>OY728158.1:1494863912-1500571412 GCA_963277665.1 Viscum album
TGTGACATTTTAGCATGAGACGAAGTAGGTAGTGTCAACCTGGTTACCTCAAGGAACCATAGTTGACCCTTTCATAGTTATTATTAATATTTTTAATTATTATATCTTCATATTTACATGTTATTCACATGGAAATGATATTTATATACATCGTTGGTGGTGACTTACTGAGTTTATCTCACACCCTATCTGAGATGCCAATGGTACCCAGGAAGACTATACAATTTTAGGTGTAGATAAGGGGATGTGTACTATTATGGATGCATGGATTATTTCATGAATTAGGATGGGATCTTGGCATTATATGTCTGGTCTAGATCTTGGTATTCTTGGATAGATTTTGGAATTTTTGTTCCTTTTATATATCATATACTGTATTCATTGCCTGCTGCCACGTATACTTTTTTTTCTAGTTTTGCAGAGACATGACATACATTATCATAATCTTTTGTATATGATTAAATTTTTAGATTTTAGTATTGTTATCTATTTTTTTAGTTTCTATTAATTTCTATACTATTTCTACTAAGGCAAGTTACTAGTCCAGTTGTCTTAAAATCTATTTCTGCTATGCCATCTGTTTAAATATGATCCATCTCTTTACTTATTATTATAACCACTATGATACACTCTAGTAATGAGGGAATAGTCTTCCCAAATATGCATCCTAGGCCCTCACTATTATTTAGTAGCCTATGGTGTATGGGGAGGTGCGCTTGATGCCATGTGGCCAACTGGCTTCCAGGCACCTTTGAGTGGAACCTGAGTTGGGATGTCACATAAAGAAAACTTCAAGATAAAACACCTTTATATAGAAGGATCTCCAGACTTTAAAAAGTTAGTTCTAGTAGGAGATTTAGTGGTTTAGGGGTAACCAGGGATGGGTGATTCTTTAGACCATCTCCATAACCACCCTTAGTTAATCCTTATTAGACATAGAGTGCTAGAAATTGGGATTTGGATGGTTATATACGATATATTTCTCTGAGCAGGTGGTAACCAATATGGTTCATGGTATGATTTGTCTCTTAATGATTTGAAATTATATTCATTAATATCATTAAGGTTCATTATATTATTCTTGTGTTATTTTATGGGATTCATAGATTCTATTAGAGGTCCTAGCCAGACCTCTTTGATTGGAGGTTCCTATTGGTGGTGATCATCTTTTTTCATAATAGTTGAAAGCATGAGTTTAACCTCAAGTGAGGAAGTTATTTTATAGGGATCCATCATATTACAATGATAACCTATGTTACTATGATTGGTATGGATTAGATGGTTCTCAATTATTTTCAAGTAATATGCATATGAGGGGATAGGTTGAGGCTCACCTTTAATGGCGAGTGAGATACATCTAAAGAATATTCTAGGGTTTACTTTATAATAAATTAGATATGTAATGATTCTAAAGTTGTATTGATGTCTTGTACTATTTATATGGTAGATCAGATATGCTTAGGGAGTCGATGATGTAGTTTGGATACTTATTGGAGAAAGGTTTTATAAGGCCTTGTGTGACCTGTTTGTCCAGTGGAAAGGGGTAAAGTGATTCTTATGGTTTGAAATTAGGTTCATATGAATTTTGTTTGGTTTTTTGAGGAGGATATTCTATTGGCAGTGTTAAGGAAATTATAAAAAAAATTAAAATAAAATTATTTCAATTTGGAGTAATGAATACCCCTATTTAGTGTTGGGAAGAGGCCACCCATGCAATCATCATATCATAGAATGTGAGTTTATCGAATTATCACACACTCTAGTGGTCCTATGCAGTAGAATTTAGAACCAATAACACTTAACATGGATTTGTATACTATAATATGGTAAGAAAAATTACCCTACTAACTACACCAAATTTAAATCAACACACATTCTCTCAAAAAACCCACACAACAACATTCAAGAAAAGTAAACAACAAGAAATTAAAGTGAAAACACAATGATTATATGGTTTGGAAATTCATTCTACATCCATGGGAGAACACTAAATTATTTAATTTCACTAAAATTACAAGGATTTTAATCATTGTAGTATGAAATCCACATAGATCACTACTTCCAAGTAATTAATCAACTTTTCCTCTAGAAACATCAGCAAGTGGTCCCACCTACTTATATAGTGGGTCCTATCTAGTAAACCGATTGTACCAACCTCAAACATTTGTAGTTTTCCATAAATTGACCACCCATGATTACTGATCTCCTCTAGCATCATTTAACATAATTTCCTTCATTTAGTATATTGATCGCAACATTAATATCCAAAAAACTCAAAGAACCAACCAAATATTTCCATTAGAAATAAGATAAATTTTGATAAAACTATCTCAACTCAGAGTTTCTATTGATATTAAAAAAACATCAAGAAATTTTTTTTTGTAAAATCTTCTTCCTATGAATTTAATCTAAAACATTGAAAACAATCTTCATTTTTGTTAACAACCACCCACTTGAATATTATTTTTCAAGTTACTCTAGAAAACTCCAATACTTAGAAAAATTCAATCATTAAAACTTGTTATACTTCATGAATTAGTGTTCTCTATGATCTCCTGATTACCCAAGTCCCATTGAGGAATAGCGATACATCATACTTTCTTAGACTAAAAATTTAGTAATAAAGTCATATGGATTTGTATTCCTAGCTAGTTTCTATAGTTTTAAAAATTTATCCTCTAGTAGATTCTAGATAAAATAGAATTTTAGGTTGATATGTTTTATTATTAAATGAAACAAATGATTATAAGTAAGGTGTATGAATCTATAACTATTACAGAATAACACTCCTGGCTTTGATATCATTCCAAGATGCCTCAACAAGTGAAATTACCAAACTAAATCATTTTTGGATTCTATAGCTACTACATATTTTTTATCTATTGTGTATAAATTCACCACTAGTAATAGTTGAGACATAAAACTGACCACAATTCCACAATAATTAAACACAAAGCTAATAATTATCTTCTAGGTCTCTAAGTCCCCAACATGCTTAAATCCATGAAACCTTACAACATTCCATCTTCTCCAAAGCACAATGTTATATATTATGATCCCTTCAAGTATTAGGAGATCCAATTCATGAATTCATAGTGTTCCCCTATGGTATTTGACATAAAATAAATTAACACTACCACTATAAAGGAAATGTATGGATGAGTTAAAATCATCACACATATAAAACTTTTATCGGATGATGAAAACAAAACTTTCACCATGTACCAAGCCTCATAATCTATTTTTAGTTCTTGTGCCTTGGATAATTTTAAGTTTTCGATAAGAGGAGTGAAGATAGGTATACATCTATTCATTCCAAATTTTATAATGATCTTCCAGATGTAGTTTTTTTGGTATAACACCAATATATTAGTTTTTAAATCCTTATCTATCCTCTTCACCAAGTTTTTCTTAGCTTTGAAAAGATCCTTAATTTCAAATATTTATGGAAAATTACTCTTTAATTACTAAGTCTGTTAACTCAGTGGAACCAACAGAAATGTTTCATCCACATATAAAATAAGTATAATGTAATCCCCATCATTCCATGAATTTTGATAACACTAATAATAAGAGTTACATCATGTGAAAACTTCTTTAGTCATGAATACATGAGACTTTTAGTTCCACTATTGAGACATATATTTCAAGCCATAAAGTATTTTCTTCAACTTTAAAAAAAGTCGCTCATTATGATGATCTTAAAAAACCTTTAGTTTCTCTATGAAAATATCCTACTCCAAGTCAGTAAGAAGAAAGATAGTTTTTATATCTATTTGTTCAAGATACAGATCATTGGATAAACTAAAATTAGCACCATATTTATTTTAACATATTTAAAAATAATATAAAATATTCCTAAGATATTTATTCCTTTATTTGGAATTACTTAACCACCAGTAGTTACCTGTATTATATACTTATATCAGATTCTTCTATATAATGGAATACCCATTTATTCCTGAGTTCTCGCTTGCCTTATGGTAATCCAATCAGCTCCCAAGTTTTATTGAACTTCAAGGAATACATTTCTTCCTTCATAACCAAGTCCCACTATTTCATGTCACTGAGTGTTATCACTTATTCCAAGAATTAGGGTTCCCCTACATCCATTATAAGTAATAAATTCATATTACTCCATACTTATAGAATGGATATCTATCTCTAGAAGATCATCTCAACTTAACTTGAGATTTATATATTTATGTTACCACTAAATCAAATAATCTAACTTATTGAAAACTATATTTAGATGCCCAAATTTTGAAGCTTTTCCTTAGGATTCAAAAATCCTTGAGCATTCTAGAACATCTTCTATTGGTTTTAGTCACAGAATTCAGATTATTTTATCTAAATTCTCTAAAAGTTTTAAACTATTCATACTCTTATTCTGATCAATTTGAACTTTCATAGTTGATTACTTGTAATTATGTTTTTTTCTATCTGAATTATAGTCCTTCAATTAAACCTTCTAATTGAAGAGAGTTTTTTGACCCTAGATGACTTGGTGCTTATCACCATCATACAATAATAATTCAAAGTCCCCAGTCCCATATCTAATAAGGAAGCATACTTTAGAGATAGGATCCAATTTTCTATGTCCTTGGAATCAATAAGAACATGATATAAAATATTGAATAGTTTAATATGACCAAAATGTAATAGATTAATAGACCATAGATCTATTGATAAACTCTATCCCTCAGTAGATAATGGGATTCCATTGGCTAATTATGCAGCCCTATTTATTACTTCCACCCAAATTTATTTTAGAATCCTAAAGTGCAGAAACATGCATAATACCTTCTTAGTCAAATTTTTGTTCATTCTATATACCACACCATTTTGTTTTGGTGTTCAAAGTATGATCTTTTCAAGAATCATCCCATTATTTTTCTAAAATATCCTAAATTTTCTCCTATTATACTCTCCACCATTATCTAATCTAATTCAAACCACTTTCTATTTCCATTATACAAAAACACTAAATACATTAGATTTATTTTTAATAAAATAAACTCAAACCTTCACCATTTCATCATAAATGAATGTGAAATAGTAAATAGTTCCTCTATAATACCAGATTGGGTCTATCCCCCATACATATGAGTGAAATAATTCCATATTCTCTGCTCTGAGATTCCGGTCAGTCAAATTGAATGAATCATTTTTTGGTTTCCATAGCACACAACTCTAATTTTTTTGATGTTTTTGTGACTGAAATTTAGTATGACTTTCCCTACTAAAACCTTCATGTTATTTTTATCTAGGTGTACAATCCTACAATTTCAAACCCCTAGATCTTCTAAGGGAGTAGTTATAACCATTGTAATGTAATCTGAATTTTTAGTCAGGCAAAGCTATCCATCCCTTACTCCCTGTTCCATTACCATGGATCCTTGAGTCACTTTATAGAATCCATTGGAAAAATTATTTTCATAACCCATCTCATCAAGTTTTAAAATATAAATAATATTTTTCTATAGACTAAGGATGTGTCTTACTTTCATCATCTTCAAGAATCCTTTATTCTTAATTTTGATGCTGACATCTCCCTTTCCAATAAATTCTGAATCTTCATAATTTTCTAGATGAAATTTGAAAAACTTCCCAAAAACATAATTTAACATGAATCCATGTTAAATTGTTGAAAGAAAGGATGATCCAAATTCAATCACCTAGGATTTTTCTAGAGTATTGACACTAAGTAATAGATTGTGCCTCTCTCCATTGTGCTAATAGAATTTGAACTTGATCTTTTAGTAAACTTACCATAATTTAATCATTGGTCCCTAAAGTGATTATAGAGGCATAAATGTTTCCCAAGATACCAGCAGGCGAGACTAGTACTAGCCTAATTTCCTTAGCTTCTCTGCATTGATTTATCTTATAGTTACCAGTGATTTATCTTATAAGGAGAGCATACCATTCTATCAGTGTTTAGTGAATTATTGGAAAGAACAATAATTACCCTTCCAAAAATATATTAATTGAGGTTAAATTTATAGATATCCTTAAAACACAATATTTTTCTTTTCAAAGAAATTACAAATTGTAGTAACCATTCCATCCCATTATTTTGATAAAGATCAAAGAAGAAGGATTTCCCAAACAACATCTATGAAAGTGATTTTTTTTACTTCATGCTGGATCCTAATCATGTTGAATTAATTTACATGATATGTTGCTAATATCCCTTCAAATATATTTATACTAGATAAGTATATCATAAAAAACACTTTTCTCAGTGTTTCTGGTTTCTCATATATATTTTATAGGGCTTCCATCAGCTTAGTTATTGTTTTTTCTCCCAAATATTAAAGGAAAAATTTCATGCCATCAACATCCTCACCAATATGAGTACTTTTATATTTAACTTTTCCCATTCATCCTTATCCATTTTTTCAGTCTTGACTCTAGTTAATATAATTTCCAAAACATTTTGGAAGAGATAATATTCTACCTCAATTTTCTAAAAAAAAATAAATATTTTTCATCAAAATTTTCAACCCAAATCTTCCCTTATTTCTAAATCATATTTTTGATGTTAGTAAAAAAAATTTAAATCAGTATATTTTTTAGGAAGTGTGAATGTTACTTGAATTTATAAGAGTGAAAAACTGAGCTTCTAAACCAATCTATAATATCACTTATAGGTAATATCTAGTCCATGCAATCACTAGATCATAAAATGTGAGTTCACTAGAAGATAATAGATTCTAGTGATCTTGTGTAGTATAATTTAAAACCGCTAGAACTTCCCATTATTTAGTGTAATAGAATTGGGGAATAAAAATCACCCCACTCACCACACTAATTTGAACACAACACATACTCTATAAAAGAACTCACACTATAACTTTCATGTAAATAAAACAACATGAAAGTAAAGTGGACACACAAAGATTACATGGTTCAAAATTTCATATTATATACATAGGAGAACAATTAATTATTTTATTTAATTAGAATTATATGGAATACAATCACTGATCATGAAAGACACATATATCAATAATGAAAAGTAATCAATCATCTTTTTCTCTAAAAACATCAATAGGTGGTCCCATCCACTTATATAGTGCTTCCCAATCAGTCAATTGATTTCACCAACCTTAGACATCTACGAGTGTCCATCCATTGAACATTAGTGAATAGAGATCTTTTGTAGTGTTTTTCGACTAAAATGCTTTTTAATGGTATCTTGATCACAATATCAACACCCAAAAAAATAAAATAACCAAGATACTCCACCCATAAAAAGTATACCAACTTTTGACCAACCCACCTCAACTCTGACTTATTCTTATTTTGAACTATAAAATCAATATTAGATGAATTTTTGATAACTCCCCTTCTAATGAATTTAATATCGAACTATAAAAACAATATCCACTTTTCCTAATATTGAGTTTAGGGGACCAATGGATCATTTTTTATGTTCATTAATGACATCACCCACATATGATTTGGACTAGATGAGTATTTGAGGTTTATTCTTGGCTCTCCTTGAGTAAACCAATAATGTGGTGGGATCTTAAAGTGTGATTTTTGGATGTGAGAGATCTATCCCTTTAGTAATAATATTTAAGATAGTATAGTAGCAATTGTCTTATGTAAATATTGAAAATCTAATGGTTTGAGTAATTATAGTGGCACAATAGTGGTATGGTATCCAATTCCCTTAATAATAATTCAATACTCAGGGAGTGGAAGAGAAGTTGGGAAACTAGACTTGGTAATGTTGGATATGATGGAAGAGATATATATGGTATATCTTTTATTAGTTAAGATAGACCCCATAACATAATAATTGTGGGATATATATTATGGAATCATAAAATGTGGGACCATATGTGACCTAGTATTTTCTGGTAGTGCACCTGAAACACACTACTAAATTTAGGGAGTATATCATCTTTATTTAAAGTTGAATAGTGGTAATTTTGAAAGACTCAACTTGGGTGTTTTGATTAGAAATTATGAACTAAGGTCTCCCAATTGGGTATGATATATTAGTGGTGTAATTATAACTAAGTCACTTGTGTTCATTATGTGAAAACATTATATATGTAGTGAAATAGGTTTATTAGTGATTTGAGGCTCTTGGTTTCTTGTTTTTTGAATAGTTTCATCTTGGGGTATAGATCTGATATACTAGGATTATATAAATGGTTTAGGATCATACATTTCAATTTTTTTTAAACTGAGTCACCATCGAGCTAAGATTTTGTTTCTTTGAAAATTGATGAGGTTAGTATCATTTATTGATGTGTTTATTAGTCACTTTTGTAAAGAGAGACCATATCCCAACTAGTTTATATTTAGTGGTGGATAAAATATTTTTTGGAACTACAGGTGTAGTTTTTTGGTTCTTACTGATAGTAGAGAAAATATTTAATTTGGGGATAATGACATCCTTATGTTTGGTGTTGGAAATTTTGATATGTGAACCTTATAAGTTGATGGTGAGAATTTAAATTAGACCTAAAAAAATCTCTCCCAGTGAGCACTTGTAAGGTCAATGTGAAATATTTAGTTAAATCAACATATAGAAAATTTTGATATAGAGTGATGGTTTCTATATGGTAGCTTATGGGTTTCTCTTTAATATTGGTGAGTGTAACACTCTCATAAGTGGTTCCCTTAATAACGAACCTTCCTAAGGTTGATGTTGATGGTTTATGGTTTTCACTTTGAGCTATGTAGATGCATAACATTAGAATATAAATGTATTCGATGTGGAATATTTTTGAGAGTTTCATTATTCAAGTTTACAATTTTATTTAGGATTTTATGAAATCTTTTTGAGCCAAAAAATTCCTATGATATGGTGAAAATATAAGAAATATAATTGGGATGAATTTGAAAAATGAGTGAATTATTTTCCTATGTGGTTTTATCCTAGGTTTTTATAGATCTTGGACCACCATAGTTAGGAAAAGTGTGTGTAAGGATGGTTTATTTTTTACATGACGTTGATTTATGAGCCTATTGGTTTAACAACATAAGTTTTTTCCTTTTCAAGTATATTTTTTAAATGTTTCAAGGATATAATGACTTAGGTTTCCCCTATCAAGGTTTAGCTTATTTTTGAGTTTCAAAGTCTTTGGTCCTTTAAAGGGTGTAAAATAATAATTTACTCTAAAAGGTGACCACATAATAATTTTCTAATCATATTGTTGATCTAAAGGCACAACATTTACCCATGGGTTAAATTTTAGTGAAATTATGAGATAGTTTAAATTTAATGGATTTTTAATATTTTTCAAATAAATAAATATCCATCCCATGAGAGTAGGAATTGGTATATCCTAAATGGAAATTTAGATAAAAATTTTAACACAAAAGTTGTGACTAGAATAGAATGTTTTACGAAGGTGAGATGTAGGTTTTGTGCTCAGGTGTTGGGTTCCTGGCTGGGTTGTTTCAGGTATTTAAATAAAATTTCAGTTGACTTATTTATTATACAATAAATATCCTTTTATTATAATTTCTATAAGGTATATATGTTGGAAATGAAACAACCCAAATGAGAATTTATAGTTTTTTTATTAGTGAATTCACAAGCCAATGATGATTGAATTGTGAATCTTCTACATTTACACCATAGAGGAAGGAGTTTTTGATGAATTATTTTTCCTCATTATTAATGTAATAAAACATTATTTCTATGATTGAATTTATCAAACAATATTTTCAAAAACATGATAAAAATTATATATTAAATATTAATTTGATAAATAAATGTTTTTTTTGAAATATGGATTTTTTTTATATTTTTAATTTTCCATGATCTTGAATTTAAGATGGAATTTCTAATTAATGCAATTTAGAGAACATTTTTCATGTCACTTTTTATGTTTTTTATTCAAGGAAAAATATTTATTCACCATATTTTTATATAAAATTTTATTTTGAAATATTTATCAGAAATTAATTATCATAACTTGGAATTATCTTTTAAATTTCACATTTTATGGAATTCAATTGATTAATCAACTAACAAGTATTCATGATGTATTGAAAAAAATCAACTTCATAAAATTTATATTCAATATTTAACTTTATTTTTTCCAAATAATATATGAATAATTCCACTCAAACATCATATAAATTTCTTTAACCCTCATTCTCAATTATACCATTACTTTCTTTACATTTTTGATGAATTATACACCACCAACCACTACAATGGCCTGTGGTTATATAGTATGATGGTGTGCGGGACTTGTTCTACTAGGGTGGCAAAAACGGTGAAGAACACACCATGGAATGGAATTTATGGTAATAGAGAGTCATAGAATCCTCTAGATAGTGGTTTCATTTAGGATCAAGGGTAGTAATAAGGATGAAATAGGAGGTTTCTGGAGGTGTGGAGTAGATATAAGACATGTTGGAAAAAAATAAACATTTTAAAGTGGGGAAATGGAGAAGAAGTCAGTAAGAATCATATAGAAATATAGTTTCTATATTTGGACATTTTAATTACACACTATGTAGTCCTCTGGGACACACATTGTATATGTTGCATTCTATAGTGCTAGAGTTTTCATGGGTTATAAGTACTATATGATGTGTGACTCTAGTTCACATTCCATATATTTTGGGTTACATAAATTGAGTGTGTACCATCTATACATGAAAACTAACTGGATAACCCCACAAACCATATGAGATATATTAAATTCTATATATAACCTTAAATACATAATATATGAATCAAACGTACACACTAAATGACCCTTGACCATAAAAAATTAAGTAACATTGGATAACACACCAAGTATATCGAGACAAAACGACTCTATGTATTTGGGTTGTATGCCCATGTGTTCTTCATATTTGTCATATTTTTTACCCTAATAGAAATTTTGTGTAGGCATACTATACATAATTTTTTTATTGGTAGTTCACACAACATGTACATACAAAAACATACAATGTACTCAAATTCTATGGCTTGATGTGTAATAGAAGTATAGGCCTATATGGAATAATGAGCCCCACATTTCATGTAACCTCATTTAAATTTCATGTAGATTAACTCCATGATTTGAAATTTAGAATCCTATGCCTAGATACCAACAAGGACTATACATCATGTACAACTAAGTACAAACCATATACTCGGTAGATTATGGTATTTCTCATATCTTCTCACATGAGGGTTAGAATTAGACACATAAATCATCTATTCTAATATTTTTTCCATGTTAAACATAATGGTGTATGATTTATTGATAATATATGTTTTTAAAAGGTTTTTATGGTAGATAGAGATATTTAGATTCAAAGTAACTTAATTGGAATAGGGTTGATATGTTTAGTGAAGACACAACATCAGTAACCCCCTAAAGTCATTATAAAGATAAGGCATGGATCTTCCATATATATTATGGAGATAAGTAATCACACATAGATATAGGGTCATACATCATCTATTCCCAATGAATAGATGTAAAACTGAAGATCCCAAAGGGAATTGTTATTTCCCTTAGGTTTAATCAAAATAAAAATTTATAAAACTAAGCTCAATGATACATAATTAATTAAAATGAATATAGCATAAATATCAAGATAGATCTCATAGAGACATTTAAACTAGTTTAATTATGTTTTTAAAGAAAAATGTTTTGAAATAAAATAGATTGATTGATTTTGAAATCAAGAGATAATGAATCATATTTTGTTTATTTTGAATTCAATTGGAAAAAAGTAATGATGAGTTTTTGTAGTTTTAGGGTTTGGGTGAAATTATATTTTAGATTTTTTTTCAGTATTGGTCTTGGAGTTGAGATGAGGTGGAACCAATGTTTATGGTATCCCCTCCTCAATGTAGCAATTCCGTGTTTCCCTTAGTCTAGTAATTTAGGGTTTTACCAAACCAAGTTTATCTCGATACCATATTTAAAGTTGATTACCCTAAATTCAAAAATTGTCATGTCATAATTAGGGTCATCAGTTGTACAATTTATTAAGTTCTTCAATTTTAAATTCAATGACCATGAAAATAAAATAAAGGGATTAGAAATTAAATTAAAACTATGGAAACCCAAATACTTAAATAAAATAAAAATAATATAATCCAATGAAACTTCACCCTTTGGATACATAACCCTAGAAAAAGATGGTTTTACCCCATAATCCTAGTGATGGGAGAGTAATATGGAATAAAATAAGTAAAATAAATCATAATGAAAAACTAAAGGAAAGTGGTGGAGGATCCTATAGCAGCATAGCTTCTCACCCTAGACTTTGGTCTCCAGGATATTTTTAACCGAAATAGATCACACCTCTATTTATAGACTCCCAATGGGATCATACAACATTTAATGGTGTTAAAAAGTCACCCTAGTGGGTTTAAAGTTCATAAAATTGGTCTCTATCCTAAGAAATCCTGTCAAAGGATCTTTTTTGGGTATATTTGGCACTTTCACATTGTGTAATGTGTTTACATGAATTATAAAGTATGAGCCTTAAAATATTTACAACATGATTCATGACTTGTTCCTCTCTCCATGTCTTGTATTATTCCATGACATATAACATTTACATGACCTATATCTTGTGGTAGCAGAGGATTATCCAAATCTCCTATCTCAAAACTCACATGATGTGAATAAATATCACATCATATATTACTTTTACGATGTGAAAAAATATTCCTCTAGGATCTTTGGTAACCTTCCACTCCATATGATGTTTATAGATTTAATTTCTAGTTTCGTATTGATATGATTCAAATCATGTTTCAAAGTGTATTTTTTCTCCTCATATTCACCGCTTTTTGTTCCTTTTCTAATTATTGGTTGTATCCTGCCAAAGGTCACAAAATAAGTAAAACAGTCCAAAATTGGAAAGAATATCAATTATATTATGAAAATTTATGTATTAAAACACCCTAAAATATATTCATGAAACATATATATCAAACACCTCAAAATTTTATGATATGTTTATCTATAAATAAATTTGATAGTTTGATTTATAAACAACACCGAGTTTAAATGAATCGAGATATAAATATTATTATAAATGTGAGAGTTATCACTTAGCCATTGGATTTAAGGGTATGAATTAGACCAAATAAATTATGGAAAACTATTTTTTACATATGAATAAAATGACTTCATTAGTTTTTAATTGGTTATAAATTAAAATAAAATCATTTGAAGGTAAAAAGAGATGTTTTTCTGATTTTTTTTATGCAAACAATGTGTTTTTATCTTAAAGAATTAAATTAATATTTATTTATTAATGATTTTAATGAAAATTTTATATAATATATTCCATAAAATATTTTAAAGTTCATCTAATAGTTTTTACATGACAAAGAATAAAGGTAAACTTAGTTTTATGTTTAAAAATTAATTTTACTAAAAATAGTTTTGTTGCATTTTATGCACTTATTTTAAAATTAATTTATGAAACTTATAGAAATTTAATAATTTTAAATGGATAAAATATTTTTAATAATCATAATTAATGTGATTTTATAATTTAAACTTAAGTTTTTATCAAAATTAATAGTAAAAATAATAAAAACGTGTTACTATTGTTAAGGTTAAAACATGTTTACCGAGGGGTGGGGGGTGGGGGGGGGGGGTTAACATAAGAGATAAGGTTTAAAATTTGAAAAATAACTTGATTTATTTTGATTGTTTGATGATATTTAAAAATTATACTTCCCATATTCTAATATTTTTTTTTATTTTTGATCTAGTTTACTTGAGTGAGACATTATTATATTTTAATCTTTTGAAAATATCCAATTGTGTCCTCCCCCTCCCTTATAAAAGGATACCACCTATCCTCTCTTCCTCACACTCCATGAGCCTTATTTATTATCCAATAACTAACTTAATACCTTAATAAAATCCATACTCATGTCCTATAATTCCTTATTTTATCTGAATACCATCATTTTAAGGCTTAAGGTGTAAGATAATGGAGGTTTCTCAATGAAGAGGTATAACTCTTAACTGAGTAATTTCAATTTTGTTTCTTATTATACCTACTCTAAATATATGGTATACATTTAAAAATAATTAATTTGGTATCTCAAATATAATTAACTATTACTATGATTATGTATTAACCATTTTCTTCCTTCTTTCCATCATAGTAGAAATGAAAGTATCACTCGTGTGTATGTATAGACAACCGCCTCCACGCAGTGATATGATTTATTTTACATCACCATCATTAATTGTCAGTTATTATAATGGATTTAATATATATATATATATATATTATATTTATCACATAATTATTATTTTATAATTATAATATCTTATCTACCTTCATACCTTTCCATTATTTGTAAAATTACAACATCACTTGTTTGTACTTGTGGACTACCACCTCCACACAGTGATGCGATTCCTATTTCATCACCACTTTATATTAATAATTATTAAAGTGTATATTATGAATAAATATTATAATTATGTAATAATTAATATTCTTTAGATATGAAACCATGACCAAGGTATAAGTACCATAACCATTGAACCTAAACATGAAAGGAAAACAAACCAGATTTCACCTGAATATTCATTTTAATGAAGAAATTGTTACTAAAAGGATAAATTGAAAATTGTAAAGGAATGATAAATATTAAGTTATGTATTAATATGGTTCTATAATATATTTATAATACATATATATTTTCTATATAGAATATTTTAATACGTACGAAGCAAGTCCAGACTTGAGCTAAGGGGTTTATATTATAATCTCATTTCTTTTCAAAATTGTCTATGCTAAATTTATATTGAGGGAAATTATATGTATATTGAAATTTAAACCCCATATATTTTATAATAATATAGTTAGTTGTGAATTTTTTATGTAATATTACCATTTTACTCTCATTGTTACTTAAAATTATTGAAATTTTTTTAAAAGAAAAACCGCCCTTATTTCCTCTTTAGTCGATAAACTTTTTCTTGAATTTGTTTACAAATATTTTAAAAGGAATCTTTCTAAAAGTTTCCAAAATAATTTATTTTTTAAAAAATTGTAAAATAAATGTTTTATTTTAATGTATATGACATGAACATATTTTCTTACCACCCTGATTGTTATTTTATTTAAATATTCCTTTATAAGTTTCCTTGGTTATTTTTAAACAATTTTTTTTCTCAAAATTCATTAATTTTTTAGTTAAAATGTTATCAAAAGAAAAGGATATTTTATAATGTTTTTAAATAAAGGATTGAATGATATTTTAAAGGCATTTTTTATCCATGTCAGCATCTTTTAAGGGTTGTTACTATTAATTGGGGATATTATATTATGATACCATATAATTTCTTTCTCTAGATATCTTATAATGATGATTATTTGAGGATGATTTTATGAAACCCATTTCTTTCCCATGGGTTAATTAAGTTATGATGAAACCTTTATGAAATATATTTATTTTCCATGAGTTATTCTGTGATGAAATGATTATATAATAAATTTTTTATGATATGTTGAAATGTTGAATTTTTTATGATCTTATGGAACACATATGTATAGTTTTCAGTATGTGATGGGTGGGATTAAAATTATATAGCACTCCAATTAATTAGGTAAACATGAATATATCATGAGATAATAAGAATTGGAATTGGGAGTGAACCGAGTTTAGTAAGGGTCTTTTCCCATTGTGATAGTATTGAGAGTAAAACTTGACTAAGTAAATGATGGAATAGGGAGTGGAAACAATCCACTATGATAACCTTGGTTGTGAGATTTGACTAAGGAAATGATTTTCTATTCTTATATGTATGATGAAAACTTATGTCTTATTATTATGATATGTTCTCATAGATCATTATTGATTATTTATGATTATGCACACTTCTGACTTATGTATTTTATCATGAAAAATTATTATGACATGATTTATGATTAATGATCATTGAATAATTGGGCATGATTATTTTAATTTACGATCATGTTCTTATACCCTTATTCTTATCTTATACTCACTTATGATCATTGATTTATATCTATTATTTTTACCCTTACTGATCATTTTAGCTCAACATTTATTAGGTTTCCTCTCCCTAAGTTATGAAGAAAGGTTTTAAGTAGTGGATGTACAAGAAGTGTATTATGTGAGAAGATCTAGGAGGGATATGTTGAAGATATTTCATGAAATTAGATAATTATATATATTTTCTCTGAAGACTCCAAAACTTTACAGTTTATAGGAATACATCATTATGATATGTATTGAATATTTTTCTAAAATGATGTAATATATATGCATGAAATTCTCAGGTTGATTCAGTTGGAATCAGAGTAGGGTTTAGTTGATCTTTTGATATTAGGATTAGAGAAATTTTTTGAAAACCCTGGGGATAAGTCTAAGTATAAGATAAAATATTAAATCTTTGTTAAAGTATATATTGTGTGGTTTTACTAAAAACTAAATCCTTTTCTAGATACTAGAATGTGGATAATAATATGGAATAAATGCACCTAAAAGTAAAAAATTTGAAAGAGTTGGACTGAGTATTAACTCAATCCTCACTGGTGTATGATGAGTGGGCCTAAGACTAGATACATAAATAGACACTCTTGGGGTATATACTTAGGTTAATAAACATTTTTTATGAACCATTATGAAGTATTTGAATAGATAATGACCATGAATTCCCTAGGTTAAACCTAAGGTGTCATATATTGAAAATAAGGTGTAATTATTCAAACATCCTATGATTTTTTTCCATCATTACATGATTAATCACTATGATTATTGTTTCTCATATGATGCATTTTTTTCTAAGTAAATGGCTAGAACTAAGATAAATAATGTTAATGTTAAATGTGATGGGAAATTCAATGAACATACTCATGATAAACCAAATGAAATGGGAGTTAGGATGATAAATTTTGTAGTTATTATTAACAAACTCTCTCAATATATGAACGATAACATCAATCATGATAATATTACAAATGGAAAAAGGAAGGTAAAACTAGGTATTGAGTCTTTTATATGGAAACTCCTACCTTCCTTTAGTGGTTCCTCTGATCCACCAATAGTTGATCAATGGATAAATACTATTGAAAACATATTCTCCATCCTCTAGTGTTTAAAACATGAAAAAATTATCATGGCAGTATATCATTCGGAAGGAGAAATGGATCAATGGTAGAATCCTATCAAGAATATGAGTAAAGAGGAAGAAATTGGATCCATGACATGGGAAGAGTTTAAGAAGGTATTTTTGAATAAGTATTTTCCTTTAACTCTTCACATAGAAATAGAAAGGGAATTTATAGAATTAATATGAGGGATGATAAATCCATTAATAACTATGAGGCAAATTTCACTAGACTTGCAAGGCATGCTTCTGGTTTCATCCTCAATTATGAAAGAAAATTTCACATATTATTTATTATACTAGGACTAAGTCTTAGAAATACATTGGCTATAAGAGACTTTGATAACTATGAAGAAATTCTTTGATGTCCAATCAAGATGGAATTGAAAATTAGAGACTCTCAATGTTCTCATGGTTCTGGGGATAAAAAGATAAATATGGAATTTTGAGGAAATTCTAATAGTAAAACCCAAGGAGAAAAGAAACATAATTTTTATTCATGTAAAAAATATGGATGTAAGCATATGGGAAATTTCCTTATGGGTCCTGTTAAATGTTTTAACTATGTAAAAGAAGGACATCGAGAAAAATAATTTCAAAGTGATGTGAAGAGGAGAGTCAATGCAATGAGTGGTGAAAAATATCAACTAAATGTGCCACCCAAAATCCAATGTTATAAATATAAGTATTATGAAAATTATACCAGTTAGTGCATAGATTTAAGGGTTAATGAAAAATATCAACATCAGTAACTTCTTAAGCCTATAGATGAAGGAAAAAACCATGTGATCACAACTATTAAAGTGGGTCATGAGATTTTTTTTGAAAGGTATAATTACCAACCACTCTATAATTTCAATTATTTTATTTGATTATAGATCTTCCCACTATTTTATATCTAAATAATTTTATAAGGATATAATGTCACCACATCAACAAATAGATGTTAAGTTAATAATAAAAACTCATAATGGTTTGATGATCGCATCTCAAGTCTATAGACCCTCTTTGATATTTTTTGGGGAATTTACTTCTTGTAAATCTTGTAATTATAACTCTAGTTTAATTTGATGTGATTTTTGGTATGGATTGGTTCTACTTATATAGATCCTATGTTAATTGATTAATAATTGAAGTCACATTTTATATTTAGAATCAACCTATGATTGTATTTCTATGTGAGGATGAATATAAACTTCCAATGGAAGTTACTTCCCTTGTATGGGTACCTATTCATGAGGGATATTTATATAAAATGGTCAGGGAGAAACTTTAAATAAAATATATTCCTATTATTCATGATTATTCTAATTCATTTATTAAATACTTTCTTAGTCTTCCCATGAATCATAAAGTTTATTTTCAATATAAATAATAATAGGTGCTACAATTATTTCAATGAATATATATAGAATGGGCCTAATTGAGTTATCAGAGTTAAATAAGAAACTTTAAGAGAAAAATGTTAAGGGATTAATATGACCTAGTTCATCACTATGGGGTGAACATATTATTTTTATTAAGAAGAAATATGGGTCAATGCATCTTTTCATTGATTATAAAGAACTTAAAAAGATAGTTATCAAGAACAAGTATCCTATACCTCATATTGATGACTTTTTTGATCAACTGTGCATAGTTCATTACTTTTCCAAGATTGAAATTCATTCTAGATATCATCAATTTAGGGTCAAGAAGGGGGATATATCCAATACATCCTTCCATATGAGGCATGGTTATTATGAATTTATAGTGATGTAATTTGGACTTACTAATCCCCCCTTTATCATCATGGATCTAATGAATAGAATTTTAGATATCACATGGATCAGTTTGTGGAATTATTTATAGATGATATTCTTATATATTCAAAGAGAAAATAATACCATAAATATTATTTGAGAATTATGATAAATTTACTGAGGAAGGAGAAGATGTATGATAAAGTTTACATGTTTTTTGGCTATAAAAAGTTACATTCTTGGGTCATACAATATAAGGCCCCAAAACCATGCTTTCAGATTCAGTGCTTAAAACATGATGTGTATTTTTTTATAAATGATAACTAAAAAATACATAGTGATTTATACAAATGAGGACCTTTTACCAGTCTAGGTTCTGGAGTATTAGACAACACCTTATATATATCAGAGTTTAACAAAAATAAAATAAATATCTACTATGCTTCTATGTGCGCTAACTCCAAAAGAATTGATGAATGAAATAGAACTTCTATGATTCTAGTGAAAAATATTTAAAATGTGTGATGAGTATTAAATTTCCCAATTAGGGGTTTTAAGATAATTGAAATACTTTTTAGGAAATATTTTGAAAATTACTTTGAGAAATGTTTTCAAAATATAGCATAAAAATACTTTTCGAAATACATTTTGAAAAATTAATTGAAATTACTTACGCTTTAAAATACTATACCACTTTTGAAATTACTTATGTACAAAAACTATTTTAAATATAATCTAGTGTTTTTTGGAAAACATATCACAAGATTTTGAAAACAAAACATTGTGGAAATTTGAAACATTGAAGGCTATATTGGGTGAACCCACTTAAGGGATGGGATCACTCCCCACTTCCCTATCATATTTACAAAGTTAAAGTGTTGGATTTTATAAAAAGAGTTCAAGATTGCTTTATTTATATATAATTTCACTGGAGTTTTTGATTTTGAAAACATGTTAGTGTGTTAAAATACATATTCAAACTTATATTTATATATAAGTATGTATATACATAAATATATAAACTTCCATTACATATCACTCAAAATTTTGGTTACAACCAAAACTCATGCTATAAGCCTTTATATAAACTATCTATGTATTAAAATTTTCTTTCATGGAATATATTTTTTATTCATATAAATAATTGGTCATAATAAATAATATTTATGTTTCACACATAAAATTATTAAAGAAACATATTAAACAAAACATTTTAAAGCTTGAAGAAATTTATGTACTTAAAAATTTTAGAAGTAAACCTTAAAATTTATATTTAAATCATGAATTTGTTATGAATGCAAGGTATGTCGATGTTATGTATAACACATGGGCATGAATATATGAAAATAAATCATCATTAATTTCAATATAGCATGATGCTTTGATTAATTATCTATGCGCATGACAATAAAATTATAAACATGAAAATACAATTATAAACATGATAATAAACATTTAATCCTTATATATATATATATATATGAAATGAAACTTATAATACTCATAATTTCAGAATAAATTCACGATTAATCAAAACATTGATAAATAAAAATATTCACATTTAACAAGAATTAAAACATAGTTATGATTAACATAAATATAATCATTTTCGTAAGAACATAAATAACCGTAAGTTGCAAATATATATATATATATATATATAAATAAATTAAACCCATAGAGACATAATAATACACAATGAAGCATAGATAAAAGTGTATATTTCAGCATATTAAAACATATTTTTCATAAAACATAAATAAATAAATTGATCCCTTACCATCAAAATACATAAATAAAACCAGAAATCCCATTTTGAAATATAGACATACAACTCTTTGTGTGCAGAAAATACTTTAAGAAATTATTCATAATTATAATTCTAAGAAGGATCATACAATCTATAAGATTAATTCCTTAAAGTAGAACATAGATTTGATAAATTCAATTCATTAATAATTTGGAAATTGAAATTCATAATTTGAAAATATAATTTCTCCCTTACTAAGGATTATCTTAAAATAGAACACAATTATGAGAAAATAAATTTTTAAAGAGAAACTAAAACATTTGCACCAGAAAATCAAAACATAATTTAAATAAATTAAATTCATTATGAAAAACCAGAAATTATAGATCATAATTCAAAAAAAAAATGAATAAAAGTATATCCCTTACTTGGATTCATGTGAACTGAGAGCCTACCTTATATTCTTACCCTTCAGACTTTCTTCCCTTTTTACTCTCAAAAATTGTTTCTCTCTTGCTAACTCTCATACAATCTATCTCTCATATTATCAAAAGTGTAAAACATAAAGTAAAGAGAACATGGATCCTCTGCCTTTCCAGACTCCACACATAGAGTGAAGCATCCTTGTGGACTACCATCGAGACAGTACTACTTTATATAGCAGTGTTATGTCTTATAGGTTACGCTTACTTGTTACACTTAAAATAAATGCAGTTTATAACCTTGATAAAGTGATATTTAGATGGCTTCAAATTGAGTGAAAAAGAATCTTTCAGAAAAAAATGTGAAAATAAATGGATAGGTTCACTTAACTGGTTGAATGCACTGCCTATATACACATTTAAAAAATAAATAAACAGCTGCAAATATTATATGTATCAACTATCTATATATTTTTTAATATACTAATTATAGTTTGATTTGTTTTGTTCTTATTAAATTCAATATATATTGGAATAGGAAATCAATAGAGACAGTGAATGAACCATAAGAAGAAAAATGCATTAAAATGATGGCAATGACATCTAAAGAAGGAAATATCAAAGAAAAGGACAAACAAAGAAATTAATACATAGAAATTAGATAATATTCAAATACCTAAACCAATTTAAAACATACATACATACAGATCAAGAAAATCATGAGGAGATAACCAAATCTATATGTCGCTTTCCCCAAATCGACTACAAATCCTCAATGTGACTTAGATCTAGAGTTTGAACTTCTCATCTTCCTTCGATATGAGTTCGGACCTTCATCATTGTATGCAACAGACTTTATCCTACTTACTGGAGGTTGATCCATCATCATAGCCTTTGGTTCGTGACTCCTCACTCTACTTTGACATCCTCCACCGAGCATGGATCTCCTTCTTCTCAGTTGGCCTGTGCTTTGATATCCTCCATCAAAGTTATGCGTTGTGGAGTCTCAGCACATCCCTCTACTCGGCCTCCTATCCCACGTCTGAACCCTAATTCCCCTTTGTTTCTATCGATTTTTATTTAAAAAAAAACATATATCATCATTTTCTTTATAAAATTAGATTTTATTTTAAAAATAATATTCAAAATTCTATTTTTAATATGTTTATAACTCAAAAATTCAAATTAATAATCTTGATAATGGTAATATTAAAAGAATTTCATTTATTGTTTAAAAATAAAATAAATTTATATTCTAAATTATAAACAAAACTAATTCTTTATAATCAAATAATTTTATTAATACTTATATCATAATTTATAATTTAAAATAATGGTATATTACAAAATTCAATAAAACATAATTTTATAATATTTATAAACAACAATTTATATTTGATAAAAATCATTTCAAAAATGATTTTATTAAAAGATATTTTTTAACTATTTTTAGCTTACTGAAATTAACTCTTTAAGATCTTATTTAACTTAATTTCTATTTTAAGAGTGTCGTAATTATAAATATTTATTTACACTCATTTTTAAAATTATTATTTCTAAGTATTATTATTCAATTTTGAAATATTTAATCTTATCATATAATAAAAAATAATTTTTTATTTATTTAAATTATAAATTAAATATTTAATTAAAATGAAATTACTATTTAATTTTCTTGTGATGTTACATATAATCTCAAGTGAGGGTGTATCAGTGGTTACTTCAAAGAGGGAAGTTACTGAATAATGGCCCAAACCAGCCATGGAAATTGATATCCATAGTTTTCTTGGGTTGGTAGGATATTATTAATGATTTTTGATAGATTCGTCATGTCTATCTTATCCAATAACCAAGTTCACTTGAAATTGAGCCAAGTTCCTTTGGATAGATTAATATGAGTAAAATTTCAAAGAACTAAAAATAATGTTATTCATCACACCTATACTTACACAACACTATAGTGGATAAGAAATTTTAGTATTTAGTGATGAATCAAAGAAGTGAAAGGGATTTATCCACATACAGAATGATATTGTGATAGATTATGACTTGATACAATTGAAAATTCATGATAAAAATAACCCGACTCATGAATCGGAGTTAGCAACAGTAAAATTTTCACTAAAAATATAGAGGCATTATATTTATAAAAAATAGTGTGATATATATACTAATCATAAAATATTGAAGTATATATTAACACATAAATAGTTGAATATTTACTAAAAAAGATAGTTTGATTTGATTAAATATTATGAATTCTTAATACAATACCCCTATGGGAAGGAAAACAAGGCATCTGATGCCCTGTTTCAAAAAGACCGTGCTAGTTTTTCCATGATGAGGATTGAATGAAATCCAATATTTATGGATTTTTAGAATATGGATCTTGAAATCACGATGAAAGGGTACATATCATATCTTTTTCAGATTAATTTTCACCTATCCATCCATGTGAGGATTGGAGAGTCATAGATAGAGGATGTGGAACTACAAAAGATTGTGAGAAATGTCTGTGAGCTCAACCATGATTATGATGAACTGATAAGGTTCATGAACAAAGTATGTGTCCCATCAATATCAGAATTGAAGAAGGAGATATTATTTGAATTTAATAGTCCATAATTATCTATTTATATCAAAATCATAAATATTTATAGAGATCTAAAAGAGTATTTCTGGTGGGATAACATGAAGATGGATATTTTATAGTATGTAGCTCGATTCATATTATGTCAGTAAGTTAAGGTTAAGAGACATAAGTATAATGGGATGTTATAACCATTACCCAAACCATAATGGAAATGTAAAAAAAAATACCATGGATCTTTTCATAGGACTCCCCAAAACATTTAAAGGGAATAATTTTATTTGGGTTATAATCAATCACCTAATGAATTCATCACACTTCATTTCCATGAGAGAAGACTTCTCTCTTGATTATATTTCCAGGATATACATTATATAAGTTTTAAGATTACATGGAGTAACACTCTCAATTTTATCATATCGAGATATGAGGTTTACCTAAAAGTTCTGGAGAAGCCTTTAACATGTATTGGATACAGATTTAAGGTTCAGTACTACATATCATCCTCAAAAAGATGGTTAGTCTGATAGAACCTTCAAACCATGGAAGATATATTGAGATCATGTTGTATGGATTTTAAAGATGGTTGGGATGAAAAATTTAACAACCCAAAATTCTAAAATAATAACATTTTATTCGATAGTGTATGTGACATGAAACACCAATATTAAACAACCCATGAAATATATTTCTTTAAATTGAATCTCTTTGATAACTTACATAACATGCAACCCCGAGTCTAAATGAACCGTAATATAATATACCATTATAAAATAGTAGTTAAATTGGTGGGTATAAATATTACTAAATAAATTATGAAAATTATAATTATCTATTATTTATAAATAAAATAATAATCATTTAAAAGAAAAAAATGTTTCCTGAAAAATTGTATTTTTTCTAAAAGACGATTTAATCACTCTTTGCACACATAATTTAAAATTAATTTTAACCACTTTTAGAAAATTTAATTGAAAAAATTAATTTTATTTTTTAAATCATCATATCAAAATTCTATTAGTGCGAATTTTTAGTGTTTTTCTAAAATTTTTCATTTTTCGACGAATAGTGAAAAATAATGATTTTTATTTTAACATTGCTTTTTCATATAAATTATTTACAAAGTTAAATTATATTTTCAATCTATTTTAAAGTAAAAATGGTTCAATTATATTATAATAAATACAATTTATGTCATTGTAATCAATTTTATATTTAATTTTGATATTAAAACACTATATACTTATGAGATTTTTCTCTTTAAAAACCCACTTTTTCGTTACGTTTATGGGTATAATTTTAAATTGGACTTTGAAAATTATATGAATTTAATTTAAAAAAACGAATTAAATATTTTTAATTAAAATAATTTATATTATCTGATAAGTAAAACTTAATTTTTTACCAAAATGAACAGTGAAAATAATAAAAAATTAATTACCATGGTAAATGTAAAAATGGGTTTTCTGGGAGGTTAAACTAAAAATATACGAGTTAAAATAATCTAAAAACTTATATAAAATATATTTTATGGAAATATTTAGAACTTATAATTTATAATTATTGATAATAATTTATTTTTAACCCTTTTGGCATGTGAAAAATGTGGGTACACCTTTTTCTTTTCAAAAATTACAAGTGTTCCACTCACCTCACTGATAAAAGTCCACCCCTCTCCTCTATTATTCAAAATTTAAAACCATTTTAGTTAATCTAATACCTAAAAAAATAAATTCCCAACTTCCATTCAATCATTCTATAATCCTTGTTTTTTCATAAATCCCTTATAGTAATGCTTTAGGTATAATCCTAAATAGGTAGTTTGAGAAGAGGTAAAATTCCTAACTATATGTGTTTGTTTTATTTATTCTTCCAGCTTCTTAAAATCTAATTAATTTATTATTATATAATAAAAACTATATATCCCATATAATGATATCTTATTTTTTTTAATTTTATCACCTATATCCATCTTATCTTCCCTAAAATGGGAAATAATAACATCGTTCATGTGTATGGCAGACTACCACATCATAAACCAATGTGACATGTTTTTCATCAATACCTCCCATGATTGTGTATGATGATGGATATAAAGTATATATATGATATTTATAAAATAATTATACCACTTTATTAATTATATAATATATACCTTTTTTAATTTCCATTCTATAGGGGATACAATTACGTCGCTCGTGTGCATGACAGACCACAACCTCGCGAAGTTATGAGATTAAGTTTTCACTAATGATTTACATAGAAGGTGATAAGGATAATTTTAATGAATATAAGTGATATAAATGAAAAAATTATCATATTAATGAAATATTTAACATTCTAAAAAGATATTATATCATTTTATTTCTTACATTTTCACTCACTGAAAGATAATAACATCGTTTGAGTACGTGTGGAATACAACCTTCACAAAGTGATGTGACTCTATTTTCATCACCAAAACACATGGATGGTATATATAAGTATATTTAAATAAATAATAATATATTTATTATATTATTATCATTATAAAAATATAAAATATTACCTACCTCCTTCCCATGATGATCTTTGAAAAATGGAAACGTTACTCATGTGTACGTACGACCTACCATCTCTATGATCGTAATGTATTTAATTTATAAAAAAAACTTTCATGATGGTCCTAAAATTATAATTTATGCATAAATATGAAAATTATTATATTATTATTATTTTATATATGTTGAAATAATTACCTCTTAAACCAATAGTCAACCTACCTAAGTCATTTTTGATACATAAGTCAAATATCATCGAAACACCCGACGTAAACTTAATTGATTAAGTAATTGTATATAAAATGATAATAAGTGAAATAAATAGAATAATAAACTTGATTTTTTTAATAAATTAAATAATTAACATAAAATTATTATTTAGTAATATAAATAATATATGTGATGGGTCAGACTCATGATACGAGATTTCATCTTAATTTCATTTCATTGAGATATATTGTAATATTATGCACCTAATTTATTTTATATAGTGTATATAATTCCCCTTTGACATATAATATCATGATTAATTAATAATTCATGCTATTTTAAGTTTCAATTTGAATTATTTCATCCAAATTTATTATACATAAAAGTTACAAAGTGGTAAATAATTTTGTAACTCAATTTCTTTTCATTGTGTTATATTACTTATTCATTTTCTTTGACATTATAAGATTATGTGTGAAAATAATTTTGACTATCTTATGTTTTATTTATAAATTTTTATGTGGGTTTACCTTTGAGACACATAATTGATTCATTGAATCCTTACTTCAATGTTATTATCTTTGTAAGGTGTTATTTCACAATCACATTTTAATCGGGATTATTTATACATTAATTTACATTGAAGTAAATTATTTCATTATTTTATAATAAATTACTTTAATTTTATTCTCCTATGGTTCTTCATGACCTTTTTAAATTAATAGAACCACTTTTCCACTCTTTTGTGCTTAAAATTATTGAGAAAATGTTTTTAAGAAAATCTGACTTTATTTCACTCTTCAGTCAAAAATCATTTTTCATAAAAATCCATGTTTTCTAAAAAAAATTTCAATTTTTTTAACCATTTAAGAATTATTTATTAAATAAATTTTTACCCATTTTAACTTTTTATATATTTTTTTGAAATGAATCTTTATGTCTCTTTCAAAACAAGGCCTGTTTGGATTTTAACAAAAACGTGAAAGGAATATTTATTTAACGTGTATGTCATGAATGGAATTTCCAGCCATCATGACCACTAAAATGTTTTAAATCCTAATTTATAATTTTCAAAGGTTATTTTAAATTTTTTTGTGAACTTTTAGTTTTAAAAGGTGGTTTTCAAAATAAAAAGGATATTTTACTCAAGAATGTTTTTAAATATCTTTTTATAGTTTATTTATTTATAAAAAAAGAAAAACCCTTTATTTAAAATATTCTCAACTAGGGATATGTTGTATTGATACCATATTTATTTTTAATCTATATGGTTTGTGATTATTTTGACCAAGGATATTATTGATACACACTTGATTCATTTTTTAAACCAATAAATCTCCCTTTAAACATTCACTTTCCTTTGATCATTGGATATTAAATTTCCCATAAATATCCATGTTATTTATCATGGATATGTTTATTACTTAAACCATATATCATTTATACATATGTTGTTCTATATTGAAAGTTATTTTTTTATCTGAAGAAATATTGATAAATCCAAATTCTATAATCAATATTTATATTTGATGATAAGGCACATTGTTCATGAATTAAATCAACTATTCAATATATGAGAAATACTTTGAAAATGTAGTGATGTGTGGGGCCTAGAATTTTATAACCCCTTAATGCATATGTATTATCATCAGGTGAATTAGTAAGCTATAATTATATAGGTTTCTAACTATAGTTTTAAACTCTCTTGTGAAAGGTCTTTATGGTAGAGGTATCATGAGCCTAAGAAAATGACTTCCAATAATTAAGAATTTCTTTCATTGAGAATTCTATTATTATTATCCATGATATTTTTACAATGATATCATCTCTGGTTGCATTTAATTATCAATTTATTGATTAATTGGAATGTGTTTTTAGTTATTTACCATGGTATATTGATTATGCCTTATCCAGTTATGATAATCATGTTATTGATTAAATTAAATGAGTTTTTAGTTATTTACATTACCATATTAACTATGCCTTATTTTATTTTCCATGAGATTTTTGTAATGATATTATCTCTGGATTCTTTTCAATATCAGTTTATTGATTAAATGGTATGTGTTTTATGTTATTTACCTTACCATATTGATTAATACTTATATTATAATGATAGTAAAGTTATTTAAATGGAATGTGTGCTCATTTATTTACCTTCCTATATTGATTATTCTTATTGATTAATGATATATCCCCCTATACTTTATTATAGAGTTAATAACGCTATTCATGAAAAAAATTATGTTTTTTTTCAAATTTAATTTGGGAATCATGTATTTATCTAGTTTACCAAGACTAATAAACTATTATTTCCTTCAGGATATGATTCCTTGTATCTATGCCAATGTAATAAAGTAAGACACCAGATCAGGGTTACTAGGGTTAGGGTCATTACAGTTGGTATCATAGTAAGTTTAGTAGAAACCTTGGGCACTATATTAGGGAATATAACCATATAACAGACTTTGGGGATAAGTATAGAAAAACAACCTAATTTTTTGGTAAGGAAGATATTATATGGTTTTCTCCTAGAAATAAATCCTTTACTAGATACTACAAGTGGATTTGGTTCTGGAAAATAGGTACCTAGGAGTAATAACTATGAAAAGGGTGCATTGGGATTGAATCGATCATCACTTGGTTCACAAAAAAAGGCTTTACTCTACACCTAGTTTGACACTCCAGAGGTATATCCTTAGGAAAATTCACATTTTTTTACAAAAAATTATAAAGGATTTGAATAGATGATAAAAATGAATGACCTAGGTTAAACCTAAGGTGTATTAGATTAAAAAAATGTGTAACGATTTAAATATCATATAAATGATTATATAGTTTTCCACTATGATTATTATTGCCCACACTATGTTTTTTGGTTTTAGTTAATGGATGGAACCTGAAGGAATCATGTTAACATTGAATATGATAGAAAATGTGGTGAATATGAGTAACCAAATGGGATGATGATGGGAGTGAAAGATATCATGATTATTCCTAATTAGTTATTCCCAAATATGATTAATAACTTATACCTTAACAAACTCTTAGACTCACTAAAGTAGAGAATGATGGATTTTTATTAAAGATTGAGTGGTGGATACCATAGAGGAAAGAAGACTCGATTTCCACCATGTTTGAAATGTGGAAAGTGACACCCTAGAATGTGTCTCAAAGGAAAATAAAAATGCATCATGTGTGGAAAATTATTTCATAAAGAAAATAATTGATGATGAAAAAGGAAGAGTATGGTGGAAGGAAATAAATTTCATCATATAGATCCATTTATAGTTTGTTGTCTTAAATGTGGGGAACCTAGGAATTATCTGAGTCAATGAACCTTTTATAGTTAACCCCTAGTCCAAGGAAGGACCTATGTTTAAATAAAATGGGTGAATTATTTATTATTTGGTATCAATAATTAAATTTTAGAAGTATTTTTACCAATGATATTTTGGTTATAAGAATTATGAAACATCTAAGGACTATATTAAATTTTAGAAGAATGTATGTCTTCATTAACATAAGAGTTATGGATACCATCATGGGTTTTTGAGTTTAATATTGATCATAATTCAAATTATTAAACAACTATTTTTTAGGTTTTATGTGATGGGATTCTAACATGATTAAGTATCTTTTTTAGAAACCATTTATGCTAATAAAATCCATTGGTTTAGTATTTGAAAAAGTTTTTTGAGAAAGAATGAATTTACATTTTAAAATTAACATTAAAGGTATTCATAACATTTAAGGTTTATATTATCTTTGATGTTATAATAATTATGGGTTATCACAATTTGGGAATGTTATAGAAATTATATTAATATAATTTTGGAAAAAGGACAACCCATTGCATCTAATGAAATTTGTGGGGCTTGAAATCACAACTGAAAGATGATAAGGGTTTAACACCTACCACTAGCGTATATGATGTATTGGTTAATATGTTATTGTTTTTAGTTAAATTATTTTAAAAATAAATATTAATAATGAACTAGTGGTGTTACTAATGAGGTTTAAAAATTAATGTATTATATTGGATAACTTGTGTTAACCATATCAGTTTTGAAAAATAGTTAGAGACAGAAAGAAATACTAGTTACTCTTTTATAGATATTGTGATACATTAAAAGTGAATTTTAGTGCTTCATGCATAAAAAACTAATTTTGGGATATTCATTTCTTGGAGTAAGTGATGAATTTTAAATTGATCAAAGCACAACCAAAGGATGAAACTGTTCTTATGAAATAAAAATGTATCAAGTAAGTATATTTCCTTATATTCGTAGACAGTAAAAGAATTTATCAACATTATAAAAAAGAATATTGAAACAAAAAATTTATCCTATTAACTTCATATCCGATGAATGAAATGATCTTTTAAATCATTATATATTTATGGTTTTAAGGTCCTTAACTTTCCATTGATCATTTACTTTTTTATGATCACTGACCTCTAGCATTATCTATAATTATTTATGATTTTATTTAATGTTCATATCTGTAATTTTAACCAATGTTATCTTTCTTAGAAACATAGTTATGTGTTATTCCTTACATCCTTTTAACTTATATTTATCTCTTATTAAGAGGATGTTTTATTAACCCTCTTACGATGTGGGTTTTTCAATAAAGGAATTTTCATATATTAAACCCTTAACTTTTGTGTGCACGATAAAATTATGAGGAAAAAATTTATTTAAGGTGGGGAGAATGTAACACCACAAAATTATAAAATAATAACATTTTATTTGATAACACATGTGACATGTAACAACGAGCTTGAACAACCCATGAAATATATTTCTTTACATTTATTCTCTTTGATAGCTTGTACATCACGCAACCCTGAGTCTAAATGAACCATAATATAGTTTAAAATTATAACCTAGCCATTAAATTTGAGGGTATAAATATTACTAACTAAATTATGAAAATTATAGCTATCCATTGTTTTGAAATAAAATAATAATCATTTAAAAGAAAAAGAAATGTTTTCTGAAAAATTGTAGTTTTTCTAAAAGACGGTTTAGGTGCGCTTTGCACACATAATTTAAAATTAATTTTAATTTTTTTTAGAAAATTTATTTTAAAAAATTAAATTAAATTTTTAAATCAATATATCAAAATTATTTTAGGGTGAATTTTTTGTATTTTTCAAAAAAGTTTCATTTTTCGTTGAATAATGATAAATAATTATTGTTATTTAAAAACATATTTTTCATTTAAATTATTTACAAAGATAAATTATGTTTTATTTTGTTTTAAAATAAAATTAGTTCAATTATATTATAATAAATACAATTTAGGTATTTGGAATAAATTTCATGTTGAATTTTGATATTAAAACCTTTTATACTTCTAAGAATTTTCTCTTTAAAACCCCGCTTTTTCGTTGCATTTGCAGGTATAATTTTAAATTAGATTATGCCAATTATATGAATTTAATTTATAAAAAATCTATTCCATATCTGGAATCATAAAAATTTATATTATATAATAAGTTTAACTTAATTTTTGACCAAAATGAATAGTGAAATTAGTAAAAAATTAATTATGTCTGTTTAGGTAAAAATGAGTTTATCGGATGTTGAACTACAAAGATAAGGGTTAAAATGAACTAAAATTTTTCTAAAATCTATTTTATCACCATATTTAAATCTTATAATTTATAAGTCTCATGATTACTCCATTTTTAATCTTTTAGAATGTGAAAAACATGGGTACACCGTTTTCTTTTCGAGAATTACAAGTGTGCCAAGCACCTCTCTTATATAAGGACACCCCTCTCCTCTATTATTTACACCATAAAACCATTTTGGTTAAGCCAAGAACTACAAAAATAACATCCCAACTTCAATACAATCATAATATAATCCTCTTTTTGTTTATAAATTTATTCTAGGAATACTTTAGGTATGATCCTTAAGAGGTGGTCCGTGAAGAGGTAATATTTCTAACTATGTGTGTTTTTTTTATTTATTATTCCACCTCCTAAAAACATTCTTCATTTATGATTATATAATATTATTATTATATAATATATACTAAGATGTTATTATGTTAAGGGAATGAACTATATCTGTATCCTCTTCCCTCAAATGGGAAACGATAACGTCCCTCGTGTGTACGACAGACTACCACCTCATAAACCGATGTGACACGTTTCCATCAAAACCTCTCACAATTGTGTATGATGATTGATATAAAGTATATATATCATATTTATAACATAATTATACCTTTGGAGTCATTATATCATATATACCTTTTTTTACTTTCCATTTCATATGGGATATGATAACGTCACTCATGTGTACGACGGACTACCGCCTCACGAAGTGATGTGATTCTTTTTTCACTAACGCTTTACATGGAAGGTAATAAGGATACATTTAATGAATATATGTGATATAAATGACATAATTATGATATTAATTTCATATTTATCATTCTAAAAAGACAATATATCATTTTATTTCTTACCTTTTATCTCATTGATAGATGATAATGTCGTTTGTGTACATGTGGACACTACTACAAAATAGGCCTTTAAGAACACTAAAATTGGCTATTTTCAGTGAAAAAATTAACCTACCAATACTATAAAAAAGTCCTTTAACAACACTATAATAGGACTTTATTAGCGCTAAAAAAGCACTGATTATTTGAGCATGGTTAAAAACCCAAAACTTTTATCAGTGCTAAAAAAGTACTGTTAAGGACCCCCTTTAACAGTGCTAAAAAAATGCTATTAAAAGGGACCTTTAGCAGTGCCTTTTTAGTGATTTTAAAGGACCCTTTTAATAGTGATTTTTTATCACTGTTAAAAGAGGCCTCTAACAATACTTTTTAGTGCAGATAAAAGCAGCGTTGTTAAAGGGGATAATTTTTTTTGACATCCATGAGAATTCGACCCCTTTATCAGTGCTTCCACAACCCCTTTAATAGTTCTACACCCCCTTTATCATCACTTTTCACCTCCCATTTATCATCACTTTCCAAATTTCTAGTCTCATGCGTGCCCGCCTAGATTCAAACCCTACACCTCTCCTTCGAAGATGGAATGCCTTTACCACTACACCATGTTGTTTTGCTGTCTGTTCTATGATATATATATATATATATATATATATATATATTTACATATATTTATATAATTATTTTTAAATAAATTTATTTTCACATACATAACTTATTTTAAAGTTATTTTTAATTTATTTTCCATTCATTCTTTGTTTTGGGGGTTTCCAAAGGTTTTATAGAGAATATGTGAGTTTTCATGAATTGGGCCAAACCATGAGCCCAATTCAAGATTTAAAAATAAATTTTGTTTCTTTTATAACTTTTTCATTTTTTAATATTTTTCACTCATTACAACTCCTAAATGTCCTCCCCTGATATATTAACACCAAATTTAAATTTGGAGCCTTTATAAATCCATAATCATGGGGGATTTGGGTTTTTATTTGATAATTAGGCCAACCTGAAAGCCCATTTTCCAGTTTTAAATTATTTCTTTAATTGTTTTAATATCTTATTCATTATAATGAATATTTAGGTTATTACACATCCCTCTCGACCCTAAGAAGACCAGGTGCACTCCCATTTCCTTTCCCCCCTCCTTAGAGCTCTTTTAAATTGCGACTTAGGGCAAAACTTCATAAGGTGTCTCAAATCATTCAGAATTGAAGAGGTAACTTCATTTCTTCTTAACTCTCTAAATTATTACTATTTTCCCTCAATTATAATTCCTAAATTACCTCCTAAATCTTTTTCGAACAAACCCTGAATTTTGGATGTTTTTAATTTCATCTACTGTTGTTTTTGGAGTGATTAATTCAGGATACTTCAAGTAAGTGAGTCCATTTATTGCTTCTTTCATTTTTCTTAGGGTTTCATTCAATGTGCTTAGGTTTTATTCCCTTACACATGAAGTCCCAATTTTCCAGAGGGTAAGGTGTCAAACCTAAGGTTTAACCTTGGGTTTTCTTGGTCCAATTTTCTATTTGTAGGTTTGATCTACCCTTCTTAAGGTGCGGCAGTGGCGCGTTTGTGTTTTCACACAAAGGATACAAGGGTTTAATTTTATTTGGTAGGTGATTTCAATGTTGATGAAATCTTTGTGTATTATCATGCTGTATTTATCATATTTTAAGGTTTATATCATTTTATTATTGCTGCAAAAATTGGTTCTAATGATGTTTCTATTGCAATTGAATTTTAAATGCCAATTTGGTGTGAAATTGGGGGTTTTCCAAAGAAATGTTTTATTTGTTTATTTGGGGATGCCCTATAAATACTTAGTTGTTTTTGTTGACCTGTAATAAGGCCTAAAATACTATTTATAATGATTATACCTTTTGGTTATTGCTGCAAAAATGGGTTTTAATTGTGTTTGTAAAGAAAGTGAAGTTTTGGTTCCACTTTTGTGTGAAAATGAAGGTTTTACAAAGTTATCACTTCTTGTTTAACATGGGGATGCTGGAAAATTGTTTTTTTTGTTTTAATTGAAATATATTTGTCTGCATTTACTGTTTTGGTAACTTAAAAGTGTGGAAATAGTGTAAAAGTTGGTTTCTTAAGGGGTTTTGTGTGAAAAACAACATGGGATTTTGAGAAATTGTTTTATTCAAATTCAAAGTGTTTGTTGTGTGTTTTAAGTGGTATAAAATGAAATAGCTACTGTATTTGGTGTATGTGACTAGTAGTGGTATTTTAAATTAAAATGGATATGTGCTAAATTCTAAAATTGTTTGAGCACAAAGGGGGAAGCCCGGGTACCTAGGTGGGGCGGATGTGTACTAGTACGGCTAGTGGATCAGATGAGTTTTGTCCCTGTTTCACCTAGAATTTGGATAATGACAACTCTAACTTAACCATGTGGATAATGATTTGGGACCAATAGGTTATGGGTATGTTCCCTACTAGTGGCTCATGACGAGAACATATTTTACTATGGTTACGTTACACCGAGGTACGAGGTACATGGGGCCCGAGACTATCTAGTGACTAGGGGTGTTCCTGATTTTTTTGCTCATTGGATTTGTGGTATTTTACCTTGTATTTGGGTGTATTTGGAATTATATTGAAGTGTCTAATATGCCTATTTAAATGTGTTGAAATTCTTAAATTTTTATCTTGAAAAATGTTTTCAATTTAAAGTTGCATTTCTTGGAATTTGTCGCCGCTTTTCATTGCATATTAAAACTGCTTGCTTTTTCACCTTGTATTGCATGAACCTTGGAATCATTGCGTGGTATCCTATTGGGCTTAGGCTCAAACCCTACTTACACCCATTGGGTGTAAGTATAATTTATTATTTTTGACTCAGGTAAAGGAAAGGCCAAAGGTGATGGCGGTTCAGGGTGTCAGTCCCCATCGCTGGGGTAGAGTTGTGGAGATGAATTGCGGGTGATGACCCCTTGTTGTGTGGAGTCCTTGGGGATGTATTTATGTTGTCATTATTTGTATTTGGACCTCTTTTATTGTCTTTAATCCAATGTATTCAGTTCTGTTTTTTATTAAGACTTGTTTGGCTATAAATTTCAGAATTTATATTATGGATTGTTTTTAAGGTTTTATACTTTTATACTCGGGTAAATCATTCCCAAACCTAATTTTTTGATACTCGGGAACTTGTGCCAACCTGTGGGGATAGGGAATGCCCTTCAGGTCTTGGAACAGGCTGGTTTTGGTGCCAGTTTGATGGCAACCAGATCCGGTTCGTGACAAAATGGTATTAAAGGAGGTTCTGGTTAACTCTTTGGGTCACGTTTTTTAGGGAACAATCGAGATAGACTAGAGTTAGGATTGTTGGGACTTGGTAGTTTGGTTATGGGTAGTGTGCCTGATCACCAAACCTCATGATGGGATTCGAGTCTCCAGGGGAAGTTGGGATTTATCTAAGTCCTTTGGTTTTCTTGGTTTGATGATGATTAGGGGAAATGAAAAGAGAGTTGGGTTAATGGTCTCAGTGAGCTCGCAGGGCCTGGAAAGCCATGTGGAGCCGGGGATATTCCCTAGAACACTCTCTGTGATGTTGAAGTGATTGGAATATTTCTGCCAACCATATTTCCAAGTCACCCACTGAAACTAGTTTTTTATCACATTATTTTGTGCTTTAGTTTTGAAATCTTGGCACTTTGGTTTTAAAGTGACTTGGTTTTAAGAAGTGTAAAGTTTTTGTGAAATGATTTTCAAATAAAGAGGGAATGGTTTGGTTTATGAAATGACAGAATTGAATTTTCAGAATTGTTTTGAAATGGAAAATGGTGTGCTTACACCTCTTTTGAAAGAAGGAACTATATTGAAGTTGGTTTTGAAAAGTGTTTCCAATAGAGTTTTCTAAACAATAAAAGAGTGTTTTAATGGGATGAGATGTTTTGAAATTGATGTGAATATCTTGAAAGTGAGTTATTTTCTAAATGGTTGTGTCTTTCTGAAAATTTTTGTAAGATGTGAGTTGGGATTTTGATCTCGTGGTTACTGGTTTTGAGAAAAAAGATGCGTTGGTTGACCGTTTTGGTTTTGAAAAGTAGAAAGAATTTTTGTTTTAACCTTTGGTATTTTCATGAGCAACCACATGCATGGGGTTATATGGGAAGATGGGTGGTTTATGACAAGACTGGATGAGTTCCGGGATGGATATGAGGAGGGTTCCCGGTGTGGCACATAAACATGCATGTGTAAGGTCCATGGGGTACCATTGGTGGATGCACTAACTGCTGAACCATTTGTTTTCAAAGAAATTTATTTAAAGAAAAACATGATGTCTTGATGAATTGTTTGGGATGGTTTATATTATGTGTTTTTGGAAAATGTTGTCGGATGTTTTGAGTCTAAGAACCCCTCCCGTTTGAACTGTGTTTTGGGTTTGGGTTTGGTCAGTAAGTTGTGTTGTAGGGACGATTAGTGGTATCTTTTGAAAAATGTTTTGGGACGCCTTTACGATGGTTCCCTTCATGTGTTTGGATCTGGTTTGTGGTATATCTTGACCAATGGACCATCTTGGTTGGGTCCTTGGGTTCAATCATTGGATAAGGTACACCCCCATTAAAGGTTAGTGCACAACTGAAGTGCAACCCGGATTGTTTCACCATTTGAAGACCCTCCAGTTGATCAATATAAGGAATATTTTTCTTGAGATTTTTAGATTGAGTCTACACCCATTCCTTTATTTGATTTTTAGATCCTCTTGTAATGCGATATTGCTCGTGGAAGGTTGAAAGAGACCTTAGTTTCTTAAGTTTCCTGATTCGTCGAAGGTGGATGTGGTCTAGGGTTATTAGTGTGGATGAGTGTCTCGATGGTGTCTAAGAGGGCATTTGGGTTCTTTAAAGTTTCTTTGAAGCATGAGTTCATGTTAAACCACCGGTGTGGGAAATATGGCCATGATAGGATATTTTGTCCAATTTCTATAATTGTGTGTTGTTTGGGGATGTTGTATAAGGTACCTCTCCATGCATTGTTTATATCAGTCACAATGGTCATGTTTGGTGATGCCTTATAATGTCATGTGCTCGATTGACCGTACATGTGAAAGTAGTGAAATCCTCTGAGAGTCCCTATTATGTTGGGTGAATGTCTCCCTTGTAAAAACTTCAAAATCATCCATTTTAGAGGAATGTGAGTGTAGGTGTTCTTTACTTCTATTTTTTCTCACCTGAAGAAACAAGGTGTGATGTGTGTGCATCTTCTTATCCCTTGTTTCAGTGAAATATCGGGATAGGGTAAAGTGATTTTGGAATGTGTTATATCTAGAAGACTTATCTAGGATTGTGGTGTAGTATTTGGTGGCACCGAAAGAAGAATTATCATTCAGTGGGTTTCCAAAGACTAACTGTGAGGCCGAAGATGCTTCAATCATTTGAGCTCCATCCATAGGTCTCAGAGAGAAGCTGGCTCATAGTCAAAGGAAATCATAGGGTCATTTAAACCATTGTACAAATTCTTATCCTAAATATGAAATATAGGAAGAGTTTAAACTCTGGTATCATCATCTTTCTTCTGTTGTTCATGTTTGGTGGAAATAGGTGGAGGGCCTTGTACCCATGTCATCACCCAATGTCATTCTCTCCCCCTTTGGTTTCCATTGAGTCCTTAGAGAATGGTTGGAAATTTGGCTAGACAGGCTGAGAATATGGTTTGTTAATGATTAAGAGTGACTGTGTGCATGGAATCCATGCGGGAAGATTGATCAGCACAGTTATTTCACGGTTTCACAAACTGTGCAGACTAACCGTGTGACCTTCCCAAATCTTGAAATTTTTGGGTTTTTCTGTGCCAGCCCATGCTGGTTGGTTAAGATGGTTGGTTATTATGGTGGGGAGAACCACTATGATTCTCATGTATGTTCCTTTGGAAATTTTTAATGGAAGTCTACCCTATTTACTAGGGAGTCCGTTCAGGCCTCCCCCTATTAGTGTCCTGATTCTGTCTTGAAAAAAAAATTATTGGTTGTGTCTTATGGTGGGGAGCTTATATGTGTCTCACCATACCAGTAACTTAGATTTATCCATGGTCTTGGCTTGGTGTAGATAGTCTCATTCGGAGATATCTAGCTACCAACATCTTTCTTGAGCAAAATTTTGGATTGGAGAGCGCCCAATGGTTTAGTTAAATTAAGGTAAGTGTAACCTTGTTCAAAGTTGTTGTTCGTTTGGGTGAATTGCTTGAGTCTTGTTCAAATAATGTTTGAGGAGTTTTCATTTCGGATAAAGTATAAATGTGATTGATCCTTTCAGGAAAGTGGTGTAAGTTTTGTTTGTGAGAGTAATCCTTCCATAATTGATCACTGGAGGTGTTTTGGCCTTTGGGGGTGAAACCTTGCAAGGGAGTACCTATTGGTTTCTCAGTTGGGTTTGGTTGTTGCTTTGACCTTGCTGTGACTTTCCAAGGCAGAAAGTTTTCAATGTGGGGATAATTTTCACATACATAACTTATTTTAAAGTTATTTTTAATTTATTTTCCATTCATTCTTTGTTTTTGGGGTTTCCAAAGGTTTTATGGAGAATATGTGAGTTTTCATGAATTGGGCCAAACCGTGAGCCCAATTTCAGATTTAAAAATAAATTTTGTTTATTTTATAACTTTTTCATTTTTTAATATTTTTCACTCATTATAACTCCTAAATGTCCTCCCATGATATATTAACACCACATTTAAATTTGGATCCTTTATAAATCCACAATCATGGGGGATTTGAGTTTTTATTTGATAATTGGGAAAACTCGAAAGCCCATTTTACAGTTTTAAATTGTTTCTTTAATTGTTTTAATATCTTATTCATTATAATGAATATTTCAGTGATTATAACTCCCTCTCGACACTAAGAATCTCAGGCGCACTCCCATTTCCTTTCTCCCTCCTTAGAACTCTTTCAAATTGAGACTTAGGGAAGAACTTCATAAGGTGTCTCAAATCGGCCAGAATTGAAGAAGTAAATTCATCTCTTCTTAACTCTCTCAATTCTTACTATTTTACCTCCATTCCAGTTCCTAAATGACCTCCTAAATCTTTTTCGAACAAACCCTGAATTTTGGATGTTTTCAATTTTAGATACTATTGTTTTTGGAGTGATTAATTCAGGATACTTCAAGTAAGTGAGTCCATTTCTTGCTTCTTTCATTTTTCTTAGGGTTTCATTCAATGTGCTTAGGGTTTATTCCCTTATACATGAAGTAAAAAATTTATATAGGGTAAGGTGTCAAACCTAATGTTTAACCTTGGGTTTTCTTGGTCCAATTTTCTATTTTTAGGTTTGATATACCCTTCTTGAGGTGCGGTGGTGGTGCGTTTGTGTTTTCGCACAAAGGATTCAAGGGTTTCATTTGATTTGGTAGGTGATTCCAATGTTGTTGCAATATTTTTATATTAGAATGCTGTATTTATCATATTTTTAGGTTTATATAATTTTATTATTTCTGAAAAAATTGGTTCTAATAATGTTTCTATTGCAATTGAATTTTAAATGCCAATTTGGTGTGAAATTGAGGGTTTTCCAAAGAAATGTTTTATTTTTTTGTTTGGGGATGCACTATAAATACTTAGTTGTTTTTATTGACCTGTAATAAGGCTTAAAATACTGTTTATAATGATTATCCCTTTTGGTTATTACTGAAAAAATGGGTTTTAATTGTGTTTGTAAAGAAAGTCAAGTTTTGGTTCCACTTTTGTGTGAAAATGAAGGTTTTACAAATTTATCACTTCTTGTTTAACATGGGGATGCCCGGAAATTTATTTTTTGTTTTAATTGAAATGTATTGGGATGCCTTTACTGTTTTGTTAACTTAAAAGTGTGGAAATAGTGTACAAGTGGGTTTCTTAAGGGGTTTTGTGTGCAAAACAACACGGGATTTTGAGAAATTGTTTTATTCAAATTCAAAGTGTTTGTTGTGTGTTTTAAGTGGTATAAAATGCGATAGCTACTGTATTTTGTGTATGTGACAAGTAGTGGTATTTTTAATTGAAATGGATATGTGTTAAATGCTGAAATTGTTTGATCACAAAGGGGGAAGACCGGGTACCTTGGTGGGGCAGATGTGTACTAGTACGACTAGTGGACCAGATGGGTTTTGTCCCTGTTTCACCTAGAATTTGGATAACTACAACTCTAACTAAACTATGTGGATGATGATTGGGGACCAATAGGTTATGGGTATATTCCCTACTAGTGGCTTGTGCACAAGAACGGAATTTACTATGGTTACATTACACCGAGGTACGAGGTACATGGGGCCCAAGACTATCTAGTGCCTAGGGGTGTTCTTGATTTTGTTGCTCATTGGATTTGTGGTATTTGCCCTTGTATTTTGTGTATTTGGAATTATATTTAAGTAGATAATATGCCTATTTAAATGTGTCAACATTATGAAAGTTTTATCTTGAAAAATGTTTTCAATTTAAAGTTTCATTTCTTGGAATTTATCGCCGCTTTTCATTGCATATTAAAACTGCTTGCTTTTTCACCTTGTATTGCATGCACCTTGGAATCATTGGGTGGTATACTATTGGGCTTAGGCTCAAACCCTACTTAAACCCATTGGGTGTAAGTAGAATTTATTATTTTTGACTCAGGTAAAGGAAAGCCCAAGGGTGATGGCGGTTCAAGGTGTCAGTCCCCATCGCTGGGGCAGAGTTGTGGAGACGAATTGCGGGTGATGACCCCCTTGTCGTGTGGAGTCCTTGGCGATGTCTTTATGTTGTAATTATTTGTATTTGGACCTATTTTATTGTCTTTAATCCAATGTATCCAGTTCTATTTTTTTTATTAAGACTTGTTTGTCTATAAATTTCAGAATTTATATTATGGATTGTTTTTAGGGTTTTATGCTTTCATACTCGGGTAAATCATTCCCAAACCTAATTTTTTGATACCCAGGCGCTTGTTCCAGCCCGTGGGGATAGGGAACGCCCTTCGGGCCTTGGCACGGGCCGGGTTTTGTGCCGGTTTGATGGCGACCAGATCTGGTTCGTGACATTTATACAATATATGTGTGTGTGATATATATACTTATATTTATTTAAATATATTATATATTATATTCATCTACATATACTAGAATATAATATAAATATATTTAATAAAATAAATAAATAAATAATAAATAAATAAATATTAAATATCAAATAAATAAATAATAAATAATAAATAATAAATAATAAATAATAATTGAATAAATAATAAATAATAAATAATAAATAATAATTGAATAAATAATAAATAATAAATAATAGATAATGGATAAGTAAATAAATAAATAAATAAATAAATAAATAAATAAATAATAAATAAATAATTAATAAATAAATAATTAATAAATAATAAATAATTAATAAATAATGAATAAATAAATAATAAATTAAAAATAAATAATTAATAAATAATTAATAAATAAATAAACAGACTCTAAAACGTCAAGAAACTCTGAAAACCCTACAAACACTAAAATGACCATAAAATCTGATATGGGAGTCCTTTTTCATCTTCACAACCATTCAAATCAAAGATCATGAAACAATCTTTGATATGATATGTGGTGCAGGCTGAACAACCACCTAGATTGGAAGTTATAACCATTTGAGTTTTAATAAATTGGGGTCAACAACTAAAAACTCTGTTTCAGAGGCCTAGATTGGAAGTTATAACCGTTTAAATAAAAAGACACACTTGAAGTCATAATGGTCACATCGTGCATCAGATTAAGGTAAGGATGATTCGTACACAAAAAAATGACTTATAGATCATTTTAGTAAAATATAAAAACAATCTAAATGATTTTTCTTGATTTTGAGTATGTTAGTTGTCTTTTTTACTAAAATGTCAATTTAAAGTGGAAACACACACTTTGAGTCATATATGTCAAATCATGTATCATTTTGAAGTGATAATAAAACCTACACATCAAAAGAAACTTATGAATCATTTTCTTAAATTATCGATATAATTCAAGCGTGTTATCTTAGTTTTCAGTGAGTATAGCACTTTTTGAACTAAAATATCAATTTTAAACTCATAATAGACACTTCGAGTTATACCAGGTATACCATGCATTAGATTGATGTGAAGATAATTCCTACCCATAAAAATGACTTATGTATCATTTTAATAAGGTATAAAAATAATCTGAATGTTTTTCTCTATTTTGAGTATGTCACTTATCTTTTTTATTAAAATTAATGTTGATTTTAAAGATAAAGACATAGTTAGAGTCATACTGGTCACACCATAAATTTAATTGAGGTGTGGATGATTCATAAAAATAAAAAATTACTTATAGATATTTTTACTAAAGTATAAAAATAACCCAAATGTTTTTTCTTGGTTTTGAGTGTGTCACTTGTCTTTTTTACTAAAATTAATGCCAATTTTAAATAAAAAGATGCACTTGGAGTCATAATGGTAACACCATTCATAATATTGAGGTGTAGATGACTCCTACATGTAAAAAATGACTCATGAAACATTTTAATAATGCATTAAAACAATAAGAATGAATTTTCTCAGTTTTGAGTACGTCACAAGTCTTTTTTACTCAAATTAATGTCAATTTTATATAAAAAGACATACTTGGAGTCATATCAGTCACATTGTACATCATATTGAGGTGAGGTTGATTCATACATGTCAAAAATTACTTATGGATCATTTAAATAAATTATAAAAAAAATCCAAAATCATTTTCTTGGTTTTGAGTACATCACTTGTTATTTTTTACTAAAATGTCATTTTAAAATAGAAACACACACTTTGAGTCATACCGGTCACATCATATGTCAGTTTTATGTGAGACTAACTAATACACATCAAAAATGACTTATGAATAATTTTATTAAATTATTAAGACAAACTAATTGCGTTTTCATGGTTTTCAGTGAGTAACACACTTTTTGAACTAAAATGTCAATTTTAAACTGATAAAAAACAATTTGAGTTATACCAAGAATAACATGAAGAAAATTGATGTGAAGATGATTAATATATGTAAAAAATGACTTATGGATTGTTTTCCTAAATCATAAAAACAATATGAATGTGTTTTCTTAGTTTTGAGTACATAACTTGTTATTTTTACTAAAATTAATGTCAATTTTAAATAAAGACAAATTTAGAGTCATACCGGGAATAATGTATATTGGATTGAGGTGAGGATGATTCCTACATGTCAAAAATGACTTATGAATCATTTTAATAAACTATCAAAAAAATATGACCGTGTTTTATCAATTTTGATTACGTCACTTATCTTTTTTTTACAAAAATTAATGTCAATTTTAAATAAAAAGACTTACTTAGAGTCATACCGGTAACAACATGAATCAAATTGAGGTGTGGTTGATTCCTAAATGTTAGAAATGAATTATGGATCATTTTACCAAAGTATCAAAATAATTCAAATGGGTTTTCTTAGTTTTGAGTACGTCACTTGTATTTTTTACTACAATATCATTTTAAACTGGAAACATGCACTTTGAGTGATACCAGTCTCATCATGTGTCAATTTGACGTGAGACTAATTCATACATGTCAAAAATGACTTATGAATCATTTTTATAAATTATCAATACAATCTGAGCATGTTTTATTGGGTTTTAGGGAGTGACACACTTTTTGAAATAAAATGTCAATTTTAAACTAATAATGAACATTTTGAGTTATACCAGGAACACCATGAATTAGATTGATGTGAGAATAATTTATACAAATAAAAAATAAATTATATATCATTATCCTAAAGTATTAAAATAATTTGAATTAATTTTCTTTATTTTGAGTATGGAACCTGCCATTTTTACTAAAATTAATTTAAATTTTAAATAAAAGACACACTTGGAGTCATACAGGGAACACCGTGTATCAGATTGAGGTACATCCGATTCTTACATGTAAAAAATGAATTATGGATCATTTTCCTAAAGTATAAAAATTATACGAGTGTGTTTTCTTGGTTTTGAGCATGTCACTTGTGTTTCTTACTAAAATTAATGTAAACTTTAAATAAAAAGACACACTTGGAGTCATGCCAGTTACATTATTTGTCTGATTGAGGTCTGGCTAATTATTACAAATCAAAAATTAATTATGAATCATTTTCCTAAAGTATCAAAATAATACAAATTTTTTTTCTCAGTTTTGAGCATGTGATTGTGTTTTGAACTAAAATGTAAATTATAAACTAAAAACATATAGTTTGAGTCATACCAAGCACACTATATATCAGATTGAGGTAGAACCAATTGAGTATGTAATGTGTGTTTTTATTTCATATTTCTACAATAATCTAGAAAAGAAAAAAAATTTATCTCTTTTCTATCTTACTACAAATGGTTGAAATAAAAATATGACTTCCCAAAATATTTGTGAAAAAAACTAAATAATTATTAGTTAAAAATGAAAAATAAATTAAATTAAAAATAATAGATAAAATGGTGAAAAAATTAACTAATAAGTAGTAGGAATTCACCTTTTCATGATGTCTGTATGAATTCTTGACCCATTTCCTTATTTCCATTATCTTAGTTATATCCTTGAAGTCCAATATCTCTCGAGCATGATTGTCTTTGAATAAACCACCCCAACTTAAGAGAAATAATACACCTGTATAAGAAAAAAATATTATGTTAGTAATACTATACTGAAATAAATTAAACATAAATATGAAACAATACATTAATAAAATGTCAATTTTAAACTGAAACCACACAATTTAAGTCATACCAGGTTCACTTTGTATCATATTGAGGTATGGTTGATTCCTATACATGAAAAATGACTGAGGGGTCATTTTCCTAAAGTATCAAAACAATATGAATGTGTTTTATCGATTTTGAGTATGCCAATTGTCTTTTTTACTAAAATATCAATTTTAAACTCAAACCACACAATTTGATTAATACCAATCACACCATGCATCATATTGATGTGAGATCAATTCCAACACATGAAAATTGAATTATAGATTGTTTTCATTAATTTTAAAGACAATATAAACTCATTTCTTGAGTTTTGGATTTTTTAATATGCATTTTAAACTAAAATGGTAAATTTATATTAAAAATGCACAATTCATATTGTATTGACCATGCTGTGTCTCATATTGATGTAAGATCAAGATAAATAAATTATTAATTGTTGTCCTAAAGTTTGAAAACAATATAATCTTGTTTTTTGAGTTTTGACTATTTGATGTACTTTTTAAACTAAAATGACACTTTTGTATTGAAAGCACATACTTTGAGTCATTATAACCACATCAGGTATTATATTTATGTGTGTTCAATTCCTACATGTGAAAAATGAATTATGGATCATTTTACTAAAGTTAAAAAACAGTCCAAGCTCATTTTCTTCATTTTGACTACTTGATGTTTATTTTAAACTAAATTGAAACTTTTTTATTTAAAAAATGTAATTTGAGTCATACCGACCACATTATGAATGAAATTGATGTGCGTTCAATTCCTACCTATCAAAAATGAGTTATGGGTATTTTTTATGAATTTTGAAAATAATCTGAACTCGTTTTCTTGGTTTTGAGCATGTGAGGTGTGGTTTGAAATAATGTGTAAATTTAACCAAATAAGTATCAGATAATTTTTTTAAAGAAATTAACTAAAAAAAGTAGATAAAATAATGATAAAATTAACTAAGTAGTATTAGTTTACCTATTATTGATGCATGTATACATTCTAACACCATTTATTTTTCCTATTTGTTTATAAACAAATTGATTTACTCCATTATACTTATCCTTCAGAAAAAATAAAAAATAAAATATAAGCATTCTCTTACTAATGATTCACACCCAAAATACATTTCTAAGGTAATATCCCATACTAGATCACAAATATAGCAGGTAATCACCTAAATTTGATTTGAAAAAACCTTTCAACACCATGTATGTTGTCCGATCTTCTCTAAAAAAATTTACTTCTTCTTTGAGTATAAATGTTGTTGAAAATCTTGGTAATACTTAGAAAATATATAAAAATTATTAAGAAATATTTTTAATGAAATTGTAATTACCTTAAAAAATTACCTATATGGGGATGCTAGTCTTTTCATGGTTTATGATCCCTCTCATAAATTAACAAACATAATATCCATAATCATTACTATAATATTGCTTTATACACTACATAAACATTGAACAAAATAAGTAAATAGTTTTTAAATATTTTTTGATTATTAAATATTTCTATACATACCTTTATATTTATCTATTTGAATTAATCTATAGGTTTTTTATATTAGTTATTGAATTCATTCCATGATTTAGCGATCTCACTATCATAACAAAATTCTTTTTAAAATATATACTGAAATATATAATTTAAATTTTATCAATAAAATGTTGATTCCATTGTTTTAAAAATTAAAATTACGCATCATGTGTGGTTGTTTTATTGGATATACATGCATTGGTTCCAAAAAATAAATATTTGGGGTATCCAGATTGAGTACAATCAACATCCAGTGCTTCCTAAAAAAAATAAGTAATGAAAAAATAAAAATATATTATATGTGATTAGATTGTATATTTTAACCCTCCATTATAGGAATCAAAAAGATTCCATCGTTTGTTATTTTTTCTCAAGCACATTGTTTAGCTCATATTTTTTGTTATCAATTTTTTCCTTCTCTAAAGAAGTTTCTTATGTAGAAATGATATAGGGATTAATGAATCAAAATTGTGTTTCACAAAGTTTTCCCTTTATATAGTAGTAATATATATACACATATAGAAAATATGAATAGTTAATAAATTTATTGAATATATTATATCATTTTTTGGAAAAACATATTATGAAAATGTACCTTATATATATTCACAACCAATACTCCCAACCATTCAAACTTTATAATCTTATTTATACTCTCGAGACCAACTACATTTGTAATAAAAGTTCCAAATATTTATTCTTCATATGGAATGTAAGATATATTCCCATATTTAAATGTGGTATCTCCATGATTTTATAATGATAATAAATTTTATAGTGAAACTGTGGAGGAGAAGGTACTCTGAGAAGGTCCTTTTGGTTTCTTAGTCAATTCACTAGATTGTCTTGATCCGACCTTCCATTTCCCCATCTTTTTATCCATATATAATACCATACCTCACTTCATTCCTTTTTTCATAAACTATTATAGGGTCTTAATAAGATTTTTTAAAGTCATACCTCATGTATCTTTATAATATTAGATATCGATGATATAAAAGTTCCAATAACAGCATTGAACATTGAAGTATTCAAATCATCAAGTGGAACATGAAACTCAGTGGTCAGATCTTGAGCTACCTAAATCCCCACTGTTATGTGATATTTTTGGAGTTCTTAATTGTGTATCTTGTCTCCCAGGATATTATACACCACACCCTCACAATAAGGTGGTGTTTGGGTGTTGATAGATAGAAATCACATACAAATTTACCTTACATAATTTTAGTAATATAAATTTACTGTAAGTTATTTGATTAACATTTAGGATAAAGAGTAATGAAAAAATTTATTACATTGAGTAAGGTATGAAGTTGAGGGGAATGAATAGCCTTAAATCTAGCAGAATCATTTGGTTTCCATGTGAGTATATTTGTTCCACCACCAATTTTCTTTGATTATTTATCATATATTGGTCTTCCAAAATAGACCAAACAATAATATCTTGAAAATAATATATTATGCCTAAAATCCTTTTATCATATTATATGTATCTTTTTGTGGTTCTTTATTCTTGAAATATTTTTGAGGAGAAACTCAAAAACCTACTCTTATAAAGTGACTATACTGTTATGGCCGCTTCAAATCTACTAAACATAGTTTTTCTTTTAGTACGCTCAATTCCAATTATTATGTCTAAAGAATATAAAAAATATAAACATAAATAGATATTTTTATGTAATAATATTATAAATCATAACTTATTACTATTATGTCATACTTACACATGTTTCCCATACCAATTTTTTGTTTTCATCAACTCATTTACCCTTCTTATTTATGCGAGCCTCCTTTCATAGCACATGATGTGGGATGAAAGTGACTTCAAATTTTGATTCATTAATATTCATATAAAAAAAGAACATATGTTGTTTCACATCACATAAAACTTTTATTGTTTATTTAAAACACATACCAATTTATTATCTAGTGATGTGTACCCCATCCTTGCTTTTCAATACTGGTATATTTGTTTTGATGCATGTTATTTATTTTTAGCACTCCTTTTCTATGTCATAAATTTACAATTTTGAATAAAATTGGATAAAATAAATAATTTCAAATAATATATTATCGATTATAATGCACCTAAAATGATTTCTTATCATGATGAATGATGAAAGCATTCCATGTTTCCTGTTTTATAATGTGTGCATGAGTAAAATGTGGGTGGGGCTTTACTTTCCCCTCAACACCCCTCAGATGAAATTTGGTAATAAGAGTCGAGAATCCTCTATGGGATTTTCCAATATCCATTAATACATATTTCTTATAGACATAATATAAAATAAATAAACATTTCAAGGAATAATGAAAATTAAATCAACGATTCATTATATAAATTTTTATTAAAATAAAGAAAAGTTATCACAACATTACCTTTATATCTTCCCAAAGGGTTTCCTTCATTACAGGTTAGACATGACACCAAAACTATATATCAATCTACACATTCATTCTCATTGTGACCCCAGAATAATTAATAAACATTGAATCATTGGGGTTAATAGGTTAGTCATGTTTATTCCATCCAATCTAAAATTTTATAACCTTACTTATTTCCTTGATAATTTTATTCAACATTGTGATGTTGCATCATTCTTGTTTTTTTCATCAACACGGTGTTGATCCCCTAATAATTTTGTAGTTTCAGTATCAAAAAACTATTCTTCCCTGGGATTGATAACATCATTATGTGTATAAGACTCTTTCTACCTGATTAGTCAAAAATTTAATTTATATTATGTTAATATAGTAGAGAACACATAATATTATGAGGAAAAGAATAGTATATTAAAAAAAAATTTAACCCACTCATTGAACTCACTTTTTTAAAGGTTGAGGGGATTTGTATCCTTAATTGAGAATCCAAATCCCCTATTTGTGGTCCCCTCTAATGTACAAGACATTGTCTACATTGGTACCACCATGAACTGATTGTGATATCACCATGAAAGGGTCATCCTTAATTGAATTTTTATTTTACCCTATAATTATTTTAGTTTCTCGTAGTATAATTAACCAATTCTTGTTTGCTGAATCCAAGATATAAAATACTTACATTGATTGTGATGATATTATGAATGTCTCATCCTTTTCCCCTTCCACACTAAAATTCACCTTCATGAAGACCATTTCATAATCTTTCATTGAACTATTGTTTCCAACCCATTTACAATGGAAAATTTGAACTTGAAATATTGTATATTCCAACTCGTATATCTGTTCAATAATGCTGAAATATGACATATTCATATAAATTGGATTTCTATTCTTGGAACTAGATATATGTATTACTTCCTCCACAAGCATAACTCCATTTTTTTCATCGTACTATAATAATCATATTATTTTTTATAGAATGTATGACCATTGGTTACAAAACTAGTGTAAGATATAACATTTTCATTTGGTCCCTTGACTATCCTTTGAAGTCATTCAACAATTGAATTCATATTTTCAGATAACTCTTTATAAATAAGATCTCAGAACCATCCTATAAACTACTGATTATGTTTATTTGATATCCATTATTCAACCCTTGACGGATTCAAATATCTATGAATTTATTTATGGGATTCAACGTATGGATCAACATCTTCACTATTATGTAAAATTTAAAGGCATGATTGGTCCATCTATATGATGGTAATTTTAGCAACATATATTCTAGAAATCCCTTCACTCATAAGGAATCCATTGTAACAAGTCTTTGGGAGACTGATGCAATTAACATATGATAGGTAATCAGTATAGAATTCAACAACTTCTTCAATAATATATCATTTCATATTACAACCTTCCAACTAACTTCAATTATTGACACAACCTTTCAAAATCTTCATATATAATTCAATGGGTTATATCCATCTGTAATGGATAGGACCACATAATTGAACCTCTCTAACCAAGTGAACCATTAGGTGTACCATTATATCAAATAACAATGGTGAGAAGAACATCTCTAATTCACATAATATGACTGAAACCTCCTTATTAATGATTATAAACTTCATCATGTCTATAAATTTAATGCATATAGATTTGGAAAATAATAAGAGTCTGATTAATGTATGTCATACATTTTTAGGAAGAATGCAGTGTAAGAAAATGTGCATTAAATCTTTCATCAAAACATGATATTCATGTGATTTTAGTCTCTATAACTTCAAATTAGTCATTGTAATGACATTCTTGATATTTTATGAATTCCCCTATAGAGCATTTACCCCATTAAATAAAATAAAAAATTGTAATTTTTCCTATCTAGATAGAGTATAAGCTTATGGGGGAAGACAATTCTTCCCTTATCCCCATGTCAATCATGTCTATCCTAGCCTTGATTCTATATTTTTTCTAGGAACATTTAGTAACTTGCCAATAACACTATCAAATATATATTTTTTAACATGAATGTCATCAAGAAAATGTATGATGTTCAAAAAATCACAATACAATAATTCAAAGAAAATTAATCTATTTTTTCAACCTGATTTTATAAAGTTTTTTGAAAATGGTTTACCAAAAATAGTGTCATTATATTTTATTTTATTGAATAGCTGATCAAATTTTAGTGGAGATGGTGATGTACCTTGTTTGGTATTCCCATCGAATGTTGTTGTACATGATCAATATTGATGTCGCTGAGGTAAAAAATTCCATTGTCCTTAAAATACTATTTTTGAAGAATGTTTCAGTAAGAATGAGTGTGTGCATTATTCAAAAATGTGACACCCCATTATTCCTTTAATGTTATACCCTGACAAATTTCCATAAGCAAGAAAGTCATTTATCATCCCATACAACATGACCCTCAATGTGAATTCTTCACTTATATGAATATCATACATTATAACACCTGTATCCAACATCAATTTCATATCTTTGATCAATGGATCCAAATATACATCAATATTATTAACAGGTTGTTTTATTCTAGATATAAGCAAAGACAACATAATGTATTTTCTCTTCATACATAACCATGGAGGAAAGTTATAATTTACCAACATAATGGGCTATGTACTATGAGTACTACTATATACACTAAAAGGGTTTATTACATTTTTATATAAATCAAGAAGGAATTTTCTCATCTCATTTTCAAATTCAGGATATTCATTATCAATTTTATTCCACTAAGGAGTGTCTTCTGGATGATGTAGGTTCCCATATTTAATTTTTGCATCTTTATTCTCTGTCAATTATCTCACTATTTTCTGACATTTACATAGTTTTATAAACCATGAAATGATAGGAAAGTACCATAAATATTTCTAAGGATTTGTTTCAAATTTATTATATTGATCAATGCCACACTTAGGGAATTTTATGAGTGATTCATGGTCCCTATGAAAAAATATGCAATCATTTGGACAAACATGTTTTCTTATAGATCATTACCACTTAACATAAAATTCGTTTGAAATCATATTTTTAATAAGTAAGTTCATTTTCTTCTAGAAACATATCATTCCGGAGACCAAGTAGTTATGTAAAATTGGTGTCGATCCATCCGCGACCATATTTCAAATTATATAACTTCAATACAACTAAAAATGTTGTGTATTTAGTATAACCAGTATACAATAGTCTCTTAGAATATTTATTTAACTTCTCAAAAAACTTTATAAAATCATGAAGTCCATCTTCAATTTTCATTATCATTTATTCCATGCGATTTCCATCATCATTCACACTAGTATACATATCAAATGATCCATAAACCGCAATATCATCCCAATTTGAGTGAACGTTCAGTTATTTACCATGTTTAGTTCAATATTTATAGCTATGATCTATTCCGTGATAAATAAAATGTTCTTCCAAATATTTTAAACTAATTTTTATTGAATAACAACAACATAAACATGAACAAAGAATTTGAGAAGGGTCGTATGCATGCTCTATTAAAAACTTGACGAATTATTTAACTCCATATACATACTATTTTGTGATACGATTAGTGCAAATCCATTTTCGATTCATATCCATACTATTAGGTTCATAAAATATCAATTTTTTAAAATAAATAAATAAATACACATAAGATATTCATAATCAAGGTTGAAAGTTATAGATAAATCTAATAAGGGGATCCCAAAATGATCACTGGTACCCGGTATGGGATGAATACTACTCAGAGTAGTTCAAGAAACATAGGTGAATGTCCAAAAGATATGGGGGGTGAGTCTCATGTAAAAAAAATCAATAATAAATGTTCACGATATGAAGTTGATGAGGATGACAGTTGTCTCATTAAATCTAAATGTTACCAGGCTAGGAGTTGGCAAAGCACCAGACAACATTTCTTAGTTTATTTCCAAAAGCTGAAAAGTTTCTTAGGCACATAGTGTTTTGATAGATGAGCTGATCATACAATACATGTTCACAGTGTTAGGTTTCCAAGGCGCACAACGGAAGCCGGTGGGCCAGGGATTTTAAATTTTTCGTCGACGGGATGACGAAACTTATCGTCGTCGATGATCCGAGCCCCGAAGAGGTCCGAGGATCTCACGTAGATTGTAAAGAGCACAAAATTAAAAAGAAAACTTATCTATTTCAGATCTAAAGATGTTGTCGACCGCAACTTTTCAACAACAATCATTGCATGAAGGATCCAAAGTAGGATCCCTCTAGATCATCCACACATGCTTCAGAAATCCGTAGGAACGCCGATCGTCGAACTCCGGGTGCTAGCACGACGATTCGACGATATATTCAACGTTCTGACGATCACTGAATCGTCGATCTTGCGATGCGTGAGGAGAAACTCGATCCAAGATCAGATCGAGAGATTCTCTCTCTAGAGAGCGGGAGGAGAGAGAGGCTCTGGCCAAATTGACATGAATAGTTGTTGCGCTTGAGCCCCTCTCCTCTATTTATAGCGGATTGTGGAAATTACCCGGTTGGGTTCCCTGGCCCCCATTAATTCCACATCCACTAAATAAATAACTATGACAACTTAAAACTACGTCAATATTATTTATTTATTTTATCACATACTTGTGATAAAATCCAATCCATTAAACTCGACTCATTGTCCCACTTAATATTAAGCAAACCTTGAATATTAAAATAATATTTGTTTAATTAATATTTTCTCGTATTTACTGAACTCGTAAATACATTAAATAAATTCAATCTCAAATATTAGTAACTTGAATATTAAGTAATTTATTTAATTCTTTTGGTGATCGACAACATGGAAAATGCTTAGACCCCATGGCGGGGCCCACTATGTCCATATACCTATTCAACTGAATAGGGATGATTCTTGAATACGCTATTTTGTGTGACCCTCTAGGCCCTTATCTCAATAGTAGTGAATAAAATCCACAGACCAAGAGCGGGGTCTAGCAACCCGTCATGTCCCCTAAAGAGATAAGGATAGTCATTGGAACAACTACCAACCTACAAACACTGACTGTGTACTATAACCTCTTTTTCATTAAATATCTCATAAAGTAGGACACACTCTTGTGTCATCATCCTTATCTTGCTTTATTATTTGTTGATCTATCTAGATGGATTTTCCTTTCTACTTCTTTGGACAAAGACTTATGAAGGCTGCACTATCCTGATCAACCAGGCCTGAGATATACAACTTCCTAAACTCGAAGGAGACAAATCCTTTCCTGACCATTCAACCAATGTCATACCACCAATAACACACTCAACACAATCTATCTCACCACGACATTACTACCATGGTTTTCGCCTTGCATCAAAGTATGTAATTAAATGATATACATTAGTAATGGTCTCAAGTTAGGAGACCAATACACATGTACATATATAGGAACAAACATTGACACCTAAAACATGTGGTGTTCCTATTGATGGGTCTGTCCTCATAATCTCACTACTAGAGATCGCCAAGTGTGAAATTCATGAGAAGAAGTCTCAATGCTTATGATCCCCTAGCACCTGATAGTTAGACATCTACTGTGTCCAGTCAGTAAGATGTATCTAGACTATAGAACATATATTTAAGATCAATGTCATTGTATCTTGAGGTTCTCATTATAGCCTGGGATCTGCTATAACCTCTTGACATGACAATGAATCTTTGAACATTACCGTTATTATAGTGGACGCAGAAAAGTCTACACTATAATGGTAAGATATCATCATGCATATCTAACTGTACACATGATACGGTAATCAAAATTACTACATAGTTGGGTCTAGGGAACCCACTATTTCAACACTCCCACTTGCACTAGAGCCAACTTTCTAACTAATCTTACTAGCTACTCACATGATAAATACCATGATTCTGATGAGTAATGGCTTTAACTGCTGGGCCTGCCACATTTTCACCGCATGGCATATCTGCTATATGCGACCTCATATGCTTGAGTAGAACTTCTCAAGATAGGGTATCCCCGAGTATATCACTTTGTTCATTGTCATAACTTGAAAACTTGGCTAGTAAGAATATCACAATTCTCATTATGATAATACTTTTCTCACTATTAGAGAATCCAAGAATTGGAACAAATCATTGCAATTTATAACTGGTTCTTAGCTGCCTTAGAAGCTGCAATGTACTCGGTATTTGTAGGTATGACTACCACTAGATTTTATGATCTTGACTCGCTCATATCCTTTGCCTAACTGCAATACTAGATCAAATTTATCTAAGTATTACTAGTATGTATCCCACTATAACTAGTATACCTTCCTCTCCATATTCTAGGTATATATCATTTGTACTTGACAATGTACAAGATGATAGTTCTGATTGCATCACATGCAGTGCTTCTGGAAACACTTGATATCTGCCAACTATAAAGTATATGCTGGAAATATCAATTTTTTAACATATCATAGCATGTGTGATTGATCCATCACTTAAGTGTATGGATTCAATTCACCATGTTAATATCTTCCCATGTTCCGAACATGTCAACTTGAAGAGATTAAGCCATGTGACATAGGCAACAATTATGAACTTGAATTGTTTCAACTTGTATTTTTTTTAATACAATGTAACTATATGTACGATTGACTAGGACCAAGAAACCTTTAGATCTACCTTAGTGGATCCTATTCCCTAGAAAGTAGGTTGCTACTTGAAGTCAATCATTGGAGAATTTATTTTAACTTGATCTTATCTAACTGTAAGATCAAAATCTGTTTTCCATATGTTGCCGAACATATATCATTTGGAAAACATTGGTTCTCCCACTAACCTTTGGTAAACACAAGGAAAATATTCTTTTATAATGAATGATCTAATATCTTGTTGCTTACTTTAATCCAAAATTGGATTTCAGTAACTTTCAACCCTTATTGGCATCATTTGATGTCATCATCTCTTTTTGGTTGCGTCGTATAGACACCTTCGACAAAAAATTATCTTGACATCTAATGACCAATAAAAAGATCTTCGAAGTTTAGTTATGAAAAGTAAAATTCTAATAGATTTAGGCGTACCAACTTGGTATAACCAATCAAGACTTGTTGGTACCATACTTGTACCATCCATGTATCATTTCATTTGAATACCCACCGTAGTATTCAATTTATAAGCCCCTTTGCAATTTGATACATGAAATCCATTATTGAATTTAAGTTGATCTTGTCAATATTTGCTCGTTTCCATATAATGCTTACTTGTAGGATTTATTGTTCTCAATGAATAATATATATCACCAACCATAGGGAATATAAAACCATCACCATGGTTTCATACTTCCTACGCAGTATGTGTCTTTGGAACATTCCTATTCCACATGTACTTGTGGAACTTGTTCTGTATGCCAACCTTTTGTGCATCTCGAGCATTGACTAAGTCCAAGTCAATTCATCTCCCACTATCTCTAATAGATATGTGCATCCTTGTATAGAAATGTAGTCAAATACTTGACTACATATTTTCTATCTTAGGGATTTAAGTAATATCTTAAGAAATTGTTAGGATAATTAACTTATATGCACAACATGTTTAACTTGATGCAGGTTTGTTTAAATCCTAACAAACTCTTTGCATCTTAACACGTCCTATGCCATAATGGATTTTCCATCATACTATGACTTGTATGATATCCATTTTTCATTTTAGTTGGCATATTGGTTATGGGTTTAAGCCGTTATTTGCGAAGCACATCATGAAATATAATGGAAGTTTCTACAGGTTGTAACATTGATACAACTTACATCATAACTTTGATGTATAACATATGAATTTAGGAATTGCTCCATGCTCCATGTTTGTTGACCAATGTTAATATGTAAGACTTTATCATTGATCCTCCTTATGAACATCAACACACTGATGTAGATAAGGTAACATGCGTTTAGGAATTACTCCACGCTACATTATCATGATCGATGATTGCTTGGTCAAGATATTCTTCGGTCTGCCGATCCTAAGAAACTCATATATTCTAACCAAACTTATAATTCATTGGTAGATTCCTTAATGACTTAAAGGAATCTTATGAAGTATCTTTACCTCTAGCTTTCTTTGGAATAGTTCATACTCTCGTGTTGAACTAACCTCATAATCTTTGTAGCATACCTTTATTTTTAAATGTTTCTTTGTCTAAACTAAAGATGTCAATTATACCATAGGTGTTTAGCTATTCTGATACTAAATACCATTGATGATATCCACTTTTAGTTTTACTTGACAAAGAATCTTCTTGCCACAATTGGATAGGTCTTACATTTTATATTCATCATGTATTGCCTTTGATTCAAGTATGTCAGAACTATTTTGTTGAGTATGTTACCATAAAAAACATTCAATCCAAAACTTGGAACAATGTATCATCATGAGCAAAATGGCTTGTGAGATAAATGTTTTGGTTATACTCAATAACTTGTTCATATTGAATCAATCACTTGGAAATTAGAAGTTATGTGTTTCTCACCGCTGACTTAGGAATCACCCTTTCTCAGCTGCTTGGAGAAGAAACATTACCTCTAGTAATGTTTCTCTACTTGCTTCGTTACTGTATTTAAATACACATATTTTATTGGCATATTATATTCAATACCCAAGAAGTATGTTAGAAATGTTAATATATTTGATGAATATAAACTGAACGAGAAGTGTGTGCTTGCTTCTTGTATTTCAGTTTTTAAACTTCCATGAATTCATTTCATTATGTGATGCAAATAACCTCCTGTTAAATAACCATCCACTTTACTTTGAAGGGCATGACGAAGGTGCCTTTGGTTTAACTTTCCATAGGCCTTTTTGCTTTTTCATTCAATTTATTCACCATAAGAATAAAAGATGGTGTTGTCTCCAATATTCTTATTACTTGGAGAATCTAACCAAAAAGTAATGAGGCGCTTACTCCATACCGTTCATTTTTATCCTTAAAAAAATAGAGTAATTAAATGTAAAAGGTATAATAAATGGGACAACATGAAAGATTTTGAACTATATTTCACTTTACACAAACCGAGTGCAACCATCACATTCAAATATTGCTTCACTTTCTCCCCAAAAAGATCTTGGAGATGAGACTTCATGTGATCATCATCCAAGTCTTGATGTAGCGACCACAACTAACATTAGAATTTTATGATATTATTATGATAGAACCATCATATGCTTTATTCATGAGTCTCCTGAAATTAATTTTACACCCTTTCTTCCTGAGGTGGCTTAACAGGTTGGGACACAAGCACCTTGAATTTCCATTGTAGTAGTAATGTGCGCAAGCGTCTATACAACATTTAGGAAAAACGTTCTTAGTTTAGACATTAACTTTATCTAATATTTATCACAGTTTTATTGTGGTATTTCTTGCCATCATCTACAAATATAATTTAACAGATTGTACTTTTATGTGATTACCTAATCTGACATTACTGATTATTTAATCATTAAATGTCTCCCACTAATTTTTCGAATTCTATGAACCCTCTGTACTAGAATTGGAATACTCTTGAGTATTCTAGTGGAAAGGATCCCTGAACCTCCCTCATAGTCTACAAGCTATGGCTACGCCACTACTCGGAGGGTCTAAGGTAGGATTTTGGCTGGACAACCGCATTAACTCGCGGTTCCTTGATCTGTTGAGTGAAGTCCCAGCTTCAAAAATCATTTACTGATTTACTCAATGGTTGCCTCTAAAATTACAAAAATCTAGCTAAGGCTATTCCATTGCTGCAATTTTAGTTAATTTGACCCACCACATGAATAAGAACTCCCCGGTAGTAAGAGGTACCCTCAGCTGAGGCATGAACCGACACCTCAAACACCCGGTTTTGTTCAAACTCGAATGATGGAAGGCTATTTGTGACTTAATATTTTCTTTGAGGGTTTTATGTTTTTCTCTCGATGAATGAAATCCATTTATATTAATCTTGTTCATCTACATTATCGCGCTCACAACTGAACATCAATAGAAATCAAACGTCGCTTCTTTATGCATTTTATTATTTATCATTTTTTGTATTTTCCCGCTGTTCAAAAATGCATAAAATAATAAATAAATGCATAAAGTCCATACTACTACCCGACTAGTCTTGAGCATCTAAACGGCCTAAGGGGCATCATACCTGTGTCAAAACTTAACACTAGATGCATCTGAACCCATGCTGTATGTCTTCTTCTCATCTGGAGCATCGCCTCCTCTTGTCGGAGTCCACGTTACGTCTTGGAGTACCGCCTCATATTGGTAGGGTCCACATCACATCTTTTCATCGTCTCTGTCCGTGATACAAGAATACTCATGCACAGGCGAGGGGAACTGGGGTATAAATGTACATCAAATCAATTGGACACGCAGGTCCTTATACATTTTAACTAAAAAATAGACGATGCGCAGACCATCTATAAATTAATTTACAGACATCGCACACAGTTAATTAATTAATTAAATAAATAAAAAGCAGACATACGGGGTCAATGCACAAGACCAGTAGTCGGGTAACTACAGTGCGATTAAAAATTAAAATGCATAAATAAGTACGAGGGTTATTTAATTAAATTAAATTAAATGAATTAATAAATTCAAATAATTTAATTAATTACCAGTTCATTAATTAATTTAATTTTAATACCTAAAATTAAATTAAATAATTAATCTAATTTAATTTTTAAAAATTACATTAATTTTATCCTCGGGTATTAAAAATTAATATTTTTAACCCATAATTAATATATTAATTAATTTAGTTTAATTAAATTAATTAATTAATTAACCCAACCCCTGAAACATTATTTTGATCTGTTGCGGGTTGCGATGAACCTGCGTAGACCCGTAACAGGTCAGGAAAAGCTTGTCCTTGGATTCTCCTGGACCGGGCAGGTTCGTTATGTTCGTACTTGACCAAACAAACCCGCCCAGACCTGTTTCAGGGCAGGTCAAATTAAATCAGGCCAGGTGTACCTACTGTGCTCGGATCCCTCCCCATAAGTGGGCTAGCGCGCTACCTGTAGTCCTCGACAGCAGATACGGAGGCCGGCCAGCTTGGACCGGCGGCAGCGGGCATCAGTTGCTGGCGTGCTGGAGCATGGGTGGCGACCGTCTCGGTGCAGCGCTGCGGGAGGCGATGCAAGCGGCAGACATGTGGATGGATGGGAGGAGAACAACGGAGGTACTCCTAGTGTAGGATCCACGAGCGGCCGGCTGAGCGCACATGGGATTTGCGGGTCGAGGGCGGCTAGAGGGAGCTGGCTTGTGCGCTGGTGGGAGCGCTGGAGATGGCCCGGGCGACCACAATGTCTTTCACAAAAGGAGATGATCGGAGGAGCCCCCTAGGGTGGCCGGTGCTGGCGTGTGGAGGAGCGGGGTGGTTGGCGGCTGGAGTTGCTACCACGGAGGGTGGTCGACTAGCGGAAGGCCGGCTGTTCGAGTGGCTGAGGCGACACCTGCAGGGCGGTGGTGCGAGGGGCATGTGGTGCTGCATGAGGAGCCGACGCAAGGAGGTCGGCGGCGGGGTGGTCCATACCTTGCGGGGAGAAAGCAGGTGACGCTGGGAGGGCTCCGGAGGTGGAGCGCCATCCTGGTGTTGCAGCTGTGCACCGCCGTGTGCGGTGTCCCTGCGGCACTGCAGTGCGCCGCAAGGGGAGGAGGGAGGGGGTCCGCTCGGAACCCCTACATCTTATTATAATTATTATTTTTTTGTTATTCTTTCCATGGGCCGCCCCCTTCCCCTTTTTTTTTAAAACAAGTTGCAGCAAGACCCCTTGGGTCTTGCTTCTGGTTCTCCACACGGAGGATCCAAAAAAGGGGTCTTCTCCTTGTTCCTTCCACGCGGGAAGACCCAAAAATGGGTCTTTTTTTAAAGACTTGACCTCCAGTCAAGTCTAATCCCCTTAATATTGTTATAATATAATATTATAATAATTATTTTTATTATGAAATTAAATTATAATTTTAAAATTATAATTATAATAATTATAATTATAATACTTATAATTTATTAAAACTTGTATTATCTTCAATAAATGGAAATAATCAACACAATTTAAAACCCAAATAAAAACACGAACATGATCCATTCCTGAAATTTTTAATAACCATATCTTGGTCGTTCAAAATCAGATTGAATCACGGTTTGAATGGTTGTGACCGATTTTAAATCCTCTACTTAATTTTATGAAAATTAATTATATTTGGCTTAGAAAATCTTTGCGATCCCTTTGATACCACTGTTAGGTTTCCGGGGGGCGCAACAGAAGCTAGTGGGCCGGGGATTTTAAATTTTTCGTCGGTAGGATGACGAAACTTGTCGTCGCCAACGATCCAAGCCCCGGAGAGGTCCGAGGATCTCATGTAGATTGTCAAGAGCACAAAATTAAAAAGAAAACTTACCCGTTTCTAATCTGAAGTCATTGTCAACCGTAACTTGTCACTGGCGATCGTTGCACAAAGGATCCATATCAGGATCCCTCTAGATCATCCACACATGCTTCATAAATCCATAGGAATGTCGATCGTCGAACTCCATGTGCTAGCGCGGTCATACGATGATATATTCGACATTTCGACGATCACCGCATCGTCGATCTTGCGATGCGTGAGGAGAAACTTGATCCAAGATCAGATTGAGAGCTTCTCTCTCTAGAGAGAGGGAGGAGAGAGAGGCTCTGGCCAAATTGACATGAATAGTTGTTGCGCTTGAGCCCCTCTTCTCTATTTATAGCGGATTGTGGAAATTACCTGGTTGGGTTCCCCGACCCCCATTAATTCCACATCCACTAAATAAATAACTATGAGGACTTAAAACTATGTCAATATTATTTATTTATTTTATCACATACTTGTGATAAAATCCGAGCCATTAAACTCGACTCGTTGTCCCACTTAATATTAATCAAACCTTGAATATTAAAATAATATTCATTCGATTAATATTTTCTCGTATTTACTGAACTCATAAATACATTAAATAAATTCAATCTCAAATATTTGTAACTTGAATATTAATGAATTTATTTAATTCTTTTGGTGATCGACAACATGGAAAATGCTCGGACCCCATAGCGGGGCCCACTATGTCCATATACTTATTCAATTGAATAGGGCGGATTCTTGAATATGCTATTGTGTGTGACCATCTAGGCCCTTATCTCAATAGTAGTGAATAAAATCCACAGACCAAGAGTGGGGTCTAGCTACCCGTCATGGCCCCTAAAGAGATAAGGATAGTCATTGCAACGACTACCAACCTACGAACACTGACTGTGTACTATAGTCTCTTTGTCATTAAATATCTTATAAAGCAGGACACACTCTTGTGTCATCATCCTTATCTTGCTTTATTATTTGTTGATATATCCGGATGGGTTTTCCTTTCTACTGGTTTGGACAAAGACTTATGAAGGCGACACTATCCTGATCAACCAGGCCTGAGATATACAACTTCCTAAACTCAGAAGTGACAAATCCTTTCTTGACCATTCAACCAACGTCATACCACCAATAACGCACTCAACACAAACTACCTCTCCCTGACATTACTGACATGGTTTTCGCCTTGCATCAAGGTACATAATTAAATGATATACATTGGTAATGGTCTCAATTCAGGAGACCAATACACATGTCCGTAGATAGGAACAACCAATGACACCCAAAACATGTGGTGTTTATATTGATGGGTCTGTCCTCATAATCTCACTACTAGAGACCTCCAAGTGTGAACTTCATGAGAAGGAGTCTCAATGCTTATGATCCCCCAGCACCTGATAGTCAGACATCTACTATTTCCAGTCAGTAAGATGTATCTAGACTATAGAACATATATTTAAGATCAATGTAATTGTATTTCGAGGTTCTCATTATAGCCTGGGATCTTCTATAACCTCTTGAAATGACAATTAACCTTTGGACATTACCATTATTATAGTGGACATAGAAATTATACACTATAATGGTAAGATATCATCATGCATATCTAACTGTACACATGATATGGTAATCAAAAGTACTATATAGTTGGGTCTAGGGCACCCACTATTTCAACACATAGTGCCCTTACTTTTTTATACCCCATTCCCCATTCCCAATGGGTTGAGATACACAATCACCTCGACTTTAGTATACATGAAACACTATCATTTTAATAGAAAAATTATTGCACCAAGACTATAATATTCTCTCTTAGTGGAAAAAGATGCATGATTTCCCATTCCCACTTATTCCAGACACTATGGTTAGGCACTTAGTTGGTATAAAAGGAATAAAAAATCTTATTATTTGGATTGATTTATGATTTATGTCTCTAGATGATACAATACTTGTATCCTTATAACAACATAAGATCTAAGTATGTACATTCCTTTGAATAAATACTTTTTTGGGTAAAATTTATCACATATAACAATAAACTAATACAAAAAATAATATACCAAATTATAGTGAAATGTAAACATTAATACATTATGAGTATAAAGTGTGAAACATCAGTATGAAAATTACTATAAGAATAAAACCTCAAGAAACTAAAAAGATAATAATAATATTTTTTTTATAAAAACATGAATTATAATTTGATATATATATAAATATTCATTTCAAAGAATGATTTAATTTCTTTTGATACCAAGTAATTGATGAAATTTAATGAGGATGGGTAATAAATATGATATTATTAAAATCATCAATTTTAGAAAGACATATTTCTCAAAGAACTTTTTTAAAGTGGTGTGTATATTATCCTAAAAAAGTATATTAATATTATTTAAAATATGATTCCCATAATATGTAATGTTTCAATATGTTAATATCCATTCACCACTATACAGGTTTAAATGGTTAATAAGGTGTTAAATTAAGAGAAAAGGCTACAAATATAAATTTTTTATCTATAATTGATTGGTTAATTTGTTTTTATACCTACCCTATCTTATAATCCAAATATTTTTAATTTGGATCAAGTTACCAAGAATATATCTTCCATTTTTATAATAACAAACATATATTTACAAAAGTGACACTTCTATAACTTAAAAAAGGAGGCATCCTCTACCACTTCAAAGATAAACCCAAAAATTAATCCATACTCTATATTATACCATATTTACTTTCCTAATAATACTCTCCCATTCTATTTAGATTTTGTTTTCTAGAATAAGTTTTAAATCGCTCATTTCTGGGACATCCTTCAAGAGGATATTCAAGCTCTCAACGTAAATGATATATTCTTCATGGTTTGTCTATTTTATTTTATTCATCCATCTATTCTTAAATATCATTTATCACAAACATAAATTTTATATAAAATCATTAATATTCTATAAAAGTTATATTATAATTATGAAATAACAAGGTATTACTCATTTTATTTGTTATAAGATGCTCTTTTTTGGGTTTGTTTTCCCACCTACAAGAATGATGTTGTAATGATTTTTCTATGAATGATTAATAAATATTAGGTATTGATAATATTATGTAATATTATTTAATTTAATATGTTTTAAGGATTCTTGAAAGGTGATATGTATATTTTTATTCACTAATAAAATCAGATATTTTTTGGGAATCAACATATCTAGAAAAATATTTCATAGATTTCTATGAAAATCATCAACATATGTTCCATAAAATGACAATGATACTCCATAAATATTTTAACAAAATAATTAACACCATAATTAAAAATATTTATATGATTAAACCATGACCAATGAGTAAGTATCAGGGTCTACAAGTCAGAACATTAATGGGAGACATAATATTTAACACAAAAATATTTACATTAAAAAATAATTAATCCTAAATGGTAATAAAAATTTATATTGGAAAGTAATTTGTATTATAAATATAAATATATTTTTCATATATATTTGTAATTAATTTATATTTATTATTAAATAAGTGAGAGTGAGTTTAACTAAGAGGAATTATGATGTAAGGGTTTCTTGTTCTAAATTTTATTTCCTTGATACAGGTTTCATTTTTTTGGACCATATCTTGGTATTATTTTGATTCACTATCCCATAAATTTATTATAAAATATTTTCATATAATTCCTTGGATTTTAAAAGGAAAATCATTTTCTTTTCGTTAATTTATTTTTATTCATTTGTTATAAAATTATTAATGGCATATCAAAAACCCCAAACAAAATATGGCCTATATATACCAACACATCGCAATAAACTCCCTTATTTTAAACCCATTTTCTTGGCCCCTTTATGAAATCAATCACTAAATTTTTAAAACTAAACCCATTTTTTAAAAAAACTTTTCCAAATTCCATATTAAAACCAACTACTTTACAAAAAACTTTGTAAGACACCATTTTTTTTAAATTACCAAATATTAATTTAAAATTACAAATCTCATCTCAAAACCACTTTCAAAATTCGAAAGGATGATTTTTTAATTTTTAAAAACCCACTTGAAATCCTTTTTTTTTAATTACACATTAAAATCGACCATTTTTTTTAAAAAATTATTGGGATACAAACACCTTTTCTATAAAAACCATTATAATCAAGTTATTTTTTTTTCAAATCATTTTAAAACACCATTAATAATAAATTGAATGTTTAAAAATGTTTCCATGGAAAGATGCACACTTTGAAATTTTTGAAAATTTACAAGTTCAATTTGAAATCACTTAATTGGTTTCAAAACACTGAATCCATTTTAGTTATTTTTAATGGAAAACCTCATTTTTTCATTTCAAACCCCACTTTAACATTTAATTTTTTTCCTTTTTCAAAACTGAAATTTAAAATGGGCATGAGAATTAAAAAACTGAGTAGGTCACCACCTACCTTTCCCTATGCCAAACCTTTAACCAAAGTTCCATTTTCAATATAGTTTCAATTACAATAATTTATAATAAGTTTTTTTTAACTATTTTAGGAAAATTAATAATTTTTTTTTTCATAATTCGTTTTTAATAAAATAAACCATCTATGATCATTTTAATAAAAACATGAAATGAAGATCATTTTACAAATTCTAAAGAAAATCATGATTATTAAACATTTAATAAACATTCTATAAAGCTGATACAAATAATTTTTTTTTTCAAAAGTACATGAGTGAATTAACAATTTAAATCCTAGCAACATGGTAAAGGATTCCTTAGGTAAGTTAGGTCAAGGATCAATGGAGTAATTATCCTATGTTGGAAAAGGAATGTGGACGAGTTGGATACTTAGTGACTATCCCTTCATTATGTAACCATATTTCATAGTAATGTCTATTGGAAATATAAGTAAAACTTCAATAGAGATCACATTTTCAAATAAAAAGAGTCCTATATAAAAGTGATTATAATCCAAATTTAAAATATACTCTAAGCCTTCAATATAAACATATAATCTACTAACCTCAAGGGAGAGTTAGAGTTTTAGGCCCTCCGTATAAACATAGAATCTACTAACCTTTGGGTGGGGCATGTATCCCTAATTCTAAAAAAGGAATCTACTAGACTCAGGTTAAGATTATTTCTCAAGAAATCATTTTTCAAATCAATCTTAAAAAACTAGAAACATTATATTAAATAATTTTAGGACCAACACATCTATTATTCATTTAGTTCATAAAATCATTCCAAAACATTTTATCATTTTAAATTTAAATATTTTTTTACAATAAATCACAATATTATTCTTTTATAATGAAATTTATTTATAAAAATAAAATAAACTATAAAATGATTTTCAAAAATAACATTTTCAGAAATTTTGATAGAATTTTAACATTAAAAATATAAATTTTCTAGAAAAAATTATGATGTCTAAAAAAATATTCAAAAAACTATTTTCATCAATGAATAAAAAAATTACTAGGAACCAAATTACCATAAATTTTAAATAAATTTATCATTTATATAAAATAATAAGAACAAAATGAAAAATAGATCATCCACTATCATAGGAAAATATCATATTCACCTATGATTTTTAAAAATTCAATGAATTTAATAGACTAAAAAAATTATATATAGATTTTTCATCAATACCTAACATAATAATCATAATATTCATTTAATATCTCCAATAAAAATGATCAAAATTGTAATTATAACATTTCTCATATAAAACTATTCTGTTTTTTTGAAACTCCCACAAAACCTTAGGCATGAATAGAGTTTATATTCTACTAAATGGAATGATGCTCATTCCATATAGTAGGGAACATATTACATATATAAGGTAGCACTCATGACACAAGTTGTTGTACAAGGACAAAAAAAGAAGAGGAAAAAACCAATTGCAGGCCTAAAATTCCTAAGGAAGGAACCCAAACCAATTGATGGGGGCTTGTTGAAATCGAAGTGTGCAGTTTTGATCTTCCAGGCCTGTGAAATCAATAAGAGTTTAAAAAGAAGGTGTAGAACCCTAAACTTGGAACCCACGATAGTACCGAGCTAAGAAAACACCGCTCTAACGCACACCATGGAAACCGAACAAGCAAGGAATGATAGAGGAGAGAAAAATAACATACCTTATATTTAAGGCTTAATTTGTTCGAGATAAAGTTGAGGAGTGACAGTAGCAGTGGAGTTTTATGAGATCTTGAGAGGTGTGACTGAAATCGGTTATGTTAGGGTTCTTTTAAATAGATCAGGGTAGGTTTTATCAACGCTTTAAGAAAAATGATGATAAAGATACCTTTTATCAACTCTAAAATAATAAGCACTGATAAAATCTATCTTTATTAGTGCTTTTTTAGTGTTGATAATGCTATATATTTACCGACACTAAAGAAGAACTCATAAAAGCCATCTTTATTAGCACTAAAGAAGCACTGATAAAAGGTATCTTTATCAGTGCAAAAACTTTAGCACTGATAAAATATTTATAATTATAAATATATATATATATCTCTAAATATATTTATAAATATTTATATATGATTATAAATGCTTTTATAACATTTTATATATTTATATAATTATATATATATATATATATATTTAATAGATATATTTAATAGATATATTAAATATATTCATTATTTAAATATATTTATTATAAATTCATAATTATTTAAATATATAATTATTTATTTATAATTATATAAATAATTTTTTTTAAATAAATAAATAAATAAATATATATAATTATAATCATTTATTTTTATAAATATAATAAATATATATTTATAAATAAATTTATAAATGAATATATGTTTAAATATATTTATAATTATTTATTTATAATTATAAATATATTTATATCATTATATATATATATATATGTATTTAATAAATATATATAAATATAAATATAAATATAGTAAATAAATTCATTATTTAAATATATTTATTATAATTTTATTATTATAAATATATTTATATATTTAATAAATAAATATAAATACAAATATAAATATAGTAAATATATTCACTATTGAAATATATTTATTATAATTTTATAATTATTTAAATATATAGTTATTTATTTATAATTATATAAATAATTTAAAAAAATAATTATATATTTATATCATTATATATATATTTTAAATATATAAAAAAAAATAAAAAAAAATAAAAATAAAAATAAAAAATAAAATAAAAATAAAAATATAGTTAATATATTCCTTATTTAAATATATTTATTATAATTTTATAATTATTTACAATTATATAAATATTTTCTTTAAAAAATAATATTTATTATTTATAATTATAAATATATAATTTTATAAATATAATAAATATACATTTATAAATATATTTATTTATAAATATTTATTTATAAATATATTTTTAACATTATTAATCAATATATAATATTAAATGGATGCATGTTAAAAATGAGTGAAATTGAATAGTTAAAAATGAGGACACTTTAAAAATATTGAAAGAATGGAAAAGTTCTATTAATTGAATATAAATTATGAAAAAATATGGATATATATTGAAATTAATATGGAAACATATTGAAAATATTAAAACATAGTAAATAAATAAATATAAATAAATATTATAAAATGATTGAATTCAAAAAAAATGAAAAATGAAAATATTAAAAATGAATAAATAATACCTAAGTATAATAATATTCAAAAATAAATAAAATTTACTAATTAAAAACATAATATATTAAATTTATCATTTTACTAAATGAAATTAAAAAATAAATATTTTAATTTTAATAAATTAAAAAATATTAGGTGTATGTGTTTCTATATAAGATTTAATTAATTATTTAAATATTTATGCATGTGCGTTGTATATAAAAATGCATTAATTACATATATATTTGTGTGAAATCAATGTAACATATGTTTGATATATTTTAAATTGAAAAATCAAACGATATTCAATTAATTTCCATTACATGATATAATTTTTAAATATTTTTAATTAATATCAATTTTTAATTATAAACCATTATTCACTAAATATATGAATTATTTAATGTAATCATAAATATTTTTTATTATATAAATCATATTTTATGAAATATTATATATATATATATGTGAATATATTTCTATATTAAATGTATTAATGAATAATTATGTATAAAAACCATTAAAAATGAATAAGAAATTAATATGTTTTTAATTATTTCATTTTATTCATTTTCTATATGGATATTTAATATATATATGATTTATTAATATTTTTAATTAATGTATATATATATATTAATGTGATCCAAATTATCCTAAGAACCCCTTAGAAAAGATTGAGGATGATTTTTCTTCTTTGAAATTAAATTACAAAACATTAGAGTTAGCTATTAAACAGTTAGAAAAATCATACTGTTCTAAAGAATTTACAGAACTTCCTGAACCTGAATCTATAGAACCTAAAGTGACCAGTACCTATTTTTCTCAAGCTGTTAGAACTATTAAGTACCATCCTTTAGATGTTTTTTCTAGAGACCTAAATAGAGGAACAAAAACTTGAGTTTCTCAAAGAAATAAGGTTGAACATCATGATTTCTTATCTCATCTTGAACACAAGAACAACAATGAATCCATTAATGATGGATTTTGGGTAATATACATGCAAGAATAATTAACTCATTTTGAAAGAAAGTGTGGGAAATTATAGATAGACCCAAGGACACCTTGACTATTGGCACTAAATTGGTGTTTAGAAACAAGGTTGATGAGTCAAGAACTATAGATAGAAACAAGGATAGAATTTTTGCACAAGGTTATAGTTAAGAAGAAGGGATACACTATGCAGAAACCTTTGCACCTATATCTAGAATTGAGTCTATAAGAATCCTTATTACCTATTCAGCTCATTTATACTTCAAGATTTATCAAATGGATGTTAAGAGTGCATCTCAAAATGGTTTTATAGTTGAGTATGTTTTTGTTAAAAAAAACCTGGTTTTCAAAATCCCCATTTTCCAAATCAAGTTTTTAAATTAAAAAAAGTTTTATATGTTTTTAAAAAAGGATCTTAGATATTGGTATGATAAAATTAGTAATTTTCTTATTTCAAAAGTATTTTTAAAAGGTATTGTTGCCCCTACTCTTTTTGTAAAATGGATTTCAAAAGATGTTTCAGTAGTAAAAATATATATTGATGATATTATTTTTTGATCTTTAAGAAATCATATTTGTACCTATTTTTATAAAATGATGCAAAATGAATTTTAAATGAGTTTAATGGGTAAACTCAAATTATTTCTTGGATTTTAAATCTTTCTAAATAAATAAGGAATTATTTTAAATAAAAGTAAATATACAAAATACCTTTTAAAAGTATTTAACTTGGGTATCACTAAGAGTAGTGAAACTTCTATAAGTACCGCCTATAAATTGGATATTGATAAAGATGGGAAACCAATAGATAAAACCAATTATAAAGGTATGATTGAAATTATTCTATATCTTACATCTATATGATCAGATATAATGTTTAATGTGTGTATGTGTGATCTATTTCAAGATAATCCTAAAGAGTCACACTTAAATTCTGTTAAAAGAATTTTCAAATACCTCAAGTATACAACCAATTTAGGATTATTTTACCCTATAAGACAAGCATTTAATCTAGTGAGTTATTCTGATACTAATTTTGGTGTATGTAAGTTAGATAGAAAAATAACATATGAAACATGTCACTTTTTTGGTAAGTATATAGTTTCATGGTGTAGTAAAAAAGAAAAATTTTGTTCCATTGTCCACTTATAAAGTTGAATATATAGTTGTAGTTGGTTTCTGTGCAAAAATGTTGTGGATGAAACACACTTTACTAGTCTATGAATATCAATTACAACATGTCCCTATAAACCGTGATAACACAAGTGCTATTAATATTTCTAAGAATCTAGTTTCACATTCTAGGACAAAGCACATTGATATAATACATCACTTTTTGAGAGATCATTTTCAAAAAGTTTATATCAAGCTTGAGTTTATTGGCACAAAACATCAGTTAGGTAATATATTTACTAAGACATTGAATTATATTATAATGAACTATATCAAAAATTAGTTAGGAATGATTAATTTTAGTTAAGTTTAATTTTTGGGTGACATACTATTAGGTGACTCACCATTGGGTGACACACCGTTGGGTGACACACCGTTGGCCGACACACTGTTGGGTGACACACCATTAGGTGACACACCATTGGGTGAAATACCATTTTTTGACATTCCATTGGATATTCACGCCCTTTTTATTTTCTCTGCTTATAATATTTTGAATCACTGGTTTATTTTTCTCCAGTTTATATTATTTTTGTGACCCAATACATATATTATCGTAATAAAAAATTTAATTTCAAGTTTTTAGTATTATTTAAATTTCAATTTTTCAATATACTTAAATCCCAAATGATATAAAAATGAATATATGTCTATTTTTAACACACCTCGATCCCAGTGTGATATTCTCGATCCCCAAGCGACCTCTCTTATACAAACCTTCAAACCTACACCTTTTCTCATAGCCTTCAATTGAGAAAACTGAATTGATCTACATGCCAAAGATGAAGGTCCCTTATAAGTCTTCTCTAGGTGATTCGAGACCAGCTAAGAAGAAAAATAGAAAAAAAGTGTTCTAGTTGTTATAGAACCTTTACATCCAGAGCTTACTAACCAAGTTATAGTAGCAAAAAGGGAAGTTATATCAAAATGGATGTTGTCAAGAAAGTCTCTAGTGATTAAATTTATTCAAGACCAAGTTTGGTTGAATTTATTTTCTTATAATGAAATACCATTTTATCCTAATCTTGTTCATGTGTTTTTCTAATATGTTGAGTTTGAATTTAATGATGAGGAAAAATATTGGATGAGAGCATGAGTTAAAGGTCACAGAATGATTTTTTCCTCAAAATAGTGGGTAAAATGCTTGGGAGTTCCTCATGAAGTAATTTATGATGATTATCAAGGATCTTTTCCTGAGGACATTTACTTATTTATCCATAAAGATGATTTGAAATAACTGATAGGTGATGGTATCACATGAAGACCAGTGGATGATAAATTAGATTGGGAGTGTATACTGATCTTAAAATTTATTCAACATATGATTTTCCCCAGGAAATGTGATTTTCCACCTTGATATATCAAGATTTCTATTTTATGAGTCTTATGAAAATAGAACTAAAAAACAATTTGTGTATATATCTCATGGTTTATATATCAAAAATGATAAAACTCTCTTTAAGGTCTAATTCCTTGATTTATATAAAGATGATTTTAGCCATGCTAAAGGGAAAATGATTTTTATTAGAAGATAAGGAAATGGTTGTTGAATGAGTTGGTTTCTATATTTCAAGGGATATCTATTCAAGAATGAGAATAAGTTGGAACCCCTTGAAGAGATAATGGGTTGTAGATAATTAATGAGAAGCTATATGCATAATTTTACCCAATGGATCATCCTACTAAACCAAGGGATATTGTTGACCCAAGTTTGGATCATGATGAAGTTATGGATTACTCTGATGCAGATGAAGAGGTTGTTACCTCCAAAGACAAAGATAAAGAGCCTTCTGTTGATGAAGGAGGTGATCTAGGATTGTCTCTTAAGTCACCACCTATCAATTTTGGTGCTCTTATCCCTCTTAAGAGTTAGCCTAAGAGAGAAAAGATTATAAAAATTGATGAAGAGAAAACAAAAGTTTCTGGTGAGTATCAGTTTAAGATTAGTTCAAAAAATGACAATGATGAAGAGGATGATGACGAGGATGAGGAATAAGAAGATAATAATGGAAATGAAAGTGATGCTGATGATGATGATTCTGAACTTGGTGGTTCACCTAGAAAAATTATAAGGAAATATGTAGAGATGCCTGCGGAACTTCTTGCTTCACCTAGTGAATCATTAGAGAAACCATACTTGACTGAATAAGTGGACCAAAATCTTAAAAATAAAGATGAATTTGTTGAGGAGGATAAATCCCAATCTATGGAGATATTTTATAAAGTTACAACAATTTATGGTGTTGAGGCCAACTCTATTTCCACTGGTCAGATAGTTTCTGATTTGGATATGGTGAAATAGATGAGTGTTATTACTATTGTTGAACAATATGTGGATGAGAAAGATAAAAATGCGATGGTCTCTTATAAGAAAGGTAGTAGTGATAATTTTGGTATTTTGGATTCTGATAAGCCTGCTTTTGACAGTCTTAAAGAGGTTAAAACTATTGTTGGGAATAAAGTTGATGTACATAGCTCAAGTTTTCAAAAACCTGATGTTGAAATGGAAGAAGTACCAGTTGGTGAATAGGATAATTCTACTCAGAGTATTGAGACTGGTGAAATTGTACCTATAGTTGTGGTAACTCCTATTTCTACACCTGCTATTATTGAGACTGGTGAAATTGTACCTATAGTTGTGGTAACTCCTATTTCTACACCTGCTATTATTGAGACTTTAGACTGATGGATTGATCCCATGTTTGAAGATTGATAAAAAATAAATCATAGTCACCAAAGGATGGTGTACCTGAGGTTTGAAATGAAATAGATCATATGGGATCTATGATTGATCAAGTAGACTTTGGTGATTTATTGGAAAAGTTTTCCTCTGTGAGACCTCCTGCACCTGAACCTCCTGCCCTAGATCCTCCTTCTGTTTCTTCTAATATAGTCACAAGAAGTGACTTGAATGCCTTTGGTGAAAATCTAATTTCATACTTCAATAAGATTTTGAAAATTTAGTCTCCTATTCTAATCAAGCTTTGTGAAAATGATGCTTGATATTTTATTTAATTTTTTATTCAATACATACAACCTAATATGATGCATCACATTCAAGAATTTGAGATAGAGAATAAGAGAATAATTACTAAACTAAAATCTCTAAAGTCTTTGATTTCAGAATTTAAATCGTCCTTTGGTACCTATTTGGATGGTATTATTAAAAGTATAGAAGATACCTCTTTAGATAAATCCACAACATCACCTATATTTGATGTTGATTAGATCCAATAAATGGTCAGAGAGGAAGTTTCAGCTGTGTCAAGTGGACCATCAAGTGGAGAACTTGTGATTCCTTTGAAAATTTGAAGAAAATTTGAACAGAGTACACAACATGATCATATGATGATCAAATTATATGATAAGTATATGAATGATTATTAATAAAAAATCACCAAGTTCGTTAAATTATATATATATCAAGGATCTATACAAAGAATTCCATGGATTAAAAATTTAAGTTTTTGGTTGAGAATATTTAGATTCTCCTTGTGACTCAATATTTCAAAGATAAAGTTCACTAGTTGAAAGAAATGACTCATGTGTTGAGTCAGTTTATGGAGGAGAATGGTGACTTCTTTAATGAAATTGAATGAGGTGGCCAGATTATTATGGATTTCATCAATATGATGATTCCATTTATTCATGTGCATGGAACTGTAGTTGTTGCTCCAGAATCCATTCCTATCACTCATCATATATATTTCAGACCAGGAGTGACTAGAGATCCTCATGAACCTTTTCTTTCACAGTTCCAACCTTTTCTTATGCCTCCTGCACAATCTTTAAGGCAGATCAGTCCAATTATTATTGTGGAATATCCTCCTCCTCAAGCTATCACTGGACTTCCAACTGGTGTTTCAAGTACTTTTCCTCTAGTCCCTTATGATTCTCCAACCTATAATCCCAATAAATCCAAGGGAAAAGGAAAATAACCACTGGATCCTCCTTTCCAGCCTTAATGATGTTGTTTATGAACTTAGATTTTCTATTTTGATGGGACTACTATTTTTGTAATACCTTTTTGCTTGATACTTTATACATTCCTTTTGATCCACTTTATTCACAAATATTTCTCTATTATTTCTATTTTATTACCGCCTTTAGTATTTTACTCTATAAAGTTTTAACTTTTTTATAATCCCAAAAGGGATTGAACACTATGACATTTCCCTTTGGATAACTCTATGGAATTTATTTATATTTTTACAGTGATGTTTCTATGTTACCTTTGATACAATCTGTTTTTTAATCTGATTTTCCCTTTGATACCAGATAATTATCTTTATTTTCTTATTATTTATCTTTGATACCATCTGCAGATACTGTGAATACTTAGTCATGATTTATATTTTGATCTTACCTTTGATATAATGTTTTATATTTGTGATACCTTTGATGTTAGGAGTTTTGATCATCAAAAAGGAGGAGATTGTTGAAATCCTTATATAAATGATAAAAAAATCAAAATTCTAATAATACTAATGAATTTTATATTTTCTATAAGTATATCATATTTTGATATAAGTGATCAAATTGTCTAAGTATGATTCACCACCAGTCACGATTAAAGTTAAGTCACCGCCAAGCTGACACACCGCCAAACATGTCACTGCCAAGATATAATTTTGAAAAAGTCTGAGACACCACCAGATAAGACACTATTAGCTAAGACACCACCATCCACACAGTTCCAGATAGAAAAGTTGGAAAATTTTGAGACATTGCTAGAGAGAGACACCATCAGTGACATACTTCTAGAACAAGACACTACCAGACCCTATGACACCGCCAGACTAATCCACCACCACTGTTTTCTTTACCTTATTTCATTTAAAATATTCTAACATCTATATTGTTGAAGTTAATGTAGAATGTTGTTTTTAATTATTATTACTTAAATTATCGATAAAACGCATTAAAGAGGATTCCAAATGTGTTGTACGAGGATGCATAATATCCGGATGCATGTGGATATTATTCATACTACTACTATTAAGAAAGGAAGAAGACCCCCTCTTGTGCAAGAGATATAATAGAAGATGAAATCTAATAGTTATCATGAAGATAGATCACACTTACTAAACACACATAGAGCTGAAGAGATGTACTACTGAATCCTGGAAACATGTGACTGAGGAAGACAAATCTTATACACATCAAATGATTTCCTCCAGTCAAGAACACGAGTTTACAACACTCTATTCTTCTAAATTGTTCAAGATAACTCGACTCAAGATGCACTTCAAATAAAATCAAGATTCAGAAGATACATTTTAATAGACCGAGCATTTATAAACTCTAGACTATAAGATTTCTATATTCTATTTGTATTTATTACATTTTTAAGCACTGTGTGTGCATACTCTGTTTTATCACACACACACACACAATATCCTATTCTAAACTAGAAGATACTTGATATATTATTTTCTCTCTCTATTTACACTCCCACGTATAACTGTGGTAGAGGTCCTTGGTTTTTTTGTTTTGTTTTTACTCCCATGTACAACTGTGGAAGAGGTCGTGTGTGCCATGGATAGTTGTAAACTGTTGTAAAACTAAATCTAGGTTCTGGATGAACTTATTTATTTTATATAAACTGCTTGGTGGTGGGTGATCAACAAGTAAACAGGACTAAGTCATAGATTGAGACTGAATCTATTATTTAAAATTTCTGCTGTGTGTTTTTTATTTTATCTCCCCTTTTAAAACTGAAACTGTTTTAACCAATCAAAAACATATACTTTGATAATTAATCTTTATTAAAATTTTAAAATATTTTAATTAAATAAATGGTTTCAAAAGACTATGTAATATTATATATTGATTACCCGAGAACTAATCAATCTTTATAAAACCTTTTGAAGGATTAGAACTTATAATGATATACTATATTGATTAACCATCCCAATTTAAATTAATTGAGGGATTTCAAATTAATAAATTTTAAACAGAAATTTTATTGGGTACTCAATTCACCCCCTCTTGAGATACTCACTCCGACCAAAATGTGTAAAAAAACTATTGAAGAAATAATTTTTTTAAAGATAAATATTTCCTAAAAATCATGGGGTGTTACATTAACCTTAAATTCATTGTAAAATAATAACATCGCTCGTGCATACGTGTAGACTATCACATAAACCCAGTGATGCCATTTTTTTCATCACCACTTTATATAAATAATTATAAAAGTGTATATAATTAATAAATATGATAATTATATGATAATTAATATTATATAAATGATTAATCCATGAACATGGTGAAAGTACCAGAACCATTAAACTAAAATATGCATGGAAGACAGATAAGTTTTTTCCCAAATGTTCATTTTAACTAATAAATTGTTAATAAAAGGATAATTAAAAATTATAAATGAATTATACATAGTAATTTATATATGAATATGGTTATATAATATATATATATATATAATAAATATATATTTAATTTATAAGATATTTTAACACACATAAATAAAGATAGAACTTGATGTAAGGGGTTTAGGTTATAATCTCATTTCTTTTTTGGATTGTATATGATAAATTTATATTGTGATAAAGTATATTGATATTAACCTTTAAACTCCATATATTTTATTATAATTTATTTAATTATAAATGTTTTATGTATTAGTACCATTTCCATCTCTTTGGTACTTACAATTATCGAGAAATTGTTTTTAAAGAAAATTTGACTATATTTCCTCTTTGGTCGATGAAAAATTTCTTCTATGTCCATAATATTAAAAATTATTTTATTAAATTTATTACCTAAACTTGAAATGTTTTAAAAAGTTCATTTTTACTACCTTTGACTTTATTTATAAATATTTTAAAAGGAATCTTTAAAAAAGTTTTCCAAACATGTTATTTTTTCTTTTTAAAAAAGTGTGAAACATATGTTTTTTTATCATATATGACATGAATGAATTTTTACCATCATGATCATTATTTTATTTTAATATTCCTTTAAAATTTTCTTTATTTATTTTCAAAGAAAAGTAATTTCTTAAATTACTTGGAATTTAAAGTTAAAATATTATCAAAAGAAAATGATATTTTCTTATGTTTTAAAAGAAAGTTTTGAATGATATTTTAAAGGTATTTTTCATTTATGTCAACATGATTTAATAATTATTATGTTTCACTGGGGATGTAATATTATGATACCATCTATATTATTTCTATGTATTTCTTATGATGATGATGGTTTAAGGATGATTCTGTGAGACCCATTTCTTTCCCATAAGTTAATTAAGTTATGATAAAACCTTTATGAAACCCATTTCTTTTCCAAATTTTATGCTATGATGAAATGATGACATGTTTTTGAAATCGATTTCATTTTCTTTTGTTTTGGTATGATGATATGATGAATGTTTTATGATATTATGAAACACATATTTATGGTTTTTATTATGTGATTGGTGGGACCAGAATTATATAGCCCTCCAATGCATTGGGTAAAGATGGATATATCATGAGATTATATATATCAGAAAGGGGAGTGAACCTAGATCAGTGAGGGAATTTATACACTTTGATATTATTGGGAGTGAAATTTGACTAAGGAAATGGTGGTATGGGGTGTGAACCTAATCCACTATGATAGCCTTGGCAGTGATCCTTGAATAAGGAAATGATTTTCTATACTTATGTGTATTCCAAAAAATTTTGTCTTATGATTATGATATTTTCTTAGGGATTATGATTTGTTATTTATGATTTTTATCACTTATGAATTAAGTATTTTTTTTATGACAAATCCTTATTCCATGATTTATTATTAATAATCTTTGAATGATTGGGTATGATTATTATAAATTATGATCATGTTCTCAGACCCTTATGCTTATCTTATGATCACTTATGTTTATTGATTGATATCTATTATGTTTACCCTTACTGAGAATCTAATATCACCATTTATTATGTTTCATCTCCCTAGGTTATGAATAATGGTTTTAACTGTGGTATGTCTAAGAAGTATATTATATAAAAAGATCCATTTGGGAGATATTGAAGATATTTTGTGAAATAAGATGATTATATATCGAGTATCTAAAGACTCTAAACCTTTAAGGTTATAAGGAATGAATTATTATGATATGTATTGAATATTCATAGAAAAAATTAATATATATATATATATATATGAAATTTTCTGGTCACCTCAACACATCCCCTATAAATGCATGGGGTCAGTACCCCTTACTCTTAATGATGTATGGGTTCCCCATACTACAATAGGGGATAGTAACCCACCACATGATTTACCATGGTTCCTCTAGGTAATATTATGAAATTTTATAATTAAAAAAAAATCAATTTCTTCGATAGATTGCATTACACACAACATTGAGTTTTAATGAACCATGATATACTATTAATATTAGTATTTAGATAAGACCATTATAAACTAGCCATTAAACATGGAAGTATGAATAAGAATAAACCCATTTTGAAAAATAATTATGAAATTTTTATAAAAATAAAATATATTTATAGACGAGTACTTATTATTTTTGTAAAGTCTTTATATGCTTCAAAAAAAAAACATTTTTCTTAAAAAATGATTTTATTGATTTTTTTGAAAAAAATAATTTTTTCTACTTTTAAAAAATTTATTTGAAAAATTTAAATTATGTTTTTTAATCAACACGGTAAAATTATCTTAAGATAATTTTTTTGGATTTTCTATGAAGAGTTTAATTTTTAATGAATATTTATAATGGCGATTTTTATTAAAAACTGCCTTTTGTTTAAATAATTTACAAGTTTTATTTTGTTTTAAGATAGATTTGAAAGTAAAATTAGTGAAATTATATAATAATTAGTCCAATTTATTTTATTGGAATCATTTTCATATTGAATTTTGATATTAAAACATTTTATACTTATGAAAACTTCTTCTTTGGAAAACCATTTTTTTATTGCGTATGTGGGTTTAATTTTAAATTAAATTTTATTAATTTTATGAATTTAATTTTGAAAAATTAATTAAATATTTTGAATCAAAATAATTAATATTGTATAAAAATTTCAACTTAATTTTTTTCTATGATGAATTTTAAAAACTGTAAACATTAATTACCACAGTTAAGGTTAAAATTTCATTTCCGAGGGGTTAAACTAAAATGATATGGGTTAAATTGACCAATTGTTTCCCAAATCATATTTTCTAGAAATATTTAGACCTTAAATCATATAAAGTTCTATAATGGTCCATTTTATAGACTTTTTTTAATGTGTAAAACATTGGAATAAATTTTTATTTTAAAAAATTATAAGTGTGTCCTCTCCCCCACTTATAAACGGGGAACCTTATCCTATCCTATCCACACTCAAAGATAATTATATATCATCCAATACCTTCAAAAATAAATTTCTTATTTCTATGACCACATCCTAGATTCCTTATTTTTATTATTAATCCCACCTATGAAGTATTTTAGTGCTAACCCAAGGAGGTTGTTTGAAGAAGAGGTATTGTTCTTAACTGAGCATTTTTATTTTATTTCTTTTTCCACCTCATTAAAATATTATTCAAATATTATGATATAATAAAATTAGTATATAAAATATACTAATATTTTATTATATTAATTTTATAACCAATATCCATCTTCTCTTCTATCAAATGGGAAATAAAACTGTAGATCCTATATAAGGTGGACTACCGCCTCATGAACCGATGCAATTTTTCCCATAATTACCTATCATAGTAATATATAATGATTTATTTATCATATTTGAAAGATATTTATGACACAATTATACTTATATAATTATAATATCCCATATAACTTCATATCTTCCAATTCGTTGGAAAATGACAATGTCGCCCATACGTACATGTGGACTACCGCCACCATAAAGCGATATGACATGTTTTCATTTTATTTTTAAATTGATGGTAATGGGGGAATATTTAATTAATATATATGATATAAAAATTATTTTTTAAAGTTGAGTTAATATTTGACCTTCTTTCATTCACTTAGTATAGAAAGTGGAAATAATGTTCATGCATACGTATGACCTACCTTCTCCATGAATGAGGTGGTTAATTTTCTATCTATAACTTTTATGAATAACTATAAATACATATAATGAATATATATGATATTTATATCATGGTTATAATTATTTATATTGAATAACCATGATTATAGTAAAAGGAATGAAAATACCAAACCAAAAACATACATGAAAATGAATCACTTATTACCCGAATAATAATTTTAACAAGGAAATTGATAAAAAACTGGCAATAAAAGGTCATATGTAAATTCAAGATTTGAGGTAAGGTGATTTACATTGCTATTTTATTTCTATGGCACACATTCTATATTCAAAACCTTTTTCTTTTGTTTTTTTATATTCTACCCATAAATGTATTTAAAAATTATTCTTATAAAAATTAGGGATATTTAAATATACATAAAAGGTTATTTCTTTCATGGGGATTACGATTCAAACATTACCAAAGTGATAATGGTTTTATGTTACAATCTCATTTTTATCAATATTTTTTATGATTATTCTCATGATGGTGAAATCTTATGATCTATCTCTCAAGAAACTCATGTATTTTCTTATCCTATGGTTAATTATAAAGAATACATGTTTCCCTTTTATTTTTATCTCTTTAAGTGATCAATATACCAAAATAATATTTTTAAGAAATATTGAATTTATTTCTCTCTTCAGTTGATTTTTTTATTCCATGTCTATGTTTTTTAAATTTTGTTTAAAAAAATATTTTAAAATTCTTCAATGATTGTTTAAAGAAATTTTTACCCATGCTTTAATTTTTACAAAATGGTTTAAAAGGAATCTTCTTATTTTTTTATGAACAAGGACATTTTGAATTTTTATTGAAAATATGAAAGGAATTTTCATTTTAACATGTAAGAATTAAAAATATTTTCCACCATCATGAACACTCAATGATTTAAATATTCATTTAAAATTTCAAATGTTATTTTCAAAGAATTTTTTTCATTACTAATTTAGAAATTTTTAGATTTTAAATAAGTGTTTTCAAAGAGGAATGGTTATTTTCCTCATGAAATGTTCCAAGTTATATTTAAAAATCATTTTCTATATAATATTAAATCATTTGATGTTACTTAAGATTTACTAAGAATATGATCCAATGATATCATCCTTTTTCATTCTCTAGATGATTTATGATTATGATGAAAAATGTTTATGAAACCCATATCTTTCCCACAGGTTATTTTATGATGAAATTTTTATGAAACCCATTTTATTTTCATTGGTTTTGATATGATGAATGTTTTATGATCTTATGGGACAAAAATGTATGGATTATGTGACAGGTGGTACCTATATCTCCCACCAATTCATTGGGTAATGACTAATGTTCTATGAGATTAAAGGGTACATGGGAGGTTATCCCAAGCCCAAAAGAGGGTATACGTGAGGTTATCCCAAGATTGAAAGAGGGTACATGGGAGGTTATCCCAAAACCGAAATAGGGTATATAGGAGGTTATCCCAATCCATAAGTAGTTATATGGGTGGTTATCCTAAGACCAACATGTTATGAAGGTCTTGGTGGATAACCTTGACATAATATTTTCTATACTTATGTGTATTCCAAAAATCTATGTCTTATTACAATTTTATACTCTCATGGATTATGTTATTTGATTCCATTATGATTAATGTATTATGAACTACTAAGATTTATTCCATTACTCAATTTTATAATCTGTGATATGTAGGGTATGGTTTTCAAATGTTATTCTCAAGTTCTCATACCCTTATACTCATGTTATATTTATATCTACCGTTTTTACCCTTACTGAGCATCTAAGCTCTACATTTCTTATGTTTCCTTTCCCTGGGTTATGAAGAAATATATTATGTACGATATGTCTAAGAATAGTGATAGGTACGGGAGATGTTTTAGTTAACCAACAAACTAGTTTTTTATGTATCCATGTTTATAAATGCGCTATACCTAAATGGTTTTGGCATCAATTGTCTTATCATGTAATCAATATTCATCTAATAAGATATGATATATATGTATGAAAAGTGTGGGTTGATATAGTTTGTGTTAGGGTAAGGTTTTTTAACCTTTAGAAGTTTGGATGAGAAAACTTTAGTGAGAACCCTAGGGATGAGTCTAAGTATAGAAAAATATCCTAGAATTTTATAGAAGGATAGAGTGAGTGGTTTCTATGAAATTACATCCCTATTTGGATACTAAAAGTTGATGTGGATATAGAACAATTTTACTTGGGGGGTAATAACTATGAAAAATGTTCATTGAGATAGACTCAATTTTCCCCTAGTACATGACAATGGGCCTTACTGCACACCTAATTTGGCACACTCAGTGTATATGATTTGGAAATTCAAATTTTTTTTACAAAAAATTATGGAGGATTCGAATAATAACCCTGAATAACCTTGGTTAAACCTAAGGTTTCATAGATTAAAAAAAAGTTTTTATGTTTTAGACATCCTATAAGTTATTTTTCATGATTATGTGGTTTTCCACTATGATTATTACTACTTAGACTATGATTTTTGGTTTTAGTTGATGGTTAGAGCCCAAAGGAACAATGCTAATGCTAAATGTGATGGAAAATGAAATGATTTTCCTTATGATCTACCAAAAATTATGGAAGATAGAATAAAAAATCTCATTACTATTCTCACACAACTATATCAGTCTATAAATCATGTTGAACTTCAAAATGAGTAAAGTAGGGAACAATGTTCTGTTGAGTCCTTTATAAGGAAACATTCACCTTATTTCAGTCGTTACACTGATCCAATAGTTTCCAAGAAATGGATTAGTACCAATGAGAATATATTTTACATTATCTTGTTTTTGGATCATGAAAAAATTAATTTTGTAAGTTTATTTTTTGGAAGGAAAGGTAGATAAATGGTGGAATCTTATCAATAATATGGGGAAACATGAAGAAATTGACTCCCTAGAGTGGGATGAGTTCAAGAGATTATTTTTCAATAAGTAATTTCCTCGTATTCTTTTTATAAAAATGGATAAGAAATTTCTTGAGATAAAATATAAGGATGATGAATATGTTGGTGACTATAAGTCAAATTTTACAATACTTGCGAGGTATGATTATGATATTATCATCTAACCTAAAAGTAAGATTAATAAATTATTCAGTGGATTGAAACCAATTCCCTTAAGGGAGTTATCCATAATGGATTTTAGTATATATGAAGAAATAATTAATTGTTTTATAAAGGTGGAAATAGATATTGGATTTACCCATCAATCACATGTTTTTGAGAAGAAAATAATGACGGAATTAAAGGTAAACTCTAAAAACCGTAGAGAAAAGAAGACGATATTTCCTTTATACTTAAAGTGTGGAAGGAAACATGGAGGAAATTGTCTTAAGGGTACTAATAAATTTTTTAAGTGTGGAAAGTAAGATCATCGAGTGGATGAATGCTAAAGTGATGGGACAAAGTTAGTTAATGATGAAAATAAAGTGAAATCACCATAGAATATACCTCCCACACTCCAGTTGTAATGTCCCGACCCGGAAGCCACTAAATCGGTGCTCTGAGCCGGTTCACCACAAGGCCTCAAGAGCGCCTCCCTGTATGCCAGAGGCTACCGACTAGCAGCGAGGGCCTAGGGTGTGATAGTGGGGAGACTATGCCCTCATACCAGAGTAAGCAACCAACAAAATAACTAAGTATCATACACAACGGAAAGTAAATAGAGTATGGAAACAGTAAATAACTGAAATAGAACAAGCTGTAATAGTAAAATGCTGTAAAATACCGAACAACTATGCAATAAAAAACAACATTGGTCACCCACTGGGCCGACCATACAGATACAAGTTCAAAAGAAACTGAAAGTAAAAGTATAGGGCTCTGCTACTAACTCCGAGCCAAACCACATACCCGATCTCCAGACACTGTTGAACTGCAGCAATCCGATCAGTAGAACCACTCGAGCAGCTCCGCTCGGTCATGCAACACTGGGCCTCATCCCTATCCACCATGCAACCTATGATCAACCTGAAAAGCAGACATAAGGTCTACACATACACCGAGGTGCATGTGCAGGGGTAAGAATTAATCTTAGTAGGGAACCCCGACAAGCAACCTACAACCGTACTGCTAAAAGTGTATGCAACAACAAAGTGCTCAGCCTAGCTGGAGCACAACAAAAGGAAGTAAACCAAATGTGCAAGCATAGTTGTACTCATGGCATGTAATCCCTGTCAACTGGGCAAGTTCCACCATGGATTCCCATATCTATATACATACACATGTATAGTCCCATACCTATACACATATACATAAATATGAATATTCACGATGAAGTGATTCAAATAACAAGAAACAACATCAACAATCGATCCTTAGAACCATAAGCCCGATCTCTTGGAAATCACATTCAAGGTAATTGAGCTGGACGTAGTGCCACTCAAGTCGTATATCAAATAAGTCGATCTCTGGTTCCGTAATCCCATCGACATGTACCTGCTTTGGCCAATGCCGGAGATATGCCTCTGAACAAGCTAAAAAAAGACAAGATATCCTTTAGTTCAACCAAACAAACACAAGAAACAAGATAACACAAAAGGTAACCCTCTAGGAAGTACTCACAACCAACCCCTCTAATCCTATCCAAGAAGTACCAACAACCCTCTGGGAAGTGCACTCAACCTAAACTCTCTGGTTTGGTCATACAAAATTATAAGACTCTCTGGGGAATCACACTTGGTCAATTACCCTCATAGTCACGGGTAGTCAGGGACTCTCTGAGGAAGATCATGCGGTCTAACCCTCTTGGACCCAAGGTCTAGAGACTCTCTGAGGAAGCTATCTCGGTCAATTCCTCCTATAGCCTCAGGTATACCATAGACTCTCTAAGTAAGCTCACTCGGTCAATTCCTCCTCTAGCATGGGAAAGTTCTTAATGAGATTCAAACAAGGTAAGACTATCCGAGGAAGCTCACTCAGTATACCATCCTGTAGTCTATAATATCCAAGACTCCCTGGGAGCTCATTCAGTCCATCCCCTGTAGTATATAATGTCTAAGACTCTCTGGGAAGCTCACTCGGTCTATCCCTTATAGTATATTGCACCAGGTTCTCTCAGCCCCACGCCAGTCAGTGCATAATAATGCTATAAGTCCAAAGTACACCTATAGGGCTACTTGGATAACTAGTCTACAGAAATAGGCATGTTAAGAAAATCATTCCATCCTACGGTCACAAGGCATGGAAATAGGTATAACGGCCAAAGGCTAACAAGACCCAAAGGTTGTAAACAGAACAAGGTATGGGAAAAACATCCAAGCACAACAATAATCTTCAAACATGATCAAATTACCTCTACACAAGCATACAATCAATGAAGGAAAAAAAATCAAGAAAGACGTCTCGCGTCTGGCTCACCAGCCACCAACCAAAAAGCACCTCTGGTAAACACTACATCATCATAAACGAAGTTAGATATAAACAAACAATGTGGGTGGCCCGAATGACCAACCCAAAAATACATCAAAAGCAGAAAGGGATCACCAGTTTGGCATGGGTTCTAGGTGAAACCTGATCACCATCTCTACCAAAACCCAACATAACAACTCTGGGTCATTCAAACAACAAGTACCCACTGGGTCCCTCAATTCCAACACTAAGGAAGCATCATACTTGGAATTCTCCAGGTAAACACGAGTGAAGGAATCCTACACGGGATATGTAGAAAAGAGTAAGGGAGGAATCCTACACGGGATCCTCAAAGGAAGGACAACATAGGAATTCCATAACATGGTTCTTGTCAAGGAAGAATAAGAAAGAGATCCTACAAGGGACTCCCTAGGTCAGCACACAAGCAAAGGCATCCCTCAGGGGATCCTTAGAAGTACATGTTCTCAAAGCCTCATAGGCTAGAAGGGAACGTCTTGCAAGGGAAACGTTCTCTAAATCATGGGTTACAGAAGATATCTTATAGATAATATACTATTAAAGGTCTCAACTAATTTGTTATGAACAACCAACCTATCATCCACCCTAAGTCTCACTCTCCGGTGACAACTGAACTCGATAAGTGGAGGAATAACCCCTAAATTTAGATGGAAACCCCAAAAAATCCTTTTATATTACCTCTAAAAGTAAAAAGGATTCCACCATGCCCATGTACCACTACACGACGTGTAATTAAAGTACACAACATATAGTCCTTAAAAACCACTATTTTCGTGTTCCACTCCACACGGCCAGCCACACGGCCACCCACTACACGATGTGTACTCAAATTACACGGTGTGTACTTAAGAAAACTTCTTCTTCCCTGAACGGGAATAAGACACGGCGTGTACCCCTGGAATACACGTCGTGTATTCTGGGTTTTCTGACGGGAAAACCCTGAAAACACCCGAAACACCCATTTTCGCCCCCAAAACATTAGATCCGGCCTTAAGAGGACACAAGCAAGCAATATAAGGCTTAAAATACTTAAAACTTTTTTAAAAGGGATCTATGGAGAAAAAAATAAACGACCCTACCTTCGGGCGGAAACCGCCGAAGCTTCAGTTGATTTCGTGGCTTCCGGTTGCCGCACGCCGACTCAGCGCATCGAGAGCTTCGAATCGATACCCTTCTTGGCTTCAAACTCTCCCTATTACTCAAACTTCACATCTCCCATAGGTCATGGACAAATGGGGAGCGACATAGGAGACGTGCTCAAGGAGGAGGAGGAATGAAGAGAGAAGAAAAGAAAAGGAAAGAAGAAAAGAAAAGGAAGAAAAAGGGCCCCGGGCCAGCCCCGGCGCCAGACATGAGTTTATGCCTTCCCTAGGATAAACTCCCCATTATAGACTCAACGACATAGATGTAAACTCAATAAGACACTCCATTTAAAAGTTATTTCCAAAGTAACCTATGAAAATAATTTAATATTTAATTTAATAATATTAAATATTAAATATTCCGCCAAAATTCGAACTGCTAAGATTTCCTTCAAACTTCTGTCCTAGGGTAAAATACCTATTTCGGGACCAACAGAGCTGTCAGAAAAATTATCTGAGATCAGATGGTAGGGGAAAATGACTGTTTTACCCCTCATGAGCATCCAACAGCAAAAAAAAAATCAAATTTCTGCTCAAAATGACTATCTGGAGAAACACGAGTTCTTACAAACTCCCCACCATAAACCTTCTTGTCCCTAAGAAGCCCAGTGAAGGACACAAAAACCATGCTCATAACCCGAGCATCAGCACAACCAATCTATCTAGACTATCCAACAACCTTCATTATATCATTAACCACCACCTTCTACAGAGAATACATTCAACTACGACCAACTGGTACTCCCCACCACAGGAATACCCTTGTCGTCATCTTAAAATAAAACTCCGAGATCAAAATCCCATAGTAAAACACTGAAGTTTAACCTAAACAAGGAAAACCACCCTCAAATTCCAATGGTGCACTCCCCACCATATGGCTTTCCTTACATCACTTCAAGATCGTAACCCAAAAAGGTTCCATTCACAACAGGGATGAACATTAGGATAGAAAAAGGAGATAGATGTAGGATCGAAGCTCTCTCAGCATACTCAAGATGAATCAAGATAGTGCATGATCGTCTCTTACAGGAGTACACTAAGATTTCACTAAAGGCGTGTCCAACTCCCTCAAAGCCATGCTAACATCCTGCCAAAACCCGACCCAGATTCAAGCATGGGTCAACCATTTCACAGTTACCTGAAATTTCACAAAGTCACCTCTGCAACAGAAACATCAGAAACACTGGTCGACCAGGCCAGGCACCCGAACATGCCTGTTCGTCGAAACCAGTCGTGAAAAAAAACACCGCTAAAAGGCATTGGAAAACGCTGGACAACCTTCTCACCCAGGTTTCCCTAAAACATAACAGACATCAATCGATAAGGGTTCGAGTCAAAACCCAGGGTCTCTAGGTCTTCCAACTAGCCCTACAGAAAAAGCCTCAAAACTGGGTCACAAGGTCTAACCACCTATCCCAAAGATCCAAAACCTCTCAGAAGACGGTAAAGATCACAATGAACAAAGGAAATTCGAAACTTAAACACAACCTACAAGGTCCCTAATCCTCTCCGAGCATCCTCAGAAGGAACGAATCCTTGTAGGTCACAAACAAAATAGAAGAGACATGCTGAGCTAACACCCATTGGGTATCTGTATACAAAAATACCATAAGGAGGTCCAATTCACAAGAAAATCCTTGGTATCTATCGACATCGTTCTCAACGATCTAACTAGATAATCACAGACCTGAGAACAACACCCAATAAGGGGTTAAACAAAAAGGCATCATGTTCCACATAGACCAACTAGGGTCACTGCACCACCTGTGCAAAAGGACTGAGTCATCAGCCCCATCAAAAATGACTTAACGTATATCCATGTAACCTTCCATCAGAGTAAAAATTATGTGTAATCAGACCCAAAGTTCTCAATCGTCAGTAAAAAAACACACACTAGAAGGCCTATATGCCGTGAATCCTACGTGCCTAGTATGATGCATGAGACGCCTCTTTCCTTTTCTAGCCAAGAGTCAAAATCTATCCCGGACATCTTACCAATTTCCAAGATCTAGAGATCCATAGTAAATCAAAACACCACACAACATGTGAGTCCCTCAAGGAGAAAATCATATACAACCGTAACATCAAAAAATCAGAACAACAATCCCAAACCCTGGAAATCGGGACTTCTTACCGAAATAAGTGTTCGCGACGCACCAACCCGATATCCATCACAGGTTCCGACACATTTCTAATACTTATGTCTACCATATCCCAAATAGTAAATAATAAGAAGGAAAAACTCCTCTGATACCACTTTGTAACGTCCTGACCTGGAAGCCACTAAACTGGTGCTCTGAGCCGGTTCGCCACAAGGCCTCAAGAACGCCTCCCCGTACGCCAGAGGCTGCCGAATAGTACCGAGGGCCTAGGGTGTGATAGTGGGGAGACTATTCCCTCATACCAGAGTAAGAAACTAGAGGAAATAACTAAGTATCATACACATCGGAAATTAAATAGAGTGCGGAAATAGTAAACAACTGAAATAGAACAAGCTGTAATAGTAAAATATTGTAAAAGCCCGAACAACTATGCAATACAAAACAACACTAGTCACCCACTGGGCCGACCATACAGATACAAGTACAAAAGACACTTAAAGTAAAGGTACAAGGCTCTGCTACTAACTTTGAGCCAAACCACATACCCGATCTCCAGACACCGTTGAACTGCAGCAACCCGATCAGTAGAACCACTCGAGCAGTTCCGCTCGGTCATGAAACACTGGGCCTCATCCCTATCCACCATGAAACCTGTGATCAACCTGAAAAGCAGATATAAGGTCTACACATAAACCGAGGTGCACGTGCAGGGGTGAGAATTAATCTCAGTAGGGCACCCCGACAAGCAACCTACAACTGTACTGCTAAAAGTGTATGCAACAACAAAGTGCTCAGCCTAGCTAGAGCGCAACAAAAGGAAGTAAACCAAATGTGCAACCATAGTTGTACTCAGGTCATGTAATCCCTGTCAACTGGGAAAGTGCCACCATGGATGTCCATATCTATATACATACACATGTATAGTCCCATACCTATACACATATACATAAATATGAATATTCATGATGACGTGATTCAAATAACAAGAAACAACATCAGCAATCAATCCTTAGAACCACAAGCCTAATCTCTTGGAAATCCTATTCAAGGGCATTGAGATGGGCGTAGTGCCACTCAAGCCGTATATCAAATAAGTGGATGTCTGGGTCCGTAATCCCATAGACATGTACCTGCTTCAGCCAACACCGGAGATATGCCTCTGAACAATCTAAACAAAGACAAGCTATCCTCCAGTTCAACCAACCAAACATAAGCAAGCAGATAACACAAAAGGTAACCCTCTGGGAAGTACTCGCAGCCAACCCCTATGGTCCTATCCAAGAAGTACCAACAACCCTCTGGGCAGTTCACTCAGCCTAACCTCTCTAGTTTGGTCATACAAAATTATAAAACTCTCTGAAGAAGCACACTCGGTCAATTCCCCTCATAGTCACGGGCAGTCAGGGACTCTCTGAGGAAGATCACGTGGTCTAACCCTCTTAGCCCCAAGGTCTAGAGACTCTTTGAGGAAGCTATATTGGTCAATTCCTCCTATAGCCTCAGGTATACCATAGACTCTCTGAGAAAGCTCACTTGGTCAATTCCTCCTCTACACTGGGAAGGTTCTTAATGAGATTCAAACAAGGTAAGACTCTCTAAGGAAGCTCACTCAGTCTAACCTCCTATAGTCAATATATCCAAGACTCTTTGGGATCTCACTCGATCCATCCCCTATAGTCTATAATGTCTAAGACTCTCTGGGAAGCTCACTCGGTCTATCCCTTATAGTCTATGGCACCAGGTTCTCTTAGCCCCGCGCCAGTCAGTGCATAATAATGCTATAAGGCCAAAGTACACCTATAGGGATACTTGGATAACCAGTCTATAGAAACAAGCATGTCAAGAAAATCATTCCATCCTATGGTCACAAGGAATGGAAACAGGTATAATGACCAAAGGCTAATGAGACCCAAGGGTCGTAAACAGAACAAGGCATGGGAAAAACATCAAAGCACAACAATAATCCTCAAACATGATCAAATTACATCTACACAAGCATACAAGAAAGGAAGGAAAACAACAATAAAGAAATACGTCTCACGTCAGGCTAACCAGCCACCAAACAGAAAGCACCTCTGGTAAACACTACAACATCAGAAACCAAGTCTGATATAAACAAACAATGTGGGTGGCCTGAACGCCCAACCCAAAAATACATCAAAAGCCGAAAGGGATCACCAGTTTGGCATGGGTTATAGGTGACACCCGATCACCATCTCTACCCAAACCTGACATAACAACTATGGGTCGTTCAAACAACAAGAACCCACTGGGTCCCTCAAGTCCAACATTAAGGAAACATAATACTTGGAATTATCCTGGTAAACACGAGTGAAGGAATCCTACACGGGATCCGTAGAAAAGAGTAAGGGGGGAATAATACATGGGATCCTCAAAGGAAGGACAACATAGGCATTCTGTAACATGGTTCCTGTTAAGGAAGAATACGATAGAGATCCTACAAGGGACTCCCTAGGTCAGCACACAAGCAAAGGCATCCCTCAGGGGATCCATAGAAGTACATGGTCTCAAAGCCTCATAGGCTATAAGGGAACGTCTTGCAAGGGAAACGTCCTCTAAATCATGGGTTATGGAATATATCTTATAGATCATCTCCTATTAAAGGTCTCATCTAAGTTGGTACAAACACCCAACCTATCATCCACCCTAAGTCTCACTCTCTGGTGACAACTGAACTCGATAAGTGGAGGAAATACCCCTCCATTTATATGGAAACCCCAAAAAATCCTTTTATATTACCTCTAAATGTAAAACTTATTCAACCATTGCGATCTACGTGGAAAGATTCTCATAATCTACTACTCACACGCCCAATTCCGACTTCCAGAGCCCAAGATATCTCAAAATTACTAAACTGAAGCAGTACATGGCCAGAGTACATGGCCAGAGCACAAGGGCCTGCCTGTGTAATAGTACACGGTGTGTAATTTACTGTACACATCATGTAATGTTCAAAAAAAGTTATTCCGTGTCCTTTTTCACCCAAACACATGCCCATGTACCACTACACAGCGTGTACTTAAAGTACACGACGTGTAGTCCTTAAAAACCACTATTTCTGTGTTCTACTCCACACAGCCAGCCACACGGCCACCCACTACATGGAGTGTACTCAAAGTACATGGTGTGTACTTAATAAAACTTCATCTTCCCTGAACAGGAAGAACACATGGCATGTACCCCTGGAATACACGCCGTGTATTCTGGGTTTTCCGATGGGAAAACCCTGAAAACACCCGAAACACCCGTTTTCACCCCGAAACATTAGATCCAGCCTTAAGAGGAAAAAATCAAGAAATATAAGTCTTAAAAGACTTAAAAAACATGTTTAATGGGGATCTATGGTGATAAAATAAATGTCCCTACCTTCGGGCGGAAACCTCCGAAGCTTCGGCTGATTTCGCAGCTTCCGGTTGCCGCACGCCGACTCAGCACGTCGAGAGCTTCGAATTGGTACCCTTCTTGGCTTCCAACTCTCACTATTACTAAAACTACACATCTACCATAGATCATGGCCAAAGTTGGATAGGTGTAGTAGACATGCGCAAGGAGGAGGAGGAATGAAGAGAGAAGAAAAAAAAAGGAAAGAAGAAAAGAAAAGGAAGAAAAAGGGGCCCGGGCCGGCCCCGACACCCGACATGAGTTAATGCCTTCCCTAGGCTAAACTCCCCATTCTGGACTCAACGACGTAGTAGGAAACTCAATATGACACTCCATTTAAAAGTTATTTCCAAACGAACCTACACAAATAATTTAATATTTAATTTAATAATATTAAATATTAAATATTCCGCCAAAATTCGAACTGCTCAGATTTCCTCCAAACTCCTATCCTAGGGTAAAATCCCTATTTCAGGACCAACAGAGTTGTCAAAAAAATTATCTAAGATCATATGGTAGGGGAAAATGACCGTTTTACCCCTCATGAGCATCCAACAACAAAAAAAATCAAATTTCTGCTCTAAACTACTGTCCGAAGAAACACGGGTTCTTACACCAGTGTTTCAAAATAAAGGAGTATGAGAATTATGCTAAATAGTGCTGAAATATGAAGGTTAATGATGATGATCAATGTTATAAACCTCTTAATATGAGAGAAAAAAGAAAATATTATGCAATCACTATTTATGATGATGGATATGATAACAATTTGGTGAATGGTACACTTATCATCCACTCTATAACTGTTAATTTATTATTTGATTCTGGATCTACCCACTATATTATATCTGAAATTTTTTATAAGGTTATAAAAATTCCATCCAAATGATTAGATGTTGAAATAACAGTGAAATTCCTTAATAGTACTATGATCACATATCAAGTATATGATTCTTCTCTGGTCTAATTTTGTGGGAATTTTCTTATTGAAAATATTGTTATTTTCCCTCTGTTTAAACTTGATGTTATCTTAGGAATAGATTGTATTTATATATATAAATCCCAAATTAGTCTTCTATTGTATTTATAGAAGAGTTTCCTAGTCTTCTGCTGGATGGTGAAGTATAATTTTCAATAGAAATCATAGCTAGAGCTATGCCTATTTCAAATACTCCCAATAAAATGGCCCTGATTGAGTTTTAGGAATTAAAGAAGAAAATTCGGGAGAATCTTGAAAAGAGATTCATTCATTCATGTGTATCACCATGGATTGAAGTGGTTCTTTTTGTTAAGAATAAATATGGATCAATGCGACTCTACATTGATTACCAGGAACTGAACAAGATGAAAATAAATAATAGATATCCTATGTCCCATATTGATGATTCCTTGATCAAATACACAGAGCTTAATAATTTTCTAATATTGACATATGTTCTGGATATCATTAATTGAGGGTTAAGGAGTATATACCCAAGATGACATTCCATACAAGGTATGGACACTATGAATATATAGTGATTCCATTTAGTCCTTATAATATCCCTAATATCTTCATGAATTTAATGAATAGAGTCTCTAGAGTTTACCTAGATTATTGTTTATTAATATTTATTAAAGATATTATTATATATTCAAAGGGAAAGTAAGAGCATAAAGATCACTTGATAATTGTACTAAAGAACCTAAGGAAGGATATTTTTTTCCAAAATTTAAAAAGTGTGTATTTTGGAAATAGAAGGTTTCATTTTGGGTCATTTAATCTCAAGAGAGGGAATATTAGTGGATCCATAAAAGAATTATGTTATTGAATATTGGACCATACCAAACACAATGATTTAGATTCAAAACTTTCTTTTTTTAGATAGATATTATTGATGGTTTGTGGATAATTTCTCATGACTATATAATCCACTTTCTAAGATAACTTGGATGGGAGACAAGTTCCTTTAGAAAAATGAATGTTAGAAAAATATCATGGAACTAAAGAAAAGGTTAGTCAATGAACCTATTCTTACATTACCCTATAGTGGATAAGGGTTTTCAATCTATAGTGATGCATAAAAGAAGGAACTAGGATGAATTATCATAAAGAATGATGTGGTGATAGATTATGACTCATGACAATTAACGGTTCATGAAAAAAAATTACCCAAATTGTGGCTTGGAGTTAACTATAGTAATTTTTTCATTAAATATATGGAGGCATTGTCTTTATAGAGAAATGTGTGATATATTTAATGATCATAAAAGTTTTACGTATATATTCACATAGAAGGAGTTTAATATGAGATCGAGAATATGGCTCAAGATTATTACAGATTAGGACTGCTCAATACATTAACACCCAAGAAAAGAAAACATGGAAGATGATGCATTGAGTTGAAAGGATAATTATATCTTATCCATGATGAGGATCACAAAAGATCCAATATTTCTATATTTTCAAAGGATGGATCTGGAAATATTGAAGGAAGGGGAGAAATATTATCTTTCTCAAATTAGTGTTCAACTATCTATCCAATTTAATATTAAAGAGGTACATAAGGAAGAAGAAAGTGAGAGATGTTCCTAAGTTTAAACTTGATTGTGATGTAATAATAAGGTTCAAGAATTTTGTATGTGTTCTATAAATACCTAATTTTAATGATCTATTGAGGAAACTAATAGTTCTATATTCTCTATTCATCTTATAAGTACAAAGATGTATAGAGATTTGAAAGAGTATTTCTATTGGGATGGTATGAAGAGAGATATTACAGAATATGTATCTCAGTGCTTGGTATGTATATAGATTAAGGTTGAGAGAAAAAATCCTAATAGAATTTTGTAACCATTACTCATACTGGAATGGAAATTGAAAAAAATCACCATAGATTTTGTCATCGGACTCCCAAAAAAATCTAAAGGGAGAAATGCTATATGGGATATAGTCGATATCCTTATGAATTCATCACACTTCATCATTATCATAAAATATTTTTCTTTTGAACAAATTTCTAAAATATACATTAAAGAAGTGGTAAAGTTTCATGGATTACCACATTCTATTGTATCTTATTGGGATCCATGGTTTACCTCAAAGTTATGGTGAAGTCTTAAGCATTCCATGGATATAGAGATAAGTTTTAACATTGTGTATCATCCTCATACATATGGTCATTATAAGATAAAAATTAAAACCTTATAGTATATACTGAGATCTTATTCTATGGATTTCAGAGGTTATTGGATCAACACCTTCCTTTAGTTGAGTTTTCTTACAACAATATCTTTCACTCGAGCATTCAAAAGGATCTTTATGAATACCTCTATGGAAGGGAGTGTAAAACTCTAGCATGATGGAATGAAGTTGGAGAAATAAATATATTGGGACCTGATATTACTGAGGAAGTGGTAGATAAAGTCAGATCCATTCAATAACACATCATGATAGCTTAGAATTGACAAAATATTTATGATGATAATTGTCAGTGTGATCTGGAGTTTGAAGTTAGTGAGAAGGTTTTTCTATAAATTTATCTATAGGATAAGGTAATGAGATTCATAAATAAAGTAATTCTAAGTCATAGGTATATTTTCCCTTTCTATATTCTTGATCAAGTAGGGATGTTTTCTTATCGCTTGTCTCTTCCACCAAACCTCGCTCAAGTCCATGATGTATTCCATGTTTCTCTCCTGAGGAAGTATATACCTGATCCATCACATGTATTGAACATATAAGTAATACTATAGGATCATGATATTTCTTATGAAGAACAACTTGTGGAGATTCTAGATAATATAGAAAAATTTCTATGAAAAAAACCCACTCACTAGGATAAGGTTTTATAGTGAAACCACCCACTTAAGGAAGCTAAATGGGAACCTAATGATATTATGAGGCATATGAATCCTATTTTTTTTGTATTAGAGTGATGTAATTTCAAGGGAGAAATTAATTTTAAGGGGTTTATAATGTAACACCCCATTATTTTATGAAATATGTTTTTAATAAATTTAATTTCTTCGATAGTTTGAGTTATAAGAAACATCAAGTTTTAGTGAATCATGATATAATATTAATTTTATTATTTAAAAAAGATTGTTATAGCCTAGTCATTAAACATGGAATTATTAATAGAAATAACAAAATTTTTAAAAATAATTTTGATGTTTTTATATAAATAAAATATATCGATAAATAAGTACTTAATTTTGGGTAAAGTCTATATGCTTTGAAAATACATTTTTCTCAAAAAATGATTTTTATTACATTTTTTGATAAAATTATAAAATTAAAAATTTCCAATTTTATAAAATTTATTTGAGAAATAAACTTCATTTTTAGAATCAAAATTTCAAAATTATCTTTAGATGTATTTTTGATATATTTTGAAAATTTAATTTTTTAACGAATAGAGAAAAATGATGTTTTTATTAAAAATTACCTTTTCATTTAAAGAACTTACAAGATAATTTTGTTTTAATATGGTATTAAAAGTAAAATTAGTTCAATTATATCATAATTAATCTGATTTGGGTCATTGGAATCAATTTTATATGGAATTTTGATATTAAAACTTTCTATACTTACGAAACATTTTTCTTTGGAAAACCATTTTTTCATCATGTCTATAGGTTTAATTTTAAATTAAATTATACCAATTCTGTGAATTTAATTTGAAAAAATGGATTCTATATTTGGAATTATAATAATTAATCTTATATAATAAGGTCAAATTATTTTTTGATCATAATGAATAGTAAAAATAGTAAAAATTAATTATCATAATTAAGGTTAAAACAGGTGTATCTGGGGGTTAAACTAAAAATATAAGGGTTAAAATGACCTAAATATTTCTCTAAAACCTATTTTATAGCCATATTTTGACCTTATCTCATCTAAGGTTTGATAATGAGCCATTTTCGATCTTTATGTCATGTGTAAAATTTGGGTATAACTTTTTTTTCAATAATTAAAATTATGTCCTCTCCCCCGCTTATAAAAGGTCCCATTATATTCTCTCCTACCCGCAAACCATTATCCATTTGGTTCAGAAAATACCTACCCAAATTTATTCCTTACTTTCATTCCAACTTCCTAGAGGAATTATTTTGATTAAGAAGTGCAACACCCATGGATTTTAGAAGCATAACATTATCTACAATAGTATATATGACATGAAAAACTAATCTTAGAAGAGAATGTAACACCCTGAGACTTTATGAGTTTTTTTATAAATTAAATTCAATTTCTTTAATAGATTTTGTAACACACAACACCGAGTTTTAACAAAGTATGATATATTATTAATATTTTTAATTAAATAAGACAATTATAACCTAACCATTAAATTAGAGGGTATGAATAGGGTTAACTACTTTATAAAAGGTATATAAAGGCACTAATCAATATAAATTTATTTATAAATTATTATTAAACAACCACTCAATTTTAAGAGAAGTCATTTTATTCATCTAATATGCGTTTTCTTCAAAAAATGATTTTTACTATTTTTAGTAAGAAAATAATATTTTTTTTCACTTTTAGAAAATTTATTTGATAAAATGGAATTCATTTTTTATATCATAAATCCTATATTAACTTAGTGTGAAATTTTGTGATTTTTTTGGAAAATATTAATTATTCAGTGAATAGTGAAAAATATAATTTTTTATAATATTGTCATTTGTTTTAATAAATTATGTCCCATTATTATTTTAATTTGATTTTAAATTAACATAAGTGTTATTTAGTTATATGAAATTAAATTAATTACATTTGAATCATCTTTATACTAAATTTTAGTAATAGTTTATTTTTAGGATTTAAGACATTTTTTTCTTAAAAACTATTTTAAAGTGGATAATGTTTCTCCAATTAAAATAATTAAAATAACCCATAATGCATAATTATTTAAATGAAATTTATAGATTATATATCTATATATATTAATTTAAATTCGTTTATTTATTATTACTTCTCATATATTTAATATGATATTATATTTTTCTTAAAAATGCATTTCTTAACAAAATTGTTTTTTCGACACGTTTGCAGGTTTAATTTGAAATTAAATTTTAAAACTTATGTGATTTAAATTTGAAAAAATTGATTACATATTTTAAATTTTTATAATTTATATTAAATAATATTATCAACTTAATTTTTCACCATAATAAATAATAAAAAAACAAAAATTATTTAACGCGGTTATGGTAAAAAAGGGTTTACCGAGGGTTAAACAAAAATGATAAGAGTTAATGACCCAAAAAATATATAATTCATATTTTATGGTAATATTTAGACCTTATATAATCTAAATTTATAAAATGGTCCATTTTTTAGCATTGTAGCATGAGAAAAAAATGTGTGGAATTCTTTCTTTTTAAAATTCCAAATGTATACTCTCCCAAACTTATAAAAATTCACCCCTATACTCTACTTTACACACTTAAAAAACCAATTGGTTTGGAAATTAATTTTCCAAATAACTTCCTTAGTTCCATCCCCTAATTATATTTTCCTTTTTTTGATTATAAAACCAACCAATTAATTCTTTTGGTGAAAATATAAAGAGTTGTTCGAAGAAGAGGAAACATCCTTAATTGAGCATTTTATTTTATTTATTATTACACCTACATAAAATATTTTTAATACATGATGATATAATAACCACAATATGTTATTTTTAATAATATGATTTTATGTTGAGTTCATGACCAATAACCATATCCTCCTCCCTCAAATGGGAAATGAAATTGTTGACTGTGTGTACAACTGACTGCCACCTCGTGAGCCGACGCAATTCATTTTCCTTAAAAACTTCTAAAAGATGGATATAATGATGTATCTAATATTTATATATTATATTTATTATATAATTATTCTTATGAAATTATAATATCACATACTCTTTAATTTCCATTATGTAGGGAATATGATAACGTCATTTGTGCGTACGACAGACTGCTGCCCCACGAAATGATGTGATACATTTTTCACTTACGATTTACATGGAATGTAATAAGGATTAATTTTAGGTTTATTATATTCCTGAAATATTACTAATTATTTAAAAATATCATATACTTTCTTACCTTACCATCCATTGAATAAATTATAATGTCGTTCGTGTGTACGGAGGATTACCGCCTCGCGAAGCAACGTGTTTCGTTTTTTATTACCACATTACATGGATGGTATATGTAAGTGTATTTAAAGAAATAATATTATATTTATTATTTAATTATAATTTTTTAAATATAAAATAAATATTAACTTCTTTCTATCATGATTATTGAAAAATGGAAACGTTACTCATGCGTACGTATGACTTACCATCTCCATGATCGAAATACAGTTCATTTTTCATAATTATCCTTAATTATTAGGTTTAAAAGTATAATTTATGTATAAAAATGATAATTATGTCATTATTTCCATTCTTTTATGATTAAATAATAATATATTTTACCTTATTCATCTCACCAAATTGATTTTGGACATATTAGCTGTTTATTGTTAAAACATCCAACATGAAATTAATTAGTTGAGTAATTGAATGTGACGTGGTAAAAAATAAAATAAAAGGAATAATAAACTTGAAATTTTTTATTAATCAATTAAATAATTAAAATTAATTTATTTTCCAGGAAGATAAATAATGCATGTGAAAAATCAGGCTTGAGGTAAGGGTTTCATCTAAAAATCTTCCTTCTTTGAGACACATGTTATTTTATGCACCCAATTTCATCTTAATGGTGTATGAAATAATAATTTACATATTATATAATTAATCCTTAATAATTAATTAAATTTTAAGTTACAATTCATCTAATTAATCCATTTTATTTATGATTCAAAGGTTACCAAATCAGTAAGAGTTTATGTTTCAATATCATTTTATTCAGGATTATTTATGACTGAATTTTAATTGTATGAAATTATATGATCATTGGATAATAAAACCATTTAATTTTATTATCCTTGAGTTATTTATTAAATTTTCACTTAATGTTACAATTTCCCTCTCTTTAGTTTTTAAAATTATTGATAAAATGTTTTTAAGAAAATATGACTTTGTTTCACTCTTTGGTCGAAAATCCTTTTTCTTACATATCCATGTTTTCTAATTTTTTTTTTCAAAAATATTTTTAATATTATAATATTATTGTTGAAAGTCATTTTTCCCATGTTTTACATTTTATATAATGGTTTAAAATGAATCTTTATGTCATTTTATGAATAAGGAACATTTTCACCTTTTACAAACATGTTAAATGAATATTTATTTTAACATATAAAACATGAACTATATTTTCTTCCATCATGAAAATTATTTTCAATGAGGATTAAATTATAATATTCCAATTATATTTTCAAATAAAATTATTTCAAAAATATTTTGTGAAAATTTAGTTTTTTAAAAGTTATTTTTAAAGTGGAAAGGTTATTTTCTTCAAGAATGTTTTTCATATTTTTAATGGTATTTATATCCATCAAGGACAAAAACATTTAATGCTATAGAATGATTATAAATTCTATATATATGTCCCCAGAATGTATACCTAGATTAATCTACCTTCTTTTTATGGGTTAATACATTCCTTATGAGCATGTCTCAAATTACTTATTTAAGGAATCTATTTTGATTATGTTACGAGACAATATTATGCAACCCATTTCTTTCCATGGGTAATTCTTATGTTTATATCTTATGATTGATATAATTATATAGAATTAATATGCATATAAATGAAATGAATGTGATCAGTAGCTTTGTAATTATATATATTTATAATTCATTGAGTAATGTTTTAGTCTCATGAGATATCATGTATGATATAAGGAGTGAACCTAATATATTATGGGTCTCTGTCCACCATGTGATATTGTCTTGGAAATTTTACTTGAATTATTTTTATGTCATGTTTTATATCATTTATAGTTTCCCATGTTTCTAGGATCTTATTATACCATAATATTTATGTTATGAACCTATTTGGTTACTCACGTACCTTCTCTTTTATGATATCATGTTATACCTTTGACTCACAGGTTATACTTCCTTATCATGTTTATTTTCTTACTATATTTTTTATATCACCCCTTTTGTATATGTATTATACAGGTTATCACATTATGTTTATGAATATAAAGGATTTATTAAGTCAATATGGAGAATAGAATAATTTTTTTAGTCTCACTTTGATGTATTATGATCCTAGTCTTTTAAAGACATTATTCCTCACAATCTTTGGGTTGTAATTAATGGATGTTTATATTAAAAATAATTTAATATTTGTGTAAAAGTAATGGGTCACTATAGTTGGTATCATTGAAAAGTTTTAGTTAACCTTTGGAAACTAGGATGAAAAATATTTAGTGATAACCTTAGGTATAAGTCTAAAGATAAGACTAAGTATAGTAAAATATCCTAGAATCTTGGTAAAGTATATAGTGAGTGGTTTCCAAGTAATCACATCCCTATCTATATACTACAAGTGGACATGGTTATGGAATATATGTACCTAGGGGTAATAACTCAAAAAAAGGATCATGGGATTGACTCGAGTGTTACATGGTACTTGAAAATTAGCCTTGATTCACACCTGGTTTGAAACTCTTATGGGATATGCTTTAGAAATTTGTAAACTATTTACAAACCATCGTTAAGATTTTGAATAGATAATGACCATGAATAGCCTAGGATAAACCATATATTTCATATATTGAAAAGGTATCATTATTTATACATCATATAAATTATTTTTCACGATTATGTGGTTTCTCACCATGATTATTATTAACCATACATTTTTTTTGGTTTTATTCAATGGCTAGAACCAGGAGGAATCATGTTAATACTTAATATGACGGACACTTGGTTATTATGAGAAAACAAACTATATGATAACTAGAGAGAAAGATATTGTGATTATTCCAAATCATATATCTTGATATATGACTAAAAACATGAACATTAGTTAGATTTCTAACAAGTAAAATAAGAGGAGGATAGAATTATATGAAAGTTTGTGTGGTAATGAGAATAGAGGAAGGAATACTTAGCTTCCTATATGTCAAGAAGGTGGGAAGAAGAACCAAGAATAATATCTTTTATAGATGGGAAGATATTTTTTATGTAAAAATGAAGTTTCTTAGAGAATTTAATTTCCAAGGATTTTAATTTCCTATATGTGGGTAACATGGGAATTATCTAAGTCAATGCCCTAAAGGGTTATCCCCTAGAAAAATAAAGGACCTATGTTATACCAAATCATTGAAGTAATTTTTTTGAAGTATTTGTGTTTTGGGATTAAATAATAATATGGTAAAAGTATTATTACCAATGGTATTTTGGTTATAATAATCACAAAACATCTAAAGATTATGTTAATTTTGGAAGCATATATATATTCATATTATATTAACTTAAGAGTTATGGACACCATCATGGGTTTATGAGTTTAAGTTTGATCATAAGTTTAAAGTCTTAGACACCCATTTTTTGGTTTTAAGTAATTGGACTTCATGGGGAATAATGATGTTTTTGGAGATGTTTTATTGGATTGAAGTATATATAACCCTTTGGTTTAATGTAAATAATTATTTTGGAAGATTAATCTTACATTTATAGAGATGTAAGTTGAATGATTTTAAGGATAGAGACTTATGTGATGGATTAAGTTGAACTTTCAGATTTACCATTGACGTATTAGAGATCAATGTATTATATTGGATAACTTGTACTAACTAATTTATTTTTATTAAATACATTATGAATAACTTGTTATTCTTTTGGGGATTATGTGATATATTAGAAATTAATTTTATCACTTTAGGTACAAAAAAAATCAACTTTAATAATCATCATTTGGAAAAAATTTGAGATTGTGGTGGAAATTGATTAAAGGATAAAATTTTACTTGTTATGTAAGTATATTTTCTTATGTTCTTAGTTTAGATGTTAAAGAAATTCCTCAAATCTAGAAAAAGGATCTTGAAATATAACTATTATATTATTATCTTCATAAATAATGAATCAATGGTCATTTAACTCATCAAAGATTTATGATTTTGAGGTCCTTAAATTTCTATTTATCATTCAATTCATTATGATCAATGATTTATATCACTGTCCACAATTATTTATGATTTTCTTTTATGAATATATATTTACTTTCCACTAATGTTATTCTATTTGGAAACCTAATACGTGTTATTCAGAAGACCTTCATATGTCCATTTATACATTATCAAGAGTATTTTTTTCAACCATTTTAATGAAGCGGGTTTACGAAAAAGATATTTTAAAATGTAAAAATCTTGATTATTAATATCAAGATTAAATTGTAACTACTCAATTTATGTAAGGGGGTAGAATGAAACCCCATGAGATATTAAAAAATAACATTATGTATGATAGTTTATATAACACTCAAAAAATGATTAGATGAGAATGTAATATCTTGAGACTTTACAATTTTTTTTATAAAATAAAATAAATTTCTTTAATAGTTTGTGTAACATGCCACACCAAGTTTTAACGAGCCATAATATGTTATTAACATTGTTATAAAAATAAGACCATTATAACCTGATCATTCAATTGGCTTGTATTAGTAGGATTAATCACTTTATGAAAGGTATATAAAGGTAAAAATAAATATAAATTTATTTATAAATTCTTATTAACTAATCACTCAATTTAAGCAAAGTCATTTTTTTCACTGATAATACATTTTATTCAAAAAATTATTTTTACTGCTTTCTATAAGAAAATAATTTAATTTAATTTTAAACTTTTATATAATTTATTTGATAAAATGGATTTAAATTTTTAAATCATAATATCTATATTAAATTAGATCGAAATATTAGGATTTTTTTTGAAAAATATTAATTATTCAGTGAATAGAAAAATACTAATTTTTATAAAATCATCATTTATTTTAATAAATTAAGTATCATTATTATTTTAATTTGTTTTAAAATTAATTTAAGTATTATTTAGTTATATTAAATCTAATTAATTACATTTTAACCATCTTCATATTATATTTTAGTATAAGTTTATTTTTAGGCTTTAAAACACTTTTTTTCTTCTAAAAACTGTTTTAAAGGGAATAATGTTTCTCCATTTTAAAGAATTAAAATAAATACTAATTAGGAATTATTTAAATAAAATTTATATATTATATATATAAATATTAATTTCAATTCATTTAGTTATTATTACTTGTCATATAGTTAATATGAGATCATATTTTAGTTAAAAATAAATTTCTTGAAAAACCTTTTTTTGACATGCATATGGGTTTAATTTTAATTTAAATTCTTCAATTATATGATTTTAATTTGGAAAAATGTATTCCATATTTGGAATAAACATAATTTATATTATATAATTAGTTCAAATTAAATTTTTATTAAAATGAATAGTGAAAAAGTAAAAATTATTTAACATAGTTAAGGTAAAAAAGGGTTTACCGGGGGATAAACTAAAATTATAAGGGTTAAAAATGACCCTAATAATGTATAATTAATATTTTATGGTTATATTTTGAAATAATAACTTCTGTTGTTAGAAAATTATCAATTTTGGAGCCTTATGGCATGAGAAAAATGTGGTTGGAATTATTTCTTTACAAAAATTCCAAATGTGTTCTCCCCTATGCTTATAAAATACCACCCCTATCATCATCTTTACACACTTACAAAACCAGTTGTTTTAAAAGATAACTTCCCATATAAAGTCATTACTTACATCCCCTCATCATAGAATCCTTTTCTTAATAAAAAAGCTAACCTAGGAAAGCTTTTGGTGCAAACTGAAAAAGTTGTCTGAAGAAGAGGTAACATCCTTAACCAAGTGTTTATTTTATTTACTCTTCCACCAACTTCAAATATTATTAAACCATATTGATATAATAAACTTATTATATTACATATACTTATATGGTGTTATTTTAAGTTAATAGAATACAACCATATCATCCTCCCTCAAATGGTAAATAAACCATTGATCGTGCGTACGAAAGACTACCACCTCGTGAACCAAAATAGTTTGTATTCCATCACCAATTATCACAGATAGATATATTTAAATATTTAATATTTATATATTATATTTTTTATATAATTATACCTATGTAATTATAATATCACATACTCCTTACTTTTCATTATCTAGAGAATACAACAATGTTGATTGTGTGTACTGCAGACTACTGCCTTGTGAAACGATGTGATTTATTTTTCACTTATGATTTACATGTAAGGTAATAAGTATTATTTTTATATTTATGATATTCATTCAATATAAATAATTATATAAAATAAATATATCATATACTTTCTTACCTTAACATCCATTGAATATATGATAATGTCGTTCGTGTGTACGATGAACTACCGCTTTGTGAAGCAATGTGATTCATTTTTTATTACTACATCACATGAATGATATGTATAAGTGTATTTAAAAAACAAATATTATATTTATTATATAATTATAATTCTTTAAATATAAAATAACACTTAACTTTTTTCTATCATGATCATTAAAAAATGGAAACATTACTCATGTGTATGTACGACTTATCATCTCCATGATTGTAACATAGTTTTTTTTCATAACCATACTTAATGATTGGTTTTAAAAGTATAATTTATGTATAAAAATGATATTTATTTCATGATTATAATTATTTATATTATTTAATAATATTATATTTAACCTTATTTAACTTACCAAAATGATTTTGGACATATGAGCTGCTTATAATTAAAATGTATGATGTGAAATTAATTGGTTAAGTAATTAAATATGTCATGGTAAAAAATAAAATTAAAGGAATAATTAAACTTGAAAAGGGTTATTAAGAAATTATATAATTAACATTATATTATTATTCAGGAAGATAATGAATGCACGTGACAAATTGGGCTTGAGGTAAGGGTTTCATCTCAAAATTTCATTCTTTGAGACGCATGTTCTTTTATGAACCTAATTTAATTTTAATGGTGTATAAACTACCCATTTAAATAGTAAATAATGAATGATTTAATATTCATGATATTTTAAGATATAATTAATCTAATTCAGCTATTGAAGTTAAAATTGAAAGGTTACCAAATCGGTAAGATTTTATGTTTCAATCTCATTTTATTTGGGATTATTTATGCTTGAATTTTCTTTATATGAAATTATATGATAATTGTATAATAAAAAACATTAATTTTTTATGCTATGTTTATTCATGAAATTTTAAATTAATATTATCATTTTCCTCTCTTTGGTACTTAAAATTATTGAGAAAATATTTTTAAGAAAATCCGACTTCATTTCTCTCTTCGGTCGAAAATCTTTTTTCATACGTATCCATGTTTTCTAAAAATGTTTTTAATTTTTTTAATATTATCATATATTTGTTAAAAGTTATTTTTAAACATGTTTTAATTTTTTAAAAATATTTTAAAAGAAATCTTCCAACCATTTTGTGAACAAGTTACTTCTTAACTTTTACCAAAAATGTCAAAGGAATCTTTATTTTAACGAGTATGAAATGAAAAATATTTTCCACCATCATGAAAATTATTTTCCTTGAATATTACTTTATAATTTTACATGAATATTTTCAAAGAGAATTATTTCAATAATATCATGTGAAAATTTAGTTGTTCAAAAGTGATTTTTAATGTGGAAAGTTTATTTTCCTTAAGAATGTTTTTCATCCTTTTAATGGTATTTCTATTCATAAAAAAACTACAATGTTATAAAATGATTATAATTTTTTTTATATTTACCTAACATGTATACCTAGCTTACCTTCCCTTCCTTTAAGGGGTAATAATTTCCTTATGACCATCTATCAAATTCCTTATTTAAGGAATCTCTTTTGACTATGTTATGAGAAAAGATTGTGCAACCCATTTCTTTCCATGAGTAATTCTTATGTTTTTGACTTATGAGTGATATAATTATATTAAATTAATATTAATGTAAATGAAATGAATATGATGGGTATGCCTATAATTATATTTTACTTCAATGTATTGGGAATATTTTAGTCTCATGAGACGTCATGTATGAGAATGGGAAGTGAAACTATCCCTTATGGGACTCTGTCCGCCATGTGATGTCATCTTAGAAGTTATCATTGACTTATGTTTATGTCATGTTTTATATCATTTCTACTTTTACATGTTTCCATGATCTTATGATACCATTATCTTTATGTTATTCCCCCATTTTATTATTCTTGCACCCTCTATTTCATGATATCATGTTATACCTTTGAGTCACATGTTATGCTTAATTATCATGTTTATTTCCTTAAAGTGATTTTTTATCTCACCACTTTTTTATATGTATTACCTAGATTATCCCATGTAGTTTAGGGGCTCAAAATTATTTAGGATCTCATTATGGAGAATATAATTAAAAGTTTAATTTTTAGAATCACTTTGGTGTATTATTATCCTAGTATTTGAAAGCCACTAAGCCTCATGATCTTTGGATTATAATTAATGGATTTTTATGTTGAAAATAATGTAATAATTTGTGTAAAATTAATGGGTCACTATAGTAATCCCTTTTAATAAGGATTTTGGTGATGACATAAGGAGGTTGTCTAAAGAAGAGGTATCATTATAAACCAAGCATTTTTTATTCTATTTTTTCTTCAAACTCCTTTAAATATTATTCAATTAAATTGATATAATAAAATCACTATATAACATATAATAATATATTATTATGTTAATTATATATCCTAAATCCATATCCTCTTCCATGAAATGGTAAATTTTTATTGTTAATCATGTGTATGGTGGACTACCACCTTGCCAACCGATGTAATTAGCTTTCCATCACCACCTCTCATAGATGGATATAAAGATGGATTTAACATATGTACATGATATTTATGAAATAATTATACTTATATAATTATAATATCACATCTAAATGTTTACCTTCCAATCCTTTATAAAACTATAATGTTGCTCGTGCGTACGTGTGTACTACCACCTCTACGAAGCGACATAACATGTTTTTTCATTTTATTTTGATATGGATGGTAATTAAGGTATATTTAATTTATATATATGAAATTTATGATATCAAAATTATTTTTAAAGGTGAATTAATATTTTTTATTTCATTTTGTCTGTCAAGAAAATGGAAACAAATTTCATGCGTATGTATGGCATACCATCTCCATGAATGGTGAAATTCCATTTCTATCTATAAATTTTATGGATTACTATAAATAAATATATAATAAATATATATAATATTTATATAATGATATTAATTTTAGATATTATAGAAACATGATCAAAGTAAAAGGAATGAAAATACCAAACCAAAACATACATGAAAAATTAAGCAGTTATTACCCAAAATGTGATTTTAACAAGGAAATTATTAATAAATGAGTAATAAAAGATCACAAGTAAATCATATATGATATGATATATATGATTAAATTTCCATAATATATTTATAATAAATATATATTTATTATATTTTAGGTTCAAATGTGAACAATGAAATTTGAGACTTGAGGTAAGGGGGTTTTCATCTCACTTTTTTTGTGGGACACATGCCATATTCACCAGCCGTTTCTTTTGTGCGGTGTATATTCTATCCATGAATATATTTAATGAATATTTTTCTGAAAATTATATGGATTTAAATATCCATATAAGGTTTTTTATTTCATGGGACTTACAATTCAAACATTACCAAAGTGATAACAGTTTTATGTTACAATCTCATTGTTTATCGAGATTGTTTATGATTATGGTTGTGATGATAAAATATTATGATCTATCTATAAATAAAATAATGTATTTTATTCTCCTCTATTTATTTATGTATAATACATGTTTCCATTTCATTTCCCTCTCTTTATGTACTTAATAGATTGAAAGTTTTTTTAGGAGAAATTGATAGAATTTCTCACTTTAGTTGATTTTTTTTCATTTCCATGTTTTATAAAAATGTTTTAAAGATATATTTTATAATTATAAAATTATTTTTTAAATAAAATTTTACCAATTTTTTAATTTTTACAAAATTATTTTAAAGAAATATTTTAATCTTTTTTTCTGAATAAGTCTCTTTTGTCTTTTTACTGAAAATATGAATGGAATATAATCTAATGATTCCGTCATTATTATTTCTCTGGATGAATTATGATAACGATAAGAAATTTTTATGAAACCATTTCTTTCTTATGGGTTATGCTATGATGAAATATTTATGAAACCCATTTCCTTTTTATGGGATATGGTGTGATGGATGTTTTATTATCTTATGGAACAAAAATGTATGGATATGTGATGAGTGGGAACTATATATCCCTACAATTCACTGGGTAATGATTAATGTTCTATGAGCTCAAATAGTACATATGAGGTTATCACACTCCCAAAATAGGGTACACAGGAGTTATCCCATGCCTGAAAGAGGGTACACAATAGGTTATCCCAAGCTTTAAAGCGGGCACACGAGATTTTATCCAAAGCCTAAAAAAGGTACATGGGTAGTTGACCCAAGCCTAACATGTTACGAATGTCATGGTGGATAACCTTAGCATAAAATTTTATATGCTTATTTGTATTCCACGAATCTATGTTTTATTCCAATGCTATTATCTTATGGATTTTTTTCTTTGATTTCATTATGATCCATGTATTATGAACAACCAAGATTTATTTCATGGATCAAGTTAATGGTCTATGATATAAAGGGTATGTATTTAAAATGTTATTATCATATTCTCATACCTTTATACTCACTTTATGTTAACATCTCTATTTTTTTAACTTTTATGATCATATAAGGTTTAACTTTATTATGTTTCCTTTCCCAAAGTTATGAGGAAAGGTATTATGTATGATATGTCTAAGAAGTGTTCTAGTTATGGGAGATGATGTAATTCACCTATGAACTAGTTATTTATGTATCCATGTTCAGAAAGGTGTAATAATTAAATGATTATGGCATGAATAATCTTGTAATATAATAAATATTCATCTAATAAGATGTGATATCTATGTATGAAAAGAATGGGTCACTATAATCCACCAATAGAGGTTAGTGTTTTTCTGTGAGATTAGTTATGTATTTTTCCTCTGTTAGGTTATCGTACCCTTTTAACTGATTTTATACCCCATAATGAGGAATGAGTCCCATACCATGTTTATAGTGAGGTAACATGAAAGCTATAAGACTAGGGTAATTTTAATGATTAGTAATATAGAGGATATAGGTCTTGTGAAGCATCACCCATTGAAGCTATTTTTGAGATGCAACCTACAACTTGTCTATTAAAATCAAGTTTTATGAGATGTTTTATTAACAAAGAATCTCTAGATGGTCCTAAGATGTGAACATTAATGGATTCAAGCCAATAATATTGTGATTTCACCTTTATTAATGAATATCTTGAACTTAGATCATATCTATCACTATGGGTAACTTCCTATTTCCCCTCAGCCATGGGTTTGAAATAGCCAATTGTTCCATTTTTTACTTTTTGTTTTTTGGTCATCCTACTAGGCATGTTTATATTCACCCTTTCATGTGTCTTATTCCCACATGTGTTGTGTATATTATAATGTTTATCAGGTTAATGAATTTGGAAGACGTGGAGTTAATATAGTTAGGTAGCTAGTGAATAATGACATATATCAGTGAATGTAGAGATGGTTACTATTGGTTTTCTCTCCCCAGGAGTTCTTATAGAGTGGAGGTAGTTTTCCCTATCATATATCAGTTTTGATCAATTATATTATATATTGTATATTTATATTTTATATTTTTTTGGAATTGCACTGGATAGATGTTGTCTCATACATACATTGTTATACAGTTTAGTTGTTTATATATATATATATGGATGGTGGTTTTTGGTTATATATTGTGTATAATAGATTCATTTATGTTATAGTTCAATATAATATTTGGCTATATATATATTTTTATACATTCTTGGTGACACTCTATATCCCCTATCCTATTAGATATATGCTTGGGATGTCACAATTGACTGACTACCAGCCTAGGTGGGGCCCTAGTGTGTCATATATTTTTACTACAGTTCATAAGTATCCTCCCATTCTTTAATATATATTTTTATCCATCATATGACACTAACAAAGGCGATTTTTTGTTCCTCATTAGAGGTGTTTTATATTTGGTGGTATGGTTCCAAACCTTGAAATTCCAAGTGCATGAAATCCATAATACTAGGATATTTTTTAGGCACTATTAGAGGCTCCTCCTCTTTAACCTTGGTAAACCAACACTGGTTTTGTTAACTTTTGGAGGACTATAAAGTTAAGGGTAATGTTGTAGGAGTTGATTATTTGGATTAATATTTAATTATTTGATTTAACCATGTCCAAATTATCTGATTCACACAAGCGAATAAATAATGAGTTATACAGTAATAAAAATTCTATACATATTTCCATATAAATTTATTCCATTACCCTTCATATTTATTCTCATAAGAAGTTATATAAGTGGATGATAAATAATATACTTATTTCTTGTGATTCTTTAACTCAACCTAACCTTTATCCACTTATTTATGAATCTAATATTTTAAGATAAAATATTATTTGATTGTGTGTCCCATGATTTGGTTATATGGGTAGTAATTGGGTGGATTTTTTAATTTCTCATCTTCTAGTGTTTAAATCTATGGAGCTTTAAGAAAATTAATTTATTGGGAAAATATGGAATATCCTTAAACCTATTTTGACTAGAAATAATATAATTTATTTTTATTATCCTCAATTGCCTATCATAGTTTCTCCAATGCCCCACTTGTATATGTGTGTTGGAAAATGTATGAGTCTATTAAAGATTAGGTAATGTTGTAATGTAAAACATAGCTAGGTGAGGATAAGGAGGTGGATATACTGAAACTATCTCTACTTTTTGAGCCTACTCATCTATAAAAGTGATGTCATATGGGGTTTCATTTTAGACTAACATTTAACATATTTCATGTATTATGATATCTTATAAAATTCAAAAAATATTCTAGGGAATTTTTCAGGAATAATGGTTGGAACTAAATCTTCTCAATGAATATATATGTATATTTCTTATAGATGATCCCATAAGAGTTATATTTTAAGAGATCATGTCAATCCCACCCATCAAGAAATGAAGTTAGATATTTATTCATTATCTTACATTTTACAATTATAAATATCCTTAATGGTTATCTTACTCAATTTAAAGATTAATTGGTAATGGATCTTTAGACAATGAGCATCCAAGCTAGTAGTGGATTCAATTAATAGGTTACTATACTTGATTAAAGTTAGACCCTCCAAATTTTGGACAAAACATATGAGCTTAATCACTTATTTTGTTTGATATTTTCTATTAGTATTCCACACTAGGAAGTAAAGTAAATTAGATTCCACTCATGTTATCCCTAACTATTTATGGTCATGAAGCTGGGATTTCCAAAATTTGATAGTGGATGGGTGAAATTCACCAACTCAGGGTATAATTTTCTCATAGGATATACCATCATGTGTCATTCTCTAAGTGATTCTAGTCAAGATATCTAGACTTCAATTGTTTCAATTTATGATACAACACTTTATATTTGAATTCTTATAAGGTATCATGATGTAAATATTGATTTATTATAGGTTATTGAAGATAAATACTCAAGATATATAAGAAATTTTGTTAGAAGGATGGAATGATAAATTTTCAAGTCGGTTGAATAACTCAACTCTACTATTATAAGGGAAAAATTGGCCTTTTTTAGGAAAATAAACCAAAGGAGATACAGACTTAGCACATATATCATTATTATAAGGCATATATAATCTACTTATTATGAAGTGATCAGTGTCCTTCAACATCCTATATTAACTTATAAATTTATTGACATGAAACATGGTCTCAGTAATCCTTAGTAGATGTGGGTCAAAAGATATACAATTAACATACCCTTATTTATTATGTATCAAGAATGTGGAAATGGAAATTTAGGTGGAGGCCCTAGTACCTAGGTTTTATTTTAGCATATGGAGTGTAGTTATCTTCATGTGTAAGGATCTTCTGAAGAGAGATTATCTTCCACCAACTTATTATTATTGTTATTCTTGATAAAACAATATATACAATCATGATTAAATTTACTAACATGGTGCTTGGAGATCCAAAATCATCATTATCTATAAAGTATTGGTAATTATTAATTTTTTATTCATAACCAAGGTCTTTATCCTTAATTGTTGCTATGATCTACCCTGGGATAGGGTTTAAAACCTTGTATCTCTTGTAACAAATTGCAGTTTTTCTTCACAAATTTTTTTAAAATATAGAGGTGGTTGACATATAACTTATCCTTATCTAGTTGGTTACTATGAGATAATCACCCAAGGTTTCTACTAACCACATATCAAAAAATTATAACCATTAAATTATTTTCAATGGGGTTGACCCCTTCCTTAAAAACACCAATTATCATGATGACCATGTTGTGGTCATTGATTTTATCACAGGTTGAATAGGAACCATATGTGAAAATATTTGATATAAAAAGTGTAAATATATCCATGGTCTTGGGTGACCCTAATGGTGATTCCATGGTGGTTTCTTAGGATTAACATATTCTTCCAAGAACTAGTTGATGAGGTGAGCAAGTAACAAATTCTCTCAATCCCATGGTCTAGGGTTTACTTATAGTTAGTGTAGTTGTGATTTCTGTAGATACCTCCTATAATAATATATAAACTACTTTATTATTCCTAGCATGTATACTTTGAGCTTTTAAAATGGGGGTATAATCTTCAACCATGTTTTTGGTCATCTCCACATATCTATCTTGGGCCCTTGATGAGATTAACTAAATTACATGTTATCTCAAGTAACTTTTAATGGTTTCATCTAATGTGGGATTTTAGGAATCCTATTTGAGGTGATTAATTGGGGAAGAGTGTAATGTTACCCCAACCTCATATATGCACATAGGTGGAATATTAAAAAAATTTATTTTGTATTTTATAGAGGTTTTTTTCATAAATATTTTTTAGGTATCCATGATGCTCAATATATTTTGGGTCCAATGAAATAGGGAGTGAAACAAGTTCAAATTTTGAGTATTACTCTTAGATAACCTTGATATGTTCATCATATCTAGAACATATCATATATATAAAACTAAGGTAGTAAAATGTTTCTAATAAGTTATTCCAGAAGAATGGTATGATCAATTTTTCAAGTAAATTATAAATATTGTCATGACCCGTCCCCCGGGGCCCATGCCATGACTACCCCAATCCCGCATTCCATAGGACAGGGGTTGGAGACTAGCACCAAAGGCATAATTCCGTAAAACTAAGAAGACATTTCCCTTATAACCTGTAAAAACACACACAAGCAACCACACAACTGGATATGAAATACCAAGTAAACTGTATAGCAAAAGAGTGTTGAAAGTAAAAGGGGCCAGAATACAAGCCCAACTAGAAATTAAAAGTACAACTGTGATACAATACAACTGAAGAAAATGGAAAGTCAGCTGCTGGGTCATCCTTCAAGGTTCCTACATGAAGGGTAGGTACAAATCACCTCCTCAGAACTCCTCGTCTGTCTGTCTCCTCTGTGTACCGACTCGTCGTAAGGTCCACCTCTAGGTACCGTCCAGTCCTGGCACTCTCGGCCTCAATCAGCGCTGTTCGTCGTCTGCATCCAACACAACTAGGTGTGGGAATAGCCCGTGTAGGGGTGAGTATAACGATACTCAGTAGGGATCCCGAGACCCTCAAAGTCTCACAAAATCCACCATGGATAAACCACAAAGTATGAAATCAACATAAAACCTTACTTCGGTATATGCCCATACATATACCTAAGTTATCAAGTAATCCATCTCAATCATGAGGAAAATATAGAGATACTGACTCAGCTCAAACTAGGATTTATTTTAGGGGTAGTAACAAGTAAAATTTCAAGTCACAATGTTGAACACCTCAGCTGTTGGAGAACTCATCCTCTATCGGGTATAGTGGGCCTGCCGCATCACACATAGGAGCTTCCCCTAACCATGGACTGCTGAGGTACTCCTACTGTTGAGTACCGTGGGTCTGCTGCATCACACAGAGGCACTCCTCACCATAGGTTTTCCGCGTCACACAGAGGCGCTCCCCGTCGATGCCATCTAAGGTAATCCTCCAATCGAGTACCGTGGGTCTGCTGCGTCCCCAAGACACTCCCCACCATGGGTCTTCTGTGTCACCAAGGTGCTGCCCACTAGGCCAGTTAAGTCACTCTGAGTCGAAACGGTCAGTAATTTTCAAGTCTCAGCCAGCCACTAGGTCTCCACACTATGCTCACTCTTCTCTATGAGGATCCGCTCCACAAGCTACTAGTCGATACTCCAACTTCCACGAAGTCCCATAAATAAGTATATCAAAGGTCATCCACTTCATAGGTATCTCAACGTAAAAGACATCACGTCAATTGGATTCCCGGTCTATGAGTTATTAGCCTTTTAGTCTCGAGGGCCCAGTTGGATTTGTGCTCGATCCAACCTGACTATTCCCCATCTAAATCCAAAACACAACGGGGTATAATCAAAGGGACAATCTTACTCCAAGATTTCTAGTGCCACTGATGGTTCTTCAAATGGACGTCTGGTACCAAAGTTACGGCCAAAAGAAAGTAAATGAGTAGTAGTGGGCCCAGGTCCAGTCTGACCCGGTCAGACTGACTCGGCCCGACCTGGCCTGGGCCGACCCGGTTCAGGTCAGCCCGACCCACTAGGCAGCCCGACCCGTTGGGTTCGGCCCGACCTGCTGGGCGTCCTAGCGCATTGGGTTCAGCCCGACGTCCACGAGGGGCCGCGAAGGCTGCTCTGCCTTGGTGGGTGCCTCAAGGGTGGCTCAGCCGTGGAACAGCTTGGCTGTGGGATGGCTTGGATCGGGGCAGCTCGCAAGGCTATGGCGAGGGTGGCTCAGAGGGCCGCGGTGAGGGCATGGTGGCAGCGTCGGCTTGGCTCGGCGCGGACAGCGACACGACATGGAGGACGACAGCGCGACGACTTAGCATGACGGACGGCGGCGGTGCGACGACTCGGCATGGTGGCGGCACACCGAGGGGGGTTCGACCTGGGGTGGTGCTGCAGCTCGGTAAAACGGTTGCGCGATGGCTCGACATGACGGATGACGGCTACGCGACGACTCGACATAGCGGCGACGCGACAGTACGGCACGACAGCGACGCGGCGGTGCGGCACGGTGGCGACACGACAAGGGGTTTGGCCTGGGGTGGTGTGACAGCTCGGTCCGGCCATGGGTGGCTTGACTGGGCACGAGTCTGGTTCGTCTAGGAGGGCGAACTACCGTGGGGTGGTGCGGGTCGCGGAGGCCGCGGGTGGCAGCGCTGTTGCCTTTGTTGCCTTCATCGCCTTCCTTCATTTTGAAGAACACATAAAAGAAGAACGAAGGAGGGGTTAGGCCATGTTTATTTGGCCCACACCCTCCACGTTTAGAGTGATAGCAAGAGGTTCACAAAGAACGAAGCATGAACATGTATGGAAGATATTTTAAAACATCATTTCCCAAAACCCTCGTCAATCTCAATTCTCATATCCCGCAAAATAATTCGAAGGGGAGAACATGGGAAGTGATAATAAATAACCCCCTACCTCATTCTCTTGATTTCATTGGTGCAAGAAGGTAGTACAATTGTCAATTCACCATAGATGAGGATGTCCCATGTCGGAATAAGTTCCGAGGAAGAAGGTCGAAGGAGGTCAACGTTCTATGTTGGCGGAGCATTCTTCATTTTAGAGATTTCTCCCAATTTCCTCCTCTCCCCAATTCCACCAAAAAGAATTTGTATCCCAAAAAATTAGATTCTGAATTCTATTATGTTTTTTGGCATAAATTCAAATAGTTTAATTAATTAATTTATGTGTTGTATCAATTAATTAAAGGGAAGGGTTGGAAAGATTAATTAAGGAGGGTTGGCACAATTAATTTATGAGGAGTTGAAGAGGATCTCCCACATTTATTGTGGGAGTTGAGAGGTTTAGGACTTGGGTGGTCCCCACCACTATAACCTCTCATGGTAGGTTAGGTTCGGGGGGTCCACACCACCATAAACTCTCATGGGAGGTTAAGGTCTGGTGGTCCCCACACCTCAACTTCCACTTGGAAGTTTTAACAAAAAAATAAAATAAAACGTGTGTTTATTTTATTTTATTATTTCCATAAGAAACCCAAAAATTATCTTTCACCCTCGACCAACTGCCGTTGAGGTGAAAGTATTCTTAAGAGAATACCAGCACTGTGAGTTCAATGGTGCCCTCAGATTTCAATTCTAAGCACCAGTTCAAAAGTTAGGAAAACCCATTCACACATTTACTAAATGAACCCAAAATAAAGTTCAGAAATTAATTCTAGGCACTCCGGGCCTCGGAATCACGCACTGTCAATTTTATTGGACTTGTAAAATTCCCATTTAATTAAAAAAATTTATATGGAAATTCCAGGTCTTACATTCTCCCCACCTCAGGGCTCTACATCCCTGTAAGCCACAAATCAAACTAGGTAAACAAGTGGGGGTACTGAGCATGCATCTGAGTCTCCCGCTCCCATGTGCACTCCTGGAGGTTCCTGTGCTGCCAGCAAACACGCACCAGAGGTATTGACCATCCGCGAAGGACCCGCTCTTATTGATCCTCAATCTCTAATGAAACATCCATAAAAGTCTCCCCATCGTCTACATCCATCTCTCCATGGTCGATGATGTGAGAAGGGTTGTGCATGTATCTCCTCAGCTGGGATACGTGGAAGTCGTCGTACACCCGGTGCAACTGAGGTGGAAGAGCTAAGCGGTATGCCACCTCGCCTACTCTGCTGAGGACCTGAAAAGGTCTGATGAACCTCAGAGATAACTTTCCGCCTCGTCCAAATATCCATAGACTTAATCAGGGTGAGACCCATAGAAATACGTGGTCTCCATCCTCGAACTCCAGAGGTCTCTGTCTCTTGTCTACATAAAACTTTTTCCTGCTCTGTGCAGTCTTTATCTACTCCTGGATGATCTGAACCTTCTCTGTGGTAGCCCAAACCATCTCTGGTCCCATGAGTGGTGACTCCCTTGGGCCAGTCCAACACAAAGGTGATCTGCTAGGTCACCCATATAACGGCTCAAAAGGTTCCATCCTAATGGTGGAGTGATAATTGTTGTTGTATGAAAACTCCACCAAAGGAAACTGATCCTCCAATTTGTGACCAAAGTCGAGGACACAAGCATGCAACATGTCCTCAAGGGTCTGAATGGTCTGCTCAGTCTGACCATCCGTCTGTGGATGGAAGGCGGTTCTCAAACGAAGCTACTTCCCAAAAGCCTCCTGCAACCCCTTCCATATCCAGAAAGTAAAACATGCATCACGATTGGAGACAATAGTTGAAGGTACTCCATGTAACCGTACAATCTCCTATACATAGAGGCATCCCAAAATCTCTACGAAACCCTACTCTCAGATCGGTAGGAAGTGGTCCGACTTGGTGAGTCGGTCAACGATCACCCAAATCGAGTCATGACCTCTGGATGTACATGGAAGTCCTTTCACGAAGTCCATAGATATCACATCCCACTTCCACTTTGGGACCTCTAAAGGATGAACCAATCCTGCTGGTACCTGATGCTCTGCCTTCACTTGCTGACAAGTGAGGCACCGAGAGAAAAAATCTACTACTGCTTTCTTCATTCCTGGCCACTAGTGTTGTCATCAGAGATCCTGGTACATCTTTTACACTTCTGGATGTACCTCTAGAGGGGAAGTTTGAAACTCCCTCAACACTTACTCCTAAAGTGACACTGGTACCATGGTACATCCTCTGAAGAGGATGACGTGCTCCACACCTTCATAAAATCTATCAGGTGCCTTCCGTGTGGATATCTGAGCACCTCGAGCCTCACAGTCAATGTCCCCACGCTGCGCCTCCCTGACTCGCTGAAGAAGTGAGGGAGTGACTGTAAGAGAATGTAGAAAAGATGCACTATCTCTATCCACAAAGGATATCTGTAAAGCAGCCAGCTGCTCTGTCGCCTCACCTAGCAGCTGTATACCAGACCTTCTACTGAGTGTATCTGCTACAACGTTCCCCTTCCCAGGAGTATAGACTTTCTAAAAGTCATAATTCTAGAGGAAATCAAGACAAAGTCATTGTCTTAGGTTCAAGTCCTTCTGGGAGAATATATACCTGAGACTCTTGTGATCAGAGTACATGGTAAAATGCTCACCCATCAGATAGTGTCGCCACATCTTCAAGGTGAAGACCACTACTGCTACCTCTAGGTCATGGGTAGCGTAGTTCTGCTCGTGTTGTCTCATCTCTCGAGAACCATATGCGATCACTTCTCACTCTTTCATCAGGACACATCCGAGTCCGGTCCCTGATGCATCTCAATAGACTACGTACCCTACGTCTTCCTCTGGAAGCCTCAAGATGGGGGCACTAGTCATCCTCTGCCTCAGCTCCGGAAAACATTGCTGGCATTTCTCCGACCAAATGAAAGTTGCCCATTCTTTGTCAAGGATGATAGTGGAGCAACAACTCTGGAGAAATCTGGCACAAATATTCGGTTGTATTTGGCCGAACCCAGGAAACTCTGTACCTCCGTCACACTCCTGGGTGGATCCCAAGAAAGTACCACCTCAATCTTCACTGGATCTACTGCAACTCCAACCTCTGATATGACATGTCCTAGAAAGTGAACCTCTCAGATCTAGAACTGGCACTTCAAGAGATTACCATAAATATAGTACTCCCAGAGTGTGTCCAGTACAACCTGCAAATGATAGGCATTCTCGTCTTCAGTAGTCATGTAGATCAGAATGTCATCGACGAAGACCACTACAAAGCGATCAAGGTATTGCTAAAAGATCCTGTTCATGAGTCCCATGAACACTGCTGGAGCTTTGGTCATGCCGAATGGCATAACAAAGAACTCGTAATGGTCGTACTGACACCTAAAGGTCGTCTTCTACACATCCTCATCTCGTACTCTGATTTGGTGATAACCTGATCTGAGGTCTATCTTTGAGAACCACCGTGTTCCCTTTAGTTGTTCAAAGAAGTTGTCAATCCTCGGGAGTGGGTACTTGTTCTTCACGACCACCTAGTTCATGCACCGATAGCCAACACAAAGCCCCAACATCCCATCCGCCTTCTTGGTGAACAGAATCGGGGATTCCTAAGGAGAAACACTGGGCCAGATGAATCACTTCCCCTGTAAGTCCTCTAGTTGTAACCTCAGCTCACAAAACTCCACAGGAGCCATCTGATACGCTGGTGTAGATATCAGTTCCATCCTAGGTTACAAGTCAATGTGAAAGTCCACCTCTCTACGAGGAGGTAGACCTGGAACATCATCCGGAAAAAAATCCGCATACTTGTCCACCACTATAGGATAGCTCGGACTCCCCACATCAACATCTTCGAAGGTAAGGCTAGCCAACTGATATGTAATCGGCTACAATATCCTCTGGGTAAGTCCATCCTGCGCTGCATAGGCTCCCTTCTTGCCGGTTAAGGTAAACCTGGTCCCATCCATGCTGACACACCGCACTTTGTGCCTAATACAGTCAATATGAGCATGGACTATAGATAAATAGTGCATACCCAAGATGACGTCGTAAGGCCTCGACACTGCTACTAAGAGATTTCAGTCGAAGCTATCGCCTCCTAGAGTAAGCTCGCACTGCCGAAACTAGTGTGTAATCATCGAATCTGCTCCCGTAGGAGTCTCTAGCCATAAAGATCGAGCCAAAAGTTTTGTCGGAATCTCCGAGCCTCGAACGAGGGCTATGGAAATAAAAGAATGACTGGAACTTCTGTCTATAAGTACTGTAGCTAAGGTGGAGTAGACACATATCGTACCTAGTATCATCTTTGGAGTTCCATGATTGTAAGCTTCAGCTTCCTGGAGCTGAGCTCTCCCTTGTCCACCTACTCCCTGCGGTCGGGGTGGACCTCCTAGTGGTGGTGGCAGTAACATCTCGAATAGTTTCCCACCGCCATCTACACGACCAGCTTCTCTGCCACATCCACCTACTCCCTGTGGACCTCCTAGGTCAAACCTCTATCTCTTCCTGGGCGGTCCTTCAACCGTCTGCTGATCATCCTAACATCGGGTCGGATAGTCACAAGCCATGTGACCCTACCCTCTACATGCATAATATTTCCCGCTCCTGGCATGAATAGCCCCGCTTCGAGTTCCCCACACAACCGATCCCGAGTCATGCGGTCGTCCACCTGTAGGTCTAGTCCTCTTAGACCTCTGTGACATCTGTCTGCTTCCAGCTGCAGAATATTCTGCTACATGACGACTGGTAGTAGTTCTCGCCACTGGTGACTTCTCAGTAAGAAAAATCTCCACAAATAGGGCTCTCTCTAACACCCCCTCCTGCGTCGGGATGCTGAGTGAGATCACCAAAGCCCTGATATCCTGCCTGAGTCCCTGCTCGAAGGTCTGGGCCCTGAATAAAGGGTCCCGCAAAATATCTATGGAGTAGCATGAGAGGTCATTGAACCTCGCTGAATGCTGAGCCACAGTCTTGCTGCCCTGCTGCAGATGAAGAAGCTCATGTATGCGCACTGTGCGAAGAGTCATTGGGATAAACTGTGCCCAAAACAGGCTCTCGAAATCTGCCCAGAGAAGCATCACCTCATCGTGAACCTGGAGAATCAAGCACCACCATCTACCTAATGCTGCCTATAGAAGGCTGGCGGCAAGGATCACCATGAGATCGGCTGGTGTCCCTACCAGTCAGAAAACTCTCACCATAGCCTCCAGCCAATCCTCAGCTACCTGTGGGTCTGTATCTTCCCTGAACCTAAGTGTCCTCTATTGTTGGAACTCGTGAAACACACTCAAGTGGCATGCACTCTCTGATGTTGGGGTTGATGGAATCGTTGGCCCAATGGGGATTGGTACCACCAGTGCCTCCGCTGGTGCCTCTACTAGAAAAGGGCCCTACACCGAGGCCTCTGTAGAAACTCGGGTTTTTGGCCCTCTCAGACTTTGGAATATTTCTACGAATAATTCCAGATCTAGGTGCGAAGACGGCGTGCTATTCCGAGGCCCGATGTGACCGAAATTAATTTTATAAAAATATTAAGTATTTTTATACTATGCACGTGGCGGGGGTGTGATATCTCCTAAACGGTAGCTCAGAATAGAAATCTGATGGCACAATTGCGTCCGGAACGTTCCGTTTACCCTTGGTGGGGTGTAAACTTTGCGGGCGCGGGTTTGCGGTGAGAAACACCACTAGGGGAATTTTCATAAATAAGTAGCGAAGTTAGTGTGCGAGCGTCGGCTCGAATAACTTCTGAAAGGAGTCTCGGATGGAAAATCTGAGTCTGCCGTTGCGTTCAGAATGACGCATTTACCCTAGGGGAGACCTTACTTTTGTTCGCCTTGGGCGTCGGGTCCGAGGCGGGTTTGGCGTTGGCGGGCGGCTGATATAAATATCAGCGCCCCCCCCCCCTTTATCGTTCCTCTCTACGTTCTTCGTCATTATTCACTACCGCTCCACCGAATCGAGCAAACGAGGCACCCACGAGCTCGGATTTCGACGGCGGATGTTCCAGGAGCGTGCAGCAGAAGCTCTAGAGCACGGATCTAAGGCAGAACGTCGACGTTTCGCCCATGAGGTAGGCAGTTTGAGTTTTAAAACCCCGTACCCCATTTATGTGTTGTTTTTCTTCAAATCATCATAAGGGTTGTGTAGTTCGGATCCCGAGCTTTCCGAAACTTTTTTCGGATCTGAATTTGGAGCACCGGGGTGCTCCCGGTGGCTCTCGGAAGTTTTCCGGAGAAAACCCGGTTTTCCGGCGAGACCCGCGACAGCCATGGCGGAATCCGGGGAGTTCCACGGCGGTGCAGTGGTTTTCGACTCCGGCACAGTGGAGTCTGGCGGCGGCGCAGTGGTTTCCGGCGACCTTGCGGTGGTCCGGCCAGATTGTTCCGGGGGTTCTTTAAACCCCCGTAACTCACAAACCGTAACTCCGATTTGCGAGCCGTTTGCGGCAATGTGTTCCTTGAGTCGAGGCGGACCTTTTGAACTCACTTTGAAAATTTTGTGAGTCCGGATTTTATCCGGGGGCTTGAAATGTCGAATAAAATAATAATATTTTACTATTTTACGACTTCGGACCGTTGTAACTTTTACCCGAAGCGTTTGATTAATGTGCCGTCAGTGGCGTTGAGACCCTAATGGTACGAAGAACTTTTTGAGATGGTTTCCGAGTGTTAGGACCGAGTACAGGGTGTGGGACCCACGAGGCCGTGTATTGGCGTTTGTGGAGAAACACAGCTTTTGCACCCGGGGTCCGATTTTGGCAGATGATTAGTCGATCCTGTGTGCTTTTCCAAGAAGATAGCTATGGTGCGATCCGTTTGATGTGTTTCGGGATCCAGGCGTGGCCCCCACCTAAGCTGGCTTCGGTGAATAGTACCTTTTTCACCGGGTGTCCGTTTCTGACGAGCGAGTAGTCTATTCCGCTTGTTTTTCCAAGGGGGTCGCCGTGGTATGGTCCGCTCGATGGGTTTCAGGATCGTTGTGTGGGCCCCGCACGAGCTAGCTATGGTGAATAGTTCCTTTTTCACCAGGGCTCTGTTTCGGGTGAGTAAATAGCCTATCCTACTTGTTTTTCCGTGTGGAACGTGATGGTGTCCTCGGTTTTGACCTAGGAGGTGCACAATGTGGCATTGTGGTGGGTTGCTCGGGTTAGTGATGTTTGGACCAGCAGTGGTTGAGGGCTCTCCCTTGGTTCGTTCCTACGAGGGTTCGTGTGGCATCACAACCTTCGTATGGGTTTATGATCCTCTCGATGGGATGTTTAAACAGTTAGAGTTGTGGCATCCCTCCAGTGGGCCCAGAGTGGATCCTCTAGCATCTTTACCCTAGATCGGGTTCTTGGTATCTCTGTGACCGCTTATTCACGGGCAGCGATCCCCTATCTAGCAGGTTAACCCCGTAGGGTTTGTGGAATCATCGGGAATATGATCCCCTACGCGGTGGGTCATGCACAGTAGGGTTGTGGCATCGTCGGGTTTACGATCCCCTACTCAGCATGATGTTTATAGTAGGGTTGCCGTATCGATGGTTATACGATCCCCTACTCAGTGCTTGGTGTCGGGAGGGTGGCGATATCGTTGGTTTTGTGATCCCCTACTCAGCGCGTGGTTTCGGTAGGGTTGCGGCATCGTCGGTTCGATCCCCTACATCGTGAGTTATACCAACTAGGGTTCTGGTATCGTCTTGACCATCTTTATATGGACGATGATCCTCTATCTGAGTGTGAAGCTTCTGTCGAGCGCCAGATCGGGTTGTGGTATCCCCCAGCGGATCCTAGGTGTAATCCCCTATCTGTGAGAACTACGTATGTCAGATCGAGTCGTGGTATCCCCCACTGGACCCTGGGAGTGATCCCCTATCTGTGAGCTACGTATACCAGAGTGGGTCTTGGTATCCCCTAGCGGACCCTAGTGGTGATCCCCTATCCGAGGAGTTTGGTGGTTATGTTGTTTCAGCGATGTTTCCTCAGTGATGTTATCCGACGAGCGTGGTCTCTCGGGTGAGCATCTGAGATGTGTGTGAGAAACCCGATGGAGTGTATCTCTTAGATGAGTGTCATCTGGTATGACAGTGTTTGTGTGGTGTACTCTCCTGGTTGGGGGCAGTTGCTGGTGATGAGGTCGGTACTTCTTGTGGATTTGTGGCGTGAGCTGTGTATATCTGGATTGTTCAAGGTGTATGTATGGGCATACACCTGAGCTGAGCTGAGATGACTAGTTGTGTTTAGCCGAGGATGGTCACGAGATGGAGTTTCTCTCTCGTCTGGGTTCCCTCTGGCTGGGTTGAGCGGACTGTTGCCTTTTAGTTTCTCCCTTGGGTTTTGGGTTTTTGGGGTGCCTACTGAGTATGTTTATACTCACCCCTGCACGGGCTTTGCCCACACATGTTTGTGTCTTGTGCAGACCACAGGCCTTTTGACAGGGTCCCAGGAGGACCCGGAGTAGGCGGATCTTAGTGAGCGAGTTGACCGGGGTGTTTACCGGATCTGTGCTGAGTGAGATTTCCGACGGGTGTTTGTGGCAGCGTTCCCCTTCTTCAGAGCAGGTTGGACGTGCTTTTTAGTTTTCTTTGGTGGGCCCTGTTTTGTCCTTTGTACTTTTGCTGTTGCACTCTGGTTTGGGATAGATTGTATGCATGCATTTACTTTTTAGTTTCTATATCTCTACACTGTTTCATGGAGGTGTTTGTGGGTGCGTGTGTACAGGTACCTTAGGCTAATGCCTCCCATGTGTGTGATAGCCTACTCGGCGCTGGTCGCTAGCCCCTGACCTATTGGAGGCGGGCTTGGGGAGACGCAGCTCGAACCCCATTGGGTCGGGTCGTGACAGAGTTGTATCAGAGGAGGTTCCACCTTTGGGATCTCAGAGCGTAGATGGTCTTGCTGTGAGCTTGGTTCGGGTTGCATAGCGGCAATGTTAGGATGTTTCGAGTTCGGATTTCAGGCCAGAGACTCTAGTGTTGGTGCGGTGGCCGACGTATCCATACACCAGGACTCTGATAACCTGCCTTTCGACTTGGGACATTCGTACACTGGTTGCAGGGACATAATGGTACATGCATCATATAGGACTGGGTTTTGGGTTTTCCTTGTCCCTCTTGAGTCAACTCTCCAGATATACTCTTTGACTGTGGTGCGTCTTGAATGTATTTCAAGATGACTCCACGACGACAGCTAGCGAGGGTTCCACAACAGGATTGTGCTGATGATCCACCCTGTGCAGAGGCTGTGGAGCAGGGCGCAGGTTCTGAGGTTGCACCTCCAAGTGGTCTGCCAGTTGAGCCGCCACCTGTCGAGCAGCTGGTTGTGCCGGCAGTGCAGGGTGAGGTTGTGTGCAGAATGAGTGTGCTACACGAGTTCCAGAGGCAGCGACCTCTGAGGTTTTGGGCTGACCCAGACCCCCAGGCAGCTGATGATTGGCTTGAGGCAGTCACCCGAGTTTTCCGCCTGGTGAGGAAACCCCCAGATCAGATGGTGGTCCTAGCGGCGAGCCTTCTGCATGGTTCTACCGGGAGATGGTGGAGTTTGGTGACGCAGTCCCATGATGAGGAGATTCTCACATGGGCATAGTTTGAGCGGCTCTTCAGGGAAGAGTTCTATCCCGTGACGTTGGGGTCAATGCCGATTCAGGAGCTTCTAAAGCTTCGGCAGGAAGCCTGACTGTGTCAGAGTACTCAGCGAGGTTTACAGACCTATCGCGCTACTCCCTAGATATGGTTAGAGACCCGTTCTTTAGGGATCAGACCTTCGAGTAGGGTTTACGTAGGGACATCCGAGTAGGTGTGGTTTCCTTGTGTCTTCCCACCTATGCTGGAGTTCTGGAGCGAGCATTGGTGGTGGAGAGATTTCTAGCTGAGCAGATTCCCCCTGTTAGTGCTGGGCACTCGAGGGATGAGACTTTGTCAGTTAGATCAACATCTGGTAGTCGACGACAGACTCAGGGGTTTGGACGTGGCCGACGTTTCAGGAGGCGACCCCAGGATGGAGGATCTGAGGCTCAGGGCTCACAGGACTCGCAGGCAAGTTTTGGTCAGCCGCAGGAGAGGCGGTGTTACGCTTGCGACGGTCAGGGACATCTTGCTAGAGATTGTCCGACCCAACGTGCTGCTGAGAGGGTTCCAGTCGATGGACCGCCCTGGCAGAGGCAGCGTCTCGAACAAGGGGGTCTGCGGGGCGGCATACATGGCAGCGGAGCGGGTGCAGGAGGAGGAGGTGGTATGCGGTATCAGTTGCCACCACCCCCACCCCCAGGTGGTCCACGCCAAGCTCAGGGAGCTGGTGGCCGAGGGCGAGGACAACTGCATGTCCTGGAGGCTGTTGACCCAGAGGCTCCGCGGATGGATAGAGGTACGCCTTGTGTCCTTTATACTTTCTACAGTAGTTTAATAGACACCATTTAGCGGTACCTTTCCTTTCGGTTTCTTGCTCGAGTTTTGTTCAGGGCGTTGGTAAGACCCTGTGTGGGTGTTTTTCGGTATGCTTCGAATATGTGAGGAAGAGGGATCCTTCCCCCACCGAGACGCGGTTTTGTGACGCGATTAAAACTGTGCGGGCGAGTCAGTGCTGCCCAAAGCGGATAGTGTTGAGGTGTGGTGGATGAGTCCCTCCGACTTATGTGTTCAGGCATGGGTGTTTGTTGGCGAACTCGCTGGTGTGGGTGACCCAGTTGTGAGTCTAGTCGCTATCCTTGTGCTTAAGGCTTTTCGGGGACAAAAAGTTCTAAGGGGGGGGGGAGGATGTAACAACTCTGGTTTTTGGCCCTGTCAGACTTTGGAATATTTCTACGAATAATTCTAGAGTTAGGCGCGAAGACGGCATGCGATTCCGAGGCCCGGTGTGCCCAGAATTAATTTTATAAAAATATTAAGTATTTTTATACTATGCATGTGGCGGGGGTGTGATATCTCCTAAAAGGTAGCTCAGAACAGAAATCTGATGGCACGGTTGCATTCAGAACGTGCCGCTTACCCTAGGTGGGGTGTAAACTTTGTGGGCGCGGGTCTGCGGTGAGAAACGCCACTAGGGGCGTTTTCGTAAATAAGTGGTGAAGTTAGTGTGCGAGCGTCGGCTCGAATAACTTCTGAAAGGAGTCTCGGATGGAAAATCTGAGTCCTCCGTTGCGTTCAGAACGACGTGTTTACCCTAGGGGAGACCTTACTTTTGTTCGCCTCGGGCGTCGGGTCCGAGGCGGGTTTGGCGCCGGCGGGCGGCTGATATAAATATCAGCGCCCCCCCTTTATCGTTCATCTCGACATTCTTCGTCGTTCTTCGCCGCCGCTCCACCGAATCGAGCAAACGAGGCGCCCACGAGCTCAGATTTTGATGGCGGACGTTCCAGGAGCGTGCAGCGGAAGCTCTGGAGCGCGGATCTAAGACAAAACGTCGGCGTTTTGCCCGTGAGGTAGGAGGTTTGAGTTTTAAAACCCCGGACCCCGTTTATGTGTTGTTTTTCTTCAAATGGCCATAAGGGTTGTGTATTTCGGGTCCCGAGCTTTCCGAAACTTTTTTCGGATCTAAATTTGGAGCACCGGGGTGCTTCCGGTGGCTCCCGGAAGTTTTCCGGCAAAAACCCGGTTTTCCGGCGAGACCCGCGGCGGCCATGGCGGAATCCGGCGAGTTTCGCGGCAGCGCGGTGGCGGCGCGGTGGTTTCCGGCTCCGGCACGACGGAGTCCGGCGGCAGCGCGGTGGTCTGACCAGATTGATCCGGGGGTTCTTTAAACCCCCGTAACTCGCAAACCGTAACTCCGATTTGCGAGCCGTTTGCGGCGACGTGTTCCTTGCGTCGAGACGGACCTTTTGAACTCACTTTGAGAATTTTATGAGTCGGGATTTTGGCTGGGGGCTTGAAATGTCGAATAAAATAATAATATTTTATTATTTTACGACTTCGGGCCGTTGTAACTTTTACCCAGAACGTCCGATTGATGTGCCATCAGTGGCGTTGAGACCCTGATGGTACGACGGACTTTTTGAGATGGTTTCCGAGTGTTGGGACCGAGTATGGGGTGCGGGCCCCACGAGGCCGTGTATTGGCGTTTGTGGAGAAACGCAGCTTTTGCACCCAGGGTCCGATTTTGGCGGATGATTAGTCGATCCTGTGTGTTTTTTCGAGAGGATCGCAATGGTGTGATCCGTTTGATGTGTTTCGAGATCCAGGCGTGGGCCCCACCCGAGCTGGCTTCGGTGAATAATACCCTTTTCACCGGGTGTCCGTTTCAGACGAGCGAGTAGTCGATTCCGCTTGTTTTTCCGAGGGGGTCGCCGTGGTATGGTCCGATCTATGGGTTTTGGGATCGTTGTGTGGGCCCCGCACGAGCTGGCTACGGTGAATAGTGTCTTTTTTACCAGTGCTCCGTTTCGGGTGAGTAAACAGCCTATCCTGCGTGTTTTTCCGCATGGAACGCGATGGTGGCCTCAGTTTTGACCTAGGAGGTGCACAATGTGGCGTTGTGGCGGGTCGCTCGGGTTAGCGATGTTTGGACCAACAGTGGTTGAGGGTTCTCCCTTGGTTCGTTCCTACGAGGGTTCGTGTGGCATCGCAACCTTCGTATGAGTTTGTGATCCTCTCGATGTGATGTTTAAACTGTTAGGGTTGTGGCATCCCTTCAGTGGTCCCAGAGTGGATCCTCTAGCATCTTTACCCTAGATCGGGTTCTTGGTATCGCTGTGACCGCTTATTCACGGGCGGTGATCCCCTATCTAGCAGGTTAACCCCGTAGGGTTTGTGGCATCATCAGGAATATGATCCCCTACACGGTGGGTCGTGCACAGTAGGGTTGTGGCATCGTCGGGTTTACGATCCCCTACTCAGCATGATGTTTATAGTAGGGTTGCAGTATCGATGGTTATACGATCCCCTACTCAGTGCTTGGTGTCGGTAGGGTTACGGTATCGTTGGTTATGCGATCCCCTACTCAGCGCGTGGTTTCGGTAGGGTTGCAGCATCGTCGGTTCGATCCCCTACATCGCGAGTTATACCAGATAGGGTTCCGGTATCGTCGTGACCATCTTTATATGGACGATGATCCTCTATCTGAGTGTGAAGCTTCTGTCAAGCGCCAGATCAGGTTGTGGTATCCCCCAGCGGATCCTGGGTGTGATCCCCTATCTGTGAGAACTACGTATGTCAGATCGGGTCGTGGTATCCCCCAGCGGATCCTAGGAGTGATCCCCTATCTGTGAGCTACGTATACTGGAGTGGGTCTTGGTATCCCCTAGAAGACCCTAGCGGCGATCCCCTATATGAGGAGTTTGGTGGTTATGTTGTTTCAGCGATGTTTCCTCAGTGATGTTATCCGACGAGCGTGGTCTCTCGGGTGAGCGTCTGAGATGTTTGTGAGAAACCCGATGGAGTGTATCTCTCGGATGAGTGTCATCTGGTATGACAGTGTTCATGTGGTGTACTCTCCTGGTTGGGGGCAATTGCTGGTGATGAGGTCGGTACCTCTTGTGGCTTTGTGGCATGAGCTGTGTATATCTGGATTGTTCAAGGTGTATGTACGGGCATACACCTGAGCTGATCTGAGCTGACTAGTTGTGTTTAGCCAAGGATGGTCACGAGATGGAGTTTCTCTCTCGTCTGGGTTCCCTCTGGCTGGGTTGAACGGACTGTTTCCTTTCAGTTTCTCCCTTGGGTTTTGGGTTTTTGGGGTGCCTACTGAGTATGTTTATACTCACCCCTGCATGGGCTTTTCCCACACATGTTTGTGTATTGTGCAGACCACAATCCTTTTGACGGGGTCCCAGGAGGACCCGGAGTAGGCGAATCTTAGTGAGCGAGTTGACCGAGGTGTTTACCGGAGCTGTTCCGAGAGAGCTTTCCGGCGGGTGTTTGTGGCAGCGTTCCCCTTCTTCAGATCAGGTTGGATGCGCTTTGTAGTTTTCTTTGGTGGGCCCTGTTTTTCCCTTTGTACTTTTGCTGTTGCACTCTGGTTTGGGATAGATTGTATGCATGCATTTACTTTTCAGTTTCTATATCTCTGCACTGTTTCATGGAGGTGTTTGTGGGTGCGTGTGTATAGGTACCTTAGGCTAATGCCTCCCATGTGTGTGATAGCCTACTCGGCGCTGGTCGCCAGCCCCTGGCCTATTGGAGGTGGGATTGGGGAGTCGCGGCTCAAGCCCCGTTGGGTCGGGTCGTGACAGCCTAATCACTCAGTGGGCTATCAGTGCGTACAACTCTCGAAACTCCAGCTGGATGTCTGTGTGGAGGCATCCTGAAAAGAAACAAGTGCGCTACAGTCAAAATTTATACTTGGGGAGCTGACCTGGTGAGCTGACTCAAAGAGTTCACAAAGAAGACTCTTGAAAGCACACACACAATAAATGTTTTCGTTCACTGAGTCAGATATCAGAAGTCAGGGTCCTGGTATAAGGATACGTCGGCCACCGCACCAACACTGGACTCCCTTAACTGAAAACCACACTCATTACCCTTAACACTATTATTTCATAGAAAAGATCAGAGTCCTAGTTCTGTGGTAGAACCGACTCATCTGATACCAATTTGTGATGACCCGTCCCCCGAGGCCCGTGCCGTGACTACCCTAAGACCGGCTTCCATAGGCCAGGGGCTGGCGACTGGCACCAAAGGAGTAATTCTCTAAAATTGGGAAGACATTTCCTTTATAAACTGTAAACACACACACAAGCAAGCACACAACTGGATACGAAACAAAAATTAAACTGTATAACAAAAGAGTGTTGAATGTAAAAGGGGCCAGAATACAAGACCAACTGGAAAGTACAAGTACAACTATGATACAATAAAACTGAAGAAAAGGGAAAGTCAAATGATGGGTCGTCCTATGAGGTTCCTACCTGAAGGGTAGGTACAAATCGCCTCCTCAACATTCCTCATCCGTCCGTCTCCTCTATGTACCAACTTGTCGTAAGGTCCACCTCCAGGTATTGTCCAGTCCTGGTACTCTCAGCCTCAGTCAGTGCCGTTCATCGTCTGCATCCAACACAACAAGGTACGGGCATAGCCCGTGCAGGGGTGAGTATAATAATACTCAGTAGGGACCCCAAGACCCTCAAGGTCGCAAAAAATCCACCAAGGATAAACCAAAAAGTATGAAATCAACAGGCAACCTTACTTAGCTATATGTCCATACATATACCTAAGTTATCAAGTAATCCATCTCAATCATGAGGAAACATAGAGATACTGACTCAGATCAAACATAGATTTATTCTAGGGGTAGTAAAAAATAACATTTCGAGTCACAACATTGAACACCTCGGCTGCTGGAGAACTCCTCCTCTATCGAGTATAGTGGTCCTGCCGCATCACACAGAGGCACTTCCCACTAACCTTGGAGTGCTAAGGTACTCCTTCTGTTGAGTACCGTGGGTCTACCACGTCACACAGAGGAGCTCCCCACCGTGGGTCTGCCGCGTCACACATAGCCGCTCCCCCTCGAGGCCTACTGAGGTACTCCTCCTTTCGAGTACCATGAGTCTGACACTTCACCAAGGTGCTCCCCACCGTGGGTCTGCTGCGTCACCAAGGCGCTACCCACTGGGCCATTCGAGTCACTTCGAGTTGAAACGGTCAGCAGTCGTCAAGTCTTAGCCAGCCACTAGGTCTCCTCACTATGCTATCTTATCTCCAGGAGGATCCGCTCCATAAGCTACTAGTCGATACTCCAACTTACACGAAGTCCGAAAAAGAAGTATCTCAAAGGTCTGCCACGTCATAGGGATCTCAACGTAACAGATGTCGCATCAATCAGATGCCTGGTCTGTGATTTATTTTTCTTTTAGTCCTAGGGGCCCAGTTGGATTTGTGCTCAGTCCAACCTGACCATTCCCCATCTCAATCCAAAATATAGTGGGGTATACTCAAAGGGACCATCTCACTCCAATATTTCCAGTGCCACTGACGGTTTGTCAAATGGATGTCTAGTGCCAAAATTATGGCAAAAAAAAAGTACATGAGTCATAGTGGGCATGGGTCCAGTCCGACCCGGTCGGATCGACTCGGCCTGACCCGGCTTGGGAAGACCCGGTTCGTGTCGGCCCGAACCAATGGGAGGCTTGCCCCATTTGGTTCAGCCCGATGGCCGCGAGGGGCCGCGGAGGCGGCTCAGCTTCGGAGGGTGCCGCGAGGGTGGCTCGGCCGCGGGCCAGATTGGCTCGGGGTGGCTTGCAAGGCCACAATGAGGGTGGATCAGGTGGCTTAAAGGGACACAATGAGGGCATGGAGGCGGTGGCTCGGCTCGGCCTGGAGAGCGGGATGACTTGGCAGACGGCGGTGCAGCGAATCGACATGGCAGACGATGGATCGGCACTGCGGCGACACAGCAGCTCAGCACGGTGGCTCGGCACGATGGACGGCAGCGGTGCAACAACTCAGCATGGCGGCGGCGCGACGGTGCGGCACAACGGCGGCGCGGTGGTGCGGCACGGAGGTGACGCAATGAGAGGGTTCAGCCTGGGGTGGCGCGGAGGCTCGATCCGGCCGTGGGTGGCTTGGCCGGGCGCAGGGCCAGTTCTGCCGGGAGGGCGAAGCGCTGCGGGGCAGCATTGGTCACGGAGGCCCCGGGTGGTGGCGCCATTTACTTTGTCGCCTTCTTCACCTTCCTCCAATTCAAAGAAAACATAAAAGAAGAATGATGGAGGGGTTGGTCCATGTTTGTTTGGCCCACACCCTCCTCGTTTAGAGTGATAGAAAGTGATTCACAATGAATGAAGCATGAATGTGTATGGAAGATATTTTAAAAAATCATTTCCCATATCCCTCGTCAATCTCAATTCCCAAATCTTGCAAAATAATTAGAAGGGGAGAACATGGGAAGTGATAATCAATAAACCTCTACCTCGTTCTCTTGATGTCGTTGGTGAAAGACGGTCGTACGGTCGTCGATTCACCATAGATGAGGATGTACCATGTCAGAAGAAGTCCCAAGGAATAATTTCAAAGGAGGTCAACATTCTTCATTGGCAGAGCATTCTTCATTGGAGAGCTTTCTCCCAAGTTCCTCCTCTCCCCAATTCCACCAAAAAGAATTCATAGCCCAAAAAATAGATTATGAGTTCTATTATTTTTGTTGGCATAAATTCAAATAGTTTAATTAATTAATTGATTTGTTGGCTCAATTAATTAAAGGGAAGGGTTGGATAGATTAATTAAGGAGGGTTGGCACAATTAATGTAGGAGGATTTGAAGAGGATCTCCCTTATTTATTGTGGGAGTTGAGAGGTTTAGGCCTCGGGTGGTCCCCACCACCATAACCTCTCATGGGAGGTTATGTTCGGGTGGTCCTCACCACCATAACCTCTCATGGGAGGTTAAGGTCTAGTGTTCCCCACACCTCAACTTCCACTTTGAGGTTTTAACAAACAAAATAAAATAAAATGTGTGTTTATTTTATTTTATTATTTCCATGAAAAATCCAAAAATTATATTTCACCCTCGACCAACTTCCATCGAGGTGAAAGTCTTCTTAAGAGAATATCGGCACTGCGAGTTCAACAGTGCCCTTAGATCTCCATTCCGAGCACCAGTTCAAAAGTTAGAAAAACCCGCTTGCACGTTTAGTGAACGTACCTGAAATAAAGTTCAGAAATTCATTCCGGGCACTCTGTGCCTCATAATCACGTGCCTTCAATTTTCACGAACTCGTAAAATTCCCATTTAATTAAAAAAAATTACATGCAGATTCCAGGTCTTTACAAATATGGTATTCATTATTTGATCAAGTCTAATATATCCTAAAAATATAATATGAACCCAATCCTTTTACATATATTATTACATAATTTTTAAAATAAATATCCGATAAACACAACCCAAAGATTGTGAGGCCTAGTGGATTTAGATGAATAGGTTCATAATAAATCAAAATTAAACTACAATACAATTTATTTATTTTAATATCCATAATGAGCTCATAAATCCCTTTGAGCTGCTAAAACTACATAGGATAACCTGGTGAATACATAAAATAAATGGGTGAGCTCTAAAGCCCTATAAGGGAGTAAACATGATAAATAAGGATAACTTGTTATTAAAACAACCTAAAATGATATCAAAAAAATATAGGGCATGTGACTAATCACATGGGAGAATAAAATAAATACCATGGTATCATAATATCGTGAAAACATAGTAAAGTGGTAGAAATATATAACATGACATAAGCATAAATCAAGGATAACTTCCAAGTCAACCAAAAATGATGAACATAGTCACATCATGGCTTGGGTTTACTCCGTAATCCCATACATAAAGTCTCATGAGGTAAAAACATTACAAAATGCATTAGAGCGATATCTAGGTACACCCTTTAGAGAGATCCCTTAACCTAGGTTATAGAATCATTCTACAATTGAACTTAATGTATTGGATAATAAAATTATATTAATTAATTACTTAATTTATTACCTTTTCCATCTATAATTTATTTACTATAATTATATTATTTTCACTTATAACATTTCAGTGAGATATAATGTTTAATTTTATTGTTATGAGGGTGTTCATTTCATGGTTCTATGGTCAGATCACTTTTGAATATTTATTGATGTTCTTGTAATATAGGACTAAAAATATAGAAGTGAAATGAAATGGTATTAATGTATTTATAGAAATTTAAATAGTCCCAAATATCCTTTTGTTTTATGACATAGGTATTTTCACTTAGTAAAAACATTAACATTTTTTTGTTAGTTCATTTAGGTTGTTTTACCATTCATCATGAAATAGATTCATTTTAATTAATTAAATGATTATTGAAACATTAAATAACTTAAAATAAGTTATAATATACTTATTAAAATCATAGTTAACCATAATATTGTATTTATGACCAGATTTTAAGACATTGGAGAAAAGTGAAGTATGTTGTTCATAGAGATGGTGAACCAACCATATAATAAAAAATGATTCCATTTTAGAATCAATTGATGGAAAGAGAAGAGTACTAATGATAGATATTCTATTAAAACAAAGAAATTATAGTATATATATTATATTGGATTTATTATTCCATGTTGGATGAAATTTTTTTGAGGATGAGGAGGAAGAAAAATTAAAATAATCGGTTGAGGGAATTAACTTATCCTTTGGATGTCTCCTCTTGGGAACCCACTTAAGGTACCTTTGATTGGTATTTTTATAATAAAAGTAGCACTAGGGAATGGGTGAGAGTATTATGAAGATAATTGGTTATAAATTTGGAAATATTCAAGTCTTATAAATTTTGGGGAGAAGGGGTGGTGAGGGGTTGTATTTATAATGAGAGGAGAGGGGCCTTTTTTGAATATTATATTCATTAGTTTTTTATTTTATCTCATTAATACCAATATTAATGATTATTGTAACTAAATACAGTAAATGGTGCATGTTATTTTAAAATAGTGGGTTCTTACATCATCCATTACTAAAAAATTCATGTATTTAGCTTATAATGTTAAATATTGTATTTCACTATTCACAAAAAATTAAACTATTTTAGAAAAATACCAAAAATTAACCTAAATAATTTTTTCATTTTTAGATTCCAAAAATTAAATCCATTTTATGAAAATAATTTTCTAAATATAATAAATTTAATTTGTAAATAAAATCCTCATTTATTAAAAAATATCATTTTTAATATTATCATCAATTTCCTAACCCTTTGAAAAAATACATAAGGTATCATAAAATCATCTTATCATTATTATTATTAATTTATAAATACATTATATGAAAACAAACATTCTTTTAAATCATTATATTTATTATAAAATTGTAATAAAAACATTTATGTTTTACAAAAACACAAACACTTAATTTATCATTTCTAAAACATTTATTTATTTGTACCATGGTATAAATATATCATATTTCATTTTTTAAGATACCTAAAATTAATTTTACACATCCATAAGTGAGAATACTATTCTAACGGTCATGATACTATTCCTAACTATCATATTACTTTTCTTAATGGTTAGATTACTATTCCAACAGTCAGATTTTTAATAGTCATATGGGTTCTCTACTTTCTATAAATACCTCATATTTCATACATTATTTATTAATTTATAATTTCTCTAAATATTATATATATTTCCATTTCAAAATTCACATTTCATTACTAATATTCCACTTCATTTCTATAGTGTTGTTTGTGAGTGTGATTATTCTAGGGGGTCGAGAAAATCCAAATTTTCCTATTGTTGTTATCTTATTTTCTATTTTTTATCCCATTATTATAGTTTCAATTACTATAGATATTTTACCCTAAATGTAATATTCAAATTAATATAATAAAATTTTGTTTTTTCCATCATGTGGTGTGTGTTCACTATATAATATTATATTACTATATATGAGAAAATTTTATATTTTGATGGGAAATTCTATTAATAAAATTATGGGTAATTAAAAATATGATCCTCATCTAGAACTTCCCTCATATCATCATGACCTAATCCTTCCTTAAATGAGAGTGGTTCTTCTTATATTGACATGAAAAACCACTTTTCACTTGATTTATTTTAAGAAATTAGGTAATATTTGGTTTCTTCAAACCTTCCCAGGCTCAATAAGTGGTTTTACATGGGAGGTACTAATTATGATCTTCACCACAGTGTGTCTGTTGAAACAAATGAGCATTAGATGATGATTGATCATATACTAGGACCAAATCTAGTTTTAAGAGTTCCCCTCTTTCAGATAGAATTATAGCATCACCTATGATATTCAAAAGTTTTGGAGTAGAATCGTTAATCTATAATAGCATGGAAAAAATTTATAGCCTTTCATTAAGTAGATGGGTGCTTTATAACATTATATTAGATATAAAATCCTTAGTCTTAGAGGAAAAACAGAAGAAAACATTAATTGGAATCCCATATAAATGTATTTTTGTAGGGCCTCTAGGATTGCATGTCTCTAACTTATGTATAATTAACCCTATAAATTATGGTCTAGATTTAACTTGGATATTATGTGAATTCCAATGGATTTACCATGAACATTTTATGGTTGGGACATCCTGGAGATTAGGACATCTCACCTTTGGTTTCTTCTATGAGCAAACCCTTACTAGATGGGTGATGGATCTAGATGTGGTTTTTTATTTAACATCAGGTGGCTTTGTGAGAACCCGACCCCAGTTTCCTAGAGCCGGTGCCTTATTTTATTACATTAGAATATAAACAAGGAATATGTATCCCAAAGGACCGATTAGTTTAGTATCTTTGAAAAAAATATACATACATAAGTTCAACATTACAAATTTAAATGAAATACAACATATAAGTTTTATTGGAAACATCCACAACTATATGTTTATCATTAAAGGTCACTCATAATAAACTTCTTCATGTCCTAAGAAAATGAAACATAAGAAAGGGGTGAGATCAAAAACTCAGTAATGGTAAGAAAAATAGTGTAGGATATTATAAACATAAACATTAGACATTGTGAATAACTCAAAACACATGCCTTTAAAAATAAACTTGAACACATTATGGAAGGAAAATGATCTGAGTAAATATTGCCATAATAAAACATAATCATGGGTATTATACTAGTAAAAATAACCACATAAACTATGAATTTCTAGTTTCATAATGAGGTAAATTCATATGCCAGACATTTGGAAACATACCGTCAAGGCCTCAGGCAATACATCTAAAAATGATTAAGGCCTCGACCAAAACCATATCTAAAAATGGACAGGGCCTCGGTAAAGTCCATATCTATTTGTCTCATTAGACCTATTGATGCATTGGGGGGATATAGAGGGTCCCAACCATTACATAATAAGTCCAATTCATTCCTCATATTAATGGGAATAAACATAAACAACATATATATTCATATTGAAACTAAAATATGAAACATAAATAACTTTTCCCAAACATTAAGCATAAACGCGAACCATTCAGAGTAAAACGGTGAATGGATTTAAGATAGAACATCCACAATCAAACTAATCATAAAATATTAAATTATATATGGTATATGATATCATAAAATATTAATCCCAAAAATACATGAGAATCAATAAGAGTGTTGAAACAGAAGAATATACTATTATAAAATCATCGAGTAATTATTGAGATAAATACTCTTTTACTTTGAAAAGAAGAGTTATTTTGGAAAATTGTTTTAATAAATATATTATTTAAGTAATATAGTATTTTAATAATTAAATGAGTGATTTTATAAAGCTAATTTTTGCTAAAAAAATATTATATAGTTCCCTTGAAAATAGGTAAGAGTTTGAGAAGTTCCCTTGAATTGGGCTAGTATTACGGGAATAATTTTTGAAAGGTATTTTTAAAACATATAAATCCCCATAAATGAAAGTAGGATTCTGGTTGGTTAATATATATAGAAAATTATCACATAATATATGAGGATTACATATAAATAAATAATAATTTAATTGAGGTAAGTAGAGAATAAAAGTAACCCAAATGAAAATGGAGGTTCGGGTGGAAAACCCTTACCTTAAAGTCCAAATGTGTTCTACTCTTAAACTTAAGGTCCTGGAATATGAAATTAGAATTATTAATAACTTAATTAAGAAAATATTAGACATTTATTTAGTTTATCATAATTTAATTAAGTCCATTATGTCCTTATTGATAAGTTATAAGATTTAATTCTGTCTTTTCAAAATGTTTGTTTCCTTGGTTTTCATGTTCGGTATATTTGTTTATGAGTATGGATGTTCATGCGGAAAGGATGTAATTATCCAGAATTGAAATTATATATTATTTGTAAACATACATAAGTGTTAATGGTTATATATATCATTTATTTATGTGATATGAGGATGAGGAATTGGATAAAATATTAATGACAATCACTTAGATTATTTGGAGGTATTTGGATTATCATGAACTAGTTTTTTCATATAAATTAATACTATGTACATATACTGGTTCATGAATATTAAGTAGGCTATAATAAATATATTATATTCTATTTCAACCATAAAAATTGTTTCATGATCAGTAATGAAAAATAAATTGAAGAATGAAACTTCATCCTCCATGAAGTTTGTAAATTGGAACCTCACAGACAATGATTTCATTTATAAAAGAGAGAGAGAGAGAGAAAGAGTAAGAATATTGATAATTGTTATTACATTAACATTTTATAATTACAGTATATAGATGATACTGGTGTTATAAGGATCAATTGGATAGAGGAGGTTAGGAGAGAATAATAAAAAAAGATAAATTGGAATGAAACTAAATGAAAAAGAAAGATGCTTTACCTCTTGAAATAACCTCCTTGAGAACATCCTTAAGGGAAGGGGTTTTGGTATTTTGAAAAAAACAAGAGCTCCTGGAAGTGGGGAGTGACTAGTTAAGGGTATTTGGGTAGAACATTGAGGAGATTCAAGGCTTATAGGAATGAAGAGAAGAGGGAATGAGAGAAGTTTTTATAGTGGAGGAGAGGAGGGTTTTCCCATTATTTTACTCATTATTTTATTATTTTTCCAAAGACAACCAATAGTATTGATTATTGTAACTAAGAATAGTAATATGTGAATGTGAGTTCTAACCAAGTTTGTTTACTTCATTCGTGATGTCATAAAAAGCATATTTAACTAATAATTTGTATATACAGTTTTTTACCGTATTTTACTATTCATAAAAAATTCAATAATTTCAGAAAAATCCCAAAAATTAACCCTTACCATTTTTTGACATGTAGAATTAAAAAATGAACTCCATTTTTTGAAAATAATTTTCTTAATATGATTGATTTAATTTTTAAATAATATCATTCTTTATTCAAAAATTAATAATTTTAAAACTATAACTCATTTTATATCACCTTGAAAAAATAATCAATATGCCATTATCTTATAGACTTAAGAAAATAAAATAATAATATGATTTAATATTCATAAGGGTCATGTTAATATTCATAAAGGTATGTTACTATTCACCAAAAAAATCAAGTTGGTTCTCTCAGACTCCAAATAACTTACTGATCGCAACTCTATATGACCGTTTTTCGAAATTCAAAACATAGTAAAGGCAAAGTTATGTTTAAAGACTAGTTTATAAAAAAGTTTTGTTTTCTAGGGACTGAGTGTTTCATGCATTCTATATTTATTTTCAAAACCAGGGGGTGTTACATTCTCCCCTCCTTACAAAAATGTTTTCCTCGAAATTCATTGAATGTTACCTCACAAAATGATTTGGGTAGGTCTTCATCATAAGCTCCTCAGGATCCCATGTTGCCTTATGATTTATCCAAATTATATTTAATAGACGAGTTTTCTAATTCATCAGCACTTGTTCTTTAGTGTCCAGAATCCAGATAGGCTCTTCATAGTAAGATAGGTCAGGTCCCAATTCTATACCTTCAGAAGTGAGGACATGCATTGGGTCTAGCATGTACTTTCTCATTAATGAGACATGGAACACATTGTGTACTTTAGACAGGCAATGTGGCATAGCCAAATGATATAGAACAGCTCAAATTCTCTCTAGAATTTTAAAAGGGCCTATGTACCTAGGGATCACTTTCCCTTTCTTTCCAAATATTATAACACCCTTCCATGGAGATAATTTTAGGAAAACATGATCTACAACTTGAAATTCCAAATCCTTCCTTCAATTATCATCATATCTCTTTTACCTTCTTTGAGCTGCTTTGATATGGGTTTGAATAGTCTTTACCTTTTTTGTTATTTCCTCCACAAGCTCTGAACCCACAAGCTTCCTTTCATCGACTTCATCCCATCATGTTGGTGTACGACATCTATTTCCATACAACGATTCATATGGTTCCATTTGAATGCTTGAATGGAAACTATTATTGTAGGAAAACTTCAAAAAAGGTAAATAATAATCCAACCTACCTTTAAAGTTGAGTGATCATGATCTCAACATGCCTTCTGAATTTTGAATCATTCTTTCTGATTACCCATAATTTTGAGGATGATAAGAAGTTCTTAAATGAAGCTCAGTATCCAGATATTTCTGAAGAATTTTCTAGAATTTTTTTTAAATCAAGGATTGAGATCAGAGCCTATTGAAAGAGGTGCTCCATGAAGTCTTACAACTTCATTGATATAGAGTCGTGTAAGCTGATCCAGTGGAACATCCTCCCTTATAGCGAGGAAATGTGTAGATTTTTTAAGTCGTTCTACAATTACCCATATTTCATCATTCGTTCTTGGAGTTGTGGGTAATCCAGTGACAAAATCCATAGTGATGTCATCCCATTTCCATGTAGGAATAGATAGAGGTTGCATGATTCCTCTAGGATGTTGTTGTTTGGCCTTCAATTTTTGACAAACTAAACATCTTAATACATAATCAGAAATTTCCCGCTTCATGTTGTCCCACCAAAAACGCCCCTTCAAATATTTATAAATTTTAGCGCTACTAGGGTGTATAGAGAAATTTGATCTATGGTAATCATCCAATAACTCTTTTTTCATCTCGGGTATAAAGAGAACACATAGTCTCTTCCCAAATTTTTGAATTCTATCTTCACATACAAAGTCAGTAAACTTCCCATATTTCACAACATAATTTTCTTTTAAATATTCTCATCATCAGAATTTGAAGATTTAATTATTTCCAATAAATATGGTTGGGGAACCGTTTGAAAAAGTAGTGATGTTTCACCTTCTTTGATAATTCCCATGTCCATCATAATTAGATCTATGAATACATGATCCCTTTCATTCCTCATTTTGTTTAAAACTCCATGATCCTTCCTGCTCAATGAATCAACTACATTATTTTCCTTTCTTGGGTGGTAGTGTATAGAAAAATCATAATCTTTGAGTAGTTTGAGCCATCACTGTTGCCTCAAGTTGAGTTCTTTTTGTGAGAAGATACACTTCAAACTCTTGTGATCCATATATATCTCACATATTTTACCATAGAGACAGTGTCTCCATATCTTCAGAGGAAATATTACAGCTGATAACTCAAGATCATGAGTAGGATAGTATTATTCATGAATTTTTAGCTACCCTGATGCATAGGAAATAACTCTATCATTCTTCATAAGGACACAACCAAGTCCTTTCTTCGATGCATCACTATAGACCACAAAACCATCATTCCATGATGGTAGATCCAGGATCAAATAATTCACTAATATCCTCTTTAATTACTCAAAACATTCCTCACATTCTTTTTTCCAAACAAAATTAACCCCTTTACATGTAATATTGGCCATTGGGTTGGCTAAACAGGCGAAGTTCTGAACAAAATGCTGGTAATAATCTAGTAAACCAATAAAACTACTTACCTTGATTATGTTCGTTGGAGTAGGACATTATTGCATAGCCTTTTTCTTCACATGATCAATAGATATTCAATCCTTAGAGATAATGTGGCTAATAATGGGAACTGATTGAAGCCAAAACTGACAATTTCTAAACTTCCCATATAATTCATTTCTGTTAAGAGTCTTCAGAATAGTGCACACGTGATTTTCATGATCTTCATAGATTTTGGAGTATACCGAGATATCATTAACAAATACCCCCACAAATTCATCAAGATATTACTTGAAAAATATATTCATTAGATCCATGAAAACAAAGGGCGCATTATTCAGTCCAAAAGACATTATTGTAAATTCGTAATGCCCATACCTGGTTTGAAAAGCTGTTTTTGAAATGTATTCATTCCTCACAAGAAACTGATAATATCTAGATTGAAGGTCAATATTCAAAAAATATTGAGCTCTATGAAGTTGATCAAATAAATCATTAATGTGAGGTAGGAGATACATTTTCTTTATTATTATATCATTGATCTCTCTGTAGTCAATGTACAACTTCATAGATCCATCTTTCTTCTTAATGAAAAGAACACGAGATCCCCATAGATAAACTTTAGGGTGAATAAATCCTTTATCACTAAATTCCTCGAGTTATTTCTTGAGTTCCACTAATTATATAGTGTCTATTCTATAAGATGTCTTTGATATGGGACTTGAATCGAGAATTAAGTCAATGGAAAAATCAATTTCCCACTCTAGAGGATGTCCAGGTAAATCCTCTGGAAAGACATCAACATATTCTTTCACAATAGGTACGTACTCTATTTGAACATTCTTTTCCTCACCCATATTTATTGCATTAACTTCCTCCCCAATAATTGAATTCATTAGAGCTAATGGGGGTGGATCTAGATGAGAAACATATGGTGATGTTTCTACCCTAAAGATAAGGGATTCCACATCATCCTAAAAAATTGTAACCTCCTTCTTCTTGCAATAAATTTTCACATCATGGTTCGAAATAAAATCCATATATATGATTATATCAAAGTAAATCATGGGTATGATAATAAAATCAGAAGATAAAGCACGTTTATATGCCATAATAGGGACTGCCTGACACAAATTTGTTGCAATGATACTTCCCTTAGAAGTTTTTACTGACAACTCTCTTATTAAATCAAATTGTAAATATCTAATTTTATTGGAAAACTAGGAAGATATGAGAGAATGAGATGATATATAATCAAATAAAGCATTGGATAAGTTTGAGGAAATAATTAAAGTACCCACACTAAGTCATTAAGAACTTAAATATCAGTAGTTGTGGTCACATAATCTTTTCCATGATCCCTTGGCCTTTTCTGAGGCACAATTATTTAACACTTTGGACAATAATTAGCATAGTGCCCCATTTTCCTACAATTATAGTGTTTAAAATTAGTATCTTCTTTCATCCCCTTATAATCATCAGCTTGATGGCCTTTCTATACACACTTTTATCACACCCCTTTTCCTTTTAAGCAGGCACTTGGGTATTTCCTTCTACAATTATCACAGGGTGGAAAGTCAACTCTTCCATTATCCCCCATTTTCTTAATTTCTTTTTCAGAGTTTTCATAATCCCTCTTATTATCTTTCTTTCCTTTAAAATCATAAGATTTAGAGAATTAATTTTTCATCTTGCTAACACTTGAGACTATATCTTCATATGATGAGAAAATTTGGGAGACTAGGGCCTTCAGAGGAATGGTTTTAAACCATCAAATAATTAATAAATCTTGATCCTTGGATTGCATATGTAGTCTGCGACATGTTTTTATAACCTTGTGAAGTTGGCTTCATACTTTGCAACATTCTCATCCTCCTTTTGCCTTAGATTTAGAAACTGTCTTTCCATATATGCTCACTGTTCATGAGGGAAGTATTTTTCTAAGAATATTTACTTAAAATAACTTCATTCCATGTCTTATATTTCTTCCTACCCCTTTGTGTTTTAGATTAATGAACACCATTGATCCGCATCTCCTGATAGATGATAAACTACCATGATAACCTTCTCTCTTTCATTACATCCCAAAGTGAGGAATATCTTCTCTAGAGAACTTATCCACTGATCAGCTACAAATGGGTTTGTAGTCACATTGAATGATGGAGGCCGTTGTTTCATAAAGAGATGCAACATAGCTCCTCTATGTTGGAGATCTGAATGCTCTATTCGGGTAAGGTTATTGTTTATAACCTGAGTAAGCTGTCCTAGTATAGTTATAAGTTGCTTTTCACCAGTCTTAGCTCTAGATCCAACATAATTATCTTTCATAGGAGGGAAATCCCTAAATAGGATACGTGTGTTCATTCAGTTTCCATTTCTTCCACCAGGTGCCATTTCTAAATAATGGTATACACTATATTAGGTTATCAATCATAATGTATAATATCAATGTAGAAATATACTTAGCATGAATTTCTAATCTCAAAATTATAAACATGGTTTCTTTGAGAAAAAATTTAAATTTAAATCCTTCATAATGGCTTATAAAGAAAATGTGAATTATCCTAAGCATATACCCAAGGAGTGTCAAATCAGGTATGTAGTAAGGCATGTTGTCATGTACCAGGAAACCCGGGGTTAAGCCTGAAACTCTTTGTTAGAGTTTTCACTCATAAGTACATCTGTGCTGGAACCACATCCAGTTGTAGTATCTAGACAATGATGTATTTTCTAGAGAGATCCACATAATCTATTCCTTATCAAAATACTTGGATGTTCTAGTATGTTTATCCTCAAATACTATCTTATGGTTTTGTTCCCAAATCTATGTTTTCTAAATCTAGTTTTCATGTTTTCTACTAAACTTCCTATGATACCAACTGTAAGGAACCGACCCCAGTTTCCCAGAGTCGGTGCCTTATTTTATTACATTGGCATATAAATAAGGAATATTCTTCTCTAAGGATAGATTAGTTTAGTATAATTAAAAACAAGATACATACATAAGTTCAACATTACAACTTGAAATTAAATACAACATATAAGTTTTATTGGGAACATCCACAACTATAAGCTTATCCTTGAACGCCACTCATAATAAACTTCTTCATGTCCTGAGAAAATGAAAAATAAGAAAGGGGTGATATCAAATGCTTAGTAAGGGTAAGAAATATAGTAGAAGATATCATAAACATAAACATTAGGAATGGTGAATAACTAAAAACACATACCTTTAAAAATAAACTTGAACACATTATGGTAGGAAAATGAGCTGAGTAAATATTTCCATAATAAAACATAATAATGGATATTATACTAGTAAAATAAACACATGAACTATTAATTTCTAGTTTCATAATGAGAGAAATTCATATTCTAGAATTTCAGAAACATATCGTCAATGCCTTGGCCAAGACATCTAAAAAATGATTAAGGCCTCGGCCAAAACCATACCTAAAAATGGGCAAGGCCTCAGTCAAGTCCATATCTATTTGTCTAATGGGATCTAATGATGAATCAAGGGGATATAGCGGCCCCCACCCATTACATAATAAGTCCAATGCAATCCTCATATTAATGGGGATACCCATAAATAGCATATACATTCATATTGAAACTAAAATATGAAACATAAATAACTTTCCCCGAACATTAAGCATAAACACTAACCATTCAGAGTAAATTGATTAATGGATTTTAGATAGAATATCCATAGTCAAACTAATCATAAAACATTAAATTAAATATGTTATATGATATCATAAAATATTAATCCCCAAAATACATGATAATCAATAAGTGTGTTGAAACAAAATAAGATACTCTTATAAAATCATCTAGTAATTCTTGAGATAAAAACTCTTTTACTTTGAAAAGAATACTTCTTTTAGAAACTTCTTTATATAAATACATAAGTGAATTAATATAGTATTTTCATAATAAAATGAATGATTTTATAAATATAATGGTTTCTAAAAACATATTATTGAGTGCCCTTGAAAACATGTAAGAGTTTGAGAAGTTCCCATGAATGAGGCTTGTATTACGGGAAGAATTTTTGAAATATCCCTTTAAAACATACAACTCCCTATAAATGAAAATTGGATTATGTTTGGTACATATATATAAAAAATTCTCAAAAAATATATGATAAGTACATATTAATAAATAATAATTTAATTTAGGTAAGTAGAGAATAAAAGTAACTTGAATGAAAATAGAGGTTTTGGTGAAAAACCCTTACCTTAAGTCTGAATGTGTTCCGCTCTTGAACTTAAGGTCTTGGAATATGAAATTAGACTTATTAATAACTTAATTAAGAACATATTATACATGTATTTAGTTTATCATAATTTTATTAAGACTATTATTTCCTTATTGATAAGTTATAATATTGAATTATGTCGTTCCAAAGTGTTCGTTTCCTTGGTTTTCATGATTGGTATATTTGTATATGAGTATGGATGTTCATGTGGAAAGGATGTAATTATAAAAAATTAAAATTATATATTATTTTTGAACATACATAAGTTTTAATGGTTATATATATCATTTGTTTACATGTAATGAGGATGAATCATTGGATGAAATATTGATGATAATTACTTAGATTATTTGGCGGTATTTGGATTATCGAAAACTAGTTTTGTCATATAAATTAATACTATTTTCATATACTTGTTCCTAAATATTAATTAGGTTATAATAAATATATTATATTATGTTTCAACCATAAAAATGGTTTCATGACCAGTAATAGAGGATAAATTGAAGAAAGAAACTTCATTATCTAAGAAGGTTGTAAATTGGAACCTCACGAACAATGATTTCATTTATAAAAGGGAGAGAGATAGAGTAAGAATATTAATAATGGTTATTACATTAACATGGTATAATTATAGTTTATATATGATACTGGTGTTATAAGGGTAAATTGGATTGAGGAGGTTAGGAGTAAATAAGAAAATAAGATAAATTGAAATGAAACTAAATGAAAAAGAAATATGCTTTACCTCTTGCAATAACCTCCTTGAAAGCCTCCTTAAGGGAAGGGGTTTTGGTATTTTGAAAAGACCAAGAGATCCTGGACGTGGGGATTTACTAGAGAAGGTTATTTTTGAAGAAATTTGAGGAGCTTCAAGGCTTATAGGAATGAAGAGAAGAGGGAGTGAGGGGGGGGGGTTATAGTACCAGAGAAGAGGTTTTCCCATTATTTTACTCATTATTTCATTATTTTTACAAAGATAACCAATTCTATTGATTCTTTTGATCAAGAATAGTAATATGTGTATTTGAGTTTAAACCAAGTGTTCTTACATCATTCATGATGTAATAAATAGTTTATTTATCTAATAATTTGTATATACAACATTTTACTGTATTTCACTATTCATAAAAAATTCAAGAATTTCAAAAAAATCAAAATACTTCCTCCTAAACATTTTTCAATGTGTAGAAGTCAAAAATGAACTCCATTTTTTGATTTTTTTTTTCTAAATATGTTTAATTTAATTTTTAAATAAAAATATACTTTATTCAAAAATTAATAATTTTAAAATTATAACTCATTTTATATCACCTTGAAAAATTAATCAAGATGTCATTATCTTATAGCCTTCATAAGGTTCATATTACTATTCATATTATTATTCATAAGGTTATGTTACTATTCAATAAAAGATAAAGTTGGTTCTATCAGACTCCAAATAACTTACTGATCACATCTCTATATGACCATTTTTCAAAATTCAAAACATAGTAGAGGAAAATTTATGTTTAAGAAAAAGTTTATAAAAAAGTGTTGTTTTGTAGGGACTCAGTTTTTCATGCATTAAATATTTAATTTCAAAACCTTGGGGTGTTATAGGCTTCATGGTGGTATATTGATGTTCCATTATAAGGAGGACCACTATCAAAATTTATAGTTGTGATACCATGGGGAGGGCCTCCATAGTAGCTGACAACTTCATTATGAGGATGAACTCCATATCGATTATCCAAATCAATATAAGGAAAAAATACTTGGTAGATTGTTAATTTTTTTGGGTGGTATACCCATGATTTTGGGACCCACTCAGGGGAGATGAATAAGCAGGTGGGGCCACAAAAGTGCATCAAGGTAGGGGATATTGGAACCTTTAACCCAAACTGACCAAAAAATCTCCTCAGGTTACTATCATAATGTTTAAAATGACCTTATTTATATCTATATGTTTCATGGGATCCACTTACTATGATATATTTAAGGTATATTTCCCTTATAGGGACCTTATTCTTAGTGTTGGAGCTTGGTTGGCTTGGGTAGGATCCTGTTGAGGTAACTCTATAGTAATGGGGGTTGTATGTTGATTATGATAAATGTAATTAATGAGATGATTCCAGGGATAATCCATACTAATAACTTGGATGTACTAAATATCTTCCTCATTATATGGAAGGAGTGAATTATCATGTTCAAGATATTGAATCCCAAAACAATTTAAAATGATAATGGAGGTCACTTTCTCCGTGTTGGAATTCTAGTGGGGGTTGAACTTCATGGATTGAACATATTGAGGACTTCCCAAGAGATCTTCCTTATTATGATAATGCCTTCTCACTAATATCCATAGACCATGGTTTTAGCTATTCATTATTTGTATAGTTTAGTTTGGGATAGTGGATGAGGGTGTGAAAAATCCATATATGTAGAAAAAATTGGCATCTTCATACAATATTTACATATATGATATTTGGAAAATAGTGATAACATTAAGAATTTTTTCCTTTCGTTCACACAAAATGGGGGTTACCATAATTTTTTTAACATGTCATCATTCATTTCAATTTTAATTCTATGAGATAAGTAATAAAAAATAAACCATCAGTAGCATATGTAATGATAAATTGTGCAAGATCACTCAATAAATTTAATAGAAGAATAAGTATTTCATATCAGGTTCACTATTTTTGTTTTCAATATTTCTATATCTCACCCAAATTTTTCCTTAAAAAGGAAAATTTATAGTGTTTAGGAATTTATGTGTAATAATTTAGAGGATGGTATATTGAATCATTAATGAATGGAATAATTTTATATTCTAATACTCTCTTAAAAATTTAAAATCATTGATGAAATCATTCCTGAATCAATCATTATGGACATTAGTTAATTGCATCACTTATCACTTAGGTAGGGAACATTCCTCAAATTGAAAAAATAGTGATGATCCTATTGGAATTATACACTAAATTACCACTATTCTATCATGGCTCTACTTCCTTCTCATACACCATAATATCATTCTTGTTTTGATAAATAAGTGAATATGTTCTAAGAAGTTTAAATACCAAGCCTAATTGTTTAAATATATAAATATTAACCAATAATGAAGAGTGAAGAGTTACAATAACTACAAATCATGAAGTGTTTATGAAATTATCTATTTAATGTAGCAAAAAAATTGGTATCTAAAGGGTATCCATTTATGGATATATAAGTTGGTTATTAGTTTTTGATTGAGGGTGGATTATAGAAAATACAAATACTATAAAACTCCATGATTAAATTTATATGTATCCCTTATTTTATCCTACATTTGAACAAGGTACAAGAAAACCATGGTAATAAGAGAGATCATTTCTGAGAATCATGAGATTCGTGTGATCCATGGTTACACCAGAGGAAGGATTCCATCATTTAATCATTTTTTACCTCAATCAATATCATGTGATTCTTAGATTGTTTAGTTCATCATAGTGTATGGAATGTTTGTATTTCATTCCTTTTATTCAATCTAATTCATATGAAATAATCCCATAGTTTTTATCTTTTGGTTATTATTTCAACTAAATTTGGATAAGTGTTATCCCTTGTAAAACCTTTTAATTCATGCATTCATAATGATACTAATAAATAAATCTTCATGTTCTGGTTTCACATGTAATCGTATGCTATTTATATAAGGAAAATTAGATTTTTTAGTTTATAGATGTATAAGAAATCACTTCATGATTTAAAGCCTCATAGGTTGGAACTTCATCATTTCGAGTCATGGGAAGAAACCTTATATTCTAAATCTCTATAGGAAGAAACTTGTATATTTTAAATTTATATAGAAGGCACTCCTTTGTTTAAAATCTCATAGGAATATTTTGAAGGTCAATTTAGAATTTAAAAGTAATAGAAATACTATAAATGTTTTCTGAGAGTTTAAAACATTTGATAATGTTCTATATGATTTAAATACTTAGAGGAAAACTATAAATATAACTTTGGAGTTTAAAACCATGTAAGAGGGTACTATATGATTTAAATAACTATTGGAATATTTTGAAAGTTAATTTGGGTTTTAAATCCATTCAAGGAGGAGCTAAGTGTTTTTAAAACCCACAGAAAATTTTTGAATATCACTTTATGGTTTAAAAATGCATAATAATGAGCTCTATGATTTAAATACCTAAAATAAAATTATAAAGGTCACTTTGTAGTTTAAATCCATCCAATAAGGATATTTCAGATTTAATAACCCACAATAAAATTATGATGGTCACTTTGGTGTTTAAAGTTATTCTAGAAGGTGATCTATGATTTAAAAACCCATAATAATATTATGAAGGCCCATTTGGAGTTTAAATACATATAAGAAGGTGCTATGTGATTTTAAAAAACATAATAAAATTAAGAAGGTTATTTTTTTAATTTAAAACCATTTAAGAAGGTGCTGAGGTGTCCTTTTGGGAGTACCATAGAAGAATGAATTCCTTTGGGGAGCGTCATGGTAATGAAAGGGTGTCCTTTTGGGGGAAAACATAAGAATCATATATTAAGGAGGGGTAATAATGATGTTTTTATTAGACCTCATAGAATATTTCTACATATATTGAGTAATGAGAATCAAAACACTTATATTTTAAATAAGTGTGCATAAAGTTTAAATTAATGTAGCATGGAATGCTACCCATTCTTGAAAAAAAATCTTTATAATTTTTATCTATACAAGAAAGGAATAACATGTAGTTTAAATACATATTATTTGGGAATAAATATTATACTTAAGAAACAAGTATTACAATTTATATCCATTTGAGGAGTTATACAATGTATTTTAAGATCTTATATAGAAGAATAACATGTGAATTTTAGCGTTGTGTGATAAGGATATTGACATTATAGTTTAAAGTAATGTGGAATGGACTATAAGTGTAATAAATTACCTAGAATAAGTTATATTTGGGATTATACTTTAGTATCCTAGATTTTGGGCCCTAAAGATACTTGGTAAAGGTTTATGGCCCTATGGAAAGTAGCTTGAAACATTCCTAAACCCAAGAGAGATAATTTATTTGGATATGGGTAGGAAGATGAATGTGAAGGCCTAAGGTAAGAGGAAAGGTCTTTGTATAGGGGAACATGCATGAGTTTTCATAGGGTAGGAACATCACAATAGTGACCCATGGTACATGATAAAGATGGAACTATCATGAACAACACATGATTGTTGAGAAATTTTCATTCCATAATTTTTTTGAGGTTTTTTACATGAGGTGAGATTCATAAGTTTATGACAAATTTTGTGAAGTGACTCAAAATTATAGGGGTCCATGCGAGGGTTTTCATCACATAAGACACTTTATGAATTAATACCTTAAATCTAATTCGCATGGGTTTGAAATTTAAAACTAAGAAAAGAGCACTTAATCACAAGTCTAAATCCTGGTACATGTACGAAGCTCTTGTTTATGTCTGAATTCAATTTTTTGATTAGGAAATTAACCATTCCTTGAGGAAGCGTAATGATTTTACTTATGTAAGTCGATGTCTCTTTGGATTCGTTTATGTGTCTATGAAATTTCAATGAAAATTGAACTATTTATAGTTAAAATTTGTATGTGTTCAAGCTTCGTACCTATGCGACTCTTAAGGGAAAATGTCTATTGAGGGACTATGTGTAGTCATTGAAGTTAATTCCTTCACATTATTTCATAGGTTAGAATTAAATATAAAATTACTTTTTAAACTAAACATTTCCAAATTCATTATTTAGTTTTATATTAACATGTTATACACTTTTCTAGTGCATGTAATTATATAAGGAGGTCCTATATCATGTTGCTAAATATAAGGATATTTTATAATAAAACATAGAAGAATAAATTTTTTACTCTTTTTTTAAAAGAGGGTATGTAGTGAAATGAGAATGAAAATGTTTATACCAACCACCATCATTTTTATATGGGAATTAATTCCCAAGTCATTATCAATCAATCACTAATGGAAAGGGAAGAAATCTTAAAATGGGTGTGTATTGTCTTGGTCATCAGATGAGTACCCATGAATAGGGGATGTTTTCATTACTGGTTGAGCAATGTAAGAAGAGTAATGGATCAATGTGAGGGTCAATCCCTCATTTTTAATGTTAATTGACACTTCTAACTAGATTTCCTATTGGTATTTTTATATATTTATAAAATTTATTACAATTTCTGTATTATTTATGCAACATAAAATTGAGGTAATAAAAAATATTTATTTCTGATTTATTAAATGTTTATAAATGTTATAGAAATTATAATTTTTTCATAAATTAGTTATTAAATATTTATTAAGTATTTAATAAATATATATGAATTTTTCATATTATTTCCTTATCTAAAAATTATTTATAAGTGTGGGGTCATGATAAACACGCATTTCCTTAGACCATACCAATTTTGTTGGTTGATCTATTTTTTTTAAAATCATTTATCACTTATAAAGTAAACTTATATATATATATATTATTAAAATAATATAAATTATTTATATTATTAAATATGAAGTGTTTATATGGATGAAAATATGTGTCATGAAGCATTCATGTTTTTCATAAATTATATATTTTAATAAATATGTAAAATTTATATTTATCATGTAATTTATAAATATGAAGTGTTCATATAATTCTTATAAAAAAATATGAAATTTTCATAATTTTATTTTACATATGGAAAGTCGATATAAGTTATGTTTTTTCCTTTAAATTATTCATATCAAATGTTTATTTTGTATGCTCAAATTTTTAAGTGTTAATAAGTTTTTTATTTTAAATTTATAAAAGGTTTATTTTATTTATTACTAATTATTACATATTTTATATGAATATCATTATTTTTGGCCTCAGAGTGGTTTACCTCTCTCGGATATCTTGAGATAGGGATTTACATAGTAGAAATTTAGATGGGGGAGGGCTAAGTAATATTTCTCTAGCATCTTCCCCCCATCCCACTCTCCGTCTTTATTCCCTCCTTACTTCTCCCTTTCCTTTTCCCTTTATATTCTCTCTTATTTTCTTTCTATTTGTTCATGTTTCCCCTGCTCCATTGATCCCATTATATTTATTCTGTAGTCATGGATCCCTATTGAATACCTCATCGAATCTCTCTCTGCTCTTTATTTCTAGTTTCTGTGTTTCCGACCGTATTCTGGCATAGTGCACTGGATTTCTTGGGGAGGATTTAGATTTGTGGGTTGAGTTGAATTGGTTTCCCAAGAGCATTAGTTGATTCTGGTATCATCTTTTCACAGTTCTCTCATTCATGGGGTCATTGTTCCTTTGGTGTAGTTGTAGGTGTTCTATTCTCTTGGAATTGACTTTGAAATTTGGGGTTGGTGGTCCAGGTGAGGATGAGTATAATTATTAAGGCCCTAGTCCACTTCAAACACTACTATGGACTCATGTTCTTTCACTAATCTCCTAGTCGATATGTTTTAGTAGTTTCAAGGAATATTTGGGATGTGATATTCGATCAATTGATGATTTTACAGCAGGTGCATCCAACATAGGCTGTGATCTGAGATGTAATGGTTCTCATTAGAAGAGGCACGTCGATGGTGCATCAACATCCTAGAATCATGTCAGCAGTGTGTGTGGAATAATGGAATCAGAGGAAAGTATTTCCTTCTATATTAAAAGATCATTTTAGGGTTTTTACTCATATTTTAATTCCTGGTTTTGTGATCAATGACCTACTAGTGGTGGTTCATCTTAGATTTTTAAAGGTGAATGATCTGGTTTGGTGGATTTTAAGGATTTATCAGCAGAGAGGGGAATTCATGTTTGTAGTGGGTACATATAGAGTTGGAAGTGAATGTTTGATTGGTTTTATGATGTTTAACTTTATACTTAAATGTTGTTCAAGATGGATGGTGATTTCATTTTCTTAGAGATAACCGTTTATAGTGAGGTTTTTTGACCCAATGCTTTATCATTGGTTTGATTTTGTGGTGGTCTCTCACAGTCTGAGACAGTTCTCATTTCTCCTTTACACTTGTTTCCTAATCCATTGTTTTAGACCCCATATTATTCTGACATGATAGTTTTACGGTATCTTGGGACCATTTTTATGGATCACTAGACTGTGGACCTTATAGAGAGAGTGTTTCTCCTTGTTTACAATTACAGAGACAACAATTCATTGTTTGGGGGTCTGCTTCTTATAGCCCGAATCTCGACTTAGTGGTGTTTTATTAATCTCCAGTGATATATTTTATCTAGTGGACTATTCTCTTTCTTGGTGAAGTCCTTGTCCTGATGGAGAGTTGTTGGTCTTAGTGGGACTTGGGTGATCGACAACGTGTTTTGAGTTACAATGGATTTTAGTTTGTTACAAAAATGATAAAGGTTTATTTTTTCATGATGGGTGATGATGATGGTGTCTTTTCATGTCAGGTACATAGATCAATGTGGCTCATAGCCCAATGTGTTTCTTAGTTTATTCCCACTTCTTTATGGGTAAAGTCTTTATTTTTGAATTTTTAGTTCATTTTGTGGTGTTTCAATATTGGATCAGGTAATATATCAACCATAGAAGTTTTCTTTTTCAAAAATTCAGATAATGGACTTTAGATGTTATATGAATACCATTATGATCAATTTTAATTATTTAAATCATTTCTATTAAAATCTCATACTGTACATAATGATACATATTTTATAAAATTTAACTTAGTAAATTCAATATTGATGATTTGATATAGTTTCAAAGTAGAAGTTTATTATAATTATTCTTCCATATTTAGAATTAAATTCATTATTGAAATTTTTAATTACTATTGTGTATTCATCTATTAGTAAAGTGGATTTGTGTCTAATAACTTCCCTACTTAGGGGATTAAAATCTCCATTGAAAAGTGAGGGTTGGATATCTACTGAATCATATATGATTATGAGTAGGATTTTAGTTCATTAACTTAGCTCCCAGAATATATAAGTTTTTAAAATATACGATGATCATTAATCTTCATATATAAATTTATTATATATTAAATATTCTATGCATGGAAAATTTTAAGTCATATATTGTGAATAATATATAATGGTAATTTTTAATAATAATCACATATTTTTTTATATAATTGTGGTTTAAGAGAAAATATATAATAGTTTTTTTATAATAACCATCATATATTGAACTATAAATTATAGTTAATTTTATAATTCATCATATAATTTAAAAAGCAGAGGTAAAAAACTCACATATGATAGTTATTTGATTTATTAGTTATATATACAAGAATATATGATTTTTTTAAAAACAATAAAATATTAGTTTTTGTTGAACATGTATGTAATATAAAAAATAAGAAAATACTAATGACAGGTAATATAAAAGAAAATTAACAAAAAAAACTTCATAGGTGAAGCAATAATAAAAATTTAAATTCCCAAATAAAATCATACAAATAAATGTTATATAAACAACTTTTTTCATCCAATGACCTGAAGGCCTTAAATGTTTTTTATTATTAATAAAACCCCTTTTAAGAGAAGTAGAGTGAACCCAAACATCATAGAAATAAGACAAATCACAACCCGAAGATGGGAAAGTATACCTGGACTGGAAACTTGGATAGGCCCCTCCCCAGTGTATGAATCATGATGAAGCTCTTCACCATTACAAGGCTGTTCAGAAAGCAAGTGTCCTATATCAAAGCACATGCCCAATATGATGGCTCTTTCCATACCCTATCAAAAATCCAAATCCAAATAGCTATACATAGATGAATCGCAAACTCTAAACCTCCTCTAAGACCTGCTCCAAGTGATCGAGTCCAAGAACTGCATTAAAACATCAAAAAACATCACCATTGAAGATCACCATGGATATTCCTACCCCACTATTTACACGAACCACTCCTGACACCACATCAGAAAGTAACCAATGGGTAGGCACTACATGTTGCAAGATGTTAGGCCATCCCCACCTAGGGCTGGAAGGCCCAACAACTGCTCCAAAAAAACACTGTCGGAGAGGGGAACCAAGATGACCTGAACAATAGCACCACTCTGGGCTGGAACCGATAACATCATAGCAAAAGTAGAACCCTCCCCAGATTCCAAACCGGATGAACACATTTCCAAAGGTAGAAATGGATCCCACAGAACCAATAGAAGGGATTTTCCATCACCATCAACACCAAAAACTACCCATAGCATTCCAAATTCCAAAACATCACGGATCCACATAATGAAATCAACACACCACAATATAAAATCCTCCACTGAGAAAATAGAAATATATATCCCCTCCCTCGATCCATGATGGAACCTGTAACAAAACCCACTAGAAACCTCAGAGCCGTCGCCGAACCACGCCAACCCTACCACACCAACATCCAGGCCCAAATCGATAGCCGAAGCACTGATCCTCAACAAATAATGAAGAAGGGACAACGACGAGCCACACCATGCTCCCGAGGCAATCGTCGCCAAAGACCGAAGAATGACGAACCACCATAGCCTGGAGAGGACCAAAACTCGCCAATTCACCAAAGCGCTAAGGACATCAAGAACATGACACACCACACCGCGCTCCCGAGGAAGGCGCCGTTGAGGACCGAAGCATTCCGGAGGAGGGAAGAAGGGAAAAAATGGGACGAAACCCTAGCTTCCTCAAGGGAGAGAGAACCCACTGCTCAAAGGCCATCTATAAATTTTTTTTAATAAGAAATATAAAAAAATTTTATACAAATCATAAGAAAAGTATAAAAATATAAAAGTACATATATAAAACACAAAACAATTTATAAAAAAGTTCCTCCCTTTTTTATTCATGAAATCAACAACTTAAAATGAAATCAACAACAAAAATACATAACCCACATTACATTTAAAATAGGCTAGGGTCAATATCCTTTATTGAAAATAAATGAAAACAAGAGAGAGGATATGGGGTTATACATGAAATTTTTCCCTCATCTTGAAAATATATAATTATTACACATAAAAAACTAGTTAGTGAGACCAAGACTATGCAAAATCTCATCTTGTGATCAAAGGATAATATTATGATATCCCCCTAGTTAATCTATCCATGAGGGTACCCTCTACCATGTAGATACTAACCTATCCTCTATGAATTGGGTCATTGCTGGTGTTCTTCCACAACATCCATAACTAGGAGTAAAGTATCCTCCATAGAATTCTTTAATAATCCTTTTACATAGTGACTTTTCCTCCCCTCTTCCTAAACCTCTACCTCCTTATGATTAGAGGATACATCCAGTAAATAGAAGGATTTGGAGGAGGGAACCCAACTATCCACCTTTCTACACATGGGTGATCTAAAATCTATAGAACTAGATCAATTGATACCTTCCATTCTTTGAAGGGGTTACTTATTTCTCAAAACAATATATGAAACCACATAATTTTATGGAGTGGGTTCCATAACGAGAGGGGTGGATATTACACCTTTCTTTTTAATATGCATCTGAGACCCATTAGGAACCTAAGACACATCATAAGAAACAACACCCTCTTTTGATTCACCCTTAAGAAAGGTGGTAAGGTTAAATTGAGAGGACAAAACCATATCCACATCATCATTCTTTTGATTCTCATCATAATTAGTCCTGGTGAGAGAAAATCCTTTCCTAGTAGGTCTAGGGGTATCAACTTTTAACTTAATTTCGCTTTACTATATATTGATCATCATTTAATAATACATATCAAATATTACTTATAATTTTTATTATCATTTATGATATTACAATAATTTTGAGATAAAAACTATTTTTTTTCTATGAAAAAATACCCGTACTTTAAAACTACAAGAAAACCACTTAAACGGTTTATTTTATAAGCTAAAAAACCACTATAAATGGATAAAATTTTAAGTTCATGATGGCATGAAAATTGTAAAAAATTAGTTATAAATAAAAACTTTTTTTATAAAGGAAACAATAAATTATCCAATAAAAATATTCACTCATTAAATATTTTAAAATTTTTCTTTTAGAATTTATGTGGAAGTGATTTTTATAAATAAAACAAAGACTATTTTTTTGAACCCACTTATCACAAATGATAAATTTCCTAAATATTTTTCAATAGGTGTTTTCAAATTATTTCTAACCTAAATAAAAAAAAGGTTTAAATCAATATGAAATTAATTAAATTATTCACAATTATCAAAGTAGTTAATAAAATAATGCAAAAAAGCATGCATATTGAACTTGGTACCACGAAATTATAAATATGAATACCCATTCAACTTCATTAGGATTTTTTAATAGGAGGTAAAATATAATTATGTAATAATATATACTAAAACATAAACTATAACACATCTATATTCAGTATATTTTCCAATAAATAACGAGGTTACCTTTGGGAGTCTCACAAACTGTCATTATTGAGAGATCACATTTTTGAGTGGGACCATAAATGTGTATTATAGGTATCTAAAAAGTTGAAAAATCATTAAACTCATAAAATAGTTATTAAAATACTATTAAATAAGAAAATATTGAAAAAATACATCTCATATATAAAAACTACATGACATATATGGATTAGAATTCACCTCTAATTCATACAGATCAATATTCATTTGTATAAAGTTTATAGTGTTAAAAGATGATATATTGTTTCTTATCACTAGAGTTGAAAATAAATACATCTAATTTATTCAAATATTCCAGCTTCAAAGATGTTATTAATCATAAAAAAATGGTCTTCTTGCTAATATATTATAACTCTCCTATAGGAATATCCTAAGTAAATCCTGTAATAATGGGATATAATTTTACAATCCCTCTTCTAATATAATTACAAACTTGGAATATTTATTTGATAAAATAAAACCATATCTAATATATATTGGGAGTTATTTTATAATGATATACTTGAACTAATCATTATAAAATGCTGAAATTTCATCTATAATCTCACTTGAATGTTTATATAAAAACAATACTAAATAAATTATTAGTTTTATTAAATATATAAACTAAATTATCAATAAATTTATCTAGGATAGTGAAAATAAATTTGTAAGATAATATGTATACTATGATCAATCCTCAGTCTAACCATATGAATAAATAATCATTTATCTAGAAATTATACAGTGGGAGTTATTTTTTAATAATAGGATTGAACTTATATTAAACAAGGGGTAACATTATATATGAAATTTTTACTTGAAACTTAAGAAAATAATAATAAAAAAGGTCACTAATTTTAATAAATATATAAAATATACTATAATCATATTTTATATAAAAAATTATTTATATATATTTAAAGAATATTTGGGATTAATAAAAAGGATGTTACCACAATAGCAATATGAAACCAATTGGTCCACCATGATTTATGCGCACAATTTTACTTAACTTCATGGCTAATGATTAATATCACTAAAATTGATACGTCTATAACTATGATAGACAATGACTATGGGACTATAATTTTTAGCACCAAAATTTAGTGGGTGTGGTGTAATATACATAACTATTTTTTTATGGTGATGATTAAATTCCATGAAAGGAAATTAATTTTATCAAAATATTTATAGTTTACATTGAATTCTTTTTCATTGATATAATTAAGATATTTTATTGTAATTTTAATAACATTATTTAATGGAAAAAATATAATTTTATTTTTAAAGTTGAATAGCGATTAATGTACCTGAATAGAATTTATCATTCTAAGAAAAATTCACCTATAAGTATATAGAATTTGTGCAGAATTAAACTGGTGAGTTCCAAGTCATCTCTATAGGGAAAAGATACTAATCATAAGTGATCTTGGATGAATAAAATAAAATCAGTACAATGAATGGATAGTGAGATTAGGAATCTCATGAGTGGTTCAGTAGTATTAAAGTTAACCTAACATAGAATTAAAAACCAAGGGGATAAACCTCATTGGAGTAACATTCACTTTAATGGAAATGTTCATTCAACCAAACTCACATAAGACTCCCGAATGTTCATGTTAATAAAATTAGTAACCACCACTATTTCCTAATAAAAACTCTCCTATAAATCTAGAGTAAATATTAAATAGGCTAAATATCCCCATGAGGATCCTATCATACTAAACTCAATGGAATTAGTGAACGAATTGGTGTTTTTGGATTCACCATTACTCTCTTAGTTCGGGTACTCTATTTGAGTTTTTCAATCCCTTAGTAATGAGGTTTCCAATCAATATTGTGTGGGTGTTACTCCCAACACTAACTTTACCAAGATTTAATTAATTTTACTTATGTTACTATATAAGTTACAACTTTAATTTTCCCTAACACTCACAATTCACTATTAAGTGACATTGAATATATTTATAATGGCTGTGAAAGCGTCTACTCTTATTTCATCACTTACACTCACTAGTTTTATATCCAATATCATAAAGTAAAGAATTATTTTCAAAGATGAATCATTCATTTCACATTAAAAAGTTTTAAAAATGTATTCTTGATTAATAATAATAACCACTATGAGCATGAAATTACAACCCAAACATGTAAAAATAAAATATAAAGTGAAGTTCAAGGGATTAGAGTATTCATTAGATCCTTACAAGGTCTTATGTGTAATGTCAGTTTGATATTAGACATGATCCTCCACCTATAACAAGGCTCATATAAAGTATCATCATTATCTCAAATTACTTCATAACTCTACCCATGTGTTTTTTATATTCTTAGGCCAAGTGGTTCAATCATCCCAATAACTCTTCTATTTCCCCTCCCTCTCATATCATTTTGCGATTTCATTTTTCCACATAACTATGAGATATGTAAATCTAGTAATGTAAGCATGGATCTCTACCATGTGGGATGTGTGGATCCTTCATGTTTAATCCTTGATTTCAGTAACCAATCCCATGATCATCATATTCCTCCTCTTTATTATATCTTACTCTGTAAAGAATTTCATTTGATGAATTTCCTGATTTAGTCAAGCAGTTTGGTATGGGAGAATATTTTTGGTCCCATTATCTTTCATGTGTTAAATATAGATTAAAGATGATATTTATGAACCCCCTCATTATATTAGGACATTCCTTGATCTCCTATATATATGATGATAAAAGTGGTATATCATGGGAACCTATAGTGAATAATATAGTCTTTGAATAGGACATGATACATTTTTGTATGAACAAAATCTCAGGGAAGGACATGAGACATAGTTGGGTAGCTAGAATAAAATGATTATTGAATTTATGGATACATTAGACTCCCCCTAGGACACATTGATATGGAGTTTCTAATTCCCAAATACACAACCTTTCAATATAGATGGAGTTAGTGGGATAACATAGTGTGCATTGGGTTTCCACACTATGTTGTCCATGTGACATATTCATAGGCTTTTATAAAATGATAAATTGGCATCCCAATGCCCCATTAGGTTGTAATACAAGGTTGTATTGGAATACTGACATAATCTTAAGGATATGAGGTAGAATTGTGTTACTCTTATGCAACCCACCAGATTGAAATGTTATTATTATATGATCTCCCAATTGTAGATATGAGACTATGTTATCTAGTTGACACCTTCTTGGGGAATGGGGAAAGACAAAATTGGATTAATGGAACCATCTAAGTTGTGGGTTGTGGAAGTGTTGTAAATGACACATAATCACAGTCTCTAACACACGATCTGTTGGAATCTCAATGCTATCTTAGTCTAAAAAATTTAATCTTATACAACTGTTTATCTCTTTATTTTACTCCCCTATAATCAGTTACCTTACATTATTTAACATAAAAACAAATTTAAAATCATGTTCATAAGCACTGTTTCAATAAGTAAAAAATATTCAATGAATTTTATCAGGTTTTTATAAGTTGTAATATTTAGATCAAGATTTCATAAAAACATCCAAACTATATATAAGTACCTAAAATCACTAGAAAAGCAGAAAAAATAAATTTTAAAAAATAATGAAAAATATAAACTAACCACACTCCCCTACACTTGATATATTACTTATCCTCAAGTAATTAATGTTAATAAAAGTTCTCACCACTTTTTAAATTTACCACAAATTAAGTCCCTAGTCAGTGAAGTTCAAATGGAAAGTTATTAGTTAAATCAAGATATAAATAATCCACACCATTTTAAATTCATATCCCTAAATATTTTCATCAACTACTCCATTTTTTACTTAATTGATACAACTTATACAATAATTTTTTACTTCATATACCATTTTTTTGAATGATTTCAATATTCCCCATACATTTTATCTCCCTTAACAACTTGCAACATACTATTTTTATTGTTTTTAATATATAACACATGAAAGTTCACTTATTCTATGAATATGTACCACCTATTACTAAATCATACACACAACATACATCCCCTTGGACTAATTATAATATTCAGGGCTTAGAAATAGGGTAAGGGTAGGAAACTATTGGGGTATTTAATTAATCTTATTTGATGTATTTGATTTTTTAACTCACACACATAGTTAAAAAATATTTCATGAAAGTTATAATTGGATCACAAATAATTATTGTACTATAATTCATATGACTTATAGAGAAATTATTTATGTTCGCACCCATAGGTGTTACTTTTTTACAACAAACAAATCACACTTGTTAAAGTTCAAAAATTCAATGAAAACATGCATAAATTTTGATTCACCTAAATTATATCATTTTAAACTCCATTTCTCTAGTTTTATCAATGCGTTTTCACGTTTCCAGAGCAATTTATGTTCTAGATAATGATTGATATAATCTTTTCCAGTTGGATTACTCACACACAACATATATATACACTCACCACACCACTCACATTTGGTTATTACTTTATAAACAATATACATAGTATTGAGGAATTAAAATGAATAAATATCAATGAAATTAAAATTAGAATGAATGGAATAGTATAATACTCACCTCCCATATAGTTCCTTCTTATTCTAAGTGTTTTCCCAATTTTTAGCTTATTATATTCTTTCTACTTCAATCCTAAAAAATAAATTAGATACTCAGTGTATACAAATGTGAATTATTGAAGTCCAAATGAAATATTGAATAAGAAATTAAAAACTCTCTATTTGTGTTGGGATTAATCCCAACCATCTCTTACTATCCTTAGATTATAGGGTGTGTGTATTCCTCACTTGGAACCACCAAGTATGAGTTTCTCCATATCTCATTGGTATGAGAAATTTTATAGTATGCTCCCATGTCTCTATGGTAGCTACCCTTATCACAATAGGTATATAACTACCCCTTGGATATCCCTATGACTAATGAAGTGTAGAAAACTTTCTACCTTCTCTAGAATGAATTCAATTTGATTTAAGTTTATGGAGGGTTGTATCGTGGTGGGGTTGTTCACTTCAGGTTTTTCTTGTTCACTATAACATATTACCACATATAGTGTGGTTTTTATTTTCTATTCTTTACCATGTATATCTTGTTCCATGTTAAGAATTAGGTTTGATACAACACATTCCAAAAATAGATGTCCAAGTTTTCAACATATGTTATATATGTTCTCTTATATATCCTTTAACTCAAGTATGTCTATATTCTACTAATCAAATTTTGACAATTAATTAAAGTACTAAGTAGAATCACAATGTTATAAGATAAACAAGAAATACTATAAAAAAGATATTAAAAATAAATTTAACTAAAAAAATGAAATAGTGAAGGTTCTTATGGTATTTTGGAGTTTTTTGAGTTTTCTAAGTTTTATAGTTTCATAATTTTTAGACAATTTTAGTAATTTTACCCCAAATAATTATAATTTATACTTCTATCCTTAGAAATGGTCCAAAAATGTTATTGGATAAAATTTTTCATTCTAAGAAAAATTCCCTTAAAAGTGCATAGGGCCAATACCATAGTAAATTGGTGAGTTCCAGGTTATCTCTATAGGTACATTATGGTAATCATGGGTGCTTTCGGTTGAATAAAATTAAATTATTATAATAAAAGGATGATGAGATAAGGAATGTTATAAGTGGGTAAGTATTATTAAATTTCACCCAAACTAGAATTGAAAACCAAGGGGATAAACCTCTCTGGAGTGAAATTTAATTATGAGTAAATTATAAGCTAAAAAAACTCACCTAATACTCCCAACTATTCATATTAATTAAATGAGAAACCACCACTATTTCCCTATGAACACTCTCTCAAGATATACTGTGTATTTCTTAAATATACATTAGGTTCCTGTGAGTTTTCCTATTAATACTAAATTCATAGGCAGTAGTTAATGACTCAGTAGTGGTAGATCTTCCACTAAAATTTTATTTTGGGTACTTAGTTTGGGTTTTTAAGGTCCTTATTGATGTGGTTGTAAACACCTCCTATGTGTCACTATCAACACTAACTTTACCAAGACTGAAATGATTTTCCTTGTGGGATTATGTAATGTCACAAACTAGGTCAGGATTTCATCTGACCCAACACCTGAACCAGTCTGTGACATGTCCTGAATGGCATTCCTAATCTCCACGAGCAGACAACTAGTGCTGATCATCCAAGAAATCACTATAGGAACGATTTTGACCCAATAAACCAAGATTAAATAAATAAACTAAATAAACTGTTCACACAAAAATAAACAACAACTAGTCATAAATAAATACAAAAATTGATCCAGCTAAAAATACAACTGAACAAAGATGAAACTAAAAAAAAACTACTACCAATATGATCTCTATGTGACCTCATGGTCACAACTGTCCAAAAACAAACCTACTACAAGACATAACGAAACCAAAAACCTGAAGTTTCAAAACAACTTGAGCCTACTGATTTTGGATGACACAGGTAGGGTGTGAGCATGTAATATCTCAGTAGGTAATCCCCACATAATCCATATACTTCCTTTCTTGAAATAGTATACAATCACTAGTTTGAAATACATATAAATAAATGGATTTTTTTATCTTTTTTAATAAACAACCATAACATTCCATTTTTCAAAACAACATAGGCCACATTCCCAATTTTTTTTTTACCATTTTAGAAACCAAATTCCACACATGGATCCTAAAAAAGTGATACAAGGTTGTGATAAAAATAAAATAAAATGATACTAAACTTGAAACCAAGTGAAACAAAAAATAAATAAGCACATATAGATATTAACCAAGACCATTTCATAAAAATCCATAGAGCGATCTCTATATGTAATTGAATCAGACTCACCTTCCAACATATTGTGTAGCTCCATAGTCAATAATTGTTTCTGACGCTTTCGCCGGGGCACACACATCCGTCTGTGGAGGACATGCTGTTGTTGCCCCACATTCCAGCTTTCCAATGGAGGGCGACATTCACTCCTTATTTAGCGACATCTTCTCCTTGATCAAAACCGGTATGATGGGATATCAGTTCTTTTTTCCGTGGATTCCTCCTTGGAACTCGTCACCTAGTCCGGGTCTCCCTCATAGATTTAATATGTTGTTCGTGAAACTCTTCCCAATGCCATGTTTCCATGGATGCCGGTTAATTATACTTCTTCTGTCAGGACATTCCAAAGGGTCCGGTTAGGTCAGTAACCTTCAGTCAGGGGAGTAGTCAAGTCAAGGCATCAATAGCATGTCTGAACGCTGGGGAACTGGCGTGTCTGTCTTTTGTCCCTTGTCACAGGGCTTCTCGAGGGCATGGAAGCCCGAGTCATCCCACATTGAGCGCGAGGAATTATATTCCATAGGCATATATCTGAGGTTTTCCTCAGCTTCCTATGTTTAACACAGGGTATGCCACAGGTTTAACGTCCAACGGAGATGGATCAGCCCGATCAGAGCATTAGCTGGAGTGGATCGGATTGAGGAATTTTTCTTGAAGGGATGCCGATATCGGGGCCAGCCCATGGGCGGCTTCCCGAATGCTGTGAAGAGGAGCAGAAAGGCATGATCTTGCCGGGATATGGCGGTCCAGGTAAGAATCAGGGTGGATGATGGGTGGATGAATGAAGTATAGGGGGAATGAAATGGGACCATCGTAAGGGCGACAGTAAAGTTGGGCTTGAGCCTCGAAGAGACCTCCTACATATCCCCATGGTAGGGAATCAAAGTCCGCGTAGTTCGGGTGGGTGCGCCGGAGGACCAACGTGAATGTGGACCTTGGTCCGATGGGTGTCGTTAGTGAACCGACGTGAAGGCGGACCTTGGTCCGATGGGCATCGTCAGTGAACCGACGTGAAAGGGATCGGAATGACCGGGTGATGGGCTTGAACCTCTGTGAAGCTTCCTATGTACCATGCCTTGACATGGATCAAAGACCTCATAGTTCATAATGGTGTGTCGGCGAACCAACGCGAGCAAGGACCTTGGTCCAGATAGTGTGGGGCTTACACACTAGGTTGCCCAGGTGTTGGTGAACTGACGTGAAGCGGGTCGGGGTGACCAACATGTGGTGGGCTTAAACCTCTGGGAGGTTTCCTACATACCATGCCTTGACATGGATCAAAGTCCTCGTAGTTCGGGAATAATGGTGGGTGTCGGTGAACCGATGTGAATAAAGGACATGGGTCTGATGGGAGATGGGCTTGAACCTCAGGGAGGCTTCCTACGTACCATGCCTTGACATGGATCAAAGTTGTCATATTTTGGGTGGTCACAACGGCTTGCCGTCGGACTGGAATATAGTTTAACATCATGTTGGACGAGGGTAGAACCTGACGTGAAGAAATAACGGGTGGTGGGCTTGAGTCTCTGGGAGGCTTCCTACGTACCATTCCTTGACATGGATCAAAGTCCTCGTAGTTCAAATGGATGTGTAGTTTAACTTCATGCTGGACAGGGGCATACATTTTAATGTCATGCTGGATGAGGGCATTGCCATAGTCGATGCTTACTCTAAGCCCACGTGAGTCATGCTCGGTGTGGGAAACAAGAGGCAGCAGAGACCTGACGATCACGTCGCGAAGGGTGTGTTCGTGAGAAGCGAAGAGGGTCTTACGTGTTAGGCGGCCCATGGTGCTGGGACTTACTCCAGGATGGAGGCCCGAAGTGTGGCAAAGCACAGCGGGAGAGGGATTTGGGACCAATGATGGAAGGTGCTTCGTTCCCTATCGCGCCCTCCACTGACCTTGGCAGTGGGTTAGTACGGAGGTGCATGGGTTCTACCTTTTGCAAGAGGGGATAAGGGGATTACACCAAGGTGGTTTCCCTTCTCCCGTGGACATACGCCGCTCTGATAAGGAGGATATCATCCCCTGTGGAGGGGGTGATTCCATTCCTGTGGCGACGAGTGGCGTAAATAATGTCCGAGATGGGGGGACCCTGCGTTCGAGGCGCGGGGTCGGATCACAGTTTAACGTCATGTGTTGAGGACGAAGTGCTTGGCAGTTTAAAGTCCTATATCTTGGACTAGGCGGGTTCACTATGCACCCCTAGGACTTACATGACAGCCACCCTCTGCTCCTTGGGGGAGGTAAGGTACTAGTAAGGCCGTTGTCAAGGGGGGTCGCAGAGCAAACCATCTAGGGGTCCATGTTAGCGTGGCTATGCGAAGAAGCAATAGCCGTTAGCGTGCCTATGAGAAGAATCATTAGGTGAAGCAACGCTACAAGTGGTGTTGTTCACGGGACATTGAAATCACATCTTGCAAACCTGGAGGGTCGCACAGGAAGAGGAATTGCCAAGCAAAGGAGTGTGCTTCGTGAAGTGGAGTGCCTCGCGAAGTGGAATAGTATTCTCGGAGCACTGCCTCGCGAAGCAGAGGTGCCTCGTGAAGCAAGGTGCTGCGAAGAAATATGCTTCACGATATGCAACGACCCTGCCTTGTCATGGGGATCACTAGTACAGGATGGGTGTTTCACGAAGCATAAACGATCCGCGGCTGCCCGGGTTCCCTTGGGAATCCCCCTCCTTCACGAATTCCCTTGGGCTTCACGAAGGGCATCCCTCTCGGAAGAGGGGTTAAAAACGAGACAAGGCGAATGCATCTCGCGAAGTTAAAATACCTCACGGAGCTCATGATTCCTGGGGTGAAGGGTGCTTCGCGATTCAGGAGTTGAGAAGCCGAAAGGTCGGATTGTCCGTCTTCTGGACTCAGGGGGAGCCCAGTATTTATAGGCAATGGGAGCCACGAAGCAGAACTCACGCGGCGCGAAGGGGAGGTGGGTGCTTCACGGCGGTCTCGCGAACGTCAGGCTGTTCACAGAGCGTTACCACCTTCTGTGCTTCACGACGGGCTCATGAACATCAGGCCGTTCGCGGAGTGTTACATCCTTCTGTGCTTCACGAGGCCGCGATGCTCGGGGGATCTTCACGTCAGAGATTCGCTAGGTAGCGTGTGGGGATTCTTTTTCTCCCCTTCTTTCCATTCCATATTTTGGAGCAAAAAAATTCCCCCCCTCAGACTTGGAGCCACGGAGGGATGAAGGGTCGAAGTATGAAAGAAAATTGCCAAAATTATCGGTGGTTTGTGGTGCGGCCTCACGAAGGGGCCCGTAGTGCTAACAGCGGCCACGTGGTCCGAACGCACCGTGATGCTCTGCACGGGCGGGGTGCGCGACGAAGTTCCGGGGTCACTGCCTATAAATAGGGGGTTGACCTCTCTTTTGTCCTCTGACGACTTTTGTCCTTTTGCGCTCTCGAATTCGTGAGGCTTCGAGTACTCCGCATCTGCTCTCCGTGAATCGAGCTTCGAGGCAAACCGTGAGTCTCCGACTCCACGAACGCACCAAGCGAACTTCTGTTTGCCGGCCTAGGCCAGACTCCACGGCTTGTTTTTGCACCCGAGATTCGGGAGAGATCTTCGCGAGAAAGCTTCGCGATCCAGCCCGAAGAAATTATTTTCCGAGTTCCGAAACCGAAATGGCCCATCAAGAAGCTGTATTGGGGGTGCTTGTAGATGCCACCAGGAGGGATGAGATGGACAACTGTCTGGACCTTGGGGAGATGGTCCGAAGCCACTCAGACCATACTTTTTCTACAGAACTGCTATCAGAGGGTCAGAAGAACTATCCACAGTGCAAGAAGCTTCCCTTGTATGGCTTCGGGCCGAGGGATGATGTCTTCATCCCTGAGGCAAGTAGGGACGAACCAGCTTGCTGGTTCAGGAGCACGCTATGTCAGCGCCAGTGGTTCAGGGCGGCTGATGGTCATGCGCAGGAGGACTTCACACCCGTCACCACCGACTGTCTCTAAAACCATGTTAACAATATTGATGGGAAGCCACTGCAACCAGAGACGTACCCTCCTCTGTACCGTACCATGATGAAGGCATCTTTACAGGATTCGAAGAAGGGGTGGTCTGATGAGTGGGACCTGCGCCAGGGCGGAAACTTCACCAATGACTGGGCATGGGCCTACTGGGTAGGCGCCTCATGTGAGGAGTTTGGGGCTTAGCTGAGGAGATTGGGTTTGTATGAGGCAACATGGGCCTCCTAATTCCACATTTTCCAATTGAAACAGCTGATGCCCGAGCTGCTGAGCAGATGGTCCTCTAGGACCAATACTTTTCACCTGCACTATGGGGAGGTGGGAATCAGTCTATGGGATGTCCATCATATTTCGGGGGTCCTGATCTTGGGGGCCATGTATGATGAGTTCCTCCCCGTCATGAGTGCGTGGGAGGATACGGAGCAGATGCCGCGACTGGTGTCGGCACTGATGGCACTGGTCCCTGGAGAGGACAATGAGGCAGTGAGAGATGTCCACTTTAAGAAGTGGTTTGAGTAGTTCCTGAACTTCCTGGAGAATCGAGAGTTCCCTCTGAGGCCTCAAACTTGTCCGAAGGCGGCTCAACGGGGAAAGGAGCACTCGTATTGGTGGGTTTTGGAGGACAACCAATGGAAGACTTGGGGTTTCAGTGTCAGCACTGAAAAGTAGCCGATAGTCAGGCTGGAGGCATTCATCACGGCCCTTATCTGCGGTTGGATCCTACCGGTGAGGGATACCAGCATGGGGGTGCGGCCCAACTCGTTTATCATGGCATCCATGCTGGCCATGGGGCAGTGGGTCAATCTGGGGATTCCAATGCTCGCCAAGATGTACAGAATGCTGCGGCACGTTAGCAAGGGCAAGAAACTACCAAGGATATATGGGCCCTTCCACCTTCTGTATGGGTGGATTGCAGCACACATCAGGGGGATCTATGAGTATCCAAACCCTATCTCGCCACTGGGATCAAACTTCTACCCCTCTATTCTGAATGCGGTCGGGAGCTTCCCATTGAAACTAACCGTGCCGATGGTGCTAAACCGGGTGTGGAGGTCGGATGAGTTTAACTTCCACCCATTCCCATTGCCGATAGATATACTCACTGACGATGGGAAGGGAATGGAAGAGCACCAGGTTTATCTCCTGGCCTTTCGAGGAGGAGTTTTGGTGGCGTGAGTGGATCGTGAGCTGCTCTGTGAACCATACACTCCACATCGATTTGCGAGGCAGTTCTGGTGCCTCCAGCGGCTGACCCCACATGTCTATTGGGAGGTGCGTCACGAGGAGAACCCATGTGTGATGAGGCAGCTGTGGCTCATTTTCACGCGGGAAGACGGGAAGATGCGAATTGCATTTCCTCCATCCACCGCCGCTTTCGGATTGGTGAGGGAGTATGCCATTAGCTGGGAGGCTGCTTATCCGGGGGAGATGCTGAAGCATCCAACTATTTGGGTTGGTGACGGTGGGCCTCCTCTATCCGGAGGTTAGGGTCGGAGGGCAGCAAAGGCCTCTCGCGGTGGTGGGGCTGCCATGGCGGTGAGACCCGCACCGGCTGAGGGTGTGGTAGCAGCGGCGGACCCGGTGATTCCAGAAGAGTAGGGCCATCCAGAGGGGCTGCCGCCGAGGGGATTTCGCAGGATATTCGCTCAATCTCCAGGGAAGCGGCTGTGTCATATTGACATGCCATAGGATGCCGTCTTCCCGGAGGCTTGGGACATTTGGGATGTCAATCGGCAACACCTCAGTCTGCCCGAGGTGTGGGAACTCCTGAACCGTCATGGGATGGTTCTGCCAGGCATAGGCCCAGTCCGGGCCGGTTTTGTGGTGTCTTCGGCAGAGGCGGAGCAATATTTGGTCGAGATGGAGGACTACATCCACTCTAGTGGTGTCCCACACCCAATGATAGACCGGGTGAGGGTACTATTGGATCGAACAGTTCCGCCACAGATGTCATCTGCCGATCTGAGGGAGATCTTCCCCCTACTGGAAGGATTAGAGGACTCCTCTCGGGAGGATGAGGCTGGCGGAGGGAGATCGTTGGAGGAGGGCGAAGTCGGAGACCAAGAATCTAATTCTGATAATTTCGTAGAGGTTCTTGAGGTAGCATTCCAAGCTTCTTTCCTCATGGTCCATTCTCAGGCCATCATGGATTTCTTAACGATGTTTGAACTATGCAGGAAGAACTCGTACGTAGGCCTCGCTCTCGCTCCTTGGCGGGTAATGATGCAGGACCTTCACAACCCGCACCTACGGATGTGTCCAGTTCTGCGTCTGGTGGGACCAAAGAACCCGAGGTGGCTCCCCAGGAATCTCCAGACCTTCCAACAGTATACGAAGGGCCACTCCTCGGGGTCCCGTCAACATCGACTCAAGAGCAGCACCAGGAGATCGATCTCTGTAAGTTTCCTCTACTGGATTCATTTTTTTCATATGTAGATTGTGACAACTAATGTTTGTGTCCCTCTATGTCATACAGTTCTTCGACTGGCATGGGCTGCTGTGGCAAGGATGGTCGGGATGTCTGGAGACATCCCTCCTAGGGGCATGCCAGTGATGGTGGAGATAGTCCCCCCCATCTCCCCGAGCTACAACACACACTATCATTGGCGGGACCACCAGCAGGGTCGTGCCTGAATTTATTGAGGTGGAGTTTGATGACGAGGATCAATCGGCCGACCCTAGTCCCGTCACGTCTGCTCCGACGCCAGATGTCGCGCCATATTCAACACCAGATACAGATCCTACCAAGGACTTCCTGCGGGCGTATCTTGCGTATGAGCCTGCCAATCGCGTAGACTAGGAAAAAATGACCTCCGACGAGGAAGACAACAGCATAGTCCGCCGCCGAACATGGAATCTAATCACGCTCTTCATCAAGGACACCCCCAAGTGCTATGTCTGAACGAAATGGACAGACTTCGCTCACGGCTGCATGAACTGTGCGCTGGGGGAGTGGATGCCCAATGTCCTCATGCGCTCATCCGAGATCTCATGGCTGAGAAGATTCGGGAGTATGATCATGGGCTCAGCGTGGGCTGGCAGTGGAGGAAGGCGACAAACATCAAGAAGCTCTAGGAGGCTGAAAGTGAGGTCCAACAGCTGCAGACCCGGGCGGATGAGCACTCAGCCTCTCTTAATACACAATCTGAGTTGATCTTACGATTGAAGGCCCAGCTGGCAGAGGCATAAGAGCATATGAGGCAGGCCTCTGGAAAGATGGCTTCCATTTAGGCTAGCGTAGAGAGGGCCAGATCCAAGGCTGACGAACTGCGCCCCACCACTGTTGAGGAGGAGCGAGAGCTGAGTCAGCGGAAGCAAGTCTTGGATTCCACAAGCCGAAGGCTGGTAGAGCTGCAACGCTCTTTTGACGGGGTCAACCCGTCCATGGGGGGAGTCGACCCCCAGGTACTGTAACAAATTACAAACCTTTTAATGGTAATTTCGTGCTTCAATTTCTTCCTTCTTTGTTTTGAATGCCGTAGCATGCACGATTTCCACTATTTGAATCGGTTAATTACATCCCTACGATGTTTGCGGGACGTTCGTCGATAATTCTCCAAGCTCACGTGGGTCAAGCCTGATGTGAGAAGCAGGAGATAATTGCCTTCTCGTCCCACCCAACATAGGAGTGGAAACCAAGCTTCGGGAATCCAGGGTTTGGATAACCAGTCCGGATTTCTAAAATATGGGAGAGGGTTGGCCGGAGAAGGAAGTTCACAAAACAGCCGAATTACCGTTTCTTCAGCGTGCCCTCATGCACGAACGGTGTAACGCCAGAGGCGCTGAAATCGGTCCGAACAGATGGAAATGGGAAGCGTGAATTACGATGCCCAAGATTCAGAGGACTGTGGGGATGGTGTGACAATAAAGGACAATCATTAACCATGGTGGAGAAATGATATCCTTACTGCGTTAGCCTGAAATGGGGACAACAAATGAGGGTCGACCATTGACCATGTTCGAAACACGGGACCGGGTCACAAATTTTGTCGGTCAATCCTTTGGGACGTTGGCCCAGGACACTTGGTGGACCCTAGGTCGAGCATCCATACTATTAGGGGGTCCTTCAAAACACAACAAGTCTTCCGGAACGTTGGCCCATGATGGTAGGTGAGCCGATGTGGCATGGGACCAAGCCATTAGGGGGTCCCTTCAGACATGAAAGGGGACGAGGGTACGAATAAGGGGTACGCAAAGCGTGGAATATGGAGTGATGGGTTGTCTGAACAGAATCCAACAATCATGTAATTACACCACTGTGGTGGGAGTACGCCAGATGGGTGCATTGGTTTGGTTATGGATCCTTCCTTCTTTGGGACAGGGCCTCTCTAGAGAGGGGTCTGGCCAGGGGCTGGAAAGGGGAAGGATATGATTAATGATTCCTATGGGATGGACCCTAGGAAAAATACCAGGGTGTCCCTACGTATCCCATGAGGTTGTGAATCAAGCCAAACGTAGTTCTGGATGCACAATGTAGTCATAGACCAACACTGGCAGGTGAAATCCTCTCTGGCAGAGGCTCTAGTGCATCCCTTGATGAACACCGGGCATCCTGAACTTGTTCAGGGTAGAACCATAGTTTAGTGTCATGCGTTGAGGACATATAGAATCCTGTAGTTTAACTTCATACGATAGGACGTGGAGTGAAAGAGAAGAGATCAGGGAGAATATGGTGTGGTAGTTATGAAACCGACGTGAATGAGGACTTGGAGTTCAAATAACACCACGTACCCCCAGAGGAAACTCTCTAGGTTGAGGGACCAAGAGTGAGGATTAAGTTGGGCCCAAAGCAGAGTAGTCAGGCATTCCTAAATACCCCATGCATATGGGAATCAAGCCATACATAGTTCTGGAGAGCGCAATTTAATGTCATATGGGACGATGAGAAGCCTGGCCACATCGGTACACATCCTTCCAAAACTACTAAGCCCACGTGAGTCGTGCTCGGTGTGGGAAACAAGAAGTAGTGGTGGGACTTTCCCGACACAGAAGGGGGAAGGTTAGGGTGAAGGGAAGCTCAGTAAATATTGGCCCCAAAACACTAACATGACAATGTGGCGCACCTAGATGCGCGAAGAGATAGAGACGAGCATGTTGTAATTCCACCTGAACATGAGGAAGTGGAAATGTGTGAATCATGACGCTCGAGATTTGGATCACAATGACGGCGTCATGATGATAGAGGATAACTGTTAACCGAGGAAGAAACACAGTATCCATATCTCATTATCCTAGAATGGGGACAGAAAAATGAGGGTCGACCATTGACCATGTTCGAAACATGGGACCATGTCACAAATGTTGTTAGAGATCCGTAGGGACGTTGGCCCAAAACTATTGGAGGACCCTTAGGTCCAGTATTAATGGAGAGCCCTTAATCCTAGAATCCATGTCGTCCGAGGGTCCTTTTGGATGTGGAAGAGGATGGGGATCCAAATAGCGAGATCATGAAGCTTGGTCATGGGACGAGGGGAATGTCCCTATGAAAATCCCACACTTCGGGCTCTTTGTCAAAACGCATCATGCGTTCTCTGGGTGAGTGCTCACGTCAAGGGACCGAACACGAAAGTTAGGATGATCTTGCAGGGAAGTGCCTGGGCGCTCCTACGTATCCCATGAGTATGGGAATCAAGACATACATATTTCTGAAGGGTGGCACGGTAAGGTACCAGTACCAGGGAAAAAGGGGAGTGCGGGCATGACCCTCTCACTAAAAGAAGCGGAATTTGATAAATATTGTTTTTCCTTTAAGATTAGTGGTTTTTTTTGTGAAGTGACATGCCTAGGGTAGCAAGCCCTGATGTCACCATAAGAATCAAGTCGTGATAGGCGTTGAAAAATGGCATGACACGTGACCAATACCCAACGTGATGTCCTCTACAATGAGGTCATCACAATGTAGTGTCGTTTTTCATCGTGCAGCCAGGACGATAATGTCACAGTTTAGGGTCATGTGATAGGACCATGCATTCATTTTAACGTCATGCAGTGCAGACATAGCAGAGACGATGCAATGTGGGGAATGTGTATGGTGTCGTGTGACATAACCGATGTGGATGGGGACATGATCCCTCATCACACCACGCAGTCCCATAGTCAGGGTCCCGAAGGCAGGATGCTAAACTCAAGCTAGACCCAAAGACAAGAGGTCTGGGCATTCGTACGTATCCTATGTGGACGGGAATCAAGCCAGACGTAGTTCTTATGAGATCTTAGTTTATGTTCTTAGAGCTCGGACCATGAGTGGATGACAACTTTCTAGGTAAGCGCAGACCTAGGCCCGATCCCTAAGCCCACGTGATTTAAACTCAGTGTGGGAAACAAGGGGGGAAGATCCTTATCGCAATACCTGAAACATCCATCGAGGGGAAGTCGGTGAAGATCCACGAAAGACGCCTTTGACATGGCTTTTTCCCCCAACGCACAGACGTGCACGAAGGAATAGTACCAAGAGTTTCAAAACTCCACTTGGACATGATGAGAATAGAGAAGGATGTGAATCATGTAACCGACATTTTGGGATTAATGAGGTTGGCGTGGTGACAGAGGAAAACTGTTAACCGTGGTGGAAAAACAGTCTCCATATCGCATTAGCCTGAGGTGGGAACAACAAATGAGCATCGACCACTGACCATATTCGCAACGCGAGATTTTTATCGATTTGTTGTCCGAAACCCTCGGGGGTGTCGGCCCGTAACGGTAGGAGAGACCTTGGGCATTGTATCCAGGTTGTTCTTGGGGGTCCCTCCGGGTGTGAAAGATGATGGAAGCCCTAATGAAGGGATACACAAAGCCTGGAAAGCGGGTACAGACGTGTCTGAGTAAAGTCTGACATTCAAGGTAATAAATCGGAGTACCCTTTGGCACATTGGTGAACCGTCAGAAAGAGTCGACGAAGAAGCTCGAGAAGGAGAGGTACATGGAATAGTCATTACAAGACCGACATGAATAAGGGCATAATCCCACACCACACCATGTAATCCCCCCATGGAGGAAGAGTAGGCCGAGGAGCCGAGGTGGGATAGAGATTCCCAAGAGGTGGGGCTGGACCCAAAGCCTAGACATTCAGGTGATCCTACTTATCCCATAAGTATGGGAATCAAGCCATACGTAGTTCTGAAGGGATACCCAGGGGGCAGAATATCCTAAAAAGGATGTGTACGGCGTGGCGGGTAATGAATAATCCCACACCATACCGCATAGTTCTGTAGGAAAGAATCTGGGCCAAGGGGCCCGAAAAGGCCAAGGGGCCTGAGGGTAGGCCTCATTCAGGAAGGCTTGACTGGCTTGTAGTTTAATGTCTTGTAGTGAGGACGAGGGCCGGGGCCCCGGAGAGGCCAAGGGGCCTGAGGCTAAGCCTCGGTCAGGAAGGCCTGCCCAATTTGCAGTTTAATGTCTTTTAATGAGGACGGGGAAAGAGATAACTGTATCTCATCTGGTGAGGTGTACGACATGGAAAGTAACCCGATGCGAAAGAGGACGTAATCCTATACCACTCCATACATCCCTTATAATAGAATCGGGACCGTGGGCCCGACCGTTGGCGCCACCTGGAGGGAAGTTTGTCACTTCAGGATGGGGAAGAACGAATCACTGCACTCAATGTTTGGGACATCTCAGGGTGGACCCAAAGATCCAGGACACTGTTGACCATGTTTGAAACACATCGTTACTATGGTGACATGATACGGGAGTAACAAATGAGCGTCAACTGTTGACCAAATTCGCAACGTGGGACTTGTATCAGCTTGTTGCTTGGAAACCCTCGGGGGCGTCGGCCCGTGTCAGTACGAGAGCCCTTGTACATTGAATCCAGTCCGTTCTTGGGGTCCCTCCGGGTGTGAAAGATGATGGAATCCCAGTCAAGGAGTGGGTGAAGCATAGTTGTATCCATCCACGAAAGAGGCAAACATCTCCAGGGGGGACGTGCAGCCGGGTCGAGGCTTGCTCAACGTGAGTTGGGAAAAAGTGTACATCCTGCCGTATGTCTTGACCCAAGGGGAAGATTTTCAGCTTTTGGGCTGGGCCAACAGATGAAATGTCCAGGCGTTCCTACATATCCCATTAGGATGAGAATCAAGCCATACGTAGTCAATAAAGGCCATGCAGTTTAACGTCATACGGTAAGGACATGGGAGGATAGAAGAACGGGAGTGGGCACATGGTGCAACCCTTATAATCCTTGTACGAGCGGGGATAAGAAAGCCTACTCCTCGTCATGCAAGGATCCTCCAAGGAAACTATACCCAGGGGAGGTAGTGGAAGAGAAGATCTCGGGGCTGGGCTCAAGACGAGACATCCGAGCGTTCCTACGTATCCCATTAGGATGGGAATCAAGCCACACATAGTTCTTGAAGCACAGTTTAATGTCGTGCTGGACAAGAGATGCGTCTCAATTGGGGATAGGTATGGTGGGTACCCCAACGTGAATGGGGACGTATCCCACACCACATGGTACAATCCCATAAGAGAGCCTGAGTTGACGAAAGCCAAGGGTCCTGAGGTCGAGACTCGGTCAGGAAGGCCTGACTGGCTTGTAGTTTAAGGTCTTGCAGTAAGGACGGGGGGAGATCTTAGTTTAAGGTCATAGAGCTTGGACCGTTTTGTAGTTTATCGTCTTGTAGGACGGTGATGCAGTTTAAGGTCGTTCAGGACCATGTGAAGCTTAAGCAAAGTACTGCTTGAGGAACTTGGCGTTGGTGGGAGGAGTTATGTGCTCACCATTCGTGGTCGCCAAGGAGTATGCTCCGTTGGGGTAAACCTTATGGATGACGTAAGGCCCTTACCATTTGGGCTCTAGCTTGGGCGGTTTCCTACTGGGGATCATTGGCGCTCGAAGGGCCAACACTAGGTCGCCCTGTAGAAAAGAACGAAGGTGAACCTTCTTGTTGAAGGCCCTTGCTATCTTATTCTGATGCCTTTCCAGATTGTGCAGGGCACGAAGCCTATTCTCATCCAGTGATTCCAATTCAGCTAGACGGATTTCGGCCACCTCATCTGGCACCTACTGGTCATAGACTGCAGTGCGTAATGATGGAAGCTGGATCTCAATGGGTAGGACGAACTCAGCCCCATACACCAGGGAATATGGGGTCACCCGGGTGGAGTTGCGAGTCGTCGTCCGATAAGCCCAGAGGGCATTGGGGAGCTTGTCCGGCCAACTTTTCTTGTTCTGAACAAACATTTTATGCAGAATTTTAGAGAGGGTTTTGTTGAACACCTCAATATGTCCGTTTTCCTGTGCATGATAGCGGGAGGTATGGTTCGAACGGATATTGTACTTGGCATACAATTTTTTTGGCTCAGTCGCTCGGAAGTTGGTGCCGTTATCGGTGAGGACAACGTGAGGGACCCCAAATCGGTGGATGATATTGGAGCTCACAAAGTCGACGATGGAATGGGCCTTGACCTCTTTGAGTGGAACTGCCTCTGCCCACTTGGAGAAGAAATATGTAGTAGTTAGGATGAACCTACACTGGCGAGCTGTCACCGGTGGATATGGTCCCATTACATCGAGTCCCCACTCCGCAAATGGCCAAGAGTACTTGGTGGAGTGGAGAGCCTTCGGCGGCCGATGTAGGTAGTTGTCATGAACTTGGCACGCGTGGCATCTCTTGGCAAACTCGATACAATCATGGGCCATAGAGGGCTAGAAGTACCCCAACCTCTGGATTTGATGGGACAACTTGGGACCAACCTGGTGGGCACCGCAGGAACCAGCGTGAACCTCTTGCATAACCTGATAAATCTCAACTCCTTGAATGAAACGGAGTAGGACGCCATCAAAGCTTCTCTTATAGAGGATACTCTCAAGACTGGGACCACTCTGGAGGGTAAATTGCAGCACGCGACATCATATTCGCTCGCGCTCGGCCCGGTCATCCGGGAGGCAACCATTTTGGAGATACTCGAAAAAAGGTTCCCTTCAGTCGGGAGTGACTTCAATCACTTTTTTTGACGAACCCAGGACCCCTGACGTAGAGGGTCCGGCGGTGAGATGACTTACCCATAGGCCGTCATTGTCCTCTTGGGTGATGGGGGCAATGAATCTCTAGTGTGCCACATGTATGATCAAATAATCTTGTTCAGGTTCTGCAATCGACGCAGCTAAGCCAGCCAAGGTGTCTGCTCGACCGTTCTATGACCGAGGGACATGGTTAACCTCTAGTCAAGAAGAGAACGAGCCATTAGATGGAGGGTGCACTCTAGCAATGGTACAAGCTCTGGCTTCCTGATGACATAGTCTCCATTAACCTGCTTGATTACCAGCTCGGAATCTCCTTTCACATGTAGATGGGGAACATCGATCTCGAGGGCCAACTCGAGGCTGGTGATGAGAGCCTGGTACTCTACCTCATTGTTGGTATATCCTTATGACAATAGGAACGAGTATGGCAGGACGTCTTGCGCCAGGGTGATGAAGACGATAGCCAGGCCCACTCTGTTGAGCTTAGGATCGTTGAGCCTCCTACCGGTGGGGCTCCGGGAGGCATTGTCGAAGTGCATTTTCCAACATGAGACGACATGATCGACTAAGAGTATCGTCTCATCAGGAAAATTTAGGTCCAGGGACTGATCCGTGGGGGTTGGATGGGCAGCTAAAATGTCTGCCAATGCCTGTCCCTTGATGGCCTTCTGAGGCACAAACCTGATGTCAAACTGCTGGATGATCACTGCCCACCGCGCTAGTCGGCCAGTCAACATGGGGCGGTTCAGGATATACTTCAGTGGGTCTACCCGAGAGACCAATTGTGCCTCATGGTGCTGTAGGTAATGTCGCAACTTCTGTATGGAAAAAACGAGTGCAAGGAAACTCTTTTCGATAGGAGAGTATCTGATCTCCGTATCGAGAAGCATGCAGCTGAGATAGTAGAGAATGTTCTCTGTACCCTCATTATTCTTCTGGGTGAGAAGTGCACCGAGGGACCATTCCAGGGTGGTCATGTAAAGGACCAGCAGATTTTCGGAGATGGGTGGCATCAAAACCAGAGGTTGGAGCAGATACTGCTTGATTTCCTCAAAGGCGGTCCGACACTCTTCCTCCCATTTGTAGGCGGTGCCCTTCTTCATGAGCCGGGATAAGGGCTTACATTTGTCGGCCAGATTCATGATGAATCGACGTATATAGGTTAAGTGGCTTTGGAGACCTCGAAGTTCCTGAATATTGCTCGGGGTAGGCATTTGGCTGATGGCCTTGATCTTCTCTGGGTCGATCTCAATGCCTCGGTATCTAACAAAAAATCCAAGAAACTTCCTAGAGGTGACCCCGAAGGCACACTTCAACAGCTTCATCTTTAGGTGGTGGGAACAAAGGAAACCAAACACTTTCTCAAGGTCTTTGATATGGTCCTGGCATTGGCGCAATTTGACCACTAGGTCATCCACGTAGCATTCCACCAGCGTCCCGAGAATCGGCCTGAATATGCGATGCATAGCCCTTTGATAAGTGGCACCTGCATTTTTCAGGCCAAAGGGCATAACCTGGTATCAAAAGGTAACTTGGGGAGCCCTGAAGGTGGTGGATTTCTCGACCTTGGGGGCCATCCGGATCTGGTTGTACCCGGAATACCCATCCATAAAAGAAATAGCTTGGAGCCTGGTTGTGGAATGAATCAATAACTCGGTCACCGGGAGGGTAAAGTCATCCTTTGGGCAGTGGCGATTGAGGTCGCGGAAGTCGATGCAGACTCTGATATGACCATTCTTCTTCCTGACTGGCATAATGTTGGAAAGCCACTTGGGGTACTAGACTTCCTTGATGAAGTTGTCTTTGATAACCTTGTCAACTTCGACCTCAACCATAGCACCGTGAGAAGGGTTCATCTTTTTGGGAGGCTGCGTAAACCCACGATGGTTTGACGGGAGGCCCAGACGGTGAACGTCTACCTGAGGATCTAGTCCTGGCATCTCACCGTAACTCCAGGAAAACACATCATGGTGTTGTTTTAGAAAGTCTATGTACCACTGCTACTCCTCGTGGGACATGGATGCACTGATCAATGTGGGTCTCAGATCTGCCTTGCTACCAAGGTTCACATGTACCGGTTCATTAACTATGGTAGAGATGCCTTCCTCAAAGGCAGGGGGAGAATCCCCCAGATCTTCCTCTCCACCCGTGGAGGGGTTTCCCGCAAAGGGAGCTAACGAGCAGCTGGTGCCGGCTTGGGTAGCAGTGGTCACTATATCAGGAGACCCACTCGCCACTGAGACCATAGCAATGAAGGCAGTTGATCCTATCCCATCTGGCCTTCGGCCTAAGGGAACACATTTGATGACATCAAAGCAATGGTAATGCGTCGGCCTGAGTCGATTGATTCCAGCCCGATGGAAGAGACACGTATGACGTACTACCGTTGTCATAAGCTTGACATATTGGTACCACACAGGGGTAGGAGGCTCTGGGATCACCTAAGCCTGGTTGGTGTAGGAGTACGAGGTGATTTTCCATCGTCGCTTGGACATGGGAATACGCCTTCCTTGCGTACCCAAAACAATGAAACACTACCCCATGTCCAGGGTCGTGGCCTCCAATTGAATGGATCAGGAAGATGTAGGCGTCATCCAGGCCTGCCCATGGATCACTTGCGACTGGGGCGGGTTCATCCTTACTTACTAGGATTTGCTTATCCTTGCTCTTGTAATAATCGACATCCAGATAGTGGGATTCACAAGAGGCGAAAGGAGACACATCTTCTTAGAGCATGCCTACTCAACCATTGAGGGAGTATTTGAGTCACTGGTGATATGACGAAGGGACCGCTGCGTGCAGATGGAGCCATGGCCTACCCATCAATGCGTGGTAGGCAGTGTCCTGGGAGACAACCATGAACTCAGTGCTGGAAATTAGGCCACCGAACTGGGTCTTCAGGAAGATCTCGCCGACTGGGGATTGGTCGGTCCTCTCGTATCCCTGGATTATGAGGTCGGAGGGAGTTAAATCATCTTCAGATTGACCCAGATTTCGCAGTGTCCGAGTCGGGATTAGGTTGATCCCAGAACCCGTGTCAACAAGGTAGCGGCGGACTTCCACGCTATTGAAGTGGCCAGTGATGTACAGTGGGAAAATATTCCCCCGTATGGGAGGGTCCTCATCTTCACTGGAGAACGAGATAACTGCCTGGAATTTGGCGTTCTCAATTTCCTCAGCGTTGAAGGCTTCCGCAGCTGCTACCTCCATCTCAAACTGAAGGGGGATCCTTAGGGCCTCAGCAAGTGCTTCACACATTTCAGACGATAGGTGAAGGGCCTCAAGGATAGAAAGCCTTGAGGGATTGCCGGCCAGGTGCTTTAGGAAATCATACTTTCGTTCCAAGCGCAAGCCTCTGCCTACAGGAGGTTGTTCTGTAGTTGGAGGCATAGCGGGTCTTGCCGGTTGAACCGGCAGTTGGCTAGTGCTGGGTACATCTCGTTGCCTACTAGTTGAAGCTTGGATAGTAGCCACCGGATTAGGATTGGACATCGTAGATTATCCTATAGCCGGACAAGACTGACTGTGATACGGACAAGGCAACTCTGCCTGATCTAGTAGCACAAACAGTAGTGGAGGTAGAGCAGAGGGCATCAGATGAGGTTGCATGTGATGAGCTCTGCGCTGAGCATGCTGTCTGGTTTCAGTAGTGTGAACGGCCTGACTAAAAGTGCCTATTGACATGCCTTGACGACCGGCGTGGTTGTGGTTCCTCTAATGTTGACGTCGATTGGGAACGTTGGGGAGGTTCGCCTGGTGTTCCCCCTCGTCAGGAACCATATAAGGCTTTACCATCTCCACGGTGTTAACTGAAGTGTACCCCTGGCTGTCGCTCGATGAGTCATCCATCACTGGGCAGATTATGGGAGGAATACCCATTTCAGGGGGCATAAAGTCGCCAAGAGTGTGGGATGACGACGACAGTGGCGGAGCGCATTGCTTCTTCTTACGTCATCGCTGCTTGTCCTTTTGGGAAGAGTTCGGCTGTGAAGGTGATGTAGAGGTACCATCTACTTCTTCCGAAGGCTCTGGCTGATTCAGGCATGCCCGGATGATACCATGGGTGCGAGCGATGGTTTTTCGAGCCATCCAGTCATCATATTTCTGGGACCCATGGCTGGGAACCTTCTGCCACTTTCCTTCACTGTCGCTATCGATATCTAACCCTACAAAGACACCCGCTACTTGTGTTGGTGTCGGGCCCAACCTGACTATATTGTTGTCAACCTGATCATGAATCCAGTCTTTAAACACATATCATTGCTTAAGGGTGTTCCCTAGAATCCGATGATAAGGATAGTAGTTGGGGTGATCAGTGAGATTTGCCTCTTCCATCCTTCTACACTCAGGTAGGCGCACAATCCCTTGCTCTAGAGCACTTCAGAAGTAGCCAGGGACCTGATTCTCGTTGAACGAATAAGTCTGGTGCCTTATTTCCAGATAAGGGGCCCTGGGGGCCTAGAACTGACGAGGGGCCTAAGGGGCCTGACGAGGAGGCGACGCCTGATTGTCTAGCCTAGGTGGTGGTGGCGCATTGCGCGGGGGAGCCTGTCGATTCTGTAGCGGCCACTGCTGGGCAGAAGCCTACACATGAGGTGGAGGACCTCTGCGGGGTTGTGGGGCCGGTGCCGCTGGCAGTAATTCCAGCTGCCTGGGGGCTTCTATTTGGGCCACCGCGGCGGGTTCATCTCTGGAAGCCCTCCTGGCTGGGATCACAGGGGGCAGCGAACGTTCCTGACTATCCTGTTACAGAGCATCCTCAAGGCGCTAAGCCTTATCTGAGAAATCCCGAAACCCTCCAGGGTAGTTCTGGGTGATCAGGGAAGGTAACAGCTCCGTATTAACATTACCTACACACATTGTTAGTAATTGCTTCTGAGTCAGTGGCGTGTTGAGGGAGTATGTAAGCCCCTTCCACCGGGCGATGAAGTTTGCGACTCACTCATCAGGCATTTTCTTGCACTTGAAGAGGTCTGCGATCCTAGTCTTTCACGTGGTGGAGCTGAACTGGTATAGGAACTGCCGTCAGAGATCCTCCCAACCAGTCACCAATCCGATAGGGAGCTGACTATACTAGACGAATGCGGGGCCCTCCAATGTCTGCACGAAACATCAGATCTTGGCGGCTTCTTATTGGGCCGGAGTCCCCAGCATGGGGCCACACCTAGAAGAAAAATGGGCCAAGTGCTGCAGCGGGTCCTCTATGCCATTGAAGGGCGAGAAATTGGGGTTCCCAAAACCCATGGGTGTGGGAATATCATCCACCCACGTGGGATATGACTTGCCATCTGGTGGGACTGCCAGCTGCCACGTTTCCAACGCTTTGAGGTAGGCGATGAGTGTATCTATAAGATCATCTGGGTGGGGGTCCCTGTCTTGACGAAGATCCCTAATCACAAGTGCGTTTCCGGGTTCTTCGACACGGTAGATGGCTTCAGCAGCTCGTCGGGCGACTGGCGGAACGGCCTGTGGGGCGACTGGGGGAACCCGGGCTGGATTCCTCAGATTGCCCCATTGTTCAGGAGGGTTTAGCGAGACATATCACGCCCTCTTTCCGTGGGCTCCGGCTTCTGCCCTATCTGTGGAAGCAGCATGATCAGGGTTTCCCGGAGGCATCTCGCTGGGGGAAATTGTTCCGGCCCCTGTTACCCCAGCTTGGGATTACCGTAGTCGGGTCGCTGTTTTGCAGCACGCTCGGCCAGGGGTTCATCAACCAGCCTCTTCTGTTCAAAAAGCTGCTGGTGCAACGCGACCTTCTCAGGATCTTCGTCCGTCTTCTGTACAGAGGTGGACGGGTCGGAGTGCTTGATAGTTCCAACATGCTCCTTACCATTACCAGAATTTTGACCGAGTACCAGTGACTCGGTGGGTACATGGAGGCCTAGAAGGTTCCTCTGCTGATGGGTAACCCTCCCTGATGGGTCCAGCAGTGGCGGTACACCCTCAGGGGGTAAGTCTCCATCGAGAAATTCAAGATCATCTTCCTTGTCCACTACGTCATCCATGTGGACCGCAAACCCTGTCGAGGGCATGTCCTCAATGTCTCATAACGAATCGGGCTACTGTCGGATAGGGATGAAGAGGATAGCGGCATAGTGTCCCCAGCCACGGACTTTCACATGGGGGGTAGCTTCCCTAATGACTCTGCGGAGTACATTGAAACTCTGAACGCATTTCCGTTGAAGGATGCTCTGGTGGCCTGGTGAATCAGGGCGTTGGGCCATAGGGAGTGCAGCAAAATCGATCAAGTGGCATTGATCGTCGATTTATTCAAGGTGATCTCGACTCCTGGGGTACACAAACCGCTCATAATGAAGGCGGAAGTGTGTATCCCATAGGGTTTGGCAGAAGCACCCTACTTCCTCTGGGGTAAGGGACCCCGATGCGCAAAAGTTCGGTGCTTCCGTCGGCCAAAACTTCTCTGAGAAGTGATCCACTACGAGAATGTTCTAGAAGCTCTTGGGCTCGGACTCAGGGTCTAGCCTCATATTGTCCCACTCATCAACCAGAGGTGGATGAGGGACCGGTGGCGGTACTGAGGCAGACCGCTGGGATAGTAAACTTGGTGGCGGAGAATATGGTGAACGAGCTGACTGGCCGCCGAATTCCGGGCCATCCTCTGAAGAGTGAGGTGACCTAACGACGATATAACGATACGATGGGCTGATGGCCACAACTTCTGGTGCAGGAATTTCGGTCACCGGCGATAGGTCATGTCATTTCTCTACCGCCGTTGGTCCCCAAAATAGCTCTCAGTGATCTCTGGTAGAGGTAGAGGGCGCTTCTGGTGACGACGGTGGTGATTGCACGGTCGGGACCTGTGGAATTTCCACAATTTCTTCCTATTGGATGTACCTACGGAGAGAGGCGAGGATCCGTTGGACTTTTCATTCTAAGAGAATGAGGCTTACACGCCTCGTTCTTGCCCCAGTCCATGACACGGAGGAGCGGGGAGAAGGCTCCATCGCTGAGTTGCATTCCGCTTCAGAATCTAAGAAACGGGCTGGTTTGACCTCCACTCGGGCCTTCCCAGGGCTCTTCTCATGGCGGCGATAACCCTATCTCCTGGAAATAGATGGCTCTTCGGGACAAGGTTGATTCTCAACATGTAGTCTCGGGGTGGCGCTGGCGCCATGGCGGAGAGGGCCCCCGCTTGAGATAGATGGGGTGCAAGGGGCACCAGGGAAAATGTTGAAGGGTACATGGGGAGGACCTCCATGGACAACAACCATGTGGGCGGAACCTCTGTTGGAACTGGCAGGAGCATGGGGAGGACCTCCATGGTCAGTGCGGGCGGAGCGAGGCTGACCTTCACTCCTCGAGTTGCCAGGACGAGGAGGAACTTCGCCAGTTGTAGAGAGGACATAGGGAGGAACCCCACATTGGAGAGGGACCGGATGGTCAGTGCCTTCACATCGACGGTCGGGGGCAGGAGGAGGGACTCCATACCCTGTATGGTGGGTGCGGGAGATATTTCCGTGCCGAGCGTCACTGCCATGGGGCAGGTCTTCCTTCAGGATGGGGGTAGCACGAGGCATACCTCCGTGACGAGCTTCGGAGCAGGGAAGGCCCACGCTCTGTGGAATGGTGGTACGGGGAGGCCCCCCGTAAGGGGTGACATTACCACTAATTGGTTCAGGGTGATCACCACTCAAGCCTGCAACCCCGAGAGCCAACCCGACCTGCCCATGGGGCGGTTGGATCCTCGGTCCTGATCGGGTGAAGGAGTGACCCTGCTCATTGTGTTCAGGGACTCCATGATGCACGTCGGCGGTGACTCGGGCCATAGTAGCTATTGACATTGACGCCCCTTGATGAGTGTCCTCAGCTCGGGCCCGGCGCTGACGTCGGGTTAGACGAGATGGCGCAGGTGGTGCAGGGGCATAGCCTACCTACTCTTCTGGCAAAGCCGGTCAGTGACGCTAACACATCCTGATGGGAGCCCTTGCCTGGAGCCCCTGGATTGGGACTCTGAGCGGGCTGAGCCAGACATCACCCACCTCATCTGCGTAAGGCGAGGAGTCATCTATGTGTTCCGGGGACAGGCTCCCAAAATGATTGAATGTTGGGGTGGGGAGCAGGGGATCCCTGCGCGGCCTTTGAGGGTGGCGTTGACGACGGGGCCTGGATGCCTCCAGGTCCAGGCAGGCCATATCCCGAGTTGGGATGACCCCTTCCTCCTCATACCTGCGTACAAGGTTGTTGATCACCCTCCGCTAGATGATCTCTGATGGGGACAGGGGACGTGGGCGCCCCGTATTCACGGATGTAGAGGCCGTCGTGGGGGTAGTGGAGCCATGTGGGGCAGTTGTGCTGGTATTTCCCCCTCCCCTACGTAGGAGAGTGTGCGGTGATCGTGTCTCCATAGTAGCAACCTGGTTCCTTAGAAATGGAGAGATCAACTCATCAGCACTGCGAGGAAAAGGATTGACAACCAGTGCCCCAGCGTCATTCCATCCTCTATATCGGTAAGAGGGATCCATGCCAACACGTTGTAGAACGGAATTCCCCACATTCTACTGCCCCAACATCCGGTGAGTTTCATGCCAGGCCCGTTATTTTCTTGGCGGGACTCGGTGATGGATATCTGGATCTGGTGACACGTCAATCTACGGGTGTCTCAAACGCTACTAATCTCCACATTGAGGAAAAGAACTTCACTTCGGGTTCACCATTTATGTTTCCGATGCTTTCGCCGGGGCGCGCGCATCCGTCTGTGGAGGACGCGCTGCTATTGCCCCACATTCTTTCTTTCCAAAGGCGGGCGACATTCACTCCTTATTCAGGGATGTCTGCTCCTTGATCAAAACCGAGATGATGGGATGTCAGTTCTTCCTTCCGTGGATTCCTCCTCAGAACTTGTCACCTAGTCCAGGTCTCCCTCATAGATTTAATAAATTGTTCGTGAAACTCTTCCCAGTGCCATGTTTCCATGGACACCGGTTAATTACATTTCTTTTGTCAGGACATTCCAAAGGGTCCGGTCAGGGAAGCAACCTTCAGTCGGGGGAGTAGTCACATCGAGGCATCCGTAGCGTATCGGAACACTGGGGAACTGGCGTGTCTGTCTTTTGTCCCTTGTCACAGGGCTTCTCGAGGGCGTGGAAGCTTGAGGAATCCCACATCGAGCGCGGGGAATTATATACCATAGGCATATATCTGAGGTTTTCCTCAGCTTCTTATATTTAACACAGGGTATGCCATAGGTTTAACGTCCAACGGAGACGGATCAACCCGATTAGAGAATTAGCTGGAATGGATCAGATTGTGGAATTTCCCTTGAAGGGATGCCAATATCGGGGCCAGCCCATGGGCGGCTTCCCGAATGCTGTGAAGAGGAGCGGAATGGCATGATCTCGCCGGGATATGGTGGTCCAGGTAAGAATCAGGGTGGATGATGGGTGGATGAATGAAGTGGAGGGGGAATGAAACGGGACCATCACAAGGGTGACAGTAAAGTTGGTCTTGAGCCTCGAAGAGAACTCCTACGTATCCCCATGGTAGGGAATGAAAGTCCACGTAGTTCGGGTGGGTGCGACGGAGGACCAACGTGAATGTGGACCTTGGTCCGATGGGTGTCGTCAGCGAACCGACGTGAAGGTGGACCTTGGTTCAATGGACATCGTTAGTGAACTGACGTGAAGGGGGTTAGAATGACCAGGTGATGGGCTTGAACCTCTGTGAGGCTTCCTACGTACCATGCCTTGACATGGATCAAAGACCTCGTAGTTCATAATGGTGTGTCGGCGAACTGACTTGAGCAAGCACCTTGGTCCAGATGGTGTGGGGATTACACACTAGACTGCATAGGTGTTGGTGAATTGACGTGAAGAGGGTCGGGGTGACCAACAGGTGGTGGGCTTGAACCTATGTGAGGCTTCCTACGTACCATGCCTTGACATGGATCAAAGTCCTAGTAGTTCGAGAATAATGGTGGGTGTCGGTGAACCAACGTGAAGAAAGGACCTAGGTTCGATGGGAGATGGGCTTGAACCTCAGGGAGGCTTCCTACATACCATTCCTTGACATGGATCAAAGTCCTCATAGTTTGTTGGTCACAACGGCTTGCCGTTGGACTGGAATATAGTTTAATGTCATGTTAGACGAGGGTAGAACCTGAATTGAAGAAATGACGGGTGGTGGGCTTGAGTCTCTGGGAGGATTCCTACGTACCATGCCTTGATATGGATCAAAGTCCTCATAGTTCAAATGGATGTGTAGTTTAACATCATACTGGATGGGGGCATATAGTTTAACGTTATACTGGACGAGGGCATTTCCATGGTCGATTCTTACTCTAAGCCCACATGAGTCATGCTCGGTGTGGGAAACAAGAGGTAGCAGAGACCTGACGATCACGTCGTGAAGGGTGCGTTCGTGAGAAGAGAAGAGGGGCTTACGCGTTAGGCAGCCAATGGTGCTAGGACATACTCCAGGATGGAGGCCCGAAGTGCGACAAAGCGTAGCGGGAGAGGGATTTGGTACCAATGATGGAAGGTGCCTCGTTCCCTATCGCGCCCTCCACTGACCTTGGCAGTGGGGAAGTACGGAGGTGCATGGGTGCTAACTTCCTCAAGAGGGGCTAGGGGGCTTACACCAAGGTGGTTTCCCTTCTCCCGTGGACATACGCCACTTCGATAAGGAGGATATCATCCCCTGTGGAGGGGTTGATTCCATTCCCTTGGAGACGAGTGGCGTAAAGAATGTACGAGATGGGGGGACCCTGCGTTCGAGGCACGGGGTCGGATCATAGTTTAACGTCATGTGTTGAGGACAAATTTCTTGGAAGTTTAACGTCCTACAGCTTGGATGAGGTGGGTTCACTCTGCACCCCTAGGACTTACATGACCAACACCCTCTACTCCTTGGGGGAGGGAAGGTACCAGTAAGGCCGTGGTCAAGGGGGTCACAGAGCGAACCATCGAGGGGTCCACGTTATTGTGGCTATTCAAAGAAGCAATAGCCGTTAGCATGCATATGCGAAGAAGCATTAGGTGATGCAATGCTACGAGTGGTGTTGTCCATGGGACTTTGAAATCACATCGTGAAAACCTGGAGGGTCGCATGGGAAGAGGAATTTCCAAGAAAAAGAGTGTGCTTCGCGAAGTGGAGTTCCTTGGACTTAGAATGGGGAAGAGGTGTGAATGAGGGGTGACTCACGAAGTGGAATAGTATTTTCGGAGCACTGCCTCACGAAGAAGAGGTTCCTCGCGAATCAAGGTGCTGCGAAGTAGTGTGCTTCGCGATATGTAGTGACCCTGCCTTGGCATGGGGATCACTAGTACAGGATGGTTGTTTCACGAAGCATAAATGCTCCGTGGCTACCCAGGTTCCCTTGGGAATCCCCCTCCTTCATGAATGCCCTTGGGATTTGTGAAGGGAATCCCTCTCGAAAGACGGGCTCAAAACGAGACAAGGCGAAGGCATCTCGTGAAGTAAAAATACCCTACGGAGCTCATGATTCCCAGGGTGAAGGGTGCTTCGCGATTCAAGAGTTGAGAAGCCAAAAGGTCAGATTGTCCATCTTTTGGACTCAGGGGGAGCCCAGTATTTATAGGCAAGGGGCGCTGTGAAGCAGAACTCACGCGGCGCGAAGGGGCGGAGGGTGCTTCGCGGTGGGCTCGTGAACGTTAGGCCGTTCGTGGAGCATTACCGCCTCCTGTGCTTTGTGGTGGGCTCGCGAACATCAGGGTGTTCACAGAGCGTTACCGCCTCCTGTGCTTTGTGGGGCTACGATGCTCAGGGGAGCTTCGCGTCGGAGCTTCACGAGGCAGCGTGCGTGGCTTCTTTTTCACCCCTTCTTTCCGTTCCATATTTTGGCGCCAACAATAACCAACTGGCTGATCTAAAATAGTCTAACCAGTGGAACATCCCACCCGTCCTCTAGACATCCAAGGGGCACTAACCTATCTAATCAGGGTTGAAAAGAAATCATCACTCAACCCTCTAAAATACACCCATGAATCCCATAATAATAATAATAATAATAATAATAATAACAATAATAATAATAATAATAATAATAATAATAATAATAATAATAATTGGTGAAACATGGTATATCAACCACAACTAATAGTGTTCTCATGCATGATCCATTAGAGCGGATTCCATCCAAAGTTCCAATGGAATCAATACCACACATTCCCATGCATGATCCACTAGAGAGGATCTTATCCAAAGTTCCAATGGTATCAAGTTATAAACCAAGTATCACAATTCATATGAAAATCTATTTCTTTCACAAATGCCAATGGGTCCATCACATCACACAAGCTCTCAAACCATTTCTCAAAGCATGCTATGTTTCCAATCAATAATTTATACTTCCAAAACCACATTAATTTCCCAAACATCATAAAGTTCCAAATAGGCCTTACATCATGTCCCTTTAAAATACACTTATAAAACATTTCCAAACCATTTCCAAAATAATACGAAACACCACTTTCATGTTCAGAATGCCAAATGGGCCTTTACATTTCAAGTAAAATTCCATTTCAAATACCATTTAAAAACCAAGATGAAAACACACAACTTGTTTAAAGGTTCCAAGTGATATTTCATACCATTTGAAAACAAACCGCATTCCAAATCACAAAATGGTCCATAATTTTGAACATAATATTTAAAACCATATTCAATCCACTTTGAGACCATAAACCATTTAAAAAACATGCAGGCTTAAAGGAAATTGAGAAATAAGGGAGGAGGAAAGGTTGAGTGTTTTTAAAACTAGGTATTTAAGTCAAATAAGACCATTATCTTTTTTTGACACATCCATACATGAACCCCATGCTCATATGGATGTACCTACATCCAATAGAACACCCATGAAATCCCAAGAGAGCATCCGTAACCTTTTTAAAGAACCACATCTTGCACGTAAGGTTCATATCACCATCAAACTAAACCACCATAATGTAACCAAGGACAAACATACTCTTAAACCACTAAATTTCATAAAAAGGGACCAATCGACATTTTATCAAACACCTTTCACACATGAACACATAATCATATTTAAGAAAACCCTTTAAAAACCAATTTACACCAATTTTCAATCATAAAAACACCAAATATTAGAACCTTAACTACCTGTGTTTTAAATGGATGTTTTGGATGAATAATAAATTAATTATATTTGTTTAAACTCTTATTTAAAAAGGAAAACAAGTTTAAATTTCATTACACTTAGTGTGAGGGTCTTTTTCTCATACAAATTCTTGGTTTGAAATTAATTAGAAACTACCCTACACTTTAAATGTTTAATAAAATTATGGAAAGGATTTAACTAATGAATGATGGTATTTTCAATAGTGTTTTATTTTTTAACAGAAATTATGAAGTTGTACCCTTTTATTTTTTCTTAGTATTTCAAATAATACCTGAAATGATAAGAATTAATAAATTATTTAAATATTTGCATTTACGTACAAATAAAAGTTTATTGAAATGTATTTTTATGTATCTAGTGGTTATTCACATATACATGGGTACACAGACACAAACATATCCATGTGTGTTCATACAAATACACATGGTATTTTGTGAATTTTTGAAATTCAACGCATATATATACACACACATACGTGTAAGTGTATATGAGTATAAAAATTTTAAGTTGGATTTTAATTTAAACTTAATGTTTGTTCTGGTTTTCAAATTAAACTAAAAAACGATATTTTAGTGCAATTTATAAAATGTATTTGAATGGGATGTTTTGGAATTTTGTAAATAGTGACATTTTATCATTATGGTTTGTATTATTTTCTATCTACTTAATTTTTTCTTGGAAAAAGGTTATGGATTAATTATTTTGTAAAGAGGAAAACTCAATTTGGAAAATCCTCTTGAATTATGGAAACTAAATTCTTATTGAATTGTATTACGTGGATCATGACTAGGAAGGGTTTTTTGTATTGTATATGTGCATGGATTGTAAGAAGGGGGTTTTATTTAAAGGAATTTTAGAGGTTAGGATAATTGTTTTGGTTTTCATTATTTTTTTATGATCTTGTTTTATGTATTTATATTTTAAATACTCACCTCCATTTATATGTAATGGGGAGCCTTGGATATTTAAGCAAGAATGATGGGTACATATGTTTCAATATTTTAGTATTACACTATGACTAATGGACCTAGGATAGACTTGTTGTCTTTTTATAGGATATGACCATCAGTTATATCAATGAGGTTAATATTAAGTGAAGGTTAAGTTGATTGTTTTATAGCACTGATCTTCTTATTATGTGCCTATTTAGCAGTGTCCTTGTTTGTCCCATCGAGCCACTGGGTTCCCATAATAACTCTGACTATTTTATACTTGATGACATACATTTTATTTTTGATTATGGACTCATTTTTATTACATTATTTCATTCTTATTATATACTTACCTTAAGTATTATTAATAATGATTTTTAATGAATATTTTATAAGGTAGTTTTAATTAGTTATTTTAATAAAAAGGGGCATTGTCTCGAAAAAGTTATCTTAGTGAAAATTATCATCTAGTGAAAATAAAAGGGAAAGTTTATAAAATATTAATGACTTATGATTAGATTTGAAATAAAAAACTACATTCATTATTTTATTTTAAACTAGTAAAAAAATATATTTTATTTAGAGACTAATGGTGTGAATTATTTAGCACACCTACTGAGCTCTTTCATACATGAATGTATTTATAATTTTAGTTTTAGGTTTTTATTATATTCCTGATCACTATTTGAGAATTGATTAGTAGTAAATGGTGAATTGTATAGTCACAAAAAGGTATGTTTTTTGTTTCATATATGTTAGTTTCTTTTTTCACCTCACCCATGTAGGTCTTTTACTACTTTATATAGATAGAGGGTAGTGATATCTGGCGGTGTCTAAAGTAATGGAATCATGGAGGCTTCTTTTGAATATTTTCTTATACAGGGGAGGGAGATTGGTAGTGATTTGAGGGATTAATATAGATTTTTAATTCTATTTATTTTCTTTATTATTTTTATTATTTCCATTTCCTATTTGGTTTATCATGGTTATTTGACACATGAATGATACATTATTGATTTTATACTACTTATTAAACTCTATTTTTTGGGTGAAAACATTCCCACCAGTTATAATTTTTTGGCCATGATGCTTTTTTCCATCCCAAGGTAATTGAGAACATGCCTCGGGGATGTGACAGGCTATATTAGGCATTAGATGGAGGGAAAACTTGGGTTGTATCATGAAAAAACAATACTAGAGAATCCATTTATTATTTGGGGTGTCTGGTAGATGGAGATAGGACTATCAGGACTTAGGAGGTAAGTGTGAGATGAGCATCATGAACTCTTACTCACCTAGAGCCTCAAGTTTCCATGGAAATTTGAGATTGTGTTTTGTGTTTTTATAGTTTCTTTATTATTGTATTATATGAGGGATGATAATGGGAGTGAAATTATTTCACATGATGAGATTTCATGAACTAAAAACCCATGTGGAGTCTGATTTCATAGTTCAATATGAATTCTAGTGGCAGTTTCATGCTTGGAACATGGTCTTCTAAACTATGTGGTGATTCCATACATACTAACTAGTCCCTTTTTTGGGATCATGGTCCCTCAGACAACCTGTGGTGGTTTCATCCATCACACAGAATGCGTTATGTATCCACCTCTTCTCTAGAGAGGACTTTATGAAGGCTTGGTTCTGAGAGGTTCATATGTGCATGTATTGGAGGTTATCTCTATACAGGTGGTCATAGGACATGAACTATGGGAAGGATTCAAGCTCAATGGTGGTGTAGATCATTTTGTTGGGCCTTCCGCTGCTTCTATTGAATCTGTCAATCTTGAAAAGTGTGTTAAATGATTTGGGTATCCTTATTTTCTTATAAGAGGACACTTGAAGTATGTATAAGGCCTTGTCAGCCCATATTTATGTGGGCCTAGATCTGTTGATTCCTTTTATATCACACATTCTCATATTAGCCAACGATGATTTCTTATGATGGAAATATGTTTTTTTATCAAAGTCTCCCTTAGTTCAATAATAAATTCCATCTACAGGGTTATTTGGTGGATGTTTATAGATGTAGGTGCTTTGGATTCAAGGTGATAATTCCAGTGGATGCTGACATGTTAGGTGAGTCGTTTAGTCATGCTAGTGTGCTTTTGGTGGTTGATAAAGAGCCTGCCCCACCTGTATCCATTCCATCTTTGGATCTAGTGTCTTATCCATGTCTCTAATGCATATCTCTCTAAGATCTTGAAGATCGTTCTCCTAATCCTATAATATTATCTTCACCCACTAAAGATTGACCTCATGGGAGATCCATTTCCCTAGCCTCTCCCTTCTCGATGGTGGGTTTCTTTAGAGCCTCATGGGTCATCATCTCAAAAAAATCCACGTTTTGTTAAGGAGGATATTATTGATGTTGTACTAGATAGCCCTTCGAATCCTCATAAGAAGTTGTTAGATATTAAGGATGGTATTTAAAAGGACATATCTTAGATCATGATCCACCTAGAGGGGGTTACTCCATCCATTACACTAGACTATGGTGTTTTCCCATCAAAGGAGGTTCTAACTTATCTAACTCGGTCATTGTGCTCTCCAAACCACTTTGCTACTCTAGGGGAATCTGAGGTGAAGACAGAGATATTGGATTCTCTATTCTACCAAAAGGGAGGGTGTTTTAAGTAATTACATTTATTGGTAGATATAGGATGTATCACACATGAAAAATCCATAGTGGTGATAAGTTCTCGTTCAGTAGTTAAACTAGGTAAGTCCTTACACTACAAGTCCACTATATGAATCTCTCAATGATCTCCATCATCATATGGAACTCAATGGGTCTTGGGGATTGGGAAAAGAGTGACTTAATATCTAATGAAGTGTTGTGTAATCATTACTTCATACTTGATGTTCTATAACCCAAGTAGAATGAGAGCCTCATGACATCCTTTGTTTAGAAAATTGGACTTTTGGATTTCATGCATGGGAACCCATGAAACTCACATTATGGATTTTCTAGAAGGTCATTGTTTCTATGGTTTGAGTAAATGATCATCCTTATAATATATCTAAAAAGGTGACTATTGGGGAAACTTTATTTTTCTTCTCATTTGTTTATATGAAATATTAGTCAATGGAAAGAATAGTTTTATGGTAGAATCTCTCCAACTTGCAACTATGGTACTTAGAATGGTTCGTCGGAGGTGGTTTAAAAAAATAGTAGAGTCTTTTGAAAATAAGGATGGAGTGGGTATTAAAAAAAGGAATATAAGATTTTATAGAGTTCACAACCTTTAATGGGATTATGTACATGTGTTTCTTAAGAGATAATTTTACCTAGTGTAACAAATGAAAAGGAAGCAGAAGAATATAGAGCGAACTAGACTGGTGTTTTTCCAACCTACAAGGTATCAGATATTTTCCAAAAGCCTCAATCTCATGCCATAATTGGCCTCTATTGGATCAATCCCCTCTTATGGGGAATCTTAAGATGGATTAAAGGAGGATAAACTAGTTCTTTTATTCAAATAGTTGGGCTTAGGATGTGGAATTTATATAGAAAGTAATGAGATCTTCGGAGAAATTGGAGTAGGGTTTCTCATGGGTAGGGTTAACTAATATTATCCAATGATTGAATATGGATATATAAGAATATAACTCCAATATATCAAACTATGATTTTATTTAGTAAGAGATTAAAACTGATATCGATAGGAAGGAGTATAGGCTACAAGAGAGATGGGATGTTGATTCCATCATCAATATGATTAAAAAAATGGATTAACAATTTCTAGAAATTGAAAGAGTGAGTAGGGAAAGGTCAATGGATATTTGTATTAGGGAGGCAGATAAGAACATAACCTATTTTTAGGAATTTCTTAAGGATAAGAAGTTATCAAGAAGGATAAAACTCATTATAGAGGATGACTCATATATAGGGTATGTGGAGGTGGTAGGGAGTCTCACGATGAAACCCTTTGAGGAAACTAAAAATTGAAAGAGGGGGGAAATTGGGATGAATAGAGAAGAAACATTTCTACTCAATATATCTAAGTTGGTGGAGGATAGGGACAATAAGGACATAGAGGAAATTCTAGAAGAAAAGGATATCAAGGAATCCATTTCTAGTATGAACCCAAAAAGTTCATCTAACCCTAATTTGTTTCCTGGATTGTTTTACATACCTATATGGGATATCATCATGATACAAGTTCTTGAAGAAGTACAAGATTTTTTTAAAGGAGGGGAACTTAAAAGGGTAGTGTATACATCCATAGTTAATCTGATTTGGAAAGATAAGTTTGATACCACACCCAACCAATATAAACTCATTTTTCTCATCTTTTCCTATAAAATCCTCACTCGCCGCAATTATAGATGGCTTGGATGGGTTATTACAAGGGTCATTTTAGATGATAATAATGAATTTATTAAAGTAAAAAACATTAAAGGGTGATGAAAAATTCTAAATAGATGGTGGATGACATTCAAAAGAGAAAAATGGGATATAATATTATCATCAAAGTGGATATGGAGAAGGCATAGAACTGATTGGAGTGAGGTTTCATAATGAGGGTTATGAGATAGTTTGTATTCAAGGAATAAATTTATGACTTGTTATTTAAATTCGATGTGTCCCCATGGATTTTTATTTCAACTACATGTAGGGTATTTGGTTTCTTCAAAACCATTAAAGGATTAATACAAGGAGATCTAGTTTCACAAAGGATTTTTTATACTATCATAGGAGGATATCATCAGGAACATAAAATATATAATGGAGGATAGGGAGATATTTCCATATAAAAATAGGTTTGAGGATGGAATGGTTTCTCAACTTATGTTTTCTGATGATATGTTTTTATCTATTAATGGGAAAAAAAATTCATTAATGAGTTCAAAAAGATCATGGAGTCCTATGGAAAGTGGAGCAGATAATGAGTTAACCAGGGGAAGCGTAGTGATTTCATTTCAAAAAACATCTCGAACTATCATAGTAAAATCATTTAAGATAATATATGCATCCAAATGTGACACCTTCTGATAGAGTATCACAGTGCACCCATATGAAATGAAAAAATTTGGAAGGTGTTATTTGAAGGTATCATCAACATTATCACTAAGTGAATCTATAACTAGTAGAACTAATTCCTTTCATTTTGGGGGAAGGATAATTTTTTTTAATAGTGGTCCCACTTAAATTCCAGAAAATTTTATATCATTACTCATGGATATTAAGGGAACCAACAATGAACTTGAAAAAATCATGATGACCTTTATCTGGGATGCCATCCAGGGAGGAAAATTCCACTAGGCTTCTTGGATGATAGTGGAAAAGATGACCGAGGAAGAGGTATCTATTTAAGGAGTGTGGTGGGGGACATGTAGGTAGTGAAGGTAAACATTGATTGGGATATAATCGAATAGAATTCATTATGGGTGAAATTTATGAAGAACATGTATAGAGAAGATAAGAGGGGTTGGGATGAATAATCAAATAGAAAGTCTATCCTTGTGAGAAGAATGATAGAAAAGATGGAGATACCGAAGGATAAGGCATTGTGGGTGGTGTGGGTCATGATGATATGATCTATTGGAAGGATAAAAGGGATAGTGGTAATATTTTCTTCCCTTTCTATCCAGTTCGAAGTATTTTATCCAAATATTCTAGCATGTATCATAGAATTACCAGTATGACTCTTGATCTAGAGAAAAAGACACTCCATGGGAATATTAGTCTGGTGGAAAATCCCAATGCTATGAACCTACCCAAAGGGGCCTATTTCTAAACTCCCCAATCCCACCTCCAATAGGCTAGGGGATTTTGATTAGCACTGAGTAGGCATATCACTGACATGGGAGGCCATAGCCTAAAGTACCTATACACACACACACACATTTCCAAGCCCATACAACACTGAAATGTAAAACAACTGATAAACCATGAATGCATACATCTAAATCCCACAACCAGAGTATGAAAACAAGAAATGGAAAGTAAATGGGGATAAATAAAAACCCACCAAAGATTCTGAAAAAAAGTCCAACCTGAAGGTAAATATGGGGACTGTTGTTAAGATAAATGCAGGAACACACCTTGGTCTATCCAACCCACTAATCACTATTTGGTCATGGCCCCTCTAGGACTCTATGAAAAGGTCGATTGTTTTCACAAGACATGACACGTGCAAGAAAAGCCCATGCATGGGTGATTATAAAAATACGTAGTAGGACACCCAAAACCCCAAGGAAAATAACAAAAATAATAACAATAAATTCTCTATAGGTATATGTCTACAACACATATAACAAGAATATACAGATATTCTCAATAAAGAAACATAGTCTCAAGGTAAAGTCACAACCCTAATGTCAGACTAGGATTATTACTTGAATGTTTCATATAGAACTCGTCCGGGAGAACACACTCCACAAGTTAGATATCACTGATGACATTCGTTTGAGAGGTCATCATTATCGGGTCTTATCATAAGAAGGATATGTTGGAAGTCTAAAGAGATACAATATACATATGAGTATCACACCCAAGTCCATGGGATATATCAACAACTCAATTTTGGATAACCTTCTAATTAGAGGATTATCACTCACATAGTGTTGGTCACAATGATACCAAGAACTACACCTAGGGATATAAGATGACAAATGATCTCACTCCAGGCCTCAAGAAAGGATTCCAACAACTCTATCCAAGAAGTCCTACTAAAGGGATCACTGCCCTAAGTTTATGATGTAATTCCATACTAACCATCATGTAATGGATATAGGGAGCACGCCCTAATAAAACTTGTCCAATATATAGAGGAAAATAGCTTTAAGACAACTCTAAAGGAGTACACAGTGTGTACTGGTAGTACACAGTGTGTCCATTTGGCACCAGGTCCTACCCATATAAAAGAACTATTCCCATGTCCATGTAAAATTACATGGAGTTCCCATTCTTGTGTACTTTTTCCCATATCCAAGTACATGGCTCTGCCCATGTATACTTGGACTGGCCATGTTCGTGTCAGAGTAGATGGTGTGACCGTGCCCATGTAATCTGCGTACTATCCCAGGTACACATTGGGCCATTAGAGAGGGGTCACATGACATGTGATATGGTCACACATCATGTGATACTTAACTTAATTCTGAAACCTGAGCCTCTACGGTGAGGGTCCCACACAACATGTTCCTCCATAACACATGTCGTGTACTGTGGGATTTCATAAATCATATGGGATTATACTCCATGTTTCTATATGCTTCTTTAGCACCTAGATCCACCATCACTGCTATCAATCATGCCTATGGAACATTAATTTGGGGTTTGACCATCCTTGCTACTACTGATGGCCAGATTCCATCCCTTGATTCACTGAAAAATGCAACTTAAAGCTACACCTCCATTGTTCATCCAAAACCTATACATGAACACCCCTGATATGGTCCCAATCCATTGATTTTGTCATCTTCTCACAATCCCCATGTCATACTGAGTCTGAATCTATGATATCAAATCGTTTGTCCAAGAAACAGGTTCACAACATTTGATTCATCGGTATTTGGGTTGAACAATTGGGAAAACTAAACCTTAATGATAAACACACCTTGGAAAAATGGGAGAAAACCATGAAACATACAAAAAGAGAGAAAAAATCATCCTTGTTTAATTGGCCTTGATCGATTATAGTTATAATGAGGAATGAAGAACCAATAATAAATAAATAAATACCCCAAAATATCCCCATAGATAAACTCATACCGCAATACGACCAATATGGGAATAAATCCGTTGGTCGATTGATTTGATTTCATCATAGGAGTTAATAAGGAAGAAGAAAACCAAAAAAACATCATCATACTTCTATTTGGATCAATCAATGATTAAGAAAGAAGTTGCATCATGGTCATTGGTGATATCCTCCGATTCTATTGCACACTGATTGTGTAACCTCAATCGGATCGTCGTCTTCCAATGGAGTTCCTCTAATTCTCTCTAATGGTTCTCATCGCTTCATAGGGTTATGTGGATAACCTTGAAAATTTTCCCTAGGAATATAATTAAATAAGAGGATTATGTCACTATGTCATTTCAAATTAAGTAAATTATTTTTTTAAATTTTTTTATTCACCCCCAATGATTTTTTCACAAACAACCAATGATGAAAAAGGTTATTTATCACATACAAAAAAACCCATACTATAAACTCAATATTTCCCTTAAATTTATGATTTGATCCTCCATTTAAAGGTTATTCCATTTTTTCAGGAAAAAAATGCGAGCGTGCTATTTAATATATTTAATATATTTAAAACATTTATTTTGTGCACACTGGGCCTTAGAATCACATTCTATCTTAGTGCCTAATATAAAAATTAATCCATACAATATCCCAAAATAATAAATAGAAATATTAGTTTCTACATTCTCCCTACCTTGGATCTTTACGTCTCAAAAATACAAAAGAAGTGGCTATACAAAAATTTATGGGAATTGAGCATGTATCTGAGCCTCCCGCTCCCAAGTATTCACATAAATATTCCCATGCTTCCACTGGACATTCACTAAAGGAATCATTCACCCATGAAGGATCCTCACCTACCGATCCTCAATCTCTACTGGGTAATCAACAAAGGTAGACCCATACTCGATTTCAAACTCACCCCAATTTATAATTTGCAATGGATCATACACATACATCCTCATCTAGGACACGTAGAAGACATCATGTACTTGGTCTAACTATGGTAGTATATCTAAGTAGTACGAAACCTTTCCAAATATACATTGTATCTAAAAATGGATAATGAATCTCGAAGTTAGCTTACCACCCTAGCCAAATCTCTGTAATCCGCATTGAGGTGAAACCCATAGAAACAAGTAGCATCCCTCCTCAAAATCCAAAGGCCTCCTTCATATATCCGTATAGGAATTATGGTAGCTCTGTGTAGTCATCATCTGCTCCAAGATGGTCTTCACCTTCTCAGTAGTGGCTCATACAAACTTTGTGACCATGAGTGTTGACTCTTCTAGGTCAGTACAACAAAGTGGAGACCTGTAAGGTTGCCCATAAAAGGCCTCAAATGGTGCCATACCAATGGTGGGGTGGTAGCTATTGTTACACAAAAACTCTACCAATGGTAGGTGATCCTCCCAACTACCGGAGAAGTCCAACATGTAAGCTCACAACATGTCCTCCAGAACCTGAATGGTTCACTCAGTCTAACCATCAATTTGGGGGTGAAAAGACATGTTCAAACACAACTGAGTTAGAAATTCATCCTTAAATCCCTTCCACAATCAAGATGTGAATCGAGCATCATGGTCAGAATTGATCATCACAGAAACTCCCTAGAGTTGGACTATCTACTACATGTATAATAATCCCGACATCTCTACTGAAATATACTCACAAATAGCTAGGAATTGGTATGGCTTGGTGATTCATTCTATGATCACCCAGATGGAATAGTTTCCACTAAATATATGTGGTAACCCAATCATGAAATCCATGGAAACATCATCCCACTTTCACTATAGCACCTCAATGGGATGAGCTAAAATTGCTGAAACGGGGTGCTCATCCTTCACTTGCTGACAAGTAAGACATCAAGAGACAAACTCTAAAACTCCCTTCTTCATCCCTATCAACCAAAACTAACATCGAAGGTCTTGGTACATATTTTCCACACCTGGATGTACCACCAAAGGATATGTATAAAATTATATCAGAACCTCATCCCACAAAATCAGTGGTATCATCGTGCATCCTATGAAAATAATGATATGCTCCCACCTTCAAAAAATACATTAGAAGAATGTCCAATGGATATCTGAGTATGTAGGGTCTCACAATTATCATCCCAATTTGTGCCTCTCTGAATTGTTGTAAAAGAGAAAGGGAAACAAATATCAACTGAAGGTAATATTCTCTATCTCTATCCATGAAGTATAACTATAATGAGGCCAACTGCTCTGACAAATCATTCATTAACTGTGAACAAGATATTCTGGTGAGAGCATCTGCTACTATGTTCCCCATCCATGGAGTATAGACAATATCAAACTTATAATCCTAGATGAAATATATCCATCGCCTCTATCTTAGGTTATGAAACATATAAGAGAATATATACTTGATACTCTTGTGGTCATAATAGACAATAAACCACTTTCCCATTAGTTAGTTTCGCCACATCTTTAGTGAGAATACTATAACTACTAAATCATGATCATTGGTCACATAGTTCAGATCACGTGGTCTCAAATTATGTGAACTATAGGCAATCAATTCCTACCTCTACATCAGAACAAAAAAAAATCTTGGTTCCTGATGTATTTCACAACACTATGTACTCGACACCCTCCTTTGGAAATATCAATATGAGAGCGCTCATCATTCTCTACCTCAAATCTAGAAAATCTTGTTGGAACCTCTCTATCCACACGAAATGTTACCCTTTTGGGTAAAATTTTTCATTGGGGATGATATCCTAGAGAATTTAGGTATGAATCTCTGGTAATATCCTACCAACATAAGGAAGATTCACACCTCAATCATGCTCTTGGGTGACTCCCATGATGAAACTAACCGGAGCTTCACCGTGTACACTGCCACACCATCTTCTGAGATAACATGTCCCAAAAAGTAGACCTCCTAATTACAAAACTAGAACTTCATGAAATTCCTATAAATCTAGTGTTCTTATAGTACATCCAGAACCATCCTCAAGTGTCTCACGTGCTAATATTCAGAGGCTGAGTACACTAGGATATCATTGATGAAGACTACCATGAACTAGTCTAGGAAATGATGAAATATCTAGTTCATGAGTCCCATGAATACTTGAGTTCATCATACCAAAGGGAATCACCAAGTACTCATAGTGATTGTAGTGAAAAATAAATTCCATCTTCGGTATATCCTCATCCCATACTTGAAACTGGTCCTAATCTGAGGTCAATCTTCAAGAACCATCATGCCTCTATCAATTGATGAAATAAGTCATTGATCCTTAGTAGTATATACTTATTCATTACAATAACTTAGTTTAGTAAATGGTAATCAAAACATAACCTCAAGCTCCCTTCCACCTTCTTAGTGAATAAAATTAGGGGTGCCTAGGGTGAAACATTGGGTTTAAAAAATCCCTTCATTTGCAAGTCCTCCAACCACTCCATCAGATTTTTAAGCTATATGGGATATATATGATATACTGGAATAGACATCAGTTCCATCTTTGGGTGTAGATCAATGCATAATTCTATCTCTCAGTGGGGAGGTAAGCCTAGAACTTATTTAGGAAAAATGTCCTCATACTCCACCATCATTGTAGGTAACTATAAAATCATAACATCCACTGCACTAAGGGTCATTCTTGATAAATGATGAGTAATAATATTAACCCTAATTTTCATGAGTCCAAGCTATACTATCTAGGTTTAATTTTTACCCAAAAACGAAAAACTAGTCCCTTCGCTACTGACACACCACATCCTTTGCCTGAAATAGTATATCTGGGCTTGAAATATTGATAACCAGTCCATTACTAAGGTGAAGTCATAAGGCCTCATCACTGCTATAAATATATGCCAATAGAAAATCTCACATCCAAAAGTCAGACCACACAATCGGCACAAGTGTGTGATCATTGAGTCATCCCCAATAGGAGTCCCCAAGCGTAAGGGATAGGCCAAGGGCTCAACCAGAATCTCTAAGTCTCAAACAAGATATGAGTAAATAAAAGAATAACTGACACATATGTCTATCAGTACTGAAGATAAGGTAGAAAAGACAAATGTTTTACCTCATATCATTACCAAAACCTCGGGTTCATAAGCCTCAATCACCTATAGTTTCCCCCACACCATCCTACAGCTCCCTGATCCAGGAGTAGACCACCTATGGGTAAAGGTGGTAATACGTTGAAAAATATAACACCTCCATATGCTCTACCAATCCTTTTCCATATCCTCCTCCCTTTGTACCTTCCTTCTCCTACCACTACCTTTACCTCAGTGACCCATCCACTGTCTCTCTCCCATCCATATGGCAGGTTGAGCAATCTCGTACAAGATGTACCCTTCTATAAAATGTGTAGCATTTCCTATACCTAGGCTGGATAGACCCATACTATGAGCCCTGAACCACATAACCACTATCCTGATACCTTTTCTTGAAATACCTCTCACATTTAGGTCCTTGATATTGATGTCATCTCCCTGCTACTAAAGTCTCTGCTCCTAGGTTCCCACTGCTGGAAAGCACTATCTATGTCTTCTCAACTAGAAAACTCTCAACCGCTAAAGCTCACTCTATCACCCAAAATAGGTATAAATTTACATAGGTATAAAACTGGATTGGATGTATCAATAAAGGTATCATTTGAAGGTCCAATATTGAAAGGAATGATCTTGAACCATATCCATCAAGTACCTAGAGAGGTTAGTGAACCTTGATGAATACTTAGCTACTACCATGATACCCTGTTGAGCTTCAAAATATCATAGATGTGTATATCCATAAATTTATCTAGTGATAACTCTTTTATGAAAATTTTCTCGAACTCTAACCATGATGGAGTCACCTCATCATAATAATGGATTACAAAACTCTACCATCGTTTAATTAATCCATAGATAAGGATTACTTCCATAACCACCATATGATTTTCTAATGTCCTAAAAGATAGAAAAATCACAGCACCACCTAAAGACAGTCCTTAGACACTTGTGGGTTGGGCTCACCTTGGAACCTAAGGGGTTTCTTTCACTAAAAATCATGAAGCGCACTTAGCCTGCACACCTCATATGTTGGTACTACAAGTAACATCTACTACTTTATAGGTGGTGGTATAGGTAGTGCACCACATAGAGGTAACACCTCTAAAAACGGTCCTTGTATCGATGTTTCATTGATGAGGGGATCATCCTTATGATCCTAATGATGAATCTTAGCTGGAATACATCCTATAGGAATCCTGAAATAATTAAGATATTCCATAGTCAATTAGTATATCTAGAAATATTACTCAAAAAGTACATAAAAAGCACAAACCATTCCTATATGACACATGTAACATTGTTTTCTCTACAACTAGTTTCCTCATGTGCCGAGTCAAAAGGTAGGTGATTAGAGTCCCGGTGTATGGATACATTGGCCACTAAACCAGCATAGGAGTCCCTAGCCTAAAATCCAAATTTAAAAAACTTAACACTGGTTCCCCAAAACAATATCATAGACTCCGATCCTATGTTTGAACCAACAGCTCAGATACTACTCTTTCATGACCCGTCCCAAAGGGGACCATGCTACGACTCCCCAAGTCCACTTCCAAAAGTCTATGGGATGGAGACTTGTGTTGAGTAGGCATATCACTAACATGGGAGGCCTTAACCTAAATTATCTGTACACACTCACACATATCCAATCCCATAAAATAGTGAAATATAAAATGACTGATAAACCATGCATGCATACATCTAAATCCTACAACTAGAGTACGAAAAAGAGTAATGGAAAGAAATCAGGGACAAATACATTCCAAACACAAAGAGTTTGAAAACAAGTCCAACCTAATAGTAAAGATGGAGATTGATTTCAATATAACCACAAGAACACACCTCACTCTGTATGGTTCATTAAGAACTGTTTGGTCTTGGTCCCTCTAGTACTTCATAAAAAGTTTTATCATCTACACAAGACATGACATGTTTAAGAAAATCCCATGTAGGGGTGAGTGTAACAATACCCAGTTGGACACCCAAAAACTAAAAATAATATAACAAAAAGAATAACAGTAATCTATTAAATGGTATATGTCTAAAAATAATATAATATGAATATCCAAATATACTCAACAAAGACACATAGTCTCAAGGTAAATTTACAATAGTAATTCCAGCCTAGGATTCCTACTTGAAGGTTCCACATAACAATTTTCTAGGTGAAAACACTCTACAAGTTAGATAACACTGATGAATTCCATCCGAGTGATTTTTCTCATCGAGTCATGTCATAAGAAGGATTCACTTGAAGTATGAAAATATATGATACAAAGATGAGGATCACACCCAAGTCCATGGGGTATACCAATCACTCAATATAGAATAAACCACAAAGTAGAGGATATGTACTCATGTAGTGTTGTCCATGATAATAATAAGAACTCCACCTATATAAAGAAGATGATATAGGATATCACTCCAGGCCTCACAGAAGGATTCTAAAAACTCTATCCAAGAAGTATTGTAAAGGTATCACTGTCCAAAGTTTAGGATGTGATTCAATACAAACCCTCAGGGTATAGACATAGGGAACACACCCTAATGAAACTTTTACAAGATACATAGGACAATGGATCTAATTCAACTCTAGAGTAGTACATAGTGTGTACTGGTAGTACACGACTTGTCCCTTTGACACTGATTCCTACCCATGTAAATGGACCATGCCCATGTACATTTAAAAGTACACAAAATTCCCATTCCTATTTACTTCTTCTAGTGTCCAAGTACACAGCTCTTCCCATGTACACATGGACTAGCCAAGTTTGTGTCAGAGTACATGGCATGCTCACGCCCGTATAGTCCTATCCATGTATATGTTCCATCCTAGGTTAACATAGATACCTAGGGGGTGGGGGGGGGGGGTCACAAACTATGTGACAGGGTCACATTCCATGCGATACTTAACTTTATTCTAAAACCCATGTTGTCTCTATGAGGGCCCCATATGGAATGTTCCTCTAGAACACACACCGTGCACTGTGAGATTTCACATATCCTATGGGATTCTCATATGTGTTTTTGTTTTCTTCTCTAACACCCAGATCCACAACCTTCACCATCAATCACACCTATGGAAATCATATACGAGGTTTGACCAGCCCCGCCACTACCGATAGACAGATTATGGCCCTTGAATATCCAATAAAACACAACCTAAAGCTAGGCCTCCATCATTCATCCAAAACCCATGAATGAATGCCCCCGATATGGTCTCCATCAATCACTATTTTCATAATCACATGATCCCCACAACATACCAAGTTTGGATCTATAATATCAAATCGTTTCACCAAGAAATGAGTGTGTAATATTTGATTCCTTAGTATTTGGGTCAAACCAACTAGAAAACAAAACCCCAATGATGAAAATAAGTTGAAGAAATGGGAGAAAACCATGAAACACACAAATAGAATAATAAATCTCAGATGTGTTCAGTAGGCCTCAATCAATTTCTATTATAATGATGAATGAAGAACCAATAAAAAATAAATAAATCTCCCAAAAGGTCCCCACAGATAAACCCATCCCATAATGCAACTGATCTATGATTCAATCCTTTGGTTGATTGATTAAATTTGGTCATATAAATTAAAAATGGGGAAGAAAAACAAACCAAAAATAATCCTAACTCAATTTGGATCAATTGATGATGAATAATGAAGCTGTTTCGTGGTCTTTGATAAGATCCTTTGACTCTGTTGCACACCGATCATGGAACCTCGATCTAGTCTTCATCTACCAATAGATTTCCTCCAACACTCACCAATGGCTCTCATATATTTTTAGGGTTATGCAGCTAACCCTAATTGTTTTTCATAAGAATGTAATTAAAAAAGTGGATTAGGTTGGATCATCATTTCATATTAAATAAATTAAATAAATAAATTAATTTATTATCCATGCCCAGAATAACTTTTCTACAAAAAACCTGTTCCAATGAAGGCTATGTCATGGATAGGGTAAAATCCATGCTTTGAACTCAACGTTTCCCTCATATTTCTGATCTAGGCCTCCATTAATATGTTATTCTAATTTTTCATGAAAAATGTTCTTTTTTTATTTTTAATATATTTATTATATTTTAAACATTTATTTCGGGCATTTCCGGCCTTAGAATCACATGCCATCTCAGCACATGGTCTAAAAAATAATCCATAAAATATCCAACAATAATACATGTAAAATCTAATTCTCTACACCCAATATTTTTTTTCAGATTAGTCATCTAGATAATTTAGTGGTCATGATCTTTTCTTTATTTTTTATACAAACCATGATTCTGATGAGTTGGTGACCAAGTTATGGTGTAAAGAGATACTAATAGAGAAGAAATTTATGGTCTAACATTTGAGGAGAAAAGTAATACCCATGGATGATAATGTAAAAAATAATTTTATTTTTCTAGAATCACATAATCTGTGCTATGAATCACTTAGTTCAGAATCAAATTGGCACATATTCTTCAAAATAGAATAAGAGAATAAAATCTGGGAGAATATCGAATAGTGCATGGGGATTTCAGTGAATGGGAAGTCTCTTTTATACTTTATCATGTATTTGTTTTATGGAGATATCTATAATGGTATTGAAATAAAAATCCATGTCATTGTGTTCATAGTGGTGTGTTGGGTTCTATGGGAGGAAAGGAATAACACACGACAAGGTATGCACTACTCTCTTTTAGGCAACCAAGTTCACATGAAATCACTAGTGGTAGAACTCGGTGCTCTCATTAAAAGTGGGGGTTCATCATTTTCCTTTAGGGGTATCCTTAAAAATAACCCTTTAATCATGGAGGGAGGAGGTAGAGGTTACCATGGAAAATGTGTTAAACAGATGCTACCTAGTACATGGAAAAAGATGAATATTGATGGTTCTTATGTGCTTGGGGTGATGATAGGGGGTGGAATGGTGAAATATGATAGGGGTTTAGTGATATTTGATTTCAGTGTATTCTATGGTCTAATAAATTCCATTAGGTTAGAGATAAGGTATATGTTCAACATTCTTACATGGTTCAAGATTTATAATAGAAACATTTGGATGGTGGAGTCTGACTCCACAATTTTGGTTTGATTTCTCTGTAATAATACAAAAACCCCATGGGACCTAAAATAATTCATATGGAAGTGTAGGATGATAATTGATCATGGTATTGAGGTTTTACACACTTGGATGGAATGAAGTTTTTCATCTGATGCCTTAGATATTAAAGGGTTTCCTAGAGAGAGTATCACTTTATATCAATGTGTTGAATCCTTACAGCATGATTGTAACCTCATTGTAAATAGTGATTCCCTCATTCTTCACCAATTTACCCCTTATTTTCAGGTTATATTTTAATAATAAGTTAATTTTTTGTGAGTGAATTTAAACTTTAAAGGTTTATATTTTTGAGGTTAATTTAAATAGATATTTTTTGGATTTGTAAAGTAATTTCCAAATGAAAATTTTAAATTTGCTAACAGAAATTATTTTCATTTCCTAATTAATGATTATAGAATGAAGATAATTTTTATAAGAGAAAGTTTTTTGTTGAAAGATAAGGGTTAGAGTTTTATAATTTTCAAGTAATTTTTTAAAGAAAACCAAAATGATTTTTGTAGGGTTTTTCTAAATGAGGGAAAGGCATTTAAAATGGAAAAATATTTGGTTTTGAAAAGATTTTAAAAAGTTATTTTGAATCTTTTTTTTGGAATTTTAATGTTGGAATTTATTCTTATTTGGAGTTATGATTTTGAATAGGGGGGGGTTGGTTTTTGTATCTTGGGTTATTATTATACCTATGGATTACCTGGATGGGATGTGTTATATATTAATGCACCTTGATTTAAATTTTACACTATTGTTTGACTATATTTCCCATAGAAATTCTCAAAGAGTTTTAGGAAGTCCATGTTTTAGGATGTACTCAATCAGTGTCTCCTTTAGTCAAGGAGTATGATCTTTTGGTTTAAGGCCTTACCCAGACTCCAATTGGAGTGGTAAAGCTGAATACACTCTTTGTGAGTTGATCCCTTCTTAAGATCCTTTATTGCTTTTGTTCTTTGTGTTTCCCTTCAGTTTTCTCTATAAAATATTGGCTACCTTGGATATGTTCTAGTTCTATCCATTTAATATTCCCTTTAATTATATGGGCATTCTAGCCTTATTGTTGATATTTTTTTTGATGAATTTTTAAATTCAAATATTGGGTTCATTAATGGGTAACTAAGATGGGTGATACCCCCAACATAGGCCATATCCTAGTTGTTTCCTTGTTTCTTAGGATGGGTTCACTGAGGCCTCGGTGTTCTTGGTGTGATGATCCATATTGCTTCCTCTTCCACCATTATTCTAAGGCTATCATAGACTACTCTTCTTTGGGAACATTTTGTTTGAGGTAATTTTGGATATTCATTTTCCTCTATCATTTGTCCTCCTTAGACTGTCTTTGTTCAAGGTGATGTTAGCCATGAGATTTTGGAAACCAAAATGTTTAGTCCAATTGGAATTATTGATGTGTTTTCAATTGATCATTCTAATTTGATTCTTTTTGGTTTTGAGCCTTTATCAATTTTAGTGGTTCCTAGAGTTGAACTATCATTCATTTTTTCCTTTCATGTCAGTGGAACCCTTATGGTATAGAGATTAGGTATCAGTACCTGTCCTCTTGGTTAATCCCCAAATGTTTTTTCCTTTCATGTTTGGCCTTAAATGTGATTTGAGATCTTTGTGTGTTCATGAATTTGTAGATTTTTTTGATAGGGTTAGATATTTAGCCTTAGCTATTTGGTGAATTAGTGGTGATTTATTTTTATTGGTGCCATAGGTTTTGTTTTGGTGATGATTGAAGTGTCTATTTTCTATTTCTCTTTGCCACATCCTTTTTTATATTTTTATTGACTCTTTAATATCAAAATGTTTTATTTTGTTAAATAATTAAAATCTGTTGTGTTTTTATTCATAAATTATAAAATAAGTTTTTTAAATCATGTACTTTAGTGATTATTTTTATCATTTTAAGTAATTCTCAAATTAAATAATTCTTTTTTTAATTTTAAGTTTTTTTAATTTTTTAATTTTTAATTTTTTTGTTTTTAATTAAATTATAATTTTTCATTATTTTCATTCTTTCATTTTTTTATTTCTTTTAATTTTTGAAATAATTATTTTATTGATTCAGTAGTTTAATTAAATATTTAATTCAATTGTAAATAAACAATTCTATTTTGTTTTTGATTCTCTAATTAATTTAATTAATGTTAAAAATTTAATTCAATTCTTTAAATATTTTATTACTTGAGTTTTATTTTAGTTTAATTTCATTAATTATTTAATTAATTAATGTGTAAATGAACTGATACATCTGGATTAATTATTATTGTTTAGATTAATTGTTAATAAACTGTAAACCTCAATTAACTATTTATTTTTTTAATTTAATTTAATTTTATTTTTAACATGTTCTAATTGTATGTTTGTTTTAATTTATTAATTTTTTTTAGTTTTTTTGTTTTTTAATTTAATTTTGTTTGTTTTTTTGCTGCTTTGTTGTCCCGGTGACTCGGAGTCACTATTCTACCAACAGTGACTCGGAGTCACTATTCCAACTTCATGCTTCAGTCACCACCACCATTCTTCCAACGGTGACTCAGAGTCACCGTTCCACTCCTACATGGGTCACCGTTGCCATCCATACTAACCCACCATTCTCCCTTCACTCTTGAGTCACTCTTCCATGCCAACAGTGACTCCACTCTTAATGTTCCCTCCACCTCTAGTGTAACCTATGACTCCACTATCATCATTCCCTACACGGGCCACCATTCCACTACTGATCCTCTCTCACCATCAATGTGTTACCATTCCTCCTCTGCCACTGATGATGACTCCACCTCTTGCCTCACCGTTCCTCTACCCACCTGAATAGCGACTCCCAACCACCCCTGCCCTCTCCCACTGCTATCTCTAGCCACTATCAACCCCAACGAAATCAAATCACAATGGAAATAAGGGAAATATCAACACATCATCAATAAAAAATCATCCATAGCAACATTTCAAGAAATCAACAACACAAATCGAATCATTCTCCACAACAATAAACTAGAATCACAATTGAAACGACGCAAATCAAACTCCAAAAATCCCAAATACATTTTCCCCAAATCAAACACCAAACTGAATTTCTTTCCAGATCTAAGTAAGAATGCATAAACCAGATCTGAAGCTCCTTACCTCCATTTGATCTGAAGACAAGAAGTCGTGCTGACAGGCCTAGATAAACTCACCTCACACTTAATTCTCATCGCATTCCCCTTCCTATCGTGCACCAAATCCTCCTCCCACCCCCTCTTCCATATACCTAACCTTGTCACCCATGAGACATCACTCCCCTTGTCACCGATGGCCTCCACACTGCCTCCCTCCCTTATGGGCCACCCTCCTGTACACTGCAACTCTGACCCTTGAACCTCCTCTCCTCAATTCACCTCTTGCCGATGGCTGCCACACCCCTTCCCCTTCCTCTCCTAACACTAGAACCGCCCCACACATTTTTTTATTTTTATTTTATTTACTATTATTAATAACATATAATATATATTATATGATATCATATTTATTATAATTAATATACCTAATATAATACATATAATAATAATAATAAATATACTTTTATCTACTTATAATTATTATGTGTATTATATATAATAACAAAATTAATATATATATATATATTATAACTAATATATTTATTTAATAATTATTATTATTTTAAAATATAGGTAATTAACATCATATATATATATATTATATTTAAAAAATTTAATAGAAAAATAATATTTTTTTAATTATTTCAAACAATTCATTTCTTGATCATAAATATTTATTTTTCTTTTAATTATTTTATTTAACATTGATTTTTATATTCATATGTACATGTTTTAATTCAATAAATAGTTTTCTTTTCTTTTCTCTTTTTTATTTATTCTAATTATCTATATAATAATATAATATCTATATTTAATTCTAATTGTTTTGTTGTATTTTTATTTTCTATTTCAGGGGGTGATCATGGGCTTGGGGTGCATACTTTTTTAGCATGTTACGAGGATCTACTTCAATGATAGTTAAAGAAGAAACAACATTGTGAAAGCTCCATGTGGAGACCCGAGAGGACTTTTGCAAGATTCTAGAGAGTTCTAATCGAGGAAAAATCAGTTCATTCAGGGGGCACGAGAAGAAGATTGGACTATCATTCACCACTTCCATACTTTTGGCTGGGAACATATCATACTTAGACACTCATCCTCCACACCCACTTCCACTTCCCGGATCCATCACTTCCAGAATTCCAGAGTTCACTTTTGAGAGCAGATTCACTCATCACTTCACCATAGAGGAGAAGATCATAGCAGATTGTTTCCATTATCGATTCCTAGGGTAGGAGATTGAGAGCACCTCCTCACCACCATCAGGCTGCAGATAGAGGAGATTAAAGATTTATAGAGATCAAACAGGGAGACAAAATACTCATCAGCTCACTCTATTTTGTGCATTTCTCTCATTCATGATATTCTATATTTTAAATTCTATTAAATTAATGATTCCAACCATGATATCAGGTTAATACACCTTGAGGGTATAGGCTGATCAGTTAAATATGATTATCCCTCTATTTATGCATTTATTTTCTCTATTTTATTTCTCTCTCTCTCTCTCTCACTTCTTGAATAATCATTCTTTTCAAAAATTCAAGTATCTGTGAAAAATGAATTTGATTACATATAATTTCTAACTATTTTCAATATGAGGATTCAACTAAAAATTAATAAAGCTCATTAGAGAGGGAGATTCACTAAGTTCGAATGTAAATTTGAACCCAATGAATTATGATTTTTACGCATTGTTTGATAGAATTATTTCTACAACTGAAAAACTATAGATATTATTTAGTCAAAAGTTGACCAGATGATAATCTGGCCAACTAATTTTAATTAGATCTGACTATTTTGATTTATGTGCATGAAGAAGGGAAATCATATTGAATCTGACAACCGATCTCCCCCTCTCCATCATATTGATTGTTCAAACTTTTTTTCACTTCTTGTCTGTCTGCTTTGTTGTTTAACGATTCTACCAACTCACACATTCAAATTCTCACACACAAATCATCACTCACTCACTCACCATTTCACTTACTTCACACCATCACCAACATATTTCACATTTGTTTGTTCTTATGTGTTTTTATTATTGTTTTATTTAATTTTTTTGATCACTAATCCCAAAATCAGGCCTACCTATGGTTTGAACCTGTCGTACAACTGTACTAGGTAATATGTAGGAAATATAAATTTTAAATTTGTTTTCTCGTGCTCAACGACGCGTGATGTGGAAATTTTGGTACCGTTTCTTGGGATTTTGTGTGCAATCCTAAAAAAATAAAACAAAAATTCACATAAAAAACAAACAAAAAATTTAAAAAATAAAAAAACTGTCAAATAAAAAGAAATAAAAAAACAAAAAATGAGTAAAAAAATTCCCAAAAAAAATCAATTTTTTTTGTGAACCTACTATATACACAGTAGTTCCAAATATGATAACATACAACCTGCAAAACCTGATATTGAGAAGAACCTTAGATAATTGAAAAAGAACAAGTGGGGAATTAAAATGGAAGACAACAAAACTGAAAACCAAAACATGATCCAACCAAAAAAATTCAACCCACCTGGAAATGAGTTTGTTGAGAGGCACAACATGAGAGAATACCTATTACCTTCTATGTATAGTAACCCATCCTGCATTAGGCTTCCACCTAGGTCAAGTAATTATGAAATCAAGCATTCCATGCTTAGTCATCTTCCTACCTTCAATGGAATGATGAGTGAAGACTCCCATGAATTCATGAGAGCTTTATATTGTAGTGTCCAACAACTTCCACCGAGAGGCCTTAGTGAGTAAGAGTTGAAGTTGAGATTTTTTCCCTTCTACCTTAAGGGTAACACTAGGAAATAGTTCTAATAGTTAGAGGAAGATATCTTTGTCACCTGGGATCAAGTATATAATTCCTTTATCATGAAATTATATCCTAGGAGGTTGACATATGATATTAGACACAATATCACTGGCTTCATTCAAGACAAGGGAGAGATTTTTCATGAAGCCTGGGATATGTTTAGGGGACTTCTTAGGAAGTGTCCAAATAAGAAGTGCACATCCCAATTCTTTATAGATACATTCTATAAAAGCCTTACCGCTTACCACCAAACCTTGGTGGATCAGTCTATTAAGGGGGGGGGATTTAGTGATAGGACTGATGGGGAGATTAAATGAATTTTGAACACATTAAGATCAAAACTCCCAACATAAGTGTTCTAGGAGGAGAACCATTTTGAGGAAGGAACCAAACCCAGTTCCTCAAGATGAAGCACAATATGCTATATTTTTAAATGAGAACACTCACACCACCATTTGGGAGCAGTTCCACCATTGTGGCATGTATGTCCATTCATAAACTTACTATCCAAAGTTTTACATGCCTATCCAAGATCCCAAGTGTGCAAATTTTTTTTGGCTATGCTCCTAGAATCCATCCTAAGAAATATCCATTTTACAACACTTAGAATCAGGGGTATAGAAACTACCCAAACCTATCATGGAGGGAGCAGGGAGTCCTTCAACCCGCTACCACTCCTAGATTCTAGCAGCCTCCAAGGTAGCAGTTATAACCCCAACCCAAACCCAAGGCCGAGTCATCCAATTACAAAAATGAGATGAAGGATATGTTTTATCATTTTATAGGGATATTTGATGAACAAAAGACCAAAAATGATTTTGATAAAATTCAAATGGGTTTAAGAATTAAAAATATTGAAATTCAAATGGGGAAGTTAGCTAGAGATGTGGGAAATAGAGACAAAGGTAGGCTTCTCAGTACCACTGAATCCAATACTAGGAAAAATTACATGGATTTCACCACCATAAGTGGTCTCAAAACCCACCAAGATCCTAGTAAAGAACCTAAAACTATTCAAAATGAAAATCTTGATGAATCTAGAAAGTTAAATCTGGAAAACTAGATAGAAGCACTACGAACCCCCCAGTTCTTACAGTTCCATCTTAAAAACCCAGAGAAAATGTCTTGAAAACAAATAAAACAAAGAAAAGAAAATACTTTAAGAAGAGGATATAGGGATTCCCCAAATTGTGAGAAATTTTTTCCCTATCACCCCTTTTCCTGAAATAATAAACAAAAGAAACCATGATTCAGAATTGCTAATTTTTTTGAAAGTGGTTAAAAAGATGAACATTGATATCCCATTCCTTGAAGCCCTTATTCAAATACCATAATAATTAAAATCACTCAAGAAAATATGCTCATACAGAAAGACCCTAGAAGAATTTTCTACTTATATATTGACATAAGATTGTATTTCTATGTTGTAGAATATGATACCTCCTAAGTCTCAGGATCTAGGGAGCTTTGTCACCCCCTACACCTTGGGGGATGGAGGTGTTAAGTTCAACTGTTTGTGAGACCTTGGTGCTAGCATCAATCTAATTCCTCTATCACTCTTTTAGTACCAAATATTAAGAGTTGCCTAACCTACCACTATTGTGTTATATCTTGATAATAAATCCATCACTCATCCAGTGGGTAGGGTTGATGATTATTAGTGGGAGTATGGAAACTCTTTATTCCTACTTACTTTTTTAGTCTTGATATGGAGTGTTACCATGAGGTTCCCATCATCCTTGGTAGACCCTTCCTAGCCACAGGAGGAGCTATAATAAATGTATCTAAATGGAAATTTATTTTCAATTTGGGTGAAAAAATAGGAATTCAATGTTTTCAAGAAAAAATAATAAACCACCCACCCAATATTTCCCAAGGATGAGTTGTTAGTTGCTGATAGTACTAATGATGAGAAGGAAGATTAGTTTCTAATTATGATAGAGGAAATCAACTGTGAACCTGAGATCCCTATTTCCACTTTCATGGGGATTAGCTCAAGTAAAGAGAGAGAAACTATTGATGAGTGCGAGGGAGAGTTTTTGGAGTACCAAGATGATTTTTATTTAGAACACATTCTTACCCCAATAGAGGAGTCTGAGTGTGAAGAAAACTTTTCTAGAAATTCTAGTGATAAGGAAGAATCCTTCTTTACTGCTTGCTTCAAGAAGAAGCATGAAGACCTTGGGCTACCTAGGCCCAAGTGTCTTCCATCTAGTGAATCTCCACCCATTCTTGAACTCAAAAACCTCCCTTAAAATCTCAAATATTCTTTTTTAGGAGAGAGTTCCACCCTTCCTATTATCATTTCATACAATATGGAGGCCAGATAAGAGGAACAATTATTGAGTTTTTTTAAGAAGTACAAGTCTATCATGGGATAGACAATTGTTGATATAAAAGGGATAAGTCCAGCATTCTGTATGCATAAATTCCCATGTAAACTAAGTGTAATCCTAGAGTGTAATACCAAAGGAGACTCAATCCCAACATGAAGGAAGTTGTGAGGGAAGAGGTTATCAGGCACCTTGATGCAGGGATAATTTTTTCCATTTCTGATATCCTTTGCGTAAGTCATATCCTAGTGGTCCCCAAAAATAGTGGAGTATAGTGGTTATAAATGAGAAAAATGAGAAAATCCAAACAAGGGCAGTGAAAAATGGAGAGTCTGTATAGATTATAGAAAGTTGAATGCTAAAAAAATAAAGGACCACTTTCTCATTCAATTTTGGACCAAATATTGGAGAGATTGGAAATAAATTAATTTTTATATTTTCTTGATGGTTACTCTATTCACAACTATATTTCCATTTCTTCTGAGGATAAAAAGAAAACCACCTTAACTTATCCAATTGGGAAATTCGCATACCAAAATATTCCCTTTGGATCGTGTGGTGCTCCTACAAAATTTCAGAGGTGCATGCTAGACATATTATTAGATATGATTGAAAGGATAATTGAGGTCTTTATGGATGATTTTTTTGTAGTGGGAAGCAATTTAGAGAGATGTTTACAAAATATGGATTTTGTCTTGGAAAGGTGTCTAGAGGCCAACCTAGTATTGAACTGGGAAAAGTGTCAATTCATGGCTAATGAGGGAATTGTCTTGGTACATAAGGTTTCTAAGAGGGGGTTGGAGGTCAATAATGCTAAATTTAGGTTATCCAAAAGTTTTCCCCACCTGAAAATGGAAAAATAATCAGGAGTTTTTTTGATCATGTAGGGTTTTACATGAATTTCATTAAGTATTTCTCTAAGATTACTAAAACCCAATGATACTACTAGTTAAAGGCACACCATTTGTTTTTTATGAGAAATTTCTATAGTCCTTTAATCTACTCAAGGAGAAGCTAAAAACTTCACCAGTGATCACTACCCCTGACTGGAAGTTCCCATTTGTGGTGATTTGTGATGCAAGTGATTTTTCGATAGGTTCTATTTTGGGGTACAGGAAAGATAGAAATATGAATGTCATTTAATTTTCTATGAAGATACTAGATGATGCCCAAAATAATTATTCTACCACTAAAAAGGAGTTGGACACTGTGATGTTTTATTTGGAAAAGTTTAGGCAGTACTTGATAGGGTCGAGATTCATCATTTTCACAGACCATGCCGACCTTAAGTACATTATAACTAAGAAGGATTAGAAACCAAGAATCCTAAGATGGTCCTTGTAGCTACAAGATTTTGACTTGGTTATCAAGGATAAGAAATGGGATGAGAATATAGTGGCAAACCACTTTTCCAGGTTTCCCATCACCAATAGTGAGGAACTAAGAGAGATTAACACTTCATTACTGGATGAATAGTTATTTTCTACTTTTGGGCAGTAGTATGCTTGGTTTTTAGACTATTCTAAATTTCTAGAAGTAGTTTTCATTCCCAAGGACCTATCACATAAGAAAAGAAAGAGGTTCATATTCAAGATGAAATATTATTTTTGGGATGACACTCTTTTCTTTAGGTGGTATGCATGTGGGATTTTAAAAATAATTGTTGCCGAGGAAGAGATGTTTCCCATACTTGAGAGCTACCATTCATCACCTTGGGGTTGCCACTATAGAGGAGAGAGGACTTATCAGAAGGTTCTACGGTCTAGTTTTACTTTCCTACTTTATTAAAAGACGTTAGGAGTTTGGTTATTAGCTGTGAAAAGTGTTAGATGTTAGGTAATGTTTGAAGAAGGAAAGAGTTTTCTCAAAAAGGAATTATGGAGGTAGAAATATTTTATGTATGGGTCTTGGAATTCACGGGACATTTCCCATCCTCTTATGGGAATGACTATATTTTAGTTTTTGTGAATTATGTGTTTTAGTGGGTTGAGTAGTATCTCTGCCTAAAAATTCTACTAATAGTGTTATCAAGTTTATCATGAAAAACATATTTTCTAGGTTTGGTGTACCTAAATCATTCATCAATGAAAATTATAATCATTTAAAAAATTAAAAGTTTAAAAACTTTATAGAGAAGTATGGATGCTCTTATAGGTCAAGTACCACCTATCAACCACAATCTAGTGGGTAGATAGAAGTATCTAATAGGGAGCTTAAGAAAATTTTGGAGAAATCAGGGTCTAGATCTAGGAAATATTGGTCAGTGAATTTGGATGAGGATTTGTGGGCTTATAGTACCGCTTATAAGACTCCTATAGGGATGTCACCCTACATGATGCTTTTTGGGAAAACATGTCATCTTCCTGTTGATTTGAAACAAAAATATTTCTGGGCAGTGAAGGCCTTAAACATTGATTTCAAGTCTGCTGGTGAGATAATGTTGTTGGATTTGAGTTAGCATGAGGTTATTATAATGAATTCCTATTAAAATGATGAAATTTATAAATAGAGAAAAAAGGACTTTCATGATTCAATCATTCAGAATAGGAATTTTAAGGATAGTGATAAGTTCCTTCTATTTAATTCAGGACTTATGTTTTTTTCTCAAAAGTTAAAAACTAAGTGGTCAGGACCCTTTACCATTGTGAGAGTCTTTGTTAATGAAGCTGTGGAGCTAGTTGGAGAGGAGAAAAGACCATTTTTTGTCAATGGTTAGAGGATCAGTCATTTATATGAAGGGTAGCCAAAGGGCTTGGCTACAATCTCTCTACTGGAAGAATGAGATCTCTTACGTCTAATTAAGGACTATAAACTTAGTGTTTCATGGAAACTAACCAAAGGTTTTTATATTGTTTTCCTGTTATTTCTATTTTAAAATAAAAAAACTCTTTCTACTTGTTCTCTAATGTTCCTTTTAACTATCTGATGGTGCTTCATGACCTAACACTACTTTGGAGAGATGTTGCTTATAGAAACTTAGTAAAAGAAAACCAAGGGAGCAGTACAATGTATCATATGGATAACATTTCTTTCACTCATCCCTTTGTTTTAATTTTCTTGATCTTCAAATTATGGATTATAATGCTTTACTTTCTAAACTTGAAGGTTAATGAAGAGGAGTAACCAACCATTGCAGTAGAAGAGGATCTTGATATGGAAGTCAATGTTAAAGTTCCACCTTGTCAGGGAAGAGTTTTTCTATTTTTCCAGTTTTATTTCTTTCTCAATTATTATTATCTTCTACAATATTTTAAGTTTGGGGGAGTCCCTTGATTTTTTTGAAAATTCATGAGTCTATTTCCTACTTGGCTATTTTCTAATTTAATCTATAGAGTTGAAAACTTATATAAACCGAATTGTGAAACAAGCTTTCACCCACTGCACTCATTCTTATTCAACTAATCCTATGTATTCATCACATGGAATTCAACTGATATTTATATCACATGTTATTATACTGAGGTGAACTAAAAAATATTTTCAAAAAAATAACTTTTTGTTACTTTTTTATATATGTTTTTTTCTTTTCTTTTCCTTTCTATGTGGAAATTATTCTTTTTGAACCTTTATGTCACCACCCAAATTCTATTTTAAAACATAGTATAGTGTCTCCCACCTTAGGAGTAAACATTGAGGAAAATTTTGAGTTTAAAGTGTGGGTGAGAGGGGTCATTCTGTTTGTCATTTCAAATTCCCCATTCTTGAAGTTTGTTTAAAGAAAAATGGTCAAAAAAATTCAAAAAAATTCATTTTTCTGAATTTTTTCATCACTTGAGGGTCATTTGGGTTTCATCTAGTACTTAAATTATGTATTGTTTAGTAAATTACTACTTACTGGATGTTGATAATTTTCACTGAGTTGGAAAATTTTGAGGATGAGTGATTGCTGAGTGGAATTTTTTATTGTATCTATGGACTTTCCATTTATGAATTGAGGAAAGAAGTGTGACATGATAGTTATTGTGGAATTAGGGTCATGACTTTAGGTAACTAGATATCTTCCCTGGAAACTAGGGGAATCAAATTTTTTATAAAACAAATTACACAATCACTTTAGGAAGTCAACTCAAATGATTATTGTTTAAGTATTTTGTAACTAGAGTAAAATGGGAAAATGGGATTCCACAGTGAGTATTTGAGACAAGGTGCACTAGGTGTGTTTATGTGAATAAATAAAGCCGATTTCAATATGAATAAGTGCTATGCAAAATTCTCTACACATGGAATATGGATGGGAAAAATTAAAATAAAGTGCCCTTTTAAAAAGTTAACTCATTAAGGTGAGGGGAATTTCAAAGGCAAATGAATAAGTTAGAAATTGACTTAGTTAAAATCCATTTGATTTGAATCAATAAAGTTATGAAATATATGGACTTTAATTTATGGAACCTATGAGAATGTGAGAGTTTAAGGTAGCTTTGGTTAAGCTTTGAATTATACTTAATTTAACCTGTCACCACTCCTTGAATTAGAACATGAATTGAAAATTGAAGTCAGACAATTGATGAGTTCATATAAGAGGCATGGCATAATTGACAGTGTATGAGATTTTGAGACCTTTTATTCCTAGTGAGTTTTTGAAGCTAGGAAGAACCTCATCTTTGAACACATTCTTGAAAATCCTAACCCACTGCCTGGTCTTGTTCTTATGGTTGTTTAATTTTAATCATGCACATTTTTGAACTGAATCTCAAAAATCATTTCTTTGTTTTAAAGTAAAAGACATGAATTTGTTTGAGAGAAAACAAATTTTTATGTGTGGGGGAGTTTGATGTGGCAAATTTTCATTTCACTTTTCCACATCCTATTTTATTTTTATTGACTTTTTAATATCAAAATGTTGCATTTTGTTAAATAATTTACTATTTTTGTGTTTTTGTTCATAATTTGTAAAATAATTATTTTTTTTGTAAATCATGTATTTTAGTAATGATTTTGGTCATTTTAAATAATTCTCAAATTAAATAATTCTTTTCATTTTAATTTTAATTTTTAATTTTTTTGTTTTTAATTAAATTATATTTTTTTTCATTCTTTTTATTCTTTCATTTTTTCATTTCATTTAATTTTCAAAATAATTAGTTTATAGATTCATTAATTTAAATAATTCTTTAATTCAATTGTAAATAAACAACTGCCTTTTTTTAATTCTTTATTTAATTTTATTAATGTTAACAATTTAATTATATTCTTTAAATATTTTATTACTTTGTTTTTATTTTAGTTTAATTTCATTAATTATTTAATTAATCAATGTGTAAATTAACTGATACAACTGGTTTAATTATTATTATTTAGATTATTTGTGAATAAAATGCAAACCTCAATTAATTATTTTCTTTTTTAATTTAATTTTGTTTTGTTTTTAACATTTTATAATTGTATTTTCATTCTATTTTTTTTTATTGATTTTTAATTTAATTTTGTTTGTTTGTTTGCTGATTTGCTCTCCCTATGACTCAGAGTCATCATTCTACCATTGGTGACTCAGAGTCACCCTTATACCTTCACGCTCTAGTCACTACCATTGTTCTTACAATGGTGACTTAGAGTCACCATTCCACTTCTACATGAGTCACATTTTCCATCCATCCCGACCCACTATTCTCCCTTCACTCCTCAGTCACCATTCCAGGCTAACGGTGACTCCACTCTCACCGTTCCCTCCACCTCTAGTGTAACTGGTGACTCCAATTTCACTGTTCCCTGCACATGACACCATTCTATTGTTGACACTCTATTACTATTAATGTGTTACCATTCTTCCTCTTCCATTGACTATAACTCCACCTCCTATTTCACCGTTCCTCTGCCCACCTGAACGATGACTCCCAGCCACCCCTTCCATCTCCCATTGCTATCTCTAGCTACCATCAACCACAAAAAAAATCAAATAAAAATGGAACTAAGAAGAATATAAACACAGAAGAAATATGAAAATCATCTATAGAAGCAGTTAAAAAAACCAGAAACACAAATCAAACCATTCTCCACAGCAAAAAACTAGAATCAAAACCACAATGACGCTAATTAAACAACAAATTGAACTCCAAAAACCCCAAATCAATTTTCCCAAATCGAAAACAAAACCAATTTTCATTCTATATTTGATCAAGAACACATAAACCATATCTTAATGTCCTCACCACCATCTGATATGAAGTGAAGAAGCCATGTTAATAGGCCTAGATGGACTCGTCTTGCCCTGCTTCCTATTTCCTTCCCCTGCATATCACACACCCAAGATGCCTCCCACCATCTCTTCTATCCGCCTCACCTCATCACCTAGGAGCCTCCATTCCCCCTTTCGCTGTTTGGCTCCGCATCGCCTCCCTTCCTCACGACCTTCCCTCTTACAGGCTGTAACTTTTACCCCTGAACCTCCACTCCTTAGTTCACATCTCAGCTAGGACTATTCCCCTATTTGGGCCTTCGGGCCACCGATTTGGTCGTCGGGTCCTTTAAGGCCTCCGAGACACCCATGCCTTTGGGTTAGTAAGGCCTTTGAGCCACCTCAAGTCCTTCAGGCCACCTTAAGTGCAGATGCAAACTAGACAACCTACAAGGAACAAGCTCCAGAAAGAGGATGAGTAAGGAGATTTCACCATAGCATAAGCTAAATGGATTGCAATAATTAGAGGGTATGGAACTTTCCATCGAGATAAGCCTGTGCATGTATGGGAAAGCCTAGCCTAACAACCATGAAAAGGTGGAGAGATGATTTCACGATGAATATGATGTGGAGGAGTAGTTCTAAGTAGTTAGTCTAGGTTATATGTAATGTTAGAATTCTACGTGTAATGAATTCCTCTAAGGCCTATGGGCCATGTAATACTTACCCCTACGATCCTTTTAAGGGTTCCACATCACCCCTTGAAAGGTAGATTATCAAAAATAAATAAAAAATAAAGGACTTCAGGCCATTGGAGGATATTTAGTATAATTTTTATACCTAATATAATATATATGATAATAATAATAATAATAAATATACTTTTATCTATTTATAATTATTATGTGTACTATATATAATAACTATATTAATTGTTATATATATATATATTATAACTAATATATTTATTTAATAATAAATATTATTATAAAATATAAATAATTAATATCATATATGTATATTATATTTAAAATTGTTGATATAAAAAAAATATTTTTTAATTCTTATAAATAATTCGTTTATTGATCATAAATATTCATTTTTATTTTAATTATTTTATCTAACTTTAATTTTTATATGCATATGTACATGTTTTAATTCAATAAATAGTTTTATTTTCTTTTCTATTTTTATTTATTCTAATTATTTATATTATAATATAATATCTATATTTAATTCTAATTATTTTGTTTGATTTATGTTTTCTATTTTAGGGGGATCATGGGATTGTGGTATGCACTTTTTTAGTATGTTATGAGGATCTACTTTAGTGACAATTGAAGAGGAAATAGCATCGTGAAATCCCCATGTAGAGGCATGGGAAGACTTCTGTAGGATTTTAGATAGATCTACTCAAGGCTGCATCAGTTCATTCAGGGGGCACGAGCAGAATATTGGACTATCACCCACCACTTCTATACCTTGGACAAGGATCAGATCATACTTAGACACTCATTCTCCACACTCAATTCCACTTCCCTGATCCATTGCTTATAAACTTTCAGAGTTCAATTCCACAAAAAGATTCACTCATCATTTCACCATTGATGATCAGAATAGAGAATACCATTTCCATTATCAATTCCCAGGGTGGGAGATTGAGAGAACCTCTTCACCACCATCTGGAAGCAGACAGAGGATATTGGATATTTCTAGAGATCAAACAGAGAGACAAAACACTCATCACCTCACTCTTTTTGGTTCATTTTTCTCGGTCATTAACTTCTGTATTTTAAATTATATTAAATTAATGATTCTAGCCATGATCTCCATATAATATCCCTTGGGGTATAGGTTGATCGGTTAAATATGATTATCCCTTGGTTTATGGATTTATTTTCTTTTATATATATATATATATATCTCTATCTCACTTCTTGAATAGTCATTTTTTTCAAAATGTGGAGTATCAGTGAAAACTGAACTTGATTGGATCTAATTTCGAACCATTTCCAATCTAAGGATTCAATTGAAATATTAATCAAGCTCAAGAGGGAGGGAGATTCACTGAGTTCAAATAATAATTTCACTTAGTAAAATTTTATTTTTACTCATTTATTGATCGAATGATTTCTACAATTGAAAATCTATAGAGATTATTTAGTCACAAGTTGAACAGATAATAATATGGCCAACTAAATTCAATTAGATCCAGTTATTTCTATTTAACTACATGAACAAGGGAAATCATATTGAAGTTAGCAGCCAATCTCCCCCTCTCCATCATATTAATTGTTCAAACTTGTTTTCACTGCTTGTCTATCTTCATTGTTGTTTGACTATTCTTCCATCTCACACCTTCAAATTCTCACACAAAAATCATCACCCACTCACCATTTCAGTTACTATACACCATCACCACTATATTTCACCATTGTTTATTCTTGTGTGTTTTTGTTTTTGTTTTTGTTTTGTTTTCGTTGATCACTAAGCACAACATTTATCCTCCCTATGGTTTGACCTTATCTTACCACTGTACTAGTTAGTAAGTAGGGAATATAAATTTTAAATTTGTTCACTCGTTCTAAAAAACTCATGAAATTCAATGATCATGGTGTTCATTAGGTTTTGGAGGCTTTAGATATATCAAAGAGGTCTAGTATTGTCTCTTCCTTTGGTCTTTTGAATCAGTTGAGGATTTTTGGGGGTATAAAGAATTATAGTGAGAAAAATTGTCCCACCTGACCATATTTTTAAATATATATTTAATTATTTAATTATATTTATTTTCATTCTCTATTTTTGGGATGAAACTTTTCAAATTTTATAATTTTAGAGTTTCTGCATGGGAACCTAATAGGCATATGGTTAAGCCATGTGTAGACCATGAAAAAGTGTCTTTAACTGAGACATCCAAAATGAATGGTTGATAGATAGTTTTTTTTGACTCTAAACCCTACCCATGAGGTGTTCCCCAAGCCTTCTAGTAGGAGTTTCATGGCTATCAAGAAATTTTTCCAACTGTGTAGCCAAACTGTGTATGGTTCTAGGTATTAAAAAAATGGGATTTTACCTAAATTCCCTTTTTTTAATCCTAAAATAATTATAAGATCCCTCCTCTTGATTTTAATTTGACATAGCCTTGGGAAGAATTTTCCATACCCCCTAATCTGATCCTCTCCCCCTTTAATCGAATCAAGGTGGTTTCTTCATTATTTTTCATTCGACTCTTTATAGTAAAGCATCCTCTCCCATCCTACTTATTTTATTTATTTATTTTACCATTCTCCTCTGCTACTCAAACCACATGGAAAAACCATAACCCAATTTGGGTTTTTTTGGTTGGTTCTTGGCATCTTGGGTTCTTGATCCATAATTAAGGCCTGTTCTAGCCATGCTTATCAAATGCAATGATATCTCCATTGGATCCATGCATGGATTTGTCTTTTCTCCATATTTGGCTTGATTTTATTTAGGTTTTTCTTGATTTTTGTATTTAAATTTTCCCAATGGGGTTCCATTAGCCTTATTAATGTGGAAGAATTCTTCCATTTTTAAAGGCAGTGAATTTTAGGTAGGTTTCCCCTCATCTTGGTGCTTAAATATTATAACCTTCATTACTTGTGTTTTAAATTATTGTTTTTGATTCCTAATAAAGTAATTATATGTGTTTAAAATATTATTAAAAATGAAACCAAGTTTCACTTGGTTTCCACTTAGTTTGAGTGAATTTTCTCATACAAATGCTTGGTTTTAAATTAATTTGCAGCTATCTTTCACTTTTAATGTTTAATAATATGTGTAAATGGATTTTACTAGTGAATTATGGTATTTTGAATAGGTTTTCTTGTTTTAAGTTAAATTATAAATTTGATTCATTTTAATTTTCATTTGAATTTTATGTAATACTTGAAATGAAAATAATTAATATATTATTTCAAGATTTAAATTTAAGTAAAAACTAAAGATTATTGAAATTTATTTTGATATATCTGGTGGTTATTCAAATATACATGGGTACACACACATGTATAAAAAATTCCACTTGGGATTATGTTAATTTGTGAAATTAAATGAATATATATGTGTATGTGTGTGTGTGTAAGTGTATATGAGTATAATAATAAAAATTAAGACTTCAATTTAAGATTGATATGTGTTCCAGTTATCAAAGTAAATTGAAAAGGAAGATTTTAGTTTTATTCATAAAAATCATTTGAAGACCCTTTTTGGTATTTTATAAATCGAGCCATTTTTTATTATAGTTGGCATTGTAACATCATGTTTAATTTTTAAGGTATTGCTTTAAACTCTTTTTTTAATTCCTTTAAGTCTGCTCTTTTTTGGGGTCATTCTGATATTTTTTAGAGATTGTTTGGATGTTTTTTGGGCTGTTCATGGTTGGCACATGGTTTGACCAAACCGTGCACCCCTAGTGAAAACTGTGAACCCCCTTGGTAGTGGGGAATTCTTAGTTTGTGCATGGTTTTCCAAACTATGTAACCACCTAGGGGAAACCATGTTCCCCAAACAGTTTGGGCACATTGATGGTGCATGATTTTCCTTAATTGTGTGCCTCCCTCCAGCTAACTGTACAAACAAGATTTTAAAGTTTCAAAAATAAAATAAAAAATCCTGAACTCTAATTATTTAAGTAACTAATCACCCCAATTGACCCTAACATGAATTATTATTACTTGGAGGCTCCCAAGAGGCGATTTTGGCGACTCCAAACCGTTTTCTTAGTGGATCAATGTGGCATTGATCTTGATTGATCTCCTCTGAGTAAGTGGTTCTCCACTTGTATAGATTATTTTGATCTATATTTCTATCATCCTTAGAGTTTTATGGATCATCATTTAATATAGGTATCCAAAATTAGTTTTATGGAATATTGATTCTAGGTTGTGTTCCAAGATCTTACACACCATCATTGTTTGTTGGAGAATCCCGTTGTAGGTGTTGATTTCTAGATCTTTGATTTAAAGGTAGTTTGTTCCATAATTCATTCTACTATGATTGAAACCTTGAATTTATTTATTAAATTGAAATGAGTTTTTAAATGATTTAAAAAAATATATTTGAGATGTTTCGATCTTTGATTTGAAATGGGTATGAAAATTTAGAAAAAAACCAATTTCAATGGAATTAAAATTATGGGGTGGATTTATGAAAACTGATAGATTGATTTGGAAAATGTTTAGATTAAATTATTTGATGATTTATCTTGATAAAATTGAATAAATTGAAAAGAGATTTGAAATTTCATGAAAATATGAAAACCTGTGATTTAGTTTTGAAATGGAGAAGGAGGATTAAAACTGAAATCAGGAAACTATATTTTAAATTGATTAAAAATGATTTATTTCCAATTTTATTATTTTAATGTTGAAGAACATGTTTTCTTAGGCAGTTAGTGGTAATTGGAATAAGCATGTTAGGACCTTGACTCCCTAAAAATGTATTGATGATGAGAACTGTTACTAAACAAATTATGTGCTAACTACCCTTAATGGGTTCCCCTATTGGGGTATATAATGCCATTGATTGGTTCCCCTTTTGGGACGTATTTTTATATTCACACTTGACTAGAGTAGTAATCATTATGAGATGTATGAGGATCCTATTACCTGATAAACTAACTTACCATAGTGATTTTGTACATGGTTATTTTCTGTGTGATTTTTTTGATATACAAGCCATTGGTTTATTAAACTTCTTTATTCATTCAAATTTATTTTTATAAACTATTTTACATAAAATGTTCATTTAAGCTAGTTTGAAAGTTTTTTTGATATATCTTCCATATTTTGTAATGAAATCATGTTTTGATTTAAAATATAAAAAATGAAATTCCATGCCCTATTTTATTTTAACTGATAACATTAATGGTAAATTGTTATGGTATTGATTATAGAACACTTTTTGAGAAACTACAAGGATTTATATCACACACCCTACCTTTTCCTTTGGGTTTTTTAGACTTTATTATGCTAGGTCCAAGTGAAGGGAAAGTTACTCTTGGATGTGGTGGATGTTCTTAATCCTTTGGACCATGGAGCAGTAATAGAGGTAACCGATAGAGATGTTATACAATTGTTACATGGGATGGTTGATTTTCCTCCCTATTAGATACTGAGTATTTTGATGATGTAATGTATTGGGTTTTGTTATACATATTTTTTCTACTACTTTCTCCATTTATAGATTTGAGCATACTGACTTGTATATTTTATCTTTTTCTATGCTTATGCAAAATTAATTCCCTCTTTATTCATGTATGATGATATGCTCTAGTCAGAAACATATGGGGATCAGGAACACCCTTTGGGCTATGTTAGTGTCAGATCAGGTATTAGGGTAACAGGGTGTCTGATATGGGTCATGAAAAAATGGTATCGAAGGGGGGGGGGTTAAACATCTTTTCATGTTGTTATTATGTAGTTTGAGTTTTCCTTGTAATACCCCAAGATTTTATGGGATTTATTCTTTTTATTTTCTTTGATGTCTTGTGTTGTATGATACAACAATATTATCTTGCCCTATACACAAAAACGTATTATCTTTCAGTAAACACAATACTATTCTTGACTTGCATTACATGTAAGAGAGACCTTCTTCGATAGGTTGCGTTTTATGCCATACCGAGTTTCAATAAATAACGATATATTGTTAAAATATTATAATGAGATATAAAATAGATGTTATGAATAGTATTAAACATATTTTGAATTTTATATGTATTTTCTAGACATAATATAAGAACAAGTTTATTTTTTCAGATAAAAGAAGTATTTTTCAAGAAATACAGTTTGCCGCCCTTTAATGGAGAACACATTTAAAATATAGTTTTTAACACTTTTATTAATTATATTTGAAAAAATAAACTTCTTATTTGGAATCAGGGCATAAAAATTTATTTATATTTAATTTTTGGTATTTTTTTGATAAAATTCATATTTCAATGAATTGTAAAAAATACAGCATTTTAATTCAAAACTACCTTTTCATATAATTTATTTATACAGTTATATTATCTTTTTAATTGGTTTAAAGTGTAATTGGATTAGGTTTTTATCATTTAATACAATTTTGGTCCTTTTAAGTAATTTTAGTTTTAAATTGGACTTAAACACATGTCAATCTTTTGATAGTTTTTACTTCTTAAAAACCCACTTTTTGGTTTTGACAACGGGAATCAATTTTAAATTAATACTCAAAATTCTGTGTTATAAATTTGAAAAAATGGATTCCATATTTGGAATCATAAGGTTCAAATTTTTTTAACAGGTACCTTTTATTTTTGGACATTATGAATTGTAACTTCAGAAAATATTTTATTTACCATGGTTAAAGAGTAAATCTTGTAAATAAGGGTAAAAAATAATATTGTAATGATATTAAACTACTCTAACAGATGTCCTAATCCTATTGGATGAGATATTTCCTACCATGTAAATCCTTGGGTCTATTTTGGGACCCCATGGAACCACTTGGATGTTAAAATGACATTTTATAAGAATTAATTTAAAGTAAATAGAAAAATGACAGAAACTTGTATCTTATTAATAAAAAAAATTTAATATGAGGTTATACATAAGATAAATTAGACTATAAATAGTCATTAAAAGTATTAAAAATATTTCCTAAATCATGGTATTTTATTTATAATTTTTAGACACCAAATAAATAAATTTATTTACGACACAATGATGATGTAGTGATTAACTTATTAATGAATGATTTAAATAAATGAGATTATAAATATTAAAATAAATTTATTTTGAAACTTTTCATGCCATCTACGAATTTTATGGTTTATTATTATTTTGTATCTTTTAATTAATGATGTTTTTTTGAAATAATCAAGTTGTTATGGTTTTTTGAAAATAATGATATGAATAATATAAAATTGACATAAATGAGTTTTTAAAACAAATACTATTTTATTAAATGATATAATAGTCCTAAAAATCTAATATTAGTCCAAATGACTTAGATAATGTTCAAAATGTCATTAAATAACCACTTGAGGTTCGATTGACATTTTATAGTAACTATATTAACCATATAGTGTGAATATACAAGAAGACATGGTAAGAGTTAAATTAGTTAACTGAGGGTTAAAGCTAAACGATAAGGTTAAATTTGAGACCTAAATTTTTCTAAAACCTATTGGTTGAGAGGATTTAGAACAATAATAATCTTATATTTTAATTAAATGAGTTTTGGACCTTTTTAAACCGAAAATAATTTTATAATAAAATAATATTTCAATACCTTCATAAAGTGCCCCTCCTCCTATCTTATAAAAACACATCTCCTCGCATATTTCTTCACACCAATTTGAGCCTCCTATCTCGACCAAAACCTGAAAAATTCTTCTATAAACATTTATAGTTAACTTTTGGAGGTCCTGGTTTTCTATAAAGTCAATCTCTAGTGTCCCTAATAATAGATCCAAAGGAAGTCCAACGAAGAAGAGGTAATTCCTTTACCAATTCAATCCAATTTATTTTCTTATTTTAATTCCTATTTCTATGTTGATTCTACAATAAAGTAATAAAATCAATATATTATACATTCTTAGATGATATTATAATTATAGGACATCCTTTTACCTCATTTATCCATTGTATGAATAATAATATCACCATGCGTGCGTACGTACGACTTACCGTCTCCACATCGGGGTGTAATTTTTTATTCAAAAATACTTTATTAGGATGGGTATAATGATGAGTATAATGGACTTACATAATTAATATCACATTATAATTATTCTGTATAATTAATATACCATCCAATTACATACCAGTTAACCATCAAGAGAATGATATCGTCGCTCGTGCGTACGCACGTCCTACCGTCTGCACGACTTAGTGAGATTTTTTATCCACGTTAAAAGTTAAATAATGGCTATAAAATTTATATGATGAGTGAAAATAATAATTATGAACTTAATTTCATGAATAAAATACATCCTATTCATAACAAACATGACTTACATGGCAACATCAGAATGAGAAAAAGAATTAGTGTACACCCAAAATAATGGTAATATTAAAATGATATTAACAAAATGAAATAATAGAATCACATATGATATCATAAATATGGATATGGTCCTAGTATAATTTAATAACACGATTTAACCATTATAAAAGAGGTGACCACATCCTGGACTAATGGAAAGTACAAGGTAAGGGATAACTTTGCCAATCTCATTTTTTATCTGAGATTGTTTTTCTGGGGATATATTTATCATCCATATCCATATTTTATAAAAATATTTTAATAAATGTTTTAATATATTTATATGTATATTTAAAGTCATTTTTACCCCTTTTTGACTTTTACTATGTGGTATGGAAGGAATCTTTCTTTTTTTACCATACAAGGCGCTTTTTGACTTTTTCGGAAAAAGTACGAGGATAATATTTTTTTAACTAATATAGAATGAACATGTTTTTACATATTCATAATTAATTTTTTCCATTAATCTTACTCTACATGTTTACAAGTGTATTTTTAACTAAATTATTTTCTTTTAAAATTTCACGACAATTTGAGAAAAGAAAATGTTTTTGAAAAAGAAAGGATATTTTTCTCAGGAAGTAAGTTCAAGAGTTTTATCAAAATTATTTTCAATCTAATATGACATAGGGTAATATTTTTATCCCTATTATTACATTGATTTTTTTGTGTTTATGATGGATTTATTTTTATGAAATCTATTTATTTTATATGGATTTTGTTGGAATGATGTTTAGTAAACCCATTTTATTTCATTGGTTATGCCATGATGAATGATTTATGTTTTTTTGGAACATGTTAGAATGATTTCATTATGAGATGGGTGGGACCTATATATCCCTCTAATTCATTGGGTAAATATTTATATCTCATTAGATAAACATTATTGGAGAAGAAAGTATATCCAGTTCAGTAATACATGGCTGGAACAACAAGTAAACCTAGTTTAGTAATGGACTTTGTCCACTATGATGGTCTTGGAAGCAATGTCTTGACTACTATGGAAATCATATTATGTTCATTTTTGTTTTCCATAATTACAATATTTTTTCCAATTATATCTATCATGTTTAATGTTCCTTTATGATCTATGCATTATGTACTGCCAATATTTATTTCATGACTCAAGATTTTTGTGTTTAAACTTTATGTTTACGTTTTTACGTTCAAATGTTTATGGTTTGTTTTATATTCTCCATATTTATCCTTACCGAGAATTTGAGATCACCCTTTTTAAGATTTATTTTCCCTAGGATATAATTAAAGGTTTTAGGTAGGAAAACAAAAGGGGAATATCTTTATGGGAGATTTTAAAGATCTTTCACCAAGTTAGAAGACTATGTTTGGAGTTTGAAAAGACACTAAACTAATATGGTATTTGGGAATATATTTTTGTAATGTATTAATTATTACAAAAAATAAATTTAATGTCCATATATGTCAAGATTGAGTTGTTAGATTCCCAGTAGATAAGAGGTAGTATTATAGGGACTTAGGAGGTAGTTACGAGTGAGTTCTTGGAAACATATCATCATAATGAGCCTGAAGTTTCCATGGGTGTTTAGTAAAAGGAGTATTGAGGAATGTTTTAACATGATTCTAGTCTTTTCCTAGATTTTTATTTGGGTATATTGAAATCCAAATATGGATATCTTATCTGATGGGATTTATATTCTCATTTATCTTGTTTGAGTTGTTAATTTGAATAATATTCTAAGGTATTAAATGTTTTCTGTTGATCTTATATATCATCATACATATGAAAAGGTGTTTCAAATAGGATTCAAGAGGAAGATGCTGGTGAACCATAGTGAGTGAATCCTACTATATACTATAATCTTATTAAGATTATTGTTCATGTTGTCCATGTTTTGGGACATGCATCTACACTTGTCCACATTTAGGCTCCAGTTATGGAATCTCAAAGGGAAAAATCCCAGAATCATTCTTAAGAGTTTCTTCACCAGAATCTACCTACTTTCCAAGGAACTAATGATCTTAATGAGGTTGATGATTGATTAAATAATATAGATAACCTTTTTTATTTACTAGAAATGTCTGCGGGATATTGAGGTGAAATGTGCTACCTTTAAGATACAAGGGTCTACTAGGAGATGGTGGGATTTAATGGTGATAAAAATGAAGAATGTGGATTTGGATTGGAAGGAATTTAAAGTTACATTCACTGATCATCTCTGTCAAAAATCTATGGTACTGGACAAATATTTTTTGTTTTTTAACCTCCAGTAGGACAAAAGGATAGTGACATGTTATGAGAACCATTTTTCTGAGCTTGTGCTATTTTCAACTAAGATTGTATTGAATGAGAAGACGATCCCTTGACATTTCGAGATGGTTATTCAACTTTTTATTAATTCACATATTTTATTATTGAAACTAAATTCATATCCTGATGTACTAGATAGGGTTTTGATGTTTGATCTTGACCTAGATGGAAAGTCAGGGTTGAAGAGAGTTCCTTTTTTTTATCCTAGTGTAGTTTTATGAGTTCCTTTAAAAAAATAGGAAGTGTGATGTGTATCATTATAGTTCTCAATATTAGGCATCCCATAGACCTCTTATAATGCATGGTAGTAACCAATTAACTTGGTTCCACTATGTAATGGTCAGGCATTAAAGATGTGTTTGTATAGAGGTGCCAAAGATATGCAGTTCTTGTGATCGTTCATGACACCTAAAAAAATTCTTTCATTTATTTTCTACTCTGGTTAGTGGAATGGTCTCATTGACACCTAAAGTACTGTGGTTCAATTATATGCTTCATGAACAAAGGGTTTCCAACCAAAATCATCCATAATGAATCTTCTTCATGTAGTGTAAGAGTCTCCATAGAACGCTGATACATGTCCAATGATTATGAGAGGTACCATCACTATAACATCATCTTTAGTGACTTATTTATTTGATACTAGTGTATCTCAATTTTTTATATCGTCTTGTATTATGAACATGTTAAATCATTCTTTGGAGATTTTTCTTCTATGATGGATATTACTAAACTTCTAAGAATGATAATAGAGAAGGGTATCCATTATCCGACTTGTGTTTTCTCATTATTAGAGATTGATCTTGTCTTGGATTGTTTGGTTCTTAACATGAAACCTCTTGATGTAATTTTAGATATGGATTAGATCATTACTAATAATTCCAAAATTGTATACTATCTTTAGTGGATATCCTTTATTGCACTCGATGGGTTGTTTTGTGTCTTTCAGGGAGAATAAGACCTAAGTTTGAGTAGATATGAACCTTATTATCTAGAGTTAGGGAAAGTAATATTATGTTTTTCTTTTGATCTATAGTGGGAATATTTGAGTGAGGATCTCCCTGCAGTTTTCATAGAGTTTCCTTATGTATTTCCTTATACTTTCTCTAGTTTTCCACTGATAAGAGAGGTATATATTTCTATTGATTTAGTGTCTGGTACTCAACTATTATCGATTACTTCTTACTGCATGACACCAGCTGAATTGAAAAAGTTGAAGACTTAGTTGGATACCCTTTTAGAGAAACTCTTTATATGCCTAAGTGTATCACCTTAGGCATCGCCTATTATCTTTTCTAAGAAATATGACAAAACAATTCACCTCTATTTTTATTATCAAAAACACAATTAGGTTATTATGATGAAAAATTATTCATTACCATAGATTGATGATATGTTTGACCAATTGAAGGGGTATAAGTGGTTCTCAAAGATTAACCTTTGATCTGGTTATCACAAGTTGAGAATAAAAGAATATGACATTCAAAAGATTAACTTTTAGAGTAGGGATAACAATTATGACTGTCTTCTCATGCAATTTATTTTAACCAATTCTCATACATACATTATTTATTTGAGAAATAGAATATTCTATGAGTATCATGATTCATTCATGGTGGTCTTTGTGGATGCAATTTTCATTACTCTCAGTATGTGGAGGATAATGTACATCATATGAGAGTAATTCTAGAGATTTTGAGAAATCACTTACTTTATACTAAGCTATCAAAATGTGATTTTTGGATTCAGGAAGTGAAGTTCTTAGGAAATTTCGTCTCTTAACATGGTATTCTAGTTGATCCTAAGAAGGTGAAAGCTATTATGACATGGGAGAAACCATGTAACATTTTTTGAGATACAAATCTTCTTGTGTTTAGTAGGGTATTATCTTCGGTTTGTAATTCATTTCTCAAAGTTGGATTCTATGATGATTTAAATCACTCAAAAGGATGTAAAGTTTTTCTGGAATGATAATTGCAAAATTATTTTTTTTTGAGATGAAACATATTTTTACTTTTTTTCTGGTGTTCACTCTTCCAGAGGCCGGGCATGGCTATATGGTCTTTTGTGATGCATCAAGTTCATATTTGGGCTTCGTTCTTATTCAAGGTGATCATGTGGTGGCCTATAGTTCTCTAAAACATATACCACATGAGAAGAATTATCCTACCCATTACCTTGAACTTTAAACCATGATGCATGCGCTTAATATCTGGTGACATTAACTTTTTGAAGAAAGTTTACCCTGTTTTTTTACCACAAGAGCCTAATTTATATCTTCCATCATAAATATTTGAACCTTTGGCAGAGGCATTGGGTGGAGTACCTACATTCTTTTGATTTGTACATTACCTACACCCCACAGAAGAGTAGTTTCATTGTTGATGTATTGATAAGGAAACTTCAAACCCAAGTTGTAAAATAATCATTAGAAGAATGGAAATTAATGGATATTTTTTCATAGTTTCATTTAGGAGTCTGGGGGGAAAGGGTAAAGGTTTTCTTGGAAATTGTTTAGTTGAACTTCACTCTTCTCAATATTATTGTTTAGAAAAAGTATATTTATAATGAATTCCATGGCATTAGGGACTCTCTTTATCGTGGAGAGACCTTTAGTGAGTGGTTTTTCTATTTTGAGGGCATCCTATGTTTTTAGAATCAGTTTTTTTATTTATCTATGAGAAAGGATATAATGGGATATTTACATAATTTATAATGGTATGTGAACCCTTGAATAATGAAGATGTTATATGATATACATAAATTATTCTAGTGTCTAAGTATGATATGAGATATCACTGACTTTGTTTCTCATTTTTATACCTATTAATAGGTCAAGGATGAGCAACAGAGACCATATGGTTTCCTTCAACCACTTGCAACACTAAATTGGAAGTGGGATGAAATATCTATGTAATTATTGGCGGGGTTTCCACATACCCGTTGAGGAAATAATGAAATATTATTTCTAATTGATCGGTTGATGAAATCAACCCACTTTTTACCCATTCAACATACAACCAAAGTTGAGGAGGGGAATATCAATGTGAAAGTGATTGTTCATTTTCATGGAGTTCCATTTGATATAGTCTCTAATAGATATTTTTATTTTAAACCTAATTTTTGGAGAGGAATCAAGTAGGTACTGGAATATTAGGTTCATTTTAGTTCAGTATAACATCTACACATAGATGACCAAACAGATAGGGAAATAATAATTTTAGAGGGCATTCTTCATGCCTTCATACTCAATTTTAGGGGAAATTGGGAAGTCCATTTGGGAATATTTGAGTTTTCTTATAACAAAAGTTACTAGTTTTTAATTCAGATGGATTCTTTTGAGGCCTAGAATATCTGGACTTGCAAATATTCATTGTGTTGGTCAGAGATTGGTGAAAGTTCCTCAAATGAACTGAGCATGCTCCAAGTGACTAAAATAAATATTCAGTTGATTCTTTAGATAATTTTGATAAAATAGATCCATTAAAAATTTTATGCTGACCATTTTAGGTGATCATTGTAGTTTTTACTTGGTGACCAGGTGTTTTTTAGAGCTTCTCCCTGTTTAGGTCATCGATGAATTGGAAGTTAAGGGAAGTATTATCCTCATTTTGTCGGACCTTTTGAGGATGTTGAGAAGGTGAGGAAAGTGTATAATCATTTCTAAACTTCCACCATAGTTTACATCAATACACAATTTATTCCATGTAACAAATCTTTAGAAGTATCATTCTGACCCATCTCATGTCCTGAGTTAGGAGGATCTTTATGTTGAGACTGATTTATCTGTGACTAAGCATCCAGTTAGGACAGTTTATTCTAAAAAAAAGGTTCTACAAGGGAGGATGATAACTTTGGTCTATGTTCTATAGAATCATGGTTCTGATTATTATGAGTATTGGGAGTGGAATACACTGATGAGAGAGTAGTGGACTCATCTCTTTGATATAAAAAATTCCTTACAGGATTTCTGGGGATTTTTTTGGTGGGGAAGTTTAAACATTCCATTACTTTTTTTTAGGTATTACTTGACCCTTTTTTGTCCTCCTTTATTTCAGGTCTTGTTTTGGGGTCATTCCGGGAGATTTTAGAGATTTTTGGATGCTTTTTGGGATGTTCAATGTTGTTTTGTGTTTTGACCAAACCATTCACCCCCACAGTGAAAATTGTGCACCCCCTGGGAGTGGGGAATTCATGGTTAGACAAATGTTTCCCAAATCATGCACCCACCCAGGGGAAACCATGCACCCCAAGTAGTTGGAGTTCATGGATGGAACACAATTTCCTTTAATCATAAATCTCCCTCCAACTAATCATGCGCATGATATTTTTATGCTTTAAAAATTACGTAAAAATTTCTAATCCCCCAGGTTTAAGTTCCAAATAACCAAGATCAACCCAAAAAATAATTATTCTTCCTTGGAGGCTCCCAAGAGGGGATTTTGGCTCCTCAAAACCCATTCATTGACAGATCAAACAGCGTTGATCTCGATCAATCTCCTCTAGGAATGTGGATCTCCTATTGTATAGTTTCTTCTTATCCTTCTTTATCTTATACTTAGAGTTTTATGGATCATCATGTAATGGATTGATCTAAACTCTATTTGTTTTGATCTTAATTTTATGGTGTGTTTCTAGATCTTCCCCACCTTTATTATTTGTTGGAAAATCCCACCGTGGGTGTTGATTTCTAGATCTTTGATTTTAAAGGAACGTGGTTCCATAATTCCTTTCCCTATAATTGAAACCTTGAATTTCTTGATTAAATTGAAATGAGTTTTTAAATGATTTAAAAACATGGAATTGAGATGATTTTAAATGGTTATGGAAATTGATAAGATCCCAAATTTCAATAGGATTAAAATTATAGGGTGGATTTATAAAAAAATGATGGATTGATTTAGAAATTGTTTTGATTAAATAATTTGATGATTGATATTGAGAAAATGGAATAAACTGAAGGTGATTTAAAATGGAATGACATAATGAAAACACACATTTTATTTTTGAAATAGAAAAGGCATGTTAAAACTAAAATTAGAAAATTGTATTTTAAAATGTTTTAAAATGATTGATTTATAATTTGATTGATTGAATTTTGAAGAAAATGTTGGCCTGGGTAGTTAGTGGTAACTAAGACAAGCACACTAGGTCCTTGAATCCCTAGAAATGTATTGATGATGACAAATATTACTAAAACAACTATGTCCCAACATCCTGTAATGGGTTCCCCTATTGGGGTGTAGAATTCCCATGTTGGGTTCCCCTTTTTTGGATGTATTTGTGTGTGTGCACCTGGATAGATCCATGATAATTATGATTTGTGTGAGTATCTTATTACCTGATAAGGTGACTTACCATATCCATTTTCTACATGTTACTTTTATATGAGTTGTTTGTTTTGATATAAATTTCATTTGTTTATTGAAATAATTTATTCATGATAAATTATTGACATAAAATATTATATATATATATATATTTTTAATCCTATTTGAAATTTGTTTTGATATATCTTCCATCTTCTGAAATGAAAGCATGTTTTGGATTAAAATATGAAAAATGAAATGCCAATCCCTATTTTATTTTAACTAATAGAATTAATGGTAAATTGTTATGGTATTGATTATGGAACACTTGGTGAAACCAAACTGGGCTTTATAGAACACACCCTACCTTTTCTTTCAAGTGTTTGTAGACTTTTTTATGCTAGGTTTAAGCAAAGGTAAAGCAACACTTGGAGGTGGTAGGTGTTATTGATCCTTTGGACCATGGAGCGGTGATGGAGGTGATCGGTAGAGATGATATCCAATTTTTGTAGGGGATGTTTTATATTCCTTCTTATTAGATACCAAGTAGTTTGATGATGTACTGCTTTGGGTTTTATTATACCAATTTTTTTTTATACTTTATCCCATTGGAGTGTTGATCATACTGAATTTTATATTTTATCTTCCACTATGCTTATGGTAAATTACTTCCCTATTTGTACATGTATGATTCCAGGTGTTAGTCTCCAACTCATGGGGATCAGAAATACCCTTCGAGCCATGTCAGTGACGTCTCAGGTATTAGAGTATCAGGGTATCTGAGTTGGTTTGTTATAATTTTTTTTATTAAGTGACCTTTTTATTGAAAAAATTGAATGTATTTATTATTTTTGTAAGTGAAAAAACCCTTTGAGGTATGTGAATTGAATTAAGAAAAAATAATGATTATTGAAATGTGTTGTGTAGATCATGCCTGGTAGGGACTTGTGTATTGTGTATGTGAATGGACTGTAAAAAGGGGATATCCTCTAATAGGATTTTGGAGGTAATAATAAAAATGATTGGTTTTCCTTTTTCTTTTATCATCATGTGTTATGTATTTATATTTGAAATACTCACCTCTATTTATATGTCATGTGGAGACTTAGATAGTTAGGCAGAAATGCTAGCTACACATGCTTCACTAGTTTAGTATTATGTACTAACTAGTGTCCTTGGGATATATTTCATATCTTGTCAAGGGATATTCTCCTTATTTAGACTAGTGGGGGTAATTCCAAGTGAAGGGTAGGTTGATTATTATCCAGAACTAGTATTCTTATTTTGTGATTATTTAGTTGTGTCCTAGTTTCCCCCCCTAAGAACCATAGTTCCCATGATGACTCAACCATTTTATACTTGATGGTATGCATTTTCTTTTGATATTGGAATTGTTTTTATACCATTTTTCCTTCTTCTAAAATGGTTACCATAAATTTTATTAAAAATGTTTTTTTAAAAGGTTTAAAAAGGTAAATTTCAATAAGTTATTTTAATAAAAAAGGTCATTTTCCTAGAATAATTTTCTTAGTAATAGTTATAATTTAATGAAAAGAAAATGGAAAGTTTATAAAATATTAATGAAATGTGATTGGATTTGGAATAAAAACATACTTTCATAATTTTATTTCAAAATAAATCAAAAAGGATCTTTTATTTAAAACTAAACACGAGGTGTTGTTTATTTGTAATGCCTACCAATATCTTTCACTTATGCATATTTTTATCATTTCAGTTCCATGTTTTGGTTCTATTCCTCACTTCTATTTGAGTATTGATTAATTGTGGATGAAAACTTGTATAGTCATATTGAGGTATGTTTTTTTGTTTTTCATGTTAGTTTTTTATCACACTTTCCATGTCTTCCTTTTATTACTTTCTATGGATGAGCGGAAGTGACGTCTAATTTTAGAAAAAGTAATTTTATTCTGGAGGCAGATTTTTCAAAATTTCATATATAGGGGAGGGAGAATGGGGGTAAGCAGAGGGATTAATATAGATTTTAATTTTTTTTCTTTTCTTTACTGTTTTTATTTTTTTACCTATTTGATTTATCATGAACATTTAACATACAAACAGTTCATGCCTAATTTTCTTCTACTTATTAACCTCTATTTTTTAGAAAAATTCAATCCCACTAGTTATAATTTTATTCCCACAATTATTTTCTCCATCACAGGAAATTGAGAATAATCTACGGGGATGTCATGGGCAGGCTTGGGAATATGATGGATGAATGCCTTGAGTTGGTTCATGATAACTAAAATGTTTTGAATTCCAAAATATATATCCTCATAATGAGAATATTATTGGAAGGATAATATTTTTTCATTGTGTTTTTACACTATATTAGTTTCATGATATATTCTTGGGTTTTTCTATGATGCGACATTAGCATCCCAATGCCCCAATGTGTTATAATGTGGGGCTTTGTAGGTACATGGATTTAATTTATAATAATAAAGGTAGGGTTTTTTAGTATTACAAAGCCCACCTAATTCCCAATTTATTATTATATGAGATCCCAAGCACTGATAGAAGACTATTTTGGCTAGTTGATGACTTCTTAGGGTCTGGTGAGAGACTATGTTGGCTTTATGGTAACATCTAAATTGCGAGTATAGGAAGCATTGGCAAGGTGGTATAATCTAAACCACCAACATATGATTCGTTAGCCTCTCAATACTATCTTAACCTACCATGTTTATTCCTATATAACCTTTTGGTATCTTTCTTTAACTCTTCTATAACTAGATTCCCTACATTATTTAACATCAAAACAAAGTAAAAAATCACAACCATAACCATTTTTCAATAAATAACATATATTCAATAAATTACATAGATTTTTTCTAACTTGGAATCTTTACCTCAATATTTCCTGAAAACTAACAATCTATATAAAAAAAATGAGATTACTAGAAAATCGAACAAAATACTATTTAAAAAATATTAAAAAATATTGAACAAATTAATCTAACTATAATTCATAAAATAATATATAGTTTTTTGAAGTGTGAGTGGTGTTTTACATGATCATGATATAAATTTTGTTTTTGATTTTATGCATTACATATAAATCTTATATACCCATAGAAAATAACATGTATTATATGAAGGTTTATAAAATTGTATGTTAGTTGACATAAAGGATGACTATTTATTTGACATATGTTTTAGTATATTTATAAACATATAAGTATTTTAAATCAAGTAAAAATTTAATAATAACCAAATATTATATTCCAAATTATTTTTTTATACTTTTTTTAATGTAAATTTTTATCAAAATTTTTAATTTTAATAATAAAATCGATAAAAAGGGTAAAAAATAACTTTCAAAGTTAACTTCTTAGAAGTGGTAAGCTAGTACACTCTATATTAAAATTTAAATTATCCCATTACTCTAATTTTTAGTTTAATATATTTATATTATATTTTTAAATAAAATAAAAGTTTAAATAATGTTAAAAAATAAAATTTCATTTTTTTACTGGGATAATGTTAGTATTATTATTTATATTTTTTATCCACTCTAAATATAAATAAATAATTTGTAAATAAATTTTTTTCTTAAAAACATAAATAATATTTATTAAAATAATTAAATATGTAATATAAACCATATATTTTATATGAACTAAATTTATTAAGAATATTATCAAAAAAATCATGTTCTTTATATAGAGGACAAAAACCGGTTACAAGTATATGTTGAAAAATATATTAAAAAATAAAAAACTTTCTAAAAAGTAAAATATTTTATTTTCAAAAATAAAACAATTGAATAAAGTTTATATTTTTTTTGTCATTGATTTAGATTCATCCCATAATGTTAGATACAAAAGGTATTAATAAAACCATTTTTGAAAAAGTTTTTTTTACTAAAAAACAAAAAAAAATACATTATAAATTACAAGAAAAAACATCACATTAAATTCATTAAAAAATATAAATTATAATACTAATAAAATATTAAATAAAAAATATTATTAGAAAAAATGACTCATAATGAGAAATTGATATAATCAATGTCTAGAATAAATGTGGTCGTTTTTTAGGAAAAGTTATTTGGATAACTAAGAATGAAAATCAATATGAATCCATGGGAAAGATGATAAATTGTCGATAATTAATGAATTAAGATTAGTTTTAGGTATTAAAATGTAAAATTAGGAGGGATTTCAAAAAAGAATATAGGACTAGTTAATAAAAATCATATTGGGGGTTATAATCGTCCATAGGTATGGGTCAGAGTTAGATCAATTTTCAAGTGGGGATAAAGATAGAGTTTCACTAATGAATAGGGTAATGGTTGGCCATATTTATTACCAAGGATAAATTTTATATGATCTATGATAGATCTAGATTAAATATGGATTCTTCATATGTTATTTATGTTAGAATATATGATGATTTTTTAAAAACCCATTATATATATTTGAATTATGTTTGGTAGTATTTTTACCCATTATAGATTGTTTTTTAAGAAATTATCTTATATTATGTATATATAAATTTTTTAAAATAATGATATATATTTTTAATACTTCAAATTTTAATTTTTTTAAATATTATTTAAAATATATATATACATACTCCATCATTTATTCAAAATTCCAAAGTAGTGGTTTGATGTGATTTTAATCCAATATGTTAAATAAGTTTCATGAACCATTTTTAGGTAATGTATATGAATATTTTAATGAATACCATAATTTATTTTTCCCATATATTTGTGACAAAAACCATCCATTATATAAGGGTAATACATTAATTTGTATATAACATATTAATTTCATTGAATAAGAATAGATTTCATTAATTAATTCATTGGGATAATTTATATATATATATGGAATGCATAAGATATGATATTATTAAGATGCATATAGAAATTAGATAAAGAGATATTTAAAATACCTGAAAATAAAAATTTTCCCATTCCATATAATGATAGAAATTGTGGTGAACCCAATCATCTATTACTAGTTTTTCATGAAAAAATTGAATTTTGATGAATAATCTTACATAAAATATATAGTGTAAAATATAAATTATTTGAGAGGAATAATAAATTAGACAAAATGTATAATGAAATATTAAATTATGATCGATAGGTTATACTTCATTAGGTATCCCTAATGATTAAGTAAATAGAGGGATGATTTTAGGATGGATCATCAAATTAATACAGGAAAGGTTTTTTGTGGTCAATTATCCAAGAGTTGTATATTATACAATTAATCTGATGATCTAACTAAATTACCATGTAATGGATGAAGTTCTAGATAAAACTAAATTCTTAATAAAATATGAATATCAAACTACTAAAAAATATGATGTAAGAGATATTCATTTATCTGGAGTATATTTTATAAAATTACTTATTAGATACTTATGGAAAAACATTATACTCACTAGAAAAATATATTTCAATTAGAAATAAAAAAACCTACCCATTATTGAGATATTTAATTAATAAGGTAAATTTAGTGGAAATAGTTTCTTATGTTTGTTTTATAAGTTTAGAAGTTTTATCAATTATAAAGAGAAACATCGTGAGAAAAATTAAATGTATAGTATAAAAATGAAACTATTGTGATAAATCATAGGTATTATATATTGTTTTTGAGTCACACTCTTGTCTGGATATATGAGGCCTTTAAAAAAAAGAGAGTAGATAAAAATTTAAATATCAATGTTTATAATTAATAAAGGGATATTTCATTTGAGGTGAAAAAATATTATATATACTTACCTGGTTGATTGTTTCTTGAATTTTATATTTTTTATCAAGTGTTATTCATATTTATAAATTTTATTATATACTTATATTTTGGTCATGAAATAATTTTCCTTTATATTTATGAATAATTTTTTTATATATTATTGAATGGAATGTTTTGTGGAATTATATATATGATTAATAATTCATTCATAATAGGCTATGATAATCCATTTTATAACATAATAAAAATAATTTCAAGGTAATTGATTTTATAAACAATAACTTTCAACATTATTTTCATGGTTATATGAATAAAAAATTCATCTAATGTTTATATAAGATGGATTATTGGTTTATTTGTTTATGAATCATTCAATGCATGAAGAGAATTGTTAGGAATATTTTTGGCGAAAAGGGGAAAGGGTTAATGATCCATTGTTACATGGTATATGTTTATGTATATAGTTAAAGTAAGTGTTCTTGAAATTTTTGAAACCTTTGAAGTTTTCAAGGTGTTTAATTCAATGTATATGATCAACTTGGTAATAGTATTAAGATACTTTAATAAGATTGAGGTGGGATAATTTGTAAATATAATGGATTTTCTAATCATCTCAGAGTATGAAATTTTATTATACTATGGTAAATAATATCTTCATATTCCCTAGGATATTCTACTCTTACACTAAAACACATTACATGTATAGAAATTGAAAAGTACACATATAATATGTAAATAAAAAGTATATTGGTTTTCATTATATGAGTATTTAGGGATGTGGAGAGAATGAAAGAAATACAATTTATTAAGGATTACCTCAAAATATAATAAATTATTATTTTTAATTAATAAATGGAATTGGAATGAAATTATTTAAAATTTACATTTAGGGAAAAAATATTTTGTGTCTAGATATGATGTGTTTATTTAGAATACATACATATTTTATGGAACTAGTGATAGAAATTTGAATTTATAAAATTCAAAATAAAAAAATAAAAATATTATGGGTTTTAATGGAATCAAACATGTCTAAAAATGTTATAAATGTAAAATCCTAGACCATGATCATCCATAAGAAGGGTAAAATAAAGGATCGAAAAACATAAAGCATATACTACTTTTTCTAGTAAATATTAAATCAATTAGTTTGATGATACTTGTTTATTTTCATTGAATTGGATCTTGACTTCATTGGTAATACAATGGATGTAAAATATTTATTTTTTTATAAATACCTTTATGCACTCCCATGATATGATAGTACCTCTTTATAATATAGGAATAAATAAAAAACGAATTGAGATTTAACAAGAATAATTTTGATTTATTGTATCTTATAATGAATTCAAAAAATCCTTTTTATCAATGTTTTACTTTAATGGATGATCTCCACAATATTTATGCTTTTCCAAAACACTTTTTCACTCAGTCAGTGGGTGTTATACATTATATCATTAAATACCATTACACATATGAAAATTTCACTCATTAATGATTAATTTTTTTATACTTTAATAAATGTCCCATATAATAATGTATAATATGAATTAATATTATTCAATATATAATAAATACATATTTTGTAGTAATTTTTTATCTTATATTATATATGCATACATATATTACATGAATTTCACCCATATCATACCATAAAATATATGCTTAAGTGAATTTATTTTTATAAATATTTGGAAGATTAATGATGAGTTAATTTACTTAAATGTTATAGAAACTATACTAATGTCTATTACAAAAGTGGTTCTGAATTCAAGCTAGATAGTAATAGTGTAATTATTTATTGTTTTTTGTATGTGGATGACATACATTTCATTATAAATGACATAAAATGTGAGTATTTAAATAATATATATTCCTTCATAATAGATATAAATATATTATTTTGGATTTTAGTTTTTCCTAAATAATGAGCCAATGAGTTAGAATAGTTTTGTGAAATTATTTTTTATAATAAAAATTAAGTATATCACAATATTAGGTGTATTTAATGAAGTTATTTGGGTTTAAATTTTTATTTTAGAACTAAGGTTTATTCCTAGAATATGATAGAAACCAAATATAATAATTAGATCTAAATATATCATTGAATAGAAAAAATATATTTAATTATTTTAATGAGAGGGTTTATGAATTGATTTATTGGGTGACTATATGGTGATGAAACATGTGTCACATATTTATGTACCATGTTATTTTAAAAAACTTGTAATTCAATAATATCATATGATATAATTAAAGTATTTAAAAATTAAAATATAGTAAGGATAGTTCTTTTTAATAAGGTCATGCATAAGACTATATGAATAAGGATTAATTTCTAGTGAAAACTTCTGTCAAAAAAATTGATATAATTTAAACCATAATTTACCTATAGGATTTAGTGTTTTATCGAAAATATTTTGGATTTATTTTAAAAACATTTATATTTAATTCAATATAATGTGATGTACTCATAACATATTTATGAGATATTTTAAAAGTGGGTTATTAAAGAAGATATGTCATAAATAATTTATATTATATAATATGTTATACTTAAATTATGCAATATGGATTTCTTTATTTTAAATAGGATTCATTTCCATATGAGTTATCATATTACTAAAAATACATTATTTAATGATGTTTTTGAAAGTAGTTAAATATAGTTGGATTAATCAATGAAGTTTTTAACGATTAATAAGATTTATTTTAATAACTAACATATATTTCGAACATTATAAGTTATTTTCATTATTATTTAAGTGTTTAATAAATGATTCACCTGTAAGAGACTTATTAATTTAAAAATAAAATTTTATATAAATGGGAACCTAAACTTATAGAATGGTATATTTTTTTTTGATGAATTTCAAATCCTCATGGTCATAGTTCTACATTTACATTCTCATTTAGATTATTAAGTACAAATAAAAAACATAGAAATTCTTATGATTATGAATCAGGATTTCATTAGTCATGTGATCACTTGAAAAAAAATTTATCTATTGGAAATTATTAAGGGATCATTATCAAAGATATTGAAATTGGAGGTGTGAACATTTATAGTATAGATTTTTAAACCTCTTTAGACTAATATTGTTTGTGATTTTTTGTTTATTTTCACTACATTTATACGTATATAACATATATAGTTTTTAGGGGTTTACCTGAGTGGTAATGTCACCCCATAATACTTAATCAAAACCAGGTTCAAAAATGAGTAGTGTTGAATTTCAATGTCACTATAGCTTCACTGTATCACTACATGTAATATAGATAGGTATAGTAATAGAGGTAATATTTAATATATGTGGGATTTTAGGCCACAAATTTGGGCTTCGGGCCATAGGGCCTCTATAACATCAATGAAATTCTAGACACAAGGCTTCTGATCCATCATTAGTGGGGCCTCTAATCTATTTTGAGTAGCTTATGATCAATGGATATGATAGTGTGATGACAGTCACTGGTGATGCTAAAACGTAGGATGATCATTTGTGAAACTAGTCACTAGTAGCAGAAAATGACTTTTAGAGAACATTTATGGCCTTATGCACTTTAATTTAGGGAAAATATATTAATATTCATACATGACATTGAGGATTTTGGATGTTGGATGACATGATGAAAGGTGGGTCTACTTTAGTTTAGGTCTTTGTACTACTGGGCCTTAGATTCATCCATCATAGGGCCTTAAAGCCATATATTCAGGGTATTTAGGGAGATTTATGGGTTCCCTATCAACCCAATTAAAAAGCGGGTTTATCTATAAAATAAAATTATAATGTATTTTGAAGGACGGATTTATAAAAAATCATTTAGTAACTACATCCACAACATAAACAGATAACCATTTTTATAAAGGTATCTTTGGTAGTTAACTATGAATCTCACATTACAACTACCTCCTCATAGAGACATTAATAATGAAAATAATATTATAAATATAAAATATTAAAAACATCACAATATAATGATTATAATGCTATACGAATGACCCATTAACATATTAGTGTTACACTATAAGAAAAACACTATTTTACTGTTGTTTTTTAGAAAACACAGAATTTTTAACTATCACATATTAATAGATGGTGGTCAGTAAAACCACCATGTTTTTCTCTGTTGGTAGTGAATTTATGGTTTTTTAGTTTATATTTTTGATAATTCATTGAAATCGCTTCCCATCCGTATTTGGTGGTGATTACTTTTTCCAAAAAAATCATCCAACCTTATGGAAGTTTTAACCACCACAAATAATATAGGATGCTATTTTTTTTTGAATTGTTTTCCTTATCTAGTGGTTGTTATAACCACCAATAATAATATACATGAAGGATTTTTGTAAACCTTTTTTTCATTATCTAGAGGTGGCTATAAATACCGCTAAAAATTTATTGATGGTTTATTAGTATCTTGGGTCCATTTTCCAGTAACTATCAGGGATTTTAACCACTAATAATTTATTAGTGTTGATTTTTATAATCATTAGCGGTTTATGCCACAGTTAAATGAATAAAAAATTATAATATTAGAGCCTTAGAATCTTCTATCGCCTCCAATATAAAAAAATAGATATATATATATATACAATATACAGAATTCAATAACTATAATTCTCAAACAAAACATGAAGAACACAATATTTATATACATTAACAGATTATGATTTCATAAAAAAATCAGCTAAAAATTACACAAGAAGCATATATAATATTTTTTCCCAAATACAACATATACATAGTCCGGTCCAACATCTACGTTTCTCCCTTATTTCATACTGACTGCCTCTAGATGATACATGCTTCTAATTTTAATGTTATCTTGAATCTTCTACTATATTTGGTGGATGCATTAAATAAAATTTATAATAACAATTATTTTGAATTATATAGTACATGAAAAAAATATTTACAAAAAATATTATAATAATATAAATATATTAAAATAAATGTAATACATTCAGTACCACTATAGTCAGTCCTATCAGGGATGCATTTTATATAGGAATTCCACCAGTCATACCCAAAAATAATGTACTCAATTCACTCACCATCATTAAAAACTGATCATCTTAAGCTATTGATCATGACTCCTTCTCCAGTATTATGTTCTTGAGAATCACAATTTTCTTTGAGATTCTTAAGGATTGAAACTAGTAACATTACTTAAACCTATAGTAGGAGGAGTCACCATGAATAAATAAGAGATCCTACTAAATACTTGTGAGGGGGATGGTCTATAACCCAACCGTCAAACATGGTTGACATACTTTTTTTCCAAAAACATTGGAAATAATATCACTGTGGGTGACTAATGCTAACTGTGAAGGATTTTCATCCAATTCTTCTTTAATTTCTTCCTATAAATAGAGAAATTTTTTTAAAAAATATATTTCTTTGAGAAAACTAAATTGTGATTTAGATTTTTTACCCCAATAGTTTTAGTAATATTATTTACATAATTTCCATCAGCTTTATTATGTATATCAATCCACAACTCAGCTTGACCAACCTCATGAGTAACTTCTCTTGCTTATATCATAAAAGAAAAAAATAATTACTATGAAAATAAAAGTACTTAAAATAAAAAAAATATATTTAATAAATAGGTAGAAGATTAAATTATTCCATATTCTTCTTTAAAAATTTTTATAACCATCTTTGAATTGGATGCCTTGGTTCTTTCTATTTTATGAGTTGTTTTTGTGAATATTACTAAAAAAATCATAATATTAATAAAAAATTCATTATTTTTAATAAATTAATATTAATGTAGTAGTAAAATATCAAATACCATATATGAATTAGAAAAGTTAATATTCACATATGACTTACATTGATCCTGAGGTATCCCTTCAGGTTCCTATTCATACATTTGATGAACACTCAAGGCGGAGTCATTAAAATAAACCAAAAACCTATACATAAAGTCATTCCAATTTTTACCAAAACATTTCAATGTAAATTGATGAAAAACTATATCATTCACATCAAAATATAAAATCATCTACAAATCTGATATGATAAAACAATCAAATAGATATTTGATAGGAATATTAGATATAAAAATATAAATATTAATTTTGACTTACTTTCACTTGTTTATCAAAAATATAAATCTTCCAATTAGTGGGAATATGTCTCAAATAAAGATAAGTGTTGGTAAGGAACATCATCTCATATACCAACTAGACCAATATCTTCACATATAAGCCTCCAATATCATCTTTAGGCACTCCAAACATGTCAAATGGAATAACTACTTTAAACCTTCCCTGCCTCCAAACATATGATGTATTCATGTCTATTTATATCTTATTATTATTTGAATTCATTTAATAAATATATTAAAAAATTACTATAAATATGTAATAAATATTTTTAACACATTAAAAATTATATACCAATAAATGTGACCCTCTAGTACCCTCATATCGGTAACCTTGGAACCATAAACTCAATTAATGACTGCTCCACGACTTCTCCATCTGATCCATTGGATATACCTTGAGCAAAAGGAAATTCACTTGAAGTAGGGAGCACACCTGATGAATATGGGAGCACATTAGATGGAATAAAATTATGGAAAGTTAAGAATATAAAAAAATCACATGATTTGAAAATGTTGGACATAGATTAATTAAATACAAATATTATAAATACTCAAATAAAAGATAAGTTAATGATATAACATACAATCAGTAAATTCATAATTAAACATATTATTATCATCATAAATTGTTAAAATTATTTCATAATATTTACCACCCCTTTCAAGACCAACTATTCCAATATCATCATGGACAGATAGATCAATCTCTTTTTGTTGATGAGGGTAAATATCACAGAAAAATTATTCAACATCATCACCCATATATTAAAAGTCTCTTAGTTTGACAAAGATTACAACAATTCATCCTTCATCATCTCTATCATACACATAATATATCATCATAACTTATAAGGTGAAAATATATGTATCATTTTCTTTATTCTCACCAGTTTAAATCAATAGAGATAAGGTAACATAAATATATTATGATGAATATTTTCTTGTTAATGTGTAAATATCAACCCAATTTCATTTTAATAACACAATTTAAAATTGTCTATGATATTTTAATTCAAAAAATTCAATCAAAATACCATTTTATCCCAAGTCTATCAATTTTGTGAAGAGTCCACTATTCCATGTTTTTGTTCCTTCTTCACACAAAAGTGTAGAAACATAAATATATTAATATTATAAGCATTTAATCTCCTATAATTCTTCAAAAGTCCTCAATAAAAATATTTCAAATCATTTAGAACTCTATCTAAATTATCAATATTTATGATATACATGTATAAATATAAAATTTTGTTATTTATAGAATATAATTATATCAATATTTTATGAATATGAAATTATTTATAATCTTACACAATGTGAAAAAAATTAATAATATCATTGTTAATGAAATTTTTTATCTATTTTTCATTTCAGGATCAACTTAAAAGTCATCTTTTAAGTTTCATCTTCAATTATTCAATTTAAGGATTTGTAATATCACTATTGAGTAGCACATATCTATGTTTACATATAAACTCTATTTGTGTTAATAAAACTGATGATATTTTTCCTAACTTGAAGACCCAAAATTGGAACATTTTTTGATTTAGTGTAGTTTCTCATTTGATTTGTGTTACCATAAACACATACAACTCTATTGAATAATGTCTAAATATTATATAAATACATTAAAGAAAAGGTGATACAATCTTCCGCCATATTACCTTCAATAATAGATCATTCTGGTTGAGATTTTTTTTCTTAAAAAAGACTTCAAATGCCCTAAATACCTAATGTATAAAGTTACATAGAATAATAAAATACACATGTAATGGGTTTAAATTTTTTAATTTATTATTCATTAAAAATTAATATAATAATACCTCTCTATGAGATACATCCATTGATAATGTAAGAGCCCTTCTTATTTAACTTCCCTAATCGAATGAATAGTTATATGAATCATCACAGAGAAAATTGATGGGGGAAATATCATTTACAAATTAAAATGTTTCATTAAAATTCTTTCCAAAATATTTTCAAGATCAATAGGGTTTAAATTTTTCTCACAATTCTTTTTAAGAATATGAAAAAATCAGTTTCAACTGTTGTTATTTTATTAGGTAACAATTTATGCAATGCCAAAGGTTGAGATTACTCTATCAAAATATGTGATTTGTGTCTTTTATGTCCACATAACTTATATTGTTTTAAGTAAACACAGCATGGAATTTTATTTCAATATCCATAATGTACTTTCACATTTTTTAGTCTTTAAAGGGAAGAACATTTTTTTGGATTTTTAAATGAAATAACATCCATATGAAAATTTCCATTATCCTTTTCCTAGATATCTTGATTTATATTAATTTATTCCAAGTCCTTATAATAATTAAGAAGATATTTTTAATTGCCATTCTTTATTAATATTTTAAAATACCAAATTATCACATACATTCTTTTCAATGTGCACAATGTCTAGATTATGAAATAATAATTGAAATTCCCAATAAGGAAATTTAAAAAATACTATATTTCTTCCATTATTGGGTATAAACTATATCTGATGATTTTTTGACTCTTTTCCCAAAAAAATTTAACTAATAATATTTCCCAAATTATACATAAATAGATGATAATTTTTACATGATTTATAGACTTGATAATAATTCAAGTGGTGATCTCAAATAATTTTATTCATCAAATCATGACTTCATAAACCGATATGTATGAGATACATCCAAGAATTGATGATGAAACATGAAGCACCACTTTATTCAATATTGTAATATTCTTGTATCAAATTCAAAGATACAAACTAGACTTGCTTGACTAGTGTACGTGTTCCAACCAGAGAAGTTTTATAATCTTGGAAAATCACTAATCATACACATTAAGGAAACAAACATTTTGAACAATTTTTTTATTGATGCATCATATGTATCTACACCATTGTCCCATATATCTTTCAATTATTCTATAAGAGGTTGAATATATACATCAATGTCATTTATTGAAATTTTATTTCCAAGAATGATCATAAAAATAATGAAAGATGTTTTTTGAATACAAATCCATGAAGGTAGATTTTATGGGATCAAAATTAATGTCTATATGCTATAAGTTTTACTTAGAGTTCTGTATATATTAAATCCTTCAGTAGCTAATCCCAAATACACATTCCTAGGATCTGAAGATAAATTTGGATATAAATAATCAAAGTATTAACATACTTTTGAATATTTGGAATGATGTATAAGACCATAATTATTGTTTTACATAGCATTCTACTTAATTTTATATGTTGTTTTAGAATACATGAACAATATCTGTAGTCTAAGTTTTAACAGAAACAAAAATAAAACATTTGTGGAAAATTTATTTATCTTCTCCTTCTTCATAGTTTGTTCGTTCAAACATTCACCATGATTCACCGATTTCCATCTAGAAGTATAAAATCTTTTACACACTTATCTATATAAATATTATCTCTGATATAACATTCAGTCATTGGTATATACATGTATCGTTTTATCATTGAGACCAAGTTTTTTTAAGAACTTTATTTATCTCATAAAATGATTTGGGGAACTTAGCTTGAAAAAAGGAATCCTACAGTAAATCCAATATCATCAACATTGATTTATTTATATTTCAACATAATTAATTGTTATGGTAAAAATTCAGGAAGAAAGTCAATTTTGTATATCTGATACTTCCTTCATATAACTTTGGATTTCAATATTCCAGTAATTCATAAAACTCATTTTATTCTTTAGTTACCTTATCTATTATATTAATCTTTAGAAAATCAAAAAAGTGTCTACTTTGATATGTCATAATCTCCATTATTCATTATTGTGTGGAAGACAAAATTAATCATATTTTTAATCTCATTCTCCACTATTGAGGAAATTGGTTATTCATTTTGATGATGGTCACATGTTGAACTTTTTGTAATGTCCAATTCCCTATACCAAATCCATTTCACATATATAGCAGAAAATTTCTTTAATATCAAGTGATCATAAACATTTCATATTTTCAACCATCATCTGAAATTACAATTAGTACATTGATATTTTATTCTTCTATCTACAGATTGATTTCTAATCATAATGTCTGAAAACTCATCTGACCCCTTAATATATTGATTTGTATTTTAGGGTAAATTAATCCAAATTTTATCCATTTTTATGACATTGATAAAAATATGTGTAAAAAAATATAACTCTAATTAATTAAATAAAATAATGTTAAGAATAATATATAAAATTTATAAAATATAAAAAATATTATCAAAATAATATTATCATTTGTAATATTTGAATGAGAAAAAATAATTAGATATAATTATGATATAAAATAAGTATTATTAATTGAAGTAACACAGAACAAGTAAATTGTTTTGTATATAAAATAAATACTATAATTATTTTTTGATGAAATTTACTTAAAGGTTAAATATAATTTGAGATAAATAAGGACACTTGATCTAGAAGCATATATAACTTCTATTCCATGATCAAACCATTCTGTTTATTTATGAATTAATATATATTTATCATAAGGAATATGAACTTAAAAATAAATAATATTTAATTTCTTAAACATTAATATTTATTTGATGTTTCTGTATGTGTATGTATAGGATAGAGAATGATACACATAAAATGGAGAGATATTTGTATCCCTAAATTAAAGAGACCATTAAATAACATACCTCTAAATTTTTTACACGTCACTAGAAAATAGGTATTTTACAAAGAATTTTATTTAGGTGGTTACCTTTATATGATTGAAGATAACTAAAACATTTCCATACACACACACAAAACTAGGGAATGTATAACCAAATTTTTATTTTTATCTCCACCGAGTAGATATAAAATTTTGATTCATATGTCTTAGGTGTTGTTCCTATGAACCCAATATTCAAATAACTATGAATTTTTCATATAAAATTTAAAATTATAGATCAATTGAATATTTCATTTCTTAAATGTAGTTAAAATATACTTGTGAAATTTAAATTAGATTTAAAAGTATAATCCATGTAAGTAATTTGTTGAAAATATACTTTTAGATTCTTAATTTTCACAATTTATAATGTTTGATTTTCATTGATATAGTATATAAAATGTTTAATGTGGTTTTGGATTGATGGATAATTATAATTAGAATTTCAACAATAATAAAATTTAATAGTAATTTTGAAACATCTTGGTTTTAATTATATAAAGTTGGCTTCCTAAAAACCAAAGGATGAAGTCCTATTATATATAACATAATATTAAAAAAAGAATTCATATTATATCTAAATGAACATTAATTATGAGTATAAGTTTGGTTATCCCCTCCTCACAAAATAATTTTTATGACTGCATCTATTTATTGATTGAATGAAAATTAAAATAATTAATTATAAAAAATATATTACATATTATGAAACATTGGTAAAATATAATATGTTTTGTAAAAGTAGATTGAAAATTAAAAACACAATTCATACACATATTTTAATATATATACATTAAATAAAAAATAATGGTTATGCATAAATTACATTACAGACACAGATTGTGAATAAAAAGTTACAGTTTTACCTAAATACTATTATCGATGATATGGGATTTATAATTTAGAAGTTCATCACAATAGGATGTTTTCGAGGATGGGAGGATGTTCCAGAGTTTATCCATGAGAATTTTTTATAAGGAACAGTAATCAGAGGGTCATAAGAGGATAATTAGGAGGAGGGGAGTGGGTGCTGGAGTCATGTCATAAGGTTTTCATACAGGAAGGATTCATAGGAGGGAAGGATTCACTAGAGGGTAGGATCCATCAGAGGGTTGGATTAACATTATAGAGGATTAGGGAATCCCATGAGAGAGGAGGAAGAAATACAGGGAGCTATTGTGTTATGTGGTCCCTATTAGTGATGATTTTTTAAAAACCATTCATAATAAACTACTACCAATATATAATTTATTGTAGTGTTGTAATTAATATATCTATTCTTATTCTTTATAGATATGGAAGATCTAATTTTATTTTTCTGTGTAAAATCAATTATAATTTTTTTATGATATACAAAGAATCATATTGATATTTTTATTTTTAAGATCAAATTATAAGTTTCTAGGATTAGTTTTAACCTAAATTCAATGATAAAAACTCATTATCACATTTGATTCCATTTAACATGATTATTTTTTGTAGTAATATATTGAGAATACTATATAATGGATAATATTAATAACCATTATATATTTGATTATACAAATGTGATTAAGGATAAAATATATGATAATTTTTTATAATAGTCGTTATATATTTCACACAATATATGATTATTAATTTCATATGACATCATATATTTTTCAAAATAAATATAGAAAACTCATATATGATGGTTATTTCATTTTACTTTCACATATAGAATAATATATGATGACTATTTAAATAACCATCATATATGATTTTATTGACATTGATGTAATATAATCAATAATAAAATTAAACCAATTGGTAAAAAAGAAGAACAAAAACAATAATAAACACTTCATAAGAAACAAAAAAAATACAAATATAAATTTTAGAAGAAAAACATAGATATAAATGGTAGAAAATAAATTTCTTTTATAAGAAATATTAAAACTATTTATATCATTTATAAGAAAAGTATACAAAAACTAAAAATATTTATACCAAACATAATCAAATTTATAAAAAAATTCACCCTTATGTATTCATGACTTCAATGACTTAAAATCATGGTAAAAAATAGATATTTAACATTTAATTTATTCTATAAACATCGTAGAAAAGTGGATATAAATAACATATTAAATTTAATTTAACATTTATTATCATAAATGTACACACATATAAAAACTATTGGATTTCATTTTGAAATATATATTTATAATTATTTATAATTTTTTTATCACTTATAATAATAGATTCATTTTATTGTAAGAACTACTATTTTTTATAAAAAAATACTTAGGATTTTACTCTAAAAGTAAACCACTTAAATGTTTCATTTTATAAACTAAAAAACCACCCAAATGGATAAAACGTAACTTGATAACTACATAAAAATCATGGAAAATAACAACAGAAAATTAGTTTTTATATAAAAAAGTACCCTATAAGAATATTTAATTCTTAAATATTTTAATGTATTCACTTAAAGAATTTCAATTCAAGTGTTTTTTAGAAATAGAACACACATTATTTTTATTTAAACCTCGTATCCTAAATGTAAAATTTTATAAAAAAAATTCTATATGTTTTTTCAAATTATGCATATACCAACTAAAAAATATGATTCAATCTAGATTAAATTAATTCCATTATTAATAATTATTAAAATGATTATGAAAATTATGAAAATAATAATTCATATTGAATTTAGCACTATTAACCGATAAAGAATAATACTAATTCAACTTCTTTAAGATTTGAGCATAGGAGAAAACAAAGATAATTATAAGATAATATATACTAAAAAAGAATACATAACACATGTATATTAAATGTACTGTCCTAATCTTCAATGAGGGTTAATATTATTGTTTTAAAATCTATATTTATCGAGAGTGTAAATCTTGAGTCAGACCACAATTGTTTGGTATATGTATCTACAACTTTAAAAAATCAATCAGCTCAAAAGATAGTTATCAAAAAAATTATTATATAAGAATATATAGTAAAATACATATATCATATATAAATACCACAAGAAATTCCTAGATTAGAATTTAATAAAAATTTATATAGATCCATATTCATTTTTCTAGATATTTTATTGCCAAAGATACTATAATGTTTCTTATCACTATAGTTGTAAAGAAATATATCTCATTTGTTTAAATATTTTAACCACAAAAATTTAATTAATATTTTAAAAATGACATTCTAGATTTTATATTGTAAATATCCTTCTAGTATATATTGAGTAAAGTCTGTATATAAGGAATAAAATTTCATAATCCCTCATCCCATGAAACTAAAATCTTGGAAGATTTATTTGATTGAAGAGATTTTTCTCTCATATATTGTGAATGATATTTTATAATGACATTATTGAATTCATATTCAAGAAAGGTTTTTAATTTAATCTATCATTTCAATTGAAATTTAAGATAAAAACAATAAGAAATAAGTTATTAATTCTATTAAATATGTAAACTAAGTTATAATGCTAGGGTAGGGTAAATAAATGGGAAAGATAAGAAGTATACTATGATCAATCCTTATTTTAACCATATGAATCGATATTAATTTATCTAAATCTTATGATTTCAAATATATCATGAAGTATTCTATCAATGTTATTGAAAATAAAGAAAAAACATTTTCTATATGTTATAGCCTAAAAAATTCCATGAATGATTTTAAATGATATTTTGGCTCTTGTATTGTAACTTGTATTCTACTATATCTAAAGTGAAGTCTAAAAGGAATGGATACATGGGAAAAATATTTCTTCCCATGGAAATAAAATCATGGACTCTCCATTTAAAAATAAAAATAAAACTTTATCTAATGTATAGTGATAGTTTTTTCTATGATAAAATTAAACTCATATTAAAGAAAGGGATGGAATTACATATAAAATCTTACTTGAATTTTTTGTAAAAATAACATGAAATATTTCACCAATTTTAATGATTATGTAAAATATATTATATTTATATTTTTTATAAAAACTATTTCTATTTATTTAAAAATAAAATTGGGATTAATAAATAGGATTGGATAACATTAGTGGTATAAAACCGATTGGTCCAACAATATTGATGAGCACAATTTTACTCAACTTAGTGGTTATTGATTAATATCACTAAAATTAAGATATTTATAACTATAAAAGATAGTGACTTTGGGCCTATAATTTTTACCACTATATTTTTTTTAGTGTGACATAAGATAAAAACCCATTTTTTTTAGATTGATGATCAAATTATATGTTAAGAAATTAATTTTATCAAAATATTTATAATTGAGGTTGATTCTTTTCAATGATATCATTACAATATTTTATTCTAATCACCATATCATCATTTAATGGAAAGAACACAAAATTTTATTTGTTTAAGTTTAATAATGATGAATGCATAAAATAATATATAGGATTGAGTGGTGTGAGTATTATTTAATAAGACTAATATAGACATTGTATTATTAGGTATACACATTACATAAAAATATTTTATTCCCATAATACGTAACATCTTGAATTTTATGAAGGCTTATAACATCATTTATAATTTTACAAGGATATTGAATCTTTATTTGACACATGTTTTTTATCTTTATACACATATATGTATTTGACCTCAAGTATAATTTTAATCCACACTTGATATTGGATTCCAAATTATTTTTTAATACATTTTCTGTATATTTTAAATATATATATTTTAAAATTCATTATCATAATAATAAAATGTATAAATGTAGTGACCTTGACATCAGTAGCCTAAATTATGTGTTTGATTTATTACATTGGCATAAGATACAAGTAATCACATCCCTAATGACTAAATAGTTTATTAGTCTTGGTAAACTAGATACATACATGATTCTTTCATGACATAAATTACAACACATTTTTTTATAATAACATTTTTCTCTCTAGAATATCCTTGCATATAAATCATAGTAAACTTCATGGATTCCTAATAAAGGAATAAAAATAACGGTGAGCTTAAATACTCAGCAAGGGTTAAGTATAATGGAAGCTATCACGAATCAATAAGCATACTCATCATGGTAAGGTAAATAACTAAAAACTCATGCCATTAAAATAAATTGATAAAGTGTAATAAATATGGAAATGTAAATAAATGAAAAATATTCAATTTAATCAATAAATTGAGAATTAAATTCATACATTTATAATATCATTATTAAAATATCATGTATAATAATCAATATGGTAAGGTAAATAACCAAAAACACATTCCATTTAATTAATATCTTAGAATAAAATTCATAAAAAGATAATATAATTGTGAAAATATGATTGATAATAATAACTAAATTCTGAATGAATTAAATGTTTAATTATTGGATTTCATTTCTTAAGAACATGATCCCTCTACTATCAAGACCTTTTAGAATACAGTTTAAAACCATTGGGTATAAAATCATTTAGTTTGGCCAACTGATTTTATACTAGCTTACTGATTTGACTCAATAGACTACCAATGAATCGACGAGATATCATTAACTAGGACCCACCTATGTCTGTATGTCTAAATCAATCTGATATACATAATAATTTATTTAATTCATAAACAATGTGCCTTATCATCAAATATCTGTATTGAGTAAGGAATAAAAATTTATCAGTATTTCTCTAGATAAAAAATAACTTTCAATTTAGAACACCATATGCATAAATGATATATGTTTTAACAAATAAACATATCCATGATAAATAATATGGATATTTAGGGGAAATTTAATGACCATTGGAATGAGAATAATTCAAGGTAAAGTTAATGACTACAAAAGTGAATAAAGGAAGTGGATGTCAATAAATTACTTGGAAAAAGTGATCATACACCATATAGAGTAAGAATAAGGATGTTTCCATTACAACCTATACCCATTATATTAAGAATAAAGGGTTTTGTCACTGATGAATAGAAATACCATAAAAAGATATTTAAAAACATTCTTGAGGAAAATATCCCTTTCGTTTTGAAAATCACCTTTTAAAATTAAAATTTCACAAAACATTTTAAAATTTATTTGAAAATTATTTTTGAATATTATAAAATAATCTTTAAAAAATTTGAGTGGTCATGAATACTGGAAATTTCATTCATGTTTTACATGTTAAAATAATAATTCATCTCACTTGTTTGATAAAATCCAAATATAAAATGTTTTTAAAAATGGAAAGAAGATTCCCTAAAAATAATTTTTTAAAAATTAAAAATGGGTAAAATAGTATTTAATAAATCATTTATAAAATGGTTAAAAATATTTTTGAAAACATTTTTAGTAAATAGGATTTTAGTAGAAAACAGATTTCAGATTGAAGAGATAAATGAATTCAGATTTTCATAAACAAAATTTATAAAACATTTTAAGTACAAAGAGTGAAAAAATGATACTATTACTTTTAAATATCATGAATAAATATAGTAAATGAAAATTAAATGGTTTTATTAGTAAATGGTCAAATATTTTCCTTCAATTGAAACTCAAGAATAGACAATCTTGATTAGAATGAGATTGTGAAATAAACCTTTATAATGATCATAAAATTGAAGTGAAAATTAATCAAAGAATTGATTATGTGTATAAAATTTAAATCCACATTAAAAATTTTAAATTAAAAAAAATATAATCAAAATTAATTTCACACACAATCCTATAATATCAATGATAATGAAGAAGTAATATAACCCAATGAAAAGAAATTGAGTTTTGAAATTATTTAGCGGTTGGTAACTCTTAAATCAAATCCCCTTGGATGAAATAATTAAAATTGAAATGTAAAATATGATTAATTATTAATTAATCATTATGTTACATGTAAATGGTTCAGTATATATACCTTATAAAATAAATTTGGTACATAACATTACAATATTCCACAATAAAGGGAAATTGAGATAAACTCCCTTACAACTTGGTAATATTGAAAAAAAATAAACATGGATGAAATAATTAAAATTGAAACATTAGAAAAAATGAATTATGAATTATTCAAGATATTACATGTTAAATGGTTATTTTATATATCATATAAAATAAATTGATGCATAACATACATATATGCCTCAATGAATGAAAATTGAGATAGAATCTCGTACCTCATGCTTCCATTGGTTGAACATTATTTAAACTCATGTATAATGGATTTAAAAATGTTATTAACTTATAAAAAAACCATATTAATATTTATTATATATTTTATAATCCTTTTATAACATGTTATCACCCATTTCTTAATAATATTTCATTATTTTCATTGTTTCAGGTGTTAATTGCCTTGTTTTCTTATTCATTCTTTTTCATGAATATTCTGGTTTTTAGGTATATGATATAGATGAATCATATCCAGAATTATATTTATGTAATAAATATAATATGTTATCGTTTTATATAATTTTAGAATTATTATTTATGGTTTGACATGTAAAATTAATCACATCACTTCATTGAGGTGGTATGTCGTACGTATGCACGAGCGATAATATCATTCCCTTAATTGGTTAAAGGGTAAAGAGTTGGGTGATATATTAATTTTAAAAAATAAAAATAATCTCATATATATCAACTATATTCATCAATTTTATTCTTATTACCTTCCATTTAAATCATAAGTTAAAAACAAATCACATCTCTTCGTGAGGCGGTAGTCCACCGCACACACGAGCAACATTATCACATTTTAAATGAAATTGAAAGTAAAAAAGTATATGTTATATTAAAATTATAGATGTATAATAATTTCAAAAAAATCATATACACAAGAAAAATCCATCATTATATCTAACCTTTAAAGGCGGTGATGGAAAATGAACTACATTGGTTTGCGAGGTGGTAGTCCTCCGTACACACAATCAATGATTTCATTTCCCATTTAATGGAAGTAGATATAGATAAATATTATATCATAAAAATAATAGAATCCCAATATATGATAGATACTAGTTTTATTATATTTTATGTTTTAATACATAATTTAATGTTGAAAAAGAATAAATAAAATGAAAGATCTTTGTTAAGATAATTACCTTCTCAAAGAGAAACCTTCTTTGGATATCCTCTTAAAGGCCCTAGGGATGATCATTTTCGAGGACCAGTAGATATATAATGTAACTAAAGATGATGGGGAGAGAAGTTTTTAGGTTTTTTCAAGTAAAATGGCTCAGAAGTTGTGAATAAGTTATGGGAGGGAGTTCCCTTTTATAAGTGTGGAAAGGGGACCTCCTTGGAAATTACTTAGAAATTTCCAAAAAGAATCAAAAATGATAATGTAAACCACATTAGAAAAGCATACAAATGACCATAGATTATAAATTGGGAAGTATAAGTTTGTAATATTTCCAACCAATAATATCTTTAAAATTTGGTTGATCATTTTTAACCCTAATCATTTTAGTTTAGCCCCTGGTAAATCCATTTTTACCTTAACCGCGGGAAATAATTTTTATTGTTTTCACTATTCGTTTTGATAAAAAACTTTGTTGATCTTATTATAAAATATAAAATATAAATATGAAAAATATTTAATCTATTTTTAAAAATTCAATTTATATAAATGGAAATTTTAATTTAAAATTAATCCCAAAAATGCGATGAGAAAACATGTTTCAAAGAGAAACTGTTCAAATGTTTACATTGTTTTTTATCAAAATTTAATATGAAAATAATTAAAATTAAATAAATTTTATTAAAAGATATATAATTGAAATAATTTTACTTTAAAATCAATTAAAAATATAATTTATCTTTATAAATAATTTAAACAAAAATGTAATTTTTAATTAGAATTCATTATTTTTCACTATTTATCGAGAAATTAAATATTTTAGAAAAATAAAAAAATAACCCTAATATATTATTTATATGATTATTTCAAAAATTGATTTTAGTTTTTAAAATAATTTTTATAAAATTGGTAAAAATTAATTTTAAACTACGTGTACAAAGAGAGACTAAACCATCTTTTAGAAAAAATATAGATTTTTAGAAATCATTTCATTTTCTTCTAAATGAATTTTATTTTATTTATAATAAATATATAACCATAATTTTAATAATTTATTTAGTAATACTAATACCCGCTAATTTAATGGCTAGTTTATAATGGTATTCTATAAAATATTTCAATAGACTTGTGGTTGCGTGTTCCATCAGCTATCAAAGAGATTAAATTTAAAGATATATATTTTGTGGATTGCTTAAGCTTTTTTAATTGCATCCTCACAATTTAAAAATGATCTTGGTAATCAAGGGTTTTACATTTGTAAATTCCACTATTGATAAACCCACATCATAAAAAGAGTTAATAAATTATTATATTAATAATAGAGAAAAGATAAGTACAAATGTCATATGAAATAACACATGACCAGGTTTCTAAGTAGGAGAACATTGGTGGTCGGTGAAGAAGTGGATATGGAATAAAAACATAAATAATTATTGAAAATGATAGAGGTTATTGATGACAAGAATGTGAATGATAAATGGAAAATTAAGGACCTTAAATAAATAAATTTGTGATTATTTAAATGACCAAATGGTTCATCAAATATTAATTTAATAGGGTAAATTTTTTATTTTAAGATATTTTCCCTAAATTTGATGAATTATTTTACTATCTAATAATATTAGGAAATATACTTACTTGATAAGTTTTTATTTCATAAGCACAATTTCTACCTCTGGTTATGATTCAATCAATTTATATTTCATCCCTTACTCCAATAAAAGAATACAAAAAAATTATTTTTTTATTCCTAAAGCACTACAATTCACTTTTTATGGATTGTAAGATCCAAAAATGAGTGACTAGTCTTTCTATACATCTATAAATATTTTACAAATCCGATATGGTTAGCACAAGTCATACAATATAATACATTAATATCTAAACCTCAAAAGTAACACCCCAGGTTCATTATTAATATTTATTCATCAAATCATTTACTAATTGTATATCACTTATCATATCACATAGGATAGTGGTAGGTGCTAAAACCTTATCATCCTTTAGTCATGGGTTTAATCCTCGCGACCTTGCTGGATGCAATGAGTTTTCACCTAGAAAGAACATTGTCCTTTTTCTAAATTATATTAATATAATTCCTATAAATTCCCAAAAAAATATGATGGAAATCGATGAAATAAAATTAAAAATTTAATTACCATTTTAATAAGGTTTTCAACAAAACCTTTTTTTACAAACTCTAATAATCTTATTTGAATATTATTACAATGTCATTAATGATCATATCAACCCTAAATGTTATCAATGCCTTTAAACTTATGTATATAAAATTTAAAGGAATTATTCCCAAATAATGTTTTTCACTGAAACATATACTAAACCAATGGGTTGTATTTACATGAATTTCTCCCAAAATGTCATTAATTTTAGTAGACTCTCATCACTTAAAACCTAAAAAGGGGAATTTAGGACTTTGAACTTATGATCAATATTTATCTCATAAACCCATGATGGTATCCATAACTATTAAGTTAATGAATACACATTTGCTTCTAAAATTTAAGACAATCCTTAGATAATTCATAATTCATATCACCAAAATTTTATTTGTAAAAATACTTCAACAATTTAACCCTTGAATCCAAATACATAAATACTTTATCATTTTTATTTTCACACAAGTCCTTCCTTAGTATAAGGTTTAGCATTTAGAAGATGGAATTAAATCAGATAATTCCCATGCTACATTTTATAAATTTCATGATAAATGAATCCCTAGGATGATATTCATTTTATTTCACCATACTCTTCATTTTTACTTACAAATTCATTTCTTTGTGCCCTTATTTTTCACACATAAAACATTTCCCCATTCCATTGCGACAAATTTTATTCAATCTATGAAAAATTAAGTTTAACCTAGTTCATTCATTTTAATTATCTATTAAAATCCTTCATAATGGTTTTTAAAGAAAATGTAAATTATCCTAATCATATATCCCAGGAGTGTTAAACTGGGAGAATAGTAAGGATCGTTGTCATTTACTAAGAGATGATCGGGTCAAGAACAATGTACCTTTTCAGAGTTATTACACCTAGGTACATTTTTTCCAGATCCACTTCTACTTTTAGTATCTAGACAATGATTTATTTTAAGGAAACACAATATAATATCTACCTTAACAAAACCATAGGATGTTCTTCTATAATTATCCTCAACTTCTATCATAGGGCTACGTTCCCTAATCTACATTTGCCTAAATATAGTTCCCAAGGTTTCTACTAAATTTCCTATAATAATAACTATAGTGACCCTAACCCTAGTAACCTAGAACCATTTTTTTCTTTATTACATTGGTGTATGATATGAGGAATCATATCCTAAATGAGTGAATAGTTTATTAGTCTTGGTAAACTTAATACACACATGATTCTACCATTACATTCGAATATAGAAATTACAATGCATTTTTTCAAGAATAAAATTATTTCCTCTAGAATATCCTTGCATATCAATTATAGGAAACTTCATGGATTCCTGAGAAATGAAACAAAATAAGGTTGAGATTAAATTCTCAGTAAAGTTTAAATATAATAGATGCTATCATAAATCAATAATCATAATCAACATGAAAAGGTAATTAACTGAAAACACATTCCATTAAAATAAATGGATAAGGAATAATAAATATTGAATTTTATATAACTTAAAATATATAAAATTTAATCAATAAACTAAGAATTTAAAGCATCCAAAGATAATATCATTTTGAAATTCTCGTGGATAATAATCAATATGGTAAGGTAAATAACTGAAAACTCATTCCATTTAATCAATAACTAAGAATGAAATGCATCCATAGATAATATCATTGTGAAAATACATTAGATAATAATAACTGAATTTCAAATAAAGGAAATTCTTAATTATTGGATGTCAAGTATCAGACACATGATACCTATACCGTTACTACCTTTCACAAGATAGTTTAAAACTACTGGGTACAAACTCATTTGGTTCAGCTAACTAATTTTTTTCTACCTTACTGATTCACCTCATGAGACTATTGATGCAAAGAGGGTCTATAATTGAGGAAGCCTCTCCCATGTTTTCATGTCCAAAACATTCAACATATATCAAATAATAAATTTAATCCATGAATAATGTGCCCTATCCTAAAATATCTATATTTATTAAGGAATATAAATTTATTAATATTTCTCCTTATAAACAAATAAATTTCAATGTATAACACTACATATATAAATGATATACAATTTAATAAATAAATATATCCATGATAAATAATATGGATATATAAGGTAAATTTAATGACCATGGGAAAGTTAATAATTCAAGAGAATGTTAATGACTGCAAAAATGAATCAAGGAAGTGGATGTCCATAATTTCCTTGGTCAAAATGATCATAAACCATCTATATGAATAATAAGTATGGTAACAATGCAACATATACCCATTTGATTAAGAATAAATTATTGGTATCACTAATGAATGGAAATACCATAAAAATATCTTTAAAAACATTATTGAGGAAAATATAATTTTCATTTTAAAAATTAATTTTTAAAACTAAAAGTTCACAATTTTTTTTAAAATAATTTTTTTTGAAGATAAAATTTGAAACATATAAAATAATATTTAAAACATTTGGGTTTTCATGATAGTTGGAAATTACATTCATGCCATACATGCTAAAATAAATATTCCTTTTACTTTTTCAGTAAAATCCAAACGGGAAATGTTTTAAAAACTAAATGAAAATTACTTTATTTTTTTATAAAAACTAAAAATTGGTAAAACAATTATTAAATAAATGTTTTTTAAAAAGGTCAAAAATATTTTTAAAAATATTTGTAATTTTTTTAGGAAAACAATGTTTCTTTGAAAATTTATTTCCGATCAGAGAGAGAAATGAAGTTGGATTTTCTTACAGCCATTTTATAAAACAATTTAAGTAAAAAATTATAAAAAATGGTACTATTACATGAAAAATTAATGAATACCTAAAGGATAATAAAATTAAATTGTTTTATTAAAAAATGGTCAAATAATTTCCATCAACTAAAATTCAATAATAAATATTCTCGATTAGAATGAGATTGAGAAATAAACCCTTAAAATAATAAAAACATTAAAGTGAGAATTAATCATTTTATCGATTACATGTATATACTATAAATTCATATAATTTTTTTTAAATAAAATATAAAATAATCAAGAGTCATTTCACACATAATATTATAACATCAAATATGATGAATATGTAATATAACCTAATAAAAGGAAATTGAGTTATGAAATTATTCACCACTTGGTAACTCTTAAATGAAATCATATTGGATAAAATAATTAAAATTGAAGCTTAAAATAATGTATATTGTTAATAAACCATGATATTACATGTCACAAGGGTAGTATATTTACCATATAAAATAAATTAGGTGTGTAACATTACAATATTCCTCAATGAAGGGAAATTGAGAATACATCCCTTACCAATTGGTAATATTCAAGAAAAATACGCATGGATGAAATAATTAAAATTAAAACATAATATACCACGAATTAAATATTATTCATGATATTACATTTGAAATAAAAAATTTATACACCATAAAAAAGAAATTGGTTCATAACATATAAATATGCATCAATGAAAGAAAATTGAGACAAAATCCCTTTCATCACACTTTATTTGGTTTAAACTTATTTAACATATTATATAGTGGTTTTTAACATGCTATTAACTTATAAAAGAATAATATTAAAATTTATAATATCATATATTATCCCTTTATAACATATTATCACCCATTCATTAATAATATTTCATTATTTTCATTGTTTCTTGTCATAATTGCCTTGTTTTCTCATTCGTGATTTGTCATGAATGTAATGGTTCTTGGGTATAAAATATAGATACATCATATCCATAATTATATTTATATTCTAAATATATTATTTACTCATTATATATCTTTTTATAATCATTCTTGATGGTTTGACATGGAATATGAATCACCTCTCTTCATGGAGACGGTCACCCGTATGTACACATGAGCGACATTATCATTCCCTTAACAGGTGAAAGGGTAAAGAAGTGGATGATATATTAATTTTATAGAAGAATAATAATCTCATATATATAAAATATATTCATCTATTCTATCTTTATTACTTTCCATGAAAATCATAAGTGAAAAACAAATCAAATTGCTTTGCGAGGCGGTAGTCTACCGCACACACGAGTGATGTTATCATATTTAAAATGGAATGAAACATAAAAAGGTATTTGTGATATTAAAATTAAATAAGTATAATAATATAAAAAGTATCATATAAATTTGGTAAACCCATCATCATATCCATCCTTGAAATGTGGTGATGGAAAATGAACTATATCGGTTCACGAGGCGGTAGTCCATCGTACACACGATCGATGATTTCATTTTGTATTTGATGTAAGTAGAGATGGATAAATATTATTACATAAACCTAATAACATAAAAATATATGTTATATAAAGGTTTTATTATATTTTAGTTTTTAATAAATAATTTCAGTTGTAAAAAAAAGAATATAGAAGAGATTTTTTAAGATAATTACCCTCTCTAAGAGAAACTTCCTTTGGATATCCTCTTAAGAACCCAAGGGATGGTATTTTGGGGGGGGGGAATCATATTTAGAATAAAACTAATGTTTTTGGGGAGAAAATATTTTAGGATCTTTCCATGAAAAAGTTCTTGATATTTGTGAATTAGTTTGGGGAGGTAGTTCCCTTTTATAAGTGGGGAAAGGGGGCCTCCTTGGATATTACTTGAAAGTTTTCCAAAATAACCTGGAATGATAAAGCCACTCACATGAATAAAGATTCAAAATGACCCTAAATTCTAAATAAGGAATTATAAGGTAGAAATATGGCCATAAAATAATATATTTACAAGTTTTTAGGTCATTTTAACCTTTATTGTTTTAGTTTAACCCCCAATAAATCCTGATTACTTAACCACGATAAACAATTTTTACTATTTTCAGTATTCATTTTGTTCAAACATTAAGCTTACCTTATTAGAAAATATAAATTATTCTGATTAAAAATATGGAATAAATTTTTTTAAATTCTATTTATACCATTGGAAAAATTTAATTAAAAATTAATCCCATAGATGTGGCAAGAAATTAGGTTTTCAAAGAGAAAATGTTCAAAATTTTACAATGTTTTTATATCAAAATTCAATATGACAATGATTCCAATGACCTAAATTGTAATAATAGATATATAATTGAACTATTTTTTCTTTAAATCCAATTAAAAATATAATTTAACTTTATAAATAATTTAAATGAAAACATAATTTTCATTTAAAATTCAGTATTGTTCACTATTCAGCGAAAAATGAAATATTTCACAAAAAACCCAGAAAATTCACCTTAATATAATTTTGATATGATGATCTAAAAAATAAAAATTATTTTTTCAAATAAATTTTCTAAAATTGGTAAAGATTAATCTTAAATATTGTGTGCAAAACATGACTGAACTGTATTTTAGAAAAAATAAAGTTTTTCAGAAAACATTTAGTTTTCTTTTAAATTATTCTTAATTTATTTCTAAAAAATAGATAATGATAATTTTAATAATTATTTATTTATATTAATAAATTCAAGTTTAATTGTTAGGTTGTAATGGTTTACTATATTACAGTTCATTTAGACTTGGAGTTATGTGTTCCGCAATCTATCAAATAGATTAAATTTAATGAAATATATTTTGTGGGTTGTTTAATCTCAGTGTTGAATATCACATATGCTATCAAGTACAATGTTCATATTTTATAATTTTTGGCTGTTATAATAAAAAAGTTAAAAAACTAATTTCTAAATTAATGTCATGGAAGTGGTAAACTAGTCCATGCTACATTATAATTTAAATTACCCCATTTCTATAATATTTATTTTAATATATTCTAATTATTTTTTAAAATATAAAATTGAAATTAAAATTTAAAATGAAAATTTATATTTATATTTTTATAAGTTAGGAATATTCTATATAAATCTTTATCCTCTATAAATATGAAACACTAATGAGTAAATGGTTTTTCTCTTATGAATATAAGCACTATTAGTTGAACTAACTAATTATGTCTCATAGACTATATATTTTATAAGAAATAAATTTAATAAAAAAATTAATTAAAAAATTAGTAATTTATATATAATATCTTAATAAGTTATAATTCCACATTGAAAAAAGCATATAAAAACATTCTAAAAAGTATGATATTTGATTTTAAAAAATAACATACATGACTAATCCTGAGATAAACTAAACTCCGATAATAAATTTATATAAATTAATCAAAATATCATTAAGAAAAAACTAAAACATTCATTAAATCGATTTTTTGTATAATATAAAATTATTAAAAAATATTTAAAACTGAATAATCTACATATAATATTCAATTTCAAAAATTTAAAATATAATTCATTTAAATGGATTCCAAAAAAAATATTTCATTGTTGAATATTTATTAATATTTTTATTTGAACAACATCATACATAAAAAAGAAATGAAAAATTGAAGAAACAAAAAATATGAAAACAAATACTTTCTTACATGGTTAAGAAAAAAATAATAAAAAAATTAATGAAATTGAATTGGATTCATCTCATAATGTTAGATAAGAAGAGTATACACAACACAGTTTATGAAATGATTGATTTTTTTCTATATAAAATACAACAAAAGAAAATCTTTTATAAAATAAAAATAATAACATAACATTAAATTCATTAAGAAAATATAAATTTTGATATGATTAAAAAATTGAAATAACACAATTATTATTAGAAAATATAAATGACAATGTAGAATGGACACAGTCAGAGGCCAAAATAAATTTGATAGGTACTACAAAATGGTGATTTGAATTTCTGGGAATTTATATCAATATGTTGCTATAGGAAATGTAAGAAAATGTTAGTGATAAGTTATTTTGGATCATTTATAGGTCTTAATAAGGGAAATTGGGATGGATTTTTGGAAAGGAGTCATGGTTAGTGAACAACAATCATGCGGGGGGGTAGGGGGTTATAATTGTTTATAGATTTTAGCTTGTGTTGGATCAGTTTTCAAGAGGGGATAACATGGGAGGTTCACTAATGATGGGGGGTAAGGTTGGTTGGATTTAGTTTCAAGGCTTCATTGTATGGGAACCACAATATATTTATATAGATATGAATTCTTGATATGTTATTTAGGTGAGAATATATGATGTTTTTTAAACAATCATTTTTGTATGAATTGTGCTTGGTATCATTTTTTCAATCATATAATATATTTTTTAAAACACCATAAATTATGTATATATGATAATTTTAAATACTATTTATATTTTTAATTATTTTCAATTTTTGTGTTTTTATACTTGTTTTTTTAAAAAAAACACATATATTGCACCATCTATTCAAAATTATTTATTAGTGGTTTCTTTGAATTTGATCCTAAAAATGAAAGAATTTTTTATATTCCATTTTCTTATAATTTATAAGAATATGTTTCTAAATACTATAATTGATTTTTTTCTATAGAAGTGTAACACAAATAATCAGTTTTATAAGGGCAATACATTAATTGTTTTTATAACAATCTAATTTGGATGAATAAGAATAATATGCATAAATTTATTCATTAGAATAATGTATACATATAGGTAATTCATGATATATGGTATTCATAAGATGAATATAGAAATTATATACTAAGATATTTAAAATCTATCACTATAAAATGTTTTAGATTTCTTACAAAGAGGGAAATTGTGATGACCTCCATCATCACGCACTGGTGAATCATTCCAAAATAAAGGGATGATGAATAATTTTTTTGTAATGAATGATAAAATAATCTATTTTAGAGGAATACTAAAGTAGTCTCAAAACATAATGAAATATTTTATTATGAATTATGGGTTATACTTCATTGTGAAAACCTAATGATTATGTAACTAGATGAATGGTGTTAGTATAATTTGTCAAATGAATCTAGAATGTTTTTGTGTGACTAACTATCCAAGAGTTATCTATGATTTAATTGACATGATGATATACTAAACTAACTATGTAATGAGTGAAATTATTTTGAAAACAAAAATATTAATTAAATATGAATCTTGGAATTCAAACAAAAATGAATTAAGGGGTATTAATTTAATGGGACTATAAATTAATTATTTTATACTTATATAAAAAATTATTCTTACATGAAAAATATATTTATATTATAAAAAAAACTCTTAACCATGATAGATATCTATCTTTAATGCAGATAAATTTACTGGAAATAGTTTCCTAGATTATTATTTTAACTTTGGGAGTTTTATCAGTTATGAGGAGAAATATCATGTGCATAATTAAATGTATATTATTGAAATATTAAATTATATTTTTGACTCAGGGGAATTAGATACATCTTTTTCATCACACTCTTGTATGGATATATAAAGGATTCAAGAAGAAGAGATTTAGTCTAAATGTAAATCTTAATGTTTACAATGAAAAAAGGATTACTTCATTGGAGGTGTAAAAATATAATCTATATCTACTTAGTGGATTGATTCTTGAATTTTAAATTTTTTATCATGTGTCTTTTGTAACACCCCTCATCGCAGTTCAACACCTCTATGGTTGTATAAGAGCGTTACATACCTCAAGTGTGCCTTTCTGTATACCAGAGGCCACCAAACCATAGTGAGGGTCTTTTTATATCAATGGGATACTATACACACTCTGTTATAGATAATTATCAATTATAGAGGATGTAGTGATAATAATATTCAAACACAAAATAAAAGTAAAATATGATCATTACATGCATATCCATAAGAACATATCATATCCCATGCTATAAAAAATGAATAATCTCAATGTCATAAAAGTCAAAATAATAAATAGAATCATGTGTGGTCTAAAAATGTAAAAAAAATTCCAAAAACAAACAAATAAGGTATTTATCCACAAAATCTGGTTCGGAGTCCTGGTCTGGTCCTATATCCAAACTCTAACCAAGAATCCCTATCTCAACCATCCATTGTAGGGCCTTTACCCTTACCTGTTTCATGAATCATAAATTCTATATCTGTACTATGATTTCTATGTAGGGTGTTACAATAAATTAGTATCCCACCATCAACAGTGTCTTGGAAAAAAATTTACAATATACTAGTGTATACAAAAAGAGATATTCTAACAATAATAAATAATAATAACTACAATAAATTTCATTACCTTTAGTGTTCAATTTTCCACTTAGGTAGTTACTATACACACATTATCCAATATTGTAATGTCTCTAAAATTATCATAGTAAACTATAAGTATAATAGAATAGTATATTCTTATTCTTATAGGATCATAGCCTAAATGAATCTTGACCGAAAATTATAGTGATAAAGACACAATGGGAGAGGTATCCCCATATCAATATAAATATCAACCCTAAGGCATCTTGGTTGTTGTATAAAATATAAGGTCAAGGGGAAAGGTGTATCCTACCTATATGATCTCATCCCTGAGGAATTTAGATCACATATTATCATAATATAAGACCAATGGTATGATGGTAATGATGAACCATGAATTTAGGGATCATTATTCTTAGGGTATATTTGAACTTTAAGCTTTAGAGAAGGGATCTTTTTGAAAATTTGGATTCAAATCACAATATTGGGAGATGGGAAATCAATAAGAGATATTTTTGTACATGTTTGGGGGATATGGTGTATTTTAAGAGTTATATTCATGGAGTTGGATTTTGTGTGGGAGTGGGTTATACTGCAGGTGGAGCATCACACCACAACTAGTGGAGTTTGCATTTTGATGGCTGTGTAGAGTGAGAAATTGCACTATAAAGCCTCAACCACATTGAAATTTATGTAAAAAAATTCTTAGGTATTCGCTATATGAGTGAATTTTGATGTAATCCTTTGTTCATCCTACAATTTAACACATCAAGGGGAGGGTTGAGCCATGAATCAAGTGATTCATGTTGAAATTTCTTCATATAATATTAAAATACTAGAGTCTAGAATATATTATTCTATAATGGGGGTTCTCATGATTGGTAGTGGGGTTGCATAAGATTAAAATTATATAGAAATGGGAGATCATGATGTATCCTTAGTGTTAAACCATGAAGGGTGTTATAGAGGTAGGAGTATCGAGTCACCCTTGGTGGTTGGTTGCACTGTGAGGTGATGGATCATGCCAAAAGGTATGGATATAGTTTTTTGTTATGGTTGTGGGTGGTGGTGTCACGTTGTGACCATTTTATTCATGAGACAACTTTACCTTAGGGTTGGGTGTTCCATTGTGACTCCTAAGGCCACCAAACAACATGACCCTTTTCTAATATCTAAAACATATGTGCAGACATATTTTTCCATATCGACCAAAAAATCTTCCTTGACCGGGTGATTTCTCAGGAAAGGCTATTGGTTACCTCGAATTCATTTTTCTCCTATGGATACCTAATGTCCCCCCTGTGGTTTGAGGTTGTTCAAGAGATGTTTTATCACATAAGATCTTGGTAATATCATCTTTCCTATTCTTCATGGTCTCTCAATTACCTTTGGATGCTTATTTATAGGGTTTTGATGATGATTCTAATTGATCATGGTGGAATCATCCTAACATGATTGGCCTTCATGGTGTAGTTTCATGGAGAAATTGGAGGGGAATACCTATTTTTTCTCTCCATTTCGTTAGAGGCACATCACTTTGGATGATTTTATAAGGGTTTCTTCTAAATATTCTTATAAATGGAGGCCTAAAAAGTACCGAATGATAGAGTTTTGTTCATAGTTGTTCTAGAAGAATCTATATTATAATATTTTAATTATTCTCAAGTTTTTATCAATGGGAGGCCACTCAGTGAGATTCTGGTGATTGTGAATCATTGAATTAAATTATATAATTAATTATATATTATTTACAATTAATGGTTAGAGACTTGTGGTGTGAGATAGTGGATCAAACCCTAGCATGATCTTGGATGAACACATCTTGGGGATGGTAACTCCATTTTGGAACTAGGTAGTCCCTTTAATACTTAACCATATGCATGTATTAATGTTTTCTCACATTTTTTCCTTGTAATTACTTTGATGATTCCAAAATGGAGAATAAGTGAGAATTAGTGATCTAGTTTAGAGGATTATAAGTGGAAAAACATTAGGAATAGTCTAGTTAGTGATGGGGATTCATATTTATGTGGAAATGTTAGGGGGAATAACCTTATGAAATAGGGACTCCTTGAGTGAGAAGTGTATGGTGTGATAATGGGTTTAGTGAGCCATGGTAAGTTGTAGGGTTTGAGATGTTAGTGTGGTTTAGTTACGGGAGAGAGTAATAACTCCCCTTAGTGTTCTTAATAGAAATTTATGATGGTAAAGTGGGGCCCTAGCCCCTTTTAAATACAAGGATCTCGTGGGAGTGAAATGGGAATGTGAGATGGGCTTAGATACCTTCTCAGAAGTGATGCGAGGCTTGGTTAGTGATGAGAAGGGAACTGATTGTCTAGTTGGATATGTTAGGGTGTAGTTGGGTATTAAATTTGTGATAGGGTTTTTATTTAATGTTGGTATGCATTTTATAAGGGATTTATGGGCATCACATGGCTTGGGGGAGATGCTTAGTGTTTGGTGTGTCTAGTTATGACCTATGGGTTGGGATTGTGATTTGGGTATGGATTATGGTCCTAAAATCATTATGAATATTATATATATAGATTATGTTTATGGATAGAGATAACAATCTTAGACAAAGTGGTGATATTGAGATTTATATGTTACTCTTTAGTAGAGATATATATGGATAATTAAGGGATAGGTTATAGGTTATATATGGATTGTTTTTCTTTACTATTATGATTTTTCCAATTTATGAAGTTATGATAAGACCTCACACTAAGTTAGAGGGATGAATTATGGGATGTGTCGTGGGAAATTGTATGATACATATCCATGAGTGAGATGATGGAGGTATGAGATGTGATATGGTACATTGTATGAGTAATCACCCTCAATGAGAGTGTGAAGGTATGAGTTTCTAGATGAGATATGGGGTGAGACCTCTCTATAATTGAGAGGGTGGTGGTATGGGATGTGTTATGTGACAAAACCTTAAATGAGAGAGAAGTGGTTCATGAAGTGGCATGAGATATCATATGTGATATGATATGTGACCTCACCCTAAGTGAGAGGGTGATGGTATGATGTGTGGTACATGGAATCAGTGGTGCTGTGAGACTCAACATGAGACCAAGACTTGGTACGAGACCCTACCCTAACTGAGAGTATATTTGTTGAGACATATTTAGAGGTCCCTACCCCAAGTTATGGGGTATGGTAATAGGTTTTTATTATGAGACAACATCTGTACAAACATTTTTCAAAGAAGATAATGTTAGGAGTTATGGTGGTATAATCAGAACATGATTACCTGACATTGCATCCATTATATTTATTCTTGGTTTATCTTATCATACAGGTATAGACTATATATCATGAAGTATATAGGTATTCATTGGAGGTGTTTGGTCAGATAGGGTACTAAAATGGTTTAGTGTGGGGGGGGGTGAATAGACCAGATTAAAATTTCTTAAAGAAATAAATAAATTATTTTAATTAATTATTAATGAAAATGAAAAGAGATTAATTATAACATAAATAAAAGATAAATAAAATAACACAAAGATGTTTTTATAGTATTTTACACCAAATTAGACCTTGTATAATCTTATACATTTATACTTAGTGATATATACATTGTGAAATACCTTATTTTTAATGGGGAATCATAACCTAATTAAAAAAATACTTTTTCTAGCGGAAGTATAACCAAAAGACACCAAACTTTTGAATAAAGAGTTATAACCCAATTATAATATTGAATTTAGACTACGGGATTCATGACCTGAAAGGTCTAAAATTTATAATTTGGGAGTCACAACCTGATACAACACTGACTTTAGATACTGGCAGTCACTACCCTCAAATCCTGACTTTAGAATCCTAGAGTAACAACCTAAAGAAAGAAAATGATTTTGTATAAAAAGTATAAATAAAAAGTAAAATAACATGAAAAATAAGAAGAAGTGTTATATAATAAATCTACCATAATGAAATATATAAAAGAAAAATAAAACACAGGTACTGGTTCTTGAGTTGGATTATCATGATTATCTCATCAAGGTAGCATGATAGTTTATCTAATAGTAGAAGGAATTGATCATGAGACATGGTTTGTAAAAAACTTCAAATTTCAGCATAATTATTTGTTTCTCAAAATTTTGTGTTCTTGTAACTCATATGTGTATAATTTGAATGAAAAATAAAGCCTTTAAATATAATTTTTAAAAACATAGAAGCCAATATCTAACCATATAAAACAATTCAAATTAAAACTTAATAATTATCCAGGAAAGATAAAATTATTATTCCTGAATAATCATAACAATTTTTTTTGAATTAAAAATAAAAAACTAATTCAATTAAAATGGAAATTAACCACTAAATAAGTTAATTGGTTTCCATAATAATAGGTCAAAATAATCCCATTAATATCATAAGATAATTTTACTATTTAAATCGAAACATTAAAATACTCTATAATTACACACATTGATTAAAATATTAAAAGGTAAATTATACTAAACTAAATAACAAAAAATATATTTGAATACTTTCAAAGTTAATAAATACTTATTTAGAAAGTGATAACACAAGGAAATAAAATCAAAATATAATAACTTAAATATTCCAAATATACAATGTTTGTGTAAAGATGGATAAAGAGTAAGTTAATTATTATTTTAAAACTATTAAAAATATTTTAAAAACACTTTATATGGATTTTATATAATATATATAAATTTTATAAATAAATAAAACACTAAAAATAATTAATATAATCATTAAAATAATTAAAGAATCAGAAAACATAGAAAAAATAGCATGTTGAAAAATTCCATATTTTAGAAAAATTAAATAAAGTATAGAACTAAACATGAGTTCTGAGTGGTCTTGTGGTCGGTATACTGACAGTGATAAAAAATTAAACATTTGGTCACTTATAAATAACAAATAGTCACTATAATGAATTTTAATGCATTGTCTACTAAACTATCATTGCATGATAGGTATAGTTACCATAATGCATAGTCACTTAAAAATTACGATGTGGGATGACATAGTAACCGTGAATAAAAATATAAGGTGCGGTCACTTAAGTAACTATGAATGGAAAGTCACGTGAAAAATTAAAATATGAAATATCTATACTTACCATGAAATCATTTTATGCTTGTAGTGGCATTGAAAGTTTCTTCTCTTATTGAATATATGTTACAACATTTGAACTAAGATCCTGTAGAAAGTGAATCAAGTGTGAAACATTGTGGTATATTTTGGTTCTCTTCATGTTCTCATGTGGCATAACATTCTCATTTAGGTTTCTATTAGAAAAATAATATATTGATAAAGAAAAAGAAAAATCATGAGAAAACGAACATTCAAATGTATATTAAAGTAGGTGTATACCAGGTGATGCGCAACTATAGTTTTGTTACAATGCACATGGGGAAGATGAGGTGTGAATCCAGTTTGAGTTTCGATATCAGCATTTCTGTAAGTTAATTCATGTACCATCTTTTTTTTAAGGTTGAAGTGGTAAATTTAAAAATCACCATGTGGTAGCTTCTAGAACCCACTTCAAGTGATAAGTGTGATACAACATACACGATATATGGATAAAGGATTTCACAGTAGGTACGAATGGGATCATGGTAGGTATAATTGGGTTTCACGGTGGGTATGTAAAAACAAGTTTTGGTGATGTTTTATCCTATCTAAATAATAAAATTAGTGAAAGGTAAAATTGAATTAAATTTATTTAAAAAATTATATTTCCAACAGATCAAATACCACTTCAATCTGAAATCAATATCAGGATATTTAATTCAAAAACTATAAAAAACATAAACTCAAAGCTATAGAAGAAACATTGATTTTTTAGAACATAAGAAATTTTTAAAGTATATAAACTGAAATTCCAAACTTTCATGAAATCTAATTAATGAAGGATAAATTTATTATCTTTAAAATTCAACAAATAATGTACAATTCTAAGGTATATCACATGATTTAACATCAAAAAAATAGGATTTACTAAATTCTAGAAATTTTAAACTTCCAAAACAATAGAAATGATTTTGGGAAATTTTTAGAGCACTAAAAAAATGATTACATATATCCAATTATTTTAATGAATTGTAAATAATTATAATATATATAAAAAAAAAGTACAATTAATATCCAAGATAAATAAATCAATTTAAAATATAATAACTAAAGAAATATTTAAAACACTATAAACTGTAAATAAAAATACAACTAAAGACATGCTACATGTTTAGACCAAAATGTGAACATTATATGGATTGATTTCGACTTTTTATAGTTTAATAAATGTTATATAAAAATTTTATCCTTAAAATAGAAAATTTTAAAAAAATTATAATCACTATAGACTGAGATAAAATAAAAATATAGGGAGATATTTAAAAACTTATTTCTAGGGAATTATATATTATCATAAAACATTATGAGGGCTTGTAATATTCAAAAATAAAACTTAAACAAAGACAAAAAAATACCAATAGGTGGAAACCAAAAAATTTATATGATCACACCCAATAATAGAACCTCAATTAATGTGTAAATCTTATGTTTTATTTCAAGTGACATGTTGTATGAGTATTTGGATAGAGTAACTGGATGGAGTTGGGAGACTAATATAAAGAGGGACCTATGTTTTATAGTTGAGTCTTCCACTGTTTTTTTATTTTATATTAGTCAAATCAGTGGGAGATCTTTGATATATGTATGTTTACAAAGAAAGAGTTACATTATTGATATAACATGTTATTGTTTATCTAATAGTGATTATCATCTCTTAGCTATAATTCCTTTCACCTAATCTGATATTTTATATTGAGTATATCATTTAAATTTTATTTCATATGATGGTAACAAGATTATAGTATCATCACGTTGGATATAGACTCGTTATAATAGTTGATAGCCACTAGAAAAGAGGGAGACATGTCATGACATCTTTTGGAATCACAACTAGGGTTTTGTTTAGGGGATTTTAGCAAGGGTGTTATAAAATGGTATCAAATAATTTTTTTTGGTTGTATTTAAATATGGGATTTGTTGTTGTAGATAGAATGTTATTGAATATTTAGATAGGACTTATACTTGGGAATATATAACCTATATATAAGGAAAGTCAAAGTTTACATAGAAGAGATTGTTGTTTATTTTTTTCAATGTTATTATTGTGATGTTGATTCAATGATGATATTTTAGGTTAGATTGTGATTTATTGCTTTAATTTTGGCTTGGGGTGGAAAGAGATCACGAGTTCATTAATAATTTTAGGCATGTAGGTATCCTATACATGTGAATGACTTATTTTAGATGTAAAAGGGTTTATAAAAAGTAGAAATGGGTATGTAAAAATGATAATTAGGATTTTTTGAGATTTCTTTGATAAAATTGGTTATAATTAATTAAATAATCAATAATAACTTATTCAACATTTTGATAAAAAACCTATTATTGATGCCTTATTTAATTGAGAACATTGTAGTGTTTTTTGTGTTATGTTTATTTGATATTAAAAATATACTTATACTCATGGTATAAAATAGTGTTATAATGGGTAGGTTTGGGTAGAAGTTCCTAGTTCTAGTATGAGAGATTTTGGTTGATGAGAGACCATTGAGTGAGTTGATATGGTTATAGTGATAACAACATGGAATGAATATATGACTATATTTATAGTGAGTAAAAATAGGAATTGGAGGTAAGTTTTACAGTTGTGCATGTTAGGGTGGTTGATTATAGTTGGATATTATGATTTAGTTAATTCTTATTCACCTGATGGATGAACGAGTGAAATTTTCTTAGCTTATTGAGTGTGTGGAAGGATGTAACCTAGGTTGAGAGGATAATAGGTAGATATGTCTGGGGTAAAGAAATGATCAAGCACTATCAGATCTGGTGTGGGGCTATGTTTTGGCATTAGTCTATTTATGTTGGGAGTGAAGGAACCATGGGTGCTTTATGAGGGAAAGGTTGGCATTGTATAAATGTGTACATTTTTTGTTGGATCATGCTTTCCTCTAGGAAGTTGGAAGTGAGTTGTTGATATTGTTGAAGTGATTACTATGTTTTATTCTATATATTGATGGGTTTTTATATGTGAATTCATAAAATATTAGTTGATTAAATTTGAGTTTCCTAGAAGATATTGATGTATTGTGTATTATTATGTAAGACCAACATTTTGTGAAATATGAAGGAAAAAATGGAAATATGAAGGATGTGACATCAAAAAACGATGAAGAACCTATGGTAAATGGTTGAATCCAAAGATAACAAGAGCAGTTTCGAGGGCACAAAACTGAAGAATCAGGATGAAATAGAGGTTCCATCACTGGAAGTTAAAGATAAACATTGTGTACTTTATACACAACGTGTAAATGTACATGCTGTGAACTATTTATAGGTCATGCATACATTTATTGAAAGTTTCAAGGCCTGAACATTACACATAAAATTAACATTACATGATGTGTAAGTTTTATAAATAATAAAAAATTCTGATTTTAAATGTATATTTGATGGAGGTCGTACACATTTTGATGGAATCATCCATTTAAGGCCATCTTTGACCTTGAGGATAATGGGATGAATTAATAGCTTATAAATATGGATTTTGACCATGAGATTTAATCATTTTATTCCATGTGTGGAGATGATTAACTTCCAAGAGGATTCCATAGGGTTCTGTCCCATATTTCTTTAAAAATAGGTTTTTGTTTTTGTTTTTATTTTTTTTGTTTGATGTAACATTGATTTTTTTAGTTTTAATTGAAATATATTATCTTTATTAATTCACTTTCTCAATTCATTAGTCCATTTATGTGTTCATCACTATTTCTTTGTTCAAATTAATTTTTGATCCATTTTTCATTATTTCAATCATGGATTTCCTTATTTTGAATTGATTAATATTTTATGTCAAGAATTCCATCTATTTATATATATTTAATAAATTTATTCATGTGTGATTAATCCACTTAGGGTTAGGGGTTGAGAGTAGGGTATAAATTAATTCCAATGAATCTATAAATTGAAACATGGTAACCCTATGGCTAGTAATTAGGTTAAAAACAATTGTTCATCACATTCCTTTATATGACCTTTACCATGGTCGGTGAAATTGAACAAACCTGACCAAATTGGAGTTGAGAAGGACTATAAACATTATATTGTGATCCTTTCTGCATAAAATATAAGTGTAATAAACTTAGGTTGTTATCTATACCCTGACCATGGGATAGTCGCAACATAGGTATATCCAATTGGTTTGACCAAAACCAATTAGTGACCCTTACACTACTTCACATCCTAACCCATAGGACTATCCCAAGTTATAATTAGGATTATCCTTTTTTTAAACCCTGAAATTGACCCTTATCTTTTATTTTCTTTCTTTCTTCATTTTATTTATTTATTTTTACCATTTAATTAGTTTAATAAAATCAATTAGAAATTGGAGTGGCCTAACCTTTAGTTAAGAGTTTCCATCGCTGTGTTCCCTACTCTATGTGGGATCAAACCTACACTTCTTATATATTACGGCTTTGGAGTTTGTGATGTTTGTGATAAAATAAAATTCATTTTAATTAGACCCGAGGAATGTAACAATGCCCTTTGGAACCATCATTAAGCCTGGGATTATGGCTCAGGTTTATGAAATCCATGCGAGTCATAAATCTCTTCTTGAGTGTGATGATTTATTATGAAAAAATAATCATATTTAAAAATAGAAAAGAGTTTGGTTATGAGTATTTTAAGGAACATTTATATTTTTTTGGATTTGAAATGCTTATATGGGAATTAATGAGTTATTCAAGGACGGACATCAGGTGTGGAAATTGAAATTTATGAGTAATTATTGGTAGGAAATTACTCCAAAAAATCCGAGTGAGGTTAGGGTAGTTCCTCTATAACACTAATATGAGAGAAATCATGTGGAAAATCCTAGAAAATCATAGTGGTGGGTTCATGATGAGATATATTAAAGCATGTGGTTCAATTATTGGTTAATCCAAACTAAATATTGGAGGATTGTGGGATTTTCAAAATGTGTTATAAGTAAATATATGATTATCCAATTTGGTCTATAAGTGAGGTGGTTAGAGTTTTTAGGAAGGGGAAGATAAGTATTTTTTATGTGACGAGTTACTAATTTGGTTTTAGGAAGGTTTTTGATTATCCCAATTGGTTTCTAGTGATTTCAAGGTTCTCTATTGGAGAGATGTGGTATAGCAATGAGTGTACTTAGGGAATTATGAAACAAAAAATGGGGATTGTTATAATGGTTTTAGAGTGATTTTTAGATAAAGTTGATATAAATTTTGGAGCTAGTGAATATCACTAATTGACAGTGTTGAGTGAGGGTTGACTAGGTCATGATATAGATATTGGAGATAGTTTTAGACTGCATGAATTGAGAGTGTATTTTTTGGGTTGAGATTATCATGTTTGGAAATAAATCTTCATGTGAGGAAACTCCCCATGGGATGTTAGTGTTTTGGTATAGTTTTTTTAGTGGGATGACGATATGGAAAATACTGTAGGGGTAATGATATCAATTTTTTCTAGGTAACCCCTACATAGAGTTAATGATGATTGATATATATATTTTTTGAGATTCTAGGCATGATAGGTGAGAAATAAGGCAGGTTATGCTTCAGATCATAGATATGATAGATCATGTCTTATTTTGGGACAATATCATATTTGGTGATTCATCTACTAAATTGGGTGCTTTATTTGGATGAATAGGGACATGTTTAGTGAACAATAATGGTAGTGTTCATGTGTTTTGTGATTTTTTCTGAGGAAGGCCTCATGTTGTGGACCGAGTATTGACGTCACAATGGATTGATATTTTTTTTAAAGAAATTATTGCATGAAGGGTCCAAAGTTAATTAATTCTCATAACTATATTTGTGAAAGAGGGGTTGGTACAATACACATTGTTCAGATGATGATTAATACTTGTGAAACATCGGTCTAGGAGTTTTAATGAAAATATTTATGGGATAGATTGGGTGTTAGTTCAGTAAAGTTGTGACCAATTAGAATTAAGAATGAGCACTAGAATTAGATTCCACCAGTCAGGTCGTGTATCAAGGGTCCATACTAAACACCTATTAAGGATTATAATCCCTATAGTTGAGAGTTTATAATGACCCATGAATTTATAGGTCACTTTCCTTAGGGGAAATTTAAATTTTAAGCTCTAGAGAAAGGATTTTTTGAGGATTGGGATTAAAATAAAAATACTTGGAGTTATAATATCTATAGGATATGTTTTTCCATGTGTTTGAGTTATTTGGTAGAGTATGGGAGTTATCTTCAAGGAGTTAGACTTGGTTTTTTAGTTTTTTTTACTAAAGGTGACCCATTATTCCATTAATAGTGGGATATATGTTGTGATAATTGAATTGAGGGTGCAGTTTCACTATAAAACCCCAGTCACACTAAAATTCATAGTTGGGAGTTCCAAGGTATTCCTTAGAGGATATATTTTTTTATGAACATAAGGTTATACTAAAATGTTTCTTCTAAATGGGGGGTTTATGCAGTGATTGAGGAGGATCACATAAAGATCCATCCAAATAAGATTAAAATCCTAGAGTTAGAGATATATCATTACATAGAGAGGGGTTATATGACATGGAATATGATGATAAATAAGATTAAAATTTTGGAACTTGGGGAGATCATGCTGCAACCCTAAAGTTTTCTAATGATGGGTTCTTGGTAGGTATCACAATTAGGCTACCCCTAGTGGTTGTTTTTATCATGAGACACTGGGTCACACTATAAAAGGATGGACATGGATTTTTGGGGCAGTTGTTGTGAGTGGTGTTTCATAGTGACCCTTTTGGTCATACTGTAACTTGGAAATAGGTTAGGAAGTTGCATCATAACCTCTAACTTGACGCCACAACATGCTTATTTCATAGTTTTCAAATAATAGGAAGAGACCTATCTTTTCTAGGTTATTTCATATCCATAATTAGCCAAAAGGGTGCTCAAGAGAGGCCATTGTTTGGAACCTCCCCACCTATTTTATCACTATCAGAGGCCCTATGTTTCTCCCTTATTTTGAAGTTGATTGGGATCCATTTACCCACATCAGAGCTATGTAATCTATTATCACCTTCATTTCTTGGTTTATAATATAATTTTGGATGGTTTAATCAAGGGTTTTAATAATGGTTCTATAAAATAATTATGTATTATTCACAATATGATGGGGATTCATGGTGTGCTAGCACAGGGACATAGAAAGATGAAAAATGTTTATTTTTACTCACTTTTTCATTAGAGGCATGTCGCCCAGTGGATTTTACTTGGGGGTTTTACAAATTGGTATATAATTGGTATCTAAATTCCTATTTTGTGATGAGGTTTTTTCTCATAGGTGTGTCAGAATATTTCTTTGAGCATTTAGTGTGTATTTTGTTGAGTTTTTTACCGTGGGAGGATAATCAGTGAGATTTTAACAATTATTTATTATTGAATTAAATTGGATAATTAATTATAAATTAATTTTAATTAATTATAAGATCCTTAGGGGTATTTGATAGAGGTTAAATCTTGGCGTGTCTTAGTGAATCCTTATATGAGGAAAAAATGAGGATTGTTACTCCATTTTAGAGGTAGGTGGTCACTTTATTAATTAACCATATGCGTGTATGGATGTTATGGAATTCGTGTATATTGGGATTGAATTGGGTATTCTATAAAGGGGAATAGAGAAGATTTAGTGATCTAGTTGAAATTATTCCCTATGGATAACCTTGAGTAATGTATTGGTCAATGATGATACTTGGGGATTTGTTGGAAGGCTTGTGGAATAACATTGGGATATTGAGACTCATTGAGTGAGAGGAGTATAATATGAAAATTGGTTTAATGATTTATGGTATGATTCTAGGCATGATATGTCAGTGTAGTTGAGTAGTGTGACTGAGTAATCAATCTCTTCAATGTTCCTAGTGGAACTTATTGATTGAGAATTAGGGACATGAACCCTTCTAAATGTGGGTCTCCCAGTGGAGTAGAATGAGAATGTGAGATGGGATTGCATAGCTAGTAGGAATCCACATGAGACCTGGATAGCAATGGGAAGGGGAATGAGTGTCTAATGGGACAACTCAAGGTTTAATTAGGCACTAGATATGTTCTAGGTTTAGGAGTTGATTTTAGTATATATTTTTGAGGGGGCCTACATGGAAGCACGCATCTTGAGGGAGAGACTTAATTTTTGGTGTAGTCAGGTATGACCTATGGGTTGGGCTTGTGTATTGGGTATGGTCTAGGGGCCTGAGATCATTTTGAGTATTTTATTATTATAGATCTTATTGATGGTTAGGGATGATGAGTTTGGTTAGGGAAGTGATCTTTAAGTGTATGTTTTACCCAATAGAAGAGAGCTAGGTGGGAATGAGTGAATAGATTAGGGATTGGTAATGGGTTATTTCTATGTTATTTTTATTTATTATTATACTCTAACAAGGTTGTGTAGTAGTGATGATACCTAATATTGGGTGAGGGGTGGTGTTACTGGATATGATGTGGGACATGGTATGATACCTCACCCTAAGTGTGAGGGTGGATGTTTAAGATGTGATTTAATATAATGCATGAGACCTCACCATAAGTGAGTGGGTGGAGGTAAGGGATGTGATATGAGAAATGGGGTGAGAACCTAAGTGAAGTGAGAGAGTGGTGATATGAGATGTTTGTATGCAAAATTATATATAAACTCATATAGAGTAAAATAGTGGTGGTACATGAAATGGAATGAGATATGTTATATGATGTGATATGAGACCTCAGCCTGAGTGAGAGAATGAAAATTTGTGGTGTGGTATGAGACCCCACATTGAGTTAGAATGTGATAGCATGGGACTTGAAATTTGATCGTAACTCAGTAGGAGACCCAACCCTAAATGAGAGGGTAGTGGTTGAGACTTAGTAATAGGGACCTACCCTAAGAGATATGGTTTGAATTTAGGTTTTTATTATGAGATGGATCCTCTACCAATGTTGGTTGAAATAGTTTAGTTTGAATATCTTGGTCGCTTGGTTATCCCATGATAGATTGATATGATTATTTTCATACTATGCATCCATGCTTGGATTACTTTCCTATATATTTCGATTTTGTTTATTTTATACTTATCGACTCAATGGGTGGAAAATTTATGGAACCCTAATAAGTAATATTATCACACCCTACATGGGAACCCTGGCATACACACATATCTTATGTTTAGATTTTAGGTGATAGTTTGTATGAGAATTCGTCTAGAGAATCTTGATGGAGTTTGGAGAATGGTCCAGGGAGGGACCCAAGTTTTATACTTGAGACTTCCCATTTTTTGGTTTTGTTTATTTTATACTAATCAACCCAATGGGTGACCATTTATGTATATATATATGATGATCATGGGTTCTAATATTAATATATCATGTTGTTGTTTATATGATATATATGACAAGATATTAGATATATTAAATTGTTCATATTATAATGTTTTAGGTAAATTATGTAATTTACATGTTATTGTATGTGATAGTACCAAGAGTATAGTGTCCCTACATTAAATTTAGTCTCTCACCATTAGTTGATAGCCTCTGGTGTATAGAGAGGAATTCCTGAAGTGTTTTCATGCTCCATCATTGGCCCAATTCTGAATATTTTAGTTAGCAAGTCACAGTTTCCCATAATTATAATGATATTAGACTATCAGAATCTTAATTAATTCATATAAATATAATTATGGAGGGGAAGGTGACTCTGTTCTATAATGATCTCATGTCTTATGTATCTCAACCCTTGATCAGAATAGTATCAAGACTAATGGGAAGGGTTACCCTAGTTCTATAATTATCAAAGACCTCATGAATATCAATCCTAAATCATATCAATGTAGATACAATGAGGGGAAATGTGTCCTTGCATCTATAATAATAGAATCTAAATAATATGTTTATCCTTATAATAAAAATACAAATACCATGGGATAGGTGGTCTCATTTTAATAATGATATTAGACCTAAGGTATCTCGATCCTAACATAACTATAACAACCTGCACTATTTCCAATCACTGGAGTTGGACATAAACCAGGTTCCAAAGAGAGTGGAACAAAAAATGGTTTAATATTATTTTTGGATCAAGAATTGGTTTTTCCATAATTCTTATAGAATGTTTAAATAGAGTGTTTTGAGGTGGTCACTTGGGTAAAGGAGGCCCGTTCTATGTTATAGGTGCTTGAGAGATGGAAAGGGCTTGTAGGTGGCTATAAAAGACCACAAGTTACTCAATTTTGTTGTTATAAGTACCCAATGAGAATCTATGAGAGGGGTGAAATATTCTTGAGGCAACCAGGTGGATGGAGATGGGTGACTAGATAACTAGTGTTTCTATGAACCTTTTTTTTAACATGGGGGTAGTTTTGTCTTTTATGGGGTTTTTATTTTAAACCCCACTTTAGGATTCTCACTTTTTTTCAGTTGATGCCAAGGGGGATCTTCCCATTATCCTCTCCTCCATAACCTTTTTCTACCCTTGACCCATGGAAGTTATAGGAACATTTTTCAAAGATCAAGGTTATTTTTTGGATCTCTCCTCTCCTCTATTAATTCTTATACCATTCCTAAAATTTTTGTGGAGTGAGGTTAGATATTTGATTACTATTCCCCCATATCATTGTGGAATAATTCCTATATTATGGGGATTTAATTATACTTAGCTAGTGGGAGTCTCAAGAGGAAAAAAAAACACTAGGTATTTCATTGTTATAATCCAATTGAAAATTGATGTTGGTTTTAGAATTTTTTTCAACCATATTGAAGGTTTTAAGGTGTTAGAGTTATTTTCCATCACATTAAAAATAAATGAAGTGAAATTTGATGATGAAGTTTTTATTTAATAAAAATTTAGGTATTATTTGTGTTCCCACATACAAATGTGTTTGGAAGAAGCTGTGGAAGTATTTTTATCAAGACAGATATCATGCTTCTATGTTATGGATGTTTCCGTAATGAGTTTCATGTAAGATTAAATTATTGTGGTAGGAAGAATTTTTCACTTTGTGGAAATAATTCATATTGAAAAATACATACAAAATATTAATTCCATGATTTGAAGGAATAACATGAAGATATGAGTGGTTAACTGTTGATAGATCATATTATAATGCATCATTTAATATCACAATAGTTACATGTGAGATTAAACTATTATAAATGATAATATTATAGGAGATGATTCATACTATGATATTATTCCATGAATTCATGGTTATAGGATTTCTGAACCTGTCCACTTGTTTACACCATGAATGATGGGTGTCACACCGATGAGTCTTATGTCAGATTAAATCAATACCACATAAGAAAAAATTTAGAGCAATCAAAGGGAAATAATGAAATATTAAGATTTGTTGTGACATGAATAATAGACGATGATTCATAGTGATCATACTAGAAGTGAAGGTTGTTATATGAAGTTAATATTCCATCATGGATTTTTAGTTTAAGATTTTTTTCCTAAAATATCACCATAGCACTAAATTTGGAGTATGATCCTTGAATCTCGAAGTAGAATTCTATTGCACCAAAGGGGTGGATAATATTTCATGGTGATTACAATATTTAAATAAGAAAGTTTTTAAGTTTTTTGGTAAAGTATGTCATTGTACTGTGATATTTTTGGTCACACCATAATATGTTCAGGCCTAGTAGAATGTACTAAATTGAAAGTTCCAATTCTTTAGGTATTTTATGACATATAAATGAATAAAGGTAGAATAATATTTTAAAGAATCATTTATGAGTTAATTAATAGAATTTTGGATTTTATAAAGTTAATGATTCTCCCTAGATAATATATTATTTACTTTATAGAGAAATTAATAGAAATTCATGGATGGAGTTCAAAGGTAAAATTTTTAAAAGAGTATGCATTAATTATAGTGAATAATTCATAGTATATATATATAAGTAATATATTTGAATATTATGGATATTTAATTATGGAATATCTTTGATTGATATGGATATTTGTAATTTTATAAGAGGAAAGATAAAATATAGATTCATATTATGTAAATATACCTTTTACCAAAGATTATTGGGTGAAAATATTGAAAGTAATAAATATTATTTGATAGGGATTTAACTGAGAGAGAATATTTCTATCTTTGGGATTGATATTAAATATATGGAAAATTAAATACTTGACTAGATATATTTGGATAAATAAATAGAGAATATGAGGAATAAATGTGGAATATTTGGTTAATATATGTTTGATCATTAAAGAAAAAGATATTTGTGGTATATATCATTATAGAGATGAATTGTGTCTTGATGAATTTGAATAAAATGTGAAGAGGTATGGAAAATATTTCTAATAAAACTCAAGGTAATTTTAATATCTAAAATAAGGTAAAGATAGATATTTTATCATGGTTATAGAGAAAAATTTATTTATAAAATGGGAAGGTGTATCATGGATTAAAGAGGGGTAATTATAGATTAGTGTTGGAAGAAGAATGAAAGAAATAATCAACACTCATTTAAGACCTTTAAAATGGAGAATAATAATAAGTTATTTTTCCTTAAAGACTCTTTGAATATTACTGAGGAAAGTGGAGCTTCATTCATGGTGGTATTCAAAAAACTATTTTGAATAGGAGAAATAATGTGGAGATCAATGAGAACCTATCTGTACTTGGTGCATCAAATATTATTGTTATATTTTTCTTATAATAAATTATATGCCAAAATTAAATTCTTTATTGAGTAATGATAAATGATATATGAGTGAGAGAGTGATCCTTGGGAGGTATTTCACCATTCCTAATAATTTGAAGAGGATTTCCTATAGAATTGGAGTGACTTTTTCTAAACCTACCACCAAAACGTGTGTTTAATGGATTTTGATATTACCAAGAAATTCCAATATATGCTCCTCGGATTGTCCTAGTATGGGTAAACTAAGTAAAATTATTATGTCTTGTGAAGATGTTTTTTTTTATTTTATCTAATAAATAAATTATTTTGTGTGGGTTAAGTAATCATTAATCAATATAGATTAATGAAATGATACAAAATAATTATTATACCAGCATCAAAAGAATAACTTAATTGTTACCCTACTAAAAATGTGGTTAATATAATTCAAGGTAGTGAGAGTTAAAGATTTAGTGGTTGAATTAGAATAATTATGATAACCTAATTCACCCCAAATCTTGGGGAATATCTTACTAAAACCCTTGAGGACCTAACAAGTGATTTTAAAACATAGGGTTTTCTTTTTATATTTTATTTTTATGAATTTATACAATCCTTTTTGTATTTAATTTTCAATTTCCCCTTAAAATAATTTTGTGACATAGGAAAGGGAATGAGACTATAGGTTAATTAGAACGCTAACATAATTCCATATAATGTAAAAGTTATTTTTGATTGTAAAATTTAGATAAAGGATTCCAATATATTTAAAAAGGATGGCATAAGTCATCCTGATTATTAGTATATTAATTCATTCAGTGATTCTATAAGATTAACCAAGTAGCCTAATTTCCCAATTGAAGTTAAATATAGTAATGATAAAGAGATATAAATAACTCTAAAGTTGAAAGTTATACACTTATCAAAGGAGAAACATTTATGGATACAAAAATAAAATATAAATTTTTAAAATTAAAATAGTTCACATGCAATCCATGTTGAAGGATTGATGATTGAGAAAGAAAATATAAAATTCCTAAACAAAAGGATGGTATAAGTGTCTAATGAAGTATTAGAGGAGAGTGATGTATAAGATAACCAATTTGATGATATGTACTCTAAGATATACAATCTTAAATTCAATTCCAAGGAGAAGTGAATTCAATTAAAATAAGTTCAAAATTTTAAGTATGAGTAGGATGAAATTTCCACAAACATGGTGTAACTGGTAAAAAATAATCAAATGATGAAATAAGAGAAGGTATGCTTTAATGATTCCATATCTCAAATTAAAACCAATATAATGGAACAAAGTGACATTCTAGATAGGATTTCCCATGCATTAGAGGTTCGAATTTATAAATTTATGATGCTCAAGGAAGTCATGAATTATAAATTTCAAGCATGAATTAAAAAGATACAGAAACTTGAATAGGAACATATCTCGGTGAAAAATAAAGTGGAATAATTAAAAGATGAGGTTATACCAATTCAAAAAGATTATTTACATTTTTTATTTTATTATAACTCATTATGTGATAACGATATGAATATAAATTATGCTAAATTACTTGATAAAATTGAAAAAAAAACATGATGACATAAAGGCCTTATTCCATGGGAAACTTTTACATTGTCCATGATAGAACCCCTAAAAAGTTTGAGATGAAAACAAAGAATGGATGTTCCAATGAAAATTTAGAACTATAGGTGTAATTAAAACACACTAAAGAAGATTCAAATAATAATTAATTATAAAAGGATGAGTTTCAGGAGGAGGTATAGTAACCTATTCTTTTTTTTGGAATGAATAGTCACATTTCTTGATTTATTATATTGAATTAGAATATATTAATTATGGTGAAGTTCATGAAAGTTTATAAAAAATTATCAACCACAACAAAGAAAGTATGGATATTATTCAAATAATTATGAACATGATATTAGTGGCTCTAGTGGATATATCTGGATAACTCCAACTAAAATTAAATAAGAATACCATTTTTATTAAATAAAAAATATATTATATTAAGAAATAGATTTCATGGCAATGATAAAGAAATTCACCAAATTGAATGTGGTTTCAAGAGGATTTCCAAATATATTATTGAATAAAAATTGTTTTTTAAAGATAACAAGATGATTTAGAAAAGTAAAAAAAGTTCATGTAATACAAAAGAAAATAAATCTCATGTGAAATAAGTATCCCAATGAAAGATATGTTTTGTGTAATCTAATGATTATTTTAGGGATATACAAGGAAACAATATGTTTTCAAGAATAAAAGTTTAATTAGTGAGAATTGGAATGATCGTTGATGGAAAGAGTGTCTAAAGAGGATAATCATGTAACTTTGGCCATGATGAAAGGGATAAGTATAGGTATATTGAAGAATCAATGGATTCTATAAAATACATTTTAAATCTCAAGATGGATTTCAAATTAAATTATAAAGGAAAAGTAGTGTTCTATAATGAATCACAACTTTATTTAACTTAAGGAAATAAAAGAATTTTTTCTCCCCATTATTTAAATTATATAACTATTGTTAATGTATTGTTGGTTTTGAGGGATATATGATCTATGGGAAGAACACATCATAATATTAAAGTGATATCAAGTCTTGATTTAGAATTCCAATTACTGTTTGGTAAATGAATATCAATTCTATATTTTTGTAACTGAGATGATACATTCATGGGGAGTTTTGATTTGAAGATCTATAAGGTTTTATCCCCATAATTCAAGGAAAGAAACTTGGAGGATGAAAAATGAAATCTTTTTTTTGTTGAAATTTTTTCTAGAGATTATATTAGATAAGGTAGAATTTGTATGAATCACTTTATTGGAGGCTCATGGTTATTTGAGCTAGAAATTGAAGGATCCATGAAGTGTATTGAAAAGGGGGAGCCTAGTATCTTTAAATATGTTGTAAGGACTATACTGTCAATGATGTATAATATATATTTATTATTTTCTTCTGATATTCATTGATAAAATAAAATATTTCCATCAAAAAATTGGAATAAAATTTTTTATGACACTATTAGAATAATAGACATAATAGGTATCAAGTGTTTACCCTAAAAACTTAATAAAACACATCAAAGGACTATATCTTGTATTGTTTGAAATCAGAAAGATAGGGGTGTATGATATAAAAGATGAATGATTATTCCCTTGACTCAAAAGGTACACATTTTCCAAAGACCCTATATTTATTACTTTTGGTGGATATTATTGTTTGGTTTTGATGTAAAATGGGAAGAAGGGGAAATATCATTAATATAAGAATTGGGATAGAAGTTCCGTTGAATTTTTATTATTATCAAAGTAGTTAATATTTTTGTTATCAGGAATCTGATTGAGAATTGATGTTTATGTTGTGTGTTTTTAGTGACAGTAAAGGGTTTTATATATTTGAATTTGTTCCCATATGATTAAAGAGGAATGAAGATAAAGTTAATTCTATAGAAATTATTAGAAAAGAATTGATGAATTCTTGAAGTTACTTTGTATTGATGTGTTTAGAAGAAAGTGAGGAAGTTATGTCAGTATGACATATATAATGCCATAATATTCTTGATCTTACTACAATAAGTTTCATGCTTGATAAAATTATTATGGATACAAGAGTGTTTGAAATGTGTAGAATGAAGCCACACTAAAAAGGGACTATGTAAGATTAATTGTAGGATACATATAAATAACTCAAATATGAAAAAGAATAAATGTTGATAAACCAAAACATAATTTATTATCTCATATTGTAATAATATCATGGTAGATTAAGTTGTTCCAAGGAGAGTATTATGAGAATTCATTCATGTTGGGATAATACTCTTTGAATGTGTGGTGTAGGGATATCTAGAGATGGTCACTAGTTTGTGCTGTAGAAGTTGGGTGTCACACCATAGCGAGACTTGAATGTGATAAATTAAAATAATATAAGAATAAATTTGAAGTACTCTAACGGAAATGAGGCAAAATTTGTAGCTATTGTACTGTTAATAAGTGAGGTATATATCTGATGACCTATCCAAAAATGGTATCCACCTCATGAAGAGAATATTACACTATATATAATTAGTCAAAGACATTTTTCTAAAATATATCCACATAGTCAAAGTAATAGTCTAAGAACTAAATCTCATAGGATAAGGCCATTGCACCACATGGGGGGATAACATTCCAGGGTGATGTTAAACTTGTCAGAGGCAGATTTTTATATTTTAAAAATATAGAAGGTATTTCACTGTGATAATTTTGATCATTCCACAATAGGTTTGGGTCAAATAGAATATCATAAAGTAAAAGTTAGTATTCTTTAGGGATTCAATTAAATTAATATTAAATTAGGTTAAATCAAATTTTTTGGACTCAATTATGAGTTAATTCATTATGGTTTGACTTAGAGAAAGACAAGGATTTTTCTTAGAGAATATCATGTATAATTTACAAATAAATTCATAAGAATTAACGAATGGAGGTAAAATGTGAAATTTTGGAAAGAGTATGAAAATAATTTATAGCATATATATAAAATATATTTTAATATTGTGGATGTTTTATTATTGTGGGTATTTGATCTATAAAAATATTTGACTTATTGGAAGAAGAAATAGAAAATATATATCTATATTTTGTGAATATATATTTAACCAATATTTATTAGGTTTAAATATAGAAATATATGGATATTATTTGACATAGATTTAAAAGAGATTTAATATTTATATATTTGGGATTGGTATGAGATCCAACCAAAATAAAATATTTAACTATATATATTTAATGATATTAATAGAGGAACCATAAAAAAATATAAATATTTAGCCAAGATTTATTTGATCATTAAATAAGTATATATTTGTTGTTATTTATATTTTTATGGAATTGACACGTGTCTTGATGAATTTGGATCAAATTAGAAGAAAACATGTAGATGTATTTTCCCATAATGATTATGGTTTATTGAAGATCTCAAATAATGTTAAATTCAAGATTCCCTAAAGGTTAAAGGGATATAAATTTCTATAAATATGGAAATAGGATATTAGATTAAATAATGAGAATTATATATCTATGCTAGAAGAAAAAAGTGCAAGTTATGTTCATGGTGGTATAAAAAAATTTCTAGTGAAGTGGAGAAATAATGTGAAGATAAATGAGGACTTTTATATACTAAGTGCCTCAAATTTGAAAATGATATTGTACCTATCTTAATTTAGATGCCAAGAAAAATATATTGGATTGAGGTATTAAACCTTGGGAGGTAATTCACCATCTGAAATCATTATAAATAGAGTGAGCCTAGGCTTAGAGTAACCTTTAATAAACCCACCATTGAATAAAATGTTTATTTGATTATGTTAAATCAAAATATTATAATTGTATTCTCCTTATATTATCCCAATACCAATGAACCATTTAAAAATAATGTGTATTTTGTGCATGATTTACTTAATTTTTATAAGACATAAATTAGTGTGTGTGGGTTAAGTAATCATTGATCACATTATATTAAGAAAACGATAAGTGAGATAAAATTAGAGTTATCATCAAAAAATAACTTAAGAGTGACCCTAATAAAAATTATCACAAGATTATTAATATTGGAGATATTTAAGGATTAAGTGATTAAATTGGAACATGTATCATATCTTTATTCATACCCTCTCTTTGGGTATCTCTCACTAAAACCCATATAGGTTGGTTTGAATCGCGACGAGATATCGCAGTGTGGGTTTCTACTCTAGTATCAGATGGTTTCCATTGGGACTTATTCATGGAACTAGAAACATAAAATTATTACAACATCCGTAACATGCTGGAAGATTAATTTACAATGATATACAATCATTGGGATTTCTTACCAATGATGCATGAGAACTCACACTAGTATAGAGGATGGGAGGTCGGGCTCATGAAACCTTATTAGGGGGAATTATTAATTACTCTTGGGAGCTATTATAAATTTATTTCATGTTAATAAATATTTCCTATACCAAAAAAGGGATTTTTAACTTAATATTAAACAATCAATTGATTGTTGATGTGAGTATTTGCACATATAAAAATAAACATGACGATGTTGACAAATATATGTATCATTGGTTATCCATCGATGGTGCCTTCTCTATGTATCATAAGTTATCCATATTATCACTCATTATTACTTTATGATGATATTTTTATGATTTCTATACTTTAAAACCATAAATTTGGGATCTCTAGAGTTTATTACCATTTAAGAAGGTGGTAATTGTTTATAGAGTTAGGATTAAGCCCATGAAGAGGATTCCTACATATCCTTGCAAAAGGAATATGGACCCATGTAGTTCGGTTACACTTAATAGGTAATGTCATACCTTTGAAGTTCATGTTTTGGGGTATACTCTATGTAGTTTAATTTCACGTGGTAAGGAGGAATATGAGAAATATTCTTAGTAATGATTGGTGTGTGTTGAGTCAATAAGGTTTTCCTTATGACTTTTCCATTCCTTCTTGTTTTGAAAATCACAAACACCTTATACTTAAGAAAATATATATTTTACTTCTCTAAGGAAAATTTACTTCCTTAAGGAAATTTACCCTAACCTAGATTTCCTTATACGTATCAATATTTTTCTTAAGTATAAAAATCGGATTCATACCTAAAACCTCGGAATAATATAATAATTAGATATGAAGAATTCTGTTTTAGGATCCAAATTCTGGATACGAAATCTAATGAATTCCATTCCGAATTCTGGATAGGAACTCTAATGAAGTTCCATTCCGAATTCTGGATACGAACTCTCATATAGTTCGACTCCGAATTTTGGATACGAACTGTCATATATTTTGACTCTGAATTCTGGATACGAACTCTCATATAGTTCCACTCCGAATTCTGGACTCCGAACTTTTACTAGTTTGACTCCGAACTTTTACAAGTTCGACTCTGAACCTCTATGAGTTCGACTCCGAAATTTTATGAGTTCGACTCCAAACTTTTACTAGTTCGACTCCGAACTTCTACAAGTTCAACTCTGAACTTTTTAATTTCAGATTATGAATTCTAGTGAAACCATAATCCGAATTTCCTTAGAAATTCAGACTCTGGATTTCCACAAAATTCAGGTTCTGAATTCCTATAAAAAGGAATCTGAATATCTCTTTATTATGGACTCTAAATTCCATTTTGATTAGACTCCGAACTTTTATTTGCTTACATTCCAAACTACAGTTTTGCTTATTATTACACTCATTTAATTATAAAACGATGTCATTCTTTCAGTTACACATGCTTTGTTATAAAATGATGTCATCCATTCTATTTCTAACTAACCATTGGTTTAGTGACATGTGTACAAGTCCCTCCTAAATTTAAGGAAAATATGATCTTTGGAGGAAGGAGTCGACCGTTCCAACCAAGCCTATAAATAAGAGCTCATTTGAAAGAGCTCAACACTAAATTTGATCACTCTAGAGACCACACACTGTTAAGGTGATTTCTAGACAGAGAAGCTTTTCATTCCTTGTCCGTACTGAACTGCTCGTTCAGATTTCTTCGTGAGACTCCAAATGTTAGTGATTACATTTCAAGGCTTTTGGGGATAGGAAGAAAGAGGTTCCAACTACCATGAAGTTGAGGGATTTTGGGGATAGGAAGTCTGAGGTGCCGACTTCCTTGAAGTTCGAGTTCTTCCTTGCCGATGAAGACATAGGTTCCAACTACTTTGAAGTTGAGGGCTTGCGGGGATATAAAGACAGAGACTATGATCTTCATATCGAGGGATTACCTTAGTGTGGGTAAGACAGAATTTCTTGAAATTATAAATCAAGGGACCTTTATCCAAGGTTGTTGGATACCCTTCTCTTTGGGTTAAAATATTTATATCTTGTTACTTGTAGTTTTACTACTTGTTTTTCCACTGCATTGTGTATTGTAAGGAAAGTATAATCTTCTTATATTTCCTTACACTTGTACTCTCATTAATTTAGATTCTATATTATTTAAGGTAGAATCTCATATTGTAAACTTTGGTTAAGTTTCAATTTCTATATCCATATTTCTGAAACCTGTTTTTCGGAATCACTTTCTAGATTTATGCAACTGCATAAAACTAGAAGTGTGTAACTTTATGCTTTGTCCCAATCTTTCATTGGTGTTAGAGGTGTTGTGAATTTTCTTAGTTTAACTTTGTTAAACTTAGATATTTCCTTGTTTAAGGAAATTTTTAAAGTGTACAATTCACCCCCTCTTTTATATTGAGCATCTATATCATTATTTCGATCCTACAATTGGTATTAGAGGTTGGAAACCTCATACTCTATTCCAATCCTACATTTGGTATCAGAGCAGGTCTCTAAAATACTTATACTCACATATAAGTTTTTCTTGATCAGTTATTTTTGTTCTATATTTTCCTTGCATAGGAATATTTTCCTTGAATATGAACTTTTGTTTTTAACAAGTTTTCATGAAGAAAGATTTTTTAAGATGGAAGGTTTAAATGTTGGTTCCATCGACAACCTAAATCCTACAAGACCACCAATTTTTGATGGCAATGATTATGAATATTGGAGAGATTGAATGAAGACTTTCGTTATCAATACTGGGGTAGACAACTTTGTTATGCTTACTAGAGGTTATCAAATTCTTGATAAGGAAGTTAGTACTTTCACCAACCAAGATAAGCATGATTATCAATTAAACTATAAGGTACACAATAATCTACTATGTTCAATGAATAGGAACATATATAGCCAAATTTCTTTATGTGAAACAGCTAATTATATATGGAAGAAGCTTGAAGTTACTCATTTTGGTACATCCAAAGTCATAGAGACTAGGAGAGCTATGTTGAGTGCTGAGTATCATGGTTTTAATTTTCCATATGGAGAACCTATTTTTAAGGTGCAACAAAGGTTTATGACTATCAGGAACAGCTTACAATCTACAGGAGAGAAAGTTCTAGATGATGAAGATCTTATGGATAAGATTATTGATATTATTCCTAATGAGTGGGAATAAAAGTGAACAACTATTGATGAGAATATAAAGTTAACTCAAATTTCTCTTGATTAACTATTTGGAACTCTTCTTCAACATGACACTAAGATGAAGAGAGATGCTGACAACATCAAAAAGAAGAATGGAAGTGGTACTGTTGCTTTTACTACAACATCAAATCATATGAAAGCTAAGACTCCTAAGAGAGTAACTAGATCCAAGTCTAAGAAGGTTACTATTCAATCCGAATCTAGTGAGAGTGAAGTCTCATAGAATGAGTTAGCAAATCTTTCTCAGAGAATGAAGAAGATAGCTGGTCAAAGAAATTTCCAATCCAGGTATGAGAAGAAGGAGAGGAAAGATAAGAAAGATTCAGAGGTCACATACTATGAATGCAAGAGGATTGGACACAAACGACTTGATTTCCAAATTATTAAAAAGAAATAAAGAAAAGAGAGGCATTCTGAAAGGAATAAGAAAAAGTTTTACAAAGCTAAAGCTAAGAAAATTTTGAAAGCTAATACTACTTGGAGTGCTAGTTATGGAGACTCTTCAGAAAGTGAATCCTTCGAATTTGATTCATCAGCTCAGAAGAATATGAGATTCATTGCTAATACTTCTTTTCCACATACATGTTTTATGGCCAAGGTACGATCTGCTAAGGCTTTAACAAATTTATCTCTTGATAAGAATTACTATTACGAAAATAGTGCATCTAATGAAGATACTTCATCCTCAGAAAATGAAGAACCTTCATATGAAGATGTATCTAGATTTTCCAAGTTACTTGAAGAAAAAAATTGTAAAATCTCTATGAAATTATACAAGGAAAATACTAGGGAATAAATTCTTAAAAAAGAGATTTCAGATCTTTATTCAGATCTTAAAGATAAAGAAGAGTTTTTAGAAAAACTATCTAAAGACCTTTAGAAAGAAAATTCTGATAAGGAAGAACCTTCTAAAGATCTTAAGAATGCTATTTAAAGATGAAAGTTTTTGAGGAAAAATCTAACTCTAAGGAAATGATTCTTGAGGATAGAAATTTAGTCGTTAGAATGAAATCTGAAATTTTTTCTCTTAAGAAGCTTCTTGCAAAATTTACTTCTGGGAAGGAAAATTTTTACAAGATGTATTCTCAAATTAAACCTCAAGGAAACACTACTGGAGTAGGTTATACTCACCAAAAACCAATTTTCAAAAACAACTATTTTGTTCCTTCTAGAGACCCTTTTTACACTAAGTGTCAAAGTGGTGGGCATTGGAAGAAAAATTTTTCTTTGAATAGAGTTCAATCTAGTGGGTTTCATAAAGAATATTTCTCTAAACAAACGTGGATACCCAAAATTTTGTTATCTGAAAATCTCAGATCCAAGAAAGTCTGGATTCTGAAAACCTAACTTGTTTTTTATTTTCAGGAAGATAAAGGAATTACCAACATCAATACTTAGTATATGGATAATAGATGTTCCTAGCACATGACTGGTAATAAAAACTATTTCGAAAATATTTTCAAGATGAAAGGAGGAAAAGTAACTTTCGGAGATAATGCTAAGGGAGAAATTGTTGGTATAGGTAATATTATTCTTCTTGATAAAACTTTGATTTCAAATGTTTTATTTTTTAAGGGTCTTAAGCACAACCTCATTAGCATAAGTCAATTATGTGACGAAGGATACCTTGTGAATTTTAGGAATGATAAGTGCTTAGTACATAATTCCAAGGAAGAGTTTATTCTCTCTACCCATAGGCAAGAGAATGTTTACACTTTGAACTTAGAAGACCTTAGGAGCCAAGACATACCTTGCCTTAGTGCAATGGAAGATCATTCTTGGTTATGGCATAGAAGACTAGGTCACTGCAACCATAGAAACTTATGTAAACTCTCTAAGAAGAAACTAGTTAAGGATCTACTAGAGCTTATATTTGATTCACTAGTACAGAAAACGTTATTTACGTCACCATTTTTTACGTCGGTTATATAAAACAGACATGAGAATCTATGAAATATGGTTTTTTACATCAGTTATTTTATAACAGACGTAACAAATGTGTTGAGTAGCTTTTTAACGTCCGTTATTTTAATAACCGATGTTACAAATCGTGCGTGTTCGGTTTTTACGCCGGTTATAAATTAACTGACGTTAAAAATCAAAGCGCGAGGGTTTTTTATGTCGGTTATTTGATAACCGACGTAAAAAACAAGATATCTAGGCGTTTTTTACGTTGGTTATTTTATAACTGACATAAAAAACCAAAGCGCGGGATTTTTTTTACATCGGTTATAAAATAACCGACATAAAAAACGAGTTATCTACGGGTTTTTTACGTCAGTTATAAAATAACCGACGTAAAAAACCCCCCACGATTTGGTTTTTTACGTTGGTTATTTTATAACCGACGTAAAAAATGAGATATCTACGGGGTTTTTACATCGGTTATAAAATAACCGACATAAAAAACCAAAGCACAAGGGTTTTTTTTATGTCGGTTTTAAAATAACCAACATTATAAATTTAAAAAATAGTTTATAAAGTCGGTTATTATATAATCGACGTTATAAAACATTTAAAAAATTAAAGCCCCGTGGACTGTCATTTACGATTTTTCGATCGACAGTCCGTCGGATCGTCTCTCTTGCACGGTAAACCCTAATCGGCTCGTCGATCGACCTGCGTTAAACTCATTTTGGCTTCATCGTTTATCATCTTTACTCTCCTCAGATCTATCATCTCAACTCACAACACTCAAGTAAGCCTTCCACGAATTTATTTCGTTCGTTTTTTTTCGGATAGTCTATATTTATGTTTTGCGATTTTTTTGTTTAAACTAGGTTAGATTCTTCCATTTTGAACCCTATTATATCTTTTTGAATATCGTTGGCACCAGACATTCGTTTTTATCTTGAGTGTCTTGTTTTTGTATTTCTTTATAAAACAAATTTTGATATATTACCTTTCATTTTATGACTCAAAATCCTCCTATGTTGGAAACATATTTGGGGTTATTTATTGAAGGACTATGGAGCGATTAAGGAAAGATTTGGAATATTTTTTGATTTGACCAGTTTTAATTTCATTATCAAAAACAAATTTGAGGTATGGTTGATTCATCCATTCCTTTTATCCTATATTTCATTTAACGCTCAGGTTCATCTAACAATTTTGTAGTTGGATAACCAATAATGTTTATGTGATTAGAGAATTAAAAGAATTTATCATCATATATAGTGAATCATCCTTGTTGAGTGTCTTATCATAGAATAGGAATCAATCATCCATATTGAAGATGTCATTTTTTTAGAAAACAAAAACCATTAATGTAAACCATTTATCATTCATTAATTGAACTAAAATAAATATTTACACATGAGTTTTAATGGAACATAATAAAATAAATATTTATCATTCACCCTCATAGAGTCTAATAAATCTATGATAAACCATTTGTTTTCTTTAATGAAAACAAATTCACTTTTACCCACTTTGTATTTTTAGAAGACACTAAACTCCCTTATAATTTCACCCTTCTGGGAAGTATTAAACATCATTATATCCCTTTAAAAAATCTAAATGTCATAGAAATATCATGCATCCATTTTGTCTTATAGGATTCTACTATAGATAAGTATACCATTTTTAATATTATTAGTTATGATAAACTCTATCATAACATCATTAATATATGTTTATGAAAATGGGAATATCACAATTCTCATGATTTGAGTTGAGAATAATGATAATGTTTTTTATTAATGATAATATAGACATGGGTAATTTTACAAAAAGAATGTGAAATTGAATAATGAATGTTACTTATATGTATTTCACAAGATTTTTTGATTTTATGTCACAAAACTAATTGATGAACGAATACAACAAATAATTGCACCACCAACCAAAGTGAAACCAGTGTATTGTTATATTTTAGAAATTCAGGATTCAATCAATGAGATTGTGATTTAATTATTTTTTAGAGTTTCTGAATCAAGATACTAGATTCTATTTCAAATGGGTATTTGTTTTTTTTTTGATGTTTCATGATTTTATTTGATGTAGGTTTTTCTTCTTCATGGATTACTTCATAAATTGGTCTCGGTTCATTTGATTTTGTGTTTCCTTTGACACCATCCCCCCTCAAGGACTATGATCTCTCATTGCCAGTTTTCTCTAATTGTTCTCTTATACACCTTTTGGATTTGATGGTTGATTACAAACATATTTATTCAAATATTTAAGCTGGATTATTTGCATTTTTTAGGATTATATTGCTGCTTTATGCCACTTTATTTACTATTCTATCCAATACTAAGACCCTTTCTAGTAAGAAAAATTTCATAAGAAATACGATTGGACTCTTCATGATATTTCATGAAATGTTTTTAATAATGTCACGTTTTAAAAAAATATATGTTATATCAAAGATGTGGAAACGGGTGGTGTCCGGGGGGTGTCCAAGGGGGTGGGTGGGTGTGAGTGGCTGTCCACGGGGGTGGGGGCCTGTACAGAGGGTTTTGGGGGTTGTCCGGGGGGGGGGGGGGCTGTCCAGAGTGTTGGGGGGTGTCTAGGGGGGTGTTCAAGGGGTAGGGGTGGGGGTGGTGTCCAAGAGGGGTGGGGGGTGCTGTCTAGAGGGGTGGGGGGCTGTCCGGAGGGTTTAGGGGTGTCCAGGGGTGGTCCAAGGGGGTGGGTGGGTGTGGGGGGCTGTCCAAGGGGGTGGGGGCCTGTCCAGAGGGTTTTGGGGGTTGTCTGGGGGGTGGGGGTGATTCTCAGGTTTACTCCATTTTCTCCAATTTTCTATCAACTATGTAGGCGGCATGGTTTTCTTTGATTCAATGAAATTTAAAACTGTTATATCTAACTATATTTTGTTTTAAAAATAATATTCAAGCATATTTTCTTAAATACCCATAGATTTGTTTTATATTTTAAATTGTTTTACATTCAAATTATGATTTTTTTCATATAAACATATATTTGTCTTATCTTAAAAATATATATTTTTTGTTGATATTTGTTATAGGTAATAATGAGTCGAAGTTGGATTACGACACATCGAATGAGCAATGAATTTGAGGAAGGTGTTGATGCCTTTTTGGAATTTGCAAAACGAAATGTTCCAAGTAGTGAAATTTTTTTTCTGTCCATGCCTGAAATGTTTGAATATGAAGAAATTGAAAAGTAGAGAGATAAAAGATCATCTGATTTGTTATGTTTTTAATCCAAGTTACAACCCTTGGATTTGGCATGGTGAAACTGGACGGAATGTCACTGATGATGATGATTCGCAAGATGGTAACTCCGATGGAATTGAAGAAATGATTTGAGATATTGTAGCAGAACAAATTGAGATAGAACCGAAAATTGAACGTCTATATGGTGATGATGAAAACCCATTATATCTTGGTTGTATAGATTTTACAGTTTTGTCGGCGGTGTTAAGATTGATTAACCTGAAGGCGAAACATGGATGGAGTGACAGACGTTTTACAGAGCTGCTACAATTAATGAAAGACATTCTTCCAAAAGATAATGATCTTCCAGATTCACATTACAAAGCCAAGAAAATATTATGCCCGATGGGATTGGGATACAAGAAAATATATGTCTGTCTGAATGATTGTATTATATATAGAAAGGAATATGAATTTCTATCGGAGTGTCCTAAATATGGGACATCACAGTGTAAGGTGAAAGAAAAATCACAGGCTGGTGTAGAGATTACAAAGCTCCCTTCAAAGGTATTTTGGTAACTTCCTATAATTAATCGTTTCAAATGTTTATTTTCTAATTCACATGATGCAAAAAGGTTAAGATGGCATGCTGAAGAGCGGGTATGTGATGGAAAAATACTTCATCCAGCTGATTTTCCACAATGGAAGAAAATTGATGCACAATATTCTACATTTGGAAATGAAATTAGAAATCTCAGACTAGGGTTGTGGACAGATGGAATGAATCAATACCGAACCCTCAGTAGCACACATAGTTCATGGGCTGTTTTATTGGTAATTTACAACCTCTCTCCTGAAGTTTGTATGAAGTGCAAATATGTCATGTTGAGTATAATGATCTCTGGTCAAAAGCAACCCGATAATGATATTGATGTTTACTTGTCACCGTTGATTGATGATTTGAAACTGTTATGGGCTGATGGTATTAGGGTGTATTATTCTTATAAAATGGAATATTTTCAACTACATGCAGTGCTTCTATTCACTATAAATGACTTCCCAGCGTAAGGAAATTTTTCTGGATACAGTGTTAAAGGGCATAAAGCATGTCCAATTTGCGAACAACAGACGTCATATTGTCAATTGCATCATGGGAAAAAAATAGTGTACATGGGTCATCAAAAGTTTTTGCCTATGAAACACACTTATAGAAGACTAAAATAGGCATTTAATGGCTCACAAGAATTTGATACTGCCCCAAAACATTTATCCCCTGATTTGTATTTTGAGAGGGTGAAAAACCTTGATGTGACATTGGGAAAGACACAGAAATCTGGTAATGATAGACATATTTGGAAGAAAAGGTCAATTTTTCAAGCTACTATATTGGAGGTATCATGAAGTTAAACAAAATATTGATGTCATGCACGTGGAGAAGAATATATGTGATTCTTTGATTGGAACATTGTTAGATATTAAAGGAAAGACTAAAGATGGGTTGAATGCAAGATTAGACTTACTATCAATGGGAATACATTTGGAGTTAGCTCCCACTCCTAAAGGAAGACAAACATTTCTTCCCCCGGCTTGTCATACATTATCGAATAGGGAGAAAATTAGATTCTGTCAGTGTCTTCATGATACCAAAGTGCCTCAAGTTTATTCTTCTAATGTAAAAATTTTTGTCTCATTGAAGGACTTGAAGTTGATAGGTATGAAATCACATTATTGTCACGTCATGATGCAACAAATTCTACTAGTTGCATTGCGTGGAATATTGCCCATTCATGTCAGAAAGACTATAATGAAGTTGTTCTATTTTTTCAATTCAATTTGTAACAAGGCGATTGATGTGAATGCTTTGAACATTTTGGAAAAGGATGAAATTTTTATACTTTGTCAATTGGAAATGTATTATACTCCAAATTTTTTTGATATAATGGTGTATTTAATGATTAATCTGGTTCGAGAAATAAAGATTTGTAGACCTGTATATCTTCGTTGGATGTATCCTTTTGAAAGGTATATGAAAATATTAAAGGGGTATGTTAAAAATCTATATCGACCTGAAGCCTCCATTATTGAAAAGTATATTTCTGAGGAGGTAGCAGAGTTTTGTACGAGCTACTTGGCTGCGACGCAACACATAGGTTTGCCTCCATCTCGCCATGAACGAGTTAATAATGTGGGAAAGGGGATTCGCGTCTTGAAAGTCAAATCATTGTCAGCTGAACAGATGAAGAAGTTAGAATCATACATCTTGAATAACATAGCTGATGCTCAACCGTATATCACATTGCATATTAATGAGTTGAAACAATGTCATCCAAAGAAGAAAGAAATGTGTATTTTTAATGAGCACAACAAAACTTTTTTGTCATGGATTAAAAAGACTTTGCTTGGTAGATCAGATGTATCAGGGACATTAAAATGGATAGTGGGTGGTCCATGTTTAAATGTGTTAACATGGTCCGGTTATGACATTAATGGTTATACATTTCATATGAAAGCTTAGGACAATATAAGTGCATTTCAGAATAATGGTGTATTGGTGTTTGCAGAAGCAATGCATTTTTTGAGTGCTAAGGACAAAAACCCAATTTCTGCATCAAGTGCATATTATAGAGTGATTGAAGACATATGGGAGGTTGATTAATTTAAAATTAAAGTTCTCGTTTTTAACTGTAAATGGTTTAACGATAACAACAGTTTCAGACATGATGAATTTGGAATGAAACTTGTTAATCCGAATAGATTGGAAGACACAACTGATTCTTTTATACTATCAACACATGAAAAACAAGTTTTCTATGTAGTAGATCAATCAGATATGCAGTGGGATGTTGTTTTACAAGGGAAAAAACAATATGTTGGTGAGTATGAAATTGATGAATACGCTGATTTATGTGAGATCCCTACTTCCATGGAAAGATTAACAGAACATAATGATGATCATGTTGAAGACATAGTTTGTGCCATAAGGAACGATCACGATGAAGGAATTTGGGAAAAAAATCCATTTGTACATTCCTAAAATTACAGGTAACATATGTTTATTTCTTTTTTACATTTATTTTTTCCATAAATGTTAGATATTGTAAGTTTTTTATTTATTAAAACATGTTTTAAAATAAAATAAGTATATGTTTTTGTTTGTTTTAAGTTTGTTTAGTTTACTTTATCATGTTTATAACCATTACATGAATTATATATCTATTTTTTTTGTTCACTGACAATTACTTTACCATGTTTACCAGGTTTACCATTTTTACCATGTTAACCATCTTGACCATCTTTACCATCTTGACCATCTTTACCATCTTTACCATTGTTTAACATGCTTACCATATTACCAATGTTTACTATTATGTAACTTAGTACACTTTTCTATTTTCTGATTACAGTAGTATTAAAATATTTGAATTTGTATATTTGTGAACTGACGTTTGTTTTTTTGATTTGAAGGATAATGACAGATCATTCAGATGATCAACCATATGATTTTGGAGAGGAGCATATTGCTGGTCATACCTCTGGGGATGAACATTCACATGCTCCTATTACGACAAAGAGTTCAAAGGTTGGTAAACGTGGGTGCACACGTTTACCAAAATTATCACTTGCCCGTATGCAGGATCAGAGGATAGTCGTTGAGTTTGATGATGATGATATTCCTAGAGGTCCGAATGCAAAAGATTTTAAGAGTTTTGTAGCAAATCAGGATAAGATCAAAGTAAGCATTCTGTATGATGATTGGAGAAGTGTGGATAAAGCGATTATCTCTCAGTTGTGGGAGACGATTTTGGTAAGATCTTTTTTCATTGTTTGACTATTATTTTAATGTTTCTAGTATATATAATATGTTTAAACTCTTATTTAATAGATGACATTTGATATTCCTGACACTGGAGGAGTCAGGAAGAAATTGTTATCGTTGGCTGCCAGGAGATGGGGGGATTTCAAATCAACCCTCTCATCTGATTTCATTTATGGTCATAGGAGTCATGAAAATCCATGTCATATATATCCTTTTATAGATGAAGACACATGGAGACAGTTTTTTGAAAGTAGAAGAAAAGAGTCATTTCTGGTAAGGGCAATGTAAACTTTCATAAACTTTCTTATATAAATGATTTTATTAATGTTTTGTTAATGATTTATTATTATTAAATTGCAGCAAACAAGGAAAGCTCATTAGGAGATCTAATCTAAAAATGTATACCCTTATATTTTAGCTCAGGGAGGGTATGAATTATTGGAAGAACAAATGATGGCGGAAAAATTCCAACAACTAAGAGCTGAGTCTTCAAGCTCTGGAGAGGTGGCCCCTCCATCCCCTCCATCTAGACATGAAAAATGGAAGAGAGCTCAGAAGGGAAAAAAGGGCAATATCTTTCGGAAGAATCAAGAATCGTAGCTAAGAGGATTATAAGATATCTATTTTATTTATTTAAGTTAACTATTTTCTTCATATAATTTCAATCATTACAGAAATGTTCAATTAATTAATACAGGACTCTCTTGAGAAGCAGAGTTCAGAGGAGACATTTATAGCTACTGGGAGGGAAGATATTTTATTTGTATCATTGGGAAGGCCCGAACATCCTGGTCGTGTAAGAAGATATCCGGCAGGTGTATTAGTAAGAAAAGTGTTTCCACGTTATTCAACTTCTAACATTAATGGGGTTTATAAAAAAAATAGAATCCTTGGAGGCTGAAGTTCATAATATTAATGCGACGATGGAGGATAAGATTAGAGAGTCGGTGCAGTCTATGTTTGTAGAAATTCAAAGACAATTTCAGACTGTAGCTCCCACTCCTCCACCTCCCCCTACAGACCCCATTATTTATCCTCCACCTCCGCCAGTAGCTTCCACTCACCCACCTCAGCCTGCGGACCCCATTTTTTATCCTACGCCTCCGCCGCAGCTTCCTACTTATTGCGAGTTGTATGTTGATGATTCTCAACATCATATAGTAGCATATGGGTTGGTATATTGTATATGAGATACAGTTCATCATCAAAAATTATAGTTAGAGAATCAGAGGGTCACTGTACAGGATATTATAGATAGATCAGCTAGGGTACCAATACCTACAGATGAGGTGGCGACAGTTGGACATAGTATCAGCCATTTTTTAATTTGTCCATTCAGACTTCTTCGACTCATTAACATAGAGGTATGAATGTTATATCTTTTATTTTATTTTTTTATTAAAGTTGTTTTATCATTTGAAAACTAATATAATTTTCAATTTTTTTACAGGAATACTTCAAAGGTAAAGAAATACTGTATAGACAACAACAAAGACAAATGGCTATGACATCAGATACAGAATCAAATGGTCTTGACAGATTGTCAAGATATTCACATTTTTTGTCAGGTTATTATGAGTTTCCAATGGAAGCTCATGTTTGTGGACATGAAATAAGAGTGGGGATTATAAAAACTGATATCATGGAGCTTGTTACTGGAGATAAGTTGGGCATCAACGTGGTGCAAATTGTTTCCATGTAAGTCTTGACACCTTTTCCCTGCATTATATTTATTAAAAATGTATACTTACGTATGTTTTGTATTAGGTATCTTTATAAAATTTGTGAGAGGAATGAGAGGACAGAAGTATATGGATTCATGGACCTGCAATTGATTTCCCCTGAAGCATGTGCATTGAATGAGGAACAAAGAATGGTTTATATTGCTGAAATATTTGAAAAGAATATAATCACACAATGTTGGATGATGCCTTTTTGTGAGAGGTATGAAACACATTTCTCTCAAAGAGTTAATTATCTTTTAACATAAAAAACCACTAACGTCAAATTTCATTTTATCAGTGATCATTGGATGTTAGGGGTTTTTTTCCCAAGTGAGAAAGCCCTTTATTGGATATGCTCTGTCCATGGTGATGTGCAGGAAAGTTGTAAGAATATATTGGAAAAGTAAGTTTAAATTTCTCAATAGTTTTATATATTATAATGAATTTTAAATTTACCCCATTCGTATTATTTTCTAACAGTGCATGGGCCTACTTTCGAAAAAACACAAAGAAAAGAAGTGCAAAGATCAAATATGTAAATGTGAAGGTAAATATCCATTTATAATTTGTACTTTTTGATTTATTACATAAAAAGAATATATTGAATTTACACTCATTCAAACAGAATTGTTATGAACAACAAGGCCTCATCGAATGTGGATATTATATGTTAAGATTTATGTATGAAATAATAACAACTGGGATAGTTGTGAATTTTGACCTGGTACGATTTCCTCTTAAACTTTTCCATAATATTTCAATTTGATTTATTAATTATACACATTAACTACTTTCTTTTTCATTTATAGCTTTTTGATGACCCTAAACCCTATACTGCTGAAGACATCAAACACTTTCAAGTGGAGTGGTCAAATTATTTTACAGGTTTGATTGAATTTTAGTTGTTTGTAATGTAAAATGTAATTTTGAATATTGTCGTTGTAATTGTGTATTTGGTAGTTTTTTAGGTTGGATTTAGTTTTTTTTTGAAGTTGATAGTGTAAGTTTTGAATTTTATATAAGTGAATGTTTAATTTTTCTCTGCTTCTTGTTTTGGTTTACTTATGATGGTTTTTCTGGTATGGATTTGGGTCTGTGGGGGAGGGGTTCCAAGGGTGTGGCAGTGTGTTCAGTGGGGTTGGGGGGTGTCCAGCGGTCTAGGAGGGCTGTCCGGTGGGGTGGGGGGATAGTCCAGGGGGGTGGCAGGGCTGTCCAGGGGTGTGGGAAGGCAGTCCAGGGGTGTGGGAGTGCTGTCCAGGGGTGGGGGGGGGGGGGTATACATGAGGGTGGGGGGGGGGGGGGGTTGTCCAGGGGTGTTTGGGGCTGTCCAGGGGTGTGGTGGGGGCTGTCAAGTGGGGTGAGGAGGTGAGGGGGTGCTGTTCAGGCGGGTGGGGGGTTGTCGAGGGGTGTTTGGGGCTGTCTGGGGGTCGGGGGCAGTCCAGGAGTGTGGTGGGGGCTCCAATGGGGCGGGGGAGGGATGTCCAAGGGGTATACATGAGGGTGGGAGCTCCAATGGGGTGGGGGAGGGCTGTCCAGGGGGTATACAAGAGGGTGAGGGCTCCAACGGGGTGGGGGAGGGTTGTCCATGGGGTATACATGAGGGTGGGGGCTGTCTAGGGGGTAAGTTTTATATGTTATCAATGTACATGCTTAATTTTGATCTACTTTTGTTTTTGTGGTATGATATATTGATTTGTTTTCTGGTTGATTATGGTGGAGAGCAGATGAATGCATTCATTTTTTTTAAAAAAAAATTGGGTTTATCACATCAGTTATTTATTAACTAAAGTGATAAAAGGACTGGGAAATGGTTTATCAGGTTGGTTATTTAATAACCAACATGATAAAAGGCCTGGAAAATGGTTTATCACATAGGTTATTTAATAACCGACATGATAAAACCCCTCCCCCCGGTTTATCATGGCGGTTATATAATAACTGACGTGATAAACCCCCCTCACCCGGTTTATCACGACGGTTATATAATAACCGACGTGATAAAACCCCCTCCCCCCGATTTATCATGTCGGTTATTAAAAAACTGACGTGATAAACCCCCCCGCCCCCCGGTTTATCACGTCGGTTGTTTAATAACCAACGTGATAAACCCCCCCCCGGTTTATCACGACGGTTCCATAATAACCGACGTGATAAACCCCCCCCCCCCACCCTGGTTTATCACAACGGTTCTATAATACCCGACGTGATAAACCCCCCACCCCTATTTTATCACATCAGTTATTTAATAACCGACGTGATAAACCATTTCCCCGTCCTTTTATCACGTCGATTTTTTAATAACTGACTTGATAAACAATTTTCCAGGCCTTTTATCACGTCGATTGTTAAATAACCGATGTGATAAACCCTCCCCATTTTATTTATCAAGTCGGTTCTAAAATAACCAACGTCATAAACATCGCGATTTTATGTTTTTGGCATCCGTTTTTAAATAACCGACGTCAAAAATGTTATTTATAACGTTTCCAGTATTAACATCGGCTAGAAACCGACGTAAAAAATGAAAAATAACCGACGTAAAAAACTTTTTCTGCACTAGTGATTCTTATAAAGTTTGTGATCCTTGTCAATATGGCAAGCAACATAAATCTAGTTTTAAATCAATTGGTGAAGTCTCAACAACTGATTCATTACAGTTGGTGCACATGGATCTTTTTGGTCCAACACAAACTGGAAGCATTGGGGGAAAATACTATGTGTTTATTCTAGTTGATGATTACACTAGATTTACATGGGTCTATTTTCTAGCAAAGTAGTCTGAAGATTTTTCTTATTTCAAAACTTTTAGATCCCAAGTTAAAAATAATAAAAAACATCCATTGAAAACTATTCATAGTGATCAAGGAGATATCATTCTTCAGTTTATCGGAACGCAAGATCAACTTGCTGACATTTTCACAAAATCTTTACCCTATGATAGATTTGAATACATTAAACAGAAGTTAGGAATAATAACCTTGAGGTAATAATTCTTCATTAACATCTTGTTGAAAAATTCTCCTTAAAGTAATAAACTCTTTTTCATAGGGGGAGTACATTTTCTTATTAGCATAATCAAAAAAATTTCATAGTCAATTTTTTTAAACTTTTGTAATCAAATTTTTATAGTCAGTTTTCAAACTTTTGTAACTAAAATTTTTGTAATGGAAATTGTCAGAACTAAAAATTTCGTAATGGGAATTTTCGTACTCACACTTTTCGTACTGGAAATTTTCGTAATGAAGTTTTCGTACTGGAAATTTTCGTAATGAAGTTTTCGTACTGGAACTTTTGTAATGAAATTTTTGTACTGGAACTTTCATAATGAAATTTTCGTACTGAAATTTTCGTAATAGAAATTTTCGGAACTGAAATTTTCATAATGAGATTTTCGTACTGAGATTTTTTTTTCATAATGAAATTTTTTGTACTCATGTTTTTCATACAGAGTTTTTTGTAGTAAGATTTTTTGTAGTCAAATTTTCATCAAAAAGAAAATCACCTATTACGAACAATATTTATAACCAATCCGAAAGGTATGATTTCATTACTTAAGTCTTTGTAATCATATTTTTCTTACTGTTATTTTCCTATGAATTTTAAAATTTTTCAGATTCTAGTTATTTTTAATCTGATTGTTTTTCTTAAAACCTCAAAAGATCGGATTCAAGATTTCCTTGCGGATATATTTTCAACTGTCTGATCAGATCAAAGGGTTTTTCAACTGTTAGATGCTTTTTGGAAGTTCAAAGGTCAACTCCATCACCTATATAAAGGGGACCCCCAAGGGTCATCCCACATCAGTTTTTCAAGCTTTCGCCTGTTGAAGCTCTGCATCAGTTGTTAAAGGTCATTCCGAACCTTCCAGGTCTCTTCATTCCGAATGTTTGCTGAAGAAAATTATTAGGATATGTCAACTATGAAACCAATCTCAAAGTGGTTAGTTTACAGGGAGAGGTTAGTGCATATGAGTTTCTACAAGTATGATTCTCTTATATCTAATAATATCAAATTGAATGGCTGGGAGGAGGTTTGCTTATAGAAGCCAGAGAAACAGGATCCAGTTTATACAGATTTTCTTATTGAGTTCTATGAGTATGTTTCCTTGAGGAAGATGACAGAGATTTATTTTCTTTCAAGTCTTATGGGAAGACGTAAAAATTATCTTACACCAAGGCTGCAAGCTTGGCGGGCTTATCTTATGAAGGTGAAGATGAGTTTTGTTCACATAAGCTTCCGGATGAGCAAGGAAGTTTCAACAAAGTGAAGGCATTGAAATGCCTTGGACTTAAGATGCCAAGACAGCTAAGATTGCTCATCTCTCTTCGAATAATCGGATTCTACAGCTTTGGGTACAAGGTTTTCTCGTAGCAAGAAGGGGTGACAAGGATAATCTCAAGAAGAGTGACATTTACATCCTAGATTTCCTGGTAAATCTAAGGAAGATAAATTTGATGAGGCATGTTTTGATTACAATTAAGAATATTAAAGAAGGGAATCTGAAAGCTCAGATCATAATGTATCTGACCTTGCTTTCTAGGCTTATCATCAGATGTCTTGATTCATTTAAAATTGCTTGCATTTCCAAGCAAAGAAATTACAAGGTAATGATGGTTAGTTATGATACATTAAAGAGTATGAAGATGGGTTTTTCTGATGAATCCAAAGAATTCTACCCTTTACCATAGGAAGTGGCTGAGGCAGCTCAGGAAGACCAACAAACTTAGGAACCATCAAAAAAGGTAGGGAAGAAGAGAAAGTTGAAATAAGTTCTGGCTAAAGACAAGTCCCAGAAAGCTAATGAAACTCAATCTGTACCACCCAAGCCAAAGAAACAAAAATATTACCCAGATGAAGTGGCTGCTAAGTGGAGGGAAGACAAGGAGAAAAGAAAATAAGGGGATCCATAGTTCGGATTGGAACCTGCTGAGGCTAAGGCCTTAAAAGATAGAGTTGCTGATGAGTTAGAAAAGAAATCAAAAGAAAAGAAATTGAAGAAGAAGATGTCAGAAGAAAAGATTGTTCAATCTCTTTTGAAAGAAATAGAGATGGATTTTGAAAAGATTCCCATTCTAGAAACCTTTGATGTCCAACCATTACCAGAGACTACTGGGAAGAAGTACTCCACTCTGGAAAAGTCTAAGGTTAAAGAAGTTATTGAAGAAGTAGAGAAAACAGCTGCTGAAGAAGTAGAAGAAGAAGTAGTAGAGGAAGAAGAAGAAGAAGAAAGAAGTGCTGATCTGGATGACTTGATCAAACAAGTTGAAGATTATCAAGAAAAGGCTGAATCCACAAAATTAGTCACTCCAGGAAAGGGAGTTGAGAAAGAAGGTCAGAGATATGAAGTTGAGGAAGAAGAGAAAGATAATGATTAATCTGATGAGGAAGTAAGCTATGAGAATCATGATCTTGAATAAGGAACAGAGAAGGAGAAAATTGATGAAGACAAGATTGTTCAACTATCAGAGAGTGAGGAAGAATATCCAGATGATCAACCCATTCCGAAAACTAATAAAGGAAAGAAAGTGCTCATAGATACACCAAAAAAAGACATCATCAGGAAGAAAGAAGTTTATGGTTCTTCTAAAAGGAAGTTGGTGCAAATTGATGAATAACAATCCCCAATCAAGTTATCAGATTCAGAGTCATCAGCACATGACTATGACTTTGTTGTCGAGTCATTGAAAAAATTGGTGGACACCATTCCGATTTTCCCCAATATTGACTCCAGATTCTAGATTCTGTAACATAGTCTAAATCAGAAATCAGAATCCTTATCCATGGTGATGGATAAGTGTGTGAAAATTGAAGCTGACCATAGAAATTTCCTTATCAATTATGATGTACACAAGAAATCATGCAGAAAAATCACTTTGTGGTCTAAGAAAGTTAAAGAATACATGGCTGAGTTTGATATTTTTCAGAATGATGTTAAAATGCCTTTAACACTGAGGATTCCAATATTAAGAATCTTCATGATGAGATGATCATTGAGCAAAGTTCTCAGATTCATCAAGTGGAGGAATTGAGTGATAAGGTTAACTCTCTTGCTGAAAATTTTAAAAGGGATAGAGATCTCCGGATTGAGGTCCAAGAAAAACTTGTAAAGTAAGATGAATTAGAAAAGATGTAGGAAGATTCTATGAAGTCTTAGGCAGAGGTGTTGAAAGCTCAACAAGAAAAATATAGATGCCATGAAAAATATATTGGATTGAGGTATTAAACCTTGGGAGGTAATTCACCATCTGAAATCATTATAAAGAGAGTGATCCTAGGCTTAGAGTAACCTTGAATAAACCCACCATTGAATAACTTGTTTAGTTGATTATGTTAAATCAAAATATTATAATTATATTCTCCTTATATTATCCCAATACCAATGAACCATTTAAAAATAATGTGTATTTTGTGCAGGATTTACTTAATTTTTATAGGACATAAATTAGTGTGTGTGGGTAAAGTAATCATTGATCACATTATATTAAGAAAAAGATAAGTGAGATAAAATTTGAGTTATCATCAAAAAATAACTTAAGAGTGACCCTAATAAAAATGATCACAAGATTATTAATATTGGAAAGATTTAAGGATTAAGTGATTAAATTGGAACATGTATCATATCTTTATTCATACCCTATCTTTGGGTATCTCTCACTAAAACCCATATAGGTTGTTTTGACTCATGACAAGATATCCCAGTGTGGGTTTCTACTCTAGTATCAGATGGTTTCCATTGGGACTTATTCATGGAACTAGAAACACCAAATTATTACAACATCTGTAACATGCTAGAAGATTAATTTACAATGATATACAATCATTGGGATTTCTTACCAATGATGCATGAGAACTCACACTAGTATAGAGGATGGGAGGTCGGGCTCATGAAACCTTATTAGGGGGAGTTATTAATTACTTTTTGGAGCTATTATAAATTTATTTCATTTTAATAAATATTTCCTATACCAAAAAAGGTATTTTTAACTTAATATTAAACAATCAATTGATTGTTGATGTGAGTATTTGCACATATCAAAATAAACATGATGATGTTGAAAAATATATGTATCATCAGTTATCCATTGATGGTGCCTTCTCTATGTATCATAAGTTATCCATATTATCACTCATTATTACTTTATGATGATATTTTTATGATTTCTATGCTTTAAAACCATAAATTTGGGATCTCTAGAGTTTATTACCATTTAAGAAGGTGGTAATTGTTTATAGAGTTAGGATCAAGCCCATGAAGAGGATTCCTACATATCCTTGCAAAAGGAATATGAACCCATGTAGTTCGATTACACTTAATAGGTAATGTCATACCTTTTAAGTTCATGTTTTGGGGTATACTCCATGTAGTTTAATTTCATATGGTAAGGAGGAATAGGAGAAATATTCTTAGTAATGATTGGTGTGTGTTGAGTCAATAAGGTTTTCCTTATGACTTTTTCATTCCTTCTTGTTTTGAAAATCACAAACACCTTATACTTAAGAAAATCTATATTTTACTTCTATAAGGAAATTTAACCTAACCTATATTTCCTTATACGTATCAATATTTTTCTTAAGTATAAAAATCGGATTCATACCTAAAAACTCAGAATCATATAATACTTAGATATGAAGCATTCTGTTTTAGGATCCGAATTCTGGATACGAAATCTAATGAATTCCATTCCGAATTCTGGATAGGAACTCTAATGAAGTTCCATTCCGAATTCTAGATACAAACTCTCATATAGTTCGACTCCGAATTTTGGATACGAACTGTCATATAGTTTGACTCTGAATTCTGGATAAGAACTCTCATATAGTTCCACTCCGAATTCTGGACTCCGAACTTTTACTAGTTTGACTCCGAACTTTTACAATTTCAACTCTGAACTTCTATGAGTTCGACTCCGAAATTTTATGAGTTCGACTCCGAACTTTTACTAGTTCGACTCCGAAATTCTACAAGTTCAACTCTGAACTTTGTAATTTCAGATTATGAATTCTAGTGAAACCAGAATCCGAATTTCCTTAGAAATTCAGACTCTGGATTTCCACAGAATTCAGGTTCTGAATTCCTATAAAACAGAATCTGAATATCTCTTTATTATAGACTCTGAATTCCATTTTGGTTAGACTCCGAACTTTTATTTTATTACATTCCAAACTACAGTTTTTCTTATTATTACACTCATTTAATTATAAAACGATGTTGTTCTTTCAGTTACACATGCTTTGTTATAAAATGATGTCATCCATTCTATTTCTAACTAACCATTGGTTTAGTGACATGTGTACAAGTCCCTCCGAAATTTAAGGAAAATATGATCTTTGGAGGAGGGAGTCGACCGTTCCAACCAATCCTATAAATAGGAGCTCATTTGAAAGAGCTCAACACTGAAGTTGATCACTCTAGAGACCACACACTATTAAGGTGATTTCTAGAGAGAGAATCTTTTCATGCCTTGTGCATACTTAACTGCTCGTTCTGATTGCTTCGTGCGGCTCCGAATGTTGGTGATTACATTTAAGTGTTTCCGGGGATAGGAAGACAGAGGTTACAACTACCTTGAAGTTGAGGGATTCCGGGGATAGGAAGATAGAGGTGCCGACATCCTTGAATTTCGAGGGCTTTCTTACTGAGGAAGACAGAGGTTCCAACTATCTTGAAGTTGAGGTCTTGCGGGGATACCAAGACTGAGACTCTGATCTTCATATTGATGGATTACCTTGGTGTTGGTAAGACAGACTTTCTTGAAAGTATAAATCAAGATACCTTTATCCATGGTTGTTGGATACCCCTCTCTTTGGGTTAAAAAATTTATATCTTGTTACTTGTAGTTTTACTACTTGTTTTTTCACTGCATTGTGTATTGTAAGGAAAGTATAATATTCTTATATTTCCTTACACTTTTACTCTAATTAATTTATATTGTATGTGCTTTAAGGTAGAATCTCATATCATAAACTTTGGTTAAGTTTCAATTTCCGGATCCATATTTATGAAACCTGTTTTTCGGAATCACTTTCCAGATTTAAGCAAGTTCATAGAACTAGAAGTTTGTAACTTCATACTTTGTCCCAATCTTTCATTGGTGTTAGAGGTGTTGTGAATTTTCTTAGTTTAACTTTGTTAAACTTAGATCTTTCCTTGTTTAAGTAAATTTTTAAAGGGTACAATTCACCCCCCCTCTTGTATATTGAACATCTACATCATTATTTTGATCCTACATTGTGGGTCTTACACATGAGAAAACCATTATAGTTTACGTCATAGGGAATGTGACTACATGAGGATGAATTGAATTTACAAGGAGTATGCAACCGTGAAGATGGAACCCATCAGGGGTATAGCCTAATGGGGATGATGTGATGAGACCCAGGAAGAATATATCCCTTCTTGTTGGGGTATGACATTATCCGGAATATGGTCCGATAAAAGATGGTTCATAGGGAATATGGATCGAATTGAAAGGATGTTCAAACTCATGGGAGTATAACCATGGGAGGGAAGACATTAATGATCTCATAAGGAATAGGGATTCATGAGGATGAGTGTTTAAGGTCTTATGACGTTTGGTCTTAACTTCAAGAAGGTATCATACATATCCTGTTGATATAGGAATCAAATCCCACTGAGTTTAAATGGCATAGTTTTAGGTTGTATAACTAGACCATACCATGTAGTTTAACATCATGTGATAAGGATGAATATGGGAACATTTTAATATGATATATAAGGTATTGAGTCTTGTATATTCATCATATATATCCCATGAAAATGGGAATAAGAGTCCATGTAGTTTTGATATTTAATCTACATGTGTCGTAAGATTTGTGACAATAGGGGTTTGAGATGGGATTACACATATGTGGATACCTTGAGATGTTTCATTGGGTGTATGTAACGTTGAAATAGAATAAAATTGGGAATTTTTTATGCTAGTGGGATTTTCCTTGAAGACCTCTAATAACATGTAATTCATACTTAGTTTCAGAAACAAGAGATAACAGGAGATCAAACACATTACATGAGGGTGTAAGATTTAATCTATATGGGTCTTACACACAAAGGCTTCCTTGAAATGTTTCATCAATCGCATAAACCTTTATGGGAAATGAATATGTTGTCAATACATACACCTAAAGTGGATTCCCATAATAGATTAATTTATATCATGCTAATGACATGATCATTGGATGTCTCTAATCCCACATGATTCATTCTCGATGTGCATAAAAAAAGACCAGATATATTTAATAAGAGTGTATGATTGAATATGTATGAGGACCACACACTAAATCTAACCTTAAGAAATATGGATATGAGTATTGTAGATAATATATATATATATATATATATGAGAAAGGAAAATATATTTCATGAGGAGTATTATAATGTGAAAGATATATGGGGGCTTGATGGTCTTCACATGGGATAAGGCCATGTGAAAAGAATGATGAAAATATTTTAGAAATGAATCTTAGGATTTAAAAATGCATCAAAAAAACCATGATTATAATAATAATTATAGTTCTATTAGTTTGAAAATTACTCACTTTTTATGGGTAAATAAATATGATTGAATTCATAAGAAGTATCTCCTCATGAGGTTAAAAATCATTATAACATTAGAAACTTACATCAAGGTGGATTCCTTTACGGGAAGAGGAGACAACACAGACATAGGAGGGTTATAATTATTGGGAGTTTATTGATTATATGAAAGTCATAATATCATTAAATCACATAAAGGTAGTATGGTAATTCGATTTCATGATTGATATAGAGGTCATGAGAACACATAGAGATGTGAGGGTCACATGATCACATAACTGGTATTGGGTTAGGTGATAAAATGACATGGTCCTTTGACCTATAGATCATCACAAGATCAGGTGACCAATAAGTCATTATACAATCACATGGTTAATGGGTTTTCATGTGATAATCTCTTTGTGAAAGTGTTCATTTGGCCAATTCATACTCTAAGAAAAAATTCACCCATTACTTTTAAGTTTCTCACTTATTTTTTTAAAAGGAGGCTTTGAAGTCATGTGATTCTCCTAATCACTCCATGAATATTAGTTATGTTCTTTATCTAATTACTATCTTCATGTCTAATTATCCTTTATCATTCCCTATAATTTCAAGTGTTTAGGGGAGGGGTAAAGATGTCACCCCTTATATTTTCATCACCTCACAAGGTGGGAGATCTACATATGGGGGTTAAGGTGATGGAATATTGTCCTCATAAGTTTTATGGGGCTCGTATGTTGCATGTGACCAAGCCTCATGTCATCAATGATGTCCCTTGGTGCATCACATGATAATCATCAATTGAAAAATTGGTCTACCATGGACATCCTCACCTTGGAGTCAATCACACGACACTTTAATTTTAGATGATCTAATGACTATGGAGGGTATTCATATAAAGAACCATGATTTTGAGACCTTTAAATTATTGAGAACATTGACCACATAATCCAAATGGGACATTGTTATTGTGTGTGTCAAAGAGCATCACATAACGAATAAAGGACCTAATAAGGACCTATCGTATAAAACCTCACCTTCTCACCTGTTTCGTGATCCATTTGGTCTAAATAATTACATGTCTCTGAGATATCGCATGAATAAAAATCATCATGAGGATTCCCCATCATGAATAGACACTTCTATCCGATTGTGTGGTGGTATTAATGGGTTGGGGTTATGCAATTTTGTGCCTCTTTAAGGGTTATACAATCGCGTTATCGGATCACATGATCATCAAGTGGTCATACAATCCATGCATAAACTATGATTTCTTATAAATTACTTTATATTAATATGGTGATTCTATTTAATGTAATTTTCACCACTTTTTTTTGATAACATTTTTCTAGAGGGTATCAAAAAACTCCACTTATAAGAAATAAATTCTGAAAGAAGATTAGAGGACTCAGTTATGAGGAAGTGAATGCTTGATCGATACCCTTGGGCTTCTATTTGTATTTTGGTCTTTTAATTAAATCTTGATATTCTGTGAAGTTCTCTTAAATATAGAATAATTAGAGGCTAGAAATTTCACTTGTGACTTAACGTTTTTGAGAAATATCTGGTCTTTTTGTCTTGAGTGAACGGTCCTCTTAATCCCCTTTCAAGTAAACCAAAAACATTATACCATTGAATAAAAAAATTCTTAAAAATCACATAACCAATCAATTATAATTGACTTGAGCCATGAATAGTGTATTCTCAGCTTGATTACATGATCACATAAAGCTTCAAGGGTCATAAGATCATGTGAATTCAAACAAGTAATTTGTTTAATGAGATTTTTTCTTAAATATACATGCTCCCATTTATATTCAAGTACCTTTAAATCTATAATATTCCATTTTCTTATTGAATATGAATTTTCCCTTTATTTTGATGAATATGTCCTTAGGAAATTTGGTTGAATAATTCTTGGTTAATTGGAATATCATATTTGATAGTGTGGTAGCTTACTGGTGCATAGTCTTTTAGTCCAATCATAAGCATATTATGAGATTGAGGTAACCAATCTCTTGGAGTAACCATTTTCTGGTTGGTATCCCTTTTTTGGATTAATTATTTATAACTATACAATGATCTCACCCCCTTAGGTTGGGATAATTCCACCCTTTTAGATCCACAAGACACAAAATACGTTTAGGGAAAACATTTAGTATGTGGGTTATTTCATCGCCGAAGAAGGTCGCTCTTACGATTACATTTTGAATCCCATACTGATGAATTTTGAAGGTTTTTATCATGAGTATGGGCCAAAAAACCATTTTTATAGATTGATAATGTGGAATTTCATATCAAATTAGAAGTCCAGGTGGTTATCCAGCTAGGATATCCAATCAGGTGTATGTTTTCATTTTGATTAAGGATATCCCTTCTTAGTGTAGCGCAATGCTAAAGAATTATTATTTGAGATGAAGAATATCATCTTGTATTAATATATCTTGGTTTCTAAAACCCTTTTCTTATTATAACAATGGTTTGATGGAAGACCTAACTAGCCAATAGAGTACAGACACAAACACGTTTCATCTGATACATAGTGAGGTTGACATCAATCCATGGGATGCTGAGAAGATCTATAATACACCAATTTTAGGAGATATATACTATGAATTATTTATCCCCTATCTACTTGGGATGATTTATAATGGACTCCTTCTATTGAAGGATCTATTCAACCTAGTTAATAAGTCCCTTTGTAAGGGCCCATATTCTGGGGACGAAATCCATTTCATGAAGTGGTCTAAGTTAATCATCAGGAAGACTCATCACAAAACTCTGACCAAGAATCATAAGGTTTATCATCATGTAAATACCAAGCGGAAAAGGGTTTTTATAACTGGGGATGGTCTATCACCTACTAGTCCCACCGCCTTTTCCAACTGGATAACTTTCTAGAAATGTACATCAATGGGTACTTTCTTATGATTTTTAAGAATGTTGGAGTGAGTGTTTCTACTTTTTTTATGGTGGTGATGATTAATTGTGGAAGATATATTAGCTTTTCCATTCACATACAATCCATGTTATACTATTAACTTCACCAAATTTATAGGGGAAGGACCCATATAGGATATTTGGACCCTTCCAATTATCGTAGAATTGAATAGGACACCAAATGGGTGTCTATGAGTTCCTAAACTCTTTAGACATTTATAATGACTATTTGAGGCCATTTATCTAGATTATCAGTGGGGTCAGGCCCACCAAATTGAATATTTAGGAGATCAATACTTTTCTAAACTTATATGACTAGTTTTTTTATACCATTAAAGCTTTCAACCTGTACAATCACTAAAAACCAAAAGGGTGATCCTAAAGACTAATATTATCTAATAAACATCTATTATGGTGACTTATCCACTCAAAGTATTGGTAAAATATTATGTGAGTGGTATGGGTTGTGTTGTTTTGGGTGCTATTTTTAGTGAATTCAAACAAAATGCCCAAATACTCCCTATATTCATTCAGAAAAGCATCCAATTGTTGGTCACCAATTCTGGTTGATGTTTACTTGGTAGGAAACTTAGGTTAGGGTGAACTTCCCTCTATATAAAAAATGTTTTTGCCTCTAAAAGGCCTATTATGATGCATGTGTTTGGTAATATCCGAACAGTTATTTGGCTACATTGGGGATGAAGGCCATAGATCTCCTGACAATGTATGAGAGAGAGGTCACATGGGATACTATGGTATTAATAATTAAGATTCATATAAAGAAACCATATTTCATTCTAACCAAGTCTTTGAATATTCCATAGAATAAAATTATGTTCTTGGAGTCAACTAATTCATCGATTAGGGCATTGACCGATGCGACAATAATGGGAGGGGTGCTTATGAGGGAAGTTCTTGTTAGTGGGGAAACTTCTCTTATTATGTCAGTGTTTCTCATAATGTGCCAATAATGGGATTATTAGAGGAGGAAAACAAAAACCATTGAGGATTATAGGGTTCTATGTTAGGAGGAGATAGATTTGGAGGTATTTGGGAGTGTGGTCACTTTTAAAGGAATATATCATGAAAAACAACATATTGAGGTCTAGGAAATACTACAAAAACTCGATTTATTGATTCATTCAATCAAGTTTCATATCCATTACACACCCCTGGTGTGGTGAATGATAATTTCCAACAAAATAGTGGCTGGTGAAGATAATGGATACTATCATGGATCTAGTGAATATGTAATATACATTTCATCATTACCAATATATCCTTTCATTATTAGAACTATGATAAACCTTTTCCTTGGATATTTTTAGAGGATGAAAAAAATTCAATCACCGCATGCCTCTTAAGTTTACTCTCTTTGGGGAATAATATCTGATGTTGGTTCAGATAATAAATGGGAGGATAATGGTTTAGGATCTCCTAGTCAAATAGAGCTCAGGGAGGAATTTTTTCTGATCTAGTAGCAACACCATCTATTACTCCATCAGTTTTACCTCTAAAACCACAAGTGTCTATCTCTTATGAAGGTCCTTTTTTAGAGAGGAATAGGAATAAGAAGTGGTAATGGTAATCCTCTAAGAAACCTCACCCAAGTAGTAAGTGTTTAAATTTGTGGATATTTTCTATTTCATTTATCTAGTAGGTTATATTGACCTATTTAACTATAAAATTTCTCATTAGGTCCATTTAGAGAAACATACGTCTATCATGAGGGGGAAACACATTTCATCCCTCTAGTGCGACCTCAAACATTGTATGAGGCCTATAAGGAGAAATAAGTATCCAATATCCAAATAGGGTCATACCCAGTGTTAGATACTAATTCACTAGAGCTCATTCTCTTTGACCCAGTATGATCGAGTGTGCTCCTAGAAGATCTTGATGTATGTAGCTATTATTCTACTAACCTGGTTAGGATGGAGGATTCAATGGGAAAGGGTAAGGATTTGTTTTAAAATTGAATACACCATTGGGTATGTATTATATTATCTAATATCTTTCTACACCTATGGGATTACAAGGTGAAAGATAGACCACATCGATAGAAGGGATTCCATCTATGTTTTAGGGTTATGAAACATAGGAAGACAAAGCTCTCACCCCTCATGTTGAGGTTAAGGAGACAAAAGTAGCTAATTGTAGTGGATAAAAAAGGTACATTTACAACAGTTATAATTATTATTATTTATTTAAAACACTATTTATATATCCTAATTAATAGTATGTTACATTTCTAATTAAAGGATTCTACCTCAAGGATTAGAGGTCCCTGATTCCTCTGCTTCAGGGTCTCACCCACTGAAAGTAATCGATCCACAAACATATCCTACATCAATACCATAAATAGATGTGAGTATGAGTCCCTCAATTAGTAAACCAGTTACGTAATACACCCATGTTCCTAGGCTAGTCGTTTCTTGAGGGTTATATTAATCAATATTTCAACAAAAAATTAAGGTGGAAAGTGTGGGGGATATCTGAAGCTTTATCATAGAAGGAACCTTTGAAGATCTAAAGGATTAATTATACCACCTCTAGTATATGTTCACAACCATAATATATGGTGGGTTTTATTATCAAGCACTCTATTCCAGGGTGAATGAGGTGGTCACCATGAGGAATCATAATAGGACCCTCAAACTGAGAGTGTTAATAATGGATGCCTCATTTTCATCCATTCAAAATCATAATGAAAAATTGAATAAAGCCTCAAAATATGTTCACTACTAAAAAATAGGCCTTTAATAGTGCTATAAATTTCTTCTATCATCTCTATAAAAGTGCTAACTACCTAAGTGAGATTAAAATCCCTTTTATTTTATCAATGCTAAAAAAGAACCGATAAAGAGGTCCTTTATCAATGCTAAAAAAGTGATAATAAATTGGTCCTTTATCAACACTTTTGTTTAGCTCCACTAAAGGTCCCATTTATGAGATCTTTTAAAAGCACTGATAAAGGGTCATACTATAGTTTCCTACAATAGCACACTACAACACTAGTGTATTGTGTTTTAACATCACACCACAACACCAGAAACACAACAAATATCAATAAAAACTAGTACCGATATATAATTTAAATGAATTAAATTTACAACACAAATAAAAGAAATAATACTATATTTTAGACATTTCAATTTTTTTTTACAATTATATAAATACATATTATTAAATACATTCAAAAACATCAATGTTCCTTTTTCTTTTAATCCTAAACCTAAATCATGATATTGTCAAACAAAAAAAACCTAATAGAGAAAAATAACTCATCTGTATAAAAAAAATATTATGTTAGAAATTATATAAAAAATAAATTAACAGAAAGTGTTAATTTTATTAAAATTAACTTCAATTTTAAATAAAAAGATGTACTTAGAGTCATACCGGTCACACCATGCATCATATTTATATAATGTTGATTCTAACACATCTCAACTGACTTGTGGATTATTTTCCTGAAGTTTGAAAAAAATATGAATATGATTGATTGGTTTTGAGTATGTGAGCTATCTTTTTTATTAAAATGTCATTTTAAACTTGAAACATGCAATTTTGACTCATTCTAATTAGATCATGTATCAGTTTGATGTGAAAATAATTCCTACATGTCAAAAATGACTTATTAATCATTGTCCTAAATTATCAATACAATACAATCATGTTTGATCAGTTTTCAGTGAGTTACACTTTTTGAACTAAAATGTCAATTTTAAACTAATAAGAGACACTTTGAGTCATACCAGGAACATCGTTTATTAGATTAAGGTGTGTCTAATTCCTAAAATTCACAAATGACTTATGAATAATTTCTTAAAGGTATAAAAACAATCTGAATGCATTTATATAGTTTTGAGTAGGTTAGTTTTCCATTTTACAAAAATTAATGTCAATTTTAAATAAAAATACACACTTTGATTCATACCGGTCACACCATGGGTCGTATTGTGGTGTGAATGATCTCTAAACATCTCAAATGACTTAAGGATAATATTACTAAAGTATCAAAATAATAAAAATGAATTTTCTCTATTTTTAGTATACTAGTTGTCTTTTTTACTAAAATGTCAATTTAAATCGGAAACACGCACTTTGACTCATTCTGATCAAATCATGTATCAGTTTAACATGAGAAAAATTCCTAAACGTCAAAAATGTATTATAAATACTTTTTAGAAAATATCAAGAAAACAGAAGTGTATTTGATTGGTTTTCAGTGAGTGAAACATTTTGAACTAAAATATCGATTTTAAACTGATAATGGAGACTTTGAGTCATACTACGAACATATCGTATTGGATTGAGGTGTGGATGATCCTTACATGTAAAAAATGGCTTATAGATAATTTATATAATGTTTCAAAACAAAAAAACTCGTTTTTCTAGTTTTGAGTAGGTTAGTTGTCCATTTTACTAAAATTGTTTACAGTTTTAAATAAAAAGATGAAATTGGAGTCATGCCGTTCAAACCGGGTATCCGATTGAGGTGAGACTATTTTTTACATTTCCAAATGACTTATAGATAATTTTCATAAATTTTCAAAAAAATACGAATATGTTTTCTCAATTTTGAGTATAAAACTTTTCTTTTTTTACTAAAATGACATTTTAAAATTAAAACACACACTTTGACTCATAAAAATCACATTGTGTATTAGCTCGACATGAAACTAATTCCTATACATAACAAATGATTTATGAATTGATTAGCTAAATTATCAACAAAAACATAGTAAATTTTCTTAGTTTTTAGTGAGTGACACTTTTTAAACTACAATGTCGATTTTAAATTGATAACAGACACATTTAGTCATACCAGGCACATCATGTATTAGATTGAGATGTGACTGATTCCTACATGTGAAAAATAACTTATGAACCATTTCATTAAAGTGTCAAAATAACAGGAATCTGTTTTCTCAGTTTTGAGTATTTTAGTTGTATATTTTACTAAAATTAATGCCAATTTTAAATAGAAATAAGTACTTAGAGTCATATTAGGTGTTATATTGAGGTGTGGCTAATTCCTACACATCCCAAAGTCTCAAAAAAATCTATAAATGTTACCAAAATATACATTGAATTTATTTATCAAAATACCAACACTACATGAGAAACGTCAAACAAACCACCAGAACATGAAAAAAAGAATCCACCAATATATTAAAACTATAATTATATGATTAATACCAAAAATAAATAAATTAAACATAAATATGAAATAATAAATTAATTTTATAGACAATTATTTTACTATGAAAAAATCAATATTACCTATGTGATTGAGAAGAGGTAGCATCGTTGCTCTTCCTGTAAAGAAAGTGGAGAGAACTTTTAGGAAAGTGATAAATGAAACACCTCAAGGGTGAAAAGGTTTTTAGGGAGAATAAGAATGTGGAAGTTTTGGTGAAAAAGTCATAAAATATTGACATAACACCCCAACTCAAACTAAAGAGTCCACCTATATAAGAAAACAACAATTAAGCGAGTAATACTAAAAAAAAATAAATTAAAAATAAATATGAAATAATACATTAATTTTATTGGGCAATGATTTTAATGTGAAAACATCAAGATTACCTCTGTTATTGAGTAGAGGCAGGATCATTGCTCTTCATGCAAAGACATTGGAGGGAACTTGAAGGAAATTGATAGATGGAACATTATAGGGGTGAAAAGGTTTTGAGGGAGAAGAAGTTTGTGGACATTTTGGTACAAAAAGGCATAAAAGATGGAAAAACCACCCCAACTTGAACAAAAGAATCGTCTTGTATAAGGAAAAAATATCATGTGAGTAATACAAAAAATTAAATTAAAAATAAATATGAAACAAAACATTAATTATATAGATAATTATTTTACTATACAAACATCAAGATTACCTCTGTTATTGAGCAGAGAGAGTGTCATTACTCTCCCAACAAAGGAATGACAGATAGACATAAATCATCTAAAATAAATGAACTCTAAAAGGAATAATTAAAATTAAATCAATATTTCATTACACAATTATTCAATAAAATAGGGAAAGTATATCGTAACATTTATTTACATCCTTCCAAAGGGTTTCCTTTATTATAGTTTATTTTTATTAGGGATTGGTAACATCATCATGTGTATAAGGCATTGTCTACATGAGTAGTCAAACATTTAATTTAGATTATGTTAATGTAGTAGAGAGAATATAATATTATGAGGAAAAACATAGTATATTAAAAAACACTTTTAACATCTCATTGAAAACTCTTTATTTTTTTAAAGGTTTTAGGGATTTGGTTCATCTATCAAGAATAAAAATCTCATCTTTGTGGTCCCCACTAATGTAAAATACATTGTCTACTTTGGGACCATCATAAAGTGATTATGGTATCCCAATGAAAGGGTAATCCTCAATTTAATTTTCATTCGACTCGACATTTGTTTTAGTCACCAACAGGAGAATGGAAAAATTCTTGTTTTTTGGATCCGAGATATAAAATACTTTCACTGATTGTGATTCCATTATGAATTGTTATTTTTTCCCCTTCCACACTAAAATTCACCTTCACAAATCCCGTTTCATCAACTTTCACTACACTGATATTATAAACCCATTTTCAATAGAAAATCAAAACTTGAAATGTTGTATAATCCAGCTTGTATATCTATTCTATAATTCCAACATATGACATATTTTCATAAATTAGATTTCTATCCTTGGAGCCAGATATGTGCATTACTTCATATACAATCATAACACTACTTATTTTCATCGTAATATAGTCATCGTGTTCTTTTATATAGAATGTATAACCATTGATTACAAAACCATTGTAAGATATAAAATTTTCATTCAGTCTCATAGTCAGCCATTGAATTTTTTCAACGATTGAATTCAAATTTTCAAATAACTCCTTATAAATTTGACCTCTAAAACACATTATAAATTTTTGATTATGTGTATTTGATATCCATACTTCAGACCTTGATGGATTCAAATCCAAATAAATTTTTTTTGGGATTCAATGTATGAATCAACATCTTCACTACTGTATAAAATATAAAGGTGCTCTTTCTCCCATTCTATCAAGGTAATTGTAACAACATAATTTCTGGAAATCCCTTTTCCTATAAGGTGTTCATTATGATGAGACATTGGGAATATTATTATATTAGTATCTGATAGGTAATCTATACAAGATTCTATAGCTTCTTCAAAAATATATCATTCTGTAATACAACCTTATGGACGACTTTGATTCTTGAAATACCCATTCAAAATATTCATATACCATTAAATGGGGTACATCCATCTTTAATGGAAAAGGCCACATAGTTGAATATCTCTAACAAATTTAACCATCAAGTGGACTATTATATCAAAGAATAATGGTGGGAAGAACATATCTATTTCAAAAAATATGACTACAACCTCCTTATTCATAATGGGAAACTTCACCAGGTCTATAACTTTAATACATATGGATTTGAAAAATAAGCATATTTATATTAATTTATGTTGTAAATTTTCAGATAGAATTCAATGGAAAGATATAGACATTAAATCTTTCATCAAAACATAAAATTCACGTGATTTTAGTCCTTATAACTAAAAATTATTCACTAACACGAAATTCATGATTTTTTATGAATACCCTTGTGGAACTTTTACACTATTAAGGTAAAGGAAAATTTTCAATTTTTCTATCTCGATAGAGTGTAAGCTATTGGAGGAAGAAAAGTCCACCTTTTAAACTTCATCAGAGCCAAATCTACCCTTATCCCCATTTCAATCAAGTCCAACCTATCCTTGATTCCATATTTCATTTTTCTAGGAACATTTAGTGACGTTCCAATTATATTATCAAATACATTTTTTTTCTCCATGAATGACATCAAGAAAATGTTTGACATGAAAAAAAATACAATATGGTAATTCAAATAAAATTGATCTCTTATTCCAACATGATTTGGTAATGGTTTTTGAAAATAGTTTACCGAAAACAGTGTTAATATGTTTTAATTTATTTTACAGTTGATCCCCCATTATGGGAGATGATGTTGTACCTTGTTCTATATTCCCATCAAATGATGTCATCCAAGATCGATATTTATGTCATCAAGGAAAAAAATCTGATGTCCTAAAAACACAATCTTTGAGGAATGTTTCAACTGAACTGAGTATGTGAGTTTTTCAAAAATAGGACACCCAAAATTCATTTAATGCTATAGACTAATAAATTTCCATAAATAGAGAATTCATTTATTGTTCTGTACTACATGGCCCTCAATTTTAATTATTTACTTCTATTAGAATCATACATTGTAACACCTGTATCCCACATCAATTTTAGATCTTTGATCAATGGATAAAAATAGAAATCAATATCATTACTGGGTCACTATGGTACATATATAAGTAGAGTCAATATTATTTATTTATGCATCATTAATAACCATGGAGGCAAGTTATAATTTACAAAAATAATGGTCCATGTAATATGATTACTATTGTATACACAAAAAGGTTTTATTCCATATATAGATAATGCAAGAAGAAAGTTTATTGGCTCATTTCCAAATTCAAGGTACTCGTAATAAAAAAAATTTCCACTGAGGAGAATATGCTGGATGACATAGGTTCCCATATTTAATTCTTCTATATGCATTCCATGTCGATTGTCTCATAGTTTCATGACATCCATATAGTCTTATAAACCATGGAATTATAATAAGGTACCATATATATTTGAAAGTACGTGATTCATTTTTATTCTATCGATGTATGCCACACTTAGGGAATTTTATGAGAAATTCATGGTCCTTGCAAAACAATATGAAATCATTTGGAAAAGAATGTATTTTTATATAGATCATGACCATTGGACGTAAAATTAATTTAATATCATATGTTCGGTATGGTAGCTCATTTTATTTTGGTAGCATATCATTTAGGAGACCAAGTAGTTCTATAGAGATGGTGGTACTCCATCTGATGCCAGCTTTCAAATTATATACTGTCAACATAGCTGAAAATGATGTGTATTTAGTATAACCAGTATACAATGGTTTCTTGTCACAACTATTTAACTCCTTAAATAACTTTGAACAATCATGATGGTAATCTTCAATTTCAATTGTCATTTATTCCATGAAATATCCATCATGATTTACACTGATATTCATATAAAATGATCCATAAACCGTAGTTTCATTCTAATAGATGTCCACATTCATTTTTCCTCATGTTTAGTACAACATTTTTATCTATGATCTATTCTTTGGAAAATAAAATGTTATTACAACTCTTTAGAACTAATGTTTCAGGAATAAAAACAAAGTAAACATGAATAGAGGATTTGAGAAGGGCCATATGCATGCTCTCTTGAAAACCAGATGAACTCTTTAACTCCATATTAATACTATTTTGTTAAATGATTAGTGTGCATCCATTTTCGATTAAAATTCACCACATTGGTTATATAAAAGATTATTTTTTACAATAAATAAATAATTACACATCAGAAATTCATTATCAAAGGTGAATGTTTTAGACAATTCTAATAAGGGAAACTCAACATTTGATTGTTTTAAACAATTTCAGTATATTGAAGAAAATGGTTAATTGAATTTAAGAAAAGAATTACTCCACTATGGTAAGTGTTATCCTATGAACTAATTCAAAGGTAAAAGTTATAGAAAACTCATCCTCATCAACTCACCTCCCACACATTTATCATTGCATTTTTTTGTTTTACACATCCTTCATATCCTGTGGACATGCACCTATGTTGCTTGAAATACTCTAAGAAGTAGTCATCCATGGGATGACTAATTCTTAGAGTAATACAAGAATCATAAAAGATATGGAGGATGAGTTTCAAGAAACCAATTGCAATGATGACTATTTGGGAGATGAAGTTGATTAGGATGGAAATTGTCAATAAAAGAGATGGGGGATGAGTGCCAAGAAACAAATTATAATAATAACTAACTTTTGACACACTTCAATCCTTTCTTAAATTCCCTAAACAAATGGAAATATAATATAGGCAATTAAGAAATAATAAGAAACCCAAATATTATAAAATGAATAATAAACTCTCATTCAATCAACTAGAAGATTTAAAAATGTATTGATAGAACATTTTAATAAATAAAGAGTTATTTCATATACATAGATAGTAATTATAGATTCCTAGGGGTGGAACCAATACATGTAGACTTAAAATTATTAATAACTAATTTTTTTTTCTAATATATAAAATTTGATAACTTCCATTCTATTTTTTGTAACAAGTGATGTAGTAACCTATGGAATTATTACATTTAAAATTAATGGTATATCAAATATTTGAAAACATATCAATACTCTTGGGATGTCATATCACCACACCGACCCATCCCAAGGATTCTAGGGAGGTCGTCACATTAGATCTACCCATATGAAGGATTATATATAGGTCATATAATACCCATTGACCAATCCTTGAGATTCTAGGGAGTTCTATAAAGAATTTTTCCTAAATCAATAGTACACATTAATAAGATATATCAAAAACAAGGGAGAAAAACACACCAACCTTTGCAACGTCTATCCCATACACATTTAAACACACACACATATATATAACATGGAATTTATAATACACATAATTGAAAAACAAAATCACATTTAAACATAATTTTTAATGAAAATAAATAAAATCCATTCATAATTTTGAAACTAAGAACCATAATTTATGAATAAATAATTATAAAATCACCCTTACATTATATGTTCTGAAAACACATATAAATAGATATATATATATATATATAACTTTATAAAATAATCTTAATTTGATAAAAATATATGTAACCCTTAAAAAGAATATAACAACATAGTAAAATAAATACTAACCCATACTAATTTTCAAAATAGAGATCCATTGAAAATAAATAAATATGGTATCACCCATACTCAGATTTATCTTAAAATAAAATAACACAATTTTGAGAAAATAAATTTTTAAGTAAAAACCCTTACACTATAATATTAAAAATTAATTTAAATAAATAAATTACTTTAAATGAATTGCATAAAATCACATTCTATTGCAACTTCACACATTCATCAGACTGAGAATTGGTTTGCTAAATCAATTTGCTTATTCATTTAAGGGTTTTATATCCAAAACCTTCATTGTTTGTACAGTGGCATAAATATTTATTTAATTGGTTTATCTACATACTAGAGGTGATTCTCTAAGATTAAAAAATATTGAAAAAATTAAGCTTGGAGAGAAAGCTAGGGTATAGATGTAGACAATGATGAAAATTAATTCAAAATAACAATTCCAAAAGACCAAAACAATATCCAAATAGGTAGTCAAGAAAACAACAGATCATAAACAAATATTTATATTCTTAAGCTAAAGGAACAACAATATACAACGATCAAACAAAAAATTACTGATGAAAACATCAAAGAAGAAATAAAGAATGAAATGAAAAATATAGAAAGAAAATCATAACCTACAAAGGAAAACACAGGCCTACCTCACTAGGTTAAAGAAAATATGAGACCCTCAAATCCAGATCTCGATGTTTTATTCGAAAACCCTAATTTTAATTGAACACAAGATTCTAGACAATGTTTGAGTAACTAGAGGTAGTCGAGTGGGTTTGTGTGATTCGAGTTTCGATTCACCAAGGAGGAGCACTGACAGTAGGTGGATTCTATGGAAAGCTTTTAATATCATGACATGTTCACAATTGGTTAGGTTTTTTTTAAATGGATTTGGACATTTTTATCAGAGCTTCCAAAAAAGTTCCGATAAAGAGTCCTTTATCACGATTAAGTAATAAGCGCTGATGAAAGACATATTTATCTTCACTGATAAAGGTAGGTCTTTATTAGTGTTAAAAAGCACTCATAAAGATGCCTTTTATCAGTTCTTATTACTTAAACACTGATAAATTATCTATAATTATAATTATATATTTTTGTATATATATATACTTAATAAATAAATATAAATATAAATATAGTATATGTATTACTTATTTAAATATATTTATTATAATTTTATTATAATTTGAATATATAATTATTTTTTTATAATTATATAATTTTTTTAAAAAATAATATTTATATCATTATATATATAATTAATAAATATAAATACAAATATATTAAATATTTTCATTATTTAAGTAAATTTATTATAAAATTAATAATTATTTAAACATATATAATTATGTATTTATAATTATATAAATATTTTTAAAAAAAATATTTATTTATTTATAATTAGAAATATATAATTGTATAAATATATTAAATATACATTTATAAATATATTTATTTATAAATGTATTTTTACAAATATATTTTTAACATTAGTAATGAATATTTAATTTTAAGTGCATGCATGTTAAAAATGAGTAAAATTGAATAATTTAAAAAAAGTACACTTTAAAAATATTGAAAGAATGGATAAGTTTTGTGTGTCTAAATTATATATAAAAATTTATTAATTATGTATATGTGAAATTAATATAACTCACATTTGATCTATATAAAATTGAAAAATCAAACAACATTCAATACTCTATGCAATTAGTGAGTATTTTTAATTCATATAAATTTTTAATTATAAACCATTATTCACTAAATATATGACTATTTAATGTAAAAAACATATTATTTTGTAATATATAAATCATATTTATATACATTAATATATATCAATATATTTAATATATTCTATTTATTAACATTATTAATAATTAACTAAATAAAATGTTTAATATTTTTCTCAATTGACTTTTTTTAGTTTTTATTTATTTATTTTTTATTTTTCATATATTTATATATTTAATAAATACTATTTATTAGTATTTATAATTTATATATATTATAATCAATTTATTCATTTTTATCAACAATTATTTAATTAATAAAATTTTTAATATTTTTTTAATAAACTCATTTTTTATGTTTTATATAACTATTTCATTTTATTTATTCAAACCTTTATCACTACCAAAAAAATGATGATAATGGGTTCCTTTATGTTTACTAAAAATTTATCACAGATAAAGGGTACTCTGTCTCAGTACTAAAAATAAAACACTGATAAAGGTTACCCTTTATCAGTGCTAAAAAAGCCCTGATAATGGGTCCCTTTATCAACGGTAAAAAAGTGCTAATAATGGGTTAAACTTATCAGTTCTTTCTTTAGAATTGATAAAGATAGAATTTATCAACGCTTTTTTCTAGTGCTGATAAATACCAGAACTATTAAAGGCTTGTTTTGTAGTAGTAGTTATATAAATACCAGCTTACAAAAAATTACTCAGTACCATGTGGGATGAGATCGATAGGATCCAACATGATCCATCTCACTTGTAAAACATGCTCAATGCTATAGAGACAACATTGGAGGAGAAGTAGAATCCTATCAGCATGGCTAGAAAAATGAACTCATTTATACTACTAGGGAAAGGGAACTATATTGAATTTTAGAGGTGGAAACCACATTAATAGATAATTTGGTCCAATATATAGTCACTCTAGATCAGAGACTGGTAGAGTGCAGGGGGTTTGCTATGAGAATGATATTTTGAGCTTTGTAACTCCCCAATATTATTTTTGGAATCATGGAAGAGACTCCTAGATATGAATATTAATCCCTATTTTTTATTATCAATAAAATAAATCTTTTGAGCTCAATGATTTTTTGTAAATCCTTCTTCCTATTCTTCTCTTATCATGCGTTGATGGTACAATACATTATAAGTTATCGAGACACATTAAATTTTTTCTAAAATATTAAGTCAATCCATGTCCAAATCTAAACAGTTGGGACATGATAAATTCCTCATGGGAATGGATTATGGATAAACATCATTATAACCATCATCATTGATATATTAGGTCTAGTCTATTCAGGATTGTTTGGTTCATAGGGGTGACTCAAGTGAGAATGCCACAAAGAGGGAGTGTTCAAATTTTTTCATAGGCTAGGATCCAAGTGAGCATAAATTGACTATTTTTGGGGAAGTATATTGTACCTCATAAGCTTTTTGATTTTTTATTTTACTAAGCTTACTTTTGAAAAGGATTCTTATAAGTAAGGCATGATGGGTAGATACTTGAATTTTTTTAGGCCATCATTTATAAGGTTTTGACACAAAAATCTTTATGACTTTTTTATTTTCTTAACACTCAACCTTTACTAGATCACATAAGGTTCATTTCTAGTGATAAAATATTCAACATTTTTTTTATACTTCACTTTATAGGTTTTAAATATAATGAGTACAATTTTAATTTCCTTAGGCAGTTTAAGGTCTTAATACTCAAAATAAGGAGTATCTAATGTTTTATGTAAAAAAAATTGACCCACTAATGATAAAGTTTTAAGGTCATTTAACTTATAGCCTATGTTTTCACTGTTTAAGTTTGTATAGCTTGGACTATGTGTTTTTTTATTATAAGGTCATATATCTTGGACCACATGTTGGTGTAGTTTATGGTCATATATCTTGGACCACATGTTGTTGTTGTTTAAGTTCATATAGTTTAGACCATATATTTTTATATTTTATGGTCATATAGTTTGGACCATATTTTTGTTGTAGTTTAAGGTTATATAGTATGGACCATATGTTGATAGAAAAATATTTCTTATGAATTATAGACTTAAAAAAAGTAGAAACATGTCTCAAAGGGATTGAATTAGGGTAATGAAATGGTAAGTCATACTGATGGTGATTTGGAATCAAACTAGGGTGATGAGTTTAATTTCAATGTTTTTAGGGCTCATAAAGACCAAAGGATGTTTTTTCAAGGCGAGGATGCATTTGGTTGACAGTTCATAGGCTCATATTCAAGGTTTGGAGGAATGTATTCATAGTCAAGCATAGAGTCCCTCAAATTTAGATACACTCCTCACCATGTTCCATGTAAGATTTTCTGTGGTGATTCATATGATCAAGACATGATAGGGGTCATGGAGGATGAATATTCAGTAAGGGTTTGAGAACCCTATATCCTTACTTCAAAGAGGGGTACAATATGTGGTGACATAATATCAAGGATGATGAATCCACTCAAATAGTTGAATTATGGGATTTGTAAATCACATCCTAAGGATTTTTAACTAAGGATGATGAGATAAGATAGAAATTAATGGGATGATGACTTCAAATCACACTAGTGTTATAACCTCAATTTCTATGTTTCCGGGGAAAACATTTATTATAGGACCCTTTTTTCAAGGAAAATATGTCTATGATTGATAGGCTGGGGCTCATATATAGGGGAAAAAGGCTGAAATTTATAGTCAAGAAGTGATTCTTTTGAATCCAGGTATGCTCCTTTCCAAGGGTTTTGGAATATTGGTGGAGTTTCAAACACTTGGGATATAAAGTAGTATAAGGTAAAAGTCATTTCAAGGAGGGTTCCAAAATCTTGGAGATAGTTCATATGACGAGGTCCAAGTGAAACTTAATGTGAATGAAGGGTCAATTTCTTATACATACTACCTCAAAAAAAGGGGGAATACAGTTTATGGTCATGAATCTTGTACAATATATCATGTGGTTTAGGTTCATCCATTGTGGACTACCAAAAGGTTAAAGAATGAGGCACCACATCCTCTCCTTGAGAACAAGTATGGTATATGGTGATGTAATGGTCAGGATGATGAATCCACTTAAATATTTGGGTTATGGATTTTTTAAATCACATCCCACGGAGTTTGTATTGAGGATAGTAATATGGGGAAGACTTATCATGTAACCATGAATCACACTAAGGTGATGAGTTCCAATGCAATGTTTCCAATTCTCACATGGATAAGATGACATTTCTCAAGGTTAAAATTCCTTTTGTTGATAGCCTCAGGGGTCAAATGAAGGATCTAGGGTTAGAAATTCATAGTCAAGTATAGGGTCCAATGAATATGAATTTTCTTATTTTTAAGAGATGTGGAAGATTTATAGGGATTCAAACACCTGAGAAATGAAGTAGGGTATGGGTAAACCGTAAATATAGTCAATGTGTAAGGTCCAAGTGAAACATGACATAAATGAAGGGTTGTATTATGATATAGACTAACTTTGGAAAATGGGGAATTCAATTTATGGTCATGAAACTCAGACGATATATCATGAAATTTTGGGACACATGATGAGAAATAACCAATGATTTATAAATGATGTACCACATCCAAACTTTGAGAATCTGTATAGTATATGGTGATGTAACATCATGGATGATGAATCCATATGAATAGTTTAATTATAGATTTTGAAAATCAAGTCTCATGGAGTTTGAATCAAGGATAGTGAGATGAGGCAGACATTCTAGGGATGATCATGAATGACAACAGAGTAATCAGTTTTCCAATAATGTTACCAAGGCTCATAGGGATCGGGGGACCTTTTTGCAAGGTGAAGATTACTCTAGGGGATCATATACATAAGCCAAGGGTATACATACATAGTTAAGTAGATGGTTCCTTGAATCCAAATTCTATCCTTTCCAAGGCCTATGGAATATTTTTGAAGATTCAAACACTTGAGCAATGATGTGGGGTATGTGGAACAATCTATACAAGGAGGATTATAACACCCTAAAAGTTTTCTCACCATGTACATAATATATTATGAAAGAAAAGGGATGTGATAAATCATTACTCTAACGTTTTCCTAGATTATAAGGATTCAGTGAGATTAAATCATCTTTTTATAGGGTCATGAGATACACCCTATGATATTTTCATCTCTTTTATTTTATACTCTAAATGTTTCCTAAGGTCTAATGATGAAGATAATAGAAAGCAGAGATTTGACATTGGGTTAGACCTCCCTTTTTGGGTTTTTAGTTTGAAAAGTCATGTCTATTCCACTAGTAGTTTATGGTCTTTCTATTTGAACCATTTAGGGAAAGGGTTTAAGGCCATAAAACTTAACCAAAGTTTATACAATTTAAGTTCATGATTCATAGACTGAGTATGAGGGTATGTGTGACAAAATAACCCATATAGAATTCATAAGGATGAGAATACTCTAAAAACCTTTTGAATAAGAGAAAAGGATGTTATAAATTACAGATCAAGGTTCTTGGATTATGAGTAATAGTATATTAAAAAAAATAAAGGATGATTACCAAAAATCACATTGGGGAGAAAACATCTATTTTCATGTTTTAATACTAAAAAATTGGACTTTAACAAAATTTGCCTTTATCAGCGCTACAAAAAAAGCCCTAATAAAGCTTCCATTTATCAGCGCCAAAATAAGAACTGAAAAGGGTAACTTTTATCAATGATTTTTTCTAGCACTAATAAAAGGCGTCATTTATCAGTACATTTATTTTAGCACTGATAAAGGGTGCCCTTTATCAATGATTTATTTTTAGTTCCCATAAAGTAATCCTTTATCAGCACTTTGTTAGGGATGATTAAAGTAAAAAAATGAAATAAATAACAAATAAAAAATAAAAATGATTTTATTGGAAAACATATTAAAATTTTTATAAATTAAAATGTTGTTGATAAAAATGAATAAATTTATTATACTATATATAAATTATAAATACTAAGAAATAATATATATTAAGTACATAGATATATTTAAAATAAAAACTAAACAAATAAAAATAAAAAATAAGTAAATTGAGAAAAATATTAAACATTTTATTAATGAAATAATTATTGAGAATGTTAAAAAATAACATATATTAAATATATAGATATATAAGAATGTATAAAAATATGATTTTTATAATACAAAATATTTATACTTTACATTAAATAATAATATATTTAGTGAATAAGGGTTTATAATTAAAAATTAATATGAATTAAAAATACTAACTTATTGCATCAAGTAATGTACATAATTGAATGTTGTTTGATTTTTCAATTTAACATATATCAAATTTGTGTTATATTGATATCACATATACATAATTATAATTCATTTTTTATACAATGCACACAGACAAATATTTTTCTTGGAATTTAATCAGTTTTTATTATTTATTTCATAAATATTTATTTACTATGTTTTAATATTTTCAATATGTATTCATATTTATTTCAATATATATCCATTTTATTAAGGATTTACATTTAATTAATCAAACTTATCCAGTTTTTCAATAAAGTTAATTAAAGTGTACTCATTTTTAATTATTTAATTTTACTGTTTTTTAACAAGCATGCACTTAAGATTAAATAATCACTAATAATGTTAAAAACATTTTTTTTAAAAAATATTTATAGATAAATATATTTATAAACGTATATTTTCTATTTTTATATATTTATAATTATAAATAAATAAATAATATTTTTTAAAGAAGTAATGATAAAATTAAAAATAAATAATTATATATATTTATTTAAATAATTAATATATTTACTATATTTATATTTATATATATATTTATTAAATCTATATATATACACATATAATTATATAAATATATAATGATATAAATATTATTTTTTAAAAAAGTATTTCTATAATTATAAATAAATAATTATATATTCAAATAATTTTAAAATTGTTATTTTATAAAAAGTATTATTAAATGTATTATAATTATATATAATAATAATACTTTAAAAAATATTATGGTTTAAAAAAAATATTATAAGTATTTACCAGTGCTTACTAACTTAGCATTGGTAAAAGGTATCTTTATTAGTGCTTTTTTGGAAGCGATGATAAAAAGTCTCCAGATCTATTTTAAGAACTCTAACTATCGTGTACCATATCAAAATATCTGAAGCTCTCTATGGAAGAATCCAACTGTCAGTGCTCTTTGTTGTTGAATCCATGTTCGGATCTAGGCTAGAATAAATGCTCCAACTATTCCAAGGCTTGAATCCAAGGCTCTAGCGATTCAAGGGTCGAACGAAACCGAGGCTCGAATGAAATCTAAGTTTTTAGATATCTCTAATTTCACTTAGTTGTCCACCAAACTATCTAATCACACATCCATGTATCCAAAAAACTCCAGTCTCACTATCCTATAATAAAATAACCCAAAATTCATTTTTTTAGATATGTTGAAATATCATCTTCCCTTATAGCATTTGGCTCTCCTTGGGACAACATTGGTACTGTAAGACATCAAATATATTGAACCCAATGTTGGGTCATGTTTTCATGAGGTATAATAGGATCCAAATACCTATATTACACAACATATACCACTTTACAATCATCACCTTTTGAAAAAAATCATCCATATAGCAGTTAGTGTTTTCATTGGTTTGGAATATTCCATTTTAATTCACTTGGGAACATCTTTTTCCTATTTTGATTGAGAAATAAATGTTCTATTATTTCCTTGATTCTTTTATAAATCAATGAAAATGTTTCACCAATCATAGACATATTGATATTTTACCTCATATTATCCACAAAAAAAATTGCATTTTTCTTTTTTCCAATCCTCAAATATTATGTCTTACTCCTTTGATTTTTCTCTGAAACTATCCTATCACCAATGAAAGTTTATTCATTGATTTCATTATTGCTTATATTTATTGAATTTTATAATCCCTCTTCATTTTTCTCACTATAAATGTCTTATTTTGAGCCTACCTTAGCCCTTTGTGCTCCCCCCTATGCTACTTAATTGAACATTAATTCCCTATGATGTTTCATCATTATTTTAATTATTTACAATCTTCCTGTTCTAATTAGTAAACAATATCTATAAATTTTATCTTATAATCATAAAAACATCTCAACCCACTCTTTTAAAGTTGTCATTTAATTGTCTCATTATCTAATATGATCAATTTTTCAAAACCACAAATAAATTTCCTCTTTCAAACACAATTACCATTAATGTTTTACCAACCCCAAATCAAAAAAAGGTTCAAGTAGTTTTCTATACCTTTGTAAAAATATATCCATCATTTAAATAATAACCACTTCATTAATACTTCTTAAAAATCAATTAATTTATTTTATCACACATCTAATAAACACTATGTATATTTTAATTTAATCCATCTAAAAACAGACCATTCTTTAACATTACCTTTTGGTTCCACCCTTAGAAATCTCTAATTACCATCCATATAATTCTCACAAATGGGAGGCATTACCCCTTTTAGAGAACAAAATGGAGTATAACTATAATCCTCATTAGTTTCATATCCCAAACAGTTATTATTTAAAAAACTTGTTTGGGACTCATCCCCTATCTCTTTTATTATACTTATACTACTTTGACCAGTAGTCATCATATGGATGACTACTGCTTTTACTATTTCAAGAAACATAGGTGCATGTTCACAAGAGATGGAGGATGATTTCAAAACAACAAAATGAAATGATAATTATTCGGAATATGAGCCAATGAGGATAAAAATTGACTATAACTTTCACCTTCGGATGAATTCAGAGGACAAACCCTACCATAGTTGAGTAATTCTTTTCTTAAATTAAAGTACTCATTTTCTTCAAAGCATACTCAAATTATTTAAAATAATGAAATATTGAGTTTATATTTTTATAATTATCTATAACATTCACCTTTGATAATTAATATCTTATATGAATTTATTTATTTATTACAAAAATTGAAAATTTTATGAACCTAAAAGGATATCTCTACTTTATCTTGGATGATTCAATGAATCAATCCAAGATATCTTATTTTCTCCACATCCTTCCCACTCATTTATTAATTGTTTATAAATATCTATTTGTTTTTTTAATCATTATTTATTTACCATTGGAAATACCTATGGTCAACAATGTTTTCATAGTGAAATAATTATCCATATAATTAATGTATTATTTTATATTTATATTTATTTTTAGTATTACTCTTATAATAATTGTTTTCTTGTACGAGTGGATTATTTTGTTTGAGTTGGGGTGGTTTGTTCGAAAATACTCATGATCATGAGGGATTAGAATTCAAGCCTACAACTGAGATAATAACATAAAGGGTATGAGTCAAGAATTCATACAATCATCAGGAAAAAGTGAATTCCTACTACTTATTTAATTAATTTTTTCTTCATTTTATATACTATTTGTATGTTAATTTCCTTTAATTTTTATCAAATAATTTTTTTTCATAAATCTTTTGGGAACTTAAATTTTTCTTTCAACTATCTACAACAATACACAAAAGAGTTGAAATGTTTCTTTCTACCATTATTACCACATTTTGTATTTTCATTACCTTTCTTTGTCGAACTACCAACATTATATATTGATTCAATATTATTCGCTGAAAAACCTTTTTCGTTTTTGAAATATAGAAGAATATAGGAAAATCATATGCTTATTATGGTGAATTCTCATGATATAATGGGAACATGAGCTTCCTCTACTCTTCTGGATTTCAACAATGAGAAATGTTTTTTGGCTAAAAACACCAATTCAATATATATGAAAAGTTATCATTTAGACATAGAAAGAGAATAGAAACGTGGTAACATTAGTATTTAGTATTGTTTTGAGACTTTGGGACATATATGAATAAACCACACCTCAATCCAACACATAGTGTGATTGGTATGACTCTAAGTGTTTATTTTTATTCAAAATTGACATCAATTTTAGTAAAAAAGACTACTAACAGACTCAAAACCAAGAAAAAAATATTCTGATTGTTTTGATGCTTTAGGAAAACAATCCATAAGAAATTTGGGATGTATATAAATTATCTTCACCTCAATTAGACGCACAATGTGACCACTATGACTCAATGTGTCTGTTATTAGTTTAAAATCGATAATTTAGTTCAAAAAATATCACCCACTAAAAATAGAGAAAACACCCTCGTATTTTTGTGATAATTTTGGAAAGTGATTCTTATTTTACTTTTTATGTGTATGAATGAGCCCCATATCAAATTGATACATTTTTGTGATTGTTATGAATCAAAGTGCATGTTTCTAGTTTAACATGAAATTTTAGTAAAAAGAATAGGCGACGTACTAAAAACCAATGAAATATATTCATATTATTTTGATAATTTAAGAATATGATCCGTAAGTCATTTGAGATTTGTAGGAATAATATTCCCTTTAATTTGACACATGGTTTGACAGGTATGACTCCAAGTGTGTATTTTTATTTAAAAATGACATCAATTTTAGTAAAAAGGACAACTGACCTACTCAAAACTGATAAAACCCATTTATATTGTTTTTATACATTTGAGAAACAATACATATGTCATTTATGATGTCTAGGAGTTAGAATCACCTCAATATATTACTTGATGAGCCCGATATGTCTCAATGTGTCCGTTATGAGTTTAAAATCAACAATTTAGTTCAAAATATTTCACTTACTGAAAACTAAACAAACATGCTCAAATTTTATTGATAATTTTAGAAATTGATTTAGAATTAATTTTTTATGTTTAAGAATCAATATCACATCAAATTGATACACAATGTGATTAGTATGAGTCAAAGTACGTGTTTCTAGTTTAAAATGACATTTAGTAAAAAATGACAAGTGACATACTCAAAACTGAGAAAATGCATCCAGATTGTTTTGATACTTTATAACAGTGATCCATAAGCCATTTGGGATGTGTAGGAATTATCTTCACCTCAATACGATTCATTATGTGACTGATATGACTCCAACTTTGTCTTTTTATTTAAATTTGACATCAATTTTAGTAAAAAGGGCAAGTGACCTACTCAAAAAAGATAAAACACATTTAGATTGTTTTTGTTATTTTAGATAAATTAACTATATGTCATTTTTGATGTGTATAAATCATCCTCACCTCAATATGATGTACCATGTGTCCGATATTACTCCAAGTGCATTTTTTTATTTAAAATTTACATGAATTTTATTAAAAAAGAACAAATGACCTACTCAAAACTAAGAAAACACATTTCAATTGTTTTTATATTTCATGGAAATGATCCATAAGTGATTTTTAACATGTAGGAACTATAAAAACCTCAATATGATGAAAAAATTGACTGGTATGACTCCAAGTGCATCTTTTTATTTAAAATTGACATCAATTTTAGTAAAAAGGACAACTAACCTACTTAAAAATAGAGAAAATGCATTCATATTGTTTTGATATTTTAGGAAAATTATCCATAAGTCATTTTTGATGTGTAGGAATTGGATGAACCTTAATCTGATACACTATGTTCCCAGTATGACATAATGTGCCTATCATTAGTTAAAATTGATATTTTAGTTCAAAAGTTTCACCCACTGAAAATAGAGAAAACACAGTCATATGTTCTTGATAATTTAGGACATAGATTCATAATTCCTTTGTGATGTGGAGGAATCAATCTAATATCAAACCTATACATGATGCGATCGGTATGAGTCAAAGTGCATGTTTCTAGTTTAAAATTACATTTTAGTAAAAAAACAAGTAACATACTCAAAACCAAGGAAACACATTAAAATTCTATTAATACTTTAGAAAAATTATCTAGAAGTCATTTAAGATGTTTAGGAATAATACACACCTCAATATGACACATGGTGTGACCATTAAGACTCCAAGTGCATCTTTTTAATCTTTAAGTATCATTTTAGTTTAAAATGAGCATCACATAGCCAAAAATAAGAAAACTAGCCAAGATTGTTATCATCATTGTATCTGATATTACTTATTTAATTTCCTTATCATTTTTATCTTATAATTATTTAATTAATTTTCATATAGATAATTCATGAAGATAAACATGAAATAGATTGATGTTCAAGAATCCACCGCAACTCAATATGATACACAATGTTCATAGTATGACTCAAAGTTTAGTTCAAAATTAACACTTTATATTATGGTATTTCTTTATATTATTACTAAAATAAGAATTTTCTTCTTATATAGGTGTGTTTTTTTCTCAAGCGGGGGTTAGGATCAAAAGAAAAATTAAGACTACTAGTTTTGAATGTATGTACTAATTTGTACTTATTTAATTGTATAAAATAATGTTTGAAATTCCAATAATATAGTTTTTATTTTATTTGTGTTGTAAATTTTATTTCATTTAAATTATGTATTTATAATTGATTTTTCTAATTTTGTGGTGTTTTTGGTGTTGCGGTGTGATGTAACAGCACACTAAACTGGTGCTGATGTGGCGTTGTAGCATACTGTAGTATACCCCTTCCTCAATGCTAAAAAGGCATTGATAAATGTTTCCTTTATCTGCTCTTATAAAATAGATGATAAAGTAACCCTTTATAAGTTCTTATAAAATCTTTGATAAAACCCCCTTTATCAACAGTTTTTTAGCATTGGTAAAATAACAGAGATTTTAATATTACTCCAGTAGTTAGCACTTTTCTAGCACTATTAAAGGCCATTTTAGTGTTATTAAAGTCTTGTTTTATAGTAGTGTTGTTAGGGAAAAAGGTATCAGAGGACATTTTTTCATAGTCCATATTCCTATGGTTCACAGGCTTGGGGATCATATGCATGAGCTCGGGGATGACATGAAAAGTCAATCAGAGGGTCCCTTGATGCCATATAAACTCTTTTCCAAGGTCCATAAAAGGTTTGTGGAAATATGAGATAATGAAGTCATGAAGTGTGGTTTATGGATTGAAGTTTCTAAAAAGATAATGGAAGCATCCCAAACATTGATTTTCCATGATCATGTTATTATGGTCCTCTGATAAGAAGTGATTATGGGTGATGGTATTTTTATTTTAGCTTCAAGAAATTAGGATGAAACTTCCGTGAAGTTTAATATCATTCCATAAAGACTTAGGTTTTCTATTGTTTAGGATCTTACGATAAATAACTTATTCTATATAGTTTAATTATATGTAGTTAGGATGAGATACAAGGGGGGTTATCTATTGCATAAATTTATGGATTAAAAGACATATTATGGGGACCTTAGGTAAATATGACTCATACATAAGTAAAGTGGCTCTCTAGTACAAGACCGCTCCTGGGAAATTTAAGGATTTTCAAGGTGGACCATGGGTGTATTCCCCATTTCATCTTGATTCCCCTAGTTTCACCTAATGGGGTGATTTTCCAAGACCTCTAAGCTCACACAAGTCATGCTTGGTGTGAGAAACAAGAGGTAGTAAGAGAATAACCCATACTGTGTTATCTATGGGTCCATGACAAAGATGGATAATAAATATGGGGTACCTATTACTATAGAATGTGTCTAAAATGAGATAACCCATGTTAATGACTTATATGTATATTTGGATCATATATAAGAGGAGACACTTTTCTAGTTTCTAATTTCTCATGGATTTGATTTTTTCAATGAGGTAAAAACAATACATATTAATGCTAAGAATGGATGAGACCCCTCATGAATGATGAGCGATTTGACCAAGCACAATGATAATTGGGGGATTTTACAATTTCCATCGATAGGACCATCTGTAATGACATAAACTAGGCCAATAGTATCATTTTTTCAAAGAACACCCCTTGCACAAATCTAGCTCATACTTTGGGGTGGGGTATTTTTTTATAAATTATGGTTGTGCCCATGATAGGAGATCTAGGTCTCACTATATATCTTATATAGGTAGGAATTAATCCACACATAATACTTTTAATGGTGGTCTTTTTCACTGATATGGCTCATATATTGGGAAAATAGTGCATTTTAGTTGGATTTCATAGCTTTTCCTCGGATAGAGAATCCTAATTTGACAATGTAAAATGTGACTGTATGAATCAATCCATACATAGTTCTTACATGAATCCCTATGTAGATCAAAATAATATATAGGGAGAGGGGAATGTTTTTAGAATTACATGAATAATATTTATGATTTTTCCTCTGTACAAATTTGAATCATGTGTATGAAAAAAGTATTATCCCGTAGCTTGGTGAAATGTCATCGGGGAGGGAAAGAATCACCATAAAGTTTTAAACACTAAAGTAGAAGGAGAAATGTTTTTGGAAGTTTTTGAATTGTGTATAGATAATATATATGAGAATTACTACGTATCATGCACTAAAAGGAATCAATCCACACATAGTTCTTGGATATAATTCCCCTTGCACAGATTTGGATGATATGTAATGGAAATAAAAAGTGGTTTAACATCAATGCATGGTATTTAAGTGAATCATTGGTGGATAACATACAAATATGATAAAGGTAATAATCATACTTTATTTTTATGATAATGACTTTCAAAATTATAGGATTCAATCCATGCTCACTTGTATAGAACTGGCTTTTATTCAAGGAAGAAAAGGGGGAATTATTATTTTAAGGACTGTGGTTGGGCCTGAAAAAATATACTCAGGAATCACTATGTATCTTGAAGGACCAAGAATCAAGAAATAAATAGTTCTTATATAAAAATTTACCTATATATATCAGGATATTGTGAAAGGGGAGAGAATATTTTTTAACATTGTTGTTGGTCCTGAGATAAGAGATCTGAGCATCACTATGTATCCCATATAGATAGAAATCAAGACACAAAAGGTTAGTGAAGATAAAAGGGTCCCCTACATAGATTTATCTTATATATATTGGAAATAAAAAGGGAAAATTATTATTTTGGACATTATGGATAAGCCCAAGATTAGGGGATTAAGGAATCACTACATATCCCATGATAACATGGATCAAAATGTATTATGTTCTTCAAAAACATGGTCCTCTACATAGAACTGACTCATATGATGTGGAAATGGATATATTTATCCTCAAAAGAGAAGTTACCCACTATCTTCCAAGCACATGATCTATGCTTATTATGAAGGTGATGGTATCTCATACTGAGAGATACTTTCACATGTGAGGGAATATTCACATTTATATATCCATCCATGAGTGAATAATTTTGATATAGACTAAGAACCAAATATTTTTATGATGGTTTTGAACCTATGGATGGGCCCAAGATAATATACTGGTGTTTCTCTATGTATCCTAAAAGGACATAAATTATGCCACCCAGTGTTCTTGAAATAAAATCCCCTTCACATATCACAATCATGCGTGTGTGTGGGGGGGGGGGGTATTTTGGTATTGTAGCTGGGCCTAGGATAAAAAATCTAAACATCACTATGTATCACGTGTGGCCATGAATCAAACCACATGTAGTTATTAAAAAGACAATTCCCTATACATATTTAAATAATATGTTGGGAGAGGGAATTTTTTAACATTGTGGATGGGACCATGATGTGGGTTCTAAGAATCACTACATTTCTTATATATACAAGAATCAATACACACATATTTATTTGGAAAGAAAGGTCCCTAACATAGGTCTGACTCATATATAGGGGTGATATTTTTTATTCTGAGAACAAGTTCACAAATGAGAGAACCTATATTTGAATATTTTGTATAGATCTAGATCATATGCAGGAGGGGGAATGTTCATACTTTTATTGAGAGAGTAATAGATAGGACCATGTTAAAGTACCTGGATGTCACTACATATCCCATTGTTATGGGGATCAATCCTACACATAGTTATTTTGAAAGATGATTCCTTACATAGATCTAGCTCAAAAGTGAGGAACGTGGGGTATTAATGCTCTATGTCATAGGCTAAAAATTTTTCATTGACTTATATGCAGATATAGATCTCATGTAGGGGATAAATAAACCACAAATAATAGTACACCCAGAGAATTTTAGAGACATGTTGGATGGAATTTCACCTTATATTTTAACATTATGCATCAGGGATGATGACTTCACATTTTAAAATCATGTGGTATAGATGATGACCATTTCATTTAACATTATACAATGTGGACATTAACTATGTTGTTTAATATCATATAATATGGACATAGGTTCTATGCAGTTTAATGTATTTCCATTAGGAATTTGGTTCTCAAGTGGGAATTGTGCAAAGTATTTATTGAGAAACCTTGCATTGGTGGGGGGCATGATGCATTCCCTATCTATTTTTGTTGAGTAAGATCCATTAGAATAGACCTTATGTATGATCGTTGGTCCCTACCATTTTGGATCCAAATTTCAATGATTATTACCTAGTATCATCAGGGTTCTGAGAACTAACACAATCTATCAATGAAGGAATGAATGGGCGTAGGCCTTTTTTTTGAAGGCATGTGAAATCTGATTTTGATGGACTTATAGGTTGTGAAACATACACAATTTTTTTTATCAAGTTGTTATAAATCATCTAGTTTCTTCAATGATTGTTCATATTATGAGAGATTAATTTATATAGTGATTCTAAGTAACGAAAATTAGACTTTTATGGGTAACACTTCCTCTGTTCCATTGACAAGTGAATATGGGGATACTTGTGTGGTGGTGCGAGTTGTGGTATGATAATCCCACAAGACATTAATGATATTGTATAGACAAGATTTATTGTATTTTTTCACCATTTTGTATAGTATATTTGAAAGAGATATATTTAAATCCAATATCTACCCATTTTCCACTACATTATAGAAAGATGAATGGTTAGACTCAATGTTATACTTCTAGTACAACCATTTCAACTTATAAGAACAAAAGTTGGTTCCATTGTATATAAATATTGTATGAGGGAAAAAAAATTTATGATGATATTATAATTCATGAAGTTAATCATATTATTCATCTTAAACTCCTTGAGAATTATGTCCTCAGCCCATTTGGAGAATAATTCTGTAGCAGTAAGAATATACCAAAACTGCTTGGATATAATAAGAGGATACGGAACCATGATATCCATTCCCATATTGAAAATGAAGAAGATTATTTAGTATTATGTGATAGATCTGGAGGATGATGGGTGAAGTTTTCATGTATTTTATAAGAATAACACATCTTAGTGAATACCATGTAATCTTGTATCATTATTAGAAAAAATAACCAAGCCTTGTAATTCAGCGGGATACTCTGGTTTTTGACTAGTGGGCACTCTAAGAGCCTACTTATATATCCTAAATTATGGTTAGGGTTTCTTTATCTACAATACATATAAGGGGGAATCTATCAAATCCCCACTTAGAGTGGTATTTTTATTTATTCGTCTCACCGTGAAGGGTGAAGTTTTCTACTCAACGTCATATTTGTATCTTTTTTGAATTAATCCTATGAGAGTGTCCCATTTTGAAGGTAGTCCATTTTGGGCCTCATCCATCTAATATAAAATGAAATATTTATGTTTCTAGATTCAACACTAATCTGATTGATCTCCTCTATTTCATAGAAGAAAACCAGGGAAACCACCATTTGGTGTGAGATGAAGAATATTGTCTCATCCTAGTTAGGATTATCCAGGCATGTGGATGCATTAGCTATAAAATCAATAAAAGTTTTATGTGATTGAGGGTCATGATGAAACATTGGTTCAAAATTAAATTCTTCCATTAGATCTCTCACATAGATGATGAGATGGGTTTTTTCTTCCTTCGTGGTGGTATATTTGTTATTGATCTACTTGGTTACTAGATTTGAAGCAACCCTAATATTTAAATAATATATCAGTAGTTGTAGGTCAATATCTAAGACTACAATGAGGTATTAGTATTTAACCTCATTGTTGACGTGTAATTCAGATAGAAGGAATTAATATGGAAGAATCTCCTTGGCCAAGGAAACAAAGATTACCCCCAAGAAAAACTGACTATGCTTCAGGCTTTCCATTATTTTCCTAGTTAGAATTCGATATGAACCATAAAATCATATATCCCATGTTTATGGGTTTATAATGGGTATATAAAACCTCTTTTTTTCTTAGATATCAATGTTTATTGAAAGGAATTATAGAGTAGGATGTGTTGTGAGGAAATTGGATACTACATGCCCTTTGATTTCCTTTTGTGAAACAGATTGAATGTTGTACTATTATTGGATGGTCATGCATTAAGACATACATACAATCATCATAGTGAGACTAATTGATTGGTTAAATATGAGATGATAAGTGTACTTTATAGTGGTGAAAGTAATGCATTATCCTTTGTACTATAAAAAAGAGTGCAAAGTAGTTCCTCTTGATATTAGAATATAAGGTCTCAATATCTAGCATTGTCCTACAGATACAGAAGAGACTATTTTTATTTACTAGATCCATATTCTATATGATAATGACACTGAGTAATAACCCCATATAATCCAATTATAGGATTAATGTATTCCCTTCTATAGGTGGCATTAAGTCAAGTGGATATAGTAGACATATCTTAAGGTTCTTAAAGTCTTCCTAGAAATATTCATCCCACTAATAGGAAATGCCATTCTTCATTAACTTAGTGAAGGGAAGGATGTTTCTAATGAGGTTAAATATGAAATTCCTAATATAAATGAGGAATACCTGAATCCCTCTAAACACTTTATGTTTCCTAGGGGGAACATTATAAAGACCATTCTAGTCTTCTTAGGATTGAAAGCAATTCTACAGTGGCATACCACAATGTTAAGGAATTTCCATGATGTTACTCTAAAATCACACTTTAGAGGGGTTGCCTTCAATATATGGTACTTGAATTTTTCAGATACAGTTTTAAGGTTGGATATATGGTCTAATTTCTAAAGGGACATAATGATCACATTGTTGAGCGCTTTAAATTTTAAATTATTTTTTACTAAAATTTCTACAGTATAATTGGAACCCTAGGTCAATCCTTGATAGAGCCATAGATCATTAATTTTAAAATAAGGATTATATATATATATATATATATTGAATTATTGGGTCATTGGGAGATAAATTTAGAAAGAATGTGTGAATAAATCTAAAAAATTAGGATTTTAAACAATTTATGAAATCATGGTCATTCCAGGTAATACGCATGGATTTTCATCCATAATTGATTCAAGATAAATGGATAAATGTTTTAATACATGTTTTTTTAATTTATTAAAATATATTTTAAAGTGATTTATTATTATCTTAACACCGATTATTTTATCAATCACATGATATTGATCATCTGCAACCACTCAAAATCAATGCAAGTGTGTTGATATGAGATTTGAACTCATTAAGGCATGATATTAAGGATGTGGTGTGATGAACAGATTGAGATTCTACAAAAAATTATTCCGATGATAAAAACATGCATATTAATGATTTATAATCCTATATTTTATCTATTTATACAATCAATAATATTACTCATGAAAGTTAAAGGGTGAAAAAGAGGCAACCACGCCCAAATCATCACATGATCTGGGTTATGAATAAAAGCGTGAGGATACGTTCTCATTTGATTTATTATGTGTGAATACTAGAAAAAAAACAAAAAAAATGAACAAAAGTAATAACAATGGAACAAAATCCTTTTATTAAAACATCATTCCATGTATTACAAGAACGAAGCTTGAGATTGTATCATGGTTCCTCTTTGGATGATCGAAAGGAGTTTCAAAATCCATGAAATGGGAAGGAAGGAACATATGTGTAAATATATTTCTCAAATAATTTAATCATAATATATGGTTGAGAAAAATTTTATAATTATGTGTGAGGAGAGAGTTATATAAAATTACATCAAAAGTACCAAAAAAATAAGTGAAGTGTATTAGGAACAAGGTGACTATTAATGGTACACATTATCACTAAAATATTTCTAGATGTTTGACTAACTTAATCACCCAGTCATGAATTTAAATTTTTTAGAGAGGTGGTAATTTGAGTTATATATCTAATGGAGGTAGAATCAGCCCATTTGGATGTCACATGTCTAAATTATGGACAAATCACTACAGGTGGATCTAATATTTCTCTCCCAAGAATTCATCACATTGTGGGTATATTTTGGCTCTCTAGTGTCCAAATCATGCCTTTTGTTTTTCAATTTGGACCATTGTACAATTTCATATTTTTAAGCATGTTTTCAAAAAATGAATTCAAAATATACATTGAGTCCAAAATAATTTAATAATGGGATACTAAAAATGATAAAAAATTAAATAAACAAGTGTAAGGTTAATAATATATGTTATATCGCTATGCGGTCACAACCCCCCACCTAAAACTTTGTACTCATAGGAAAAGTCCAATAGCCTAATCAATCTCCATTCCTAAATCAAAGGGAGGAAAACTTTTAAAATTATTTTAAAATTAAATATATCATTTCTTGTTTATGAAATTAATTTTCCCATCATTATTCTTCTCTCATATTCAAAATTTTTCAACATCATTTTTTAACCCATGAAACTTGTCGCAACCTACCTCACCTATAATTTTCCCTCTTCACTCTAGGAACATATAAAAGTGGAGCTTTGATCATTTCTAAAAGTTCATGTGATATTACCATATTCTTAATTATTTTATTAGTTCAATACTAATAGAAACTAGTGTTCTACTCAAGAGGATTTACAATATTTTTTTATAGTATTAAGGGTTGGTAGGACTTCATGTTTAAAAATATCAGGCAGAAGAGGAGTGTTTAATATCTTAAGTAGAAATCATGTCAAAATCAAAAAATCATTCACAATTAATGTACTCACTCAACCCATAAAAGAGTGGATCTCTTCCAACTCACTCCCCCCTTGTTTATTTTGTGTGGGTCACAACCAAGTAGTGAAAAATAATGGGAAAAATTCCTCTTTTCCCCATTTTTTTATTTTTTTTTATTTTTTATGTTTATAAATATTATTTTTTATATATTTTTTTGGAGAAAATGTGGGAAACATGTCTAAAATAATGATATAAAATAGCTTGTGAATCCATTTCCCAAAAAATAATTATGCATACTTTCAATTAGTCCATACTAATGAATCTTTCCCTATAATTCCCATGGAAACACCCTCTCCCCCACACTTGCTGAAGATAAAATAAGAATGTACACAAGAGGTGGTTAGGTAGGGATATATTATATTGTAATGTGGCTACCTAAAAGTAATTTCATGGTCTCTAAATCTTAAGATGGGGTAAATTACATATTGGTCAAAAAAAGGAGTTTCTTGTATAAAAGGGTTTTTTAATTGAATGATGACCTTTATCATGGTTGTAACACACTAGAATCATATGTATTAAAATAAAATTGGGGAAATTTATAGTTTGTTTACATGAATTATAACTCTAAAGATATTGATTAAAATAAATAATATTCAATAAAGGGATTATAATATATCTTGGGTAAGGGATTTAGAATATTAGTTGGTACTAATGAGGCATGGGTTTCAAAAAATAAATTAAACTACTTTGAATGATTTGAATATACAAATTATAGGAAAATATTCCATATAATATTCATTTGAAATAATTTTTATATAAATAAAGAAATTTTAAACAGAATTGACTCAAGCATGAAAAATTATTTGGATATCCACTTTAAGATCAAATTTTATCTAAAAACATAAAATAATGAAAAATAAAAAAGAAACAATTGTTTTATTTTGTGTTTTGTGTGTGTTTTTTGAATTTAAATCCTAACTAACTTATGTCACCCAAAATGTCAAAATTACATTTTCCTCAATTAAACTAGTTTAATAAATAGAAAAGTTAATAAAGGTAGGTAGATTAGAGAGCCTACTAGGTAGTGTCATATGTGGCATCCATTAGCTGGATTTACTCCACTAGATGATTTGAAAATTAATCATAGAAGTGTTTGAGCCTCTTACCATTGATAGTAAAACATTTCCCACTCTTCTCATGGAAAACTTGTATATCACCAAAAAGATAAACATTAGTAATAGTATAAGGATAGAGACATCGAGAACATAACTTACATGGGTGGATCTTTAACTAGGAATTTTACATTAGGACCTTCTTAGAAATACAAAACTTTTTATAATGTACCATCTAATCAAGAATAGACTTTCTCTTATCTTTATATATTCATGAGTTCTCATAAGAATCTTATGGAATTTCTTCAAACTTCTGAATATGTAACTTTTTATGCTCACCTATATCTAAGAGATTCATATTACGTTATTTAACAACCCAATATGCATGGTTCTTTACCTCCATAGGAAGGTGAAAATCCTTTCTAAACAAAATACTATTTGGATACATTCCTATTTGGGTTTTAAAATCTATATGGTAGACCCAAATAAAATCATCGAAGTAAAAGCACCAATCCTTCCCATTGGGTTGTACCATTTTTTGCGATATTCTATTAACTTCTTGATTTGAAATTTATACTTTTTCCTTAGTTTGGGGGTGATATGAAGTGGAGACTTTATGAAAAACCACATACATATAGAGTAATTTTTTCATGTTTAGATTAAAAATGTGATCCCTGATCACTAATAATGAATCTTGGTAAACCAAACTTACTGAAAATATGAGATCACACAAAATAAACAACCACTCAAGAGTAATCAGTCATAATAGCCTTTTATTCTACCTATTTAGAGACATAATAAATAGATAATAATATTTACATAAATAAAAATTAATTTCAGAAAGTCCTCATGAATTCAATTCCCAATGCATCAAAGATATCACAAAATAACATGGGTTGTTGGGTTATTTCCTTCATATTAGAGATATTACATATGAATTGACTTTGTGGGCCTAACTTACAAAACTTATGGGAATCTCAATTAAATATTAGGTAATAAAATCCCATGTTAAGGAATATTCAAGATATAAGTTGAGATCCAAAGTGTACCTTATAAGCCAATGTGTGGAAGAAACTCAAAATATAGGTGAAATCATGTTTGGAGAAACACTATTGAACAACATGGTCACTAAAAATTCTAAAAATTTATGGGTCATCCCAAATGTATCATCATAAATCATGCTTAATTATTTGGGATTGTGAAGTGACAAAATCATTGGGTACCCTAGATGCTGCTAGAAAATTTATAATGTATTCATACCAAGTGATAAGGTCCACATCATCTCAAAAGTTCTTATAAGGGAAGAATTCTCCAATGGCGAGGGATGAGTCAACATTGTTTTCCAATGGTTGGGTAATCCTTATAATGTAGTCAAATAACACATTTTACACTCCTCTATTTTATTAAATATCTAGTTTTAACACCTCAAGGAGGACCATCCACCGTATGAGGTGGCGATTAGCTTTAGGTTTCTTAAGGAGAAACGGAAGGGAAGCATGATCAGAAAAAACAATGAATTTTAACCCAAGAAGATATGAATGGAATTTTTCCAAGGAAAAAACAATAGATAAAGTTATTTTTTAGGGATAATTTTGTTTTATTGGGAAGGTCCAAGGGTATGTGAGGTATAAAAATTGTCATGAAGATCCCTCTCAACCCTTTTTGACAAAACACCCCCAAAGGTAAGGTGAGAGTAATCACTAATAAGTTTAATGGGGAGATCTAACCTTGGGTGTTTGATAATGGGGGTGACATGAGAATCAATTTTAGTGAATTAAATACATCCTCATAATTGTTATCAATAATAAACTTAGAATATTTTTATAATAATCGAGATAAGGGAAGTGTTATCTTACTAAATTTTTTAATGAATCAGTGGTGAAACCCACATAACCCAAGAATGGTTTCACCTTAGTAACATATTTTAGATATTAAAGGGATGGAATTAATTCAATTTATGATTTATCCACTTTAATTAAATTACTCAAAATAAAATTCCCAAAAACTATCCCCCACCCTATCATGAAATAAGATTTCTCATAACTCAATAAAAGATCTTCTTCAATGAAATAGAGGTGGACATAACCTAGGTATACCAGAAAATCATCAATGGAAGATCCATAAACTATGAAATCATCCATAAAAAATTATAAAAAAAAATTCATGGTACTCATAAAATATACCCAACATACAATTCTAAAAATTTCCAAGAGAATTAAAAAGACCAAATGGAATTATGGTATATGAAAATGTGCCAAATGGATATGTAAATATTATATTTTTTAATCCTTAGAGGATAAATGGATTTTAAAATAACCTAAATATACATCAAGGAAACAATAATGAGTCTTATTATCCAATATTTCTAGAATTTGGTCAATGAAAGGTAGAAGAAATTGGTTCTTTCTTGTGGATGGATTTAGTCGAATTTATTCAATACAGACTCTCAAATAGTTTTTTCACATGTGTTTGAACCAATTCATCACTTCCATTTGAAAATAAAATTATTCTTCTTTTTAGGCACAATTTTCACTGGGCTAACCCATTTACTATCAGATATGGGATAAAATATCCCAACAATAAATAGTTTACAAACTTCCAATTTTACAGCTTCAAGGCGGGTGAGATTCAATCGGAATCTATATTGACTTATGGGTTTAGAATCATCATATAAAAATATACAGTATATGAAAATATATGGTATAATCCCTAGAATATCATCCAATATACCACCTATCACCTTTGTACACCATCTCAAAAGGTCGAGTAGTTTTGATTCCAACTATGGAGAGAGGTTGTTGGAAGCAATAATGGAAATTTTTTCAATACCCTTAAGATAGTTTTATTTTAAATTAGATGGAACATATTTTAATTCCAACCTCAATTGTTTTCGGATTGAGGTAGGGGATTTATGGGGAGTTAGGTCCATGAAACTTCCTATCAACTCGTTTTTATTCTATATGGAAAAAGAATCAACGAACATGAGATTTTCTGAATCATCGATGGTCATGGGTGTTAGGTATAAACTAATATATATATATATATATTATGTTATAAATATAAAGTTTATATTTAAATAATTTCAATATATATATATTTATTTATTTATTTTCCCTGAATAGTTTTATTATCTGTTACAATAAGTTATGAATAGATTAATTGGATTGACCACTTGTTGAATAGGATTATATGAATTATGAGAATAAATGTATATAGATACATTAATATGTCCAAAATGATTTAATTTAATGAAACAAATCATGGATGACTATATAAAGGGATGTTATCCCTCATGTTATAAACAAGAAATTGTTATCATGCCTCTCATTTTTCTCTTTCTCCAATAATGTTGATCATTATCTATGAAGAAGTCACTAGCATCCCATCAGCACTTGGGTATCCTCATGATATGATCGAGAATAAAATGGTTGGTGTACCCCCATCACAGGCATAGTTCATTTAATTACTGCTTCATGATCTTCATCAAGAATTATCCTTCACCAAGAAATAATATGATTGCATCCATTGGTGATTTCTAGGTCCACTTTTTATACATTTTATTTACACATTGATTATTGAAGGTATATATTCCCATGATTTGGTTGTCCTCTATTGCATAAAATCATATAATGAATTTAAAAAACCTAAAAGTGGAATCAAAGGAATGGCTAAAGGGTTAGCTGATTCCTGGTAACTCTCATGAATGGGTGGAAAAGTGTGAATCTCCATCCATGTGCTCCTTTACTGATGTAAAGAGTTACATAACCCCTATTTTGGGGTAATATATTCCATTGATAGGTTCATATAAATATCACATTGGAAGCATTCATATGATGAGTATAGATTCCTCCACCCATAAGAATTATCATAGGGAAGCCTTTTTTGACAAATAAATACATTTATTAATTTTTATAAAATACGTTTTAATTGTAAATTTTTTTATAACCTTGAAATAAATATAAAAAGTTTATATATCAATAGACTTATATATTGGATTGAATTATATTATTTATAATTTTTTTATAAATAATGAAGAAGGTAGTTTTGAAATAATTTTATAAAAATGTTTTATAAATTAATTAACTATAAAATGTTTATGGTTAATTGATAAATATATTTTTAAGATACCTTTTGAAAAATTAAATTACATAGTTTATGATATATTAAAAATTATTTATTTTGAAATAATAAAATGAAATTTATAAATTCAAACATATATGGTATTTAGATTATATAAAATGTTAATATAATATATATTAAATTATAAAATGTGTATAATTCATAAAATATCATATAAATTCCATTTAATATAAAATATGAATTAGTTCATATTGATATGAATATAAAAATTATTATAATTTTGTTAATTTATAAAGTTTTTATATTTATAATTTATTTATTAATTGTTCATAAATATCTCATATTTTAGAAAATAAAGAAATTGTTTATTTATTAAATTTCCTTAATATTCTTGTTTAGTTCATAATAAATTAATTCAAAATTTTCCAAATTAAATGGGATTTATTTGGATATTAGTTAAGCCACATAAAAAGGGGTTTTTATATTTTATATGATTAATGTTTAAATAATTATTAAGTATACACCATTTAGATTATGTAAAAAAGGTTTATATAATATAAATTTAATTATAAATAGTTTATAATTCAAATAATATGATATATTTGAACATAAATTTCCATATTATGATAATTATGAAGGAAATTATATTAAAACGAATATAAAGGGTTGATATTCCAAATTATGGAATGTCCATAATGTTAAAGATAAAATTATAAAAGGATTTATAATTATATTTTATTTATGAAATTTTTCATAAATATTTATAAGATTTTTAAATATTTGAATTGTTCATTTATTTAAAGGTTATTACTAATTTTATTTATAGTTATAAATATTTTATATTAGGAATAACTTTATTCCAAAATTTATATGATTAATTTACTTTAAGATTAATCCTTCAATATCATTCTTGGTTTGATATCATAAAATTTAGTTTTCACCGACCTTGACAACAATTTGCAATTTTATTTATGAGCTTGAGAGAAGTTATTAGGAATAATTTATTTATATTAGGTGTTAGAGTTTTCATGAATTGAATACCCTATTCAGTAAAGTGTACCTCGATAGAGGGGCTTGGGGATTGACCACCTACTTTCCTAGAGGCTTGCCTTGGATAGGAAAGTGAATAGGGTTGTCTATCTGTCACTTTGGGCTTACTCGTGTGGAGTATTTCCATCTCATATATCTCTATTCCTTTACATGAAGTGTTCATATATATTATACATATTATGCATTTGGATATGTATGAGTATACTTGAGTTAATTTTTTTGGCGATTAACATATGATTGTGGGTTGTGTAAAGAGTTTCACATTAATGTGGTGTGAACACATTAATTTGGTTATGGTAATAGGGATTCAAAAAACTAAATCAATAGAATAAATCATACAAAGAAAGATAATATAACATGTGAATATAATTATTAAATCATATGTAATAATTATGAATTTAATATGTATATGATGTATATTAAATTAGTGAGACTTTAAAAGAAAAACCCACAATACTAAGTGTGATATTCATTTCAAATAAATACTTCTCGAGATCTCTATCATTCAAACGGGTGTGTTCGACCTTTTAAGAGTTACCTTGAATTATCTTGTGTAAGGGAAGAAAGTAATTGGTGATAATGGATTATACTTGGGTAGGTTATGAATTTGTAGGGTGCCCCTGGATTTTACATTGTTAAACCATTTTTATTTTTTTATGTGGATTACACTCAGCTGGGAAACCCTTGGGAAGGATACTAGAGGAATAGAGTTGAGAGAATCCACATGATGAATTTGGATAAAGGGTTATTTTACCAACTATCCAACAGTCACAATTGTTATGATTGAGATTATTCTATACCTAAATAATTAATTGATGAGAGGAACACCCAAGAAGATTCATTTCTTAGTGAAATATGGATCTTAGCTCACAAAATTGATATTATGTATGAGGTCATCATTATAGTGGGATCAATTTTATTAAAATTACTTAATGAAATGTTATAAGACATGATATACATCAGATAAAAATATTTTTTTTGTAGATAAATGAATCATTATCATCAAACTAAACTTTATATCAATCCTTGAAACGAGGAGTTTAAATTAAGAAACCCATAAGATTGATAGATTAAGAAAATATCTTGATCTTGAGAAATATTTTATGTGTTATAATAGTTCATTCCTATGTAACTTATTGTTTAACTTGTTCAACAAGTGAATATAGATGATTACAGGAGTATTAAATGATTCATTCAATGTTTACAAGGCATTTAATGCATACTTGACCTATAGAATTATGGTCTCATATACTCAATATGATTGGGTAAGTCCATAGTATTCAATAATATTAATATGTTTTGAAAGACTTAATGATTCATATAAGGATTCTTTTGGTTAGGTAATTTATCCTATTTTCAGCTATGGAAATGTTCTGGAAAGATAGATGAATTTAGGAGAAGTTTTTCCTATAATATCAAAGTGTTGAGAATAAATCAACTAGGCATATTATGTTTAGATTATGTTATTGTGAAGATAGTATAAGTGGGTATAAAAAATTAAAATTGTAAAAAGAAAAGTTTGTTAAAAAAGTTCAAAAATGTTTATTTAAAAATACGATCAAGGTCATTGAAACCTAGTATTTTCAAGAAGGAATAATAATAATAATTCAATATGATCAATTATCCAAGAAATACTTAAAGGGATTTGGGAACTCCATGGAATATACATGTTAGGTATTAATATTATAATAATTAATTCATAGATTTTAAAGGTTATGCGATATTGAGTGTATGTTTTACAATTGTTATACATATACATGAGTTCCAAAAATATTGGAATAATTTATTGATATTGTAGTTTATATTCCTGAGATGATGTAAATAGTTACTATATCTAGAATTTAAATGTAAAGAATTTTATCAACATTAAATGAATCTTAGTATAAGATTTGTATCTTCATTTCATTTCTCTAATTTGATATGATAATATATTAAATAACAAAGAAATGTTATGAGATGATTAAATTTATACACATGGTTTATGATTCATTGGATTTATATAACATGCTTTTAAAAGAATATTTGGATAAATGTTTTTATCTGGGATAAAAGAGTTTATCCATATATTTGTTAAAATATGAGGGAATGTGTTCTCACCATCCATTAATGAGATGTTTTAATAAAATATTATTTACAAAATTAATGGTTTCAAACAAATATGGTTTTTCATTAAGTCTTTGTGATGTGAGTATCGACGGCTGTTGGTGCTCCAGGTGCAGCATAAATTGGTGTTTGTTGCTCATTCAGTGAAGTTTGTATTTTTTGTTTTGGTGTTCTGTGTTTCTGGTGCAGTAATGTTTGGAAGATGATGACAAAGGTTTATGGTGGGTCGATGGTCTTTGATGGTCTCTGGCAGTTCCAGTCTCTTCCTCTTCTTCGTTTTGCTGCGCTGCTCTCTGCTCTGGATCCAGATTCCACCATTCTCTCTGAGGTGGAGATGTGCGGTGGCCTTCAAGGGTTTTTGGGCTCTGATTCTGGATGGGCAATGTCGAGAGGAGGGATTGATGGTGTTTCGATCATCAACGACATGGTTGTGTTCAGATCCGGTGAGATGGTGAAGGTGGTTGGCATTGATGCGATTGAAGCCGGTGAGGCGATGATGGCGGCGACGTGTTCGATGGCGGCAAGGTGTTCAAGGGCTGTTTTCTCGGGCGGAGGGTGATGGTTGATGGGTCATGGATCTTGGGGGGCGTGCAACTCAAGGGTCGAGGTGATGAATGGTAGTTGTTTTGGTTTTTTGAATTTTGAATTCTGAACAGTGGTCTTTGAAAGTGTTTGTGGTGGTCTCTTTGTGGGTGTGGAATATGTTAGATCATTTGGTTGTATTCGGGTTCACACTTTCCCTTAAATGTGTCATTTGAAAATAAAAAAAATATGGATTGTGAAAAAATAAACAGAATATCATATATAATATGTAATAAAAAATTATTTGTTTAATATTCCATTTAAAAGGAAATAAATGTTATTTCCCAAAACAAAAAGTATTTTGTGTTGAATATTAAAAGGTATTCCAAAGAGAACATAATGTCTAAGTGGATTGTGGGAGCATATTTGGACTTATAAAAGATAAATGTTAACAAATAAAATATTGTAAAATATTTAATTTAAGTAATTATTTACTTTATATCCTAAATAGTTATGATATGTAACATTAAAGAAAAATGTAAATAGTTTCCTTTAGTTACTGGGAGAAAGTGAATATTACTATTAACTAAAGGATTAAACTAGTCTAATATTATAGGGATTATTTATTAAATAACCTATAATATTTATGATATATGATAATAAATAAATATGAAGAGTTACATTTAGTTATTGTAAGAAGGTGAATTAAACTTGATATCCTAAAAGAAGTTTTAGGATATGAAAGTAATGAAAAATAAAAATAGTTACATTAATTAGTATGAGAAAGTAAAATCCACTTAATATCTAAAATATTTTAGTATATAATGAAAAATAAAAATATAAAGACTTACCTTTAGTTATCCGAACAAGTGTAAATCACTATTCTATAAAGGATTAGACTAGTCAATACTCAAAGTATTACATTTTATATCCTAAAAGAGTTTAGGATGTGTTGGAAAGGTGAAAATGTAAATAGACACATTATTTATAAAATAATTCAAGGAAACATTTTAATAGAAAATCTTCAAAAGGTGATGATGATATATTTAGGATGTGTTCTAAGTAGACAATAGAATATAACATGATAACATTTTATGTTATGAGGTTAAGGAGTTTGAATATACGTTTAAAGATTTAAAATTAAGGAATATGATTCCTATGTCTGAAAATTATTAAAACTAGATTGATTCATAAATGTCACTCACTAAGTGGTTAGTGGGACAATTTTATTAGATAATCACATTGGGATGTGATGGAAATTAAATATGGATTTAATGTTCAAAAAATGAATCAATTAATATAGTAACTATATGAGGTTTATGTTATATATCTATAAGATATTGGTTGTAATGGTTGTAAATGTGTTATTTCATTATAATAAATGAAATATCAATTTACTATTAACTCATGTGTTTTGAAATATGATTTACATAAACTGTCTAATGACAAATATCTCCAAAGTAAAATATCAGAGTTTTCTCTAATTGATGATAATCATGGATTACAATGGGTTGTTATGATATGAAAAGGTTAGCTTGAATAGATTATTATATCAATTATACTAGGTTTTATATGAGATATTTAAGATTAGATTATTATGTTAATAATTAGAGACTTATTACTTGGACTGATCAACTAAATTATATCTCATAAAATTTCATATGGCCATAGATTTACTTTGGGGTGTATTCATATTATAAATCCTTCTTACTTGAGGTTAGAGAGATACCTAACATGATAAAATTCATACTTTAGTACCCTACTTATGAAAGTAAACATATGAACTTAGCTAATATGGGGGTGGCTATGTATGTTGCTGATCATGTGATTAGTTAGAGTGGAAACAAGATGAAATTTATCTACTTGTATAATAATAAAAGACGTATAGACCTTGATTGAATTGGACTAAAGAAATACATGGACATGCTTAGGTGTTTCACATATGATGTGTTCAACTTCTTAGATAAGTGACATGTGATTTGATTATTAGATAGATGAATGACATGTGATGTATTCATCCACTTGGAATGTCTATTTTGTAGAATAAAGATAATGTTGAGAGGCCTATAGTAGATTGACATGTCCAATTTCTAGTGGTTGTTTTATGTCATGGAAAATGGATATTATAAGATACATATGATGTATATGATATATCTTATAATGTACATGATCATATAAAGATATGAGTATGTTAATGGAAATTACACCAGACCCATTAGTAGCTTGAGTGTGATGTATGAAAGTTCCCAGTTAGGATGATTGTATCACTGAGAGGGGGAGGGATGAATCAGTGATAATTTTTCTTTTATGTTTCCATGAAACAACATTCTCCCACTGTTAAAGATTTCATTCCTCACTAAAAACAGTTCAAACACACATCCAAAGGAATATGATAATTTATAAGGTTCACTATTAAATAAGAATAACTACATCATTGGTATAGTATGGAAATGATTCAATAACACACAATCCACTAGAAAACAATCCTTAGAATACAGAAAGTAGGATATACAATTTCCCTCATGTAGCACTAGGAAGAAAATCCAAAAGTGTGTGTGCATCCTCTTTGAAAAAATAGGGTAAAAAAATGTTTATGTAACAAAACATCTTACATGTGGTTATTTTCAATATCCAAAAATTTATTCCTTCGAAAAAAATTATACATTTTCATCCCTAGAAGTTGGTAAGAACTTCAAGTATATTTATATAGAATTAGAATCTGATTGTCCAGTTTGAACTGCTCACTCCAATTCTTCATATCCAATTTCTCAATCTGATCTACCCACTTCAATATTAAAATATTATCTTCCAATATAATAGATATAGATCGGCTCGAATACATTTGATAAAATTAATAATTTCCTCTAACTCAGTACAAAAATTCTAATATAGAAATCCCGATCCAATTAACCAGCCTGATACAATGACCAATCGAGTGCGATGAGAAGAAGAATACAATAATCAGTTGAATATGATGAACACTAAATACGATGAGAATCTGAATACATCATTACAATCTTGTCCCTTCTCCTTTCACTTGTCCCTATTGATTTGTTTTTATAAAAAATGCAATACATAAAACTTATTTCTCTCCCTAGAAATTCGGGGCTTAACTCTCTTAAAATGAACAGTAAATTTATCAGAAAAAGTATAATATACTTTTTCATTTTATAGGTGACCCGTGAGAGATCTTGGATGGAATACCCAAAACGTTCCCGTTTAATAAAATTCAACTAAATCTTTATTTCCCTTGAATTTTGAGTGAATTTATGACTTCTTGAACTCTTCTATAATCTTCTTGAATATTCTTCAAACTTCATATCTTCATTAGATTTCCTTTTTCAATTACCAGTCTGGATATGATTTCAATTCTTGATTCTAATTAGATCAATAAATTTTCTTTAATATGATTCTCTATAACAATTTAAAAGAAACAATATTTGAATTTCAAGATCCATCTTGACAACAAATCCATTTTCCCCTCCAACTCTTCTCTTGATTCACATGAAATAAAAAACTTCTTCTTAATATCTTTTCTTGAACCACATGAACATAAAGTTGATAAATTCAACCCCTTTTAAATTTTTGACTACATTATTGATCATTTTCATTTCATTCATCAGTATCAAGAAAATGTTCATCTAATTTTGGCATCTCTTAACCTGATTGAAGAAAAAGAAAATCTTTCATAAATCTTCTCAACATTTATGAATATGATGAGACTATTATGATGGATTTACCAAATATCTTATCTAAATCTCATGCCTCAGAATACATTGACAATCATCTACTATAGTTTTTTGGTTATAGTTGAAAGTGTTGTAACTTCCTAATGAGAAACCTCTTTTTTTCTTTATTAGACTTAATATGATTAGGATGAATACAATATTTAGCACCATTTTTTCTTTTTCAATATAGATCTGAACAATCTAAATATGATTGGCAGCATCTCCTTCACTCACTCTTTCTTCCATATATCTTACATCATAAGTTTCACAACTTATGATCAATGAGAATTCCAAGATTAGAAAAGAAAAATTGAAGTTGAATTTTCCTAGACATGTAGACTTTGATTCTCTCATTATAATTAAACCTTCCATAACGGATTCAGTGATAATCCAATGACCATTTACTTACATCAATATTATTTCTCAATACAATCAAAATTATTATTCTAGATTTAGTGTGAATCTGATGAAACTTTTCTTCCAATGATATTTACCCGAATACAATAGAACTTTATAAACATTGTAAGTACAATTATCCAAATATTATAGTCAGCCCAAATTTCAAAAAATAAAATAAAAAATGAGGTGATTTTCCTTTCTCCTTAAACTTTATTTACAAAAAAAGTCCATACCATGAATATGATCATTTTGGCCTTAACAATCCCCCACTGTGGATTTTTTTTGTCAAACAAGTTTCATAAATAACTAAATTTTTTATCTTAAAGCAATGGACCATTTATCAATAAGTATAATCCTACATGGGCTAACTCATTATAGGAAATAAGAATCGTTGAACACAAAACCATGCTTTTCAAAAGAAGTGATTATGAAAACTTCCGTATATTTTCTTCCTTTCTTTCTCAGCCTCTTCACCTTTCAAAGAATATAAAAAAATTGTTTCCTACAACCACTCCAATAAATAGTTACAATAGTTCACACACAATATAAGGATGAATTCACAGCTTACCCATAACATCTGATTTTCTACTTTACTTTTAAGGATAGATTTATGAAACAATTAAATTATCCCCATTGAAAACTGTCACGACACGTCCTCGGGGCCCGTGCCGTAACTACCCCAAGCCCGCCTTCCATAGGCCAGGGGCTAGCGACTAGCACCAAGGCGTAAATCCCAGTAAAAAGGGGAAGGCATTGCCTTTGTAAAGTAAACAAGCACCACAGCGTAAGCAAGTGGAAAAGTAAACACTACGAAAAAAACAGAGTACAACTGAAGTGCGGAAAAGTAAAAGGGCCAGTATACAAACCCAAACTGAAAGTAAAGTACAACTCGAAAGGGAAAATAGAAACTGTAAAGTAAAAGCCGCTACACCGAGTTTTCCACTGGAAATCCCACCTGAAGGGTGGGTACAGATAGCTCCACTGCTCCTCGGGTCCCGCCGTCCGCTCCGAGCACGTCCCGCCCAGTGGTCCACCTCCAGGTACCGTCCTGCTCTGCAGGCCTCAACCACGATCAACGATGTCCGTCGTCTGCACTAAACACAACGTAGTGCGGGCATAGCCCGTGCAGGGGTGAGTATAACGATACTCAGTAGGGACCCCGAGACCTCAAGGTCTCACTAAAACCAACAAGGATAACCACAAGAAGATCTCAACAGATAACCTCTACGTAGATATATGACCATACATATACCTAAGTTATCAAGTAACCCATCTCAATCATGAGGCAAACACAAGGTCAAAAGTCTCATCTCAAACCAGGATTTTCCTCATCGAAACCTTAACTGCTGAAGAGCTCTGTCTCTGGAGTGTACAGTGGTCCTCTCACGACTCCGAGGTACTGCTCACCAACCTAAGACTGCTGTAGTACTCCACCTATCGAGTATTGTGGGTCAGCTGCTACAACCAAGCGCTCCTATGTGCCGCTATAACCAAGCCCACCTCTGTCGTGGGGCTGCCGCTACAACCAAGCGCTCCCATGTGCCACTACAACCAAGCGCACCTCTGCCGTGGGTCTGCCGCTACAACCAAGCGCACCTCTGTCGTGGGTCTGCCGCTACAACCAAGCGCTTCCCTGTGCCGCTACAACCAAGCGCACCTCTGTCGTGGGTCTGCCGCTACAACCAAGCGCTCCCATGTGCCGCTACAACCAAGCGCACCTCTGTCGTGGGTCTGCCGCTATAACCAAGCGCTCCCATGTGCCGCTACAACCAAGTGCACCTCTGTCGTGGGTCTGCCGCTACAACCAAGCGCTCCCATGTGCCGCTACAACCAAGCGCACCTCTGTCGTGGGTCTTCCGCTACAACCAAGCGCTCCCATGTGCCGCTACAACCAAGCGCACCTCTGTCGTGGGTCTGCCGCTACAACCAAGCGCTCCCATGTGCCGCTACAACCAAGCGCACCTCTGTCGTGGGTCTGCCGCTACAACCCAGCGCTCCCATGGGCCGCTACAACCAAGCGCACCTCTATAACACACCGGGTCATCCGATCAGCAGTCGTCGGGTCTCAGTCAGCTACACGGTCTCCGTTCTCCGCAAGCTCGTCTCCGGGAGGGTTCGCTCCACGAGCCACTGGTCGATACTCCAAGTATCACAAAGTCCTGCAAGGAAGTATCTCAAAGTACCACCTCGTTGTAGGGGTCTCAACGCAACAGACGACGCGTCAATCGGACGCCCGGTCTGTGAGTTACTAGACTTTTCATCCCAGGGGCCCAGTTGGTTTCGGGTGCGAACCAATCCGGCCGTAACTCAACTATACCCCGAACACTCATAGGGTATACTAATAGGGACCGTTTCTCAACAAGATCACCAACGCCGCTGACGGTTCGTCAAACGGACGTTCTGTCAGAAAGGTATCAGCTTTTCTGTTCTAGGGGCCCGGTTGCATTTCGGTGCAATCCAACCCGGCCACTCTCCAACTGTATCCCAAACTCGGGCGGAGGATGCCAAAATTTCCATCTCATCAAGAGGAAAGCAACGAGATAGACGGCGCGTCAATCGGACGCCCGGTCTGTGAGTTATTAGCTTTTTCGTTCCAGGGGCCCGGTTGGTTTCGTGAGCGATCCAACCCGACCGCACTCTGACGGCATCCAAACCTCGAGCGGAGTAAGCCAAAAGATCCATCTCACTTAGAGGAATTCAACAAAGCTGACGGCACGTCAATCGGACGTCCGTAGCTCAAGATATGAGCGTTTCCGCTCAGAGGGCCCGGTTGGTTTCGTGTACGAACCAACCCGGACGAACCCAAAGTAATCTGAATCCTTGAGTGCGATATACCAAAACGACCGTCTCGATCCAATGATCGTGTTGCCGCTGACGGCGTGTCGTTCGGAAGCCTGTAGCTCAAGTTACGTCCATTTGAACGAAAACCGTCCGAAGAAGGGGGGTCCGGGCCTGGGTCGACCCGGCCCGACCCCCCCCCCCCCCGGGGTCGGCCGAACTGGGTCGACCCGAACCGGGTTGACCCGACCCGGTCCGACCCGAACCGGGTTGACCCGACCCGGTCCGGTCCGGCCAGGGCGCGGCCCGGCTTGGTTCGGCCGAGCGGCCGAGCGCCGCGGGGCGCTGCCCCCGCGGTCTGAAGATGCCGCGGCCCCGGTTGGGGCCGCCTTGCTAGCGGACGCGGCGGCCGGGCCGCGTCCCTCCACCGGTTCTGCGCGGCCGCGGAACCGCGTCGCCGCCGCGGCTTCAGTCGCGGCGGGTTTTGCCGGCGGCGCGTCGGGCGTCGCCGCCGCGCCGGAGGGGCGCGCCGGCGGGAGTTTCCGCGGGCCACCGGACGCAATCCGGTGGTCCGTTTTACTTCCCGTCTGCGCCGTTGTTCCTCTCGGGTTCCGTTCTTCACTACGGGATCAAGAAACTGCCCTTGCGTCACGTTCCATCGTTGCCCGTAAAATCCGCACAAAAACGAAGAGCGGCGGAGGGTCGTCGGGCCGTGTTCGTTTGGCCCGCACCCTCCGCGTTAGAGATAAACAACGGGAGGAATAAAGTTCAACACACGAACGCATATCCGAAAACAATTTTAATTAAATAAAATTGTTTTATAAATCGGGTTCCTCATTTTGAACGGAAACAACATGGGAAAAAGAGGCATTTCCAAAAATAAAATCCCTACCTCGTAGTCGTCGCGCGTGAGCATTCTTCGTGGAATTGTTCGTCGCAGAAGAAGGGGATCATCGCGTCGTCATGGAAAGGTATCACGTCGTCGCGGAAACCGGCGTTGAGTCGGCGAACTCAACGAACCATGAAACAACAGATTTAATTAAATTAATTAAATCCGTGTTTTGGTAAAAACCACAAAGGAGATTAAAAAGAAAATTCGAGACTCTTACCTCAAGCAGCTGATCGAAGATCCGTTGAGGAGGAAGAGACGTCGCAGAAGAACGTTGCAGGAAGGGAACGTCGACGTTGCGGAACTCGGCGTCGCGTCGTCCATTTCCGGGTTCGGCGTTCTTCGTCGGAGGCCGACGTTCTTCGCGTTCTTCGCGTTCTTCGCAAAGAAGGATAAAGGCACGATGACTCTATCAAACCTCTCAACCAGTAATCCTCCAAAAAGACTGGTTGGTCTTATTTTATTATTATGCCAACCAACGAAAAAAGGGTAAGTAATGACCCATCAATTCATTGAGTTAATTCAACGAAAGAAACAGATCATTTAATTTATGAAATAAACCGCCCAATTAAATGGTCTATTAAGAATTTAAGAAAATGCGTCAGTTGACTTTCATAATGACGGGTTTTCACAGGTGCGTTACATAGCGGAAAGAAACGGTGGGGCTCATGCGGGCCCCACCTCACAAATATCCTACTGAGAGGGTAGGATATTTCTGGATAGTCCCCTATCCGTTTCAACTCAGTTTAAGTGGCTTCCAAGTGGCTTCAGGTGGCTTAAGTGAAATAAAATAAAGTTGTCGTAAAATTATTTTATTTCTTAACTTTAAGCCCGAAAATTAAAAACCACACCCGAGAAAACGCAACTACGGAAGAGGCATTTATAAGCAAATACCGGAGCTGCGATTTCATCGGTGCCCTCAGAATTCGATTCCGGGCACCGGTTCAAAAGTTAGAAAAACTCGCTCGTCCGTTCACTGAACGTACCCGAGCCAAACTTCGGAAAATGATTCCGGGCACACCGGGCCTCAGAATCAGGTGCCGTCAGAAACTATGCTCTTGTAAAATTCCAAAGAAAATTAAGAAAAAAATTTCCTTGAAATTTACGAGTCTTTACATTACTCCCACCACAGGGCTTTACGTCCCCGTAAAGCTTCACTACAAACTTAGAGATACAAAGGTGGTACTGAGCACGCATATGAGCCTCCCGCTCCCAAGTGCTCTCCTGGAGGCTCCTGAGCTGTCATCTGAAGCGCACTAGAGGAATCGATCGTCCATGTAGGACCCACTCCTGTCGATCCTCGATCTCTACCGGGGCCTCCGCAAAAGTCGCCCCATTATCATAGACCAGCTTCCCATGGTCAAAGATGTGTGTCGGGTCATGCATGTATCTCCTCAGCTGAGATACGTGGAAGACGTCGTGCAACCTGTGCAACTGAGGTGGTAGAGCTAGGCGATAAGCCACCTCTCCAATCCTGCTGAGGACCTGGAAAGTCCCGATGAAGCGTGGAGACAACTTGCCGCCTCGGCCAAATCTCTGCAAACCACGTCGAGGTGAGACCCGCAAGAAGACGTGGTTGCCATCCTCGAACTCTAATGGCCTCCGCCTCCTGTTAGCATAAGAATTCTGTCGGCCTTGAGCTGTCTTCATCCGCTCCTGGATGACCTGGACCTTCTCTATCGTGGCCTAGACCACCTCTGGTCCCACAAGAGCTGCTATGATTTCTTCCTTGCCGATAAGAGAAATCTGGTCTCATCCCCTGGATGAACCACGTTCTTTGCCTAATACTGTCAATACCGACATGGATGATACTAACCCATACCAAGGATGACGTCGTAAGGCCTCGACGCTACTACAAAGAGATCCAACCGTTACTCTCGCCGCCAAGGGTTGAGTCAAACTGTCGGCATCAGTGTGTGGTAACTGGGTCTCCTCCAGTAGGTACCTCTCAAGTGAGGGTCAAGTCAACGGTCTAAACCAGAACCTCTTAGTAACAACACAAGAGAGGACAGGGAAGTAAATGCCACAAGAAAAGGTGTCTTTTAATACTGTAGCTCAAGTACAAAGACACAAAGCATCTACAAACATACATCAACAAAACTAGAAGCAACATGAACAAAAGTCTCCAGGTCTGGAGCTAGTCCCGCTCCTGTCCATCTGCTCCCGGAGCCCCATGATTGTAGGCCTCAGCTGCCTGAAGCTGAGCTCTCCCATGTCCTCCTGTCCCCTGCGGTCGGGGTGGACCTCCTGGTGGTGGTGGTGGCAACACCCCGAAGCATCATCCACCTCCAGCTGCACGGCCAGCTCCCCTGCCGTGGCCGCCTGCTCCTTGCGGCCCGCCCTGATCGAACCTCTGCCTCTACCTGGGGGGGCCTTCGTTCGTCTTTTGGTCATTCGTATGGCGGGTCGGACAGTCACGAGCCATGTGACCAACCCCACCGCAGGAGTAACACTGCCCTCTCATGGCAAGTCGTTTCCCACCCCGAGTGCCTCGCGCAAACGATCCAGAGTCATGCTGTCGACCACCTGTAGGTCCAGTCCTCTTGGACCCCTGAGTCATCCGTCTACTGCCCGCTGCAGAAGACTCTGCTGCATGCCGGTAAGTGGTGGGTCCTACTGCTGGAGACTGCTCAGCAAGGAAACTCTCCACTAAGAGGGCTCGCTCCAACACCCCTGCCTGAGTCGGAATGTTGACGGAGATTATCAAAGCCCTGATCTCATGCCTCAGTCCCTGCTCGAAGGTCCAGGCCCGGAATAACGGGTCCCGTACCATATTTGTGGAGTAGCGCGAGAGATCAGTAAATCTCGCCGAGTACCGGGCCACTGACATGCTGCCCTGCCGCAGCTGTAGTATCTCCTGGATGCGCACTGCTCAGAGGGTGGCTGGGACGAACTCAGAGCGGAAGATTCTCTCAAAGTTTGTCCAGAGGAGAGACGCCTCGTCGTGCACCTGGAGCATCAAGCTCCACCATCTGCCCGCTGCCGCGTGCAGGAGGCTCACTGCGAGGATCACCACGAGGTCTGCTGGTGTCCTCAATAATCTGAAAACCCGTACAACTGCCTCCAGCTAGTCCTCGGCGGCCTGAGGGTCCGTCTCCCCGCAGAACCTGGGCGGTCGCTGGTGCTGGAACTCATGCAGTGCACTAAGGCGACGTGCATCGTCAGCGGCTGGGGCTAGTAGTATCGGTGCCTCGGCGGGTATAGGTACCGCCGGTGCCTCAGCTGTCAAAGGGCCCTGTACCGAGTCCTCGACGCTCCGTGGGCTCTCACCACGCACATCGCTCGGAACCCTAGATGGCTGTCATCGTGGGGCCATCCTGAAAAGGAAACAAGTGCACCACGGTCAGGACAGTATACCTGGTGAGTTGACATAAGTAATCACAAGGAAAACTTGAAACACACATGCAATCAATGTTTTCGTGCATTAAGTCGGAAATCAGAATTCAGGGTCCTAGTGTACGGATACGTCGGCCGCCGCACCAACACTGGACTCCCTAGACTGATAACCACACTCAATACACTAAAGATTATTGCTTCCCATAGAATAAAGATCAGAGTCTGCGGTAGAACCGACCACCTCTGATACCAATTTGTCATGACCCGTCCTCGGGGCCCATGCCGTGACTACCCCAAGCCCGCCTTCCATAGGCCAGGGGCTGGAGACTAGCACCAAGGAGTAAATCCTGGTAAAAAGGGGAAGACATTGCCTTTGTAAAGTAACAAGCACCACAACGTAAGCAAGCGGAAAAGAAAACACTAAGAAAAATATAGAGTACAACTGAAGTGCGGAAAAGTAAAAGGGCCAGTATACAAACCCAAACTGAAAGTAAAGTACAAATCGAAAGGGAAAACAGAAACTGTAAAGTAAAAGCCGCTACACCGAGCTGTCCACTGGAAATCCCACCTGAAGGGTGGGTATAGATAGCTCCACTGCTCCTCGGGTCCCGCCGTCCGCTCCGAGCACGTCCCGCCCAGTGGTCCACCTCCAGGTACCATCCTGCTCTGCAAGCCTCAACCACGATCAACACTGTCCGTCATCTGCAACCAACACAACGTAGTGCGGGCATAGCCCGTGCAGGGGTGAGTATAACAATACTCAGTAGGGACCCCGAGACCCTCAAGGTCTCACTAAAACCAACAAGGATAACCACAAGAAGATCTCAACAGATAACCTCTACTTAGATATATGCCCATACATATACCTAAGTTATCAAGTAACCCATCTCAATCATGAGGAAAACACAAGGTCAAAAGTCTTAGCTCAAACCAGGATTTTCATCATCGAAACCGTAACTGCTGAAGAGCTCCGTCTCTGGAGTGTACAGTGGTCCTGTCATGACTCCGAGGTACTTCTCACCAACCTAAGACTGCTTTAGTACTCCACCTATCGAGTATTGCAGGTCAGCTGCTACAACCAAGCTCTCCCATGTGCCTCTACAACCAAGCGCACCTCTATCGTGAGTCTGCCGCTACAACCAAGCGCTCCCTTGTGCCGCTACAACCAAGCGCATCTCTGTCGTGGGTCTGCTGCTACAACCAAGCGCACCTCTGTCGTGGGTCTGCCGCTACAACCAAGCGCTTCCCTGTGCCACTACAACCAAGCGCACCTCTGTCGTGGGTCTGCCGCTACAACCAAGCGCTCCCATGTGCCCCTACAACCAAGCGCACCTCTGTCGTGGGTTTGCCGCTACAACCAAGCGCTCCCATGTGCCGCTAAAACCAAGCGCACCTCTGTCGTGGGTCTGCCGCTACAACCAAGCGCTCCCATGTGCCTCTATAACCAAGCGCACCTCTGTCGTGGGTGTGCCGCTACAACCAAGCGCTCCCATGTGCCGCTACAACCAAGCGCACCTCTGTCGTGGGTATGCCGCTACAACCAAGCGCTCCCATGTTCCGCTACAACCAAGCGCACCTCTGTAACACACCGGGTCGTCCGATCAGTAGTCATCGGGTCTCAGTCAGCTACACGGTCTCCGTACTCCGCACGCTCATCTCCAGGATGGTCTGCTCCACGAGCTATTGTTCGATACTCCAAGTATCACAAAGTCCCGCAAGGAAGTATCTCAAAGGACCACCTCATCGTAGGGGTCTCAACGCAACAGACGGTGCGTCAATCGGACGCCCGGTCTGTGAGTTACTAGCTTTTTCGTCCCAGGGGCCCGGTTGGTTTCGTGTGCGAACCAATCCGGCCATAACTCAACTATACCCCGAACACTCATAGGGTATACTCATAGGGACCATTTCTCAACGAGATCACCAATGCCACAGACGGTTCGTCAAACAGACGTTCTGTCAGAAAGGTATTAGCTTTTCCGTTCCAGGGGCCCGGTTGGATTTCGGTGCGATCCAACCCGGCCACTATCCAACTATATCCAAAACTCGGGCGGAGGATGCCAAAAGTTCCATCTCATCAAGAGGAAAGCAACGAGACAGACGACACGTCAATCAGACGCCCGGTCTGTGAGTTATTGGCTTTTTCGTTCCAGGGGCCCGGTTGGTTTCGTGAGCGATCCAACCCGACCGCACTCCGACGGCATCCAAACCTCGAGCGGAGTAAGACAAAAGATCTGTCCCACTTATAGGAATTCAACAAAGCTGACGGCACGTCAATCGGACGTCCGTAGCTCAAGATATGAGTGTTTCCGCTTCGAGGGCCCGGTTGGTTTCGTGTACGAACCAACCCGGCCGAACCCAAAGTAATCCTAAACCTTGAGTGCAATATACAGAAATGACTGTCTCGATCCAAGGATCGTGTTGCCGCTGACGGCGCGTCGTTCGGAGGCCCGTAGCTCAAGTTAAGGCCATTTGAACGAAAATCGTCCGAAGATGGGGGGTCCAGGCCCGGGCCGACCCGGGCCGACCCCCCCCCCCCCCCCCAGGGTCTGCCGAACCGGGTCGACCCGACCCGGTCTGGTCCGTCCAGGGCGCGGCCCGGCCGGTCGGACCGGCCCAGCTCGGTTCGGCCGAGCGGCCGAGCGCCGAGCGCCGCGGGGCGCTGCCCCCGCGGTCTGAAGATGTCGCGGCCCCGGTTGGGGCCGCCTTGCCAACGGACGCGGTGGCCGGGCCGCGTCCCTCCACCGGTTCCGCGTGGCCACGGAACCGCATCCCCACTGCGGCTTCAGTCGCGGCGGGTTTTGCCGGCGGCGCGCCGGGCGCCGCCACTGCCTGGCAGCTAGCCGCTGCCGGCCGTCGCCTCTGACCGCCGGCGCCGCCGCGCTGGCGGGGCGCGCCGGCGGGAGTTTCCGCGGGCCACCGGACACGCTCCGGTGGTCCGTTTTGCTTCCCATCTGTGCCGTTATTCCTCCCGGGTTCCGTTCTTCACTGCGGGATCAAGAAACTGCCCCTGCGTCATGTTCCATCGTCGCCTGTCAAATCCGCACAAAAACGAAGAGCGGCGGAGGGTCGTCGGGCCGTGTTCGTTTGGCCCGCACCCTCCGCGTTAGAGATAAACAACGAGAGGAATAAAGTTCAACACACGAACGCATATCCGAAAACAATTTTAATGAAATAAAATTGTTTTATAAATCGGGTTCCTCATTTTGAACGGAAACAACATGGGAAAAAGCGGCATTTCCAAAAATAAAATCCCTACCTCGTAGTCATCGCGCATGAGCGTTCTTCGCGGAATTGTTCATCGCAGAATAAGGGGATCGTCGCGTCGTCGCGGAAGGGCGTCGCGTCGTCGTGGAAACCGGCGTTGAGTCGGTGAACTCAACAGACCATGAAACAACAGATTTAATTAAATTAATTAAATCCGTGTTTTGGTAAAAACCACAAAGGAGATTAAAATGAAAATCCCAGACTCTTACCTCAAGCAGCTGATCGAAGATCTGTTGAGGAGGAAGAGACATCGCAGAAGAACGTTGTAGGAAGGGAACGTCGGCGTTGCGGAACTCGGCGTCGCGTCGTCGATTTCCGGGTTCGGCGTTCTTCGTCGAAGGCCGGCGTTCTTCGCGTTCTTCGCTTTCTTCGCGTTCTTTGCAAAGAAGGATAAAGGCACGGGGACTCTGTCAAACCTCTCAACCAGTAATCCTCCAAAAAGACTGGTTGGTCTTATTTTATTATTATGCCAACCAACGAAAAAAGGGTAAGTAACGACCCATCAATTCATTGAATTAATTCAACGAAAGAAACAACTCATTTAATTTATGAAATAAACCACCCAGTTAAATGGTCTGTTAAGAATTTAAGAAAATGCGTCAGTTGACTTTCATAATGATGGGTTTTCGCAGGTATGTTACTTAGCGGAAAGAAATGGCGGGGCTCGTGCGGGTCCCACCTCAAAAATATCCTACCGAGAGGGTAGTATATTTCTAGAGAGTCCCCTATCCGTTTCAACTCAGTTTAAGTGGCTTCCAAGTGGCTTCAGGTGCCTTAAGTGAAATAAAATAAAGTTGTCGTAAAATTATTTTATTTCTTAACTTTAAGCCCGAAAATTAAAAACCACACCCGAGCAAACGGAACTCCAGAAGAGGCGTTTCTAAGCAAATACTGGCGCTGCGATTTCATCAGTGCCCTCAGAATTCGATTCTGGGCACCGGTTCAAAAGTTAGAAAAACTCGCTCGTCCGTTCACTGAACATCCGAGCCAAACTTCGGAAAATGATTCCGGGAACACCGGGCCTCGGAATCAGGTGCCGTCAGAAACTGCGCTCTTGTAAAATTCCAAAGAAAATTAAGAAAAATATTTCCTTGAAATTTAATGGTCTTTACAAAAACACTATCCAAAGGAAATATGAGAGATAGGATATAAACACATACCTCAACCTTGATGAGAAAGAGATTAGATGCCCATAGTAAACCTCAATTTAGAAAAGGATTCCTTCAGAAAAGTTTTTGAGAAAATTTCAGTAACTTGTTCTAATGTTGGAACATAATCCAACTTCAATTCATTATTCTCCACATGATCTTTGATGTAATGATATTTTATATCAATATGTTTCAAATGAGAATATTGAACCAGATTCCTGGTGATATTGATTGTACTTTTATTGTCACAACCCATAGGCAGGGTTAACTTTACTTCAACAATAAAGTATTCTAATTGAGTTTTCATCCACATAAGTTGAGTAGTGGCTTGAGTGGAAAACATACACTCATCTTAAACTATACTAAGAGTTATTGAATTCTATTTCTTTGAATTCCAACTAATACAATAATTTCCCAAAATAAATACTCCACCAGATGTGGATTTTCTATCATCAGCATTTCATATACAATCAGGATCTAAATACCCAAAAAAATCAATACTTTATAAGCTATAATATCTGATTTTAAATTATATTTTCTTTTAATGTATCTTAGAATTATTTTTCTAGCAATTAAATGTGATTATTTTGGATCACTCTAAAGTATTTCACATCAAGTAACAATTTAAACAACATAGAGTAATGAGGTAGGAAAATAAAACAAACTTCCAATAAAATTTTCGTATGATTTTTGATCAACTTATTTTCCTTATCCCTATTTAGATAACTTTATTCTCACTGAAATCAGTGTGGAAATCGGTTTTGAGTTTTCCATGCCGAACCTCTTAAGAAGTTCCTTAACATACTTTTCTTGAGAAGAAAATGTTTTTTTATTTTGTAGTAACCCAAGACAATATTTCATTTCCCCCATTATGGACATTTCAAAAACCTTTTTCATCTCTTAATAAAATATTTCACAACTTCCTTCATCATTACTAGAAAAGATAATGTCATCAACATAAATAATTATGATGAGGGAATACTCTTGAATTTCTTGGACATAAATATTTCTATCAACTCTTCCCTTCTTGAAACTCATATTACTTAAGAAAGTATCTAATTTGGAATAAATTGCTTCTAGATCTTATTTTAGCCCATACAATACCTTTTTCAATCTTTATACATAACATTCATCTTTCCAAACAAAAAATCCCCAAGGTTGTTCAACGTAAACATACACATAAAGATCACTATTCAATAATTAGTATTTAAAATCCATTTGAAAGATCTTGTAACCTCATTGTACAATAATAGAAAGAAAAATTATGATTGTTTATAATATTTCCACTGAAGTAAAAGTTTCATCAAAATCAATACCTTTAATTTATGAATACCCTTTTCACACCAATATTGGTTTGTTTCTTATCACTTCACCTTTTTTATTCAAATTGTTCTAATGGAACCCCTTCGTGACAATAATGTTCTTGTTTTCAAGTTTGGTTACAAGTTTTTATTTTTAATTATTTTTAATATGATCTAATTCTTCATTCATGGCTTGAAACCATTCTGATTGCTTAAAAGATTCTTTCACATCATTCAGATCCACTTTTGAATACAAATAAGTATGTTTAAAAACATTTGTTGTTATTCTTGTTGGAATATTCTGATGTTGATCCCCAATGATATTATAAGATTCCACTTTCTTCCTCAACATAGGATTAGATTTTCAAGTATCTTCCTCATCACTAGAAATAGATGAGTCTGATTCTTCTTCTTTAGATGGATTAAAATTTTATGTATCCTTATTAGAATTGTTTTCAAAACATTCCTTTCCCAAAACTTCCTTATCTCTCTAAATTCAGTCTTCTTCCTTATATATTTCCATTACTTTCACAATAATTGAATCGATAATTATTCCTATTTTTTTTGAAAAACATATATCTTCTTCTTTCTAGAGAATATCCATAAAACTATATCTTCACCTTTCTACTAAATCTTTCCATAGTGTCCACCTTTCTTCTTTATAATACATAGAATCCCAAAAACTATGAAGTGTTTCATGATTGGTTTTTTCCTATAAAACAATTCGTATGGAGTCATACCCAATATTGGACTATAGAAACATTGGTTTTGAATATAAACAATAGTACTCAAGGATTTACACCAATAGTAGTGAGAAAAACCATATTCAATTGACATAGTTCTCCCCATTTACCCCAAACTTCTATTATTTCTTTCACCAACCCCATTTTTTTGAGGGGTGTATGAAGAACCATACTCATTCTAAATTCTATGCTTCTCAAGGTAACCTTAAAATTTTTCACTTCTATATTCACCACAATTGTATGTTCTCAACTTCTTCACTGAATACTCACATTCTTTCTTAGATTTTATTCTGAAACTTTTAATCATTTTAAAATCTTCTGACTTATTTTTAATATTTATAACACAAGTGATGCGAGTAAAATAATCAATTAAATGATGAAGTAATTACCTCCATTTATTGATTTTTTTCTCATTGGACCACAGACATCATAATGAATAATATCTAGGGGTTGATTTGAACAAATATCAACTTTCTTGTGCATGAAATTTGTAATCTTTCCTTTCTAGAAAATTGATAAACACCAATATTTTCTTCTTGGAAAAACTGAAATTTCTCAGACACTGTCTTGTTTTGATAGCTTTATCATGTTTCTTTGACACAAGTGTCCAATAATTTTATTCAATAATTGGTTCTCTTCCACCATACTCATGTAACAAGTGTTTTGTATTTCACCAACCCAAAACAAGTTTCCTTTTGTACATTGGTCACTTGTAACAATTTTTCATCTTCCACACTTAAAAAAACCCATCTTTTCTGAATATACCTTCTTAAAACTCATAAAACAATTGTGAGACACTTCGAAAATTGTGTTTTATCACATAAATATAAAATATTTTTTTTTGTATTTCTTCTTTTCATTCCCAATGATGGATGATCCAACACCTTTTATTTTCAAGGATTCATCATTAGAAAATGTCACTATTCATTCTTTAAAGTCTTTCAGATTCTTTAAAAAATTCAAATCTTCTATCATGTGAGAAGAACACCCACTATTAAGAATACAAGCTCGTTCTCTTTTTGTATATTTTAATGTAATTTAAACAATAAGAGACTTTTATTCTTTTTTCCTTTCCTCAATTTTAGATTATGATAATTAATAATAATCTATTGTTGTGCTAGTAACAATAAAATACATACTTTTTCTAGGTTTCTTACTTATTCACATCTTTCAAAAATAGTTTCCAAAGGTTAGAACCTATTTTCAATCTTCACACCTACCTTATCTAATTTCTTTTATTGAGAGAATTGACCCCCCCTCAACCTTTTCCATTAATAAACTATGGATTAATAGTAATGTTATTGGTTGAACTAATACATATTAGCCACGTGTCCAAATCTGACACAATACCAACAGTTACCATAGAAAGAGTATTTTTTATCTAAAACTTTCATACTGACCGGAATTGTAAATTTGTTTCTTAGCAACCTTATTTTCTTTTTTGTCTGAGCCACCAACCATTCTATTTTAAATCTGAATATTTATTTCCTTTTCAGCTTTATCAGAACCAGAAGAATTGGAATTTTTTTGGATTTTTAGTTTTTGGATTCAGTTTTTTTAGAAAATTATGAATTCTTAACTTTGTTGGTTTTGGTCAAATACATAACTTTCTCACTTTCTTCATTTCAGAAACCCTTCTATATCTATTATCACCCTTTGATGGAAACTTTTGTTGAACCTTATCATTTTTCTCATTATGGTAACTTTCACCAACTTCAGAGATAGTTTTTTTTGAAACTTGTATTCTTCATTTGAGATTTAGATAACTTTTTTTGGCAAAGATACAAATATTATTTTTTTTTCTTTCAACTTCACTTCCAAATTTTCATTACTATTCATTTCTTCCTAAAGATAATTTTTCAAATCATCAATTTATTTTAGAAGCTTCAATTTATCATCAGAGAAACATTTCATGATTTCTTATTGAGGAACAATAATATAAAAAAAATTTGTTTTTATTTTCAATACTTATAATCATTCTCTGACATTATTTCAAATCTTCTTTCAAATGAAACTCATGTTTTGTTTCTTTTTCCCTAAAATTACTACTTCTAAATTATTCATCATTTATGGTTGAAATAAAAGTATTCTCAATACCATAATTAAAAGATTTTTTTGATTTTGATTCACCACTATATTATTCTTCATATTTTGATAAGAAAATTATTATTTTGGAATTGAATAAATTTATATCTTTCCCTATGGAATACGATTTTCCTTTATCTCCCTATTTCTTCCTCTATATTCTTGTACTTATTTCTTCTTCATCACTATCATATTATTTCTTTCTTTGAGGAAAAATAGCTACAAAATTTATAATGACTCAAAATTCAAAATATTTTAAGGAAAGTTTACCTTTGTATTCCCATATACCTCTTTTCACATTTTTAGAAAGCAAGGATAAGATTTCATCAAAAATTTTACTTAGCTCATTTTCATAATTGGATTCACTAGCTTCATCTTAAATAATAAACTTCTTCAAATTTTCTTTTTTAGACTTGAGATAAATTTAACTATCAATTTTTTTATTATTATAGATTTCTCCGTTCTCATTTCTTATGTAATGAGGATGCTATGAAAATAATCTAGAGATAATGTTTTAGGATCTCTGTCTTCTAGTGAAGAAACTTTTTCATCAAACTTATCTTGAAGGATTATCAAAATATTTTCAACAACTGTAGAATCATCTAACTTTTCACCAAGACATCTGATAGTTTTAACAATGTCATTCACCATGGTAATGAATTCCCCAAAAGATTCATATTCACCCATATTCAAATATTCATATTTCGATATCCAGATTTGTAACTTTGTCTTCTTCACTATTTTATTGCCTTTGTATATGTTTTTCAATTTATCCCATATACCTTTGGCTGTGGATACACATTTCACCCTTAGGAATTCACTTCATAAAGTGATGATAATAAAGCATTATTGTCCCTTCCATCATTTGCAAGATTCATCTTATCAATAGATATAAAAGGAAATTTATAGTCAATAGTAGGAAACCCATATGTTGAAGCTTCATGAAAATCATATACAATAGACATAAGATAAGACAACATTCTATCTTTCAGGATATGATAATTATTTCCATCGAAAACTGGAATCCCTTTACTATTCACACAATTCAAATTCTTCATCGGCAAAGAATATGTGAAGGGAACATATGCTCTAATACCACTTGAAAGTGCCTAGTCAGGATGATTGAATCACTGAGAGGGGGATGGGTTGAATCATTGATACTTCTTATTTTATGTTTCCTTGAAATAATTTCCCCCTATTAAAGATCTCATTCCTTACTAAAAATAATTCAAACATACATCCAAGGAACAAAAGATTTTACAGGGTTCCATATTCAATAAGAATAGTTGCGTCCTTGGTATGGTTTGGAAATGATCCAATACCACAAAATCCAATAGAAAAAAATCCTTAGAATGCAATAATTAGGATATACCCTTTCACTCATGTAGCACCTTTAAGAAAATACAAAAGTACATGTTCACCCTCTTAGAAAAAATTAGATAAAACAATATTAGTGTGACAAAAAATGTTATATGTTCTTTTTTTCAATATCCACAAATGTATTCCTTTAAAAAAACAATTCTTCAATTTCTTACCTAGAAACTGGTAAGAACTTCAAGGACTTTGATATAGAATTAAAATCAGATTGTATAGTCTAAACTGCTCACTCTGAATTTCCATATTAGATTTCCTAATTCAGTTTTCTTACTCTAATCATCAAATCAAATTTTCAAATATGGTACTTATAGCTCTTCCTGAATAAAATTTATACAATTTAGAATTTCTTCTTCTTAAGTATAAAAATTCTTATACGGAAATCCCAATCTAATTATCCAACCCGATACGATGATAAGAAAAATATAGTAATCAGTAGAATACAATAAGCCCTAAATATGATGATCCTCTAGATACAACATTGTGATCTTGTCTCTTATCCTTTCAATTATCTTCATTGAAACTTATTCAACAAAAACTAATCTAGAAAACCTCCTTCTCTCCCTAGAAAGTTGGATCTTCTCTCTCTTCTGGTGACCAATACATCGGTCAAAAAAAGTTCAAGATGTTTTTTTCTTTTAAAGGTGACCCATTAGAGGTTTTGGCAGGAATCCCCAAAACTTTCCCACTCAATATAATTCTCCCAAATCTCGTTTTAACTTGAATTTCAAGTGAATTTATGAATTTTTCAACTCTTCTCGAATCTTCTCAAATATTATTTAAACTTTATCTCTTTATCATATTTCATTTTTCAATTACTAGTCTAGATTTAATTTCAATTATTGATTCTGATTTTCTCAATATGATTTCTTCAATATGACGCTCTGTACTAATTAAAAAGAAACATTTTTTGAATTTCACTCTTCCACTTAAAAACAAATCCATTTTTTCATCATCAATTCTCTTGATTCACTTGAAATACAAAAATTCTTCTTCATATCTTTTCTTGACCCACTTGAACATTAAACAGATCAATTGAACACCTCTTAAATGGATGAATAGATTGTTGATAATTTTATTTTAATTCATAGGTCTCAAGAAATATTTCACTAGTTATGATGATTCTTGACCCGATTGAAGAAAGAAATCATTTTTCACAAGCATTCTCGACCTTTATGAATCTAATGATACTATTACGATGGATTAACCAACATTATTATTTAAATATAATGCCTCTAAATACATTTTAATAGGATGATACTGTGTTTTTCTTAAAATTGAATGTGTTGTAACTTCCTAATTAGCAACCTCTTTCTTTCCTTCTCAGCCTGAATATGATCAGGCTGAATATGTTAACATCCTTTTTCTTTTTCTATCTAGATCCGACCAATCTAAATATGGTTGGAAGCATCTTATTCACTAAATATTTCTTCTATAAAGATTGAATCATAAGATTTGCAAATTACTTTTGATTTTTGAGAATTCCAAGAGCAGAAAAGCATCGTCACATTTGATTTATCCTAGTCATGAAGACTCTGATTCTCCTATTACAATCAAACCTTTCATACCAGATTCAGTGTGAATCTAATGACCATTTAATTTCATCAATATTCTTCCTCTATATGATCAACCTTCTCATTATGGATTTAGTGTGAATCTGATGAGACTTTTTTCCATCCATCTTTACCTGAATACGATGGACCTTTTCAAACATTGTGAGTCTGATTCTCCGAATACGATGGTCAACCAAAATTTCAACAAAATAAAAAGTGAGGTGATTTTCCATTCTTCTTAAAATACCTTGAAAATAAATGAAAATACCTTAAATATGATTATTTTGGTATTAACAATGTCCCAGGCACGGATGCCACTCAACTATGTCCTGAGCCCGGTTGGCCGCATGGGCCAAGCACATCTCCCCAAACTCCAAAGGATGTCGACTAGAATGTAGGGTATCGGGTTGGTCCATGAAAAGAGTATTCACTCATAACCACAGTAGAATAGCGTTAAAATGAATAGATAAAATAATTGATGCAGTATAATAATGAATAAATAAAGGCAACAAAAGTAAATAACCAAGTATCTGGTATCAATAATCAAAATTTGTAACAGAATCATATAAACTAGATGATAATGTCTTGTCTAAAAAATAGGAAAACATGGGTATAAGTAGAAGACATCAATACTATACAGGCTATACAAAATGAATCAAATAAAGAAAAAATATATCTAGCATCCCAATCTCCAGCCCAGTCATCTTCTACCAACTCAATCTGAAGTTAATCTAGAAGTCATGTATTAATTAGAGGACCATTCCCCTTATCCACACATGCAAGCATGTTGTCTACATGAGTACTATAAGTGTCTTATATAGGGTTTGATATAAATCTAAGTTGGCCACCACCAACGACGTCTATAAATATCTAGTCTATGTATACAATATGGAAGTGTGTAGATATAATAATGCGGAGCAATAATAAAAACTATAAATGGGTTGTCTCTGGATGTTGAAAGGAAACCAGGCTGATACCACCTGCTTTAGCCCATGCTAAAATAACTCTGAACAAGTATCAACAGACGCAATTACCAATATCACATTTATAAGGGATTCCATGCCCAATATCATCACAGTTAAGGGGACCTCATAGTATCAAATAATAGGGATGCCATGCCCATTATCACAAATAGTAAGGGACCCCATGCCCAATATCACATTTATAAGGGACACCATGCCTAGAATCACATTTATAAGGGACGCTATTCTTGGTATCACAGAGAGGGACTCCATGTCTAGTATCACAATAAGGGATGCCATACCTAGTATCATAAGGGACACCATGGCCAGTATCACAATAGTAAGGGATGCCATGTCCATATCACATCATATTTATATAAGGGTCTCCATGCCCATTTAATATAATTGTTAAGGGTCATAATTCCCATTCAATATAAAGAAAGAGGGATTACATGCCCATCCAATTATAACATGCATATGGGTCATCATTCCCATGTTTCATAATTAAAGAGGGTCTCTATGTGCACACATCCTTAGTGGTAATATCCATTGGCTTTAATATGATCCAAGGATTAAATCATAATTTATGTCCATTAAGAAATGACAAGGGCATAATCATTTTCCCGTTTAAGAAAGTGATGTAGGATTACCACTGACTTCGATTCAATTCATTAAAATGTTTAATTTAGTAGCTATGATAGGACACTTCATTTAATCCATATCAAAAGATATCACCATTTAGAATTAAAACAAAAAATTCTTTTATTCACTTTGCCTATTTTCTCATTAAAGTAAAGTAGGAATATAAAATGGAAAACCCAAAGGGATGGATCCATCTAAGGCTGAAAACTCAATATGAATTCGGTTTCTAACTAGTCATTAGGCTCCATGAAAGGAAACCAACTTAAGTTAGGTTTAATTTTGGGGAAACAAATGGTGAAACCGGCCTGTGAAACAACGACATGTATTATAAATCATCAAAACATGAGGAATAATTTATAGAACACCTACCTCATGCTCGTACAACTATCACTATGGGAAAACCCATTTTTTGTGACAGGTTATTTGCGATAGGAATAAATCCCATCACAAATAGTCAGTTGAATAGGTTATTTGCGACTAGACAATCAATCTGTCGCAAATAACCAATTATTTGTGATGGGAATAGGTGCCCAGTTGCAAAAACTTACACGCAGATTGTCGCGGTTTGTGCGCCAAACCGCGCGAAAGGGTATTTGTGACAGGTAGGCACCATCCGTCGCAAATACCGGGATATGGTAAGATCTAGTTGCGATTGGAATCCCCCGTCGCAACTAGTTCGACCCACAGAGGGTATTTGCGACGGGTCCTGTCGAAAATAACCGGCGACGGTAAAAACCTATTTGTGACGGGATGTTGTCCCATCGCAAATTGTGTGTCGGCGTGTTACTTTTTGCGATGGGCCCCATCGCAAAAAACCCTTTATCTGTCGACCGTAATTAATGCGGCCAAAGATATTTGCGACATGATTTTTGTCGCAAACAGTCCCGTCCCAACTAATCTAACCTGTATATACCCCCATCCGGTTTTTCTTCCCTCCTCCATAATTCTTTCTTCCTCTGCTTCTTTAAACTCTAATTTAGAGTGAAAATTTTTTAGGGTTAGTTTTTTTTACGAAAAGGTTGTGAAGCCTCCTACAATTACAAGAGATCAAGTTTAAAAGTATTTATTTTTTATTTAATTTAGTATTTTTTTTTCATTTCTTTATATTAATTTTAATTATTGTTGATTAGTTGTAATTAAGTTAGAGTAAATTTTTTTTCTCAACAGTATTTATTTGTAATAATAAAATTAAATTATTAGTACTAATTCTTAGTAATTAGTAACAATTAATAATTATTAACAATAATTAGTAATGTATAGAAATAATTAGTGGTAATTAGTAATTAGTAGTTGTATTTTGTAGTAATTAATAGTAATTAACACTAATTAGTAATAATTGGAAATAAATATTACTAATTAGAAAAAAATAGTGATAAATATTTACAATTTATAAAAAATAGTATTAATTAGTAATAAATACTAATAATTAGTAATAAATACTAATAAAAAGTAATAAATACTAATAAATAGTAATAAATACTAATAAATAGTAAAAAATACTAATAAATACTAATAAATAGTAATAAATAGTAATAAATACAAATAATTAGTAATAATTAGTAACAAATACTAATAATTAGTAATAAATATTAATAATTAGTAATAAATACTAATAAATAGCAATAAATACTAATAAATAGTAATAAATAGTAATAAATAGTAATAAATACTAATAAATACTAATAAATACTAATAAATAGTAATAATTAGTAATAAATAATAATAATTCATAATAATTAGTTATAATTAGTTATAATTAGTAATAAATTGTAATAAATAGTAATAAATAGTAATAAATACTAATAATTAGTAATAAATAGCAATAAATAGTAATAAATAGTAATAATTACTAATAATTAGTAATAAATAGTAACAAATAGTATTAAATAGTAATAATTAGAAATAAATAGTAATAAATAGTAATAAATAGTAATAAATAGTAATAAATACTAATAAATACTAATAAATACTAATAATTAGTAATAAATAGTAATAAATATTAATAAATAGTAATAAATAATAATAAATAGTAATAAATTGTAATAAATTGTAATAAATAGCAATAAATAGCAATAAATAGTAATAAATAGTAATAAATAGTAATAAATACTAATAAACACTAATAAATACCAATAAATACTAATAAATAGTAATAAATAGTAATAAATAGTAATAAATAGTAATAAATACTAATAAATAGTTCTAAATAATAATAAATAGTAATATATACTAATAAATTGTAATAAATAGTAATAAATACTTATATATAATAATTATTAGAAATAATTATTAATAAATAGTAATAAATAGTAATATATAGTATTAAATAGTAACAAATAGTAATAATTAGTAATAATTAGTAATAAATTGTAATAAATACAAATAAATAGTAACAAATAGTAATAAATAGTAATAATTAATAATAAATAGTAATAAATAGTAATAAATAGTAATAAATAGTAATAAATAGAAATAAATAGTAATAAATAGTAATAATTAGTAATAATTAGTAATAATTAGTAATAAATAGTAATAAATAGTAATAAATAGTAATAAATAGTAATAAATAGTAATAAATAGTAATAAATAGAAATAAATAGTAATAAATAGTAATAAATACTAATAAATAGCAATAAATAGTAATAAATAATAATAAATACTAATAAATATTAATAAATATTAATAAATACTAATAAATAGTAATAAATACTAATAAATAGTAATAAATACAAATAAATTGTAAGAAATACTAATAAATATTAATAAATACTAACAAATAGTAATTAATACTAATAAATACTAATAATTAGTAATAAATAGTAATAAATAGTAATAAATTGCAATAAATAGTAATAATCAGTAATAATTAGTAATAATTAGTAATAAATAGTAATAATTAGTAATAAACAGTGATAATTTGTAATAATTACAAATAATTAGTAAAAATTAGTACTAATTATCTATAATTAATAATAATTAGTGATAATTAGTAATAATTAATAATAATTAGGAATAATTAGGCATAATTAGAAATAAATAGGAATAAAAAGGAATAATTAGGAATAATTAGGAATAATTAGGAATAAATAAGAATAAATAGGAATAAATAGGAATAAATAGGAATAAATTGCAGTAAATAGGAATAAATAACAATAAATAGAAATAAATAGCAATAAATAAATATCAATAAATAGCAATAAATTTCAATAAATAGTAATAAATAATAATAATTAGAAATAAATATAAATAATTAGCAATAATTAGCAATAAATAGAAATAAATAGAAATAATTAGAAATAATTAATATTAATTAGCAATAATTAGCAATAATTAGCAATAATTACCAATAATTACTAATAATTGGAAATAATTACCAATATTTACAAATAATTACCAAAAATTAAAAATAATTAGGAATAATTACCAATAATTACCAATAAATATGAATAATTACTAATAAATACCAATAAATAGGAATAATTAGCAATAAATATGAATAAATAGCAATAAATAGGAATAATTAGTCGTAAATAGGAATAATCAGCAATAATTAGAAATAATTAGAAAGAATTAAAAATAATTAGAAATAAATAATAATAATTAAGAATAATTAGGAATAATTAGGAATAATTAGGAATAATTAGGAATAAATTCAATTGAAATAAATTGTAATAACTTGGCACAATTTCCAGTGGATTGACGACTCTCCTTTTGCTCAATGACTCTTCTCCTTCCAACTCTCACCGACTCAAAAAATTATGAAAAGTACGCTTCTACGTATGCGTATCCAATCTCATATGCATGAGTTTTAATATACATTTGTATGACCACATTTTTCATAATGTTTTCAGGCAGTGACAGTTTCCAGAAGAAGATTTGTCGACAAAAAGGGGGCTCTTTTGTCTGACGGCTCATTTACATCCATCTTTCTCACACTGAAATCACAATGAAGAATCTACTTAGAGGTATGATTATACATTCTCATATGCATGAGAATGAATATGCGTACCTCTGAGCATATTCTTTATTATTATTTCAGTCTGAGAAAGTTGCAAGTAAATGACCCGTCAGAAAAAAGAGTAGTTGTTAATCCACTGGAAATTGTGTCACCCATAATTACTGGTAATTATTAAAAAGTATTTGTAATTATTTATCTTCTTCTTTCAGATAGTTTTTTTTCTAATTTTAAATTATTCAAAAACAGTAATGACTTTATATTTTGTAGAAAAATATAGATCAAGGAAATCGAAAACAGCCATTATTAGATGATCGTACTTGCATAAATTAGTGTAGAAATCCAGACAGTTCTAGTTTAAATTCTGTATATATTGAGGATGTGGAATCTTCCTTATCATTTTCATCATCAAAAGTAGAATTTGTTTTAGAAGGCACAATTAAGTGTCCTTGTAAAAAATGTGCTATGAGAATGTTTGGCACATTTGACATGGTTGGGGGACATCTCTTACGATTTGGTTTTCAACCAGATTATGTTTTTTAGTATCAACTCGGTGAATGTAGTTCCATAGAATATACTAATAACTTGATTCTGGATCCATCATAGTTTCAAAATTTAGTACATTATGTTGTCGGTCTATCTATTCAAGAAACAAAAACTCAGGATGATATTGATTTAACTCTTGAGTTGGCACCATCTGAATTTTATGAGTTTTTGAGGTCTACTAAGGATGTATTATATCCTGGTCGCAAGATAAGAAAATTAAAAGCAATTACAAAATTTATGGCTATTAAATCAGATAATGCAATGTCAAACACCTATTTTGATCAGATGTTTTCTTTGGTTAAAAAACTATTACCTGAAGGAAATGTGTTTCCTACAAATTACTATGAGAGCAGGAGGATGGTTCGTAATTTGGGACTTAGTTATCAGAAAATTCATTCATGTGCAAATGATTAAATATTATATTCTGGTAAAAATGAGTCATTGGATAGTTATCCCACATGTGGACAATTAAGGTATAAAGAAGCTCAACCAAGGAATTCTGGATCGATTCCTGTAAAACTGTTGAGATATTTCCCCCTTACACCTAGGTTTCAATGTTTATTTATGTCTCAGAACATAGTGTCAATGATGTTATGGAACAAAACCAAGATTTCAACTGATAAAAGTTTGAATCATCCATCTGATGGTGATTCATGGAAACATTTTGACCAGCTGCATCCATCTTTTTCTTTAGAAACCCGAATCTTGTGATTGGGTCTTTCTACTAATGGTTTCTATCCGTTTAGTTCTTATGGTTGTCATTATTCATGTTGTCCTGTCTTTATAACTTCGTACAATTTACCTCCATGGATGTTGATGAAGGAGCCCTATATCTTTTGGACCTTATTAATCCCAAGACATCTGAAAATGAATATTGATATTTATTTGAAACCATTGATTAATGAGTTAAATTCATTGTGGAGTAATGGTGTTAGTACATATGATGTTACTGTGAAACAAATTTCATATATAAGCTGCATTGATGTGGACAATTAGTGACTTCAGAACATATGGTATGTTATCTGGATGGAGTACACATGGTCGAAAATCATCACCTTACTATATGAAAGAAAAAAAATCCTTTATGCTCATCAATGGAAAAAAACCTTTCTATTTTGACTGTCATCGCATATTTCTTCTAATCGATCATCCTTTTCAGAAGAACAATTATCATTTCAGAAAAGGCACAATTGAAGGGGATAAACCTCCAAAAATGATCTCAAGTATAGAGTTAAACTTGGTGGTATTTTTAATACCTCTCATCACATTTGGGCCAATGGTAAACCACTAGAAAATTCATGGCTTTGGGAAATAACATAATTGGATAAAACAGAGAATTTTTTTGGGATCTTCCGTATTGGTCTGATTTGTTGGTCTACCACATGTTTGATGCCATAAATATTGAGAAGAAATGTTTTGATAATTTATTTCATATAGTTTTGGATACACCAGGTAAAACCAAAGATAATGCAAAGGCGTAATTAGATCATTCCCATATTTGCAGATAACCAGAACTTGAACTGTTTCAAAATGTCATATCACAGAGGTTAATGAATCCAAAAGAAAACTATACACTTTATAAATAGAGTAACTTATTATTTTGTCAATGGATTATAGATTTGAGACTTCTAGATGGCTATGCTATCAATTTGGGAAAATGTGTTAAGAATGGTCATATTACTGGATTAAAAAGTAATGATTATTATGTTATAAAGGAAAGACTTATGCCAATTGAATTCAATGGTTTGTTTAATTCTATGATTCGGGATTCGATAACAGGCATATCATATTTTTTCCAAGATATTTTTGCAGTGACAACAGACTATGATGCACTAAGTAAAATGGAAGAAGATGTTGTTGTCATTATATGTAAACTGGAAAACAATTCCCACCAACTTTCTTTGACTCAATGGAACATCTAATATTATATTTACCACATGAAGCTAAATGTGGAGTTCCAGTATAGTTTCGATAGATATACCCATTCAAGATATGAATATAGAAATTGAAGAAAAAAGTTCGTAATAAAGCATCAGTTGATGGCTCAATCGTTGAAGCTTATTTGTAAGGGGAAATTGCATTTTTCTATTCTCATTATTTTGAATCTGAATATCCCTAAAAAACCACATGGGACAGAATGAGGGTAATTTTGATGATGAAATGGACAATCAATTATCATTTTTTAATCTTCCTGAGCTTGGATTTGGTATATTTCCTGAATGATGGCTTTCAGATGATGAACATCACATAGGTCATACATATGTTCTGCTTAACTGTGAAGAAATGACATCATTTGTACTATGAGTGATTCTATCACTTATTATATAATTTATGTTACAACAAGTAAACTTATTTTTTTTGTAGGTTATATGATAATCATATCAATAAACAACTTTCACACATTATAACAGCTACAGTTGAAGAACACTAAAAAAAATTTCACAATGGTTTGAAAAACTAGTAACATAAATTATTGATGTTTTAACATATCAATTTAGTTTATTATTTATTATATTGATAATTGTTTTACAAATTTCCAGGTGTCTCAACATGTTGATAAAATTTATAAGTGATTGTGTATATTGAGTAACCCAGCATCCAAAATGGTTAAATCTTATAATTCATATGTGGTGAATGGTTTATTATTTCATACACATGCATATGGGGAATAAAAAAACAAGGAACAGTGGAGTTTTCTTGAGAGGATCACATCATAGAGAAACTGAAGTTGACTTTTTCAGCATACTAGATGAAATTATTGAACTGTGTTATCTATGAAAAAATTATATAACAATGTTTAAATGTGGTGGTTGGATACTAAGAGAGGCTTGCGTGTTCATTTGATTCATGGACTCATTGATATTAAATATAAAAGTCTCTTTACAGTAAATAAACCATTTTTACTGGCTCAACAGGAACATCAAATATATTATTCAAAGTACTATGCTACTTTAAGATACCTAAGTAATTAGTGGAGCATAATAAAAATAAAATCTTGGAAAAATTAGTTTACTCAAATTAAACATAGTTCCGATGAAGTAGAAGGAATTGAAATTTTTCAAGAGACTACTAAAAATACATCTTTTTCACAAAGAGACATAAATATCAATGATGACACCCCACAATTATGGGTAAATGGTGATAATGATTTAAATGATGTTACAAATGAATTTGAAATGGAAAGAGATGATGAAATTGAAACTCATATGGATATTGATGACATCGATGATGAATATAAAGAAATTGACATCGTCAGATATGAAGATGATGATGAAGGTGAACATTGACATAGTTAAATGCTGGTTATAATCATAACTAATATATATCTATATGTAATAGTTATTTTCAAATATCTACTAACAACAATCATTTTGTGTTTCAGATGGATCCAGATCTATTTCATGAGTTGGAGGAGGATGAGCTACCTTTGGATGAGAAGGATTTTGGATCATCTGACCCTCATCCTACTGGCAGTTCAGGGGGTACGTAGAGGGGGAACAATCTTGCATAACTGATGATTCCTAACCCTATCCCTGAGCAACGTCCACATCTCGGTTTCTATCCACACATATAGAGGTATGGTAACCTGTGTATTTTAGTTAGCTTTCATTAATTTATTTTTATACTAATTGTTTGATTATTTTTTATTTTTTCAAAGTTTTGCACAAGTAACTATTGGATAGGGGAGAACTATCTTGGAAAATTATTTTTCTCTACAATGGATCACATGGGAATAGATTCCTATTGATGTGTGGCTTGAAATGTTGAATAATTGGATGGTACATAAATAAATAATATTTATTTAGAAATTTATTTCATTAATAACTTGATATTATAAATTCTTTGTAGGTTTTATGGTATCCCATAGATGATAGCATGTGTGGCGGTATCCATGAGGCATGGGAGGTGTCTATGAATGAGCGTTTCCATTAGTTTTTGCACAATTTGGGAAGTACAACCACTAAGAAAGTAAGAGTGACAGTATTTGATGAGTTATGTAGAGTCCACCGACCATAGTACATTTCATCTCACATTTGTGATGGATTATGTTCGCACTAGTTGAGTGGTGTATTTTAGAGGAGATCTTCATTGGGCTGATAGAACTGGGGGAGACAGGAGGTGACACATAGAGATGGTATCCAAACATTTAGTACGCATAGAGAGCCTCTGCTGATTATATTTTTTTAAATATTTTATATAACATTAAATATAAACAATTTATTTTATATTCATATAGGTAGTTGAGCATCCCAATATTATGGAGTACGATGTTTATTGGAGGATGTATAGTGATCTAGCCACTGGAAAGATTAGAGGTGATCTCCAGTGTCAGATTGTGGTTAGTATTATTTCTTTTTCAGTTTGAAAATTAACTACATATAATATTTTCACTATTTTAATTTTAAATTGAAACTAAAAGAGTCATATGTGGCCATGACCTCTCAGACACGGGCTGAGAGTCAGGCCAAGAAGGCTGATCAGACTAGTGCCCACCATTTTGATGAAGTGACATGGATATAGGCAACCCTGTATGCCTTCAAGAAGGTATGAATAGTTGGTATCAGCTCTAATTTGACTCGTGGGACTTATTATGATACTGCTACGATGTCAGCATCCAGCTCAAGAGGAGCTCGTGGAGAGACATCATCTTCTGGCTCACAGTTTTAGGAGTAGTTGCGAGCTCAAATTGAGCATATAGAGAGTTTGCAGAAGCAGTAAGAAGAGATGTGTCAGTAGCACGAGGAGGACATGCGTCGACGGTATCAGCATCAACACGAGAAGATGGAGTACACGCATAGTCTGACTCTTAGTTTAGGGATGGAGTTTCCTCCACCGTCTCCTCCAGCTCCTTCAGATCCTCCAAAAGACTATCCCCCAATGATTTTTTTGATCTGTTAAAAATATTTGAATTGAACATTTGTTGTAATATGAACTATTTACAATTTTTTTCTTTTATATTGGTGCGAATATTGAATATTTTTTTATTTTAATATTCTTTATTTATTATTAGTATTATATCTTTTAATGTTTATTTATTTTACTAATAATAATAATAATAATAATAACATTTTATGATTTTTTTATATTTTTTTGCAAATATTAAGAATTTTAATATTTTTTTATTATTTTAATAATATTAATATTATTTTTTCAGTAATCAAAATTTTATTATTATTATTTATTTTATTAACTATTCGAAAATATTGAGAATTTTAATATGTTTTATTTTTTTATTATTTTAATAATATTAATATTATGTTTTCATTAATCATAATTATATTATTTTTTTATTTTATTAAGTATTTTTGATGAGACATTTTGGGATGGGGTCCCATCGCAAATATATTATTTATATTTTTTTAAAGCTTATTTGCGATGGGTTACTTTACCATCACAACATGTTTATAACATAAATCTATTTACAACCGGACGACGGCCCGTTGAAAATACTTTTGAGACGGTCCCGTTGTAACATGTTATTGTATATATAATGTATTTAATAGAAGATCTATTTGCAATGAGACCGCTTCCCGTCACAAGTAGTATTTTTTAGGATGGGCCCATTACAAAAAAATACTAGTTGTGATGCCGTTTTCTGCAATGGGCTATTTGCGACGGGACCCCATCGAAAAAGAATTTTTACAATGGGATCCCATCACAAATAGCCGAAATTCTAGTAGTGTATCCTTTTCTAGTATAATCCATTAGTTCAGATTGGATTGAAAGAAATATAAAGAATGAATCAATGCATAAAAAATAGGGCATATGAGCCCACACCTCAATAACAATGTAGAGGAGAAGAGAATTAAAGAAAAAATTAAATGGAATTGGGATCTAACCAATAGCTATACAACAATATGAACAAAGGTCAAATCAGACTTCAGATGGATGAACGAGATTAAAAGCTATGATTTGAGCTCAAAGGGGAGCTCCCAATAAAATTTTGTCCAATGTAATGAAAAATAAGATTAAGGGTTTAATTAAAATATATTTAAGTAAAAAATGTTAATTTTACCCAAAATGCGTGGGTCCCATGGTTTTTTAGCATGGTCAGCCAAACTGTTCACCCACAATGGGCCTCCTGCCATGCTAAGGGTTAACTAGCACAGTTTTTCCGCACAATTAGAGAAACCATCCAAAAAAAAACTCTGCTAAAAATATGTAGTTCTTTCATGAGCACGCTTTCCCTGGCACATGGCTATGGAAAACTATGTTCCCTAATTTCTTCTATTCCCATCTCCTCATGGTTTGGAGAGACCATGCAGGATGGGTTGCATGGTTTATACTAACTATACGGCTTAATGTTTTTCTCCACTGACTAGGATTCTAAGCTCCAAACATGCCTCATAAATGCTCAAAACCTTTATAACCTCAATGGGAATCCATATTAGGTCCAAAATAAATAAATAGAACAAATTTAAAAGTATCAATACATGAGATAAAAACATATTTCTTATAGTCTTTCCCCTTAAAGAAACTCATCCCCGAGTTCACCTTCTAAGGGTGTAAAAACATCATCTGAGAACAACTTTGACCACTAAGCATATACATCAGCCTCCCACTCCCAAGTATTATCTTCTACCTAGCCATGCTTCCATAAAAATCATACTAAAGGGATAGACCGGCCTCAAAGAGCCTGCACGATTTGATAAAAAATGTGTATATGATACTCCTCCATGTAAGGATCATCCTCAAGCTCGACAACCTTAGGATCAAAAGAGTGAGATAGGTTGACACGATATTGAAAAATCTATAAAACATGGAAGACATAATTCATAGAAAAATACCTATAGGTTAATATTAATTGATAGGCTACTAGATCGACTCCTTCCAAAATCTCGAACAACCCGATAAAGTGTGGTGACATCTTCCCTTGCCTCTGAATCTATCTATGCCCAATTTTGGGTGATACCCATAAGAATACATAACCCCCAACCTCAAATTCTAGAGGTCATTGAATAAGATAGAAATATGATTTATTTATATACTAAGAATTATACATCCAGTTCATGATCAACTGAACATTCTCTAAAGTCTCCTAAATGAGACAAAGACTCAGTAGCACTACCTCTAACTAGCATAGGGGTGAACAACACAACCTACCATATAGGGCCTCATAGGAATCCATCTGAATCATTACCAGATAACTATTATTTTAGGAGATATTGATGATAGGGATAAGGTTATCCCAAGAATCAACAAAATCAAGGACTCATGCTCGGAGAATGTACTCTATAACCTATATAGACCATTCTGACTAAAAATTGGTTTGTTGGTGAAAGACTATGTTTTTAAGAAAATTTATACATATAGCCTTTTATATCCCTTATAGAGACTCGATGTGAAGTTAACGTCCCTATCTGAAATGATAGTAAGAGGGAACCTGTCCAGTTGTATGATCTCACAAATATAAAATATTCCTATATCATCAATTGAGAAGGTCTCCCAAATAGTAAAGAAGTGAACTACCATTATCAGTCGGTCCATGACTACCCAAAATGTGTCACTACTAAGAGGAAACCTTATAAATTTGATGAATCACTCCATAGAAAAATCCTCCCATTTTCATTATAGAACCGGTAAGGGCTATAACAAGCCTCTAGGTCACTAGTGATCTACCTTGACATGTTGAAAAGTGGAACACCTAGTGATAAAGCCTGCTATATGACGCTTCATCTCTGTCCACCAATATTGTCAGTGAATTCCATGATACATCTTGGAGATAACTAGGTAAACAAACAACTATCAAGCATGAGACTCACACATTATATCCTCTCTTATATCAATGGGAACCCAGATACACCCATGTATAGACTGGATGTTGTTACCATAGATAGTCTAATCTGGAGGCGATTCCTCACCAGTAGTGCCCTATTGTTGGAATAAGGCCTTTGGATCTAAAAACTAACTCATCTTCACCTTATCCAGAAATAAAGAGGTTACTAATAATGATTCAAGTATAGAATATCCATGAAAGTTCTGAACTTCTATATGCATCTCATAAAATAGATCCATAAGCTTCTATTCGCTACTAGCCTCATAAACTACATGTGTCTGAGTCCTCCTGCTTAGAGAATTAGAAACCATATTGCCTTTTCTATGAATATAATCTAGTTTGAAGTTAAATGACTATAGATATTCCACTAATCATAACTTCTTGATATTTAAGTCTCACTGTGTAAATATATACATGAGGATCTTGTGGTCTGTAAACACAAAAAACACTCTCCTAGAAGGTAATTGCACCAACAATGCAAGGCGTGTACAACAACTGCTATCTCAAGTTCGTGCATCAGGTAATTCTGCTCATGAGGCCTTAACTGTCTAGATCCATATGGAATGACTCTATCGTTTTATATTAGCACCACTCCCAGGACAATGCATGATGCATCACAGAACAAAGTATATCCTATTCTAGGATCTGGAAGAGTCATAAAATCTACTGAGGTAAGCCTTCAATTCAACTCCAAAAATACCTTCTCACATGCTTCTAACCATAGTAATTTCACACCCTTCATAGTAAGACTATTAAGAGGCACAAAAAGGCATGAAAATTCCTGTATAAAATTCCTTTAGTAACCATATATCCCTAATAAACTTCAAATGTCAAATAAATTATTGGGCTGCTCATAGGGAACTATTTCTATCACCTTCTTTAGGTCATCTGAAGCTCCTACATTTTAGATAATATGTACCTTTATGACCTATAAATGAGACTTAATAAGCTTAAAAAAATGGTTCTCTCTCAGTGTATTCAAAATGATCTCAAGATGAGTGGCATGGTCTCTCTGAGTATGAAAATAGAATAAGATTTTTTCAACTAATACCATGGAAAAGGGTTCCACATAGGGATGGAAAAAACTATTAACAAAATCCACAATGATGAAAAGAACATTTGTAGGAATGAATTGAATCACAAGATACTCATATAAGTCATATTGACTACGGAAAGACATATATAGAATATATGAAGTCCTAACTCAAACCTGATGATATCCCGATCTCAGGTCAGTCATTGAGAATACCCTTGCTCCTTTAAGATAGTAAAAAACATCATCTATGAAAAGTAAAGGATACTGGGTTTTCAATGAAATCTGATTTAACTTCCGATAATCCATAAAAATCATAGGGTTTCCATACTCCATATAGAAAAGGATCGGGGAACCCCAGGGAGAAGTACTGGGGAATATAAAACCCTTTGATTTGAAATCCTCTAGCTACATGTTGATCTCCTTCAACATAGTATTAACCGTCTTGTAAGGAGTAATGTATACTAGTGCAGCTATGAGGAATATCTTGATAGTAAATTCTACCTCTCTTTTAGTAGGGAGTCCTAAAAATTCATTGGGGGAAGATATCCTAGAATTGATCAACTACAGGATGGATGTCAATCTGATATAGTCCCTAGTCATTCATATGAAGGATAGTAATCCAAACAGTCACTCTACCTAACCCAAGACAAACTCATACAACTATACCATCCCAGACATCCCACTCGCCCTTGTGGAGATATTTATCACCCTATGATGATTTAAACAACACCCTATGGAAATATAAAATCAGCATAGTCATGATAGGGAACCAACCAGTCCATTTTGAGAATGAAATCAAAGCCTTTCATCTTGAGGATGAAGAGGATTCATAAGAAACGATGGTTGTATACCATAATAGGGTAGTCCTTGAACTGGAACACACTCTTCGATTGTATACCCAAAGGTGTATCTAGTATCATTACACTACAAGAGTACTAAAAATTAAGTCTGAGACTCACCACAACATGAAAAAATATGAATTAATGTGATTCACCTGTATCAAATAAGTAGAAAAAAAGTATAGGATACTATTATAGAACCTCAGACAACAGATGGCCCATCCTATTGCTCCTCTAGTATAGACTATACTGAATAGATATAGATAGATATTCGACCCTGTACTACAACTAACTACTTGGATTAGTTCCACTCTATTGGAACTTAAAATCTAAAGTGTGGATACCATGAACATGACCTAATCTTCTTCTTGTATGATTGATACTAATCTAGCTACCTGACTGGTGAGGTGATATTGAACCTACTCTTGAAGTGGAAGTTAGCATGGATCCCTTCCCACTCGAAAAAGATGATAAGGTCTTATAGAAACACTGAAGATTCCCCAATCTTCCACAACATCAGCAATCAATGGGTAATCTGGGACACTAGGACCTCTTATACCCCATATTACAATACTAGTTACATACAATGTATTGTCTATGGGTGTCAACTGGCTACCACTACTCATGCACACAGTCTCAATGCACCATTTCTGACCACTGGTAGAACCACTACTCTGTCTGGTTTCTGAACCACCCTGTATTACACCGTCTACTTCCCTTTGGTTCCGCTCAGTGATAACGACATGGTTCACTATATCAGATATAGTATTCAATTAGAAAAAAATGACTTGAGATTGAATAATATGCCTCAGTTCATCCCCAAATCATCTCTCCTTCATTAGATCATCAACCTTATAGATAGGTGAAATGCACTAAAGCTATGTAAAACAAGATTAATAGTCCATAAATGTCATTGAACCATGCTATAGGTTCATAAAACCCTTGGAATGATCACCCCTCAGGGTCTCAGGGAGTAAATAGTCAAAGAAGCATGACTGGAAATACCTCTACATTGCTTCCAGATATTGACCAGACTGATTTAGAATGTTCCACCAATGTTTGGTGGATCCTCTCAGTATGTAAGTATCAAGTTTAGTTGTCCTCTCAGGAGGTGTCTCTATATGGTCTAATATATACATGAGCATCTTGAACCATAACTCTTCCACCCATGGTCCTCCATCCCCTAAAAATATGGGCCTATTCCACCGTTTCAACTCCATATTTGACTCTCCCATTAAAGGGGAAGACCGTAGAGCTCCCAAAATCATCTGCATAATCCATAAAAAGTCTCATTGAAATCAGTAATAATTGCTTGCATTGTGAGCATGAATAGGTTCTACTACTAGAGATATAACCTACAGCTCATGGTGCACTACCTCTAGGGAATAAGCATCACCACCCTCCTTGTGTATAACTAGAATACATCATGGTGGCATTTCTCTACAATTTCCAAACACACGCCTTAGATAAATCTTGATAATGACATAAGACACAAATATAGAAATAGAACAGGTACAAAGACTTTCTAGGTAATAGTCAAACCCCTATTCCATCTCAATGTTTTTAGTCTGGGTGATATAAAACTTTATATAGAAGAACAAAGACACTAACTACTACCCACTACTAAGGTCAAAGTGTTTTAAAAATTCAATTTGGCATTAACTCATAATTATATTTCAATTCGATTAAATGGTTAAACAAAATGTTTCACCACTTCCAATTCACAAGGTCCCATAAAACTTATAAACAAAAATGTGGCCTCCAGTCAATCCATACCATAACACATTCTTGTCCATATGAACAATGGTCCATGACTCAACGTTCTATAGTTGATTACTTAGGGTTTCTGCCATAACCTATTAAATAAAACACTATTTGGTTATAGTAGGAACTATATGTACCAACTCTGTTTTCTTAATTCAATACAAGAATCATTAGTTGATAGCAGTTCCATTTATAACATCCAAATCACTCATGATAATCAAAGTCAATGAAAATAACACAATGCTCTTATATGGAATGGTATATGCATGGCATATAGATGGAATGAGAATTTCCCACAAGGTGCCTAAAATGATTCATGCTCAATGATTACTTTTCCTCTTCTCATCAGGCCAAGGTTTAAAGATAAAAATAAATCATACCAATAGTAATATCATAATTCATGTGCATATCCCAATAGTGGAATCATATCAATTGTAATAGGAAAAAAATAATAAATAGAAATTTCTATTCGAGGCAATTTGGATTTTCTCTATACATGGGTTAGTTATGCTCAGAAAAAAGTCATTAACAAACTTTATAACCTTCTTATCCTACTAATTATTATCTCAATATAGTAATGAAAGAAAATAAAATATGCTCTGATACCACATTGTGACATCCTATACCCAGATGCTACTCAATAACACCCTGAGCCTGGTTAGCCACATGGCCTCAAGCACATCTCCCAAAATTCTAGAGTCTTCTAACTAGAAAAGAGGGACTTGGGTGTGTTTGTGGGGAGACTATTCCCTCATTAACATATTATCACAATGGAAAAACCAATAGATAAAATCAAGGAAGTAATATAATAATGAATAAGAAGCAGAAAGAGAGGTAAATAACCAAGGAACTAATATCAATACTCAAAAGTAGTAACTAAATCATATTGACAAGATTATAATGTAATTTATATAAAGTAGGAAAACATGGATAAAAGAAGTAGAAAACAATTATATACATGCTATATAAAAATAATCTAAAAAGGGAAAAAAAAATTCAGTATCTCATGCTCCAGCTCGACCATCTACTACCAGCTCCATCCTAAGTCATGCTAGAAGTCACACATCAATAAGGGATGCTTCCCCTTATCCATACCTATAAGCATGTAGTGTGGTTGGGTACCATAGTTGTCCTAGATTGTGTGTGAGATAAATCTCAATAGTCCTCCAGTAACAACATCTATAAATATCCAGTTTGTGTATACAATCTGGATGTGGGCAGATATAACAATGAAAATAAATAATAATAACTGTAAATGGGTCGGCTCTAGAAACTGAAAGGAACCAGGCTAAAATAACCTTCTTTGGCCCATTATGTAATAACTTTGAATGAATATAAAGGGATGTAATTCCCAATATCACATTTATAAGGGACACTATTTCCACTATCAATGTAATAATGGAGACACCACACCTAGTATCACAGAATAAGGATGTCATGCCTAGTATCACAATAGTAAGGAATGTCATGCCCAATATCACATATATAAGGGACACCATTCCCAGTATCACATTTATAAGGTATTTTATTCTCTATATCTCTTTAACATATTCCATGCCAAGTATCACAATAAGGTACTCCATTCCCAATATCACAAGGGACATCATGCCTAGTATCACAACAGTTAGGGACTCCATGCCCATGTCACATCAAATTTATATAAGGGTCACCATGCCAATTTAATAGAATTATTATGGAACATCATTCCCATTTAATATAAAGAAAGGGTGATTCCATTCCCATTCAATTATAACATGATAAAGGTCTATCATGCCCATATTTCATAATTCAAGAGGGTTTCTATGCCTACAAATCCTTAGTGGTAATATCCATTGGATATAATATGATCCAAATATTAAATCATAATTCATTTCCATTTATCAATGATAAGGTAATAACCATTTTCTATTTTAATAAAGTTAGGTGAGAAAACCAATCACTTCAATTCAATTAATTAAAATGACCAAGTCACTAATCATTCTAAGATACTTAATTGAATCTATGTCAAAAGATATCACCATTTAGAATTAAAAACAAACACTCCATTAGGTTCTTTGTCTATTTTCTCATTAAATATAAGTAGAAATATAAGAGGGAACACACAAAGGGAAGACTCCATTTAAGGTTGAAAACTCAATACGAATTTGGGTTCTAAAAAGTCAATAGGCTCCATAAAAGAAAACCAATTCAAGGAAAATATAATTTATGTGGAACACATGGTGAAATCAGAGTGTGGAACAAAATCACATATTATAAGTCATTAAAAATTTCAGAATAGTTCATATAACACCTACCTCGTACTCATACAACTCTCCTCTTCCAATATCAGCCTTTAGTTGAGTTTCGATTGGAATAAATCTAAATAATAGATCAACATCCTAAAAATATAGCATATGAACCTTCAACTAAATAACTTTTTCAAGGAGAATAGAAATGAGAAAAAACTAAAATTTAATGGAGATATTTCCGATGGCTATCCAAAGAAATAAACGGGGACTAAATCGTACTTCAGATGGAATAACAAGATCAAAATCTCTGATTTGATCTCAAAGGGAAGATCTCAAGATGATTATGTTTGCTAGAATGAAAAACTAGAGAAAGGGTTGAATTAAAATTGATTTATGGGAAAAATAGTCATTTTACCCCAAATATCTGGGTCTCATAGTTTGGTTGCACCGTGTGCCAGCTGTGTGCCTCCTACTGCACTAAGGGGGAACCCTCATAGTTAAGATACAAATTTAGAGAAACTATGTGACAACCATGAAAAGAACCACTACTAAAATGTATGTAGTTTTTTATGGGTGTGCGGACCGTAGATTATGGTTTCGGAAAATCATGCACCCTGATTTATTCTCTTTCTATCCCCACATGGTTTTAAGAGACCGTGTAGGATGAGTCATATGGTTTATACTAACCATGCAACTGAGTTCGTTTCTCCACCATTCAGGGTTAAGATCTCCAAAAAAGCCCCAGACACCCCCAAAACCTTTATAAACTCAAATGGAATCCATATTAGGTTCAAAATAAATAATTATACCAAATTTTATAGTATCCATACCTAAGAAAAAAATCAGGTTCTTACATTTAGTAACACTGATGTTTTGTTGGAGGCCACTCTTAACTTACATCTATGAATTAAATATTTCATAGTTGTTTCCAATTATACTAAGGAATGAAGGGTCACACAATTAGAATCATGGATTATGATAAAATTTTAGATATTTTTTTGGTTCAAAATGAAGAGATTTTGTTGAAATAATGTATCCAAATGAGTTTGGATAGATTCACAAAGAGTTATGAAGCTATGCATCACGAATGTTTGGGATTTTAGTGAAACTGGGAGATTGTTAGATATAAACTAATATATATATATATATAATATGATATTATATATACATATAAATTTTATATAAATATAATTTCAATAATAAATAAATATATATATTTGATATGTATTTATTTTCCCCGAACAGTTTTAATGTCAATTATAATTCGTTATGAATGGATTAATTGAATTGACCAATAATTATACAAGATTCAATGAATTATGATAAAAAATGTATATGGATACATTAATATGACCTTAATTATTTCATCTAATGAAACACATCATGGATGACTATATAAAGGAATGTGATCCGTCCTCTTGTAAGTAAGAAATTGTGAGAAAGCCTCTCATTTATCTCTTCCTCCCATACTATTATTTATTATATAAGATGAAGGAACTAGAACCCATTAAAAAATTGTGTATCCTTGTGATACGATCATTGATACATTGTTCAGTGTACCCCATTGAAGGAAAAGTGTTTTTGTTCACTGTTTTAAGATGTTGTTCAAGCATTCTCCTTCATCGATGAATAAAAAACTAATGTCATTGACAATTTCCAGATACACTGTTTATATAGTTTATTTATGAATTAATTATAAAAGAGAGATCTACATGTGTTTGTGTTATATTACACTATATATGATCATATTATGATCATAAAAAATCCATAAATGGGTACCTCAAAATGAACATAGTCATCAATTAAAGCACAAAATTTACACTTTTACATACCTACACAACACTTGAAACATTAATTACAAGTAAAATCACTCAAGATTAAAGAATAGAAAAATGAATTAGAGAATAGTATGAGAGGAGAATTATGTTTGTGTGTGTGTGTCACTAGATAGAACTTCCATCAAATAGATTGGAAGAGTAGAGTTGTCTTCAAAGGGGTGTTTCACATAATAAAGGATATTGAAACCCACATTTTCTCCCAAAAAATCCATGGACACTATACCATTGTGAACATTAATGATTGTATTCTCTATTTTAAGTAAGGTAATTCCACGTATGAGTTGGTAATGTCCTTGGTTTTGGGTATCTTATATATCAACAATGTATAATTTTGATGAGAATATGAAATTTGTTACTCACATGAGGATATCCTCGATCACTCCTATTGGGTGTTGTATGCTCCAATTGGAAATTTTCACGATGATACCCATTGGTGAAATCTCTCCAACTTGTAGATAATTATACATAGATTTAGGCATCACATTAATCAACGAACCAAAATCAATAATTACATCATAAAATACAGTATCCCTTATTATGAATTGTATCATAAAATGATTTGATCCTTACATTTGGTTGGAATCACTAGTTTTATTAAGGTCGAGAGATTCCTTCCAAGGTTGATAATCTCATTCCCCTTCAATCACATTCTATGGATGAAATTTTATTTAACATATTTAGCATAGTGATGAATTTTTTTAACGAAATATAAGAGAGGAATATTATCATGTAACTTTTTAAATACATTCATGATCTCTCAAACAATTTCTATAACACCCCAAACATTTTATGGTATAATTCTAATAAATACATTATTTTCATAGCCTATATTTCATAAAGTATTGTGTTACTTTGAAACAACACTTGGTTATTTAGAAGATAGTCAGAACCCATCCATTAAACATAAATTCTCCACATCTATGTTTTGTAATTTCAATAAACGGTCATCTCAAGTTGTGACCAGTAAGTCATTTGAAGTCTGATAGAACCAACTTGATTTTTTGATGAATAGTAACATACCCTTATTTTAACACCCTGACCCCTCTAGACAGGAGCTGGTGCATTACTTGTGATATTTTCATGGTTAGAAGGAATGAAAATCTTGAAGGAATGATCATTTTAGTAGCCTTGAAGAAACTAGATACATAGATGTAACTCCAATTACATTGGGAAAGGTTACAAAATACAATACAAAACAAAAACTAAAAACTGCGTCCACAGGAACTCAGTAAAAGACCTTCTCTTCATCACCTGTTGAAGGTAGACAATGAAAGGGGTGAGCTCAAGTGCTCAGTAAGGGTTAAAAATAGTGGAAGAATGAGTATAATAATAAGTGAATCATAATCAATATGACATAATCAAAATAACATAGTGAATAAATGAACAACTAATGCCATTAATAAACTGAGAGTGAAACTGCATCCATAGATTTTGTCATAGTGAAAACCTCATGGATAATAATAATAATTGACAATGAATAAAATCAATTATTATTAATTGGACCTCATGTATCTGGAACATGAAACCATAATACCGTAAAAATGGTTTACTATTGTTGGTAGAAACCCGTTTGATTTTTGGAAACAAACTCGAAGGGTCTATCCCCAAACTGTTTTGTCTCATGAGACCTACCGATGTATCGAGGGGCTTTAGTGGTCACCACCCACATCTACATCCAAATAATTCTTTATAAAATGATTCAATACAAGATAAATATTCCTTTTCAATATCCGTATAGAGTATATAATATGAATTCATCAATAACATCCCAAATATACACTGTATGTGAAATGGTATATGTTTTAGACAATAAACATATCCATGACATGAGATTATGGATATTTTATAGAAATATAATTTCAAATGGAAAGTGATCTCAAATGGGAAGTAGGTACACCACATAATGATTATTTGGTTCACAATACAAAGTTAGTCACAACAAAGGGGATATTCTTGAACAAAAGTGAGAGAGAGGATCCCTTACCACAATGTAATCTATCGAATTATATGACCAACACTTAATGAACATCAAATGAAACATTTAATAAAATGAATATAAAGAGAATCATGTTATTATATATCAAATTGTAGTACACATATACCACATAAAAGTAATAAGTGGAAAATAATTAAAATCTAAAAGAAATGAAAGTGAGATGAGAAACCCCTTACAAAGATTGTGTCATTTGAGTGATGATAAATCAATGAATTATTCATGTGTGAAAAATAAAAATCCACAAAATATAATCTTATATACAGTATAAAACATGCATAGGTCATTCACACATATTCTTGGAACAATGTAACCCATGAAATGGATGTTTATCTCAAAGAATGAAAATTGAGTTAAGAAATCCCTTACCTTATGCTTGAGGGTGTTCTTATCTTGTTTTTAAAGACATGAATAAACAAATTAGTATTATTAATTCATAATTACAGAACCTATTTTATATTTAATCGATATGGTATAACCTTATTTAGTTCATTAATGTCCTTTTGATGGATTTAATAGATTCAATTTTATTGTTTTGGAAGCATTTTCTTACTTGGTCTCATGCTTTGTTTACTTATATTCATGAATGGAAGTTGGTTTGAAATATGGTTAAACATCCAGAATTGTTAATATAAATTATTAGTGAAATTAAAGAGACATAAATGATATTATAATGATTCTGGTTATATACTATGATGATGACTCATTCGATGAGTTTAAAGATAAACGCTTGAATTTGTCTTGGCAGTTTTTGTGCTAAATAAAATTGTTTTGTATTTTTGTTCTATATTAGGAATGTGTAAAGATTACAGAAAATTATTCAAGATAAAACACATATATTATGACCTGGTTCAACCATATATTTGGTTTAATGACCAGACTTTAAGTAATTAATGGAAATTAAAATTACATCGTCCACGATGTCGGTAATTAGACACATCACAGACAATGTTTTTATTCTTTAAATAAGTTAGAGAGGATAAGAATAATGATTAAGAATTTTTCATAAACATTATAACATACAGAAAATACAATATTCTAGAGCATAAATTCCTCTTGGTTAAGATGAGGTGAGTAAATAATAAGAAAAAGAAAGGAATCTTAAAATGAATGAAAACTTGATAAATTTCTCACGAAACTTCGGCAGCCTAACAACGTCTCTTAAAATTTCATAAAAATAGTTTGATGAGAGGAATGGAATATCTCATCATTCATAAATAATATGTACATTAAGGGAAAATATTTAACAAAATATCCCAACACAAGCCAAAGGGAAAGGAAGAGAATAACATAAAATGAAAGAAAAGAATGAAAATAAAAGTGGTTGTTTACCTCTTGATCTCTTCTCCTTGAGATCCTTCTTAAGGGCTTTGGTTTTGGCCTTTTGGTGAGACCAGCAGCTCTAGGACGTGGGGAAGATTATTGGGGAGGGAATTTGGAAGAATTTAGACAATTCTTAAGGCTTGAGAGGTGTGGGAGGAAGAGGGGATTGAGGGTGGTATTTATAGTGGAGGAGGGGAGGTATTTTAGATTATTTTAATCGTTATTATAATATTTTTATCAAGACTATGAATAATCTCAATGAAAGTGACCCTAAATAGTAAAAATGGCTTGTGAGTTCGATCCAAGTGGACTTTCATCAATTGAGATGTCATGATTAGTGTATTTAACTGATAAATTGAATATACGGTATTTTACCGTATTTCACTATTCATCAAAAATTTTGGAATTTCAGAAAAATCTCAAAAATTCACCCCTACCATTTTTCGATGTGTAGAATTCAAAAGTGAAATACATTTTTCAAAAATAATTTTCTAAATATTATTAATTTAATTTTTAATTAAGTCCATAGTTAATTCGAAAAATAACAATTTTGAAGTGCAATTAGTTTTATGTGACATTGAAAAATTAATTAAGATCCCATTATCATGTTTCCTTAAGAAAATAAAATAATAATAATATTTACTATTCATAAGGGTCATGTTACTAATCATATTACTATTCATAAGGGCATGTTACTATTCCCTAAAAATTAAGTTTGTTCTAACAGACTCCAAATGACTTACTGATCACAACTCTAGATGACCATTTTTCGAAATTTAAAACATAGAAGTGGAAAATTTATATTTAATGGATAGGTTTTGACTATATCCTAAATAACCTAGGGTTGTTTCGAAGGAACATAGTGATTAATAGAATGTATTTAACAGAAATATACAATAAAATGTTTGGGGTGCTACATTATTACCTCGTTCGAAGAATTGCATCCTCGCAATTCATAACCCCAAAAGAATGCTCTCAGAAATTCTTACCACATCTCCCATCATAGAGGATCCTCAGGTGCGTTCAGTGGAAAACCCAAATTGTTGCTCAACTCCTTTAGTTCTCTGACCCAGACACACCTCGGATAGAAGGGGTTGAACTCTTGCATCGAACACTTAGGCTTTCAGAGGGAGGCTCGAATAGTGCAAAGTTTGGAAATGTTTAAATGGACCAACATACGGAGAACTCGCCGAACTATGTCTCGACTGAGGACATCTAAGTCATAGATATTGTTGTATAGGCTAAAACTAAGGAGTTGGTACATGTAAGCTACACAAATGTTTCCCTCAAAAGTATCCTCTTGAAAACATAACCTTGCAATCTAGTTCCGGCCTAGGGTGAAACATAGGAAAAACCCTTCGTGGTATTTTCCTCTTTTCTTGTACTCAGCCAATTGTGCCATGGATAAGCTGTAGTAAATAGAAGAATTACCTTGACAGTTGTAGAGAATGTCCAGGCTATTTGTCACTTCATATAGTTGTTTACACGTTTTTCACAAGTTTACGATAGGTAGGTAGTCTTCTTCACAGGTTTTGATCACAATGCTCTCCAGGATCTCCAAAGGAAGAGATAATATATGGTTTTGTCCTTCCATCTGAAAATTTATTATAAAAGTTCACCTATTGACACTCATTAAAAAGTATAGCAAAAAAAAGAAGATACAACATGTTATATTCTTATATAACCACTGGTTCAAAAAAGTAAAACTGGGCTAACTGTTTCCTGAGTCCCCCAATACACGAATCCCCAAACTAGTTTAAATATTTCAATCTCGCAACACTAGAAACACGTTACTCCCAAAGTCCCTTTACCGGGAACACCACCGATGCTAGGGTGCTCACAACCTCTGGGGAATTCCTAAAGTAGTATTCAGCAGCTCGATTCCCTTAGCCCAGATGCACTGCAGACAGCTAGGGTCGAATCTGTGCTTAAAGCACTCAGGCTTCCATAGAGAGGCATGAGAAGTGTGGAGGTCAGAAATTTCAGCATGGACTAAATCCCTATAATTCCCATGAACCAAATCATTCATGAAGATATTTATGTCATAAAGTTCTCCGTACATACTAAAACTCAGGATCAGAAATAGGTATGTCGATCGATGGTCACCATCCAAAGCAGCTTCCATAAATTTACCCACAACTCGGTAGTTATCAGCGAGAGTGAAACATAGAAAAAGAGCTTCATGATACTTCCCTCTTTTCCTATATGCAGCCAATTGTGAATATGAAATACGGTAATATACCAGATTGCTTCCTTGGCAATGATGGAGAATTTTTGGATGATTCGATACTCGATGGAGTAGTTTACAAGTCAAAAGTAAGTTGGCATAGGGATGGTCCACTTCGGAGCATGTCTTGACAATTATAGTCTCTAAAAACTCGGTAGGTAGTGATAAAATATATGTTGGTTGAATCATATTCTATCTAAAATGTTTTAGTAAATAAACATTTAGTATGGAAAATCCATTTTAAACTATGATATACGTTTTATAAAAACATATGAAAAAAGAGAATACAACATCTCAAGAAATTACACAATCTCTTGCTCCCTTTCACAAAACATTAGTATGGACTTCCTAACATCCTTGGTGATGTCCCTCTACCTCCAAAACATAAGGAGGAAGGTACTATTCAACTCTACACCCAGGGATGAACAAATCTCGAGGGTCTCATCTTCCCAAATACACTCTCGATAATTTGGATCGTGGTTAAACCCAAGCTCCCGTTTGATACATGTGGTTTTCCAGAGATAGGCACGAGTAACATCAAGTTATGCAACATCCGCTTGGATTTGGTTCCTAAAGATCCTTCGAACCACGTCATATTTTAAGGATTAGATGAAAGATTCAAAATCACAGAGGTCCCCAAGCATGCTCAAACACTGGATTTGGTACATAAAGACTGCACGAAAGTCCAGCTCCTTTGCAGCTTCTCCGAAATCCGTGAAGGCCAACCATTTCTTATTCAGGGTGAAACACAAGAAGATTACCTCATGATACATCCCTTTCTTTTTATAATTCTCAAACAGTGCATTGGCCATTTGTTTATACACAACTTCTGATCCCCAGAAGATTCGAAGGACATTTGAGTGGTTCGACACTTTTTAAAGAAGCTTGCAGGATAGTCGGAGGTTTCCAAAGGGTTCATAGTATTCCATACATGAATTAATGATTATAGTCTCAAGGATTTCCATGGGAAGGTACAAAAGTCTTGTACCTTCATTTTCCATCAGAAAATTAAGAAAACATCGCTCTTAGTATTGTTTATGTATGTTTTTTTTTCGTTGTTCTGTTCTAGTTACCATAGTTATCCAAACCAAATCCTTTGAGGAAAATTTACATTAAACTCCCTTATATTGGCTTTTAAGGAAAATGTGAATTATGATAATAATATCCCCTAGTAGTATCATAACCAAGAGTGCAGCAAGGCCCATTGTCGTGTACCAGTTCCCATTTGAGTCTAGCTCAAAGCGGTGTTTTTGGATTTTACCCCTAGATACATCTGTGCCAGAGCCGTCTCTACCTGATCGTATCCAGAGAGGGAAGTATTTTCTATAAGTATTCACATATTCTATTCCTTACCAAAATACCAGGAAATTCTTGTACGTTTATCCACAAATTCTACCTTAGGGATTTTTTCCCTATTATATATTTCCTACTCTAGTTTCCAAGTTTCCTACTAAAATTCCTTTGATACCAACTGTAACACCCCAACCCCTCTAGACAGGAGCCAGTGCATTACTTGTGATATTGTCATGGTTATAAGGAATGAAAATCCTGAAGGAATGATCATTTTAGTAGTCTTGGAGAAACTAGATACATAGATGTAACTCCAATTACATTGGGAAAGGTTAAAAATACAATACAAAACAAAAACTAAAAACTGCATCCACAGGAACTCAATAAAAGGCCTTCTCTTCATCACCTGTTGAAGGTAGAAAATGAAAGGGGTGAGCTCAAATTCTCAGTAAGGGTTAAAAATAGTGGAAGCATGAGTACAATAATAAGTGAATCTTAATCAATCTGACATAATCAAAATGGCATAGTGAATAAATGAACAACTAATGCCCTCAATAAACTGAGAATGAAACAACATCCATAGATTTTGTCATAGTTAAAACCTCATGGATAATAATAATAACTGAAAATTAATAAATATAATGCTTATTAATTGTACGTCATGTATCTGGCACATGAAACCATAATACCATAAAAACGGTTTACAGTTGTCGGCAGAAACCCGTCTGATTTTTGGAAACAAACTCGAAGGGTCTGTCGCCAAACTCTTTTGTCTCATGAGACCTATCGATGCATCAAGGGGCTGTAGTGGTCCCTACCCACCTCTACATCCAATTAATTCTTTATAAAATGATTCAATAAAAGAGAAATATGCCTTTTCAATATCCGTATAGAGTATAGAATACAAATTCATCAATAACATCCCAAATATACAACGTATGTGAAATGTTATACGGTTTAGACAATAAACATATCCATGAAATGAGATTATGGATATTTAATAGAAATATAATTTCAAATGGAAAGTGATCTCAAATGGGCAGTAGGTACACCACATAAGGATTATTAGGTGCACAATACAAAGTTAGTCACAACAAAGGGGATATTCTTGAACAAAAGTGAGAGAGAGAATCCCTTACCACAATGTAATCCGTCAAATTATATGACCAATAATTAATGAAAATCAAATCAAACATTTAATAACATGAATATAAATAGAATCATGTTATTATATATAAAAGTGTAGTACACATATACCACATACAAGGAATAAGTGGCAAACAATGAAAATCTCACAGAAATGAAAGTGAGATGAGAAACCCCTTACAAAGATTGTGTCATTAGAGTGACGATAAATCAATGAAGTATTCATGTGTGACAAATAAAAATCCACAAAATATTAGAGGATATACAGTATAAAACATGCGTAGGTTATTCACACATATTCTTGGAACAATGGAACCAATGAAATAGATGTTTTTCTCAAAGAATGAAAATTGAGTTAAGCAATCCCTTACCTTATGATTGAAGGTGTTCTTGTCTTGTTTTTAATGACCTGAATAAAAAAATTTGGATTATTAATTCATAATTCCAGAACCTATTTTATATTTAATTGATATGGTATAACCTTATTTAGTTCATTAATGACCTTTTTGATGGATTTAATAGATTCAATTTTATTGTTTTGGAAGCATTTTCTTACTTGGTCTCATGCTTTGTTTACCTATATTCATGAATGGAAGTTGGTTTGAAATATAGTTAAACATCCAGAATTGTTAATATAAATTATTAGTGAAATTAAAGAGACATAAATGATCTTATAATGATTCTGGTTATATACTATGATGATGACTCATTCGATGAGTTTAAGGATAAACGCTTGAATTTGGCTTGGCAGTTTTTGTGCTAAATAAAATTGTTTTGTATTTTTATTCCATATTTAGAATGTGTAAAGATTCCAGAACATTAATCAAGATAAAAAAATATATTATGACCTGCTTCAACCGTATATTAGGTTTCATGACCAGACTTTAAATAATTAATGTAAATTAAAATTACATTGTCCACGATGTCGGTAATTCGACACATCACGTACAATGTTTTTATTCCTTAAATAAGTGGGAGAGGAGAAGAATAATGATGAAGAATTTTTCATAAACATGAGAAAATCTAGAAAATACAATGTTCTAGATCATACATGCCTCTTGGTTAAGATGAGGTTAGGAAATAAGAAGAAAATAAAGGAATCATAAAATCAATGAAAACTTGATAAATTTCTCACGAAAACTCGGCAGCCTAACAGCGTCTCTTAAAATTTCATAAAACAATTTTGATGAGAGGAATGGAATATCTCATCATTGATACATAATATGGGAAGTAATCAGAAATATTTAATGAAATATCCCAACACAAGCCAAAGGGAAAGGAAGAGAATAACATAAAATAAAATAAAAGAATGAAAATAAAAGAGGTTGTTTACCTCTTGATCTCTTCTCCTTGAGATCCTTCTTAAGGGCTTTGGTTTTGGTCTTTTGGTGAGACCAGCAGCTCTAGGACGTGGGGAAGAAGATTGGGGAGGGAATTTGGCAAAATTTAGACAATGCTCAAGGCTTGAGAGGTGTGGGAGGAAGAGGGGAGTGAGGGTGGTATTTATAGTGGAGGAGGGGAGGTATTTTAGATTATTTTAATCATTATTATAATATTTCTATGAATACTATGAATAATCTCAATGCAAGTGACCATAAATAGTAACAATGGCATGTGAGTTCGAACCAAGTGTCCTTGTATCACTTGTGATGTCATGAATATTGTATTTAACTGATAAATTGAATATACGGTATTTTACCGTATTTCACTATTCATCAAAAATTCCGTATTTTAAGAAAAATCCCAAAAATTCACCCCTACCATTTTTCAATGTGTAGAATTCAAAAGTAAAATCCATTTTTCAAAAATAATTTTATAAATATTATTAATTTAATTTTTAAATAAGGTGATAGTAAATTCGAAAAATAACAATTTTGAAGTGCAGTTAGTTTTATGTGACATTGAAAAGTTAATTAAGATCCCATTATCATATTGCCTTAAGAAAATAAAATAATATTATTATTTACTATTAATAAGGGTCATGTTACTATTCATATTACTATTCATAAGGGTATGTTACTATTCACCAAAAATTAAGTTTGTTCTATCAGACTCCAAATGACTTACTGATCACAACTCTAGATGACCATTTTTTAACTTTCAAAACATAGAAGTGGAAAATTTATATTTAATGGATATGTTTGGACTATATCCTAAATAACCTAGGGTTGTTTTGAAGGAAAATAGTGATGAATAGAATGTATTTAACAGAAACATACCATAAAATATTTGGGGTGCTACACTTATGAATAGTAATATGAGTAGTAATATGACCCTTATAAATAGTAAATAATGGTGATATTTTATTTTCGTAAGGTAATAAGATAATGAGATATTAATTAATTTTTCAATTTGATATAGAACTAATTATACCTTTAAAATTGTTATTTTTCGAATTAATTATGATTTTATTTAAAAATTAAATTAAAAATACTTAGAAAATTATTTTCAAAAAATGGAGTTCATTTTTTAATTCTACATTTTGAAAAATGGTTAGGGTAAATTTTTGGGATTTTTCTAAAATAAATGAATTTTTAATGAATAGTAAAAATACAGTTTTATGTTTTCAGTAGTTTAATGACATCATAATGATGTAATAATTAAATATAAAATTGTGGTAGAGTTATGTACAGTACTTTATGACATGAGGTGTCCCAAGTGGCTAAAACCATGTGCAAATACCATGGGCTAGCCCATGGTTCGGCAAAAACCACTAATGAGGTGCCCCTTTGAAATTATTAAAAACACTACCTCTCTTTTTCTCTAAATACCCACTCATCCATTTGTTATCTTTCATTCCAAATCCATTATCCCAGAATATATGGTGGTTTTACCTCTCTAGGAGTCCTCCCAAGGTGTCTTTAATACCCCAAGGTACCATCCTTCAAGATCTAGGAGTTACTCTATAAGGTTAGGGAATCCTTCATTCTCTTCTTTTAGTAGACACTTCTTTTATGTTATCTACTTGAATTTACTTTCTAATATGTTGGGGTTTGATTTTATGTATTATTATTACTTTTCTTTATATTTCAATATTATTAGATCCCCTTTTTTCTCATCATTTCATTTTATGAAATTTCAAGTGATGTCGTTAGGCTGCCGAATTTTTATAAGGGATCTCTCAAATTTTCTTTTATTTTCAAGTTCATCTCTTTTATTTTTCTCTCCTCACCTCCTCTGTCCAAATGACCCTGAAAAAACCTATTATATTCTATATAATATAATTATATCATGTGAATGGAATAACCATCATCAATATTCTTACCCCCCCTTTTTATTTTTATAAACGAAATCAACGTCCATGAGGTTCCAATTTATAACCTTTGTGGATGACGGAGTTTTTTTCTTCACTTTCTCCTTCATTATTGGTCATGAAACCTTTTTAATGGCTGAACCAGATATGAATATCTATATTTAATATCATTAATTTTCTGGAATCCTTAGATACTCATAATATAAAATAATAATACAAAACAAGTTCATTATGAACAAAATGGAAAAGTTAATCCAAATATTTATAATAAACTTTTAACTAATGAATCATCATCATGGTATATAACCAAAAGTAATTATAATATCATTTATATCCCCTTAATTTCATTAATAAGATATACTAACAATTCTGGATGTTTTACCACATTTCAAATGAACTTCCATTCATGAAAACAAGAAAACAAATCATGAAAACCAAGGAAGAAAATGCTTCGAAAACAAGAAAATTGAACCTCTTAAACCCATAAAAAGGGAAATGAATGAACGTAATAAGGTTATAATAAATAAATTACATGTATAGGAGGTTCTGGATTTATTAATTAATGAAGCTAAATTTTATTATTCAGGCCATTAAAACAAATGAAGAACACACTCGAGAAAAAGGTAAGGGGTTTCTCATCTCACTTTCATTTCTGTGATATTTTCATTGTTCTGCACTTATTTCTTGTATGTGTATATTTTTATGGACATTTGATATATAATAACATGATTATATTTATATTCATGTTATTCAATTATTAATTTGAGGGTTATTATTTTCTGGTCATATGATTCGACCGATTACATTGTGGTAAGAGACTTTGTCTCAACTACTATTTTGTTGTGACTAAATTTGTATGGTGCACCTAATAATACTTATGTGGTATACCTAATGCACATTTGAGATCAATTTTCATTTGAAATTATATTTATATTAAATATCCATAATCTCATATCATGGATATGTTTTTTGTCTAAACCTTATAGCATTTTACATATGGTGTTTATTTGGAAAGTTATTGTAACTATGGAAATATTGATGAATCTGTATACTCTACTCTATATGGATATCGAAAAGGCATATTGATCTTGTATTGAATCAATGTATAATTAATTATTTGGACATTCAGTGGTGTGTGGGTCCAACTATAGCCCCTTGATGCATCGGTAGGTCTCTTGAGACAAATTAGTTTGGCGACAAACCCTTCAAGTTTGTTTCCAAAAATCAGACGAGTTTCTAACCACATAACTAAACCGTTTTTATGGTATTATGGTATCATGTTCCAGATACATGACTTCCAATTAATAATCATTCTTTTTATTCATTATCAGTTACTACTATCCCTGAGGTTTTCACTATGACAAAATCTATTGATGCAATTTCATTCTCAGTTTATTAATGGCGTGAGTTTTTCATTTATTCACGATGCCATGTTGATTATGTAAAATTTTTTACAATTGAGTTATTATTGATTCATGTTTCCACCATTTTTAACCCTTACTGAGCATTTGAGATCACCCCTTTCACTGTTTACCTTCAATAGGTGATGAAGCCGAGATCATTTATTGAGTTCCTGTGGATGAGGTTTTTAGTTTTTGTTATGTATTGTATTTTGTAACCTTTTACAATGTAATTTGAGTTACATTTATGCATCTAGTTTCTTCAAGACTAATAAAATAATCATTCCTTTAGTATTTTCATTCCTTCTTACCATACCAATAAAATAAGTAATGCACCGGCTCCAGTCTAGAGGGGTTCGGGTGTTACAGTTGGTATCAGAAGAAGTTTAGTAGAAAACATGGAAACTAGGGTAGAAATTTTATAGTAGGGAACAAAGAAATAAGGTATTATTTGAGGATAAACATACAAGAATATCCTGGTATTTTGGTAATGAATAGATTATGTGAATCTTTCTAGCAAATACATCCCTTTCTGGATACGAGCAGGTAGAGGTGGATCTGGAACAGATGTACCTAGGAGTGAAAGCTCTGACAAGGAGTTTCGAGCCTGACCAGGGGTATCTTGGTACACGAAAACGGGCCTTGATGAACTCGTGGTTACGACACTCCTGGGGGATATGCTTAGGATAATTCATATTTTCTTTAAAAGACATTATGAAGGACTGAAATGTAAATTATTCCTCAAAGAAACCATTTTTCTGATTATGGGATTAGCCATCCGTAGGATCTAAATTTATGCAAAGTATTTTGTTAAGTAAAGATTATACATTATGATAATACCCTAATCTAGTTTGTTCTATTATTTAGAAATGACCTCTAATGGAAGAAGGGGAATCAATACTCGTGGGAAACATAGGGATCTCCCCACTGAGAAAGTCAACAAAGTCAATATTAGAGCAGATCAGATCATGACCATATTGGGACAACATACTCAGGTTATAATGAATAACCATTCCACACCTATGTTGGATTGTTTGATACGGCAGAAGCCCGCATCTTTCAGTGGGACTACTAATTCAGTGGTTGCTGAGCAATGGATCAAGTCCCTTGATGAGATATTCCTGGCGTTAAGATGCAATGAAAATTAAAAGGTAGTACTGGTGGTATATTATCTCAAGGGTGACGCTGATCAATGGTGGTCCTTGATTCAGAATACAATGGAAGAAGAAGAAATATAATATATGAAATGGAGTACTTTTAAGGAAATATTCTTCGAAAAATATTTCCTTCGTGAGCAACGAACCAAAATTAAGAGGAAATTCCTTCGATTAAAGAAAAGGGAAGAAGGCAGTGTTGTAGAGTATGAGGTTACCTTCACAAGGCTATCCAGGTATGTTGTAGATTAGGTACGTGACTCAATAGACAAGTTTAATCATTTCTTTGAAGGTCTTAAGACAAGTCTTTGAAAGGCACCCGATTCTCAAACATTTTCATCATACGATTAAATTGTATCAAGTCCCATCAAAACAAAGAAGGAATTTTCTAGATTAAATTTTTTCAAGGAAACCAAGATAATAAGAGTTACTCAGATAACCAAGGGAAAGGTGAAGCTCCAAATAAGAACAAGTGAATGAAGAAATTCCCATTATGCAAAAAAGTGGAAAGAATCATCTTGGGAAATGCTTAAAAGGAAAGGGAGTATGATATAACTGTGGAGAAAAGGGTCATCTATCTCATGAATACAGGGAGAAGAAACAATTTGATGATGTTCAATTCTACAATTGTAGAGTGATGGGGACATTATGCAAATGAGTGTCCAAATTACCAAGGAAACATGCCTCAGAAAAATCCAAGAGAACAAGGGAGAGCTTATGTGATTACAACCACCAAAGTTGAAGTTCCTAATGGTGTGGTGGCATATACTGTAATTGTTTCCTCAAACATAGCCAACACTTCATTTGATTCTAGATCATCGTATTCATTTATATCTTCCCAGTGTTCCAAGAAAATTAGACATGTACAATTTGATTTAATAAAGGAGTTATCAGTCAACAATCTTAGGGGATGCATCATTGCAACAAAGGCTTGCCGACTAGTCCCCCTTGTGACACATAAACATGATTTAGTTTCTAACCTTATCATCATACCAATGACTGAATTTGATATAATTCTAGGTATGGATTGGCTATCAAATTATGATGTGAAGATTTAATGCAAGAAAAATGAAGTTACAATTTTTCAAAATGGTGTAGGATCTCTTATCTTTAGAGAGGAGACCTCACAATCTGATTCTTATCTAGACCCACCCCCAGTAGCTCTATTGAATGCAATTATTGGAGATGAGGAGTGTAGAGACCCTAAGCTTAACGTACATGGACATTACATTACTTTTGCAGAATACTTAGTTCATAACAAAAATACACACACACAAGGACCGTAATAGTTTAATGTCTTTGGAAACTCGGAATATAATCTTCTAATTGTGGTGAATGATCTTCAACATCTCCCATAAAGATCTTCCTTTTTTTACCTAAAACCTTTCTTTATATCCGGGGGAAAAGAAAACATAAAAGGGTGAGCTCAAATGCTCAGTAAGGGTAAACAAAAAAATATCAATCACATCAAATACATAAGAACATAACTTTTGGAAATCTTAACCTGCAAAAGAAATCATAATTTCATAACATGGGATAAATCATAGTAGTGAAATGTAATCCCAATAATCATAAATTAAAACATGAAACTTTGTGGCATACACAGATAATCATAGAGAATCATTTCTTATTAGTCAAGACTCATTTCCAAGACTATCTTAGTGGACAAAGTCCAATTCTGAACCGAGTTCACTCCTCGTTTCAGTCCTGTTTCACTGAACCAGTTTAACCTGCCATTCCATCCATGTCTATCTCATGAGATATAAAATCTTTACCCAATGCATTGGAGGGAGATATAGGTCCCACCCATCTAATAATGATATCATTCTTATGTGTGCCACAAAATCATAAACCATACATCATAGCATAACCCATGTAATAAAAATGGGATTCTTAAACAACATGAAATCATAAAACAATTCATATAAGATAAAGGAATTCATAAAAATAATTCCATCACAATATAATCAAATAAATGTAATTATAGGGATAGAAACAGAACCCTATATTATCTTATATGGAAAATAATTTTGATAAAACACTTGAACTCCATTCTTGAGGAAAATATCCTTTCTACTTCAAAAAAATATTTCTTTCTTAAAATGTCATACAATTTTAAACTAAAATAAGTTGATTAAAAATAAACTTGAAAACTTGTAATGGAATCTTCTTGGAAATAATTTTTTAAAAATCTATTCATGCCGTATAACTTAAAAAAAACATTCTTCTCGTACTTTTGTCGGAAAAGTCAAAAAGTACCTCGTATGAAAAATGACAAAAGATTCCTTTCATATCATTTACTAAAAACTCACCGAAGGGTAAAATTGGATATAAAATATTGTATAAGGATATAAATATTACATATTGAGGAAACATGGATGTGGATGATAAAATACACCCCAGTAAATACAAAAGTATAAACAATCTCGGATAAAAATGAGATTGTGATATTTCCCTTACCTTAGGTCTGATACGCTTTGTACGTGTCCGAAACTCCTGTATAATGATTTAAATAATGTTATTGACTTATTACAGAATCATACTCATTTTTATGATATCACATATGGTCATATTCTTAGCTTCTTATTAGTAATATTTCATTACAACTTGTTATTCGGGTGTTTATTACTTTTTGTTCTTATGCGTGTTTTGTCGAATAAATTCTTATTCTTCTCTTTAGGTTATAGATAATTTATTTCCAAAATTTTATTAGTGTAATATATATCATATTATTTCATTCAATTCATTTATATAATCATTATGCAATGAAGATCATTTAGAAGGAGTCACATCATATCGTGGAGACGGTATTCCGTACGTACGCACGAGCGATGATATTGTTCCCATGATCATGGAATTGTATTGGAGTGTATGTATACTATTTCAGAATCAATATAAATTTATAATAATAATATATAGTCATTATTTACACCATTATACCCATCCAGGTAAGGTGGTGGTGGAAAATAGATTACACCACGGCGTGGAGACGGTATTCTGTACGTACGCATGCGCGGTGACTTCGTTTTTCGTAGGATGGATAGATGGTGAAATAGGGTTGTTTCATACTTATAATAACATATCCGTATATGAGTGATACTGATGTTATTACTTCATAATGAAACAACCTAATAAGAATAAGTGGAAGAAGAAATAAAGTTGAAAGAATCGGTAACGGATATTACCTCTTCTTTGAAGCGCCTCTTTGAGATCTCCTTTTAGGGCACTAAAATTGGTCTTTGAGGAAGACTAGAACCTCTAGGATATTTCTAGGGAAGTGGAGAAGATAATTTGGCAGGGTTTTGCCGAGCTTGAAGGCTCAATGTGTTGTGAGGAAGAGAGGGAGGAGGTGCCCTTTTATAAGGGAGGAGAGGGGCACCTTTGGAATAACTAAAAATATTATTTTATTATAAAGCCAAATTCGGTTTTAAATAGCTCCAAATTGATTTATTTCGAAGCTAAGGTGGGTATGGGTTGAAATCCTCTCATCCAATAGAATTTATACAAGTTTAGGTTCCTATTTTAACCTTATCATTTAGATTTAACATTAAGTTAAATAATTTTACTTTTACCGTGTCTTCTTGTGTTCTTATACGATAAGGTTAATAAAATTACTATAAGCAGCCAAACGAACCCCAAGTTGTTTATTATTAATATATATAACATTATCTAAGTAATTTGGCCGAACATTAGATTTTTAGAAATAAAATAACAATTAATAATATAATATTTGTTTTAAAAACTATTTTATGTCAATTTTGACACTATTTAGTAATTAATTTTTTTGAAAATCATAACAGAATGATTAGTTCGAACAAAGTTAATTAAATCAATACTAACATGTCATATTAACCTATAAAATTAGTTTAATTCATAAAAAGTCTCAAATTACATTTATTTTGGTATTTATAACATCAATTATGTCAATATTTCATTAATAAGATAATTACTGCATCATCTTTGTGTCATAAATAAATTAAATTATTTAATGTCTAAAAATTACAAATAAAATACCATTATTTATGAAATAGTTTTATCTTTATAATGAATATTTATAGTCCAATTTATCTTATGTATAACCTTATATTAAAAATTATTTACTTATTAAACTTTGATTTTAACTATTTTAACCCTTCTTTAAATAAATTAATAATAAATGTCCTAATCTAATCCAAGTGGGCCTAAATGGTCATATTTTATTCCTAAGTTGGTTTTTGGTCGAATTACACTTATCCAATAGAATTAGGACATGTTTTAGGGTAATAATAATATCATTTTTACCCTTAATTACCCTATTTACTTTTAACCGTGGTAAATAAAAGTAAAAAGTTACTATTCAACAAAAATTATTTTCATCTCATTGAACAACATTTTACTTACTGACATGAACCGTGTCTCTTGGATTTTTGAAATTCCACTCACAGAAGCGGTAAAATTAAGTTTTATGAAAAATTCAGTTTTTTTAACTACCACTTAGTGGTTTCACTATTCATCAAAAATTGAAAGTTTTCAGAAAAATACCAAAAATTAGGCCTAAGCTAAATTTGATATTATGAATTCAAAAATGATGTTTATTTTACCAAATTAAAAACATATCAGTTTAATTAATTAATTTAAAAATTAATTCCCGTCGTCAAAACAAATAGCGTGTTCTTAAGAGATAATAACCATCAAAAGATTGACAGTTGTTTATGTCTGTTTTAAATGTGAAATTACATCCAATAACCAACATTGTATTAAATTGTAAAAATATTTTCTAAATATACTTTAAAACCACTCAAATTAATAATTTATCACTATTAATTATTTCTATTAAAAAGGTTGTTTTTAATTAAAATTTAGCAATTTTCACTATTCATCAGAAAATGAAAGTTATCTGAAAAGTACCAAAATTTCACCCTAAGATAATTTCGATATTCCGAATCCAAAAATAAAGTCCATTTTGAAAATAAAATTTACCAAATTTCAAAAAGTGTTTATTACTATTCATAACGGCTAGTTTTAATAATATTTTAATAGCATATCGTTGTTTAGTGAAACTCAGTATTGCGTACTACACACGCTATTGAGGAAGGTAGTGATTGCGTGTAATGAAAGGCAAGTCAAGGATGCGTGTTGTGCAAGATTCTTTTGGTGTAGCGTACAACACAAGATATTAATGAAATTAAAAAGAATATTTTTCATAAAATCTCAGGGTGTTACATTCTACCGCCCTTAAAATGAATTTCGTCCTCAAAATTCTTCGGGGTTATAAATGGTTTACTACTCGAAAGTTTCTTTAATAGGAACCCACATCGTAAAAAGGAATACCAAAACCAATATTTAAAAAAAAGTATGAAACGTAACGGTTACCCAAATAAACTAATCACTGGTTTTCCACATAGGTGAAAATATGGATATGGAAGAGAAATCTAATCATCACGTTCTGATGGAGAGTGGTAGAGAACATGGCTATGGAAAAGTCAGCAATCACAAAGCCATAAATTTGTGATGATCTAAGGTACCATTTGATTCATCATAAATAAGATCAATAGGACAACATTTTTGGTTTTCAAGATCATTTCCCTAAAGTTGATGAAATTGGAATTTGAAGAAATACTGTCATGATTTTGGTATAGTCTCACCGTTGGTCGTTCTTTGGACAATTTACACTTCATCACTTAATGAAATGAAGTTGAATTTGTCATTCGTGATGTGTTATCAGATCATGTGATAGAATGATGGGGCATTCCATCTGTCTCAAACAAAAGGTTAGAAAGGTTATCAAAAAAAATACATAAGTCCATCTATAGTGAGATTAATCATATATGGTTCTAAAATGGACTTATACTTGTTATATCATACTGATTAATATAATAAAACTATTTTCTACTAAACAGGGACTTCTTGTAGGCCAGTGGTAGGCGAAAAAGGCCAGTCACACTTCGGTTGTGGGTTCGATTCCCACAGCCTTGTCCGACGCGATGGGCTGTCGCCTGTCCTGCAGGTTGTCCTTTTTCTAAAGATATATTACTATAACATCCCATCAATAATATCGAAAAAAGTTCTATCCTAACTTATGTCCAACATAATCCATTCCAATCTTTAGGCTTATCTAAAATACTTTGGTCCAAGCTCATAGTATAAAGAAAATGATTACTTTAAATGTCACATAACAATCACGTGAATGCCATCATTTATGCCCCATATATCATAAGATATATCTTGTTGGTCAAATTACAAACATGTGAATACCTTAATCATGCATTCTATTGAAGAATGAATACCCATTGAACCTTAGTGAAAACATGAATGCAGTCAAAAGTTAACTCTTTCCACACACCAAAATCCAAAAATTCTATATACTCAAACCATGATATAACCTTCTCCTTATATCAGTCATGAGCTCATGAATACGGTCAAACATTTCATTTTCTCGTTTTCCTTTCATTATGCACATATCATCTTTTTTTCCAAAAATATCTCAATCACATTCTATGGTTACCGATACCATTGAAAACCACAATATACCAATACATAAATATTCCAATATTCCACGATACTATATACAACATTATTTTGGAATCCCATTACATAAACACTTAATCATTCCACCACATTGTTGTCATATTCAAAATCGTCAATAGTGATCGCATGTGACTTCCCTTTGTCCTTTTCCTTAAGTGGTTGCTCATGTCGATCATCACTAACCCTTGGATTAGGGAATTTATTAGCATAATACCCCATTTCCTTACACTTGAAGCATTGAAGTGTTGGTGGTGCGTTCTCTGCAGTCTTTTCTTTATTCACATCATTAGAAACCCTTTTTACATTACTTTGACACTCAGCTGCTCGATGACCTTATTTTCCACACTTAAAACATTTTCTAGTCCCTTTAAGACAATCTCCACCATGCTTCTTTCCACACTTTGAGCATAAGGAAACATTCATCTTCTTTTCACCATTATTCTGAGATTTCTCCTTGAACTCCATCTTTCGTTTCTTGTCAAAACTATGAGATGGATAAGTAACACCAACTTCCATTTATACCTTGATAGCACAAAAAAAAATTTCTTCATAACTACTGAAGTCTCTTATAGCTAATGCCCTTCGAAGATTTGGTTTTAAGCCACTGAAGAATCGATCAACTTTACTTTCAGGTTGGATGATAAATCCAGATGCATACCTTGCAAGCCTTGTAAAATTCACTTCGTATATACCAACAGATTCATCATCCTTTTGATTTAGTTCAAGAAACTCCTTCTCCATATTTGTTCGAAGAATACGAGGGAAGTACTTATTGAAAAATAAGTTCTTGAACTCATCCCATTCCATGGACTCAATTTTATCTCTTGGCCTCGTATTCTTGATAATATTCCACCATTGATCAGCATCACCTTCCAAATGATACACTGCTAAGATGACTTTATCATTTTCAGAACATTGATGAACTGAAAATATCTTTTTAGTAGTACTGATCCATTGTTTAGCAACAAGTGGATCAGAAGACCCACTGAAAGAAGGTGGACGTTTCCTCATGAAGGACTCAATAGAATATTGTTCCCTTCTCTGCTCATTTGGAAGTCCAGAATGATTCATAGCTTGTGTAAGTATAGTAATAAGATTTTTCACTCCATCTCCCATAACATTTGTTTATTCAGGAGGAAAATCATTGCATTGTCCATTACATTTATCAACACAGTTACTTCGGGTTCCAGCCATCGTCTAAAACCCAAAAACAATAGCGTGAGAGGAAAAAATCACGCTAGGGAAAACAATATAATAAAGGGGGAGTAACTTCAATATCTAACATCTTGGGTTACCGTAATTCTAGTACTATAACCTATACTTATACTTAACCTTAGATACATCCCTAGACATACCTTAGAAATATCTATAGGGATCTCACTAAAGTTCTCGCATCCTAGTTTCCAAAGGTTGACTAAACCTTTCCTCTGATACCAACTGTAGAGACCCTAAGCTTAACATACATGGAAATTACATTAATTTTGTGGAATACTTAGTACATAACAAAAACACACACACACAAGTACCGTAATATTTTAGTGTCTTTGGAAACTCGGAATATAATCTTCTAATCATGGGGATATATCTTCAACATCTCCCATAAAGATCTTCCTTTTTTATACCTAAAACCTTTCTATATATCCTGGGGAAAAGAAAACATAAAAGGGTGAGCTCAAATGCTCAGTAAGGGTAAACAAAAGAAATATCAATCACATCATATACATAATAACATAACTTTTGGAAATCTTAACCTGCAAAAGAAATCATAATTTCATAACATGGGATAAATCATAGTAGTGAAATGTAATCCAACTAATCATAAATTAAAACATGAAACTTTGTGTAATACACACATAATCATAGAGAATCATTTATTATTAGTCAAGACTCATTGCCAAGACTATCTTAGTGGACAAAGTCCGATTCTGAACCAAGTTAACTCCTCGTTTCAGTCCTGTTTCACTGAACAGGTTTAACTTGTTGTTCCAACCATGTCTATCTCATGAGATATAAAATCTTTACCCAATGCATTGGAGGGAGATATAGGTCCCACCCATCTCAAAATGATACCATTCTTATGTGTGCCAAAATATCATAAACCATACATCATAGCATAACCCATGTAATAAAAATGGGATTCTTAAACAACATGACATCATAAAACAATTCATATAAGATAAAGGAATTCATAAAAATAATTCCATCACAATATAATCAAATCAATGTAATAATAGGGATATAAACAGAACCCAATATTATCTTATATGGAAAATAATTTTGATAAAACACTTGAACTCCATTCTTGAGGAAAATATCCTTTCTACTTCAAAAACATTTTCCTTTCTTAACATGTCATAAAATTTTAAACTAAAAGAAGTTGATTAAAAATAAACTTGAAAACTTGTAATGGAAGCTTCTTGGAAATAATTTTTTAAATATACATTCATGCCGTATAAGTTAAAAAAACATTCTTCTCGTACTTTTGTCGGAAAAGTCAAAAAGTACCTCATACGAAAAAAGACAAAAGATTCCTTTCATATCTTTTACTAAAAACTCACCGATGGGTAAAATTGGATATAAACTATTGTAGAAGGATATAAATATTACATATTGAGGAAACATGGATGTGGATGATAAAATACACCCCAGTAAATACCAAAGTATAAACAATCTCAGATAAAAATGAGATTGTGATATTTCTCTTACCTTAGGTCCGATATGCTTAGTACGTGTCCGAAACTCCTGTATAATGATTTAAATAATGTTATTGACTTATTCCAGAATCATACTCATTGTTATGATATCACATATGGTCATATTATTAGCTTCTTATTAGTAATATTTCATTACAACTTGTTATTCAGGTGTTTATTACTTTTTGTTCTTATGCATGTTTTGTCAAATAAATTATTATTCTTATATTTAGGTTATAGATACCTCATTTACATAATTTTATTAGTGTAATATATATCATATTAATTCATTCAATTCATTTATATAATCATTTTTCAATGAAGATCATGTAGAGCGAGTCACATCACATCGTGGAGACGATATTCCGTACATACGCACGAGCGATGATATCGTTCCCATGATCATGGAATTGTATTGGAGTGTATGTATACTATTTCAGAATCAATATCACTTTACAATAATCATATATAGTCATTATTTACACCATTATACCCATCCAAGTAAGGTGGTGGTGGAAAATAGATTACACCACGGTGTGGAGATGGTATTCCGTACGTACGCACGCGCGGTGATTTCATTTTACGTAGGATGGATAGATGGTGAAATAGGGTTGTTTCATACTTATAATAACATATCAGTATATGAGTGATAATGATGTTATTACTTCATAATGAAACAACCTAAGAAGAAGAAGTGGAAGAAGAAATAACGTTGAAAGAATCGGTAACGGACATTACCTGTTCTTTGAAGCGCCTATTTGAGATCTCCTTTTAGGGCACTAAAATTGGGCTTTGAGGAAGAAAAAAAACTCTAGGATGTTTCTAGGGAAGTGGAGAAGAGAATTTGGCTGGGTTGTTCCGAGATTGAAGGCTCAATGTGGTGTGAGGACGATAGGGAGGAGGTTCCCTTTTATAAGGGAGGAGAGGGGCACCTTTGGAATAACGAAACATATTATTTTATAATAAAGCCAAATTCGGTTTTAAATAGCTCCAAATTGATTTATTTCGAAGCTAAGGTGGGGATGTGTCGAAATACTCTCATCCAATAGAATTTATACACGTTTAGGTTCCTATTTTAACCTTATCATTTAGATTTAACATTAAGTTAAATAATTTTACTTTTAACGTGTCTTCTTGTGTTCTTATACTATAAGGTTAATAAACTTACTATAAGCATCCAAACTAACCCCAAGTTGTTTATTATTAATATATATAACCTTATCTAAGTCATTTGGTCGAACCTTAGATTTTAGGAATAAAATTACAATTAATAATATAATATTTGTTTTAAAAACTATTTTATGTCAATTTTGACACTATTTAGTAATTGATTTTTTTGAAAATCATAACAGAATGATTAGTTCGAAAAAAGTTAATTAAATCAACACTAACATGTGATATTAACCTATAAAATTAGTGGAATTCATAAAAAGTCTCAAATTACATTTATCTTGGTATTTATAACATCAATTATGTCAATATTTCATTAATAAGATAATTACTGCATCATCTTTGTGTCATAAATAAATTAAATTATTTAATGTCTAAAAATTACAAATAAAATACCATTATGTAGGAACTATTTTTATATTTCTAATGAATATTTATAGTCTAATTTATCTTATGTATAACCTTATATTAAAAATTATTTACTTATTAAACTTTGATTTTAACTATTTAACCCTTCTTTAAATAAATTAATAATAAATGTCCTAATCTAATCCAAGTGGGCCTAAATGGTCATATTTTATTCCTAAGTTTGTTTTTGGTCGAATTAAACTTATCCAATAGAATTAGGACATGTGTTAGGGTAATAATAATATCATTTTTACCCTTAATTACCCTATTTACTTTTAACCGTGGTAAATAAAAGTAAAAAGTTACTATTCACCAAATTTTTTTTTTCATCTCATTGAACCACATTTTACTTACTGACATCAACTGTGTCTCTCGGATTTTTGAAATTCCACTCACAGAAGTGGTAAAATTATGTTTTATGAAAAATTCAGTTTTTTTAACTACCACTTAGTGGTTTCACTATTCATCAAAAATTGAAATTTTTCAGAAAAATACCAAAAATTAGGCCTAAGCTATATTTGATATTATGAATTCAAAAATGATGTCTTTTTTACCAAATTCAAAACATATCAGTTGCATTAATTAATTTAAAAATTAATTCCCGTCTTCAAAACAAATAGCGTGTTCTTAAGAGATAATAACTATCAAAAGATTAACAGTTGTTTATGTCTCTTTTAAATGTGAAATTACATCCAATAACCAAAATTGTATTAAATTGTAAAAATATATTCTAAATATACTTTAAAACCACTCAAATTAATAATTTATCACTATTAATTATTTCTATTAAAAAGGTTTTTTTTATTTAAAATTTAGTAATTTTCACTATTCATCAGAAAATGAGAGTTATCCGAAAAGTACCAAAATTTCACCCTAAGCTAATTTAGATATTCCGAATCAAAAAATGAAGTCCATTTTGAAAATAAAATTTACAAAATTTAAAAAAGTGGTTATTACTATTCATAAGGGCTAGTTTTAATAATATTTTAATAGCATATCATTGTTTAGTGAAACTCGGTATTGCATACTACACACGCTATCGAGGAAGGTCGTGATTGCGTGTAATGAAAGGCAAGTCAAGGATGAATGTTGTGCAAGATTCTTTTGGTGTAGCGTACAACACAAGACATTAATGAAATTAAAAAGAATATTTTTCATAAAATCTCAGGGTGTTACAAGGAGAACCCAAGATCTACGTGTGAGGAAAGAAATATTCAAATTGAATATGTGGATATAGTGAAAGAATACATTGATGTGTTTCTATTGGATTTACTTGGACTTCCTTAAGAGCGAGAAATTGAGTTTCACATTAACTTAATTCCTGGTGAAATACTTATATCAAAGACCCCCTATAGAATGGCCACTGTGGAGTTAGTGGATCTAAAGAAACAACTAGAGGATTTGAATGACAAAGGATTTATTCGACCTAGTGTTTCTCCGTGGGGAGCCTTGGTCTTGTATGTCAAAAAGAAAGATAGATCCATGAGGCTAGGCATTGATTATAGGGAAATCAATGCTACCACAATAAAGAATAACTACCCTCTTCCCTAGATTGATGATTTATTTGATCAACTTCATATAGCTCAATAATTTTCCAAGATTGACCTTCGATCCATATATCATCAACTGCGTGTGAAGAAGGATTATTTTCTGAAGACAACATTTCAAACCAGGTATGGGAATTATGATTTTACAGTGATGCCTTTTGGACCGAGGAATTCACCATTTGTTTTCATGGATTTAATGAATAGAGTCTTCAAGGAATATCTTGATAACTTTGTTGTGGTATTAATCAATGATATCCTGGTATAATAAAAAAGATATTAAGACCATGAGGATCACTTGCAGATTATTCTAAAAATTCTTAGAAGAAATCAATTATATGGGAAGTTTAGCAAGTGCGAATTCTGGCTCCAATCAGTTTCTTTTCTAGGTCATACTGTCTCTAAGGATGGAATAATATTTGATCCTGCGAAGACAAAGACAATCCATGATTGGCCCACACCAACAAAAATAACCAAGGTACATAGTTTTATTGGCTTAGTAGATTACTATCAGCATTTCGTTCAGAATTTCGCCCGACTAGCTAACCTGCTAACCAAGCTCACATGTAAAGGAGTTAAGATTGTGTGGAAAAAAGAGTGTACGAAATGCTTCAAATAATTTAAAAGAAGATTTGTCAATGCTCCAATTTTGACTCTTCCATCTAGAAGTGATGGATTTGTGATATACAGCGATGCATTAAAGAATGGGCTGGGTTGCATCCTTATGCAAAATGATAAAGTTATTGCTTATGCATCAAGATAGTTTAAGACCCATGAGAAAAATTATCCAACTCATGATCTTGAGTTACCAGCCGTAATCTTTTCTCTAAACATATGGAGACATTATCTCTACAGAGAAATATGTGATATTTATACAGACCATAAGAGTTTGAAATACATTTTCACACAAAAAGAACTCAACATGAAGAAAACTAGATGGATCTAGTTACTCAATGATTACGATTGTTCGATACACTACCACCTAGGAAAGGAGAATAAGGTGGCAAATGCATTAAGCAAAAAGGATCATAGACTTTTGACTCAAATGAGGATTGAGAGAGATCCTATATTTTTGGATCTACTAAAGATAGATGTGTGAATTGTTAAGGAAGGGGAAAAATCTTTTCTTTTTCGAATGATTGCTAAACCATCTTTATTAGAGAGGATAAAAATCTATCAATCTGATGATGAAAATATGCACAAGAAAATTAAAGCTTTCAAGGATGGGAGACTGGTTGAATTCGTGTTTGAAGAAGGAGTTCTGAAATTTGGGAAGAGGTTATGTGTTCCATCAATACCTGAGCTAAAAAGGGAACTATTAGACAATGATCATAGCTTAAATTTCTCTATACACCAGGGTAGCACAAAGGTGTATAGAGATATGATGGAATATGTCTGGTGGGTAATATAACATGGGAAATTTATAACTACATGTCAAGGTGTCTATTTTGTCAACAAGTGAAGGCAGAGAGACAACATACTAAAGGCGTGATGAAACCTCTACCTATTCCTATGTGGAAGTGGGATAACATTATGATGGATTTTATCACTGGACTACTGATGACACCTATAAGGAACGATGCAATATGGGTAATTGTTGATCGTCTCACAAAATCAGAATATTTCCTTCATATAAGAGAGGATTTACCACTTGAGTACCTGGAAAGACTGTATATTAATGAAGTTGTAAGACTTTATGGTGCAACTCTATCAATTGTATCTGATCGAGATCCCTGGTTTACATCAAAATTCTGGAAAAGTTTCCAGAAGACATTGAATACTGAGCTACGTATGAGTAATGCTCATCACCCCCAAACCGATGGATAGTTTGAAAGGACTATTCAAACTCTAGAAGATATGATGAGGTCATTCTCTCTTGACTTCCAAGGTATGTTGGATCAATACTTGCCTTTGGCAGAATTTTCATAAACAATAGTTTCCATTATAGTATTCAAATGGCTCCATATGAATCATTATATGGAAAGAGATGTCTAACTCCAACTTGTTGGGATGAAGTTGGGGAGAGGAAACTTATAGGCCCAGAGCTTATTGAAGAGACCACGAAAAAGGTGAAAACAATCCAAGCCCATATTATAGTAGCCCAAAGTAGGCAGAAGAGTTATGCTGACAACCGGAGGAAATATTTGGAATTCCAAGTGGGAGATCATGTATTTCTGAAAGTTTCTCCATGGAAGGGTGTCTTAATATTGGGTAAGAAAGGGAAACTAAGCCCCAAGTACATCAGACCATTTTAAATTATCGAAAGAATCAGAGCAGTAGCTTACTGTTTAGTAATACCGCCAAATATCTCCAAAGTCCATGATGTGTTCCATGTGTCATTGTTGAATAAATACATGCCAGACCCAATGCATGTACTCACCAATGAATAAATTGAACTGGAACCAAAATTTTCATACTGGGAAAAGACTACTGAGATTCTTGACACAAGGGGGAAGGTATTAAGAAATCATAAAACATGTCTAGTAAAGGTTCTTGGAAGAATAAAGAATATGGAGGAAGAAACATGGGAACCAGAGGATTTCATAAAGAAGAACCACCCACATCTTTTTGGTGGGCTTTATACATAAAATTTCCAGGACAAAATTTCCGAAGGAGGGAGTAATATAACACCCCAAAAATTTTAAGGCATGATTCTACTAAATACATTCCTTTCATATCCTATATTTCTTAAAGCATTGTGTTCCTTTGAAACAACACTTGGTTATTTAGGATATATTGAAAACCAAGCCATTAAACATAAATTTTCCACTTCTATGTTTTGGAATTAAAAAAAACGTTCATCCATAGTTTTGACCAGTAAGTCATTTGGAGTCTGATGAAACCAACTTGATTTTTTGATAAATAGAAACATACCCTTATGAATAGTAATATGAATAGTAATATGACCCTTATAAATAGTAAATAATGATAATATTTTATTTTCTTAAGTTAATAAGATAATTAGATCTTAATTAATTTTTCAATTTGATATAGAACTAATTATACCTTCAAAATTGTTATTTTTCGAATTAACTATGATTTTATTTAAAAATTAAATTAAAAATAATTAGAAAATTATTTTCAAAAAATGGAGTTCAGTTTTGAATTCTACACATTGAAAAATGGTTAGGGTAAATTTTTGGGATTTTTCTAAAATACATGAATTTTTCATGAATAGTAAAAATACAATTTTGAGTTTTTAGTAGTTTACTGACATCCTAATGATGTAATAATTAAATATAAAAGTATGGTCGACTTGTGTACAGTAAATTATGACAAGGGTTTTACCAAGTGGATAGAACCATGGGAAAATACCATGGGAAAGCCCATGGTTCAACAAAAACCACCTATGAGGTGTCCCTTTGAAATTATTAAAATACTATCCCTCTTTTTCGATAAATACCCACTCATCCATTCATTTTATTTAATTAGAAATACCTCATCCTCAAATATATGATTTTTTTACCTCTCTAGGAGTCCTCCCAAGGTTTCCTTAAGCCCCTAAGGTCTTATCCTTCAAGATCTAGGAGTTACTCTACAAGGTAAGGGAATCCTTCATTCTCTTCTTTTAGTCGACACTTCTTTTATGTTTTCTATTTGAATTTCCATTCTCATATATTGGGGTTTGATTTTATATATTATTATTATTGTTTATATTTCAATATTATGAGATACCCTTTTGTTCTCATCATTTCATTTTATGAAATTTTAAGCGACGCTGTTAGGCTGCCAAATTTTTATTAGGGACCTCTCAACTTTTCTTTTTTATTTTCAAGTTCATCTCTTTTATTTTTCTATCCTCACCTCCTCTGTCAAAATGACCATGATAAACCCCAGTATCATCTATATACTGAAATTATATCATGTTAATGGAATAACCATCATCAATATTCTTACTCCCCCTTTTTATTTTTATAAACGATATCAACGTCCATGTGGTTCCAATTTATAACCATTGTGGACGACGGAGTGTTGTTCTTCACTTTCTCCGTAATTACTGGTAATGAAAACTTTTTAATGGTTTAAATAGATAATAATATATGTATTTAATCTCATTAATTTTATGAAATACTTATACACTCATAATATAAAATAATAATACAAAACAAGTTCATTATGAACAAAACGACCAAGTTAATCCGAATATTTGTAATAAAATTTTAACTAATGAATCATCATCATGGTATATAAACCAAAATAATTATAAGATCATTTATATATCCTTAATTTCATTAATAAGATACATTAACAATTCTGGATGTTTCAACAAATTTCAAATGAACTTCTATTCATGAAAACAAGTAAACGAATCATGAAAACCAAGGAAGAAAATACTTCCAAAACAAGCAAATTGAACCTCTTAAACCCATAATAAGGGCCATGAATGGAAATAATAAGGTTATAATAAATCAATTATATTTATAGGAGGTTCTAGACTTATTAATTAATAATGATAAATTTTCTTATTCAGGTCATTAAAACAAATGAAGAACACACTCGAGAAAAATGTAAGGGGTTTCTCATCTCACTTTCATTTCTGTGAGATTTTCATTGTTTGACACTTATTTCTCTTATGTAGTATATGTGTACTTACATTTGATATATAATAACATTATTATATTTATATTCATGTTATTTAATTATTAATTTTAGGGTTATTATGTTTTGGTCATATGATTCGACCGATTAGACTGTGGTAAGAGACTTTGTCTCAACTACTATTTTGTTGTGACTAAATTTGTGACGTGCACCTCATAATCCTTATGTGGTGTACCTACTGCCCATTTGAGATAAATTTTCATTTGAAATTATATTTATATGAAATATACATAATCTCATATCATGGATATATTTGTTGTCTAAACTTTATACCATTTTACATACAGTTTTTATTTGGAAAGTTATTTTAACTATAGAAATATTGATGAATCCGTATACTCTACTCTATATAGATATCAAAAAGGCAAATTGATCATATTTTGAATAAATTTATAATGAATTATTTGGACATGCAGTGGTAGGTGGGGCCATCTATAGCCCCTTGATGGATCGTTAGGTCTCATGAGACAAATATGTTTGGCGACAAACCTTTCGAGTTTGTTTCCAAAAATCAGAAGGGGTTTCTACCCACATAACTAAACCATTTTTACAGTATTATGATATCATGTTCCAGAAACATGACATCCAATTAATAATAATTCTCTCTCATTATCTGTTATTACTATCCATGAGGTTTTCACTCTGAAAAAATCTATGGATGTCGTTTCATTCTCAGTTTATTAATGGCGTGAGTTTTTCATTTATTCACCATGTAATGTGGATTATGTAAAATTGTTTATAATTCAGTTATTATTGATTCATGATTCCACCATTTTTAACCCCTACTGAGCATTTTAGCTCACCCCTTTCACTTTTTACCTACAATAGGTGATGAAGCGAAGATCATTTTTTGTGTTCCTGTGGATGTGGTTTTTAGTTCTTGTTATATATTGTTTTTTGTAACCTTTTCCATTGTAATTTGAGTTACATTTATGTATCTAGTTTCTTTAATACTACTAAATTGATTGTTCCTTCGGTATTTTCATTCCTTATAACTATGCCAATATAACAAGTAATGCACTGGCTCCAGTCTAGATGGGTTGGGGTGTTACAATTTCATAACAAAAACTTTTCATGGATTCTGAGAGTCTTTAGGGAAATAAAAGAGGAATGAATTCTTTAGGGTAATCCTAAATGATACCCCTTTTACCTTTTTTGTTTTTCTTTAGTTGAGTCATTTGATGGTAGGGAAAGAGAGTTTTCAATATGGGGGACCTACCAATTGGGTAGAATAATTAGATGAAGAAAATTATTTACCACTATGAAAAGTGATTGTAGATACATTATCTTTTTTCATTAGGATTAGAAATAGGTTTGGATGGTAGTTTTCTATAAATTTTCATCATAATCTCCCTGATGGTGTTTTCTAATTTACTCACATGAGATTGTAGGTAAATAATAGAAAATTGTGTGGTTTTTTGGAATTGGAGGTTTTGGGATAAAATTTGATTCACCATGTACTCAAGCCTTTGTTTAGATTTTGGAGGAGGAGGACTATTTTTAGATGGTGAAGGATAATAAGTTTTCATACCATGGCCTTGTCGATACAAATTCTATTTTGGGTATTTTGATATTCCTCCTTGTTGACACTATGGTTGTGCCTACCACCTGGGGTTAGGATATGGTATGAAGTTATCATGCATGAAGGGAGGATTTTTTAAATGGATTCCCAAGAAATACTAATGTAAAATAGTTAAGATGAATCCTAATGTTGGGGGAACTAAATAGATAAATGAGTGTTATCAGAAAAAATACAACAATTCAATGGAATGGGTGGAGAGTGTGAATTACCTTGATCTTGAGCTAATTTAATTTTATGATTAGTAATTTCATCAAGGTTATTATTTACCTTTTTTTCAAGGTATGACTAACTTACCTCATGAAACCCTCGAGTGAGTGAAACTAGTAATGTACCAAATTATTGTGCATTTTGATCCATGCTGGCTATTAAGTCATGAGCATCAGTATGATTATTATCCCCTAGGGCACCACCAGATACAAAATCTATCATAACATGATCTATGGGGAAAATTTTCTCATAAAAGTATATAATTATAAAATTTTCACTAATTTGTGGTGGGAGAAACTTGAAAAATTTATTTTGAATATTTCCTAATATTTGTGATTTTCTAATGCAACAAATTTCTTTTATAATGGATGAAATTCATGAGGTAGGGAATAAATTCTCTAAAAAGAGTCATTTAAGAAAATTCTGGCCACTAATTGTTGTAGGTATATGGAATATCCAGTCTTTGGCTACACCATCAAGGGATAAAAGGAAGTCAATAAACACAATGAGGCCCTTAGTAACATTTTGGGGTTTCATGGTGGATCAAACTATATGAAACTACTTGAGATATGTATGAGGGTCCTTAATAAGAAGACCATATAATTTTGGAAGGAGGTGGATGAGGCCTGATATCAGCTCAAAGTTGGATACTTCCTCAAGATATTGTATGTGCGTAGGTTGGTACTCCACATCATGGGTAGTAAATTCTTTTATGGTTCAATTATTTGCATCCATGTTATCTGAGGTTTGATTTTGTTCACTCTTAGAATTTTTTATGAAAATTGGAGGTCCTATAATAGTATATTCAATGTAACTACATTTTCTTACTCTATAAATCCCAATTTTTGAGATGAATGTCTTTCAATTTCTAGGTCAATTTCAAGTAATTTTTATTTTACAGATATTTTCATGAAACAATGATGTCATGTTTTCTATGATTCTTTTTATTTTTTTGGATTTATGAATAATTAATAGAAGAATTAAAAGACACTTGAAAACTAATTGGAAAAGAAAGAAATAATAAGATGATAATTTTTTTTACCAAATAAGAGAGAAGAGAGAAAAAGAGAGAGAGATGAAACACATAAAAAAAATAAAAAATTGTAAAAGGGAAGGGGGAAATATTGAAAGGAGTATGAAATTAAAATTAAAATAAATAAATCAAATATAAAGAAATGATATTGCCTCTGGAAATGGCAGTAAAATTTTATTATGTTGTCAATATCATAAAATTAGAAATTGTTTTCTTATTATAATTTATAATGTTCAAAAGGATCCCTAGGTCATCTCTCGAAGGAGCCTTAGATCATTAATTTAAAAATAATGTTTTGATTTATATAGATAGATTGTTTCTTTTGAATCATAGTGGTATTGGGGGATTAATTTCCAAATAATGGGTTATTAAATATCTGAAAATAGGATTTCAAACAATTTATGAAATTGTAATCATCTCGGGTAATCCCCATTGAAGCTCATACATAATTACTTTAACATAATAAGATAAAGTAAATAATACTTGATTTTTAACTTATTAAAATATATTTTAATGTGATTTTTTATTAAGTTAACACATATGATTTGATCAATCACATCAGTGACTACTCAAAATAAATACAAGTACGTTGATGTGAAATCCAAAATCATCAAGGAATTATATCAATGATATAATAAAATGTAATTATTGAGGAACTTTAACAAGTTATTCCAATGAAAGTAATGAATATTGATGTGTTAGGATTCTAGATTTTATCTACCAGCATAATTCATAATATTAATCATAAAAGATAAAGGGTGTTAAAAGAGTAAACTACACTCAAATCATCACATGATCCGAGTTATCCATAGAAGCCTAAGGATCTATACTCTTTTGGTTTATTTTGTGCACATACCATTATAAAGAACAAAATGAAGAACAATGAAATAAAAATCCATAATTAAAACAAAATTCAATGTATTAGAAGCACGAAGCTTGGGATTGCATCATAGTTCCGCCCTGAGTGATCCAAAGGAGTTTAAAACTCCATGGAATTGGAAGGAAGAAAAATATGATTAAATGATGTCCCAAAGCCTCCACTTATACTATTTTGTCAATAATAATTTATATGATGAGGGTTAGGAGTGATTTTATGGACAATTAAATCAATATTTCCACAAAAGAATCCAACTATATAAGGGATTAGGTGATTATTCATGGCATACATTATCATTCAAATTTATATTGATGGTTGACTGACTTAATCACCGAATCATGACTTGAAATTTGGTGTAGGTTTTGTAATTAGAGGTAACTATTAAATGGAGGTGTAATTGTCATAATTGTATGTACAAAGATCTAGGTATGTTCAATTCACTTAGGTGGTTCCAATCTATCTTTCCCTAAAGTTCTTCACATTTTTTGACGCTCCTTTTTCATCACAGAGTCTAAACGAAATGAAAAGGGAAATGCCTCAAACAAAGAAGATTCATTCTTTGAATAAACATAAAAAAAATATAAAGTGGTGAACAAGGACAACATTACCCATAGGTCACACAAGTTCCAGAATGGTCACAAAAGTATACTTGCGCGTCGCCCAAATGGTTTCATAGGTGACTTGCGCGCCCTCTTTGAAAATCACCCAGGGTCTTCTCCAGCCTATAAATACCCCCAGTGGGCCCCCCCATTTGGGAGGACTTTTTTTTTCAGAATTCAGATACAGAGCTCTAAACGCCCAAGTCTCTTCTTCAAGTCTTCCAAACACTTATAACGTAATTCTTTACCTATAATGGAAGTTCTAAACAAGAGGAATACGGTCTAAGTGTTAGAATTCACTAACACTTGTGCACCTAAGTGTTTTACCCTTAAGGGAAATGGATACACTTGTGCACCTCCTTACCTACTCATTGAAACTTGCGCGCCACTCTTCTGGAAGTACCTCGGGATAATTCTAAAGGCTTTGGTCAAAGATCGCCCAATTATTACTCTACTGGTCAAGGATCTTCCGAGTATATATGTGTCGCACAAGTATACTTGCGCGACCAAGACATGCACTCCCATGCAGTACTTGCGCGACCCCCCAGGACTTGCACACCCTTCTATTTTTTGGGTGCCCTTCCTACCCATTTCACCTCTCTTATACCTATCTATCTATCCTATTCAGGATTAAGCCTTCATAATTCTCTCCAAATCCATTTATGGCATGATTTCCTTGTTGGCTTCCTTATCTGAAAGGAATTCTGTGGAACATATCTCAAAACCTAGTGATTTACACATCTTTATATCACTAAAGTTAGAGAGTTCATTCATTCAACCTCATCCTCTAAGATGAGAGAATCATTGATTTGGGCCTCCTTTTCAAGAGTAAGACCCAGTCCAAATTCTCATTAATTTGGGAATCCTCCTTAAGAGTAAGCCCCAAGTCCTCATTAACCTGGGATTCCTTCTTAGGATTAAGCCCCAAGTCCCTTAACTTGGGATTACATCTTACTAGTATGCCCCAGTCTTAAAGTTCCCAAATATGGGCATCCTCCTCAGGAGTAAGCCCCAACCATGGTTCTCTTAACCTTGGTTTCCTCTTCAGGAATAAGACACAGTCTAAAATTCTAAAAATATGGGCATCCTTCTTAGCAGTAATCCCCAAGTCCCTTAACCTGGGCTTCCTTCAAAGGAGTAAGCCCCAAGTCCCTTAACCTAGGCTTCCTTCTTAGGAGTAAGCCCCAAGTCCCTTAACCTGGGCTTCCTTCTCAGGATTAAGCCCCCATCTTAATTTCTCTTAACCAGTCTTAATTTACTTTTGATCTGGGATTTCTTATGAGGAGTAAAACCCAATCATGAGTCCCCTACTAATTTGGGCATCTTCCTCAGGAGTAAGCCCCAAGTTAGAGTACCCAAATCTCCATGAAGTACATATACCTTTACGGACTTTTTTCCTGGATTTATTCCCTGAAGTAAATCTTAATCCTCATCTATTTTGGGAAGTCATACATACATAATCCCCACATCATTACAGCTTTCATGGCACAATTGTCTGGTTTCACCAATACCTCTTATTTCTCACACCGATCATGACTCACGTGAGCTTAGAGTGTAAAGATAATCATGAAATCTTTCTTTTGATCCATCAATCATGCATAAACATCATACTACCTTACTCTAACTACATGGGTTATGATTCATTTTCTGAAAGAAATGATAAATAGGTTTCCCATCAGCGGGTATGATCCCAACTCTAAAATAATCCATGTCCTTATGAATGACAAAAAACTTCAAGTGCCCCACTGACTGGCTTTAAAACCAGTATGGTTATCATAATGACCAAGAGACTTTTATGTATTGAAGGATACCATTGACTAAAAATCACTAACAAATACATATTATTCTCTATCGATGAAGAACCTCGAATACATATAAAAGATTCTCTAAATTTCGTACATATTTAATCATTGTTTATCAGATCTAAAGGAAAGCTCATTTTATACTTGGTAATGTAATAAGGATTCACGAACATAAAATTAAATCTATAAAGAGAGTCCTGGAGTAGACAATAATTCCCCTCAAAAAGGTGTGATGAGTCCGACCTCCCATCCTCTCGACCAATGAAAATTCCTAAGACTCATCAGTCCACAACTAATGAGCACCTACCTTTGGAAAGTAGGTTCAAATGGATATGGAATCATTGGATGTTTCCAGTTCTACGAACAAAACCATTAGAAACCATTTGGAATGTTTGAATCTTAAATAAATGTGATCATCCACAATTCCAGAGGAAACAAAAAATGGTGAACTTGACATGAATCCTTAACCAAGTTAAAATGATGCTTTGATTATTTTTTAGGCCACTATTTAAACTCAATGAGAGGGCCAACAAAGAAATCAATAACATAGTTTCTCATCCAAAAGATGTAGTGGCTGAACTTTTCTTGATTATGTCTATTATATCAAACATGCACTCTTTTCCAAGATCTTCTGCATTACGAGAATGGATTTTATTAAGTCCACATCTGTGAATACCTCTGCTGTGAAAACCTCTGCTGCGAATGCCACCACTGCTACTCCTGCTGGATCGTCGTCCGCTCTGAGGACGACATCACTTACTCAGCATCTTCAACGTTGGGTATAAAATGCACTGGTTAAGGACTACCATAAAAACGGTACTATTCCGACTCTGGAGACTACTCGACAAGCCCTCCAAGTCAATAATTCAACCTGGTCATCCAGACAGTGACGCCCAGCGATCAAGAAGCAGACAGTGCTAACCACTGTCTCCAACCGTTTCGGGTCGTTATCCCCGGAACACAATCACCCTTCACTCCCATATTCTGAGGAGGTGAATGAGTAGGTCCCTCAAGGCCTTAATTCAAGGAGACAGGAGTCCTTACCGAGGGCTCCCATCAACAATCGCCGCCAGTATCGTTCGGCAGTGCGCCCTCAACATGATGAGGGTATCAACTCCAGGCATTCGGCTCAGGTTCCTCAAACCCGAGCAGGCAAGACGAATCACCAGAGGTGAAATCCGGTCAACAATGACCAGGATCTCATCTCTGCCATCTCCGAAGAAGTCCGCCAACCTAACTTGGTGGCAGGAAACAAGCGGGCACACACACCCGTCCGTTTTAATTCCGCTGTCCCGCAGACTCATCTCGCAGCATTACGCCAATCCCGCCAGGCAATTCTGGAAGAGTACTATAGATAAGAACATACACCTATTTATAAATCATCAGCTAGTCAGTAGGCTCATCTGACTATATATGATGGAGCTTTTCAACCACGTTCGGCGAAGTGCAATCAACAGGCACAGACACCTGCCTGTGTTGATCAAGCTTACCAACAGTCTCATTTGGTACCATTTAGAGAAGTCATTCAAAAATCTCCGGTGACAAACAGGAGGCAGACTCAACTCTCTGCCCCCACACATGAGTACTGTTAGGATTCACTGATAGGAAAAGGAGGACATGATCTTGCACATACACCTACTCCAAGAACAGAATGGATGTATATCCCCGTTCTGGAAGCTGAAGTCACCAAGCATATTCTATCAATGGTGAAAGAGAAGACGCAAATCTCTGCTCATACTCTGGATGCCTGCCAGGATATTGTAACAGATTCATCAGCATCTCAGGGAAAGACACATAAATCTATCCCTACCACTGGAGTGACACATCAACAGTTCACTCCGGAATAGACACACACATCTGTTCTAGTCCAAGAGGGTTGTGGGGCGTACTCCCCCATATCATATAGACAACCAAGTCAGGCACATACACCTGGTTTGAGCGGAGATAATCAGCCTAGCCTGATCATTTCTCCTGAGCAGGCACACACACCTGCCAAATTGAGTAAGAAGGTGTCTAAGAAGAAGACCCGCCCAACACAATCAAGAAATCAAGGGACAATCTGTAACAAGGCTTTATTCAATGCTGGAGTTCTTTATTCACTCATACAACTATCTATTGCAACTCAAGATTCTAATCTCTCAATTCTCAATAGTGGGAAAATTAATTCTGAAGGTCTGCACCAGACACTTCATCATGAAGGCTTGCTTCATGAAAATTTGGTCAATCTCAAAGTTTCATCTTCAGACGAGAACCACAAGAACCCTATGTGTGGTCAGAATATCAAGGAGCAAAATGTTTCATCTTTTTCTGTAACCCACCATGGTGGTCCTCCCCATGATGATGCATTTATCTTTGAAATCCCTCTCCGTTGTAGTAATTTTCATTTTCTGGAAAATTCTTCAGAAGACAATGCATTGATGAGAAAGCCCTCTTATCTTGAGGCACTTGAAAAAGTAAATCCAGTCATGTCTGATGCTTTACCATCTACAAGTGAAACACTTTCTCAATCAGAAGATAGCCTGGGGTGTAGGTAATTCTCCGAACCACCCCTGGGTCATTCATCTTCCAGTTTGATCAGTGGATTCTCTACCAGTCTTGTTGAATCCGATGAATCAGCAAGAAAGCACCAGCTCTGGTCTAAACAGGTAGAATAATCTTTATTAAATGATAAAGAGGAAATGATGAACATGAGAAAACAACATGAGAAAGGTGAAGTTCCAGTCATGTTTTGGCCTCTGGCTGACTCTTAGTATGACATTCCAGAGATGTTGACGGAAGATGGAATTCATGATATTCATCTCAATATATGAAAAACTCTTTTTGAGTTGAAAAAGAAAGTATTATCTTATGATGAATATGAAAATCATGTTAAGATAATAGAAGGGTTATAACGTCAGATCGATTTGGAATCTCTATCTGTCTCTCAATATCCAAAGGCTGAAAAGCAGCAGGGAGCCCTTCAACGTTCATTCCTTGAAGCACTACGAAGATTGTGCCAGTTAATTTCCAATGCCCCATATGGTATTCATATTAGGGGATGAGGTGTTTATGGAGCACTACCTTTCACTGTGCTCTCCAGTCAGTAAAGCCCGCCGAAAATGGTCTCATGCAATGTTATTGCCCATAGTTGGCCAAAGTCAATGGGTTTTGTTTGTAATCAAAAGATTGCCCAAGAACAGGCTTCAACTAGTTCCTATCAAAATCAAGCATACAGAGAACAAGTTGTTGAATTAATCCTGCATCAAGAAAATGAGAATATTGAACAGGCCTCTTATTTGGAGCAAGCACATCACCAGGTGACAGAAGTGTCAGAAATAATCCAACGGTCTTTTGAGCCGGGTGATAAAAGTGGATACAGGTTGATGCATCCAGCTAATTTCCGGACTAAGGTCCGCAAGATCAGGAGAGCCTTCAAGAAATTCTCAGATATAACATGTCAGGAGCCACCCCATCTTGACAGACTAGGGACTCTTTTAACTCAACCCTCAGAATCAACAAATAGGATTAGAGGATTTGAGAAAAGAAAGCAGGAATAGCCCTAGTCCACCAGACAAGGGACTTTTTCAAATCCTCAATCCCTCCCTCAGAGAAAGTCAGTCTTCTCTCGATTTGGGAAGAATCCTCAAGAGGAACAAAGATCCAAATTATTAGGAGATTCCCTCCAAATTACGGTTTGTTAAGAAGTTCCTGAGGAATCGAATCAACAAAAGGAAATGTCTCATCAAAGACATGGAAGAAGACAATATCACAGAAATGCTGATAGAAGGGATGTGATGCATTATACATCAATTAATGTCATCAATGCTGTTGTTGATGATCCACCAGATGAGGCTCATTCAGAGGGATCAGATGAAGAGGTTCCTGATCAAGAAGTTTTATGCACAGACAAAAATGAAGAAGGTGTGCATACAAAAAATCAAAGGATTACTTAGAACCTAGGTAATCCTTCAAGTAACCCACTTCCCCCTCTCCGAAAGGTTCCCAATAAGGGGAAAGAAAAGAACCAGGTTACATACCATTCCTCTAGAGAAGGCCAGTCACTCTCACTAGAGCAAAGATTTTCACAACAAGAGGAAGAAATGAAGGAATTGAGGAGGTTAAACGCCGAACTACTTCAAGGTAGTCTTCCTCCTAAGCATGTCAGAGTCAGTCATCCAAGGGAATTTGTTTCAGCTACTGAGATGGATTAATAATATCCTCCTCTATCAGTACACCCTCACAGGTCTAATCCTACGGGTCAAGTGCAACAACAATCGGTGGTGCTACCATCCGTTGCAGTACCAACCACTATACCTGTCCAGACTCCAATTATTGCACCTTCCCAAGTCCAAGTTCAACTGGATGTTTCTCAAAAGTTAATAACTACCATTGAGTCATTAATAGATCAGTTAGAGACTATGGAAGGGAAGCATGCACAGGTTCAACCAGAAAAGAGAGCTTACCCTGAATGGGTAGATTCAATCCCTCCCCCATCAAGTTTTGGGAACCCTGTATTCCCTATTTTCAATGGATCAGGCGATCCTGAACATCATTTGAAACATTACATTTCTTGTTTCGATCCTATGATGGGAACTCTAGAATAGCAAGAAGTAGTGAAACTCAGATGCTTCGTGCGAACCTTGCAAGGACCAGCTTTTGTCAGGTACCCAAGCTTGCAATCTCGGTCAATTACTGGGTGGAAGGATCTTCGTCAACAATTTCTTATTCTATTCAGTTCAACATTTCCAAAGACAATAATTTTTGATCTTACAAACTGTAAAAAAAGGGAGAATGAAAGGGTTTCAGATTTCATTGCTCGCTGGAAGGGATTAACATATTCCCTAAGCATAGCACCCCCTCAAGAATAATTGTTTCCATTCTGTGTGGCGAATTTACATGATGAGTTGCGCACACCGCTGATCCCTGTGAAATACACAGGAGGGTTTCTAGACCTTACTTCAATCGCTCAATAAATTAAAGATTCTCTTATAAATACTAAGGATAAAGCTCATATAATTCCATCAGCTCCAGGAAGGAGAATGGGTAAAGCAGAAACTGCTACAGTTATGCTTAAACAAGCACCTGTACCTACTTCTACTTCAAAACCATCATCTTCTCGAAAGGATCCACCTCCTGAGTTCCAATAACAGAGGCTGTTTCGTCAAGATGATCAAAGAGATAAAAAAACAATTTGAGTATTTGAAAAGAAAAGTTTACTCTTTCTGAAATGAACAAGTTCTTGGTTATTTCATTTCGACTTTGGAAAATAATTTGGTTCAATTGCCAAGGTCCAAGAGGCCAAACAAGGAAGGAGATGAAGGCCGTCCCAAATATTGAACCTTTGATCAAATGTTGGGGCATCCCATCCAGGAGTGTTTTGTCCTCAAATACCTCCTACAAAAGATGGTCAACTTGAGAAAAGTCACATTGAAAGGATCCTCATCCTAGGTAGCATGTGTCACTGCTACAGTTCCAGAGGAGGAAGGTGAATGGCAAGTCACATTGAAAGGATCCTCTCCAACTATTGCCCGTTTCATCAAATGTTGGGGTATCCCATTCAAGAGTGTTTTGTTTTCAAGGAACTCATGGAAAAAATGGTCGATTTGGGACAAGTCAAACTGAAAGTTTCTTCGGCTCAGGTAGCATGTGTTACTGCTACAGTTCCAGAGGAGGAAGGCGATTGGCAAGAAGTTAAGAAAAAAATTCACAAAAATATGATGATTGGATGGTCAGAAATACAATCAACCAAACTCAAGCTATTTTGCGAACACAATTGAAGAAACCAATTGTATCTTCTACCATGAATGCCGCAGAAAAAACCTCTTCATCAGAGGGAAAATCCTCAAAGAAACGACACAAATTTTAGAATAAGGAACAATCAGAAGAAGATGAGTATGTGTCAAAGCCTAAGTTGTCTATGACTTTGGAAGATTTTATGCCATCTACTTCAAAGCAACGGGAACTGCCCCACTAAACGGCACAGCCTAAACAGGCTAATTAGGCAGAGTCTTCATTGGATGAAGAGTTGATCTTTGGTTCTATTAATATGATTCAATTAATAGATCCATATTCCAGTCACAGTTTCGATTTTGATGAGCCTAAATTACCTATATCAAATAGAGGAATCAGAGGCAGTTCCAGAGGCTTAGGATACATGGGAAGATGTGGATCTTTCAGAGGTCACTATTCCAATTCTACCCCTGCTAGAACTGTGTATGCGGCAGAAACTCGTGGTAGAGCCCTTCAACGAGCTCAACAAGAACAAGCAAGTTCTTCCACACAAGGTAGACTCTGCCCTAGCACAATTATTCTGGAATATCTTTTGAAGGTTCCATATTCTTTCTCTCAGCAAGTAAATAGACCTAATCTGTCTAATATTCCAAATCCAGGAGTATTACCAACTCCTATCCCGATACAAGATGCATCAAATTCCAAAGCATCAACTTCCAAGGCACCAGCTAAACCACATGTTCCAATTGGGAAACACAACACTTTGGATCAAAAGTATGATATATTGAAACACCTGGCCCATGTACCAGCCAAGTTATCAATTATGGATGCCTTGAATTTATCAAAGAATCTTCGAGAGGCACTCTTCGAGCCTTTGTCAAGTCCTCAGGAGTTTGAGACTGAAATTGCTACAGCTGAAGTCTACCATTAGAGAATAATCCTTCAGAATGCCATGCAGTAATATATTTTACTAATGAAGATGAAGATGATGTCGTTCATGGACATATTTGACCTTTGTCTTTATCTGGCAAGGTCAATGGCATAGACATTCGAAGATCTTTCATTGATAATGGTTCAGGAGTCAACCTCATACCCATTCGTACACTTCGTCGATTGGGACTTACATAATCTGATTTATCTCCTTCAACTAAGATGTTACAAGGATATGATAAAAATGAACAAGAACCACTAGGAGAGATTAAACTCAGAACTCAGTTTGAAGATCTTGTGTCTAATTTAGATTTCCTGGTTGTTGACCAAGACTCAGCCTTCAACATCTTTCTTGTAAGACCCTGGCTACATCAACATGCAGATATGCCTTCATCATACCATCAATGTCTCAAATATTGTTTCGATGGTCATGTTGGGACATTGTATGGTGATAAAGCCCCGTTTAAGACATGTGAATCTCAATACATTGAGGCGGAATTATACCACATGAAGGGAAAGGAGGAATCCACAACAAAGGAGATTACCAAAGTTAATGCTCTATATGGTTTGGAAAAGATTCCAATAAACCCATTAGCACATGTGAGTACAGATTATGTGTTGCCTATCAGTCAAATTGACAGGATAGACCCAAATCAAAATACTATTATGGAAACCTCCATAATGTCAATCAAGACAATCAAGCCAGAAAACATGGGAGAAAGTGGTGATTCACCAAGCAATGATGAAAGCTCAAATGGAGATTTCTTCATTTCATCTACTGAAATCTAGAAAGTCTATACTTTACCAACCAGGCCATAAGAAGTTATATCAATGTTAGAGTTTAACGATGATGTCGGTTCTCAATCCATCATCTCCTCTTTATTACCTAAAGAAGACCCTTCATCATCAATTGGGTTAGAAATGGAAGCTTCTTCCTTAAGATGTGAAAATTTTAACGTCTCTTATGATCATGGAAAATTTGCTTCATCATCTACTATGAAAGTAGAAACAGAGGAAATAATACATGTTGAAGAAGAAGAGGAGGATCTCAGGGATGCTCCTCCAATATTTGAAGAGGGTATCTCTACTACCGTGGATGAACTCAGAGAAATAAATCTGGGTACAAAAGAAGATCCATGCCCCACTTTAATTAGTGCGGCTATGACTCTTCAAGAGAAAGTGATGTATATTTCATTTTTTAAAGAAAAATCGATACGTATTTTCTTGGAACTATATAGAGATTCCAGGGCTTGATCCTGATGTTGCCACTCATTGTTTAGGTTTTCTAGAAGAACATCGAGGATTCAAACAAGCTGCTAGAAGAACACACCCAACCTATGCTTCCAAAATTGAGGCTGAAGTGGATAAGCTCATCAAAGCTAACTTCATTAGAAAAGTTCAATATCCCAAGTGTTTGAATAATATTGTCCCAGTAAAAAAGAAGAATGGGAAAATTAGAGTTTTCATTTATTTCCGATATCTTAATCGGCATTGTCCTAAGGATTATTTTCTAGTTCCGATTACAGAACTATTAATTGATTCAACAGCTGGCTATAAATCATTTTCCTTCATGGATGGATATTCTGAATATAATCAAATCCGAATTTCTCTAGAAGATGAGGAATCTACAGCCTTCAGAGCCCCTCAAGGTGTGTTTTTCTATCGGGTAATTCCCTTTGGCTTAAAGAATATAGGCACAACATATCAGTGTACCATGCATCGTATCTTCAAACCCTTTTTAGGGAAGTTTGTTTAATGTTATGTGGATGATTTGAAGGTCAAATCTGAATAATGTTCTAATCACTTGGCTGATTTGGAAGTTATATTATGCAAGCTTCGACAACATAATTTGAAGATGAACCCCTTAAAATGTGCTTTTGGGGTAACCTCAGGAAAATTTCTCAGCTTTGTTGTACGCCATCGTGGTATTGAAGTCGATCCTGAGAAGACCAAGTCAATCCTTGGTATGTCACCTCCTCAAAATTTGAAAGAATTAAGAGGACTTCAAGGACATTTAGCCTATATTCGGCGTTTCATCGCCAATTTGGCAGGAAAAAGTTTACCCTTCACCAAATTGATGAAGAAGGGAATCACTTAACACTGGACTGAAGAATGTCAAGAGGCATTTGATATTCTCAATAAATACCTCTTGAGTCCATCAGTACTTATGCCACCTATTGAAGGAAGACCACTTATCCTCTATGTGACAGCTTTAGAGCGATCATTGGGTTTCTTTCTTGCCCAAAAGAATGATGTTGGGAATGAGAACAACCTCTAATATCTTAGTCGGACGATGCTTGAAGAAGAAACCCGATATTCAAGTATTGAGAAGTGATGCCTAGAATTAATCTTTGATGTTAATAAATTGAGACACTACCTACAACATCATGAGGTCCAATTAGTATCTCGCAATAACCCACTCAAATTCATCCTTAGTCGTCCAATGCTTATAGGACGTCTGGAAAGGTGGGTAGTTATTTTGCAGCAGTTCGACATTCAGTATGTGTCTCAAAAGGAAATAAAGGGCCAAGCTCTGGCTGATTTCCTGGATGAACACCCTTTAATGGAATACACATCTTAAGATATTAAAATTCCTGATGAGGAAGTATTATCTATTCAGGATAGTCTTCAGGTATGGGAAATGTACTTTGATGGTGCTTCCAGAAGTCCAACAGGGAAAAAAATGGAAAATCCTAAATTCAACAAAGTTAGCTTAAGAATTGTACTCATTTCTCAAGAAAAGGCAGTGTTACCTTATTCCTTATCATTGTTGGGAGGTGGTACAAATAATGACGCGGAATACCAAGCTCTTATTTCAGGATTGAAGTTGGTGCTTCAAGCACAAATGAATCACTTAAAGGTGAAAGGTGATTCAGTCCTGCTAATCAAACAAGTCAATGGGGGATTATACAATCAGAAAATAAAAACTAATACCTTTATACGATTACGTCAGAGAGTTAATGGAAGAATTCCCTTCGGAACCGACATTTTATTATGTCTCAAGATCACAAAATGCTCAAGATGATGCACTGGCTAATATAGCCACAACTCTGGCAGATCTAAATCAGGACAAAACAACCATCAGTATTGCCCACCATCATACAATTTCACATTATTTTCGAACCAAAATAGAAGAGATCAATGAAATTAGTCCCATTACTGAACCATATGGTCATTCTACAGGATGGATGACACCTATTAGAGAATACCTTCAAAATGGAACACTTCCACCTGATAGAGCTGAGAAAGGAAAAATCTGGCGGCATGTTGTCAATTTTACTCTTTATGATAGCCCATATCACCTAGAGAAAATTCTCTACAAGCGTGGTTTTGATGGATTCCTCTTCACATGCATTGATGGTGAAGAGAAAATGGCTTTCATGAAAGAAGTGCATGCAGGAGTCTGTGGTGCCCACCAGTCTGGACATAGACATTCTGATCAGATTCGAAGGCTTGGATACTTTTGGCCTTCAATGATACAAGATTGTGTTGATTTCACAAATAAGTGTCATTCATGACAAGTACATGCCAACTTCATTCATCAACCTAAATATTTTCTTCATACAACTAAATACTCGTGTCCATTTTCCACATGGGGAATGGATGTGGTGGGACCTTACCCTTCAACTACGACCAAGCAGTGTAAGTATATTCTTATTGCTACTTACTTCTTTTCCAAATGGGCAGAGGCAATACCTCTCAAAGAAGTTAGTTTTAAAAGCATTGTTAGCTTCATCAAGTCTAACATCATTACCAAATTTGGTGTCCCTCATACCATATTGACGGACAATGGCACCAACTTCTGTTCATCCGTGGTGAAGAAGTTGTATCAAGAATACAACATCAAATCCAATCTTTCATCTCGGTATCATGCAGCGGCCAATGGCCAGATAGAATCCATCAAGAGGACTCTGTAAAATATACTGCAAAAGATGGTGGATAAAGATAATAGGTCAGGGCCTGATAAACTCTTTCATGCTTTATGTGCTTATTAGACCACCACCCGCACTGCAACACGGTCAACTCCATATTCACTGGTATATTGAACAAAAGCAGTATTTCCCATTGAATTTCAATTACCTTCGCTCAGAGTAGCCATTTGTGATTAGTCATCTACATATAAACAATCTCAAAAGCTATTGAATGAATTGGAATGGTTAGATGAGAAAAGATTGTGCACTCTGCACCACTTGGAAGTCTATCAGAATAGAATAGCATGAGCTTTCAACAAAAAAGTTCGTCTTCGTTCATTCATTCAGGGAGAATTGGTATTAGTTCTCAGAACTCCAATGATACCATGAAAGAAACCTCCTAATCTTTAACCAATGTGGGAAGGGCCTTATTCAATACATAAGGTCTATTCCAATGGAGCTTATTCTTTAATCTCAATGGATGGAGAACTCATCACTACTCCAACCAATGCCATATTTCTAAAGAAGTATTTTGTATAAACACAAAATACACCATCAACGGTACATGCATATGAACATAAACTATTTTCATGTACCTTACATCTAGAAAGACATTAAAATGCACCATATAGGTTCCATGCATATGAATTTAAACTATTGGCACTTACGTCCAACATGACGTTAAACTGTGACGTCCAGACTACATGACGCCAAACTGTACAGAAGTCCCTTACATCCAGCAAGACGTTAAAATTCATAACCAACGGTCCATGCATATGACCTTAAACTAATCACACTTTCGTCCAACATGACGCTAAACTGTATCATCCTTTTTTCGTCCAACATGATGTTAAACTTGGGAAAAGTCCCTAATACATCCAACATGACTTTAAAATGTGTCCTCTTTTGTCCTTACTGCATGATATTAAACTGCAAAGTCCTCTTTTTGTCCAACATGACATTAAACTGTATTGTCCCCATTGTCCTAACTACATGACGCTAAACTGTATAAAAATCCCTTAATACGTCCTACATGGCGTTAAACTGTATTTTTTGTCCCTACTACATGACACTAAACTGTGCAGCACCAATAGTCCTAACTGAAAGACTTTAAACTGCATAGTCCCTTCATATGTCCTACATGACATTAAACTGTACATCGTTAAGGTTGTTGATACCTCTTGTTTCTCACACCGAGTATGACTCACGTGATCTTAGAGAAAATCTCAACCATAACACCCTACTTGGGCCGCTAACCACTCATAAGTCCCAACATCATTTTCTAGGTTGTTGTCCCCAAAAATAACTTGATCACTAATACATTATTTAATTGAACTACGCAGACTTTGATCCTTTCCTTCCAGGATGGGTACGCAGGCAACCTACCAAGGTTCAAGCCCAAAACCAATCTCTTCACATCGGTTCACCTCCATCTCATATGATATTGATTCGTGAAACCGCCCCCAGAATCAATATCTTTACATTGGTTCACCTTCATCCTTGCTATAAGACGTTAAACTGTACAACACTTTTGTCCTATACGATAATAAACTACAATATTCTTTGATACCCTCACCTGAGAGGGAATCATTATTTACATTGATTTTCAATCATGTTATATTCCAAAAACTATGTGCATACATGGCAATACCTGAACCTTTTATCTTCGATTAAACCATCATTACACTAAAGTCCCCTTTCACCCTTCACATGTATGAACCAAATTTGTACATAGGGTATTTTTAGAACTATGTGGGCTTGATTACAATCATTATGAGATACGTAGGAACATTCGAGTGTCCTTCGAATCCAGCCCCAAATCTTTTGGGCCTAACCCCAAATTCCACTTTAAGTCCCCTGGCTGAAAAGTCCCCATGAAAACACACACTGTGTATTTCTTATAATGGTCCAAGCTCTATGACCCTAAACAAAGATCTCTCATACATTCATCCCACACAACATTAAACTGTATTTCAAGAACTATGTATGGATTGATTCCCATCCTTATGGGATATGTAGTGAAGTCCAGTATTTCAATTTAGGACCCAACCACAACGTGATTATGGTTAGCATTGATCTATGTATCTTTATATAAATTGAACAATACCCATTTTTATGTGTCATAAATCTTAACCTTAATTATTTTCCGATCTTCATAACCCTTTTCTTAAGTTCTAATCACAAAAGGCTTGATACCAGAGAGTTCTTTTGCCTGACTATGTAGTATGTGCCCTTAGGCGGGCTTGCATAAGTAGTCTACATAACGGACCTGTCAGCCAAAAGATGATATTATTTTACTATGCATCCAATGCCCTTAGGTGGCCCTGCATAATTCAACCCCCTAATGGGTTTGTTAAATAGTGGTAACTTCATTCTTGAGAGGAAAAACTCTTTTGTCCTTATTTGTCTTAATGACAATATGCAGGGATCCGCAAAAAATAGCCATCCTTAACATATTTCTCCCATATTCCTTTTCATGATCTGAAAGTATTCAAGTCTATGGTTTATATTTTCCTTCCCTATGTTTGGGTCAGACCTTCGTAGGAGTAAAATTCAACCAATTCTTAGAAAATCTTGATTGAAAATATCTTCTCCATATTCAAGTACCACTTTCCATACAGAAAACTCTATACTTTGGAAAATTTGAATCCCCATAAACTTTAACTGGCTTCTTAGCAGTAGAAAAGTAAATTTTCGATAGTTCTTTTGCCTGACTATGCAGCACGTGCCCTTAGGTGGCCTTGTATAAGTAGTCTACATAATGGACCGATCATCCAAAAGATTCTATTTATTTGACTATACAACCAATTACCTTAGGTGACCCTGCATAATTCAACCCCCTAACGGGTTTGTTATATAATGGTAACTTCATTATTGGGAATTACTTCTTCTAATGTTTTTTAGCTCTTTTTCATATCATTCCTCAGATTAAAATTTTCTTCAATCATAGTTTACATATTTTCCCTCATACTTGAGTGTGGTAATATGTTTTCAGATAAATTTTCAAGGAATTGAGTCAATTTCAATCCATTTCGGTCAAAGCTATTTTGACCTTAAACAATAGCCTCTTTATGTATGATGTGTATGAATTTAAACTGCTGACAAAAGTCAAGGGAACTCTGAATAAAAGTCATGTTCCATCTCACTAAACATACATTTTGTATGATTTAGGTAATATTGAGCAATTAAAAGATTCAAAGTTTATAGGGTTATTTATAATAATCCTAGTAAAAATCAAACTATTCTTACTAAGCCCATTGGCTTAGGTAAAAATCTAAAGCAGTTAGCGAAGGAAAATGCATGCACAAATGATTGTAGATGAAAAAAAAAGTTTTCATTTAGTGTACAAGAGATTAGAAGGAAATCCATAGATTTGAGTCTCTTCTCTTTTCCAGGAAATTACAAGAGGCTATCAATATAAGTCTTCACATGATGATCATCATCCTGAGCTTCATCAGCAGCTACATGAAGCTCATGCACCTGACCAACTTCACTCTTTTAAGCCTAATGGAGTGATTTCTTGGAATTTGTGATGGATTTAATACCACTCGTTTGAGATCCCTCTAGTGAATTATTGAGTTGGTCAAGTTCTCCAGTAACAGCATCTAACTGTTGCTGATGGTGCATCTGCTGGAATACTTTATCTTTGATCTTATGCTTCAGCTCCTTCATTTTGGCAGCATAATTAGCCTCATCTCAGGATACCGCAACCTCAAATTCACTGATATTGACTGACAGCTTCACCCTAGTAAGATCTTCACAACACTTTTTCTCCTGCTCCCTTCTTAAGATGACCTGTTTCACCCCGGTATGGATCTCTTGATATCCAACACTGCCAAGTCCTAGCATGACGAACAAGGATGACAATCGGGAAATCTTTGATGAAATCTCTTCAAGAGGCACTTCATATATGATTTTTCATATGTTGTTCCATGCCTTGCGTCGTGAAAAGATGAGCGACTTAAGCACCTCCGTGTCTGATTTGACATCATCATCACATGGGGGCATGTAATCTGGGATTAATGCACTTAAGGAAGTGCCCTGTTCTGCTCCTTCCCCCCTGACCCTGGTTACTTCGCCTTCTACTACTGTTTATGCGAATGTTGATACTTCACCTCCAGATCTACCCATTGAAGTTGATGGCCCTGTTTGATCAATTAAAAGTATGGTTAGTTTCATAGAACAATGAAAGTTAGTTTTCAATCTTGGATACTTAGTACAATCATTACCTAAGAGTAGATCAACATATTGAGAAGACTCCTCCCCATATTTCCCAGTTTCAACAGGATCCTCAAGATGGGTCTCAGGAGGGTTTATTGGGTTTATCTCCACTTGAGATAATGTTTCTTCAATGGTAGGGTTGACATCAATGTCCACACCCTCTTCAGGCATTGGTAGTTCATCAGCTTCTTTGGATGGAACCACATATTATTTTCAGTCATGATTAGAAGTGTAAATTATAATAAAATTTACCGGATAAAGGATAACACTCACGCCCAAGATCTTCTAAATCACATGATAACTTAGCATGATAAAAAAATTCATCGAAAGACATGCCAAGATTCATCAATTTCATCCAATAATATTTTAGAATCTAGGTTAGTCTCACCAGTGGAAGCATTTGATATGTCTTCTTGGCGACCCTCATTCTACGGCCCCTGACCCTAGACAACTTATTCAGGAAGGATGGCAGATTCAGTTTCCACGACCACCAATGATTCTGGTGCAGGTGTTATACATAAAATATCACAGAATGGAAGTTAGTTGATGTTTTCATTCAACATTTAATGAAACATTGTATGAAGCATTGTTAAATTACCAGAAGCAGGTTCTTTTTTACTTGTAGAAGCAGCAGAAGCAGTACTGGGAATAGATGTTTGCTCTTTTTCAGAAGCAGCCAAGTCAGCCTGATTTGTGTTTGTTCCACAACACCCTCCGTGGTCCTCAAAGGAGGATCAATCCTCTCCCTCAGAGGGTAAATTGAATAAGCCCCTGCAATCCTAAGGAAAATGAACAATCTTATCATGGTTTAAGACTCCTGATCATCCGAAGGACTTACCACTACTGATGAAGCATTTAGTTGTGGACTTCTTCCTCCAACGCCTTTGTCCCTTTTGCTTTTTGGGAGTGTCGGAAGTCTCCCTTATAGGTACATGAATCGGAGAATGGAAAGACACATCCAACTTCTCATTCATGGCCTGTTGGCCTGGTTATATCTCACCTGACTCACAAGGAGATTCAGTAGTAGCCCCAATGGCAGTACCACCAGGGCTATACTGTGGTGAAGGAACTTTAGTAGTTCCTTTACTTGCAAGCTTTTGGATAAAGAAAGTAATTTCCTTGAGTAACAAAGCTTTGACTGAAATCGAGTTGCAAAGTAAATAACGAAAGGAAACTTACATCTTCAGAAGCCACGTACTCATGCCACACTTCATCAGTGGCACCGTGATCCAACATTTCCTTCACCCGCTTGGTAATAGGGATAGAATCATCGGTGGCATGTATATAGGTCCTCAACTATTTGACATAGGCTCTTACTTCATTAGGGTTATCCTTGAAATGAATATTTGTAGGATCTTAAAGAGTCCCTATTCCAAGAAGATGTAGCCCTTCACATAGCTCTAGCCAGATAGTTTCAGTATCGCAGTATACATCCCACCATGTCTGGATGGCCTCTTTTCATAGATATACATGTGTACTAGAAGGCTGCGAAGTGGGTCCTACAACCTTGAATTTTAATTTCTTTCTATCTCCGGTAACTATAAAAAGAGAATGAAAAATTGTTACTCTATAATGTTAATAGCAATTAAATTGTCTCAATAAAGTAACTCACCAAGATTTGATGGAGTGTCTCTCTTGATTCTGACAGGAGGATTATATACGACACATGGCAGCTTTGACACATGTTGTATCTCCTCAGAATATGATGAATCAGCCTCGGTTGAAGAACTCAGTGAACCAGCTTTAGGAGTGGAAGAATCACATGCCACCTGAATTGTTTCTTTCTCAATGGCTCTCTTCTTCTTCCCCACCCGATAAACAGGTTTATTCAATATTGCCTCAGGATATGACGCTACCCAATTTTTAGCATACCATATGTCCAAGTTGCTTTCCGCTTCAACATCTGGTAAGTCAAAAACTGCCCCAATCCTTTCCATAACCATTAGCAACCATAGTTTTCAGGCAACCATTGGATGCTGCTCTAAACTGACGTGCACTAGAAGAGATACAACAGTTGTCTATAGACACTTGAATTGACATGAAAATCGATATGGAGCATATGCCTCATATATAATTTCCCCATCAATTCTGGTGGCCAGTATACCATCTCTGTAGGCCAACATGTAAGACCTCTGTTCCAAGCTGGCTGATCCATCGTCAACAAATCTCCCTGTCGGTGGATTTCCATAGGGAAAGAAGTGGAATTCCTTATGCACACCCAGCCTTGGCCTAATATCACAGGCATTGAGGGACAAATGAAAAAACTCTAGAGAAGGCCTAAACAGACAGCCTGAAAGAACTTCCAGAAATCTGTATTCTGATCTGAACAACATATGTCCAGAAGTGAGTGGCGATCCATCCCCATAAAACTTGGAATGGTCCCACTAATTTCAAAGGAGACTTACCCATATAGAAATAGAGTAAGCTCCTGTGAATCTTTGAAAAAACTGGGGTAGCCAACCCCACCATCTTCTTCTCATCCAACTTGGATGCAATAACGATGGTCCATGGCCTGACGCCTCCCTTCGAATCTCTGACTAGCAAAAGATAGACACTGAGCCATAAGGCTAAAAAGCCTGCCAGATGGGTCTTCTCTGGGATTTTATGATTCACTTCAATCCCCCATTTCTCAAACTCTCATACTTCCAAGGTCGGCCAGAATGTGCCATGATCACCTCTCTTATCCGCTCTAGGGCAGCTAGTAGGACGAGTACAGGTGGGCCCCCTTTCACTCTTCTTCTTAAGAAACACATCCATCCATTCCTCTGGATGAATATCCCTTCTAGAATGAGACTTTTAAGTCTTTGAGATTTTGAACTTATGATAAATCTTCAATAATTCTCAAACCAAATCCGGAGTCTTCTCCGGACCATTCAAGGTTGCCTTTGGAGGGATGAATTCATCATACATATCACCCAAAATTGGAACCCCTGAGATCTTGTAGACATCCAACAAACTAATTCCTACTTCTCTATGGGTTAGATGGAAAGAATTAGTTTCCGGTATCCAGTGTCCAAGAAACTCTGGTACAAAATTATCATTCCTATAAACATACATCTGCCCAGCCCAGATGGTTTCATAAATTGCATCTCCCTTCAAATCCTTGACAAAAGCTTCACAAGTTTGTCGCACCTAATAAGCCCACATCCAAGTTGTCTTCACCCCTACTCCAGAATGGAATTCCCATTTCTCCTTCCAGCCTTTAGATTGATCCATCTGTGAATTTTGAAAGATTGAGGGATAACAACGTGGTTGCAGCTCAGGTTTGTGATGTTTCAGATCTGCTACACACGAGATATGATGCATTATATAGGATTTTTTTACTGTTACAGCATTAGAAAATCTTCCTGCGATTGAGACATTTGCTGAAGAAAAGTTGGTATATGACTGAAACCAGGAATGCGGGAGATAGTTCTTTGCCTCTGGAATATTGAAATCTTGCAAATGACCATGGCCATATAGAGGCAGATAGATGTTGTGCGGGAAATTAATATGATGCTTCTTCAAGTACTTGTCTAATTCTGGGAGAGTAATTTCACAGATGGAATAGTAATGATGGACAAAGATGTCCATCATATCATGAATTCTTTTGCTTGCCATTTCATCAGTCGTTCCGATTCTCTTGGGAGCCATTGGATCTGCACAAAAGTTGAATAATTAACTCTTAAAGTTAGTTAATTTTTCATAAAATTTGTGAAGTAATTTGAAAAATTGGCCAAGGAATTCAGGCGCACAAGTCCCATAGTTGGCGTAGAAGTCTCCTTCAGTCGCGAAAGTATTGGGCACACATGTATCACCATGCAAGTCCAAATACCTTAACAGAAGCGCGATGCAAGAAATAAGAAGCGCGGATGAGCCAAATCCGGGAGTCCACTTGCGCGCCGAGAGAAAAACAAACCAAGCGAGATCCGGGTGATTTGCGCAAAGTGAGGCCATCTATTTATAGATGAGGCCGTACCCCTGCACGCCGGACCCTGCGCGCCCGAAGCCCATTGGCGTGCCATACCCTGCGCGCCCTAATTTCCTTTTGTTTCTCATTTTCTCAGAGTCAAATCCTCATTACTTTTTGGATCCAACTCTGAGGGGGGACTTTTGTTGATGCTCCTTTTTCGTCACAGAGTCTAAACGAAATTAAAAGGGAAATACCTCAAACAAATAAGATTAATCCATTGAATAAATATCAAAAAAAGAGAAAGAGATGAACAAGGAGAACATTTCCGATAGGTCTCGCAAGTTCTAGAATGGTCGTGCAGGTATACTTGCGCGCTGCCCAAATGATCGTGCAGGTGACTTGCACGTCCTCTTTGAAAATTGCCTAGGGTCTTCTCCAGCCTATAAATACCCTCAGTGGGCCCCCCATTTGGGAGGATTTTTTTTTCAGAATTCAGATACAGAGCTTTGAACGCCCAAGTCTCTTCTTCAAGTCTTCTGAACACTTCTAAGGTAATTCTTTACCTAGATGGAAGGTCTAAACAAGAGGAATAATGTCTAAGTGTTAGAATTCACTAACACTTGCGCACCTAAGTGTTTTACCCTTAAGGGAAATGGACACACTTGCGCGGATCCTTACCTACTCATTGAAACTTTCACGCCACTCTTCTGGAAGTACCTCGGGATAATTCTAAAGGCATTGGTCAAGGATCGCCCAAGTATTACTCTACTGATCAAGGATTTCCCAAGTATATATGTGTCGCGCAAGTATACTTGCGTGCCCATGCAGTACTTACGCGACCCCCCCAGGACTTGCACGCCCTTCTATTTTTTGAGTGCCCTTCCTACCCATTTCACCTCTCTTATACCTATCCATCTCTCCTCTTTAGGATTAACCCTTCATAATTCTCTCCAAAGCCATTTATGGCATGATTTCCTTGTTGGATTCCTTATATGAAAGGAATTCTGTGGAACATCTCTCAAAACCTAGTGATTTACACATCTTTATATCACTAAAGTTAGAGAGTTCATTCATTCAACCTCATCCTCTAAGATTAGATAATCATTGATTTGGGCCTCCTTTTCAAGAGTAAGCCGTAGTCCAAATTCTCATTAATTTGGGAATCCTCATTAGGAGTAAGCCCCAAGTCCTCATTAACCCGAGCTTCCTTCTTAGGAGTAAGCCCCAAGTCCCTTAACCTAGGCTTCCTTCTTAGGAGTAAGCCCCAGTCTTAAAGTTCCCAAATATGGGAATCCTCCTCAGGAGTTAGCCCCAACCATGGTTCTCTTAACCAGGGTTTACTCTTCAGGAATAATCCCTAGTCTAAAAGTCTACAAATATGGGAATCCTACTTAGGAGTGAGCCCCAAGTCCCTTAGCCTCGGCTTCCTTCTTAGGAGTAAGCCCCAAATCCCTTAACCTGGGCTTCCTTCTTAGGAGTAAGCCCCAAGTCCCTTAAACAAGGCTTCCTTCTTAGGATTATGCCCTCGTATTAATTTCTCTTAACCAGTATTAATTTACTTTTGATCTGGGCTTCCTTCTCAAGAGTAAAACCCAATCATGAGTCCCCTCATAATTTGGGCATCTTCATCAAGAGTAATCCCCAAGTTAGAGTACCCAGACCTCCATGAAGTACATATACCTTTGTGGACCTTGTTCCTGGATTTCTTCCCTGAAGTAAATCTTAATCCTTATCTATTTTGGGTAGTCATACATACATAAGCCCCACATCATTGCATCTTTCGTGGCACAATTTTCTGGTTTCACCAATACCTCTTATTTCTCACACCGAGCATGACTCACGTGAGCTTAGAGTGTAAAAGTAATCATGACATCTTTCTTTTGAGACATCAATCATGAATAAACATCATACTCCCTTACTCGAACTACGTGGGTTCTGATTCCTTTTCCAAAACAAAGGATACATAGGTAGCCCATCATCGGGTACGATCCTAACTCTAAAATAACCCATGTCCTTCTGAATGACAATAATCTTCAAGTACCCCACTGAGTGGCTTTAAAACCAGTATGGTTATTATAATGACCAAGATAATTTTATGTATTGAAGGATAACATTGATTAAGAATCTCTAACAAATACAGATGATTCTCTATCGATGAAGAACCTCGAATAAATATAAAATAATCTCTAAATTTCCTACATATTTAATCATTGATTGTCAGATCTAAAGGAAAGCACATTTTATACTTGGTAATGTAATAAGGATTCACGAACATAAACTTAAATCTATGAAGAGAGTACCGGAGTAGACAATAATTCCCCTAAAAAAGGTGTGATGAGTCCGACCTCCCATCCTCTCGACCAATGAAAATTCCTAAGCCTCATCAGTCCACAACTAATGAGCACCTACCTTTGGAATGTAGGTTCAAATGGATATAGAATCATTGGATGTCTCTGGTTCTACGAACAAACCCGTTAGAAACCGTTTGTAATGTTTGAATCTTAAATCAATGAGATCATCCCCAATTCCAGAGGCAACAACATTGTTGGCCTCTTTTGGGCCTCTTGTGATCACATCCATCCATTGGTCCATTTGGATCAATTGAATCCCAAAGATCATAGATTCTTAGAAAAAAACAAAATTTCATTTTTGGATGAGTGTATGTAATGTTTTGATGAAAAAAATGAACTTCTCTAAAATTGGTCCATTGGGAAATTACATATTTAATCATATTTTCTACATATGAATTAAAAATATACATTGAGTGAAAAACAATTTACTAATGGGATACTAATTTCCATAATCAAATTAATAAACAAATATTATGGTGATAATATTTGTTATATAACCATTCTATCACTTAACTACCATATCATTGACATAACACTGTATGATTATTCTGAGGAATGGATTAAATATGTGATGAATAACATGTTGGTATGTGGATCCAAAATTATATAAGCCAAAGGAAATGACCTGGTAGAATAATTTCCCCTAATGTTATTTGAAGATGGTGGATTCCTGATCTTTAGGGGATATATTTATTTTATTATACTCTGATTACCTATACACAAAGAAAAGTTCTTGAAATCCTATAGTTGACTTGATGAGGAGTTCCATGATGAGAACTAAGAAATTATCCTTTGGAAAATGTTACATGAGATCCTTGAAATTGATGCATACCATGACTTTCTCCCATTTTTTTATTAGAAAATATGATGTTACTAGTCCATTTTAGGTATTTCTCCTCTAGAATGAAGATACCTTTGATAATACTTAGAAGCATGTAGATACCCGAAGCGTGACGTACATGGATATTACATTACTTTTGCGGAATACTTAGTACATAACAAAAACACACACACAAGGATTGTAATAGTTTAGTGTCTTTGGAAACTCAGAACGTAATCTTCTAATCCTGGTGAAAGATCTTCAATATCTCCCATAAATATCTTCCCTTTTTTTTCTTACCTAAAACCTTTCTTTATATCCTGGGGAAAAGAAAACAAAAAAGGGTGAGCTCAAATGCTCAGTAAGGGTAAACAAAAGAAAAATCAATCACATCATATTCATAAGAACATAACTATTGGAAATCTTAACCTGCAAAAGAGATCATAATTTCATAACCTGGGATAACTCATGGTAGTGAAATGTATTCACAATAATCATAAATTATGACATTAAACTTTGTGGAATACACAAATAATCATAGAGAATCATTTCTTGTTAGTCAAGACTCATTGCCAAGACTATCTTAGTGGACAAAGTCCATTTCTGAATCGAGTGACCCTCGTTTCAGTCCTGTTTCACTGAACCGGTATAACCTACCATTCCAGCCATGTCTATCTCATGAGATATAAAATCTTTACCCAATGCATTGGAGGGAGATATAGGTCCCACCCATCTTATAATGAATCCTTTCTTATGTGTGCCACATAATCATAAACCATACATCATAGCGTAACCCATGTAATAAAAATGGGATTCTTAAACAACATGACATCATAAAACAATTCATATAAGATAAAGAAAAAAAAATATTTCCATCACAACATAATAAAATCCATGTAATAATAGGGATAAAAACAGAACCCTTTTATTATCTTAGATGGAAAATAATTTTGATAAAATACTTGAACTCCATTCTTGAGGAAAATATCCTTTCTATTTCAAAAACACTTTTCCTTTCATAACATGTCATACAATTCTAAACTAAAAGAAGTTGATTAAAAATAAACATGAAAACTTGTAAAGGAATATTCTTGGAAATGATGTTTTAAAAATCCGTTCATGCCGTATTAGTTAAAAAAAACATTCTTCGTACTTTTTTCGGAAAAGTCAAAAAGTACCTCGTACGAAAAACGACAAAAGATTCCTTTCATATCTTTTACAAAAAAACTCATTGAAGGGTAAAATTGGATATAAACTGTTGTAAAAGGATGGAAATAATATTACATATTGAGGTAACATGGATGTGGATGATAAAATACACCCCAGTAAATACCAAAGTAAAAACAATCTTGGATAAAAATGAGATTGTGATATTTCCCTTACCTTATGTCTGATATGCTTTGTACGTATCTGAACCTCCTGTATAATGATTTAAATAATGTCATTAACTTATTACAGAATCATATTCATTGTTATTATATCATATATGGTTCACTTATGACTTTATATTACTCGTTCTTTTGTAAATTCCACGTTAAAGAAGCGTTTTGGGTAAAATCGTCTCATTTGTCGTTTGTGTTTTTAACTTGTAATTATTAATATGATTAATTGGATCATGATTACTTATATCCAGAATGTAAAACATGATTTATATATAATATATATTCAGAATATATATATATATATATATATAATATCGATAAATGGAATGAAATACACCGTTCATGGAGACGGTAGTCCGTACGTACGCATGAACGCTGTTTTCGTTTCCTTATTGAAGTGAATGGAATTAAGTAGATGACATACATATAAATTTACGTAAATCCAGTATCATTATTATGTCATATATTTCATTAGTACTTATTATATATACTTTATAATCATTCATGAATGGTTAATCATTGAGAATGAATCTCATCGCGTCATGGAGACGGTAGTCCGTACGTACGCACGAGCGATGATATCGTTCCCATGGTCGTTGAATTGTGTTGAAGTGTATGTAGACTATTTCAGTATCAATATCAATTTATAATAATCATATATAGTTACTAATTACACCATTATACCCATCCTATTAAGGTGGTGGTCGAAAATAGATTACACCACGGCGTGGAGACGGTATTCCGTACGTACGCACGCGCGGTGATTTCATTTTTCCGTAGGATGGATAGAAGATGAATTAGGGTTGTTTCATATTTATAATAACATATCAGTATGTAATTAATACTTATGTTATTACTTTATCATGGAACAACTAAAGAAGAAGAAGTTGAAGAAGAAAGAAATTGAAAAGATCGGTAATGGATATTACCTCTTCTTTGGAACGCCTCTTTGAATCCTCCACTTATTGAACTAAGATTGGTCTTTGAAGAAGACCAGGACCTCTAGGATTATTCTAGGGAAGTGGAGAGGAGAAAATGGCAGGGGTTGGCTGAGCTTGAGTGCTCAAATTGGTGTGAGGAGGAGGGGGAGGAGGTGCCCTTTTATATGGGAGGAGAGGGGCACCTTAGGAATATCTCAAAATATTATTTTATATTAAAGTCAAAATCGGTTTATAATGGTTACAAAGGGTCTTATTTCGAAGCTAAAGTGGGGATGGGTCGAAATCCTATAAACCAATAGGATTTAGACAAGTTTAGGTTATTATTTTAACCTTATCAATTAGATTTAACTCTAAGTTAAATAATTTTACTTTTACCGTGTCTTTTTGTTTTCTTACACTATATGGTTAATACACTTACTATAACATGACAGACGAACCCCAAGTTGTTTATTATTAATATATATATTTTTATCTAAGTCATTTGGCCGAAACTTATATTTTTAGGAATAAAATAATAATTAATAATATAATATTTGATTTAAAAACTATTTTGTGTCAATTTTGACACTATTTGATATATGATTTTTGTGAAAGTCATAACAGAATTATATGTTCGAACCAAGTTGATTAAATCAACAATAATATATCATAGTAACCTATAAAATTAATTGAATTCATAAAAAGTCTAAAATTATATTTATTTGGGTATTTATAACATCAATTATGTCAATATTTTATTAATAAGATAGTTACTGCATCATCGTTGTGTCATAAATAAGATAAATTATTTAATGTCTAAAAATTACAAATAAAATACAATTATGTAGGAAATCTTTTTATCTTTCTAATGAATATTTATATCCGAATTTATCTTATGTATAACCCCATATTAAAAATGTTTTAGTAAATAAACTTTGATTTTAACTCTTTTAACCCTTCTTTAAATAAATTAATAATATATGTCCTAATCTAATCCAAGTGGGCCTAAATGGTCATATTTTATGCCTAAGTTTGTTTTTGGTCGAATTACACTTATCAAATAGAATTAGGACATGTGTTAGGGTAATAATAATATCATATTTACCCTTAATTACCCTATTTACTTTTAACCGTGGTAAAAAAAAGTAAAACGTTACTATTCACCAAAAATTATTTTCATCTCATTGAACCACATTTTAGTCCCTGATATTAACCGTGTCTCTCGGATTTTCGAAATTCCACTCACAGAAGCGGTAAAATTAAGTTTTATGAACAATTCAGTTTTTTTAACTACCACTTAGTGGTTTCACTATTCATCGAAAATTGAAAGTTTTCAGAAAAATACAAAAAATTAGGCCTAAGCTATATTTGATATTATGAACTCAAAAATGATGTCTATTTTAACAAATTCAAAACATATCAGTTGCATTAACTAATTTAAAAATTAATTCTCGTCGTCAAAACAAATAGCGTGTTTTTAAGAGATAATAACTATCAAAAGATTGACACTAGTTTATAACTGGTTTAAATGTGAAATTACATCCAATGACCAAAATTGTATTAAATTGTGAAAATATATTCTAAATATACTTTAAAACCACTCAAATTAATAATTTATCACTATTAATTATTTCTATTAAAAATGTTGTTTTTAATTAAAATTTAGTAATTTTCACTATTCATCAGAATATGAAAGTTATCCGAAAAGTACCAAAATTTCACCCTAAGCTAATTTCGATATTCCGAATCCAAAAATGAATTCCATTTTGAAAAATAGAATTTAAAAAATTTCAAAAAGTGGTTATTACTATTCATAACGGCTAGTTTTAATAATATTTTAATAGCATATCGTTGTTTAGTGAAACTCGGTATTGCGTACTACACACGCTATCAAGGAAGGTCGCGATTGCGTGAAATGAAAGGAAAGTCAAGGATGCGTGTTGTGAAAGCTCCTTCTGGTGTAGCGTACAACAAAGGACATTAATGAAATTAAAAAGAATATTTTTCATAAAATCTCGGGGTGTTACATTCTACCCCCCTTAAAATGAATTTCGCCCTCGAAATTCGTCGGGGTTATAAATGGTTTACTACTCGAAAGTTTCTTTAATAGAAACCCACATTGTAAAAAGGAATACCAAAACCAATCTTTAAAAACAAAATTATGAAATGTAACGGTTACCCAAATAAACTAATCACTGGGTTTCCACATAGGTGAAAATATGGTTATGGAAGAGAAATCTAACCATCATGTTCTGATGGAGAGTGGTAGAGAACATGGCTATGGAAAAGCCAGTAATCACAAATCCATAGATTTGTGATGATATAAGGTGCCATATGATTCATCAGGTATAAGATCACTAGGAAAACATTTTTGGTTTTCAAGATCATTTCCCTAAAGTTGAAAATTTGAATTAAAATAAATACTTACTTTATTTTGGTACAATCTCACTGTTGTTCGTACTTTGAACAATTTCCACTTCATCTCTTAAAGAAATGAAGTTGAATTTTTTATTCGTGAAGTGTTAATAGATCATGTGATAGAATGATGGGTCATTCCATCTGTCTCAAACAAAAGGTTAGAAAAGTTATCAAAAAATACATAAGTCCATAAATAGTGAGATCAATCATATATGGTTCCTAAAATGGACGTATACTTCATATATCATACTGCTTAATATAATAAAACTAGAATCTACTAAATAGGGACTTCCTGTAGGCCAGTGGTAGGCAATAAAGTCCAGTCGCACTTCAGTTGTGGGTTCGATTCCCACATCCTTGTCTGACGCGATGGGCTGTCGCCCGTCCTGCAGGTTGTCCTTTTTCTAAAACTACATTACTATAACATCCTATCAATAATATCGAAAATCTTCTATCCTTAAACAATACTAACTTATGTCCAACATAATCCATTCTAATCTTTAGGCTTATCCATAATACTGCAGCCCACTCTCATAATATAGTGAAAACGATTACCAGAGATTTAATACTGTCGTTAATCCCCATATATCATAAGATATGTCTTGTTGGTCACATTACAAACATTCAAAGGCCTTAATCACGTATTCTCTTGAATACCCATTGAACCTTAGTGAAAACATTAATGCAGTTAAAAGTTAAAACTTTCCATATACCAAAATCCTCAAAATTCTATATACTCAAACCATGATATCACTTAGTCCTTATATCAATCATGAGCTCATGAATACTGTCAAACATTTCATTTTCTCCTTATCCCTTAATTATGCGCATATCATCTACTTTCCAAAATATTTGAATCAATTTTCATGGTTACCAGTACCTTAAAATTATTGAAAACCATAATAGACCAATACATAAATATTTCAATACACCATAAAAGTACCTCAACAACATTATTCTTGAATACCAATACATAAACACTTCCATCCATCCACTTCAATGATTGTCCTGGAATAAGTCCTTCCTTGATTTAGAAGTAACTTTTTAGGTTAGGGAATTTAGTTGTGTAATGCCCATGTTCTCCACAAATAAGACATTGAACTCCATAACAATCTGTCACTCTATGACCCTTTTCTCCACACAGATAACATCGGTCCCTCCATTTGAGGTATTCCTCAAGGTTCTTCTTCCCTTCTTTAGAAATCTCAATCTTCCTTTCTTTATGCTCTTTAACATGCGAACGTGCATAATAGTTTATCTTCCCCTTCTTTGATTAATTAGGCATACCACTAAATTTCACCTTGTTAATCATATATCGCGATGACTGATTCGGCATAATCAAAATATCTTTATCTCTAGTCATTACACAATTTTGTTGCTCATAGTCACCAATTTGTCCATTGGATTCAATGTTAACGGAATTCCTTCTGGTTCCCTCCATTAACTAAAACACAAAAAGAATTCTGTGAGAGGCAAAATCATGCTAGGGAAGACAACATAGTAAAGGGGGAGTACCCTCAATATCTAACATCTTAGGTTTAAATTATAAGATCGTTAGCACAATTCTAGGACTATAACCTATACGTATACTTAACCTTAGAGACATCCCTAGACATACCTTCGAAATATCTCTAGGGATCTCACTAACGTTTTCGCATCCTAGTTTCCAAAGGTTGACTAAACCTTTCCTCTGATACCAACTGTAGAGACCCGAAGCGTGACGTACATGGACATTACATTACTTTTGCGGAATACTTAGTACATAACAAAAACACACACACAAGGATCGTAATAGTTTAGTGTCTTTGGAAACTCGGAACGTAATCTTCTAATCCTGGTGAAAGATCTTCAATATCTCCCATAAAGATCTTCCCTTTTTTTTCTTACCTAAAACCTTTCTTTATATCCTGGGGAAAAGAAAACATAAAAGGGTGAGCTCAAATGCTCAGTAAGGTTAAAGAAAAGAAAAATCAATCACATCATATTCATAAGAACATAACTTTTGGAAATATTAACCTGCAAAAGAGATCATAATTTCATAACCTGGGATAAGTCATGGTAGTGAAATGTATTCACAATAATCATAACTTAAAACATTAAACTTTGTGTCATACACACATAATCATAGAGAATCATTTCTTGTTAGTCAAGACTCATTGCCAAGACTATCTTAGTGGACAAAGTCCATTTCTGAATCGAGTGACCCTCGTTTCAGTCCTGTTTCACTGAACCGGTATAACCTACCATTCCAGCCATGTCTATCTCATGAGATATAAAATCTTTACCCAATGCATTGGAGGGAGATATAGGTCCCACCCATCTTATAATGAATCCTTTCTTATGTGTGCCACATAACCATAAACCACACATCATAGCGTAACCCATGTAATAAAAATGGGATTCTTAAACAACATGACATCATAAAACAATTCATATAAGATAAAGAAAAAAAATATTTCCATCACAACATAATCAAATCCATGAAATAATAGGGATAAAAACAGAACCCTTTTATTATCTTAGATGGAAAATAATTTTGATAAAATACTTGAACTCCATTCTTGAGGAAAATATCCTTTCTACTTCAAAAACACTTTTCCTTTCATAACATGTCATACAATTCTAAACTAAAAGAAGTTGATTAAAAATAAACATGAAAAATTGTAAAGGAAGATTCTTGGAAATGATGTTTTAAAAATCCATTCATGCCGTATAAGTTAAAAAAACCTTCTTCGTACTTTTCTCGGAAAAGTCAAAAAGTACCTCATACGAAAAACGACAAAAGATTCCTTTCATATATTTTACAAAAAAAACTCATCGAAGGGTAAAATTGGATATAAACTATTGTAAAAGGATGGAAATAATATTACATATTGAGGGAACATGTATGTGGATGATAAAATACACCCCAGTAAATACCAAAGTAAAAACAATCATGGATAACAATGAGATTGTGATATTTCCCTTACCTTATGTCCGATATGCTTTGTACGTATCCGAACCTCCTGTATAATGATTTAAATAATGTCATTAACTTATTACAGAATCATATTCATTGTTATTATATCATATATGGTTCACTTATGACTTTATATTACCCATTCTTTTGTAAATTCCATGTTAAAGAAGCGTTTTGGGTAAAATCGTCTCATTTGTCGTTTGTGTTTTTAACTTGTAATTATTAATATGATTACTTGGATCATGATTACTTATATCCAGAATGTAAAACATGATTTATATATAATATATATTCATAATATATATATATATAATATCGATAAATGGAATGAAATACACCGTTCATGGAGACGGTAGTCCGTACGTACGCATGAACGCTGTTTTCGTTTCCTTATTGAAGTGAATGGAATTAAGTAGATGACATACATATAAATTTACGTAAATACAGTATCATTATTATGTCATATATTTTATTATTACTTATTATATATACTCTATAATCATTCATGAATGGTTAATCATTGAGAATGAATCTCATCGCGTCGTGGAGACGGTAGTCCGTACGTACGCACGAGCGATGATATCGTTCCCATGGCCGTTGAATTGTGTTGAAGTGTATGTAGACTATTTCAGTATCAATATCACTTTATAATAATCATATATAGTTACTCATTACACCATTATACCCATCCTATTAATGTGGTGGTGGAAAATAGATTACACCACGGCGTGGAGACGGTATTCCGTACGTACGCACGCGCGGTGATTTCATTTTTCCATAGGATGGATAGAAGATGAATTAGGGTTGTTTCATATTTATAATAACATATCAGTATGTAATTAATACTGATGTTATTACTTTATCATGTAACAACTAAAGAAGAATAAGTTGAAGAAGAAAGAAATTGAAAAGATCGGTAATGGATATTACCTCTTCTTTGGAACGCCTCTTTGAATCCTCCACTTAGGGAACTAAGATTGGTCTTTGAAGAAGACCAGGGCCTCTAGGATTATTCTAGGGAAGTGGAGAGGAGAAAATGGCAGGGGTTGGACGAGCTTGAGTGCTCAAATTAGTGTGAGGAGGAGGGGGAGGAGGTGCCCTTTTATAAGGGAGGAGAGGGGTACCTTAGGAATATCTCAAAATATTATTTTATATTAAAGTCAAAATCAGTTTATAATGGTTCCAAAGGGTCTTATTTCGAAGCTAAAGTGGGGATGGGTATAAATCCTATCAACCAATAGGATTTAGACAAGTTTAGTTTATTATTTTAACCTTATCAATTAGATTTAACTCTAAGTTAAATAATTTAGCTTTTACCGTGTCTTTTTGTTTTCTTACACTATATGGTTAATACAATTACTATAACATGACAAACGAACCCCAAGTTGTTTATTATTAATATATATATCCTTATATAAGTCATTTGGCCGAACCTTAGATTTTTAGGAATAAAATAACAATTAATAATATAATATTTGATTTAAAAACTATTTTGTGTCAATTTTGACACTATTTGATATATGATTTTTGTGAAAGTCATAACAGAATTATATGTTCGAACCAAGTTGATTAAATCAACACTAATATATCATAGTAACCTATAAAATTAATGGAATTCATAAAAAGTCTAAAATTATATTTATTTGGGTATTTATAACATCAATTATGTCAATATTTTATTAATAAGATAATTACTTCATCATCGTTGTGTCATAAATAAATTAAATTATTTAATGTCAAAAAATTACAAATAAAATACCATTATGTAGGAAATCGTTTTATCTTTATAATGAATATTTATAGACGAATTTATCTTATGTATAACCCCATATTAAAAATGTTTTAGTAAATAAACTTTGATTTTAACTCTTTTAACCCTTCTTTAAATAAATTAATAATAAATGTCCTAATCTAATCCAAGCGGGCCTAAATGGTCATATTTTATTCCTAAGTTTGTTTTCGGTCGAATTAAACTTATCCAATAGAATTAGGACATGTGTTAGGGTAATAATAATATCATCTTTACCCTTAATTACCCTATTTACTTTTAACCGTGGTAAAAAAAAGTAAAAAGTTACTATTCACCAAAAATTATTTTCATCTCATTGAACCACATTTTAGTCCTTGATATTAACCGTGTCCCTCGGATTTTCGAAATTCCACTCACAGAAGCGGTAAAATTATGTTTTATGAACAATTCAGTTTTTTTAACTACCACTTAGTGGTTTCACTATTAATCGAAAATTGAAAGTTTTCAGAAAAATACCAAAAATTAGGCCTAAGCTATATTTGATATTATGAACTCAAAAATGATATCTATTTTACCAAATTCAAAACATATCAGTTGCATTAACTAATTTAAAAATTAATTCTCGTCGTCAAAACAAATAGCGTGTTTTTAAGAGATAATAACTATCAAAAGATTGACACTAGTTTATAACTGGTTTAAATGTGAAATTACATCCAATGACCAACATTGTATTAAATTGTAAAAATATATTCTAAATATACTTTAAAACCACTCAAATTAATAATTTATCACTATTAATTATTTCTATTAAAAAATTTGTTTTTAATTAAAATTTAGTAATTTTCACTATTCATCAGAATATGAAAGTTATCCGAAAAGTACCAAAATTTCACCCTAAGCTAATTTCGATATTCCGAATCCAAAAATGAAGTCCATTTTGAAAAATAGAATTTACAAAATTTCAAAAAGTGGTTATTACTATTCATAACGGCTAGTTTTAATAATATTTTAATAGCATATCGTTGTTTAGTGAAACTCGGTATTGCATACTACACACGCTATCAAGGAAGGTCGCGATTGCGTGAAATGAAAGGCAAGTCAAGGATGCGTGTTGTGAAATCTCCTTTTGGTGTAGCGTGCAACAAAAGACATTAATGAAATTAAAAAGAATATTTTTCATAAAATCTCGGGGTGTTACAAAGCATATGAGAGATGTGCTCTCCTAGATTCATATTCGAAACATCGATAGTCATATGGATAGCCCATGTAATGGGTAGCCACATTAGGGTCCAATTCAAGAATCTCTATATAGTTCCAAGAAAACATGTAATGATTATTCTTAATGAATGATATATATATTTATATCTTTCTCTTCGAGAGGCATGATGACACAGATCTATATGGGACACCAGCCCTCTCCAGTTCCCAGATTTACCTACCAAAGCTCATTGATGGTGGTGGAGATGCCTTCCTAAAATACCAGAGGATCAGTAGTGAGGCTATCCAATTCTTGTCCCATATCCATATAAGCTAAAGTTTCTTCATTATTAGTAGGAGAATAAATGACTTCCCAAATAACAAAGGATGTTGTGGGGGATTTTTTGAATTTCTACCAATGGTACATGATAATTTTGTGATCTAGATGTGGGATTGATCTAACTATCTTTTGGAAAGCCTAATTCAGCTATCAAGGATATTAATTTATGAAAATGGGTCAGTGAAGTTTTCAGTTTATAGTGGAAAACTAGATATGGATTTACCACAATTATTAGGTTTATAGGTAGAACATAACCATTGTTGAGAAAGCTCTAGGGGCATATAGGGGTAGTTCCCAAGCTGTTGGGAGTAGAAAATTGCATGTCATAATTTATCATTTTTTTTCTCCCTTATAGAAACGCACCTTAGTATACCCGGGTTCACCATATTCAAAGGGGGATCTATCACTACACAATATGAAAAAATTTCCATCGATGAGTTATTTAAAGCATTGGTGGAATGTTGATGGAACTAACTACGTCGAAATAATTCCATGGATTCCTAAAGAGAACATTATATGTCATTTCCTAATAGGTGAACATGAACTTAGTTATATACACTAAGTCCCTAAATTGGGATTTGAGATTTATCTTTTTGAGGGGCATTTTCTCAATCTTTTCATAGCCTAAAATGGTTAGCTTGATGGGAGATAAATTATCCTCATTGTATATCAAAATTTAGAGTGTTTGGGATGATATAAGATTAATCCTGAAATAATTATCTACCAGATCCCATCATATGCCGACATATTTGAGATATCCTAAAATTTATAGGGTCCAATATGTCCCCAAATGGATTCCTCTCAATCATACTCAGTGAATCAAATAGTGGTATGAAATTATGATAAAGCAGTTTCGAACCATTAAACATTGTTTATAGTTACCTCTATCCCAAAATCAGTTGGAATTTGGATAGACTCAACAAGAGACTCCCTAAGTTCTTTTGAAATATAAAGTGAATCTAGGATTGAGAGATTAGTGGGGATGGATCTCAACTATTTCAAATTGTTATACTTCTATATCAGAGGTACATGCTTCAAAATATGAGGTTTCTTCTTAGAATGTGTATTTTGGGATACCGTGTTTCCAGTAGAAGCATCTTTTACCTAAGAAAAATTTGAAGGAATTCATGTTATTGATTTATTGGGTCAAGATAGTCTGGACATTCACCTAGACTGGTTGGAATGTTTCCCACTTACTAGTCAATATTCCAAAATAATTAAGTTTGGACAACTCTTGAAAGACTCAAGAGTGTACCCATTCTCTAAATGGGATCATTTAAGTGCCTACACATGGGTTTTGGAAATATTTATGTCTTTATAGGAGGTGTGTCTATCATATTGGGGCCCTATTCCCTCAGCTTCTGTGGCCTTTGCCTATAGATCCCTAGTCAGGTATAGGGAACTCAATATATTCATCATTAGAGAAGTGTACTACTAAGTGAATGACATTAACATGAATGAATAGTTTTTCTTCATCTAATAAGGATTATTTTTAGGAGGATTGGGTGACATTAGTTCTTTTAATTATGAGGGAAAGAAAATCATGATATTTAGGGATGGTTTTAGAGTAATATGGGATTCTTCTTCCTATTACCTATTTTGCTTCTGATGATTGCATCTTCCTCCAAAGGATGGGTTTGATGATGTACCTTTACATTATACAGTAGTTTCTAGAGAAATTATTAGCAAACAAATTTGTGGTTTGAGATTGGAATGATTCTGATCAATTATCTTTTAGGCCATCAAGCCATCAATTTTTTTACACCTATCCAAAACTTATTTCAAGTCACCTCCTTATTAAAAATGGGTAGTGGTCACATGATCCACTTGAATTGTGGGTTTTCACAATATCACCCATCCAAAATCAACCAAACCCTAGAGGATTACCTTGAAGACAAAAAAGTCTTGTATAATTTGGCTCAACCTCTGATGGAAAGGGAAATAGTTGGTGTGATCACTGAGTTTGACCTCACTCGATTTCTTGGGATCTAGAAACCTAAGGAGTTTGTAATCTATGGATAAAATAAAATAACAATGAACCTATTAATTTATGATTGTATATATATTTTTCTTCCATTACTCAAATATTGGGTGGCCCTAATCTATTTTTTCCTTTGTCCAGGGGCACTTTTGTTACTATTTTTTCTTGGTGGGAGGTACTAAGCGATACGAGGCATGCCTGGGTGTTCTAGTAGGCAATAAAACAAGTTTACATGTGAAAATGATATTTTATACCTCAAAATACATTTTACCTTATGTCATAGGCATGGTATTGTATTTGGACCTAGTTCATTGAATGATGTCCTCTAAACATAGGTCTTTGTTTGAAAACTCCTGAAAACCAACCCTAATATTTCAGTAGGATTAATAGTATCTAGAGTTAATATTAGATATTTGTTTAACACACCCATTAACTATATATGTGGGAAGAGTATTCTGAGAAATTATTTCATACTTTTCCATCTTGTGATAAAGTCTATGACCCTTTCATTTGATTACTATTTTCAATTTAGAAGGTTGATGATCATCTTCTTCATTAGAGTGGAGTTGAATTGATAGAGGAATTAATGATTAAGGTCTTCCCAACCTATTATGGACCATAATAGAAGGCTATTATACTAGAATGAGGCTATCCAAAATAGAGTTTCACAAACAAACTTATTTTTTCAATATCTTTCTATTCTCATGGGCCCTTCATGGTGTTGCATCGGGACACAAAGTGTGAGTGATGATACTCTAGATCTCCCATTCAATGTAAGCATAAGAAAAAAATATTTCTAAAACTGTGAGGAGGTAGAGTGGTATATACCCATTCAAAATATGGTTTTATTTGAGGATTCATGGGGGCATTACTTTCTTCTATGGCTTCTATTAAGACGGCAATAGTCTCTATAGTTTTGTGGAGTTATATGGGTACTATTTTCGGATCCACCACTTGAGTGTGGGAAATGGGAAAGTCTTAACATGACTAACTAATATTCATTAGCTTATGATATCCAGTTTATTCTGGGACTAGATCATTATCCTAACATAGGGGAGGCTATTACCATAATGGGGGAAAATATTGGTCTTCCTTAATTTAAGAATTTGGGTAGACTAGATATCTAGATCCAATTTCGTCTTGATGTTTATATTCAACTATTCCAAGAAGATTAATTCTCCATATATGGTTGGGAGGATGGGATTTCACTTATTCTTTTTGGTGATTCCTGATGGGATATTGTCCCCAAGAAATTACTCATTGAGCCATATGATATTGTATATATCATCCTCATTCTATGGAAACTTCTCTTCCACAGAGGGGACTTTGACCTTTCATGATGGTGAGTAGGATGTATCAAAAAATTTCCTTTAATCCTTACAATATATCATTAAAAGGGTGGAAAACCCACCTTTGGAGGTCCCAAGTTTGTTTTTCATCTTTGATTATGGGTGTGTGAAGCCTCAGTCTGTGCATCGGTGTAACTTTCCTCGTGGGTCACTATTTTCTTACTGTATCCCTCAGTGTCTATGTATCAATATTTATCATCCACAAAATTGATGTTGATGAAATTTATTGAGGAATACGTGATGGTAGGAATCATCTCTTTATTCTTTGAGTAATAGAGCGAGTTTGTTCCACTCACATCCCCTTCAAGAGTTAAATCAAGGTATTCTATTAAAACCTTTCTCTCACTAGGATATTTCTACTTGTATCCTTTACAAATATTGATTTTACTTTCAGATGTTCCTCAGGTTCTGGTATGTGGATAGTGAACTCAATGGAATATCCAACCACCCTCACCAAGAGAACCCTAAATGAGATGGTTGTATCACATAGTGATAGGAATGATTGGGGTGACAGTTGCTGGTAACAACTTCCCAACCTCAAGAAGAAAAAATTTATCAGGGGATATAGTAATAATTCCCCATCCTTGAGGGACAAGACTAATAAGGAGACAATACCAATAATTTATGAGCCTTTTTAGGATTTGATGACTCCCAAGGTGGAAATCATGGTAAAATTACCTCATCCACATGAGATGGGATTACTTTATAGGCACTTCCAATTTCCTTTGTAACTTCTTGTGGTTTGATAATCCTAAGGGACCAGACAGTGGTAAAAAATACTTTAGAACTTTGATCTGGGGTTTCTCTCAAATGGATACCATGGCAGTTTGTAGTGATATATTATTAATTTTGGTGCATTTATACTCATGCATGAGCCAAGTGTAATGTCTTCTTATAATGTGATCTATTCGCCACATGAAGCAATCTCACAACCTGTAGACTTAAATATCTTATTTGAGTAATGTTCTTGACCTATCAAGAGGACTATCTCATGAGCCTATCAATGAATCTCTTTTTATACTTTCAATGTTTTTTTTGTTTTAGAGTTAGGAATATTTTTATAGATTGGCCAACTGTATTGAATATTTCTTAGATTCATAAATCCTCAAGTGGAAATTAAATTATAGGATTCCATCATTAAGGATATTTACTAACTTGGGGATAAGGAGACGTGCAGTTCTCCATACACACCCCATCCTTTGATGTGTACATATAATTAGGCTTCAATGATTATTTTCCAGTTGGTTGTTAAGCTGTAGAGGAAAGCATGTCATAGGATCCCACAATGATTTTCTGATATCAGGTCCCAAAATAAGAAGAAATAGGTAAGGTATATCTAGTATCAGATCATGTTAAAAATCAATATATGATCTTCATATCACTAATAAATGAGGTGTTTATCCTTCACAATTGAATGTTTTCCCATAGTTTATGGAATAATTATGGCATGAACTCCTCTATTATATCATCTGGGATGTTGTAGTTTGATGTAGTGATAGGCCAAAACATAGTATGGAAGTTGTTATTGGAATACTCCTTCCACATATCCATGCTATATTTTTCTTCATCGGATGTGTATTCCTCTACCAAGTCAGTTTATAGAGGTTTCTTTTTTTAGATAACGAGTCATGTCCTGTTGAAGGTAGGGACGGCGGTTCCCACTCTAGGTCACCTTTTGACTAAGGTAATGTGTTTTTAGTAGCTGGTGAGGAACAATATACTATTAAAAAAATGTTTCAATAAACTTTCTATTTAAAGGTTCCTTGAAGATGGTAATATTTCCTTTCCTGGGTGAGATATCACTGTGGGGAGGCTATCAACGATGGATGTTAGGGGTAAGATCCCCATAACCCTTCACTACTCTATCATGAGATGGAATTTTGTGGTAGGTGATTATTATAAATCCATTGAATTGTCATCATATCCTTGAGATGTTACATATATGCACTGTATATCCTCAAGGATACTAACATTGAGATAGGTAGGAATATATATCTTACTCTGTGTTGTTGCTCGAACATGCTATCCTACTATTTGGAGTTGTGTAGAAGTTTGAGATTTCTATGTGAAAGTCACAACAGTATGTCGATGACTATATTTAGATATTTTAGAGTTATATTCCCACTACTGGGAGCTATTGAAGTATTCCAAAAAACTTTTCAATCCTCGGTAGTAATGTTAGCCTATATTTCGGTGGCTTATGCAATATATCATCCTACCTTGGTTGAAGTGGGAGTATGGGCACGATTCAAATGTGTATTCCCCATTGAAATATGATGATTGAAATCCAAAATGAGAGAAGGGATATAATCATATGCCTATATGTATTTTGAGGGATATTTATACAATAATTCATTGGTGGGAGGAGGAATATATGCTTGGATCCTATTATATTCCAAAACATGTCGATTTTTTTTTGAATTTATAGATTTAATATGTGCTTCCATGAGGATACTTTTAGGATATATTGAAAAATCCAAGTGGTAGTAGGAATATAATCCCAATCCTAGTCTGCCTTTGGATTATACTACCAGTGATCTTCAACAAGAATGCATGCCTATCCCTAGGTGATTACCATATCAAGTTGAAGAACCCCATTCGGAATGAGGATATAATCCCAGTCTTATGACTCATAACTCATATGAAAATACTGATAATCCTCTTAAATAGAAGAAATAATACATGATTTCTATAGAGTAGTTATTTGGTCATGTTGATCATACTAATATACTGCTTTGGTGGTATGAACATGAGTATGTTCCTATACTCATATCATTAGTGGAATATGCCGACAAAGATCCTATATTGATTCTAGGATATACTGGAACTTTAGAAGGGTATGGGAAGGAATATAATCCTATACATTTTTGGTCTCTAGGATATTCTAGCATACATATTCGATTATAGTGGTAATATATTTTCACTCACTTCCTCTATTTTCTACTGGTATATTCTAATTGGATTCATTCAAGGGGATTAGGGTATACACTCTCCCCCTACATGCTACAAGAATATGCTTCCAGACTTGGAGTGTGTGTGATTTAGGATATGGGACTACTCACTGGTTTTCATCTGGATATATGGGGGGATTCATTGATATAAGAGGTGATATGGGACCAATCGATATGATTCACAAATTACTATTCATAGAGAGATATATTGGATTCCTGGATCTGAGTGTCTTAGGAGATGAAGTGCCTAGATTCTCCTTTAGAAGGAGGATAGAGGTTGTTGGTAGAATGATATTGGTGATGATGGTTGATAAGATCCCTCTTGGGTGACTCATGAACTATGGTGGAGTTGTATTTGACTCCCAGACCTACCTTCCTAAGATAATGAAGATGTTCATCATCACACTTTGGGGATTTTATCCTTATGTTGTTGGTAGTGGTGACATGCATCGATGAATTTGTTTCAAATTTCCTCAGGCGAGGTGAGATGGTATTTTTTACTGTCTGGAGACCCTTTCATGTATCCTCCAAAGTTTTTATGGTTTCATGATGGTGATATTACATGGTAATTTAATTTTCCACCTAGTTTTGGAGATGCTACGATGGTTGCATTATCCTTCAGTTTAGGGAGACAATGACTCACTTGGCAACTAACATGTTAGAATGTTTTCCTAATGATGATTCTATTGCCTTAAGATGAAAGGGATTTTATGAGATATGTTTCTACATCACAAAAGACAATTAATTAAGGCCATAAATCAGTGCAACATCACAAGTATGAAATATACACTCTATGCCTGGGAAACATAGTTATTTGTTCTTGTAAGAGAAAGATTCACAATGAGTTTACCATGTTTATTTAATTAGGATTTGTAAACCAAAAAGGATTGATGTGTAATCAGACAATTTTATTTTATTTGTTTATTATTGAAATATTCACATCAATCTTTCCATTTTTGTTTCAACCTAGGATGGGGAGTCCTAACATTCAGGTCACTGATCCAATCTCAAATGGTTTCTGATAGGGTTTATTCATGGAAACAAAACAAACCAATAATTCCCACATCCATAATGAGATACATGATAGCTTCATAAAGGAATAAATTCATTGTTATATATTACCAAATATATTTAGGAACTCATATTGGTTGAGTGAATGGGAGGTTGGGCTCATCAAACCCCATTGGGGGGGGATCATTGCATATACTAAGACCCTCTTATAGATTTATGTCATGTTCATGAATCTTTCCCAAAACATGAAATGGGACGATGTACCCTAAAATTTATAAATAAGTTTATTGGCGATGTGGGAATCTATACATATTAGACATATCTCATTAATTTTAACATATTTATATATCATAGGTTCTCCATTGATGGAACCTTCTGTATGTATCAATGGTTATTCATCATATTACTCATTATTACTTGATGATTTTTATTTGAGGTATAATATGTTTTAAATCCATACATATAGGTGATATATAGTTTATTTTAATCTAGTAAGGGAATAAGTTTTTATGTAATCATAATTGATACCCTTAAAAAAAATTCCTAAGTATCCATGTGAAAAGAATCAAAACTCTTGTATTTCAGTACCACTTAATGGGAAATTTCATAACTTTTAAGGTCATGTAACAAGGACTAATCCTTGTAGTTTAACATAATGTGGTAAGGGAAAATAGGATAAATATTCATAGCTATGATTGGTGAGGGTATTATGCATGAGCACCCCCTTTATTTTTTACATCATAGGGAATGCGTCCCTATGATGATGAATTGATGTCATAAGGGGTATGACCCCATGAAGTTGGATCCCATCAGAGGTATGGCCCAATGAGGATGGTGTGATGGGATCTTGAAGTAATATAGACTTCTAGGTTGGGTAGGAAATTTTCGGGAATATGTACTAGTAAAATATGGTCTATAGGGAATATGACTAGAACAGATGATCATTTTAGACTCGCGAGAGTATAGTCCAATATGGGATGGATGTGAATGATATAATGATAAATATGGATTCATGAGGATGAGTATTGAAGGTTTGACTATGATGGGTCTGACCCTTAGGGAGGATTCCTATGTATCCCATTGATATGGGAATCAAAGCCCACATAGTTTGAATGACATAGTTTAATTTCATATAATATGACCATACCATGCAGTTTTCTGTCATGTGGTAAGGATGTATATGAGGAAATTTGAATATAGGATACGGGGGATCAAGCCTTGGATATGTGTCGAATATATTACAATAAAATGATAATCAGACTGCACATTTTCAAATGTTGAATCCAAATCTATTGTAAAAGTTATGAAAATAATGTTTTAAGTTGGGATTTCACATATGAGGATGCATTAAAGATGTTTCATTTAGAATATGGCCCTTTAAAAGAGTAGAAAATTTTGGTATTTTTTATGATAGTGGGATGATAATTATATATCTCAAAGACCATGTGAACCTTGTTCGGTATGAGAAATAAAAGATAATAGGAGATCAAACACATTACATGAGGGTGTAAGATTGAATATATATTTGGATTACACATTGAGGTTGTCCTGAAATGCTCCATCAAGATTATGTCCCTTTGGAAAAATTGAATATGTAGTAGGGAATTAATCATAAAGAGGAGGCCTATGTTGGAGGCATTTGTGTCATGCTAACAACATGATCATTTCAAGAATTTCAGCCCACATGAGTCATGATTGATGTGAGACAAAAGAGATATCAGAAGATTAGGAACACTGAATGAGAGTGTGTCATTGAATCTATATGGGTATTTCACACTAATTGTTCCCTAAGATAAATTTGTTTTTTAGTCTCATAAATAATAAAAATCAACAAGAGGACATGATGTTTCATAATGAGTACTATAATGTTAATACAGTAGGGGGTATCATGGTATTAACTAGGTTTATGGACCAATTAAAATGTCGATGAAAATATATTGGATATGGAGATAAGGTCTTAAAAGGAGCCCCAAGTATACTGATTATAACATGAATCAGAGTAGTTATATTTCGTAAATTCCTCACCCACTGACAGGTAATAAAAAATTACTGAATTCATAAGGATTATTTCTTGATGAGGTTAAAAATAAATATAACAATAGGTATTACACCGAGGTGGGTTTCCTTATATGAGGATGATACAACATAGTATTTAGAGGTTTAAAATTCTTGAGAGTTGGGAGATCGCATGAAAGTCATTGGGTTATGTGATCATGTAAATGTAGTGGGTCCATGTGATCATAAGAAGGTACGATAGGTCTTATAAATGTGTAAAGGCATGAGGGTCACACAATTGTCTAATTGGTATTGTGTTAAGAGATCGTGTGACATTTTCACATGACACATAGGACACGACACGATCATGTGACTGATAAGAAATCATGTGATAGAATGAACGATGTGTCATCATGCTATCAACTCTTTGCGCAAGTGATCACGTGACCAATTCACGAACTTTGAAAAATGTTGTCCATTACTTGAAATTTTCCTGATGAAGTTTGTTAAACTAGAGACTATGAAGTCGCATGATTCTCCTTATCTCTACTAACATATCTGTTATTTCCTTTTTCTGATTATTTTTTTCATAGCCAATTCTCCTTTATTCATGTCTACATTATCCAGTGTTAGGGATATTTTATAAATATCACCCATATATCTGTGCTTCATTTCATGGTGGGTGATCCATATATGTGGGTTGAAGCGTTGGAATATTTTTCATATAATTTGACCAGTGATGATGCGCTACATAGGACCAAGACTAATGTCATTGATGATGTCCCCTGGTGCATCACATGACAAAAACTAATCACAAAATAGTCCAATCCTGGAGATAATTTTCCTAAAGTTGATAGAATGATATTCACATGACTCTAGAGAGTTGTCAAATAAAGAACAGTGACTGGAAGACCCTTTTATCATAGGAATCCACATTCATATGATCCATATGGGGTTTCCCAATTATGTGTGTTTGAGAATAATTGTATGGAAAAAATGACTATGAGAAGAACCCATCATATATAGCCCTAAAATTTTAATGGTTTAATTATCCATTTGTTCTTCGATGATCATGTGTCTCTGGGACATAACATGAAGAAAAATGATCATAATGAGGCCTCTTTATTGATAACCTCTTCGAGAAGTGTCACATGATTGCATGAATGGGTTGAGGTTATATGATCATGTGTCTCCATAGGGGTTATGTGGTTTTTTAATGTGATATTTTGAATATCAAGTGGTCATAAGATTTAAGAATATTGTGTGATTTGTTATAAATTACATTGTATTAAAACGGAACTTGTTCTTCATGTATTTCCATTACTTTATTTTTACATTGTTTGTCTATAGGGTGTTAACATAGGATTAACACATGTGGTTTGACTTGAGGTATGTTTATTACTTGAATTATTTATTGATTTACATATTTTTGTTTCAATTTTTGGATGGATTGAGATGAGTTTAGGGGTGATTTTTTGTTAGTGGTCTAAGTGGATTTAAGTAATGGAGCACACCCCACTGCTCATGATTTGGACCGCAAGGGACCACCCTATAAATTGTTCTTAAATTATTCTTAAATAATTAACTATATATTATATGTGTTAATTATTTATAATTTACTTATAAATATTTAATTTTGGAAATTCATTGAATCTAGTTCCTCATATTAATAGATGATGGTTGGTTGAGATTGGTAAATGATGGTGGCTAGGATTTCTTAAAGGGAATGAATCCATTTCTTATAGTAGACTATCCCGAATTAGTTACTGATGTTTTATAAAATTTTACATTTTTAATGTGATATGTGATTGATCCAACCATATTTTCTTGAAATCAATTAATTTAAATGTACTTTCTTTCATTTTTTGAGAGTGGGTAGGGTTTCTTGGGACACTATATAGTTTATCATGTAATAAGATTTGATGCAATGGAAAATTCCAGTCATGAGGGTTATCTAAAGTTAGTAATTATGGTGAATAGAAACTATGGAGTTTCCTTTTTAAAATGAAACATAAGTTGAAATTAGAGAGGTTACCTAGCCTCCTCTAAGTAGGGGATGTGATTGATTGAAGAAGTTTTTCATAAGCCTTTTCTTATGAGGAACAATCAACTTTCCTTATAGTTTTTTCTAATTTATTAGTATATGGGGTGATTGTTCCTCCCATTCAAGCATGTATACTTTATTGGATATACCTTAGTTATAATAAGGGTAACTAGTTCAGAATGTGAGGAATATCATATATTAAACTCAATATTGTGCATGATTTTATGACCTAAATGAGATGTTTAGCTTATATTTTGTCAGCTATCATTATACCATTGAATGTTTGTGGTTTTGATATGGGATGAAATTTCCATGTGTCTATATATTGTGATATGGCCCAGTGGATGATGGTAAGTACCCTAATCTTCTATTTTATTTGGAGATAGTTATAATATAAGTATAAAATGGTAGTATCATTTCTGAAATGAGATATTGATTGAAGTTCATACCCTAAATACCCCATATGCTAGCTGAGTTATGTGTGTTACTACCCTAGGAGTGATCCTTGATCCCATAGTGCTGGAGAGTAGTGAAAGGTATATCTTTATATAGTTTGGGTAATGATTTATCCATTGGTTGAAGAAATAAGTCAAGAACCCACTCTATTGAAGTTTTGGGATGAATTATCTATAAGTTGGTTATTCCTAAAATAAACTAGAAATAAAAATGATCCAAATTGGTCACTAGGAGAGTAAACAAAAGAACTATCTAGATAAAATTTTCTCTATGAATTCCTTCAAAACAACCTCAAGAATCCTAACCCATAAAAACCATCCCATAGAGTAAGTTTAAGGCAAACATGTAATAATATGGAAACACCAAGGGGAGACAAGGAAATTACTTGTAAAAGAACTATAATCACCTCCAAAATAACTATTTATGATGTGGGGACTAATCCCACTTCCACAAAAACATGAAAACTAGAACATAATGTTCTGATAGCTACCGAAGTACTTGAAATCCATTTTTTTCATTTTCACTGAGGTGTATATGTAGGGTATGAGAAGAAAATAATTAGTAGGGAACCACCAATTGCATCTCAATACAATAGTTATACAACACATGTATACAAAAAACATTCTTCTTGTTTACATACATATATTGTAAAATAGTTTTAGAATTCAAAAACATGATATAATAAAAATATAGTATTGATGCACTATAAGGATTAATATAGGATATAATAAGTTAATACCTATATAATTCGGGTAAATATCCAGCATACATACTTTGATTTAACACTAGATATCTGACTAGTACTTGATTTCAATCAATAACCGTAATTAGAATTGAGTAGGGAAACATTTTCATTTTCCCATTTACTACATGGTCAACCAATGAAACTCAAACCATGGTAGTCAAGGGGAAAAAATTATCCCTTAGAATGGGGAATGTGCATATAAGAGTTTGGGAAATATTGTATCATGTCTCTTAAGGAATAGGTGAATGAAAATAATAGAGGTAAAGAACCATGAACCTGCCCCATCGAGTCTCATACAATAGGATAGGGAATTGAGAGCCCATCCCATACATCCAAAAGCTATTTTAGGTCCTATGTACCTATTAATGCAATCTACAGTTGGAATATAAAATATCTAGGTAATATACATTCTTATTATCAAAGAAGTAGTTATGCTATATAAAATTAAGTAAAAATTCCTAAGAAATGTTTTTGAATTATACAAATCAACATGATCAGTATAATAAGGCACAATATGATTAAAATAAAATCCATGTTGATGAAAACATAACACTAATATAATTTAGTAGTATTTTTATAAAAAATTGATAACTTTTTTATCATAATGTGAAGATATATCCTTTCTTATGGTATATATAATCATGAATCAACTCATGAAATAATTTAATCAGCTTAGAATAACCACAAGGGCTTAAGTGATAAACTGTCTAAAAAGAATGATGTAATAATGCAATGGTAAAACATTCTAGGGTCATTCCTATGGAAGCACATATCTTGAACATATATAACCCCAAATACATACATGTAAAGTGCCCTTTAATGAATGAAATAATTTATTATAATACATTTGGGATAGGGTGTGCAACCTAAACATGGAACTAGACTATGACATAAAAAATGTAGTGCTTAGGGTCACCTTAGTAAGTAATAGCTTATACAAGGGAATAAGTTAGTGGAAGATTACTTATTAAAATCTTATAGGTTCCATTCCCTTTCCAAAGTTACAAACTCTATAGTTGATTTACCAAAGATACTATAAAAGTGTCTGTGTTTCAAAAATAAGTGGTTATTACTTTTGAAAACACATTTTTATTATACCTTTTTGGGATGAAGAGATGAGGAAAGGGAAAAAATAAATCTAGAATGGATTTCCAAAGAAAATGTTTTCAGTAAATATTTTTATTAAAACATTCCATTTTCTTAACTTTAAAAAATTAACTATGGTAATAATCAAGTATCATGTTAAGATGACAAAATGATTTAAATATTTTCAATTATAATCACAGATTTCCACCTCGTAAACCTAAGTACTAGATCACTACCAAAGTAATCTATTAACCAATAGGTAAGTGTGGTTTATTGATGTATGATTCATTTCAGTTTAATGGAAAGATGTGATTTATGTCATGGATCAGAAATAAGGCTCAAGTGAAGGAGCATTACCTATCTTATAAAAAAACATGATAGAATAGTTTAAGAGTTAACTACTAGCTCAAAAGATATCCATAAGATTAGATTACACAAAAAATAAAACCAATATTCCTACCCCAACTCAAGGTTCATATTTAAGAAAGTATGTAATCTTTTTTTTTTGTAAAAAAAATGCTTTATGGAAGAACATAGGTAGGAATATATAGGAATATCTTAGGATTCATTAAGTGTCTTGATCCACCTACAAATATTAGTGTAAATATTTAACAATCCAATACATACTCAAGAATCACTTTAAATTTTATCAACCCATGTTTTATGACCATTGAATTCCAATTCCATAATATCCATAACCAATAGATAAAAAAAAGGAAAATAAAGGAAATTAATCACAACAATTATTACTAAAAAAACCCTAAATCCTAAAACCATTCCATAAAATCCATCTTAAAATCTAACATAAAATTTATAAATCCCTAGGGAAAACATAACTCATTCTACTTCAATAAAAAAATAATGAGAAGTGTAATGTTAACCCGTAGAATATTCCTTAGTGAAAGAGGGAGAGGAAGCCCCAAATTTGAGGGTGAATTCCTCCATGATTAAGTGAAATTAATTTTATGTACCCTTTTCAAAGAAGGTAAATCAAAATAATAAGACATGGGGCGAGATAATAGAAGGGTGTCCTACCTTTTTCTTTAGTATGAAAATCCCATGAAACAACTTGAATCAACAGGGGATATAGAGATTTCAGAGGGAAACTTGGGGGTGGAAAAGATGAATTTCCAATATGAAAGAGGTATGTGAAGTCAATGGAAAATTGATAAGGAAATAATGGAGGTTGAGTTGAAATAAATTTAATGTTCACATAAAAAAATAGGATAAGGATTCTAATTACTCTATTTCAGGCCAATGGGTACATAGTGGAAACCCTATCTCACCAGGTACTAAGTGCCTCCCCAAAGAGACCTTGGAAACTTTTTGGTACAAATGGAACCTATTGTCACCTACAAGTGTTACCCACTTTGAGGGTGCATCAAAATATTAAACTTCGATAAAAATACCAAAACTCATCGATAAAGATCTTAGAATGCACCCATTTTTTCCCAAAACTCATGCCAAATCCTTGATTGATTAACAAATCCTTAATTGAGATAGAAATTATAATGGTTTAACCCTTTAATCATTAAAAAATATATTCTTAGACCCTTAATGGAACATTAATCAAGGTAATTGGGATATGTTCCATTAAGACCTCTCTACCATATTAATTTTCATCCCGAATAAGTCCTATGAAATACTTTCTCAAAGAACTATCCTTTTGAATTATATAACTCACATTCTAAGGAATCTGTTAAATTTACAATGTAAAACTTCCAAATCCCTCACAAGTCACATAAGAAAACTAAAATCTAGATCCTAAATCATTGAACCAGATCTAATCATTAAAACATAGCCCAAAACATAGCTCAAATAAATATGAAATTACCAAATCCAAAATCAAATAATTGATTCATATTCATGTATCTAATATAAATCAATAATTGTACCTTGAAAAATACATTTTAAATTTGTAATTCAATCATATAAATATGATTCAGAACATAAAAACCTTGAGATTTCATATCCAAACCTTTTAAAAGCACTAAATTCTAATATCCATCATACACATCTGTTACTAATATTCTAAAACATTCTTATATAATCCATCATTATTTTGTTTACTGACTCTTAAGACACAAAAAGACACCAACCATTAGAATCATCAATTCTAAAGGACATACCATCATCCCCATAACTATCCAATGATCATCAATTAATAAAAATAAAATCTAAGGGAATCCCTACCATATAATTACATTAGGGATATCTATTTATGAAATACTATTAAATTTTAGTTTAATAGGGTATATTTATCAGGTGTTTTATTAAAAGTTAAATTCATTTCAAAAAATACATTAATTTTTTATTTAAACCAAAAGTAAATTAGCTTTTAAAATACAATTTCCATTTTATTTTCAAAATCAAACTTTATAATTTCAAATCCCTTTACACTATTTGAATCCAAATAAGGGTAAAATAGTTTTCTAACCAAAATTTATTCCATTTTAAAAATATAATTAAAAATTTTTCTTTAGAAAACACTAAAAATTGTCCAAAAACAATCAACGATTATTTTTTAAAAGGGTTAAAATTCCATTTTGAAAAGAACATATTTTAAAACATACTTAGTCTAAATCCCTTTCTTCTCTATATAAAGATTGTTATTAAAAAATGGGGTTTCCATTAATCAATTAGAGAAACAATCTTCATAGAGATTCTCACACTTGGACACACATGTTCTACATAGATATGCTAAAAAATAAGAACTATAAAGTTTTATTATATATTTTCCTAACGAATTTTGAGAAACAGATCTAGAAATATATCAATATAAAAGAATTAAGAAATATTGTAACCAGTAGGATATCCCATGCTAAAATATATAATGAAATCTAAAACAAACAACATGATCAAAACTGAACATTTAATTGAAATAAAATTATTTTATTCATGTAAATTAAATATATATAAAAAATCATAAAACTTATTAATAGATATCAATAAATAAAAAACAACATAATTTAGCTATAAAACATTCAACAAGAGAGTCTAGTTATCATAGAAATATGAATGTCTATCTCAATTAATGAAATTGATTTGTGATTTATATTAACCTATTTATAATCAATATAAATATATATGAAAATTTTATTTATATGTATTTTTGAGGTTTCAGTTAATAAAAATCTATAATCTATCCTTAATATGATCTAAATAAACCTAAGAAAGAATAAAATATATCATGAAATATTATCTTCTTACCTATTGAGGCCTAATATGGTGCTCAAACCAAAATAAAGAGTGACCATCATTGGCAACCATGAGTTGATATTTTTTTACAAGTTGGGGGAAATGCCATTTTTTAATATGAAAGTAAAGACCAATTTGTATTTGAGTAGATGGAGACTAATTAAATAGCCCATAGTCACAAGGCCAAGTGGACCATGATCGTGACCTAAAGACCCTATGAAACATCATACCGACATCATTCTACCTGCTTCACTAGGACTTTGTCATGCATGTGTCACATCCTTCCTACATTATACCCACATCCTCTCCCATGGTGTAAATACCCTAAGGGGATTGTCAGGAATATAGACCAGGTCTTTTGGATGAAGGATTACAAGGTTTACCACTCAGGAACCACCCCAACTACACATAGGATTTATAAATGATATTTTGTTTTTAAATAATTCAATTTTATATTATATTATATGGTATTATACACATACAATAGATAGAGAAACTAAAATAAATGTATTTCATTAATAAATATTGTTACATTAATATGAAACTAAACCCATGAAATTTCAAAAAATTATAATGGAAAAAAATACAAATTAATAAAAGTAAAATAGTAAAATTCAGATCCTTTAAATCTGTTAGAATCATCACCCCCATGACCAAAAATACATAAATGAAAAAAATATTAGTAAACCAATCGATATTTTGGAAAATGGAAATGTAAAACCTTGATATAACTTAATGTGAATAATGAATAAATAAATAAATTAGTATTTTGAAGAAGTAATTTGACTATTTTAATAGTAATGTAACCATTTTAGTAGTAATCTGATTGTTGGTAATAGTTACCCAAATATTGGGAATAGTAACCTAACCATTGAGAATAGTATCATTACCATGGGAATAATAATTTTTCCTCAAAATAATAAAAAATAAAAAAAAAATATTTATCAAGAGTAATTGAAGAAAGTATAAAATTATAATACTATAAAAAAATATCATTATTAAAAACTAAAGGAAAATAAGCACATTTTTAATAAACTATATTTTAAATAACTTCATAAGAATTATAATTTTTTAGAATTAAAATAACTTATGTTAGTAAATTATTTTTATAAAATTATGTAATTTTTTTAATAATCACATCAAAATAGTCCAAGTGTGATCTTTTGGTAAATTTTTTAAAATACTTTTAATTTCAGGTGAATAATAAAAATACAGTTTTTTATAACTGGTGTATTTCAAATTACATCATTCAAGTTGTAATAATGAAAAAATAAATTATAGAAAAGTTTGATCAAACAAGAAAATATTAAATTTTTTAAATGATTCATTTAAATAAAACATTTTTTTTCTAAACCTGAAAAGTATTTCTTAATTTATAAAGTCTAAATTATTCCATTAATTTTTTTTTTATTTCATTTTTTCCACTTTCCTTTTAATAAACAATTTTAATCGAATTATATAGGGGTTTAAAGTCCTAGAACCATTGTATTTTATTTATATATAATTCTTAATTTCATAAATATAAATATTAAAGGGGTTTTCTTTGATATTATATTTTATTCAATATTTTATTTTAAAAATACCCCTCTCCTCAAGTATAAATAACCCATATCCCTCCCATTGGGAAGCCACTCCCCCTCTCCAACCAAAGGAAAATATCTATCAAAATACCCTCTATCAATCCTCTTATAATCATTAAGGAAGTTCTAGTGTAACAAAAATCCAATATTTCAATAATTCAAGGGCCATTGAAAAGAAACCACTTCAAGAAAGGGGTAATGCCATTTCATATTTTTATTTCATTTTCCTTTTCTAATTTCATATCATCATTTTTTTCTAAATTTTTGGCACCAAAATTTTGGAAGAGGAATAGAAAACTCAAAGCATTTTGGGATACCTCATGAAGGATTTTCGTAGAGCCCCTCAGCACCGTGGCCAGTGCGGAGCTACCTCCTTTGCAAACCCACCACGAAGCAAAGAGGCTAGAGGATCCGAGATCCGATTTAAATTTGTGAAGCCACCACGAAGCAAAGAGGAAGGAGGCTCTGTGATCTGATTGAGATTTGAGAAGCCTCGATGAAGCAAAGAGGCGAGAGACTATGTGGTTACGACAAAATTGAGCGATAGCCTCGTGCCATGGAGGGATCCAAATTGACCTTCATGAACCCAGAGAACATGACCGAAGCCTCTGCAAACACCACGAAGGGAGCTCCACGCTAAGGAGGGGATGATGGTTGCATCCGCGGTTACGACTAACATAACAAAACCCACGAACGATCATGGAGTGCCCTGTGTCTTCATGCCAAGTGACCCCTGCTTCGCACCGCCTCTTTCCTATAAATACTAGACTCCCCTCGAGGCCAAAGGACGGATACTCCAACCTCTCAACTTCTCATCTCTCAAATCGTGAAGCACTTTTTTCTCTGCAAAAAAAATGTGCTCTTCAAGGTACTTGAGCATCGCGAAGTACCTTTCCCTTGGCTTAAATTCAACCGCTCTTAAAAAAGGGATGACCTTCATGGAGCCCATGGGCCATCAAGATGTAAGGGGATCCCCAAGGGAACTCAGGTCATTGCATAGCACTTATGATTTGTGAAGTAACCTTCATGCACACACACACCATATGCTAAGGCGGGGTTACTATGCTTCACGAAGTGCATTGCTTCGTAGTGCTATGCATCACAGGGCACCTTTTCTTCATGAAGCCCTACCTTGAGAAATCCCTTCCACTTTGTGAAACTCCCTCCATACGCACCTATTCCTTATGCCTAGGATAGGCCGCCCCACTTTGTGAAGCATACCCCTTTGTGAAGCTCCTCCACTACATGGACCACTAGAGCTTCACACAATCCTTTCGTGTGAACCCCTTTTCTTCGCAATCCCCTTTTCCATACAACCATCCAGCTTCATATGAAGTAATTTCAAGGTCCCTTGGGTGGAGCTCCATGTTGCGTTGCTTAGCCTCATGCTTCTTCGCATAGGCATGCTAACAGCTATTTCTTCTCCGCATAGCCACACTAACGTGGGCCCCTCAATTAATCACTCCACAACACCCCCTCACTACAACATTTCTGATGACTGCCCTTCCCTAAGGGTTGGTGAGTATCAGTTATGTAAGTCCTAGGGGTGCAGAGTGAACCTATCTCATTAGAGAAGCATGACGTTAAACTTCCAAGAACCATCATCCTCAACACATGGCATTATACTGTAACCTCACTCTGTGCACTCTATGCGGGGCACCCCATATTGGACATTCTCTATGCCTGCTCATCTCCAAGGGAGTGAGATCTTCCTCACATGGAATGAGATCCTCTTTTCCAGAGCGGCCTCTATCCATGGGGAAGGGTAACCATCTTGGTGTAAGCTCCTATCCTTTCTTGCAGGAGGTAGTATCCTTACACCTTATTTCTTCTTCTGTGCCAAATACCAGAGGGGTTATAGGCACTAGGAACTTAATTATCATATACCTCTCCCTCTGGGCATTGTCTCCACTGGGACTCCATCTTGAAGTAAGTCCCAATCTCCATCTCCCTGATTTTCTTACCATGCTTAAGCCCCTATTTACTCACTGGGATGCTAACCACGCATAAGCATATGTTTCCTCTTTGGGCCGGTAACCATATGTAAGCCCCACTCCACTTCCCATGGACGCACCATTCACAAGGTGATCATCATGTCTTTGTTGCCTCTAGTTTTTCACACTGATCATGACTCTCGTGGGATTAGAGTAAGAATTGACCATGCCATCCTTCCTGGGATGCCTTAGCATGTAAGCCCCAAACCATTCCGAACTATGTGGACTTAGATCCTTGCCAATGAAAGGTACACAGGACACCTCCCCAAGGTTCAAGCCCAACACCTATTAGTCCTGACCTACTTCACGTCGGTTCACCAAAACCATTCTAAACTACATGGACTTTGATCCTTGGAGAGGTAAGGTATGTAGGAAACCTCCCTGAGGTTCAATCCCAACACCTATTAGTACCGACCTACTCCATGTCGGTTCACCAAAACCATTTCGAACTACATGGACTTTGATCCTTTCCAAGGCATGGTACGTAAGAATCATCCCTAAGGTTCAAGACCAAAACCCTTGTTCTCGACCCCCTTCACTTTAGTTCACCAAAACCTTATTGAACTACAAGGACTTCAATCCTTACCAAGGAATGGCATATAGAAAGCCTCCCTAAGGTTGAATCCCAAAAACTATTGTTCCCAACCCCCTTCATGTTGGTTCACCAAAACCTCTCGAACTACATGGACATTGATCCTTTCCAAGGAAAGGTATGTAGGAATCCTCTCTCAGGTTCAAGGACAACACTTATTGGTCCCAACCCCTTCACGTTGGGTCACTGATAGCATCCGGAACTCTGTGGACTTTGATCCTTACAAAGGCAAGGTACGCAAGACGCCTCCCTGAGGTTCAATCCCAACTACCATCAGTCCTGAATACTTCGCGTCGGTCCACCCCCATCCTACATGATGTTAAACTGTACACCCATTTTTGTATGGCATGAAACTAAACTATCCCCAAATCAGTAGTTGTCCATTGTACACCAATCGATGGTAAGCATTTTTCAACCCCAATAAGCAATAAGTCATTGTGAACCCCAACCAGCGGTAAGAAATTGTACCCTGCAATCGACGGTAAGAAGTTGTCATCTCCTTCAGTGGGACCCACATCTCTGGTATGCCCCCATGTAATCTGACCAATCAGGGCTTCTAACCACGCGTAAGACACATCGTTTCATCTGGTCATTGTCCCCTATGCACACACAAATTCCATTCCCAATCCTGAACTATGTCAAATTTAATCATTGCCAAGGCAAGGTATGTAGGAAGCCTCCCCAGAGATTCAATCCCATCACCCATTTCTCATCCTGTTATTTTACTCAAGCCTATGTGTTTTGGGATGGCCATGCCCTAACCCAGAGGTTCTACTTCCTCCGGGTCCCATCCATACGGGTCACCTACTTAGGTATCTCATCGCCTCAACGAACTACGTGGACATTGATTCCCTTCCACAAGTATATGTAGGAAGTCTCTTCGAGGATCAAGCCCAACATCACTGTTTCTATCGTGTCAGATTAATATCTCTCTCCATACACTCTCAACAATCCATTTCCATCATGATTCTTACCTGAGACGCAACATCCCAGTGAAATCATGTCACCCACTTTCTCGCTGCTCCCAGCATTAGTGTTCCATCCAATGGTTACACCCATCTGATCCACTCTAGTCAGTGTTCTGATCAGTATGATCTGTCTCCACTAGACATTAAACCCGCAACATGCCCTGTGTTAAAAATGGTAAGCTGAGGAAAACCTCAGAGACAAGCCTGTGGCCTAAATTTCCCCGCATTCAACGTGGGATGCCTCGGGCTTAATCACCCTTGAGAAGCCCTATAATAAGGGAATGAAATGTATATGCTCCAGTGTTTCAGCATCCATAAGTGTCGGTGATGTCCAACATGACTACTCCCTCGACCAAAGGTTTCATCCCTAACCGAAACCCTTGTAATGTCATGACAGAAGTAGTGTAATTAACCAGTGTCCATGAATACATGGCATTGGGAAGAGTTTCACCAATAATGTCTTAATATATAAGGGATACCTGGACTAGGTAATAGGTTCCAAGGAGGAATGCACGAAAGGTGGAACTGACATCCCATAATCCCATTTTGATCAATGAAAAAACATCACCGAACAAGAAATAGATTCCGCACACCTTTGGAAAGCTGGAATGCGGGGCAACAAGCTGCGCATCCTATGAAATAGACGGATGCGCATGCCCCAGCAAAAGCATCAGAAATAAAAATGGTGAACCCAAGGTGAGTCTTCTTCTCCTCAATGTAGATATTAGTAGCATTTGAGACATCAGTGGACCAACATGTCACCAGATCCATGTATCTGGCGCCGGGTCCCACCAAGAAAATAGTGGGCCTGGCGTGAAACTCACCAAATGTTGGGGAAGTTGAATGTTGGACATCCCGGTCTACGACATTGTCAGCGTGGATCCTTCTTACCAGCTATAGAATACGGAATGGAACTGGGGCACTGGGAATCAATTTCCTAGTTTCAGCACTAATGGACTAATCTACCTTCCATTCAGGACGAAATCTGCCATGTCAGGAAACTGATCACCACCCACCTACCGACGCAGGGGAAGGAGAAACATCATCGCGGAAAGCCTACGTGACCTCATTTTCCCCATGGAAGCCTCCGTATCGATATTTGTTGGGTGTCTATGCCCCATATCCCTATCCAAGTTTGTTCAGCGAAGGGTGATAAATGACCTCGTTCACCGATATGAGGAGGAGGGGATCATCCCAACTAAGGACAGGGCACAAAAGGATTTAGAGGCATATGTGCCTCTTCTCCACCCCAAAGGACCGTGTAAGGAGCCACTTCTCCCCACATTGACGCAAAACCATTTCAGGAGCCTCTCCCCAGAATGCTTCGATGGCTTTCTCCCCTATGCCAATGAGGTGGGGGATTTCTGGGCTAGCCCAGATGGGGTCCCGTTCCAGGGGATCCCAAGGAGGTCCCCCACTAGGCCGTTTTATCATCGACACCCAGCCCCACAATCTAGGGAATAGGTAAGCTATGTACCTACACCACCAGCCCCAGTTTGGATATCCTGACGCCAGTGTCGAGTGCAGGCTGGGGAGGACACTCGCTGAGGGTCGTCAATGTCAACGACTACCATGTATAGTCCCACCGATGATGTATATCATCAATAACCTATTTACGCTAAGAAGGGGTGCTCATGCACCCAGTTTGGATCGAGACCCCAATCACCCCACAGGCAGGATGGGTTGAATCTCCTGGATACTGGTGCAGGTAGTGCCCACCATGGGCTGACCCACAACAAAAACACCCAGTATTGAGGTCCTCCCTATAGCACCACCATTGAGAACGTGAGTCCTCCCTGCTCCAAATCTATGCTTGGAGGTCCACCTCATGCCACCTTCAATCTGAATGAGGGTCCTCCCTATGGTAGTGAAACTAAGAACAAAATCCTCTTCCACGCTCATGAAATTGGGTATGAAGTTATTCCTCCTACCACATGCCACCGACATGGAGATGTTAGACATCCAGTAAATCTCTAGTTTGGGGGTCTTCCTCATGTCCTTACGGAAGCTGGATAAGGTCCTCCTCGCCCCAGCAATCAGAGGAGTGAAGTTTAACCTCGCTTCATTGGCACGCAGCACGGAGGTCCTACCCATGTTTGGCTTTACCAGTGCAAGGAACCTCCTTGTACTGACACTGTTAGGGGAAATAAGCATGGAGGTAATACCCATGCTCCTACCATCTCTAGTGGAGGTCCTACCTACTATAGGAGTTCCCATGGAGATTCCCTAGGAATATCCTCCAATGGGCATGGAGGTCCTCCCTGTGCTTCCTTTTACATCTGTCTAGGTGCTCCTCGCACCCCAGCTCAGTCAGGAGGATGTCCTCTCCACCCTAACACTAGTTCGGCTAAAGTAACTCCTTGAGATAGAATTATACCCTATCCTAAAAATCCATCCTGGGGTAGGAAGTAAGGTTGTTGCTGCTATAAGAATAATGCTAGAAATATTCAAACCTAGATTAAACATGTCTGATTCTCAGATTTTGAGGCGGAATATGACTTAACAGTGGGACCCTCACCTCAATCCTCTGTGTCAAGGTTAGGGTAGAAATGATGCGCATCAGCCTCATACTTCTGGAATGCAAGATCCACTGGATCCTTGAATCCCACAGTAGATACATCTAGGAGGACAAAGATTTGGCATCTTTCTAGGGTCTGACTGTGCAATAACCACTATCATCACCAGGATCATTCTCTACCTCAACCAGAGATCACATAGAGTTATTATGGGGACCTATGGTGATCGAGGAACATCATGGTCTACCATTAGCATCTGTTGTCTTTGCACCTGAAATTGTGGTCACCATCCCATCTTATCATGATGTGGTGGCCAAGTCACCACAGTCTTCAGAGGATAGCCTGAGATGCAGTGGTTTGTCAGCCTGCTCTCCGTATTCTCTACCGGCCAACCTACTATCTGAATGGTCTACTTTAGTACCACTACTGGTTCCCTATCCACTCAAAGTTTATGGGTGGGAAAACAAAGGTCCAGACCCTCGAATCCGAGCTGGGGAGTTTGTGGGACATTCTTATGGCAGACCATTTTCTGGAAATGTTTTTCCCAGTTGCAACACCAAACTTCAATACACCAGAATCGCTCACCTAGGAGGAAGTTGGATGATTTCTCTAGACCCTCTGGGTGACTCATTTCCATCTTCTTCATCAACAAGTGTCCTACCGCAAGAGTCAGACACACTTTGAAGACATTGGTCAACAATTTCATTTGGTTGATTTTGATGCTCTCCCCGTGGCCCTGCACCCTAAGTTACCAGGTCGCTAAAAGACCCTCCAACAAAGATTCATCTAGAGATTTAAAGTTCTCAACATGATTATCAAGGAGGATTCCCCCCATGTGCAGATCTGCGACTGGGGGAAGTATGCTGCCCTCCACATCAGGTCTATCTGGTGCCAACCCGACATGCTAGGTGATATTAAGGATATTCCTCCATAAAGATTTGCGGTTAACATGGCCAATCTATCAGAGGAAGAGACGATAACATAACTCCTTGGGGAAAACACACCCCCTGAGGGAGTGCCACAAAATTTGGAACCATCAGGAAGGGTTACTCGCTAGAAGAGAAATCTATTGGGTCTTCCCATACCCACCAAGGCATTGTTCCATAGCTGAAATCCCAACATAGTTAAGGATAACCTCAGAGCCGTCAAACCCTCAGACCCATCTGGATTAGTAAAAAAGATATAGGATGATTCTGAAAAAGTCACATTGTGTCAAAAGCTCATAGAGCATAATAAGATAGTGGATGACCTTCTTACTGAGCGTGCTATAGAATGAAGTCCAGACTATGGGGATCCTTGTCCAGGTAAATATGGTTAGGCACAAATTCCCCTTATCGAATTTTCTCCAGGCGATCCTGACCATCCTGCCCACGCAGATAGGGTAGAGGCTGGAACTTATGGAATGAAGGCACGGTATGTGTCGCAAAATCCACTGGAGTGGTGAGACAATCCCCAAGACCTAGCTCATATTCCCCCCAACTCCTTCGCAGGTATTCCCACCGGCCGCTCTATGATCTGCTGGGCTTTCTTATCATGTTGAAGAACATGAAAATGCACTGGTGTTCAGGGATCCCCGTCAAGAAAGGAACCCTCACCATGATGATCACATGGTGGTGCTCATTGCCTGCCTCGAGGAATTGGAAACAAGACAGGTGGCCATCCTGCCTGATGGTAAGCCATATTCAGCATGGGTAGATTATATGAAATCACCCCTAGGTTTCAGAAATCCCACCTTCTTCCCCTTTAATGGGACGGGTGAAACACTGCAACATCTATCCAACTTCATTTAAAGGTTTGAACCCATGTTGGGAACTCTAGCGCCAAAGGAGGTCGCCAAACTCCGATGCTTTGTACATACATTGAGAGAAACTATGTTTGTCTGATACAACCAGCTACCCATTGGGTCAGTAGATGGCTTGGAAGATCTCCATAAGAAATTTCTTTAGCAGTTTAGTTCCACCACTCAAATATGATTATTACAGACCTCTTCATGTGCAAAAAGAGGCTTGACGATCATGTCACTGACTTTATTTCCCATTGGAAAATTCTCACATACTCCCTTGACATGACAATGACTCAGCCGAAACTGCAGACGATGTGTGTGGGGAATGTTAAGATAGAACTTGTCCCCTCTCTGACCACCAAGAATTACCTTAGGGGATTCCAAGACTTCTTTGACAAGTCCCAGCTTCTAGAAGAAGACTTGCAGCAGGCCAGACAGGCATGTCCATTGCCTCCCGCAATTCCTGCAAGAAGGGCCGCCAAGGCCGAGCCCACCGCGGTGGCCTAATTAGAGGCCCATAAAAAACTAGATTTACTACCAGTAAAGCCAACTCCACAGCCTCGCAGAGACCCTCCACCACAGGCATAGCCTCTGATCTAGTAACGTCCACCTCAGAGCCGACAGACGCCCCCGCGTAATGCGCCGCCACCGCCTAGGTGAGATAACCAGGTCCCACCTCCCTAAAAGGATCCTCCTACCCCTCATCAGGGCTAGGATCCTAGAACCCCCTTCCTGGATAGGAGAAATTGTACCGACTCATTCAACGAGGCTTAGGTACCCAGTTATTTTTATAGTGCCCTGGAACAGGGAATTGCATGGTTTCCTAAATACAAGACACTAGAAGAGGCATATCTCACGTATCGCCCAAATACTGCCCCTATCCCCATATCTTGGGACACACCCTTAAAAAATTATAAGTGTTTAAGGACTAGATTCAAGACTAGGTTGACAACAATTTATTCAGGTTGCGCCCAAAGCCAGCATATGTGGCATGTGTATTCGTGAATCCCAATAACAACTGTGATAGTGAAGAAGAGTGGCATCAGGTTTCTAACCATGGGTCTCAGAAGTTTTATGACTAGATGGATCATAAAGAAGTTTTCTATGACCACGGTATTATCTGTGAACCTATGAATCAACCAAAACCTTCAGAAGATTCCATTTCACCCACAACCAGTACCTCTGCGTCAACGGCTCAACCTCCCTCTTCCTAGAAGAGCAAGCATCAATAACGCAAGGGAAAACAAAGTCCCCCACTGATGCCATCATAATCCCATACTGTCGGTGACTTCATGCCTCCAAGTATGGATACCCCCTATAATCCATCCAGTAGTGGATGATTCTTCAAGTGATAGTCAAGGTTATGCCTCGGTTAACACCGTAGAGCTGGTAAACCCATACATGATTTCTGACAGCGAGGAGCACCAGAAAGATCCTCCTAATGTTCCTAGTCGCCGCTAGCATCAATGGAGCCGAAAAAATATGGGTCGTCAGAGTCCCTCAGTCATTACTTATAGCTAGACTGTGCATGCCATAGAAACCATGCAACAGGTCTAGCACAGAGACTAACACATGCAGCCTTCTCATCTGGTGTCATCATATCCTCCTTCACCCCCGTTTGTACTGCTTGATCAGGCGGAGCCACCTCAATCATTCCATGATCAACCATTCTCTACTACGGACTGGTCTTAGTCATCTGTCCCTCATCTAGTAGTCACTCCATAGGCATCAGCCAATAAAAATTGAGACATTCCCAATACCAATCAGCCACTGGTCCAGCCAGTAGGGCCCAAAATACCTCCTATCACAGAGTGACCTCCTGTAAGTAGAATCTCACACTTATCATAGAAGTATGATGTCCTCAAAGAACTTGACATAATTCTAGAAATTATCTCCATCCATTAGGACCTTCACATATCAACAGATATGCATAAAGACCTCACTGAGGCCTTAAGAATACCCCTCTAGTTTGAGATGGATGTAGCAGCCGCAGAAGCCTTCCATTATGAGACAGTCGAGCTTGCTGAATTCCAGGCCATCATCTCATTCTATGGAAAAGATAAAGGCTATCCCATATAGGGGAACATCCTCCCATTGTACATCATAGACCATTTTAATGGCATGAATGTTGATCCCTATCTTCTCGACACAGGCTCCGGGATCAACCTAATCTCGACTCGAACACTGTGAAAACAATGGTTGTACAAGGATGATCTGAGTCCCTATGACCTGATAATCCAAGGTTATGATAGGACGGAAAATAAAAGGTCAGAAAAATTCACCTAAGGACCCAGTTCGGTGGTCTAGTCACCAACACCAAGTTCATGGTTGTCTCCCAGGACACCACCTACATTGCATTGATGGGAAGTCCATGGCTCCACCTACATGTGGCAATCCCTTCATCATATCATCAGTGCCTCAAGTACTCCCTTAATGGCCGAGTGAGAATACTTCAAGGTGAAATGTCTCCCTTTTCCTCTCATGAATCCTGCTATATGGATGCCAACTATTACAAAAGAAATGACAAACAGATTCAGGCTAACGTGGTCAAATGCACAATGGCTGCAACCGACCTGTGGACAGATCTAGATGATGCCTACATCTTTCCAATCCATTGATTGGAGGATATGACCCCAGATATGGGACAATGCCTCATTTTTTCTGAAATAAGGGGGAATCACATTCCCAAGTCTAAGCAACACCAGAAGATTACCTCGTATTCTTATACGAATCAGGCCTCAGTGACCCCGAAGCCCCTACTCCCATAAGGTATCGGGATGTACGCCCCATGGAAACAACAATAGACCATAATTTCTTATTTCTTTAGGCTGGGATAAACTGACTCAAGCCAAAAAATCACTATTTCTTCTATATCATCAAGCATGGACCCTTGGGCCGAAGACCAGATGGGATCAGATCGACAACTTTCATCACCATGGTTTCGACAAAACATGAGTCCCTTGATGCAATGTCTACCACCGTTTAGGCTAGCAACAATCTCCCATCACGATCTATTGACTTAGAGGAAAATAATCCCACCAAGGATCCCTCCTCCATAAGTGAAGAAGAGGATTTAGAGGATGCTCCTCCTACCTTTTAAGAGGGCATCTCCACCATAATTGATGAATTGGTACCGGTAAACCTCAGTAGAAAGGAAAATACAAAACCCACATTGATAAGTGTCACTATGACTATTGAAGAGAAACAATAGTATGTGAAATTTTTAAAAAAACACCATGATGTATTCACTGAGAGTTATAATGAGATGCCAGGGCTATATCCTCAGGTTGCTATCCACCACCTCGTTCTCCCAGAAAATCACCACGAGTTTAAGTAGCCTCCCAAAAAGATTCACCCTTCCCATGGTGCCATGTTCGAGGCCGAAGTTGATAAGCTCACCAGATCCGATTTTATCATGGAGGTCCAATACCCCTAGTGGATAGCCAACATTGTGCCAATCATGAAGAAGAATAGATAGATCGTAATCTACATTGACTTATGAGATCTCAACTGTTAATGTCCGAAGGATGATTTTCCCCTTCCAGTGACAGAATTGTTGATCGATGCTACAGCTGGGTTCTAGGACCTCTCCTTCATAGATGGGTACTCCATGTATAACCAGATCTGAATGGATCCTAAGGATGAGTATTCTTTGGACTTTAGGGAACCACAAGGTAATTTCTGTTACCAAGTCATTCCCTTCAGCCTAAAGAATGTAGGTTCCACATACCAGCGGGCTATGCATCACATATTTAATCTGATCCTCAGGACACTATTGGAATGCTACGTGGATGATCTGGTGGTCAAGTCTTGCCAACATCAGGACCATATCAAAGACCTTGAGAAAGTTTTCATCTTCCTCCGTTCTCTCCACCTGAAGATGAACCCATTTAAGTGTGCCGTCGGGGTCACCTCTGGGAAGTATCTTGGCTTCTTTGTCAGATACATGGGCATCAAGATCAACCTAGAGAAGATCATGGAAATTATCCAGATTTTTCCCCCGAGAAACATTCAAGAGCTTAGAGGCTTCCAAGGCCACTTAGCCTACATACGTCGATTCATCAAAAATATTACTGGAAAGTCTATCCCTTTTTCTCAGCTCATGAAGAAAGGCACTATGTTTTAGTGGGATGAAGTATGTAAGACTTCTTTTGAGGAAATTAGGTAGTATCTTATCCAACATCTAGTCTTAAAGCCACCTATCTTTGGAAAGCCACTGGTTCTTTATGTGAACTCCCTGGAATGATATCTCAGTGCCCTTCTCGCCTAGAAGAATAACATGGGAATGGAGAATAGTCTCTAGTACCTCAGCTGCATGCTCCTCGATATGAAGACTAGATACTCCCCTATCGAGAAACGATGTCTGGTGCTAGTATTCATAGTACAAAAATTGCGACATTACATGCAGTACCATGAGGTACAACTTGTGTCCTGAGTAGATACGCTGAAGTAAATCATGAACCATTGCATGTTGACATGCCATCTAGCTCAGTAGGAAGTAATCCTCTAGTAGTTTGACATTAGGTTTGTTCCTCATAAGGATATCAAGGGGAAATCAATGGAATATTTCATTTTCGCTAATCCAGCTCCCACAAAATAGTTTCTGGACCTTGATTTTCATGATCAAGCAATCCTCTCGGTGTACCAATCCACCCCGTTCTAGAAAATACACCTTGATGGTGCTTCCTGGAGCCCTATCGGTAAAAGTATCAATTACCCCAGGCTCAACAGAGTAGGCTTGGGTATTGTCTTCATTACCCCAGTACGAGCCATTCTTCCATATTAATTCCAATTGTCAAAAGGCTACACCAACAATGAGGCAGAGTATTAGGCTCTCATCCCCAGCCTCGAGTTTTCCCTCAAGATTGAAATTTATCACTTTCATGTGAAAGGGGAATCCAGACTAGTCATCAAGAAAATTAACGATGACTATGTCATCAGAAAGTCAGAACTCGTAAACCTTTTTGAACTCACCCTCTAGCTGATGGACCATTTCTCATCTTGGTCAGAAGTTACTCATGTCCCTCAATCCCAGAACGGATGAGCTAATGCCTTGAAAAACCTAGCCACATCACTTGCGGAGCTTGAATAGGATGATTTGATTACCGATGTGCCACATTAGAGATTCATCACTCCCATCACTTCAGATGATTATGACAGCCCATATGTAAGACACCTTACCACTGGAGCCTCCACATCAGGACCTCCAGGTCCCCTGAATACAGTGATTAAAGTGATTCCTGATTGTATAACCTCATTTTTTGATTACCTCCATCACGGTAATCTACCAGCAGATCAAGTCTAGCGCGAGCGAATCTGATGCCGCGCGATGCAGTTTACCCTCCAGAGTGGTCTGGGTATTGAGTATATCCTCTACAAGCATGTGTTTGATGGATTTATCCCCCGTTTCATTCAAGTATCTAAGATTTCTCATGTCATGTTGGAGGCTCATGCCGGTTCTTGTGGGGCTCATTAGACCGGGCTGAAACTATCCGAACAGTTCTGGAGACTAGGTTATTTTTCCCCCTCTATGATCTGTGACTGCATCGAGTTTTCCAAGAGGTTCCATCGATGCCAAATTCAGGCCAACTTTATGCATCAACCACTAGAGTCTCTCCACACTACCATGTACTGTTGGGCCTTTGTGGTCTAGGGACTCGATGTTGTGGGACCATATCCACCGGCGACAACTTGCCAATGCAGGTTAATCCTGACCGCTAAAGATTTCTTTTCCAAGTGGTCAGAAGCAATTATTCTTAAGGAAGTTAAGGCCCGTTCTATAGTTGACTTTGTGAGATCCAATATCATCTACTAGTTCGGAGTCCGTCACTCTGTCCCCATCGATAACGACACCAAATTCCAGGAAGACGAGTTGAAGAAATTGTAGGTCAAGTAGAACATCCTTTCTAACAATACCTCTTGCTATCACATGCAAGAAAATGGACAGATCGAGGCATTTAAAAAAACACTCTCTAACATTATGCAAAAATGGTTTGTCAGAACAAGAATATTTGTCCAGATAGGCTCCCCAACGCCCTCTGGACTTATTGAAAAATGACTTGTAATTCCACATAGGTGACCCCATACTCCCTAGTGTATGGAATAGAGGCCATAATTCTCATAAAGATTCATTTTACTTCATTAAAAACAATTATCTATGATCAAAAATCACCAGATAAAGTAGATAAAATACGTCTGGATGAATTAGAATCAATTGACAAGAACACGCTTCATGCCCTGTACAATCTGGAAAGGCATCAGAACAAGATATCTAGATCTTTCAACAAGAATGTTCGCCTACATTATTTATTGCAAGGTGACTTGGTGTTGTCCTTGAGAACACCAATGATACCTGGGTGAAAACCACCCAATTTTGAGCCCAAATTAAAAGGACCTTACATGATTAACATGGTTTACCCCAATGGTGCATACTCTCTAGTGACCTTGGATGGTGAGCATATAATTCCTACCACCAATACCAAATTCCTGAAGTAAAACTTTGCCTGAGCACTACGGTCCTATATGAACTTAAACTATCATGTCCCACATGACATTAAACTGTATGTCATCTTACATGACGTTAAACTGTATCCGATCCAACAAGACCTTAAACTATCATGTCCCACATGACATTAAACTGTATGTCATCCCTCAGGACGTTAAACTGTATTTGGTCATACATGACCTTAAACTGTTATGTCCGACATGAAATTAAATTGTATGTTTTCCCGCACAATGTTAAACTGTATCCGGTCCTACATGACCTTAAACTATTATGTCCGCATGACATTAAACTATATGTCATCTCAAAATACATTAAATTTCAATTTACGAACTATGTATGGATTGATTCCCACGCTCGTTGGATACATAGGAACACTCGAATGCCTCATCTTGAGTCCATCCCCCAGATTACTCTTTGACTATCCCCCCGGGTATAGTTCTCTTGGAGGATCCTGCATTGTGTCGTGTAGGCCTCTTTGGCCCCACTCCTGTCAGGATTACGATGATCGCACCATGTGCTCCCTCATCATTCTTCTATTCTCCCACATCCTCACCGCACGATGCTAAATTGAATGGTCTTTAAGAACTATGTGTGGATTGATTCCCATCCTTATGGGATATGTAGAAATGCCCAAAAGTTTTGTCTGTCGACCCAGCCCCAAACTTCAGGACATCCCCTTGGGTCAGAAAACATGGTGTGGTGGCTAATTTTTCCCTTCTTTATGTAGGGTTAATTAGGACCGCACCATATGTCCCCTTTCCTAGAGATCTTCACATTTTTTATCATCTTTCTTGACGTTAAATTATATGGGCACATTTATGCTTCACACACTCCCTGTACATGGGACTCGGACATCTTTAACATCCAAAAGGGCCCCTGAATGGTATAGATACTTAGCCTAAGGGCTCTCCTATCAATTTAGGCCAACACCCTCGAGGACCTCAAATGAAAAGTTGATATAAGTCACGCGTTGTGAATATGGTTAGCGTTTGATGCTCATTTGTTGTTCCCATTTCAGGTCACATGATATGAATCTTGTGTTTCGAACCTGGTCAACAGTTATCCTTTGTCATTGTCACCACCCCCATATGTCCCAAATATTGGGTGTAGTGGTTCATTATTTCCCATTATCTCTTCAATCTTCAGTTTTACTTGGGAAGGAGTGTGAGTCTAGCTTTCATAACCTTATATGATGGAGAGATCTTAGTCCTACTCCTTGATTCCCACACCAAGCATTGATCACGTGGTCTTAGGATCTGTGGTAAGGCAATACCCACATGAGGGGTCATGTGGCTACAATTGGATGGGACTCCCAGCCTCAAGTCCCTTGACCCTTTCGGCCCCCTGTCCCAAGTTCTCATCTAGTATAGTGTGGTGTGGTATGGACTCGAATCCCCAATCACATCGGGCTATTTTTTCCACGCCACACATATCCCATTGAAACATCCCTCCTTTATCTATCGTCCTTTCCACAAGCACATGCCTCACCATGCTTTGCACGCCCCATCATTTGGGTTTCCATCATCTTTTATATCCAAAAGGACCCCTGAAACAATATAGATGCTTGGCCTAAGGGTTATCCTACCATTTCGGGAAAATATCCTTGAGGATTTCAAGAAAAAAATTGACACAAGTCTTGTGTGGTGAATGCGGTCATTGGTCAACACTCAATTGTTTTTCCCTGAACTCCGGTCACAAAAATATGAATACTGTGTTGCGAACATGGTCAATAGTTATCCTCTATCATTATTTTCATTTTGTGGCTTTTCATAGGGATGATGATTATCCATCTCCACTCAGCTGTACCATGAATATGACATTAAACTAGGCATCTACAGTCTGAGCCCTATGACCTTAAACTAAGAGCACCATCATCCTCATTGCAAGATGTTAAACTATGAACTGGTTGGGACTTCCCATTTCAGGTCCCTCAACCTTTTTGGCCCCTTGGACCAAGTGTTCATTTGGGATTGTATGATGTGGTATGAGCCTAAGTCCTCATTCACCTTAGGCTACTCACTGTGTTGTACACATCCCTCGTTGGTATACCTTTACCCTTTTTTCATCCTTGTCGCATGATGTAAAACTGCACAACATCATTCTTCATAACTAAGTGTGGCTTGATTCCCATCCTTATGTGATACGTAGGATCACCCAAACACTTAGTCTTTGGTCCCAGACCCATCTCTTAGAAACCTCCTATCATCTTCCTGACCCCCTGGCCTGAGTTCTTCTAGAAGAGGGGTGAGCAGTGTGGTATGGACTCACATCCTCATTCATGTCGGGATTGTAACAATAATGAAACATACCTATTTCACCTAATAACCCTTCAATACCATACCCTGCCCTCATATTTTCAAGTTGTATTCCCTTTTGATGGTCCCCTTGACCCTCTTCGGTGATTCACCAAAGTCCCTAGGAGTACTCTGGTTCAGAACTGAGAGTGTCAAATTCTACCTGGACATGTTTTCACCCATTCTTTGGGCTTGATTTTCCCCTTCATTTGGGATTTCATTATCTTTCACATTCATATGGACCAACAAATGGCATGGATGCTCAGCATAAGGGCTCTCCTACCATTATGGGGCAATGTCCTCGAGGATTTTGAACAACAAATTGATACAAGTCCTGCATTGTGAATATGGTTAGTGGTTGACTCTCATTTATTGTTCCCATTTCTCGTCACACGATATGGATACTGTGTTTCAAACATGGTCAACAGTTATCCTCCACCATCACACTAACCCCATCAAGCACTAAAATGTTGGTTGCATGATTCACATCATCTTCCACACCATCATGTGCAAGTGGAATTTTGACACTCTTGGTACTATACCTTAGTGTGCATTTTCATGTTAGGAGGAAAAATCCATGGTAAGGTGTCATTTGGGACTCCCCACCGATTTCCCCATTACATGTATCCCATGTGTTGCAAAGACCTCTTCTGCCCTTGTTTCCCACAACGAGTTTGACTCACGTGGGCTTAGGGATCTGATCGAGGTCTGTGCTGGCTTGGAATAGTTTCACTTCTCCATGGTTCGAGCTCTAAGACCTTAAAATAAGATCTCCTTATACGTCTTTAGAACTACATATAGCTTGATTCTCATGTTCATGTGATACATAGAAACAACCAAACATCTCATCTTTTGGTCCAAATCAAGTTCTACTAATTATCTCTTCTATTCAGCCTTTTAGGCCCCAACTCTTATAGTATTGCATGGTGTGGCATCTGTTGGATTATTCCCTCATTCACATCGGGTTTTCAATAGAAACACCATGTACTCCCCTTCTAGGAGATAATATCTCATACCTCTTGTCCCGGATGACTTTAAACTACACTCCCAGAACTATGTATGGATTGATTCCCATCCTCATGAGATACATAAGAACACCTAGACATTTCGTCTACTGGTCTAGCCCCATATTTTCTAGCCTTTTCTAGCCCCTCGGCCCAAGGTTCCTTCCCCATAATTGTGCATGATGTGACGTGGACCTCATCCTCATTCACATCAGGTATGATTTATCACGTCATGTGCATTCCAACTAAATCCTTGTTTCTCCTGTATCTGTCCAAGCCATATGATGTAAAACTATGCTTCCTGGTCCCACGTGACATTAAAGTGTTGCATTTTTTTCACAATTTTAAAATGCATGGTTGGTCCTACCATAAAACCTTAAACTATGATGTTATCATCCCCACCTAATGAGGAAAAATGGCACTGCATTGTGGTTCCCTCACTCGATGGGACATGATGTTGGGTAATGGTTATCTACCATACCATTTTTCAATGCCTATAAGTGGCTTGATTCCTATGGCGACACCATGATTCTCTGTCCTCAATTTATCACTTCAAAAAAAAATACACACACCATCTGAAAAGACAAACGAGATCTATCAAATGATACTTCTTTTGGTGCGTGGATAAGACTCACATGACCTTATCATCTCTGGCACTGGTACCTTACCATGCCACCTCCATAAATATATATGGATTCATTCCAATTTTCATGGGGAACATAGGAATGCCCACACATTTTGCCTTGGGCCCAGCCAAACTTTCATTTTCCCCCCTCTACCTAAGACCTCCCTAAGGAACACATGGTGATATAGAATCCGGGTCCCCATTCACATAGGGTTTTATAATTACATAACCATGTGTATTCTTAATTCCTTACCCTCTCTAGTCTGAGCTCTAAGACAGTAAATTAAGATCTCTCTCTATGTCATTTTTATAAGGTGTAAAGGCAACATCTCTAGAACTATGTGCAGCTTGATCCCCATCCTAATGGGTTATGTAAGAACGTCCATCCACATTTCCTTGAGCCCAGCCTAACTTTATCTTTTAGTCCCTTGACCTAACCAACTTCCCCTAGGGATACACAGTGTGGTGCAGACACCTTGTGTCCTCATTCACATGGGTCTCATACCTACCACATCACATACTCCCTTTTGGGATCTCCAAATCATTCTTGTCCAATCATATGATGTTAAACTACACAAGTCCATATGTAATTGACACATGATATTAAACTATATCTCTACCCTGAACAAGTTCAGGATTCCCCATAACAACTATGGGATGCACCCGATCCTTTTTCATAGAGGATTCCCCTATCATCGTTGGTCTACGACCATGCCCTATTTAAGAACTATGTTTTTATTGATTCTCATTCTTATGGGATACGTAGCGATGCCTGAGCATTTTTCCTTGGGCCCAGCCTCAGGGTAATTAACCCTTCTGGCCCCTCGGCCTAGATCATGGTCTAGGTAGTATGACTTTTAAAACTACGTGCACCATACTTACCATACAATGTTAAACTACATTTCTATCATTATCCTTGGAATGATGTAAAACCACAAGTCACCCCTGGTCCTCACCAAAGTGTTCCTGTTCAAAAGTAATTTAGATCCCCAATCAGACTGATGTGTCCACCTAATGTGTTTCCACCGCTGTGGCATAATTTCAAGAGTGTTGGATTCCAGTCAAACATCCCATCACTCCACCCTCCACACATTGCGTCCCCTTTATTCAGACCCCGTCCTCTTTCACGTCTAAATGAACCCCTAATAGTATGGATACTTGGCCTATGGATTGCTTACTATCCTGGGATAATGTTCTGGAAGGCTTATGGCTATATATTTTGATTCAGGCCCTGTGTTTCAAACATGATCAGTGGTCAGCCCTCATTTGTTATCCCCATGCCAGGCTAACTCAATATGGATATTATGTTTCCAATACGGTCAACATTTATCTTTTATTGTCACACCACCCCCACAGTGTTCCAAATCATAGGTATCCTGATTCACACATTCTATTCCCCTATGTTCATATTGATTCTAACACCCCTGGCATTACCCCGCTTGTGCACTAGAGCATGTTGGGAAGATGAAACTTCGATTTTTTTGAGACCTTCGTTCTCTAGTCAGGCCTCTCCCTTTCTTCCCAGAAATCTGGATTGGTTGTTCAGACCACAAATTCCCAAATCTTGGTTTTCACTCTTATATTCAGATGGAATAACATGGTGGTAATCCCTTGTTTCTCACATCAGTACTGACCCACATAAGCTCATGGATTGATCATTGGGAACTTCACAAATATAGAAGATGTGTGGAAAACCAAAATGAGTGATGAAACTCATGCGTGCAGCCGACATAACACCATTAATGCATGAAGGTATGTTTGAAGGTTTACAAGAAATACAGCACCTAAGGATCAATCCCTCCCATGGATGGGTTGAACTATTAAAAAGAGAATTGTAGCTCCACCACCCTCTGGCTTGTGGTGTCTAGGATTTTCTGCGGCTTGTTTAGTTCCCACTCCTCCCTAGTAGAAAGGGGTGTAGTTCATCAGCCAAAAACCAGGCCCACTCCTCGTCGCTCCAGAAGATATCCATCTCCTCGGGGGCTTGCTTCATCTGTTCTTCAGCTTCTACCAGCTGGGGCTTCGAACACAATACAAGCTCTGATTGTACGTTGAGGAAAGATGAATGCTTATCTGCCCGGACATGCAGCCATTGAATATCATTTTCACCCTCATGGATCCTCTTGATTTTCACCTATTTTCTCATTTACCAACCCAATCCAAGGCCACAATCATATTCCTGAATCTTCTCTGCCATGAGATCTCAGACAAGAATGTGAGGACGCTGGGCATCCACTCCCTCAATGCACAGTTCACGCAGTCGGGACTGAAGCCTCCCCATCTGGTCTATCCATTGTGCTTGGGGGGTATCATTGATGAAGTGCTTAATAAACTTCTATGACTGGTGACAAGAAAAGTTTCTCTAACTGTAATGTCCCAGTTCCGGAAGCCACCCAGAGGTGCCCCGTACCCGGTTGGTCACATTGCCTCAAGCACATTTACCCAAATGCCAGAGGTTGCCGACTAGCAGCGAGGGACATGGGTGTGATAGTGGGGAAACTATGCCCTCATTGGCAGAGTAACACAGAGGAAGTAAAATAGATAGCAATGGTGGAAGCAGTGAAACATGAAATAATTAATCAATGGAGGTAATAAACAACTGGATCAAACACACACACACACACACACACACATGATGCATGATACAAATGTCTAGGAAAGCAGCCAAACAAGTCACAATGATGAAATGCAATACTAAACCAAAGTACAACAAAAAATAGATAAAATGCCCCACAGCATCACAAGACTCAGCTTGGTCTCATGATCTCCATCTCCGCAGCAATCAAGTACCTGAAATAGAAGGGAACTTTTCCTTATCTATACCTACAGCAATATAATCTGTTTGTGCCCAAAAGCATGACCCATATAGGGTGTGAGACTAAATCCCAGTTGGAAACCACCCAAATATTTGTTCCTTACAGTTAGTGAATATATATGGTAGGCTATAATCAAAATGAAGCAGTAAATAAGAAAGTAATCAAAAGTAAACAATCTTATAGTTTCAAATGAATTCAATTATCTGATATCATGAAGGAAAATAATCATAAGCAGGGAACCCTATGGGAAGTAAACATATCCTAACCCCTCTGGTCCAACCAAAACAATACAAGTGACCCTCTGGAAAGTACACATAGTCTAACTCTTCTTGTTCATCTTTTGCACAGACTCTCTGAGGAAGAACTCAGTGTCAATTTCCCCTACTATTTCGTATCGTTAACTAAAAGGCACTCTGGGGAATCACTCAACATTCAATTCCCTCTATGGACCACATCGAGGAACTACAGACACTCTGAGGAAGCACTTACATCTATTCCCCCTATGGTCTCACATCGTAATAGTCAACAAACACTCTCGAGAAGCCCTCAATGTCCATTTTATCTATGGTCTACTACACCAGGTTCTCATGGCCATGTGTAAGTCAATCGAGTATATAGATATATAATGGCCAAAGTATACCTCACGAACTACTTGGATAAATATTCTACAACATAACAGCAGGTCAAATAAATAATATTACTTCATCCTATCAGCACTAGGAATGGAAAGAAAGAATCCTAACAGGCTAAGAAAGACCAAACGGTCATAAAAAATAAAAGAATGGGAAAAAAATCCATATCATAACAATTAATCCTATTCAAAATCAATTAACCTCTACTTAGGAATATAAATCATATCAGGAAATAACAAGGTTAAAACCGTAAACACGCAATACCTAATAAAGGGTATTGGAACTCTTGAGCATATAACTCAAAGACTATCTACGAAAAGGCACAAACCACCTACCTCGGCATTGTATGATCGATATACTCTGGCGTCAGCCCTTGGATCGACCTAGAATGTGGTAGATCTACAAAAATGTTTAAAACATTCAACTGAGGATAACTCACGAGAGAAAAGAAATCAAGAAACTAGGTTCATAAAGAAGAGAGAACTCACCGATGAGATTCCAACGCAACTGACAGATTTCAATTCAGAGAACAGATACTCGATCGGGGGCTCAGGGAAGGATTGGTGCCATACAGATTCTCTCTGTCTAAGAAGGTAAAGAATAAGACACTTATACTAATTAGATGTGACCCCAACCCATTTAATGAAAAAAAATAAAGTACAAGGCGTGTACTTGCCCTTACCAAACCCTGCATTAGGTGGTCTCCAGGTCACTACACACGTCTGTGTGATTGGCCATTACACAGCCAGCACACAACTCCGTGTGGTAAAAGAGTACATGAAATGTACATATACGTACACAACATGTACTTCAAAAATTTACAGAAACACTTCTTTTTCTCAAAAACACCAAAAAATAGAAAAACATACCTAAAAAGAAGATTTGATTTCTTACAAACATCCCCCCTTAAAGAAATTTGTCCCCGAATTTCCCTAGCATGGCAGTGTTGAAGAAGAATAATCGAAAAGCTCTGGCCACTGTGATCGTACATCAGCCTCCCTCTCCCATGTCTCGTTCTATAATCACCCTTGATGCCATAGCATTCGTACCAGAGGAACATACCGGCCATGGAGAACCTTCACACTTCGATAAATAATCCAGATAGGATGCTCCTCAAATGAGGCGTCCACCTTGAACTCAATCTCCTTGGGTTGGAAAACATGAGACGGGTCTGAGAAGTAACATTAAAGCTAAGAAACATGAAAGAAATCATGCACACCCCGATACTTCCAAGGTAACTGCAACTGATAGGCAATGGGCCCGAATCTCTCCAACACCTCAAACGGTATGAAGAACCTCGGTGAAAGTTTAACCTGCCTTCTAATCCTCCTATGTCCCAACCTCGATGTGAGACACAGGAAATCCTAACCCCTGAACTCGAACTCTAGTGGTCATCTCCATCAGTCAGCATAAGACTTCTGTTGAGACTGTACAGTAGCCATCCTCTTCTGAATCAACTCTATCTTCTCTGAGGTCTCCTAGACAAGTCAAGGTCCCATCATAGCTGCATCTTCTGCCTCTAGCCAGCATAAGGGTGATCGACATGGCCTACCGTACAAATCCTCATAATGTTCCATCTGAATAGTTGCTTGAAAACTATTATTGTAGGAAAACTCTACAAGAGGTATGTGCTTCTCCCAAGAACCTCCAAAATCCAGGATGCATGCTTGAAGAATGTCCTAAAAAACCTGAATCGCACAACTAGACTGGCCATCTGTCTAGGGATGGTAAGATGTAATCAAAAGTACCTGTGTACCCAAATCCTTTTGAAGTCCCTGCCAGACTCGAGAAGTAAAATATGAATCCCTGTCTGAAACAATGGATTTCATAACTCCATGTAAATGCATAATATCTTAGATGTACAATCTTCCTAGCTCATCAACACTGAAGGACTCTTTGATTGGAAAGAAGTGAGCAACCTTCATGAGTCTGTCAATGAAAACCCAAAAATTAATTATTCCCTTGAGGTGACCTTGGTAAACCCATCACGAAGTCCATCGTGACATCTTTTCATTTCCACTTGGGAATGGGTAACTACTGCAAAAGCCCTATTGGTCACTGATGATCCACATTCACTTGATGATAGGTGGAATATGTCATGGCAAACCCAATAACATATCTCTTCATACCTGGCCACAAATATTGTCGGTGTAGATCATGATACATCTTTGTGACACTAGGATGAACTGCCCAAACTAAGGAATGAAAATCTCACATCATCTCCTCATGTATATCTGCTGGAACCCACACGCATCCATGAAAACAAAAGATCTCATCGTCTCCTACTGTCCATCCAGAAATAGGCTCCTCTCCTAAAACATTCTCTCATAGGACTAGGCCTTTAGAATCTTATAGCCGCCTCATTCCCACTTCATCAAGTAGAGTCGAGGTAACCACTAGAGAAGAAAGAAAATCCTACCCATGCCTATTGTGCACCTCCAGATGCATGTTAGAGAATAGAGCCATAAGCTTCCACTCACTGCTGGCCTCTTGAATTGCTTGTATCTAAGTCCTTCTACTCAATGCATCAGTCACAACGTTGCTTTTCCGAGGTGTGTAGGCAAGCTCAAAGTCAAAGGAATGATGGCACTCAACCCACCTTCGCTTTCTTAAATTTAGGTCACATTGAGTTAAGATATACATGAGACTCTTGTTGTTAGTGAAAACCACAAATTGATCTCCCAGAATATAATGTCTCCAAAAACGTAATGTGTGAACAACTGCAGTCAGTTCGAGATCATGCATCGGGTAGTTCCTCTCATGTGGCCTCAACTACTGAGAACCGTATGCAATGACTCCTTATCCCTACATAATCACAACACCTAACCCGATACCAGATGCATCATAGCAGATAGTATAACTCTATCCAAAATCTGGCAATACTAGTATCGGTTCTGAAGTCAACATCTATTTCAGCTACTGAAAGGCTGAATCACAAGAATATATCCACAAGTACTTCACACCCTTCTCAGTCAGTCCCATTAATGGCACTGCTAGGCCTGAAAAGTCATGTATAAAACATCTACAGTAACCATCCATCCATAGAAAACTTTGTACCTCGAAGACATTCTTCAGATTCTACTAGGAAACTACTACTCTCACTTTCTTTGGGTCTACTGATACGCTTGCCTCTGAGATAACATGACCCAAGAAGTGAATTTGGTCCATCCAAAAGTGGCATTTTGAGATATTATCATATAACTGATGCTATATTATTATACTCAAAATGATATCAAGAAGTATGGAATGGTCATGTCGAGTGTGAGAGTGAACCAAGATATTTTCCATGAAGACTACCATGAAAGAATCCAAATATGGATGGAACACTCGATTCATCAGTTCCAGGAAAACTGTAGGTGCGTTCGTGAGACTGAATAGCATAACCACATACTCATATAAACCATAACTAATCCGAAAGGCTGTAAGAGGTATATATGATGGTCTAATGCACAATTGATGATAACTAGATCTCAAGTCAATATTTGAGAACACCAGGGCTTCTGAAAGCTGATTAAAGAGATCATCAATCCTCGACATGGGATATCAGTTCTTGGCCATCAAGTGGTTCAACTCCCAATAATCTCCACAAATTATGAGGGTACCATCTGCCTTCTTCTCAAACAGGACAAGAAAACCCCAAGGAGATATGTTGGGTCGGATGAAACCCTTTTCCTGCAACTCCTCCAATTGCTTCTTGAGATCTTTTAACTCTTGAGTACCCATCCTATAAGGAGGAATGGACACCGGTGCTGCTCCCGAAACAAGCTCGGTAGAAAAGTATACATCTCTCTCCAGAGGAAAACCTGAAAAGTCCTCTGGAAATACTTCCTTGAAACAATCCACCATTGGATAAAAGTCCATCTATGAAGTCCCCTGGTCATCTAGATATAGACTAGAAATCTAGGCTGTAAATCCTCCCATCCCATGATACTCAGGTCCCTCTCTACTCACCTGGACATCCCATTCACCCTTATGAAGAAACAATATGCCCTCTGGTGATTTGAAACTCACCCTACGATGATAAAAATTGAAAATATCCTATAAGGGAACTAACCAGTCCATTCCAGGAATGACATCATAACCTATCATCTCTAGGACATAAAGGTCCCATAAGAAGTGACACCCACCAACCTCTAGAGGGAACTCCTTGAACTGTTGTACACTAGCTGTTGTTGTCCCCAATGGCATGTCTAGTGTCAAGATATCAGTAGAAGAAAAGATATAGAGCCCAAGGCTCTCTACAATAGCAACATATATAAATCTATGGAAAGCCCCCATATTGAAAAGAGAAAAATATAAAACTAAGGAAACTAGGATCGTACCTCGAACTGTAGAGGGTCTGAGATCCTAATCCTGTTGGGTCTACTCCACTACAAAAGTCTAACCTCCACTGCGGCCCTGTGACCCTGCCTGATCACTTTGAGCTGATCCACCCTGTTTTCACTGAATGCCTAGTGACTGGATACTATGTCCATGACCTCCACCTCGGACTGAAAGGCCGGAAGAACTCAAGTTCCCAGACTGGTGAGAAGCTGGTGGTGTAGCTCTTGAATGAGGAGTCATAGAAGAACCCCTATAACTAGTTTTCGGTGATAAAAACTAATTAAATCATTTAAAATGGCCAATATTTCCACATGATCAGCACTCCAATGGGTCTCTTGAGAAATGTGTTCTCGTATGACTGCTCTTTTTGCACTGGTAGCACACCACATGGCTACAAGAAGATGTCTCTCATCTCCTTGAATATCCACGTGTAGACTGCCTGTGGATCTTCCTGCTGTCAGTAGGAGGGATACCAGCTCCGAATGTCTAACTACCAAGGCTCACCACTCCAGAATCCCTTAGGTTGTGCTCCATGATTAGCGTCTAGTTTACTATAGAAGTGATGGATGTCAACATGAAGATGTTCACCTGAGATCATATTTTATGCCAAAGACCATCCTCAAACTTCCTTAACAGAAATAACTCATCACCTCCTGGAATAGGCATGAAGCACTATAGCTCTATGAAGCGAGAAGAATACTCCATAACTAAAAGAGTACCCTATTCCAAACTCCTGAACTCTCAGCCTCGATCGGTCCTCAATGTCTCCGGGTAGAAGTAGTCATAGAAGGCATGGTGAAACTCATCCCAAGCCATAACCTGCTGGCATCCCACCTATGAGATCACATCCCACCATCTCTTGGCGGAGTCCCAAAGCATATATGTATCAAGATTGACCCTCATCTCTGAAGGCATATCCAAATTCTCAAATATAGAAAGTATAGATTTTAACCATGAATCTGCAAGCTGAGGTCCTCCTTCCCCTATAAAGGTGGGAGGATTCTACTACTGGAAAACCTACGTCAACTCTGCCATAGAAGGGGAAGGATGCAGTACTTCTTGGAAGGTCTACATAAACCTCATAAAGCCCTCTCGGAGCAGTGCATCATCACATATATCCAGGATAACAGCTAGCTCCAAGACTGGAAGAACTGGAGGATCTGTAGGTAGTCCCTAATCAGCCATATCCGGTGTCTGATCACTGCCCTGTAACTAGCAGACAACCGGAGGACGTCTCGGTGGCATGAGTCTGCAAGGTCAAGCACACACCATAGATCAGGATTAACATGGACTGAAAATTATTAGTTTAAGAAGGTAAAAAGAGAAATAAAGCCTTTAATTTTTTCAAAACATGGATACACAATGTGTATAATGCCTACACAACATGTTCCCTTAATCCTTCACATGGGCATGTACTTCTGCCAACTCAGGTCGTGTAACACCCCATACACAAAACATGTTCTCCTAACACACAATGTGTACTTGAATCCTATTCCCCTGCCTAAGTTATTCTACACGGATAAGCCACATGGTTCTCCTAGAATAAGACTACATGGTGTGTTAGTGCCAGACATGGTGTGTACAAGATGAACCTCACCGACCCGTGTTGTCAGTTACATGACTGGATACAAAGGTTACACTACACTGCGTATTCATGCTTGACATGACATGTAGAACTTAAGTTTTCATCTATCCGTGTCATTAGTCACATGGGTGGACAAATGGTCTATGCAACATGACATGTACATCTGGTACACGACGTGTCCCACCAAAGATTTCTCAACCCCGTGTCTCTACCCACACAACTAGTGACACAGTTAGAGATTACCCAGTGTGTACATATAGTACGACGCGTGTAGTTAATAAAAATAGTTCCTTCCCGAACAGAAGGACACATGACGTGTATTCATCATTACAAGATGTGTATTATGGGTTTTTCTGGACAGTAAGCCTCATAAACTACTCTGGAAGCCCATAAAACACTGAAATGAACATTAAAGTTCCAAATTCCGATCCGTGAGGGCCCATACTCCCCGCAAATAAATTCTTGGAAACTTATACATGTTATATATAAAAATAACAGAGCAATGATCCTCCAAATTCTAGTCTATGAGGGACCATAAAACCTCAAGAACCAAAGTTTGTCATTCATTGAAACAAAGCATTACACAATTCAATACCCTATCAGAAGCAGGTATTCTATCAAGGAATCTATCAAAACAACATGAATATATATCACAACATCTATCACAACAAAATTCAATCACTAATGCACCCTAAATGGCATGGTATGAAGGCATGGAATGTGATTTCTAACAAGTGCCTATATGATGAATGAGATGGGATACCCTCATCTCATCAGGTTTCAACAGAAATTGAACCTTAATAATATCAACGATAACAGCCCAAAACATGTGAATCACCCAATAGTGAAATCAAATCAACTGTAAAATTGAAAAACCATAAAAATTGCAATAACGAGGTAGATTTGCTTTTCCCTGTACATGAGTTAGCTACTCTTGGGCACAACTTATTATCAAGTACCTATTCCTTCCAATCCCTAGCTATAGGATCCAAATAGTTAGTCAAGAAGGAAAGAAACCTTTTGATACCACTTTGTAACATCCCGATTCTGGAAGCCGCCCAGAGGTGCCCCGTACCCGATTGGTCACATGGCCTCAAGCGCATTTCCCCTAATTCCAGAGGTTGCTGACTAGCAGTGAGGGCCTTGGGTGTTATAGTGGGGAAACTATGCCCTCATTACCAGAGTAACACTATAGAAGTAAAACAAATAGCAATAACAGAAGCATTAAAACATGCAATAGGTAAACAACATAAGTAATAAACAAATGGAGCGCGCGTGCGCACACACACACACACACCCATATATATATATATATATATATATATGATACATGATACATATGTCTAGGAAAGCATAAAAAGAAGTCACAATGCTGGAATAAAATACGAAACCAAAGTACTACAGAAAACAGAAAAAATGCTCCACAGCAACGCAAGTCTCATCTTGGTCTCATGCTTCCCAGCTCCACATCAATTAGGTACTTGAAATAGAAGGGCACTTTCCCTTATATATACCTACAGTAATATAATCTTTCTAAGACCAAAAGAATGACCCAAACAGTGTGTGAGACTAAATCCCAGTAAAAAACCTCCCAAAGATCTGTGCCTAGCAGTCAGTGAATAATATGGTAGGCTATAATCAAAATGAAGCACTAAACAAGGAAGTAATCAAAATTAAAAAATCTTACACTTTCAAATGAATTCAATTATCACATATCAAGTAGGAAAATAATCATAAGTAGGGAACACTCTGGGAAGTACTCACAGCCTAACCCCTATGGTCCAACCAAAACAACACAAGAAACACTTTGGGAAGTACACACAGTCTAACTCCTCTGGTTCAGCTTTTTAACAGACTCTCTAAAGAATTACTCACCATCAATTCCCCCTATAGTCTCGTATTAGTAACTAAAAGGCGCTCTAAGGAAGCACTCAACATCCAATTCCCCTTGTGGACCACATTGAGGAATTGAAGACACTTTGAGGAAGCACTTACGTCCATTCCCCCTATGGTCTCACATCGTAACAGTAAACATACACTCTAGAGAATCCGTCAATGTCTATTCTCCATATGATCTATTACACCAAGTTCTAATGGCCTTGTGTAAGTCAATGGAGCACAACGATATATAACGGCCAAAGTATACCTCAAGAACTACTTGGATAAATAGTCTACATCATAACAACATATCAGATAAATAATATTACTCCATCCTATCCGCACTAGGAATGGAAATTAAGCATCCTAACAGGCTAAGCAAGACTAAATAGTCATAAACATTACAAGAATATGAAACAAATCCATAACATAGAAATTAACCCTATTAGCATTCAATTGAACTCTAATCAAGCATATAAATCATATAAGGAAATAACAGGGTTAAAAATATAAACACACAATACCCCGATCAAGGGTATTGACACTCTTGCACATATAAGTCAAATAATATATACGAAAGGGAACAAACCACCTAACTCGGCATTGTATGATCGATATAATATGGTTTTTCCCATTGTATTAACCTAGAATGCAGTATATCTACAAAAATGTTTAAAATTTTCAACCGAGGATAACCCACGAGAGAAGAGAAATTAGTAAACGAGGTTCAAGAAGAAGAGAGAACTCTCTGATGCGTTTCCAACACAATTGAAGAAGTTCGATTCAGAGAAAGAATGTTAGATCGGGGGATCAAGGAAGGATTAGTGCTATACAGACTCTCTCGGTCAATGAAGTCAAATAAAAAGACACTTCAGCCAATTAGACGTGACCCTGGTCCATTTAATGAAAAAAAATAAAGTACACAACGTATACTTTAGAAGTAGACGACCTATACTTTAGAAGTACACGACGTGTACTTTCCCTTTCCATCCCCCACATTAGGCGGTATCTAGGTCACCACACAAGGCTGTGTGCTCATCCGTTACACATCCATCACACAACTACTTGCGGAAAAAGAGTATATGGCCTGTACATATAAGTACATGGCGTGTACATCAAAAATTTCCAGAAACTCATTTTTTTCTAAAAAACACCAGAAAAGAGAAAAACATACCTAAAAAGAAGATCCAAGTTCTTACACTATCCTACTCATCATTGTCCATCTCATCCCAATCTACAAGGTTGGTTGGTACATATGTGGGAAATGCCCCCAAAAACTCATCCGTAAGGTCTACATCTGGTGTTTGATCGGGTATGTTAGGACCCGTGTTGTTCAATTGATCTTCATCATCTGACCCCACCTCAATTATCTCAGGATTTGTCTTGATAATGGTCCCAACCAGAATTCGTGGAGCCCTACCCCCGACCTAGAAGACACAAGCCACATAGCGCACCCTCGCAGTGTCAAAGGACTCACTTTGTGCCACGAAGCAAGAATCCCAATTCGCGAAGAGTAATCACAGAGTATGCAGATCTTCTCAAATAGAGAGCACTAACACCAAAATATGAAGGTGAGAAATGACAAAAGAAAGGTTAAACTCCCTTATTTATAGACGAAGAACCCTTGTGCTTCGCAGCGCATCCAGACGTGGCGAGCTTTGCGGCGCTCTCAGCCTGCGTGTCGCTTCTTCACCTTGAAAGACTCCTTCATGAGCCTTATTCGTGATTGGATAAAGTGTTTTGTCCATTGACCCTTATAATTAGACCCTTGTTTTCTTCTCGTATCCAAGTCTGTGTGGGGGAATTTATTGGCACCCAAATTTGGGAAGAGGAAGAGAAAACAGAAAGCCTTTGGGGCTGCCTCACGAAGCCTATTTGCAGTGCCCCACAGAACCATGACCGGTGCGAAGCTATCTCTTTGCGCACCCGTTGTGAAGAAAAGAGTTGGGAGGCTCTGTGATCTGATTGAAGTTTATGAAGCTGCCACGAAGCTAAGAGGAGGGAGGCTTTGCGATCCGATTAATGTTTATAAAGCCGCTGTGAAGAAAATAGGAGAGAGCCTCTGTGGTGACGATGCAATTGATCGAGAGCGTCGTGCCATGGAGGGAGCCGAATCGACCTTCGCAAACCCAGAGAACATGATCGAAGCCTCTATGAACACCGTAGAGGGAGATCCATGCTGAGGAGGGGATGGTGGTTGGCTCCACAGTTATGACTAACTTGACAGAACCTACGACTGATCGTGGAGAACCACGTGGCTTTACGTCAAGTGACCCCTGTTTCTCGCTACCTCTTGCCTATAAATACCGGACTCCCCTCAAGACCAAAGGAACGATACTCCGACCTTTCCCCTTCTCAGCTCTCAAATCGTGATTCACTTTTTTGCCTATGAAAAAATGAGCTCTTCAAGGTACTTGAGCATCACGAAGTACCTTTCCCTTGTCTTAAATTCAAACATCTTCAAAAAGGAATGCCCTTCACAGATCCCATGGGCCATCGCAAAGAAAGGGGATACCCAAGGGGACTCGGGTCATCATAGAGCACTTATGCCTCACGAAGCACCCTTCATGAACACGCACACCCTATGCTAAGGTAGGGTCATTGTGCTTCGTGAAGCACATTGCTTTGCAGTGCTATGCCTCACAGAGCACCTTTTCTTATCAAAGCCTTACTCCACGAAAGCCTTTCCACTTTGCGAAGCACCCTCCATATGAACCTATGCCCCATGCCTAGGATATTCCACCCCACTTCACGAAGAATACCCCTTCGTGAAGATCCTCCACTACATGGACCACAAGAGATTCACGTGATCCATTCCTGTGAACCCCTTTTCTCCGTAATCCCCTTTTCTATACAACCTTCTAGGTTCGTACAAATTGATTTAAGGATCCCTTGGGAGGAGATCTATGTTGCGTTTCTTAGCCTCATTCTTCATCACATAGGAACACTAACGACTATTGCTTCTTCACATAGTCACTCTAACGTGGGCCCCTCAAAGGATCACTCCACAAGACCCCCTCACCATGGAATTTCTGATTCCTTCCCTTCCCCAAGGGGGGGGGGGTATCAGTTATGTAAGTCATAGGGGTGTGGAGTGAACCTGCCTCATTCGATTTATAGGACGTTAAAATTCCAAGAACCATTTTCGTCAACACATGATGTTAAACTATGACCTCACATTGCACAATCTACGTGGGCCACCCCGTCTTAGACTTTCTCTATGCCCACTCGTCTCTATGGGAGTGAGATATTCCTCACATGGAATGATATCTTATTTTACAGAGAAGCACATGTCCGTGGGGAAGGGAAACCATCTTGGTGTAAGCCCCTAGCCTTTCTTGTAGGAGGTAGTACCCTTACTCCTCATTTATTCTTCAATTCCAAAGACCAGAGGGGTTATGGGAACCAGAAATTTCATTATCCTATCCCTCTCCATCTGGGCTTTGTTGCCACCAGGCCTCCATCCTGGAGTAAGTCCCAATCTCCATGTCCCTGGACTACTAACAACGCGTAAGCTCCTATTTACTCCCTGGGATTCTAACCACGTATAAGACCCTATTTCCTCTTTGGGATGCTAACCACGTGTAAGCCCCACTCAATTTCCTACTAACACACCTTTTTCAACATGATAGTCAGGTCTTTGATGCCTCTTGTTTCCCATAACCAGCATGACTCACGTGGGATTAGAGTAAGCATTGACAATGAAATACTTCTTGGGCTACCTTAGCATGTAATCCCCAAACCATTATGAACTACGTGGACTTTGATCCTTGCCAAGGAAAGGGATGTAGAACACATCCCTGAGGGTCAATCCCAACACCTATTGGTCCCAACCTACTTCACATCGGTTCACCAAAAATATTCTTAACTATGTGGACTTTGATCCTTGCCAAGGCAAGGTACATAGGACACCTTCCTGAGGTTCAAGACCAACACCTATTGGTCCCGACCTACTTCACATTGATTTACCAAAACCATTCTAAACTACGTGGAATTTGATCCTTGCCAAGGTAAGGTATGTGGGAAGCCTCCCTGAGATTCAAGCCTAACAACCATTGGTCCTAAACCCCTTACATCGATTCAACAAAGCCTTCTCGAACTACATGGATTTTGATCTTTTCCAAGGCAAGGTAGGTTGGAAGCCTCCCTGAGGTTCAAGCCCAACAAATATTGGTCCTGACCCCCTTCACGTCGGTTCACCAAAACCACTGGAACTACATGGACTTTGATCCTTTCCATGGAATGGTACGTAGGAAGCCTCCCTCAGGTTCAATCCTAATATGTATTGGTCCCGAACCCCTTCACATAGGTTCACCAACACCATCTATAACTACACAGACTTTGATCCTTAACAAGGAAAGGTATGTTGGATGCCTCCTCGAGGATCAAGCCCAACACCCATCGGTCCCGGCTAATTCACATTGGTCCAACCCCTTCCTGCAAGATGTTAAGCTGTATGCCCCCTTTTGTCTGATGTGAAACTAAACTATCCCCCAATCAGCGGTTAGCCATTGTACCCCAATCGAAGGTAAGCTGTTGTCAACCACAATCAGTGGTAAGATGTTGTGAACTCCAATCACCGTTAAGCCGTTGTAGTCCATAATAGACGATAAGACTTTGTGGTCCCCTTAAATGGGACCCACATCTCTGGTTTTCCCCCATGGAATCAGACTAACCTGGGTTGCTAACCACGCAAATTCCCCAGTGTGTCATCGGGTCACTGTCCCCTATGCACACCTCGATTCCATGCCTCATCCTGAACTACGTAGACTTTGATCCTTTCTAAAGAAAGTTTCATAGGAAGGCTCCCTGAGGTACAATCCCATCACCCATGTCTCATCTTGGTCTTTCCCTCAAGCCTATGTGTTTTGGGAAGGTCATGCCCCAACCTAGAGGTTCCACTTCCACCGGGTCCCATCCACACGGGTCGCCACCTTAGGTGTCCCATTGTCTCACCAAACTATGTGGACTTTGATTCCCTGCCAGAGGGATATGTAGGAAGTATCTTTGAGTCTCAATCCCAACTTCACCATCTCCCTTGCATAGGCTCCATCTCTCTCTCCATCTACTGTCAACAATCCATGTCCATCCTGATTCTTACCCGGTCCACCACATTTAGGTGAAATCATGTCACCCACATTCTCGCTGCTCCTAGCATCAGTGTTCCCTCTAGGGGTTTCACCCATCAAATCAACTCCAGTCAATGTTTTGACCAGTCTGAGCCATCTCTTCTAGACATTAAACTCGCGACATACCCTATGTTAAACATGTTAAGTTGAGGAAAACCTCAGAGACATGCCTATGGAATAAAATTTCCCACATTCAACATGGGATGCCTCGGGCTTCCACACCCTCAAGAAGCCCAATAATTAGGGGAAGAAACCCAGACACGCCAGTGTTCCAGTATCCAGACATTCCGGCGATGTACAATGTGACTACTCCCCTGACCAAAGGTTGCTTCCTGGACCGGACCCCTTGGAATATCCTGACAGAAGCAGTGTAATTAACCAGCATCCATGAAGACATGGCACTGAGAAGTGTTTCATGAACAACGTCTTAATCAATAAGGGAGACCCAGACTAGGTAACGAGTTCCAAGGAGGAATCCACAGAAGGAGGAACAGACATCACATCATCTCATTTCGATCAAGGAGAAAACATCCCTAAAGAAGAGACAGATGTTGCCCGCCTTTAGAAAGAGGGAATTCATGGCAACAAGCTGCGCATCCTCTGAAACAGACGGATGCGCGTGCCCCGACGAAAGCATCGGAAAAATTAATAAAACCCTCTTAAATCAATTATAACTTATTTTAACTTTATATTTATAACTTTAATAGACTATAAAATTTTTATTTTAATATAATCATATATTATACATATCACACCTCCTCTTCGGACAATGTCCCATTAAAAACCAGTTGACAACCAATGATGGTGTTGCCAATTATTTACTTATAACCAGCCATAAGGATGGTTTTAATAAATTATTTATGATATATAAATTTTGAAATATATTTATTTTTATCTTATGTAATTAGTTCTACTAATTTATAAATGACCTCAAATAAAAATAGAAAAATTGAAGAAAAGAAAGATTTTTTTAAGGAAAAAATGATTTCAAAAAAAATTCTCTTTAACAAAGGGAGTTAAGAAATATATTACAATGATTATAATTTATTAAGAGTGAATAAATTAAAATAATTCAATTCTTGTTATATATTTGTCAAATTCATTGTGTAATGTGATTTATATCATGAGATAATTTGTATTATGTTTGACCATGATGATATCTTTTTTCACAATTATGATTTTATGATTATTCATATATGTAACACCCAAATATTGTTTGGTATGTCTCTTTTTAAAATATAACTTCTTCAATATCTTATGTTACACAGAACAACAAGCAAAAAAATGATTAAAAATGATTATTTAAACCTAGCCTTTTGAATGGATAGAATAAATGGATTTATTAAATTATGAAAATATAGTTTACACATGTTTATAAAATTAATTCATTGGTATCTAATAAATTAAAAATGGAAATAAAAACCGATTGAACATAAAAGATGCATTTTTATAAAAAATTATATTTACGATCATAATGAAATTTTATCTTAAATTAATCACCATGATTGAAATATCTTAATTAAATTTATATATTACATATTCAATTAAATATTTTTAATTTAAATAAATAATTTTTATAGGCTTAAGATAACAATTAATCCAATTTTAACCAGAAAAAGATATATTTTCTAAAAGGTAGTTTTACCACCTTTCAATGGCGCACATGTTTTAAAAATAAATTTTGAAACATTTAAAAATTTTATGGAATAAAATAAAATTAATTTTTAAAATCTTAATGTCAAAATTATCTTTGGGTGAAATTTTGGTGTTTGTATGAAAATATTTATTTTCCAGTGAATAGTGAATATTCTCAATTTTTATAAAAATATCATTTTTGTTATATTAATAGTCTATTTACAATTTGGATAGTAAAATAAACTATGAAATTGTAAATAAAATTATGGTATCTTATAAATGGAAATATTATATATTTATATTAGGGAATAAGTAAACAAATGTTTTAAAAATGATAAATTAAATGTTGGTATTTTTGCAAAGCGTAAATGTTTACTTACAATTTTATAATTCATATAATTATTTTTTTTATTTTTTTTAAAAATAGATTCATAAAATAATATGTTTTATTATTATTATAAGATAATTTTAGGAGACCTTAATTAATATTTTAATGTGTGATAAAAGGATTTTATATTTTTAAAATTGATATTTTTCGAATAAATGACGAATTTAATTAAAAATTAGATTTCTCATAATTAGAAAAATTATTTTCATATAATGGAGTCTTTTTTTGAATTATACATGTCTAAAAATGGTTATGGTAAATTTTTAGTATTTTTAAAAAATATTTGAGTTATTGGTGAAGAGTAAAATATAGTAATTTATGGTATTTAACATTATAAGTAAATAAATAAATTACTTAGACATAGATGATGTATAGATGAGGTAATAAAAAATTGGTTATAACTCACATACACTAGTTAATATATTTATACAAAAGAATCAACACAATTTATAGTCTTGGTCCAAAATAATAAACTGATGAATAAAATAATCAAAATAAACCCCTCTCCTCCACTATAAATAACCTCTCTCACTACTAATTCTCTACACACCTCAAAAGCCTTTAATATTTCATATATTATGAAAATTTACTCTCCCAATCACCTCCCCCATAATCTAGTATTTATGGTCTCACCAAAATACCCCTTCCATGTCCCTTAAGGGGGTTCTCAAGGAGGTGACACTCAAGAGGTAAAACCTTCTCTCTCTGTCCTTAAATTTCTTTCCTTTTATTATAATTCCCTCACATCCCCTTCCCAAATTGATATGATAAATATAGTATATTTTATATATTTTAAATTTATTAAGTAAATGGTATATCAACCATAAACTCTCTTCTCTTCCCTTTTTTATTCTAAAAATGAAAACATCATCAGTGAGATGCCAATTTACCGCCTTCGTGGACGATGATTTTTTATTTTTCAATTTCACCTTCAAGGATGGTCATATAAAAATTTTTATGGTTAAAAACCAAAATTAATATATGTAATACAACATATATAATGTTCTATAACTAGTATATATACATAATATTAATTTATAAGATAAACCTAGTTTGTGATGATAAAAAAACTCCAAAATAATATAAATGGTTATCATTAATGTTTTATCTAATGAATCATCCACATATCTTAGAAAAAATGACATATAAGATCATTTAATCTTCTATAAGTTCATTAATAACATATAATTTAAATTATGGACAACTATTATGTAATTTCTTAACCCTATAAGCATGATGCTGATGTATTATTTTATTACATTGGCATGATTACAAGGTATCAAGTCATGAAAGACTAATCAGTTTAGAAGTATTAGAAATCCATATTATATACATGATACCCATAACAAATTTGTAAATAGAAAATAAAAACATGTTACAAAATAAAAAATAAACTGCATCCTTGAACTCTAAATCAATGATTTTTTCTTCATTACCTAGGGAAAGGAAACATAATAAAAGTGAGATAAAATGCTCAGTAAGGGTAAATAAAGTTGAAATAATAATGAATAAATGATAATAAATTAATATGGCAAGGTAAATAAATGAAAACACATGCAATTTAAATAACTAGATAAGAAAATATCAATATGGAAAGGTAAGAAACAAAAACTCATGCCATATAAATCAATAAACTAAGAATGAAATACATCCATAGATATGTCTAGGAAAAATCTCAGAGATGAATAATAACTGAATCTGAATTAGGAAAATTCTTAATTATTGGATGCCATGTTTCATAGGAACGTGGTACCTTTACCGTCAAGAACTTTCACAAGATTGTTAATGACATATAGGGTAAAAACCCATCATTTTTGGCCAAATTATTCATCTCATGAGACTATCGATGCATCAATGGGATATCTATAACTGGGCCCCACCTGTGTCATACCAGTCCAAAGCATTACTCATATATCAAACAAAAAATGTACCTTATAAAATATTCATATTGAATAAATAATAAATATTTATCTATAATATCTCTGAGGATTATGAGTAACAATAATTATTGTTGACATTAATGAATGGAAATACCATTGAAAGATCACAAAAGCAATCTTATGGGAAATGACATTTTAAACATTCTGAAGTGTCCCATAACACATTGAAACATTTCAATCATAAAAACCATAAAGGAATAATATTTAAATTAAACTTTTAATATCTTGAGGGTATTTATATTCATGATATAACATGTTAAATTTTAGTAAATACACCAAATAAAAGTGTATTGGTGAATAATAACTAATAAGTCTCAATGGAATGTATATCGGGATGGAATCCCTTACCATAACCATTATTTTGTTAAGTGATATTTATCCTACATTATAGTGGTTTAAAATATGTTACTAACTTATAACATAACCATTCTCATTTTGAAAATATCATATATTAACTTCTTATTAAATTTTATTACCCTTTTGTTAACACTCTCCCATTGATTTCACTATTTTGGGGTGTTAATTACCTAGTTTTCTTGAGTAAGTTTTAACTTGTTATTTGTTTTTATCAATAATTATATCATGGTTTCTTATCATCCATAATTTTTAAAATGGATTAATTATCATATATAATTAGTATATATGTATTTATAGTTGCCCATTATATTTTTATATTAGAAATGAAGTGCACCATTCATGGAGATGGTAGGTCGTACGTACGCATGAACACTACTTTCGTTTGATTTATATATTAAAAGAATAAAAGCTAAATGATAAATACACATATTATAATTTTAATATAATATATATGTCATATATGTTAAATATTATTATTAAAACCATCCTTTATACATTCCTTGTATGGTATGAATGAGTCATATAACTTTGTGGGGGAAATAGTCCACACTTCCTCAAATGAAATTATCATATTTACACAAGAGGTAAATAAAAAGGTATGTTTTAAATAAAAAATAATGAAGAAAAAAGACATTAAAAATATAATATATAACATATATAAACTGATATTCTATCGTAATGGCTACCATGAGAGGTGGTTAAGGAAAAATTTACAATCTTCGTTTTGCGAGGCAGTAGTTCACCGTACACATAAAAAATATGTTTGTTACCCATTAGATGGATGTGTGTGCAAGTGTTGGTCAAAAACATTATGTAAATAAATAGTAGTATATTGAGGATAATTTTTTTGTTATATAATCATAGAATAATGATATTTGAGGGGGTGGAGAATGGAAACGAAACTAGAGATCTTGAGAGAAGACGTTACCTTTTAATTGGGTAACTCCTTTTGGTTTGTACCAAACTAATTCCTTGTATTGATTATTTCCAAAATTTAGGCTTCTAGGATGAGATACGGGATGTTGGGAGACTATATGAGTAGAGTTTTGATGATCTAATGTGGTTTTAGAGGTGTAAGAAAGGGGCAGAGTGCTTGGCTTTTTATAATGTTGGGGGAGTGACACTCTTATAAACATCGAAAGGTATTCATTAATGGGTGGTCTACCTTACATAAAATTCCTAAAAATGAAAAAATAATGAATTAAATAGTATTAAAGGTTGATTAAAACCTCTACCACACAAAAATATTGGAATTATAATAATTTGGTTCCTTGACATCTATGGTTCCCCAATTTTATCATTTTGGTTTTTACTAAAGAATCTAGTTTTCTAATCTAGTTATTTTAACCATTAAGACTAAAATAAAGTGATATTTATTAGAAAATATAGTTTAAATGAATTATTAATATTATATTTAATTTATAAAATTAAAATATCATATGTTTTGGAAATTAATTTTAAAACAAGGGCTTGTGACGTGTTAAAACACTACTTAAACCTAGACCGCACTAACAATGTTTTTCAGTATATGGGTTAATATGTTTATTATAAAAGATCAATTGGTATATTAATAGACCATATTTCATATTTATTAAATCATAAAAATAACTTGAAAAAATATAGGTTTTTTAATAATTTTAAATGATTTAATAAAATGTCATTTATTGTAAAATAACCTTAATGCCAATTTTAACATTATTTATTTAATTTTAATTTAAAAATATCAAAACAATATAGGAATTAAAATATATAAAGTTTAAAGTTGTTTAAAATGATATATTAATCTAAATAAATAAATAAATACAATAATTAAATCAATTCACTTCACTTTTAATATTTATATTATTATATATTTTAGTTAATTATTAACTAAATTATCATTATGTTGGTGTTTCATAAGAATTTTATGTAACTAAATCATCTCTCAAAAATATTAATAAATTATTTTCATAACAATAACCTATTTATCTTCAATAGGGATTTGTATAGCTGAAAATATGATGTTTTTTACGTATATTAATGTTTTATAAATGTTAAATGTAAGGAAAGTTCCTTTTTTGTCTTTTTTCCTTACTTAACCTTTTATATTGTGAAATTCAATTTAATAATATCCCAATAACCAATAAATTTCAAAAAAAGTGGGGATATAGTAGAAATATTGTTATTCAATGGATTTTGGATAGGTTTCCATGTCATTTTAGTCCTTACTATTATGTTTTAGTCCCTTATTAAGCTTAATTTTACCTTTATAACTATAATTAATTTTAATCACTTTTAATAATATTTTTGGTCAAAAATTAAGTTGATATTATTAGACCAAAAATATTGTACTGATTATAACTCTTTATGTACTTTTTTCAAAATTCAAATCACTGAAGTGGAAAATTATAGATTAATGCTAATCCCACAGACATGACAGGAATACAGGTTTTTAAATTAAAAATGTTCAAAAGTTTAATAAGTTTTTATATCTGATTTAAATATAAATATGATTCCAATGAACTAAAGTATATTAATATATGAATAATTGATATATTTTTAATTTAAAAACCAACTTAAAATATAATTTAACACTAGTCATTATTTAAACTAAAAGGATCTTTTTAACTAAATTACAATAATTTTCACTATTCATTAAAAAATTACATTTCTCAGAAAAATCCAAAAAATTCCTCATATGCTAATTTTGACATTTTAAATTCATAAATGTTTTTTATTTTTAAAAAAAATTCCTAAAAGTTTAGAAATTTAGTTTTAAGGTAGGTTATCCATTAAAATGCAGTAAAACCCTATCTTGTGTGTAACACAATCTATTTCAGTGTTGTGTGTAGTGTAAGATTAACTTTTTGTTCTATATGAATAGAGAAAAATCAATATTTATTCTAAAATTTAAATATTTTAATTTCTTGTGGGGTCACATTTTCCCCACTTTTTTGAGATTGCATCCTTGCAATTTAAAATTGATCTCAATAATATAAGGATTGAAAATAAACTATTGTTGAATGACCCACATCATAAAAAGGGTTAATCTAACATCTTTTTAATAAGAGAGAAATAAAAGTACTATAGTAATGTAACTATGTTCCATAGTAGGAGAAAATATGTGGGAAATGGAAACATGGATACAGAGGAAAAATATGACAATCATGTTCTAATGGAGTGTGCTAGTGAACATGGTTAGGAGAAAGTTAACAATCAGAAAGCCATAGATCTGTGATGATTTAAGGGCCATTTGATTCATCAGAAACAAAGGTACTATTTTTTTGGTTTCAAGATCATTTTTCCTAGAGTTGATTAATTATTTCATTCTCTATTAATTTTAGTAAATATACTTACTTGGTACGTTTCTATAAGCACAATATTATCTTTTGGTCTTGCCTTAAACTATTTCTACACCATCTCTTTGAACAAGATTCATCTCATAGTGGTATAATATATCAATCTAGAAAACCACATCAAATTTAAGACATAAACCATTTCATAAATGTTCAACCTTGAAAAAATATTATAATTAAACACTTTATAAATATGGTCACAAAATTAACATATCAATTGTGTTTAATCAATATGAAGCTGCTCAAAATTTTCACATTCCAAACATGTGAATAACTTCATCATGTATTCTCTGAAAATATATTATTAACTCGAATCACAATAAAACCTTATTGAAAAAATTCATTCTTCCTTATTAATAAGTAAGACACATGTTATTGGATATATTCCTTAAAGACTAAATTATTGTAAGCTCCATCAATGATATCATATACCACTTGTAGACAAGTCATTAATCATTTCCAAGGTAGTTACCAATTTTCCAAATCAATCATTTCTTCATCATTGTCTCCACATCTGGAATATATTAAGGTTTTTCTTTCCCTCAATCATGTGTTTTCAAACAATTTTAGCTTTCTAATGAATAAATTTTATTGGTACCATTCAACACATGCTCTTAAATCCTTAACAAAAAAGTATTGTAATACAATACTATATATTCTATAATACTTATAACTAGTACATTGCTGATAAAATATTCAAATGGAATAATTCATGAATAGTGATATTAATCATTCATCTTTATCTGTGGTAGTAGAATAACATAATCATTATATAATAGTATCATTTAGTATATATTCCTCGTCGCTTGAGACATTCATTTTCATAGTGTCCCATATCCTTACAGTTGAATAATTGTATGTTGGAAGTCTTTTTATTACCCTTGTAATCACAAGAATGGTGGCCTTCTCTACACACTTATAGAAAGCTCTCATTACTTTTAAGAAATTACTAGGGTGTTTCGTTTCACAATTATTAGATGTGGGAAGATCTTTTTTTCCCTTCAACTTCATTGAATCATTCACCATTTCATGGTGCTCAGATGTCCTCTTCTTTTTTTGGCTTCATTCAAATTCCTAGGTCTTGGATAATTATTTACCCATATTATTATTACATCATACTATGTCTTAATGTGATGATAATGTTTGGGAGACTATTTCCCTTTGAAATATTGGCTTAAGACCACGAAAGGTTTGATCCTTCTTACTCTTTTGATCACATGCATTGGTGAGGTTCACATTCCTTCTACTAATCACCATTTCTAAATGATGAAATACACTAGGTTATATCATATCATAATGTATAATCTCAAAACTAGCACAATACATAAAATAAACTAATAAATATGTGTTTATTTTTCCTCATAATAAAAAACGTATTTTATTTGGGGGTATCTTTACATTAAAATATATCATAATGGTATCTAAAGAAGATGTGAATTTTCCTAAACATATCCCCCAAGAGTGTCAAACTAGATGCATAGTAAGGCCCATTTTCATGTAACAGGTTACCCTATGTTATGACCTTAACAATTTGATAGAGTTATTACTCCTAGGTACATTTGTTCCATAACCATGTCCACTTGTACTATCTAGACATGGATGTATTTCTAGGAATAACCACATGATATCTTCCTTACCAAAATTCTAGGATGTTCTTCAAAACTTATCCTCAATTCTTATCTTGATTTTTTCTCCATAATCTTGGTTTTCTAAATCTAGTTTCCATAGTTGCTGCTAAATTTCTTCTGATAAAAACTGTAACGCCCATAATCGAGAAGTTCAGAGCCGGTGCATTATTTTATTACATTAGAATGATTATAAGGAATCAAATCACAAAGGGACGATTAGTTTAGCAGTCTTAGAAATCCATATTACATACATGATACCCATAATACATTAGGAAGGCAGAAATACAAACATGATACATAATAAAAATAAATAAATTGCATCATTGAACTATCATTTAAAGAATTATTCTTCCTTACCTTGGGAAAGGAAATATAATAAGGTTTATCTGAAATGCTCAGTTAGGGTAAGTTAAGCATAAGTAGTAATGAATCAATGAGAATAAATTAAAATGTAAAGGAAAATAACTGATAACACATTCCATTAAAATAACTAGATAAGGAAATATCAGTATGGTAAGGTATTAAACTAAAACTCATTCCATCTAAATTAATAAACATATAATAAAATGTTTCTATAGATTTATTGATGAAAAATCTCATGGATGAATAATAACTAAATATAAATGAGGTAAATGCTTAATTATTGGACGCCATGTTTCCTAGGTACATAGTAACTTTACAATTAAGACATTTCTTAAGATGGTTTACAACATATATGGTAGAAACCAATCTAATTTGGACAAATGATTAATCTTATGAGACAACTGATGCATCAAGTTTTTATCTATAACCAGAACCCACCCATGTCATACCAGTACAAAGAATTCATCATATATCAAATAAATTATATTCCTTATCAAATACCCTTATTGAATAAAGAATAAATATTTATAAATAATACCTCATTGGAAGCTAATTAAAAATAATGATTGTTGAAATTAATGAATGGAAATACCATTAAAAGACCATAAAAACAATCTTGAGGGAAATGAAGTTTTAAAAATTCCAATGTCTCCCATACCACAATAAAACATTTAAATCATAAAATAGATGAAGGATTAATATTAATGAAATGGAGAATATCATTAGGGTTATGATGTTCGTGATATAACAAGTTAAATTTTATTAAATACACCAAATAAATGTGAATTTGTGTATAATAATTAATAAGTCTCAATGGAATGTAAATTGAGATGAAATCCCTTACCTTAACCTTTATTTTTTTGTGGTATTTATTCTCCTATTTAGTGGTTTAAAATGTGTTTCAAACTTATACAAAAACCATAATAATGTTTATAATTTCATATATTAACTACTTATAATATTTTATTACTTATTTGTTAACACTCTCATTAATTTCACTATTTCATGTGTTAATTACCTAATTTTCTCGAGTAAGTTTTAACTTGTTATTTGTTGTTATAATTAATTAGATCATGGTTTAATAATATATGAAATGTAAACCATGTATAAATTATATTATACAATTAGTATATATGTCTTTATAGTAGTCCATTATATTTGGAGATTAGAAATGAATTGCACTGTTAATGGAGACAATATGCTGCACGTATGCATGAACGCTACTTTAATTCCATTACTGTATTAAAATAAATAAAAATAAATGATAAAAACATATATTATAATTATATTATCATTAATTTATAATATATAAAATATAGGTTTATTAAAACAATCATTTATACGTTCCATGTATGGTATTAATGAGTCAAATCACTTTGAGGGGGTGGTAGTCCACACTTCCTCAAACAAAATTATCATATTTAAAAAAGATGGGAAGCATAATGGTATGTCAAAAATAAAAATTAAAGAATCATAAATAAATTATAAATATCATATATAACATATATAAATTCAATGTCCATCATAATTTTCACCATGAGAGGTGGTAAAGGGAAAATGAATAATCATCATTTCGGGAGGTAGTAGTTCACCTTACACAAAAATGCATGTTCTTTACCCATTAGATGGATGTGAGTGTATGTTTAGGTAAAAATATTTACATAAAAACATAATAGTATATTGGGGATATGTTTTTTTAATATAATCATAGAATAATGAGATTTGATGGGTGGAGAATGGAAATGAAACTAGAGATCTTGAGAGAAGATGTTACCGCTTAATCGGGTAACTCATTTTGGTTTGCACCAAAATCCTTCCATGGATTGATTCATGACCAAATGGAGGATTATAGATCAATGGGATGGATTTTGGGAGACTATTTTGGCATATTTTGAATGATCCAATGTGGCTTAAGAGGTTTGAGGAATGGGTAGAGTGCTAGCCTCTTTATAGTGGAGGGGGATTTTCACTCTTGTAAATACAAATGGTTAATCAGTAATGGGTGGTCTACCTTATTTAGAGTACATAAAATATGAAAAAATAATGGATTAAAGTGGAATAAAGGTCTATTAAAACATCCAAAACTCAAAAATATTGTAATTTTAAAAATTTTGTTCCCTAACTTATATGATTTCCCAATTTTATCATTTCGGTTTTTATTAAAGCATCTCGTTTTATAATATATTTAATTTAACTATTAAGAATAAAATAAAGTGATATTTATTATAAAATATTTATTCACTGAATTATTAATATTATATCTAATTTATAAAATAAAAAATCAATTATTTTTGGAATTTAATTGTAAAATAAGTGCATGTGACCCATTAAAACACTACTTAGACCCAGACCACATTAATAGTATTTTTACAATATATAGGTCAATATGTAAACTATAAAAGATAAATTATTCCATTAAAATACCATATTTAATATTTATTAAAAATTAAAAATTACTTGGAAGAATATATGATTTTTTATTAAATTTAAATCATTTAATAAAATATGATTTATTGTAAAATAAAAATAATGTCTATTTTGACATTATTTATTTCATTTTAATTATAAAATATAAAAACAATATTTGAATTAAAATATATTAAGTTTAAAACTATGTAAAATGATATATTCATCTAAAAAAAATAAAAAAATACAATAATTTAATCAACTCACTTCTCTTTTAATATTTTTAGAATCATTTATTTTAGTTAATTATTAACTAAGTAATCACTATGTAGGCCATTCATAAGAAATTTAAGTAAATAAACCATATATAAATATTATTGATAAGTTATTATGATAAAAATAACCTATTTTCTATAAAAAGGATATGTATACCTAAAAATATGCTGTTTTTTACATATCTAAATGTTTTATAAATGTTAAGGGTAGGGAAAGTTCGCTTTTTGTCCTTTTCCTTACTTAACATTTTATATAGAGAAATTCCATTTAATAATATCCCAATAACCCATAAATTTTAAACCAAGTGGGTATATGGAAGAATTATTGGCACCAAATGGATTTTAAACAAATGAACAGGTCATTGTTGTCCTTCATATTAAGGTTTAGTCCCTTATTAAGCTTAATTTTACCTTAATCGCCGTAATTAATTTTAATCTCTTTCACTAATATTTTGAGTAGAAATTATGTTTATATTATTAAAACAAAAATATTTTACTAATTACAACCATGTATTTCATTTCTTCAAAAAATAAATTATATAATTGGGAAAATTAAGATTAATGCTAATCCCATAGACGTGGAGAGAATACAGATTTTTAAAGTAAAAATGTTCAAAAGTTCAATACATTTTTATATATAATTTAAATTTAAAGATGACTCCAACAAAATAAATTGGAATAATATATAAATAATTTATATATTGTGACATTAAAAAACAACTTCATATATAATTTAACAATAATAATTTTTTAAATGAAAAAGCTGTTTTTTACTAAATTGCACATATTTTTACTATTCATCAAAAAATAACGTTTCTTAGAAAAATCCCAAAAATTTACTCTAATATAATTTATAAATTATTTATTAAATAATTAATTTTATTTTATTAATAAAAAATCAAAAAGTTTTGAAATTTAGTTTTAAAATAGGTTCTCCATTAAAAGGCGGTAAAACTTGGTCATGCGTGTAACACAAGCTAACTCTCTATTGTGTGTAGCATAAATTTGACTTTGTTTTAAATATGAAGAGAGAAAAACTAATATTTTTTATAAATTGAAAATATTTTAATGTATTGGGGTGTTACATATTTTCAATTTGAATGATCTTTCATACATGAATTTAAGTGAACCAATCATGAAAACCAAGGAAACAAACACTCCTGGATAATGAAATTGAATCTTTTAAGTCATAAAAAGTCCATAAATGATCTTAATAAAATTATAATAAATAAAATAAATGTTTTATAGGTTATAAATTAATTTATTAACAAATATAATTTCATTATCAAGTACATTAAGTACAACTGTAGAACACTTTCAGATATAAGGTAAGAGTTTTCTCATCTCACTTTCATCTCTATGAGATATGCCTTATTCACCACTATTAATCATGTGTGGTGTATATATATTAAAATTTTATGTTTTATATCATTAATATATTTATATTAATGGTATTAAAATTTTCATTTATTGTTTATTAATTTTATGGGGATTACGGTTTGACTATTTTCAAAGTGGTAAGGGATTCTCCCTCAACTTCTTTTTTTCATTTGGGTCACATTTTCTCCCTCTTTACCCAAATGTAATTCTTATTTATTTTTATAAAATTTTTATAAATTTTGTTTATATGTTCCAAAATAATGCATCAAAATCATTTCATCCTTCTTTTATGGGAAATAAATGATTTATAAGGTTCCCCTTTTAATTCCTCCTGATAAGCAAGCCCAATTTAAGGAAACTTCCTAGCTTCTTGACAATTTTAAAGTTAAATCCATAATATTTTTTAAACCACAATTATTTTTTCTAAAATAACTAATTATATAATAAAAATCTATCTTTTTCCATTTTTTGTTTTATACAAAAATTATTCCTTTATCTATCTTAAAGACTCTTTAGTATTTTACCTTGAACCTCACTCAAACAACTCATTTCTAAAGTTTCGTAATTCACTTTTTACATGTTTTCAATTTAGTTGGAAATAATTTATGCCTTAGATATAATTTAATTGTGCATCCCTTTTATTTACTAGGATATAAATGTTACAATTTTATTTTATGACAAATACAATTGATTTTCCAAAATAACACTTCTTTCCAAAGTAAAAAATGGGTTTTCTCTTAAGAATTACTCAATGATTTTCTTAGGATATTTTCATTTATTCCAACAACCTCTATTGAATATTTTGATTAACTGGGATTGATATTTTATGATATTATCTACCATATTTTAATAAATGGTATGTGATCAGTTTGGTTATGGATATTTTATCATGACACCATTCACCATATTACTCAAAATAGCTGGTGATTATGTTTACTGACTGGGAAATGTTTTGTATATATTGCTTATATTTTACCCCATTCATATTTGGAATTAATTGGAATTAGTATGTGATGGTAGTGGTTCTCTATATCCTCTTTATGTATTGGTAGACCTCATGGGACAAACCAGATATGGAATTGGCTGAGGCCTTGCCCATTTTTTTGGATATAGATTTAGGTGAGGCCTTATCCATTTATTTTTAGATGTCTTGGATTAGGCCTCAATGGTACCTTTTAAACATCCAACATTATTAATTCTATAACTATGATATTAGTAATTGATAATCCATGTGATTATTAGACTAGTATAATATCCACGGTTAGTTTTCATTCTCATATGATTATTTATATAGAATTGTTTAATCATCTTTTATTCATGCCATATTATGATCAAGATTATGTTTTAATGATTTTTTTGTTATTAACCTTGCCTTATTGTTTATGTTTATTTATGATAGCCTATTCTATAATTATTACCCATACCAAGAATCTGAGCTAATCCCTTTCTTATGTTTAATTTTTCCCCATGATGTGAAGATATATATTACGAATGACTTTTAGGGTTAATATAAGTGTGTATGGGTGTCCATAAGGATGTTTCTATTTTATTTTTTCTTTCAAAGTTATAATGTACCAATTAAATTTGTATATGGTTTTCTAAAATACAGTAAACTATTCTGTCCTTTAGGATGTTATATCTTGTTCATAATACCAATGTAATTATGATGTGCACTAAATCTATGATATTGGTATCATGACATGACCCAAGCTGGGGATTGTTCCGCAACTACCCCAAGCCTGTCTCTATAGGCCAGGGGGTGGAGACTAATGTAGAAGGCACAAAAAACTCAGGGAAGACATTTCCTAATAACCTCCACACACACACATAACCAACTCAATGAAAAAGTGTATAGGGAAAGGAATAAAAAATGAAATATTTCTCTAAATAAACCAAGCATGCATAAACTGCTAAAAAGTATAGGTATATTAAAGTAAAAAGAAATGGAAAATGGAAAAAATACACAACTAACCAAAAAAGTGCCACAACATGGCAGTGAATTGAAAGAAAAATAGTTGAGGGAGCCCCGTTCTTGGATCCCAAAACATGACCACTATAAGTAGTCTAAGAAACTATATCCCTATGCTCATTTGAAGTCACGATAAACTTGTCCAACTTATACATAAGACAAGACATATTGGGTAAAGCCCATACTGGGGTGATTATAAAAATAATCAATAGTATTCCCCAAAAAGGTGAAGGGGGATCCATAGGAGATACATTAAATAGGAAAGTATTAGATAAGATAAGGTATAGTAAAAGAGTGAAGCTCATTCCAACAAGAGAGTAAAAGTAAGATCATCCAAAAAAATGGATCTCAAAATAGTTTGATAGTGAAGTTCTATTTGAGTCTTCACTACCTACAGTAGGAGAGTAAAATAACTCAACCATGGGAATATAGACAGAGAAAGAACATGATATACCCCATCATTTTTCATCTCTCCTAGAAAGAGATTAACCAAAACCCAAGTAGGGGTACTGAAAAATGATATATAAATATATATTTATACACTCAGTCTAAGAATCAAAAATAAGAGAGTAAGGGTATCTCCATATCACATCTCATCCCAAGAAGAAGAGTAAAAAATAGTCCATAAGTTTCCCCCAATGATGTATAGAATCCGAAACATCTTCCCTAAATTTAAATTCGAAGAGACTCAATCACTACACCTTGATATTAACCTCTTTGGGAGACATTGTCTCACCCTAACAGTTTTAGGCCGCACCACATAGATGTGTCTTAGTTGGTAAAGAATCCCTCTTTCTCAACAGACAAAAGGTACATCAATTAACATCTCATCACTATGTAACATAGTTGAGGACTCATGTATTTAAATCGAGGACCCATGTCCATCCCATCTATAGCGTTCCACTATAGTCATTAGGTATCCGCACTATAGTACGTCAGGGGGGATCTTTACATAGAAGTGACCCTTTTGAACATCCCCACTAAAGGGAAATCCACTAGAGGGTAGTGGTCGACAAGAACCATCGACGAGATCCACTACCCTGCCCCGCTAAAGGGTAGTATGCTGGAGAGTACCCAGAACATCAATTAGGGAACCACTGCCAAGTCTAACTAGAGGGTAAGCCCAGAACTACCATTAGTGAACCACTGACTAGACCAGCTAGAGGGTAAGCCCAAAAATACTATTGGGGACCCACTGACTAGCTTAGCTGGAGGGTAAGCCTAGAACTGCTCTAGCCATCTATACTAGATGATACCTCTTAAAAAGAATCATGAAACTACACTGGTTATCCAAACTAGATGTTACCTCTCTAAAAGAATTGAGGAACTACACTGGTCATCCCTACTGGATAGTACCTCTTGAAAAGCATAGAGGACTTACACTGACCATCCATACTAAATGGTACATCTCAAAAAGAATCGAGGAACTACATTGGTCATCCATACAGGATGATACATCTAAAAAATAATTGAGGAACTACATTGTCCATCCATGATGGATGGTACCTATATACAATCCAAACTGGAACATTCACATCACATCTTGAAAAGTGGTACACTACGTGAATGGATCTCACACAATGTGTGACCCCATCTCATCTCCTAGTTGTGTAACTAACCATTCTCAGGTAGTAAACAACGATGAAGCACCCATAGGCATGCCAGTGTACTCACATAGTACATGACATATCTATCCAAAAGGCTATTGAGTGCATGAAACTCGTTGTTGATCCGAAGGGGGAAAACATAATTTCATTAACACGCCACCTCAAATGACCTAAAAAATTTTGAGCGCATCTCTTCATACATTTTCCCCACTCTCATGAGAATCAATGATGGTTGAAGCCATGGGTTCTCTTAAAACACAATAGAAGGATCTTCCATCGATATTCCTTTCATGATTCCATAATTGACAAGATCAAAAAAAGGCTATGGTCATCCAAATAGATTACACCGTTGAGATCCTTATTTAAAAAACATGAAAAAAATTATTCATTCCACCAAAATAGAAACCTGGTGAAAAATTCACATTTCAATGAAAACAACCCAACCAAGCCTCATGGGGCTCAAATCCTAATTTCAGTTTAATCACCCAAAATTAGTCTCGAAACACCCACCTCAATGTCAGGATCACAATGTCGTCGATGACTTTCTATTCTGATGTCGTATAGAAGAATTACAAGAAATGAAAGATTATGAAACAATAATAACAATATTATTGGGTGTTTTATGGACATGAACCACAAACCAGAATTTAATATCCAACATTAGTCTTAAATCAACCATCTTAAAAATAGGGTCATGTCATCACTAATGGAACGTCAATTGGACGTCGTTCCCAGATGTTATGGCGGGTCAATGTTTTAATAATAATATTAAATATATTATTTCCTTGTACTTTTTTTCCCAAGCATTGATTTAGAGAAAATAATCCAAAATGGTCTTAAAAAGACCATATCACAAACGTGGGTATGTTTCCACTAACAACATGTCAATCAGACTCCCCAAGCAGAAGTTATGGGGGTTTAATGATTAATAATAGTATTATTATTATGTTTCCCTTTTTATTTTATTTTATTTTTTTATTCTTTCTTCTTCTAACATTTACCCCCCCCCCCCCACACCTTGTTTCATGCATCCCTCCACCCCTGTGCACCCTGGTCGTCACCCTTCCAGCCAGTTGTTGTCCACACCTACGACCTACTGCCGCAACGACCACTGCATGGCCACTGTCCTTTTCTTATCTCATCGAACCACCCCTAGACACACCCTGTCGCATGCCCTATGCAATCACCATCTGCACCATCAGAGCTATTCCCTACCACACCACCGCCTCCACCTGGGCATTGGGGCCCACTGACAGTACTCTGGTGATCCCTTTCATGGACCATTGAAACTCCCCCGGTTTCCCAATCACAAATCCAAAACCATATCGGCGATCCTCACAACAGGATCTTCATAGAACTGGCCTTCACTTGATGATCCATTAGTGGTTTGATGCGTCCAAAAATAGGAGATGATTATCCATAAAGAATGGATTAAAAAAAGATAAAAGGGTATTCAAAATAGAGATCAGATGATGGATGTGTTCATTTGGACATCACCTTCATGTTCAAAATATTTAATTTAACAATGAATTGAAGAATAACATAGAAATTGAAATCAATGGTGCAACAAACAGTAATAATCCTACTTGGATTCATTCTTTTATCGTTGTTGATGCATTCTTCATGCTCTTACATTGATCCACTGAGGTTCCATCAAAGACATATCCTCGATTTGAAGAAGAATGGATGAGATAAAGAGTGAGAGTTTGGTGGGGAGAGATAGAAAGAGAGAATTAGGGATAACTCTAATCCAGAACTCTTAAACTTCAATTTATAAAGCCCCTCTCATCGCGGAATTCGAACCTATCGTTCCCCCTCAATTTATGTCATGCTTAGTTAAAACACCCCATTATGAACCCAACAATGGTCTCATATTTCCAATCCGAGTATGTGATAAAATGTTATTTGATTTGGGATTCGAGATACAATTGTTATGTCTAATTATTTTATTTATGATTTTTACCATGGGTTACTTTTCTCATAGAAGTTCCATGCCAACAAAAGTTATGCCCCATCTAGGGCAGACACCATGTTCTAAAATTAACCATGGACTTGGATTTCTGATCAGAGTTACTGTTTGAGAGTTATTCCATTTACTTCATGTGCATAGTCTAAAATATACTTAATATTTTTATAAAATTAATTTTAGGTACACCGGGCCATGGAATCGCATGCCTTCACAACGCCTAGTTGTGGAAATATATGTAGAGATATTCCAAATTATTACAAAGAAATAACTAGGTCTCTACAACAAGGGTTGGGGTCTTTACAGTTGGTATCAGATAAAGTTTAGAAGATACCCTAAAATCTAGATTTAGAAAACATAAATTAGGGAACATAACCCTAAGATAAACTGTAAGGGTAAGAATTGAAGAAAATCCTATAATTTTGGTAAGGTAGATATTATGTGGGTCTTCCTAGAAATAAATCTCGACCAGTATACTAAAAATTGACATGGTTCTGACATAGATGTACCTAGAGGTAATAACTCTGATAAGGCGCATGGGGTTTGAATTGGCCTAAACTGGTACATTATGAAAAGACTTACTATGCACGTAGATTGAAACTCTTAAGGGATATTCATAGGATAATTCACATTTTCTTTATAAAAAATTATGAAGTATTTAAAGGTACACATATCACCAAGAAAACCATGTCTTTGATTATGAGATTAACTATGAAAAAATTTCTTAATTTATGTTAAGTGTTTTTCTAGTTTGAGATTATGAATTATGATTCATAACCTATTTTAGTGTATTCCATTATTTATAAATGGAACCTCCTAGAAGGAATGAGAACCTCACTAATGAACATGATCTAAAGTTTAAGATTAATCATGTCTTTTATGTTCATATGAAAATACTTCTAAGGGAACAAGTCTCCCAAACATTCTAATCATTTTAGGATATAGTATCATGTGCTATCAAGATAGAGAAATAATTTTACATGTTTTATGACTTTAAAAGGAAACAACAGAAGAATATGACATAAGAGAAAATAATGGAGAAAGATAATAAGGGAAAGAAGTATTTTTCCACATGTAATAATTATGGAAGGGAACACCTTGGTACTTTCTTGTGGAGAATGAGAGTTTTCTATAAGTATGGAGACAAGGGCCACCAGACACATGATTGTAAAGGAAAGAAAGAATCTGACCAATGCTTTGACTATAAGGAGATGATGCACTATGAAAATCAATGACTCAAGCAATAAAAGAATATATCACAAAAAAGGATAATGGATCATGGTGAAGCTTATGATACTACCATAGACAGAGAATAATGATTATTATTATTGTATTTGGATTCAAGAATTATGTTATTTGAGTATTTTATCAATAATTATCTATTTATAAGAATCATGAGATATATAAGTATTATACTATAGTACTTCATTTTTAAGGAATTGTACGTATGTGATGATTATCACTAATAATCAACATTAGTTATTCTGTAGTAAGTTAATCTTATTAAAAACACATGACATGGGAAAGATAAAACTAAATATGTGCTTAATATTGATATAATAATAAATATATGTTTATGGGATAGTATTGGTGACCATGAAGGTGGTTAGTGATCTGATGGTGTATGCTATGCTAGAATTATTAGGTGTTTAGATTTAAGGACTTTATTCAACAACTGAAGATTATACTCATGGAAGTATGCATGTTTCATAAAGGAATAAAGGATATTAAGGTATTCATATATTTGGTATGTGACAATAAGAGCAACATTATTTGTGGAATATTATGTTAAGTTGATTTTTGAAATTTAGTGATCTCCTTCAAAATGTTTGGTCTTTGAATTTGGAAAGACATAGTTTTGACGAGTCTTAAGTTTAAATACTTATGGAATGGATTAAGGATATTATTGATTAAGAGTAAAGTATGATTTATAATATTAGGTAACTGATTCTAACTATATTCATTTTAGTAAAAATATAAAGGCTGAAGGAATGAATTGTGGATCTTATAATTCATAGAAGTGCTTCAGGCATAAATTTGTTTCTTGAATATCCATCACCAGATTTAATAAATGAAGTAGGGATAGATCAATGAACAACAAAAATATGGGATTATGACATGGGAAGGAATCAATTATTTTTATTTTCTCAAGTTCTGCAATGTATACTAAAGTAAACCCTCAAGTCTAGGAAAATGATTTTAGAAAAAAAACATCATACGTTTAATTTTCATTCAAATAAATCAACAGTGTTTTAACATTGCAATGACAAAATTTATAATGAACATGTTTTATATCACTATTTATCAGAGGAAGATAGTTAGATTTATCTTGAATTTCCATACCTTCATCAAATTTATTCTATTTTAGAATCTTAGTGTTGTGGTGACCTTAAAATTTCTCTTTACCTATTTTAAGAGGAAGTTTAATAAACTCTTTTTATGATGTGAGATTTCCCCAAAGAAATTTTCAAGTATAAAACTTTAATTTTGGAGTTAATTTTATAATAGTGAGGTTATAATTTATTAATGTATTGTAGAATTTAACACCCAAATAATTTACGGTATGTCTCTTTTTAAAATTTAACTTCTTCGACAACTTACATTACACAAAACAGTGAGCTTAAACAAATGATTAAATATTATTTTTTGAACTAGATATTTGAATGGAAGGAATAAATGGATTAATTAGATTATAAAAATATAGTATAAACATGTTTATAAAATTAATTTATTGCTTACCAATTAATTATAAATAAAAATGAAAACAAACTAAATATAAAATATGTGTTTTTATAAAAAAAATTATATCTATTGCCACAATGGAATTTTATCTTAAATTAATATCTATTTTTGAAATAACATCATGAAATTTATATATTAACTATTAAATATTTTTTTTAAATTCAATCAATAAATTTTACAGACTTAAGATAATAATAAATCCAATTTTAACGATAAAAGATATATTTTTTAAAAGGTAGTTTTACCACCTTTTAATGGTGCACATATTTAAAAGTTAAAATTTAACACTTTTATAAATTTTATTGAACAAAATAAACTTCATCTTTAATCTCATATTGTTAAAATTATCTTATGGTTAAATTTTGGTATTTTTATGCAAATATTTATTTTCGAGTGAATAGTGAAAATCCCGATTTTTGTAAAACTTTCATTTTAATTATATTAATAGTGTATTTATGATATGAACAAGAACCTCAAATATGAAATTTTAAATAAAATTTTGGTATCTTATAAATGAAAATATGATATATTTATATGTGGGAAAAAGTAAACAAATGTTTTAAAAATTTTAAATTAAGTATTGGTATTTCTGTAAAGTGTAAAAGTTTATTTACAATTTTATAATTAATATAATGATTTTAAAAAATTATTTTCAAAAAAAATATTATTAAATTAATATTTTTTTTGTTATATTAATATAATATAATTTTATGAGACCTTAATTAATATTTAAAATGTCATAAAATCAGTTATAATTTTAAAATCATTTTTTTAGAATAATTGATGATTTTAATAAAAAATTAAATATATCAAACTTAGTTTTGTTTTCATTAAATGGAGTCCATTTTGTAATTCTAGATTTCAAGAAATGGTTAGGGATAATGTTTTATATTTTTCTAAAATAGTTAAATTTTTGGTGAGTATTGAAATATAATAATTTGCAGTATTAAAAATTGTAAGTAAATAAATAAATTATTGATTCATGGATGATGTATAGATGAGGTAATAACCCATTGGTTTTAACATAGATTCACTATTTACTATATTTATTCACAATAATCAACACTATTTATAGTCTTGAGCCAAAAATAATAAACTAATGAATAAAATAATAAAAAAACACCCCTCTCCTTTACTATAAATTCCACCCCAAATGACCCCTTCTCCTCACACCTGAAAAAAATTGAATTTTTATTATATTCTTTAAATTTAATCTCAAAAAAACCATCCCACACATTTTTGTCTTTATATTCTCACCAAAAGACCATTTCCAAGTCCCATAAGTAGGTTCTCAAGGAGGAGACACTCAAGAGGTAAAACCTTCTCTCCCCCTCTTCCAATTTATTTTATTTTCTTATCCTTCCCTATCCCCCCTATAAATAGTTTCATAATACCTCTAGTATATTTTATACACTTTAGTGATACTATGTTAATGTTATATCATCCATAAATTCTCTTCTCTTCCCTGTTTTATTCTGAAAAAGAAAACATCATCCGTGTGGTGCTAATTAACCGCCTTCATAGACAATGAGTTCTTTTAATTCATCCTTAAAGTGTGGACATGAAACCATTTTTATAGTTAAAATAGACATTAATATATGTAATAATGGTTTTTAATATTTTTAACTAGTATATATACAAAATATCAATTCATAAGACAAAACTAGTTAGTGATAACCGAAAAAACACCAAAATAATGTAAACTGTTATCATTAACATTTTATATAATGAATCATCATAATATATAGAAAAAATGATATATAATACCATTTAATATTTTTAATGTTAATTAATAATATATAATTTAAATTTTGGATAACTATTCCCATTTTACCTGATCTTTCATACTTGTATACATGTGAACCAATCATGAGAACCAAGGAAATGAACACTTTTGAACGATGTAATTGAATATTATAACTCTTAAAAAAGTCCATAAATGGTCTTAGTAAAATTATAGTAATTAAAATAAATTTTTAATAGGTTTTGAATTAAATTACTAGTTAATCTAATTTCATTATCCCAAATATTAATTACAGGTGAAGAACACTTTTGGACATAAAGTAATTGTTTTCTCATCTCACTTTCATCTCTTTGAGATATGCCTTATTCACAATTATTTCTCATATGTGATGTATGTAAAATTTCCTTTATTGTTTAATATCATTAAGTATTTATCTTCATGGCATTAAATATTTAATTTAATTTTCATTAATTCCACGTGGCATATGGTTTGACTATTTGCAATGTGGTTAGGGATTTTCCCATGAACCTCCATTTTTCATTCAGGTTACCCTTTCTCTATCGTTACCCAAATATAGTTCTTCTTTATTTTTATATTATTCTACTAAATTATATTAATATGTTCCAAAATCATGTATTCAGATCATTTCATCCTTTTTTAGTTGGAATACATGATTTTATAAATTTCCTTTTCAATTCCTTCAGATAGGCATGGTCGATTTATTGGAACTTCCCAGTTTCTTACCCATTTTCAAGTGCATTCCATAATATATATTAATCCACATTTTTTATTATAAAATATCATATTTTTTCATGAAAAAATATCTTTTTTCATTTCTGTTTTTATACGGAAAATTACTCCCTCATCTATTTTAAAGACTCTTTAGTATATCCCCTTAAATCACACTAAAGGGACTCATTTCTAATGTTTATTAAATGATATTTTTACATGTTTTCACTTCAGTTGGAAATAATTTATGACTAATATATAATTTAATTATAAATATCTTTTATTTATGGGGATATACATGTTACGATCTAATATTAAGAAAAATCCAACTGATTTTCCAAAAGAACTCTTCTTTCCAAAGTTAAAAGGGTATTTCTCTCAATAATTCCTCGATGATTTTATTAGGGTATTTTCATCTATTCCAAATCTATATGTTGAATATTATTATTAATTTGGATTGATAATTTATGATACCATATACCTTTTTTTATTAAATGGTTTATGATTAGTTTTACTGTGGATGTGCTATCTCGATACAATTAACCATATTACTAAGAATGGTCCGTGATTATGTTTAGTGATTGTGGAAAGTTATATATATATTGTTTATGTTTAGCCCCATTATTATGAGTAATTAATTGACTATATTATGTGATGGGAGGATCTTGATACAACTCATCAATTCATCCGTAGGTCTCATGAGAAGAACTAGATATGGACACGGCTGAGGCATTTCCCATTTATTTTCAGACATAGATTTGGCTGAGGCCTTAAACATTTCTTTTAAGATGACTCATCTGAGATGTCAACAGTTTGTTTTAGATGTCCAAAATTATTCATTCCATAATTATTATATTAGTAATTGATAATCCATCTGATAATTCAACTAGTAGAATATCCATGGTTAAGTTTCATTTTCATATGAATATTTTTATAGAATTATGTAATCATCCTTTATTTATGGAATATTATTATCAATATTATGTTTTAATGGAATGTGTTTTTAGTTATTAACCTTTAATTATTGTTTATGTTTACTTATTATAGCTTTCATTTTATTTCATACCCTTACTAATCATCAAAGCTCACCCTTTTCTTATGTTCTATTTTCCCCCATGATGAGAAGATGTATTTTATAAATAACTTGAGGGGTTAATTTATGAGTTTATAGGTGTCCCCAATAGAGTTCTTATGCTTTTTTCATTTAAATTTTGTAATTTAACAATTATGTTTGTATTTTGTTTTCCAAATATACTAAAATATTTGGTCCCTTGGGATGCGATCTATTATTCATTGTACCAATGTAACTAAGGCACTGGTTCTGGGATACTGGGGTTGGGGTCTTTAAAACATATGTTATGAATTAACATGATACTATATTTTCCACAACTATTCATGATATTTGAAAACCTTGTTATTATGTTTCATTATCATCTATATGCCAAATTCTATGCCTTTATCAAACTTTTCCCTCTTGATAATGATGACAACCATATGCTTATGATATGATTATGCTCACCCATGTACTATTTATTCATGTAACATATTCCTCTATTTAATGAGATTTTGTATCACTCATTTTATTGATTTATATCCTCTAGTGACTATATATACTAAGAAGAACTTGACATTTTTAGAAGGATAAATATGAATAAGTTAAATAATGTTTATGTTTTATTATGTAAATTTGTTGTAGGAGCCTAATTTTACCAAGACACTAAACCTTTGTATCCTCGATTTGTATCACTGTTATTTTTTTATATTAAAAATGATTTAATAGTCATGTAAGAAAAATTTAGGTCTCTATAGTTGGTATTATAGCTACAGTTTAGTTAATTTGGGAATTTAGATTAGATAATGTTACTAACAACCCTAAGGATAAGACTAATTTTAGGTAATCATCCTAGACACATTTTTTATAAGAAGGATAAGTGAAGGGATCCCATAAGATAAAACTTTAGACATTATTTTCACATAGAAATAAATTAATTAATAATTCTTTATTGATATTTTTTCTAAATGTTTCCTATTTTAGAAAATGGTGAGAAACAGGAGAAACTAAACCCACAACCTGTATAAGGGACAATGCAGTGATTCTATGAAAAAAATTCCAAATGTGATGGTATATGGAGTTTAAAACTTCATGGTGATATTTAACCATATGTCTAAGGCAATGAAAAATAACCTACACCACGTGGAATGTACACCTTCGCCCAAGAAGAAGAAATTGGCTATTAATTCTTTTTTTTGCAGTAATGAAACTTGATGTTTAGTGGTTCTTCTAATACAAATATCACATGATGATGGGTTATCTCAATGGAAAAGTTATTTTTTGTGCTCCACTATTTTTTGAAGGATAATGTGACTATAGCCATATATCATTAAGATGGATAATCTGATCGATATTGGGCGTTGATAAAGAACACTGTGACGAAGGATGAAATAGAAGAGATGGAGTTGGATGAATTTAAGACAAATGTTTCTAAATAAGTATTTCCCTATAAGTAACTATAAAAGTATAGAGAGATAATTATTATATCTTAAGAAAAAGGAAAGTGAATCTATCACATCTCATGAGGAGAAATTCACAAGGCTCTCACGATACACCTCAATATTTTAAAAAATAATAATATAAAAATAGAAAGATTATTTTGTGCATTAAAACAAAAACTTAAAAAGGATATAGCTAAATAAATATTTAGAATTTACAAATAATTATTTCGATGTTCTCATAAAGTATAGATATATTGTAGTGAATGGTCCCTTGGTTATGAAGATAAGAATAGAAGAATGGATTTTCCAGATGGTGTCTCAAATAAAAAAGGAGGAAAGTGGATCTTATGAAGCACATGTTAATAATAAGGGAAGAAGCATCATGAAAAATTCCTCAAAGGGAAGGGGAAATGCTTCAAGTGTGGAAGAGAAGGACAACAAGATAATGAATATTGAAGAGACTTGAAGAAGCTGATAAACATGATGAAAGAAAGGAAGGAACCTCCTACTGCACAACACATGGTTAAATGTTTCAAGTATTGGGAGAAAGTGAACTATGCAGGCTAGTGCACTAAACCATGGGTCCTTAGGAATAATCAGTGTTTAAAACAATTAAATAAAAAGAAGAAAGGGAAACATTATTACATTAATACTGGTGAATTGGAGTGTTAAAATAATGTTTTACAGGGTACACTTCTTATTCAAACATGAATTGAAAAAGTTTTATTTGATTACGGTTCAATACATTCATTTATATCCAAAATGTTTTCTAGATAAGTCTAATGAATCCCAAATACCTTTAAGTAGAGTTATTGGTAAAAACACTTAGTGGTGAAATCATTGCAACCTATGTTTTGGACTCTTCACCTGTTAGCGTATGTGGGAAGATTATTCTAGTGAATTTTGTAACCCTTACCTTGGTGGAGTTTTATGATTAACATGGCATGGATTATACCTCGTTATATAGAGCATACATAAACTATTAATAAAATTAAATATATTTCTATATTATGAAATGTATAATATTCCTTTAAAAATTAATGAAAGATCATGAATCTACTTTAGAGAATCCATCAATGGGTTGAGTGATGATACACTGTAAAGAAGTATACCATTCAAAAATGTTTGAGTTGATAGAAATAGTGAACTTCAATGAAATTTCCATTGTTAGGGAATAATATAATGTATCTCTTAAAGAGTTTCACAAACTTTCACCAGATAATAAGGTAGAGTTATTAATAGATCTTATACCAAGAATGAATCTTATCTGCAAATTACACTATTTTATGGACACTATTAAATTAGAGGAGTTAAAGAATCAACTTCAACAGAATTTGGAGAAAGGTTTCATACCCCCTAGTTCACCCCCTTGGGGTTCACTGGTGATTTTTCATAATGAAAAAGGATGGATCAATCCTACTTCATATAGATTACTCGGATCTCAATAATATCTCATAAAAAAGGTATCCCATACGAAGGATTAAAGACTTGTTTGATCTACTATAAGGAGATTAGTCTTTATCATAGGTGGATCTTCATTCTATATATCATTATATGAAGGTGAACAAGGAATATATTTTGACAAAAACCTTCCATGCAAGGTATGGACACTATGAGTTCATAGTGACCCCCTTCATACATACTAATACCCATCAAATCTTCATGCATTTGATGAATAGAGTATTTATAGACTACCTTGGAAAATTTGTGTTAGTCTTTATCAATGATATTCTCATTTACTCTAAGATAAAGGAGGAATATAAAGATAATCTGAGGATAGTGATGTCCTTTAATACTTTTCTCCTTGTTTGATGTTTTTCTGGTTTAGACTTGAGAGGTTTTCTACTTTTTCCATAACAATGATTTTGAAAATAATTTTTTTTTGTTTTCAGTCAGTATGTTGATGGAGACATTAATAAATTATAAATTTTATGATAAGTTTAGAAAGTGTGAATTTTTGAAGAAGTAAGTCACATTCTTGTGGCATTTGATCAAAATTGAGGTAATTTATATGGGCCCTTAAAATACAAGGGAAATTGAGGAATGCTACAGACCCACTAGTTTCACATAAATTCGTAGTTTTCTTGGATTATAAGAGTACTACTGAAATTTTTGAGAAATTACTCATGATTTTATAGCTTTATAATTAAGTTATCATGGAAAGGGGTAAAGTATGTATAAATAAAAGAATGCGGGGAAATATTTAAGGAGCTCAATAGAAGGATAATCACCATTGTTGAAGACACTACCATCAAGTGGAGTAGATTTTGTGATATAAAATAATGATTAAAAGAATTTTTTTAGGTTATGTATTCATATAGAATGAAAAACCGATAGCCTACACCTCATGAAAACTGAAGATCCATGAGCAGAACTACCCCATGTATGATCTGGAGTCAGTAGTTGTGATCTTAATTTTGATGATTTGGAAGCACTGACTCTATAGAGAAAATTGTGACATATATACCAATCATAATATTCTAAAGTATATATTCAAATATAAGGAGATAAACATGTGTCATCAAAGATGGTTAGATCTGATCAAGGACTTCGATTGATCTATTCACTACCATCTAGAAAAGACAAACAATATTGCTGATGCTCTTAGAAAAAAATGACATGCTACTATGTCCATAGTGTGGATTGAGAAAGACCATGTATTCATGAATTTTCAAAGACTGGATATGTATATCATAATGGTTGGGAATACATCCCACCATACCCAAATTATTTCACAAGCATCTATCTAAGAGAAGATCAAGGATAAACAAAGGGATAACCCAAAGCATCAAAAGAGGGTGAAAGAAGTAAAGGAATGATTCATGAGTTTCACATTTATGAAGAGAGTTTAATTTAATTTGGAGTTAGAATTTGGGTTTTTTCATCACTTGAAATAAAGAATGAGCTATTGGAAAATGCACACAAATCATATTATTTTCATTTGTCTTGGATGAATCAAGACATACCATGATCTCTTAGAGAACTTTTGGTGGTACAACATAAAGAAAGGGATCTCTAAGTATACCTTAATGTTATTGGTATGTAATCATATTAAAGAAGATAAAAATATCACTAAGGGGAAGATGAAACCATTTACCATACCCACACATGAATAGGACAATGCCACCATGGAATTTGTCTCTGGTCTCCTAAAGACATCTAAAAGAAAAAATTGATATTGATTACACTGAATATTCTCACCATGGATGGTCACTTCATTGTTATTGAAAAATATTTATCACTATAAAAGACTTTCAAATATATAAATAAAGAAATTGGTCAGTCTATATATGGTACCACTTTTAATCATCTCTAATAATGATCTAAGGTTCACTTTTAAATTCATGAAAAATATTCAATATTATCTGAATACTGAATTGAAATTCAACATGACCATTAAACCCCAAACTGATGACTAATATAAAAATACTATTTTGAGAATTGAGTACATTTTGAGAGCCTCCCAATATAATTCAGGAGAATATGGGATCAACATCTCCCATTAGTTGAGTTCTCATACAACAACAACTTCCACTCAAGTATTCAAATGGATCTATATGAAGCTCTATATGGGAATACATGTATAAATTTTAATTATTGGGATAATGTTGGTGAATGAAAGCTACTTGGACATGGACTTGGGAAAGTGATGAAAGAGAAGGTTAAATCCATCCAAAAACATATCAAAGATGCTCATTATAAAAAATAGCTATGTTGACAACCATCAAAGGGACTTGGAGTTTGAATTTGGAGACAAAGTGTTCCTTCAAATACCACAATAAAAGAGATTAGTGTGTGTTTGAATGAAAGGGATACTTAGCCCTAGGTATATTTTCCCCATTGAGATTGTTGATCTCAACGGAGTAGTGACCAATGAACTTTCACTTCAACAAAATATGGCTCAAGTTCATGATGTATTCCACATATCTCTCTTGAGGTAGTACATACCCGATACCTCACATGTACTAAATTCAGAGGCAGTACAATTAAAAATTAACTCTCATATGAGGAGTATTTAGTAAATATCCTAGACTGTAGATACAAAATTCTATGAAATAAATCAACTCACCTTAAGGTACTGTGGAAGAACCATAAATATGAAGAGGTGATGTGTGAACTAGAGGAAAAAATGGAATAATAGTAACCTCACCTATTCTCAATTAACAATATGTGTTGAAAATTTAGGGATGAAATTTATAAAAGGGGGAATAATATAACTACCCTGAGTTTAAAAAAGATATTTTTTTCTTGAAATAAATTTAGTTTATATTATATTAAATGGTATTATACCCATATAATAGATAATTAAACCAACATCAATTTATTTAATTTAATAAATATCATTACAATAATTAGAAACTAAACCTATTAAAATTTAAAATATTACAATGGGACAAAAATATATATTAAGAAATTTATGATGGGAAAATTTGGATCCTTCTAATCTACTCGAATTACTACCCCTATGACCAACACTATAGAACTGAAACAAAATTTTAGTAAACTAATTGACATTTGAGAAAATAGTAATATAGATCCTTAAGAGAAATTGAGGTGAATAATGAATGAAGGAATGAATAGGAATTTATTGGAGGAAAAATGACCATTGAAATAGTAATGTGACCATTTGAATAACAACCAGACCACCCAAAATAGTAGCCTGGTCATTGGGAATAGTAACCTCACCATCCGAATAGTAATTTGACCTTAAAATTGAAAAAAATATAAAAAATATAAATCATTAGTATATAATACTACCATAAAGTAAATGTCATAATTAAAAACTCAAAAGCATATATTTTTAATAAAATATATTTTAATGCATTTCATAAAATGAAATTTTCTTAAAAATTAAAATAACATATGTTAGAATTTTTTTGATGAAATTAATTTCATTTTTGAAATCAGAATGTAAAATTTTTCCAAGGGATATTATTTTGGTAATTTTATGAAATACTTCAATATTTAGGTGAATAGTAAAAATACCATTTTTTCACAACCAATGTATTTCAAATTACATCATTTCATGATGTAATAATAACCTAATAAATAATTGAAAACTTTTTATAGACCAATAACATATTAAATTTGAAAAAAATTATTTTAAATATAATAAACATGTTTTCCAAACCAAAAAAATTGTTTTCCAAAGTCTAAATTCTAAAGTACTCCATTAAAATAACAATTTTTAATTTTTTTCCACTTTTCTTTTTAATAAACAGTTTAATTATAATTAAATATAAGTTAAAAGTCATAAAACAATTATATATTTTTTTTAAATATGATCCATAATGTCATTAATATCACTATTACTAGGTTTACCATTGATATAATATTTTATTCAATATTTTATTCTAAAAATACCCCTCCTCGTGTTAAATAACCCGTCTCCCTCCCCTTTGAAAAACAATCCTCCCTCACTTAAAGCAGACAAATATAAACCAAAATAACCTCTCTTAATCCCATTATAATCCTTAGGGAATTTTTAGAGTAATAAAACTCCAATATTTTAAAATGTAAGGGGCTATAGAAAAGAAACCACTTCAAGAATGAAGTAATGTTATTTCATCCTTTTATTTTATTTTCCTTTAATAATTTCATATCCTCATTATATTTTAAAATTAAATTCATATTAATGAAATTAAATTGAATTTTAAAATTCTCCCAATGATGTTAATATAGTAAAAAAAATTATTTTAATATAAACATATAATATTCAACTCACGCCTCCTCTTCAGACAATGTCCTGTTAACGGCCGGTTAACAACCAATGAGGAAATTTTACAATTATTAACATATCAAAAAAATTATGATTGGCTATAATAAATTATTTGTGATATATAAATTTATAAATACATTTATTTTTTCTTTTAGAATTAATTCCACAATTTTATAAATAATCATGAACAAAAATTGAGAAATCAAAGAAAAATGAGAAATTTTCAAGGAAAACATGATGTAAAAATGTTTTATATTTAACCAATAGAATTTGATAATATAATAAAATTACTAAAATGGTTAAATAGTAAAAAAATGAATATAATTCCCTTTTTTTAATGTTTTTGTAAACCTAATTCTATTATTTAAGAGGTGGAAAAACAATGAAATAAAGAAGTATTTAAGGTAAGGATATTTTCAAACACATACTATTTCTTTATAGGTATATATTATTTTAAATTAAATTTATTATTAGTGGTCCTATAATATCCAAAATATTCCCTTTAAAAATTATATATCTTTTATATTAGAAATATACCTATTTCTACCCTTCTAAAATGTTATCTAATCTATTTTTAATGATATTTTTTCTCAAAAAGACTTCAATTTATAAAACATCGCTTGAATAACCATGATTTGTTTCCAATTTCAAATAATAAAATGATATTTTATGATAATTAAAGTTATATATTTTTCATTGGGGAATCCTAAAGTTCATTTCATGAAGTATGATCAATGAAATATTTTATGATACTAATTCCTTTCAACAGGTTTTTCATTATTATGATTGTTATCCTTCCATGTGGAATGCATGATTATGAAAATTTTATTATTTAAAGGGTGGTAATAGAATTAAATATCTATTAAATACATTGGGTAATGTGTTGTATCTCTTTAGATAATTCTTATTATGCATAAACATGGTTCTATCTTTTTTTCACAATTATGATGTTATGATTATGAACATGAATTATACATGAACATGATGTTATCCTTGTTGAAAACTTTGTGTGGTATTTGAACACTATGTGATGATGTTTCACTATATACATATGACAAATTATATACCTTTATCAAAATCTTCCATCATAACTATGATGATGATCCGATGCTTATGATATTATTATTCTCACAAATATAATATTGATTCGTATCCCTTTTCTCACCTTAATGGGTTTTTTTCTCACCAATTTCGTTGATGTATATACTCAGATGAATAAACATACAAAGAATATCATGATATATTTATAGGGTAAAAGAATAATAATTTAAATAATATTTATGCTCTATTGTGTATATTTTATGTATGATTTTAATTTTCCCAAGACACTGAACCATAAGATCCTGGATAGATATAAATGTTATGTTGTTTATCTTAAATATGATGAAATATCTATATAAAAAATGTAATTATTTATACCCTTTATTGATTACTAAACACTTATAATATTATGCTTGATATATCCAAATAAAAACCTTAATTTACCAAAAGTTCCTACTGAGAACGCAAATGTTTCATGGAAAATTAAGCTTCCATTATAAATAGGGTTTCAATGCCCTTTTATGGGTTATATTTAAATTAATGATTGTATCAACTAATATATAAACCATTAAATCCATAATCCTAAATAACATTAAAATAGTACTTTGATACCACTTTGTAATGTATGTTCCTTGAATACCCTATTTGATATTCAGATCACATATCATACTACCCCATGAGTGCTCCCCGATCCCAAATGACTAAATATTAGCATAACTAGTCTTGTAATATTGTTTATGAAATTATTTACCCATTAGTTTAAGATATAATTCAAGGAATAATTCTATTGGAGTTTCAACATGAATTGTTCATAAGTTTGACGTTCTTCAAATAAATAAGGAATATCACCCTTTCAAACAGGTCAAAAGGAGAGTAAAAAAGTGAATTAAGAAGAATATATATATATGAATGAATAAAAACCTAACCAAAAAAATTTTTAGCCATGAAAACTATCCAATAGATAACGTTGAATAAAAATAAGGATTAATATTGAAACATTAACGAGAGACAATTCTATGATCTATACAAGACCTCAAATAACTTCTAAAAGAACCACCTTCAAAGTGGTAATCAATCCTTCTTTCATAATAACATATAAAACTATCCGGAATGGTCCAAAGTTTACATGAGTACCTCTCAGTTACTAAAATACAACAATAAAAGATGTTTTTGGTAGATACCCAAAGCATGAAGTACATGGACAATACATTACTTTTGTAGAATTCTTAATACATGAAAAAAGATGCCCAAAGATGGTATTAGTTTAGTGTCTTTGGAAGCTTGGAACATAATCTTTTAATCATGGTGAAAGATCTTAAACAACTCCGATAGAGATCTACCCCTTTTGTTTTCTTACCTAAAAACATTATTTATTTCAGAGGGAAAAGAAAACATAAAAAGGGTGAGCTAAAATGCTCAGTAAGGGTAAAAATGGGGAACATAAAACAATCCATAAACATTTGATCGTAAAAAAATGAACATAAAACATCAAAATAAGGTTTAATTACATAATTCTTGAATGTGAATAAGGCATAGATCATAACAGAATATTAATAATGATAAAATAGCGAGGAAATAAAACATGTAATTGTGGAAAACCGTTAAGCACATGATATGATTTCCATAGTAGCCAAGGAATTGCTGCCAAGACCATCATAGTGGACAAAGTCCATTACTGAACTGGGTTTACTTGACGTTCTAGCCCTGTATCACTGAACCAGATTTTACTTGCTTTTCCAGCCATGTCTATCTCATGAGATATAAATATTTACCTAATTAATTTGAGAGAGATATAGGTCCCACCCATCTCATAATGAAATCATTCTTTCGTGTGCCACAAAATAAACATAAATCATTCATCAGAACCCAATGAATAAAATGGGTTTCATATACGTCATCCCATCACAACATAATCCATATAAAACAATCAATATAATTTCAACATAAACAAATAAAAACCATGTAAATAATAGGTACATTATACATGAATCATATCCATATTAAATAATTCTATCTTTGATGGCAAATAGTTTGGATAAAACACTTGAAATGAATTCTTGAGAAAAATATCCATTCTTCTTCAAAATCATTTTCTTTTCTCAAAATGCAGTGAGATTTTAAAAGAAAATATTTTTTTTTGAAAATAATAATTATATATTATAGAGGAATATTCATGGATATAAGTTATTTTGAAATCATAAAAAAATCCCTTCATTCCATATAAGTTAAAAAAACATTCTCCTTCTACTTTTGCCAGAAAGTCAAAAAGTAACTCGTATGGTAAACAAAAAAATGATTCCTTCCATACAAAATTGTAAAAGTCAGAAAGGGGTAAACATAAATTAAAATATACATTGAAGAATATTAAACACTTTATAAAAACATTTTTATTAAACATGGATGTGGATGATAAATATAACCCTAGTAAATACTTACGTATAAGCAATCTCAGATAAAAATAAGATTGCAAAATTATCCCTTACCTTAGGTATGATATAATTTGTATGTATCCAAACAGCCAGTATAATGATTTAAATAATTTGATTTACTTATTCCAGAATCATATTCATTGTTATGATATCATATATATCCATATTCTTATCTTCTTATTAGTAATATTTCATTGCTACTTGTTATTCGGGTGTTCATTTCTTTTTGTTCTTATGCAGGTTTTGTCGAATAAATTATTATTCCTCTTTTTAGGTTATAGATACATAATTTACAGAATTGTATTAGTGTAATTTATATCATATTTATTTATTCAATTCAAATATATAATCATTATTCAATGAAGATCATGTAGAACTAGTCACATCACATCATGGAGACGGTAGGCTATACGTACTCACAAGCGATGATATCATTCCCATGATTTTAGAATTATATTTAAGTGTATGGTGTATAATATTTCAGAATAAATATCACTTTAAAATAATCATATATATTTATTTCTTCTATCATTATACCCATCCAAGTATGTTAGTGATGAAATAAAAGATTACACCACGTCGTGGAGACAATAAGCCGTAAGCACGCACGCGTGGTGATTTCATTTTTCATAGGATGGATAGAAGATATAATATGGTTGTTTCATATTAATAATAACATATCAGTATACAAGTGATACTCGAGTTGTTAATTAATAATGAAATAAATCATATATAGGATGTAGAAGAAGAAATAAGTTTGAAACAATCGGTAAACGATATTACCTCTTCTTCGACGCGCCTCTTCTTAACCTCCTCTTAGGGAACTAAAGTTGGTATTTAAAGAAGACCAGGACCTCTAGTAGGTTTCTAGGGAAGTGGAGAAGAGAAATGGAGAGGGTTTGTACAATATTTAACGCTCAAAATTTTGTTAAGAGTAGAGGGAGGAGGTGCCTTTTTATAAGGGAGGATAAGGAAACTTTTGGAAACCTCTAAAAAATTAATTTATAAAAAACTCAAACCCCAATTACAAACCTTAAAAAAAGATAAAAATCCAAATATTAGATGAGATAGGTTTGTAATATCATCAATAAATAAAATTTAGACATTTTGGGAATTCATTTTAAACGTTATCAATATGATTTATCCTTATTTAATCTATTTAATTTTATTTGTGGTAATAATATTCTAAATTTTAAATTGTTATAAATAATTACTTATGTGTTGTAAATTGTCCATAATTGGATACATTATGACATTGTAGACAATATAAATTTAAATTTGTAATTTTTAAATATTTTTGTGATTTTTAAACAATTTAATAATATGTCATTTTTATAAAAAAATAATAGTGTCAATTTTGACACTATTCATTTATTTGAATTTAAATTAAATACACATAGAGAATATGTAACACCCAGAACCCTCTAGACAAGAGCTGGTGCATTACATGTGATATTGGCATGGTTAAAAGGAATGATAATACTGAAGGAACAATCAATTTAATAGTCTTGAAGAAACTAGATTCATAGATGTAACAAAAATTACATTGGAAAGGGTTACAAACTACAATACATAACAAAAACCTAAAAACTGCAACCACATGAACATAAAAAACGATGACCTCCACATCACCTGTAGAAGGAAAAAAATGGAAGGGGTGAGATCAAATTCTCAATAAGGGTTACCAATAGCGGAATCATGATTACAATAATAAGTGAATCATAAACAATCTGACATAATCAAAATGGCATAGTGAATAAATGAACAACTAATTCCTTTAATAAACTAAGAATGAAACTGCATCCATAGGTTTTGTCATAGTGAAAACCTCATGGATAATAATAATAACTGATAACTAATAAAGATAATGCTTATTAATTACACATCATGTATCTGGAACATTAACCATAATACCCTAAAAACAGTTTAGTTCTACGTGTAGAAACCTGTATGATTTTTAAAAACATACTCGAAGGGTCTGTCGCCAAACTGTTTTGTCTCATGAGACCTACCGATGCATCGAGGGTTTGTATTGGGACCCACACACCTCTACATCCAAATAATTCTTTATAAATAGATTCAATACAAGAGAAATATGTATTTACATTATCCATATAGAATAGAGGATACAGATTCATCAACATTTCCACAGTCAAAACAACATTCAAAATAAATATTGTATGTAAAATGGTATACAACTTAGACAATAATAATATCCATGATAAGAGAATATGGATATTTAAATGGAATATAATATCAATTTAAATGTGAACTCAAATGGGCAGTAGGTACACCACATAAGAAAGAGTAGGTGCACAATTACTACGCAAGTCACAATGAAGTGAAAATTGAGACAAAGCCCGTTACCGTGTTGTATTCTATTGAGTCATATGACAAAATTTAATAACCAAAAAAAGAGTAAAAAAATACAATGAATATAATTATAACCATGATAACATATGTCAAATGGAAGTAAAAATATACCACATATAAGAAATGAGAGGCGAACAATGAAAATCCCACAGAATTAAAGGTGAGATGAGAAAACCTCTTACAAACATTTTGGCACGGTAACAAGTGTTATTGAAAGGTATTAATGAGAGGTAAAGGGGTATCCCATTACTTATATGTCAAAATGGTAGTATAGGGGAGTTGATAAAACATACCCCATCATTATAAATTAAAAATAAAATCACACAAGATAGGATGGATTCATGAATAAAAGTGAGAGAGAGGATCCCTTACAAAAAACGTATAATTAGATTGAGGAAAAATCAATGAAATAATTATGTGTGAAAAACATAAACCGAAGAAATAAAATTGGATATAAAGAAAAAATAAATCATAGGTCATTCACACATATTCTTGGAACAATGTAACCAATGACATATATGTTTAACTCAAAGAATGATAATTTAGTTAAGAAATCCCTTACCTTACACTCGAAGGTGTTCTTGTTTGTTCTTAATGACCTGAATAATCAAATTTAGCTTCATTAATTAATAATTACAGAACCTAATAAACAAGTAATTGATATGGTATATCCTTATTAAGTTCATTAATGACATTTTTGATGGGTTTAAGAGATTCAATTTTATTGTTTTGGAATCATTTTCTTACTTGGTTCTAAATGATCGGTTCACTTAATTTCACGTTCGAATAAATATATAAGATGGATGCGGTTGTCCTGAAATGAATTTATATTCTACTAGTGAACATCCAGTAGATTAAATGGTTTTATATTTAATTTTTTTTCTTAGTCAAATATATATATAACCATAGTGACAAGAGTTTTTGTTAATCGGTGGGTTTGATTACCATGAACATGTTTTTCTTTATAACATAATACAAATTTTACAAAAGGATTGAAGAAATAAAAAAGGATATATTACATAATAATCTAGTTCAACCATAACACAAGTGGTTTCATAACATGAAATAAATATTATAATAGAAATTGATAAACTATTGTCCTTGAATGTGAAAAATTAGCACATCTCAAACGGTGCTTTCATTTCGTTCAAATAAAAGTGGGGAAAGGAGAGAGGATAATGAAATATATACCATTAGTATAAAAAATTCTTGTACATGTATGTTACTGGATTTTTCATACTATTTTGGTGAAGGGATGTGAGAAAAGAAACCAAATGAAAAGAACCTAAAATAAAAGAAAATATTTGAAAGAGGAAAATTACCTCTTGAGAATTCCACCTTTGAGAACCTCTTAAGGGGAGAGGTTTTGGTATTTTTATGAGACAAAGGCTTGATGGACTTGGGGGAGGAGGTTGGGAAGGTATTTGGACTGAATTTGGAAAAGTAACAATGCTTGAGAGGAGTGAATGGAAGGTGGGGTGAGAGGGAGTTTTTATAGCGGATGAGAGAGGGGATTTCTTAATATAAAACTCCTTAATTTATTATTTCTTCTCAAGAAAAATAATAGTCAGTATTCCATGACCAATAATAGTAATTTTATCATGTGATCCCGAACCAAGTGGGCTTACATCATCAGAACATCACACATGACTCTATAATTAGTGTATTTATCTTAATTTTTCAATTTCTGGTATGTCACTATTCATCAAAAATTCAAGAATTTCAGAAAAATCTAAAAAATTTACCCTAACCATTTTTCGACGTGCAGAATCCAAAAAAGGAGTCCATTTTTAAAAAATAATTTTTAAATATGATTAATTAAATATTTAATTAAATCATTATTTAATTGAAATATATAACCACTTAGAATATTCAACTTCATTTTTAAAGGTGTAGAAATTCATTTATACACTGAAGGGTATAGATACCATTCATAAGAGTCATATTAATATTCATAAGGGAAAGTTACTATTCATAAGGGTATGTTACTATTAATAAGGGTAGGTAACTATTCACCAAAAATTAAGTTAATTCTATCAGACTCTAAATATCATCTTGAACATAACCGTGTATGTCAGATTTTTAAAATTCAAATCACAGAGCTGAAAAATTTAAGTTTAATGGATAGGTTATAGCTGTCTCCTATAAGTAACCATGTTTTGTTCCATATAGGCTTAGTGATTTATGAAATATAGGCTATCTAATTAGTATATTTTATTTAAGAGAATCATACCATATAATGTTTTGGTTGCTACATTATTCCCTCCTTCAAAGAATTGTGTCCTCACAATTCATTTCATAACCACAAAAGAAAGCTCTCTAATGTTATTACCACATCTCCCATTGTAGAGGATCCTCAGGTTCATTCTGTAGAAAACCCAAATTTATGCTCAACTCCTCTAGTTCTCTGACCCAGACACACCTCGGATAGAAGGGGTTGAACTCTTGCACTGAACACTTGGGCTTCCAGAGGGAGGCTTGAATGGTAGAAAGTTTGGAAATGTCCGAATGGACCAACACATGAAGAACTCGCCGAAACGCGTCTTGACTGAGGACATCTAGGTTTTAGACATTGTTGTACAGGCTAAAACTGAGGAGTTGATACATGTAGGCCGTAGAAAAGTTTCCCTCCAAAGTAGCCTCTGGAAAACATAACCTGGCTATGTAGTTCTGGCCTAGGGTGAAACATATGAAAAGCCCTTCGTGGTATTTTCCTCTTCACCTATACTCGGCCAATTGTGTCGTGGATATGCGGTAGTAAATCGAAGCATTCCCTTGACAGGTGCAGAGAATTTCTAGACTGTTTGTCACTTCATAAAGGTGTTTACATGTTTTTCTCAAGTGTGCGAGAGGTAGGTACTCCTCTTCACAGGTTTTGGTCGCAATTATCTCCAATACCTTCATAGATAGAGATAACATACGGGTTTGTCCTTCCATATGAAAATTTATTATGAAAGTTCACTTTGTGATACTCATTCAAAAGTATAACTGATGAAAGGAAAAGAAGAGAAAACAAGTTATATTCTTATATAAACACTGGTTCAAAAAGTAAAACATGGCTAATGGTTTCCCTAGTCCCCCAATACACGAATCCTCAAAACTAGTTCAAATATTTCAATCTCCCAGAACCATATGCAACACTAAACACACGTCACTCCCGAAGTCCCTTTACCGAGAATACCACCGATGCTAGGGTGCTGACGACCTCAGGTGGATTCCTAAGGTATTATTCAACTGCTCAATTTCCTTAGCCCAGTTTTTAGATAAACGGATCTCCAAAGCGACTCCAAGTTCATCTATCTCCTTGGTCCATATGCAACTTGTGAAACTAGGGTCAATCGCGTGTGGACATTGAAAAATCAGATTGAGAGAAGAATGTAGGGTATCATGTTGAGCGACATCAGTAGGAACATGATTCCAATAATGAAAACAGGTAGTGTCGTTCACAAGGGCTTTAAACTCAATAACTCGAACACAGAGTCTGTAGGTCAAAATCTGACATAGATATGCTGCCCGGAGGACGCCCCCTTGTGCAGCCTCCTCAAAGTCCTCAAGAAAAAAGAAATTATTATCTAGGGTAGAACATTTAAAGATAACCGTGAAGTATTTACCTTGTTATATATAGAATGGTAATTGTGCGCTCGTCATGAGGTAATAGATGAAACCTCCTCCATGGTGAAGTTGGAGTACACGAGGAGAGTTGGATACTCGGTAGAGGGTTTTTCGTGATAAATGAATAAAAAGTCTCATAGTTTTCTACACATGATTTTCCCACTATGGTCTCTAATACTTCTACTGGAAGAGACAGAAGACAAGTACTTTCCTTGTCCATCTGAAAATTAAGAAGAAAAAATTCTTTCATAGTATTGTTTAAGTAAGTTTTTCATTGTTTAATTATGGTTTTCCAGAGTTATGCAAACCTAATCCTCTGAGGAAAATTTACATTAAAATCCTTCATAATGGCTTGTAAAAAAATTTGAATTATCCAAAACATATCCCCTGAGAGTGTTGTAACCATGAGTGAAACAAGGTCCGTTGTCGTGTACCAGTTCTCGTTCAAGTCTAGCTAAAAGCGCTGTTTTCGGGTTTTACCCCTTGATACTTCTGATCCAGAGCGGCCTCTACCTGGTCGTATCCAGAGAGGGATGTATTCGCTAGAAATATTCACATAATCTATTCCACACCAAAAAACTAGAACTCTCTTGTATGTTCATCCTGAAGTACAACCTTAGGGAATTGTTCCTAATCTACATTTTCAAATCTAGTTTCCAAGTTTCCTACTAAACTTCCTTTGATACCAACTGTAACACCCCGAACCCTCTAGACAGGAGCCGGTGCATTACTTGTGATATTGGCATGGTTAGAAGGAATTACAATCCTAAAGGAACGATCAGTTTAGTAGTCTTGAAGAAACTAGATTCATATATGTAACACAAATTACATTGGAAAGGGTTACAAACTACAATACATAACAAAAACATAAAAACTACAACCATAGGAACTCAAAAAATGATCACCTCTTCATCACCTGTAAAAGTAAACAATGGAAGGGGAGAGGTCAAATGCTCAGTAAGGGTTTCAAATAGCAGAAACATGAGTACAATAATAAGTGAATCACAAACAATCTGACATAATCAAAATGGCATAGTGAATAAATGAACAATTAATTCCATTAATAAAATGAGAATGAGACTGCATCTATGGGTTTTGAAATAGTGAAAACCTCATGGATAATAATAATAACTGATAATGAATAAAGAGAATACTTATTAATTGGATATCATGTATCTGGAACACGAACCCTAATACTGTAAAAATGGTTTAGTTCTATGGGTAGAAACCCGTCTGATTTTTGGAAACCAACTCGAAGGGTCTGTCTCCAAACCATTTTGTATCATGAGACCTACTGATGCATCAAGGGGTTGTAGTGGGCCCCACACATATAAAAATCCAAATAATTATTTATAAATATATTCAATACAAGAGAAATATGTATTTACATTATCCGTATAGAATAGAGGATACAGATTCATCAACATTTCCACAGTCAAAACAACATTCAAAATAAATACCGTATGTAAAAAGGTATACGACTTAGAAAATAACAATATACATGATATGAGAATATGAATATTTAAATGGAATATAATTTCAATTGAAAAGTGATCTCAAATGGGAATTAGGTGCACCACATAAGAAAGAGTAGGTGCACAATTACTAAGCAAGTCACAATGAAGTGAAAATTGAGATAAAGCTCCTTACTGTGTTACATTCAATTGAGTCATATGACAAAAGTTAATAACCACCAAAAGAGTCACAAAATAAAATGAATATAATGAGAATGATGATAACATATGTCAAATGGCAGTACACCTATACCAAATATAAGAAATAAGAGGCGAACAATGAAAATCTCACAGAATTAAAGGTGAGATGAGAAAACCTCTTACAAACATTTTGGCATGGTAACGAGTGTTATTGAAAGGTCTTAATGAGATGTAAAGGGGTATCCCAATATTTATATGTAAAAATTTAAGTATTGGGTAGTTGAGAAAACATACCCCATCATTATAAATTAAAAACAAAACCACACAGGATATGGTGGATTCTTGAATAAAAGTGAGAGAGAGGACCCCTTACCAAAAACGTATCATTAGATTGAGGAAAAATCAATGACATAATTATGTGTGACAAACATAAACCCACACAATAAAAGTGTATATATATAATAAAACAACCATAGGTCATTCAGACATATTTTTTGAACAATTTATCCAATGAAATAGATGTTTAACTCAAAGAATGAAAATTGAGTTAAGAAATCCCTTACCTTACGCTCGAAGGTGTTCTTGTTTGTTCTTAATGACATGAATAATCAAATTTAGATTCGTTAATTAATAATTACAGAACCTCATAAACATGTAATTTTTATGTTATAACCTTATTATGTTCATTAATGTCCTTTTTTAAGTGTTTAAGATATTCAATTTTATTGTTTTGGAAGCATTTTCTTATTGGTTTTAAATTATCGGTTCACTTATTTTCAAGTTTGAATAAATATATAAGATTGATGTGATTGTCCAGAAATGAAGTTATATTCTATTATTGAACATCCAGTAGATTACATGGTTTTATATTTAATTTGGTTACATAGAGTAAGGTCAAATATATATATATATAACCTTAGAGACAACCGTTTTTGTTAATCGGTGGGTTTGATTACCATGAACATGTTTTTCTTTATAACATAATACTAATTGTAAAAAAGGATTACAAAACTAAAAAAATAAGATATATTACATAATAATCTGGTTAAACCATAACAGAAATGGTTTCATGACCAGAATTAAATATTTTAATAGAAATTGATAAACCGTTGTCCTTGAATGTGCTATATTAGCACATCTCAAACGGTGCTTTCATTTCGTTCAAATAAAAGTGGGGAAAGGAGAGAAGATAATAAAATATACACCATTAGAATGAAAAAATTATAGTACATGTATGTTACTAGATTTTTCATACAATTTTGGTTAAGGGAGGTGAGAAATGAATCAAAATTAAAAGAACATAAAAGAAAAGAATGGATTTGAAAGAGGAAAATTACCTCTTGAGACTTCCTCCTTTGAGAACCTCTTAAGGGGAGAGGTTTTGGTATTTTTTTAGACCAAGGCTTGATGGAAATGGGGGAGGAGGTTGGGAAGGTATTTGGATAGAATTTGGAGAAGGCACAAGGCTTGATAGGAGTGAATGGAAGGGGGTGAGAGGGGGTTTTATAGTGGAGGAGAGATGGAATTTCTTAATATAAAACTCATTAATTTATTATTTCTCCTCAATACAAGGAATAATGAGTATTCCATGACCATGAATAGTAATTTTATCATGTGATCCTGAACCAAGTGGGCACATAAGCAAAACATCACACATGACTCTATAATTAGTGTATTTATCTTAATTTTTCAATTTATTATATGACACTATTCATCAAAAATTCAAGTATTTTAGAAAAATCCCAAAAAATTTACCCTAACCATTTTTTGATGCGTAGAATCTAAAAATGAATTCCATTTTTCAAAATGAATTTTCTAAATATGATTAATTAAATATTTAATTAAATAATTATTTAATTGAAATATATAAACACTTAGAATATTCAACATCATTTTTAAAGGTGTCCAAATTCATTTATACAATCAAGGTTATAGATACAATTCATAAGAGTCATATTACTATTCATAAGGTTATGTTACTATTCATAAGGGTATGTTACTATTCACCGAAAAGTAAGTTAATTCTATCAGACTCTAAATATCATCTTGAATACAACCGTGTATGTCAGATTTTTAAAATTCAAATCACAGATCTGAAATATTTAAGTTTAATGTCTAGGTTATGGCTATCTCCTATAAGTAACCATGTTTTTTTCCATAGAGGCTCAGTGATTCATGAAATATAGGCTATCCAATGAGTACAGTGTATTTAAGACAATCATACCATATAATGTTTAGGGTGCTACAAAATATATTCAAACCAAAATATTTAATAGGTTCCTAATATGTCATATACATCTAGAAAATTCGCGGAGAATATTAATTAGTTCATATAATATTTATTTTAATATTTTTAAAACCATTTATTTGATATTTCTCTTAATAAAATAATTACTACAACATTTTTGAATAATTATTTAATATACTTATTTGTTGCATAAAAATTAAAAATAAAATACTATGATGAATATAAATATAATATATTTCATAATAATACTTTTAATCGAATTTAACTTCTAAAACACCCAACTTTTAAAATGTTATTTTTATTAAATTATGAATGTGACACCTTTGACATCATTTAAAATAAAATAATATAAGTGTCATAATTGATTTTATAAGGCTCTAAATGGTAAACTATTAGACCTTTGGTTGATAATGGGGTATATTTACACAACCAATAAGTTTTTTTCTGGTATTTGGGCCTTTTATGGGTATTATTCGTTTAATAAATACTATATTATTGATTTTTCATTAAATAAATAATTTTTGCATCATTAATGTATAAGATATTAAGGTAGTTATATATTTATTCAAACTTAAAAATAAATTACCCTGATAATGAAAAACAATTTATCCTTTAAATGAGTGTTTATAACCGAATTTATTTTCTGTATAACCTTATATTAAAAATAATTTAATTATTGAAGTTTGAGAGAGACATATTTCACTTTCATTTAAAATAAATAAATTAAAGGTCTTAATCAAAAACAAGTGGGTTATAATATATAACTTTTCTACCCAAGTATATTTTAGGACGAAATATAATCATCCAATTATATTAATACACGTGTTAGGGTAATTTTATAATATTATTTTTACCCTTAATTACCAAATTTACCTTTAACCGTGGTAAATAAAATTTACTGTAGTTACTATTAATAATACCCAAAAATAAAAGTTATAAATTTACACAATTTTAACCTCTTGATTCCAAAAATGGAATCCATTTTTACAAATTCAAAACACATAATATGAAATATTTAATTTAAAATTAATCTCATTGTTAGAAAAAACGGGTTTTTGGTTAAAACATTACAAAACATTGATATCATTTACCTACGAATTCAATGTAAAATTAATGATAACGACTTTTATTAAATTAAATGGTAAAAATATCTTATATTTATACTTTAAAACCATTCAAAATTATAATTTAACCATATAAATTATCTTGATGAAAAAATGTGTTTTTAATTAAAATTTGTCGTATTTTTACTATTCATCAAAATATGAATGTTATCATAAAAATGTTAAAACTTTATACAATGTAAATTTTTATATCTTTATTAAAAATAAGAATTTTATCTTGTAAAATCGAACTTATAAACTTGTAAAAAATTAGATTTAAAATGTGTGCTCCGTCAAAAGGTGACAAAACTGCATTTTTTGAAAAATACTTCTTTTATCCGAAAAATTTATTTTGTTCTCATACCTCATTCTAGAAAATGTGTAAGATGAATTATAATGTTATAAAATTCAAAACTTAGTTAATATTATTCATAACTACTAGTTCATAATATTATAAAAATATATCATTGTTTAGTGAAACTCGATATTGTGTACACCACACGCTATTAAGGAAGGTCGCACTTGCGTGTAATGCAAGCCAAGTTAGGAATGAGTGTAGTGAAATTTTTTTTGGTGTTTCCTATAACATAATCAAAACTTATTTCATTTATACATTGAAAAAAATCTATACTCAATGTTGCGTAGAATAATTTCTACTAAAAGAACTTGAAATTGTGTCTAACACGAGCCAAGAATATTGTTGCGTATACTGCAAACTAATACAGTGTTGCGTATAGCGCAAGATAATATTGGTGTAGTGTACAATAAAAGATATCAAAGAAATTAAAAAGAATATATCTCATAAAATCTTGGGGTGTTACATCTTACCCCCCTTAAAATGAATTTAACCCTCTAATTTTTTTAGGGTTATAAATGGTTTACTACTTGATAGTTTCTTTCATAGAAATGCACATCATAAAATAGAATATTAAAAATTTATTTTAAAAAGGATAGTTATAATCATAATGGTCACCCAAAGTAACTCATCACTAGTTTTCCACATAGGACAACATAGGTGAAAACATGGAAATGGAAGATAAATCTAACCATCAACTTCTAATGAAGAGTGGTAGAGGAAATGGCTATGAAAAAGCCAAAAATCACAAAGCCATAAATTTTTAATGATCTAAGGTACCTTTGGATTCATCATTTATGAGGGTACTAGGAAAACATTTTTGGTTTTCATGATCACTTCCCTAAAGTTGATGAATTTTTTCATAAGGAGAAATACTTTCTTTATTTCAGTGTAATATCATCATTGGTCATTCCATGAACAATTTACACTTCATCTCTTATTTAAAGAAATGAAGTTGAATTTTTCATTCTGGAAGTCTTAGCAGATCATGCGATGGAATGATAGGTCATTCCATATATTTCAACCAAAAGGTTTGAAAAAGTTATTAAATATACATAAGTCCATATATGGTGATATTAATCATATATGGTTCCAAAAATTGACTTATAATTCATCTATCATACCACTTAATAAAATAAAACTTTTTTCTACTAACCAGGGACTTCCTGTAGGTCAATGGTAGGCGATAAAGGCCTGTCGCACTTCGGTTGTGGGTTCGATTATCGCAAACTTGTCCGACGCGACGGGTTGTCGCCCATCCTACATTTTTTCCTTTTTCTAAAACTATACTATTATAACATTCCAGCAATAATATCGAAAAATTTCTAGACTTAAAAAATACTATATGATGTCTAACCTAATACATTACAATATTTAGGCTTATCCAAAATAATTCTGTCCAAGCTCATTGTATAAAAAAAATGATCACTAGAAAGGTCGTCACCCAAGAATGTGAATACAAGCATTTATCCCCCATATATCATAAGATATATCTTGTTGGTGACATTCCAAACATGGGAATAACTTAATCATGTATACTCTTGAAACATGAATTACCATAGAACCTTAGTGTAAACATGAATGATGACAAAAGTTAACTCTTTCCGCATAACAAAATCCCAAAATTTCTATATATTCAAACCATGATGTCACATTGTCCTTATATCAGTCATGAGCTCATTAATACTATCAAACATATTATTTTCTCCTTATTATTTCATTATGCGCATATCATCTGCTTTCCAAAAATATTTCAATCACTTTTCATGGTTACTGGTACCCTAAAATTATTGGAAACCAATTCATAGATATTATAATATTCCAAGATACTATAAATGAGATTCAAGAACACTATTTTGGAATCCCGTAACATATACACTAAATTGTTCCACAACTTCATTGTAATATTCAACATCACAAATAGTGATCATATGTGACTTAACTTTGTCCTTTGACTTAAGAGGTTGTTAATTTCGATCATCATTAATCCTTGGATTGAGGCATTGGTTAGTATAATTCCCCATTTCCTTTCACTTGTAGCATTTAAGTGTTGGTGGTGCGTTCTATGTAGTCTTTTCTTTATTCACATCATTAGCTACGTTTTTTCCATTACTTAGGCAATCAACTGCTCGATGAACTTCTTTTCCACACTTAAAAAAAGTTTCTAGTCCCTTTAAGACAATATCCACCATGCTTCTTTCTGCACTTTGAGCATAAAGAGACATTCGTATTCTTTTCACCATTTTTTTTTTGAGATATTTCCCTGAACTCCATCTATTGTTTTTTGTCAAAACCATGATATGAATATGTAACCCCAACATCCAGTTCTACCTTGATAGCACAACACACAATTTCTTCATAGCTACTGAAGTCTCTTATAGCCAATTCCCTTCGAAGACTTGGTTTTAAGCTACTTAAGAATCGATCAACTTTACTTTCAGGTTGGATGATAATTCCAGATTCATACCTTTCAAGCCTTGTAAAATTTTCCTCGTATATACCAACAAATTTATTATCATTTATTTAAGCTCAAGTAACTCCTTTTACATATTTATTCAAATAATACGAGGTCTGTACTTATTGAAAAACAAGTTCTTGAACTCGTCCCATTCCATTGATTCAATTTTATATCGGGGCCTTGTATTCTTAATTAGAGTCCATCACTGGTTTGGTTCACATTATAAATGGTAAACAACCAAAATTACTTTTTCATGATCTGAACAATGAATTATGGAAAATATCTTTTTAATGGTCCTGATCCATTGTTCAGCAATAAGTAGATCGGAAGACACATTGAAAGAAGGTGGATGTTGCCTCATGAAGGACTCAATAGAATATTGTTCCCTTCTCTGGTCATTTAGAAGTCCAGAATGATTCATATCTTGTGTAAGTATAGAAATAATATTTTTCAATCCATCTCCCATAACATTGTTTTGTTCAGGAGGAAAATCATTGCATTGTCCATTACATTGATCAACTCAATTCCTTTGGGTTCCAGCCATCGTCTAAAACCCAAAAAGAATAGTGTTAGAGGAAAAAATCATGCCAGGAAGAAAACATAATAGAGGGGGATTACCTTCAATATATAACATCTTAGGTTTTATTATAATATCGTTACCGTAATTATAGGAGTACAACCTATACTTATACTTAACCTTAGAGACATCTTTAGACATACCTTAGAAATATCTCTAGGGATATCAATAATGTTTTCGCATCCATGTTTCCAAAGGTTAACTACAACTTTGCTCTAATACCAACCGTAGAGACCCAAATCTTGACGTACATGTAAATTACATTACTTTTGTGGAATTCTTAATACATGAAAAAAAACAGACACCCAAAGACCGTATTATTTTAGTGTCTTTGGAAACATGGAACACAATCTTCTAATCATGGTGAAAGATCTTCAACAACTTTCATAAAGATCTTCCCATTTTTCTTTCTTACATAAAACTTTTCTTTATATCCTAGGGAAAAGAAAACATAAAAAGGGTGAGCTCAAATGCTTTGTAATAGTAAACAAGGAGAACATAAAACAATCCATAAACATTTGATCATAAAAAGATAAACATAAAACATCAAAATCCTGAGTAATGACATAAATAATGGCAGTGCATAAGGCATAGATCATAATGTAAAATTAATCATGATAAAATAGCATAGAAATAAAACATGTAATTGTGGAAAACCATTAAGCACATGATATGATATCCATAGTATCCAAGGAATTACTGCCAAGACCATCATAGTGGACAAAGTCCATTACTAAACCGGGGTTTACTTGTCGTTCTAGCCCTGTATTACTGAACCAAATTTTACTTGCTGTTCCAGCCATGTCTATCTCATAGAATATAAATCTTTACACAATGCATTGTAGGGAGATATAGTTCCCACCCATCTCATAATGAAATCATTCTTTCATGTGCCACAAAATAAACATAAATCATTCATCATAACACAATGAATAAAATGGGTTTCATATACGCCATCCCATCATAACATAATCCATATAAAAAATGGATATAATTTCATAATAAACAAAATAAAACCATGTAAATAATAGGGACATTATACATGAAGCATATCCATATTAAATAATTTCATCTTAGATGGAAAATAGTTTGGATAAAACTCTTGAAATGAATTCTTGAGGAAAATATCATTTCTTCTTCAAAATCATTTTATTTTCTCAAAATGCCATGCTATTTTAAAAGAAAAGAATTTTATTGAAAATAATAATGAAATATTTCATAGGAATATTCTTGAAAATAAAGCATTATGAAACCGTAAAAAATACATTCATGCCATATAATTTAAAAAAACATTCTTGTTGTACTTTTTCCGGAAAGTCTAACTTGTATGGTAAACAGAAGAAAGATTCCTTCCATACAACATAGTGAAGGTCAAAAAGGGGTAACCATGACTTTAAACCTACATGGAATAATATTAAACACTTTATGAAAACATTTTTATAAAACATGAAAATAGATGATTAATATAACCCCAGTAAATACTTACATATAAGCAATCTCAGATAAAAATGAGATTGCAAAATTATCCCTTACCTTAGATCTGTTATGCTTTGTACGTATCCAAACCTCATATATAATGATTTAAATAATTTCATAAACTTATTATAGAATCATATTCATTTTTATGATATCATATATGGTCATATTTCTATCTTCTTATTAGTAATATTTCATTGCTTCTGGTTATTCGAGTGTCATTGCTTTATGTTCTTATGTGTGTTTTGTCGAATAAATTCTTATTCCTATTTTTTGGTTATAGATAGATCATTTACAGAATGGTATTAGGGTAATATATTTCATGTTTATTCATTCAATTAATTTATATAATCATTATTCAATGAATATCATGTAGAACGAGTCGCATCACATCGTGGAGACGGTAGGCCGTACGTACGCACGATCGATGATATCAATCCCATTATTGTGGAATTGTATTGAAGTGTATGGTGTATAATATTTAAGAATAAATATAACTTTACAAAAACCATATATAGTTATTTCTTCCATACTTATACCCATAAAAGTATGTCAGTGATGAAATAAAAGATTACACCACGATGTGGAGACGATAAGCCGTACGTACACACGCGTGGTGATTTCATTTTTTCGAAGGATTGATAGAAGATAGAATATGGTTGTTTAATATTCTTAATAACATATTTGTATACAAGTGATACTGGAGTTATTACTTAATAATGAAACAACTCATATAGAGGAAGTAGAAGAAGAAATAAGTTTGAAAGAATCAGTAAAGGATATTACCTTTTCTTCGACACACATCTTCTTAACCTCCTCTTAGGGTGATAAAGCTAGTGTTTTAAGAAGACCAAGACCTATAGTAGGTTTCTAGGGAAGTTTATAAGATAAATATATAGGGTTTGGCTGAGCTTGAAGGCTCAAAATGTTGTGAAGAGGAGATGGAGGAGGTTCCTTTTTATAAGGGATGAGAGGGGAACTTTTGGAATCCTCTAAAATATTAATTTATAATAAACTAAAACCCACTTAAAAACCTCAAAAAATGACACAAATCCGAATCTTAGATGATATAGGGTTGTAATATCATCAACCAATAAAATTTAGACAAGTTGGGAATTTATTTAAAACCTTATAAACTTGATTTAACCATATTTAACCTATTTAATTTTATTTGTGGTAATAATATTCTAAATTTTAAATTGTTATAAATAATTACGTATGTGTTGTTAATTGTCCATAATTATATACTTTATAAAATTTTAGACCATATAAATTTCAATTTTTAATTTTTAACCATTTTTGTGATATTTAAAAAATTTAATAATATGTCATTTTTATAAAATAACAATAGTATCAATTTTGAGACTATTCATTTATTTTAATTTAATTAAAATACAAGAAGAGAATATATTCGAACAAAAAAATTTAATTGGTTCCTAAAATTTCATATTGTTATATGAAATTTGTGGAGAATATTAATTAGTTCATATAATATTTATTTTAATATTTTTAAAACAATTTATTTGATATTTCTCTTAATAAAATAATTACTACAACATTTTTGTATTATTATTTAATATACTTATGTTTTGCATAAAAATTAAAAATAAAATTCTTTGATGAATATAAATCTATTATAGTTCATAAGAATACTTTTAATCTAATTTATTTTAAAAAATACCCATCTTTTAAAATGTTATGTTTATTAAATTATGAAGGTGACAACTTTGACATCATTTAAAATAAAATAATATAAGTGTCATAATCGCTGTTATAAGGCTCCAAATGGTCAAATATTCTACATTTGAATTCATATGGTTTATATTTATACTACCAATAAGTTTTGGTCAGGTATTTGGGCCTTTTATGGGTATTATTATTTTAATAAAAACTATATTATTTATTTTTCACTAAATAAATAATTTCTGAATCATTAATGTATAAGATATTAAGGTAAATATATATTTATTAAAAATTACAAATAAATTACCATGATAAATAAAAACATTTTAGATTTCAAATGAATATTTATAAAAGAATTTATATTCTTTATAACCTTATATTAAAAATAGTTTAATTATTAATGTTTGAGTGAGACATATTTCACTTTCTTTTTAAAAAATTAAATTATAGGTCATAACAACATACAAGTGGGTTCTAATAGAAACCATTTCGACCCAAGTATATTTTAGGACGAAATATAATCATTAAATTATATTAATACATGTGTTAGGGTAATTTTATAATATTTTTTTACCGTTAATTACCTAATTTACCTTTAACTGTGGTAAAGTAAATTTACCGTAGGTACTATTCATAATGCCCAAAAATAAAAGTTATCTATTTAAACTATTTGAACCTCATGATTACAAATATTGAATCCATTTATAAAAATTCAAAACAAATAATATGCAATAATTAATTTAAAATTAATCCCGTTGTCAAAAAAATAAAACGAGTTTTTGTTTAAAACATTGCAAAAGATTGAAATGATTTTACCTACGAATTCAATGTAAAATTAATGATAATGACATTAGTTACATTAAATGGTAAAAATATCTTATATTTATACTTTAAAACCATTAAACATTATAAATTATCCATATAAATTATCTCAATGAAAAAAGTTGTTTTTAATTAAAATTTAGCGTATTTTTACTATTCATCAAAATATGAATGTTATCAGAAAAGTATCCAAACATTATCCAATGTAAATTTTTATATCATGATTCAAAATAAGAAGTTTATTTTTTAAAATTTAACTTATAAACTTGTCAAAAATTATATTTAAAATGGGTGCGCCATCAAAAGGCGACAAAACTGCATTTTTTTGAAAAAAACATCTTTTATCCGAAAAATTTATTTTGTTCTCATACCTCATTCTAGAAAATGTGTATGATGAATTATAATTTTATAACATTAAAAAAGTAGTTAATACTAATCATAACGACTAATTCATAATATTATAAAAATATATCATTGTCTAGTGAAACTCGGTATTGCATACAACACACACTATTGAGGAAAGTCGCTCTTGCGTGTAATGCAAGACAAGTCAGGATTGCGTGTAGTGCAAGCTTCCTTTGGTGTTGAATATAATATAATAAAAACTTATTTCATTTATACATTGAAAAAAATCTGTACTCAATGTTGCGTAGAATAATTTCTTCGAAAATAACTTGAAATTATGTGTAACACGAGCCAAGAATATTGTTGTGTATACTGCAAATTAATCCGGTGTTGCGTATAGCGCAAGATAATCTTGGTGTAGTGTACAATAGAAGATATCAAAGAAATTAAAAAGAATATATCTCATAATATCTCAGGGTGTTACATTATACCACACTTAAAATGAATTTCACCCTCGAAATATTTTGGGGTTATTTATAGTTTACTACTTGATAGTTTCTTTCATAGAAACGTACATCGTAAAATGGAATATTAAAACTTCATTTTAAAAAAGGAAAGTTAGAATCATAATGGTCACCCAGATTAACTCAGAACTATGTTTCCACATAAGAAAACATAAGTGAAAACATGGATATGGAAGATAAATATAACCATCAGCTTTCGATGAAGAGTGGTAGAGGAAATGGAAATGAAAAAGCCAACAATCACAAATCCATAAATTTGTGATGATCTAAGGTACATTCTGATTCATCGGGCATGAGGGTACTAGGAAAACATTTTTGGTTTTCATGATCACTTCCCTAAAGTTGATGAATTTCTTCATAAGGAGAAATACTTACTTGATTTTAGTGTAATATCATCATTGGTCATCCCATGAACAATTTCCACGTCATCTCTTATTTAAAGAAATGAAGTTGAATTTGTCATTCTTGAAGTGTTAGCAGATATGATTGGTCATTCCATCTGTTTCAAACAAAAGGTTTTCAAAAGTTATTAAATATACATAAGTCCATATATGGTGATATTAATCATATAAGGTTTCAAAAATGGACTTAAACTTCATCTATCATACCGCTTAATAAAATAAAACTTTTTTCTACTAACCAGAGACTTCATGTAGGCTAGTGGTAGGTGATAAAGGCCTATCGCACTTTGGTTGTGGGTTTGATTCTCACAACCTTTTCCAACATGATGGGTTGTCGCCCGTCCTGCAGGTTTTCCTTTTTCTAAAACTATACTATTATAACATTCCAAAAATAATATCGAAAAAGTTCTTGACTTAAACAATACTATATGATGTCTAACCTAATCCATTAAAATCTTTAGGATTATCCAAAATACTTCTATCCAAGCTCATAGTATAAGGAAAATGATTAGTAGAAAGGTCATCAACCAATAATGTGAATACAAGCATTTATCCCCCATATATCATAAGATATATCTTGTTGGTCACATTCCAAACATGTGAATAACTTAATCATGTATTCTCTTGAAACATGAATTACCATAGAACCTTAGTGTAAACATGAATGCTGTCAAAAGTTAACTCTTTCCGCATACCAAAATCCCAAAATTTCTATATATTCAAACAATGATGTCACTTTGTCCTTATATCAGTCATGAGCTCATTAATACTATAAAAAATATTATTTTCTCCTTATCCCTTCATTATGCGTATATCATCTACTTTCCAAATATATTTCAATCACTTTTCATGGTTACTGCTACCATACAATTTTTGGAAACCAATACATAGATATTCTAATATTCCATAATACTATAAATGAGATTCAACAACACTATTTTGGAATCCCGTATCATAAACACTTAATCGTTCCACACCTTCATTTTCATATTCAATATCACCAATAGTGATCGCATATGACTTCCCATTGTCCTTTGACTTAAGAGGTTGTTAATGTCGATCATCATTAATCCTTGGATTGGGGAATTAGTTAGCATAATGCCTCATTTACTTGTACTTGTAGCATTGAAGTGTTGGTGGTGCGTTCTTTATAGTATTTTCTCTTTTCACATAATTAGATACCTTTTTCCAATTACTTAAGCACTCAACTGCTCGATGGCCTCTTTTCCACACTTAAAAACATTTTCTAGTCCCTTTAATACAATCACCACCATGCTTCTTTCCTCACTTTGAGCATAAAAAGACATTCGTCTTCTTTTCATCATTGTTTTGAGATTTTTCTTTGAACTCTATCTTTCATTTTTTGTCAAAACGATGAGATGGATATGTAACACCAACTTCCAGTTCTATCTTGATAGCACAACACACAATTTCTTCATAGCTACTGAAGTCTCTTATAGCTAATGCCCTTCGAAGACTTGGTTTTAAGCCACTAAAGAATCGATCAACACTACTTTCAGGTTGGATGATAAAGCCAAATGCATACCTTTCAAGCCTTGTAAAATTTTCCTCATATATTCCAAAAAATTTATTATCCTTTCGCTTAAGCTCAAGGAACTCATTTTCCATCTTTATTTGAAGAATACGAGGTATGTACTTTTTGAAAAACAAGTTCTTAAACTCATCCCATTCCGTGGATTGAATTTTATATTGGGGATTTTATTCTTAATTAATGTCTACCACTGGTATGCTTCACCTTCTAAACGGTAAACAAACAAAATGAATTTTTCATGTTCTGAACAATGAAGTATGGAAAATTTATTTTCAATGGTACTGATCCATTGTTCAGCAATATGTAGATCAGAAGACCCATTGAAAGAAGGTTGACGTTGCCTCATAAAGGACTCAATAGAATATTGTTTCCTTCTCTGGTCATTTGGAAGTCAAGAATGATTCATAGCTTGTGTAAGTATAACAATAATATTTCAGACTCCATCTCCCATAACATTGGTTTGTTCAGGAGGACAATCATTGCATTGTCCATTACATTAATCAACTCGGTTCCTTCGGGTTCCAGCCATCGTTTAAAACCCAAAAAGAACAGTGTGAGAGGAAAAAATCAAGCCAGGAAAACAACATAATAAAGGGGGAGTACCTAAAATATCTAACATATTAGGTTTAATTCTATGATCGTTACCGTAATTACAGGACTATAACCTATACTTACCCTTAACCTTAGAGACATCCCTAGACATACCTTAGAAATATCTCTAGGGATCTCACTAAAGTTTTCGCATCCACGTTTCCAAAGGTTAGCTAAACATTTGCTCTGATACCAACCATAGAGACCTAAATATTGACGTACATGTACATTACATTACTTTTGTGGAATACTTAATACATTAAAAAAAACAAACACCCAAATACCAAATTAGTTTAGTGTCTTTGGAAACTCGGAACATAATCTTCTAATCATGGTGAATGATTTTCAACATCTCCCATAAAGATCTTCCCATTTTTCTTTCTTTCCTAAAAAATTTCTTTATATCCTAGGGAAAAGAATACATAAAAAGGGTGAGCTCAAATTCTCAGTAAGATTAAACAAGGATAACATAAAACAATCCATAAACATTTGATCATAAAAACTTGAACACAAAACATCAAAATCATGAGTAATGACATAAATCTTGGCAGTGCATAAGGCATAGATCATAAAGGAAAATTAATCATGATAAAATAGCATGGAAATAAAACATGTAATTGTGGAAAACCATTATGCACATGATATGATTTCCATTTTAGCCAAGGCATTGCTTCCAAGACCATCATAGTAGACAAAACTCCATTAATGAACCGAGTTTACTTGTCGTTGCAACCCTACATTACTGAACCAGATTTTACTTTCCATTCCATCCATGTCTATCTCAATGGATATAAATATTTACCCAATGCATTGGAGGGAGATATAGTTCCCACCCATCTCATAATTAAATAATTCTTTTGTGTGCCACAAAATAAACATAAATCATTCATCATAACCCAATGAATAAAATGGGTTTCATATACGTCATCCCATAATAACATAATCCATATATAACAATCGATATAATTTCATCATAAACAAAATAAAACCATGTAAATAATAAGGACATTATACATGAAGCATACCCATATTAAAGAATGTCATCTTAGATGGAAATTAATTTGGATAAAACACTTGAAATGAATTCTTAAGGAAAATATCCTTTCTTCTTCAAAATCATTTTCTTTTCTCAAAATGCCATGCGATTTTAAAAGAAAATAATTTTGTTGAAAATAATCATGAAATATTGTAGTGGAAGATTCATGGAAATAAGGCGTTATAAAATCATAAAAAATCCACTCACACTGTATAATTTAAAAAAACATTCTTGTTTTACTTTTTCCAGAAAGTCAAAAAGTAACTCGTATGGTAAACAGAAGAAAGATTCTTTCCATACAAAATAGTAAAAGTCAAAAATGAGTAAACATGACTTTAAACAAACATGGATGAATATTAAAAACTTTACGAAAACATTTTTATAAAAAACGGACATGGATGATAAATATAACCTCAGTAAATACTTACATATAAGCAATCTCAGATAAAAATGAGATTGCAAAATTATCCCTTACCTTAGGTCTGATATGATTTGTACATATCTGAACCTATTGTATAATGATTTAAATAATTTCATTTACTTATTAAAGAATCATATTCATTGTTATGATATCATATATGGTCATATTCTTATCTTCTTATTATTAATATTTCATTGCTACTTGTTATTCGGGTGTCATTGCTTTATGTTCTTATGTGTGTTTTTTCGAATAAAATCTTATTCCTCTTTTTTGGTTATAGATACATCATTTAAAGAATGTTATTAGTGTAATATATATCATATTTATTCATTCAATGAATTTATATAATCATTATTCAATTAAGATCATGTAGAACGAGTCGCATCACATCGTGGAGACGGTAGGCCGTACATACGCACGAGCGATGATATCAATACCATGATTGGGGAATTATATTGCAGTGTGTGATGTATAATATTTAAGAATCAATATAACTTTAAAATAATCACATATAGTTATTTCTTCCATGCTTATACCCATCAAAGTATGTTTGTGATGAAATAAAATATTACACCACGGCATGGAGACGGTAAGCCATACGTAGTGATTTCATTTTTTCATAGGATGGATAGAAGATAGAATATGGTTGTTTCATATTTATAATAACATATTAGTATAAAAGTGATACTGGAGTTATTACTTAATAATGAAACAACTCATATAGAGTAAGTAGAAGAAGAAATAAATTTTAAAGAATCGGTAAAGGATATTACCTCTTCTTCGACACACATCTTCTTAACCTCTTCTTAGGGCGCTAAATTTAGTCTTTGAAGAAGACCGAGACCTCTAGTAGGTTTATAGGGAAGTTTATAAGAGAAATGGACTTGGTTTTTCTGAGCTTGAAGGTACTAAATTTTATGAAGAGGAGAGGGAGGTGGTGCCTTTTTATAAGGAATGATAGGGGCACTTTTGGAAACCTCTAAAATATTAATTTATAATAAACTCAAACCCCACTTAAAAACCTCAAAAAAATGACACAGATCCAAATCTTAGATGCGATAGGGTTGTAATATCATCAACCAATAAAATTTAGACATGTTGGGAATTTATTTTAAACCTTATCAACTTGATTTAACCTTATTTAATCTATTTAATTTTATTTTTGGTAATAATATTCTAAATTATAAATTGTTGTAAATAATTACTTATCTATTGTCAATTGTCCATAATTATATACTTTATTACATTTTAGATCATATAAATTTAAATTTATAATTTTTAAATATTTTGGTTATTTTTAATCAATTTAATAATATATCATTTTTATAAAATAACAATAGTGTCAATTTTGACACTATTCATTTATTTTAATTTAATTAAAATACACACAGAGAATATATTCAAACCAAAATATTTAATATGTTCCTAAAATTTCATATTCTTCTATAAAATTTTGGTAGAATATTAATTAGTTCATATAATATTTATTTTAATATTTTTAAAACCATTTATTTGATATTTATCTTAATAAAATAATTACTACAACGTTTTTGTATAATTATTTAATATACTTATGTTTTTCATAAAAATTAAAAATAAAATTCTATGATGAATATAAATATAATATATTTCATAAGAATACTTTTAATCTAATTTATCTTCTAAAACACCCAACTTTAAAAATGTTATGTTTATTGTATTATGAAGGTGACAACTTTGACATCATTTAAAATAAAATAATATAAGTGTCATAATCACTTTTATAATGCTTCAAATGGTCAATAATTCGACAGTTGGATTCTTATGGTTCATATATATATGGCCAATAAGTTTGGGTCTGGTATTTGGGCCTTTTATGGGTATTATGAGTTTAATCAAAACTATATTATTGATTTTTCACTAAATAAATAATTTATGCATCATTAATGTATAAGATATTAATGTAATTATATATTTCTTAAAAATTACATATAAATTACCATGATAAAGAAAAAAATTTAGCTTTCAAATGAGTATTTATAACGGAATTTATGTTCTGTATACCTTTATATTCAAAATAATTTAATTATTAAAGTTTGAGTGAGACATATTTCACATTCATTTAAAAAAAATAAATTAAAGGTCTTAATCACATACAAGTGGGTTCTAATAGATACCATTTTGACCCAAGTATATTTTAAGACTAAATATAATCATCAAATTATATTAAGACATGTGTTCGGGTAATTTTATTAAATTATTTTTACCCAATTTACCTTTAACTGTGTTAAATTAAATTTACCGTAGTTACTATTCATAATGCCCAAAAATAAAAGTTATCTATTTACACAATTTGAAACTCCTTATTCTAAATATTGAATCCATTTTTAAAAATTCAAAACAATAAATATGCAATAATTAATTTAAAATTAATCCCGTTGTCAGAAAAATAAAATGGGTTTTTGTTTAAAACATTGCAAAAGATTGAATTGATTTTATCTACGAATTCAATGTAAAATTAATGATAATGACATTAATTAAATTAAATTGTAAAAATATCTTATATTTATACTTTAAAACCATTAAACATTATAATTTTTCCATATAAATTATCTCGATGAAAAAAGATGTTTTTAATTAAAATTTAGCGTATTTTTACTATTCATCAAAATATGAATGTTATCAAAAAAGTTTCAAAACTTTATCCAATTTAAAATTTTATTTCTTGATTCAATAGAAGATATTTATTTTATAAAATTGAACTTATAAACCTGTCAAAAATAAGATTTAAAATGGGTGTGCCATCGAATGGCGACAAAACTTCATTTTTTGAAAAATACTTCTTTTATCTGAAAAGTTGATTTTGTTCTCATACATCATTATAGAAAATGTTCAAGATGAATTATAATGTTATAAAATTTAAAATTCAGTTAATAATATTCATAACAACTAGTTCATAATATTATAATAATATATCATTGTTTAGTGAAACTCGGTATTGCGTACAACACATGCTATTGAGGAAGGTCGCTCTTGTGTGTAATGCAAGACAAGTCAGGATTGCGTGTAGTGAAAGCTTCATTTGGTGTTTCATATAACATAATAAAAACTTATTTCATTTATACATTGAGAAAAATCTATATTCAGTGTTGTGTAGAATAATTTCTACCAATAGAACATGAAATTGTGTGTAACACGAGCCAAGAATATTGTTGCATATACTACAAACTAATACGGTGTTGCGTATAGCGCAATATAATCATGGTGTATCATAAAATATAATATATAAAAGAAATTAAAAAGAATATATCTCATAAAATCTCGGGGTGTTACATTTTTCCAGTGGGGTGTCTATGCAGCGTGTGAGCATATAAAGCTAGTTGGGAACCACCAATGATTTCTAAACTCAAAATTAATATAAAAGGTGTATATATATTCATGTATTTTCATTTACACACACACATAGATATATATATATATATATAAACATAGTTTATGTAGTCATAAGCATAATATAAAATAATTCTAGAAATGATGCACTAAAATAATCAATAGAGGATACAACAAGTAATTCCATATACTGGGAGGGTCTATAATTGGTACACATTATTTGAGTTAACACTTGATATCTAATTATTAAATACATCAAGTAAAAACATAGTATCTAAATATAATATAGAAATACATTTCATTATCTCATTACCTATGTGGTCAACCCATTACACCAAAATAAGGGTATAAAAAGGGTAAGTGTTATCCCATAGAAATATAAATGTTAGGTAGATCATATATCTCATCCCTTCAAGAATAATGGGATGGATATAATATATTAAGGTCACCAAGAGCACATCCTATCAAGTTTAATAAGATAAAATTAGGTAATTTCAAGACAAACTCATATATCAATTAACCCACCTAGGTCTGACTTAACCACTCAAGTAGTCTGTAATAGGAATATATAGTATCCAAGAAATACGCATAGTTATTATCAAAGTATTAGTTATTATTAACTATAAAAAATTAATATTCCTATAAAATGTTTTATATTATACCAGTCGATATTTCAATATGATATGGAAAACATTGATTAAAATAAAATCCATGATGATGAAAAAATTACGTTAATATGATATATCATTCTTTGTATAAAAATGTGATGACATTAGTTTCATAATAGGAAACTATATCAATGATCAAGATAATTATAATCATGAAAAAAATCATGCATGAATATAATAAAGTAATAAAGAATATAAAAAATTTGGTAATATTATATTCAAATATTTTGATATAACATTGTAATGGTTAAACATGCTAGGGTCATTCTGGTGAAACCACATAGGTTGTATGTATCCAATATCGAAGACATGCATAGAAAGTGACTATTAATAAAGGAAACAATTCATTATAATTATTATCCCCTCAATATGGGATTAACATTATTTTTCCATGGATGGGGGGGTGAACAAGGGTATGTAGAGTTCTTAATAAATTAAAAATCCTTATCTTTAATGTCTCACATGTTGTATATGGATCTTGAACACTTGAACTTTATGGTCAATTGTTTTCATATTTTAACAGATATAGTTTGGGTTTCTTGATCTATTTTTGGGGTGCATGAAAAAAATTAATTGGAACATGAGAATTTACTTGGTTAACCCTCACTAGGAAATATCCAAGGAGCATGGATTAACAATGTTTCATGCACCAAATAACTATAAGTTCACTTCTCTTTAAGTAGGGTCACCCCACTTTACAATGGTTCAGGGACATCTCACTAAATCCCTAAGTTAACTTCCTTGAATGTTGCTTCCGATGCTAACTTCTAGTGAAAAGGATCACCTTCACAAATTTTATATACTTTTCATTCCCTTCTCCATCATCACTTTCCTGGAATGAATCGTCATTCATATATATATATATATATATCATATATTGTTGTCCTAGTAGGATAATCCTTCACACCATGTGAATATCTCCTTATAGTAGTACTTCTACTTTGTTTTTGGATATAAAAATCCTTATTCTTAGAATGACCATCAACGAGTTTACAACTTCTTTTAGACCCACTCCTAGAACTCTTCCTTATTCTTCTTATGTAAATACGCTTGTGTGATACAAATTCTTTTCTCTATCTTTATTCTTCTGTATATATATTGTATACAAGGAGAATACACCTCAATAAACTTCCTCCTAATGATTTAAACCACACTTATAATAAGAGGGATCATGTTACAATAAATGGTTCATTGTTATCACTAAATTTTTTTATTCAAAATTCCCATAAATTCTTTATAAAACTTCCATGATCATCCTCACAATTGCTGTCAAACAACTACTTTATGGATATTCTCTCTCCTGTTTATCACAAATTAATTCCATAATTAATCCACCACCATAAATTCTTCAAATATACTTTTATTTATGTGGTAATAATTGTATAAAACCATTACCCATGATATATGAAGCATTGATTATCTATTTAAGTATCGTTAGAGTGATTTCCCCCAAAATATGCACATCACTCTTCGACACACCATTCACCATGGTGTGTTGCAATTTTTTTTCTATTTGCATCTAAAAAACCAAACACCATAGGCATGGTCCTATTTCATGTCAATTTTGTCTTGAAACTCTAACTTTTATCCAAAACATCCTTTGAACACCACCACACACATTTTGGGCATCCCTTTTTTTTCATAGGTATACTTCATAAGAACCATATATTACACCACATGTGTGGTCTAATACATGTTATATATCTTTCAATGCATATAATAAATAAAATAACTCACTCTACCATGAACCTCTCTAAAAACATATTATCTTTTTCGTTTTTTACATGAACTCTTCCATTGCACTATAATTATCTATAGGGCATGGTAAAAGATGTATGATAATTTTTCAAAAATCACTACTATAAAAGAACCCATAGATGACATTCTCATTTATTACTAGTAGACTAGAATTACACCATTGGAACCACTATTACTTGGTCCCTTTTCAGATGCTCATTTTCGGCATTGTCTTCTTAACAAACCTACTGTAATGGTAATGGTTCAGTTGGTTCCTTCTCCACCTTCACCATACCCTCTAACCAGGGCATGGGTTTTCTCATGTTGGGAAATTCCTTCACTAAGATTCCTTTGGACCAACGCTTGTCCATTTAGGATCATTTTATAATACCTTATCACATTCATATTTTCATTAAACTTCCTTAATTTATGTTGGTAATGTACCAAATATAATAACCTTCAACAAACCTCTTCTCAAAAAATCCAAATAATCATGTAAAAAAATCAAATTAAATCCTTTGGGATTCTTAATTATCTCCACCTTTTTATTTTTTGATAAGATTTCAATTATCACCAGTCCTAATTTGTTTCAATTAAATTCTAAGGGATCATATTATTCCTTCAAATGTGGGGATTTTCCATTGAATCTCAAACCCCCTTTGAAATGGATACTTCTCCTTTTATTTTCAAATTTTTATCCACCTTTATGTATGGGAATAAACTTCAATATTCCTTAACAACCCCTTAGTCTTTATCCTTTGGTATCAACCATCTATTGATTATCTAAATCTACTAAAACTAAATGGATATAATTTTCTATTGGAATACCAACTTTGAAATCTTCTTTAATCCAAAATCCATCCTTATTGTATTTTATCTAGGGATTCATTGAGTGATTTTTTCACTCAGAATGTCATGAACCAACCCGGGTCAACCCTAAACTGGTCACACGAGCCGATCCGCGACATGACCCAAGAGGCATTCCTGATCCTCCCGGGCTAGCGGCAAGCACCAGGGCATCAACAGGGAGAAAGTGGGAATGATTTCACCCAATAAAAATAAATAGAGCAGTGGAAAGAAATAAAACATGAAGTAAATAAATGACACGGAAAAGAAAGAGCAGCCAACAAAACACACTAACCTGGTCTCGACCAAAAAAAACTCCTCGCGACTCCGAGAGTAGCTCACCAGACCACAACCAAGTCTCGCCAATAGCGAGCAAGCTCGAACCAACCTACAACAAAACTAAAAACAGGAAAAAACTATAGGCGTGCGTATTAAAACTCAGTAGGTGTGCCCAACAAACTATTCCCAATGCACTACCTTTAAATGAAGAATTTACCAATTACAGGTTTGAACTAAATATAAAAAAATATTGGTTTTCACACACACACACACTTTAATTTCTAAAACAAGTATCAGTCCCTTTCCCTTTTTAATTTAAAAACAAGCTTAATGTTTGAAAGGAATAGATACATTTCATTTTTAAAACATTTTTCTACGAACAATTTAGAAATCTAGACTTCAGTTATTAACAAAAGGAAAACCACACATAGAACACAACACACACCAAGGTCAAATGGAAAAGTGGCACACATAGGACAACAACTGAACTAGAACTCTCGATCATCCACCACACAAAAATACACACTAAAGGAAACATGGGCCGAACCTAGGAGATCGTGAACAATCCAGAACGTACTATACATCTAACTCATCCTAAAGGCATGCCCTAACTCGATGATGTCATAACTCTCTAACGCCTGGCATAGCCTTACATGGCCTAACCGAGGGGCCCAATCCCCATAACAGCAATAACTCAGTATTCCCCTGCTATGGGGCCACTAGCCAGTGCGTAATCTAAACTAGTGCAGCAATCGTTCTCAGAAGATTCACTCACTATGCCAGGTTCCCATGTCAACACAAGCAATACATAGGGGTGCGTCCACAATGTAAATCAATCAGTCATGATGCACAAACATCACATACAGCTCACAAAATCAACGCACACCAAAAGTCACCCCTGAGTGGGTTTTCTAAAATAATTTATTTTATTAAAGTGTCAAACGGGCCTTCACCAATTTTAAAGAAAAACCTCATTTCTCAAGAAAACCCGAAACACTTGTTTAGAAGAAATCATTTATCATTAAAACCAGACCCACATTTGAAATTCCATAAATTATGTTTAAAGGCCAAACTGGAATTCTTTCACTACTGGGTGTCTGCTCACCAAGAAAATATTTCAAGAGTTCGGTATAAAATAAATGGCTCTTTTTTCAACACATAATAATTTAAAAATTAATTAACTTATATTATTATATATGTATTAAATTTAGTAAAAATCAAGAAATTAATAAATTCTAAATTTAAATGTGAGTGCAGTGGGGGGGGGCTACCTCAACTCACAGCTCGAGCACGCTGGCGCGTCACGCCTCGCTCAGGCGCATAAGCACACGTAAGACGATGACCGTAGTATCACGTAAATGACTTGACAACGCGCTGCAACCAGAAAGATATCTAAAATATAAAAACACGGACTTAAAACGATCCAAATTAACAAATGACACAAAAATAATTATCTCGACATGTTTCAAAACATAGCTCATATCGCCTACATTATCACTAAACCACTTAAAGATTTATGAAACAATACCCAAAAAGTAACTCATAGCATTATACAGAAAAACTCAATTATTTTAAAAATTAAATTTGCAACACAATAAATAAACACAAAACACGCTAAAATAAATATTTACTACTTGAACAAAAACAGCACAAAACTTACTTTAGAGTGGAGATGTGCTCGACTAGCGTTATTGCACGACCGTCAGAAAGGGGTGACGAGCACCAACAGGGACTGCCTCTGGTTGGACGGAGTAGCAAGGGGAAGAACGATGTCGGAAACTCAACACGGGGTGCACGACAGCTACCTCTAAGTGAAGTACGAGGTTCATGGGGCACCGTGCAACATTCGACGAATGACAAAGGGGTCACGTAGAGATTGCGCGACTAGAAAGAAGGTCTGCGAGGCGACACACCACTGAGCTGGAGGCGCATCGGGATGGAAATGAGTTTGGTGACCAAAAAGGAGTCTGGGCAGGGTGCGCGCGGCAGATACGGCTGGTGGGTGCCGGCTGGAGGAGCCTGCGGCTGTAGTAGCAAAGGGGGAGGGTGTCGGGTGTCGTGCCGCCACTGGTCGGACGACGGATGGGTGATGTGCCGCTGCTGGTCGGCCGGAACAAGGAAAGGGGGTGGCCAGGCTGTCTACATGGATTGGAGAGCGCACTACCAGTGCAACCACGAAGAGTTCTGGTGTGTCTAGGGTGCGATGTAGGGCTGGCCGGTGGGAGGGCTCCAGCGGGAGGTGGGTCGGAGCATGCTGGCCGAGCAGGATAGGGGAGGGGGTCTCGACCGGGGACTAGGCGTGCCCGCAAGGGTCCGGCCAGGCGGTGCTACGCGGGTGGAGGTGGAGGAGACCGGAGGGAGGGAGGAGGCACGCCATGCATGAGTTGTAGGGGTGGCTGGGTCTCCCTGCAAGGGGCTTGTAAGGAGGTTTGGCTGAATCAGGACTGCCGCTGGGCTGCAAGGTGGCGGAGCAATGAATGGAGGGTGTTGTGCGGAGCATGTACGAGTTTTTGGGTTGCTACCAGCTAGAGGATGCAGGGAAAAAATAGAGCATTCAGGGGGGTTCTCCAGGCGAAGCAGGGTGCGCCGGAGTATGCGGTGGATTCCGGTGCTGGGCGTGTGGCGCTGTCGCAGGGCAGGAGGAGGGGTCGGGCTGGCGCTGTACAGCCGAAGCGAGAGGTGGTGGAGGGTAGAAGATGTGTGCCAGCAGGTTGTACCTACAAAGGGGAATTTTTGGGCAAGTCAGGGGAGCAATGATAGTGAGGGGCAGCGATGGTGATGTTGACCAGATGGCCAGAGGTCGTGAGCATGGAGGCTGGTATGGCCTAAGGGGGTGTTGTCCGAGGAGAAGGTGTGCAACAGGGAGGGGTTGTGCGCCGAACAGGATGGAGAAGGGGGAGAAGAGGTTCAGCGAAATGAGTAGAGGAGAAGGGCTGCGGGAGAATAAGAGAAAAAAGAAAAAAAAGAATGAAAAGAAGGGGGCACCCGCGTGGAAGAGTGGACCAAAGGGAGATCAGCAGGGGACAACAGCGTGGAAGACCAAAAAAAAAGAAAAGAAAAGAATGAATAAAGAAGAAGGGAAAAAAATAAAGAAGATAAAATAAAATAAAATCAATATCAAATGATAATGATGATGATAATAATAATAATAATAATAATAAAATTAATTATAATAAAAAAATAATAAATTAATTCATATCATCTTTAATAAAAATAAAAATAATGAAAACACCACGTAGTTTCATGGGAGAAACTGCGCGGCGTCGCGCTCTGCCCGTGCGTCCAGCGACGTCGAACCCAAAATGCACACTTTTTATTGAAAACTTGAAAACATCATCTGGGACTCACCCTGGACCCCAGGAAAAAAAAATTAAAGGTATAAAAATAATTAAATAAATCAAACACATAGGTTGGGTTGTGACAATTCTCCCCACCATAACGCTTCCCGTCCCCAGGAAGCCACCACAAGACCTAGACCCTAGAAGAAACTCCTTAAGTGTCACTCACCCACAAAAGTTTAAGCAACCCCAGTTGATCGATCCAAACGAACACCAAACACCCATGACGTCCAAATCATCCTCAAAACATGAACACTTTAAACACCAACCAAAACAAAACCTGATACGAAACTCTGATACTGACACGGAGATGCCCGAATGGACTCCCCACCATAGAAAACAAGCCAACTGAATTCAATGAGACCTGCGATTGGTCTCCCCACCATAAGGACTGAGGAGATTGACCGAGTTTGAAAGCTTCTCACACGACCTGAAAATCCCCCAGCACGAGGGGGAGAAGGGAAGGGCCCTACTGGTAGAGAATTGAAACTATCGTCACCATCACTCCAATGACGTCACACTCTCGAAGGAACACAAAATACCCACGCTAAGGATCGAAATTAAACCAAGTCCCTTCTTCACCATTAGGGTTCACCTGACTACGCGCCAGGTTCACTCCGGGGCCTATGGCTGGAGCTCGGTTGATTGAAGCATCTCCTGACTCGCAGTCAGGCTTCAAAATTTCCCAAGCATGACATATGAACTATAATTTTAACAAACACGGATCTATTAGAATAGAGGTAAAAAAGGGGTTCGATAAAAACCATTTCATACAACTTAAGGAAAAGAAACACCATAGAACACTACAAGAGATGACCACTACATCCAGGGAACACTACAAAAACCTCCAAACTGATCTACAAACATCACCCTACTCCTGCTGACGAGCTGAGGTGACCTTCAACGATCCAGGTCTGGCTTCAGTGCGCTGCTTGAAAACACCTCGACAGAATTGTTATAAGTGGCCCAGACGTCCACAGGTGTGGAAGGGTTTCGGAGCATTCAGGCACATCGACCTCTTGTGCCCCCGCATACCGCACTGGTGATTAATCAAGGCATTGTGATGTGAGGAAGATGATTGAAGTTATGAAGGCCTCTTGATTCCTCTACCAGTTCCACCACCATAATGTCGCTTCTCATTCTTCTTATCGCTATCTTCTGCACCATTTCCCAAAGAAGGAGGAGGATTCATCACCTCATGTCCTCCTGCTAAATCAGCTACAACGAGGAAAGCTTGTCTCACCACATCAGGGAAGGTGATCACGTTGAATACCCCCACCTTTGACTGCAGCTCATGACATAATCGAAGCTCAAAATGTCAAGCTTTCACTGGATCATTTGCAACATACCCCGGTTCATACGGTGCCAGGTCCAAGAAACAAAGAAAGAATTCCAACACCTATCTGACACCTTGCTGGAGACCGCACAACTACATCCTCTTCCTCACCTTTGTCACTTCAGAGAAGTATTGTTGGATGAATGATGACTTGAAGAACTCCCAAGTGAGATCTTTCTGTGGTTTATTCTGATACACGGGCTTCCACCATTTCCAGGTTGGACCTTCAAGCATAAAGGTAACCAACTTCAACTTTAACGACTCAGGAAACCCTATGAAACTGAACTTCCTCTCAGTATTCTATAACCACTTCTCTGCCTCAAGAGGATCTGTCTGCCCATAAAAGAGACGAGGGTTCAACTTCCGCAACTCGAGGACGTAGTCCTTGGGCAGATCAACTGGAGGATTTGCTAAGGATGCACCACCCGAAGATGCACTTTGGACATCCATCGAACCTTCGTGGGGGAAAACACTAAGGAATAGGAAGACAAGAATATGGGTCAATCTTGGTCATTATCATTTCAAATGGCAAAATAAAACTCTTCACAATAATTTTCAAAATGACGGAAAACCCAAACGGCTCACTAGAGGAAAACTAGTGAAGATAGGTGACTCGACCATATGGTTGGCGTCCATATGCCAGTCACACCACCATCATTGAGAGCATTCTAGGGTAAAGTCTCTAGCTCCACATGGCTTGCCAGACCATGCGAGCTCACGGAGGACACTTTCCCAACTCTCATTTCATCCCCCAATACCAAAAAAACCATAATAATTAAAAGACATCGACAACCCAAATATCCCATGGTAACCCGAGGCCTGGAACGAGTAAGGGTTCATGAAGTCCTTCTCATACATATACATCGAGTCCCAAAAATTATACTCCTACCATGACAACCCCAAATAACAATGGGTGCTCTGAAAACCAAGGTCCGCTCAGGAGCCAACCTGCCTCTGATACCATTTTGTCACGAACCAACCCAGGTTGACCCTAAACTGGACACACAAGCCGGTCCACGACAAGACCCAAGAGGCGTTCCCGATCCTCTCGGGCTGGCGAAAAGCACCAGGGCATCAACAAGGAGAAAGTGGGAATGATTTTTCCCAATAAAAATAAATAGAGCAGCGGAAAGAAATAAAACATGAAGTAAATAAATGACACGGAAAAGAAAGAGTAGCCAACAAAACACACTAACCTGGTCTCGACCAAAAAAACTCCTCGTGACTCCGAGAGTCGCTCACCAGACCACAACCAAGTCTCGCCCACGATGAGCAAGCTCAAACCAACCTGCAAAAAAACTAAAAATAGGAAAACACTATAGGTGTGAGTATTAAAACTAAGTAGGCGTTCCCAAAAAAGTATTCTCAATGCACTACCATTAAATGAAGAATTTACCAATTATAGGTTTGAACTAAATATACAAAAATATTGGTTTTCACACACACACACACACTTTAATTTCTAAAAAAAGTATCAGCCCCTTGCCCTTTTTAATTTAAAAACATGTTTATTGTTTGAAAGGAATATATACATTTCATTTTAAAACATCTTTCTACGAACAATTTAGAAATCTAGACTTCAGTTATTAACTAAAGGAAAACCACACATAGCACACAACACACACCAAGGGAAAAGGGAAAAGTGGTGCACATAGACCAGCAACCGAACTAGACCTCTCGATCATCCACCACACACAAATAAACACTAAAGGAAACATGGGCCGAACCTAAGAGATCGTGAATAATCCAGAACGTACTATACATCCGACTCATCCTGAAGGCATGACCTAACTCGATGACGCCATAACGCCCTAACGCCCGGTATAGTCATGCATGGAATAACTGAGGGGCCTAATCCCATAGCAGCAATAACTCAGTATTCCCCTACTATGGGGCCACTAGCCAGTGCGTAATCTAAAATAGTGCAACAATCTTTCTCAGAATATTCACTCACTATTCCAGGTTCCCATGTCAACACAAGCAATACACAGGGGTGCGCCCACAATGTAAATCAATTAGTCACGATGCACAAACATCACATACAGTTCATACAATCAACGCACACCAAAATTCACCCCTGACTAGGTTTTCCAAAATAATTTATTTTATTAAAGTGCCAAACGAGCCTTCACCAATTTTAAAGAAAAACCTCATTTCTCAAGAAAACCCGAAACACTTGTTCAGAAGAAATCATTTATCTTTAAAACCAGAACCACATTTGAAATTCCGTAAATTATGTTGAAAGTCCAAACTGGCATTCTTTCACTACTGGGTGTCTGCTCGCCAAGAAAATATTTCATGAGTTCGGTATAAAATAAATGACTCTTTTTACAACAAATAATCATTTAAAAATTAATTAACTTATATTATTTTCTATTTACTAAAATTAGTAAAACATCAAGCAATTAATAAATTATAAATTTAAAGGTGAGTGCAGTGGGGGGGGCTACCTCAACTCACAGCTCGAGCACGCTGGCGCGTCGTGCCTCGCTCAGGAGCATAAGCACACAAAAGACGATGACTGTAGTATCACGTAAATGCCTTGAAAACGTGCTGTAACCATAAAGATATCTGAAATACAAAAACACGGACTTAAAACGATCCAAATTAACAAATGACACAAAAATAACTATCTCGACATGTTTCAAAACATAGCTCATATCGCCTGCATTGTCACTAAACCACTTTAATATTTATGAAACAATACCCAAAAAGTAACTCATAGCTTTATACAGTGATGTGGCCTTATTTTTACACAGTTTGACACATAATTTGTATAAATTTTTAATGATTTATTTAATTATTTTTTCACTTTTTATTTAATAAGTGCACTTTTGTTTTTTTATTATTAAAGAATTTGTTAAATATTCACTTTTTATAACATTTTAGGTAATTTTGGACCTTAAAATTATTGATTTATTCTTTATGTGTTTTTAATATAACTAATTTTCAATTTGTTTAATAAAATCCTTATTTGTTTATTTTATTTAATTTTTTATTATTAATAATTATTGAGTTTGCTATTTAATTTAATTTTTTTTAGTTTATATAACTTAGTTGTGGCTTACCAAACTACCGGTAGCTAAGCTACCGATAGCAGGGGTCCTTTTGCTCTATCGGTAGGCAGGTTACCGGTACTGTGACAGTGACCTATCTTCTTTTCCCTACCGGTAGCTCTCTCCTAAGTCTGTTAGTAACCTTCATATATTTTGCTAACGGTGAGCTATTATTTGAATGGTGTAACGGTGAGTATTTTAATTTCTAACGGTGACCCTTTTATGTAGCGGAAAACCTTTTATTTTTGTTGTGTAACGGTGAGTATTTTATTTTTTGTAACAGTAACCTTTTAATATTATACTACCGGTATCCTTAAGGTATTTTGCTAACGGTGACACTTTTCTTTTTGGCATAATAGTGAGGTTTTGATTTTTCCTACTGGTGACCCTTTTTCCTTACCTCACCGTTACCCATTTTTTGTACCTCACCATTACTTCAAACATCACTGTTGGGTGTTTTTCACTGTTCTCCCCTATTCTTCCGTTCCTCACCATTACTATACCCCCTACCGGTAGCTATTTCCCATACCTCACCATTACCCTTTTTTTTGTACCTCACCGTTACCTTCAACCCTACCGTTACCCCAAACTCAATGTTAAACCTCTTCCTTCCTTCTCGAAACACCTCTACTCAAGCATCTTCTCCATCATAAAATCACAAACCGGACCAGAATCAGACTCAAATAAGATCAAATAATGAGGAAATTGAATCATTTTGTAGATGAAGTGTCGATTTTGCCTCCACTCATATATGAAGAATAGGCACTAAACCAGCTTGCATCATCTGATCTGCAGCCACCCAAAATCCTCCCTTTGTTGTATATTGTTGGAGTCGAGATGATGTCAGACCTGCTGTTGGGGGCTGAGTTTCTTCTACTGTGGAGACGAGGACCACCGCACTGTTGTAGGAGGAGCGTTGGCGCCGAGATGAGGTGGTCTACCAGAGGGGGAACCCACCGCGGGTATCTGCCGTTGGATCTAGGCCGTTCTGCACCACCACTGCGAAGAACCTGAAGTCACTGCAACTCCTTGCTATGTCGCTAGGAGGGGCCCAGGCCGCTGTCCACCGATGAATCCCAAGCCGCCGCTTTGGGGAGGTAGTCACTGGTTTAGTGAAGGAGGTCACTGTCACCTACTGGTCACTGAAGGAAGTGTAGCCGAGACCACCTGTTGCTGCCGCTGGATGGAGTAGTTGAAGCCGGAGTCCTCACTGAGGCCGAGCTATTGGACAACGTAGTGCTGGAGTGAAGAAAGCTGCTGCACTAGCCGAGATACGCCGCTGCTCTGTGGGAAGAAGCAGAGCATGAAAACCCTTCCCCCCTGTGCGCCAAATTGGGGGAGGGAAGAAGAAGAGTCAAGAAAAATAAAATAAAATAAATAAATAATAGATAAAATAATAATAAAAGTTAATGTATAAAGTAAAAGAAAAAAAAGCAAAAGCAAAAGTTAATGTAAAAAATCTAACTTTAATAAGTCAAATTAATATAATTAAATTTATAAAAGTTATAATTTTAAAACAATTTTGAAATTTATAAAAAGTAAAAAATTATAAACTAAAGTATAAAACAAAAATAATAATAAGTATTAATAATTAATTAATTTACAATTAATAGTATAAATATATAATTAAGAATAATTATAAATAAACTATAAAATATTCCAATTAATTTAAAATATTTAAAATTTAAGTATTGATCCTAATTACTGAATTAAAATAAACTAGTTAATAGATTAATGGAATAATTTTATTTATTAAATAGTAATTAAAATAATAATAATTAATGAAGTGAGTAAAAATAACTAATACAAGCTAAGTTTTTTTTAATTACCTCTTTACTTATATCGTAATTTTTAATAACTTAGTTAAAAATAATAAAATTAATAACTTATTAATTATATCTATTGACTTAATTTAATTAATAACTTGTTAATAACTTATTTTTTAGCGTAGTTAATAATTTAAAGGCTAATAATTATCAATTAACTTAAGTTAACTTGTTTCAAGTAATTTAACTCTTATCCTAAAAAATAACCATTTTTCATCCTTTATGTTATTTTTTATTTATTTCTCTTTTCTAACTATGCAGGGTCAGCTTAGGGACTTAAATGAGTCCAAGTTCATCCAACTAACTCTTCCAGAGTTAGTTACAAGGGAAAAATTCGCGTGACGTGCCTGTCGCGGGTTAAGCACACGTGTGTAGTGCATGGGTGAAGAACTAAAAAATTTGGTGGAAATGGAGTAGTGACATGCAATGTACGGCAACATGGTACTTAAACAGAACAAGTAGTATTCTTTTGGGGGTTGGCGATTGACTGGAAGGTGATTCATTTACCCGGAGGGACGATGCTAAGCGGTGCATTCCAGGAACTCAGGAGCAGAGCATTCTTAGGGAGTTCCTTCTCCCTCTCTTTTTAAACTTTTGTACTCTGTTTCTATAATGTTTCCTATTATTGTAGTTATAATGAATAGTATAGTTAGCTAGGTCTTCTAGTTCGAGGAGAGTTCTAGCTCTACTGGTTTCTTTTTCATCCTTTTCTCTTATCATTTTAATGTGTTTAGAATTGATCAGCGAGATCAACTCTAAATACATTCATCTGTTTTTCACCACAAGACTGAATTTCATGCACCTATAATATTTCGGCAAGTTTGATTGTAAAACATTTTTCTAAAAACATAAAACTCAAATCGAAAACTTCAGTACCCACGGTGAGTGTGTACTATCGACTTTTTAAAATCATTTTTATGAAGTTGTACTTTTTTGGAGTGGCGAACTCAATGTGTACAATTTCTGTGACTTAACTCTTGGAGAGGGAGTTAAGTAACCTTTATTCAGTGGTACAAAGAAGTACATTTACATGAATAGGAAAAAATGATTTCAACCAGTGGACTAGAGCAATCCTTGAGCGCTCATCTCTTGTGTCTTTTACCAACATCTTATTTTCTTCGTGCATCTTTCTTCAACTATAATCTGTTTTAGTATAGGTAGAACAAGTTTACAATATATGTGTAGTTTCAATTTACAGTACATAAAATCATAAAAAAATTAAAAGATATAAAGATATAAAAATTGATAATTATAAAAACCACTCTGCTGCTGACAACAATGGAGTTTTCTAAGTTTTTAGTTTAGTAGTAGCCAAATTTACCTTCCCTGTGGGTTCGACCCTGCTTTCCACATATACAGTAGTTAGTAGGAATATAAATTTTAAACTTTGACTGACATCAACGGTAGTTTAAGTCAAGTTTTGGTGCCGTTTCCAAGGAATTCACGAGCCATTTCTAAAAAAAACTCTAAAAAAACACATATAAAAAAAATTAAAAAAACTTCAAAATTTTGAAAACTGTAAAAAAAACTGTTACTTTTCTTTCTGAGTGGTTACTGTTAGAAATTGTCTACAACTTTTTGTATGAGTACAAGAACATCTGCTGTTATATTAGAACCTCTAAACCCTGAACTTGATAAACATTTAGCTGCTCTAAGAAGGAAAAACAAAATTGAAATGGAAAATCAAGAAAATAGAATACCTGAGAATAATAACTTTTGAAATAACCATCCAGAACTCTTAGATGAACATAAAAGGCCAAGGATGAGGGATTTTTAACTCCCTCAAGTTTCAAGCAACCCATCATCCATTAGATTAAGTCCTAGAGCTAGAAATTATGAGCTGAAAAAATCACACATTTCTCTACTGCCTGCATTCAATGGGCTCTCTAATGAGGACTCTTTAGCCTTCATTAGAGACTTATATAACACTATGCAACAACTTCCACTTTTAGGAATCACCGATAATGAGCTTAGGATGAGAGTTTTTCCCTTTTTCCTTAAAGGGAATGTGAGAAATTGGTTTTTGAGCTTAGATGAGAATTTTTTTGAAAATTGGGATCAAGTTTACAACTCTTTTATTATGGAATTTTATCCCCAAAGACTGAAAGGAGAACTTAGAACTAAAATCACTAGTTTTTATCAAGAGGATAGAGAAGCTTTCCATGAAGCATGGGAGAGATTTAGGGACCTACTTAGGCAGTGTCCTCATCATCAACTCCCATCACATCTCCTCATGGATACCTTTTATGAAGGGCTTTCCTCCTCTGGTCAGAATTTAGTGGATCAAGCTGCTGGGGGTAATTACAATGATAAGACTGATGAGGAGTTGAAACAAATTTTCAATAGTCTGGTCCTTAATTCTCAACATAAGAATTCAAGAAGGAAGAGAGTCAATAGGAATGTTAATACTGGTTCAAGAGCTGATACCCAAGCCCAACTTGCTGAAATCACCAACCAACTTCAAACATTAATGAACCAGAATTCAAAACAAACTGTTAACCAAGTTGAAAACCAGAATCAATATCAATATCTTAGGCAACAGTGCAATGTGGTATGTCTGGGCACTCTGAAATTTTCTGTCCTATTGTTGATCTATCTTCCCAACAACCTGAAAATTTAAAATTTGTCAATTACGGTCCTAGGATGCCTCAAAAAGATGATCCATTTTCTAATAATTACAATCAAGACAATAGGAACCATCCAAATCTGTCGTGGAAGGATCAAGGTATTATTAAGCAACAAACTTCCCCTAATTATTAGAATCAACCAAGACCAAACTTTCAAAATCAACAAAGGGGAGAGTCTTCAAATGGTCAAGGAAGTAATGATAATCAAATGTATTCTAAATTGGATCAGATATTGAATAAAATAAATTCACAATAGGAAAGGTTCATAACTCAACTTAATAAATAGAAAAGTCAATATGAGTCAGACAAGATGCAAAATGATGTGAGAATGTAGAACATGGAAACACAGCTAGGACAATTAGCTAGAGATTTGACTTCTAGGGAAAAAGGTAGGTTGCCTAGTACCACTGAACTTAACCCTAGGGAGAATGCTATGGATTATGTAACTAGATGTGGTCTTAATACTCAAAAGGCTGCTGAAAAAACCGTAAAAAATGCCCAAAATGAGAAACTGTTTGAATTTGGAAATGAAAATCTACTTTGTTCACAATTTGGAAATTCACAGAAAGATGTTGAAAATAATGAGAATCTAAATTTGTCACCTAGATATCATTCTGAAACTTCTTCTAAAAATCAAAAGAATAAGGGAAAAGAAAAAGTTGTGGAATAGGTGAGGGACATGCCTACTATTCTGAAATTTTTTGCCCCACCCATCCCTTTCCCTAAAAAATTGAAACCACAAAGCAATACCAAGGCTGAACTTCTTCAGTTTCCTGGTCTTCTATCCAAGCTTCAAGTGAACATCCCTTTTATCCAAGCCTTAATTCAAATCCCATCCTATCTAAAATCCTTAAAGAAAATTGTTTCAAATAAAAAGACCCTTGAAGAATTTGCTACTTACAGCCTCACTGAAGAGTGCAGTGCTATACTCCAAAAGAAAATCCCACCCAAATTGAAAGACCCATGTAGTTTTGTCATCCCTTGTACTCTAGGAAATTATGGTCTGCTGAACTGTCTGTGTGATCTAGGTGCCAGTATTAATCTGCTCCCATACTCACTGTTTCAACAGTTGATGCTGAGTGATCATCAACCGACGACAGTCATTCTCCAGTTAGTTGATAGATCTTTTACTCATCTAGTGGGTTGGGTAGATGACTTACTAGTTGGAGATGGGAAGTTATTCTTACCTGCTGATTTTCTTGTTCTTGATATGGAGTGTGATCAAGAGGTACTTATCATCTTGGGTAAGCCCTTCTTGCTCACAGGTGGTGCTTTCATTGATGTTTCTAAGGGTTAGATGATATTCATAATTAGTGAACAAGACGAAGAGTTCAATGTTTTTAAAAATATTAAGGGACCAACTTATTCTGAAAACTGTTCAAAAATTGAGTCTCTTGAAGCTGAATGTTCTTATAAAAATAAACTTGAACTCATTGAAAAATCTGAAAAACAATCCTTTGATGAAGAAAACATTAGTGAAGATGAAAATATTTGTGAATCTGTTCTAGAAGCTGAAAATTCTGTTGTGACAACCAAACTGGTAAATCTTCCAGAACTGGACAACTTTCCAGTTTCTACTGTAGGAGAGTCTTCTATTTCTGAACTAAGGAGTTTTATAAGTGAAATTGAGGGTGTTTCTGTTAACAACAACACTTCTGAACACTTTTATGATACTGAGGGAGAACTTATTAGACAACTTGATGATTCTTCTTTGATAAACCTGCTGAAATCTGATCTGGAAAATCTGGAAAGTGTACTGCCAACCTTGGACAGTAGCACTGTTATCTCTAAATATGAGCATGAAATTGAAAATATTTCATCTTTTAATACTCCTTAAAAGAAATATGTTGAAGACCTTGGGCCCCACAGGCCTAAGAGTCTTCCTTCGAGTGTAGTACTACCCGATCTTGAGCAGAAGCCCATCCCTTCCCATCTTAAATATTCATTTTAGGCGAGAACTCTACTTTTCCTGTAATAATATCTGTTGAACTTAATGAAAATAAAGAGAAAAGATTGTTGGATGTGTTGAAAAAGTTTAAATCTGCCATAGGCTGGACAATTGCTGACATAAAAGGAATTATTCCTTCATTCTGTATGCACAAGATTCCTATGGAGCCTGATCATAAGCCTAGGGTAGAGTGTCAAAGAAGATTAAATCCTAATATGAAAGAAGTTGTGAGAGAGGAAGTAATCAAGCTTTTAGAAACTAGAATGATATATCCCATCTCTGATAGTGCTTGGGTCAGCCCTGTCCAGGTTATCCCCAAGAAGGGAGGTTTTACTGTAGTTAAAAATAAAAATAATGAAGAAGTCCAAGTTAGGAAAGCCAAAAAATGGAGAGTCTGTATTGATTATATGAAGCTTAATGCAGCCACTAGGAAGAACCATTTTCCTAGTCCCTTCATTGATCAAATGCTTGATAGGTTAGCTGGAAATGAATTCTTCTGTTTCCTGGATGGGTATTCTGGTTACAACCAGATTCCTATTGATCCAGAGGATTAGGAGAAGACCACTTTCACATGCCCCTTTGGGACATTTGCTTACCGGCGGATTCCCTTTGGGTTGTGTGGAGCTCGAGCCACCTTTCAAAGGTGTATGATGGCTATCTTTTCTGATATGATTGAGAGAATCATTGGAGTTTTCATGGATGAATTTTCTATAGTGGGGAGTACTTTTGATACTTGTTTAGGAAATCTTGAGCTAGTTTTGGAGAGATGCATTGAAACCAACCTTGTTCTTAATTGGGAGAAATGCCAGTTCATGGTTACTGAAGGTATTGTGCTTGGTCATAAGGTGTCCAAGAGAGGTTTAGAAGTTGATACCGCTAAGATAGAAGTTATTCAAAAACTGCCGCCTCCTGTTAATGTAAAGGGTGTTAGAAGTTTTCTAGGGCATGCCGGTTTCTACCGGAGGTTCACAAAGGATTTTTCTAAAATAACTAAGACCTTGTGTTCCTTATTGGTAAAGGATGCACCATTCAATTTTGATGAAAACTGCTTGAAATCATTTAATTTTCTTAAGGAGAAACTCATTACATCACCTATCATCACTGCACCTGATTGGAAACTATCGTTTGAGCTTATGTGTGATGCTAGTGACATGGCTGTAGGTATTGTCCTTGGCCAGAGGAGGGATAGAAAATTTCATGTGGTATACTATGCTAGTAGACTGCTAGATGATGATCAAAAGTATTATACCACCACTGTAAAAGAGTTTTTAGCTGTTGTTTTTGCTCTGGAAAAGTTTAGATAGTACTTGTTACGCTCAAAAGTCATAATTTTCACTGATCATTCTGCTTTAAAATACTTACTGTCTTAAAAAGAAACTAAACCCAGGCTGATTAGATGGATCTTATTGTTACAAGAGTTTGACTTAGAGATTAGGGATAAGCAGGGAGCTGAAAACTTAGTTGCTGATCACTTATCTAGGATTCCTGTTACTCAACTTGAATATGAAAATCCTATGGAGATTAACTCTTCTTTCCTTGATGAGAAGATGCTATCAGTCAGGCAATCTTCTTGGTCTGCAGATTTTTCCAACTTCCTGGCAGTAGGTGTCATTCCCAAAAATCTGGCTAATAACCAAAGAAATAAATTCATTTCTGAGCTTAAATATTATCTGTGGGATGATCCCTTGCGGTTTAGGAGGTGTGCTGATGGTATTCTTATGAGATATGTACCTGAGGAAGAGATGTTGTCTATTCTTGAAATTGTCATTCTTCGTCTTAGGGAGGTCACGATGGGGGTGAGAGGACCACTCAAAAATTCCTACAATCTGGTTTTTATTGGCCTGCACTCTTTAAGTATTCTAGGAGCTTTATGGTCGGTTGTGATAGGTGTCAGAGGCTGGGAAATGTGGGTAGGAAATAGGAGTTACCCCAGAAGGGTATTTTGGAGGTAGAAATCTTTGATGTTTGGGGGTTTAGATTTCATGGGTCCATTTCCATCATCTCATGGGAATGAGTATATCTTAGTTGCTGTGGATTATGTATCAAAAATGGGTTGAGGTAGTAGCTCTGCCCAACAATCAAGCAAATAGTGTGATAAAATTTTTAAAAAAGAATATCTTTACAGAATTGGAGTCCCAAAGGATTTTATTACTGATAATGGAACACATTTTAAGAACTATAAGTTTAAATATTTAATGGAAAAGTATGGTTGTGTTCACAAAACTGGAACTCCTTATCACCCACAGTCCAATGGACAAGTGGAAATTTCTAATAGAGAACTAAAAAAAATTCTTGAGAAAATTGTGTCAAACTCTAGGAAAGGCTGGTCTCTTAAACTGGATGAAGCTTTATGGGCTTATAGAACTGCTTTCAAGACCCCAATAGGTATGTCTCCTTACAGGCTGTTGTTTGGGAAATGTTGTCATTTACCTATGGAGTTGCAACATAAGTCATATTGGGCAGTTAAGGCTCTGAACTTTGACTTTAAGAGTGCTGGTGAGAGGAGATTACTTAAGCTGAGTGAACTAGATGAGATTATAATAGAGCGTTATGATAACTCAAGAATTTATAAAGAGAGGACTAAAAGCATTCATTATTCTATCATTCAAACCAAAGAGTTTAAATCTGGACAGAAGGTCCTTCTCTTTAACTCTAGACTTAATCTTTTTCCTGGGAAGCTGAAGTCCAAGTGGTCTGGACTGTTTACTGTAGTAAGAGTGCTGAATAATGGAGCTGTGGGAATTTTAGGTGAAGAGAATAAACCCATGTTGGTCAATGGGCAAAGACTAAAACTTTATTTTGAGGGGAAGCCAAAGGGTTTGGCAACCTTCACTGTTCTTGAAAACTGTTCTTGAATGAAGTCTGGCTGGGGACTGTAAACCTAGCGCTGCCTGGGAGGCAACCCATGGTTCTTTTTAGTTTTGTTAATAAATAAAAAAAAATTGTAATTAAATAAAGCCTAACTGAAGACATTAAATTCAGTGCTACATGGGAGTCAACCCATGCTCTTTCTTTGTGTTTACTTTTGTTCTGTTTCTATTTTACTATGAATAAAGTGCTGCTTTGAATGCTTATATATACCCTATTTTTGCAGGAAACATGTTATTGTTTTTTATGCTTGGTGTTTCTTAGGATGCTGCTACTGTCATCTAAATTGTAGAATTACCATGCTGGAGGTTTTATGAAGACACTTCATTTCAGGGAAGTTTTCACTTTCTGCATTTTATTTCCTGCTTATGTGTGATTTAATAAATTCTGTTTGTTTTAAAAAAATTCTGCTGCATGTCACTGTATTAGAGGGAGAAAAAAAATCTGCTTGTACCTCATTTTTAGAATCTGTAGCTCATTGATAAAATCTTTCCACTGTTAGAATTTAAGTGTGGGCGTACATGTAGAGTGTAAATTTAGTTTCATTGAAATTGTTTTGGCTGATGGGTGTGTAGCATGCATCATTCTGCTTTATTTAAACCCCATTTGAACCCAATCTGTTAACTTGCTACACCCTTGTCATTGTTCACCCACAAGAGTTACATGAAATTGTTTGAACTACATTGAAAATTTTTATTACTGGACATCAATGTTAATGGGTGTACTTGTCAATGAACCTGCTAATTATTTATTCGTTATGGAAAACTAAAATTTTTAACTTCATTGAGACCTTTATACATGTCATATATATATATACTAAATTTAAAATATGTTTTGAACTTAAATTGCTTAGTTGTTCTTTTCTATATTTAGAAGTCAACTTTGGGGACAAAATTGGGTTTTAAGAGTGGGGGAGGGGTCAATTATTGACTGTACTAAACTGTGTTTAATTGTAAAGCTCATCAATTCCCACTTCTTTTAAACTTTTTGTCAAAAAATGGTCAAAATTTTTCAATAAAAAATTAATCTTTCACAATTTGAGGCTTTACACTACACTCAAATGAGTCTTGCCTTAGGATGGTGCTTGATTGAAAGTTGAGTCTTGCTTTGAGTCTGAAATGAGTGTTGGTGGATGATTGGTGAGTGGAACTGTTTAGTGGTTTAATGAATTTTGGTTAGTAACTTCTTTTGAGAGTGATTTGGGAAACCTTTTAGTGGATTTGAGATCATAATTTTAGGTACTGGAAGTTTGACTTTTATCTGAGGAGCCTTTTCATTCTTTTAATTAACAAAAATGATCACTTATATTGAGTCAATGTAAATGGGTTTTCCATAAATCCTTTGTAACTGGAGTAATATTGGGCATCTGGGATCCCACGGTGAATCTATGAGACCTTAGATACTCGGTGCGTTTTTGTTTACAATAAGCCCTCTGTAAACCTTTAATAAGTGCTTTGCACAGTGCTTATCACAAATTACATGGCTTTGTGAAAATAAATAAAGTGTCTAGGGTCAAAAATGAATTCATTAAGGTGAGGGGAATGATGAACTCTAGATGAAGAAGGGGACAACTGGTTTGTATGGGAGTCATTTGGGTTGACTCAATAAAGTGGCTAAAAACTATTTATAGTTATGTATTTTCTGAAACCAAGGTGATGAGTCAAAGTACAAAGTTCCTTTTGTTAACATTTTAATTCCAAATTTTTTTAATCCTATTATCACTCTTGAATTTAGAAATTGATCTTGAATTGTAGTGAGTCACTAGGCAGAGTCATATATGAAGCAGGACACCTTCATTTATGGATGATTCATGGTTTACTTGATCTCCCTTTGAGTAGTTGTTCTAGGAGAGACATTATTTGAGGCTATGTTTTCAATAGCCCAGGCACACTTTTTGAGTCCTCTGTTGAAACTTCTCTGAACATAAATGATTTGTATAATTCACACTATTTCAGAGATAATAAAACATGGGATTGTTTGAGGACAAACAATGCTTATGTGTGGGGGAATTTGATGTGGCCTTATTTTTACACAGTTTGCCACATCATTTTTATTAATTTTTGATGATTTATTTAATTATTTTTACACTTTTTATCTAATAAGTGCAATTTTGTTTTTTTATTATTGAATTTGTTAAATATTCACTTTTTATAACATTTTATGTAATTTTGGACCTTAAAATTATTGATTTATTCTTTATGTGTTTTTAATATAACTAATTTTCAATTTGTTTAAGTAAATCCCTATTTGTTTATTTTATTTAATTTTTCATTATTAATAATTATTGAGTTTTCTAATTAATTTACTTTTTTTAGTTTATATTACTTAGTTGCGGCTTGCCAAACTACTGGTAGCTAAGCTACCGATAGCAGGGGTCCTTTTGCTCTATCGGTAGGGTGGTTACCGGTACTGTGACAGTGACCTGTCTTCTTTTTTCTACTGGTAGCTCTCTCCTAAGTCTGCCAGTAACCTTAATATATTTTTCTAACGGTGAGATTTTATTTGAATGGTGTAACGGTGAGTATTTTAATTTCTAACGGTGACCCTTTGATGTAGCGGCGACCCTTTTATTTTTGTTGTGTAACGGTGAGTATTTTATTTTTTGTAACAGAACCTTTTTATATTATACTACCGGTATCCTTAAGGTATTTTTCTAATGGTGACAATTTTCTTTTTGGCATAATAGTGAGTTTTTGATTTTTCCTACCAGTGACCCTTTTTCCTTACCTCACCATTACCCATTTTTTGTTCCTCACCGTTACCTTAAACATCACTGTTGGGTGTTTTTCACTATTCTCCCCTATTTTTCCTTTCCTCAACGTTACTATACCCCCTACCGGTAGCTGTTTCCCATACCTCACTGTTACCTTTTTTTATACCTCACCATTACCTTCAACCCTACCGTTACCCAAAACTCAATGTTAACCCTCTTCCTTCCTTCTCGCAACACCTCTACTTTTGCATATTCTCCATCACAACATCACAAACCGGACCAGAATCAGACTCAAATAAGATCAAATAATGAGGAAATTGAATCATTTTGTAGATGAAGTGTCTATTTTGCCTCCACTCATATATGAAGAATAGGCACTGAACCAGGTTACATCATCTGATCTGCAGCCACCCAAAATCCTCCCTTCACTGTATACTGTTGGAATCGAGACGATGTCAGACCCGCTGTTGGGGTCGAGTTTCTTCTACTATGGAGACGAGGACCACCGCGCTGTTGTTGGAGGAGCGTTGGCGCCGTGCTGAGGCGGTCTACTGGAGGGGGAACCCACTGCGGGTATCTGCCACTAGATCTAGGCCGTGCTGCACCACCGCTGCGAAGAACCTGAAGTCACTGCAACTCCTTGCTGCGTCGCTAGGAGGAGCCCAGGCTGCTGTCCGCCGATGAATCCCGAGCTACCGCTGTGGGGAGGTAGTCACTGGTTCAGTGACGGAGGCCACCATCACCTGCTGGTCACTGAAGGAAGAGAAGCTGAAACCACCTCCCACTGCCTCTGGAAGGAGGAGTTGAAGCCGGAGTCGTCACTGAGGCCGAGCTATTGGCCAACGCATCGCTGGAGTGAAGGAAGCTGCTGCACTAGCCGAGATATGCCGCTGCTCTGCGGGAAGAAGTAGAGCATGAAAACCCTTCCCCACTGTGCACCGAATTGGGGGAGGGAAGAAGAAGAGTCAAGAAAAAAAAAATAGATAAAATAATAATAAAAGGTAAAGTATAAAGTAAAAGAAAAAAAGCAATAGAAAAAGTTAAAGTAAAAAAGATAACTTTAAAAAGTCAAATTAATATAATTAAATTCATAAAAGTTATAATTTTAAAACAATTATTATATTTATGAAAAGAAAAAAAAATTATAAACTAAAGTATAAAACAAAATTAATAATAAGTATTAATAATTAATTAATTTACAATTAATAGTATAAATATATAATTAAGAATAATTATAAATAAACTATAAAATATTCCAATTAATTTAAAATATATAAAATTGAAGTATTAATCCTAATTACTGAATTAAAATAAACTAGTTAATAGATTAATGGAATAATTTTATTTCTTAAATAGTAATTAAAATAATAAAAATTAATGAAGTGAGTAAAAATAACTAATACAAGTTAAGTTTTTTTAATTACCTCTTTACTTATATTGTAGTTTTTAATAACTTAGTTAAAAATAATAAAATTAATAACTTATTAATTATATCTATTGACTTCATTTAATTAATAACTTGTTAATAACTTATGTTTTAGCGTAGTTAATAATTTAAAGGCTAATAATTATCAATTAACTTAAGTTAACTTGTTTCAAGAAATTTAACTCTTAACCTAAAAAATAACTATTTTTCATCCTTTATGTTTGTTTTTATTTATTTCTCTTTTCTAACTATGCAGGTTCAGCTTAGGGACTTAAATGAGTCCAGGTTTATCCAACTAAATCTTCTGGACTTAGTTATAAGGGAAAAATTCGCGCGACATGCCTGTCGTGGGTTAAGCACACGTGTGCAGTGCGTGGGTGAAGAACTAAAAAAGTCGGTGGAGATGGAGCAGTGACACGCAATGTATGACAGCAGGGTACTTAAGCAGAGAAAGCAGTATTCTTTGGGGGGTTGGCGATTGACTGGAAGGCGATTCATTTACCCGGAGGGACGATGCTGAGTGGTGCAGTCCAGGAATTCAGGAGAAGAGCATTCTTAGGGAGTTCCTTCTCCCTCTCGTTTTAAACTTTTGTACTCTGTTTCTGTAATGTTTCCTATTACTGTAGTTATAATGAATAGTATTATTAGCTATGTCTTCTAGTTCGGGGAGAGTTCTATCTCTACTGGTTTCTTTTTCATCCTTTTCTCCTATCATTTTAATGTGTTTAGAATTGATCGGCGAGATCAAATCTAAATACATTCATCTATTTTTCACCACGAGACTGAATTTAATGCACCTACAATCTTTCGGCGAGTTTGATTGTAGAACCTTTTTCTAAAAACATAAAACTCAAATCTAAAACTTCAGTACCCACGGCGAGTGTGTACTGTCGAATTTTTAAAATCATTTTTATGAAGTTGTACTTCTTTGGAGTGGCGAACTCAAAGTGTACAATTTCTGCGACTTAACTCCTGGTGAGGGAGTTAAGTCACCTTTATTCAGTGGTACGAAGCAGTACATTTACATGAATAGGAAAAAATTATTTCAACCAGTGGACTAGAGCAATCCTTGAGCGCTCATCTCTTGTGTCTTTTACCAACATCTTATTTTCTTCGTGCATCTTTCTTTAGCTATAATATGTTTTAGTATAGGTAGAACAAGTTTACAATAGATGTGTAGTTTCAATTTACAGTACATGAAATCATAAAAAAATTAAAAGATATAAAGATATAAAAAGTGAGAATTAGAAAAACCACTCCGCTGCTAACACTAGTGGAGTTTTCCAAGTTTTTAGTTTAGTAGTGGCCAAATTTACCTTCCCTATGGGTTCGACCCTGCTTGCCACAAATATAGTAGTTAGTAGGAATAAAAATTTTAAACTTTGAATGACATCAACGACAGTTTAGGTCATACAGCAAAACTCAATTATTTTAAAAATTAAATTCGCACCACAATAAATAAACACAACACACGCTAAAATAAATATTTACTACTCAAAAAAAAAAACAGCGCAAACCTTACTTTAGCGCGGAGATGTGCTCGACTAGCGTTGTTGCATGAACATCCGAAAAGGGCGACACACAACAATAGGGACTGTCGATGGCTGGATGGAGCAGCAAGGGGAAGAACGACGTCAGAAACTCAACAAGGGGCGCGCGACAACTACCGCTAAGTGCAGCACGACGTTCATGGGGCACCGCGCAACGTTCGAGGAATGACAAAGGGGTCGCGCAGAGACTGCGTGACTGGACAGAAGGTCTGCGAGGCGACACACCACCGAGCTGGAGGCGCATCAGGATAGAAATGGGTTTGGCGACCAAAAAGGAGTATAGGCAGGGTGCGCGCGGAAGATACAACTAGTGGGTGCTGGCTAGAGGACCCTGCGGCTGTAGCAGCAAAGGGGGATGGTGTTGAGTGTCGCACCGCTACTGCCCGGACGACGGATAGGTGTTGTGCCGCTGCTGGTCAGCCGGAACAATGAAAGGGGGTGGCCAGACAGTCTATAGGGATAGGAGAGCGCACTACCGGTGCAACCAAGAAGAGTTCTGGCGTGTCTAGGGTGCGATGTAGGGCTGGCCGGCGGGAGGGCTCCAGCGGGAAGAGGGTCAGAGCATGCTGGCCGAGCAGGACAGGGGAGGGGGTCTCGACTGGGGACTAGGCGCACCCGCAAGGGTTTGGCCAGGCGGTGCTACGCGGGTGGTGGTGGAGGAGACCAGAGGGAGGGATGAGGCATGCCATGCAGGAGGTGCAGGGGTGGCTGTGTCGCCCTACAAGGGGCTGGTAAGGAGGTTTGGATGAAGCAGGACTGCCGCTGGGCCGCAAGGTGGAAGAGCGATGAACGGAGGGTATTACGCGGAGTAGGTACGGTTTTTTGGGTTGCTATCGGCTAGAGGATGTAGAAAAAAAAACAGATCATGCTGGGGGGTTCGCCAGGCAAAGCAGGGTGCGTCGGAGCAGGCAGGGGATTCCGGTGCTGGGCGTGCGGTGCTGTCGCAGGGCAGGAGGAGGGGTTGGGCTGGCACTGTTCAGCCAAAGCGAGAGGTGGTGGAGGGGAGAAGATGTGTTCCGGTAGGTTGTGCCTACGAAGGGGATTTTTCGGGCAAGGCAGGGGTGCAATGATAGTGAGGGGCGGTGACGGTGAAGTCGACCAGATGGCCAGAGGTCGTGAGCAGGGAGGCTGGTATGCCCTAAGGGGGTGTCGTCAGAGGAGAAGGTGCGCACCAAGGAGGGGTTGTGCACCGAACAGGATGAAGAAGGGGGATAAGAGGTTCGGCGAAACGAGCAGAGGAGAAGGGCTGCAAGAGAATAATAGAAAAAAGAAAAAAAAGAATAAAAAGAAGGGGGAACCCGCGTGGAAGAGTGGAACAAAGGGATATCAGTAGGGGACAACCGCATGGAAGACCAAAAAAAAAAAGAAAAGAAAAGAGTGAATAAAGAAGAAGGGGAAAAATAAAGAAGATAAAATAAAATAAAATTAATAGCAAATGATAATGATGATGATGATGATAATAATAATAACAACAATAATAATAATAATAACCTTAATTATAATAAAATAATAATAAATGAATTCATATCATCTTTAATAAAAATAAAATTAATGAAAACGCCACGTAGTTGCGTGGGAGAAACCACGCGGCGTCGCGCTCCGCCCGTGCGTCCAGCGACGTCGAACCCAAAATGCACACTTTTTATTGAAAACTTGAAAACTTCATCTGGGACTCACCCTGGACCCCAGGAAAGGTAAAAAAATTAAAGGTATAAAAATAATTAAATAAATCAAACACACAGGTTGTGTTGTGTCATATAACATGACATGTAAAAATATAAACTAATCCTAATAAGATTGATATCATTTTAGGATATATGTTTATTTATATACAATATTAAGTCTACCCTTATTGCTCATGAATACCAATGAAAAACATATCATATTTTCTATTTTTCATCTCTCAACTCAACCTATGATATCAAATACACATCACACTAAAACATTTGAAATAAAAAAATCACATAGCAACGAGGATAATAAAACCTTATAAAGATATTGATACCACTTTTTAAAAATTTGAACAAATTATACCACCTATTCTTTATTCTTTTTAGTTCTTCAGAGGATTTAAAAACTTATAGTAAGGCTTAATATCATTTTATGATCATCACAACCCCCCTAGAGTCTTTGGGTCTTCAAACTCATTCTTGTAGCTCAATTTAGGGAAAACACTTATGGGAAAAACTCTAAAAACCTGTAAAATTTTATATATCCTAAAAATATTAGATGATACAAAAAACTGAACCCCTTATTAGATAAAAAATATGCAAATTTCATTTTTGCGACTGCTATTATTTTTCATTTTATATTATTCTAGTGGCCTCAAACAACTCAAATTTATTCCTATATCAGATCTCTAACCATATGTGGTTATCATTAAGGTATTTATTTTCCATGGAATCTTCATCAATTTCGTTTTAGTGTTTTTTCTAGAACCACATTGGAAAAATTATTCCTTGACAGATAAATGTTCCAACTTATAATAGTTCTTCTTCATCAGTGGATTCTCAATCACTTATACTTACACATATATCATAGCTAGTAAAACCTATTTCTTTTACTTCTAAAATTTATTTGTTTTCTTCAAAGTGATTTATTGTGAGTGTCTAAATTTTAGTGCATGATATACCCTTTATAGAGGCTTATATTTATTTACCATAACATTGAACCCAATTTCTAGCTTCACATTCCTTCTTCAAAGATAAGAATAATCCTTATAATTTATTAGAGTGAAGTGTCTATATATATATATATTATTTAACCTTCTAAACATTCCTACAATTCTAATACCTTTCCATGTGACCGGGATTAGAACTAATGAAACATCTACCATAAGAATCATACCTTATGTGTTATCTCCTTGTTTGAGATATGGGCATATGTGGAGTTCTTCCCACTTCTTTGGGATTATTTGTTTTGAAACATCAAATAATGATGTTTCCCAATATTCATTAATAGTATAACTTAGGGAGTCTTTTATTTTTAATTACCCCTTCCATAATTAGAATGGAGCAACTATTTTATTTTATATATTTCAGATCTGAGTTTTTTAGGATGATTTGAGAGGTATTTTAATCTTCTTATTTGAGGTTTTTATCATCTACTCATGTTCATTGATTTTAGTATACTTATTATTTAAATAAAAAACAATTTCCTTTAAAATGGAAGCATTATCTATTCCAATTTTTCTTCTTTGTTCAATTTGAGTATTAAATGGGGTGATTCTTTCCTTCAATTCCGTTTCGATGCCATTTTGTTTGAAAATATCTTGGAAAATATATTTAATCATAGCACATTTATCCTTCATAATTATTCCATTTTTTATGATACAATATGAGGAAAATTTATCCCATTTAAATCTCTTATTTTCTGGGGATATATATTTAATTATTTTGTATCATACTCCAAGCATGAATCCCCCCTTAACCTCATTATCATTGCATGAGAATCTCAGAGAGTATCTACTTTATGATGTTTTCTCCTCATCACAACTTATTTTAAGCCGCATTATATATTATAAAATACCATATCCTTTTTCCATTTTATGGTTATAATTAGTCATAACAACATGTTTAGAAATTAACTTTGTTGGGGAACACATCTTATGTTATGACTTATTATTGTTACTTTTTTTTCTTACCTTTTTCATTAAATAATTATCTATTGTACTTTATTATTTTCCAAAAAAAATTCCACCTAAATCCACATTTCTATGGAGAACATGTAATTATTTATCTATTTTTAAACATATTTCAAAACAACATCCTTTAATTCATCTTTTACCATAGAAAAAATTGTGATATTCATTTAATGTTTTCAAAGATAACATAATATCAGCTCTATTGAAAAATATTGAATTTAATAAGTCATTCAGGAACTCTAAGATAATCCTTTATAAATACATTAAAATAATATCCTGTTCTATGAAATATATTCTATAAAATACTAGAGCTTTCACTATGGATATATTTCTATACACAATACCTAAGATCATGTTAGAGCATTAACAAATCCAAGAAAGAAAAACATATCCCTTTGATACCGATTGTTAGTCCTTCAACAGGGGAATAACCTGAGATAAACCGGGGGGGGATGAATCTAGGTATGCAAAGTGAATAACAATTAAAACTCATTATCTTTAATATTTTACTTTCCCTATACGATCTTGATCTCTTAACTCTGAGAGTCACTTCTTATACTATTTTGCTGGATAAAATTTAGTTAGCTTAATCAATGTTTTATACTGATTCATATAAATAGTAATATGAAAATTTATTTGGGTAACCCTCACTAAGATGCATCCATAGAGAATGAATCATCAATGTTTGATGAACAAAATCACTATAAGGGACCTTCTCTTCACAAGGACTCACTCCACTTTAATATGGTTTAGGTACATATTATTTCTTCCTAATTTCACTCCATCAAACATTAACCATCAGTGGAAACGATCACCTACAAATAGTTTACAGAAATTTTGATCCCTCCTCCAATATCACTAGCATGTAATGAATCACAATTTATTGATAGATGTTACTTTATAATCTTGCTGGGATTATCCTTCACAATATGTGAATATCTTTTTATAGTAGAACTTCAACTTTTATATTGGATAATAAACACCTTCTTCATAGCATGACATTTAAATGGTTTCCAACTACTTCAAGCCCCTCACATAGAAGAATTCCTTATCATTATTTTGTAAATATTATTATGTAATGCATATACAATTTTTTCTCAATTTTCTTCTAGATTCTCAATGTATACATGTCAAATTTCCCCCAATCTATTTCATCCTAAAACTTTCAATTACAAATAAAATATGAGGTATCATGACCAATAAATGGATTTTTGTTAGTACCAAATTAAGCCATTAAAAATTCCTATAATTCTTTCATACAACTTCCACGATAATCTCTATAATTTTAGTGAAATAAATACTTCTTATAACATCCCATGACATTGTAACATGAATTAATTTTAAAACTAATCCACCATCATAAATAATGAAATCTCTTTATACTTAGTTTGGAATCATGGTATAAATCTTAGACCCATGATATATGAAGCATTGATGATCCATTCATGCATTTAAAAATATATTTCTCCTAAAATTTGTGAATCACCCAAATACATTTCCTACGCAATGGTGTGGTACAAAACATTTTTCCGTTTTCCTCCAAAATTCCAAACACCATAGACATTTACCTATTCTATTGGATATTTTTAGCTTGAAACTCAACCAATTGACTATAGATTCAATTGAACACCACCAAACCCATTTTGAGAATCCATGTTTCTCATAGGGGGACATCAAAAGAACCATGTTTTTCCCATAGGTATGGTACAACCCATGTTGGCCTTATTTCCTTATAGGTATTCAATGCAGTACCTCACTCTGACCATGACCATATTGGCTTTGGCTATTTTTCACATACACAATTCTATTGCACCACGATCATCCCTACAACATAGTGTAACATGTATGGATATTTTTCAATTAATATGGCCATAAAAAACCCATATATGACTTGGAAATTTCTCACTGGTGAACTAGAATTCCACCTTGAAGACCACTATAGAATAACCCATTTCTAGATGCCCATTTTGAGAATTGTCTTCTCAACAGACCCTATACAACGGGCATGTTTCACCTTATTCCTTCTATACATTTACCATTCCCAAGGACTAGGGAATTTTATTGACCATATTGGGTAATTCCTTCTCTAATATATATTTGGACCTCCTCTTGACCATATAGGATTCTTTTAGAATACCATCCATCTTCTGAATTATCATTGGACTTCTTTCCCTCATTTGTGTGGATAATGAACTAACATAATAACCTTCAAGAAACCTCTTATAAAAAAATTTAACACCACATAACAATAAATATAAATCAATACTTTTGGATTCCTAACAATAATCAGTCCAACAAGGGGTTTCTGGCCTAAACATGGCACTAGACTGAGGTATACTAAAGGTAGTGCTCAAGGTCACTTGAGAAAGGAATTACCTGTACAAGGTAACATGTTGGGGGAAGATTATTTGTTATAATCATATCATAAAACATTGATTTTTGGAATAAACACCAGAATAAAATATAATTTCCTTATTATCCAAGGCCTACTAGAAAGGATTTTATAGTGTAATGGGTTCAATCGCAAAAACATCGTAGTAGTCAAAGTTCACTCCCACGATTATCTGGATTCACTCCTTCATTCAGTCCTGTTTATATCATGAGATATCAATAATTACCCAATTAATTGGAGGGAGATATAGGTCAAACACTTCACATAATTTAATGAATAAAATATGTTTCACAAGATCATAAAACATTCATCATATCATAACCCATAAAATAAAATGAGTTTCATAAACATTTCATCATGTCATAACCCAAGAAAAAGAAATGGGTTTCATAGTCATTGCATCAATTCATCATAAACTGTAGAAAATGGAACAAGTTTATAAAACTATTTTTATCAAAATCATAAACTATCCATGGAAAGAATATTGATCATATCATTGGATCATATCACTAGTTTAGTGTATGTAAAATAAATGGGTCTTTTCATTGATTGATATAAATTCAATTAAAAGTTTATTAAAAACATATTTAAGGAAAGTACCATTTTTTATTTGAAAATATAATTTTTAAGTATAAAAATTTCCAAAAAATAAAGGAATAATTTTATTTAAAAATAACCTTTGATACTTATAAGGAAAGCTTAAAATAAAAGAGTGGTCATGATGGATGGAATTTTCATTCATTCATTATTCGTAATGCCTATGATTCCTTTCACATTTTTAGTAAAAATTCAAAAGTACCCAGTTTAGAGAATGAAAAGAATATTCCTTTTAAACGATTTTGTAAAAATTGAAACGTGGGTAAAAATTAAATTATAAAATCTTTATAAAATAGTAAAAAAAATTCTCAAAAACATTTTTATAAAACACTGTTATGGAAGAGAAAGGGTTTTTGAACTAAAAGGATAAATAACGTCAATTTTTCATTAAAAATATAATTTTTTACTCTTGAGTACATAAAGATATTAAAATTAAATGAAAAAACTTATTTTAAAGAAATAATTATAGGAGAAGAAAACTCATGAAATTATTGATAGATAGATAATAATATTTCATCATCAGAAACATAATCATAAACAATATTGATAAACAATGAGATTGTATCATAAAAACATTACCACTTTAGTAACTTTCAAATCATAAGACACATAAAAGAAATAAAATTATATAGATATGTATATCCCCTAATTTTTATAATAATAATTTAAAATTCAATAATAAGGAATATATACCCTACAAAAATAAAACTAGTGGTTAATGTAGAAGTGTCCCATAGAAATTAAAGTGAGATGAAAATACCTTACCTAAAGTATCAAATTTATTCATACACATTAAAACCACATGTTTAAAAAATATGGATTTATTAAACATATAATTCAGAAACATAATAATTTTTATCATAACATATATTATTTACTTATAACCTTTTATCACTTTTTTAATAATTATTCCTTGTTAAAATCATGTTTTAGGTAGTGACTAATTTGTTTTTAAATGTAGGTTTGGGTTTTATAGTTTCAATCATTTCAAATTGATAATGGTTAAATAATATATAGAATTTTAAACATGATATTAATATAATATATATTCATTATATATTTATCTATAGTAATTCATTAATGATAGATATATAAAATGAATTACACCATTTATGGAGACTGTAGGTCGTACATATGCAAGAATGTGGTTTCCATTTCCTCAAAGGATGGTATAAAGAAAAGTATATAATATATCGTATTTATATAATCATTTTTATTTCATATATATCATATATATTCATTAAATATTTCCTTATTACCCTTCATGTGTAAATAAAAAGAAAAATGAATCATGTCGCATCTAGGAGGCGGTTGTCCATACGTTTGCACGAGCGACATTATCATTTTCCAATGGATTAAGTGTTGTGAAGGTATATGTGATATTATAATTATGGGAGTATAAATATTTCATAGTATAATTTATAAATATTAAATCAATCATTATCTCTATCTATGATAGGAGGTGATGGAAAATGAATCACATCAGTTTGTGAAATGGAAGTCTACCGTACACACGATCAACAATTTCATTTCTTATTTTAAGAAACATGATATGGGTATATATTATTAAATTAATTTAATAAAATATAAATAAATGCGATATAATAATGTTATTATGTCATCATATTTTAATAAATGTTTAATTAGGTTTAAGAATAAATAAACAGAAATGTTCATATCAGAATGGTACCTCTTCTTCAGACAACGTCTTTAGGTTTTCACCAAAAGGCTTACTAGGAGGTTTTTATAATAAAAATAAGACCACTAGGAAATGGTTAGAGAATTAATTAATTGATTTGGTCTGGTATATTCTTATCCAAAAGGCTTTGTATGTGTTAAGAGGACAATATAGGGGGTTCCCTTTTATAAGAGGGAGAGAGGACACATTTGGAATCTTTGAAAAGAAAAAGTTATACCCGTATTTTACACATGTCATAAGGTTAATAAATAGATCATTATCAAAACTTAAATGATATAATTTTATAATACGTTCATAAAATATGAACCTAACTAGTTTTTAGGTCATTTCAATACTTATATTTTTAGTCTAACTCCTAGTAAACCTGTTTTAACCTTAACCATAGTAGTTAGTTTCTACTATTTTTACTATTAGTTATGATAAAAAAGTAAGTTGAAATTTTTATATAATAATAACTATTATGATTAAATATATTTAATCTATCTTTAAAAATAAAATTCAACGAATTCAAAAAATTTAATTTAAAATTAAACCCACATACATGACGAAACAATGATTTTCCAAAGAAAAAGTATTCGTAGCATAAAAGGTTTTCATATCAATTTTGAACATAAAATTAATTACAATGACCTAAATTGAATTATTATTATAAAGTTGACCTATTTTTAATTTTAAAACCTTATTTAAAACAAAAATTAACTTTTAAATTCTTTAAATAAAAATGATGTTTTGAATAAAAAATAGTATTTTTCACTATTTATAGTAAAAATAATATTTTCAAAAAATTATAAAAAAATAACTCTAAGATTATTTTTACATTTTCATTTAAAATATTATATTTATTTTTTCTAATAAATATCTAATTTTTTTTAAAAATTAATTTTATTAGTCGTTCACAAAATGTAATAAAAACTTTTAACGAGGAAAACATATTTTTAAAGCTTATAAATACTTTTATAAAAATTATGTAAATTTTAAAAAATTGTTTTATTTATATAAATAAATTATACTTATATTTTCAAAATTTTATTATTCCCATTCATACCATATAATTTAAGAAGTATGTTATAATGACCATGTTTAAATAATAATATTAATAGTATAAAGTGGGCCATTAAAACCTGATGTTTCATGTGACACAAGATATTACAATAAAATTTATTTAAGATGAAAAATCATAGAATCTTAGGGTGTTACATACCAAGAGGATGAAAACACTAGGTTTCATGTGGTTTTACTTAATATATGTAACTACCTTGAATTATTTATGGATTTAAATATTTTCGGATGAAATTGATGAATGAATTATGATGGGTTTTTATAGAGGTTGTGTTTTAGTTGTCATAGTGGATATTGAGGGTGGTAGACGCCCCATTACTAATGTTTTGGATCACAGTATAGAACTTAATGAGTTATTCAACAATTATTACTAAAGAATAAATTATAGATTAAATGTATTAGTTAATTATAATTGTTCGGTAAATAATTAAAGTTGAAATTCATTGAAGATAGGGTGTCATATTAATGGATGATGGATATTTGATATAGTCAAATTATAATCTCTAGGATTTGGTAAAGAAAATTATCCTATTTCCTGATATAGGAGGTCTAGAACCATTTCATGAAGACTTATACATTTTATCATGCTTCATGTGATATGTGATCATGCCACCCATGTGTTCTTGATTTTAATTAATTGAAATATAATTTTCTCAACTGTTTTAGAGTGGGTATGATTTCTTGGGACTGTGTATGGTTTTCCATGTATTTTGTTTTGATTCCATGTTCAATATCTGTCATGAGGGTTATCAAAAGCTGGGAGTTAGGGTGAATATAACATAAGGGTTTTCCATTATAAAAATAAATACAAGTGGACCTTGTATTGGTTCCCTATTTTCATATAATTATGGGATATGATTGATTTATGATTTTAGTCTTAAGGATTGACATTTTCAATACCTTAGAACTCCCTTATTGTTTTTTCTTTTTAACAAGTATGTGGGGTGAGTGTTACTCCCTCAAAAGCATGTATGGTTTTGTGAATATACCTTGGTTATGTTTATAATAATAGGTTGGGAGTGTGAGGACCATACTAGGTTATCCCTAAAGGTGTGTTGGATGCTATTCAACACTTAAATGATATTATTAGGTTATATTTTATTGGACGTATTTATACCCTTGAACGGTTGGTGTTTTGGTATGGGATAGAGTTCCTATGTGAATATGTAACACAATATAGCCTAGAAAACCAATGTATATACCCTAGTATTGTGTTGGATTTTGATATTGTTATAATATAAGTCTAATATAGTGATAACCATAGTCAAAATGGATACAAGGAAATGATGTGTTCTTAAGAGACCAACCTAGGAGAAGTGTATTCTAATATTGAGTGAGTTTCTAACCCATATGATCATCTTGATATATTATCTCTTGACCTATTTTACTAATTATATGTGAAATTAAAATAAATGATTTACATTATGTGGATGGTTATTCTTAGTATGAAAATGGATAGGGATTGTATGAGTTGGGTTCTCATTCCAACCATGAACATGAGATATAACATGAATGTGGCCTGATAGAGATTGCCAATAATAGAGAAATGAGATGTTGTACAATGAGATATGCGTAATAGGTGGGAAGAGTATTTTAACCCTGGTGAAACATGATAATTAGGAGTGGTTTATGCTATAGGATATGTTATTAATACACCATTGTAATATTTTATCATGGGTTGGGAGATCAATCATGTTATGTATGTGCATGTTGTTATTGTATAGATTATGCTATATGTTGGGAATAATGAAAATTTTAGGTGATGTATGATTGTGTATTCATATGTGTTTTGGATTAGGAATTTATTCCAACCAAATAAGTTGAGTTATATGTGGATCAATTTGTTTTATTGGTTTTCCATTCATTCCATTCGAAGATGTTTTATGATATTGATGAAGATATTGTGAGGTGGTGGGTTTGACATGATGCATCCCAATTTGTTTTTTTGGATGGAAGTATGGATGTGTTTCCACCTATGATGTTGTGTAGTGAAGAGATTGACATGATTCATCTCAGGATGTTGTAATGTGGTGGGTTAAACAAGATGACTCTCAAGATGTTATGATATTGTATGTTAGATATGATGCCTCCCGTGGGCCTTGTAATACTGGTTAGATGTTATTTCTCCCAAGATATTGGATGATTAGGTTTTGAGATAAGATAATATTAAATATGACTTGGTTTATCATTCCCAGTGTATATTATTTTTATATGTTTATATATACTCTCGAAATATCTAAAGTAGGTCTAGTCACTTTCAAGTGGCTTAGGTTATACTCGGGGTCATAACAAGTTTTTTATGGTTGTTTATTTATTTATTCTTAGCTATCACATTGTTCACTCACTATATATTGGATATATTAGAGATACCATTGGTGATTTCCAATTGAGTCACACCTTACTTGGGTGCCCCATACACTATATTACCCAAGCAGACCTTAGGATTATAGGCACATGTAGGTCAAAGGCATGTGGTTGGATGATGGGCTAGATAATATGGTCACAGTAAGAAGATGGGATCAGGTTGAGACTTGAGACTATGTTATTGTTATTTTAATTCTTAAAGATATACAATGGGAGATATTTTATATTTCTATCAGAATCATTTGATATATGGAAAACTAATTATTTTATAGCATGTGGTTTGTTATTTATTGTTGTTGGGAATCTAATTTTGGATGATTCCAATATCCTATTTATATTATAATAGCTGATTGTATATTACTTCCTCTATATATTATGGTTATCTATAAAAGAGGTAATATTTTACCAATTGTATTACCATAGTCCCTCACATCTAGTTAGTAGGATATGGTGTATGGGGAGGTGCACCAAAGGCCACAAGGTTCTTCAATCTAATTACTATTGAGTGAAATATGCTGGGATGTGAGAATAAAATGTGATGATATAGTGGAAAGAAAAGTCATATATATATATGGGTCTCATCTCAAGGTATCTTAACTCACTTTTCATAGATCCTATAGTATACACACATGAACATAATAATGAGTATTAACTCATAACAAGGTTTATCCTATTCCCCCAAACCTCTTATAATCAAGAACCAACTAGTTTAAAGGTACCAAACCCCTATAAATGATTAAAACATTTTAGGGTCAACTAGAAACCATAAAATTTTATGGAGAATGTAACTAATCCCTTATACACATAAAATAAGCTAAAATGGATATAAAAAACCCATAATCTTACTAATAAGTAGAACTTGAAAAAACTCAAGTGTATGAAAACATATCTTGTGACAACATAGTCTTAAAAAAAACTAATCATGGTCTAATATAACATAAAATATTTCAATGGGAAACCTTAATGGGGTATGAGTATATGGTTTAACACACCTTAACCCATGATCATGGTCATCATTAACCATGGAGGAAAACCACAAAACATATAGGGACTATCATAGCCATATACATCTTTACCATATACAAGACCAAAGGAAAAAATTCAAATAATTTTTTGGTCAATCACAATCAATCATCATGATCATACATCATAAAAAACATTAAACATGTATAATATTATTAGAATGTCTAGGCACCACCTAGATTGATCTAATAAAATACCTCATACTAAAAATTATTAGAATAATCGATTATAATTAATTGTTTTCCTGAAATCTAATAAATATTCCTTAGTTAGTGTGTAACCAATTAAGAACACTGAAACAATAATTGAAATTCATAATAGATGGAATATGAATGATAAACTTATCTCTAGAGATCTACAGTGATATATGTTTTTTGAATTTGGGAAAAAAATGAGGAAGACATCACTTTGAGAAGGGAGAAGGCCCCAAAGAGGAGAGCTTTTTTCAATAAAAATTCCATAAAATGAGGGGAAATCCCTGTATAAAGATTTTATCATTTAATCACAATAACTACAATTTTTTAAAAATATTTCATGGGGGAGGGGGGGGGTGCATTGTGGTGTGAGTTCATAAGTCATGACGTAATTCAGTCACCTCATTAATATTGCATCACAAACCCTCATGTAACAACACAATTCATTTCTCTAAGAAAAAACCAAAAAATCATGACCACCCTAGCTAGGTTCAAATTATGGCATGAAATATTCCATTGTGAATAAATCCACCATTTCTAGGAAGTACCAAGGAATTATGACCACTTATCTCAGAGTCATTTTTTAGTGGGACGCATTCTATCATGATAAAATACCCCTCCATTGGACGAGGAATCATGAAAAAACATGATTTATTTTCACATGACTATCAACCTATATAAAAGCTTAATGTTACACAACCCTCACCATGACACAATTCCCCTCCTCATTTTAGCATGATATTTGACCTGTAGTATAATTTTTTCCCCAACATAGTTATACTAATTAAATATCAACTCTAACATCTTAAAACTCCACTAACATAATAAAATAGTCAATATAGACATGTGTTGGCTAAACATCCAAACAAATATGCTTGTACTACCGCTATAAATGTATCTAAGGTATTACATTCCCATGTAGAATTATTTTAATTTGGTATATAGTATGAAGTATTCATTCATCAGATGATTCATTAGCCTCTTTCTTAACACAATCGACATTGATAAAATGATAAAGATTGTGGTGGTATCACCTTAGTAGAGATATGAAAAACACATCATGCATCACAAAAAATATCTAATGTAGCACCAATTATTAAGATATAGTATTGATCCTCTATATAACCTCAAATGACTCTATATACTTCGGTGATAAATTCCATTTTCTATGAATAGCAAGGTGTAACTCTCAAGAAAACCTAACCATCCACCTCAAAATTAAGATTATGGAATATTTGGTCTATGAATGATTACACCTTACTCTTGGAATTTCCTATCCTCTACCATATCAACTAGATGTTCATTAATGTCTCTTAAAAAATACATGACCTGATAAGAGAAGACTTCCTTACCTCTAACTTGAAAAAATATGATTTAAATGACCATATAAACATGGGTTTAAAAGGTTCTATATTAATATGTTGAATCCCTATTGTTTTTTTTAATATTCTGACAATATATGTGGTAGAAGAGATTATTAGAACCCTATGGTTTTTTGGGTTTTTTAAAATATATGTGGCAGATGAACTATGATTCTTTATTAAAAATATATTTTGGGGAAAAAATTAGAGGATATAATATGATTGTTATAGATTCATTAAATCCATAATGTTTAAGGAAAAATGAAAGAAAATAATGGATAGAAATTATTTTGGAAGAAAAGATATATGCTGAAATACCTTTTTATGTGACATATGAGCTATTTTAATGAAGACTTCTATCTTATAGATGAATGATTTCTATGAAGAAACAGATCAATATGAATTGTGTTTAAGGGTCCATGTGGTATTCATATCATTTTACATAGTCTGAGTAAATTACCCTTCACACTATAGAAATTTAGTTTACATAAAAAATGATATCGGATAAAAGAAATAGTGTCTAGGAAAAGGCTACATCCATCCATGAAACTAGCCATCCAAGGGCATCCAAATTGGATCAAATTCATCCTTATTAAAATGAGTTAATATAGATTATCACTAGTGTGGGTCGATACTAGTATGTTTGGAGGAGGTTATAGAGTGAAGGGTTGTGTTATGGAGAAGTACAGAACATGTAGGGATTCACATGAACTATAACTAATGGTATGAAACAAATGGATTTGATTTTTATTTTATAGTTGATATTGGATAATATGAATTGTGACAATTCATTGGGATGTATGATATATGATTAAAAAAATATGGCCTATATCGTAATATTAGGGCCCAAACCATAGAATTGATAATATGAAGTTTGTGAAGTAAAATCAGTGGCGTTTAATATAATATCAGTGGCCATGTTGTGGAGGATATTATTTAAAGCTATACCTTTAACTACATAATTTTAATACAAATGAAAAACAATTATCTATAGTTAACCACACCTTATATCTCAACATGGTGGATTGGAAATTAACTTATGAGGAATGGGAATCCGTATAAAAGTGTTTTAGTTGATATGGTAGAGTAGTACTAGGTAAGTTAGAGTAAGAGGATGTAGGAATACCATAGCATGGAGAATAGGCTCTACCAAAACAATGATGCAGGGAAACATCCACTCCATATAATGATCTTATAGTAGGGATGATGTTTTTTTGATAAGCGACAATTAGTTAATTTCCAAGCCCATAATAGATTAAACTATAGTGGAAATGGATACATCATTTCTAGTTCAATGTTTGAAGGAGTTTTTTGGAGATCATGATGTGATCATGGTAGATTAATGGTGTTATTAAATGGGGAGTGATTTTTATATCTATTCAATATGAGGAAACACCACAAGGAATCCGTATACGTCATCAGTTTTTGGTTGAGTTCTATTTGACATCATAGTATAAGAAGATACTCCCAAATAAATGCATGGATGAGGATTACTATGTTACTGAAGATGTGATCATACCATAGTCGTTATTTTTTCTTGAATAAAATGAAATTATATAGGGGTGTTTTGATCAATAATTTAGGTCCTCAAATTGGATTTAATGACAAAAAATGGTCACACTAAAAGTGTGGTACACCAAGAGAAATAATAAGAAGAAAATATAAAAGAGGATTAATATAATCCACCAAATAAAGGTATAAATGTTTATAAAACTACCTATTGATGTTTTGTAAGATTTTTGAGAATAGTGAGTACATTGATAATAAAAATTTTATATAGGAATGGTAATTAATTCTAGGAAGAAATGTTGGAAAGAGATTAACAATCATTGAATAACATGTTGAAGGAGTAGAAAAAGAGTACAATGTAGTGTAGTAAAGAAGAGTAATTATAGGTCTCTTCTAGAAAGAGAAGAAAGGTGGTTCCATGTCATCTCATGGAAACTAAATTCTACTCATGGTGATCTTCACAACAATATATTAAGGGGAAATAGGATACCAAAGTCACACATCTAAACATTCTGGTGTATTTAAGAATAATCGGTGCTATTATTATTAGATCAGGAGCCAATTTTTTTTCCCTTATAGTTGTGATAAATGATATATGAAGTGAAAGAGAATTTATCATAAGGTGGTAGTGATTTAACATTAATTATCTATAAGCGTATTGGACTCAGGGAGGAGTGACATAGACTTAACCTTAAGAAGTGAAGTTTAATGATTCGATGCATCCACACATTTTCAATCACCTGATCCCTGAATTATCTAGTAGTGGATATCCATGTAAAAATTAGTGTGTTCTTTATACATTCATGTTTATATTACGCACAACATGTTTTAACATAGTGAGTAAAGAAACTATTAATTATACAATATAATAACCAATAAATTAAAATAGTAATCAGATAAATTTCTATAATAAGAGAAAAATGGTGGCCCTTATATTTACAAGGTTAAGATCATCAATGGATATGATAGATTTAAGGAAAAAGGTTTAAAATAAATAATTATAATACCATGATTCATCACCCATATTTGGGTATCTGACACATAAGACCCTTGAAGGACCTATAATTAGTATCAATGTGTGGTCAACGTTTACTAGATTTATTTTTCTATGATTCTATTTGATTTAATTTTTAGATATTTAATAGTTTCAAAATACCTGAATTACATAATGAGTATTTCATTATTTGGTAGGAATAATTTATCCAATTAAAATCTAGTTTTCAATGAAAAACCAGAAGAATAATTTGGAATTGATCATGAATTGTTATTGGATGGAATTGTTCAGTTAATAAAACTTGCCATTATTTTTGAAATAGATCAAAGAAAATGGGAAATTGATGCTTTTATAAAGATGTAATTAAAGGATAATCTAATAGAATATGTGTTCTAGAATATTTCACATTAAATTTTTCCAAAGTATATGTGAATTATACTTGAAGATTCATTTGTAAAAAAAAAACAACCCAAATGAAAACTTCCTTATGAATAATGAAAAAAAGAAGAATAAAAAATTTGGTTGAATTATATATTGTGGAATTGCTTTTTAAGGAGTGATATTCAATTAAAAGAGTAAAATAGTTTATAAAAAATGTATTCATAATTAAACTTTTGAATATGTTTATCTATTTAATGATGCAGTTGGAATAAATGATGTGGCTAAAAAGAAAAGTGTTGATGAGACTACTGATGATGAGGGAGTTCTAAGGATCTATAAAGTGGAGGGTTAAACTTATCATAAGATATGTATCTATAGTTTAAAGAATAAATTCTAGAACATAAATATGAGAATAATTCTCATGAGATATAGATCAAAGTGTTGGAAATAAAAGTTTACAACTTTAAAATCCTAAAAAACAGTCTTATTGAAATATCCAATTATATACGAAAGAATAATGGTTTTAAAGATAATTAATTGATTATGATATCCATAAATTTGTATGAAATTAAATCCATTATCAAGGGAAATAGTGGAAACTAAAAATAATTTCAAATAATAAAGACCAATAATGATAAGCTGGTTGTTCACCTATCAGACATGGTTGAGGAGAAATAATGGTTAAAATAAGAAAATATTTTTCTTAAAGTATATATTATAAAATGAATTAAATATGAATGAGTAAATTGATATAATTTATAAACACTATTATTACTTATAGGGTAAAATTTATAATGGAAAGGAACTCATGGAACATTTCATTGATCAACTTGAATCAAGAAGTCAAAATATTCAATAATTGGAAGATGATTTGACTTCGGTCATGAAGTAGTTGGATTCCAAATGTGATACAAAATTAAAATATACATTGAATATGTTGTTTTATTACCACTAAATGGGAAATTATAAAAAAATAGAATTATTCCATCTTGGATGAGAATCATGAAAGGGTTATCATTCCACAAAGACTATACTTCATGAGAAAAAATTATTTTTTATATTAAGGATCTCTTTCAAATATTGAAAATAAAAAATCTATGGAAATTATCATGAAGATGGAAAGTATGGAAGGCCATGGAAATAGAACTAAAATATTTTATACAAGATTTAATGAAAATAGTAATGATAAATCTAAGAAGATATTGAAACATGTGAAACTTTTGTGGGATGAATAGACCAATGCCTAGATTATATTCTACAGTATGAGAATATGTTATTTGATATGAATCCTGTGAAATTTTGAGAAAATGAGTGATAAATAATAATAGATAAGTTATGGGTCTTATTTTAAAAATTCTTAATATCCTAAATATCACTCAAGTGTAAATGTAAAATGTCTTTCATCTAAGATAAAATAGAAAGATCAGACTTTTTTAGAGACAAACCTTTTTTGTAGAGAAAAATATTTTAGAATCTAAAGGAAGAATAATTTAAGGATGAATGTAGCATGAATAGGAACTCTAAGAATATTTCACAATATAATATTTCAAGTAGAGACAAGAACATGATTTGGAAGTAAGAGAAAACTTCTCATGTTACTAAAACTATAAAGGAAAATATGAAAGGGATGTCCCAAGGAAAGGTATGTACTAAAAAGTAAAACAAAACTTTTAGCTTTTTTCTAATTAGTAAGGAGGTTTTTAGAAACAAATGATCAACCTATAATGAATATGAAAAACCATTGTTGTAAGGATGTCAATGGTAAAATTATTTGGGTTATAAAGAAATGTATAATCGTAAACACATTGAAAAATGTTGGATTCTATCAAATATAATTTTGATATGATGGTGGAATCCAAGGTGAAGGACAATGGAAAAAGTTTCATCTATATTGACTGATAATCCTTAATAACGTTAGGAAAATTTATGGAAACTTTATCCCCATGCAACTAATGTTTAACAAATATTATTTAAGATTGGTGTAATCTCAAGGGTGAGATATGATCTATAACACCCTGAGTTTTCATGAATTATTATTTTTTAAAAAATTAATTTTTTTTTGGCTTCTGTTAGAAGAAACACCAAGTTAATCTTTTTTTATATGAATCACTAAGTTTATCATACATTATACACAAGACCAATTTAATCTTTCTCTATAGGCAACACTCTATTATCTTTCATTATATGCAACACTATGTTTTAACAAAACTATGATATATTATAAACTTAATAATTTAAACATGACTATTATAACTTAGACATTAAACATAGTGATATGAATAGTAATAAATAATTTTTAAATCTTAATTATAATGGTTTTATATATAGAAAACAAATTGGTAATGAAATTCATAATTTTCAGTGAAGTCTTTATATGTTTCAAAAATAATATTTTTCAACAAATTTTTTTCTAAGAATTTTTTTAATATTTTAGAAAATTAAACTTATAAAATAAAATTAATTTTTGAATTCATAATTTCAAAATTATCTTTTTGTGAAGTTTCATCATTTTCTAAAAAGTTTCACTTGTTGATAAATAGTAAAAAATACTAAATTTTAATTGAATACTACCTTTTCATTTAAATTATTTATAAAGTGAAATTATATTTTTAATTGTTTTTCAAGTGAAATTATTAAAATTATGTTTCCATTAATACAAATTATTTAATTTTAATCAATTTAATATTTAAATTGGATATAAAAGATTTGTAAACTTTTGATCATTTTCACTTTAAAAACCTGCTTTCTTGTCACGTATGTGAGATTAATTTTAAATTAAAATATTCCACTATTGTAAATGTAATTTGAAAAAATGGATTCCATATTTGGAATAATATTAATTTATATTTAATAATAATATAAACCTAATTTTGGACCAAAATAAATAGTGAATGCAGTAAATATTAATTATCGCGGTTAAGGTAAAAATGGGTTTACTATGGGGGTAAATAAAATGATAAGGATAAAAATGAGATATAAATTTGTATAAATACTATTTTATGGAGATATATAAATCATTTAACCAATAAGATTTGATAATGACCCATTTTGGACCCTCTTGATATTTGATAATCATGGGAGTACTCAATTCTTTTCAAAAAATACCAAGTGTGTCCTCTCCCCACATATAAAAGGCCACCCATCTCCTCTGTTATTCACACCCTCACACCCATTTTCTTGCCCAATAATTGACCAAATAAATTTGAAAATTACCTTCTGTCATCCAAGAAAATTTATTTTGGATATAAATCCATCATTGGAAGGATTTTGGTGTAAACCTATGGAGGATACCCGAAGAAGAACTAACGTTCATCAACGAGGGTTTCCATTTCATTTATTCCCACAACACATTAAATTATTATTATACAATGATGATATAATATCCTTAGTATATTAAATATAATTATCTATTTTTATGTTAATGTAATGATTAACAACCATATTTTATTCCATCAAATGGGTTATGAAATCATGATTCCTTGTACAACAGACTACCGCCTCGCAAACCGATGTAATTCATTTTTCCATCACCTCCTATCAAGGATGGTAACAATGATATATTTTATGTTTATCTATTATAATTATGATATTATTAATATTATTAAATTATTATATCACAAATAATTTCTTGTTTTCCCTTCTTTGTGAATACGATAACATCAACAGTGTGTACGAAGGACTATCTTCCTGCGAAGTGATGTGATTCATTCAAGATTTAAATGAAATGTATTAAGTATTATTTTGATAAAAAATGAGATATATATTACATATGAATTATTCTATAATGACAATATAAATATCATTTAATTTTATTTCTTTCAATATAACAATAAAATGGAAACAATGATCATATGTACGTATAACTTACCATCTCCATGAATGATGTATTTAATTTCATATAATTAATTTTTAAGGAGTAATATAAATACATATATAATGAATATATATAATATTTATATCATTTTTTACATTATTTATATTTTTAAAGTAGGATCTATGCTAGAGGACCAAAAATTACAAGTCAAAACTTACACAAAAAACAAATTAGTTATTGCCTGAAACGTGACTTTAACATGGAATTATTAATAAATGGGTAATAAAATAAAATAATTAAATCATATATAGTATGATATATATGAATATTTTTCTGTAATATATATATATAGAACTTATATCTATAACGTAGGATGTTTGAATGAGTACGAAGTAAGTCAAGACTTAAGTTAAGTGATTTTGGTCTCTCATTTATTTTTTTGTGAGACACAAGCCATATTCACCACATATTTATTTGATGTGGTATATATACTTCAAAAGAATTTATTTTATAATTATTATCCTAAACATTATTTTGGATTATGTATCCATTTCATTATCTCTATTTTATGAGGTTAACGCCTAAGATGTTAACAAATTGGTATGGAATTTTTGTCTCAATTTTCCTTCTTTGAGATGTGGGTTATGTTATGCACCTATATTCTATAACAAGGTGTATATAAAAAACATTTTACATATAATATCATAAATTATTCATCATAATTATATTTTATATTTAATTTTATCTTATTTCTTCATGGTGATGATGATTCAATATTACCAATGTGGTAAATATTTTATATTATAATCTCATCATTTATCAGGATTATTTATGATTAAGTATCCAATGTTGAAATTTCTTGATTTTACTCTCAAAAAGTATCATAAATTTTATTCTACTATAGTTATTCATGATATTTTCAATTAATGGTACCATTTTCACTCTTTTATACTTAAAATAATTTAGAATTGTTTTTAACAAAATATGACTTTATTTATCCCTTCAGTTGGAAATATATTTTCTTCCAAAACCATGTTTTTTAAAAATATTTTCAAAATCATTATATTAGTATCTTATGATTTTAATTTTTTACCCATGATAAACTTTTAAAAAATATCTCTAAAGGAATATTTGTTTGAGTTTCCAAAAAAATAACATTTTTTCACACTCGACCTTGGAAGTTATATATTTTATTCTTCTTTTGAATTTGGGTTATTTAATTATGTTTTGGGTTGAGTCCCAGTTTAAATTTTTATTGAAAAATATATGTTTTTGGGCTTGGAAGAAAGGGGAACATAGTTTGGGGAAACTGTGTGGATTCTCCTAGGAAACCTTGCGGCTTGAGTTTGGTGCCATGGGCTTAGTGTATGGCCTGCACATGGATAGTGAAACTATGCGAAAAACATGCAGTTTGGTTCTAGAATTGAGAAGTGAATTATTTCATGATTGGAGCATAGTTTGAGAAACCGTGTGGCCATCCCATATGGGGAAACACATTTCTCTAATAGGGTAATCATGGTTGGAGCACAGTTTTTCAAACCATGCGGCCAAACCACACGACTTACCCAGATCTTTAAAAATGTGAAATTCCAATCTTTTCCTAGCATCCTTTAAAACCTATTTTTGATTTTCTCCCCTCCTCTATCCCAGACTCACCAGGGGGCTCCAAGAGACTCCCATTCCTTCCCAACCTCAATGGATGCTTCTTGAAGGTTCCCAAGGTGCCTTTTAGTGATTTTTGGTCAATTTCTCTTCTTCCCTTCCTCCTCTCTTAGTTTCTTAGTGTTTCTTGGTGATAAGTTTCTCTTGGAAAACCCCTAGGGGAAAGGGTTGATGTGTGAGTTATTTTATTGGATGTTAGGGTGTATGAATTGTCTTTCGGGGTTCATTCTTCCTTCCCTATAATTTTCATGGTATTTACATGTTGTTGATGTAGGTTTTTCCATCCATTTACTTCAATGCACATTCTATTTTATGCTTGAGATTTCCTCAATATTTATGAATGTGTTTCACATGATTTTGATGTGATAGTATGATTTTTTTTGTGTTTTTATGTTGAATTATGGTTGATAAATGGTTTTTAAAAATAGGTTTCTTTGATTATACCTATGTTAAACGCATGCAAGGTATTTTATAAAATTCCAATTGAGTTTTGAAGTAAAATGGGGTGCGTTTGGTGATATTTTACCATGATTATGCTTTGAAACTATGGTCTGATTGTGATTTTGATGCTCACATGGAATTTGGTGATCTTTATAGTGTGGATCTTGTATGTAGGTTGTTATATTGGATTATAAATAATAAATTTTTTCATAGGAGATTTTTTTCTAAGCTACTTGAAATGAACATGTATTGAATGTTGGTTTAACAAAAGAAATTTGATTTTTGTAAGTGATTTTCCTCATTATTTTTCTTAAATATTCACCATGAATTATATAAGTGGTGAAAAGCATGTTTTTAAAATGGGTTTGGTGTGTGCATGAATTTGGAAAGGTTATTTTCCCATGAAATGATTTGTATTTCATGTGTTTTTTTATTATTGTATTTACAAATAGAGTTTATAGGTTATAAAGGTGGTGTGAAATTATTACTTTAAGTATGGACCATTTGGAACTTAAGATTGGTTTTTTTGAATAATTAACATACATGCCTGTTTGAGACTGTGCATATGAAAGTGTTGTTTTATATTTGTTTTATAAATTTATAGAAAACTGGTTTTGTAAATACATTGGGATTAGGAATGTGAAAGCTCAGTTGGCACTTTGGGTTGTAAATGTAAAGTGAGTTTTGATGTTAAGTGATATAAATTACTGATTGGAACATTGTGATGTTTTATGAATTTGATTTGGAATCTATGTGATCTGTGGGATCAGTTGGTATCTTAGAATGTGTTGGAATGTGTATTAAAAATCAAGGTAGTGTGATACTTGGTTGGTATTTGATCATGATTTAAAAAGAAATGGATTTTCATGTGAGTTGCGATTCTTGGATTATATTTTGAGACCACTAGAACATGAGATGCATTACCCTATAGTGACTAGTGTATGGGAATGTTGTGGTACTGGGTCCATTAAAACCGAGGATAGGATCCAGTCAAATGGATCATGTGAGAGAATTCTATTGGTTTTGGTTTCAATACCACATGTTTCCATGTATTTTTTTGATTATTATTATCATGGGATTCTAGGGTGTCATCTCGAGAGTTGACTGAGGGTTTCTTTTCAACCCCATGTTATACGGGTCGGTACCCCCTTAACTTGATAGGGCTAGGTGGGGCGTGCCACTGGATTGACTAGTTGAGAGCGGCCAGTTGGTTATTGACTATAGAGATGGACCATATTCATATAGGTTAGTCCGATCTGAGTACATCTGGGATCACTCTAGGGATGTTCAGAAAATTCTCATGAATCACTATCTAATTTTTATGTTTGTATCTGATATTTATTTGGATTTTATCCCTATTAGTTTATTCCAATTTTCCTTATTTCCTTTTATTTATTCATAACCATTTTTGATTACTTATTATGGATTTGTACTTTAGTATCGTCTTTGAAATGGGTTGTCAAAAGCGGATCATTTTTTGAAAAGGAATGTTGTGTGTGTTGTTTTAATAAAGTGATAATGTGGGAATGCAATGTTTATTTAGTTGAAATAATTTAAAATATTATTTTATAAATTTATTTAAAAAAATTTCTTAATAACCGATTCCGGAACGGAAAGATATGGAATTTGTGGTGATTACCTACAAATCTGTTTAATCTCACACCCTACTTGTTCCACCCTGCGTTGGTAGACCTAAGCTATTTTGTACGTAAAGGTTTCTGGTTCAGTTTTTCTTAGATCAGGTTATTCGTATGGATAGTGGTGACCAAAAGGTCAAGTGGGGGTCATGTTGGGTGGTTCAATATCATTTTTTTATTCACATTGTTTTTTCTGAAGTTTTTTTATTTGAATCAAATTGTATATTTATTGAGGTTCAGTTATTGTTGGATCTCCACATGTTCAGTTTATTTATTTTATCCTGGTTTTCTAGGAAAAATTGTTCCTATAGTGATTTCTTTTGAATCTCGACATTAGTTTCTAGCATGTGGGGATTAATAGATCCATTCGAACCACATCTCGGACCTAGTCCAAAGTTGGTTTTGATGGCATTCAAGCATGGTTTGTGAAGAAATAGTATCAGAGTAGACCCTTGTTATTTAGGGTATTAGGAAGTTAGAGGTTAAGACTATTTGGAATCAATTGGTAGGTATGATAAGGATTTAAAGAACCATTTCTCATTTTAGTCCTTGATATTACAGAGGTAGTCCCGGTTTTATGTCTTTTGTTTTGGATTGTGGCTTGAGTGGTTGAGGAATGACAATGGATGAGAGTCAGTCTTATGTTGTGATCTCACATGGAATAGTGCCCCATGTGGAGTCCAAGTACATAGTTCAAAGTCATCTTAGTTATTGATTCTTACTTGGGGCATGGAACATTAACCATGTCATTGGGATTGGCATAACCACTAGTTCCTCATCCCGGTGGGTTGATATGAGTTGTGTTTAGTTTTTGGTTTGGTTGGTGTGAGTAAAATTTTAAACTGAAAACAATTTTTGAAATGAAAATGATTTCTGAAAAGTGATTTCAAATTTAAAAGTGAAATGGTGTTTTTGAAGGGAAAATTATTTTTGGAAATATTTTTACTTTAAGAAGTCATATTTTCCATAAGAAAAAGGGATTTTGATATTTTAATTGTGGAATTAGAATAAGGTTGTGTTGAAATTGAAAGGAAATGGATAGTTTTTGGAAAATAAGATTTAGTTTTTTTTATGTTTGGATTGTGAGAATGTTGTTTTGAAATGAGATTCACTTTTGGGTCAAATATCATGTTGATGATGATTTTCATTTTGTGTTCTTTTTATTGTTCAAGACATTCCCCCCAAAAGGCCCCTCAGGTTTCTAGTGGTACATTCCCATTTTTTGGTTCTTCTAAGTCATTTCCCATATTTCATGGTGATCGAGACTCATGAGAGGTAGTGGAATGGATTGATGAAGTTGAGTGTGTCTTCAGATCATTGGGAACTACCTAATCTTTGAGAGTGTATGCAGTTCTAGGTTTGTTTGAGGGTCCAGATTTGGATTAGTGGAAGGTAGTTTCTGCATGGTTGATTCAATTTGGGATGAATTATGAGGTGCTTAAGACCTCTTTCGTCTGGTGGTTTGTAATAGAGGAGATAAAGATGAAGAATGTGGAACAACCCTTGAGTATTCATTAAGGCTAGTGGTCAGTGAAGGCCTATGTTGGTCATTTCATGGATTTGGTTTCATTATATTTGGAGATTACATCATAGGATTTATTGAAATATTTTACATTGATTTGGGGACTTCATCCAGATATCAAAGAGTGATCCCTCTCCTATAGGGATCTTTGTTTTGAGAAGCTAGTGGATGAGGCATTTTTAGCTGAGCTAGATTTTGGGGTGTAGTCAGTGGTAGGTAGTGCTCATAAAGGTTCCACATATATTGAGAGGTGTGTGTCATAGGAACCTATTCCTGAGAATCCTCTTTTGTTGGTTCTAACTTCTTGTTCTTCAGGCAGTGTGATCATGTGTTTCCAATATGTCCAATTCGAGCATTAGAAGTCATTATTCCATAATTCTCTGAAGTCCTATAGCTATTGTGGTCGTTTGGGTCATCTAGAGAAGTTTTGTAAGAAGAATTTCCTAAATAATATGTCTCGATCAGATTATGTCATCACCTAACAACAAGTTTGTGTATGATTCAGACATCAGGTCTCTATCTATTATCCCTGAAGTGAAGCCTGTTCATAGTAAGATAATTGATGAGGTTTCAAGGACCCTTGGACCAGTTCTCATCCCTAGAGTTGGGGTAGAGATAATTTAAGTCTCTTATTTTAGTTTCTTTCTTGTTATAAGTGTATAATATCGTTTAAAAATTCTTAGTGGTCCTATTATCTTGAAGTCCATTTTGTGCCTTGGATATGGATCTTTAAATGACTGTCATTTCATGAATTAGTTTTAGTAATATTTTGTTCCTGATTAGAGATATTTTTTATTGTGATGATCGATGATTAAAACTTGTGTTTGGGTTAATTTATTTGTTAGGTATACCTTTGTAGTTTCCCCCTTGTGTTTTGGGATTTGTTTATGTGGGGAGTTTTGGGTCCTAGGGGTAGTTTTGTTTAGCTTGTTGGAGAAGTTTGGTATGTTCTTGTTTTGAGTTCACACAATGGTCTTCCTGAGGAGGTTTTGTTAAGAGTTCTTGCATTAGGCTGATCTGATGTAATTCCAGGTTGTTAGTTGGCTTCTTATGGTGGAGTGAACCCTATCATGTTCTACATTTGTTCTTGATGATGTGGTTTCCACTATAATTGGTTGGGTATGACTTTTGTAGTGAAAGGTCACCCAAAGGTTTACGGTTTTGTTCTACTTTATTCAGATTTGGGATCCAGTTTTGTTTATCATTTGTCTTGGGGACTTTATGGGGAATAAAGTATTTGTGGTGAGGGGAATTTTTACACCCTGACCATGGAAATTTTTATTTTATTCTTCTGTAGGATTTGGGTACCTTGGTTGAGGTTCGAGTTGAGTATTGGTTTGAATTTTTTTGTTTTTTTAAAAAAATTGATGTTTTTGGGCTTGGAAGAAGGGGGGTGGGGAACAATTAGATCACAATTGATTAAAACTATTTGGATTCTCCCACGAAACCATGATGCTTGAGTTTGGTGCCAGGGGCCTATTGCACGACCTTCACACGGTTAGGGAAACCTTGTGGCAATCATGTGGTTTGGTTCTAGAATCAGGAAGTGGAATATTGCATAATTGGTTCATGGTTTTGGAAACTATTCTTGCATCCCATGTGGGGGTTCCCCTACTCTCTTGTACAGTGTTAAAAATTGAAGGATGGTTTGTCAAACCATTCTTCCAAACCATGTGGCTTACCAAGATAATTAAAATTTTAAAATTCCAATATTTCCCGCCCAATATTTTAACATTATTTTAGGTTTTCCATCCCTCATCTAACTTATGTGAATGAGGGGGCTCCAGGAGACCCTCCTACCTTGTTTCCCAACCTCCATGATGCTTCTGGAAGGTTCCTATGATTAGATATTGTGATTTTTGGTATATGTTCCCCTATTACCTTCATCCTCTCTTGGTTTATTGGTGTTTCTTGGGGAGGGTTCTCTCTTGGAAGAAACCTATTTTCAAGGTATGATGTGTGGGTCATTTTTAGGGATGTTAAGGTGTGAGTATTGTCTTTTGGGGGAAATTATTCCTCCCCTAGAAGTTTCATGGAATTCTCACTTTGTTGAGGTTGGTGTTTCTATTCATTTCTTTTCTGGAACATTATATTTGATGCCTGAGATTTCCTAAATATTTAATAATGTGTTTCTCATTCTTGTGATGTGCTAGAATGATTTTTTTGAGTTTTTATAATGGAATATGGGTTTTAAATGGTTTAAAAAATGGATTCTTTGATTATTACTATGTTAGACACATGCAAGGTGTTTGATAACATGTCAATGGAGTTTTTATAGTAAAATTGGTTGATTTGGGTGGTGTTTTCCCTTGATTATATTTTGAAAGTGTGGTTAGATTTTGAGTTGGATGTTATATGTGTAATTGGGTGATCTTTATTGTGTGACACTTATATTTGGGTAATTTTATTTGTTTATAAATAAGAAATTTTTTCTTAAAGAGATATTTTTAAAGTGTCATTAAATGTGCATGTGTTGAAAGTTGGGTTTCCAAAATAAATGGTATTTATTGAAATTTCATTTCATTATTATGTTTCATAAATATGTGACATGATTTGTATAAGTGGCATGAAGAATGTTTTAAAATTTATTTGGGGTGTGCATGAATTTTGAAAGGGGATTTTCCCATAGAAAGAGTCAAAATTCATGTGTGTTTTTCTTATTGTATTTTTAAATGGAGTTTATGAGTTTTTGTGGTGGTTTGAAATTTATTCCTTGAAACTTGGTCCATTTGGAACATAAGATATGTTTTTGTGAATAATTAACCTAAAGGATTATTTGTTATTGTTCATGTGAAAATGATGTTTTATATTAGTTTTAGAAATGTTATTGAAAAGTGGTTTTTTAATTTCATCGATATTGGGAATGTGAAATAAGGATTGGAAAAATATGCTGTAAATGAAAAGGGGTTTTGATGAAATGTGATGAAAATACATGATTGGAATTGTGTGATCTTTTTAGAATTTTCTTTGGAACCAATGTGATGTGTTGGTCCGGATGGCATCTTGGCATGTTTTGGAAAATTTATTGAAAACCTGAGTAGTGTGAGGCCCGATTGGTGTTTAATCATGATTGTGAATGGAATGTATTTTCATAAAAGTTGTTATGCTTGGATTATATTTTGAGACCATTGGAACTTGAGATGCATTCCCCTCTAGTGGATCACGCACAGGAACGTTGTGGTGTTGAGTCCATTAGACCTTAGGACGGGATCCCCTCTAATGGGCCTTGGGAGAGAATTTTGTTGGTTGTAGTTTCTATAAAATTTGTTTACAATTATTATTAGTATTATTATCATGGGATTCCAGGGTTCCATCTATAGGGTTGACTGACAATTTATTTTTGACCTTGAGTTAAATGGTGTGGTACCCCTTTAACATGATAGTTCTAGGTGGGATGAGCCACTCGATTGACTAGTTCAAAGTAGCTAGTTATTTATTGATTATAGAGCTAAACCATATTTTGGCATGTCAGTCCGATCTGAGTACATCCAGGTATTTCTATATGAATGTTTAGTAAATGCTAATGAATCACTATCTATTTGTTTTGTTTATCTCTACTCATTATTTGTATTTTATCCTTGATATATTATTCTACTTTATCTTTGTTTCTATTACTTTATACACAAATATTTTTGATTACATGGTATGGATTTGTACTTGGGGTTTTTATTTGAAATGGGTTGTTAAAAGTAGATCTGTTTTTGAAAAGGAAATCTACATGTGTGGTTTTAAAAAAGGAAACGTGTGGGACAATTTTTATTATTTGTTGGAAATAATTTAAAATATTATTTTCTAAATTTATTTCAATGTAGTTATTATGGAATATTTTAGAAAAGAAAATTCACAGAATATTAGATTATTAACCACTCACGTATTCAACCTTACACCCTACTTACGCCACTCTATGTCGGGAGACCCATGATATTTTGTGGGAAAATTTTCTAGTTTGGTTGTTCGTGGAGCGGGTTAGACTTTTGTATGGTGGTGACCAAGAGGTTATGTAGAAATCATTTTGAGTGGTTTGGTTTTAGTTTTTTATTCAGTTTGTTTTTTCAATAGTTGTTTTATTTGAATCAGTTTTGTATATTTTTTGAGATTCAGTAATTATTGGCCTTTAATATTTTCATTTTATTTATTTGATCTTGGTTTTTCAGTAAAATATCATTCCTATAGTGATTTATTTGATTTTCAACACTAATTTCCAGCCTGTAGGGATTGGGAAAGACCATTGGGCCATGTATTGAACCAGTTCAGATGTTGGGTTGGATGGAATTCTAGCCTGGTTCATATCACATTTGGATTTTACCAATAATGTAAAAGAAATATTCATTTAAACATGTTTGGAATGAATGGAATTTTAAAATTTTATGATTATACTTTTCTTTGAATCATCCATTATATGTTTTCCTGGTTATTTTCAAAGGTTTTTTTTCAGAAAGTTTTCCAAAAGATGTATGTTTTAAAAATATTTTTTCAAATAAGAATGGACATTTTCTTAAATAAATTATTAAATAATATTTCAAAAATATTTTTAATTAATTATGAAATCCATTGGTTTCCTATCACTTACTAGGGATATGAACCCATGATACTATTCATATTATTTCTTTGAGTGGTTTATATTTTGATGGAATTATATTTATGAAACCTATTTCTCTTCCACGGTTAATCAAGGAAGAAACGCTTATAAAACCCACTTCTTTTCATGGGTTATTATTTGGTTAAATTATTATGAAACCTTTCTCTTTTCTATAGGATATGATACAATTAAATGTCTATGATACCAATTTCATTTCATGGGGAAAGATATGATAAATTATTATGATCTTATGGAAAAAATAAATATATTTTTATATATATGATGGGTGAGACCTATATCTCCCTTTAATTCATTGGGTAAATATTAGTATATCATGGGATATATTATACTAGAATAGGGAGAGAACTCAGTTCAATAAGATAGGGATGAAACAGGGAGTGAACCTAGTTCAATAAGGGACTTTGTCTACTATGATGGTATTGGGAGTAATCCTTGAATACTATGATGGTTTGGGGAGTGAACCCATTCTAATATGATATCCTTGGCCCAAAGAGTTGACTAATATGAAAAATATTTTCTATGCTTATGTGTTTGCCACAAATTCTATGTTTTATTCCAATGTTAGGCTCTCATGGATCATTTTTTTGATTGCCTTATGATTTTGGAATTATAAACTACCAATATTTATTCCATTACGTCATATTATGATCTTTGATAATATGGGTATGGTTTTCAAATTTTATTCTCATGTTATCATATCCTTATGTTCATATTATTATTTCGTATCTCTCTTCCTTACCCTTACTGAGATTCCAAGAATAAACTTTTTATGTTTCCTTTCCCTAGGTTATGAAGATATGTATTATGTGTGATATGTGTAAGAAGGGTGTTATTTTTTATGAACGTAGTGAGGGATGATGTATCTCACTTATGGATAAGTGTTTATGTTTCCAATTTTATAAAGGCACTAGAATATTACAGTCCTCTGGTGTGTGTTTGTGTAATGAAATGAATATTAAAAAAATATTTAATATCTATGTTTGAAAATCCTTTGCCTATTTATGATCTATGGGGTATATGTGTGGAAAAATAACATGAGTATGGAATAATTATATATAAATTGAATCTATATAATTTAATAATCAAGTGGTTTCCATCAATTTATATTTTCATCAAATCTAAATCTGAAAGATGAATGTCAAAGAGATGTTTTTTGTCAAAAACTACATAAAAAATAGCCAAAATGGTGATAATAATATATGTTAATGCTGGAATGAAATGACAGTTGATATTTTTAAAAGTATTTAGTTTAATCATACCACTAAAATAGGAGGAAAATTTTAGAAAAAAATAATCTACATATAAATACATCATGTTTATTTATTTAAATTTTATCAGAATTGGCATTAGTTGATTATTATTTTTTATTTTAAAGGCTATAATTCTAGGGGAGTTATTCTCAATAAGTTGTATCACCGATTTAGAAAATTTCTATAATATTGGTACCAAGGTCTGATTCTGAAACAGAGGGAAATATTTTTATGATTAGTGAAGGATGTTAATCTGTATTAGAGTTTGATGATTCATGTGAAGTTTTTGAAAACAAGATGTATCACTAGTTCATTTTAAAAAGTGGAATAAATTGATTCTTCTAGTTGTGTGCATTAGAATCTCATGATATATAGTATATTTTCTTACAGTTTTATGTGAGTGTGGTTGAGATCACTAGTTTTATTGGAAGATGTAATAGTTGAATATGTTATGGATTAATTGGTTTCAATGAGTGATATGAAAAAATTTGCAGAGGTTAACATTAACTATTATCTCCTATATCAATATCAGGATTAGTTGTCTTAAGGTATTTGTTGATAGGATAAATGATAAGTGTTAAATTCGCTCATTTTATTTAATTTAGTTAATGTAGAGGTCAGAGAGGTTAGTTGAAATGAATTTTGAGAATTGAGATTTTAAACCAAATATTTGTACTAAGAATTGTTCAATAGATCTTTAAGGTGAATTAGAATGTATTTGGGGTTAAATAATGAACTTATTTTGATAATTAAGAATCATATAGGAGAAGTTATTATCTATCTTCAATGGGTTAATTTATTCCCATGAGGAAACTCTCTTATTTTATAAATAGAGGTGATAAAGTATATCATTTCCCAAGGGGAGAATGAAGTATAATTGTGAACCTAGAAATAGTCAAAGTTTATTCCCATGTAACTAAAACAGTGAAGGAGGTACATTTTAGAGATAAATGAGGATAGATTATATAAGATAAATCTAATAATTAATTATTCTAATGATAAAAAAGCATGTTTCTTTTATTTCTAATTAATTATGTGTTTTTTGGTAGTAATGTGTTTTTCTAGAAAAACTTTGAAAATTGGATAAGTGTGGAATCTACCACATGTTTCACATTAAGTAATCATAGAATTTACATTCAATTATACAATGTATTGAAGCTACTGCAAGAAAAAGTTGATAAACTGCAGGTTATTCCAAGAGAATTCATTACTATTGAGGTAATCATGATGAAAGTTTTCAAAGTGTTAGAGTGATCACATGAAAAAATGGATTGAAAATATGAATACTTGATGTGGAAACAAAAAAAATATTTCAAAAAACTATTAATGTAATCCAATTTTTTTCAATCTGTTGAAGTGACCACAAGATAAACTTTCAAGAGATGACATGTTGAATTTTCAAGCGACCAAATGTCGAGTTTCTGAGAAACCACAGGAAGGAAATCAAGAAATCAGGTGTTGATTGATGAAGAGACTGAAAGACCAAATCCAATCAACTACCTATCCAACATGAGATTTAACAATAATTCCTAATGATGAAGCTACCAAAAGGTGAGTCTACATCGACCATGAGTGAAATATATACCATAGCTAAATTTAAAATTCTTAATGACATGTTTTGGAATTTACTAACCCTTATTAGAGTATTTATGATCTTTTATTCTGGGAATGATCAATCCTCAATGAATAATTTTTTGGGGAGGCACTTAAAATTAAATGAATTTACAATCATGAAAGGCACACATTTAGTACTATTGATAACACTCTATTTTTTCACTCACCTATGATACTCTATTTTCTTGATAAAGTCTCAAAAACTCATAATAAGTCCAAAAATACTAAAAAATTCATTGAAAATACAATCATATAATAAATCTAAGAGGAGAAAATTTCTATAAAAAAAAATTCATTCAAATATTGAGAAACATCAAACATAACATAATCTATTCTCTCTCTATGTTTTATTTATATATTGAATTGTTATTATGTTTTTTTATATTTTTTCATCACTTCAACTACACTGTATTGAGAAGAACTCTGATAATATTGACATATTTTTTTTGATTTGATTATACCAAGTATTACTATGGATGCAGATTTGTATATCCCAGAATTACATGTTAGCATTTGTTTTTGTGAAACCCTGATCTAGGTCAGAGATCTTTTTATTAGGTTTTAAAAAAAGTGTTTTTGTAGTGGCTTACTTTAAAGTGGAGTGGAATAATATCCAGTATGAAGATAATGTTTTATTTGATTTAATTATCTGTGTGTGTTATTTTTCTATAACTACTTGTTTTTAACTTCAATATAAAATCATTTTAAAGCTATCAATTGATATTTAGTAGTTTTCAAACTGGATTTCATAAGATATACTATGGTAGTTTTTATTTTTAAGATATATATATATATATATGATATAATTAGATTATTTTCAATTATAAAATAAGTTTAGTTGTTTAAACATATATTTGTTCGATCCTTTGAGAAAATATTTTAAAGTATCAAATTATATATATCTACTATATTTGTAAATTGGGATAGAATTTTAATTAAGGGTATTTAAATTTTTAATTTTCAAAATTGAATTTTTCATTGTGAATGCTCAATTCACCCCCCTCTTGATAATTATTCTCTAAGAAACAGTTTAACTCAGAGGGTAATTTAATCTCTTATTTTTCAGGTTTATTATTTTGACTATAATTATTTTACTTTTACCTTGATCAATTCATTACAGAAATGTCTCTAATTTTTGTTTAATTAATTATATGTTATTATAGATGTTCAACATGATTGTTATGATACCAATTGGAATCAAAATTTTAACATAACTAATTACATCCAATGGAAAATTAAATTAAAAATCTATTTAGAAAGTCTGGAATTTTAATTTTTTTGAATGATAGAAGAAAAATGTGAAAAACCAATGAATTCTTGAAATAAATTTGAAGATTCAACTAAAACTAATTTTTTTCATAATTTTAAATATATGAATGCTTTATTTTTTCCTTGATCAGTACATTAATTAAATAGAATATCTTTGTGACCTACTTCTTTTAAAATTTGAGATACATTAGATGTATCTCATGAAGGAACTTACATTTTTAAAGAAACAACATTAAATATATATTCCATGAAGTAAGAATATTTTAAAATGAAACCCGATGATTTAGTATCTTAAATCTATTGGAGATTAAATGATATCAATAACACTACGAATTCACATGGAAAATTTATGGATGAATAATAAAACGTTTTGAGGGAGTTGTGATGCTTACCTGATAGGTGGAGAACCACTGATGTGTCTATTATAGAATCTCATGATATCAATGATCTTCTAGTCAAATAACTAATTAGAAAGATAAGGACATTTCAAGAGGAGTTAGAAGATAACAATAATGATTTTTAAATTGAGTATAATTCTATATCATTAAAAAAATTTGATTCTAAATCCAAATAGGTTATCAAATATGTTCCAAGTGAAGATGAATATGATTCAGAATGTGATTAAGAGACTGATCATATAGATATAATATTCAATAATTCTTATTAAAATATGAATTTTTCTAAAATTATAATGGAAATTGTGAAAAAAATTGTAAATTTGAAAAATTATTGAATACAAAATGACTCATCTGTAGAAATAGTCTTCTATGAATGAAAGAAAAAAGGGGCATATTAAATACCATTTCTCTAAGATGAACTATAAGAATAAGTATGATGATTTAGAGAATACATTATCGAAATTCATTAAGGAAAACTTGAGTGAATATGAGGAAATATCCAACAATTATAATTTATATAGGAATATTGTAATTATGGAAGGAAATATGTTCATAACTACCACTACATCTGAGGTACATAATACTAATATTACTTCTGTCTTGTCTAATGATGATGTTTTAGATGAATCTAAAATGAATAATTAAGAACTTGTTGAATATCTCTATATTATAAAAGATTCCAAGATTAAACTAAGAGAGAAATTTAATAAGTTTAAAAAAGTGTGGTTTATCAATCAATAATAAAAATTCCATTTTATTGTAAAAGGAAATAATTCCAACCTATTGAAAGAAAATTAATAATTGAAATTGGCAAATGAGTAAATTATAAATGAGTTAGAAAAATATATAAATTGTACCAATGCCTTGAATATGATTTTTGGGAAGTCAAAAACCACCCAAAATCAATACTATAAATGGTTATATATCTATAATATAAAATAAGTTTTATGAAAACTATATTATTTCATTTTCAAAAAACAAAGACCTTAAACTGTAAAACCCAAGGTAATTATAGATATGAAAATAGATTTCATTCCTTTGGACCAAAGGAGTCATTTTTTTTCAAAATATATTAATTCTATAGTTAAAAATCATATAAAATAAATATAAATCCATAAGGATTGAATTACTAACCTTTTTGGACCTAAGAAAATATGGTTACCAAAATCATTTAATATTTTATTTTGTATAGTCAATGTTCTTAAAGAGATCCAATAAAATGTTATGGAATCTGTACATTGGATGTTCTATAGACATGACTAGATACTGATCAATATTTAATAGTCTAATAAATGTGGATGGAAGACATGTCACTTTTAGTGGAAATGAAAAAAATGAAAATAAGTGTCCCTAAAAAAATTGGTAACTTTGAAAATGTTCTTCGTTTCAATGTTTTATTTCTTGATGGCTTGAAAAATAATGTTTATAAAAAATATCAATTTTTTGGTGATGGTTATAATGTTAAATTTTAGAAAATACTTTAATGATTTATAATTCCTAGAATGTTTTATTATTTATTGCATTAATAAATGATTTATTTTAGCTATTAATTCAGATTCCTTATTTTCATAACATGTTTCCCACTTAAGTGACTTTTATAGAGAATTTTTGGTATGCAATAGGAGAAGAAACCACTATTAAATAAACTCTATTAAGAATATAATTATAAAACGATTATATAAGGATATACCAAACTATAATTTCCAAAAAATATAATGTGTGCAATACCTATTAGAAGGGGATGTACCAAGAAATTTCTTTTAAACAAAATAAATAGGTGTCTATCTCTAAACCACAAGAATTGGTTCACATGGATTTTTTATGACTAATATAGTTTCTAGTCTAGGTGGAAAAAATTATTCTATAAGATTTTTATAATTATTCATGATATAAATGGGTAATTTTCTCGTCTCATAAATGTGAATCAACTTTTGGTTTTTATAATAATGATAAATATGTAGATAAACTTAGTGGACTAACCATTAATACCTTGAGAAGTGATAATGGTTGTGAAATAGATAATCAACACTTTGAATCATTATGGCCACAACATGGATATATACAAAATTTATCTACATCTAGAACACTTACAAAAGTGGGGTTGATGAAAGAAAAAATATAACTCGTTATGAAATTTATTATATTATGATTAGTATATATGGATTTCCTATATATATTTGGGATGAAGATATTAATATAATTTTTTATATAATTAATAGGTTTCTGATTATACCACTCCTAACAATGACACTTTATGAATTATGGAATAGTAAAAACCCAAAATTTAATTACATTATAGTTTTTGTATGTAAAGTTTTTATTCTAAATACCAATGAGAATATGGATAAAATTTCACCAAAGAGTTATAAATGGATTTTATTAGGTCATTCAACCACTATTAAAGCATATAGAGTTTATAATAAGAAACCTATGATTGTCGATGAATCTATAACTATTAATTTTTATGAAATTAATCCTGATTTACCCAAACTTGATTTAAAAAACCTTGATGATGATATGCCAATTTTTAATATCAATAACACATTGAAGTCCACTGAATATACTACAAATTTATTTTTCCAATATCTCAGTAGAGTCTTTCTTGACCAACCTATCATTATAGGAGACATTCAAGAACTCATTACTATGATTCCTATAATTTTTATGACCCATAGATAGAACCATTTAGATGAAGTTAAAGGTGATCTAGATAATGGAAATCTAACCCGACCGTCTCCTGGAAACCATATTGAACATCAAACCTTCTTGGTTTAGATATAAACTAGTGACACCACTAAACTAATTAATGATTAGTATTGGATAATATTTAAGAAACAATAATTTAATTCGTTTTAAGGAAATAAATTTTGGGAACTAGTTGATTACCCTAAAGACTACCTAACTATTGTAACTAAATGGGTTTATAGAAACATGATTTACGAGTCAGAAAATATTGTAAGGAATAAGGATAGATTGGTTGTATAAGGCTATAACTAAGAATAAGTTGTTGATTATGAATAATAATTTTTACCAAAATTTATTTTTGAAAATATTAGAATAATAATTTCTTATACATGTCATATTAATTTAAAACTATATTAAATAGATGTTAAGAGTGAATTCTTAAATATCTATATTCTTGTGTATTTTTTTTAAAAACACAGTATTTTAAAATAATTATTTAAAAAGTATTGTATTTAAACTTTCCAAATCACTTTATGTTTAAAATAAATCTCATAGAGTTTGGTATGAAAATATTAACTCATTTCTTATTTCAAATATATTTTCAAAAAGGTATAGCTAAATCTAACTTATTTATCAAATGAATATCAAAATATTTTTTAGTTTTAAAAATTTATATTGAGAAAATTATATTTGGTTTATCTAAGAAGTCTCTATGTACTAATGTTTCCAATCAAATTAAAAATGATTTTGAAATTAGTTTAATGGGATAATTGAAATTCTTCCTTGGTTGTCAAATTTTTGAAAACAATGAAGGATCTTTTTAAATATAATTATGTTTTAAAAATATATTTGATAAAATTTTTTATAAAATAAATAGAAGTGATTATATAATTTTTACAATATATAAAATATATTTGTATGAAACTGAGTAATCAATTAGTCAAAATATTTACAAACTTATAATTGGGAGTTTACCGCAGTTAACTACTAGTAGACCGAATATAGTGTTTATTTTTTTTTTCATGTGTGTATGTTTTATAGAAAATCCCAAAGAATATAATTAAAATACTATTAATAAAAGTTTTAAATACCTCAAAAATAAAAAAATTTGATTATATTACTCTAGAGGACATGTATTTGAGTTGGTTAGTTATTCTGATGGAGAATTTGGTGGCAATAAATTAGATAGAAAAAGTAACTAAAGAACATATCAATTTTTAGGAAGGTAAATAGTATATTGGAATAGTAAAAAAGTTGAATTATACTACATTTCCTACTACTGAATTTGAGTTTACCGATTTTTTCTCTTTTGTGCACAAATTATGTAGATAAAACACATATTACTGGACTATAGTTATCAATTATTACATTTCATTATATATTGTGATAATAAAATTTTGGTTAACATTTCAAAAATTCTAGAACCTCATTCTCATATTAAAAATATTTATATATGACATCACTTTTTTAGAGATCATTTTTAAATTATTTATATTACTATTGAGTTTAAAGGCACTGAGAATCATCTTGCTCATATTTCCACAAATACATTGGAACATTAAACATTTGAATTATACCATACATGAGTTCGGTATGATTAATTACTTTTGATTTATATTTTCTATTATTAAGAACAATCTAGTAGTTAGTCTTCTTTCAAAGGACACAACTAAATATAATGGTTAATTGGACCAAAGTAAAGGTCATGTGGTAGGTCAAGATACAACAATACCTCAAGATTCCGTGAGTATTTTCTCTTATAGTAGGTCAAGATACCATGATATCTCAAGATTTCACGATGCTGATGATTAATCAAGATATTGTTAGTCATTTCACATGGTCACTCAAGCTTCCATGTCAATATTATTAAATATTAATATATATATATATATATATATATATTTATGAATGTTTCCCAAACCTTAACATTTAGATCCTTAAATTAATTGAAATACTATAAATCGAGCCAAAATCTATTTCATTTTTAAACAGTACATACTTTAAAAATTTCTACAAATCAAACCTAATAATTTAGATTTCTAGATCCTAGTGAAGATGGAAAGGAAAAATAATACCTGTGAAATATATTCCCTTGGCATATCTCCTCCTTAAAAGAGAATAAAACCATCATCCAACACACATTTCAAACCTATGAAGATGCATATCACAGGTTTATCTGTCATTCCTATAAAGGAATTAAATTTTGAATGGTTAAAGATGAGTAGATATCTAGTCTGTATTTCTATTCATAATCATGGATGGATGGATTGGTTCAATGATAAAAACAAACCACTTTATCTGAGGTTAGTAAAGGAGTTTTATTTAAATATGGAAGTTGGAATGGATGAAAAAAAGATGTCATCAAGACATAGTTAAATGGAAAATGGTTATCTTTTTATAATATTGGGGGAAAATATTTGAAGTTACTTCATAAATGTGATTTATTATATTATAGTCTATGAAACCACTGAGTATTCAAAATCACTCTTAAATATGACTAGTGAAGAAACATCATGAATACCTACTTCCTTAGATATTGAAAATGAATTTTGTGTGTTGGTAATATTTATCCAACTTTTAATATTATGAAGGAGATGAAATTTTAGTGTTATAAGAAATCATAAAATTTGTGTTCTCTACTAAATGAATAATTGGATGAAGATTATCCTTTCTAGGTATCTGATGTGGAATATTAAAGAGTTTTGAAAACCTTCATCAAATTTTAATTAATTTTCATATCTAATGATTTTTTCATTTATTTTTGATTAAAAAAGTCTTTTTCAATAGGGGATGAGAACTCAATATCCTTTGGTTGAGTTCGTTTAATTCAAATTTTTTGGAAGAGGATGAGGATAAATTGGAATATTTGGAAGAAAAATCGTGGTTTATAAAAAAGAAAAACTATATAATAAGTTCAATGTAGAATATAATATCTTAATATCCAAGTATAATTGAATCCTAATCCAATAACTAGATGATATACAGGATAATTATTCTATGAAATAATGTTCTTAAGAAAGGAATGAAGATTTAAATAAATCCAAGGATGAAGTAGTTGTTTGAATATTTGGATATGAGAGTATAGAGGATTTGAGTGTTTATTATAAGGAAGATTATGAATAAGGAAGATACTATAATATGTCAAATGATATGGGAGTTTATACTCATAAAGAAATATTTTTTGGCTACCCTGAATGACCACTATCTTTACCTTCTAAGTAAACTGATATAGATGATGGTGATAAAGTTACTAAAGTTTCTTTGAATGATATTTTTGAAGTTATTTTTGGATAATGTGGATTAATAGTTAAGTTATTAAAATCTAAGTGAATAAATCTATATAAAATAAATTTTTGAGAAGATACCAACACATTAAAATGGTGAATGGATAGAATTTATTGTGATTGATTGTTCTCCAAGGCCCATTGAAAATGACTAATCTCTTTAGGGGATAAATCTAGTACAAATGATGGTGATGGAGTTAGTACACTTGGACATAGTGGGCCTTATCTAATTTATCCAAGGATTCTGACGGATCAATTTCTACTCTAATTAATATTGAAGAAAGTATTAATCCTTGTTTTCTTAAAATAAATTTTAGTTATTGTGTGCTCAATCCATCTGTTTAATAAGTTTTGAAACATTTATTTGGAAACAATATTATAATGGTTGCTGATGAAATTGGTACGGTGTATTCTATTGGATAGATTATCCCTCTTGGGGAAAAATAGATATAAGGTCTCTAATTATTATACATGATACACCACGTCCTCTTTCTCCTACTTCCTTCTAAATTTATAAATAGTATTTAAATTAGTTCAAAACGGATTTGATAAATGATCAAAAAGTATTATTCCAAATATTTAGAGATTTAGTTGGATATTTTAGTGAGGAGGATTGTTCCTAGATTTTTTCAATTAATGTAGATCACTTTAATTCTATGTTATTTCTAAATATTGATCACATAAAAAATAGATTCATAGTTTTAGAGGACAAATAGAAGAAATATAGGGTGAATTGAATGATATGATAATAAAGAATGATTGGAGGTATATGAATGCATTAGTTCAAGCCTACCCTTCAAGTGCACCTTCTTCTCCACCTATTTCACCTCTTCTATCCAAGACATCATTTTTATTGGTTAGAATATAATTTTATAAAGGTTGGGGCAGAATACTCATTTTATTATTAAATCAAAGCAATGAACTCTTTTAACTGGGTAGAGGGAGACCCATTACATAGCCCGAAGGCCTAGTGGGAATTTATCCCATTACATAGCCCGAATGCAAAAATGTTTGGCCCAATGCCCATTATGTGAATAGTAACCCATCGGCTACTATACCGCACAGTACCGCCGCTGCTATAGTGCCCTGCCCCCACTACAGTGCCTGCTGATCTATAGTACCGCCACTGCTATAGTATTGCTATAGTATCACTAAAACACTTCTTCTGTATCCATAAGTGATTCTATATAAGTTATAAGAGATAGAGAGATCATCAGCAGAGAAATTGATGACTATTTGAGTTGAATCTTTACAAAATTTTATCTAATGTATCTCTTTATATCTTTAACCACTGATCTGAATATTGATATAGTCATCAGGGAATTCCAATAGAAAGTGAATAATTTAAAGGTTATAACTCTTCTTGTGGTGATCATCATGCAAGATAAGAGTTGATTTTTTCTATTATAGGGAAAGGATCATTATCCCTAAAGATTTTCACTTAACTAGTGGATCCCTATCTCTACAGTACTCACATTATTATTGTTTTCCCTTCATCCATGTCTATGACTTTAGAATATTCAATGGAAAAATATTATGTTCCTTCCTCTATAGACATATTTGTACCTCCTTTTAGATTCACTATAATGTAATATGTTCAACTTTTAACACCAGTTTCAAGAGTTATTATAAATTTTAGACCTTACTCCTCTTAGTCACAACCTATCTCTCAACCAACCACTTAACCCTCTTAGGACAATGGAAAATGATCTTTTGATATCAAATATGATATAGAGAGGGACATTATTCCATTTTAGATCAGGTTATATGAATGGGCCTCTACAATTTCTGTTTCAAAATTATTCAAAATAAATAAAAATTGTTCTTATATTCATTTCAATTATTCATATAATTATTATTTTTATTATAATCTTGATTATATTTTTTACTATTATATTCTAACTATTCTATTCATGTATCACCTTTATTCTATTCCCAAAAGAGGGATAAATTTTATGGAAATATAGTTTTAATTGTCGGAATGTTGAAAATATTCATGTTCATTATCATTTTCATTTACATTTAAAATTTATCCTTCCCTGATTTTTTATCATCAAATAGAGAGATACTGTTGTCTTTGTGCAAAAATTACATATTATAATTAACTCAAATCATGTTTCTTATTTTTCAAATGGATTTTTTATGGTAGTAATGCGTTTTTATTTAAAATATTTGATAATTGGATAAGTGTGGAAGCTACCAGATGTTTCGAATGAAGTGATTGTGGTAGTCAGATTCAATTATCCTATGTGTTAGAGATTTTACCAGAAGAAGTTGATTGAATGAATGTTATGTCAAGAAACCACATAACAACCGAAGCGACTATAAATAAATTTCTCTAAGTATTAGGTGAACCACATAAAGACATGCATCAACCTCATAAGGATGTTAAGTGTTAACAAGATGGATTTTAAGTTATCATGATGGAAAAAAAGTGTTGAAAAAACCACACATTGAATTTTTAAGAGACTGCACATTTAGATTCCAAATGACCAAATGAAAGGAATTAAGTGATCAAGTGTTGATTGATGAAGAAAACACAAGACAAAATCCAATTGACCACATGACCGACACAAGCTTCAAAAAAATTTCCTAAGGGTGAATCGACCACAAGGTGACTCTATATCCATCATGAGTGATAAACCAACCATGACCAAAGTTTAATTATCAATGGATAACTTTTGTATTCAAGTAGGATTTTAAGTTTTATTCTGATTTAATATTCCAATAATGATAATTTATAAATTTATACTTTTAGAGGGCTCTTCATATAAATGGGATCCACCTTTATGAAAGACAAACGTTTGGTATTGGTGCATTACTCTTTAAATTTTCACTCTCCTGCAGTACCCTATTTTATGGAATAAAATGAAAAAACTCATAATAAGAATGAAATAACTAAAAAATTAATCCCAAAGACAAGATTAAAATCATACTAAGAGGATAAACTTTTTGATCAAAAAGAATTTGATTATATATTGAGCTATATTTAACTTCACACGATCTTTTCACTCATTATTTTTTACTTTACAGAATGATAAGTACTTTTATTTTCTATATATTTATTCACCAATTCTCCTATACTATATTAAATACTAATAAACTTGTTGATCAGAAATAATTTTATTATATATTGAGCTACATTGAAATTAACATGATCTTTTCACTCATTATTGTTTACCTTACATAATGATAAGTACTTTTATTTTCTATATGTTTATTCACCACTTCTCCTATACTATATAAAAGAGTAATATTATTCTCTTTTCAATTATTTCTTATCATCTTATTATCCCATGTATAACTATGAATGATGATTTGTATAGACTACAATACCATTTGAGTAATTTTTTTTGAAAAGCCCTGATCCATGTTATGGATCTGTTTATGAGGTTTTATTAAATGTTATTATAAATAGATTACTATCAAGTGGAGATAACTATGATATATCTTGAAGATAAACTCTTTTTAAATTTTAATATTTTTGTGAGTCATTTTCATCAACTAATTGCATTTAACTTCATCCTAAAATAATTTAACAAATATCAATTAATACTGAGTATTTTTTAAACCATGTTTATGAAAAATACTCTAATAGTTTTCATTTAAAAGTGATATATATATATATAAATTGAGTTTGATATGAATAAATTATTTTAAAATATAAAATAATTTTAGTTTTTTAACTAACATTTGATCGACCATTGAATAAAATAATTTAAAGTATCAAATTATAAATATCAACTACGTTTTTAAAGTGGTATAGTACATTATATTGAATGGATTTAAATTTATAATTTTAAAATTAGGATTTTTTATTTAAAATCTCAATTCATCCCCCAACTTGATCAGTCCTCTCTGACTTACATTTGGTATTAGAGGATACTCACAATCACTTAATTCTAAGATCATTATTTTTATTATCCTTATTTTACTTTGACCTTCATCAAGTCCCTAGGTAAATATCTATTATTTCTATTAAATTAATAGCCTATTATTTTCAATACCAAACATGAAGGTTATTTAATAAATTTAAAATATTATTTGAATCAAAATAACTAAGCACAATGAAAAATTAAATTGAAATTCTATTAAGAAATTATGGGATTTGATATTTGGGGAACCATATAGGATAAACAGGGAAAAACCAAGACTACTAAAAAGGATTAGGTTGATCCAACAAAAACAACCTAGGATTATAATTAGAAAGCTAAAAATTTATTATTTCATGCTTTAAGTGTAGATGTGTTTAACAGAATATCTCTGTAGGTTACTGATTTTAAAATTTGGGATACTTTAACTAGATTTCATAAAGGAACTTACATTATGAATGAAAAGAGATTAAATATATATACCATGAAATATGAAACATTCAAAATTAAAGTTCCTAAGCGAATATATGAAATTTATTATAGATTGAATGATATAATCAAAACTATAAAATAACATAGACTAATCAAATATGAAAAAGTAGGCTCTTAGACTACATAGATTCTTATCTGATTGGTTGAGAGACACTACTATATCCACTAGAGAATCCAATGATATCAAAACGTTGGTATTAAAAAAATGATTCCCAAGAAATTGCTATATGAAGAGGAATTGAAATCAAATAGTTAAGGCCTTAAAATTTAGAAGAATAGTATAAAATTCAAAAAATATGAGTATAAATCCCAATAAGTAATCAAATATGATTCGTATTTAAGTGAATCTAATTCATAAAATGATAAGGGGAGATATTAACTTTCTAGAATATTGAATAATTTCTATATAAAGTATATTTTTTGTAAGTGTAAAGGAAACTATTAAAAAAGAGGAAATTGAAAAAATGACTAGAAAAAATTGAATCCTCTCGTGAAATTACATGATATAAATAAAAAAAGAAAGGGTTTATTAATTCTATCTAAACTAAGAGGAAGTATAAAAAGAAATATGATGATAGGGATAATAAAATAAAGAAACTAAGAAAGGTAAGTTAGATTTCATATAAAGAAAACTCCTAGGATTCTAATTTATATAGGAATGATGTATATTAGAAAGAAAATTTTCACTCTATGGCCACTACATCTGAAGTATATAAAAATATTATTACATATTCTTTGTAATATAGTGGAATTTTTGATAGATCTGAAATGAATAATGATGAAATATTTGAATATTGATCTATTAATAAATACTAAAAATGACCTTTCCACTAACAAATAAAATAATTACAACATACTGAATGAAAATAAAACATTTAAATTAGAAAATTGACAACTAATAAAAGATTTAGAAAAACTTACTAGTGGTATAAAAACCTTTAATAAATTTTGGGATGTTAAAAACTACCCAAACTAAATACTGGTATTGGATATACATCTAAACAAAACTGTAATCTGTATAAAAACTAATTTATTATTAGTTTCAATTATAAGAACTTAATTTGGGAAACTAAAGGTAATTATAGCTATGAAAATAGATTTAATTCTTTTGGAATTAAAAATAAATTTTTCTCAATTTTTTTTTAATTCTGTAGTAAAAAAGACTATTGAAAAATATTGATTCATAAGGCTTTAATTTCCAAAATTTATGGACCAATAAAAATATGGGTACAAACAACCTTTAATATTTGATTTTGTTTAGGTTAAGTACAAAAAAATTTTGGAAAAATTATATGGTATCTGGACAATGGTTTTTCAAGACACGTGAATAGAGAATACTAAGAATTTAAAAGTTCAATAAAAATCGATCGAAGATATATCACTTTTAATGAAACCTTCAGTGAAAAAATAATTATACATAAAAAAATTGATATCTATAAAAATGTTCTCAGTAATTTTTTTAATTGTTTATGGATTTAAATATAATATAGTTACTATATGTAAATAATTTTATGATGTTTATAATGTTAAATTGGAGAATAATTATTACCGTATTTATGATTACAACAATATGTTTTTTTTAATGATTCAAGAAATGACAATTTTTATGTTGGGAATTCCTGATTCATTATTTTCTAAAAAAAATTATTAATTGAGTGCCTTTCATATAGAATATTGGTTGTCGAATGGGAGACTATGATATTGTAATATACAATATCATATGAATCTAAGTAGAAAAAAATTAGTCAATGGGTTTCCCCAAACAGAAATTTCAAAAATAAAATGTATGCAATATCTGCCTAAAGGGAATGAAACACAAAAATTTGTTTAAACCAAAGTGATATACGTCTATCTTTAAACCACAATAATTTGGTAACATTTATTTTAGGACCTTATATAGATTCTATTCTAGGTGGATAACATTATTATTATTTTATTATTGATGATTATTAAAAATATACATGGGTATTTTTCTTTGATTAAAAAACTTATGCTCCTTCCTATTTTTCTAAATATGTCAAATCTATAGATATCCTTAGTTTAAAAACTATTATTTCATTGATAAGTGATCGTGGATATGAAATGGAGAATCAAGAATTTGAATCTTTATATTCATACATATCTATAGAAAACATTTCTTTGAATGTAAAACACCTAAAAAAATGGGGTCGTTGAAAGAAGAAATATAACAATTGAAGAAATTTCTATGATTATTCTTAGAATATATGACCTACCTATAAATATTTAGGTTGAATCTGTGAATTTTTTTGTAATTAATATGGATTTGATTAAAAAAATCGTAAAGAGGACTCCTTTTGAATTATGGAATGGTAGAAAACCAAAAGTTAACTCTATATTTTTAGATTTAAAGTATTTATTCTAAATACCAAATAGAATATAAGTAAGTTTTAACAAAATAGTTATTTAGGAATTTCACTAGGTTATTCAACCACCAGTAAATCAAATAGATTTTTTAACCCAAACCTATATGCGTCACTTTTGATGAAAATGGTCGTCTTGAACATAAACTTTGTGTAAAAATATTGAGGATGATATTTAAAATTTGAACATCAATAACACATCTATGACCTTTAAACATACTAAAACATTATTTGATAAATATTGCAGGAGAGACTATATTGACCAACCTAACATTGAAAATGACTTGGAGGGATCAAGTACATTGATTCCTAAAACTGGTAAATCCCATAAATACCATACTTTAGATGTTGCTTTCAGTGATCTGGAGAGAGGAAGTCAAACCCAAGCCTATCTTAGAAATCGAGTTGAACATCAAGACTTCATATTTTGACTAAAACATAATAGCATCATTGAAGAAATTAATGATGAAAATTGTCTAATAGTTTTGAAAGAATAATTGAATCATTTTGAATGTAATAAAGTATGGGAACTAGTTTAGATACTTAAAGACCATCTAACTATTGAAACTAAATTGATGTATAGAAACAAGTATGATGAGTATAAAATAATAATAAATAACCATTAGTAATTGGTTTCATATGGTAATAGTTATGAAGAAGATATTTATTATGAAGAAAAATTTGTACCAGTAACAAGAATTAAATAAATTAGTATACAACATTCTTATACAGATCATTTTAATTTGAAACTGTATTAAATGGACTTCATGCATGAATTATTGACTGAAAATATTTTGAGGTTGTTTTTTGAAAAAATACACCATGTATTTTCAAACCATACTTTACCAAATGTTGTCTTTAAACATTCAAAATCACTTTATGATTTAAAACTGATTCCTAAAGTTGGTATGATAGGCTTTACTAATTTATTATTTCAAATTAATTTTCAAAAGGTATATCTTATCCAACCTTATTTATCAAAACAATTTCAAATGATTTTTTAGTTTTAAAAATTTATTCTGATTGAATTAACTTTGGTATATCTGAAAACTCTTTGGGTATTGAATTTTAGAAACTAATGAAAAATGAATTTGAAAAGAGTTTAATGGGAGAAATAAAAAATTTCATTTATTTTCTATTTTTTAAAAAATATGGATTTTTAAATCAAAGTATATATACAAGAGATATTTTAAATCATTTTGTTTCAGAGAGCACAAAAGGAAGTCACACTCTAATGAGCATACATTGTAAACTAGATTTGGATGAAACAGAAATATCAGTTGAAAAAGTTAATTACGAAAGAATTATTGAGAGTTTACTATACTTAATTGATAGTCATATAGATTAATGTTTAGTCTGTTCATGTGTTCATTTTTTTAAAAGGTTGGGGCCGAAGCCTCGTTTATTATTAAGTCAAATAAAAGACCTCTTTAACTGGGTAGAGGGAGACCCATTACATAACCCCAAATCTCAGTGGGCATTTATCCCATTACATGGCTCACATGCCCATTTTTTTGGCCCAAGGCCCATTTTGTGAATAACACTGCTACAGTACCACTGCTACAGTCCCTTAGAGTACCTACTGCCGCAATAGTGACCTACTGCCACTACAGTGCCCATCGTTGTTGGAGTACTACTACAGTACCATGCCCCCAATGGGTTTCAAACCCCTATTTTTTATGTAGTATTATGGGGTGCTTACCACTAAGCCAAACCCCAACTACATGTGTTCATGTGTTCATGTTTTCAAGAAAATACAAATAATCCCATTTAAATTTTCTTATAAGAATTTAAAAATACCTTAAAATACAAACAATTTTTGATTATATTGCTCAAGAGAACATTCATTTGAATTGGTCAGATATAATTACGCTGAATTTGGTCGATGTAAGTTAGATAAAAATCACTTCTAGTATATGTTAATTTTTTTGAAACTTTCTAGTTTTTTAATTTTATAAAAAGAATAATTTTGTTTCACTTTTTATTGTTGAAGCTAAATATATAGTTGTAGGTCGTTTATATATAAAATTCTATTAATGAAATGAAAACTAATAGAACATGGTTGTAAATTATGAAATGAAACTATAAATTGTGATAATTCAAGTGCAATTATCATTTCTAAAAATTCAATATATCATTCTAGAAAAAACACAATGATATATGTAATAACTATTTTTAAGAGATCATTCTCCATAATGAGATATCACTCTTGAGTTCATAGATACTAACCATTAACTCAATGATGTTATCAAAAAACCATTGAACATTCAAATATTGAAATATATCATACATGAGTTAGGTATGATCTATTACTCTGGATTGTTATTTTATTTCTATAAGTTTTATCTAGTATTTATTCAACATTCCAAGGAAATAAATAACCATATGGGTTAAGTGGTCTCAATTACATGTTGTAGGATATATAAAGCTACCACAATACATCAATATGTTACAATATTTTACTCATGTATTAGGTCAATCTACCAAGCTATCTGAAGCTTCTGTAAGTATCATGTATAGTCAAGTTACCATAAGTCATTTTACATAGTCACTTAGGTTGTCGTATCTATCTAATTAAATTTTAATATATATTTATGTAAGTTTACCACAAATTATTATTTAAAGAACTAAATTAATTTTAGAAAACTAAATATTTTTTTTAAATTAAATCACACTTTTAAAGAGCTAATGATCTCTAATTTTTGAATATTCATCATTTTATATTTTCTACTAACAAAACCTGAAAATTTTGATTTCTAAATCTCAGTGATGATGGTAAGGATAGAGTATAATCTTGGGTTCTCTTGTCTGGAATAATTTTCTCCTTCTAAGATAAGAAAAGATTCATCCATTACATCTATCAAACCTATCAAGATGAATCTATCATTTGAATTGGTCATTCCAAAAAATGAAGTAAAAAAAATGGTTAAGAATGAAAAAGTATCTAGTTTAAAATTCAATTCAGAGGCAAGGATGGACTGATTGGTTCTATTATAATGATAAACCATTTTATTTTTGTTTTGTAAAGGTGTTCAATTTAAATATGGAATTGGAAATGGGTGAAAAGAGGGATGTGATCCGGACTTCTTTAAATTGAAAAGGGCTACCTTTTCTTCCAAGAATTAAGACAAATGTGTGAAGGTACCTCCTAAAGGTAATTATGAGGTTTTTTGAGTTATTATCATTTAGTTCATGTAACCTTTGACGTATGAAAATGACATCCTAGAATTGACTAGTGATGGCACACCTTAAACATCGACTACAGTAAAGATTGATAGAGAATGCTTATGTTGATAATATTTATCCAACATTTAATCCACCCAACAAAAGAGGATTATAGTATCATAAGACATACTAATATTTGTTTTCTCTACTTAATGGAGAATGGGATACAAATTAACCTCATTAGGTATCAGATGAGGTATATGGAATACTTGTGAAAAACTTATTCAATAATACATTAATGTCCATATCATAAGTTTATTTCAGCTATTTTTGATTATAAAAATAATATTTATTAGGGGGAGGAGGATCAATATCCATTTGTGGAGTTTTTTACATCAAATAGTTTTTAAGATGACGAGGATTAATTGCAATCCATGTATAAAAATATTGTTTAATTATAATGAAAAACTATATGAGAAGTTCAATCTTGTAAATAATTCTCTGAGAGCCTAGGATAAAGTAGACAAACGCCAAAAACTAGATAAAATAGTGGACTATTCTTCGAAGGAGTATTTTTTTGAAGAAGGAAATTAAGTTGAAAATAATTCTAAGAAAGATGTATCTATTCAAAACTTTGAATATGAGAGTATATTTTCTTTGAATTATGAATACAAGGAAGAATATAAAGAATAAATACAAACTCATGAGTCAGTAGATGCTGAAGTTTCTATTCATTACAACATTTCATTAGGGTATCTTACACAAACACCACCTCAACATTCTAAGTAAATAAAATCATATGATGATGATTCATACACTAAAGTTTATTTGATTTATCTTTTTTAATTTGTTTCTAAATTTAAGGTTGATGAACCATGTGAAAAATAAATACGTGATGAAATATTTATAGATAACATTTTTAAGAAAATATTACCTCATTCAAATTGTGAATGGATAGAAGATCTAGTCACTGGGTGTACTCCAATGCTAATTAAAAGGGAATAATCTCCAAAAATTGAGAAATATTGTTCCAATTATTGTGATGATCATGTTTGGGTAGCCCAATACGATATAGTGGACCTACCATATATATTTTATCCATGGATTATATAGGACCTACTGTTCCTCCAATTAAACATAAAAAATTATTGGTACGTTTTCCACAAACCAATGATTCTTGAAGGTGTGATCAACCCATTAGTTCAATAAGTGTTTATTTTTTTGGCCATACTCTTATAAAGGACAATGAAGAAAATGGAACGGTGTATCCTGTTAGAGAGATAACCCCTATTATGGAAGAAATAGTTAAACAATATTTTACTCTAAAACTAGTTGCACCCTTTCATATTTCTCTTTCTTCCTATTATATTTTCAAATAACATTTTATTATGTTAAAATATGATTTGATGAATATTCATAAAGAATTATTTATTGGATATGGATTTTCAGTTGGATCTTATAGAGTGGAATAGATTTCCTAGATTGTTTCATTTATTTTAGCTCACATTCAGACTAATATATTTTTGAATATTGATTATATTATTCAAGAGATTTAATGTTTAAGAGGGAAAATAAGATAATTTTATACTAAATTAAATTATATGATGTTAAATAAAGATTAGAGGTACTTGAATGTAATGGTTTAATCCTCCTCTTCTAGTGTACATACTCGTCCACATCTTTCACCTTATAGTTCCCAAATTAGTGTTTACCAAGATGAGAATCTGATTAGAAATATTTTTTGAGACGAGATGAATATTATTTTGGATATTTTTTTAGTAAAAATTGAAATGGGTTAGGTGACCTGAACATTACATACACAAATATTGCATCATTTTAGATAATGTTTTATTAGATTTCATAAAAATTCATGCTTGAGGAACATAAAGGTTTCTTGTATTTTGAGACTTGATACAAAAAAAATTATATCGTGAAATATCTTCAACATCTCCCAAAAATTTCCACTTATATATTAATCTTCCTAAACACACCCTACATAAAAAGTTTCTATATAAACTAGGGAAATGAAACATAAGAATGGGTGATCTTAGATGCTCAGTAAGGGTTAAGGTGGGAGATATCAATCAATGATAATATGTAGGTATATGATAAACATAAGGGTTTGAGAACTTTATCATAACATTTGTAAATATTACCTAGTAATTAATATATCAAAATCATGTAATAAGGCTTCATAAGTTCATATGACATGAATCCTAGAATAATCAAAGATCACGAGCTATGAAATTATATCATTGGCATAAGAACATGTAATAAGATAGTGGCATAATCATAATCATAAAAATCATTTTTTAGGGTTATCTACCAACGCATACATCACATGTTTGTAATTGAATAACCACATGTGTACCCTAGTTGGGATTGGGATGGACATCCATCTACTCTCTTTCAGGATTAAGATAACCTCATGTGAACCCTTTGAGATCATAAACATTAAACATTACCCAATGAATTGGATGTATATAATAGAACCACCTATATTGTAATCAAAATTACATTCATATTTATTCGACATGATCATGAAAAAAATTTCCATTTTTTATAGCTTATCTCATTGAAAATAAAACCGGTTTAGTCAACAATTCATAATCATAATCATAAACTATCTAGATAATGAATAATGATGGTATCATTGGATAATATCTATAGTGAATCATAAGAAATATAAAATGGTATTTTATAGATTAAAATAACATTAAAATACTAGTTTAATTTTATTGAGGAAAATATTGTTTTCATTTTAAAATCACTTGTTTAAAATCAATTAATTCATATAATATTAGGAAAAAAATTTCATTGAAAAGAACCATGGAAACTTTTAGAGAAAGATTAATGTCAAGAAATATTCATAATGATAAAAAAGTATATATGTGTGGTAAATATAGTTACACAAGTCTTTTACACATATTATTATATGATTTTTAACATAATTATCCAAATAACAACACAAAGATCATGAGGCCTAGTTTATTTGGAAGAATAGGTTTACAATACATCGAAAGTAAACTAAAACATGACATCATTGTTTTATTCTCCATAAGGATCCTATAAATCAATTTTAGATCCTAAAACTATATAATATATCCTAGTGAAATACATAAGAGGATTGGGTGAGCTAAAAATCCTTATAATGGAATAAATATGACAGAGAAACATAACATGTGAGTCTTGTGAATAATCACATAGATGAATAATATAAAGGACATGATATAATAAGATCATAGAAACAAAGTAAATGTGTTGGATACATATTAAATGATATAAACATGATTCAAGGGTAACGTCCAAGATAATATCACATGGAAAACAAAGTCCCATTATTTATTAGGTTTACCTCCTAATCCCATACATAACATCTCATGATTCAAAATATTTATCAAATGCAATGGAGAGCTATTTGGGAACACCTATCATAGAATTTTAATTATTATGTGTTCCAAAAAAATGAAATCCATCATAAGGCATGAATATATAAATTATCCATGGAATAAAAATGGGTGGTATATTCTATCCTCTTGTCTTAATCAATGAAAATTTTATAATGAAGGAATTTTATTTATGAAAATAAAACATGAATTAACCTATCTTGGAAAAGAATAATATTACAGTATATGTATGACAGTACAACATAAATTTCCTTTTTTGGTGTTTTTTAGCAGCAATTTACTAATCTGAAACTAAATTTTTTATAAATTATTTAGTGGTGGTTTATTAAAAACCACCGCTAAACTATTTTTTTTGACCATGAAACTTCTCCCTCCCAACTCCCGTGAGACACCCCTTCTCCCCCAACCCCTGCAAGAGCCCCCCCCAGCGACCCCCCTTCTCCCCCAACGACCTCCGAAGCCCAACGCCTCCCCTTAGCATACCTCACTACCTCACTTCCCCTTAGCATGGATCGCCATCCATTGCCACCGAACCCATGAATCCCTAGCTCACCTCCCCCCTAAAGGTCCTGACCCGTGGAACTGCTCAACACTTCACTCCACCCCTCAGTATCATCCTTCTTCTTATTTGTCCATCATCTATCCTCTAGTTATAACCGTATCGCCTAGAGTCCATACTCAAACACATGCACATGATATTTTCATCACTTGTAAGTATATGATTATAAAACCTCCACACTATCAAATTGAACTTTGATAAAATATCCTTGAACCATAGTTGTTAACCCCAAACATCTAGTTAATTGGATACCATTATTTTAATTATTTTCATGAATTATATTCTCTATTTTATGACTATAATTATAAAACATTTTTTTATATCAATTAATAAATAGTTTTTATTTTTAAAGAACATTCATATTTTGAAACTCCCAAGGAATATTATTTTCTTCACAACATTATAACCATAATTTTTTATATAATTGTTTTTAGAATTTGGTGAATTCCAAAATATTTTTTTTGATATAATCAATATTCCATTATAACTTCATCACATTATATTGAAAATTATGTTTGATAATTTAGTTTTTTTATTGTGAGTTTTTACATATCATTGAGGGATTGATTGTATTTAAATTTATGATATTTCAATATTAAATTCAGTTTGGAAAAACCTTTATCATCTTTTCAACATGAATATTTTAGATCTTTATAGAATAGGTGATTTGATAAATAATAAGGATATGAGGAATATTTAGTGGAAGATGAATAAGAGTTATATTTTTCATCATGACTAAATTCTATTTTAGTCATGAGATACTAGGAACATTTTTACATTGATTACCTTTATAGGAGGGTTTCATTTCTCAAGCAGTAAGTTGAAACATTGAAGGTTTCCTTGACTTTTTTATTCTTCCCATTGTTCCTTTTATTAGTCATTTAGAATTATGACCTCATGTGTCATTTTTTTCATTATAATAACATCACTTATTGTTCTCTATCATTATCCACCTTATTTTAACAATTTTTCAATTTCATTATTTTGAATAAAATATTCATATTCTTTGACTGATGATCCATTTCATCATCATTATAGGTTTTATCATTAAATTATTTAAAAGAAAATATTATTTATTATTGGATTATTTGGATTTTTTGTTCGCATGTAACTTCATTGTGATCTCATAGGTCATGATATATCCATATAGATCCTCAAATGACATGTTTTTTTATTTCATTTTCATCTTGGACTGTTACATATTTAGGTTTCATATATCTTTTTAAACCCCAAAATATTTTTATCAGTAGATATTCTATAGTATGAGTATAATTAAGATTCATTCAATATGTCAGTAAATTATATAAATGGTTAGTTTTAATGAATTATCTGAAATGGGATTTCAAAGAGGATTAAAGTGACTCAGAATTCGGATTAATTTAAAAATTCTCATTTTTAACTTTCATAATGAACTACTTCTAATGTATATAATAACATCAATGATTCCCCCTTACATTTAGATGTATTTTTTTCATGGATGATATTTTTGGTGTTGTTTATGGAAAGGGTGTTGGAGGTGATGTTAGATTTATATTATGTTCTTTCATTAATCATATAACTTGTTTGATTACTCATCTCCTATTATTTCTATCATGGGTACACTAGGAATTGGGAGAAAGGTCTATATTTATGTTACACTAGATTGTTACACACTATTGTTCTCCCCAAGTTGTGTTGTATACCATGGACATTGGGGAGTTCCCCCTATGATGATAGGTCTAGGATACTCAAGTGACTTTTTTTGTTTGGATGAAACATATGTCAGTGGAAGGTATCATGCATTGGTAAGATCTAGGACTATCTTACTTTATGACCTTTTTTGTTTCCCATGATGCTATATGGATTCAATTTGGGGACTCTCATTACATGTGGCCATTAGTTTGATTAATATTGTGGGAATCAGGAATTGCTATCCTTGTTTACGCATATCTGGTTTGTGATGTGATGACTTGTTGTTATATTTTTTTACAGTTTACGAGAATGGGTTTGTTTCCTTAAATTGTTTTTGAAGTGTTTTCAAAAGGCTGTTTTTAAAGTATTTTTAAAATTGAAACCGTAATGGGTCTTTTTAAATAATGTAAGGGTTTTAAATTAATTTTTTTAAAATTATTATTTTCATTTGAAGAAGAAAAAATAGTAGTTTGTAAAATGTATTTTAAGGTGATATTTGGTTTTTCGTGTGATTATCAATAAAAATATATTTTATAACTATATTTAAAACTATCATAAATGAGATGTGTTTTGAGAAGGCTTTCACCAAATCTTTTTGAGATCCTACTGGGATTTGTTTTTCTCACACCTTATATAAATAATTTGATATATAAAAATATTATGGTTTTCTTTTTAAGGTTACCTAGCCTTTTTAGGTTTCCAAGAGAGGGGGGTGGGCTATCTAGGTGGTGTGTGTGTGGGGGGGGGGGTGGGCTGTCCAGGTGGGGGTGGGTTGTCTAGGGGTTAGGGGGCTACATGGGTGTGGTTTGTCTAGGGAGGGGATGTGATATCTAGGGGGTGTCTAGGTGGGGGAGGGGGTGCGAGGTTTCCAAGGGGGTGGGATGTCCAATGGGTTGGGCGGTGGGCTGTCCAGGTGGGGGAGGGGGTGTGGGATGTCCAAGGAGAAGGGGGGGTGTCTAGGTGAGGGGGTGGGCTGTCCAGGTGGGGTGTGGGCTCTCATGGTGTGTGTGTGGGGGGGGGGGGGGTGTAGGGGGAGGGTCTGCAGGGGTGGGGGGGATATTCTGGGAGGGGGGGGGGGGTGGGCTGTCTAGGAGGGGTGGGGGTGGGGGGGTGTTGTCCTGGTGCGGGGTGGCAGGCAGTCCTGGTGGGGGGGGGGGGATGTCTAGGTAGGGGATGGGCTATCCAAGTGGTATGGGGTGGAAGGTGGGGTGTCTAGGGTGGATGTCCAGGGTGGTAGGGGCTGTAGGGGTGTGGGGGAGGAGTTGGGCTGCCCGGGGGGTGGGGGTGGGATATCCAGGTGGGGGGAGGGGGTGCATGATTTCCAAGGGGTGGGATGTCCAAGGGGGGAGTGGGCTGTCCAGGTGGGGGAGGGAAGTGGGATGTCCAGGGAGGGGGGGGGGGTCTAGGTGGGGATGGGGGTGGACTGTCCAGGTGGGGTGGGGGGATCTCCAGGTTGGGGGGGGTGTCCAAGGGGGATGTATGGGGCTGTAGGGTTGGGGATGGGGTGGGATGTCTAGGTGGGGGGGGGGGGGGGTTTCCAAGTGGGGGTGGGGGCTGTCTAGGTGGGGGTGGGCTGCCCAGGGTGGTAGGGTGCTGCGAGGTTTGGGGGGGGGGCTGTCTAGGGGGTGGGGGCTGTCTAAGGGGTGGGGGTGGTCCGTCCAGGTTGGGGAGGGGGTGTGCGCTTTCCAGGTGGTGGTATGTCCAAGTCGGTGTGGGGGGGGGGGGTGGGCTATCTTGGTGGGAAGGTGGGTGTGAAATATCTAGGGAGGAGGGGGGGGGGGTGTCCAGGTGGGGGTGGGGAGTGGGCTATCCAGGTGGGGGGGGGGGGGCAATTCAGGGGGGATTTTGGGGGGTAGGGGTCTGTAGAGGTGTGAGGGGGGTGGATGTCTACTATAATACTCTACAATAAAAATAGGAATCCCATAGAACCAATGTATTGCTTCTTTGACATATTAAGATTTTTCATGAAGATCCATATCAACACTCACTCTTACACTTCCAAGAGGAAGTGATCTCTGTAAATAATTATCACTTTGGTTATTATCCACTATCCAGATTGATCTCATACAAATTTAACAATCATAAAACTCCGTATCACCTAATGATATAACAAGGATCATACTCCCATGAGTGGTGCCCCATCGAAACATGGCTCATATGCATAAAAACATACATCAGATCATATTTGACACACACACAATTTTTTTTAAATATATAAAATACTATATTTACACCTTGTATCACAAATTGGAATTAGCTCTCAGCTAGCCTCTCAAGGTATTAGTAAGCCACATAACTTGCTAAAAATTCTGAAATGTATTTACAATTAGGTTTCTTTTTTTAGAATTCGTGTATGATATTTAGAGTGGAAGATAAAATCCGGTCTACATATAATATTAAAAGGCGTGTTTACAATTATGTGTGTTGTGATTTATATGTATGATATTCATGGTTTAAACCAACAGTCTTTTGGGTTATCTATAATAGGCTTGAAGTCATGCAATAATTGGATAGAGATTATCTCTATGGGTCACTTAGGAAATGTCATCGGCAAAAGGGGAAATCACCTACATAGTTAATTACAATTTAAAAATTTGGCCAAGCACTTAGTATATCTTTATATTTTCTTATGGATCTTTTTAATTTGAATTCTTTGGTTTTATAGGGGATGTGTTCATTATTTAACATATGTATTTATATAGGAAACATTATTTAACATATTTATATATTTTTTCAACTAGTATATATGGATCTCTTTCCCTATTTATTAATAGTTATGTGTTTTAATTGTATTCATATTGTGTAGGTACATTGGGATATAAATGGATAAAAGCTAGATCACATTATCGAGGAACAAAACTCAGTATGTTAAGGGTTTGGAGTAATTTTTAGATTTTGAAATTTCTAATAGATCTGTTGAAGGGAGAATACAATATTCATGTCCTAAATGTAAATTTAAAAGATCATTGAAAAGAGATGAAGTTTATGAACATTTAATATTGAAGAAATTCCCTGGTCAATCTTTGTGTTGGATTTTTCATGGAGAATCAAACGTTACGGGAAGGTTGAGCATTGATGTAAATCCACAAATTGAGCTCCCAACTTCATTGACAATGGAAAATTAAATGAAATACCATATAAATGATGAATTTGGCACTGTAAGACACCACCATTAACATCAAAACATACCAGAACAACCAGATGAGGGTGATACAAATAGAAATTTGACAAGTGATGTTATTGAGACTATAGGACAACCATATCAAGATTGTAACATATCAGTGGAAGCTCCTCTTGACTATATGGAGACTAATGTAAGAGAAAACTTCACTGAGGAAAATACGTTTCATGATTTAGTTGACAATGGAAATCAAGAGTTGTATAGTGGATTCCTGAAATATTCAAAACATTCTTTTCTGCTGAAGTTGTACCATATCAAATGTCTATGTGGAATTACAAATAAGGAAATGTCCATGGTATTTGAATTGTTGCATGATGAGTTTCCTGAAGCAAACATCCCCGAGTCTTTTTATGATATGAAAAAATTTGTTAATAGGCTTGGTTTGAATTATAAAGAAATACATGCATGTCCCAATGATTTTATGCTTTATTAACGAGAGGATTCAAGTAGACATGATTGAAAAAAATGTTCTTCTTCTAGATGGGATTCAATGGGTGATGTTTGAAGTCTAGATCAACCTACTACCATGAATAAGAACAAAAGGAACACACCTGCAAAGGTTTTGAATTACTTTCCTTTAAATCTTCGATTGAAAAGATTATTCATGTCATAAAAACCCACCGAAAGCATGAAGTTGCATTTTGTAGATAATAACAATGACGGGTTAATGCGACATCCATGAGATTCAAAATCGTGGATGAAATTTGATTCATTACATCCAGATTTCTCAGCTGATTCTAGGAATGTTCAATTGGGATTGGTTGTTGATGGATTCAACCCATTTGGGACTTTGAGTACCAGTTATAGATTTTTCCAGTTATTTTGATCCCTTACAATATGTCTCCATGGATGTGTCTGCGACAAGTGTCTTTTATAATGTCGATGAATATTCTTGGAAAACAAATTCCTTGAAATGATATTCATGTATACTTGCAACCTTAAATGGAACAATTATAGGATTTATAGAGAAACAGTGTTGAGGCATTTGATACTTCCTTTAAAACAATGTTCAAAATGCATGCTACTTTAATGTGTACCATTAGTGAATTCCCAAGGTTTGGGAATTTATTTGGTTGGATCAATTAAATGGGTTTGACTTGTCCTATTTGTATCTTTTATATTGAACCAAAATGGCTACCTCATAGTAGAAAATGATGCTTCTTGTTCCATATAAGATTTCTCGATGCATCTAATATATTTCGGCTGAACATATCAAAATTTAAGGGTTTCACTGATCGTAAACCACCTCCAAAGTTGTTAATTGGTTCCGAAATATTGACACAACTTGAAAATGTTGAAATATAATTTGGGAAGGTTCGTCATTTGAATGATAGTGGAAAACAGGTTCTATGTGCATTGTCAAGTGAAATCAGAATGCAACAATGGAAGGAAAAAAGTATATTCTTCAAACATTCGTATTGTGAATTTAATTTTTTGTGGCATAATCTTATTGTGATGCATATTGAGAAGAATTTATGTGAATATTTTATCTTCACATAGATTAATGAGCATCGAAAGTTTAAGGATAATCTCAATTCTTAGAAATACATACAAGTAATGAGCATAAAATGTTATCTCTGGCCAGATGAGAATGAAAAGTGTGCTCTGACAATTTTTTCAATGAAAAATATGGATAAAGAGAAATTCCTTCAAATTTTAAATCTTTTTAAAGTATCTAATGGGTATTCCAGTAACATATCGAGATGTGTTGACTTAATTAATCATAAGTTACATGGATTGAAAAGTCACGATTCATATATTTTGTTACAGTAGTTACTACCATTGGCATTACGTACATTATTACCTGAACATTTTACTACTGTTATAATCCAAATCTGTACATTTTTTAGACAACTATGTGAGAAATATCTATATCCATTTGAAATCTACAACCTTTAGGAGAGGTTTTTATTGAAACTTTGTGTAGTAGAGATGATCTTTCCTCCATTGTTTTTTACTATCATGATGCATTTAACTGTGCATTTGGCTGAGAAAGCTAAATTAGGAGGCACCGTTCACTATCGAGGGATGTATCCAATTGAGATATACTTTATTTATATTTTTTTAGTTATGTAAACAATTTTTTTCCCTTAATTAAATGCATAATTATATTTTTTTTTATTTTATTTAACATATATATTGGTCATTTTAAATCATATGTGAGAAATAAAGATCAACCAGAAGGCTCTATTGCTGATGAATATTTGGTAGAGGAGCATCTTAACTATTGTTTTAGATACTTGGATGATATTGAGAGAAGATTTAATCAAGTTGGATGTGTTGAAGACACATAGAATCAATCTTAAATACATGGTAAATCAAAAATATTCCCTCTTATTGGAAATCAGTTGCGAGGACCTCAAATGTTACACTGACAGAAATGGAATTATTATAGGCACACAAATATGTGCTACTGAATAGTGAAATTGAAGGTCAATTTATTGAAGAGTTGATGTTACAAACAAATAGATGAATGATAGGAAGAACATGAAATGAGAATGATATAACTAAAACTATTAATAAAGAGCTTGTAGAATGGTTTTCACAACGTGTAAGTTCATAAATATTGATATAAATATGAATATTAGGTTGACACATATATTTTTGTAATTATAATAAATTATATTTCTTTTTTCAGATTGTGAATACTGATACTTGAGTAGATTTTTCAGAAGATTTTATGTTTCTATCCCAAGGTCCTAAAAAACAAGTTATAAATTTTGATGTTTACAATGTAAATGACTTTAGATTTCGTACAGTCGATCGAGAAGAGGGTTTGATAAAAAGAATAGTTGTATATTTACAATTGATGAAGTGGGATACTATTGAAATATGACCAGTAATATTGAATTAAACTACCACAGACATTTTTATGTTTTTTTTATTCAACTGCAATTGGGTCAATATTATCAGAGGTGTTAAAATAGAATCCTTGTAGTTTACTTCTGTGAACTTCTCCCGCTTGATGGATGTTGGTGATCATGAACTGCATGATCCATATATATTATCATCACAAGAAAAAATGTTATGTTATATGAATTATGTTGTGTATGAAGGGTGGAGTATAGTTTCTCACGTAAAACAAATATATTTGTATGATATGGGTGATTAAGTGAAAGATTTGATATCTGACATTGAATCTCATAAATAATAAGAATCAGAATTATTTGTCCATCATGATATTGAAAATATTAGTCTAGAAAAGATGAATGAAGGGGATGAAGTAATGGAGTAGGAAAATGACATGATTGAAGGAGAAAATGATTGTATGTACAGTTATGCATTCATTTAGTAACCACTTATTTCATTTGTGCAATCATTCATTATCATTGTTATGTATATTTTGTTTGTTAGTACTATGCATCTGTTATCATTTTTAATTTTCATTCAACATATTTTTTGAAATATATGTTATGAACTTAATTTTATTAGATTATATGACAAGAATTTTAATGAGGAATGAATATACTATTTCATCGACCACTGTGACAGATGACAACCCATCTGTCTCCCTCCCTATGGCATCTGTGCCACCATTCGCTTTCACCCCCTCACCATCTCCCCCTGCACTATCTCTCACACCCAATATGAGTGTACCTTCAGTAGCTCAGTCATCGGCTCCCGCTTTAGGAGCCTTAGTAGTGGGGGAGCAGCACACTACTTCTAGTTCTTCATGGGGATTTCTATAGGAATGTTTATGAAATGATAATGAATCACTATCTACTAGTTTTGTTTATCTCTACCCATTTTGTTTATCCTTGATATATTATTCTAGTTTATATTTGATTCCTGTACTATATAGACAACTATTTTTGATTACATGGTATTGATTTTTTACTTGGGTTTTTTATTTGAAATGGGTTGTAAAAAGAAGATTTGTTTTTGAAATGGAAATCTACATGTGTGGTTTTAAAAACTAGAATGTGTGGGACAATTATGTTTATTTATTGGAAATAATTTAGAAGATTGTTTTCTAAATTTATTTCAAAGTAGCTATTATGGAATAGTTTAGAAAAGAAATTGAATAGAATCTTGTATGATTACCCACTCACATATTCAACCTTACACCCTACTTATGCCACTCAGTGTCGGTAGACCCATGATATTTTGTGGGTAAAAGTTTCTAGTACGGTTGTTCATGGAGCGGGTTAGAATTTTGTATGGTGGTGACAAAGAGGTTATGTGGAGATCATTTTGGGTGGTTTGGTCTTATTTTTTAATTCAGTTTGTTTTCTCAATAGTTATTTTATTTGAATCAGTTTTGTATATTTTTTGAGATTCAGTAATTATTGGCTTTTTTTATTTTTAGTTTATTTATTTTATCTTGATTTTTCTGGAAAAAATCATTCCTATAGTGATTTATTTGATGCTCAACACTAGTTTAAAGCCCATAGGGATTTGGAATGACCTTTGGGCCATGTATTAAACCAGTTCAGATGTTGGGTTGGATGGAATTATGGCCTGGTTCATGTCACATTTGGATTTTATCAATAATGTAAAATAAATATTCATTTAAACACGTATGGAATGAATGGAATTTTACAATGTCATGATTATTATTTTCTCTATATCATACTTTATATGTTTTTATGATTATTTGAAAATATTGTTTTCAAAATGTTTTCAAAAAGTTATATGTTTTAAAAATATTTTTTCAAATAAGAATGGACATTTTCTTAAAGAAATTTTTAAATAATATTTCAAAAATATTTTTAATTAATGATGAAATCCATTGGTTTATTATCAATTAATAGGGATATGAACCCAATATACTATTCATATTATTTCTTTGAGTGGTTTATATTTTGATGGAATTATGTTTATGAAACCTTTTTATCTTCCATGGTTAATTAAGGACGAAATGCTTATAAACCCCGCTTTTTTTCATGGGTTATTTTGTGGTTAAATTATCATGAAACCTTTATCTTTTCCATAGGTTATGATACAATGAAATGTCTTTGATACCCATTTCATTTCATGGGGAAATATATGATGAATTAGTATGATCTTATGGAAAAAATAAATATAGTTATAATTATATGATGGGTGTGACCTATATCTCCCTTCAATGCATTGGGTAAATATTTATATATCATGGGTTAGATTATACATGAATTGGGAGAGAACTCAGTTCAGTAAGATAGGGATGAAACAGGGAGTGAAACTAGTTCAATAATGGACTTTGTTTAATATGATGGTATTTGTAGTGAACCTTGAATACTATGATGGTTTGTGGAGTGAACCCATTCTAATATGATATCCTTGGCCCAAAGACTTGAGTAATATGAAAAATATTTTCTATTCTTAGGTGTCTGCCACAAATTTTATGTCCTATTTCAATGTTATGCTCTCATGGATCATTTTTTGATTCCATTATGATTCCTAAATTATGAACTACCAATATTTATTCCATTACTTCATATTATGATCTTTTATAATATGGGTACGTTTTTAAATGTTATTCTCATGTTATCATACCCTTATGTTCATATTATTATTACATATCTCTCTTCTTTACCCTTACTGAGATTATGAGAATAAATTTTTTATGTTTCCTTTACCTAGGTTATGTAGATATGTATTATGTGTGATATGTGTAAGAAGGGTGTTATTTTTTATGAATGTAGCGAGAGATGATGTAGCTCACTTATGGATAAGTGTTTATGTTTCCATGTTTATAAAGGCACTAGACTATTACAGTCCTCAGGTGTGTGTTTGTGTAATGAAATGAATACTAAAAATATATTTAATATCTATGTTTGAAAATCCTTTTCCTATATATGATCTATTCGATATATTTGTGGAACAAGAAAATGAGAATGGAATAATGATATATAACTTGAATCTAGAAAATGTAACAATCAAGTGGTGTCCATCAATTTATATTTTCATCAAAACTAAATCTGAAATATGAATGTCAAAGAGAAGTTTTCTTGTCAAAAACTATATAAGAAATGGCCAAAATGGTGATAATAATATATGTTAAAGTTAGTATGAAACAAAAATTGATATTTTTAAAAGGACTTAGTTTAATCATACCAGTAAAATATGAGGAAAATTTTAGAAAAAATAATATACATATAAATACATCATGTGTATTTATTTAAATTTTATAACAATTGGAATTAGATGATTATTTTTTTATCTTAAAGGCTTTAATTCTAGGGGATTTATTCTCAATAAGTTGTATCCCCAATTTAGAAAATTTCTATAATATTGGTACCATGGTCTGATTTGGAAACTTAGGGAGAGATTTTTATGATTAGTAAAGGATTTTAATCTGTATTAGAGTTTGATGATTCTGGTGAAGATTTTGAAAACAAGCTGTATCACTAGTTTATTTTAACAAGTGTTATAAATTGATTCTTCAAGTGGTGTGCATCAGAATCTCATGATCTACTATTTATTTTATTACAGTTTGGTGTGAGTGTGGTTGAGATCTGTAGTTTTATTAGAAGATGTAATAGTTGAATATGTTATTGATTAATTAGTTTCAATGAGTGATATGAAAAAATTTGCAGAGGTTAACATTAACTATAGTCTCCTATATAAATATCAGGATTAGTTTTTTACAATATTTGTTGACAGGATAAATGATAAGTGTTAAATTCACTCATTTTATTTAATTTAGTTAATGTAGAGGTCAGAGAGGTTAGTTGAAATGAATTTTTAGAATTGAGATTTTAAACCAAATGATTGTACTGAGAATTTTTCAATAGCGATTTAAGGTGAATTAGAATGTATTTGGGGTTAAGGAATGAACTTATTTTGATAATTAAGAATCATAAAGGAGAAGTTATTATCTATCTTCAAAGGGTTAATTTATTCCCATAAGGAAAATCTCTTATTTTATAAATATAGGTGATAAAGGATATCATTTCCTAAGGGGATAATGAAGTATAATTGTGAGCCTAGAAATAGTCAAAGTATATTCCCATGTAACTAAAATAGTGAAGGAGGTAAATTTTAATGATAAATGAGAATATATTCTATAGGATTAGTCTAATAATTACTTATTATAATGATAAAAAATCATGGTTCTTTTGTTTCAAATTAATTATGTGTTTTTTTGGTAGTAATGTGTTTTTATAGAAAAACTATGAAAATTGGATAAGTGTGGATTCTACCAAATGTTTCACATTAGGTAATCATAGAATTCAGATTCAATTATTCTATTTGTTGACGCTACTACAAGAAGAAGTTGAGCGACGACAGGTTATTCCAAGAGAATTCATGACTATTGAAGTAATCGTGATGAAATTTCTCAAAGTGTTAGAGTGATCACATGAAAAAATGGGTTAAAAATATGAATACTTGATGTGGAAACAAAAAAATATTTCAAAAAACTATAAAAGTAATCCAATTTTTTTTCAATGTGTTGAAGTGACCACATGATATACTTTCAAGAGATGACATATTGAATTTTCAAGCGACCCCATGTCGAGTTTCTGAGAAACCATTGGAAGGAAATCAAGAAATCATGTGTTGATTTATAAAGAGATTGAAAGACCAAATCCGGTCGACTACCTATCCAACTTGAGATTTAATTATATTTCTTAATGTTGAAGCTACCAAAAAGAGACTCTACATCGACTATGAGTGACAAATATACCATAAACAAATTTCAAATTCTTAATTACATGTTTTGGAATTTAACAAGCCTTATTAGAGTATTTATGATCTTTTATTCTGGGAATGATCATTCCTCAATGAATAATTTTTTGGGGAGGCACTTCAAATTAAATGAATTTACCGTCATGAAAGGCACACATTTAGTACTAGTGAAAACACCCTATTTTTTCACTCACCTTTGATACTCTATTTTCATGATGAAGTCTCAAAAACTCATAATAAGTCCAAAAGAACTAAAACATTCATTCAAAATACAACCATATAATAAATCTAAGAGTAAAAACTTTCTATCAACAAAAATTCATTAAAATATTGAGAAACATCAAACATCACATGATCTCTTCTCTCTCTATGTTTTCTTTACATAACGAGTTGTTATTATGTTTTTTTATATTTATTCATCACTTCTAGTACACTATATTGAGAAGAACTATGATAATATTGACTTACTTGTTTTGATTTGATTATACCATGTATTACTATGGATGAGGCTTTGTAAATACCAGAATTCTATATTAGCGTTTGTTTTTGTGAAACCTTGATCTAGGTCATAGATCTTTTAATTAGGTTTTAAAAAAGGTGTTTTGGTAGTGGATTACATTCAAGTAGAGAGGAATAATATCTAGTATGAAGATAATATTTTTTTTTGATTTAATTATCGGTGTGTGTTATTTTTCTATAAATACTTGTTTTTAACTTCAATCTAAAATCATTTTAAAGAAATCAATTTATATTGAGTAGTTTTCAAACTCGGTTTCGTAAGATATACTATGGTCGTTTTTATTTGCAAGTGATATATATATATTTGATATAAGTAGATTATTTTAAATTATAAAATAATTTTAGTTGTTTAAACATGTATTTGATCAATCCTTTGATAAAACATTTTAAAGTATCCAATTATATATATCTACTATAATTTTAAATTGGGAAAATATTTTAAATTAAGGGTATTTACATTTTTAATTATCAAAATCTATTTTTTTATTGTGAATGCTCAATTCACCCTCCCTCTTGATAATTATTCTCCAAGAAACATTTTATCCCAGAGGGGAATTTAATCTCTTATTTTTTAGTTTTATTATTTTGATTGTAATTATTTTACTTTGACCTTGTTCAATTCCTTTCTAAAATATCTGTTATTTTTTTAATTAATTATATGTTATTATGGATGTTCAACATGATTGTTATGATATCAATTAGAATCAATATTTTAACAGAACTAATTACAACCAATGGAAAATTTAATAGAAAATCTATTTAAGAAGTATGGAATTTTTAATTTTTGGAACTATAGAATAAAATTTTGAAAAACTAATGAATGCTGGAAATAAATTTGATGATTCAAATAAAACTAATTTTGATCATAAATTTAAATCTATGAATGCTTTATTTTTTCCTTGATAAGTACATTAATTTAATTGAATATCTTGGTGACCTACTTCTTTTAAAATTTGAGATACATTAGATGTATCTCATGAATGAACTTCCATTTTTAAAGAAATGACATTAAATATATATTCCTTGGAGTAAGAATCTTTTAAAATGAAACCCAATGATTTATTATCATATATCTATTGGAGATTAAATGATATCATTAACAGAATGAATTCAAATAGGAAATTTATAGGTGTATAAGAAAAAGCTTTGAGAGAGTTGAGATGCTTTCCTGATAGGTGGACAACTATTGATGTTTCTATTATAGAATCTCGTGATATCAATGATCTTCTAGTCAAATAATTAATTAGAAAGATATAGACATTTTAAGAGGAGTTAAAAGATAAAAATAAATATTTTTAAATTAAGTATAATGCCATATCATTCCAAAAATTTGATTCCAAATCCAAATAGGTTAGCAAATATGTTTCAAGTGAAGATGAATATAATTCATTATGTGATTAAGATATTGATCATATAGATAGAATATTCAATAATTCATATTAAAATATGATTTTTCCCAAAAGTATAATGGAAATTGGGAAAAAATAATAAATTTAAAAAATTGTTGGATTACAAATGACTCATCTAGAGAAGTAGTATTTTATGAATGAAAGAAAAATGGGAATATTAAAGACCATTTTCCTAAGATGAACTATAAAAATAAGTATGATTATTGAGAGAATAAACTAAAGAAATTCCTTAAGGAAAACTTGAGTGAATATGAGGAAATATCCAACGATTATAATTTATATAGAAATTTTGTAATTATGAAAGAAAATATGTTCATAAATGCCATTACATCTAAGGTAAATAATAAAACTATTACTTCTATCTTATATAATGATGATGTTTTAGATGAATCTAAAATGAATAATTATGAACTCATTAAATAATGCTATATTATAAAAGTGACCATGATTTAACTAAGAGAGAAATTTAATAATTTTAAAAAAGTGTGGTTTATCAATCAATAAAAAAAATTCAATTTTATCTAAACAGAAAATAATTCCAACCTATTGAAAGAAAATGAATAATTGAAATTTGTAAATGAGTAATTGAGAAATGTGTTATAGAAATATATAAATGGTACTACTGCCTTGAATTTGATTTTTCAGAAGTCAAAAACCACCCAAAATCAATACTATAAATGGATATATATCTAGAATATTAAATATGTTTTATGAAAACTATATTATTTCATTTTCATAAGATAAGGCCTTAAAAAGTAAAACCCAAGGTAATTATAGCTAAGAAAATAGATTTCATTCCTTTGGACCAAAGAGGTCAATTTTTTCAAAATATATTAACTCTATAGTTAAAAATCCAATAAAATAAATATAGATCCATAAGGATTGAATTACTAACCTTTTCGGAACTAAGAAAATATGGTTACCAAAATAATTTCATATTTTATTTTGTATAGGCAATGTTATTAAAGAGATCCAATAAAATGTTATGGAGTCTGGACATTGGATGTTCTATAGACATGACTAGATACTAATCAATATTTAAAATACTAACAAAAGTGGATGGAAGACATGACACTTTTAGTGGAAATGAAAAAATGAAAATAAGTGTCCCTGAAAAAATTTGCAACATTGAAAATGTTCTTATTTTCAATGTTTTATTTCTTGATGGCTTAAAAAATAATGTTCATAAAATATATCAATTTTTTGGTGTTGGTTATAATGTCAAATTTTAGAAAATACTTTAATGATTTATAATTCCTAGAATGTTTTATTATTTACTGCATTAATAAATTATTTCTTTTAGCTATTAATTTAGATTCCTTATTTTCATAACATGTTTCCCACTTAAGTGTCTTTTATAGAGAATTTTAGGTATGTAATAGGAGAATAAACCACTATTAAATACAATCTCTTAAGAATATAATTATAAAATGATTATATAAGGATATCCCAAACTGTAATTTTCAAAATATATAATGTGTCCAATCCCTATCAGAAGGGGATGTACCAAGAAACTTATTTCAAACAAAAGAAATAGGTGTCTAACTTTGAACCACTAGAATTAGTTCACATGGATTTTTTGTTACTTATATAGATTATAGTCTAGGTGGAAAAAATTATTCTATATGATTTTTAGGATTATTCATGATACAGATGGGTAATTTTCTCGTCTCATAAATGTGAATCACCTTTCGGATTTTATAAAAATGAAAAATCTAAAGAGAAACTTGGTGGAATAACTATTATGACCTTGGGAAGTGATAATGGTTGTAAAATGGAGAATCGACACTTTGAATCATTATGTCCACAACATATAAATATACAAAATTTATCTACATTTAGAACACCTAAAAAAGGGGGGGCTGATGAAAGTAAAAATAGAACTTGTTAAGAAATTTCATAGATTATGATTAGTATATATGAATTTCCTATAAATATTTGTGATGAAGCTACAAATATAATTTGTTATATAATTAATAGGGTTCTGATTATACCAATCCTAACAATGACTATTTATGAATTAAGGAATAGTAGAAACCCAAAATTTAATTACATTATAGATTTTGTATGTAATGTTTTATATTCTAAATACCAATGATAATATGGATAAAATATCACCAAAGAGTTATAAATGGATTTTATTAGGTCATTCAACCACTATTAAAGAATATAGAGTTTCTAATAAGAAACCTATGACTGTGGATGAATCTATACCTGTTACTTTTGATGAAATTCATTCAAATTTACCCAAAACTGATTTAAAAAACCTTGATGATGATATGTAAATTTTTAATATCAAGAACACATCGAAGTCTGCTGAATATACTCCTAATTAATTTTGTAAATCACTTAGTAGAGTCTATCTTGACCAACCTATCATTATAGAAAACTTTCCAGAACTAATTACTTTGATTCCTAGAATTGTTATGACCCATAGATACAAACCATTTAGATGAAGTTAAAGGTGATCTAGATAAGGTAACTCTAACCCAATCATCTATTAGAAACCATATTGAACATAAAACCTTCTTGGTTTAGATATAACCTAGTAATTACACTAAACTAATTAATGATTAGTATTGGATAATATTTAATCAAAAATAATTGAATTAGTTTGAAAGAAATAAATTTTGGGAACTAGTTGATTTCCCTAAAGACTACCTAAATATTGTAACTAAATGGATTAATAGAAACATGATTTACAGGTCAGAAAATATTGAAAGGAATAAGGTTAGATTGTTTGTATTAAGAATAAGTTGTTGATTATGAACAATACTTTTTACCATAAAGTTATTTTTGAAACTATTAGAATACGAATTTATTATACATCTCATATTAATTTCAAACTATATTAAATAGACGTTAAGAGTTAATTATTAAATATCTATATTGTTGTGGATGTTTTTTATAAAAACACAGTATTTTGAAATAATTATTTGAAAAATAATGTTTTTAAACTTTCCAAATCACTTTATGGTTAAAATAAATCTCATAGAGTTTGGTATGATAAGATTAACTCATTTCTTATTTCAAATATATTTTCAAAAGGTATAGATAAATTTAACTTATTTAACAAATGGATATCAAAATATTTTTTAGTTTTAAAAATTTATGTTGAGAAAATTATCATTGGGTTATATAAGAAATCATTGTGTACTAATGTTTCCAATCATATGAAAAATGATTTTGAAATGAGTTTAATGGGATAACTGAAATTCTTCCTTGGTTATCAAATTTTTGAAAACAATGATGGATTTTTTTAAATATAAGTATGTTTTAAAAATATATTTGATAAAATTTTTTATAAAATAAATAGAAGTGATTATATAATGTGTACAATCTATAAAATATATTTGTATGAAACTGAGAAATCAATCAGTCAAACTATTTACAAAGTTATAATTGGGAGTTTACCATAGTTAACTACTATTAGACTGAATATAGTGTTTATTTTTTTTTCTTGTTTTCATGTTTTCTAGAAAATCACAAAGAATATAATTTAAATATTATTAATAGAAGTTTGAAATACCTAAAAAATACAAAAACATTTGGATTATATTACTCTAGAGGATATGAATTTTATTAACATTTCAAAAAAATCTTGAACCTCATTCTCATACTAAAAATATTTATATAAGACATCACTTTTTGAGAGATCATTTTCAAAAAATGGATATTACTCCTGAGTTTAAAGGAACTTCAAATCACCTTGCTCATATTTCCACGAATACATTGGAACATTAAAAGTTTGAATTATATCAGACATGAGTTAGGTATGATCAATTACTTTTGATTTCTATTTTCGATCATTAAGAATAATCTAGTAGTTAGTCTTCTTTCAAAGGACACAAATAAATATAAGGGTTAACTGGACCAAAGGAAAGGTCATGAGGTAGGTCAAGATACTGCAATACCTCAACATTCCATGAATATTTTCTCTTATAGTTGGTCAAGATACCATGATATCTCAAGATTTCCCAATGCTGATAATTAATCAACCTACTGTTAGTCATTTCACATGGTCACTCAAGCTTCCATGTCAATATAATTTAATATATACATATATATATATATATGAATGTTTCCCACACCATAACATTTAGATCCTTTAATTAATTGAAATATTATAAATTTAATCTAAATATATTTCATTTTTAAACAGTCAATTTCTACAAATCAAACATAATACTTTAGATTTTTAAATCCAAGTGATGATGGTAAGGACAAAGAATACTTGTGAAATATATTCCCTTGGCATATCTCCTCCTTAAAAGATAATAAAACCATCATCTAACACACATTTCAAACCAACGAAGATTCATATCGCAACTCTATTCATTATTCCTATAAAGGAATTAAATTTTTAAGGGTTAAAGATGAGTAGATCTCTAGTTTGTATGCCTTTTCATAATCAAGGCTGGACGGATTGGTTCATTGATAAAAACAAACCACTTTATCTGAGGTTAGTAATCAAGATTCATTTAAATATGGAAGTTGGAATGAATGAAAAAAAGATTTCATCAAGACATAGGTAAATGGAAAAGGGTTATTTTTCTTCAAATATTGGGGGAAAATATTTGTAGTTACTTCATAAATGGGATTTATTATATTATAGTCTATGAAACCACTCAGTATTAAAAATCACTCCTAAATATGAGTAGTGATGAAACCACTCAAAGACCTACTTCCTTAGATATTGACAATGAATTTTGGTTGTTGGTAATGTTTATCCAACATTCAATATTATAATGGAAATGAAATTTTAGTGTTATAAGAAATCATAAAATTTGTGTTCTCTACTTAATGAATAATTGGATAAAGATGAGCCTTTCTTGGTATCTGATGTGGAATATTAAAGAGTTTTGAAAAAATTAATCAAATTTTAATTAATTTTCATATCCAATGATTATTTCATTTATTTTTTATTAAAAAATTCTTGTTCAATAGGGGGATGAGAACTCAATAGCCTTTGGTTGAGTTCATTTAATTCAATTTTTTTGGAAGAGGTTAATGATAAATTGAGATCTTTGGAAGAAAATCATGGTTTATAAAAAATAAAAACTATATAATAAGTTCAATATAGTAAATAATCTCTTAATACCGAAGGATAATTGAATCCTAATCCTAGAACGAGATGATATATAAGAGAATTATTTTAAGATATAATGTGTTCAAGAAAGGCATGAAGATTAAAATAAATCTAAGGATGGAGTAGTTGTTTGAATATTTGGATATGAGAGTAGAGTATATTTGAGTGTTTATCCTAAGGATGATTATGAATAAGAATGATAATATCATATTTCAAATGAAATGGGAGTTTATACTCATAAAGGAATATTTTTTGGATACCCTGAATGACCACTATCTTTACCTTCTAAGGAAAATGATATATATGATGGTGATGAAGTTACTAAAGTTTCTTTGAATGATATTTTCGAAGTTATTTTTGGATTCTATAGATGATTAGTTAAGTGATGAAAAAATAAGTGAATAAATTTATATAAAATCAATTTTTGAGAAGATACAAACCCATTAAAATGGTGAATGGATAGAAATTATTGTGATTGATGGTACTCTAAGGCCCATTGAAAATGAATAATCTCTTTAGGGGATAAATCTAGTACAAACAATGGATATGGAGGTAGTACACTTGGACATAGTGGACCTTATCTATTTTATCCTAGGATTACGAGGGATTTATTTCAACTCTAAATAATATTGAAGAAAGTATTAATCCTTTTTTTCCCAAACCAAATTTTACTTATTGTGTGCTCAATCCATCAGTTTAATATGTTTTGAAACATTTATTTGGAAACAATATTATAATGGTTGCTGAAGAAATTGGTAGGGTGTATTCTATTGGATAGATTATCCCTCTTGTGGAAAAAATAGATAAAAGGTCTTTAAAAACTATAAATGATGCACCATTTCCTCTTTCTCCTACTTCCTTCTAAATTTATAAATAGTATTTGAATTAGTTCAAAACAGATTTTATAATTGATCAAAAAGTATTATTCCAAATATTTAGAGATTTAGTTGGATATTTTAGAGTGGAGGATTGTTCCTAGATTGTTTCACTTAATGTAGCTCACTTTAATTATATGTTATTTCTAAATATTGATCATATAAACAATAGATTCATAGTTTTAGAGGACAAATAGAAGAATTATAGGGTGAATTGAATGATATGATAATAAATAATGATTGAAGGAACATGAATGCATTAGTTAAATCCTACCCTTCAAGTGCACCTTCATCTCCACCTATTTCACCTTTTCTATCCTAGCCATAATTTTTATAGGTAAGAATATAAATTTTTTAAAGGTTGGGGCGGAAGCCTCATTTTATTATTAAATCAAAGAAAATACCTATTTTAACTGGGTAGAGGGAGACCCATTACATAGCCCAAAGGCCCAGTGAGCATGTTGCCCATTTTATAGCCCATATGCCCATGTTTTGGCCCAATGCCTTTTTTGTGAATAGTAACCCACCTGCTACTGTACCGCACAGTACCGCCGCTGCTATAGTGCCCTGCCCCCACTATAGTGCCCACTGATCTATAGTACTGTCGCTGATACAGTATCGCTATAGTGCCACTACAACACTGCTACTGTAACCAGAAGTGATTCTATATAAGTTAGAAGAGATAGAGAGATCGTCAGTAGAGAAATTGATGACTATTTGAGTTGAATCGTTATGAAATTTTATCTAATGTATCTTTTTATATCTTTAACCATTGATCTGAATATTGCTATTATCATTAGGGAATTCAAATAGAAAGTGGATAAGTTTAAGGTTATAACTCCTCTTGTAGTGATCATCAAGGAAGATAAGAGTTGATTTTTTCTACTATAGGGAAAGGATCATTATCAATAAATATTTTCACTTAACTAGTGGATCCCTATCTCTATAGTAATCACATTGTAATTATTTTCCCATATTCCATGTCTATGACTTTATAATCTTCAATGGAAAAAAATTATGTTACTTCCTCTATAGACATCTTTTTTACCTTCTTTTATATTCACAATAATGTAATATGTTCCACATTTAACACCAGTTTCAAGAGTTATTATCATTTTTAGATTTTACTCCTCTTAGTCACAACCTACCTCTCAACCAACCACTTAGCCCTCTCAGGACAATATAAATTAATCTTTTTATATAAAATATGATAGAGAGAGGGGCATTAATTCAGTTTTAGATCAGGTTATATGAATGTACCCCTACAATTTCTGTTTCAAAATTAATTTAAATAAATAAAAATTGTTCTTATATTCATTATAATTATTCATATCATAATAATCTTTATTATTATCTGGATTATATTTTTTACTATTATATTATAACTATTATATTCATGTATCACATTTTTTCTAATCCAAAAAGAGGGATAAATTTGATGGAAATATAGTTTTAATTGTAGGAAATTTGAAAATATTCATGTTCATTATCATTTTCACTTTACATTTAAATTTAATCCTTCCCTGATTTGTTATCATCAAATAGAGAGGGATTGTTTTCTTAGTGCAACAATTACTTATTTTAATTAACTCAAATCATGTTTCTTATTTTTATAATGGATTTTTGTGTGTGTTAGTAATGTGTTTTTATTTAAAAGATTTGATAATTGGATAAGTGTGGATTCTACCACAAGTTTCGTATGAAGTGATTATGGTAGTCAGATTCAACTCTCCTATGTGTTAGAGATTTTACCAGAAGAATTTGATTGAATGAATGTTATGTCAAGAAACCACATAACAACTGAAGAGACTATAAAGAAATTTCTCTAAGTATTAGGTGAACCACATAAAGACATTCATCGACCTTATAAAAATATTAAGTGTTAACAAGATGGATTTTAACTAATCATGATAGAAAATAAAGTGTTGAAGAAACTGCACATTGTATTTTTAAGAGAATGCACATTGAGTTTCCAAATGACCAAATGAAAGGAATCAGGTGATCAAGTGTTGATTGATGAAGAAAACACAAGACAAAATCCAATTGACCTCATGACCAACACAAGCTTCAAAAAATTACCTATGGGTGAATCGACAACATGGTGACTTTATATCCATCATGAGTGACAAACCTACCATGGACAAAGTTTAATTATCCATGGATAGCTTTTGTATTCAAGTAGGATTTTATATTTAATTATGATTTAATATTCCAATAATGATCATTTATAAATTGATACTTTTTAGAGGGATCTTCAAGTACATGGAATCCACCTTCATGAATGAAAAACATGTGGTATTGGTGCATTACTCTATAAATTTTCACTCACTAATAGTACCCTATTTTATGGAATAAAATGAAAAAACTCATAATAAGAATGAAATAACTAAAAAATTAATTCCAGAGACTAGATTAAAATCATACTAAGAGGATAAACTTGTTGATCAAAAAGAATTTGATTATATATTGAGCTACATTGAACTTCACATGATCTCTTGACTCATTCTTTTTTACTTTACATAATGATAAGTACTTTTATTTTTTATATATTTATTCATAACTTATACTATACTATATTAAAGGGTAATATTATTCTCTTTTCAATTATTTATTATCATCTTATTATCCCATGTATAACTATGGATGAAGAATTGTATAGACTAGAAAAAAATTTCAGTAATTGTTTTTTGAAAAACCTTGGTCCATGTTATTGATCTGTTTATTAGGTTTTATTAAAAGTTATTATAAATGGATTACTATCAAGTGGGGATAACTATTATCTATCTTCAATATAACCTCTTTTTTAATTTTAATATTTTTGTGAGTCATTTTAATCAACTAATTTTATTTAACTTCATCCTAAAATAATTTAACAAATATCAATTAATACTGAGTATTTTTTAAACTATGTTTAGGAACAATACTCTAATAGTATTCATTTAAAAGTGATATATATACAAATTGAGTTTGATAAAAATAAATTATTTTAAAATCTAAAATAATTTTAGTTTTTTAACTAACATTTGATCGATCATTTAATAAAATAATATAAAGTATCAAATTATATATATCCACTACATTTTTAAAGTGGGTTAATACTTTAAATTGAGTGGATTCAAATTTATAATTTTAAAATTAGAATTTTTTATTCAAAATATCAATTCATCCCCCAAATTTATGAGTCTTATATGACCAACATTTGGTATCAGAGGATACCCACAATCTCTTAATTCTAAGATCAATATTTTTATTATCCTTATTTTACTTTTACCTTTATCAAGTCCCGAGGTAAATATCTCTTTTTTATATTTAATTAATAGCCTATTATTATCAATACCAAACATGAAGGTTATGTAATAAATTTAAAATATTATTTTAATCTAAATAATTAAGCGTAATGGAAAATTAAATTGAAATTATATTAATAAAGTATGGGATTTTATATTTGGGGAACCATATAGGATAAACATAGAAAAACCAAGACTACTAAAAAGGATTGGGATGATCCAACCAAAACAGCCTAGGATTATAATTAGAAAGCTAAAAATGATTTATTTCATGTTTTAAGTGAAGTTGTGTTTAATAGAATATCTATGCAGGTTACTGATTTTAAAATTTGGGATACATTAGCTATCTATTATAAAGGAACTTCCATTACTAATGAAAAGAGATTAAATATATATACCTTGAAATATGAAACTTTAAAAATTAAAGTTGATGAGTGAATATATGAAATTTATTATACATTGAATTATATAATCAAAACAATAAAATACCTTATACTAATCAAAGATGAAAAATAAGCTCTTATACTACATTAATACTTATCTGATTGGTGGAGAAACACTACTATATCTATTAGAGAATCCCATGATATCAAAAAGTTTGTATTAAAAAAATGATTCCCAAGAAATTGATATATGAATAAGAGTTGAAATCTAATAGGTAAGGCATTAAAATTAATAAGAAGAGTATAACATTAAATAAATATGAGTATAAATCTAAATATTAAATCAAATATGATTCGTATTTAAGTGAATCTAATTCAGAAACTGATAAGGAGAGATATCAACTTTCTAGAATATTGAAGAAGTTATATATAAAGTATATTTTTTGGAAGTGTAAACGAACGTATGAAAAAAGAGGAAATTGAAAAAATGACTAGAAAATATTGAATCCTCTAGTGAAATAACATGATATGAATAAAAAATGAAAGAAAATATTAATGCAAAATGAACTAAGAGGAAGTATAAAAATAAATATGATGATAGAGATAATAAAATAAAGAAACTAATAAAGGTAAGTTAGAATTCATCTATGCACTACTCTTAGGATTCTAATTTATATAGGAATGATGTATGTAAGAAGGAAAATTTTCACTCCATGGCCACTATATATGAAGTACATAATAATATTATTACTTATGCTTCGCTATATGGTGGAATTTTTGATAAATCTGAAATGACTAATGAAGAAATATTTGAATATTGATCTATGCATAAATACTAAAAATGACTTTTCCATTGACCAATAAAATAATTAAAACCTACTGAATGAGAATAAATCATTTAAATTACAAAATTGACAACTGATAAAAGATTTAGAATAACTTAGTAATTGTATCAAAACCCTGAATAAATTTTGGGAAGTTGGAAACTACCCAAACTCAATACTGGTATTGGATATATATCTAAACAAAAAATAAATCTGTATTAAAACTAATTTATTCTTAGTTTAATTAATAAGAACTTAATCTCCAAAACTATAGGTAATTATAGCTATGAAAATAGATTTAATTATTTTGGAATTAATAATAAATTTTTCTCAAATTTTTTTAATTCTGTAGTAAAAAAGACTATAGAAAAATATTGATTCATAAGGCCTTAATTTCCAAACTTTCTGGCCCAATAAAAATATGGGTACAAACAAACATTAATATTTGATTTTTTTTAGGTTAAGTACATATATTTTTTTGGAAAAATTATATTGTATATGGACAATGGATTTTCTAGACACATGACTAGAGAATACTCAGTATTTTAAAAGTTCAATAAAAATCGATCTAAGATATATCACTTTTAATGAAACCATGGGTGAAAAAATAATTATACATTGAAAAATTTGTATCTATAAAAATGTTATCATTAATTTTTTTAATTTTTTATAGATTTCAATATAATATATTTACTATATATAAATAATTTTATGATGTTTACAATGTTAAATTTGAGAATAATTTATATAGTATTTATGATTCGAACCATATTTGTTGTTTACAGATTTAAGAAATGACAATGTTTATGTTTTGAATTCATGATTCATTATTTTCTCAAAAAATTTATTAATTGGGTGCCCTTAATATATAATATTGGTTGTGGAATGGGAGACTATGATACTTTAATATACAATATCATAAGAATAGAACTTGAATAAAATTATTCAATGGGTTTCCCCAAACTGAAATTTCAAAAATAAAAAAGTATGTAATATTTTCCTAAAGGGAATGCAACAAAAATTTTTGTTTAAACCAAAGAGATATGAGTCTATATTTAAACCACTACAATTTGGTAACATGTATTTTTGGACATTATATAGCTTCCATTCTATGTGGATAACATTATGATTATTTGATTGTTGATGATTATTAAAAATATACATAGTTATTTTTCTTAGATTAAAAAACTAATTCTCCTTCCTATTTTTCTAAATATGTAAAATTTGTAGATAACCTTAGTTTACTAAATATTAATTCATTTATAAGTGATCATGGATATGAAATTGAAAATCAATAATTTGAATCTTTATATTCATATATATCTATAGACAAAATTTCATTGAATGTAAAACACCTAAAAAAATGGGGTCGTTGAAAAAATAAATATAACTATTGAATAAATTTCTATGATTATGCTTAGTGTATATGACGTACCTATAAATATTTGGTTTGAATCTATGAATTTTTTTATATAATTAAAATGGATTTGATTAAAAAAATCTTAAAGAGGACTCCTTTTGAATTATGGAATGGTAGAAAACCCAAAGTTAACTACTTTATATTTTTAGATGTAAATTATTAATTCTAAATACCAAATTGAATATAGATACGTTTTAATAAATTAGTTATTTATGAATTTCACTAGGTTATTCAACCACCAGTAAATCATATAGATTTTTAACCCAAACCTATATATATCACTTTTGATGAAACATATCCACTTGAACATGAAATTTTTTGTTAAAATATTGATGATGATATTTAAAATTTTAATATCAATGACACAACTATGATCTTTAACCATACTAAAAATTTATTTGATAAATATCGCAGGAGAGACTATATTGACCAACCTGAACGTGAAAATGACTTGGAGGCATCAAGTACGTTGATTTCTAAAATTGGTAGATCCCATAAATACCATACTTTAGATGTTGTTGTTGGTGATCTGGAGAGAGGAAGTCAAACCAAAGCCTCTCTTAGAAACCTTTTTGAACATAAAGCCTTCATATGTTGACTAAAACTTAATAACATCATTGAAGAAATTAATGAAGAACATTGTCTTATAGTTTTCCAAGAAGAATTGAATCATTTTGAATGTAATAAAGTATGGGAACCAGTTTAGAGACTTAAAGACCATCTAACTATTGAAACTAAATTGATGTATAGAAACAAGTATGATGAGTATAAAATAATAATAAAGAACCTTTATGGATTGGTTTAATATGTTTATAGTTAAAAAGAAGATATTTATTATGAAGAAACATTTGTACCAGTATCTAAAATTAAAGAAATTAGAATAAAAATTTATTATATAGATCATTTTAATTTGAAACAGTATTAAATGGACTTCAAGTATGAATTATTTAATGAAAATATTTTTTAGGTTATTTTTTTGGAAAAAACACCATGTATTTTGAAACCATACTTTACCAAATGTTGTTTTTAACATTCAAAGTCACTTTACGATTTAAAACCGGTTCCTAAAGTTGGTATGATAGGCTTCACTCATTTATTATTTCAAATTAATTTTCAAATGTTATATCTTATCTAACCTTATTTATCAAAATAATTTCAAATTTATTTTTTAGTTTTAAAAATTTATTTTGATAGAATTATCATTGGTATATCTGAAATCTCTTTGGGTATTGAATTTTACAAACTTATGAAAAATGAATTTGAAATGAGTTTAATGGGAGAAATAAAAATTTCCATTTATTATTTTTTTTAAATAAGGATTTATTTAAATCAAATTATATATACAAGATATATTTTAAAACATTTTGTTTCAGAGAGCTCAAAAGGTAGTCACACTCCAATGAGCACACATTGTAAACTAGATTTGGATGAAACTAAAATATCAGTTGAAAAAACTACTTACCGAAGAATGATTGAGAGTTTACTATACTTAATTGATATTCAAATAGATATAATGTTTAGTGTGTTCATGTGTTCATTTTTTTAAAAGGTTGGGGCCGAAGCCTCATTTATTATTAAATCAAAGAAAACACCTCTTTAACTGGGTAGAGGGAGACCCATTACATATCCACAAGACCCAGTGGGTATTTATCCCACTACATGGATCGTAGACCCAATTTTGTTGGCCTAAGGCCCATTTTGTGAATAGTACTGATACAATACCACTGCTATAGTACCTCATAGTACCCGCTGCCACTATAGTTCCCATCGTTGCTATAGTACTACTACAGTCCCATGCCCCAATGGGGTTTGAACCCCTGTTTTTTATGTAGGATTACAAGGTGCTTACCACTATTCCAAACCACAATTACATGTGTTCATGTGTTCATGTTTTCAAGAAAAATATAAAGAATACCTTATAAATTTTCTTAAAAAAATTTAAAATACATTAAAATACAAACATTTTTTGATTATATTACTCAAGAAGACATTCATTTGAATTGGTAAGATATTATGATGCTGAATTTGGTGGATATAAGTTAGTTGAAAATCACCTCTAGTATATGTTAATTTTTGGGAAACTATCTAGTTTCTTAATGTTATAAAAAGAAGAATTTTGTTTCACTTTTTATTGTTGAAGAAAAATATATAGTTGTAGGTAGTTTCTATATAAAATTCTATTAATGAAATTAAAATTAATAGAACATGGTTATAAATTATGAAATTAAACTATACATTGTGATAATTCAAGTGCAATTATCGTTTATAAAAATCCTATATCTCATTCTAGAAAAAACACATTGATATATGTCATAACATTTTTACAGATCATTTTCCATAATGAGATATCACTCTCGAGTTCATAGATACTAACCATTAACTCAATGATATTATCAAAAAAACCTTTGAACATTCAAATATTGAATTATATCATACTCGAGTTATGTATGATCTATTACTCTTGATTGTTATTTTATTTCTATAAGTTTTATCTAGTATTTATTCAACATTCAATGGAAATAAATAACCATATGGGTTAAGTGGTCTCAAGGACCAGTTGTACAATACATAGAGCTACCACAATACATTAATATGTTACAAAATTTTACTCATGTATTAGGTCAATCTACCGAGCTATCTGATGCCTCAGTAAGTATCATGGATAGTCATGTTACCATAATACATTTCACATGGTCACTTAGGTCGTTGTATATATCTAATTAAATTTTAATATATATTAATGTATGTTTCCCATAAATTAGTATTTAAATAACTAAATTAATTTTAGTAAAATAAATATATTTTTAAATTAAATCACCCTTTTAAAGATCTAATGATCTCTCATTTTTGAATATTCCTCCTTTTATATTTTCTACAAACCAAACCTGAGCATTTTGATTTCTAAATCTCTGTGATGATGGTAAGGATATAGTATAATATTGAGTTCACTTTTCGTGAATCATTTCCTCCTTGTAAGAGGAGAAATTATTCATCCATTACATCTATCATACCTATCAAGATGAATCTATCTTCTAAATTGGTCATTCCAAAAAATTAAGTAAATACAGAATGGTTAAGGATGAGAAAGTATCTAGTTTAAAATTATATTCAGAATCAAGGATGGACTGATTGGTTCCATGATAATGATAAACAATTTTATTTCTATTTTATAAGGGATTTCAATTTAAATATTGAATTTGAAATGGGTGAAAAGAGGGATGTTATTAGGACTACCTTAAATTGAAAAGGGTTATATTTTCTTCCAATTATTAGGACAAATGTTTGAAGGAACCTCATAAAGGGGATTATGATGTTTTTTTGAGTTATTATCATTTAGTTCATGTAACCTTTGATGTATGAAAATGACATCCAAGAATTGACTAGTGATGGAACCCCTTAAACATCGACCAAAGTTGAGATTGATAGTGAATGCTTATGTTGATAATGTTTATCCAACATTTAGTCCACCCAACAAAAGAGGATTATAGTATCATAAGACATACTAATTTTTTCCCCCTGCTTAATAGAGAATGGGATACAAATTAATCTCCTTAGGTGTCTGAGGAGGTATATGGAAAAATTGTGAAAAACTTGTTCAATAATAAATTAATGTCCATATCCTAATTTTATTTTAGCTATTTTGGATTAAAAAAATTATATTTATTAGGGGGAGGAAGATCAATATCCATTTGTGAATTTTTTTGTATAAAATAGTTTTTAAGAGGATGAGGATTAATTGTAATCCATGCATAAAAATATTTGTCGATTATAGTGAAAAACTGTATGAAAAGTTCAATCTTGTAAATAATTCTCTGAGAACCTAGGATAAAGTAGACCAAGGCCAAAAACTAGATAAAATAGTGTACTATTCTTTGAAGGAGTACTTTTTTGAAGAAAGAAATTAAGTTGAAAATAATTCTAATAAAGATGTATATATTTAACACTTTGAATGTGCGAGTATATTTTCTTTGAATTATGAAGCCATGGAAGAATATGAAGAAGAAAGACACACTCATGATTCTGTGGATGTTGGAGTTTCTACTCAATACAGTGTCTCATTAGGATATCTTATACAAACACCTCCTCAACATTCTAAGTAGAAAAATGAATATGATGATGATGGATATACTAAAGTTTATTTGAATTATATTTTTCAATTTGTTTCTAAATTTGAGGTTGATGAGCCATGTGAAAAAGAAATACGTGATGAAATATTTATAGAATCTATTTTTAATAAAATATTACCTCATTAAAATTGTGAATGGACAGAAGATCTAGTGATTTGGAGTACTCCAATTCTAATTAGAAGGGAAACATCTCCAAAAAGTGATAAATCTTGTTCAAATTATTTTGATGATCATGTTGGGATAGCCCAATAGGATATAGTGGACCTACCATCTATATTTTGTCCAAGGATTATATAGGACCTACTCTTCTTCCAATTAAACATAAAAAATGATTGGTAATTTTTATTCAAAAACCAATGATTCTTGAAGGTGAGATCAATCCATAAGTTCAATAAGTGTTTTTTATTTTGGCCATACTCCTAGAATGGATGGTGAAGAAAATGGAAGGGTGTATCTTGTTATAGAGATAACCCCTATTATGGAAGAAATAGTTAAACAATATTTTACTCTAAAACCAGCTTCAACCTTTTCTATTTATCTCTCTTACTATTATATTTACAAGTAACATTTAATTGAGTTAATATTTGTTTTTATGAATATTCATAAAGAATTATTTATTGGATATGGATTTTCAGTTGGATCTTCTAGAGTGGAAGAGATTTCCTAGATTGTTTCACTTGTTGTAGATCACATTCAGCCTAATATATTTCTTAATATTGATTATATGATTCAATAGATTCAATGTTTAAGAGGGAAAATAAGATAATTTTATACTAAATTAAATTATATGATGTTAAATCAAGATTAGAGGTACTTGAATGTAATGGTTTAATTATCCTCTTCTAGTGTACATACTTGTCCACAACTTTCACCATATAGATCCCAAATTAGTGTTTACGAAGATGAGAATCTGATTAGAAATATTTTTCGAGATGAGATGAATGTTATTTTGGATAGTTTTTTAGAAACAATTGAAATGGGTTAGGTGACCTGAATATTACAAACAAAAATATTGCATCATTTTAGATAATTTTTTTTAGATTTCATAAAAATTCATGCTTGAGGAACTTAAGGGTTTGCTGTATTTGAAGACTTCATACAAAAAACATTATATCGTGAACTATCTTCAACATCTCCCACAAATTTCCACTTATATATTAATCTTCCTAGAGACACCCTACATAAAATATTTCTTTATAAACTAGGGAAATGAAACATAATAAAGGGTGATATTAGATACTCAGTAAGGGTTAATGTGGGAGATATCAATCAATGATAATATGTAGGTATATGATAAATAGAAGTGTTTGAGAACTTGACCTTAACATTTGAAAATATTACCTAGTAATTAATATATCACAATCATGTAATAAGGCTTCAGAAGTTCATATGACATGAATCCTAGAAGAATCAAAGATCATGAGCTATAAGAATATATCATTGGTATAAGAACATGTAATAAGAGAGTAACATAATCATAATAATAGAAATCATTTTTAGGGTTATCTACCAACCCATACATCACATGTTTGTATTTGAATAACTACATGTGTACCCTAGTTGGGATTGGGATGGCCATCCATATACTCTCTTTTAGGATTAGGATAACCTCCTACGAACCCTTTGAGATCCTAAACATTAAACATTACCCAATAAATTGGATGTATATAACAGACCCAACCATATTTTAATAAAAATTACATTCATATTTATTCCATAGGATCATGAAAAAAATTACCATTTTTTCATATCTTATCTCATTAAAAATAAAACAGGTTTAATAAATAATTCATAATCATAATCATGAACTATCAAGATAATGAATAATTATGGTATCATTGGATCATATCTCTAGTGAAGCATAAGAAATATAAAATGGTATTTTATAGATTAAAATAACATTAAAATACAAGTTTAATTTTATTGAGGAAAATATTGTTTTCATTTTAAAATAACTTGTTTAAAATCTATTAATACCTATAATACTAGGGAAACAAATTTCATTGAAAAGAACCATGGAAACTTTCAGAGAACGATTCATGTCAAGGAATAGTCATGATGATAACAAATTACATATGTGTGGTAAATATAGTAACACAAGTCTTTTACACACATTATTACATTATTTTTAACATAAATATCCAAAGTACAACACAAAGATCCTGAGGCCTAGTTTATTTGGAAGACTAGGTTCATAATACATTGAAAGTAAACTAAAACATGACAGCATTGTTTTATTCTACATAATGATCTTATAAATCCAACTGAGATCCTAAAACTATATAAGATATCCTAGTGAAACACATAAGAGGATTGGGTGAGCTAAAAATCCTTGTAAGGGAATAAATATGATAGGGAAACATAACATGTTAGTCTCGTGAATAATCACAAAAAATAATAACATAAATAACATAATATAATAAGAACATAGAAACAACATAAATGTGTTGGATACATATTAAATGATATAAACATGATTCAAGGGTAACATCCAAGAAAATATCACATGGTTAACAAAGTCCCATTATTTTTTAGGTTTACCTCATAATTCCATACATAACATCGCATGATTCAAAATATTTACCAAATGCATTGGAGAGAAATTTGGGAACACCTATCATATCATTTTCATTATTATGTGTTCAAAATAAAAGAAAATCCATCATAAGGCATGAATATATAAATTACCCATGGAATAAAAATGGGTGGTATATTCTGTCCTCTTGTCTTAATCAATGGAAATTTCATAATGAAGGAATTTTATAAATGAAAATAAAACATGAATTACCCTATCATGTAAAAGAATAATATAATAGGTATATGTATGACACTACAACATAAAGTTCCTTTTTTTGTGTTTTTAGTGGCAATTTACTAAACTGATGCTAATTTTCTTTATAAATTATTTAGCGGTGGTTTATTAAAAATCATCACTAAAATAATTTTTTTTTCAACCCTAACACTTCTCACTCCCGACCCCCATGATACACCCCTTCTCCCCCAATCCCTATAAGATCCCCCCCAACGACCCCCCTTCTCCCCTCGATGACCCCCATGACACCCCCCTTCTCCCCCGAAGACACTCGAAGCCCTACGCCCACCCTCAGTGCGCCTCACTACCTCATCGCCCCTCAACATGGATCGCCACCCATCGCTGCAAACCCCCTGAATCCCTATCTCACCTCCCCACTATAGGTCCTGACCCGTGGCACTGCTCGAAACTTCTATCCACCCCTCAGTATCAACCTTCTTCTTCTTTTTCCATCCTATATCCTCTAGTTATAACAGTATCACCTAGAGGCCATACTTAAACACATGCACATGATATTTTCATTATTTGGAATTATATGATTATAAACCCTCCACACAATCAAATTGATCATTGAGAAAATATCCTTTCACCATAGCTGTTCACCCCAAAAATCTAGTTCATTTGATACCATTCTTTTAATTACTTTCTTGAATTATATTCTCTATTTCATGACAATAATTATAAAACTTTTTTTGTTAGATCAATTAATAAAAAGTTTTTATTTTTAAAGAACATTCATTTTTTTAAAATCCCAAAGAATATTATTATTTTCACAACATTATAAATCCAATTTTTTATATAATTTTTAGACTTTGGTGAATTCCAAAATATATTTTTTGATATAATCAATATTCTATTGTAACCTCATCACATTATATTGAATGTAATTTTTGATAATTTAGTTTTTTTATTGTGAGTTTTTACATATAATTGAGGGATTGATTGTATTTATTTTTATGATATTTCAATATTAAATTCAGTTTAGAAAAACCTTCATCATCTTTTCAACAAGCATATTTTAGATCATTATAGAATAGGTGATTGGATAAAGAATAATAGGGAGAAGTGGAATGTTTAGTGGAAGATGAATAAGAGTTATATTTTACATCATGACTAACCTCTATTTTAGTCATGAGATACTAGGAACATTTTTACATTGATTACCTTTATAGGAGGGTTTCATTTCTCAAACACTAAGTTGAATCATTGAAGGTTTCCTTGATTTTTTATTCTTACCATTGTTACTTTTTTTAGTCATTTAGAATTTTGACCTTATGTGTTCTTTTTTTCTTCATTGGAATAACATCACTTATTGTTCTAGATCATTATCTAAATTATTTAAACGATTTTATTATTTATTTATTTTGAATAAAATGGTCTTATTCTTTGATTGATGAGCCATTTCATCATCATTATAGATGTTATCTTTAATTTATTTAAAATAAAATATTATTTTTTATTGTATTATTTGGATTTTTTGTTAGCATGTAACTTCATTGTGATCTCATAGGTCATGATATATCCATATAGATCCTCAAATGACATGTTTTTTATTTCCTTTTCGTCTTGGACTAATACATATTTAGGTTTCATATTTCTTTTTAAACCCCAAAATATTTTGATCAGTAGATATTCTATAGTATGAATTTAATTAAGAGACATTCAATATGTCTGTAAAGTATATAAATGGTTAGTTTTAATGAATTATCTGAAATGGGATTTCAAAGAGGATTAAAGTGACTTAGAATTCTGATTATTTTAATAAGTCTCATTTGAAACTTTCATAATGAAATAATTATAATGTATGTAATAAAATCAATGACCCCCCTTACCATTAGATGTATTTTTATGTCATGGATGATATTTTTGGTGTTGTTTATTGCAAGAGTGTTGGAGGTGAGGTTAGATTTATATTATGTTGTTACATTAATCATGTAACTTGTTTGATTACTCATCTCCTATTATTTCTATCATAGGTACACTAGGAATTGAGAGAGAGGTATATATTTATTTTACACTATATAGTCACACACTATTGGTGTCCCCAAGTTGTGTTGTATACCATGGATTATGGGGAGTTCCCCCTATGATGATAGGTGTAGGATACTCAAGTGACATGTGTTGTTTGGATGAAACATATTCCAATGGTAGGTATCGTGTATTGGTAAGGTCTAGGACTATCTTACTTTATTAAGTTTTTTGTTTCCCAAGATACTATATGGATTCAATTTGGGGACTCGCATTCCTTGTGTCCATTAGATTAATTAATATTGTGGGAATCATGAATTGTTCTCCTTGTTTACTCATATCTCGTTAGTGATGTGCTGACTTAGTGTTATATTTTTTACAGTTTATGAGACTGGGTTTGTTTCATTAAATTGTTTTTGAAGTGTTTTAAAAAGGCTGTTTCTAAAGTATTTTTAAAATTGAAACCACAATGGGTATTTTTAAATAATGTAAGGATTTTAAAGTAATATTTTTAAAATTATTAATTTCATTTAAAGAAGAAGAAAATATATGTTTGTAAAATGGATGTTAAGGTGATATTTCATTTTTCATGTGATTATCAATAAAAATATATTTTCTAACTATATTTAAAACTATCATAAATGAGATGTGTTTTGAAAATGATTTCACAAAATACTTATTGAGATCCTAATGGGATTTTTTTCTCACACCTTATAAAAATCATTTGATATATAAAAATGTTATGGTTTTCTTTTTAAGGTTCCCTAGGCTTTTTAGGTTTCCTAGAGAGGGGGTGGTCTATCTTGTTGGGGGGGGGGGGGTGGGCTGTCCTGGGGGTAGGGGCTGCATGGGTGTGGGGGAGGGGATGTGGGTTGTCCAGGGAGGGGATGGGCTATCCAGGGGGTGTCTAGGTGGGGGAGGGGGTGTGGGCTTTCCAGGGTGTGGGATGTATAATGTGGTGGGGGATGGGCTGTCCAGGAGGGGTAGGGGGTGTGGGATGTTCAATGAGAGGGGGGGGGGGGGGGGCTGTCTAGGTGAGGGGGAGGACTGTCTAGGTGGGGGGGGGGATTTTTAGGGGGGATGTAGGGGGGAGGGGCTGCAGGGGGGAGTCTAGGGTGGATGTAGGGGGAGTGGCTGTAGGGGTGGGGGGGGGGGGGTGGGCTATCTAGGGAGGGGGGGGGGTGGGCTGTCCAGGGAGGGGGGTGGGATGTCTAGTAGGGGTGGGAGGGGGGGGCTATCCAGGTACGGGGTGGGGGGCTGTCCAGGTGGTGGGGGGTGCTGTCTAGGTGGGGGGCACATATCTAGTTAGGGAGTGGGATGGAAGGTGGGGTGTCCCGGGGGGTATCCAGGGCGGGAGGGGATGTAGGGGTGTGGGGGAGGGGCTGAGATGTCTAGGGGGTGGGGGTGGGCTATCCAGGTGGGGGAGGGGTTTGAGATATCCAAGGAGGGAGGGGGGTCAAGGTGGGGGTGGTGGTGGGATTTCTAGTTGGGGTGGGCAGATCTCTAGGTGGGGCGGGGGCTGTCTAATGGGGATGCATGGGGCTGTAGGGGTGGGGAGGGGGTGGGCTGTCTAGGTGGGGTGGGCGGGGGGGGGGGGGGGGGGTTTCCAAGTGGGGGTGGGGGCTTTCCAGCTAGGGGTGGGCTGTCCAAGGCGGTAGGGGGGCTGCGAGGGTGTGTGGGGTGGTGGCCTTTCCAGGGGGTGGGGGTGGGCTGTCTAGGGGGTGTGGGTGGCCTGTCCAGGTTGGGGAGGTGGTGTGCTCTTTTCAGGTGGTAGGATGTCCATGGGGGTGTGAGGGGGTGTGCTATCTAGGTGGGAAGGGGGGTGTGGGATGTCTAGGGAGGAGGGGGGGGGATCTCCAGTTGGGGGGTGTCCAGGGGGGATTAAGGGGGGGGGGGGGGTAGGGGGACTGTAGGCGTGTTAGGGGGTGGGGGCTGTCTACTCCAATACTCTACAATAAAAATTAGAATCCCATATAAACAATGTATAGTTTCTTTCACATTTTATGATTTTTCATGAAGATCCATACCAACACTCACTCTTACCCTTCCAAGAAGAAGTGATCTCTGCAAATAAATCTCACTTTGGTTTTTATCCACTATTTAGATTGATCTCATACAAATTTAACAATTGTAAAACTCTATATCACCTAATGATATAACAATGATTGTACTCCCATGAGTGGTGTCCCATAGAAACTTGGCTCATATGCCTAAAAAAATACATCATATCATATTTGACACACACAAATTTTTTTGTAAATCTATAAAATACTATATTTACACATTGTATCACAACCTGGAATTAGCTCTCAACTAGCCTCTCAATGTATCAATAAGACATATACCTTGCTAAAAATTTGGAGGTGTCTTTATAATTAGGTGTGTTTTTTTAGAATTCATGTATGATATTTATAGTGGAAGATAAAATCTGGTCCACATATGATATTTAGAGGTGTGTTTACAATTATGTGTGTTGTGATTTATATGTACTATATTCATGGTTTACACAAACAGTCTTTTGGGTCATCTATAATAGGATTGATGTCATGCTATAATAGGATAGAGATTATCTCTATGGGTCACTTAGGAAATTTCAACAGCGAAAGGGGAAATCACCTACATGGTTAATTCAAATTTAAGAATTAGGCCAAGCACTTAGAATATCTTTATATTTTCTAATGGGTCTTTTTAATTTGAATTCTTTTGTTTTCTAGTGGATTGGTTCATTATTTACCATATGTATTTATATAGGAAACCTTATTTAACATATTTTTATATTTTTTCAACTAGTATATATGGACCTCTTTCCCTGTTTATAAATAGTTATGTGTTTTAATTTTTTTTAATATTGTGTAGGTACATTGTGATATACATGGATAAAAGCTAGATCACATTACAGAGGAACAAACCTCAGTATGTTAAGGGTTTGAAGTAGTTTTTATCTTTTGAAATTTCTAATTGATTTTTTGAAGGGAGAATACGATTTCCATGTCATAAATGTAAATTTAGAATATGGTTGAAAAGATATGATGTTTATGAACATTTAATATTGAAGCAATTCCCTGGTCAATATTTGTGTTGGATTTGTCATGGAAGATCGAACGTTATAGGAAGGTTGAGAACTAATTTCAATCCACAAAATGAGCTCCCAACTTCGTTGATAATGGAAAATGAAATGAAAAACCTTATAAATGATTCATTTGGAACTGAAGACAACACCATTAACATCAAAACATATCTGAACAACCAGATGAGGGTGATACAAATAGAAACATGACAAGTGATGTTATTGAGACTATAGAACAACCAGATCTAGATTGTAACATACCAGTGGATCCTCTTCTAGACTATCTAGAGACTAATGTAAGAAAAAAAATCACTAAGGAAAATATGTTTCACGATTTAGTTGACAATGGAAATCAATATTTTTATAGTGGATGCTTGAAATATTCAAAACGTTCTTTTCTGCTGAAGTTGTATCGTATTAAATTTCTATGTGGAATAAAAAATAAATAAATTTCCATGATATTTGAATTTTTGCGTGATTCATTTCCAGAAGAAAACATCCCCGAGTATTTTTATGATTTGAATTTTGTTTTAATATGGTTGCTATTAATTATACAAAAATACATGCATGTCCCAATGATTGTATGCATTATTGACTAGAGGATTCAAGAAGACAGGATTGAAAAAAAGTTTCTTCTTCTAGATGGGAGTCAATGGGTGATGTTAGAAGTCTGGATCAACATACTACCATGAATAAAAAGAAAAGTAACACACCTATAAAGGTTTTAAATTACTTTCCTTTAAATCCTCTATTGAAAAGATTATTCATGTCATAAAAATTCACTGAAAGAATGAAGTGGCATTTTGTAGATAATAACAATGATGGGTTAATGAGACATCCACGAGATTCAAAATCATGGAAGACATTTGATTCATTACATATAGATTTCTCAGCTGATTCTAGGAATATTTAATTGGGATTTTTTGTTGATGGATTCAACCCATTTGGGACTTTGAGTACCAGTTATAGCATTTTTTTCAAGTTGTTTTGATCCCATACAATCTATCTCCATGGATGTGTATGCAACAAGTGTCTTTTATCAATTAAATTAATATTCTTGGAAAAAAAATTTCCCAAAATGATATTGGTGTATACTTTCAACCTTTAATTGAAGAATTATAGGAGTTATGGAGAAACAGTGTTGAGACATTTGATGCTTCTTTTAAAACAATGTTCAAAATACATGATACTTTAATGTAAACCATTAGTGAATTACCTAGGATTGGGAATTTATTTTGTTGGAACACTTAAATGGGTTCAACTTGTCCTATTTGTAACATTGATTTTGAGCCAAAATGGCTACCTCATAGTAGAAAATGGTGCTTCTTGATCCATATAATATTTCTCGATGAATCTAATATATTTCAGCTGAACAGATCAAAATTTAAGGGTTTCATTGATTGTAGACCACCTCCAAAGTTGTTAACTAGTTCTGAAATATTGACACAACATGGAAATATTGAAATATAATTTGGGAAGGTTCATCATTTGAATTATTGTTGGAAATGGGTTCGATGTGCATCGTCAAGTGAAATCAGAACACAATAATGGCAGGAAAAAAAGTATATTCTTCATACTTTCGTATTGTGAAATTAATTTTTTGCAACATAATATTGATGTAATGTATATTGAGAAGAATGTATGTGACAATTATCTCTTCACATAGCTTAATGAGCATGGGAATTTGAAGGATCATCTCAATGCTCGGAAATACTTACAAGTAATGAACATAAAACGTGATCTTTGGCCAGATGAGAATGAAAAGTGTGCTCCGACCTTTTTTTCAATAAAAAATAGGGATAAAGAGACATTCTTTCAAATTTTAAAGCTTGTGAAAGTATATAATGGGTATTCCAGTAACATATCGAGGTGTTTTGACTTAATGAATCATAAGTTACATGGATTGAAAAGTCACGATTCACATATTTTGTTATAGTAGTTACTACCATTGGCATTACGTACATTATTACCTGAAAAATTTACTCCTGTTATAATCCAATTCTGCACATTTTTCAGACAACTATGTGAGAAATATTTATATCCATTTGATCTTGAAAACCTTTAGGAGAGGTTTTTATTGACACTTTGTGTAATGGATATGATCTTTCCTCCATTGTTTTTTACTATCATGATGCATATAACTGTGAATTTGGTTGATAAAGATTAATTAGGAGGCACCGTTCATTATCATTGGATACATCCAATTGAGATGTAATTTATTTTTATTTTTTTAGTTATTTAAAATTTTTTGGCACTTAATTAAATGCATAATTATATTTTTTATTTTATTTCACAGATATCTGGGTCATTTTAAATCATACATGAGAAATAAAGATCAACCAGAAGGCTCTGTTGCTGATGGATATTTGATAAAAGAGCATCTTACCTTTTGTTATAGATACTTGGATGATATTGAGACAAGATTTAATCAAGTTGGATGTGTGGAAGAAACATAAAATCAATCTCAAATACATGGTAAATAAAAATTATTCCCTGTTATTGTCCAATCAGTTGGGAGGACCTCAAATGTAACACTGTCAGAAATGGAATTATTATAGGAACATAAAAATGTGATGCCGAATAGTGAAATTACAGATCCATTTATTTAAGATTTCATGTTACAAAAAAGAGACAAATGATATGAATAACACTAAATTGGAACGATATAACTAAATCTGTTAATAAAGATCTTGTAGAAAGGTTTTCACGACGTGTAAGTTCATAAATTTTGAAATAAATACGAATATTAGGTTGACACATATATTTTTTAATTATAATAAAGTGTATTTCTATTTTTAGATCATGAATACTGATACTCGAGTTCATTTTTCAGAATATTTTAAGTTTCTAGCTCAAGGTCCTCTAAAACAAGTTAGAAAGTTCGATGTTTACAATGTGAATGTCTTTAGATTTCATACAGTCGATCAAGAAAAGGGTTTGAAAACACAAAATAGTGGTATATTTACAATTTATAAAGTGGGATACTATTGAAATATGAACAATCATATTGAATTAAACTAACATGAGCATTTTTTATGTTGTTCTATTCAAATGTAATTGGGTCGATATTATCAGAGGTTCTAAAAAAGAATCCTTACAATTTACTCCTATGAACTTCTCCCTCTTGATGGATGTTGGTGATCATGAACTACATGATCCATATATATTATCATCATAAGAAAAAATGGTATATTATATGAATTATTTTGTGTATGAATGGTCGAGTATAGTTGCTCACGTAAAATAAGAGATTTGTATGATATGGGTGATTAAGTAGAAGATTTGACATCTGACATTGAATCTCATCAACAATAAGAATCAGAATTATTTTTCCATCATGATATTGAAAATATTAGTCTAGAAAGGATGAATGAAGGGGATGAAGTAATGGATTAGGAAACTGACATGATTGAAGTAGAAAATGATTTTATATACAGTTATGCATTCATTTAGAAACCACTTATTTCATTTGTGAAATCATTCATTATCATTGTTATGTATATTTTTTTTGTTAGTACTGTGCATCTGTTATAATTTTTAATTTTCTTTCTGCTTATTGTTTTTGAAATAAATTTTATGAACTTAATTTTATTGGGTAAAATGACAGGAATGCTAAGGAGGAAGAAATATATTGTTTCATCGACCACTACAACAGATGAAGATCCATCTATCTTCCTCCCTATGGAATCTGTGCCACCATTCAATTTCCCAAAAGAAACATCTCCACCCGCACTATCTCTAACACCCTATATGAGTGTACCTTTAATAGCTCAGTCATCGGCTCCCGCATCAGGAGCCTCAGCAGTGGGGGAGCAGCGCACTGCTTCTAGTTCTTCAGGGGGATACTGGAGTGTGGCAGTTATAGGTATAGATTTTAATACGAATAAATTTATTTCATTTTTTATACTAACTATCTGTTCATTAATTATGGAAACAATGTAAGTGTGGGGAAAAATATAAAATGTTCAAATGTATGGAATCTGACCGGAGAGAAGATAATTGTCCCATTGGATTCATATGGGGTCCCTACAGATGACGCCGTAGGATTACTTGGTGAACTTTTAGGCAAGCTAGAAGTGGATCCCATTTCCCTTCCTATTTCATAGGATGATTGGATGTATATGCTTTCAATTTGAAAAAATATTGTTTTTGATTCCCAAATAAAGCTAATTTTAATACATTATGGTGTAATTGAATGTCATGGTATTAATATTTTAAAAATGAATTTATATATATAGCTGTTATTCCACTTTCAATTTGTTGATGTGATAGCACGAAAGTGGACATTGGAAAATCATGGAGAAAAATGGAAATACTTTAAATGGAGTTTTTGGGTAAATGTCAATGACACTTATTTGACCACCCAACAGATGTATGACAAGTTACCCTATGGGGTACCCAAAGAGAAATGGAGTGTTTTTGTTGACAGACATCGTGATGAGAAGAAGATGATATTTAGATATATATTACTATATTAATGTCATTTTACATTTATAAAAGTATATGAAGGGGATATGACATTGAATACATTACTATTGAATTGAATTTTATATATTTTAGGATATTTCAAGAAAGAATTCATAAAGATGGGCTAAGGAGGTCATCTCTCGTACTACGAGGTCAAAGTGTTTTTATAGAAGCCGATCTGCTCTGGTAATCATTTCATTAGTTTAAATATTTATAAGACAATTTTTTTAATATATTAAATTGTTTATTTATGTTTTTTTAATACAGTCACAGAGTTTAGGGCATGAAGCAACCCTAACAAAAGTGTGGTTGAATATTCACCCAAAATCTGATGGATGTTTTGTTAATGAGCCTACTAAAGAAGTTGAGGAATGAACTCATTTTTCATTATAATAACTTATTATTAGTTGTTACTATGTTAGTATATATTTCTTCTAATATGACTACTATTTGATTTATAGGTAAAAATTAATGAACTGTGGGATGTCAATCCTACGCAGTCCTACTCAGTCTCCCAAGATGAACCTGTTACTAAAGCCCTTAGGAAGGAGCATCCAGGTAGAGAGAACATGATGGGTTTGGAATCCATACCATCTGAGGTCTTTAGAAGGACAATGGGGATTTCAGATTCATATGCTCTTTGTTGTAGTCAGTCGATACCCCATGATACTCATGGAGAGGTTTTTTCTCTATGAAGCATGGTTCAAGACCAGGGGGCTCCGATACCCGCTTTGTAGAAATATTTGATTGATTTTTATCAGAAGACGACTGGATCTGCCCCTGGTGGTATTGAATCGACTAGTGGTGAGTAGGTAAATCACAAAAATTCATAATCATTTAGTTTGAGAGATTTTATTGTTTTTAAGTTTAAATATAAATATACAACAATATTTAATTTTCAATATAATGTTCTTACAGGTGGTAGTAGGAAGTAGAGATGGAGGTGGAGGGGGTGATGAGCTATGTTCATCATTGGACCATGATTAGTTGAATTGTTGATATGTTGGACAAATATTCTAACAGTCAGTTTTTATATGTATCATGTGTGGAACATTGTTGCCACCAAACATTTTCCTGACATAACATTTCCTTGATTTATCATGTTTCCTTTTATGTATTTTATTTATTTATGAAGTTTCCTTTTATGTCCTGGTTTCTCAAGTGTGGAATGCACCATATATGTCAATTATTTATTGTAATGAATCATTTTTTATGATTCATTTTTCCTAATTTTATTAGGTTTGTTACCCATGGATTAACTATCAACCTTCTTATTTATTTTCATGGGGATATCTAGTTTTTTAACTCCCTTCAACTTGTTTTAGTGGATATCCCTTATTTATTCAAATTATATAGTATTCTATTATCATGTTTATAATTGGAATGTGATCAATCCCACTTATCTTTACTCATACTCAAAATAGGTTTGATAAGAATTTAAAAATATCTGTTTAGAACTTGAGTGTCTTGATCCTATTAAGGTAGAGGGACTATCCACTTCATTAATAATATAATTTAAAAATATTTGTTGAACACTTGTGTGTATTAAACTACAAGAATTTTTATCTCCCCTAAAGATGTATCTAGTGGCTAGAATGTATAATACAATCTTGAAGGATGTCCTATATGGTTTGGATCATCCTTCCTGACAGCTCATCGATCTGAGGATAAAAGGTTATACACAACTTCAACTATCAACTCATAGAATTTTATTATAATTATCAAACCTATGAGCTAAAAATGTTTGGACCTAGGTGAATAACCCACTTCAACTATCAACTCTGACACTTGGTGATAATATTTGGACAAGTCAATCAATGAGAAACAAATCCTTCAATGTCTCTTACTATACAGGGCCACCAGAGCATCCACTTTTCATTATTATAAATAATGGTCAGCCCTGGGTGAACATCCTACTTCAAAGCATTATAGGATCTGATAAACTCAAATCTCATTGAATATGTGACTATAACCATTCTAAGAACTACAAAAACTCCATGTATATAAAAATTCAAGACTAAAATAGTTTCAAATTCTTCCAACCTATCACACATCATGATACATTCTAGAACAATATCCTAACTTGTCTTTACTTGTTTATCCAATGAAGAAATTATTTCTATGGATACCCACATTGATTCCCCTAAACCCTAAACTATACCCACCAAATAGTCTTAGAGTGAAGATTAGATCTTCTATTTAGCTAATGAAATCTATTCTCTCATCTCAGACATTTTCTTGCCCAATGCATTTACCACTAAATTTCCATTTCTAGTTTAATACTATTTATCAATGTCAAACATATACAAGTACTCTATTAAAATCATCTGATAATGATTTTGTCCATGTAGTGATAAAATTTTATATGCACTATAGGTCCCAAAGTCACCAAAAAATCACTCACCCAAGAGGTTCTGTCACGATCATTTCAATCCATGGACCACAACTACAAACTAAAATACAGGATTAGAGTATTTCATCTTATGGGTTTAAAGAAGATGAAACCCAAAGTGACTAATTTATCACTCTACATAATAGCATATCCTAATACATAACCAGATATATGATATTTCACTACATTTCCAACATTAGGCTCAGGAATTCTTAGGATCAGAGCTAACAACAACCACTTCTTCAACACTATGGAAACTTCCTCACACTTGTATGTACAGTCAAACATGAATCCATTCTTGGTAACTATGGTTATTAGAAATTATAAGTAAGATATCTCCAAAATTATTCTCCTATAATTCCCATACAATCTAATAATACATCAACTATTGATTACATTCCTCAGTTATGAAAGATAAACAAATACATCAACATACTTGAGATCAACTGCTATCCCTGATTGTGAAACCACTATATCCAAAAGTGACACTTCATGTACTTAGAATAAATTTTATGTTCCCAAATCATACTAAACATATTATTAAAGTATATATCATGTGATTATTATGAAAATATTGGTCTTATGGTATTATATTTGGATGTGAGATGTATGTGCATGTGAAATTGGAATGGTTTTATTTTTTCAGGGCACTCGTATTGGGGATGCAGAATCAACTGTTTTTTTGTAAATATGGATTTAGTTGTGGTTTTAAACACCGTGAAATAAATGTATTATATTTCATGGTGGTTTTAACTGCCACTAAAATTTCAGTACATTTCTATCCGAGGAGGTTAAAACTACCACTACGGACAATAATTTAGTGGCGGTTTTAACCAATCATAAAAAGTTTTCATATTCTTTTATTATTTCGCAGTGGTTACCTTGGTTTTTTGGGGGGTTTTACTAGGGAATTTTTTTTTAGTGGAGGTTTTAATCATGGCTAAAAAAGTTCATTTTTGATGGGACAACCACCACTAAAACAATAAAAACCTGATGCTAAATGCGTCCACTATGACGGTTACAATAAACCACTGCTAAATCGAGTAATCTGTCGCATATTTTATGCCGACACACAATTTAGCACCTGTTTTTTGAAACCATCATAAAATGGTGATTTTACTACAGGGTGAGATAAATATATATTGAATTTATAATAATTATATAACTTTTTAGAGAGATATAAAGTTATTTTGAGAGAGAATTATCATAAACCAAAAAAATGGTGGCTTTGAGAGATCCCTTACCTCATGTCTGATTCATTACATACATTATTTATCTTCATGAATAATAAAAATATATTGATTATATAATTTATGAATAAAACATTTCCTTATTTTTATTATTATTTCAAATATTACCATGTCATATTTAATAACATAATTAATTAATTTTACATCAGACATTTTGATAATATTCAACTCATATGCACAAAATGGATTTAGTAGGATGACTATTGTAAATGAGGTGATTATTATATCATATAAATAATAATAATCATGAAATAATTATAATATTTATACAAAAAGTTTTCTTTTGAATCCAAACAAGAAATAAAATTATGAAAAATGAATGATGTTATAATCATGGAGATAGTAGGATGCACGTACACATTAGTTACATTTTTTATTTTTCAATCATCATGATGGAAAAAAGAAATTGTTATTTAATATTTATAATATGATAATTATATTATAAATATCACATTATTTATATAAATACACACACACACATATATATATATATCATACATGTTATAATGTAATGAAAATTGAATCACATCACTTCTTGGAGAAGTTAATCCACAAGTTTTCACGAACGATGTTATAATATTTCAACAAATAGAAAGGTAAGAAAATATATGATATATTAATTTGAAATAATTATAAATATTGAATGATTAAAATATATAAATAAATATATTGAATCCATTATCACATACAACTGTGAGAAGAGATGATGGAAAATGAATTACATCAGTTTATGAGGTAATAATTCATCGTACATAAGAACAATGGTTTCATTTCCCATTTTATGGAAGTAGAGATTAATGTAGGTTATTAAATTGAAATAATAACATATAATTTTATGGTATATAATTATTTTATTATATCTTCATTTTTGAATAATATTTTAAGGAGGTGGAGGAATAAATTAACCAAAAACACTTGGTTAAGAATGATACCTCTTATTCAGTAAACCTCTATAGGTTTTCCTAAAACGCCTTCGAAGTAGGGGTTTAAAATAAAAATATCCTATAATAAATGTTTATAGTAGTAATTAAGGTATTTTTTATCTATTTTGAAGAAAAAAATGATCTTGAATTTTGGATAGGAGATGAGAGGGGTTCCCTTTTATTCGTGAGAAGGATTTTAATTTTTGTAAATAACCAAAACTATTCGATAATGGGAAGTCACTCTCAAGAAATGTGCATCCAAAATTGACAAATAATGTAATTTAAGTGCTCTAGGGTTGATAAAACTTCTAATATAAAGAATAAACATGTTTATACATGTTATTCCCCTTAAATTTGTGGTTACTCTCTTTTACCATTTCTGTTTTTATTGTGGTAAGTAGTTTATGAACTTCGGTAATTTATCCTCCAAATCTAAAATTAAAATGAACATTATTAGATAATTCGGGCTGATTTATTTTAAATATTAAATAAAATTTATCAAACTAAAATAATACGAGTTTCGAAAATTAATTTTAATATAAGTGTAAGAAATGCGCAAAACCCCATTTTAACATTAACAACAATAATTAATTATTCATATTTTTACTATTAATTATGAAAAAAATAAAGTTGAAATTCTTAAAAAAAATCAATAACTTTTATGAAAAATATTCAATCCATTTTATCAAATTAAATCCATGTATGGTCAAAGAATATAATTTAAAATTAATCCCAAAAAAATTTCAAAAAATGGGGTTTCAAGAAATGCAATATTATAGCATAAGATGATATTGTGGGTTTAAATTAAAATATATATCTATATTATATTTAAATTTAACTTAAATATTAACTTAATACGGGTTATTTTAATTAATTAAAATGGATAGACTTTATGGACATAAAGACAATTTACATAACACTGTATTTTTATGCATAAAAATAAATTTATACCAAAATCATGAAAATTTATAATTAAAATAATATTTTTCATTATATTATAAATAAATGTTTTTCATATATAACATTAATTAATAATCCAAAATATAAATGTTATTTTAAATTTATTTATTTAATGTAATGAATAGATAGTATTTGAGAAATCGATAATATTTACTATTCACTAAGAAATAAATCATTTGAGAAAAATAAAAAAAATTCACCCGAAACTCATTATAATATTATTATTTAAAAAATAAATTATATTTTATAAAATAAATTTTCGAAAATTTCTATAAATTAATAATAAAATTTTCCCAAAAAATAAATAATAATAATTTTGGAAGAAAACCACTTTTTTAATGAATAAAAAGTCTTCATTAAAAAATGAGTACCTGTTTCATAGGAATTTATCAACATATTTATATTGATTAGTAACTTTATATATATTTCATAAATTTGTTAATATTTTTTAGACATTGTAATTTAATCACTTGTTTAGAATGATCATATTTAAATAATAATATTTCATGGTTCTTCTAATGTTGAGGCTGTGTGTCGTATTTTCTATCGAACATAGTTTCTTTATTAAATTTGTAGGTGTAACATTATACCCATTAAATAAATTGAAACCTATCAATTTTAACTTGATCTTGGTTGTCAAAGGTTTGAAATTTAGAAGTACCTTTCTTAAAACCCAATATCTTAAAAAGGGTTCATAAAAATTTCTTTTGATAAGAGTGAAATTAAAATATGAAGGTCATCTATAATAAAACATAAACATGTTTCCAAATAGGATAAAATTTAGGGGGGAAGTGAAAATGTGGACAATGAAGAAAAATGAAATGCCCAAATAATTATGATGTTTGACAAGGATCATTGATCACAAGAAAGTGAATGATCAAGAGAATGTTAACAACCAAAAAACCATAAAAAAAATTGGTGTGAAAAAGAACATAAAATCTTTAAAATTAACGTTATAGGATAAAAATTTTATTTAAAGATATTTTTCATAGATTTGAGAAATTTCTTACCATTTAGAACAAGAACATAAGTAAAATGTACTCATTTGAAAAGTGTAATTTCAAACTGGAATCAATTTCCACCACAATATCATCTTTTTTATAAAAATTATTAGTATTGATGATGTTTTTTATGGATGAAGCACTAAAATAAGCTCCCAATGGATCACATAATTCCAAAAAGGATAAAAATTTATTCCTCGTTCCTTCAAAAACTAAACAAAATAATAAATTTTATCATAATATAATATAATTTACAAAATGAATAAACCATTATACGTTGAAATAAAACATTAATCCATGAAGCATCAACAATAACACCGAAATATAAACTGAAATCATTTTATAAATAACTAAACATAAAATTATTCAAAATATCAATGAATAATTTTGAAACAAAAATATTTGAATGATTGTTTCATATATATATATATATATGATGAATTTAACATTTATCTCTAAATAAAATCAACCAATTTTAAAGTCTCATACTACTGTATATATACCTGAATCTTATATCACACTCATTTCTATAAATAACTTGAATCACCATAAATACAAATTAAAATAATTTATGATTCCATAAATTAACTCAACATTCATTCCTCAAATTATGTTTACATTAATCCAGTTATATTTTATATATATCACACTTCTTGAAAAATAAAAATAATCAATTAAAAACAAAATAACTTTTAAATCCCATGGTTATCAATATAAAAAAATATTCCCATAAGGTAAATTACCTTTTATTCCAATAAACCATGATTACTTCAACATAAATTGTCATATTAACTTGAAAGGATAGAAATTACATTACACTTATGTCCAAAAACTATAATTTAATTATTCGTCAAATAACATTTTCACTAAAACATTTACTAAACTAAAGTTTTATATTCCAGTAAATATTATAAAAAATGCCAGTTATCATTTTAAACATTAATTAAATGAAACCTAAAATGGGGTATCTTTTCCATTAAAATTATTATGAACCATAAAATAATTAATCGGTGAAAGTTTGTGTTGATCTCATATCACTATAACATATTATAGGTTTCCATTGGTTATATTCTTATATTAATCATAATGGTTCATAAAGAGAATGTGATTTAACCCCACCATATTGCCCAAGAGTGTCAAATCATGTGTGTAGTAATGGAATAATAACCATAAATAAGAATTATGGTAGACATATAATCAATGAATTACTTTTTAAATTATTATACCTAGATGAATATGTTTATAAATCACATCTAGTTATAGTATCTAGTAAGATATTTATTATTATGAAAACCACATAATCTCTTACTTACCAAAACTTTATGATGTTATACTATACTTAGACATATCCCTATGTATTTTTACTAATGTTCTCTAATACTAATTCACAAATAACTTGATGTTGGTCTAATAAAAAATAAAGGAACCCATGCATTTTACACATATTATTACAATTTTTTAACATAAATATATAAATTACAACCCAATGATTTATAAGCCTAGTGTGTTTTGAAGACTTGGTTCATAATACATTGAATGAAAACTCAAAAATGAAATCCATATTTTATTATCCATAATGAAATATAAATCTATTTGAGCTCCTAAAACTACATAGGATAACTGAGGGGAATACCTAAATGAAATGATTGATCTAAAAACCCAAGAACGGTAATAAATATGATAAAGAAACATAACATGTGAGTAAAAGATATAACATGATATCATAAAGGGGAATGATCATGAGTAATCGCATGGAAGAATAACAAAACAAACATGGTATCATAATTTCATTGAAATATAGTAAATTTGGAGGATATATATTACCTGAAATGAAGATGAGTCAAGTAAAAAATATTAGAATATATTACATGGAAAACAATGTCCCATAATTGAGTTGGTTTACTCCCTAATCCCATACATAATGTTTCATGAGATAGAAGATTAAACCAATGAATTTTAGTGCTATCTAGGTTCACCCATCATAACATGTACATGATTATGTATGACATAAAAAGGAAACCAATCATACATAATAAACATACTAATTACCCATGGAAAGAAAATGGGTTGTATAATCTTTCCTCTTATCATAATCAAATGAAATTTCATAATAAAGGTATTTGAGAAATGAAAATAGGGAATGAATTAACTCATATAATTAAGGTATAAGATGATAGGAATATATGTGATAGACATATATTAAAAATTTATAATAAGTCAATAACATTAAATAGGGATATAGAGAAATTGAGTTAGAGAGAGAATGTTAATAACCCACAGAAAATCTTGGTTTTAGAGAGATCCCTTAACTCGAGTCTGATTCATCACATACATTATTTATCTTACTAAATAGTTAAATTAGATTAATTATTTTCTATCTTATTAATCCTTTGAAAAATTATTATTCTTTCTATTTCATTGAGTACTATGTAATATTAAATCACTTAATCAATTAAATTTACATTTGACGTTTTGACGATATTCAACTCATATGTCCCAAATGGATTTAGTAGGTTGAATATGGTCAATAAAGAAATTATTTTATCATATCTAAAATAATTATCATGAAATAATTATCATATTTAATCAGAAAGTATACTTTTAAAACCAGATATAAAATATTGTTATGAAAAATGAACTAGGTTACAATCATGAAGATAAGTGGTTGTACGTACGCATGCGTAACATTTTCATTTTTCAATGATCATGATTAAAATATGGAAAATGTTATTCATATTTCATGAATTATAATTATATCATAAATTTAATATTACTCATAAAAATACACTTATATATACCATCCATGGGATACTGTAATGAAAAATGTATCACATCACTTCATGGAGGTGGAAATCCACATGTACAAATGAACGACGTTGTCAGATTTCAATGAATGGAAGGTTAATAAATTATAATCTATATTAATTTTAATTATTGATATTTTTTAATATAAAACATGTAGATTAAATCCATCATTATAAAAATCTATGAGAGGCGATGATGGAAATTGAATTAGATCGGTTTGCAAGCCGGTAGTCCACCATACACACAAATGATGGTTTCGTTTCCAATTTGATGGAAGAGGAGATGAATGATGGTTAATAAATTAAAATAATAAGATATATTTGTTTCTGAGATAATTATGTTATTATATTATCTTGGATTCATAATATATTAAGGACATGTAAGAATAATTAAAATAAAAGCACTTAGATAAGAACAATACTTCTTCTTCGGAAAACATATTTTGGTTTGCACAAAAAGCCTTCAAAGGAGGGTTTCATAATAATAACAAGGAATCTAGGATGTGGTAAGGGAAGTTAGAAAGGTTTTTGGGAAAGTATTTTCTAATATTCATGGCTACATAATTGTGTAGAGGAGTTGAGAGGGGGTTCTCTTTTCTAATTGATATGTAGTTTCATGTTTTCAAATACCTAAAAATTTTCAAATATGGAAGTCAATATCAAGAGAAGTGCCTCCAAAATTGATATATTATTTATTGGAAGGAAGATAAGGTCGATCCTAAAATGCAGAAAAAAATAAATATGTTTTTAACATGTTATTCCCATTAACTTTATGGTTACTCACTTTTACTATTTCAGTTTTCACCACAGTAACATGTTTTTTTCCTAGGTATGTCACAATTTAAGATTAAAATTAAAATGAGACATATTAGTTAATTTTAACCCAATAATTATAACTATGAAACTAACTTTAATAAATAAAATTCATATGTGTGAGGAAAATTAATTTTAACACAATTATATGCAATATAAAAAACCCTTTTTAAAACCTAACAACGGTAATTAATTTTCACTCTTTTTACTATTAATTAAGAACAAAAATTAATTTGAAAATTTTTACTAATATATATTATTCTGATTAAAAACTTGGTATACAATAAATAAAATTCAATTTATAATACTAGATAAATTTAATTTAAATATAAAATCGCAAAACATATCGGAAAACCATTTTTTAAGAAATGTATTTGTTAAGCATAAAATGATCTTACATTAACTATACGACTAGTAATCATAATTATATGAATTTAAATTCATATAAATAGATATATAATATATATTTCAGTTAAATATTCACTCACTATGGGTTATTTTAATTAATAAAAATGGATAAACTTAATGCACTTAAAAATAGTTTGCATAAAACCTTATTTCTAATCAAACAAATAAACATATACCAAAATCATGAAAATTACATTTTAGAATGAAATTAATTATATTAATATAAATTCAATGTTTCAAATATCAATTTAATTCAAAATCCAAAATAAAATAATACTTTCAAATTACATGATTTAATGTATAGTAATAAAAATATTTTAATTAGTGGTAATTATAACTATTCATTGAAAAATCAACTATTTTATAAAATACCAAAATTTTAAGCTAAGTTAAGTTTATTATATTAATTCTAAAAATGAAATTAATTTTATTTGATACATTTTCAAACATTTTCTGAAGTTAATTATAATTTTTTCTCACAAAAATCAGTAAAAAATCATTATAAAATAAATAATATATTTTTAAAAGAATAAAATTTGTTCATTAATAATTGAGTGTTTATTTCCTAGGTAGTTATGAAGACATTTATATAGAGTACGAACTTCATATATATTTTATAAATCAATTAATAATGTTCATACCTTCCAATTTAATATTTAGTTTATAATAGTGATATTTAAATAATAATGTTTCATGGTTCATTTATGCTCAGTGTTGTGTATTGTATATGATATCAAAGATAGTTTTATTTTTAAAATATATGAGTTTTTAATAAATGTCAAAAAAATGACTCTATTCCAACCTTTGGTAAACAATTACTTATTCAGAAAATGAAATGAATATTCCATTTAAATTTTTTATAGTTATTAAGACATGTGAAAAATTAAATTAATCAGTAATTTTAGAGTAATAATTTTTTTTGAAAATGTTTTAAAGAAAATTTGGGCATAGAATAAAAATATTCCGGACCGATTAGACAAACAAGGTTAGTTTTCCATAATAATGTTCATTCAGAATTATGAGTAATTAGAGTGAGAAAAATTAAATAAAAAACTATAATTTTTAAAAATAAACATAGTAGAATTAAATTCATAATATTTTTAGGGATATATTATATAATTTTATCATGAGAAATTTAAGCATAAACAATCAAGTTAAAAAGTGAGATTGTAACATAAAACTCATTCCACTTTTGTAAAATTTGAATCATAACATCTATAAAATAAATTTCATAAAATTAAACATTAAATAAACTTAATATAAAGTGATTCGTGATATATCACATCATAGGGTCAGTATATACACCACATAAAATAAAAAAGTGGTGAATATGGCATTTGTGTCACATAAAAAATGAGACAAGGGACCCTTACCTCAAGTACGAATTTCTTCACAAGTGATCTGACATCTTATATAACAAATATTAATTTGTTAAAATTATGTATTATAATATTAATAATACTTATAATACGACATATGTTTTATGTACAACATTTAATCACATGTTCGGTAATAATATTTCATTATTATCATCATTTCAGGTGTTAACTACTTTATTTTTTCATGTATGCTTCAGTTTAGTAGTTACAGTCCATCACTTTTATCATGGTTCCATAATCTTAAGAATATTGATCATATCATAATTATAACATTTAAAACTTATATAAAATTTTATAACCATTCATATAAATAGATAATGAGATATTAATTATAATAATTTGTGGAGACGGTAGTCTGCACATATACACAAGTGATGTTTTCACATTTCAAGGGATGTAAAAAAAAGTAAATATTAATTTACCTTTATAGAATCATTTTTATACCATAAATATAACATTTAGTCCTAAAATAACTCCTCATAACCATCCATTCAATAAACAAATGTAAAATGAATCACATCGTTTTGTGGAGTTGGTAGTCCACACGTACACACAACAAACATTATCATTTTCCAATAGATGAGAAGGTATGAAGGTAGAAAAGATATGATAATTCAATAAGTATAATTATTTCATAAGTATGAAATATAAAATTTAAATCTATTCTAATAAACAATCCTGAATTATGGAGATATAAATTAATCATATCACTACATCGTGGTGGTCAGACACACGTAGTACGAGCGATACATTCATTTCATATTTAATGTAAATAATGTGGAAAATGGTTGTTATATAATCATAATAAGTTCTCATTATATTTATAATAATAGAATATTTATGTTATGACATATGAAACTTATTTATAAAAATTAGAAGAAGAAATATCTTCTAAATATTCATGTAAGATGATTACGTCTTCTTTGAGAGACCACCTTTGGAAAACACATTCATCATTCTTAAGATGGGATTAAGGTAAGAATAGAAACTCAATAATAAATGGAATTAATCCAGGAAGTTATTTTTTTGTCTTGGTTAAATAATAAGGTTTGAATTTTGAAAACAAGTGTCTAGTTTAGGCGCACGTTTTTTAAGTGAGGGGAGGGATAAACATGGAATTACATAAAATATTAAAATAATATAATGTCACTTTCACAGTAATGTAGTATAAATAAAAAATAATTCAATTTTAAGATTATATAAGGTCTTAATATATTCAAACAATAATATTTTGACATGTTTAAGAGGTATATGTACCATTATCTCTATGATTATCTCCCTATAAACTTGTTTTAACCCTAACCATGGTAAACATTTTTAACTATTTATACTATTACATATGGAAAAAACAGAAAGTACACTCATAAAAAATTTCAACACGTAGATTTGAAATATGGAATCCTTTTTATCAAATTCAATTTATATGAATTTTTGTAATTATTTTTAAAATAAACATTTAAAATGAAACAAAGATGTTTTTTTGGAAAAATGTATTTTTCAGTATAAAAGTATGTTTGTTCCATTGTATGCATAATAAAAACTAATAGAAAAAGGTAAAAATATTTTATAGAGTTTATATTATATAAATTTAATTATCATAGTTAGTAAATAGTGGTTTATGAAATTCTTATGATAAAAACACACTACGCACATAAAAATAGGTTTTTAAAAAATAAAATTGTTTTACCTTGAAATGATTTTATATTCATTCTTAACCATTATATAAATAAATAAATAATTATTACTAATAAATTATAGAAAAAATTAATTAAAATATCATTTTAATAGTGATCATTGTACTTTTTATATAAAAATTCATAACACCGAGAAAATAAATTTCTTCTCAAAAATATGAATTTAAATCATGAAATTATTTTACTAATATTTTATGACTATTAATTAGTAATTAATCAATACATTTTAATTATGGAAACCTTTGTATATATATTTAATTACTTTTTTAATCTTATTCATTCCCTCAAATCCAAAATATTCTTTATAAAGACCATAATGTGTCATGATTCATTTAGACATAGGGTTGTGTGTAAAAAAATCTATCAAATAATTCAAATTTATTTTAAAGAATACCTATAAAATATAATGGTGTTACATTATACCCAAATTAAAATTAATTTCACCTTAAAAATTATATCACTCTAAAAAAATGTGGATAATTTTTCTTTATCACATCCTCTATATCCCATGTAAATTTATCGAAATGATTATTCCTCTAAATAAAATTAACAAAACGAGTAGTCTTGTTCCGTAAAACTTTAACTCATTGGTCCAAGATTTATGATTCATTATTCAAAAGAAAGATCATGATCCAATGGTATAAAATCATTGTTTAGTATATGTGAAAGATTAGGTATTTACATATTAAGAAGATATACATGGAATACATTATGAACTTAAGAGAGGTTTGGTTGAAGCACCAATCGATAACCTACTTTCCCTACTCGATCACAAACCCTGAAAGGTGTAATATTCCCCGGGATAAAATTTCCCTTTGTTTTTAATTTCATAACATTCTTCTTTAAAGAAAATTATAGTAATATATTCTCAGAAACTTTTAATTATAATTCTCACCAAAAAATATTTGCATAAGTCTTATTTTAACTCTGAGCTTCCTTGATGTGATGTATAATGGATTATATTCCATTTATTTAGAAATCTCAAGTCCCAATAGATTTTATTTTACAAAATAATCGAACCATGTGAGTTTTTTTCACTTTTTTCCATAGATGTATTCATAAAGTTCCATTTTAATTCTCTAGTGAATAATAATATTATAAGAAAACTTGATCAGAGAATTTTTTTGACCACAAATACCTTTTGAATATATAGAACATGATCTTAGAATATACACCATGGTTTTAATTGTTCTCTCAGACAAATCATGTATCTGAGGTTGATAGGCAGTATCGAAACATAACTCCATATCCACATGTTTCTAAACAATTTTCCTAAACCTTAAGGTAATACTCAGATCATGATGAGATATAGTAAAATTTAATAAAATATGAAACCTTAACACTTCCCTAATATATATTAGAGAAATATACTCAAGAGGGAAATATTATCTCATATAAATGAATTGAGTTTACTTCATAATGCGAGTTTATAATAATTAAGTAACATTATTTATTTAGATTGCTTCTGGAGTAGTATGATGAAATCCATGGTATATTTTTCCCATTTGCATACAGGCATGAGTAATGGTTGTTTCATTCATTTTTTACTTCATCACATAAGACTTAACTTATTATAATACCAAGAACCAATATACACACCTATGATATATCTCTCCATGTTATCCCACTATAAATTCTCTATTATGTCTATATATTTCTCCATAATTATATGATGAATAAATAATGATGAGCTATGCGATTCATGAAATATATTATTCTTAAATTATAGTATAACAGGAAGACATACTCTATTACTAAATATTATTATTCTTTCACAATCAAGGTTGAACATAGGAAAATTTATCACCTTTTTTTTATCTTTACATCTTCCTTCCTCACTTGTTTAATATTAACATAGATAGATGGTAGAAAAATCATTTTAGAGATATACTATTTCTCCCATTAATTAATTATTTCAAGGTCCATCAATTCTAAATCCATTAATAATTGATATTTTTGATACACATCATAGATAATCCAACATGATATTTTTGACTCAACACCACAAAAACCTCATTCACAGTACTAGGGTTGTAATATATTGAGAAAACATAGTTTTTATTCAACCATAAAAATACAATTTAGAACTTATTCAACTATTTATGGGTGAATATATATTTTAATTTTTTTAATCAATATGTGTGTCACTCCTTTCTCTAAAAAGATAAGGACTCTATATATTTCATTCAAATATTACCACTATAAAATCTAAGTCATGAGTCTAATAATTCTATTAATGAACCTTTAATTAATTAGAGGCGTAAGCTATCACCAATTAATTTTTTATAATAAAACATACAAATACATTATTAGATACATCACTATTGATCACAAAAACTCATCTAATGCAGTGTTGTGAGAGTATAGTTACACAAAACAACCCTCTCTTCATCTCCTTTATTTATTTCATATTAATTATTCCAAAGTAACTTGATTACCTTCTATTTTAAATTTGTTAGTGTATTAGAGAAACATGATAAATCCTTCATAAATCATTGATAATATCCATCAAATCTATGAAAAATATGGATCTTAGTCGTAGTGGTTTCTCTTGGACAATTCTCAATGAATTAAAACTTAGAAAGATCTATTTATATATTCATATATCTATTTAAGTGTCCCATGAATGATAATCTATGTAACTATAATTCAAACTTAATGAATTTTTCATATTGTTTCTCATTCCCATGTTATTCAACACAATTATCTAGTTATCTTTATACTCCTCCTTGAACTTGGATTATATTATTATATCATTTGTAAAGACTACCACAAATTGAATATTGGCTATATCTAAAGAATATTTATAAAACATATAAATATTTTATAGTAATTAGTAAGTATAAATGGTATCACTATAAATTCATAGTTTCTAAACCTTATATATAAGATTTTTTTGGTTATGTATTAACTATTGACCCTCAATTGATAGTACACAAAATTAAGATCTATCTTTGAAAATTATGGAGCTCTTTTAAATTGATCAATAAAATTACCAATAAAAGATAGAGGAGACTTTTTCTTGATTCTAATATTGTTATGTTACTAATAATCAATATAGTTTTACATTGATCCATCAATCCTCATTACAAAAAAAACAAGTTCACCCCAGGGTGATGAACATGGCTAGATGAATCCCTTATCTAAATTCTTCAAGGGTTGATTCTTTAAGTAATTAAACCCAATCAGGGGAATTTAATAAGGATTTATTAAAAAAGTTGTAGCACTAAGTACACATTTTATAATAAACTAAACTTCATGATTCAGAGAAAGAGTAGGAAGCTATCTGAGAAACTCATCAATAAACTAACATAAAATAGGAATATCTACAATATTGAGTTTATCACCAACCATGAGAGATAAATAAACATTATGAACCATGAACCATAAAATGGAAGTAATCTCCCATATAATTTATTGATCATACTCACACATATATAAGATCAAAAGTTCATTCAAAATATCAAATTTGATTTCCCTATTATAGTAATTTAAAAGGAGTGCATATAGATATTTCTAATAAATTCTAAAAATCACATCAAATTCCACTAATTGAAGAATAATAATATTTTATTAAGTAATATTATTACAAACATTAACATGATATCCCCAACTATGGAGTACAAATAATAATTCCTTTACCATTGTGACCCCCTTCAACGATTTTCATAACATTAATACTTTTATGGTCTACGAGTTATCCCTTGGATAATTTCATTAACTTGAATAATGTACAAGTTTCATACATATAAGTCAATGAACTATAAATGTAACCTTAGGATTTACTTTATTTACCTCTATAAATCTCTTTAGTTTTCCGCAACAATTACTTATTGTATTCCCTTTTTTTCTGTATATAAAACGTATTCCATTTCCATTGAGACATTTCCATGAGTGCTTATTCCTTCATTATTGACATGTTATAATTTTATTATTCTTACCTCGATGGTCTTAATCAACTAAACTCTCATGAAACTACATTTTTATCTTACTAGGTTTCTTAGAAAAATCACCCAATTTTAGGCTTTTAATAATATATTAAGATATATGGTTAGACCTAATCACAAGGCATCACATTACAACTCCAATTTAATTTGGTTACTTATGAAGACCATCATTTCTTTAGTCATAATATTTTTTATTCATTCGATTTCTCCTTGATCCATCTATTTAATAAAAGAAAAAATTTAGTATTACTATAAATCATTAATAATCAGTTTAAGAAAATCATATGATTATGGAAATCATTCTTATAATGTCCTAAATTATTACACCCTCTTTCAACCCATAAAAATTTATGTTTATATCATATCATTTTTTCTTATCATAAATTTTCATAGGTTCTATCATCTCATTCATTATAATGGTTTGTTAATAAAATATATGTTAACCAAATCATATCCCCAAGAATGTATGTCATGGTGTCCAATATTATGCCCACTCATTGTATACTAGTGATGATCAAGTTAATAACTAATTCTCTCTTTATAGAGTTGTTACATTTAGGTGAATCTATGCCACATCCACATTTAATTTTTTGATATCTAGATAGGGATGTATTTTCTAGGAAAATAACACAAATTTTTTTACCCCAACATAAGATGTTATCCTATAATTAGTTTAAACTAAGTCTTTCAAAGAAAATATAATAATATTATGTAAAAATAACCAAACCATCCTATGATACCAACTGAGGTGAACCAAACATTACAAACAAAAATATTTCATCACATTATAGGAATATTCAATATAATTCACTATAATAAAATATTTTGGACTAAAAATGATTAATGTCATTAGAAACTAGATACATAATAAAATTATATCTTGAATGATCTTCAGAACCTCTAAAAAATCACTTCTCACATATAATACTTCTCAGACATACCCAACTTGAAACCTTTATTCATAACTTGGGGAAAGGAAAAATAAGAAAGGGAAAACTAATATGTTTGATAAAGGTCAACATGGTATTTTTAAATCAATGACCATATGTAATAAAATCATAAAATTAAGTGTACTATAACAAGAGGTTAACATTAAAAATTCATACATGACAATTTGCATATCATAATCATAAAATAAGACTTTGGTTGTTCGTAAAACATGAATAATAGAAAAATCAAAGATCATAATTCATAAGAATATAAAATTGGCATCAAAACATGTCACAAGAGAGTGGTATAAAGTTTGGTATTATTAAAATCATATAAATAATTTTCCAGGCTATCTACCATTACATTCATCCCATGTTGGTTTTGGGATAAACACTCATGCACAATATTTATGCTTAAGATAACCTCCAGTATATCCCTTTTTGGGATTGGTATAACCCCTAATATAAACTTTGATCTTGTACACATATTTTTTTTTCAAAATTCATTACAGGACTATAATATACACACCCATTAAATAATCATAATTATATTCATATGTATGCCACATGATCATCAAAATATTTATCATTTCATCATAGAATAAACCATGGAAAAGAAAAAAGGTTTCATCAATATTTAGTCTTCACAATAATAAATCATATAGTGAATGAATAAATATGTTTTCATTCGATCATATCCCCAGCTAATCATAATAAACACAATTGATGTTGGTATAGATGAAAATATATTTAAAATATCAATGGAATATTTGTACGGAATGTTTCCTTTTCATTTTGAAATAACATATTTGAAATATAAAAATGTATATAATATTTGGGAAAATTTTTTCTTAGAAAATAACCATGAAAACATGTAAATGAATCTTCATGGAAATTAATTTTCATGAAAATAGTAAAATTCATTTGTGTGGTAAATGATAAAACCAATATTTTGTTCACACATTTGAAAAAACGGACCTCATTTAGAAAATGAGAATGAGAATCCTTTGGTTTTTTTCTATAGAAAATAAATAATGAGAAAAAATTATGTTAATAAATCATTTTAGAATGGAGAAATTATTCTTGAAAACATTTTAATTAAAATATATATACAAAATAAAAATATTCATGACTATGTAGAGAAACGTGGTAGGTTTTCATTAAAAATGTCTTTTCAGACATTTGATTATTTATAGAGAGAAAACATAAAGGGAATAATTTTAATTTATATAAATAAGAATAGGGTAGAAAAATTAATTTTTTTTTCAAATATAGATAATATAATCTCATCAATTTAGTTTTAATCATCTCAGTTAAAAGTGATATTATAACATAGAACCCTTACTGATTTGTAAACATTTGAATCATAACATAAAAAGAATAAATAACATAAAATGAAACACTAATTACACTTAAAATAAAGATATTCATGATATATCTTATCAATGAGTCATTATATAAACTATATGAAAGAAACAAGCAGTGAGTATGGAATATATCTCATAAAAATAAAAAGTAAGACGAGAAACCCTTACCTCAAGTCCAATTTTTTTATAAGCGCTCTAACCACGTTATAATAAATCGAAATTTTATACATTTATATTATATAACCAAATTCAAACATATAATACCGTAAATTGTTTAATTATAACATATTATCATGCATTCATTAGTAATATTTCATCATCATTTCACGAGTTAACTGTTTTTTTCTTGTAAGTTTCGGTTCAGCAGTTATCATTCTTCACTTTCTTCATAGTTATATAATATAAAAACTATTAATCATTTAATAATTATAATATTTAATCATTATTTTATCTTTTACAACCATTTATATAATTCATTGATGAAAAATTAATTAAATCGTGTTGTAGAGATGATAGTCCATACGTAAACAAGTGTGATTTTTCCAATTTTTGATGTATTGAAAAAAAGAAAGATAAATAATAATTCAACATTAAAAAACATTTTTATATCATAAATATTATATATATTATTTAAATATATAATTTTTAATATCCATATAAAATATAAATTTTAAATGAATCACATCGCTTTGTGGATGTCATAGTCCACACAAATCCATGAGCAGCGTTATCATTTAAAAAAAAGATTACTTAAGAAGTTATATAAGATATTAAATTTTTTGAAATATAATTATGTTATAAATATCATATATAAAAATAAAATTCATCATAATAACCATCCATTAAATATTGTTATGGAAAATGAATCATATTTCAATGTGGCACAAGTAGTCCACACATATTCATGAGCGACACTTTTATTTCCCATTTCATTTAAAGGAGGTGAAAAATTATTTTACCATAATCGAAATAACATATTAGTAAATTTATGATACAAGATTAATTAATATATGATGGATACTGTATATTTATAATAATTAAAAGAAGAAATAAACTTTGAAAGAGTCGGGTAATATAATTACCTATTCTTTGAAAGACAACATTTTATTACACCAAAAGTCTTCTTAGGATGATATTAGGGTAATAAAAAAAGCTCAATAATTAAGTTAAGGGATATTGGAAGGTTTTGGGTAAGTATTTTACAAGATAAAAGGATAAAATTGAGTGAATAAGTGTGGAGAAGAGGTACACATATATAAGTGAGGGGAGGAACACATATGAGATTACTTAAAAGATTTAAATAATATACAGTCACTTTGATATGAATGTGGAACCAAAAAGCCACTATTTTTTTAGAATTAATTATAGGATTCTCTTTAAATTTCTATATCATAGACACTAATATTAAATAAAAATTATTGAAAACTGGGAAGGTCCACGTATGAAAACCAAAAAGGGATGGAAGTACTATGTTGGTCTGAAATGTTGAATTCTAATGGAATCCCCTTGGAATAATCTCATACCCTTAGAAGGATAAGAACCCAGATTGGAAAATAACTTGAAAAAGGCACTTGGAAGGGCTCTGGAAGAAATAAAATTATCTTCTTTGTTTATCTCATGCCATACATACGTGATATACATTTGAGCATTGATGGTTTTATTGCACTTTATAATGGGATATGCAATCAACCATTGGGTATTATCATGGATAAGAAGGTTTTTGTGGATGATCTTTGAGTCTATATCAACAAATTTCATGTCGATGTTGCGCTAGATGCATAACTCAAAGTAAGTTAGAATCATCCTCTCCTTAGCGTGGAGGAAATTTCCTGGTCTGAAGTGAGAATATAATGCAAGGATCACATTTCCCTTATGTTCCAAATAGTCCCACCACCCCATATAGCAGCCACACTACATGATCCATTAGTGTTGAGTTTGGGGATATAGCTATAAGGATGCCAACAGAACCAGTGTCCCTGAGGTTTGTGTGGGATGGAAGTATGCATAGGCCGATTACACATGAAGATCCTTAGAGATGTTGTGTTAGAATAGATGTTAGAAATGTAAGTAAGGTAAAGTAGTGTGATCTTGACCTTATACATGAGGGCTAAAAAACAAAAAACAGGTTCCCTCATACCAAACAATGTTTACCACCCACCAAATGCACCAATATACCAAAATAATAATTATATCTCTTTCCTTACTCTCAAAGATATTATACTCCACCCCTTGGAACTACATAGTAAAAAACGAGTCATGAGAAAGAAAAAGAGGGGTGATTCTGGTGAGCTCGCCAAAGATGATCCATATTGTGTGAGCCTAGTTTGTTCGGAAGAAAAGGTTTCCCGAGGACTCTTCATGGGGGTTACTGTACTAAAGGCATATCAATTCTATGTTGAAGCATGTAATCTTGACATGGTCATTCATAGAGATCACATTATTCCTACTGCGTAAGACCAAAAAGTTCATTTCAGTAGGAATAATGTTTTACCATAGGATGTCACCCTAACTCTTCTGTTCGGTAGTGGGAGATTGGAGACAACGGAAGTCCTTCCCTAAAAAACTCCTGACAACAAAACACTAAAATAAATTTATCAAAATCATTATCCAATTCATTGATATCAAAGTGGAAACCCAAACCATTTCATTGGACTGATTGATTTAAGAATATGTAATTCTTTACCTTCCCGAATGTCATGTCCAGTGTTAGACACATAGGGAAACCCAATAGGGCACCGTCCTGGTTCTGATACCAGTAATTAATGTATCCCCTACCAATGATCCACCAGATGAACCCTTATAGTTACTTAATATATGGAATAACCGAGATCCATAGGGGGAGTAATTTCTATTTGGTGAATCCATATTTTCCCTTATTTTTCTATTATTAATCTTCCCAACAACGATCATCCCTCAATCACCTCCCATGTCAGTTTTGCATGTATACCACACACCACTCTGGATATACTTTTGACATTGATATCACCCTCTAAAGCTGCCCATGCCGTCCTATTCCATGAGGCTGAATGGTGTTTTTTTATGAATGTGCACCCCAAATGATTGTTTTCAAGGTATTCTCAATGATGGAGATTACTACTTTGGGATCCTTAAGAGCATAAAATATGTGTATTAGAATTTATGTGAGGATGTTATTAACCAAAGTTATTCAACCACTAAGAGATAAAAAATGGTGCTCCAAATTGTTGATGTTCTCGATAATCTAGTCAATTACCCTGGTGAAATGATTCATTTTATCTTGATAATAAGATAGTGGGACACTAAGATATTTGGTCAGGAAATTCTGTCACTGCATGCCGAGTTTTATCTCTAAGTAAAGAACTCTCCTTTCCAGGCACCGTAATGGGTGGTAGATGCTTCCATAATCTTGATTTATCCATTACCGGCTCTACTTATAGTACTCCTAGAGGATTTAATTAATGGGAAAAAATATCTTTTCTATCTATTGAAAAAAAGGATAGTATTATCATAATACATTTTGTGAGTGACTCCACTATGTCACTACTTTTACTAAATAGAAATATTATTTCCCACCTAGAGGTTATATTGATATAATATTATTGAAGAAATACTAAATTAAGATAAATAGAGTGGGAGACATCGAGTAGAATTTTTTTAAACCTCATGAGCATTTGAAGAGGCCCTAATTTTTTCCCAAGAAATAAATACTTAACCAAGGAGAAATATAACACCAATACAAGAGATCCGAGGACCATGAGGAGAAACCCATTGATGAGAGAGCCTTGAGTATGAAATTCCATCGAATCATATCATAGGATTTATCCAGGTTTAGTTTTATGAGGGCATTTGTGCCCAAAGATTTTGTGCTAACATCCCTAATCATCTACTGTTCCACAATAATCACCCCCTAAATGAATCTCCCTTTGAGAAACCTTTTCTATTTTTAAGAGACCCATGAAATAAGTTGCATTGAAATTATTTTGTTAGTAACACTTTATAAGACCTTATTTGAGAATTTACACATACTAATGGGTCTATAATGCTTGAGGGTAGTGGGGAACTTTATGTTTTGTAGTAGTACGAGGGTTGTGTCATAAGAATCCCAAGGAAGGTGAATACCATGAAATAAGTCTTGAAATACATCAACAAAATCCATTATGACAAGATCCTCGGAGGCCATGCAAAAAAAGCTTGGGAAACCATTGAGACCTAGCGAGCTATCAGGTTTAAGAAAATTCACTGCCTCAATAATTTTTAATTCATCTGGAATGGTTTCTATGTGAAAATTTTCTTTGGAAGAAATGAACCCGGCCAGGGTGTTGAAGAGATTGGAGGATCCCCCAGTGTAACCTCCTTACATGTGGGGATTTGGACCAACCAAAAGATCCATAATGTGAGACTCTTACATGGAACCAATCACATTTTAGTTGTCCATAAAGGTACCATCCTCCAAAATTATGTTAGTTCGGACATATAGTTTCCTTTATTTAACATAATCATGAAATAATGTTGTGTTTCTATCACCTTCTGCTAGACATTAAACCCTATCTTTCTCTCATAACGTGCATTCTGGTTCAAGTAGCCTTACTACTAGGTAATTATTATTTTTGGAGAGTTGATTGAAAGTATCCTCATACCATCTTCCCCCAGTCACCAAATCTAAGCATTCCACATCATGAGATAACAAGCCCATGGCTTAAAAATGATAGGGACACCTGTTATTCCATGCAAGTAGGTATCCCTTTAGACACCTTAGTTTCTTATGTAGTTTGTTCCAAAAAATAACTGAATAGGATTATACCATGATGAAATCAACACCTCCTAGTAGTATGAGTAATAGGTCCATAACATAGAGAATTAAAAACCATCTTTGCTATCGACTCTGCCAGATATCATAACCACAATGGGAGAGTGATTAGAAAGTGTTCTTGTAAAATGGATAACCTTAGCATCAAGATAGGAAAATATTATAGATAATATTGAAAGGAAATACTCAAGGAAAAAACAAGAATGATTTAAAATGGGGAATCTATTTTATAAAATTTAACTTTTATAAGTGATATAAATTAATTTTACAATGAATTTTAAGAACACAATGAAACTATTTTCAAAGAAAATGAATTTTAAGCATAAAAGTGTGTTCATATTCATTAGTTACCAATTTAAACCTATTAGATTATTGTTAGAATGTTCTATTGAATATATATCATATACATTTAATTATATCCACTAATAAATAGTGATTTATTTAATTTATTAAAATTAACATCTCCAAGTGGATCATAAAGTCACAAGCGAGGTGGGGGTGGATCAAGGGTTGAAATGTTTTACAAAATTATGTTCAATATAAAATCTTCCTTACATTAATTTTATTAAACTTATACTATCTTTTAGGAGGTATATATATTTTTAAACTCTCCCTAACCACTTATACCTCATTAGATACATATAATGTAAAGTAAATAACACAAAAGGTTTCTTATAAGCTTCAACCTCAATGTGAGAACCTACTTTTTATTGTGTCTAGTCCCATCAAGTAAAAAATTATTCCACTTATATATCAATCATAGATTATTGGTGGCATGGGATGGAATAAAATATAATCCAAATATCTCACTATATTATGCTAGTTAAGGGTCTTTATATTTCACCTCACGTTTGAGCTATCACTTGAAAATCCCTTCATATCACTTGATAAGAATGTTAGTGTTATTTGTATTATAAGATCTGGTATTAAAAATTTCTCAATGTTCCCATCATTGATTTTTATTCAAATACATCAATGTAATCTATCATACTCAGCATAAACACTATCATATCATCCTTCTCGTATAATTTTCTTTTAAAGCTCACTATCTCGGACCATCTTTTCTGGTAGTTCTCTATTTCGTATGCTGTGTCTAGTACCCATCAATACGTTTCACCTCAGTATTGTATAACTTCTATCTTTTATGACTCTTTGTAAGGTTTATTTTCTGGTATGATGTTTTCAGTATGCCTCTATTGGGAATACCCTTTTTTGATGCACTTTTGATGTGCATCTGCCTAGTGGACATCTATTTGGTTCCTTAATGTGTTGAACTTATTTAGCTAAAACAATTTCATTTTGTTATTTTACCTAAACCAGGTAGTTTATTTTTAGATAATCATAATTAATAAACAATAATAACACTCCCTTGCACCATTGATTAGTGCATAAACTCAACTTCCATTCACCTCTTTATATAAGAAAAATGGCTTCTATAGATGCATGTAATGAATGGAATTTAGTTTGAATTTTAAACAAAATAAATTGTTTAATTGATCACATTTTATATTATTGAAATTATATTAGTATTTTACTTCTTTATGAATCTGATAAATCCAATAAAATTCTATCGTCAACCCTTCCTCACATTCCAAAGATAATCGTGAGGTTTCCTTTATGAATATTGAGTCATTGAATGACTCGGTCAACATCATCACAATTATTGACTTTATAATGTTTATATAAAATAAATCAAGTGTATTATTGAGAGTATAAAATAAAATTATTCTATGAATGAAAATATTTACTCGTTTCCTTTATCTAGAACTTCCACAACACTAAGTGTTCCATTCCTCCTCATATGATCATCTCAGTTTGATAAACTTAGGACTTCTTTATCTAATTATTTACACATATTTCCTCCATCTAATGGATACATCAAGAGTTTGTTTTCTGAAATTATTTTTCAAAGATAATTATCACTCTATGTATTTTACTGATTTTTAAAAATCTCACCGATCTAGAGACCACCTTAAAACAATCTCAAGAATTCTCTATCTGCAAGATTTATGAATTTTGGCCTGATTTAACTTTATATTTTCTTTGATAGATAGATTTCACATTTCACCATTTAATGAAAAAAATTCTATATCTGATACCCATCTATCTGATGATTCATTAGATTTCTGTCTGATTGAACTTGTACAAGAGATTTTCTGTTAGAAAATAATTCTCTTAACCGATTCTTTGATAAGTAATGTCTTTTTATCTTCCTTTTATGAGAAATGGAATCATTAAATTAACCATAATACTTCTCTATATGATCGTTAATTATAACTTAAAAACTTTTTATTTTGAACTTTGTATAACCAAAAATTCATTACTTCATATGTTTTTTCTTTGAGACGATTTTATAACATAAACTTTATACAAATTCAACTTTGTAAAAACAATATTTCTCTAGAAAATTCATCTCGAACCATGAGAAAAATTTAGTAATAATGATTTTAGAAATAATGAAGATTATAAAAGAATAATATGACTTTATAATTTTTATATTTATACCTTTAAAATTTTTTCCTTTGTACAACTACAACTTCTTTTGGGGATGTTTTTATATTTTACTTCTAGAGTCTCTTTCCAGTGTTTCTACACTTTGTTACTTTTCCATATTTATGGAATAAACTCTTAATGAAATGTGGTGGACACCTTACACTTCTCAGGTATGAACCATAAGAATGTAATGAATTATTGAGTGTGCTTTTTTTATTCTGATCATCCCGTTTCCTTCAAATTTTCATTTGATGATTTTACTGTAAGGATTTAAATCTTTTGAAGATCTTCAATCTACCCATAAAACGATAAAATATTCTTCTATATATTCAAATTTAAATTTATTTCTCCTTCATATATCAACATCTCTGATTTCAAATATTCACTATTACTTCTTGAAATCTTATAAAAGTAAATAATACATCTTTGGTGGTAATACTTTTATTGGTTCATCCTTTGAATGTAAGTTCTATCAGTGGACTTATTTTGAAACATCCATAAGAATGTTCTTCTTATTCAACTCAATCATTAATTTTGATCAAAATTATTGAAATAAAATACAATATATCATTATCATCATCATCATCATATGATAGGATATTTAATCCCCCCTTTGGATATTTTGTCACTAAATTATTTTCTTAAATTCAATGGTATTTATCTCCCCTTAATGAAAATTAATTCATAGTCTCCATTTTATGAGAACTTTAAGCAAGGGAATAATTTTATCTCCTTTAATGATCTAAATTTGAATACAATTTATTGAAATATTTGAGTGAAAGAGGAACATTTTTCACACATTTTCCTCTACTCTTATTTTCTTATATTGAACTGAATATAAACCTTGATGTTATTGAGAGATGGATAACATAATTTTTTAAAGTGATAATCTAAAATTAGATAAATCTAAGTATATGTGATTCATGATAGATTTATAAACTAATAGTGATTAATTCAAACCTAAAATCCAACCAAAGAATATACCAAAAGACACCAAATTTTATAAAGTCTTATTTTTCGGTGAATGTTTTTTAGATTTATATTAAAATTAATTTCATTAAACAGTCATAAAAAAATATTAAAAATGTTTAGGCATAATAATTGATAGGTTTCTATCCCATTATAAGATAATTATTTCTTTGTCATCAATAAAAAATATTTCCCCTTTTTTATTTAAACATCAATTTTCTTATGATGATTGGAAGTGTATAATTTTTATACTTTAGAGATGATAAAACTTATAATTATCTAAATTTTCCAACATCCAGTGTTATAATACATTTTTTTTTCATAATTTATCTTTTTTTACTTTATCCTATAAATATTCTAGAATAACAAGCTTCATGCTTACTTTATGACTCTCCCCGAATAACATTGTAACATCCCCAACCCTATAGCCATTATAAATGGTGCTCTGAGTTGGGAATTCACATGATCTCAGGAGCACCTCACCATATTCCAGACACTATTGATTAGATGTGAGGGTCTAATTTCATATGTGGGGATATTATACCATCTTTATTAGAGTAAGACACAACAAATAAAAAAAATTAATAAATGAAAAAATATAACTAGTGAACATGCATTAACTAATATTTACCAAAAATATTTATAATATCATAATCAAATAGTAAATATGTTATGTCATTTCATACAAGACATGTTTAAGGAAAACCCCCAAAAGAAGACAATTGAAGAATCACTAAAATGAGTCCTGACTCTAAGTTTTTATCCCCCCCCATGAATATTCCATGCCTAACAAAAACATCTATCATGTAACCCTTTCCCTTATCTTGACCTGTAATTATGACATTTTCCCAGGTACCCAATAGTGGCCCAATTAGTGTGTGAGTAAAAATTAGTAACTCACCACCAATAGTGTCTAAAAAATATCCACTCTAAATAGTTAGTGTATACATGCACTGAATGAAGGAAAAGATAGAAAAATATAAATGAGGTTCCATTTGTTAAAAATATTCACTTAAAACCTTGTCATCATTTTTCCATGGTTTAGTCATTTTCATCAATTACAATAAGGCCTATGCCAATAAAATACCATGCATAAAGGCACAATCCAAGTTTTCTATCTCACTAGGTAAAAACATTTCACAAGAAATTACATCGCACAAACTTTGGAGCCTCAATACAGGTATTCTCATTAATTGAAACTATTAGGGTTATATAGCCTCAGTCCTACTCCTTAACCCGTGCATTCTAGGGGTGGGTTTTAGTGCCTCATTCAAACTTGACCTACGAATGTATAAAATCAAGTCAATACAACACATACCACCAAGCCATGTTCACACGCTTCTTTAAACATAACACATTTAGCAAACATATTATACAACCATTTAACATATTCATCAATTACCTTTGTCCATGAAGGCTTGTTATTGGCACACATTCTGGGATGGGGTGGTCCGATAGTCTTCTTTGGTTGTATTTGGTTTCTCACTTTTACCTTAAAAAGTGTTTTATAATAAAAAGGTAATTTTTCATCATTCAACACATAATCCTCATCATAACTTAACCCATTTTCATTTTCATGTTTACATGTCTTAACTAAATTATCCCATCTATCATTTACATAACTTATTCAATCAAAAAATTACCCTTTACAATCCATAAAAAATTTCACCCATTAACATTATACCCAACAACCCCTTCTACCATGTAAACAACTAGTCACAATTACAATTAGTTTCTTTTGATAACCCAAGCTAACATGTCAACACATTTATCATGGGGTATATGTCATTAAAATTCAATCATACTCTTAACATTTAAATTTCTATGTTCAAGAAAGGGAACACCCCATGGGTGGCCCTTAACCTAGTTAAATAAACCTTAATGTATCCCATGACGATTATGAGGGGTTTAATTGAATGTTAATCGACTAATTTATCATTCCTACCAAGGAAAACCAAATAGAAAATACAAAAACACAAATTCACAACCACAAACACATAAATAATAGAAAATACTATAGGATATAACTTATAGACCACTTACCTCAGTTCTGACGATGAACATACACTTAACATTATCCTTTGATTCAGAAACAAACACCCTTTAAATCCCTAAAATAAAAAAAAATAAAAATAGGGTTTTAGGGATTCAAAAGAAGAATATTGTTTCTAATATCCCTAATATAGATAAAAGATAAAATAGGAGTGTTAGACTCACACAATGTTTTGATCCACACCCAACAATATACCAAACAACTTAGAAATGAGGAATATCTACCCTTGATATGCTTGGAGATTTTTGTTTTCACTCTTACTACTAGAGGAAGAACAGGGGAGAACATTAGGTGTGGTTTCTTGAAACCTAAGGGGGGGAATGTGAAATTTCCCCTACATTAGCAACACGGTTGGCCAAACCATGCACCAACCATGTGCCCCCTTCTGTCAAATAAGGGGGTAGGTTGCATGATTTTCTAAGGAGGCCACATGGTTTGAAAATCCATACATTAATATTGAAGATTAGCTCTTTCCAATAACACATGGTTTGGATCTTACCCATGAATGATTTCACCGACCATACTCCACCTCTTCAGGTAATCTTGGTTAATGTGCACAATTACAACTAACCATTTGCTAACCATGTGACATGCACTGGATGACCTAATTTTCCCTCTTTTGTGTCATGAACCCCCAGAACACCCCTGATACTCATCATAGATTGGGAAAAAATATAATTAACCAAAATAAAACAACTTAAACCACACTTCGAATAAGGATGTACCACATTATAAGTCCAGGATCTTACAAAAATCACCTTCAATTAACATTTTAATATAGCATCTCAAAAGCATATGATAGAATAAGGTGGATTATTCTTATATATTTAGATAGATAATTAAGGATGAGAATGTTTTATCATGATAGATAATCCAGTCACTTAAGCCCCATTTTTATTATTTCCTTTCCCTTAGTTTTTTAAGAATTGATATTCATAAGCTTTATGGACTCCTTTCATTTTCATTTTCTTTTCACTTTGTGAGGAGAATTCTTATTAACTTCATCTAGAAAGGTGAAATAATTTTTATATTCATATACCTACATATTCCTTTATTCCTAAAACTATTTCATTTATACTACCATACAAACCCTTATAATATGTTAAAATTTCTTGACTTACTAATATTTATTTACAACAACAATTTTTATTTCCCAAGAATTTCTAATTTTATTTACCAACTCTTCCTATCATTGTAATATATTTATGAATTATTCATGATTATGGTCATCCAACTTATATCTTCATCATAACTTCTTGTCTTTTTGTATGTTTTTATGTAGAGGTAAAATCATGTGTTCTATAATATACTCACCATATATTTCCTCCACAATTCCAATTCACTTGTGTCTTTCTTGGATTGATTTATTTTGTTTCTTGAGATTACTTATGTTAAATTGAACATTCCTGGAGTGTTTTCAACTATCGATGAAGTGTAATTTTCTTCCAAAGAAGTAGAATTTTTTCTTGGGAATGAAATTTTCTAAAACTTTCTTCTTGGGTGAAACCTTCTTTGTATTTTTTGATAGTTTATATGTTTAAGAAGAATTACAATATATCTTCCATAAATTCTCCTTCAACTTTTGTGGCCTCTTTCAATAAGTAGTGCCTCTATTTTTGTCTTATAAGTAAAAAAACAATTTCTATTCCATGTACATATCTTATGAAACTTCTACAAAAATGATAATGATATTCAAATATATTAGATATAAACTGATTTTTCTTTTTTAAGGTTCTATATACTTAGATGAACTTCCCCTTAACTTTAATTTTATTCCCCTTAATATTGACCTTACTTTTTATAACTTGTAATATTATGCTAAAAATCAATATCAATGTCTTCAAATATTCCACAACACCATCAATATCCAATGATCCTTGGTTTCTTCAGTTGTGTATTATTTTGTCTTGTCGATATTTTTTCTAAAAAATGTTTCATCTCGATAGTTTGATTGTAACTCTTTCCACTTTCTTTCTATACATCCAAATTAATAGAATAGGTGAGTTTCACAAATTTTTCAGCCATTTTTTTTCTAAAAATTTAACCTGTAAAAAAATATAGGATTTAGTGATTGCAGATTCATCAGAAATTGGTGTTTCCTTTTTCATTATCTTATTAGAAGATGATGTTTCTAATTCTTTCAAATTCTTCTTGGCCATTGGATTAAATCTTTTTTTGAAGTAATACTATATTTAGAAACATTATTAGTGGATCATTTCCCAATTTTTATATAATGTCCAACTAAATTAGTTTCTATGTTTCTCAATATTATTTCCTTTTTAAGACACATTAAATTTGGCATGCTCTTTTATATTACAGGGGCCCACAATTTATCTTCACATTATATGTTTACCTTTTGTATCTTTTCATTATGTAGCTTACTCACCTCCTAAAAAGAATGACCATGTTTTTTACTCATTTTTACTTTATATGCAGTTGGGCATTCTTAACATTAACTATTTCTTTATTAGTATCTTTTAGTGTGTATATTTTTTTTAAAAAATAGTTTCTAACATGTCTTATTCACACAAATTATTATATAAATATTCTTCTATAAAAGTGAACATTTTTTCAATGTATTTTACTGATTGATACTTGAGATCATTGATTTTAATAAGTGTTTTACTCATATGTTCTATATAATATTTTTATTCACACACTTTACTCGTTTCGAAAAGTGATTTTCAAGATCTTTTATTTTTCTATCTTTAAATTCAAATTAATATTTATTAACTTCAATAGTTATTATTAATACATGTAAAATTTCCATAAAAAAATCCTTTATAATAGTATTCTCATAGAAAATTCTTTGAAACTATTATTCTGTATGTCTAAACATTTCTTGAGAATCAAATACCTTTTCATCATTTTCTTAAATGAGTTTAGCAAGAGCGTTACATTCTAGGAACTTCTTTCTTAATGATTTCATTACATCCCAATTTTCTAATTGGAACTATGATATTTCCTACTATTTTTCCTTAAAATAAGTAAATATATATGTAATGACTTCAATAGGGACATTTAATATGTAAAAAAAGATTTCAGAGTAAAAATATTCAACAGTTTCCACTGACTCATACTCTACATAAATTTATTAAGATTCATTTGAAGGATAAATATTTATCAAATTCATATGAATTCACACTAAAAAATTTAACATCTAATATAGGTAGATCCCATTACTATTTAATTTGAGAGGATAAATTCTATTTCCCATAATATTTTTTATTTATTTAGTTTTTTAATTTTTTTCTAACACTTTCATATTGCTACAACTGAAAATGACTTCCATTTTCATCAAACCAAGATTAATATTCTTATTTTTTAAAGAAAAACTTTATTCAATTTAGATAAAGTTTTATTTCATATAAAATGGTAAAAAAAATAAGGAAATACTTATATATACAAATAGAGTAGACATATTCTCTGATACCAATTGATATTCCCATGTGGATCATATAGTCACCCTAAGGGTGAATTAGGGATGACCAAATTTTATATATTATTTTTAAATTAGACTCTTACTTACTTTAAGTTTATAAAAAACTATTATTTTAAAGGATGTATGGGTTTTTATAAATTATATATCTCTACTTTTCCCTTATACTATGAAAATAATATAAAGAAAATAACACATAAGGATTTTTACAAGATTCGAACTCAATGTGAGAACCCAATCCTTACCATGTTGACTCCCATCTAGTCTCATATTCTTCCACTTATTTATAAATCATAGATTAAAAGTTGTGTGGGAAGGAATAACCCTTAACCCAATTAATTCACTATATTACAAAAGTAAAGGATCCTTATACTTCATCCCACAATTGAGGTATCTCCCAAAAAGCTCCTTATATATCCTAATAGGAACATTGGGTTTATTTATACCTTAACCAATAGTATTCAAAGTTTATCCATGAACCCACACATGGATAATTATTATACTTATTTAATATCTTCTATTATACTCAACATTAACATCAACATATCCTCCATACAAAAGAATGTTCTTTCATAGCTCACTATCTAGGACAGATTTATATGGTACTTCTCTATCTAGTATTCTATTTTAAATAACATTCAATCCATTTAACCTATATTCAATATACCATTTATCTTTTATACATATGTCCAACCTAACACTATCTAGTCTATTATTTTTTGTGTAACTTGGTCGATATACCTTCAGTTTGATATGATTATTTCTAATGTGTGTCTATCTAGTGTACATCTCTTCATTTCCACTATGTTTGGAACATCATTACTCAGAAATCATCCGTATGATTCTTCTCATTAAACCAAGTTGTTTATTAGTCAAAAACCAATGATAAAATTACAATAATAACTCTTTATGTAATAATTTATCATCACACAAACTGAAGTTCTATTCCCATCTTAATATAAGAAATATTGATTTGATAGATTTGGATAATTTATGTGATTTTTTTTGAATTTACAATGAATAAACTCTAGAATTGAAAAAATTTCATATATTTATAATTCAATCTATATTTTATTTCATATGACATCCCAAAATGTTTTATGTTAACTATATTCAAAACATTCTAATATCCTGAGGAGAATTATGAGCTTTCTTTCATGAATATTGGTTTCTAGTACATCCATCTTAGCATTGTCACAATTTTTGACTTTATAATGATTATGAAATATTAATCCTATCTCTTATTCAGATTACACAGAACAATTTTTATCCGATCAGAAATAATGAAAAGATTTTGTTTGTTCAGAACTTCTACAACACTTCTCTGTCTATTCATATTTGTCTGATCATCTCGATCAACTAAAATTAGGATTTATTAATTTGATGATCTTTATATTATTCCTCCTTTAGATGGTTCCTTCATGAGTATGTTCATTGATTTTTAGAGATTATCATCTTTTCTGTTCTGGTGCTTCTTTTTCTAAATCTCATATATCTAGAAACCTCCATATGAAAATATCAAGAATTCTCCATCCAATAGATTCAAGATTTTTTATACAGTGTAACTTTTTTTTTGATTTTGGACTTCACATTTCACCATTTATTAAAATCAAATTTCGTTATTTGAAACTAATTTTTCCAAATATCCCTCAAAATTCCTCTTTATCGATCTTCTATAAGAGATCATCTATTAGAAAAGAATTTCCCTATTTAGGGTACTGATGAAGAATGTTTTTATTTTATCCTTTCTTTTGAGGAAATCATTTTTGGTGCCATAATAATTATCAATTTTATCATTACATATAACTTCACCAGTTTATTGTAAGAAATATTTATTAACAAAACTCTATTACATCATAACTTGGGACATTGTACCGACTTCATAAATTGAAATTTGTAAAAAAATTAACTTTGTAAAAACTACCATTGTTCAAAAACATTTTGCATTAACCATGATAATTATTTAGTAAAAATGATGTTATAAATGATGAGGATCAACAATGAATCTTATAACTTCGTAATTTTTAGGGTTACACCTTCATCACTTCATACTTTGTAAAATTATGACATTATCTAGTGATGTTTGTATATTCTTCTTTCAGTGGTGCTACAATTCATAAATTTTCCATAATTATGGAAGAAACTTTTAATGTATTGTGGATGAAACCTTACCCTCCTCAGTAATGAATCAAAATAATGTTACAAATTCTTTTGTGTTCTTTTTATTTCGATCATCCAGGTTCTATCGAATTTAATTTTGATGCTTGTACCTTTTGAATTTCATTATTCGGTAGATTTCCAATATCCCCATAAGATGTTAATATATTATTCCAAATATTAATTTTTCATTTTATTTATCCTTCATCTATAGAAAAAACTACTCTCAACTATTCTTCATTACTTTTTGATATCATATAAAAGTAGATCTTACATCTTTGGAGCTCCTTCTTCCATTGGCTTGTCCTTCTAGAATATGTTGTTATGGTGGAATTCATCCACAACATCTATAATAATTTTTTTAACCTTCAACTAAATCATTTTATTTTCAAAAAACAATCTATATTAAATGAAATATCAGCATCATCTGAATCAGATAAAATCTTCAATGATAAAAACACATTATACACATAAAAATAATATTTTAAAAAATAACTCTGTTTACCTTAAAATGATTTTATCTTCATTCATAACCTTTAGAGGACTAATGTATGAATTATTATTTATAAATTTACAATACAATTCATTAAAATAACTTTTTGATAAGGATTAATATATTTTTTTATAGAAAAGTTCATAGAATATTGAAAAAATAAATTTATTCTTAAAAATAGGTATTTTAATAATGAAATTATTTTATTTAAATTTAATGATTATTTATTAAGAATAAATCAATAAATTTTAATTATGGAATATATATATATCATAATGTTTTTAATCGTATTTATTCCCAATAATCAAACATCCGGATTATAATGATTTTAAACCATCATGGTTTATTTAGACCCAGGGTTTAATGTAATGAAAGTTTTTGAGAACATCAAATTTATTTTAGAAGAATAAATATTAAATATTCAATTGTTACAGGGTTCTTTCTGGTTTTTAGAATAATAATACTAAAACCTTTTAGGTAGTCATTTGTGATACTCAGTTAGCTAAAAGAGGCATAGGTATTATCAAATGAGAAATTGATTACTATCTAAGTTAAATATTTACCAAGTTTGATCTAAAGTCTATTTTTTATATCACTAAATAGTGAATAGAATATAACTCTAGTAACTTGGGTCTCCAAATAGAATGTAGATGCATTGAAGGTTATAATACCTCCTTTATATATATTCAGAAAGGAGAAGAGATTCTATTTCTATATATTGGTTCTAGTATCCTATCCCTATAGTATTTAACTCAGATGATGGAGCTTTATATCTATATTTCTCACCCTACTATTTTTCCCTTCACCCATGGACATGCATTCTGATTCTTTAGGGTCTAAATCTTATATTACTTCCAATACATAAATATCTCTTCCACTTTTTAGCTTCATTCTAATGCAAGTTATTCAGCATTTCAAACCAGTTATAGGATGAGATATCATTTATGGACCATCCTCTTCTAAACCATTGTATACTCCTCAGCCCAAATCTCATCCCTCCTAAGAAAGAGGCTAAGATCCTCTTGATCCCAAATCTCCTAGATAGAGGTTCTCTGATTCATATTTTGATTAGGTTATCTAATTAGGACTATGTACCTTTTTATCGAACTTGTTCTATATCAATAAATTTTTTTCTTGTGCCCATTTCATTTGTTTTTATCTTGGTTATCTTTATTCTTATATTGACTATATTTGTTCCTATTATATAATACGTTAGTTTTTCTATTCATGTGTTACATTTTTATATTTATAAATGGGGAATAAATTTGACGGTAGTCCCATTTTTTGTACCAATTTTTCAATTATTAAGTCCATTTACATTTGTTCTTTACCTTGAAATTTTATCCATATAAGATTTTTGATCCTAAAAAATGAGGATTTTGTGAGCTTTTCCAAAAATTACTTTTTTAATGTTCCCAAATAACATTTATATTTTTATAATGAATTATTTGTTTTGTGTTTGTAAAGTGTATTTCATGAAAATATATATAAATTGGCTAAGTGTAAAAGCTACCGCATGTTTTTCATGAAGAGAGTATGGTAGTAAGATTCGATAATTATATGTGTTACAGTTACCATAAGAAATATTTGATCATCCACAAGTTAATTCAAGTGACCAAATTACCATCAAAGAGACCATGATTAAATTTTTCTATGTATTATAGTGACTACATGAATACATAGATCAACCACATGAATAATTTAAGAGATTATAATAAGTATTTCAACCAACTACACCAGTATGCCCAAAATTTTTAATGTCTATGAGTGATAACTTGATGAAAATTAAAGAGAATTCTCTTTAAAATTCCCAGAACCTGTACATTGATCTTCCAAATGTAATCATAATGGAAATAATGTGAACACACATTTAAGTATGAATATATTTCAAGAATAAACCCAATTTACTACATGAATAAATTGAGGTTCAGTAAGTTTACCTAATGGAGAAATTACTGTAAGGAGGCTCTACATTAATCCTGAGTGAAAAAGGAACCATGGATAATGTGTAACTTCTCAATTACTAAATTTATCATTTAACAGGGCTTGGAGATTTTTTATGATCGAACAATGAACAGATGATCATTCTTTAATGACTATGTTTTCGATAACGATCTTCAAATACATTGTATCTTGCCTCTTAAAAGTCACATATGTTGTAATATGGATTAACACTTTAATTTTTGACTCACCTATGATCCATTATTTTTTATAAGAAATTTAAAAATCATAAAATATTGAAAAACTAACTGAAAAATTAATTCTATAGCCTATTTAGTCATGTGAATATTATGAGAACCGTACTTATCAACCAAAATTCAATTAAATATTGAGTTATATTAAAATCAACATGATATCTTTACTCTCTCTATATTTATTACATATTTATATTTCCCTATATTTTCATCATATTTATTCATCACCTCTCCTTAATTATATTTAATATGTCTATCCAATGTTTATTGATTTAATTTTTTTTTCAATATGTTAATATGTATTTGTAGAAGAAGTTACTTGGAGAACACAGAGAGAAGAGTAGTTTCTTTTTTTAGAGAAAAATTATTAAGTCATATGTTTCTTTAAGGATCTTTAATATGTTTCTTACATAATGATTTATTCAAGATTTTGATGATTATAACTGACTTTTTATGGAAATGGTTTAAGAAAAATGAAGTTATACTAGACCGAGGTTAAAAGAATGAATGTATAAGTTATAGTTCGACACACGATGTTTATTAGAACACAAATTTATAGTCATCACCAGATAATGTTTCATCTATACAATGTTTGAGTTATAAATTGCTGCTACAAAAAGTTTTATTTATGAATTTATGGAGTTTCAGATATATAAAGATTGATCTATGAAGTTATGATGATATGATCAGATGTAGAATGATCAAATAAAGAAGGTTATGAGGTAATTAGACTAATATTATCTATCCAATTTGATCTGATGAAGTTTATTAGATAAAGGAAATCATGTGTATGTTCTAGATAGATAAAACTTGGAGTGCCAAAAAGAGAAAGTTTGTATATGGTTCGATATGGAGAAAGTTGATTTTACTAGAAATGATTTCAGGAATTCATCTGACAAATCATACCATAAATATAAATCTATGAATATCTCCATATAGAAAATATTGTTTCCATGGAACATAGGTTTTTGGATTTCATGAATCTGGATGAAGAACTACAAAAAGGAGAAGATTCATACAAAGAATCTCTATATGTAGGGTTACCAGAAGTTGAAGTTCTTATGAAGATTCAGACAAATATTCCATTATATTTGTAATATTTAAGCACTATGAAAATATTTAGATTTATTTTCAATGTTCATATATCTAGATGAGATTTTAATAAAGATTAAATAGATCATTGATGAAGTGATTTGAGAAAGTTATTATGAATATTGTTGACTCACAAATTTGTGAGGCTATGAAGGTGTTTAATGGAAATTTCAACTAAAAACTAAATTTAATATTAGATTTTGTGCCTCTCCCTTTATTTGTAGATTAATTATAAGTATATGAATGGGATAAAGATAATTGAGAGCTTATAATTTTAACATAGTCTATCTGATTGATCATGAGATGATGTATTATTATTCTAGCGTGATTTTTTGACAAAGAATTATATTTGTTTGAAAAGAGGAACACCAGAAAAAGGTGCATTAGTCAGAGGAATCATAAATATCTCAATAAAACAAATGTTCATTAGACTACGGTGTATCATACATATAAGTACTAGATATAGTGTACTAGAAAGAGGTGCACTAGACATGGCTGTAACAAACTAAGGAGTGTCAGATAAAGCATACTTGATGGATTATTACCCGATGGACCTTTTCTAAGGAGGGATTCCATAAAATATTTGAGTAAGGTAATATTTGAGTATATTAAGGTATTTCAATACTTGGTGGAAGTGTCAAGACCAATATAATATTCATAGTGATTTTAAATATATTTAACCTGTTTTATACATTCCAAAGTCATCCAAATTTCTTATAGAGGAAGACCATGTGATGAAGGAAGAATTTATATAATAGTATTATAAAATAAAAATGAAGAGATTATAGTAGGGGTTTATAACAAGTTACTAAAGAGACTCATGGATGGGGGTATAACCAATCGATAAGGAATAAAAGAAAAGAAGCATATTTGCAGGGTATAACCAACTATGGAATAAGTGTTGGTCATTTGGGGGTAGAACCATGATCAACTAGAGGAATGATTAATGGTGTGTATAACTTGTTGTTCCCTATTAATTTTTAATCATAAAGAAGTTTATATTATATAATCCATGTTGGGGGGGGGGGTATAACCAATATGATAAGGATAGATCCATATTGGATGAACCATATAAATATTGTGTGATTTTATGCCACATTATATTTATTATATATGATTTGTGGTGGACATATATAAATGATTAGATTGAGAAAAATAATTTTTATAGGTTATGTTTTGAGAATAATTCATAAAATAAATTTATAACTGATTCACCCTCCAACTCTTAGTGCTCTAATTTTTATCTAAGAACAAAAATTTGTATCAAAGAACACATTAACTCTTAATTGTACAATTATATAGTCAGTTTTGAGAATATAAATTAAACTAAATTAATGTAGTGTTTTTATAATCAATGGAAAGAACTACCATATTTAGAGGAATATGATGTTACCCTCCCTTCTATCTCTTGGACTAGACGTTCTATACAATGCTATTGGGGAATTTCCTCCCTTTTAGGGGGTTTCAATGATAATTAATGATAAGAGAAATCTATAATTTGATGGAAAATATAAAAATTACATTTTGATGGATCTCTATGTGAAGGTTTATAAAAATGTTATGGGATTTACAACTTTTAATGAGATGTGGGAGAACTTGAGACACAATTATGATGGTAACATAAAATTCTAGGATACAATGTTATAAATATGGAGGGGAAAGTTTGAGGACATCATGATGGTTGATGATGAAAATATTGATGAATACTATACAAGGTCCAATGATATTTTCAGAAATATTATAGGTTTGAGTGAAAATATGTATGTTACAAACACTTCCCACCAAAACAAAATACATTTTGAAGAGAGATATTATGACCCCAGGAGTCCTACCTCCAGTAGGCCCCTATTAGTAACTAGCAATGAAGGTCTAAAAAACCATAGTATGGGAGGCATTACCCTTTATAAATTAATCATGGGTGGGAGATATGATAAAAACACCAATCATATCTGATAGAAAATATATAGGTAAACCAAACTCATCCCACAATACATGAATAATTTAAAATTGATACATAAAAACGTCTACAACAATATACCAAAAAGACAAATATATGGAAGCAACTCAAAAATAGCCCCCACTCAACTAGTAATGTCAATATTGATCTATAAAGTCCTCCTGGAAACCTGAAAAATAGTTTATAAATATAGGGTGAGCATAAACTATATACTTAGTAGGGATATCTTCAAGGCCTTAAGTGCACATGTGAAAATAGAATGCTATTTTTCCAGTGAAAAAATAGAAGAATAAATAAGAACATACACATGTCATCTAAGAAAACACTGACCAACTATGGCTTGATAAAAAATCACACATCTGTTATAATAACATACCCTCAAGACCCTAAAAAAGAATGGCACCATGTTTCTACTTCCCCTTGATCATACACCGTCATACCCTAATGTTGAACATCCTATGATCCCATCCCTTCCACACATACCACATCACATCACATCACATGCCTTCCGTAGGCACCCAGTCCAAAATTCAAATTCCACCAGATTCCAACTACAAACAGATGGGCCGCACATTACATCACATCACATCCAGCCCGCATACAACTGGGCTACACAAAAAATCACTCCCATAGAAGCCCGAACAACAAATTAACCCAGGTTAATCTTAAATACCATCCTATATAACTACTAGAGAAGGAATAGAGAAGGATATGGGACAACAATCCATCTGTATCACGACCATCCTGGATGTCGGGGAAAACACCTAGAACATATCACCTTTGAGAATTGGTAAGGTTATCCCACTCGGGTGGGGTTCATATAAAATATCACAAACATACTTGGTTTGTAGATATCAGATAATTACCATCCTATATGTTCACATAATCTGCAGTAGCACTCACCACATCACCACCACTACACCACACATCAACTATCACAACTACTTCAACAACTATATACAACACTACACAAACATCACACAAACCTCATAACATTTCCCACATCCAATTACATGTTTCAATACATTTTTCATTAGAAATTTAATTTCACAATACACTATTAATAATTTTTTTCAATCCAGTTATCCAATTATCACACATTTATTTCTAGTCTATATAATTTTTCTAATAGCCTATTTTATTTAATTTTTCATCACAGTTCGTCCCATTGCAAATCAGGAGTCTGTCTCAACCACACAATTCTACAACTAGCCTAACTCATATAACCACTTCCAAAACACCACATATCTACCATCATAGTTTCATCACATTTTACATGCCATATCACCATGAAAACCTCACATCGCACATCCCAACCACATCTCACAACACTACCACTGTATAATGCTTGAACCACATGTCACAACAAAAACAACTATTCAAAAACCACCACCCACATAACATAGATTCTAAATAACCACCAAATCACATACTATATATCCAGATTGGTCACTAAAACCAATTCAAAATAGCCTAAACCACATAGTGGAACACATGAAGCACAAGCATACACAACAAAATCACAAAAAAGAATCCAAAATTATTCAGGGGATATATTACATTCAATCATTATTCAGAATTGGTATTATCACACAATACATAATCTAGGGGAAAATAGTATGTTATCCATATAACATTATTTATCTCTTTTATTGAGGGTCTGACCAAACAACAAAATAAAAAGGGTTATATCAACCAAACAACTATAATGAAAACAAGTCTCCTATATGCCTTTATTCTCAATAAGGAAAAAATGGAACAAACTCCTCAAAAACATATATAAAAGAATAATGAAATGTTACAACTCCCCATTCCCATAAATTATTTTTTTCATTATAATTAATTATCATATTCAAGTAAACCGTAATATCTACATAAAAGATAGAAAAAATATACAGATCTCACATATAGAACATGGATAGGTTATAAATAGTATCCCCTACCATAAAGAATCTTTATAATCTCATTATGCACCACACAGAGAAGAAGAACTTTCCTGTAACCAGAACCACATCATGAGATCACAGATCTTCCTACACCACATCAAAGGGTTTTAAAATAACATCCCATACTCACCCAAACAAAAACTACATATCCAAAATTATATCCCAAAGGATAACTGAGTAGAAACCAAGGGGTAAATAGAATAAATTTCCACAAACCACCAAACGTTACCCTCCAAAAATCTCAAATAAAGACAAGGGGAGGTGGGATTGAAGATCCCTCAAAATCACATACACCTTTGAAAAAACAGAAAGATGAAATGGTGGATAAATGAATAAAAAACACCCAAACAAAAGGATTAAAGAAACTAGAACCCACCCATTTCAAATCTTGTAATCCATTCACGATTTGTAATTCATAGGTTTTACAAATTTCCAACTTATGTTGAAATTTTTGTTTCCTTGTACTGTTTTTATTACATTTCATGAATTAACAATTCAAGACATGGATTCATTTTATGGACCCCCCCTCGTTTTCTTACAGTCCATGAAACTATCATACTATATAGTTCGTGAACCACAAACTCATGATGTGAGTCTGATTCACATCATGAATGAACACCTATAGTACTCCTGCAGTCCTTGCTCCACTGATCCCTCTAAACCACCTCTAAATGACTCCAGCTCCCCAAAAAAAGTAAATAAATGAGATGTAAAAAAAATGATAAATTGGATTCCAATAAATCTATTCTCATTATTGAGAATCAAAACAAAACCTATAAAAATAAAGGTGTTCAAACAACCATCCCATGAGTAACCTCTCAGTAATCGTGTCACGCCTCAAATGTTACTACCAACCAAACACACCTGATTGACTTAACTAGAAAGCATATTACACAATAACATAACCATAAAATAACATCAAACTCTACTCATCGAAAACCATCCACTACCACAACTGAAATGTAACACCACATAGAGCATAAAAATCTTGAAATTCTATCCTCAATGCCTGTATTCTAGATGCTATTCCCGTATTGACTCATCCACACGGTTTTAATCACATTATAGTATAATTAATATTTATTGCGAATCAATTACACCCCTTTTAACATGTTGGAAACTTTTTTAAACATCATTAATCAAGAAAAAACACCTCATAATAAAGAAAAACTGAATCATCACATCATCCTGAAAAAAACGGAACAACGAAAGGCACAAAACAACTCAGGGTAATGGTCAAACTTATGTGTCTATTTCTCCCATGTACTATCCTCATGGTAACCATTCCACCACCAAACTTGAACCAAGGGAGGGTCCACCCATGTATCAACTTCTATCTATGATCCTAGATCTATATAGGTTACTCCATGAACATCACATCATCTTTATTATCAAACTATCTCCATTCAATAACATGTGAATCATCATGAATATACTAATGAATCTAAGAAACATGGAAGTAATCATGGATCCTATAAGACCATGGTGAAAATTAAAACTGATATTCTACCTTACCAATGCTCCAAAACACCACGAAGGGACCAAAAAACTAGAAAGAAGCTTACCCCCCCTAACAAACCTTTCATGCCCCACACCAAGGGGAGAATCTCAAGAACACATGGAATCAGACCTCAGACTCTAGGGGAATTTTTCTATGATCAACATTGTACTTTTGATGGTCATATTCCTCCTCATCCACTAAAGAACCAACTATATCTTGTTGGTCATGATCTACACCACATAAGTACCAAGAAATAATTACTCCCAAACCTTCATCCAACACAATGGAGATTGAAAAAATTTCCCATACAACAATTATAAAACCATGTTGATGGATGAGTGATAGCTTTTATTGTACACAAAATTGACTAATTAAAGGTTTCATAACCAAGAGTGAAACAATTCCAAGAAGAATGCCTCCAATATATACAATACAGTAGGGATGGTCTACTCTATCATCCCATCTATATGAGAATGAAAAGAAGTGCTAAGGTGAAAATGAGAGGGAAAAGTGTACTAAAACCCCCTCTAGAATCATGAGGTAAAATAAATATCCTGATCATAAATGAAGGTCCTTGTCACTCTATGAAACTTGACACAATTATACTCATAAAACCTTTCCAAAACAACCACATCACTCGACTCATGAATCTTTATAAAGTTAGTACATTTCTTTAGTCAGTCCACTATCACCCAAACCGCATCACATCCCCCTAAATCTTGGGGTAACCCTATGACTAAATTAATCGATATTTCCACCCATTTATACTTGGGTATATCGAAAGAATATAATAATCCTCTGGTAATATGTTTCTTCACTTTAATATATCGATAAACCAGAAATTTTTCCATAAACTCTACCACTGACCATTTCATCCCCATCCACCAAAGATGTATCCTCACACCAAGATACAAATTGTTTCACACTAGGATGTACTGATAATAGTGATCCATGAAAATCATATATAACTCCCTCATTCATGTTCTACAATTCAAAAAAAGACCAATATAATAACACCTAGTTCCAATCATCCTCTGACCATCCCTCATGAGCATCACAATAACCAACACGATCGTTCATCACCTCTACCACTAAGTCTCATCAGTGAGACTCCTCCACCTATGACATAAAAGATGAATCCATGGTCATCTAATAATTAAAACCTAAACCACTACTACCCTTATCATTATAAGGAATAACTGTAGGATCCTATATTCCTTCCCAAACATCTATATACTCTCGATCCTCAACTTTTGTGACTCATGAATCAGTACATCAAAAAATACCTTACCCTTCCATAGGATGTAAGAGTTCTAAAAATCATAATCCTGATGACACTCCATCCACCACCTATAGTGTAGATTCAGATACTATTGAAAGAAAACATATCTTAGTATATTGTCATTTGTGAAAACCACAAAATGCTCACTCATGAGTTAATACCGTGAAAAATTTATCAAGAACAAATATGTCGATATTTCCATATCATGAGTGGAATATTATTCTCATGGGGGTATAACTGTCTTGATCCATAATAGATCACCAATATATCTTAAATCAACATTCATCAAAGGACCAAATTGGATTGATCACAAAACAAATTGAACAAAAAAACCTCTTCTGGAAACCAAATAACTGGATCACTGAACAAATTCTCCTTCTAGTAACTAAATGCTTTCTACCACTGATTTTTTCCACACAACATCCTGGCCCTTACGCATCAATACTGTTAGCGAGGATACAAATAAATAAAAATAAACTAGGAAACTCTAATAATTTCATGTGAGAATATAGAAACTATGATCTTATGCCACATTCATGGGTGGTTTTCACAAACAATCTTCATCTACCTTCGATACGTCCACTATGACACAATTTTGAGATAACAAATGTGCATAGAAATTCACCTCTCAAATACATAACTCACACTTGGAAAACATCCCATAAAGTTGGTGGTGTCAAATTAAATTTAAAATAACACTGCCATGCTCAAAATAATCCTCATATGAATTTTCATAGACCAGGATATCTTTAATGAATACAATGATAACTGGTCGCTGAACTCCAAAAATATGGTGTTAATAAGACCCTTGAACATGTATGGCGAATTTGTAACTCCTAATGAAATTAATACAAACTCAAAGATACCATACCTACATATTAAGGAACTATTCTAAACATCCCCATCATTTACCCTCAATTGGTGATATCCAAACTATAGATCAATCTTAGAGAACTAGTTATCTTTTCTCAATTGGTTGAAAATATCATCGATCCTTGGAAGAGGGAAACAATTCTTGACCATCATATGATTCAACCTTTGGTATTATATATAAAACATTGAACTATCTTCCTCCTTAATGGAATGAAACACTAGAGAAATCCATGATGACACACTGGGTTGTATGAAACCCATATACTTCATATCGTCCACCTATAGCCTCAACTCATTCAAATATGTGGGCACCATCTGATAGGGAGCCATCAAAATTGGCAGTGTTCCCGACTATACCTCTATCCTAAACCAAACATCACGTAGATGAGGTAGTTCCATATCCTCCCATGGTAAAATATCGAGCAACTCTAAAAAAACCCTAGGAATACCCCCAACCCAAGATTATAATGAAAAATCCACAAACTACGTCAAAGAGGCTCAACATCCCTACCGAAAAACTGATAGCCTCACTCACAAATTAATACCATTTAATGGCCATGTACCTCGAAAAATGAAACACATATATAAAATAATTTGATAATTTTAATCATGGAATAAAACCAATACATACGAATGATCATATCATATGAATATATCTACAATATTAGAATCCCCCTATTGACTGGTGCTGCCCCATCACCAGTCTATATCCTCAACCCACATCAAACAAAGAAGCATGAATTCCAACCAGCATAGATAACACTAGGGTAATTTCAAGAATCTATACATCAAATCATAATATATAGAAGAAATAACTAAAAACCAAGGAGTATGAGGAAATTGAGTCAAACAAGGAACATACATGGTTTGATGAAAAACCGATCATTCCTTGTACAACTCCCATCCCTACTGGCACTGTTGGATCTAACATGTAAATATATCCAGGCTCATCTCATCATCCTCTATGTTATTGGACTCAATGGTCGGGCTATGGATTAAGTCCCTATAGGGAAGGTTTATCATGAGGATTAACTTTTACAACTCCATTGACTCTCAGTTTCTAAAAAAACCTGTAGTCCCTACCATTGGAACTGCCCTTCTGGAAACTACTACTACTAAAAAAGGGCCTGACTGACCATTTGAAACTGACCTCAATGGGTGATCTAACACTAAAACATGTGGTTCCTAAATCTATCATTATATATATATATATAATGAAAAATCATAGAATTTTCTTGAAAACAACCTAACCCAAACAGAATATGAAGAAACTATAGTGGCTGGTTCCCCACTAAATGAAACCCTAGCCGCCTGAACATCTAAGACCTACGCCCTGAATATTTTCTCATAAAAGACACTTTTAGAAAATTAATTGAGGAGAAAACCCCTTATAAATAAACATATAAATAAAATAATCCTATTTATATACCTCTAAATATGTCAAGATCATAAATGGTGTGAACGCGTACCTAATCGTTGGGTGAAAAGCCTCCTCTAGATGCCTCGCTCTAGAATCATTATCTAAACAAACATAATGTGAAAGGTGAATGATGTCCTTGAACCAAATAAAATTATCGAAAAAACTCATTATCCCATTTTTAGGAGAGAGTAGATCCTCCCTATTAGATTCCCTCATCATGGATGACAGGAACTGCTCCCAAAAATCCATCCGATTGTCGGGCCGAAACATGTTTTTCTGCATTAGATCACCCAGAAACAACATATAGCATTAAAAAACTACTCCCTACATCTAAATTACATCCAATGGAACCAAAAACATACCATACACTTATTGAAGACCCAAAATAAATGTGAATATTCTCCAATATAAATTATGTATATAGATCAGATATGCTCCCCTCATACTTATCCAAACCGCTTGGTTGAAAGGAATGAAAATCCCACTCCCATGCCTCATCATCCCTTATCGGGTAAACCCTTCAATGATCAACCAGGCCAGATTGATGAATTTCAACTACCTAAGCTACACATGTATGATTAAAAGGATATGTTCCTAAAAGGAAATGATAATACCATAATCCCGATGGCATGGAATTTTATCAAATATTATTTAATTTATTAATTTTATTTTCCCATAATGAAAAATTCTAGATAAAAATACATAAAATCATGATACATGTACCATTCGTAATTATATACCCTAAAAATAGGTCCTCCCCACATGCCCATCCAATATGCTCAGAGTTTATGCACTGGATAATGCAGGGACCCTAAAATATAATTTCCTATATGCTCCCCAAGCCTTTGTCACAGTCCAAGGTAAACTAGAATTTTTGTCATAATAACCAATGAAAACCTCACAACTCCTAACTCAAAACTCCATCATATATCTTAAAAAAATCATTTTATTCTACTATATCTTGAACCCTAGTGCAAAGATTCCAAATGGGGAGGGAGAGATAATGAGAACTGAGTCCCACCTCAATTAGGCCCAAGGTTTTTAACTAGCATGAAGGGTATAAAAATATGACAATATGGGAGGAATTTCCCCCTATAAATTAATAAGGATTGGGATATAGAAAAAACAACCACCAAAAAACTCTAGAAGATAATATAATGGTAAACCAAAAAAATCTCACGATGCATGAATATAATAAAACCGAGGCATATAAAAGTCTACAACAACATACCAAAATGAAAAAATATATGGTAGTGGCTCAAATGAATCTATTACCTAGCTGTTAATGTCCAGATCAGTCTCCAATGTACTCATGGAAACCTAAAAAATTGTTCATATACACAGGGTAAGAATAACGGGTATACTCAAGAGGGACATATCTAAGGACTGAAGAGATCATGTTAAAGGAGCATTCCAATACACCAATGAAAAAAGAGTATAAAAAATGACTTATTTTGGTAATCTAACGAAACCCAGCCTCACCAGGGATTTCTCACCAAATCACACATCCAATATAATAACATATAATCAATATCACAATATATAAAGGTACCCCAATGCTACTTCACCAATGATATTCCACTCTCACACCCCAACTTAAAACAACATATGCTCCAATCCCTTACAAAAACACCACATAAAATCACATCACATACCACCTGTAGGCACCTAAGACACACATTACTTTGCATAAAATCATACCAATATAAACATGTGACACACATCACATCACATCACATCACATCACATCACATCACATCACATCACAACGCAACTGTAGACACTAGAGTGACAAATCACATCACATAACATCACATCACATATCTCCCAAGGACACTTAGGACACAAATCAACATTGAGTAATCTCCAACACTAACTTATTTCACCACTATTGATGTATGTGCATGAGAGAGGGGATATCCTACCATCCATATCACCAATATCCTGGATGTTGGGTAAACAACTGGATATCTAAACAATTTAGTGTTGGAAAGGTTATCTAAATCAACTGGGGCATATATAAACTATCATAAACATTCATGATATGTATATAAAACACAATACCTAACCTAAGAGTTCACATTAACAACATTAACTAAATTAACACACACCACATCACCACCACCTCACCACACACAAACCATCACAACTTTTTCCACCATTATAGGCAACACCCCACAACCACCACAAAATCTACACAAGATTTCTCACTTCTAGTTATAGGTTTTCCACATTTTTTCATTAAAAATTTAATTTAACATTATAACATTCATTCATTCATTTGATTGAGTTACCCAATTACCACACATATTTTTCTAGTTAATCTCATTTATCTTCCAGACTATTTTGTTTTATTTTTTATCATAGTACATCCTATGGAGAATCAGTAAACTATCTCAACCACACCATGCTATAAATATCCCAAATCACACAACCACTACCACAACACCCCCCATCATTTTCACGCCACATCAACCAAGACATCTCAATATGGAAAATTAACATCGCACATCCCAACCACATATCACAACAAAACCATTGTATAATGATGACACCATATACCACAATGAAAAACACTCCTCCATGATCACTTAGCACATCAAATTCAAGAAAACCAACCACTACATCAATACCCCATGTACTACACATCACAAAGAGTCACTACCACTACCTCACAATAACCCAAACCGAATAGGGAAATACAAAAAGCACAAACATACACATCAATATCACAAACTGAATTACAATATTATTTAGGGGATTTATCACATTGAATATTTATTTAGTATGGGTATTATCACACAAACCATAATTCAAGGGAAACCAATTTATTATCCAAATATAAGTTCTTTATCACTTTTATTCGGGGTGTAATCACACAAGAACACATCAAGGGATATCACAACACCAAAAATATATCACAAATAAGTTCTCAAACATCTTTCACTTTCAACAAGGATAACACATGGCACAAACTCATTAGTAACATTTATCAGAGCAGTAAACCATGAAATAACTCCTCATTCCCATCAATTATTTTTAACATGAAAATTAATTATATTATTGATTGTACCTTAGTATCCACATAAAGGAATTTAAATATATATATATATATATCACACATTGAACATGAACATATGAGAATGAGGATCCCTTACATAAAAGAAGATTTTTTATCTCATTGTTCACCATAGGTAGAAGAAGAAACTTCCCACACCCACAAACACACCACGAGGTTTTTCATTAGAGGTTTTTGGTGATTTTAATCAAATGATTTTTCATTTTCCAGGGATGTTTTCATCTTGTAAGTTTCATCATGTAAGGGTATTGATGGTTTGGTTCCGTATGGTAGGTGTTTTTTTTACTGTAGGTTTGTTAGTGGTGATAGTAGATATTATTATTTTTGGTGAGTATGTTCATCATCAGTGGTGTTGGATTGATGTTGAGTGTTCCTTTAGTTCCAAGAGATAGTGTTGAGGGTGACTTAATTTTCATGAGTATTCACACTTTTGAAATTCAAAATTTTTAAACATAGAAATGTATCATGCAGTTTTCTATTAGGGGAATTTCTGGGGGAAAATCAAGCTATGAAATTTGAACTAGAATTTTTTTAAATTGTTTAATTTGTTTTTTTTGAATTTTGTGGATAAATTTGTAAAGTTATCACTTAAAAATAATTGGGTTATTTGAAAATATTCAAATATGGATTTGGAGGTACAACCACACCACGATACCCTAGATCAACTTACACCAAATCAGGATTTGTAAAAATGTAGTCAATACTCTCCCAAAACCAAAGTAACATCACTTTCATGATAACCCAAATGAAAAATGAGGATAACCTAAGGGGTAAAGAGAAGAACATACCACAAATAATGAAAACTAAACCACTAGAACCTAAAGATCCAGGTGAGAGAAGAAGAAATGGAAGTTCCCAAGGGTAGTACCAAAATCAATAGAAAGGAAGAGTGGCCTAATTAATACAAATCAGTTCAGAAAAATGATTTAAAAACCTGGAACCTGACCCTTTAAAGTTATATAACATTTTCATGATGTGTAATTCATGGGTTTTCAGAAATTCCAACATCTAATGAAGTTAGAATAACATTATCCTAATTTAATTACACATCATAAATTCACCTTTGATAATATGAATACATTTCATGGACTACCCCTTTCCCACTTACAATCCATGTAATCGGTCAGATATACAAGCGATGAACTGCATACACATGACATGAATCTTGTTCACATTGTGAACCGCCACCTGCAGTACTCCTGTAGCTCTATCTATACTGATTCTTATATACCTATTCTGAATTCATCCAATAACCCAAATAGAAAAGCAATTTCCTGGTAAGGCATGTGACATTACATTGGAAGATTCAACTATTTTATATAAACTAATGAGAAACTCTCCATATAGCTTTGATCAAAAGGGTTCATCTCTAGAGTTTTGAGAGTGTATGTCTTTATATGAACATCAAAATATTCTCATAACATATGAATTTAGAAAATAAATAGTTAATAAGAATATATATAAGGAAGAAAAATATTTTGAAGCTATGCTGAAGGGTTAGTGTAGAGATGATGAAATAGAAGAAGAATCAATTGACTCAAACACTAAAGAGGATGAAGAGGATTTCAAAAAAATCAATACTCTTCTTTCTAAACGAATAAAAAGGTAAATTGTAAATGAAAAGTTAAAAAATATCTTAATTATTTAAATTATAATCATAGAGATCATTTTGTAGGTAACTATCTATAGAATAAGAATATTTATTTTGAGATAGAAGAAGAAAATGTGAAGTTTTAGAAATATTATTTGAAGAAACATAATAAAATGTTTTATCTAAGGAAGTAAAATATATTTATTATAAGTGAGAAGGATGATTTATCATTCAAAAAAGAATATGATGGTATAGTCAACTTCTTAGATCATGTTAAAAGTTAATTTGGTTCATTATGAAATGGTAATGATGAAAAATAGAGAGTAAAATTAGAATAGACTCTAATATAGATTTTGGATGAAATTTTTGGGAAAATTACATAAGTAATGAAGGAGATAAAAAATTAAATAAATAATGTAAGGAGATAAATTTTTAGAAGATTGAAATATATTTTCTGGAAATATTGGAGAAAAACGAGGATGTGTTGTTTGATACATAATCAATGTCACTTATAGTATAAACTGAGTTACATAATATTATAGAATACTTCACTAAAAAATTTAATGTGAAAGGTAAATCATCTCATAATGGTGAAATGAAGGTCTATAGAGATAGGTTGATTCTTTCCCTAAACAATCTCAATATACATCTACCTTTTCAAACAACACAGATTTGAACGATAAGAGTAAATGAACTAGAAATGAGAAGGTTAGAATGAAAACATATTCTATCATGAAATTTTGGAATAACTCATGAAGGTTTCCCCAAAACAAAGACACCTATTTTTTCAGTAGGAAAAATAAATAAAATATGTATAAGAAATACTATCATTTTGGATGATCAAGGTTTATAGGTCACTCCTAGTGTTTTGGAGTGTTCAAGAACAATTACTACCCATGTTGGTATAATAGGTCTCTAACAATAAAGAGGTATGAGTCAAGGGAGAGCTGTGATAAGGTGATAAAAATAATATTTTCAAGAAATATATATGAGAAAGAAAATATTTTTTAATAGGTGATGAATTATATTATTTAAAGTGAGTAATGTGAGGAACTCAAGAAACACTACTACAAAAAGGTATTTTAAAAGAGCTAAAACCACCTTTAAAAGTGCTAGAAAATCACTGTTAATTATGGTGAAGATAGGGGGACCCCTTTAATAGTGCTAAAAAGCACTCATAAAGGGTTACCTTTATCCGTGATAAATAATCGCTCATAGAGGTCGCCCTTTATCAGTGCATTTTTATCACAGATAAAGGAATCCTTTATCATGCCCCAATTAGCACTGATAAAGGCCAGGTTGCGTGAGAAAACTAAACACCAGCATAGAACCTGCACACCTGAGACATCACCTACACACAAAACACAAACCAACACCTTCACACAAAATAGCTACAAAAAAAACACCTTCACACAAACAAAGCATAGAAGAACAAAACAACACACACAAGAGTTTCAAAAACAATTCAATTTACATTTACTTGAAATCATGAATACAAAAAAACACAGTTCTATATACATTTAAAACAATGATTTATACAGTTACAATTACAATTATCCAACAAATAGTTAAAAATAGTAATAATTCAACCTTTTTACATTAGTGATCCCCTCTAAAAAATTTTCATCCATGGTATTAGTTACCGAACAAATCATCTGAACTAAGGAAGAAAATTCCACCTATATAAGAAAACAAATATTACATTTGTAATACAACAATGAAATAAATTAAATTTTAATATGAAATAATACATAAATAAAATATGAATTTTTAATAAAAATACACATTTGGGTTGGTTGGGGGACATAAGACTAGATGATATTTGATACCTGAACTTGTTATGGGTAGGTAAGAATCTATGATATGTTACTAGAGTAATGAAAAGAAAAAAATTACAAAAAGTAAAACAATTAATGATTTTGTGAGGTTTCTTAGTGTATGGACTTGCCCACATTCCATTATTAAACCTCTTAGAGGAAGGAACGTCAAAAAAACATGAGGTGCCAATGCTGGTGCTGATGGAGGCCCAAATGGTGTTTCCTTTGGATCAGAAACAAACACATCCATGAGCTCTATTTGACTTGGAAAGACCTGACCCTCAGCAACTCAGTCACTTTTTAAACCAACTTTGGCCCCTGTGACCCAATGAAAATAAACTAGAGAGTTGGGAGGTGACTAAATTTTACCAAACACATGAAATATCCATGAGAAAAGACTAAAGGATTATCCACCTGAGATGATGGTGACCACTGATTCATTTCCTCCCCCACTAGAGGGAGAGGGACATCTGTTTTCCTCTAAAAGAGTGACAAACTCTTTCCCCCCATTCTCCAAACCCGAGAACCTTCCGCCTTTCCCACATAGATTTCGATTCCCTAAGGTTCTTGAGCTCTATGCAGGGAGCCCTAATATGAATTTTATGATTGCGGAGTTCAACGATGCCTTGGAGCTCGTCAAACAGACCCTGGTAGTGCATTTCCCCCAGAGAAGACCATTATTGGACTCCTTTGATAGGTTCTTTTCTGGTTTATAGGATCTAAAAGAGATAGCGATAGAGGTTCTACTTTACAACAGATTAATTTTGATCCGTTTCGCATCATTGAATGTCCTAATCAATGCTTGGTCTAGTGTGAATCGCAGTTGCAATGAGTACTGCTTCTTCCTCCAAAGATGGTCTTATGACATCCATATGAAGTGGGACTCCCCTTTTCTAGAGATCTGGGTGTGTTTCCCTAATCCCCCTTCCTTTTAAAAATCCTTTGATCATTAGTATTCTTGGGAACTTCATAGAGAGGTATTTATCCTCTAATCACCGAATCGCTGCTATGTGCCATACTTTTAATCCCCGTGTTTGCGTGGAAGTGTATGCCTCAAGAAATCATCCTTAGTTCATTTGGTTTACCATAGGAGAAGAATACTTGTGTAGAAAACATGTCGTGTATGAGTCGTGGGATGATATCTATTCTGGTTGAAAGTGTTTGGGACACTCATCGGTGACATGTATACGTGGGTCTAGACACCAGATTTATGATAACTAGAATATGGTCCCAGGTGAGGATGTTTTTCATGACAGCCCCTCAGCGGTCTATTGTAGTGGCCAAAATGGAGAGGGGAAATTGGATACTCTATATCAATCTCACTTCCACGGTACTGGCAGTATATGTTTGCAAGAGGCAGGCATGGGGGTTTCCAAGCAGGGAGTGGGGAACCCTATCGGCACTGAGGCATTTTAGTGTGTTTCAGGGGCTTCAGAGTATGGATATTCCTATGGTTCTGACCTTAATAACGGTGTAGAGAGCTCGGACTCTCAGTCTCCCTCTCAAGGATGGAATGTCCAACCATATAGAAATCATAATTTAGTTGTTGAAGACATTTCCTATCCCATTTCTGAGCCTCCATGTGAAGAAGTCACAATTCTAAAGACAACTTTGGTTTCTCAGAGGAGGAAGTCCACATGGATGCTACAATGATGTTTCACAGTGAGGAGGATGAACCTCTGGGGAACATATTGCAGGAGGTGGCATTGTTGACTGCTATAGTTCCTCCACATAACAAAGGGAGGCTTGATGAGGGGAGTGTGGCAGAGCCACCTAGAATGCAAGAGGTGCACCAGTTATCTACAGTAGTGTATCAACCAGGAAAAGCGAGTCGAGATGAGGGGAGTGTCTGGGGCCCCTTGGACCCAAACATTTTCTATTCATAACCTCTATCCTATCTAAAGGCTGCATGTATGGGGAAGAACAGGCAGAGCCCCAGTGACCTGGGCAACGTTTTTGGGCTGAGGCCCCCCACATAAGGTCTAAGGGTTGATTTGAGGAACCATTTTGATAGTCTAGTTATTCAAGATCAAGCTATGTCTCATGGGGAGGACGATTCAGGTGATAGTAGTTATATTAAACTCTTAGTGGACAGTTGGTACTGTTTCTAAGGGAATGGTCCCAAAATCCCTAGAAGGAAGAAAGAACTGAAAGGGAAATGTGACCCCTAAAATGCATTGTGGTCTAGGAAAAAAACCTAAGGGATGTGAAGACTATTCTTACTTTCCCAAACCAATGGAAACTAGGTTGTCCAAGAAAGGTGGGAATAAGGAAATCAAAGACCTGCAAGATGGGTAATGTGGTGATCCAATCATAGATAGAAAAGCGATGGAAGAAGAGGTAGGGGAGTGCTTCAAGTTCATATTCCACTCCAAGGAAGAAATTATTGAAAAAGTCATTTGGCCTGATGCCTCAAATGAGCATATGGTAAGAATTTATGAACGAAGGATGCAAGTTGTGGCCACCGAGGAGCATGAAGTGTGGATTGACAAACAAGACCGAATAATAGCTTGGGGTTTCAATCAAGGAAAAATCACCCTAGGGGATTTCTATCAGACAATGTACAAGATGGTTACCCACCTCGATGAAATTTTCAGGTAGGATCCAAACATAGGTTTGTACATTGTATTGGGAATTATATAGAGTGGTTGATTCAAATAATCTTAGTCTGGTTTTTAATAACATTGTGATCTTTTTCACATGTAGAGTCTTTTGTTTTGTGAAATATGGTTTCCCACTTGTCCTTAATGTGGATAAATAAAAAATCTATATTTTGTGGTAATAGAAAATAAAGTTCACAGTAGTCCTAATAATATCAAAGAATATATTAAAGTGATGATAAACATTATCTTACCTCTTCACTAGAGCCATCCTAGTTTCCCTTATCTTCACTAGTTTCCATTGTGCTAGGAATTATCATTATATAAGCTAGGGGTGTGTAATGGTCTTGGACTTTGATAGAATGAATTCCCACACTATGTTCTTGGAGAAGTGATTTGACTTCGATGGGATATTTTTTATAGAATATTCATTTGTGAGAGATCACACTCCCAAATCCCTCTTTCTCTATTTCCACTTGACACAACACTCTCCAGACTTCTATGGTCAATATATTCCTCCTGTAGTTGTCCCAGTATTGTAATGTGATGATAAACAACACTATAATTAGAGAAGATACCCACCAACTAGAAATTATTTCACTGGAACCCCATATATTGTGACGAAATCGGTTAGAACCCTCATTGTTGATGGTGTTGGATCTAAGTTCATCATTTGCTTCTTAGACATATAAAGAGTTTTGGGTATTCTGAAAGATGTTTTCTTGTCTAGAATATTACTTTTTTATGATGCAAGTGCCCATGTGTCCTCCTCCTCATCCACTATTAGAAGATCAATGTGCTTTATCTCCTAAAATCATCGCACCATAGATCATCATAATGTCCAATATACTGATGTCAAACTCACCATACATAAAATGAAATTTTTTCATGTATTGACTCTATGAAATGAACAAGTATACCATAAAATTTTGTTTCAATAAGTAATGGTTTAGTAATCCTAAATTGATTCATAAAATCCAATCTTTTTTAAGTCAACCAAAAACTCTATGGCAGTACACTAAACCAAGATGGGACAACCCTGGTTCATCCCAACGCTTCCACCTGATTGACTAACCCAGCCAAACAACCCCCCAAACTTCTAATTTGATATATAATTCTACATTTTTGATATGTAAATATGGGTTTTAATCTCCAAATCATGTTATAACCCTTTAAAATCAATCCACATAGGCTTCAAAATTAAGATCATGACTTTTTCAAAGTCATGTGATCACATGACCATAATAGGATCACGTGATCAGATGAACCTGGGATATTTATACGATTGCACGACCCATGGTGATTTATGCGATCATGTAAATAAGAATAGAATACACAAATCATGGTTCAACCGAATTACATTGATTATGTGATTTGTTTATGTGACTTGATCATGTGATTAGATAACACGATCAGTTCACATGAAGCATTCATACAAAAGAGATTATGTGACATGATCACATGAAGAGGATTATTTAAAGTGGAGAAACAACCAAAGAGTTCTCGTAGAGCTATGAAATATAGAGTCATTAGTGAAATAGATTTTCCATTACTCTCATATCTATAGAAAATTTCACAAAATACCAAGAGAATATTCGAATACTAAAAGAAAAATAGAAGCCTAAGTAAATCATTCCAGTATTCACTTCTTTATAACAAATTCCTTTGTACTTATTATAGAAATTTTATGTTAGGTGTATATGCATCTAGAAATTGATGTGATGCAGGTTCTATATGAGGTGCATAGGCTCCAAAATATTTATGGACATGAATATGTATATATGATGTAGGTTTATTTGAGTAATTGTTGAGATGAAATATCTATGGGCAATGAATTTATTGTGAAAACATCAAGTTTATCTCTCTGATTAAGCAGACATAGTATTATTTATCTTCCTCCAAAGGCATGTCACATGGATATAAATATTCTCAAATAAACTAACTCTGCAAGGAATAATGAAAATCAAATCAACGTTTCATTATATATATATTTTTTGTTAAAATAGACATATTATATCGTAACACTAACTTTACATCATTCCAAATGGTTTATTTGGTCCAAATATAGGATAATAACAAAACTAATGATTCTTTTTGCACTTTACTTCTGTTAGTAAACTACCACTTAACATAGCATCTGATCTGAAATTCCAATCTAGCATCCCCATGATTCACTCATCCGACACCATCTCTATGATATCATTACTCAACATTCACTTTTACTTCTCTTCTTTCACCCATTTTCCTAGTAACCCAATTAATATTACAATAAAAAAATAACCTGATTATTGAACTCTTTTTTTAAAGGCTGAATAGATTTGACCCCTTTATCGACTATGTAAATCCCTTTATTGTGGCCTCATTTGACATAAAAAATGCTGTCTACATTAGGACCACTAAGAAATGATTTTGATGTACTAATTAATGGTTCATCCTCTATTGAACATTCATCTGACCCTTTAGTTGTTTTGGTCGATAACATAAAAATTGACCAGTTTCAGTTTTGGGATCTAGAACATAAAATACTTGTACTGCCTATGATGCCATTATAAATAGATCGTCTTTCTCCCCTTTCATACTAAAATCAACTTACACGAATCCCAATTCATCTATTTTAACATCACTATTATTTTTAACCCACTTTCATTTAAAAATAATCACTTGGAATTTCGTATAATCAAACTCCCCTATTTGTTTGATGATGCCAAAGTATGAAATATTCACAGAAATTGGATTTCTGTCCTTAGAACTGGAAACATGCATCGCTTTAGTAACAAGTATAACCCCAATATTCTGCATGGTACTGTCTTCATCATGTCCATGAGTATAGAATGTATAACCATTAACTATATAAGCATTGCAAGATAATACATACACACTTTCTCCTCCATCTAGCCATTTAAGTCGTTATGAAATTCAGTCTGGATATTCGTCTATCTTCTTAAAAATATGGTCTTGAAACCATCCTGTAAACTTTCGATTACATGTATATGATTTCCATTTTTCATCTCTAGACAGATTCAAATGCCTAATAATTTCTTTTTTGGTTTGAACATATGGGTCAATGTCGAAACTATTATGCAAAGCGTAAAGCTGGGCCTGCTCCTGATATGTAATATTGACTGTGACAACCTCTCGTCCAAAAATTCCTTCACCCTCAAATCACCCAGTGTGATGAGATTTATGTCGGCCAATGATTTCCATACCAGAATGGTATTCAGTATAGAATTCAACCTCTTCCTCAACAATATATTGCTCCGCAATACAAACCTATGGCCAACTTTGATTTTCAACATACCATTTTAAAATCATTATATACAGTTCAATGGGGTACATCCATCTATAATGTATAGGACCACATAGTCGAATATCTCTCACTAAATAAACCATCAAATGAACCATCATATCAAGGAATGTTGGTGGGAAGAACATTCCAAATTCACATAATATGACATCAAGTTCTCTTTCCATAGTTTTCAATTTCGTTGGGTCTAGAACATTGCTATCTATAGCTTTGAAGAAGAAATAATGCTTTGTTAATGTATAGAGGAAATTATTAGGAAAAATGCAACGTAAAGAAATAGGAATTAGATCTTGCATCAAAACATAGAAGTCATTATATTTTAGACCCTTTAACTTTAAATCTCTCATTGACATGATGTTCTTGATATTTGATGAATACCCCTCTCGAACCATTACGTTATTTAAGAAGTTTCAAAACTGATATCTCTTCTTCTTGGAAAGATTATAAGCAACAGGAGGAAGAAATGTTAGTTTTTAACCCTTCATTGGTGCCAACTCTTCTCGTATTTCCATCTCAACCTTGTATAATATAGCATTAATTCGATCATTTATTTTTCCAGGTGCATTTAGCAACGTGCTGATGAAACTATCACATACATTTATCTGAACATGCATTATATCAAGAAAATGTCTGACATACAGACAATTACAATATGATAATTCAAAAAAAAAAACTGATCTCTTTTTCCAACCGGTTTCGGAAAGGTTTTTTGAAAACATTTTACCAAAAGTAGTGTCCACATATTTTACTTTCACAAAAAACTGATCACATGTTAGTGGATACGGTGCTGTAGGTTCTTCTAAACATCCATCGAATTATATCATCCAAGATTGGTACTTATGTCATCAGTGTAGAAATCTATGATGTCCTAGAAACATGGTTTTCTATGACTGTTTCAACCTAATAGACTATGTACCTTGTTCAAAAATAGGACACCCTTGAGCTCCTTTAATGCTTTATATCCTGAAAAATTTCCATAAGCAGGAATGTCATTTATCATCCCGTACGACATGGCTCTCAAAGTGAAATATTCATTTTTGTATATACCATACAACGTAACACCTGAATCCTAAAATAATTTCAAATCCTTAATCAATGAAGCCAAATAAACATCAATATCATTACCTAGTTGTTTTGGTCCTAATATAAGCATAGATAACATGAGGTATTTTTGTTTCATGCATAACCACGGTGGTAAGTTATAATTTACCAACATAATCGGCAATGTACTGTAACTACTGCTTTTAAAACCAAAAGGATTCACTCTATCTATAGATAATGAAAGATGAAGTTTTCTCAGCTACTTTCCAAATTCAAGATACTTATGATCAATTCTCTTCCACTGAGGAGAGTCCACCAGGTGATGTAGTTTCCCATCTTTTATTATTGTATCTACATGCCATTTTAATTGTCTTGCAATCTCCTCACATCCATATAGGTGCCTAAACCTTGGAATGATTGGAATGTCCCATACAACATTTTTAGTACTGTATTCATCGTTCTTTTATCGATAAGTACCACATTTTAGTCATTATTTAAGTGATTGGTGGTCCTTGTGAAATAATATATAGTAATTTTGGTAGGCATGTGTTATTTTATATATCATACCCATCAATAATATATTTTATTTGGCATCGTATTTTTATCTCCGGAGCTCATTATCTTATGGGAGCATGTCATTCAGGAGAGAAAGTAGTTCTGTAAAACTAGAATCACTCCACCTATTGCCTGGTTTCAAATTATATAGCTTCATTATGGCTGACAATGCTATATATTTAGTGAAACTAGCATACAATGGAGTCTTTACACAACTCTTTTAACTTCTCAAACAGTTTGGGGAAATCCTGAAGTTCATCTTCAACTATCCTTGTAATTTCATCAATATGATCTTCATCATCATTCACATCAGTAATCACATCCTCCATATGATCGTCTTCATTGTTCAGGCTTGCAATCCTATCAGATGATCCATAAAACACAGTGCTATCCTAGACACTACCTGCATTCATTTTCCACCACATCTATTTCAACAGTTATAACTTCAATCTATTCTATGATATATCAGGTGTTCTTCCAACTCCTCTAGGATAACATGTCTTGAATAACAACAGCGTAAACAAAGACAGAGGATCCGAGAAGGGTCATATTCATGATATTTTGCAAACTTGATAAACTCTTTCACGCCATCTTCATACTCTTTTTTCAAATGATTGGAATTAATCCATTATTTATTCATATTCATTCTATTTGATATAGTACTATTAATATTTCACAAAATAATTACACAAAATATGTTCAAATAGGGTCATCATCCAATTATAATCAATGGAACTAGCTATGGTAAACAATACCCTCACCTCTCCATGAATTACTCATGACCAAAGTGGATCACACCCAACTTTCCAACCACCTGATCAATGGAATTATCTATGAGAATCCCTTGCACTAGAATGTATTATTATCCCATATTTAATCTATATGCATTGTTTTTAACCAGTTTTTTAGTGTTTCTCTAGAAACATAATGTCTCTAGTCAAGAACTATGGTACTAAACTAAGAGATGGTATGATTTTCAGAAGCTTTCTTGTGGGTTGAAGGATTCATTACATGTGTTGTTATAGTTATTTGACTAGGGTGTTTATAAAGTGTCTCATAGAGTTCTCTAGTGAAGTGGTTTTCTAAGATTCAGTGGAATTGCACTAGATACAAAGTGGTGGTTCCTTTGAAATGGGTAAAGTGTGAATTGATATTCAATTGTAGAAGAACTACAACATGGAAAACAAATAGAATACCAATCATCCCAACAACTGTAACACCATACACACACAAAATCGTGCTCACAATCGCAACACCATACAAACCAAACAATCACAATTTTAGAATTTGAAAATCAATTTTTATTAAATTCTGTTTGTTAATTCAGGGGTTATCATATATGTTTTATCATCACAGGGAATTAATTAATTAGTTAGTATACATAAATTACAAATTGTTATATTGAATTGTTTATCATGAACCAACCAACATGCAATTCATTAAGTGTGCAAAGAAGGACCACCAATAGCCACAATTTTCAGTAGGGAATTTAGCCCATACATTTCGCAACATAACCATCAATTTCAAAAAGTAATAACATGAGAACAAGAAGAAACCATTAAGTAAGAGGAGAAACTCACTGAGAAGGTGTTGTTCAACGGTCAGTAGAGGTGCGTTCGTGATAGAGGAGAGGTGCTTGACAGAGGAGATTTCCAACTAAAAAGTAAACAAAAAAAATGAGATCTCACATGTTAAAAATTTTTATTGTACAATAGTGGGATTTTATTTTCCATCTATGATATATACCTCATAATTATTTATTTTTTGTGTATCTACTATTTTATTAGATGTTTAACTTATGAATAGGACATGTTTGCTTTTTAGGAGAAAGAAAATTTTTATTTTACTATAATTTAGGGGTATAATATTCCAAAATAATTTTATTTTTTCCCAAAGGATTGTTTCTATCCCATAGGGATCATGAACTCCTCTTAGGTTAGTGGAAAGCCAGGTTAGTTGTTAGTTATGATACTAGTCTGGGACATATCATTACATTTACAATTGTAATTGACCCATTTACATTTAAATATAGGATTGGGGGGGGGGGGGGGTCAGACACTAATATATAGAAGGAATAAGAGAGGAAAAAATTATCCTAGAATCTCCATTACAAGTGATGAATTATGAAACATACACCGAGTAAGGGAGAACCATGCAAGAGGAGAGGAGTGAGAGGTTTTTATTACGCAGATCAATTATAAACTTATGTTTTTTCTAAATTACAAAAGAAAATTCTTTCCACTCATAGATCATTACTGATTATTGATGATTTTTAAATATTGTGAATATTTTAGATTATTATCATAAAGATTTATTCCATGAATCATGTTTACGTTCTATGAAATATTTCCTATAACCCAAATAATTTATATTTTTGATCTCATACCCTTATTCATATACTATTATCATTATTGATCATTGATTTATATCTTATAGTATTAGCCTTATTTCTCATTTTATCTCTCCCTTTATTTTGTTTTCCTTCCCCAAGTGAAGAAGAATGGTTTTTTGTAGGGTATACCTTAGAAGTGTTGTATCTAGGAAATGTTAAAGATATTTTATGAAATAAAATGATTATGTATCATGTATTCATAGATATTAAACCATTATGATTCTTCTGTGGATCGTAATGCTTTGTATTTAATATTCATCTAATGTTTTTTAGTATTTATGCATGAAATGTATGGGTCACTATATGGTACCTGAAAGATCGTTTGGTCCTCCCAATGGTTTCAACTCCATAACATGCATCTAAACTCGCCCAGGTCCTTTACCTCACTAATCCTAAAGAAAACTACTTACATGGATACACGTAGCCAAATTTACCTAAGGGTGAATAACCTCTAGAAACTCAATATTCTTTCTACCTCCCAAAAAAATTGATCACCTTGTTAAAAATCATAATGCATTAGATTAAACTATTTCAATTATTTAACATTAATTGGGTGGGAAGATCTATGATGGCGACTTTGGAAGGTTTTAATTGGAATAGATAATGAACATGATGTTCACAAGGGAAAAAACAATTATAGAGGTATAGGTTGCGTCCCATGAACTTTTATCTATAGGAAAATTAGTAAAAGGGAGCTAAGACCGACTCCCTATTAGAAAACACATGAAATACATTGACAAATGAGGTATTCTATACATATACTTACCCTTCTATATTTTTTGATAGCTTCAATCTTGAGATGAATCATTTTACACTAGAATAATATATATTAACTTATAATTTTATAGAATAAAAAATACATTGACAAGGTAAATGGGGTGAGTCTATGTTTGATCTCTTGTTGTATTTCCTCATAAAAATACCACACCCTAGAATCATTTTAAAGAATAATGTTATAAGTATAGAAAATAATATTCTTAAAATAAATTCTAAACTATCATATATTGGATCTCATCTATTAGATAGAAAAAATGCATGTCATTATTTCTCCTTAAATTCCAAATAAATGAAATTATCCAATGATTGAGTACAAAACATCTCCAATGATATCTCTGGATCCTCATAATCACCAAGAAACAAGATCCATCCCTAATAAATAGGTACCAGAAACAAGATAATAAACCATGGAATCCAATGTTCCTTTATATAATGAATTAAAATAAAACAAATCTAAAAATCATCTAACCATATATCTATCTTCTAATTAGGCATATTCAACACATATTTAAATAATAACTAATGCTAAAAATTAAAAAAATGAGTTACTCTTTGAGTTATACTACTTAGGGATCACCCTTATACAGTCAATTGAAGCATCCTGAATCACCCCACCCAAATCAACCACAAGTATAATCCTCTTACCATAAAACTACATATGAAAATGCATAAAACAATACATAAACCATTGTTAATGGTTTTAAACCACCAAAAAAGTGGAGGATGATTATTCGACTACTAGAGGAGGTGGTGGAAGTAGTGGCGAAGGATGAGGAGAAGCAGGTCACGATGGAGGAGGGATCATAGCGGAGGAAGAGGAGAAGGGAACAATGCCAGAGAAGGAGGAGGATGGTCACTACAGAGGAGGTGGACAAGGTAGTGGTGACAGAGGAGGAGGTAGAGGTGGAGGAGGAGGAGGAGTCGCAGCGCATGGTTCAACTTCTATGAGGTCGTGAATGGGTGCGATAGAGGAGGGTCATGTTAGGGATATTTTATAGAAACTAATGGAACCTTTATCAATACTAGTTAAAAGTGCGGATAACAGTATGTTTTATAAGAACTTTTATTTTAGCGCTGATAAAACATAAATTTATCAACACTTTTTGAGTACTGATAAACATAAGTCTTAATCAACGCTAAAAAATCACTGACAAAAGACCTATTTATCAGTGATATCATTTTAGTGCTGATAAATAGGTATTTTATGAATGTTCTTTTAGCACTGATAAAGGAACAAATTTATAAGCACTCAAAAAGTTCTGATAAAACAAATATTTATCAGTGCTAAAATTATAGTGGTGATAAATGTACACTTTATGAGTGGTAAAAAAAGTGCTGATAAAGGGTACACCTTTATCAACACATGTTTTAGCGCTGATAAAGTGTAAATTAATTAGTATTTTGGAAATCGCTAATAAAAGACGACCCCTTTATTAGCACTTTCATCTAGCTTTGATAATGGGAAGTGCTTCCCTTGCCCAATTTTGTGGTAGTGAATGTTGAAAAAAAAGAAATATTTTATAGTTATTTGGATAGATAAAGTGGCCAAGGCTAAAAAGATAGATGGATCACAAAATTCTGTTGTAGAAAAATGGAATAGATTGACTTTGGAAGATGAGAACAAAGTTGATAACAAGTTATCTATAAATAGTGGTTTGAATATTTATAAAACAATGATAGGATTGTGAAAAATGGGTAATGTACTACTAACTATGTTACTATCCTTTCAACCTAAGACAAAAGTATGAAAAGTATGATGCAAACTCAATGGAATAATGATAATTAAAAAAACTGAAGTGAATATGACATATAAGGACCTGACCTTAAAGATTGCGTAATATTTAGTTTTAAGTTAATAATTTATTTTATCACGTTTTAGGATCATTATGGATTATTTTTTTAATGAACTAGGACATCACACTTAAATAAATAAAATATATATCAATAAGTGGACACTTTCACTTAGTATCCATTTTTTTCCCACAAAACCAATCTTTTATGATATAATATGTTTTATTTTCATGAAATATATTAAAATTATTATCATTACTCATCATTTACCCTCCTCATCTTTATTACCCCATTAAAATTTTTTAAAAAATGGTATGACCAAAAAACACTCATTATGAGACACATGAAAAGAAATAAGAAGATTTTTTATTCATACGTACTTATATAATATTTTTTAAAAAATTATACTTAAGGATAAAAATAAACATTTTATTACCCAAGAAATCAAATTCTATGAACAATTACTTTCATAAAAATTTCATAACAAATCATAATGGTTAAATAAAACTCATAAAGTTTCTTTTTGAATCATGAAAAACTTATGAAAACTTTTTCAAGCAAAGATATAAATTTCACCCTTGAAAAGTTATAAATATGTTCCTATAATGATAATCTCATGAGTAACCACATGGGAGCATAATATAAAGAACATGATGTTATGAGATCATAGAAAGAAATTAAATTTTGTAGAAACACAAAAAATGACATAATCATAAGTCAAGGATTACTACTGATACAACATCACATGATGGGCTTAATCCTATAATGGATTTGGTTTACCCTCTAATCCCATGCATAACATCTCAGGAAGAAAAATATTTACCGAATGAATTTGAGTGATATCAAATCAAATCCATCATAAAATGTACATGCTTATATGTTCCACATAAATTAAATCAATAATAAGTCATAAATAGAAATTATCCATGAAAATAATTGGGTTTCATAATCTTCACTCATATAATAATCAAATTATATTTCAAAAAGAAGGCATTTGAGAAATGAACATAAGGCATGTATTACCCCATAAAATTAAGGGATAGTAAGATAAGTATATAATTGAGAGGCATATATACATAATTTAAATGCATTCAATAACAATATTGAGAGATAGAATTTTATTTATATAGAGAATGATTATAACATAAATAAAAGGGTTCTTTAGAGAGATACATTATACCCATAAGAAAACATTTAAAGATATAAAAATATAAATTTCATTTAAAATACTTATAATAATGGTAAAGAGGGTTTTTTATTTAAATAAAACATAGAATATGATAAATAAATACAAATATAAAATTATGTTTGTGGAATTAAAAAAAAACTGTTGATGTTGTATATGTAAAAATAAAGCATTCCCATTGTATTTTATAAAGAAATTCCTAACATTCTGTATAAAATACATAAAAACATTCCTTATAAGAACCTTTTAAAGAATGTAAAAAAGAGTTATAAAATTTCCACCATGATTCATTTATGTCTATATAAATAAATTAATAAAATAATTTTATGAATATGGACATGGAAGAGATATATTTATAAATAAAATCATTAAAACCTTTAAAATGATGTTTTTAATGTGTAGTGTCCTTTATGTAACACTATAAAATATTAATCTTTAAAAACACTATGATGAAATTAAAATATGGTAAAAAATAAAATTTAGCATCCCTTTATTCATAAATAAAACATTTCTTTAAACATTTATAATTCTATGGGAATTTAATAAAAAATATTGGAAGGGAAATTTTGAAAGAGAGTTTTTATAAAATAATGCACCTTACCTTGATTTTGACACATCAAGTAATTTTTTTTTCCTTCCTAAATATTAAAAATTATGTTAATTATGTTAATTTATAAATAAATTATTTAAATTTTAGTATACCTTTTATTTTATTTATTATCATGTTATATTCAATTACTTAACCATTTTAGTTATTGTCAAATGTTATGATTATTTTCAGATCATAACTCCAAAATGACATTGGCAGGTTGACTATGGTCAATAAAGACATTATTTCATCATCTTCATAATAATAACCAGGAAATAATTATCATTTTTATACATCAATTATACTTTTAAAACACACCATTATATATGATTACTAAAAATGAACTATAATACAATCATGTAGATGGTAGGTCGTATGAACACTTGAGTAATGTATCAATTTTTCATTGATAATGACAGAAATAATTTGAAATCCTTTTTATATTTATAAAATGATAATTATATCATAAATACAATATTTTTGATTAAATAGACTTATATATATCCTCCATGTGATGTGGTGATGAAAACGAAACATGTCACCACATGGAGGTGATAATCCACACATACAGACGAACAATGTTATCATCTTTCAATGAATTAAAAGGTAATAAAATATATGATATATTAATTATCTATAATGATAAATATTTCATTATTATAATTTATATACATTAATTCCATCATTATAATATTTATTTATAGTCGATTATGGAAACAATTACATCAATTCACGAGGCGGCAGTCTGCTGTACACATGAATGATGACTTCATTTCCCTTTGGATAGAGGAGGAGATAGATGTAGTTTATTACAGTAACATAATGACATATCATTATTCAGTATATAATAATGCTATAATATCATCATGATCAAATAATATTTGGAATATTAAATAAAAAATTCTCGGTTTAGAATGTTACCTATTCTTCTGACAACCCATTTAGGTTTACAAAAAAACATTCCTAGAAGTGTTTTATAATCACCTCAAGGACTCTAGGATGTGATATAGGAAGTATGTAATGGACTTGGTTATGGTGTTTCCAAACCAATATGTTTTTAAGTATGAATATAATAGGATATGAGGTTCCCTTTAATAAGTGAGCGAATGCACACTTTTGGAATTTCATGAAATATTAAATTAAAATAAATTAAATTTCATAGATAAAAGGATAAAAATGATATAATTAAAATGATATATGATTATGGTTCAAAATAAAATCAGGAAATATTTTTTTGACGATTTTAGATTATGATTTTACACTTATCACTTTGTTTTAACCGGTGCGGACCCTTCTTGACAATTCCAATGATAATGAAATTTTTACTCTTTATTGGTAAATATAGTTACTATACAAGGGAAATTGGAAACTAAAAGGACCATGGTTGATAGTTTCAACCATATCCTATTTGTTTGTCTAAATATTGGTTTTTAAGAATTTTAAATCATTTAATAAAATATTATTTTTTATAAAATGTCATTAATGTCATGTTTGGAACTATTAATTTAATTTATCATTGAAAACAACATGAAAAAATGAATTAAATTACAATATTTAAAAATTACTAACAGGTTATATATTTCTATTTTTTTTGTAAAAAAATAATTATTTCAATTTATATTACTTTTAATATTTTTAAAATCATTTATTTTTTTATATTAATTGAATAAATAATGTGTCATTGTTTCAAAATAATTAAAGGTAATTATTTAATTACTAAAAATCAAAAATAAATTAATATTATTAAAAAATAATTTTTCATTGAAATAATATTTATAACCAATCATTATTGGTTTTCGTCGCTATCACAATGTATTATAGTTTTTCAAATCATGAAAGTGTCATTTTGGGATTTATCTTTAAATAAAATATTATAAAAGTAAAACTGAAAAAATATGGAATGAAGTGACAATATATTTGAGAAATTTTAGGAACATTTCCAATCTGAACTAATAAAATTCGATAAATTCAATTTTTTTTGTACTTTTTTATTCCATATCATATTATTGACCACTTTAATTACTCAATTTACCCTTACTAGGGTGACAATTATTTACTATAGTTATGATTTATAATGACTAAAAAAAGATTGAATATTAGAAAAATAGGGATATACTGATTTAAAATAAGTGGTTCATATTTAAAAACTAAATTCACAGAAGTGGCCGCACTTAATTTAAAATTATACCCTTGAGATATGATGAAAAACAGTTTTTAGAAAAATGCCTTTTAAGCATGAAATGATTTTATACTATATCCTAGTATAAAATTCATTCCAAATACCATAATTAGATTTTTTTTAAAAAATTAACTAATTAAATTCTAAAACTATTACAAAATAGAATTTTAATTTGTAAATACTTGAAAAGAAAAAACAATTTTCAAAAAAATTCGAAATTTTCAATATCCTTCAAAAAATGAAACTTATCAGGAAAATATAATTTTTTTATCATAGTCTAATTATGATATGATGATTTAAAAAAATAAATAATTTTTTCTCAATTTAATTATAATATATTTTCCTAAAACACAACAAAATCAATTTTTTATGAAAATTTATTTTCAACTAATAAAATGACATTACTAAAAATTGAGTGATTATTTAATAATAATTACTGAATATTTTAATATTAAGTAATCCCTTTATATATATTTCATAAATAAGTCAATCCTTTTCATACCCACTATTTTAATGTCAAGGTTGTAAGGGTCATATTGAAATAATAACATTCATGGTTCATTTAGGCATGATATTGCATGTCGTATACACTAACGAACATATTGTTTAAAAAATATAAAGGTGTTACATTATTCCATCCTTTAATAAATTGCAACCTCATAATTTTAAATTATTCTCAAGAAAAACGGGTTTCAAATTTTAAAATACCTTTTTTGAAATCCCACATTATAAAAGTGGTTAATAAAGCTTCCTCTTGGCAAGGAGGAAAATAATTATGAAGGCCATATAGAATAAAACATAACTAGTTTTCCAAAAAGTAGAACATTATGGGGATGACAAAATATTGAAATAGAAAAATCATAATTTCTAAATAATAATAGAGAGTCATAGAGATCACAGATCACATTAAACTGAATGACCAAGTGAAATTCAACATCTAAAAAACCATAAACCGATGAGGAGTAAAAAAGCACATCGATTTACCATAAATGAAGGTAATATGATAAATTTTTGTTTCAAGATTATTTTAATAGAGTTTAATAATTACATTACCATATATATGAATAAATAATAAAATATCTTTACTTGATAAGTCTAATATCAGCATTTAATCTATTTCTACCTAATCTCATATTCTTCTCAAAACTATGAGTATTCAAGATGATTTTTCAGTCCTAATGAACTAAAATAAACTTATAATGGATTAAATAATCCGAAAAAGGATAAAAATAATTCCCACTTATATTTATACACTATCCAAAATGAAAATGGTTTGTACAAGATAATTCTAAAAAATTAATAAACCATTATAGGAAGAAATAAAACATTAATCACCAAAGCCCCAACAAAAACATCCAAAGTCCAACTTATATAATTTGATAAATAACTAACCATAAAATTATTCAAAATATTCCGAAAGAAAATTGAAACGCATAGATTTGAATGATTTGATCCCATATTATTCTAAGATAAATTTAACATTTATCTCTAAATAACATCAATCACACTTAATGTCTCATACCAAAAATGTATATTACCAAATAAAATAATATCGAAGATATTATAATAATTTCCATAAATAAATCAAATAAAAATTAAGCCACATTAAAATCATATATGATTTCAATATAAAATTTAAACTTCATTATTCAAATAAATTACCATAGTTTTATGTTTATATTAATCTTATAGGTTTCCCAAAATTTTGAAATCCTCTAAAATTACATTAATCACCTCATAACCAAATAATTTTTCAATCACATGGTCATATTTATGAAAAACCAAATGTTTTCAAAATAAAATTAAGATTTATCTATTATATAATTTCAATAAATATGACACTAACCAATACATCACCTAGTATAGTGGTGGGGGGATCCACATTACTGGGTTCAGAACAGTGGACCTAGATAGTGGTGGGGAGTGACGATGTTAAGAGGAAAATCATAGAGGCCGAAGGAGGTCCTCAATGGTAGTAGGGTATGTCAAAGTCATTGGTATAAGTGTTGATGAGGTTAGAACCTCAACGAATTTAGGTTGGCAGACTAACGAGGGAATGAATAGGGTGAGTGGGAGGTGTTAGCATAAAGTCCATCAGCTAATAGGCTCAATGATGGAGGGAATGAAACCATGATAGAGGAGAGAGAATGGATCAGGACTCATTTAATATAAAGGTGAGCATTGTCCATCGTTGAGCTTTAGGTAGTAGGCAAACATATCTAATGTTGTAGTCACAGCATATAAATTCCAGATCAAGAAGCATCCTCCATCAGAGATATCTAAATTGGGAATGTTGATAGCATTTGGCTTTCTATGTAGGTACTAAGAAACAAGAAATTTTACATGGGGAAATGATATCTGTGCATCTTTTTAGGGTGGGGGGTTATAAACATCATGGAAAATTTAAACATGGAAGGGTTTGCTCTACTTTTTTGTCCCTTAGTCCCTTGGGTAATTTATTAGGCTTAGTGCATATGCAACCAGAGGTTATATAGGGTTCCCTCTTCACCAAATTAAAAAGAGGGGATATAAAAAAATAAATAACAAAATTAAAACATTAGGCTTTAGAATAAGAATAAAGTAAAACATAAAGGATATAAATATATTTAATCATATAAAAATAGAATTCTTACTCAAATAATACTTCATTTTTAACATAAGGGTTACATATTCTTCAATCCAAAAAAACATCTCAAAAAATTCCATTAATCACATTTATATCCCATTATTTAAAACCTAAAAAGTTGTTTCATTGACTTTGAAATTAAGATAAACCATGAATTATTATTCCATGATGGTATCCACAACACTTAAGATAACCTCACATAAAAACATCCTTATCTAAAAATTAATCTAAACATTTCCTCTAATATAATTTATAAGGACCTAGCCTTAAACATTACATAATAATAATTTTTAAGTAAATAATTAATTTTATTATATTTGACGATATTTATGGTTTATTTTTTGATGGAATTATTCAATCACCCTTACATAAATGATTATTACATCACAAATTGTAAAATTCCACATAGTATCCATTTTTACAAAAAAAACTTTATTATATAAACAAATTTCTTATCATGACATATATACAAAATTTTCATGTTGACCCCATAATTGTCCCTAGTCATACTTAAAACTGTGTGAAAAATATTCTAATACATGGTATTATCAAAACAATACCATTAAGGGATATATAAAATTAAATAAATAATAGTATTATTTCAGAAATACTTATAGTATATTTTAAAAAAAAATTAATCTTTGGCCTCAAAATAAACATTTTATTACCCAAGAAAGAAACATTTCCAACAAAATATTTTTATAAATATTCTATAAGAAATAAAATTAGAAAAAGAAAACTCATAATTGTTCATTTTAAATCATTAAAATCTTATGTTTTTTTTAAAAATAAATGTATTTAAGCCTTGAAAAAATGATATACTTTTCTAAAAACATAATCTCTTAATTAATCACATAGGAGTATAACATAAAGAATATAGAATCATAAGATCATTAAAAATGGGAAATGTGGTAGAGAAAAAAAATATGAAATAAGTTTTATGACATGGATAAGTAAAATGAAAATATCACTTGGTGGAAATCTTTACATAGTGGATTAGGTTACCCCTAATATCATACATAACATCTCATTAGACAAACAAATTTCTGAATGCAGTGGCGTACTATCTGGGTGAACTGATCATGACCTATACATGATTATGTGTTCCAAAAAAGCGAAACAAAAAAATAAGTCATAATTATAATAATTATTCATTTAAGGAAATTTATTTCATAATATTTCATCATGGAACAATCAAAATACATTTCCTAAATAATGCGTTTGATAAATGAACATTAGGTATACATTACCCCATCAAAGGAAGGGATACTAATCTTGGTATATATGTGAGAGTCATATATACAGAATATATTCATTCTATAACATTAAAGAGTGTTATAAATTTATTTAGAGTAATAATGTCATAATTTGAAGAAAATGGTGGTTTAGAGTGATCCCCTACAAATATAAGATAAAAAATTCAAAATATCAAAATAAAAATTCCATTTAATATTATTTTTGAAAATAATTAGAACAAATGAAATTATGATTTTTATTAAAAGAAAAAAATTCAATATTATAAAGGAATAAAAACATCAAATTATGGGTGTGGTGGTGGGAAAGTTCAATGATTATATATATGTTAAATTAAAACATTCAATTTTTCTTTTGTGAAGAAAGTAAAAATATTAAATAAAAAATATATAAAAATTTTCATTCCAAAAATCATTGAAATAAAGATAAAAATAAATAAAATTTCCTTAATAATTAATTTATCTCAATATAAATACATTAATAAAATAATTTTAAGAATATGTACAAGGAAGTGAGTTATTTAATAAAATCAATCTTTAAAATCATTAAACCGATGTTTTTAATGCAACATGTCTCTCATATAAAACCTCAAAAGATTAATTTTTAAAAAATTAAAATGAAAATAAAATATGGTAAAAATGTAAATTATCATCTATAAGAGAATAAATAATTGTTTCTAGAAACATTCAGAAGAACAAGGACTGGGAAGACAAATATATGTTAGGGAAACTTTAAAAGAGGGTTTTTAGAATGAAGTCTCTTACCATGTGTCTGAATCATCACCCGAGTTATTCATCTTCTATAATAGTATACTTATAACAATTATTTATAATAAATAAGAAGATTTTTCAATTTTATCATCCCTTTTATATTATATTATTTCATATAATATTCAATTACATAATGATTTAAGTTCACATCATATGTTTTGATTATATTTGGATCATAAGTACAAAATGACTTCTAATGGTTGAATATGTCCAATAAAGTCATTATTTAGTGATCAATAGAATAATAATTATGAAATAATTATAATTTTTATACATAAATTATAATTTTTAAACCTACAATGATTTAGGATTATGAAAAATGAACTACATTATAATCATAGAGATAGTTGGCCACACATACACCTTAGTAATGTTTCCATTTTTCGAAAATCATGATGGAAAGAATGTAAGTGTTATTTTATCTTTTTAAAATGATAATATAATTTAAATTTCATATTATATATTTAAATACCCTTATACATACCTCTACATGTTGCATTAATGACAAACAAATAATATCGCTTCGTGGAGGTGTTAGTCCATAGGTTTATGTGAACAATGTTATCATATTTCAATAAATGGAAAGGTAAGAATATATATTATCTATTAATTTTATATAATGATAAATATGTCAAGAATATCATATATATACTTGAAATAAATCATGATAATTAGATATAAGATGTTATGATGAAAATGAATTTCACTGGTTCACAAGGTAGTAGTCCTCCATACACACAAACAATTGTTTTATTCCCTATTTGATAAAAGTGGAGGTAAATGTAAGTTATTACATTAACATAATAAAACTCATAATATTAGAGATAGTGATGTTATTATATCATAATGGTAGAATAATATTATATGTAATTAGAATAATAAATAAATTAAAAATTATCAGTTAAGAACAACACCTCTTCATTGTACATCCTCTTTAGGTTTACACCAAAAGCCTTACTAAAGGGTTTCTATAATAAAAAAGGAATATAATACATGGTAAGGGAAGTAGGGAAGGAATTTATTAAGGTATTAGTTGAAACAAAAATGTTTTTATGTGTGAATAAAAGGGTAGAAAATGAGCCCTTTCGTAATTGATGGATGGGACCCTTTTGAAATTTATTAAAATATTAAAGTAATATAAATTATTTTTCTTGAAAAATTGATAAAAAATAATATAATTAAAATAATATATGTATGTGGGTCAAAATACTATCATATTACGAAATTTTGAAAAGTTTAGATTTGTATTTTGTCCTTATCTCTTTATTTTAATTCACGCTAACCTTTTTCTGACAATTACCATGACAAAAAAAGTCTTTACTCTTTAGTGGTCAAGATAGTTACTATAAATGAAAAATTGGACAAAAAATTGAAAATTATTGATATTTTAAAACATATGAAAATATCGTGGCAGAAGATATGATTTTTGGAAATTTTAAATCATTTAATAAAATATTATATATTATAAAATATCATTATATTTCATGTTTAGAAATATTAATTTGATTTCACTGTGAAAGAAACTAGAAAGAAATGAAATGAGAAGATAATACATTTAGAAATTACTAATATACTATATTTATCTAAACAATTCATATAAAAAAATATATTCAATTTAGTTTACTTTTAATTTTTTTAAAATCGTTTATTTATTTTAATTAAATAAATATAGTGTCAACGTTGAATAAATAGTTAAAGTAATATTTTATAATTAAATTTTTTAAACAAATTTCAATGATAAATAAAAAAATTATATGTCAAATGAATATTTATATAAGAACATATGTTATTTTTATCCTTTTTATAAAATATTATGGTCATTAAATTAAATAAAGTGATATTTTATGTCTTTATCTTTTACGTGAATATTATAAAGGCCAAAATCAATGAAATATGGAACAAAGTGTAGAATCTTAGTTTTTTAGAGTGAGCTGAAATCCTCACCCATTTTGATTTTTTTTTGTGTTTGGTGGGTAGACCAAATTCTTTTTCGATATTTGGAACCCAATTACAATATTTCCGTCAACCCAAGACCTTGTTTTTGGATATATTTAGAGGTTTTTCAAATGCCATGGGAGTTTATATGGGATTAGGATGTGTTAGAGCCCTGAAGGCCTAGTTTTTGAGAAGTGAAGACCGAGGTGCAAGGTTAGATCTTACAGTGTGGCCTCCTAGTGCAAACCTTGTGCTCTCATTTTACATTGATCATGATTTAGTAACCCATGTGAGATGAAGGGAATGAACATGTTTGAACCTCTATAGATTTTAGAGTGTTCTCACACAACTTTTAAATGGTTTGGTAAACCATACGTAATGTAAGGACCTAACCCTAATTGCTTACAGCCAGTTCCTTATTTGATTATATTGGAATATAAACAAGGAATATGGATCAAAAATGACCAAGTAGTTTAGTAGAATTTGGAATCAAGATACATATATATGTTCAACAGTACATCAATAATGGAAATACAACATTAATTTATTCCATTAGAAACATCCATGCCTCCAAGATTATACCTGTAAATCACTCATAACTAACTTCTTTATATCTTTTGATAATGAAACACAAGAAATGGGTGAGATAAAATGCATAATAAGAGTATGAAATAATAATAAAGATATCATAAATGTAAACATAAACCTTAGGCATGGTAAACAATTGAAACACATGGCTTTACAAATAATAAAATTGAACACATTATTGCAGGAATATGAGCTGTGTAAATAATGACATAATAAAACATAATCATGGGTATTATACTAGTATAATAACCACATGAACATTCAACTACTATAATCATAATGAGTTACCTGAATATGCCAGAAATTTTGAAATATTTTTCTATGTCCTCAGACAAGACGTCTAAAAATGATTATGGCCTCAGCCAAAACCATATATCAAATTGGGAAAGGCCTTAGCCAATTCCACATCTAATTGTCTAATAAGACCTATTGATTCGTGGATGGGATATAGTGGTAACCACCCATCACATAAAAAAATCCAATAAATTCCTCATATGGGTGAAGATTATCATAATCAACATATACATTCATATTGAAACCAACATATGAAATGTGTCTAATATTCCCCAATTATTAAACATAAACACAAATCATTCGAGGTAATATGGTGAATGGTTTCAAGAAATCATGTACAAAATAAAACTATCCATAATACATCCAATTAAATATGGTAGATGAAATCATAAAATAATAATCAAAATAATACATAATAATCAACAATAGTGTTAAAACGGACAGAAATATTCTTATAAAATCATTGAGTGATTCTTGAGAAAAATGCTCTTTTATTTTGAAAATAAGAGTTATTTTGGAAAAGTATTTGTATAAAAATAGAATTGAAGTAAGATATTATTTTCAAAATAAAATGAGTTATTTTATAATGAATTTTTTTTCCAAAAACATAATACAGAGTTCCCTTTAAAATAGGTAAGAATTTTCTAAACTCTCTTGAATGAGGCTTGTATTTAGGAAATAATTTTGAATTTTCTTTTTAAAATGTGAAACAAACCTTAAAATAAGGAAGGATTATGATTGTTAAACATATGTAGAACACTAAATCTGAATATATGAGGAGTATATAACAAAACATACGAATTTAATTAAGGTAATTAGATAATAAAAGTAACCCGAATGAAAATGGGGGTTCAGGTGGAAATGCCGTACCATAAGTCTGAATGTGTTCCGTTCTTGAACTTAAGGTCTCGGTATATGAAATTAGACTTATTAATAGATTATTTAAGAACCTTTTAGACGTTTATTTAGTTTATAATAATTATTTTTAGTTCATTTATGACCTTATTGATAAGTTATTATATTGTATTTTTCATTCCGAAGTGTTAGTTTTCTTTATTTTTATAATAAGTTCACTTGTTCTTAAGTAATAGAGTTCATGTAGAATTGATGTAAATATCAAAAATTAAAATCACATATTATCTATGAACATCCATATGTTTTAATGGTCATTTCTATCATTTTGTTAAATTTAAATAGGATGAATCATTAGATGAAATATTTATGATATTCACTTAGATTATTTTAGTGGTATTAAGATTAATTGAAACGAGTTTAGTCATACGATTTAATAATATGTACGTATAATAGTTACTAAATTTGAATTAGTTTATAATACATATATTAAAGTCTAGTTCAACAATCAAAATGGTTTTATAACCATTAATGAAGGAGAAATTGAAGAAAAAAACTTCTTCGTTCTTATAAATTAGAACCTAATGGACGTTGATTTCATTTATAAAATAAAAGAGAGATAGAGTAAAGATATTGATGGTAGTTCTTGCTTTCAAATTATATAATTCCAGAGTAAAGATGATACTAGATCTATCTTGGTCATTTTGAAAGAGGAGGTGAGGAGAGGATAACAAAATAATCTAAATTGAAATGCAACTAAATGAAAAAGAAAGGTGCTTTACCTCTTGAAATAACCTCCTTGAGAACCCCCTTAAGGGAATGGATTTTTGACTATTGAAAAGAAAAATATCTTCTTAGATGTGGGTAGTTTCTACAAAAGTTTATTTGGAAAGACAATTGAGGATATTCAAGGCTAATAAAAGTGAGATGAAGAGGGAGTGAGGGTGGGGGGGGGGTTATAGTGGAGGAGAGGAGGGTTTTGATAAATTTTTAAACATTAGTTTATTAATTTCCCTCAAGACCATAAATAGTGATGATACCATGATGAAGAATAGTTAAAAACTCATTTGAGTTCGAACCAAGTGGTATTACATCACTTTTGATGTCATAAATAGTGTATTTAACTGATAATTTCTATGTACGATATTTTACTGTATTTCAATATTCATAAAAAATTCCAGTAATTTAGAAAATACTACAAATTAAACCTAAATTTTTTTTGATGTGTATAACCAAAAAATTGAAGTCCATTTTTCAAAAAAATATTATAAATATGATTAATTTAATATTTAATTGAAATGATATTTTATTCTTAAAAAAATAGTTTTAAAACATATATTTACTTATTACAAAACATAGGTATATCGTACTTCCAGTTGAATATTATTTATATTCTATCATAAGTAAGGTTACTATTCATTAGGTTATATCAAAATTTATAATGGTATGTTACTATTAACAAGGGTAGGTTACTATTCACCAAACATTATATGTTTCTTATCAGACTCAAAATAAATTAATGATCACAACCATGTAAGTTAGATTTTTGAAATTCACATCACAGAAGAGAAAAAATTTGGTTTGAAGGTCACATAGCACTTAATAGTTCATTATGTTGTGATTTCATGTGATTATTAAATATTTATAAGAAATGAACTTCCACAAAAAAAATATTAGATCGTTACATTCTTACCTCCTTATAAAAATTTCATCCTCGAAATTCACAAAATATTACCTAACAATATATGGGTATGTCATCAACATAATCTCATTATGGTCCCATGTTTTTCCTATATATTATAGTTCCTCCAAATAACCTTTACTAAGCGAGTCTTACGATTTCTCAATAATTTTTTTCTAGTATCAATAATATTGATAGGTTCTTCACAATTAGGCAGATCAGGCTCAAGTTCTATTTTTCATAGGTGAGTACATGCATTGGGTCTAGCATGTATTTCCTTCATATTGATACTTAGAACACATTGTGAAATGTGGAGAGACATGGAAGAAATTCCAAACAGTAAGCTACGGTTCCAATCCGATCTAGATTTTCAAATGTCCAATGTACCTAGGAATTAATTTTCCCTTCTTACTGAATAGTTTAATACCCTTCCATAGAGATACCTATAAGAAAACATGATCTCCTTCTTGAAATTACAAATACTTCCTCTAGTTATCAGCATATCTTTTTTTCCTACTTTGAGTTGTTTTGATATGGGTTCGAATAATCTTCACCTTTTCTGTTGTTTCCTCAACATGTTCTGGGCCTGTGAGCTTTCTTTCACCAACAAAATCCTATAAAGTTAGTGTACGGAATCTGTTTACATATGATGCTTTATATGGTGCCTTATGAATATTTTAATGGAAGCTGTTATTATAGAATAAATCTACTAGAGGTAAATAATGAACCCACATACCTTTAAAGTCATGTGAAAAATTCCTCAACACGTTTTCCAAAGATTGAATCGTCCATTCTTATTGTCTATCAGTTTGTGGGTGGTAGGTAGTGCTCAGACGAAGATTAGTATATAGGGCCTTCTGAATACTTTTCCAGAATTGTGATGTAAAATGGGGATCACGATCAGAAACAATTGGTAAGGGTATACCATGATGTCTTACAACCTCATTAATATATATTCATTCTAAATATTTAAGTGGTAAATCTTTCCTTATAGAAAGAAAATGTGCTGATTTTGTAATATAATTAACAATGACCCATATAACATCACTCTTTCTTGAAGTATTTGGAATCCCCATAACAAAGTCCATCGTAATATCATCCCATTTCCATATAGGTATAGGAAGGGGTGTCATGACTCCTCTAGGATGTTGTCTTCCATCATTCACCTGTTGACAAACCAAACATCTTGACACCTTCATATACGAAGTCAATCAACTTCTCATCATTTACAACTTTAACTTTATTTTGAAACTTTTCATCATCTGCCTAACAAATTTTTATCCTTTCTTGTAAAGAATGTTTTGAATCCATTTGAAAAATTAGTAATGTGTTACCTTCCTTGATAATTTCCATATCCATATTTACTAGATCCATGAACAAAGGATCCCATTCAACTCTCATCTTGTTCAGAATTCCATGGTCCTTTCTACTCAAAGCATCTGCCACCTTATTTTCCTTCACTGGGTGGTAGTGAATTGTGTAGTCATAATCCTTGAGTAGCCCAATCCATCACCTTTGACTCATGTTGGGTTCTTTATATGAGAAAATATATTTCAACCTCTTATGATCTGTATATTTCTCACATTTTCGCCATAGAGGTAATGTCTCCAAATCTTCAGAGAAAAGATTACCACTACTAAATCCAGATCATGAGTTTTATAGTTTTTTTCATGAAGTTTTAGCTACCTAGATGCATAGGAAATTACTCTATAATTCTTCATAAGTTCATATCCAAGTCATTTATTTTATGCATCATTAAATATCACAAATGCATCATTCCCTAATGGTAGAGTCAAGATTGTATCATTCACTAATCTTCTCTTCAATTATTTAAAACATTATTCACATTTCTTTGTCCATACAAACTTAAGCCCTTTTCATGTATTCTTAGTCATTGGGTTGGCTAAATGGGAAACGTTTTGAAAAAAACGCCAATAATAACCTACTAAACCAATAAAACTATGTACCTCAGTTATGTTTGTTGGAGTTGTCCCTTCTTGCACATCCTTCATCTTCACAGGATATACATACTTTCCATCCTTAGAGATAATGTTTCCTAGAAAATGAACTGATTGGAGGCAAAATCAGACTTTTTAAAATTACCATATAATTAATTTCATCTAAGAGTCTTAAGAATAGTGCACATGTGATTTTCATGATCTTTATAGATTTTAGAGCATACTAGGATGTCATCCATAAAAACCACTGAAAATGCATCATAATATTCCTTGAAAACATTATTTATTAGATCCATGAAAAAAGATGGTGCATTAGTCAATCAAAAAGGCATTAATGTAAACTCATAATTCCCATACCTGGTTTAAAATAGTGTTTTTGGAATGTCTAACATCCTCACAAGCAACTGAGGATATCTAGATCGAAGATCAATCTTGGAAAAACATTGGGCTCCATGATGATGATCAACTAAATCTTCAATGCAAGGTACGAGATACTTTTTATTTATTGTTATTTCATTTATCTCCCTATAGTTAATGCATAACCTTATAGACCCATATTTCATCATAATGAAAAGAATAGGGGATCCTCATGGAGAAACAGTAGGGAGAATAAGTAATTTATCACTAAATCCATCCAGTCATTTCTTTAGTTCCACTAAACCTACAGTGGCCACATTATAAGGGGTCTTTGATATGTGTCTTGAACTAGGAATTAAGTCAATGGAAAACTCAATTTCCATCTCTAGAGGATGTCCAGGTAAGTCATATGGAAAGATTTAAACATATTTTTTCACAAAATGTACATCTTCTATTTGTAAATTCTTTTGCTCATTGATATTTATTACATTAACTTCCTCCACAATAATTGAATTCAATAGAGCTACTGGGGGTGGAGGTAGTTCAGAATCAGATGGCGAGGTTTCTACTCTAAAGATAAGGGATTCCACACCATTGTCAAAATTTTTAACTTTTTTCTTCTTGAAATACATCTTCACATCATAATTTGATAGCCAATTCATACCATGAATTATATTAAAGTCAATATTTGGTATGATGATAAGGTTACCAACTAAAGCGCATTTATGTGTCATGAGGGGGAATGATCGACACACCTTTATTGCAATGATAAATTCACAAGGTGTTTTGATCGATAAATCCTTTATTAAATAAAATTGGACATGTCTATATTTCTTGGGAAATTGGGTAGATATAAATGAATGTGACAATCCAGAATCAAATAAAACGATTACTTATGTTTGATGAAATGATTAATGTACCTACCACCACATCATTATAAACTTCAACCTCCACATTTGTGACTACATAAGCTTTTCCATACTTTATTTTTCATTTCTGTAGAAATTTTCTTCGACGCTTTGGAAAATAATTAGTATAGTGTCCCATCTCCCGACAATTATAGCCTTGAATATTAATAGTTTCTTTCTTCCTCTTACAATCACAAAGAATATGGCCTTTCAATCCACATTTGTAGCATACTCATTTTCCTTTTAAGCAAGCTCCAGGGTGTTTCTTTACACAATTATCACAATTTTTAAATTCAATTCTTCCCTTCTTAACTTTTTTTATTTCCTTTTATAGAGTTTTCATCATCCCTCTTTTTATTTTTCTTTCCCTTAAAGTAACAAGACATAGAAAATTCCTTTTCCGTCTTGATAGAAGATGAAACTATATCTTCATATGATGAGAAACTCTAGGAGACCTGATCCCATTGGGGGAATGGATTTAGTACAAGAAAGAATCAATCAATATTGATCCTCATATTTCTTATATAGTCCATAGTATGCCTTGCTGACCTTGGGAAGTTATCTTCATACTTTACAACATTCTCATCTTCCTTTTACTTCAAATTGAGTAACAGCCTTTCCATATCCACTCGCTGTTCACGAGGAAAGTATTTATATAGGAATATTTCTGTAAAGTCTCTCCATTCCTTCTCTTCTATATCATTCTACTCCATTTTTTTGGATTAATGACCACCACTGATCCGCATCACCCGATAAACGATAAACTCCCATGAAGACCTTCTCTCTTTCGTTACATCCCAAAGCAATAAATATCTTCTCTAGGGAACTTATACATTGTTAAGAAACATAAGGGTTTGTAGTCTCATTTAATGATGAAAGTTATTGACTCATAAAGCGATCAAAAAAGGCTCCTAAATATGGGGAATCTGGATGCTCCATATGGGTAAGGTTATTATTCATATCCTAAGAACATTTTCCTAGTATAGTTATAAACTTCTCTGCACTAGTCGTAACACCAGAGACAACATCATTATCTTGCATCGGAGGGAAATCCCAGCAGGTGATACAAGTGTTTATGCATTTTTAATTTATTCCTCTAGGCACCGTTTCTAGATAAAGGAATACACTAGATTAGGTTATGAATCATAATTTATAATCTCAACTAGAAAATTACTTAGCATAAATTAAAATTTTATGCATAGCTAATCTCATAAAATGGTTTATCTAAAGAAGAATTTACATTAAAATCCATCATAAAGAATTTTAAATAAAATGTGAATTATCCTAAGAATAACCTCCAAGAGTGTCAAACCAGGTGCGTAGTAAGGCCCATTGTCATTTACCAGGATACCCCAGGTTAATCCCGAAACTCCTTGTTGGAGTTTTCACTCCTAGGTAAATCTATTCTAGAACCACGTCCACTTATAGTATCCATACATGGATTTATTTTCTAGAAAGTTACAGATAATCCATTCCTTACAAAAATACTAGTATTTTAATGTATTTTTATACCCAAAAACTAACATAAGGAATCATTCCCTAACCTATATTTTTTAAATCAAGTTTCCAAGTTTTATACTAAACTACTCCGATACCAACTATAAGGACCTGGCCCAAGTTTCCCGGAGCTGGTGTCATATTTGATTATATTGGAATATAAACAAGGAATATAAATCCCAAGGGAAAATTCGTTTATTAACCTTTGGAAACAATTTACATATATAAGTTCAACATTACATCATGAATGGAAATACAACAATAATATATTCCATTAGAAACATCCACACCTCCTAGATTATGCCTACAAATCACACATAACTTACTTCTTCATATCCCAGGAAAATGAAACACAAGAAAGGGGTGAGGTCAAATGTTCAGTAAGAGTAATAAATACATTGGAAGATATCATAAACATAAACATTAGGCATGATGAATAGTTTAAAGACATTCTTTTATAAATAATAAACATGAACACATTATGGCAGGAATATGAGATGAGTAAATAATTCCATAAAAACCGTAATCATGGGAATTATAATAGTTGAATAACCACATGAACATTAAATTAATAGAATCAAAATGAGATAAGTGCATATGTTTTACATTCTGAAACCTTTTTCCAAGGCCTCGGCCAAGACGTGTAAAAATGATTAAGGCCTAGGCCCAAACCCTATATCGAATTTGGAAAGGACTTATACAATTCCACATCTATTTGTCTCACAAGACCTACTGATGAATCTAGGGGATATAGATGGAACCAATATTCACATAATAAGTCCAATTAATTTCCCATATGAGAAATTATAGACATAATCAACATATACATTCATATTGAAAGTAACATATTAAATGTATCTAACTTTCCCAAATCATTAAACATAGACACTAACCATTTGATGTTATCTAGTGAATGGTTTCAAGACATTAAATACACAATAAAAATATTCAAAAAAATATAATTAAATATAGTATATGAAATCATAAAATAATAATCCCAATAATACATAGTAATCAATAATAATTTTGAAATAGATGAAAACACTCTTATAAAATCATTGAGTAATTCTTGAGATAAATGTTCATTTATTTTGAAAAGAAGAGTTCTTTTTGAAAATTATTTCTATAAAACCATAAGTGAAGTAAGATATTATACTAAAAATAAAATGTGTTATTTCATAAAGATAATGTTTTCCAAGAATAGATTATATAGTGCTCTTGAAAATAGGTATGAATTTGAGAAACTCCCTTGAATCGAGCTTGTATTTCGGAAATAATTTTGAATGTTCCTTTTAAAACATGTAACTACCCATAAAATAAGAGAGGATTATGGTTGATAAACATATTCAGAACAATAGAAAATAATTTATTAGGATTTCATAATAATAAAAAATAATTTCATTGAGGTAATTAGACAATAAAAGTAGCCTGAATGAAAATGGAGGTTTGTGTGGAAAACACTTACCTTAAGTCCGAATGTGTTCCACTCATAATCTTAAAGTTTTGGAATATGAAATTATAATTATTAATAACTTATCTCATAACCTATTATAAATATATTTAGTTTATCATTATTCTATTTATTTCATTTATTCCCTTATTGATAACTTATTATATTGAATTCTGTCATTCCGGAGTGTTTGTTTTCTTTATTTTCATAATCCGTTCACTTGTTCTAATGTAATGGAGTTCAGGTGGAGTGAAAGTAAATCAAAAAAATTGAAATTACATATTATTTATGAACATTCAGAAATGTTAACATTAATTTCTATTTTTTTGTTACCCAAAAATATGATGAATCATTAGATGAAGTATTTATGACATTCACTTAGATTATTTTAGCGGTATTTTGATTGTTAGGAACTAGTTTGGTAATATGATTTAATAATATTTATTTATACTTGTTAACAAATTTTAATTAGGTTATAATAAATATATTAATGTATGTTTAAACAATCAAAATGGTTTGATGACCAGTAATGAAGTAGAAACTGAAGAATGAAACTTCATCATCCATGAAGGTTATAAATTAGAACCTCATGGATGTTGATTTTGTTTATAAAATAAAAGAGAGAGACGGTGAGAGATATTATGAATATTGATGTTGTTTCTTCCATTAACATGACATAATTACATTATATAGATGATATGAGATCTATCATGGTAATTTTAATAGAGGAGGTGAGGAGAGGATAACAAAAGAAGATAAATTGAAATGAAACTAAATGAAAACGAAATGTGCTTTACCTCTTGAAATAACCTCCATAAGGGAAGGGATTTTGATCTTTTGGAAAGGCCAAGAGATTATTTGATGTAGGTAGTTAATAAGGAAGGGTATTTGGGAAGAACATTGAGGAGATTAAAGGCTTATAGGATTGAAGAGAAGAGGGAGTGAGGGGGGGGGGTATATTGGAGGAGAGGGGGTTTTCATAATTTTTTAATCATTAGTTTATTAATTTCCCTCATGACCAGAAATAGTGATTATTACATGACAAAGAATAGTAATAAATTCATTTGAGTTCGAACCAAGTGGGCTTACATCACTTATGATGTCAAAATACTGTATTTAACAGATTATTTGAACATACAATATTTTACCATATTTCACTATTCATAAAAAATTCATGTATTTTAGAAAGATACCAAAAACTCACCCTAACCATTTTTTGATGTGTATAATCTAAAAATGAATTCCTTTTATCGAAAATAATTTTATAAATATGATTATTTTAATATTTAATTAAAATAATTATTTATTCTAAAAAAATAGTTTGAAAACATTTATTTACTTATTCCAAAACAAAGGTATATCGTACTTCCACTTGAATATTATTTATATAATATCATCGATAACCTTACTATTCATTAGGGTATATCACTATTCATAAGGGTATGTTACTATTCATATGGTTTGGTTACTATTAACAAAAAATTATGTTTTTCATATAGGACTTCAAATAACTTACTGATCACAACTGTGTATATAGGATTTTTGAAATTCACATCACAGAAGTGACAAAAGTATGTTTAATGGTCACATAACACATAGTATTTCATTGTGTGGTGATTTAATTTGATTATGAACTATTTATAGTAAATTAATTTCCATTGAAAAAAATATTGGGTCATTACACGTAAGCAATATAGTTAGTTCCAAATAGGATGTTCCCTTGCACTATAGCCACATGGGACCCACATGGTTTGGACTAACCGTGTTGGCTAAACATGTGGGGCTTAGCTCCTAAGTAGCAGCATCCACACAGTTGCCTCATTGTATGGAATACTGTGAAATATAACCATGCAACCACTTAATGTGGTGAAATGAACATTTGTTACTCTTCTCTATAAACTAATTTCCCTTTTTCTTTCTTCTACTATGTTAATGTAGTAGTGGGTTTGGTCCCTTTTCCTGCTTCATTTGATTTTGACCCCTCTCCCTCATCTAACCTCTATTCTTCAAGAAATTTATAGCATAAGATCAGTCTTAATAAGGATCTCATCTTCCATGGTTCTATTTTCCTTTTCCTTCACCTCACATACCACTAAATATATTCAAGTTTTTCCCCTATTTTCTGGGTATTTGTCAGAAATTATATTTTTATACAAATCGATCAAATGTAGAGGCAAAGATTTTATGTGTAAATATTTATGACTCTAAGGTTGGCGGTGCATGATTTTATTTCTGATTTTGTTAGTGTTGGGGTGGTGACACTTCTAATCCACCATTATATATACTGAGAGAGGGAGTTTAAAGTTGAATACTACCATAAATTACTTATTTTAACCCATGTGGGATTACAATGTTAATTCCCAATAAAGTTTTCTAATGTTTGAGCCTTGTGAGGTTCTCAGACCTCAGGTGATTAGGCTGACATGTTTCTTATTTAATAAATTGATCTTTTTAAAATTTAATTGAATTGTTTATTTGAGATGATAAGTGGAATTCAATTTAATTTAATGCTTTAGTTGATTTGAATTGATATATATATATATATATATATATATATATACGATGAGAATTTATTGTGATGAAATGTTGGGCTTTAATGGAATGTGATGGGAATGGCCTGAGTACTGAGATAGTGATGTCTATATATTGATTTAATGTGATCATCCAGATGGATTGGCCTTATGAATTTGGGTGGTGTTGACCATTAGTTGGGAGACACGATCATTAGATTGAGGTGTCTAGGCCATCAGGTTATGATAAATTCTCATGTGATATGGGATAACATTGCCAAAATATTTGAGGGATATGGTCACAGGGGCACGAGTTGAGAGAGTTAGTGTGGCTTAGGTTCTAAATTGGTGATTACCGCTCAACTATGTTGGCCAAAGCACCATTTTGTGTTGTTTGAGCACAGGTTGACTCTATGATGAGTTGTTTTTGACCACTCATGTGGGTAGAGGCCCTGATAGTTGCAGCTTAGGTAAATGTAATAGGGTTCGTTACATAGAAATCCATAATAATGGCGAGGATCCATCAAATAACAGTTTTGGGGCTGTCAGTTGGAGTATGAGGCTCAACTTATTTGAGGTTGTTGGGTCGAGAATTATTTTAGAGGATGAACATAAATAATCCTTAGAAACCCATACTTTGAGATGATTGTGATATTACTTTGGGGAAAAATATCATTGTGGATCTAGATGCCAGGATTTGATCTGATAGTTTCTTTTGAGTACGGATCCGAGGGAAAAAATATGTATTGATTGGATATTACTTCAGGATGTTAGATTGTTGGTGATGGAATTTTGTGTTAGGTGATATTTTATGTGGAACCTAAGGGTTCACCTAGGACTTTATGAAATAAAAGGTTACCATGGGCCATGGGATAAGGGGTCTTTCTACAAAATATTTCAAACATTTGTCTAGGTAGGTGATAGCTTCATGTGGACTATTTAAAACCAAAGAATCTAGTGTTTACTTATGTATGTGCTGCTAATTATTCACTTTTAGTATAAACTTTCTTGGAAAAAAATGCAAGGTATGTACACGTGGTTGGTACCCTACTGAGACTCATTCTAACACTATACACGTGCCATTTGGGACACATGTTAACATTATGATTTTTCATTCAAATAATGGCTTGGAATCAAAATATAGATCTTAGTGGCTATTATCATGGGATTGAAGGCCTGATACCATTGGTCATTCCTCAGCTGAAGTTTCTTTTACACTTTTTTTCCTTTTTTATCATAATGGTTTTTGTATTTTTATATCCTATGGTCAACAAATGGAGACCCATTTTATTATTGTATTATATGTTCTATAATGGATGATTTATCTATTTCAAATTCTAAAAATTGTTTGTTTGGTTGTTTATTTATTTCCTCTACTATGTTTAGTTATGATTCTGCTATTTTTTGGATTTTGACTGTGCTTTCATCAAGGGTGTGTTACTGGTTCGAGCCTTTAATATTTTTCTCTAATTTATATAATTATATAAACCATTAATATATCATAATTATAGGGTATATTCTATCCAATATCACCTCTTACACCCACACATCTAGTCAGTAACCTCTAGCATTCGGGGAGGCGCGGTTAAGGCCTAGTGGCACTCAGTCTGAAAGCACTATACGGGAGGCAATTTGGGTTGAGGAACTACACCATGTGGACTTATATTCAAGAATTGTATTGAAATGGTTATAATAAATTAATCTAATAGGATAAAGCCAAATGTTAGGGTCAAGTTTTAATTCTTATTTTATTATTTCCAAATATAATTATCTAATTTATTTTTACCATGGTGATAATTATTTACTATAGTTACCATTCATATTAACTAAAAATACAAGGATTTTATTTACCGAATTTGTAAATCCTAATTATAAATAGGAAATAAATTTTCATGATTTAATTCATATAAGTGGAAGAATTTAATTTAAAACTAGTCCCATGAGACATGATGAAAAAAGGGTATTCATAGAAATTCCTTTTTAATTAAAATTGTTTTAAAACTATATGCAACAATAAAGACCATTTCAAAGACCATACTTAGATTTTTCTTAATAAAATGGAAATAATTAAATTTCAAGACTAATATAGAAGAGAAATTTACTTTTTAAACAATTGTAATGAAAATAAAATTTCAATAAAGAAGAATCATTTTTAACTATTCAATTAAAATTTATAATTTTCTGGAAAATATCAAAATTTCATCATAATATAATTTTGATAACACAATTTTAAAAAGTATATCAAATTTATTAAATAAAATTTCCAAAATTTCAATAAATATCATATAATATTTCCTCCTAAAAATAAATAAAATCAAATTTTTGAGAAAACATGTTTTTAAACAATAATATTATAGTACTAAAAATTGAGTGATTATTTAATAAGAATTTATCAATAAATTTATATTCACTAGGAACATTATATGTATTTCTTAAATCAGTTAATCCTATTCGTACCCACTATTTTAATGAATCATTTATAATGACCGTATCTAAATAATAATATTTCATGATTATTTTAGGTTTACTATTTCATGTCGTAAAGCTATCGAACAATTCTTTTTTAAATCTTATTGTTTTATATGAAAAATTCACTAGATGAATCAAGAGATGAGTTAAGAACCTTTAGAAAATATATAGAGGTTGATCATAAGAAATAACATCACATGCTATGTCTAAAAATAATAAGAATAACTTTAGACTAAGATAAGAATCTTAGTCTGAATGTTAATACAAAGGAATTATGAGGTTCCACCTTATTGTCATTATTCCTATTTATTTGAACTAACTTGATAGAGATCTTATTGACCAGAAAAATGAAATAGTTCTATAATAGAATTATGATTAAATACGAACAACACAGACTTATTTTTATAGATTCACATACCCAGTTATCCCAATCAACCCTGAACCCAAAATCTCAGAGGTAATGTTTACTTTATTACATCGGAATAAGATATATGGAATCACATCTCAAAAAGACGAATAGTTTAGAAGTACTGGTAAACTATGTACATACTTGAATCACATTTATAATTGAAAAAATATAATAAAAAAGTATTTTATTGAGAACTCCATTATACCCTTTATCATATCCCTACAGATCAATCATAAACTTCTTCTTGGTATCGTGTGAAAAAATAAATAAGAAATTGGTGAGCACAAATGTTGCTTAAGGGAAAGCGTATATGAAAAATATGAATAAATAAGGAATAACAAATATAAAAAAGTAAATAACTAAAACACATTGCATTTAATCAATTACTTGAGTATAATATTACTGGAATAAATAATGATCAAATAATTCCATATAAAGAATCACATGATCACGAAATTAATGATGGCTATTCTAACTAATCCAATAAACATAGAGAATATCAATAATTGAATTCATAATTATGGAATGAAAAATGATTAACATCTAAGAATACCATCGAGGACTCATTCTAAGAAATATAATACCATCGAGGCTTCATTCCAATATATCTAATACTATCGAGGACTCATGGAAAGAAATCTATATAAATAGGTAATACCTCGACCAAAACTATATATAGTTTTTCTCACGAGGCCACAATATGAATCAAGGGGACATAGTTGTCCCTTCCCACTAATTACAAAGTCCAATGTATTCATCATATGAATCAGTTGAATGATAATGCACATAGACATTCATATCTAAAAAAACTAACATATAAAATGTTAATACATACCCCAATAAATACACATAATGATAAACCATTCTGATTAAAATGGTGAATGGTAATAAAATCGAATTCCCTCAATTAAATTAATCATAAATCAACTTATAAAATAATAATGATGATATCACCACAATATATCCCTATTGTATCATAAGTACATTAAAATGTTAATTTCAATAATTGATAGAAATACTATAAAAATATATTTAAAAACAATATTTAGGAAACTATACTTTTCTTTTTAAAAAAATATAATTTCCAGAATATTAGGGGAAAACACTTCTATAAAAATCCCCTTGTATAATATCAAAGGAAGATTCAAATAAATGACTTCCAGGAAGTTAGTAATTCCATATATTCCCTAGAAGTTTAAATGTAGATTCCTTTTTCACTGTAAAAAGGATAGAAAAGTTCCTCATTTAGGAAATGATAAGAAGATTATTTTCAGGAAAATTTATAAAAATTCAAACATGGGTACAAGTGTCTTTAATATATAATATGGGAAATTCTAAAAAACTAATTTTTTTTATGAAATATAGTTTTGGAAGAAAAAATATTTCCGACTATAGAGAAAAATAATGTCATATTTTCTTAAAAGAAATTTCTCAATTAATTTAAGTACCAAAGAGTGGATAAATATGGTGATATTAATTGAAAGTAGCATAAATAACCAGATAATAATAAAATTTAAGAGTTGTTTTAGGTATGGATGATAATATTTCATTATTCTAATCATAATTATGATAAATATTGAAAAATGATGATATTGTAACATAAAACCCTTGAAAATTGTATAACATTTAATCTTAATACTTATTAATGAGGGATTAAAAAATTCATATGTAAATAATCATTATTTTATATCGAAAAATCAAAAAATTCATTCATGGGTAGTATATACAACACCTAAAATAGTAAGGTGATGAATATCGAATGTGTCTCATTAAAGTAAAAAGGGAGACAGAAATCCCTTACCTCATGCTCCCTTTTGATTGAATAATCTTTAAACACCTTTATTGTGGGTTTAAACAAGTTATTATCTTATTAAATAAAAAAAACTATATTTATAATTCCACATATGATCATATAATAACATCTTACCACCTGTTTGATAATAATACTTAATTATGCTCATTGGGTTGGGTGTTAATCACCTTGTTTTCTCATTCTTTATTTATTATGAATGTTCTGGTAAATTTTCATGTTATATAGTTAAATAACCTCGAGAATAATAATCATGAAATAATTTTTGTTTATTTAAATCAATTATAATTTTAAAAATAATCATGAAATATGTTTATGAAAAATTAAGTACATTATGATCACGGAGATTATAGGTCATACGTACACATGAGTAACTTTTACATTTTCCAATGATCATCATGGAATGAAGGTAAGTAATATAATATATTTCTAGAATGATAATAATATCATATATTCCTTATTATATAATTATATATATCTTCAATGGGATGTGGTTATTAAAAGAGAGTCACATCATTTTGTTAAGGTAGTAGTCCACACATATATGAATGATGTTATCATATTTAATTGAGTGAAATGGTAAGAAAATATATTGTATGTGAAGAATGATAAAAATGCCATGAATATAATAATTATTTAATTTATATAACATGAATTTATTGAATTAATCTTTATAACATTTCATGTAAAGCATTAGTGAAAGACGAATCACATCACGTCGCGAGATGGTAATCTACAAAACACATGAGCGCTATTATTGTATCTCATTAGGAATGAAAAGTAAAAAATGATATATATAAATTTATATATGATATAAAGATTCAATTTGTATTAATATGTAATAAATATTATATTTATACATTACATACATAATAATTACCCAATAGTGAAAGGAGGTAATAGAGGAATGCATGACATCAGTTCATGAGGTGATAACCTGTCACACACATGAATAATGATTTCGTAACCTATTCGATGGAAGAGCTGATGGTTGTAGAAAATTATGTTATAATAAAAATATCCAAGTATATCTAATATAATTATTTACTATATCATAATGCGTTAATAAAAATTTATGTATGTGTATAGTGAAATAAAATAAAGACGTTCGTTGAAGAACATTACCTCTTCTTTGGGTATCCTACTTAGGTTTGCACCAAAAGATTTACCATGTTAAATTTATACCCAAAATAAGGATTATATTATGATATGAAGGAATTTTGAAAGTAATTTGTTTAGGTACTGGACAAATAAAATAGAATTGAATATGTGAATATGAAAGGATTGTCAGTAAACTATTATAAGTGAGGTGAGTGTCACATTTATAATGTTTTGAAAATATCAAATGATACCGATGTTTTTATATTGAAAAAGAATCCAAAATGGAATAATATCTAAAATATAAGTGATAAAGAGGAAATATTTCCATACAACTTGTGTTTGAGATGTTTCTTGGTCATTTTAACCCCTTTATTTTTAATTTAACCCCAAATAAAACCATTTTAACCTTATATATGGTAATTATTTTTTATTTTTTCACTATTCATTTATGTCGAAAAATAATTTAAAATTGCTATACAATATATATTATTCTTATTATAATTATAAAATACATTTTCCCATATTCAATTCACAAAAGTTGAAAATTTTAATTTAAAATTAATCCCGCAGACCTGATGAGAAAGTGGGTTTTTAAGGAGAAAACGTTCAAAAGTTTACAATGTTTTTATTTCAAAATAAAATATGAAAATGATTCCCATAATATCAATTGGATTAATTGATATATAATTTAAATAATTTTACTTTAAAACCAACTTAAAATATAATATTACTTTATAAATAATTTAATAGAGGAAAATTTTAATTAAAATTTTGTATTTTTTCACTATTCATGAAAAATGAAACATTTTTTGAGAAATATTAAAAATTAAATCTAAGATAATTTTGTAATACTTATTTCAAAAAATATGTTTTTTTTATGATAAATATTTTAATAGTGGTAAAAATAAATTTTAAATTATGTGTGCAAAGCGTGATTAAACCATCTTTTAGAAAAATATAATTTTTCAGAAAATATTTCTTTTTATTTCAAATGATTATTATTTTATTTCTAATTAATAAATAAAAAATGAACATGTTTAGACTTTATATTTCATAATTTATTTAATCCTATCCATAAATGATATTCCAAAGGCTATGTGAAAACTATCACATTAAATAATAATATTTAAATAAAATTTCATCTTTCGTTTAAACTCAGTGTTGCGTGTAATGAAAGATAAAATCTATGCTATGTTTAATGCAAGATAATATCTATATTTCATTTAATTAAAGATAAAATAAGTAGTTTTTTGGGAAATTTAAGCTATTGAATTGATTGAATTTATTTAAATATATCATAATGTCTTATGGTATTATATTTTCTTCTAATCTTGGTGTCATATGTCACATATGAAATTGAATACAATGCAGTTATTTAAGAATTATGGGGTGTCACATTCTCCCAACCGTAAAAAAAATCATCCTAAAAATTTAAAATTTATCACTGTAATAAATGGTTTGATATTTCAAAGTTATATTTTTTTAAAAACCCACATCATAAAAAAAATTTATAAAACATCCTCTTAAAAAAATATAAAAGGGAAATAAAAAGGACATATAGAAAACATATACTGGGTTTCAAAATAAGATAACATAGCTTAGAAGTAAAAACATGGGCATATAAGAGAAAAATATAACCGTAATAATGTTAAACGGTGATAGATTAAACTGATCATAAGAAAGTGGGTGATCTATAGAAGGTTAATGATCAAAAATCCATAAATCATATATATGTGAAAAAGATCATTGATTTCATAAAAATAAATGATAATATGATTTTTTCGTGATGCTTTTCCTAGACTCTAGTAATTATTTAACTCTATATGAATATAAGTAAATATAGTTAATTGATATTATTTTATTACATAAGCACAATTCCAATGATTGGTTGTGCTTTAATGATTTTACACATCAACTCTTACTCCATGAAATGAATATCAAAAAAGAATATTTTATTAATAAAGCACTAAAATTAAACTTTAATGGATAATAATATCTTCAATATAATGATTAATCATTAACTCAAAATATATTTATCAGTATAAAAAAATGGTTAGTGTTTAAATCTTCATGTGGGGAAGTAACACATTAATATTTAAATCCTAATCCAATGTTCATATTTAAAAATTTCATAAATTGTTAACAATAAAGATCTTAAAAAATATTAATATCCATAAATATTAAAAGGAGGTCACTTGAATTTTCAAAACGAACTTATCCTTAATCCAAAAAATCAAAAATATGCTCTTAATCATGACATACCAAGCATTTTAAATCCTTCATGATGTATTTCATTAGACATGGAAATAGCATTAATTAATATAACAAATTATTGAAAACATGAATTATTCCTTATTAATTAAGTTACATATTAATTATTGGATATATTCCTCAAATAAAAATATTTTATTAACTCCTTCAATGATAATATAAACCAGTTTCTCAACTAATCATTATTCATTCCAAACATAGTTAGTACTATCCGATTTATTATATCCATATCAATCATATATTTATACAAACACAATTATACCAATAATTAGTAACAAATTAATGGTTATATTTTCAAAAATCTTGTGTTTTTCAAGAAGCCCAACTTTTACTGAATCCGTTTTTTGGTCATTGGTACTATTCAACATATTCTTTCAAATCCTTAATGAAAATTATTTTATTACAATACATATACATTAAAAAATTCTTATAACCAGGATATCATTGATAAATTACTCAAATAACATAACTCATTAATCCAAATGCACGAAAATTTATCATTCCACTTCATATTTAGTAATAATTTTTTTAACCATGATCCATTAGAAACTTTTGAGGTATATTCCTTTGATTATTAGGTAATTCGTTTTTATAGTTCTCCATATCATTATTGTTGAAGTGTTAAACATTGGAAACCCTTTTATTTCCCTTTAAAATAAGAGAGTGGTTTTATTTCTCTCCACACTTCTTGAAAATACTAATTCATTTTTAGCAATAACTAAGGTGATTGTTTCCCCAATTATAACATGTGGGAAAATAATTCTTTCCCTTCTTCTATTTATCCATATTCCCCACATATTATTCATCTTATATTAATTCCCTTCTAAACCATAATACCTCGATAATTCCTTCTCTGACTTTTTAGAACATAATACCATGTATTCATATGATGTGAATGTTTACGATACTTGTTCCCTTTAAAAGATGGGATTCAGACCATCAAAGAAATGTTAATTCTTACTCTTTAGATTACGTGCATTGAAGTGGTTCCCATTACTTCTGATAGGTTCTATTTATATATAATGATATAAAATATATTAGATCATATTATTACAAAACATAATGAATAATCCCAAGAGTAGTGAAATACATAACATAAATTGAAAATTTTATATATAACTAATCTCATAATCATAAACACATTTTATATATCTTTATTTTCATATACTTTAAAATTTTTTATAAAGAAAATTTGAATTATCCAAAGAATGTCCACATTGAGTGTCAAACCATGTGCATAGTAAGTCTATTTTTTATGCACCGTGTCATGATAAGGTCATGCCCAATGCACCCTTTTCATAGTTACAACCCCTAGATACGTCTATAACAGAACCACTTCCACTTATAGTATACAGACAATGAATTATTTCTTTTAAACAACACATATACCCTTAATTTTCATAACATTAGGATGTTCTTCATCAATTATCATCAAAGTATATCATAGAGTTATATTCCCTAAACAATGTGTTCATAAATCTAGTTCCCAAGGTTTTTATAAAACTTACTCTAATATCAATTGTAGTGACCTTGAACCTAGAAGCTCGTTATCTCTGTTTTCTTCATTGAATTGGCATATTATACATGGAATAACATCCCAAAGGACTAAATAGTTTATTAGTATTGGTAAACTAGATACATACTTGAATCACATTTAAATTTGAAAAAAATAGATTACTACAAAGTGTTTTCTTGATAAATCTTTCATTCCCCTTAGTATATGCCTACATTTCAATCATAAAATACTTCTTAGTATCCTAGTGAAAATAAAACATAAGAAGGGGTTGAACTTAAAAGCTCTTTAAGGGTAAGGATATGGTGTAAGCTTTGAATTATTAAGGAATAATAAATATAGAAAGTTAAATAACTGAAAAATATTTCAGTTATTTAATAACATGATTATAAAATGGAAGGAATAAATGATCATATAATAATTCTATATAACTAATCACTTGAGAATGAAACTTTTCCATGGATATTCTAACTAATCAAATAATAACATGGAATATAAATAATTACATTTATAATGATGTAATTAATAATGATGGGCCTCTAAAACATACCATAAATATCTCATTCCAATACATCAAACACTGTTAAGTATTCATTACAAGAAATTTAATACCGTTGAGGCCTTATTCTAAGACATCTGTATAAATGTGTAAGGCCTTAGCCAAAACCATATATTATTTGTCTTATATGACATATCAATGCATAGAGGGTCTATAGAGGTACACATACATCCCTTACAAAGAATATTAAATTCCACATATGCAATGGGTGAAACATAATGAACACAAACATTTATATTTAAAAACAAACAATCAAAATATTAATACATACCCCAATCAATAGACATAATCATAAACCATTCTGAGTAAAATGGGGAATGGTAATAAATTTTTACACTGTCAACTAATTTGATCATAAATCATCCAATAAAATAATAAATATGATATCAATAAAACATATCCCTAGTGCACCATATGTACATTAAAGGGGGTATGTCATTGATGAATATAAATACTATAAAAATATCATTAAAAAAATTCTTGAAAAAATTATCCAGTCAATTTTAAAAAACAATGAATTTAAAAAATATTAGGGAAATAAATTTCTTTAAAAAAACTTGTAAAATATTAAATTAATAATCAACTAAATTATGGTCATTATGGAAAGTAATTCAAAACTTGCTATATAAGTTAAAAAAAATTACTTTTTCACATTAAAAAGTTTACAAAAGTACCTCGTTTAAAAATGATAAAAAGATTCATTTAGAACCATTTTATTAAAAGTAAAACATGGGTTTAAATTTCATTAATAAATAATTTGGATAATTCTAAAATATTTTTGAAAACATTCTTAGAAAGTATGATTTTGGAAGAAAACAGATTTCAAACTGAAGAGGAAAATAAATTAAATTTTCTTAAAAACATTTTATCAACTATATTAAGTAAAAAAGAGGTTAAAAATTGTAATATTACTTAAAAATATCTTAAATAACCATATTATAATGAAATTCATTATTTTCTTTAGGTATGGATCATAAGATTTCATCATTAGAATCATAATCATGAGAAATCTTGATAAAAGATGAGATAATAACATAAAACCATGGACACTTTCGTAACATTTAATAGTAAGACCCATGTATGAGAAATAATAAAATTGATTTGTAAATACCCATAACATAAAGTATAATAGTCGTAAAATACATTCATGATCAGTAAATACACCATATAAAAGAAATGGGCGGTGAATATGACATGTGTCTCAAATAAGTAAACAAATGATATATAAATCCCCTACCTCACATTTACTTTTGATTGAAAGATTTATAAACTCATGTATTGTATTTTTAAACATGTTATCAACTTATAAAATAACCATAACCATATTTTTAATTTTATATATGAATCTTTAAAAAATTTCAATCTCTTTGATAATAATATTTCATTATTTTAATTGTTTTGGGCATTAAACGCCTTGTTTTCTCATTCATTATTTGTTATGAAAGTATTAGTTATTATGTATATTTAGTAGTTCAATAACATACATAATTATAATACTTAAATAATTTCCATACTTGTACATCAATTATACTTTTAAAACCAATAATTAATTATGGTTACCCAAAATGATGTACACTACGATCATGAGACGGTAGGTCATACGTATAAATGATTATCTTTTCCATTTTCCAATGATCATTATGGAAATAAGATAAGTAATATATTATGTATAAATAATAATAATAATAATAATAATATCACATATATTATATTAAATACTTATATATACCATCCAAGTGGTGTATTGATGAAAAGAGAGTAATATCGCCTTTTGAAGGTTGTATTCCATACGTACACAAACGATGCAATCGTTATTAACCGAGTGAAAAGTTAAGAAAGAATATTATTTTTTAATAATGATATATGTTTCATGAATATAAAAATTATTTGTCTTATATCCCATATATTCATCAAATTCACTTTATTAAATTTCATTTAAAGTGTTAGTGAAAGATGAATCATATCGCCTCGTGTGGCAGTAGGGTGCTGTACACGCGAGAAACATTATCGTATCCCCTACAAAATAGAATTTAAATATATATATATATATATATGATATAATTAATAAAGTGATATAAATATGTTATAAATATCATATATAGACTTTATATAAATCATCATATCCAACTCTGAAACATGTTAATGGATGAACGAATGACATGGGTTCGCGAGGTGGTGGTCCGCCATACACACGAACAATTATTTCATAACCCATTTGATGGAACTGTAGATGATTATAGGTAATGAAATTATTATAAAACCATCAAAATATATAGAATATACTAATTTTATTATATCATCAAGGATTAATAATAATTGAAGGAGGTAGATAATGATATAAAATAAAGATGCTTGTTAGAGAACATTACCTCTTCTTCTGGTATCCTCCTTAGGTTTTCACTAAATCCTTCATAGGTTGGATTTTTACACATAGTTTGGATTATATTACGAGAGATATGAATTTGTAAATTTATTTTGGTAGGTATTTTCTAAACCAAATAGGTTTTAATTTGTAAAGAAAATAGGATAGGGGGTGGACTTTTATAATTTAGGGGAGTGGAACACTTCTAATTTTTTGAAACAATCCAATCATATTCATGTTTTGATTATCCAAAAAGAATTAAAAATGTGACATTATAGATAATATAATAGGTATGGTGGTAATATATATAAAAAATGGGTGTTGGAAAATTTTTTAGGTCATTATTAGCCCTTATTTTTTAATTTAACCATTCAGTAAATCTATTTTTACCTTAACTGCAGTAATTAATTTTTACTATTTTCAGTATTGATTTTGGTAAAAAATATAATTGAACCAATTATAATTTATAAATTATATAGATTCAAAATATTGAATCCATTTTTTCAAATTCAATTTAAAAAAGTGGAAAATTTATTTTAAAATTTATCCCACAGACGTGATTAGATAGAGGGTTTTCAAAGAGAAAATGTTTAAAATCGTATAAAGTTTTTATATAATAATGAAATATCAAAATGATTAAAAGGAATTAAGTTATATTATTTTTCATATAAATTAAATAATTTTATGGTAATCCAAATTTTAAATATAATTTATTTTTATAAATACTTTTATGAAAAATAATTTTTCAATGAAAATTCATTGATTTTAACTTTTCATAAAATAATAAAAGGTTTCATAACAATAAAAAAATTACATGTAAGATAATTTTCATATTAAAATTTCGTAAATGAAGTTTATTTTGTCTATAAATATTTATAAAAATTTCAAAAATTAATTTTAAATTATGTGCTCAAAGCGCGATTAAATTGTCTTTTAGAAAAATATAGATCATTAGGATTTTTTTATTTTAAATGATTTATATTTTATTTTTAATTAATAAATTAAAAATTAACATGTATAAAATATCAATATCACAATTTATTTAATCACATTCATAATATCCATTCTAATGTTTTGGTGATAACTATCACATTAAATAATAATATTTTAATAATATTTAATGTTTTTTAAACTCGGTGTTGCATGTAACACATAATAAAATTAGTATTGCGTTTAATGAAAGATAAAATCACTGTTTCATATAAAGAAATATCATCTTTTTATTTCATGTAATGTAAGACACTAATGATATTGAATTTATTTAAATATATCATAATATATTAGGGGGTCATATTTTCTTATAATCTTGGTGTTTCTTGTCAGATGAGAAATCAAATATAATTTTTTTATTTTATATTTTTTGGATATTAAAAAAGGTTTATTAATGATTCATGCATGAAAAAACATATCAATATGCATGGGAAGGTTCCCTATTATGCAATGAGATCCCTGTGAAGTATAGTTTTCTATTTTTACAACCATAACCAGGATATACTCACTGATGAGGGAGTGAGGAATAAGGGAACCCCATAATTTCTAAGAACAACTACTATTATAGTATGGAAGATGATTAAACTCCACATAATGTATTTTATGTAGAGGTCTAGCGTAGACTTAATGTTTTTAGTGTCCAGGATATGAAAGGGATTTCTGGTTACAATTTTCTTCACTCCTGGTTCAATGGAATGCCTGATAATATAAAAAGGAGGAAGGTAGGGTCAATGTTAATGGTAGATAGATGTTGAATTATTTGGAATTCTCATAACAAGGTTATACACCAGGGATATCTATGCTCGAGACTGGAGGTGATGATTAGGGCTCCAAACATATTGATTAAGTTAGTCCATCTTCTTAATCAAGCATAGATATCCACATATTTTTAGTTTCTCAGGGATGGTAGGTGTTCGGTTCACATTGTTAATAGACCATCCCTACAAGTAAAATATGCATGTTGGACCCCCCCCCTTTGGGTCATAAAAATAAAGTTAATGATTCATGAATTACTAGAAATATATGAGGAGTAGAAGTAGTTTGTAACCAGGATGGTCCAATAATATTTCTTTTAGTGAATTCCTTGTCCAAGGTGATTGCCTCAAGGAATACATATCTTCTATGCTCAGGGGTTGGAGTTGTTGCATTCCCATGGTATTATGATGGACTATATTGAAACTGATTCTTCTATTATCCACATATACATTTAGAAGGATATATAAACCCCATGGTCTATATCTTATCTTGTTCATATATGTATACGATTTTTTCAATAGCCACATGGATATTAATCACACATAGTGGGAGGGGAATCTGGTGCCTAACTTCTGGTCCTCTATGGCCACTTGGAATAAATAGTGTAACATTTTTACTATCACCGGATCCCTTACAAATGAGTGTGTTAATATCATTAGAGCTAATGTCCTTTGGATCCATTATTTTAGACCCCTTTTACAAGCTTAGAGAATTTTCCATATTTTCGATAAATTTTTAAAAAAGTTGGATGAATGAAATAACATGAAATGAATTTAAGTAAAAGAATAAGAAGATATGGATTAGTGTTTTAATAGGTATACAATAAAAAGAGATATCCATCAGGGAATATTTTGATCATCATGATGAAATAAATAGTGTAACCCTTTAGTTGGAGTAAATTTGAGGCTGAGGTATGACTATCACACATTCCTTGGTTATATAAAATTGTTCTTCAAAGAATATTGATGATTATTGATAATTATAAGATGTATGAGGAGTTGTGATTATATACATTAATTTTTTTGACATGTTTGCTGAGATGAGTGTTTGTTTTATCCCAGGAATATTACCCATATTCCCCATGATATAAGGATAGTGGAAGAAGACCAATGAAAGTATTAAATAGAATAATTGTTATAGAAAATATTTATCACCTTCATTATACACTCTTTTTTTATAAATCAGGATTGACCATACAAAATTATAGTTGTCTATTTAAAGGACCTTTATTAAAAGGATCATGTGATACTATTCATCTATAAATAAATTTTTTCAGAATTTTGAGAAGAAAGAAGATGAGTTGATATGAACACTATATTTCTCTTTTCATTTTTTTATCAATAAGGTGTAGAAAGAAAATAAACACACACATGAGGGAAAATAATTGAGCACACATATTAACCTTAATGATGTTTTGGTATATTGACAACAAACACATAGGGGGATGTTGTTGGTACAAAGTGTGTTGGTTAAATTTCTTTTCAATTTGTAAATATGTGTTTATAGAAGATGTTGTTTGGTGAAGTTTAAGAAAATAATTTTTATCTTATATTATAGAAACATTATTATTTTGGATGATTCTTTAAAGATCTTAAAATATTGTTAAATTATTATTTATTCAAGATGTTTAGGATTCTAGCATAGTTTTTTCAAATTAATAATGTTGAGAAAAATGAAGTTTCACTAGAATGAGGTTATCTCAATGATTCAATCAGACATAGTTATTCAGATTTTGTTCACTGAAATAAAAATTTATGGGAGTCATCTGGTAAATATTTAGTCTTATAATTTTTGGGTTATAAAATGAATCCATATAATGATTTAGTTTTGAAGTCATAGAGTTGTGGCTGTATGAGGTTTGATATTTGAAGTTATGATGATATGATCAGATGAAAAATTATCAAAAAGAGATGTCAGGCCAGAAAGCTTGCAGAGAGAGGATTCGGAAAACAGACCACCATCTTGATCGATCTTTAAGGTTTTCAACAGACATTGAGACATGCTTCATACAGATAATCTCTGTCAGGCCAGAAAGATTGTAGAGAGGGGATTCAGAACATGTGCGTATGCAACCGTGGTGCATGCGTGTGAGAGAGTGTGAGAGAGAGGGAGAGATAGAAGAAGAGTAGAGTAGCAACAACAGTTACGTGGGCACGAAGAGGGAAGAAAGATTATTCTGGCTGATGAAGTGCCCTTTAGTCATGTATGAGTATTGGAAATCCCACTCTACCTTAGATTCTCAACTCATCGCTAAGGTCGTCCCCTCTATTGATCCTCTTAGCTCATACCACCCCTCTCCTCAGTTCACAATGGATATGCTTGGAAATGATAATAAGAATATGCCAAAACATTACGCACTCAATATTTTTAATGACTATGTACCCATGTGTGTTTTTTTAGAGTCTGGACATGGTATAGTTGCAGTGGAGGGAAAGGTGGAAAATAAATTTGACATAAAGCCTCAGAGTCAAAATATGGAGGAGTATTGGAAAATGTGCCATGAGAGGACAAATAAATATATGGTAAAAAATAACCAAATACATGCAATTGAAAGTGATCGTAGAGTGCATATGAGACCTATGCCTGGAATGGTTCCCTTGATATCATCAAACAATAAGGAGAAAAGGAAACCTTTCATTATTAAGGGAAGAAATATGAAGAGGACTAGGCAGGATTGCGGGGAGCTGGAGGATATAATGTTCAATATTTTTGAAAGACAACAGAATTGGGACTTAAAACAGCTTGTCCAAGAAACTGATCAACCCACAAAATTATTGAAGGAGATACTAAATGAACTATGCGTGTACAAAAAATGGGGTGAAAACCAAGGAGCTTATGAACCAGAGCCTGAATTCAAAAGGTCTGAAAAATATACAAATGGAGAATGAGCCAATAATTTTTTAGATGTATTTTTAGTTCTGGAAGTTCAAATTGACCCAATGCAAGGTGATATATACTGTCTTGATGCTGTTTTTTTTTGAAAAATCAAAGGGTGATCGCATGCTTATCTTGTGACATTGAGAAATGTTTACATAATTTTTTTGTCCCTTTTCAGTTTAAAAAATAGCGATGTTTATGTGGTTAACATACTAATCGTAACATAAAAATATGATCCTACAAGGATGATTAGATAGAGGATATTTTGAGGGTGTTCTGAATAAATAAAACATGGAGTACCATATAGAGAATGTTTGTAAAATTTTATTGATAGAGAGAAAGTTGATTTTACTGGATGAACTTTGGTGAATCTGTGGGATTTAGCACAAAGATGGAGAAATATTATATGATAACTGGTTGGAAAATATCAAGTCCATCATGAATAGGTTTCTATATAGAGTGTATCTAGAAAAAGAAGTATCATATAACGAAGGGTAAGAAAAACTAGCTCTATACAGGGAATTATTGGAAGAAGGAGTACTTATGAAGAGTTAGACATAGATTCCTTTATGTTTTTACTTGATTAAAATTGCATTGATGTCTATATGTACATTAAATGTTCATAAATCTATCTGATATTTGAGAAAGTTTTAAATATATTTTTTACATTGATATTTGAGGAATTTACTATGATGATTATTGACTCTAAATTTTTAGATACATTGAAGGTAGTCAAACTAAATTTGAGTTAATAGGGAAATTAAAAATTGTCTCACATGATTGTTCCACGATTAAAGGAGGAATTAAGAGTATATAATGTTTATGAGTCTCATTTAAAGTTTTTTTTTGTTGATGTTGGATATCTAATTTATCTAGAGAGTAAGTGTAATTAATTCTGCATGAGTTTCCAACAAAGAATTAACTTAGTTAAAGGAGAGTCATACCAGATAGAGGACCAATAGATGAAGGAAAAATATAGAGGTGTATGAGATTAAGGTTCATTATATTGAGTTTCATTAGACATATGTGTGATAGAAAAAACATGCTGGACAAAAATGCAACAAAAATAGTTATAATAAACAGGGGAGTATCAGACAAAGAATAACATACATTGTATTACTAAATGGACTTTTCATAAGTAGGATATCGAATAAATATTTTATACAGTTGAGATGTGAGTATATCTAGGTTTTTTAAGATTAAGAGGAAGGTTTGAGTCCATAATACTTTTAGGGAGCTATTAAATATATTTAAGATGTTGTACACATTTAAAGGTGATCAAATTTTCTTATGGAGGAAGAACATATGATGAAGGAGTCCTTACTACCACTGGATCAACAAAGTAGAAGGAGGATATTATAAGTGGGGGTATAACCAGTTTCTAGAGAGTCTCATGACTGGGGGGCATAACCCCTCAAGAAGGAATAAGAGAAAACAAGGACAGTTTGGGGGTATAACAAATTGTGGATGAATAATTGGTCTATAGGGGTTTAGAACTAAGTTCAACTAGAAGAATAATTATGAGGGTGTATAACCGATTACTTTCTATACTAATGTAATCATGTAAAAGTGTTTGGTAGAGAATCCATATTGGGGGTATAACCGAAAAGGCAATGAGTATGTCACATTGGTCAAACCATGTAAATTTATTGTGATGATATCTCACTTTTTTATTTACTACATATGAGGTGATGTTGAGAGATACATTTTAATGGATCGAAAAATATAACTAGTATAAAAGGTTGAGTTTTTAGAGGAATTCATAAAATAAAGTCGTCACTGATTCACCCCTCCCCCTCTCAGTGATCATAAAATGAGAAAGGAATCTCAAAGGAGTAAATTGATATTATTTTCACATATTTATTCTCAATTTATTATCCCATATATATATATATATATATGTGGAATAGGATTTTTATATCAAAAAATACAATATGTGTAGATATTTTTGTAAAAACCTACTACAAGTTGTCGATATGTTTGTTATGTTTTAATAAATTTTCTCAGAAGTGGCCTAATACCATGTGGAGAGGAGTAAGATCTAGCTTGGGGCTAACCAATTGTTCAATTTTTGTGTCTGTGTGTCTGTGTTATTTTTCTTAAACTACGTGTTTATATATTAACTCAAAAATCTTTTTATATCCATAAATATTATCTATGTAGTTTTCAAATTGATTTTAGTGAAATATAATCATATATTTATTTATATACAAGTGATATATATATATATCATGTTTTATATAAGTATATTATTTGAAAATCTTAAATAATTTTAGTTGTTTTAACTAGGAATTGATAGATCCTCTATTAAACGTTTTTAAATATAAAATTTTATTTATCTACTACATTGGTAAACTAGGAAAGTAATTTAAATTTAGTGGATCTAAATTTATAATTTAAAAAAAAAATAAGTTTTTATTAATGATGTTGAATTATCTCATCCTATTGAGCATCCTTATCTCACAAACATTTTATATCAGAAGATATTTTTTTATCTCTTACTTATAGAATAACTATTTTTATTGAATTTAGTTTATTTTATCATTGATCAAGTTCATAGGATCATTAATGGATTGTTATTAAGGATACTAAACCTAATGGTTATCCTACCAATCAAACTTATTATAGTAATGGATGTAATTATTCCCAATGAAAAATTAAAATGAAAAAAATTGTCAGAAAGTATGTAATTTTAAAGTTGGTAAAATATAAATTATAAATATGGGAAAGACAAGAATACTATAAAATAATAATATAAACCATATAATTCTTATTATGATTGTAATTATAATTCTATGAATGATTTATTTTGTGAATTAGGAGAAGGCAAGTTTAATAGAATATCTTCATGTGCTCTTGCTTTTTAAATTTTGGATACATTAATTGTTTCTTATGAAGTAAGATTCTATTTTATGAAATTATGATTAAATTCATATACCATGATTTATGACTCTTTAAAAATGAAACGTAATGAGTCAATATTTGAAATTTATTACAGATTTAAGGAGATCATCAACCCAATGAATTCACTTAGACAACCAATGGATGGAAAAAAGGTGTGATACTAATTATATGATTACATGGTAGGTAGATAATTTTAATTGTGTCTATTTTATAATCATGTTATATTAGAATTATTTTAGGCAAAGAAATGATTTTCAAGATGAAAGTGTATAAAGAGGAATTAAAATTGACAATGAAGATGTTGAAATTAAGAGGAAGACTATAACATTTAATATATCGGAGTATAAATATAATGTGGTAATCATTGATGATTAAAGTAGATTAGAATATGATTAAAAAAATTAAGGGTATATGAATAATCTAGATTGATGATTTAATGAGTTCCAAAAAAAGAAGATGTTTTTTTTTCAGAAGATTAAATTATGAAAAAAGATGAAATTGGAAAAAGGTATGGAAGTGAAATGAAAAATATAGTGAAATACTATGATATGAATGAAAGAAGAAAAGACATATCAAATATTATTTTCCTAAGAAGATAATAATATAAAGTACATCAATACATAGAATAAATTAATGAAATAAATAAGGTAATCCAATAGTTCATATGAGGATAGCTTAAATGATTATGATTCAAATAGGAATGATTGAAGTGGGAATGAAATTGTTTGCTTTATAAACACTGCATATGAGGTAAAAAATATTATTATTACATATAATTTTTCATATTATGATGTTTTATATGAATATATAATGACTATCAAAGAACTCTTTTAATATCACTCTCTGATAAAAGACATAATGGATGTACTAAAAGACAAATTTAAGAATTTCATAATGTGGGATTTTTATATGTAAATAAAAAATGACATTTCCATTGAAAATAAATGAATACTAGTGTATGGAAAGAAAATATATAATTAAAATTAGAAAATGAGAAACTGTAAATAATTTACAAATGGAACCAATACCTTAAATATAATTTTGGGATGTCAGAAACAACCCAAAATCAATACTATAATTAGATTAATATCTAGACAACAAAGGAAGCTATATAATACTATTTCTTACAAGGATAAAAAAATATGACACCCATTAGAAAAAATAAATGGAGTTATAGAAATTAATATAGTATTTGGGACCAAAGATGAATTTATTTGAATACAATTTTAAATTATACAGGGAAAAAGCCTATAAAATAATTATGGATTCAAAAGGATTTAATTTTTAACCTTTCTAAACTCAATAAATATTTGGTTCCAAAATGATTTCTTATTTGATTTTATATAGTTAATGTTCTTAGAGAGATCCAATAAAAGTCTATAGTACGTGGATACCGGATGTTATGTAAAAATGACATTATAATACTCATGATTTAAAAGATTAATAAAAGTGGAATTAGGATATGTCACTTTTAGTGACAATGAGAGAGGAAAAATAATTATCGTCATAAAAATTGGTAACTCTAAAACTTTTCTTATTTAAAATGATTTAATTAACAATGTATTGAAATATAAACTACTTCGTATATATAAATTTTTTTATGATAGACATAATTTTAAATTGGGGAATAATGATTTCCAGATTTAGGATTCCAAAGATGTTTTTGTGTTAACTTCTTAAAAATGGTGATGTTTATGATCTTAATCTACATTCATTATTTTCATAAAATATTTCTTTCCTGAATTAATTTTATATAAAATATTTTCTATGTTATTATAGACTTGGACACTATAATATACACACAATTTGTTAATAAATATAATAGGATTAGTCAAAGATCTACCTCAAGTAGAATTTGTGAAATATAAACTATAAAATCCACATCAATTGGGAAGTAAAAAAAATTAATTTCAAACCAAATAAATATGTGTCTACCTATGAACCACTATAATTGGTTTTAATGGATTTTATTTTTTCATATAATGTTTAAAGAAAATGTGGCAAAAATTATTCTTATGTAATAGGGGATCATTATTCATAATACACATGGGTATTTTTCCTAGATTACAAAAGTGAATCACCTTCCTATTTTTATAAATATGAAAAACTATAGAGAACCTTGGTTCTCCAATCCTTAATTCATTGATAAATGACCATTTCCTATAATTTGGGAATTAAAAAATTGATTATTTATATTCAAAACATGGCTATTTATACAAAATTTATTTATATCTAAAACACCTAGACAAAATGGGGTTATTTCAATTATCAAATGAACTCTTTAATAAATTTCATGGACTATGTTTAATGAATATGAATTACGTGTCTATATTTAAGATTATTATATGAATATAACCTATTATGTAATTAATAGAGTTCTAATTAGAACAATATTAAATAATACTACTTCGTAAATATGGAATCATGTAAAACCAAAAGTCAATTATTTTAGTGTTTTTTTGTATATAAATTATTTATTATATATACCACAAACAATTTGTAATTTTTTTCTCAAAGGTTTTATGAATGAATTTTTCAAGGTTATTAAACCAAAAAAAAATCCTCTAGATTTTTGAAAAGTAATATAAGATTTTGGAAGAGTCTCTACATGTCACTATTGATAAAATATACCAACATAGTCCTAATAATTTTGTAGAAAACATTAAGGATGATATGTCAATTTTGAATGTCAATAACATCTATATAACCTCTAAAAATCTACCGATTTATTTGATAAACCTCCCAGAAGAGTCTATCTTGATCAAATTTAACATGATAAAGGAATAGAAGAACAAATTAATTAAATTATAATAATTGTTAAAACCTATAGATACCATCCTTTAGATTTTGGTGTAGGTGATATATATAGGAGAACTTAAAATCGATCCTCTCGTATAAACTAGGTTAAACATCAAGCCCTCTTTTCTCAGATAGTACCTAATAACATCATATTTGAAATTAATGACAAAAATTGGATAATTTTAATAAATGAATAATTAAATTATTTTGAATAAAATAAAGTCCGAGAGATAGTTGAGAGACGTAAATACTATCTTAAAATTGGTAGTAAATGGGTGTATTGAAACAAGGATGATGTATTGTGAACTATTATAAAGAACACGACTATATTGATAAAAAGTTTATAGTCATAAATTTTTTATTGATTATAAATAAACTGTTACACTAGTAACAAGACATGAATCCATTATAATATTGATTTCTTATCAAACTCATATTAATTTCAAACTATATAATATGGATATATAGAGTGAATTACTTAATGTATATATTATTTTTCATTTTTTTGTGGAACAAAATGATATATTTCAAATCCTTATTTTAATAAATAATGATTTTGAACATTAAAATAAACATTTTGGTTTAAAATAGGCTCTGTGAGCATGGTATAATAGGATTATGTGACTTCATATTTCAAATGGATTTTCAAATTGTATATCTAATACTACATAATGAAAAAAAAATAATTTCAAAAGAATATTTTGTTATGAAAATTTATATTGATGAAATTAGCTTTGATTTATCTTACAAATATTTGTGTAATACATTTTCTAAAATTAGGAAAATGGATTTTAAATTAGTTAATTATATAATTGAAATTATTCTTTAGTTTTTAAATCATTCAAAATAATGAGTAAATTTATTTAAATAAAATAAAGTATAAAAAAATATCATTTAATTTTTTTTGGATATCACAAAAGGAAGTCAGACACAAATAGGTTAAAGATATAAAATAAATTTAGAGGAAACCAAAAAATAAGTTTACCAAAATACTTAAAGAGTTATTATTTGGAAGTTTACTCTAAATAACTTTTATTTAACTAGATATAATGTTTACCGGGGGAATGTATCCACATTTTCATGAAAATTACAAATAATCTCATTTAAATACTATTATAATAATATTTAAATAACTCAAAAAAGAACTAATTTGGATTATATCAGTATATGGAACATGTATTAAAGTTAGTTTGTTATTACAATGAATAATTTAGTAGCAATAAGTTACATAAAAAGCTATAGGACATTCCATTTTCTGAGAATGTATCTAGTTTCTTATTGTAATAAAAAGGCAAATTATATTGTATTAGCTACTATTGAAGCTGAACACATAGTTATAAGTGGATTATATAAAAAAAATTTCTATATTAAACACACATTAATATATTGGGTTTCTCAATTCCAACATGTACGTAAAAATTGAGACAATATATTTTTGATCACCATTAATTCTAGTTTAATGCACATTGATATAATACATCACATTTTGAGATATCATTTTCAATGAAAGGGATAATTCCCTTGAGTTCATACGTAATGAGCATCAGCTCATTGGTGTTTTCAAAAGACCTTTTAACATTGAAATATTGAATTCTATCAGACATATGTTAGGTATGATCAATTGAATGTGATTGTTATTTTATTCTAGTATGATTAATATGGTAGTTATTATAATTTTAAAGGACATAATTAACTATAATGATTAAGTGGTATTCAGGAAAAGTATTGTGATAGGATATGATACCACAATACCTCAAACATCCATTAATATTTAATCAAGTGGTATGTTAAGATACCAAGTTATATCAACCTATTTCAAGGATCATGGTTTGTCATATTACCGCATGACGTTTCAATTTGTCACTCAAGAGGCCATGTATATCTATAAATATTTAATCATATATTTATGGATTTTCCCACACATTACTGATTTAAGACCTAAATGTATTAAAATAACTTAAATCAATTATAAAATTTAATCCCCCTTTCTATGACATATATGTCACTCATATTTGATGATTCCTCTGTTGATCTTTTCTCCACACCAACCCCAAGAATTCAGATTTATGAATATTGGTGAATATGGTAAGGAAAAAGTATACTCTTGAGTTAAATTCTCATGAAACATCACCATATTTGAAGATAAGTAAATATTCATCCAAAAAACATTTCAAAACTATCATGGTTAATCTCTCAGCTCAATCAGTCATGTTACAACACAAGATTTTGTGGAAAATCATTTTTTGAATAAAATTAATCTTTATGATATATTGTAGTTCACACTACACTTTATACAATATTTTATTTATATACATACAATATATATAATTTTTTTCTTTTTTATAAAAAACCAAGTTGATATTTCACTACACGCAACACTTATATTAGCTTGTGGTACACATAACACTGAGTTAGCTTGAATTACATGTAAGAATGAACTTCACCGCCTTTTAATAGAAAACCTATTTTAAAACTAAATTTTGAAAATTTTATTAATTTAATTTTTAAAAATAAACATCACTTTTTTGATTCATAATTTAGAAATTATCTTAGGTTGATGTTTTGAGATTTTTCAAAGAAAATTCAATTTTTTGATAAATAGTAAAAAATACTACATTTTAGTTAAAAACTGACTTTTCATTTAAATAATAATAATAATGATTAAATAATAATTTAAATTGGTTTATAAAGTCATAATAGATTAATTATACGTATATTAATCAAATTCAGGTCATTATAATCATTTTTATATTGAAATTAGATATAAACACTAATTGAACTTTTGAAAGTTTTTACAATAAAAACCCACTTTCTCGCCACTTATGCGGGATTAATATTAAACATAATTTTCCAACTTATGAGATTAAAATTTTTAAAAATATAAATAATTGGTTTTAATAATTATAATATTTTTTTTCAAATAAAATCAACATATTATTTTAAAAAAAATATTAGTGAAAAGGAATATATTTAATTGCGATGACTAAGGAAAAATTAAGCTTAACAAGGAAATAAATCTTAAACATAAGGTCTCAAATGACCTAAAAACTTGTAAAAAACCCATTTTATATATATTTTATGTTCAATTACATTAAAATATTTACTTTGGTAGGTTTTGGATGACTTTTTTAGGAAACAACATGGGTACATCTATCTTTTTTTTAAATTAACAAATGAGACATTTACATTCCTTATAAAAGGCCACCATCTCTCCCCCTTACATACACCTCTAAAACCACTTATGTTCATAAAATATATGAAAACATAAATAAAAAAATCCCTAATTTCCTCCTTGAGGCTTCCATTGGGCATAAATCTACCAAAGGAAGCTCTTTGTTACAAACCAAAAGGAGTTACCCTATTAAGAGGTAACATCTTCTCTCAAGCCTTTTAATTTATTTATTTTTCCACCTAATAATTTACTATTATTATATGATTAAAAAACACAATATCCTAAATATAATGATATTTTTATTCCAGTATCTTGATGAAAACTTATACAAACTTCAATCGAATGGGTAACAGACATACTGTTTATGTGTGTGGTAAACTACCATCTCACGAAATGAGGATAATTAGTTCTTCTTTTACCACCCCTGATGGAGGGAATTATTATAGAAACTATTGTTTTATAAATAATATATATGATATTTATTATTTCATTAATATTATTTAAATAATTTTCCAACAAATATCTTTATACCATCTATTTTTTTAAGTACTATAATTTTGTTTGAGCAAGTGTGGACTACCGCGCACTCAAAGCGATGTGATTCATTCACACACCACATAGAATGTATTAAAGATGTGTTTTTTGAAATTATATGATATATATAACATGATAATGATAATATAAGGATATTATATACATTTTTCATTTTTTCTTTACTTCAGTATGATAATAAAAAACGGAAACAACGTTCATGCGTACGTACATCCAACCATCTCTTTGAACAGTCTATTCCACATCATATTTCTATATTATATATATTATTATAATACAAATATAATAAATACAAATTATATTTATATCATGGTTTAAATTATTTAAATAATATATATATATATATAAATACCAATGATATAAGAAATTAAGACACATTTGTAGAACAAAGCAAATATTACCCGAAGTGAAACCTTAACATTGAATTCTTAACAAGAGGGTAAAATGAATTCATAATCAAAACATATTTAGTAATATATATATATAAATAATAATATTGTTTTGTGTTATATTTATGACAATATTATATTTATTATATATTATTTTTTACATGTAAGATGAGATTCAAGACACAAGGTAAGGGAATTTCAACCAACTTTTTATTTTCGTGAGATTCATACCTTATTCACCACTAATTTCATTTGTGTGGTGTGTATACTTCCCATGAATGTATTATATGAAAATTATTATTAAACATAAGGGTATCTAACTATCCATTACGTGATATTTATTTCATGGGTTTAATGTTTCCAAAGTAACCAAATTAATAAGACATTTTTGCTTTATTTGCCTTCTTTGAGACACATGTTTTGTTATGCACCAAAATTATTTTTCAAGGTTTATATTATTAAATTTGAAATGTTTTATGCCAAATATAATTATTTTTATGATTTTTTAAGCTTCATTTAATTTAATGTTATTACATGGGGAGTATGATTCATATTTACCAAGTGGTAAGAGTTAATTGAAACAATATAATTGTGTATTGAGATTGTTTATGATCACTCTTTCATTGATGAAATATTTTAATCTATTTATAAAGAACATTCTTTAATTTTATTAGACAATGTTTTTTATTTTTATATTCAATTATAGGTAACATTTTACACTCTTTGGTATATAATATGATCAATATTGTGTTTTTAAGAAAGTCCAACTTTACCTATATCTTTAGTAAAATATCTATGATCCTGTAAAACCTAATTTTCTAAAAGGTTAAAAAAATATAATATTATCTAAAATAATATTTAAAGGAAACTTTTACCCATTTTTAATTTAAATAATGTTTTTAGGAAATAATCTTCTAATTATTTTATGGTTGAGGCATTTTTCTATACTTTTTATGGTAAAAAAAGGAATGTTCAGCATATATGGATTTAACCCAACTTCATGAACTACATTCCATTGAAACTTCCTTTAAAATATTATAATGTTATTTTTTATAAAATAAAATGTTTCCCTAATATTCTATAAATATATTTTTTAATTTAGTTTTCAAGAAAATGGTTTTAAAAAAGATTTTAAGATTATTTTATATGTTTTAAGGAAAAAAAGGGTTTTGAAATTATTTTCAATATTCAGTCATAAGTTTTCAAGGAAAATGGGTTTCAAATAAAATTAAATATTATTTCATAAGTTTTTACGTATAATGGTTTTCAAAATGATTTTAGGGTTTCTTTATAATTTATCAATTTATTTTCAAAGAAATGGGGTTCAGGACATTTTTAAGCATTCATTATAATTTTTTCAAGAATGTTTCAATGGAATATGTTTTCAAAATGATTTAAAATATTCTTTTATATGTTTTCATGATTATTTAATGAAAATGTGTTCATAAATGTTTTTATTTTTTTAAGAATCATCTTCCAAATAACAAATGATATTTTCCTCAATAAATGTTTTTAAAAGACTTTTCAAAATTATTTCCCACCTAAGACGGCATTCGTTGGGGTTACTCATGACTTTATGGGAATATTATTCAATGTTTCTATTCATATTCTTCATATGAATGATTTTTTTGTTGGCATGATGTTTATAAAACTCTTTTTTCATTCATGGGTTATATTCCTTTGAAACCTGGTTCTTTTCATGGGTTATTTTTTTTATGAAATGATTATGAAACCTATATCTTTTTTCTAGAGGTTATGATATGATAACATGTTTATGATACCCATTTCTTTTCATGGGTTATTAAATGATATTAAATGATCTTGTGGAATATTTATGCATGATTTCACTATGATATGGATGAGACCTATATCTCTATCCAATACAATGGGTAAATATTTATTTCTCATAAGATATAGCAATACTGTCTTGGGGGTGAAACATGACTACTAATATGGCCATGAGAGTGAACCATAACTACCAATAATGTATGAGGAGTGAACTCATGCTACCAAGATGGCCATGATAGTGAACCCCGAAAAGAAATATGGTATTCATAGCAAACCCATGCTACTATGATGGCCTTGGTAGTAGGCCTTGACTACTATGGATATAATTTAATATGCTTATGTGTTTGCACAGTTCTATGTCTTATTTTAATTTTATGATTTCATGGATTATGTTTTATATTCACTTATTATTAATGTCTTATGAACAACCAAAAATTATTCCACGATTTATGCTTATGTTCTTCCATATTTAAGGTGTGTTATTCTAATGTTGTTATCATGTTCTCATACCCCTACTCTCATGTTTATTCATACATGTCTCCCTTTCTTACCCTTACATAAAATCTTATATCACCCCTTTTTATGTTTCATTCCCCATATTATGAAAATATATTTCCTCTATGATAGTTTTAAGAGTGGTTCTAGTCTTTGATAAACTAGTGTGAGAAAATGTAGCTCTCCCATGTACCATTGTTTACGTTTTAATGATCCCAAAGGCACTAAACTAATACGGTCTTTGAGCATCCGTTTGTATAATGTTTTATTTTTTCCGAAATAGTTTTGTAATATTAATATATTAAAATAGAGGATATATATATTTCATGCCTAAATTTAAGTAAATATTGAATGGTTATGAACAAGAGGTATATTGTTAGGAATTGTGTTTAGAATCAAAGATGGACTAAGTGGTTTAGTGAGAAAAGTAAATCATTTTGGCCAAGTCTAGTAAATGAGTTTAATTTAAATAAGGTACTTGAAATGTGTTAAAATAATGATGTATCCAAGACATATTACAATGGAATAGGGTTCCATTTTCTTCCTATATTTGAGATAAATGTTTTAAGTTACCAAATAAAGGTGATTATAATGATTTTTAGAGTTATTATATTATAGGTCATGCAACCCTAGAGAATAAAAAATACTTCCTAGAGATGACTGGTAAATGTACCCCTTGAAGGAATACCACTATAGTTATTTATAGTAAATTCTACGTGTTGGTAATGTTTATTGAAAAACTAATCTACCCAATTATGGTATATTTTAGTATCCTAATAAATTATGATATTTTGTTTTTCTACTTAATGAATAATGGGATATAGATTAACATTACTATGTATATGATGAGGAATATGAAAGAAATATTCAAATATTATTATAGTGTTAATTCATTTCTATATCCCGAGATTATTTATGATATTTTGGATTAAAAATATCTTGTTCCTTAGTGGGAGGAAAAGACAATAGACTCTGGTAGTGTTTGTTTAAATTGAACTATTTATAAGGTTGTAAGGGTAAATCTGAATCCATGAAATAATATATGATTTGATGAAAACGAAAACTTTTTGATAAGTTCAATCCACTAAAGAATAATGTGAGACCCAATCATAAATAATTCATAGGCCTAGAACTAGATGATGTAGTGGAATTTTCCTCTAAGTAATAATGTATAGACGAAAGTAATCAATACGGAAAAATATAAGGTGGATGTATAAATATATGTCTTTGAATATGTGAGTATAGTGCATTTTTATTCTAAATATAAGGAATATTTTGGGGAAGAATGAAAATATCATGATTTTGTGGAAACTATAGTTTCTACTCCTAAAATCATCACATTTAGCTCTTTTAATCCTCCAATATCACTATCTTCTGAAAAAATAAATGTAGATAATTATGATTAAGATACTAGTGTTTCTTTGAATAATATTGTTGATGATTTTTATAAATATGAGGATGATGAGTCATATGAATAATATGGTGTTAAAAACAATGTCCATAAGACATGTTTGAGATAATCTTATCTCGTTCAAATAGAGAATGGATAGAAATTCCATTGATTGAGAGTACTTGAAGTCCCATTAAAATGGAAGCATATCTGATGGTAGAGAAATCTGTTCAAATATTGGAGATAACCATGATGGGGGGAATTACACCTCAATATGGTGTACTTGAAATCTCGATTTTATCAAAGGATTCTAAGAGATATGTAGTTGGTTTAATTTTTCTTAAATAAATGATTGATACTTGTTCTCACCGACTGATTCTTCTTAAATGAAATATTAATCCATAAATTTATGAAGTTTTTAGAATGTTTTTATACCTACTCTTATAAAGGAAACTGAAGGAAATAGTAGTGTGTCTCCTGTGAAAGAGACAACCCCTCTTCCAGAAGAAATGGTTAAAATGTATTTAACACTTGAACTAGATTCCCCATCAACTCTAACTCGCAGTTTCTCCTATATTTCCAATGTGGATTTAAATGAGTTTAAATATTATTTTATGAATGGCGTTAAAGATTTTTTTTGATATTTGGATTTTAATTTTGATCATCTATAGAGGAATAGATTTCCAAGATTGATTCACTTTTTTTATCTCACATTATGCCCATGTTATTTCTCAATATTGATCATATGAATCAAGATATTCATATTTTGAGAGAAAAAGAAGGATCATTTTAAGAATTACTTGAATGAAATGAGAATATGTTTTAATTGAGGTACTTTAATGTAGTAGTTCAATCCCAATCTTCTAGAGAACCAACTCATCCTCCTCGTATTGACCTTGTACTCCCCTATAATGTATTTCTCTAGATGAGAATTAGATTAGATAGATTGAATGATATGAGATAAAAGATGGGTTGGATAGTTTTTCAGAGATAAGGAAAATAATGATTTATTGTTTTAATACTCATACTATTAGAACCCTTAATTTAGTATGAATTGATGTTAAATAAGATTGATGAGTTAGAGACATTATCATAAGAGTAATTGATCTCTATATGAGATGAATCGTTACAAAATTTTGATTTAAATTATATTTTTAGATCTTTGATTATAAACTGAAGATGACTCAAGTTAATAGGGCATTAAAAGAGAAAGTGAATATGTTAAAGGTTATAAAACCAAGTTTATAGATCAATATAAAGGAGAAGATCTAGTTTTCTCAATTATGGAGTAAGGATCCTTATATCAGAAGGATATCAATCAAATAATAGATCCTTTTATCTATAGTTCTCATGATACTATTGTTTCCCATTTATACATGGATATACCTTTAGATAAATCATTGTTTTACAGCATAGCCATATCTAAACCTTATTTTAATTTCACACCAATGCATGGTATTCAACATTGAAAACCTATTTTTGGAGGAGTTATCAGTTCTGTCCCTTTCTTCTCTCAGTCACAACCTACCCCACAACATACTGATGGAATATCTTAGAAATAAATAATATCACATCTTGATCCCAAATATCCTAGATAGAGGGTAAATAATTCCAATTCTCACCAGATTATTTGATAGGGAATCTTTAATTTTGTATCAAGCTTCTTTGAAATCAATGAAATTTTTTATTATCTTAATTTTATTTGTTCTTAATTTTATTATATATATTTTTATATATATTATATTATATTATATTATATTATATGATAAATTTTATATTCACATAGGTAATGACCCAGATTTTCCCATGCCTTTCCTTTATGAAATGCCAGTGTTTGGGGTGTTCTGGGAGGCAACGGTGGAAAATTTCAAGAGTTTCCCAAATTTCTAGATTTTCTAATTTTTCCATCAGTAACTCAGGGAATCAGCATCAGCATGTCATTGTGTTAGCATTTCAGTGAATCAACATGTCTGTGTGTTGTCATGTCAGTGCATTAGTGAGTCAAAGGTGTTCGCATTGGTTGGTCACGAGCATCAGTGTTGGTGAGTCGAGGGTGATAATGTCAATGAGTCGAGGGCATCAGTGTCAGTAGGTCAAGGAATCAATAGGTCATTGCATTAGTATCTTAGTGTCGTTAGGTTATATTAGTAGATCAACAATGGTAGCTCAGCATCAGTGGGTCAACATTGGTAGGTCTCATTGATAGGTCACCCGTCAGTGTCTCCGTGTGGGTTACTCACTCATTTGTGACTCACCCATCGGTGAATCATTTTTAGTTTTCCCAGTTTCTTCCAGATTTAATGTTTTTCCTCTCTTACAAATTATTTGATATAAACCAATTTTAATTCCTTGTTTGATAAATTTTAAGGGTGTTTGGAATGATATTAATTATATCTTTAATATCCTAACATTCTGAGTGATTTTAGATACTCAAACTACATTATATTGACCACAATCCAATGTTAATAACTTTTGGAAACCATTATTACTTTAATATATGACATGTATATTCAAATATGGGATCTTCCCTTTCTAGTGTATTTTCTGTTTCCCCTTGGTGTGTCTAGGGACTTCCTTGTGAGAGAAGTCGTTCGCCTGTTCTAGAGCCTCTCTGTCCCAGTTTTCTTGGAGTTCTTCAACGATTCTCGTGTGATCCCCTTTTCTTGGCGTAAAGAGGAACTTCAATCCTTTGATTATCTTTTTGGGATTTCTTATTCCTCTCTTGAATTGTGAATCATGCAGGGTGGGTGTACTAATGATTTTTTGTGAAGACTTGATGAATACATTTATAAAGACAACAAAAATAATAATAATGGAATATGATAAAAAGATAATAGTGTAATGAAATGATGGGATGATAATGGTTTGATGTTTGATCATCTTTTTTATTTTGTTATCATTATTTCCATGTGCGTTGTTGTTGTTGTAAAGAAAATCATGGCTGTTGGTGGTCTTTTCATACACACTGGTGGTTTTCTGTTTGTTTTCATCATGTTGTTTGATAATTGGACATAACATAAAATCGTCTTATCACGTATACCTGGTTAAATAAATTTAATTAACTAGGATGACAAACCAGTTAGGATCACCCCTATTTATCAAGTGGACCTAGATAACAGTGTTTACCAAATAAGAATGTGTCTTATTTGATAGGTGTGTATGAGGGTTGTGTTCTATTGGGTTTTGTGACCTTGTGTGATTTGTGTGGTGCCGTTGTTGGGAGAAACATTATGGGTGCAGGGTTGGATGGTTATGAGTACAGGGGTGGATGGAAAATTTTGTTCTATGAGATGGGTGTGGGACATATTCATAACAGGGTTGTGGGATAGTGGTAGTTATTTGTGGGTTTTGTGTGTGGGGTAGTACGTGTGGTGTGTATGAGTCTCAAGTTGAGAGAGTTATTGATTGTGGAATAAATGGTCTTACATGCAGTGGGACTGCCATCGTTGTGATGTAGTCTCAGTGTGACATTTGGCAGTGGGACTGTGGGGTGGTTATGAACTTGTTTTTAGTGGGACTACATTGGGGAAACATTAGGATTTTGTGGTATAACAAAGAAGAATGATAGTTGGTAGTGGTTGAATGGGGGAATGCAGTTAGACTGCAAATTGTGTTTTGTTTATTGTTTTGATATATTTTTGGTTGGTAGTTACATGATAGTGATGGAACAAATTAAAGTGAATCCCTTAATTAATAAATTATTGGTGGTTAAATGAAAAATGGGTTGGGTTATGCTTTGGTAGTGGATCTTGTGTGGTTGTCCATATAGGGGTAGCAGAAACGTGGTTCTTTATGAATTGGTTGTTTGTTTTGGGAACCATATATTGGGTTTGAGTGTTTTCTTACCTATATATATATATATATATAAATTTTAGTTCCTTGTGATTTATATATGCACCCCACCGTTGTTGTGCACCATGTGCCGAACACCCCCATTCATGGTGGAGGGTGTCTTTTCCAACATCCTAGTGAGAGGATTGATGGTTTGTTGATGAAATTCTTCCTTATACTCTCTTCTAGGTTCTTACTACATGAGAAAATCCGGGAAGTTTGTAATGGATTAAGGATTACCATAGTCCCAGATCCTTCGAGAAGGTTTGATGGGGATGATAGGCCTAGGTGTTTGCAGGCCAGGATTGTTTTCCCAAGTGTTTCAGGATGAGACCCAGGTGTATTCATGTGAGAGGCATGGTTGTTGTGGCCTAGGTGTCTATTGGTGGGATTATGTGTGGTTTGAGGATAAGGTGTGTGTGGGTAGGTTGTGGAAGTGGTACTTCGTATGGGAAGAGTGGTAACTTCAAGATGTCAGCTATTTGGTATGAGCAGTTAACCAACGGGAAAGTGGTGTGGGGTACCCAACTGTTTATGTGCTTATACTATTACTTTACTTGACTTGCAATATTTGGAGAGCATGCCTTGGTGAGGTTGGTCTGTTTAGTATTACTTTATAGGTTCTATGAGTTTATAATGTTTTATCGTAGTGAAATTAGTATATTCATCCACTTGTGAATGAGTAGATTTATTTTTCCTACTGAGTATACTCATATTCTCACCCGGTGTACATAAAAAGGTTTTTAGGTTTCCAAGAGAACATTGAGGACCGTACTGGGAATTACTAGCTCGAGAGTTGGTATTAGTTGCTATTACTGCTTAGTCTCTTTCCTTTTGGTACTTTACCTTGCTGTTTTATTGTTCCTTTTATCAAATTTACTTATTTAACATGCATCTGGGAATGAATTTTGGATTAATTTTTTCTTTTAGTATTTGGAGTTTGTTGGGATTTACAATCTTATCTCCCAATCAGGTTCTATAAAAAAAATCAATTCCTTCAATATTATGTAGGATTATATATTCTTGGTTATAGTTTTCATTTCAAGGCCTATTGAACGTGGGACCCGATGGATCGTTATCTCTCCTTCATCTCGAGGAAGGGCATGGAATTTTGTTGTCACTTTCCTCATCTTAAAGAAGGCGGGTCATGAAAAATGATATCAGAGGGAGGTTTGGGGGTTTGAGGGATATGATGCAGTTCAGATTAAAGCACAATAAGGATTGCATGGGATGGTAGGGAAATGTTGTAAGAAAATCTTGGTTCAAGAAATTTGATAGGGAAGACCAGTTTCGACATTGGATTTTAGGGCCCCCATGATCTGATGCAGGGACTCTAGAACTTCTGAATGGCCAAACAAGGCTACATTGATTATAGGTTAGAGACCCTAGGAAAGGTACATGAATCATAATGACTTTTGTTCTTGTGTTTCTTGTGTTTCTTGTGTGTTTTAGTAATTTAATATAAATGAAGCGTTAAAATGAATTTAAAAGAAAATTTCCACATTACCTGAGCTTAGAAGTTCCTTGTTTACATTTACAGCTATAGCACTCGGGTGGTGCCCACATGTCGTACAAGAATTTGAGTCCACATATATTGAAATGTTTATTAGAAAAGGTCCAATCAAGAGGAGGAAGATGACCAGTGGTAGAAGACACTTTGTGCCTTCCAGTGGCGGACTCTCAGAACGTATGAGGGATGCGTCTAGAACATGGAGACAGAGAGTCAGTTCAAAGAGCTAGTGATCACTTTTAGCTTTATTTAGGCTCTGATAGAGTACTTATTTATTGTATAGGTAAGATAGTGGGTGGGATCATCATGTCATTGGTGGATACTTTACCTCGGGGAAAAGAAGGAGACCGATGTTTTATAGGCTGAATTTGAGAAGGAGTTCTGGGTAAAATTACTTTCTTCTATGACGAAGGCTGAGAAGAGGCAAGAGATAATATCCCTTTAGTAGGGTAGTATGTCAATAAGGGAATTTGGGGTCAATTTCATGGATCTACAAATCTTTGTACCATATCTATTTTTGGATGAGGAGCTGTGGGCGAGACGCTTGGAAGAGGCACTCCTACCAACTCTTCTATATGTTGTTACTCCATTCACACTACCGACATACTTATAGATTCAGAAGAAGGATGGGGTAGTGGAAATGATGAACACATTAGGATGTGTACCATGATGTGGGATCCAAATTAGTTTTTTAAAGGGGAAATAAGTCAGCAGATGGTCTCTGGCGTTAGGGCCTTCCATGTTTCATCCATTGAAAAGTCGGCCTCAACAGTTCCATTTCTGATCTCTTGGTCCTCACCCATTTCCAATGGGCTAGGGGGATATTTAATTTATCAGTGGAGGCCATGAGAATATTTAGAACATGTTCCCAGTTTGAGCGTAGTATTTTGGGGGTGTGGAAGTTCCACACCCACCTCAGGAGCAACAGTTTCCAATCCAGCCTTTCCAGCAACAGGGGCAGGGATCTACCACTCCACTAAGGTTAGAAAATGATAGGGGAGTTAGACCTTAGGGTGATCCTTAGGGACTTGACGAGGTATTGTTCGTGGAGGAATTTTATAGTATTTAGGTAGATTACCTTGGCGTGGGTAGTTACACGCCACTAAGGTACTAGTTCCAGAAAGACCATAGGATGTTCAAGGTATGATCAGTTTGTTTAGAACTCTTGCAGGTTCTTTGTTTGATTCAAGAGATTCACACTCTTTTGTTACACCTAGTCTAGCCCATGATCTGGGACTATAAATGTAAAGACAATACATTACCCTAGTGTTGTGTACGCTAGTCGGAGGGCAGACCAATCTATTTGATGAGGGCCATAGATGTAGACTGGCGATGGGACCACATCTGTCATGTGGAGTTCTTTTCATGCTATATACGTAGACGTAAAATTTCATCATAGGATTCAACTGGTTGTTTTTTGTGTATGACATTATCGAATTATTTTAGAGAATATACGTGTTCTTAGATATGGATGTACAATGAATAACTTTTATTGGTGAGTAGATTTTTTAGGTGGACAACCGGCATGTGAAGCCTATTCATTCCTTGTTAGCTAAGATATGAGTGGTGTCTGTAGACAAAAATATGGTGGATGTTCCAGGGTTTGTTATTGAGTTCTTTTATGTCTTCCCGAATGTGGTTGTGATGTCACCCCCTCGATGTGATGTTGATTTTGGAATAGTCTTGTAACCCGGTTCCCATCCGATTTGGATGGTTCTCTATCAGATGGTGCCCACTAGTGGGAGTTGCTGATTCAAGTAGAAGTCTTAATTAAGAAGGGTTTTATTTGAAAATGCATGTCGACGTGGGGGGGCTCTAGTTTTGTTCATGAAGAAGGAAGATGGTGGTGTAATAATGTGCATATACTACCAGATATTGAATCAGGTGACAATCAAGAACTGTTACCCCCTTCCGAGGATTGATGATCTTTTTGACCAGTTAAAGGGAGTAGGTTGGTTCATTATGATCGACCTGTATTCTAGATATCACCTATTGAGTGTGATGGGGGTGGCATATCTAAGATTGCTTTCAGATATAGGTATGGTAATTTGAGTTTGTGGTCATTCCCTTCAGTGTTACAAATGCACCATCCTTGTTCATGGGGCTTATGAACTCTTTTTTAAGAGTTATTGGCCTAGTTTTTCATTGTGTTCCTCGACGACATCCTGATATACTCAAGGATATATGAGAATCTTGTCGAGCATATCAGGACTATCTTGGAGGTCCTCCAAAACCACTAGATCTAAATAAAGTTGTCTGAGTGACTGTTCTGTACATGAGAAGTGCCCTTCCATAGACACATAGCTTCTCAGCATGGTAAAGGAGTGGACCCATCAAAGGTTTAAGTAGTTGGTTCTTGGGATAAACCCAAGAATTTGAAAAGGGTTGTAGCTTCCTGTGACTATCAAGCTATTACTAATGATTTATGATCGACTTATCTTGAGTTACAACTCCATTGATAGATTTGACCATAAAAGAATATGCCTTTATGTGGAGTGAGCAGTGTTTGGTAGCTTTTATCTACCTAAAGGGGAATTTGGTCAATAACCTAGTGCTTAGGTTTCTAAGGGAAGGGGTGATATTTCAGGTGTTTTGTGACACTTCCAGCCTAGTCTTGGGATGTGTGCTGATGAAGTAGTAACGATTAATATCTTATGGATCTAGGTAGTTACATCATAAAAAATGTAACTATACTGCCCATAATTTTGAACTTGCAACGGTCGTGATTGTGCTGAAGTTGTGGAAGTATTAACTTACTGGGGAGTGATTTTTAGTCTTTATGGATCACAAGAGATTCAGGTATACATCCTTCCAATGAGACATGAACTTGTGGCAGTGAAGGTGGAGGTAATTTCTCTAGGACTAAGACTTTGAGATGACTTACACCCCAAGGAAGGGGAATGTGGTGGCCGATGACTTGAGATAGAAGTTGCAGAAGGACATAGTTCATGAATCCAAAAATTATTTGAAGTAAATGGAGGATTTGTCCACTTTGCATCTAGATGTGAAAGTGGATAGTTGTAGAGGATTTCTGTTTAGATAACAGTGCAGTATTCCTTAGTGCAGCAGGTGGTGGAGTCTTAGTGGGGAGACTCAGAGACTGAAGTGATGCCTGATCGTACTGCACATGGTGATTCTCTAAAGGTATGGTCAGAGGATAGTCAGAATCGAATGTTGTTCAGTGGGAACCATTTTTTCCTTGTGGAAATGTGTGAGAGAGTTCTCTTTGAGTTCCATAATTCACCCCTAGTGGTGCATCTAGGAGTTTCTAGGATTTAACGAGGCTTGAGGAAACTATTTTGGTGGCCCGAGATAAAGCTAGTAGTGGCGGAGTTTGTGGAATGGTGCCAAGTGTGTCAGTTGGTGAAAGTAGAATATCATGTTCATGGCAGTATGTTGTATCCCTTAGATGTTATCGAGTGGAATTGGATGACATATCAACAAATTTTATCACATGATTACCTGGGACTCGACAAGGATTTTATGCTCTTTGGGTAGTAGTGGAATTGTTGACGAAGTCATCACACTTCCTGGTGATCAAGGAGTCGAGCGCAGTAGATTCCTTAGAAAAGAGGTATGCAGATGAGGTGGTGTGCCTGCATGGAGTTCCAAGTTCCATTTTCTCATATTGGGATACACATTTTATATCACGATTCTAGAGGTAATTGTAGTATGATTTTGGCAACCTGCTATGCCTTAGTACTACATTCCACCCTCAGACAGATGGGGAGACATAGAGTACCATCCAAATGATAGAGGATATGATGCAAGTAAGTGTCTTGGACTTTAGAGGATTGTTGGTATGACCCTTTCCCCTAGTAGAGTTTTCCTACAATAATAGCTATTACTCTACCATTGGCATGACATCATTCAAGGCATTGTATGGAAGTTAGGGTAATTCACTAGTATGCCATATAGATATTGGGGAAGCATCCCTTCTTAGACATTGGGTAGTGCAGAGAACAACAAAGAGGGTTCTGTTTTTGAATGAGAGGATGAAGGCATCAAAAGAATGACATAAGTCGTATTCCAATCACAGGAGGATTCCATTAGAGTTTGAGGTTGGAGACCACATGTTCTTAAATGTCCCCCTCAACATGGGAAATGGAGGACCGATAAGGGAACCAAGCATTCTCCTACGTTTATCAGAACTTTAGAGGTGTTTGGATGAGTTAGAGAGGTGGCATATCAGCTGGAATTTCCACCACGGTTAGAGAGGATCCACAAAGTCGTCCATATCTCTTAGCTTGGTCAGTATCTACATGTTGAATCCCATGTCATTGACTAGGGAGGGTTGGATATCAAGGATGACAGGTCATTTGTGGAATGAATAGTATGAATCGAGGAATGTGAGGAGAAGGTGCTTTGTGGATAGACCATTCCGTTGATTCTTGTGTTATGGAGGCATGATGGACTTCAGGGGAGTACTTGGGAGTGGGGGACATAGATGAATTCCTAGTACCTAGATCTGTTTTGAGTTTTTCTCTTGTATTTTAGATTTGTTCTTTTCTTGTGATGTAATTCATAACACTATTTGGTAGAAGATGAGTTGTTTCCTTGTTTTCTGAATGTGTTTTAAAATTTATGAAGTATGGGGAAGGGAGGACCTAATCCCTAATTAAGGCGCAATAATTCAGATGTGATTAAACCCATGTGGGTGAGATAGTGCTGCCCAAAGAAAATAGCATCTTGACATAGATGAAGAAGCCCACTAATACATGTGTCTGGACGATGTGACCTTGGTGTTGGAATGGTTGTTTGGGGAAGAGGGGCCTTAGTGTTTTCCAAGTTTAATAGGAGATATATGTCAAGGATGATTCCCTATGATTTAGAGTTTTTTACTCCATATTTAGAATAACACAAGGTTGTTTCCTCCTGAGAGGTATCTTACAAGGTGGGTTTTCAGACCCCCTTTCTTCTAGGATAGTTTTGAATTATTGAGGTTGAGAACAGTTCAAGAGGTATATGATGTATTGACCCAGATTTTATTTGGGATTTCCTTTTTAAAAAACTAGTGTTTAGGGTGTTCTGGGAGACAATAGTGGCACATTTCAAGAGATTGAAAATTTTACAGTTTTTTGGTTTTTCTATTGGTAACTCAGGGCATCAGCATTGACATGTTAGTGTGTCAGCATTCCACTACATTGGCATGTCAGTGCATAGGTGATTAAAAGGTGTCGACATTGGTGACTCAAGAGCATCAGTGTTGGTGAGTCGAGGGCGTCAGTGTCTGCGAGTCGAGGGCATCAGTGTCGGTAGGTCGAGCGGTTAGTAGGTCAAGGCATCGGTCGGTCATTGCATCTGTAGATTATTGTCAGTAGCATAGTGTTATTAGGTCACGTCGGTAGCTCATCAGCAATAGCTTGACGTTAGTGGGTTGCATCAGTAGCTCACTTGTCAGTGGATCCATGTTGGTGAATCACCCATTAGTGACTCATTCGTAGTTTTCCCAGTTTTTACCAAATTTCTAGTTTCACCCCTCTTACGTCTTATTTGACTTAAACCATGTTTAAATCCTTATTTGAGTGTTTTATCAGAATTTCAAAGTATATTATGTATATATTAATATCCTAATGTTCTTGGGTATTTGAAATACTCAAACCACGTGATCCTGACCACGATCCCATGTTAATGACTTTTAGAAACCATTCATTCTCTAATTTTTGATCTGGATCTTCAAAGATGAGATATTCCCTTCCTAACTTTTTTTCCATTTCCCTGTGGTGGATCTATAGGATTATTCACCACATGAGTCCCGAGCCTTTCCTAGAGCAACACATCCTCAATTTTCTTGGCGTTCTTACCTACTACCGGTGCAATCCCTTATTCTTAGAATAAATAGAAATTAGATCTTTTGATTATCTGATAATAATTTATTCTACCTCTATTGAATTATGAATCATGTGGGGTAGGTGTAATATTGGTTCTTTGTGAAGAACATATGAATAGTTTTCTTAATACAAGAAATAAATAAGAAGGGAATATGATCAAAAGATAATAGGGTAATGAAATGAAGGTCTCGGAGTGGTTTGATGTTTGGATTGTCTGTTATATTTTTTATCCTTGTTTCCTTATGGTTTGTAGTGGTTTTACTAAAATTCATGGCCATTGGTGGTATTTTCATACACACTGATGGTGTTCTGTTAGTTTTCATCATGTTGTCTGATAATTGGTCGTAATAAGAAATATTCTTAATCATGTATACTTGGTTAAATGAAATGAATTACCTAGGATGACAACCGTTGTGTGATCACCCCTATTTATCAAGTATATTTAAAGAACAATGTTTAACATATCTGAATATTTCTTGTTTAATAGGTGTGGCTATGTACCGTGCTCTGTTGGGTTTTGTGACCTTGTGTGAGTTGTGTGGTACTGCTATTGGGAGCATGGTAATGGGTTTAGGGGTGGATGGAGGAGTTGGTTTTGTGATAAGGGTGTGGTATGTGTGTGCAATGGGGTTGTGGGTTAATGGTTGTTACTTTGGGTTTGGTGTATGGGGTGGTACATGTGTTGTGTTGGATTCTCAGTTTGAAAGCCTGATTGACTGTGGAATGGATGGACTTGTAGGCAGTATGATTGCCTTTTTTAATGTACTAATAGAGCGATGTTGGTTAGTGGGACTACAAGGGGGTTATGAAATTGTCTGCAGTGGGACTACATCGAAGAAATATTAGGATTGTGCAGTATAAATTTGAAGAATGATTGTTGGAACTGGTTGAACTGGGACGTGCAGTGGGACTGAAAATATGGTTTTTTTGTTTTGTTTTGATATATTTGTGGTTGGTTGTTACTCGGTAGTTCTAGAATAAATTAATGTGAATGCCTTAATTAAAAAATGTCAGGTGGTTAAATGAAAAAGGGTTCGGTTATGCTTTGGTAGTGGCTATTGAGTCATTGTGCATACACGGGTAGCAGAAACATGATTCTATATGTATTGGTTGATTGTTTTGTGATCCATAGGTTGGTTTTAAGTGTTTTCTTACCTATATATATAAATGGTAGTACCTTGATATTTCTATATGAACCCCACCCTTGTTGAGAACCATATTCCGAACACCCCCATTCACGGGGGAGTGTGTCTTTCCTAACATCCCAATCGGAGGATAGATGGATGATTACCGACTTTCTTTCTCACACCCTCTTTTGGGTTTTACCACCCTATCAATCCAGACATGCTATAATAGGCTGAGACTTATCATAGTCCCATATCCTCTAGAAAGGTTTGTTGAGGATGAGAGGCCTAGGTTTTTGTGGTCTAGGATTTTTTCCCAAGTGTCTTTGGAATGAGGCCCATGTGTCTTCGAGTAAGAGGCATGGTTGTTGTGGCCAAGGTTTCTACGGGCGGGATTGTGTGTGGTTTGAGGCCCAATGTCTGTGTGGGATGGTTGTTGTAGTGGGATTTCATATGGGAAGAGTGGTAGCGTCAAGAAGATATCCATTAGGGATGACTATTTAATCAGTGGGAATGTGAACTGGGGTACCCAAATGTCATCTTTCAGATACCTTTTACTTGATTTGACTATGGATATTTTCTGCGTGTGCCTTGGTGAGGTTGGGATGGTTAGTATTCCTTGTTAGGTGATTTGAGGTTTTACTATTTTTTCATAGGGACATTAGTATGTTCCCCCACATAGGCACATGTATCTTTAGGTTCCCTACTGAGTATACTCATATTCTAACACTACGTATACAAAACTGTTTTAAGGTTTCCAGTAGAACTTCGAGGACTATGCTAAACTTTACTAGATCAGGCATTTAGATTAGTTGCTGTTGCTACTTAGTATTTTCCCCTTTGGTACTTCACCTTATTGTTTGGTTGTACCTTTTATCAACTTTACTTATTGAACATTCATGTGGGAATGTATTTTGGATTTACTTTTACTTTTAGTATTTTGAGTTTCTTTGGATTTACCATCTTATCTCTGAATCTTGTTCTATAAAAATTGTAATCCCATCCATATAATGTGAGATTATATAAACCTGGTGCTAGTCACCACTCTAAGTCCTATTGAAGGCAGGACTCGGGGGTCGTTATCTCTCCTTCATCTTGAGGAAGGAAGGTCATGTCCATCCCTTCCCTCATCATGAAGAAGTCCAACCATGACAATGTATTACTGTTTTTCAAATCCCAAAAGGGGGTCAAAATTGATGGAAGTACTGTTTTATTTTTACAAAATTTAAAAAAATTAAATTTCATTCTCATTTTTGTAGTATCATGAAATTTTTCCCTTCTATGATTTGGGATCATAAAATAGGGGAGATTGTTTTCATAGTCCAATAATTACTTATCTTAATGATTCCAAATATTGTTTATTAAGATTGTAATGAATTTTGTGCTTTTTGGAAGTAATTTTTTCCATAAAAATAATAAAAATTGGACATGTTTGGAAGCTACCACACATTCCATATGAAAGGAGAATGGCCGTCCAATTCAGTAATTTTATGTCTTGGAGTTAACACTTGAGTAAGTTAATCGATATCAATTTAAGTCAATTGAATGAATAACCGTTAAGGAGATGGTGGATAAATTTCTCTAATTGTTAGAGCGGCCACATGAAGATATGTATTGACCAAATGAAGACTTGATGTCACCATTATAAAGATTATAAATGGCGATGATAGTATGCTAAAACTTTTCAAATTGTTGAAGAGACCTCATGATGAACTTTCAATCGAAAAAAAGTTGATCATTCAAGTGACCAAATGTTGAGTATCCAAATAACATCTTGAAGGAACCTAGGAGAACTTACATTGTATGAAGTAGAAACCAAAGACTAAATCCAATCCACTACATGAATAGTTTGATATTTTCATGGATTATCTAATGGTGATGATACTACATGGTGATACAACATCAACCACAACTGAAAAAATTACAATGGATAATGTTTATATTCTCAATGGACAATTTTTTCTTTTAATTTGTATTTTCATATAATTTAAGATTTGACAGTTTAATAATGATCCTTTTTTATGGATAATTTTTGGAGAAGGCTCTTCAAATATAAGGAATCCACCCTTATAAAACACACATGTGTGGAACCCAGTATTTAATCCATAATTGTTCCCTCACCTGTGATACTCTCCTTTCGAGAAAAAATTTAAAATACTAAAAATTAGGCCGAATTGACTAAAACAATCATTACAGATCCTAAAAAATGTTCATAAAAAATGATAACCTTTCTTATCAGCCAAAATTCAATAAGAGATTGAGCTACATAAAACTTCGCATAATTATTTCACTCTAGTTTCTTTATATATTGAAGCTTTATTGTATTTTCTATATATCCATTCAATACATATCTTGAAATATATTAAAGGGTAATATTATATTATTATATTTATTTATTATAAATTGAATATCCTAAGTATAATAATAGAATATACTATGTATATCAAACTTATATGTGTGTAATTGTTTTTGTAAAACCCTAATCTATATAGTGAATATTTTATTAGGTTTTTTAATTGTTATTGGATGTGGAATAATATCATGTGAATAAGACTAAGATGAAGCATGGAACTGACCTCTTATTAAATTCCTCTATGTGTGTGTGTGTTATTATTTAACAACATGTTTTTAACTTCACTCTAAAAACATTTTCTAATTATCTATTTCTGATGAGTATTTTTGAAACTGAGATTATTAAAATATACTATGATAGTTTTTATAAGTGATATATATACATATATATTGTGTTAGATATATGTAAATAATTTTGAAGGAAAACAATTTCAGTTTATAACGTGGATTTGATCATGCCTTTGCTAAAATATTTTAAAGTATCAAATTATATATGTATACCACATTTATAAAATGGGCCAGTATATTAAATTGATAGTATTTTTTCTATATAAAATTTCTTATTATAGAAGATTAATTAGACCCCCTGAGCATTCCTCTTTGTCCAACAAGCTCAAAACATTGAATTTTATTGAAACTAGGGATTGGATTTAGTATCTTAAATCCATATACTCATTTGATGGATAGAGTAATAAGAATTTATATTTTCAAAAAAATCTATAGAGGGAGATTGTTGGAACCTTCTAGGTTTGTAATCTATTTGTTAATAATATACGTGGAAGATAGATTAAGGTTATTTGTTGAAAATACATTCTTGATATAGATGATAATATTCTTAGATATTTTTATTGATTTATTTAATCCACAATTCTCGATGAAGAAGCCTATAAGATCATTGGGAGAAAGTTTTCTATAAAAAATAATTTACACTATAATACAATTGGTTTTTCTATGGGTTGTATTTGGATAAATAATTATATTTTTTATATAAAGTTTATACACACTACAAAATGTAAAGTTTCACTATAGGGAAGGGTTCATGAGGTATTCATATGACTTATAAAGTCTTATAAAATTACCCTTCATTATATATTAATTTTTATTTCACCATAAATGAGATTAGATAAAAATAAAATGTATCCATCCAAAGTCTAGGTTCATAATAGTAGCCAGCCATTTAGGGGTAGTCATCTATACTCAAAGAAAAACTTGAAAAAAGGTTCCAGTTCAAGTGAGCACTATCGTGGGTCAGAACTATTATGTGTGAAGGAAGTTCAATGATTTAGGGAAATACTATAGAGATGTATAAAATGTGTGGGGAAGAATTTTACCCACTAATACAAGTGGGTCCCTAAGTTAAATGATCATTTTTTAATAGTAGTTCCTAACAAATATTTAAGGTAACAGTACTTGGGGATGTCAGGTGTGGGATTTGGAAATTATGGATTGTGATATAATACAAGGTTTTACACCATTGAATATAGAAGAGGAACTTAATGAACTAAATTTAATGGTACTTCCCACAATAATAGAGTCAATTCCATAATAGATAATAGGTAATGGTAAACATTATATAATTCAAGGGTTATGTAAAACCAAAATAATCTGATGGAGGCAACCACGTTTTAGGGAATGACATAATACATTTGTGGATCTCCTTTGAGAAATAAGAAGACCTCTATGGATGTCTTAATGGTCATGGTGGAGTAATTATAGGAAATTTGGAGATGGAAGATGTAGGGATCCAACACTATGGAGAATAGGCTATGTCGTGACCATGTTGCAGTAGAGACATCAATATTGTATTAGATCTCACCACATGAAGGTTGTCTTTTTGGATAGTGATTATTTAATGATTTCCAAACCTATAATGGACTATTTTTTAGTGGAGAGGGATATATTGTAATTAGTTCTATGTTTGAATTAGTTTTAAGGAGACCATGACATGATCAAACAAGAGTAATAAGGAAGTCAAATGGAGTGAGATCAATGGATTTGGCCAACAAGAGGCTACATAGAAGAGAATAAATCCACACCAAAAGTTTTAATTGAGATATATTCCAATGAAATTGTAGAAGGACCAACATAATATGAAAGGAATGGAGGAGGATAACTATATCATTGAAGAAGATATCATGTTGAAATTAAATAGTTTTCCATAAAACTAAGAAATTTTGTAAGGAAGTTATGTTTTAGATTTTAGAACCTTAAATATAATTAAATAAACAAGGAAAACATGTTAAGAGTGTAGTTCCCCTTAAAAATATCTAGAATATAGTAGGAATGATGTTTAATCTAATCCATCATATTAAAAGTTATGATCTTATAAATCTTCCTTTGGTAGTTATCGACATACTCTGAGAATAGTGTTTATTTTGAAAATCCAATTCTCATAGAGAAAATGAAATTGTTCTGACATAAAAAAGAAGGAAAGATATTGGAATAAATTTATGGACATCCCAAAGGATAAGAATAAGAGATCACTATAATGCATTGAAGTAGATAAATTCCAGGTCTATTCAAGAAAATAAAGAATGGTGGTTCCATGACATCTCATAGAATGTAGATTTAGATCATTATGATATTATAAATAGTCTTTGATGGAGAATGAGGGTATCAAAAGAAACCATCTGTATATTTTAGTGCATCTGATATTGTAATTGTCTTATGATCCAACTTTTTGTCAATTCTTATTGAACTATGTAAATATAGTTGAAGTGTGAGGGAAGTGACCTTGAGGCGGTAGTGACCCAAACTCTATATTTTATAAGGGGAGTAACACTAAGTACAAGTGATCTAGACTTAACCCCATGAAATGAGATTTTTCTGATTTGTTTCCTTCACACATTATTGATTACATGCTCTTTAGATTATTCTATAATGGTGAACCATGTAAAAAAACACATTCCTTATGTTTTTTCTTGTTTATATCCTTTACAATACAATAAGAAAATGTAGGTAGAAAACCTTAAATAATATATAGTAAAGGTTTGTTCATGTGAATAATTAATCAGATTAACTTGAAAAGAAGAGAGAAATTTTATAACCCTTCTATATAAGGGGTCAATATATAAAGGGGTGTGATATTTTTTAGTATAATTTTGAAATAATTTCAAAATTTTTCATACTTTCATTCACCTCTTCCTCAGAGTATTTGTCCCATAATCCCATTCAAAACTAATAGAATCATATATTAATCATTACTTTAATAGGAAAACTCAAAAAATACAACTCTTCCAAGAACTATTGATATCAATTCATTATTCTCATAATATTTCTTTTAAGACATACATAATATGATTAATCTTCTCATTGAACTGATTATGATTTTTTGTTCTCAAATGAACGTAAATATCACATTATTTTTATATATCCAACCAGAATAATGATGTGAATTAGGTATCAAAATCCAAAAAATATACTCCTCAACATACTATACAATCACACTTTCTTATAGAAAAACAAAATTCCCTTATTTTTAATATACTAATTATCCTTAATTAATAGTAAATGAATGGCCTTAGTCATCTAGTCCATAATAACCCACATTGGACCACTTCCATTAGGGGGCCAAGATAACCCCATAAGAAATTCTATCATCACATAATTCAATTTTCACTAAATAAGAATGAGTAATGGATAAAGAGAGCATGTGGATTTCTGATTCTTATACTTCAATTACAGATAGGTGGGACTTCATATAAAAATCCTCAAAATATCTTTCTTCCTCCTAGGACATATATAATATATAAAGATGTTTTGATATATCTTGGTATGTCCCAGGAGGACATCCCATTTATATGTATGTGAATCATGTATCAAATCACCATGTATTCTTGAAAAAACCATATCTCTTCTATGGACATAAGTAATTCCATTATATGTTTTCCTTTATGAAATAATAATACATATCGTACAACTAACTCTCCTTTAGTCACCCAAGGAGTTAGGAGGTAATAACCAAATATTTAAGTGTATCTATTCCATTAATACTCATAAACATTGAGAAAAACCTTCATAAAGAGGCTCATCAGTTGGTACTTTCTATAATCCTTAAATAAAACCTCAAATTGATTATTTTTATTGATCATGTTAGCTAAAAAATTCCCCTTCCTAGTAGTTTATTTCATCTCAAATTTAAATGATGAAGGTATATGACAGACCTCCAGTATCAATGGATTTTAGTCCCAATGTGAAAATATATACTTCAGAATCCAATGTTCAATATACATGATGAAATGTTTACCCAATAGGTTGTGATTCCAATATCTCTCTGAATGTAGTATTTCCCCTAGTTGAGGATCATGTGGTGGGTAATTCTACTTATGTGGGTCAATTTAATGATTCCATAACAATCAACTCACTGATCCTACATAATAAAAAATATAAGGCCATTCCATAATGTGTCACAATAGAAGTTATGATTATTTAATTGATTAGGTACTATCAAGATTAGTGTAAAATAAAAATTTTCCTTTATCTTTTCGAAGTATATCTCACAAAGCTTAGAACACTCAAACTATTCCCCCTAAATAGTAAGGTTTTTCAGCAATACTTCCATTTGGGAGAAGTCCTAAATAAATATCTTATAGTTTCCTACCAATACTAGGAAGCTTATAACATTAAAGATAATATTGGGTCACTCCTAAGAAGTCATAACCATGACCTTATTATAGTAAACTAATATACCAACTTTTGATATCACATTACCTAAGAAGTAAACCTAACTAATACCAATTAAATGATTCAAATTATTGGAATATATAAAATTATTTCTCATTATTATCAATAAAATCATTAGATTCAAAACATGATATTCTTTGGTCATGGAGTACACCAATACAACATTTAAAAAATAACCAAAAATGAATCATAATTTGGATAAAACACCCAATTTATCTAGTCTATAAACATCATTAGTGTGTATTTTAAACTAATTGAAATCACAAGATACTCGTACAGGGCACAGATGATCCTCAAAGAAATACTAGGAATGTATGATGACTTGACACTTAGTTGATGATATCCCAACCTCAAGAATATCTTATAGAACAACTTGGTTCACTTCAATAGATAAAAAAACATCAATAAGATGATAATAAAATCGGTTATCAAAATTCACATTGACTAAAATCCATTAATCCATACATAAAGTCAATGAAAAATTTACTTTCTTGGAGTATAATACGAGAGAACCCTAAGGGGACATGTTTGGGTGGACTAATCCATTCAAACCAAAGTCCTCTTATTGAACCTTCATCTTTATAACCTATACACAAGACAATCAAAATAGAGGAATGAATATGAGATCTATGACTAGTATCTAGTTGACAATAAATGCAAGAACTATCTTGAGTAGAAAACCCAAGAAGTATTCAAAAAATATTTATTTCAAGAAGTCAATGATATGATGAAAGACTTAAAAACACGACTTCTGATCTACTATAATAATGATAAAAAATGGGTTGTAACCATCCCCAACTGAAATTAGTTTGGACCCAAATATCTCATGTATAAATCCAACTCTTTGACATGTGTATAAAAATTACTCATAATATACATGAATTGTACCAATCAATGATGATGTTTATATGTTCATGCTACTGATCCAACCAATCCATTCCCATAATAACATAACCAATTTGCATCTCTAATATAATGAAATCCTAGAGAATTATATAACCACTGATCCTGATAGTGCACTCTGGAAATATATGAATACCGTTAGACCACATTGATGAGGGTGTATCAATAGTAAATAAACTATATGGATAATATAAACCAAAACATAGATCATTAAATATATGAGAATATATAAATGAGTGTGATGTGGTTGTATCAAAAAACAGTTGTAAGGTTAGATGATAAATGGAACATACCATAAAAAATCAATGATCCCTTACAAAAATCCATAGGAGTTAACTCAATAGTGTGAAGCTGTAAAAAGTTCCAAACCTTTCTTTAGCCTCATGTAGACTCACTACAAGAGGACCATGAATATGTTACCTACTCTAGTGGTTAAATCATTCAATTCCATTACCATAGTGTCTAGAAGAAATATACGTATTTCATTGTAGTAAATTACTTGATCTTGTAATGGATCCTTGAGCCTAGCCATCACTATAATTTCATTCTGGATAAAAATATATCTAAAAAATAATTAAAAATTTACAATCTTCCCACATGATTGGAACTATAGTTCCCCATTTTACAATACAAACAATATACTGTCGAAGTCCACCACATGAGGAAGAGGATGATCCATGGACTTCACTAAATATTTTTTTAAAGCCAAGTTCATGATAATATAATCAATATTTTTTACTATGTGAATTCCCATGCTGAAATTTAGAATATAATTAAAATAACCCAAAAATAACATTGGATAGTATTTTCCTCTTAGAAATTAGGGATTGGTTTAATTCATAAATAAATTATTCCTGGAAAAATATTCACATGAATCTCTGTCAAATGGTTCAAAATATCCTCAAAAACATCAGTTTTTTTAATATCGTCTCCAACTCTCATGGGAACAAAATAAATTAGGTAGATAATATGTGTATCCTAGTCTAGAAATGATATGATCTCTAGAACCATATAAATAAAAATATAAGCTTTATCAACCCCTAACATCTCTATAAATAACTACTTGAAGAAGTGATCCTAACAATTCTTCTAGGGAATCCCCTCATACTAATCTAACCAGATTATGATATCTCACAAGTGATTTACTTTTCCAAAAATCATATAAATAGTGATATTTTCCCTCCTCTAATGGGTGACTTCAATCTAGTCAATGAATTCATATAACAACTCTAATAAAAACTCACCATCTTGTGGTCCAACCCTTCCATTTAATAGTGTTGGATGTTATAAATAGAAATCTCTAGTCAAATCCAACACACAAGGAATAATTTTTAGGGATCTAGGGCTCATATACTGAAAATAATAATTTAATTTCTCTCTGAGCTTCAATTGAATGTGTGGCACAACATCAACAGGGGATATAAATTAATAAAAAAATGGGGGGAATTATCATCCCCACCCTCTTAGAACTTATCTAAAGGCCATCAAAGTGGAATATATATATAATTACAAACAAATTCCTTAAAAAATCTATAACAGGTTTTGATATAATATATAGGACAATCAATAATATGATTTACTCTATACTATTCTACATAAACACATGAGTTTACATGGGTTTCATATTACACATTAACTCTCTCTAACCTTGCCCACATCCTCTCAGGGGTAGACAATACATATAGGGTCCACAAAATAATTAATATGAAATAATAACAAATCCATAATAAAAAATCAATCATGTATAATTTCAATATCATTTTTATAGGATAATTCTATATATGTCACTTCTGAAATGTTAAATAATTTGACCCCTTATAATAATCTTAGTGTAAAACCACAATGAAGAATACAAATGTATTATAAAACCTACATACCAAATATGATAAATGAATAACCCTCCTTTGAAGCCTTAGTCCAATAGTAATATAATAAACATTAATTTTTATATCATACTATTGAAAATCCTAAAATCAGAACACTTAAGAATAAAAAAACCACACCCGAGAAACATGGTAATTCCCAAAATATGATTTAACCACACCATAAAAAAAGGTGAATCTAAAGTATTAAAAACATTATACCTCCCAATACTATATCCCAATAGTAAGACAAATCAAATCATGTCTATAATGCCACTTTTTAATATTCCATATCATTGATCACCTCCACCATGATCAAATGAATGAATTACTTACCTTAAGTGATCCTATTTATATATCAGTGGGAAAAGATTTATAGTGAGGGTCTATGTATATCAAGGGGTATTACACTACATCAAAATCAAGTGATTGTGGCCTTTTTTATTTGGTGGTTGTTTAAACTACAACCATATGGTTTCATGATGGTTTCCAAAAACATGGATGAAGTTGGTGTCGATATCCAACTCATGCAGGTTCCATCCATTTAGTGGCTGTTTAATCCATGACTACCCCCTCAGTGTTTTTTGGGAGGGGAAATTTCATCTAAACAATAATTTTGAATATATAGTGTCTATTTAAGTAACCACCATATATAACTTTTCATAAAAATACACCTGTAGAAACTAGTACCCCAGAATAGAAAAAATATATTTCAAAATAAATAAACAGTAAAATAACTATTCTAGTATATTAAAAACATAATTAGAATATGTGATGTTCAATTTATACAAAACATGTTGTTTTTTTTCAATTTATACAAAATATAATCGGAAAATGTTTTGTTCAATTTACAAAAAAACATGTTTTTTCCTTTTATTTTTAACACATAAAGATAAAGGTAATCCAATTGAAGTCATTATGTATATGTTTCATCTTGTAACATATATATATATTAAAGATACAGGTTATATAAAAATCTATATGTTGTACAGACAAGAAAAATACTCGCAGGATGCCCCGAAAAAAGCTAACCAACATGTTTAGTTATCCTGGTAGTACATGGTGAATTACCAAGTGAAATCTAGAAATGGATAATTTTTATAAATGGTTGAAAGATACTATAGATTTTGAAAAGAAAAGTAAGTGGTGGAATTTGATGTAGTACTAAAACAAAAAGAATCTTGAAGAGCCTAAGAATGATTAGTATAAATTAAAAATAGGAATAAAACATAGAAAATTAACCAAGCATATAGATTTTAATAAAATTTATTGGAAATAAAGATATCTTTACCAGAGAAAAAAATATAGTATCATAATCCCCATATTAGTGTTAGTCTATCACAACATTAGTTAGAAATCAACACTAAATCCAATGTGAATCATATTAAAAACCAGATAAACTTTTGTTGACAACATTTCCATCTCTGTCTCCACTCCCACCTACTAGAACCAGTATAATAATTTTGTTTAAAATTAAACAATGTTGTATATTTAAATTTAAACATAAAACCAATAAAATTTTGTGTAATAAATGATTAGGAATCTATGAGATTTACCTACTCAATACCTTCCATTGAGGCTATATAACTGAGAACATATCTAATTGTATTCTGATATAATTCAATCAACTTTTTTTGTAGAGAAACAACATTTTCATCATGCATCTTAATATGAGCCCTATATTCTGGAATTTTGATTTTCATTGAAAAAAAAACTCTATAGATATCGAGGTAGGGAGTAAATAAAAACATGATTAGATGATGCTGCAATACCTGGTGGCCTACAAAAAATATCAGATGTTAAAGGTCCCAAACCCTTCCTGCACAAGCAACAAGGATACTCTTTTCCAAGGACTTGACCATCGGTATCATCCTGGGAGATCAAGAGGGACTACTTGGGATTGGAATCCCATAGTTCTCTTATTATTACCTATAAATAAAATGTCATTCATATTTTTTGAAATAAATTTTAACATAGTGAAAAATGATAGTAAGTTATTACAATGAAAAAGGAACACATACCATAATTTATATGGAATGATCATTAGCATAACTCCCATAAATTTTTAAGGACATCCAACCAAAATTCTGTTCAGTAGACATGGTTCTCTATATTATTTAACTACAATAAAAAAATATAATTCAACAATATATTATATGAAATTGATATTTTTATCTGATAAATATTTAATATAATGAAAATATTACTAGATTTGATCTATTTCTAGAAAAACCCTTTGACCCAACAATATGTGGGATGATTTTTAGGCTCCATTTGATGCATTTTTTCTTCAAATATTCTAAAATATATAACAAAGGATTAATATGACTAAAAAACACCACATTATTTCCAGGAAAATGGATATCGACAAATACCATCCACTACTCTCAGGGTATCCCTTTAGGTGCCTTGTCGTGCTGTTGTTGAGTGGTCAATGATGTATCATTGAATTTATTTCATAGTCTCTATTTAAAATCATTCGAATTCTTGCCCAAATTTTCAACAACCACTTTTTTAGGATGAGATCAGTAATGGTAAAGTGAAATAACATCAATACAAATATATTTTTTATAAAACATTGGAATTTAATTACATAATGTCATTAAATTACTCCATAATGTATTGAATTTAACTTTATATGGGAATAAAAGACCTCATTTTTCAAATATTATGGAATATTCCTCCAATCAGCGTAGGTAATCAGAATGGTAACCAGATACACCCCCAACTATCCTCGAATCTTCCAAAATAATCCAACATAATCATATGTGGGGACCTCATGATAGTGAAATGGGACAACTATCTTCCATTTGTTTAGATTCAAAACGTCTAAAAAATTCATATTTCTCTCTACAGTAACATTGTCTTCATCATTTATGAAAAAACAGTTAGTATTATAAAAATTTGCAATAATTTTATTCATATTAAATTTTTTACGTATAAATATCACCCTTAAATATCCTTATTAAGAATCAAGAGTGAATACCTATTATATGAACCATGTACCTATTGAATGGGGAAGAACTATCCCAGATGCTGGTAGGATAGATAATGGGGGGCGTACCAGACACTGACGGAATGGAGGGTTTGAGAGACAATGTTGGGGTTAGAAAAGTGGTGTCTCACATTCTATATAAAGGGATACCAATGGATCATCATTTGTCATTTTGGTCAAGGGAACATCAACCAGGAGTCAACTGAGATCATTGAAATGCTCATTACTCGGTATTCCTATCATTTAATCAAATAAAATTAACTTCAGAACATATATTTCAAAAACATCATGTAGACAAAAATTATAAATTATAATAGATGAATAGTACTAACAAAAAAATATACCTATGACAATGAATGACTGAGAATATAACATAATTTTTTGATAAATAAATGGATTAATGCACAAAAAATCATTTTTTCTTTCAATTATGTCATTGTCATAGTCCATATTTACGTCATCTACATCATCCACCCTTGAAATAGTAATATTTTAAAATCATGATGGAAAAATAATATTGTTTCTTATTATTGATGGGATTAAATGTTAGATGTGAAATATTCCACATCAAGACCCTTATAATACAAGTCCATTTGTGTTATGTGAAGAAATACACTCCACCCTTCATCAATGACAACATCTACATAATATACCATTTTCACTTACGATGAGAATATATACAAATCCCGTAATTCAAAATCACTGATATCCATTAAGTGGGTGAATTTCACATAAATAACATACAAGTAATCTCTTTTAATAGCCTTGGTAATATCGACCAACTTTATTTTAAATAAAATAACTAAAACAGTATCATGGTAGTTTAATTTGATAATATCAATCAACATTACATAGTATCCAAACTCAAAAACTATAAATATACCCATATTATGTGTTTTCAAACCCTATTTTGGATATAATATTTTAAATTTGAATCAATTAAAAATTTAAGCATCAAATTTTCTAGGCTGTTTTAGAGGGCCTCGAGCCATAAGCATAAAAGATTCTAAAAACTTAGCTCGAGTATCAATATTAATTATCTACAAAAATTAATATAAATTATTATATTTATAAAATTAGTTTCAACCTAATATATGTATTTATTGAAATACTTATGAACTTACACAATGTGCAACACATTCTACAAGATCATTATTAACATATTTTGTTACATATTTCTCTTTTTTAGGTTAGACTTATCTTTTAAATATGTTATATACCTTGAGATAATTAATAAATGGATTGGAAATTTCACTTTTCAGTATCACATAACTATGTTACTATAATAATTATATTTCTGTCAATGTAACATTTGAGATCCTCCCAACAGATCGACCAATATTAAGAATGACTGTTGATTTCCCATGTAACTGATATTGAGTTGATGTGTTGTAAACATGTCCAACTCAATTTAATCCAATATAAAAAACATCCTTGTATTAAAAAAATGGTAAGACACTCCACTTCTAAATATCCTTCAGAAAAAAATCATTCTGGTTGAGATTTTTTTTGTGTATGGTTTCTAATGACAAAGATATCTATGAAATAAAATAAATAAACATAATTATGTATTTAATTAAGTTCCAATAATATTTTACATAAGGTGAAATTTATATAAACAACTTACCTATCAATTGGATACATCCATCAATAATGTATGAGGACTCATAATTTAGTTTCCTTAGCCAAATGCATAGTTAAATGAATTATGATAGTAATGACGGTGGAGGAAAGATCACCTCAAATACAAATATATCCTGATGGTTTTCAAGGTCATCTATTTATATATTTTTCTGACATTTTCATTCGAATAATGTGAAAAAGTAGAGTACAATGGTTGCAATCTTTTTAGGTAAGTGTATATAATTCCAATGGTAGTAATTTTGGAAACAAAATATGAGAATCTATGATGCTTTCGGTCGACACACCTTGATATTTCACTAGAATACCCATAAGATACAGTCACATGTTTAAAAATTCAATTGAATGTATCTTTATCCCTATTTTTCATTGCACACATTTCTAGAGAATAATTTCCATTCTCATCTATCCTGCGATCACTCTATATGTTCATTTTTTGTATGTCCTTACGATCATAGATATGGTCCTTTCATTTTCCATGCTCATTAAGAAATGTGAAGATATAATTTTTCCAAAAATTCATCTCAATATACACAACATTATGATTAGGCATCAAAAAATTAAATTCCCAATATGAATGTTTGAAAAATATACTTTTTTATTCTATTTTTTTATTCCAATTTTACTTAACGATTCACTTAAAACTTTTTTACCACTATAATTAAAATGATGAACCTTCCTATATTATTTTTCAAAATTTCCAAGTTATTCCAATAATTCATAACTTTTAAAAAACTTTACAGTTGGTCTATGATCTATAGAACTATTGAATTTTGACTTGTTCTACCGAAATTTGTGAGATGCATTGAGAAGTATTTGATGACACAAGAAGAACATTTTTTTACTATATGGTAGTCATTTGGGATCAAAATAAAAGTTAAAAATAGGATAATACACACCCATATAGATTTCTCAACAAGATAAGTTATCAAGACCTGGGAAGTCACTAATGGTCTACATTAGAGCAGTGTACATTTTGAACATTTTTCTAAACGATGCATCATATGCCGCAATGTCATTGCTATGTAACTTCTATAATTCTATAATTAGAATATGTAAGTATGCATAAATATAATTTACATTCATTTATTTAAGTAATAATCATTAAAATGATAAAATATGTTTTTGCATACATATAGCATCCCGCCATTTTATGACATAAACTTTCATTACATTACACAAAACTGAGGATCGTTAAGGTTTAGTGTCTTGGAAACCAGGAACATAATACATGAAAACAACATAAAACATTCTTCTTAAACACTTGAAAGGAGTCTCCTTAAGTTCATTCTAGGTTCATTACTGCATCTCATAACCTGGGGACATACATCAAAAGAAAGGGTGAGCAGAAGGCCCAGTAAGGGAAACAAGAGGAACATTTTAGATGTGAACTTGAGATACTTCAATAAGGACATGAAAAGAACTTTAAGGCATGAGAAAGAAATCATGAGGCATTTCATAATAAAAATAACATTTTTCATAACTTGAATATGTGTCTACATCATTTAACATAGACAATCATGAACATATCACCAAGGTCCATCCCCAAGGTGTCATTTGAAAATTACCAAGGTTATTCACCAAGGTATCGTGAAAATTGTAATCTCTAGTGGTTACATCATTACCCAATGCATTGGAGCGCTATCAGGGCGCACCCTTAAATTTGATTTTATTATCATGTGAGCCACATATATCATCATCAAACATTTCATAAATAACCCACATAGCATAAAATAAATGGGTTTCATTTCATAATCATAACGTTTTAAAAACTGCTTTAAAGACATGATCTTTACGTCACTTTAAACCCACGGAAAGGGAAAGCGGGTCTCATGTATGTAAATCCAAGAATTTAAAATGAAACATTTTGATATATATGTGAATACCCTTGTAGAAATAAGAGCTTTGAGTATTCACTTTATAACATAAAATAATTTTTGAGAAAAGAGAGAGGCATTTTGAGGGGAAAATTCTGCAGCATAACGGCTAATTTTCGGGGTTTTAGAAAACATTGAAATGAGAGGGGACATGGGTCACCCACTCATAAATGATCCATAAAAAAGTAGGGGGAAAGATTAAGAAGGACATATGGACATGGTAATGAAATTTTAGGGACATACCATTTGAAATGAAAAACATGGAAAAAAGATTAGATTTCTCTTATGAAAATTCGGCAGCCTTACGACGTCACTTAACTTCAAAAGAAAATGATTTGACAAGATCAAATAGGGTCCCTCATCATATGATCATAAGAGATCAGTATGATAGATATAGAGATCATACCCCAATATAATAAAAAGGAATTTGAAAGACTTGACATGAAAATCGAACTTGAAAAATGAGAAGGGTGGAAGAATCCCTTAAAAATTCGGCAGCCTAACGGCGTCACTTAAACTTTCATAAAACGAAATGATGAGAGTAAGAGGGGATCTCTCATCATATGAACATGAAAGGTCAGTAAGAGGAATATAAAAGAACATACTCTCACATAAAAACATGGAGCATAATAGGAATGACATAAAAGAGATTTCATGAAAAGAAAGAGAGGGGTCGGATCCCTTACCTTAAAACGTGACTCTTGAAACTCAAAGGATTGGACCTTGAGGGCTTGGGGGCACCTTGGGAGGACTCTTTGGAAGGTAAGAAGACCAGAACTTCGTTGGGGGAGAGTTGGGAGTGAAAACTAAGGGAGGAAAGGGTGGGTATTTATAGGGAAAGTGAGGGGACAAAGCATTAATGGCCAAGGGACACCTCACATTTGCTTTTCTCAAACCCATGTGCTCTCCCTTGGCACTTATCATGGAGTTAGGCCACATGGGGCCCCCAAAACAATAATTCATCACCCTTGGCCGGACAACCCTTGAAAAAACTCATGACATCATCATGACACAGTTATGATGTCATTAAACATACTGAAACCCTAAAACTGTATTTTTACTATTCACCAAAAAATTCAACTTTCTCAGAATAATCCCAAAATTTCACCTTAATCAAATATCAATGCTCTGATTTCAAAAATGAATTCCATTTTATAAAAATAATTTTCTAAATATTTTTAATTTAATTTTTAAATAAAAACACTATTCATCGAAAATTCATTTTTTTCAGAAAAAACCCCAAAAATTACCATAACATAATATCGATGCTCTGAGTTCAAAAATGAAGACATTTTTATAAAAATAATTTTCTAATTATTTTTAATTAAATTTTTAATTAAAAAAAACTATTCATCCGAAAAAACTAATACTTGAATAATAATTTATGAAACCGTTATTTACCCATTTTATTGAATCACATTACTTAATCTAGGTGTCTAAATTATATTAAAACTTTCTTTGAGTGAAATTACTAATCCATTTGGTCACATTACTAATCCTAAGCGTGAAATCACTATTCATAATTTACTATTCATCAAAAATTATGTTGATCTTATTAGACTCCAAATTTCTTACTGAACACTTTTGTAGAAGACCATTTTTTAAAAATCATTACACGTCATTAGTTATTTTGGGTTTACATAAATATTTTAAAATATCCTTTTTTCGAAATTCATCAATAAAATACATTCTAAAATTATCTAGACATTTGAAATTTCACAAACATTACTAAAGGAAGAAATCTCAATTTATTCACCCGAAAGGATTACACAAGGAAACTAGGGTCTCATCACATAGCCCCTTATAACACTGGCATAAGACCTAAGTGTAAGGTGTGCTATGGTGAGAGAATCTGAGGGAGTCTCAGATAACATTGCCCTAGTAGCAATCTCCACTAACTTGAACTTCTCCTGCAAGCGTTTTCGTTCAAGCTTGACACGCTGGAGCTCGGCTTGGGCTTGGTCCAAAGCGAAGCCCACAGATGCTACCTCCTTCCCAAGCTCTGATAAGTGGGATTCGTAAGGGTTGAGTCTACTGGATGAAGCCATCGACTCCTCTTTCTGCATTAATCATTAACATCTTATTAAATCAATAAGAGTAAGTTAATATACTATTCAAAAAGATTGGGTCGTTACATTCTTCCCCCCTTAAGAAATTTTGTCCCTGAAATTTATACTTGGGGCCTAGTCGAAAAGGTGAGGGTACTTTTACTTCATTGTTTCCTCAGGCTCCCAAGTCGCTTCTTCATACTTATGATTCCTCCACAACACTTTCACAAGGTGGGTAGTCTTGTTTCGTAGAACCTTGTCTCTACGGTCCAAGATCTCCACTGGCTGCTCCTCATAAGAGAGGTCATGTTCAAGTTGTACCACCTCTGGGTTCAGTACATGCGAAGGGTCGGGTATGTACTTCCTCAAGAGAGATACATGGAAGACATCATGAACTTGAGCTAGGTTCGGTGGAAGTGCTAGACGATAGGCCACTGCTCCTATGCGATCAAGGATTTCATAGGGGCCAATGTACCTAGGGCTGAGCTTCCCTTTCTTCCCAAACTGCATGACTCTCTTCCATGGAGAGATTCGAAGGAAGACTTTGTCGCCAACACCAAACTCCAAGTCCCTTCGACGATTGTCAGCATAGCTCTTCTACCGACTCTGAGCAGCCTTTATGTGTTGTTGGATGGCATGAACTTGTTCTGTCATTTCTTGCACAAGATCAGGCCCAAGAAGCTTCCTCTCACCAGTTTCATCCCAACAAGTAGGAGTTCTACACCGCTTTCCATACAGAGCTTCATAGGGTGCCATCTCAATACTCGCATGGAAGCTGTTGTTATAGGAGAACTCCACTAATGGGAGGTGTTGATCCCATCCACCTTTAAATTCCATTGAGCATAATCTCAACATGTCTTCGAGTGTCTGAATAGTCCTTTCAGATTGGCCATCAGTTTGAGGATGATAGGCCGTACTAAAATTCAATTCAGTATTCAGAGCATGCTGAAGACTTCTACAGAATTTTGATGTGAATCTTGGGTCACGATCAGATACGATGGATAGTGGTACCCCATGCAGCCTTACCACTTCCTTCACGTATATCTTGGCAAGCTGATCCAGAGAGAAATCTTCCCGAATAGAGATAAAATGGGCTGTCTTGGTGAGACGGTCCACAATAAACCATATCGCATTGTTTCCTTTGGATGTTTTCAGGAGACCAGTTACAAAGTCCATGGTGATATTATCCCACATCCATACTGGTATGGGTAGCGGTTGTAATACCCCCTTAGGAAGTTGTCTTTCTTCCTTTACTTGCTGACACACCAGGAACCTTGTAGTGAAATCGGCAATCTCCCTCTTCATGTTATCCCACCAATAATGATCACGAAGGTCTATATACATCTTAGTGCTTCCCGGATGTATAGAGAAAGTAGAGCTATGAGCTTCATCCATCAGTTCTTTCTTTATCTCCGGAATAGATGGAACACATAGTCTTGTACAAAATTTCAATACACCTTCTTGATCAATATTGAAATCAGGGAACTTCCCATCCTTTACAGCCTCGAACTTCTCCTACAGCAAAGGATCTTCTTTTTGAGCCTTCTTGATCTTCTCTAGTAATGAAGGTTGGGAAATCATTTGGGATAGGGTTGATGATGTCCCTTTCCTTATAATTCCCATGTCCAGTTTTACTAGATCTTTAATCAAGGGATCCCCTAAGATCCTCATTGTTGCCAGGACAACAGGATCTTTCCTGCTTAATGCATCCGCGACTTTGTTTGCTCTTCCAGGGTGATAGTGTATTGAACAATCATAGTCTTTAATAAGCTCCAACCATCTCCTTTGTCTCATGTTCAATTCTTTCTGTGTGAAAATATACTTTAGACTTTGGTGGTCAGTGTATATATCACATTTCTCCCCATAAAGATAGTGCCTCCATATCTTTAGAGCAAAAACAAATGCCGCCAGCTCTAGATCATGCGTAGGATAATTCTGCTCATGAATCTTCAACTGTCGAGATGCATAAGCAATTACTTTGTCATTTTGCATGAGGACGCACCCAAGCCCTTTCAGAGATGCATCGCTAAAAATAACGAATCCTTCTCCGATAGAGGGTAGTGTTAACACAGGTGCAGTAACCAATCTCTTCTTCAGCTCTTGGAAACTTTCCTCGCATTCCTTTGTCCAGATGAACTTAACCCCTTTTCGAGTCAACTTGGTTAGTGGATTAGAAAGCCGTGAAAAGTTTTTCACAAACCTCCTATAATATCCCGCTAAACCAAGGGAACTACGAATCTCAGTTACTGTTGTGGGTTGAGGACACTCCTCCACAACCATTGTCTTTGCAGGGTCAACCGAGATTCCTTCATTGGTTACGATGTGCCCCAAGAAAGCCACTTGTTGTAACCAAAACTCACACTTGCTGAACTTCCCAAAGAGCCTCTCCTTCCGTAGAGTTTTCAAGATAACCCTCAGATGATCTTCATGCTCCTCACGACGTTTTGAATATATCAAAATATCATCAATAAAAACTACCACAAAGTTATCAAGGTAGTCCTTAAAGACTCTATTCATCAAATCCATGAAAATAGCAGGAGCATTAGTCAAGCCGAAGGGCATAACAGTAAACTCATAATGCCCATATCTTGATCGGAAGGCAGTCTTTGGAATATCTTCTTTCTTCACCCTCAGTTGATGATAACCAGATCGAAAGTCAATCTTAGAGAAGAATTGAGCCCCACGAAGTTGGTCAAATAAATCATCAATTCTTGGAAGAGGGTATCTGTTCTTCACTGTAATCCCGTTCAGTTCTCTATAATCAATGCATAGCCGCATTGATCCATCCTTCTTCTTCACAAATAGAACTGGTGCTCCCCAAGGAGACACACTCGGTCGGATAAACCCCTTCTCCAACAAGTCTTGGAGTTGTTTCTTTAGCTCCTCTAGCTCCACATTTTCCATTCTATACGGAGTCTTTGATATCGGTTGAGACCCAGGTACGAGTTCAATGGAGAACTCTACCTCTCTTTCTGGGGGAGGTCCAGGTAACTCCTCAGGAAATACATCCATGTATTCCTGAACAATCAGAACATCTTCAATTTGTATGCTCCCTTTCACTTCTTCCTCATCACCGATTAACTCCATAAAGAAAGCTATAGGAGGTGCTTCTAGATAGGGATCAGTTCGGGATATCTCTCCTCTGAAGATAACTGTAGGTCGTTCATTCAAGACTACTGAGATTTCCTTACTTCTGCATTTGATCTTAGAATTATACTTTGAGAGCCAGTCCATCCCTAGTATAACGTCGAATTCCATCATGGGAATGACTACTAGATTTGCGATAAGATTTTGCTCACCAAAGTAAACACTAGAGTCTCTAAACACTGTTGATGCATGGATAATCCCACTTGGAGTCTTGACTGACAACTCTACCTCAAGCAATTCGGGGATTGATTCTATATTCCTTGAAAACTTGGAGGAAATAAAGGAATGCGTAGAACCAGAATCAAATAAAGCATTTGCTAGTTTAGAGAGGACAACAAGAGTACCTACTACCACATCGTTTGGAACTTCAACTTCAGTTGTTGTGATAGCGAAAGCACTACTTTGCTCCCTTGGCCTCTGCTGAGGTTGATGGTGATTCCCCTCCACTGCCCTCGGATTTGGACATTGATTAGCAAAGTGCCCAAGATGTCCACACTTGAAGCATGTGACTTCGGGTAGGGCCAGAACCATCTTTCCTCTGTCGTTAGTGTTGGGAAGTTGAGGCTTCACATCGCCACGACAATTCCGAGAAATATGGCCTTCTTTTCCACACCTATAGCACTTTCCACTTCTGATCAAGCAGTTCCCCGGATGCTTCTTCCCACATTTATTGCATGTGGCATGTTGCATATGCTTTCCACCTCTTTCCTGATCAAAACTTCTTCCCAGGCTTGGTTCTAGAGTTCTCTTCTTCTCATTAGATTTGTGAGACCATTGTGTCTCCCCAAACTCTAGTTCAACTTTCATAGCACTTAGAACTATTTCTTCATAGCTATCGTAGTCCCTGTTTGCTAGATTCTTCCGCAGATGTGGTCGTAGTCCGCCAAAGAATCTATCAACCTTCCCATTAGGGTCCATGACAAAGCTTGAGGTATAACGGGAAAGCCTTGTGAAGTTCATCTCATAGGTTCCAACAGATTCGTTCTCCTTCTGCTTCAGCTCGAGAAACTCTTTCTCCATTTTCGTTCTCAAGGAACGAGGGAAATACTTGTTAAAGAAAATCCCCCGAAATTCTTCCCACTCCATAGCTTCCATCTATCCTCGTGGCTTCGTGTTTATGATCAGTGACCACCACTGATCAGCTTCTCCCTCTAGGCGGTAAACAGCAAGGGTGACTTTTTCTTGTTCCGAACAATGATGTACAGAAAATATCTTTTCAATGGAGCTTATCCATTGTTCCGAAACCAATGGGTCAGTAGATCCACTGAATGTTGGCGGTCATTGACGCATGAAGGACTCAACAGAAAGTTGTTCCCTTCGTGGTGAGGTCGGCCTCTCAGCTTGATTCAAGTAATTACTCATAACTTGAGTCAGTTGGTTCATCATTCGCATGAATGTTTCCATTCCGGCTTCCATCGGAGGGCCGTCAGCACATGGTGCATTGCGGTCACCATCAGCACGGTTTCTCCTATTGCCCACCATTTTCTAAAAGAATAAAACCTTAGTGAGAAACTCATTTCATTTATGAATCTTTTAACTAAGACTTCGTGCTTAGACAATTATAGTTCTCTATAATTCCTTCATAATGATTCATAAAAAGCATGTGATTAACCAAACATATCCCCCGGGAGTGTCGTAACCAAGAGTGCAGCAAGGCCCGTTATCGTGCACCAGTTCCCGTTCGAGTCTAGCTCAAAGCGGTGTTTTCGGGTTTTACCCCTATGTACATCTGTGCCAGAGCCGCCTCTACCTGCTCGTATCCAGACAGGGATGTATTTGTTTGATAAACCACTTACTCAATACTTACCAAAATACCAGGAAGTTTTCCTATATTTAAACTTTTCTATAGGGTTCTTCCTAAAGTTTTTATATCCTAATTTCCACAAATAACTAAACCATCCTTTGATACCAACTATATCATCCCTCCATTTTATAACATAAACTTTCATTACATTACACAAAACTGAGGATCGTTAAGGTTTAGTGTCTTGGAAACTAGGAACATAATACATGAAAACAACATAAAACATTCTTCTTAAACACTTGAAATGCGTCTCCTTAAGTTCATTCTAGGTTCATTACTGCATCTCATAACCTGGGGATATACATCAAAAGAAAGGGTGAGCAGAAGGCCCAGTAAGGGAAACAATAGGAACATTTTACATGTGAACTTGAGATACTTCAATAAGGACATGAAAAGAACTTTAAGGCATGAGAAAGAAATAATGAGGCATTTCATAATAAAAATAACATTTTTCATAACTTGAAGATGTGGCTACATCATTTAACATAGACAATCATGAACATATCACCAAGGTCCATCCCCAAGGTGTCATTTGAAAATTACCAAGGTTATTCACCAAGGTATCGTGAAAATTGTAATCTCTAGTGGTTACATCATTACCCAATGCATTGGAGCGCTATCAGGGCGCACCATTAAATTTGCCTTTATTATCATGTGATACACATATATCATCATCAAACATTTCATAAATAACCCACATAGCATAAAATAAATGGGTTTCATTTCATAATCATAACGTTTTAAAAACTGCTTTAAAGACATGATCTTTACGTCACTTTAAACCCACGGAAAGGGAAAGAGGGTCTCATGTATGTAAATCCCAGAATTTAAAATGGAACATTTTGATATATATGTTAATACCCTTGTAGAAATAAGAGCTTTGAGTATTCACTTTATAACATAAAATAATTTTTGAGAAAAGAGAGAGGCATTTTTAGGGGAAAATTCTGCAGCATAACGGCTAAGTTTCGGGGTTTTAGAAAACATTGAAATGAGAGGGGACATGGGTCACCCACTCATAAATGATCCATAAAACAGTAGGGTGAAAGAGTAAGAAGGAAATATGGACATGGTAATGAAATGTTAGGGACATACCATTTGAAATAAAAAACATGGAAAAAAGATTAGATTTCTCTTATGAAAATTCGGCAGCCTTACGGCGTCACTTAACTTCAAAAGAAAATGATTTGACAAGATAAAATAGGGTCCCTCATAATATGATCATAAGAGATCAGTATGATAGATATAGAGATCATACCCCAACATAATAAAAAGGAACTTGAAAGACTTGACATGAAAATCGAACATGAAAAATGAGAAGGGTGAAAGAATCCCTTAAAAATTCGGCAGCCTAACGGCGTCACTTAAACTTTCATAAAACGAAATGATGAGAGTAAGAGGGGATATCTCATCATATGAACATGAAAGGGCAGTAAGAGGAATATAAAAGAACATCCTCTCACATAAAAACATGGAGCATAATAGGAATGACATAAAATAGATTTCATGAAAAGAAAGAGAGGGGTCGGATCCCTTACCTTAAAACGTGACTCTTGAAACTCAAAGGATTGGACCTTGAGGGCTTGGGGGCACCTTGGGAGGACTCTTTGGAAGGTAAGAAGACCAGAACTTTGTTGGGGGAGGGTTGGGTGTGAAAACTAAGGGAGGAAAGGGTGGGTATTTATAGGGAAAGTGAGGGGACAAAGCATTAATGGCCAAGGGACACCTCACATTTGCTTTTCTCAAACCCATGTGCTCTCCCTTGGCACTTATCATGGAGTTAGGCCACATAGGGCCCCCAAAACAATAATTCATCACCCTTGGCCGGACAACCCTTGAAAAAACTCATGACATCATCATGACACAGTTATGATGTCATTAAACATACCGAAACCCTAAAACTGTATTTTTACTATTCACCAAAAAATTCAACTTTCTCAGAATAATCCCAAAATTTCACCTTAATCAAATATCAATGCTCTGATTTCAAAAATGAATTCCATTTTATAAAAATAATTTTCTAAATATTTTTAATTTAATTTTTAAATAAAAAAACTATTCATCGAAAATTCATTTTTTTCAGAAAAAACCCCAAAAATTACCATAACATAATATCGATGCTCTGAGTTCAAAAATGAAGTCATTTTTATAAAAATAATTTTCTAATTATTTTTAATTAAATTTTTAATTAAAAAAACACTATTCATCCGAAAAAACTAATACTTGAATAATAATTTATGAAACCGTTATTTACCCATTTTATTGAATCACATTACTTAATCTAGGTGTCTAAATTATATTAAAACTTTCTTTGAGTGAAATTACTAATCCATTTGGTCACATTACTAATCCTAAGCGTAAAATCACTATTCATAATTTACTATTCATCAAAAATTAAGTTGATCTTATTAGACTCCAAATTCCTTACTGAACACTTTTGTAGAAGACCATTTTTTGAAAATCATTACACATCATTAGTTATTTAGGGTTTACATAAATATTTTAAAATATCCTTTTTTCGAAATTCATCAATAAAATACATTCTAAAATTATCTAGACATTTGAAATTTCACAAACATTACTAAAGGAAGAAATCTCAATTTATTCACCCGAAAGGATTACACAAGGAAACTAGGGTCTCATCACATAGCCCCTTATAACACTGGCATACGACCTAAGTGTAAGGTGTGCTATGGTGAGAGAATTTGAGGGAGTCTCAGATAACATTGCCCTAGTAGCAATCTCCACTAACTTGAACTTCTCCTGCAAGCATTTTCGTTCAAGCTTGACACACTGGAGCTCGGCTTGGGCTTGGTCCAAAGCGAAGCCCACAGATGCTACCTCCTTCCCAAGCTCTGAAAAGTGGGCTTCGTAAGGGTTGAGTCTACTGGATGAAGCCATCGACTCCTCTTTCTGCATTAATCATTAACATCTTATTAAATCAATAAGAGTAAGTTAATATACTATTCAAAAAGATTGGATCGTTACAATACACATCCATAGAGATAGATTTTAAGGGGTAAAAAAACCTTCCAAATTTAATAACTGGTCCTCAATGTCCCAAATGGGATGAATCCATTACCTGCCAATCCCAATACAACATTCCAAGGATTAGATGAGAAATATATATGTAATAAATCAAATTTATTCATTAATTGTGAATATCTTCGATGTATTTTTAACTCATCATTGTTATTATCTATGAAATTCAACTTCATGTGCTTGATGGTTTTCGATGGCATAAATAATCTTGTAAAGTGATGCGCTAAAGGGAAGTTGCACAAAACCTTTCCTGGTGAGTTAATTTTCATCATCTTCATTGTAGTATGTTGATTCAGTATTCTAACATAACCCATTGAATTCCATCTAGAAGAATAATATTTTTTCAATCATGTCTTCTAGAATCCACTCCCCAATAAAGTACACAACTATTAGGAAAAACTTGTATGTTATTTATAATTCTAACCTATATTGTTAACAACTTTTTTATCATAAAAATACTTAGGGATATTGTATTCAGAAAATACATCCTAGAACAATTCCAATATCTCATGAATTACCTTATTTGTTATTACATATAAGAATTTGATAAAATAAAACTTTTTTAGAAAGGATTGTTTGGAATATTTCAAACACATACCATAAATATCTTGATTTCCATCATCAAATAAATCATGAAACACATTTTTCTAGTAAGTGAATTTATCCATTACATTAGTATATCCATATTCATGAAGTGGATGTGATGATATTTTAAACTCTTGATCTATTTTTCCTATCATCCCAAAACATCCCTTGTCATGTTACTATTTATCGAACCCTCAACTGGTTGTTCTGATATGTTTTTATATACATGTTGTGGTCTTGAAATGATGAAATCATCTTTTATAGGGTTTTTAATTTCATTTTCAATTGTTGATGCAGTTGGTAGATCATTTAATTTATTTCCATCAGTGCTCATAAATTTTATCATATTGGATTCTCTATGCCAAATTCACCAGAAATACTGGGCAAGGAATTTATTTGATATCTTGTGTTCATAAACATCATATATTTTTAACCATGTTCTAAATTTAAATTTAGTATATGAAAATATTCTGTTCTAACTAATGGATTGATTTGAAATTGAAAAATCATAAAATAACTCTAAACCCTTAACAGACTAAGGTGTCTTCCTTAGTAATGTGATCCAACTTTTATCCATATATATATATCACAATGGGACTACACTTGATTAATAAAAATTAAAACACAAATATATTACTAATTTGGAAAAGAGATAAATGGATGTGAAAAAAAACATAACCCATGTAGCTATAAGAAGAGTCAAAAAATTTCTAAAAAATAAAAAATAAAAAATGGACATCAATAATGGAAAATATTATGTAAATAAAAGTCAGAGAAAAAGAATACATTCTTTAAAAAAATTATTTAAAAAAATTATTTTCATATAATTTATCAAAATACACATTGAAAACTAATTTATAACTATAACTATTTTTGTAAAATCAATTTTCAAGGAAAGAAACCATATTTTAGTGCATGTTAACTAGTGTTAATCACCCATTTTTCATGACCAAACATTCAACTTTTAAAAACATTTCAATCCACCATGAGGCTTCTGGTATCAAAACCAGTTAAAAATATTAAATGTCGACTACCTTTAATAACAAAAACATGCCTCTATAACAACATACACATTTTAAAGATAAAAAAGTGTCGAAAACACCATTAAATAGTTATTACCATTATAAAAGCCACTGAGAATTTTAATAACCATGTTTCATGTGACCAAATTCTATGATAAGTCATTAAACCATTTGAACCAATTTAAAGACCAAAATGGGAATTGATGAATGTTAATAAGGTTAATTCTATGTATAAGGTAGGAAATAACTAAAAATAGTGTAATACTATGAGTAATATAATAAATTACCATGTCATGATGTAATTTCCCATTGAGTAATATTAATTTCAATATAAACAATGATTTTTGAATTTAAATACCAAAAATCCAGACCGTACTAATAGTAAACCAAAAAGTAAAAGGGGTGAAATAGGGAACAAATAATTCACATTAATAATATACAAAAAAATGTATAGGATATTTCATATGAAGAAACAATTCAAACTAGTACTCTAAAAAATGGTATAAGATAAGGAAAATCATACAAATTAATATACTAGTAGGCAACTAAAAAAGGATAAGAGATAACATATGAAATATATAATTCATACTATTATAATTCTAAATGAATCATAATATATTAGTTAGGAGACAACCAATCCATACATTTAAGAAACCAAAAAAATAATGAGATATGATAGAGGAAAATAAAAATACATACTTATAAACTGAAAAAAATTTCTAAGACATTGTATAAAGAATACGATTATAAGTGGTTGTGGTTTCACAAACAAAAAAAATATATGTATTCAACTTGATCAAAATGGAAAATAAGTCGAATACAATTTTTCATGATAAATATATAAATTTTTATATGGAATAAAACTATGATATCACTTTAGTAAATGATGAAAAATATAAAGCATGATGAATATCTATCTTTTCATACTTCACTATGCATAAAAAATAAGTATGCATGTTGAGAAACTATATGATAGAAATAAATACTTGTAATTTAGTTAGAATAGCATGATAAACAACTAAAAATATTTGTAAGAGTATAAAAAACAAACCATTTAACCATGAAGGGTTCAGGAAGAACATTTACTAGTTTTAAACTGTTAGTATCAATATGGTTTGCCGGACCCTATACCATTTTTAGGTTAAATCTCTCTATATAGGGGTGGAAGAAGGGGGATAAATACCAATTTAATTTTAGACATTATCTTTGAGTAATTATGAAGAATAAAGTTTTCACCCACAATCTAATCTCAACCACCTATCAAGGTATTTAAATTAGGTAAACACTATTTCCACTTGAGGAGAACAATTCTAAGATGAAAAACCCAGTGCCTACCATAGATTCACCTATGTAAAGTCTTTTTAACTTCTATCTTGGATGTAATACATGTGATTAGAAGATAATATCAACCTTATATTATGATGAGATATCATTACACCTACTAACATCCAACAAAGAGGATTCAAAAAATATTAATAGTAAATAGGGACTTATATTCCAAATGAGAGCATCCACAATCAATATGAGCCACTAGAACCATGAAAGAAGTATAATACACTTGGTAATATGGAGAGTAATGTGATATATTAAGAGAGATCCAAAATAAATTGAATGATAATGAAATCCCATGACTTAGAATTTACGTGCATACCCAGTCTAGGTCTTACTTGATGACCTCTAGGTGGGGATGGATCATTGGAGAAGAGGTTGTAGGTGGTGAGGGAGAGGTCGAGGGTGATGGGGGGTTAGGTGAAACCAGATCACCAGAATGGTAAATGGTTAGGGTTTGAGGGGATCAAGATAAAATAGGGGGAAGATGAGGGCTCAAGCTCAGGGGGTTTGTAGGAAATTGGTGCACTAGTAAGGGATCAGGGAGACTCAAGGGAATCAAGAGCATCAATGAGGGGTGAAATGTAGCAGTGGTGTGGGATTGGGGTTGGGGTTGCTCAAGGGAGAGTGAGGTGGTGATCAGAAGGGGGAAATTAGGGATAAAGTTTTATTTTTTGGTAAATGGATAAAATTTAGAGGTACTTATTATGAAACTACAACTATGTTTTTGAAAAAACTTTAGCACTAGTCTATTAAACCATCAATAATAAACCACTGCAAAATTATGAATTTGGTGTAATTTTATACCTTTTATGTTATAGATACCTTTAAATTACAATGAATATTTTTTTTTTATAATATTTAATGAAAAATAAATACAAAATATATATTAATACATAGGTAAAACAATAAAAATATAATATATCTTATACTATTAAAAAATGAATAGTTGTATGGTCACATATGTCAAATATAATAAATAATATCTCCCATGGGATTAAAATATTCAACATGGTAAAAATATAAATACACAACAGTGGGATATAAAAAAAATATTCAGATTCCATTCCTAATCCCATATCCATACTCTAAACAAGCATCTCCAACATAACCATGCACTATAGGTACTTCCATTAACTTTGTTATGAACCTTGAAATATGAATGTGTACTGTGATAATTAAAAGAGGTGTGATTATAACATAGTTGTACACCACTAATGATGTACCTAAAATAATTTATAATATATATTTTCAAGCATCAAATGATTTTATAGTAATAATAAAAAAATAATTACCATAAAAAATTTCACACCTTCAAGTGCTCAATTGGCCACCTAGGGAGTGACCATAACTACATTATCCAGTGCTGGACTATTTTTGAACATATTAAAATAAACTATAAAGCCAATGAGGTAGTTATTTTTCATTAATAAAAGATATTTTCTTAAATTCATCTCGACTATAATGTAAAATTATATAGACACAATCTAAGAGGCAATACCATGAAAATATTGGTCTCAGACCTAATGTATTTCGACCGCTGCATATGATATATGTAATAAGATATGGAATCCAAAATCTAAATGATCTCATATATGATTCATATAAACCACTTTCCACCATAATATATGATCAATGTTGAGATATCCCATGGCTATAATGATCTCATCCAATAGATATTTCAATCACTACATGTAAATATATTGATAAAGGGGAAGGAAGACCAAGTCTATAATGATCTCAAAACTCTAGAATCTGTACCCCAATTTAGAATAGTTGTAGGAAAAATGTAAATGGTGACCCCTATTTAATATTTATCTCATCACGTAGGAATCTCAATCTCAACACTTATCACAATAGAGGTAACAAGGAATGTCAATGTCATCTCTATAATGATCACATCTCAATAAAAACTCGATCCATAATATTAGTAAGAGTATGTGAGTTACATCCCCATGTACATAATGATCTCTTCACTAAGGAATATTGATCTCAAAATAAAAATTTTAATTTCAAGTGGAATGGTGTATCCTATCTATATCAGTTATATCTTTAGGAATCGTGAACTTTTTGCCAAAACCCCTCAGTGTATGAAAACATAAGCATGAAAATGATATCAATTTATAAAACTTATTGGAAAATCATCCAACATGTTTCATAAAAAATACTTGATCTATACATACTTATCATACCACTTGTCTTGCCTATGGTATAGTCTTTTATAAACCATTTAATTTAATATATTATTTCACTCATAGATTATACATGCCAAATAATCAAAACTAGATACATAAAAACCCTAAATCTCATTAATAACCTAACCACATCCAATATATAGGGTATGAAAGCATATTCTTTGATAGAGGAAGATAATATGCACCAAAAAAGGTCTAATATACTGTAACATAACTCAAATGAAACTCCCATTTGGTTCTGAGTATGTGGTTTAACACACGTTAACTTAATCCTGTGGCCAAAGTATTCATGGCATAAAATAATTACACATAGAGGGTTAATAAAAGACCTATACATCTTTTCCCTACTCATGAGGGTAAAATGGAAAAATTAAAACATATTTTAGGTTAATCACACATAATCTATGCGACCACCTATCACACATAAAATAAGGCATCTATCAACTGATAGGAAATTTTACACACCACCTACCTTTATTTAGAAGAATTTCTCTTGGTAAGAACGATATGAGGAACCATCTCCAATTTAAGGTTTATCTGATATGTAGAAAACCCCGATGTGAGGGAATAAATTATTAATAACAATGATTGAAATAATGAATGGATGTATTATGGATTATTTCCTTAACTATATGGATATAGAGAAATATAGGTTTTTTATCCGAACACAATCATGGAAGAAATCACTTGGGGTGGGGTAGAGGTACCACAATGGAGGGATTTTGGATGAGTGGTTGCTGGTAAATGAGGTAGAAATTCATTTATAAAGTTTTTATAATTTAATATATTTAATTATATTAAAAAAAATAAAATGGAGGACTATGTGGAATAATATCACAAGTAATGGCATTGCACCCCTACCATGGTAATATTGTAGCATGTCCCCTCATGTCAATACATAGTGTACTTCTCTAGGGAAGAACAATAAAATCACAATAACCATAACCAAAGTCATGTTGCATCATGAAACATTCTATCAAAACACAATTTCATATTCCTAGGAAATAAAAAGAAATCATGGAAACTTACCTATGGTTCATATTATAGCATAACTCATTCCATAAATTCCCCATACCCATATATTGGTCAGGGTTTCATGGTGAAATGTTGCAATTAAATGGAGAACCACCTAGACCAAATCACAATTTAATGATGACATTGACACACATTAATTCCGTCTATTTTATAATGATCATAAAATACTGAATCCCCATCATAGACTGAATCCTAAAATACTGACCACAAACATAAAAAAAATCTTCTAATATCATAAAAAAATAATATACAAATTGGTCTACAAGAAATTTAAATTAATGAACACCTTGTAATACATTGGGTGTTGAATTATCCACAGTTATAAATAATTTTATATTTTTATTTTTTGGATCAAGAAGAAATTCTCCTTTATTGTTATGTATAAATGTGAATGCTTTAATGGAATTGTTTATGGAATTTTAAAAATAATTAATTATTGATTAATTATTTACCCATATAATACATTTTATAACCTAAATAATAATAATATGATCTAATTTATTCCAAAATAACTTAATTCTGAAATTATTTCCTTGGCCTTGTGGATAATAAATACATCAAATGTTTCCATGAGATAAATTATTGGTTCAATTCATTATGAATCATTCACTATATGAAAAGTATTTTAAAAAATAATTTTTATAAATAATGGAATGGTCTAGGGATACATTGAACAGAATAAAATTTGATTTATGCATTTTAATATGTACACATATAAGTTGTGGTTATATTCTTAAAACCTTTGAAGTGTTCAAGGTGTGGAAGTATATGTATATAATAAAGTTTATATGATTATTAAAATACATCAATAATATTAAAGTGGGGAAATACATAAATCTAATATATTTGTAGACCATATTTGAGTATGAAATTGATTCATTCTATTGAAAATAAAATATTATTATTTCATGGTTTATTCAACATTGAAATAAAAGTGAATTTCATTTAATTAAATTTAAAGGAAACCATATAATATATAATAAATTATTATTTTGTATTATCCCAAGTATGTGACATGTAATTATTTTAAGGAACCACTAAAACACAAAGTGTTTTTTCTACTTGTGATGAGATTATTTACAAGAAATAAATATTTTGAGGAATTATTGCGAATAATTTAAATGTATAAAATTTAAAATCAGTAAATATAAAATATGATGGGTTTTGATGCAATCAAACATGTATAAAAATATTTGATCATTTAGAAGATGGATAAATGAAAGAATGTAGAGAACATGAAGAATATACAACTTTGTCAAGTAAATATTTAATCAATGATTCTGATATTACCTAGTAAATCAAAATTTAAAAACACGTATGTTTTTAGATAATACAATGGATATGAAATATCAAAACATCTTTCAAAGGAACTTTATGCACTCAGGTGGTATTGAGGTGCGTCCTCACAATTAAAAAATATATAATAAACAAAGTGAGATTCAAAAAAGAGTAATTTTGATTTATTATATCATGTAATGAATCATTGAAATCCATTTTATATGTATCTATATTTAATGATATAGAATTATATTAGTCATTTATTTCACAAACACTTGGATTCCCAATCGGTTAATTATATAAATTATAATGTTTAACTCCATTACCCATGTGATTATTTAAATATTCAATGATAAAATCCAAAAACAATTTCTTGAAAAAATGAATCATACAATAATATATAATATAAATTAATGATAGTTTAAATGGAATAAATAAATATGCAGTAGTAATTTTATATTTTATATTATATATCTTCTTCATGAAATTAGCCCATATCGCACCATGCAATATAATATTTAGTGAACTCATATTTTAAAATATTTAGAAAATGAATTATGAGTTAATTTTACAAGATATTATGGAAAATTAATTCAGTCATGTTATACATATGGCCTTGTATACAGACCATATTTAGAGAGTGTAATCATTTATCTTCTTTTATATATGGATGACATACGTCTTATTTGAAATGTCAGAAAATATAATTCTTTATATAATAAAATAAAAATTTAAATTATATTAAATACGATGATACTATTTTAGATTTTAATTTTAACCATAGAATTAAATAATGTGTTGTAATAGTTTTATGAATTTATTTATTCTATAGTATAATTTAATTATATCACAATATTAAGTGTAGTGAATCATGTTATTTGGATTTAAAACATTATTTTTGAATTGAGGGTCATCATTAAAATAATATTAAACCACAATCTCATAATTAGATAGAAATATATGATTTAAAATAATCCATCTAATTAAATATTTTTCGAGTTATTTTAATTAATTATTTAGTAAGAGACTACATGACGATGCAACATGTCTCACACATTGATGTAGCATGTTCTTTGAAAAAATATATTATTCAATTAATTTATATTGGTTTCTTAAATTACTTACATATTAATATATAGTATGAATGGTTATTATGTATATATTTTCTCATTATATTGTGAAACATATTCATGTGATGAAAAGGATTAGAAATATGTATATATATATATATATATATTTCTTATATTCTCATTTAAAGGAAATTTCTATATTAAAATCCAATATTGAATGTTTTGTTTATAATATGGGAGTTGAATGATAAGTAAACTCTAATAGATAAATCATTGAGTTATCTATAGTTGATTATATTAATAGAAATATAAGAGTTGAAAGTATATTAATATTCACAAAAGTTGGGGAAATATGAAGATATTGAGTTAACTTTTGAGATATAAGAAATAATATTTTATGGGCTGAGTCACATGATTACACTAAGTGGAAGGTTTTATAAAATGTCATTAATATTAGTTATGTTTTTATTTTAAAATAATCCCTAATATTTTATTTTTCTTAAGTATCATTCTACTAAAAATTTAAACATTGATACATTTTTTAAACAATTTGTGGAACCCAGCTAATCAAGGGAAGTATTGGTGTGTTAAAAATCGAGAAATATATTTTTCTATCTAATAATTATTTCCTACAATAGTTTTAAGGGTATAAAATCTAGGACCCCAATTGAGTAATTACAATTAAGTGTATAGAAATACTATGTTGAGTGACCTATGACTTGATCATTTATTTAGATTAATGATAAGTGATATATTTTAATATTCTGACCAGTCTATCTCAGCTAATTGAGAATGTATATATTAATATTTAGGATTTTGACATTATAAATGACTCATAAATATAATAAATATCTTACAAAAACACATAATAATAATAATCATGATGTACTGGGATGAATATAGAAAGATATTTTATAGAGATGTATGTTTTTTAAATAGGCCTTTCAATATCCATTTCTATCATGAGTATCCAAATTTTTTTAGAGTCCACACTTTTATTATAATTAAAAATTATAGATTTATAACCACATTATATTATGATAAGGTATATCACATGATTCATAAGACCATATTAATGAGGATTTATTTCTGGATAAAAATATTGTCCATAAAATTGAGAGAGTTTACATGATAGTTTATCTAAATGTGACTTGTTTTTTGTTCCAATGAGTTTTATATATAATTACATTTTTTCATATTTAATATAATATAATTTAAATTATTCATATGTTCTATTATTATTTAGTAAAACTAGGTAACTAATATAGATTTTTCATAAATAATTAATATTTTATAATATGTTACACATAGGTTATAAAATACACATATCTTAATTTTTCTTACGAATCATTCCATCTGAGAAAATATATTTCTACCAAAACCTCATTTGATGAATTTTTAAGGTAATTAAATATATTTTATCAAGTCATTTATGTTTTCAATGATTAATAGGTTTGTGTTTAACAACTTTCATATGTTTTAAACACTATAATGTGTTATTATTTTTTTATGGTTAAATGAATTAATCACCCTAAGGAGAATTATTTATTTAATATTTAATGTATTTATATATATAAAACCTTAACCAAATTGAAAAATATATTCTTCTAATGTATTTGGAAAACTAATGGTCATAGTTATCTATTATCATTCCATTTTACATTATGAGGTATAATCATTCCACATAGAACATGATAAGTCTTAAGATTATTAACCAGGGTTTCATTAATTTGATGATTTATCAAAAATTTGATTACTTATTTAATATTATTTAGGGATATTCATCAAATAAAATCATACTATATATATATATATATCCATTTACAATACATTTCCCTTAATAATATCTAGATATATTGTTTTTTGTTTTTTTTCAAATGAATTTATTAATATTCATTATCTATAAAATATTTCAGTAACTACATCGATGACATAAATAACTAACTAGTTTTAAAAAGATAGAAATGTTAGTTAACTACCAATCACACATAGTCTAACTAACAAAGAAGACCATATTAAATAGATAATTCAATATTGAATTCAAATGATGATTATTATAAATATATATGAACACATCATAGACTTATCAATGATATAATAGATATACTTATTCAATTTCTTTGTAGAAGTGGAAGATCTAATTTCATTACTCCAAAATTAAATAATTATAATCATAATTTTATTTTTAGTATTAGGTATATGATATGTTTTTAATGTCATAATTTACCTAAATTCAATGATAATATCTCATTATCACATTCAACATCCATTTAACATAGAAAAAATTTTCTAGGACCTTTAATATTCTAGTGATGAGGTTGAGTGTTCCTTCAGATACCCACCTTTAATAGGTTAGTTGTTTATAAATAATTCAAATAGGGTAATCACACAATATGGGAGATATTTTATCCAATATACTCATCATAATTTCTATAGCAGAATATATAACCTTAAATGATAACATATATCCATTATAAATTATATAGCATAGTTAAATATAATGAAATAAAAATGAAACTTGAAAATTAATTAAGGGGAAAAAATTAAAATCCAATATATCCAAATTATATAAAAAATAATACAATACATAAATAGGAAATGAATATCCTTATTAATATTTTTCAGAATACCAATAATAATGATCCCAATTATTATATAATTTATAGTTATGAAATAATGTGCATGTTGTAAATATTTTGAGGTAATTTTTTTCTAGAACCCTAAATATCAATCAAAATTTAATTTATATAATCTTTTTGAGTTAACCCCATAAGTCACCATATACAACTCAAATTTTAAAAATAAATTAGGTTAGTAAAACCATCCACGCCAAAAAATATAAACTAATCATGATCATTTTATGCGTATAGATCATTCATCCAAAACTTAATAAATCGTTATTTTGTAAATAATTTTGTTTCAAATTCAATGTAGTTTATATAAAAACTAGTTTTATTCACACTATTAAATATCATTTGGATTAGTTTATTTTTTATACCCCTAACATGATAAATATATACCCATGGTTGTGATAAGGATAGTGGGAATAAGAAGACAAAGTCATCCAAAAAGAATAAAAATATAAATCATTTCTATCTAAACACCCAGAAAATATGAAATATCAAACTCCCAGAAATATCATATCATATGTGTAAACGAAATTGATAAACTCAATTATCCATTGATGATAATGGGTGAATCGTCACATGCAATTCTGGTTTAATCTGATGAATGTATGTATAATCTGTTGCAACAAAAATAGTATAAAATATGATGGTGTAGCGATCTGGGTTGTAAAAATTTATTTATTTAATAGATCCTATTCTTGTGATTACAAATACACATTAATTTTTCAATTAAAAATATATAAAAAAGTAAATAAATAATTAAAGTAATGGTAACTTACATATGGTTACTTTGTTGGATACTTGAAGGGAATCATTAATTCTTATTGGTTATCAAGTTTGTATTATATAACATAATATTCCTAATCACTAATTATAATGGTGTAATATATGGTTAGTATGAGGCTGAACCTATAAGAATAATATCAGAAACCAACCGAGATATCCTGGTACCCTAATACCCAAGTCGACCATGATATGGTCGGATTGGAATTCTTGATCCCCATGGGTTGGTGACTAGAGCATGTAATCATACAAGAATCAAGAGGGAAGGATTTTGAATTAAAATTTTAGAAAATAAAAGACCCAAATAAGCATGATAAATAATCTAAAGGTAGAAAGTAAAATAATTAAATAGGTAAAATAGTACCCAAATATTACATCATCAAAAGAGACAACATATGTGAAGATAAAAATAAAAAATATCATGAAATAGGTGGATCATATATCCACCGGTCACCTCCATAACTTTGGGTTACAATGATCAAGAAAATCCACCACTTCTAAATGGTGCTCTTCCATTCATTGGACCCTGCAGATAATCCTCAAATTCCCAAAGAAAAATATAGGATGTGAGACATAAATCCTAGTAGGGTCTCATCAAGTGTGACACAAAAATATCCAAAAAATAAACCAAATATTATTTCAATTTTAATAAAATAATTAATGTCATATAAATTATATATTTTCAACAAAATAATCTTTCATAATTAAAATATATAGACAATTTATCAACATACGATACAATGATTTTTTATAAACAATTTATATAAAGATGTTGGCATGAATAAAATGATTATATAAATAAGTGGAATAGAATGATCAAACCAATTATATCATAGAATCATGTATCCATCCATGTGGTACATTAGTTTCTATTAATATTATCCTCGCACTACTAAATCATTAGTCTCAAATCACTGTGTTCACACTTCCCATAACTCATGCTGTCAGGACTCAACATGCCCATATAAGATTATTTATGTGTGTCTATCCTTAATCTAGTGTTGGGGGATAATATCCTTGAATTTGTTTCCTAAATAACCACTAACAAAATATAATCAGAAGTTATTTAGTTGATCAACTGATCGATCATGGTAAAATAAATAAATTAAAATGAGTTCAATATACAGTTTCCATCTTTATTTTTCCATCACGCTTTTCTCATTTCAATAAAAAATAATAGGTTTTCATCTGTTCATGACTTTTCAGATCATATTTTCATTTAATCCATTTAACTCAATGTTAAACATAAAATAAATTTCCAAATATGTCCATAAATTTACTCAAATCCACCCATCGATTTCAATTACATTTAAATTGGTGTTTTTCCAAAATTTCCATGACTTTTGAAAATAAGACATCAATAATATAAAATAATAGTTTTAAAATCATTTAAAAAAATTAAAATCATTACAGAAATTTGTGGTTTCAATTTTTGGTTAAAATAATATGGAACCACCAACCATTAATCAGCGATGAAATCAACACACATAATGAGAAACACTAACAAATAATGAAGGTGAATGAGATCAATAAAGAAAAACAACCTCACAAAATATCAAGATCAAAATATAATTCAATATTAAATCATAATATCACTCTCCAGAAAATAAATTATTATAGAAAGAAGGGGAAAACTAAAGTGATGAAACTTATCAGGGATGAAATTCCCAAACAAAACACTAGGAAGTGTTGGAGTCACCCACTATCCATGGGATAAAGCCTAGGGTTCTCAGGAGGAGCGACAAAAATTATTAATGAAATTAGGTGTGTAGAATAAATAACACCAATAGGAATGGGGCATTTAGATCATAAATCATTAGTTTATATCCTATATTCATCCTATTATATATATGCTAAAAAATTCATTTCCTCGGGTTTGAAAAACATTTAGAAAAAAATTTAAAGAATAATTTAATATTTTAGGGTGTAAATAGTTATTTTTCATAATCCATTCTCACAGCTTGTGTTTAGTAAATAACATTCATCATAAAAAATGGGTTACGGTTTAAATTCTTTATTCAGCCAATGTCAAGAAAGAGAACCACATATAAACCTTCCAATTCATCCTAGACCCAATGTAATTCCTCTAAATACATTGACACATTTTTACCCAATATTTATTGATTAAAAAAAACATACATCACCAATATTTAGTTAATTTTTCTTATCAAATGCTTCCTATACACAAAAGGCGTGAAAAACACCCCAAAAATGGAATAAAAAAAGAGAGTCAAGAAGTACCTGAACGAAGGTAATGAGATGTAACAACCTCCCCAACATAAAAACTTTATGTCCCCTAGAATACGATCAAGAGGATTCTATATCATATATATGATGTAATTTCTCTCTCATCAGTGCCACACACTTCCAAGTCTCATGAAAATCAAAACCATTCATCAATATGACACATGAAAATGGTATTATATTGATAAAAACAACCATCATATTAGAATAAATTATGAATGGATTACTAGTAATAGATAAATCAGATGAAACAAGAAATGATTCCAATATTTGGACATGGGAAGGGTAAAAAAATATACATATGATATGATTATACATGAAATAAATTGTGGATAAATGTCAAATATGGTGGAATTTCCAAATGGCGGACCAATTTTTCCACCCATTCAAAAATCTCAAAGGGACCCACAAATCATAATGTAATATTTTCTTGATTTCCAAGACATAGCTATCCCAATAAAGGTGAAAATATCATAAAAAATTGTTCACTAATAAAAAACGGCAATCATCTCTAATGATGAACAATAGAGTATTTATATCAGCTCTCTGCTATCAACATTCTTCGATGAATGAACTGAATCATACCATATTTTTTTGAAACAAAATCAGTGAAACCATTGTATTTTCAACAAACAATAACCAAAATAATAGTGATATATAGGTACGACCATATAATACATTGAAAATATCCATTTTTAAAGTGGATTAGTAACTATTGTTATATGAAAACTCAAACAGACATAAATGGTCATCCCAAGCTCCACCAAATTGAGGGACATGATCATGTAGAATTTACTTAATAATATATATATATCACTTTATTTTCCCTCCATTTATGGATAATATTACATTTTTTAAACATTTTTGGGTCCATGGCCTCTTGGAGGCCTCTTGAGAAGCAAGAATTGGAATGTGGATCCATACCAGCGACTATAGTAGAGGGACATCCGCAAAGAATTAAAATCACCATAATGTAAGTATGTCCCATGTAATTTAGTTTTGTTTTATATTAAATAGGTAAAACGTGACATGATTTGGTCAACATATCAATAAAAACCCCATATAACACTATTCAATCGAGGGTTATATAGAAACCCAACCAAAATGCCCGTAGAGATATCATCCCACTTCCATGTTGGCACTGGAAGTGGATGAAGGAAACCAGAATGTATTTGGTGGTCAACATTGACCTGTTGGTATGTGTAACAATGAGATAAAAGATCAATGTTTTCTCATATCATACATGTACAAAATAATCATCACCAGATATCATAAAACATTTTATGGTTCCATGGTGTACCACACACTGGGAATCAACCCAATCCACCATCATAGGCTTTCTCTTAGGAAAAAACATAAAAAAATGGTTCGGAAAACATATTATTCCCTATAAAGATATTGAAAACACTCAAATGTTCTCCCCACCATAAATATGGTCCCTAATTACATATAATTTATCATTAAACATCATCTCTTGATGAATCATATTGATTAGAGAGGAGGTCAACTGAGCTCTCTCTAAAACAACCTCACACTCATTTTACTAAACTCCATATTGATACTAAGAAAATAGATCCATCATTTTACACTTTTAGGATGATTATTAAATTTCTTATGTCATAGGATTCGAACTCAAATAATCAGCAATGACATTCCCCTTACCAGGGTTGTAGGTAATGTCAAAATCAAAGGATTATAGGAACTATTTACAATTCCACTATATGAGTTTCAATTGTTTTTGAGAGAATATATAACTAAATATTTTTTAGGACACAATAAATGCTAAAAATTCACCAAAATGATATTTCCACCAACTACTAAGATCATGAATAATAACAATGTGTTTGAGATAATGGTTCAAATAATTCTTCTCATTTGGCCAAAGCTCTCTCGAACCATAGGATACCACATAATCAGATGGAATAAGGAAACTAACCAAACTAAAACATAGTGCACCATAGAAGACTACATATCCATACTATACCTTTACAAGATTCAAAACATTCACATAAGTAAAAAAAAATTATTTCAACAAAATAACTGTGACATTATCATCCAAAAATATCTTCACTCCTTTTCAAGTGAGTGCGTTCATCAGAGAATCTAAATTCAAGAAATAATTAACAAATCAATAGTAATATCCCACCAATAACAAGAACATCTAAATATCAAAGACATTTTATAGTTTCTCCAATGTTATAACATCATTCACATTACAATGATCAATAGCAATACCATATTCAAATACCATATACCTAAAGAACCTAACTTTCTGAATCTAGAAATTACATTTTGAAATATTTTCATTAAGTTGATGTTTTCTTGAGATTTCCATAACTTCACTCAAATAAGTCGAATTTTACTCCTTGGTCTGATAGAAAACTAGGATATCATACGAAAATACCACTATGAATGAGTTATGATACTCATGAAATATAATTTTCATCGAAGCCCTAAAAATTACTGGAGAATTAATTTATCCAAATGGAATAACCAGATACTCATAATGTCCATACCTACCCAATATGTCTTCTTCTAAATAACATAATATTTAATTATCATATAGTGATAACTAGATCAGTGATATATCTTTGAGATCCCCTTTACTCCTTTTTGATCGTCAAAAAACTATCAATTAGTAGAAATATATATTTGTTCTTCATCATAACTCAATTTATTTTTTGATTATCAACACATATGAAAAGTGTCACATAATATTTCTTTATAAAGAGAGTTGGTTCCACCCAAGGTGACACACTCTAGTGTCTAAAGACATTCTATATAAGATCATGCAAATGTGATTTCAACTATTTGAACTATACTGGTTCCATATATTATGAAGGGGTACACACAGGCAGAGTACCATGTAATAAATCAATAGAAAAATCCACCGATCATATTGATGGAAATATAAATAAATCAGAAATAAATACATAAAAACATGATGAAAATAAGAGGGATATCATCACTCAAATATTATTATTCCAAGTAAAAATAAATCACCAACATTACCCTACCCAACTCTCGAAAATAAGATAGGTATATACTCAATCTTGGGTTCCATTCTCCCTAAAAAACACAGCATACCCCATAGAGTGTATTAAAGGAGATATTATAAAGGTAACAATAAATCCATGAATTGTGATTAATTAACCAATATAAATAAATAATGACATAAATAGGTTTCATATCATGAAATAAAAAATTAAATTTAATATCTATATATGATAAATAAAAACTGAAGCAAGAGACCAAAGGCCCTACTCACTATTCTTTACAAGGGGTGTAATATTATCTATCAAATAAGAAAAAAAGATCCATAATAAGATTAAAAAAATTCACAAAATAAGTTTATATAAATTAAGGAGATTAAATATTATCAAATTATGTAATCACTAAAGATGAAGATATTGTGGTGGTAACTCTCACAGTCACTGGACCTGCATCAGCTTGAACTGGAGACTCATTAACTGTGTGAATGAAGCTTTGTTATAGATGACTGTAGAGAGAACCCCTTAGTTTTGGATGCCTATAATTTCACCATATTAATTTTTTTGTGATTATGATACTATGGTACAATGTATAGAAGAAAAAAATGGAAGAACTTATGTAGGTGTATTGAGTTAATTCACGAACTATAGATCTTAGGTGCCTAAATGAAAACAGATTTTGTATTCCAAACATTTATATACTAGAATCAAGTCAAAGAACTCTTATAAGAACATTAGATGGTCTATAAGACACCTTAAATCTATATACACCATGAGACTCATCACACTTTCTCTTTCCATTAATGGATCTTTCAAAACTGACAGTGGGAGGAAAATTATCTCCCATCAAGCTTAACTTTCTTGCTAGGCCAAGATAAACCATAAATTCTACATCTAGGACATATTCATAAGAAGTAAGATTCAAAAATTAAACATGACATTATATATCAGGCTGGATTTCCATGTTGAACCATCACAAACTCATCATATTATTGGATACAACCTCATGAAAAACTAAACAAGCATAGAAAAATGGTTTGAATACTATGTCATGGTTCCATTTCCCTCTTTTGAGTTTAGGAAACTCCATGGATTTTTTCGAGACCATCAAATATGGATATACGTAATTAGTGAAAATAACTCTAAGAACTTTCAAATCCAATCAATCATGCTTCTAATCCATCACAATTTAATCTCACTATCTCCTACTATGCGCCAAATACATAAAGGTAGTACATATTACATTAAGCGAATCCAGCATTTATATGAACTCAAAAAAAATCTCAATCTTCCTCATCTAATAATTTTCCTATCAAGGATCATTTGTGCCATGAAATGATATTGGTTTCTAATTAATCAACTCATTATATCCAGATTCATCCCTTCGAAGATCCATTATTGAGACTAAATTGAATTAGGTGCAAGTAACTATACCAATGCAAGGAAATAATGTATCACTATCCCAATAAGATTCCATTCCACTGGAATATTCACCTACTATAGATCATTCTAATTTTACTCCCATGGCTTATTAAAATGTATCCTTTGAAGAAAAATTCTACACAACATCAAAATTAAATACTAAAAGTATCATTAAGGATATATAGGGAATAAACTAAAATAATGGACACATAAATATAAATTACATCAACTAGAATTCATGAATAGGGTTTCAATATAAACATGTCATAAGAAATGGAAATTCCCGAAAACACATCAAATTATTCCTTAATGATACTTCTCCCCAAACAAAAATAGTGACTTAAGGGTCATTATGAATAGAGATAGACGTGAACACACTCAAAACTACCTCCTAAGTCCCATCAAATCCTACCACTTTTCTGCCAAGATGACTCAAATATATAATGAAATCAAGGAAAGTTAGATAACCTAAAATAGCTTCGATACCACTTAGTAAAAAACTATACGAGAAACACTGGTATGCTGATACACAAGTCAACCATAAAAATACCCAGAGTGTATTCTCGAACCCCATGGGATGGAAGCTAGCAGCTGACATCATATAATAATCATGGGGGAATGATATTTCCAAATAATTATGTAAAATAAAACAGAAAATTTAGTATGATCAACACTCATACGGGATTATTTTCCAAAATAAAATAGGTAAAATCATACTCAAATAGTGCATCATCAAATGACATAATATCTTCCTCGATAAAACCTCATAAATATAATAAAACAGGTGGATCACATCTCTACCGATCACCTCTATTACTATGGGTCCTAAAGAGTAAGAACATACAACAGTTCCAAGTGGTAATTTACATTTTCTTGAACCTAGAAAAATATAATCTACAAATTCTAGAAGTAAATGGATGGGTGTGTTCTATAAATCCCAATAAAGTATCACTATGTGTTCCATAATCATTTTCATAAAAATTCAACCAAATAAGATATCAATTTTATTAAAATAAGGAATCACACAAAATTTACATATTTTATACCAAAAATGATTTCATAATCAATATAGAAGAAAAATATATTAAAGTATAATTAAAGGAAAATATTATAAAAAAATGCATAAACATGTTTTCATTAATAATACATTTCTTTAAATAAATGGTATGCAATTATCAAAACAATTATATCATGGAGCTATCTATCAAGATCTGTGGTATGTTAGTTTCTGGTAAAAGGATTCTCACAATACTCAATTAGTGATCTCAACTAAATGTTATCAAAAATCCCATGAAATATGTCATCAGGACCCAAATCCAAATTTAGGGAAACCTCATGCATAGAATATTTATGTCATTGTTATCTTCATCAATACAATTATAAGGGGTCTGATCCTATCATTTTGGTCCTAAATACCCACTAACCACCAAATATCACATATTATTTAGTCAATAAATAAATAAATAAATAAATATTGGGAAAATAAATCATTTCAAATTAGTTCAAGATACACTTTTACAGTTTCTATTTTTTGACACTCCTTTTTCTTTTCAAAGAAAATTAATAGTTTTTCCCAAATTTACACATTTTCAAATTATATTTCAATTTAATCCATTTATCCCAATATTCAACATAAAATCATTTCATCAAATAAATTCCCAAATACATCCATAAATTCTCTCAAATCCACCAAGCAATTTTAATTCCATTAAATTGGGGGGGGGGGTCACAATTTCCATGCCTTCTAAAAATCAAAAATCAATCCTTTCAAATCCCAATTTTTAAATCATTTTGAAACAAATTTAAAATACATCTAGAAATTTTATGTTTTAATTGTAGTGGATAATCATATAAAACTATATACGTTTAATTGGTGATTAAATTAACATAAAAAATATGAAACACTAATAAATAATGATGCAAAATGATATCCGCAAGAAACAAATTGACAATGAACCATAAATATCAAACTATGATTCAATAAAAAATCACAAGATTTAACTAGTTGAAATAGATTATTGTATAAGGAAGGAGATAACCAATGTGGGGGAGCAAGCCAGAGATCAAACACCAAATTGAGAAATTTAGAAGGGATGGATTCACCCACTATGCATGGGAGAAATCATAAGTTTACCAGGATGATGTCATGTAGAATACCTAATGAAATTAGGTAAAATGTGTAAATAAAACCACTAGTCATGAGGAATTTACATCATAAATCATGGGTTTATGACCTAAATGCATCAAGTTTCCCATACACCGAAAAAGGCATAACCTATGGTTAAAAACACACTATGTGGTGGATTTTATGGTGTTAGTTAATATTTTATAGGGTATATCATTTGAAAATATAATACATTCTCATGGCGTGTTCCTAGTGAACAATTTGTGTTGCAAAATAAGGGTTTATGATGTAAATTGTTTCTGTAGTTAGCACTTAGCATCAGAACCACCCATAATGATTTTAATTCATGTCACACCCAAATTACATCCTCAGAAGCCTTCGAAACATTTATATGTAAAATCCATTAATTCAAACAAAAAAACATCCCAGAAAATTTAGTCATTTTCCTAAATAAATTTTCCCCATCATCAAAATGCTTGAGATGCACCAAAACCAAAATGGAATCAAAACCAGAGTTGAGAGGTACATGGAAGAACAAATTCTTATAAAAACTATCCAAAACTATAAAATTAAAAAATATAACTAATAATGGTGTACTATTAATAATAAATATAGAATCATTAATTTTTTAAGTTAAAAGAGGAAATGAATGTTCATGTCATTTTTATAATCTAGTTTAATAAAATATTTGTCTATCCTTTAACTCTCTAACTCCTAAACACTTATTTTTAACATTTTCATGTACCTTGATTTATTTAAATGATAGTTAACCCAAAACCATACTTAAAATCATAAATTTAACTCATACAATGGTCAGGCATAAATAAAATAAATTAGTGAATGCATTAAAAATAATATCAACCATTAACATACAATGCTCTTGCATGAAGATGGAAATAAGTTATATAATAACAAGAGAATGTAAAAAAACCCACATGGACTATCATTATAAGAAAATAAACTTAGTAAATAAATCAACCTTCATCCCATATATTGGAAAAAATAAATTCAATCCCTCATGATATCCGTTAGAGAGTATAAAAAACATACCATCAAACCCAACCATAGAAGCTCCTAAAAGATCTCAAAGGGATCATGTAACACCCCATTATAATTTTTAGGTACTCCCTTGTACATTAAATGTTTAGAATCCTTATTTGGATATATTTTCAAGATTCTTGTTGATAGAGATCCTTTTCTGGTGAAAATAATAAATGTTTTGAGGGTTTCTGTTCTGTAAGTTAATGGAGTCTGATTATAAAGGTGTCTTTGTCTTTTAGGGGTTCTCTCCAAGTTAGAAGAACATCTTGTGTTATTTGGTGTTTTTGGTTTAAAACTAAGATGTTTGCTATCTGTTAGGATTTTACACACTATGTAAAGGGATTTCACAAAGAGATACTATGAAACAAGTTTAGGGAATTAATGGTTTACATACAGTGTAAATGTTTCACATTGCGTAACAGTTAAAACTGGGTATTTATAAAAAGTAGATTCTCATTTCATCATTTTCATCCTTTATGGAATAAAAATGTCTAATGGATTACATGATGTGTAAATATCATGAAACGTATGTTTTAGGAACTGATCAGCTAATTTTCATTTCATTCAATCATTAATCCTCTCTCTCTTTACCTATAGCTCACTCTAAATGATTTTGGATATATCTTCTCCTTCCAAATTGTTCATTTAGTGATCAGTTATTAGAGTTGTTGTGGTGTTCCTATCTGGGTAAGCATTCCATATGGTTCTTCATTCCATTAGTTATAGATATTGTGTTGGATATATTTATGGTTCATATTCAGGAACAAAAATTGTTAAATATTAATCCTTTGAATATTATTATCATGTATTTTTTTGAAGGCCTATCTATTGTTTTCCAATAACCATTATGAAATGTAGTTAGTTTTGTTCTCTTTTGTGGAATGATTTTATATAATATGGGTTCATTTGATGAATTGATTATTTTTATAGTTAAATTCATATGTATTTTTTATTTAAGAGTATATATTTTTTGTTTTAGAGGATTAATTAATTTTTTTTAAAGGGATTTTCATTAAAAAGGGTTAGGTTCTGATTTTGAAAGTGATTTTTCAAACACCAAAGTGGTTTGTATTTTCTTTGAAAAGTGTTTTGTAATTTATGATCAAAATTTTGAAATATAATTAACAAGATTATAAATTTGGGATCATTTGGTTCATCGTTAATTATAAATGGGTATCATTAGAGTGTGTGGCACCACTTGGAGGTAAACTTTGGGATATTGATGGACTATGGAAGGAATTGCTTTTAGTTGGGACCAATGTTATTTATGATTAGGCTCCTGAATTTTTAGTTTGAATTTTACGATATTATCGATCCCAAATGATAGTCTTCCTTCCCCTTTATGTATTTTTATCCCATGATGGTTTTTATCATATATTGTTGCTCACATGTTTTTATAGGTGGTTGTATCACATGAAATTTCCTGAGGGTATTTCATGGATATGTGTTTAATTTATTACCTTATAATTCATGGATATTATTTGAAATTATATTAATTCTAGCTTTCATGTTTATGTGTTTATGAATGTGAAATAATTTTATAAAAATCAAATGGAAATTGGTTTACAAATGGAATTGGGATTTTTGAAAATTATTTAGAAATCTATTTTTATTATAAAATCTAAAACTAAAGTATTCTTATTATCATACCATGTATAGATCCTAAACTGGCATCCTATTGGGATTTTTCCTCTCATGATACTTTTTCCTTTGGGTAGTTGTAAATGTTATATTACATTATTTAGGTTAAGTGAAGTTCATCTTTTAGCTAGCTATATTATATTATTGTTGGTTCTTTCATTTTATTTTTCTGTGGGTGACTATTTGTCACATAGAGACTTTTTGGTTTGAAATTATTCATAAATTATAGTTTATCCGGTTGGGATTGGATTATATTGACATGGTTGTATCTTTTTCATCTACACGATACTCTGGTTTTATGTAGTTTTTCATTATATTCAGGACTTGTTCTGTTTTCATAGATTCACCTCAACATGAGGCGGCTGAATTGGGAGTATTGTTTTCTTGAATCGTGTTGGCATTTTATAATTTAGTATCATATGAGAAGGATCACCCTAAACTATATTTAAACTTCCAGATTTTAGTTCTTTTTCGTTGGTATAAATAATTTTAGATGGTCATAATTCAGATACTAATTACCAAAAAGGGTCATGGAAAGCTCACTTTGGGACTGAATCTGAGTTTCCATGGGTGGTCTGGGACTTTTTACTAGGTTTAAGGCTTGGGGTTTTAGGTCAATTGAAAGAAATATATAGGATGTTAATTTAAATTTATCTATTCATTTTTAAGTAATTTATTTCAATTTTATAATTTATTTTCTTCAATTCTTACTCTTTTAAATATTTGGTTGGAATTTTGAATGTGTTAATAATATTATGGAATGATCTCATGATCTTATAGGTTATTATATAGTTATTATCATAAAATTTATCCTAGAATATCTCTTCCAAATTTGGGATATAAATCTTTGAGACATGATTCGTAGGTGAATCCCCTAGTGAACCCTTCTTTGGTAGAATTCATAATCTTCAATATTTAGACTCTAGGGGTGTTGGGAAACTAGGACAAGTAGTGGATCCTGGATCTAATTTTACTATGATGTATCCACCAATAATTTGTGGTGATCAAGGAACCTAGAAATACAAGGTGTGTCTTGAGAGTATTGTTAGTATCTTCAAATTCTTGAAGAATTATGAAGACTTGATGGTGGGATTTTCCACATACATTCCCAAGAGACCTCAAAGGAGAAGGAGGGACTCTAATTGGAAACTTATGTTTCAAAATGATATTATCTTGGATTCCATTAAGAAAATATTTAACTACCAGTTTTATCCTACGATATTCCTTGTGGAAAATACCCAAGAGTTTCTAATGTTGGAGAAGGGGGGTGTGTACTATTGTGAAGTAATCTACCTTTTAATTTGATTTTATTCCTACGGAACTAGATCTTTTCCTGAATGAGTACCTAATGGAGTGAAGGTTTGAGTTCGGATTGAAGACACATATCATGTCAATGTTTATTCTCATGTTCCTGTCGACCTTTATGGAGGAAGTTGATAAAGCACCATTGGGTGAGGTAGACATAGCAATGAAGACTAGTTTGGGTCGCACATAAATTGGTGATGTTGTAAGCTAGGGTTTATCTTCAAGCAACAAAAGGAAACAAAAGAGTGGTTAGTTCTCTTTAGGATCAGTTTCAAGGGATTCATTAGGAAAAAAGATGTAAATTTCTATTAGTGTGGTGGAATCATCATACTAAAACTAATTGTATAGAAGCTCATAGGATGTATCATAATTTTAGATTATTAGGCAATCTGATGTGTTTCTATGAACGGATATAACAAGTATGTAAGGAAGGATCCACTCTCATAAAGGATTCGTAGGTTTATACTGATGCTTCCAAGTTTCATGGGTCAAATCATAAGGCTATGGGGGTTGTTTTTTATGGCTAAAATGAGATATCTTTTGGTGATTGTGTATTTGTAGGCATAATATGAAGCTAGATATACTAATATTAGAGGTATTCTGTTTACTTAGACTTATATGGATCTTGATTTATTTGATATAGGTGTCACTCATTATTTGATATGATTAATGTTAGTTTATGTTTTGGGATTACATTTGGATATTATGCTATTATTCTTGGATATTTCCAATCCTTTGGGAAAGAGGTCCAAATGATGTTTCAAGTGCCCCACATGTTAGGTGATGACATAAAACTTTGTGGAGGATTGAGAATTCTTAGTTCTTGATATTAACATCATCAAATTTATTATCAGTATGGGATTTATGATTAGTGTTAATGACTAGATAAATAGTTATGATCATCGGGTACAATTATTTTATATTGATGGGGTCACCAATGTTTTTAGGGTGATTTGGACTCTAAAGCTAGAAGGGAAGGGAATGTTATTTCTTATGTTGGTGTAATATTATTATAGTTTTCAGATATGGTACCTGATGCAAGTATCCCTTTTGCAGGTGTTCTAATTTTACATTGGTGTTTGAATTCCTTGGGCCCTTTATAAATGATTTTTCTAGTTTACTACCATATATAGAGGTCATATTTACTATTTACTTACTTGATAGTAATATGACCATTTCTATGACATATTATTGAATGGAAAATGCTGAATTGGTGGGACGTGAGGTCCTACTTGAGGACCTGGAGGCTAAAGTATTTATTCATCCCAGCATGTCACCATGGGATTCACCTGTCCTATTTTCTAGGAAGTCATATGGGATCCTCAGAGCTTGTATTCACTATTTAAATTTTAATCAAGTGACAATTAAGAAATGAATTTTTTTTCAAGGATTTAGGAATGTTTTAACCATCTTTTAGGGGCATGTTGGTTTTCAAATATTTACATGGTCTAGATAGTTTCTTAATTACATATTATAGGGCCACATTGGATTTTTTCATGGGGAGATGGTGAATTTGGTTCAAGAAATATTATATGGGGGTAGTCTCCCTCATGTTACATATGCCTCTACACTTATGTTGGTTCCAAAGGCGAAGGATCCACACTACATGAAATAATATAGGCCTATTTACATCTGTAAATTTCCTTATATGTTTTTGTCTTGTATTATCAGCAAAAGGATATCCATGTTTATCCACTAGTGGATATCTAAAGAGAAAATGGGTTTATTAAAGGGCATTCGATCCAAGCATCCAATATCCAAGATCATGAGATAATTAGTTATATCAAGAAGATAATTATCAACTCTAATATTAGAATCATGTTATATATGAACAATGCTTATGATATAATTTAATCAAATTTTATTTTACTCTTTTTAATAGGTACGGGTTTATCTATTCAGATGTATGGCATACTGATTCATTGTTTTAGCTCTTCATGTCTTCCCACATCCTTTATGGGGAAATATTTAGGTTTTTTAAAGACTGTTCTGGGTCTTAGTGTAACGTCCAAGCTCCAGGTTCCACTCAACGGGTGCCCCGAACCTAGTTGGTCACATGACTTTAAGCGCATTTCCCCAAACTCCAGAGGCTGCTGACTATCAGTGAGGGCCTAGTTCTTATAGTGGGGAAAATATGCCCTCATTTGTCAAAGTGTAGTGCAGCGGAATACAATATAAAACATACAACAACAATGGAAGCAATAAACCATACCCATTTAAAATAAACAACTGCAGTAAAAGATAACCAACAGTTATATAGATAATGATGAAACATGTCTCATGTTCTATGAAAATAGCCAGAACATGTTACTCAATAATATAGTACCGTACAATACAGAGTACAAAAAAACAAAACAAAATAGCTGGTAGCATCGTGAGCCTATGCCCGGTCCAATGCTCCCCTACTCCTTAGTAGCAATCAGGTACCTGTATAGGGACCCTTTCCCTTATCCACACCTATAGAAATGTAATATGTTTGGGCTGAATACATGAACCAAACAGGGTGTCAGAAATAAATCCCAGTAGACACCCACCAAAGGCCCGTGCCCAACTATGTGAAAATATGCAACAACAGTGTGCAGTAGTAAAATTAAATGAACTAAGAAGTACTCAAAAGTAACTATCTTTACCAGTTATATTTCAATTTTAATACTCATTTAATCATTCATTATAAGGAAACCACCACAGTGAATTTATATGTAAATAGTTAGTGTCCTCAAACACGAAAACCCTTACCCTCTGATAATCAGAAATGTAACTCGTAGGTAATTTCCCAGATGAATAACATATAATTCCCCAGGCGTACAAAGTTTCACCCTTATAAATAGAGTCTATTGCCCATAGGCACAGAAGAAGTTTCCCTCAGGCTAAATGATGCACTGCCCTCAGGCTAAGTAAAACACTGCCCTTGGGATAAATAAGTAACTGGGACATTCTCAACATGTAAACAAGAAATACAAATGCAATTCCTCTCAAGGAAATTCTATAATCATTATTATAAAGGCATACCGTCAGGTATCCTGACCAAATGTCTAAACAGAGGAACGCACCCCCCCGGGGTGCTCCTGGATCCATGCCGTGATCCCAAACAGTAGTTCATTATCATATTTAATTACCCTTACAATTCTAGGTATTTAAAATAGCCAAGGCCTCAGCCACACGACACCCCAACATGGGTTTGTGGCCTAATGATTCACACAAATTCACCACAGTTGGAAATTAAACACCAGGCCACTTACCTTAAATGCCCTGGAACGGTATACGCGAACGAAGATCCTCAAATCATCCATGAATGAAGTAGATCTAAGGTGAATGAAATCCCCGTTAAAACTCAAATAAATTCCCTTAGAGGAACAATTGGAAAGAACTACTTAAGGGTAGTGGAGGGCTTACCCGTACGGTCCCAATGAGATTGTAAGAGATGAAAATGGATTCCTGACGCTCGATCTGGAGATCCTCGAATGTCCGGCCTCCTCTCCTGACTCGTTCTTCTGGTTCTAAGACAATCCTGTCAACAGGGTTGGCTAATTCCCATTTTAAGCGAAAAAACTACATGGCGTGTACTATTAGGTAAAAAGTGTGCAGTTTTCATTTTTAACTGTTCCTCCACCGACTTCTCACCAGCATGGTACTGTTCATCTATCGACATTAGTACACGATCTGTGAAACCTGAGTACATGGCCTGTACGATCGTACAGTTGGCCACCACCTTACTGTTTTCCTGCCGACTGAGTACACAACATGTAAATACCCACTACATGATGTGTAGTCCGTTTTTACACCCTTCTTCCCCAACATGGCTGCACACCCTGTGTACTTATACCACATGGCCAAAGTACACGACGTGTGGAAAAGTACACGGTGTTTAGTCCCAAAATTTAGGATTTTCCCCATTTTCCTTATTTTCTCAAAAACACTTAAGGAAAAGAGAAAAGAAGAAACATGTACCACAAAAATAAGAATCGGGTTCTTACAAACTTCCCCCCTTAAATTAATTCATCCCCGAATTTCCCTTAAAAGGGTAGCGAAGATAAATCTTAGAAAAACTCTGGCCACTGAGCATGTACATCGGTCTCCCGCTCCAAGGTTTCATTCTGTACTCAGCCATGCTTCCATAGCACCTGTACGAGAGGAATTGACCGGCTCGGAGAACCTTTGTGCTCCTATCCACGATACGAATCAGATGCTCCTCAGAGGATGCATCTACCTGAAGCTCAACCTCCTTTGCATGAAAAACATGAGATGGGTCTAAATGATAATGGTGTGGCTAAGATACATGGAAGATGTCGTGCAAGGCTCGGTACCTCTGTACTAACTGCAACCGATAGGAAACCATCCCGACTCTCTCCAGCATCTCAAATGGACCCACATACCTCAGTGAATGTTTACCCTACCTTATGATCTGTCTGTCTCCCAACCTCGGCGAAACAAGAAAGAAAACCTGATCCCTGACCACGAACTCTAAAGGTCATCTGCAGCAATCATCATAAGATTTTTGTCAAGACTGTGTGGTAGCCATTTGCTTCTGAATCAACTAAACCTACTCAGAAGTCTCCTGCACGAGACGTGGTCCTAGTAAAGCTGCCTCACCTGCCTCTAACCAGCACAAGGGTGATCGACATGGCCTGCCATATAAAACCTCATATTGTGCCATCTTAATAGTTTCCTGAAAATAGTTATTATAGGAAAACTCGACTAGGGGTATGTGTTTCTCCCAAGATCGCCCAAATTATTGGATGCATGAACGCAACATGTCCTTAAGCACCTGTATCGTATGCTCTGACTGACCATCCATAGGAGGTTGGTAAGCTGTGCTCAGAATCCCCTGTGTACCCAGTTCCGTCTAAAAACTCTGCCAGAAATGAGACGTAAAACATGCATCCCTATCTGAAATGATAGAACGAGGAACCCCATGAAGACGTATGATATCTCGAATATAGAACCTTCTGAGATCGTTAACACTGAAGGTATCCTTGATCGAAAAAATTGAGCTACCTTTGTGAGTCCGTCCACAACAAACCACATGGAATCATTTCCTCAAGGTGACCTCGGCAACATAGTCACGAAGTCCTTCACGACATCATCCCATTTCCACTCTGGGATGGGTAAATGATGTAACAGTTCAGCTAGCCTCTGATGCTCCTCCTTCACCTGCTGAAAGGTGGAACACCTCGTAACAAAACCAGCTACTTCTCTCTTCATACCCGGCCACCAGTAATGAAATCTCATGTCTTGGTAAATCTAGGTAACTCTGGGATGAACTACCCAAGCTGAATCATGAATCTCCTATATCAAAGCATCATATATATCTCTTGGAACACACACTCATCCAAGGAAATGAAGAATTTCATCATCGTCTATCCTCAAACCAGGAAGAGGGTCCTCACTTTCCACCGACTCCCGTAGAACAAGGTCTTTTGAATCAGATAGTTGTCTCATCCTCACTCTATCCAGAAGGTTAGAGGTCACAGCTAAATATGAAATATAGGTCTGCCATTGACTATCTTGCACCACAAAATGCATCTCAGAGAACAATTCCATGAGCTGCCACTCATCACTGGCCTCCTGCACAGCCTGTATCTGAGTCCTCCTACTCAGTGCATCAAATGCTGCATTACCTTTACCTGGTATATAGGAAATCTCAAAATCGAAGGACTGAAGGTATTCGAACCACCTTCGCTTCCTCAGATTCAAGTCACACCGAGTAAAGATATATTTGAGGCTTTTGTGGTCAGTGAAGACCACAAAATTCTCTCCCAAGAGATAATGTCTCCAAAAGCGCAACACATGAACAACTGAAGCCAACTCGAGATCATGAATTGGGAAATTCCTCTCATGCGACCTCAACTTCCATGAACCATACGCAACAACTCAATCTCTATGTATCAACACTGCTCCCAACCCAATTCCTAATGCATCACAGTAAACTGTATAACTCTTCCCTTGCTCTGGAATTATCAAGACTGGTGCAGATGTCAACCTTCCTTTCAGGTCTTGAAAGGCGGTCTCGTAAGCTTCTGACTAAACTAACTTCTCACCCTTCTTAGTCAGACCCATCAATGATTCTTCTAAATAGAAGAAGTACAGGATGAAACATCTGTAGTAACCATCCAGCCCCAAGATACTCCGTATCTCATACACGTTCTTAGGATACTCCCAGGAAACTACTGCTCTCACCTTCTCTGGGTCTATTACAAATCCTTCCTCTGTGATGAAATGACACAAGATATGAATCCGGTCCATCCAAAAGTGTCACTTTGAGATATTAGCATATAGACGATGCTCTCATAGTGTACTCAATACGATCTCAAGATGGGTGGCATGGTCATGTCGAGTGTGAGAGTACACCAAGATGTCGTCCATGAATACTACCACAAAAGAATCCAGATAAGGATGGAACACACAATTCATCAGTTCCATGAAAACTTCCAGTGCGTTTGTGAGTCAGAATGTCATAACCAAGTACTCGTACAGACCATATCTGCTCCGAAAAGCTATAAGTGGTATATCCGATGGTCTCACGTGCAGCTGATGATATCCAGCTCTCAAGTCAATCTTCAAGAAAACTCATTTCCCACAAAGTTGATCAAGAAGATCATGAATCCTCAGTAAGGGATATATGTTCTTAACCATCAACTAGTTCATCATCCGATAATACACACATATTCTAAGGGTATCGTCCACCTTCTTCGTAAAAAAGACCGGAAAAACCCAAGGAGAATTACTGGGTTAGATGAATCCCTTTGCCTGTAACTCATCTAACTACATCTTGAGCTCCCACAACTCTAGTGTAGCCATCCTATAAGGAGGAATGGACACCAGTGCTACTCTTGGACCAAGATCAATAGAGAAATCCACCTCTTGCACTGGAGGCAGACCCAAAAATTTGTTCGGAAAGACATCCCTGAAACAATCAACCACTATAGGAAAATCCATCTGACAAGTCCCCTGATCATCCAGATATAAACTCGCAATCTAGGATGTGACTATACCTCACCCATGATGCTCCGGTCTAGCTCGAATTTCCTAAACAACCCATTCACCTTTGTATAGAAACTCTCCTCCCTCTGGTGATGTGAAACTCACCCTGCGAAAATAGCAATCTACAAAGGCTCGAAAGGGAACCAACCAGTGCATCCCAAGAATGACATCATAAGCTGTCATCTCTAAGACATAGAGGTTCTATATAATGTGACACCCACCAACCTCAAGGGGGAACTCCTTGCACTGACGCACACGTGTCATTCTCATTCCCAACAGAGTTTCTAGAATCATAACTACAGAAGAAGAAGAAGAAACACAGAGCCCAAGGATCATCACAACTGGCACATATATGAAACTATGTGTAGCACTCGTATCAAAAAGTACAAAAGATAAGATAGAAGCTAATAGAATAGCACCTATGACTGTATAAGGTCTGAGATCCTGCTCCTGCTAGGTCTGTTGCACTGCATATGCCTACCCAGTGCCGCGACCCTACAACACAGCCTGTATACCCTGAGCTGTCCCGCCTTGATGCTTCGGAGATCCTGGTGTCTGGATACCACAACCACGACCACCATCTCTGCCTGCATGCCCTAACATATTCAAGTTTCATGACTGATAAGAAGCCACGGGTCCTACTCCCGCACACGGAGTCTGCATAGAACCCCTCTCACTAGACACTGGTGGAAACAACCTGCAAAAACTCTACGGATGACCCATCTTACCACAAGCTCGACTCTCCACTGGGTCTTGTGGACACTAATGTCTCTTATGCCCCTCCTTACCACACTGGTAGCACATGGCCTGGCCACCTGAAACATTTTTCTGGCTGGTACTACCACCCTAAGAGAAGTCCATCTGTATTTTCCTCTTTCCAGTAGAATTAGTACCAGCAACTGGTACTGAACCACCTTGGCCCACACCACTAGCTTCCCGTAGGTTCCTCTATGTAATCAGCACTTGGTTCATAATATCATGTACTAAAGGCAAACTAAATATATTCAACACTTATCGGATGTCATATCGAAGACCATCCCCAAGCGTCTGCCTCTCAACATCTCATCACCCACCTGAACGGGTGAAAAATGCAGAAGCTCGATGAAACAAGCAGAATAATCCATCACCGGCATAGCATCCAACTGCATGTTCATGAACTCTTGAGCTCTATCGACCCTCAGCATCTCTGGAAAGAAGAAGTCATAGAATATTACCTGAAAATCATCCCACTCCATGTCTCTGTGATTCTATGACTGGGTGGTAACATCCCCCCACCTCTTGGCGGAATCACACAGCATATACGTCGCGAGCTTGACCCTCCACCCTAGAGGAGTGTCAAGATGCTCGAAGATATTCTGCATTGACCCCAGCCAGGATTCCACAGCCTGTGGTCCACCATACCTTGAGAACGTCGGCGGATGCTACTGCTGGAAGATATGAGTCAGCTCAGCCATAGATGTGGCAGCTGGCGGTGCTCCCTGAAAGGCCTCCATGAACCAGATAAAGCCTTCATGGAACTGCGCATTTGTGCTTGTGTCCAGTATAATGGCTGGTGCCGCATCTGGCTCTACTCAAGAATCCACTGGTATCCCATGGCTCACCATCTCTGGAGTATAATCACTGCCGCTCTCCTGGCGAACAACGTGTGGTCGTCTCAGCGGCATGACTCTACAAGGTCAAATTCACACCTTAGATCAAGATTATCACAGACTGAAAAACGAAGGGACCAAAAGGGAACATGAGGAAGAAGGCATTATAGATTTTCCAAACAAGACTACATGGAATGTATACTAACTACATGACATGTACCTGACTTCTCTTCCCCTGCCCGGGTCCTTCAACACGAATAAGCCACACAACTCCCATTGCACAAAACTACACAGCGTGTATATAATCTACACAATATGTATGGTGAAATTTTTCTACTTACCGTGTTGTTTGTGACACGGCTGACTACTCGGATTGATACTACAGGACGTGTGACACCCACACACGGCGTGTACACCACCCCGTTTCCCCATCCACACAGCTAAGTCCACACAGTCTATCCTCAGGCAAGACTACACGACGTGTCCTCACTGGAACACGACGTGTACTAGACAAGCTTTTTCGACCTGTATTGTTAGTTACACGGCCGGATACATGGCTAAAACTACACGGCATGTTCCATATACACACGACATGTACACGGAAGGGCTACACTGACCTGTGTTGTTAGTTACATGGCCGAATCCCAGGTCCGACTACACTGCGTGTTCCATAGTGGACATGGAGTATATGTCTTCAGGTCTCCTCTGTCAGTGCTGTTAGTTACACGGGTGGGCTCCAGGTTAACACTACACAGTGTGTACGTCTAGTACAAAGATTTCTCACCCCAAGAATTTCCCTTCCCCGTGTCCCTACCCACATGGTCTATGACACAGGAAGAGACTACAGGATGTGTACTAAAAATTTTTTCTTTTCTCCCTGAACAAAAGAACACACAACATGTGTCCGAGGAACTACACAACATATATCCTGGGTTTTCCGGATAGTAAGGCTCAGATAATACTCCGGAACCCAGAAAATACTGAAAAACAACACCTAAGTGCCAAATTCTGATCTGTGAGGGCCCATACTCCCCATGAATCAATGTTTGACATCTTATCTGTGATATACAAAGATAAACAGTCAATAATCCACCATATTTAGGTTAATGAGGGCCCATAATCCCCAAAAACCGAAGTTTTCTATCCATTCTATCAACTTTCTTATACAAAAATACCCTATCACATAGCAGGTATTTTATCAAAGAACATATCACAACAGTATGCTTTTTCTAACACAAAAACTATCACAACAACATGCAATTTCTAATGCGCCTAAATGGCATGGAACTATGCATGGCATGTGATTTCTTGAATGTTCCTAAATGATGCATGATATGGCATACCCTTATCTCATCAGGTTTCTACTAAATAGATCCCATGGATAAAATATAACATCACAATCAAAAGTGCGTCACCTTATAGTGAAATAAATTCAACTATAAAATTTTCAAAATCAAAAGAATTGTAAAAATACGAGGTGTACTGGCTTTTCCCAGTAAACGTGTTATCTACGCTTGGGAAAAACTTATTACCAACTACCGTTCCCATCCTATCCTTAACTAAGGCTCCAAATAGTATGTCAATGAAAAGAACCGCCATTGATACCAATTTGTAATGTCCTGGCTCCTGGTGCCACTCAATGGGTGCCCCGAACTCGGTTGGTAACATGACCTCAAGCGCATTTCCACAAACGCCAAAGGCTACCGACTACAGCGACGGCCCATGTCTGATAGTGGGGAAACTATTCCCTCATTTGTCAATGGGTAGAGTAGAAGAATACAGGGTAAAACATACAACAACAACAGAAGCAATAAAACATACCCATTTAAAATAAACAACTGCAGAGAAAGATAACCAACAGTTATATAGATAATGATGCAACATGTCTCAAGTTCTATGAAAACAGCCAGAACATGTTACACAACAATACAGTACAGTAAAATATAGAGTACAACAAAACAAAACAAAACAGCTGGTAGCATCGTGATCCTATGCATGGTCCCATGCTCCCCTACTCCTCAGCAGCAATCAAGTACCTGTATAGGGACCCTTGCCCTTATCCACACCTGTAGAAACGTAATCTGTTTGGACCGAAGACATGACCCAAATATGGTGTGAGAAATAAATCCCAGTAGACACCCACCAATGGCCCATGCCCAACAGTGTAAAAATATGAATCAACAGTGTGCAATAGTAAAATTCAATGACCTATGTAGTCAAAAGTAACTAACATTAGCAGTTATATTGACATTTTAATATTCATTTAATCATTCATTATAAGGAAACCACCACAGTGAATTTCTATGTAAACAATCAGTGTCCTCAAAAACACAAACCCTTACCCTCAGGTAATCAGAAATGTAACCCGCAGGTAATTTCTCATAGGCATACCAGATATTTCCCTCAGGTGTACAAAGTGTCGCCCTCAGGCACAGAGTCAATTTCCCACAGGCACAGAAGATGTTTCCCTCAAGTTAAAAGATACACTGTCCTCAAGCTAAGTAAAACACTTTCCTTGGGATAAATAAGTAACCAGGACATGCCCAACATGTAAAAAATCAATACACATTAAATTCCTCTCAATGAAATTCTATAATCATTATTATTGAGGCATACCCTTGGATATCCTGGCCAAATAGCTAAACAGATGAACACACCCCCCGGGGTGGTCTTGGATCTATACAGGGATCCCAAATAGCAGTTTATTATCATATTTAATTACCTTTAAAATTATAGGTATTTAAAATAGCCAACACCTCAGCCACATGAGACCCCAAAATGGGTTTGTGGAACAAAGATTCACACAAACACACCACAGTTGGAAATTAAACACCAAGACACCTACCTTAAACTCCCCTGAATGGTATACACGAACGATGATCCTTGAATTTTCCATGAATGAAGTATATATGAGGTGAATGAAATCACCATTCAAACTCAAATAACTTCCCTTAGAGGAATAATTAGCAAGAACAGATTAAGTAGAGCAGAGGTATTACCCGTTTGGTTCCAACGAGATCGTCAGAGACGAAAACGGATTCCTGACGCTCAATCTGGAGATCCTCGAAGGTCCGGCCTCCTCTCCCGAATCCTTCCTCCAGTTAAAAGAAAATACAGTGAATAAGGTTGGCTGATTTCCATTTTAAAAAAAACAAACAAACTACACAGTGCGTACTATTCAGTACGCGACATGTAGTTTTCATTTTTTAACTATTCCTTTGGCGGCTTCTCGCCAGTGTGGCACTGTTCATCTGTTGACATGAGTACCTGACATGTGAAACCGGAGTACACGGCGTGTACTACCGCATAGTCGTCCACCTCTTTTCTATTTTCCTGCCGACTGACTACACGGCGTGTAAATACCCACAACATGGTGTGTAGTCGGTTTTTACACCCTTCGTTGCCAACATGGCTACACACCCTGTTTACTCATCCCACATGGCTAAAGTACATGGTGTATGGAAATGTACATGGCGTGTAGTCCCAAAATTTATGAATTTTCCCCATTTTCCTTATTTTCTAAAAAACAAATAAGGAAAAGAGAAAAGAAGAAACTTGTAACTCAAAAATAAGAACTGGGTTCTTACACTTAGGTATGTGGATCTACTCTACCACACTCTCTTTATAATAAGTCAAGTCAATTAGTCTGTACATTAAAAAAACTATCTTGTGGGGCATCATTCGACCATACTGCTACTGATATCACACTAGTGGAAACTATCACCTAATGCTTGCAGAAGACAACATTTTTTCTTTGAATTCTATAAAAAGATCAATTTGGGGTTTAAATGGTATTATGGAGAACTACTACAATTGGAGTGGCCAAAAAATTTGTCATATAAATACTAACATCTATATTTTGAACAAATTTTTGGATAATAGGGTGACATCCTTAGAGACCAGTCTTGATATTCACATATGCAATTTTCGGATGGATTATCTCGGTGGTCCAATATTTCTATGGAATCTTAGAATAAAACATCTTGATAAATATTTTGATAGAGTCATATGGTGTATTATCAACTGAAAAAACCAGTTCTTATCCTTTGGATGGAGAATTACACTGGTGAACCATGTCCTTTATTCCATTTCCATTCATGTTTTTATACTAATAAAGATACCAAAGGAGTAATTTTTATAATTTAGAATATCATGGATTCCTTATTATGGGATTCTTAATCAGATGGTAAACAATACTGGGATTGTTGGGATGGTTGAAAATACCATTTTCAGATGGTATAATCAATATTAAAAGTGTTTTAGGTACTATTTAGGACTTTCATGGGAACTTACAGTGGGAGGATATTGGGTGGGAAAATATACGGGGAAATCACATGTAGGTAAAATACATGGTAGATATGGGAATTTTAAGGGGAATTATGTCCTCAGTTCTGCTCACGATTCAACCCCATTTAGAATTCCTTCAATTCCATACTCATTTGATTGTGAGAAAGAGAGATATCTCAATATGGAAGCATAAATGAGTGGTAACCAAACTCAGATTCCTTTGTTTCCATTCATCGTATATCATGATCGTGAAAGAAAGTGAACATATGAGATTTTTTAATGCAATTATAGATGATGAATAAGTGTTATTTTTTTGAGAATATTGTGTTCAAATTGAACTAGGAAAATCGTGTCTTCACAAGATTATCCTCAGGTGCTTTCCCAATGAAAGAATACAAAATATTCATGGAAGCATATAACCATCATGATTTTTTTCTTTAATTTATCTAGTGTATGTAGATCCAAATGATTTATAACTTTCTGGTATGGTGAGTAAGAAATCATGTGATTCCCACTGAGGAGAACATTAACCAGTTGGGTGTTAGTCTCGCATCTAGATGCCACTTTTGTACAATACCACATGCAAAGACCTTTGAGCACTTATTTCTCAATGTATAATGGGAGAACATGCTGTTCCAAGAATTTGTTTTGTATTTGATGTGGTTTTGATCTTCCATTATCTTTATTATATCCTTCTAACATTGATGGTTTCATCGTGTGTGGAATTTGGGATCAGAGCACCAAGCTAGATCTCTCATACTAATGGAGGGATGTTGGTGACTTTAGAAAGTGTGGAATTAATAATGACACAATGGATCCATAGGTATTCAAAAGGGTCTCATTTCCAAAACTAGGAACATTTTTAGGGAACTGAATTCTCCTTTTAATTTATGTGAGGGAGCCCCATCTCTCAGATAAATCTTTATCACCCATGTGCTGTACATTTGTTTTTGTATTAGGAAGGGGTGGTGTGTTTGATAGCTTCATCATCATTCGACCATCAAACTAAGAGCCAATTGTTCATGTAACTTTGTAGTTATGAGGGGAGGGGTGTGGTTTGTGATTCAAGGGGTTCAATTATTTTTTCCTTTATAGCATTTTTTGGTAAAGGTGATTCCCTCAAAGATGAAGCCTAGATGATGCTTCCTAGTTTACTGTTAGGTATCCAGAGGAAAATTTTTTGTCTGAATTATATATTGATTCTATTACATCTATAATTCATTAAGTGGCCCAAGTCTGATGCCCTTGTCCATTGTATACACTAATCATTGGTTCAAGGGGATTTTGAATAATTAGTTGGACATTATTTATACATTGTGTGAATGGATTACAAATGATAATTTTCTAACTTCCAAGTCAAACTATCTATAGCGTATTTCATGTATATCAATTTTAGGATCTATTTCTCCTAAGGTAGTGAACTTGGTAAGAGAGGATTTCCTAGGTATTCATTAATTTAGACCCCCGTGACTTTTATTTTTCTCTTATTTTTCGTTTTGTCCCTCATTTGTAATTGAAAATTTTTATTTATATAAAATATTATTTTTTGTGTTGATATAATTCCTCACACCATGAAATAACAATTTCTATTGTAAATATTTCTAAATTTGAGTTTTGGATCTGAGAAGTAAATTATTTAAGGATTGTGATATCTATGAGTGGAATATTAGTGGATCCTGAAATGGAACTAGCTATTATGTTTGGGGAGCACCCTAGAAAGGTGTTTGAGATCTAAATTGTCTTGGGTATGACTGGTTACTATAGAAGGTATGTTCGTGATTTCCCCAAGCTTGCATATTTGATGAATTATTTTACCCATAAGGATGTAAATTATGAATGAAATTATAATTTTCGAAGATATTCATAGGAGATGACATTGAAGTTATCTTAAACAACAATTGTGATTCATCCAGAACCAGGTTCAGGTTAAATTGTTTTCTGTGATGCTTGGTATTGGTTTTGGATATTTCTTAATGTAGGGAAAACCAATGGTGGGCTATTTCTATCACCAGTTAAATTTTATTAAGAGGATCTACCCTTCCAAAAATCTTATGATGGAAGTGGTTATGAATGAACTCAAATTATGGAGACACTACCTCTTTGGAGATTATTTTATGGTGTATTCTTGTCATAAAACCTAATATATATTTTTACAATTAGGGTTCAGGACATAAAAAATAGATAATACATGGAGAAAAATGAATATTTTTATTTTGATATTGTGTACACGCCTGAGTTGAGAAATTTGTTTTTCGATACATTGAGAAGAAAATTACGAAGAGAAGACATGGAGCAATCAATTATGGTGTGGTCTATGATGAGTTTTTTGTTTATATTATATTTAGAGTAGAAAATGTTGGACAATAGGTGCTCTTGTATTTGACGAAACATGAATTATCTTTTGATTAAAGAGTTAATATCATGTTGATGATAGACACAGATTTCCAACACTTGGGTAAAATAATTTTTGGTGGGGAGATCTATAGTGAGTGGTATTTTTCTCCCAATGGTTCATTGTGTTTCCATAGTAAGATGGTTGTCCGTTTTCCCGAGTTATGAGTTAATGAATAGTGTACAATGGTCTTCTAGTATTTTTAACATGAGGATATTAAGATGGATCATGAAATGAGATGTCCATATAGGTGTCAAGGGATGAGACGATCAATAATAGGTTTCATATCACATTGTCTTACTTTTCAGAGGATCAATTCAAAACACTAGAGACCTATAGATTTTTTCTAACCCTCACCCATTATGGTATTGGAATAGTTTAATATTTCCATTTATTTTTTAATTGTTTTTGCATGAACTACTAGTTGGGAGGATTTGATTGGGTTGATCATTGAATTAATTTAAAAATTGTTACCTTTCCTCCCTATGAAAGAGATTATGAAGGTGAAACATCTTGGGGACTTTTATGTCCAAGATATTGTGAGACATCATGGGGCTCTGTCTGTGGTCATTTCTAACAGGGACCAGAGGTTCACATACCTGTTTAGTAATGATTTGTAGGAGATGATGTGTTTCCAAATCTAATTCATCATAGAATATCAGCCACAAATGGATGAACAAAAATAGATATATATCCATGTTCTTGAGGATATTCCCCAGGATTGTGTACTTGATTTTTGAGGATATTATTAAAATAATTTTCCTTGGTCATGTTTTGGTATAAAAAAATTTATCTTTCCTTGATTATGATGGCACCCATTAAGGATTTGTATGGGTGTCCATGTATGATATAATCTGAAAAATAATTAATTTGAAAGGATATACTGAATTTCACATGTCCCCATAATTTCAAACTATTTCGACCATTGAATCTGTTACTTTGACTACATTTATAGTTCATGGAGGATCATCGAATCCTGGATCGTCTATCCCATCAATTTCAGTGGTGTCTTTGGTGTAGTATGGTCATGGATCTGGGGCCAAATAATGTAAATAAATATTCTCAATGATTTTAGTCATAATCTTGAACTCCCAGGGTCATGGATCATGGGTGGAAAGAGACTACACAAACAATTAATTCTTTAATAACTCAGTGTATCTTATAGTACTACTGAAACTGAAAAAACACTTCTAAGATCACATATTTCATGCATAGAGTAATAGAGAAAAACTATATTCATGAAGCCCTAAAAACAACCATATATATCAATTTTGGAAGAAAAATACCAAAATGGACTTGGTTTTATCCTTATATCATTTCATAACTAAAAAACGTTTCAGGATCTCACCCCTCATTTGTGAATGAAAAATTAGATGTTCAAGTTCATGAGTCTTTATGGCATGATCTTAACTCCTTAAATTGGGTAATATACCAATGATTCATAGGGGGATACATAAATATTTTCGTAGAACCAAATACTAAGAAATGGGGGGATGGATTCCTTCATAAATAATATCATGAGTGCACTGCATTTTTTCTTGGTAGCAGCATCATTGATATGGGATATGTGAGTGACCGGTTCACCTGGTGAAACAATAAGAGAGGAATAAACCATAGATAGTACTAGCTTAATATATTCTTGGAAAAAAACCATTCCATTTCCTCCTACGCGGATATGAAGGTCTCTCATATTCCTAACATCATTTCTAATCATTCTCTGTTTCGAATTGTTGTGGCACCCAAGACTAGTCGGGGGTAAAGATTCTTATACAATCACCTCTGGATAGAGGACCTAAGATTCTAGAATACAGTTGTGAGATCATGGATCAATATTATGCCATGACATGCATGGATGGGGCATCACAAGAACTCAGAAACCTTATAACAGATATCCAAACAAGGGTTAGAAACCCACCTCTACGTCTCTAGGACTTGGGAGAAATCAACGCAATGATTAAAATTGAGCAAATCAAATTTGGAAAACTACTTGAACACGACCTTATTTTTAGAAATCTAAAACAAGATGAATATTTTCATTGAAATTCTAATAAGGTAGTATTTCATTTCCTGAGAATAGTTTTAGGTTAAATGGATGCATGAAAGAGATCATAACTTAGGCTTCCTCAATGCTTTCATCAAAGAGAAACATTTCACCATGAGTCCTAACATCCTCAGGCATGAGGGATCTTACTCAGATGACCCAGACATGGTTGGAGGAATGGAGGAAGATTTTTCTCAAACAATTATTGTCTATTCACAACACAAATATATAGAGTATAATCCCAAGGGAGAGTATATAAATTTTTGAGGCAATTATTTACATGGCCTCTCGAACCATGAATGAGTGTTTGGAATCCTTCATAGAGGATACATAGAATCAAGAAGATTTTTTTCCATAATGCCTATAAAATTATTATCGATTTGATTGTTTTCCTAGTCCATTCTATAGAGCCCCCTGGGACTCAGTTATGAATTATTTGATACAATTAGTGCATGAATTATTTAAATGAGGTAGCCTTCCACACGTGGCTTATTCAACCAAGATGGTGATCATACCAAAAGTTAAGGACCCACATCCCCTACATCATTATATTCCAATATGTATGTGCAATTTACCATATAAATTATTGGATTTCGTCATCAATAAAATAATATTAGTCTACCTACCTAGATGGATATCCAAATAAAAACACCAGTTTATTAAAGGGTGATCAATTTAGGGGTCCATTGGGTTGGACCATGAGGTGATCAGAGATATCAACCCATAGTATTTCAGCTACAATATAGAAATTAAATTGTACATGAACATATCATATGATTGGGTTGAATAAAACATCATTCATAAATTATTATCTAGGATGTGATTATCCACATGGGTGATTGGCCTCCTATTTTGATCCATTATTTCCACATGGATCTCTACCTCTTTTCTAAGAAAATAAAATGTTTTTCTCAAATATCTTTGGGGGTCTATGGAAGGGACTCCATATATCTCCTTCCCTCTTCATTCTTACATTGTAATATCTATGTTTTCTTATTAACAAAATCATTATTTTAGTAGAATTTCTACCTTATTGGTCCATGTACCGCTCCCATGTAATATATCACCTTTTGTTGGCGAATGAGATTATTTTGTTTGTGAAGGGAAGTAATAGTTCCCTCAGTAGAGTAAATGACATCCTGGAGGATTACTACAATTGGAGTGGGGAAGTGATTGACAGCCAAAAAAGCGATGTATTCATATTTAGTAGGTGAACTAAAAGGAGGTATGGATCAAATGAAAGTCACATTGGAATTCTCAGAGGAATATTCCCAGGGAAGGCTTCGGCGTTCTGGTCTCAACAAGAAATCTATACAACCACCATGTTTTCAAGGTGGATGGTAAAATAGCATGATGACTACTGAATTGGAAAAACCATTTATCTTTTCATAGAGGAATAATAACATTGATCAATAGTGTTCTCTCATATATTCTAATGCACACACTTTCCTTGCTCAATTTACTAAAAAGAGTTATCTTTTGAATAGAGAAGATTATAACCTCATTCATATGAGATGCCTAGTTATAAGCATAGAACCCCTGAGTAGCATGGAAGAGGCTTGGAAGAACACTGTAGTAGGGTGGGGATCAATTTTATAAGCGTATTAGGAACAATGCATGATTTTTATACTATGTTTCCCAAGGATTTAATTGAGGGGAGGATTCTCTGGGGTAAGATCATATAGGATAGGCGCATTATTGACATTGGTAACCATAGAGGAATGACCTATGATACCTGTACAATGATACAAACATATTTTTTGAATCTCCAAAATCATCCCAAATAGATTTTAGGTAGGGTATATATCTTCCTTTAGTGAAATAAATGGGTGGTTATAGAACATGGATTCCCTAGATTCCCTGATCCATATATTGCATTCAGAAAATAAAGTTCTCATCGAGACTTCATGTATTTTATCTTAGAGGGGGAAGAATGGGTCACATTCGATACATAGTTATGAACTCTTATGTGGACAAATGTGTATTTATGGGATTCAACATGGGGGGACTTCTCTACAAAGGACTTACAGAGATTAAAAATGGTGGAACATTCCAGTGATGAATGGGGTGAAGTACTTTAGTGCAAGGAGATGCCAACAATGCTCAATATTTTGGTGTGGAGGGTCCAAAATAGTTTATTATGTAATGAGAAAAATAATAAATGGTTGGGTGTGAACCGTGCCTCAATGTTATATTACTATAGGGAGCTAAATATCGAAAACACTAAGAACATATTCTTTAAATGTGATTGTGCGAGACTTGTGTGTCATGAATTTAGTAACTTCGTAGGATGATATTCATAAGAGGAATATATGGTGACCTTTATTTATTAGTGGTCCCAAGGAGCGTGGAGCTGTGGATATAAGAAAATTGTGTGACTGTTCATATTTTAGGTAGGATGTTGATGAATATGGAAAGAGAGTAATGAATCATGACATAAAGGAACCAAAATTACAGGAACTCAACTCGTTTTCAAAATTATTAATGTGATTCATGAATAAATTCATATATGAAAATAATGTAATGCATCCCCCTTGATCAAGCCCCTTTTTATTGGCACCACCACACGTAATGATCATAATTATTGACATGGGATATGGGTGCACTGGTATCCAAATCATGAATGCCTCAAAATGAAAAATGATGATTTATAAATATTGGGACTAATACTGGGTGGTGGGGTGATCCGAGATACAAGGGGATATGTGGTTCTTGCCTTCAACACTTTCCTTGGAATAGGTGACACCCTTAAAGTGGAGGCTCGATAATTGCTCACTGATGTCCTAGTTTGTATCCAAAATAATATCCTCCTCACGATATTTGAAACTGATCCACTTACAGTTTGTAATGATCTATATGGCCTTGGTCTAACTCCATGGTCATTCAATATACAATCTGATGCTATAAAGGGTGAGTTGAAAACTACATGTATTCTTTTTTCATACATGGAATGAAGGGAATAATTTTTCTATCTTCTTATATTTTATGGTGAGCCAAGGAGTGAAAATATCTTGATTCTTAGATCTCATGTCTTTTACACTAGAGAAAGTTAACCTAGATTGTGTGGATTACCTGGGACTCCACTACTTTAGATCCCTATGAACCCTAAAACACCATTTTTTCTATCCTTATTTCTATGTAATCCCTCTGAAATGTATTTTAAAATAAATTAAAATGGTTGTTTTGGATTATGGGTGGCCATGTGGATCTTCCTTGTACTGTAATAAATTTTAGAGATATGACCTTTGTTGGGTCGACTCTTGTTCATGAGATGATGGAGAGGGTGCAGCTGATCTGGAGGAGAATGATCTTGGAATAGAGTCATAAAAATTATAATGAAAACTATCTCCATTAGAATCTAGATATTAAGGTTAGTGATTGGGGTTTTCTTAGACTTTCACATCGCTAGGAAAACCATCGGTTTGGTAAGTAGTGTATGTTTTATCCAAGGATTTTTCAGCCCCTTTGAGATTTTTGGATGATTAGGTGATATGTCAATAAACTATAATTTCCTTATATTTTGACTTCTATCCATGAAATTTCTTAGGTTTCCCATATGAGGTGGTATATACCACATACATACCATGAGTACAGAGGGGGGGATAATGATCTTGACACTAACACTACTTTGGTCAAGTAGCCATTTCAAATAATAGATCACTGAGAGAAGGTACTGTATGGTAAAAAAATCATCTGGTCTTTGTAATGTTATAGTTTTGATGGGATAAACATGAGATATAGAAGAGGTAATTGTTGATGAGGTAGTAGTGGACTTCACTTTTTTCATGTCCATGAATATATCCGACTCTTAGGGGTAGAAATCATTTATGGCGGGGATATTGTAACACATCATTACTCTTTCAAAGTACTCTATTACTCATGATTTGTTTATCATCTTTTTTGGGAGTGTTTATGGGTCTCTTGGGGATGAAGAACCTTTACTGCAAAAAATGAAATAAATTTTAGGGGTGTATGTTTTTTTTAGTTAATGGAGTCTCAAAATAAATGGTGTTTTCAGATGTTAGGGGATTCCCCATGTTCGGAGAATATCCTAGGTGATTTGGTGTTTTTATATTGAAAAATGGGATGCGTGAAACTAGGGGATGATTACACACTGTGTGAAGTGATTACACGCCTTGTAATTGTCATCAGGAAGATTCCATGAAATAGGTTCATGGCGTGAAAGGCATATATGACATGTAAAGGGTTCAGATAACATAATGGATAAAATCATATTTTTATAATAAGGAAAAGTGTTTTTAGTATTTTCATCCTTTGTGGAATACATAATCTTTAATGGGAATACACACCATGTAAATATCATGACCTATAGATTTTAGGCACTGATCAACTGATTTTCATTTTATCCAACCGTGAAGCCTCCCACTCTCTACCAGGAGATCATCCTTAGCGATTTTGGAGATATCGACTCTTTAATTTTGTTTGTTTAGTGATCAATTGTTAGGGTTGTTGGGGTGTGCCTCTCATGGTAAGAGTTAATTTTTGTTCTTTATTCATTTGGTCATGAATACTATGTTGGCTGCATTTATTTTCATATTCATGACTAGATAGTGGTTTTTATTGATCCTTTACATATTCTTATCATTCATTATCTTTAGAAGAATGATCTCTTGGTTTCCAATCACTGTTTTCGAAAGAGACCAGGTTTACACCATTTTTTTATATTTGTTTCTATAGAATCAATTAATTTGATGAATACATTAGCATTCTCGATATATTAATTTAGTATTTTCATTTAACAGAAGTGATTTGTGGTATTAAATTAGTAAAGATAAAAATTTTAGAGGTTTTTTTTAAATTCATTGGTTTTGATTTTTGAAATTGTTTTTCAAAATCTAAATAAAATTTTCTTCACTTTTAAAAGTGTTTTATAAATTTTAATATGGTTTTAATTTATAATTGAAAATATCAGCACATTGGGAAGATTGGGTGAATTTGTAAATACACATGGGTAACCATTGTAATTATACAATGACTAGATGGTAACCCTTGGGTTATTTATGGACTGTGTCAGGATTTGATATTGGTTTGTACCAATGTCAGACTATTTTAGGATCTTGAATATCTAGTAAATATTATCCAATTGGATAGATCCAAAATTATTGTCTTTTGATCATTTACATATTTTTATCACATGATGTTTTTTATCATGGATTTATATTCATAGGTTTTTAGAAGATGTAGTATCGCATTATATCATATGATGATATTTCATGGATATGTGTTTACATTATTGCTTTATGATGCATATATGATTTCAATTTTTTCACTTCTACTCTTAATATTTCATGTTTTAAGAATTTGAAAATATTTTATGAAAACCTAATGGAAATTGATTGACAAATGAATTTTTGATTTAAGAAAATGATATATATATATATATATATATATTTTGTGTTTTAAAAGAGATAACAACACCATTCATGTTATTATACATTGTATTTAATATGTCATGGTATCCTACTAACATTTGTGGTACCACCCTACTTTTTTCCTTGGGTGGAAGTAGTGGTTGTATTGTTGGACTCAGATAAATGGAAGGGTACCTTGCTGCATTCTAGATTCTCTTATTATCAGTGACTTCCGTTCGGGTTGGTTTAGAGGTGACTGTTGTTTACAAGGATAATTATTAGACATTCCTTATTCATACATTCTGGTTTTTCCTGTTTGTCTTATATTTTATGGACATGGTTTTATCTTTTTCTTCTACATAGTACTATGGTTGTATGTCATGTCTTGTTATTTTGAAGACATGTTCTTTTTTATTTGCTACACCCCAACATGAGATGACTGACTCATGTGTATGGATTGGTCATACTAGATTGGTCTATTACAATTACTCTATTTTATGATGATATAATGATGTATTAATCCCATAGTTAGTAAAAAACTGAATTTATATGTGAAAAAACCATTTTGATATATCATTATACCTATCAAATCATCATATATCAAAATAACTTCTCTAAAATATCTATAAATAAAAATATAAAAATTAACATTAAAACCGTAGCAGGACATAAATCATTATCTTCAAAAAATAAAAATCAAAGACACCAATAATATTGGAGATAATTGGTTTTATATTTTATTCTATAGATATCTTAATCAAACACAACCACTCCCATTTAACCATAAGAAGGTATAAGTATGTAATTTCCTTTCCTGGCCCTAAATGCTTCATAAACAACCACATATCTCTCCACCATATCCAACTTACAAGATAATAAATACAATCTTCTTCATATTAAACCATGATGTAGCCACTGTAACTCATTTCTACCCTCCCTATCAGGTATAAAGGTTTTTCATTGTGATTCCTAATTTTTTCACTATCTTACCTCTTATCCTATATTGAAATGTTTCCTCCCTAAAACACATTATATGAGTTTTCATGGATTATAAAATATTCCTTTCATATATTTTCTGAATCCATAACGGTTTTAGGGCATGATGTAATGACATAATTTAACTTTAATCATATAAAACAATATTGGGTTCATATTATACATTGACATAATCACTTAGGTTAATTTAATGTTGCTTTGGGGGCTCAGAATTTAATATTATGTGATTCCAATATTTATAATTTTATCTCAGGATATATTGAGTTAATATGATATTGAAAATAAGGAAACTAAATAATATTTATATAAAAACTAGTGACACCAACATAATATGAATTAATAACTTCTATTATTCTATTTAAATCTCACTAAAGCTCACCAAAATATTCATTTATTATGACAATTTTCACTTTTATAGTGGATATTCTTACATGGGTAGTTTCCCCAATAGTGAATCCTACACATCAATTAAACTGAAGAATTACTTTTTTATCCATCCAATAAAAATTAACATCATATTGATAAGGCTCATCTTGAGTTAATCATACATGATTAAAAAATTTCATGAATTTATCTCCATATTAAAAAAATCCCCAAGATTCAACTAATTTATAAACAAACAGGCATTCTTGAATTTCAAAAAAGATCATGAAATTAAATTAAAATAATAAAAGTATCAATAAAAATAATTCCTTAAAATTAACTATAATTAATTCATAAAAAAAAAATATATAAAATAAGGATACACTATAGATATGATAATCTATAAAGAATCCTCCAATACACTATAATGTGAATTCATTATATAAGAATGACTCACTGTAGAGACAAAGGATCATTTCCTCTTTTAATATCTCTACTCAATATTTCAATAAAAGTATAAAAATATGACTTATAGGTTTTTACAATGAATGTACCAAATATAGTCAATACATCAGTCCAATGTTGGTGTTTTATTTTAACCCCATATCAAAGATTAAATCATGATTATCAATTACCAGTAAAATTTTTAGCCATAAAAAATTAGCATCATAAAAATTCTATACATGATATAGTTATCTTATTCACACATTTTTGTGTATATTTATTTCAAATAACCATTCTATATATATCATATAATTCTTAAAATATACTCCTTTTATTTGATTACAATTTATTCTACCAAAATAACTAACCTTATATTCTATATGTATCTTTATGAACATTCTTTAAAAATATATATCATACTAATGTCACATCTCTTATAAAATATCACATGTTTACATATTTTAAAATATAATTAAATTTGAAAATTATAGAGATCTCATAAAAACCATGATGTAGGTCTTGACAAATAGTTTCTAAAAAATAAAAATACAATGAATTTATTCATCCCTAATTTTTCATTATATTATTTATTTTCAAATCCATATCTGATGCACTCCATGAAATAGTTTTAGTAGAACCATGTTATGGTTTTGTCTTAAATATACTAGTAGATTCCACTTTCTTCCTTCTATAAAATAGTCAAAACCATATAAATAACAATGATTGTTTCTATATTCTATAGAATAATAGATTAAGAATTCAAACCCAATTCATCCACACAATTTCAAACTAAGATTATTTAAAACCCAAATTACACAATGTCATATATTCTCAAATGGTTTCTTTATCCTTCTATATTTTTGAAACTCAAAGAAGATTTTTTATAATAATGATGTGGTTCATTCATACCATTATATATAAAGATATTATCCTGTGAAATTATTCAAAAAATTATGAGCTACAGTCATGGTTTTAAAACCATGACTTGGTTTAGTGTAAAATGATATGTTTTACCTTCTTGTGGAAACCAGGGAAGACAAAAATATTTAATCATAACCTTTCTAATGATATGTCTTACTATATTTCCTCTTCTTTTAAAAAGATTAATCTCTTTCATAAAAACTTCTTTATTATTAATCGTATTCTTGTTTCATCCATGAGATTAATTGAATAAAAAAAAATCACCTTTAAACACCATTTATAATTATCTTTATTTGATTAATATTGGTTCCAAAAGCCCCCTGGTTTTTTTGTATATTCTATTATTAATGCCTATGTTTATCATAATTAAAAAAATGGTTTTCTAAAAATATCTATATTTTCAAAACTCAAAATATAAATAAAATAAAATTAGACATGTCACCTTAATCCAATGTAAGTCTCACTAGTAATGGTAAATGATTTTATATAAGAATGAATTTTATTATAATTATATTTGAAACCAATTTCAATTTTAATGTATTTATTATCTATCCTATTAATTATATGAGGCCATCTAGTGGAATTCCTGAACACCAAAAAAGTTTCTATAAGAAATATTATTTTTTAGTTAAAATGATTGAAATAATAATTTGTTCCTTAATAAAGTGTATAATAGAGAAACACACTTCATTATTTAGTGAATAATGGAAAGTGTTTTTTCTAATGAGATTTCAATTATTTTCTTGTTGAAGTAGTTATATTTTATATAGAGTAAATATTTTAATTTATATCTTTATAAAACATAAATATTATTATTTTAACCTAAAATCTCAATATAAAAATATTTTAGGGAGTTTTACAAGGAAAAAGTTGACCTAGAATGTTATTTTTATAGAGAAAATCATTGAGGATAGAAAATTTAATATTGGTCATGGATTCAACATAAAAATTCAGGTTTCTTTGATTCAAATGTTGTTTTATGATGATCAAAATTTATTAAAATTTTAATTTTTTCTAATATTTCAATGATTCAAATTGGGATGTAAAATTTATGGATAATAAATATTAAATTATGTTGAATTCAATAAAAATTAAATGATATCAACTCTATCAATAAATTGATTCTGTTCTTGTAACGGAATTTAATTATGTAAAATGTTTCCATAAATTTGAATAATAAAACAATAATTCATGATGAATGCAAATTATATTTAAATTATATGAGTGAATATGAATGCAAGGATGAAATGTTTGTAACAGTTGGATTTATGATTTTTGAGATATATTTGAGAGATGTTTTGATACATTTTTTTGATAATTTATAAATTAAATTTAGTATTTGAATAGTATTTATTTGTATAATATACCACTGTTTAGTGTATATTGAGATGAATTTAAGAAGACCAAGAATGTGATGGTTTTATGTATAGAAAAATAGTTGTTGGAGAAAAATTTCTATTATTTTAAAAAAGTCCATAATTTATATTCTATTAAAGATCGAATAATGTAATAAAAGTTATATTTATAGAATTTTATGGGTGAGTAGAATATTTAGTAAAATTTTAGAAAACATCAGAAAATTTCTCCCTCAACAATTCCACCATGGATAGTGGTGATTAATGAAGGGTGACTATAGATTTATGAGGAACCAATAGTGAATACAAGACTATAAAATTAATAACAAGAGGCATGTGTGGTACCAAATATCCCTATTCATTGTAAGACACATGGGTTCACGAGATCAAACAAAATTTTATATAGTAATCTGATCATTATTATTTGATTATTTATTTTGTGGAAATTAAAAAGTGTGATCATCTATATTTAAGACAGGTGGAGGAAACCATTTTCTCTTTGATTGATCATTGATGAGAAATAAATACATGATAAGGAACATCTATCCCAAAGGATCCAAGTGGTGTTTCTTGTGGCTCCCCTCATTTGAATGATAATAATTAAGGTTTGTGAGAGTTTATTGGGATTTAGTTTTGAGCATTGGAATTTTTTTTGAAGTCAAATTGACATACTGGCACCAATAAAACTTTATTTGGATCATTTTGGAATATTTTTGAAAACCATAATAGGTAATTATAATAAATGATGATTTGGGAATTTTTTTAAATCTAGTCATGGAAGTAATTGAATAATTATTTCATTTTAACATTGTTAAACTACAGTTGAGCATATTACTCTATAAATTAATAATGATATGTATTTTATGGTCATTTAAATAGAGTTAAAAGATTATGTTTAAAAAATTATTATTATTTAATTATTAGAAATTATCTAAACAAATTATTAATAAATTTAATGGAATGAATTACCAGGAAATCATAGGTTTTATTTGAAGAATGAGTGAGTAATAATGTGAATTAATTTGAAAGGGATTTTGGTGAAGTATATTTTTTAGTATATATATTTTGATCATGATTTAGGAAATTATTTCTATGATAAAATTATATGTATCATGATAATTAAATATAATCGTAAATGAAGAGGATAATTCATTAAATAATTTAATTATTTTTAAAATGGAATTTTCAAAACATTAAATTAATTGTAAATTCATCATAGTGAAATGAGTTCTATAAATTCGAATATAATTCATAGAAATATTGTAAATAATTATATTGATATTAAATAATTTTTTTCTAACTATTAGTTATAATTTAAGATGAAATATATGGAAGCAAATTATATAAGTTATGACGATGTGTTTAATATTAGTATATTAAATGGTGTTATCAATAAATTCATGATATTATTATTTTTTTAATTGATTATAAAACCATTATAAAATATTATTATATGATGAAATTTAGTTTATGTATATGACTCAAATAATGGGATATATTTTAAGAGATAAATATATTCTATGGATTATGTTAATATAAGATATTTGGAAAATCATAAAGTGATTGTTAGTCTTGAATTACATACAAATTTAATGTTAAATATTCGAGAAGGATTGATGATTTCATTGGTATTTTTATGAAAGAAGTCCAAAGAGTCATTATATATAATTATATTTATAAAAAAAGTAATATGAATTATGATAAGAATTTTATGAATAAAATTGATATAATCAATAAAAGAAAAGAATAATGGTTTTAGTAATGATAAATATATTTCCTAAGGATGATGAAATATTTCTTTTATAAGGTTATGTGGAATTAAACATCAACTTACATTATTATATTGAAAATAAAAAATAATGACATGAACCAAGTTATATAATGGTGTAGAGTAAACCTGATAAAGTTTTAGATACATTATGGGAACAATGGGGAACATAGTGAAAATGCTAAAAGTAACACCAGATGAGGTGGATGTGACACATAATGTGGATATTTTTATAATGTTATCGTTAAAACAATAATCAATTTTTTTATAAGATTTTATATGAGCTACGGATGTACAAATTTTTAGGGTAAAGTCATAATGACATCATGGATTAATGATTTGATGTTTTCTGTGACTGATAAATGATTTGTTAATTTATTTGTGTAAATATATTTCACTAATATTATTTTGAATCATTATTTTAACGACCCAAAGCTTTCAATGGAAATTTCCATCTTATAATTATGTTATATAATAATATGAAATCACAACATGATGAATTACTGTGTTCTACATGGCCTTTTAAACATAAGTTTGTCAGTTCTCTATTTTGAAATTTGAATATCTGACACACATGGTTGTGATCAGTATGTTTTTTGGAGCACAATAAGAAAAACCTTATTTTTGGTGAATAGAATCCTACCCTTATGAATATTAACATACCCTTATATATAGTGATATAACCTAATGGATATTAACCTTACATATGATAGTATATAAATAATGTTAATGTAAATGAAAAATATACCTATATCTTGGAATAAGAAAATAAGTTATTTAAAATTGGTATTTTTTAGAAAATTGTAATTTTAATTAAATATTTAATCAATTATATTTATATTAAAAAAATGGATTTGATTTTTAGATTCTACACATTGACAAAATGGTTAGGGTGAATTTTTGGGATTTTTTAAAAATACCTGAATTTTTTATGAATAGTAAAATTCGATAATTCATTATAAATGCTAAAACCTGAATTTCTGCATCATGGATGAGTCATGGATGATGTAAATGATCATTGGTTCAAAATCATGTGAATTTATTACTATTCATTCCCATGGAATTATCTCTATTTCTTGTCTTGATGGAAATTAATAAACAAATTATTAAAAAAATTATGAAAACCCTCCTATCCTCTACTATACCCCCCTCACTCCCTCTTCTCTTCACTCCTCTCAAGCCTTTTTTGTTTCCATTATTCTTCCCAAATGTCGCTTCATGCTCCTAACCCATGCCAAAATTCCCCTAGTCTATTAAAAATATCAAATCCTCTCCTCTTAAGAGGATCTAAAATGATTTAAACTGAATAGGTAAATTCCTCTTTCAAATTCTTTTATTTATTTTATGTTTTTTAGTTTTCTTATTTCTCTCTTCCCCTCCCTTCACCCAAATGGTATGATAACTCCAGTAACAAATATGTACTAGAATTATATTACTCTAATGGGATAATTCATTATATTCTCTCCTTTCTCCACCTTTTATTCGAATGCAATGAAAAAATCATTTGAGATGTGTTAAATTTTCACATTCAACAACAACAGTTTATCAATTTCTATTACTATATTGAATATGGTCATGAAACCATTTGTGTTATGTTGTAAAATATTAATATGTAATATATATATATATATATATATATATATATATATCCTATTTATAGTTCTATAATATTTTTTTACAAATGTTATTAAGTTATTAAGTAAAACATGTTCGTTGTATCTAAAACCCACCGATTAACCGAAATGGTTATCACTAAGGTTTTATATAATAATTCACCATCATTCAAAACAAACAAATTAGTTTTATAACCATTTAATCTACTGGATGTTCACAAGTAATGCATAACTTGATTTCTGGACAACCATCTTCATTTTACATGATTATTCATTCATATATAAAATTAAACTGATAATGAAAACCAAGGAAACAAACGGACCCGAAGAATGAAATTGAACAACATAACCCATTAAAATGGTCATTAATGAACATATAAAGGGTATAATAAATCCTTTAAATATATAATAGGTTAGGTAATCATTAATTAATGAAACTAATTTGATTATTCAGGCTGTTAATATCAAGTGGAGAACACCATCAGACTTAAGGTAAGGGATCCTCTCCATTTCACTTTTTTCAAGAATGTCCTCTACACAATACCATTTTATGTTTAATCACCAAATAGGGGTTATGATTTCACACATCCACCAAAATTCCCTCAGGATTTATAAGTTATTATAAACCCCATTTTCTCTATCATCAATCCCTCTTAGGTACACTCGACACCATGCTGATAATCTGTAACGAATTCTACCCGAACCTCCTTGGTTATTTCTGGTTTCCTTATCTTTCTTTATATAAAATGGATTTATCTTATATATTTATGTTTATATTCTAAATAAAATTTATTTTTACAAAATTCATCTATCAATACCCTTTCATCACTCTGTTTGGGTTATATACATGTTTTTAAAAGATTCCCTCCTTAGTACTTTTCGATAAGAAAACCTATTTTAAGGGAACTTCTCGAATTCTTACCCGATTTCATGTAATTTATATCTTTTATTTTAAGGCACCATTTAATTTATAAAATAATTCTATTTATTATGAATACATTCTTGGTTAACTTCTGGTTTTATATAAATTTTTTTTTCTTTTTAATTTTGAAATCTCTATAGTACTTTCCTTAAAACCACAGAAAACTGTTTTACTGCTAATGTTTCTCAAATACATTTATTATATGGGGTCACATAAGGTTGAAATAAATTCCAATGTTATATGTCTATTTTACCTTATGAATTTCCATGTATGTTCATATCCCTTTCTTTCATGGGCACTTTCATGATACACCCATTGGTTATTCTTTATGTCATGATTGTGGTACCCAATTTTTTCCACGAGTAACCCTTATGTTTATGTAAGATTGATTGTTTATGAATATTTATGTGGAAAGAATGTTCATGAAAAGTAATAAGGTTAAAGTAAAGTCTCATGAGATTCTATGTGAAATAGGATTGGTGGTTAGACTTGACCTGTACTACTATGTGAAGCAAGATTGGGGGTTATCCTTGACCCATACTACTATGGGAAACAAAATTAGTGGTTAGCCTTGACCCGTACTACTATGAGAAATGGGATTGGAGGTTATAATTTACTCATAATAAATACATTTTATATGTTTCTTTCACATTAATATGATTCCATGTTTATATGATCTCGTTTTTTATGCTATGATTTCATATGTTCCATGCTTTTGGTATCATTATGTCAGGCCTCCTAACTCATGTCCTTAAGAATTATTCTTATGTTAATTCCTCTTCTAGGATTTTATGCTCATACCTTTGTTCATGTGTTCCCCATGGAACCCTATTCATATGTAAGGGCTCAAAGGATGTCATGATCTCTTTATGGAGTTTAAATAAAAGAGTGTTTTCTTAGTCCTATGTTTTCAGTTTTATGTACCTAGTCTTCCAAGACACTAGGCTTAATGATCCCTAGTTTGTACTCTGATGTATGATTATTCTTAAAATCATGTAATGTTATGTGTAAAAGTACATGGTCTCTATATTTTCCATCATAATATGTTCTAGTTATTTTTTCATATTGGGAATAGAGCACATTAATGAGAACCTTAATGATGAGATGAGGTATAAGAAAACATCCTTTTAATTTTGGTAAGTATAGACTAAGTTGTTTATCAATAAAATAAATCCATGTCTGGATAAAAATAAGTAGAGGATGCTCTAGAATAGATGTACCAAGGAGTGAAAACTCTTATAAGGAGATTTGGGCTTGGCCTAGTGTATCATGGTACATGACAACAAGCCTTGATGCACTCTTTTTTTGACACTCCCAGGGGATATGATTTCGTAAATTAATAAGATTTGTAAAAACAATTATACAGGGAAAAATAACATCCCATAGGAAGATACATTTGGATATAGATCATGAATAAAATTGATTGAGTCCCAGAAACACATATGTTAAGAAGATATGTGTAATTTGTAAGTTATCCCATTAATTACATTAGTTTCCCCCTTATGTCATAATCATCCCCTAATTTTCTTTTTATTCTAGACAATGACTGGTAATAGTATCCTTTAGGTTATCAACCGATGTGAATGACAATGTGATGACTACCCAAATGAGATCCCTAATCAGATGAGAGATCAGGAAAGGCATATCATGATTATGCCAAACCAGTTATGAAATATCATGATTTACATTTGGTATTTGGTTGAATTCCCAATAGAGTAAAGGAAGAGGAAGATGAAAACTCATGAAGGTTAATCTAATAAAGTTGATAAGGGAAATAAGTCCCAATTTCCTCTGTGAAACAAGTGTAGAAAGAGGCACTAAGGGGAATGTCACAAAGGGACTGAGAGATGTTTCACACGTGGAATGATTAGGCCCAAAGTAGCCAATTTCCCTGACAAAATGAATAATGTGATGAATGGAAACAAAGTTCCATATAAGTAACCATACATAGTTCTATGTCATAAATGTGGAGAAGTTTGACATCATCCAACATGATGCTTCATTGGAACAGCAATAATCTCGATGATCAAGGGAGGAATAGAGGTCCTATGCTAAGGTGGATAATGATGAATAAATTAAATTTAGCTACTTATTCAAAGTAGTGTATGTAATAATGTATTTTAAATCATGTTTTATTAGCATATCTTTCATGTTTTCTATGAACATTGAGTTTCTAGCTAAAATGATATTAAATCATTAGGGGAAACTTATATGAGTATTGTATCGAATTTTAAATTTTGTTTAAATGTTCTTCTTGAAAATATTATAAGTCTCTATTTAGTGGAATATAAGGTAAAATAAAGATGACATTGCATATTATTCAGGATTTTTTATAAAATCCATGAGCAAAACTATCCCACAGATGATCTTGTGTTAGTAGATGTGATCTTTGCGTTAAAAATCTGGCGGAAATATATCTATGGGGAGAAGTGTGAGATATATACTAATAACAAAAGCCTCAAATATATATTCACACAGAAGGAGCTTAATATGATCCATCAAATATGGTTAGATCTCATCAATGATTGTGAATTCTCAATACACTACCATCCTAGTAAAGAAAATAAGGTGGAAGATGATCTATGTAGAAATGATTCTACATATTTATCAATAATGAAATTTGAAATGGATCCAATATTCTTAGATTTTCTGAGGATTGATATGGGAATCATTGAGGGAGGAACATCAACAATCTTTTCTCAAATTATTTATCAAACATCCCTCATGGAAAAAATAATGGATGCTCAAAGAAAATATGTGGAAATTCTAAAAAGGGTGGAAGCTATTAGAAATGGGAAATCCTATGTGTTCAAGATTGATGAGGAAGGAGTTGTTAATTTTGGGTCACAATTATGTGTACCGTATGATCCAGAGATAAATAAGGAGCTTCTGAATAACACACATAGCTTAAAATTCTATTTTCACCCACAGAGAACAAAGATGTATCGAGATCTCCAAGAGAACTTTTTGTGGGACAATATGAAGAAGGAAATTGTTGAATATACATCAAAGTGCCTTGTATTTCAGAAATTGAAGTATGAGAGTAAAAATTCTAAGGGGATACTGAAACCACTACCCATACCAACATGGAAGTTGGAGAACATTACCATGTAATTTTTTACTATAATTCCAAGGAAATCTAGAGGAAACAATTCTATATGGGGTATTTTGAATCGTCTTACAATGATATCTCCCTATATCACAATTTGAGGGGACTTCTCATTTCATCAACTTTTATGGATATACAAAAAAGATGTGGTAAGGCTACATGGATTACCACTATCTATTGTATATGATAGAAATCCAAGATTTACCTCAAAGTTATGGAAAATTATCCAACATTATCTTAGAACTAAATTGAACTTCATCACGGCCTATCATCCTCAAAATGATGGCCAATCTGAGAAAACCATTTAGACACTGGAAGACATGCTGAGAGCTTGTTGTATTGAATTTAAATAAGGATGGGACCAACATATTCCACTGGTCTAATTCTATTAAAATTATAGTTTCCACTAAAGCATCTGAATTTCCCCATACGAAGACCTTTATTGGAAAAGGTGTAAATCACAGGCGTGTTGGGATGAATTCGGTGAATGTGAGCTCCTAGGACCAGAAATGGTAGAAGAAATGGTGGAGAAGGTGAAAACCATTCAACAACACATCAAGGGATCTGAAACTCGACAATATATTAATGTAGATAATCATCAAGGAGACCTTGAGTTCAAAGTTGGAGATCTTATTTCTCTATATATCTCTGTTGAAGAAGGTCATAAAAATTGGAAAGAAAGGAATGTTGTGTCCTAGGCACATATTCCCCTTCAAGATCCTTTATTGAGTGGGAGCTATGATCTATTCACTATCACTTCCACCTACCATGTCTAAAGTACATGATTTCTTCCATGTATCTCTCTTAATGAAGTACATACCCGATCCTTCACATATACTCTCATCAAAGGTGGTACAGATGGAAGATGATCCTTCTTACGAGGAGCAGCCAGTGAAGATATCAAATCATAGCGATAAAGTTATACATAACAATACTACTGCCTAGTCAAATTACTATCATGGAACCATAAGTACGAAGAGTCAACATGGGAACTAGAGGAGGCAATTAAGGAAAAGTACCCACACCTATTTACAACTTAAAATGTGAAACGAAATTTGGAGGGCGGAATTTCATATAGGGGGAAGAATGTAATGACCCAATGATTTTAATGGAAATTCCCTTCTTATAATTATTTCATATAATCACATGAAATCACAACATAATGATTTTCTAAGTTCTATGTGACCATTAAACAAAATTTTTTCACTTCTATGTTTTAAATTTTGAAAATATAACATACACGGTTGCGATTAGTATGTTTTTTAGAGTTTGATTAATAAAAAATAATTTTTGGTGATTTCTAAACTACCCTAATGAATATTAACCTTACCTATGGAATTATATAAATAATATTCAAGTAAAGGTAAGATATACCTATATATTGGAATAAGAAAATATGTGTTTTAAAATTGTAGTTTTTTTGAGTAAATTTTAATTTTAATTAAATATTTAATCAATCTTATTTAGAATTTTTTTTGAAAAATTGATATCATTTTGGGATTATAAACATTATAAAATGGTTAGGGTAATGTTTTTTTATTTTTCTAAAATACTTGAATTTTTTATGAATAGTAAAATCTGATAATTCAAAACAAATGCTAAAACCTGAATTTCTGCATCATTATTGAGTCATGGATGATGTAAATTGAATTTATTTTGAACTAAAATGTATTTATTACTATTCTTGGTCATGTAATCATCACTATTTCTGGTCTTGAGGTAAATTAATCAACAAATGATAAAAATTTATGAAAACCCCTCTCTCCTCCACTATAAAACCCACCCCCACTCCCTCTTCTCTTCACTCCTCTAAAGCCTTGTAGCCTACCAATATTCTACAAACATATCTCCCTAAGTTCCTCCCCATGTCCAAAAACCCCTAGTATCTTTAAAATATCAAATACTCTCTTCTTAAGAGCCTCTCAAATGAGTTAAACTCAAGAGGTAAATTCCTCTTTTAGATTATTTTTTTAAGTTCTCTTATTTTCTAGTTTCTTTCCTCTCCTCCCTTCAACTGAATGGTTTCATAACTCCAGTAACATATATGTAATGGAATGATATTATGATAATGGTATAATTCATTATCTTCTCTCCTTTATCCACCTTTTATTTTAAGGAAATGAAAACACCATTGGAGATGTGTTAAATTAGCACATTCAAGGACAACAATTTATGAATTTATATTACTATCATGAATTCTGGTCCTGAAACCATTTGTATTTTTGTTTAACCATATTATTATGTTTTATATATCATATTAAAGGTTCTGTAATGTATTTTCAAAAATGGTATTATGTTATAAAGAAAAACATGTTCGTTGTAACTAAAACCCACCGATTAACAGAAATTATTATCACTAATGTTTTATATAATAATTCACCTTAACTATAAATAAACAAATTAATTATATAACCATTTAATCTAATTTATTTTCAATAATAAAGTTTAATATGATTTCTAGAAATCCATATTCATTTTACCTGATTATTTGTTCATATATAAATAAAACCGATAATGACAACCAATGAAACAAACGGACTCGCACAATGAAATTGAACAGATCAACCCATTAAAAAGGTCATGAATGAACATAAAAAGGGTATAATAAATACATTAAATATAGAAGAGGTTATTTAATTAATAATTAATTAACCTAATTTGACTATTCAGGTCATTAATATCAAGTGGAGAACACCCTTATACTTAAGTAAGGGATCCTCTCCATTTCACTTTTTTCAAGAATGTCCTCTATGCTATACAATTTTATGTGTAATCCCTAATGATGGGGTATTATTTTTCACCTCCCCCAAAATTCACTAATGATTTATAAGTTTCGATAAACCACTTTTCTCTCTCATAAATTCCTCTTAGGTACATCCGACACCATGCTGATAATCAGTAATGAATTCTACCTGAACCTCCGTTGTTCTTTCAGGTTGCATTGTATTTCATTATATAAAATGGAGTTATCCTATGTATTTATGTGAATCTTCTAAATTATATAAGGTTTTAAAAAATAAGTTATCAATACCCTTTTTTCACTCTATTTTTTGCAATATACATGTTTTTAAAAGATTCCCTCCTTAGTAATTTTCGATAAGGAAACCTATTTTAATGGAACTTCCTGAATTATTACCTGATTTCAAGTAAACTCTATACTATATTATTTCCAAAATTTTCTTTATAAAACTAGTTTATTATTAGTAAAAATTTCTTGTTTCACTTGTCATTTTTTATAAAATATTTTTTCCTTTTCTATTTTGAAATCTCAAGAGTATTTTCCTTAAAACTACACAAAAATGTTTTAAAGCAAATGTTTCTCAAATTCCATTCTTATTGGTTGTCACTTCTGTTTCACATTACATAACATGTTATATACCTATTTTACCTTATTAATGTCCGTTTATGTTCTAATACATTTCATTCATGGACACTTTCATTATACACCCATTGGTTATGCTTTATGTCATGATTCTAGTACCCAATTATTTCCATGGGTAAACCTTATGTTTTTGTAAATTGATTATGTATGATTCCTTATGTGGAAAACATGTTCATGAAAATAAATATGGTCATGACCATATAGTTCTATAATGCATTGGGTAAAGTTAAGTATCCTGAAAAGCTATGTGAAACGAGATTGGCGGCTAGCCTTGACCCGTACTACTATGTGAAATGAGATTGGTGGTTAGCCTTGAACCGTACTACTATGGAAAATGGTATTGTCTCTTAACCATTACTCATACTACTATGGGAAATTAGAATAGCAGTTAGCCTTGAATCATACTAGAGACAAGTTTTATGTTTCTTCCACATCAATATGATTCCATGTTTATATGTTATGATTTCATATGTTCCATGATTTTGGTATCATTATGTCAGGCCTCCTAACTGACGTGCTTAATTTTTATTCTTATCATCATTCCCTTATAGAGCTTTTTAGATCATACCATTTTTCATGTGTTCCCTAGGGTACCCTATGTAGATGTTCGGGCTCAAAAGAAGTTATGATATATTTATGGAGTTTAAATAAAGAAGTGTTTTTAGTCCAATGTTTTCAGTTTTATATACCTAGTCTTCCAAGACACTAGAATTAACGATCCTTGGTTTCTACTCTGATGTATAATTATGCATAAATCATAAAATATTATTTTTAAAAGGATAGGGTCGCTATAATTATACAATTTAGTAACTACAACATATCGATGGTAATAAAGTACTACTATGTTAAATATCATTCTCTTCCACTTCATCGGGGAGTTTTAGATAATAAAAAATAAGTATTTACACTTCTCACCCACTATTATTGCTATATTAGGATAATCAACTATACATGTATTGTATCCTATTCATCAAAATTACTGGGTTATAGGTAAATGATGATATATGAGATTTAGAAAAACAATTCTTCCCCAGAGTGTTTACACTCTTTCCCTCCTATAATAATGAAATTAATGAGGATGATGATGCACAATATTACTATTTTTTACACACAAAACCGTCATTCAAGGAAGATTAGATATTAAAATGTGGCTTCTCACCCATAGATCTGAGTTGAGGTGGATTGAATATTCATGTATGAGTGAAATATTCCAACAACACCTTATTATGGTAAATATTGGGTGAATGATTGGGTAAAGAACCTTAATAGTTAAGTAAGGATTTTTTTGATATGTTATTTTACTATGTGGATACCATCCAAATGTTCAGTGAATGAGTTTAAATGTTTGTTGATACACCAGATGGATTGAGAGTTTCAAAATGATATACTCTATGTTTATTAGGGTTCTGACTTGGTCATGGGTTCTTAATGGCTCTCCACGAGGGCCCTATTCTTATCCATATTTTATCAAGTGTGAGTATACTATTAATACATATATAAATATTATTATTTAGAGGGTGTGATTAATGTGAACTATTACTAGTTTGATAAAAATTTAACATTACATTTTTATGATGGATAATTGTGATGTTGGTTTTCTTACATTCTATATATTACTGATGCACATATATAGTAGAACGTTTTGGGGTTGGCTATGTATCACACACAGTTTCAGGTAATTTAATATTTATTTATTTATATTAAGTATATACAGGTGTTTGTTTATTTTTGGGAACATATGGAGGAGTTTTGGATTGTTTTTGGATATTTTTTTGGAGGTTTATAATTTGAGCACAATTAATAGAAATTATGGAACACCACTAAGAAACTATGTATGGTAAAAAAGTGGTCACTGTGTAGCCACTTGATTGGTACATAGTTTGGCCAAACAATCAATCCATCTAATAGAAACTAGTAATTTTTTAACATATGGACTAAGAATGATTTGTACACATTTCTTCTAACCATAAGAGACAACATAGAGAGTGGTTCTTAGAGATAGAGGTTGGTGCATGGTTTTCACATGGTTCTCTTAAACGTGAACTTCAACTGCGCACTATTAAAAATGAGATCTAGATTTTTGGGAAATAATATTATTTAAAACAATAACCCAATTTTTACAATATTTTGAACCAAAAAAATTTTCACCTCCTTTTAAAGGTTTTAGTCACTATTCCCTCAAATCTAGGAGTGATCCATCAACAAATATTTGTGTTTTGGGGGATAAATTCCTATGTAAGTCTCTTTTGTTGGTTGTTTCTACATTTTTTCGTATTTGTCCCAATATTTGATACATTTATATAATCTTCTGAGAATATATATATGTTTTTTATGTCATTCATTATGATATATGTCGGTTTAGATGACATAGAAATATATCTAAGGAAGGTTTTTGGAGTTTCAAAATGTTTGGTTGAAGATTTTATATCATTATTTGTTTTCGCATATGTTTGAGAGGTAGGTGGATTCACTCTCAAAACATCTTATTATAACTTTAACTATTGGTTTCAAATTTATTAAATTGCATGAAATTAATTGTTAATTTTTTGGGAATTGTTTTTGAAACCCTCTTTATTGATGGTTTGTGGAATTGTGGAAAATTGGTTGTTTTGTAAAGTGCTTGGTTTCAGGATTTTAAGATGATGGTTTTAAAATACGTCTTCATTTTGTTACATGAAAATGGTTGTAAGGATTTTTTTCAATAAAATAATTGATTTATTAAGATGAACTAGAAAGGATGATTTGGAATTGAATTTGGATTACATGGTAGGCGTGTGTTCAATTTCATTGATGTGGCCTTGTGGAAGGAGAGTGTCCCATTGGGGAACTAGATATACAATTACCCTATGATGATAAGGCAGATTTATGAGAGACCACTCATGAGTATGGAACTATCATCTGGGCTTACATATGATGATGTTTGGGTTTTTGGAACCAAGAAATGGGTATGTCAAGTGGATTTGAAAAGTAATTTTAATGTTTTATTTGGTTTCTTTTTCATGAACTACTATTTTGTTTAGAAATGTTTTGGTTTTCATAAATACTACATTTCAAATATATGCTATAAATTTTTTTATGTAAATGTGGTAACATGTTCTATCATAGTGGAATCAGTAGTGAAGTCATTTATGGAAAGCCTTCTTTGTTTTTTACTCACCCCTGCTCGGGCACTTTAGTGCATTTGTAGAAATTTTATTTTGAGAAATATGTAAAGGAAAATTATTTCATTTATTTATTGATACATCATGAATATTTGGTAATGGATTTTAGAGTTAGATCATAGGTCATGTTGGGATTTATAGAGTTATATCTTTAGAGTCCTGGTTTTTTGTTGGTTTTTTATTCCATATTATACTTTGTTATTGGGTTTGGTTTTTGTGTTTTACTTTTGAATGGTTTTTTGTTAGTTTTGATACTTTTGAGTTATATAATTTTTTACTCATGCATCACATAGTTTTTATTTGGTTTTGTTTATATGGTTTAGTTGTTTAATATTTATATGGAAAATCATCCCCCAATTTTTTATTAATCCCTAGGCATTTATTTCCATCCTTTTATGTCTTGGGTATTTCACCTATGGCCTTTTAATGTCACAACCTCTTCCAAATCCAATGGGTGAGTGGTGAGATATTACAAATGGTATCTTTATTTTCTGGTCCATATTTCTTTTGGGGACAAATGGTATTGGGTTTTCATATTGGGAGTTATAAAATAATTCTTAATTAATCCTTATGTTGGGTTGGTATAAAGGAGTAGGATCAACATAAATTGAAATGTATAACATAAAGAGGCATATGTATCCAATTATGATGAACCCCATTTTATCAAGGAGATGGATACATAAGTGATTTGAGACACTTATAAGATATTTTATCTCATTTTCATGGGTTATTCCAATGAGAAGTGCATGACATGATTTGATAGAAATGATATCCCATTAAAATTGAAAATTTATTTTTAAATAATGATTTATGATTTGGTTCAAAATATTTGATTTTAAAAAATGATGAAATTCCTATTAGATGTAAAATTTTGAAAATTCATTATAACTGTATTTTGAAAATGTTTCTATTGATAAAATGATAGTGGTATATCGAAAAATGGTTTGAATGTGAAAAATGTAAAATTATGTAAATATTTGATGTGATATGTGTGTTTTTGTAAATTTTAAATTACTAAGACATCAGTTTGGATAGAGTGAGACTAAATTGTTTTGTTTTTGTCATATAAATGGAACCAGTTAGGCATAAAAGAAATAGACTGGAAGAGGTTGCTGAGATTTTTGTTGCACCTGAGCAACAGGTGTACCATCATCTGGTTCAGAGTATTTTATAAGAACTTCAGGCTATGGATAGAGGTAATTGAAGGGATGAAACAAGAAAATTGGATCCTCCCATTCAATTAAAAAAATTAGAATCCACTAATTTATCTGGGGGATCAAAAAATAGGGAAATAATAGGGGTGGATAAATATGATGAATCAAATCTTCAATTAAATTGGATCACCAGATGTTCTAAAAGTGACGTTGGATACATACATGCTGGAGGGCCTAGAATGAAAGTGGTAGGATTTACTAGTTCTGGATAAAATAGACCAAGGCATTGTAATCGAGGATATTAAAGAATAGTTCAACAAATAATTCTATCCTAAAAAGTTATAGATTTCTAGAATGGTTGAATATTTTAGATTTAAGCTAGACAACCTCATAGTGATAGAGTACACAGCTAAATCCATGAATGTAGTTTTCTTTGTTCTCAAAGTTGTTGCAAGTGTATCCTCTATGAAATGCATTTTGTAATTAGGGTTGAGAAAAGAGATTATTCTGAATATTTTCATTCTTTGTAGAACAGATTATATGGATATGTTATATAGATAGTGAATGGATGAAAGGTACACCTAAGGTAGTACTAGTGGAGGAAGTATGTTTTCACATATGGGAAATGATGGGAACTATAATTCTAGGAATTAGAAGAAATGGGAAACCTATTTTCAAGGTAGTGGGATGAATCAAAATTAGATGTATGGATTAGTTATTCTTCCTAAAAACAAAAAGTTTAAACCATGATAATTTCAATGTGGTTATTTATATCACATGAAGCGATAATCTACGACACCACCCAGAGCATACCATAATTATAACCATATGGCACATCTTCTGCACTATTGGCGCAGTGCTCTATGTTCGGGTGTTTTGGACATATCTCATGCTTCACATACATCATATTCTTTGACATGACAAGAGAAGAAGAACCATTCTCATCAAAATGACCAATCAAGCCATGGTGATTTCAGAAATACCATGACTCCTCATCAAGAAAAATTTTAATAGGGTACTAATGAGAAAAGTATAGTGAGTAAGAAGTTCCATGGAGTTGATAAAGTGATCATGGATGATCAAACTAGACCATCGATAGTGAGAGGTAAAATTGTTTTTAATTTTACCCTTATGAAATCCTTGTTTGATATAGGTGCATCCCATTTTTTATTTCTTCTACTATAGTTTATCTTATGCGTTGGCATGTTGAGATGATGCCATCTGTTTTGAAGCATCAAACTCCTCTTGGTCAAGAGGAATGCATAGAATTTGTTTAGAAAGCGAGTTTTATAGAAATTTATGGAGATGAATTGATATTGGATTTTTCTATTATTGAGGTGGAAGCCCAGGATATAGTCCTAGGTATGGATTAGTTTCCCATTTTTAAATCTTACATCTAATATTATACCTGATAGGCTAGTTTTATTACTGAGGATGGCGTCAAGCATCTTTTTAGAGGATATTGGAATGTAAAGGAATGTTAAAAAGGATTTTTGGTATCAGTAGTAAGAATGATATTATACCAGTTGGCTACTTTGACCTTGGAATTAGTGGATGAGATCATTAATTGTTGTTTTCTAGAAATTTTTTATTATTTTATGAATGTTTTTATGAGAATTTCTTAGGGGTACCTCCCACAAGAGAATTAGAGTCTACGATTGATCTTTTAATGGGGACCATAACTATTTTTCTTCTGACATAATAGATGGAACTAATATAATTAAGGGAATTGGATGTCTAGTTGGAAGATTTAGATATAAAATGGTTCATTCAGCCTAATACATCTCCATGTGATGGACCATTGTTGTTTCTGAAAAAGGATATATGGAACTCTTAGGCTTTGTGTTGATTATCGTAATCCTAAAAAAGTTATGATAAATAATTAGTATTCCCATACCAAAATGGATTATATATTTGATAAATTGAGTCTAGACTAGTGGTTATCAAAAACTTTCATATGATATAGATATCATCACCTACGAATTCAGAATGAGGATATTATGAAAAAAATAAGAGTATATATTGAAATTACGAGAATGTGGTTATGCCTTTCAGTCTTAAAAATTCACCATCTATATTTATGAAATTTATGATTCAGATAGTTCAATGGTATATGGATTCTTGTATGGTGGTGTTTGTGGGGGACATATTGGTGTATTTACGGTAAAAGGATGAACATGAGTTATAATTGTGGAAAATGTTTTGTCTCTTGCATCCAAATTATCAAAGTGTGTCTTTTGGATAAAATAGATAATTTTAATTTTTAATGTAATATATGAGAGTGGTGTTTATGTGGATGTAGAAATGATAGAGGATGTAATATATTGGAAAACACTAGAGAATTTATTTGAGATTTATAGCTTCCTTAGGTTAGCAAGTTATTACCGATGCATTGTTCATGATTTTAAATTACTAGCTTCACCAATGACAGCCTTGATAGGGAAAAGTGTTCAATTAAAATGGAATTAACAATTTAATATGTATTTTTACGAGATGAAATTTAACCTTAAATCAGTAATGATATTGAAATTGCTGGAATTAGGATAAAGGCATGTTGTGTATTGTCATACTTTAGGATCTGGGTTGGGATGTTTTATCATTTAGGGAGATCATTTTCTTGCATATGGCTCATGATATTTACAATTTCAATAGAAGAATTACCCAAAACATTATTTGGAATTAGCTTCTATTGTTCATTACTTGAATGCATGGCATTAACGCCTATTTGGTAAAAACATTATGGGGTTTATAGGTCACCAGATCTTGAAACACATTTTATAACAACTAGATATGAATTTGAGGCAAATAAAATTGACGGGGTATCCCTAAATGTTTGAAATTAACATGATGTATACACTGATTAAAGGAAATTAGGGGGTAGATTTATTAAGAAGAAAGTCATTTGGTCAGTTGAAAAAAAGGCTTCTGACCAGTGGTAGCTGATGTTAGTGATGGATAACATGCAAAAGGATTATAAAGAAAATGTTAGTGTTGTATTTTTCTTCCCAACATCATTAGTTTCTAATTTGGTTGAGAAAATTAAAGTGTCATAGTCACCTAATTCATAATATTTTTCTATGATGTCATACATCAATGGTTGGGATATTATTGTGGAATGGAAGCTTGAAATTGTGTCATTGTTGTGTTTTCTAAATCATATGATTGTAACTTCAGTTTTTTAGGAACAAATTATTCATACTTACCACCATTAGAGATGGGTTTTTGGTCATGGAATACAAAAGATGTATAAGGCATTGAAATTAAAATTTCAGTGGGTTGGAATGAATAAAAAAGTGGCTGAGTTTGTTATAAGATGAATCAACTTTTAATAAGTCAATGAAGAGACCAAATGACCAGTGGATATGTTACAGTATTTAACTATTCCTATTTGGAAATGAAAAAAATATAGTTATGGATTTTTTGATAGGTCTGCTAGGAACGGTTTGGAAACATGATTCCTCATAGGTGATAGTGGATTGTCTCAAAAATTAATCCCATTAAATTAATATTTTTCAATATCATATGGTGGAGGACTTGTCTAAAATATATATCCGAGAAGTGGTAAAGAGGTATGGTGTACTAGTTTTATGAGTATCAGGATGAGATTTGAGGTTTACAACTCATTTTTGAAAACCGTTAGAGTAACCATTGGGACTCAGCTGAATATGAGCATAGCGTATCACCCTCATAAGGATAGAAAATCCAAAATGGAAGTAAAAAAATCAGAAGACATGTGATGGGATTGTGTAATTGAATTTGGAGGTCCATGGGAGGAGAAAATTACATTATAGGAGTTCTTATATAAAAACTGTTTTCAAGAATTAATATATTGGGATCCTTTCGAAGAATTGCATGGAAGTCCTTTTTGATCTCTACATTATTATGTGGAAAAGTTTATACCTCATTGGTTGGAACAAATCTTGTGAAAGAGAAAAGAAAGAAGATTAAGTTGATCTAGAAAAGGATAGATATGACAAAAATTCATTAGAATTTGTATGAAGATCATTATCGATGGCCATTTTCAATAAGGGTGAGTGATAATGTGTTCTTGATAATCTTTCTAAGGCTTGGGAATCATAATTTTTGGAATCATGGAAAGTTATATCCAAGAAACATAGGCCCTTTTGAGAGAAATTAATGGGTTGGTGAGGTGGAATATCAGTTTTCATTGCCACCAAGGATCAGTTCAGTGAATAATTTGGTTCATATATCTCAATTGAAGAAGTATCATCCTGATTCTGACCCTGTAATTTGGTGGGATCACATTGACCAAGAGATGGATTCTTCATTGATTTATGTGGCTGTCTGAATTTTATATAGGAAATAGAAACTCTTGTGTGGGAAAATCATTGGTCAAGTGTGGGTTTTATGGACACATGGATGAATTTTGGGAGAAACATGTGAATGTGAAAAGAAAACGGTCAAGCAATAGACTGACATCGTTCAAGATAATGGTGGTTTTCTACTTTTTGGGGAAGGAAAGGCCAATGGAGGAGAGAATATAACACCCCTTTTAATGGTAATTGATCTTTTATTTTTGTATTTTAAGAATATATATGTTATTGCGTTAAGAATAGAAATATTTATAGGGGTTTTGAATTGTTTTTAGAGATTTTATAGAGGTACACGTATTGATTATGATTAGTAGAAACCATGAAACACCTCCAAGAAACTGTTTAAGTGAAAACATAGGTCACTGAGAATGCATATTGTTGACACATGATTTGGAAAAACCATGTTTCCTCCAAGGAAAAACCATGATTTGCTGAATAGAGGGGCTTATCAAGGTTGGTTCCTTGTCTGTATAACTATGCCAGCCAACCATGGGAGTGGTGTTTCTAAATAGTGGCTAGAACACATTTTGCTTAGAGTTTTCCAAACTGTGTGCCTAGAACATGCACCATTAAAAATGATATCTTCATTTTATGGATATAATATAGTTTACCCCCTTAACCCCTTACTTTTCAATTATTCTGACAATAACACATTTTCCTCTCCTCCAAAAGGATGCAAAGACTATTTCCTTTGATCTTAGAGTGATCTGTTGGAAAATCATGGTGCATTGTAGGCCATATTCCTTGGTAAGTCTCTTTTATTGGTTATTTTCATAATTAATTATTCTTCCCTATATTAGATTCAAAGATAAAATCTTTAGGGAAATATTTTTATTTTTTTAGGCCAATAAAATTTAGATAATATTTATTGGTTGATAGGGAATAAGATCTATGGTAGGTTATTGGATTTTCAACCTATTTTGTTGAAGCTTTTGTATCATTCATCATTTTCGCCTAAATTTTCAATGAAGGTGGATTAAATCATGAATCTTATTATTAAAAATTAAGAAATTAATTTAAAATATATTGAATTTATTTAATTAAATTACATTCATTTGAAAATATTTTTATTAATCCTCTTCAGTGATGGTTTTTAGAATCGAGGGAAATTATTTTTTGTTCAAAGTGATTTGTTTCATGGTTTTATAATATTGATTTTAAAATATGACTCCTTTTATTTCAAATAATTTGATAGATAAAAAAGTTCTTAAAACATTTTTTATTAAAATGGAATGACATCATTCATTTGGCATGGTATTTGGAATACTTGGTTGGCGTGTGATCATTTTTCACTAACATGACCCTTTGAAAGTGGCATGTTCTATTGGGGAACATGGAATATCATTACATTTTGATGAAATGATATATCTATGTGAGACCACTCCTAAGTATATAAGTTTCACCTGAGCTTGATTGTGTGTATGTGTTTCTTTTTTGAACCAATTAATGGGTATTACAAATAGATTTGAAGAATGGTTTGAATTAACAATTTGGTAATTTATTTTGGTTTTGATCTCAGTAGAAGCATGTGATTGGATGTTCCCAAATATAATTTGTGCCATGATTGATGATTAATCCAATATTTCACACAACATTGAATTTTTTGAACAATATTCAACCATTTCATCTTATTTCACTTTCTACCTAAGTTTTTTTGACACATGTTACATATTTCCATTGATTTTTTCTAGGGTTTATTTTTGTTATGTTCCATTATCTCAGGTTACCAGTGAAGACAGCAGTGCTTGAACTGACCATTTCCCCCATGGGGGGGGGGGAGAATTATCCGGCAGTGAGAGACTAGGGGTTTTCCGGCCTTTTTCCAACCCCAAATTCCTTCCACCTTTTCCGAAAATCTCGTTGAGGACCAAAGCCCTAGATCTGCTCGACAGGTGCCCTAATATTCAACTTTCGACTTCAGAATTCTTAAAATCTTCTATGCTTTTGAATCATACCTTGATTGCACAGTTTAGGAATATACACCCTTTTGTGGATGCATTTGATAGGTCTATCATTGTTTCCTGGGATCTTCCGAAAAGTGCGGTTGTAGGTTATCTTGAAAGGCACCACATGATGATTCGATTCGAGTCAGAAGAATAACTCATTACAGCTTGTTTGAGGGCTTCTCATAACTTCAATGGATGTCTATTCTTACTATTATAGTGGTCCTTTTATTTTCACATGAACTCTGACTCACCATCGGTAGCGGTATGGGTAAGCTTACCTAATATTCCACTGGTTTTCCAGAATCTTGCTGTTATTCGCATGCTTGGTAATCTTGTAGAATATTTTTTGTGTTCTGATAGTCGACTGAAATCTGTGTGTCACCCAGTAAATCCCTGTGTTTTTGTGGAAGTGGATGCATCTCGGATTCCTTTTGGTCATTTGTGGATTACAATTGGAGAGGAGTACAGGTGAAAACAACAGGTTTTCTATGAGGATTGGACGGATTATTTCTCTTCTTGTCACCTCATGGGTCATTCCATGGAGGATTTCAATAGGGGAGGCCCCTTGAGGGCTCATTGTCTAGATGCCCAGGTTTCTACTCGAAGGGAGGGAGATGCTATGGTTAGGGTTTTGGAGGCTGGTGTGAGGGCGGGTCGAGGACAGAAGGAAATGGGGCATTAAGGTGGAGGTAAGGAGCCTCACTTTCCGGTAGTGGAACGACAACTGGTTGAGGACTGTAGGATGATAGTTGTGGATGGTCTTGGATCTGTACAAGTGAAAGGAGATGCACTATGCAAGGCATTGGAGGTCGGTGTGAGGTTAGTTTCTGTTCTAGAGGAGAAAGGACCAGAAGGAAGTGGTAGGGAAGTCCAGTCTCCAGTGATGACTAAACAGATAGAGGATGTCAGTAGGGAGTTGGTCGAGGATGGTTAAATAGATGTGACTACTTTTGGTGTGGTGAATGCCTTGGAAGGGTCTGTGTTGGTTGTTTTAGGGGATCAGATTGAAGAAACAAAGAGAGGGGGAGGTTCCCTCGGTATAGTCCGTGGGGGGAAAGGGGTCTAGTTCATTTATGAAAGAAAACATTACAGGGGGGCTAGAGGATTGGATATCTCGACCAGGACTTTTATCCCCTTGAGCAACAGGTTTGAAAGCCTTGCCAAAGACAGTTTTGAATCGGGTTTATGTGCTAATCTAGAGGATGGGGGTGTGGGTGTTGGGGTCTCCGTGAAGGAACATACTGGTAGAATTCTGGGACAAGAGGATGTATCTTGGGTTGTGGAAAATCCTATTGATGGGGTTTGGTGCTTTTCTTAGATTGAATGTAATACTTCAAACCAATGAAGGAGGATTAATAGAGGGGGAAATAAAGTGAAGGACCGGGATGGGGGCGATAAAGAAAATATGAGGGGACTTACTATTCATTACTATAGCGATATAGTGCAAGGGGGGAGTAAAAGGATGACCGAGTGTGAAAGATCCTTGTATGGGACTCTAAGAAGAAGAACTAGGAAAGACTACTTCTATCTCCCATGTATGGCAAGAGACAGATCTGCTTTTAAGCGGGATAACCGGATGATTCTTGCCTTTAAAAAGGTAGCTTGGTCAAACAGTCCTATGGAACCCAACCACCTATAGATTAGTCGTGGAGCTAGGAGTTCTGTAATATTGGTCGGCAGCATGGTCCGACTTCCGTTTGGGAATTGGCCACTGCGGAAGATGAATCTAGTATGGGATGCGGAGAAAAATATAGGTGCTATGATCTATAGTGTGGTGTTTTTTATTTTGTTTGTGGTTGAATTGCAGGTGTTGGTTTCTGGAGTTGTATGTCATTTGGCATTGTTCTGAATCTTTCTCTGTATCTTTTTTTGGGTACCGGATACCCATAAACATGCTTTTTAAAATGGAAAAAATGTTTAACTATAATGTTTCGAACAAAAATAAGTACATAAAATAATTATAAAATATAAATTATGTCGGAACCTACAGTAGGACCATCACATGTAATTTATAATTAATTTAATTAATTAATAATTACTATCTTTTGTAAAAGAAGATTAATGTTTGTGCCAACGATCTTGTACCCCAGTTGTACGGGATCCTACTTGGTATCTAAAAGAACCAAGATCAAATCCTGGAAGGGGTGAATTTCCGGCACTGTAGAAATTCTATAGTAGGGGAAACACTATAGCGGCAGAGGGACTGTAGAAGGATTGTAGCAGAGTAGGTACTATAGCAGGTACTGTAGCAGTGCAGGTACTGTAATAGTACTATTCACTGAGGGGTCCATTGAAAAAAATGGTCTTCCAAGACTTGTATTCAGGCCACTTAGCCTTGGGCCTTCGGGCTCTGTAATGGGTCACCCTCTTCCTAGTCTAAAGAGGTATTTTATTTAAATAATAAATTGATGCTTCAGTCTCAACCTTTTAAAAAAAATTTCCATTTTTGGATTTATTTCTTCATATATTAATCTGGAAATAGATATACATTGTTGAGTCATTTCACTATAGTAATCATGTGTAGATTCCCTCTAGCAGTGATCCATACATGTTCAATGAAACTACTGACATCACTAAAGGAATCTCTAGGTTCTATCATAGCAGATACTTGCACCTACATCATCCTCCAATGATCTATTTGAGAACCACTTCTAAAGAGTTCCCCTTGATCTAATGGAGGAAGTTTTATCTTCATTTTTAGGAGAGTCATGGAGAAATAATCTCTCTAGGGCCTAAGAGAATTATCCAATTCCCTTGTTCACAACTCAAATGAATGAATTTAATTTTAAGAGAATAACATAACTGGGGTAATATAATTCGCAATGTAAGAGAATGTTGAAAAATAATGATATTATTATTACTATTTGACCTAGGTTTTTTATAGGATTAATTAAATAATTATGGGAACTTGTGCAATTAGTTTAATTTAACCCTAGTAATACATAAACCCAATTATGTTATTCACTCAAGAACAAATTAATTTGTCTGGGTTATGCATAATGGTATTAGAGATTTCTCTCAATCCCTAAAGATCTCCCTTATCTATGAATGGTCCCAATAACGAAGAACAGTATTCCTCCATGAGATCAAGGATAATGATTAGAATGTGGGTCTCAAAGTGATCAAAGGTGGGCAACACAAGCGCAAGGATCAATAGTTCTAGTACATAAAGATTCCCTTGACGATGTTTAAAGATTTATGGAACTTATTTTGATCACCTCTAGAGGTAATATGTACATCATTATTAAAACATAATGATGCAACAATGTAGATTTGTTTCTAGATTCATCAAGAAAAGAATTAAAATAAAGGTAATTCATAACTAATTAAATTAATTATAAACAATATGTGATGATCCTCTTTCTAGTTACTATGTAATTTCTATAATCTAATTATTTTGTTAAATTCCGTTTATCATGACATTGAATTTTGTGTTAAATATCTGATTAATCATCGATCATGGAACAAGAAAGAGTTGGACACAAGACAACACATGATTCCACTGTGCCTTGAAAATATGAGTGGTATCAGAGCGATCACATACATATCTATAATTATTTAACAATCATTGAATGATTTAGACATTTTTAATTTAATTTATCAATTAATCTTCAAGTGTTCTTTGATATCAAATTTTGAAATCTTCTTTTTAATCCTTTGTTTCTCATAGATCTAATAAAATAAATTAATTTAACTATTAAAATGACATCGAGGGGATAATCTGGTGGTGTTGAGGTTTCTGGTTGGACAACACAGGTGTACACACCATATGACTGGAGTTACACATTGTGTACTTGCAGTTAATGCACCAGGAGTTAATTCAATAATTACTAAAATTGTGTAAATTGATGACACATAGTATAGCTAATTCTTTCATTGCATGTGAATAATAATATACTAGAACATTTTCAACTAAAGTACACTCCACTTGACCAGAATACATAGTGTATAGACCCTTTGATTTAATGATGAACCATGCATTTCATACATGGCCTACCTGAATGGTGACCATGTAATTCGGAGATCCCATGGCATGTATCCCATTGTACAAGTCGTGTACTCTTGTTTCTGAGGTACGATTTACACACTGATTTCGTAGGCATGAACCTTAAATAGATAGTGAGATATGTACATGCCGTGTATATCTAATGCACATGCCAGATACTTATCCCAAACTATGAAAAATTTAATTTTTTTTGTTATACTATGTTTACCTTGAGACAAGAACTTGGGTGTGGTCATAAAGATATGACAATACTTGTGATCGGATTTAGTATACATAAATATATAAACATTTAATTATTATTTGTATAATGTATATATCTATATATCATGAATGAGTCATTTTACAAGTTATTACTCTACGTGCATTGAAGCATAAAACATGACCAAAAAATTATGTAATTCAAGTAATCATCCATCAAGTACATGTCATGAAATTATGTGATAAGTCATGTGTTTCATATATCACAAGAGTAAAACAATATATGCATATAATACATGTTTATTAGAATCATAAAAATATTTATTGTATTACCTTCAAGGTACATTTATTTACATAATTAATATTAAATGAATTAATTTAATTTTTTTAAATTATAATCGATAAGAATGTCAAGGAAATTCAGATAAGAATTAAGATAAAAGAATTGATTAATTAAATATGACAATTAATTATTTTGAGTGAGATTTATCTTAAATAAGAATTATTTTGAATTGAATGATAATTTTATTAAATTCAAAATTTGTTTCATGCATGTGGATGATCATGGGTTAGATACGACCTTTGTATGTGATTGGTTTCATTTAATTTTTTATTAAATTAAATTATTTGCATGTGTACCTTCCCTATTATTATTATTTATAGCCAGAAGGCCCATGGGTTCTTTTATGAAATCTTATTTTTCTCACCTAAATGTTAGTAAAAGCATATTTAATATATGGAGTTCCCAAGACAGTAGAGGTGGTTCAAGTTTGGAGATGAGGCAAAACAAATCCAAGAAAGATATAATGGTGGATAGGTAGAAATATGTAACTTGATCCTTTAATGGTTCATGATGTGTTCCCCTTGGTCAAAAATTTGATTATCAGTGGTTAGATAAACTAACCACTGATGAAATATCATGATCATTATAACACCCCGACCCCATTTACCCAGAGTCGGTGAATTATTTTAATACATTGGCATTATTACAAGGAATAAAGTGCTAAAGTACCGATCAGTTTAGCAATCTTGGAAAATATATTACATACATGAATGTTACATTACAATTTATAATATACAAAACAACATAAATAATCCTTTATGAAAACCATTATTCCCATGGCTTAACCCTGCATATCAATCAAAATACACTTCTTGGAATCCTGGGAAAAATAAAACATATAAAAGGGGTGAGCTCAAAAGTTCAGTAAGGGTAAGCAATATAGTGGAAACTTTCAAAAATAAGCATAAACATTTAAGGCAATGTATAAAACTAAAACAAAATCCTTTTAAACTTGAAATTCAGTATAATATGGGAGAAATAAATTTAAATAATTCCATTTACTTATTCACATGGATATTCTACTAATCGAATAATCAAATGAAATATCACTAACCACTTTAATAATGATGGAATTCATAATGCTAAACTTTAATTTCATTATCAAGGCCTCATGCCAAGGCCTAGGGGATAACTATAACTGGAACCCAACCCGGAGTGCATCTAATAACCGGAAACCAACCCGGAGTGCCTCTAATAACCGGACACCAAACCGAAGTCCTCTAATAACCGGACACCAACCCGGAGTGCCTCTAATAACCAGAAACCAACCCGAAGGGCTTACTTTTACCGGTCCCCAACTCAGAACATACTATTCCAACACATTCATCTTAATAAGAGGATGAAATATAACATAAAAATTTGTATTAAAACTAGCATGAGAAATTTCAATACATTACCCATAAACCATGAATGGTATAAAAATAACACATCCACAGTCAAATATATCACAAAACCATCAACAAAATATGGAAGATTTGTATCATGATAAATTAACTTCAAAAAAAGTTTAAAATCCATTAAAGAATTTTGACATAGATGAGATTGATTTGTAAAACTCTTTGAGAGAAATAACCCTTTTTCATGAAAACATTTAAAAGTCACACAATTTAGAAAAGAAGTCATTTAAAGACCTTTTTGAGTCAAAGTGTCCCATACCACTTTGAAACTTTTGAAAGGAATTAACATTTTAAAAACAATCATCTCCATATAAATAAATCCTTAAAAACCATTTTAAAGACATGGACATTAATGAGAAATATTTAGAAGAATAAATAGTTAAAACATTTGAAATGATGTTTTAGTAAAAAGTCCCTTAAAATAATACCTTTGAAAACTCTTTCATAAAACATGTACATGGATAATAAATATTTCCCAGTAGATACTAATGTAAAAACAAACTCGGATAATAAATGGATTGTGAAATTAACCCTTACCAGGTTGGTAACTTACGAAACATACAACCCATAAAAGAGGTATCATACAATGAATATATAAATACACATAAATTACACAAAGAATATAATTATGGGCAGTAAATATACCACACAAATGGTAATAGTGGCAATATGACATGAATCTCATGAGAATAAGGAGTGTGATGGAAACCCTTTACCTTGCACTTTCCTTTAGTTGAGGGTACATTTAACCTCCTATACGAAGATCATAGTATGTTTTTAAATTATACCAGAACCATATTAATATTTATGATATCATACATGATTAATTTATGACTTTATATTACCCATTTAATAATAATTTCCTTGTTAAGTTAACATTTCGGGTAACAATCACTTTCTTTATCGTTCCTGTTTTAACTTGTCACTCTTGGTTGTATCAATTAGATCATGATTTAAATAATTATAGAATATCAAACATGATAAATATATAATCTATATTTAGAATATAAATATGTATAATATACATATATATGAAATGGAAAACACCGTTTATGGAGACGGTAGTCCGTACGTACGCATAAATGTTGTTTCTGTTTTCATATAGTATTGAATGGAAGTAAGTGAATAAGATATATGTAAGTACATTAATCCTTATATATATATATATATATATATATATCTCCAGTAGAATTATTATGTCATATATTACATACTTATTAGTAATATATATTTTTTATAATCGTCGATGAATGGTGAACTTGGAAATTAATCTCATCGCGTAGTGGAGACGGTAATCCGTACGTACGCATGAGCGAAAATATCATTCTTTTGATATTAAAATAATATATAATTGGATGGTATATCATATATACAGAATCATTATCATTTTATATTTATTATTTTCATCAATTACAAATCATTATTATATCCATCCAAATAATAATATATTGAATAACAATTACACCACGACGTGGAGACGGTAAGCCGTACGTACGCACGTATGATGACTTGTCATTGAAAGGATTGATAGAATACTGAATATAGTTGTACCATATTTATAATAATATCTAAGTATATAAGAGATACTGGATTCATTATTTTAGAATGGTAATAAAAAATAAGGAAGAAGTGGAAGAAGAAATGAACTTGAAAAAGGGTGGTGAAATCATTACCTCTTCTTCGGCTTCTTCCTTTTGACTTGATCAAAAAAGATCTTAGGATGGATTTATGACTAATGGAAGGACTCTATGATGAAGTGTGGGAAGTTTAGAGAGTATTAGGGTAGGGTTTGGCTGAACCAAAAGGCTTTGAAGGTATGAATTAATGAGAAGGGTGAGTGTCCTTTTATAAGAGGGGTGAGGGGCACCTTTGGAAAAGCTAGAAATATTATTTTATAATAAATTCATATTCGGTTTATAATGGCTCAAAAGTAGATTATTTAAACGTTAAGGTGGTTATGGGTCGAAAAATACTCATACAATAGAATTTAGATAGGTTTTGGTCATTATATTAACCTTATCTTTTAGTTTTAACAGCTAGTTAATTAGTTTGACACTTACCATGTCACTTTGTTTTATATTATATAGCTAATAAACATAAAATATACATCCAAGAAACCCCCAATTAGTCCATTAATGATAAAAATATCATTATATAAGTCTCTTGGCAGAACCATAGATTTTTAGGAATTTAATATCAATTAATAATATTATATTTATTTTAAAAACTCTTTTATGTCAATTTTGACACTATTCAATACTTGACTTTTGTAAAAATCATAACAGAATGATTACTTCACAAAAAGTTAATTAAATAAATCCTAATATGTCATATTATCATAGAAAATTAGTTTAATTCATTAAAAGTCTCAAACTATATATATTTGGGTATTTATAATATCAATTATTTTATGTTTTCACTATTATGGTAATTACTGCATCATTATTGGGTCAAAAATAAATTAAATTATTTAATGTCTAAAAATTATAAATAAATTACCATTATGTAGTAAATCATTTTATATTTCTAATTAATATTCATAGTTGAAAAGCCAACATATATAACCCTATGTAAAAATTGTTTTGCTAAAAGATATATGCTTATGTCATTTTTGTATTTATTTTAACTTAATTAATATAAAGTGTCATTATCACTTACAAGTGGCTCCATGGGGTCCAAAAATCGACCCAAATATGCCCATGGTCGGAAATGTATCAACCAATAAGTTTAGTACACGTTTTATGGTAATTTAGTATTATTATAATATTATTTTTGAACCCTTATTTACCAGATTTACCCTTTAACCATGGTAAATAAAATATTTACTGAAGTAATTATTCAAAATGTCTAAAAACAAAAGTTACCTATTTACACAATTTGAACATCCTAATTACAAATATGGAATCCATTTTTCCAAATTCAAAACCCAGAAGTGGATGAAATTAATTCAAAATTAATTCCCGTTGTCAAAACAAAAAGAGTGTTTTTAAGATATAATTACTATCAAAAGATTGATACTTGTTTATGTCTGGTTTAATTGTGAAATTATGTCCAATGACCAAAATTGTATTAAATGGTAAAAATATATTCTAAATATACTTTAAAACCACTCAAATTCATAATTTATCACTAATAACTATTTTTATTAAAAAAGATGTTTTTAATTAAAATTTATTAATTTTCACTATTCATCAAAATATTAAAGTTATCTGAAAAGTACCAAAATTTCACCTTAGGCTAAATTTGATACTCCGAATCCAAAAATGAAGTCCATTTTGATAGATAAAATTTCTAAAATTTTAAAAATTAGGTATTACTATTCATAACGACTACTTTGATTGGTCGTGGTGTGTGTTAGAACTCGAAGTTGCGTACAACACACGCTACTGTATTATTCAAAGAGAAGCGTACCGTGGAAGCTCGGGGTGTTACATTCTCCCCTCTATCAACAAATTTCATCTTCGCAATTTGATATTATTTTTTGAAAATAATGTTTGAAAATAGAAAATATCTTTGTGGAAAAAACTCACATAGAAAATTTGGTTAATAATATTTTAGTCTTAACAAGATGAAAAGATAAATGAAAGGGTCACCACAAAATTATGATCTTGATTAAAAGGACATTGGTGGAAATTGTAGACATATAAATGGAGGAAAAAAGTAAATATTTATAGGTAGTGATTGAGGTCATCAATCATAAACAAGTTTAAAATTGAGGTCCTTAAATTAATCTATCTTTGATGATTTAAAATACCATCGGTTCAACAAAACATAATGTATTAGGATAATACATTTTTGACGTTTCAAAATATATTAGTTGAAATCCCACATCGAAAAATGTATTAATGAGGCCTCTATTTAAAATAAAGAGTGGAAAGTATGAAGATTACCGAAAATAACACATACTAGGGTTCCATGTAGGAAAATATGGATATGGAAGAGAAATTTAACCATCAATTATCTAATGGAGAGTGGTAGAGAACATGGCTATGAAAATTCCAACAATCCCAAATCCATAAATTAGTGATGATCTAAGGTACCATCAAGGACAAAATTTTTGTTCTAAGATATTTTTATTAATGTTGAGGAATTTATTTATGAGATTGGATAAGATCATAAGGAGATATACTTACTTTATAATTAGAGTTTTATCCATTAATAAATTTCTACCACAAACTCATCTTTCACCCCAAAACATAATACAACTCAAAAATACTCTATTTATCCTAATCGTATAGGGTTCCAAATATAATGAATTTATATTTCACATATCAGACCCTTTATGTAAAGAAACTACATTATACCATCAAGGAACGTCATGTAGCACAATAGTAGGCGATAAATCCCAATTGCACTATGGTTGTGGGTTCGATTCCCGCAGCTTTGTCTGACACGACGGGTCGTCACACGGTCTGTGTGTTGTCCTTTTATAAAAATCCAAAAAACTAACCTTTCAAACTTAATCCATTCAAACCATTAGACTTATCCAAAATAATATTATCCAAACTCACAATCCAAAATTTAAAAGGAAGTTAAACATAATGAGGATCCCTTTTTCCAGGTAATAACATGTGAACGCCTTCCTCATATATTCTTTTAAAACACCGCAACATCCTGAATTACCAAAATCAACCATCTCTTATTCCAAAATCACAACCTCAATATTAGGACCATGTAATTTCCAAAAAAAAATTAACTCGCTATAGAGTCACTTTTTATAGTACCATAAAATCTCAAATCCTTAATTAAATAGTACTGCAGTGAAATCATTATTTATTTCCAGAACGTCATTGATACAACACTTAAATGAAATAATTCTAAAATAACAACATAATAACACTAGTCATTACTCTTCATCTATGGTAGTATCATAACTTGATTATTATCTAATAGCATTATTTGCGACATAGTCTGATGATTGGGACATAGGTTCGGATAGTGTCCCAACACCTTACAAATAAAGCATTTTACATTTGAAACCATTTTCTTACCCTTGCAGTCACGCACTTTGTGCCCTTTTTCTCCACACTTATAACAAACTCCCATTCCTTTCAGGCAAGTTCCAGGGTGTTTTTTCCCACAGTTATCACATATGGGAAATTCTTCTTTTCCCTCTTCTATTTATCCATTACTCTCTCTTCCATCCTTTTCTTCTCTTGCTTCCCTTCAAATCCATAGGACTCAGTAAACTCATTATTTATCTTATCCACACATGATACTATTTATTCATATGAGGATAATATGTGGGAGACTATTTCTCTTCTAAATGATGTCTTAATACCATGAAATACACGATTCTTATTACTCTTTGGATCATACGTATTACTGGAGTTCACATTCCTTCTACTGGGCTCCATTTCTATACAATAGCATAAACTAGGTTAGTTTATGAATTAAAATAAACAATTCATAATGCAAATTGAATAGTTTATGGATATAATCCATAATCATAAAAAATGTTTTCTTTGAGTAAGTATATACTAATGAGCCCTTCATAATGGTTTGTAAATAAAATGATAATTATCCTAAGCATATCCCCGGGAGTGTCATAACCAAGAGTGCCGCAAGGCCCGTTGTCGTGCAGCAGTTCCCGTTCGAGTCTAGCTCAAAGCGGTGTTTTCTAGTTTTACCCCAAGGTACATCTGTTCCAGAGCCACCTCTACCTGCTCGTATCCAGACGAGGATGTATTGCTCAGAAAACTCACAAAATCTATACAATACCAAAATTCTAGGAAGTTATTCTATACTAATCCTCAAAGTCTATTTTAGGTCTATGTTCTCTAATCAGAGTTTATCTAAATCTAGCTTCCAAGGTTATTGCTAAACTTCCTCTGATACCAACTGTAACACCCCGACCCCAGTTACCCAGAGTCGGTGTATTATTTCAATACATTGGCATTATTACAAGGAATCAAGTCCTGAAGGACTGATCGGTTTAGCAGTCTTGGAAAATATATTAGATACATGAATGTTACATTAAACTTTATAACATACAAAACAACATAAATAATACTTTATGAAAACCATTATTCCCTTGGCTTAACCCTGAATATCAATCACAATACACTTCTTGGAATCCTGGGAAAAATAAAACATAGAAAAGGGGTGAGCTCAAACACTCAGTAAGGGTAAGGAATACGGTGGAAACTTTCAAAAATAAGCATAAACATTTAAGGCAATGTATAAAACTAAAACAAAAGCCTTTTAAACTTGAACTTCGGCATAATATGGGAGAAATAAAATGAAATAATTCCATTTACTTATTCACATGGATATTATACAAATCGAATAATCACATGCAATATCACAAACCACTTTCATAATGATGGAATGCATAATGCTGAACTTTAATTTCTTTATCAAGGCCTCGTTCCAAGGCCTAGGGGATAACTATAACCGGAACCCAACCCAGAGTGCATCTAATAACTGGACACCAACCAGGGGTGCCTCTAATAACCGGACACCAACCTGGAGTGCCTCTAATAACCGGACACCAACCCGGAGTGCCTCTAATAACCGGACACCAACCCAGAGGGATTACTTTTACCGGTCCCCAACCCGGATATTACTATTCCAACACATTCATCTTAAGAAGGGGATGAAATATAACATAAAAATTTGTATTAAAACTAGCATGAGAAATGTCAATACATTACCAATAAACCATGAATGGTATAAAAATAACACATCCACAATTAAATATATCACAAAACCTTCAACAAAATATGGAAGATTTGTATCATGATAAATCAACTTCAAAACAAGTTTAAAATCCATTAAAGTATTTTGACATAGATGAGATTGATTTGTAAAACTATTTGAGAGAAATAACCCTTTTTCATGAAAACATTTAAAAGTCACACAATTTAGAAAAGAAGTCATTTAAAGACATTTTTGAATCAATGTTTCCCATACCACTTTGAATATTTTTAAAGGAATTAAAATTTTAAAAACATTCATGTCCATATAAATAAATCCTTAAAAACCATTTTGAAGACATGGACATTAATGAGAAAGATTTAGAAGAATAAATATTTAAAACATTTGAAATGATTTTTTAGTAAAAATTACCTTAAACGAATCCCTTTGAAAACTCTTTCATAAAATATGTACATGGATAATAAATATGTCACAGTAGATACTTATGTAAAAACAACCTCAGATAATAAAGAGACTGTGAAATTAACCCTTACCAGTTTTGTAACATACGAAACATACAACCCATGAAAGAGGTAATATAAAATTAATATATAAATACAAATAAATTACACATAGAATATAATTATGGGCATTACATACACCACACAAAAGGTAACAATGGAAATATGGCATGAATCTCACGGGAATAAGGAGTGAGATGAAAACCCCTTACCTTTCACTTTCATTTAGTCGAGGGTACGTTTAACCTCCTGTACAAAGATCACAATATGTTATTAAATTATAATAGAACCATATTAATATTTATGATATCATACATGATTCATTTATGACTTTATACTACCCATTTAATAATAATTTCTATTTTACGTTAACATTTCGGGTAATAATCACTTTCTTTATCTTATGGGTTTTAACTTGTCACTCTTGGTTGTATCACTTAGATCATGATTTAAATACTTCTAGAATATAAAACATGATAAATATATCATATATATTTATAATATAAATATGTATAATTGACATATATATAAAATGGAAAACACCGTTTATGGAGACGGTAGTCCGTACGTCTGCATAAACACTGTTTCTCTTTTCATATAGTATTGAACGGAAGTAAGTGAATAAAATATTTGTAAGTACATTAATCCTTATATATATATATATATCCAGTAGAATTATTATGTCATATACTACATACTTATTAGTAGTATATATTTTTATAATCATCGATGAATGGTGAACTTGGAAATGAATCTCATCGCGTCGTGGAGACGGTAATCCGTACGTACGCACGAGCGAAAATATCATTCTTTTGATATGAAAATAATATATAATTGGATGGTATATCATATATACAGAATCATTATCATGTTATATTTATTATTTAATGGAATTTCAAATCATTATTATATCCATCCAAATAATAATATATTGAATAACAATTACACCACAACGTGGAGACGGTAAACCGTACGTACGCACATATGGTGACATGTCATTCAAAGGATTGATTGAATACTGAATAAGGTTGTACCATATTTATAATAATATTACAGTATATAGGAGATACTGGATTCATTATTTTAGAATGGTAATAACAAAGAAGAAAGAAGTGGAAGAAGAAAGGAACTTGAAAAAGGGTGGTGAAATCATTACCTCTTCTTCGGGTTCTTCCTTTTGACTTGATCAAAAGGGATCTTAGGCTGGCTTTATGACTAAAATAAGGCCTATAGGATGCTGAGAGGGAACTTGATAGAGTATTTGGGTAGGGTTTGGCCGAAAAAAAGGATTTGAAGGTGTGAATTAATGAGAAGAGTGACTGTCCTTTTATAAGAGGGGTGAGGGGCACCTTTGGAAAATCTAGAAATATTATTTTATAATAAATTAATATTCGGTTTATAATGGATACAAAGTGGATTATTTAAAGGTTAAGGTGGGGATGGGTCGAAAACTACTCAACCAATATAATTTAGACAGGTTTGGCTCATTATATTAACCTTATCTTTTAGTTTTAACACTTAGTTTGTTAGTTTGACACTTACCATGTCACTTTGTATTTTTATATTATATAGTTAACAAACATACAATATACATCCAAGCAACCCCAAGTGGTCCATTTATGATAAAAATATCATGATATAAGTCTCTTGGCCGAACCATAGATTTTTAGGAATTTAATATCAATTAATAATATATATTTGTTTTAAAAACTCTTTTATGTGAATTTTGACACTATTCAATACTTGACTTTTGTAAAAATCATAATAGAATGATTACTTCAAACAAAGTTAATTAAATAAATCATAATATGTCATATAATCCTATAAAATTAGTTTAATTCATTAAAAGTCTCAAATTATATTTATTTGGGTATTTATAATATCAATTATTTTAATTTTTCACTATTATGGTAATTACTGCATCATCATTGTGTCATAATGAAATTAACTTATTTAATGTTTAAAAATTATAAATAAAATACCATTATGTAGGAAAGCTTTTTAGCATTCTAATGAATATTCATAGTTTAAAACCCAACATATATAACCCTATGTAAAAATTGTTTTTCTAAAAGATATATGCTTTTGTCATTTTTGTATTTATTTTAACTTAATTAATATAAAGTGTCATTATCACTTAAAAGTGGCTCCATGGGGTCCAAAAATCTACCCAAATATGCCCATAGTCGTACAGGTATCAAAAAATAATCTTAGGACACATTTTAGGGTAATTTATTATTATTTTAATTTAATTGTTTAACCCTTATTTACCATATTTACCCTTTAACCACGGTAAATAAAATATTTACCGAAGTAATTATTCAAAATTTCTAAAAATAAAAGTTACCTATTTACACAATTTCAACATCCTGGTTCCAAATATGGACTCCATTTTTCCAAATTCAAAACACAGAAGTGGCAGAAATTAATTTAAAATTAATTCCCATTGTCAAAACAAAAAGTGTGTTTTTAAGATATAATAACTATCAAAAGATTGATACTTGTTTATGTCCGGATTAATTGTGAAATTATGTCCAATGACCAAAATTGTATTAAATTGTAAAAATATATTCTAAATTTACTTTAAAACCACGCAAATTCATAATTTATCACTAATAATTATTTTAATTAAAAATGTTTTTTTTAATTTAAATATAGTAATTTTACTATTCATCAAAATATTAAAGTTATCCGAAAAGTACCAAAATTTCACCTTAGGATAATTTTGATACTCCGAATCCAAAAATGAAGTCCATTTTGAGAGATAAAATTTTTAAAATTTTAAAAAGTAGGTATTACTATTCATAATGGCTACTTTGATTGGTCGTGGTGTGTGTTAGAACTCGAAGTTGCGTACAACACACGCTACTGTATTATTCAAAGAGAAGCGTACCGTGGAAGCTCGGGGTGTTACAATCATACCTCTTTTCTATTTTTTCTATCAAACTATATGGTTATTTCATTATGGATGTTTTGTAACGACGATAGAATTGATTAAATTAATGAGCATAAAAGATAAAATTAAAATTAATTGGATTACACGTAAATATTACCTATGAAACGGCTAATAACTTAAATAAATTAACTTAATATTAACTAGAATGTGATAAATATGATAATATAGAGTTTATGCATAAAAGGATAAAATCCACACAAAAAATATTAGGCCTGTATAGCCTTCCATTACGTCGGTTAAAATTGAACCATAGTTAATCAATATTGACCATCCAAAGTTGGGGTTCTTTCAATAATAGGGGATTTATATCTTGATTTTTTTTGTTTTACTTAACTTAGTTACATCAAGGGTTGACGGTCAAAGTAGTACATGGGGTAACTGAGAGGAAAATGTTGAGGAAATTCAATTTAAGAATTTCTAGATTAGGGAGTCCCTTCAACTTATCAAGGGAGTATGATTTCATACAGTTGGAAATTGGAATTCCTACCTAAAACCTTTCATTTAACATGAACAACTAATTTTGGGGTAATGAGAAGGGGAAAATGGATCCTTGAAACTAGGAATTCTCCAAAACCTGATACTCTGAAGCTAATGGTGAGGATTATTGTGTTTTGATAATATATTATGAGAAAAATAAATATAAAATTTATTTATTTGTCTAAATTTTATTAGATATAGTACTAAAATTATACTTATATTATTTCCTATAAATATAATTAAAATAATAACAAACATGTCATTGTGATCTATAATTGAGAAGGAAAACCGTATAACTGTCCAAAGTTTCTAAGAATGGAAAAGGCGCCTACATGTTATCCTTTTCCATTGAAAGGTAATTATATGTTCCGGAAGAACCTTTTCCAGTGGCACCTAGTAATGAGGCATGTGATGAAGTGATATCTCTCTATGAGAATCAATTGAATGATGCTACAGATGTTCAGTATTCCATTCTATCATCCATGTCTAATGAGATTTTGAAGTAACATGTGGACATGGATGTATATATAATGATGTCTCATCTTTGGTATTACTATGAGAGTCTAAACCAATTGGGCCTCATGCAGTCAAACTTATTAGCTACATTGAACATTGAGACATTTTTAGAATTAAATTCTCAGATGTTTTTCATATAGATATCAAAATTTCATCAATACATAAGACATTTTTTATTTTTATTCTTAATTAGAAAATGAAAAACAAGGAGAAGAGTATTTCAGAACTTCTTACTCTGATACTCTAAGTGGATAAGGACATGGGGAATGGTAAAACCACTGCACTTATGGTGAATAATAAAATTAAGAACAAGGAAAAGGGTCCCAAGACTTATAAATAGTATAAATCTCTTTAGCACCATCCTTCCAAGAATAAGATGATCCAGAGGCCAGGAAATGAAAAGGAGGCATTATGTTTTGTTTGTGGCAAGCCATGAAAATGGAAGAGGAGTACACATATAAGCTAGGGGAAGCTAAAGGTGCATTAATTATTGAGTTTAATCATTCAATATGTATACATTGGGTATTAGATAAAACTTTTGGGGATCACATCTATATCAAAATACAGGAACCAAGTAGATTCTGAATGATTTCTAGAGGAGAGGTAGATCTGAGAGCCACTAATGGTGAAAGGTTGGATGTTCTAGACATTATTGACTACCACCATTCATTACCAATTAGAATGATTTTGGTTTTCAAAGATTTTTATTATATACCTATAGTTAACAAGAACATAATTTATGTATCAATTCTATATTCAAATGGGTTTATTTTCAAGTTTGGAAATAAAATATGTTTACTTTATAAGTACAACAAATAATATGGTAAATAAAATTTAAATAATGGTCTTTATATATTAAATTATGAATACAAGTATTTGAAATTGAAAATGAATCATGTTCACATGAATCATATAACACGTTGCTTTCGCATCACCTTCTAGGTCATGTAAATGGGAACCGTTTGACAAAGCTATGTCAATATGGTAATTTAGACTCTTCTGATCTAAAACCACTTCAAATATTTCATGCTTTTTTTAATAAGGAAAAATTAACAAACAACCATTTGGTGTACATGATGAAATGGACACAGTGCTTCTAGGATTGGTACACAAAAATGTGTGTGGACAATTTCTAGTAGAAGCTATAGGTGGATATTCTAACTATATAAATTTTATTAATGACTGGAGTAGATACGGATACGTCAACATAGTGAGGTATAAGTCTGGTTGTTTTTGGAAATTCAAGGAATCCAAGAATTAAGTAGTGAATAAACATGGTAAGAAGATAATGAATCTTTGATTGGATTGCGTTGGAAAATATCATAACTAATAGTTTATATACATTATAAGTGAGTTTCGGATTCCTTATCAACTCACTCCACATTAAACACCATAGTGAAATTATGTTAGTTAAAGAATGACCTATTCATTGGTGGACATGTTATGGTTGATAATGAGTCATGTAGATCTTTCATTATCCTTATGGGGTATGCATTAAAAACTACAACATACCCATTAAAAATTATACTAACTAAAGCATAAAATAGATATTTTTTGAGTTATGGAGTGTAAAGAACCCCATTTTGTCAAATACATGTGTATGGGGTTATGAAATGTCTGGTAAGGACTTATTTGGGATCAAACTAGAACCTCAGAGAATGAAGTGTGCCTTTATAGGGTATCTTATAGAAACAAAGGGATACTACATATACAACAATCTAAAAGTAAATTTAATGTCACCAGACATGCCATATTTGTTGAGATGGAGAAGATCATTAAAAGGGATTGTGGGAACAAGATTGACTCAATAAAGTTGATACTCAAGAAACACAAGATTTGGTATAATAACTAATACCACAAGTCCCCATGGAAAAAGTTGTTCCTAAAATATAAATATTCGTTAGGAGTATAAGGGAGGTAAAAAAACCAACAAGATATGGTTTTGTAGTAAAATAATATGGTGAATCATTATTAGTTGACAATGTTGAACCTCTTTCCTACAAGGATGTAGTAGAGATCACATAAGCTGCACGATGGTAAGAATCCATGAGTTATTAAATGTATTCCATATATTAAAACTTTTTTTGGGTTAGGTTCAATGATCTAGTAGATGTAAATCCCATTTGATTCAAAGGGGTATTTCAAAGTGATATGGAAATGGATGGTAATATAAATATCTATAAATAAAGGATAGATGCTAAAGGGTTCAAAACATGTCAATGAATTGAATATGATGAAACATTTCCACCAGTTACCATGTTTAAAACCATAATAATCCAACTTGATTTATAATCTTAACATGATTTTGAGATTTGGTAGACTGATGTCAAAACTACATTCTATAATGGGAACGTTCAGGAAGATGTCTATATAATACGTCCAAAAGTGTTTGTTAATCTAGGTGATGAAAAAAGGATTTAGAAGTTGCAGAGATCCATTTATGGAATGAAGAAAACATCCATGTCATGAGAAATTCGATTTGGTGAATCCATTAAAGAATATGGTTACATTAAGAATGAAAGTGATCCATGTGTTTAAAAATGATTTAGTGGGAATGCATTCCTTATCCTAGTAGTATATATTGATGAAATATTACATATTAGAAACAATATACGCGTCCTAATGTTAGTTCAGGGTTTTTTAAATAAGTATTTAACAATAAAGGACAATGGTTAAGTAGCCTATATTCTAGAGAGAATTATTATTCATGATATATCCAAGAGGGTATCTGAATTAAGTCAAATTACATATGATTACTAGATACTAAAGAGTTTTAGTATAGAAAAATCCAAGAGGGGATTGGTTCCAATGTCACACGACATACATATTTGGAATAAAATGTTTCCTCATACACAACATGATAAAGAGATAACGAGTAATATCCTATACGAATTAACGATTGGACCAATCATATATGCTATGTTATGTACTATATTTAATATTAACTATATATTGAGCATGGTTGGAATATATCAAGAATATTCTAGAGAAAAAAATTAGTATGATGGTAAGGTTATCCTTAACCATCTAATAAGAACTAAGGATATGTACCACATGTATGGAGGAGATGAGGAGTTGGTCATCATAGGTTATACAGATGCAAGTTTTTAGATAAATTAGTATGATCTGATGTTGAAATCAAGGGATATTTTCAATCTCAACAGAAGAGCTGTGATCTGGAAGAGTTCAAAGCAGCCAATTTTTGTTGATTATATAGTGGAGTATGAGTATATAACAGCTTTTGGTAGTCAAGGAGGATATTTGTATTTGGAACTTTATTTAGGAGCTTGATGTGGTACCTACAAGTAAAGACTCTATAACATTTTTTGTGATAATACTATAGTGGTGGCTCTTACAAAAGAGTTATGGTCATACCCACAGAAAAAGAATATACTCCGGGTGTATCATCTCTTGAGGGATTTATATCGGTGGGGTGATGTTTTAGGGATAAGAGTACCAAAAAAAAAGACCATGTAGGACCCCTTTATTAAAGTCCTATATTAGCAGAATAATGAGTATCATGTGATAGTTGGAAGAATGAAGGTTATACGAAATTGGAACTAGTGGAAGTGAGAGTCTGTTGGAGTAGGTTTCCTAGAAAAATTCTTTTGTACTTTTTGATAGAATGAATTCATAGTTTTCAATATTTATAAAATCTTTATGAATTCATGATTTTTCTTATACGTAACATTTTATGTGATAATGTCCCAAGATTAGTTGTCATACCAAAAAGTCATAGCAATTCCCTACTATGATGAGAATCCATAAGTGCTAAACATCTATTCTTAATGTATGTTCTATATCCTGATTAAATCATTTGGGGGAAAACTGATACATGCTATTAGGGTTGAAGACACATAGGACTTTGAGGCACCTTCTCAAGGTGTACACCCTTGGTAATATCATGTAAGATATTACGAGGATGAGATCCACATGTTGGAAATCCATATTTATATACGTAACTAGATTTTACTATCATCATAAATGTGTATTGGTACTTATAATTTTAAATTATAATTAATGATTATTATGAGTTTTTTAGTCTGATGTATTGTCAAAAACTGTGATGACAAAATTTCATAGAGAAGTAGGATTTGTTAGGTGCGTCACAATTAATATTTCATTAATAAATAATGTGAGAAAGGATTTATCCTTTATGTTATTTAATGGAAGTTTTTATCCTTGTACCTTTTTCGGAAATGATATAGCCCAAATAAATCCATGGCCATGGTGTTCTATTGGAATGATCGATTTTTAGAAAGTTAATGAAAGAGACATCGAGCACATTGGTTGATGACACTAACATACAACCTGCTGTATTTGAGATTTCATGATAATGAGATTATATTACAAATTAATAATTTTTATGAGGTGGAATGTCAATGCATAATTAACATCATTATTTATTGGATCCTTGGTTTCCTTCTAGATGATGACCTTCTACTTCTAGCTTCTTCACTTAATGCCATTGAGAAATAGGAGTAGAGGGTAACACACTATGTGTATATATAATCTTAGTCAAATAATATATTATTATTTGTTATTTATTAGGTTGAATAAATATTATTCCTATAGGTGTTTTAATAATTAATCCTATATTATTGATCTCATATATCCTATCACCAGTTATTCAAGAGAATATAATTTGAGAAGAATATTTAATAAATATTTATTTAGTATGTAATATATAATATTTATTTATTTAACGATGAATAATGCAGTGATTTTTATTTAATAATATATAATTATTATTCAATGTCTAATAAATATTATGGTGGAATGGCGGAATGATATTTTGGTATAATGAGAAATAATTAATATTTATTATTATATTATTACGTTTTTGGATACACGTAGTGTGTGTCCCTCTAGGCCTCTTTCTTAGTGGCATTTGGTGAAGTAGCCTAATGTCCAAGTTCAAAATCATACAACATGAAAAGGCACCCCTAATGAAATAAGTTAATTCTATAAAAACATTTATCCTTATATGGATTCTTACTGTGTAATATAATCCCTTTATCATGATATATCAAATCAATAAGGTTTCATGCATGTAATATCAACCAATGTGTTCAATGTCTCTTTATTTGACTATATAGAAATATATCTTCCCTATAAAACACCATGGTCATGGATTTATTTAGGCTATATCATTTCCAACCATGATACATAGATATGAACTTCCGTAAAAGAATAGAAGGGACCGATCCTTTCTTGCATGATTCATTAATGCGATATTAATTATGATACACCCAATGTATCCTACATTACAAAAAAAATTTTGTCATGGTTTTCATCAATACAACAAATTATGTGACTCATAGTACTCATTAATAATAAATTATAATATCTAAGAACAAAAACACATGTCAATAGATATAAACATCCAATGGTATATATAAATGTGTTTTTTCTAATAGAGGGTCTCGTTCTCATAATATCCTACTGGATAATATCAAGGGTTTAAATCATAAGAAGGATCCTCAATGTCCTATTAGTCTGAACCCCTAATATACACTATCAGTTGTGTCCCTCAAATGTTATCATGCTACTATAGAACATATATTAAGAATAGTTTCGTAGAACTTCTCAGTTATCATCATTGAGGGGAACTGTTATGACCTTTTGGTGCGATAGCTACTCTTAATACATTATTACATACAATGTCACATAAAATAATGATCATTATTTTATAAAAAAATGATTATTATTCAAAAATAATAATTCATGTTATCTTAAAATACATTAGAGTTGGTTATAGGGCACAAAATAAAATAACATTTCCATCAAAACTATTTTGATTAGATATTGTTTGTTTCTTATATAAACAGATGTTGAATTAATTTATATAAAAAATTTTATATAAATATGCTAACTTGTATAGTCATAGTTTAATGATTAGGGAAGTCGTTTTGGGAAATCCTGTTTAGTTTTCTACTCAATCCTTACTTGGGCACTTTGGCATGCTTTAAGATATTGTTTTCTATGATAAAATTAAAGGAAATTGTTTTCATTTCTTTAGTAATGAATTTTGACACTTTGGGTACAGCTTGTGGAGTTGGATCTAGGAGAATTTTTGGCTTGGTAGAGTTATATATTTGGGTCCTTGAGTTTTTTTGGTCTCTTATTCCATCTTATAATCTGATATAGGTTTTGGTTTCCACATTGTTCTCTGGTATGGTCTACTGTTGGTTTGGTTACTTTTTTTCTATATTATATTGTACTCATGAATCAGATAGTGGCTATCTGGTTATGATTATGTGGTTTTATTGTTAAATATTTAACTGAAATCCATCCCTAAATTTTTTATGAATCCTATGGCATTTATTGTCAGAATTTGGTGTCTTGAGGATGTCACCTAAGGCCTAGTAATCTCACCACATCTTCCAAAGCCAATGGGTGAGAGGCATGATGTTACAATATCACTACTAAGAATGGAAATATTAAATATTGTTTATTTCTCCTTCATGAATAGTCATGTATTATTTACCCTTATGTCCATGAAATTCAGTATTTGTGTATAATGGATGATCTTGGAAGAAGGAGATTAACACTATATGTAGTATATGATGAAATGGAGTATAATTTTGGATTCTAACATTAGTATATTATGTATTAAGGATTATATATTATTAGGAATTGTTACTTGTATATGGTGACTTATATAATTATCATATGTTTTATTTTGAATATAATTATCATTTATTTGTGATTATATTACATGGTTGGTTATTAATATATATTATGGATGATGATGATGTATCATAGTAGGGGAAAGGCTATACTCTGAGGTAATGCGTTCCATTATTTGAGAAGATAACTTAGAGATGATTACCAGTCCTTGACCAATTACAGGCTAGTTTGTAAAGTTTATGTACAATATTTAATGATGTGATATATTGGTATCAGTTTATAAGGATAGTTCTTAGATTTTTTCAAAAACAAGGATTCCTTAGGATAGTTAGAATGAAATTTATAAAGAAACCTAGATTTATGTAGTAATAATAGAGGATCATGAAAGGGTTTCAATTTGTAGAAATATTCTTAATAATGATACATATTTTATATTCATGATTAATACCTCAGTATTTGAAATAAAGTTGTAATGAATGGAAAAATGCATCATACAACTTAAATTCACGATTATATGGTTATATGCTCATTTATTAGATTGAATTGGTGGTTAGTTTATGTGGAAAATACTGAATAGGGATCTATTTATATATATAACATATTCCCTGAGCTATATATAAATATATATTTTTAGAAATAGTGTAATGTTATTACAATGATTAGGATATTATATTTTACATCAACTATTTTGATGGTAAGTTGATATAGAGATAATAGATGACATGTTAGATAATTACTCAAGATATATACTTGTACAATACCTAAGTGGAATCAAATTTTAGTCTTTATATATTGTTATATTTAATTATTATTATGTCAAAAACACATCCATCTATTTACCTCTTCTTTGTGATATTATTTTATGGGAATTTCCAATTCTGTCTAATGTGACATTGAAATTTTTTTTACAATACACACGAAGTTGATAGTTTATACCCATATATTTGTACAAACTAGATTGAAAATTATTATGAAAATTTTAATATTTTATGATTATAAAATTTTAATGAGATTATTATTTTCCTTGATATTTTATAAATTAATTTATCGAATTGATTTATCAATTTTAAAATTTTCATTTCACACAACACTAAAAATACTTTATTTTATATTAAATAACTATGTTTGTCCTAAATTATAAGAAAAACAAAGTTAATCATTCACTACATGAAAAATAAATTTCATCTTTCTCTTCACAAAACACTGACGTTAGCATGCGTTACATGCAACAATGACTTTCCTCCATGGCCTGCCTAACATGAAAAACAGAGTTTTACAGAACAACAATATTTGGGAATGTTATTATTTAAAATATTAAGATATAAAATAGAATTGAAATTTTATTTTATTAATATTATTTATTAATTTATAAAAGAATGTGGTTTAAATAAATATAATATCAATTCATAGGAAACCAATTGATTAGAAATGAATATGATAACCAATTGAATGTACAAGAAAATTTTCATATAGTCTCACACGTATTTTAAAAAATAAATTAAATTGACTTGTGAGTGATATTAATGTAATATATATATTGTATATTCAATAAAATATGTCTTATATTCATCAAATATATTCGATATACATAAGATAAGAACAAACTCAATTTTAGGCATAAAAACATATACTTTTAAGGTAATTGTTAATATTTTTAAGGGAGTCCCAAATTAAAATCCAATTTTGAAACCTTTATTGATTAAATATGGAAAAATAAAATTAATATTTGGAAAATAAAAATAAATTTTAGTTTATGATAATTTTTTTTATTATTATATAAGGTTTCATTTTTTAATGAACAGTTAAAAATACTAGATTTTAATTCAAAACAACCTTTTCGTATAATTTATTTATAAGGTTAAATTATATTTTCACTTGGTTAAAATTTTTAATTAGACCATATTTTTATAAAATTAAACCAATTTTTTTCATTATAATAAATTTAAATTTGAAATTGGGTATAAAAAACATAGCAACAGTTTGGACGTTTTTAGTTTAAAAACCCACAGTGCTGCCCCGTTAGTGGGATTAATTTTAAATTAATTTATAACACTTATGTGATTATAATTTATAAAAATTGATCCAAATTTTGGAATTAGAAATTTTTTTAATTTATAACAATTTTCATTTGGTTTTTGACCAAAAATACAGTGAATGTGATTAAAATTAATTGTAATGGTTAAAAGGAAATTTTGGTTAATAATGTACAAAACCATAAATTTAAGACACAAACAGCCTATAAACATGTCTAAAACCCATTGGATGGCCATTATAATTTGATTAAACTTCCATTATTGTGTTGTTTTTATTTTAATTTTTTTTCTAAGATCATGGGTACACGTATATTGTTTAAAAAATGCCAAGTGCATCATTTCTTTTCCATATAAAAGGCCACCACTTATCACTCTTATTCACACCCATAAACCACTTAGGTTTAGAAATTATCATCCCATTAATAATACAAAAATATCTCCCTTCCACCTATAATCCCCCCCCCCCTTGGGCACAATTCAATCCATAGAATCCTTTTGGCACAAACCAAATGGAGTTACCAGATATAGAGGTAACGTCTTCTCTCATGCTTCTTTTTTTAATTCACCACAGCGCCAGTCTATTTATTCTTTGATTTTTAAAAAAACTAGTATCTTAAATATATCAGGACTCTTTTAGGCTAAGTATTATACCTACACTTATACACACCTCCATCTAATTGGTGACCAACATACTGTTTATGTGTACGACCCACTACCACCTCAGTAAATGATGATTGTTCATTTTTCCATTATAGTCTCTCATAATGGACATAATGATGGTCACAATATATTTATATATCATATATTATATTTATTATATCTTTAATATTCTTTATTCCATTTACACCACATACATTGTTTTCTTTTCATTTGGTGAAAATTTGATAATTTCATTTGAGAAAGTGTGGACTACCGCCCCCTCAAAGCGATGTGATTCATTCACACACTAAATAGAACATATTAAATATGGGTTTAGTAAAAATATATGATATAAAAATTCCAATTGAATAATTATATATATACACATATTTAATTTACCTTATTTCTTTCAACACGTTGATAAAAACTGAAACAACGTTCATGCGTACCTATGACTTTCCTTCTCCATGAACGGTGTATTCCATTTTATACTTCAATTTCCAATGTATTATTATAATAAAAATATAATGAATAAAAATTATATTTAAATCATGGTTTAAATACTTGAAATCATGATTTAAATATTAAGGATCAAAGATATAACAAATCATGAAACATGGGAAAAAAGAAAGTATTACCAGAAGTGAAACCTTAACATAGAATTGTTAACTAGAGGGAAATATAAAGCCATAATAAAACCATATATGGTACTATAAGTAATAATATTTATATGTGATATATTTATAATAAATTTATATTTAGTAGACATTATTTTTTAAAAAGTACAATGAGAGTCATGACACAAGGAAAGGTAGTTTCATATAACGTTTTATTTCTTTGAGATACATGCTTTATTCACCATCGATTTCATTTATGTGGTGTGTATACATAAAATGGATTTATTCTATGATTAATATACTTAATGTTTTGGGTATTTACATATGAATTATATGATATATATTTAATGGGGTAAATGTTTCAAAATTTACCAAATCGGTAAAGTAGTTTTGTCTCAAATTGGTTTCTATGAGACATATATTTTATTAAGAACCTACATATTTAATGAAGTTTATATTCTTCCAATTGATAAGTTGTATCATGAATCTCTTTATTTTAATAATATTTTATGATTAATTAAATTTAATTTTCTTAAATTAAGAGTATGATCCCATGAATGAAATTGGTAACAATTTATTGAAACAACCACATTGCTTTTTGACATTGTTAATTGTTATTATTTTTAGATGAAATATTATGATACATATCTCAACAGCACTAATTATATTACTTATACACTTTTAATTAAATATATATCCATATATTAGTTCCATTTTCCAAATCTTTGGTACTTATTATAATTAGGAAATCTTATTTTGAAAAATTTGACTGTATCTCTCTCTTCGGTCAGAAATATTTTTTATTTCAAAACCATGTTTTCAAATATTATTTGAATAAAATTTTCAATGAAAAAGTATTTTAAATTTATTTTATGCTTTAAAAATTTTTATTTATAAGTTTTGTAGTTATATTCAATGAAATGGTTTTCAGAAGGTTTTCAATCTGCCTTTATAAATATTCAAATTATTTTCAAAGAAATGGTTTTCAAAATGTTTCACAGATTTATTTATAAGTTTTCATAGTATATTCAATGAAATGATTTTTAAAACAATTTACATATCTTTTTATAATTTCCAATGTGTTTTTAAATAAAAAGGATTTTAAGATGTTTTGAATCTTATTTTATATATTTTCACGGAAAAATGTTTTCAAATTGTTTTCGAGCCTCTTTTATAATTTTTCAAGGAAAATTGTTTTCTAAATGTTTTCAGGACATATTTATATGTTTAAAAGGTATTATCAATGATGTTTTTTCAAAACATTTTCAAGATTCATTCATATTTTTTCAAGAGAAAGTGATTTCAGAACATTTTCATGCTTTCTTTATATGTTTTCAATGTGTTTTCATGAAAATGTTTTTTATAAATTTTTGAATATTAATTTATAATCTTGCAAGGAAATTTGTTTTAATAATAATTTCAAATATTATTTATAATATTAAAATGTATTTTATAATAAAATTATTTTCAAATGGTTTTATGTATTAAAAATCCTTTTTTCAAAAATAAGTATATTTTCCTCAAGAAACATGTTTGAAATATATTTCAAAATTATTTTTACATCTATAATGACATCCATTTATGTTACTAATTCCTTTCTATTAAATTATCCGAAGATTCCATTCATGTTATTTATATGAATGGTTTATGCATAATTTCGTGCTATTAATGAAAACCTTTTGTCTTTTAAAGGTTATATGTTTATGAAATCTGTTTTTCTATCAGGGGTTATTCTTTTGATGAAATGATTATGGAACCAATATATTTTTCCATAGGTTATGATATGTTTATATGTTTATGATACCCATTTGATTTCGTGGGTTATGACAAGATTTTTTATGGTTTTATGGCACATGTGTGTATGATTTCACTCTGAGATAGTTGGGACCTATATATCCCTATAATGCATTAGGTATAAATTTATTTCTCCTGAGATAGAAATTTCTAGAATAAGAAATGAACTTGGTTCAGTATTATTGGGTTGGAATGAGAAATGAACAGAAGTTAGTAATATAGGTCTATAATGAGGAGTAAACTTTGTTTAGTAATATATGGTTGGAATAAGGAGTGAACTCGGTTTAGTAATATAGGGCCAGAATGGGCTGTGAACCCGATTTAGTAAATGAAATTTTCCATCAAGATGGAATTGGTTTTGATTCCTTTACTACTATGGAAATCAAATTATATTCTTATGTGTTTTCCAAAATTCTATGTTTTATTCTTATTATGTTCTTCCATGAATTATTCTCTTAATTCAATAATGATCCATGTCTTATGGATTACAAATATCTATTATGATATCTAATATTTAGGGTATTATTTTAAAATGTTATTCTCATGTTCCATACCCTTTGTTTATGTTATTCTTACACATTTCCTTTATTTACCCTTACTGAGTGTTCGATATCACCACTTCTTATGTTTCCTTTCCCCAAGTTATGAATAAATTTTTTAGTAATAAGGACTACAGACAGATATATTTATGGGAGATGTTAATGATCTTTCACCAAGATAGAATATTTGTTTCCATGATTCGAAAGACACTAGAATAATACGGTCCTTGGGAATGTATTATTGTAATGTACTGAATATTCATCTAAAATGGTGAATTATCCATGTATGTAAAGTTCGGTTCACTACAGTTGGTATCAAAGGGATGTTTATTTATCCTTTGAAAAGTAGGTTGAGAAAAATTTATAGGGATACCTTGGTATATTTATATGAATATTTATAGGGATGTCTCCTAAGGATAATTATAAGGATGTGCTAATGTTTAGGAGAATGTATTGAAATTTATTTAAGGATATAGTGGGTGGTTTAATATCAATACATCCCTAACTGGATACTACAAGTGGATTTCGCCCAGGAATATATGTACATAGGGATAATAACTTTGAAAATATGATCAGGGTCTGACTCATGGTAATTTGGTACCCTTACAGAAGCATTGTTTCACACCTGGTTTGACACTCTTGGGGAATATTATTTGGGAATTAAAAAACTTTTCATGAACTATAATAAATGATTTAAATATAATATGGCTATAAATAAATTCAGATGAACCTAGGTTTTTGTCAATTATGGAAGGTGTCATGATTAAAACATTACATAAGTAATTATTTTCACAGATGTGTGGTTTTACCCAATGAAAATTAATGCTTACTCTATGCTTCTAGTTTTAGAAAATATAGGGAATATAAAGGAAATGGATTAATGTTGAATGTTGTAGAAACTTTTATAATGAGCTGTAAAGTGGGATGATCAGTAGTTTGTATAGAAGACCATAGTTAAAAGTCTATTTAGTGATTATGTTTATTTGAAATATCTCTATCTTATTTGTTTTGTAAATTATATTAGTGTGGTCTTAGAAAAAGAAATCATATATGTCACATGACAACCAATCAAGTCCGACATGGCCACGAGTCTTGAACCCATGACCGAAGGATGACAATGGTTTCACACCTACCACTACCCTACTTGATATCTTGGAAAATTTATAATGATTTTTATGAAGAAATTAATGATAAATTCATTTTATGGGGGGAATAATGTTACAACCCAAGATTTTTTGAATTATTATTTGTCGAATTAATTTAACGCTTTTCATATTTTCCATTCCATGTAATACTGAAAATATTTTATTATATATTAAATCACTATGTATGGCTTGTGTTATATGAAACAAAAATTTATTCATGCACTACATACAAAATAAATTTTACCCTTCTCTATATGGAACACTGAGTTTAGTCCGCGTAACATGCAACAATGAATTTCGTTGATGGCTAGCATAACATGCACGATTGGGTTTAAACGAACAAAAATATAATAAAATATTATTATATAACATAATTATATAAAAAATCTCCATTCAATTAGAGATTATGAATAGTATTTTTTAATTAATAAAAATATATGGTTAAGACAAATATAATATGAATTCATAGGATAACAATTAATTAGAAATGATTATGAAAACCAATTGAATACAAAGGAAAATATTAATATGGTCTTATATATATCTAACCCTAATAAATTAAATTAATTAGTGATTGATATTAATATAATAAATATTTTTTATATTCAATAAAATATTTTATAAATTTATCCAATATATTCAACGGACATAAGATAAGAACACACTCAATTTATGCATAAAAACTATATTTTTAAGGTAGTTTTATCGACTTTTAATGGGGAACCAATTTTAATTCCAAATTTCTGTACTTTTATATATTTAATATTTCAAAATAAAATTCATCTGTGGAAGAGAAACGTAAAAATTATTTTAAGATAAATTTTTTGTTTTATTTCAATAAGGTTTCATTGTTTAATGAATAATTAAAAATACTTGATTATAATTCAGAACTATCGTTTCATATAATTTTTTTGTAAAGATAAATTATATTTTATTTTGGTCTAAATGTTTAATTAAATCAAATTTTTATAAATTAACCCAGTTTAGGTCATTGGAATCAATTTCAATTTGAAATTGTGTATAAAATAGTTTTCAAAACATTGGATGTTTTTACATTAAAACCCCACACTATTATCCTTAACATGATTAATTTTAAATTAATTTATTTCACTTATGTGACTATAATTTGGAAAATTGGATTAAATATTTGGAATCATAATAATTTATATTTTATAATAAGTTCAACATTTTTTTTATAAAAAATATAATTGAAATTGAATAAAATTAATTACAACGGTTAAGAGAAAAATTAGGTTAACAATGTACTGAACCATAAAGACCTACAAAATTTTACAAAACCCATTTTATGTACATTATTCAGCCATTAAAAATCCATTGTTATGTATTTTTTGTGTTTTTTACTGTTTTTAAGTAACAACGTGGGTACACCTAACTTATTTTGTAAAAATGCCAAGTGTTTCCTTTCCCTTCCCTATAAAAGGCCACCGCCTCTCCCTCTTCTTCAAATATCTCAACCCAATTAGAGTCAGCCAATATTAAAACAATAATATTAAAAAAATCACTCCCTTTCTCTTATAATCCTATCCTTGGGCATAAATCAATCCAAGGAATCCTTTTGGCATAAATGAAAAGGATTTACCTAATTAAGAGGTAACATCTTCTCTCATGCTCCTTTCTTTAATTTTATCTCTACAACCCCTCAAATATCTTTATTAAATGATTTTATAAAACCTATTATATTAAATATAATACTATTTTTTTATACCATGTATTTTAAATACACTTACAAACACCTCAATCTAATGGGTAACGAACATACTTTTTATATGTATTGAGAACTACTGGCTCTCTAAATGATGATTGTTCATTTTTCCTTTACCGGCTCTCGTGGCGGATATTATGATGGAAAATTCATTTTTATATGTAATATATTATATTTTTAATTTATTTAATCTTATTTATTCCTCTAAAATAGATATCTTTTTTACTTTTTAATTAGTTTAAATATGATTTATTCATTTGAGAAAATGTGGACTACCTCCCCCTCAAAGTGATGTGATACGTTCACAAAATACATGGAATGTATTAATGATGGGTTTAGTGAAATTATATGATATATATGATATAAAAATTATATTAGAATAATTATATATTTATTCAAATCTATACATATATTTCATTTACCTTCTTTGTTTCCATAAGATAATAAAAATGGAAACAATGGTCATGCATATGTATGGCTTACCGTCTCAATGAACGATGTATTTTATTTCATACTTCTATATCCTATTAATTATTATAATAAAGACATAACAAATATAAATTATATTTAAATAATGGATTAAATTCTTTTAATCATGATTTAAATATAAGGACCAAATATATAAGAAATTAAGAAACATGCGAAAAATAAAGCAGATATTACCCGAAGTGAAACCTTAACATAGAATTTTTAACAAGCAGGTTATATAAAGACATAATAAAACCATATATGTTATTAGAAGTAATAATATGTTTCTGTTATATATTTATAATATTTTAATATTTTTTAGACAAGAGTTTCTAATGAGTATGATGAGAGTCAATACATATAGAAAGGGAGTTTCATCAAAGTTTTTATTTCTGTGAGATACATGCTTCACTCATTACCCATTCCTTTTGTGTGGTTTATATACTAAACATAGATTTATTATACGATTATTATAATTAAATTTATGTTTATTTACATATCCATTCTATTTTATTTATTTCATGGGGTTAATGTTTCAAAATTTACAAAATTGGTAATGTAGTCCTGTCTCAAACTGCCTTCTTTGAGGGACATGTTTCGTTATGAACCTATATCCCTTAACTTAGTGTATATGCTTCCAATTGAAATATTATATCAAGAATATCCTTATTTTAATTAAATATTTTGATTCATGTAATTTTTTCTTATATTAATAGTATTATCCAAACTAACCATGTGGTAAGAGTTTATTGAAACAACCTCATCACTTTTCGAGATTGTTAATGATAATGCTTCTTTTGGTGAAATATTATGATCCACATATCAAGAAAAGTCATAATATTCCTTATCCTCTATTTATTCATGATATATATATGTCTTAGTACCCTTTTTCACTCTTAGTTTCTTAATACAATTAAGAAAATGTATTTTAAAAAATAGGACTATATATCTCTCTTCGATCGAAAAACTGTTTTATTTCAAAATCATGTTTTAAAAAATGATTTCAAAAATGTTTTTAAATGATATTTGAAGGTAATTTTCAAAAAGATATTATTTTAAAAATGTTCTATGATTTTAAAAAATCATTTATATGTTTCAAATTTATTTTCAAAGATATTATATTAAAAAATATTTCAATATTTCTTTATAATTTTTGAAAGTATATTTAATGAAATGGATTTCAAAAAATTTTCAAGCATTATTTATATTCTTTAAAATTATCTTTATTGAAATTGGGTTTTACAAAATTATAAATATTTCTTTATATGTTTTCAATATTTTTTCAATGAAATTGACTTGAAAATATTTTGAATATTATTTTATAAATTTTCAAGGAAAAAGGTTTCCAAAATATTTTAAAGCTTCATTTATAAGATTTTAATAAATATAGTTTTCAAATTTTTTTCAAGAATTATTTATAAGTTTTAAAATTATTTTAAAATAAAAGATTTCAAAATATTTATAAGATTATTTTTTATGTTTTCATGTAAAATATTTTTCAAAACATTTTAAGCATTATTTATTTGTTTTCAAATTTTTTTCAAAGAAAAATGTTCTTGAAATATTTTTAATATTGTTTTATAATATTTCATGTAAAAAGGGTTTCAAAATGATTTCATGTATTCTTTATAATATTTAAATATATTTTATATAAAAATTATTTTCAAATGGTTTTATGTATTAAGAATACCTTTTCAAAGATGAAATTAAATTTTCCACAAAAAATGATTTTGAAATATATTTCGAAGATAATTTCAATCTCAGATGAGATAAATTGATGTTACTCATTAATTTATAGGAATTTATCTAAAGGTTCTATTAATATTCAATATATTACGATTTTATGCTTAATATCACTGTCTTTATGAAACTCATTTCTCTTTCATAGGTTATATGTTTTGGAAATCAGTTTCTCTTTAATGGGTTGTGCTTTTGATAAAATGATTATGAAACCTATATAATTTTCCACAAGTTATGATATGTTTATATATATGTCATACACATATCATTTAATGGGTTAAGATATGATTGTTTATGATTTTTGGAACATATATGTATTATTTTACTATGAAATGGGTGACACTTATATTGCCATCCAATGCATTAGGTTAAGATTTATACCTAATGACATAGACATGGCTAGAACGAGAAATGAACTGTATTCAGTATTACATGTATTGAACGAGAAATCAACACAGCTAAGTAATACTAGGCTCGAAGGAGTATTGAACTCAGTTTAGTAATATTGGGATGTAATGAGGAGTGAACTTAGTTCAGTAGTACATGGCTAGAATTGGGTGTGAACCCGGTTTAGTAAAGGAAGTTATCCTTCAAGATGGACTTGGTAGGGATTCCTTAACTATTATGGAAAGCCTATTATATTATTACGTGTTTTCCCTAATTCCTTATTTTATTCTTATGTTGAGATTTCATGATTTATGAACTTAATTATATTATGATATACATCTTATGAATTTTCCAATCTTTATTATGAACTCTAATATACTGGGTATGATATTCAAATGTTATGCTTATTCATTTCATTTATTTACCCTTACCGAGCATTTGAGCTCACCCCTTATTATGATTTTTTTCCATATGTTATGAAGATTGGTTTTAGGTAGAAGTAATGTAGGTGGAGTTCATTATGGGAGATGTTTATGATCTTTCACTTGGATAGAATATATTATTTAGAAGTTTCCAAATACACTAAACTATTATGTTCCACAAGCATGTATTATTATTATGTTTTAAATATTCATCTAAAATTGTGTAATATCCATGTATTTTAATCCAATTTTTCTATAAGTATGGTTGAATATTTTATTATTATATATTTATAAATCATAGTGTAATATGGTTGCATTATTTTCTATTAACATAATTTATCTTGGTTTATAAAAATAATAAATTTTCTAATGCATAAGTAATAAATGAATTTATTGTTAGTTTTCAAATGAAGGGATATAAAAATATTTGTGTCTTAATACTTATTATTGAATCTTAGAATATTTGTGGATATTATATTTGGTATTTATAAAGAATTTATAATGGAAGTTAGTGTGATATTATTATGATGATGAGTGATGATCGTTATGTTAAACAATTAATAACAATATAATCTGAATTAAACTGTATCAGGAAATGATTTATATCCTAATTATGGTTATGTTAATATAAAAAATCATGTAAATGAGACATTGGGATATTTGGGTAAAAGTGGTAGGAATATGAAATTCCATAAGTATTGTTTGTGAAACATTGTTTATATTAAGTGATATTATAAGGTCTAGAAAAGATTTATTATTATCATTTGTATATATATTTAACTATTATCTATGAATATCATGATATGGATCCTTGATAAAAACTCAATAATTATATAAAAATGTTAAAAGAAATAATATGTGTATATGATACTTCCTTAAAAGCAACTTCTATAGTGGAGAGAAATGGAATAAAACACATATTTTACTAGTTGTTGAAATCATAATGGACCAAATTTATTTTTAGTTTAGTTAAGTAGATATATTGAAGAAAATAAATTTATGTTGAAACATTTTTTACTAATAATTAGTGTGATTATTGTCAAATAATGTAGTGGATAATTATAATAAGATTGAAGGAAAATTATTTGAATTGTATAATAAAAACTTGATATCAATCTAGAGTCATTATTAGATATTGGTATTAATTGTTGAAGGAAAGAAAAATTAAATTTTAATACGATTTCAATTTGTAATTTGGGTGATAATTCATTAATATGATTAATTTTTGGATGTATGTTATTACAACCATAACTATAGAAACCAAGGGCCAATGTTTATTATTATAATGTAAATATAATATATAGATTACAACACACATGTTCCCAAAGTTTTGTAGTATTAGAAGATTTTATATATACATGATCATTGAAATAAATTAAAAGCATTTAAAAAATCATAAAAATATACACACAATTATTAGTACTTAAAATGATTCATTCTTTAAGGTTCACTGTGGAAATGGGAAACCAATATAAGGGTGAGGTCAAATTCATTGTAAAGGGTAGAATATAATGAAAGATAACATGGAATAAACATGAAATGTATATTATTTTGGGAATAAATAGTTAAATAATTCTATATAAATTATAACAACAGTATACATAACTCATTGATAATAAATCAATTGTAATAAATAATCACATGTATAATAATTGAAAAGGATATCGTAATGATGGAATTCATAATTCAATAAATCATTACATACCATCAAGGCCTCAAGTAAATGAATTATACATAAAAGGGTAACAAACAACTTTTATCCAAACAAGTTTATCTCATGTGTCCTATGAATACATTGAGGTTCTACATTATTCTATGTTAGACCCATTACTTGATAGGTCTAATACATTCTTCACCTGAAAATAAGTGCTAAAATTATATATCATAATGTTACAAAAGGGATAAATATCTTAAACAAGGCATAATAACCAACTAATATCCATAATTAAATAATGGTTATATGTATTTTCTTTATTTCCCTAATGAAATTAATTTTATAAATTTATAGTGAATTACATTAAATCATAATAATTAATGAAAATTAACTTTTTATTTCAAAAAACCCACAAAAAAACAAAAAAAACAATATCATACAATCTCAAGTTGGGAAGAAGTAATAATTTAATCCAAATAATGAATTATAAGGTGTTCATAGTATATAGAATAAAAGGATATGCGGTTATGTCAAAATATCTATGAAAATAAAAATGGAAAATATCATATTAGATGTCCAAATGATAGAATAAAAAAATAATAAAAATAATCTATAATCTATAAAGGTATGAATACAGATGGATGAGATATCATAATAAATATTTTGGATAGGAAAAAATTAAATAAAAATATTCCCAGATAAACATCGTAGGTATTAAAAGAAATAAACCACAAAGAAATGAATATCCCCAAAAAAGAAATAAAAAATATTTCTAAAAAAATAATGGATAATATTAGAAACATAGTAATAATAAGAGAGATACATATATAGAGAGTGATATAGAACATAAGAAAATAATAGAAAAATAGTCGGATAATATTTTTACCATTTTTAATGTTGGGGACAAGGCCTGGTTTTATTACTAAATAGAGAAACACTTATTTATTTATGAGTAAAGGGAAAATAATTACATTGCATGAAGGCCTAGGGGAACCAAGGCCCAAGGAAACTATCCATATGTTCGTCTAAGATATTCTCTATGTACTATAACTAGCAGGACAAATACATGGCCCTTAGGACTCATAGTTTGTAGGCCCATAAGATATCCCTAACATGAAGGCCCACACTCTTTCCATCCCACCAGACGCTCTCCCGCCTGGACCATCCAAACAAATACCTCACACCTATTTAGACCCACACTACTTTCTAAAGTTCCCTGCATTATGAGACACTTCTACTACTACCCCCATGGTCAAAAGGCATAGTCGTCACCGACCCCACACACTAGAAAGCTCTATTTTACTATGCACTTCTCCTATTGTCACAGTTTCCACTAATCCTATTCACCAAAACTACCACCATATTCTCCCAAACATAATATTGGATGACCCCACATACATGGGGAGAAAATAAATTGCACCCAAAATGGAGGGTGAAAATTTCTATGGTCAGGATTTTATCCTCAATTACGTAGTGTGATGCCACAACCATGTACCACTATGCTATGGTACTAGTCACTAGTACCCTTACATTCATTCCAAATTTAAACTATATATCTTATAGCCTAATGAATATTGAAACTATATTAATTAAATACATTCTTCATAACATTCTTCTTGTTGTTTCCTTATCATCATTACTTTTTCACTTATGTATTCTTTACTTATATGTTTCATATTGTTTATATCATTCAATACAAGAGGTTTAGTACATTTTACAAAAACATATTTTGTAGAATGGAAATGGAAAAAGGTACCTATTAAATGGTTCTATAAGATATAAATGTAGAATGGTTATATTTTAACTTCATACTTGACATAAAATAGTTCAAAAATTTAGTATATAGTTAAAAATTATAGAAAATTTCCTGGTAATCATATTTTATATGCTTATAAAGATGATGATGAATAATATTTAACATTACCAATATAATTATTATTGTATCATTTCAAAATATTTAACAAAAATTAATAATATTTTTAAAGTTATATTTATTCATGATAATCAAATTAAAATTATCCATGAATGGACTAAGAGAAAATAAAATTTCATCATTCACTTTGGTAGTATATACCTACCATGGGTGAATCTTGTTTTTAAGAGGGTTAAAAAGAATAGGAAATCTAATAAATATTTGACCTTAATAAAAAATTATTTTATAATTACACTACTATTTTAATTTTTCATTAAGGATTGCCTATATTATAAAAGGTAAAATTTAATAATAGAAATGAAAATAATTGTATTTTCAAACCCTTACCTTGCTCTCTGAGACCCCTCCCATAGAGTTATCCATAAGACTTCAATGGAGGGTCTTCTAGATAAAACATGGGTGCAAGAATGTTGGTATAAGGGTTTAGATAGTGATTCTTCAAGACATATATCAAATGAAAAAACAATTGAGTGTGGATAAAATCATGGAGAAATGGGTGTATTTATAGCTAAAGGATAAGCGAATCTTTGTATAAAGTAATATGTAATTTATTTTTTATCATTAGAATAGTAAAGAGAATTAATTCTTATGACAATTAATAATACTTGAATATTGTTTGAAATTTTATACACACATAAAACTAAATGGAATAATTGGAATATTTTATAAAATCTAAAGAATCTAAAGTTTTTTAGGAGATGAAAATATAATTTAGGCATTCAAAATTGATTAATAGGTTTATAAATGAAAATTATTATTTTTAAAGACATTAATTTTATCATTATATTATTTTTACTTCATGATTTTTTCGTATAAATTTGAGAATTATTTTTACATCTTAATTATGTCATTAAACTTACAATATGTTAAAAAAGAAAATAATTTTTCTATTCAAATATAATTCAAATTTTTCATAAAAATACCAAAAAATCACCCTAATTTGTTTTAATCATGATGATTCCAAAATTTCAACTATTTCATGAGAATAATTTTCACTAAATGGGAAATTTAATTATTAAATAAAATTTAGTATTTAATTTAAAAAATTCATTTATAATTATAAAATACTGAAACGTTATTTTAATAATTATTTTTTATTTCATCATATAAAAATCACCATATAATTCTTTGATTAATAATGATAATTTATATTTATTAACTATAGTATTACAATATGGTATTTTTAATTTTACATGACATGTTTATATTACATATAATGGTCACAAAACTATGATAATGGTGATAATATTTTTTCAATGATCACATTAACATTACAATGGTATTATTACCCATTATAAAAACAATTTATTTTACAATTTAGCAACTTTTTAAATATTGATGGAGTTCTTACATGACTATTATACACCTTTTTGTTTCCTGTATAATATCTATATTTTATTATTAATATTCCTTAAAAATTTTAATCCCTTAGAGTTTAAGATTATGGTGTTTCCCTAAACATTTAAATGTTTTAAATAACTAGTGATATGTATTCTAGTGAATGAAAACATCTAGTTGTATTGTAATACTATGATGAAATAAAAGTAATATTTTTTTAATAAAATGTTTAGTTTTTATATTAGAATCTTTGGTCTTATATTCTTCATTCTTAATTAAATTTTCCCCAACATTTTTGGGGCATACATCAAGCATCAAAAAATAATGGGTAATTCTTAATCATTTATTTCCCAGCCATTCACATTGGTTCGTCAAATATATGAAACATCTAAATAAATTTTTGTAATCATGTTTTTTGATTCCGCCATAATTTCTTAATAGTTTAAATAATTTGGTTGAACTCTTAATCATAGGAAAATTCATTTTCTATATCTATTTCTCTGGTGGTGATTTCATGCATCAGATCAGGTAATAATTGTTTAATAATGAGACATAAAGCACATCTTATACCTTAGAGATGCTGGGGGGAATAACTAAATTATAATAAATGAGGAAAATTGTTTCTAATATGTAAAAATTTCCAATATACCTTGGACTTAAATTTCCCTTCTTACCAAACTACATTAATCCCCTCCATGGGGTTACCTTTATAAAGACATAGTCCTCAAATAAAAATTCCTATCCCTTCTTTTTACTAATGTCATAGATTTTATATCTGTTATGATATTTCTTTGTAAGTTCTTATATAGATCACACATTTATAGATTTCATCACAACCTGCTTTGGAGAGCCTACCTTTCATTCCATGAAATCCTCCAATAAATTTGGATTATGGAATATTTTACCATAAAAACCATTATATGACATAATTTTTATGTTTGAATAAATTAATTTTACATGTGAATTCATTTATAGGTATGTACTAGTCCCATGTTATATATAATTTGAATGAGCACGACCCCAACATGTCCCATAATTTTTAAACAATACTTTTTTAACATCTATCTATTTGGAGGATGATATGTATTGCTCAAATACATATTATTGGTCAAATGTTTCTTAGTAAAATTCCTAAATTTGAATATTAGATTTGAGTCTCAAATAGATACAATTTATTCTAGTCATCCGTGAATACTAAAAAAATTCATTAATATAAATCCATGTAAATTCCATAAGGGTTAGAACCTCTGTTATCATTAGTAATTGAGTAGACCACGAAATGAGATCCATGATAAACCATATTGAATCATTCCTATTAGATTATTTGGGTGTCTAATGACAATATCTATTATAATATTTTTCCACTTCCACATAGTTTTAAGTAGAGTTTAAAAGACACCCATTGGAAGGTTATTTCTAAACCCTAACTTATTGAAATAAATAAATTTTTGAACCTGTTCCGAAATTTCCAATTCATATTTTCCTACTGTAATTTCTCAAATAATTAATATAATTATTACGTCCACCTAGATGTATTGAGAAATTTGAGCTCTGTATTGAAATAGAAAATATCTATTCAACTCAAGTGGTAATGGTATATATAATATTTTTTCAAATTTCAAAATACATGTCTCATATAGGAAGTGTTGAAATTTTTTATATTTTTCACCAAAATACTTCATTTTTAGCCAATTTTAATCTTGTTGATAATTTTTTATAATTTATTATATATTGGTGGGAATTTACTTCCAATAGGAATGATGTTTTCACTTTACATTTCAATGCTTAAATTTTGTATAACAAATAATTTTGTATCCAATTCCATCCATATCATCGATACCAAACAAAAATTGTTGTTACATAAATGATATTGTAAATTTTTCCTACATAGGATAGTAGTGTATCATTCACCCATTTCCCTTTTTAAATTTCACCCAACTCCTTTTCCTCATGATGATTTATTTTTGTTTGAATATATACTCCAAAATATAAGGTTACTTATATATGTCATATCTTTCATTATGTAGATACTTTCTCTATATTATCAAGGAAAAAATTTTTGGCATCAAATATTAATCTTTTTTGGATAATGTTAATCATGGTCCATTAATTATCTTGAAACATAATTAACAACTTTTTCATTTCAAACAAGGACACACCATCACCATTTCTACTATGAAATACTATATATTACGATCTCTTCCTTCCACATTTGTAATGTTAATATATTTTTTCACTTAATATCTTCTTTAGTTCTTATAAAAATTCTTCATATTCCTTAAACAATGTGAATTGAACATATTCAACAATCGACATGTGTAATTGTTATGTAAATTTTATTTTTCATCAAAAAATCATAAATACTAACATTACATTCTAGGGAAACTATACATTTAAGTTATAGTCTTTGGTTTTGTTTATTATTCAACCCCCTTATTCATCTAAAGGTCCAAATATATTCCATCCCTACTGAAAATATGGTTAAGAAAAGAAATCTATTGAAGTTGAAATTTATGGTTATTGATTTAATTACATATAATATTCTCTCTTAGGGACTCATGAATAAATTTTCATGCTTTTCATTCTCTTTATAACTCATAGTGTATATTAAAAAATCATAATTAAACACCATAAAACATTAATCAATATAATCCTTGAATACTATATTTATTAAATATAAAAACACAGAATGTTCATTTGTTATTCCAAAATGCATTACGTTAAACACATAACACTGACACCTTGTACAAGAAATACTTATCTAGTATATCATCATTAATAACATTTAATATATGATTACTAAAAAATGATTAATATTTGAAAATAATTGATCCCCTAAAAGTTTAATAATAAGACCATCAATTTAAATTGAATGATTATTTTTTTAACTACGATGTAATTTTTTTCTCTATAATTGATGAACAACCTCATAAAACCATTATTTTATATACAAGTAAGTCAACTGAAATCCAAATAGAGAAAATATTAAATATGAATCTATTATCAAGAATATAATATACTTACTTTTTATATTCTACCAATTTTTCCAACTTAACTCTATAATTTGTCCAAGGTATGGGTTTTTCATTGGGGGGTAATATCAATAGAGATTGAAAACTCATGATCAAGTCCATATCTAAGCAATATATTAGGAGATACAAAATTGTAATATTTCGCAAATAGTATATCATGAATTATTTTAATATTATTCTCCTTCATAAATTATTTTGGATTTTATTATTTTCAAATAATTCCATTATGATGAATCAATAAAGGTCGGTATTGAAATGAATCGAGAAATAAAGTTTATTTTATAAAAACACATGATTCTATTCCAAAATTATAGATTATAACCTATTTCTATCAGTATAGAATTTATTAATTGTAATTTGAGAGCCAATCCATCATAAGAATTATATCACAGTTAAATATTTTCACAACATATAAGTTTGTATCCGAATAACTTCAATGAATTCTAATAAACACAACACAATATATATTTTTTGTAGTATGACTTCCAATTGAAAAGTTTACTAAAAAGTGCGTTCTTAATGTAGGAATTATTAATTATTATTAGACAACCTAAAAGGTAAAAAAGTATGTGTGAAATTAGAATCATATAATTTATTATCTAAATTTGATTTCTATTATCTATGTTCCTTCATTATATAATTTGGGACTTAAAATTTAATTTTATACATTATGTAAGCCTAGCATTGATCCCTTAACATGTTATAAATTATAGTTCCTTGTCTCTTAGTTGATATATTGAATAATATGCCATCACCTTACAATTAAAGCATCAATTATTAGAATTATATCTCTTTTCTGCTTACACCACTGAGACTAATGGACTTTATCTATATACTTGAAACAAACCCCAAAGACATTCATTGATTAACTATGTTTTTTCTACCCATAATTATTATATTTTAGATATTTTAACCTTATATTCTTTTTTGTTTCCATGTTTGTCTCAACATAAATCTCAGATTTACTTTTCTTCTCTTATTTTTAGTTGAAAAATATAAGACACAAGAAAATATTTTTGAATTTTGAATGAACCTTTAATGATCTCCCAATAGAGTGAAAAGGTTTGAGACACAAATTACATTATAATAATCAACCATAGTCCATCAATAAAGTGATGTTATTAATTTATTGATTGTGTAACCGATATATATAATATCTCAGTAATGTAGAATAATAATCCTCATACTCACCAATAATTTCATCTTCCATTTTGTTTTAAATTAAATAATGTATATCTATATTTTAATTTTTCTCCAATGAATTTTTTTTCAAGGAATATCACCTTAAAATCCATTCATTTTATGCTTTCAATCTCTTCCGTCATTTCGTTATTTTAAATAAATTCCCAATATTGATAAACATATCCATATAGATGATATAAAACCGATATGAACATATCCCTTTCACTACATCTCAATGTAATGAATATATTATCAAATGAATTAATCCATTATTTAAACATTAATGGATTATTGTTTCCATTGAATGATGTAATTTTTTACCTCATGAAATGGTCTAATGTTGTTACATCTTATTGTGGTGAAATAGGTTGTCTGATACATATATGGTTATTTATTGTAACATGAGTCAAATATAAAAATACTGTGATAATTTAATTATCTCAAACACAAGTATCAGAGGATTACTCCACTGGGAAATATGTACACTAATTATGAGTTTTGACACAGTTTTTATTATATTCATCAGACATCATGTATATACAATGATATATAATAATTATTTGATGAATAACACTACAAATTATATATCATATCAAATATTTTTTTACAGCTATGTACATCTAAATATTGATTCTATTATTTATAATAATAATTATTTGATACCAAATATAAAAATCATGATTCTTATAACCTAATTTTAGAGGCTATTTATTACAATGAAAAAATTGAGATAATATTATTTATAATACAAAATATTATAAGTCTTAATAGACTATTTATATAATTGATCATTAAATTACAATATAAACAAAATATACATCCCAATAATAAATGAAAATTTATTATTCACCTATATTTATCCTTAGATTTTATGTTTCATTCTTAATTGTTCCTTGTTGAAATAAAAAAAATATAAAAGGTGAGCTGAAATGCATTGTAGAGGGTAGTATACAATTTAATATAATAATTAGTATACATACAACATATAGTGGGTATGGAATAAATAGTGAATTAATTCTATATACAATTTAACATGAGTATAATATAAACCTCAGAAAACATAAAAATGAAATTAAATAATCCCATGGATAATAATAATAAATGATCTCATAGTGATAAAAATTAATTACACTATATGTCACAACCAATACTTTATGGCCTAATTATAAGACATTATATGTTAGAGGGTAGGTATTTGTTTAGTACCCAAAATATGTTTTCCAATGAGACCAATCGATTCAGTGAGGGGGTATAAAAATTACATCCCCAGCCACCAGTTAATAAATTTAATACACCCCTTATATGAAAATGAATTTCTGAAAAATATAAACCATAATGTTACCTAATACATATCTTACATAAACAAGGAAACATAATCACTATTTTTCCATAAATACGTGACTGATAACTGTATTTTCATGATTTATCTATTGAATAAAATGGTATGACATTATATAGGAATACCCATATATAAAAATAATTATGAATATGGTATTCACAACATATAAAATAAAATAATATATTGTCATGTCAATAAAATTAGTAAAATGAGAAGAGAATATATAATATTAAACATTCATAGGATATAAGCATCAAATAAAGAAGTATAATTCATAAAAGGAATAATGAGGAAAGAGGAAACAATTTTACAACAATTGAGTAGAGGATGAAAGAAAATGGAAATGAATCCCTTATAATCATTATAGGTTTTGAATTAATAATAATAATAAGGGTAATAATAAATATATTTGTGTCACCATACAAAGAATGAATATTAAGTACACATAATATATATTTAATAAATGAAAAATATAAAAATATAAAGGGAGAGGGAGATAAATAATGATAAATATTATAAGTAAAAAGATGAAAAAGGGTTGAAGGGTTCTCTTACCTCCAGTACCTATAGGTTTTGGGGGATGCGTTGGTGGTGAGATTCTCATGGAGTGTGGGGGTTCTTCTGGTATGAGCATGGATTGCTTGTCTATGATGAATCCGGTTGGTTGGAATTCGGGTGGTTGGCTATGCATTTGAGGAGCTGTCAATCACAAGTCCAGTTTTGGTGTTTTTTTCTACTGTGTTGAAGGCTCAGGATTGGTGGATCTGCTGGTTGAATGTGGAATCAGTGGAATGGATCTGCTGGTTGAATGTGGTATCAGTGGAATGGATTTTGATTTGGCCTTCTCTTGGGTGATTTCGGCTCCCAAAGATTGTCAATTTTAATGATGGTGTGGTTGCTTTTCTATCTTGAATGAGTTTTTGGTTGGTCATTGTGTTTTTGAATTGTGTGTTTGAATTGTGTGTTTGAATTGTGTGTTTGAAGTTTGTTGTGAAGTCATGTATAGTTTACCACTTTTCCTCAAAAGTGTTTGTCAGTTTCTCACTTTTTCCTCAAAAGTGTTTGGAAAATAAAAATATCAATTTTCATATGTCTGTTATAATTAATTTAATTAAAATACAAGAATTATTGTGATGTAATTCTATATCCGTTGATAATTATGGTCACAATATGATGTGATCCATCGTTTATTCGTAGAATCTAAGTGTATGCTTCCTTTAGTGGTGATCCACACATGCTCCACCTATCTCTAGACATCACCGTAGGGATCTCCAGGTGCTAACATATAAGAGCCTTCTCTTAAGATGTCCACCTTCGATCTCCTTGAGAGCCGCATCTAAAGCACTCTCCTTGATTCAGTGGAGAAGGTTCTCTCTCGTAACATGACAACATTTTAGGAAGAAAAAAAACATTTCTCTCTTAGCTTGAGAGATTTATATAGATCTGTGGTGCACAACGACAAATAATTTCTTGGTCTAATGAGAATAATATAATTTTTATTTTATTACATAGAATAATAAAATGAATTAATTACCCAAAATCATTTATTTATTTCATTTAATTATTAGTAAGACCCAATGTCTAATAATAACAGTTGACTATTATCATCACTTGATATGCACCCAATGAATTAAATGTTATATTATTTAATTAAATAAATATTATTATTTCCCACAAATCCCCAGAAAAAATATAAAGTGTGTATATATTAATATACACTACCAGTACTTTTATTTTTCGATTTTATTTATCTTAACCACTTTATTTATTAAACCTTGAATAATCACTATTTATTTCTTATATAAATATCACTACATTACTTGCGAATAAATATATTATTTCACCCATAAAATATTCTCTTGATTAACTAGTGTCAATATAAATGTGATTAGAAAATCCTGAATAATTATTAAACCACAATCGATATTACTCTTTATTCAACTTGTTAAATTAATATTTAATTGAGATACTTAGAAACACATAGTGTGTGACACTCTAGGCCCCTTTCTTAGTGGAATTAGGCAGATCCTACCTAAAGTCCAAGGTTAGTATCTGGCAACATGCCAAGGCACCCATAAGGAATGAAGTTAATTCCGAAATGACGTGTCACCTCCTATGAATTATTACCTTGTAATGTGATCCCTCTGTCTCGATATCTCGAATCAAGTGGGTTTAATGCTAGTTCCAATAACCCATGTTCTTGATTATTATTTCTTTGACATCTTAGAATTGAAATTTCCCCTTCCTCACCATGGTCATGGATTTATTTAGTCTATATCAATTCCATCAAAGGGCTTGAGATATAATCTATCATTATGGAACAGAAGGGAAAATATTTTCTCGCATTATCTATTAATGCAGTATTACTCATAACGCACCCAACATATCCCAGATCACTACAAACATTGTGTATTCATAGATTTTCATCAATACATCTATGTGTGCATGTTCTTATACCCTTAAATAATAATCTTAATGTCTAAGGACCAATACACATGTCCGCAGATAGGAACACCCAATGAGACTATGAAATGTGGATTTCCAACTGCTGGGTATCGTTCTCATAATATCCTCCTGGATATCACCAAGGGAACACACTATGAGAAGGTGGCTCAATGTTTAATGAGTCATAACCCCTAATGGCCTATATTATTTGGGTCCCTCAAATAACATCATCCAGTCTTAGAACATATATTCAACAACAGTGTTATGGAACTTACAGGTTCTCATTATAGCAGGGATCTACTATGACTCTTTGGTAAAACAATTATCCTTAGTATATTGTCACATGACTTGTCATGAATAAAAAGAATCCAGATGTGAAAAGGTATTTATTAATGAATAAAGTAAAAATTTATTTTTTCTAGTCCATAAACTCTAACAGACTCACACTTCAGCTAGATCTAATTGCTAACATCCTTTAACCCACTAGCTCTGCTAATCATGCTTCTACTAATATTGGCATGTAGTCATGGGTTCCAAAACATTCTATTCTGTAGACACTCTACTCACTTCAACTTCACCCCTTCGATAAAAATCCCTCAAGAGATGATATTTCCAGAAATGTTCTTGGTCTATTGATGTTACCTTGGTTCTTTTTCAATATCCACAATAGTAATATTATCACAATACAATGTGATAGGATCATTACAGCTTGGAACCACATCATGATCATGGACAATGTTCCGAATCCAAATGGGTTCCTTGGCTATAACAGAAGCTTCTATATATTCGGAATCCGCTATAGAATCGAAAGTAACTGGATTCTTGGAACACTTCTAGTTCACAGCTCCTCCGTTGAGATAGAAATCATATCAAGATTGTAACTTTAGATCATTCTAATCATTCTAAAAACCAGAATCAGTATACCCTATGATAATAATCTCCTCGTCTCCTCCATACACCAGGAACATATCCTTAGTTATTCTCTAATACTTATGGATAGTCTTAAAAGTAGTCTAATTTGCTCTCCTGGATCTTCTTGATATCTTCCTACCATGCTCAGTGAATAGGCAAAATCAAGCCTGTTACATAATATGTTATACATTTGGATCCTATAGATGAAGTGTATGGGATATTTCTCATTATGTCTCTCTCATATTGTGTCTGAGGACACATTTTATTAACATTATGTAGTCCATGGGACACTGGAACTAATCCAATCTTGGATTGTTCCACACTAAATATATTTATTATCCGGCCAATGTATGTACCCTGAATTAGTCCAATTAGCTTTTTTTATCTATCACGAATTATCTTGATACCTAGAATGTAGGTTTATCTCTTAAGTCTTTAATGGAGAAACACTTGTTCAACCAGTCCTTAAATGACTATAAGACTGGTACATTGTTTCCAATAAGTAATAAGTTATCAACATATACTTCTAGGACAACGACCGCATTTGGATTAAACCACTTATAAATACATGGCTCACATCCATTCTTAATGATAAAAATTCATTTATGGCTTCATCAAATCTAATGTTATGTGACTTGGATGCTTGATTTAATCCATAAATGGATTTCTGCAACTTCCAAACCCGTTTGGATTCACTTGGTGTCACAAACACTTCTTGTTATGTCAGATAGATATCTTATTGAAGGTTCCCATTAAGGAATTCTATTTTGAAATCAATTTTCCAAATCTCGTAGTCATGGTAAGCTTCTATGGAAAGTATGATTCTTATGGATTTAAACATGGAAACTGGTGAGAAGGTTTCATCTTAGTCAATTCCTTAACGTTTTCTGAATCCTTTAGCCACTAGCCTTGCTTTATGGGTGATAAATACACCTTCCATGTCCATATTTCTCTTGAATACCCATTTTCATCCAACATGATTTACATCAACTAGCTCATTGAACAAAACCGAAACATGGTTTTAATATATGGAGTCCATCCCAGAATTCATAGCTTCTAGCCATCTTGTAGCTGCTGATCTCTCTACTTCTTCCTTATAGGATATAGGTTCATCGTTTTCCAACAATAATAATTCACCATCCTCAGTGACTAGGAAACCAAATCTCTCTGTTTCCCTTACCTCTCTTGAGATCATACATAATACTTATGTTTCTAGAACCTCTACCATGGGGACCTATGAAACTTATTCCTATACCAACTCTTGTGTATCTTGAGAATCAACTTTGTCAAAGTCAATCTTGCTCCCACTAACATTTATTAGGATGTTCTCCCTTTCAAGAAAGACAACTTGTCTGGTGATAGTCACTTTCTTGTCTAAAGGGTTATATAGGTAACATCATTTAATTTCGTTGGGATATCTATAATGATACACCTCATGTCCAGGGTTCTAGTTTGTTTCTTAAGAAGGCCTTAAAAAATACCTATCATCACTATACACATGTGTGTGACAAAATGGGTGTCTTTCCATTCCATATCTCATAGGGAATTCCATTTTCTACCATAATTGGTACTTGGTTTAATGTTTATGCTATAGCTTGTAATGAATATCCCTAAAAGGATAATGGAAGATCTGAATGAATCATCATCGAACTCATCATGTTTAACAAGGTGTGGTTTCTCCTTTCACTAACACCATTCCTTTGTGGTGTGTATAGAGCATTGAGTTAAGAAAGAATGCCAGACCCTCATAAAAGGTCGATGAATTATTAGTTCAGATATTCTCCACCTCTATCTGATCGAAGCTTCTTAATCTACTTACGAAGCCGATTATCTACATCATTCATTAATTCCATAAATTTATCTAAGGCCTCTGAATTATACCTCATTAATTATATATAACCATATCTACTCAAATCACCAGTAAAAGAAAAGAAGTATGAATATCCACCTTTAGCTTCTACTATAAATGTTCCACACACATTCATGTGTACTAATCCTAGAAGCTCTCTGGCCCTTTGACCCTGCCAACCGAAAGTCCACTTGTTCATTTTACCTTGTAGACAAGCTTGACATATATCAAGTGGTTTTAGCTCAGTAGATTCCAAATAACCATCTTGGCAGAGATTTTCAAGGGCTTCTCATTTATATGACCAAGACGACGATTCCACAACTGGGTGTTGTTGGAGCCATGTGTGTTTGTTTCGTTATCGATTTCTGGAACTTGGTTTTCATAATTTAATACATACAAACCGTTATTTAAATGATTCATACCAAAACATATGTTGTTCTTATAAAAGAAACGACACTTATTTCCAAACATGAAAATAAAACCATCCGTATCCAAACATGATAAAAAAAATAATGTTCTTGGCAACACTATGAACATAATAATAATTCTTCAAAACCAAAAGCATCCTAGATGAAAATAAGAGATGTTAATTACCAATGGAAGACACAAACAACCACGTTCCATTGGAACCTTGATGATCCACCTCTCCTATGGCAATATTTCTAAATCTACTTAGTTCCTACATTTGAATATATATGTTATCCCCACAAGCTATATCTAAAAACAAATGTGTAGAAATGAAAGGATTACAGTCAATAACGAATACACCGTTAGCATCCCCATGCTTCTGGGTGTAGTTCTTCTTCTACTGGCCTGGCTTTCCACTTAAAAAATACTACTTCTTATTAATTTCCCTACCTCTAGATTTTCCCCTTATTAGAGGGATGATTATCAGGGGATTTAGACTATTTATAAGTCTTTTGGCCCCATTGCATTGTCCTTCATTTTCTTATTCATCATAAGTACTGTGGTCTTGTCAAAACCCATGTCCTTTGCTGCCTGTAAAATTACTGTTACAAGTTCCGATATACTCTTATCATTATTGATCATGTTGTAGTTGACAATAAGGATAGAGAAGGTCTTGTGCAGTGAGGATATGATGATATTTATATATAACTCATCCGGGAATATAATCCCTAAGATGTCAAGGTGTTCAATGTATCCAATATGCTTGACTAAATGGGGACAAGCTGGCATAGAATCTCAATTCTTAGTTGTGAACAATGAAGTAGAGATCTCATATCTCTCTTGTCTCTCCTTCTCTTGCTATAGATCCTTAAGGTGAGACATAATGTTATACACATCTGTGTTTTCATGTTGCTCAAGGTCTCAATAGATATGGCCGATATCATGATGCATTGGAAATATATAGAATCATCCAAATGTTTAATATAGAAATATTTCTTCTCATCACTGGCCTCCTTTATAGGCACAACAATAATATGCTCCCCCAGTACATACAATTTCCTCTCGTGGTGAAGGATAATGCATAAACACCTCTTCTTCTCCATGAAATTGGTTTTATTGAGATCATTTTCATTATTTATTATGGTTATAAATGATATGTTTGAATTGAATTTTCTTTCCATTTCGAAAAAAAAGATGATAAAAGGTTTATTACTTTATCTTGATAAAAATGAGAAAAATAAATAAATTAATACTTATTAGTCTCCCACTATTATATCGAAATCCAATATCCCACACCATTGACTTCAAAATATTCTGTTGCCTGAATATTTCGGTTACAAGGAACCATAGTTCCCTTATTATCACCACAACTAGTGTGGGTGAATCAACTTGATGTGGTTTAGGTTGGAATTCCAAATTCCAACAACATTAACTCACAGTTCCTTCATCCATTAAGTGGACTCCCGAATCCTGAAATCTTTTTATTTTGGAATTCACCAAGCTATGCCTATTGGTCACACTAAGTACTATTGTGGAAATCAACCATTGATTTTATCCAAGTCAAGTCAACTAAAATCCATTAATTAGAATTCCTTGATAATTGAAAGCTCCCCAACTAGGGCAGGTCAAGTACATTGAACTATGGTTCGATTCTAACCAAGATTATGGAAGTCTATACCGACTTAAAATTTTGTTTCTGTGGTTTTATCCTTATACCAAAATTTCTATTTTATTATCTTTCTTACCTGATTTTTAATATTAAGTGGGATATACTTAAGTGATTAACAATGTCTATGATAATATTTATGCATAGGCCGGACATATTTTAGTTCCATCTTGTATGCTTGTTTAATTAATTAATTATGTGATCATGACAACACACCCATAATAAATAAACCATGAAATTGATAGAAATAAAATAAATGGCATGATAATTTTCTCATTTTATTGGTTAGTTTATCTAGTAGTTGATAATCTAACCTAAGACCTAGGGGAGAAACTCCTTGAACCTATTGGTTCCGTGTTTATAGCCTTCCACCTATCCACATTTGTATCTCATTGGGATTGGTTTCACCTTGGATCCTAACTTGAGCCGCCTCCACAAGGTTGTGAACTCCATCCATTACATAGGCTATTATCTCACTCGCAAGTGAGGGGTAAAATAGGGTTCTACATAAAAGAAACCTTGGGCACACATTCCGTACATATTAATGAGGAGAAGGCTCACATGCCAATAAATTTAATTTAAATAAATAAATTAAAAAGAAACCATCCATATAAAAAGGTATTGGTCTAGCTCATGATCATCCATGCATGAAATGATATATAATAATAAATAATACTAGCATTCAATTATTTAATTATTCTTGTTTAAGATGAATCATCCTAGAATCAATTAATTATATTTAATTAATCAGTCCCTTCATCTTAAACAATTTTCTAAATTACCTTTAGATTCTCATCCATCATAATTTAAAATAAATAAATTTATTTAAAATTATCTTTATACATAAATTGTACCTTGGAGGAAACCAGGTGATTTACCATTCATTACTACCTAATGAGTATAAATGAAAAATTAAAAAATCTTAAAATAAACACACACATATATATAAAATTCCAATCACGTGTTGTGCCTCATCTTTACAACCACACCATGGTACACATATCATGGGTTTGAATAATATAATAGTAAATTTTAATAAATCTCTGTAATTTGGATGAGTAAATGACATGTAGTTCTAACTACATGGTGTGTAATATCGTTCACCATCCATCTGAATTACACTCCCAAAGACATGGCATGTAGATGTACTTTGTAAACCATTGGAGTACACAGTGTGTCCATTGGGCCACACACTGTGTAGTGTCCACGTTATATGGTCTCTAGCTATGTAATCCATGTACATGGTATATATTCCAACCCTAAATTGAAGGGAATACATGTTGTTTCTATTGGGTCACACAATGTGTAATCTGGAAACTGCATGCCACCTATTCTTGGTCAAAACAAGGAGTCATTTATGACTTAAAAAGAAAAAAACAAATTTCTTGGTTTGGCAGACCATTCTAATGCATTGAATATTGACTACATACTTGTACTGCCAAATACACTCTGTGTGTTTTGGTGTTTTACGGATAGGATGCTTCGACACCTCCGAATGAGATCCTCTGTTTTATTATAATCAAAATTAAAAAAATATGTTTGTTTCTGTGAGTTGATTGAAAAATCAAAGAGGAGGAACATTTCTCAAGATTACGATTTGTAGAATTATTAACATGAATTGAAACAACTAAATTATAAAATGTGTAAATCATCAATGAAAAAATAAACTATTATATTCAATAATATAACTTCTTTGATATCACTTAGAGGTTCCAAGCACAGCGGATGTGCATGGATGGGAGTACCGAACATTACATTTTACCATTCCTTCCTTCCAATAGCCCAAAGGCCTTCATTTTTTATTGATTTTAATAATCCACCTTTCAATGGATGAGGTGGAACCCTCACAAGGCCCGTAGGTGTAAGTATTACATGAACTGTAGGCCTTAGAAGAATTCAATGCCTATAGGCTTTAAAAATTACATACAACTCAGAATAACTACTTGGCACTGATACTCCCCAGCATCTTCATCATGAAATCATCTCCTCACCTTCGTATGGATATTTGGATAGGATTTCCCACACATGCACTGGGTTGTCCCAATGGCAGGTGCTATACCCTCTCATTCTTGCAATCTATTAAACTTTTTCTATGGTGAAATCTCATTGCTCCTCCTCCTTCTAAAGTTTGTTCCATGTATGTTGTCAGGTTTTTATCTTCACTTAAGGTGTCCCGAAGGCCTTACTAAACCGAAGGCCTCGGTGGACCGAAGGCATTAAAGAACTCGAGGACAAAATCGGTGGCCCTAAGAGCCAAGCGAGGGAATATTCTCGGCTGTTACAGTACCAAACAGTGCCTGCTATAGTTCTCGCAATAGTACCTGCTACAATACCACTACAATACCTTCTACAGTACATGATACAGTAATGCTATAGTAACATAAATTAGCCTTTTCCTGCATTTCATCCCTGGTTTCTTATATTCACTTAAAGAGTCCTCACCAACTGGGCAGAGGCTCATGTGCTTAATTTTTACAATTAACAATGATCAATCTGAGATTTTTCATGCTGATAAAATGCTGAATAATTATAGTAGAATGATGAATGAAATAAAATAGGGGAGTCCCATAAACATAGAGAGGATCATCATAAGCTAGTTATAATTAATTATTTAAAATAAAATAATTACCTTGATATAATTCTATCTCAATTTATGTTCACGATCATGATCTGATGTGATCCATCATTGGGTCATAGAAGTCAAGTGTAGGCTTCTTCTAGTAGTGATCCACAAATTCTCCACGTATCTTTGGATGTTTCCAAAGGGATCTTTGGGTGCTAGTGTGGAAGATCATTTGCCTGTGATATACAACTTTGATCACCTTGAGAGCTGCTTCTAAAGCACTCTCCTTGATCTGGTGGAGGAGGATCTCACTCATAACTTGAGAGTGTTCTTCAATGAAAAAAAATATATCTTGTCTTGAGAGATTTATCTAGATTTTTTGTGCACAACCACATAGAATGGCTAGGCCTGATGAGAATAATATAATTTTGATTTTATTAATTAGAATAATATAATGATTTAATTACCTGAAATCATGTATTCATTTCATTTAATTCATAGTAAGACCCTAAGTCTAATATTATCTGTTGACTATTATTATCTCTTGACATGCACCTAGATAATTAATCATAATATTATTTAATTAAATAAATAATTTTATTTCTGATGAATCGCTAGAAAAACTACACAACATGTATACATTAATATACACGACATGCAAATTTGTTTTTCTATTTTATTTATTTTCTCCACTGTATTTATTAAACATTTAATAATGAATATTTATTTCTTAATTGAATATTACTATATTACTTATTAATAAATATATTATTTCACATAGAATATATTCTCTTGAATAGCTAGCTTCAAAAAAATGTGATTAGGAATCATTGATTAATTATTAAACCATAGTGGAGAATAATCTTTATTCAACTTTTTAAATTAATATTTAACTAAGATACTTGGAAACACGTAGCGTGTGAACCTGTATGCCTCTTTCTTAGTGGCATTTTCTAGAGTTTTTCTAAAGACTAAGGTTCATGTCTAGAAACACACTAATGAACCCATAGAAAAAGAATTTAATGCCACAATGACATGTCACCAACTATGAATGCTTACCGTGTAACAAAATCCCTTTGTCTCGATATCACAAATCAAGAAGGTTGCATGCTAGTGCAATCAACCCATGTGCTCGATTATTCATTCTTTGACATCCTAGAATTGAACTTGTCAATTCTTCACCATGGACATGGAATTATTTAGGTTTTATCAGTTCAATCAAAGGGTCTGAAATATCAAATCCCATCGTGGAACATAAGGGAAAAGTCATTTCTTTCATTATCTATTAATGTATTATTACTCATGACACACCCAGAATATCCTATCTTGATGTGAATAGTGTTTCATTGTAGTTTTCATCAATATATCTACGTGATTGATTTGTAATACCCATTAATAAGAATCATAAAGTCTAAATACCAATACAAACATCCATAGATAGGAACATGCAACAAAAATATTAAATGTGGATTTCCTTCTGGAAGGTGTCATTCTCATAATATCAAACTGAATATCACCAAGGGTACACACCATGAGAAAGTGCCTCAATGTTTTATGAGTCATCACCCCTAATGGCCTATATTATTTTTTTCCCACAAATAAAATCATTCTACCATAGAAAATATTTTCAAGAATAGTTTTATGAAACTTTAGGTTTCTAATAATTGCATGGATCTTCTATTACCCTTTAGTGCAACAACTATCCTTAGAACATTATCACATGCATTGTCATGTAGAAGAAAAATCAAGATTTGATAAGGTATTTAACAATGAATAAAGTACAAAGTAGTTAGTTTTAGGCCACAAACTCCAATGGTACGAACATAATCTATATATCCTATTACATCATAAAAAATAAAATAATATTTCTTAGTTAAATTATTAATAATATTTTTAAAATTTATTTCATAATTTTTTTATATTTTTTCTCTACTCAAAAGTTTTATGTTGTCTTATCAACAGTTAAAAAATGTTTGTCCCATAGTTCCAAAATTTCTTCTATTTATTGGTAATGTTAAGAATAACTTATTCAATGGTTCCATAAGTACTATAAGGGTCATGTTATTGATTTAATTTAATTATATAAGTAAAATAGTTACAAATTTTAGCAAAACGTTTTAACTCAAAAAATATTTCTCGGTAAACGTATTTTAGCCATTTAAATTATCTATGATAGTGTATCAATAATGTTATATAAATCGTAATATTTTTTCATCCATGAATATAATAAATATTTTAATAATATTAATAATACTATATTTATATATAAATTGTTTCAAAATATTTCGTGAAAGAGAGACTCATTCACTTAAGTATTATAAAACTACCATGGGTGAACATAGATTTTAAGAGAGTTTAAAATATGTGGAAAGGAAAAAAATATTTTATTTTTTAAAATAAAATAGACTAGAATTATAGAATTTCTTTAATCACACTTTAGGGAATAGTTATGTTATTTTTGGGGTAACAGTAGAATAAAAAATAAAATATATGGACTCTGAAACATGTACGTTGCACATTGAGATGCCTCACATTGGATCAACATTAGTACTTCAGTAGATGAACTTTTAACTTGAAAAAGGGATCAATAACAATAATACATTAATTTATTGAGTTATTTAGGTAAATATTTGGTAATTGATGAAATAATTACGAGTGAGGAGGAATGTGGAGAGAAGTGGGGTATTTATAAGAAAAGCATAAGGGTTTCATTAAGTAAAATTTTGAATAATTTATCTTTTTGGCTCAAGAATATGAATAATGTGAATTTTTATAAATAATAATTATGTTTGATTAATATATATATATATATATATAGTTGTAAAATTTATACTCACCCAATGCTGTATGGAATAATTGAAATATTTTATTCAATGTAAATAATCAGTAATATTGTTTTATTATATTGAAATATAACTTTTCCATTTAAAATTTATTTATTATAACACCCTGACCCTAGGTACCTAGAGTCGGTGAATTATTATATAACATTGGAATGATCACAAGATATCAAGTCATGAAACACTGACCAGTTTAGTAGCCTTAGATGTTCTAGATACATACATTAGTTTTACATTACAATATGAAATTAAAAAGAAACAATCTGTCTCCTTTAAACACACTCATATCCATTATCCTGTCCCAACAGGTCAGTCATAATATACTTCTTCACATCTTAAGAAAAATAAAACATAAGAAAGGGGTGAGCTCAAATGCTTGGAATGGATAATAACATAGAAGAAGCTATCATAAATATGCCTAAACATTTAAGGCAATGTATAAGACTAAAACAAAAGCATTTAAAACATAAAAATCAGAATAGTGTGGCCAACATAAATCAAATAATTCCATTTACTTATTTATATTGATATTATAATAGTCTAATAATCAGATGTAATATAAATATCTAATCTTATAATGATAGAATGAATAATGTGGGACATCATCATAACATAGTCAAGGCCTCAAGCCAAGACTACAATTTTTTTTCAAGGCCCTGTTTGGGGACACTAGTTTGTCTCATGAGACCTACTGATGCATCTAGGGGCTATAGAGGGCCCTTCCTATCACTTACTGTGTCCAATTCATTCCTCATATGAAAAGGGTGAAACAAAAAATTAACATTCATATTAAAACAAGCATATAAAATGATAATACTTTATCCATAAACCATGAATTGTATAAAAATAACACATCTGTAGTCAAATATATCACAAAGCCTTCAATACAATATGGAAGATTGTATTATAATAAATCAACATAAAAAAATGTAAAATCCAACAAAGGATGTTGACATAGATTAAATCAATCCAAAAACTAATTGATTGCAATATCTCTTTATACTTTGAAATCATTTAAAAGTTGTGTATCTATCAATGAATAAATTTATTTTGAAAATATTATTATAAGCATGTAAGGGTAGATTCAAAGGTTTTATAATGGAAGAAAATAGTTACAACCTATGTATTGGTTAAAATCATTCTTTCCTAAATTTGTCGAAAAGTTCATAATGTAATTTGTTTGGAAAATGACGGAATGAATCATTTCAAAAAAAAATTGAAAATTCATACAAGGTTATACATTTAATTAACCCATAGTCTAGGAAATAGTAAAAAAATCTGAAATACATTTTTAAGAAACATTGACATGGATGATAAAGAGGTCCCAGTAGATACTAACTTATAAGCAACTTCGAATAATGAAGAGATTATAAAATTAACCGTTATCTTGTAATTTTACATAGATGAGGGTGTGTTAACCTCTTTTGTAATACTTAAATCATTTTTATAAAATTATAATGAACCACATACATAAATATGATAAAATATATGATCCTATAATATTTCTTTGTTAATAATATTTCAGTAGTATCATTGTTTCGAGTGTAAACTGATTCATTTTCCTTTATATGTTTTTTACATAAGTCAAGTTTTTTATGGATAATATGTATCTGATTCATAACAATAATAATATTTTGTTTATTTTCATCATCAAATGAGAATTATTCTTGAATGGTTACAATGGGGAATGAAATCTCATCGCATTGTTCAGATGGTAGGTCGTGTGTACGCACGAGTGACAATATCATTCCATTGATGGTGAAATCAAAAATAATTCGATGATATATTATATATATAGAATCATTTAATTGTTAAATTTATTATTTACATCAATTATACTCATTATTATACCGATCTAAAGAATTAAGTATTGAAAAAAAACTACACCACGACGTGGTTATGGTAAGTCGTACGTACAAGCATATGGTGACTCTTTCATTCATAGGATGAATAGAATAATGAATATGGTTATAAAAGATTTATAATAACATCACAATATGTATAAGTTTCTGGAGATATTATTTTGGTATGGAAAAAATAGATAAAGAGGAAGTGGATGAAGAAAAAAACATTGAAGGAGGTGATGAAATAATTACATCTTCTTCAAGTGCTTCATTTTGATTTGAAAAAAAGGGATACATATATTGGATTTATGATAAAATTATGTAGACAAGGATGAATTGATGGTCGTTGGGATAAGATTTTGGCAGGATTCGGCCAAGTCAAATGACTTTGGAGGTGTGAATTTAAGAGAAGGGGAAGTACCCTTTTATAAGATAGGTGAGGGGAACTTTAGGAAGAGCTTCAAATATTATTTTATTATCAAATTATTTTTGGTTTTTAATAGATCCTAATAGATTTAGATGGAGTCTATGGTGGATATGGGTATACATCCTCTCAACCAATAGGTTTTGGATAAGTTTAGGTCACTATATTAACCTTATCTTTTAGATTTAAATCTTTGTTAAACAATTTAACTTTTACCATGTCTTCTTGTATTTTTATACATGATGGTTAACATAGTTACTATAAAATTAAAATAGAACCTCATGTGGTTCATTAATGACATATATAACATTATCTATGTAGTTTGGAAAAATCTTAGATATTTAGGAATATTATATCATTTTATAAAATATTATTTGTTTTAGAAACTCATTTATGTCAATTTTGACACTATTTAGTATTTGATTTTTGTGAAATTCATAAAGACTTTATTACTTCTAAAAAAATATATTTATTCAACCCTAAAATGTCATATTAACCAATAAAATTCTTTTATGTCATAAAAAATTTCTAACTATATTTTTTTAACATTTATAATATCATTTATTTTATTCATTTATTAAAAAGGAAAATACTTCATCATTATTGTGTCATAATAATATATATTTATTTTATGATTAAAAATTATTAATAAAATATTATGATGTATGAAATATTTTTAGATATATTATTAATATTTTTAGATTAAGATATCAATTATATAGCCTCATAAAAATTTATATTTAGTGAAAGATACATGTTTATGTTATATTATTCAATAATTTAAATTAATTCTTATAATATGTCATTTTCACATCAATGTGGAACCAAGGGGTCCCCAAATCAACCCAAGGAATCCCATGGTCGTAAATAGATCATCCAATAAGATTTGGACATTTGTTATGGTAGTTTAATAGTATTATAATATTGTTTTTTTACCTTTATTTACCAGATTTACCCTTTTACCAAAGTAAATAAAATAATTACTGAAGTTACTATTAATAATGTACAAAAAATCAAAGGTAAATATTTAGATAATTTGGAACTTTTGATACCAAATATGGAGTCCAATTTTGTAAATTCAAAAAAAAGATGTTGCAGTAATTAATTTAAAAATAATTCATGTTGTGAAAACCAAAAAGGGGTTTTTTTAAAGTAAAAATGATCAAAAGATTAACTTGTTTTTTTGTACAATTTCAAAGTGAAATTGCATCCAATGTCCAAAATTATATTAAATGATAAAAATATAATCTAATGATACATTAAATCTACTCAGATTTATAATTTAACACTATAAATTATTTTGATTAATAATTTTGTTTTTAATTAAAATTTAGTATTTTTCACTATTCATCAAAATATGAAAGTTATCAGAATAGTACCAAAACATCACCCTATGATAATTTTGATATTCCAAATAAAAAAAATATATTTTGAAAAATAAAATTTATAATATTTCATAAAGTGGGTATTAATATTCATAACTACTTTTTAAACTGGTAGTTTGATTGGTCAAGATGTGGTACTCAGAGCTGCGTACAACACAAGCTATTGAATTAATTAAAAAGAAGTGCATTGTGGAATCTTAGGGTGTTACATTATTCTCTCCATACAATAATTTCAGCCTCAAAATTTCTAGATTATTACTGCATAAAAATATTCGAGGGGTTCTTCATCATAAGATCCTCGGGTTCCCACATTGCCACTTCCATTTTACAGTTTCTCTAAAGAACTTTCACAAGATGAGTCGTCCTGTAATGACAAAAAAAATCATTAATGAAATTTCTTATTTGTCTATTTAAATGTATTTTTATGGTTATGTAAAATGAATGCACTTATTTTGTTTTATTTTCAGCATTTTAAAATACCATTAAGAATTGTGACTATTGCTAATATAGGTGTTGAACAGTGATAACCTGATTATTATAAATATAGGGCTTTAGAAAATCCAGTTTACTCACACAAAGGAAGCAATAACCTCATCCAGTAGACTGGCCCCGTACTATGCCCATTTTTTGGAGCTCGGAAAGGAGTTTGCATCATTGGGCTTCTCTAATGGCCATGGCCAAGCCATGCTTGAAAACGTGAATCATGAATGGAACCACCTACAAGAGAAGTGGAAGTTAATATGGATTATAACTCAAGCGATGTTATCCGAGCCACCCCTAGAGTCTGTCACCATCACACACCTTACCCTATGGTCTTATGTTGGTGTTATAAGGTGTTATGTAACAAGACCCTAGTACTATGATTATATGCATTATTTTTGTATATAATAATGAATATTCATTCATTTTATTATTGTAACTCTGTAAATAGTTTTTAAAGCACAAATAGTATTTTTAGTTAATTTTCAACTATGAAATCTATTTTGATAAATTAATGTATTTTTTAATTAAATAATATTTTCGTTAAATATTATTATTATTAAATTACTTTTATTAATTATAAATGATTATATAATATTTACGAATAAAATTTTAATTTTCTATTATGGTTTGAAATATGTTTTTTTCAAAACCCATGATTTTTCGATAAATTTTGATTTTTTTTAAAAAGTGAAAATTCACATATGTCGAAAATTATTTTGATAAAATGAATAATATTTTTGGAATCAGGATGTCAAAATTATAAAATGGTGACTTTTTCATAATTTTTTGAGACAATCAAATTTTTGGGTAAAAATTAAATATCGTTTAAATATATAATGTGTTTTATGACATCATAATGACCCAATAGTGATGTAATAAAATACTCTAAACATTATGTTTGGCGAATATATTTTTTACCATTAAAATAATATGATTTTAGGTTTCTATTATTAATTTTACATTTCTTCAGTGGACCCTTCAAGTCTTATAAAAAATTTTAGCTTTTTAAATTGATTTCCTTGACAGTGTGACTCACCTTCATATAATAACCCTATTATTTTAAGAGGTGAAGCCATTAGACTTATAAAATATTGTTTTCCAATACCCTTTGGAAAAACCATGGGCCAAAAACATGTTCTGGATTGTGGTTTTGATTATTTTAATGTGTGGTGTCCAAAACCTAAATAATATAGAATTCCCTATATGTTCCTATATAAACCCACCCAATCACTCACTCCCTCTTCACTAAAAGCCTTTGGAGTTAATCTAAATTCAACCATCATCTCTCTACAATCTCCCCAAGGTGCCTCAAGCTCCAGAGAAGCCTCTCTCAAGACCCTCCCATGCCTTTGGGATCACACTTCCAATAAGGGATTCCCTCGTTTTTCCATGTATCCAAGTTTCATAATATTGTTATGCCCTTTAATTTTCAATTATAAATTTTGGGGTGTGATTTTCATCCTCCACTATAATTTACACTTTATTTTTGAATGATGAGAGATGCATTTCTCTCTCATCGATGCCTTCCATGTATACCTGTTACCATGCTGAAATTCCATAAGGAATTTCTCTCTCCTCATTTACATTCAAGTAATTATTTTGTATCATGCATACAAATTCCATTACAATTGTTGGGACATTTATCTATATTACCCCCTTACTTTCTATTTCATGTAAAGATGATGTGACACCCCTTTCTCTATCATCAACAATTTTTATGAATTCTTATGTCATGCTATTATGCTGCCGAAATTGCACCATATTTTTTCAAGCCAAATTCATTGTGTAGTGAATACCATGCTCATTTATATATCAAGGTTATTCACATTTAGAAACATTTACATATTGATTGCTGTGTTTCATGTATGAATTCGATATTCCTCTATCTTGTAATAAATGATGATGAATCCATTTTTTATGATCCATGTGGCATACTTATGAATGAAATAAAATGTTTAAGAAGGGTGCACCCTAATAGAGTTTCAATGCATTGGGTAATGTATATTATCATGATACTTCAAGTGAAATGGGTATTGAATTATGCTAATTAAAGTGAAATGATAGTTTACTCATGCTTCATGTTAAATCAGGGTTTACTCACGCTCTATGTGCAATTATCCTTAGCTGATTCTAATACCATGTTAATTGTTTTTTTGACATTTCCATGTTATGATTATCATGATTTATCATGCCTTTATGTTAATATTTATCTTGTGCTCCATCAATATTCCTATTGACTAACATGTATTGTATTACTCATTTTATTCCATGGTTTTCCCTTACTGGGATTTATAGCTCACTCCTTTCTTATGTATATCCCCAGGTTATCCCACGCAATGCTAAGTACGTGGGAATGTAGTGGTCATGTAATTGACGTTTTCAATAGGACGGTGTGTTTCTTGTTTTTAGTAGTTAGTTAATCTTTCTAAGCACTAAATACACTATACCTATCGATATTCTATGTTGTATCAAGTGAAGGTTTTATCAAACAAATAATTTCTAAGTGTGTAATAAAAATTAGGGTTATTATAGTTGGTATCAAAAGATTGGTTTAGTTATTTTTGGGATTTGGATTAGAACACCCTTGTGAAAGCCTTAGGGATAAGACTAAGTATAATAAAAACATTCGTATTTTTTTGTGAGTATTTATTAAGAGGTTTATCAATAAAATACATCTCTGTCTGGATACGAGCAGGTAGAGGCGGCCCTGGCTTTGATGTACCCAAGAGTGAAAACTCTGAAAAGGAGTTTGGGCTTGACCTACGGTATCCTGGTACAAGACAATGGTCCTTTATTCACTCTTGGTTATGACAATCCTAGGGGATATGCTTTGTTAAATTCACAAGCTTAGTATGAACCATTATTAAGGGAATAAAAAATGCCCCTAAAAATATATGTTTGAAAGCAGATCCTGGATAATATAGATTGAAGCCAACAGATTCATATGTTAAGGAAATAAAAGTTATTTATAAGTAATCCATTTTTTTTCTTTGGTTTACCCTTTATGTGTTACCCCTAATATTCCTTTTATTCCAGCCAATGGTCAATAATAGGAGGACTCGAGCTAGCAACTGATGTGAAGACCAAGGCAATGATTGTTCTATTGAGATCACCAATCCGATGGGAGGAGGAATTGAAATATTTGTCACAATAATCTCTTAGTTAACTCATGCTTTGAATAGAAACATGGGTCAAGAGGAACGTTCACCCCCCCCCCCCCAAAGAAAGAACAAGATGCTATCATGAACTTCCTGAGAGAAAGGCCTCCTACTTTTAATGGATCATCTGATCCCTCAATTGGTGAACAATGGATCAACTCCATTGAAAAGATCTTCTACATACTTTAATGTTCAAAACAAGAGAAGTTTATCCTGGCTAATTATCATATGGATGGTGAAGGTGATCAGTGGTATACATTGATAAAAAATAAAAATCCTGAGGAGAATATTGAGGCATTAAAATGGAAGGATTTTCGGAATATGTTTTTAATAAATATTTTCATGTGCACCGACCGAATTAAGATGGAAAGGGTCATCCTTTCCCTCAAGGAAAATGATGTGGAATCCATTAGAGAATACAAGGAAAACATCAAGAGGCTTGTATGATACACTTCCGGATTTGACTTAACCCCTGAATGCAAGTTTGACTACTTCATTGGTGGGTTAAAACCTAGCCTATGGAAAGCCATGGCCATTTGTGACTTCGACAACAATGAGGAAATTTTACGATGTGCCCTCGTGGTTGAAATAGAGATTAGAGAATCTCAGTGGTATGATTGGGATAAGGAGCGTAAGGTGAACTTCAATATTGGCGGTCTGATGGATAAATCCAATGGTGCTAAGAAATTCCATATCCCCACTTTCCAAAGGTGTGGAAAGAAGAATCAAAGAAATTTCCTGAAGGGGATGAGGAAATACTTTAGGTATGGAAGAGAAGGGCAAATGGCTGTTAACTAATGACATGAAAAACTCACAGCTATGAGAGAGGAGAGGAATGCTCTCTTCTAACTTCAATTCATTGTTCATTACTTCAACTGCAAAGAACTGGGGCACCTTGAAAATCAGTTCCATAAGTCAAGGTTTTTCAGAGGCAACCAACAACCTCTAAGGCAGCAAGGGAGATCTTCTTTTATCACTACAGATGATGTAAACCTCAAAAATGAATTGTGAATGTGCACTGTCATGGGTTCCCTCAAATGATTAGTGTGATTTTTGGGTATTTAGGTGTAGATGAGTGGATGACCAAGGTCGTATCTCAAAGGAGAATGTGAATTAAAACAACTTTTTAGAGGTATTCTAAAAATAAAATAAATGAGAATAAAAACACTACTTGAATGAATGGGGGTTGGTTATAGTTTATAAATCTAGAAGAAGTTTGCTGGAATAAGATTGTATTTTTTTTTGTTTTATGTTTTCAAATGAATTTCGATTAAAATTACACGACAAGAAGATGTTTTTTAGACAGTATTTAAAATAAATAATCGATCTAACTCTACGTATTCAATAAATTATTTATGATTATCATTTAAATTAACATCCACTTAATTATGATCCCTTAACTTGTTAACCCACGATCCCTATGAGAATTAACCTTACCACAAAGATTAAGTGAATTAAACACTAGTTATCTTCGGAACATGTAATCACAACACACTACTTTGATTGATGTTTTAAGGATAGTTTATGGTTAGTGGTAAATTAAGGAAAATTTCCCATTTGGAAATTAAAATTAATCGAGATTAGTTTTTATATTTTAACACTACAAATTGATCTCTTATGGTTTTTTATAACTGATTAATTTCACACTCTCTCAATTTACACAAAATCTCGTCGTCTCGTGTTTTTGTGTTAATTATTAAATTGATTTCTTAGTTTCAATTAAATTAAAAACCCAATTAATTTATCATATTATGTGAATTACAATATATCATTGATTCAAAATAAATCAATTTATAAGGTAAGAGATAGATCAATTACTAAAGGACTACTCTTTCATGGGTGGCGTAATCATCGCAGAAGCAAATTGCATTTGCAACGGTTTGTATTGGGTATAACCCAATAACACTTATAATCAATAATTCCAGCCCAAAGAGGAAGATTAAGAGAATAAGAAATTTGTATAAAACAGAATAAATGGAAGACAAACTAAGAGTGTATTGAAAGAAGAAAATCATTACAACATGAAGAAGAAGAAGGAGAAGAGGAAGGCTTTTTGAGGGGATCCTTGCTTCAAGAGCCACCCCTCTTACAGTGGTTGGATAATTGGAGTAAAACCTCTTATCATCTTCCTTAAACTTCCCAATTCACTTCCAAAACCTTAAAAATGATAAAAACTCCAATTTATAGAGGGGAGGGGAGGAGAGGTTACAAGTTGTTTCAAGTGTGAATGTGAAAATTCGGCCAAATATTTTAATTCAACGTGCGCTGCCTACGTGACCAATGAAACGCGTGAATAATCTCTCATTCCAAAAGGATCATATGTGAGGATAAGGGTCCTATATCTCCTCTAATAGTTTGGGCTTGATCCAATCCCAAATGAAGGTGTTATGGTTCAAATACAAAAGCTTATCCATTCTGGTGTGTATAGACCTCCTTTGACTTTATGGCCCGATTAATCCATCAAAATGCAATATTTTGATCTACTATCCTGATTAAACGTTATACACCATGTATTAAGGAACCCAGTTAAAAAATATTATGTTCAAATAATTCAAATAAAAATATTTATGATCAAAATACTACAGTGATTTTGAAACAGTAAAACTAGAATTTTCATCAAATATTCAAATGAATGATCTAATCCCAAATACATTCAAATTGAACATATTTAACATAATGAGAGGAAATAATATCATTTAGTATCAATAAAATATTCAATAAAAATGTTTTTTATCAATTCCCCCACATGTGGCACTTGGACTCCTGGAAAAGTAAACATCAAAAGAAAATCAAAGCAAATTTTAAACAAAAATCAATGAGATCCACCAATTTCTTACCAAGAAACAAAAGATATCATGCAACACATATAAACTATTTTTTCAAGTTCTTAATTTAATATCATTCAATATTTTTCCACTTAATTTATCCTCCCATGCACACAAAACACTTACCTATCATTCATTTTCACTCATCACATAAATGTCAGTGTTTTTAGAAATGTCTTTCTCATCCAAACTCATACAAGGGTCACCATAGGTTTGATAAATTCATGCATCTCCACCCGATGTGAGTCAAGGAAAGATGTTTATCATGACAACATTTTAGGGTTGTTTTGTGGCTTTCGGTTGGTAGGATTTAGATGTTGAAAAATTCTGAGGCCAAATGAGGATGGCTTGACTCTTTTTAAAGCAAAATTGCATTAATCTAATTTTCACTTAAATATGGTCTCCTCCTCAATCAAAATAGTATTGATTCATGTTACTTATCATGATAAATAATGAATGTTCACACCATTCAAAATTTCAGTAGTAAAAATTTAAATCTTCTCAAACATTATTTTCTTAAAAGATTTAGATAGGCACAACTTTCCCCCTCAATTAGAAGCTCTAGAAAGGCGCATCTTCTATTATCATGAAAGCTCTAGAAAAGACATATATTTCAATATAATTATTTCCATCAGCAGTAAAAATATCTCTTAAGAATTTAATTTTCCACCCAAAGTATCACAGAATGTCGTAGCACAACACAAGATAGCTTCCCCCACACTTATGTTCAACTAGATTATACAATTTCACTTCGAGAGGTGGTTGGATAGGGAACAATTGTCCTGTAATGTGGCTATCCTAACCGAATGTGCATAGATTATAAGGGCTAAAAGTATTAAATGTTCAAGGTAGGCCATTATAAAAAGGATTATCTTGAAAAGGGAGCTTTAAAACAAAAGAAATGCCTCAATCATTTAAAAACACATGTATCTCAAACACTCAAGTTTTGACAGGAATAAATCAAATTCTGGTAAAATTAGGCATAGTTTGGTTCTCTCAAGAAGTGAGGTGAATGAAAATAATATGACAAAAAATGGTTCATAAGACTCACATGAATGTAATTTCTATGATAAAGATAGTGAGATGTGGCATGGGATTCAAAAATCAGAGTACTTGTCATGAAATTCCAAAAGAATTTAACATGAAACAAAGTCATTTTCAGCATTCTTTTAAGATGAGTTTCATAGAATAAATTGATTTACTTATTGACCCATGTTTCAAAAATGGAAATGATAATCATTTCTGATCAAATATAAAAAAATCACACAAAAATGATAAAGAAACACACAAATTTTTTGAACACACACAATTTTTTTAAACAAACAATAAATGAAAATCATAAACTATAAAGGTTCCCTCCCCCACACACAAAATATTGGATTGTCCTCAATGTGAACCCATGAGATGATATGATAACATGAAATGTATAATTTTAAATAGGATAATGAATAACAATGTTAAAGGGTTTGGAATAGCCTGATGTGCTCAAGTGATGATGGTGTTAGGCAGTGTGATACAATCCACCGCATCAGTTGGAAGTCCCTCAATGTATCTCTTCAAAACATTTCTGTGGAAAGTAGAGCTCCTTCCTATATCCTCTTATGTGACCTCCACTGCACCATAAGGAAAAACATTATTCACAACCTAAGGACCTAACCACCTGGAATGCAACTTACCAAGCATCACCTTCAGTCATGAACTATAGTGAAAGACTTTATCTCCAACTTGAAACTCCCTTTTCTGGATCATTTTATCATGAATTTATTTTGATAGTTCCTTGTGGATCCCTGAGTTCTCATATGACAACATTATAATCTCCTCAAGCTCTTGAATTTGCAACTTCCTTTGATTTCCAGCTTGGTCCAAATCCATGTTGCATTTCTTTATAGCTCGATATACCCGATACTCGATTTGCACTGGGAGATGACATGCTTTCTCAAAAACAATTAGAAATGGGGACATACCAATGGGTGTCTTGTATGCTCCCATATAATCCCACAATGAGTCATCCAAGTTCTTGCTCCAATATTTCCTATTTTGATGTATAGTTTTCTCCATAATTTGTTTCAATTCCCTATTTGAAAACTCAGCCTGACCAGTTGTTTGAGGGTGGTATGGTGTTGATCTTTTTTATGTCACCCCATACTTATGAAGAAGGGAAGAAAAATTCTGATTGTAGAAGTGTGTCCCTTGTTCACTGATGATGGCCTTCAGTACTCCAAACCTACAAAAAATATGTGATTTGACAAAGTCCACAACAACATGAGAATCATCAGTCTTGGTGGCCTTATCCTCCACCCATTTACTCACATAATCAATAGAAACCCAAATATATGAAAATTAAAATGAACTAGGAAGAGGACCCATAAAATCAATGACCCATACATAAAAAATCTCACAGAATATTATGGGTTGTTGGGGCATCTCATGTCTCCTATAAATGTTCCCAGTGTGTTGACAACGAGATCATGACTTACAAAACACATGGGCATCACTGAATAAGCTAGGACAATATAATCGAAAGTCCAAAACATTCCTAGCTGTCTGTTGGGGTCCAAAGTGTCCACCACAAGCAAGTGTATGAAAAAAATATAAAACAGACTCTAACTCATGATCTGGAACACACCTCCTAATAACTTGACACTACACATGTTCCATAGGTATGGATTATCGCAAACATAATACTGATACACACTTTTTAATTTTTCAACTTGATGTTTCATTAAGTTTTCATGGATTTTAGAGGCATAAAGGTAGTTAACTAAATCTGCATACCAAGGATGCATACCTGAGATGGAATAATGATGCTCATCAGGGAATGTTTCCCGAAGTGGTACCTTGTCCATGGTGTCACCCTCTGGTGTGTGAGTAAGCTTACTCATGTGGTCTGCCACCAAATTGTATGACCACTTCTTGTCTTTTATCATGACGTCAAACTCTTCATGAAGAATCATATAATAGATAAGTCTTGGATTTGCATCTGACATCTTTAGGAGGTACCTTGAAGCTACATGGTCCGAAAAAACAACAACTTTAGATGCCAATAAATATGAACGAAATTTATCTAAAGAAAATATAACATAAAGAAACAAAATTTCTGATGTGGTGTAGTTTTATTGGGAAAAATCCAACATCCTAGACACATACGAAATCATAGGTGAACATCCCTCCACCCTCTGAGATAAGAAAACTCCAACCGCGAAGTTGGACGCATCACACATAAGCTCAAATGGAAGGTCCCACAGCGGCGGCTGTATAATCGGTGGAGTGGTCAGACACTTCATTAGCTCATTAGATGATACCCTTAATGAATCATCAAAATTGAATTCAATATCTTTTTAAATCAATAGAGATAAGGGTAGAGCAATCTTACTAAAATCTTTGATGAAGTGTCAATAAAATCCAGCATGTCCAAGGAATGATCGAACATCACACACACATGTAGGATATGGTAGGGATGAAATAATTTCTACCTTATATTTATTGTAATGACCCATAAATTTCAAGGGAAATTTTTTCTTAATTTTCTTTGGAATTTTACAAGAACGCAGCTTCTGACGGCTCCTGATTCCGAGGCCCGGTGTGCCCGGAATCATTTTCCGAAGTTTGGCTCGGGTACGTTGAGTGAACGGATGAGCAAGTTTTTCTAACTTTTGTACCGGTGCTCAGAATCAAATTCTGAGGGCACCGATGATATCGAAGCGCCGGTACATGCTTAGAAACGCCTATTCTGGAGTCGCGTTTTCTCGGGTGTGGTTTTTAATTTTCAGGCTTAAAGTTAAAAAATAAAATAATTGTACGACAAACTTTATTTTATTTCACTTAATCCACTTGGAAGCCACATGAAGCCACTTAAAGAGGATTAAGCTGAGTTGATGCGGATAGGGTGCTATCCAAAAATATCCTACCCTCTAGGTAGGATATTTGTGAGGTGGGACCCGCACGAGCCCCACCGTTTCTTTTCCGCTAAGTAACGCACCCGCGAAAACCCGTCATTATGAAAGTCAACTGACGCGTTTTCTTATTTTCTTAACGCACCAATTAATTGGGAGGTTTTCTTCGTTGAATTAAATGGGCGGTTTATTCGTTAAAATTATTTCTATGAATTAATTTCATTCGTTTCTTAACCTGTTTGAAATCCGTTGGTGTAATAATAAAATAAGACCAACACCGACATCTTGAGGATTACATGTTGAGAGACTTTTGACGGAAATTCTTGTGCCTTCACCATTCTTCGCGGAGAAAACAAAGAACGTGAAGAACGCGAAGAACGCCGAAACCGCGGAAATCGACGGCGTGACGTCGTGTGCCGCGACGCCGACTTTTCCTCTTCCGCGACATTCTTCTGCGACGTTCCTTCCTCCACGACAAAAATATTCGATCATCCGTTGAGGTGAGTGTTTTTGACTCTTTAAATTCCTTTGTGGGTTTTAACTCAAGATGGATTTAATTATTTATAATTAAATCTGTTGTTTTTTGGTCCTCGGAGTTCGTCGACGCAACGCCGGATACCACGACGACGCGGCGGTCCCCTCCTTCCGCGACGATAAATTTCCGTGAAGAACGCGCGTGCGACGACTTGTCGAGGTAGGGATTTTATTTTGGAATTACCTTTTTATATCCCCATGATTGTTTCTTTTAAAACAAGAACCTGGATCAATTGCAATTTTAAATTATTAAAATTGTTTTGATACGTTTGTCATGTGTTGATTTATCCTCCCGATTGATACCGTCTAACACGGAGGGTGCGGGCAAAACAAACACAGCCCGACAAACCTCCGTCGCTCTTCGTTGTTGTGTGGATTTGGCAGGCGACGAAAAAGTGTGCCTCAAAGGCAACTTGACGAATCCTCAGAGAAGAACGGGTCCCGAGAGGAGCAGTGGCGTAGACGGGAAGGAAAACGGACCACCGGAGCAACTCCGGTGGCCCGCGGAAGTCTCCGGCGGCGCGGGTCGCCGGCGGCAGCGGCCAGCGGACCCGCGGCCACGCGGGTCCGGCTCGCCCACATGGGATGCGGCAGAATCCGTGTCCGCTGGTGTCCAGCGCGGCCCCTCGAGGGCCGCGACATCCTCTTCCCGCGGGGGCAGCGCCCCACGACACCCTTTCTCGGCCATTCGGCCGAGCTGAGCTGGGCCGGTCCGACCGGCCGGGCTGCGCCCTGGCCGGACCGGACAGGGTCCATCCGGGTCGAACCGGGTCGGGTCGAGCCGGGTCGACCCAGTTCGGCCGACCCCGGGGGGGGGGGGGGGGGTCGGGCCGGTTCGGCCCGGCCCCAGACCCCCCGTCTTCGGACCGATTCGGTATTTTGCCCATAACTTGAGCTACATGCCTCCGAACGATGGGCCATCAGCAGAAATGCAATCCTTGGATCGAGACGGTCGTTTTGGTATATTACACTCAAGGTTTTAGAATACTTTGGGTTTGGCCGGCTTTGTTTGTCCACGAAACCAACCGGGCCTTCGGAGTGGAAACACTCATATCTTGAGCTTCAGACGTCCGATCGACGTGCCGTTGACTTTGTTGAATTCCTCTAAGTGAGACGGATCTTTTGGCATACCCTGCCTGAGGTTTGGATGTAGGGGGAGTACAGTCGGGTTGGTTTTTCTTTAAAAACTAACCGGGCCCCTGTGATGAAAAATCCAATAACTCTCAGACCGGGCGTCTGATTGACGCGTCGTCTACGACGTTGAGTTCCTGTTGGCGATACGGAACTTTTGGATACATCAACCTCGGACTTTGTGTCAGTTGATGTATCAGCCTCTCGGCTCGTGGAGCGGACCCTCCCGAACGAGCTTGCTGTGTGCGGGAACCCTAGTGCTGGCTGCGACTTCGATGACGACGACTGTACAGTGACCACTACGGTACATCTTGGGATACATCAACTCCGGACTAAATGTCAGTTGATGCATCGACCTCTTAGCTCGTGGAGTGGACCCTCCCGGAACGAGCATGCTGTGTGCAGAAACCCTAGAGCTGGTTGAGACTTGATGACTGCTGATCGAGCGACTTGGTGCGCTTGGTTGTAGCGGCACAGGGGAGCGCTTGGTTGAAGCGGCAGACCCACGACAGAGGTGCACTTGGTTGTAGGGGCACAGGGGAGCGCTTGGTTGTAGCGGCAGACCCACGACAGAGGTAAGCTTGGTTGTAGCGACACAGGGGAGCACTTGGTTGTAGCGGAAGACCCACGCCAGAGGTGCGCTTGGTTGTAGCGGCACAGAGGTGCACTTGGTTGTAGCGGCAGACCCAAGACAGAGGTGTGCTTGGTTGTAGCGGCATAGGGGAGAGCTTGGTTGTAGCGGCAGACCCACGACGAAGGAGCGCTTAGTTGTAGCAGCAGGCCCACAGTACCCGATAGGTGGCGAACTACAGCAGTCCAAGGTAAGAGGGAAGCGCTTGGTTGTAGCGGCATAACCACTGTACTTGATGGAGAAGAGTTTCCCAAAAGCTTTGGGTTCAAATTCATGGTCGATCCTATGTGGGTCATTGTGAGGGTTAGTACCTACAGATCCTTTGTGGGTCCGACGGCTTAGATGAATTAGTGGTTACATCTGATCATCTCTAACGTCATACGAAGAAGTATCCTGTGTGAGATGAATCTTGTGTTACTATCCTTTGTGGATTGTGTTGAACTATCCTGTGTGGATTTACGGTTTACTCTCCTTTGTGGATTGTGTTGAGCAATCCTGTGTGGGTATACGTTTGCTTTCCTATGTGGACTGGGTTGTTCTTGGGCTCGGATGTTGGAGCCGAACGGGGATCGATGACTTAGGTATGTGTATGGGCATATACCTAAGCAGTGTCGGATGTTACTTCGTGATTGTATCTTTCCTTGTGGTTTATCCTTTGTGGATTTTGGAAGACATTCAGGGGTCTCGGGGTCCCTACTGAGTAGCTTATACTCACCCCTGCACGGGTTATGCCCGCACTACGTTGTTTTGGTTGCAGACAACGGACAGCGCTGATTGTGGTGGAGGATTGCGGAGTAGGACGGTACCTGGAGGTGGACCACTGGGCGGGACATACTCGGAGCGGTCAGGTGGACCCGAGGAGTAGTGGAGGCTATCTGTACCCACCCTTCAGGTGGGACTTCCAGAGGACAGCTCGATGCTGCGACTTTTCTTTTCAGTTTCTGTTTTCCCCTTTTAGTTGTACTTTACAGTTGGGCTTGTATTTCCGGCCCCTTTTACTTTCAGCACAGCTTGTTACAGTTTATACTTATTGTTTACTTTTCCGCTTGCTTACTCTGTGGTGCTTGTTTACTTTTCAAAGGCAATGTCTTACCCTTTTTCCGTGATTTACGCCTTGGTGCTAGTCGCCAGCCCCTGGACTATGGAAGGTGGGCTTGGGGTAGTCACGGCACGGGCCCCGACGGTGGGTCGTGACAAATTGGTATCAGAGGAGGTCGATTCTACCACAGACTCTGATCTTTCTTCTATGTGAAGCAATAGTGTTTAGCGTATTGGGTGTGGTTATTAGTCCAGGGAGTCCAGTGTTGGTGCGGCGGCTGACGTATCCGTACACCAGGACCCTGAATTCTGATTTCCGACTTAATGCACGAAAACATTGATTACATGTGTGTTTCAAGTTTTCATTGTGATTACTTGTGTCAGCTCACCAGGTATACTGTTCTAACCGTGTCGCACCTATTTCTTTTCAGGATGGCCCCACGACGGCAGCCAACTAGGGTTCCGAGAGTGGAGCGTGATGACAGCCCACCGAGCGACGGGGCCTCGGTGCAGGGCTCCTTGTCAGCAGAGGCACCGGTGGTACCTCTACCCGTCGAGCCACCGATTCTTCCCGCCATGACCACTGACGATGCACGTCGCCTTGGAGCTCTGCATGAGTTCCAGCGCCAGCGACCACCCAGGTTTCGTGGGGAGACGGACCCCCAGGCAGCTGAGGACTGGCTGGAGGCGGTCGTACGAGTTTTCAGATTAGTGAGGACACCAGCAGATCTTATGGTGGTCCTTGAATCGACCCTCCTGCACGCATCATCGGGCCGATGGTGGAGCTTGATGCTCCAGGTGCACGACGAGGCATCTCTTCTCTAGATGGACTTCGAGAGCCTCTTCTGCTCAGAGTTTGTCCTGGCCACCCTCTGTGCGGTGTGCATTCAGGAGCTACTACGGCTGTGGCAGGGCAGCATGATAGTGGCCCAGTACTCGGCGAGATTTACTGATCTCTCGTGCTACTCCACAGATATGGTACGGGACCCCTTCTTCCGGGCCCGGACCTTCGAGCAGGGACTGAGGCACGAGATCAGGGATTCGATGATCTCCCTCAACATTCCGAATCAGGCAGGAGTGTTGGAACGAGCCCTCTTAGTGGAGAGTTTCCTTACTGAGCAGTCTCCAGCAGCAGGACCCACCGCTTTCCGGCATGCGGCAGAGTCTTCTTCGGCGGACAGTAAACATATGACATAGGGGTCCAAGAGGAATAGACCTACAGGTGGTCGACAACATGACTCTAGATCGTTTGTGCTAGGCACTCAGGGTGGAAAACGACTTTCCATGAGAGGGAAGTGTTACTCCTGCGGTGGGATTGGTCACATGGCTCGTGACTGTCCGACCTGCCATACGGATGACCAGCAGATGAACGAAGGACCCCCCAGGCAGAGGCAGAGGTTCGTTCAGGGCGGGCCACAGGGAGCAGGCGGCCATGGCAGGGGAGCTGGTCGTGGAGTTGGAAGTGGATGATGCTTCGGGGTGTTGCCACCACCACCACCAGGAGGTCCACCCCGACCGCATGGGACATGAGGACATGGGAGAGCTCAGCTTCAGGCAGCTGAGGCCTACAATCATGGAGCTCCGGGAGTAGATGGACAGGAGCGGAACTAGTGGATACGTCCTTTGTACTTCTAGTTCCTTATTACTGTTGTGTACTGTCTTTGTATTATGAGCTGCAATAGTAAAAGACTCTTACCTTGTGATGTTTTCATTCTTGTCCTCTTTTGTGTTGTTACTAAGAGGTTCCAGTTTAGACTGTTGACTTGACCCTCACTTGTGAGACATCTACTGGAGGAGACCCAGTTACCACACACTAATGCTGACAGTGTGACTCAACCCTTGGAGGCGAGAGTAACGGTTGGATCTCTTGGTAGAAGCATCTAGGCCTTACGACTTCATCCTTGGTATGGATTAGTAACGTCCATGTCGGGATTGAATGTATTAGGAAAAGGAAGTGGTTCATCCAGGGGGTGAGACCAGATTTCTCTTATCGGCAAAGAAGAAATCTTAGAAGCTTTTGTGGGACCGGAGATGGTCCACGCCACGATAGAGAACGTCCAAGTCATCCAGGAGCGGATGAGGACAGCTCAGAGCCAACAGAAGTCTTTTACCGACAAGAGGCGAAGGCCACTAGAGTTCGAGGATGGAGACCACGTCTTCTTGTGGGTCTCACCTCGACGTGGATTACAGAGATTTGGCCGAGGCGGAAAGTTGTCTCCATGCTTCATCGGACCCTTCCAGGTCCTCAGTAGGATTGTCAAGGTGGCTTATCGCCTGGCTCTACCACCACAGTTGCGCCGGGTGCACGATGTTTTCCACGTATCTCAACAGAGCAGATACATGCACGACCCGACGCAAATCTTTGACCATGGAGAGCTGGTCTTTGATGATGGGATGACTTTTGCGGAGGTCCCAGTGGAGATCGAGGATCGACATGAGTGGGTCCTACGTGGACGATCTATTACTCTAGTGTGCATCATATGGCATCTCGGGAACCTCCAGGTGAGCACTTGGGAGCGAGAGGCTCAAATGCGTGCTCAGTACCGCCTTTGTATCCCTAAGTTTGTAGTGAAGCTTTACGGGGACGTAAAGCCCTGTGGTGGGAGTAATGTAAAGACCCGTAAATTTCAAGAGAATTTTTTTTAATTTTCTTTGGAATTTTACAAGAACGGAGCTTCTGACGGCACCTGATTCCGAGGCCCGGTGTGCCCGGAATCATTTTCCGAAGTTTGATTTGGGTACGATCAGTGAACGGACGAGCGGGTTTTTCTAACTTTTGAACCGGTGGTCGGAATCAGATTCTCAGGGCACTGATGAAATCGTAGTGCCGGTACATTCTTAGAAACGCCTCTTCCGGAGTTGCGTTTTCTCGGGTGTGGTTTTTAATTTTCGGGCTTAAAGTTAAAAAATTAAAATAATTGTACGATAAACTTTATTTTATTTCACCTAAGACACTTGGAAGCCACTTGAATCCACTTAAAGCGGCTTAATATGAGTTGATGCGATAGGGTGCTATCCAAAAATATCCTACCCTCTTGGTAGGATATTTGTGAGGTGGGACCCTCATGAGCCCCACCGTTTCTTTTCCACTAAGTAACGCACCCGCGAAAACCCGTCATTATGAAAGTCAACTGACACGTTTTCTTATTTTCTTAATGCACCAATTAATTGGGCATTTTTCTTCGTTGAATTAAATGGGTTGTTTATTCATTGAAATTAATTCTATGAATTAATTTCATTCGTTTCTTAACCTGTTTGAAATCCGTTGGCGTAATAATAAAATAAGACCAACGCCGACATCTTGAGGATTACACGTTGAGAGACTTTTGACAGAAATTCTTGTGCCTTCACCCTTCTTCGCGATGAACGCGAAGAACATGAAGAACGCCGAAACCGAGGAAATCAACGATGCGACGCCGTGTTCCGCGACGCTGACATTTCCTCTTCCGCGACATTCTTCTACGACGTTCCTTCCTCCGCGACAAAAAACTTCGATCATCCGTTGAGGTGAGTGTTTTCGACTCTTTAAATTCATTTTTGGTTTTTAACTCAAGATGGATTTAATTATTTATAATTAAATCTGTTGTTTCTTGGTCCTCGGAGTTCGTCGATGCAACGCCGGATACCGCGACGACGCGACGGTCCCCTCCTTCCGCGACGATCAATTTCCGTGAAGAATGCACGTGCGACGACTTGCCGAGGTAAGGATTTTATTTTGGAATTACCTTTTTATATCCCCGTGATTATTTCTTTTAAAACAAGAACATGGATCAATTGCAATTTTAAATTATTAAAATTGTTTTGATACATTTTCCATGTGTTGATTTATCCTCCCGATTGATACTGTCTAACGCGGAGTGTGCGGGCCAAACAAACACATCCCGACAACCCTCCGCCGCTCTTCGTTGTTGTGTGTATTTGGCGGGTGATGAAAAAGAGTGCCGAAAAGGAAATTTGATGATTCCGCAGAGAAGAACGGGTCCCGGGAGGAGCAGCGGCACAGACGGGAAGGAAAACGGACCACCGGAGCAACTCCGGTGGCCCGCAGAAGTCTCCGGCGGCGCCCCGGCGCGCCGCCGGACAGAGCCGCCGCAGATGAAGCCGCGGAAGCAGCGGCCAGTGGACCTGCGGCCGCGCGGGTCCGGCTCGCCCGCACAGGACGTGACAGAAGCCGCGTCAGCTGGTGTCCAGCGCGGCCCCTCGAGTGCCGCGACATCCTCTTCCCGTGGGGGTAGTGCCCTGCGGCACCCTCGCTCGGCCACTCGGCCGAGCTGAGCCGGGCCGGTCCCACCGGCCGGGCCGTGCCCTGGCCGGATCGGACCGGGTCCAGCCGGGTTAGACCGGGTTGGGTCGACCCGGTTCGGCCGACCCAGGGGGGGGGGGGTCGGGCCGGGTCGGCCCGGGCCCAGACCCCGCGTCTTTGGACCGATTCGGTCTTTTGCACGTAACTTGAGCTACGGGCCTCCGAATGACGCGCCGTCAGCGGAAACACGATCCTTGGATCGAGATGGTCGTTTTGTTATATTACACTCAAGGTTTCAGAATACTTTGGGTTTGGCCGGGTTGGTTCGTCCACGAAACCAACTGGGCCTTCGGAGTGTAAACGCTCATATCTTGAGCTTCGGACGTTCGATCGACGTGCCATCGACTTCGTTGAATTCCTCTATGTGAGACGAATCTTTTGGCATACCTCTCTCGGGGTTTGGAGGCAGGTGGAGTACGGTCGGGTTGGTTTTGCCTTAAAAACCAACCGGGCCCCTGGGACGAAAAAGCCAATAACTCTCAGACCGGGCGTCCGATTGACGCACCATCTGCGACGTTAAGTTCCTGTTGGTGATACGGAACATTTGGATACACCAACCTCGAACTTTGTGTCAGTTGATGTATCAGCCTCTCGGCTCGTGGAGCGGACCCTCCCGAACGAGCATGCTATGTGCGGGAACCCTAGTGCTGGCTGCGACTTCGACGACGACGACTGTACAGTGACCACTACGGTACATCTTGGGATACATCAACTCCGGACTACATGTCCGTTGAAGTATCGACCTCTTAGCTCGTGGAGTGGACCCTCCCGGAACGAGCATGCTGTGTGCGGAAACCCTAGAGCCGGTTGAGACTTGACGACTGCTGATCGAACGACTCGGTGCGCTTGGTTGTAGTGGCACAGGGGAGCGCTTGGTTGTAGCGGCAGACCCACGACAGAGGTGCGCTTGGTTGTAGTGGCACAGGGGTGCCCTTCGTTGTAGTGGAATACCCACGACAGAGGTGCGCTTGGTTGTAGCGGCACAGGGGAGCACTTAGTTGTAGCGGCAGACCCACGACAGAGGAGTGCTTGGTTGTAGCGGCAAAGAGGTGCGCTTGGTGGTAGCGGCAGACCCACGACAGAGGTGCGCTTGGTTGTCGCGGCACAGGGGAGCGCTTGGTTGTAGCGGCAGACCCACGACAGAGGAGCGCTTGGTTGTAGCAGCAGGCCCACAATACTTTATAGGTGGAGAACTACAGGAGTCCAAGGTAAGAGGGAAGCGCTTGGTTGTAGCGGCATAACCACTGTACTTAATGGAGAAGGAGTTTCCCAAAAGCTTTGGGTTCAACTTCATGATCGATCCTATGTGGGTCATTGCGAGGGTTAGTACCTACAGATCATTTGTGGGTCCGACGGCTTAGATGAATCAGTGGTTACATCTAATCATCTCTAACGTCATACGAAGAAGTATCCTGTGTGAGTTGAATCGTGTGTTACTCTCCTTTGTGGATTGTGTTGAACTATCCTGTGTGGATTTACGGTTTACTATCCTTTGTGGATTGTGTTTAGCTATCCTGTGTGGGTATACGTTTGCTTTCCATTGTGGATTGGGTTGTGCTTGGGCTCAGATGTTGGAGCCGAACGGGGATTGATGTCTTAGGTATATGTATGGGAATATACCTAAGCAGTGTTGGATGTTACTTAGTGATTGTATCTTTCCTTGTGGTTTATCCTTTGTGGATTTCGGGAGACCTTCAGGGGTCTCGGGGTCCCTACTGAGTAGCTTATACGCACCCCTGCACGGGCTATGCCCGCATTACGTTGTATTGGTTGTAGACGACGGACAGCGCTGATTGTGGTGGAGGCTTGCGGAGCAGGACGGTACCTGGAGGTGGAACACTGGGCGGGACGTACTCGGAGTGGTCAGGTGGACCCGGGGAGAAGTAGAGGCTATCTGTACCCACCCTTCATGTGGAACTTCTAGAGGACGGCTCGACGCTGCGGCTTTTCATTTCACTTTCTGTTTTCCCATTTCATTTTTACTTTACAGTTGGGATTGTATTTCCGGCCCCTTTTACTTTCAGCACAGCTTGTTACATTTTTTACTTAGTGTTTACTTTTCCGCTTGCTTACTCTGTGGTGCTTGTTTACTTTTCAAAGGAAATGGATTCCCCTTTTTCCGGGATTTACGCCTTGGTGCTAGTCTCCAGCCCCTGGCCTATGGAAGGTGGTCTTGGGGTAGTCAAGGCACGGGTCCCGAGGGTGGGTCATGAAATTTATCAACATCAATTCCATGTTGTGAGACTATATGACCTAAGACAATTCCCTTTTTGACCATGAAATGACATTTTTCAAAAGTCAATACCAGATTTTTCTCAATACAACGATGCAACACATCACCCAAACTAGAGATACATTCATCAAATGAGGATCCATAAATTGTAAAATCATCCATAAATACCTCTTTTTCGGTCTCAATGAAATCTGAGTAAATACTCACCATGCATCTCTAGAAGTTACCTGGGGCATTGTAAAGTCCAAATGGCATCCTTCGGTAAGAAAAGGTACTGAATGGGTAGGTGAATATCATCTTCTCCTGGTCCTCTGCTGTAATGGGTTCCTGAAAATTGCCAGAGAAACCATCTAAGAAGCAATATTGTGTCCTACATACAAGTCTATCAAACATATGTTCAATGTATGGAAGTGGTAAATGGTATTTATGAGTGGATTGATTTAGTTTCCTATAATCAATACATACTTGCCAACTGTTTTGTACTCTCACATGAACTAACTCATCATTTTCATTTTTTATAACAGTGAAACTAGTTTTCTTTGGTACATCCTGGACAGGGCTAACCCATTGTGAGTCAGAAATAGGGTAAATGATACCTGCCTCAAGTAATTTTTCATCTTCTTTCCTAACAACTTCTAAAAGGTTTGGATTAAGTCTCCTTTGTGGCTGCCTAATCGGTTTAGCCCCATACTCCACGAAAGCATATGGAGGGGATAATACTTGATATGTCTACCAATTTCCAACCAATTGCCCTAATTTTATCTCCCAGAAGATTCAAAAGTTTTTATTCATGTTCAAAAAGAGACTGTTATCAATGATAACAGGTAATCTATCACCACTAAGCAAGTATGCATATTTAAGATTTGGGGGCAATGGATTGATTTCCAATGTAGGGGGTGATGTATGGATAGAGAAATTGATGCAACAGACATATCTACACAATGAACATTAGTATCAGAATAAAAATCTTAAAATTAGAGAATAATGCATCAATTCCATCAGCATACTCAACAGCCATGTCATAATCAGAGTTTATATTATTAGAATTTCAATCCACATAAAAATCAAATCCAAGAGAGGTTTGTCCATAAAAAAATATGTGTGGAAGTAATCTTAGACATAAAACTAGAACCAATACTCATAATCCCCCTAAGAAGAGGACAATCAAAATCCATGGAGTTTTTACTTGGTGGTTCAAAATGGGAGATAACAAAAGAAGAATCGTCCTTAGAGGGGTACTTCATGGAGTCCATAACATTAAAAATTACAACTTCATCTCCAAACTCCATGGAAATTTTAGCCTCATGAACATTTATGATAGTTTTTTCAGTTTTGAGGAAGGGTCTACATAAGAAAATGGGCGCATGATAACTTACCTGATCATCCTCCATTTTTATCACATAGAAGTCTGATGTAAAGATCATGTCTCTTACCTAGACAAGTTCATCCCCAAGGACCCCCGATGGATATGTCGTAGCCCTATTCTCTGATTTCACCACTACTCTCATTGTCTTTAACTCACTAACCTAAAAATAAGTGAATACAGAGTGAGGCCTCACATTTATTGAATCTCCGAAATCACAAAGAGCATCAGGGAAGTGCAACTCCCCTATGGTACATGGGATGGTTAATGTATTGGGATCCTTGCACATTATTGGTATTAATAGAGTTGGTGTAATGAGTGCTCATACATTCCTTCCATGGTTGATCCTATCATTTCCCTTGAGCCCTCCTCGATTGGTGCAGAGTTATTTTAAGAATTTGTCATACATTGGGATTTGTTTGATGGCTTCAATTAGAGGGATGTTGATCTCAGCACGCTTGAATGTGTCCAAAACCTCTTTTTTCATCATCTCTTCAGTAATCTTCTTGGTTTTAACAACCCTATTTCGAAAGGAAATAGGTTTAGGAGCAATATCATCAATATTTTTCTTAACTTTATCTTTCTCCTTGGGTTTCTCATCAGTTGGTATGGAATGGGGATTCTCCAGAGTTGAGATGAATCCTGGTGGAATGATAAGTGGAGAAGCATCAGTTTTTTGCTTCCCGATTCTCAATTTAATGGCACTGACATCCCTTTTTGGATTGGGAGTAGTTTGGGAAGGAATATTTCCAGAATTCATACATTCCAGTTCAAAGTGGGAAGTGGAAATCTGGCTCATTTGAGTCTTCAACTCCCTCAACTACGAACTTTGACTCTTCAGCTCATTCTGTTGATTAAGAAAAATTTGTTTCAAAAGATCATCGGTGTTAGAGTCTACCTTATGTTGTAGATTCCCTTGTAGCATACTTGTTGATGTTTGAGCTTCGAATCTCCTTTGGGGTTGTTGGAAACCCTGTTGGTAAGGTGGAGGTTGCTGGAAGTTTTGTTGAAAAGGGGGCCTTTGTTGTTTCCTAGAGCCATACATCATGTCTGATTGATCCTTCCACCATTGGTGGAATGTTGGTGTAAAGGAGTCATAATTATTTTGGGGATGTGGTTGTTGTTGTTGGTGATATGGTCTCCCAGGGAATATAGCTACACAATCTTATGTTTCTTGGAGTTGTTGGAAATAGTCAGTTGGGTGGGTTGTCTCAGTGAAAATACTACAAGGCCTTGAAGGAGTGGGTTGAGATTTCTTTTGAGCCAAAGAAATATACCTCACCATAGTGGTCAATTCTTCCAACTTGGTATCAATAAAAATACTTTCAAGTGAGGATGGACTTACCTGACGTACTCCCCTGATATATGGTGTACCTCGATCGCCAAATTGTTGGGAGTTTTGGGCCATTTTTTTCGATCAACACACGTGCATCCACTGGTGTCTTGTCCACCAATGCTCCTACAGCTGAAACATCCACCATGATCCTATCCATAGGTGTGAGTCCTTCATAGAAGTACTAGATGAGTAGTTTCTCACTGATTTGGTGATGTGGGCAGCTTGCACAAAACTTCTTGAATCGTTCCCAGTACTCATATATTGATCACCCTTGGGCTTGATTAATCCCAAATATCTATTTATGAATGGAAGTGGTCCTTGATATTGGAAAAAATATCTGCCAAAAAAGTCGTTTCAAATCGTTCCAACATGCTACATCTTCTGGTAGTAAATTGTACATTCAATTCTTTGCAGCTCTATCAAGTGAAAATGGGAATGCACTTAATTTTATTTGATCTCCATAGACATTTCTGGGTTTTAGGGTTGAGCAAACCACATTAAATTCTTTCAAATGTTTATTGGGATCCTCACCTGAGGGGACATGAAACTTTGGAAGTAAGTGAATTAACAGAGATTTTAGTTCAAAGTCCGATTTGAGATTTGGGTACGCAATACAATTTGGAAGATAATTAATATTAGGTGCAGCCAATTATTGATTGGTTCTATTTAGCTCACTGTTATTATTTCAAGCCATTGGTTCTTCTTTTATGTTTGAATTTTAACTGCTTCTAATTTCAATGTTTCTAGAAGAGAGGAATTCACCAAGTGGTTGAATATTGAAACTTCCCATAGACTGAGACTGTCTGATTTGAGCTCGAAGGCTACATTCAATCTCAGGGTCAAGATCTTAGAGATCCTCAGGATTAGTTCATGTCATAAATCAAAAAAATGAAAATAGGAAAACTGGACCATAAGAAAAATGAGATGTTTGAGTTGATGGTCCAAAAAAAAGAAGAGGATGAGAAAAACAAAATGAAAACTTGAGAAATGGTAAAGATGAAAGAGAGAGGTGAAGAAAATAATTAAATGAAAAATAAAATAAATACCTCCAAATGGTGGAATAAATTAATTTCTTCCTTGGAAACGATGCCAATTTTAAAGGGCATTGTCATGGGCGCCCTCAAATGATTAGTGTGATTTTGGGGTACTTAGGTCCAGTAGAGTGGCTGACCAAGGTCGTCTCTCAAAGGAGGAAGTGAATTAAAACAAATTTTCATAGGAATTCTAAAAATAAAATAAAAGAGAATAAATACACTACTTGAATGCTTGGGGGTTGGTTATAGTTTATAAATATTGAATATGTTTTCCAAAAGAAGATTGTATTTTTTTTTGAAATGAATTTCGATTAAAATGACATAAAAAGAAGATTTTTTTAGACAATATTTAAAAGACGTAATCGATCTAACTCTACCTCTTAAATAAATTATTTATAATTATAATATAAATTAACATCTAATTAATTATGATCCCTTAACTTGTTAACCCCCGACCCCTATGAGAATTAACCTTACCACAAAGATGAAGTGAATTAAACCCTAGTTATCTTTGGAACATGTAATCACAACACCCTTCTTTGATTGATGTAAAAGGATTTCTTATGATCAGTGATAAATTAAGGCACATTTCCCCTCTGCAAATTAGAATAAATTGAGTTTAGGTATTATATTTTAACACTAATAATTGATCAGGTATGGGGTTTTATAAAAAATTAAGTTTTCACTCTCACAATTTACACAAAATCTCATCGTCTCGTGTTTTTGTGTTAATTATTAAATTGATTTCATAGTTTAAATTAAATTAAAAACTCAATTAATTTATAATATTATGTGAATTACAGTATATAATTTATTCAAAATAAATGAATGTATAAGGTAAGAGATATATCTTTTACTAAAAGTCTACTCTTCCATGGGTGGCGTAATCATCTTAGAAGCGAATTGCATTTACAACGGTTTGTAATGGGTATAACCCAATAACGATTCTACTCAAGAATTTAATACCAAAGGGGAAGATTAATAGAAAAATAAATTTTTATAAAATAGATGAAATGGATGACAAACTAAGTGTTTATTGAAAGAGGAAAAGCATTACAACATGTTGAAGAAGAAGGAGAAGAGGAAGGCTTGATGAGGGGATCCTTGCTTCAAGAGATACCCCTCTTACAATGGTTGGAGAATTAGAGTGAAACCACTTCTATTCATCCTTAAACTTCCCAATTCACTTACCAACCCGTAAATAGGATAAAAAGTCCAATTTATAGATGGGAGGGGAGGAGAGGTTACATGCTGTTTCAAGTGTGAATGTGAAAATTAGCCCAAATATTTTAATCCAAATTTCACTGACCATTTAACCACAGAAACGGATGAATAAGCTCTTCTTCATGAAGGATCATATGTGCGGATATGGTTTCTCTATCCCCTCTCAAAAGTGGGGATCAATCCAAGTCGAAATGAAGAAGTTATGGCCCACATACAAAAGCTTATCCATTGTGGGGTTTTTAGCCCCCCTTTGACTTTAGGGCCCAATTACTCCATTAAAATACATTATTTTGATCCCATGTCCTGAATAAAAGTTGTACCCATGTAGTAAGGAACACATTTACAAAATATTACATTCAAATAATTCAAATAAAAACATTTAGGATCGAAATACTACAGTAATTTTGAAAAGGTAAAAATGGAATTTTCATCAAATATTCAAATTAATGATCTAATCCCAAATACTTTCTAATTGAACATATTTAACACAATGTGAAGAAATAATTTCATTTATTATCAATAAAATATTCAATAAAAATGCGTTTTTATCAATATGGTGATAGATACACTGGTTATTCATCCAAGAATATCAAACATAATTTTTGATCCTAGTTCTATGCATTCTTTTATATCCCAAAAGTTCAGTAGAACAATCCCAACACCACCACAAATCATGTAAGTAAAGATGTTGGTGAGTACAGAAAATGGGGAAATCATTTCATCCCATGAATATAACTCCCCCTATCATAATTTGTGGATTGAAATATCGGGAAAACCTTATCATACTCTCTCTGGTGGAATTTGATGCAATTTTCGGCATGGATTGTCTTTCCTTATATAGAGCCTACATCATATTCTGTGAGAGAAAAATCACTCTCTATGTGGAGAATCGACCCCCGATTTTTTACAAGTTTAAGGGGAAGGATGAATCTTCTTTAGTTCCATCATCTCTAGCATGGATATTACTGCCCTATGAGCACACATATCTGGCTCTGATGATTGAGTCTATGAAGGAAACCACCCCTGAAGACATGCCTATTGTGAGGGAATTCACTGAAGTGTTTCCCAAGGAATTGTCTAGTCTTCCTCCTATAAGAGATGTTGAATTCTAAATTGATCTTATACCTGGGGAATTTTCAATATCCAAGAATCCAAATACAATGGATTTTGTAGAGCTTGAGGAGTTGATGAAAAAACAATAGGGGAATCTGGTTAAAGGGTTTATATTCCCAAGTGCTTCAACATGGGGTGTCCCAGTACTCTTCGTCAAGAATAAGGATGGATCAATGAACCTTTTCATCTATTATCATGAGTTTAAAAAATAATGATAAAGAACAAGTATCATCTCCCATCAATTGATGACTTGTTTGATCAGCTGTGTGGAGAACAATACTTCTCCAATGTAGATTTGTGGTCGGGATATTATCAAGTAAAGGTAAAGAAGGAAGATACCCCCAAGACTTCTTTTCATACAAGATACAGGCACTCTGAATTCATAGTAATTCCTTTTAGACTCACTAATACTACAAAAATCTTCATGGAATTGATGAATAGGGTCTTTATAGATTACCTCAAAAAATTTGTGGTAGTCTTTATAGATGATATTAAAATATAATCTAAAACCAAGGAAGTTCATGTGGAGCATCTACGAACAATACTAGAGATCTTGTTAAAGGATAAGCTCTTTGCAAAGTGCAACAAGTGTGAGTTCTTGTTGAAGTATTCTCATTCTTGGGACATATTGTAACACCCTGAGATTTTATGAAAAATATTTTCTTTAATTCCATTGATGTCTTGTGTTATACGCTACACCAAAAGGAGCTTTCACTACATGCATCCCTGACTTGGCTTGCATTACACGCAATCACGACCTTCCACAATAGCGTGTGTTGTACGCAATACCGAGTTTCACTAAACACCGATATGTTATATAAACTAGCTATTATGAATAATAATACCCACTTTTTGAAATGTTATTTTTCAAAATGGACTTCATTTTTGGAATCTGAATATTGAAATTAGGCACGGGTGAATTTTTTGTATTTTTATGAAAACTTTCATTTTTTGATGAAAAGTGAAAACACTGGGTTACTATTTGAAACCGAATTTTTATATAAATAATTATTTATTTTATTTAAATTTATTTTAGGTAAAAATTGAAACATAATACCTATATAAGTTCAATGTAATTAATTGGAGTCATTTTATAATATTTTTAGACATATAAAAATTTTATTGAACTTTTCACCTTCTTTTACCCACCTCCTAGAAGTGTTTGAAAATTTACATAAAACTTAATTTTATGGCTTCTGTGAGTGGAATTTCTAAAATCCGAGAGATAAAATTAATATCATGGGATAAAATGTGGTTCAATAAGATAAAAATAATTTTTGATGAATTGTAACTTTTTACTTTAATTTACCACGGTTAAAATGTAATATGGTAATTAAGGGTAAAAATTATATTATTATTACCCTAACACATGTCCAAATTCTATTGGAGAAGTGTAATTAGACCAAAAAAAACCTTAGGAATAAAATATTACCCTTTAGGTCCACTTATATTAGATTAGGACATTTATTATTATTTTATTTGAAGAATAATGAAAATAGTTAAAATCAAAGTTTAATAACTAAATCATTTTTAAAATAGGCTTATATATAAGATAAATTCGACTATAAATATTAATTAAAAATATAAAAAGATTTACTACATAATGGTATTTTATTTATAATTTTTATAAATTAAATAATTTAATTTATTTATGACATAATGATGATGTTGTAATTACCTTATTAATGAAATATTAACATAATTGATGTTATAAATTCACAAATAAATGTAATTTTATACTTTTTATGAATTTCACTAATTTTATAGGTTAATATTAATTGTTAGTATTGATTTAATTTACTTTGTTCGAACTAATCATGTTGTTATGAGTTTCACAAAAATCATGTACCAAATAGTGTCAAAATTAACATAAAATAGTTTTTGAAACAAATATTATATTATTAATTGTTATTTTATTCCTAAAAATATAAGGTTCAGAAAAATAACTTAGATAAGGATATATACATATATATATATATATATATTAATAATTAACCACTAGGGGTTATTTTGGCTTGTTATAGTAATTTTATTAACCATATTGTGTAAGAAAACAAAAAGACACGGTAAAAGTTAAATTATTTAACTTTGAGTTAAATCTAAATGATAATGATTAAATAGTAACCTAAACTTGTATAAAACATATTGGATGAGAGTATTTCGACCTATACCCACCTTAGCTTCTAAATAAATAAATTTGGAGCAATTAAAAACCGAATATGACTTTATTATTAAATAATATTTTAAGTTTTCCTAAGGTGTCTCTCTCCTCCCTTATAAAAAGGGAACCCCTTCCCTCTTCTCTTCACACCATTTTGATCCTTGATACTCGGCCAAACCCTCCCAATTCCTCTTTTAGACCTCTCTAATTACATCATAGATGTTGTGGTCTTCTCAAAAGACCAACTCTAGTTCCCTAAGATGAAGTTTAAAGGAGATGCGTCGAGGAAGAGATAATCTCTTCTACTGACTCTTTCAAGTTTATTTCTTCTTCTACTTACTCTTATTTAGTTGATTCTTTATAAAGTAATAACATCAGTATTAATTATATAATTATATGTTATTATAAATATGAAACAATCCCATTTCACCTTCTATCCATTCTACGGAAAAATAAATCACCGCGCGTGCATATGTACGGAATACCATCTCCACGTCGTGGTGTAATCTGTTTTCCACCACCACCTTACATGTATGGGTATAATGGTGTAAATAAATAACTATATATGATTATTGTAAGGTTATATTGATTATGAAATATTATACATACACTTTAATAAAATTCCACGATCATGGAATGATATCATTGCTCGTGCGTACGTACGGACTACCGTCTCCACAAACACGATGAGATTCATTTTCCATGATTAACCATTGAAGTATGATTATAAAGTATATATAATAAATAATCCTGAATTATATTAGATAATAATTATACTGTATTTATGTACATATATGTTTCATTTATTTAAATCCATTTAATTCAACAAGGAAACTAAAACAGCGTTCATGCGTACGCACGGGCTACCGTCTCCATCAATGGTGTATTTCATTCCATTTATCTATCTATCATATATATCTATATACTGAATATATATTATATATAAATCATTTTTTATATTCTGGAATTAATTAAATCAGGATATAAGTAATAATATGAATAACAACATGTCGAAACACGTACGATAAATGAAATGATTTTACCCATAACACAACTTTAACATGGAATTTACACAAGAAGAGGTAATATACTGTCATAAGTGAACCATATATGATATCATAACAATGAATATGATTCTGTAAAAAGTCAATGAAATTATTTAAATCATTATACAAGAGGTTCATATATGTACAAATCATATCATACCTAAGGTAAGGGATAATTTTTCAATCTCATTTTTATCGGAGATTTCTTATACGTAAGTATTTACTGGGGTTATATTTTTCATCCATGTCCATAAAAATGTTTTAATAAATTGCTTAATATTATTCCATGTATGTTTAAAGTCATTTTTACCCATATTGATTTTACTTTGTGTTATCAAAGGAATCTTTCTTTTGTTTACCCTATGTAGTAGTTTTTGACTTTTCCGTTAAAAGTACAAGGAGAATGTTTTCTTTAACTTATACGGTATGAACAGATTTTTACAATTTTATAACGACTTATTTTCATGAAGCTTGATATAAAATATTTCATCATTATTTTAAACAAAATCCTCTTCATTTAAAATTTCATGGTATTTTGTTAAATGAAAATGATTTTGAATAATAAAGGATATTTTCCTCAAGAATTTATTTCAAGTGTTTTATCAAAACCATTTTCCATCCAAGATGAAATGATTTCATATGTGTATCTTCCAAATATAATGTCTCTATTATTTACATGGTTTCACTTTTCTTTTGATGAAATTTCCATTTGTTTTATATGGATTATGTGATGATGGGATGATGTTTATGAAACACATTTTATTCTTTGGGTTATGATGAATGTTTTATGTTTATTTTGTGGAACAAGTAAGAATGATTTCATTATGAGATGGGTGGGACCTATATCTCCCTCCAATGCATTGGGTAAAGATTTATATCTCATGAGATAGACATGGCTGAAACGATAAGTTAATCCGGTTCAGTTATACAGGACTGAAATGAGCAGTGAATGCGATTCAGAAAGGGACTTTTTCCACTAGGACGGTCATGGCAGCAATGCCTTGGCTACTATGGAAATCATATCACGTGCTTAATGGTTTTCCACAATTACATGTTTTATTACCTTGCTATTTTATCATGATTGATGTTCCTATATGATATATTCCTTACGTACTTCCATGATTCATGTCATTGCTCAAGATTTTGATGCTTAGATTTTATATTCATGTTTTTTCATTCAAATGATTATGGATTGTTTTATGTTCTCTATGTTTACCATTACTGGGCATTTGAGCTCACCCTTTTTTATTGTTTCTTTTCCCCAGGATTTGAATAATGGTTTTAGGTAAGAAAATAAAAGGGGAAGATTTTTATGGGAGATTTTGAAGATCTTTCACCAAGATTAGAAGATTATATTCTATGTTCCCGAAGACACTAAACTATTACGGTCCTTTGGTGTTTGTTTTTTTATGTATTATGTATTCAGAAAAAGTAATGTAATGTCCATGTACATCAATCTTTGGGTCGCTATAGTTGATATCAGAGGTGTGGTTTAGTCATCCTTAGGAAACTAGTATGCGAGAACTTTAGTGTGATCCCTTGAGATATTTCTATGGTATGTATAGGGATGAACCTAAGGTTAAGTATACATATAGGTTACATTCCTTGAAATATGGTAACAATCATAGAATTAAACCTAAGCTGTTAGATATTCAAGGTACTCCCACTTTATTATGTTGTTTTCCTAGTATGATTTTGGCCTCTCACACTATTCTCTTTGGGTTTTAGAAAATGGCTGGAAATGGGAAGATTCACGGTAATGGAGGATATAATGGACAATGGAATGATATTCTTCATGAGACACCAAAATAAATGGGATTTGGAAGTCCAAACATCATTATTCTGCCCAATAAGAAATCTCATAACATGATAAATAATATCAACTTTGGTAAGTTTCATGAATCGGCTAATAAGAGAAAGATGGAGTTTCATGATGATCATAGAGGAAAAGAAGTTCAATTCCCCTCATGTAAATAATGTGGGAAGAGACATCAGGTAGAATGTTTCAAAGGAACCATAAGATGCTTCTTGTGCGGAAAAGAATGACACAAATCCAGTAAGTGCAAAGGAAAAGGTTCAGTTAACACCATGGATAAGGATAATGGTATTTATACGACATCAACAATGATTAGATGTTTTAAATGTGGAATGTATGGGCATTAAGAAAACCAATGACCTAAGGGAAAATCTCATGAAGAGAATCAGCATGGTTATATGGGTAGTATTTATGTGGATGATGATGAGGAGACTACAAATGATATATGAGATGAAAGAAGTGTTGAAGCTTGGTTAATAGTTTAATTGAATTTTTATCAAGAGTTATGTTGTATAGGTAATTTAATGGTATTATGGGATAAAGAAAAATATAAGGATTGTTACACTATTGTTTTTCCAAAATCATTTGAAAGTATATTTTGAATTGTACTGGTAACCCTAAAAGGTTATTAAGATATTTTTGTAAAGAAGATGATATGCGCGTAACGAAGGGATAAAGAGAAAATGAAATGAGCTCATGAATGATATCATGGTTTGAGTATATAGAAATTTTGGGATTTTGGTATGTGGAAAGTGTAAACTTTTGACAGCATTCATGTATTCACTAAGGTTCAATGGGTATTCATTTTGCAAGATAATACATGATTAAGGTATTCACATGTTTGGAATGTGACCAACAAGATATATCGTATGATATATGGGGGATAAATGATGGTATTCACATGCTTGTTTGATGAAATTTATAGTAATCGTTTTGTTTATACTATAAGATTGGACAGAAGTATTTTAGAAAAGCCTAAATATTTGAATGGATTATGTTGGAAATACATTAGTATTGTTTAAGTATAGAACTTTTTTTTCGATATTATTGATTGGATGTTATAATAATGTAGTTTTAGAAAATGGAAAACCTGCAGAACGGACGACAACCCATCACATCGGACAAGGTTGTGGGAATCGAACCCACAACTAAAGTGCGACATGCCTTTAGCCCCTACCACTAGTCTATAGGACGTCCCTGGTTAGTAGAAACTTGTTTTATTATATTAAGCAGTATGATAGATGAAGTATAAGTCCATTTTTGGAATCATATACGATTAACCTCACCATAGATGTACTTATGTATATTTGATAACTTTTTCTATCCTTTTGTTTGAGACATATGGAATGACTCATCATTCTATCACATGATCCACTAACACCTCGCGAATAAAAAATTCAACTTCATTTCTTTAAGAGATGAAGTGGAAATTGTTCAAGTCACGAACAACATTGAGATGATACCAAAATAAAGTAAGTATTTCTTCTAATTCAAATTATTCAACTTTAGGGAAATGATCTTGAAAACCAAAAATGTTGTCCTAGTTCCCTTATATCCGATGAATCATATGGTACCTTATATCATCAAAAATTTATAGCTTTGTGATTGTTGGATTTTTCATATCCATGTTCTCTACCACTCTCCATCAGAAAATGATGGTTATATTTCTCTTCCATATCAATATTTTCACCTATGTTCTCCTATGTGGAAACCCAATGATTAGTTAATTTGGGTAACTATTATGTTTCATTCTTTAGTTTTTAAAGATAAGTTTTGGAATTCCTTTTTATGATGCAAGTTTCTATTAAAGAAACTTTCGAGTAGTAAACCATTTATAACCCCGACAAATTTCGAGGGTGAAATTCATTTTAAGGGGGTGTAGAATGTAACACCCTGAGATTTTATGAAAAATATTCTTTTTAATTTCATTGATGTATTATGTTGTACGCTACACTAAAATTATCTTTCACTACATGCATCCCTGACTTTCCTTGCATTACACGTAATCCCGACCTTCCACGATAGCGTGTGTTGTCTGCAATATCGAGTTTCACTAAACAACGATATGTTATATAAACTAGCTGTTAGGAGTAGTAATACCCAATTATTGAAATGTTATTTTTCAAAATGGACTTCATTTTTGGATTCATAATATTGAAATTATCCTATGGTGAATTTTTGGTATTTTTCTGAAAACTTTCAATTTTTGATGAATAGTGAAAACACTAGGCTACTCTTTAAAAACTGACTTTTTATATAAATATTTATTGATTTTATTTAAAATTATTTTAGGTAAAAATTTATACATAATACCTATATATATTCAATTTAATTAATTGGAGTCATTTTGTAATAATTTTAGACATATGGATTTTTTTTAAACTTTTCACCGTCTTTTACTAACCTCCTAGGAGAGTTTGAAAATTTACATAAAACATAATTTTACCACTTTTGTGATTGGAATTTCGAAAATCTGAGAGACATGGTTAATATCAAGGAGTAAAATGTGATTCAATAAGATAAAAATAATTATTAGTGAATAGTAACTTTTTACTTTTATTTACCATGGTTAAAAGTAAATAGGGTAATTAAGGGTAAAAATGATATTATCATTACCCTAACACATTTCCTAATTCTATTGGATAAGTGTAATTCGACCAAAAACATCCTTAGGAATAAAATATTACTCTTTAGGTCCACTTGGATTAGATTAGGACATTTATTATTGTTTTATTTAAAGAAGAATTAAAATAGTTAAAATCAATGTTTAATAACTAAAACATTTTTAATATAGGTTTATACAAAAGATAAATTTGCCTATAAATATTAATTAGAAATTTAAAACAATTTCCTACATAAAGGTAATTTATTTATAATTTTTAGATATTAAATAATTTAATTTATTTATGACACAATGATAAGGCAGTAATTACCTTATTAATGAAATATTAACATAATTGATGTTATAAATACCCAAAAAAATGTAATTTTAGACTTTTCATGAATTACACTAATTTTATAGGTTAATATGACATGATATAATTGATTTAATTAGATTTTTTCTAAATAATTACGCTGTTATAATTTACACAAAAATCAAGTACCAAATAGTGTCAAATTGACATAAAATAGTTTTTAAAACAAATATTATATTATTAATTGTTATTTTATTCCAAAAAATCTAAGGCTCAGCCAAATGACTTAGATAAGGATATATATATTAATAATGAACCAATTGGGGTTATTTTGGCTTGTTATAGTACGTTTATTAACTATATAGTGTAAGAAAACAAAAAGACACGGTAAAAGTTAAATTATTAAACTTTGAGTTAAATCTAAATGATAAGGATACATTAATAACCTAAACTTGTCTAAACCCCATTGGTTGAGAGTCTTTCGACCCATCCCCACCTTATATTCTAAATAAATCAATTTTGAGCTATTAAAAACCGAATATGACTTTATTATAAAATAATAGTTTATGTTTTTTTAAGGTGCCCCTCTCCTCCCTTATAAAAAGGGAACCCCTTCCCTCTTCTCTTCACAAACATTTGAGCCTTGAATCTCGGCCAAAAACTACCAATTCCTCTTCTAAACCTCTATAATTAAATTATAGAGGTTATTTTTATCTTAAAAGACTAACTCTAGTGACCTAAGAAGAAGTTTAATGGAGGTGCGTCGAGGAAGAGGTAATCTCTTCTACCGACTCTTTCAAGTTTCTTTCTTTTTCAACTTCCTCTTATTTAGTTATTTCATTATAAAGTAATAACATAATTATTACTTATATACTCATATTTTATTATAAATATTAAACAAACCCATTTCACCTTCAATCCATTCTACCGAAAATGAAATCACCGCGCATGCGTACGTACAGAATACAGTCTCCATGCCGTGGTGTAATCTGTTTTACACCACCACCTTACTTGGATGGTTATAATAGTGTAAATAAATAAATAAATATATATATATATGATTATTGTAAACTGATATTGATTCTTAAATATTATACATGCACTTTAGTACAATTCCACGATCATGGGAATTATATCATCGCTCGTGCGTACGTACAGACTACCGTCTCCACGAACATGATGAGATTCATTTTCCATGATTAACCATTAAAGTATGATTATAAAGTACATATAATAAATAATAATGAATGATATTACATAATAATGATACTTTACTTATGTACATATATGGTTCATTTACTTAATTCCATTTAATTCATTAAGGAAACGAAAACAGTGTTCACGCGTACGCACGACCCACCGTCTCAATGAACGGTGTATTTCATTCCATTTTTCTATCTATAATATATATTTATATACTGAATATATATTATATATAATTCATATTTTAAATTCTAGAATTATGTAAATCAGGATAAAAGTAATAATATCAAGAACAACATGTCGAAACACATACGATAAATAAAATAATTTTACCCAAAACGCTACTTTAACATGGAATTTACAAAAGAACGAGTAATATAAAGTCATAAGTGAACCATATATGATTTCATAAAAATGAATAATATTCTATAATAAGTCAATGATATTATTTAAATCATTATACAGGAGGTTCAGATATGTAAGAAGCATATCAGACCTAAGGTAAGGGATAATTTTGCAATCTCATTTTAATCCGAGATTGCTTATACGTAAGTATTTACTAGGGTTATATTTTTCATCAATGTCCATGAAAATGTTTTCATAAAGTGTATAATATTCTTTAATGCATGTTTAAAGTCATTTTTACCCATCTTGACTTTTACTTTGTGTTATGGAAGGAATATTTCTTTTGTTTACCATATGTAGTACTTTTTGACTTTTTTGTTAAAAGTACGAGGAGAATGTTTTCTTTAACTTATACGACAGGAACTGATTTTTACAGTTTTATAACGCCTTATTTTCATGAAGCTTAATCTACAAAATTTAATGATTATTTTCAACAATATCCTCTTCTTTTAAAATTTCATGTCATTTCTTGAAAAGAAAATGATTTTGAATAAGAAAGGATATTTTCCTCAAGAATTTATTTCAAGTGTTTTATCAAAACCATTTTCCATCTAATATGAAATTATTTCATATGTGTATGTTTAAAGTATAATTTCTCTATGATTTAAATGGTTTCACTTTTCTTATGATGAAATGTCCATTTTTTTATATGGATTATGTGATGATGGGATGATGTTTATGAAACCCATTTTATTCTTTGGGTTATGATGAATGTTTTAAGTTTATTTTGTGGAAACAATAAGAATGATTTCATTATGATATGGGTGGGACCTATATCTCCCTTCAATGCATTGGGTAAAGATTTATATCTCATGAATAGACATGGCTGAAATGGTAAGATAATCCGGTTCAGTGATACAAGATTGGAACGAGGAGTGAACTAGATTCAAAAAGGGACTTTGTCCACTAAGATGGTCATGGGAGCAGTGCCTTGGATACTATGGAAATAATGTCATGTGCTTAATGGTTTCCCACAATTACATGTTTTATTCCCATGCTATTTTATCATGATTGATGTTCCCTTATGATATATGCCTTACGTACTTCCAAGATTCATGTCTTTTCTCAATATCTTGATGCTTAGATTTTATGTTCATGTTTTTTACATTCAAATTATTATTGATTGTTTTATGTTCTCTATGTTTACCATTACTGGGCAATTGAGCTCACTCTTTTTTATGTTGTCTTTTTACCCAGGATTTAAAGAATGATTTTAGGTAAGAAAATCAAAGGGGAAGATCTTTATGGGAGATGTTGAAGATATTTCACCAAGATTATAAGATTATATTCCAAGTTTCCAAAGACACTAAACTATTACAGTCCTTCAGTGTTTGTTTCTGTTATATATTAAGTATTCTACAAAAGAAAAAAAATGTCCATGTACGTTAAGATTTGGGTCTCTACACATATCATCACAAGAAATTGAATATCTATGGATCCCTCCCAGATAGCGGTAATAGAGGTATGGACGAGGCCAACATCACTAATGGATATCCATAGCTTCATGGGGTTAGCTGTACATTATCGATGAATTTGAAAAATTTCTCATGATTTTCCAACCCACTTACCAAGCTATTTCAGAAGGGAGTAAAGATTTCTTGCAGTGATGAATGCTAAGAAAGCTTCAAGGAGTTGAAAAGGAGTCTTATCACTACACCCTTTCCCACTTTACCAACAAGTGGGGAAATTTTTCCGGTATTCAGTGATCCTTCGAATAAGGGAATGGGTTGTGTGTTGATGAAAAATTACAAAGTCATTAACTATGCCTCAAGGAAATTGATAGTCTTGAGAATAATTATCCAAAACATGATCTGGAGTTGGATACGATGATCTTCACTTTAAAAATTTGGTGGAAATATCTCTTTTGGGATATGTGTGAAATATATACGGACCACAAAATCATCATGTATATATTCACACAGAAAGAGTTGAACATACACCAATGAAGACAGTTAGGTTTGATCAAAAAATATGACTACTCAATCCATTACCACTGTGGGAAGATGAACCAAGTGGAAGATTCTCTAAGTAGAAATGACCAATTGATTCTCTCATTGATGAGAATTGAAAAGGATCCAATCTTCTTAGACTTGAGGAAGATGGACATGGGAATCATAAAGAAGGGAACATAATCAATTATTTCACAAATGATTGTTCAACCATCTCTTTTGGGATGGTTAAAGTATGCTCATAAGGATGGTGTGGGAATTCCTAACAAAGTAAAAGATATCATAAAAGGTAAACCCTCAGAGTTCAATTTTAATGAAAAAGGAATTATGGGATTTGGGAAAAGACTATGTGTTCAGTCAAGTACGGAGTTGAAGAAGGAACTTTTGGATGATGCACATAGTTCAATTTTCTCTATTCACCTAGGAAACAAAAAGATGTATTGAGATCTCCAAGAGCATTATTGGTGGGTTAATATAATGAAAGAGATCATAGAGTATACATCAAAGTTCATGGTGTGTCAGCAAGAGAAGGTAGAGAGGTGTAAGTCTAAGGGGATGATGCAACCATTGCCCATAATTGTATGGAAGTGGAAGAACATCACCGTAGACTTTGTAACTGGACATCCAAAGACATCCAATGTCAACAACACAATCTGGGCTGCTGTGGATCATCTTACAATGTCTGCACACATCATTGCAATTTGGGGGGATTTCTCATTGGATAAACTGGATAAAATATACATCAAATATGTCGCAACGTTGTATGGGGTACCACTATCGATTGTATCTGATCAAGATCCAAGATTCACCTCTATGTTTTGGAAGAGTCCTCAACATGCTCTGGATACTATGTTGAAATTCAGTACGGCTTATTATCCTCAAACTGATGGCCAGTCTGAGTGGACTATCCAAACACATTAGGATATGTTGAGAGTGTTCTCCATAGACATCAATGGAGGATGGGATCTGATGTTCCTAGTCAGGATACAAGTATCACTGAGAGGGGGATGGTTGAATCTATGATATATTTTTATTTTTATGTTTCCTTCTAATTTAAACAACCTTCGCCTCCTGTTAAAGAGTTTATTTTCGGCTGAGCACACACAACCACAAGAACACATGATTTACAAGGTTCACTACACAATAAGAGTATCTAGGTTATTGTTATGGTACTGAAATAATCTAGTACCACACAATCCACTAGAAAAAAATCCATTGATTTAGAATTCAATGAGTAGGATATACCATTACACTCATGTTGCACATGGAAAACAATCCGAAACCGCATATGCACCCTCTTAGCACAAATATGGAATTACAATATTTCAGTGCTTCTTACAATTGAACAGTTGTATTCTCTGATGTAAAGATTCTCAATTTCTAACCCAGAAGCTGGTAAGAACTCCCATACGCACAACTGAATATTTGAAAAGACCCCAAATTTTTCGCGCAACCATTAGGGTTTCCAGCTCGTAATTCAAAAGCCTGGCGCGAAAAATCCACTTTTGGGGTGGAAAACATATTTCGCGCAACTTCCTTTTTCACGCAATGTTTCCCTTTTTGGAGAAAATTTCATTTTGTGTGCAAACCTCTCCCTTTTCACACAGCTCCCCTTTTTCGCAAAATTATCTTTCTTTTCACACAACTCACTTAGTGTATAATTTTACGTGCACCAGAGCTCAAGATTTATTCTAAGTGTTGAGAAATAATAAATGAGTGGGGTTCACCTCTTATTTATAGTACTTTTTAAACCTGCATGAAAAAAATAATCCACGTGTAAAACCCTCTTCATGCACGTAAAAAAACTCTTTCATGCAACATCATATTTCGTACATTGCACCAATTTTTGGCAAAACTCATGACTTTTCCAATTTTCGATCTTCTGTTCTCAAAACACCTATTGCATAAATAAAATTTTTCCTCTATTTTGCACACCACACCAATATCTCGCAGAACCTTTATTTCTCCTGCATCCTACTGATATTTCGCACATCCAGCTACTATTTCACGCATTCTACTGTTATTTCACGCATTCCACAGATATTTATCACATTCCACTACTATTTCGTTCACCACATTATGTTTGTGGGAAACTTGCCTAAATTTTAGCACACTCCATTCCTTTTCCATTTTTCTATGTTTTGACCTTGAATAATGCCTTGTGCGCAAAAATCTAAACCATCTTTAATCTTTCATGCAACATCCGTTTCCAAAAACACATTTCTTCATCTCCTGATTTTTAGGGCCTAAAATTTGGAAAGCACTAAAAAACGGCGCAACCTTGAACTCTTCTTTTGTACTACCTCCAGATTGTCTGTTCCTTTGTAATTTCTCTTTTTAATGCTTCCCATAACCATTCTTCAGCTTTCATCACGAACGCCACTATCGTGATATATATATTTTGATATATCAGATTTAGCATCGTCAGAATTACAATGGGATGTTCTGAAACATCCCTATCTTCTAGCAACATCACTCCTTCTAATAGAAACGGTACATGACTAGCTACATAATTTCTCCCCCTTTCCTTCATAAGGCTTGCATAATAAGTTATCCTAACTTGTGATATTTTTGAAATACATATCAGCAAAGCTTCATCTGGTTTAAATTCATTTACAAATTGAATTGATTTATCTTCTTTGACAACAAAAGACAACACTATACAAAAGATAACTCTTCAAACATTCTCCTCCATCAAACATCGTCCCAACAGGATCAACATATTCCTCTGGTTGAATTATTCTATAATAACAGTTTCCACTCGAGCATTCTAATGACACCTTGTAAAGCCCTCTATAGGAAGAGGTGCAGAACACCAGCATGTTGGGATGAACCCAGTGATCATAAGATATTAGGACCCAAAATGGTTGATGAAATTGTGGAGAAGGTGAAAACCATTCAATAGAATATCAAGGCAGCCCAGAACCGACTGAAGAGTTATGCAGATAACCGTCAATGAGACCTTCAGTTTAAAGTTGGAGACATGTATTTTCTATGCATATATCCATGGAAAAAGGTCACGTGGTTTGGAAATAAAGGGATGTTATGTCCTAGGTACATCGGCCCCTTTGAGATTCTTGATTGTGTCAGGGTTGTGGCCTATCGTCTAGCACTTCCACATACCATGGACAATGCACATGATATGTTTCATGTATCTCACTTAATTAAATACATACCAGATCCTTCACATGTATTCTATTCTGAGTTATTACAACAATAGGATGATCTTTCTTTATGAGAAGAAACTAGTGAAGATCTTAGATCGCAGAGAAAACGTTCTACAAAATAAGACAATTCCCCTCATCAAGGTGTTGTGGAAAAACCACATGTTTGAAGAAGAAACATGGGAATTAGAAGAAGTGATGAATTAGAGTTAACCACGTCTATTTTAGTGTGGGAAAAGTAAATTTCTAGGGCGTAATTTCATAAGCAGGAAAGATTGTAACGACCCAAAAATTCATTAATGAAAATTCCTCTTAGTCTATTTAAATGTCATATAATGGTTATGTAAAACATATGCACTTATTTGGTTTTATGTTTTGAATTTTAAAATACAGTTAATAATTGTGACCATTTCTAATATAGATATTGAACAGTGATCACATGATTAGTATAAATATAGGGCTTCGACAAATCCAATTTATTCAGACAAAGGAAGCGATGTCCTCATCTAGTAGACTTTCCCCATACGAAGCCCATTTATCGAAGCCTGAAAAGGAGGTGGCATCATTGGGTATTTCTTTTGACCAAGCCCAAGCTGAGCTTCAACATGTGAAGTGTGAAAAGAACCACCTATGGGAGAAGTGGAAGTTAATATAGATTACCACTCAAGCGATGTTATCAGAGCCACCCCAAAAGTCTGTCACCATTGCGCACCATACCCTATGGTCTTATGCGAGTGTTATAAGAGGTTATGTAACAAGACCGAAGCATAATGATTATGTGCATTATTTTCAGTATATATTAATGAATACACATTCATTTTATTATTACAACTATGTAAATAGTTTTTAAAGAACAAATAGTATTTTTAGATAATTTTCAACTAAGGAAACCATTATGATAAATTAATGGATTTTTGAATTAAATAATATTTTAAAAAAATATTATTATTACTAAAATAATTTTATTAATTATAAATAATCATATAATTTTTATGAATGCAATTGTAAATTTCTATTAAGGTTTGAAAGCTGTTTTTGTCAAAAACCCATGATTTTTTGAAAAATGTTGGTTTTTTAAAGTGAAAATTCACATATTTATAAAGTTATTCAGATAAAATGAATATTAATGTTGGAATCAAGATGTTTAAATTATCCAATTGTGAATGTTTCATAATTTTCTGAGACAACCAAATTTTTGGGTAAACATTAAATATCGTTTAAATATATAATGTGTTTTATGACATCATAATGACCCAATAGTTATATAATATAATACTCTAAACATTGTTTTCGGTCAATATATGTTTTACCATAAAAATAATATGATTTTTGTTTTGTTTTATTTATTTTAAAATACTTTAGTGGACCCTTCAAGACTTATAAAACATTTTAGCTCTTTAAATTGATTTCCTTGAGAGTGTGACTCTCCTCTCCATAAGAATCTTATTATTTTAAGAAGTTCAGACATTGGCCTTAATATATTTTCTTCCACTCCCATTTGAAAAAATACATGTGAAGAAACCTTTGGTTGGTTTGTGGTTTTTATTAGTTTAATGTGTGGTGTCCCAAACCTAAATAATAAAGAATTCCCTATCCGTACCTATATAAACCCACCCAAACTCACACTTCCTCTTCAGTCAATGCCTTTAGAGTTTTTCCAACATCTTCCCTCTTCTCTATAAAAGCCTACCAAGGCACCCCAGGTTCCCAAGTAGCATCTCTCATGTTCCTCCCAAGCCTTTGGGATCACACGTCCAATTAAGGGATTCCTTCCTTTCTCTTTTTATCCAAGTTTCATAATATTGTTATGACCTTTTATTTTCAATTATAAATGTTGGGGGTATGATTTCTCACCTCCCTTATAATATCCTATTTATGTTTATATGATGAAATACCCCTTTCTCTCTAATCTATGCCTTCCATGTATACCTGTTACCATGCTAGAATTCGTTAAGGAATTTCTCTCTCCTCATTTACATTCAAGTAATTTTTTGTATCATGAATCTAAATTCCATTACAATTGTTGGGACATGTATCTATATGACCCCATTACTATCCATTTCATGTACATATGAAAATACACCGCTTTCTCTCTCATCTTCCATTTTTATAAATTCTGATGTCACGTTGTTATGCTACCAAAATTGCACCCCATTTTTCCAAGACAATGTCATTGTGTCGTGAATACCATGCTCATTTCTATATCAATGGTATTCACCTTTATGCACATTCACATATTGATTATAGAGTTAAAAGTATGAATTCCACATTCCTCTATCAAGGAATAAATGATGATGAATCCATGTTTTATGATCCATGTGGCACACTTAAGCAGGAAATGAAATGTTGATGAAGGGTGCACCCTAATAGCACTCCAATGCATTGGGTAAAGTATAGTATCATGATACATAATCTGTAATGGTTATTGAATCATGCTAATTAAATATCAATGTGGGTTTACTCATTCTTCATGTGCAGCGTGGGTTTACTCATGCTCAATGTGCAATGAGCTTTGGCTGATGCTAATACCATGTTAATTGTTTTTGCCACATTTCCATGTAAGGATTATCATTCATTATCATTCCTTTATATTCATATTTCTATTCTGATCCATTGATATGACTATTGACTAACATGTATTGTATTCCTCATGTTATTCCATGTTTTTCCCCTTACTGGGCTTTATAGGTCACCCCTTTCTTATGTATGTCTTCAAGCTATCCCATGCAATGCTAAGTATGAGGGAATGTAGTGGTCATATAAAAGATGTTTTCAATAAGATGTTGTGTTTCATGTTTTAAGTTGTTTTGTAATCTTCCTAATCCCCTAAGACACTAAACCTCTCAATCATATATTTTGTATCAAGTGAAGGTTTCATGTAATAAATCATGTCTCTGTGTGTAAGAAAAATCAGTGTTGTTATAATTTTGTTTTGTCAACACTTGTTCTCTAGTATCAAGAATTCTGATAGGCTCTTCACAATAAGTTATATTGGGTTCCAGTTTTATTTCTTCATTAATTAGTACATGCATTGGGTATGGAATGTATTTTATTAATAGTTATACATGGACCACATCATGATCTTTGGATAGACTTGGCAGCATTGCCATACTGTAAGATACAACTCTAATTTGTTATAGAATTTTGAAAGTAATGATGTACATGAGACATAATTTAACCTTCTTACTGAATCGTATGACACCCATACATGGAGATACCTTTAAGAATACATGATTTTATACTTGAAATTACATATCATTTCTTTGGATATCGACAAATAATTTTTTTCCTACATTGAGCTACTTTGATGTGGGTTTGGACAATCTTTAACTTTTACATTTTTTCCACAAAACGTTCTAGTCCAATGAGTTTTCTTTCACCAACATCACCCCAACAAGTTGGTATGTGACATATATTTTTATATAACACTTCATATAGTGCCATAAGAATACTTTAATGGAAGCTAATGGCATAGGAAAATTATACCATAGGTAAATACTAATCCCACATACCTTGAATGAATAGTGAGAAAGATCTCAATATGTCTTCTAAGGTTTGTATAGTCAATTCTGATTGTCCATCAGTTTGAGGGTGGTAGGCAGTGCTCAAACAATGTTTAGTATCTAGGGATTTTGGAAGACTTTTCTAGAATCTCAATGTAAAATGGGGATCACGATAAGAAATAATCGATACGGGTACACCATGAAGTCTAAAAAAAATCATTAATATATATTCTAGTTAAACATTCAAGAGTTAAATCATCTATTATAATATGAAAATGTTCTAAATTGGTAATATGATTGACAATGACCCATATTGAATCATTACATATAGGAGTCTTTGGTATCCCAATGACAAAATTCATCATATTAATCTCATTATAACATAGGCGTGGGAAGAGTTTGCATGAATCCTCTAGGATATTGTCTTCTAGCCTTAACCTATTGAAAAACCATACATCTTGACACATAATCAGTAATCTCTCTCTTGAATTTTCCCAAAAAAATATGTTCCATCAAATCTAAATATATGTTAGTTCTAACAGGGTTTATAGATAAATTGGAGTTATGAGAATCACCCAAAAATTCCCTTTTTAGATCAGGTATATCTGGAACAAAAACCTCTTCCAAAATTTCAAAATTCTATTGCATATACGAAGTGAATCAAACTACCATCATTTAAATCATTAATTTTCTTCTGAAACACCTTATCATCAGTGAAAGATGTTTTTAGCCTTTCTAGTAAAGATGGTTTCGAATCCATTTGAAAAAGTATCAATGTTTCACCTTCTATTATTATTCCAATGTCCATCTTTACAAGATCCATTAACATATGATCCCTTTTAACTCTCATCTTCTTCAGAACACCATGATCCTTTCTTCTCAATGCATCTGCCACCTTATTTTCCTTCCATTGGTGGTAGTGTAGTACGTAATTGTAATACTTGAGTAGTTCAAGATATCACCTTTGAATCATGTTGAGTTATTTCTATGAGAAAAGACTCTTCAAACTCTTTTAATCAGTATATACATCACATTTTTCACTATAGAGATAGTTTCTCCATTTCTTGAGAGCAAATATTACAGCATCTAACTAAATATCATGATTGAGATAGTTTTGTTTACGTAGTTTTAGCTGCCGTGATGCATAGGGAATAACTCTATCATTTTTCATAAAGATACAACCAAGTACTTTATTTGATGCATCCCTATAAATAAAAACCCATCCAATAATCGATCAAAATTACTTCTCAGGTTACGTTTGTAATGTGTAGCATGCCTTGATAACCTTGTAAAGATAACATCATACTTTGTGACATTCTCATTCACCATTTTCAGCAAACTTAGAAATTTCCATTCCATATCCGCTCGATGATCACAAGGAATAGATTTTTCTAAGAATGTATCTTTAAACTCCATCCATTCCATATTTGAAACTTCTTCATACTCATTTGTGTTTTGAATTAATGATCACCATTGATTTGCATCTACCGAGAGATGATATACTGCCATGAAAACATTTTCCCTTTTCAATACTCCCCAAAGCATGTAATATTTTTTCTAAGGAACATATTCATTGCTCAGGTACAAATGGATTTGTTGTCCCATTGAATGTTGGTGGGTTTTTCTCATGATGTGGTCTAACATTTCTAATCCGTGTTTTGGATCATGGTTCTCCATACATGCACTACAGGCAAAAAAGTCATTTAGCGGCGGTTTGGTTTTACGTTTCGCGGCGGTTTAAACCACCGCTAAATAGATTGGCTGTGGTTTTGAAAAACCACCACGAAATCGTGCATCAGGAAACTATTCGCGGCGGTTTTCAAAACCGTCGCAGAACATTTCACGGTGGTTTTTCAGCGGCGGTTTAAACCGCCTCTAAATGATTTAGCGGCGGTTTTTTATTTATTTATTATTTATTATTATTATTATTATTTTATTTTTTTTATTTTGTTTTTATTGATTGATTGATTGATTGATTGATTTATTAGTATTTATTTTATTAGAATTATTTATTTATTTATTTATTTTATTTATTTTATTTTATGTATTTTAATTATTTTAATTATTTTAATTATTTTAATTATTTTAATTATTTTATTTATTTCGTATTTATTTTATTTATTTATTTCGTATTACATTATTTATCCATGCATGCACATCCCATGAACATGCACATCCACATGCCCATGCACATGCCCATGCAATATAACGAAATATAGAATTTGATGAGATTTGAACCCCTAACCTCTTGCATATTTTCCAAATACTTTACAACTCTAGCAAGCTCGTCATGTGTTTAATAAATAGAATGTAATATATTTATATATATTAATTGAGAAAAAAATAATACATAAATAATAGATATAAACTCAATAATATATAATATATAATAATAATAATAAAGAACACATAATTAATAATTATAAATAAATAATAAATAATAATAAATAAATAATAAATAAATATAAATATAAATAATAAATAATAAATAATAAATAAATATAAATAATAGATAATAAATAATAAATAATAAATAATAGATAATAAATAATAAATAATAAACAATAAACAATAAACAATAAATAATAAATAATAATAATAAAGAATAAAGAATAAATAATAAATAATAAATAATAAATAATAAATAATAAATAATAAATAATAAATAATAAACAATAGATAATAAATAATACGTAATAATAAATAAATAATAATAAATAATAAATGAATAATAAATAATAATAAATAAATAAATAATAAATAATAAATAATAAATAATAAATAATAAATAAATAACAATAAAAAGTAAACAATAAACAATAGACAATAAATAATAAATAATAATAAATAATAATAAATAATAATAAAAAAATAATAAAGAATAAGGAATAAATATTAAATATTAAATAATAAATAATAATAAATAATAAATAATAAAAAATAAAAAATAAAAAATAAAAAATAATAAACAATAAAGAATAGTAATAAATAAATAAAAATAATAAATAATAAATAATAAATAATTAATAATAAATAATAAATAAATATAAATATTAAAAAATAAAAAATAAAAAATAAAAAATAAAAAATAAAAAATAAAAACAATAAAAAATATAAAATATAAAATAAATAAATATAAAAAATAAAAAATAAAAAATAAAAAATAAATAATAAACAATAAACAATAAAAATTAATTAATAAGTAACAAATAAAAAATAAAAAATAATAAATAATAAATAATAAAAAATAAAAAATATTAAAAAATAATAAAAAATAAAAAATAAAAAATAATAAATAAATATAAATAAAAAATAAAAAATAAAAAATAAAAAATAATAAATAAATAATAATAAATAAATAATAAATAATAAATAATAAAAAATAAATAAATATAAATAATAAATAATAAATAAATATAAATAATAAATAATAAATAATAAATAATAAATAATAAATAAATATAAATAATAAATAATAAATAATAAATAACTAGTAACAAATAATAGATAATAAATAAATTAAAGTATATTATAAATAATAAATAATGAAAAATAAATGAGACACCTGAAAAAAGTATGAAAATACTTGATAGGGGATGAAAAAATCATGAAAACACATGAAAACAGATGGAGAAACATGAAGAATGAGGCGTTAGAAAGAATGAGAATGCATAAAAACTCATGAAAACTCTGGAAATCCCATTAAGAATTCAACATAATCATCATATTAACCCACAAAAAACCATTGATATAGATAACAAGTCATGAAAACCCAAATAAACAGTAATGAATAGAGAAACCGTTAAAACCCATCAAAACAGTCATAAAGTGACAAAAACATTGGACACACATTAATAGAGATAACTTATGATCCTAGAGTCCATTTCAGATCTGCGACCTGTCAAATCAATGATCCTGAAATGATCTTCTACCTGATAGGTGAATGTGTCCAAATGGACAGGCGGATCGGATGATACGACCATTTAAAAAAAGTTGACGGGGAACGGGTGCTAGAAACAAGGCATCGAAAAACCTAACAAACGCAACACCCACTAAAAAGACCATAACTTATTATCCAGGAGTGCATGTTGGCGCCACGACTAGTCAAACTGAAGCTCATGGAATGATCTACAATCTGGAAGGTGGAGGAGTCCGAACTGAAATGCGGATCGAAAGACAGGTCTGTTTGAAAACAAGTTCGATGGGACACCGGTGATGGAAACAGGGTTTCAGAGGCCTTTTAAGGGGTTTTGGGGGTCAAAAAACACAACAGAAACATACATGTATCAAACTAGTGCGTAGCTCTGTTCGCTGGATTCAATTTGATATTTAATGTTCTCTAATTTGAGTTATTCTATATCTAGTTTCTGAGGCTTGTACTAAATTTACTATGATACCAAATGTAATTCCCTGATCCCAGTTACCCAAAGTCGGTGCATTATTATAAAACATTGACATGATCATAAGAGGTCAAGTCCAGAAAGACTGATCAATTTAGTATCCTTGGAAGTACAAGATACATACATAATTTTGATATTGTATTATGAAATGAAAAATCAACATTGTGTCTCCTTTTAACACACTCATATTCATTATCCTATCCCTGCAGGTCATTCATAATATACTTCTTTGAATATTGGAAAAAATAAAACATAAAAATTGGGTGAGCTCCGATGCTCAGTAAGGATAACAATATAGAAGAAGTTATCATAAATAAGAATAAACATTTAAGGAAATGTATAAGACTAAACCACAAGCCTTTTAAAATTAAACATAAACATAATATGGCCAAGATAAATTATATAATTCCATTTACTTATTCACATGGATATTCTACTTGTCAAATAATCACATGTATATCAATATCTAATCTCATAATGTTGTAATGTATAATGTTAGATATCCTAACCACATATTCAAGGCCTTATGCCAAGAATACAAATATTTTTTTTCAAGGCCATGTAAAATGACACTACTTTTTTTTCATGACACCTAACAAGGCATTAAGGGGCTATAGGGGTCCAACCCATCACTTACTACATTCAATGCTTTCCTCATATGAAAAGGTTGAAACATAACATAAACATTCATATTAAAACATACATAAAAAATGTTAATACATTGACCATAAATGATGAATGGTATAAAAATTTCACATCCATAGAAAAACATATCACAAAACCTTCAATACAATATAGAAGATTGTATCATAATAAATCATCTTTAAACAAGAGTAAAATACAATTTAGGATGATGAAAGAGATAAAATCAATAAAAAAACTATTTGAGTGAAATATCTATTTCTACTTTGAAATCATTTAAATGTAAAATAATTATAAAAGAGAAAATTTATTTTTAAAATAATCTTATAAGCTTGTAGGGTAGGCTTTGATGGTTTTATAATGGCAGAAAATAGTTGCACCCACTGTATAAGTTAATAAAACCTTCTTTGTTTAATTTTTCAAAAAGACCATAAAGTACATTTTTTGTAAAACAAAGGAAAGATTCATTTCAAATTTTTTTATAAAAAGTAAAACAAGGGTATAAATGAAATTAAACTATAGTCTACGAAATAGAAAAAAAGTTTTGACATACATTTTTATGAAACATGGATTTAGATGATAATGAAGTCTCATTAAATACTTACGTATAAACAACCACTGATAATGAGTAGATTGTAAAATTATCCCTTACAATGTAATTTTCTTTAGTATAGGGTATGTTAACATCCTTTATAATAGTTAAATAGTTGTTGTTAAATTATAAAAGAACCACATACTTAAATACGATATCATATATGATCCTTTAATATTTCTTTGTTAATAATATTTCTGTAGTATCATTGTTTCAGGTGTAAACTGATTCATTTTACAGTATATGATTTTTTACGTAGGTCATGATTATCATGGAAAGGATGTATTCAACTCATATCCAGAATTATATTATGTTATTTTTTATCATAAAATTGAAAATTATTCTTGAATGGTTATGATGGGTAAAGAATTCTCATCGCGTCGTGGAGACGGTAAAACATACGTACACACAAGAGACAATATCATTCTATTAATGGTGAAATAATATATAATTGGATGGAATATTATATATAAATAATTATTAACATGTTATATTTATTATTTACATCTATTATTCTCATTATTATACCAATTCAAATATTGAATTATTGAATAACAAACTACACTACGACATGGAGAAGGTAAGTTGTACGTACGCACTTATGGTGAATCTATTATTCGTAGGATGGATAGAATAATGAATATAGTCATACCATATTTATAATAACTTTATTTTATGTATATCGTACTAGAGTTATTATTTTGGTATGTAAAAAACAATGAAAGAGGAAGCAGAAGAAGAAATGAACTTTGAAAGAGGTGATGAAATAATTACCTCTTCTTCGGGTGCTTTCTTTTTATTTGAAAAAAAGGGACCCCTAGATTGGATTTATAATAAAATTAAGGCATCTATGATTATTTTAGGGTATTTGGGAGGATATTTGGTCAGGATATTTCCGAGCCAAATGGCTTTTTTGTGGTGTTAATTTAAGAGAAGTGGAAGTACCCTTTTATAAGAGGGGTGAGAGGAAATTTAGGAAGAGCTTGAAATATTCATTTATTATAAAATTATTTTCGGTTTATAATAGGTCTAAATTGATTTTGTTTGACAATAAGGTGTATAGGGGTTTAAATATTCTCAACTGATTGGCTCTAGACATGTTTAGGTCACCATATTAACCTCATCTATTATATTTAACTCCTAGTTAAATAGTTTAAATTTTACCTTGTCTTCTTGTAGTTTTATACTACATGGTTAACAGAGTTACAATAAAATGTTAAAATAACCTCAAGTGGTTCATTACTAACATATATAACATTATCTATGTGATTTTTCCAAATATTTTATTTTTGATAAAATTTTATCATTTAATAAAATTGTATTTTTTTTAAATACTCATTTATGTCAATTCCAACAATATTTAGTATTTGATTTTTGTGAAAGTCATAACAACTTGACTACTCAGAAAAAATACAATTAATCAACCCTAACATGGAATATTCCCCTTTTAAATTATTGTGTTGTATAAGAGCTTTCAAATTATACTTAATTTAATATTTATAATATCATTTATTTTATTCTTTCATTAATAAAGAAAATATTTCATCCTTATTATGTCATAAATAAATAAATAAATATATTTTATTCCAAATAATTATAAATAAAATATCATGATGTATGAAATATTTTTATATCTATTATTAATATGGATAGTTTAAGAGATCAATTTTAAAACCTCATATAAAAATTGTTTTAGTGAAAGATACATGTTTATGTTATATTTTTCAATACATTAAATTAATTCTTATAAAATATCATTTTCACATCCCAGTGGCTCCATGGGATCCCAAATTGTACACAAGGAAGCCCATGGTCATAAATATCTCATCCAATAATATTAATACTTGTTTTAGGGTATTTTAATAATATTTTTACTCTTATTTATCAGATTTACCTTTTAAACATGGTAAATAAAATAATTACTGAAGTTACTATTCATGATGTCCAAAAAATAAAAGGTATATATTTACATAATTTGGATGTTCGGATTCCAAATATTTAATTCCAATTTCCAAATTAAAAATCCAGATTTTTGAGTAATTAATTTAAAATTAATTCTCACTGTCAATACTAAAACACAGGTTTTTCTGAAGTAAAAACTATTAAATGATTAACTTGGGTTTATATACAATTTAAATGTAAATTTAAATCCAATGACCTAAATTATATTACGTGATTAAAATATAATCTTATAATACATTAAAACCACTAAAATTTATAATTTAACACTATAATTTGTTTTATTAAAAATGTTTTGTAATTAAAATTTAGTATTTTCACTATTCATCAAAATATGAAAGTTATCAGAAAAGTAGAAAAAATTAACCCTAAGATAATTTTGATATTCCTAATCCAAAAATGATGTTAATTTTGGAAAATAAAATTTATAAAAATTAAAAAATTTGGTATTAATATCAATAACTATTTTTTAAACGGCTAGTTTTATTGGTCGGGATGTGCTAGAACTTGGTGATGCGTATAACGCAAGATATTATATTAATTAAAGAGAAGCATATCATGGATGATTGTGGTGTAACATTTTTTTGTTTGAATATTATGTATATTATTTTAAAATAAATTATTTTAATCAATAAATATATCTCATGTGTTGTAATATGTTTTATAAATTATGAAATCATTTTATAATATAATGATTTCATAAAAATTATCATACACAAAAAATTGTATTTTTTACTATTCATTTAAAATATTTTTTTTCAAAACATAATATTATCCCATAGGTAATTTCAATATGCTGATTAAAAAAATTTCCTTCATTTTATGAGAATAAATTTATATGCATGAGAATTTTATTTATTAAATAAATATTCTTCATGAATTTTAGAATCATACATTATAGCACTACTGGAAATGTAGGATTTCCCAATAGTTATGAAACATTGGGAAAGGCTGCAGAACCGTTGATTTATATTATACCAACGGTTCTGAAAACCATAGGGAAGTAATCTGTTGGTAAAGATTTTCCCAAGGGGTTACACTAAATCGTTGGGATTGGTTAGAAAAAATTAACATATCATAACGGTTGTGCCAAACCATTGAGATAGTTTTTCCCAACGGTTTGGCTTGAACCATTGGGAAAACCAAGAAGCTGACTTCTTTCCCAATAGTTAAGAAACCGTTGGGAAAGTACTTTTACCAACGTTTCATAGAACCAATTTTAAAAAAAATAAACAAAATTCTATGCCAACAGTTTCAAACTGTTGGCATAGCCTATGCTGTGCAAATTGCACAGCAGCCTACAATTTTCATAGCAGCCAGTCCATTCCCTCTCATTTTCAATTATTTCCAATTATTATACCTGCAATAAAAGAACACATAAATCTACAATTATTGTACTTGCAATAATTAACTAACACATACATATAGATATCAAATTTATACACATTTAACATATAATGCATCCTAGAACTATACACATCTAGAATTAAATTCTAATTCATAACGTAATTATAAACATACATAATTCATTTAAAATTCATCTTAAAATTTAGACGATAATTATATGTGGAATCTGGAATTCAATTCATAATTTGATCAGTTTTCTGTATACCACATGTTTTTACTAGAAATGATGTCCATTTTCGACAAAATACATACATTTAGAGTGATACTGGACACACCGTGCCTCGGATGGTGGAAAGGTTAAGTCATACACATCACAGAAAACCCGTGGATTGTTTTCCTAAAGTATCAATATATTCCAAAAGTTTTTGTTCGGTTTTCCGTATGTCAGTTGTTGTTTTCACATAAAATGAAGTGTTTTTTAAATAAAAGAGAGACACTTTGAGTGGTGCCGGCCACACCACGCCTCAGATTGAGGTGTGGTTGACTCGTACACGTCACAAATGACCCATGGATCTTTGTGCTAAAATATCAACACAATCTGAATTCGTTTGGTTTTTTTCTATATGTAGATAAAATTTGTCCATTTTAATCATAAGAGAGACACTTTGGCTGGTTACAACCACACCGCGACTTGGATTGAGGCGTGGTTTACTTGTACACGTAACATATGACCCATGGATCATTGTCCTAAAGTTTCAACAGATTCCAAATGAGTTTGTTCAGTTTTTCATATGCCAGTTGTTCTTTTCACTTATAATCATGTCCATTTTAAACAAAAGAGACACAGTTAGAGTGGTACCGGCCACACCGCGTCTCCAATTTAGATGGGGTTGACTCATACACATCTCAAATGAACCATGGATCATTTTCCTAAAGTATCAACACAACCTGAATGTATTTGGTCTGTTTTCCGTATGTCAGTTGATGTTTTCACTTAAAATGATGTCCTTTAAAAACAAAAGAGAGACACTTAGAGTGGGTCCGGCCACACCGTGCCTCAGATTGAGTCAGGGTTAATTCAGACACGTCACATATTACCCATGGATCAATGTGCTAAAGTATAAACACAATCACCATCCGTTTGGCCAGTTTTCCGTATGTACTTAAAATGTTTTCCATTCAAAACAAAAGAGAGACACTTAGAGTGATCTCGGCTACACCACTCCACGGATTGAGGTAGGGTTGACCTATACACTTCACATATGACCCATGGATCGTTGTGTTAAAGAATAAACATATTTCGAATGCATTTGTTCAGTTTTTCATATGTCAGTTGTTGTTTTAACTTAAAATTATGTCCATTTGAAAGAAAAGAGAGACACTATGAATGGTGTCAGCCACATCGCACCTCTTATTGAGGCGGGGTTGACTCGTACACATCACATATGACCCATGGATTGTAGTTCTAAAGTATTAACATAATCAGAACCCGTTTGGTCGGTTTTCCGCATGCTAGTTGTTGTTTTCACTTAAAATGAAGTCCATTTAAAAAAAGAGAGACACTTTGACTGGTGTCGGCCACACCGAGCCTCGGATTGGGGCGAGGTTGACTCGTATGCTTCATATATGACCCATGGATCTTTCTACAAAAGTTTCAATGGAAACCGAATGTGTTTGGTCGGTTTTCCATATGTACTTAAACTTTTGTCCATTTTAAACAAAAGAGAGACACTTAGAGTGATCCCAGCCACACTACGACACAGATTGAGCCCGGGTTGGCTCATACATTTCACATATGACCCATGGATTGTTGTGATAAATTTTCAACAGAATCCGAATGCATTTGTTTGGTTTTTCGTATGCCAGTTGTACTTTTCACTTATAATCCTGTCCATTTTAAACAAAAGAGACATAGTCAGAATGGTACTGGACAGACCGCGCCTCAGATTTAGATGGCGTTGACACTTACATGTCTCAAATGACCCATGAATAATTGTCCTAAAGTATCAACACAATCCGAATATGTTTGGTTCGTTTTCCATATGCCAGTTGAGGTTTTCACTTAAAATGATATCCTTTTGAAACAAAAGAGAGACACTTAGAGTGGTTCTGGCCACACCGCGCCTCAAATAGTGGCGGGGATGACTTCACATATGACCCATGGATCGTTTTCATAAAGCATAAACACATTTTGAATGTGTTTGGTCTGTTTTTCGTATGTTAGTTGTTGTTTTCACTTAAAATGATGTCCATTTTAAATAGAAGATAGACACTATGAATGTTGTTGGCCACACTGCGCCTTGGATTGAGGTGGGGTTGACTCGTACATGTCACATATGACCCATGGATGATTGTGCTAAAGTATAGACACAATCAGAATCTGTTTGGTTAGTTTTCCATATGCTAGTTGTTGTTTTCATTTAAAATGATGTCCATTTTAAACAAAAGAGAGACACTTTGAGTGGTGTCGGCCACACCACTCCTCACATTGAGGCGAGGTTGAATCATACACATCACATATGACCCATGGATCGTTCTCTTAATGTTTAAATAGAAACTGAATGTGTTTGGTTGGTTTTCCATATGTACTTAAATGTTGTCCATTTTAAACAAAAGAGAGACACTTAGAGTTATCCCGGCCACACCACGACTCAGATTTAGCTTGGGTTGGCTCGTAAAAATCACATATGACCCATGGATCATTGTGATAAATTATCATCAGAATCTGAATGTGTTTGGTCAGTTTTCCGTATGCCAGTTGTTCTTTTCACTTATAATCCTGTCCATTTTAAACAAAAGAGACACAGTCAGAGTGGTACCGGCCACACCGCACCTCAGATTTAGACGGGGTTGACTCGTACACATCTCAAATGACCCATAGATCATTTTCCTAAAGTATCAACAAAATTTCAATGAGTTTTGTCGGTTTTCCATATGCCAGTTGATGTTTTCACTTAAACCGATATCCTTTTGAAAAAAAGAGAGACACATAGAGTGGTGCCGGCCACACCGCACCTCATATTGAGGTGGGGTTGACTTGTACATGTCACATAAGACCCATGGATCATTTTCCTAAAGTATAAACACATCTCTAATGTGTTTGGTCAGTTTTTCAAATGTCAGTTGTTGGTTTCACCAAAAATGATGTTCATTTTAAACAAAATAGAGACACTATGAATGGTTTCGGCCACACCGTGGCTCGGATTGAGGCGGGGTTAACTTGTATACGTCACATATGACCAATGGAACGTTGTGATAAAGTATCGATGAAATCAAAATCCATTGGTCAGTTTTCCATATGATAGTTATTGTTTTCACTTAAAATGAAGTCCATTTTAAACAAAATAGAGAAACTTTGAGTGGTGTCGGCCACACCACACCTTGGATTAAGGATAGGTTGACTTTTACTTGTCACATATGACCCATGGATAATTCTTCTAATGTCTCAATGGAAACTGAATGCGTTTGGTCATTTTTCCGTATGTACTTAAAATGTTGTCCATTTTAAACAAAAGAGAGACTCTTAGAGTGATCCCGACTACACCACAATTCATTTTTAGCCCGAGTTGGCCCATACATGTCACATATGACCCATAGATCATTATTATAAATTATCAAGTGAATCCAAATGCGCTTGGTTGGTTTTACGTATGCCAGTTGTTCTTTTCACTTATAATCCTGTCCATTTTAAACAAAAGAGACACAGTCAGAGTGGTACCGGCCACATTGTGCCTCAGATTTAGACGGGGTTGACTCGTACACATCTCAAATGACCCATGGATCATTATTATAAATTATCAACACAATCTAAATGAATTTGGTTGGTTTTTCGTATGCCGGTTGATTTTTTCACTTAAAATGATATCTTTTTGAAATAAAAGAGAGACACTTAGATTGGTACCAGCCACACCATGCCTCGGATTGAGGCGGGGTTTACTCGTACACGTCAATTATGACCCATGGATCGTTTTCCTAAATCATCAACACATTTTTAATGAATTTGGTCAGTTTTTATTATGTCAGTTTTTGTTTTCACTTAAAATGATGTCCATTTTAAACAAAAGATAGACACTATGAATGGTGTCGTCCATACCGCGCCTCATATTGAGGCGGGGTTGACTCATACACATCATATATGACCCATGGATCATTGTTCTAAAGCATTAACACAATCAGAATCTATTTGGTTGGTTTTACGTATGCTTGTTGTTGTTTTCACTTAAAATGAAGTCCATTTTAAACAAAAGAGAGACACTTTGAGTGGTTTTGGCCACACCACACCTCATATTGAGGTGAGTTTGACTCGTAAACATCACACATGACCCATGGATAGTTATCCTAATGTTTCAATGGAAACCGGATGCGTTTGGTCAGTTTTATGTATGTACTTAAAATGTTTTCCAATTTAAACAAAAGAGATAAACTTAGAGTAATCCCAGCCACACCGCGACTCATATTTATCCCAGCTTGGCTCGTAAATGTCACATATGACCCATGGATAGTTGTGATAAATTATCAATAAAATCCTAATGTGTTTGGTCCATTTTCCGTATTCCATTTGTTCTTTTCACATATAATCCTGCCCATTTTAAACAAAAGAGACATAGTTAGAGTTGTATCGGCCAATCCACACCATGGATTTAGACGGTGTTGACTTTTACATGTCTCAAATGACCCATGTTTCATTTTTCTAAAGTATCAACAAAATATTAATGCGTTTGGTTTATTTTTCATATGCCAATTGATGTTTTCACTTAAAAAGATATCCTTTGAAACAAAAGAGAGACAGTTAGAGTGGTGCTGGCCACACCGCGTCTCGGATTGAGGATGGTTTGACTCATACACGTTACATATGACCCATGGATCATTTTCCTAAAGTATAAACACATTCTGATTGTGTTTGCTCAGTTTTTCGTATGTAAGTTGTTGTTTTCACTTAAAATGATGTCTATTTTAAACAAAAGAGAGACACTATGACTGGTGTCGGCCACACTGCGCCTCGGATTGAGGAGGGGTTGACTCGTACACATCACATATGACCCATGGATCATTTTCCTAATGTATAAACTCAATCTGAATGTGTTTGGTCAGTTTTCCGTATGTCAGATGTACTTTTCACTTAAAATGTTATCCACATCAAAAAAAGTGAGACACTTCGAATGGTGCCGGTCACACCGCATCTCAGATTGAGACGGGGTTGACTTGTACATGGCACAAATGAATCATGGATTGTTTTCCTAAAGCATCAACACATTCCAAATTCATTTGGTCAGTTTTCTGTATGTTACTTGTTGTTTTCACTTAAAATCCTGACAATTTTAAACAAAAGAGGGACACTTTGAATTGTTCCGACCTCACCGCGCCTTGGATTGAGGTAGGGTTGACTCGTACACATCATATACGACCCATGGATCATTGTGCTAAAGTACCAACATAATTAGAATCCATTTGGTCAGTTTTCTATATGCTAGTTATTATTTTCACATAAAATATTTTCCATTTCAAATTAACCTGAGACACATTGAGTGGTGCCGACCACACCAGGCCTCGGATTGAGGCGGTTTTCTGTATTCTAGTTATTGTTTTCATTTAATAAGCTTACCAAAACATTCATAAAATTCATGACATACCTAAATAGAATAATCCTAAATAAAATTTCTTGAATAGAGAAATAAAAAAACATGTGAAATAAAGGAGGGTGGGGGGCTGTCTGGGGGGGGGGGGTATCCGGGGGGCTGTCCGGGGTCCTGGGAGGAGGGTGGGGGGCTGTCCGGGGGGCTGTCCGGGGGCTGTCTGGGGGGCTGTTTGGGGATCAAGGAGGAGGGTGGGGGACTGTGGGAGGGGATTTTCGGGGGGTGTTTGGGGGGCTATCTGGGGTCCAAGGAGAAGGGTGGGGGGATGTCTGGGGGGCTGTCCATGGGGCTATCCGGGGGGCTGTCCGGGGGGCTGTCTGGGGTCCAGGGAAGAGGGTGGGGGTCCTGTGTGAGGGGTTGTACAGGGGGTGTTCATGGGACTATTCGGTGTCCATCGAAGTGGGTGGGGGGGGGGGGGCTGTCCGGGGTGCTATCCGGGATCCAAGGAGGATGGTGGGGGGTTGTCTAGTGTTCAAGAAGGAGGGGGCTGTCTAGGGACTTCCCAAACACACAAAACTCTATAAACATGCTTACGATAAACTACAACCACTAAAAGACAACAACATCTATGAAAACAGACAATATATAAAAATAACTCAACTCCAATACTACACTATGGGACTAGATAATACCAACAACTAGAATAGATTAAATATAAAATCTCATTAATATTAGTAAAAAATGTAACGGATAAATTTGTCCTACATCACCATCATCATCACCCTCATCCTTGTCCCCATCATCGTCCTCGCCCTCGCCATCCTACATGCTCTCCTCCTCTCCCTCCTATTCTGCATCAGACTCCTCGCCATCATCATCGTCAGGCTGAACATCATCTTTAACAACACTAAAACGGGCACCTGTTGCACCATATATAGAATGTATTGAAGAAATATATTCATCAAAAGCTGGGCTGGCCTCTGGTGGAAGTGTAGGATGTAGAACTTCAATAAATTTCATAAATGAACTGTTTTCCCTAGCACACTATTCTGTCATCTCTGTGGACCTTCTCTCAGCCTGTTCTGCCTGTGACCTAACATTATGCAGCTCAGTGACACTACAAATCATACCTGAGGAGGGCCAATACCTCTTCAGGGCTATCCTAGGTCAGCAGTGTACTCTGCAAGGATGCTCCTCTCCCAACACCTGATGTAAGTGATCAGTGGGCCCAAAATTTTCCAGTTCTTGGTCATCTAGGGCCTCTAAAAAATCTTGTTACAAATATAAATATATTATTAAGTTACAAAATAGATATGAAAATATAAATGCAATAGATAAAAACTTAAAATCTGCTGCAGAGTTGCTTCGTTGACGACACTTCTATCCTTTTTTCGTCTACTCAATAAAAACAGTTTTACTCGAGGCACACATCCTTCAATATTCTGTATTTTCCTCTACAATGAATTTAAAAACTAAAGTTATATGAAAACTTTATCAAATGACTAAATAATTGAGAAAATAAAAGAAAGTGAAAGTCATAATGAATCTTATAAACAATTGTCATACCTACTTCCTCTCATGATCTGGAATCACAGTACGTCCTAGTGTGTGGAGGTATTTTTTTGCTTCAATGTTTGTTTCATTTTTTCTAAATGATTCCAAAATAAAATTCGATAATGCAAAGGATAATATTAATACAAAAAATGAAAGTTATTATTTAAAAACCCCAAATGTAATTCATACCTTAATCTGGGCAGTCTTCTAATGAGTAGTCATCGGACAATAATGCTCTATAGGACAATCATCCATGACTGGTACCGCCTCTAACTCTGTGCCAACTCTAGCATGCCAGCCAATATACAACTCATGCTTTTAGGTTCTCCAATGCTCACATAAATCCTTTTTACATTCTGGTCGTGCACCCTCACCATTGGGAAAATTAAATTGAAGCTAACATCAAAATATTAATTCATATAAATAAAAAAATAATTCATGGCATTAAATACAATAGATTATTTTACCCATATCTATGCCCAAGATCTATCCTTGACCTCATGTTGCAAATTCCTCAATGATAGCGGGCTGACGGGAATGATGTCGTAGCATTTGGCAAGCGTCCCAAAAAACCTCCGACATTGATGCCCGGTTTTCTCAACCATTTTGTTTTCTTCATTATAATCCTCCATAACCTCTGTGAAGAGGTTCCACTCTGAACACATGCGTGTACACCCCCACCCCCGCCACCTATCAGTAAATGAATCAATCATGAAAGAAAAACAAATATTTTATCAAAACATGTTATAATGAAAATAAATATTGATATAAAAATTTGTTAGGGTTCTATAAATATACCTGCGCCAGTCTGATCACTGATTGCCGCTGGATCCACAAAAACTGATGGAACACCCTGTGGTGGAACAGGAGTCAAAGACGATGGAATATAGAAGCTCGAAGAGACAGAAGTAGAATGAAAAGATGATGGGACAACTGTGTGATTGTATTCTGACTGGGGAGTGGGAATCATCGTGGGATATGAAAATGATGGGTCGGAAGATTCAAAAGGTGGTGAAAACAAGGGAGGCCTAAATATCCCGTGTGTCCCTAACGACACACCAGGATCATAATGTGGGAAGGATGACATGTCAGTGGGAGGGTCAGGGTCTAGTCTGGTACGCGAAGCTGCTCGTCCACCTTTGGTACGAACCCTCCTCGTACAACCTGCCTGAGTACTAGGACTAGTAATAGGCTCCTCGTTGAATAACTATTGATTTATAGGTGGGTCCTACAAAAATGTTTACCAAAAAATTAATCACATGTCACTATATATTCTTTAAATATATATAATTTAAATAAAGTACTCACTATAGGAACTAATGGTGGAATGCCCATCTCTGCCGTTCGAGGATTTTTCTCCATCATTTTTTTACTTCGTCTCTCTTCAATTGGCTACATTTCCTGCTTTTAAAAAATAATATGTATTTAATTAGAAAAAGGAAACTAATGTGTAACCAAAAAAACTAAATATATGAGGGAATAGGGGGATTCATTGGTAAGTTAGCTATCAATTTTTTTAGAAGAGCTTGAATGGAATTAATAAATCATACAAGTTGTAATGTTCACCAAGTTAGAAATATTGTTTTACTAGGTTTGAATAAAGTTTAATTCTAAATTAGAAAATGAAATTCAAATAAAACTTCAACCAATAAACATTGAAAATTCACATAACATTCAAGTCAACTAAAACATATTTGTGATCAATACTAAATCAATTTGAATATTACCAACCTTAACATCCGAACTCTAGGTAAACCAAAAAATTGAGAATATGGATGAATGATTCCATATATTTTCAACCGCAACTTTAGGTTCACAATCAACTCTGAAAATTGAGCTATTGGAGTCATCAAAAGAAATAAATGGATTGGTTCTAATTGAACTAGGGACAGTGTCAATTCCATCATCGCCATCATAAAAAATATGTCTTGGAATTACTTAAAATATGACACAAAATTCAGGTCAAAGTTGGTCTTTGACATAAAAAACTTGTTTATCCATTAATTCCAACACATATGGTTCTTCAATAGAAAGAGTGTTAGTCATATTAATTACTCAAAATCCACAATCATCAATAAATGTTCCCTGTCTCATCATTGAATCAAACCAATGGCATTTCATCATTGTGACTCATCCTTGAGAGTAATAATCCAATATTATTATTTTTTCAACGACTCCATAATAACCCACATTTTCAAATCGCGGTCTACTATATGATGTACTGGCATAACAATATATTGTGGTAGTAACCATAACACCATCATGTTGTGTTCTCATGTTCTTTTCTCATTCAGTGACAATAAATTTGTACCCATTGATAACAATTGACTTACAGTCACAAACAACGATATTAGGACCAAAATCCAAAGCTCTTATATCCTCAGAGACAGATTCAGCAGAAAAAGTCAATACCTGTAATATAAATGACTATTAAAATTAATTAAATATTGAAATAATTATTTTAAATACTAATATTTTTACCTTCAATTTTTACCAAACAGAAAACTCTTTGCTATGAAATTTTTCTCTTCATCTCAAAGATAAATAATGATGCTTCCTATTTATCATTGTTTTATGTTCCCTGTAGGTAAAAAATATGAACAGTTTAATAGATATATATGTAAGATATACATATTCAATTTAGTTACCTAATATAGTCATCGAACAAATCACAATTGAACAAAACTGTGCGATGTGCCATCTCCCGCTCTTCATGGCTTAATGTCTTCAATGTATATGATCCAGGAATTGCTCCTGTTTGAGGAAATGATGGAAAACTAGGTTCAATTTTCTCATACTATTATTCTTTATTCCTCATTGGGTTGTTCATTCTTGTAGTGAGATCAGACAAATACATTGAGAAGAAATCTATACATTCTTGAGCCAAGTAACCGTTCACGATATAACCATCAGGATGATTCCTCTTTTGGACATATGAATTTAATATGTACATATTTATTTCAGGTGGATACATCCAACGAAAAGAAACAGGTCCTCCGAGAAGTATTTCAGTGGGAATATGGACAGTTAGATGCAGTACGCAAGTGAAAAATGATGGAGGAAATAATTTCTCCAAATCACACAAAATTAATGAGGCATCTGTCAAAATGTTTTGCAAGAAAGACTTGGGCAACTTCTTAGCCCAATGATCTATAAACAAATGGAACAAACAAATAACAGTCACCCTTACATTATTGGAAAAAAGATGATGGATTGCTATTGGAAGCAACTCATGCAGTAGAACATGATAATCAATAGTTTTCAATGATTTTAACTTTAACTCTCTTTTGTTGACCTGTTTAGATATGTTCCTTGAATAGCCATCAGAAACTCTAATAGTCTCTAATATGTCCAGAAATTGTTTTTTTCGTAGGTTTCATGACATAAGAATCACATGGATGTTTCCATTTATTTTCACTAATACGCACCGGATGCAACTCAGGTCTGATGCCCTAATCAACCAAGTCACGCCGAGACCGTAAATCATATTTTGTCTTCCCCTTGACATTTAGAAGAACCAAAAGAAAAATTTCTCATATATTCCTTTCAATATTCATTACATCTAAGTAATGAAGTAAAAAATTGGCTGACCAATAAGGAAAATCAAAAAAGATTCTCCTCTTCCTCCAATAGTAACAGTTTTTAGTGAAAACATTATTTCTCTTTCCAGATTTCATTTGACCGTTCCCGAATGAAAAAATAAAATATTTCAATTCATTAAGAACATCAGTTCCAGATATATGCTAAGGTGGATCATTTGTCTCTATGGTATTATCAAATATTTGACGATTCATTCTATATGGATGATCATTTGGTAAGAATCATCGTTGTCCCATAAAACTGAAAATACAAATATGTTTTAGTCTTTTAGATCGTGTAATCTTCATAAAAATTGGTCATGATAGTTTTCCCTTCATCCTCTATCCAGATATCATTGCATAAGCTGAAAAATAATTGACCGTCCACATAAGCGCAACACACATCAGAAATATGTCTTTAGAACATGCATCGTATGTATGCACACCCACATCCCAAATAAGTTTCAACTCTTTTATTAAAGGTTGCATGTATACATCAATATCAATGCCAGGATCAGAAAGACCGGATATGAGTATACTCATGAATGTGAAAGGTTTTTTCATACACAACCATGGGGGAAGATTATAAATGTGTACAAAAACTATCCATGTGCTATGCGAAGTTAGCATCTGCCCAAACAGATTTAAATCGTCGCATGAAAGAACCAACCTCACATTACAAACATCAGTTGCAAAATCAGGATGTCGTGCGTCAAATCTCTACCATGAAAATCCATCTGTAGGATGACCTAACTCATCATTAGACTTCTTTCTCTCAGTATCATGCCATCTCATTTTTATTGATATGTCATCAGACATAAAAAGATTCTAGAGTCTGGGGATCAATAGAAAGTGCCAGATTACTTTCTGTGGAATTTAGGATGGTGTTCCATTAGATTTTGACATCCAACGGGATGTGCCACATTTTATACAATAATTTTGTTCAGTTGTTTCCTCCCAGAATAAACTGTAACCTTTTGGCAAGAATGAATTTTGTTTCTTGAAAATCGAAGTTCCTCAACTAACTTCCATGTCATATAGTGGTTTGAGGGAATATCTACATCATCTGGATGTATATCCTTCAAGAGGGTAAGATTGTAATCGATTTCTTTATTAGAAATCGCATACATAGTTTTCCCGTGAAACAATCGGATTAAAAATCCCATCTTTTTCATTTTATCGCATTGTTGGTGAACTAGAGTCGTGGAAGCATCATTAAATTTTTTCACCCTATCAATATCATTAGTTTCACTAGATGCATCAGCTGTCCTCATATCGAAGTCTTCTTGTGTTGAAATCATTTTTTTTATGATGATGAATAAATGAAAACCGACCATCTAACAAATTCTCCATTCTAGTCCTTTCATTTCGATCATCACCATCTTGATATTTCATTTTCTCCCCATTGTGATACCACACAAAGTTGATTTTCTTGAAAACCATTTTTGGTTATGTGGTATCTAACTTCTCACGGCTCATCCAAGGTCTACCAACATAATTGGAACATGGGCAGTGTGTGCGACCACAATCTGAAGCATTGTGAAATGAAAAATCTATAAAGCTCTCAAAATTGTTTTGAAAATCCATTGATATCCGATCGGTTTCATACATACAACTTCTATACATTATGTAAAAAGAATTTATATAAGTCATTTTGTCATAAACAATTCAATAGGATTTAACTTTAATAGAAAATAAATTTATGTAAATGATAAAGGAAGAAGTTTCTAGTCGATGTAGTGAACTATTAAAATAATGTAAAGAACAATTTCTCATAAATTAAATTAAAATTTATTTATATTCATTTTCATTAAGTCTATGAGAGGAACATGCTCAGGTCCCATTATGTGTACAGGCATCCCAAATCAGTCACGCGTGTTAAATAACTCATTATTGACACCTCTATGGCTATATCTTTCATTACCCAATAACTTCCCCAAGTCAAGCACACCACATGGGTGAATAAATTTTAGGCTTATACACTAATAGGTTGTTCATTTCTTGTAAAAATATTTAATTTCATTAAGTATAGACAAGAACATTTAATTTTAAATTTGATAGTAATAATAAATTATTTCAATGAAAACAACATTACTGAATTAAACTTGTGACTTGTCTAACATTTTAGGGATGTCTACACATGCCAGCATGTGTAGTGAAAAGCACCCCACCCTCATAAAAGTGTGTATTGTCTAATAAGGAAACATAATATACAATGTACAATGAGAACAATATTTAATTGACCCTAAAGTTATATTAGTTCACTCATCTTAGGGGAAATGGAATATATGATCCTGGTTAAATGATGAATTAAAAAGCTCGTATTCCATATGTTGGACACTATATGAGGTAAGAAATCATGTGAGGATGGGTTTACATCATTCAATTTCTTAAATTCTAGTGAGAATGAAGGCTTGAATTAATGACATGAGTTTACTGATACCATGTCAACCGTTATACACACCATGTGGACCCTTATACACACCATATGAACCCTTATACCATATCGTCATTATTACAACCATTACTAAAAACTTATTAAACAACATAACTTGTCAAAGATAATAATATTGAACATAAATCAATAATAATATTGGATATATCATGTAAAATGAATCCATACTATCTTAAATTCTAAATGACCACCCACAACCATGATTAATGACCACAAAGCTCCCCTTTCATCCAAATCAAAAGTGAAAACAAAAACACATTGTTACAGAAAAAAACTTCATTTGTGTGAAGAATAATAATCCCGTGGTCCTCATGATATTTGAATCATGTAGTCATGATTTTAGATGAACTTGTATCCATGAAACTAAATGAGAAACACGATTCAATACACGTGTTTTTCTGATTTTCCCAAGAATTTTGAGGAACCACATATCAGTGAAAATGGTCATTGTGTTTTAAAAAGGTGATTGAATAACTCATGTATTAGGTTGAAGGTAGAATGATAAATGGTTATATTAGGAAAACTAATATTCACTAATATTGTGAATTTGACATTCTCTGAATTTGTTTCATGAAGAAGGATGAAGTACTAATTAGGGACCACATACTATTTTACAATGATCAAGAAGATACTCCATATGTTCTATTGTGAAATGGATAAGTGAACAGTGTGTCATTTTATATATATATAGATTTTGATAGAAACATGATACTTAATTTTTATGTAATACACATAGTGTACAAAAATTAAGTTGAACAAGATCTTCAGGTTTGACATGATCTTAATGAAAGGAGTGATTTTCATGAAATACTATAAATAAATATTACAAACAATTTCTTATGAGTTCATATAAATGAAGATGTAATGATTGAAGCATTGAGATTAAAAAAAACTATGAATCTTTAAAATTAGAACACAATAAAGAGACATCATGCCCTTATAAATGTATATGTGTAATTAAAACATTAATTGGACAATGTGTACACCGATGTAGTGATTTGTGTACACAATTCGAGGAGTAGTGAATCATAAAATTTTACAAAAACCCTAAAAATTGGGAATAATGATATCCTTGAGAATAGATTGATATCCATGAGAAGATGTGGGAGGATATCCTTGAGAAAAGGTGGAAGGAGTATAACCTCGAAGCTGATTCGATGGAAGAGGTGCACCTATGCTGGGGCTTTTCAAGGGATTCTGTGAGTCAGAATCGCTCCTGGGAGAGCCGCACAAGGCTTTTGAAATCGTGGGGAGGGGGCTTTCTGACTTTGGTGTATTTGGGGTATCTTTTTCCCAATGGTTTTTAAAAACCATTGGTAAGACTCCATCATTCCCAAAGGTTTCATTAAACCACTGGGAAAACTCATTTGTTTCCCATCATTCCCAATGGTTTCATCAAACAGTTGGGAAAAGTCATTTTTTACCCATCTTTCCCAACAGTTTCATCAAACCATTGGGGAATCTCAATTTTTACAGATCATTTCCAATGGTTTATACAAACCGTTGGTAAATATCACCTATACCAATGGTTTAAAAGAACCATTGGTATTCAAGTGTTGGGAAAAGTATGATTTTCAGTAGTGAGAACAACAAATTTAAAAAAAATCTTTTTAAATTTATTATTATTATTATAAAATCCATAAATTAAATTATTATAAATTAACAAACATAAATAATATAATTTTTTAATTATAAAATTGTATTATGATATTAGTTACTTTACATGACTTATGTGTATTACAATAACGATCACAATACTATTATAATGATCATTTTCATGTTCCAACAATCACCTTACCCTTTTGGAAATAATATTACCCATTATAATTTATATTATTTTATACTCAAACATTATTACTCAAAACCCATTTTTTTTTAATTTATGTTAATGTTGTGACCTCATAATCCCATTCAAAATCAAGACAAACAACCAAGATTTCCAAATTAAATTCCAAAATATTAATAAATAGAACCAACCAAATTTGAAAATCAACAACACCCCATATTACTCTTGTCACCACCTCAGGACATGGATTCATGGAAATCTAACCTCCTCAAGAAATTCCCCCAATAGTCGAGTCACTTCATCATCACCAAATCATCTTCCATTTCTGGCAATAACACACCGGCCATCGCTGCTACAACATTAAACCATTTCCATAGAATACTAACTTAAATCATACCATCTATATACACCATGTCGTCTTCATCACCATTTGAAAACCATCATCATCAAAATCTCTTTAGAATATAATAAAACACCACTCTGAGTAAAAAAACTAAACAATCAATAAAAATTATTAATATCATTATATTAGATTTTTTCATGTTAATTACAGTTATTATAGTTTTCCTCATACTATTAATATATTATTTATTTTTTAAATTCTTTATAGAGTGTGATCCCTCAAATTTCAAGATTATTTTCCTACCCATATTATTATTTGTTATAAATCACTAGTTATAACCATTCTAGTGAATGTGACTTCCAAGTTGTGTTTCACTATAACAATTAAATAATAGGACTCAAATTATAAATTTTTTACTTATAAGTTTCAGAATTCTTATAGATTTTATTACTATATTGGGTAATAATTCATGTAATAAGTGATTATTTATGAGGTAGAGAGTTTTTAATGATGCAATCGAAGTGAATTTCTATATGTTTCTTATTTATCATATCCAAACATAATTGAGTTGTTTGTTAGCCATTCCATATATGTATAAGTTGGTTAGATGAAATTATGCACTTATTTTTTAGTGGCATTTATTTAATGATTCTATTAAAATGTATATTAATTCACTGGATTTCTCTATAGTTTTAACCATTGATGTGGTAACAATAAGATATGAAAATGTTTTTAAATGATTTATTAATAGAGACTAATTATTATAATAGTTTATTATTGGGATGATGTGTAATTGTAATATGTGATTAATTTATTCATAATTAAGTACAAGTTTTGTTTTATGTTGTTCTGTTTAGGTATGTGAGCTCTCATTTGGATTATATAGTAAAGAAATATCGACTATGGTTTTATTTTGATTTTTAATCAGTGAGATATGTTGTTTTTATTAAAAATTGTTAAATGAGGAGCTTTATTAATACCAAATTTTTTTTGGTGGAAAAAATGAGTTATATCTTAATGGTGGAGAGATTTATGCTCTTTTCGCATGTAGTGTTGATGAAGGTAGAATGAAATTGAAGAATGTATTGAACATTTTTAATAATTTTGAGTGGATTTGTTTTGAGTGTTCTAACATGAATCTTGATCATTAGTGAGTTTCTTTAATAACAATGGTATGTCTTGGATGATGTTGGTATTGAAATTATGTTTCTTTTATTTGGTTTTTTGAGATCACAAAAATGGATATGTCCGGTAGTGGACATGCATTCTATTATAATCATTATTAATAAAAATATAACTTATTGTTTTCAAATCCTATTAGATTGTTGATTTTTTTGGATTGAAATATTTATATAATAATTAATTTATATTTAAACAATATTATAATATATTTTCTATATATTGTAGAATTTATTTTAATATAATTTAGAAACCTACTCTATTTTCCTATTGATTTTTATTTATTGGTTAACAGATATATGAAATTCATCATATTTCTCTAATATAAGACTTCGAGAAATGGATTTGATGGAGAAGTTTAACAGATATATGAAATTCATCATATTTCTCTAATATAAGGCTTCGAGAAATGGATTTGATGGAGAAGTTACTAATTTTTTTCATTTCATTTTTTAATAATTTAATGGTAACAATATGAGTTTTTATCTCAAAATACTTTGATTTGGATCCCATTTCAGTGTCTCTCTATTTATTAGAATTCCTTTAAATTAAATTAGATTATTGAGTGCCATAGTTAAACATTACGATATCTTTCATTTGAAACATTATATTTTTTAAAGGGTAAAATAATCATTTACTCCTTAATGGTATGTTAAATTGAAAAAAAAATAATTGAGTCCAAAAAATGGGATATTCTGTTAGGATGAGTTTTGGTAATTTTCAGTTGATTTCATTATAATTTTTTTGGTAATATCATTTTAAATAAAAATTAAAATTTTTTATTTATATTATTTTAATAAAATCACTCTATATAAGTATATTTTAGATTATTTGATAGGAAAAATAGTGATCTATGTAGTTATTTTGATAGAGGTAGTCACCATGATTGGGGAATTTGTTAGAGAACATGGATTGAACATTAAAAATATATGAAGCTCTAATTCCAACATTAATTTATGATGATATAAAGTTATTCATGTCTATTTCTTCTTGTATATTTTCAAAACTTTGAATTAGGATGTGAAAATAATGTTTAAGTATTATTAATTAATTTTGAACATAATGAAATTGGGATGATATTAGTCAATTATATGGATTGAGGTTATATTTTTGGTAAAAGTTTGATTATTCATAACATCTATATAATATTTTATTGTTGAAACCTAAATTTCTAGATAAATACAAATTTTTTCTCTATTATATATTTGAGAAGAATCTGAGGACTTTTTAAATATGGATTTCTGGTATTTAATAGACTTTAGATACATTCTTTGATTATATATATTTATATATTTTTTGTTTAAATTAAAATTTTAAAGGCTCTTTTTTTTGTATAACATATCATTGATTATCTTATATTGATATGAACGTAAAATGATTAATAATGAGATAATTTAATTTTATAATCAAAAGTTATTAATGGTATATTTTTATCCTTTTTTATTGTTTTCTCTACCATTTTTTTGTAATACTGCTTGATACATGACTTAAAAATTATATTTTTGTAATTATTACATTTGGGAAAATATTAAATTTAATATTAAGAAAAAATAGAATATTTCCTTCTATATATTTCCATAATTGATGGTGACATGGTGATGTGATGGAAGTGCAGCAAGGACCGTCTAATCAATGATATTATGAATTTTTTAGTTTTATGTAATCCTAATAGTTTTGGGACATTCATGTGAACATAATGTGGTGCAGCTTTAGCATGAATATCTAGTCATTTATGTTGGAAAAAAAGCTATGTGGGAAAATAAAAGTATGTAATGATAAATCCAAGCATAATGAAGGAAACTTTTTTTATACATAGATTGTTAGAAAAGAGTAAATGAAAATAGGGGAGGGGTGTCTAATATACAAGATTATATAAGGGCTCATGGGGGTTCCAAATGGATCCCACGGACTGTTAAATATGAAAAAAGAAGTTTTGGGGATGGAAATCATTAAATTTGGTAACTAAAAACTTTTTTGAACATGAATTGACATCCATGTCCAAGTAGAACATTGTTTTTATTTATTTATATAGTTAAGTAGACTAGATTAGCTAATTTTCATTAATGATAATTTGAGAAATTTTGTTTAATTTTAGTAGTGTTATACTTTTAAGTATTACTCTATTATTGATATAGTTAAAAATGGCATATAGTTTAACCCCGTTGAGTTAGGATTATAAGTAGTCTTCTATATGTAAATAGTGATGAAAGATAATACAATTTTTTTTATTAAATAATAATAATTGTAATTATTTATTGAATGATAAAATTGAGGAAATGAATTATTATGATTTTAAGGGTTTTTATTACATCATGAGGTAGTAATAAAGTGAATTAATTAAAAAGGAAATTTGATCATTTTTATTATCAAATGTAAATATTATGACCATAATTAAGTGAATTAATTTTATAATAAATACTATACCTCTCATGATAATTAAATATATAGGGAAACAATGTGATAAATCAGTAATGAATTTAAATATATTTTTTATTATAATTCAATACATTAAGATTAATTTTCAACTCATCATGATGAAATGGGTTTTATATAAAGGAATTTAATAAATGAAATGAATTTAGGTAATTATTTTATATTAAATAAATTTTATCTAATTTTTAAATAGAATGGAAGATAAATTATCCTAATAATTATTATAATTAATTAAAAGGAAATCAATGTGTTTAAAAATAATGGAATAAATTTAATTATCAATAAATTTGAGAAAATATCCTATTGAAATAAGATTATAAAAAAATAAGAAAATATTATTATATTGTGTAATTTAGTGGATCAATGTGATTCGAATAATGGGTTTATTTCAAAGATATATATATTTTCTATCATAATAATTTTCCCTCTATAAGATTTATGAAAAATATTTAAGTGAATGAAGGACATGGGTTTATAAGGGTAGATTTCAAACCATTTTAGGATTCTACCAATATAAATTCCCCTCTATATATATGGCTTCTTTAATTATCTCTTATAATACCTAATAAAAATGTAGATTCCCTCACCAACATTAATGGGAGAGTTATCACCACGGTGTACTCATACTTTTCCACTAGTGAAGCAGATAAAAAACTAATTATGTGATGTTTTGATGGATTTTTGCAGATTCAAATAAAATTTTCCAAAAAGAGAATTATTTATTTTATAATAAATGAAAAATATAAACTCAGTATCATATTCGAAATACCAAAAGAGGGTATTCAATAAAATAATCTCCAAGCGTCTCAAGTAACATTTATCATAACAATAGATTGTTAGATTGTATTGGACCAAATAAATATCTATATATTCTTGTAAGTATATAGTTCCTATTTAAATGTGATTAATTATAGATCTATTATCCTCCAGGGATTTATATATTCTAAAATTATTAAATTTCTTAATGATGTAGAGATGAAAAAAATGTCCCTTTTTCATAAAACATTTTTCATTTTTAAAAATATAAGTTCTTTATAATATTCATCATGTTCTCCTTCTTCAATATGATATGACTTAATAATGACAACATTTATTTTGAAACACTGGAGGATTGGTTAGAGCTTTTATGTGGGTCTCTATGAGTTCCTTAAAAAAGTGGAGAGTGGAAAAAAATAATATTCATATTGGAATGAGAGATTTTTGTTTTAACACTTCATATTTCTAGGCTAAGGGTGTATGAATCAAATCAAAATGTCTTTATTGTTTCTTAAAGAATAAGAGGATGTGGGAATGTAAATATAATTCAACCCAATTATAACACTCTTCAAGATTTTTTTTTCAATGAATCGAGGTACTCAATTATTCACATAATATGTATAATTAGGATGATATTTAATGGTTTCAACCTCAATGTTGAGTTGAACAAGTAAAGGAAATATCAACGATTTTTATCACATCCTATGATGGATCCAATAACCAGGCTACTATAAAATATAATATTAGGACCCTGTAATGTTTGGAAACAAATATCAGAGAATGATCACATATTTTTTTAATGATTTCATAGTAAAATGAAAAACTAATAATGTAAAGTGAATGATGATTTTATATAGTTATAAAACAGCATTGAAATATGTGATGTTAGTTTACCAAAATTAATTAGTGGAGGGGTGAAATCCACCAACTCAGGGTACAGTTTTCTCTCTAGAAATACCTCCATCTAGTGTGCATAAATGAAATGAAACATAAAATTCAAATAATATATTGTTTTAAATTTTTGATAGATATCTATATGTTTTTATTCATACAAAGTGACTCCTTTGAAATAATTATTTATAATTATTTAAGGGTGTAATTTCCTCAAGATACATGAGAAATAATGTGAATAAGATGACTCAATCATGTTTCATATAAGCTGAATGACTTTACACTACCAATGTAGAAATAAATGGACCTATTTAAATGTAACTTGACTAAATGAGATATTTGAATAACTTTAATATCATTATTATATGGAATATATCCTTCAATTATCTTGGTATTATGTGATCAATGTTATTTGAACTCTTATATATATAAGGAATTTTTTATCACAAAAAACGTTTCAATAATCATAGATAAATAAGGGGAAATAGATAAAATTGTCATACCCCTAGTGACCATGTGTTTACATGGTTGAAATTAAAAATTTTCTAGATACTCTAGTGCTTATATTTTCTTTTTTAATCAGGTGTTTGCCCCATCATCATGTATCTCAAGATGAGAAAGATATTTTGATGATGGATAATCTTCCCCTAACTCATCATTTTTATTATCCCTTGCAGAATCAATTGGTATATTGGTGATGAAATTTACTAATAAGGTTTTTGGGGATAAAAAATCATCATTATCTTCAATGTATGATAATATAATGATTTTTTAGTCCTAAACTAGGTATTGAAGTCTATCCATTGATGTGATGAACCCTTTATTGTGGTCTTTAATCATGAAGATCTTATAACACATTATATTTTTTCAATACTGACCCAATCTATTCAAATTTGTATATTACATATTTTTAGATTAATATTAAATAAATTATAAAATAACATTATTAAGGACCATAATAGTTTTGTATATTTTTAGACTATGTATATAGTCTTATAATTTGATAAAAGATCTTCAAAATGTCCCAAAAATATCTTCTCACACAGTACTCCTATTAGGAATACCCTACCCAAACCATTAATCAATATCTGAGTAAGGAAACATTAGAAAGTGTCAGCTCACATATTTAGTGAGGGTAAGCATAATAGATATGAATATATGATCATATGAAATCATAAGTTAATAATAAAGGTATGTGATCATGAAAATAACATAAAAAGTTCATAAAAAACATGAATTGGATCATAAGCATGAGTCATATCATAATTTTTTTTATTTTATAGAACATGGTCCACAAGAATAATAAATCATCATAAATCAACAATGAACCATAATCCATTTCCATAAACATTTGTAACCATGATAAATATAAGAATCCATTTCATACATCAAGGTTAACTAATATGACAATAAAAATAGTGGATCAGGACTTATCACCCATTTCCAATTACAGATAATCTATTGAAACAGACTCCACTACCATCCATAACTCCCTATGGAACCCTAAATGAACTCATTTTCCAATCTAATACCTCATTCAGAAATAAAAAAAATTCTCATTAATAACAATATAGAGATTATCCATAATTATCATCAAGGAAATGAAGTGGCCGATTTTCATTTTCCAAGGCTACACATGATATATTAGCCATTTTGATTCTCTAACTAGGGTCCACTTTCTCTAGAAGGTATAAAATTTTTCAAAGGGGATTCCCTATATATTCATTAATTAAGACCTATATGATCTGTTTTTCCATAACCAAGTACTTGTTTTGGCCTTCCCCTTATTAATAAAATCCAATACATTTGCATGTTTCCTATTGTGAACCCGCACACAACAATTTCCAATAGTGGATTAGGACACACCTATTTCCTATAGTGTATTAGGACACACATGTTTCCCATAGTGTATTAGTACACAACAGTTCCCCATAATCTATCAAGCCCATCTAATTGTTTCCCATTGACATTAGTTGATAAATAAAGCTTTAACCAATATGATGGAGGTACATATATGTCCCAACCACCACATAATTAAAATCATACACATGATTTCCAAAATATCATAAAATATTTATCATATTTGAACCCATGAAATATGTGGGTTTCAAAAACATTTCATCCAATCAAAATATATGAAAAAACATCTGGTTTCATAATAATTTCATCATCTAATAAAACCCTAACTTAACAAAAAATAAATGGGTTTCATAATAATTTTTTCACAGTATAACCCATGGAAGGTAAATAGGTTTCATAAAGATATTTTTATAGGTAACCATTATGAAAAAGAACATGAATGGTACCCTTGGTTCATATCCCCAGTAAAAAAAATGCTACATCAACGTAAATTTTCTTTGATGGAATTTTTTTAATTGAAAATAATATTTAATGTTTCTTGAGGATGATATATATTATATTAAAATTAATTTTCAAAACATAATATATTTTGGAAATACTTTTCATTGAAAATAAATTTAAGTAATTATAATAGAATATATAAAATTCATTTAAATCATTTTTTGAGGAAACTATCATTTCTAATTTGAAATTTTCTTAAAAGATAAAACATTTTGAAAAAATGCTCCTTTTTATATAACCTTTATAAATTATAAAGTAAGTTTTAATGAAAATAATTGTCATGATGGTGTGAAATTTCATTCATGCTGTATATAATGATTCCTTTCACTTGTTTAGTAAAGGTAAAAAAATAATTGTATTTGAAAATAACTTGAAGATTCAATTTAATTAATTTTTTAAAAGTAATACATGGGTAAAAATTTCATTAAAAATTAATTTATTAATATTTTCAAAACAATTTTTTTTTGGAAAACATTTTTTTTGAAGAAAATAGATTTATGACTGAAGAGTGAAATATAGTTTGATTTTTTCAAAAACACATTATCAATTATTTTAAGTATGAAAGTGTAGAAAATGGTAAATTTAAATAAAAATATTTCTTAAAAAAATAGTGGAGTAAAATTCATGAGATGTTTTGGGAAATGGATCATAATATTTTATCATCGAATACATAATCATAATCCGGATAAATGGTGAGATTGTAATATAATATCATTACCACTTTTGAAACTATACAACATAAGAACCATCCTGGAAAATAAATAAATGAAATAGGAAATATCATGAGTATAATTAAATTAATTTTTTTATATTTCAAAGGGGATATATATAAAACTCTTAATAAAAGATAGGTGAATAACATAACATATGTCTCAATGGAGGAAAATTGTGACAAATATCTCTGACGAATTTGGTAATATTTGTATAATAAACACCATGAAAGAGAGATTCTAAAATAGAAATGTAAATAATTTTTTTTAATAAGAACCATCATAAATTACATTCATTTTTACTATATAGACCACATAAAAGAGCCATGTAGTGAATATGACATGTTTCTCACAAAAAAAATAAAAGTGAGATAGAAATAACTTATCGTACATCTTGAATAAATTCATAATAATTTAGAGAAAATAGTAAATATAGTTCTATGATAGATATATTATAGAACCTTATGTATGTGTATCATACCATATATGATATATTAATGTCATTTTATTACCCGTCTATTAAAAATTTCTTGTTAAAGTCACGTTTCTTTTAATAACCGCATTATTTTTCATATATGTTTTGATTTGTTTTTTTAGGTCTCCAAACTTTAATCATGGTTCCCTCATCTAAAAAAATTTATACACGATATAAATATCATATATATTAATTATTTATAAATAAATATATTAATCTATAAAATTTAGTTATAGAAAATGAAATATACCATTCATGGAGACGGTAGGGCGTACGTACGTGTAAATATTGTTTCAATTTTCCTATTGGATTGAAACATAGAAAGGTAAATGATATATTATAATTAAATAATAACATTATGTCATATATATATAATATATTTTATCTAAACCCATACATAATACATTCAATTTAATTTGTGAGTAAAACCCATTTTTTCACTTAGCGGTTGTCCACCGTACACAAGAGCAATGTTATTATATTCCCAAAAAATGTATTGTATTGAGATATGTGTGATGTAATAATTGGTAAATCATAATAATATCATAAATTTAATGTATAAATAATAACTAAATCATTATTTCTTTACTTGGTAGGTGTTATGTTAAAAACTTATGAAGACAATTCACAAGGCGGTAGACCGTCACACATATTGATGATGATTTTGTTAACCATTTTGTAGAAGTGGAGATGAATATAAGTTATTATATTAAAATAATAACATCTCATTATATATTATGTACTTATTTTATTATATTTTAATTTATAATTCATTGTTTATTGTGGATAAAAAAGGATGAAAAGAAGGATCTTACTGAATGAAATTATCTTCCCTTAGAAGCACCTCCTTTGGATCTCTTATTAAGGACCCCACTGTTAGTATTTTTGGAGGAATAGAAGATTTAGAACATGTATAAAAATGGGGGGGGGGGTATTTTAGGGGTTTTTAGAACTATATTTTTCAATTAGGGTAAATAAGTGAAGGGTGGATGTGGACCTTTATAAGTGGGGAAAGTATCACACTAAGAAACTACTTGGAAATTACCGAAAACAAATACAAAATATTAAAGTTATTCCCAAGAAAAAGGATTCCATATTACTATATATTAGAAGATGGGAAGGATAATATAGAAATATGGTTATCCATGGTGAATTTTATATGTTTTATAGTCATTTCTATGTTTATAGATTTAGTTTAATCTATCAATAATCTCATTTTTTCCTTAACTGTGGCAAATACTTTTTACTTTATTAATTATTAATTAGGGTCATAAAATAAGTTGGCATTTTTTTATAATATAAATTATAATTATTAAAAATATTTAATATAATTTTTCAAATTCCATTAATAAAATTAGAAAATTTTATTTTAAATTAAACCCATAAATGTAATGAGAAAGAGGGGGTTTAAAGAGAAAATGATCAAAAGAATGAAGTGTTTTTGTATGAAATTTACATATAAAATTGATTACATTGAACAAAATTGGATTAATAGATATATAATTTAGCTAATAATACTTCAAAGAAATTTTAAAATATAATATACCAATTTAAATAATTTATTCAAAAAGGTGGCTTTCAATTAAAATCAGTATTTTCACGATTCATAAAAAATTGAAACTTTTCATAAAAAAAAATTAAGACTAGGATAATTTTGATATTTGGATTTTAAAAATTAATTTATTTTATCTAATAAATTACATAAATGTTTTGAAAAGAATATTTTTTAATTTTCACACAACAAATAAAAAGAATATGATTTTTAAAAAAATAGTATTTTTAGTGAAAATAAAGACTATACTGAATAATATGACTTTTTTATAATAAATATTTTAGAATTAATTATTACTATTCATATTAATAAGTTTAATGGCTTGGTTTTAACAGTTTCATTTGAATAATATTAATAATATATCATTTTTTTTAAAACTATGTGTCGTGTGTAACACATGCTAAACCCAGTGTTGCATGTAACACATGTTTAACATGGTATTGTATACAATGTAAGAATAATTAAATGTTTTATGTAACAAAATATTTCAATTAAATTTTATTTATTTAAAATAATAATTCTTAATTACTCAAGATGTTACATTTTACCCCCTTAAGTGGAATTTCTCCCTCGAAATTCATCTTAATCGTCAAAGATTTATCATTTGAAAACTTATTCATTGAAATAAACATCATACAAATGAACAATAAAACATACCTTATAAATAAAATATTGGAAATTTCATAGTTACCTAACATATCTCATAACTAGGATTCCGTATAGGATAACATATGTGGGAAGTGAAGAATTTTATATGGAAGAAAATCATAAATAATTTTAGAGAGTGGTAGAGATAATTGATAACAAGAAAGTGGGTATTCTATAGAAAGTTAACAACCAAAAACCATAAACCAAATATGTTTTAAAAAGAGAATTGATATCATCAAAAATTATGATAGTAGAAATATTTTTATTTCAAAATTATTCTCCTAAATTTTAATAAAATACAAAATAAGATATACCTAATTTATTCCAATACATTTCATAAGCACAATATCACAATTTGGTTATTCCTTGATCAATTTCCACTTCTTCCCATAATCCAATAAATGAAGGTGAATTTTTTTATTCCTGAACTAGTAATAGATCTCATTTTACATAAATATAAGGATAATTCATTCCTTCCAAATTTAGTCATCATAATAAAACAAATGGTTACCAAATGCTATCCAATATGCATAAATCGTCATATTGTAATGTAATAAAATAATCCATAAGACCACAACCAGAGTTCATCTTAATCCATTGAAAAAAGGTTACAATTATTACCCTTACAAAATTAATAACTTATAAATCAGGTTACTAAATTTTTCAAAATAAACATAATGTTAATCTCCAAATTATCAAAATATATCCTATTGATAACCATATACGAAATATGTTAATACTTTAGTCATATATTTTCTTGAATCTTTGAAATATATAGACATACTATAAAAACATTATGAAAAAAATACATACATACTCATTTATTGAAAAAACCATAGATTATTGGATATATTCATTTAATCTAATAATCTTGTAAAGTCCATTAATGACAATATACAAAACCTTTTCAAAAAATAACTAATCATTTCCCGGGAAATCATTATTATCCAATTTAATTTATCCAAAACAATCATCTATTTATCAGAAAATCAATATATCGACATCAGGAATATGTTAATGGTTATAATTACTTTATTATTTTCCATTAATATCACTATAACATTAAATCACATTTATAGGTCATCATCACTATTCACTATTTTTTTTAATACTTAGAAAAGACCTATAGTGAACAATTTCATGATTTATATAACAAAATTATGGAATTCCAATACATAAAAACTGTAATCATCTCACATCATTATCAAATCATTAAATAGGATTAATTATATCATTCCTTAATACCTCTTCCCAAATGTATTAAATATAAATCACGTCTTAATGTTCATAAACCTAAATTTATTCATGTTTCTCTTGTAAAACATAAACCAAACTGTTAGAATAGCACAGACCTTTCTTAGGTCATTTTTTGTATCCTTATCATCAGTAGTATGACCGTTACTCATACAAACTTTATTATTATCTTTATGATATTTTACTCTAGGAACTCAATTTTCATAATTACCATACAATACACCATTAAAAAATTCATCCATTGATAATATCCTAGGGAGACCATTATTCAATTGCATTTCATTAACTATTATTTTCATCTTTTCTTGGAAATTGAAAACTTAGTTTCCTTATTCTCAACACATAGAATATATTATAGCTCCTTTAATACATCCATTAATGTTGTTTTCCCACATTCTTAACAAAGATAAAAGAGAGTCTTTTCCCTTGTAGTCCCACTATTCGAACTCTTATTGAACTCTATCATTCTCTACTTTGGTGAGTCTGAGAGTGGGATAAGGTGATTGTTTTTAGTCAGGTTTTATGATAACTGATTAAGATTAATTATAGTATCCTTAACACCAGTAAATATTCCATTTTTTTCAAATAATAAAATTTTACATTTCATTCCATTTTAACCTAGTTTCTTCTAGTTCCCACTATTGACTAAAATTATAATCATGGTTTGAGTAACAATATTCATAGTGGGAAACGACATAATTATGAAAAATCACTTAAATAATTTCTAAATATTGAACCCTTATATGAAAAATTATTTTTATCATTGTCTATTCATAGTTATAATTTATTTATGTCTTTCATGCTAGATTATAAAGACTTTATTGATTTTGAAAACTTTTCTCATGGGAATATCAAACTAGGTGTGGAGTAAGGTCCATTTTCATGCACCGTGTAACGATCGATTCCAGCTCAGTATGCTCATTTAAGAGTTGCTAACCTTAGGTTTTTCTATTCAAGATCCAAATCTATGTGTAATATCCAGAAATGGATGTAATTTCTTGGGAAAAAATCTCTATCCTTTACAAAAACTCCATGACATTTTCCCATAATTCGACTGTTAGTTAGATACATCACTAGATAACTCCTTATAAATTTCCCTTAATATTTCAATAATATTTTCCCTTTATAGATTCCAAATTTTAACTAAAACTATCCTATGATTCTAATAGTAGATACCCCATATTTTCATACATATATATTGTATCTTTTTAGATTTATATTCAATATATTTCATAAATAGAGGCATGAGGATAGTAATAGATTAGTGTATTTAGATACTTGGTACACAATCTTCTAATTTTTTGGTAGATCTTCAAAATCTTCCATTAATATCTTCTCATATATAAATCCTATTATAAATACCCTACCTAAAGGTTTCATCATTAACCGAGGAAAGAAACATAAGAATGTATTAGCTTAGGTTCCCAGTAATGGAAAAAATAAGAGATAGTAATCTACGATCATATGAAAGCATAAGATAATAATAAGGGTATGCGATCATAACCATTACTTTACCATGTTCATACACAACCTATCATGGGTCATAAACACGAGTCATTTCATAAAACATTATTAAATACCAAAACATGGGCTATATGAGTGTTTAATAGTCATAAATCAATCATAAACCAATAGATCATGTCAAAAAGTGTGTAACCATCATAAATATAGAAAACCATTTCATATGTAAAGGATAAATTCCAAGACCATTAACAAATTGGATGAGGACTTATCACCCCTTTCCTAATGTTTATTGAGGCATACATTTTTCCTATAGTGGATCTGGTGAACCTATTTCCAATAGTGGATCAAAACACACTAGTTTCCTATAGTGGATCAATACACACCTTTTTTCCGATAGTGGATCAAACTCATTAAATTTATTCCCACTATTATCTCATGAGAAGTAAAATATTTACCCAATGAATTTTAGAGAGATATATTTCTCACATATCGTATACTAAAAATCATATACATGTGTGACATAATTTCATAAAAAACTATTCATATTATACCCCATCTAAAGGATGGGTTTCATAAAAATATTATCATACCATAACACATAGAAAAGAAACTTGTTTCATATTCATTTTACTATATCATCAAAGAATAACCTATAAAAAATATATTGGTATCCTAGGTATTTTTCCATGGTATTACCCATATAATAAAAATGGGTTACATAATTTTATTCATAATAAACAATTTAGATTAAGACTAAGAATGTTATCCTTGTTTCATATCCATAGTAAAGTATATGTTATGTTAATGTATCACATCTTAGATGGAAAATGGTTTTAAATGAAAAATCACTTGGAACGCCTCTTGAGGATGTAAATATTTTTTTAGAAAACACTTTTCAAAACATAAAATAGTAAAAAAATCCTTGATTTTTATAAATAAACATGGAAACTTATAAAATAAGATGTTAAAATCTTTTAAAAATTTATTACGGAAAATAACCATTTTGAATTGAAAATAATTTTACAAAATAGAAAATATTAAAAATAATTTACTTTTAAAACAACCTACATAAATAATAAACGATGATTCAATGAAACATTGGTCAGAACGGTGTTAAATTAAGTTAATATCATACACAAATATTCTTTTCACATTTTTGGTAAAATAAAAACATACATTATTTTTGAAAGCAACATCAAGATTTATTTTAAATCATTTTTATATAAATTAAAAGATGTGTAAAAATTTATTCAACAAAATAATTTTTAAAACATGTTAAAAAAAATTATAAAACATTTTTTTGATGACATTATTTTGGAAGAAAATGGATTTTGGACCAATGATAGAAATAATCTCAGATTTTTTAAAACCAATTCTCAATTAATTTAAGTATGAAATAATGTAAAAATGGTAAAATTATATTCAAATATAATTAATATCTTGAGAAGAAAAAAATTAATGATAATTATTGAGAAATAGGTCATAATATTTTATTATCATAAATATAATAATTAACAATCCTGATAAACAATGAGATTGTGACATAAAATATTTACCACTTTGAAAATATTAAAATGTAATAAACATGAAGTAACATAATTAAATAAAACATAAAATATAAAAAGTTTATATAAATTATTGATATTAAATTTAAAAGGGATTTTATATACAAATCATATTGTAAAATAGGTTCAAGACATAATAAATGTCTCAAAGAAGGAAAATTGAGACTTAAATCCCTTACCGATTGAGAAATTTTTTTACTGCAAACCCCATGAAAGAGAGATAAAAAATGGATATGTATATTATAATAATTTTAAGTATAATAATAATAACATACATTCATGTTAAGTATATAAACCACAATGAGATACGTGGTGAATATGGCATGCGTCTCAATGAAAAAAATAAAAGTGAGACATAAATATTTTATTGTTAGTCTCAACTTACTTTGAACTCATTTGAACATCCTGCGTAAAAAATATATTTTTATTTTAATTCATTACATAAACATGATACATAAATAATACCACTTATTATTTACTTATTCCCTTTTATTTCCCATTTATTTACAATTCCATGGTAAAGTAACATATTACGTAATAACTGGTTTCTTTTTCATATATGTTTTGATTTTTTATTTCAGGTACTCTAAATTTGATCATGGTTTCATAATCTCAAAACTATTATCCATGATTTAAATATCATATATATTCATAATATATTTATATAGAGTAGTCCATTAAATTTAGTGACACATATTGAAATACCACATCCATGGAGATGGTATGAAATGCGTACACATGAATGTTGTTCCCATTTTCCCGTCGGATTGAAAGAATTTTTTTAATGATATATTGTAAATATACAATCATTTTTATATTATATATATAAAATATAATCAATAAAACCATCAATATTACCTTCCATGTAAAGTTTGAATGAATCACATCATTTTGCGAGGTGGTAGTCCGTCGTACACCCGAATGCCATTATCGTATTTCCACAAAATAGAGACTATAAAGGTATGTGTGATGTTATAACATAAAAAGAATATAATTATCTTAATTACCATAAATAAATAATTATTTCCAGGATTGGGAGGTGGTAATGGAAAAACGAATGTCATTGGTTTGTAAGGCAGTAGTCCATCGTACACAGAAACAATGATTTTAAAAACCATTTTATAAAAGTGGAGATGGATATATGTTATTATATTAAAATAATAAAATATCACTTATAATATACTGGTTTTAGTATACCATATTTTTTAAAACATAAATTAATGTTGAAAAAAATTAAAAAAATGATTGATGTTAGTGAAGAGAAATACATATTCATAGAAGCACCTCATTTGGATCTCTTATTAAAGTCCCCAGTATTGGTATTTTGGGAGAAAAAGAATATCTAAGATAGAGACTAGGAATATGGGGAGGGATTATTTTAGGTATTTTTTGAATTGTATGTATTGATACATGTGAAGAATTTAAGGGTGGTGGTGGCCTTTATAAGTGGAGGAAATGAACCCACTGGGAAACTACTTAGAATTATCCCAAACAAAATAAACAATAATGAAGTAATTATCAAGAAAAAAGCTTAAAAATTTCTATATATTTGATATTTGGAAAAATAATATTTTAATTAGGCTTTAAAATAGGAATATTTAATGCTTTATAGTAATTTTAGTCTTTATTATTCTAGTATAACCCCTTGTAAACACATTTTTACCTTAACTGTGGTAAATATGTATTACCCTTTTTACTATTAATGATGGTAAAAAATTAATTTGAACTTATTATATTATATAAATTATGATGATATCAAATATTGAATCAATTTTTTGAAATACCATTCACAGACATAAAAAAATGTAATTTAAAATTAAGCATACAGACGCAATGAGAAAGTATGTTTTTAAAGAGAAAATATTCAACTGTTTTAAATGTTTTTATATAATAATTTAATGTAAAATTGATTATATTTACCTAAATTATATTAATAGAAATATAATCATGTTAATGTTACTTTAAAACTGAATTAAAATATAATATGTCATAATAAATAATTTAATTGAAAAGGAAATTTTCAATTAAAATTTCATATTTTTCACTATTCATCAAGAAATGAAACTTTCTAGAAAATAATCAAAAGATCTACCTAATCTAATTTTGATATGATGATTTAAAATATTATTTTTATTTTATCAAATATATTTTCTAAATGATTTAGATAAATAGATTTATTTTTTTACAAAAATAAATACAATGAATAGTTTTTTGAGAAAAAATGTATTTTAAAAAAATATAAAGACTTAATTGATTATTATGTATTCTTTGTGATTATGATTTTAATAGGTAGTTATTAATATTAAGATTTATATGTTTAATTGATAGGTTATTTGGATTTATTTTGAATAATATTAACAGTATATCTTGATTTTTTTAAAACCCAATGTCCTATGTAATGTATGATAAACTAGTGTTTCATGTAATGGAATCAAAAATCGATGTTGCCTTTAATGGAATCTATTAATGAAATTTAATTAAAAAAAATTATTCAAAATGTTATTACATTTTATTCCCCTTTTTTTAAATTTGTGTATTAGATTATCATAAAACATATCTATGTTATGCAGTTAGTAATGAGAGAAGCACCTCAGGTTACCACATACCCATGATTATAAAAAGACTGTAATGAGATTTATTTCAATGCGTCTACCATAATATTTAAAAATAATTCTCATAATGATCCTGAAATTATTATGGTGTCTACCAATAGTTTAACATGAATCATATTTGGGGAAATTTAATAATAGACTCCCTTGACATAGTGGGAGAGGGTCACCATAGGGGGGATATCATAGTGGTTTCCTGGGATTCACATTTATTACCAAGTGTTATGTGACGAGGTGATCATGATGAAAAATTATTTCAACCCTTTGTGATATGTTTTCCTTATATATAGCTTAGTTGATATTTCTTAAGTTTCATCCTATGAGAATATATCAACAGCTTGAATATACCCTAGATATAACATCCTTTATCCCACACTCCTTGATCAAGTAATTAATTCAAAAAATTACCCTTCTTTCTTGGATTTTGATGAAGTTCACCCAATTTTTTCCTTCTAAAAAATTCTAAATTAGAATGAAATATTGGATAAAATACATTTTCAAGGGAATTTTAGGTTTATATTTTTATATAATTACGAAAAACTCTTTACATGATGGATTCATAAATAACTATTTCATAAAGATGAATATCGTCTCCCACTTTACCCATCTTTTCATAACCCAAATTAATTCATCATCTACTATATTAAACAATTCTATAAATAATTTATTTAACATCATTCTTGGTAACCAAGGGAAAATAAATCAAAATAATGGTGAGATAAAATTCTCATTAAGAATTATCATAAGAATCAATATTTGAATTTCATCAATGATATTAAGACAAACAAAAGGGTATGATGACACAATCAAAGTGCATGATAATAACATAGGAGAAATCATATGAATAAATACCTAGATTATAAAACATATAAACATGGAATATGGAGTTAATATAGGAAATAGTTATCAGAATCAATAATCATGAGAAATGTGATATCAATATTGATTAAAGGAAAAAATCATAACCCGTAACAAAATAAGAAAAAATATTTGTATCTTCAGAAATTTTATTCAAATAACCATTATAGAACCCTTTCCATTACAATAAAAATACAACCAAAATAAAATATAAAATTCCATTGAACATAATCATAACCAAATTAATTGGACTGATATCTAGGTACATCCAACATATAATCTATTTCCGGCTCACAAAACACTATTTGGGTGCTCTCATCATATTACAAAGTCCATGAAATGTAAATAAAGTACCTAGAGAATGAATATCATAATAATAATTATAAAAACCACCATTATTAATTTCATATCATGATTACTACGTATAAATGAAATGGGTTCTAGGGTAATATCTTTAAAACATGATTAACCAATGAAAAACAAAAAAGTTATATAACAATCTCTTTGAAACATGATTAACCTCTATAAAATATATGGGTCCATAAAAATAAATTTTAAACAGTCATGATCTATCTATTGAATTAATGGGGATGGTATAATTAAACAAATATTCCAATTGGATCATATGTAAAAATAGAAGTTGTTAAAATTTATGATGGAAATACCATTAAAACATCATCCAAAATAATTTTTAGGAGAATAAGTTTATAATTTTGAAAATAACTTTTAACGAATAAAAAATAACAAAATATTGTAAAAATAAATTTATTTTAATAAAACCTTGGAAATATATATAGGAAACTTCAAGAAAAAAATCACATGATGGTAGTAAAATATATCAATGTCATAAATGGTAAAAATAAATATTCTTTTCAAAACATTTTTGAAAAGGGAGTCAAATGTGATCCACATTAAAAAGGTAATAAATTGAATTTTAAAAACATAAAATATAAGGTAAAAGATAACGAAAATTACAATTAGTAAATCTTTTAATTTTATAAAATTACATTTTTTTTATTAAACACAATTTGGAGGAGAAAGTTATCTGATCAAAAAGAGAAATACAAGATCGATATCACATATAAATGATTTTATTGATGTTTATTCAATAAATAATGAAGGAAATGGAAGTTAAAAATGTGAAGAAAATTCCTAAAAATATTAGCATAAAATTTATTTATTATAATAATATAATATTACTTTATTTTGTCTAAATGAACCATAAATATAAATAATTATGAAAGAAAAAGAGATTGTAACATGATTACTTTTCTTCTTTAGTATCTCTTCAATCGTAATCACTATTAAAGAGTAATAAAAATGATAATATAAATTTAATTAAAATAAGTTTCTCAAGATATAAAATGGAAAAGGGATGTATATACATGTCACAAATGAATATAGGTTAATATAATAAATATATGTCTCAAAGATTTAGTATTTGAGATGAATAACCCTTACAAAACTCATACCATTAAATTTAAGAGTTAATTTATTAACAAATTACGACTATCAAATGAAAAGAGAAATTAATGAACTTCTAATACAATAAAACATAATAAAAAATAATTACACACATAATCCTATAATAATAATTTCAATTAAGAAGTATTATAAATCAATGAATAGAAATTGAGTTAAGAAATTCTTTATCACAGGGTAAATTTTATGTAAATTTACCGTGAATGAAATAATTCAAATAGGAAAATAAAATAACACTATATATTAATAATTCATACATTTTAATGTTAAATGGGTTTTATATAAACCAAAAAATAAAAACAAGTACTGAATATGGTGCATATATGATTGGAATAAAAAGTGAGATTAGAAAACCTTTACTTCAAGCTCAGACATTCCATGTGTGTCCTCTAACTCTAATATAATAATATTATATAAATTATTTGATTTGATAAGAATTTTTTAAGGATTAATAAGTTATAATTAAAAAATATATTTTATTTCTTTTTTATTGGCATATTAAAATACCAAATCAGTTATGTCCACATAGAGAGTTTTGGGAGTGTTCGATTCATTATTTCAAAACAGCTTCGGTTTGTTGACCATGGTCCAAGAGTTAATTATTTAAAACTATAAGTAATAATAATAATTAAAAATTAATCATATCAATAACTCAATTATAATGTTAACACCAATCATGAAATATGACTATAAAAAATGAAATACATAACAATAATTGAGATGGTATGCCATACAGACGTATGTGTAACGTTTTCATTTTTCAACGATCATTCTGGAAACAAGATAAAAATTATTTTACATTTATTAAATTCAAATAATTTAAAAAATATCATATTTTTACATAAAATAAATTATATACATCATCCATGAGTTTTGGGGACGAAAAAATGAATCACATCGCTTTGTGGAGGCGATAAGCCTCTCGTGCACACGAACAATGTTATCATTTTTCTATGTATGAAAGAAGATGATATGTTATATTTTAAAGAATGATAAATATTTCATTAATATAATAAATATTTCATTTATATCAAATATATTAATTTAATTTATCCGTATTATAATCAATGTAATGAATTAGTGAAAATGAATCACATAACACTGCGAGGTGGTGGGACGCTTTATACAAGAGAGACATTATCGTATCCCCCCAGAATGTAAAGTAAAAAATTTAAATATGATATAATAATTAAATAAGTACAAATATGTTACATATATATTATATATAATTTTAATTAATCATTATATGAAGTGGTGGGATGCAATGATGGAATGCAAATGAAATCGGTTCGTCAGGCTGTAGTCTTCCGTACACGCGAACGATGATTTCATCTCCCATGTGATTTTAGAGGATATAGATTTATATTATTGAATTAACATAATAAAATATTATTATATTTAAAATAATATTTATATTATATAATAATGTGTGAAAATTTTATGTAGGTGGAAGAACAAATAAAATAAGGAAGCCCAATTAACCACGAAATCAATTCTTAAGAAAACCTCTTTAAGAAAGAACCAAAAGGCTTTTTAGTATCAATTTAAAATATAAAAAATGGATTTAGTATGTCAGGATGGAATTATGTCATAAATATTTTTCATTATTGTCCAATTAAAATATTTTTTTAGGTGTTAAGAAGAAAAGAGAATAAGTGACCATTTATAAGTTAGGTTAGTGACACGGTTGTTAGTTTTGAAAAGAAAATGGTATACCCAAATTTTTCACCAGAATAAATATAATAATTGGAAAATTAATGATAATTATGCTTTATAAGGTCTAAATAGGACCATATAATAGTTTTTAGATATGTCTTACGTCATTTTTACACTTATCTTTTTAGTTTAACCCCCCAATAAAAATGTTTTCGCCATAATGATGATAATTGATTTTAATATTTTCACTATTAAATATAATAAAAAATTAATTTTAACATATTGGATAATATAAATAATTTTTATTAAAATATTTAAACCAATTTACTAAATTAAAGTTTTATAATTGTAAGTATTTAATTTAAAATCAACCCTGTTGACACGATGAAAAGGTGGGTTTTCAAGAAGTGTATTTTTCAAGCATCAAATGATTTTATAGTAACTATATGACTAATAATAAAAAATTTATGAATTTAAATTAATATTTAATAATATATATTGTATACATTTCATTTATATAATTCCTCATCAGGGGTGGTTTTAATTATTTAAAAATGAAAAATGTTATTCACTTTTAAATTGTTTTTAGAAAAAAACCTATTTTAAACCCAAAACATCACTTATACTAATAGATAATATAAAGATTATTAACATGAAATTAATTATATTAAATATTAATACATAATAAAAATATAATTGTAAATAATATTCACAAAATAATAGGAATTTTTTATTTACATAACTCAAAAAATGACATTTTTACAAAAAATTGGTATATTCAACAATTCACTAAAAATTAAATATTTTTTAATAAACTGAAAAATTTAACCCAAATTTAATTCTAGTATGCTGATTTAATAAATTAATTTTATTTTATCATTTAAATTTTGTAATATTTCAAAAAATTAATAATAACATTTTTCACAGTATGCAATAAAAATCAATTTTGAAGAAAACATATTTTTGAAGAGTAAAATTACTTTATTAAAAATTGATTAATTTTTTAATGAAAAATTATCCATAATTTATATTGAGTAATATATATATATATAGATAAAAATGTTTTTAATATTATTCATACCCACCAATATAAAATCTTTATTATAATGGTTAAATATTTCACGGGTAGTTGAAGCTCAGTTTTACAAGCTAAAAGTGCCGTCGAATATAATTATATTTTCTAAAATATTATTGTGTTACATCCTCACCCATTTAATAAATTTCATCCACACAAGAGTATCATTATATATAAAATAAAATTTTAATAATTTGAAAATACATTTTTTGGAAACTAACATTATAAAGAGGTTTTATAAAACCACCCCTTGATAAGAGGGAGAATGGCATCTGAAGGTCATTGAGAATAAAACATTAATGATTAAAAAAAAAGAAAAAAATAGTTTTTAATTTATAATTTTTACATATAAGGAAATAATAATGAAAAATCAATTATATAGAGTGGTATAGATAACCGATTACAAGAAATTGAATAATCAAGAGAAAGTTAACAACCACAAAACAATAAATCAGAATAATATGAAAAATACATTTATATAATTATAAATGATGGTAACAGGGAATTTTTTTTACAAGATCATTTTTTGAGATTTTAGGAATTAGGTTTCCATATATACTAGGATAATAATGCAATATACTTACTTGATAAATTCATTTTCATTCTTTAATCAAAGTCCACCACAATCTCATGTTTTTCTATGAATAATGACTAATCAATATAATTTTTTCCATCCCTGAAGAACGAAAATCGACTTTTAAAGGACTACATAACCAAAAATAGGACAATAATGATATTCTATTATCGTTTTATATTAATGAAAATCATAATGGTTATCACATGGTAAGATATTTCCACAAATGAATAAACATTCATACGATGAAATAATATAATAATCTTCAAAATTAAACTGTAATATCAAAGTTAGAACTAAATCATTAAATATATAAATGACACTATATCACAAATAAACATTATAACCTCAACATTTAAGATTTTTTTAACCTAAAATGTTATACCATACCCTACATCTTAGAAGTTAAAAAATATCGATATTCTTCACAAATAAAATTAATTACTTAGACACGAAATCACATTACAATTCCACTACTATCAAAACAAAATAAACATGTGTTCCAATTATTACTTCAATATAAATGATAATAAAAACCTAAAAGGTTACCAATACCTTAAAACATATTTTAAAACATTTAAAGTAATACATCACATTAAATTAAATCTTTTCATGTACCCCAACCAAATAAAACGCCTCCTATAGTGTAATTAATCACTTTAAGGTCTCATCAATTTAATCATAAAAAGTTCTATCTAAGACTTTGAACATATGATAAACTATAATATTATATACTTATGGTGGTTCTGATAACTCTTATATTCAATGTTTATGAGAAAATTATAATATCCATAGTTATATAATCCCTGCTCTAATGTGAACTATAACATCCCTAAACACAAAATCTATGATCCTGTGTTTAAATCATAAACATTATATTTTTGTATTTGATACTGATATAGGAGAACAATGTTTCTATATCCAAAATGTAAAATGTCATAATGAAATATTAGATCACTTACATTATCATTGACCATTTAGGTTTATAGTTTTATGTAATTATGATAAACTCTTAAGATCATGTATTTATAAACAACAAGTTCATAAATATTAATATTATATCCCAGAATACCCATATTTTCATCTTCTATATTAGCTCCTAATCATTATACATATTAAATAATTCTTTATTACTAGGGGAAAAGTAAATATAATAAGGGTGAACTCAAATACTCTATTATGGTAAATATAATCATTAATAATTTAATTCAACTCGTGAGATTTAAATGAGAATAATTGAATGATGACATAATCAATGTTTGTGAAAATAAAATTAAATAAATCATACCCATAACTACCTTGGTCATAAATCATGAAAACATGGAAGAAAGAATTAACAAAGGAAATATTCCATGGAATCAATAATAAAAAGCCTTTTTATATCAATCTTGACCAAAGGAAACATTTATAATTTATAGCAACATAAAAAAAACATGTTCGTATTTTGAAAAATTATCTTCAAATTCCCCATAGAAACCCATTTAAATTAGTGTAAATATATATGGCTTAAAATATAATTATTCAGAGAACATAATAATTTTCAAATGTGTTATATATCTATCTGAGATCACTAATAATATAAGTCATATCAGGCTCACATGGTGCTATCTGGGTGCACCCATCGTATTAACATTTCAAAAAACCTTAAATAATGTATATAGAAAATGAATTTAATCATAACACTAAAAATATTGTTAATTTAATTACATTATTTACCCATGTAAAATAAACAGGTCCCACCAAAATCTCTTTGAATCATTTTTAGCATGGGGAAAAAAACTAGTTCCAAAATAATCTATAGAAACATGGTTAACAGGTGGAAAAGAACGGGGTTCTATAAAATACCATTTTAAAACCATGATAATACATCTTGATATGTTATGAGGATGGTATAATTGTAAATTATCCTCTTTGGATTGTAAGTATCAATTGGTATTGTTTATATTGATGAATGTAAATTCCATTAAAATATTTTTGTGTAAAATAACCTCTTTATTTTGAAAATCACATTTTAAAAATAAAAATTCACTAAATATTATGAAAATAATTTTCATTGAATATAAAATTATAGAAATATAATTTAAAATTAAAAAAAAATTGTACATGATGGCAATAAAATTATTTCAGGTCATAAATGTTAAAAAAATCATTTCAAAACATTTTGAAAAAGGGAGTCAAAAGTGACCAATTTTGAAAACATTATAAAATTTCATTTGAAAATCATTTAGAAGAAGGTAATAGATTATTTAAAACGGATTTAGTAATTAATTTACTTTTATAAAATTAAATTTTGTAAAACATTTTATAAAATATGGATATGGAAGAGAAAGATACCTGATCTAAAAGAAAAATACATTGTTGATATCACTTATAATTGAATTTATTGTCATTTTTTCGATCAATAAGAGTGGAAATTAGAACTAATCATGTGAAACATATCAGTTACTAGAGGTTAATAAAATATTATTATTTCATGAAAATAATTTCAAATTATTTCCCCCAATATAACCTTTAATATAAAAAATCCCTAAAGAAAGAGAATTGTAACATAAAGGCTTTACGACTTTGCTAGCTCTTCAATACAAATTCATTTGAAAGAATCAAATGAAATGATACTTTTAATATAATTAAAACCAGGGTTCTCTTTATATAACATTTCAATGGTAATTATATAAAAATTTTAAATGAACATTTGTGAATATCATAAATGAATGTCTCAATGAAATAGATTTTTAGACAAATAACACTTAAAAAAATCATACAAATGAGTTTGAGAATTAATTAATGAATGGATCTTGTGTATAAAATTTAAAACAAAATAATATAAAAGGAAATAAAACATAAAATAATAAAAAATCAATACACATATAATAATTATAAAATAATGTCAACGAATAATTACTACGACACAATGATAACAAATTGGGTAAAGATCCTCTTTACCACTTGGTAAATTTTAATTCAATTACCATAGAATGAAATAATTCAAATACTAACATAATATAAATTATGTTTTAATGATTCATGTGATTCCATGTGAAATGGGAATTATATACACTATACAATTACAACATGTGGTGAATGTGGTGTATGTCTCACAAAATTAAAATGTGATATGAGAAAACCCTTACATCGAGTAAAGACTTAGTATATGTTTTATTTAACATAAATATAATAAGATTACATAAATTACTTGATTTATTAAGAAACATTTTTGGGTTCAATAAAATATACATAAATCATAAATTTAATTTATTTTTAATGAAATATTAAAAATATATAAATGGTTAAGTCCATGTCATGTGTTTTGAGAACGTTTAATTAATTATTATAAACCAAATTTAGTATTTTGACTATGGTCAAAGAAGAAATTATTTAAATATATATATAATAATAATAATGAAATATTTATCAAATTTATACCATAATAATTATTTTAAAATCAATCATGAAATATGGTTATGAAAAATGAACTATGTAACAATCATAAAGAAGAGAGGTCATATGTATACATGAGTATCATTTCCATTTTAAAACGATCATTATGGAAAAAGGGTGAGTTATATTTTATAATTAAAAATTATTATAACACCATAAATACCATAATATTTCATTAATTATACTTATATCTATAACCAATTCTTTTTATTGATAAAGAAATAATCACATCACTATGTGAAGCCAGTAGTCCACACGTGTGAATGAACGAAGTTATTATCTTTTCAGGGTAAGAGGGAAAATGATATAACATGTTTAAATAATGATAAAAATTTAATTAATATCATAATAATTTCATTTATATAACATATATTTCTTAAATGTATCTTTTTTACCTTTTATGTAAGGAGATAGTGAAATGTAAATCGCATCACATGGCTAGGTTATAATATACAATACAAATGAGTGACTTTGTCATATCCCTAAAGAATGGAAACTAAAATAAGAATATATTATATAATATCTCTAGAAGTATAAATACTATTTAAATATCATATATATACTTTTAATCTGTAATTATATGAATCTATGAGAGGCAATTATAGAAAAAATTGACATTTGTTAATGAGGCATTAATCTGTCGTACACACAACTGATGACTCTGTACCCCATTTGATAAATGAGGAGATGGATTTCGGTTATTACATTAAAAAAATATCGTTATATTTTATATACTTTTTTTATTATATAATCTTAAAAAGATAATATTTTAAGTAGGTGGTATAAGAAATAAAATAATGATGCTCGTTTTAGAATAATACCCATTTTTCAAAAAACATCATTAACTAAGAACTAAAAGGAATTTTAGATGGATTTATAAACAAAATAAGGGATCTATGATGTGGGGAGGAAAGTGAGGTAGACATTTGGGAATCTCATATAAGATACATAGTTCATTTATGGTGTTAATATTAGAGTATTGTGGGTGGCATTCTATAAGTGAGTTGTGGGGAAAATTTACTGTTTTTAAAATAAAAAAGATGGACCCATGTTTTTCACATAAAAAAGAACAAAAATGGACCATTATCAATAATTAGACATTATAAGGTATAAATATTACCAAAACTAGTTTTTATACAAGTTTTTAGTTCATTTTGAAGTTTATATATATATTTTAACCCCTAGTAAATTCATTTTCAGTTTAGCCATGATAATTAGTTTTTAAAATTTTTACTATTCATTTTTGAAAATAATTAAAATGAAATACAATTTTAAATTCTCTATATGACTTATAATAATAAGTTTATGAATTTATATTTATATATAATATAATAATTTAATTTAAATCTATCCTTATTATATTAATTTTTAATTAACTAAAATGGAGATACTTTATCCACTTTAAATTTTTTTTTTCAGAAAACCTATTTTAAAACCCAAATATTTACTTTTAATAAATACAATATAAATATGATTATAATGTATATATATATATATATATTAAATAAAACAAAAAAATATACTTATTTCATTTTAAATCATATTTAAAACCTAAATGGAATTTTAAATTTAAATAATTTTATGGAAAATAAATTATATTTTTACCAAAATATGTATTTACACAATTAATTGGAAAATCAATATTTCCCCCAAAAAAATAACAAAAAAAATATATTTTTATCTTTTAATTTAAAAAATGAAGTTTATTTTCCTAAATAAATTTTCTAAAAGTTCAAAAAATTATATAAAACATGTTTTCATGAAAAGAAATAAAAATTATACTTGAAGAATTTTTTTTTAAAGAATAAAATTAATTTACAAAAAAATAAATAAATTAATATTAATTTCTTTTCAATAATATTTCTTGAGTAGGTAATATTTATATATTTTATAAATTAGTTAATAAAATTCATACCCTCTAATTTAATGACTAATTTAAAACACATAAATATTTCACAAGGGTTTTATGCTCACTATTTCATGTCCATTATGCTAACAAACATTTTTTTATTTTCTAAAATCTTAGGGTGTTAAACAGAATTCCTAATATTAGAATTGTAAATGGGGTAGAATATTAAAAAATGTTTTGTAAAATCTCTATACCTACCACTTCAAACATTAGTAAGATTCATGACATTACATGTCATCTCAAGTGAGAGTTATGAATGTTATTTACAGTTTGTGCTTTTTAGAATAATAGGGTGTGTAAATAGGAAACAGTTTATTGTTATATAGTTTTTCAACCTCATATACACATAGGAAATTAATGTTCTATAATTATAATACGTATTTCATAGAATATTTCGATAACTGTTTAATAAGCATATAACATGTTTTCTAGAATTTGGGTCTAATATTATGTGGAGTGCATCATTGTTAACTTTTCAACATTTCTATTAGGTCACATTGATATGTTATTAATATATTGAAAATGAAATATATTTTAAACTAAAGGGTTATAATGATTCATAGTGGCTATGTTTGTAGTATGGCATTACCTCTCCCTGATGTAACATAGGATTGTGGTATTTAGGAGTGTAAAATGTCTAATATATCATAAGTATTTAATACTAAGCTATCAATTCTCATATATGATCAAAGTTTGAGTCATCCTAGTTCATGTGTTTTTTTCTTTTATTAACCTTACCGGTTACATTCCAAGAGATTTTTCAGAAGGGTTCTCATCATATTTGGTGCCATCCTCTTTGACCATTCCCAATAAGTGTATGTCTATTAGAGAACTATATGATATTATTAACAATAGTGTGTCTGATGGTAAGAAAATGAAATCATCAATATGAGAATATGGTTTGAAAGTCTATTGTTATATGAGTGACACTATATAAGAGGTAATTATAGCATTAAACAATTTTTAGAGGTGTTTAAATAGAATACCTCATCCAGTCCAGTATTGGAAGACATTATAGTCTTTTATTGGGTAATTGGGTCCTTAGGGACACCATATTTGATCCTGAATCCTTGAGTTTGGATTAATTTAATATTGAAAATTATAATATTAACTTCATAAAAATTTATTTTTTTGGGACTCAAAGGATATGTATATCTATATATTATGTATTATTAACCCATTAAATTGTGGGTCTTTCACAAAAATTTTATGGTGTGGGAGTTCCCAGAATATTCCCTTATATATTTTTTGGTTAGGATTCCAAGATGATTAGGGATATTTACCTTTGGTGTATGTTTTTAGATGAACCATGTTGGATCAGTGATGGATTTATATGTGGATCTTCATTGACATAAAGAGGATATTTTTTGTGGTAAGTTCAAGTTTCATTATTTGGGAGTATCTCCATGATAATGAATAGTTTTTTTAAACTCGATATGTCCTATATAATTTTTTTACATCTTTGAAACATATAATACCTATTTTTTTATCGAATATAAAATTGTAGAGAGGATATCTATTATATATTAATAATTTATTATGTGGGGAATATTCATGCCATTAGGATCCCATTGGGGGGGGGGAGAATAAGAATGTGGTTCAACCAAATCAAACCAACTAGAGACTATGGATTTCGATCAATATGAATATAACCTATCATGGGGTCACTATCAGAATAAAAAATACACTTCAAGGATCATGAAAACAGTTAGGGGATCCATATCCCTTGATAAATTATATGAGAACCATGACATGAACAATACTTTACCAAAATCATATATTCATAATACCCCTGTCACACTATGTGATCGTAAATGGATAAAATAAATTTTAGGGATTGAATAACATATTTTTGGTTAGGGTTTTTCAATTAGGTAATTTAAAAAATTATATGAGGTTCATTCATGTATTTGGAATAAACTATTTGAATAATAACTAAACTAGGTGTATAGTTAGTTAATTGATAAGATTATGTAATAATTAGATCAATATTACACGAGAAGACAATATTAACAAGTGATGTTATTTTATCATGTATTAAAACAACCATATGGAATAAAAATGTGAATGATTTGAAAATTAAAATATATAAAAATATAGAAAAAATAAATATTCCACAATGAAAAACATTATAATGTCCCATGAATTGAACTGTCCTCTGAATATCTGTGGAAATTCCCTATTAATCAAAATAAATGATCATAAATAAAGCCCAAAAATTAATCTCTATGTGGAATAATGACCCATGATTCAGGGATTTACCTTTTTCTAATTTCTGTATAAAACCATTTACACGTGTCCTTTAATAACACATACATGCTCTGAGTAGGAAAACACCTAGTTGGAAATTTCACCAATTATTTTTCAAATATAATAATATAATGTGTGACCAAAAACAATTCAATAACAATGGAATAAAAATAATATATTAAACATATAAAATCATATTTTTGAGAAATAATGATATGAAATACTTAGTATGTCCCTACTCATGGAGGTCCTATACTATAGATAACAATTTTTATCCTTATCTAGGGATTTGAGGAGAAAAATAATTAACAATCCATTCTTTAATTACCATCCCATTGGGGGAAAGGGAATGACGTATACCTATCCAGGGTAATATTTCAACTTTTTATTTTGGGAATATGGTTAGGGGTAATAAAAGTGATGACATTAAGAAACCATCTCATAAAAATTTTCATAAATGTGATGTCACCTTCCCAAGATTTATATAAAAAATATATATCACATATAACATGATTATGAGGTACAAAATAATAACTACAATCAAATAATAAGGAATAAATAATACTAAGTAAATTATCATTATCTCACTGATATAAATAGATATTTTACCTAGATGAGTAGTAACTCAATCTATATGGGAAAATAGAAAATTATAACACCACAAAACATACAAATACATTTCAATAGATATGGTAACCATAACATGCTAAAAAATTAATAAAAAAATATAAATAAAATCATATAATATTTGTAGAATTAAAAAATGAAAAACACTAATCAATTTAATCAAAAAAATTTAATACTTTATTAAATATTTATTAAATACATTATTAGTATAAAATAATTTAATATGTTTTAATTTAGGTGACCCTACACTATTTATAAATATTATATTTAAAAGAAAGAGTGGAAAAATGATTCAACTACCAAAATAAATATATAAGGTTCCTTTAAGACTAAGGAATTTATAGTATAAAACTGATGGAACTAATGGACCAACCAATAATTATAGAATATATAAGGTTTAATAAATTCTATAAATGGATAGTAAATCCATAATAGAAAATGAAGATCTTGAAATAGAATCACCTTAATTAAACCACTGTATCATCTTTATTTAAAGTTAAAATAAGGATTTAAAAGTTTTTATAATCTATAGAGTAGTAAAATATGAGATTTTGATTTATGCAATGTAGAAATAATAGAAGAATGAAGATTATAGGGAGTTACAACCTAAACCAGGGAAACTTTGAGCTTCTATGATGAATCAAACTCACTTGGACCAAGTTGTATGTTATATATTCCAAGGATAAAATGGAAAGGTATAATAGATCAATGTAAATATTAAAATGAATATAATATGGGACTATAACAAGAAACCATAGATTTAGAGGTAATATTTTAGTGGTGGAAATAAAATCATCCCTAGTCAAAAATAAAATCACATGTAGTTTCACGGGGTACCCGGTCTAGGTCTACCGGTTACCCAGATGTGATGATAGTTTCTATATAACCATTTAGATTCCACTAGGTACTTAGTTCCACTCAACTGGGTACACAATATTATCCTAAAACATAGATACCACCCATTATACATTCTTCCTCCCTCCAAAATCCTATAACTTATTATCAACATCAAAACAACTACAAAATGGAATTAAAAGGATAAAATTAAGAAATTTAAGTATCCTATAAAAGTTAGTGTCTTTTTATACTCCTCCCCATTGATATTCTCATCATCAAGAAGCTATAACCGGATTCCTGGTGGAACATGACATTCCATTGACTCTTGATATTAGATTGATGCTCCAAATTATCATATTGGTTATTCCCATACATCAACATAGCTTAAAATAGATTTATCATTTTCCTCTATAGAAGGTTTTTACTCTAATAAATTATATAAAAAATAGGATCCATATATTATTCAACATCTTTCAGCTATATATCATTATTTAAGATCACGTGCGTAGGGTCGAGTACATGCTTCCCTAGTGGAAAATCCTATAATTTATATTGTATAAAACTGATTCTCTGGTGTAAATTTATCTTATAATATGACTAAATAAATCATCTTATTGTTTTGAAATGATGATATAACCTTGAAGTCAATTCTCTCTACTTACTCATCCGTAAGGGACCGATTTTTTTCAAACCCAAATATAAGACACAATGATTATATTCGAATTCAAAGGGTAAATTTTAATTATAAACATAAGATACTTTCCATATTTTCGTTGTTATAAGAATCATATGGATCAACTTACATATTTATAAAATCATATAGAACATGATAGGGCAGATAATATAGTATTTTCCAGTTTTGGTCGACCAAATAGGTGAATGAAAATTTTTTCATAAAAAAATCCCTCAAGGTGATATCATAGTGTTTTCAGGTTAGTTTTATTTTTTGATAACACTAGTTGATAATGATAGTTGTGAATGTTCTACATGATTTTCGATACATTATTTTGAAAAATATCTAGGAAATTGGTAGAAAATCTATTGATGGTGTGCATGAATTCCCACATATAAGGTGGTGGTTCTTCCTAATGGGTTCTAATTATTTCGGATTTAAAATTTAGGTGAAGGGAAAAGTTTATTTTAGAAATGGAAATATTTTCACACATCTATAATTTCTTTTAACATATGTGAAAAATATTCCTGAAGTTTCATTAAAGGGATGAATTTAGGCCACCTCATAAAAAATATTATGAAGAAATATTTTTAAGGAATGTTATATAGTTTCAAAAAATATGGTGTTTAATGACGCAAATAGATTTAAACAATAACATAAAATAAAAAACATTGTTTTATAATAGTAATTATTTTAATGCATAAGAATATGTAAAATTATTGATGTTTTGTGAAGATTTAAATTTACACCTAATGTTAGTGGTATGAAAGGTTGTTTTATAAAGGGTAATCCAAGTCTATAAATAGGATGCCACACCGTTTTTTGGAGTGTAAAACCCTAAAATAATATTAGTGTTTTGAAATCATGTAAGAGATTTATGAAGAAATTTCTTGAATGATGTGGTTACAAAAAAGATGTTATATGAATAAACGAGACTTGAATCTGTATGACCAAGGGTGTTCTATGAGAAACCAAAAGTTGTGAAAAAGTTGAGAGTTCCAAAACAAACAAAAAATTATAGAAAATGTTGGGAGTTCCATGAAAACATAAATGTTTTGAAAACGTTGAGTGTTCAATGACAAAATGAAATGATGTGTGAATAATGTAGAAGTTGTTTAATTTTATTAAATGTATCATGGATGTTAATGTTGAATAAACAAGCATGATTTGAAAATAGTGTCTATGGTAAGTTTCCTTTAATCATGTAGATGAAGTTTGATCCCCATGAAACACAAAATATTATGTAATCAACATTGATTTATGTAATCAAAGGAAACATATTCTGGAGGATCATTGTGAACACTTCAGTTGAGAGACCAATGAGACTTCAATGTGATACTAATAGTAATCTATAAAGAACAACGTGTCTAATATGTACATTTTAAAAACATTGAACTATATTGGATTTGTTAATCAATAAAATTCATTTGTGTGATCCTTGGACTATCCTAGTTATGTGTCAACTAAGTAAAATTTATTTTGATTTTTCATTTCAATTTTTATCATACATTTATATGGGAAAGAGAGAGAAGAATGTATTGTTTAATAAAGAAAAAAGACTCCAACATTGGAGTTTTTTAATCGTCCATATGTAGATTCAACCCTCCCCTCTATCAAGGTATCTAACATAGTAAGGATATAAATTGGTATTATAGAAACCATATAATGTGAGTGTTTATCTTTCAGTTGAATCCATGAGAGGTCTTAATCACAAATGGATTCAGATCATAGTGTGAAACAATTTCCATATTTAAGGGAATAATATGTAACACTAATTCTGATATATTTTCATGGATGTATATATTTCTATGATTCATGGAAATTTAGTCAACATAGATAAATATTTCTTATAAGGTGATTAATTAAGAGATCTAGATATATATCCCATTGGAATCAATGATATGGGGGGATCTCTATCTAACACAATCTAAATGAAAGTAATATCATGTAAATTATCTCATTACATATGGCTAATGATATTTAATACCAATTAAGGGTATTCAAAATTTTAATAAGATAATTCCCATATACCATGGAAAAGTTTGAGTACATGAGGATACACCATAATGAATTTACTAATTTATTATTCAATCTGGTGAATGTGATTTTGGAGAACATGCATTCTCATGGATAAATCATTGACGATATGATGATTTTCAAACACACACTATGAATATTACCCCCCCAATTCAATATAAAAGTGTTGTAACATGAGGATATATATTCATAGGATCGGAAATTAGATTGATTACATAGTATTCATTTTATATATGATATATGAAATGATAATAATAAGGCTGTGGGAAAGAATATGTCTAAGGTGGTGGAACTCAAGGCTATAGATAACATCATTATTGAGGATATCTATGAATAATAGGAAGAGGATAAATTCATGTCATTCTAACCCACAAAACTATAAAGGGTATATTTTTTAAAAAGGAAATCTTCAACTATGGTGTTTTTGATGTGGAAATGTTAGGAACCTTACAAAAAAAGTATCCCAATATGTTTCAAGATGCTGATGAGGATGGTGATAAAATTCAAATGAATAAGACGTCAAAAAAATTTCAAAATTGATAAGGAACCAGGAAACATTTCATCAATAATAAGAAATTTATTTCATAAGAAAATGATAGTTAAGATGAAATTTGAAACTGGAAAGTCCAAAGAAATAATTTTTATAAGACTAGTTGTTAAAAACTACCATCCAAGGGAAGCAAGAGATAATGATAAAGGATAATTAAAAGGAAAATGTTTTTTTGTGGGTTTGTAAATTTTTTAAATGCAATAGATTGGTTGTTTTTAATGTTGTGTCGGAAAGGTGGAAGTGGTTCTTACACCTTTCTAATTTATTGAATATAGGAAGACTTTTTTCAATCTTTTCCATGAGTCAATGTCATGGAAAATACGACATCGGGATGATCACCTTTCACCAAAAACAAATCGATAGGTGGTCGGGGGTGTGCCACCATTCTCATAAATTAAAGGTGAAAGGCAGAACCCCCATGTTGCCTTTCCCTTAATCCAATATAAAAGGTACCCCCACTCCTCACTTCAAAATCCCTTCCTCTCTCTATATTCTACTCATTATCTCTAAAAGTTTTCTTTCCCCTGTGTGGTGGATTCGATGGCCTAAAAGAAGTCCCTATTTTTTGTGAAGCATAATTTAGAGGTATTTTATTTATTTATTTAAAGATATATATATATTTAATTGAAATTTTTTATTTAGTTTTAAATATATTATTTATTAATTATTTTAGTTGCCTATATATATTTTAAAAATAATAGTTATTATTAGTAATGATTATGTATAGCTGAACTTATGAATAACGTATGATTTAAAAATTATTACATATAATGATTAACTAATAATAATTAACTAATGAATATTAAGGAATAATTAACTAAGTATTATGTAATGTTTAGCTAATGATTATATAATGTTTAATTTTTTCTGTAATGACAATCTAATGATTATTTATTGATAAAATTATGAATACATTAGGATTAACTAATGATTATGTAATGATTAATGATTTATTAAGGAATGAATATATAATGATTATGAAACGATTAACTAATATATAAGTAATTATTAACTAATGATTAATGAAGAATTAAATAATGAGTAACTAATAATTAAGGAATGATTACAGAATGAATAAAGAATAATTAACTAATGATTGACTAATGGTTAAGTAATGATTAAATAATTATTAAATATTTATTACATAATGATTAAGTGTATGTTAATAAATGATATAGGAATGATTGATGTGTGACTAAAAAATGATTAACTAAGGATTATGTAATGAATAAAGAATCATTAGAAAATTATTAAATAATGATTAAGTAATGGTTAAAGAATAATTATGTAATGATTAAATAATGACTAAATAATGATTATGTAATGATAAAATAATGATCAAGGAATAATTAAAAAATGATTAAAAAATTATTAACTAATGATTAACTAATGGTTAACTAACAATTAACTAATGGTTAATTAATGATTAAATAATGATTATGTATAGATTGAATAATGATTAACTAATTATTACCAGATGATTGAGTTCTGATTAACCAATGATTAATCAATGATTAACCAATGATTAAATTTGGATTAAAATAGAATAAAAATAGGATGGAATACGAAAAAATGGATGACAAAGAGGGTTAACTACACATACGATTTTTTACTCATGTGATTTAGATTATTCAGGCCTTATTACATGCCTATTTTGAGAATGTTAATGGATACATTTTAGATTATTCACATTCTATTTTTAAATCGTTCAATATATCTTTTTGAATGTTAAAAATTGTAATACAAAAAAATAGTGTTATCTTTTATGATATAAGAAAGCATTATAAAATTTTGGTAGAATAAATATTATTTGGACATATAAGTAATCAAATACCTATCTGGATACTAAAAGTTGTTGTAGATCTCGAATAGATTTGCCTAGGGTAAAAACTGAAAATAACACATTAAGCTGGACTTGATTAGGAACTAGTGCGCGTTAATGGGGCTTGCTTCATAACTAGTATGGAACTCACATGGGATATTCCATAGATGATTAATATTTTATTTATAAACTACCAAAGTACTTTTAGTAAGATTAAAAATTTTACTATGAAATTTTTGTATCATATTTTATGATATAAGAAGATGTTATAAAATTTTAGTATCTTAATGATTTTATGGAGAACCCTCATTTCCAATAGTATTTGTTAAACATTTCAGAAATTGAGATAAAAATACGTTAAAACACAAAATTAGTTTATTTCTCAATGTTGAAATGAAAATTATGATCATATATAGTGAAATTTCCCAAAATAAACACATTAAATAACACATAAATGCTTCAAAATATTAAATAAATATCTTGAAATTTTTAAAAGAATAGAGTTTGGATGAGATGAGTCAGACGTAAAAAGTGAAGTAAAATCCATATTATTTTCAATTGGTAGCTTAATAACATCTTCCCAATAGATTACTTACATTTTTAGTTTTCAAAAGATTTCAGCCTTCTAATTACATGTATGAAAACATGTAATATATATTATTGGATGGAAAAAATAATTAGAAAGTTCAAAAGGTAAGTACCTATATTTGGAAGATTGTATTAATCTACCAGATGAAAATAATTTGTATTTTTCATTACTTATGAATTCAGGCTCACCTCATCCAAACGTTGTTCTGTTGAAAAATTCCACTGTATTTTTGTTATTTTTAAATCATTCATGTGTTCGTTAATGTGGTTGTTCTTATCCAATTCTGTTTATATGATCAGAATTATAATTTTATTAGGGGTAAATAAACTGATTTGGTATTTTTTCTTCATTTTAACCTTAGTTTCCAAAATATTAGATGACATGTTTTCTAATTATATTTTATATAATGAAATAGTAATACCATATTTTAGTATATAGAAAGATGTTTTAAAATTTTAGTATCATAATGATTATATGGACAACCCTCATTATCAATATTATTTACACTATCAAAATCTTGATCAAAAAACGTTTTTAATATAGAGAGTCTTATTTTCCTATGTCTACTATTATACAGAGGTTATTTAAAAACTGAGGAAGGAATATCTTGTAGTAAACCACCAATAAAAATCGATAGGGCTTCTGATTATGTATCCATAAGTGATCCTCAAGACCAAATTTGTTTTTTTCATAATTCTGGGACATGATCAAGAGATCATGTATATTAGTTTTTGTCATTTATAATTGCCGACGGCACTTTGGAATCTTGATTTTCCATTAGTTGCCAATGAGTAGAGGTTCCAATCAATAAATTCATATTTTCAGTGGTTAGATGGTTCCATGCTGGAGTTATATGTTGATTCTTCTACTATATGACAAAAATGTATAATTTTATAATGACTTAATGTCACATGATTTGTTGAAGATTGTCTATCTTAAGAAATATAGGATCCTACCTATGATATAGAAGAGTAAATACCAGATGATCTCCTAGATATACATGTAAATATGACCTCCGATGAGGATTTTATTAATGATGGAATAGATAGATATGAAAATTATATGAGGATGGAGAAATAGAAGTTAGAATGGAGGTTTATAGAAATATAATACTTATATAGTATCCTTAACCCATAATAAATCACCAATCACTCTTCAAATATTTGTAGAAAGTAGTGGAATATTTAACTGAATTCATCTTCCATGTTCTCACACCAGAAACTATGTTTCTTGGAGTTTTAGTGGATTGGTTTAGTTATTTAGAAATACAATATATGTTGGAATAGATTTTCTATGTAATTATTCCATGAAAACATTCTAAAAATAATTTATATAGACAGGCACTATAGAAATTATTTTGGGAATAAAGCTGTAAAAAATTTATCATACTTTGTGATAAATATAGGGATGATTGTAGGTCGCTCTTGAGGGTGATTCTGAACATTACATTTTATGGTTGGATAATTTAGAATATTTTTGTAGCTCATACATGTGTTCAGCCAAACAGGTCACTATATCATACTTAATTGGATACTAAATATGTGTAATCTATATTTATAAAGATGATTAGAAACTTCCATAATGTTCTTTTAGACCTTGTAAAAATAAGATACCACAAACATTCAGTTATAATATTTATTATAATAATTCATGGATGGAGAAATATAAGGGAATTGTGATAGTCTATTGGGATGACATGTATCGGGTGTTGTCTCAATTTCTAGATATACTAAGACACAACGACCATGATATCTTCTATATTCATGTGAACAAACATGTGTCTCAAGATAACAAACATGATCCATCCCATGTTCTGTTTCATCATTCATTATTGGCATTCCACCGCTACATTTCCACATTTCATTTCATAAAATAGTTCAAACAGATTTATGGAAAATTTTTATATGAAAAATAAAAGGGTTTATTATTGATTGTGGAAACCCAAGATGGAAACCGTTCACCTATTACAATTTAATTTATCATTGCGGAGGAAAAAACTACAAATCATGGAGTTGGTTATTTTCATCTAACAACATCCATTCTAACCACATTTGGGGTGTCTATTTGATATCTTATGGGCATCGAGAAATCATTGCAAATACTGATACATGGAGACCACAAAATTCCCATCGACAGAACTTCATCAGCAACATTTCTAATAATGTGAGAAAAATATATAATAATGTTCCAAGGAAGAAGAAAATCATGAGGCTTGGTATTCAGTGCCTTTTTTATTTTTATTATTTTTACATAATGATAAAATAAATTTATGTTAAATATGATCACTTCTGTGTAGAATATGATCATAATCAATGAAGGTTTGAAAAAAACATTGAATAAAAACACAAAGCTAATCAAGAATTTTATGTTATATGATGAATATTGAAAACGAATAATGGACATTTGAATATGACGGGGGGAATAGGCATAGACACCTATCTAAAAACATTTTAGAGTGAATAAATGATGTCTTAAAGTGGCTTAAAAAGATACCTTTTACTTCCCTAGTTGAGGAGACATTTTATCATTGTGTGAAGTACATAATTGATAGAAGAAAATATCCCATGATAGGATTCAATATAGGATATGGTACGTAGGAAAATTTAAATGAGATATTGAAAAGAAAATTTAATAATATTTTCATTATCGAGTGTGACTTTCTAGTTGAGAAGACACTCAATTTTAAGTTCATGAGTGTCCGGACCCCATCTCATGTCCCAATAGTAAAAAATGGCAGTATTACTCAAAGTGAGGAAATTTCAATATGGAAACTACAAAAAGTGTGGTTTCCATGCATACATTCCATCACGACATGTTCCACTTTGAACATATCATGGGAAGAATTTGTTATTCTGGTTTTTCAAATTAACACCATTTATAACTATAATGTTCAATGATGGATGCTGATTAAGGAGTTTCTATTTTTTCCAATGCCTAAAGACCATATGATAGTGATACCTGACATCAATAGGTTGCATTAATGAGGGATATTGAAGTCCATCATGTTGATGACTGATATAGACTGGCGTCAAGAATATGGGAATCATTTGAGATGCAATATAGTTCATCAAGAACGTCATAACTGAAAATGATGCCCTTACATTGCTATATTGATTTGACACTCTCAGGAAGAAAGATGTTTTGTATCCAATGTGATCTTCTCAAATTATTAATTATATGATATAAATGTATGATCCTTTAGTTTTTATAATTGTCTGATATTTAAGAATACTGTTATTATCAAATGATAGTGAGCCTTTCATATTTACATTAAAAGGAATATGTAAAGTACATGTGAGGTGACTTGAAAGCGTAATCAAACTATTCATTTCTAAACAATTAAGAATGAACGTGATCAAGTAATCATGAAACATAACATCATATGCGAATTCATACATAAATTAAAAGGTACATTATTTTATAATAAATATTTAGATAATAAAGAAAAAAATTATATATATATATAAATATATAAAAACAAATCTTACAAAACACCCTTTCCTAGGTAAAAACATATATAAAAACACTTTAAAAATATTATTTGATAAACATGAACTCGCACCTTTTTTTTGGTAAAAAATATTCATAAGATAATGTGATAAACATTTCATATCTTACATTATAACAGTAATAACATTATAATAACCATAATGTTAAAATAAAATTTTATACTTAAGACTTATTTCTTTTTTACATAAAGATAGATAGTACTATAACACTCACTAATCATGATATGCATGTTTCTTATACTATGATAGAGGGTCATCTGGTTTGATAGATCTTTGTGCTCCAACCACACCATCATCATCACATGTGACCTCCAATTACCATTATACCATATGTTACACCATGATGGATTCTATGACAATTTGGTATCTTCTTACACATTTTTCGATCATCACCTGCTTGTTTCCCTCCGAGAGAGGTGGTGACTAGAGAAACACCTATTCTACATGTATGATGGAGATATGACCATCACCCTCAAGGATTTGGAATTCCTGCTCGGTCTTCCTATCCAGGGGGATGTGGTTATTGGAACCACTAATGTAGACTGTCCTGAGATGGTATAAAGATTGTTAATTATCTAAATTTTGGTCAATGCTACGGATTCAAATGGCAGGTCGATATATACGAGTTGGATTGAGATGTAATTTTCACATTTACCCAATGACAATAACAATTATACTATCATGCATCATTTCTAGGCTTATATCTTATGGATCATTTGAAAGAAATTGTGCAATGATGACTCTGGTAAGCAAGACCACATGATCTATCTAGGGTTAATAATGGATTTTAATCAGGTCGAGACATATAGATGGGGAACAATATTCTTGTATTACACATTTTGAGCATTATATATGACATGACCCTATGTCCACACAAATCATGGCGGATGCATCATCCCTCTGCTGATCTGGGAAAGGGAGATCATCCCCTCCATCTTCTTTGATGTTGACGATCAGTAGCTACTAATAGACGTCTCGCATGATGCTCCACATAGATGCTAGTAGGATCACTCATATCTATTGGTTTTTGATACTAGTAGGAGTTATTGAATTTAATTTATTATTATATATCACTCCAGACGTTGAATTTTATAGGTGGAGTCCAGCACAAAACTTCCTTAGTGCTCTAACAAGCCATTTGGGGGCATACTGTCACATGTTCCACAATATCTTATCTGATAAGGTAAGTATATAAACTCTATCATTGACTAAAAAATATCATTTTTTAGTTATGTTAGGTTTTTAATAAGGATTTTGTTTTAAAAAAAACTCACATATCATTTCAAATTTCATTGATTCTATGCTAGGCTATATTGGGCCAGTTTATTGACTACAATACTACATGAATTCTTGAATACATGGTCATAGTTCCACTTATTCACTTGATATTATTGATTAAAACCAGATTGATAAAGTCATGTACCATTTTAGAAGTGTATAATGTATTTCATTTCTACCAATATTTTCATAGGAGCTTCAATCCTCGAAGTAGACGGGGAGGTAAGATGTTGAATGGAACCAATTAAATTCCACAGATCTCAACTTATGGGAAAAATTAACATCACTTCAAATAAAGGTTGTAGGAATATTGTTATTCCATCTTTTACAGTTGACTGAGTATGATCCATGGTATAGACTAAATTCTATATCATATCGTACTCGAAATTCAATAGGGCCTCAAGATATTGAAAGTCAATAAATATAACCTACCTTATTTATTTATGTATTTTTTATTTTTTTGGAATCTCAATATAACATAATCGAGTAAAAATGATTACCTACATGTCTGATTTAGAGGAGGAGTTGGTTGATAGATTGGAAGTGATCCATTCTACAACACTAGGGTAATTGTAGTTTATCATTTGGTTCACGATAATATCTTTGATCATCAACCATAGTTAATGGAGGTTCCTACGTAGGGAGTGGATGTTCCTTTCTAGTAACACCCCCCAACATCTTCTGATGCTGAGGATCCATGAAGATGGTGAAGTAGACCAAGTCATGATGCATGTGAGACCTCAGCTATTCCATAGGTATTTATATGTCCTTTAGCATTCAATCCTCATTTGATAGGGAGAGGTAAATAGGATTCATGGGATCCATATGTATTGATAGGATATCTAGAGTTTTCTCAATGTGTAAATTATTTGAGCATCTATCAGGGGTCATTTCACATGGCTCCAACTATCACGACAGAACCTTCATAGGAAATATGGTTCCCCTTGTGACGATGGTAGGTCCCTCTAATATCCCAGTAGGAGAAGAATAAAGTGTTCATGAGCACACAGAGTTGACATGTACAACCATTCATACATAGGCAAAGCATCTGACAATCAAGGATCCAACACCAAAGGATCAGCCCCTTCTAATTCATCATACTCGACCCCAGACAAAGGTTTGTTATCTCAATACATGAATTTCCTTCTAAATCCACTATATGTTATATAACCTCACATAGAGAGTCACTACACTATTTCATGTATATTTTATCTATATATTAAAATGAACAAATTATTTACTAAAGCTCATTTTTACATGTTTATCAAATGTTTTCATTTTCATTTATATTTTAGACACATTTCCTTTTAAAAGCATAACCACTAAGAACATAATAAAATCATTAAATTTCAAGTAGGTAACATTAAAATATTATAAAATATAAACTATAAAAACAATCGAAATAAGACATAAAAAGTAGCCTATGAATCAAAAAATTAATGAAAATAAATATAATTTCCAAAATATAACAATAATTGGAAATCAAAATAATGGAAAAAATAATATTAATAAAATTGAAAAGGATTAAAACCATATTATATTTTTCATGTAAAATAAATCATCAATTAAAAATTGATGAAGTTGAAAAATTATATTTTCAATATAACCCAATATTTTAAAACCTGTTAAAATTAATACCTTCTAATCAAGATCCTCCATTTATTGGTATATTCTAATTATATAGAGTAGACTAAATTAAAAAATCCAAAAATGGGGTAATATGACATAATACTAATCATTAAGAGAATAAAAAATATGTCATGCAAATACCACCTCTTGTCCTATAGAAATGGTGGATGTATAAAAAATCCATACTTCACATGTCCTATATTCAAGTTGTATGTTGGTTTCTACCATATCATTTCAAATGAAGTTTTACTATAACATAATATAGTAATATTATAAATTGATATGAAATTGATTCAATTAGGGTATCATAAATATTCAATTTTTTATTCTTAAACTTATCCACAATCTTCTGAGTTTCATTGAACAAAATCAATTGAATAATTCAAAGAGAGTAGTATAGTAAGTATATAATATATATATATTTATATTTATAATGAATAATAAATTAATAGTTATGAAATAATGACAAAATGTAGTATTTAATTAAATGAAATGTTGAATAAAACCCTGTATAAGTTTTTTCTAAATGGATACATTGAAAAAAATGATTATATTTTTCAGATTTTTATGTAACAATACACCTGGGAACATAATTGAAAATAAAAAAACATAAATGTAAAAATTAAATTCTAATTAACATGTTACAAAATTTAATGGTTAAAAATATAATATTTTAATTTTCAAATATTAATAACATAATTCTGCTAAAAATAAAATATATAGAATATATATATATATATATCATAATATAAAAACCTATACATTTATAAATATACAAAAATGGATAATTAAAATATTTTATTTTTATTTTTTTTGAAAGGTTATAGGACCACTTCTTCATTTCAGATATACTTTTTACATAAATTGACCATGAAATTTTAAATTTTTTCAAAAAGAATATAAATAATTTCGATAATTAAGATTTGATATCCCTATTTAATTATAAGATAATATTAAGTATATAGATGTTTGGATATCCAAGAAATTAAAATATTGTTATTCAGGATGCCAAAATATATATGAAACATTAATAAGAGGTGAATTTTTAGCTAAAAGAAGAAACAGAAAAGCATAAGTTTGAAATTCAATAGAACACCTAAATTGTCATGGAATACAACTCAATATTAATGAATATACTAGAGTTATCAATGGTTTGATTAAAATAACGAATTATTTAGTTAAACACATAGACGGACATGAAGAGAAAGTTTTTGATTTATAAAGAAATGTAGAATATCATGAAAAAATATTTACCTCTAATATGAAATCAGGAAATTAGGTCACAAAGACAATAGACAAATGGGAATTAGAGTATAGAGGTCCATCTAAATAGTCAAAGAATTGTCATAATAAGAAAAAACCACATCACAACATTATATCTAGTATTTTTCTTCATCACAAATAGAAATCAGTGATAATTTTGATCAGACCACAATCATCCACTCTTAGGTTAAAGATTGATTCATACAAAAATCATAATCAATATATTTAGAGAATAAAAAGGATTAATGGTTCTATAAAAAATACACCCATGAATCCACATTTTATCCGGTTTCATTATTGTTGGAAGATAAGACATTCCAAAAAATGACTATTTTATAACCATGAATTTCACTTAGATTATTTGGATACATTGATAGGTATCAATAATTGATAATTTGGAGAAATAAAATGAAGAAAACCCAAATTGGATTCACACAGTAGCTCATAGAATCATTAAATGAGATAAAAAAACAAAAAAACAAAATAAAATTCAGATGAAGTTAGTCTTTCATAATCTGTGGAAGATCAATAATACCAATCAAAATCATCTATGAATTCAAATAAATGGATCAAGACAAAAATATTTGAGATGGTTGTGGTTGGAGGTATTTCCCTAAACACATTAGAACACGTTTGTGTAAGGATCATTGATTGTGGATGTACTTCTAATGTGATGGGAAATAAGGATCCTGTGACATGAATCAAGTAAAAAAATAAAGTATTTTTCAAATTTAATAATAATATTTCATAAAAATCCAAGTGTGGGTGGAAATTTATAATACATGTAGATGTATTTGAAATTTAAAATATCATTCACAGCACATTTATTGTTAGTCAACAATTAGACTCCTGAAATGAAACAAACATTACTTAGAATATGTGTATCATAAAGTTAAATGATGGTAGAGTGCTTATGTAGTGTAATTTCAAAAATGTTATTCGATACACTGTCAGTGGATAAGAAGACATGTGATTTTTTTGGAAGGAATATGAGAGAATGTTATAGTATAAATAACTTATCCATTTGATCAGAGAAACCTTGGAAGATCCTGGTGAAATGTTATAGGTCCTGAGATCTCCAATATAAATATTTTGATCATATAGACATGTGTCATGACAAACAAACTGGGATGATAGGCTGAAAAATTTACTCGAAAAAATAGTGAAATTTAATTGGATTTCTGGAATTGGTGCATATTGTTTTGAGTAAACCAATCTCACCAAGATCCATTAATTGGAAGAGTTAATATGTATTTTTCATCAATGATTTTTGAATAACGGTAAGGATAATTATCATTACACACAATTATAAGGTATTTAGTTGCATAAAACAATACTAGAGAGAGTCTAAAAAGAATCCTGGATGAAAAAACTTTGGTTTAAAGACTAAAATGGTATAGAGTTTACTAACTCCAATTAGAAAGACTATATTGAGAAGCATGAGAAATGGATATATGTCAAAGATGTGGGAACTCCCAAATAAAATTGTGAAGTTGTGAGAAGAAACCAGATCATAAAAAACATGTACATAATAATGCATATTACGAAATTCCCACCCAATTTTTTTAGAAAAATGTTGTCTTAACATTAGTCTGGATTTCTAATAAATATTTGTTCTGTATGAATAAAGAAAAGACTATAGGCGATATGTGTTATGAGAAGAAGATAATTTGAAACAATTTTGAGCATACAAATAAAAGTGACTCATTCTCAATTAGGATAAACATATAAAATTTGAATACCATTGAGAATAATATATTTTTACTAGATGAACAGGAAAAATAAAAAATCTAAATTATTTAATGTGAATATAAGGAAGGTTGTGCAGAGAATTGATCTTGTTAGGGTTGGAGAATTAATATGTTCTTAATAAAATAAGAAATTGTTATTAGGAGGGTAGTGATAAAGATAAAATTAGTTTATGGTGAGTGCAACATTCTAAAATAGATTCTAAAGATGACACCTATTATGAGAAAGACAAATTTAGAAATGATAATTAATATATTCTAAATATAAGAGTAGAAATTGACAAGTAGAATACCATCAAAGATTAATTATAACCATTATAGATGATTAGTATGAATTACTTATAGAAAACAGATTTACAATCACATGTAGTTCCAAAATTATTTGTAGAATCTACTATAGATTAGAATTAGGTTTAGAGTATGAATAATGAGCTTGGACAAATCATAAAGAATCATACATGGGATATTTTTTCGTGGATGGAATATAAGAATGATACTAAGACCAAATCTGTCTTCCAGAATAAACCGAATGAATCCATCTTGGTTATTAAAAATAAATTGTGAATGGTGTGGAAGAGATACTACAAGAGTTAGGGAATTGATTTAGATGAAACATTTTAACCCATTTCAAGGATAGAGATTATTCATCTATTTTTAGCCATAATAGTGAACAAGTTGTTCAAATTTATCCAGAATGATGTCAAATATTCTTTTCTAGTAAGATTTTATTAGTAAGAATATTCCATCAATCAACTAGATAATTATCTTATGTATGAATGTTAAAAGAAGATTCCTAGTTTTAAGAAGGTACTATATGAATTGGATTAATCACTTAGAGTTTGACATTAAATACATGATTAGTATTTGATGAAGATCAGTTTCTATAATGGTGGAATTGATTACAATACATGTGTCAATAATGAAGGTGATCAAATGATAATGGTTCTAATGTATATCTATGACCTTATGGTTGGTGGATCTTACAATTATTAATGAAATATTATTGTAGTATTCGTGGATTATGAGTTTGAAATTTCAACGATTGGAGAGAGGGTAGTTTTCATTATTTTACAGGTAATGAAATGATGGAATGGAAAATTTATTTCAAAATCCATATATTCAAATGAGGTTATGAGAATATTTGAAATCATTATTTCTAAGGATATAGAAACTCTATTTTCTACTCAGATGAAACTATCATGGAATGATGATGGAAAATAGTCTGGAAGATCACTAGGATCTTATTGTACATAATAGTGACCTGATGTGAAATTCTATTTAACACATTCTAGGATGCATGGTATCAAATTTATTCACTGTAAATACACATACATTCATTGGAAAAAATACTTTGGTATTTCCTAAGAATTTTGGATTTCAGTTTTCTATATAATAAAAAAAATCATACCAAGAGTTTTTGGGTTATATGGATATAGATTGGATAGTTTAATAGTTGAAAGAAAGTAAAATTCATGTGGGGAATTCATACATGGTAGATTATGTATTCATAGGTTAAAAAAGAATCAATATTTCATTTATCTAAGAACTATAAATTCTGAACATGTCGATGCTACTCACACTTTGATGTACATGATGTGGATGAATTAGTAGATTGAAGTTATGGTAGTCGAAGTGAGTTATTTGATCACATTGAATTGTAGTATCTTAATTTCTATAAATCCTTGAAAACATATTTTCCATTAATCAAGAATAATTTATATTAAAATAAATTATCATTTTATCATGTTAAAGTGGATCATGGGCTTGTGAAATGTTTTATGCGCCTATGAAACTACAAGTTGTATAAATTTTGATGAAGACCTTACCTAAATAAGTGTTTTAAAATCATCGAATGTCTCATGGAGTTTATCGGACTCCAGAAATTTGAAAATTGTGGATGTGGGTCCCTTAATCCACATGTAATGGTGTGTCATTACCTATGTATTTATAGTTATTCTTTAACTTATTACAAATGATGAAGTCGTTAGATTTTAATTTACAGAAAAAGGGGGAGAGATTTTGTTCATGAATGATGGATGTGTTTATAGTGGTATTAAAGAATGATTCAGATGTTAAAAATCATATGATACAGAATATATCCATTCAATGTAAATATATCATGATAATTTTACCTATGGTTTTGTGATGAAGACAATAACCTAGTAAAGTAGAATATGTTTTTTCTCTTGAGTGCCACCATTATTCACAAAAATAATTAAATTGTTATTTTCAAATGAAATTATAGAAAATGATGATTATAATATATATTTATATATACATATATATTAAAAAACATTTGATGAAAATTTATTAGATTACAAAAAACACACTCCAGAGGAACCTAATAGTTTCGTTCCTTTGTAAACATGAAAAAATAACAAAACATTTCATAGTTGAACTACGTCTTCCCATACTAACTCCTTCATATCTATCATACCAATTAGATATAACCTATATAATACATTTATACATAACCAGAGGATAGAAAACATAAGAAATATTGATATTAGATTCTCATTAATGGTAGACATGGGAGGTACATAACCATAATGTGAACATGTACCGATGAGAACATGATGATAACAATTTAAAACGCCACACTGTATATGGAATATCATAATATTTAGTAATAAAATAGAGATTAGAATATCATAATACATGAATCATAAGATAATTAAAGAACATGATCCATGATAGAATAAAATTATAATAGGACATGAATTTGTGGCATACATATTAGAATATAAAATCATTTCTATAATAGTAAATGATCACTACCAAGGATATTGTATTAGAATGGGTCCACTCTCTAAACCATCTTAGTAGTCAAGGAATACTCCCAAGACCATCATAGTGTAAAAATTCCCTTATTTAATGTGTTCATTCCTCCTTATAGTCTTGTATATCTCTTGAGATTTATATCTTCACCAAATGCATTGGAGGGTGATAGAGGTCCTACCCATCTCAGAATGGAAACCAAATTTATGTGTTCCAGAATATCATAAAACATTAATAATATTATAACTAATGAAAAGAAATGAGTTTCATAAAAATTTCATCATATCATAACCTATATAAAATAGACATGTTTTGCAACCATTTAATCAATTCATTATTTCATAACCCATGGAAGACAAGAAGGATCAATAATAATTTTATCAGCATATAACCCATAAAATGGGAATGGGGTTCATAAACATAATTATATGATAAACATAAACCATTCAAATAACTAATAAGAATGGTATCCTTGGATCATTTCCCAAGTAAGGCATAGATGACATCAATGAGTGTAATCTTAGATTGAAAATTATTTTGATCGATCATATAAAACATTTCTTGTGGAAAATATACTTTCCACATTGAATTTTTTTTAAACATAAAACATTTTTAAAATTTTTTTTAAACAAAATTGAATACTTATAATATAATATTCAACTAAAATAATGTTTATGATAAGGATAAGTATTTTTTATTCCAGACACATTAAAATAAAGATTCAATTCACATTTTTGTTAAAATAAAAAAGGCAATTATTTGGAAAAAGGAATGAATATTAATTTCAAAACATTTTTTGAAAAAATTTAGACAAGGGTAAAAATATATTTAAAAATAGGTTAATAGAAAAAAAATTGAAATCATTTTTAAGAAACATGGTTTTGGGAGAAAACAGATTTCCGATCAAATAGAGGAATATTGTTAGATATTCATAAAGAAATTTTCACAATTATTTTAAGAACCAATTTGTATAAAAATGGTACTATTACATTAAAATATCATTACTAAATATAGGATAATAAATTACATTATTTTATTGAGTGATGGATCATAATAATTTATCATCAGAAACATAACCATAAAAAATCCTAATAAATGATGACATTTTAACATAAAATCATTACAAATTTGGTATCATTGAATTGCAAGACCCATGAAGTAATAAAATTAAATGGAACTATAAATATCATGAGGATAAATATTTCCATGATATTACTTTTTAGGAGTGTTATATATACATCATGTATGAATACAGGTTTGCAACATGAATTTTGTCTCAAAGAATGAAAATTGAGACAAAAATGCATATCATATGTCACGAATTCTTCAATAATCATTAAAAAAAATTCTATATAAAAAATATAATTTTTTTATAAATATATTTTTGAACCATATTTATATATATCATACAATATATTATTTTATTATGACCATTTATTACCTATTTATTAATAATTCCATGTAAAAGTCACATTTCAGGAATAACAACTTTATTTTCATGTATGTTTTGACATGATATTTTTGTTCATGTTACATAAATAATGGTTTAAAAATCTTTAGAATGTTAATAATTATATAAATATATTATAAATTAGTAATATATTTATTTATATAAATCCATAAAAGTTAGGGAATGGAAATGAAATACAACATTCATGGAGTTGATTGATCGTACGTAGTCATGAATGTTTTTTCCATTTTAATGACATATCGAATTAAATAAAAGTAAATGATTTATATTATCATTATAGACTAATTTAATTTCAAATATATCACATATTTTCATTAAATGTTTTCAATACCTTCTGTTTATAGCATGAATTAATCACATTTTTTGGTGAGATGGAAGCCCACAATACACACAAGTGATATTATTTTATTCCCACATAATAGAATTTATAGAGGTATGTGTGTTATAATAATTTAATAATTATAATAATTTCATCAATATCAAACATAAAAAATAAATCCATCATAATTTCCATCCTCGATAGGTGGATTTTGAGAAATGGATGACATCATTTCGCAAAACAATTGTCCGTCACACACCCAAATGATGAATTCTTAACCCATTGGATAAAAATATATGTTGTTCTAGGTCTTTAAATTAACATGAAAGCATCAATTTATATATAATATAATGAGTTTATTATATCATAATGTTATGATAACAATTTTTGGAGGTGTATTAAGATTTAATAAAACACTTATAGATTAATGTTAACTCTTCTTTGGGTATCCTCTATAGGTTTTCACCAAAAGCCATCTTATGATGAGTTTCTATCAAAAAAAGGATTCTAGGATTAGAGTGTCAAATTTTAAAAGTCACTTTCCAATTTAATGGGAGAAAAAATGGTTTAATTTTTTGAATAAGAGAGGATAGGGGGAGTCATTTTATAAGTGAGGACATCAACACCCTTGTAATTTTTGAAAATAAGAATTCCACCCACATATTTTTGATGCCACAAGGCTCCAATAATGGCATATTCTCAACCAATGAAGGTATAATTTTGATATATGTATATCCAATAGTTTTTAGATAAATTAATAGGTTATTATATCCCTGATATTTTTTTACTTTAACCCATGGTAAACCTATTTTTATCTTAACCACAATAATTAAATTTTACTGTTTTTACTATTCATTTATTTAAAAATAATAATGAAATTATTAGTTAATATAAATTATTATGATTCGAAATATAGATTCTATTTTGGAAAATTCCATTAACATATGTGGAAAAAGTTAATTTTAAAATTAATCCCACTAATGTAATGAAATAACGAGGTTATAAAGAGAAAATGTTTAAAAGTTTACATATTTTTATATCAAAATTCAACCAAAAAATGATTTTAACAAACTAAATTATATACAAGGATGAATAATTGATCAAATTTTAATTATAATTAAATTTATAATATAATTAAATCTTATAAAATAACTTATAAAAAAAATACAATTTTCAATTAAAATTTATTATTTTTCACTAATCATGAAAAAATGAATATGTTTAGAAAATCCCCAAAACATTATTCTAAACTAATTTTTATATGATTATTTAAATGGATAAGTATAATTTATCAAATTAATTTTCTATACGTTTGAAAAGGGTTAATTTTTTTTATATTCATAAAAATATTTTTTTTTTGAGAAAATAGTATTTTCAAATCATATAATGTGTTTATAGAAAATTAAGTAACTTTTTTATCAATACATTCCCCTTATATAAAAAACTAAAATTAATATTTAAAATTAATTTTTTATTTATATCATTGTGTTTAATGAATATGTTATAATGATACTGTTTTATTAACTATATTAATTATATATCATGGTTTTGATAAAAGTCTATGTCATGTGTTATATGAAATAACATAGAGTTGTATTTCGTGAAAACATAACATAGCGTAGAATGTAACACAAGCTATAAAAAAATTTATTTATTACAAAAAAATTCATAAAAACCCACTGTTCTACATTGTACCCCCCATAAAACAAATTTCTCCCTCGAAATTCATCAGTCTAATACAAAAAATGATGATATTTATTCCTCATCATACAATAATAATCCTACATAGGATCCCCAATCTAGGGGTTTGACCACTATAATTTTACTAAGTGAGTGGTATTTTTTCTTATAACATTCTCTATACAATATATAATCTACACAATTTGTTCCTTATAAGATGGATATTTCTCCAATGATATGGCCTTTGACACATGACACTTGTTAGTTGATTTTCCTTGCATTGTTGGAGTGCTTCATTTTTTTTTTCTGGTAAGGGGTTGTTCTGGTTTTCAATATAGTTTTCACTCTTTTTTCCTTTCGGTATGATTTTCCTATGTCCATGAAGTCTTTGGGTTTCCTCCTTCTTCACTTAAAAGGGGGACTTATCAATAATATAAATACTTGAAGGCCTTCGGGCTGTTGGATACACCTAAGGAAAGATTTCCATTTTTTCTGGAATCTCTTAACCTTCTTCCATAGAGAAATTCTTCGAAACACCTTATCATCAAATTCAAATTCTAGATCATGCTGACGATTATCAGCATAACATTTATACCGAATATGAGCTACCATAAGGTGTTATTTAATGTAATTAAACTTATCTTCCATTTCATTAGTTATCTTAGGTCCCAAAATATTACATTCTCAAACTTCATTCCATCACATTGGAGCTCTACATTTCATTCCATAGAGGTACTCATAAGGAGAGATCTGAATTCTTTCATTAAATATATTCTTATTAGAAAACTCTTACAAATAATAGTGTTGACCCCAAAAATGTTTGAGGTAAAATGAATAACATAACGACATTTCCTATTGGGTTTGAATTGATATGTCTGATTGAACTCTTTTATAATGATGACACAATGTGCTGAAACCAACTCCATATCAAGATCTCGTTGAAGACATAAACATAAATTTGAGGTAAACCATTGATCCTAATCATTCAAAGAGGAATGTGGTACTCCATGAAACCTTATAACTTATTTAATGTATATCCTAGAATGATGATCTAGAGAGAAGTAATATCTTATAGAGATAATTTTCACGAACATGTTAAGGTGATTTACTACAACCAACATAAAATTATATCCATTATAATTCTTGGGGATTCTAACAACAAAATACATGTAGATGATTTCCAATTTACAATACTCTATGGTTAATGGATACAACATGACCTTATTGTTTTGTTCATTCATCATTAACTTTCTAACAAACCAAGCACTAAGATACCAAATCTATGATATCTCTATTTATTCCATCCCACTAGAGATACTCATTGAAATATCTATACGACTTCATACTTACCAGATGAATAAAGAATTCAGAACTATGAGATAACTCTAATAACTTCTTCCATATTTGGTATGGATAGAATGAATATATGGTTACTAAATCATATCATTTCACCATGATCAATTTCAATCTCATGAACACTTCTAACCTTATTTTACAACTCAACATCTTCCTTCTGTTCCACTTCAATATTCACTTAGATATATAGTTAAAAATTAAATTAAGAAAGATATAATTTCCCCCTTCATTTAATATTTCCAGATCCGTCCATTAGAAATACATAAATATTGTATTTTTTGTAATCATCATCATAGATAAGCTAGCAAGATCCATTTAACACAAAGCATCAACCACCATGTTCTCTTACTCAGGGTGGTAACTTATTGAGCTGTCAATATTTTTAATCAGATAAAACAATATTCTTTAGTGAATATTAAACTTATATTATGTGAATATATACGTTAATATTTTATGATCGATATATAAATATCAAACTTTTATCATTAAGGATAATCTCTCCATATCCTTAATGAAAAAATGACCACAGTAAACATAAAATTATGAGTTGGGTATGTTTTTTGTTGAATCACCAATTATCATGAGGAATAAAATATAACCATTTTATTTTTTATAAAAACATATCCAAATCCCTTCTCGGATGAATCACTCTTTATTAAAAACCATTATCCCCAATAGGTAAATATTACCATAGGTTCCCAGACTAATATTATCTTTATTTCCATAAAATATTCTTCACATTTGTCTGTCTAGAGAAACTTGGATTCCTTCTTTGCTAACATCATTATATGACTAGATAGTCATGAAAAATTCTTAGAAAACCATCTATGATATCCAGATAAACCATGAAATATATGGATCTAGGTCACTGTGGTTGGTCTGGGCTAATATTTGTGAGCATCTATCATTAATGGATCTACTGATATATGATCTCATGTGATTATGCGACCAAAAACTGAAAACATTTTTATCCAAAATTTACACATTTTTAAACATTTATTATACATAATCCTTCCATAAGGTTTTTAGTAAAATTCTTAAGTGATCTTAATGATTCAACTTTATCTATGCATAGATAAAAATCTATTCAATAAACACTACTAAAAGATGATCAAGGTAATCTATAATGATTATACTAATTAAATCCACGAAGATAGTGGAGGAATTAGTAAGACCCAATGGAATCAATATATATTAATAGTGTATATACCTTGTAAAAAATGTTTTCTTGGGTATATCATCCATATTGACCATAGATTTAATATATCTAGAATGAAGGAAAATCCTGAGAAATTATTTATCTCCGCAAAGTTGGTTAAAAAAGTCAACAATACCGGGAAGGGGAAAGTAGTTTTTAATTTTTATCTACTTCATCTCTGAATAATCAATGCGAAGTCACATAGATTTGTATTTTTTATTAAAATAATTAAATGTTCACCCCAATGTGACGCAATTTTCTTAATGAATCCCTTTTCAAGGTTCTCCGGTATTTTCTTCTATATTGTTCATTCATAATTGAGACCCGCCTTTTATTGGGAGTATTTGAAATTATCGTGGTGTTGTGTAATATTTATATTGACAACTCAACTTTATCTTTTGGGAGAAGACCAAGAATTCCCTCTTTGAATACATCAATAAAATTCTGAAAAATAAGAATATAATTGATGAGGAGTTTTTTCCAACCATTTGAGATAAACTCCCCTTTTGAATAAGGAAATAAGCCCCAAAAACATGATGTAATATCTATTAAAAGAAAGTACTTATCATCACATTGATATAAATGCATAGGTTGGTTTTGAATATCTAATGCGACTTCCATTCATTGATAATTTTGAGGTATTTGTGTAGAGAAATCCAATCAATGCCTATGATATCATAAAATTTGACCAAATGAAGAATGAAAATATTTGTAAAAAGAATATTCCCACCAACATAAACTAGAGATGAATTATATACTTGAGATGCAGTCATCATACCATTAAGAATTTTCACTACTAACATAACATCTAATAATTTGGGTGACATATTGATACGCAAATAAAAAAATTCATATATGATGGAATGGGTGGATCCAAAGTAAAATATGAAATTAATAGTTCTAGAGTGTATGCCAAATATAACATTTTCTATATTATATAACACCCCTCATCAGAAATATTGATCACATGATATTTTTCATTGTCTCTATGATTAATATGTTACTAACATCGATCCTCAACATTAACATTTGGATTTGGGAACTAGTTAGCATTGTGACCATACTCATTTCATTTGAAACAATGGAGGGAGGGTGGTGCATTTTGTGTACCTTTCTCTCTATTCGTTTCATTGTAATGATTCATCCCATCACTTTGGAAATAAATTTCTCGATGAACTTCCCTTAAAAAATTGAAATATTTAATATCCCCTTAATATAATTCCATCCTTGCTTCATTATAAAAATTGAGTATAAATGAAATATCATCTTCTTCTCATCCAAGTTTTTAGATTTATCATTAAACATCATCTTCCTTTTCATAAAAAAACCATGAGGTTGATGCATAAATTCAACATCAATTTTCACCTAGAAATCACATCAATCATTGTATTTATAACTACTGAAGTATCTTATGAAAAAAGAACATAAGAAACTTGATTTTAATCCCCTGAAAAATAAATCAACTATAAATTCATGTTGTATAAGAAGACTAGAAGCATACATCACTAGTCATGTAAAAATTACCTCATAGGTACCAAAAGTTTCATTTTCCTTTTTATTTTACTCATGTAACCCCTTATACATCATTATAGGGATAATACACAGAAATTAATTACTGAAAAATATGTTATTGAACATTTCCTACTCCATGGAGCAATCTCTTAATTTTTTCTTCTATTTGGGATAAGATTCTACAATTTATTTACTTCACCTTCGAAACAGTAGACAAACAAAATGAATTTTTCATTATCTAAACAATAGTCAATGGAAAAAACCATTCTACTGATCCATTCCTAGAAAAATAGAAGATCTATGGTTCCATTGAAGGATGGTGGAAGTCTCCTCATGAAATAATCAACAAAATTTCATTCTCCCTTTCTACATTTAGAAGACCTGAATGATTCATAGATGGAGAAATTTGTATAAGAATATCAAGGTTATTTTGGATTCTATCTCAAACAATGTGCGTCTATATAAGAAAACAAAAATTTAATTTTCATTTGCACTCATCATAAACATGGTTTCGTTGGGTTGCACCAATTGACTATAATTTAAATGAATTGTGTAAGAAACATTAATCATACTGGATAAACTCATAATCATGAAAAATAACTTCTAGTATATCTAAATCATGACACATTATTCATTAATCTATGAAAACAAATAAATTTGATAGGTTATTTATAATCATCATATATTTAAATCATTAATTATTCTTTGTAAAGAGTATGTTAATTTCTAAGGCTCATCCCCCAGGACTGTCAAACCTAGGATTTAACAAATATTGTCATAATGCTACTAATGATGATAAATTCTATATTAATATGAAATTTTAGGAGTATTTACCCTTATATACCTATGTGCTAGATCCACATCCACTTGTATTGTCCAAACAAGTATATAATTTCTTATAAACCACTTGGTCTATCTTATACCAAAATTTTAGTACATATTTCTATACTTTGACTCATACATAGACTTATCCATAAACATTTCCTTAAATATCTAACTAGGGTTTTTCATCATAGTTTCCAAAATTCAACTATAATAATCCAATGATTCCCAATATAGTAATCTAGTTATATCATATAACAATATTTCATACTTTATAATGAACATATATTAGATTATAATGTTAAAAACCTAAAGACCACAATAGTTTAGTTCCTTTGGAAATGTTGAAACATTAACAACTAGTTCATAGGTGAACTATGCCATCTCTTACTAATTCATTCACAGATAACACCCTTATTGGACATACCATAAATAATATATTTCTTCATAATCCAGGGAAAGAAACTAAAACAAATAGAGATATTAGATGCTCATTAAAGGTAAGCAATGGATACACATATGGATAATGTGAACATAAGTGTATAAGAACATGAGGATAACATTTGAAAGCCATAACTTTTATACAAACGAAGATAATACTGAGTCATAACATAGATATTTGTAGATCATAATAGATTACTCATAAGATAGTAAAATTTTATGAGACATGAGAGCATAATATTGGTGTAAGACATGGACCTATGTCAAACACATAATAATAGAAAATCATTTCCAGATTAGTCAAGGATCACTACCTAGTCTATCATATTGTAATGGGTTCACTCCCTAAAATATCATAGTAGAAATGGTTCACTCTTAATACTGTCATAGTAGAAAAAGTACCTTACTGAACAAGGTTTACCCCCTTTTATATTCTAGTATATCTCATGATATATTGATCATTACATAATGTATTGGAGGGAGATAAAGGTACACCTATCAAATAATTAAAACAATATTTATGCCTTCGACAATATCATAAAACATTCATCATATCATAACACATGAAAATAAATTGTTTCCAAAAAAAAATTCATCATATCGTAACCTATAGAAAATAAAATGGTTTCGTAATCATTTTATTATTTCATTATAACATAACCTATAGAAATGGAGCATGTTTCATAAAAATTTTGTCAGAGAATAACTCATAAAATAGAAATGAGTTTCAACAACATAATTCCAATATAAATATAAACCATTAAAATAAATAATACGAATTGTATCCTTGGATCATATCGATAGTAAGACAAATGTAACATCAATAGTTATCACATTTAAAGGAAAACTATTTAGGTCAACCATTTAAAAAGTTTCTGGATGAAAATATCATTTCCTCTTTGAAAAAATAAATTAAAAACATTATTTTTTGAAAATAATTTTATATAAAAATAGTAGTGAAAACTTATAAAAGAATATTAAATAAATGCAATTGTCATGAAGAAAATATGTTTCATTTATACTGTACATGTTAAATTGAAGATTTTGTTCATGTTTTTTTGGTAAAAACCCAAATTGGAATTGTTGGGAAAATTATATGAAGATTCATTTAATTTTTTTTAAAAAAAATTAAAACTTGTGTAACAATTGATTACTAAATATTTATGTAAAATAGATAAAAATTGGAAACATTTTTATAAGACATGGTATTGGAATAAAAAAACATTTAGCAGAGGAGGAAGATAAAGATAGATTATATTAAAAATATACTGTAAATTCTTTTATGTACCAAATATTTTAAAAATGGTACTACTATTTGAAAATATTATTAAAAAAAAATTAGAGAATAAAAATCATCAGTTTATTGAGATATGGATCATAATATTTTATCATCACAAATATAATCATAAATAATCCCAATAAACAATGACATTTTTACATTAAATTATTACCAATTTGTTAACTTTGAATAGTAATACCGAAGAAGGAATAAAATAAAAATGAATATAAAATATCATGAGATTAATAAGAAAATGATATTAAATGAATGTTTACTATATATAAAGCATGTAATATAATATAGGTGCATAGAATAACATATATGTCAAAGAAATAAAATTGAGAAACTAATTCCTTAAATTATGTATTTTGTTACATAATACTCATTAAAAATTATTATATAATAAATATATGTTTATTATATATGTATTGAAGTGACATATTTTAATATATCATACCATATATTATTTTCTAGTGACCTTTTATTTAATTTTTATTAAAAAATCCATCTTCATGTCACATGTCATGCAAGAACTATTTTATTTATCGTGTTTGTTTTGTCTTTTTATGTCTTATATTACATCAGTCATAGTTTTATCATATCCAGAATGTAAAAAATGATATAAATTGAATTTATATTCATTAAATGTGTATTTATATTTATCCTTAAAATTTAACGATAGGAAATGAAATAAAATGTTCATGGAAAAGGTAGAACGTATATACCTATGAATGTTGTTTTTTATTTTCTTGTTAGATCGAGAGAAATAAACTTAAATGATATATATTATCATTAAAAAATCATTTTTATGTAATGTATATCACATATTTTCATAAAAAATGTCTTTAATACCTCTATGTAAATCATGAACGAATCACATCGCTTCGTGAGGCAGTAGTCTACTGTACACACAAGTGACACTATCATGTTCCCAAATAATGGAATGTATAAAGATATGTATGATATAATATTTAAATAATCATAATAATATCATAAATATTATATAAATAAATTAGTCAATCATTATTTCTAGACTGAAGAGATGGTGATAGAGAAATGAATGACATCAGTTCACGAGGTGTAGTCTGTCGTACATATGAAGGATGATTTCATAACCAGTTAAATAGAAGTATATATGGTTTAAGGTCATGAATTTAACATAACAAATACCAATATATGATATATAATGAAATTATTATATGATCATGATATAATAACAATTTAATGAAGTTCATGAAAAATAAAAAAATGCTCATCGATGAACATTACCACTTCTTTGGATATCCTCCTTAAGTTTGCACCATAGCCTTTATAGGTTGCACTTATATCAAAAATAAATATTATAGTGTTTGAGAATGGAATTTGGTAACTTAATAGGGTTTTTATTTGGAGAAAAAAGTTTTTATGTTGTTAATAATAGAGGATAGGGGGTTCCCTTTATAAGTGACGTGAGTGACACACGTGTAATTTTTGAAAGGAAATAATTCCACACTTGTTTTTTCATGTCACAAGGCTCCAATAATAGACCATTATTGATAATAGAAGGTATAAGGTCTAATGATTCTCAGAAAATAGTTTTTATATGTTTTTAGTAATTTTGTCCCTTATCATTTTATTTGAACCCCCATGTAAATTTATTTTTACCTTATTCGTGGTAATTAATTTTTGTGGGTTTTATTATTAAAACCAGTAAAAAAAGGTTTACCTTATTAGATAATATAAATTATGGTGATTCAAACATATAATCCATTATTTCAATTTAGTTTCAAATATGAGTAAAAATTTTATTTTAAAAATAATCTCTCAAATGCGATGTGGAAGCAGATTTGTAAAGAGAAATGTTCAAAGGCTTACAGAGTTTTTAAATAAAAATCCAATATCATATTTGATTCAAGAACAATAAATTGTATTAATTAATGTATAATTAAACTAATTTTAATTTAAAACCAATTTAAAATATAATTAAACTATATTAAAAAAATAATAAAAAATTCAGTTTTCAATTAAAATTCTGGATTTTCACTATTCCTAAAATTGAAGCCTTCCAGAAATATCCCCAAAAAATCACCATAATATAATTCTGAAATAATAATTAAAAAATTAATTTTATAAAAATGTAAAAAAATAATTTTATTAATATTCATAAAAAGAAAAGAATTTTTTTTTGGAAAATAGTATTTTTGATTCATATAATGACTTGAACAAAGATTAAGTAATTTATTATTAATTTTATTAAATTTTATTAAAAAATTATAATTAATATTAAAAAAATATTTTTTACTTGTTACATCGATAAGTATAACACTTAGTTATAAAAGTCACACTTGGATTACTATATTAATAATATATCATGTTTTTTAAAAAACATGGTGTCATTTCTATTTCAAGATAACCAATTGTTATTTATATTGAAATATTAAGATGGTGTTTTTGTAATTAAACATATAAAATAAATTAAATATATAAAAAAATCATGAAAACATAGGGTGATACAGACATAATTCCATTATTCTTCTAAGAGATAGTGAAATGGGTCTATTGTAGTGGTATAGTTCCATGAAAGGTGATTTCAATATTGAAATAATTCATTAACTAAATTTTCATGCTACTATTTTTTCCCATGTGGATCATGGATTATGTATCCCAATATTATGTGTTGAGTAAATATTATAGCACTATCTAGAGTCATAAGAAATAAAACTGTGGTTGAATAAGTAAGATCTAAAAATTCTCCCCACTAAAGTGGAAATAATAGGATTGATGTGGCATTAAAAGGTGAATAGTTTTAAAAACCCAATAAGGGAAATTATTTGAAAAAAATCACTCAAGGAAATATTCTAGTGTTTCTATGTAGGTTGATTTTGATAATAAAGTCGGTTAAAAAATTTTATTTGTGAAATTATATAGTGATTGTTGATAGTGTATTTTGAAAAATCTCTAGGAATGAGTTATGTATGAATTATAATTTATATAACATGTTTCATTTATAAAAAGGTGGTGTTTCCAAATTTTTTTGAAAACATTTGGGGTTAAAATTTAGATAAAGGGTAGTGTTTTTTAAATTTAAATATTTTAATAATTGTTTCAAAGATAGGTGAAAGATACTCATGAATTTGAATAAAATTTAATATTTTACAATGAATCATAATAATATTGAAAAGAAATGTGATTTGTGAATGTGTTGATAATTTATGAAAGTTAGAGTTGCATGGCCCAATAATATTTATCCAAAACATTTTAATCTATATGGATGTTTCATAAATGAAATAATTTTCATGATACTGGTAACATCAAACTATTAAATTTTAGAAATCCAATAATGTAATATAAAAGATCAATAGCGAAGATGTTTATTATGTGAAGGGTTTTAAAAATTTATCAATTGACCTCAACCCCATTGTTTGGACTGTCCAACCCTTATAAAAAAATAGTGCTCTGAAATCACATAAGAGTAAAATAATGGTATTTATGTCATGAATAAGTTAAACACAACATTTGTTTTTTAGAAAAAGGACTTGTGTCTTAATGACCATGTTAGTTTCTTAAAAAACCAAATATTTTATGAAATGTTGGTGTTTCACAAAAATAACTAATTAGTTTTATAAAAGTGTGGTGTTATATGATAAATAGAAATACTGGAAAAAGGTGATAGTTCCATTGAAAATTGAAGAGTTATGAGAAATGTGTTGAAGTTTCTTAAAAGTTGTGAAAAAAGTGACAGAATATTAATGTTTTTATAAGCCAACATGAATTTCCAAGAAATTATTTGGTAAATTAATATTCATCAATTGGATGAATGTTGAACTTCATGACACAACAAATGGGTTCAAAACAATATTGATTCGTTTAATCAAAAGAATAATATTTTGGAGGATATGTGAGCACACTTAAGTTTAGTGTACAATGAAATTTCAATGTGTTACTGGTAGTGAAGTAGGATGGGTAAAGAATTTTCTCAGAACATTGTAATAATAATGTTTTATATTATATTTCCTATATATACACATTTCCTCTTTATTGTCCTTGTACTATCCATGTTATGGGTGACCCAAGTTAAATTTTATTTCACATGATTTTTCATTTTTATCACACATTTGTATATGAACGAGAAGGAATAGTGTTTTGGTTAATGAAGAAAAAAATTCCAAAGAGGGGAGTTTTTAAATCAATCATAGCATGATTCACCACCCCTCCCATCTCATGGTATTTAATATAGTAGGGGTAATAGAGGTCCACAATAAATATATTTGACCCGATCCATCTCAATCGATAATTGATAGATTTTATTTAAAAACAAATCTATAAAATTTATGTGGTCATTATATGATCCAATTATATAAATAATATAATTCCCAATCATATATTTGTAAATATGGATAGTTAGATCAAAATATCTATCAGTTTGGGGATAATTCTATATTAATCGTAACTTGAGAACACAATACTCACAGAGTTCCGAAAAACCCAAGATACGAACATTGGATCACAATGAAGGATAATAATATCTTGTACACCACATTGTTTTGTAATCCCTCTAACACATGGAATTTTAATCTCATTAGAAAGATATTATCACTTAATAGGTGTGAAGTGATTCATTTTTGCTAGATGATCAATGATAACCTAAAATCTATCATTGAATCTATGAAATGTTGAAAAATGTTTTAAAACGTTTATGGTTATTTTATACAATTTCTATTATAGTATATATGGTGGATAAAAAATTATGTAAGATTTTATAAATATCCTTTTACTTAATTTAATGTGAAATTTCTAGGAAAAAACATCCAAATAAATCTTTATGGAATGTCAAAAGAACTGTAGATAAACATAATGAAACATCCTTCTAATTTTAGGATGTGAAAGACATCACGAAGCAATATATTCCTTCATTAATTTGACTCACATACTATTAGGGACTACAATCCTTCCACGTAAATACAAAAAATATAAAGAATCATTGAAACAACCACTAAAGATCTTCGCATCATTGATTTTTTCTTTAATAATGAAATAATAACTATGAGATATTTGAAAATATTTTATGTGATTCATAATAGATAGTGTAATATCAATATACTATAATTGTGTCCCATAATAATCTGGTACCATATTAAATTGACTTTCAGCCAACAAATTCATCAATTTAAACACTTTATTTACCTTTTCACCCTTGTAGAATGAATCTACCAATTGAGAGTATAAAAAACCACATTTCCTGTCTCCAATGAAAATTATATAATATAATTTTATTAGAAATACATCCATTTCGCATGGTTAGTGTGGTTATTACTAAATGTAAATTAGAAAGAAACCATTTGATAATAATATTTTTTGAATGCTTGAAAATTTGTTAACCAATCCATTCCTATAATAAAATCAAATAATTTCATATTAAGAACCATCTGACCCGATGTATGACCAAATGACACCACGACATGGGAAAATGACAATCACTTCCTTGATGAGTATATTTTCATCCCATGATGTGTATAAAGATTTGTATTAATCGGTAATACATCCACTATTAGTTTATAAATAGAAGTTACTTTCATAGATATAAAATAATACGAAATAGATGTATCACATAATATACATGTTAAAGTAGAAACACTATAATAGTATCTACAACAAAAGAGGGACCTTCCTCAATATATCTTTTAAATTTCTCCATTACAAGAATTACATTAACTAACTTATACTACCTTTTTGGAGGAAAATACATTATATAATTTTTCACATATTAAAATTTTCCCTTACTAGCATGTCATCTTTTTCAACATAGTAACATATATGGTGGTCAATTAACTCATATTTACTGGTCAATAAACTATAATTGTGATACTTGGGTTAAATGAAGTATTTTCCTAAAAAATAATAATATACCTTTATATTAGAACCTATAAATACAGATATTGAATCCAAGGGAGGTATTATCATGGAAGGTATAATTAGTCATGAATTAAATTGAACAACCCCAATGAAGAATGTGGATATAAATTCTTACTAAACAAGATGATAGAGTCATACCACAAACAAATATCCCTTATTGAGAGACACCTCTACTCATCTCATCCCACTATTTGTTTCAATCTCTAGAATACAAATTACCTATGGTTTACCCAAGTCATGAGCTTCTAGTACCAAAATACACTTTCAAACCTTTCATGAAGTGGATGTATTTCTTTAGAATAAATGGTATTGTCATAATAAATAAGGGAATTACTCCTGAATTTAGTGTATTATTCAATTCTATATCAATATATCATGCCTTGGATCCCTCATCTTTTATCATGCTAAGGGAGAATCAATTCATGGTTTAAAACATAGATACATACTCCATATAAAAAGTTGATTAGAATGTTGTTTGGATCAACGAGAGATCTCTAATAGGGCATGAATCATTGATCACTACAATTGTTAATTTTTTTAAATAACCTTCACCACCTTTGATGATTTAGTGATGTTTTTTATTACACCCAAACACACAATAATATAAGGGGACACACCAGATTTACAATGTTCACCACTCAATTTGAGAAGACTAGTCCTTAGTGTGATATGGATTCCTCAAGGATCACAATACCCTATAGAATCATCAAGTGAGTCCAATGACTGGGGTATAACCATGAAAATAACATTTTCATATATTCTAACTATGATTTAGTGAATCCCACATACATGTGTATCTCATACGTTGTAATGATAAATACTTGAAAAAAAAACTGAAGAGTATTCAACCATATATACTTCCTCTATATTTTGGAATGCTTTAAAATATTCCACTACAAATAAAAATACCATATAATGAATAAAAAAATATTCTTTAAAGTTTCACAGGAAAAAATTTCTTCTCCAATTTGTATGTACAACACATGCATACAAAAAATTCAATATTATTCTTCTTATTTCATTCTACAACTTTGGATACTCATAAAATCTTCACTTTATAACACATACCTATAAATTCTCTTCTTTATATTTTTTTAACTCTAAAATTATTACTTTTGCAAACATTAAGAAATATACACAACAACAACCTTCAATATAAAATTGATTTCAATTTTAATTTGTAATTCGAATCCATTTCTTTAATAAAACCCATTTCAATATATCCCACAAAAATACAGACCATTAAATTTTAATTGGTAGTTATAAAAGTTTAGAATAAAAATTAAAATTTGACTATGAACCAAAGCCATCTCTCTAAGTCTAAATGGAGATATTTTACCAGAGTACCATCTCAGTGGAACTAACTCATCCATTACTACATGATGTGTTTGTTCAAAATAGTTATTTTTTATGTGTTTGAACACACTATAGCATACTATAACTACCACATAATGTGGTATCAAAATATTAAGAAACCACAAATTAAAATATGGTCTCCTATGTAGCGTGATCAATGAAATGGGTTGTAGTCTTCAATAATTTTTACAATCTTTGGTATGGAATATATGTTGGGACATAAAGGTTCTCAAATTTACAATGCCACCAAAAACAACCTTAATATTTTCGGCTATTTTGAACATTAAATTTGGTGTATTCCTCTATACATTCTCATGACTATGTCATGAAATCTATACAAAGGAATTAAGGACCCAAATTATACATATTCATTGAAAATCATCCTAGCCACCTCTATGGCGTGAACCTTAAATAAAATATGGAATAATCTGATAAGTTCTACTCTTTGGTAAGGATATTTAATTAATGATGTGATTTCTTATAGACCAATTTACATCAAACATATAATTTAAAATCTTTAAAATTTTGAAACCCCTTTATGGTATATTATAAATTTCAATCTACAAGCTACAACACGAATATCAAATACAAAACAAGACTTCTTCCTTAAACATATTCTTTAATGAAATGCTAGGTTTTTTGGTATGGAAATTCTTCAATAGGTTTTTTTTAATTTTACTAAAACACTAACTCCATCCATGATATGTAATAAATTTTAAATATCTTAAAAATCTTCCATGTTAGTCTCCAAATATCTTCACATTTTAATAAATGTGTGTTTGAACATTATTTATTTATTGATAATAAAATATAATCCAATGAATCAAATCCACTTCAGTATATTTCATCAACATCTCAAAAAATAATCTCAATACCTATTGGGAACAACAAATTGATCCCTATCCTAAATCTATATAATATTAAAATATTACATGATATAAGGTTTTAGGTTGAATGTTTTTGAAAACCCTTTATTGGAAATTATTATAGTAATGAACATGGTCTTTATTAACCTATAGAATAATGTCCCACCATAGGAAGGCTACATATTCCAAAATAATGTTTTAATGTATGACTAAGTGATTATATAGTGTTTTTATACTTTTGATGATATAATGGAGGTGATAAATCTATTAATTATCCACATGAGTTGATACAAAACCGAAAAATGTTATAGAATGATGAAATTTTATGTTCCTCATTATATAAAAGGCAATTGAAACTCAACTATTAAATCCCTAACTAGAATCCTAAAAAACATGGTGTGTTTTTCTGGAACATTATGATCAATTATAAGCTAATTTGAAGTCCTTTCTCATCAGGATCAACCAATTTGGTAAGATGTGGTCTTATAGTTTCAATACTATAAAATAAATTAGGGAAGAAGATATAAATCTTCCAAAAATCAGAGAAATGCAAGTAAATAAATTTTACTATTAAATACAGGTCCACTCCCATTACTCTTTCCCTTGCATCCATTTATCCATATAATTTTCATTTCAAAACAACTTTTGAAATCCTTCTTAAATTATTTTTAGAATCTCAGGGTATAAATTTTATTATATTAAATTTATTATTCTTGTATAACATGAATGATACAAATTATAAAAAATATTTTGGATGATTTTAATAAATATAATATATTATAATCATAAAATAACCTAGTAATAAGAAAAATATATATAATAAAATCCTTTTAATTTATTTTTTTTTCAATTTTTATAAATATTCTATAAGTATGATAAAAAAATACATTACCAAAGGCAAGAAATAAAATAGTATGGCATAAAATATTACATTTTCTATCCTAAGTACACCAAATATGATGCATGCGACTGAAAAATATAGAACTAACTCTTGGATGAAATGAAATACATCAAAACCTACCATTATTTTCCCAATATATAACCATATATTACTAGAAGACATATTTATCAGTTTCTTAATATATATTGATATTCCTATCTCCTAATAATCTATATTCCCATATATAAGATCTTTTTGTTGGCTCTAATTCCATTTTTCAATGACTGTGACTCAAATACGTGAATTTTAATCTGATGACCAAATAAAAAAACTCAAGTAAACCTTATAATTAATATAGTCTCATGTAAAAATAGGGGGTTTAAGGAAATTTCTATCAAAGATGTACTTTCTTTTTTCTTAATTTAAAAGACTATTTGAGGATCATTTTTGTAATTGGAATGAATTTCTAAAAATAATTATATTATGTTTATAACTAGTTAATAATTTGAAGAAAGTGGCTATTAGAATAAAAATACATGATAATATGATATGAAAATGTTATATCACATAATAATGGATCCAATAAATTCATAATCACTAAAAAATAAGTGGAACTTGGAAAAAACCAAATATAAAAATATAATTCCATAAAACTTTTCCCTAGAAAGTACTATTATAAAATCTATACATGGAAATCCCTTGATATAAGACAAATGAAGCCCATATTCATCCCCTAATTTCATCTATTAAAAGGTACACAAAATATGTTTGAACTCCATAATCTATGTGGAACTAGTCTATATGTTCCATTGATTTACATTTACCCAGGTCACATATAAAACATCTACATGCATCCCATAAATACATTTCTATGTAACAAGTATTGATATAAAAGGTATGTAGTAACCACCCCATTCTATATAAACATACCACAAACTAAATTATTTTTAGAAACAATGGATGGATAAAGGAATAAATAGAACAACAACAAATATACAGTATCAAAGGATTCAAACATAAACAAATGAAATGACTAGTATCTCCTTACCCAAGGAGTGCCCAGACCAAAGATACCTTCTTTGAGAATTGAATTGAAATTTTAGAGGAATAAAAATAAATAATATTCTGTTTAATACACATCCTATCAACAGAATTTTTATCATGAATATCTAATCGGGTAAATCTTATAGCCAATCCCATATGGAATATGGGTTTGGGAGATTATGTTATGGTCTTTTGATCCTATACCAAACCACTAACCTATTAATTTATGTGGGGGTACTTACAAAAAATGTATATAAATGTTATATATTACATTCAATAAGAATATAATGAATTGAATTACTATACTCATGATCCAATACCCACATATGATCGGGTAAACTACCAACAGAAAACTTGCATAAATAGAACAAATACCATGTTGAGTATTAACTCAAACTATATATGAAAAAATAATGTATAACCTTTACTTGAATTATATATTCATTACAATAATTATAATAACCATGGAATGAAAAAAATAACAAGGTGGTAAAAAAGAAGAATTTATATAACATTTAGAGAATATAAAATTGATAAACACTATTCAATTTCATAAAAAGAATTCAACACATGATTAAGTAATTTTTAAAATAGTTTATTTTTTAGAAATTTATAAATATGGTTTAATTCATATAGACCCATAATACTTCCAAATAAACTCTTTAATATTATTATGCGAAGAAAGGGTTCACTTAATTAAAAAAATATAAGGTTCTATTGAGACTAATAAAATGATAGTATATCATCGAATTTACCAAATAACATACTTATAATATGATAATAGTTTGTGATTAAATATTTATATTAAAGGAGAGTGAACTCAAAAAATAAAAATGATGATATTAACTTATATTCATAAAGAAAAAACCCACATAATTTCAAAACTAAGAAGAAAATAATATTCAATTTTTTTTCAATCCCTATATTAAGGAGATAAGAGATTAAGTTTTATTTGATATAGAAACAAGAGTACATGGAAGGTTATAAGGAGTAAAAACCTAAACAAGGAAAAAAATCCCCCATGATGAAAAAAGTCAATTTTATCAAGGATGAAGTTTAGACTTCTTATGATAAGGAGAGAATGAAGAGTTATTTGGGGATACCAAAGTGACTAAAATGAGGAATAATTTCATTACCCATTTAATTTAATTGTATCATATTAAGGATGATTTTTGACACAATAAAAAACTCCTAACATGAAACCTAGAGACCCGTTTATGTGTAATGGGAACCTAGTAGTGCTGACAGTTGTTCTATAACAATTATGATGGACGTAGGTAACCAGTTTCATTGAACTAGGTAATCGGTACCCTCCCAACACCTAAGAACTTAACCATCTCCTTCAATACTGCCCAAACCCCAATAAATCCTTCTAAATTTCCAATAGAACATAATAATATAAATAAAAACAAAAATTAAAGGACATTACTAACTCATAATGGTCATGATCATGGAATCTTCCCCACAATCATGTTTCTCATCATTGAAAAGCTTAAATAACTTTACTAAGGGAAAACATTTGTGTATTTACTAATACATTTAGCACCCCACTTAGAGGATTAATTTTGGAGCTTCCCATGTTGCTACATAACCCAAATAGGAGGTATCAACATCCACTATAGTGCATTCTTACATAGATCAATGGTTTAAAAAAGGATCATACACATAGGATACACCAACTTCCATCTCAACATAATTATATAAATTCATGCACCTAAGGGTGAAAATATACTTACTAAGATGTGAAACATGGAATATTGTTTTATGAATATAAGTATTAGGGATAATTCTTGTTGATATGTTGTTTCACTAACTCTACCTAGTTTTTAAAATGGTTCAAAAAACAATTGATTCAAATTTCCTATTATTAGCCATCCATTTGTATGTTATATTTAGTGAACACTAATGTAATACATGTTCATTAACATTGAATTTAAATGGTAATTCTCAATGGTAAAAGTAATAATGTTTAAATATTATATTAGTTATAATCCCCTTCTAAATAAATTTGTCCAATTATAATATATATTAGTTATTATAAGACCAAATAAAGTTTTATTCACACATTTCATCCCATTGGAGAAGATAATTACAAGTTCTTACATAAGGAGATTTGATAAGAGTCACTTGAATCATTGATTGATAGATATTAAGGAAGTATAATTCCAATAAAGTGAGTTGTTAATCCTATAATCCACCAAATTATGAAATTAAATCTTGAAGCATAGTTTCCGTAAAATTAGTATGATCATAGTATCTATTGGTTTGAGGTTGGATTATTATACAAATCCTAACATGATATCACAATACTCTCTATATCCATCAATAATACCAACATTTTATCCTTATATATTTATAAAAGATTATATTAGATGTTAAAAAATATATATTAATGATCTATTTGATATATAACTTTTCGAGGTTATCCACCTGAGAGACTAATAAAAAATATAGAAATTGATAAATCATTACAAAATATTCCATGATCACCCAATGTGTATCCCAACCTCTAAATTATCATGATAGTCATGCTATAATTTCTTTAGAGATTTAATCCCATTTATACACTAATAATGAATGTTCTTGACTATTACCCATTGAACATTAATTATTTTCTTTAACTTACTATAATGAAATAAATTTAGAAATGAACTATTCAATATGTTTTTTATGACCAAACACTAAAACTGGTAATGAACGTACTAATAAATCTTCATGATTCTAGGATGTACAACCACTCAAGATATATTATATTACATGATTAATTTTTTTCACTATGGACTACAAGCCCTCCATGTTTGTATAAGTATAATGAATGATCTTATAAAAAATCATTGGGGAACTCCCCATTATTATGTTTCTATCAAATAATTATTTAACCATGGTCATATATTTGATAATCATTAATGAAATAAAAAATAGATTATCTGATGACCAATATGGATCTATGAGACCTGGATAGGGGGATTTAGAGGTCAATTATTTTTAGTATATTATTATTTTTCATCAACCTTCACCTTTTGTTAAAGATATAACACTCCTCTAAACACAGAAAACAAGAAAATAGACAAGAATATAGGAATTTACAATATTAAAAAGTCAATAAGAGTACATAGTCTATACCATGATCTAGAAATAATCTAATATCACAGAGTCCACTAGAAAACAATCCTTCTGTTTTATATCAAGAAGGAAACATCCATAACATTCATTTCACTATAGCATTTGATAGTGTGTTTACTCTTCACATAGTTTTTATGATAAATAATTTTGAAACAATGGAAATAAAATAACCAATAGACTTCAACACATAATCTTTATACTTCTTAGATTCTTCACACGTGTTCTTATGTAAGTTAATTATTATTTATAATTGATTTCTTCCACAACATTGAGCCATAAACTCTGCCATTTGTTTTATGCGCCTCTATTCGTATCACATTTAAATATTTTACATTATCTGCAAAAAATATATATTTCAAAACATGTAGTATTTGTTAACAATTATTTATAATCATTATTTAAATATTTATGAAACCTCATAATGACATTCAGAATAAAATCCTAGGAAATATTAAACCTATTATTCGTAATAATATCCATAAGAAACCACTTCCATAAATAATTGTAGATACTTGTAAACAAGATGAAATATCATATACTCTTCATCCTCCATTGAAGCAATATTTATTACAAAATAATTCCTCATGTATGTATTAATTAATCTGTGGTAAATAGACATGATCATATTAACCTTAATATTATTATTCTTCCTTATAAAAAAATATTGGAATTAACCTCCCTATTTCCATGATAATTTAGAGATTCATTATATATAGCTTACATGAATATATGAAAGAATTCAATTTGATAGTTCATCCTTCATTCACAACACAAGACTTATAATGATACATTCATTAAGTTTCTCAATAAACAGTATCATAACTATATTTGAATTATTACTTCATTGAAAATCATCTAATAATTCATTTTCTTACTATCAAAATGGATATTCACAACATATTTTTCTCTAATTGGTTTCTTATGATTACATGAATAAGAGAAATAGATCTTCATACCTCTTTGACCGTCTATCTTCATCCATAATATCCTTTGAAAGATTCCTTATATTCATTATAATTATAATTACTATTTAGTATATCATATTATATTATATCCCCACATTTTCTTCTCAATAAATTTTCTTGAACACAGGAAACATTGAATTTGGGATTGTTTACCACACATAAGTTCTATAATGCTAACATTGATGCATATATAATAATTAAACTCATTGTATTGTTTCCATCTTTATAAGTTTGATCTATATATATGGATGAGTTTTGAAATCATTGATTCAAAGACATATGAAAAGTCTATGTTGATGGGTTATCATATGCACAAAAGATTTGTATTGGTTCTTTATAGAAGATTTGTGGTCATCATGGGCTTATATGAATTCATGTGACATAAAAAGTATGAAAATTGTTCATGTGGATGTTTCATGTCAATCTACATATTTGTAAAAATCTTAGAAGCCTTAATGTGTTCTATCATTATTAGTTATGGAATATCATTGCATAAAGGCTCAATTATCTTCTTATTAATGAACACAAAAACATCTACAAATCAACTTCACATTTTAATATAAGCATAATATAATTTCCACCATCAATTTTCATATTTCATATGAATATTACTACATAAATCCTTAAATTGTAGACCTACTCCTTTAATAACATGATTAATGTGTTAAAAAAGAGATAATATTATAAAAATTCCCACTTATTGTTCATTTTGTTCTTCACCAACAATAACATGAAACCCCTTGGATTCAGACCCCCCCCCCCGCATTGGATTGTTACCAACCAAAGAACATAAATAACTAATGCTATAAAACTCAACTAATGGATCATTATTCAAAAAAGTATCCTATGTGAGATAGAGTAGTCTTGGAAATAAGAAGAATTGAAAAATAATTCCATGTTATCTATATAAAAGTGAAAAAAACCATTATAAACTACTTGATCATATTTTCAAAACCCAAACTAATTTCATCAATTAATGAACAAGAACCTACATCAGTATTAATAAGCTGTTAAAATGTTTTAAAAAATATATACTTGTTGATACCACAAAATACCGATTTGAAATTCTTCCCTGAAATATATAATCTATTTAAAAATTTAAACCATATAACAATTGATATATTTGTGTTTTCATATTTCACTACACTTGAAAATAATATCCAAATTGAAGTTTATATAGAGGATAAAAATGTATTCTTTATCCTTGAAGAGGGTAATGATGAGCACCCATAATCAACATTATATCTATAAATGCATCCTATGATAATGGTTTACTGAATATATCACCCAAATTATACCCAATTATTATAAAATATTGATTTTTTAGTTTATTTTCAAAAGATCCTTGATAAATTGATATTTAATATCAATGTTCCTTGATCATGATTTTTTCCCTAGATTTTTTGTGAGATTGATATCCCTTTTTGATCACATCCCAATAGAAGTGGTATCTTTACATCATCCAATAATTCTCCAAATATTTTGAAATTAAAATTAATTATGTATTATCTTGATTAGAAGATACATAAATATATTTAATTGTGTATAGATACACTAATCATTGCTTCTTTTTATGAAATCTCATATATCTTTCTCCCAAATAGAAGAATCCTATAGATATGCATCTTCTATACTTAATATAGTTTTCCTATTCTTTATTTGTATATCTAAAAACTGAAACACTCCATTCTATAATCTATTGCTTAATTTGTAGTTCCCTTAACGCATGTATGATAATTTTTCCAGAAAAATGTGACATTATTCAGATTACATTATAATATGGCATAAAGGGTAACCATATAGTCCATGTTAGTTATAAAGGATATTAAATAAAATAGGATTCCAATCAATTTAATATATTAATTATGATCAACATCTCTTAAAACATCATCCTTATGAATATTTTCCCCATTGTTAATGGGTTTTAAATAAGTTTATAATATTATATTTAAAGTATTTTATTTAGATCCTCATCATATTTTTATTGGGATAGGAAAATATTATGCTTCATATAGGATATTTATTATCCAAGAATATACCTTATTTGTATCTGTATAGAAATTTTGACTATCATTTTTATCTATTTTTGAAACCCTTCAATGTATTGTTCATTATTCCCTTTAACTATGATATCATCAACCTAAATAATCACAATGAGGCAACCATTTGATTTTTTGGGCAAAGATTCATGTACACTATACCGTTCTTGAAATTAAACTACTTTAAATCATAATTTCTGTTAGAATACTAATATCTTATTGGTTACATTAACCAAAATAATTCCTTATTCATCTTAAGAACAATTTATTTTCTTTTCCAAGAAATAAAACACTTTGTTGTTAAATATATACTTCTTCCTAGAGTTCTCCTTTATAAAGGGAAGACCTGTAATCTATTTATGAAATTAGATATTTAAATTGTGAATCAAAAGAAAAGAAATATACATATGGTTTCATGTATTTCAATTGGGAAGAATGTCTCATGAAATTCAATTACTTTTACATGTAAATATACTTAATAACTATTCTTTCCAAATTTTATACCACTTCTAATTTTTTCTTCAACTTGTTTTAAAAAAGAAAAAATTTGTTCCACCCACATTTTTTATCATCAGGACTGGAAACCAAATCCCCTATCCCATTATTGTAAATTTGATCTAAATCCTGATTCCAAAAATTAATCAACTTTTTATGATCTCTTCCTTATTTACCATATACCATATCAACTTGTTTAAATAAAGAGGGGTATAAATCTTTCCAAAATGTTCATATAGTTTGGAAATATTTTCCTTGATCCCCAATGAAATCTTAAACTTCAACTTGGTCCCTTACCCTTACATAAGATAACATTGATTGTACATTTTCACTTGAAATAGCTGAATTAATATATTCATCCTATAAAACTTCTACATAATCACATTTTCAAAGACATTAACATGTTTCTAAAATCAAATAACTTCATCTTCACTTCCTCTTATATCTACTTCTGATTATGGAGATATTAATTTCAAATGATCCAAAAACTTTACCTAAACTAAATCAATATATCTATTATTTACCATGTTATATCATTTTTATCCACTATCATTTTTAGGGAATCCTATTAATATCGCATTAATACCTCTTTTATCAAAATTTCCACATTTCAAACATTAAAATAAAATAACACATGGGTTAATAAAAAAAGATAATTACATAGAAAATGGTGGTTTCTTATAATAAATATTAAATGGAGATGTGTAATAATTTTGACTTTAAAAATTATCTTTTCATATATGGACTAATGAATTATTTGGTTTTCAACCAAAAATTCTATAAGTGACATCTTCAACGAAAATGGTATGAGAAATCCTAACCATGTTTCTATTATTTCACGTTAGAATAACATTTTTTATAGTTTGTATGGTGAAAAAATCTCATGATTAATATAATAATTCTCAAGATAGCCATAGAACATTCTATATTTGTTTCTTTCTATTATTTATATATATTATCCTAAATCAATTGAACATTTTTATAGATTCTACTTTATATTTTGAAAACATAAACAATGTAATATGAGAAAAAACACCAATAAATGAAATAAAATACTTCTCTAAAGTTTTCAACTACTTCTTAATAGATCCATATATGTGAGAATGAACTTGTGGTAAGGGATGCTATTTATGTATCCCAACCTTCTCGTGAGAATAATATGATAATTTCACTTTTTGGAATATACAACAACACCAATATAAACTTCTTATAAATATAGGGACATCACAAACACTTCCTCTACGTTTTAACTTGGACATGAATCTATGGAACATATGGATATGCCTTCTATTCCATTATTTATTTTCATCCTTCACTCTGAGATAAAATAAATTACGTGAATCACCAACATAGAATTAGTTTCCCTTAATTCACGATCCTCTTATAAAAAATTCCCCATATTAAATATGTTTATAAATAAATGAATCTATTATGAAGATATCTTCATTTTTTTCATAAAAAAAGCAATACAACACTAAAAAAATTATGTTTCAACACATCAAAAAATAAGGCACTTCTATATTTTTAATCTTCTTTCAAAATGATAATAGATCAAATAAAATTAATTCTTTGTTACTAATATTTTACAAAATTCACAATTCCTTATTTTTAGTATTTAAAATTTTTCAAAAACATCGTATAATATATTATGTATGATGAAAAACTTGTATCAAAAATCTATTTTCATTATCCTTTTAGAGCATTGAGTGCAGTTACAAACACAAGAGCCTTTTCACAGACATGTTCTCCTTCAATTATATCTTTTGTGTCTTTTCACAAAATTTTGTTCATATTGTGACATCCAAACACACCATTTAGTATGATTTCCAAGCAGTTCACTCCACTCACAAAGTGATTTAAGTGGTTAGAATATATTCTCAAACATCAAATTAGAGTTTTTAATTACTTCTGATTTTTTTTCATTATATGGGATGAATACACCCCCCTAAATTATTCCTCAAATATCTCTTACATACATTTTAAATTTGATGATTGGAACATAACATCTTCCCAATATATTTTCATTTGTCATATGCATGCTTTCCAGATCTGGAAATCTATTTTCTAACAAATTTATGACCATTATTCTTGGCTCTTGTTTTTTGAAATTATTTTAGAATACCACTAATATATTGTACATCATATTATACGCCTTTTTAATGTTATTAAAATCACTATCAATATCTTTTTTATGTTTTATTTCTTATAAATTCTAGTATTTTGGAATTAACATGTTTTTTCTAAAAACATTACCCTCATTACATATTTCTTAAACTCGTACCCTTACCTAAAAATTATATCCTTATTACTAACATTTGTGGATGAAAATTTATGATATTTAAGAAATTCACACTCCTAAAATATTTCACCAAATTTTGAAATTTAAATTTTGAATTTAACTTCTCTGAATTCAGTATCAACTAGTTTATATCATATAAGAATATATTATATCTCCTTCTACATATTATTTCCATCAAGAATGATGTTTAGTATTTTCATTTCAACAAGTAACATTTTTAGGTTTTCAATATAATTTTAAAATATGTTTTTCTAACATTCCTGAACTATTTAATGATTGTTAATAGGTTGACCATTTTCTTTAACATCTAGTTCTCTTTATATATCATTCCAATTTTCAAGATATTTAATTTAAATTATATATTTATAATTAATTATATATGATTTTTTTATTAATGATATTAATAATAGATTCTACTTTCATAAATGGTAAAAATATCCTCATTCACCTTTGTAATAAGAATATTCATAGTGCCTTCATCACTAGAATTTTCAGCTTCCACTTCTCCTTTATTATTATGATTTTCCTTGAATTTAGAAAAAATATTATATTTTTATATTTAGAGAAATATTATTTCATCTTTTTTGAATAATATATTGTTTTTTTTGCAGTCTTATTCACCAGACATATTGGACATACATCTTCTTTATCACTATATTCATCTTTCATTAGTTTTGGAAAATTTTGTTTCCCAAATTTATAATGTTCCTATAGTTATAGAACATAAATTGTAACAAGAATTCTACACATAGCCAAGCCACTCGTCATATTTCATGAAAACAAAGGCATTAATTCATCAAACTTCACACCTAATATATCTTCTAAACCAAACTCACTAAAATATTAGTCAACAAAAACATTATTTTACTTTTCTTTTTGGGTATATTTGAAGGATATTTCATGATCATATATTCCAAACTTTTTATAATCATTCCCTCTTATTAAATATAATTTAATTAGAATATCATGAAAATGATCCAAATATATTTTTAAAGAAATCACTCTAATAGTGATGAAACATCGATATCAAATATTCCAAGAAGAATACCCAATAACTTTTAAAAAAATATTGAGTCTTATACTTTTTACCAAAGGATTCCTAAGGTGATTATAATATAATTAAAAATTCAGAGGTACACACTAATATTTTCACCATCTCTCAATTTTAAATACTATCATTTCATTATCCATATTTGTAACATAACTATATTAATTCTCATGTTCCCTTCATGAATATTATTCAATATATCCCAGTCACATTTATCCATTTTAATTCCTTTAACCTAGAGGAATTCACTTTCTATGAGTGAGGAAATAATATCATTGATATATAACAAAATATTATATAAATTACTATTGCATGTAGAAATTAAGGCAGAACCCATAGTAGGTGGATTGAAACCGTCAAAAAAAATCAAAAACATCATATCTAATGGATAATAGATGGGGTTAAATCCTTTCCACATAGATAGGATATTTCTCCCCTTAAATGAAAGGAATACACTTAATATTTATTAAGTTAAAAATACCAATGACATTCTTTTTATTCATCAACCAACAGAAAACATATAGAGAATGATGGGACCATTATTTTCCTTGGAATAATATGAAAAAATATTCAGATCATGCAGTCCACTAGAAAAACTTCCCCGTGGTTTACAGAAAGTTGGGTATATCCATCAATTACATTATACTATATTCATTTTACAATTATATTTATCCCCACATATTTTATATGATAGTAATTTATCAACAATAGAATATACTTTCTATAATAGGGTGTAATACGTAATCTTTTCTCAACATGGATTCTTCAAACTTGCACTTATAGAAGTAAGTTCTTCTTCTTATTCTTCTCTAATCTCATTCACAATAATAAGAAAGAACATATCCTTTCATTTTTTATTTCCCTTTTCTTCTCACACATACACTCACTAAGAGATATAAAAAACTAAAAATTATATAATATGGTGCATAAAATTCCTATTATATTTCTCTATTATTCTAATATTTATGAATCCATGAAAATGTTTACAAATTCAAATATTCAATAATTTAAAATCTAGTATACACAATATCATTAATATAAAACCACATCCATTTCTAATTATAATGGCTGGTAAACTATGATTAATATAATCACCACTTTTTCCTCCTATGAACCAGTGTTTATCCCACAATAAATCATCACGTGTTCATCAATTCACATATAGTTGAGAGACACTGTCACAACCCGTCCTAGTGGGGCCTGTCTCACAACTCCCCAAGCCCGCCTCCAATAGGCCAGGGGCTGGTGACTAGCACCGAGTATGCATTTTTCTAACAAGGGAGGAATTTCCTATAAAGCTGTACACACTCACACACATCTCCAAGACCACAAGGCTGAAAAAGTAAAAGATACTAAAAAAAAGAAATGCATACATACAATAAAATCCCAATGATCAGTGTACAACAGGAATGTAATGTACAGTAATGTAAAACCCTGGGCTAAAATTACAAGCCCACCAAAAGAAATTCTATAACAAAGTACAACCTGTAAAGAAAGGTTTTGGGACTGCGATATATAGCCATAGGAACACACCTTGGCCTACCTGATCTAACCGAGCATCGTTCGGTCCTGGTCCACCTAGAATAATGTCAAAGGATCACTCTTCTTCACAAGACACGACACGTGCGGGAAAAGCCCATGTAGGGGAGAGTATAACAATACCCAATAGGATACCTCGAAACCACAAAAGAGTAAAACAAGTGAAAATACCACAAAGGAAAGATGCAGTCAACTCTACATAGTATATTTCTATTGAGCATATAACAATAATATCTAGATATAGTCATACATGATTGACTATCGTGAAACCACCACTAAGATCCATCTCGAACATTCTACTAGGCACATAACCAGGTGAAAACACTCCTAGTTCTGAAGAGAGATACACGAAGCACTCATTATGGGAGAACTCACTCCACAAGTGCATAAGAATACGATGTTTAGATGAGGATCACAACCAATAGTTATGGGGTGATTCCAATAACTCTTTCTGAACTAATCTGCTAAGCAGAGGATCGGCACCCGGGTAAAGTTGGTCACATCGATACAAAGAACCCTAACTAGGGTACCAAGAAGAAATAGAGGATCCAACTCCAAGCCTAATAGAGGGGATTCCAAAAACACTATTTAGGAAGTCTTACTGAAGGGATCATCCATTTGTACAGAGGATATGATACTAGAAACCTTCAAGGAAAGACCAATGGTTTGAACCCTATGAATTCTAGTCCAAGTCACAAAAGAAAAAAGGCTCAAGCCATGTAGAATATGTTACACGGCGTGTAGTAGGATCACACAACATGTTCCTTTACACCGGGTACTGCCTGTGTAAACAGCTTGTGCCTCTTGGGTTGTCGTATAAAAAGTAGCTACATGGCCTGTATAAAGTTTGCACACCATGTGTGAGGGTTCAGGGACTGCTCTGTGTACACTGGCCATGTGCCCGTACATGGCCTAGACCCTTATTGCCTTGCTAGTGTACCAGTACATGGGGTGTCCCGTGTTTCTGGCCAGGTCTAACCGGGGAAGGGTATACATGCCGTGTCCTTGGCCATGTACACAACCCATGCCCGTGTGATCCCGGAGTACACGCCAAGTGGTCCTCTGATGAACACATGCCATGTAGCATATTCAACACGCCATGTAGTTGGGATTTTTCTAGAACCGTCGTCTTCCTCCTCATGCCTCGACTAATTTTTCGGATCACGTTTTTGTCATCTGTTTGCCGTGAAACTCGAGATATTAGGTCGCCTTGTCATCGTGATGCCGAATCCATGGGTTTCAGGCCTTCAATAGGCTCCAAAATCCGATTCTGGTCACCCATGAGAAAATCCGTCGAAAAACTATATCTTCTGATCCGCTTCGATCCGTCCATCTCCACCGCAGTCGCACCTCCTTGGGGTTGTACCAACACTAGATCATCAATTTGGGATTGTTGCATCGCACAACAGATGTGCAACAATCCTTCGATCACATCTCCATGAAGAACGTGAGGAAATTAAGGAAGGAACAACAAATCGGGAGGGACGAACCTCGATCGACGTTCGTGTCGATGTTGGTTTGTCATCATTAGAAGGCCAAACAAAACCGAAAACAACTTTCAGGAATCAAAACCAAAAAATCCCTACAAAAGCACATCCCACAAACATGATCGATCCACAGACTAATTTGTTCATTGATTAGTCCACGTTCGTCGTAGGAATCAAGAATGGGGAAAGGAAACCAAAATCAAACATATTACCTAGATTCGTGGCATTCGTTTGTAAAGACCCAGTCATCGCGTCATCATCACTGGTGAGGCTCGTCAAGAATGCTGTCTCCTCATTGTGGTTCCCTCCAGCGCCTCTAGATCATCCAAGGGTTTCAGGGTTATGAGGTCTATAACCTTGGATCCCTGCACAAATCTCTATTTAAAAAGATAAAAGATACTGACCACCACAAGATTTAACAAAATATTTTTACTAAATATTTTATTACGTTTATGCCCAAAAAATAGATTTCACCACCGACCTGCGCTAGTTAATTTTAGGCCTCGTCTAAGGTAAAATCACTGCTTTGAATGCAACAGTGCCCCTGGATTTCTGATCTGAGCACCCGTTCAGGAGTTATTCTACTTTTTCAAGAAAACCACACCCACGTGTACTTTAGTTATTTAATTAAATTAAAACATTTGTTCTAGGCTCACCGGGCCTCTGAACTGCACTCCATCATAATGCCTGGTCTCAAAAGTATTCCCATATAATATTAAAATAAAATAAAGCGAAATCCAAGACATTACATCATACCCACCTTAGGTCTTTACATATTCGAAATTCCAAAACAAAGGCTACTCAAAAAGTTGTGGGTACTACACATGAATATGAGCCTCCCGCTCCCACATTCTCTCTTGGATATTTCCCATGATGCAACCAGACACGCACCAAGGGAATAGATCACCCATGGAGGATCATCTCCTGACGAACCTTGATCTCCCCTGGGTACTCAGCAAAGGTCGCTCTGTCATCGATGTCCAGCTCGCCCAAGTCGATAACGTTCGATGGATCATGCACGTACCTCCGCAACTATGACACATGGAAGTTGTTGTGTACCCGATCCATTTGATGAGGTAGATCCAAGAGGTATTCCACCCCACCAACTCTACTCAAAATCTGAAAAATATTCGATGAACATCATAGATAGCTTTCCACCTCGGCCAAATCTCTATAGTCCCTGTCGAGGTTACACCCGAAGGAACACATGGTATCCCTCCTCGGACTCCAAGGGCCTCCGTCTCCTGTGGGCATAAGGCTTTTGATGACTCTATACAGTCTTCATCTGCTCCTGGATGACCTGCACCTTCTCCGTAGTAGCTCGCACCATCTCTGGGCCCATGAGTGCTGACTTTCCTGGGTCAGTCCAGCAAAGTGGTGACCTGAAAGGTCACCCGTAAAAATCCTTGAATGGTGCCATATCAATAGTGGAATGAAAGCTATTGTCATAATAAAATTAACCCACTAATATGTGATACTCCCATATACGACCGAAGTCATTTATGCAAGATCGTAGCATATCCTCCAGAATCGGGATGGTCCGCTCTATCTGACCATCAGTATGAGGATAAAATGCTATGCTCAAGCATAACTGAGTCTCAAAAGCTTCTTGAAATCCCTTACACAAATGAGGTGTGAAATGAGAAACATGATCTGAGATGATCACTGATGGAACTCCATGAAGCCAAACAATCTCCTGCACATAGAGGCGTCCCATGCACTCTACTAAAATATGTTCTCGTATGGTTAGGAAGTGGGACGACATAGTGAGTCGGTCAACAATCAACCATATGACATCATTTCCCCTAGACGAATATGGTAAACCCCTCACGAATTCCATGGATATCCCATCCCACTTCCAATATGGCACCTCAAGGGGCTATGTCAAACCTGTTGGAACCTGGTGCTAAGCATTTACTTGCTGACAATAAGGCACAGAGAAAAAAACTCTTCCACAATCTTCTTTATTCCTGGCCACCAGAACTGATGTTGGAGGTCTTGGTACATCTTTTCCACACCTGGATGCACCTCCAAAATAGATTTATGGAACTACCTCAGAACCTCCTCCTGCAACGTCACTGGTACTACTGTGTGCCCTATGAAAAAAACAACGATCTCTCCACTTCTGGAATATCCCTTGGCAGCATCACCTGCAGATATCTGAGCACGTAGAGTCTCACAGCTAGAATCCTCGAGCTGTGCTACCCTATCTCACCATAAGAGTGGAGGAGTGACAACCATTGACTAAAGGTAAGATCCCTCATCTCTTTCCATGAAGGATAACTGTAAAGAGGCCAACTGCCTCATCACCTCATCCAGCAACTATGAACTAGATAACCTGCTGAGAGAATATTCCACAAAGTCCCCCTTCTCAGGAGAGTAAACGATCTCAAAGTCATAATCATGGAGGAACTCAATCCCCCGACTCTATCTCAAATTCAGATCCTTCTGAGAAAATATATGTCTGAGACTCTTGTTATTAGAGTAGACATTAAACTGCTCTCCCATCAGGTAGCACCACAACATATTCAATGTGAAGACTACCACTTTTATTCAAGATCATGGGTCACGTAGTTCTGCTCTTGCAGCCTTAACTGGCATGAGACATTGGCAATCACTACTTGCCTTTGCATCAAGACACAACCAAGCCTAGTTCCTGAAGCATCACAAAATACTACATACTCGACACCCACTTCTAGTACTCTCAGGATCGGGTCGCTCGTCAGACTCTGTCTCAACTGCTGAAAAGCCTGCTAGCATCTCTCGATCCATAGGAAAGGATACACCTTTCGGGTCAAAGCTATCATGGGTGCTGAAATCCTCGAGAAATCAAGAATGATCTTTGATAGTAGCCTGCCAACCCAAAGAAACTTTCCACCTCTATCACGCTCTGGGGTGGCTCCTATGCTAACACTACATCTACCTTGGTTGGGTCCACTGATACGCCATCTGTTGAGATAACGTGTCCCAGAAAATGGACCTCCTGTATCCAGAATTGACACTTTGAGAGTTTCATGTACAACTGGTGCTCTTTTAGTGCGTCTAGAACCATCCTTAGGTGCCTCACATGATCCTCCTCGGACACAGAGTACACAAATAAATCATCGATGAAGACCACTACGAACCGAACTAGAAAGGGCTGAATGATTCAGTTCATGAGTCCCATAAACTCTGTCAGGGCGTTCATTATGCCGAGCAACATCACCACGTACTCATAGTGACCGTAGAGACATATTAAAGTCATCTTCCATATATCACCATCCCGTACTCGCAACTGGTGATCGCCTGATTGCAGATCGACCTTCAAGAACCATCATGCCCCTCTTAACTTGTCGAAGAGGTTATCGATCCTCGGTAGTGGATACCAGTTCTTCACGGTCACCTGATTCAAGTGCCGGTAATCCACACATAGCTTCAATATCCCATTTTCATTCTTGGAAAACAGTACCAGGGCTTCCTAGGGTGAAACAAAAGGTATCATGAAGCACTTCCTCTACATGTCTTCCAACAGTACACTCATCTCGCGAAGCTCTGTAGGACCTATCCGATATGCTGATGCTGATATCGGGGTCGTCCTCGGTTGGAACTCAATGCATAAATCTATCTCTCGACGGGGAGGTAGTCCAGGGAAATCCTCTAGAAAGACGTCCTCGTACTCAGCCACTACTACATGAAATAAGAAACTCACAACATCTACTGCGCCAAGGGCTAAGCTAGCCAACTAATGTGAAATCTACTGTACCTTCCTACGCACGAGTCTATCTAGAACTGCCTGGGTCTCCTTTTAACCAAAAAAAGAGAACCACATTCCATCACTATGGTCACACCACACCATTCGCATAAAAAAATCAACGTGGGCATGAACTTTGGATTGCCAATCCATACCAAGAATGACATCGTAAGGCCTCGACGCTACCACAAAGAGGTTCCAAGAAAAACTATCACCTCCAAGGGTCAGGTCACACTATCTGCAAAGGTGTGTGATCTCTGAATCTTCCCTAGATGGTGTTTCTAAGCATAAGGGTCAAGTTAATCACTCAACTCGAATATCAAGGTTTCGAACAATATAGGCAGCCATAAAAGAATGACTAACACATGTGTCTATCAGTACGACAACCAAAGTAGAAAAGGCATAGATTGTATCTCTAATCAATATAGGAGTACTTGATTCATAATCCTCTACTGCCAGTTGTTGTCCCTGCCTCTGCCCACCAGCTCCCTGAGACTGGGGTGGACCCCCTGGGGGTGGTGGTGGTAAAAGGTCAAAACCCCAACCACCTCTAGCTCCTCTCCGAGCTCCTCTACCACGTCCTCCGCCCCACTGATCTGTCTACTCCACACATTGCCTCTTCCACGGTGGTACATCCTTTGCTCCCATATCAGTAGCACGGCAGGTCAGAAAATCTCGAGAAAGATGTCCCCTACCATCACAAGAGTAGAATCGCCTAACTTGATGCTAGATGGATGTGCCCTACGAACCCTATACGACAGATCCCCTGTCCTGGGATCTCCTCTGAAAATGTCTCCCACGCCTAGGTCCCTGACGTCGGCTCCCTGCTGCCGAGGTCTCTGCTCTAACTCACTCACTACTGACAACAGCCAGCTGTCTCTGCTCTCCCTAGAAGCTCTCGACCACCAAAGCCTGCTCGAGCGCCCCAACATAATTAGGAATTCTCATAGGGATGATGCTAGCTCGAATTTCTCTTCACCATCCCCACTCGAAAGTCTGAGCCCTTAAGTACTGATCTATGACCATATCCATCGAGTACCGTGAGAGGTCGGTAAACATCGATGAATAGTCAGCCACCAACATGGTTCCCACTGGGGTTGAAGAAGCTCATGTATACGTAATTCACTCAGGGTAACCGGTGAAAACTCCTATATGGGGAGATGCTCAAACTCTGACCACTCAAGAGTCACCGTGTCGTGGGTCTGGATAACCAAATTCCACCATCACCATGTCAAGACCAGTATAAGGCTCACATCCAGGATCACCATCTGGTATACCGGTGTCTTGACCAAATGGAAGACTCTAGCCACTGCCTCAAGCCAGTCCTCAGATGCCCGAGGGTTAGGCTCACCTCGAAACCTGAGGGGTATCTATCTTTGAAACTCGTGGAGTGCGCTCAGCCTACGCTCATCCACTACTGGTACAACAGGAACTAAACACTACTCCACAGGTGGTGGAATAACTGGCACACCACCCGATGGTAAAATAGGGGGATCTTGTCCCTGTATCGAATCTTTATCCCTTAGGGGGTCATCCTCATGATCAAGCTGTTGGATCCTAGAGACTGCGCATAGTGGAGGAATCCTGTAAAGAAACAAGATGTATCACAATCAGTGAGTATATCTGGAGAGCTGACACAAGAAGGACATGGAAACCACAACCCATTCTTATATAATTCTTGTACCATTATTTTCCCCTGCAACTAGTGTTCTAATATTCCGAGTTGAAAAGAAAGTAATCTGAGTCATGGTGGATGGATAAGTCGGTCGCTCATATTAAAAGTGGGGTCCCTGGCCAGAAAGATAAACTCGAAACACGTAACACTATTTCCCCAAACCAACTCACAGACTCTTTGTCCTTAGGTAGAACCGACCGCCTCTGATACCACTCTATCACGACCCGTCCTAGTGGGGCCCGTGCTGCAACTCCCTAATCTCACCTCCAATAGGCCAAGGGATGGTGACTGGCACCGAGTAGGAATGTAACTAACAGGGGAGACATTTCCAATAAACATGTACACACACACACACATCTCCAAGACCACAATGTTGAAAAAGTAAAAGATAATAAAAAAGGAAATGCATGAATACACTAAAATACCATCCAACAGAGTACCATAGGAATGTGAAGTACAGTAATGTAAAACCCTAGGCCAAAAGTAAAATCCCACCAATAGAAAGTCTGTAACAATGTCCAACCTGTAAAGAATGGTACTAGGACTGCAATCTGTAGCCGTAGGAACACTACTCAGCCTGCCTGATCTCACTGAGCAACGTCTGGTCCTGGTCCACCTAGAATCCGGTCAAAGGTTTGCACATCTTCACATGACACGACAAGTGCGGGAAAATCCCGTTCAGGGGTGAGTTTAACATTACCCAATAGGACACCCCGAAACCACAAAGGAGTAAAACAAGGGAAAATACCAAAAAGGAAAGATACAGTCATCTCTATAAAATATATTTCTACTGATCATATAACAAGAATATCCAGATATACTCATACACGATCGACTATCGTGAAACCACCACTAAGATCCAGCTCGATGATTCCACTAAACATGTAATAGGGAGAACACATTCCTAGGTTTGAAACGAGATACACAAATCACTCATTCCGGGAGAACTCACCCCACAAGTGTTTAAGAATACGATGTTTAGATGAGGATTACAAACAATAGCTATGGGGTGATTCCAAAAACTCAGTATGAACTAATCCTCTAAGCAGAGGATCAGCGCCTGGGTAAATTTGGTCACGTCGATAGCAAGAACTCTACCAAGGGTACCAGGAAGAACTAGAGGATCTGGCTCCAAGTCTCACAGACGGGATTCCAAAAACACTATTCAGGAAGTCCTATTTAAGGGATCATACTCTTGTACATAGGAAATGATATGAAAAACCATCAGGGAAAAACCAAGGGTACGAACCCTAAGAAAGCATGTCCAAGTAAAATAAGTCAAAAGGATCAAGCCATGTAAAATAAGTTACAAGGCATGTAGTGGGATCACAGGTCGTGTTCCTTGACTCCGGGTATTTCCCATGTAAACAACCCGTGTCTCTTGGCTTGTCATATAAAAAGTAACTACACGACATGTAGAAAGAGTACACGTTGTGTCCGAGGGTCTGGGGTTCACTCCGTGTACGTTGGGAATATGACCATACATGACCAAGACTCGTGTTGCCTTACCGTGTACCAGTATACGAGGTGTCCTGTGTATTTGGATGGGTCTGGCTGGGGAAGGGTATACGCGTCGTGTCCTTGGTTGTGTACCCAACCTATGCTCATGTGCTCCCAGAGTACACGCTAGGTAGTCTTCCGATGAACACACGTCGTGTATCCCATACTACATGCTGTGTAGTCGGGATTTTTCCAGAACTATTGTCTTCCTCCTCACGCCTCGACTGATCTTCCAGATCTCTTTTTTGTCATCCGTTTTCTACAAAACATGAGATCTCGGGTCGCCTCATCGTCATGATGCTGAATATGTGGGTTTTAGGCCTTAAATCTGCTCCAAAATCTGATTCTGGTCCCTCGTGCATAAATTGATCGATGAACGATATCTTCCGATCATCTTCGATCCATCCATCTCCAAAGAAGTCACACCTCCGTGGGGTTGTACCGACGCCAGAACTTCTATTTGTAATCGTTGTGTCACACAATAGATGTGCAACAATCCATCATTCATATCTCCATGAAGAACGTGTAGAATGCACATGAAGAACATGAGGAAATCGGGGAAGAAAGGCATAATAGATCGAGAGGGATGAAGCTTGATCGATGTTCGTTTCGATCTTGATTATTCACCACTAAAAGGCCAAACAAATTCAAAAACAACCTTCAAGAATCAAAACCCCAAAATCCTAGAAAAATCCCATCCCGCAAACACGATCGATCCGCAAACTAATTTGTTCATGGATTAGTCCACGTTCGTTGTAGGAATCAAGAACGGGTAAAGGAAACCAAAATAAAACATTCTGCATGGATTCACAACGTTTTTTGGTGAAGACCTGGTCGCTGCGTCGTCGTTTCCAGTGAAGCTCATCAAGAAAACTATCTCCTCATTGGGGTTCCCTCAAGTGCCTCCAGAGCCTCCAAGGGTTTCAGGGTTATGAGGTCTGTAAGCCTAGATCCCCGCAAAAATCTCTATTTAAAAAGATATATGATATTCAACACCATAAGATTTAATAATTTTTTTTTACTAAATATATTATTATGGTTACATCCAAACACTAGATTTCACCATCGACATGCACCAACCGATATTAAGTCTTGCCTAAGGTAAACTTGCTGCTTTGAACGCAATGGTTCCCTTGGATTTCTAATCTGAGAAACCATTCAGGAGTTATTCTACTTTTTCAGGAAAACCACACGCGCATGTAATTTAGTTATTTAATTAAATTGAAACATTTGTTCTGGGCACACCAGGCCTCGGAAGAGTACGCCGTCACAACGCCTGGTCTCGAAACAATCCCCATATAATATTAAAATAAAATACATAGAAATCCGAGACATTATAGAAATGATCAAGGATAACATAATCTTTTCATTATTACTAATAAATACCATGAAACTGTACGTCTTTCCTTCCATGAAAATTGAAAAATTCACCTTATGTAGTTAACATGCATATATAAATGTATGTAATCTTATGTTTCATTATTAATTCATAGGATAAGACTTTAAATGACACATTCTTATAATTTCCCTTTTAAAAATATGAAATACCACTTCTTGAATGAGATCTTCACTACCAACGCATCCAATCATTCATCTTCTTCCAATGAAAAAAATATGAAAAACACATTTTCACTTTTTATTTTCTTATGTTCTCTTAAATAGATTCACTGGACATCCAATATCTTTTATATGTTCTGTATTAATCCAAATTCTATTTTTAAGAATCATTATAATCATTTTCATGATATATAAACTTTAGTATATTTTCGTACATTTCATCATTAGATTTTATTCTCTATAAATTTTCATAAACACAAGTAACACTGTATATAGGTATTGTGACATTGTGGTATATCTGTACTGCTCAAAAAAATTATAGATAATAGAAACCACCATAAGGACTCTATGATTTTTGCATAGAATTTTTTTGGAGAATAAATATCTTGTAGTCATCGATTCTCATACACCTGAGAAGATTGTGGTGATGGGTTTTCATATGCATGGATGATCCACGTAGGTTCCTTAAAGATGAAACAAAATATTTTTTTTCATAAAATAAGTAATTAAAAATGGAAGGTATAAAATTTTTTCATATGGAATCGTTATTTCATATATATTTCTTTCAAGGATGATTATAAGTATTTATGTCCTTGGTCACCGTTTGTCATGGAATTACCTTGAATATCTATACATCAATCATAAAATATTGGAACTCTTATTAACATAAATATATTTACATGTGGACATAAAAATATAACACCATAAAAATTCCCACATATTATTCATTAGATTTTATTATTAAAAAAACTCAAAAACTCTTTTATTAAATTGTTTATGAAAGGATTCTGTGGTATAAATGTGGTTCTCACTAATCCTACACCACATCCAAGTATAATTAATATAATAAATTCAATAATTTCCACACCTCCTTTTCATATTGAAACCCTAGAGGGGGAATCATTATTTTGAGATAATTGAAAACTAAATTTCCATTCATGGGGGAGTACTAGATATTGGAATAGAATGAATGAATATGCTCCATCTCTAGTGATTACTGAAATTCAAATCACTTCACAAAATGATTTATTTAATGTATTTGTGGTCTAAGGACACCACAAACAATTCACCAAACTATCTATGTCTCAAAACATTTACCACATGAATAACAAAAACCAAGTATACATAATAATTAGGGTAGTTCCATTCATGGGGAAGTAGTTATCCAAATCTATAATCCAAACCCCTATTTTTTCTATTTGGAAATTTAACCAAGACATACTTATGATTAAACAAATTAAGACATAAATCATTTAACCATTTGGAAAAAATAAGAAAATTATTTATGTTTTACATTTTCATTATCTTATTAAATGATTTTTCATATTGGTTAGTCATTTGGAACTTTGAAACAAATGTTGTTAAATATACCAAAATATTAGAGATCATTGAAAAATAAAAATTGAATATTTTGTAATATCATACTATTTTAATGAATTTATATACTTTAATCAAATTTGAAGGATCATTGTAAAACATTTTAGAGTCCAATTTCATAGGATCCAATGAGATTACAGAATAAAAAAAAATACATGAATGCATAATTTTTCATCATCAATCAAAAAGCTAAATTTAGGTAGCCTCTAGAATTTTCGTTACTCCCATAATGTTTATAGGAAAATATGGAGATATTGATCATGCTCATCCTAATAATTTGAATAATTTTTGAACTATCTAAAAATATCATAATAAATGAGTGAATAAATGGATGAATGATCCTAAACATTAGTGATATAGACATAGATAGAGAATTATTCAATCTGGATGGTACTATAAAATATATGAAATATGTATACTATATCAAAAAAGACATATTTCGTATATCCTATAGCATTACCTAGAGAAGAGGACGACTTGAAAGTATGTCGATAAAAAAATACTTCCCACTTTAACTAATCAATGAGATAATTTATTCATTGAAAGGGAATCATTTTATCACCATCACATGGTTCCACATATTGTAGTATACATAGTTAAATATCCTGATATTAATCTTCTTAGAGAAGAAACTATACCACCTAAGAGATGATTGGTCGGTGAAACAAAATATTTTCCCTTTAACTCATCAAACTGAATATGAAATTACAATAATTAATTTTGTTTCCTTTAGTATAGATGATCTGATATTAGTTTAGTCCTATAAAATTGTTTGATATTAAATACCACATCCTTGATTGTAAGAAATAAAAATAAATCTTCATGGAAAATGTTTGGATAAAGTTACACTAAATGTGTTATCCCCAATATTTTTTTTACCATATTCCACTCTATGGATAAAAATAACCACATCGGTGTTGATCATTCAATTTTTCATTTGATGAAGAATTTTTCAACTAGTATGAGACACAAATTAATCATGGAGTGTGTATTGAATACTATAAGATTGTGAGAATGACAAACATTGATTATTTTAGTATGTGAAGGCTGGAAAATAGGTTAACCAGTATATTCATAGAAGGACGTTGAAGGATTTATATTAAGAATAATCAAAAAATGGATATGAAAAAGGATACCACTACTAGGGAACAAGAAAAAAATTTCTTGATGTCTCAATTTTATTTTTGAATGGGGTATCCAAACTCATATGAATTAGCGAGAAAAACTCTTTAAGTTCAATAAGAGTATCTAATTTCACAATGGGATAATAATGTGAAATAATAGAATCAAATGAATGAAATAAAAATGAATTGAACTAAAAGATATTACCTCTATCTTTATAAGGACCTTACATATATTTTCAGTAGATTCATCTATGACATATAACCTTATTTATCCCTTATGATAAGCTTATGGTGGAAAATCCTATATAGGTTATTTCATATTAGCTAAATAGTAATGGATACTATATTATCCTACACAACAAAATGATTCCGAGGGTATTCAACAACCTATGGTAGATTAAGAAATGGAATATTCCTATAACACCCAACTGGGTAAATGAAATATAATAGGACATTCCAACAAACCACTTATACATAACCTTTAAATATGGATTCATTTTCTATAAGAGTATAATTGATTTAAATTAATAAAATTAAATTTTCATGATATTTCTTGAGGATCCACTTTAATGACACTATTTAAGATTACCTTCAGATTAAGGAATTAGAGGCATACCATTTACATGGATCCCTTTCTGAGAGGCAAGCTCATCCTATGTCATATTTTTTTTGTTTTAAAGACTAGATATTAATAATATATAGTTTGGATAGGCATTAATATACACATAAACTAACATTAATTCATTGATGTCTTAGTGAGGATGGATTTCTTCACCATGTCAGAAAAGGTTATTAGAATAAAGGATATTAATTGAGTTTATAGATTCTTTTCCAAGACCATAAAAAAATACCATAACTTTGATTCATTATCTTAACTATTATATGTAGTCACGAAATTTAAATAAATGAAAATACTGATGTAATTCATTATAGACATTAATACTTACCTCTATACCATGAACTCATAATATTTTACTTGAAATAAGTTTTCAAGGTAAAAATACTTGAAAAAAATCTATTAAAAGATCTAGGTAATAACTTTTCCATTCATATCCTTGAGCATAATGTCCCGTTATCGATGAGCTAACCCTATCAATAAATTTGTCACTATTATCACCTAAACGTTATCATGTGTTTCTATTATCTCCATTATTTTATATATGTGATTAACCCATTTATCATCAGTAACACGTGATGTTTTTAAGAAGCATATTTTTTAATAAAAAATATTTTTTAAAATAAAAAACTATCTTTATTTTTTCTTTTATATTTGTTTGATGGAATTAAAACTGGATTAAAAATAAGTCATAAAATATAGGAATTAAAATAATGACACTATATTCATTCATATTAAAATAATATAACAATTTCACATAAAACTATATATTACACACCATAGATTATTACTCACCATAGATAATGTCATCCATTAAAAGGGAATAACTTAATAGAGTTCAATAAATATAGAAAAAAAATCATTAACAATAGGAGATGTTTTAGACTATCCTAACACTTGAGGATTATCAATAGAGAAAGAAAACATATAATAAGGAAGAACATCATGAATGGAAAAAACAAATTGTGAGATCTAAAATGAACATAGTTGAAATTATTTGTGTGACCTAAGAAGTGTGAATGGAAAGAATGGGTTTAATAAGGAATTATATAGGAATGAAATTTGGTCATTATAAATATTTCTATTGCAAGTATAATCATTAGAAATATAGTATTTGTAATATAATCATTTGACATATATATATATATATATCTAATTGGTATAATCATATTGTGTATTTTCAATAGTAAATTTTAATTAAAAAATCCTTGAATAAAAAATAATTTAAAAAAAGTATAATATTAAATTAATATACAATATTTATATGTGATATGTATTATTAATAAAATTATAATTATTAATTTATGATAGTACACATATATAAAATTCATAAAAATAAATTTATATCAATGGATTAGTAATATTAATATTTTTAAATATAATTAATTAATTTTAATGGTAATGATTATTTAATAAAAAATTAATATTTAACATAGAATAATTTTCAATCAATAAATTTATATTTCATCAAAACAAATTTTATTAAACCATATTTTTAATATTATTTTTACACTCCTTTATAAATAAATTGAAATCAAATAATATTAAAAACACATACTGCTGGACATGGGAATTTTTTTAATCAAATAGTTTTATTTTTTGTATTAAATTAATAAATTTTTTAATTTGAAAAATATAAATTTAATATTAGTTTTTATTTTATAATTCCAAAATTCTCTTGGTATAAATATTTTGGATTTTTTTATTAGTCCTCTTTTGTTGAATAGTGAAAATATAGTTGTTAGAAAAACATTTTCTTGTATTATAAAAGTATATAATAGAAGTTTATTAAAAAATTTAATTTATCAAATATTATTTTAAGTAATGAAAATATACATTTTAAAATACTATTCTAAAGGTATAAACCCTTGGTTTTAAATATTATGAAGTCAAGTAATATTTTCAACAAATGAAACTATTTTTTATCTTTTAATTTAAATAAAACAATTTTAGATAAAATTCAGTTTTTAATTTCTTTGAAATCCATATAACTCAAATATTTTTTAAGAATCAATTTTAAATTCTAATATAAAATACATGGATAATCTTATCATACAAAAAAATAATTTTCTTAAAAATATAAATTCTTCTAAAAATGTTTTTTATGCTTTACACGCACTAAAATTAAAAATATTTTTTTATCAATTTTATAGTTTTAATCAAATAAAATTATTTAATTATGAATAATTAGAAATTTTAAAATTGCATAAAAAAAGGAAATTTCATATTTTTACCAAAATTTATGTTTCCATAGTAAATGTTATTAATTGTGGTAAAACAATTACTTTTTAAAAATGATACTTGTCTGAATATTTTTTATTTTTAAATTAAACATATATTTTCTAAATAAATTCTCTAAAATGAAATTTAGAAATATATACATGAAAATTAACAAACATTTAATTTATAATCAAAGTTATATAATATTAAGAACTCCAAACTATTAAAACATCATATTTCTAAAAAAAGGGTTTTCTACACATAATATGATGTAAAAAAAACAAAAATATTTCATGTATTTAGAAATAAAATTTGGTTAAATGGGGCCCTATTCGAGTTAAGCATGTCAAAATGGGTAATACAATGTGGTAATATAATGACGCTCAAATTTTACTAAATAAATTTGACATATAGTCCTCATTTAATACCTTTTTTAGTTTATAAATTCAATCATACATGTTTCAAAAATATTTCTCCAACAATTTTACATTACTATCCAAACCCACTTAACCCCCATGTGATATGTTTTTACCCCTTACCTAACTTTAGTTCCTAGGAAAACCACCTCTCTTTCACCTAGAAAAAAAATCTCTTTGAAACCAATTTTCTCATCCAAAGCCACCCCAAATGAATTGATCATGACATTCCATTACCTTTAACTCTCTATAAAGACCTTTTAAAGAGTATCTATGGTTATAAGGAGTTCTCCCAAGCTTTAATAAGATGCATCGAATGAAAATGGTTATCCTTATTTTATTTTTTGTTCATGTAATTCTTTTCTGATAAGCCCTTTGATTTTAAATTCATTATGATTTCATTTTTTATAATCAATCTTTTAGTATCCAAATTATTCCCTAATTATAAGTTACTAACCCTCTATATCATTAAACCCTTTTCATAATCTATTTTTTCATAGTCATCTTGATGCCTAAATCGCAACTTAACTCTCTCTATCCTATTTTCAATTCATTCACTTATGTTTTTTATAATAATTTTTATATCTATGTTATTATACTACCATGTGTTCATAATCAATCCTTTACTCCATAAATTATTTCATATTGATGATATACTAACTTTATCTATCATTAATCCCATTCTATAATACCGTTTGTATACTCATCCTGCTACCAAAATCATTATCTTATTTTGTATGACATATCATAAGGTTGTGAATAACCAAATCTACTGTCATTTAAGGGTATCCATATAGATGTAAATTTATTTCATTGATTGTGCAATCCCATGTTTGAAACGAAAAATTTCTAAAAATGTGTTAAAATGACATGTTATTATGAACATTGATTATTGTGGAACACATAATGATATACATTTGAATGTTGTTCTTCGATAATTCTCTTATTCATTGGGTAAAAAATTAATATCTTGATATTTATCATTTATAATACCTTGGAAGTATACCTTTATAGTGTTTTATGATACATTTGGTGAATAAACATGGTAACACGCTTTTATAGATACTTAATGATGAACCTTTGTGATATTCTTATGAATATATCATGTTTATTTTCACACCCCAACCTTGTGAATTAATTATTTTGATTATTTTAATTATTTTTAGTCATTATTTTGAGTTCTTTTAGAAGATGGGTAAAATTTTAAACTTTTGAAATCATTTTTACCATTGCTTGGCTATCCTACACGGTTAGGAGTAATGGTGAAGTGACCATGAATATTCCATAGTGGGTTTGAGTTGTGGAACACAACTTTTGCATAGTCTATATACCCATGTGACCAACACATGGATTGGCTCTATAAGTGTGTAGTGACATAAGGCATAGTTTGAGCGCAGTTTTCTCAACTGTGTGTCTGGCTACAGGCGAACCGTGAAGCTATCCAATATTCTATATAAAGAAGAAAATTAAATGAAAAATAAAATGAAAAATAAAATGAAATAAAAAAAATAAAAAAGAAATACATTAATAATGATAATATTGATAATATTATTATTATGAATAATAATAATGATAAAAATTATTGTGTTTTTATTATTATTGTTGTTATGAAATTTTCTAATATTTATATATTTATTATTATGTGATCATTATTATTAATAATATTATGTTGTTGTTATTATCATTACTATTACTATAAATATTCTTTTTTATATTTTATATTTTGGTTTTTGAAAAACCTATGGGAGGAATCCCCCCTTTCCTACCTACTAGGAATGATGCCCAACTCCCCCACGTGACCCCTCGGGATGATCCCCCCTCTCACACGACCTACATGTAGAGCGACTCCATAGTCGAACCCCCCGTAAGCAGCGCACACCCTTACATGTCCACGAACTTCTTGTGGTGTACACGACCCCTTAGTCGACTTCATATAGCACAAAAACTCCCCTCAGGTTCCCCTATGACCTTAAATTAGTCTGATTCCTTGTGGGTTCCCACATTAATCTCCTAAATATGGGTTTCTCTTCTCCTCCCCTCCAATGTTTTGGCAATTTTCACGAATATCATTGCCCTACCTATATGGATAAAGACATAGGTTAGGGATTGATTCAGTTTTTTATGATTCATACGATTTTAAGGTATATAAGCGATATCTTGGTATCCATTTGTCTGTTTTTCAGCAACGACTGCTAAAGGCGGGGTGGAATAGGTTGAATTTCTCTATTGTCATCATTTCAGGGTATGATTCTAAACTAGTTGTTGGTTTCTCACCCTTAATTATAGGATCTTATGGTGTCTATGAGTCCTGAGGAAATTATGTAGGGTGTTGTTATCAAGTTCGAAGGGAGAACATGATTTTTAAAATGTATATATATATATATATATTTTGCATGCATGTTTCATCATGGTTCTGGGAACACGTGCATCCATTTATGGCTATATATATATATATATAAGTGTGTGTGTGTGTGTGTGAAAGTTGGATGTCTTTTGAGTTAAAAAGAATATTTCTAGTCATTCATTGAGGCATGATTTATATGGATTGACCATTAAATTTCAGTCTAATTTATTTCATGTTTTATCACCATGTTTTTAAATATATTATTGATATCGAAAAGTTAGTAAAATTCTATATCTTGAATTATAGTGGTTTATTTCATGCAATTTATTATAATAAAAGGTTTGATTTCATTTTTCTCATTATGTGATGGATAAAATGTCCCGTTGACCTTTATAAATTTGTTTTTGATTTAAAACGGTGACTTATATTTCTTAAATGTTTGTCAATGTGGATTTCTGGCTCTTAATGTTGTGTGTGTCAGATCTTTTGAAAATATAATGGTGTTGATTGGTTGGTTGAGGCCTATTTGGTACCTTTTAATAGTTAATTAATTTGAAAACTCTCTTTGGTATGTAGCTCTTCCCTTGTTGGATATTTATGAGAATGGGTGTCCCTCGGATATGGAATACCTCATGTGTTGATGGTTGAAGGCGAGATGGGGGAAATCCATTAGAGTGATCCAGGGTTACAATTTTTTGTATTGCTTGTGTATTATGCATGTATATGTGATGAATTTATTGTGTGACCTTGATGGCTCACCCCCTATTGGTCTGAACATGGGAACCTAGCATAATGATCAAATTTTCAGTGAGTAATTGCTCGAATAGTTCAGTTTACACACCAGCTAGTAACCCATATCAGGGGGATGTTTTGTTATTATTTATTGGTGATTGGGCCCCTCGATAGGCTAGATTTGGTGATGATTGAGCATTTGGGGACAATGGTGTCATCTGGTAGGGTATTCCTTTAGGATGGGTCATATGTATATTATATTCTGGATAATTCATGAGCACCTTGGTTCTGCCATGTCTTTTGACACATAGTTGTATACAATAGATGCTTTTGGTGCCTTTTTGCTAGTTATTCATGTGCTTTATTTTCTATTTCCCTTATATTGTGGTTGTTGTTCATACTTCCTTGTGTGTTGTAGCCTCTTTGAGAATGTGATGGGTTGGTTTCAAAATGTTTATGTAAAATTAGCTAAAAATATTAATAAATTTCATTCATCCTTTTTAAGTGAAATAATTTTTTTTTATCTATAATATGTTAATGTATATTTGTTGAAGAAGAATGTGGTTTTAATGTGAAAAGGGAGAATTGACGATGATTTATTTTAAAGTGGAAAATGTGTGAAAACCTTGTTTTATACATTCTATTTAAAACATGAAATTGATGGATCTTTTATTTAAAGGAAATTCAAAATAGAATAGATTTTTTTGGGACATAAACTATGTTTTAATACTCACACCTATTGTTTTACATTTATTTTCTTATTTGATTTATGCGTATTTCTTTGATTTGGTTATCATAGTGTGATATTAGTTTGAGGTCAGTGGTAACCCACAGGGTCACGTAGAGATATGTACAATCTTATTTTCCACCATTTCTTGTTTTTATATTCATTTTTCAGTTTTTATTTATTTATTTTCCTTCATTTATTGACAAAATTATACCCACCATGTTAATTTTTATGACCGACACTAGTTTCCATCCTATGGGGATCGGTAACGCCCTTTGGGCCCTGTCACGGGTCAGATCAGCTGACGGATTTAGGGAAAACCCAACCTAGTTCATGAAAAATGGTATCAGAGTAGTCCCTGATTTTTTACGGCATCTCGTTGTTGGAGAATAGGACTATTAGGAATCGGGAGGTAGGTACAAGAATGGAATCGTGAACCCTTAATCATTTCGAACCTCAAGTTGCTTGGGATAGTCTAGGAATTGAGTATTTTTTTTCTATGTTTTGGATTGAATGATGACAATAGAGGCGAACTAGTGTTACATCCTGATTTTACATGGACTAGTGACCCATTTGGGGTCTGATTACATACATTAATCCCCTCATGGTTGTTAATGTTTACATGGGTAATGGATCACTACCATGTCGTCGGGTTAGGCATGACTGCTAGTTATTTATTCGTGTAGTTTTTGGAAATTTGAGTTTTTTATATGGTTCTGGTTAGTGTAAGGGTGATTTCGAGAAATGAAAAATGTTTTTAACATGGTATTCATTCTTTAAAATGGATTTAAATTGATAAAATGTGTTTCAAAAATTGAAAGCATTTTGGTTTTAGAATTTGGTAATTTTTTGGAATTTCTAAAGTAATGGTTTGAGCACAACCTTGGGTGCTCATCATGGATGTTTTAACATATGAGGGTGTTTATGGAAAGTGTGTGTTGGTGCATATAGATCGATTCAAATGAAAACTAGTGCAATAGTTCATCGGATTACATGGGTGTGTAATTTAACTTAAAGGAATGGATTGGTATTTACTAATTAAATTCATAAGAGGAAATGATTTTGGAAGTTAAATTTAGTTTAAAAATGGTTTTTATGTATTTGTAAAATGGCCTTAGATGAATGTAGTTTTGAGAATTTAAATCAAATTGGGGGATTACTAAAAGAGATGTTTTGGTTATGCATGTGTGTGTTTTACTTTTTTTCTTCTCAATTTATTCCTATCATTTTTGTTTTGTTTTGATGATAGTTTTGGTATTTGTTTTTCATATAATTCAGAAAATACTTCATAAAAAGGTTCTAAATGTTTTTGGTAAGTCATGCCCAAATTTTGGTTCTTCTGGAATACTTCCTATTATTTGTGGTGATTGAGGTATGTAAAATGTAATAGATTGTCTTAAAGAGGTACGGTGTGTCCTCAAATAATTGAAAAATCATGGACCTTCTAGAGACTATGCTATTCTAAGGTTGTCTAAATCTGAAGATTTAGATCTGTGAGAGTTGGTTGTCCGATCATCATGGGAAGGTGGGGTGACATGGGAAATGTAAGTGGCCTCCTTTTTCCAAGGGTTTATACCCAAGGGGGTAATGTTGAAGAAGGTGGCAGTGTAGAGGGATGTTCGGTAGGGCCCGCAGTCAAAAAAAGTTTACATTGAACACTTTAAAGGCATGATTCCTCAATTTTTTGGGTTATTCATCCAGATATTTTGGGAAAGGTGGTATCATCTGGTAAAAGCTATTTCGGGATGTTGGTGAATGTGAAATTTTATGCAGAGTCAGTTCCCATGTTGTAGTTAGTGGTAGCTGACTTTTTTGAAGGTTCCCTATATGGATTAGAGTGCATACTGGAGGGACCTAGCTCTAAGAAGTCATCTCCATTTGTCCTACCTTCTATTTTGTCAGACCATTCAATTGTGTGCAAACTGTGTGTCTAGTTCTGGCATTTGAAGCAATCATGTCACATCCCCCCGAAGACCTGACATTGTTGTGGAGGTTTGGGTCACAAGGAGAAGTTCTATAGGTAGAATTTCACAATTAAGGGGTTATGAATGTGGGATTCTCTTACCTGATTATGAGGCACGAGATGATTCATCAATTGGATCCCCGTCCATAGGTCTCAGGGTGAATCTCACGCACAGTTAGGGTTTTCCGGGGTATGTGAGACCTTGATCTGGTTATTTTTATTTCATTTTTGAATAGAGATATTTTAGGTTTCTTTATTCTAGTTATCCTTATATTGTACGTTCATCATCTTATTCTATAATTATTATGAACTCATTTTAATTAAATATTTACAGTTGTGTCTATTCTGAATGTGGTTTTTTATAATCCTTCATTTTCATTAAAGAGTTTTTGGACCTTGGGAGAGTTGTTTTGGTTTTATTTGTAATTTTTTAGAGACATTTGAATCCTGTGTAATTGATAGATGGTAATTCAAGTTTATTTTTAGGTTTAATTTTCTTTTCAGGGGTTTTCCTCTAGTGTTGGGGGTTCATTGGTTATGTTGAAAAAATTTGAATTCCATCAGTGTTGTGGTTCACCCTTATACAGAGGGTTGTTAGTTCTTATAGGAAGTTCCCTTGTTCCGGTACTTCGGTATGTTGGGTTTCCTTGTAGTGAGTTCTTTATTTATATACTCATGGTCTGGTTTAGGTTTTGCGAGGAAATTGTTCTGAGTATGTGTTGGGAGTTCCCTAATTCCCGATTTCATTGAAGGTGTTGTTTTGCTAATGTGGAGAACACGAGATAGTTTCAGAGGTCTCCGTTTTCATGGATTCTCCATAGTCAGTTTTTCATTGAATTCTTGGTGTGGATGGATGGGTTACAAATTTTCTGTGTTAGAAAATTTATTATAGTGGGGAGAACCTTCTCGTGTTCTCTCCTCATTCTTGGACTTTGGTTTCTTCGTGATCGTTCGAGTGTGACATGTGGGAAGAAATGTCACCATGAGGTTCCTTGATTCTCTTGGTTGTTATCAGATATGGGCTGAACTTGTGGTTATCCATTTGAAATGTGACATTTAGGGGTAATAAATTATTTGTAGTGGGGAAAATTATCCCACCCCAACCTTGTAAATTAATTATTTTAATTATTTTTAGTCTTTATTTAGAGTTTCGTTAGCAGAAGGGATGAATTTTAAAAAATTTGAAGATTTTTTTATGCTCCGCGGTTATCCCACACATTTAGGATTAACCGTGCAGGGTTCGTGTGGTTACCCTAACGGGTCTGAGTTACTACACATGAATTGTGCATGGTTTATAAAACCATGCGATAAGCATGTGTCTTGGATATTTATTTGGGAAGATCCGTGTGGCATGGTTTGAGCACAGTTTTCTCAGCCACGCATACGGTTTTTGGCAGACCATGTCGTTTCCCAGTATTCAAAATAAATAAAAATTTAAATGATAATATATATGAACAATAAAATGTAATAGTTAAAAAAAAGAATATTATTTTATAATGATAGTATTGATAATGTTATTACTACAAATAATAATAATGGTAATAATAATAGAATTGTCATTATTATAACTATTATTGTTAAAATTTTAATTATAATAATAATAAATATTATTATTATGTTATCATTATTATTATTTTCATTATGTTGTAATTATTATCATTATTACTACTACTACTATTTTTATTATTAGTATTTGATTTTATTTTTAGGTTTTTTGAAAACTTTTGGGAGGTCTTCACCCCTTTCCTCCATACTATGTACGACACCCAACCCCCTCTCCATCTCCAGCGCATGATCCTCTGGAAGACTCCACAACTCACACAACCTCCCTACAGCACACCTCCTTGGTCGAACCCCCTCATTCGGTGCACACCCATCCTTGGATGAGACCATCCTTTGGCACATGCGACCCCCTGGTCAACTCCATGTATCTGGTGAGCTCCACTATGGCCCCCCTCCGACATTTGATCCATATGATTTTTCATGGGTTCTTGCTCGAATCTCAATTTTTACGGTTTCTCTTCCCGTATCCTTCAATTTTCTTGGGATTTTTATACTTATTCTTGCCCTACCAATTTGGTTGAAACAATAAGTGAGTGTTTGATTTGGTTTTCCTGCTTCTTCAGATTGTAGGGTATGAAAACGGGTATCTTAGGACCAATTGGTCCATGTTTTAGAAACATCCACTGGTGTGGAGGTGGTTTAGGATTATTTTCTCTGAAGTCATCATTTTAGTGTAAGCTTCTAAACCCATTGTTTGATTCACACCCTCTATTTTAGGATCTTATGGTGTTTGTGTGTCCTGGGGAATTGTGGTAGGGTATTGTGATCAAATTTCAAGGGGGAAAATGATTTTTACCAGGTATGGAAATATATATATATAGAGAGAGAGTGTTTGTGTGTGTGTTCCCTCATGGAGCGGGTAACCCATTCATCCATTTAAGGATATGTATATATATATAAACACACACACACACACAGAAGTGTGTGCATGTGCATGAGTAGCTACTTGAGTTAGAAATCATTGTCCTGACCATTCTTTGAGTTCAGATCACCTTTGATTAATCATTAAATTTAAGAATAATTTATTTCATGCATTTCACACCTACTTTTTATATTAATTATTAATATATAATTGTTATTACAATTTTATGTCCTGAATTGGAGTTGTTTATTTCGTTTAATGTATTGAAATAAATTGTTTGATTTCATTTTTCACATCATGTACTTGATGAAATTCAATGTTGGACATTATAAATGTTTTTTAGATTTAAAATTGTGACTTATATTTCATAAATTAGTGTCTAAGTAGATTTTGGGTTTTTAAAGTAGTGTGTGCTTGTTATTTTGAAAATGGATTGCTATAAAATTATTGGTTGAGGCAATTTCGGTACTTTCTTAAAATAAGTTACTTTAAAATGTACCTATTACCATGTTACATATTAATGGGAATGAATGGTCATTATTTTAGACTTCCCTAATGTGTTTATGGTTGAAGGTAAGAGTGGAAAAATCTCATGGAGTGATTCAGGGGTGACTCTTGTGTGAGTTTCTTGTGAGTGATTGAAGTATATGTGATGGATTTTTTGTTTGAAATTGTTGGATCACACCCCTTATTTTATGAGAATGGGTAACTAACATAAAAAATGTTTTTAAAGTGAATGATTTTTTCAATAGTTTAGTTTATACACTAGCTAGTGGCCCATGACAGGGGGATATTTTTGTATTATTTCTATGGGATTCAGCCACTCGATCTGGTTGGGTATGGACCCGATCAAGATTTAGGCATTATGATTTCATTAGGTAGGGAATGAGTTTAGGATGAGTCACATGTATAGTATATTATAGATTATTCATGATCTCCAAAGTTCTCTCATATATTTTGTCACTTTGTTACCTTCTATGGATGTTTTTGGTTCCTTGTTTGGATTGTTATTGATGTGATCTATTTTTCATTTCCCTTATTTAATGGTCGTTGTTCCTGCTTCCATGTGTGGTGTAACCACTTTCAGAAAGTGATGGGTAGGTTTTAAAATGTTTATGGAAAATAAATTATTGGTTTTCCCATTATTTTTTTGTTTTTAAGCGAAAGAAAAAAAAAATTCTCTCTAAACTGTAAATGTCTCTTTCTTAAAGAAGAACCGGATTTTAAATGGAAAAATGGGAATGAACTGTGATTATTTTAAAGGGGAAAATGCATGATAAGGTAACAACTAAGCCCCAGTGACAGCACAACCACCCCGCCTTAACATGGCCGTCAGGTCCTGGCCCACCAGGTACCACCAGTTGCCCCAAAAACACGTGGTCCCCACCCTGGGGCCCACCCACGTGCCTAAATGGGTCATGTGACTAATGATATTCCCCACAGGCCAACACATGTCCTTTTTAGTGTGATTTTTCTTCCCTCACACACACCCTAGGAATCTTCCAATAAGGTCACCCATCCTGATCACTACTCCAGGCCAAGCACACTGTACTGTGAAGTTCTAATCAGACAGGCTCCCAAAAAAAGGAGCACCTTATTGACATGAGTCAAATCATTTAGTCATTTAAGCCTTTATCATTTAGGGGTGTTACATAATGAATCATGAAAAGTATTTCGATTAGGCTGTCAATAATACAACTTCTGAATTCTTTGAAATTATAGGGATGTGGTATGCACCAAATGATATAACCGTAAACGTTGGGTAAGAGTTTATAAATAAAATGGCCATGAAAAATCTGATAAAGCAATACCACATTGAGTGACACTTCACATTTTTGGTTGATGAGTCAAATTAGCAAAAATATCTTAAGTTTTTGTGAAAAATATGGGCCAGAATGTAAATTTATATTAAGGTCAATATTAGATAAATTTTTGCATGTTGGAGGATAACCAAATTAGAAGGGCCACACAGTTATGTTCATCCAATATTTTCATAGGATAGAAATTTCATTTATTTATATTTTATATCAAATGTCATTTTTGAGATGATAAGAACATTTCAGGATGTTCCCGTTCCCCTTGTTTAGAAAAGAATTCAACAGTTTTATAACTAAAAGATAAAATACCCCAAAGAAGGGAATGGAAAACAGAAGGCAGCAGTAAAAGTGTATGGTGATTGGAATAAATAATTTTCTATGTTGTATAACTTATGGAACTATAATCTCTCATAAAATATATTTTTTATCTATTGGAAACTGGTTAGTATGTATCCCCCAATCACAGAGTTAATCAAACAAAGGTGAAGTTCAATAGGATTGTATGGGGATTTCATCCATACATTGATGCCTTTCCCTATTATAAACAATTTATTCATGTAGATGGAGCTTTCATGTATTGAAAGTATAATAGTGTTTTAATCATTTTTACCACATAGGATTGTAATTTTCTCCTTTTTTACTTGATTTTTTATTGTTGAAAAAGAGAATTTTGAATGCTGGAGCTGGTTTGTGGCATGTGTACATGTTCATGTCACTCAAAACTTGGGAATTCATATGATATCATATCACCATCGAGATATTATAGTGGGTGGGGCTAGTGATGGGGTTTCATGGAATGAACTAAATTCTATCCATTTTTATTAAATTAGACATATTACATATAATGATAATAAATTTTTATTGAGATGTGTCTATAAAGAAGGCGATCCTCAAGTGGGGTATGTTTTTCTAAACATAATTTTTTTAACAAAAATCAATATCCATTTTAATAAATTATTCTCATATGGTTTCAGCATTAGATACCCCAATAAGAAAGGTTTTATTGATGCATTGGAGAGATTCAAACTTCTAATGATTATGTGTATGAACATATGATGCATATTTTGAAGGAAAAATGGTCATTAGAATATGATGGTGGTAGAAGATATGGCCATATGACCACTAATATAGTAGAGTGCATAAATGGTGTCCTCAAGGGTGTGATAATACTCCAGATCATAGGGTTAGTTAAAGAGACATTTTATTGATGTTTTCACTACTTTGTAGACCAATCCCAAAAAATCCAGTGAGAGGATAGAAAAGGGAATGCATTCTACTATACATTTACAAAGTGATATTGATCAAATACTGAATGAGGCTTCAAGATAGAATTTTCTAGCCATTGATAGGTAATTTTTGAGCTTTCAGGTAAGACAATTCTATGAACATGATACATTCCCTAGTGGACAAGTGTTTGTTATGATTTTGGACAATAAGTACTATGATTTTGTCACCTTTTAGGAATTAAGATGTATATGTGCACATGTTATCACAAGTTGTTCTTCGGTAAATATATCATGGGATCCATATGTTGACCTGATGTATCACATGATCACTTTGTTTAACTATTATAGTTCATCTTGGATGCCAATTGGTGACATTCATTCTATCTCATTTCTTGATGATCAACCATCCATCATCCCTGATATTTCTAGGTTTCATAATTTGGTTATGTTTTCATTTATGATTTTTTCAATGTTTGTAAGTTCTTTAAATTATTAGCTTTACACTACAAGGTTGTGACTCTATGGATGAGACAAGTCCAATCGAATCAGAAATGACATGGATTGTCCTCGACAATGAGGAGGGAGATTACGATGTAGTATTTCTGACGTAGAAGGATAGTCTCGTAGAAGATGCCTCTAAGAGGTAGGACAAGGCTCCACATATCAACATACATGATCGAGTTTGGGAATTGTATCATGAATATGTATATTTTGTTTCGTATGTGGATGTTTCAGTGTTGAATCCATTTATTTCTAACATTCTTCATTTCTTACATGTTTCAATTTTTTGTTTTCTTATTTTTAAATTCTATAATAATGTTTTTTTTGATACTATAACTACTACAAAAAATATTCACAGAATGAAAATGAACATTTCATGCTTCCACATGTAACAAAATTACTAATCAACACAAAACAAGTCAATTTATATAAAAAATATTAACACAATAATTTTTCATTTTCTTATAATATATTTTAAAATAATAGTTTTAAATTATTTATTGAATTTGCTCTAAAAATGTAACAATGATCTCTTTTGTGAAGATGGAATATTTTTAATTTCTCACATCCCAGGCTACTCATGTATCTCATCTGCCATTATAGGGACATCTTGTACCTTTGTTATGTGTATGCAGATTTCACCATTTCCATCATATCGCACCACCTCCCCCAATCATCCCTCATCTTCATCATGCTGGATTCTATGGTGTAGCATTGTGTGACTTCACTTTTATTGATCATGAGCTCATAGATACGCTTTTAGAGAAATTGAGGCTAGATTCAAATACATTTCAATTTAGAGAGTGGGAGATTCCTATTACCCTACAATATTTTTCCATTATGTTGGGCCACCACATCAATGGTGCGGCTCTAACAGGCCGAGTTGGAGTAGATTTGTCAGAGCTTGCACATAGACTACTGGGATAGAAGTCCATGATGATGGAAAGGCCATCATAAGTGGTAGATTATGCATACCGTTGTTAGACAATCACTTAACACATTTATCAGTGGATGTTGATGAGATCACCATGATTTTATTTTCACGTGAATATATTTTGAGGATGATCAGTTGCATTCTTTTTGTTTATCACTCACTACTTTTGTACATCTGATGTATTTACCTTTTTTGGAGGATTTGGATAAGCCAGGTCGGTGTAGATGGGGGTCTTCTTGCCTAGAATATACATATAGGTCTCTATATAGCACATTTCACATTTATAAGATGAAGATCATGGGAAGCATGGTTATTCTATAGATGTGGGTATGACATCACATCCTTCATTTATCTCCACAAGCTCGTGTGCCATTGAGAGAATATATTGTAGTGTAGGCACTGAGTGGATGTTGGTATGTTATTCCATCCTTATAATGTATATATGAATTTAATAACAGTTTATTATGAAATGTAAATAAGAAAATATTATCTATAGGTGGAGTCATGAACATGGACATTCAGATTCCCCCAGACACGACATCCCCCCTGATAGACTTATGTTGGAGAGCATTGGGACACACGATGTATGTGATTATAACATATATTGTTAAATCAATATTCATTATTATACATGTATTCATTTATTAATTGATTATTTATTTTTTATTTCAGATTATATGTATTACATATATAGATTCTATTATCCAGATTCTTCCACCTTACTGTATTGTGATGCTTACAATCAACTCCTGTATGGTTTCATTGATTTATTTTTATAAAGTCGAGTGGCATCATACATATAGTATTTGGAGGCAGTTGGGATTCTTTAAGCATGTTCCAAACCCACCCATTCAGTTAGACTCACTACATTCTTATAAGATTTCAGGAAAGAGTGATTTTTATTGGAGGAGACACCTTGAAAGATATATGGATTTATGGGAATGAAGGAAGGATTCGTAGTTGTGAGGGTTGGGGAAAGTATGATTTCATTTTGTGGAACATATGGATTACACATATTTGAATAGTAGGTCCATAGTCAGATTTCTGACATGACATGGACGAGGCTTTCATGAGTTGGGATACAATATTACTTATATTTTTCTATAGATTTTTATATTCATATTACATAACAACAATTGTTTTTCATAGGATGCTTATATATGTCATTGACTTCACATGGCTGATCCAGTAGAGAGCACCATATTTGACGTGGCATATTTTCACATCCTTGCGACATAGTTTCTTCCATCGATGGAGAAGGATTATCATTATATTTTATTTGATACCCTACATGATGATGAGGATGTTGAGCCTGTTGAGCACCATATAGGTGTATTAGGGGATTATGACCCTATTTGGGATCTTTTTGTTCCACAAGATGAAGATTTCTAGTTTGACCAGTCAGATGATGTTGCTCTATAGGAGGAGGGTGTTCATCATGATCAATTATATGATCCTGTAGCTTCTCCAGCTCAACCACAGGTAGATACAAACATTATTTGGGTTGATATGGATTCTTTATTGGAGACATCGACAACATAGAATCCATCATCTTTCAATGTTGTTGAGAGTTCCATCCAGGATCCACTATCCTTATATGTAAGAATGGGTATAGACTGTGAGACTGTATATCCACCGTCTGTCACACTAGAGGATGGGGAGGTGGATACAGATGGTGATGTGCAACATATGTAAGAGTGCTGACATAGATATACATGTTGTGGATGCATATAGTAGACACCTGGTAGTGGGATAGAGGTGCATATATGAAAGAGGCATAAATTGTGTTGATTTTTGATTTACAATACATTTAGTATGTGCATTACTATTATCATTTATAGAGTTCTAGTTTTTTAATAAGTGTCTTACTATCATAAAATTATCTTCCCAAATTAATAATTTCTATTTGATATTAAATAATAAATATTAATACTATTGATGAAAAGATCTATGAACATCAATAAATCTTTAAAAATAATAATTGATCTCAATGATTTGAATCCAAATATCATGGAACAAGATTCATTGATTAAAAAAATAAAATAGCATGAAGAATAATTTGAATGAATAATGGATAATTGTGAAGATTAGAGGATTATGAATGAAGATAAAAAACAACAATATGAGATGTATGGAATTAGAAGTTTATTTGGAAATGTTTGAGAAGATACATATTCATATTTTACAAAAGGACATAGGTTCTATATGTACACATTCTTCACTAGAGGTTTTTTACTATTATAATAACTCTACCATGTGATAAATTTATGGACATTATAAAAATATTGATTTCATTTTGTTCTAGAATAAGAAACATTCTATAAGAAGGTTATAAATGTGAAGGTTAAGAAGGTGTTAGCATGTCCAAGGATATGTATTTAAGAAGATCATCCATGGGTATGTTATATAAGTTATCAAAATTGATGTTTATGAGTGTTTCCCTTGAAGAGAAGGTAAATATAAAAATATTAAATTAATTACAGAATTAGTATATAAATTAGAATCAAACGAAATTTCTGTAGAATGTTCAGGGAGATTAATGTTATATAAATATGAATAATTTCTTAAATATCTCTTCCTTTGAAAAAAAATAAACTAAATAGAAAAGGGTTGTAATTGAATTAATCAAATAAATAAGAGAAACATTCCAATAGTAAATTGATGCGTTTTTTATTTATCCATTCTCTAGGATGTGTGAACAGGTTTCACGCATCCTTAACAAAATTCATATAGGTTGAGGGAGCCATGTTAACACATCCTAGCAAGGGAAGATGCATAAACGGGGTCCACACATCTTTTATCATGTCTGTGCAGGATGCATGAATGTCGTTGAAGCATCCCACTTTACCAAAGATGTTTTAATGGGTTCAAACATATTGAGAACATTTTTATAAAATACTGGTAACCCTATCCCCTTTCTATAAAAAATTTAAAAAAACCGTTTATAAAAAAGCCCCACTCTTGTCCATATATAATTTTTATCTTCAAACTAAAATCACCGCATGGAATTTGATATTATATTAGGCTTCATATAACATAAAATATGCGTAGAAACTACTTCATCCTTGAACTCATCTTTGAATATAGATTTTTATTCATAGAAACATTGTATTTCAAAAAACAATCCTAATACAATACTACCATATCTTAATACTACATAGAGATCACAAACTCACCATATTCTCAATTAATTCATCTTAAAACCACTGTTTATCATATGAAGTTTTTGTTTTTTCATATCATTATTCATTCACAAAAAATTAATATTCACATAGAATTTTCATCTGTAAATAACCATCCATGTAGGATATTCACTACTTAATGAATGGATGTCTACAAACCATATCCTGTAAACTCAACTGGTTCATCTCCTACGACCGCATAAGATTTTTATGATCACATGGAAGCTATCTATTGTAAAAAAAACTAAATTCATGTAGCACTAATACACATATAATTGTCTATAAACTACACTAATCATCTACATAATATCTTTATCTCCAAGTCAACTTATGGAATAATTTGTATGTTTTTTGGAAATTCACACTCAACTGCATTTCAATCTCATGAGGAGATTTGGAAGATCCATTATGGTGGTCGAACACAATTTCAGTTTCTCATTCTATAAACCCTTATTAGGTAAGGGCTGCATATGCAGGAGGGTTGAATATGATCAATAAAATCATATATTTATAGTGCATTAAATCAAATAGTGGATATCTGCGTGATCAAACAACATTGGGTATATGGGTATCTTCTTAAATGGGTGAATAACTCCCACAACATCTGTCTTTGAGGAAGATTATTTTAAAGCAGTTCTCTATGTATTATAAGAAAATCCATGAATTCTCCTGATTCAATCTACCTAACAAGGATTAACATAGGTCTCACTTCACACTAACTAGGATTTGGCCCCATGGGCTTCTCACATAAACTATGCGCTCCTTCATTCAGGCACTCTGTGGGCCTTATTCATGGGCCCATAATCTTAAATGAGAGCCTTAACATAGGGGTTATCATGTGGGATTATACACCCCCCACACTCCTTAGTCCTCCTACAACCTCCCTGTCCAAATCCCTCATATGTTTTAAACGCATGGTCCCCCTAATTATGGACGATGGATATCCTTGGGGGATTGTTTGGATGGATCCCAATTATATTAGTTCACACATACAATTTCTGTGTGATAATACCAACTTATATGCCCACAAAGATTCCACATAGAATATTCCAAGAAAGAAACTATTCATATTCATTATACAATATGATGTAATTTTTCTCATGGTCTTCTTTTTCTTATTTTATTAAACAGTATCATCACTAACACAAGCCTTGAAAGTTAAGATCAATTGAAACAATCATCAGTGTTATCATAGGGAATTTTCTAAGGATAGCATCTAATACTATTAGATGTATCCATAAAAATTATTCATCCATCACCACTTCATTCAAATAGACAAAAAACACATTAGTCCAACATTAAAAATAATGACGACACATATTCTCAACAACTATTTAACCATATCAGAACCCCTATTTGAATTTAATGGATGAATTTTGCATTATAAAATGAGTATAAAATTTTGATCTCTAACTTGATATTAAGAAACCTTTATTCCCTTCTTCCACTAATTTTTTCGACATGGATAATATGTTTCAATAAAAATATAATATTTCTATTATAGTATTAGATTTTAAAAACATATTTCATCCTTTTTGGTCTTTCATTTTTGACTTCAAAAATCATTTCAACAATGATTTTAGAATTTTTAAATTTATAATGTATTAGTTGAAAAATATTTTCCCTTATTTTATATAAATATCAACTATTTCATATTTTTTTATTCAAAATTAAATCTTTAGAATAACCCTAAATAGATGTTTATGAAAATATGGTTTTAAAATAAATAACCTCTTTCATTTCCGTTGATTTCTCATTACCTTATAAATATTGAGAATAAATATAAATAATTTTCTCTTATTTATCAATAATATTATTTAATATTTCATAAAACCTCATTTATACATGACTAAATATTTAACCAAACACTATAAAACATATATATATATATATCCAACCAATTTATTCTATATTTCTAATATACATTCATAAAAATCATTGTTATTTATATATTTATATCTTTTATAAAATTATTTTATATGATCAGTATCATATTTTGATTGAAAACTATAATCACTAGTACTAAATTATCCATAATTAAAACCATTAATGTATTTTCTTTGTATCATTGATACATTACATAAAACATTATAAATATGAAATCATGTTCTAAACAAATGACATTTTAACCATGATAATATTATTCAGAATAATTGATGTTTCCAAATAATTTTGTGACACAAACTCATTCAAAAGATAATTCATCTTAATCCTTGAAAAAAACTATTATGATATATGAAATTGTTCCTCTTCATCATATCACATATCTTATCTATGACATATTAATAATTAATTTTAAATTCACCATATAGTACATGGTCTATTAGAAAATTTTTAGAGGTACATTAAGATATTATGAAATCCTTTAACGTTGAAATATTATCCTTGATACTAATAACAAAATTAAATCTATAAAATAAAAAAGTTACTAAATCAACATTTATACGATGATTCTAAAACAACATAATTATCAATAATTATTATTTTATGGAAATTCAAGCCTTATTAAAATATTCAAAAATTCATGAAAATATAATTTATTCAGAGCCTATGATTTAAAATAGTCAATGTATTTGTTGGTATTTATTAGAAGATTCATAATTTCAAAATATAATGTTTAAAATAACCCAAATATAATCATATTCATCTCATCATCACATGTAAAAACTATTTCTTTCTAATTTTATCACTCATGAAAAATAATATTGGGTAGTCATTCACGTTTGTCGTGAAAATAGTTTTTAGTTTCTATTTGAGAAATTGAATCCAATCCAACACCAACATCTTTTTAATTAATTATCCTAGTTTCACCATCAATAATAACATAATAATTAACATATAAAATACCAGTATTTGTGAAGTAACTATTTCCTGAATTTCGGTATCAACACTTTTAAATTTTGAATCAAATTTGATTACAATTTCTCTTACACTATAAAAAATATATAACCATATTGAAAATTCAATACATTACAATTTACTCATAAATAATTTTTTATCATCTATAACACTAACATTCATTTCTACTTTATAAATAAATCATATATTTTTTTTCAACTAATACATTATTATTAACAACGCCAATCTCTATAATAACCTGATTTTTGACATCAAATTTTTAGACATATCCTCGTACTAATTTTTTAATAACATATTATATTTTATATTAATTTATACAAAATTATAACAATTTATATTATATTATAATAATATCTTCCAAACTGTGTGGAAATAATATGAATATACAATTTTTATAATATTTTATAGTAACTTATTTGAATTTTTGAAAATTTATAATTACAAATAATAATTTAGTCCAATATAGAATAAATAATATTAATTAATTTTAATTAATTATTATTTATATAATTTTAATTAATTATCATAATTTTTTTAAAGAATAAAACTAATTTGTTTGAAATTTATATGAATATATTAAAAATTATAGAACATTATATTAAATTATACAAACTTATATTAGCTAATACTAATATTTTAAATATATATTAAATTGTACTAATATTTAAAAAATTATTTTAAGTTATTTTAAAATTTATAATTTTGTTATAAATATATTTGTTTGAAGATATGAATAATAATTTACCTTTATTTTTGAGGAATTAATACTAATTTAAAGTAATTATTGCACATTATATAAATTAATAATAAATAGTACAAGTTTATAGAATCTTATATAAATTTATAATAAACTATATCTACTTCTAGTAATTTGAAATTAGTTATAATAATTTTTCTTTTTTACTAAATTATAAAATTTTATGATATTTTCAATTACTTTTTACAAATTGATACAAATTTATAAGAACACGTAACAATTTATATCAATTTATTTTAATTATATTAATTTATACTAATTTATATAAATATATTTTAATTTTTATTATTTGTATTTAATTGTTATAAATTTATAATATTATATATTAATTATCTATAATATATACTAATTGTGAATAATTTATATTAATTTATATTAATTTATATTAATTGTGAATAATTTTTAAAAAGTATTAATATTTTTTCACATTACAAAAAATTATATTTATTTATATAAATTTAGTATGAATTAAAACTGATTCAAAACAATTTACATGATTTTATAGTAAAATATATTATTTTAATGTAATTTTATAATAATATATAATTTTTTTCATTAATTTACATCAATTTATTTATTTTTTAAAATTTATATCAATTTATACTAATTTAGATTAATTTATTTTAACTTTTAATAGTTTTTATTAATTTATAAAAATAATAATATTTTTTAATAATTTATGCCAATTTAAAAATAATTTATAAAAAATTAATATCAATAATAGAAATTTGCATTCGATTATGAAAATTTATAATAATTTCAATTCCAACATATTAAAAAAAATAAATAACAAAATATATGAAATTTGTAAAAAAATTAAATAGAGAATGTTAATAGTACTTAAAAAAGCATTCAATAAATACATTGAAATTGGTTCCTTACCAATTAATTTATTGATATAGTTCTGAATTTTCTGAGATGAAGGTTAGATCAGAGACTAGAGAGTTCATTCATTGAAATTGAGTGTTTTTTTCACATTATTTTTGTAACATCCCAATTTTTAAGAAACACTGTATTCAATAGTATAAAAGATACGATACATCGAGCTTAAATGTACAAGTAAATATTAATATTTAGATATTACTGTTATATCCTAGTTGTTGGAATGGCATAAATGATTAGTATGAACTGAATTATGATAATATGGTTTACACATGTTTAAATAATGATTCATTGTTACCAAAATTTATTAGGAATGGAAATAAAAACAAATTGAATATAAAGGATGTGTTTTTATGAAAACCTTTTTTAAAAAATAATAACCGTGTTTATGAAATCATACCCCTATTTATGAATGATTATTCAATAAAAAATATATGTTATATATTCAATGTAATGTTTTAGACTCATCTAATATTTTATAAAAATTTGATATAAGGACAAGATTAATTTTTTGGATAAAAGAAGTATTTATTTAAAAATTCAGTTTTACAGCCTTTTGATGGAGAATCATTTTTAAAATAATTTTTTGAGTCATTTATATGTTATATTGGACAAAATAATCTTCTTATTTACACTTATTGCATCAATATTTAGTTTGGATGAGTTTTTTATTATTTTCTCATAATTATTATTTTCATTAATTGTTAAAATATGATATATTTTAATTGAAAACACTTTTTTCCATCTATATAATTTATATTACATAATCATATTATTTAATGGTATTAAATATTAAATGGAATATATTTTTAACATTTAATATAATTTTGGTAATTATAAGTAATTTCACAATGAAATTGGAAAAAACACATGTCAATATTTTAGTAGTTTTTACTTCATAAAAACACGCTTTCTGGTTTTGAAATCTTGAATTAATTTTAATTTTATTAATAAAATTTATGTGTTTTGAATTTGAAAAATATGATTCCATATTTGGAAACATAAGGAATTTTGTTTGTAAACATGGACCTTTTATTTTTGTACATTATGAATACTAACAACAATAAATATTTTTTTACCATGGTAAATGGGTAAATAAGGTAAATAAGGGTAAATAAATTATATTATAATAATATAAAACTACCCTAAAATGTGTCCAAATACAATATTTTTATATATTTCAGACCATGATAATCTTTAGGTCAAGCCTATGGAATTTGGGGGCCACTTGGGAGTGAAAATGACATTTCATAATATTTAATTTAATGTAATAGGAAATATAACATAAACATGTATGTTTTACTAAAGAAATTTTAATATAGGTTTTTATAAAAAATCTCTTATACTGTAAGCAGTCATTATAATTAGGAAAATCATTACTATATCATGGTATTTTATAAATAATTTTCATACATTAAATAATAAAAATAATCTATGACACAATGATTATTAAGTGATTAACTTATATTTGAAAGATTCAAATAAATTATATTATAAATATTAAAATAAATGTATTTTGAAAAGTATGGTGAAATCCAAGACTTTTATGGATGATTATGACATCTTATCATTTTTTTTAATTCCATAGGTTTTAATGAATGTAGTATATATGATTATAGAAAAATTCAATTACTAAATTATGTCAAAATTGGAATAAATCTATTTTTAAAGAATATAATATTTTATTAAATGATATAATAGCACTAAAGATATATGATTCCGGAAAATAACTTGTGTAATGTTTCCAATGAAATTAATAAACCACTTTTGTTTCCCATTGCATTTTATAGTAACTATAGTAACCATATGTTATGAAAATACCGGAAGACATGGTTAGAGATAATGTTTTTATATAAGGGTTAAAGATAAAAGATAAAGTTAATTTTGTGACCTAAAATTTCTTAAAACCTATTGGGTGAGATTATTTTGACCCATTATCATCATATACACTAAATATTTAACTTTTTATCTATTATAATTATAAAATCATTTTATAATAAAATAATGTTTCAAGACATTCATAATGTGCCGCTCCACCCTCTTATAAGAGGCCATCACATCTACCAACTTAGTCACACCACTCAAGACCCTTTTATCATCCAAATTATTCTAAGATATTCTCCCAAAATCCCTCCCTTCCTCCTAGAATTATTATATTTGGATAAAGAAAATTAAAGAAATCCTTTTGGATAAAATCAAAAGAAGATACCTGATTTTGGGCTAAGATTTTCAATCAAGTTCCTTTCCATTATTTCTCTTCCCCACTCCCTATGCTCTTCTTATTCATTGATTAAATAAAAACACCAGTATAATATATATAATAGGATTTTTTTATCAAATGGATTCGAACTACACTTTCAGACACCTCCATCTAATGGATACGAACATAATGTTTTTGTGTATGACGAACTACTGCCTCAAGAAATGACGATTGTTCAATTTTCACCTACCACTCTCAAGCTGGCCATTATGATGTCACTATATTTATATAATATATATATTATATTTATGTTTCTCTCTGTAATTATATATTTTTTATTTATATCATATCTTAAATCATTCCATAATGTTTCAATAAGGTAATTTCATTTGAGGAGGTGCGGACTACCTCCCCCTAAAAGTGATACGACTTGTTCATTCCATACATTGAACATATAAACGATTTAATTAATGAATTTATGTAACATATATATCATAATAATACTGGAATTATAATATACATAGGAATATTTTATATTTAATTCCATTAATATGAAAAATAAATGAAGGTAGTTGTAATGCGTATGTACGACCTACCATCTTGATGAACGATGCATTTCATTTTTTATTATGTAAATTTTATGGACTATTATAATTAAATATATTCCATATTTATATGTTATTTTAATCATTTATAATTTTCTAGTGATGATCTAATTTTGACTACATGGAAAAATTAATCTAAACTAGTTCATTTTGTAATCAAGTACCGATTATCGAAAAAATGTATTATATGAACATAAATAATTATAAAATATTAATTGCATGGTAATAAGTGACATAAGAGGAATACTAATTTTGAAAATGCTTCTCATGAAATTATCAATTAACCTATGTTTAATAATTGTGAAATTGATGAATTAATGAGAGAGGTCACACTCAATTGAAGGGATCTTCGTAACCCAATTTCTATTCGTTGGGGTTATCTTCTAATTCTTAACTATATCGTTATATGATTATATGTGAAATGAATTTTGATATATTATCTTTAATTTATACTTTCATTCTGTTTATTTATAGTGGATACACATAATCTCTCTATTTGATTAAAAATGATCTTTGTAAGGAAATTTCTAAACTCAATTTCGAATCATTGGGGTTTACGCATACATTGTTGATATATTATGCCATGATGATGTGTGGAATCAGTATTTATTTATTTATATTGTAATTTAAAATTAAAATTGAGTCGAAATACTGTTTCTACACATAATAACCCCATTGATAAATTATTATGTCATTTTTGTGAACTATTTAAGGAAAATATTAACTCAATCTCATTTCATTGAGTTAAATTTCCTTGTATTTGGTTTTGTTATCCCAAAAATATTTTTGAAAGACCAATGATATATTTTCATTGAATATCATCTAGTATTGGGTGTATTTATATTTTTCACACACAATTATTTAATTTATTTATCCTTAATCCAAGGATACGATCTTTGTAATGTATTTAGTCTCAATTTACATTCCATTGAAAATTATTTTTTTAAAACCAATTTACTTTTATATGATGTGAATACTGACCTTTGACATATTATATCATGAATATCCATATTCTCATGATATTATATGTTTTGTTTAATGTTATTCTTTAATAATTTTTATTCAAGTACTTTCCCAAGTGGAAATGGTCTATTTAACTTAAACATTGTTCTAAATATTTTCATTATTTATTAATCTAAATATTTCTCATTAATGTCTATGTTTTTAAAAAATGGTTTTACGGACATATTTATTTAGACTTCAGTGTTTTACACTATAAATTCCTTTCAAAAGTTTCAAAGTGGTATGGTAGACTTTGATAAAAAAATATTCTTTTTAAATGTTTAAATGGATTTGGAAATGTATTGAATATTTTAATATCTGGAATTTATTTATTGTGATTGTAATGTGGAAATTTTATTTATTCCTTTATTATTATTTTATTTGTTATAATTAAGTTTTGTTTCTTGGAGTTTTTTATGTATATGGGTGGTTCTATGATAATCCAAGGTTGGGTGAGCCAATGATACCTCTCCAATGTGTCAGGTAACTTGACAGAGGTATACAATAAAGTTTCTCTTAGGGGATTTAGGGAATATACTGTGATGGGTATTCAAAACATAACCATGAATGTTACTCCCTATTTATTTTTTAAAGATACAATATATGTTTGATATGGATTCCAAAAGTTACCATTATGTTTTATGATTTCTATTATTATTTTTAATAATCTTAATATTACTTGATCTAAGCTAAGTAGTTTATGTTTTATGGGAGAAAAGTATGATTTTTTAAAAATGATTTCATGGGCTTCAAATATTCATAGAATAATGGTTTTATTCTATATTTTATATTCCTTACTAATATTTTTATGATCATCCAGTGTTTTGAATTTTTTTTTCATAGGGTATAAGTTAGGATAAGAGAATGATATTATCCATGAATATTTTTATAGAGAAAATAATCCTTGTTTTTTTTAAGTAGTTTTGTTGTTGTAAAAAAATTGCATAGTGTAGATGTGTATAAATAGTAAAGTTTAAATATTATGTAATAGATATAGACTAATTATTTAAAACTATAAACCAAAAAAGTTCCTCATTGTGAATTCTTAACATTAATAAAGATTATGTATTGTTTAGGGCTAGGAATTTATAGTTGGTATCAGAGGTAATTTTAGATAAGAATAGGGATTATGTGTTTTGGATAACCACATGGAATGTCTCGATGTCTAATATTTCATTTAAAAATATTTTTTGTCAGTTTTTCACATCCAGGAAATTCAGTTACAAATGGAAGGCGGAGTATCTCAAAAAATATTCATATCTCTTCTTGATTATTTACTTGGAATAATTATTTGAAATTCATATCTTGGTGATTGTGAAACTTTTATGAAATACAACTCACTTGAAAGCAGTTTTTTGAAATATCAAAAACCTTTACTATACCTTCATACCATTGTGGATCATGTATTGTATTAAATCAAATCTTGTATTCCCAATATTCTAATATTTTCAAGAAAGGTAAATATTATCAAGGAGTTTTAAAATATTTTACCTTATAAAAAAAAATTGAAGCATATTATGATTTTAAAAAATGTGCAAATGAAAGAGACCCTTACGTAACCTATTTATATTTTATTTTAAAATATTGACTCTTAATACATACTTATGGTATTTGAAAAGGACCATTGATTTTATGTTTCAACTAAAACTCAGTCAGAATATTTTACAAAAATCATGTTTTATCAGATGTATTTAAAGTATATGTCGTAGATGATTATTTTCCAAAATAAATTTTATGTGAACACACATATGAACCGAGTTGTACAAGGTGTATTTGGATAAATCAATAAAATTATTTTGAAATATGTCTAAATAAAAATTTTCAACACATGGACCTTTCATCTATTTGAATAAGATGATGATGAAACTAAGTGGACACCTTGATCAAGGTAAAATATTATCTCTTCTGTGAATAGTTTTTTTATCATATGGAGGATAAAAAAATGTCAATATAAATAAGACTTCATGACTAATGATGTTGAGTTCATTATGATATGGGATGAAAATTATAACCATTGATGTTAAAATATGTTAGTGTAATTTTATGATTTTTATAAAAGGGAAAACCCTTAGGATTGGTGAAAAGAATTCACATATGACTAGGCTGCAAGAGTCAATTCCTTACTTATTATTTTTAGTTAAATGATTTTATTGATTAAAAATAATTTTATTTTTGGAACTTATGTTTTTTGAAATGAATATGCTTGGTATAGAAAAATAAATTGACGATTAAGTGATAAATGTTATTTTGGAAGACATTATATCATTTGGGAACACTATATGCCAAAGGAAAATATAATACTATCAGATTTCATTTGAAGTGAAATGGTTGAATTTTAATTTGGAATATTCGTTGTTTTATTGTGAACATATAGAAATTTAGGTTAATTATGGAAATGATTAACCTATCAAGGATTATATGTGATTAGGTTAATTACTTTTCAGTATGTGTAGAGACCCAGATCTTGACGTACATGGACATTACATTCCTTTTCAGGAACACTTAATACATAACAAAAATAGACACCCAAGGACGATAATAGCTTAGTGTCTTTGGAAACTTAGAACAAAATGTTCTAATCAGGGTGAATGATCTTCAACATCTCCCATAAAGATATTGCGTTTTTTCTTAACTAATATAATAATTTATATCATAGGGAAAATAAAACATAAAAAGGGTGAGCTCAAATGCTCAGTAAGGGTAAACATGGAGAACATAAAACAATACATAAACATTTGAATGTAATAACACGAACATCAAAAATCAAAATCATGAGTAATGACATAAATATTTAAAGTACATAAGGCGTGGATAATAAAGGAACATTAATCCTGATAAAATAGTATGGTAATAAAACATGTAATTGTGGAAACCATTTAGCACATGATATGATTTCCATAGTAGCCAAGCCATTGCTGCCAAGACCATTATAGTGGAAAAAGTCCATTACTGAGTAAGGTTTACTTGTCGTTATAGCCATGTAAATTTCATGAGATATAATTCATTACCTAATGAATTGGAGGGAGATATAGGTCCTACCCATATCATTATGAAATCATTCTTAGGTGTGGCACAACATAAACAGAAATCATTCATAATAACCCAAAGAATAAAATGGGTTTTATAAACATCATCCCATCATAACATAATCCATATAAAACAAATGGATATCATTTCATCATAATTAAAGTGAAACCATGTAAATCATAGATATATTATACTTGAAACATACACATATGAAAAAATGACATATTAGATGGAAAATGGTTTTGATAAAACAGTTGAAATAAATTCTTGAGGAAAATATCCTTTCTTCTTCAAAATCATTTTCTTTCCACAAAATGCCATTCACTTTTAAAATAAAAGTATTTTTTTAAAAAATTTCATGAAATATTATAGAGTAAGATTCATAAAAATAAGGCATTATGATACTGTAAAAATCCTTTCATGCCATATAAATTAATAAACATTCACCTCTTTCATTTAACTGAAAAGTAAAAAAGCACCACATATGGTAAAAAAGTATGGTTCTTTCCATAACACAAAATAAAAGTCAAAGAGGGGTAAACATGAAACTAAACATACATGTAAGAATATTAACCACTCTATGAAAAACATTTTTATGGATATGGATATAAAATATAACCCCAGTAAAGACATACGTATAAGCAATCTCAGATAAAAATGAGATAGCAAAATTATCCCTTACCTTAGATCTGATATGATTCGTATGTATCCGAACCCCCTGTAAAATGATTTAAATAATGTCATTGACTTATTAAATTATCATATTCTTTGTTAAGATATCATATATGGTTCACATATGAATTTATATTACCCGTCCTTTTGTAAATTCCATGTTAAAGCAGCGTTTTGGGTAAAATAGTTTCATTTATCATACGTGTTTCAACTTTTGGTTTTTACTTATATACTGATTTACCTAATTAAATAATGTAATACATTATTTATATATAATATAAATTCAGCATATAAATATATATGATATATCGATAAATGGAATGAAATACACCATTCATGGAGACAATAGGCCGTACGTACGCATGAACGCTGTTTTCGATTCCGTATTAAATTGAACGCAATTATGTAAATGAATAATATATGTACATAAATCCAGTATCATTATTAGGTAATATCTTTCATGATTATTTTTTATATATACTTTATAATCATACATGAATGGTTAATCATGAAAATGAATCTCATCGCGTTCGTGGAGATGGTAGTCCGTACGTATTCAAGGGTGATGATATCATTCTTTTGATATTAAAATATTGTGTAATTGGTTGGTATATCATATATAAATAATCATAGTAATGTAATATTTATCATTTATATCATTTATACTCATTATTATACACATCCAAATGATGAAATTTTCAAATAACAAACTACACCACGACGTGGAGACGGTAAGCCGTATGTACGCACATGTGGTGACTTTTCAATCACATGATGGATAAAATAAATAATATGGTTGTAATTTTTTTATAATAACATCACAATGTATAGAATATACTGGAGTAATTATTTTATAATGGAAACAACAATGAAGGATGAAGTGGAAGAAGAAAGAAACTTGAAATAGGTGGAGAGATATTCACCTATTCTTTGGGTTCGTCCTTTTGATTTGATAAAAAGGGCTCCTTTGGTTGGCTTTATGACTTAAGGATGGACTCAAGGATGAAGGGAGGAAATTTTAGAGGGTATTTGGACTGGGTGTGGATGATACAAATGGCTTTGAGGGTGTGAATTAGATAGAAGGGGGAGTGCCCTTTTATAAGAGGGGTGAGGGGCACCTTAGGAAAAACTTAAAATATTATTTTAATAATAAATTAATATTCGGTTTTTAATGGCTCAACAGTTACTTATATATAGTATAGGGTGGGGATGGGTCTAAATACTCTCAACCAATAGGTTTTATAAATGACTATGTTACCATTTTAACCTTATAATTTAGAATTAACTCTAAGTTAATTAATTTAACTTTTACCGTGTCTTCTTGTATTATAACACTATATGTTTAATAAACATACTATACACTGCCAATAAATCCATAATTGGTTACTTAATATCATATATATTATTATATATGTCTTTTTTTAGAACATTATATTTTTAGGACCAATATATCAATTAATTATATAATATTTGTTTTAAAAACACTTTTATGTCAATTTTGACACTATTTGGTATTTCGTTTTCTCTACATTCATAACAAGATTATTACTTCTAAACAATTAATATAACTAACCCTAATATGTAATATTAACCCTGTAAAATTAGTTTAATTCATAAAAAGTCTCAAATTACATTTATTTTGGTATTTATAATATCAATTATGTTAATATTTCATTAGTAAGGTAATTATTGCATAATCGTTGTGTCAAAGATAAATTAAATTATTTAATGTCTAAAAAATATAAATAAAATACCATTATGTATGAAATATTTTTATATTTCAAATTCATATTTATGGTTGAATTTATCTTATGTATAACCCTATATTAAAAATGTTTTAGTTATTAAACGTTGATTTTAACTCTTTTAACTCTTCTTTAAATAAAATAATAATACGTGTCCTAATCTTATCAATGTGGAACAAAGAAGTTCTTATTTTAATACAATTTTTATTTTTGGTATAATTATACTTATCCAATAGAATTATGAAATGTTTATTAATAATATCATTTTTACCCTTAATTACCCTATTTATTTTTAACCGTGGTAAATAAAAGTCAAAAGTTATTATTCACCAAATATTATTTTTATCTTATTAAACCACATTTTACCCTTGATATTAATTGTGTATCTCATATTTTCAAAATTAAACTCATAGAAGCGGTGAAATTATGTTTTTTTAAATTTGAAAATTCTCCAAGGAGGTGGGTAAAAGATGGTAAAAAGTTCAATAAAAATTTTATAAATCTAAAATTATTATAAAATGACTCCAATGAATTAAATTGAACTTATATAGGTATTATGTATCTATTTTGACCTAAAATAAATAAAAATATATTATAATTTCAATAAAAAGTCAGTTTTAACCAATAATTCAGTGTTCTCACTATTCATCCAAAATTGAATGTTTTCAGAAAAATACCAAAAATTCACCTGAGGAAAATTTTGATATTTTGAAACCAAAAATGAAGTCTATTTTGTATGATAAAATTTTAAAATTTTTAAAAATTACGTATTACTATTCATAACGGCTAGTTTATATAATATTTTAATAACATATTTTGGTTTAGTGAAACTCGGTATTTCGTACAACGAAAGCTACCAAGGAAGGATTATCTGTCGTGTAATGCAAGACAAGAATAGTGTTGTGTATAATACAAGATAATATGATGTTTCTTATAGCGCATGATAATCTTGGTGTAGCGTACGACAAAATACATAAAAGAAATTAAAAAGAATAATTCACATAAAATCTTAGGGGTTATAGTATGAGACTTTAAGATTAGTCGATGTCATTTGGAGATAAATGTTAAGTTTATCATAGAAGAAATTGGGATCAAATCCTTTAGAATTTGGGGTTTTAATTTTTTTTTTTGATTAATTTGAATAATTTAAATGAAAATTGTTTATTGAATGATCATTTTTGAACTTTTGGTATTGTTCATTTAATTTTAGAGTTTATGTGTTGTATTTGTTTTTATAAAGGATTTCTATTTTTGGGGTATTATCTAATAATATACTATCCCTTTTGGTTTTGGTAAATTTTTAAAGATATGCGAAATATAAGATTCAGATTTTGTGGATTGTGTGATTATCTAGAAGTTGATTCTAGCACTTTAGGTGAGACCAAGTCATCTTGAATACTCATAGTTTAGAGAAAATAGGAGTTTGTGCTAGATATTTTTAAGTATGAAACAATACTTTACAAGTAATTATGTTTCATTCTTTTCTTAGTCCTGATCATATAATAAAATCATCATATTTAGGAAAAGGACATTTAAACAAAAAAAAGTTCCATTAACTTTTCCTACTGGGAAATCAAAAACAATTTAACCTATCACAAGTTTTTTGTTTCCAGAATTTTAATATTCTTTTAATAATGTTTTCAATCAATCTAAATGTGAAAAATATGGTTAGTTTTTCTTAAATATCCAAGTTTTCCTACATTGAACCGTATTGTGTGTCATATCAGGTGACCTGTGTACCTCTCTATCTTTATTTTAATGTGGTAGTTTTAATAACCTATTTTTGATGTTTTATTTTTAAGGAAGTTACTGAGTGAAATATTAAAATTTCATGGATGCAATTTCCAAAAGGAAATAATTATGTGACATCATGAGTTTTAAGAAAGAGATACTATCGTAAATAATATACATGATACAATACATTGAACTTAAATGAAAAACTAAATATTAAAATTTAAATGTTACCATTATAACTTAGATGTTGGAATGGAATTAATGAATAGTATCAATGGAATTATGAAAATATGGTTTACACATGTATAAATAATGATTCATTGTTTACCAAATTTATTAAAAATAGAAACAAAAACCAATTGAATATAAATGATGTGTTTTTATACAAACATTTTTAAAAATAAAATAATTATGTTTATAAAATCATGTCACTATTTATGGATTTTTATTCAATGAAAAATATTTTTTATTTAATCAATGATTTTTTTAATTCATCTAATATTTTTTCTTGATATTGTATATGAAAAAAATCATTTTTTTCGGATAAAAGATGTATTTTTCTAAAAATTTTGTTTTACTTCGTTTTGAGAGTGAACCCTTTTTAAATTTAGTTTCCTAAAACATTATATGTTATATTTGAGAAAATAACATTCTTTCTTTTAATAAGAAACTAAAAATTTACTTTTGATGAATTGTTGATATTTTTCTAATAACTATAATATTTTGATAAATAATAAAAATACATTTAATTTAAAATGAAAACATAATTTTTTATTGAGATAATTTATATGATTAAATCATATTATTTTATAGTTTTATAGTATAAATGTAATATATTTTTTCATTTAATCCAATTATGGACATTATACGTAAATTGACACTGAAATTGAACATAATCACATGTCTATCTTTTGGTAGTTTGTAACTTAAAAACATGTTTTCTGGTTTTTAAAACATTAATTAATTTTAAATTAATTACAAAAATTTATATGTTTTGAAATTAGAAAAATGAATTCCATATTTGGAATCAGAAGACCCAATTTTTATAAATAGGTACATTTTATTTTTTGTATATTATGAATAGTAACATCAGTAATTATTTATATTTACCATCATTAAAGGGTAAATCAGGTAAATAAGGGTAACAATATAATATATAATAATATATAACTACCCTAAAACATGTTATAATAATATTGGATTATATATTTCTAACCTAGATCACCCTTAGGCTGAACCTTTGTCATTCGGAAGCTACATGGGTGTAGAAATGACATTTTATAATATTTAATTTAAATTAATGGGAAATATAACATAAACATGTATCATTAAATAATAAAATTTTAATGTAGGGTTATATAAATGATCACTTTGATAATAAATAGTCATTTGAAAGATAATATTTCTCCAACATCGTGGTGTTTTTTATATAATTATTTGACATTAAGTAAAAATATTTATTTATGACATAATGATGACTTAATGATTACCTCATTAATGAATGATTACAATAAATAATGGAATAAATATTAAAATAAATGTATTTTGCACAATTTGATGCTACCTTTGAATTTTTTGGATGATTATGTGGTATTAGATTGGAGTTAATACCTTTGGTTTGAAGGAATAGTCATATAATAAACGTGGTAATAAGTTATATAAAATGAATAATAAACTTCAAAAGGGTTCTCAATAAAGTATAAAATTTACCTAAGTTTATTATTCAGGAAAATAAACGACAAACTAGAAAAGTCATACACAATGTAAAGAATCTTCATAGCCCAATTTCCATTGTTTGGGTTGATCTTCTATTTCTTGATTATGTCATGCTATGATTATGTGATAAAGGAATTGTGATATCTTATCTTCTATTTACACTTGATTTATGGGTATTTATACTAAATACACATAATCTATCTATTTTATTAACAAAATGATCATGGTAATGAAATTTATAAACTCAATTTACCCTAATTAGTTTTTACGCATAATTCATTGATTATATTTTTCAATAATTATGTGCGGAATCACTATTTATTTATTTATGTTTTAATTTAAACTTCCCTCGGTATGAATATACTATTTATATACATAATCTCTGCATTGATAAATTCTTACGTCATTTATACAAACTTGGTAATGGAAAACATTACCCAATATCATTTCATTGAGTTAAATATCAATGTCATTGGTTTAGTTTTTCCCGGAATATGTGTAATGACCAATGATTTTTTTACACTGAATATCCTCTTATATTGGGTGTATATATATTTTTTCCAAAATAATTATGTCATTAATTTATCCTTCATCTAAGAATACAATATTTGAAATGGATTACTTGTCAATTTACCTTCCATTAAGGAATTTTTTTTTCACCCATTCCACTTTATATGATGTATATACTACTTCTTGACATATTATATCATGAATATCTTTATTCTAATGATATTATATGTTTTGTTTAATCATAATCTTTAGTTTTTTTATTAAAGTATTTTCTAATGTGGTAAGAGACTCTTTAACTAAAACACCATTTTAAATGTTTTCAAGAGTTCTTCTACTAAATATTTCTCATTGATTTCCATGTTTTCAAAATGGTATTAGGGATTTTTTATATTGAAATCATTGTTTTAAATTTTAAATTACATTAAAAAGTTGCAAAGTGGGAAGAGAAACACTGATTAAGAAATCTTATTTTTAAATGTTTATATGGGGTTGGAAATGTATTGAATATTTCAATATCATAAATTGATTTCTTGTGATTGCAATGTGTAACTATTATTTTTCTTTTTTGATATTTTATGTCTTATGATTATGTTATTGTTCTTGGATATTTTATATGTCTATGGGTGGTTTCATGATAAACCAAGGGTAGGTGAGCCCATGATAGATCTCCAATCAATTGGGTAACATGATAGAGGTTAACAATAATGTTTCTCCTAAAACCTTTAGGGAATATAATGTGATGGTTATTCCAAACATAACCAAGAAGGTTGCTACCTATTTAGTTGTGAAAGCTACATTGTAATTTTTTTTTGTATGGAATAAGTTACCTTTATGATTTATGATTTCAATTATGTTTTGTATTAATATTTAGATTATGTGGTCTAATCAAAGTAGATTATGTTTTATGGGTGAGAAATTATAATTTTGTGAAAATGTTTTCACAGGTTTTAAATATTCATGGAATAATGATTATATTCATGAATTTATATTCCTTATTATTCCCTTTATGATCATCCTAATTTTTTGAAATGTTTTTCACATGTTCTAAGGAAGGATAAGATAATAGAGGAATTCAAGAAGATTTTTATCAAGAAAATTATTCATGTTTTATTTAATGAGTTTTATTATTTTGAACACATGGAATAGAGTAGAAGTGTATAGATTTAAATTTTTGTGATGGTATGTAATAGTTATGGCCAAATTCTATGAATCTCTAAACTTGAAAAGATCCCCAACGTGAATTCTTAACATATCACAAGATTATGTATTTTTTAATGCTTGGGACATATAATTGTGATTATAGGAAATGAGTGATTCACATAATTTTAATTTTTTTGGTGTACATTTCATGATGGATAGTTTTTTGTGGAATGTTTATTTGTAACTATTATTTATTATGGACATCTAATCCATCGCAAAATGTAACTTCCAAATTTAATATTTCATGTTTATGAAAAATCTATTTCAGATAGAATTTTTCATAAAAAATAAACCTAACAACACACCATTTCTGATAGACGTGTTGCAAATAATAATTTTTTTTGTGAGGGATTATACCATAAATACATCATATTTGGATGACTGTTTGAGAAAGATATGTCAGAAATAGCTTGTATCAGGATGAGTATTTGTGATAGTTCAATAAAAGAAAAGTTATCAAAAGGGGTTATCTAATACAGATAAACCAATTCGGCCAAAATATTCATAAAATTTTTTTTTTTGTGAAATAATATTTTACCCATCTAAAATAGGCTATTCTGAAAGTAGAAAATTAAAGTTTTCTAATCATTTTTCATCAAATGTGTTTTTACAATGTAAAAATCCTTCACCAAAAAATATTTTTGAATGATGATCTAGTTCAATGATTTTTTTTTGAATATGTAGACTATTCTCCATGGAATATTTTTCTTCCACATATAACATATCGTAAAGAAAGTATATTCCCAGAGCGAACACTAATTTCAGGTCATAATTGGAAATCATTGAGGGTGACGTTCTATAAAGCCTAAAATTTATTATGATGAACATTCTTCATTGATTCTTAGTTATGGAATGTCGATCACATATAGTCAAAGTGTTTAGTAGCTATATAACTGCAAGATCATATAATTAAGTATGTTTCTTTAGTGAGATAATGATAAGGGTAATCGTATATTGGGAAGCATCATATTGATCACATCATGTACACTCATCATATTAAAATGATCATGATGTATTAGAACATGTAGAAAAGTAGTTGATATCTCACCCACGGTACCAATGCACAGGTAATAAAATTCTCCCTAGTTCCTTACTATAAACTAGGATCAAAATTTTTATTTGTTGTTTGGGTAGACTCAATTCCATAGCATTTTGAGTCAGTTTAAATTTTATGTTGTCTATAACGGGAAATCAATTTAAGTTATATTATTGGTCATGGAGTGTATTTTAAGTGTTAGTGTCCTAGGACTGACTATTTGGACATTCATTGCATAAATATTCTATATTTGTAATATTAAAAAATCTTATTATTATATATTTTTTTTGAAATTGTGTATGACTCTAATATAATAATGTCCTAGAGTATATGTGACATTGCGAAGTTCATAGAATTTCTCCACTATGATAAGAACCTCGGTATGCATGGATGATATTATAAAATAATGTTTTATGGTTTGTTAACATATTATGATCAGACACATAGAACATTGACTAACAAGTGTGATTCATCATTAGAAAATGATGAATCGTTTCTTGAATTTCACACATAATAATCCTCAAAATTGATGATTAAGACTATATGACATCTAGTAAGTACTCTGCAAGTTTTTGTGTCAGCAGTTGTTGAAATATATGAGCATATGCGATGGTTCATAGACTTTATGATTATTAATAATACATGTTACAACCATTTTACTAAGATGTATTTCATAAACCATGACAATAAGAGTTCATGGTGAAGTTAGATACATTGGGTGTGTTATGAGTAACATGTCATTAATGAACAAGTAGATGAAGTATTTTTCCCTTCTATCTTTATAGAAGCAAATATATCTTACATTTGTTTAGAATAGAACCATCACATTAAATTCCAAGGACATGGTGTAAAAATGTGTTTATAATAGATAGTGAAAGAAAGGTATCAATCATATAGTTTGGTGATAGAGTTATGAAACATTCTTGATGAGATATTATGAAAAATGGATTATATTTCATTGTGAGCATTAAAATGTAGTTTTGAATTTTCTGACATTATGTTTTTTCTCTTAGGTTCCTTGACCAGCTTCTAGATAGTAATCTTGGACTTTATGCATGCGTGCCTTATGAAAACCAGAATAAATCCTATAGGGTCACAAATTATGATTTTACATTTATGTAATTTAAATTTTATTTGAGTATAATTAATGGAATAAATATTATTCTCAAGTCCGATGAAATAATTTTATTCAAGTTATATTGATCACCTAAATTAAATAAATATATATTCATTTGTATGTGAATAAAGTATAATTTTTATTTATTGTAAATTTTAATAAAAATATTTATTCACTAGATTGTGAATAAACTATTTATTTATAAAGAAAATATGTATTTGGTTGTTCAATAATTGATAGAGGATTTCCAATGGATTAAGACAGAATTTGGTGAAAAATATTAATTTAAAATTAGTTACATAATATTTTTTATTGCACATCTTGTTATGACCCACATAATAATAATATAATTATTATTTTGTGGGATGGGTTTTATTATAGGAAAAAATGGTTTTTAATGGCCAATATGCAATTAAATTATATTTTAACTTAAATCCTAACTCTATTAACATATGAATATTTCAATTGTGCAGAATGTACAAAATAAAGAATAGAGAATTATTGTACACAATGAATTCTCCATCAACTCGTCATTCACTCCCCCTATCATGAAATTGATGTACAAGAGGGATTTCATCAACTTTAGTGATGGAGCGATCAATAATAAACAACCCAAGACCATTAAATCACCACGCTAACACCCAGAGATTGAGTGGTGTTCCTCATAGATCAGGGAAGCACATGTGTATCACTAAGAGAGGGATTCTATGCTCAGTTCATCATAGTGTAATAAATGTAATATGAATGGTTCCATTCCAAATATCAATATTTAGTAACAAAAAATGATCCTAATCCCAAGTATTTGTTTTCTCAAATATTAAATAAATTAATTTTAATTTTGACATGAAATATCCCTTCTAATGGGATCTGAAAATGATTATTAAAATAAATTTTAATATATCTCCCACCTCCATATGTATCCTCTATTCCTGGAACCATAAAGTGGGATCATAATGTTCATGATTAAATTTATAATTATATATTTGATTGTTGAACTATGTTCAATTTTATTTACATTTTCATTTTATTTTATTTGTTATTTAATCCAATTTAAAATAACATGTTATTGTAATTTTATCACGTTTTTCAGTGTTTGATTTTCTTAATGGTATAATAAAAAATGAATAATGACCAGATATGCCATCAGGTTGTTCAAATCATTGGCCAGTAAACCTAGGTTACACAGAGTGCGGCTGGAGAACAAGCTATATAATTATGCGCATTGTATCTAGATGTCTCGAACAATTAATTACACACAATGTTTATACATCACACTTCATGTTGACCGAACTAACCTATAACATAATTAGTGGATACACAGTGTGTAATTGACATGTACACAACATGTAGTATGGCCGAGTTGACAAGCCAAATCCCTAAGAATGTGACCTGAAAATAAGACAATCTAGGTACATGTGATGAAGCTACAAGTGCATATATTGTAGTCTCCCATTAATGGATGAAATTAATATTTCAATATATTTGAAAATTTCTACATTAAAACCAGACTTTATTTATAAGCACACAATTGTGTTTTATTAAAATTTAATTATGGTCTTAAATAATTTTAAATTCTAAATTAATTTATAGAAATTAATAAGATAGTATTGCGTTTTCCATTTGTTTTCCATGTATTCCATTAATGACTGGTACCGCCAAATAAGATCATAACATAATTAATATGGAATTTAATTAATTAAATCAGTCACATTAATCTTAAAAATGAAAAAATAATGAAATTAATTCTATCCATTTACATTTTCATATTTGTTGCATGTATAAACATTCATGAGATTGAAAAAAAACTCTATTTGTGTTGGATGTTTCTATTTAAATTTTTACATGAGTTTTAAATAATTTAATTTTAAATTAAATGAAGGATTATGAGTTGTATCTCCCTCCATTGTTATGTGGGACTTATAGGTCCAATAATAGTTATGTAAACCCCTTTAACCAATCCTTTGGTTCCCCATACCTGTGTGTGATTAATAAATATTTATAATTAATGGAGAATACCAAATCATATGGAGGTGGTCGAAGATGATACCATAGTTATTCCGACCTAGGTGAAACAATGGTAGACCGATGTAATGATGTTACTCATGCCAAGACTATCAATAGGAGCAATTTCTACTAGGAAAAAGGTTGATTTAATGTTCTATCATTAAATCAACTGTTAGATAAATATTATGAATGGGTTATTTAATTATTATTTTACTTATGTCTATGTAAAAAATTATTTTATTAATTCAAGGCTATGATCAAAGATATAAAATAATTAATGTACAAAGAAGGAAATTAAATAAATCAGTTCAGTGTAAATGTTTTATCGATCATGGTTAATTAAGTACATAACATCCACAAAAAATTAAAAAATCATGCAAAGGACAATAAACGATAAAATTTTATCCATATAATTTTAATATCACTCAATTAAATATTAATTCAGACTAATACATCCCCTACTTGATTATGAATGAAAAAATAGGGCTATGTGTAATTCAAGGACAAAGTCTAGAAGTTAACTTTTATCGAGGACTTCACATGTGAGTATTGGATTTACTTAAATGAAAATGTATTGAGGTTAACAATCATTGTCCGTTCAAAACAAATTTGGAGGAAATTGTTGAGGAAATCGAAGATGGGATTTAATGATAGGGGAATACACTCAATAGATCATGGATCTACAAGTCCATAGTTTGTAAGACCACCTACCTAATTAAATTATTTTGGATTTCATGGCCAATCTTTGAAGCATTATGAAAATTAATGTGGATTCATGCCACTAAAATATTAATGAAACTAGAAATTTCAAGTTCAATGGTGAGGGATATTTGGAATAGATAAAATTTTGGGATATTTAACTAATAATTAATTAAAAAAATTTATTTATTATATCTCACTTATTTTATAATCAATAAAAGTACTAATAATATTTTCTTTTAAATAGAAAAATAAAATGAAAATTTTATCATTCAAACTATACATTTGATCAATATTAGAAAAATATAACCTCCTAACTAGAAGTAACATATTGGAGTTGTTTAGATGGCATTGTGTTGTGAAACCCCATGAATAGAAATCATACATTTTAGAATATTTTTTTCCTAACCACCTACTTATGAAATGAGTGATAATAGTTCCTTGTCTATGAAGAAAATTTGGGTGACATAGTTGAACTTTAATGTTTGATGATTTAATCGATGTAAAGTGAACTAATTAATTCTCATGAAAACATTGATGTGTATATCATGCTTGATAACCTCAGTGTTATTTATAAATATATATCTATACAATAATGGCTTAATTTTTCCAAGGTTATCCTTCTGAGCAATCATAGATCATGTTACCCAACAAGGCCTCATATAGTGTCGATCATTGGATCCATTGAGTTATTAGATGTTCTAGGGTTTAAAATCCCTTATGAACTAGGAACTAAAATCATTCTAGCATTAATAAATTATAGATTCTATTGTTTTTATTTGAATTTTAATATGATCAACATTGAGAAGTATCTTCCATATCTTCCTCCACTTATTTTCTATGTATAAAAGGATAAAAATCATCAAAAACTATATGTCCTTATGGAGGACAAATAGAATGTAAAAGTGATGATATTTAATCCCAAATACTCCTCATGCCCTTCCATGAAGAAAAAGTCAATGGGTAATTCACGGGAACATGATGTTGTATTTTTTATCTTATGTGGTAATAAGGGCCACTGGATGAAAAATTGCACCTAGACAAAGAAGAATGGTGAATATTCTGGTGAATTTGATATCGAGTGAAATTAATTTTTTTTATACAAATTGGTTATTTGATATAACATTCAGTGCTCTCATATATATTAAAATACAAGAACAAGTAGATTCAGAAATATTGAATGAGGAGAAGTAGATCATCGAGGAACATATAGATCTAAACATGCTAATGTAACAACAGGGGACTACCAACTCACCTTGCCAACCCAAATTATAATGGGTTTTATGAGTTTTTTTATGTTTCTTGAAAAACCAATAATAATATTTCAATATATATATTTGATATATATAGATTTATATTAAAAAGTGAGAATATATTTTGAATCTTTTAAAAATATGGAATTATTTATAGTAAGAGAAATTTAAATAAAAATCATTATGTGTTGTATTATGTGAACCAAATAATTGAAATCTGTAATGAAGTTATTTATCCTGAAACATACAATTCCCAAAATTTGAATAAAAATCTAGGTCATGTAAATGAAATGATCTTGACAAAATTACATTAATATATATATTTATATTCTTTTGAACTAAAACCACTTGATGTGTGTCACACAAGTTGACAAGGAAAATTGTCCAATTCCCATATTGGGGGAAATGTGAAAGGGATAAAGAGATCTCTAATTTTTTCATAACGATGTTTTTCCCTTTCATATAAAAGTATGTGGTGGGTTATCATACTTCATATCTTTCACTGATGATTTTAATAGACATGGATATGAAAACATTGTGAGGTATAAGTTGGATTGATTTGAAAAAATCATGGAATACAAGAATGATGTTGAGAACAATCTTAATAATAAGATAATGAAACTTCACTCTAGTCATGGGTGATAATATATTAATTAAGACTTCATTGAATATGTCTTGGTGTTCAAGATTTTATCTCAATTCACTCATCTATATACACATTACTGGATTGGTGTAAGTGAAAGGAGGAACCAACCCTTGTTTTACATTGTGAGATCAATGATGAGTCATATTATTATTCCATTATACCATTGGGTATACACTTTAAAAAGAGTATCATGCATATTAAATCAACTGCTAACTAAGAGAAATATATTATACTATACAAATTTTGGAATGGAATGAAAAATGTGTTTTCTTGTTTACTTGGGTTGGGTTTTGAATCATTTTTAAGGCATTTTTAGGTAACAAGATTTCACCTCGAGTCCTAAAGTGTATCTTTATAGGATATCCCAAAGAAACAAAGTGATACTACCTATATAATCTTTCATAAAAATGGTTTTGGTTGAGAGACATCTAACATTTCATAAGGAGTATCTTAACTATAAAAGAGATAGTTAGAGTGAGACAGAATTCGATGAAGTCTATAGTCAAGATATATAATATTTGGCACAAGAACAAATTCGATAAAGCCCCATCGAAGAATAATTTGTTCCAAAGACACAATTACTGCATTGGAGTACTAAAGTGGATAGTCAACAATAATGGTAATGGTTTGGAGTAACTGAGGATGGTGAATCATTATTATTTGACAATAATGATCCTATAACCTATAAGGAATTAGTATGTGTAATAATTGATTCCAAGTGGAATAAATCCATGAATTTTGAAATGGATTTTTTGTAAAAAAACCAAGCGTATATTTTTGTAGATCATCCAGTACATATAAATATCATTGGTTGGTAATGGCTATTGAATAATAAAATATAAATGGAAGGAAAATTCAGTATCTATAAGGCTTGATTGGTGGAAAATGGGTTTATGAAAATCAAGGAATTGACAACAATGATACTTTTTCGCCAATTGAAATTATGAAATCCAAAATAATTATACATGCTATTCAAGGTTTCCATGATTATGAGATTTGGAAAAAGGGGTTTCAAAATAACCTTCCATAAAGGGAACGTTATAAATGATGTCTATATGACCCATCCTAAAGGTTTTGTGACTCCCAAGGATGCCAACAAGGTATACGAGTTTCAAAGATTCATTTATGGATTAATGAAATCATCCAGTTCATGAAACATTCAGTTTTATGAGGCCGTAATGAAATTTTCTTTCATAAATAATGAATTCGAGTTGTGCCTCTATAAATGATTTTTTGGGAGTGAATTTGGTTTCATAATAGTATATGTTGATTACATATGACTCGTTAGAAGTGAAATACCAACATTAAAATCTATTATGATAATGTTTTATAAATGTTTTTCTTGGAAGGACTTGGGTGAGACAACATATATTACTGGGATCAATATAAATAATGATAGATCAAAGAGTTTTCTCATCCTCTATCAAAGTACATAAATTAATAGAATACTAAAGAGATTTAGTATAGATCAATCGACGATGGGATTATTTGCGTAATAACATTGAATTAAATTTTCTAAGAAAACATGTCCTCTGATACATATGGAATGAAACAAAAAGTCAAGGATTCCATATCCATTAGTGATAGGGCTAGTCATGTTTATTATTTTATGTAATAAAACTAATGTCTCCTACATATTAAGTGTTGTAATAAGATATCAATATGATCAAGGTGACCACCATTGGATGGTAGTCGATAATATCCTTATGTATGTGTGGTGAACAAGGGATATGTTTCTATTTTAAGGACGGGTTGAGGAGCTAGTCATCATTGGATATTAATACTCTAGTTTACAAACTAATAAAGATGAAATTAATTCAAAAAAATTTACATATTCACTTTGAATAGAGGTTTTGTGAGATGGAAGAGCTCAACGCGGTCTGTGGTTTTAGAATCTATAGTATATTCTAAGTATATTGTGACATTTCATGTAGATAAATATGTAGTTTGGATTTGAAAATTAGTCTAAGAGATTGATGTGGAACCTAGGAGTAATGATCCTTTCACACTCTATTGAGATAATATTGTAGTGGTGGATCTTGAAAATGAGACAAGGTCACATCAGTAGATGAAGAAAATACATTGAAAGTATCATCTCTTGACGTATTTTCCTCAGATAGGTGAATTTTCCATGAATATCATTTAGATAGAAGACATTGTGGAAGTACCCTTGACTAAATAATTGAATTTGAGAAAATATGATTATCATGTGACATATTGGGAAATGAATGTTGTAGGCAGTTCTCTCTTGTCCAAGAAGGTGTTTATTGGATTTGGTTTATTAGGACCAACTGTATGTACTTTTATTATATAATTTAGAATATATTGAATATTAATAAAACATAATATTACTTATTTTTTTCCTTCTACATAACTCTAATGTAATGATATTCAAGTGTATACATCGCACTGATAAGGTCCAATCAGTTCCCCAATATGATAAGAACCCTGATGAGCTATTACGAAATTCTCAAATAATGTTATGTGGTTGGGAAACATACTATGATGGGACACATATTACATATAATGTTAGTTGAGATTAGTCATAAACATATGAGGCTTCATCGTATGAATTTCTCTTTTGTTAATCACCAAAATAAGAGATTATGATAACAGACCCTCTATTTAGAATTCAGTGTGTTTTTATGTCATCTAATATTCTTATCTACTATCATGTCTGATAGTCCATAGACATTAATATTATTATTAATACATATTACAACTTACTGAAATAGTTGTATTTTGTATACCATGATTATAATTGATCTGGTGATGTTAGATATATTGGGTGTGTATTGAGTGACTTATCATTAATGAATAATTTGAACAACGATTTATCCCATACATCTTTATGGATGAAAATATTTCATCCATTTCATTAGAATAGAACCATCATATTAAATTCCATGGCCATAGTTTGAGGGCATTTTTATTTCAGATAGTCAAAGAAAGAAATATCTATCATTTAGGTCAGTGAATCAGTTATGAAAAATTCATGATGACATATCGTGAAAAAGGGATTATATAATATAGTGAGCATTCATTTGTGGTTGTCAATGTTGTGACATTAGGTTCAATATGTTGGGTGCCTTGACATGTCTCTAGATAGTAATCTTGGACTTTTGGAAATCCCTCCTAATTCCAACAAGAAATAATCTTATAGGGTCACACACAATGTTTTTTTCATTGGTCTTGATTAAATTATACTTGAGTTTAATTAATAGAATAATCACTATTCTCATGTACAATAAAAAATTATATTCATGTTATATTGATCGCATAAATTATATAATTATTTATTTTATAGCAAGTAAAAAATGTATTTATTTTATTTAAGGGATATTTTAATTAATATTTGTTCGATAGACTATGAATAAAATATTTATTTATGAATAAAATGTCTATTCAGTTGTTTTATAAAATAAAGAGGACTTTGAACAGACCGAGATAGAGTGAGATAGAGTCCATTGATAATTATTAATTAAACAGATTTTTACATGACATATTTTTTAACGCATGTAGGTGTGTGCCATAGAATAATAATAATATAATTATTCTTATGTGGAATAGTTTTTATTAATGGTAATAAATGTCATTTAGGAGAAAATATACAATTATAAATATATTTTAACTAAAATCATATCTTTATAAATAGATGGCTGTGTATATTTTATAGAGTATACAAAATTGAGAATAGAGAATTGCTGCATACAACGAATTCTCTGTCAACTACTCATTCTATCTCCATATCACCAAAAAGAAGTTCAAGAGAGATTTATTCAATGAAAAAAATAAGAAATCAAGAATGAACAACCTAAAGCATTCGACATTCCATGTCAGCACCCATAGACCGAGTGGTGTTGCTCAAATATCATAGTTTTATCTGTGGATCGTAGCTTGATGGATTCTATACTAGGATCCTAACTATGCAATAAAAGTAATCTAAAAGGTTCTTTCAGAAGATCAATATTCACCAATGAAGAACATTCTAAAGCTGAGGTATTTATTTCATCAATATTAAATAAAATAATTTTAAATTTGATGTACAAGATCCTCACTAATGGTTTCAAGAAATATTTATTAAAAGAAATAATAATATATCTCCCACCTCCACATGCTTCTGTTGTCCCCAGAAGAATCAATTATGGGGGATGGTTTGGTTATTCTATATAATTTAACATTGGAATTACACCAATTTATGAGGTGGTAATTCAGTATATATTTTTTCAATGTTCTTACATTCCCCTTTGAGTTATGACATCTTTATCAGGTTAAGGCGATGATGTGTTTCATTCCACAAATGGGTATTTTTGGGAGGAGTGAATCATTAGGGAACCAAACCGTATTATGATGTGAAATTATCTAAGGTAGCAGATAATTTGTAACTATTAAATCATATCAGAAATAATTGTGGAGTTTTGGGTATTATACATTGAGTAACTAGGGAAATTAAATGTATCCAGGTTTAGTGTATGAGATGTAGAACCACATAGAATTTTATTTAAAATATGGATAATGGAGTTTTATTAGGTTCTAATCATTTTGTGGGAATCTACTGTTGTTCCTGATAGATTACTTTTTATGGGAATATTTGTGGTGGGATCTTTGTATTAGTAACGTCCCGAACCTGGTCACCCCTAAACCGGTGGTTGGACCAGTGGCCACATGACCGCAAGCACGTCTCCCCTTATGCCAGAGGCTGTCGACTAGCAGTGAGGGTCTAATGATAGTCTGTGGGTAGGATATAGCCTCATTTTAGAGTTTAAAAATTGAAAATGGCAATAAGCAGTAGAAACAGTCTAATAATGACTAAGTAGTGGAAAAAAGTTCTTATAAATCTTGAACAAAACTATTGGTCGACGCCAAATTATACTTCAGATGCATGCATGACATGCTAATGATATAAAAGTAGAAAACAGTGAAAAAAATAGCATTATTTACATTCCAATGCGGAAGTAAATAAATAATTACTCAAAGACCCAAGGTGGTGTCCCCAAGCATCCCAAGCCTATGCTCGGTCCTCTGCTCCTAACTCCCATGTAAATGAATACAACATAGTTCTACAACCAAATAGGATCTATTCGGGTACCCAATGCACTGGAAGACTGAGTAGGGTGTGAGACATAAACCTCAGTAGGCAAGGACCATCAGTGTTTACCCCAAAACTATACATTTAATAAATAATTTAAAACATGTGAAGGCATGCATAAAATAAAGTAAGTAGTACAATGTAACTATATACTCAAATACCTTCTTCAACCCTCAACTGCTGTCTCAACCAACACTATTCATTTTTCATGCATACTAAATAATCATCATATAATAATTTTTCATTTATCAATTACTCAAATCATATTATGAATGTATTGAGCTTCGTCAAAGTCATGACGTCCCCCGTATAAGTCACTCACCATAGATGTCTCTAAAGACCATCTAATAAATCAATGTAAAGACCAAATCCAAGATTGTGCTTTGGCTTGGATAATGCGTCATATGTTATTCAATTTAATCTTTCATATATTATGTCTAAGATCATCCACAACAAGTGGTTCACCCAATTAATAAATAAGTCTGAACCCTTTCTCATAATCAATTCACAAATCATCATGTCACAACAACATTCATTAAACATTTATTCATTTAATGCATGGAAAATTAGTCCCATAGTCCAATGTTAAATAATGGATGTAGAACATAATGTCTCTCACCCTTGTGTGTATTTGGAGAATTAGTCCTTGTCTCACAACCCATGGGTTTTTGGAGCATCAGTCCCTATCCCAAAAAAAAATTCCCTTGCAAGTTGGGTGTAGAATGCCATGTCTAGCCCCCCATGAGTATTTGGAACATCAATCCCTGTCTCACAACCTATTTATCAACCAAACATATACATTTATCATTGGTTCAGAACTCCATTTATAACACCCCGAAAAAAATCCATTAATTAATTCAACAACTGATTAACAACACAAAACACTCATCAAGTAAGTCAACACTTAATTAAACAAATTTTTTAACAAGCCTGACCCCGTCCACTCAATCAGTGATTCGTCCATGACATTAACAATATATAATAACTCCCTAATAATTACAAAACATGAGGAACAATTCCACGATATTTAGCAACTATCTCACACAACATATCATATTTTTGAACAACCCCATCAAAGAAAACTTACAGCATGGAAAAGTAATATGCATAATAAGGTACTCCTAGCCAACAGTCCTAAAAAACAATCAAATCGCATTCTTAATTTAATGAATGAAAATTAATTAGTTCAACAATTAATTGATTAAATATTATCTCTTTAACCAATCATCCATAAGTTAATCATTCACCATTTAACATGTAATAATTAATCCATCCATTAATTATTACCAGTTTCCAAATTATATCCTGAACACGTCAAATATTCAATATTCCAAATAATCTGTAAAAGCCACAATCTTATCCCAACTCATGAATTGATAATTAATTCTACAATTAATTATCCTATTAATCATTCTTTCCATTCAAATAATTTAATTGTTTAATCATATCACTTTAACTAAAATAGAATCCCATGATTAAAATCAACACATGTTCAAGTCCTCATTTATATCATGTAGGTGGCATTGCTTAATAACATTAAATGTGTCATGCATCAACAAATAATAATCATGGAAACTCACATTCTCAATTAATTTAATGAATCTACAATTCATGAATAAAGTGTTACTGATTTGGGACCCTACCTTGGGGTTTTGACGGAAACCACAACGAATGAAGAACACTCAAGAGAAATGGGTCGATTCTTTAAGAACCCACCTTAGAGCACTTCTACTAGAAAGACCATGCCAAAACGAATCATAATTTTCATCCAAACTCTTATATTTACCCATAATTGGTGTAGATCTAAGAGATCTTGAGAATAGGAGATGTAGATCTAAGTAGATCCATGAAACCGAAAAAAAACGAAGAAGAACATCATCCTACCTTAAGAATTTGGCTTCGAATCATCGAGAGAAGCCTTCAAATAATATTCAAAATGATTGGGAGAGGATTCCCAACCTTCATGGGAGAGTAATTCCGAGTTATGGCCTCTTAAGAGCTTGAACAAGGCACATAGAGGCAAAAAAGGAGTGAGATCCACAATTTAAGAATCTCATATAAGTGTCTGCATGGTTAGTTCACACGGTTAGACATATCGTGCCCTAACTGTGCATTAGCTAATGTCTTGGCAAAAATTCCTCGCATGGTCAGGCCACATGGTTAGACAAACCGTGCCCTGACCATGCATTTTCCACTACCTCGAAACATCAACTATGCATGGTTTGGCCGCACGGTTAGACCAACCGTGCGCCGCCCGTGCGACTTCCTCATTACCTAAAAAAAATATATCAAAGTACAAAAAATGACATCTTTAGGTGTTCCAACACTCAGAATAAAATTCCTAAGCTCTGTTTAAAAAGAAAAAAATGTTGATAAACCGAAAAAAATTTCAAAAACATTTGTAATTTTAACCCAGGTCAAAACATGGGATCTTACAGTATTAAACTACATCGTTATGTATTTTAAAAATATGGAAAATTTAATATTTTTAGTCTTAAGGAATGGATATTTTACAATAGTAAAAAATCCCATGGTTATTGGAATAAAGGCACCAATATAATATGTTTTTTATGCAATTTTGGGTGTTGGTGGATTTCAAGAGAATCAGCTAAATTTTGGAGGACTTGTTCAGGTTGGTGGAAGTTAAAATGGTTACATTATATATACTAAACCATAATTAGGGGAATTATATATAAATATATTTTTTTCTAAAAGAATAATGTTTTTAAATTCATGGAGAAATCATATCATTGTGATGGAGGATTAAATGTGAAAGGAACCCTGAATAGTGGTTTGGTCATAAATCCATGAGGAATATATTAATTGGAGGCTTTAGGTTTCTGTGTCCTATTTAATATATATGTGTTTCATTATGGAAATTTGGAATTTCCTATAATACATTCCTTTTGATGGTGCATTGCATCATTTTCATTTCTGGCATGAGGAAACATGGATTGAGATTTATGAATTACAACATGACTGGTGATCATGTTGTAATCTACCTAATGTGAATTCTTTTAATCAGTGTTATGCTCACAATTACTATTACTGTCACAATTAATTTTACAATCAATATTTTATATGGGGTATGCCATTTTGAAAATTTATCCACCATTTATTGAATTTGTTTATTAACCCTGGATACCATCCAATAAGTAGTTGATCATACTATCTTTCACCCATCTAAGGAAAGAAAATCCATTCCTCTCATAGACTTATTCATTTTTATCTCCAACCCTTAATTTACGATAGACCTATATAGGGATTTGAGATTTATTCCAGAAAATATTGGTTTAAGAATCTCCAAAAAATTTGGTTTCATGGTGCAGTTATTAGAGGATACTAATAGAGGGTGAATATAATCTATCACACTCATTTCACTATAGGTATAACTCCTACTTATTTTGTTTTTAGTTGTTTTCTAAATTAAGGTATAATTTATGGGTGGATTGAAAAACGTTTTTCTTCACTAATCATTTAAATATTTTGGTTGGAATACGAGTTGTCTCCTACATGTTTCCAAATTTGAATCCATTGGTGGCCACTTTGTGAATTTTTTAAATTATTTCTTCAATGTTTAAATTATTCATTAATTTTAATTTTTCATTATTTAATGGTTATGAATTATTGTATGATATAGGGGAACTATATCTGGGTGATTTATGATCTGGTCTTGGGAGAGAATTCTTATGAATAATTAATTATTAGTAATGTTGATATTGAGGCAGGAATTCCCTATGATACTTAAGATTGGTATTTATTATGTAATATTGAGTATACCTACATGGTTATTTGGTTATGGGTAATATATATTTGCACTAAGAATTCCATAAGTGTAGGTTTGGTGGATTATTTCCTATTAGGCCTAGAGTGGGAGCTTTATGACATATCAAGTGAATTTTGATCACTCATCAACTATATATCATAGGGTTTAGGATGTAACCTATGTAAATGAGGGGAATGAGGAAGGTATTTAGGGTCATTATGAGATGTTGATTTCCATGTCCAAATTCCTCATGGAAACAATGGTAGGCATGATGACATTATTCCAATGTGAAATGAATGGGAAAACTATGGGTCTATATAACTGTTAAAAGAAATATATTGATGGTGAATTGGAGTCCTATATCATATAAAATGAATTGAATGTCCTCAGAATCAATGAAATGCGTAGTGAATAAAAATTTTATATTAATGATAGGTTATTAGTTTTCTTTTCCTAGAACATGGTGGGGAAAAATTGTGGGATTTTTAAAATGTGTTCTCATGGCGTAACAATGGATTTAAAAGTGTCCAATAGAATCGTTGGTTGGAATTAATCCTCAAGTACAACCACTTATATGGTGAAAAAATAGGTGTAAGTGGAATGAGATGTGATCATATGAGCTTTAGTCCAGTGAGGCCTATAGGATATGAAAACCCCAATGTGCTGTAGTATGTGATATATATAATTAGTAATGCATGGTGATTGGATAAGAACCATGTGGATTCCATCCATAAGATGGACATGACATTGATTAGTTCATTTCATAGTTCCTTCTATGATGCGACCTGGTATGAAAAGACAGATAATTATGTTATTTATATGTTGAATTGTGATATGGGTAATGTAGAATTGTTTGTGGGACTACTTTTTAGACTATGAGTTAGAGTTTAGGATGTTCCATACATGCATGTTTAAAGATAAGAGCTATAAATTTGAGGTTGTGTATCTATATTGAGTTGTTTCACCTTGGATAGGTTTAATCATGATGGGAGCTATATCATTATGGTAACAATCATATATCTCAATGATTTTGTTCAACATGGAGTTTATTTCTGAGAACTGAAAATAAGTGACATGGTTTTTGTATGAGAGAGAGTATGAGACATCACCTAGGGAGATTTGTTGTTATATTGGTACTTAGTGTGGGACCTCACCATGAGTGGTAGGGTGATTTAATGAGATTTTATTATGATACCTCACCCAAAGAGATATAATACTCTTTTAATATGTGAGTTGAAACGACGCCCTATGTAATGCGGTCTTAGCATGGTACATGGTTGTGGGACTCAACCTATGTGATTGGATAGTATAATAATACTCAATTAGGGGACCTAACCCAAGTGAGAGAGAGTGTTTTTTGGGTTGTTGTATGAGGTGACAACATTTTCTAATTGCATGAAGGACATAGTTGACCATATACTAACCCACTATGAATGGTGAAAGGGAATTTTGGCTTGGCCAACCAAGAATGTATCTATATATATTATTTTATGTAATGGGATTTTTTATTCATCTTATTAATCCATACAAGTGAATATGATAGAATATTTTAGGAAAGTATTTGTTGTGTCCTATTTTAGTTTTATGATCATCACCTACTGTGAAATCCAATATTTGTTGTAGTCCTTTTGTCTTGTTGGTGGGTTGGAGAGGAAGCTACAGAAGTGATTGATCAGTAGTTCATTGTTAAAATTTGAGGCATGGATGGTGGGGTGAATTTTGGATGTATTTGGATACCCTTTTTATATTTTATTTATTGAATTTAATAATTTATATGTATATAAATTCAGGGAAAGTATCTAGGACAGAATACTATGTTACTTGGATTATTTATTATTCCTAAAATGGTATATGTTTAATTTTTCATGGAATACTTCTTATATAAGATTCATTTTTGTGTACTTAGATACGTGGTTTTGGATGATATTTTAATATTTATCTATTGTTTATGGTTATTATAATCATACTATACTCTCTGTATTATAGATTATAGACTCTCATCACTTTCCAACATCTTGTGGTGTATGATTTGTAATATAGAACTTTTATTTCATTAGCACATGTGCTACTTAGGAAAATTTAGTTTGGGCCTCATGTGAACCTCTTTAATGTTTTCTAAAATAGTTTCATGGAATTTAATATGGACCTATCTATTGATTAAGGAATGTGGTGTTTCATTTTTGGAGAGAGTGTAGGCTTGAAGTAACATCTTCAATATTTTAGTCTTTGTTGGAGAGAAAATATACAAATGGTATTTAACTTGAATTCCCCAAATAAATTCTTATTTTTTATTTTTTGGGAAACCATATACCTCATTTATATCTCTAGGAAATGTGGATATAACAATCCAAGATAGTGATTCACTATAAAATAAAAAATAATGATAAATATCATTATAGTTCTTTGATTCTGACTAGTGTCTTAAGTGTTATACTGATTAAATAGTTCATAGAATTTTTATATTATTAATTTTATCACAAATTAAATTTATGTATTGTTATTACACACTATTTATATCATATCAATAAAATTCATGTGTGGAAATAAGAATCATAAAAAATAGACACACATATTGTACAATATATTGGAGTGAACAATGATTTTTGAAAACATAATTATTATATTTAAATGATAGAGTTTTTGAAAGGAGAATAACATCTAACTACTTTTACCTAAGTCCTTCCACGTGATGGTATTTTATAGAGAACCATTCAGTTTCCAAGAGTCCCATAAGAAGTGTTTCCTTTAATACATTTTGACCCACATTCTTAGTAACTTTAAAGCCATTACATGCTCGAAGGACCTGACTCCACTAAACTAAAACAACCCTTCCCCAAGAAATGATCAAGATTACCCCTATCTGAACTCATTAAATTTCAACAAGCAAGTAGTGACCATATGCATTATTTTTTGGTTGATGGTATAACACTGATATCCCTAATTAAATACATTATTTGGTTAGGTCTACATGGTTGATTATACTACTCTAATCCTTATTAGGGATTCACTAGTTTTTAATTATCTCAAGTATGATATACATCCCATAGGCTATATGGCCTTGATTCTTAGTGATGGCCTAGAGGAGTTGTGTCTCGATGAACATTTATGGTATGACAACCCTATGACCGGTTTTCCCAATTCAAGGTCTAAAATCCCAGTTCTGTTGAATTGTGTATATATAATAGTACCACTATATTAACCACCAAAATATACCTCACTTGGATTTTATATGATGTTTCATATAGAATTACAAGGAGTGTTAACCACACTGCTGCCTCCATAACTATGAAAAAACATTTAATATCTTAAATATAATGTTTAATATAAAAAACTTCCATGGGAATAAATTAAATCTAATACATGGATTATGATGTGTTTAAGACACAAATTTTAGTGATTTAGAAATTTTATCAATATTCCCTATTTCATAATTATTTAATTTAATAGAATATTATTTTTATGTGATTGATGGAATAAAAAAATGAAACACCCATATAGATCAAAATAAATCTACATCCTCTATAAATATTTATAGAGAATGTTTAGGGTCGTTTTTGAATTTTAACTGATAAAATATTTATATAAGTGATTCCTAAATCCTACCATATATCTATAAAAAATATATCAAAAATAAATATCCAATTATTTTAGAATCACTTAAATTATTGACATATATTAAGAGAGAAATTATAAGTAAATTATATGTTTTAGAATTTCACTTTACAATTTTAATGAATTATTTTTTGAATTAATATATTCTAATTTAGAAAATGATTCTATATACTGAATATATTCACATTTAGTTGGAATTTTTGAAATTTGATTCATTGAATTTTAGATAAAATAAATGGATGTTTTTATTATATTTTTATTATGTTTTATAATTAAATTAAACCAAAAGTAATTATAATTTTTATGACATACCATTTTTAACTAATAATATGATGAAGCCAATGATATATGGTTTTCATCGACTCACTCAAAATATTTTTTAAATTATTCTCAAAACATATGAACAATCATTTAATGAAAATATCACCAAAACACATTGGGAATTATGTTTTATTATAGAATGTAATATTATGGACTAAAACATTTAGAGCATGATAAAAAATTATTGATTTTTTTTAATTACATGAAACTTCGGTCGAATATTTGGTGTTTAAAAATTAAATCATTTTTACATTGTAGTGCAATAAGGGAGATGTGAAAAACGTTATGTACTATTATTATTATTATGTTTTGGAAAATTGAAATCTTATGTAATATCTATATATATATATTATAATTGTTTATAACATTTTATAACACAAATTAAGTTAACACTTTATATGTATATATATAGGGTTATATAATATTATTTTTATTGTTGTTATTGTTGTTGTTTTTGTTGTTATTGTTATAGTTATAGTTATAGTTATTTTTATTGTTATTGTTATTGTTATTTTTATTCTTATTGATATTGATATTATTATTGTTATTGTTGTTTCTATTGTAGTTGTAATTTTTGTTGTTATTATTATTGTTGTAGTTATTGATATTGTTATTATTATTATTTTTTTTATAGAATTTTCAAATACATTTGTGTTTAGGTAATTTATTCTTTTAATGATGAGAATGTATATGAACAAGAAAATTTTTAGTTGTTTAATGACTGTAAATATGGAAATTATTATTTTAAAATTAATAATAATTTATTCTTTTGAGTACCGAAGAGTTTTACAAATAAATTACACTAAAATTTTTAAATTGAGTTTTACTATAATTATTGAATTTAATATTATTAGTTAATAAAAAATTTATATATTGACTAGAGTGGATATTTGAAAACAAGAACATAACAACATTTCATTGACTATAAATGAGGAATGTGAGAAATTATGATGATGAGAAATTATCCAAGGAGTATATCGTTAAATTATATTAATGTTGTATGATATTGATTGAATTTAATTAGGGGAAAAATACTTGGGAAATAATTAATAATAATAATGGTGGTAATTAAGTAAATTGTTATTTTTAAATTTATAATAATTTTCGTATTGATATAAATATATTTGGAGGAAAAATGAAATACATTTCAACATTTTCATATTATTACTAATAATTAGTTCCTAATTTTATGGTGAGAAATATTTATTGAATGTTGAATAATTATTTTAGGAAATAATTAATATGAAAAAATAATAAAAAAATTCTCATTTTGAAAACAATAATTTATTATGGTAAATTTGATCTCCTAAAACTCAAAAATACATTATTGTAACCGAAATTTATGGTTATATATTAATGAATAAATTTTAATTACATTAAATGGGGTTTGATTTATTTAAGAAGGGTAAATAATATCAATTGTATAACAAAATTATAACATTAAATGTTTTTTAATGTGTATATATATTGTTATATGTGTTATTTTATTAATGAAATAAATTCTTATATGAAAATGAATTTGATGAGAATGTTATTTATTAATGAGAAATGAAATTATTTGATAAATGTGAAATTTTATGTGATAATATTTCCTCAATAATATCATATTTTAATGATGAATGATGTTACTTTGAAATGTAGTGGGGATTGGATATATGAATGTAGTTAATTCAAATATTGAAATTCATGTCTTAATGTAGAAATAAATATCCTGGGAGAGAGGGTTTGTGCAATTTAAAAAAAACCCCGATGACATGAGGAAGATTATATTATAAAGAAACATGAATTGAAAACTTCAAATGATTTCAGGTAAGAAAAAGTGTTTGTAATAATAATGATATGATCTGGGATAGGTGTGAGTACCCTTTTATGTATATTGATTTTTTAATTTCCCAGACTCATTGAATAGTTTTTGGCAAGAACTAGGTTTTCCACATGACGTCAGTCCCCCCATATACTGGAGATTTTTTACAGGTCAAGAGGGGATAAATCAAATTTATAGAGACTATAATTTTATTATCATGGAACAAAATTTAATAATATTATAGAAACATATATTACAACACTGTAAACATATGAAATTACCTATAATGGAAAACCCAAAATAATTAAAAACATAAAAATAAAATTAAAAAATATAACTTGTTCTCTTCAATAAACATAAAACACACCATAAAAGGATTACCAACAAAGATGATTAACAGAAATATAACAACGGTAAAAAAACATGATCAGAACTTCTGAGATACTCTATTTTATAGTCTCCCAATAACTATCTATCTCCTCAAACCACATAGATTGTCCCACTCATGTTCTGAGACTCTAATATATGGTCTTCTCCATTACTATGATTCTTATCACGACCCATCCCACTGGGTTCTATGTTGGGATTCCCCATGACCAACTATAATAGGAAATGGTCTAGAGATTACTACCGAGTAGGAATATCATGAACATGGGAGGCCAGAGCCTAAATTCCTGCACCCATGCACATATATCTATGCATATAAAATATTGAAATTTAAAAACAACTACAAAATATTGTATGTGTAAATATAAATTTTAATACCACAAGATTTTGAAAATAAATTTAATATTGAATTCATGAAACACTACACAACATTGTTATAGCGTTTCCAATAAACATAATTTTTCCATCTCTCTATTTTGAATTTCGAAAAACTAGCATAGACTGTTGCATTCAGTAAGATATTTTGAGTCTAATAAGATAATCATAAATTTTGGGGAATAGTATCATACCCTTATGAAGATTCATATGAATAGTAATAGGACCTCTATGAGTAGTAAATCATATCATTATTTTATTTTCTAATGGTTTTGACATAACGAGTTCATCATTAATTTTTCAATCTGATATAAAACAAATACTAATTTTAAAATGGTTAATTTAGAATAAATTAGGATTTTATTTAAAATTTAAAATAAAAAAAATTATAAAAGTTTATTTAAAAAACAGAGATAATTTTTTGTTTTCTACACATTAAAATAAGGTTGTGGTGATTGTTTTGAATTTTTCTGAAACACATGATTTTTTTATGAATATTTAAGTTTGTCAACTTATGAAATATGTTAAATAAGTGAATTTCTACACCATGATTGAGTCATGATTGATGTAAATGACCATTATATCAAACTCACATGCACATATTAATGTTTTTAGTGTCAATCATAAACACTATTGGTTTCCTTGGTAAATATAATATAATAATGATTAAAATATTAGGAAAACCCTCCTCTCCTCCACTATAACCCCCCCCACTCCCTCTTCTATACAATTTTTTCAAGACCATTAATGTGTCGAAATTATGATAAAATATCCTACCAAGATCTTTCCCCACGTCCATCATCTCATGGTCTCATAAAAATTCCAAAACCTCTCCCCTAAAGCTGATTCAAGAAAGATTATTTCAAGAGGTAAACACCTCATTTCATTTATTTTATTTAAAGTTTCATTATTTTATTTATTTACTCACCACCGATAATCCAAATGTTGGAATTAATCTAATAACTTACATGTAATGGAATTTTGTTATGATAAAGTAATAATTATTCATCATCTCTCATTTCCCCTTCTTTTATAATCAAAATTAAAACACCATCTGAGATGTGTAAATTTATCACATTCAGGGATGAAGAGTTTTTTATTAATATTACGGTCTTCAATTATAGTTGTTAAACCAATTTAAGTTTTCGAACAGACTATATTATATGTATTATAAATTATTTAAGGTTCTTTAATCCTTTTGTACACATGATATTAATATACAAATCTAAATTACTTCGTTGTGATCAAGAACCACCAATTAACCCAAAAAAATGGCCATTAATGTTTACTATAATGACTCATCTTCACTCCCAACAAACAAATGAATTTTATAAGAATGTAATATTATTTTTGATCCATAATAACATAAAACTTTTATTTTATGAAACCATTCTCTTTTAGCATGTTTATCTATACAAGAATATAAGCAAACCGATCATGACAACAAAGGAAGAAAAAAGTCCCAAGAAATGAATTTGGATCTCTTAACCCATTAAAAGTCCATGAATGAACCTAAAAAGGTTATTCTTAATAAATAACATATACAGGAGGTTTTTGAACCATTAATCTTTGAACTTAAATTTTTTATTCAGTTCCTTAAGAGAAAGGGAGGTTCACCATCAAACATAAGGTAAGGTGTTTCCACCTGAATCTTCATTTTCATTCTGGTTACTTTTATAATATACTTACCTCAATTAAATTTTTATTCATTAATATGTTCTCCTAAAAATTATGTTTTAATTTTCTATATATGTGTTTCATATATAATCCTACAATCATTTATTTGGAATTATATTTTTTAAAAGGATCATTCAAAAATTCTTCCCGAAATAAAGGCTCAATTCAAGAGAATTTCTCAAATTCATACCAATTTTCAAGGGCACTATATAATATGTTTTCTAATAAATTATATTTATAAATTATATAATTTTATCATGAAAATCATATCATACTTCACGTTTTGTTTTATAAAAATATTTTTCCAAAAGAACTCTTCTTTTCAAAGTAAAAGAGTATTTATCCCAAGAATTACTCGATGATTTTATAAGAGTATCTTTATCTATTACAAAACTCTTGTTTATTTTTATGTATGATTGGGATTAATATTTATTATATAATCTTCCATATTTAATTGAATGGTTTATGATTATTTTTAATGTGTATTTTCTATGTTAAAACCATTCAAAAATATATTCTAAATGGTTAGTGATTATGGTTAATGATCGAGGATTGTTATTTATATTTCATATTTAAATTAAATATGAATGTATATGTTATTTATGTTTTTTCTTTTTCATATTAGGAATGAATAAGACTTATTATGTCTAAGGTGGGGCTAGTTATAGCCTCTCGGTGCATCGGTAGGTCTCATGAGACACATTATGGTATTGGCACAAGGCATCGACAAAATGGTTGTTTATGATATTGGAACGAGGCCTAGATGGTATGGTTATAAAGTACTACATTATGATGTTCTATCATTATAAAAATAGAATTGATAGTTCATGTGGTTAATCAACTAGTAGAATACCCATTATTATGTTTTATTATGAAATTATTTATTCATCTCTTATTCTTGTGAGAATGTGATCATGTTTATCATTGAAGGCAAGGGTTTTTAGATATTCACTATGCCAAATGTTTAGGTTTATTGTATATTCCACTTTATTTATTACCCTTACTAAGAATTTGATCTCACCCCATTCTTGTGATTCATTTTTTCAAGTCATGAAGAAGTTTATTATCAATGAAATATCCGGATAAACTTATAGTTGTGGATGTTCCCCAAAAAACATATATATTTTATTTCATTTGAAGTTGTAATATTGGTATTATTTATGTATATTTTTACCGATGATATAGACTACTAAATCCTTTAGTATTCATATTACTTGTTTGTATTCCAATGTAAATAAATAAGTCACCAGTTCCAAGAAACATGGGTCAGGTCCATATAGTTGGTATCTAAGGATGTTTAGTACAAAATAGGGAAACTTGATTTTAAAAAAATATTTTAGGGAAAAACTCCCTTATATAGTCTATGATAATAAAAATACAAAAACATAATTGAATGTTTGGTATGGAATAGATAATGTGGATATTTCTTGAAAATAAATAAAATTCTTGATACAATAAGTGGACATGGTTTTGGCATAGATATATCTATGAGTGAAACTCTAACAAGGAGTTTTGAGTTTGACCAGGGAATCCTACTACATGATAATGGGTTTTACTGCTCCTCTAGTTCGACGCTCTTGGGATATATTCTTAAGATAATTCAAATTTTCATTTCATGACATTATGAATGATTTTAATATAATTGTTTCATCAAAGAAACCGTGTTTATGGTTATAAAATTATCTATGAGTAGAATTTCAATTAAGGTTATTCATTTTTCTATGTTGAGATTATATATTATGATTTTGAACATAATCTATTGTATTTCAACATTTAGAAATATTTGCTAATGGATGGAAGGGAAACTACATGAACATGCGTTCCCCATGTAGAGATTCCCCTCTGATGGAATATAATTATGTTTTCTCTAGTACGATGACAGGTGTAAAGAAAAGTATAAAAATACAGGAATAGCTAACTCAGGTTATGAATAATAACCATACCCATATAGAGAATCTATATCCAAAACATGGGGGAGATATGTTATATCTCTTTATGCGACAAGAACATCCATAATTTATATGGAGAAAACTCATTCGTAACAAATCACTGGATATGTTTATTAGAGAGGATATTTAATGCTTTGGGATGTAATGAAATCGAGAAGTTTTCCATCGAAGTATATCGACTATCGAGAGATGTGCATCAATGGTGGTCTTTAATAAAAACACAAATAATGATGAAGAAACAGAAGAAATTTAATGGTGGGAATTTAAGAAGTATTTTTAGAGAAATAATTCCCTCATGAATAAAGAGCAGATATGGAAATGTAATTCTTGAATCTGAGATAGAAGAAATAAAAAACTGTTGCAAAGTATGAATCCAAAATTACAAGGCTGGAATGGTATGCTGCGGACTACATATGTAATCCATGGAGAAATATTGATCGATTATTTTATGGTTTAAAACCATTCTTCCTAAGGGAAATAGTATCCCAAAGTTTCTCATTATATACTGATATAGTCTTAAGTGCTATTATGATAGAAAAAAATTCCCTATGTCATATGACTTCATAAAAAAGAAAGAGATGAAGAGGGATACGAAAAACTCAGGAAAAGGAAGTAACGAAATTTATAATAAAGGAATAGTAGACCTTTCACCCTACAGTAATTGTTGGAAAAAACATCCTAGAACTTGCCTGAAGGGAATGGGAGTATTTGACATATGTGGAGAAAAAGGACACATATTTCAGAATTGTAATTGGATGAAAGTGGCCGAAAATGTTCAATGCAACAATTATTGGGTGATGGGACATTATTTATATTAATGTCCTAAGAATCAGGGAAACATTCCCCAATGAAGGCCAAGGGGGAAAGACCAAACTTATACATTCACAAATGAAGTTGTTGAAGTTTCAAACAATTTGGGGGAAGACACTTTAATCATTTCCTCAAACATATCCAGTGCATTATTTGATTTCTATTATCTCATTCTTTTATATCTTCTTAGTTTTACAGGAAAGTTTGATATTTCCAATTTTTTTAATAAATGAGTTTTCAGTCAATACTCCTAAGGGAATTATCATTGCCACAAAGTTGGGTCATGGATTCCCCATTATGGCATATAAATGTACATTATCTGTTGAATTTATTATCATACCCATGATTGAAATTGATATAATTCTCTATATGAATTGGATTTCTAAACATGATGTGAAAATATATTACAAGAAGAATGAAGATACAATTTTGATGATGATATGGAGTCTCTTATCTTTTGGGAAGAAACATCCCCATTGGATTATCATCCAGATCCACCCAAAGTAGCTCTAATGAATTCAATTATTTGGTAGGATGGGTGCAGAATATATATGGATGAGGAATGGAATGATAAAATAGTGGATGTACCAGCTGTACAATAATATGTTGATGTGTTTCAAGAAGATTTACCTATACATCCCCAGAGTAGGAAGTTGAGTTTTCTATTAATTTAATTTCTAGTTCAAGGCCTATATCAAAGAATCCATTTAGATTGGAGACAATGGAAGTAGTAGAACTGAAGGAAAAATGAATCAATTTTGTGATAACATATTTATTCTCCCTAGTGTTTCCCCATGGGGATCCCCTGTTGTTTTTTTCAAGAAGAAAGGTTTATCTATGAGGTTGTGCATTTACTACAGGGAGATCAATGATATAAAAATTATGAAAAAGTATCCCCTACCTCATTTTGATGATTTAATTGATCAAGATCATGGAGATAAATATTTTTTAATATTTTCTTTTAATATGGATATCATCAGCTGTTTGCGAGGAAGGATGACATTCTAAAAACATCATTTTGAACTAGGTATGGGCAATACAAGTTTATAGTAATGCCTTTTGGACTAACTAATACACCCTCTATTTTCATGGATATAATATAGATTATTTTAATTGAATTTATTGATGAATTTTTGGTGGTATTTAAGGATGATATCATAGTACACTTCAATGTCTATGAAGATAATTAAAATAAATGGCAAACTATTATGATGTCTCTTAAAAGAAATGAAATATTTGGGAGGTTTAGGGAGTGTGTATTTTGGATTCAATCAATTTAATTTCCTCTGCACAGTATCTCTATGGATGGAATATATATTTATCCTATAATGAAAAATTCTATGAATGAATGGCATACACTAACAAAAATTACATAGGTACATAGTTTTACTTGTTTGGAAGGTTATTGTCAGTGTTTTATCTAGAACATCATCAGTTTAGCCAACCCAATGACCAAGTGTACACGTAAAAGGGTTTAGTTCATACAGAAAAATGAATGTGAGGACTATTTTGATGAATTCAAGAGAAGATTACTGAATTCACCAAGCCTAACTCTACCATTAGGGAATTATGGGTTTGCGATCAATAGTGATTCATCATCGAATGGACTTGGTTGTGTGCTTATACTGAATGATAGAGTATCTAATCCACCAAGGTAGTTAGTAATTCATGAAAATAACTATCTGACTCATGATCATGAGTTAGCATTAGTAATAATTTCTCTTAATATATAGAGACATTATCTCAGTGGAGAAATGTGAGAGATATATACAGATCATAAGATATTGAAATATATATTCTCATAGAAAGAATTCATCATGAGGAAATGGCGATGGCTTGAACTACTCAGGGATTATGATTGTTCCATACACTGCCACCCAGGAAACTCAAATAACGTAGTTGTTTCATTGTGCATGAAGGATCAAGGAGTTCTCAAAAAAATGGGGACTGAAAAGGATCATTTGTACATAGATCTAGTAATGATGGTTATGGGAATTATCAAATAAGGTGAAACATGACTACTTTATGGAATGTTTCATGACTTCATGTGTGATGATGGAATTTTATGATTTGGGAAGAGGCTATGTATTCCCTCTCATCCGAGCTGAAAATAGAGTTATTGGATGATTCTCTTAGCTCAAATTTCTCTATACATCTTTGTAGCATTAAAATGTATAGATATTTTAAAGAAATTTTATAGTGGGATAACATGAAATAGAAATTGATCATTATGTATCAAGATCATTAACATGTGAACAAGTGAAGGTAGTATGACAACATCTTAGAGGAGTCATGCAACCTCTACCTGTTCATATATTGATATGGGATGACATCACCATATATTTCTCACTGGATTACCCAATAAACTAAGAAATAATGATGATATATGGGTAATTGTAGATCCACCTAAAAAATCAACACATTTCCTCGATATAAGGTAGAATTTTCCATGACAGAACCTAGCATAAATATATATCAAAGTAGATGTGAGACTTCATGGAGCATCTCTCTCATTTATATCTGACTCTGATCAATGATTTAAATTGAAATTATAGAAAAGTATTCAGAACGCTTTGGATATTGAACTTCAATTGAGTAATACTTATAACCCAAAAACTAATGAGAAATCAGAATGGAAAATACAAACCATAGAGGACATGTTGAGATAATGTTCACATGACTTTCATGGTATGTGGGAATAATATTTACCTTCAATAGAGTTTTCCTACAATAATAGTTTCCATTAAAGTATTAAAATAGAACCATATGAAGCATTGTATGAAAAGAGTTGTCGTACCACATCATGATTGAATGATACTGGTGAAAGGAAGCTAGTGAGTCTAGAGTTAGTATAGGAAACAACATAGAAGGTAAATACTATTCATGTCCATAACAAATAAGCTCAAAGTAGATAAAAAATCCATGTGGATAATATAAGGAAGGATTTTGGGTTTCAAGTGGGAGATCATGTTGAAATAAAAGTATCTCCACGGAAGGGTTTTATATGATTTGGGAAGAAAGTGAAACTAAGACTTAAGTACATAGGCCCATTTGAAATTCATGAGATAATTTTATCTGTATCATATCATATAGTTATGTCACCTAGACTCTCTAAAGTACAAAATGTGTTCTATGACTCATTGTCGAGAAAGTTCATGCCAGATCGAACACATTTCCTCATTTCTGAAAGTATTGAAATGGAAGATAACCTATCTTACAGTGAATAACTTATAAAAATTATAGAAACTAAATAATAAGTTTCGAGGAATCATACAACTTCACTGGTAAAGATACTTTGGAAAAATAAATAATGGACAGGAAACATGGGAGCCTTCAGAGCTTATGATAAAAAACTAGCCAAATATTTTTGTGAGGTAACATTCTTGGGATTTAGAGGAATGTTTTTTGTAAGGAGGGTATTATGAAGCAGACCATTATTTTTAAAATAAATTTAATATTAAATGCATGAAACACTACACTTATTTGTAATAACCTAGCCAGTAAACAAAATTTTTCCACCTCTATGATACAAATTTTGAAAAAATGACACGCACAGATGCATTTAGTAATTTAGAGTCTGATAAGACAAACTTAAAATTTTGTTAATATTAACATAACGTTATGAATAGCCATATGAATAGTAATAATATCGTTATGAATGGAAAATTTTATTATTATTTTAGTGTATTACGGTAACAAGATGATGATTTTTTGATTAACTTTTCAAGGTGATATAAAAGGAATTATAGTTTTAAAATTAATTATTTTTGAATAAATTATGATTTTATTTAAAAATTAAATTAAAAATATTTCAAAAAATATTTTCATAAATTTTAGTTCATTTCTTAAATGTACATGTAAAAAAATGATTAAGGTGAATATTTGGAATTTTCTAAAATACCAGAATTGTTGGTGAATAGTGAAATTAAATAATTTACAAAATATGTTAAATAACTGAATTTATGCATCATGATTGAGTCATGGATGATGTAAATGACCATTTTTTCGAACTCATATGCAAATAATACAATTTTTGGTCACAAAAATCAACACTATTGGTATTCTTTGTCAAAATAATAAAACAATGATAAAAATAATGGGAAACCGCTCTTCTCCTCCACTATAAAGCCCCCACACTCTATATTCTCTTCACTACTCTAAATCCTTGTTACATTTTAAAATTAGGCTCAAATATCCTCTCAATATCTTCACACATGTCTAGACGCCCGTAGTCTCATAAAAGGTTCAAAACCTCTCCCGTAAAGAGGCTATCAAGGATGATTAATTCAAGAGGTAAACTTTTTTTATTTCATTTATTTCATGTTACATTTTTTTCTTTTATTTCCTCACCTCCCTTCATAAAAATGCTGTGATGACTCAAGTGCCATAAATGTACTAGAATGTATTTATGATTAATCATGAATTATTCATCATCTGTCCTTTCCCATTCTTTTATATTAAAAATGCAAACACCATCTAAGGTGTGTTAATTTATCAGAATCGAGGACGACATGCTTTAAATTTCTATTATAATATTTAATTTTGGTCATGAAGACATTGTGATGGTTGAAACATATTATAATATATGTATTATAACTTATTTAAGGTTCTAGAATCTTTTTATACATATGATATTAATTTATAAATCAAAATGTTCTCGCTGTGATCAAGAACTGGAAATTAACCCAAACAATTGTCATTATTGTTTTATATATTGATTCATCTTCACTTAAAACAAAAATAACAAATTATTACCATATAATCATATGTTTTATTACTAATAAAATACAACATCAATTCTAGAAATCCATTCTCATTTTACATGTTTATCTATACATGAATATAGGTAAACTGATCATGAAAACCAAATAAGAAAACACTCCCAAACAATGAAATTGGATCTCTTAACCTATCAAGATGCCTTGAATAAACCAAATAAGATAATGATAAATAAATTAATTGTAGATGTGGTTCTATAATAATTAATTTATCTACCTAAATTTTATTATTATGTTCATTATAATCAAGTGAGTAACAACGAAGGACTGAAGGTAACGGTTATCCATCTGAACCTCCACTTTCATTCGGGTTACATTCAGTATCTATATAAAAAATCTAAATTTTTATTAAATAATATTGTTTCCTCATAAATTCAGTGTCAATGTCTCATATAAGGTTACCAACTATAATACTACCTTCATGTGTATGGAATTATATATTTATCATTCAAATATTCTTCCAAAAATACATACCCGATTCAACGAAATTTCACAAATTCTTACCTATTTTAATGGGAACTCTATAATATATTTTTGGAAACAATTATATTTAAAAAATCTATCATTTTATTTTGAAAATAATATTTTACATCACTTCTGGTTTTATACAACTTTTTTTCTCAAATAACTCATATTTTCAAAAAAAAGAGTATTTATCCTAAGAATTACTCGATGATTTTATAAGAGTATCATCATAAATTTCAACAATCTTGTTGATTATTATGTATAATTGGGATTGATATTTTATGATATCATCTACAATATTTATTTTAATATTTTATTATTATTATTATTTTATATTTTCTATCTTAAAAACATTAACAAATTTACCCAAAATGGTTAGTGTTTATGATTAATGTTTGGGAAATATTATTTACATTTCATATTTTAGTTTCAATATTAAGTTATATGTTGTTTATATTTATCCCCATTCATATCTAGAATGAATTGGAATTATTATGTTTTGGGTGGTCCCTCTATTCCCCCTCAATGAATAGACAGGTCTCACTAGACTAACTATGATCTTGGCATAAGGCCTCGACAAAATGGGTGTTTATGGTCTTGGCACGAGGCCTTGATGGTATAGTTATGATGTCCTGTATTATGACTTTAAATAATTATGAAAATATTATTGACAGTTTCTGTGGTTACTCAACAAGTAGAATTCCCATAATTATGTTTTATTATGGCATTTTTATTCTAATATTATTCCTTCTATAATGTGTTGATGTTTATTGTCAAAGGCATGTGATTTTAGTTACTCACCATGACTATTGTTTATGGTTATGATATCATTATCTTTATTTCATACCATTATTGAGAATTTGAGTTGACCTCTTTCTTGTGTTTCATTTTCTCTAGTCATGAAGAAATCTATTATGAATGACATGTAGGGATAAACATATAGTTGTTGATGTTCCTAGTAAAACATATATGTTGTATTTCATTTCATGTTGTAAGGTGAATCTTATATATGTATCTTGTTTCCAAAGCTGATAAACTAATATTTCCATTGGGATTTATATTCCTTGTTTATATTCTATTGCAATAAAATAATGAACTGGCTCTGAGAAACTAGGTCCAGGTCCTTACTTAAATCCCACAACTAGAGTGTGACTGGATGCAAAGGAATGTAAACAGATTATAATACAAGACCATCACAATGAGTTTGGATCACAAGTCCAACCAGAAATAAAAACTGTGATTTCTGTTAGAATACCATAGGATCACACCTAAGTATATTAGGTCTCATTAAGAACTCTCTACTCCTAGTCCATTAAGGATTCTATCAAATGGGTGATCATGTGTACAAGACATCACACATGTGGGAAAATACCCTATAAGGGTAAGTATAACTGAACTCAGTGGGACATCATAAAACCACAAAGCACACAAAAAAGTAAATAAAATATGATATATAGAGGTATATGTATATAACACATTTAACATGAATATCCAAATATAATAAACAAATACACGTATTCTAATGGTAATTCAAAACTGAAGTATTATATCTTAGGATTCTTTCATAATGATTTGGCAAAGCACTGGTCTGGTAGAATACAATCCCATCTCTGATAGCACTCATGACTCATGTCCAAGAGATAGTGGTCTCAAGTCTATCCATTAGAAATATATACTAATAGTCTGATGCGAATATGACACATACATTAAGATCTCCCTCAAGGCCATGGGGTGCTGCCAACAACTCAATATGGATTAACATAGTAAGTATAAGATCAGAATATATGTAGTTTTGGTCATGATTATACCAAGAACACCACTTAGCGAATGAAACTGAATAAGGGATCTCACTCCGTGTCATATGGAGGGTTTCCAACAACTCTATCCAAGAAATTCAGGCGAGGGGTCATTATCCTATGTGTAGAGTATTATTCCTCACAGAACCAAATATAAAAGGATATAAGGAACTCAATCTAATGTAAGGTGTACAAGATATAGATAAAAAGGGATCCAAGATAAGTATAATTATGTATACAACGTGTAGAAGTGTTATACGCCATGTCCCTTGACATTGGGTCTCTCCCATGTTAACAGTTCATGTGTCAAGACATGTCTGTGTCTCTATAGAAATACCTGACATGTTGGCTTCATATATACATTACCTTTGTTCCAGTATATGGATTAGCCCATTTACTTTCGCCCATGTTCCATTACATGGATTAGACCATGTAATTTGGTCAAGGTTGTGTCATTTTAAGAGGGTACATCATGTCCTCTAACCTGTGTACTCCAACCCATGTCTTTGTACCCTCTGAGGTAAATGCCGAGTCGTTGGGGAGAGGTTGAATTCCATGGGGTTCAAACACTAAGGCTATGTTGATGGAAAATTAATGGTTGGATTACAATACGGAGCCTGATGTTGTTATACCTTATAAAGTTAAATCTATATTGAAGGTGAGAAAAATTATTTCTTTTGATCTACTTGCATTCATTAGTAGGGAGGAAGAAGAGGAAAATACTAAACATGCATATGGTGTAGATGAAATAGAAGTCATTTTTATGCTGGAGTTTCTGATGATAGAGGTGGCCTATGGATAAATGTCAAAACATGGTAGAGGGAATGACACCATCAGGGAAGTGGAAGATGATCCTCTCACTAAAACATGATCACTAGTTCACGAGTGCCCTTAACTCTTTAAGTTATTGACATGTCCCTCTATCCATTTTTATTCTTTATTTTATTTGAATAAAGCGGTGTCCATGCCTTAATAATTTTTTAAAAATTTCAATAATTAGGTTTAATTAATAGTGAGAGTGTGTCATTAATAGTAATTACTTATAACTGATAAACAATATTAATTAAAAAACATTGCACTAATTTAGATATAATTGTAATAAGTAATAATAATTTAGATTCATCTTTAATAAATACAATTAATTATTAAAAATCAATGTTAAACTACTACAATTAGCAAAAAAGCAGTAATTAGTAATAAATAATCGAAAATCACCGATTGTTTTAGATGTTAGTGTTAATTGTAAAAATTAGTATTAATTAGTAAATATTTGTAATCATAAATGTTAAATCAATCCAATTTGAAAAAATTATTGGTAATTAGTAATGATTACTGATAAATTTCGATAATTATTATAAATTTGTAGTAATGAAAAACAATTACTAAAAATAAGTGGTAATTAGTAAAATTTACCAGTAAAACACAACAATTAGTAAAAATTTATAAAATTAAGAATGAATTAGTAAACTATATTAAATTTTTTTTAGTAATGACTAAAATTTAATAAGAAAAAGTGATGATTTGTCAAAATTAGTAAAAATTAGTTGTAAACTAGTATAATAACTAATAATTAGTAGTAATTAGTAAAACATAATAGTAAATACTTATAATTATTAATTACTGGTGGTAATTATGAAAAATTAAAATCAAATGATAATAATTATTAAAAATTACTGTTAATCATGTAAAATTAGAATAAATTACAATTACTTAGTAAAATATGGTAAAAATGAACATTAAATCACTATAATTTGTTAAACGTAATGTTAATTAATAAATAATAGTGATAAATCACTATAATTATTAAAAAATAACATTAATTTGTAAAAATTAGTGATAAATTACAATAATTATTATAAATTAGTGGTAATGAAAAAAATGTAGTAAAAATAAGTTGTAATTAGTAATAAATATCAGTAAAATACAATAGTTTTTAAAATGTAACAAAATTGAGAGGTAATTATTAAATATTAACAACAAATCATTGTAATTAGTAAAAATAAAGGGTAATTTGTAATGATAAGGTTCAATTAGTAAAAATTAATGATAAATCTGTATAATTACAAAACAAAAATGATAATTAGTAATAATTATTGATTAATTAAAATACTAAGTATAAAAAAAGGTTAATCATTTAAATTTAGTTAAAAATTACTATAATTATATAAAATTTCTGATAATGACTAGATATTGGTAAAAATAATCAGAAATTATTAACTATTATCTACAAACAACAATAATTAGTTAAAATTAATAAAAACACGTAGTAATTAGTAAAAAATATTAATCATTAATGTCAATGAAAAAAAAATTAGTAACAATTATCGATGATTAGTAAAAATATGTAAAAAGTAGTAGTAAACAAGTATAATTATTAATAATTTGAATTAATTAGTAGAAATTTATTGTAAATAACTATAATTATTAATTATTTATGGAAATTATGTAAAAATAAATTTATATCACATTGATTATTAAAAAGAATTGGTAATAACTAAAAATTATTAAAAATGATGGAAATTTGTATAACATAGATACAAAGAACATTAAATCATTATAATTATTAAAAATTATTATTAATTAGTAAAAATTACTTATAATTAGAAAAAACTTTTGTTAGAACACTATAATTATTTAAAATGAATGGAAATTTGTAAAACATAATGATAATTAATTTTAAATCACAATAATTAGGAAAACATTATCTATATTTATTAATAGTTATTGTTAAATTGAAATAATTAGTGGCATTTAGTAATAATTAGTAATAAATAGTTGTAATTAGTGGTTCTTACAAACACAAAGTGGTACTTAGTTTTTGTTAGTAATTGGCTTTTTGTATAAATTATAGGAATTCTACAAATGAAATAGGTCGATAATTTTTCGGTGATTACAAAAGAAACATTTTGACATGGTTATCATATATTAGTGTAATGAAAACTCTAGTCATGGAAGGAATAAATTAGTTTCATCACCTGAATATTGTAAATCTATGGTTTATAACCTTTTAGTATTTTATTATATATTTTATTACATAAATTAGACAAAAAATTATTAATAATTATTTCTAATTAACAAAAATTACACTTAATTTTTAGTACAATTTATTATAAAGAAATAATATTTATTAAGAATTAATAAAAAGGTTTAATTAATAGTGTTTAAAATCATATGGTGATTATAAATGATAAAATTAGGCCCATAATGTACATATTTTTCATTAGGTCACCAGAACTGAGGTAAGGAGAATGTGGTACATTAATGACATCAATAGCAGTAGGAGGAGGAGATGTATTGATGACAAGAAAAGGATGACATAAATTGGTGAATGGGAAAATTTAGACATGGTCAGAATATATTTTATTCATTACTAGAATATTTTAAAATATTTGATTTATCCATTTTTAGTAAATTATTTTATTCTAATATTTAAGTGATTATAAATGATCAATTTATGCCAACTATAAAAACAAATCATTGGGTTTGCAGAACTGGGATAAGTAGGATGTGACATGTAGATGGCAACAATATAAGAAGGATGAGATACACCAATGGTAGGATCAGTAGAATGAGAAGACAATGGAGTACATGTGATGTATGAAATAGGGTTTAGAGATAGAGTACCCTCCACCACCACCTCCACCTGCCCATGATGAAAGTAACCCTAATTCATTTATGTATTTTTTTGATAAACATATGAATTCACATATTCTTTGTAATATTTCTATAAATTCCTGTATTTACAATTCAATATATTTTGTTTTCATATTATTACAAATATTTTTTTTATTTTATTATTTATATTAATTATTATTATAATTATTACTAATTTATGATGGGTCAAAAATACCATCACAAATGATTTTTTTTACATTTTATAGAATACTATGTGTGACATCTTTATCTGCAATGGTTCATTTATGATGGGGTCCCATCGTACATATTTCAATTTCCAGTGGTGTAGGGACTCTTTAAAATGGTCAACCGTCTACACAAGACATAATGCATCATGGAATAGCCCATGTATGGGTGAGTATAACAATACATAGTGGGATACCAAGAAATTGTATATCATGCAAAAATTAAAATAAATTCAACTATACACCAGTATATTTCTTCAACACATATAAAAAGAGTATCCAGATACAGTCTATAGAGACACACATTCTAAAGGTAAGTCACACGCATAATATGCCAGTCTAGGATTCCAACTCGATGATTTCCCAAATCACTCACTTGAGATAACAAACTACTGAGTATGATAACACATATGATGCATTTTTGATAGCTTGTTCTCTCTAGGTATTATTACTAGATGTACATGCTAATAGTCTGAGAGGAATAAGATACAGAGATGAGGATCACTCCTATGACCATGGGGTGATAACAAGATCTCAATATGAATTTACTGGATAAGTGAAGGATCAACAACCATCTAGTGTTAGACACAATGATTCAAGGAACTACACTTGGGGCATGAAGATGAATATAAGATCTGACTCTAGGCATCACGGATGGATTCCATTGAATCTATCCAAGAAGTCCCTTGAATGGGATTTTTTTCCAATAAATAGGAGTCGATTCCATATTATCACTCAGGGAAATGTATATGGGGAATGAACCCTAAGAAAACTATGATAAGATATTGAGGAAAATAGAACCAATTAATATATAATAATGAAAAATACATGTATAAGTGTTACACACTATGTAACATGACCCTATGTCTTACCAGTGTAAACAGATCATGTCTTATGTCATGTTCAAGTCTGTATAATAGATAGAGATTTGTTAGATGCTAGGGAACTCTACCCGTATGATATTATATAACTTATCTATAGTACTTATGTCTATTTACTAGTACAGATATTATCTTATGTGATTTGGTTCATTCTGTGTCCATATAGGGGAGCTCATAGCGTTCTCCAACCCATGTACTCCAACCAGTTTTGGTGAACCCTCTAAGGTATATGTTGAGTCACCGGGGAGAGGTCATACTCCATGTGTCCAATTCACATTCCATGTGATACTTATGTATATCCCAAAACCCTAGCTGTTACATAGTTGGGTCCCACACACCTTGTAGGCCAATATTAAATGTTGTGGGATGTAGAATTTCACAGAATCCCAGATCTTGCTCCATGAATTTTTTCTAGTGCCTCTCTCCACCGATACAATGATTTCTATTCTAGGAAAATCAATTCATTGTCTCATTTGATCCTTGAACTCATAATGTCACATGGTGTGGCCCTTCAATTTTCATGTAAAATATATTTATACATCATTCTTCATTTCATCTAAAAGATCATGTAATCGGGTATCTAATATTATTTGATGCATTAACGCTTCTATCATCGCACCACCATCGTGTCATGCCAATACAATATCTACAATAACAGATCGTTTCCCCGTGAAATTGGTGTGTAATGATCGATCTATCAAGAAATGTCGAACTGGTGGCCATACAAAGAACACCAATGATGAAGGAATAATCAAGGGAGAAGAGAACAAGAAAAATTCAAATTAATGAACATAGATCAATGTTCGTTTCCCCCTTGATATATTTCAATGAGAATAAAAATGTATGATCAAAAATCACAAATAATTCAAACAAAAAATATTTCCCTTAATAAAGCCCATACTAGAAATGAACGATCCCTGAATCAATAAATTAGATGATTGATTCATTTTAATCATAGAAATCTCCAATGAGGTATATATACATATAAATAAATTCTCAACACCTATTTGGATCATTAAACGATGAATAATGGATTTATGTATTGATCATTGTCAAGATCCTTTGAATCTATTAGACATCGATCATCGATCAACGACCCGATTGATGTTCGCCTTAGAAATTCTTCAATGCTCTCTCTAAGGGGTTTCTAATGGTTCTAGGGTTATACATCTACCCCTATAACTATAAAATAATAGTCTATTTAAATACTCTCAAATATCTACATCCAAAAAAATATTTAAAATAAATTATTTTATTATTTTATTTATTTCAACCCTAATGATGACTTTTCAAAAAAGGACTTGCTCTAACTATGGATATGTTGTGCCTAGTGTAAAACCCACATTCTAAACTCAACGGTTCCCATAGATTTTTGATCTGGGTACCCTTTTAGAAGTTATTAATTTTTTTCATAGAAACGATTAAAATGATCTATTTAATATATTTAATATATTTCAAATAGTTATTCAAGAGACATCAGGCCTCAAAATGACATAAAGTCATAGCATTTGGTCTCACATATAATAAACACAATTTGAAAAAGTAATTTTGGGAAACATTTTAGTCATTATATTTTCTATATAGGGTGGGACCATAACACTAAATATGAACACACTAATGTGCCCCTTATATATGTCATTGTATCATTATGACCATGCATGAAAATGAAACATTTATAAAAATTGAAATAATGCTCATTCATTGTGTATTGAATAGGACACATAAACAATTGACCACACTTTCTTCAACTAATGCCAATGTATGATCTATAATGTTTACATATTAGAGAAACTTATCAAGGTAATGGTTAAACTTATCAATCCCTGATAACATAAGAACAACATTAAGGGAACGATAATATTGAGTAAAATTTGGGAATATAGAAAGACCATCAGAGGAAAGGGAAAATAGAACAAAATCATGATATATAAAGTACATAGGGATCCTATCAGAAATTATAGGTCCTCCTAGTAACCTAAAATAATGAGAACAAATTCTATGTAATATTGACACCCAAATACAAATCACCACATTTAACAATCATATCACCATCATAAAAATACATAGGGACTGAAAATATAAAACATGAGACACATCTTGAAAAATATAGCATAGAATCTGAAAATAATATTAATATTATTTTCCCCAACCCCAAAAAAACTATAGATTAAAAAGAATATTCATAGTGAAAATCCACACCTCAATCCAAATGTGTATATACAATATCCTCATTATAAATAAATATTCATCATGTTATGAGATTAAAATCATCTATTACATGGTGGAAATAAAACATCTCATATATCATGACTAGTAATTTATCAATATCTCGAACACCACAATATGATATCCAATAAATTTCATACTATCACTATCCCTATACTGTCTCACTATAATCATATATCATACCAATCCTATAAATAAACCATTTACATGATTATCACAATATTGAAATACTATAACTATTAAATAATTTCCCATGAACAAGATATATTAACATATGCTTCAACACGGTAGAAATACACATACCCTTATGATCGTAAGGATTCATGTAATCCTTTAATTTTTTCACTATCAACAATAGATATACACCTGGTGTATGAATCCACTGAAATTTATTTTTTAATTATTTTTTAAGGAACTAAAAAAATAAGTTATCATGTTTTATTTTCTTAATTTAATAAAAAAAGAATTCCCAAATCAATAATAGTTTATAATTATTTAAATATAATAAGATCTTATATGGAAATTAAAAATTATGAATATGGAAATTAAATACCATCGAACACAAAACTAATGAAAACATATAAAATGAAAAGTGAGGCAGTAATAATTTGAATAATTACGGAGGCCACCATATTGTGTGTGGAAAAAGAATTCTCCTTGGAAATGACAATGTGTTTGTTGGATACATTTTGTAAAAAGTTGAGATCATCCTAGGCTTTGATCCATGTGACCCCAACATAGGATATCACTGTGAAGTTCAATTTTAGTCTCTCAATCTTGTCACCAACTTTTTTATAGAAAAATATAACACTTATGAATAGTGTTGAAGTCCGTTAAAAATATAGAAAAATATAATAATGGAATTGAATAGTATTTTTAGTAGAATATATGGTTCTATTAAATAAATTTCACAAAGGGATGCCATTCATTATTATTCACAACTTATGGAAGACTAGTATTGAAATTTAGATTTAGCCTATCTCAAATAACATTGATGTTGTAGACAACACAAATATCATTGTATAAAATAATTGATTATTTTTACCCAACAAACTAGAAATAAATTCTCCACTTGATCTACCTATAAGACACATCCAAACATGATTCCCTGATGGAATGATCTGATTATGTTTTATAATAAATATCTATAAGTCCAACCATTTTCTGAATCCCACTCTCCCTCTCAGAAAAAATGTTTCAATCCAAGTGTACATCATCACTATAAGCCTTATACAATCTAAGAGGTTCAGTTACTCAAGGCCACCCCCATAATATTTTCCAATCCATTTATATTTTATAAATGAAGTTACTATACTAACCAACGGTTTGACCATTTTGGAGTCCTATTAGCCTTCCATTGTCCCTCATCTAATGAAATAAAAAACCCATTACATAATCCAAAACCATTGGAAGTTATTTATGCACAAATAGAAATGGTGACCCTTGGGAAGTCATATTTGGGAATATGTCTGGTTCTCTAATCATGACCAAAATAAAAATTATCAAACAATAAGTTTATATCAAATCATCTCACCACCAATGGATTTCACTTAACCCTAAAAAAGTTAAACCAAACCCAAAAACATAGTATGTACACAAAAAAGACATGTATTTATCCAACGGTGTAAGTACTATAGGGACCACCTACCTTGATATTATATTCATTATCTATTAACCATGATTGACCATGTATTATCTATGATAATATTGTGCCTCGTTGACCTCTTGAGCTCCCATATCATTTCACAAAACAGTAGTCATTACAAAAAAATACTTATAGATAATTTACTATAATTAACCAACGAGGAATAACTAAGTTAATCATACCAAATTTCCTCCCATAGATGAAAACTTTTCTAGCAGAACAGAAAAAATGTATGGAATGTTTCTAGAATCCTTAAGAACATATTATATATCCTATGTTATCTAATAACGTTTTAATTAAAAATGGATTTTGGTGAATACCATATAAAACAAACCATGTGACTTACCTTAATCAAAATTTAAGGTGGTGTGTTATTTACCACACTTTAAATGTATTCTAAACATCAAGACAATATGCCCCAATCCAAAGAGAATGTTCTCACATAATCTGGTGGGTTTTATCTCAAATCAATAGTTTGAACCCAAAAAAATTATAATCTAAAAAGGGAGAATGGGTGTAAGGAAATATACATAATTAATACATAATCTTAAGATATGTCAATAATTCACATTGAGGATGTTTCATGTTTAGTTTTTTAGAGAATTAAAACCTAACTCATATATAAAAAAACAATATAAATACAATCTGAAAACATCCAACAATACCCATTTCATCCATAAAATCAAAACATTAAAAAATAAATGTGGTTTCATTTCATGTTAAATCATGTATTTTTTTTGACCTCATCCTTGACTCTATTCTTCATTACAACTGATGAAAAATATTTCAAAACATGGGATGCACTTAAAAATCATAGTAAGGGATACACAATTAAAGAATTTTTTTAGTATTGAATATACATGTAAACCCTGAATAATTTATCACAAATTAAAACATTTCTTCTTTAAGAATTATTGAAATTCACTTGACTGAATATAAGTTCGTTTCAAACCATTTTTTCTAAAAAAACAATTACCATATAACACATAAAATGTAACATATAACATATAAAGGTAACATTGAACATAATAATACTCAGATGGAATAACTCTACTATCGACTTTGACAAATATCACTTCATGGAATATCCATATTTCCACCATCCATACCCAATGCATAAGTGGTAATTACTTAACCACCCATCTTTGTTTTATCATGAAACCACCCATCTTTGATTTATCATGTAACCACATGTCTTTGGTTTATCACATAAACATCCATATTTGGTTTATCATCTAACAACTCTCCAAATTATAATTACCATTATATAATTATTTCATATAAAATATTGTAATTTCAAAATGGCACACTTAAAATTTCTTTGGAAATTACATGAAATCATTTCAATATTTTGGAATATTAAATCCATTTAAAAAATCATTTAAAACATTTAATAAAGAGTTTATTGAATGAAAGTGTTCAATAATAATTTGAATCTTTTGAAATAAATTAACCTTTTAAAACATTCCTGTCAATATAAATAAATTCATAAAAACCATTTTGAAAACATGGACATTAAATATATGGTTTTAGAAGAGTAAATCATTAATACGTTTAGAATGGTGTTTTAGTTAAAGATTCTCTTACCACATGATAAAATATTGAATAAAAATAATTAAGAAATAACATTATAAAAACGTTAAATATAATGAAAATATACTAATTCCTAATATAACATATAAAAAGGGTTTTATATACACAATATGGGATAATAAAGGTGAATCACACAAAGATATGCCATAAATAAAGGATATTGAGACGAAGTCCCTTACAAAGATCATATAATTAGATTAAGGATAAATAAATGAAATAATTTGGTGTGAAAAAAATAAATCCAACAAATATAATAGGATATTCGGTATAAAACAATCAGGCGCCATCCACAAATATTCATAAATGAACATAACCAGGGATATAGATTCTTAACTCAATGAATGGATGTTGAGTTATGATTTCCTTACGTTATATCTGATTTGTCTCATTTGTTATTTATGTACCTGAATAATATACATAGATTAATTTTATCTTTATTTAGAAGAATATTCATGTTTTTATTCCCTTTATATCATTAATTACAATGTTATATAAAATAGTTAATTCTTTGAATTTGTGTCGGATGTTTAGTCGATATTTGGTACTTGAGTTGAAAATGAACATGGTATGACGTAATTTTACCATGATGTCATAATTCCATAACCTCCAGAATAGTATTAATTAAATATTAATCACATTTATACATTAATAATACTATCTAAATAAAACCATTAATTATTGTAATGAAAAATGAAAAATGTTATGATCATAGAGATGGTAGGACATACATACACATGTGTAATGTTTATATTTTTCATTGATGATTATAGGAATAAGTTAATAATAATTTTATATTTCTAGAATGATTATGATATTTTTAAAATAATTATAATCATTTTAATATACTTATATATACCATACAAGTTATATAATGAATCGAAATGAGTCACACTGCTTCGTGGAGGTGACAGTTCGCTCATATGCACGAAGGACATTATCATTTTTCTGCAGATTAACAGAAGAATTTAAGTGATATTTTTTTATTTTATAATAATTATTATTTAATGAACATAAAATTTTATCATTTATTTCATTATATTAACCCATTATGAGGCAAAATTATGGAAAATGAATTAGAACTTTTCGTGGAGGTGATAGTACACATGTATGCACGAATGATTAATTCCATTGAAATTTATTGGAAGTATATATGGATTTAGAAGATTATATTAGCATAATAACATATGATAATGTAATTTAAACTTGATTTTTTATCTCATCGTGGATTTAGTAGATTTTAATGAGTTGTAAGAAGAAATAAAATTTTAACACTTAATGAAAATGATTCCACTTCTTCAGTTGATCACCAAAAAAGAACATCTTAACACCTCTAATAATAGTGTAATTCTAAAAATAAGGATTTTGGAATGTGGGTATGAATTAAATGAATATGAGAGGTATTATCATGGATGAACCAAAAGGAATTTGATGTGTGAATAAAAGAGAAGGTGAAGTTATCTTTTATTGGAGTGATGAGTGGAAATTTAGGAAAGTGTTGAAATATTAATTTATTATAAATAGATTTACAATTTATAATATTCCAAAACTCATATTTTTCAAATTTAAGATACTTTTGGGTCGTATAACCATTATAAAATATTAATTATGAATTTTTGTATATTTTTTAATCACTATATATTTCAATTAACTCTTATTTTTTATTTTTTAATCTTACCATGATAACTTGTCATTATAACTTTCTGTATTAATGTAATTACCATAACATTTAAAAAGGCCCAAAAATTGTCATTTATGTAATATTAGGACATATCCTAATCATTTGTTCAAATATTATATATTTATGAATTTAATATCATTTAATAAACCCTTATATATTTTATGTATTAAATTCATTCAATTTTGACACTATTCATACATGATTTTTTTAAAATCCAAAATAACATGATTCCTTCGAAAAATATATATTAAATCAATCCTAAAATGTCATAGTAATCAATTAAATTCATGTATGGAATCAAATATTTCATATAATATTTAATTTAACATTTATATTATTATTTATTTGAATATTTTATTATTGAAGTAATCATTGCATCACCATTGTCTCTTAAATAAATCCTTTTAGATAATTTGTAATAATTATAAATAAGAAACCATGATGTAATAAATATTTCTAAATTAATAATTACTTTTTATATTTTATGAGATAATTTATATTATACCATATTAAAATTGGTTTAGTACGAAGATTCATTTTTAAAACAAATTTACCGTTTATTTAAATTACAAGTTATAATTGTCATAGTCACACCCAAGTGGATTAAAATGCTATATTTTCTCCCCATGTGTTGCCTTTGCCATCCATATGTCATCCTATTGTATTATTACATGTGATAGGGTAATTTTATATTATTATAATGTAAATTTTATCCTTATTTACATGATTTAAAAAACTATGGTAAATAAAACAATTTACAAAAGTGACTATTAATAATATATAATAATAAAAGGGACCTATTTACAAAATTTTAACCTTATAATTCTAACATGGAATCCATCATTCCATATTTCAAACACAAAACTTGTAGTTATTAGTTTCAAATTAATTCATGTTGTAAAAAACGAAGAAACATGGTTTTTAGAAGTAAAAAACCATCAAATGATTGACATGAATTTATATCATATTTCAATGTAAAATTAAGTCCAATGAAAAATATTTTATTAAATTAAAAAAATACAATTTCATTTTTGCAACCAAATAAAATTACAATATAACTATATAAAAAAAGTATACAGAAATGTAGATTTCAATTAAAAAGATGTAATTTTCAGTATTCATTAAAGTATGAATATTACAAGAAAAATACAAAAAATTAAACCAAAGTAAATTTAAATGTATTTATTCCAAATGATAAGTTATTTTTTTCCAATATAACTTATAAAAGTGTCAAAAAAATAAATTTTAAATTGGTTTTCCCTAAAAAACAAGAAAAATGCTTTTTTTTAAAATAATACATTTATGCTTAAAAATGATTTTGTTCTAATATATTGTCTAGAAAACTCAAAATATTAATTATAAACAACAAATTATGTTTATATTCTATTAATAGAATCAAAAAATATTTATATGATATTATTAACAAAATTATTTTGATTGAAATAAGTTTTTATAAAAATAAATCCATTATATTCAACTGGTTTTTATTACCATTTATAATAAATTTGGAAAGAAATAAGTAATTATATAAACATGTGTAAACAATAATTTCATAATTCAGTATATAATAGTTATTATCACCATTTAAATTGATATTTTATAATGATAACACTTAAATAATATCATTTAGTAGTTTGTTTAAGATTGATGTTGCATATCATGTATGCTATTGAACACATTGTTTCTTTCTTAAAACTCAGGATGTTACATCCTCCACATTTTAGAAATTATTTCCTCAAAATTTTAATTTGGGGTTGGTAACTAGGTTATGAATTTTCTAAATGCCTTTACTGCAAACACACATCACAAAAGGGTTATTAAAACTACAACTTAAAATGAAATAAATAGAAGTAAAATGGTCACCCAAGATAAAACATACTAGGATTGCATATAAAAAATCATGGATATGGAAGAATAATTAAAAATCTTGTTCTAACAAAGAGTGATATAAAATATGATCAAAAGAATGTTAAAAATTAGAAAACCATAATCTTGTGATGGGTTAAACGATCATTGATTTCAAAGTAAGAAATGTAAACAAATAATGTTTTTTTATTAACATACTTTTCATAAAGTTAATGAATTTATTTATGATATTGAATAATAACATAAGAAAAAATACTTACTTTTTAAAAAGTGTTTCATTCTTTAATAATTTTCTACCACAAACTCTTCTTTTCTGCAAATGATGAGTATTCATGTTGAAATGGTCACACCTAAAGTAGCAGAATAAAATTCAATAGAATCACATAATCAATAAAATATTAACAATGTATTCATCATTTCATGAACGATTAAACAAAACCAATTAGGTTTGGAAAAAATTATATAATTCCCCCAAAATAATAAACAAATTTAGGATGAAAAAATACTTCTAAATCACCATAATTAAATAGTAAAATCCAAAGTTCAAAAAAGAACATTCGATAAATAATTTTCCTCAAAATTCCTTAAAATAATCAAAAATAAGATTGAAACCCAAAAATTATAAGGATTTAATAACCTAATCTTCCATGATAAATTGTAACATTTATTTCCAAATTACATCAAACCCTCATAATGTCTCATAACAAAAAGTAATTAAACTAATCACATTTTTCCATTACTGGTCAATCACATCCATAAATAACTGAAATCACAATAAGTCTATAATTAAATAATATATTTCTATAAAAAATCAACCATTATTATTTAAATAAATCCAATTTTATTATATTTAGCTATATCATATAATTTTCTGAAAATAGTGAACATCTCCAAAAACTACATTTATCAATTAATCTGAAAATCATTTTCCAATCCCATGTTTATCAATTTAATAAATTATATATCTACCAAATTAACTTATTCTTAATCCATTAAAACATTTAATGAAAAATAATAAGTCATACTAACCATGGAATTCAAATAGGCCAGTGGTATTCAATAAAGCCATGTCGAACTCCAGTTTTGGGTTTGATTCTTGAATACTTCCCTGATGTGATCGATTATCACATGATCTGTATGTTTTCCTTTTTCAAAAAATATATAAATCTTATAACAGAACCAAAATAATATAAAATCCTAAAAAATAACAATATCATGTTTCAACCTCAATGGATATTTTATAACATTAATTTTTCAGCACCAAAAGTACTAACGCATAACTACATCAAAATATAAATGTCTCTAAAATTAAGGTTAATGACTAGTAATCTTCACAACATAAGCCGAAAAAGGGATTTGTAATTCTTTGATCTAATTATCCACATTAAAATTATATGCTCTTATAATATCCCTATCACTTAATATTACATCCAAATATCCTTTGTTTTCTATACTATCCTTTGATACCAACTGCATGGACTCTGACTTAAACATAATTAATAATTATAAAATTATAAAATACACATTGATGATCTATTCATGTATAGAGTTTTAGATAAGTAGTACAGAACTAATAAAAAAACCATTTAAATACAATGTGGAATCTTCCAACCGTATCCATTTCTTATATAAATAAAGTGTTTTTAAAAATAAATGTGATTTCTTTTCATGTAATAACATAACATTCCCTTAATCACATCCATGACAATATTATTCATTAATACCTATGAAAAACATATGAAACATGGGATGAGCATAAAAAGCTCAGTAAGATGTATATAAAGATGGAAGACTATTAGTCTTGATAAAACATATCAACCATAAATACATTATCAAAACGAAACACTTTTCACCTTTATGAATTTGAAAAATAAAATTCACTGAATATAAGTTCATTTCTTACCCTTTTTTGTAATATAAAGATTTCAATAACACCCATAGAACAAGACATATAACATATAAAGGTAACTCAAGACATTATCATACATAACTAGAATAACTATCTAGTAAATTTCCAAACATATCACTAAATGGAATATACATATGACCGAATTACATACCCAATACCATGGAGGTTATAATGTAACCACTTGTCCTTTGATTATCAAAAAACAACCCGTCTTTGGTTTATCATGTAACCACTCATCTTTGGTTTATCATGTAACCACCCAAATTTAGATTTTCATGTAACCAATCATCAAATGTACAAATACCATTATATAATCATAACACATAAAAGATTTCAATTTTCAACATTTCATTGAAAAAAGTTCATTTTAAATTACAAGAAATCATTACAAGAAAATGAAATATTCAATCCTTTTCCAAAACAATTTAAATCATTTATAAAAAGACTTTTGAATCAAAGTTTCCCTTATCACTTTGATACTTTTTAATGAAATTAACATTTTAAAACACTAATGTACATATATATAAATTCATGAAAACCATATTGAAAACACGGACATGAGAAATAATGTTTTAGAAGAAGAAATCATTAAAACATTTATAAAAATATTATAGTTTAAGTGTATCTTACAACTTGAAAAACAATTTTATAAAAATAATTTAAATATAATGTTAAAAAAATTAAATATCTTGAAAATATACTAATTAATTATATAACATTTCAACGGTGTTTTATATACTCCTTATTTGACAATAAAGGTGTATAACATCAATATATGCTTCAATGAAAGGATATTGGGATAAAGTCCCCTAAAAAGATTGTATAATTTGATTATGGATAAATTAGTGACATAATAATGTGTGAAAAAAATAAATACATGAAATATGAGTGAATATTCAGTAGAAAAAAATTAGTGGTCATTCACCAATATTCATAGATAAACATAACCAGTTATATATATATTTAACTCAATGTAGGGAGATTGAGTTAAGACTTCCCTTACCTTGAGTCTGACTCATCTCATTCATTATTTATTTTCCTGAATAATAAACAGAGGATAATTTATACTTTCTTTATAAACTTTTTCATGTTTTTTATTACCATAATATCTCTTATTACTATGTTATATAAATAACATAATTTTTTTAGTTCATGTCAGACTTTTTGTTGATATTTGGTACATGAGTCAAAAATGGACATGGTGTGAGGTAATTTTTCTTTGTGGTCATAATTAACTCATCTCAATAATTGTATTCTTGACATATTCACCAATTTCATACATTAATCATACATTTAAAATCAATCAATAAATTATGGTTATGAAAAATGATCAACGTTATAATCAAAGAGATGGTATGCCTTACATACACATGAGTAACCTTTCCATTTGATCATTATAGAAAAAAAGTAATTATCATTTTAACATTAAAAAATGATCAATATGTTATTAATATAACAATAAAATATTTAATATACTTATATGTATCATAAAACATATATAATGAATTAAAATAAGTCACACTGGTTCGTGGAAGTGAGTACACATGAAATACGTTATCATTTTTATGCATGAGGATGTAATAATTTAATTAAAATATAATTATTTTATAATTATTTATATGTCATTAATATCACATATTAATACTAATTCCATTATTATTACTAGTCCTGAGAAATGAATGTGGAAAACGAATTAGATCGGTTTGTGGAGGGGATAGTTCCCATATACACACGAACGGTTAATTTAATTCCCATTTAATGGAAGTAGAGACATATATAAGTTATGATATTTACATAATAGAATATTATTAAATTAATTATACTATATTTATTATATCATTGTGGTTGGAGGTGATTTTATGATAGTGGAATAAGAAATAAAATATAATCCTTTAAGGAAAATGATATTTCTTCTAAAGTTGATCGTCTTTGAAGAACACCAAAACAACTCTCAGAAGAGTATTTTTCTTAAAAAAGGATTTAATAATGTGGGGTTTAATTCATGTAATAGTTATGGATATATATTATCTGATCCAAAATTATTTTGAAGTGTGAATAAATGGAATGCAGAAGTTCCCTTTTACAAGGGAGATGAGTGGAACTTTAGGAAAGTCAAGAAATATTAATTTATTATAAGTTTATATTATATGGACAATGGCCCCAAGCTAATTTATTTAAAATATATAATGATTTTGGGACATATCCAAAATATCCAACTAAAATTAGAAATTTTTTGGATATTTTTTAATCCTTATCGTTTTAGATTAACCCTTATTTTATCTTTTCTAATCTTACCATGATAAACATGTAATTTACACTTTCTGGGTTAATGTAATTACCATAAAATATCAAACATTAAAAAAGTGTTAATTATGACATATCAGGACTTACCCTAACCATTTATTATAATCTTATATTATTAGTAATTTTAATATATTTATGAAACTATTTTATATTATAAGGTATGGTTGATTTCAATTTTGACACGATTCATACGTGATTTTTTTCACAAATTAATTACAAATTTATTCCATCAAAATAATATTAATAATAAATAATTTATAAAATATAATAAGAATACATAAAATTCTTTCATGGATTCATATATTTAATAAAATATTTATTTTAACATTTATAATATCATTTATTTGAATCTTATATTAATGAAACAATCACTACATCATCATTGTGACATAATTAACATTAATGAGTTAATGTCTAAAAATTATAAACAAAATACCATGATATATGAGATATATTTAAATTTATTATTAAAAATTATAGTCATTAGAGTTCAGTTATATTGACCCATATTAATTTTTTTAGTAATAAGAGTCATGTTTATAAAATATTTGACATTACTTTGAATTTATTGATATAAGTGTCATTAACACACACTAGTAGATTCTATTGGACATATTTTCGTCCCAAGGGTTGTATAGGCCATCTATATGTCATAAAATATGATTACTTCACATGTTATAGTATTTTTATATTATGACATTTTTTTACCTTTATTTACCGAATTTACCCTTTAGTGGTGGCAAATAAATATAATTACTAAAATTACTGTTAATAATTTCAAAAAATAAATGGGACGTATTTAGAAAATTTCAAACATATGATTTAAAATATGGAATTAATTTATCCATAATAAAAACATATAACATTCAATAATTAATTCAAAATTAAATCATGTTGTAAAAATAAAAAACTAGGTTTTAAAAAAATAAAAAATATCAAAAGATTGAAATGTGTTTATTTACATTTTAATGTGAAATTACTTTGAATTAAAAAAATTTAATTAAATGATAAAAACATAATCCAATTACACATTAAAACTAAATAAATTTAAAATCTAAATATATAATTAAATTAGATGAAAAGGCAATTTTGATGTAAAATGTAGCAATTTTCAGTATTTATTAAAATATAAGTTTTATTAGAAAAATAAAAAAATTTACACAAAGTTAATTTTTTATATCCATATTCCAAATAAGACTTTTTTTCAAATATAACTTAAAAAATTATCAAAAACTATATTTAAAATGGGTTCTTCATCAAAAGGCTGTAAAAAATCCATTTTGAGAAAAACATATTTTTAGTTTAAAATTGATTTTGAACTTTTGTATTGTCTAGAAAACATATAAAATGAAATTTTCAAATAACATTATTTTTATATTTCATAAATATAATCCAAAAATAGTGATATGATTTTATAAACTCAAATAGTCTCCTTTGACTTTTTTTTATAAAAACTTATCATTTATATTCAATTAGTTTTTATATCCATTTCTAAGAAATTTAGTAAATAATCAATCATTATATAAAAATGTGTTAATAATATATTCATAATTCATTTACTAATATTCATTTACACCATTCCAATGGATAATTTATAATTGAATCTTTTAAATAATACAATTTAGTTTTTTTTATAAGAACGATGTAGAATATCATGTATGCTATTGAACATAGTGTTTCTTTTTTAAAACATACGATGTAACATAGTGAAAAAGGAAATACTATATGAATTTATGTGAGAAATCAAGTCACAATCCATCATAATTTAAGAAGAATCAATTTAGGGGAGAGTGAATCAAAAGTGGAATCCTATGGGAACCAAATTTAACATGAATTCCTATTTATGTTTCTATTTATCTAAAGTTAAATATAGGGATTTTTTAGGAAAGATGAATCTTTTAGTGGTTTAAAAATGACCAAGACAAGTTATAAGAAATAGATTGATAAATATGGGGTACTTAGTTCCAAATTTTCCACCTTATTTGATGTCTCAGACAGATTAGTGGTTCTTAAAGATTTTGTATACCCATATAGTGGAACATTATACTTTGTGGCCCCTGACCATGTTCCATGTTGATCTCTGGAACTAATTTTAGAAGTCAGGACACATTGAACCAATCCATATTTCCCACAATCACACAATAAACCACTAAAACCTTGATGAAATAGTCTCAATTCAATAGTAAAGGATTTTAAATCAAATTTAAAACACTAAACTAACACAACCCTTTATATAATATGTTTAATATTAAAATTTTACAATAAAACACTGAATACTGACGGAATACAATGTCAAAGTTTTTTATAGAGATGGAATTGAATCGAGTACTAATGATAAGTGTATCCAACAATGATATATATCATATATGAGAATATTTTTTGTGAAGAAAGATGACATATGTGTTCTTATATGAAGGAAATATATTAGTTACTAATTTTGAGGATATATTCCCCCTTGAGTACTGACCTAGAATTTATTTGATTTCTAATGTACGACCCCCTAAACTCATATGCATGATGTTGATATATGGATATGTAATGTTTATATAAGTATATTTTTGATAAAAAACTATGGATAATGGATAGTGAAGGTGATAATGAAACCCTATATTTATGATTTTCCTTTACCACAGACATGTATTGGAGTTAAATGATGACATCTATGTAACTCTTTAATCTTCACCCCTTGAAATAGGTTGTGTTTGATGATTTTTTTGGGAAAATTCCATCCCTATTTTGTCATCAAAATTATGACCATAGGATGGAAACATAATCAATGAAATCATGTCGATAAGTACTCCATTAATCAAATTATAAATAGTAATCTATGCCTCCAGATGTTTCCTGGGGTTAGATACACCCTTAGTGGCTGGGGAGTGATGCAATAATCTTACGTATAGTGATTTTGTACTCCCAATATCAACACATTAATGAATAGTTTATGGTCAACAATGATTTTAATATTGTTTGGTATTCTATTAATAGATATGGTTTTGATTCTCTATTTATAGGGTTATCATTCAATATAATAATACATATCTAATTATAACGGATTGATTTATTCAGCCCTTGGATTATTAATCCTTTCAAATGTTCACAATTCTATGTTGAGGTGCAGACCCCCTAAATAGTAAGAATACTAATATCAGTTTGATGGGACAACGATAATTGAATTCCTTCACCAATATTATTTTGACACCATGAAACTAGTGAACTATATATGGATTTACCTATGAAGGGACATTTTTATCATTGGTTTCATTAGTATAGAAATTTCTCCTGTCACATATGCTGTTGTTTTCTTATGAATTCACTTCGTTATAATTTTATATGATGGATGTATTACTATCCATGATATCTATAATTTTTTGACTACTATCCATAACGTCAAAAAATTACAATATACTATCATATGTTAATGAAAATTAACATGTTTGATTATATATATTATTTAATTCCAGAGATAGAATAAAGAAATGGTGGAATCGTAGTGCATTTATACAAGGGATAACACTTGTTTCACTAATTTTCTGTTTTCATTCATGCATTGTATATCCCCTATTATGTTAATGAATTGTATTTAACAGTCATGAAAATATATTTCATGGATTTATGAAATAAATTAATATTACATATAGCAATATTATTAGGTGTAATATGTTAAATCTTAAATGGGGATTATGCTATAAGGTGAATGTTTCATATTGATTTAACATCCTAAAATTATATTTCACAGAATCTATTACACTAATCATTATCCTCTGACCAATTCGAGGTAGTGTTGGAGGGATTACCCACTATTGATGTCGGTTCACATAGTTGGAACTCATTTTATCAATGACATGAATAAATCTCTCATAAAAGATGTTATAGTATGAGTTTTATGTTTATTATATGTGAGGTCATATTTTGGGAACTATGTCGCATAATTTTTATTTGGATATAATTTACCTTTCTAGGGAACCTAATTATAAGATGTGTCAACTAACCCATTCACATGTATGAACAATAAAATATTTATAAATAACTAAAATAATAATTTATTTATTTATTTTTTATAGTAAGATGTGTACATGCATTCAATAATGGCAATTGCATAATTTGTGAATTCATGTATATATTGAGGGATAATATTCATGGATGGACAATTAAGAAATATACATTAATATATACCGAGTTTATCTCATTATATACTATATGAATTTATAGTTTTTGTTAAAAATATTTATTGTAGTCTTATATTAACTTCTTAAAGTGTGATTTCACTCAATTAAATGAAAAAATAGTACTATATATAATTAAATTAGTTATCAATTTTTACAATTTAAAGATGAAAAATTTAACAGTTTTGTGGAAGTGACATCATATGTTTCCAAATTGAGATTTAATTCATAAAAAGTTATAATATATATTTATTTTCATATACATTGATTAATTATATTTTTCAAATGTTAAACGGTTCATTTGGTTGATATTGTCTGGTAGAAGGTAAATATTATAATTATAACATATGTAGTCAGGATCCTATGCCTACTATATATAAAATAATAAAATATTATTAAATAAATATTTATATTTAAAAACAGACATAATTATTGATTTTAAAATGATGAGTTTATTTTTGAATGAGATTTAGAGTTTTAATTGACAACATTGATATTATACATTGATTGTGGATGAATGAAATACGTTAAATAAATATTATTTTAACTAAATTCAACTCATAAATTTATATTTTTGGGTTTTTATGAAACCATATCCATCATTTTTATCTTTTAGGGGAAGGGATATTATCGTAAGAGAAATAGATTCAACAGCGAAGAATGAACAATGATGAATTTGTTTGAGATTAACTGATTCGATCTAGTTTATATAATGTTTTATTTGTTAAATTTTTCTTAGAATTTGAATTTTTCTCACATTATCCTACTATTAATTTATTTATAATAATAAAAATTGTTTTAATAATACAAATGATATGAATTTTATTGTGTTAGAATATCATAAATTGGACACATGTTTTGTGAGATATCTTAAAGAGATGTTTTTTATAAAAACCTCACCTCTTAAATTCAATTTTTTATATTTTCAATCATGTGAAAATAACTTGAAGATAATTTTGAGATAATTAATATTGAAGAAACCTCATGAATAAGACTGAAAAACGGATGACTATATTAGAGAAGATATGATCTCAAATGAGATATAGTCAATATGGCAGTGATATTACACTTATGGGTGGAATTATATTATGATCACCATTATATCACATGATGATGAGTCTAGATAACATTGTTTTAATGTAAAAATATGAATTTTTATATTTGGAATAATTTATTCTTGAGGTTAGGATGTTTTAATGTTTTATTCCCTGGAAACATACTCATAGATGGGTCAGAATCAGATTAATGTTGAGTGGAATGGTATTGTAATGAAATAATTGATGCTCTAAAATGGATGGAAAATCATTTTGTTGATGAGATAATCATGTTTTATTCTGTCTATGTTATTCTCATGTGAGGAATGGAAAAACCAAAAAATTATAAGGAAATAACCCTACCTTATTCTTACAATGAGGTTAATGAATGAAGAACGAGACAAATAAAACCATAATCAAGTTGTTTTCATCATGATTACAGTTATTGAAGGATTATTTTATCCAATAATAAGGATGTGTTTTAGAATTAACAAACCTTGTGGAAAGAAATAATATTTTGATATAAAAATCATTCTATAGGAATGATTATTAAATTACAGAGATGTATCTACATTTTTGAATAAAATAACAATCTGTATTGATGACCACATTGGTTGAATTAAACTGTACATTATTTTGGGTTTTATTCAGTAGTCACACAATGAAGTGGTATTTTACACTACATTGAGTGGTGAAGTTAACAATTGAATGTTAAAGAAAAGGTTCTACATCATAAAGACCATAATAAGAAAAGAATGTTGGATATACATTATTGAGATATTGACAGTTTCATCATGTTTTCATTGGGTCATGTCAATTACTATAGTAAGATATATGTTGAGATAGTTATATATATTTGGGATTCATTCATCCATACATTTTTTATATAAGCATGATACCATAAGTTGGGGATTCATGTTTCAATGTGGGATATAAATCTAAATATATGTAATACCACCACAAAAATATGTTTGTGATGAAAAACTACTAATCGGCCTATAATAGGTAAAATCTAAGAAGAATTTATAAGCCTTTTTGGGAAAAGAAATGGGTTCACACCCAATCAAAAATTCCCATGGAAGAAGAGTAATGGGAAATGGAGATCATTATAAATAATTTTTATAGTAATTCATCTTCAAATCAGATTTAAAAATAATTATCATGATAGTCTCCTTGTTTATTTTATAGTAAATCTTAACTCTTGAAGAGGTATAAAAAATTATTCACAACAACGATTATCCACCTAATAAAAAGGAAAACGAACTATGAAAAAACATAGTTTATCAATGTGTCTTTATTATCTATCATTCTCTCGTAATCACAAAATCACCACTGAGGCTATTTCATTGCAACCTATTACGAGGTCAAATTTTCAAAATCTTTATATTGGCATTTTAGACAAAAAAGATTCACCCATTTTTCCTCTCAATGGTGGTTTACTATTGAATAGTCATAATAGCTAAATTATCTTTAATTTACAAGTTTACACTGAACCAATGGAAAAACAGTCCTCAAAATATAATACATTTACTTCATGATATTTAAATGATATTTTTATGTGATTAAATTTTGTCACATGATTTATTATTATATAATTATTGAATTTAATAAAATCTATATATTACTTAGTAATGTAAATAAAATGGAAGATATATCCCTCATAGTAAACAAAAAACTAGTCCAAATTTCCAAGAAAATCAAGGGAGAGCATTTATATACATTTTTTGTTAAATTATTAAATAATATTCAATAGTCATACCATATATCCTTTGAAGTACTTGAACGAAACTAATATAATTCCTTTGAAATATGCATGGTAATATTAATTAGTAAAGAGAATGGATCAATATAAATGTAAGGGGTTAAAATTCCCACTTATATATCAATGGATTAATTATTGAATTTAGTTGAAAACCATTAGAAAAATAATATACATGATGAAATGAATCCATTTTTTTTGGAATTTTTCAAATATTATGCAATAATTCTTAGAAATAGTAGATAGAATATATAAATCACATTTTATTAAATTTAATAATTAAATCAAATTATAGTGAATTAATGTTGTTATGATAAACGATTATTTATCAAATAGGGGCATGAATCATGTAATGCAGGTCTTGTGATAATTGTATTTATAGATTTCGGTTAAATTACAAAAAAAAATATTAAAAATTTTACTTTAACCATTAATATTTGAAAAATAGTTGATAATTTGGATTTTATAATGAAGGAATTCACACATATCATACTATTTAGATCCAAAACATAAATTTCCATAATGTAATATACTGCCTTAAAATTAAGTTGTTTTTCTGTTTGGAAAAATGAAATGAATAGAATTGATATCTGTATTTTTAATATCCTAAGGGATGATTTTTAACAAATTAGGAAACCTATCTTATTATTCTTATTTCATAATAAACAAATTTTTTTGGTGTATTATGTTATACCATAGAAAATTGATAACGTTATGTATATATAACATTAATTTCAAGTATTTCATTATTTTTATTATGTTAATAATAAGTGAGATTTTTTAATAATTGAAATAAATTTATAAATTAATCAATTAAATGAATCTTGAAAATTATGATTATTCAATTATCAACTATTTTCAATTTTATTTATTAAATATTTTTTTTATGAATTCCAAATGTTATTGGAAATTTAAATTTAAAATAACTTTTTTAAAAAAATTATTAGTTAAAAATATTTTTACATCATCCCGTGTGAAGAAATTTGAAAATAAAAACTTAATGAGATATTCAAGATTATAAATGTGGAACTTGAGGAGTCATTATGATGATAAATTATATAGGAAGGATATCATGATATTATGTTAATGTAATAATATGGGTTTGGAATGTACATATTATTTACATAATAGAAATGGGAATGGAAAAACATTACAAATGTTGATAATTATAAACATTATTATTATTAAATTAATAATATGTTTTCAATTAATGATTTTTTTGGAGATAAATAAAATAACTTGGGATATTGCGATCATATTATAAATAATTTTTGAAAATTTAATGATGGTAATAATTTTTGAAATGCGAATTAATTATCACATGATTAGTTGATTTGAATAAGTTTCAGAATTAGAATTTTTAAAATAATCCAAATTTTATAAATTAAAATTTGTTCCCATCAATTATTTTTATTTTATGATTTGTCATCAAGATAATAATTGAATTATTTTTTATTATTAAAAAAATTTCAATTAGTTTACCATGTTATATAATATAATTTTCATAATTAAATTATTACTTGTAAGGGTGATACAAAAAAGAATATATATATATACATATAAAAATATATATTTATATTTATTATTAATGATTTAAATTTTTTAATAAAAATTATATGATAATGGATATGTTAACGATATTAATAATTAATATGAAAATAAGAATGTGATAAATGTAAAAAATTTATTGGATAATATTCCATCATTTTTAACATATTTAAATGCTGAATTACAATAATTTTGAGAGTTAAAGAGGAAAGGAGATATGAAATTGAATAACTAATTTAGTGACATTCATGGATTGGTAATATAGATAATTTTGGTGAGAATGAGAAAAGAATATTCTAAGACACTCATGACAATATAAAGAGGATTATGATATTTGAATGAAGAGCATGAACATAAGCCTTTTTATGGTGTTAGATATAGGCAAGAGGATATGGAAAATATTGTAGGATGTTATACTGTGGGTACATTATTGGGTATGTGAATGTTCCATAATGATCATGTAAAATTTATTTCTAAATATTTGGGTATCTATAATTATATATTATATTATTGAAAATGTTTTTACTGATAGTGAATAGTAAATTAGTTCTTCCAAGGAGGATGGATGAGAGTTTATCATTGTGAGGATGACCCCCTCTAATGTGTTACCTAGACACCACTAAATTTCATGGGATTGATCATATCACTTTTTATACATTATGTATACATGATGTGGATCAATGAACAAGTGTGAAGATACTTTTTTGTTGAAATATGTTGGTAACGACAATATAGAGGTTTATTTATGATTATCCTTACCAAACAACAAAATCTGATGTTGGATGATGATACATGAGTAATATTTCTTTATACACCTATTGGATGAGGTTGACGTTGATGGTGGAATTTGAGAGAATAATCCACCACTCTTATAAATCAATATCCTAAAGACTATAAGGAAAATTACTCTAAGATGGAATGAGGTTAGGTAATACAATAATTGACAAATCATTGATATTTTTGGGGTACCACGCATGTTTTATGGTTCTAGTTGCCTTCAAATGGATAGAGAAGGGCACCACCATTTCAGAAATGTGGTTAGGTTTCTCCCTTGATCGTAAAATTGAAAACAAGTTGTGGGTCCCCAATGCGACTAATCATGTATAGTACATTTCTATGTGATTGGGTTTGGGTCCTTTATATATCGGTTAAATACTCCCTTGATCACCTTATTTATTATTTGTGAGGTGTGGGTCCTTAGTCTATGTGGTCAGTATTCCCTCTACTTAAAAACATTTCCATAGTGCGGTATAGGTCACCTATAGTAGTTAGAATACTAATTTGGGTATTCGAAGCCGAGTTAAATAGATACTCTTCCCATGGATGATTTGAAAATAATAAAATTGGTGAATCATATGCTTCTTTACCTATATATGAAATCTGGTTTTGAATTTCTATTGGGACAAGGATCCTTTCTTCTACATAGTTAATGTTAAGAGTGTACATTTAGTTTATGTTTTACTTGGTGAACAACATACATTCAGAGATGAGTATACCTAGATTCATTACTCACCTTAAGATTCATACCTGAAGGATTATAAACATTTTTTTACTGAAAATGAACATGGGAATTTATATATATCATCAGACATTGGATATTGAATAAAGGCAATGTGGATGATAAATTTAAGTCTTTATAGAGATGATAAAATCAGGTTCATTGTTCTCATGTTTTATTACCCCAAATGTTGTCAATAATTTATTCTATCTATGTATAGTATATTATACTATTTAAATTTTGTTTTAATGGGTTATGATATACTAGCATGTTATATTTGACATTATTTATGTATTTTATCTATTATATAGTAGATTGAAATATATTATAAATTATGAAATATATTTTATATAGGAAATGCCTCCAATTTTATTGGGTGGATATCTTAGTGCTTGTCACTTTCCCCTACAAAATTTGATAAAATATTAGGGTGTTCAATTATATATGACTTTTTTCCATTTTTAGGGATCCCAAATATATTAAAGGCCTATAAATACCTTTCAATACACAAATACACATTGATTAAATATTTATATTTTATAATTAGGTATCAAAAAATAATTTTTAAAACAATAAAATGCCTAGTGAGACAATCCCAAAAAAAATTTATAAACATATTATAAATGAACAAATATTATGAAACACTCTCATATGAATAAATTTATCACTAAATTATATAATTTTCATTTAATGTTTTTTTAGAACATGTAACTCTTTACAAACATCATTGAAATCCCCATAGAAGCACACCCATTAATTTAAAATAAGATAATTTTCTAACATAAATAAATTATTAATTTATAAAAATTAAAATCCTTATATTCAATATTCCAAATAAATTCCAATTTATAATGATAAAAATATTATAATTATTTTCTCAAAAAATTATTATTTCTCAAATAAATGTTTTTATGTAATCACTTAATTTCGAAAAAATCAAATTTTGGCAACTATTTACAACAATTAATTAGAAAAACCTATGAAATTATCCAATTCATATATGAGATTTGGTCCGATTACATGGTCTTTTCAAACATAGAATTTCATAAAACATCATTCCCATAAATCATATTAATAGTAATAAATCCTCTAGTATTTAAACATATTATACATAATTCCTCAATCCTGCACCGACAAACCCATAAACCTACCATAAACATACATGTATTCGTAAGTATTAATGACATCAAAGAGATATTGAAATATTTAAGAATTAAATAAACAATCAAACAATAACCCTTAATATGCCATAAATTTGATTAATCCCTATAAAATAAGATTTTTTTCATAGTAGACGAAGATCCAAAATCCCCCCAAAATATTCATAGTTACACCCATGTTGAAAAAAACTGATTTTAGTGTTTCAAGGAAAGAAATTATATATTAAATTGAAAAATATTATTTTTATCATATATATTAATGGTTATATAAAAAAATTAGACATTATGTGCATCTAGCTATTATTCTTCTCTGGTCCAAAAATCAAAATTCATTTTATTCCTGTATGGTTGGAATAATAGTTTTCCCATCCAGGTAGAGTTTCTTGCTAATTTTGGGACCAAATATGGTTGAGTTTCACTATTAGGATTAGCTTTTATAAATGTGTTCATGTATTTATAATCATATAAAATTAAAAATCATAAACCCAAAGTTATCCATCCCATAATGATGTTTTACCTCTAAAAAAAAGTGTGTTATATTTCTTCTTACTTAGAGCATTACATCTATAAAATATCAAAATTATCCTTTCTTCATGAATAACCTGACCCACTGATAACTCGTCATGTACTCTCTCACACACTTAACCGCATGAGTTTATAAGTGATTTAATAACATCTAAAAAATTCATACATTATTAGATAATTATTTATGCATAATAAACAAATTGAAATGGACTCTCTACATAGAATAACCTGCTTCCAACACCAATTCATCCCTTCTAAAAATGGTAGATGAGTCCAATTGAATATTTTTCAACAAGGAATCATGGAATATGTTTTGTAATAAAAAATAATATTATGGATATTTTGATATGTATTAAATATTTCTTGTCCATTTTATAATCATAAATGGCCCCCACATAGAGTGTTATCAATCTCCAATGATTCTCAATTTTGTTATTTCCTACTATATGAGTAACGTGAAAAAATATATAAATTCATGAATCAAGTATCCAAGGTCATCAGACATGATCGGAATAACATTTCTACTAAATATAGAAATAAATGTTACCCTTTTGATTCAATATAAACTATTTTTCATATCCAAAATCTAATGGGGTAATTTGAGAGAACTATTTACCATCTCATCCCATCACAATGTTGGTTAACATAAATAAATATACAACACCTAATTTTTTCATATGAATTGATTACTGATATATACTATTATGGAAAACTCAAACAATTATTGATGATCCCCAAAGGACATAATAAATAAATCCCATAAGCCTTGATCATATCCTTTATAACCTAGTTAATATTCTATTTAACCCATTACATCGTAGGATAATATATCATACTAATCTTCACAGGTATCCCAAAATCATTCTACTATCCACTATACATTCAAGATGAAAATAAATGATCTATATTCAAAAGTATATACTTCATTACTACGTAAATAATAATTATATCCATCATATATAACCTTTCAAGCACATAAAATAAAAATTTCATTCAAAATTGTTGGAAATAAATTGATTTAATGAGACAATTCATCATAATAGAAACATTGTTTCTCTTTTATAGTTACCTTTATAGATTAATTATTAATTACATAAATAAGAACTCTTATTTATTTCTTTTATTATTTTTGTTTGCAATAACATCATAGGACAATGGTTTATCATCTCCACCTTGTAAAAAATAAACAAAATTGAAACATGATCAATTATATCCTCAATCAATCTTGACAACCAGAAATGGTGTTTAATTTTAAGATATGTTTGGATAGATCAATGGTGCACTTACCAATTTTAATGGTGAAAAAATAAAAAACATTATTTATAGAGCTATACTAGAACAACTATATAACCTAAAAAGTGGATAAAATTTTCTTCAAACATCCCTAACCAAATAGTCTCTTGACTATTTATGTCATCCAATGTACTCCATTAGCTCTCATAAGACAAATGAATAACCAATAATTACAAAGCCGTAAAATCCATCATACTAATCCAAGAGAGATCCATGACATTGGCCATCTCTATAACTCGATTGCAAAGTCCAATGAAAAACACATTATATACAACTATATCCAAACACACAGAATTTTATGAGATAGTGAATATATATATAAATAATCTATGACAAATTTTCATTTTTTGGTTTACACATTAGATAAAAATCAATGGACTAATTGGATTATACTATGTTTCACTTCCTTACATTATATATAACATATATGAAAATATTTTTACATATCTTTCGAACTTTATATACCAATAAACACCAACTAAAAAGTTAATAGACCAAAAATATTAGATCATGAATAACAACATATTGTAATTCTTATGTCTGGTAATTATTTTAATAAAACCTCAACTATCTAGGTGAATATAACTCCACTCTTGGCACATATATCAAGAAACAATCAAATCACAAACCTAATGGGTAATTATAAAAATTTTAACTAACACATGAATAATGAATAATTTGAACAAGTGATAAATTTAGTCTCCTCTACAACTCCATAAGTTGATCTAAAAATTTACCCCCCATTCATTTTTTTTCATTTCCTCATCAATGTTTTCATAGGACATTCCAACCATAAATATATTCATTGGGTTCTTTTTAATACCAATCCAATCCTTTGAGACATTAAATATCAAACACATATAATGCTATATCCTTTGAAATCACCATATTATTTTTCTATGGATGAATAGAAATCCATTTATAAGACAAATTGTAACTAATGAACCTCCCCTCCAAAATTAGTAAATATTATTTAGTAAATTTTGTATAATGTATACTGTCATGTAAAATCACTTGAATGATCACAAAGTCCCTCCCATAATCTTTTTTTAACCTAAAATCAATAGGTATAATATCGAAAAATAATATTATAATAGAATCCAAGTATCTATGGAATATTTTATTCATTAAATACATAAAGATACCATGTATATTGGGAATGATATAACTAATGTATGGGAAATCACAATGTTTTTACCTATAATAGATTGTAGTTTTTGGAAAATACTCTTCATTCACGATTGAATGAACACAACCAAATTAAAAATTGAACTTAGAGATCTAATGAGATCCATTTAGCAAGAAACATAGGTCAAAAAATTTGTTAAAATATTATTTTACCACTACCAATTATTTCATATTTTAATGGATCAAATATAATTATATTATAACATACACATTCTTCGAAAACAAAATCCTTGTTTCCCTTAGGGGAAATATATATGAAAATAAACCATGCTACATAATTTTCTCTAGATGATTAATTTTTTTTTGGAATCATGATTAGATCTATATGATATGATTGATATAATATATATATATTCCCATGAACCTTGTCAATAAAAAGTTTTACATTCCTTAAACATGTTATAATAAATATATCCTAAAAAAATTCTTATGGATTATGATACACCACATTAAAAAATAATCATGTGTACCTCCAAAAAATAGACCCTGATATTGTGTGTGTAAGATAATAGGATAAGGGTACTATAATCCCTACTATCAGAACCTTACACCTTTCATGAACGTTCTATTCTCCCATAAAAATGAGGATAGTACCAAATTAAAGGATAAAGAGTACATATTGACGATAATAGTCATTCTGAAATTAAAATAGAATTCATGAATTCATATAATTGATCAGGTAGAGTGTCATTATCTCAACGAATTGGAAGTCATAATACATTTATATATAGCCAATCATGATTAAGAAAATAAATTAATGGGACTCTTTATTTTTTTTCTCCCATTTGGAGTTTCAATACTAATAAAATAAAGAATCAAATCTATATACAATTCAAATTGATTAATCAATAATTCATAGATAAATGAATCTGGTAATATAAAATAATATAATATAAAAATAATTATAAATACCATTACATTATAACCAGACACCGTAGATAGAATCACATCACCCTCAACCAAAATGGGCGCCTATTATGTAGTGATGAGTTTACCCTGACCCTAATATGGTTCCATATTTTTATCATAGTAAGGAATTCCCACTCTACCACAAGCCACAAACACATCGAATGTAAATTTATCCACCGTCATACAAAATCCAAGTACCTGATTAGTTGTTACAATGGTACTCCCCAAAAATAACCCATTACAACATTTCCTCATGTGGATTAAATTCTCCCAATAGATACATATTTGAGCATGATTCAGAAATGTTAACATCATGTGATCCAATTATACATAATATTACAACTCACATGATCCCGATACCAAGGAAACTTATGCTAAATCCCAAGAATGATCATCTAAAAATATTTTTGACTTTTACTTTCCCCGGTATAATGGGTATTTTATCTCTATATCTTGGAATGAATGAATTTCCCTTCCATATGTCTTATTTATATGGACTTATTGAATCCATTTCACTAAAAACCAATGTATATATAGGAATTTTCAAAAGGATTATACTCTACCAAAATAGTTATGAAAACCAAAATATAAATCTTCATAGACTAAAATGTTAATAGGTGATTATATTCAAAACATACTATAAAAGATAATCAATGTTTGAGGAATACTCTATTATAAAATAAATCATAAAATAGAAATATAATAACACTCAATATTTATCTAAATTTAGTTCCTTTAAAAATTATTCATTGTTAAATATATTATAAACCCCTTTAAACTAATATATTAATCCATCCATACCCCCTCAATCACTTCCCACTACTTCAATGATATTACCTATAACAGATAAAATAGAAATTCTCTCTTAGAGACCTCTAGTGTTCTTAGAATCTCGAATAGGTGACCAATATAATATAATAACTCATTTACCACCATCAACCCAACAAAACCCCTAAATAATTGAGTTTTATATAGTCTATCCTGACTAATATTACTTCTAGTCCATGGATAGCTTGAACAATAATTCCTACTAGTTAATGGTCTATGAGAACATTCTTCTCTACTATTGTCTTTCTTACACTCCCATTCAATGATATCCATGGTGGTATATTCTACATGACATAATATAACTCAATATACCATATATTCCCTCTCACATTCTTCATCATAAAAATATTTATCCTACACTATTGTATGGTGGTATCCATTTCATTGGCATATTTTCATTCTACTCAGTTTATCATAAAAATTCCACTAAAAGTAATCACTAAAATAAATTCAAAAGTCATTTTTAAATATATTATCCAATATTAATTGAGAATATATTATCAATAAAGGAAATTACTATTTTTTATAACCACATTAGGGGATACAGTTCATACTATTCCTTTAATGGTGCATGTATTCCTACTTATTTTGACCAATGTTGGTGAACATGCCACAAATTATAGTCCCATAAGGTTATCACTAACGACTCATATATTTTGAAATTATGGTAACATGGATGTAAATATAATGAATGTATAAATATATCTTTATATGTAATTTTTATGTCTCATATATCATATTATGAACACCTACTGAATAACCTAATAATTAATTGAACAAATTCACTATAATAGCTTTTTTACACCTAGCAAGGTAATCAATACCTCAATACCAGATGTGGGATGTCAGATAGCCTATTATGCATCCCATTATCAATAGAGACAATGAAACTTTAGTGTTCGATAAATGAAACCATAAGTTCGGATTTGTCCATAATGATAATAAAACAATGGTTTCTCATATAAAACTATTTTATATGAAACCCATTAAAATAATATTAAATAAAAAGAGAATCTAGTATTACAAAAACTATCAAAAAACTAAAAAAAAATAAGTGACATAAAAAAGACACCGTTTGAAACCACTAATGAAGTACTCATTTTAAGAGCAACTATTAACACTACCATAACTCCAACATGGATCTACAACTCACTATAAATAATGAATGATGTTCTCCAATTACCTAAATCACATAAAATCATGTATACATGCCCACGAGAGTCTAAAATTCAATGGATATATAATGTTGCAGAAAGATATTTCCATGACTCTAATGCACATGCATGCCAAAGAAATAAAATAAAATTCCAACAGAACATGAAAAAGAAAAATCTATTTGATATTTACATGTTGTATTTGTATAAAACCTTAATTTAAAATGAATTTATAATATTTTAAATGTTAGTTCATCAGAAGAAATATTTGAAATAATCAATGATGGACTTGTTTTATTATTGAATACTATAAAGCCTAGATGTAAGGTTTTATATTTTAGAAGAATACTCTATATTTTCATACATTGGTAAAAAATACTTAATTTCCAAATTATGATGAAGAAATATCATATATCTAAATTAAATTTAAAATATTAATAATTTCTATAAATAATAAAATTAAAAATAAATGTTTACCACATTCTATTAGATGTTATATTTAACAATTTATTAGTAACTGTTCATACATCAATGACTCAAATGATAATGACTGTCAACGTTTATTCCCAATTATCCTATCAATTTCACTTCTTAAGGAAAACACTCTAATCCACCTATCCATATGGATGAACAAATGATGTCAGAAACATGTTGTCACTAAATCATTTCTAACAATTGAATGGACCGAGTGAAAAATTTCCAAAAACTGCGTTAAATATATACATCACAATAAAAATATTAATCAAAAAAATATCCTGAAAATAAATATAAAAAAATTTCATAATTTTCATCTATCCCAAAAAATATAAGCTAATGAATCTCTCATTGGGATCCTAAATTTAATTCCTAAAAAAGAATACTATTTTCAGTTTGAACCCCAATTTTTAAAACATTATAATTAATTAATTTTATATAAATAAAAATAAAATTTGTAGTTGTAATAATTCACTCAAATTTAATAATTTTTGTATACACTCATTTTTAATGTAAAAAATAAAATAGTGGAAAAAATACCTATTTTGTTAAAAAAACAAAAAAATAAAAAATATCCAATCTTTCCATTCATTTATATTCTTAATTAACTAGAGTATACATGAATCATTATAAATAAATGAAGAGATAAGACAAACCACCCTAGTTATATTGCACATAGAATTTCATAATTTCATAAATATATAAATAATGGTAATCATAATTTATATTTGAATTGAAAAACATAAAAAACACACTTCCTTAATAACATGACTAGGAAATCATAAATCATCCAGCATAATAACCATATTCAAGAGAACATCATCCGTGTATGGAGGGATAATTAAAAACCTAAACAACAATAAAAACATATGATTTAATTTCAGATTAATTCCATAAATCCCCATATGAAACCAAATATTCATAAAAGTAGAATAATTTAATTTTAACAAAATTAATGTTATATTCATCCCATGTAAGGAGAAATTTATAATATAGTTTAATGGAGTCATAATTTTATTATAATATTCACTATATTATACTATCCTACCATTTTTTAATGAACATGAATATTATTTTTTTCTTTTATAGGATGAAAAACCACAACACTCTATTAACATATCCATTCAACTAATAGTGGAGAGATGTTAACTACTATTTTTAAAATTCTTGGTTTAGTTCTATGGTTATGATTATTGTGTAACTGACCAAAAATCTCTTCCAAATCCTATAAAATTCAAAATAATCAACCACAATACTTCCAAAACCACAATGGTGATGTAATATGTGAATCATGTATGTTATAATATACATGAATTTTTATTAATAAATTAATAAAAACTCATTTCATTTTAACCTATAATATTTACAAGATTAGAATATTGTTTTTCTATCTATAGTATTAATCTGACAAATAATAATATTTTTAATTATTCCTTAACTCTTAATAATCATTGTAACACCCTTACCTAGAAAAAAATTTATAAATACTTTTAAAAACATTATCATAATTTTGTTATTTTGAAAAATTAATAGATGCAAATTTATATATAATTTAAAAATGTATTTTAACAATGAATTATTATCTATAATAATAGAATAAAAATGTTTTAAATAAATTTATTGTTATTTTTAAAATTAACATCCTTACATTCAATAAAACGACATTACTGTTTCATCACATTATTAAGAAAATTCATAATTATAAAGAATAAATTAAAATAATGAGTATAAACCTTCTATTTTATCCATGAAATACATATGATGTTTTTAATTAGATATGTAATTTTTTTTAATTATAATTGGATGCATATATGATATATTATAATGAACATAACAATTATTTTACTTTCTCATTCATTTTAATTTAAAGACAAAAAAATTAAATTATAATTATAATTGCCTTTCAATAATAGATTATTGGGAATGATAAATAAAATGTTTTTATAATACTATAATCTAACATCCTTTTATGTTCTATCATTAGTTTTGATGTTATTCAATGATATTCTAAATTTTCTATTTTATTTATATATTTTTTCAACCTTCCACCTAGCCAAAAAAGATCATAACAAAAATTTGATCCAAAATTACATTCAACAGATGAATTTCTAAAAGTAACATTTTCTAAATTATTATTCATTCTACATTTAAATTTATTAAAAAACAATCATTCTTATTAATTTTCAATAAAATAATTCATCTTTAACTTTAAATTCATAAATTACCCTTAATAAAAAAAATCTTCCATTATCACTTCCTTAATAATTGTTTATAATTTAATAGAAATAGATACAAAACTCTATCTTTCCAGTAAAACAGATATGAATGATAAATTTTGATCATCATAAAAATACTATTATTAAATTAGAAAATTTATACACTATTTTTGTTAGTGAACAATTTATTTAGATAATGATTTACCAATGTAAAAAATCGAAACTATCAATCATGATCTTTGCAACATCATGACAATTATTCCCTAATTTAGATTCCTCTATAATAATATTAGAATCAGTAATTAATTTTTTATAAAAATGTATGAAAAATTCCATATGTAAATAAACATCCTTATCATCCAACGTTAATAATTTTCATTTGTGGAATATATAGATCAATCTAAAGACATTCATTTTTTAATATTCATTATTTTATATAATGAATATTATCCTGATAAACCATTCATGGTCATGAATTCATGGATGAGGTTTTGGAATAAAAATTTTTCCTATTTGAATAATTATATAGAAAAATAAGGGGTTAATTATGCATTGTAATATTTAATCATTTTTAAAATAATTGTCTAACATATTTTATTATTATTTTGAAATGATTTAACGAATTTAAGAATGATATTAAATCAATGAAAAATGATATAATAGTTCTTATAGGGGTTTTTGGAAACAAAGACAATACCGAAATCCTAGTAGGAAATATAGAATATATGTTTAGTGATTTATTTCATGATTGTTTTAACTATTTATCTTTATATCATAGGACAAGATGTTTACACATAGTGTTTACAAAATCATTAAACTTATATTTTAAAACCATAATATTTTACAAAAAATTAATATAACTCACCATACAAGAATTGTGAAATGAGGAAAATAGAAATGTGATTTTCAAAATATATTATGAATTTTACAATTTGGATAAAATATAGTTTAAAATTTATTTTATGAATAGGGAATTATAATTAAAATGTTCAATATAGATTTATTTAGAATATAAAATTGTCATTAAATACTTAATGTACCGTAGAATAACATGATAAAAATATTAATCTATATTAATTTTCTCTCACAAAAAATAGTTTTAATGGGCCAACATGTGTACATATTTTGTTTTCTCATCTTTAATACATTTATCCTTATAAACAATAATGGATTAATTTTAAAAGTAATAAATTAATTTTACAGGAAAATAGTATAAAATTTCTTAAATAATTTATTTCATAATCATATAGATTATGTTTTATAAAATAGATTAAGATTTAAAATCGAAATGTCAATATTAATCCTGAAATTTTAAATTATTTTTCCTTAAAAACGACAGGTTATTAATTGAATATTTAGATACTATTTTTTATATATTGAATTTTAATACAATAATTTTGATGTAAAAATGAAATTAATAATTTCAATAATTCTCCTCAATGAACAAAATATATTTAATAAATTACATAATTCATTTAAAAAAAGATAATTTATCACAAAACTAATAATGTATTTTTCTAATGTATTATTTATATTTTATTCTATTAAAAACAAATATTTATGAATGACTAGGCCCCCAAATTTCAAAATAAATTAAAATTTTTGAATTCGAGGATTCAATCCATAATGATCAAACTCCATTTTAAATTCCTAATTCTATGAACCAAACCCAGTTGTAAAAATTCTAAATTAATTTCACACAAATAAGTCTCTCATGGAATACATTGAAATATTTTAAATAATTTCAAATGAATTATAATAAATAAAAACATATATCACCCATTTCATAGAATCCCAATATTTTGAGATAATTTTATCCATTTTATTCTCTTGAATTTATGTTAATGAATCTCTCAAGTTCCTGATAATATATTCATATGTGTTTATCAAGTGGAACATATAACATGGGTTTTCTTTAAAATATTTAAAATTTCATTATTATTTTTATGAAAATACAATTCTATGTTAAATTTATTTTTTAAAAAATTTTAAACCCATATTACTACCATTCATTATATACATTATCAATAAGTGTTTCGAAAATTTAATTCATTATATTCATTATTTTAGAGTGGGATTATTTATCATTAAATTTTTATCTCACAATAGAAAATACATTACTATTATATGTGAATGGATAATTCTATATATGGGGTGGTTTAATTAGTCCATTTTAATTGTCTGAAAAAGGTAACAAGTCCTAGTAATTTCCCCCTAGAGTTTATTTTTGTTTTGTTAACTTTTTTCTTCTATTATGAAACTTTTCTATATTAGAAAATACTTTTGAACGAAACCTCATGAAACATCATTTTACAAAATTTATTAAAATTATAAAATCAGTAATTTTAATGGCTTATAATCCATCCATTCGATTAAATCTAATTTATCTAGTTGTCGATATCATAATTTTTCTATGAATTACCTTGATTTTTTCTCACCTCTCTTTCTCAAGATTTATCTATGATGGTTGAACTAATGTAATTGTTTTATAATATCTAATCATGTAAAAATTTATTTTTATCAAAATATAAATGAAAATTATGTGTTTGGTATATAATTAATTAGGCCCCCAATAAATTAGACAAGGATTAATATCTAGACATGTTCGAATATGTTATTTTAGAATATACGTGAAAAATGTGACATGTTTGAGAAGTGACATAGAAATTTAATTATTATACCTGATTGCTGACCCCTGGTTATATTTTTATTATTTATATATTCATGAATTTCTTATATGAAATGTTAATTATGTATTCTTTTATTATATAATGATTATGTAATCATCTATCCTTTATTTTATAGGAAACTTCATAGATATATATTTAGGTTCTTAAAAAATCATCACAAGGAATTTTAATATCAAAATTTATATTTATTTAAATCATAAATATATATATAGTTTTAAATATAATATTATATTTAGGGATCATTTATGAGTGGTAGAGACAATATTAAGTGTATTTAATGGAATGTTATTATTTTAATTCATATTTTATATATCTTATTTTAAAAAAACTGGTAATTTTTTATACAAAATAAGTTTATTTTATATTGTACATACAATGTGTATGACATTTAAGAATCAAATCATTGGGTTAAAGTCTATGAATTTTATAATGAAAATGGAAGACATGGTAAAAACAAATTATACCACATTAAAGGAATTCAAATGAAAATTTGAGTAACCATACCTTAGGTTTCCCATGTTGTATTATTATTTATGTTAGACAAAACCTGAATCATTTGTTCAACATAAGAAGTATAACAATAATTTAATATTTCTATAGGTCATTATTGAAGAGAAAACATATTTATTAGTAAATCCTTAAAAAATATTTTAAATTGTTAAATAAGTTTATGAATCATATAATGGGTTAGTCCTAGAGACATACATTGGTTTGTAGCACACATCAATAATTTAGTATATAATGTTATGATGTATAGATTATGAATATTAAAACATAGTCTAGATGGAACAGAACAAATTTTTTTTATAAATATTGAAATATATATGTTTACCCCAACACATGTAAATTGAATTTAAATAATTAAAATATAGAAGAATAATTTTTTATGATAAGTAATAATATATAATGATAATAAGGAATCATGCATAACATAAATAATAAAAATAATGTGGCAATTGAAATTACTTCAAATTTTGGGTTTAGGAAATCCAATCACACTAGAGTTTAATCAAAAATAAGTTTACATATGGTGAAAATACAACATATCTGATAGAGAATCAACATTTAGGAATGCATAATCCTTTCACAAAACTCAATAAAACCATAAAAAATACTAGATCTATGAGAAAATATCATTTATTATATTAATAAATCAAATAATAACATCAATAAAAAAGAAATCATTACCCTCATGTCTATGATAATCTCAATAAACATTTAATAAAGGTTTCTTAGTCTTACAACATCCAACACCAAAGTATAGACTACATCCACATGTGCTTGGAAAACTGTCTTCATTTATCCACAACATATATAGGTAATTGAACCACTTTATAGTTCCAATAAATCAAAACATTATCCTTATTAAAATTCAAATATATTATGAATATGTATTAGGATTTAAATAATCATAAATAAGAATAAAAATGATATAAAAAAAGTAATTTCATAAAATATAATAAACAATTAAATATTTCATCCATTCAACATTACCTTAAAAAATCCAATTTTTAATAGTTTGAGGGTCAAGTCCCAATTATTATAAACAAATTAAGAAGTCATTTTTTGACAATTGTGAAAAGATGGAACCCATTAAAAACATAGAAAAACCATCCATTGCACATTTGACTCTCACCATTGCCGATTTTTTACTCCATGTAATTTATTTGTTTTAAAATTTCTATTTCATTTTTATAGTTATCTACCATATATTTAAAAGAACATATTAATTCCCTAAAATAAAAACTTCCAAATTTTATCAATTCAATCAACATGATAACAGTGTTTTAAGAATCCAATAACACTTTAAATGTATGAACAAACTCAACATAGATTAATGATACTTGCAACTTCAAACTTAAATACTCGTATAGAAATAATTAAACAAACTTATATACCATAAAATATTTATTAATCATCCAAAAAAATAAAAAAAATTCAATCATCGATGTTTGAGATAGAAGTTTTGAAATGATTATGTGCCAGAATTTTAATTTGATTTTGAATAGGAAAATTAGATAAATCCAAAAGTCCAAGGAATCTAAATGAGGGTATAAATAATAAAATAATGATGACATGAGTCCCCTATAGTTAAATATATATATAATTGATTTAATGTAAGAAAATAGAATGTATAAATTATAATTAAACTCTCAGGTTTCGAAACCATTATGTATAGACCTTAAGAACATCATTGTTTGGGTCATTCAATATAGATACAATAACCATGATTACATGGATCCACAACTCCATTAAATTAAAAAATTTATTTATATTATAAATTCATATAATTTTTTAACAAATTAATAGCATGTATATATTTACTATAATGATATCCTTTTATCTACAGCCTTATAACAATACACCATCATGATATTGCATCAACCAACAAGGAAAAGTTTCTCCTTCCTCCTGAAGCATCTTCAACATGACAATGGAGTTTAGTAAAAAACATTGATTATAAAAAAAATATAATATTATTTCTAATACCATTATATATGATATTAGTTCCTCTAATAGAAAACACATATTAAAATTAAATAAATTTCATATAAAACTCAGGGTTAATCACTATGATATAGCCCTCCTCCAAAATTCATAAAATCAAAATATTTATTCCGCCATATAAAATGCGTCAAACTGATGACCATATCTAATCTAATAAAACCCTTGGAAATCCATAGTGTAATAAAAATCCCACCATGCAATAGATTCATCAGACAAAGAAAAACTTATGACTTCACTCTCAAACCACATCCATTCACTACTCCAACACCTCTTATGGAATGAAAATAATATAGAGGACAAGGGAAATCCATAAATATATATTTTTATAGAAAATTATCTTGAAATAGTATATTTATCACCAACTAAATTATATAGAATAATCTTCCAGGTTTCACAACATCAAACATCGAACAAAAAATAAATTAACAAGTCTATTCTAAAACCATTTTTTAGAATAAAATCATCAATCCTCAATATTTATGAATAATCCTCATTCAATATCACCCTATATAATAAAATATTGGGTGATAAAACCATAGGTAATAAAACTTATGTTCCTATAGGACCATAAAAATAAGGACCAAGTAATATAGACCACCACAAAATGCATAATTTTTTGGATAATTATCAAACCAATTCTACGAAAACATAACACACATCACCATCCAGATCCACCCTCTAGAAATATTCTAATAAAAATAATCATATTAAATTTAACATATCATATTCTCTCTAAAAATATCTTCTTATAATGTAATTTTTATATATTTTCTACCATAAATCATGCATATGAATAAAAATTGATGGATAAACTCATGTGTATCAAAACATTTGTTCACCATTTTAACATTATCCTCTCTAGAGTCCAATTAATTTTAAACTAAATTTAAAAGAAGATCAATCAAACAATCAAAAATATATATATATGTAACCCAACCAATGTATTTTTACTTTAACTCAATGTATTTATTATCTAAAAATATAGCTATGAAGCACACAATCCTTCAGTTCAATTGGATTATTAGAATTCCACCATCCCATCCAGTGTTCTGATTCATAATGATTCTTAACCTAGTCCACCATATATAAAAAAAAGAGAATATATATATATGTAATGAAAAAAATACAAAATTTCTACAAATAGATTAGATACCATACCCATTCATTATAGAAAATATAATCATATTGTTTTTAAAAATGTTTAAAATAGAAGAATTATAAAATGATGTCCTCAGTACAATCACTAGTTTAGAAGAACCTCTATAATGAATAAATATGGAAAATAACTTCTTCCAGACCACCAAATACATATATTCTTTATTAAATCCTATAAATTACAAGTTTCTAAATTTTTCTAGAAAAATTATGCCACATTAAAATAAGTAATATTTTATTAAATTCATTAATAAGAACTTCAACACTATAATACCTAAAAACATAATGAGATAAAATATTGTATATGGGAAAAACAATTTGAAATTATCCAAAATAAAATCAACTCTACCACATGTATTTTCAATGAATATAGACATTAATAATCACATTGAATTAAAAATCATTCCACAATATATATCCAAAATATTTCAGCATTTTTAAAAATTATCATCTATGACACCCAAACAATCCATTCCATGATAAACCTTAGTAATACAATATCCCATGTAATACTCAAGAACCTTCAAAACAAATGAATATTTCACAAATATGCATTATATACATGATTAAATAATCCAACACATCCATGTTAGGTTAGAAAGTAGATAGATATATCATCCTCTTCCCATCATCAACCAACTCCTGAAGCACATCACCTTCAGTTATCCTAATCAATGAATTACAACCACATTACCCTATGATGGGGAATAATATATTTCATAATCATAATCCAAGAGGAAAAAATATACTTAAATTAAATAAAATTATTGTCCCTCTATAAAAAAATACAACACATTATATTATTAGTTATAAGGAATAAATTTTCTTATCAAATTTTTAAGACCTCCCCTGGAAAAACCATAAATATAAACTTATAATCATGGGTATATTATTATTCTCATGAGGGTATACCTAAACATAACTATATAGAAAATTTGTTCCCTACGATATGAAATCCAAACCCAATCCATGATGTCAAACATCACAATAGACCAAAAAAATAATCTCCCTCGTCATAAAAATTCCAAACAATCATAGTTGGAATAGTATTATTGATGTGATAAAAGTATTACGAACACTCCTAATTATAAGAAAAGACATTTATTTTTTATTAATTATTCATTAATTATTCATAATATAAGAAATCCTAAATATGAAACCAATAATACATTAATAAATCAAGGAAATAGTGAAATAATGAGACATGTCTAATTGAATAAAACATAAAATGTTCATTTACCTCTCAATGTAAATTATAACACCACTCTACAAGATAATGTTACCCAAAAATATATTCCATTTTAACAAAAAGAAATAATTCAAAAAACATATCATACATTATATTATGTGATAATATTCTCGGAAAAATTCTCAAATAATCTACAGGTTTATCTAATAATCTCAATTGTAATATAATATTTGAATTAATAGAATAAAAAATAAATAAAGAGATGTACTTAATTTCATTACATCTATCCGATAAATATAAGAATTATGTTTTTCAATGAAAACCTTAATGTATATACATTCACTAAAAATAGATCTCCATGATATAAACATCATGAAACTAAATTGATGAAATTTGAAAAAGAAACCATTCTATTAAATAACACATTCACTAAATATTTCCAAAATGATATTCCATCCATTTATAATGATAAATATTTTTGACATTACCTTATTTAAGTAATGATTATTCACCCAAATACTGAATATAAAATCCTACATCATTGATTATTTAATTTGGTTACTTTTTAGTAACACAATAGGCTAGATAAAATCTTTCTCTAAAAAGATATCAACATGATATCTATCCCCAAGAAACATGGTCAAATTCATCTATTATGAATGAAAAAATATTATTGATATATAAATAATGAAATCAATATAGAAATAATCCTCATGAAATAGACGTAATTGAAAAATATTCTCCTGATAAAATTCACAAAACCCCAAATAATTTATAGAAAAACTTCTTTTTTATCAATTAATGCACCAAAATATATAGTTTTCATTGACGAAGAAAATTCATGATGTTTAAAACAAAGTGGTCATGAAAAAAAACATTCTCTCTAGTAAAGAAGAAATTATCACCACTCGTTCATAATAGGGCCACTCAAAAACGATAAAATTCAGTATAACCTTTCTCATAAAAGATTAAAATATATAAGAAGTGTTAAATTATAATACAATATCATCATAAAAGAACAAAAATAAGATACATGATTATTATCTAAAATAGTATAATATTAACGAAATCCATTTCCAAATATTAATATACCTCTAACTAGGATGGAAAACCAATATTATTAACACTATCTCTTGACTAAAAATCTCAAAATCAGAATAACAAGATTAATAAAAATTTAATCAAAAGGATTGATGTAAATCAAAACTAATGAAAGATTCAAATAGACAGAGATCATACCTATCATAACCTCATGCTCATAAAACTTAAAAATCCAATTCACTTGAAATTTAAATGTTAAAAATACTACACTGTAATTATCTTGATGCATACTATGACATATATCTGGATCATGATGCATTGATTGAGAATATTTTACACTTACCAGTTGATACCCATGACAAGATCCTCTATGCATTGTTTTTATTACAATATAATGATCCTATATCTTATACATAAACTGTTATTGTAAAAGTACTTTATACCGTCTAATAGAAACATCCATGGTTACACTACCTGTATTCCCTAATTCATCTCAGAAAAGGAAGGGATCTGAATATGATAAAAAAGCACCAAAATAAAAAAATTCCTAATCCAGCTCTATTATATTTCATAAAACAATCTCTTTATGATTTATATGTATCTTAACAATATTACCAATGGTAATGATATAAAAATAATTTTAATGTGAAATTCAGATTCTTAATAATAGTAAACCAATATTCATTTCTCTATATAATACCCTAAGATGTTTTAGGAATGAGTCTCTTAGATATGTGAAAAAACATGATATCCTCATCATAGGTACTCAATGATAATGTATTTTTCCAGAATTTAATCCATGGATTATGTATCATCTCAAAATTTATATATACTAGCTCATTAATAGAAAAAATCATAATAAATTGACAATGAAACCAGATAAATATTATGATAATCAAACAAAAACTAAATCATCCCTTGAAAATTTCAAAATAATCCATTGGACATTCTACTCACATGGTTTTCATTCTAAAAAACTTATGAAACTACTACCAAAGATGTGTCCTTGATGATAATGTATAGATATTTTTCTCATAACATATAAAATGGTATCAATAAAAAATCATGATTCCTTATAAAGAATTATCTAAAACGGAAAAATATTTTCAACCCTTTTGTAACGTCCTGGTTCCAGAAGCCACCCAGAGGCGCCCCGTACCCGGTTGGTCCCATTGCCTCAAGCACATATCCCCAAGTACGAGAGGCTGTCGGCTAGCAGCGAGGGTTGTGGGTGTGATAGTGGGGAAACTATGACCTCATTGCAGAGTACACAAAGAAAGAATATAATAGCACCATCGAAAGAAGTAATAATCCATACAAAAGTAAGTAATGGAGACTCAAGAAACAATCAACTGTAACATATATATAATGATGAAAGATATATATACCTAGGAAAGAACCCAAAAAAATCACAATACTGGATTACGAACAGTACTAAACCAAATTACAAAAGAAATAGATAAACAGCTCCTCAACATCGTAATCCTAAGCATGGTCCCATGCTTTCTAGCTCCACACAAGTCAATTACCTAAAGTAGAAGGGCGCTTTCCCTTATCTATGCCTGCATCAATATAATCTGTTTGAGCCTAAAAGCATGACCCAAACAAGTTGTGGGACTAAATCCCAGTAGGAAACCACCCAAAGATCCGTGCCTAACAGTGAGTGAGTAATATGGTAGCTAAAAGTATATAAAGTAATAACCAAGAAGTACTCAGTAGTAAACAATTCCACTTATCACATAAGTAGGTAATCAAGCCCGGTAACCCTCTAGGAAGTACCTGTAACCTATCACCTTTGGTTTAGTTATAAGAATTTATAAAGACTCTCTAAAGAAGCACTAACAGTCAATTCCCATTATATTCAAAAGTAATTCAAGATGCTCTTCATGCTCATCTTACTTGGCGCATTATTAACTCCACTTCTAAAGCTTCTGAGTTTCTGAAAAATAGATTCTTCCCTAAGATTTTAAAAGGGAATTTGAATTTCATTTACTCTTCCATCTGTCCTTTGATCCGGGACTCCTACAACAAAATCATGCATAATTCCAGATGGATTGTCAATGCTGATTCTTCTATTAATTTTTGGTGTGAAAAATGGTGTGGAAACCCACTGATATCATTGTTACACTCTAATAATCTTCCTGAAGATAGTAAACAGACTATAAAGGAGGTCTTACATTCTCATCATTGTGATCTCCCTGATAATATTTTGCAAAATATTAATATTTATCCTTTTTCCTCTAACGATGAATTACTTGTCTGGGAAGCTTCTACTAATGTAATTCTAGCTTCCAAAAACTTTTATAAGCATAATTTCTCTGATAATTAATCAAGTTTCCTTTGGGTGAATCATTTTAACCAACCCTGGATTAAGCCTTCTAGGCTTACCCTTATTTGGTGCATTTCCCATAATAGATTACCTACTGAAACTGGTCTGCAAATAGTTGGCATTCAACTCTGTTCTAAATGTCTCATGTGTAATCAGCACAGGGAAGATGCCAATATTCGTTTTCTATCATGTGAGATGGCCTCTGCACTTTGGAATTATGTTTTTGATTTATTCAATTGCAGAAAGCTCCTTACTGACTCAATCGCATTGTTTCTAAAAAACTACACTAGACATGAAGCTTCTCTACAGATTAAGAATCTGTTTCTTCCGGCAGTGGATGAACTTCTGCATGAGCTATGGTATGTTAGAAATGTTCTTATTCACAATAATCACTCTCTCAATCTTAATGCAGGGAAATCTCGGATTCATTTTGCGATTCATGAAGCTGCCTCAATTAAAAAAGACTACTGCGACAACTCGATTGGTGACTTTGAGATCCTTCGTCATCTCCATATTCCTGGCATCTTCCCATTGCCTAAACGTTCCTTTGAAGTGTTCTAGAAATCACCAATTCCAGGATGGATCAACGTGAATGTTGATGAAGCCTCTAAAGGCAACCCAGGCCATGCCCGTTGTGGTGCTATCTTTAGAGACTCGGCTGGCCAGTGTTAGGGATGTTTCTATGTTGGATGTGGATACTCTTCATCTCTGGAGGCGGAAATGCTTTGGGTCATTCACGCTGTTGATTTTTCACTTCAAAGAGGTTGGAGAAAGATATGGATTGAAAGTGATTCAACCACTATCATCCATGCCATCTGGAATGGCAACATCCATCTAGCCTGGCCTCTTACTACTCGTTGGATGAACTACCTCAACTTACTTCATGGGATTGATTATATATCTACTCATGCCTACCGTGAAGCAAAAGTAGTTGCTGATTCTCTTTCCCACAAAGGAGTTCATCAGACCATGACTTGGCTGGACTCTATTCCTTCTGATTTATTATATCTTTTGGATAGAGATTGTAAACAAAATTCCTTCCTTTCATCTCTTGTAATCCTTTTTGACTTTCAATAAATTGTGCTTTGGTCTTCGACCAAAGCTTCACTTAAAAAAAAGTAATTCAAGACTCTCTGAGGAAGCTCACATGGTCAATTCCCCTTATGGTCTAAAGTAATTCAATGACTCTATGAAGATGCTCACTCAATCAATTCCCCTGTAGCCCCAATTTCATGGGCTGCCTATGGAATCTCAATCGGTCAATTACCCTTATACCCCTAAGTGGTTCAAAAACACTCTTTGGAAGTTCACTCAGTCAATTCCCCTTATAGTGTAAAGTGCTCATCGACTCTCTAAGGATGCTCACTCAGTCAATTCCTCTTATAGACTACTACATGAGGTTCTCACGGCTATATGTAGGTCAACGAGCATAGAAAGGAAAAAACAGCCAAGGTAAACCTCTATAACTACATGGATAATCAGTCTACAACATCAAGCATGTCATAATAAAAACAATCCACCCTACAACACTAGGCATACAAAACAGGAAATACTACCAAACAGGATAAGCAAACCAACAGTTTTAAATATAACATGCATGGTCAACAAATCCAAAGAATTGAAATCAAACCTATCTATATCCAATTAACCTCTACATAATCATACAAGCATGGCAGGAAAACAATAGGGGTAAAATGGTAAACACGTAATACCCCATTTTAGGGTATTGGACAAAGTTTCACATAACAGTAAAATACATTCAATGGAAAGGCACAAACCACCTACCTTAATCTTGGGTGATTGATATACTCTGGTGACTGCCCTTTGATCGTCCTATAATGTGGTAGATCTAAGAAAATGTCTAAAACGTTCAACCCACAATATCTCACGACAGAGGAGAAAACAGAAGATGGTGCTCTAGGACAAATGAAAAACCACTGATGCTATTCCAACACAACTGAAGGAGTTCGATTCAGAGGATGGATGCTTGATCGGGGGTTTTTCGAAATCAGTGGCCATACAGAACTCTCGATCGAATGAGACCTAGAAGGAGAGAATTCTGGCGATTAGACGTGACCTCAGTGCATTCAATGAAAAAAATAAAGTACACCACTTTTACTATCCATTTCTGTACAAAAATTTAGGTAGCCTCTAGGTCACCCCACATGGTCGTGTGTGTGTGGCTACTACACGGCTATCACATGGCTACCCGTGGTAACCTAGTATGTGGCTTCTACTCATAAAGTACACGTCGTGTAATTTTACAATTTCCAAAAATTCCTCTTTTTCTAAAAAATGAAGAGAAAAGGAAAACATACCTGAAAAGAAGGTTTGAGCTCTTATAAACATCCCCCTAAAAGAAATTCATCCTTGAATTTCCCTAGCATGGAGTAGAAGAAGAAATCACAAACAACTCTAGCCATTGTGCTCGTACTTCAGCCTCCCTCTCCCATGTCTTATCCTATACTTTCCTTTTCATCCATAGCACCCGTACCAGAGGAATCAAATGACCATGTAGAACCTTTATACTATGATAAAAAATATGGACAAGATGCTCCTCAAATGACGCATCCACTTCGAGATCAACCTCCTTGGGTTGAAAGACATGAGATGGGTATGAAATGTAACGTCGGAGCTGATAAACATGAAAAACACCGTGCATAGCCTGATACCTCTAGGGTAACTGAAAGTGAGAGGAAATCGGCCCAACTCTCTCTACAACTTCAAATAGCCCAACATACCTTGGGGAGAGCTTACCCTGTCTCTTAATCCTCTGTTGTCCCAACCTTGGTGTAAGGCGTATTAAAGCCTGATCCCGGACCACGAACTCTAGAGGTCGTCTCCGCTAATCATTATAAGACTTCTGACAAGACTCTGTAGTAGTAATCCCATTCTAAATCAACTCTATCTACTCTATGGCCTCCATGACAAGATGAGGTCCCAATAATGCTGCATTTCCTGCCTCCGGCCAACATAAGGATGATCATCATGTACTACCGTACAAAGCCAAAAAAGGTGCCATCTTAATAGTTTCTTGAAAACTATTATTGCAGGAAAACCCCACAAGAGGTATATGCTTCTCTAAAGAACCTCCAAAATTCAGAATTCATGCCCAGGGATTGTCCCCAAGCACCTGAATTATACGCTTGGACTGGCCATCTGTCTAGGGGTGTTATGTAGTACTCAAAATACATGTGTACCCAAGGCCATTTGAAGCCCCTGCCAGACCTGAGAAGTAAAACATGCATCCCTATATGAAACAATGTAGTGTGGAACTCCATGAAGACGTAAAATCTCACGAATGTACAGCCGTACCAGCTTATCAACAATGAATTTCTCCTTAATTAGAAAGAAGTGATAAACCTTCGTATGTTTTTTTAAAGATAACCTAAACTGCATCATTCCCTCGAGTAGACCTCGGAAACCCTATTATGAAAACCATCACGATGTCACTCCACTTCCACTCGAGAATGGGTAACTCCTATAAAAGCCATGTTGTCCAATGATGCTCCACGTTCACCTACTGATAGGTGGAACACCTCATGACAAAACTTGCAACAACCCCCTTCATACCAAGCCACCAATATTGGTGGTGTAGATCACTATACATCTTGGTGACACAAGGATGAACTACCCAAACTGAGAATGAAAACCCCACATCATCTCCCCGCATATATCTACTAGCACCCATACGAGCCCCCTGTAAACACATTATCTCATCCCCACCTACTGTCCATCCAAGAATTGGGTCCTCTCCTGACACACTCTCTCGTAGGACTAGGCCTTCTGAATCGGATAGTTGCCTCATTCACACTCGTTCAAGTAAAGTAGATGTAACAGATAAATACAAAAGAAATGTCTTCATGTGACTGTCATGAACCTCCAAATGCATCTCAGAGAACAAATCCATAAGCTTCCACTCACCGACAGCCTCTTGAACTACATGTATCTTAGTCCACCTGCTAAATGCATCAGCCATGACGTTGCCTTTCCCCAGGGTGTAGGCAAGCTCAATGTCAAAAGATTGAATGTACTGAACCCACCATCATTGTCTAAAATTCAGATCACACTGAGTGAAGATGTACTTGAGACTCTTGTATTTGGTAAAAACCTCAAAAATCCCTCCCTGAAGATAATGTCTCCAATAGCGTAAAACTGAACATCTACCACCAACTCGAGATCGTGTGTTAGGTAGCTCCTCTCATGTGGCCGCAACTACCGAGAACCATATGCAAAGACTCATTCTCCCTGCATAAGCGAAGCTCCCAACCGGATACATGAAGCATCATAGAACACAATATAGCTAATGCCTGACTCTGGTATGACTAGTAACGGTGCTGATGTCAACCTCCCTTTCAGCTTCGGAATGGCTGAATCACAAGAATCTGACCACTAGAACTTTGCACCCTTCTTATTCAGACCGATCAGCGGTGGTGTTAAGTGTGAAAAGTCATGTATGAAACATCTTCAGAATCCCTCCAGCCCTAGAAAACTCTGCACCTCAAATACAATCCTCGGCTGCTCCCAGGATACTACTTACCTCACTTTCTCTAGGTCTACTGATACACCTGTATCTATGATAACATGACCCAGGAAGTGAATTTGATCCATCCAAAAGTGACATTTTGAGATCATAGCATATAACTAATTCCATCTCAGTGTACTCAAAATGATCTCATGATGAGTATCATGGTCGTGTCGAGTGTGAGAGTACACCAAGATATCATCCATGAAAACCACCACAAAAGAATCTAAGTATAGATGGAACACTCGGTTCATTAGGGCCATGAAAATTATAGGTGTGTTTGTGAGGTGAATTCACATAACCATATACTCATATAGACTGTAACTACTCCAGAATGCTGTGAGAGGTATATCAGATAGTCTAACACGAAACTGATGATAACTGGACCTCAGGTCAATCTTCGATTACACCCAGGCTCCATGAAGCTGATCAAAGAGATCATCAATCCATGTTAAAGGATATCGGTTCTTGACTGTCAACTGGTTCAACATCTGATAATCCACACAATGCCTAAGGGTACCATATGAATTCTTCGCAAATAGGATAGGAAAATCCCAAGGAGATATATTGGGTAGGATGAAACCCTTTTCCTACAACTCCTCCAACTGTTTCTTGAGATCCTGTAACTCAGGTGTAGCCATCCTATAAGGAGGAATAGACACTGTTGCCACTCTTGGAATGAGCTCAATAGAAAAGTTCACCTCATGCTCCGAATGAAAACTTTAAAAGTCCTCAGGAAAGGCATCTCTGAAACGATCCACTGCTATAAAAAAATCCATCTACAAAGTCCCCTGGTCATCTAGATACCAAATTGTAATCTGGGCTATAACTCCTCCTAACCCATGATGCTCTAGGACCAATCTTCTCACCTAGAAATCCCACTCGCCCTTATGAATAAATGATCCTCCCTATGGTGATATGAAACTCAACCTACGACGATAGAAATCGACAATTTTCTAGAAGGGAACTAAACAGTCCATTCTGAGAATGAAATCATAGCATGTCATCTCCAGGACATAGAGGTCCCATAAATAGTGACACCCACCATCCTAAAGGGGTCACTCCTTCCACGGACGCACACTAGCTGTTATTTTCCCCAATGGAGTGCTTAGCGTCAAGATATCGGCAGATGAGAAGATACACATCCCAATGACCTCTAAAATAGTGAAAAATATAATGTTAAGGGATTCCCCTCTGTTGAAAAGAGTTGAAGATAAAACCGAGTCCACTAGGATTATACATCGAACTGTAGAGGGTCTGGGATCCTTCTCCTTCTGGGTCTGCTCCACTTAAAATAATTGACCTTCACTTCGACCCTATGACCCTACCTGACCTCTCTAAGATGATCCACCATGTTGTCACTGAATGGCTGGAAGAACTCCAGTTCCCAGACTGGTGAGAAACTAATGGTATTGCTCCAGAATGAGGAGCCATAGAAGATCCCCTATCACTGACTGCTGGTGAAAATATCTGACAGAAGAATTGAAGATGACAAATCTAGCCGCATTATTGACACACCACTGAGTCTCTCGGGCAATGAGGACTTGTATGTATGCTCCTCCCGCACAGGTAGCACACCACCTAGATACCAAAAGATGCACCCCACCTACTCTGATATCCTTGTGTAGTCTGCTACGGCGCTTCCATCTATCAGTAAGAGGAATACTAACTCAGGATGTCGAACAGCACTGGATCATCGCTCCCGAATCCCTTAGATTACGATTCTTGATTAGAGCCTGGTTAAAAATAGATGATATTGAAGTCAACTTAAAGATATTCACATGAGATCAGATGTTATGCCTTATACCATCCACAAGAATCCATGCAAGAAAAAATCACCACCACCTAGAATAGGCGTGAAACGCTGATGCTCTATGAAGTGAGAGGAATACTGCATAACATAAATAGTACCCTTCTCTAGACTCAGGAACTCTCTGGCTCATTCGGCCATCAGGGTCTCCAGATATAAGTAATCATAGAAGATGAGATGAAACACGTCCCAATCCATATTTGGCTGGTGCCCCACCTATGAGATCACATCCTTCCACATCATGGTAGATTCTTGAAGATTATAGGTAGCGAGCTTCACCCTCTTATCTTGAGGTATCTACAGATTCACAAAAATCATCAGTGCGACTTATAGCCATGACTCTGTAGCCTGGGGTCTTCCATCCCCTGAGAAATTGGGAGGATGCTTCTGGTGAAATATCTGTGTCAATTCTTCCATAGATGGGGCAGAAGGAGGTGCTTTTTGAAAGGTCTACTTAATCCTAAAAAATCCCTCTCTAAACTGTGCATCAACAGCTTTTTCATGTATAATGGCTGGTTCCAAGATAGGCACGAGAGCAGGATCTACTAGTAGTCCCTGATCGGCCATGTCTGTTGTCTGATCACTGTCTGGCAACTGGCGTATAGCCAAAGGACGTCTCAGTTTCATGACTCTACAAGGTCAAGCGAACACCTTAAAACAAGATTATGAAGGACTAAAAACTAGAAGTGTAAGAATGGAACATGAGAAATAAAGCACTCATGTTTTAAAAAACCAGACTATACGCCGTGTATAATTCCTACATGGCGTGTTCCCTTAAGTCATTTACATGGGCTTCTACTCCTACCTAAACTGGTCATGTAACACCCCAACCAAACAGCTTGTTGTCTTAACAAACAACATGTACTTGAATCCTCCGGCCCTTCTCAAGTCCTTCTACTCAGTTAACCAACATAGTTCTCCTATGACAATACTACAAGGCATGTTCACATTAGACACAGAGTGTATTGGACGTGCTTCACCTGGCCTGTGTTGTTAGTGACATGACCTAACACACGGATCACTTTACATTACTTGTTCAAGGTCAACACGACATGTATGTGAATGTATAACACCGACACATGTTTATAGACACACGGCTAAGTACCTGGGTAAGACTACACATCATGTTCAATCCTGACACGATGTGTATAGCTTAAGGTTTATCTTCCCGTGTTGTTAGTTACACAGGAAAACATAAGCTCAACACTAAACGGTGTGTTCAACTGGTACATGATGTGCTCCCACCAGAATTTCTCTATCCCGTGTCTCTGCCCACATAGCCTATGACACAGTTAGAGACTACACGGTGTGTACATAAAGAACACGGTGTGTACATAAGAAAAAAAATTTCTTCCCAAATAGAAGAACGCATGGCGTGTACTTAACATTACATGGCGTGAATTATAGATTTTTCCAGACATTAAGCATCGGAAACTACTCCAGTTCCTAGAAAAACACTAAAACGAACATTTAAAGTTCCCAATTTTGATCCGTGAGGGCCAATACTCTCCACAAATCAAATTTTGGCATCTTATACAAGTTATAAACAATGATAACTGTGAAATTATCAACCAAATTCTGGTCCATAAAGGCCCATAACAACTCATGAACAACATTATGGAATTCATTCAAGTAAAACCTTACACAATAAATCCTCTAATAGAAAGTAGGTATTTTATCACGTCATCTATCACAACAACATGCATATTTCACAAAAATCCTATCACAACAACATTTAATTGCTAATGCACCCTAAATGGAATGGTAAGAATGCATGACATGAGATTTCCAAAAAGTGACTATATGATGCATGAGATGGAATACCCTCATCTCATTGGGTTGCAACAGAAATAGAACCTCAATAACATCAACAGTAATAGTAAAAAACATGTGAGTCACCCAACGGTGAAAATGAAATCAACCGTAACATTTCAAAACCAAAAAAATGCATTAAATGAGGTAGATTGGATTTTTCCCATACACGGGTTAGCTACTCCTGAGAATAGCATACTACCAAGTCTATATTCCATACCATACTTGGATAAAGTCTCCAAACAGTATGTCAAGGGAAAAGAATACATCTGGTACCACTTTGTAATGTCCCGGTTCTGGAAGCCACCTAGAGGCACCCCATACACGGTTGGTCACATGGACTCAAGCGCATTTCCCCAAATGCCAGAGGCTGCCGACTAGAAGTGAGGTCCTTGAGTTTGATAGTGGGGAAACTATTCCCTCATTGTAAGAGTACACATCAGAAGAAGATAATAGAAACAACGGATGCAGTAATAGTCCATACAAAAGTAAGTAACCGAAACTCAAGAAACAAACATCAAGAACATATATAGAATGATGCAAGATAAATATGTCTAGGAAAGCATCCAAACAAATCACAATGATGGAATTAAAATAGTACTAAACCAAAGTGAAAAATAAATAGATAAAAAAATCCTCAGCATCACAATCCTATGCTTGGTCCCACACTCTCCAGCTCCACAACAAGTCATGTACCTGATGTTGAAGGGATCTTTCGCTTATCTATACCTGCAGGAATATAATCTGTTTTGGCTCAAAAGCATAACCAAAATAGGGTGTGAGACTAAATACCTATAGAAAACCACCCAAATATCTATTCCTAACATTCAGTGAGTAATATGGTAGGTAATAATACAGAAAATAGTAACCAAGAAGTACTGAGTAGTAAACAATTTAACATATTATATAAGCAGCTATTCAAGCACCGTAACCCTATGGGAAGTACATGCATATTATATCCTCCAATTTAGTTATAAGAATTTATTAAGAAGCTCCGAGGAATCACTCACAGTTAATTCCACATATAGTCAAACTTAATTCAAGACTCTCTGAAGAAGCTCACAAGGTAAATTCCCCTTATAGATTAAGGTAATTCAAGGACTCTCTGAGGAAGCTCACTCTGTAACAGCCCAAGATTTTATAAAGAAATATTCTTTTTAATTTTATTAATGTCTTGTGTTGTACGCTACACCAAAAGGATCTTGCACAACACGCATCCTTGTCTTGCCTTGCATTACACGCAATCGCGACCTTCCTCAATAGCGTGTGTAATACGCAATACCGAGTTTCACTAAACAACGATGTGCTATTAAAATATTATTAAAACTAGCCGTTATGAATAGTAATAACCACTTTTCAAAATTCTTCAAATCTTATTTTTCAAAATGAACTTCATTCTTGGATTCGGAGTATCGAATTTATCCTAAGGTGAAATTTTGGTACTTTTCGGATAACTTTCATATTCTGATGAATAGTGAAAAATTACTAAATTATAATTAAAAACAACTTTTTTAATCGAAATAATTAATAGTGATAAATTATTAATTTGAGTGGTTTTAAAGTATATTTAGAATATATTTTTACAATTTAATACAATGTTGGTCATTGGTTGTAATTTCACATTTAAACAAGACATAATCAAGTGTCAATCTTTTGATATATATTGTTTCCTAAAAACACGCTATTTATTTTAACAGCAGGATTTAATTATAAAATTAATTAATGCAACTTCTATGTTATGAATTTGGTAAAATAGATTTCATTTTTGAATTCGGAATATGAAATATAGCTTAGGATGAAATTTTGGCATTGTTCTGAAAAACATCAATTTTTGATGAATAGTGAAACTACTAAGTGGTAGTTAAAAAAAAACTGAATTTTTCATAAAACTTAATTTTGCCGCTTCTGTGAATGGAATTTCGAAAATCCGAGAGACACGGTTAATATCAAGGACTAAAATGTGGTTCAATGAGATGAAAATAATTTTTTGGTGAATAGTAACTTTTTACTTTTTTACCGCGGTTAATAGTAAATAGGGTAACTAAGGGTAAATATGATATTACTATTACCCTAACACATGTCCTAATTCTATTGGACAAGTGTAATTCGACCAAAAACAAACTTAGGAATAAAATATGACCATTTAGGCCCACTTGGATTAGATTAGGACATTTATTATTAATTTATTTAAAGAAGGGTTAAAATAGTTAAAATCAAAGTTTAATAAGTAAATCATTTTTAATATGGGGTTATACATAAGCTAAATTAGACTATAAATATTAATTAGAAAGCTAAAAAGATTTCCTACATGATGGTATTTTATTTGTAATTTTTAGACAGCATATAATATAATTTATTTATGACACAAAGATGATGCAGTAATTATCTTATTAATGAAATATTGACATAATTGATAATATAAATACCAAAATAAATGTAATTTAAGACTTTTTATGAATTCCACTAATTTTATAGGTTACTATGATATATTAGTGTTGATTTAATCAACTTGGTTCGAATATATAATTCTGTTATGACTTTCAAAAAAATCATATATCAAATAGTGTCAAAATTGACACAAAATAGTTTTTAAATCAAATATTATATTATTAATTGTTATTTTATTCCTAAAAATCTAAGGTTCGGCCAAATGACTTAGATAAGGATATATGTATTAATAATATACAATTTGGGGTTCGTTTGGCATGTTATAGTAAGTGTATTAACACTATAGTGAAAAAAACAAAAAGACACGGTAAAAGTTAAATTATTTAACTTAGAGTTAAATCTAATTGATAAGGTTTAAAATAAGATCCAAACATGTATAAATTTGATTGGTTGATGAGATTACAACCCTATCTCATCTAAGCTTCTAATATGAGTCATTTGTGGAGGTTTTTAAGTGGGGTTATATTTATTATAAATTAATATTTTTAAGAATTCCTAAGGTGCCCCTCTCCTCCCTTATAAAAGGACACCTCCTCCCCCTCCTCCTCACACCAATTTGAGCACTCAAGCTCGGCCAACCCCTGCCAAAATCCCTTCTCCACTTCCCTATCAACATCCTAGAGGTTCTGGTCTTCCTCAAAGACCAATTCTAGTGCCCTAAGAGGAGGTCTCAAAGAGGCACTTCAAAGAAGAGGTAATTACCGTTACCAATTCTTTCATCTTTATTTCTTCTTCCACTTCTTCTTCTTAGGTTGTTTCATTATGAAGTAATAACATCAGTATCACTCATATACTGATATGTTATTATAAGTATGAAACAACCCTATTTCACCATCTATCCATCCTACGGAAAAAGAAATCACCGCGCGTGCGTACGTACGGAATACCGTCTCCACGCCGTGGTGTAATCTATTTTCCACCACCACCTTACATGGATGGGTATAATGGTGTAAAGAATAACTATACATAGTTATTACAACATCATAATGATTCTGATATATTCTATAATCCACTCCAATTCAATTCAATATTTATAGAAATGATATCATCGCTCGTGCGTACGTACGGAATACCGTCTCCACGACGCGATGAGATTAATTCTCCATGTTAACCATTTAAGAATGATTATAATGTATATATAAGAAATAATAATGAAATACATGACATTATAAAGCTACTGTATTTATGTATATATATATACATATGTATGTCATCTACTTACTTCCATTTCAAGACAATAAGGAAAGAAAAACAGCGTTCATGCGTACGTACGGACTACCGTCTCCATGAACGGTGTTTTTCATTTTATTTATCTATCTATTATATATATATATATACTGAATATATATGATATATAAATCATATTTTATATTCTGGAAGTAAGTAAATCATGATATAAGTAATAATGATTTCAAGAACAACAAGTCAAAACACCTACGATAAATGAAACGATTTTACCCAAAACGCTTCTTTAACATGGAATTTACAAAAGAACGGGTAATATAATGTCATAAGTGAACCATATATGATATCATAAAAATGAATATGATTCTGTAATAAGTCAATGACATTATTTAAATCATTATACAGGAGGTTCGGACACATACGAAGCAAATTGGACCTAAGGTAAGGGAAATATCACAATCTCATTTTTATCTGAGATTGTTTATTCGTAAGTATTTACTGGGGTGTATTTTATCATCCACATCCATGTTTCATCAAAATGTAATATTATTTCCATCCACCTACAATTGTTTAAATCCATTTTTACCCTTAGGTGAGTTTTTAGTAATATGTATGAAAGGAATCTTTTGTCGTACGAGGTACTTTTTGACTTTTCCGACAAAAGTACGAAGAATGTTTTTTTTTTAACTTATACGGCACGAACGGATTTCTACTGTTTTATAAAGCCTTATTTTCATGAAGCTTCCTCTAAAAGATTTCATGACTATTTTCAATAAAATCTCTTTCTTTTAAAGTTGCATGATGTTTTGTGAAAAGAAATTGATTTTGAAGAAGAAAGGATATTTTCCTCAAGAATTCAATTCAAGTGTTTTATCAAAATTATTTTCCATCTAAGATAATAAAGAGTTCTGTTTCTATCCATATTTTTACATTGATTTGACTATGTTGTGATGGAATTATGTTTATGAATTCCTTTATCTTATATGAATGGTTTTATGATGTCATGTTGTTTAAGAATCCCATTTTTATTACATGGGTTATGAAATGATGTATGATTTATGATTTTGTGGCACACATAAGAAAGGATTCATTAAGAGATGGGTGGGACCTATATCTCCCTCCAATGCATTGGGTAAAGATTTTATATCTCATGAGATAGGCATGGCTGGAATGGTAGGTTATACCGGTTCAGTGAAACAGGACTGAAACGAGGATTACTCGATTCAGAAAGGGACTTTGTCCACTAAGATAGTCTTGGCAATGAGTCTTGACTAACAAGAAATGATTCTCTATGATTATGTGTGTATGCCACAATGAGTAATGTTTTAAGTTATGATTTCATTTCACTACTATGATTTATCCCATGTTATGAAATTATGCTCTCTTTTGCAGGTTAAGATTTCCAAAAATGTTATGTTCTTATGAAAATTATGTGATTGATATTTCCTTTGTTTACCCTTACTGAGCATTTGAGCTCACCCTTTTATGTTTTCTTTTCCCCAGGATATAAAGAAAGGTTTTAGGTAGAAAAAAGGGATGACCTTTATGGGAGATATTGAAGAACTTTCACCACGATTAGAAGATTACGTTCCGAGTTTCCAAAGACACTAAACTATTACGATCCTTTAGTGTGTGTTTTTGTTATGTACTAAGTATTCCGCAAATGTAATGTAATGTCCATGTACGTCAAGATACGGGTCTCTACAGTTGGTATCAGAGGAAAGGTTTAGTCAACCTTTGGAAGCTACGATGCGAAAACGTTAGTGAGATTCCTAGAGATATTTCTAAGGTATGTCTAGGGATGTCCCTAGGGATAAGTATACGTTTAGGTTATAGTAATAGAATTACGCTAACGATCATAGAATTAAACCTAAGATGTTGGATATTGAAGGTAATCCCCCTTTATTATGTTGTTTTCCCTAGCATGATTTTTGCCTCTCACACTATTCTTTTTGGGTTTTAGACGATGGATGGAACCCGAAGGAACCGTGTTGATCAATGCAATGGACAATGAAATGATTGCCCTGCTGAACAAACAAATGTTATGGGAGATGGAGTGCAAAATCTTATTGCTATACTTACACAAGATATGAATCATTCTGGACTTCCAAATGAGCAGAGAAGGGAACAATATTCTATTGAGTCCTTCATGAGGCAACGTCCACCTTCTTTCAGTGGGACTTCCGATCCACTTGTTGCTGAACAATGGATCAGTACCACTGAAAAGATATTTTCAGTTCTTCAATGTTCTGAACATGATAAAGTCATCTTAGCAGTATATCGTTTGGAAGGTGAAGCTGATCAATGGTGGAATCTTATCAAGAATACGAGGCCAAGGGATGAAATTGAGTCCATGGAATGGGACGAGTTCAAGAACTTGTTTTTCAGTAAGTACTTCCCTCGTATTCTTCGAACAAAGATGGAAAAAGAGTTTATTGAGCTGAAGCAGAAGGATGATGAATCTGTTGGTATATACGAAGCGAATTTTACAAGACTTGCAAGGTATGCATCTGGCATTATCATCCAACCTGAAAGTAAAGTTGATCGATTTTTCAGTGGCTTAAAACCAAGTCTTCGAAGGGCATTAGCTATAAGAGACTTCAGTAGCTATGAAGAAATTGTGCGTTGTGCTATCAAGGTAGAAATGGAAGTTGGTGTTACATATCCATCTCATGGTTTTGACAAGAAACGAAAGATGGAGTTCAAGGAGAAATCTCATAATAATGGTGAAAAGAAGATGAATGTTTCCTTATGCACAAAGTGTGGAAAGAAGCATGGTGGAGATTGTCTTAAAGGAACTAGAAAATGTTTTAAGTGTGGAAAAGAAGGTCATCGAGCAGCTGAGTGTCGAAGTAATGGAAAAAGGGTTTCTAATGATGTGAATAAAGCAAACACTGCAGAGAACGCACCACCAACACTTCAATGCTTCAAGTGCAAGGAAATGGGGCATTATGCTAATAATTGCCCTAATCCAAGGGTTAGTGATGATCAACATGAGCAACCACTGAAGGAAAAGGACAAAGGGAAGTCACATGCGATCACTATTGGCGATGTTGAATATGATAACGATGTGGTGGAATGATTAAGCGTTTATGTAATGGGATTCCAAAATAATGTTGTATCATTAAGTATTGCAATATTTATTGATGTGGTATTCAAAGTGATTGAGATATTTTTTTTGGAAATAAGATGATAAGCGCATAATGAAGACGAGAAAATGAAATGTTTAATAGTATTCATGAGCTCATGATTGATATAAGGACTAAGTGATATCATGGATTGAGTATATAGAATTTTGAGGATTTTGGTATGTGGAAAGTGTTAACTTTTAACTGCATTCATGTTTTCACTAAGGTATTCAAGAGAATACATGATTAAGGACTTTGAATGTTTAGAATGTGACCAACAAAACATATCTTATGATATATGGGGATCAACGATGGTATTAAATCTCTGGTAATCATTTTCACTATGTTATGAGAGTGGACTGCAGTATTATGGATAAGCCTAAAGATTGAAATGGATTATGTTGGACATAAGTGATTATTGTTTAAGGATAGAAGTTTTTTTTCGATATTATTGATGGGATGTTATATTAATGTAGTTTTAGAAAAAAGGACAACCTGCAGGACAGGCGACAACCCATCGCTTCAGACAAGGCTGTAGGAATCGAACCCACAACCGAAGTGCGACTAGCCTTTATCGCCTACCACTGACCTACAGGAAGTCCCTGTTTAGAAGAAACTAGTTTTATTATATTAAGCAGTATGATATATGAAGTATAAGTCCATTTTAGGAACCATGTATGATTAATCTCACTATAGATCGACTTATGTATATAATTTTTGCTAACCTTTTGTTTGAGACGGATGGAATGACCCGTCATTCTATCACATGATCTGCTAACACTTCACGAATAACAAATTCAACTTCATTTATTTAAGAGATGAAGTGGAGATTGTTCAAGGAATGAACAACAGTGAGATTGTACCAAAATAAAGAAAGTATTTATTCTAATTCAAATTTTCAACTTTAGGGAAATGATCTTCAAAACCAAAAATGTTGTCCTAGTGATCTTATACCTGATGAATCGGATGGTACCTTAGATCGTCACAAATTTATGGATTTGTGATTGTTGGCTTTTCCATAGCCATGTTCTCTACCACTCTCCATCAGAACATGATGGTTAGATTTCTCTTCCATATCCATATTTTCACCTATGTGGAAACCCAGTGATTAGTTTATTTGGGTAACCGTTACGTTTCATACTTTTGTTTTTAAAGATTGGTTTTGATATTCCTTTTTACGATGTGGGTTTCTATTAAAGAAACTTTCGAATAGTAAACCATTTATAACCCCGACGAATTTCGAGGGCGAAATTCATTTTAAGGGGGGTAGAATGTAACAGCCCAAGATTTTATAAAGAAATATTCTTTTTAATTTTATTAATGTCTTGTGTTGTACGCTACACCAAAAGGATCTTGCACAACACGCATCCTTGTCTTGCCTTGCATTACACGCAATCGCGACCTTCCTCAATAGCGTGTGTAATACGCAATACCGAGTTTCACTAAACAACGATGTGCTATTAAAATATTATTAAAACTAGCCGTTATGAATAGTAATAACCACTTTTTAAAATTCTGCAAATCTTATTTTTCAAAATGAACTTCATTCTTGGATTCGGAGTATCGAATTTATCCTAAGGTGAAATTTTGGTACTTTTCGGATAACTTTCATATTCTGATGAATAGTGAAAAATTACTAAATTATAATTAAAAACAACTTTTTTAATCGAAATAATTAATAGTGATAAATTATTAATTTGAGTGGTTTTAAAGTATATTTAGAATATATTTTTACAATTTAATACAATGTTGGTCATTGGTTGTAATTTCACATTTAAACAAGACATAATCAAGTGTCAATCTTTTGATATATATTGTTTCCTAAAAACACGCTATTTATTTTAACAGCGGGATTTAATTATAAAATTAATTAATGCAACTTCTATGTTATGAATTTGGTAAAATAGATTTCATTTTTGAATTCGGAATATGAAATATAGCTTAGGATGAAATTTTGGCATTGTTCTGAAAAACATCAATTTTTGATGAATAGTGAAACTACTAAGTGGTAGTTAAAAAAAAACTGAATTTTTTATAAAACTTAATTTTGCCGCTTCTGTGAATGGAATTTCGAAAATCCGAGAGACACGGTTAATATCAAGGACTAAAATGTGGTTCAATGAGATGGAAATAATTTTTTGGTGAATAGTAACTTTTTACTTTTTTACCGCGGTTAATAGTAAATAGGGTAACTAAGGGTAAATATGATATTACTATTACCCTAACACATGTCCTAATTCTATTGGACAAGTGTCATTCGACCAAAAACAAACTTAGGAATAAAATATGACCATTTAGGCCCACTTGGATTAGATTAGGACATTTATTATTAATTTATTTAAAGAAGGGTTAAAATAGTTAAAATCAAAGTTTAATAAGTAAATCATTTTTAATATGGGGTTATACATAAGATAAATTCGACTATAAATATTCATTAGAAAGCTAAAACGATTTCCTACATGATGGTATTTTATTTGTAATTTTTAGACAGCATATAAGATAATTTATTTATGACACAAAGATGATGCAGTAATTATCTTATTAATGAAATATTGACATAATTGATAATATAAATACCCAAATAAATGTAATTTAAGACTTTTTATGAATTCCACTAATTTTATAGGTTACTATGATATATTAGTGTTGATTTAATCAACTTGGTTCGAATAAATAATTCTGTTATGACTTTCAAAAAAATCATATATCAAATAGTGTCAAAATTGACACAAAATAGTTTTTAAATCAAATATTATATTATTAATTGTTATTTTATTCCTAAAAATCTAAGGTTCGGCCAAATGACTTAGATAAGGATATATGTATTAATAATATACAATTTGGGGTTCGTTTGGCATGTTATAGTAAGTGTATTAACCATATAGTGAAAGAAAACAAAAAGACACGGTAAAAGTTAAATTATTTAACTTAGAGTTAAATCTAATTGATAAGGTTTAAAATAAGATCCAAACATGTATAAATTTGATTGGTTGATGAGATTACAACCCTATCTCATCTAAGCTTCGAATATGAGTCATTTTTGGAGGTTTTTAAGAGGGATTATATTTATTATAAATTAATATTTTTAAGAATTCCTAAGGTGCCCCTCTCCTCCCTTATAAAAGGACACCTCCTCCCCCTCCTCCTCACACCAATTTGAGCACTCAAGCTCGGCCAACCCCTGCCAAAATCCCTTCTCCACTTCCCTAGAAACATCCTAGAGGTTCTGGGCTTCCTCAAAGACCAATTCTAGTGCCCTAAGAGGAGGTCTCAAAGAGGCACTTCAAAGAAGAGGTAATTACCGTTACCAATTCTTTCATCTTTATTTCTTCTTCCACTTCTTCTTCTTAGGTTGTTTCATTATGAAGTAATAACATCAGTATCACTCATATACTGATATGTTATTATAAGTATGAAACAACCCTATTTCACCATCTATCCATCCTACGGAAAAAGAAATCACCGCGCGTGCGTACGTACGGAATACCGTCTCCACGCCGTGGTGTAATCTATTTTCCACCACCACCTTACATGGATGGGTATAATGGTGTAAAGAATAACTATACATAGTTATTACAACATCATAATGATTCTGATATATTCTATAATCCACTCCAATTCAATTCAATATTTATAGAAATGATATCATCGCTCGTGCGTACGTACGGAATACCGTCTCCACGACGCGATGAGATTCATTCTCCATGTTAACCATTTAAGAATGGTTATAATGTATATATAAGAAATAATAATGAAATACATGACATTATAAAGCTACTGGATTTATGTATATATATATACATATGTATGTCATCTACTTACTTCCATTTCAAGACAATAAGGAAAGAAAAACAGCGTTCATGCGTACGTACGGACTACCGTCTCCATGAACGGTGTTTTTCATTTTATTTATCTATCTATTATATATATATATATACTGAATATATATGATATATAAATCATATTTTATATTCTGGAAGTAAGTAAATCATGATATAAGTAATAATTATGTCAAGAACAACAAGTCAAAACACCTACGATAAATGAAACGATTTTACCCAAAACGCTTCTTTAACATGGAATTTACAAAAGAACGGGTAATATAATGTCATAAGTGAACCATATATGATATCATAACAATGAATATGATTCTGTAATAAGTCAATGACATTATTTAAATCATTATACAGGAGGTTCGGACACATACGAAGCAAATTGGACCTAAGGTAAGGGAAATATCACAATCTCATTTTTATCTGAGATTGTTTATTCGTAAGTATTTACTGGGGTGTATTTTATCATCCACATCCATGTTTCATCAAAATGTAATATTATTTCCATCCACCTACAATTGTTTAAATCCATTTTTACCCTTCGGTGAGTTTTTAGTAATATGTATGAAAGGAATCTTTTGTCGTACGAGGTACTTTTTGACTTTTCCGACAAAAGTACGAAGAATGTTTTTTTTAACTTATACGGCACGAACGGATTTCTACTGTTTTATAAATCCTTATTTTCATGAAGCTTCCTCTAAAAGATTTCATGACTATTTTCAATAAAATCTCTTTCTTTTAAAGTTGCATGATGTTTTGTGAAAAGAAATTGATTTTGAAGAAGAAAGGATATTTTCCTCAAGAATTCAATTCAAGTGTTTTATCAAAATTATTTTCCATCTAAGATAATAAAGAGTTCTGTTTCTATCCATATTTTTACATTGATTTGACTATGTTGTGATGGAATTATGTTTATGAATTCCTTTATCTTATATGAATGGTTTTATGATGTCATGTTGTTTAAGAATCCCATTTTTATTACATGGGTTATGAAATGATGTATGATTTATGATTTTGTGGCACACATAAGAAAGGATTCATTAAGAGATGGGTGGGACCTATATCTCCCTCCAATGCATTGGGTAAAGATTTTATATCTCATGAGATAGACATGGCTGGAATGGTAGGTTATACCGGTTCAGTGAAACAGGACTGAAACGAGGATTACTCGATTCAGAAAGGGACTTTGTCCACTAAGATAGTCTTGGAAATGAGTCTTGACTAACAAGAAATGATTCTCTATGATTATGTGTGTATGCCACAATGAGTAATGTTTTAAGTTATGATTTCATTTCACTACTATGATTTATCCCATGTTATGAAATTATGCTCTCTTTTGCAGGTTAAGATTTCCAAAAATGTTATGTTCTTATGAAAATTATGTGATTGATATTTCCTTTGTTTACCCTTACTGAGCATTTGAGCTCACCCTTTTATGTTTTCTTTTCCCCAGGATATAAAGAAAGGTTTTAGGTAGAAAAAAGGGATGACCTTTATGGGAGATATTGAAGAACTTTCACCACGATTAGAAGATTACGTTCCGAGTTTCCAAAGACACTAAACTATTACGATCCTTTAGTGTGTGTTTTTGTTATGTACTAAGTATTCCGCAAATGTAATGTAATGTCCATGTACGTCAAGATACGGGTCTCTACACACTCGGTCAATTCCACATATAGCCACAAGTTCAATGACTCTATGAAGAAGATCACTTGGTCAATTACCCTTATTTCCACAAGTGGTTCAAAGGCTCTCTGATTAAGCTCTCTCATTCAATTCCCCGTATAGTCTAAAGTACTCAAAGAAAATCTGAGGAAGCTCACTCGGTCAATTCCCCTTATAGTCTATTACATCAGGTTCTCACGACCCTGTGTAGGTTAATGAGCATTGGAATGAAAAAACATCCAATTTAAACCTTAGTAACCACTTGGCTAATCAGTCTACAGCATCAAGCATGTTAGAATACAAACACTCCACCCTACAATACTAGGCAAGGAAAACAGGCAAGATGACCAAACATGCTAAGCAGACCAATGGTCGTAAATAGAACACGCATGGGAAACACATCAAAAGCATAACATTCAACCATGTTCATATCCAATTAACGTCTACACAAGCATACTAGAATGTAGGAAAACAACAGGGCTATAATGATAAAAACACAATAACCCGTTCTAGGGTATTGGTCAATGTTGAACATAACACTCAAAGAATTTCAACAGAAAGGCACAAACCATCTACCTTGGTGTTGGGAGATCAATATACTCCGGTGTCGACCTTTGGATCGACCTAATAAATGGTGGATCTACAAAATCATCTAAAATATTCAACCCATGATATCTCACGAGATAGGTGAAAACATAAGATATTTCTATAGGAGAAAGGAGAACTCACCGATGTGATTCCAACGCAACCGACGGTGTTCCATTCGTAAGAAGGAAGCTCGCTCTGGGGTTCATAGAAGAGCTGCAGCTATACTGTAACAACCCAAGATTTTATAAAAAAATATTCTTTTAATTTTATTAATGTCTTGTGTTGTACGCTACACCAAAAGGAGCTTGCACAACACACATCCTTGACTTGACTTGCATTACACGCAATCGCGACCTTCCTCGATAGCGTGTGTAGTACGCAATACCGAGTTTCACTAAACAACGATATGCTATAAAAATATTATTAAAACTAGTCGTTATGAATAGTAATAACCACTTTTTGAAATCCAGTAAATCTTATTTTTCAAAATGAACTTTATTTTTGGATTCGGAGTATCGAATTTAGCCTAAGGTGAAATTTTGGTACTTTTCGGATAACTTTCATATTCTGATGAATAGTGAAAATTAATAAATTATAATTAAAAACAACTTTTTTAATCGAAATAATTAATAGTGATAAATCATTAATTTGAGTGGTTTTAAAGTATATTTAGAATATATTTTTACAATTTAATACAATGTTGGTCATTGGATGTAGTTTCACATTTAAACTAGACATAAACAAGTGTCAATCTTTTGATAGATATTGTTTCTTAAAAACACGCTATTTGTTTTAACAGCGGGATTTAATTATAAAATTAATTAATGCAACTTTTATGTTATGAATTTGGTAAAATAGACTTCATTTTTGAATTCGGAATATGAAATATAGCTTGGGATGAAATTTTGGCATTGTTCTGAAAAACATCAATTTTTGATGAATAGTGAAACTACTAAGTGGTAGGTTAAAAACTGAATTTTGCATAAAACTTAATTTTACCGCTTCTGTGAATGGAATTTCGAAAATCCGAGAGACACGGTTAATATCAAGGACTAAAATGTGGTTCAATGAGATGAAAATAATTTTTTGGTGAATAGTAACTTTTTACCTTTTTTACCACGGTTAATAGTAAATAGGGTAACTAAGGGTAAATATGATATTAATATTACCCTAACACATGTCCTAATTCTATTGGACAAGTTTAATTCGACCAAAAACAAACTTAGGAATAAAATATGACCATTTAGGCCCACTTGGATTAGATTAGGACATTTATTATTAATTTATTTAAAGAAGGGTTAAAATAGTTAAAATCAAAGTTTAATAAGTAAATCATTTTTAATATGGGGTTATACATAAGATAAATTCGATTGTAAATATTCATTAGAAAGCTAAAACGATTTCCTACATGATGGTATTTTATTTGTAATTTTTAGACATCAAATAATTTAATGTATTTATGACACAACGATGATGCAGTAATTATCTTATTAATGAAATATTGACATAATTGATAATATAAATACCAAAATAAATGTAATTTAAGACTTTTTATGAATTACACTAATTTTCTAGGTTACTATGATATATTAATATTGATTTAATCAACTTGGTTCGAACATTTAATTCTGTTATGACTTTCACAAAAATCATATATCAAATAGTGTCAAAATTGACACAAAATAGTTTTTAAATCAAATATTATATTACTAATTGTTATTTTATTCCTAAAAATCTAAGGTTCGGCCAAATGACTTAGATAATGATATATATATTAATAATAAACAATTTGGGGTTCGTTTGGCATGTTATAGTAAGTGTATTAACCATATAGTGAAAGAAAACAAAAAGACACGGTAAAAGTTAAATTATTTAACTTAGAGTTAAATCTAATTGATAAGGTTTAAAATAATATCCAAACATGTCTAAATTTGATTGGTTGATAAGATTACAACCCTATCTTATCTAATCTTCGAATATGAGTCATTTTTGGAGGTTTTTAAGTGGGGTTAGATTTATTATAAATTAATATTTTTAAGAATTCCTATGGTGCCCCTCTCCTCCCCTATAAAAGGACACCTCCTCCCCTTCCTCCTCACACCAATTTGAGCACTCAAGCTCGGCCAACCCCTGCCAAAATCTCTTCTAAACTTCCCTAGCAACATCCTAGAGGTTCTGGTCTTCCTCAAAGACCAATTCAAGTGCCCTAAGAGGAGGTCTCAAAGAGGCACTTCAAAGAAGAGGTAATTACCGTTACCAATTCTTTCATCTTTATTTCTTCTTCCACTTCTTCTTCTTAGGTTGTTTCATTATGAAGTAATAACATCAGTATCACTCATATACTGATATGTTATTATAAGTATGAAACAACCCTATTTCACCATCTATCCATCCTACGGAAAAAGAAATCACCGCGCATGCGTACGTACGGACTACCGTCTCCATGAACGGTGTTTTTCATTTTACTTATCTATCTATTATATATATATATATACTGAATATATATGATATATAAATCATATTTTATATTCTGGAAGTAAGTAAATCATGATATAAGTAATAATGATATCAAGAACAACAAGTCAAAACACCTAAGATAAATGAAACGATTTTACCCAAAACGCTTCTTTAACATGGAATTTACAAAAGAACGGGTAATATAATGTTATAAGTGAACCATATATGATATCATAACAATGAATATGATTCTGGAATAAGTCAATAACATGATTTAAATCATTATACAGGAGGTTCGGACACTTACAAAGCAAGTCGGACCTAAGGTAAGGGAAATATCACAATCTCATTTTTATCCGAGATTGTTTATTCGTAAGTATTTACTGGGGTGTATTTTATCATCCACATCCATGTTCCCTCAACATGTAATATTGTTTCCATCCACTTGAAATAGTTTAAATCCAATTTTACCCTTAGGTGAGTTTTTAGTAAAGAATATGAAAGGAATCTTTTGTCGTTTTTCCGTACGAGGTACTTTTTGACTTTTCCGACAAAAGTACGAAGAATGTTTTTTTTAACTTATACGGCATGAATGGATTTTTAAAACATTACTTCAAAGAAGCTTCCTTTACAAGTTTTCAAGTTTATTTTTAATCAACTTCTTTTATTTTAAAGTTGTATGACATGTTATGAAAGGAAAAATGTTTTTGAAGAAGAAAGGATATTTTCCTCAAGAATTCAATTCAAGTGTTTTATCAAAATTACTTTCCATCTAAGATAATAAAGGGTTCTGTTTCTATCCATATTTTTACATTGGTTTGACTATGTTGTGATGGAATTATGTTTATGAATTCCTTTATCATATATGAATTGATTTATGATGTCATGATGTTTCAAGAATCCCATTTTTGTTACATGTGTTATGCGATGATGCATGTTTTATGATTATGTGGCACACATAAGAAAGGATTCATTATAAGATGGGTGGGACCTATATCTCCCTCCAATGCATTGGGTAAAGATTTTATATCTCATGAGATAGACATGGCTGGAATGGTAGGTTATACCGGTTCAGTGAAACAGGACTGAAACGAGGATTACTCGATTCAGAAAGGGACTTTGTCCACTAAGATAGTCTTGGCAATGAGTCTTGACTAACAAGAAATGATTCTCTATGATTATGTGTGTATGCCACAATGAGTAATGTTTTAAGTTATGATTTCATTTTCACTTCTATGATTTATCCCATGTTATGATATTATGAGCTCTTTTGCAGGTTATGATTTCCAAAAGCTATGTTCTTATGTATATGATGTGATTGATATTTCTTTTGTTTACCCTTACTGAGCATTTGAGCTCACCCTTTTATGTTTTCTTTTCCCCAGGATATAAAGAAAGGTTTTTAGGTAAAAAAAAAGAAGATCTTTATGGGAGATATTGAAGATCTTTCACCACGATTAGAAGAATACGTTCCGAGTTTCCAAAGACACTAAACTATTACGATCCTTCTGTGTGTGTTTTTGTTATGTACTATGTATTCCGCAAATGTAATGTAATGTCCATGTACGTCAGGCTTCGGGTCTCTACAGTTGGTATCAGAGGAAAGGTTTAGTCAACCTTTGGAAACTAGGACGCGAAAACGTTAGTAAGATCCCTAGAGATATTTCTAAGGTATGTCTAGGGATGCCCCTAAGGATAAGTATACGTATAGGATATAGTTCTAGAACTATGGTAACGATATTAGATTAAACCAAAGATGATAGATATTTAAGTTACTCCCCATTTATTACGATTTTGCATCTAACACTATTCTGTTTGGGTTTTAGAAAATGGCTGGAAACAAGATGATTCACAATAATGGAGGATATGATGGACAATGGAATGATATTCTTCATGAACAACCAAATGAAATGGGATTTGGATGTCCAAACATCATTATTTTGCCAAATCAGCAATCTCACAATATGATCAATAAAGTAAAATTTGGTAAGTTTCCTGACTCGACTAATAAGAGAAAGATGGAGTTCCATGATGATCATAGAGGAAAGAAAGTTCAATTTCCCCTATGTAAATCATGTGGGAAGAGGCATCAAGGAGAATGTTTCAAGGGAACTGGAAGATGCTTTGGGTGTGGAAAAGAAGGACACAAAGCAAGTAAGTGCAAAGGAAAAGGGTCGGTTAACACCATGGATGAGGATAATGGTATTGCTACGACATCAAAAATGGTTAAGTGTTTTAAATGTGGAATGTATGGGCATTATGCAAACAAATTCCCTAAGGGAAAGACTCATGAAGAGAATCAGTATGGTCATATGGGTAGTATTTATGTGGATGACGATGAAGAGACTACAAATGATATGTGAGATGAAAGAATTGTTGAAGCTCGGTCAATGGTTTAAGAATGTTGTGGAATGATTACATGTTTATCATGTGTAATGTTGTATAAGAAATCTCATGGTACTATGGAATAAAGAGACATCTGAGGATTGTTACACTGTTGTCTTTCCTTGAGTTAGGAAAGTGTATGATTAATGGTACCACTATCCATGAAAGGTTATTCAGATATTTTTGGAATGTAGATGATATGCGCATAATGAAGGGATAAGGAGAAAATTAAATGTTTGATAGTATTCATGAGCTCATGATTGATATAAGGACTAAGTGATATCATGGTTTGAGTATATAGAATTTTGAGGATTTTGGTATGTGGAAAGTGTTAACTTTTAACTACACTCATGTTTTCACTAAGGTATTCAAGAGAATACACGATTAAGGACTTTGAATGTTTGGAATGTGACCAACAAGACATATCTTATGATATGTGGGGATCAACGACAGTATTAAATCTCTGGTACTCGTTGTCACTATATTATGAGAGGGGACTGCAGTATTATGTATAAGCCTAAAGATTAGACTGGATTATGTTGGACATAAGTTAGTATTGTTTAAGGATAGAAGATTTTCGATATTATTGATGGGATGTTATAGTAACGTAGTTTTAGAAAAAGGACAACCTGCAGGACGGGCGACAACCCATCGCTTCGGACAAGGCTGTAGGAATCGAACCCACAACCGAAGTGCGACTGGCCTTTATCGCCTACCACTGACCTACAGGAAGTCCCTGTTTAGTAGAAACTAGTGTTATTATATTAAGCAGTATGATATATGAAGTATAAGTCCATTTTAGGAACCATATGTGATTAATCTCACTATAGAATGACTTATGTATATTTAATAACTTTTTCTAACCTTTTGTTTGAGACAGATGGAATGACCCATCATTCTATCACATAATTTGCTAACACTTCACAAATAACAAATTCAACTTCATTTATTTAATAGATGAAGTAGAAATTGTTCAAGGCACGAACAAAAGTGAGATTGTACCAAAATAAAGTAAGTATTTATTTTAAGCAAATTTTCAACTTTAGGGAAATGATCTTGAAAACCAAAAATGTTGTCCTAGTGATCTTATACCTGATGAATCAGATGGTACCTTATATCATCACAAATCTATGGATTTGTGATTACTGGCTTTTCCATAGCCATGTTCACTACCACTCTCCATCAGAACATGATGGTTAGATTTCTCTTCCATATCCATATTTTCACCTATGTGAAAACCCAGTGATTAGTTTATTTGGGTAATCGTTACATTTCATACTTTAGTTTTTAAAGCCAAGTTTTGGTATTCCCTTTTACGATGTGGGTTTCTATTAAAGAAACTTTCAAATAGTAAACCATTTATAACCCTGACGAATTTCGAGGGCGAAATTCATTTTAAGGGGGGTAGAATGTAACAGCCCAAGATTTTATAAAAAAAATATTCTTTTAATTTTATTAATGTCTTGTGTTGTACGCTACACCAAAAGGAGCTTGCACAACACACATACTTGACTTGACTTGCATTACACGCAATCGCGACCTTCCTCGATAGCGTGTGTAGTACGCAATACCGAGTTTCACTAAACAACGATATGCTATAAAAATATTATTAAAACTAGTCGTTATGAATAGTAATAACCACTTTTTGAAATCCAGTAAATCTTATTTTTCAAAATGAACTTTATTTTTGGATTCGGAGTATCGAATTTAGCCTAAGGTGAAATTTTGGTACTTTTCGGATAACTTTCATATTCTGATGAATAGTGAAAATTACTAAATTATAATTAAAAACAACTTTTTTAATCGAAATAATTAATAGTGATAAATCATTAATTTGAGTGGTTTTAAAGTATATTTAGAATATATTTTTACAATTTAATACAATGTTGGTCATTGGATGTAGTTTCACATTTAAACTAGACATAAACAAGTGTCAATCTTTTGATAGATATTGTTTCTTAAAAACACACTATTTGTTTTAACAGCGGGATTTAATTATAAAATTAATTAATGCAACTTTTATGTTATGAATTTGGTAAAATAGACTTCATTTTTGAATTCGGAATATGAAATATAGCTTGGGATGAAATTTTGGCATTGTTCTGAAAAACATCAATTTTTGATGAATAGTGAAACTACTAAGTGGTAGGTTAAAAACTGAATTTTGCATAAAACATAATTTTACCGCTTCTGTGAATGGAATTTCGAAAATCCTAGAGACACGGTTAATATCAAGGACTAAAATGTGGTTCAATGAGATGAAAATAATTTTTTGGTGAATAGTAACTTTTTACCTTTTTTACCACGGTTAATAGTAAATAGGGTAACTAAGGGTAAATATGATATTAATATTACCCTAACACATGTCCTAATTCTATTGGACAAGTGTAATTCGACCAAAAACAAACTTAGGAATAAAATATGACCATTTAGGCCCACTTGGATTAGATTAGGACATTTATTATTAATTTATTTAAAGAAGGGTTAAAATAGTTAAAATCAAAGTTTAATAAGTAAATCATTTTTAATATGGGGTTATACATAAGATAAATTCGATTGTAAATATTCATTAGAAAGCTAAAAACATTTCCTACATGATGGTAGTTTATTTGTAATTTTTAGACATCAAATAATTTAATTTATTTATGACACAACGATGATGCAGTAATTATCTTATTAATGAAATATTGACATAATTGATAATATAAATACCACAATAAATGTAATTTAAGACTTTTTATGAATTCCACTAATTTTCTAGGTTACTATGATATATTAATGTTGATTTAATCAACTTGGTTTGAACATTTAATTCTGTTATGACTTTCACAAAAATCATATATCAAATAGTGTCAAAATTGACACAAAATAGTTTTTAAATCAAATATTATATTACTAATTGTTATTTTATTCCTAAAAATCTAAGTTTCGGCCAAATGACTTAGATAATGATATATATATTAATAATAAACAATTTGGGGTTCGTTTGGCATGTTATAGTAAGTGTATTAACCATATAGTGAAAGAAAACAAAAAGACACGGTAAAAGTTAAATTATTTAACTTAGAGTTAAATCTAATTGATAAGGTTTAAAATAATATCCAAACATGTCTAAATTTGATTGGTTGATGAGATTACAACCCTATCTTATCTAATCTTCGAATATGAGTCATTTTTGGAGGTTTTTATGTGGGGTTAGATTTATTATAAATTAATATTTTTAAGAATTCCTAAGGTGCCCCTCTCCTCCCCTATAAAAGGACACCTCCTCCCCTTCCTCCTCACACCAATTTGAGAACTCAAGCTCGGCCAACCCCTGCCAAAATCTCTTCTACACTTCCCTAGCAACATCCTAGAGGTTCTGGTCTTCCTCAAAGACCAATTCAAGTGCCCTAAGAGGAGGTCTCAAAGAGGCACTTCAAAGAAGAGGTAATTACCGTTACCAATTCTTTCATCTTTATTTCTTCTTCCACTTCTTCTTCTTAGGTTGTTTCATTATGAAGTAATAACATCAGTATCACTCATATACTGATATTTTATTATAAGTATGAAACAACCCTATTTCACCATCTATCCATCCTACGGAAAAAGAAATCACCGCGCGTGCGTACGTACGGACTACCGTCTCCACGACGCGATGAGATTCATTCTCCATGTTAACCATTTAAGAATGATTATAATGTATATATAAGAAATAATAATGAAATATATGACATTATAAAGCTACTGGATTTATGTATATATACATATGTATGTCATCTACTTACTTCCATTTCAAGACAATAAGGAAAGTAAAACTGCGTTCATGCGTACGTACGGACTACCGTCTCCATGAACGGTGTTTTTCATTTTACTTATCTATCTATTATATATATATATACTGAATATATATGATATATAAATCATATTTTATATTCTGGAAGTAATTAAATCATGATATAAGTAATAATGATATCAAGAACAACAAGTCAGAACACCTAAGATAAATGAAACGATTTTACCCAAAACGCTTCTTTAACATGGAATTTACAAAAGAACGGGTAATATAATGTTATAAGTGAACCATATATGATATCATAACAATGAATATGATTCTGGAATAAGTCAATAACATGATTTAAATCATTATACAGGAGGTTCGGACACTTACAAAGCAAGTCGGACCTAAGGTAAGGGAAATATCACAATCTCATTTTTATCCGAGATTGTTTATTCGTAAGTATTTACTGGGGTGTATTTTATCATCCACATCCATGTTCCCTCAACATGTAATATTGTTTCCATCCACTTGAAATAGTTTAAATCCAATTTTACCCTTAGGTGAGTTTTTAGTAAAGAATATGAAAGGAATCTTTTGTCGTTTTTCCGTACGAGGTACTTTTTGACTTTTCCGACAAAAGTACGAAGAATGTTTTTTTTAACTTATACGGCATGAATGGATTTTTAAAACATTACTTCAAAGAAGATTCCTTTACAAGTTTTCAAGTTTATTTTTAATCAACTTCTTTTATTTTAAAGTTGTATGACATGTTATGAAAGGAAAAATGTTTTTGAAGAAGAAAGGATATTTTCCTCAAGAATTCAATTCAAGTGTTTTATCAAAATTACTTTCCATCTAAGATAATAAAGGGTTCTGTTTCTATCCATATTTTTACATTGGTTTGACTATGTTGTGATGGAATTATGTTTATGAATTGCTTTATCATATATGAATTGATTTATGATGTCATGATGTTTCAAGAATCCCATTTTTGTTACATGTGTTATGCGATGATGCATGTTTTATGATTATGTGGCACAAATAAGAAAGGATTCATTATAATATGGGTGGGACCTATATCTCCCTCCAATGCATTGGGTAAAGATTTTATATCTCATGAGATAGACATGGCTGGAATGGTAGGTTATACCGGTTCAGTGAAACAGGACTGAAACGAGGATTACTCGATTCAGAAAGGGACTTTGTCCACTAAGATAGTCTTGGCAATGAGTCTTGACTAACAAGAAATGATTCTCTATGATTATGTGTGTATGCCACAATGAGTAATGTTTTAAGTTATGATTTCATTTTCACTTCTATGATTTATCCCATGTTATGATATTATGAGCTCTTTTGCAGGTTATGATTTCCAAAAGCTATGTTCTTATGTATATGATGTGATTGATATTTCTTTTGTTTACCCTTACTGAGCATTTGAGCTCACCCTTTTATGTTTTCTTTTCCCCAGGATATAAAGAAAGGTTTTTAGGTAAAAAAAAAGAAGATCTTTATGGGAGATATTGAAGATCTTTCACCACGATTAGAAGAATACGTTCCGAGTTTCCAAAGACACTAAACTATTACGATCCTTGTGTGTGTGTTTTTGTTATGTACTATGTATTCCGCAAATGTAATGTAATGTCCATGTACGTCAGGCTTCGGGTCTCTACATATACGGAGCTCTCGGTCGAATGAGACCTTGAAGGAGAGTGTTATGATGATTATATGTGACCCCAGATCATTTAATAATAAAATTACATGGCGTGTACTTTTGAAGTACACGGAGTGTACTTGGAATTTCCATACTCCGCTTTGGGTGGCCTCCAGGTCACCCCACACGGCTATGTGTGTGTGGCCACTACATGGCCAGAAAACAACTACATGTGGTAACCTAGTACATAGTGTATAGTCATAGTGTACAAAACATGTACATTTGAAATTTCCCAAAATTCCTTTTTTTGTCAAAAACAACCAGAAAAGGAAAACATACCTGAAAATCAGGTTCGGGTTCTTACACATTAATGAACATGATCAGGTTGTTATAGCTCCTCTAAAATACATCACTATAGATAAGCTATGATAAAATGATATTTAGAAGAAAAAAAACATGATTACAGACTATCACAAGAATATAAATTTTATTCTCTAGTATACCTAATGAAAATAATCATTCTATATGATCACAAAATTCTCATTTCTTATGTTTAACTATATGATATGTGTCTCAAACTATAATAATACATAGTTTTAACACACTATGTGTTAATATTGCATAGTAAATGATCATGGTTGATAAATTAGACCCGAAAAAGATATTTTTCAATACCATGGTTTCTTTAGACTACATAGCACATCATTATCACTAATACTTCTAAATACGACATAATTAAACCTCATATAGGACAACTAAAAACACCATTATAAAGTAAAAAATATTAAAAAAACATATTCATCACCCCTTATGTGGGATATCAAATTGAAAAAATATTACATGCCATATTATCCTTGAGTAATTCTAAGGATGGTGTTGTATACTAGATTATTAAATTACAATAGTAGAGGAGGAATTTCTATCAATTATCAATGATATAGATATAAAACAATGAGGAAATGATGTAGAAATATTTCAAAACTTTAATCCTATATGTAAACATATTTTCTGTTCCTATGTTAAATTTATATAATTTCACACGAACTTGCGGTAATTTATTAACATGACATGCGAAAAAATGAACAAACCAAATAACAAAATAACGATAAGGTATTATAATCATTGTTTATTGAAATTATCTATTCACTAAAATCTTGTCTAGATATCCAATAACATCAAATAAAAAAACACCTAATAGTACCATAAAACACTTATGAATATAAAATAATAGCTATAAAATGATGTTATGATTGTAAAAACACTAAATAGCATCACATCGTAGCCCCCAAAAATAATAACGTGATTAGAACATACAAATGAAACAATGATTGTGAAATTTAAACATTATGTCCATCATACTCAGGGGAAATGTCTATACCACCATAGGAACACTCCCTAAAAAACAAAGGTTTACATTATAGTATTATTAATAATTTTGAAGTCCAAAAAAATAAGAGACCCAATAAATTATGCTAACTACACTAGTTTACTTCCCCAGAAGATTAATTTCATATCACTGAGAAATTATCATAAATATAAAATTATATAAAATTCAATTACCATCATAAACATAAATAGGATGGAATGGTGAGAAGGAGAATATTAATTTTTTTTAAATCTAATATAGTGAACACTTCATGGATATTACAATATAAAATTAATATCATTATCCATGATTGATTCATGTAGTGATTGTATTGTCTCCTTCCCCCAAATATCATAACAATTATTTTTTTATTGAAAAATTGAAATGTCATTATATGATATTAAAAACACTTATGGTATGTCAATATTTAATGAAATGGGTATGTATATCACCACATAATTAGTATAAAATTATCTCAATTCATAATGATACCCCTATACCAAATGGTGAAAACATAATCACATAACCACCCAAATCATTTATCTACCCTCTAACTAGGAATCCTAGATAATAGGGAGGAAACATAATAAAATAAATATATTTGAAAAAAAATAAAAATAATCAAGTTTATGTAAAATATACAATCAAAATTAAACCATTTATTAAATACCTTAAATAGTGAACATTATGCACTCACAAAAGAAATGGAAATAATTAAAATTATATAATAACACCTAAACTAAAACTAGACCCCGGAACACTAATAACATTAGGTTTAATGAAACCAATGAACTAAAAATCAAAAAACATAAAGAATGATATGCCACCTCACAAACTATCAAATGATTCATCTATTGAGTTAACATCATTGAGGCTTCAAAATTTTACTTTGACAATAAAACTTTTTTTTATTATCCAATTTTATAAATGTGGGGGAAGAAAAACAAATTTGATTTAAATTCCCAAATTACAAGAACAATTTCTTCTAAACTCAATAATTCAAACATTCGTGAATAGAACACTGTCCTAGTGGAATACTATGTCATAACCAAGATAATAAAAGACACAAAATCCTCCATATACACCATAAAGAAACCACAATCTAGAAACAATTCTATAAAATTAGACTCCATATATTCAATTTTTAAATTTCTATAACTCATTTAACTGCTATGAATGACCCGCAAAACATCAGATCAATAAACATGAATTTTATGTCATAATTCATGAATCTAAGGAATATAAAAAAATCTATATCATCCAATACTTATATATCCATAAGAAGTACCATTATAGATGAAAATATTTTATTACCAACTATCAGTAATTATAAAAGGAACTCACCCTCCATAATGTAACATAAATACATATGTTGTGTTTATATTATATCAAAAATATAAATCATTCAACAATTCATATTTTCCATTATATATGAAGTCTTAAATTATTTAATACATTCAAATTAAAAACATTCCATGATGAATTCTATTATATGTATGATAACATGAGAAAGAAATGAAAAAAAGTGAGAATTTCCCCATAAAAATTATCACAATTTGGCGATATACTCTTCCTATTTAATATAGAAACAAATATCAACGTAAATACATAAAATGGTTATAAAATATATAAAATTGTATCTAAAACATTATTTTGTCAATGATATCTATTGTACTTATGGATAGAATACATATGGAACTACACCTTTCTTCTGACATTAAATTCCAGAGAAATCATCTATAATGAAAAATAAATTAATGTAACTCATCCACTATAGTAAAAACCCATCAAAAGAATCAATTTGATCTATTTATATTAAATAAATGTATATAATATATAATATTTTACCCAAACATAGTGTCAGTAAATATTCCATTAAATGATAACGCATATACTTTTTTAGGCGTGGATCCTTATACAGTCTAGAAAAACATTCCAAACACTATTAGTTAAATTACAATACATAATCATTAAATAATAATTAAATACCCACCCATTGATAAAAATTTAAACTTAAAAGAATAATATTCACCCAAATCACATATGGGATCTCTTTCCCAGACATTATTTTTTAGACTACCACTTGGGGAAATCATAAAATTAACTTCAAAATTGGAAGAACAATCAAACATGGACTATAATACATGATGATTTCACATTAAATAAAACATTTTCAAATAAAAATAATGTTAATATACCCATTACCAAAAATAAAATTTAATAAAATCTATCAAGAGGAGTTTAAAATGAGAAAAAGGATTATAATCCATTATATTGATTTATATGATATGCTATGGAGATTGAATGATAATGAAGATGTCACTATGGATTTTTTCTATAATCACATTATAAGGTATAATAGAAACAAGGTAATGGTTTCAAAAGATATAACATCACATGTATTTTTAATGGGTACTTAACAATGTGATAAAAGTTTTTTTATTACTAAAATGAATGTCTAAAAATCTATGTTTTATCTTTAAAACTACATAGTCAGGAACTAGAGAGTATATAATGTAATTGGAAACTAAAATTAAAATATTATAATTAAACTATTATCTTGATTAGTGTTATGATATATATTTCAAAATAGGATGATTAACATAGTTTAAGTGTATAATATGTACACTAAATAGTTTCTATACAAGATCTATTGGGATTAACATGAAAATTAATAATTATTACGCCCAGTGAGGAAGATATTATTAATTATATATGTATAAATTTTATTTTAGTTATTCTTTTTTGAAATTTATTATATCTAGATTTGGTGTAATGACTCTCATAATTATAGGTTATTAAAATTAGGGGATTTTTGTTCTCTTGGTCTTAAATAATGTGAAATATAGACATTTCATACCTGTATTGGGATCCAAAGTGTTGAAAGATATCAAGGATATGTTTCTATATATCCTTAAAGTGTTGAAATTATTAAAATTTAGTATAGAGAGTTTATATGTGATCTTGGTGATTTTGGGGATTTTTCATTTATTTTATGAATATTGCACAGTTAGGGGAAAATGTTATCAAAACTATCTATTCTTAGTAAAAACGTGTGGGTAAATTTTACTTATAGGTAAAAAATGTGAGAAATCTTATACATGATTTAGCATGGTCAGTGTATGATTTTTGGGAGAATCATGCAGAAAAACCTTATGTGTGTGGGTATACCTTTACTATTAGTTCATGGTTTTAGAATTTGTATGGACAAACTAGGTAGGATTTTCAACATGAGAATAGTTTTAACAACATAGATATCCCATGGTTTGATAACCATGTGAAAAAATTGTAATATTCTCTTATTCATTAAGAGTTATCAATAGACATTTCTTCTGATATATTTTTACGCATTGTCTTATTATTATTTCCCATATTATGTGGTTAAACAATAAGAGTGCTCAATGGATTGTCTTCCTCCTTCCCCTATCATTATCTCATTTTGTCTTCATCATATATAGGGTTTCATATTCATCTATTATTCATAAAGTTATGTGAATTTAATTTTTTTATCTATATATTCCTTTCCACTTTTTCACTTCTAAATTTTGGATGATTTGTGCAAGTGTTTGGTGGTGACTCCACAAGAGTATAGTGTAATATCACTAAATATTGGATAATTCACATGGTTTCTCTATAGTGTATCCTAGTTGGATTATTTAATTTTATTAATCACCATATTATTAGAAGCAAGTCCACAAGTGTGTTTAACTAGAGATTTTGTTTAAATTTAATAAACATTGTAGATGAATGTGTATCGTGTGTTATAGATTTGGTATGGGGATGTTTTATGAGAAAACCCCAAGGCATTGGGATTCCTTTACTCAATAATTCAGTAACTGGATACTGACTGGTAAGTTTTAAAGAGATCGTTCCTTTTTTATTTGAATTAAATAATTAATTATAAAATTTAATAAATATATATTTGGTTATCATCTGTTACGATAGGATACATGGTTTTTATATGAGATTAGAAGAGGATTCGATGATGACAAGTGACGGTGGTTGAGGATTATTAAATTGAGTGACTCTATGTGAAGTTGGTGGTCCCTAAACATCTTTATAGTATAAGGAATATTTTTTATGTATCATGTGATATTTAGTCTCACCACTTTCATGAAATTTACCATGAAATAAATAAATGATTCCTATTTTGGAAAATGACATTGATGGAATGGATGTTCCAAGGTCAATGATGTAACCTTGAACATATGTGCAATTACCCTCAAATATAACGGTTTTATTCATTTTAATGCAATTTATCCATGTGTAAAATATCTTTATTTGGTGGCTTTTAGTCTTGGATGTGGAAAGAGAGTAAGTTTTGGAAAATTTTATTTGGACAACTACTAAAATTCTATGTTAAGTGGTCGATCATGGTATGAAGGCTATGAAGTGTGAGAAGATGATTTCAATAGATATGGGATCCACATTTATACAATCGACCACACCATGACCCCCTGGGGTCTCATCAGGTCGTTGTTAATAATGGTTCATGGTTGGTTCCTTGGTATTGTTATGTTATCACCCCTAAGGATGTGCAGTGGACATGACACTATGTAGTTTTATTAATAAAATATTGGTAAATTCACCCTAGAAACCCCATGGAAATTATTTTTCCTTCACAAAAAACTCTCACTCAACCTTTTTTACACTTTTATCTCTCACTTATTTATTTTACCTCCACCAACATCCATCCATGATAGTTTAAATTTTAACTAATCATAAATGTTAACTTTTGGAGAGGATAATACATTTTTACCTTATTTATAAAGAAACTATTTGTTTCCTTTTTATAAAATAATAAATGTGAGAATTTTGGGATGATTTGAGGTTTCTATAATTATAGTATTGGGTCATGGAGTTATCCTTATTGAGTATTTGATATTAGGCTTCATGTAATAATTAATTTGCATTTTTCATCTTTTATATGTAATTTCATGTACAATATTTCATGTGGATATGCTTTTTCCCCATTAAATCTCTTATTATAGTATCAAATTAATTTGTAAGGTCTATAGAAATGCTCTTTACTCCTCATAAAGTTATTAATTTAATAATGGATTGGATAATGTGGATTTTTACCTTGAATCATGGGTAACAATGGGGTTTCCCACAGTTTAATATTGATTCCAAGGGAGTCATATAGCCTCAATTGAGGTTAGAATCAATTAGAAATGTAGAGAAATAATTTTTTTCATGATTCAACTTAAATCTGATGATGTGTGAAGTGCATTTTTCTAGTTGTGATATTACAATTTCATGTGATTTTACCTAATATTTTTTATTTTGTTTTGTTTTATGTGATTTTTGGTTTTCTCTATCAGCGATAATGGTTGAGTATGCGTATCATATGTTGGAATGTATGTTCAAATTTCATGTTCTTGATTACAAATGATTGATATTGTAAAAATTATTTAAATTATATTATTAATATATTTTATTTTTTACAAATTAAATTATTGGTGACATTTAAATAAATTAACCCGAGAAATCCATTATTCTATTTATTAAGGCTATGAAAAATGTGCAGGTACTAAAGGAAAGAGATTCGGACTTGGGAAGAGGTTTGAAGTGTTTTACGTAGTAGTTTCAATTAATATTATGTGTTGTGCTTTCATGGGGTTTTATTCGGTGTACTCCATTTAATTTATTATTTATTTGGAATATTGAAACTATTAAATTTGTTTCTAACTATCTATAATGGAATTTTAGATAATTCCATATTATAGATATCTGAAGGATTCCATGAGATAAAATGGAAAGGATATTCCCAAAATATGTAATCTTTTTATGGTACATTCAAACTTCCCTGAGATTTTGGATGATCAGGATCGACATGAATTTATGTTGGATCATGATGTATAACCTCTTCAATGACGTATTTTACTTATTGTGATAGTGGGAGATGGAGAAGTGCACCATGGAGGACCTATGATATTAAATGTTCAAGAAACCATTCAATCACAAACTCCACTAGTTTTTATATTATTTTGAATTCCTACCATTTCAAAGGAATGGAATGAAATTATTGAGGGGTTATTTGATCTTATAGAGACTCTTGAAGATTGATGAGTAAATATGGAACTATAAATATGATAGGAACATTCAAAAATCTATTAGATATTTATGTTTCTATTTCAATGAATTGGTGGACTATCAAAGAAAAATTTTAGGGACAAATTTTTGAAGTGTTCATTATAGATATGTTTAATTTGGATAAAAATAAAAATTTCATAATTCTCTAGAAGGGGACTCAATGATTTCTTAGAAAAAGGTCATAAGAACAGTAAGATTTATATTAAACTTATTTCTAAATTGAAGCTATATGTCTATACATTTTACATGAAATAATACAGTGATTTGGTCATTACGTCTTTCACTATTGATAATAGCCAATATGAGGATAGTCCATCAAGGATTCATTCTATTTTAAGCAGATCAAGTGGTTTCCCACCAAGTGAAGTTATTAGTTTCTATTTTAGTGGAAGGAGTATGGGGTATATGGATACTTGAGATGTGGTGATATGATGAATAGAAAGGGTAGAGTATCATTTTATATTGGTGTACATTGTACTCCCTAATATGCTTTTAGTGAAAATAGGATGGCCAAGACTGTAAGTTGTATACTAGTCTACCACGTGAGTTTTATATGAGTGGTTCGATTTGATTTCAACAGTTCTTATGTTTAGAATATACTAATCATATGTGGGATGATGCTCAAAAAAATCATAGGCCAGAAGGTCTTGGTCAGTAGACCTTATAAAAATGTAATGGTTATATCTGGACAATAAAATTGTGGATTTGGTCCAGGGTCACATGTTTCAAAATATTATATTCCATATGGTAGGTTATATAGGTGAACCATGAATCTTGGGGAAATACCATGGATCTAAGAAAAATTTATTACATTTTTTGGGGAAGGTTCTAGTAAATTAATCTATATGATATTATTTTTAAGAAATGGTTCTAATTGACTAAAAACATTTAGTTCGGTTATTTTATACTAGTTACTATCATTATTTCATTATGTAAGAGATATCATGGTTTGGGTTAACTGTATAGTTTTCATTTATGTTTTATTCCCCTAATAATCCTCTTTGAAAGAGATTATATTGTTTTTATAAGTGGATCATTTGTGTCATAGATATTCTGGTTATGTGAATTAGTTTTATTTTTAATCTTGAATATAATGTACTATCACATCGGTTTATGAATGGATTGGGTGATGTGGTTATAAAAAACATTTATTTTTTCTATAGGAGTGTGTAATTTACCAAATATATTAGAGAGGATAGTATTATCTTGGGACACTGAGAATATGCTTCATGTAGAGACATATCTTATTTAACATGGGTATGAGCTAATGCAATATAGTTTAATACAATGATTAGTATAGTAGATCAAGAAATGATTCTACCAGTTTTCGTCTAGTAATGTATAATTATTGGATATATTTATATAGGTTTTCTCATGGATTACTCTTTATAGGGAGATCATGTTCATGAATTATATTGTTTTGAGTGTGGAATACAAATAAATTCACTCTTAACATATGGCACCGTCTGAGTTAATAGAAATGAAGGAACAACATGAGTATCTAGAAATATCGATTCTCATTTCTCCGAGTTCCTATCTATGGGGTTCTTTAGTTATATTATACAAAAATGATAATGGATTCCCTAGGATATACATGGATTACCAAAAGGTAAACCAGGTTATAGTAAATAAAACTAATCAATGTCCAAGGATGAACACCACATTTTACTAACTAAGGGGTTCCATATGGCTCTGTATGATTTGTGTATGATTGGGGTGACATCAATTATGATTCTAGGTGTATGATTTGAAAAATAATGAGTTTATAAGTAGTTATTAGTTTTATGAGTACCTATTGTTACCATTCGTTCTAAAACATTTTCAATAAATTTTCATGGCCCACATGAATATGATTTTAAATTTTTTGCTGAACTCTTTCATCATGGTGTTTATTGAAAAACCCCATATGTATTTCTGAAAAAAATAGTTTTATTATGAGAATATTTTTATTATCATTTTATTGTTTCAAGAACATTATTATCATTCAAAAAAATTGAATTTTCCCTTTAGATTTTAGAAGGTGCTCTTTCAAATATATATGATCTCAAAGGCTAATATGATAGATCATCAATGAAATTGGACGTAATTATTTCTTTGGTATGTATTGGGATTGTATTTTTGATATGGGGATTTCATGAGTTTCATGTATAATATTTGGGTTTCATTGATGATTTATCTAATATGGTCATACATATGAAGATGTTGGATAAGAAATGAGAAAAGATAGAGTGGAAAATAAAGTGAGAGGACTCCTTAAATTAGCTGAATAATAGGATGATTTCAAATATAATTATCATTCTTATGGACCATGGGATTAGTTATATAGTCTTATCTGATTCATTGGGATCTAGATATGGATTGTTTCTGATATAGAGTGGTTTTTTGTTCATTTATGGGTCTCTTCATCTATGGACCTATTATTGTAACTACCCTACCAAAGATTTAGAGAAATTATTTTTTGTTCATGCATAAATATTCTTGGTCTATTATCTCATTGTAAATAGACTTATATTCTATATATACCATATGATCTTAATACATATATTCCTTATAGAAGATCATGATCAGTGGTATCGATATTGTGTTGAGTACCATCATATGTTAACTAGAGAAATGGAATGTTCCCTTAGCAAGGGGAGTATTGATGCATATAATATGATCTATAATTCCTAATGAAGGGATGTTTAGACATCATATGGTATGTATAAACTAATGATCCTAGAAATTAACTAGAATATGGTTGTATTAGAGACTTGACATGTTTTGTTTTTTGCTCCGTTGATTATTAAACATTCGCTAGAACACTGAGTGAAGGCAATATCTATATCTGATTTAGACTGTTTCATGATACACAATGAGATCAAGTGGGATTATTTTTTACCAAGATGGAATGAGGGCATCAAATACACATTTTACATATATGGAAATTTATTGGTACCTACTTCTATTAGGTAAGGTCTAAATGAGGGTCTCTTATTCAAAATGGAATATATTATATTCATTATCAACTAAGATGTATCATTATGTCAATATTTATTTCTTGTGGGTATGTATGAGGAATGATACCATGTGGTTTTTACTTATTTACTTACCTATCCATGTATAGATTTAGATAACCAACAACTAATTTGTTTACATTTAATTCTATTTGTGCTATTTTGGATGTGGCATGAAGTGGAAATGGACTACATCAAGGAACATCCACAAACTATAACAAGCCATAATGAAATTGGGGTAGTGTTTAACCAGTTAATGAAGGTTTTCTATTTCTTTCCAATTTTGGAGACTCTTTCTAAGGATGAGTTATTTTATTATATGAGTTGGTGGTTGTTTGAATTCATGATGTTATTATAAGCATAGTGTTGGACCAAGATGTGTGCTTTAAATCATGATTCCAATATGGCCTTCGAATATTAATGGGATCTATATAAATAATGAGTATAGTATATCACCCTCACATGAAAAGAGAATTAGAAATGAAGATATGTATATGAGATATTATTCTTTAGGAGTGTCTGATTTATTTTGGAAGATCATGGGAAGACCATTTAGGCTTTGTAGAATTTTATATAAAATAAAATCTATCAAGATTCAATGTGGATAGGTCATTTCTAGGATCTATAGGGGTAGGCCATTTCAATGTCCATTTTTTGGATATAGGTTGGAATGAAGGCATATTTTATTTAAAGGATACTGTTAGAGACAATAAATAGGGTACAATTTTTTTGAAGACGATGGTTACAATACAGAGTAGGTAGTGTTCATATGCTGACTTACCATGGTGACCATTTTATTTCATCATGGGAGAATGAGAATTATTTTGTGTCTCACCATAGTTGGGTATTCAGTTATTGAATAATTAGGGGAATATCATGCCAAAATTTATCTATCCATTTGATATTTTAGAGAATATCAATATAGTGGCTGATCGATTGTCTCTTCCACCATGACGTCGAGCTATAAACACTGTTTTTAATGGTTTCTTGCACCAGAAGTGTTTGTTAAACCATACAAATGTTATCACCAATAAATATGTCAACATAGAAGAGGATAGTTCATTTAAAGAGTATCTAGTGTAAATTGTAGATTAGAGTGAGAAGGTACAATGTGGGAAAATGGTGCCTCTTGGTCAAATATTGTGGTCACTTTTGTAGCTGGGGTTTGTCTTAGTTTAAGCACCCCATAATACTATATAATGGTTGGGGGTTCAGAACCCATGGAGCATATCTACTGTAGTAAAAACTGTAGTGGAAAAGTAGATACAGTATATAAGTGGAGGAACTATGACAATATCGACACTGTATACATGGTGATCAATGTACCCATAATTATAGCTGCAAAAATACTTGAGGGACTATTGTAGCATCACTATTTTCAAATGGACCTTGGTTAGAATCATGGTACTATTGGCCATGTAATGAGATATCATGCCCACTAGGCCTATGGGTTATGTAATGGTATTCATGCCAGGTGGACATACAGTCCATGTATTGAATAAATAAGGATTGCGGGTAGCCTATCCCCAAAGGGGGGGGGGGGTGGCCTACCTTTCTGGTCTGTGTGTGAGGTGTTTGTATGTGTTTAATTGTAATTGTACCCCCAAGAACATAATATATATATATATATTATGGTGACATTGATATATCTAGGGTGAGACATCTGAGTGGGAGACAAATGTGTTGGAATATTAATTGAAGATTTTTATCCAATACCCTTAAATACACACTTAATATATGATGATCTCATTGTAGGAGATTTTTTAATTCCCCTTGAATTTCATGGTGAGATAATATTTCATTTATTGTAGTATTTTTTGTTTATTTTATGTTTCCTCGAGGGTTGTAGGAGGCATAAGAGTGGGTTTTATTGAATTAGAGTGGAAATTCCACTACACATCTACTACAAGTCATTAGTCATGGTGCGATACAAGGGAATCATGCCATAATAGATTTAATAGAATGGGAATACCTCAACCTATAATCAGTTGAACCATTCCCCATAGGGATACACAATAACACTGTTAACAAATAAAATTTCTATCAAAACAGGTGCTATTAATAGTTACAATGTCATTTGGATTAATTTTAAACTAGGAGAATATGTGAAAATTTTCACCGGAAGAACCTTAATACTCTTTTATCTATATAGACTAACTCTAACTAAATCCTTGTGAAATTTTGGTATCTCATTTGTTAATGTGATATCCACTAACACCCCTCAATGATTTTTTGAAGTGATGTTCATCATAATGGTTCTATTTTAGTAAATTTAAACACTAAATGCCTACACATTCCTCTATATACTGACTTCCTTTTTAGAAACATGAATGTTATTATTTGGGGAGAATTTTAGGTTTTCATAAGTTTATACCTATATTGCGATATGTTTTTCTAATAGTATGATATGTTTGGCATGAGGTGGGATATCCTTGCCATTTTATGGATTTTGTATGATGTTTTATGACTCATTTACTATCTGGGTCTCTGTATAGGCTCATGATAACTCAGTTTTGGGTTTCAAGACTGCTGATTTGATCCATATAAATATTTTTCCCTATAAAAGGGGGATACATGGTATGATATCCTTGTTACGGTGGTATTTACAATACATTCAAGGGTTACACTAAGGATATTTTCCCAAAACAATTGACCATGAGGTTATCGTTTAAGTGAAATCATGGATAGAACAAGCTGGTGAAGTGGTAATGGAATTTGAGAAATGAATCTACCTTTTTTATAGATTTTTATTTTATTTATTTATTTATTTTTACCTTGTAGTTGATTATTGGGTCTACCTTTAGTTATAAGATGTATCTTAGGACACATCGAGGCCAAACTTGAGTTAGAAGGAATGGTAAAGAATATGAGGTTTGGGTATAACTTGAGTAATATATTGATGTTTTAGATATGTTTAACGTATATTCAATGAGATGTAAGGGTTATGTGTATGATGTGAGGCATTTTATGTCCCAAAAAAATCTTCCTTCCGACACGGTACCAAAGACAATATATTTTTCAATTTATAATCGTCTAGTCAGCATTTTATGACCCAACATGTACTTCTTGTTTATTAATTCTGTTATAATTTCATTCAATACAACATTATATGATATTTACAATTTTCCCATGAGCCATATAAATTTTGGTGAGGTCTCTCTAAGTGCATCCACAAGACCCCGGTTGGAAACCAGTCGGAGGTATAATTTAGGGTAGTGTAGTAAGTATTGGTGGAGGAACTGTAGCAGGTACTGGTGGAGGTACTGTAGTAGGTATTGTTTAGTAATGTAGCAGTGTAAACTATTCACCTTTGGGAACTGGTTTGGGAATGGAGTCTTTAAGGCCTTCTAGCTACCCATGTCCTTCGAGTTAGTAATGCATTCAGGCCACCTAATGGTATTTGGGCCACCTCAAATCCTTTAGGGCCAACTGATATGTAGTTGGATAGACAGATTCTACAAGGAACCACCCCAAAAGAGGATTCAAGAGAATGTCACAATCACCAAAATTTTGGGATAAATATATTTTTAATGATTTAGAGGGTATGTCCTTTTCCATCAGAACCACACATGTTCACCTACACGTGGACATGCTAATCAAACAGTCGTGTAAAGGTGCAACTATGATCACAATGTAGATGATGGGGAGGGGCAGTTTCATGTAGCCATTGTCTGTATTATTTCCTTAAGACCTATGGGTCTCGTAATGTCTCGAAGCCTATGAGAAATATAATTTATAAGACAACGAGGCTTGTAAGGGTTCCCCCTCATCCCTTGAAAGGGGGTTATCAAAAACCAATAAAAAATGAAGGCCTTCGAGTAATTTAGACTATGATATCTTCGATGGTTTTCATCTTTTTGTAAACTCACAATCTATATAGGAAACTTAATTCATAGACAAACATTATGATCATAGATTAAACTATGAACAAGGTTTCGATGTCAACTTCTGAGAAAGTGAGCATGGATGTGGTAGAGGTGATACTAGTGAAATCTATAAGATCTTTTTTTGGGGTTCCATAATTATTATTTTAATATTTAGTAAATTTTATATAAATTGAAAATTTTCATTGGGGGATTTCATTTGATTTGAGATGCTAGGTTTTGTATTGGATTCATATATTACATGTGTTTATGTTATTATTGGGTTTAATATATTCCTTTCGTTCTTTTTTTCATTATATATGTTTTATATAATTCTTCTATAATACTAAGATAACAATTTCACAACTATTTTGATTAGAACCTTCCCACTAATCAGGAACCACTTGTGGGTGGGAAGGTTCACATGATTTCATGTAGACCATTATCATAGATCTAATGATCTGTATTGGGGCATCACAACTATATAGATTCTTCAAGAAATTATTCTTGATATATTGATCATAAAAATGTATTATATGATATAATAACCTTAAAGGGGTATATATCCAATGAATGAAACATATTATACCATGATACAACATATAGAACATTGGGTTTTATTTCTATTATTTTTTATAATTGAGATTAGAATGGGGAAAGTGTTCCTCACCCAGTAGTATGTATACACCCAAATGGGTGTCCAACGTGATGAGTTTTTGTGTATGTTTGATGGGAGAGGAATGTCTTGGGTCAACATTATTTTTGTTATTGGACTTTTCAAATCTATTTTTTGTTATTCCAGTTTTATATCCCTTGTATGTATAATTATACCCTGATGTGATGATTACATGGATGAATGTTATCATTCTCATAGAGATAATGGCTTGGACCTAGTGTTGAGTTTGGGATAAAGGGACATATGTAAGGTACTAAAATTCAGATGTCATATAGGAGGCCATAGTGGATTTCCTTGTCCCATAATAACCTTAGAGAAGATCAGTACATGGTTTTCTTCCATGGTGATAAACAATTTATGTATTAAAAATCCCATTTTAGTATATTGATATGATATCTATAGAGACCCTCATTTTTAAATTTTATTGTTCATATAATTATTCAAAAAAAATAACAGAAATATATTTCAAGTGCCTTTTGAGTTTTTGTGTATTTGAAATTCCAAACAAAATATATGATGAACAATTGTAAAATATAATCATAAAATTAATTACATCCACTAGAATAAATGATTTAATCCATCATTAATTCAATTCAATCAATAATATTTCCTAGGTACATACATTATGGAAATACATGTCCATAAAAACCAGTAAGGGATAGTAAAAGAAATATGGTTAATGAAAGTATCTATGAATAATTTGAAATATCAATGGATCATGATCATAAGAACATGAGGAATAATAGAATGGATTGATCATATTTACATGAGTAATAACATTATATCAGGACTATATATACATGTGGAATAACATGGTTGTTTGGATTTAATATAAAAATGAGAGGTTAATTTCTCCAACGTTCATCACCATGGATTCATAAAATATATAACAATAGTTGTTAACCAAGGTATCATAAAAAAATTCCAATTCATAGATGCAATGTATAATAATCACTCCATCTATAGAGGTTAACACTATATCGAATGCGTTAGAGTGTTATCATGATGCACCCATGATATATCAATCTTTATTTGTTTTATATATATCACATATTGTAAGAGGAAATTTTATCATTATAACCCATGAGCGGGGAATGTGGGTTTCATATATTGATTTAAAAAATCAAATAAGTATACTCATTTCTATGGTAATAACAACTAATGAAATTATTGTTGATTATTCCAACAATGAATTAAGGGGATGGAAATTCAAAGAACAACAATGATAGAAAAATTTAATTTATTTACCATTTATATAATATGATTAATGAGTACATAAGGTGGTATCTCATTAACAAGTAATCATTTGTACATAACAAGAGTTATTATTTTTTTCCTTTACACATAATCCATTGAATAATAAAATGTCCTTATGATAATATAGTACTTGAATAAAAGATGATAGGAAGAGAATACCCCACCAAACATATTGGAATCATAAAATAATATGTAGACTACATAGAACCATATAAAAGACATCAATAATCTCTTGAGACTAAGATTTATGGGGATTTCAGGGTATATAAATTTTGAGTGGAGAGGGAAAGGTGAATGTAAGGGTATTTATCATTATGGAGGGAAATGTTTAAGATTAACATAAATATTATTTTTTGATTATGAATAACCACTTTTATGTGGAATTAATATGTGTTTATTTGGTTGATAATTAATGTACCAATTTTTATGGTATTTAAAAACCACAACCACCTATTTAATTCAATTATTTTTAGTTTTTGTATTCCATTCCAATTTATTTTTAAAAATTAACATGTATTCAACTTTATTATGGTAACTCATTCTTAACATTGGTATCTTTTTCTACATAGATATTAAATTGACCTTATAAAATATTTTATACATTTTAATTCCAAATATGTTATTAATTTTACTTGATTCAATTTATAAAAGTGTTAAAAAGTAACTCTAATATGAAATTGTTATAACACTTAAAAATAGTTTTTTACAAAAGGTAATAATATGGATCCAAAATACAAAACATGTGTTTATAAATGTAATACATTATGAAATATTCTACCACATAAATAAATTTTTAACTCTAAAAAAGGATCAATAAATTTTAATTCATGATAAAAAAAGTTATTGGACTTTATAAAAACTGTATTTTTACATTTTACCTTTCAAACATCTCTTTAGGAGATTTACCCTAAATAATGCCGAAGATAATTTTGAGTTTCAAGTTAAAAATATTATATTATTTTATTCAAAATAAAATTCTATAACTAATAAATTTTACTGTTAATTAAATTGTTTATTAAAGTAATATATTTTCCATTATATTAATAATCTATTTAATAACATTATTCTACTATTTAGGTGCACCTCATCATTAATATAAAGAAGATATAATAAAACATGTAGAAATTGAAAAACAGTAGAGTTACCATTACTTCATTCCTAATATGTTTTATACTAATTAAAACTGATGTCCTAGATACATAAACCATTATTACATTATCATATCCCCTAAGGGTGTGGTGTGTGATAGTATTAGTTTATTCCGTTGGTTCAACCGATATCACTTGGGAGGTGATTTATAACAGATTAAAATTATCTTAAAAATGATCCATAACATGTATCATTTGTTGATATTTTTATTATGGTTGATCAAGGGAAAATTTTAATGACATAACTTCTCTACCAAACTCAAGAATGTCAACCTCATAAGGGATGTTTCTACTAGTAGAGGCTTTGGATTCTGCCATCTGTATCCTAATATAATCCTATCTCTATCTTTATAATGGTTACACAACCAATGATCGAAATTCATTTTGACCATATTAACTAATAATCATTTTTCTCTAATGGTCATAGTTTTCTCAATTCTATAACAACCAAAATAACCATAATACCGAAGTCACCATAGTGGTCATAATGACCTAACAACCATAATGGACATAATAAAAAATGATCAAATTTTCTAATATATTTACAACAAAAATTTGATAGATCATCTTATAATACTTCACATGGAATTGGTTTTAAATTTCCATTGATAATGTGTATAATATTTGAAACACTTCTCAATATGTTTATACTCATTGTGGCAGGAATTGTATTCTTGGGTGAATTCAATCAAGGGTTGTTCCCCTTAGTGATTTTATTATTATTCTTTGTTTATAACCATGCACTATTTTTAGTTATAGTAATCAATTTTATTACATTATGTATAAGGAAATGTAATAGAATTTCTATGTTCATTTGTTATATATTATAATAAAATATTTATTCTAAAATAATAGTTATTTTTTTAATGAAGGATTTTTTTTTGCATTTATATCCCCCCATTAAAAATTATTTTGGACAAAACAATCTTCTAATAGAAAACTATATATGGGTATTTTTAATTCCTCACATTCTAAGATTCTTTGATTTCATCTTCATACATTGAATTTTTTTAAAATAATTTCATGAGTTGAGATATAATGTTCTTCAAAACCTTTTCTCATTCATTTAGAAGTTAGATTTTTTATTATTTACATGAATGTTCATATTCTAATTCCACAAAATTGTTATTCATTATAAGCATTGGGATTGAAATATAATTTATTAACATGTAAATGTGGACATAACAATGGACATTGGAAATATATGTGTAAATATATAATTGAAATTCATCTTCTCCCACATTTCTTAGAGTCAAAAATGGTAAAGTGTAACTTGGACTTGGTTTTCCTATATCACATTTAGATCTGGGCAACTGTTACAAAAGTGATCATGTTTTCCACACTCGAAGAAATACACTTTTTTACATGATTTCACTATCATTATAATATCATCAACATTATATTGTTGAATATTTACATCTAAAATATATTTTTAAAAAAAGTATTGATATTTTCAATAGTTAAGAAACTATCTAAATTCATGAATACAACTCAGAAAGTAAATTTTTTCGCATATATTTCACATGGGAATCCATAAGGTATTCCCCCCCCCATATAATGTTAGGATTACTTCATAAAACTTTATCCATAACTCACTTATTTTAAATCTATCCATGGGACCTCTAGTCATCCTAGAACCATATTTAAACTTTTAAAAAAAATCAACCTTTGTCTTTGTAACCCATAAAGTCATGGATTATCCAATACAATATATTGATGGGGTCACAATCCACCAAGTATTATATCGATGTACCCATCATAATTGATGAATATGCATGAAGTGTTACAAAAAATTCCTAAAATGTTCATCTCCTTAAATTCCACTAATTCACTTTTATTTTTCAAAAACTCAGTGAATTCCCTTTCCTTTTATACATATGGTATTATTTAAATTATTATTGGAAAATATTTTTTGATTTCTTCTCAGTCCAAAAATTTAATATCATCCATAGGATTTTTTTGGTCATTGTACACCATTGATCCACTTCTCCCTATATTTGATATAATTCTAGGGTGAAATTCACTTACATTGAATAGTGAAGTTAAAAAAATATATTTTTTATATTGATGATTCATTGTTCTATAATCAATGGGAATGAGGGTCCACTAAAATATTATTGTCTATTGGGTAATAAAGGAATCAATGACTACCTTTTCCATATTAGGTGAAGTAGGATGATATTTATTATTAATTTTATTATTAAAAATGGGATTTATTTTTAACATCATTATTATGTATTTAACAATGTATTCTATCATATTATGTTATCTATATTTTCATTTCCTATTACATCTATTGTTGACATGGACCCTTTTGTCTTTTCATTTTTTTAAAAAGAAACACTTCAATAAGAAAATATAAACTATTAAGTAATAATTGTAATGAAATGTTTAATAATAATTTTTATACAATATTTATAAAATTTGATCATATACATTTATCTTATTTTCTACTTATAAAATCAACAATTAATTCACCTATACATCATTTAATTATGAATCATAAAAATAATATTAAAAAAAAAAATATACGTTAGGAGTCTTAATGTAGGTGCATAGTAAGGCCAAATTGTTTATCACTATATGTATATTTAGTTAATATCCAATATGACCTTTTGGGGTTTTAAACCTAGGTACATATGTTCTATATCCATATCCACTTATTGAATATAGGCGGGTATTTCATTGCATTGGAAAACACACTTTATATTTCACTGGAATTTCAGGTAGTATTCTTATATTTATATTTATCAATGTGGTTTTTACTAATTTTTTCTAGTCCTAATTCATTCAATAACTATTAGTTTATATTTATATCAACTATAGGGACCTACCATCTTCATACTTGATTTATAATAAATGTTACTGATAAAATATTATATAAACAACATTAAATAATCTTTTAAGTTATAATGTATTGGAATCTAGGAAAATAATGTATGAAATATATGTGGAAATCATAGAAATAAAATTTATTTAATCCTCATGAATGACTCCAACAATATCATCCAAGTTGAATTAACTACATAAAATTTTTTGGGGGCATACATCAAAGGATATAGTGAGCATAAATCCCAATAAGGGTAAACACCATAATATGGAGTACATGCCCATGAAATATTCATAAGTCACAACAATATAGAATAATAATAAAAATATGAGGCATAATTTATGTTCATGATTATAATTACATTAGTATTATCATAAGATATTTATTTTAAATACATGGGGAATAATATGGAAATGAATCCATAACATAACCATGAGATATTCATATCACCAAGGTTCGCCACTAAGGTGACATAAAACATATTTACATAGTTTTTCCCCATGGTATAAAAATGAATTACAATTGAATTATAAAAAGGAATCATATCCATGTATTATCAATAGATAAATTCTTTAACCAATACAATGGGGTACTATCAGAGTGCTCCCTATACTTGTATAATTTCATATGTTCCACATAGATTACATATCCTAATGATACACTTGATAATTTTAACCCATGATTATAAAATGTTGGTTTCATATGTGGATGTAAAAAATTGAATAAATATAGTCATGTTTATGAGAATATCATTTCATTGAAACAGTGATCGGTAATCACAACATTAATGTATGACACAAGAATGCAATGAATATTTTCAGCAGTATAATATATTTTATCAAGCATTTGTTGAATGTGATTAATGAGATGGAAAATTAGTATCTCATTAATGGTTTTTTTCATTTATATAGTAATTTAATGATTATATATGCATTAATAAAAAATAAATTGAAAAAACATAAAGGTTAAATAAACAAATACTTGAATTAAAGGAGAGACGATGATAATCCCTTACCTTGGAATGTAAATTATTTATAATTTATATGGAATCATTATAAACTTAAACCCACCATATAGATACTATTGAGTGATGTAATGGTGTGGGATTCATGTTAAAATGATTTATAGTGGATAGTGAATGGAAATTGGGTGGGTATTAATACTTATTTGTGGATGTGTTTAGGGGTAGAAAAATGAAGCTTTTATAATAAAGGCTAACAACTTTTAAAAGGAATAAATTTAAATAAATATTCCGTTAAATAATGTTGAATATATTCATTATTGGGATGAAGCTCCATAAACACAAATTAAATATTTTTATATCTTTATACCCAATGCTTTCTATTTGAATTTTAACATTTTACATTATTTTCCCATAATAGTTGTAAATATTTTTTACCTAGATATAATTTTTACACCTAAATTGAGATATAAAATATCATCTATTTCTAACCATATAATTAAAAATATATAATATATTTTAATTTATTAAATTCATATAAGTGACATAAATTAGTTCTAATATGATACATGTATAACACAAAAAAGTTGTTTTCTAGAGATGATAATATCATGGTGTGAAAATGTTAAGCATATGTTTATAAATGTTACAAAATAGTATTATGTGATTCTATATATAAAATTTTCCTCATTAATAAGGATTAATAAATTTGAATTAGCTATCATATCATGAATATAACAGTATTGGTATTTCAGAAAAATGGTATTTTTAATTTTTACCACGAAAAGACTTTTTTTAGAAAATTATTATAAATTCACCATAAGATAATATTTATCTACTATTTCAAAAGATGAAATGAATTTTTTATAAAATAATATAAATTTATTACAAATTTAAATTTTAAATAAAAACTGATTATTTAAAATATTTATATTTGTATTCCTATTATTATAAATATTTTTATCGCATTCATATTATATTTGAGTGAATTTTATTTTTATTATAAATATTTATTAATAAAAAAATAAAAAGTGAAATGGAATATTCTCAATACTATTTTATTTCCAATGATAATTCACCTAAATATAATTCTTGGTTTAGATACAGAACCCATTAATTCAATATCATATTTCTTAGGGGAATGATGTGTGACAATATTTGCCTATTGGGATGGTTCCTCTATCATCTCTCTAGTTCTGATCTCTAATAGAATTAATTTCTCTTGAAAATGGTACTGATCATGTCTAAAAATCTCATGAACAACATATTTATGGTGAAGGTAAAATCCAATTAACGCCACTTCAATTTGGTTTCTTCTTTTTTTCATTATATAAAATATCTACAATCACCTTATAAAGGATATATAATCAAGTTTCACAATTCCCAAAGGACATATTGACTAATAGTCATAGTTATCTATTAGTGATAATGTTAATAGTGACCAAATGTACTTCCCCAACCATGGATCTTCTTAAAACACATGCTTTCGGTTGGAGGACCACTAGGACTTAGGAGCACCTCACCGTACACAAATGGCTTTCGACTAGCAGTGACGGTCTGATTAGGTGAATGTGGGGAGACTATTTCCTCCTCTGATATTACTAATAATGTCGATGTGATAACAAAACAATGCATAAGCATAAATACTAGACTCAAATGATTAAATAAAACAAAACATAAAAAACAAGTTAGAATCAGTTTCAATACATATCGGGAAAAGTACACATGTCATGATAATCAAAAACGATAATAACAATGTTCTCCTATGGTTGACCATATAGTGTTATACTCAAAATCCTCAAAAATAACTTGTGATGGATGAAAAAACCACCATGTCCTGAAATATGATCCATACAATGCACCTATGCATCCCTGATCACTATGGTTCAGAGCTCCATCGTAGTCCCCGACATGATCTCAAAACCATAAAGTCTACATCCATCCTGAGGGGATTGTGTGGTGTGTCAGTATGAACTAAATAGGCCACCGTCAATATTTACAAGTCTTATATTAATATTCATACAAGTGAATGGATATATAAATAAATATATACCACATTAATGCATAAAATATATAGTCATGTTTACATGATCCCATCATTAACATGTAATCTTTTTCCTACATCAGAAAATGCTATAAAATAGAATGATGTATCCCTAGTCAATCATATTGAACATACCTCAACGTCTCATCCACAAACATGTCACCTGACACCTTGTGCCCACCAATCCCATATTCCACCTTGAATCGAGTATAACCGTAAATCTAATGAAACCAAAAATAAATATTTCACCGGTCCCTTGAACTTCCATAAATTTATTATATATCGACCCAAAAGTTCTATATCTTAAGGAAAACGGTTTCTTTCTTCCAACGAATAATAAATCACTATCATATCAATATCCCATAATCTCATGGAATGGTGATATTCATCCTGTAATAATACTATAACATTGGTTCCAACACATATGGTGATCCTCACACCATAACAGATGGCCTCAAACATTATCAATTGTGTCTTTCTATGATGATAACATACTCTTAAACTAATGGTAAATAATATCCCAAAACTACTAAAATTTTGGAATACTCCACCCATAATGAGTGTTAGACACAACCTCAACTGAGTCATATCAATTTTCATATGACTTTAATGGAAATATAATCCACCAACAATGAGAAAAAATCACCTAAAACACCTAATCCACACCATCTGGAATCCCCTTTTCCACATGCGAACCTTACCTATCATTTATGGATTGGTAATCACCATCTAAATCATAATAATTATAATAAGTCCTCAAACCCGATGGTCAAAAATATCCATTGTATATCAGGCCAAACTTTTTTCCTGAAGAACCACATTATCTCATTCCTGGTTTTCAACATCACCTCAGCACATCGAGGAATTCCCATTATATTCCAATTGATAAAATTTAGTCATGTCAATATTTAATTAATTTAAAATATTTAACAGTCAACATAAACATCCAAAAAATCCAAAATAATTATATAATTCATACAATATTTCAAACAATCAGGAGAATTACCACCAATACCTCACTATATTTATTATGATTTAAAAATAGACATTAATTTATTAAGGGATTCACCCTCCAAACCCACACATGTATATTATGAATACACCCCATAAAACACTTATATTTAAGTATAATTTTAGAAACCACCTACCGTTGACTCATAAGAACCCAATAAATGAATAAAATCCTCTAATCTATGTAGATATTAGGAAATCAGGATTCTAGAAAAATAATCAGTAAATATGGAAAAATACATTTTATGGGAATAAAAAACCAATTAGTGGGGAAAATGAATAAAGATATCAAGGTGAATTTTGGGATTACCAATATTATTCAAATTAATTAATGGGTTTCAGATCAGATATTGGATCATGGACTTTAAAATGAATATATAAGCGGGGGAGGTGGAGCTCCATGAGTTCAGGGAGGAGAATGAATGAGAGGAGAAATATTTTAGAATAATGTAATATAAAGTAGTTTTAGTTTAATAATTTCACTCCATTAAATCAACCATAGGGTTAGGACCCATTGTTTAGATAACTGAAATCTAATTGTTCGATGCCGCTATGCAAAACCATCGCCACCTCACACAACTGCACTCACTGTTTATATAAAAATACACCACCCATAAGGATCACCTCTCTTAAAAATTATATGTACAATGCATGACTGTGTGTATCACCTCACAATGTTTGTCTAATAATGCTCCATTGAAAATGGGATTCATGGTTTGGGCTGCACAGTTATCCCTAACCATGTGTCAAATGTGGGCCAAGTGCATTGTTGCCCAGAGTTTGTTTCTTGAAGCCCAATAGACACTAAACTCGAACAGACCTTCGAAATAAATATCAAGACTTAACCTCATCTAAATAGAATAAAATAATGAATTTTAATTCTTGACATTATGATTTAATTCGTAATTTTAATGTTTTATTGTGAAATTAAAATAAAATTCTAATTTACCAGAAAACATGAACACTTACATAAACACTGTACATTACAGTATAACCATATTATAATAGATCATCCCTCGGCTATAATATTTCTTTATGATATGTTATTGAATATACCCATCTCATAATGGTTACCCCAGTCTACCATGGCAACTCAGTCATCAGCTAATTCCCCCAATGGTGCTACCCACCTTAGGAATTACCTAACTGGTCACGAGCCAACCCAAAATGAAATTCCTATTATCAAAACTAACATTTTTCCAAAAACAAAATTCACCATATAACCTAACATCATTCACATAACTTATCAGGTGCTCAATTAAAACCATTTTAATATAAGAAACCCACCTGATCCTATATAAAAACCAATATTCAAAAGTCACCCCGCATTATATATATCTATATAAATTACCATTAAAAGTATCCATGCCTATGAATATCAGAAAATCATACACAATAACTAATTCCCACATACTAACCATATCATGGTGAGTTCAATTACAATTAGTACACCGCAAGTACCCATACACATATTTCATAAAACAAAAGGACATGCCATTTTCAAGGAATGCCTCTAATATTTGTTGGTACCACAACTTACTCTAACCCTTCCATCTCAAAAAAAAAACTTGTCCTGAAGAAAGACTACCTGAGGCCCAACCTATCCATGGATCTAAGCCAACTAATGGTAATTGACCCCAATATTGAATCTCTATTTGCACCCTGACTTGTGTTCATTGTAGAATCTTGGATACTAGCTCCTAATACTACTCCCAAAACTACCATAGATCAGTGAGCCTGATCATAAACCTAAATCTGATATTCTAGATAATTTTTCTTATAGTACCTCTCCATGTTCTTTATCCGGCCAAATTAGTAACACTCATTCAGAGGTGGATCACATTAATTTTGAACAAGTCACGGATGTCCAGACTGGATTCACACCATTAACGACCCACTCCATAGTTTTTTTCATATTTATTTACTGACTTCATAGATATAGGATGTCACCTACCCTCTCTCAACCACTCAAAGAATCACAACTATTCTAACCTTGTGTTATCTCATGACTCAAATATGTTTCATCAATTATATTCCCCTCAGTTATCAATTCTTAATTTAAAATCTCTAATAATATGGTCAATAAAAATATATTTAACTACACATTGATGACATTACTCAAGTGTAAAACCCAGTGATTTTATGGTATATCTATTTTTAGATTTAATCTAGTTAACATCTTTGGTTGCACACAACACCTAGCATAAAAAATTTAAGAAATACTATTATAAACTAGACATTAAATTTGGGGGAAAGAATAGTGTTACCTATATTATTAAATTTATATATATTATATACTCTATAAAATATTTTAACACCTTTTTAATAGATTTTACATGCATTAGATTAGAAAAAATATAATTTTACATGTAACAAATGTATATTTCTAAATGCAGTTTTTTTCACCTTTTAATGGTGCACTTATTTTAAAACTAAATATTGCTACTTTTAAAAATAATTCTGAAAAAATATGCATAAATTTTGAAATATTAAAACCAAAATTTACTTTTTTCTAAAAAAATTGTTAATTTTTTGAAATATTTTATTTCTTGATTAATAGTTGAACAATACTGCATTTTAATTGATTCATTGAATTAATTAATAATGTGAAATTACATACTAATTTGATTTTAATGTAAAATTTGACCAATTATGCATGTCATGATCCAATTAAGGTTATTCTAATCAATTTTATATTGAAATTATATTTAAAAATTATGTGAACATTAGAATATTGTCACTATAAAAACCCCCTTTCGTGCCCTATATATGGGATTAAATTCAAATTAACTATTTCTAATTCGATTTTATGAATTTAGTTTTTAAAATATTAGTATTTCGATTCATATGGTAAAAATATATAAAATATTTTCCTTTTATATTTGGATAATATAAAGTGTAAATTTTTTTCCACAGTTATGTTAAATTAGCTAATTAAGGGTAAATATATTATTATAATTATAATAGAATTATTCTACAACATTTCATAATTTTATTTTATGAGTTATTTTAAACAACAGAAATCCTTGGGATAAATTTATGAACTCTTGGATCGACATGGATGAGTTTAATATTCTTATAGAATTTTATTTGAAGAAAAGTCAAACATGTCACATTAATGTTTTCAATAAGAATATATTTTTAATAAATTGTTATTTAGAAGATATTTTACCACATAAATAGAACTTTAAATTTTGAAATTTTATTATTCATAATGGTAATTTCTTTCTAATATTTTTGGATGATATTAAAACCTTAAATGATTCAATAATAATGATGTAGTGATTGTTTAATTAATGAAAATATCAAATAGTTGATATTAATATATAGTAAAATAAATATAATTTGTGAAAATAAACATTTTCCACAAATTCTATTGAAGAAATAAAAATGTTATGTATTTATAGAAATATTTTTTTTGAAGATATCTTGTTGGATTTATATTTTTAAAATTAAATGAAAATTAATTGTGTTAACATAGACATTAATGTTATTTGAAAAATATATAATATTTAATTAAATTATTTAAAATTTCTAAAAAAAATTAAATGTAAAAAAATTATTCAAAACACGTTAAAAATTTTATATCTGATCTATTTATGTGTCATTTAGAATTTTATAGAATCTTTATTCTCCATTATAGAACAAAAATCGGTGTTGTCACGATAAGAGTTAAAGGGATTACATAAGTGTACAAACCAAATTATTAGGGTATAACCATGACCTAAACAAGTCCCACAATTATTGGATGAAGAGGATTTGACCCTAACCACCTTTTGATATGTTTTGAGTTGTTTAATCAGCACATTTATATGAAATATATCATATATCATTTAATTCAATAATAGTTACAAAACCTTTCTCTCTTTGCATGTAATATCTTTTATGTGTTCAAAAAGAGCCAAAATTAAGATATGATTGAAATTAAATATAAATTTTGATATTAAGAAAGTTATTATAATTATTTTAATTTTTATATAATTTTTATAAATAATATAAATACCTTAAATTCTTCTGCAATTCTAATACAATATTTATTTAATTAACGAGAAAAATGAAATAATTGATTTTAAAATCTTCAATTTTGATATATTTGAGACACATTAATGGGTGTAACGATTTTTTTAATTTAATAGAATATATTATAGAGATTTGAAATCATTATATTCATATTCTCAATCATTCATTGTTTTATTTGAAGTCAAATTAAATGAATAATATCAAATTTGATAACAATAATATTCTGTTGAATTAATTTATTAGTTATTTATTTATAAATCATAAAAAATTTATGTAATCCAAAATGGGATATTATATGGTATAGAACGTATTTCCATATTAATTTATAGTCCATTTCATGTATTTTTCTAATGAATATCCTTAATATATATTAATATTTTGGGTATTTTTTAATGTTTCCCTCACACACAATTTCATAAATGGAACCTCCTCTGTTAGTTATTTAAACCATTTTGAACCATATAACTCATAAAAAATTTCCCATTTATATTATAAGAATTGTTATTTAAGATATATTTGTTATGTTTTATCATATAGATCAATCGTAGATCCCTTAATAATACATTAAAAGAAGTCCTCCAAAGAAGAAGTAATCGACTTTATCGACTCTTTCGTGTTTATATATTCTTCTACTTACTATTCAGGTGTTGTTTCTCTTATCTGTTATTAAATTTTATATAATATTTATTCTGATATTTTATTATGATTATGGGTCAAGAATATTCCACCATTTTTTCATCCTATGAAAAATGAACACACTGCACATGTGTATGTACGTCTTATTGTATCTACTCCATAGTGTAATCTATTTTTAACTACCACATAACTTTCCTCGGTAAAAGGATATAAATGAGGTATATATATAATAAATATGACATGAAATTTATTCTTTATAAATTAATATGACATACAATTTATTACCCTCTCACCATTAAGGGAATTATATTGTCCCTCGTGTGTACATAAGAGATACCATCTCCATGACCCGATGCAATTTGATTTCTATGTTAAAAATTAAAGAATGATTATAAGAATATATATAACAAATAAATATTTTATCTATGACCTTAAGTCCATCATGGAGATGATGGAACTATATCCTATGCATAAGAACCATGACATACATGAAAAAACATGCATATGAAAATCAAGTAATTATCACATGAAACAAGGGTAATAACGAAATATTATTTAAAAATAGTTGATAATATGATATAAGAATATCATATATGATATAATAAATATGTATATGGTTTTGGTAAAAATTTATAATATGATTTAAACCATTATAAAGGTGGATAAAACATGTTATACTGAAAGAAAATGCAAGGTAATGGAATTTTTGTCTCACTATTATTTATATGGGATACATGTCTTATTCACCACTTTTTTCATTTGTATTATCTATATAATGACTCTTTAATATAAAATCATGAATCTAAATGGAATAGTTTTATTTAATGTTTTATTTTAATTTATGGGTCATGTGATTTAATTTATTACAAATTTGTAAGGGTTTATTTATGAATCTCAATATTTTTTAGATTAGTTTTATTCTCCAAAAGGGAATATTTCCATTCCATGATTATGCTATCCAAAAATATTTTCAAAAATATTTTAGTATTTTAATATATATTTTTATGTAATTCTCCCAATGTTTAATTTTTAACAATGTTTTTTATGGAGTCTTTATGTCATTTTCAAAACAATGACCATTTGGATTTTATTGTAAAAGTGAATGGAATCTGTGTTTTTACATCTCTAATATGGACAAAATTTCTTGAATTCCTTACTAATCAAAATATTTAGTTCATATTTTTTTATAATGTTTTATTTCCATGAAAAAGTATTTTCAAAATGTTTTTAAAACTTTTCGTTAAATGTAATATATTTCAAAATGAAAAAGTATATTTTTCTAAAGATCCCTTTTAAATATTATTTATTCATCAATGACATAAAATATTCACTATACATATTATACACTAGGGATATGATCTGTGTATATCATTTATATTTATTATTTGTATGGTTTATAATCTGTTTGACAATGGATGTGACATTTTGATACAATTCATGGTTTATAGATATGTATATTGATTTGGTAAGGTATTAAAATTTCATATGGTAGTTTATCAATATGAATGATTATGTTTTTATGTTTTTCTCATTTCATATAAGCAATTCATTATACCGAGTATGTGATGGGTGGGGAATACTGTATGTTCTTCAGTTCATCAACAGGTATCATGACACTAACATGACTCGGTTTTGGCGGAGGCCTTACCCATTTATGTAGAAATCTTGGGTGTGGCCATGATAGTATGTTTTAGATATATGAAATTATGAATTCCATAATTATGAGATCTTTTACTGATATTCCATGTTATTATTGAACTAGTACAATATCCATGGTTATGTTTAGTTATCGTGTGATTACTTATATGAAATTAGTTGATAATCCTTACGTTCATCTATATAATTCTAATGTTATTGATTAAATGAAATTTGTTTCAATTAATTATATTTTCATAAGAATTTATTCTTATGTATTATTGATTTTGTTGTATGTATACCCCTACTGAGCATTTGAGATCTCCCCTTTCTTATGTTTTATTTTCCCCCAAGATTCAAATATGTTTATTATGACTCATATGAAGGGTTAATATATGAGATTAGTGGTGTTCTCAATGAAAATGATTTTTCTATTCTATGTTTGAAATTTAATTGGAATTTAAAATATTTTTTTAGATTAGCAAGACACGAAGACTATTCAGACATGATATAATTCCATATAATCATGATATTGTAATAAAATAAGCCTCTAACTCTATACTGATAGGGTACGAGTATTTATAGTTGGTATTTTATGAAATTTTGTAGAAACCTTGGGAAATAGATTTAAGAAAACATTAATCAATTAATATAACTCTATTAATAAAATTTACAATAAGTCCAATTATATGATATTATCTTATAGAGTATTTTTATAATGGATAACCTTTGGTTAAACATATGAAATTATATGTTGAGTAGAAGATATAATTATTTATACCTCCTGTAAATTATTATATATGACTATTTAACTCGGATTATTGTTACTCACATTATTATTTAGTATTTGTTCAATGGTTACAATCCACAAATCTATACATGTAATGGTTATACTGTTGATGATGAAGAGACTAAAAAAGGAAAATAAAAGGATAGATATATTTATGAATAAGCTGATGAAGTGTAGGTAATGCTTTATGAATGATATATAATGATAAATGATCTTATGTATGTGGACTCAAGAGTTATATTATCAATGGTTCTATGGTTATAATAATCATGAGATATATAAGGATCGATCCTAAGTATATCTTCTATAAGGATTTGGAAGAATGAAAGGTTTGATTGATGATTTTAAGGTGATCATATATCTGGTATCTAATGAATATATTTACATTTTGTTTTTTTGGGAATAGGATGTTATGTTGAGTTTTGAAATATAGTGATCTTATTATTTGTATTGTATTTCAAATTGCACAGACATATTTTGTATGAGCCTTAAGATTAAATTCTTATAGAATAGATTAAGTTGAAATTTGGAAATTATTTTTTGAGGATAAAGTATAACATGTGATAACCATTTATAGAACTATTAAATATTTAAAATATAAAGTAATTAATTATGATCCTTTTGATAAAATAGAATGACGTATAAAAAATCAACCTTAATATCCATCACTAGATGTAAGAAATGAAGTGAAGATAGATAAAGCACAACCAAAGCATGAGATTATTATTATGATATGGAATGAAAGAAAGTTAGTTAATTTTACTGACTACAATATATATATATAATAATAATACCCCAACACTTGTAATATGATTTTTCAAAAACAATATCCCTTTATATTTCATTTTGATAAATCAATTGCCTTTTAATTGTTTAAAGATTTACTGTTTTCTAAGGCTTATGTTTGTAATGACCATGTGCTCCAACACTCTCTATCAGAATTATATACTTGGATTTTTATTCAATGTCTTTTTCCTCACTTCCCACTAATGTTATCCTAATTGAAATCCTAGTTTTTTGGTGACCTTTACAGTTGCCTTTCCCTATAATTACGAGGTTGTTTTATTAACCCTATTTAAAATGCGGGTTTACCAAAAAGGAATTTTCATATATCACCCATTGGTTTCCAAAGTGAAATTTCATATTTTGATGAATAAGTTTATTTAAGGATGATATATTATAACTAAATAATATTTTATTGTAGGTCTCCTTTTAAATTTAATCTCTTCAATACCTTACGTTGGACATAACACCCAACTAAAAAGAATAGTGAAATATAATTATAATTGAGAAAATATTTTGGTGGTGATGAATAGTATTATAAATATTATGATATATATATATATATAATACTCAATATTTGTTTAAAATACATAGAGTTGATTTGATATGCATAAGATAAGATCAAATATTATTTTATATACAAAAAGATGAATTTTCTAAAGTCATTTTTGTCTCCCTTTAATAGAACACTTGGTTTAAAAAAATTATATAATTAAAAAATTATTTCTTACAAAATATAATTTATTTTGGAATGATAAATATCTAAATTTACATTTTTTAATTTGTTTGTATTTTTCTGATATGTTATTTTTTCTAGATAAATAGTGAAAAATACTACATTTTAATTAAAAAAAAACTTTTCAAAAAAATAAATTATAATGATATATTATATTTTAAAATTTGTATTAAAGTAAAATTTATTAAATTATAAAAATATCAATCAAATTATGGTAATTGGAATAAATTCATGCTAAAATTGGTTATAAAAACATAGTTAACATTTGAACATTTTCAGTTGTAAAGCACACCCTCTCACCCCATTTATGAGATTAATTTTAAATTAATTTTAACCACTTCAGTGTTATGATTTTTTTAAATGGTTATAATTTTTGGAATCATAAGGTAAACATTTATAAAATGGGCCTCTTTTATATTTGGGCAATATTAATAGTAAACATAGCAATTTTTATTACCACGGTTAAGGGTAAATGCGGTGATTAAGGGTTAAAATAAAATTATAAATATTATAAAATTAACCTAAGATTTGTCTTGATTTTATTTTATGAGTGAGTTTCGACTAGAATAATTATTTGAACAAATATATTTCCCCATGGAGACAATTGTAGGAATTTAATCCACTTATAATATTTTATTTTAAAAAATGTCAAACTTGTCACATTAAGTTTTCGATAAGTATAAATTATTTAATATATGATTATCCAAAAGAAATGTTGGACAATAAATATTCATTTTAAAGATAATATATTTATATTAAGCTTTTTAATTTGATTGATATTTTTATATAAAAATAATTACCTTAATGGATTGCATAATGATGTTGTAGCAATTGATTAATTAATTCAATTAACAAATAAATGATGTTAAAAATATTAAAATAAATATAATTTGAGATAATAAATTTCATAAGTGAATTTTACAGATTAATATGATGTTTTAGGGATATATTAAATTATTTTTCTAAAATATCTATTTTTATTGATATTAATAAAAGTCAACATAATGAATGGTTCAAAATAGACCTTAATGATATTTTAATGTAAATAATATTTTATAAAGTGATATAAAATTCAAAAAAAATATTTTATTTATTAAATTGATTGGTATAAGGTTTAAAATATAATCAGCGATCAATTTATGGATCTTTATAGAATTTATAGTAACAACATCAAGCCTCCAGAAATTAGAAAACCATGTTGTCATGGTAAAAGTTAAATGGATTAAATTAGGGTTCTACCAAAACGGTAAGGCTATAAACATAACCTAAACATATCTATAAATTACTAGATAAATATTATTCAACCGATATCACATTAATATCCATTTTTATGTGTTTAATGGAAAATATTCCCTGAAAATAACTTACATATTATTTTATACAAATATAGTTACAAAATGAGTCTCTCTTTGTATTTAATATCTTTTATGCCTTCATATAAGGGAAAAATGAAGACATGAATGAGCCTAAATTTTTATTTTTGTATTAATAAAATTATTTTCATTATATAAATTTATATTTACTTTTTATAAGTTTTATAATTACCTTAAATGCATATTCAATGCTAATAAATTATTTATTTAATTTAATAGAAAAAAAATCAAATTTAATAGTATTAATTTTGATATTTTTGGGATGAGTTAATGTGTATAAAAAATATTATATTTATATATATGATATATTATAGTGTTTTTACTACGTTAGATTCGAATTATTACTCTTTTAGGATGTATATGAATCAAAATTAAATGAATATTTCCAAATTTGACAATAATGAAATTTAATTTAATTAATATTTTTATTAAATTTTAAATAAATCATAAAAAAGTAAATAAGAAAAAACAGGATAATATATTTTCAATAATATCTTAACCTATTTATTAATAGTCCATTTTAATGTCATTCTTTCTAGAATAGACTTGTTATATTTTAATAGTTTGATGATTCCTGAATGCTCCCCTCACATCGATTATAAAAGGGAAGCTCTTCTCTATCTTTTTTATACCACTTTGAGCCATCTATATTTCCAAAATATAACCATTTATCCTATTAAAATCCCTATATATATTATATAGATTATAATCCTTCCAAAATAAAAATCCTCTATCCCTTAATAAGAGATCAAGGGACGTTCGCCAAAGAAGAGGTATTCATTTTAATGACTCTTTCAAGTTTATATCTTATTCTACTTCATCTTATTTATTTTGTTTCTATAGTAATTTAATAAATTAAGTATCATTTATATAATTATTTATTATTAAGATTTTTTTAATAACATATTGAACCTTTTATCCATTCCATGAAAAACAAAATCACCATGTCTATGTAGATATGACTTAAAATATCGACGTTTTGGTGTAATGAATTGTTTCACAACCAATTTACATGAATGGGTATGATTATGAAAATAGTGGACATATATTATAATTATTAATTGATATTTACTATTTAAAAATTAATATATCGTACACCTCCTTACCCGTTAAGCATTATGGGAATGATACCTTCACTCATGAGTATGTATGACCTACTTTCTCTGGAGAAGGATGTAATTCAATTTCCATGTTCCTAATTCAAGAATTATTATCAGAATGTATATAGGGAATAAATATAATATTGGAAAATTAATAAAATTATAGTTATTATAAAACTATTTCCCATGAACATGAACTAGGATATACTTGACAACACATGCATTGAAAAACAAGTAGTTACTACAAAAAATAAAGGTAATAACAAAATATTATTTACTAAGAGATGATAAAATGATATTAGAGGTTTATATATGATATCAAAAATATGAATATGTTTTTTTATAAATATAGAAAATGGCTTAAATCATTATACAGGAGGTTAAATCACGTGAAACTTAGAGAAAACACAAGGTAAGTTAATTTCATCTCACTTTTATTTATACAGGATACACAACTTATTCGACAAAAATTAAAAATTTGTGGTTTATATAATGTATATTGAATATTTTATCATGAACCTCCCAATATTCATTGTATATATGGTTTTTTTGGCTGAATTTGAATAAACTGATAAAAGTGGTATGGATTTATTTCACAATCTCATCATATTTCAGGATTGATTATGTTTATGTCTCCATCAAGGAATATTTCTACTCATTATCTATATTTTAAAAATATTATTTAAAATGGATTGTTATATTATCCTACAATAGGTTAATGCCATTTTACCTATGTTTTACTTTTTTAAAAACGTTTTGAATGTTATCATCATGTCTCATTCAAAATAATACCCATTTTGGTTTTATTAACAAACTGAATAGAATATGTGTTTCAATATATATGAAATGAACATAAATTACACCATTTATAGCCACTCAAAATTTTTAAATCATATAATATTTTAAAAAAAATCAATGAAAATTATTTTCACACTATTTTGTAATATTTTTTAAAAAAATCAATGTGAAAATGGATTTATCCACAAGAATTTTTTTTAATTATATTTCTATTCATAAATGGCCAAAAATACTTTTTATACTTATGATTCATTGGGTATATATTTTATAAATATCATCCCTATTCATCCATTGTAATTTTTATCATTAATTTGACTGTGAATGTTCTAGTTTGATTCAATTCATGTATTAAGGAAATATATTTAATGGGAAAGGTATTGACATTTTGTATGATAGTTTTTGAAGATGAATTTTTAGGTTTATTATATATAAGACATTTCATATGAGGTATTTATTGGACATAGTATTTGAATGGTGATGCCCACTATATCCACTCGATACATTGTAAGGCTTCGTAAGACATACTAGACCAGGTTTTTTATAAATTCATATCAATTTATGTAGTCTTCATAGAAGAGACCCTAATAGTATGTTCTACACATCTAGAATTATTAATTCTTTCATTATTATATTTTTTAATGATATTCAATTTGATTATTCAACTATTATAATATCCATGGTTAAGGTTCATTCTCATGCGACTACTTATATGGAATTATTTACCCTCTTCTACTCGATCCCTATGAATCTCAATTAACTGAATATATGGTATGTGTATTAGTTAATTAACTAACCATAAATGTTTATTTTTATTGATGATAGAGTATTCTATAGGTATACTCTTAATAATAATCTAATATCACCCCTTTATAATGTTTAATTTTTTTCATGGATGCCAAGAAGCTTATTATTATTGATATGTTGGGTTACTCATGGAGTGTAATTGCCTTCTAAATGAAAATAATTTTCTAATTTTATGTTTTTAATGCAATTTTAATTTCAAATATTTATATATTTTACAAAGACAACTAAACCATTTGGTCCTTCGGGATGTGATTCCATCTAATCGTGCAAATGTAATTAAGTAAGGCACCAGCTCCGAGCTACTAGGGTCAGGGTCATTACATCAATCCATCATTGAACCATCTCACCCTGGAAATGTCATCACCTTCCATAGAAGGAATAAATTGGGATACATGTTTGATATTAACTGGAATATATATATTTGATGTATCTCTTGAATACAGGTTCTTAAACTCATGTCTTTATCTACTGTCAGCATCTCCATGAAAATATACTTGATGAAACTATCCTAAAAATCATTCCATTATTGTCCCTCCTGTAACCATCTTGAACCTATATGTACTACCACCTATTTTTCTATCCAATAAGAATATAAGTATCCATCTACACCCTCAAACATATAAGTTTCATGAGCTGTTCAAAAATTATTTTCAAAATATCAATCCATTTCACTACATTCCAAGGTCCACCCTTAAGTTGATATAATTGTGGGTGCTAATACTATAATACCACCACTAGAAAATATAGGGATAACTCATCCTATTTTTCTTTCCTTTCAATACTCATTATGATTCATTCCAATATCACCATTAGATTTATCCCTATTATTGGACTAAAATATGTAATCTAATATAGCATACACGCCTTCCTATAAGACTCTTTCTGTCGATCATAGTCAGTGTTTCTATCATAAGCCTCATACCATGCATGCTCTAGAAGCAACAAATCTACACCCTCCAGATTCTCCATTATAATCCATTAATGTTGAATAACACCGAAGTCCAAATTCAATGTCCAATACATCAATATTATTATATATATATCTATGATAGGGAAAGATGTAATAGAAAAAACAACTCCCCACCTCTATAATCACCTACCGCACCCATGTGATATGTCATCAGGCCTCATGGCCCCATTAATACCTATAACAATGTTATTTATCACATATTAAATATATCAAATATCATAACTCATGGATGGTTTCCAATAATGACATAAAATGGATATACACAAACACATTTCCTTCATTTTTTTGAGATTTTAAATATCTCACCCCATTTCATTAATCCTACTGACCCATTATAGATTGAGGACTATATATTGTATACAAATTGCATCATATACTAGTCTCATTAAGAACCTGATACTTGGAAAGAATGACTTGAATTCCACCTGGAAGAGATATAGTTACACACTTTTTAACATTATATTGACATATTAAATATCATAACCCCTATTCACTTATTCAAGATCCCTAATGAAAATAACATGCATAATCACACATCTAATGAGCCTATCTTCCTAACCTGATGTTAAAATACTCTTCCATTTCAATACCAGGATAGGGGTTAAATTTTCAAATTCCCATAACATCCCAAAGTAGTGTTATAATCATGGTGTAAATGAATCAATAATAAAACTGAAAAGCATAAAATAAAATTATCACCATTGGAAAAATGTTATATACTCTATACGAGGTGTTACCAGAACCCAAACATGATTTCTTTACCCTTCTCTAACTAGGGAAAAGTATCTGGTCTACCATAAACCAACTTTTGAGACAAAAGAAAATTAAATACCTGATAATACCGTTTTAGTGCCTCGACCTTGGAGCCACTTAAAAGTCATTCTCAAGTCCAAAGGAAAACTAGGTCTTAGGCACACATCCCAATACCCTAAATGTTACTGGCACTCATTTAGGTTGTAATTGGGTAATAGTGGGGAGAAAATACCCAATGGTGATGTTAAAAATAAATTTCATATGATAATAAAACAATAAATTAGCATAAATATTAGACATAGTGGAATCAATATAACATAATAGCTATAATAATTTAATATATACAACCATACAAGTCCAATAATTTATATATTTCATGGAAGTGAAATAAGACAATAAGCATTCTTTACCATGGAAAACCATATACGGACATAATCAAAATCCCAAAAAGAACTCCATATCTGAGAAGAGAATAATTTTGGTCCATATTATATCCATCCCATGCATATAGGCATCCCAGATCACTATGGTTCATAGATCAGTCTTATTCCCCGACATAATATCAAATACATAAAGTCTACACACGTCTTGAGGGGCGCATGTAAGGTATGAGTATGAACTCAGTATGCCTAAAACCACATATATTTCTCTAATATCCATATTTACACATGTATATGCATAAATAAATAAAAAGAAACAAAAATAATTTATAAAATTCTCTACCCAATTTACTCTTTCTCAATATCCATGAGGAAGATGTTTCTTAAATTGGCCAATGAAGGAAAACTGAATAATGTATAAATAGTCAACCAAATAGAATAATATATGTATCTCATCCAAAATGTTTTCACTACACAAATCATTCCAATAAATAAATCATGAAGCCTCAGATCATGTTCAAATGGCATTCCAACAACATTCCAAAAAAATATGTCAAAAGATCCTTGGACTTACATTCATGGAGTCCCTATCCACCCAATACCCCAACATCACATGGTGTAATGATATATATCCTACAATGAATAATAAATCACAGTCCTCTCTATAATACAATTTCTTGAAAAACAGTGATATCAATTGTTCAATAATCTTAGACCAACTTATCTAACAAATATAGAGAGCCTCACCCACAACTAATTGATTTACACACCATTAACCATGGATTTCTGTGGCAATCACATCTCGCACAACTTATTCCCAACACTATCCCCTAAAACTCTAAACCAATGGAGGCCACCACCCTTAATGAATTTTTAACACCAAATCAATTGATTCTAATCAATGATTACATGAATCCAAATCCAACATCACCAATGATGGTGAGTGACAATCACTGAAAATATTGAAGCCACATTTTCTGACTACCTCATTGAAACATGTGAACTTCATCCCACATCTCTAGAATTTTCATCACCATCCACCCCATCATGATAATTAAATCACCTCAAACCCAATGGTCAACACCACCCCTCATATCCGAAGCCACACCCTTAGCCTATGGAACCTCATTATCATAGTACTGGTGGTCAATATCACCATAATACATCAGGTTATGATCATCACATTCCCATAGAAAAAAGACATTAATATCATAATATAGTTAGTTTAAATAATTTAACAATGGATATTACCTACCAATCCTACCACAAGTCTCATACCCAACAAATAATATTTATGTGAAGCAAGGGTGTGCCCATAAGTATTTGAGTAAATTTATTACAATTTTAAAACAAAAATTAATTTATTAATGTTTTTAACATGAAAATCCCATGAATGTACGTTAATAACCCACTATATAACACATATATATTTAATGAAAAATATAGGAACAACCTATATCTAAATCATATTCACTCACTCACAAAATATTGGAATCTAATATGATCCAACACAAAAGAAAAAATGATTATTGAAACACAACTTAAATATATTTAAAAATTACTCAGATGGAAATATAATTCCAAATAGTGGGGTAAAATAATAAATGAATCATGGGAAATGAAGGGATTAATTATATTCCTCCAACACAAATGAAAACATTCGATGTATATCTCAAATTAAAGATTATAAATGGAACTGAATAAAGGGATATGAGGTGCTCTATGTCTGGGGGGAGGCGCATGAATGTGAGGATAAATAAAGGAGATTAAGAAAATTGAAGTAATGGATGGTTTAATAATATCACCCCTATTAAATAAACCACTTGGTAATGCTATACAATTAGGATAACCATGTGAAAACCATGTAGTTCCGCTGTCTAAAGTCTCTTACACTTCACATGAACATGGGAAAAAATTTAAACCATGCGAAACCTATGCATATCACCCCTAAAAAATACATTAGGTTCCTCACCTTGAAATTTCTTTCTAACCATTCCCTAATTCTAATGGTTATTATAGTATGTTCTAGATGGTTATCTCTAATCATATTTGAACGATGTTACATATGCAACAACTCCTAGATTTTTTTTTCAATGCGCAACCCTCATGAACCCAAACTAAACCAATAGGACACCAATAAGGCCATAAAACCCTTCTAAACAAGTTCTTATACATTGAAATTTGTGAAATTTCTATTAGAAGAATAATTTGATAGTTGTACCATCCAAAAAACATAAAATTCTAATTTACCTAAAAATAATTCTCATTCTGTAAATTTGTGATGTTTCAACTAATTTCCATAATGTTCATTATTCCCTAAATACTATAATGGTAATAATTCCTAATCGTCATAATTATACATAGAATAACACAACCACCAATCGCATAATTCATCATTCACTACCAAAAGTAGAATGTCGAGCCAAAGGCAATGCTTCTGATCATTTATTAAAAGGAAATAAAAAGTACAGAAAGGCGGATGGGATCAAACAAACAAAAGAAGTCCTCATCCACCAAACACCATGTATAAATATCATAGTATGACAAATCATTAACATAATCAGAGTCACTAGAAGGCTCCCATTCAGATTGAGACTTATCCTGATTGAAAATATTAAGATGGTATGTTTCCACCGTCCTAGATATCTTCGAAAATGATCTGGTAGACACATTCCTAGGAAGGTTAGAATAATCCTTGCGTGGTCACTGCTTTGAAGGAACAGAGGTGAATCCCTCACTATGAGTTATCTTTTCCTTTCCGCACAAGACTGCTTCTTTAAAAGAATCATGTCCACCACTGCCAGAAGCCTTATAAGGGGTACTGATTCCCCTTTTATCATCAGAAACAATTCCCCATTTCACAGATAAATTAGAATATTGAAAGAGCTTCTGAATTTCCTGGTCAAAATCACCATGCTGCTGCTTCTGAGTTTCCTGGTGACAATTAACATGCTGCTTCTTTTGAGTTTCCTGGCGACCATCAACATGCTGTTGTGCATCAATCTGATTGGAGAAATCAATTTGAGAATGATCCTGGACCATCAATATTGAAGAACATGCAGAGACTTCCCTATATGAAGTGACCTCTTTAGACAAATCAACTTGAGGGTCCGAGTGGACACTATGAGTTTTATCTAGAGATACATCCACTAGGTAACTCTTGCCTTTAGATACATGAGAATCAGATTTCCGAGAAGTCCTCACATCATCCATAATGGAAGTTTTCTCTTTAAGTGAATCACCATCATGAACGATGGGATTTGACAAAGTTGCATCATTCTTCCTTGACTTCTTTCGGCATGGATTTGTGGGATGACCCATCACCCCACATTCCTGACAAGAAACATACTTCCGACACATCTCTAGAGCATGTCTAACAGCCATACATTCATTGCAAAAGAAGAGTTTTTTTTCATACTCAACATCAATATAAATGATGTCAGAAGGAGTAGAAAGAGTTACCTTGTCAATTAAGATAGAACATAGATCATCCTCTACCAACATCCTGGAAGAGTGACCAAACCGAACATCATTAGTCTCCTTGTCAAGACGAATAGAAGTCCCAATTGTTCTGGAAATATTATACAAAATCCTTGGATGCCAGAAGACCCAGTTGAGTCCATGAAGATGAACCCAGACCTGAGAAAATTCATTTCTTGCACATGAAACAATAAAGTCCAAAGACCATTCATGTAAATGAATCCAACCATATTTAAATAGGAGAGTCCCAAATCTCCATGAATGAAGCTTCAAATCATTTGAAGGAAACAAGCCATGAAAAAAACCATGGCCAAGAGAGATGCATTTCCAGTTAGAGAAGCCCCATAAGATCGAGGTCCTGCAAATCAAATCATTAATCTTCCAAGTTTATTCACCTTTAGGAAAAACAATTCGTGCAATCAATGATTTTTCACCAATTGTCGTTCTCTCAGCGAGCGCTTCAAGGTTAGCTTCAACATGAGCAGATGATCCCTTATGAAGGATTCGACCAGGGCATGAGTCCTTGAACATACCCAATGAACAAAATCCATCCTGATTCATCTCTGAAATTTTATTCTGTAATGAAGTAGCATAATATTTAGAAGGAAACATATTATAACCGGTTGGATCCACCATAGAATCCTGCATCAACGCACTCTCCTTTAGAGCAGATGGCATCTGCGACTCACCATGGTTCATAATCACACTCTCAACATCCCTATGCATCACATCCTTAGATTTCAAAAAGAGAACTGCAGTCGAACGTTGCATGTCATCAGATCGATCCGGAGGATCTGAATCCAACCGAGGACAGGCTGAGATGCGAGTATTCAAAAAGTCCATAGGGTTGCAGGTATTCATGAAATTCCATAGATCATGCATTGCATGATGAGATTTTTTCAGTAGATCTGAAACTGAATGAGGACATGTCAGGAAACCAGTCTTCAGTGCATCCGTAGGGTTACAAGAAGCAATCAGATTTCGTGGATTAGAAACCGGAAAATACGCCGACGCTGCTCCACTAGGAGGAATGAGGTTGAAGGCGAGGTAATGAGGAATGGCCACTGCCAAACCCTAGAAGCCATCATCGAGGGAGGCGGCTCCCGCTACCTGAAACGCCATCAGTAATAATTATCATTCACTACCTAACATGAAATATAAATCCCGCATCCCATGATTATTACTATATTATTCCTAATGCATCCCTTTTTTATACTCTTCGTGGTAGGAATGATATTTTTGGGAGAATTTAAGCTTATGAATTTCCCCATTAAAAATAACTTAGTCTATAGTGATTATATTCATAATTTATTCCATGATTTATTAAAAAATATTATCACATGATGTTCAAAAAAATGTTATTGTATTGTTATACTATTTAATTTTCTAACATAATAAACTAGTTTTTTAGAAATAAGAGTTCATTTATTAATGAATGAAAAATTTTGGTTGTTACATAGGCATATGAAATGTTTTTCTAGTTAGAGGAAGTGGAATACCCATCTAGAATTATATATGTGGTTCAAGATAGAGTATATTCCACTAATGACATATAGAAAACATATATATGGTTTTTGGGTGGGAAAAAGCCCCCTGGACTGTATGTTCTAAACGATTGTGTGTGTGTGTGTGCCTGTAGTTCCCTGGAGAGGTGATACCCATGGTTGTATGTGTTATTATGTTCCAGGGTGGGATTTATTAACCAACATATTGATTTCATAGTAATTATTCTATACTGGGATATGACATTGGTTATTTATTGTATGGTATTGCGGGTGAGCTCCAACCATATTGTGTATGTGTCAAGGTGGGATGTGGAACCTTGGGAAATGATGCCTTGGTGACTATTACATGGTTGGATGTAACTCATGGGGTTTTATTTTATATAAGGATCTTGGGATGATGGATACCCATGATGTATTAGATATGATTACTCAGGGAGTATTATTCCTATCGGTGTATGTGATATAAGGTATCGAGGAGGATGATGCATCTCAGGTATATGATATTCTGCTATAGGTTCAAGGGTAGGACACATTACCCCTCAGTGATTTTCTAAACTGTATTTGATTTAGGAAATGGTTCCCCCTTGTGATATTCTAATTAGGTTCTAGGTATTTCTGTGGTTTCCCATGATGGTTGTGTCAAATAATTAGAGTCATTTGTCACTCGATGAAGTTGGTATGCCCAACATTGGGTGTCAGATTAGAACTATATGGATGATGGTGGTTATTTAATTAGGCATCAACAATTATTTATTTGTTGTTAATATCACACATTCATACTCTAAATCTACTTAATAACATGACATTTCAATATATATGTTCCTTAAATAGATAATATTCTTGATTGCTTCCTCCACTAGATACATCAAACCAAAATAAAAAGTTTGATAAATATAGATAAAAATATAACAATTAAGTATGACTATTAAAATAATAATCATTGAATTAGTGGATATAAATAAGATTAATTATTTTATTATATATATATATAATATAAACTATACCATTAATAGAAATGAAATCCAATTAATATATATAAACTAACAATGAAATTAATATATCCATAATGAGATATCTTTATAAATTGTATTTCTATTTTAGAACAAATATATACATAGTAACTAAATTACTAAAAGGTATATTAATTACATTAAAAATATATCTAAATATATGTATAATTTTTTAAAAAATAATAATAAATTATAGTTAGCATTTAAAAAGTTTCTATATTTCATAAATGAATAGTTTCCCACTATAATTTATGATTTTATTTAAATATTGAATTGTAAGTTATTAGAAATTGAATATTAGAAAATGAGAATATTTTTTTGATTAATAATAAAATAATATTAAAATTTACCATTTTTTCTTTTCTAACCTGATTAATTTTTATTGAATAATGGAAAATATCATTTTTCAATCTAATGACTTTATTGGAACTATTAGTTTATAAGTATGAATTATAAATTGATGATTACCTTTTATAATACAATATATATATAATTTACTTAATATTTTTAAAAAATATGGTTTTTATTTACAAATACAATTATCCTTTAAGAACTAAATATATATTTTTTCTAGAAAACATATTTAATATATTATACATTTAGAATGATTAGAATTTTAATCACTCTTAAAAAGGCAATTTAATAAAAATTATTAAATATTTGGAATTACTCATTCTTAATTATGTAATAATCCCCACATTATTTTAGTTCATAATGGATATCCTCCTTTAGGTTAAACATGTAACCATGTTAAAAACTAAAATGTAAAATGAAAGAATATTAGAGTTCAAGAAATAAAACAAGTTTAAAACATGATTTGGAATGTATCGTTGGAAAAATATCAACATTGTATATTTAAATATCCATTTTTATTCAATTATATATCCAATTTCATTGAATTTGGATTCAAATTATTGATAATATTTGGATATGTACAAAAAAGCTGTCTCATGTCACCCATAAAGGGACACTTCTCTAATTACACCCCCTCACAACCAAACCTATATAGTTCAGACTATTCCTTACCCAATCCTATCATCAATATTCATATAATCCTTTAATAGTTTATTCTCTTGTAAATATAGAAACCCAAATATTCCTATCCACTTTGAAAATGAGATAGTCGAAGATGTTAAGAATACATGTCTAACTGATTCTTTCCCTTTTCAATTTATTTATGTGCGCTTATTCTTCCAAAAATTAAATTTATGATTATTAAAATAATAACATAAGTATAATTAGTTTATGTTTTAATTATTATAAATATGTTTTATGCATTAATAATGATTTTGTATTAAATTACAGAAAATAAAAACATGAATTTTTTTTGATGATTACCACCTCAATGAATTAACATTTTTTTCACCACATAACATGGATGGTTTAAAAGGGTATGTTGACTAAAAATTATTATATTCATATAATTTTTTATATTATTTAATAGTGACTCATATAGTTATATTCCCTCATTCCATGAAACCAAAATCATCACTCATTCATATGTGTGGACTACCACATTCGTACATATGTGTATTCCATTTTTCATTAAAAAAAATCATGGATTGATATTATAATTATTTTAAATGATATATTTTTTTAAATATGAATAATTTTATGGTAATGAAATTTTAATAACATACTAATGATATGGATGATAAGAAATTGTTATTAAAGTATCTATCTTAATGAAAACAACTAACAACCAATAAGAATTTATTCATATTATGAAATATTTTATTTTCGAATAATTCATTTGTTACGTCCTTCCAATTATGATATATTACACTAATAAACACTAAACATGATAACTATTAGTCTAGTTTTAATATATTACATCTAAAACACCACATTATCTTCCATTAATCACTGGAAGTTCATATTTGGGATTGTTTGATAACACGCATACATAATCTGGTGAATTTATATCGTGGATGAAAATTGGAACATAATTACTATTATAATATAATATAAACATTTAAATATTTTTTTTGCAGTTGATGTTAACAATATTTTTCAACTCATTAATTAAGAAAACAACATTTCTTAGTCAAGAATCACCAATATAGGCTTGTTATCAATTTAATTATCAATGATTAAGACAAAAACACTCATGAAAGGATTATAAAACACAATAAATTATTATATACAATTTTTAATATTATAATTAATGAGTAGGTATGTATAAAATTTGGGATATGAATGAATAACAACATTAGTATTATGAAATTAGTTTAGAACGAACATGGTTAATCACACCAAATTTTGAAATAGGTGATATATTAATTATTATAAAATAGGTGGATAAATATTAATAAATCTTATAAAATTTTATTTTCCAAAAAAAATTTTAAATTAAGAGGCTTTAGTTATACATGAACATAGTATTAATTAGACTAATATGATAAATAAATAAAGAGGTTCCTTATCTAATTTTCACATCAATGAGACATTTTTTATATAGTTCACCATATTTTATTTTATATATTGTATAGAATAAAATATTTCTATCATGTTTGATAATTTCATTATTTTTATTAGATTATAATTTTATATTTTATGATATGTAAAGACCCAGAAATTTCAAGGAAATTTTTTTTCTTAAATTCTTTGGAATTTTATGAGTACACAGTTTCTAACTGCAACTGATTCCGAGGCCCAGTGTGCCAGAAATAATTTTATAAAGTTTAGCTCAGGTACGTTCAGTGAACAAACAAGAGGGTTTTTCTATCTTTTGAACCAGTTATCGAAACTGAAATCTGAGGGCACCAATGAACTCGTAGTGCTGGTATTCGCTTAAGGGGACCTTTACCGCAATTGCATTTTATGCCGGTTGAATGTTAATAATTGGAAATTTAGAATAAAATATATAAAATTGGTAGTACACAATTTTATTTATATATATGGTAGTAATATCCTACAAAGGGGAGTTAATGGTGGGATCCACAACGACCTAACATCCCATGTGTGGATATCTGTGAGGTGGGGCCCATACAAACCCCAACCATTCATCTTCCTTAAACTCCCTTAAACCTCCCCCTTTATTTAATTCATTAACACCTCCCCTTATTGAATGAGAACTCTTCCTCTCCCTCTCTCTCTCTTTATTGTTTTCTAACACACCTCAATTAATGAATTCAACATCTTCAATTATTTAATTAAGTGATTTGAATTTTTAATTTCATGTGTTAATAAAATAATAGCAATAGAAATTTTTTTTGGCACATGTTTTGTTGGGAGGATATTTGAGAGAGAACTTGTGTAAAAGAAGAAGAGAATTCCTTTTTCGTTGAATAACACAATCCTTCCACGAAGAAAGATGCCTCTTCGCTGAAGAATGCTGAATTCATGAAGAGTGACATCATGCCTTTCTTCCTCTTCTCTGAAACAAGTGTGGAGACGCTGCTTCCTCCGCGGGTGCACTCCGACATTGTCTATGAATCCTCTCCCCGCGACACTTTATTCTTTGGTGCCTGACGTGCGACATAAATAATCAAGGTAGGGGGATTATATAAAATTTCAGTTGATTAAAACTATTCTTTTTATTAATTGGTTTTTCCGAAATGAATTCGGCCAACTGTTACCACCTAACACTGAGGGCGCGGGCCGAATGGACACGACCTAACAACCCTCCGTACGTTCTTTTATTTTCAATTGAGACCATGTAATAAATAGGTGGTGACAAACAGAGGCAGAGGGAAAAGAAAGTGTCAGCTGCGAGAGGAAGAACCGAGGCCCGCAACTGCGGGCCACTCGACCTGGAAAGAACCGGCCAACTATAGCCGGCCGGGATGAAGGGAGGAACCGCGGTGACCCACGGAACCATGCTGCAGAAGTCCACGACACTTTTTCTGCGGGCTACATTGGTTGAAGAAATGGTCGGGCGGAGGAAAGCCACAGCGCCAGGAGGGCATCGTGCCGGGCGAACCGCAGCCCACATGTGGGGGCCACTTGCTCCCAAAAGGCCGACCGGCTTCAGCCGGTCGGTTAGGGAGGGGGGTGCTGCTTTGCGCCACCGGTTCGGGTAGACGGGGTTCCACCCTCCCCGCCTTGGACCTCTCGGCCAGCCGGCCGAGCCACGGCCACGGAGGGACATATCCTATCAGGTCGGATTGCGCTGTTCCGGGTCAGGCACCACCGGGCCGGACCGCGCCCCACCGGGCCGGGCCGCACCCCCTCGGGCGGAGCCATGCCCACTTGGGCTGAGTCGTGCCCCTTCGGGCTGGGCCGCACCCCTCGGGCCAAGCCACACATTTCATCGGGCTGGTCCGACACACTACCGTGTCGGACCCACCAAAATTGGGTTAACCCGACCCGTCGTCTCACTGGGCTTAACGGGCCGGGCCCATTTTCACTTAAATGTAAATAACGTAAAGACCACGCATCTGATCGACGTGCTGTCTGCGACACTCAGACCCTCGCAATGAGACGGTCCCTTTGCGATAATCTAAGTGATTTTTAGATGACTTTGGGAAATGACTGGGTTAGAAACGAGGGTATTTTTAATCGGGCCCCTGGAACGGAAAAGCCAATATTTCTCAGAACGTGTGTCTGATTGACGCGCCATCTGTCGCATTGAGTATCTTTTTATGATACATAACGTAGGGATACAACAACTCCGGAGTTTTTGATAGTTGATGTATTGAACCCCCTTGGCTCAAGGAGCGGGCCCTCCAGGAATCGAGCGTGCTGTGTGCGGGACCCCTAGAGATGGCTACAACTACGACAACTACCTTCCTAGGATCCTTCATGGGTTCGACGATGATGACCACTGTACTTGGATCCTCTATGGGTTCAGTAGTGATGACGACTGTACATGGATCCTATGTGGGTTCAACAGTGACGACAAATGTACTTGGATCCTTCGTGGGTTCGGCAGTGGTGACAAGTGTACTTGGATCCTATGTGGGTTCTCCAGTGACAACTTCTGTACTAGGTTCCTACGTTGGTTTGACAGAGGAGATGATTCAAGGGCTACATCTAATCATCTCCACCCTTCATCGTGAGTAGTATACCTATGTGTGTTGATTCTTGACTTGCAATCAATACCAACGGTGTTATTGACTTCTTTCCTGTGTGGAACGGGTTGTGCTAGGGCTCAAGAGTTTTAGAAGAACTGTAATTGATGAATTAGGTATATGTATGGTCATATACCTAAGTAGAGTTTGTTGATACTTAGTGATTGTATATTTCCTTTGATGTTTATCCTTTTTGGATTCCGGGAGACCTTTTGGGGTCTCAAGGTTTCTACTGTGTAACGTATACTCACCCCTGCCCAGGCTATGCTCTCACTACTTTCTGTTGGATGCAGATGATGGACAACACTGATCAAGGTGGAGGTTTGTGGAGCTGGATGGTACTCGGAGGTAGACCACTTGGTGGAACGTACACTGGGCGGACGGCCGGACCTGAGGATCTGAGGATACCATCTGTACCCACCCTTCAGGTGGGATATACGGAGGACGACTCAGTGGTTGCCGCTATACTTTACTGTTGTTGTACTTTCTTTTCAGTTGTACTGTACTTTCAGTTGGGTTTGTATACTAGCCCATTTACTTTTCAGCACTTTCTTTTGAACTCAGTTTTACATAGTGCTTTATTTACTTGCGTACTATGTTGTGTTTGTTTACTTTTATAATGGAAATTCCTTCCATTTTATTGTGATTTATGCCTTTGGTAGTAGTCTCCTGCCCCTGGCCTTTGGAAGGCGGACATGGGGTAGTCACGACACAGGCCTTGAGGACGGGTCATGACAAATTGGTATCAGAGGTGTCAGTTCTACCATAGAACTCAGGACTCTGATCTTTATTTTCTATGAAAAAATAGTGTTAAGAGAATTGAGTGTGTTTATCAGTACATGGAGCCCAGTGTTGCTGTGGCGGCCGACATATCCCAACACCAGGACCCTGGCTTCTGATTTCCAACATAATGTACGACAACAATAATTGCATATGAGTTTCAAATGTTTTCATTGTGTTTACATTGTGTCAGCTCAATAGGTATACTGTTTGACCGTGGCGCACCTGTTTCATTTCAGGATGGCCCCACGAAGGTAGCCATCTAGGGTTTCAAGTCGCGTACGAGATGGCATCCCACCGAGCAATGAGGCCTCGGTGCATGGCCCCATCATAGCAGAGGCACCAGCGGTGCCACTACCCGCTGAGCCACCAATACTACCAGCCCCAGTAGCAGAGAGTGCATGCCACCTGAGTGCACTGCATGAGTTTCAGCGATAGTGGCCACCCTGGTTCCGCGGAGAGACGGACTCTTATGCAGCCGAGGATTGGATGGAAGCTATTTTCAGAGTCTTTAGATTGGTAGGGACACAAGATGACCTTATGGTGATCCTTGCCGCGAATCTACTGCACACAGTAGCAGGTAGATGGTGGAACATGATGCTCTAGGTGCATGATGAGGCATCTCTACTTTGGACGGTCTTCGACAGTCTCTTTCGCTATGAGTTTGTTCCAGCCACCCTTCGTGCAGTGCAGATTCAGGATTTACTTCATCTGTGGCATGGCAGCATGATAGTTTCTCAGTACACGGTGAGATTTACTGACCTCTCGTGCCACTCCACGGACATGGTACAAGACCCATTCCTCCGGTCCTGGACCATTGAGCAGGGACTGAGGCATTAGTTCAGGGATTTGATGATCTCCCTCAGTATTCTGACATAGGCAGGAGTGCTAGAGTGAGCCCTTTTTGTGGAGAGCTTTCTTGCTAAGAAGATTCCAGCAGCGAGACCCACCGCAAGGCAACACGTAGCAGAGTCTTCTGCAACCATTAGTAGATACATGTAGCAAAGGTCCAAGCGGACCATGAAGTCAGGAGGGTAACCCCAGGATACTGGTTCAGAGGTGCATGGAACATGAAACAGAGCCAACCATTCGAGGGGCAGGCAGTGTTAAGCATGTGGCGGGTAGGGCCACATGGCTCGTGACTGCCCATCCCGCCATGCAGATGTCCAGCAGATAGTAGAGGGACTTCACAGGTAGAGGCATATGTTCATCCTTGGTGGTCCGTAGTTAACAAGTGGACGATGCAGAGGAGCTGGCCGAGCAGCCGGTGGAGGATGACGCTTTGAGGCTCTACCAGCACCACCACCAGGAGGACCAACACGACCACAAGGAGCTGGCAGATAAGGGAAAACTCAGCTCCAGGCAGTCGAGGCCAACAACCACGACCCACCTGAGATGATTCGAGGTACTATCTGTGTCTACTCCACCATTGTTATAGCACTTATGGACATAGGATCGAGTCATTTTGTTATTGCCACTACGCTTGTTCGGAGCTCAGAGATTCTGATGGAGTCGTTGGCTCGATCCTTATTGCCAGAGACTCATACGGGAGATGACATGATGATTATGAACTAGTACCGACAGTGTGAGTTACTCTATGAGGCGATAGCATTGACCTGGATATTCTTATAGTGGCGTCGAGGCCTTATGACATCATCTTGGGTGAAGACTGGTTATCTACAGTCCATGCCTAGATCGACTGTATTAAGTGCAATGTATGGTGTGTCCGCATTGATGGGAACAATTTCACCATCACCGGCGTGAAGGGAGCCTTTGTAGTGCAGGATGGACTTACTCAGATAAGAGGGTAGCCGACCACACATCAGTTGGCTAGTCTCATCCTAGGTGCGGTTGATGTGCGGTGTCTGAGTTTTCCTATTGTGGTGGATCAGTACACGAATGTTTTTCCTGAAGATGTTCTAGGACTACCTCCTTGCCAAGAGGTAGACTTCTACATTGACCTGTACCCTAGGAAAACACCGATATCAACTCCAGAATATCGGATGGCTCCCACCAAGCTTCGTGAGCTGTGGATACAACTGGAGGTCTTCCAGGGAAAAGGATTCATTCAACCCAGGGTTTCACCCTGGGCTTCTCCGATTTTGTTCTCCAAGAAAAAGAAGGAGAGCTTACAACTATGTTTCGACTACCGTCGCCTGAATTAGGTGATTGTAAAGAACTAGTACCCAATCTTGAGGATTGAAAACCTGATTGATCAGATAAAGGGAGCACGCTGGTTCACGAAGATAGACCTAAGGTCAGGCTATCCCAAGCTCAGAGTTTAAGATGAGGATGCGCAGAAGATGGCCATCAGCTGTTGGTATGGACACTATGAGTTCTTGGTTATGCCCTTCGGCATAACCAATGCACCTTTCATGTTCATGAGTCTCATAAACAAGATCTTCAAGCCTTACCTCTATCGTTTTGTCATAGCCTTCATCGAAATCATACTGATTTACTCGACTACTGAGGAGGAGCATGCCTACCACTTGCGGGATGTACTAGACACAATCTGAGAGCACCAAATTTATGGTAAGCTCTCTATGTGCTAGTTCTGGATTTGAGAGGTTCATTTCATGGGAAACATCATCTCGGAGGCTAGGGTTTTAGAGGACCCAATGAAGATCGAGGTGGTACATTCTTGGTTTCCACCCAAGAGCATGATAGAGGTGCGGAGTTTTCTAGGTCTGGCTGGGTACTATCGGAGATTTGTGTCAGTGTTCTCCAGAGTTGCAACACTGCTTTCATCTTTGATGAAGATGGGGAAAACCTTCATGTGGTCAGATAGATTTCAACAGTTCTTGTAGGAGCTGAGACAGAGATTGACGAGTGTGCTCATCTTGAGGCTACCAGAGGAGGGTGTAGGGTATGTAGTGTACTGCAACACATCAGGGACCGGACTCGAGTGTGTCCTGATGCAGGGGCGAGCAGTGATCACTTACAGTTCATGGTAGTTGAGACATCATGAGCCGAACTACTCTACCCATGACCTAGAGTTAGCAGCAGTGGTCTTTGCCTTGAAGTTGTGGCGACACTATCTTATGTGCGAGCTCTTTACAGTCTAATCTGACCACCAGAGTCTCAGGTACATCTTCTCATAGAAGGACCTGAACTTGAGACAACGACGATGGCTCGAGTTCCTAGAGGACTATGACATTGAGATAGTCTATACTCATGGGAAGGGGAACATTGTGGCTGATGCTCTCAGCAGGAGATCAGGCATTCAACTACTAGGAGAGGAGATGGAGCAGCTAGATGCGTTGTAGATATCCTTTGTGGATAGAGATGGAGAAAAATTTCTATAGTCTCTTATAGCCACACCTCGACTCCTTCAGTGAGTCAAAGAGGCACAACGTGGGGATGTTGATTGTGAGATGTGACGTGCTCAGATATCCACAGGGTAGGAGCCTGATGGGTTTTCAGAAGGAGGGGAGCACATCATCTTCTTCATGGGACGTAATATGGTACCAATTGAATAACATGAGGATGTGCTAAGAGTGTTTCACACTTCCCCTATAGCGGTATATCCAGGAGTGGTGAAGATGTATCGGGATCTCAGACGATAGCACTAGTGGACGGGCATGAAGAAGGTTGTAGCAGAGTTCGTTTCACGATGCCTCACTTGTCAGCAAGTGTAGGAAGAGTACCAGGTACCAGCAGGCTTGGTACAGCCCCTAGAGGTCCTAGAGTGGAAGTGGGACGAGATATCCATTGATTTCAGGGCTGGGCATCCACGTACAACCAGAGGACATGACTCTATCTGGGTGATTGTCAACCGAATCGCCAAGTCGGCCCACTTACTACCGATAAGAGAGAAAGGCTTAGTAGACATATTGGGATGCCTCTACATCCATGAGATTGTATGGCTTCATGGCGTGACATCGTCTATCATCTCTGATCAAGACACTCTCTTTACTTCCCGAATTTGGATTGGATTATATGAGGCTTTTGGGACACATCTATGTCTGAGCACTGCCTTTAATCCTCAGATGGATAGCCAGACTGGGAGGACCATTCAGACTCTCGAAGACATGCTCCATGCATGTTTCATTGACTTTGGTCGCAGTTGGGATGATCATCTACTCTTGGTGGAGGTTTTTTACAACAATATCCACCACTCCACCATCGGGATGGAAATTAATGATCCACTTTATGTCCGACCTTGCAGATCACCTCTCTGCGGGACTGACCCTGTGGAGTCAGCCCTTATAGGACCAGAGATGGTTCAGGCTATGTCGGAGAAGGTGGAGATCATCTAGGCATGGATGAGGACTGCACAGAGCAGACAGAAGTCTTATGCTAATAGAAGAGAGAGACCGCTAGAGATCAAGGATGGTGACCAAATTTTCTTACTGTTCTCACCTCAACGTAGATTACTGGGATTTGGAAGGGGCGGAATGTTATCTCCATGATTCATCGGACCATTCCAGGTCCTCAGCAGGGTTGGAGAGGTGGCTTAACGTCGGGCCCTTCCACCTTAGTTGCACCGAGTGCACGACGTCTTCTACATATCTCAGTTAAGGAGATACGTGCATGACCAATCACACATCATCGATCATGGGGAGATGTAAATCTATGATGGGGTGACATTCACGGAGGTCCTGGTGGTGATCGAGGATCGACCGGAGCATGTCCTATGGGGATGGTCGATTCCTCTGGTGCTCATTCGTTGGTAGCACGAGCACCTCCAGGAGAGCACATGGGAGCAGGAAGCTCAGATGCATGCTCAGTACAATCATTTGTTCCCCTAGTTTATGTTGTAGCTTTAAGAAGATATAAATCCCTAATGTGGGCTTAATGTAAAGACCTGGAAATTTGAAGGAAATTTTTTTTCTTAAATTCTTTAGAATTTTATGAGTACACAGTTTCTAACGGCAGCTGGTTTGGAGCCCCAGTGTGCCCAGAATAATTTTATAATGTTTAGATCAGTTACATTCATTGAACTAACAAGCATGTTTTTCTATCTTTTGAACCAGTGCTCGGAATTGAAATCTGAGGGCACCGATGAACTCGCAACTCCGGTATTCGCTTAAAGGGACCATTACAACAGTTGCGTTTTATACGGGTTGAAAGTTAATAATTTGAAATTTAGAATAAAATAAATATAATTTGTAGTACACAATTTTATTTATATATATGGTAGTTATAAACTACCAAGGGGAGTTAAGGGTGGGACCCACAACCACCTAACTTCCCATGTGTTGATATTTGTGAGGTGGGGCCCACACGATCCCCAACCTTTCAACTTCCCAAAACTCCCTTAAACCCCCTTTATTTAATCCATTGACAACTCCCCTTATTGAATGAGAACTCTTCCTCTCCCTCTCTCTCTCTTTATTGTTTTCCAACACACCTTAATTAATGAATTAAACCTCTTCAATTAATTAATTATGTGATTGGAATTTTTAATTTCTAGTGTTATTAAAATAATATCCATAGCTATTATTTTATTTTGGAACACGTTGTATTGGGAGGACATTTGAGAGAGATCATGTGTAAAAGAAGAATAGAGTTCCTTTTTCATTGAATAACACCATCCTTCCACGAAGAATGATGCCTCTTCGATGAAGAATGCTGACTCCATGAAGAGCAATGACATGCCTTCTTTCCTCTTCTCCACAACTAGTGTGGAGATGCTGCTTCCTCCTCATTTGCACTCCGACGTCGTCTAAGAATCCTCTCCCCACGATGCCTTATTCCGCGACACCTAATGTGCGACGTAAATTATCAAGGTCGGGGGATTATATACAATTTTTTATGATTTAAATTGTTATTGTTCTTCGTTGAATTTTCTGAAACAAATTTGGCCAACTGTTACCACCTAACGTGGAGGGAGTTGGACGAACACACATGGCCCGACGACCCTTCTTAGTTTCTTTTATTTGAAATTGAGACCATGTCAGAAAAAATGTGGTGACGAATAGAGGTGGTGACAAATGAAGGCGCTGGACGTGTGAGGGAAAACAGTGGCCTACAACTATGGGCCGCTCGACCAGGAAAGAACAAGCCAGATCTAGCCAGTTGGGCCAAATGGAGGAACCGCGGTGCCACACCGCGGAAGACCGTGGCCCCCGTTCCTCGGGCCGCTTCGTCGGAAAATCCAGCTGGCCCCTAGGCTAGCCGGGCGGAGGAAAGCCACGGCGCTGGGAGAGAATTGTACCAGACGAACTGCGGCCCACCCCTGTGGGCCACTTGCACCAGGAAGGCCGGCCGACTTCGGCCACCCGGTTAGGGAGGGCAGCATTGCCGGTTTGGGAAGCCGGGGGACGCGCCCCCGCCTTAGACCGCTTGGCCCCCTCAAGCCAACCCGTGTGGTCTGCAGGCCGAGTCACGGCTGGGCTGCACCTTGCCGGGTCCGGCCGACCCGCGCCGGGCCAGTGCGAGCCGCGCTGGGCCAGGCCGGGCCGGGCTGGGCTACGCCCTGTCGGGCCGGGACGCACCCTCTCGGGCTGAGCCATGCCCACTCGGGCCGAGCCACGCCCCATCGGGCTGAGCCGTGCCCCTCGGGCTGAGCTGCGCATTTTATCGGGCCGGTCCAACACCCATGATGGGTCGGACACGCCAAAACTGGGTTAACCTGACCCGTCGGCCCACTGGGCTTAACAGGTCGGGCCCATTTTCAGTTAAACATGAATAACTTATAGCCCGCACGTCTGATCGACACGCTGTCTGTGGCAATAGGACCCTCGCGATGAGGCGGTCCTTTTGCGATAGTAAAAGTGTGTTTTGGAAGACTTTAGGGAACAGATGGGTTAGAAACGCGTGAATTTTTAACTGGGCCCATGGAACAGAAAAGCCAATATCTCTTAGGCTAGGCGTCTGTTTGATGTGCCATCTATCACGTTGAATTTCTTCTGACAAGACGGAACTTTGGGATACATCAAATCCAGGATTTGTGATAGTTGATGTATCAACCCCCCTTGGCACGAGCAGCGGACCCTCCCAGAATCGAGCGTGCTGTGTGTGGGAACCCTAGAGCTGGATGCAACTATGACGACTACCATGCTGGGATCTTCTATGGTTTTGACGATGATGACCACTGTACGTGGATCCTCCATGGGTTCGATAGCGATAACGATTGTACTTGGATCCTCCGTGGGATCGGCAGCGACCACTACTATACTTGGATCCTCTGTGGGTTAGGAAGTGGTGACGACTGTACTTGGATCTTACGTGGGTTCGGCAGAGACGACTTCTATACAAGGATCCTACATGGGTTAGACAGAGGAGATGATTCAGAGGCTACTTCTTATCATCTACACCATTCTTCATGAGTATTATAACAATGTGAGATGAGTCTTGACTTATAATCAATACCAAAGGTGTGTTTGACTTCTTTCCTGTGTGGACTGGGTTGTGCCTAGGCTCAAGAGTTGGAGCCGAACTGGAATTGATGTCTTAGGTATATGTATGGTCATATACCTAAGTAGAGTCATTTGATACTTTGTGGTTTTATCTTTCCTTTGTGGGTTATACTTCGTGGATTATGGGAGACCTTCGTGGGACTCGGGGTCTCTACTGAGTAATGTATACTCACCCCTGCACGGGCTATTCCCGCACTAATTTGTGTTGCATGTAGATGATAGACATCACTTATCATCGTGTAGGTTTGTGGAGCTGGACGGTACCCAAAGGTGGATCACTTGGCAGGACATACACATGGCAGACGTTCGGACCTGAGGAGATGAGGAGACCGTCTGTACTCGCCCTTCAGGTGGGATGTCCAGAGGACGACTCAGTGGTTTCCTTTATACATTACTGCTATTGTACATTCTTTTCAGTTGTACTGTACGGTCAGTTGGGTTTGTATACTGACCCATTTACTTTTCATCACTTACTTTTGTACTCCGTTTTACTTAGCGCATACTTCCCTTACGTACTCTGTTGTTCTTGTTTACTTTTATAAAGATAATGCCTTCCCTTTTACCAGGATTTACACCTTTGGTTCTAGTCGCTATCCCCTGGCCTATGGAAGGAGGGCTTGGTGTAGTCACGGCATGGGTCTTGATGACGGGTCGTGACATGATATTACTCTCGATGTCCTTTGAGTCCTACATATCTAATTTCATTTGAGTTTCATCGACTACATTTCTGACTCATTAAAACATATTTATTAAAACATGAATAAACCTTTTGATCATTTATTTTTCCTATTGTTATTCTATTTTATATAGAATTTAATTTTTTGTCCATGAAAAATATTTCTAATAAATAACAACTATTTATTCAAGAAATTACTTTTCAAAATAAAAGTGTTATAATTGTAAGAATAACTCAAATGCATACACGTGAATCTTTACATACATTCCCATAATTTCTCTCAAACTGATGTTCTCCCCAATTTTTTATAAAGCTAATATTGATTATTTTATATGATTATCATAATACTATATACTCCATTCAAAAATAATATCTATCCTACATTTAATTTTTGTGGTTTTCAAAAAGGAATTTAAGAATATATTTTAATATGGCTTCCTATCGGTTCCAAATAAAATATTTTTCCTTCCAATAGGTTTTTTGATAACTTTAATTCCTTTTTATATTTTCATTATTAATAATTTTTTTCAATCATAATTTTTTTCAACTCAGACTTTTTCAAAATAAATATTGAATGTGGCCTATTGCTTATTCTATTTGAAATAATGTTAAAAATGTTTTCAAATGGTTGTTTTCATGTTTTCTACTATGTAATCACATCTCTTTCCTGATTATTAATTATTATTTAATCCTTTCAATAGAAATTTTAATGGTTCCTAAAATAATTTATTCTATTCCAAGTTATATAAAATAATTATTTTAAAATTATTTCAAATGATCAATTGAATTTATAATTTTCAAAGTGATTTTTATAAAAATACTAAAACATGTTTTCCATCTACATAATTTTATATTGATATATATTATGGTAAATTCATGGATTTTATTTAACTATGACTTTTCAATGCCTTTCTATGGTTGCATTATGAATTATTCCTCTATATTAAAAATATGACTAATGTCAATCATTATATTTTTTTAACAATAAACCATGAACCTGAATTAATTTTCTACCAATACCTTTAAATTGGGAACACGCTATCTTTAATTACATTGATTGAGGTATGTTAACCAAGATTCCATTCATTAATTGATTAGGTAAATTATTGTCTTATGAGTTTTCCTTTTATCTATACAGTATAAATAACATATTCATTATTATGGTTACTGAAGGGGGTTTACCTTAAATGTTACTCATCATCATTGGATAACCATTTATTTCAATGGTTATATCATGTGGACATTTCAATAATGTGATTCCATTTCAAAATGAAATTAATGTAAAATTGTTTCTATGGGTTCTTTAGTTGATAAAATGGAATGATTTTCATGTTTCAATCATAAATATGAAAAATTACTAGTTGGGGTCATGTATCTCACTATAATGAATGGGTTATGATTTTATATCTCAAGAGATATGTATCCATGGGTACTTTGTAGTTTCTCATAATCGTAGGAAATGATGGATTGGATCTTAATATAAGGATTTCATATACTAATATATGTTCCGAATTTGAAATATATTTTTAAATTTTATTCAGACTCGTGAATATTTTATGATCTCAAGTATAATGTAAATTTCCTATATCTGTTCTCTAATTTTTATTATTTTATTTCAATATTTAGGCTATGATATATGACCTAGGATTTTATGGGTATGATTTCCTTTGATAACATCATTATACCAATATAAATATTTTATGCACACATATGGTCATTGATTAATATAACTTATGTCTTCCACCATAGAGATTATTTTCTCACCCCATTATTATGTTTCTATTTTCAATGCTTATGTATAAAATTAATAAATATAATTTTTTTAGAATAGTATCTTGTGTAGCTATTTTTTGGGAATTGTTAAATACATTTTTTGGGTTAATCTGTTATCTATATAGTAGAAAATTTTATATTAGTTTAAAAATAAAAGAGTTTGTAATCTTGATTCAACAAAACAATAAAAAAAAATATTTGGAATTTTTTGTAATGTAAAATTTTATTGAATTCATTTAAATAATATGTTCACATCTATAATTTGATATAGTTGGTTTCAGAGAAGGGTTTTAATACTATTTGAGATAAGGATAATATTTTTTAAGGATATATTGAAACTTATAAATTTCATGAAAGGTTGATAAGTTATAGTATATTAGTGTCCTGAAGGTATATATTACCCTTTCGGCTCGTTGAAGTAATATTTTGGTGATTAGGATATGATAAAATTAGTTAAAACCCTTGGAATAGGTATAAGGTATAAGTATATGTATAGGGTAACATATTGGAAATTTTGTAATGTATATATTGTGTTGTCTTACTATTAATAAAATCCCAATATAGAATCTACAAGTTGATAAAGTATATAGTACATTTTTACCTATGGTAAATAATACAAAAAAAATTTCATTGGGAATTAACATAATCATCATATGTTATAAGAAAAAGAGGCATAATGTCACACCCTATTTGACAGTCATGGTGGATATGATTTAGTCAAACTCATTATCTTTATGAACCATTATGAAAGATTTATTTCATAAATACATTAAGGGGATTTGTTAATAATTATGAGAGAAAACAAATTAATGTAACTTGGGTAAAACCAAGAGTTTTATAGGATGACTAAAGCATGAAATAGTAATATGGATTTATAAAAATTTGAAATAAATTTATTATTAGAGAAGAAATATTTTCATTGATTCTTCATATTAATATGATCATTTTCTATTATTTTATTAGATATTTTCATAATCATCATGGATTTATTATTTGGTTCAAACAGGATCAAAAATATGAAACTGAGAAAGGTATGTGTCTTGAACCCATTTTGTCTTATAAAAACAATGGAGTACACATAAATGGTTTAAAACCATAGTAAATTATTTTTTTAGTGGTAGTGGTTAGTTTTCTAGTCATACCTAAGGTATTAAGGTTGAAATCATAATATTAATTAATTCTTGATAGACATAGCCATTTTTACTATGTAGTGATCTTTATACATGATATTATGGTATATTATAAAAATTATTATAATTTTGTGAAACAAATATGGATTGGTCTCTAATATATTTTCTTTCAATGGATTGTAAACATATATTAAATGAAATCAATAAAATTGAAATTTTCTTTTATGAAAAGGTTATATATTTGGGATAACCATTGGAGAAGTAATAGTCAAGGATTAAAAAAATCATAGGTTTAATTTCTGTTTGATGTTAAGTTAATAAATTATTTATTGATTTTGAGAATTTATGTAAGATTATATTGGTATCCATGGGATTTATAATTGAATAATGACATTTTTAGGTGAATTTTATCTCATTTTTTGGATTAATTTATATATATACATATATTATAGTCTGTAACTTAATGAACTATGGGTCAAAGATAAGAGTTAATTATTGAAGGAATATTTGATTTCACTATGTTTTGATTTCTCTGATATTAAAATGGTTTTGGGAAATGTTTTTTATAGATAGTAGATTATTATGGTGTATACATAATTGGTTATGTGATCATATGAATGATTAATGTTGTTTGATTATGGATAAGTATCATGATCTAACCTAAGAGTGTAAGGTAGATTTTATATTTGATGTCAGATCTCAAATTATAAATATGTTTGAAATAACCTATCCTACATTCAATAGTGGGTAAAAACTAAAATTGTAATGGAACAATTTATATAAGGGATTAGAATATAACTACAAAATATTTGAATATATATGTTCCTTAACTAAATAATATGTTTAATAGATTACACCAAAAGAGACATTGAAGATAAAATAAAAAATTTATACATTTTAAAAAAAAATATAACAAATAAATGCAATGTAAAGACACATAAATTCCAAGGAAATTTTTTTCTTAATTTTCTTTGGAATTTTACAAGAATGCAGCTTCTAACGGCACCTGATTCTGAGGCCCGGTGTGCCAAGAATCATTTTCCGAAGTTTGTCTCGGGTACGTTCAGTGAACGAACGAGCAGGTTTTTCTAACTTTTGAACCGCTGCTCAGAATCGAATTCCGAGGGCACCGATGGTATCGCAGCACCGGTACTTGCTTAGAAAAGCCTCTTCCAGAGTTGCGTTTTCTCGGGTGTGGTTTTTAATTTTTGGGATTTATGTTAAGAAATAAAATAAAGTGGTGCGACAACATTATTTTTATTTCACTTAATCCACTTAAAAGCCACTTAAAGCTGTTTAAGCTATGTTAAAGCGGATAGGGTGCTATCCAAAAATATCCTACCCTATTGGTAGGATATTTGTGAGGTGGGGACTACATGAGCCCCACCGTTTCTTTTTCGCTAAGTAACGCACCCACGAGAACCCGTCGTTGTGAAAGTCAACTGACGCATTTTCTTAAATTCATAACGCACCAATTAATTAGGCGGTTATATTCGTTGAATTAATTCTATGAATTAATGGGTCGTTACTTATCTCTTTTTCATTTGTTGGCATGTTAATAAAATAAGACCAATGCGTTTTCTCCTTAAGTGTTGTTCGTTGAGAGGATTTGACAAACCTCAAGTTCTTCATCCTCCTTCGCGAAGAACGCGAAGAACACGAAGAACACAAAGAACGCCAGCCTCCGACGAAGAACTCCGAACTCGCGGAAATCGACGACGCGGCACCTTGTGCCGTGACGCCGACGTTTCCTCTCCCGCGACGTTCTTCTGCGGTGTTCCTTCATCCGCAACAAAAATCTTCGATCATCCGTTGAGGTGAGAGATTGCGGTTCTTTAAATTTCTTTGCGGATTATAACAACACATAGATTTAATCGATATAATTAAATCTGTTGTTTCTTGGTCCTCAGAGTTCGTCGACGCAACGCCGGATACCGCGATGACGCGACGGTCCCCTCCTTCCGCGACGATCAATTCCGCGAAGAACGCGCGTGCGACGACTTGACGAGGTAGGGGTTGTTGTGAAGTAATTTATTTTTCCTGTGACTGATTCTTTTGAAATAAAGAACCCAGCTTCATAAGAACAATTTTAATTTATTAAAATTGTTATTTGTTATGTTTTGGTTTGTTGATTATTCTTCCCGATTGTTATCGCCTAACGCGGAGGGTGCTGGCCAAACGAACACGGCCCGAGGACCCTCTGCAGTTCATCGTTGTTATGCAGATTTGGCGGGCGACGAAAAAATGTGACGCAATGGAAATTTGATGTTTCCGCAGTGATGAACGGGACCCGGGAGGAGCAGCGGCTTAGACGGGAAGGAAATCGGACCACCAGAGCGACTCTGGTGGCCCGCGGAAGCCACCAGTGGCACCTCGGCACGCCACTGGAGAGAGCCGTCGTGGCGGCGCCAGCGGACCCATGACCGCGCGGGTCCGGCACACACAGGACGCGGCTTTGCCGCATCCGTTGACCAGGGCGGCCCCCAGCGGGGGCCGCAGAGCTGTCACGCGGGGACAGCGTGCCCCCCGCGTTGCTCGGCCGCTCGGCCGAGCCAAGCCGGGCCGGGCCGTGCCCTGGTCGGACCGGACCGGGTCTGGCTGACCCGGTTCGGGTCGAGCTGGTTCGGCTGACCCAGGGGGGTCGGGCCGGGTCGACCCGGGCCCAGACCCCCCCGTCTTCGGACCATTTCGGTCTTTTTCCTATAACTTGAGCTACGGGCCACCGAATGACGCACCCTCTGCGGCAACACGATCCTTGGATCGAGACGGTCGGTTCAGTATACTGCACTCAAGGTTTCGGGATACTTTGGGTTCGGCCGGGTTGGTTTGTACACGAAACCAACCGGGCCCTCAGAACAGAAACGCTCATATCTTGAGCTTCGGACTTCTGATTGACGTGCCGTCGACTTTTCTGAATTCCTCTAAATGAGAAGGATCTTTTGGCATACTCCGCCCGAGGTTTGGACGCAGGTTGAGTATGGCCGGGTTGGTTTTTCCTTATAAACCAACCGGGCCCCTGGGACGGAAAAGCCAATAACTCTCAGACCGGGCGTCCGATTGACGCGCCGTCTGCGACGTTGAGTTCCTGTTGATGATATAGAACTTTTGGATATATCAACTCTGAACCTTGTGTTAGTTGATGTATCAGCCTCTCGGCTCGTGGAGCGGACCCTCCCGAACGAGCTTGCTGTGTGCAGGAACCCTAGTGCTGGCTGCGACTTCGACGATTGTGCAGAGATCCTCAGTGGACTGCGATGACGACTGTGCAGAGATCCTCAGTGGACTGCGACGATGAAGAGTGCGGGTCTTGTATCCTATGTGGGTCCTAGCTTAGATGATTCAGTGCTGGTCTTGTATCCTATGTGGGTCCCAACTGTGCTGGTTTTGTATCCTATGTGGGTCCCAACATAGATGATTCAGTGCTGGTCTTTTATCCTATGTGGGTCCCAGCATAGATGAATCAATGAAGAGTGCTGGTCTTGTATCCTATGTGGGTCCTAGCTGTGCTGGTCTTGTATCCTATGTGGGTCCTAGCATAGATGATTCAGTGCTGGTCTTGTATCCTATGTGGGTCCCAGCATAGATGAATCAATGAAGAGTGCTGGTCTTGTATCCTATGTGGGTCCCAACATAGATGATTCAGTGCTGGTCTTGTATCCTATGTGGGTCCCAACATAGATGAATCCATGAAGAGTGTTGGTCTTGTATCCTATGTGGGTCCCATCTGTGCTGGTCTTGTATCCTATGTGGGTCCCATATTAGATGATTCAGTATCTATATCTGATCATCCCTTTCACCTTTTCGACAAAGGATACCTGTGTGAGCTGAATCCTGTGTTACTCTCCTTTGTGGATTGTGTTGAACTATCCTATGTGGATTTGCTGTTTACTCTCCTTTGTGGATTGTTTTGAACTATCCTGTGTGGATTTTCTGTTTACTCTCCTTTTGGGATTGTGTTGAACTATCCTGTGTCGATTTACTGTTTACTCTCCTTTGTGGATTGTGTTGAACTATCCTATGTGGATTTACTATTTACTCTCCTTTGTGGATTGTGTTGAACTATCCTGTGTGGATTTACTGTTTACCTTCCTATGTGGATTACTTTTTCTCTCCTTCGTGGATTGTGTTGTGCTTTTCTATGTGAGTATACGTTTTGATTTCCTGTGTGGACTGGGCTGTGCTTGGGCTCGGATGTTGGAGCCGAATGGGAATTGATGACTTAGGTATATGTGTGGGAATATATCTAAGCAGTGTCGGTCGTTACTTCGTGATTGTATCTTTCCTTGTGTTTTATCCTTTTTGGATTTCGGGAGACCTTCGGGGGTCTTGGGGTCCCTACTGAGTAGCTTATACTCACCCCGGCACGGGCTATGCCCGCACTACGTTGTGTTGGATGTAGACGACGGACAACACTGATCGCGGCGGAGTCTTGCGGAGCAGGACTGTACCTGGAGGTGGACCACTGGGCGGAACGTACTCGGAGCGGTTGGCTGGACCCGAGGAAAAATGGAGCCTTCTGTACTCACCCTTCAGGTGGGATTTCTAGAGGACGACTCGACGCTGTGGCTTTTCATTTCAGTTGTTGTTTTCCCCTTTCAGTTGTACTTTACAGTTGGGCTTGTATTTCCGACCCCTTTTTCTTTCAGCACAACTTGTTACAGTTTTTACTTAGTGTTTACTCTTTCTGCTTGCTTACTCTGTGGTGGTTGTTTACTTTACAAAGGCAATGCCTTCCCTATTTATCGGTATTTACGCCTTGGTGGTATTCTCCTGCCCCTGGCCTATGGAAGGCGGGCTTGGGGTAGTCACGGCATGGGCCCCGAGGACGGTCGTGACAAATTGGTATCAGAGGGAGGTTGGTTCTACCGCAGACTCTGATCTTTCTTCTATGTGAAGCAATAGTGTTCAGTGTATTGGGTGTGGTTATCAGTCCAGGGAGTCCAGTGTTGGTGTGGCGGCCGACGTATCCGTACACCAGGACCCTAACTTCTGATTTTCGACTTAATGCACGAAAATATTAATTGCATGTGTGTTCAAGTTTTCTTTGTGATTACTTGTGTCAACTCACCCGGTAAACAGTTCTGACCGTGGCGCACCTGTTTCTTTTCAGGATAGACCAACGACGGCAGCCAGCTTGGGTTCTGAGAGTGGAGTGTGATGACAGCCCACTGAGCGATGAGGCCTCAGTGCAGGGCTCCTTGTCAGCAGAGGCACCAGCAGTACCTTTACCCGCCGAGCCACCGATGCTCCCCACCATAACTACTGACGATGCACGTCGCCTCAGTGCACTGCATGAGTTCCAGCGCCAGCGACCGCCCAGGTTCCACGGGGATACGGACCCCCAGGTAGCCGAGGACTGGCTGGAGGAAGTAGTGAGAGTTTTTCGGTTAGTGAGGACACCGAAAGACCTCATGGTGATCCTCGCAGCGAGCCTACTGCACACGGCAGCGGGCCGATGGTGGAGCTTGATGCTCCAGGTGCACGACGAGACATCTCTTCTCTGGACAGACTTTGAGAGCATCTTCTTGCTCGGAGTTCGTCCCAGCCACCCTCAGTGCGGTACGCATTCAAGAGCTTCTTCAGCTGCAGTAGGGTAGCTTGACAGTGCCCCAGTACTCGGTGAGATTTACTGATCTCCCGCGCTACTCCACAGATATGGTACGGGGCCCATTCTTCCGGGCCGGGACCTTCGAGTAGGGACTGAGTCATGAGATCAGGGATTTGATGATCTCCCTCAACTTTCTGACACAGGCAGAGGTGTTGAAGAGAGCTCTTTTAGTAGAGAGTTTCCTCACCGAGCAGGAACCAGTGGTAGGACCCTCCGTAGGACGGCCCGTAGCAGGGTCTTCTGCAGCTCCGAGTTGACAGGTGACGCAGAGGTCCAAACGGGCCAGACCATCAAATGGGTAGTCTCAGGATGAAGATTCGGTTGTGCGGGGCAGCCGAAGGAGAGACAGCTACACGAGGGGCAAGCATTTCTACACATGCAGCGGACGAGGTCACATGGCTTGAGACTGCCCGACTCGTCTTACAGATGAGCAGCAGGTGGTAGAGGGACCTCCCAGACAGAGGTTCGGCCACGGTGGTCCGTAGGGTGCAGGCGGACAAGGCAGAGAAGCTGGCCGAGTAGCAGATGGTGGGAGACACTTCGAGGTGTTTCCACCACCACCACCAGGAGGTCCACCCCGACCACAGGGAGTTGGTGGACATGCGAGAGCTCAGCATCAGGCATCTGAGGCCTTCCATCATGGAGCTCTGAGAGCAGATGGACATGAGCGGAACTAGTGGATATGTCCATTGTACTTCTAGTTCCTTGTTGTTGTTGTGTAGTGTCTTTGTATTATGAGGTGCAATAGTAAAAGACGCTTACCTTTTTGATGTTTTCATTCCTGTCCTCTTTTGTTTTGTTACTAAGAGGTTCCAGATAGACTGTTGACTTGACCCTCACTTGAGAGATACCTACTGGAGGAGACCCAGTTACCACACACTGATGCCGACAGTGTGACTCAACCCTTGGAGGTGAGAGTAACGGTTGGATCTCTTGGTATTAGCGTCGAGGCCTTAAGACGTCATCCTTGGTGTGGGGTAGTATCATCCATGTCAGGATTGACTGTATTAGGCAAAGTAAGTGGTTCATCCAGGGGATGAGACCAAATTTCTCTTATCGGCAAAGAAAAAATCTTAGCAGTTCTTTTGGGATCGGAGATGGTCCAGGTCATCCGGGAGCGGATGAGTATAGCTCAGAACCGACAAAAGTCCTAGGCTGACAGGTGGCGGAGGCCATTTGAGTTTGAGGATGGCGACCATGTCTTCATGTGGGTCTCACCTCGACGTGGATCACGGAGGTTTGGCCGAAGCGGCGAGATGTCTCCACGCTTCATCGGACCCTTCTAGGTCCTCAGTAGGATTGGAAAGGTGGCTTATCACCTGGCTCTACCACCACAGTTGCGCCGATGCACGACATCTTCCACCTATTTCAGCAGAGTAGATACGTGCACGACCCGACGCAAATCTTTGACCATGGAGAGCTGGTCTTTGATGATGGGGCTACTTTTGTGGAGGTCCCAGTGGAGATCGAGGATCAACAGGAGCAAGTCCTATGTGGACGATTGATTCCTCTAGTTCACTTTAGATGGATGCTCGGGAACCTCCAGGTGAGCACTTGGGAGCGGGAGGCTCAGATGCGTGCTCAGTACCGCCTTTGTATCCCTATGTTTGTAGTGAAGCTTTTTGGGTACGTAAATCCATGTGGTGGGAGTAATGTAAAGGCTTGTAAATTTCAAGGAATTTTTTTTCTTAATTTTCTTTGTAATTTTACATGAACGCAGCTTCTGAAGGCACCTGATTCCGAGGCCCGGTGTGCCCGGAATCATTTTCCGAAGTTTGGCTCGGGTACGATCAGTGAACGAATGAGCATGTTTTTCTATCTTTTGAACTGGTGCTCGGAATCGAATTCCGAGGGCACCAATGAAATCATAGCGCCGGTACTTTCTTAGAAACGCCTCTTCCGGAGTTGCGTTTTCTCGGGTGTGGTTTTTAACTTTTGGTCTTTAAGTTAAGAAATAGAATAAATTGGTGCGAAAAATTTATTTTTATATCACATAAGACACTTAAAAGCCACTTAAAGCTGCTTAAGCTAAGTTAAAGCGGATAGGGTGCTATCCAAAAATATCCTACCCTATTGGAAAGAAATTTGTGAGGTGGGGCCCACACGAGTCCCACCGTTCCTTTTCCGCTAAGTAACGCACCCGCGAGATCTATCATTATGAAAGTCAACTGACGCGTTTTCTTATATTCTTAACGCACCAATTAATTGGGCGGTTATATTTGTTGAATTAATTCTATGAATTAATGGATCGTTACTTATCTCTTTTTCGTTTGATGGAATGTTAATAAAATAAGACCAACACTTTTTCTCCTTAAGTGTTGTTTGTTGAGAGGATTTGACAAACCTCAAGTTCTTCATCCTCCTTCGCGAAGAACGCGAAGAACACGAAGAACGCAAAGAACGCCTGCCTCCGACGAAGAATGCCGAACCCGCGGAAATCGACGACACGATGCCGTGTGCTGCGACGCCGACGTTTCCTCTCCCGGGACGTTCTTCTGCGGCGTTCCTTCATCCGCAAAAAAAATCATCGATCATCCGCTGAGGTGAGAGATTGCGGTTCTTTAAATTTCTTTGCGGATTATAACAACACATATATTTAATCAATATAATTAAATCTGTTGTTTCTTGGTGCTCGGAGTTCGTCAACGCAACGCTGGATACCGCGACGATGCGACGGTCCCCTCCTTCCGCGACGATCAATTTCGTGAAGAATGCGTGTGCGACCTCTTGACGAGGTAGGGGTTGTGGTGAAGTAATTTATTTTTCCCGTGACTGATTCTTTTAAAATAAAGAACCCGGCTTCATAAGAACAATTTTAATTTATTAAAATTTTTATTTGTTATGTTTTGGTATGTTGATTATTCTTCTCGATTGTTATCGCCTAACGCGGAGGGTGCGGGCCAAACGGACATGGCCCGAGAACCCTCTGCAGTTTTTCATTGTTGTGCGGATTTGGTGGGTGACGACAAAACGTGACGCATGGGCGATTTGATGTTTCCGCAGTGAAGAACGGGACCCGAGAGAATCAGCGGCGCAGATGGGGAGGAAATCAGACCACCAGAGCGACTCTGGTGGCCCGTGGAAGCCACCGATGGCGCGGAGGCACCGGTGGCCTGAGGCGGCGGTGCCCCTGTGCGCTGCCAGAGGGAGCCGCTGCGGCTGAAGCTGCAGCAGCGGTAGCGGCGCCAGCGGACCCGCGGCCGCGCGGGTCTGGCGCCCACAGGACGCAGCTTTGCCGCGTCAGTTGACCAGGGCGGCCACCCGTGGGGGCCGCGAAGCTGTCACGCGGGGGCAGCGTGCCCCCCGCGTTGCTCGGCCGCTCGGCCGAGCCGAGCCGGGCCGGCCGGCCGGGCCGGAACGCGCCCTGTCTGGACTGGACCAGGCCCAACCGGGTCGGACCGGGTCGGCCCGGGCCCAGACCCCCCATCTTCAGACCATTTTGGTCTTTTGTTCGTAACATGAGCTACGGGCCTCCGAACGACGCGCTGTCTGCGAAAACGCGATCCTTGGATCGAGACGGTCGTTTCGGAATACTACACTCAAGATTTCGGGATACTTTGTGTTCGACCGGGTTGGTTCGTACACGAAACCAACCGGGCCCTCGGAGCGGAAACGCTAATATCTTGAGCTTCGCACGTCCGATTGACGTGTCGTCGACTTTGTTGAATTAATCTAAGTGAGACGGATCTTTTGGTATACTCCGCTCGAGGTTTGGACGCAGGTGGAGTAAGGTCGGGTTGGCTTTTCCTTAGAAACCAACCGAGCCCCCGGGACGGAAAAGCCAATAACTCTCAGACCGGGCATCCGATTGACACGCCGTCTGCGACGTTGAGTTCCTGTTGACGATATGGAACTTTTGGATACATCAACTCTGAAACTTTTGTCAGTTGATGTATCAGCCTCTCGGCTCGTTGAGCGGACTCTCCCGAACGAGTTTGCTGTGTGCGGGAACCCCAGTGCTAGCTGCGACTTCGACGACTGTGCAGAGATCCTCAGTGGACTACGACGACGACTGTGCAGAGATCCTCAGTGGACTGCAATGATGAAAAGTGCTGGTCTTGAATCCTATGTGGTTCCCAGCTGTTCTGGTCTTGTATCCTTTGTGGGTCCCATCATAGATGAATCAATGAAGAGTGCTGGTCTTGTATCCTATGTGGGTCCCAGCTGTGCTGGTCTTCTATCCTATGTGGGTCCCAGCTTAGATGATTCAGTGCTGGTCTTGTATCCTATGTGGGTCCCAGCTATTCTGGTCATGTATCCTATGTGGGTACCAGCTTAGATGATTCAGTGCTGGTCTTGTATCCTATGTGGATCCCAGCATAGATGAATCAATGAAGAGTGATGGTCTTGTATCCTATGTGGGTCCCAGCTTAGATGATTCAGTGCTGGTATTGTATCCTATGTGGGTCCCAACATAGATGAATCAATGAAGAGTACTGGTCTTGTATCCTATGTGGGTCCCAGCTGTGCTGGTCTTGTATCCTATATGGGTCCCAGCTTAGATGATTCTGTATCTATATCTGATCATCCCTTTCACCTTTTCAACGAAGTATACCTGTGTGAGCTGAATCCTGTGTTACTCTCCTTTGTGGATTATGTTGAACTATCCTGTGTGGATTTGTTGTTTACTCTCCATTGTGGATTGCGTTGAACAATCCTGTGTGGATTTCATGTTTACTCTCCTTTGTAGATCGTGTTGAACTATCTTGTGTGGATTTACTATTTACTCTCCTTTGTGGATTGTGTTGAACTATCCTGTGTGGATTTACTGTTTACTCTCCTTTGTGAATTGTCTTGAACTATCCTGTGTGGATTTACTGTTTACCTTCCTATGTGGATTAATTTTTCTCTCCTTCGTGGATTGTGTTGTGCTTTTCTGTGTGAGTATATGTTTTGCTTTCCTGTGTGGATTGAGTTGTGCTTGGGCTCGGATGATGGAGCTGAACGGGAATTGATGACTTAGGTATATGTATGTGCATATACCTAAGCAGTGTCGGTCATTACTTTGTGATTGTATCTTTCCTTGTGGTTTATCCTTTGTGGATTTCGGGAGACCTTCGGGGGTCTCGGGGTCCCTACTGAGTAGCTTATACTCACCCCTGCACGGGCTATACTCGCACTACGTTGTGTTGGTTGGAGACGACAGACAACGCTGATCGTGGCAGAGGCTTGCGGAGCAGGACGGTACCTGGAGGTGGACCACTGGGCGGAACGTACTCGGAGCGGTCGGCTGGACCCGAGGAGAAATGGAGGCTTCTGTACCCACCCTTCAGGTGGGATTTCTAGAGGACGGCTCGACGCTGCGGCTTTTCATTTCCGTTGATGTATTCCCCTTTCAGTTGTACTTTACAGTTGGGCTTGTATTTCTGGCCCCTTTTTCTTTCAGCACAGCTTGTTACAGTTTTTACTTAGTGTTTTACTCTTTCGGCTTGCTTACTCTATGGTGGTTGTTTACTTTACAAAGGAAATGACTTCCCTGTTTATCAGGATTTACACCTTGGTGCTAGTCGCCAGCCCCTGGCCTATGGAAGGCGGGCTTGGGGTAGTCACGACACAGGCCCTGAGGACGGTCGTGACATGTAACCATTAAAAATAGACAATGAATTAGAATTTATTAATAAGATTATCCAAATTATGAATTATATTTATAATGATGATAACTGCTACTTTAATAGAAAAATAAATTAATATTTCTAGGAAACAAAAAAATCATTTGATGCTTAAACATATATCTTTCAAAAATTTGAATTTTTTTTCAAGAAAGTATGTATGTCTCAATTAAAGAAAAATATTAAATATTATTGATATTAATAATATATTAACATTGAATTATATTTTAAATTATATGAAATAATAATATAGAATAGATATTGTTTTTTAAAAAAGAATTATTTTCTGATTGAAATAGTTTTTCATTGGAGGTTCCGATTTATTTAAATATTGAATTAATAAATTTCCAAATTGAAATTTTTTTATAGATTATGTATAATATTATAATATTATGTTTCATTTTTTTTGGTTATTTCAAAAAATATTAGTTTTATGGGAATAGAGTAAAAATACAATTTTTAAAAATTACATGAATTTTATGTCATTATTATCATATAAGGATCAATTATAAAATAATGAAACTGTTTTACCTAACTAAATATTTATTTATTATATAAATGAATAAATTTAAAGAATATTTATTTAATTAAAAACCCATATTTATGATTAGAGAACATAATCTATATTTTTTTGAAAACAGTAATTTTAAAACATTATAAATTTAGTATTGTAAAATAAATATCTATCTCTTTTAGAATCCCAATACAAATAATTTTTTACAATTTTGAAAAAATATTCCCTCATTATGTAATAAGGGACATTTTTATATGGGTCATAAATGATAACATACCATAGCTATGAACTAGTTACCACGTTAAAATCTCAAATGGAAAATTTAAAAAATATACAAGTAAGTGGCATAAAATATGTTAAAAGCATGTGTTAGAATGAGAGTTTTAGTACAATATAGACCATATCACTTCACCTATACATAATTTATTAATATTTTATTCACATTCCTTGTCAGTTACATCCCATTATAGAAATTTTTTTGGTATACATAAAAATACAACCCCTTTCATTTATCAATGGTGAACTCCCATTCTAACTATCCCTCACACGGAAATCTACTTAATTCATTACAAAATATTTCAATAATATCATAAAACTTCATATACACCCTCAAGAGGTAAATTTATTATCATAAGATCATCCATAAAATCCTAACCCCTATGTGAATAAGATAATCCTAGAAGTGAGGTATAAACATATAACCTCTTATTTATCTTTTCTAGTTCATTATGTACACTTATTCTATGTCAGATAATATTATAACATATTATAATATGAAATTAATTATAATAATTATACTGGTATATTATTGAATATATTGTAAAATCATTTACCTCCCTTACATTTTCGATTATCGAAAATAAACTTGAAGCATTTTTGTGTATGGAATACCACCTCCACATATAAATGTGTTTCATTTTCCATCACCAGATAATATGGATTATAAAAAATTTAACTTTAAATAAAAAGTATGATATATATTACATCATTTTGAGTAATAAATAATGAACCACATTGGTAAATATATCGGTATCTTGTAAAATATTATCATATATCTTTTAAAATTACTCCTACAAACGGGAAAACCTACAAGGTAAATTACTACAATATTTTATGAGGAACAAATTTTCAGTAAACTCCTTATCATTAGCTAATTCATCAGAGTTTTTTTATGAAAAAAAATTTCACATATATGAAAATTTAATTTAAGTATTTGGGTTAAATTAAAAATTACTCTATCATCAATAATACCTAGGTATTATATCATGAAATAATAAACAAGGATGCTGGAATTTCATCAAAACATTCATCTCCTGATTTACATATGAAAAATATTGATTTTTTAACAATCACATTAAAAACAATTATAATCCCTTCTGATAAATTAAGAGAATGATATCATCAAATATTAATCTCAATGAGGAAAAGAATAATCAAATGACATTTATATATTTAAAAATAAATTAAAAATGTTATGCCCCAAAAATCTAATTTAGGAACCCTATATTTGATAGCGTGTATGACACATGACACCACGTACATAAGGTAATATAATATCCTTATAATTTATGATATATTTACTCTTTAAAATAGATTATATTTATTTTAATTCATGAAACGCTGATTTAGTATGTGTTTCATGTAATAGAAACCTTATTCAATGGATTGCAATGCAATCAAGAACGAGTATTATCAAACAATAATATATTATTAAAATATAATGAGGTATAAATTATCCTCTAAATTTTATTTTATGAATATTAATAAAAAATATATGAAAATTATGGTTAATAAAAATATAATATGTTTTAATTGGTATCAAATTAACTAGATATGAATATAATAAACAATTTAAAATAAAGTCAATATTTTTATAGAAACCATTTTTATGCTAAGAACGTTTTTTTTTGAAAATAAATTAAATTCATTAAAATTATTAGTTGATGATAGTGTAATATAAAAATATATATTATATTAAATAAAATATTTTTTATTTTAATCCACTAGGTTTTACAGACATAATTTGGGAGGAACCTCTATTTTAAACGTTAAACCCTATATATTTATAAAGGTAATTATAACAGCTTTTAACGCCGAACCCAGTTTAAAACATACTTTTGACACATTTATTGATATAATATTTAAAAATAAATATCATATTTTAAATCAAAAAATAATAATTTGGTAAGGTTTAAATTTTTATATTTTTCATAAACTTATCATTTTTTGGTGGAAAAGTTAAAAATTCTAAATTATAATTCAAAACATATTTTTATTCTAATTTATTTATATTTATAAATTATAAATTTAATTATTTTTTAAGTATAATAAGATAATGTTTTTATTAATTAATACCATTTAGGTAATTGTAATTAATTAAAATTTGAAATTTATTCTAAACACAAATCAAACTTTGGTTCTTTTTAACTTTTAAAACTGGCATTGTCGTCCCACCTTTAGGATGAATTTTAAATTAATTTCTATAAATTATGTGAATGGTATTTGGAAAAATGGATTACATATTGGGAATATGAATATTTTATAATGTATAAAAATGGTAACTTTGTTTTTGAACAAATGATTAGTGAAATTAATTATAAATAATTACCACGAATAAGGTGAAAGTTATCTTAATAAAGTACTAAACATCTATCTTAAAGGACAAATTACATATAATATAGTAAAATACCAATAGTCTATCCATTTTAAGTCTATATAATCTACTTTATTTATTTTCATTTATTATTTTATCAACTTGAAATGTGAATAAACAAGCATTCAATTCCATTGTCAAAATATTACAGGAGTTCCACTCCTCCTCCACTATAAAGGGAAATCATCTCCTCCAACATCCAAACACCTCTCAATCCACACTAGATCGACCACAAACCACCCAAATAGCTTCTTCAAATCTCTAAACTCATCCAATATTCCTCCCATTAAGATGAAATCCTTCAAAGTAATACATTTTCTATACACCAAAAAAGTTACCTGATGAAGAGTTAATGATCTTCTTTATGCCTTCTAATTTTATTTAGATTATACAATACATAAATACAATTATCTCTATGCTTGTATAAAATAAACTGTATCCTCAATATACTACTAATTTTTTATGATATTATTTTGACCTACACTACCACACACATCCATTTATTGGGAAACAAATATATTATTTCTATGTACAGTGAACTACCACCTCATAAAATTATGATTGTTCATTTTTCCATTACTAACATACATGGTTGGACATTATGATAGAACCTATTTTCCTATATGTTCTATATATTATTTAATATGTTTTTCTACATCTTTAATTGTTTTATAACCAATAAATTTAATAATTATAATTTTTGTGTTAACAAAACAATATCGTTTGAGGGAGTCTAGACCACCACCCCCTCAAAGCGATGTGATTCGCTCACTCTAAACATAGAACATATTAAGGATAAATATATAAAACATATAGGAAATATATTATAGAAATATGGTACTATTATTATAATAAACATATATATATATCATTAAATTTTCTATCATTTAATATGACAAATAAATGAAAGCAGTATTCATGTGTATGTACGGTCTACAATCTCTATGAACGATACATTTCATTTTTTATCTCCAAATATTATAAGTTATTCTAAAAGAATATACACTATATTTAGAAGATATTAAAATCATGGTTTACATTATGGTTTTGATGAAACCCTGATATATTTATGATATAAAAAATAAAAAAACTAAAACATACTCGACAAACTAGGAAATTATCACCAGAATTAGTTAAAATAATGAAATCTTATTAACAAACGAGTAATAATATATTAAAAGAGGATCATATATGATATAATATTTATTAATATGGTTCTATAATATGATATTTAATTGTTTAATTGACTTATAATGGAATTTAATGGATGTTTACATGAAACGAAACTCAAGGTAAGGGATTCTCATCTCTCTTTTTTACATATGGGAGATAAATGTCATATTCATCACTTAAATATTTTGTGTGGTGTGTATACATCCAATATATATATTATATCATGAATTCCATTATCTTTTTGATTTTTAGGGATTTTATTTAATATTATTTCTTAATGAGGTTTTTGATTTAAAATGATTCAATGTGGTATAGGAAACTTTGGAATATTTAAAAATTATTTTCCTCAACAATAACATTAATTATATTTTAAAAATATATGAATTATAGTAAATTTTATTAGCATTTCTCAATAAAAAAATTAATTTTTATCTCCATTGGTAATTCATAACCTTTGTAAACAATTATTACCATATTTCCACACTTTTGTATTCAAAGTGTTTCAAAATGAATAAAAGAAAACTTGAATTTATTTCCCTCTTCGGTCGGGGAAAATAATTTATTTTAAAAACAATCATTTATCAAATAAATTTAAAAAATGTTTTTCAAATTATTTGGTAAAGTTATTTTTATAGTTTTTTCTTCTACTACTTTTTTTCATAGAAAACTTCTTGTCAATTCCTGAATAAGGCATTGTTCCAAACCTTTTTACCTTGAAGATGTAATATTTCTTTTTTACCTCATACAAAATGTATAGATTAATCCATCATCATTCATATAAAGAATCCTTTGTATGCTTAAATGTTAGTTTGAAATGAAATTTTTTAAAAAGGTTATTTAAAAAATTTCAAAATGTTTTTCAAAACAAAATGATATTTTCATCATGAATGTTATTAAAAAAATTTATATTATTTTAATTAATAAATGTCAAAAACCATTTATTTTAATCCATGTTGGGTTTATTGTATTGATATAATCCTTAATATTACTCTAAATGTTTTATGATTGATTTGTACACAGATATTTATTATACTCACATCCTTTACTAATTTTTTAAATCCAATTGAAATATGCAATCTGCAATGTTAATCAAATATTTCTTTATTATGCATATCATCATTCATGGATATTAACATTGACTAAACCATATAAAATTTTACATACAATTTCTACTTTGATATATATTTGATTATTTTTTATAAATATTGACAATTCTTTATTCTCTATCTATTATGGTTATTTGATGAAGAATATTATTTATTTCTATAATGAATAATGATGAATGTTTTTGATCGGCACGACACGGGTGGAGACAGATCATAGATATCTCCTTAATGCAATGTTATCCACATCGGATAATTCATTTGGATAGATGAATTAGTTCGGTTTTTACATTATATATTGTAAACTGTTTTCTGAAAGGTGTTGATGGTAATGGTCCTCATACCGAGGAAACATGGAATCCAATAATCAATAATTTCCTTCATATTAGTTTTCGGTATTTCTCCTCTATTATATTTTGTGTCGATATATATATGGATACATTTCATTTTAGGTTATTTATATGGAATGTGTCTTATTTTTTTCCTTGGCAAATTTATTTTTCATTGTCATGTTATTTGAATGGAATATGATTTCATTTATTTACATTCCATATTGTTTACGCACATCCAATCCGTTTATAGATTACATGGCCTATGTGTTCTATTAGTTACCTTTCTGTTTTGACTACCACAATTGAATAAATATTACTTACACTATATTTTTCCTTTAGAGTGAATTTTAGAATTCCCGTACTATGTTTCATTACCCATGAATCTTTGAAGAATACTATGAATGAGATATAGGTATTTATTAGATTTATTAGAGTAAAACTCGATGTTATTTATTTAGAATGATGAACGAAAATTATACTACATTTAGTGTATTTCATTGTAATACATGAAACATTTATTTGTCTAGTTTACTAACACTAATAAACTCTTTTGTACATCGAGTAATGATTCCTTATAATCAGACCAATCTAATTAGTAAGTGACACTAGATTTGGGTATCTAGGTTCTAAAAACTATAGTTGGTTTCAAAGGATGTTTAGTTGAAACCATGGGATGATGATTTTGGAAAACATAGATTAGACAACATAACCATAAGGTATAATTTGATGATTAGTATAGATGAACACCCTAGAATTTTGGAAATAATAGATTATGTGTGTATTCCAAGAATTTCATCCCATTGTGGATAATACAAGTGGACACAATTATGACATAGATGTACATAGGATTAATAACACTGAAAAGGTGTTACGATCCTGACTTTAGGTTACCTGGTACACATCAACAAGCCTTACTACGCACCTAGTTTGACAATCTCAGGAGATACTCTTTGGATAAATCAAATTTTATTTACAAACCATTATGAATGATTTGGATATATAATATGTGTCCTATGGTAAACATGCCGTGTTATATTTTAATGATAACATGCCATTATTTATAAATAAAAGTAATGAGTTACGTGTAAAACCTTGAATAAGGAAGGACCTATATTTAGATAAAATGGATGATCTAATTATGTATTGAGGATTTATTAAAAACCCTATTTAAAATAATATTTAGTGGTTAACTAAATTTCAAGGATCTCCATCATATTTATTTTGGAAATTATCTTAATATGGTTTTAGAAATAGAAAACCTATCATTTGGGTGAAAACCATCAAATTTTGGTAAGGATAAGGTTCTTGAAGCCCTGAAAAAAAGAGGATGAGTGTTTTCTACTAACCATTAACCTACACAATATCCTGGTATAATTTCATTTTCTTAGTCATGAAAATTTGACAAATAAATTTTAATTTAGATCCAATATTATCACATTTGAGTATTGTAGATTAATATATTAACTATATTGGATTTTCAAGATTGTTAATGAAAAATTTTTAGTCCTTTCACACTTTTATATCCCTTATGATCCGTTAAATTTGTTTAGTACATCGGGTTTACAATATCAATATTGGTAATTAATTTTTTATAATGAAGGAATGAATTAGAAATTTATCAAATAAAACCAAAAGATATTATTTTTCAGATGAAATGCTACCTATTTGATATGAATGTTTCATTATATTCGAGGTCAGCAAAATAATTTTCCAACATTATGAAAATGTCATAGAAATAAAATATTTTACAAATTTAATGATTTCTATTGAACATATAGACTCTTAAATAATAGTGGATTAATGGAATTGGGCCCCTGAACATTCTATTTATCATTCAATTGTTTCTGATTGCGGACCTCATTCATTAACTATAAATATTTACACTTTTCCTTCAATTATGTATATCAACATTCCAATGATGTTAACCACTAAAAGACCATGTTACATGGTAGTCTCCGTGACCATTGTAATTTTCATTCTCTCTTGTATAAAGGATGAATTATGAACCCTTCTGATGATGTGGGATTTAAAACATAGGTAGTATCAAAAAATATTACCATTACTGAGTTTAAATTGAGAGGACTCAATTTAAATAAGTTTGGGAGAATGTGATGAGTTGAAAATATAAAGTAAGATCCTTGTATTCTATAACATGTATAACATGTGACACCAATACCATAAGGTGATATAATATCTAGATATATTATAAAATATTTACTATTTAAAATATATTCTATATTTTTCATTGAATGTAACATTGAGTTATCTCGCGTTATATGAAAGAGAGACCTTATTTGATTGCTTATGGTACACGAATGATTGAGTTTTATCGAATACTATTACATTATTAATTTATAATGAGATATAAATAGCCGTTAAATTAGTTTCTATAAATATTAATAAATAAATTATAAAAACTATGTTTTGTTAAAATATTTAATTTATAAATTGGTTAAAAATTAATTATAAATGAATATAATATCAATTGAAAATAATGTGAATTTATTTAGAGAAAAATCATTCTCTGCTCAAAAAGTTGTTTTTTTGCTAATAGATTAAATTAATTATAATTAGTGGGTTATATGAATGTAATATATATATATATATATATATATTAATAAAAATATATTAATATTCATCCATTATTTTTCATATTGGTATGATAAGAACAAACTTTATTTTACACATAAAAACCTATATTCTTATAAGGGAACTTTCACCACCTTTTAATAGAGACTTCATTTTAAATATAAATTTTGACACTATAATTGGAAAATTATGTCAAAAAATAATTATATTTGAAATATAATCAAATGAATTTGTTTACGGTAAATTTTTGATATTTTATGGAATCAAATCATTTTTTTGATGAATAATTAACAATATTGAATTTTAATTCCAAATTGGATTTTAATCTATTTTATTTATAAGATCAAATAATAATTTTATTTGTTTAAAATTAATATTAAATAAAAATATTATATATTAATAATATAAATTTCATTTAAAAAAATTCAAATATTAAAATTATTATAATCACTTAGAAAACATTGGATAATTTTTACTCTTGAAACCTGCATTGTCGTCCTACATGGGGAAAAAAATTTAAATTAATTTCTGCCAATAATTTGATTCAAGTTTGAATTTTTTTACATATTTTGAATTAGTAAAATATATAATGTATAATAAGGCCAAATGTTTTACCAAAATTTTACATAGAGTGATTCAAATTAATTACAATGAATAAGTTAAAATTAAGCTTAATAAATTAGTAAATATTGACATAAGGTCCCAAATGACCTATCCACTTGTACAAAACCTATTTCATGGATATATTTAGAACCTATCCGCTATTTGATCTATTTTGGTCTATTATTGAATCGAATTTAAACGTAAAAAAGGTGCATCGATTCCCATGTCAGAATATTAAAATAGTTTCACTCCTCCTCCACTATAAAATGACCTCCTATCCTCCGACTTCCTCAAACATCTCAAGCCTCTATGGTTCAACAAATATATGTCCAAATAGACTCTAAAATTCTCTAACATAATCCTATAAACCACATTTTAAAAAAATACTCCATGGTACGCATTTGGTACAATCTAATAGAGCTACCTGATTAATATGTAACAAATGTTCTTAAGCTATATAGTTTTAATTCAATTCTCCAATCACTAAAATTTCCTTATATCGATGGTAATATTACAAAACCTATACCCTAAATATAATAGGATGTTTTTATAATATGGTTTTAACCTACACAGTCACTCACATTCATCCAATTGGTTACAAAAGTAATTTTCTGTGTACAGTGAAGTACTGCCTCATGAAATCATGATTGTTAATTTTCCTATTAACAAATTAATGGTTAGAAATTAGTATAGAAAATATTTTTATATATATTATATTTAAAATTTATTATGTCTTTATAATTATTTATTAATTTAATAAAAAATACATTTAATTCATTCTATTTTTTGTTAATACGATAACTACGTTTAAGGATGAGTGGATTATCACCCCCTGAAAGCGATGTGATACATTCACACTAACAGTGGAACATAGAAATGATAATTTTATTGAAAATCTATCAAAATGATTAATTAAATATGTTTAATTAATTATAATATACATGTTTATACATGTCAATTACTTTTAAATATTTTATGTTGACAAAAAAATGAAAGCAGTGTTCAAGGATACATACAACCTATTGTCTTCCTGAACGATAAATTTCATTACTTATATCCAAACATTTTAGATTATTATATATACATATATAATATGTATATATGATATTAAAGTCATTGATTACATTTTAGAGATGATTAAACCATGATATATTTAATATCAACAACAAATTTCATGTTAAAACATACTCGAAAAACTAGTTAATTAACACCAGAATTAGTTAAATAAATGAATATTAATTAAAAAACAGGTAATAAACCATTTTAAAATAATAATATACGATTACATAAATATTAATATGATTCTATTATAAGTTATTAACAAGTTTAAACCCCTTAAAAAGGAAGATAAATTCTTGTGCACCTAAAAAGAAACCGAAGGTGAGGGATTCTCATCTCACTTTTTACATTAGTGAGATAAATGTCGTGTTCACCATTTAAATATTTTCTGTTGTGTATATAATTGAATTTTTTATATATTATATAATGAATTTATTTATATTCATGGTATTTATTCCATTCATTTAATTTTATTCCTTCATGAGGGTTATGATTTGAAATGTTTCAAAGTGGTATGAGAATTTTTGGAATGTTTAATGATTATTTTACTCAACAATAACATTCATGATATTTCAATGGTATTTCAATTCGAGAAAATTATATTACAATTGTTTAATAAACTCTTTTAATTTTATATAATCTGGTAATTAAATAACTTTTGTTGTATTAGTACCATTTTTTCATCCATTGCTAGTTAATATTTTGTAAAAATTATTTTAAGAAAACCCATCCCAATTTTTTTTAGTCTGATGACCAGAATTTTTATAAAAAATCAGATATATTTAAATGTTTTTAGAAATGTTTTTTAAATTAATAGGTAAATATTTTTTTACCCTTTTGTCTTCTACCAATGTTTTAAAAGGAATAATCTTGTCACATTCTGAACAAGGAATTTTTTTTACCCTTTTTACATTTCAAAATGAATGTTTGTTTTTACATCATATAAAATATATGGATTTATCCAGTATCATTACTATATGTACTCCTTTTCATGTTTAAAAGGTTCTTATTAAAAGTAATTTTTTTAAATTTATTTTCAATGAAATATTTTCCAAATGGTTTTTCAAAACAAATGTATATATTCATAAAGATTTTTTTAAAAAACATTTCATAATATTTCCATTTATCAATGACAAAAACCCTTTTATTTTACTCCAATTGGGGTTTTTCTTATTGATACCATCCTTAATATTCCTCTAGATGGTTTTTTATTTATGTGGAAAAGGATAATATTTATATTCACATCCTTTATTCATTTTAGAAATCCCATTGAAATATCCAATCATCTATTGTCATTAAATTTCCACTAATTAACCATATCTTCAATAATGGATATTACTATTTCCAGAACTGTATACCATTTTAAATACAGTTTATACATTGTAATTTATTTGATTATTTTGGGTAATATCAATATTTTTATTCAATATGTTTATTTGATAAGGCATATTAATTATTTCAATTATTCAAGATGAGGAATGTTTTTCATTGGTATGACATAGGTGGGCTCGATAATAAATATTCCCTCAATGCATTGGAAGTCTCAGGGGATGAGTCATTTGGATAGTTTCCTTATATGTGGTTTTAACTTATATGTTTTAACATGTATTGTTAAATGTATTGAAAGTAAAGGTACCATATACCTAGGAATCATGGAGTCCAATAATCATGCATTTCATCATATGAGTTTAAATTATTATTCATCTGTGAGATTTTGCATCGACATATCTATGGATAAATTTCTATTTTTTTAGATGAGATCTGTTTTAGTTTCTTATCATACCATATTTAGTTTTATATATCTGGTTATTTTAAGGGAATGTTTTTTCCATTATTTCTTTTCCATATAGATTATATAATTCTAGTCAGTTTATTTATTATATGGAATGTGTGATCATTTATTTACCTTTCCATAATGACTATTTTAACTAATTCATTATTTCTTCTATTATATTTTTCCCTAATTGAGTAATTGATCTCACCATTATTATTTTCCATTACCCATGAAACTAAGAAGCATAATATTTATTATATGCATGTATTTACTAGAGGGATTATAATTGCCGTATAAGTTATTATTATATAACGAATTAAAAATTACATTGTAATTATTATAATATTTTGTAATAAAAGAATCACTTATGTATGTATTTTACCATGACTAATATTCTCATAGGTCATTCAAGGCTTGATTTTTTATAATCATGAAAATTTAATTAGTAGCATACACCAGCTCTAATCTATCTGGGGTTGAGTCTCTACAAAAAGAATATTTAATACATTTCATGGAAAACTGGAAAAATAACCTTTCCATTCAAATCCATTAGAATCTAAAAATTCAAAATATACTAAAAATAATATTTTAATTTAAAAAAAAAATTATCATACAAGACAATTTTATGAATGATCATCACTACTGAAAAATATATTTAATCATATTTATAAAAAATAATTTATTTAGATCATTGTTAAAAAGTAGAAAATAAGTTTTTAGAAAACATTTATTAAGATTTTTTAATCCTATATAAGTATGTTAAATGGCAGTGAAAAAGAATTTTTCAAAAGAAAAATCAATTATCGATTAGATATTTCAAATAATAATTCATAAGAGCGTGGACATTGATGAAAAAAGTTCATCGGCTAAAGTAAAAATTATGTTAGTTTTTGATCTAAAACAATTTCTTGATCATTTTATGCAACAATGATAGATATATAGGAAAAATACATGAATATTTTAGGATAAAAAATAATATAATAATATATATGGATTTCCAAGGACAACAATTAAAAAGTGCATCTCTATAAAAATAAATCATAAACAACCCGTAAAGTAATTTTATTGTTACATAAATCCATACCAATCTAGTAACGTTTGATTCAAATCCTCCATGAATGAAATAAATTAGAATTAAATATTAAATACCATGAAAATAATGATATTCATGATCCAAAATATCATAGGGTTATTAGATAAACCTCATGAATGAAGGAATGTGTATCAAATATAATATTCCTAAAGAATAATAATTTATATGACAAAACCTTAACACTTGGTAACATTCAATTTAATTCCATATAGATTGAATAATTTGAATTTTAAATTTAAATTACATGTATTTGTTTGTATAACTGATATAATATGTCAAAATCTTAGTATATATACAACATAAACAATAATATGTTTATGACATGAAACTTCTCTCAAAAAAGTATATTTGAGGTGAATAATCATTATAGAGATCATATCACTAAAGAGGGAATTAATCAATTATTTTATTATGAATAATAAATTAAAACCAAATAAAAAATTATAAATACATAAAAACATAACTATCATAATTTCACACATAATTGTTTCTATATAATTCAACTATGTAGATGTATAACACAATGACTTTAATTTGAGTTAATAATACACTGAAATGGTCATAACACAGATGTGGGAGATAAATAATGAAGTGACCATGTGTAGAAAATTAAAATCCAAATTAAAAAACAGAAATAATAAAATTCATATTTAATTAATCACAAAATCATATAATGACATATTCAATGAAGAAGTAATATAACTAAATGAAAAGAAAGTGAGTGACATACTTTCTTACCTTGGGTCCAAACATGCTCTATGCATCCATTAAATAGATAAATAGTAAAATTTTTATTTATTTTCTTGTTTAAGAATTTTTTTATTTAATCACTTATCATTAAACAATTTGTTTCCTTTTATAAAATTGAAAATTTAATTACATTATCTGTTAAGCGCATGTCTAGTTTTTTGAGGACATTCGATTTATAACTAAAAAATTACATTACTAGGTTGACTGTGGTCAAATAGGTAATTGTTAAATAATATTAAAAATAGTAATCATGAAGTATTTTTCATTTTTATCATTTAAATATGGTTTACTACCATCCATTTATGGTGTACATGGAAAATTAATTACATTTCTTTGTGGATGTAGAAATCCACACATGAACATGAATGACACTATCATTTTGCAACATTTGAGAGGGTATAAAATAGGTAATATATAATAATAAGATAATAGAAATTATTTAATTAATATAATATATATAATACATTGAATCCATCTTTATATTCAACAACGCAATTCATTGATGGAAATTGAAACATGTCACTTAATTGAAGTGGTAATCTACACAGAAGGATGAATGAAGCCTTCATTCATTATTTTTTAGGGAAAGAGATGAAAAATATTTATACCATACTCATAATGAAATTTCAGTATTGTGTATAAATTAATGTTATTATATAATAACTATTTAATTATTTGTGAAGGAGATATAATAAGAAATAAAAATGAAAATGCACATTTTAGATTTATACCTCTTCTTCAGAAAACCACATTTGGATTGTCCATTTATTAGTCTAGGTTTGTAATTTCATGATACAAAATCCACTATGTAATTGGGTGGATTCTTGGGATGTTATTGTTTTGGGGATTAGATGATATAGTGTGCAAGAAAATTTGTTTGAAAGATATTACAATAGGTTCCCTTTTATATGTTAGGAGAGGGGTACCATTGGAATTACATAATTTTTTAAATTAATATATATAACCGTTCATTTACAAGTGGCATTGAATTTATATATTTTGTGGAATGTATGAATGAAAGTCTATATAATCCTAGAAAATAAAAACCATATGTCAATTGGTAATAAGTTAACCATTATCTATTTTTTTACCCTTGTTAAACCTATTGAGGATTACTATAATATCAAATTTATTTACTATTTAGGGGTTATGAGTACTATAATAATGGGATAGGTGACCCATAAGTGGACCATGGATGATATTTCTGACCATATCCAAATCACATTGGTGAATATAGTATTTTTATTATTTTTAAAAACATAAATAAAATATTATTTAACATAACATACCACTAATATAATTTTAAGAAATATTTATTTATTTTTTCATTAAATACAGGTATGTAATTAAATTATAAGCCCTTAAAAATCAATTATACATTATTATTAGCTATAAAAATATTTTATATAGTAAAATGAATCGAAAAAATATATTACTTCTGATATTCTAAAAAAATTACAATGATTTATTAACAGCATGAAAAAGCAATGAGTTAGAGTTGTGTAATCATTTAAGGAAACTATATAAATAATAAAAATATTAAATAAATTACCATCACAATAATGTAAAATATATGTTCAAAATAAATTTTTATATTCATTCATAAAATATTCTTATCTATATGTGAAGAAAAAAGATAATTTAAAATAATGACAGTGACATTTTGGAAATTTCTTTTAAATAGAATAATAAAAAGGTTGTTATCAAATAAAAATTGAACCAAGTTGATATTATTTAGAATATAAGAAGGGGTAATAATTGAATTCATGAAATGGAATGTAGGAAAATGTGTTGATGTTTTTGAGCCATATTATATAGTTTTAACCTTGTTTATCTCATTTTACCATTTATAGAGTTAATACATTTTACCATTGTTACGACACATAGTCCATTAAAATAAAATAGAAAAAACAAAATAAAGAATCTAATTTATCAAATTCAATTTATATGAGTTTCATATATTAATATATAATATTCTCTTAAAAAGCGACGAGGAATGGGTTTTTAAGAAAATTCTTTTTTTAAAGAATAAGTTAATATAAAATTAACCATAGGAATATTAAATATCATCATATGAATTAGAATTCATAATAATATATTTAAAAAAAGTAAATTTCATTTAAATAATCCATAATTATAGATTATTTTAACAATCTAAAATTAAAAAACATTACACACTTAAGAATACAGTTTCAAAAAATGTGTTTTAAGCATAACAATAAACATATACTAAAATTATATATATTGTTGATTAATATTATGTTAATTTTATATAGTTTTAAAATGGATAATTTCCTAATTTTAAATGAAATCCATATTATATTGTTAGTTATAAATTATTTTATTTAATTAAATTTATGGATAGTTTCATAAAATACATTTTTTACTATTCACATAAAATTGAATCATTTTAAAAAAATAACATAAATTAACCTAAGGTAATATTGAAATTCTGATTTCATGAAATTATATTACATTAATAAAATATTATTCATAAAAGTGGATGAAAATATTTTTAATATTCACTCACAAAATGCTATATAAAATTTTTTTGAGGAAAAGTAACATTATAAAATGAATTTATTATTTTTCATTTTCTTTTAAGAGAAATTAATGAAGTCTTACATTTTATGATATAATTAATTTTTATTATTAAATAAATAATTTCTACATAAATTCCATAATCCTATTAAATAGATTCATACCAACCAATTTATCAATTATTTTATCATTGTTATATTTAAATAATAATTTTTTTTAATTTTATACCAAAAATCACTTATATCATTGTGTTGTGTGTTATTCAAGATATCAAGTGTAGTAATATTTTAAAATATACTTTCTTTGTTATAACACTATTAAAAAGATATTTCATGACTCATAAAAATTATTCAATTAAACAAGTCACATCTAAATATACAAATTTTTCCTTTTAAATGTTCTTTTCATCCTTAATATAGGTTGTCTTCTATTTTTAAATTTTATCCCGTTTAGTTTTTAGACATTATAAACATAAATAATGTGAAATTTTATGCATCAAATATTTGAAATTTTCCAATATTCTCACAATGCCGACAATATCCTAAAAACAAATTTATGTTTTTTATGTAATCATCTCATATTTTTTTACTTTTCTCCTATGTAATTTATGTATTGTTTCACCACTAATTTGGGATCAATATTGGGGACTATTATTCAGATAGTTGACTACCACCAACCATAATACGTTAGTGGGTTTCGAATCCATTTTATATTCCCATATTATTACGGTTTATAATATTCTTGAAACACATTTAGTTGATTAAATATTAATGTAAATCAAAAATTTTGGTCAATAGGATACCTTTTCCCATGTATTTGAGGTTGGCACATCACCACATGATATTAAAATCTATTGGAAACCATTTTAGTCCATTTTTTTAGAAAATAATTCTGTAAAACATGAGTCATATAATTCTTTATTCATGATATTTATGAAGGTATAGATTCAAATTATTATATATTTTTAGTTAAATTTTTGATAATGATACATCAAATTGAGTGAGTTATTTTCATTATTGGAAAATCTAAACCATACATCCCATAAACACATAATCATTAATATCTGGTTGTTTTAAATCCTTCAAACTTCTTATAATATACTATCATTATCTCATAAATTCTTATCTTTAAAATATTTCCGTTCACCCTTTACATTCACTGTTATTTTATTTAGTATCTTAAGAGCATAAAATTCCTCAATAAAATTATCCTCAAACATAACCCATTCAATAATAGTTGTTTTTTATTTTCTATCAATCAATTAATTGGTTATATTTCATTATGATTTTGTTTATCGAATTGATTTCACCCATTTATGGAGGTTTCTATATCTTCTATTTTTTTCAATGCATTATCCACAACATTATCATCTTTATCTACCAATGTTTTTATTCAAATAGTTCATCAATAAAATGAAGTATATATGAAACTGTAACACCCCGAGATTTTATGGGAATTATTCTTTATAATTTATTTAAAATATTGTGTTGTATTCTTTACAAATAGTAGCTTTTACTATTTGAAACACCTTATTAGAATGTAGTATACGCAAAACACTATTCTTGGCTTGTGTTAAACGCACTAGCGACCTTCTTCGATAGCGTGTGTTGTACACAATATAGTGTATCACTAAACAATGATATATTGCTATAATATTATTATGAACTAGCCGTTATGAATAATATTAATAGAATTTTTAATTTTATAACATTATTATTCACTTTACATAGTTTCTAGAACATGGTATGAGAAGAAATCAAAATTTTTGGGTAAAATACGTATTTTTCAAAAAAATGTAGTTTTGCGGCCTTTTGATGGCGCACCAACATTATATCATTTTTTACATGTTTATAAGTTAAATTTTACAAAATAATACTCTTTTTTGGAATCAATATAAAAATATTTACTTTGGAAATTTTTTTCATTTTATTCTGATAACATTCATAATTTAATGAATAGTAAAAATATGCAATATTTTAATTAAAAACATGTTTTTTCATCAAGATAATTTATATTGTAAAATTATTATAATTAATGGTTTTAAATGATAAATAATAAATATTTTAACTATTTAATATAATGAAATTCATTATCATTAATTTTACATTGAATTTATAGGTAAAACATTTCAATCTTTTGCAAAGTTTTAACTTTTAAAACTCATTTTCTTAACAACAGGATTAATTTTAAATTAATTTCTACAACTTATGTGATTTGAAATTGGATGAATGGATTCAATATTAGGAATAATTAGGTGCAAATTTTGTTAATAGGTTCCTTTTATATTTTTGGGCATTATGAATAGTAACTACGGTAAAGTTTATTTACCTTAGTTAAAGGTAAATCTGGTAATTGAGGGTAAATATAATATAATAAAATTAATATAAAACTTGAATTAATATAATTGGATGATTATATTTCATCCTAAGGCATATTTGGGTCGAAATGGAATCCATTGGGACCCACTTGAAATTGATTAAGACCTTTAATTTGTTTTATTTTAAAGAAAGTGAAATATGTCTCACGCATACTTTAATAATTAAATTATCTTTCAAAATAAAGTTATACAGAATATAAATTCGATTATAAATACAAATTTGAAATATTAAATGTTTATATTTTTTATGGTGATTTATTTGAAATTTTTAAAAGATATTTTATTACCTTAATATCTTATACAATAATGATGCAGAAATTATTTATTTATTGAGAAATTAGTAATATAGTTTTTATTAAAATAATAATACCCATTAAAAGGCTCCAAAACCAGAACAAAACTTATGGGTCGTATATATATAAAGAATATACATACAATGGTGAAATTGATGACCATTTAGATCTTTATAAAAGTGATTATGACACTTATATTATTTTATTTTAAATGATGTAAAAGTTTTAACCTTCATAATTTAATAAATATAACAATTCACATGTTGTGATTTTAAGATGATAAATTCGAGTAAACACATTATTTTGAAATATATTAGATTTATAATCATCATAGTATTTTATTTTTAATATTTATGAAACAAATAAGTATATTAAATGATTATAAAAAAACAGATGTAGTAGTTGTTTTATTAAGAAAAATATCAAATAAATGGTATTATAAATATTAAAATAATTATTAGATGAACTAATTAATGTTATACCCAAATTTTATAGATGAATATAAAATTTTAGGAATCTATTAAATATTGTGGTTCGAATATATCCTCTGTTGGGATTTTATTTAAAGTCAAATAAATGATTTGTGTCAAAATTGACACTATTGATATTTTATAAAAATAAAATGTTATTAAATTGTTTAAAAATCACAAAAATATTTAAAAATTATAAATTGAAATTTATATGGTCTAAAATTTCATAATGAATCCAATTATTGATAATTAAAAACAAATATGTAAGTATTTTTAACAATTTAAAATTTAGAATATTTTTACCATAAATAAGATAAAATAAAATAAATAAGGATAAATCAAAATGATAAGATTTAAAATAAACATAAAACATGTAAAATTGTTAATGGTTGATGATATTAAAACCATATATCTTTTCATATTCTAATTTAGTAATTTTTGGTGGTTTTTATGTGGGGTTATAATTTAATACAAATTAATATTTTTGAGGATTCCAAAGCCGCCTCTCTCATCCCTTATAAAAGGGCACCTCCTCTCTCTCATCTTTACACAATTTTGAGACTTCATGCTCATATAAACCCGGACTATTTCTCTTCTAAACCTCTCTAGTTATATTATATAAATTCTGGTCTTCTCCAAAGACCAACTCTAGTGCCTCATGAAGAATTTTAAAAGAGGCACATCGGGGAAGAGGTAATCTTTTCTACCGATTCTTTCATGTTTCTTTATTCTTGTAATTCCCCTTAGTTAATTGTTTCATTATAAAGTAATAACATTAGTATCAATAATATACGGTTATGTCATTATAAATATGAAACAATCCTATTTCACCTTCTATCCATCCTACGTAAAAAGAAATCACTGCACGTGCCTACGTACGGAATACTGTCTCCACACCGTGGTGTAATCTATTTTCCACCACCACATTTATTGGATGGGTATAATTGTGTAAATAATGAATATATATATTATTATTATAGAAATATTCTAATTTCGTTATATTCTATCATCCACATCAATACCATTCAACAATCATGAGAATTATATCATCGCTCGTGCGTATGTACGACCTACCGTCTCCACGACACGATGAGATTCATTCTCCATGTTAACCATTCAAGAATTATTATTAAGTAGATATAATAAATAATAATGAGATATATGACATAATAATTATTCCTTATTTATATGTTAATTACTTACGTCCATTCAATTTAATATGGAAACGAAAACGGCATTCATGTGTACGTACGGTCTACCGTCTCCACGAACAGTGTATTTTGATCCATTTATTGATCTATTATATATATTTATATTATGAATATATATTATTTATAAATCATGTTTTAAATTCATTATGTTTGTAATAATGATCGATGTAATCATGTGAAAAATTACAGATCAAAACACGAATGACAAATGAAATGATTTTAGCCAAAATGATTCTTTAACATGGAGTAGACAGAATATGGGGTAATATATAGTAATAAGTTAATAATATATCATATAATAAATATTATTATGGTGTTTTTAAAAGTTAATAATTTATTTAAACCCACTATACAAGAGTATTGGACACATATGGAAGAAATTGGACATAAGGTAACAGAGAATTTTCCAATCTCAATTTTATCAGAGATTACTTATAGGTATGTTTTTACTAGGGTTATATTTTTCATCCATGTCCTTAAAAAATTTTTCATAAAGTTTTTAATATTATTCCATGTATTGTTGAAGTCATTTTTAACCATTTTTGACTTTTAATTTCTGTTATGGAAGGAATCATTCTTTTGTTTACCATATGAGGTACTTTATGACTTTTTCGGTAAAAGTACGAGGTGTGTGTTTTTTATATTATATGGCATGAACAGATTTCTAAAGTTTTATAAAACCGTATTTTCATGAAGATTCATCAACATGATTTCATTTTTATTTTCAATAAATTTCTTTTCTTTTAATATTGTGTGGAATTTTGTGAAAAGAAAATGATTTTGAAGAAGAAATGATATTTTCCTCAAGAATTTATTTCAAGTGTTTTATCGAAACAATTTATTTTATCTGTAATGATATTATTTAGTATGTTTATGTCTCATGTATAATGTCTCTAAAATTTACATGGTTTTATTTTTTTATGATGAAATGATATCCATTTTTTATGGATTATGTTATGATGCGATGATGTTTATAAAACCCATTTTATTTTTTGGGTTATGATGAATGATTTATGATTGTTTAGTGGCACATGTAAGAATGATTTCACTATGAGATTGATGGGACCTATATCTAACTGTAATTTGTTGGGAAAAAATATTTATATCTCATGAGATAGACATGTCTATAATGACAAGTAAATCGAGTATAGTAATACATGGCTGGAGTGGCAGGTAAACCCAATTCAGGAATGGACTTTGTCTACTATGATGGTCTGGGAAGCAATGCCTTCGATACTATGGAAATCATATAATGTGCTTAATGGTTTTCCACAATTACATGTTTTATTCCCATGCTATTTTATTATGTTTGATGATCCATTATGATCTATGCCTTACGTACCACCATGTTTAATGTCATTGCTCAAGATTTTGATAGTTAAACTTTTTGTTCAAGTTTTTATGTACAAATGTATATGGGTGGTTTTATTTTCTCCATGCTTACCCTTATTGATAATTTGAGCTCACCCTTTTTATATTTTCTTTTCCCCAGGATATAAAGGAAGGATTTTAGGTATGGAAAAAAGAAGATCTTTATGGGAGATATTGAGGATCATTCACCATGATTAGAAGATTATGTTTCGAGTTTCCAAAGACACTAAACTAATATGTTCATTGGGTATTTGTTTTTTAATGTATTATGTATTATGATAAAGTAATGTAATGTCCATGTACTTCTATCTTGGGTCTCTATAGTTATAATTAGAGCAAAGGAGGTAGGAATGAATCCGATCCTTGGGAACTCTCACGTGTGAGCATTGGAGAAAGAATGAATCTCCACCCAAGGGATTCATGAGGAAATGGATGCAACTAGGGATGGTGGTGTGTCCCACCTAGGGGTGTGTCTGCTCATGTAGTGCTCTAATAGGTATCAATGATAGTCCACTAGAAATAATTCCAGACCGCTACTGTTGGTATCAGGGCAAAGGATTAGTTATCCTTTAGAAACTAGGGTACAAAAACTTTGGTGAGATCCCTAAAGATATTTCTAAGGTATGTGTAGTGATGTCCCTAAGGATGAGTATAACTATAAGTTACAGTCCTAGAATTATGTTGACAATCATGAATAAACAAGGGTGAACCTAAGGTGTCTTGGATTAAAGAATGTGTGATAAGTTAGACATCCCATAAGTTACGTTTTATGACTTTGTGGTTCCTCACTATTTTAAGACTTCTTTACACTATGGTTTTTGGTTTTAGTCAATAGAGGGAACTATAAAGAATTGGGTCAACATTGAATCCAATGGAAAATTTTGTGACTATGTGAAACGAACTATCATAATTCCTAGAATGAAAGATATTGTGATTATGTCGAATCAGTCATCACTATATATGATTAACAAGGTGAAATTTAGTGGTGTTCCAAATTCATCAAATAAGATGAAGATGGACTTTTATGCATGTTCCCATGGTGAGGAGCATAGAAAAAAGAGTCTTGAGATTTCTAAAGAAGGGATGAAGAACCTTGATGAATACATCTAATGGAGGAGAAGACGTTACATGTGTGGGGAGAAGGGTTATAGAGTGGAAGACTGTTATAGAGTTAAATGTCTTATCTATGGAGAACATGGGAATTATCCAACTCAATTCCCTGACCTAAGAGGTTTCATATAAATCACGGAAGGACTTATTCCATGAAAATAATTGAAGAGGATGGATTGAATTGTTTATGTATTGGTATTCAACAATAATTTTGTTGAGGTAGTTTTATGGTATATTGGAATATCTATGTATTGGTCCATTGTGGTTTTCCATAACAATATGGTACTGATAACCATGAAAAGTGATTGAAATATTTTTGGGTAGAAGATGATATGTACATAATGAATGTACAAGGTGAAAATAATAGGTTTGATAGTATTGATGAGCTCATGAATGATATAAGGACAAATTGATATCATGGTTTGAGTATATCGAAATTATGGAATTTCGGTATGTGTAAAGAGTTAACTTTTTACAGCAATCATGGTTTCACTAAGGTTCTATGGTGATTCATGTATCAAGAGAATACATGATTAAGGAATTCACATGTTTGGAATGATATCAACAAGATATATCTTATGATATATCCGGGATAAATGATGGTATCCATGTGCTTGTTTAGTGACCTTTCAAGTAATATTTATCTTTATACTATGAGAATGGACAGATTTATTTTGGAAAGGAATAAAGATTGGAATGGATTATGTTGGACATCAGATAGTATTTTCTAATGCTAGAACTTTTTTTTGATATTATTTCTGGAATTTTATAATAGTGTAGTTTTAGAAAACGGACAACCGACAGAATGGGTGACAACCCATCATGTCGAACAAGGTTGCGGGAATCAAACCCACAACCGATGTGTTACAGGCCTTTAACTCCTACCAATAGCCTATAGGAAGTTCCTAGTTAGTAGAAACTAGTTTTATTTTATTAACTGTTATGATAGATGAAGTATATGTCCATTTTTGGAACCATATACGATTAATCTCACCATATGATGGACTTATATATATAACGTTTTCTAACCATATGTTTGAGAATGTTGGAATGACCTATCATTCTATGGCATGATTTTATAACACTTCACAGAAGAAAAATTCTACGTTATTTATTTAAGAGATAAAGTGGAAATTGTTCAAGTCACATAAAACAGTGAGATTGTACAAAAATCAAGTAAGTATTTGTTTAAATTAAAAAATTCTTCAACATTAGAAATACGATCTTGAAAAACAAAAATGTTGTCCTAGTACCCTCATATCTGATGAATCAGAAGGTACCTTAGATCATCACAAATTTATGGATTTGTGAATGTGCGCTTTTTCATAGCCATGTTCTCTACCACTCTTCATCCAAACATGATTGTTAGATTTCTCTTCCATATCCATATTTTCACCTATATTATCCTATGTGGATCCCAATACAGAGTAAATTTGGGTGACCGTTATGTTTCTAACATTCCATTTTAAAATTAAGTTTTAGTATTCCTTTTTATGATGTGGGATTCTATGAATAAAACATTCAATTGGAAAACCATTTATAACCCTGGCTAATTTCGAGGGTGAAATTCATTTTAAAGGGGGTAGAATGTAAGACTGCAAGATTTTATGAGAATTATTATTTTTAATTTCATTGAAATCTTGTGTTGTACGCTTCATCATGAGTATCTATCACTATAATCAACACCGTATTATCTTGTAGTATATGGAAAACACAATTTTTGGCTTGTGTTAGACGCAAAAGTGACCTTCCTCGATAACGTGTGTTGTATGCAGTATTGAGTTTCACAAAACAACGATATTTTGTTATAATATTATTATAAACTATCCAATATTAATAATATTAACTACATTTTTAATTTTATAACATTATTGTTTATCTAACACATTTTCTAGAAAATGGTATGAGAAACAAATAAATTTTTCAGGTAAAATAAGTATTTTTTAATAAAGTGCAGTTTTGAAGCCATTTGATGGAACACACATTTTAAATCTTGTTTTCGACATGTTTATAAGTTCAATTTGAAAAAATAAAATTATTCTTTGGAATCAAGATATAAAAATTTACTTTGGATAAATTTTTCATATTATTTTTATAACATTCATATTTTAACGAATAGTAAAAATACGCTAAATTTTAATAAATTATTTTTCATCAATAAAATTTATATGGTTAAATTATTATAATTAATGATTTTAAATTATAAATATAATATATTTTTAACATTTAATATAATTAAATTCATTATCATTAATTTTACATTGAATTCATTGGTAAAAAGTTTAATCTTTTGCAATGTTTTAACTTTTAAAACTCATTTTCTTAACAATGGGATTAAATTTAAATTAATTTTGAAACTTTTGTGACTTGAATTTTAAAAAATTGATTCCATATTTGGAATCAGTAGGTCCAAATTATGTTAATAAGATACTTTTTATTTTTGGGCACTATTAATAGTAACTACGGTAAATTTTATTTACAATAGTTAAAGGTAAATCTGGTAATTAAGTGTAAATATAATATTGTAAAATTACTCTAACACTTGCCTTAATATAATTGGAAAATTTTATTTTGTCCTAAGTTATATTTGGGTCATAATGGAATCCACTGTAACCCACTTGTATATGATTAAGACCTTTAATGTTTTTTATTTTATAGAAAGTGAAATATTTCTCACTCAAACTTTAATAATTAATGTATTTTAAATATAAGGTTATACAGAATATATATTAGATTATAAATAATCACTTAAAAGATAAAATATTTCTCTTTGTTATGGTAATTTATTTTTAAATTTTAAGGGATATTTAATTACCTTAATAGCTTATACATAAATGATACTTAAATTATTTATTTAGTGAAAAACAAGTAATATAGTTTTTATTAAAATATTAATACCTATTAAAAGGCCCAAAAACCTGAACAAAACTTATGAGTCATATATATATATACCATAACGATCCAATGGTCTAATTTGTTACCATTTTAAGCTTTATAAAATCAATTATGACACTTATATTATTTTATTTAAAATGATGTCAAAGTAGTCACCTTCATAATTTAATAATTATTACAAATCACATGTTATTATTTTAAGATGATAAATTAGAGTACAAGTATTATTTTGAAATATATTAGATTTATCATCATCATAGTATTTTTTTGAAATATTTTAGATAATAATAAGTATATTAAATAATTATAAAAAATGATGTAGTAATTGTTTTATTAAGAGAAATATCAAATAAATGGTTTTATAAATATTAAAATAAATAATATATGATCTAATAAATGTTCTCCAGAAATTTTATAGTTTAATATGACATGTTAAGAATATATTTAATATTTTGGTTCGAATATATCCTCTTTTTGTATTTTCTTTAAATTCAAATAAATGAATAGTATCAAAATTTACACTATTGATATTTTATGAAAATAACATGTTATTAAATTGTTTAAAAATCACCCAAATATTAAAAAATTATGAATTGAAATTTATATGGTCTAAAATTTCATTTAGTATCCATTTATTTACAATTAAAAACACATATGTAAGTAATTTTCATATTTAAAATTTAGAATATTATTACCACAAATAAGATTAAATAAATTAAATAAGGATAAATCAAAATGATAAGGTTTACAATAAACATAAAACATGTCAAAATGTTATTTTATGATGAAATTACAACCTTATATCATCTCATATAATAATAGAGTAATTTTTCAAGGTTTTCATGTGGGTTTGAAATTTATTAGATATAAATATTTTTGAGGGTTCCAAAGGTGCCCATATCCTCCCTTATAAAAGGGAACCTCCTCCCTCTCCTCTTTAGACATTTTTTGGCCTTCAAGACCGGTCAAAAAAATGCCAATTTCTCTTCTAAAACTCTCTAGTTATATTATAGTGTTTCTGGTCTTCTCAAAAGACCAACTTTAGTGCCCTAAGAAGAATTTTAAAAGAGGCACGTTGAGGAAGATGTAATCTCTTCTACCGATTCTTTCATGTTTCATTCTTCTTCTACATACAATTATTTAATTGATTAATTATAAAGTAATAACTTTAGTATCAATAATATAATGATATATTATTATAAATATGAAACTGTTGTACCTCTCGAACCCCTCGTGGTTTAATTTTCATGATCACAATCACTCTCTTATTTATCTAATCTTGTTTTAAGTGTTTGTGTTGATAGGAAAAAGGTTGCCAAGGAATTAGGCCAAGAAGAAGCCAAAAGTGGACTGAATTTCAGTCCACCGGCCAACCATTGGCTTCACCACCGGCCAACCGATGGAGCCTGGACAGAAGGCATCCTTCTGTCCAGACCACCGGCCAACCGGTGTCACACCAGCGGCCAGCCGGTGGCACCCAGACAGGAGGCTGAGCCACTGCCTCAGCACCGGCCAACCGGTGGCCTCAGCACCGGCCCACCGGTGGAACCCAGACAGCACAGTGTTTGCTACTGCCTCAGCACCGGCCAACCGGTGGCCTCCTCACCGGCCAGCCGGTGGCGCCTAAGCCCGAGCCTTCTTCCTTTTTCAAAGCACCGGCCAACCGGTGGCCTAGCACCGGTCAGCCGGTGGAGCCAGTCAAACTACCCGTTGGGCCTTTGACCAGACCTGTCCACTTGCCTCCCAATGGCTCCAAAGCCTTTTCCAACGGCTCCGAAGATCTCCAAAGGCCATATGAGGGTTCCCCCTCTATAAATAAAGGACTAGGAACCCCCGAAAGCCCAAGGAATATAGTCGGAACTTTTGTGAAGCCAACAAACACATTTTTGATCATTTGGCGAACCTCCGGCGGATTCCTCCAAGGGAACCCCACTTGCTCCAACACACTTCCACATCCAAGGAGCACCACCAAAGAAGCTTGGGAGCGCCCTTCATCAGCTACATCAATCCATTGGCGCCCAAGACTTCCTCATTACGGGTTTTATTGCTTTATTTATTTTGAGCATCAAATTGGGTTTGTGCCTACAAACCCCACCTCTTTCTCTCATCCGTTCATTTGGGTTCTCACACCACCTTCAAGGTGTGAAGAGGTTGGTCAAGCCTTTCCTTTAAAAGGCTTGAGACATAGGTGAGCTAGCCTTCATCTGTAAGAAGGCTAGTGGGTTCTTGCTCAACCATTGAAAGCAAGTGGGTTCTTTCATTACCATTAAAAGCAAGCTGTAATAGGTTCTAGACTAATCATAACGTCTAGTGGGTTTCTTGCTAAAACCATTAAAAAGCAAGCAGTAGTAAATCTCTCAACGGTTGAGTTGGGAGCGGAGACATAGGCTTGGGTTTAAGCTGAACTCCGTTATCAAGTTTTGTGTTTTGCCTCTTTTATTTCCGCTGCACTTTCACTTTGATTTTAAATTGTTAATTTATTTTTAAAAGGCAATTCACCCCCCTCTTGCCATCACTTCCCTTCTCTTCTCCGCCCAACAATTGGTATCAGAGGAAAATTTGAGTAATACCTTCACCGGTTTCAAATTCAAGATCCATTGTGATGGCATCAACCTCTTTCGCCCCCGAAGGCTTTTCTTTGGGTCGTGCTCCATTTTTTGATGGAACCAACTATAATTATTGGAAAACCCGCATGACTACTTTTCTTAGAAGTATAGGTTATCCCATTTATAAAATTGTCATGCATGGTTATTCTCTCTCCTCTCCCGATGAATCCAAATGGACCCAAGCCGATATTAAAAATTTCGAGCTTGGTGGCAAAGCCATGAACGCTCTACATTGCGGCCTTGATCGTAATGAATTCAATCGAGTTTCCACATGCACCTCATCTCATGAAATCTGGAAACTATTGGAGGTTACCCATGAGGGGACCAACAAAGTTAAGGATACTCGATTGGATATGTACCGTCAAGATTTCGAGTCTTTTACCATGCATCCATCTGAAAATATTACTGATATGTTTACTCGTTTTACTGATGTTTGCAATGGAAGAAAATCTCTAAGAGATAATATTTCTGCAGAAACTATGGTCATGAAGATCCTTTGGATCTTACCAAGCTCATGGGCACCGAAAGTCACGGAAATCCAAGAAGAAAAGGACATCAAAAACATGCCGGTCGAAGAGCTCATCGGATCCCTCATGACCTATGAGATCACAATGAGGAGGCAAGCTGAAAATGAAGGCAAACCGATCAAAACTCCAATGTACATCGCCTTCAAAGTTCAACAAGAAGAAAGCTCCTCCTCCTCATCATCTTCCTCTTCAAGAGGCGATTCCGAAATGGAGAATCTTGCCCGCAAGATGCACAAATTCATGAAGAAGCACAATAAGAAGAAATCCCGCAAGGCTCGAAAGGAAAAACACGACGAAAAATCCGAGCCCAAGTTAACATGCTACGGGTGCGGTGAGAAAGGCCATTACAAGCCCGATTTTCCACTCAACAAGAAAAAGGCCAAGCAAAAGGAGAAGAAAAAGGCTTTCAAGGCCACATGGAGTGATTTCTCCACATCCTCCTCCTCCTCCTCAAGTGACAACGGTAACAAATGCCTAATGGCATTTCATGAGGTAACATCTTCCGACTCCTCAACCTCTAGTTCTTCAAATTCTTTTAATCACATGTCTTATGAGGATCTCCAACATGCTAGAGATCAATTGGAGAATGGTTTTCACGAACTTTCTTCCAAATTTGTTTCTTTAAAAAAAAATTCAAACAACTCTCTTCCGAAAAAGAACAACTTCTCAAAGAGAAGGAAGAGTTGACCCTCAAAATCCAAAACCTTCCCGATGTTGATTCCATGGAATCAACTATCAAAGATTTAAGGGAATCCCTAGATAATTTCACCCAAGGGGAACAAAATTTGAACAATTTTCTTGGTTTCCAACGCATATCTAGAACCACCGAAGGGCTTGGCTATTCCAAGCAAGCTTCCTCTTCCCATGCACCCACTATTTTTGTAAGAGGGAGCTCCCAATTTAAATTTTTCAATTATTGTAAAAAACTCGGGCACTTAATTTATGAGTGCAATTGCAAAAATGCCCGGTATGGTAGGCCCAAAACTATTTTCTTAAATGATTAATTTTTTAGGAGAAGACCCGCCACTAGACAAGTGTGGATTGAAAAATCCCTCTTAGCGAGTCTCTCCGGGCCAAAATTTGTCTCGGTTTCAAAAACCTCTCCCCGGTGATTTGTTGTTTATATTTAGGGGGAGTTAGGATTGTTTAAGTTTTTCTTTTGCGTTTCTCGATTAAAAACTTTCAATTCAGTTTTTCATTTCAAAATTTCAATTCAAATTTTTTTTCTTATTCAAAACTTTCAATTCAAAACATTCAAATATCAAAAATTTCAATTGATTTAAATCTCTATATTTGTTTAAAATCTATTTTCCCTCAATCAAGTTTTATGCCCCGTGCTATTTTGATAATCACAAAGGGGGAGAAATTCTTGGTTGATTGGGGGAGAAATCTTTCTCTAATGAATTGCTTCTTTTCAAGTTATCTTTTAAAGCATGCCTTTCATTTCATTTTTACATTCTTTGTTTTGGTGATTGTGATCATCAAAATAGGGGGAGATTGTTGTAACTATCGAACCCCTCGTGGTTTAATTTTCATGATCACAATCACTCTCTTATTTATCTAATCTTGTTTTAAGTGTTTGTATTGATAGGCAAAAGTTTGCCAAGGAATTAGGCCAAGAAGAAGCCAAAAGTGGACTGAATTTCAGTCCACCGGCCAACCGGTGGCTTCACCACCGGCCAGCCGATGGAGCCTAGACAGAAGGCATCCTTCTTTCCAGACCACCGGCCAACCGGTGTCACACCAGCGGCCAGCCGGTGGCACCCAGACAGGAGGCTGAGCCACTGCCTCAGCACCGGCCAACCGGTGGCCTTAGCACCGGCCAGCCGGTGGAACCCAGACAGCACAGTGTTTGCTACTGCCTCAGAACCGGCCAACCGGTGGCCTCCTCACCGGCCAGCCGATGGCGCCTGAGCCCGAGCCTTCTTTCTTTTTCAAAGCACCGGCCAACCGGTGGCCTAGCACCGATCAGCCGGTGGAACCAGTCAAACTAGCCGTTGGGCCTTTGACCAGACCTGTCCACTTGCCTCCCAACGGCTCCGAAGCCTTTTCCAACGGCTCCGAAGACCTCTAAAGGCCATATGAGGGTTCCCCCTCTATAAATAAAGGACTAGGAACCCCCGGAAGCCCAAGGAATATAGTCGGAACTTTTGTGAAGCCAACGAACACATTTTTGATCATTTGGCGAACCTCCGGCGGATTCCTCCAAGGGAACCCCACTTGCTCCAACACACTTCCACATCCAAGGAGCACCACCGAAGAAGCTTGGGAGCGCCCTTCATCAGCTCCATCAATCCATTGGCGCCCAAGACTTCCTCATTACGGGTTTTATTGCTTTATTTATTTTGAGCATCAAATTGGGTTTGTGCCTACAAACCCCACCTCTTTCTCTCATCCGTTCATTTGGGTTCTCACACCACCTTCAAGGTGTGAAGAGGTTGGTCAAGCCTTTCCTTTAAAAGGCTTGAGACATAGGTGAGCTAGCCTTCATCTGTAAGAAGGCTAGTGGGTTCTTGCTCAACCATTGAAAGCAAGTGGGTTCTTGCATTACCATTAAAATCAAGCTGTAATAGGTTCTAGACTAACCTTAAAGTCTAGTGGGTTTCTTGCTAAAACCATTAAAAAGAAATCAGTAGTAAATCTCTCAACGGTTGAGTTGGGAGCGGAGACGTAGGCTTTGGTTTAAGCCAAACTCCGTTATCAAGTTTTGTGTTTTGCCTCTTTTATTTCCGCTGCACATTCACTTTGATTTTAAATTGTTAATTTATTTTTAAAAGGCAATTCACCCCCCCTCTTGCCATCACTTCCCTTCTCTTCTTCGCCCAATAGAAACAACCCTATTTCATTTTATATCCACCCTACAGAAAAAGAAATCACCGCGCGTGCGTACGTACAGAATATCGTCTGCACGCCGTCGTGTAATCTGTTTTCCACCACCACCTTACTAGGATGGGTATAATGTTGTAAATAATAAATATATATATGGATATTATATAATGATACTAATTATGAGATATTCTATCATCCACTCCAATACCATTCGACAATCATGGGAATGATATCATCGCTCATGCGTGTGTATGGCATATCGTCTCCACGACGCGATAAGATTCATTCTCCATGTTAACCATTCAAGAATGATTATAAATTATATATAATAAATAATAATGAGATATATGACATAATAATTATAATTTATTTATATGTTATTTACATACATCCATTCAATTTAATAAGGAAATGAAAACAGTGTTCACACATACGTACGGTCTACTGTCTCCATGAACGGTGTATTTCATTCCATTTGTTGATCTATTATATATATTTATATTATGAAAATATATTATATATACATCATGTTTTACATTCTATATTTAATTAATAATGATTTAAGTAATCATATATATAATTTCAAATGAAAACACGTATGGAAAATGAAATGATTTTACCAAAAATGATGCTTTAACTTGGAATTGACAAAAGAACGGGTAATATAAGGTAATATGTGAATCATATATGATATCATAAATATTATTATGGTGCTATTATAATTTAATAATATGTTTAAACGCACTATAAAGGAGTCTTAGACACATACAGAAAAAATTGGACTTCAGGTAAGGGTTAATTTTGCAATCTCAATTTTATCAGTGATTTCTTATACGTAAGTATTTACCGGGGTTATATTTTTCATCCATGTCCATAAAAATGTTTCAATAAATTGATTAATATTCTTCCATGTATGTTTAAATTCATGTTTTCCATAATAATATTTCTTTTTTTACCATACAAGGTACTTTTTGAATTTTTTGGTAAAAGTACGAGGAGAATGTTTTTTTAACTTATATGGCATTAACAGATTTTTACATTTTCTTAATGCCTTATTTTCAGGAATCTTCTTCTACAATATTTCATGTTTATTTTAAATATAATCCTTTTCTTTTAAAATTGTGTTTCATTTTGTGAAAATAAAATTATTTTGAAGAATAAAGGATATTTTCCTCAAGAATTCATTTCAAGTGTTTTAACAAAACTATTTTTTTCATCTAAGATGAAATTATTTAGTATTTTTATGTCTCAATTATAATTTATCTATTATTTAAATGGTTTTATTTTTCTTATGATGGAATGATATCCATTTTTTTATATGGATTATGTTATGATGGGATGAGGTTTATAAAACCCATTTGATTAGTGGGGTTATGATGAATGATTTATAATTGTTTTGTGGCACATGTAAGAATGATTTCACTATGAGATGGATGGGACCTATATCTCCCTCCAATTAATTTTTTAATGATTTATATCTCATGAGATCGACATGGCTATAACGGAAAGTAAATTTGGTACAGTAATACAGGGCTGGAAGGCAGGTAAACCCGATTCAGTAATGGACTTTGTCCACTATGCTGGTTTTTGCAGCAATTCCTTGGATACTATGGAAATAATATCATGTGCTTAATAGTTTTCCACAATTACATATTTTATTTCCATGCTATTTTATCATGATTTATGTTCTATTATGATCTATGCCTTACGTACTACCATGTTTAATGTCATTGCTCCTGATTTTGATGTTTAAACTTTATGTTCATGTTTTGAAGATCAAATGTAAAAGGGTTATTTTATTTTCTCCATGCATACCATTACTGAGCATTTGAGCTAATCCTTTTTATGTTTTATTTTCCCCCAGGATATTAAAGAAGGTTTTTTGGTAGAAAAAAGGATGATCTTTGTGGGAGATGATGAATATCTTTCACCATGATTAGAATATTGTGTTTCGAGTTTCCAAAGACACTAAACTAATATGATCATTGGGCGTTTGGTTTGTAATGTATTAATTAATCAATAAAATTAATGTCATGTCCATGTACGTCAAGCCTGGGTCTCTACAGTTGGTATTAGTGTAAAAGAGGTAGAAATGAATCTGATCCTTAGGAACTCTCATGTGTGAGCGTTGGACGAAGAATGGCTCTCCCTCTAAGGGCTTCATGAGGAAATGGCTGCCACTGGGGATGGTGGTGTGTCCCTCCTAGGTGGTGTAGCCACCCATGTAGTTCCTTGATAGGTATCAATTATATTCCATTGTAAATAATTCCAGACCACTAGAGAAACAACATCATATATTTTTTTTTTCAAATAATCTTTGACAGGATAATGAAATTATTTTTTTTGATCTATCCATGTTGTTCAAAACAAGAAATAGAATTATTAGAGGTGTTAAATTCCTAATATATAGCTGAAAATTGTTTCGATTTTTATTACATTCAGATAATTTTTTTCCTCTTTCATCCTTAATATTTTATATAGAATCACTAATACTTTATTCATCCTATATTTCAATTTCATAGAATGGAATCCCATGTCATATTTTGTCGATTTTGAGGTAGAATATTTAATCTATGGCTCTTTTTAATGAATAATATCCTTAATTAATTAGAGTATTTTTTGAGGGATCTTTTTATTGAATCGATACAACATCATGTACCCGAATGACTGATTGAAAATAAATATGTAGGTGTAAATTTGTGGTTACTTAAAACCTTTATTATTTATAGCTTTTCTAACTAAACCTTCTAGATTTTTTTAATATCAATCCACTAATTATTGTGTCACGAATACTCACCTAGATAATGAAATAAGTAATGTCACAATATAATATGGATTTTATCATGATTTATATTAAATATTATTCCTTGTTGTGAATAGTTATTCTATGTAATAAAATATTCTACTATATAATCAATATCATTGAATTATAACGGGTGAGATATTCAAAAACAATAAATATATTATATTTTCTCAAATATTTTCAAAATAATAGTCACACTAGAAACTTTTCCTAATTATTTAATGAAATATTTAGCTAGTGTATCACTCTAAATCTTCAATAGATTCACATTGTAGTCATCGAGTCAGAAAATGGTTTTGCTGCAAGCCCAATTGTTTCATGCCTATTTCTAGGGCTACTTCCACGAGTTTCTATTCATGGAACTAGAAAAAAAATGTTTTCTATATCCTTGATGTGGACCTAATTCAAAAAATTAGGAAATCACAAGGTATATTTTTAATTACTCTGAGGGAGTCATATTACCTGAAAGGATTGGAGGTTAGGCTCATCAAATGATATTGACGGAAATTTCGTCCCACTTTGGGAATCCATTGTTGACATTATTCGTATTCATTAATCCTTTTTGAAATTCTAAATGAATATGGATAACAATAATAATTTCATCTAATTATATATTCATGCATAAATATCCATCAGTGTGTATCATAGGCTCTCTAATAATGAAATCATTAGTATATATTTAAAGTTATCCATCAATGAATACATCTGTATATGTCAAAGGATCTCCAATAATGGAACCATCTATATGCATCATAGGATCTCCATATTACCTAATTCTTTAACTGGGGATTCCTTATTTTAAATTTTTATAATTGAAACCCACATAATTGGTATGTTTTAAATAGACTTTCATACAGGGAGGTAGTTGGAATTTTGATATCAGTATTGTTCACATGAGAAGATATACCAATATATAATTCTCGAAGGAATCAGAACCAATATGGTTCAACTAAACTTAACAGTATATGTAATACCATTTAGGATTATGTGATAAGGACCAGATCATGCATCATAATTTCATGTGACAAAGATGTCTAGGATTATTATTCTACATTAAGGCTAATGTGGGACCAACACATGAGATCCCATTGATGGTTAATACTATATGTAATATAATACTCTAAATGATTCCCACAGTCAGAATATGGGTCAAATTAGATGATATGAATAGAACATTAATAAATATACACTCCATATATGGGAGAATGGTTATACTATGATTATAGACTATTGAGGTGGATAGTGGATTAAATGAGTTAGTTATGAACCATTGGGAGATTTTATATGTAACTCCAAAGTATAGAAATGAAATACCACATAGATAGAAGTTTGGGTATTACACCTATAGGGGAGGTCCATGGTCACATTCTTGGTATATGTACCACTAAATGATTTTCCTCAAGGGAATATGGATCTTTATGTTGGGGATAAAACGGTTAGGGGTTTACTCCCAAAGGGAAGACTAATTAAGTGTTTTTATATTTATATTATCCTGATCAATACTATTATCTATTCATATATGAATCATGATCATTATGAAAAATAATAGGTGGTTCAAGATCTCTATGTCAATGATTCAGGATTTGGAAAGTGAATATAAATAAATTATAATCCTATGATAGATTTTCTTCCTTATTTACTAGCAGATGAGGGTAGGGATATGAAAACATTGCAGAATATGAAATAATTAAAAATTAGATAGGGACATATCATATGTGGGGGACATTTCTCTCTATCATCTCATTTATGAGGGAGAGTCTATGGATGGGGTTTTATCAATAAATACAATATATATTCATTCTCATTTTTTTATCGTTTTCTAAACCCCGTCCTCTGGGCCTTATGTGTATTTTGGTTGCACAAAAACAACCTGATTCCCCTCACATTTCATGCTATAGATGTCACTACCTAGACCATGATATTTACTACCACCACAATTTAGGATGGGATCCCATTACCATAGTAATGGATGATTGTTAATACTATGACGGTCCACAAAATATTGTAGGTAAAATGTGGTACTTCCTTTACAATAGGAAATAATGATTAGGAGAGGCACATAATGATTTGTTTCATCCCTATGGAGAATAGATATGGTTATCATGTTGGAGGTCTCACTAATATAATTCTTTGTCCATAATATTGTTTAATATGAACCATTTTTATAATTCACAAAGGGACTAACAAGAGGGTAACTATGGGTTAATGGAGATATGTGAGAGAAGAAGGGTAAATTACCTTTAGGATACCCCATTACACATAATATTCTTCCCATGTGGTATGGGGTGTTAAAAAGGCCTTCTTTTGTAATGAGGTGTCTCTTCATGAGTGGGTTCCCTTTATAGATAAATAGACATGTTCTTTCACTCATGAATTATACCTCTTTGGGGTGGGGCCCATAGGTAACGGTACCATTACAGGGTTTTCATTTTCATTACACTATCCAATATCTGAATTGACTACCAAAATTCAATATTCACCTTAGTTTATATCCATATTTCCACTATCTGTGTTGCATACTCCTTTATAGGTGTAAAACCATGTATTTAAATGGTACAATAATAACTATTTTTCTCGAATTGGCCGACTGACCTCATTGAACACCTAGAACTTTGTGGAAGGCAGTAAAAAATATCATCTCGAAGAATAAATAATTTTCATTTTCAGTGGCATGGATTAAACGACTCCAAGAGAAAAAGAAAATTGTCTATGGGGGCATGATTTGACACTTCACTCTACAAATAACAATACTTTGATGGGGGAATGATGTTACTACCTCATGGCACAAAGGAAAATCAATTGTGGGTGGTGATGGTTTTTTTTCTTTCCTCCAAAAATGAAAACCATTTTTGGGTAGTGGGATATCTCCTCCATTCTCTAGAAATCAAAATATCATTTGACAAGGGGGTAGGATTACTACCTCTCCACTAAAGTTATTTTTGATTGTAGGGATGTCATTCAAAGTGGTATTTCTTCATCACTTTAAGCACTATGTAGAAATAAGCTGGGTTTTATGTGGTTCTACACACATTTCCCAATTTAAGTAAATGTTAATTCATTATATATTTTACCCAAAATTTCATATTATCTCATTAGGAATCATTTGGGAATTTTTTTTGGGGACTTTTTAATACACACCATTGGAGTAGGGTCTGATCGGCTTGAATAAGAGGCAATAATGGGGCTAAAATTTTCTCTGTTTAAAGATTTGTGGTGTACATGTGGTCCTAGATGAGGGACCCGAACTATATAAAGGTATCATGATTATCTCATTCGTTATATTATGTTTTTTTATTTATTTTTTGTTAATATGTTTTGAACTATTTACCATCCCACATAGCTGCTTCCATTTTCGAGCAACCTATACCATGTAATGAAGTATTATCATATTAGAAATATATGTTCTGATGAATAAATATTTTTTAAATGATAGAATTATTTATGATATTAATTTCATTCAAATAACAGTAATTTCATTTTTTACACTATCAACAAAATCGGAAATTTTGTTTGATAGACTTTCCATACAGTAATTTCTACTTTTTATAATTTAATTTAATCAAACACTCTACATTCTTGTATTGAAGAGAGACATAATTTACACCACTCAAATTTAATCTATTTATTATGAAATAAATAAATTCTTTGAAAAGAGTTGTTATTGATAAAAAAAGATATAATGTTGTCCCACATCATCGGTTCCTTGGGGATTTTATGGTTACTTGACTAAATGATTAGGGCATCTCATATAGGTTACCTATTTACAGATTTATAGTCCTTTTTTGGTGTCCCTATCACTATGCCATTTATCAAAAATCAACCCTAAGAGTGGATAATTTGATACAATAATGTGACCCCTTTTAATATTATATTGAGGGAATCATACATTCAAGAAATATTTTACATGTGATATGTTTTAGTTTATAAACATTTTTATTTGGATGATGGAATACATGTGATAGAATTTTATACGCATTTCAATAAATTCATTATGAGAAAATATAAAATTGATGACAAGCTATTATATTAATAAAAATTTGAACTCTTTCCTACAAGGTCATTCAGAACTAGATTTGGTATGACCTTCTGGGTCTTCCAATGTAATGAAGAATCAAAATCATAGATAATGGTACCAAGGTTGTTTGAGGCTCTCTAGGGTTCAAAAAAAATTCCTTACTATAATAGATCTATTATCCCACATCTACATAGCTGGTGGATCCTATTTATGAATAAATTTAATTTCGTTCATCGGTAGATGGGAATTACCCTTTGGGTTGTCCATTATTATGGGAAAAAGAATCATGAATGGTATGTTTGATGAACTACCCATACTTCCTTATTATGGGTTGGAATTGATATGAACCACTTCATGTTAAGGGGTTACTTGACATAATGTAGAATCTTTTATAGGAAAATCCTCATCCAATGCTGGATGTTCCATATTCCAACTGGATTTTGGTTTCATTCAAACCAAATGGAAATGAGCCCCAAGAGAGTAGGTCAAGGACCTATCATAACCAAAAAACTCAGATGTGAGATGATGATTTTTTGAGGAATCATGGGATAGGTTATTTTGAATGATGGATTTCCATTTGGGCTCATCATAACACAGTATTTGACATGATTGAATGAGGGATTTTGATTCATTCTCTGTTGAGTATTATTTTATTAATATTCATACTCTAATGTTAGGAATTGATATATGAAGTGTTATGAATTTTACCTAGTCTTAGGGGATAAAATAATATATTGACCTTTATTGGAGTGATTTGGTGGACCCAACAAGATTTTAGTCATTTCTATTTCTGACAAAACATTTACCTGAGCCTCAAACAAGGGCTTATTTGAAAATGGTGCATCCAACATGTTTTATTATGGTGAAGAAATATGTTAAATCACAATCATGGTGTTCTCTGATATAATATAGTAAAATTATATAGGTATATTAGTAATTGTTGTAGACCATGATGAAGAATATACATCCATTATAATTCTTTCATGATGAATGATGATAAAATAGTTTTCCTTAATGTATAAAATTGTCTCAGGTTGATAGTCTATATTTTTGGAACACATTATTATGTTCGATATTCGGTGTAGATTGAAAAGTGAAAATAGTGGTGTCCTTTGAGGTCCAGTAGTTTTATGTACCATAAACAAGTAGTGATTGTGAGGACCCAAGTATCATAATTGAATGAAGGGAGCATTTTGACATGATCCACCACTGACTAGGTGTCTTGAATCCAATTTGGGATATAAATAAAAACAAATGAAGCGTTCCTAGTAAGATTTAATTTCTTGGATCTAGAAAACATTTTAGAGAAAGAGGGTATTTTAATTACATCATGGATGGGAGAGTATGTGATGTCCATAAATCACTATGAATCTCAATGTAGTGAGAAACAATCATACATAGTTCTGAGAAAAATGTACCACGTATATATACAATTATTGTACAAGGATAGTGTATTTTTATGATAATGTGGTTGGGAAATGATATATGATGTGATAATAAAAACATATATCATGTTAGTGATAATCAAGACATAATTAGTTATGAAAATAAAAGTAGTGTGGTACGATACAAGTAAAAAAAATTAAGAGTGGCCTTCTAGGTGAAGGAAAATAAATGACTCAGTTTCATGTTGTGTGGAGGGTATATGAACAATAAAGTTTATCATCATATGGTTTGTACAGTAGTCATGTATCATTACATGATATTGTTAGGATATAGTGTTATATGGTTTAACATTTTATTACATTTATCATTTCATATAGTTTAACATCGTATAACTATGAAAAAAGATTGTTTTACGTTACAATCATTTAGATTTTACATAAAAAGAATTGTAAGGTAGTCTCAATGAAAAGTGGATGAAAATGACCCAAAATTCAAATATAGTCCCACATTATATAATATAAAGTGTCATATAGATATATATAGTTTAATGTCATAGTGCTCAAGTAGATGGGTGGTTAGAGTGTATGATTGTGTAGATTTCATCAATTTTGTTCCTTTTAATGTCCTATATCCAAGAAGATCCATGCCCTACAAGGTCAATTGACAATAACTTTTAATAGATTGAAGTTTGTTCATTATAGAACAATTAAAATTTGAATAATCTCCCAAAAAATATAATACCACATGAGTAAATTTCAATGTGAGAAACACGATAATTTTGGGAGCTATTCTATTTTTAATGAAAATTCTATTTATGGGTAGTTAGTAGTGGGTACCACTATATATTTCGACAACATATTGATCTAAATAAGGATACATCGATATTCTATGGATGTGAAGGGGGTTGTTGTAAACCATGATTTTTGGGTTCTTAAATGTGATAAAAATATTTGAGAAAGGGTTTTACAGAATGACTCTAAACCATGTTTGAAAAGAAGTTTCCATAGAGATGATGCGAGGGAATATGAATATTAATGGAACATATCAGGAGGATGAATCTATATATGGTTTATAGGTCTCATTGGGGGCACACATTATGAAGGAAAAAATTGGACGTAGTATGAAAAGTCAAGAATGAGGATCCTTTTATTTATAAATATGTATTTAACTTATAGTTAGGAAATATTATGTAGATAAAAATTTCCCAATAAATAGAATGTGATTTGAAAAAGGAATGGTATAGATTATGGAAGGATTATTTAGGATAGAATTGACCATGGATGGATATAATGTTCCATACGCATACCCGACTTATATTTAAGAAATCATTTTTATCATCCATGAGTTTTTTCAATAAAGGATCTCATGTTGTAATCTATTACATGGATCCAGGTTATTAATTGGAGAATGGGTAGGAATTTTTTTATGTTAGCTTGACTATGTATATGATAGTAATAAGAAACAAGTCACATATTGTTTTTAATATGGAAGGAATCTTGTGTAAGTATAACATGTTCTTATGGAAGGGGGATCTTTTCATTTATCATTTTCTTGATTATTGTCTTCGGATTTTAGATTTGGGAATCTGTAAGTATCTCATCAGTGTAGAATCATTCCACATATAGTAATTGAGTGTAGTGAAGTAGGTGGCTTGTTCCAAATGGCGTAACATCATATCCCTTGATGAGATCTAATTATTTCATATCTTTTATACGAAGTATCCTATGATCATTACATGGTGTAAGGATACATTTAAACCACATGTGCAGAGTACATTGGATAATCTCAATTTTATCATATAAGGAAACATATTTCCACCACAAAGTGTAAGTATACAGTTAAACATCATATGATTAGGATATTAGATCATCTCACATTTTTATATGATGAATCATATGTTCAGAATATAGGGTATAGATATAGTATAACATCATGTGTCGTGGTTGTTCTTACATCTCTTAGTTTTATTTATATGAGGCATCTAATGTTCCTCATATATTATAGGTATATCGTTTAATGTAATAGGATCAGTATGTTTTTCTTTTTATTTCAAATTCATATAACTCTCACTAGAATATTTGTTTTATTATTTCATTTTCAGTATTGTGAAATGGATCAAATTTCAATTTTAATTCCATGTAGAATATTCATTTTCAAGTGACATGTTTAAAAGAAATATTTATTGAGAAACCCTATATTGGTAGTGGGATGATACAACCACCATCCATGTTAATCAATAAATACACCCCCATTAAAGTAGAAATTATAGTGACTAAAAGGTCTCCACCATTTGTTTTCGATATTTGGTGGTTTCATAGTAGGTATCATTGGGGGCCTATGAGAAAAAACCAATTATATATTTTTTAAATTTATAGAGGATAAATTTGTTTTTAAAATATCATGTTATTCGATTTATTTTCAACCTCTAAATGTTTCAACAGACACATTATTTTATCTTACATTCTTTCCAATTGATCTAGTAGATTTTGAGATTTCACATATAAGGACAGTTTATAGAGACCTAGTCTCTTTAAACATGTTAACTAAATAATTTAATATTAATATTCAATAACTTATACAAACACATGCATGAGGACCAAAATAGTTTTCTTCCCCTGGAATCATAGAACACAATCTTCTTAATTTGTGAATGATTTTAAATGTCTTCTATAATTATCATTCATTTTATCACTCATACATTAAAACTTAATTCATAAATTACGAAATGGAAATATAAGAAATGTTGATTTAACATTCTTTGTAATGGTATACCAAAGAGATAGAAAATCAAAACATTAGTATAAGGGTATTAGAACACGAGGTTAACATTTCAAAACCATACCATGTATATCAGAAATCACTATATGAAGCCATTGAATAAACAATAGATGTTCATAAAAACGTAATCATAATATAATGAAAGAAAATGGTGGTGATAGAATATTATTAGCATAAGACAATTAATTGTGACATACACATAAGAATAAAAAATGATTACCTTAGTAGTCAAGGATCATTACCAAAACATATAAGGGGAACTATAGTCTGGTACACCACCTGGATGTGAGAAACCACCATCACCAATGAGATCCATATTCTAATAATGCAATGGGATGACTCCCAAAACCATAATAGTAGTCATGTTTTACTTCCAATACCATCATAGGAAGAAAAGTCCTTAACGAAAATGTGGTCAATCCCGATCCATGTCTTGTCCATCAAATAAGATATAAATCATTACATAATTCATTAGAGGGAGATATAGGTCCCACTAATATTTTTTATTATAAAACCACCATTATTGGTTATAATTTAACAAACATAACATAAATAAAATAATACATTTATGTTCCACAACATCCTAAAAAATTCATTACTTCATAACCAAGGAAATGAAAACTATTTAATATAGATTTCTTCATATCATAACATGTGTAAAAGATACAGGTTTCATAATCATTTCATCATTTCAACATAGCATGACCCATGAAAAAGTTGGTTTAATAGTAGTTATAACTTTTTATAAACAATGGATGGAAAATTAGTTTCATAATCATAATTTCATCATAAATATAAACCATTCTGAGAAATAATAATAATTGTATCCTTGGTTCATATCTCTAGAAAAACTATTATTATATCAAATGATTTCATCTTAAATGGAGAGGTATTTTTAAATATCACTTTTATAATTTATTAAGGAAAATAACCTTTCACTGAATATCAGTTTCCAAAACATAAAATATTTTCAATCTCACATTAATTAAAAATAACATGGAAAACATGTAATGGAATCTTTAAAATAGCATTTAAAAAATTTCTTGAAGAAAATATCATTTTTTTCATTGAAAAAAACATTCAAAAACTAAATAATTTATAAAATAATTTTCATTGTATTTGAAAATTAAATCATAATATGTACTCTTTGATGTGATTATTTTTTATTATGTCAGAAAACTCTATTCATGTCATTCATTTTGAAAAGATAATTCCTTTTATATTTTTGGTAAATGAAAAGCAATACTTTTTTTTGAAAAATAAATAAATATTACTTTGAAAATAGTTTTTTAAAAATTAAAAAATGGGGAACAATAAATTTTATAAATTGTAGTTTAAAAAAAATATTTCCATTTTATTAATTAATGGTATTGGAAGTATATGGATTTCTGATTGCACGGAGAAATAATACATATTTTATAAAAAAAATTACGAGTTATTGTTTTTACTAAGTTGTGAAAAAATGTTACAATTAATAAAAATATATCATGAATGTCTTGAGGATAAGAAATTCAATGAGTATCTTGAAATATGAATAATTATATTTTATCATCAAATACATAATCATAATTGATCCAGATAAATGATGATATTGTAACATGAAATATTTAACAATTTAGTAACATTGAATCATATTCTCCATAAGGTAATGACATAAAATGAAGCATAAAATATAACTAGGGCACATAAATTCAAAATATTACATGTCAATGTTCTTTATATACACATAAAAATAATATTGTTGAATAACATAACATATGAATCAAAAAAATAATATTGAGACAAAATCCCTTACAAATATTGTAGTCTTTTGAAACATAATCCACAATAAAGAATAAAATTTAATGTGTGGACTTCAGGTCCTGGATAACACTTAATGGCTTCCTCGAGACCAGTGGAAAACATGGTCTCATAAAAACATCCCCAAACACCGAAGGTTGTCTACTAGTAGTGAGGTACTAGGGTGTGTCTGTAAGGATATTATGACCACATTATCAGAGTGTAGCACCACACATATATATATAATCAAAGGTAAATAGTAGATCCAATATAATTTACCATGAATCACAATTGAAAATAGAGATAATGAATAAATTAAATAACTACAATAACATAAAATCATGCAATAACTAATGATGATGTGTTATATCACTAGAAAAAGGAATATTTGGATATAATATAATAGGAACAACATGATAAAAAAAGTATAATATAAATCAAAATAACATTCCAATCATTCCAAGATCTGGCTCAGTTATCTTCTATCATGATTAATTATAAATACAAAAAAATCAAGTGTTTTGATATGTATGCTTCACTTTTCCATCCCCTTCATACATATAACCTGCACTGGGAACCAAACTGTGCTCAGAGAGGGTGTGAGGTAATTATTAGTGGGCCACCACCAATGATGTCTATAACATTCAACCCGTGTAATGGAAGTATAACATCATGCAATCATGAATATATATAGTAAAGTAGTAAAATGTAACCAAATACCAAATACATTCTTCATACCTTGACCGGTGTCTGGAAAAGTTACCAGTACGTTATTTGATTGTTTCCAGTTATAAATATGTCACATGTTGATAATAGTGAATGTTAGATGATGTATTAAGGAATCGTGAAATTATATTTAGTAACGAAGTTATAAAACAATAACCAATCAAATGTATAACTCAAGAGTCTCCAACGCAGTAATAACTGTAGCCTATCTAAGGGTAAGAGTGTAATCCAATGATCATAGTTATGGGAATTCAACAATGATATGGATACTATGTCTAAGGATTTCAACCAAGGTAAAACGAGACTATGTAATTCCTTGAACTAATAAGGTTTTACCATGGAACCTTATTGTCAATGTTTAATCCAATGAGTGTATCCATGTAATCCTGTAGTACTACAAGATGGATATTACAGTATGATACCAGGCATCCCATGTTAGACAAGGATCATGTTCTATGTGGGTATCAACATAAGCAAGTGGTATCCTTGAATTCAGAAGGGGGTCCTTGATTGCCAAAGGCATTCCATTGAAAATCCAAGGAGATCATGAGTTAGTACACTCTTATTTTGATAATGATGTCATATATAATTCATAATTTTCAATACATTACCTTTCATTACTGTGTCACAGATAATTAAAAATGAAACACTTTATTCAAGTCATAATTAATCAATAATTCAATTTGTTTCAATCCTTTCTTTTCATTGGTGTGATAAGGCCATTTAGAATGTAACCATTCATTTAATAAATTTACAGAAATTTAAATAAAAAATGCTCACTATGCTAACTTCCATTACCATTGAAAGGTTTTCTATATAGATGAAACATATTATTTAATTATATATAATATGGTCATTTCATATACTTGGTATAGTTATAAATTCTATTTCGCATATAATTATCAATTAAAGCACATGCCTTATGTGGGTCAAGTAGTGAGAAAACATGTTACATTCCATTATTTTATTCAATATCATGAAAAATCCACTTAATATAGAAAAGATTACCCTTAGGATTTTCATGCCAACACACACCTGAACTGTGGCTCAAAAAAATCAGAATAGTAAAATGGCAATAATGGAACAACATCCTACATGGGGTGGATGGGGCTATGAGTAAAAACACTAAAAACTGATCAAATATTTTGAAATATAATCAACATACTAACAGAAAATTATTTTTTATTAAAGAAAACACTTTTGTGGAAAAAGTGAGAAACCAAAAAGTCCATCAAAACAACCAAACTACCCCGAACAAAAACCGGAAAGAAACATGAACTACCTCATACACGCAATAACAACAACCACCATTCCTATGCGGGACACTCGGTGATCCCATGTAATCATGGTCCCTCCCAATGTTTCCATCTCTCCAAATCAGCCATATCCCAAATGTCTTGCAAAGGTTATGGCAGAGTGTTCTAGCCCAACGAGGATGTCCAGACTGCACTTCCCAAATCAGACCGGGGGCGAAGCCTCATAAGAAAAAAAAATGTTACCAAAACCTAGCCTTGGCCTATTATTGTTTTCTTCCCTATAGAGATTCCAATTCATTATCCTTACCATAGCCTCATGATCTTCTCCAATAACGTCTTCCAAACGGTTCTCCATTTTGTCCCAAGTGCGGATATATTCTTCTTTGCTGATTTTCCTGTTGTTGAAGCCTCTCATTAAGATCAAATCTTGTTTTCAATCCATTTTTCCTGTTCGTTGTCGACCTCCACTCTTACAACTCTTCCCATCATATCAGCCTCTTCCTATGGAATTTCAACATACAGAAATTCTTCTACCATGTCCTCCTCGGAACAAAGGATAGGTTGCTTTATGGTCCTTACCTTTCTGGTAGAACTGCCCATTTCATTGACGTTTCCCTTTGTTAAAACCTGAGGATCCTCTTTCACCGTGTTGGGCAATGACATCGGTAGATTCTTCGCAGAGCGGGTCTCCAAAGCTGGGAGAGCGAGGATTAATCTTTTTCCCCCTTATTCTTTTTAAAACTCATGCTGTTCTTTTGAATTGGTACCTCCTCAGCCGACTGATCCAGTTCAACCATGTTGACTCCCTCCCGGTCAGCCTCCCCACCACCCAGCTGCCTAACAATCAGTTTAGGCGCATAATCACTGCTTGGAAGAATAGAAAGATCACCTTCGTTGTATTGATGGAAAGGGGTTTCTCCTCTTACACCTCATGAGCCTCTATAATATCTGTACATTCCAATACAGTAAATCGGTTTAGGGAACATGGTATAGGATCATCGACCCGTACCTTCACCAGACTGGTTGAAGTTTTCTAGACTGAAATCTCAGGCTCTCCAGAGTCATGCTGGTTCTCAAGTCCCCTGCCCATATACTATAGATTATAGGTCCCATCCATGTCCAGGCCATGTCTATTTATAGCAGAATCATGGCTCAGAACCTTAGTGTTACCATTCTCCTAGTTGTCCGGCTCAGAATCATCCGAAGGGGTAGCCACAACATCTCCAGACATGAGTTCCTTCCTCCTGACCTCATTCAATCCTACCTACACTCCTAAATCTATACAAAGAATGTCATATTTCTGTCTCTTCTCCTCCAGAGTAGTAGTTTCTAAAGGATCAGAAACTTCCCCTGAAGGAACCCCCAGTACCAGCGAGACAATGTCACCAACTGGTTTAGGGTAAGCCTAACAGTCTTGAGGTAGGCCTGCGGGTGGTGTCTTAGCACTTCCTTGCATAGCATTATTAGGGTCCACACCACCCCTCCAAGGAATATCCACTAGCACAGATGGGACCTCATATGGTCGGACACTCCCAAACCTCCTTCGGCAACCGTATTCATCATGACCCTGCCTATGACAAAATGAACAGAATGGGGTCCAAGATTCATAGACAATCGACTGTGCATACCTGTACTCCTCTTCAACAAAAATATAGACGATCTCTGGTGGAAATCTTGAGAGATCCATTTCCACACATATTCTAGCCAAAAAGGTATGTGACAGAGATGTTGTCCTTTGGTCACTGCATACAAATCGGCTTATCGAGTTTCCAATTGATCTGAACAACCCATGATTCTGGAACGGGAGAGGAAGACCGGGAAATTGAATCCAAATCGTGATATAGGGAGATTCACGGTTCATGTGACCCTCAAAAGACCAGTTTAGTAAGTGAAAAGGGAGGCCATCGAAGGATTTCCTCTTTCTAGACCAATCCCTACCAAAATCTTCTTCATCAGCAAAAATTATATGGAATTGACGCGGACCCAGGATACCTACATGCACATGATGTTTCAAGCCCAAAAATCCATTGATCGCTTTGTCAAAATGCTCCACAAGAGGTCTCTGCCTCGGAAAACTCACAATCAGAGCCAAAGAAAGTAACGCCAAAGCTTCATAAAATTCCTTCACCGAAACCGGAACAATAGGCTTTCCTGAAACACAACCAGGTACCTTTGGAGCAACTTGGATTTCGAGGAGGAAGAAACCCGCATCCGACGAGGATCTATTGAAGTCACTATCTCTAGATTGCGCATCTCCTGGAGAGTGAGTAGGAGTTAAAGACCCCTCCCCCCATGGGGGGAGGGGTCGCGACGGTCATCATCACCGTAGGGTTAGCGAAGGGCCCACATGACAATCCCAAAATCAATGATCTTCAGGTATGAGTTATAGAGCACCCATATTAGTCATGTTTGACTCTCCTATTCTGGTATTAGTCTTTTATTTGTATTTTATTAGAGTAGATCTATAAAAATTCCTAAAATTACTAAATCCCAATAACTATGTCGTGAGAAAGAGAGAAAAAAGAAAGGCACAAAAGAACTCGAGTAATTATCGTTTCACATCCACCATTATGAATGGATGCTCGAACAAATCTCTAGGGAAGGAGATAACTTGATCCCTAGACTATGCCCTCAAAAAGCTCAAAAATCATATGAATGAAGGATAACCCTACAAGAAATTGGATTATGGGAGAAGGGTATGATAAATAGATCATTAATGTTAAAATGTAAAAAATACCCAATATTTAGCCTCTACACTATTTGCCTAAAAATTATAAAAACCATGTGTAAACCATGTATGTGTACCTGCAGAAGAGGGGACATTGTATGGTTAGTCTACAATGTTAGGGAAACTAGGACACGACTATGCGAGATGGCTTTTCCTGTAAAATAAACAATCAGCACGGTTTGATTTAATAGTGTGTCCAAGAATCACGGTTTACTCTAACTATGCGACATGACCAATTCTATATAGAAGATGTCCTCTGATCATCAATCATATCCAGACACCATTGGGACCCTCGGTAACACAATAGGAATCAATATATGGTCTAAAATAAAGAATTCAATAGAAAATGAAAGGATCCATACCTGAGTGAAAACCCAGGTTCTTGCTGATTCCACATAGTTAAAAGAACTCATCCTCGAGATCACCTTCTATTTGTAGTGAAAAAATTCCTATGAATAACGCTTTTCAACGAGCACATATATCAGCCTCCAACTCCACTGTCTCATCCTACATGTTGTCATGCTTTCATAGAACCCATAATATAGGGACATTTCCACCTTGGTGAACCTTTATGATCTATCCAATGATTCATAGTAGATAATTTAAATAGGATGCATCGACATTTAAATCATCATCCTTAGGATAAAAGGTATTCAATGGGTCGGCATGGTATTGGTGATGCTGTGAAATATTGATAACATTGAGCATCACTTTCTACCTTTGAGGTCACAACAACCGATAGGCTACTAGCCCAACTCTCTCCAGAATCCCAAAAATACATACATAATAAGGAAATATATCCCATTTATTCCATATGTTTCTATTCCCTATCATGGGTGATGGACAACGGAAGAAATGATCCAAGAACATGAACTCTAGATATCAATAATAGTGATTAGCAGCGGATTTATTTCTAGACTGAGTTGAAGTCATAGACTTTCTGATTAGCTAATCTTGTATTGATGTCTCATGAACAAGACAAGGACTTAGTAGTGATGGATCACATACCTCTATCAATAAAAAAGGTGGATGAAACGACCAACCATTTTTGTCCTCAAAATTATGAATCTTAATTGTCACTTGAAATTTGTTATTATAGGCGAACCCAAATAGTAGGATGTGATTCTCCCATGAACCATTGAAATCATGGTCACATGCACAGAGAGTGTTCGGTAGAACCTGTATTTTCTGTTCTAATTTTCCATCGGTCTGTGGGTGAAAAGATGTTCTTGCAATCACCCTTGTTCCCATATATTTATGAAATCTAGTCTAGAACCATTTCATAAAATGAATGTCCCTATCTAAAATTATAGTACATGGGACCCCATGTTGTCCTATGATTTCACCGAAATATGGTCATTCCATTTTATAAACAGATAATGTCTCTCTAATAGGAATTAAGTGAGTAACATTAAAAAATCAATCATTGAAAAATTGTACTACATCACAACATCTTGGGTGCCTAGGTAAAACATCATCAAAATCCATAGTAACATATTCCCATTTCCATTACGATATTGGAAGCAGCTATAACAAGATTTTAGGTATTTCGTGATAATCCTTCACCTACTAACAGGTGGAACACATAGTGATAATGCCTACTATTTTATGTTTCATATAATTCCACCAATAATGGCTTCACATATCTTGATTCAACTTATAGATACCAGGATAAACATCCCACTATGAAGCATGTGACTCTTTCATCAACTCATGTCTCATATCTATAGGAACCCAGACACACCCAAGTATACATAGGAAGTAATCTATATCCAAAGACAAATACTAGGGATGGACATATCCTAATACAATCCCAATGGGAATCAATCCCTTAGGATCAAAAAATTTTCTACCCTTCACCATCTAAAGGAGGGATTATGTTACTGCCAAAGATGAGAGGTAAGATAGCTCATGACTTGAATGAAAATCTATATGAATCATAGAGAATATGTCCCTTAACTTTTAATCATTACTGGATTCCCAAAAGGCCTATGATTGAGTATTCTCACTAAACACATCGGCAACCACATTTACCTTCCCATGCATGTAAAAAATATCAATGTCAAAATATTGTAGATACTCTACCCATCTTCATATTCTAAGAATAATGTCATGCTTTGAGAAGATATATTTTATTCTCTTGTGGTTTGTGTACACCACAAAGCACTCACCCAATAGATAGTGTCTCAAACAACATAAGGCATGGAAAACAACTGCTAGATCAAAGTCACACATTGGGTAGTTTCTCTCATAAGGCCTCAAATGTCGAGAACCATACACAATGAATCTATCTTCTTGAAATTGCACTTCTCTTAGGTCGATGACTGAGGCATCATAGAAGAAGGTATATCATATTTCCATCGTTGTAAAAAACATAATAGGTTCTAAGACAATCCTTCCTTTCATTTCTTGATATGAATTATTAGACTCCTATAACCACAGGAACTTGACACCATTCTTTTTAAGACATTACGAGGTGATGTAATATGTGAGTAATCCTATATGAAAGCCTATAATATCCAACCAGCCAAGGGAAAATAATTATAAAAACTGTTCTTGGGATAGTCCGAGTAATCTACAACACTAACCATTATAGTGTTAACAAATATTACATATTTTGTGATAATATAAACTAATAAGTGAACTCTTTTAATCCATAAGTGGCACTTAGCAATCATGGAGTAAATCAGATGCTCTATTAGTGTACTAAGAATGATCTAAAAATGATTGGCCTGGTCGATATGAGTGTGGGAATAAACCATGATGTCATCAACAAAGAATAAAGAAAAGATAAAAAATATTTGTGTAACAACATATTCATAAGATCCATTAAAATGGCATGTGCATTTTTTAGACCAACAGAAATAACCAGGTACTCATAAAGACCATACCTTCTACACAAAGCTATAAAAGGAGTGTCTGATGGCGTAACTCAAACATAATGCTATCTTGATCTAAGTTATATCTTATAGATGACCCTATCTCCCAAGAGTTGGTCTAATATATCGTGTATTTGAGGATGATAATACTAGTTCTTCATCGTAAGTTGGTTAAACAATCTATAATCCACATAAAGACTTATTGTTTGTCTTCCATCATGGATATCAATCACTGGCTAACCCCAAGATGATATACTGGGGAATATAAATCATTTCACCTCAATATCATATAACTATTGCCTGAGCTCATGAATCTCATTAGCTTCCATTTTATATGGTGGAATGATCAGTGCAACTTCTTCTTGAAAAAGGACAATTGTAAACTCTACCAATCTCTCAGGAGGTAATCTAAAAAAATCATTAGTAAAGATATCCTGAAAATATCCACTGTTGGAGGGAAATCATGTTGATTTAATCCCTAATATTATATTATGAGTTTTCCAATATTGGGGGTCACTCCACCTATCCATGATCCTCATGTCCCTCTCTAGTAGTTTGAAACCCCACTCATCCTTATATTGATAACTTCTTCTCTCTAGTAATTTAAACGATACAATTCGATGATAAAAGTATACAAATTCATGATCCATAAGTAACAAATCCATCATGAGAATGACATAAAATTATGTCATCTCATGAAAGAAGAGGTTCGATAAGAATGGGTAACTTTCTAACTCAAGGGGGAAATCCCTACAAAGACGTACTCCCTCCAGCCATATCCCCAAGGTTGTATCCAAGGACATTAAACCAGAGAAATATTATATCTCTTGCTCGATACATTCAATGATTGATACATAGATAAATGTGTTCGAATCACTTGTATCAAATAAAGAAGATGCTTAGTAGATGATACTAGAATAGATACTCATACTGTATATTATCCTGTAGCTAGATCCTTATGTATCGACCACAATGAAAACATCAATTCAATTCCATAGTCCCATGAAACAGATATAAAACCACAATTATAACTATTCCACAAGAACTAATGGTGATCAGGGGTCTAGCTACCACAACCATGAACTCCACCTATACCAGAACATTCGATGTTATTCCAACTCCCCACCTGATGCTGCATAGAAGAACCCACTACAGAAGGTGGAGATGGAAAAATATGTTTCCACTCAAAACTAGTGGAATGGTCCTAGAGAATCTCGGGAGATTCCCCACATAAATACATAAACGACACTCTATTGGGTCTCTATCAAAATTTTTCGAGTCAGTTCCCTATAACCAACATCAGTTATACATTATGATAATCATATAACAATTACATGGACATTATGATAAACATATAATAATTACATAGTGAATTAAATTCCTAGTACGTTATTATTTTCACATTTATATTGGGGATGGAAAATACAAGCCACAATGGTTTAGAAAAACATTTGGGAGAAAAATATCAATCCTCAAGAGCTCTCCTTTCTCCAATATCATTATCAAGAATGAGAAAGGCCATCCTCTACCGGATCAGAGAACTCTTTGGAAGAGGCTATCAAGGTGATCAATGGATGATAATGCAAGAAAATGATCTTCTATGCTAGCACTAAGATAGTCATAAAAAGATGTTCATAGATTCATGTAGAATGTGGGGATCACCTCTAGAGGATATATACTTCTGATATCAATAAAACAATGAAGGCACACCATCGATCTATGGCCAGACACATCAGTGAAGAAAGAAAACATGGAGGTATTTATTTTATTAAATTAAATTAATTAAAAAAATATGTCAAACCACTCTCTATGTTAAGAGGTAAATTATTCCTTGTGTGAATAATGGATTTAATTTTGTGGATATGGGTATTTATCATCATATTGATCTTGTAATGATCATTTATTACGAAAAAATCAATGTCGGGAACCACCCATCCCACACTTCTTCTGCACTAAGAACCTACATGTAATATCAAAGGGGGTATATTTTCGATTATAATTATTTTAATAATTCATTTAGTTTATTTTCTTTAATAATATATGTTTTCAATTCATGTTTAATCATTATTCTACTATAAATTTCTAGAAATTTACTTCCTTTAACATTTCGTTCGGATCTTACAGAAATAAATAATTTTTATTATAAATGTTCAATTCAGGATCTCATCATGTGGCATCAAGGATTATATCTACGTAACACAAAATTACACATAGTGTATTCGGAGTTACACACCATGGAATCATCCATACATGATGTGTAATCTGAATCACACATTGTGTAGTTGTGTGTAGTGAATGAGGAGTATTTTGGAAATTACTCAAGCTGTATTCATTTATAACACATACTGTAGTTAATTCTTACACCACACTTTGACTAGGATATATTTGTACATGGTCGTCTAGGCTACATGCTGTGTGGCCCAGTTGACATGATGTGTAGTACCTTTTGGTTAGGGTAAACTAATGTATACCATACATGGATTTCCTAGAAGGTGACATTGTAATGTGGAGTGTACAATGTGTGTGGCCCAATGGCCATGATATGCACTCTAAATATATATATAATGTACACCTCACACATTTATTCCCCTTGCGTGTGCTTCAAATGGAGGGTGAGGTGGGTATAAGTCATGTAATCAGATCTACATGTCATGTACAATCCCCATATTAAATAGATTTAAAATTTACTATAATATTATGTAACCCTTTGGACATGTCATTCATGTGGGCGTAAAGATATGACCCAACATGTGATTAGTGTTATATATACGTGTCTTTAATTTACATCTATGTAATGGTCAACGATCTTCACTTAATGTAAGAGTTTTATTAAAATTATAATAATGTGGGCATACAAATATAACAACGAATAAAGTGTAAACATGTATAATAAATATTGGGTTGTTTTGTATGGGAATTCATTGGGTTTCATCCAAGGTACTTGTTATGTATACAGTTAATTTTAAATGAATTTATTAATTTGTTTAAAATAATAATGGATGAGAATCATAAGGAGATTCAAAAACAAGGTTTCAGATATAAGTAGTGATTTATTAAAGATAACAATTAATCAATTTGAGCACGATTTATCTTAAATAAGAAAAAATAATGAAATAAATGGTAGTTTAATTAAATCCGTAATTAGTTGAAAGTGAAAAAATGATCATGATCTAGAAAAGCCATTTGAATTTGATTGGTTTCCTTTCAATTTATTTGTAAAAATAAAAGTTTTCACTTTTTTTGCCTTATCCATATTAATATATAGGGCCTATCTTCCAATTGTTTCTTTTAGGTAACCCCCCCCATTAAACCTCACCTGTGTGTGAATAAACACACATGTAATGGATGGATCTCCAATGCTAATAGAGGCTGTTTAAGATAGGAGTTGCGATTAAACCAATCTGAGGATATAGAAAGGTGGACAATTGGAAAACAATAAACACGAACCTTCTTAGTTCAAGTTGTTTCTCCCCTTGTTTAGTTGTTAGTTTTCAATCACCAGATATACCCACCATTAGAACAAGCTCATGATTATAACTTTTATATTGTTTTGAATTTTGTATAGTTTTCATTGTGGATGTTTTGTTTTGATCAAATGATTAATGAATTAAATAAGATGCAAGATGGAACAAAAATAGACATTCTTATGCTTAAATTTTATCTAATACATTATCAATAAAATAATATTATAAGAAATAATATTAAAAAGAATGTGAAAAGATAATAAATGAAAATTTACACATAAAGGATAAAATCACTAAATTAAATATTTAGTTGGTATAACAATTCATTAGTTTAATTAGAATCAATACACAATTCAATGTGCTTAAGTAGCCAATTTTGGGGAGCTTTCAATTATCAGGGAATTCTAAATTCAAGTTTTTGGGTGACATTACTTAGTTTACATAAAGGGTTCATTACCAAATCCGAATATGGTCTAACTGAGAGGAAGAGGTTGAGGAAGTCCAAAATAAAAGATTTTAGGATTGGGGAGTCCACTCAAAATATCAAGGAGTAGTTAGTTAATGTAGTTGGAAATATGATTGCCTACCTAAATCATTTAAAATAACTTTACCTGCATATATATGGGGATTGCTTTGGAAATTATGGATCTTTGCTACTAGAATGTCTAAGAAGTAGGATATTATGAAGCCAATGGTGAGGGAAATTGGGTTTCAATAAAATAGTGAGAGAGTAATAAATATATATTAAAATAATTGACTAATTTTATCAAGACATAGTACTAAAATTATTCTCATCATATTTGTAGAAAAAAAATTTATAAATGACATAAAAAATATCATTATGATCCATACCCGAGAAGGAAAACCTTCTCATAGGCACTAATTTCCTTGAGTGTAAAAGGATCCTTCTGATCATCATTCACCATCAAAAGAAACTATATTTTCTTGAAGAAACATTACCAGTTGGGCTTAGAAATGAAGAGAGTGATGAGGAATTATCTGTGAATGAGAAAAATCTTAATGATGTTACAGATGTTCAAAGCCTCATGCTATCATCCATGACCAATGATCACTTGAAGAAACATTGGGAAATGGATACTTAGAGAAGGATGTCACACCTTCAGGATCTCTATCAGGAGACAAAGAGATAATAGAGAAGTGATATCATCAATGCTTTTTTCACCACTGGGTTTTGGAGAGTCTGCGCCAGCATAGCTTCAGTTAGTCAAGCTTATTTCCTACCACTACTACAAAATAGGCCTTTAACAGTACTAGAAATGACATTTACCAGTACTTGAAAAGTGTTGACTACTTGGGCGGCATTAAAATTATAAGACTTTTATCATCTGTTAAATAGTGTTGCTAAAAGAATTTCTATCTTCAAATTTGAAATCATTGAAATAGTGTGTTGTCACAGTAAACAATATAGAAAAACCATAAACACAAATGAAATAGACTTGAAAAAGACCAAAACACACAAAAAACACAACAGTTTCCAATAAAAAATAGTCATGGTATATAATTTAAATGAAATGAAATTTACAACACAAATACAAAAATGATAGTATATTATAAACATTTCATACATTATTTTCTACAAAATTTAATTAAATATTTATAAATAAATTAATAAAAAAAAATTTAAGGATAGAGAACCCCAACATGGGAGACAACAATCGAGGCAATTTTTTGTGATTTTTTCACAACAATGCTGTAAAAAATGATTCCTAAAAATACTTATCATAATGGAGATCCTTGTAGAACATGGATCACTCAATGATATTTGGATTTATACCCCCAATGAAAATAGAAACATTCAATAGATCTTAAGACACCACCTTCAGGAAAAAATAAACCATTTATTTGTAGTGTTCAACATAATACCTCACCTTCCGTTGTCCTTGATGAACATTTATGATCTCGTACCTTTTCATGTTATTCACATCCTGAGGTAAAAACCATCATAAAAAGAGGGACACAAAATATTCCCATTCCATCCAAACTTGTACCATTGGTGGGAAAGATAATCCATTATTCCAATGTTAGACCCCATGCAGACACAGAACAACACAAACTATAATAGATTTGGGTGTTCCAAACAATCTAAAGATATGATAAAATTCTTCAATTGTGTACACTGCCTCTAATGAACCCAAATTTCCAAAGAAGATTGGTAGAGACCAAGGACACCAGATGCTGGGAAAGGCACATTGGAATCTTCTAGTTCCTTTCTAGGAGACATATTTTGAATAACAACAAAATCATAAAATCAGGTTCAGAATCAACATGAAACACAACCAGGAGAAACATCTATGGCAAAAACAACTAGTCACTATCCAAAAAACAAATTTAAACTAAGCACGAGGAGCTCATGTAAGGCTAATGTACCAAAAAACAAATTTATCCAAGTGATCAAATTTATGAACATCATAAAAATTTGTTTTTTACCTCAATCATTATATTTTTACATCATTATATGTATTCCATTTGTTCATAAATATTGTTTAATATTTTTCTATTAAAATAAAGAATAATATTTATTCTTAATATTAAATTTAAAATAAAAGTTTCTGAGCTTGGGGAAGGTGTAATTGTGTTACCTTTTAGGAAAATTTATCAGTTCGATTAGTAGAAATTTCTTAATGTCTATGATTTAATTATAAAAATACATTAACACACCCATAGAAAAATATTATAATGTCTAAATGATTACCATATCATATGAGATGTTACTATTAAATGGTATCCCTTAATAATTATATCTCATGATAAATGTTTCATACAATTTTTATTAACATATTTTATTTATTTATCTTTATTTGACATTCTAATATGAACACATGAATGAACAAAGAGGATTATGGATTTAATAAGAGAGTTCAATTTTAATCAAAATGGTAGATATTTCAACTTCCCTATCATTGAAGGAAAAAAATATTTCCCTAATTAGTCAATCAATGTAATATAACATATGATCAAGAAGATATATCTTTACACACAGTAAAAATATGTTTCCACGTTTTATCTAAAAATGTAAATTTATGTTGATTATAAAATACAAAATTAATAAAATCCAACATATATCTAAATGCACATATATATATAGATAGAAATACCTAATGAAACATATAAAAAGGGGAATTCATATTTCAGGGAAGTCCTTATAACCCCCTTCCCGAGGATAAAAATGTTCAAAATTAATGAGAATAAGTGTCATGTACATATATGATTACATCATATAACAGTCAATCGTCATTTTTTCCTGATCATAAAAATGAAATATAGATCACTGGATATATGTTTATGAATTATTCCATTACATTTCATATATAATTTATATTGGTTAACTAATATAACGTTTTAATGTGACAGATATTCTAAACACATTATATCATTAATGTTAAAAAAAGAACACTGATAAGGCTTTAAAATATTTATTAATATTCATGTGATCAAATGTAAAATAATAGTTGGTTCATGGGATCTAATTTCTACCCATCCATGTAACGATTCTTTATAGTAGTCCTTATAGAAATATTTTTAAAGGGATTTTAATTAAGTAAATAATGTGTCTGAAATGTCTTCTAATCCCTCAATGCATAGGGATTAAGTTCATCTAATGTGGGAGACCCTAGAGGATATAGTATTCATCTATAATTTAAAATCAATGTATAACACTATTTATAAGAGAATTTGAGTGATATTCTTGTATACTACATAAAATATAAATCAAGAAGGGGTAATCCTTGATCAAATATTATACATATTTGGTTTATTTAATATAGGGAAAACATTATTCAGAAATCCAATAAATTAGAAAATTTAATTTTTTATTTAAATGAGTGGAGACTATTGAGGGTAAATGTGTTTAAGGTAAGTAGATACAATAAACATTTTTTGTATATCCCTCTGCAAAAATAATTATACGAGGTGAAAAAAAGTGTATTCTTCAAGTCCCTTAAGAAAAAAATAAGAAAAAAATTATTTGAGTAAGTCATGGCAATGGAGAATGTACATGGGACTCCATCATATTTTTTATACATAATATACCATATTATGTATTTTAATTCATCTAAAAATACATTATTATTAATGATTATATCTCAATAAAGTTATTTTTCTTCCTCCAGAGGAGTTACACATGCAGTGACAAGGCGATGAGATGTAGTGTTCGTAACATAGAAAAAATGAAAAACATGGAACCCAAAAGATCAAACAATGATAAAAAAATTAAAAAATATCATTACTTGGATTATATTATTTATTAATGCAATGGATCATAGTGGATTCATTCCAGTAGTAGAGGACTTCCATAAGAGCTTCAAAATCGCAATGACTGACTGTGGGTATGGGTTTTTTAAAACAGATCGGTTACAATTTTAACAGTACTTTTAGAAAAGCAGTTATAAATATAAATTTTATGAGCATTAAATTGATAATAACTGATAAAAGTGAAGTTTAATTGTTCTTAAAAAGCATTAATATATCATGATATTTATCATCTATCAAAAATAAATAATAAAAAACATTATCAAGGCTAATAATGACAATTGATAAAGGAAAACCTTTATAAACACTAAATATTTCATTGATATAGTAGACATTTTATTAGTGGAAAATAAGAGATAGTGATAAAGGGTATCCATTATCAATGCTTCAATTTATAATTTCTAAGGGACCCCATATATTCTTGATTATTTTAGCACGGATAATGATGGAATTTATCAATGCATTTTTCCAGCGATGCTTTATTTCAGCGTAGTTCAAGATAGTTTTTTAGTAGTTTACATTGAGAGTCTATACATCATATAGATTAAATTCCCAGATGAATTGTGTATATATATCATTCTATCATCACTTCCAATGAACATCTCTAGTTTTATTATAAATTATAATATGAAAAATAATGAGAAGAGACTATCAGAACTTCTGACCCAGATTATCCAAGTGGATATGGACATGGGGTGTGAAAAACACATAGACATTATGGTGAATAGAAAGAGGAAGGACAAGGAATAGGGGATTACAATTTATAAATAGTCTAAATCACATGGGAACTATCCATCCAAGAAGAATAAGATCTTGTGGTAGGGTAAAGAAAAGAAGGTAGGGTGTTTTTCAATTGGTAAGGGCGGACACTATAAGATGAACTACACCTTGAGACAAGGGGACACCAACGAATTATTTGTTATCGAGTGAAATATTTTCATTTATAAACATTGGGTATTAGATATATCTTGTGATGATCACATATGTGTAAATATGTAGTAAATAAGTATATTTCATAAAATTTAAAAAGGGGAGGTGGATATGCGAGGTACCAATGGTTCGAGGCCAGCTTCTCTTTAAATTGTTGACTACCACCTTTCATTACTGACTAGGATGATTTTGTTTTACATTACTATTATTATGTACCAATTGTCATGAATAACCTTATTTATGTTTCAGGTTTAGAAAAAAATTAGATTATTTTCAAATATTGAAGTAAATGTTGTTTCTTTTATAAGGTCTATATATGTTATGGAATGGAACATTTAAATAATTCCTTCTATGTATTAAATTATGAAAATTAATTATTGGAAATCAATAATGAATCAAGTTCACATGACTCATGTAACACCCGGTTGTGGAATCACCCCCTTGGTTATGTAAATCAGAAGTGACTAACAATGCTCTGCCATGATGTTTATTTATACTCTTCCAAGCAAAAACCACATGATAGATGCCATTATTTTTTATAAAAGAAAATTACCAAACAACCATTTAGTGGAAAGGGTGAATGGGAAATAAAGCTTCTAGGATTTTCACACACTGATGTTTGTGGACCCTTTCTAGTAGAGCCTAGTGGTGGATGTTCTTACTTCATAATTGTTACTAATGACTTCAGTACATGTGGATATATTTACTAAATGAGGTATAAGTATGAACTATTTAGGAAATATAAGGATTTCAATAATGAAGTAGATAATCCTCTTGGTATGAAGATAAATAATCATCGATCAGATCGATGTGGAGAATAACTTAACTATGATTTCATCTAGGTTTTACAGTAGTTTGGGATTCTATCTCAACTCACTCCATCCAGTACACCAAAATGGATTTTTTTTTATTTTAAGGAGGAACCATGCCATATTGGGCATGGTAATGTCAATGATTAGTCATGAAAATATTCCATTGTTCTACCAGGGATATTCATTACAAACTGCAACATATGAATGAAACTGAGTACCAAATAACGTGAAAATGGAATTACTTTTGACATATGGAGTGTAATGAACCCCATTTTATCGTACAAACATGTATTAGGTTGTGAGAAATTTGTTAGGGATTTATTAAGAAAAACCTAGAATCTCAAAGAATGAGGTGTATCTTTAAGGGTATCCAATAGAAATAATGGGATACTACCTATACAAACACTTAAATAAGAATTTAATTGTGGCCAAACAAGTATTCATTACTGAGAGGGAGAACCTCCTTAAAAATGAAAATTGGAGCATGATTAAAATCGATGGAGTTGATTCTCAAGATACATAGGAATAATTACATGAACAAGTTCCACAAGTACCCATGGAATAAGTTGTTTCTGATATATATGTACTATGTATAAGTCCAAGAGATGTAAGGGAACCTGAGAGATATGGTTTTATTGTCACTATGGATGGTGACTCAATTTTTTTAGACAATGATGAACCTATATCCTTCAAGGATGAAGTAGAGAGTTCAGAAGCATCAAAATGGATATATGTTATGAATGCTGAGATGGATTCCATGTATTAGAACCATATTTGGGTTCTGGTCGATGCAGTAGTTGATGTAAAGCCTGTTGGATGTAAGTGAGTATTTAAAAGGAAATTGGACATTAAAGGTAATGTAAGAACCTATAAAGCTAGGATAGTGGATAAAGGTTCTAAACATCAAAAAGGAATTGAATATACTAAAACCTTTTCACAAGTTTCTATATTTGAATCCATCAAAATCATATTTTCCATAGAATTCCAAGATGGGATGTCTTGGACTATGTCAAAGTACACATGATGACTAGATAGTAAATTGATATAGTATGGAATAATCCAAGAGAGAATTAGCTTCTGTGTCACAGGGTTTATATCTATCTAATAAAATGTGTCCCAAGATAGAATATAAGAAATATATATTTTGTAAGATCCCATATGCTTTAGTGATAGGGTAAATCATGCATTCCATGTTATGTACTAGAGTTGATGTTCCATATTCACTAATCATAGTAGTTAGATATCAAGAAGATATTGTAAAATATAATTAGAACACTTTAAATAATATCCTTAAGTATATGATATTAGTAGAGTATATATTCCAGTTATATGGATGAGACCAAGATCTTTTCATCATAGGGTATGCTAATGGTGGTTCTCAGACAAATTTGAATGATCTGAGGTCATAATCTGGATTTATTTTCTGTCATAGTGGAGGATTTGTGAGATGGAATTGTTCAATGTCGCTAGTTTTCACTAATTAAATAGTAGATTCTGAATATATAGTTTCTTTTAATGTTTCCAATGAAGCTATATGGATTAGAAACATTTTCCACGAACATGTTGTGGTACCTAGAATTAAAGACCCTATCACGTTGTATTGTGATAATAATTCAATGATGAATCGTTCAAAAGATCAAAGGTCACATCAAAAGGAAAAGCACATATTTATAAATTATCACCTCTAGAGGTATTTTTATCAAAGGGTTGATGGTGCAGTTAGTAGAGTTTCCATGGAAGAGAATGTGATGTAACACTTGAATAATCGGTCTATCTCCGTAAAAGGAGTATCATGATAGAGGTAGCAGATTTTATTGTTGTTAGTATATGGATCTAGTGCAAGTGAGAGTCTCATGAAGTTGGTTCCCAAGAACCAAATTCATTTTTAATTTATTGTAAAAATATATTCAATGAATGGATATTAATAAAAACCTTATCACATAATTATTGTTCTTCTGTATCATATTGTATGTTATAATTTCCCTGAGTAGGTGTTTCACTAAAAGGTCATAGTAGATCTCTGATATGATGAGAACATGGAAGTGACATGACTCTATTATAGAATATATGTTATATAGCCAGTTGATATTAGTTTATGGAACACAAATTATATAGGCTATTAGTGGTAGACATTCATAGTACATTGAGGCACCTTTTAAGGGTGTAATCCTATAGTAATGACCAGGAAGATATTATAGGATCAAGAACCGCCGGTCAGAAATACACATTTATAAGTTCCATATGATATTTCTATATATGGACGTGTGTATTGGTCCTTAGATATAAATATTATAATTAATTATTATTTTGACTTGAACACATATATTTGTAGTAAAAAACTGTTACAAATCATGTTCATAATGAGGTAGGATATGTTGGATGTGCCATGAGTAATCATATAGTATTTAATTAGGTGAGAATGGATTTTCCCTTTCTATTCCATAACCAATGTTGATATGTCAGCCCCATTTATGGAAATGATAGAGCCTAATTAAATCCATGTCCATGGTTTTCAATAGCAAGTTCAATTTCTGTGAAGTCAAAGAATGATAAATCCAACACATTAGATGATGACACATCCATGAAACCTTATTGATTAAAGATATCGAGACAAATAGATTATATTACATGGAATGATTTCATAGGATGTGACTTGTCACTGTAGAATTAACTTATCTATATATGGGTGCCTTGGTGTTTTGAAAGAATCTATCATTGGAATTTAGGAAGTTTCCCCTAACATCACGAAGAAAGAGGCCTAGAGGGTCACACAATGTGTGTATATGAAATCTCAGTTATATAATTTATTATTTAACAAGATGAATAAATATTAATATCGGTTTTTGTTTAAAAATTATCCATGTATGTTTGATCACTTTTATTTTATCCTTAGTTATTTTACAGAATATATTGTGCACAAAATATTTATTTCTAATAAAATAATGCAGTTATAATTATTTTATAAAAATAGTGATTATTCATGGACTAATAAATATAAAGGAGGTTTGGAGGACCGAGATTATGGTTCCAGTGAGGAATAGTATTAAGTATTATTTAATTAAATAAATTTTTAATATAAATTAATAGTTAAGAACCTGTCATGGAAATAATTGAATTTCAATTATTATATGATATAGGGGCTTCACATGGAATAATAAAATATGTAAGGACACATGTTCCAATTATTTATTATTACATAGTGAATTACAATCCCAGTTATGTTATTATTATATCATTTAACTTGGTGTTAGAAAATTCTAAACATTGTGGTTGTGCACAACATTTTGGAGAAATCTAGGATTGCTTGAGATCTCTCCTTTATCCAAGAATATTCTTAAGAACAATATTTTCCATCATCCTCTAGATCAAAGAATACATTGGAATTAGGTCTCAAGGTGATCAAAGGAAAATGGCTCAAGCACAATGATCATTTGTGCTAGAACCCATGGGCTCATTCGATGACATCTAGATATTCACAAATCATGTGTGGATCACTTCTAGAGGATATACACTATTGATCTCTACAACACAATGAAGGAACACAAAAAATATGTGTTCTAACAAGACAATGAAGAAATAAAACAATTATGATATTTATTTATTTAAATTAAACTAATTATATAGAAAATCCGTCAACCCTTCCTTTGGGATTTAGGGGAAATTTATCCTTTTCTAATTATTTGATTTAATTCAATGGATACTGGCGTTTATCATTATATTGATCTTGGAATTATCATGGATTATGGAAAAGTCAAAGTTGGGCACCACTAATCCCACACATCTGCTATGGCCCAAACCTACATCAATGAGGCTTAATATTCCCCCATCACCCACACTAATGAAACTTCATGGAGCTAACACAACAAATACTCTAGATTTCTCCGTAATAATGAGAACCCTCGAGGGAACGTTTCTACCCACAAGGAGAACTACAGGCCTGGAGTGGAATTGATCTTATTTTATCGCTATTATTCTCATCCCCCACCTTGTACTTAGTGATACGTTCCTAATTGATTATTCCAAAAAAGGTAAGTAGGAAAAATATATTCACCTATGTACAGATGGTGTATTGAATCCCATCCTTAAAATGTCAAGCACCAGAAATCTCATAAACTGTTATAAGGGGTTAATAACATTGTATCTCAGGGAAATGTGCATAATACTCCATAACAGACATAGAACCTTGCTCTAGATTTTTGAACACTCTGTCATTAACATCTATTTTCATATGAGGAATGAAATGATCAAAAAAAATAGTATTGAAATCATCCCATACCCTGCCTTGATGGTGATCGACCTAGGTAACTAAATCCCACCAACGCTTGTCCAAATCACAAAAAATATATGTTGAATGATTGACCTTACACTATGAGAGTTTCCCCATATGTTCAACGATATAACGTGTATACTATATCCAAGACTTAGAAGCATATGGAAATCCATCCCCTATGAAAGTGGGAAGATGTTGTTGTTTGAAGTCATGAGATAGATCGACTGTCGTATTTTCAAATTGTGGACCACGAGTCACGGACAACATCAGACATTCTAAACTATCATGAAATCGGGCACCAGTTCCTAGATTAGTTATAACATGATGTGCCTCAAGTGGAACTCTGAGAGGTAAAACTTGTAGCTAATGTCAAAAATTATTGAAGGATGATCATCATCATCTTCATAATGTGTGACTGAGGGTGTTGTGGTGGCATCAGTATACAAATTCCAACCATGTGACTTAAAGGAATATTTAATAAGAAATATAGAAACACTTGTAGAATAAAAATGTAATAAAACTCCATACCCAAGGAATTTTACCCCAACTACCCTCTTAGATGATTAGTGTTGGTAAGGCATCAATTAAATGTTTCTTTTAAATTTAAATTTAATAACCTTTCTCACTCTATTACCTTTAATAGACATCAAAATGTGGGATAATGATGTAAAAACATTTCATATTAGATGTTGTTTTTCTATTTATAATGTATTTAATTAATATTGAATCAGTTCCCATAAACCTTATCAATGAAATTGACACCCATTTATTTGTAGCATAATGGATCGACACATTAAATTAATCATTCCAACCCATGAGGGACAATACACCTCTTGATTTGAGATAGGAAATCACTCAATCACAACCAAGAGAAATACATGCATAAGTTAACTATCATAACATCACTCAAAATCATAGGAAAATAAATAAATTAAAAGTAGTGAAATGAACCTATATAGAATAGAAATAAACATTAAATGAGAATTATATGTGACTATAATGATCCATGTGACAATGATCGTTACCATCATATCATCGAGACAAGTATTAAAGAGAATCTCAATCCGAAAAAAAAATCAATAACATCAAACATCATTTTCATCACCCAATGGTGAAATAATGTCAACTGTAATATGGAAAATGGAATAACAATTTTATTTTTGGTAATATGAATTTTACCCTGAAGCCGGGTTCATGATGCCCAATCACAACATTAAACTAATTCCCAAACATTCTTCCTCTATTGACTATTCTATCCAAATAATAAATAAATAAAATAACATCCTTTCATACCACATATGATTTCCCGAAACTAGATGCAACTTAATGGGTGCCGCAAGCCCTGTGGGACAGATGGCCTCAAGGTCGTCTCCACAAACGCCATAGGCTACAGACTAGAAGTGAGGGCCAAGGGTGTGTTTGTGGGATGAGTATTCCCTCGTTACTAGATTGTAGCACTGTGGATACATATAAATAGAGGTATATGTAAGAATTAATATGAGTAACCAAAATTAAAAATGAAAAATATAGAGATAAGAATAACTGAAATAACTAGAATAACATAAAAGAATACAAAAACTAATTATGATATGTAATATAACTACAAAACATGAACACATGGATACAATTGTGTAGGAATAACATGATCAAAAAAAGAATAATAGAAATAAATAGACTATTTGAAGCATCAACAGCTTCAGATCGATCATTTGTTATCATGATCCATCCTAAATAGTATGAAATAATTTTTTTTAAGTCTAATGATTCCCTATGTCAACACCTTCACCCATGTAATCTACCATGGGTACCAAACGACACCCAGAGATGGTGTGAGATAAAACTCATTGGCCCACCACCAATGGTTTCTATAACATATGGCATGTGTAATGGACATGTAATATTGTGACATCATACATATTTATAGTAAGTTATGAAAATGTAACTAAATACCCAAGTAGATGATTCATCCCTTGGCTGGTATCTGAACATGTAAACACATTATAATTTGATAGTTTCCTATTTATAAATATGCCACATGTTGGTTATAGTAATTGTCTTAGGTTCTATGAAGGAAACCTGTGATGATATTTTGTAATGAAGTTACATGTTAATTACCATGGAAACATAGAGCTCAAGGGTAGGTAACTCAATAATAACGGTAGCTTAGATAATGGTAAGAGTGAAATTCAAGGAGTATAGTTTAATTTATTCCACGGTGATACACCTAATGAGTCCAAGGATTTCATCCAAGGTAAAATATGGCTAAGAAATGACTATGCTCGATGGGATTTTTCCATGTCCCCTAATTTTAAATAATGTATCCGAGGAGTGTATCTAATAAATATTGTTGTACTACATGGTGGATAATATGGTGTCATATTGGGAATCCGGTTTTTGAAAGGCATTGGGTTATTTGTGGGTTCAAACCTAAGTATGTGGTACCTTTAAATTCGAAATGGTGTCCTCGAGTGCTTAAGGAATTCCCTCGGGAATCCAATGTGATATAAAGTCATACCAATCATAGTTTGTTATTTAAGTCATATATAATTCATATGATTCAATCCATTACAACTCATTTGGTTGAAAAGGAAAATTATGCATGAAACATTTTATTGAAGTCCTAATTAATCAATAAGACCATTTGGTTGAAGCGTTGCCTTCTATAATTTTGATAAAGGCCAATTATCATGAAACAGTTCATATAATCCATTTAAGTCATTTTAAATAATCAAAGATCACTCTTCTATATTACATTGACATGGTAAGGGTTATAAAAACATGAATCATATTATTCAACTATATTTAATAAGGCCATGTCATATAATTAGTATACATGATAATTTTTTTACATTAACTTATCAATTGAAACAGATACCTTTAGAAGGTGAAGTGGTGAGCTAACATGGTACTTTCCATTTTTCCAATAAAAATCTAAATCAATCACTTTAATGTCAAAAATCTTACACCTTTGAAGGTCAATCCCAGGCACACCAGAAAGGTTCCTCAAACGTGTCAACACACTGATATGAAAATTATGGAATAACATCCTACATGGGTTGGATGGATTTTTGGGTGAAACCACTAAAATAATCAAACACTTTGAAATATCATTACCATATAGTTCTAATGATTATAATCCTATAATATAAATTCAATAAAAGAGACCCGATGAAATTGGCGAGCCTCACACAAGAATCCCAAAATCAACGAACATGTGGGATGAGTTATAAAACACCCACCTTATTCTATAAAAATCCTCCTTTAACCATTGCATTTTATTTGGCTTAGATTAGAGTAGATTTGAGAAATAGGTAAAAATGCTCACACATTGATAAATAGTTTAAGAGAAATAAAGAATCTGTAAGTCTCAAACAGACTCAAGAACTTACTGTTTAACATCCAACATGCTCGACGAATCCTTGAATGGATCATGGATGAATGGTATATGTTTATCCATATCTTAGGCCTCAAAAAAACCAAAATTAAAGGAATAGAGGATAATCTTGTTGGAAACTTGACTTATGAAGTAAGCCAGGTTAAACATATCATCAATGGTAAAATGGTAAAATTACCAAAATTTTAGCCTCTGAATGGATTTTTTGAACCGTCTGACAAACCATGTAGAAACGTAGCATGTGAACCTTCATAAGAGGGGGTGCTTCCTGGTTAGGCCATATGGTCAGAGAGACCATTCACCAACCACAAGAGACAGATCTAATTGAAAATACAACCTTTCACACAATTATATTTAACCATCCTCTCTACCAGCATGGTTTATTCTAACCATGCATCAAAATAGATATTTCCCAAAAGATGTGTCTCGAGATCCCAAGATGCCCGAAAACCTTTGATACCTTCACCGACTCACTGGGAATCCATATTAGTTAAAAAATAAAAAATTATACCAAAATATAAGGGATCCATACATGAGCGAAAAATGAGTTCATAGAGAATGATACATTAAATATCAATTATAAAATTTTATTAATTATATAACATATCAAAATGGAAGTATATACACCACAAAAAATAAGCGTTTAGTTAATTTTTAAATTTCCCCCAAAAATAAAAAAGAGACGAGAAAGCCCATACCTTAAGTCTAAACATCCATCACACATGATTTAACCTACATTATAATGAATATAAATTTATTATACATTTAATAAATAATCGTAAATATATATAACATGATAAAGTATTTTATTATTTCTTTTCATTATCTTTTTTTAACAATTTGTTATTGTAGTCACATTTTTATTAATAACAACTTTGATTTTCAAATATGATATGAATTTTTATATACAGTCATCTTAATTTAATCATGGTTCAATATTATATAGAATAATAATCATCAAATTAAAATAATTTTATAACTAAATTATTCTTTTACTAAAAATAATTAATGATTATTTTTAGAAATGAAGTAAGTTACAATCATAGAGAGGGTGGGTTGTACGTACGCCTGATTAACATTTCTGTTTTTTAATGATATTTATAGAAAGTAGGTAGGTAATATATTATCACTAAGAATTATCATAGTATCCAAAAATTAATATTATTTCATAAAATGAAGATTTACAAATCAATCGTGTGGTGTGGTGATAAATAGAGAGAATCACATTACTTTGTGAAGGATGTAGTCCACGCGTTCATGAATGATGTTATCATATTTAGTGAGTGAAAAGGTAATAAATAAAATGATATATTAACTTTTCATAAATATAGATATTTCATTAATAAAATAATTATTTCATCTATATCACATTTTTTTCTTATTATCATCAATGTAATGCATTTGTGAAAAATGAATGACATCACTACGTGAGGTCGTAGTCCGCCGTATAGGTGGGAGATGTTATCATATTCCATATAGAATGGAAATAAAAAGGTTATATATCATATACTGAATAAACAGGTATAATTATGTTATTAATATAATATAGATACTTTGTAATCCTCATGATACCCAATCATGAGAGGTGGTGACAGAAAAAACAAATAACATCCGTTCCCATGGTGGTAGTCTGCGATACACAAGAATGAGGATTTGAAAACCCATTTGATAGAATTGGGGATGGTTTTTGGTAATAAAAAAATATAATTACATTTAATATAATATTGTTATTATATCATCATGTAATAATAAATTTTTAAAGAGTTAGAGGAAGCTATAAATCCAAAATACTCGTCGATGGACATTACCTCTTTTTATGTATCCTCCTTAGGTTTGTACAATAATTCATACTTGGTTAGATTTTAATTCAAAATAATGAATATAGAATTATATCAAGGAATATCAGAAGTGATTTGGTCAGGATTTGGATGATAAAAAGGGGTTTTAATGTGTGGTGAAGATAGGAGAGGGATGGGATTTTATAAGTCAGTGAGTGGTACAATAGTAATTTTTTGAATATATTCAATATTAACAACATTTTTACCATTAAAAAAATTTAAAAATTATCCATTATCAATCATATATGAGATAATCTCTATATATGTCCATAAAATGGGATATAGACTAGTTTTTGCTAATTTTAATCCTTATATTTTTAGTTAACCGTTGATATACTCAATTTGACCTTAAATGTGGTTATTAATTTTTACTACTACACTATTCATTTTGATCAAAAATTATGTAGACCATATTATTTAATAAAAATTATCCTTATTAAAATTATTAAATTCCTTTTCTCATAATTTATAACACATTAGTGGAAAAATATTATTTAAATAAACCTCGTAATGGGAGATGAGATATCATATTTTTAGAGAGAAAACTCTCAACAATTTACAATTTTTTATATAAGCATTCAGTTTGAAATTGATTAAAATTACATAAAATGTATTATTATATGTAAAATTGAACTAATACTTCTATAAATAAAAAGAAAAAAATTATATTTATAAATAAATGAAATGAAAATGATTTTTGCAATTAAAATTCAATATGTTTCACTATTCATTTATATGAAACCATTCTTAATAACCAAAAACATCATATTATAATTTTGATGTTCAGAAATAAAATATAGTATTATATTTTAAAAGTTATTTGGTTAAGTGGTAAAAATTATGTTTTATAGATGTCTAGAAATACAGAGAAAACAATTTTTTGGAAATACTATTTTAAGAATAAAATTGGATTTATTTGGATATATTGTCTTTAAATCACATAAGGTGAATGTTAAAATATTTATGGAATATATAATATATATATTTAATAAAAATGATGAAAAAATTCATTAAATTAATTTATTATGGAAAAACATGTTTATGTGGATAAAATAGTTTTTCAAAAAATGTTTTCCTTTATTTTAAAATGGTATTTGATTTCATTTATATTTAATTGGACACCAAAGAATTAATTTTATATAAAATTTTCAACCACATATGTTCATTATTAATTAAACCTATTCATACCCTCCATTCAAATTCTAAGGTGGTAATTATCCCGTTCAATAATAATACTTTCATGATATGAATAATTTTTTTTTAAACTCGGTTTTTTCATGTATTGTATGTTTCAAAATATAAACTCAATATTTCATGAAATTCTACAAAATGTCATTGATTCATGTACTTTAATATAAAATTGTTTTTCTGTGTTACACAAAATAATGAAAATAATAAATTATAATTTTTTAAATGTATTTCAAAAAATATTGTGTAGTTAAATTATACACCCTTAACATGAATTTTTTCCATTAAATCCATATTAATCATTTCATTACTAAAATTAATAAAATTCCTTCATATTAATCCGCATCAATCAAATGAATACTATTACTTCTTTCAAGATGTAAAATATTTTAGCATAATAGTTAACCAAACTAACTCATAACATGGATTCCACATAGGAGAACAAAAGTGGGAAGTGATTATTTAAACATTTAAATAAAAGTGAAGGTAATTATAGAGAGTGATAGGGATCATCAATCACAAGGAATTCAATGATTATGAGAATGTTAGTCAAAATAAAACCATAGACCAAGGATTCCTGAAAAAGGTCATCGATATCATAAAAATTGTGATAATAGAAAACAAATTATTTTAAGATCCTTTTCATATTTTTGAAGAATTTGCTGAAGAATATAACCATTCTTAATTTCAATCCATTTCATATGAACAATCCACCTAGAGTAACTCATTGAATTTACTATACTTCATAATTTTATTTCTTATTACATTATTTATTTTATATTAAATTTTTATTCTCTTCATCATTAGTAATATAACAATTAATCATACCACATTTCTAATTCACTTCATGAGATCGCCCGTTAAGACATCAATTTTCCCAAATCCCATACCTCTTATTTTTGAATCATTCAACCATCAACTTTACCAAAGGGAGAAAATTTTTATCATCTTTTGAGATTACCGAATATTTCATTTTTCATTTGTAGTTACATTAATTTTTTTTCTTCTTTTCTACACCCAAAACAACTTCTCAACCCGATAAGAAATTCCCTTGAGTTTTTTATCCCACACTCATGAAATATATAAAACCACATCATCTTTTCAATGTGGTCTCCACTACCAGCACATTCAGATATCTACATCCATATCCAATTACTAAATTCAATGAGTTAGTCTTGGTGGACATTGTTAATCATGTTTTTTGAAATTTATATGGGAAACTAAATACATACTTCACTCTATCCATAATCACATTTGACTTATTATTAGAATTTTTTTCTCATATTCAATGTTAACCCTGTTACATATATTTCCTATAATTTCTTATAATAAAAATTAATAGTGTGATTAATTTTATTCGCAATAGAAAATCAAATAATAATGAGAATAACTTATATGGTGTATAAACCATGACACCTTATTTGTAATCTATTTTAAATTAGGTTTGTATTATGTAATCCAATGTCATCAACTATTTAAATACCTCATCATCATTCCTATAGAGTGTTAATTTCAAAAGCATATACCCATAGAGTTTCAAATTAGATGTGCATCGAGACCCATTTTCATGAACCAAGTGATGATCGAGTCTAGATTAATAATCCATTTTCAAATTAATTTTCATTAGTTACCACTATGCTAGACCCATATCAATAATTATTATCCAAAATGATATTTAATTTTATGGAAACAACTGTCTATATCTATTAATAAATCAAAAGTCATTTGAATATACATTTACTCATACATAGACATATCCTTAAATAAATCCATATACATATCCTCATAAATATTCATAGGTATCTCACTAATTCATTCTCATCCTAGATTCCAATGATTAACTAAAGAATTCCATTGAAACCAACTATATCTACATAGGAATTTCATATATTAATATTATACTTTTTTTATTAATATTTATATATAATATAAAAAACATGCTAGAGGACAATAATAGTTTACTGTCGTTGGACACATGAATCAAAAAATTCTTAATTCATTAATTGTATTCAACTTCTCCCACAAAGATATTTCCCTTTAGTCATATTATGTATATCTTTTATTCATAACCTGGTGAAAGGAAACATATGAAATAATGAGTTGAGATGCATTGTAATGGATAAAAGGAGATATATTACAATAAAATGAACATATGTTTTTGAGAACAAGAGCATAATATTTGAAAACCATACCCTTTATATTGAAGATCATAATGCTATGTCATATAACAACTATTGGAGGATTATTAGACATGAATATTTATAAAATCAATGAACATGATACATGAGAGTATAAAATTTTCATACGACATAGAATTTTGAGACACTCATAAATATAGAAGATAATTTTATTAGTAGTCAAGGATCATTTCCAATATTTATAAGGGCACTCTATGGGTAGCTACACCTCATGGGAAGGAAAAATCACCATCTCAAATGGTATGTCTTTCATTATTGTGGAATTGCTTCAATCCCCAAACAATCATAGCAGTGATGGTTCATTCCCAACACCATCATAACAGATGAAGTCCCATACTAAATCATTATTACTCCCCATTATAGTTGTATCTATCTCATTAGACAGAAATCCTTACCAGATGCATTTGATGGAGATATTGTTCTCACCCATATTTGGAAATAACATAATAACCATCTTTGGATAAAACATAACCACTATTGGATAATGAAATGAATTAATATGTGTTCCACAAGATCATAAAATGTTCATCATATTATATCCCATGAAATAAAAAACGTTTAATAAAATTTTCATCATATCATAAGCTACAGGAAATAAGTAGGTTTCCTAAAACATTCATCATATCATAAAACGCGAGGAGAGAAATAGGTATTATAAATATTTTTTCATTATAAACATATACCATAATAAGAAATAACAATAATGCTATCATTGGTTCATATCCATAATAAATAATAAATTATACCAAATTATTCTAATATAAATGGAAAACGATTTTGAAAGATCACTTGAAACATTTCATAAAGAAAAATAAAATATTTAGAATTCAATTTTAAAACAAAAATAAATTCAAAATTCATTTCATTGAAAATATCATTGAAAAAAAATTAAAATAAGATTTAAAAATTATTTAAAACATTTTAGGTGTAAAAATATCCCCTCAACATAGAAAAATATTTTCTTTAAAAAATTTGTAAAATTTCATTGAAAATAAGCTTTAAATTTTTTAAATTATTATTAAATGCGATGATTGTTCATGATGTCAAAAAAAATATTAATGCCTTAAGTGTTAGAACAAATAATCCTTCAACATTTCAAGTATTATATAAATAGGAATTTTTTTGAAAATGGAATGAATATTATCTTCCATTTAGCATTTGAAAAAATATATTTAATGGGTAAAAAGATATTTTAAAAATCATAATGTAATAATAAAACATTTTGGAAATTTTATTAAAAAACATGTTTTTGGAGGAAATGAGATTTCAAACCAAAGAGACAAATAAAGATGTATTTTCTTAAAAACATATTCTCAATTTAATTTAAGTAAAAGAGAGTTGAAATATAGTAATTTTACTTGAAAATATCATGAATTTATAGATAATAAGAAAATTCTTGAATTTAATGAGACATGTATCATAATATTTTCCCATTGGAAACCTATTCATAAACAATCCCGATAAATAATGAGATTGAACCAAAAAACCATTAAATATTGGTTACTTTGAATCATAATACACAAGACAGAATATAAATAAATTAAATCAAAATAATCTTAAGAATAAGTAAACTAATTATATTAAATGTAAAATGGGATGTATATACTCCTCGTAAAATATAATGGGATCATAACATAAAATATGACTAAAAGAAAAGAAAATTGAGACAAAAATCCTATGCTAATTTAGTAATATTCTCAATAATATTCCACAATAATGAATAGAATCAATTTAAAATTTAAATTTCATCCAATGAAATTGATTCATGAAATAAAATCTAAAATGGGGAGTATATTTAGTAAAAAAGATAAACCGAGTGGTGAATTTTCACATGTCTCCCAAAAATAAAATAGAGACTATAATTCCATTACAATAAGCCTGGACTTCCTTATCACTCGTTCAAACATACTGTATAATGAATTAATGTTTATCATAAATTTATTATTGAACCATATATATATACACACACATATATGATATATTTTTTTTCATTATATACTAAGTATCACACAATAGGAGGGGAAAGATTCTGTCTTATCTTAATATTCCACAATTATTTATTTATACATCCAATGTATTTTATGTGGATTAGAATTTTTTCAGTCCATTATGAAAATATACAGTGAATAAATTGAAATAAACAACACATCATTTTATAGTGGTTCGGTTAAAAAATATCCCCAAGTCCACTCCTCCAAATACTCTCTTTGTGAGCTGTGTGAATTTCACAAGTTCGGTCCTATTACCATAAGAAATAATTTCCCAAACATAGTGATGGCATTTAAAACATTTACAAGACTAAAAAAGCGTTTTGGTTCTTTTAAAGGGAAAAATATCCACAGCTTAGATCAAGAAGCTGATACTGCCCCACAACTGAGTATAAGTAGTTGAAAAATCATATATATCAAAATATATTGATTTGATTTAAAAGGGATGAATCATTAGAACTGTAGTATTATGAAATTGACCTTATAGGAATCTTAATCTTCTTCTTCAGAAAAATCTATCATCAAGATTGAAATAGTCCAAAGTGATTTAATTCTAAAATGTTCCTCAATTGAAAACATAAAAAAATGGAATAATAGAAAACTAATAGTATAACACGATAGAACTAGTATATCATCAAAATGTATCCCTTTAATCAGATTTGTTTGTTTGTTTTTGCACTATGAACTGAATTTAAAAAATGAATTAGTATATTATATAGAGGGAGATATATATAATTTTTTATATTATGAATAAATATATAGAAAATATGATATCTTTCTTCGACAATCCTTATCTGAAATACTGGACTGATTGATCGAAAAAATTCAAATTTCAATTAATTATGTTAGTCACAACATCCCTTAGAAATGTTAATGATTTTATATGATAAACTTGTTTCTTTGAAACAATCAAAATGATCCTTGAATTTTCCTTCAATTGTGACATGATTGTTGCATCAACCTCGGATTGAAATCATAGCTTAAATCACATCACTATTGAAAATACAATGTGGGGTTGAACATCTTAGTATTGGGTTCCTTTATGTAGCATAGGGTTCCTTCACATGTAGCATACCTTATACATATGTTCAACTTCATGTAACATATAGATCAATGTATCATAGTGATAATGATCCATACATTTATCCTTGATAGTATAGAATATAAAATTTAGCATACATGAACCATATGTTCAAAATTCCCATATGTAGGGTATGCATAGTGAATCCAGACACAATCATAGGGTTGTTTATCCATATGCAAGCGGATTTCATCATGTAGGATTGTTGTTTCAAATACTAACTATTTATCATAGTGTAGGGTTGATACCATATGTAAATTTTATCCTTTATAGTAAAATCTAGGGATGAAGATAGTGCTTCTAGAATTATTCTGTAATGCTAAAAACATTAAAACAAAACATAAATTCTAATAAATCACACCTAACAAAACATTATTAGAAAACAAACAAGGGTATTTATGTGAATAAAAATAGTAATGAATCAAGGAGTATTTTTGATACAATACAGGCCCAAAAATATCCCCCTTTTAATAATAGAAAAACTCATAACATAATCCCCAACCAAAATTAAAGAATATATCGTATTTTTAAAACACAAAAGTGGACATAAAATTTTTCTCAAAATTTCGATTTGGCAGAATTATTTCAACAAATAATGTTTTAAAATAAAATGTTCTGGTTTGAAAATATTCACTTCGTCTCCACAGATACAATTATCATTAAAAAAATTCTTACCCTTTCTGTGATATCAAAAGGATGCTTGATCATATAATTAATAATATAAACCATAGTTATTATAGCACAGAACTAAAAATGATGTGTTATGAATATGGTCAAAAGAAAAATAAATCATAGATAGTTAGTGATGTACTGAACCTAAATAGAACTTAGTAAATATATATTTGAAGAAACATAATTTATGTAAAATAGAAATTTAAATGTTATAGTACAATCCATAATCAATATGGGACTTAAAAATGGATGGTTTTATGGTTTTGTTTCAGCAAGAACATAGTGTTCTTATAGATGGGGAATGGTAATAACAACACTTCTAAGATAAATTAACTTCAACTATAGGTTTTGTAAATGGTTTTTGAATATTTATTTTCAATGCTGAACAAAAATCATGGAATCAATTCTAATATTAATGATGTCAACCAAATTGATATTTATAAAATAATTCACAGCTTCTTCATACTGGATGAAATAGTTAAATTGTCCTTGACATGTTTAATCACATGTCCCAACCAAGATTCATTCAATGTAAGTTGATACACTAGATTCATTTCATTATCTGAAGACACATTCAAAGGAATTCTATCACACTAAATAGTGTGTACTCTACCTTTAAATTCATCCAAAACAAAATAATGTCCTCAAACATCCTGAGAAACTACAATGTTTTCTATTTAGAATATATATATTCTCTATTTCTTTATTTGAGAGAATGAAACTCTATGATAATCATTTCCTTAAACTCATCAAACTCGGCCTTCTTGATAGAATAAACTTTTAAAAGCCCAAAATTCTTTTGATATCTTTTCCATCAGCACCTTAGGATCTCTAACTAAAATGATATTTTTTTATGTTTCCTCAAATGAGGATTCTAAGCATCATACTATAATCATGTTATGGAAACAACCATATATGCATAAAAATTTTTCTTCCCAACCAATAACTATTCTATTAAAAAGGTATTTTGATCCACCAACAATTGTATATTTATTACATGGGAATTTTCATCAGAATCATATTATTTTAGAGAATTAGTTCCAACTTGATCAACTAAAACTATATCTAGGCTTGGATCACTATCTCCTTTTGGTCTGTTCCCAAATCAGTTCCTCCCAAAACAGTAGGATCATGAATAATCTAAGCTCTAGGATCATGGATTTCTTCTACTTGATGTTCATGACATTGAGCCTTCACCTTAATTTTATCATATACAAGGTTCTCATGGCTAGTAGATTCACCTTGTTTACTGGGTGTAATGACATTCACATTTCAGACCCTATCGTTAACAACAACTAGTGGAATGTTAACTAGAGTTATTATTCTCTTTTCTAAGAAAATATGGTTCAGGAATAGATGTTACTTCATCTGCATCATGTCTTTCTCATAACGAACTAATATAAGGGATAAAATTTCCCCCCTAAGCAGCAACTAACAACTTTTGTTTCTATTCTGCTCCAAATATCATCAAACGTTTTCACATGTTCCTCCACACAAAAATAAGATTTTTTAGTGTTCCATCATTCAACGTGTTTCTATGATGACACCTAGTTCCGAAACAGTTATTCACTATCATACCTTTACATCATGGAAAGAATGAATAAATAACAACATAGGGATAATATCACATCATGGAATCTGGGAAATAGTAGGGATTTAGATATATTATTATAAATTAATGAAAATTATGCTTAATATTATTCAAAAACAAAGACATGGTATTCATGTCTTGATAGAGTAATTTCTTAAGCTCAGTGGGCCTATAAAAATTATTAATTGAATAAAATTCATCATCTCGCGATGATTTTGAGAATGTTCTTTTTTACACACATTCTTGATATTTCTTGTCCCAAAAAACATGATTTCATTAGATGCATGTCATACATTATCAAGCTTCATAAATCGAACTAAAACACCCCCTCTTGAGGACATCTTAACATATTATCCATTTCCATAGAGGATAAATAAAATTCGTTATTATCAATTTTTATACATAATTGAATCATTTTCAAAACAAAAAATAAATGAATAATTCCTAATAAATCCAATTATATCTATATCTTTAACCCTTCGAATATTATATTTTTCAAAAGCATAAAATAGATCATGAAAAGTATATCTTTTTGAAGAATCACATTCATAGAATCTAAATATCCAAAATCTATTACCTTTTCTTACAATACATTATGAGCTTTCATCAAATCATACATATTATTTTCTAACTCTGCATCAATAGACCTTCACAAGGTTTCCATTTTTCAGGTTTCAAAACAGTGGGGATTAAAGGATTATGGTTTTCAGCAAATGGTAAACAAAAGAGGGTTCTAATTTGTATGTCCAGAGTACATGTAGGATAGGAGAAATAGATAGGAAGAAGGAAAACAACTTTCTTATGTTGATCGAGGATATAATTATTATCATTTTTAATAGAAAATAATATTTATATAAAGTTTTATCAAATAAAACCATGAAGAAAATAAATAAAAATAATTCAAACATAATAAATAAGGCTTTCTAAAATGATAACAATTTCATTTTCGGTTATATGGCTTTTACCTTGAACTTGGGTTCATGATGCCCAATCACAGATTTGGAATAATTCCAAAACATTCCTACTCTCCTGACTATTCTATCAATATAATAAAGAAATAAAAGAACATCCTTCTATACCACATATGATTTCCTGGAACCAGATGCGACTTAATGGGTTCCCCGAGCACGGTGCAACACATGGAATCTAGGAAATCTCCCCAAACACCATAGCCTTCCGACTAGAAGTGAGGGCCTAGGGTGTGTTTGTGGGAAGAGTATTCCCTCATTATTAGAGTGTATCACTATCGATAAGTATAAATGGAGGTATATGGAAGAATCAATATGAGTAACCAAAATGATCAATGGAAATTTGACAGATAACAATAACTGAAAAAACTAGACTAACAAAATAGAATACAAAAACTGATTATGATATCTAATATAACTAAAAATCATGAAACCATGGATACAATACAGTAGGAATAACATGATCAAGAAAATAATAATAGAAATAAATAGACTATATGAATCATCAAGAGCTCCAGATCAATCATATGTTATCCTGTTCCATCCTAAATAGTATGAAATCATGTTTTTGAAGTCGTATGATTCCTTCTGTTAACACCTTCACACATGTAATCTAACATGGGTACCAAAAAACACCCAGAGAGTGTGTGAGATAAATCTCATTGGCCCACCACCAATGGTGTCTATAACATATGGCATGTGTAATGGACATGTGATAGTGTGCCAGCATACATATTTATAGTATGTTAATAAAATGTAACTAAATACCCAATTACATGATTCATCCCTTGGATGGTATCTGAACATGTAAAAACATCATAATTTGATAGTTTCCTATTTATAAAAAGTCACACATTGATAATTGTAAAGGATTTAAGATTTATGAAGGAAACCTGGATGATATTTTGTAGTAAAGTTGCATGTTCATTACCAAGGAAACATAGACCCCAAGGGTTGGTAACTCAATAAAAACTACAGCTGAGATAAGGGTAAGAGTTTAATCCAAGGAGAATAGTCCTATTCATTCCACAATGAGACGCCTACTGAGTCCAAAGAGTTCATCCAAGGTAATACATGGCTATGAAATGCTTAGGCTCGATAGGATTTTACCATGTCCCCTAATTGTAAATAATGGATTTGAGGAGTGTATCTAATAAACCTTTTTGTAATACATGGTGGATTCTATGGTGTTATATTTGGAATCCAATGTTAGGATGATATTGTTTTATTGGTGGGTTCAATCCTAAGTATGTTGTACCTTTAAATTTGGAATGGTGTCCTCGAGTGCTTAAGGCATTCCCCCAGGAATCCAAAGTGATCTAAAGTCATACCAATATTATTTTGTTAATTAAGTCATATATAATTCATATGATTCAATGCATTACCAGTCATTAGTGTGATAAAGAAAAGTATCCATGAAACCTTTTATTAAAGTCATAATTAATAAATAAGACCATTTGGTTGAAGAATTGCCTTCTATTTTTTTTGATAAGAACAATTATCATGAAACAATTAATATAATCTATTTAAGTGATTTTCAATAATCAATGATCACTATACAATATTAAATTAACATGGTAAGGGGTTATACAAACATGAAACCTATTATTCAATTATATTTAATAAGTCCATGTCATATAATTAGTATACATGAGAAAATTCCTTTTCAAATTAAATTATCAATTGAAACACTTACCTTAAGATGTTTAAGTGGTGAGATAACATGGTACTTTCCATTTTTAAATTCACAATCTAAATCAAACCATTTAATGTTAATAAGATTACACCTTGGAAGGTCAATCCCAGGTACACTAGAATGGTTCCTCAAACGTGTCAATACACTGATATGAAAATTATGGCATAACCTCCTACATGGGTTGGATTGATTTATGGGTGAAACCACTAAAACAATTACACATTTGGAAAGATCGTTACCATATAGATCTAATGATTATAATCATGGAATATAAATTCATTAAACGAGACCCGATGAAATTAGTTGACCCCACACAATAATCCCAAAATCAATGAACTTGGGGGATGAGTTACAGTACACCCGACTTAGTCTCTCTAATATATCCTCCTCTAATAATTGTATTTTATTTGGCTTAGATTATAGTGGATTTGAGAAAAATGGAAAAATGCTTACACCTCAATAAATGTTTTAAGAGAAATAAAGAAAATGAAAGTCTCAAACAGCCTCAATTACTTACCATTGAGCATCCTACATGTTGGATGGATCCTTGAATGGATCTTGGATGAAGGGGATATCTTGATCCCTAGATTATGGATCAAAAAATCACTAAAATCAATGGAATGGACGATAATCTTGCTGGAAATTTGAATAGGGAAGTAGGTCATGTTAAATATATCATCAATGGTAAAATGGTTAAATTTCCCAAATTTTTTCCTATGAATGGATTTTTTGAACCGTTTGACAAACAATGTAAAAACCTAGCACGAGAACCTTCATAAGAAGGGGTGCTTTATATTTAGGCCATATGGTTAGGGAATCTATGCACCAAACACAAGAGATAGATCTACCTGAAAATGCAACCTTCCACACAGTTATATTTAACTGTCCTCTGTAACATCATGGTTTAGTTTGACCATGAAACAAAACAAATATTTCCCAAAAGATGGGTCTCAGGATCCTAAGATTCCCAAACACGTTTGGTAACTTCATTGACTCATTAGGCATCCATATTAGGTAAAAAATATAGAATTAGACCAAAATGTAAGGGATCCATACATGAGTAAAAAAATTAGTTCATAGAGAATGAAACATTAAATATCAAGTAGAAAATGATATATATTATATTACATAACAAAATGGAATTATATACACCACAAAAAATAAGAATTAAGTTAATTTTCAAATTTCCACTAGATATAAAAGAGGGATTGTAAAGCCCTTTCTTTAAGTCTCAACATCCATCACACTTGATTGTACCTACATTACAATGAATATAAATTTATTATACATTTATTAGATAATTCTAAATATATATATAACATGATAAATTATTTACTCAATTCCTTTCGTTATCTTTTTCCTACAATTCTTTATTGTAGTCATGTTTTTCTTAATGACCACATTGATTTTCATATATGTTATGAATTTTTATATTCAGTCCTCTTAATTTAATCATGTTTCAATATTATATAGAATAATAATCATGAAATTAATATAATTTTATACTTAAATTATTCATTTAATACAAATCATTAATGATTGTTTTTCGAAATGAATTATTTTACAATCATAGAGAGGGTGGGTTATACGTACGCCTGATTAAAATTTTTGTTTTTTCAATGATAATTATTGAAAATAGGTTGGTAATATATTATCACTAATGAATGATCCTAGTATCAAAAATTTAATATTATTTCTTAAAATATAGATAAAAAAATCACTCGTGTGGTGTGGTGACGAATAGAGAGAGTCACACTGATTTGTGAAGGTGATAATTCATGCATTCACGAATGATGTTATCATATTCAGTGAGTGAAATGGTAATAAATGAAATTATATATTAACTTTTCCAAAATATATATATCTCATTAATAAAATAATTATTTCATCTATATCTCATTTTTTTCTTATTATCTTCAATGTAAAGCATTAGTGAAAAATGAATCACATCACTACGTGAGGTGGTAATCCGTCGTACAGGTGGGAGATGTTATCATATTCCCTATAGAATGAAAATAGAAAGGTAATATATGATATACTGAATAAAAAGGTATAATTATGTTATGAATATAATATAGATAATTTATAATCCTCATGATACCCAATCTTGAGAGGCGGTGAAAGAAAAAATGAATCACATCGGATTCCAATGTGGTAGTCTGCTATACAAATGAATGAGGATTTCACAACCCATTTGAAGGAATTGGGGATGGTTTTAGGTAATTAAAAACATAATAAAATATAATTATATTTAATATAATATTGTTTTTATATCATCATGTAATAATAATAATTTATTGAGTTAGAGGAAGATGTAAAGAAAAAATACCCATCGATGGACATTACCTCTTTTTTATGTATCCTCTTTAGGGTTGAATGATAATGAATACTTTGTTAGTTTTTAATTCAAAATAATTAATATAGAATTATATCAGGGAATATTATAAGTTACTTGGTCAGGCCTTGGATGAGAAAAATGAGTTTTAATGTGTGGTGAATATAGGAGAGGGATGGCCTTTTATAAGTCAGTGAGTGGTACAATAGTAACTTTTTCAACATATTCAATCTTACCCACATTTATATCTTTAACAAAAATTAAAAAAATGGATATTATATATCATATAAGATATAAGATCTATATATGTCCATAAAATGGGTTATAGACTTGTTTTTGCTAATTTGAATCCTTATATTTGTTGTATAACCTTCGATATACTCAATTTTACCTTAAATGTGGTTATTAATTTTTACTACTACACTATTAATTTTGATCAAAAATTGATTTGACCATATTATATAATAAAAACTATCCTTATTAAAATTATTAAATTATTTTTTTCAGAATTTATAACACATACGTGGAAAAATATTATTTAAAATAAACCTCGTAATGCGTGAGGAGATAACATGTTTTTCAGAGAGAAAATGTTCAATAGTTTAAAATGTTTTCTTATACAAATTATGTATGAGATTTATTGAAATAACCTAAAATGTATTATTATATTTCTAATTGAAATAATATTTCTTTTAATAAAAATAAAAATATAATTTATATTTATAAATAAATTAAATAAAAAGGATATTTGCAATTAAAATTCAATATGTTTCATTATTCATTTATATGAAACCATTCATAAAAATAAGAAAAATCATATTATAATTTTGATGTTCAAAATAAAAATTAGTATTATATTTTAATTTTTTTTATAAGTGGTAAAAATTAAATTTTAATGATGATTAGAAATGGAGAGGAAATTATTTTTTTGGAAGTAAAATTTTATGTATAAAATTGGATTTATTTCTATCTATTGTCTTGAAATCACATAATCTGAATGTTAATATATTTAGAGAATATATAATATATATTTAATAAAAATGAAGTCAAAAAAGTCATTAAATTAATTTATTGAGAAAAAACGTGTTTATGTGGATGAAATAGTTTTTCAAAAAAAAATGATTTCCTTTATTTTCAAATGGTTTTTGATTTCATTTATATTTAATTGGACACCAAAGTATTAATTTTATATAAATGTTTCAACCATATATGTTTATGATTAATTAAACCTATTCATACCCTCCATTCAAATTCCAAGGTGGTAACTATCATGTTCAATAATAATACTTTCATGATATGAATCATTTTGTTTAAAGTCATTGTTTCATGTATAGTAAGTTTCAAAATATAAAATCAATATTTCATGAAATTATAGGGAAAGTTATTATTTAATGTACATCAAAATAAAATTGTTTTTGTCTGTAACAGAAAATATAGAAAATGTTAAATAATTATTTTTAAATATATTTCAAAAAATCTTGGGTTGTTTAATTATACCCCCTTAAATCGAATTTTTCCATGAAATCCATATTAATCATTTAATTACTAAAATTTATAAAATTATCTCACATAAACCCACATCATTCAAATGAAGAATATTACTTCCTTCAAGGTGTAAAATATTTTAGCATAATAGTTACTCAAACTAACACATAACATGGATTCCACATAGGAGAACAAAAGTGGGAAGTGGTGATTTAAACATTTAAATAAAAGTATAGGTAATTATAGGGAGTGATAGAGATCTCCAATAATAAGTAATTCCATGATCATGAGAATGTTAGTCACCATAAAACCATAGAACAATGAATAATGAAAAAGGTCATTGATATTATAAAAAATGGTGATTATAGGAAAAAAATATTTTAATAACCATTTCATATTTTTGACGAATTTGTAGAAGAATGTAAAAATTCTTAATTTCATTCCATTTCATAAGAACAATCCACCTATACTAACTCATTTAATTAACTATACTTCATTATATTATTTTTTATTACATTATTTCTTTCATATTTTATTTTTATTCACTTCATCATTAGTAATGTAACAATTAATCATACCACATTTCTGATTCACATCATGAGAAGTCCCATTAGGACATCGATTTTCCCAAATCACATACTTATTATATTTGAAACATTCAACCATCAAATATACCATAGGAAGACTATTTTTATCATCCTTTGAGATTACCGAATATTTCATTTTTTTATTTGTAGTCACAGTATTTTTTTTCTTCTTTTCTACACCAAAAAAAACTTCTCAACCCAATAAGAAATTCCCTTGAGTTTTTATCCCAAATTCATGAAATATATGAAATCTTTTCATCCTTCCACTGTGGTCTCCACTACCAAAACATTCAGATATCTTCATCTATCTCTAATTAGTAAATTCAATGAGTTAGTCTAGGTGGACATTGTTAATCATGTTTTGTGAAAGTCGATTTGGGAAACTCACTGCATCCTTCACTCTAGACATAATCACATTTGACTAATTATAAAAAAAAATTGTTTGTCACATTCAATAGTGACCCAACTAATTGTGTTTTTTACTATTTCCTAAAATAAAAAATAATAGTGTGAGTAATTCTATTCATAATAGAAAACCAAATAGTCATGAAAATAACTTATATGGTGTCTAAACCATGAAAACTTCTTTGTAATCTATTATAAATTAGGTTTGTATTAGGTAATACAATGTCATCTCTTATTTAAAACCCTCATCATCATTTATATAGAGTGTGAATTTCAAAAGCATATACCCATAGAGTTTCAAATTAGATACGCATCAAGGCCAATTTTCATTAACCAAGTGATGATCGAGTCTAGATTAATAATCCATTTTCAGAGTAATTTTCACTAGTTACCTCTGTGCTAAACCCATATCAACAATTATTATCCAGAATGATATTTAATTAAATAGAAAGAACATTATATATCTATTAATAAATAAAAATACATTTTAATAAACATTTACTCATACATAGACCTATCCTTAAATAAATCTATATACATATCCGTAGAAAAATACATAGGGATATCACTAATTCTTTCTCATCCTAGTTTTCAATTATGAACTAAACCATTCCATTAAAACCAACTATATCTACATAGGATATTCATACATTAATATTATACTTTTTTAGAATAATATTCATTATATAATACAAAAAAACATTCTATAGGACTATAATAGTGTAGTGCCTTTAGACACATGAATAAAATATTTAATGTCTCCCAAAAAGATATTTCCCTTTTGTCATATTATATAAATCTCTTATTCATAACCTGGTGAAAGGAAACATATGAAATGATGAGTTGATATGTATTGTAATAGTAAAAAGGATATATATTTATATATATATATAACCATAACATGAACATATATTTATTAGAACAAGAGCATACTATTTTAAAACCATGCTCTTCATATCTAAGATCATAATGCTAAGTCATAGAAAAAATATTGGAGGTTTATCTTACATGAATATTTATATAATCAAAGAACATGATACATGAGAGCATAAAATTTACATAAGACATAGAATTGTGAGATACTCATAAATATATAAGATCATTTCCTTAGCAATCAAGGATCATTTCCAAGATTTATAAGGGAGCTCTATGGGTAGATACACCTCCCGGGAAGGAAAAATCACCATCCCAAATGGTATCTCTCTCATCATAGTGGAATGGCTTCAATCCCCAAACAATCATAGCAATGCTGGTTCATTCCCAACACCATCATACCAGATAAGTCCCATACTGAACCATGAGTACTCTTCATTCTAGTTGATTATATCTCATTAGATATAAATCATTTCCTGATGCATTTTATGGAGATATTGTTCTCACCCATATTTATAAATAACATAATAACCATCTTTGGATAAAACAAAACCACTATTTTTTAATGAAAATAATTATTATGTGTGACACAAGATTATGAAATGTTTATCATATTAAGTTCCATGAAATGAAAAACGTTTAAAAATATTTCATCATATCCTAACCTATGGAAAATAGGTAGGTTTCTCTAAAATTTCATCATATCATAACGCATGAGCAGAGAAATAGGTTTTATAAATATTTTTTCATCATAAACATATAATATTATGAGAAATAATAATAATGGTACCCTTGGTTCATATCACTAATAAATAAAAAATTATACCAAATTATCCAATCATAAATGGCAAATGATTTTGATGATCACTTGATACATTTCATAAGGAAAAACAAATAATTTAAAATAAATATTTAAAACTCGAAAAATTTCCAAATACATTTATTTGAAAATATCTTTGAAAACAAGTAAAATAACTCTAAAAATTATTCAAAACATTTCATGTGTAAAAATATCCACTCAACTTAAAAAAAAGAGTTTTTTATAAAAATTCGTAAAATTTCATTGAAAATAAGCTTAAAAAATTTTAAATTATTATTAAATGCGATGATTATTCATGATGTAAAAAAATAATATTAATTCCAAAAAATTTAAAACAAATATTCCTTCCACATTTCTAGTATTATACAAATAGGAATTTATTTAAAAATGACAAGAAGATTATGTTCAAAAATTCATTTGAAAAAATATATTTAATGGGTAAATTGATATTTTAAAAATCATAATGTAATAATAAAACATTTTTTAATTCTTATTTAGAAAAAATAAATTTGTATGAAATGAAATTTCAATCCAAAGAGACAAATAAATATTTATTTTCTTTAAAACATATTCATAATTTCATTTATGAAGAAGAGAGTGGAAATATGGTACTTTTACTTGAAAATATCATGAATTAATAGAGTAGAAGAAAATTCATGAGTTTAATGAGATGAGTATCAGAATAGTTTCTCATTAGAAACATAATCATAAACAATCTTGATAAATAATGATATTGTACCAAAAATTCATTAAATATTGGAAACTTTGAATCACAATAAACAAGATAAAATAACTTAAAATTAAATCTAAAATATCTTATAAATAATTATTCTAGATATATTAAATGTAAAATGGGATTTATATACTACTCGTAAAATATTATGGGTTCATAACATAAAATATTAATAAAAGAAAGTAAATATGAGTCAAAAATCCCTTGCTACTTTACTAATATTCTCAATCATAATCCTCAATAAAAAAGAGTATCGAGTTAAAATTTAAATTTCATTAAAATAATTTGATTCCTTAAATAGTATCTCAAATGGGGAGTATATACAGTAAAAAAATAAACTGAGTGGTGAATTTTCACGTGTCTCTCAAAAATAAAATAGAGACTATAAATCCATTACAATAAGTATCGACTTCATTATCAGTCGTTCAGACATATTGTATAATTAATTTATGTTTATCATAAATTTATTTGTGAACCATATTTATATATATATAACCATATATGATATATTTTTGGTCATTATATACAAAATAACACAAAATAGGAGGGGGTGGATTGTGTCTTATCTTAATATTCCACAATTTTTTATTTAGACGTCCAATGTATTTTATGAGGATTATAATTTTTTCTCCATATATTATGAAAATATGCAGTGGATAAATTGAAATAAAAAACACGTCATTTTATAGTGGTTCAGGGAAAAAATATCCCCAAGTCCACTCCACCAAAACTCTCTCAACGAGCAGGGTGAATTTCACCAGTCTGGTCCTCTTACCGTAAGAATGAATTTCCCCAACACAGTGTAGGTTGTTGAAACCTTTACAATACTAAAAAAGTATTTTGGTTCTTTTAAAGGGAAAAATATCCACATCTTAGATCAAAAAGTTGATACTCCCCCACAACTAAGTACATGTAGTTGAAAACTCAAATATATCAAAATATATTGATTGGATTGAAAAGGGTTGAATCATTAGAACTGCAACAGTTTAAAATTGACATTATAGAGATCTTATACTTCTTCTCTAGAAAAATATATCTTCATGATTGCAATAGTCTGAATTGATTTGGTTCTAAAAATTTCATCTATTGAAAACATAAAAAAACTAGAATAATTGAAAACTAATAGTTGAACAAGATAAAACAAGTATATCACCAAAATGTAACCCTTTAATCAGATTTGTTGGTTTGTTGTTGCCATATGAACTGAATTTCAATAATGAATTAGTATATTACATATAGGGAGATATTTTTTTTTTGATATTATGAATAAATATATAGAAAACATGATATCTTACTTCGACAATCCTTATCCGAAATAATAGCCTGAATGATCACAAAAATTAAAATTTCAATTAACTATGAGAGTCACAACATCCCTTAAAAAAGAGAATGATTTTATATGATAAACATTTTTCTTTGAATCAATCAAAATGATCCTTGAATTTGACTTCAATTCTACCACGATTGTTGTATCCTCCCCGGATTGAAAGCACGGATTAATGAACATCACTATTGGGAACACAATGTGGGGTTGAACATCGTAGTATTGGGTTCCTTTATGTAGAATAGGGTTCCTTCACATGTAGCATACATTATCCATATGTTCATATTTACATAACATATGGATCAATGTAGCATAGTGATAATGATCCATAAATTTATCCTTGATAGTATACAATAAAAAATTCTGCATAGATGAACCATACGTTCAAAATTCCCAAATTTAGGGTATGCACAATGAATCGAGACTCAAACATATGGTTGTTTATCTATATGATAGTTGATTTCTCCACGTAGGAATGTTATTTGAAAAAAAAAACTATTTAGCGTAGTGTAGGGTTGATACTATATGTAAATGTTATCCTTTCCAGTATAATGTTGGGATGAAAATATTGATTCCAGAATCATTCTATAATGCTAAAAACATTGAAACAAAACATAAATTATTGTATATCACAATAAACAAAACATCATTAAAAAACAAACAACGATATCTATTGGAATAAAAATATTAATAAATCATAGAGTATTTTGATACAATACATGCCCAAAAATCTCGCCCTTTTGATGATAGAAAAACTCATAACATAATCCTTAACAAAAATTAAATAAAATATTGGATTTGTAAACCAGAAAAGTGGACATAAAAATTTTCTCAAAATTTCGATTTTGAAAAATTATTTCAATAAAGAATTTTTTCAAATAAAATGTTGCGGTTTGAAAATATTCACTCCGTATCTACAGATACAGTTCTCATTACAAATATTCTCACCCTTTATGTGATATCAAAAAAATGTTTGATCATATAATTAATAAAATAAACCATAGTTAATATATCAAAGAACTAAAAATGAATAGTTATGAATATGGTAAAAAGAAAAATAAATCAACGATAGTTTGTGATATATTGAACCTAAATAGATCTTAATAAATATATATTTTAAGAAACTGAATTTATGTAAAATAGACATTTAAATGTTGTAGTACAATCCATAATCAATATGGGTCTTTAAAATGGATTGTTTTAGAGTTTAGTTTCTGAAAGAACAGAGGGTTCTTCTAGATGGGGAATGGCAAGAACAACACTTCTTAGAAAAATTAACTTCAACTGTAGCATTTGTAAATGTTTTTTTGAATACATATTTCTAATTCTGAATAAAAGGCATGGAATCAATTCTAATATTAATGATCTCAACCAAATCGATATTTATAAAATATTTCACAGCTTCTTTAGACTGGATGAATGTGGAAGGATTTTACTTGACATGTTTAATCACTAGTCCCAACCAAGATTCATTCAATGTAAGTTGATTCAAAATATTCATTTGATTCTCTAAAACCACAGTCAATGGAATTCTATCACACTAAACAGTCTATACCCTACCATTAAATTCATCCAAAAAAGAATAATTTCCTCAAACATCCTGAGAAACTACCGTGGTGTCTATTGAGAATATATATATTCTCTATTTATTTCATTGAGAGAATGAGAATCTATGATAATAATTACCTTAAACTCATCAAACTATGCTTTCTTGAAAGAATGCACATTTAAATCACAAAAATCTCTTGAAATATTATCCATTAGCACCTTAGGTTCTCCAACTGAAATGATATTTTCTTTGAATTTCCTCAAATGAGGCATCTATGCTTCATACTCAAATCATGTTATAGAAACAACCATATATGCTTCAAACTTTTTCTTCCCAACCTCTAACTATTCTATTAAAAAAATGTTTTGATCCACTAGAAATTGTATATTTATTAGATTGGAATTTTCTTTAGAATCAGATGATTTTAGAGAAATAGATCCAACTTGATCAACTTAAACTATATCTAGGATTGTCTCACTAGCTCCTTCGGGTCTGTTCCTAAATCAGATCCTCCCAAAATGCAAAGATCATGAATAATCAGAGCTCTATGATCAAGGATTTATTCCCATTAATTTTCATGACATTGAGCCTCCTCCTTAATTTTCCCATCTACAAGGTTCACATGACTAGTAGATTCACATTGTTTACCGGGTGAAATGAAATACAAATTTCAAGCCCTATCTTTAACAACACATAGTGGAATGTTTTTAGAAATTCTTCTTCTTCTTTTTATGAAAATATGCTTCTGGAATAGATGTTACTTCATCTGCATAAAGTCTTTTGCATAACGAACCAATATAAGGGATAACCCTTCCCCCCCCCCTATGCAGAAACTAACAACTTATGTTGTTATTTTTCACTAACTATTATAAAATTTTTGCACATGTTCCTCTACACAAAACAAATATTATTTAGGGTTCCATCATTCAACGTGTTACTATGATGACACCTAGTTCCAAAATAGTTATTCAGTATCATCCCTTTACTTCATGGAAAGAATGAAAGAATCCTATCATAGGGATAATATCTCATATTGGCATCTAGGAAATAGTAGGGATTTAGATATATTATCATAAAATGAAGAAAATTATACTTAATATTATTCAGAAATAGAAACATGGTATTCATGTCTTGATAGAGGACCTTCTTAAGCTCAGTGAGCCTACACAAAATTCGTAATTGATTAAAATTCACCATCTCACGAAGATTATGAGATTGTTCTGTTGTATACACATTCAGGATAGTTCTTGTCCCAAATAAACATTATTTCATTAGATTCATGTCTAACATTATCAATGCTTCGTAAATAAAACTGAAACTCCCCCTCATGAGGACATATTAATATATCATCCATTTCCATAGAGGATAAATAAAATTCCTTGTTATCAATTTTGGAGATAATTGAATATTTTTTAAAACCTAAAATAAATGAATAATTCTTAATAAATATAATTACTTCTATATCTTTAACCATCTGAATATTATATTTTTCAAAATCATAAAACAGACCATGAAAAAGAATATCTTTCTAAAGCATCAAATTCATAGAATCTAAATATCCAAAATCTATTACCTTTCCTTGAAATCCATTATGATATTTCAATGAAGCAGACATACTATTTTCTAACTATGCATCAATAGATCTTCACAAGGATTTCAATATTCAGGTTTCAAAATAGAAGGGATTAATGGATTAAGGTTTTCAGCAAATGGTAGACAAAAGAGGGAGGTAATCTGTATGTCAAAAGGACATGTAGGATAGAAGAAAGATATTGGAAGAAGGAAAATAGTTTTCTTGTGTTGATCGAGGATATACTTATTATCATTTTTAAGAGAAAATAATATTGAAATAATTTTCTTTCAAATAAAACATAGAGGAAATTAAATAAAAATAATTCAAACAGATTAAATATGTCTTACTAAAATGATAAAACTCAATATATATTAATGTGAAATCATATTAAATTAAATAATAAAAAATCCCCCTTAATAAAATAAAAACTATCTTCAGGAAGTGTTTTAGTAAAAATATCAGCTACATGATATTTGGTATAAAAAAATTAATAAGATATATCCTTTTTATAAACATAATATATTGGAAAATGTGTCATTATATCAATGTTCTTAGTCATAGAAATAATTATAATATTTTTTGAAATATTAATATCATTAGTCTTATCACATAAAATAAAAATACTAATAAATATTACTCCAAAGTATAGTAGAGTGTTTTTTATCTAAAAAAAGTGAACAATAACTTCTATTAGTCACATATTTTCCTCGGCATTTTCTAGGGAAAATGAGTTTTAACTCTTACTATAACATGAAACTAAATATTTTCCTAAAAATTGATAGGTTCTTCAGGTAAATTTTTTATATCTTATAAACACTCCAAAATATACATCTGAATATGAAATTAAATTACAATTTGATTTTTTGGGGTAAAAAAGAGATTGAAAAATAGTTCCTTTTAAAAATAGGAAATTTTTTTACAATAATATGATTAGATTCCTTTGTATTTTATTGAAATATAGCACAAATACATACTAAAAACACTATTTCTAGTCTCCTAGAATTATGATTTAATAAGATTATGATCATAACTCCATTTAACTTAATTTAAACTAGTTTTCTTGGATAATCCAATCCATGTTTTATATTGGTACACAAAGGAGTTGTATAATTATTATTGTTCTCAAGTCCAAACGTTTTATATAAATATATAATATATGTACATTGATTTAAAACATTGCAATAATATTTTTTTGGAATTTTTTAAACTCTAAAAATAAATTCATTTTTCCCATTGTACTCATTTCAAAATAATTTTTCATTTAATTTGAATAGTCATGACTATGATTTTTATTAGATGAACAAAAATAACCTCATCAACATAAATTTAAACAAATAAAATATTTGAAATAAAGTTTTCTTAAAACGTTTTTCATCTACCAATCCAACATTAAAACCATTCTTCAAAAGAATATAGCATAATCATTCATACCAAGCTCTAGGTTATTGTTTAAGTCCATACATAGCTTTAGTATGTTTACAAACAGAAATGGGTTTTTGATAAATTTCAAAACTAAGAGTATGTTCAAAAAAACATTCTCCACTAAATAACCATTTAAAAAGGTTGATTTAAAATACATATGATATAATTTAAATATTATATATGACGTATAGGGTAAAAATAATATAATTACTTCTAATATAGATATAGGGAAAAGGGCGCATCATAATGTACACCTTCTTCCTGCTTAGAACCTTGGGATACTTATCCACATTTGTTTCTTGTTATGATCCTTTGATCATACATTTTTTTTCTAAAGACCAAGATACTTCCAATAATAGGCTAATTGGTTGGTCTTTCTACAAGTTTCCAAACTTCATACCTTTAGAACTATTTTAGCTCTTCTACAATTTCTAACATCTAACTCTAATTTTATATGTATTCTTCAATAGTCAAATGTTCTAACAGGGATTGAAATATATAAAATTCTACTAGATTTTTTAAATATATTCAAGTTATAATTCCAAAGTATAGGTCACCTATAATAGTTTCTAAATGGTGGTTCTTTTGAATTATAGACTATCTAGGATGATCATATTCGGGTTATTTAGATTCAGGTTATTCTAAACTATACCGAACATTATTAATAACATTTTCCAAATCATAATTATGGGATTCATGTATCATGATATCAAAATAGTCAAGGACTTGATCTCTTTGATCTTTTTCTTTAATGAAATGGTCAATTTTATCAAACATCACATTAATTAATCTGTCAATAATCATTGACTTTTTATTAAACACTCTATAAGATTTATAGGTAACAAAATATCATAAAAATATAACTTCTTTGGTTTTTAATATATCATAATAAGATTATATGTGGTGTTCAAGATATATAACTTTCATACAAAAACATTATAGTAATTTACTATAGGTTTTCTGTTATTCAAATGTTCATAAAATGTCATTTTCAAAATTGGACAAATTTAAACTCTTTTAATGATATAGAATGCCATTCTTAAAACATCATCACAATGTTAGGTAGAAATTATATATTCATTTAGAATACTCCTATCCATTTATTGAATAGTTCTACCTCTTCATTCAATAATTCCATTGTGTTAAGGAGTTACTTGTGTAGATAAAGTGTGTTTAATACCCAAATTTGAGAAAATAGAATAGAATTAATTATTATTAAATTGACCACCATGATCACTTCTCAATATAGTTATTTTAAAATATTTTTATATTTCAAAAATTTTACAAGAAATTTCATAAATAAATAAAACATCACTTTTCAGTTTTATAAAAACATCCCATATAAATATAGATTAATCATCAACTAAATCATACACATATAATTTTCCAGGAAACCATTCTACCCATGATGGTCCATAAAATTACAAATGAATAAGTTCAAAAGGTGTATATTTATCAATTTTTTAATTTAATTGAAAGAATATTTGTCATACAAGCCAATTATTCATGCATCACATAATTTGTCATTGTCAAACATAATTTTAGGAAAATCAGGAACTATATATTTCTTAGATGATCTATTTAAAGAATAAATATAAAAGTATCCATGTATTCTATGCCAAATCCATGATTTTTTTGTCGTAGTATTTAAAAAATTTACATTAAGTTTAAATAAAAAAATTAAATCCAAAGTATGAACATTATCTCTTCTAGATTCATTAAACATAAGTAAAATATCACTAAACAAAAACAAAAGTTTTGTGAAAAATAATCATAATATCCATAATTATAAAGTTGAGAAATACTTATCATATTATTCTTTATCCATTGAATATATTGTACATTGTTGATTGATATAGTCTTTGGGTCTCCAATATTTCCAAAATTAATTTTTTTTGGAACTATCACCAAAAGATTCAATAACTCCATTCATTTGAGTCAGTCTGAAAAGAATTGATTGATCTCTACATATATGCCTGGAACAACTATTTTCCCTATACCATATATCATTTCTATTACTGTGTCCTATTATCTGTATAATAATTTTCAAAAGTATTTGATTAGGTACCCACCCTTTCTTTGGTCCAGTAGTGTTATCTAGTACAGATTTGGGAATCCAGACCTACATAGTTTTTTGTAGCTTATATCATTAGATTCCACTAAACTCTTTAAAATTAAATATCTTTTAATTAAAATAATTTGATGATTTATTATATAATATTTATCTTTTTTACATTCCCTTTTATTCTACAAATATATAAATTTTCATTTTTTGAATTGGGGAAAAAATAATTCTTGTACAGTTTTGATTTCTCTACCTTCCTATAAAAAATCATTCATTTTTAATAAAATTATTTCAATGGATTTCATTTAACATTTTTACCTTAATAAAGTCAAGATAAGCAGTCTTTTATGGTACTACATTATCCTGTAAATCCTTGATCTTTTTTCACGATCAATATAGTTTGAATTTGATGAGTTGAATTTTTCAATTAACACTTGATGTAGTTTCAGCAGAGTATCTATTTCACCTAAATTAGCATTTTAAATGTACATAATGAATTGTTCTTATTTCACAAGAAATCATCATTTCTTCTAGTATAGTACAAAAACCATCCAATTTTTCATTTGAGCAACACCTTAAATCAAAATCAGATGATTAATGAGTTTTTACCTTTTCTTATTCATCTTTGTCCAGAAGACACATATTAGATTTTAGATTTTTTTATTCCTTCCCAGAATCATATTTTATAAGACTGAGGGAGTATTCAGAAAAACACCATGTTTATTTTATTAATCTTTTTTCCTTTATTTTCATAATCATAATTTCTCAGATTTCTTTTTTCAAGTCTTTTCCATTTATCATTTAGTTAAGGGAAATCATGTATTATATGAACATGTTTTTTTCATTCATAATATCTTACTTTTTTGAATCTATCTCATCTTTCTTGAAGAATTTTTTGAATACTGTTTTCTACTTATATAACTTTATGAACTTTTTTTATAGCTGATCCAGTTCCATTTTAGAATTTGATGATTATTAATTTTCTTCCTTTTTGATGTTTTACATTTTTTTATTGTGTTTTTGGGATTTAACATTTAGATAATTTTTCTCATTTTTCATAATTATTTTATAATCATTAGAATCAGCTAACATTTTAGATTCATACATTATCAATGTCCAAATTAATTATTACCTTGTCAGATCATTTATAGAAGATTATTGTCAAATAAAAACAGATATACCATTCAATTTAAAAGGTAGTACCCTCATTACATCCAAATCTTGATCAGATTGTTTGATGAGTTCTCCAAAGTCTTTAATAATGATGATAATTTCTATAATCCTTCCATTCATCTGAGTAATCCTTTCACCATCAAACATCTTAAATGTGTCGAATTTCATTTTAGATTTCGTATTCCTCATTTTCCTAACATTATCTATTCATTCATAAGTAATTGTAATATATTTCCACATTTCATATGGTGTTGGACATTGTGATACACGATTGAATTCATTTGTTCTGAGACCACAAATAAAAGAGTTTATTTCTTTTGAATTCATATCAAATTCATCATCATTTGTAGCATAGAATGTTTCTAGTTTGTTGGGAATTGTGTATGGTGATATAATATTTCAGTAAACCTTTAATCTAAGGTTTATTAGATAGATAATCTTCCCTAATTTACAATATCTATATTGTTTTCCCTTGAAATATAGATCAGGAACCATTGAAATTCATTCTCTAGAATCATACATTTCCATATTTATATTGATCTTAAACCTTTTAGCTTAATATAACATTTTTAAAAGCTATCTCATTTGATAGAAATTGTTAGGTCTTAATATACAATGTAACAATGAAATGGTGGGTGAATTGTGTCTTATCTAAATCATCCACAATTCTTCATTTAGACACCCACTATATTTTATGCAGATTAGTGGTGTTTTTATTATTGTTATGAATATATGAAGAGAATAAATATAAATAAATAATATATATTTTTATAGTCGAACTTACTTTTTGAGAACACAATATAGTGTTTAACTTCGTAGCGTTGGGTTCTGTCATGTAGTGTAGGTTTACTCTACATGTAGTGTTCCTAAACCATACGTTCATCTTTACAAAATGTAGGTAACATTTAGAATAGTTGTGATGATCCATATGTTTAACCTTGTCCACATAAAATTACAAACGTGTCACAGATGAACTATACATTCAACTTTTGAGAACATAGTGTATGATTTGTGAATCTAGACTCCAATACAAGGTTATTAATCTATTCTGTAATGGCCTGAAGGCCTTCATTTTTATTTTTTTGATAACCCCTATATGAAGGGGTGAGGGGGAACCCTTACAAGGACCGTAGGCTCATAAATTACATGGCTTGTAGGATTTGGAGATTACAAGACCCGAAGGTCTTAAGGAATTTAACTAGACTATCTACAAAGAGCTTCCCCTCCCCAGCATCTACATAATGATAGCTCCTCTCAAGATTCACATGGCTATTTAGCTAGGCTTCCTGTTCTAGCACAATTTGGTCCTAATGGCATAGCCATACCCAATCATTTTGAAAATTCCATTTGGCATTTCTCTTGTAAGTTCACCTGCTCTAGATCCGCTTTTGTGGTATCTCCTTTTTTGTAGTCTCTCTGGGGAAACTGCATGTGGCCCGAAGGCCTTGAGGTGGCTCGAAGGCCTTAAAGGTGTTCTAAAGTCCCTACAGACCCAATGGCATTGGTGGCCCTAAATCCTTAAGGACTAAAAGCCCAAACTGGTGGCCCAAGGTGAATAGTTCTAGCTGTTACAGTACCAAACATTACCTACTGTAGTGCCTGCTATAGTACCATACTGTGAACAGTTATGCTACATTACATGTACAATGTACGCTCTGCTACAGTCCCCGCACAATGTGAAGTTCTACAATTGTACCTATACATTGTACAATCTGTTATAGTATCACGCAGAGTACAGTTCTTCTACAGTACTGCTACAGTACCAGAAAATATGCCTTGACCTGGTTTTGAACCTGGGTCTCGTGGATGAACATAAGGATACCTCACCAACTGGGCTGAGGCTCATGCACATGTTAATCTATATGCTTAATGATTTCTTCATGTAATAACGTGGTTTCAAAAGAAAACTATTTAATGTAGCATAGTGAAGGGATGAAAACTATGTTTCCAAAATCATTCCCTAACGCTAAAAACCATAAAAAATATAAATTCTGGTAAAGCTCACGTTAAAAACATCATTAGAAAACAACCAAATGTATTTGTGATCATAACAATCATCATATATCATAGATTATTGTTGTGAAAAAACATGGACAACAATATACTTATGTCTTTTTATTTCTCATTTATTTAAATATTCAATTTTTTAATCACATTTCTAGTAATAACCGCTTTGTTTTTCATATATGTTTTGATGTCCTATTTTGGGTCCTATTAAATATATCATGATTCAATAATATATAGAATAATAATAATAAAATAATTATCATATTTATACCTCAGTTATTATTTTATTAATAGTATTTAATGTTTTCTTTTAGAATAGAAAAATGTTACGGTCATGAAGATAGTTGGTCATACGTACCTATGAATGGTGTTGCCATTTTTTCATCCATAATTATGTAATGGATATAAGAATAAAATTATATATAAATAATTATAATATTATGATAAATTAAATAATTTTTATTTTTTATATACTCATATATATCATCCATGTTGTGTGGTGATGAAAAGGTAGAGTCACAACCCTTCATGAAGATGGTAGTTCACACGTACACAAACAATGTTATCAACATTCAATGAGTGAAATAGTAAAAAAAATGACATAATTAAATTTTAAAATGAAAAATATTTAATAAACATAATAATAATTTCATTTATATAAAATATTTTAACTATATTATCTTACATGTAAATCATTAGTGAAAAAATTTATCAAATCGCGTCTAGTGGCAGTTGTCCATTGTACACACGAGTGATGTTATTGTATGCCAAATTGATCTGAATGGAAAGTTAAATATATTATATAATTCCTCAATATGTATATTTATGTTATGAATAAATATATTTACTTATCATCCATCATTATACCAAATAGTGAGTGGTGTTAATGAAAAAACAAATGACATCAGTTTTCAAGGCGGTAATCAATCGTACACCCATACGATGATTTCGTAAACTATTTCATCAAGTGGAGGTTGTTTTAGGTAATACCATTGATGTAACAATACTTAATTATATGGAAGATATATATTTTAATATATACTCATGTTTTAATAATAATTTTATGAGGTTGAGGTTGAAATGAAACTAAAACACTCATTGATGAATGTTACCTATTCTTCGAGTATCCTTTGTAGGTCTGCACCAAAATCGATACTTGGATGGCTTTATGTAAAATGTATGGATTATATAATTGGATTATTGAGTTTGATATTTTGGTTGGGATGTAATACTTGGAACCCAAATTGTTTTATTGTGTTAAGATGAGAAGATATTGGGTGGCATTTTATAAGTCAGGTGAGTGGCCCGGGTGTAATTTTTTAAGAAAACCTATTATAATGATTATTTTAGAGTGAAAATTTTTAAAAATGGTTCACTATATATCCTATAAGATATAAGGCCTAAATATGCCCATTAAAGTAGGTATTTATATGTTTTGGGTAATTTTCAACCCTAAACATTTTATTTTAATCCCTTATTTACAAAGTTTTACCTTAACCATGATAATTAATATTAACTATTTTAACTATTCATTTTGGTAATCAAATTATTTTCAGCTTGTTAGATAATATAATTTATGATTATTCCATATATTTTCTCTATTTTTACAAATTCCACAAAAATAATTATAAATTTTTAATTTAAAATTATTTCTACACATGCAATGAGAATGTAGGTATTTAGAAGAAATGATTAAAATTATTAAAATTTTTATATCAAAATAATGTATGAAACTGATTAAAATGAATTAAATTAGATAATTAGTTGTAAAATTGAACTAATATTTCTTAAAATAATAAAAATAAAATTTTACATTATTAAAAAATAATCGAAAAGTTAATTTTCACTTAAAATTCAATATTTGGTTGAATACATAATATATGAATTTAATTAAAATAATTCACAAAAAATGATTCATTTAGATTATTTAAGTTAAGTATATTTAAGTGCCTAATTATGGTTTCTAGGAAAGTTATTTCATTTATTTTCAACAGGTTTTTATGTTCATTTATAAGTAATTGGTCATCGAATAATTAACATAATATAAATGTTTAAAACATTTTTTCATAATTTACATAATAATATTCATAGCCTCCATTAAAACTTCTAGGTTATGACTATTATATTAAATAATATTATTTTCATAATAAGACATTTTTATCTTAAAATCATTGATTCGTGTAACAAAATCTAATCTGAGTTTTGTACGTAGGGAAAACAAAACCCATTGTTGATTGTAATGTATAAGAAACATATTACTTCATGAATTGAATGATAAAATTGGTATTTATTGTAACATAATACGTGGAAAATAATAAATTTTGGTTAAAAAATTATTTCACAAAATCCTGGGGTGTAACATAGTTCATTAATAATAGAGAGTTGTTGTGAATTAAAATAGACATCGATTGGAAAAACTGCTTCTATAACATATACAAGTAAATATGATGCTTCATGTGTGGCATTATGAGTTGTAGTACTATAATCCCAGAGGTATTTTATTTGTTTATTAGGCCAATATTTATTTTCCTTATCTACCTTTTTCTTGAAGTATATTTGACAAGGGCTAGTTAAAATACTCTATCTATCCATTCACTTAACAATTATAGTTAGATTAATGGTTGGAATCTTATTTTTTCAAATTGATCATTATTTTCAATTTGAATGAACATAAAATAGAGTTATTTACTTTGAATATTATTTGAGTGAGATTATATATTTTGATGATGTTAGGCTTCAAAAATTTGATGGTTTATTGTTTTTATTTCCTTGATGGGCATTTCCTAAGACCATTTTGAAAATATGTTGGTAACGGCAAGAATACACATGATACACCTAGTATTAGTTGGAGGGTATGACCTCACAACATCTATTATGTATAGATAAAAAGATAAGAAGTATTTCCATATGTTCAACAATTATGATGCTTGACGGATGAATTTTTCATTCACCTAATAGGAATGACACCATTAAGTGAATTATGTGCATTCCTACATCATTGAAGGACCAAAATATATGATCCAAAAAATTTGGTGAGAATTCATGGTTCCGAATTGATGTGATCTACAGACACCAACTTTGATTTCATACATAATATAAACAGTTTCCTCCATATCCATATGAGCAAGATACCATAAATATTCATTTATATATAGATTTTTTATTAAATCCATAAATAAAATAAAAATTAACTATCTTTTAGTGGATGTACTCTATCATGTATCTATCTGATAGAATACATCTATATTAAAGGTTGTATGATATGTGAGTCATCCAATTATTTACATGGTCATCTGGTTTAGGGAAGGAATTGACCTGATTGATCTCTTCTAAGATGTTATAAAAAATAGTGATACCATTATATGATTTTCAATACTAAGAACCATTTCATCATGGATTGGTTCTACCAAGGAAATAGCCACATTTTCCAACTCATTGAACATGGAATTATTTGAGTGTGGGAGGTGGGTAACCATTGGTGTTGAGGGGAATTGTTTAATTAACCCTCAGACAGAGTTTTGAAGGGGGGAGGGTGTGATCATATTTTATAATCGAATAATTTCCATTCTTCTAATTTATTATGAACATTAAAATAAATTTTGTAATCAAATGGGTTATATAGATTTGTAATAGTAGTTCTATGCCTCCTATCAAGGCTAGTTATTATCCCTCATTAATGGTGTATCCTTACGAAAATAGAAATTAATAATATAGAACAACCTTCTAGGGGGATAATAATTACTCCCAAATTGAATTTATTAATTTTAGGTGATTCATTTATCCTTTTTATGGGGATTCTGTTTTCACCATAAATATTAATCTCCCATTTAAGTGGGATTACTTGAATTGAGAATATATCATTATCTATTAGTTCAGAATTTTGTACTGTAGTTTCAATAGAGCGATGTTCTTTTATTAATTTTTCTAAAGTCTGGAATTTTAGCTCTTTATTGTTATTTAATGAATACTGAAGTACTATAATATGACATCCCACCATTCCATGTTCCTAGTCATTTTCGGGGTTTTGAGGATGTATTTTTGTAGGCTATATTGAGAGTCCAAATGTATCTCGTGATGATTCAAGCCGTGTATTAGTTTCTACACTAGAGAAATTTATGTGAGGAAACTATTTTTGATATCTAAATATTGAGTATCTATTTCAATCATTGTTTTACTGAGATAATACAGGGTATTCTCAACTCTGAAATAAATCATATGCTCTCAAAAATTCCCTAGTGATGTATCTAAATTTACCACATAGAAAATGAGTGGTTTTACATTGATAGGGGAATTTATATCGATGTACTTAAGGGACACTTATTTAGATATAAAATGATTCTTGACAATTTTTTCTCTGTTAATTAGATTATCATTTCATTAGTTTTATTTTTCTAGCTAATTGTAGATATTTTTTCTACCTAATTCACTATAAATCATGAGATGATGGATATGTTACCATATACTCCACTAAACTCTTTTAGTTTTTGAGGATGAGAACTAATTATTGTAGCCTTAAAAAATGATCAACATCAATTTAATGATGGTGTTCCTTAATGAAGAGAACATACCAGAGGTAACACCAAAATCAAATATAAAGGTGTTCATATTTAAATTAGGATTTCAGTCCTTTTAAAAAATGATCTCATTATCTGTGATATGATTAATGTGATGTTGGAATTTCATCACAAAATAATCAACATAAAAATTGTTTGAATTTAGTAGGAATGTTGTGAAAATTGAGTTCTTGGGATTTTAGTATACATCTCCAACATTCTTTAAACCAAAAGGAATCACCTGATAACATTACGTTTCATTGGGTTATTTGAAATAAGTGTCCTCATTATCATTAAGATCCATCAATATGTAGTTGAATCAATAATATTCATCCATAATTTTGTGAGATAGATAACTACTCAAAAAATAATTCAAAAGTTCTATGATAGGAACTTCGAAATAACCTTTTGTAAAATTTTAAATGGGATTTATGATTCCAATGAGAAAATTGATCCTCCAATTTTTATTCATTATTGAAATGATATTGGATTGAAATTTCAAGTACTGGAAATCCCAAATGAAGTTTGACATTATGATTTACTCAACATCCACTTTTAAATTGACCAGATGAATTAGATACATTCTCTAGGATGACTACTTATAACCACAATGGTCTTCTAACAAACTCATGTGGTTGGTGGACACATTGGGTTCAAGGAATAGAATATATATGTAGTACCTTATGAACACATCATAGTTCTACTTTAGAATGAAGGTGTATACCTCATAATCATCAGGATAAATGGTTTAATTGATCAGTACTGGTCATGAAACTTCTTGTATAAAAACATTTATCTACTGATATTTTTCAATGAGAGTAGAAACACAATCACTGAATTCTAGAGGTCCATCGATGAGGACAAAATACTCTTCTTATTCTTTTTAATCCACTAAACTAATAAAATTTTGAATGTGTTATGATGGTGAATATTCAGTGTTGGGAGAAGAATTATAATTATAAAATCAATAATATAGGGTAGGGGTATTATCATTCAACAAATATTGTACAAAAAACTCTTAGGGGGGGAACTTATGATATAGGGGACTCTTGAATTTATAGAGGGAAAATGGGGGAATTTTCACATGGGGAATTTATACTATTCATGTGACTAGAGTCCTACTATATATTTAATAGATCAATCTAGGAAACTGATTGATTCCATAAAAAAATATGACACATGAATCAGTTGAACCCAATAAAATATGAATTGGTATAATTGATTCAGTTGATGGGTAATATATTTTAATCACTAATATATTTAAAGCAGTTATTATGGATCATAGAATGAGTCTTTGGTGACGTGACCATAGAATCACCATCAATTATAGGTTTTTTCATTCCCTTTATAAAAATCATGAATATATATATTATTATCCACATGAATCGAAAAGATAATTTTCAAAAAGAATGATACAATATATACACTAATATAGTACTCGAAAAATTTCTATAAATATGAATGGATCACTACATTTGGATGAAATCAAGGCCTTCCTTGAAGGATTATTAATGCAGTTTCATTCCATGTGACCATAAATTTAGGATTAGATATGGGGTACCTGAATTATATTTGGAGCATGAATTCTTTAAGGGGATATTTATATCTCATTACTAGGTTAATTAGACAATCGAGACAAATCAAATGGATAAAAAAACATGTTTTCCAAAACAATCAGAATTTTTGGGTGCATCACTAGTATCCTTTTATGATCATTTATGATATTTACCATATGTTTTCAGGAATAAATAGATCATGAAAAGATGATATTGTCTGTCGATTTCATCTAGAATTGTGTCTTACCCTATAACCTTAGCTCTTGCAGCGTTTACATATTGTGACCTGATCCAGAATAGAAAACATAGGTTCATAAATGTACTCATCCTTTGAAAATGGGTCCATTATGTGAATGAAATTAATAAAACCAATGATTAATTGTTTATCAGATTTGGGTTCCTCTTGATGGGATTATATCCATGGTACTATATAATGGGAGGTTTATTGTCCTCTCTAGACTAGAGGCCTGAATTATAAGAGGGTAAATAATAAATTTTTCCTTATTGTAGGATCATTTTCATATTAAAAGTTTTATAATATTTTATTATATCATTTTTTGGAAGATTAGATCTAGGAGGATTATGGTGGTGAAAATGTTCATCACTCTATGATGGAGGAGATTAGGGAAATGGGTGGATGGATCAATTATTCCTTGAGGATTCAATGAGTGTGATTTATTATACCTTTAGTCATCCAATCATTAATCATTTTTGCAGCATTCAATTGGACTTCCTTCCACTCACCTTGTCATTATAGGATAACATTATAAATGACTACTAGTTACACATGTGGATTACATAATTTTACCTTCATGAAATAAACTATATTTTGATAAATTAATTTCAATACAATTTAAACCTGTATGGAATGACAAAAAATTCGGGGAAAGGGTAAATAGTTTGGAAACTCAACAATTCTAACAATATCATGCCTCTTGGGCTCTAAAAATTACAATTTTTCCCACAGTTTCAATACAGTAGTTAAGGACTTAATCATCTATAAAGGAATAAAACATTTTTATATATTGTTGATATTTTATTTCTCTCTATTCCATTTTCAATCCATTTGTGGTTATTTTTTTAGCATTTCTTAGAAAGAGGTCCACATGATATGGTGTGTGATTTGGAATAAGACCCGGTGTAGAAGATGGTTTAATATTGACAATCATAGATTTAAATTTACCCACTATCATTACCTAAGATACTAGGATTAGTCTATAATTGTCCTCATTCCACAATTTGATGTTTTATAATTATTGTGAAACCATGTAATGATATCAAAACCAACCTATACTGTTCACATGGATGAGTATTGTCTACAACACGTCATGAATGTTCTCTATAAATTTATGAGGAAGGTATAATATTTGAAAGTAATTCAAATGATTCTACACACCAATGAAATTAGAGACCCAATTATTCACCTTCCATTTTCAATATTAATGTTCAAATATCATTTTATTTCCCAATATTGAGTAAAATCGGTAGAGAAACTGCCGAAGATGATCTAGTAATCCTTTAATTGATTCGAACATGATATTAGTATACTATATGATGGTTGGTCCATCAAGTATTTTAATAAATGAGTTTAGCTACATATATTTTTAATGGGTTCCTATAATGGGACTACAACATAATATGAAATGAATACAATGCTATTCTAGATCCACCAATCAGTTAAATATCATAACCAAAAGATTTCAAATGTTTCCCGAGGGAATATTTGTATTTATCAAATAGATATAAGTTTTCCTCTATGGCAACCAAATTTCACATCATCCTTCCATTGTTTCTAGTTGTTCTATAAATAACTCAATATTCTTGATGAGCTCTGGGGAACAGAGAACATAATAGAAGATTGAATAAGAGGATGAATAGGTTGGACAAGCTATATCATATGATCATTTTTTTAACATGGTATTTTATATTTCCATAATGGATGGAATTAATAATATCCTATTATAATTTTATATCTGTAATTTGGATTTCTGGATCATTTGTTAATTTGGGGTTTTGGCTCTACTCTCATAGGTATGTCGAGCACCTCTTATTGATAGATGTCATCATTGAGGGTGATTTGAAATTATGATTGAATAAAATATCCAATGGGTATGTTACCTCTATGTAGTTCTTCATTTAATTTCCTCAATTACTTTATTTCATTTTAATATTGATCAAATATCTGCACTAATAAAAGTGTTTTAACACATGCTGGTAAATAATAAGATATATCTAAACATACCATTTTCCTTTGTTAAATCTCATAGATGGAATGGTAGTTGAACGTTCATAAGAATCCCTAGTAATTTTGAGAGCCATTAATTATGGGTATGCACACCTTCTTTCTTTATATCAATTCAGACCATGCTTCGAACAAAAATAAACTCATATCATTCTTTTTCATTGGCATCATGTTCTGTAACATTAGTAAGGGTAGTGATAATAATTTTATGAAATAATAACACATGCTTGGTGTCTTAATAGCACCGTATTTATGGGAGGGGAGGTTTACTCGAGGATATATATTTAATGGTTTTTCATTTTCATGAGTAGTTTTACCCTTGATAGAATTCTCTTTATTGCGACCAACATTGGGCTATATGGTTTATTTCATGGGTTCTCTGGGAGTTTCCCTAGGAAGAGTTATCCAAATGTAATCTCTAGAAAAATAAATTGTATGTTTTCCAAAATAAGATATTGGGTCTTGAGATGGTATGAATTTTTAGGGTTTTCATTATTGATTTCCTCTTATATTTGAAAATTCCAATTTTTATCTAGAAGGATGTTGAGGAAAGACGACCCCATCATTATGGGCTGCAGTTTATCCTGAACATATTTTTTATCCATTAAAACTATATTTATTGATCTTGAAGGTGGTCGTTACAATTAAAATTACTCTCTCTTGATAGGATGGATCTACTATAGTACAACCACAACTATTGATTCAGCGGTATTACATATTACTTTTCCATTCTTTTAGTTTTTTAAGAAAAAAAACATTCTTAAAACATGCTTACAACTTTTTTATCTTTGTTATTTTCGTATATTTTTTATAAAATGTTACCTTTTCCAATACATATGAAAATTTATAATGTATTACAAATATGAACATAATATTATCCATTATGATCATCACATTGAAATGTCTTTGATATATCCAAATTTCCCTCACTTGTAAAAGGAGTTAGACTTTTTTCTCTTCAAACATATTGAAAATGCCATGAACATTGGACTTATTCGAGTGCAACATTATTGGACTAACTCTCACATTGATTACATTGTTTCGAATTGATAATGAAGTCAATCAGACTAACCTATGATTATTATCAAAATACATATTTTTTTCTATCATAAAGAATATCTTTAGCACAATAATATTTTTTTTAAAATGGCGTCAAAAATTTATTTATAGATGAGATTTAAATAGTTATATATCTAAGGCAATTGCCACAATCTCAAAAATATGACCAATGCAGACTCACTTATTTATAGCAGGTTAATTTTTGAGTTTATATTAGATATAATTTCTGTCCCAAGTCTTCTAAAGATTTAATAGAAGAAACTTCTCACTATTAGTCTTTGTAATATTTTATAGATTTGGTATCTCTAAGGAACCCATTCAATGCTTGTTTCATCATGTCCAATCAGTTTTTCATCATGTCCAATAATTGTTACGATTGATGGATTTCAAGGATATGAATACATGTAATCTGATCCCTCAAATAAAGGGATTTAAAGGATAGGAAGACATACATCGATCATTATAACAAGGGATGTAATGGGTAAGAATATAGAGCTATTATAATTATCATATCGAAGGATTTAATGGTAAGGAGAGTCAGAAGGTATAATATATATAGAAATGTGCATACATTTGGATAAGGTTATTGAATAATGTAACATCCTTGTTCTGGGTGACACCCAATGGTGGCCCTATCTTAGTTAGTCACATTGGCTCAAGTGCATTTCCCCAAATTCAAGAGGCTTCAGACTAGCAGTGATACCCATGGGTGTAATATTGGGAAATATATTACTTCATTGGAATTGTAACATAGCAGCAAAAATTGAAAATAATAGATGAAGTAGTAACAGCAAACGAAATAATTAAACATCCGAAGAGAGATAGTATAAATATATATAGAATATATAAATAAATGATGCATGTCACATGTAAGTAGCAATGAATCCAAACAAGATGAAATTCTATAAATACAATACTAAAACCAAATAATAGAATATAGTAAACTCCTACAGCATCAAAATCCACATCTTGGTCTCCTTATCTCCATCTCCAACAACAATCATGTACCTAATGAAGAAGGGAACTTTTTATTATTAATACCTGTAACCATATAATCTGTTTTGGTCCAAAGGCCAGACCCAAATAGGGTGTGAGATGAATCCCTATAGGCAACCACTAAATGATTTTTGCCTAACTGTCAGTGAATATATATTGAATATAATATGCATAAATAAAGTCATAAAAAATTACTCAAAAGTAAACACTCCTAAAATTTCAAATTACATTAATTTTCATTTATAAATTATTCTCTTGGTTGAATAATATATCCATAGGATATAGAATAATCTATATATCACCTTGTATAACAATAAAAAACAGATGTCTCAAAATACAATCTAACTGTCATGTATGTTTGAGTCCTGGCTTGTGATTTTGCTTGTCATGCTCATCCCAATCAATCAATCGGTCATAAGAAACCGACTGGAAGTTTTCACATAGTATAACCACTTTGTTTTATCATATCATATATTCGATAATTAATAATGACCCTCTAGGAAAGATCTCACAGTATAACCCCTTTATTCACACAAGGAAAAAATCAATTACAAACGATTATCGGGGTAGCTTCCATGGTCAATACACCATGGTCTTCATAATGATAATAACTATAATTACCCTCTATAATCTCTGACATTCAATTCTCTATGGTCTCACATACATTTAATAATCACCTCTGGGTATCTCTCATAGTGTAACCCCTCTAGTCAATGACACCATGGAAGCTCTCAAAGTCAATGCCTCTGTTCAACGAAAGCAACAATTATACATAAATGACCTAACGTTAGGAATCTCTCATGGTTAATTCCCTTGGGTCAACATTCAAAATTCAAAACACATGCATCTCACATAAACAATAACTCTATCCTAACAACACTAGACAAGGAATAAAAGGAATCGAAACAGGAAAATCAAGAAAAAATGACCATATTCAACCTAACATGGGATACACACCAATAACTAAAGAAACTAAACTAAAAAAATTAATAACCCTTTATCAAACAAATACACAATAACGAGTCATAATCCGTGTTACCTTCCAAAATATTCAATACCCTAACATGGGTATTCATCACTTTTAACTTATATAATCAAGAGTCTAATGAAGAAAGGCACATAACACATACCTAGATGTCATAAGATGAAAAATATTGATCTTAGGCCCTAAAATCATCCTAGAAACTCGTAGATCAATAAAAATGTCAAAATCATTAAACCTTGAAAAAATCAAGTGAGAGGAGAAAATAGGAATAAAGGCTCTTGGGCAATATAGAACTCATCGGTGGTAACCCAACACACCCGGAAACACATCAATCAGATCTCGAATGGAAGTATAAGAGGCACTCAAAGATAATAGGCCATACATTGGCTCTTTAGTATGAGAAATGAGAAGATGAAATGAGTTCCTAGAGTAGAGATTCACCGCTGGTCTAATTAATTTTATAAAAAGAAAAGTACATGGCATCTTCATTTAATGTACATGTTGTGAACTTTCCTCAAATGACTCCCACTTTATTCGGTCCACATGGCTATGTACTCAGGCATTACATAGCCAGTACACGTCTACAGATGGCAACCGGGTACACGGTGTGTACTTAGGAGTACACAACGTGCACCTAATTTTTTTTAAATTCATCATTTCTCCTCAAAACACCCAAAATAATGATACATACTTGAAATGATGATTATGTTTCTTACAAACAACCCCCCTAACTGTAAATTGTCCCTGAATTTCCCTGCCAATGATGTTGAAGAAGAAACATCAAACAACTCTGGCTACTGTGATCATACGTCTGCATCCCCCTACCATGTCTTGTCCAATACTCACCCATGCTACCATAACACCCGTACTAGAGGAATAGAGCGACCATGAAGATACTTTCTACTCAAATCCAAAATCCGTATAGGGTGCTCCACAAAGGATACATCCACCAATAAATCAACCTCCTCGAGTTAAAAAATTTGGGATGGGTCAAAAAAGTAATGTCGTAGCTGAGAAACATGGAAAACATCATGCATAGCCCGATACCTCAGAGATAACTCCAAGAAATAATCCATTAGCCAGACACTCTCCAAAACCTCCAATATCCAGATGTATCTCGATGGATATTTTCCTTGTCTCTTAATCCTCATGTGTACTGACCTTTGTGTGACAGATAATAGAACCTAATATTTGACATCGAACTCCAGAGGATGTCTCTATTTATCAACACAATATTTCCTGTTAGACTGTGCTGTATCCATCAACTGCTATATCAACTCCACCTGCTCAGTGATCTCATGGACTGGATGAGGTCCCAGCATAACTTCATGTCCTACCTTCACCCAACATTGAGGAGATCAACATGTCCAACCGTACAATGCCTCATATGTTTTCCCCTGAATCATCTCCTTAAAATTGTGATAATTTAAAAACTCTACTGGGGTTATGTGTCCATCACAATAGCCCCCAAAATCTAGGATACATACTTGAAAAATATCATCGAAACCCTGAATTGTGTGCACATACATGCTATCTGTCTGGGGATGGTCAGTAGTACTCAGAGTACATGTGTACCCAAATCCTTATGCAGTCCCTACCAAATGTTAGAAGTAAACTGGGAATATCTATCTAAAACTATAGATTGTGGAACCCCATTCAAATGTAAAATCTCTTATATGTACAACCTTACAAACCTTTAACCACTGATGTGATACTTTATCGGTATGAAATGTAAAACCATTGTGAGTCTTTCAACAACAACCCCAAATTTATCATTTTCTTGTGGCAACCATGGTAAAACCATCATGAAATCCCTCGTGACATCATTCCACTTCAACTCATCAATGAGTAACTATTGTAAAATCCCTACTGTTGGAAGATACTCCGCATTCACTTGCTTATAGGTGGAATAAATCATAACAAAACCATCAAAATCTCTCTTCATACATGGCCACCAATACTGATGGTGTTGATCTTGATATATCTTGGTGACACTAGGATGAACTACCAAAACTAAGGGATTAGAATATCTTAATAGCTCCCCGTGTTTGTTTGATGACACCCAAAAATGCCCATGAAAATAAAAGACCTCATCCTCTCCTAGAGTACATCTATGATTAGGGTCCTCATCTGAGACACCCTCTTATAGGAATAGGCCTTCGGAATTTGATAGCTGCCTCATTCGCACTTGATCTAGAAGGGTAGAGGTAACAAGTACAACAGAAAGAATCATCTTACCTGGTTTATCATGCACCTCCAAATTCATCTCATCGAATAAATACATAATCTTCCACTCATTATTGTCCACCTAAATGACCTGTATCTAATTCCTTAAACTCAACGCATCAGCCACTACATTTCCTTTACTAAACATGTAAGAATGCTCAAAGTAAAAATTTTAAAGGTACTAAACCCACATTTTCTATCTCAAATTCAGATCACACAGAGTAAATATATACTTGATAATCTTGTGATTAGTGAAAACAACAAAAATTTCTCCCAAAAGATAATCTCTCCAAATGCATAATGCCTGCACAACTACAACCAACTTGAGATCGTGTGTTGGGTAATTCCTCTCATGTGGCCTCAACTGGTGAAATTTATATGTTACGAATTTATCCCCCTATATAGGAACTACTCCCAGTCCGATACCTAATGCATCATAGTAAAAGGTGTAACTCTAGTTTGGCTTTGGAAAAACCAGTTTTTGTGCTGAATACAATCTCCCTTTTAGCTTTAGAGTGGTTTAATCATTGGAGTTTTTCCACAAGAACATTACACCCTTCTTAGTCCTCCCTGTCTGTGGAGTTGCTATGTGTGAAAAGACTTAAATAAAGCATATGTAGTATCTATCCAGCCCTAACAAATATGTACCTCAAAGACGATCTTCATCTGCTCCCATGAAACTGTTGCTCTCCATTCATCTTGATCTACTGATACACCTGTATCTGAGATGGAATGACCTATTAATTGAGTCTTTCATACAATTGTAAAATTTTGAGATCTTTGCATATTACTGATTCTCTTTCAGTGTACAAAAAATGATCTCAAGATGGGTGGAATGGTCGTGTCGAGTGTGAGAGTATACCATGATATTTTCCATGAGGACTACCATAAAGGAATCTTAGTAAGGATGCAACATTCTCTTCATCAGTTCAATGAAAATTGTTGGCACATTCGAGAGACCAAATGACATAACCGCGTATTCCTATAGACCATACCTGCTCTGAAATTCTATATGAGGTATATCAGATGGTATAAAATGCAACTAATGATAAAAAAATCTCAAATAGACCTCCTAGAACACACATGATACTTGAATATGATCAATGAGATCGTCAGTCCTCGTCATGGTATATAGGTTCATAACTGTCAACTACTTCAGCTTCTGATAATACACAAAAATTCTGAGGGTACCATCCAGCTTATTTGGAAAATTGATACACGAACCCCATGGAGAAGTGATAGGTCAGATGAAACCCTTTTCCTAAAACTCTTCAAAAAACATCATGAGCTCCTTTAACTCTAGCATAGATATCATATAAAAAGGAACAGATATTGGTGTCACTCCTGTAACATGATAAATAGAGAAATATACCTCTCACACTGGAGGTAACCATAAAAATTCACCTAGAAAGACATGTCTGAAATGATCCACCACTTGAGGAAGGTCCATTTGTAATTTCCCCTAGTCATCAAGATTTAAACGAGCAATATGGGCTATAATTCCTCCCAACACAATATTCTCAAGTTCACATTTTCTCTCTTGGAAATCTCATTCACCCTTTTGTAGAAACGACCCACCCTCTAGGGACGTGAAACACACCCTATGATGACAACAATAAAAAATGGCTTGGAAGGATACCAACCAATCAATTCCAAGAATTAAATTGAAGCCTATCATCTCTAAGACATCTAATTCCCCTATGAAGTGACACCCACCGCTCTCAAGAGGTCACTCCTTGCATTGACATACTCTAGCCATCCTAATCCCCAATGGTGTGTCTAGCATTATAACATCAATAGAAGTAAAGATGCAGTGCCCATGGCTCTCTACAACCATAATAGATATAAAGCTATGGGATTCCCATATATCAAAAAGAGAAGAAGCAAAAACTATGGCCACTAGAATCGGACCTCTAGCCAAAGAGGGCATGGGATCCTACTACTACTAGATCTGCTCCACCACTAATGTTTTAACTATATTACAACCCTACGATCCTAATAGACTACCCTATTATGATCCACATTGATTTCACTGAATTCATGTCGAATGTATACAATGACCATGACCTCCTCCTCATTTTAAATAACTAGACGAACTCTAGTTCCCTAACTGATTAGAATCTTTTGGTCCAACTCCTGAATGTGGAGTTGTAACAGAACCCCTATCACCACCTTCTGGTGGGATGAACTGGAAGAAATGATGTAGACGATCCATATTTCCACAACATCAAAACTCACCTGGGTCTCTCGGGCACTGAGGTCTCATAATCCAATTCTTCCTGCACTAGTTGCATATCACCAGGCTAAGTGTAGAAACATCACATGATGGATCCCTATGGATCTTGTTGATATTTATCGAAAGAGTACCAGCCCCGGATGCCGAACCCCCATAGCTCCCAGCTCCTAACTCCCTCAGATTTCAATCATTAATAAACTCCTACTTCACTATATCCATCACCAAAATCATCCTAAAGACAATCACCTGCAATAATATTTCATACCTGAGGTGATCCTCAAACCACATAGTCAATGACAACTCATCACCTCCCAGAACAAATGCGAAGCGATGAAGCTCTGTAAAATGAGGAGAGTACTCCATCACTGAAAGAGGTCCCTACTTTATATGCATTAACTCTTATACTCGATCAGCCCTCAATGTATAGGGGTAGAAGCAATCATATATGGTCCTATGAAACTCTTCCCAAGCCATATCTCAGTGACATCCCTCGTTTGAGATAACATACCACCACATATTGGTGTAATCCTATAACATGTATGTCACAAGCTTCACCCTACTCTCCAGAGGAGTCTCCATATTCTCAAAAATAGAAAGCATAGATTCCAACCATGATTTAGTATCATGTAGTTCTCCATCCATATAAAAGTGGGAGGTTTATACTACTAGAACACCTGCGTAAACTCTATCATTGATTGAGAAAGATGTGGTTCTCCCTAAAATTTCTGCAACATCCTCATAAATCCTTCACAGAACAGTGTATTTTCACTTGTGGATGGTACAACAGTTGGTGCCAAGATGGGAAAGGTGGGAGGATCTTCTGGTAGTCCCTGATTTACTATTTCTATTATTTGATTATTGCCCTATATATGGTTTACTGCCAGTGGACATCTCAGTTTCATGACTCTGCATGGTCAAGTAAACACATCAGTTCAAGATTATCAAGGACAAAATCATAGTAGTTCATGAAAAGAACATGATAAGGAAAACATTCACTCATTACCTAACATGGCTACATAGCATGTATATCTATAACAAAACATGTTCCACATATTCTTTGTAAGGGAATGTAATTGTTTCAAACCTAGTCATGTAACACCCATATAGATGGAATTCTCCTCATATGACATGGCTTGTACTTGAATGTTTCTCTCCTACCCATGTACTTCTACACAGCTCCACCAATTGGGGTCAAATGGTGAAAATCTACATGACCTCTTTACCCTTGAAACGACATGTACCTGTAATTTCCCTTCAACCCATGTCCTTGGTCACATAGCTGGTGACACGGTCGACTCCACATGACATGGATGATTGAGAAACGGTGTGTAAAACTAGAATTTTATTCACCTGTGCTGTTAGTCACGCGGTCAGACAAGTGGTTTGAACTGCTCAACGTGTATTAACAGTACAAAACATGTTCTACCTAACATTTACGAACCCATGTATTTTCTCACACAATGATTCATACTGTTAAGTACTACATGTGGTGTACTACATGTACACGACATGTACTTAAGAAAAGTTTGTTCCTCCAAAACAAAAGAACACATGATCTGTGTTTGTAACACCACATGATTTATTATCGGGGTTTCTAAACAATAAGCCTCTAAAACTCCTCTAGAACCCTAAAAAATAAAATTTTGTCCAGTTAATGTCAAATTCCAACCCATAAGATCCCATACTCCCATGAATCCATGTTTCACATTCTTATTAAAATCACAACATGAAAAAAAATTAATGTTCTAACATGATGCACCAAATTCTGATCCATGAGGTCCCATAACACCTCAGAGACCAATGTTTGGCATACATCCAAATAAAACATCTCATATTACAATTCCCTATCAAAATAGTAGGTATTCTATCATGAAATCATTCAAAACATCAATAATATCTTGTAAAATTCCTATCACAACAACATGAAATCAGTAATGCAACCTATATAGAATAACAAGAATATGTGACCTATTATATTTTTAAAGATTCTATACGATGCATGAGATTGGAATACCCTCATATCATTAGGTTGCAATAGAAATAGAAATGAAATAATATCAATGATAACAACACAATATATGTGAATCACCCAACACTGAAATCAAATCAACTGTAATAATAACAGAAACAAAAAAATTGAAATATTCGAGATAACATGGATTTTCCCCTTCACACAGGTTAGCTACTCCTAGGAAAATCTTATTACCAACTACCCATTCCTTAAAATCCCTCTCTATAGGCTCCAAACAGTATAAAAAATTGAAAAGAACTCCTCTGATACAGCTTGTAAAGTCCTCGTTCTAGGTGCCGCCCAATGGTGCCCTGTACAGAGTTAGTCACATGGCCTCAAGAGCATTTCCCCAACGCCGAAGGGTGATAACTAGAAGCATGAGGCTTGGGTGTGATAGTGGGGGAAAAATACCCTCATTGGTAGAGTAATATAGGGAAAAAAATTAAATTATCAAAATAAGAAGAAGTAACACCATACAAGAGATGTAAACAATGTAAGACTAATATTATAAACATATATATCATATATTAATAAATGATGCAATTCATATGTAAGTAGGAAATTATTCAAACAATTCAAAATTCTATGAATACAACAATGAAACCAAAGTAATGAAAATAGAAAACTCCAACAAAATGGAAATCCTTAGCTTGGTCCCGCTCTCCAAATCAATATAAAATCAAGTACTAAATGAAGAAAAGAACATTCCCTTACCAATAAAACAATAATATAATCTATTTAGGTCTAAATACATGACCCCAAAGGGTGTGAGACAAATCTTAGTATGTAATCACCAAATGAAATCTGCCTAAAAATTTCTGATTATATATAGCAGTTAATATGTAGAAATGAAGTAATACACAAGGAAGTACTCAAAAGTAAACAATACTACTATTTCCAATTCCATTCATTCTCATTTATAAATTATTTATTCTGTTGAATAATGTTACCTTGGGATCTATCCTAATCTCTCTATCCCCAAATATAATAATAACCAATAGTCGTCTCAAAAGACCATCTAACAATCAAATATATCAGAGTCCAAGCTTGTTTTTTTGATTAGAAGGCTCGTCACAATCAATCGATCGTTCACAAGAAACCCTCCATGAACTCTTACATTGTCTAACACCTATTATTTATCATATCATTAATTCAAAAATAAATAATGTCCCTCTAAGAAATCTTTCACAATTTAACCCCTTTAGTCCAACATGGAAACAATAAATTACAAATGGCCAATACGGTAGCTCTCACGGTCAATTACCCTTGGTATGAATAATGATAATAATTATAATGACCCTCTGGAATCTCTCATAGTCATTTTCCTATAGTCAAACATAATTTTAATAATGACCCTCTTGGTAGCTCCCATGTTCTAACCCTCTGGTCAATGACCCCTGACATCTCTTACAGTAAATGCCACTGGATAATGATAACAACAACTATACATAAATGAACCTACGTTGGGAAGATATCATGGTAAATTCAATTTGGTAAACATTCACAATGCAAGAAATATGCATCTCATATAAACAATAACTCAATCCTAACAATAGTAGGCATGAAAAAAATATCACACATAATAGGAAATCTAGTCTAAATGACTATAATCAACCAAACATGGGATAAACACCCATAACTAAGGTTATTAATCCTAAAACAAACTCAATAACCCTTTCTCAAACAAATACACCATAACATATATTAATCTGGGTTAAATTAAAAAATACCCAATACCCTAACATGGGTATTCCACACTTTTATCATATATAATCCCAAGACTATCGAAGAAAGGAAAAAACCACATACATTTATGTTTTATGATCAATAATCTCAAACACCATCACATGAATTGGACAATAATGTCATAGATTTACAAAAATATCAAAATTATTCAACTTTGGAAAACTCAAGAGCGATGAAAAATCATGAAGATAGGCTGTAGGGAAAGATATAACTTGACGGTGGGACCCCAACTCACCCAGAAACACCTTAATCGGAGCTCATATAGAGAAATGGGATGTTATCGAAGATAATTGAATGTAAGTCACTGTCCTCTACAAGACATAGGAAGAAGAAATAAGTTCTAGAGATACGATGTGTCCCTAATGCAATTTATGAAATAAATAAAATTGCATGGTGTTTTCATTTGACGTACCCACAGTGTAAATGCCTCAACATGAACCTTCTTTAAGAGGACCACACATCCATGTAGTCAGCTATTACATTGCCATTAGATGGATACACATGGTAACTGGGTATATAGTGTGTACTCAAGAGTACACAAAATGTACATAGAAAATTTCAATATTCATCATTTTTCCTCAAAAACACCTGAAATAATGATACATACCTAATATGATGATCCATGTTCTTAAAAATGCTATACTATTTTGGTTGAAAGAGTTGAATCTTTTAAAACAGCTTCTAAGTCAATCTTACTATTACTAGCTATTATTTTTCTTGTTTTTACTCGTGTCTATACAACTATGTATGTCATAGAAATTTATTATTTATATTATTATTTATATAAAATTGCGATTATTGATTTGATTTCAAATATGATAAAAATTTACTCTAATATAATCATATAAATTATGATTCAGATTCTTCAAACTGATAATCAGAGTTGTTATAAGTTTAAATAAATCTACTTTAAGAGGTATTGTGTTTTTTAATGGGTTTTTATTCTAAAATTAACCCCCTTTTCTATGTATATCCATCATAATACACTATCACGGTGATATAATTTGTATTAGGATAGCTTTCTACTACATAAATACTAGCTATGTTTTTTCTTTACATACGATATGCTGTTCAAATTTTGATATTTATGTTTTGTTTGTAAGCATTGTTACAATAATGTGTTTTTGTGGAATACAGTTTCTGTTGATTTTAATATTGTAGTTTTGAATGTTGGATATCTTAATAATTTCAATCCTAGTCAACAATGTATCATTGATGATAATGACTATAATTATTAGTGTGATATAATAAATACTTTTATGATCAACACTGGAGTTGATAACTTTTTAATGCTTACTGTAAAATAGAAGATTACTGAAAAAGAAGAGTCTACATTAAAATTTTTGGAGAAGACAAAAAATTAGTAGAATTTAAATTTTTGAAATAATATATTGTGTTCTATGATAAGGAATATCAATATCTAGATATCATTATATTATTCCTCCTTGAGTTCCACTGAACCGAGCCCTGAGATGGTGGGCCACATGACCTCAAGCGCATCTCCCCGATTTCCTAAAGACACTAATAAGATGCAATGGTCTTCATTGGTTTTATTGGGAGACTATTCCATAATAGGATTATGTATAACACAGTGGAAAAAATATATAACAATTAACGAATGCATTGGAATAATCAGGAAATAGTATAATATTAAATAAATAACCAAGGAAGAGTAAATAGATAACTGATGAATTTGAACAAAAATAATAGATACAAAAATGATGTCATGTCATGAGTCGATATAAAAATAGGAGTGTTATGGAATAAGAGTAAAAAACATATAACATGATATCAAATCTAAAAAAATAGTAAAAAAATATCTACAATAGAATCTTGATTTTATACTCATTCCTCTACCCCAATATCCAACCTAAGTAGCAAACAATCTCTCAAGAATTAGAAACAACATATTTCCCTTTAGTTGTACCAGTGAGCATAGAGTCTACTCCGGTACCAAATGGTGATGGGCCGGTAGTGAGATAAGAATCCTTATAGAACATAACCCATGATGTCTAGACCATTCCATTTCATGATATATTGAAAATAAGTGTTCCAATATATAATAAGATGGAAGAAGATAAAAAAATGAAAATCAGTATGGGTTCTAGAGGGGACACTCGTCCCATCAATCCTAATTCAACCTAATTAAGAATCTTGAATAGGGGACTTGTGTAAGATAGAATACATAAGTTAAAGGGCCAAAGTAATCTTGGAAATCCAATAAGTCATACCCAAATTATTGTTCTTTGGCATGGGGTCTAATTCATATGTCATCATGAAACCACACTAAAAATAAAAATATATGTATCACAATCCCATTAAAACTATATGAAATATTAATAAATGCATATCACAAAATTAACTATATTTATTCATGTGCGTCAATTTGTGTGGTGGAGTTAGCGCCCATCCCTAGTGATCTATGATGAATCCTAGGTATCTCTATGGTACATTTAATATAGGCCAACACCACTGATCCTCCATGGTGACCTTGTTTCTGTCCCAATAATCCCTTTGAGGCATTGTGAAATCTTATTATGGCCTCAATATCTCACATAGGGGATTAGGTTTCACATGAGGCATGGTATAACCATATTTCCAATAATTATGTCCTTTTTTCTCTCATAGGGAACCAACATCACTCACGAGAATAATAAATCCCTCCCAACAAGTTTGTACAATGGAAGAAAAAGTTTTTATCCCAATGCATCAAGTAATAACACACCGAGCACGGTGAGTCAATCCATGAAATCCTTAAATTGGGATTCATATCCTCCCATGCCCCATATCAAATAAGACTAATCAATCAAGGAAAATATATCACAAAAATGCATTTGTAACATCATGAAAACAAAGAAGCATCTCAATGTAACATGATTACCATTTAATCAAGATTTATAGTTTAATCCAATCAAACATTGAACAATTACCATTGCAAGGTAATAACCATTTCTCATAAGAGGGCCATAATTAAAAATCATTTTACATAAAAAATTTCATTTCATCAAATGAAATTTAATATAAAAACATAGTAATCTTACCATGTAATCAAAATTTGTGATTTAAGCGAAACAAAAATGGAACACTTTTTATAGCAAGTTGACCAATCATGTATCATAGCAGTGAAAACTATTTTTCGTTTAAGAGTAAATGGTACACTATTGGAGGAGTTTCATTATAAAAACATGACATTGGTTAATCAAAGAAATAATTTAAATTTATTAAAATTAATTCTAAAATCATTCATCTCTATTTAAATACATTGAAATATCTCAATGCATAAGAATAAAGCATATCAAATAGACAATAACATGACATTACTGACATTTCAATATCAAACGACAAGGTTGTTACCAAATCATGACAAATATAATTCAATCCACTGAACAAGGCATGATTAATTATATAGTTCACATGTCATTAATGATCTTACAAACACGCAATCTAATAATCCTTCTAAAGAAAACAATTCAAGTATTTAAACATGGAATAAGTCAATAGCATAGTGAAGAAGTAAATACGCTTAATCGTTTGAGTAATATATAACTAATAAAATAAATTTCCATGAAGTATGTGAATTCATCATAAAGAAATGTGTTCATGTCATTTAAATGAGCAATTTAGAATGTAAGTCATTTATTAATGAATTCCAAATAAATATGGCATAACACAAGGTCCAATTAATTATATACTGAACACTGGAATTTCAAAAGGTAACATAAATTCATGGTCCACTAATCATTATAATCCATTTATAAATTTAAAAAATCATTCCAGAGTGAAGAACAACTCAAGGAAATTATCTATTTTTGGCAACATGGATGGAGAACCCAAAAGTGTGGATGAAGGTGAATGGAACAACCCAAGGATGGGTTTTACTACAAGAAAGGGTAAATATGGAAAACATAAAGAATTTAAATAAATTTAATATTTTCCATCCAATAATCACATGGAGGTTTGGATTTGAAACACAATGGCACAATGTAAAAGGAGTTGCCAAAGGTTAGTGAACACCACATGAAATGGGTTTTCCACATGTAAAGATCACTACGGAACAGAAAATACAGCTAAATTAATTTAATACATGATACCAAGCATCATCATAGGGTCATAATGAGCAGAAAAATAGCGTGGCACCAAAAAGACATGATGTATGTGGAAAAAAGAGTAGAATCTCTACCTTGATGTCTTGGTACTCCATAATTTCAGTAGCATCCTTTAATTAAACATAAAATGAGAGAAATAATATGAATTTTCAAAACCCCAAATATAAGGAAAAAATTATTCCATTAGAATATAGAGCAAGTAAATGTTTAGGAAATACTAAATAAGGTAGTGTATATAATAGAACATACTAAGTTAATTTCATCAAATTTGATGGAGATGAGAAATATCTCTAATAGGAGGTGAAAGATCCAAAACCCCAATCTTGGATGAAGAGAGGGCCACAATTCTTCAAGAGGTAGAGTTAGAGGTTTTCACACATGAAGGGGGGTGGATAGTAAGGAATGAAAAAAATATAGGATAAAAATTGAAAATAAAATAATAGAAATGTAAAATTAAAGAAAAATAAAATAAAATAATATAAAATAAATTGAGGGAAAGAACCCTATTTTATTTTTGGGTGCACAAATTAAATTTTCCTGAGAATGGTAAAAAACATAAAAAGAAATGTGCATTACATGTTTCAACCCACTTCTTGGAACCTTCAACATGCGACATGGGAACACATCCTAGAAATCATGGGTTTTTAAACCTTGTGGCCCTGTTCGGTTCCTTCTTTATAGGTGCTTGGGCATGAAACCAGTATGAAACACCCTAGGGATCCACCATTAACCTATCATGTGTTATTTGTAGTGGATGTTTAATGAAATAAATAAACTATATGGTATGTACTATGATATATATGAGATGTTACAACCTCCCAATCATATAAATTCTTATCCCCGAAAATCCTTTCAAAACAACAAAAACATCACCCAATCTAATAGGGTCTTGAATTCTTGTTGAAATAGATATGTTACATTTCTTAACTATAATCAAAACGTCAATCATAACCTTAACACACATAACCTATGCTGTAGAACTCAACTAAAACATGAACTCCAACAGAAGCATGTACATAAATATTTTACATGTCTTTCATTATAGAGATATGATGAAATCATTTCCCCCTTATCAAACTATCCTATGGAGATTCATAATAGGTTTTGGTCATAATGTAGAATTATAAACCGTTGTATCATCACTATTGGAATTTCCTTCAAACACATGCCCATATTGTTCCAAGGATTCCCACGACATAGAACACAATACCCGAACCAATCAATGGGATGAGTCAAAAACAACCATTTTTAAAAGAACCAGAGGAAGGTAGGTTAGGAAACTAATAGAAAACTCATCATAGATGTTCAACACATACAAAAGATAATCCCATACCATTTTAGACATAATTTTCGTCAGGTATTCAAAATGAACACTCACTGAGGCTAGTAACTGTCTACTGGTGATGTATCAAGTGCAATGACTACACAAGCTATTGTTCATCGAAGTTATCATAGAAACATACCTATGGTCCAAATTTTTTTGATCACCATGTTTAAAAAGCCCCCTTAAAAGCCCGTTTGAAATCAAGGGTAACCTTGGATTTGAAAATTGAAATCCAATGAGCTCATAAAAGGAAAACAATATACATTAGTTCTGGTTGGGACATTAGTAAAGGTTGAATGCCTTACATCAAGAACATTGATTCTATCCAAGGAGGCAATTGGATAGATCTCATGTAAAGAGAAGGATATATAATATCCAAGAATCTATCCAATGCACTCATTCTTCAGAAAAATAAGGAATTACTTATGAAAAACTAGAACATTAAAACAACCAAACATCTAGTGTTTGAATTTGATGAAACACCAAGAGAAATACAAAATGATTTTAGAAAATGATAGCATGTTGTATGTCTAACACTCTCTCAGTGAACCCATATGATAATAAGATAGGGAACATGGTCTCCATGAGACCAACAGTACACTAATAGGGTGAAGTATTCCATACAATTCAAACCATCCCTCCAGCGACCAAAGATTGACATAGCGGGACATTAAATTACTTTTTCAGAATAAATATACATGACATAAAAAAATACCCAAATATTTTATTAGTTTAGTCCTTTTGAAACATGGAATATAATCTTCTAAATTGGTGAATGATCTTCATCATCTCCCATAAAGAGCCTTCCCTTTTTTTCCTACCTAAAGCATTCTTTATATATTGGTGAAATGAGATCATAAAAAGGGTAAGATAAAATGATCAGTAAGGGAAAAAATTGAGAACATAAAACAAACCATAAACATTAGAATGTAAAAACATGAACTTAATGTTTAAAAATCAAAATCGTGAGTCATGAAATAAATCATAACAGTTTGTAAGGCATAGATCACAAAGTATCATTTACCTAATAAAATAAATTTAGCATAAAACAAGGAATTAAAAAAAATAATCACATAATATTATTTTCATAGTAGCCAAGGCATTTATTCCAAGACCATAATAGTGAACAATGCCAATTACTGGACTAGGTTTACATGATGTTCCAACAATGTATTACTGAACTAGAATTACATGTCGTTTCAGTCATGTCTATCTCATTATTTATAAATCATTACCCAATGCATTGCAGGGAGATATAGGTCACACCCATCTGATAATGAAATCATTATTACATGTCCCACAAAAAACATAAATCATTAATTATACCATAACCTATGAAATAAAATCGGTTTTTTAAACATCATTCCTCTATAACATAATCCATATAAAATAAATTGATTTCATTAAAATAATTACATCACAAAATCAATAAAAATAAAAGTAATAATAGGGATAGAAACATAACGCTATTTCATCTTAGATGGAAAATAATTTTGATTAATTACTTGATATTAATTTATGAGGAATATATCATTTCTTCTTTAAAATGGATTTATTTTCTGAAAATGACATGAAAAATTAATAGAAAGGAACATAATTAAAAATACCCTTGAAAACGTGTAGAGGATGCTTCATGGAAAAAATATGTTATGAATATGTAAAAATCAATTAATGTAGTATTAGTTAAAAAAAGATTCACCTCCTTGTTTTTTCATAAAAGTCAAAAATTACATCATATGGTAAACCAAAGAAAATATTACTTCCATACCATGAAGTAAAAGTAAAAAATGGGTAAAATGACTTTAAACATACATAGAATAATATTAATAATTTTATGAAAACATATTTAAAAAACCTGTACATGAATGATAAATATATCCCTAGTATATATAAACGTATAAACAATCTCAGATAAAAATGAGATCAGAAAATTATCCCTTACAAATTTATAATCAGTCGAATCGTATGCCTCATAAAATAATGAAAATTATATGCATATGTAAATAGCATATCCTTCATAATAAGAATAATAAAAACATTTATGGGTAACATAAAAATACCACAAAATAATTATAAGGTGTATAATGCAAATGTCCCATCGAAATAAGAGAGAGACAAAATAATCCCTTACCTTATGTCTGATATGCTTCATGTGTATCTGAACCTCCTATTCTTAGACATGCCTTTTATAAATGTATTCCTAGAGAACTAGATTATTTCTATGAAGAAGCCTAGAACCTCTAGAATTTTTCTTGGTTTTTTCATAAGTTAAATTTTCTAGGTATGGATGAACGTGAAGGCTGAATGAATTGTGTAGAAAAGAGGGACTATGTGTCCTTTTGTAATTAGGGTGAGGGACACTTTTGGAATTTATGAAACTATTATATTATAATAATATGAAAATAAATAAAAAAACTTAAAAAGGAGATATATTCGAAACTAATATTAGATAATATTAAAATTTCATCAACCAATGGAATATAGGAAAGTTTTTGTTTCAATTTAACCATTATCATTTTAATTAACAATTAGTTATTATATTTAATATTAATTATGATAACAAATTTTTCATTACTAAAAGGGTTAAATATTTAATTATTTGACTTCAATTATTCCATAAAATAATCATATAGATCAATTTAGAACATTTCATAATTATTCTATATATTTCATTTTCTATGATTTTTAAATAATTTTATAAAAAATTACTTTAACAAAATATCAATTGTGTCAATTTTGACACTATTCATTTCGTTGATTTTTAGAAATATCATGATAAGGTGTTATCTACGAACCAAATTTTTTATAATATCCCAAATGGGTTACGGGAAGATATAAAATTCATTGGTTAATTTAATTATCCAAAATTATATTTATTTTAATATGTTTAATAAAATTTTTCAGATATCCCTATTATTACAATAATCACTACATAGTTACTGTGAAATTATTTAATATTCTTATTTTAAGAATAAAAATTTGAAATAAAATACTACGATGAACATAAATATTATATATTTCTAAATAATATATGTTGTTGAAATTATCTTCTGGAAAGGCCAACATAAAAAATGTTATACATTTTAATGTATGAATGTGATAACTATAACATCACTTGAAATAAAATAAAATAAATGTCACAATCTCTTCTATAAATATCCAAATGGTCACTTTATCAATAATTTGATGTGTATGGTCGATATATACTATACCAATATTTTTTTAGAATGTGTTTATCACATTTTATAGTTATTATATTTTTAATAAAAAAAGTTTATGGATATGTCATCAATTAATTAACTTTTACAACATTAAAGTATAAGACTTTATTATAATTATTAATTTTCAAAAAATTTAAAATAAATTATTAAGATGTAAGTAATAATTATATATTTAGTTAGACTGTTTATCATGAAATATATCACCTCATTATCTCTATATTAAAATTATTATACTTATATGAAATGTGAGTTTCAAATTTTGTCACTTTTATTTGTTTTATTTATATCTATGCCATTTTCATTTCCAAGTGTCCCTGAAATGATTACTTTTTGAACCTAAGATTTCAAAAGATTAATTTAATATATAAAAAAGGATTTTTGTTTTGTATTAGGATCATTTTCTTCTCCTTATGATTTAATTTGTTACACTAATTTATGAGATTTACCATTAACTGTGTTAAATAAAAATAACTTACATACTATTCATAATATACAAAAAATGAAAGTAACCTACTAACGTAATTTGAACCTTATGATCCCCTATATGGAATATATTTTACATAATTAAAATCAAATTATTGGAAGAAATTAATTTAATATTAATCCTCATTTTCATAACCTGAAAGCTGGTTTTTAAGAAGTAAAAACTATCAAAAGATTGAAATGTGTTTATGTATAATTTAAAAATGAAATTACTTCCAATCAACAACATTAGATTAAATGATATAAATATATTACATTTATACATTAAAACCATTAAATTATATGATTAAACCATTTAAATTATTTTGATGGAACAATTTTTTTTCAATTAAAATTTACCGTATTATTACTATTCATCAAAAAATGATAATTATAAAAAAATATCCAAAATTCACCCAATGTAAATTTTTATGTACCGCTTTGAAAAAAAATATTGTTTTTTCAAATAGAACATATCATGGTTTAAAAAATTAATTTTAAAAATGTTCTCAATCAAAATGCGGTAAAACTAAATTTTTAGAAAAATAATTCTTTTATCGAGAAAATTGAATTTGTTCTTATATCATATATAGAAAAAATAAATGATGAATTGTAAATATTACATTGAATATATAAAATAAAATTTTTCTTAAATATCCATAATGAGTGATATGATTTTATAAACACAAATGTTTTATTTTAATATAGTTTATCATAAAAACACATCCTTTATATTCAATTGGTTTTTATTTCCATTTAAAATAAATTTGGTTACAAATGACTTGTTATTTAAACATTTTTATACCATATTTTCATAATTCCGTTGATATTTTTCATAAAGATATGTTTATATCCCATAATAATAATATTTTAATAATATATTACTGTTTAGTGAAACTCAGTATTACATAATATGCATGCAATCCAGGAAGGTCACTCTTGTGTATATGGAAAGCCAAGGAAGTGTTATGTTTAGTGAATGCTCCATTTTCCATATCATATAACACAATCCATACATAGTTCTTTTATACATTTAACTAAATCTATTCTCAGTGTTGAAAGAATTGAATTATATAAAAAAACATGAAATTGTAGGTAACACAAGAAAAGTATATTGTTGCGAATACGAAAATCTAATACAGTGTTGTGTATCGCGCAATCTAATATTGTTGCATCATAAAACACAAAACATAAATTAAATTAAAAATAATCTATCAAATAAAATCTCGAGGTGTTACATTCTACCCACCTTAAATTGAATTTCCTCCTCGAAATTCATTGGTGTTATAATATTTTTTACTACTTGAAGCTTTCTTTCATGGAAACCCACTTCATAAAAGTGAATACTAAAACATCATTTTAAAATGTAAATTTAGAAACTTAATGGTTACCAAAAGTAAATCATCATTGGGTTTCATCATAGGATAAAATAGTTGGGAAATGAAAACATGGATATGGAAGAGAAATATAACCATCAAGTTCTTATGGATAATGTTAGAGTATAAGGTTTTATGAAAGTTTAGTACAAAAAATCCATAAATCTACACTAATTTAAGGGACCATCTAATTCATCAGATAAGAAAGAACTATGAAAACATGTTTTTTTCTTTATCCTTTCTGTAATGTTGAATAATTTTGAATGATAATAAATAGATACAATATTTTGGTACAATCTCACCATTGTTCAAGCCTTGAACAATTTCCACATCACCTATTATTTAAAGAAATGAAGTTTAATTTTTCATTATTTAAGTGTTAATAGATCATGTGATAGAATTATAGGACATTCCATATTTCACAAATAATCAAATATTCATAGGTCCACCAATAGTGAGATTAATTGTTTATGGTTACGAAAATGGATTTATACTTCATCTATCATACTGCTTAAATATAATAAAACTAATTTATACTAACCAGGGACTTCCCCTAGGACAGTGGTAGGAGATAATGTCTCATCTCACTTCAGTTGTTAGTTCAATTCTTGTATCATTGTCTGGAGCGACGAGTTGTCAGCCATCCTGTGGGTTTTCCTTTTTCTAAAACTATAATATTATAACATTCCAAAAAGAACAATTAAAATATTTTTTATCCTTAAACAATATAATATTATGTTGAACTTAATCCATTCCACTTTTTAGGCTTATCCTATATACTTCTGACCAAACTCAAATTACAAAAAAACAATTTCAAGAAAGGTCATATAGCAAGCATGTGAATACATTCATTTATCCCCCATAAATCATAAGATATATTTTCATGGTCAAATTCCAAACATTTGAATGACTTCATCATGAATTTTCTTAAATCATTATAATAAACATAATTACTATATATCGTTATTAATGGCATTCAAGTTTCTTTACTCAAAAATTTATTTTATTTGCTCCTTAAGTGTAACACCCCGAGTTTCCACGATACACTTCTCATTCAATAATGCAATAGCTTGCATTGTACGAAACTTCGAGTTCTAACACACCGCGACTAATCAAAGTAGCCATTATGAATAGTAATACCCACTTTTTAAAATTATAGAAATTTTATATTTCAAAATGGACTTCATTTTTGTATTCGTAATATCAAAATTATACTAAGTTAAATTTTTTGTAATTTTCTGAGAACTTCCATTTTTTATGAATAGTGAAAAATACTTAAAAATTTTTTTTTTATCAAAATAATTTATAGTGATAAATTATACTATTGAGTTGTTTTAGAGTATAATTATAATATATTTTTACCATTTTATCCAATGGTGTTCATTAGAATTAATTTCACTTTGAAATTGCACATAAACAATTGTCAATCTGTTGATATAAATTATTTCTTAAAAACACGCTATTTGTTGTGACAGTGGGAATTAATTATAAAATTATTTAATGAAACTTATATGTTTGGAATTTTGTAAAATAGACATCATTTTTGAATTCGTAATATCAATTATATCTTAGGGTGAAATTTTGGCAATGTTCTGAAAAACATCAATTTTTGATGAATAGTGAAACCACTAAGTGGTACTTATAAAAACTGATTTTTCATTTAAATGAAATTTTACCACTTTTGTGTTTTGAATTTCAAAAATCCGACATACATGGTTGTCATTAAGAAGTAAAATTTGGTTCAATGAGATTAACATAATTTTTGGTGAATAGTAACTTTTAAGTTCTTAATCGCGATTAGAGGTAATTAGTGTAGTTTAAGGTAAAAATAATGTTTTAATAATATGATATGAGCTTGAAACATGTAATAACCTCTTTGGATGTGTCATGGCCGACCAAGAAAATACATGGGTCAACTTGGGGACCCCATTGAGCCACTTTAGTTGGAAAATGACATAAATACCTTTTATTTAAGGTTAAAGTAAAAAATGACAAAAACATGAAATGTTTTACTAAAACAATTTTTACATGGGTTTATACAAGTTATATTTTTGACTATAAATATTCATTGGAAATATAAAAATATTTCCTACATCATAGTATTTGTTTTATAATTTTTAGACATTGAATAAATTAAATTATATATGACATCATGATGATGCAGCGATGACCTCATTATTTAACGGTTTAAATAAAATGGGAAGATAATGTAAACTCCAAGGATTACACTTTTCCAAAGCCTATTGTATGAAGGTATTTAGAACCCTTATCACCTTAGAGTCTAATTATACAAGTGTGGGACCTTTATAATCCGAAAATCATTGTATAATAGAATAACAGTTCATTACTTTCCAAAAGTGCCCCTCCTCTCCACTTATAAAAGGCCCCCACCACTCCCACCTTATTCACACCTTCAAGCCATTTGGCTCGGCCAAACTCTTCCCAAATACTCTCCCAACATCCCTAACTTACTTCTAGAAGCCTCAATTTGGGCAGAATGCTTCCCAAGGAAGGCTTTTTCTCAAATCAAAAAGAGTTACCCAATTTTTAGGTAAAGTCTTCTCTAATGTTGTTTTGTTTTATTTAGCTTCTCCAACCCCTTAAACTCTTTTTATTCTTTTCTTTTGTAACAAAACAAGTATCTAAAATATAATAGGATGTTTTTATGATATTTATTTGGTTTACACTTACACACACCTACATCTAATGGTTAAATAACATACTGTTTCTGTGGATGGCGAATTTTTGCCTCACGAAACAATGATTGTTCAACACTCATATAACACCTCTAATGGTGGCCATTATGATGACAGTATTTTTATATATGATATATATTATGTTTCTGTTTTCCTTATGATTTTCTATTTTTCATTTATGGCATTCCTTTATGGTTTCCATTATGGGTAAACGCGATATTCTCATTTTAGGAAGTGCGGACTACCGCCCACTCAAAGTGATTTGAATCGTTAATAACATATGTGGGATGTATAAAGGATTGAGTAAATGGTATTATACACTATATAATACTTGAATTATATTATACAATTATATCATTATGATTTCATTCCATTAAATACGAAATAGAAATGAAAGTAGCGTTCATGCGTACGTACGGCTTACCGTCTCCATGAACGGTGCATTTCATTTCTTACCTCTAAATGTTACGTAATATTATAAATGAATGTATATACTGTATATATATGATATATATGATATATAAATCATGAATATAATTCTGGATATAATGTATATTTCACCACATGAACAACTTGTAATTATAAGAAGTTTATTTTTGACACAAGATCGACAAAACGACCGTTATTAACTTAAATAATTACATAATGTTCATAACATGGTAATAAGTGATATAAAAGGAATAATTAAAATGAAAAAGGTTCTTAAGTAAATAGAAATTAACTCTAGTTTATTATTCATGATGTTAAAGAACGGTCGAGTCAGGACAAGACACCAGGTAAGGGAACTTCTTAACCCAACATCCATTCTTTGGGTAAATCTCTTACTTTCAAATTATGTCATGATATGATTATGTCTTATCATTTATTTATACTTTATTTATGTGAGATTATAGTGAATACACATGAGCGATCTATTTTGTTTACAAAATGATCTTTGAAAGGGAACTTCTTAACCCAACTTCCATTCTTTGGGTTAATCTCCTACTTTCAAATTATGTCAAGATATGATTATGTCCTATCATGTATTTATACTTTATTTATGTGAGATTATAGTGAATACACATGTGAGATCTATTTTGTTTACAAAATGATCTTTGTAAGGGAACTTATTAACCTAACTTCCATTCTTTGGGTTAATCTTCTACTTTCAAATTATGTCATGATATGATTATGTCTTATCATGTATTTATACTTTATTTATGTGAGATTATAGTGAATACACATGAGTGATCTATTTTGTTTACAAATTGATCTTTGTAAGGGAACTTCTTAACCCAGCTTCCATTCTTTGGGTTAATCTCCTACTTTCAAATTATGTCATGATATGATTATGTCTTATCATGTATTTATACTTTATTTATGTGAGATTATAGTGAATACACATGAGCGATCTATTTTGTTTACAAAATGATCTTTGTAAGAGAATTTCTTAACCCAACTTCCATTCATTGGGTTAATCTCCTACTTTCAAATTATGTCATGATATTATTATGTCCTATTTTGTATTTTTACGTTCTTTATGTGTACCTATAGTGAATACACATAATAGATCTATTATATTTTAAAAATGATCTTCTTATTGGACTTCGTCACAATCTCCTTTCATTGAGGCATATTTTATTTTATACAAAACTTTCTTTTATACGGTGTATAAAACCCTTTGACTTTTACGTTTATCCAAAAAGAATCTTTTTTATATGAAGAGTTTTACAAAATGGCATAAGGGAATGTTTTTGTCATGCGTATGCGGCGACAATGACTTCTCCGCCGCCGTGACCATTATTTGAGTTTCGGCTTCCTCTACAAGCCATACATTCTTTTTAAAAGAAAAATAAAAACCATGTTTTACATTTATTTTATTTTGGTATTGAAAATGGTTTTCATAATGTTTTTATATCAATGTGTTGTATTGATTTCTTGTGATTGAAAGGTGGAAATGTTATGTTTCCATTATGCATGTTTTATGTGATACGATTATGTTATGGTTTATGATATGATTAAACCTATTCATATGAGGAATGCATTGGACTTAATAAGTGACGGGTGGAGCCCGCTATAGCTCCTCGATGCATCGGTAGGTCTCATGAGACAACTAGATGTGGAATTGGCCGAGGCCCTTTCCCAATTTGATTTTTGATTTTGGCCGAGGCCTTAATCATTTTAGATGTCTTGGCCGAGGCCTTGACCAAATGTTTCAGAATGTCTGGCATTATGCATTCCATTATTATGAAAGTTATTATTGATATTGCATGTGATTATTAGACAAGTAGAATATCCATGTGAAGAAGTAAATGGCATTATCTCATTTTACTTTTTCCATATTATGTTGATGTTCGAGTTTAAAAGGCTTTTATTTTAGTTATACATTGCCTTAAATATTTATGTTTATTTATGAAAGCTTCCGCAATATTGTTATCCTTACTGAGCATCTGAGCTCACCCCTTTGAATGTTTTAATATTTTCCAGGATGTGAAGAAGTATTTTATGAATGACCTGTTGGGATAGTCAGAAGAGGATACGAGTGTGGACTAGGAAGACTTTGTTATTAGATTTTGACTTTATGATGTAATGTAACATTTATGAATGTATCTAGTGTTTCTAAGGCTACTAAACTAATCGGTCTTTCGAGACTTGATCTTTTGTGATCATGCCAATGTTACGAAGTAATGCACCGACTCTGGGTAGCTGGGGTCAGTGCGTTACAGTTGGTATCAGAGGCAGTTTAGTAATAACCTTGGAAGCTATATTTAGATAAACTCTGATTAGAGCACATAGCCCAAAGATAGACATTAAGGATTAGTATAGAAGAACTTCCTAGAATTTGGTATTATAGAGATTTTGTGAGTTTTCTGAGCAATACATCCCTGTCTGGATACGAGAAGGTAGAGGCGGCTCTGGTACAGATGTACCTAGGGGTAACACCCGAAAAAATCACTTTGAGCTAGACTCGAACGGGAACGGGTGCATGACAACGGGCCTTGCTACACTCTTTGTTACGAAACTCCCGGGGGATATGCTTAGGATAATTCACATTTTCTTTACAAACCACTATGAAGGGTTATGAGTATATACTTCTTAAAAGAAAACATTTTTTATGATTATGGATTATATCCATAAATAGTTCAATTTATTATAAGTATTTTCAAGTTTGTTATTATGTATTTCGATTCATAAACTAACCTAGTTTATGGAATTGTATAGAAATGGCGCCCAGTAGAAGGAATGTGAACTCCATCAATACGTATGATCCAAAGAGTAAGAAGCATCATATCTTTCATGGTATTAAGACAACATTTAGAAGGGAAATACTCTCCCATGTGTTATCAACATATGAAGAAATAGTATCATGTGTCAATAATATAAGTAGAGAAATCTCTAAGTCTTATGGATTTGAAGGGATGAAAGGGAAGAAAGGGATAGAAGAGAGAATGATGGATAAAGGGACGAGGGAAAAGAAGAATTTTCCAATATGTGATAACTATGGGAAGAAACACCTTATAATTTTCCTGAAGGGAATGGGAGTTTGTTATAAGTGTGGATAAAAAGGACACCAAGTGCATGACTGCATGGGTAAGAAAAAGGTTTCAAATGTACAATGCTTCTTCTGCAAGGAGTGGGGACACTACGCAAACCAATGTTCAAATTATCAGAGTATGCCCCAAATGATGTTATTGGATAATAATCAAGTTATGATACTACCACAGATGAGGATGAATCGTTATAGTTCTTATGTTGTTATTAAAGAATTTTGTAATTTGAGTGTTGTATCAATGATGTACTAGTTATAATAATTATGGAGCATATAAGGATTGTACTGCAGTACTATTTCATCTAGGACTTGAGATTGTGTGGAACCAAGAAAAGTGACTCCAAAGTAGGTTAAATTTTTGGAAAATATATGGTTGAAAGAAAGATAAACCATAATATGGTTCTGATACTGAGATAGTGATTTTGGAATAAGACCTGATTGATTCAGATAAATTATGTTGGATATTCTTAACATCCTTGAAACTGATTAATGATTTGTATACATTTTTGGGTAGAAGGAGTATATCTAGTTTTCTATAAGGAATAAGGGATCATGAATGTAATCAATAAGGATTTATGGTAATTCAGTATGTTGTAGTGTTTTAAAAGAATATATGATGAGGGTGTTCACATGTTGTTACGCAGAAAAAAGGAGCTTCATTATTTTTAACTTCCTCATAAAATCTGGATTGTGAGTTGGACAGAAGTATTTTGGATAACTATAAAGGTTGGAATGGAGTATATTTTACATTGGATACTATTGTTATGGTTATTTTTGGATATTTATAAAATGGAAAACACGCAGAACGAGTGACAACCCATCGCGTCGGACAATGCTGTGGGAATCGAACCCACAACCATAGTGAGATTGGGATTAATCGCCTACCACTGGACTACTTGAATTCCCTGGTTATTAAAAAATAGTTTTTCTAATCTAAATGGTATGTGTTAATATTTGGAACCTTATACAATTAGGATAAATAGAATATTTTTTAGTTCTATTTCCTTTTAGAGTGAATGATGGGTTTTTGGTAAAAATTTATTAATGAATGAAAGTCTACATGACAAGTATGTATATTCACTTAAGTTCTTAGTAAATCTCATAAATAAGTTCTTTAACATTATAAAAGGTAACTTAAAACAAAAACGTTGCCGGTTAACCTTTCCAACTGGGGATTCAATGACCGTTTAACCAATCACAAGTTTGTGATTTTCTTATTGTTAACTTTCTCCTAATCCAGTTTTCTACAACTCTCCATCAGACATTGATGGTTTGTTTTTCTTCCCTATGCATATTTTCATAGAATCCTAGAATGGGCTATCTCGGGTGACCTTTGAACTTATCTTTATTTCTTTTAAAGTTATATTTTTATTAACCTTATTTCCGATGTGGGTTTTCTACAAAGGTATTTTCTATTTTCAACCATTAATTTTCCAAGAAAAATTTCAAATTGCGAGGACGCAATTTATTGAAGGAGGGGAGAATGTAACACCCCTAGCTTCCACGATACACTTCTCATTCAATAATGCAATAGCTTGCATTGTACGAATCTTCGAGTTCTGACACACCGCGACTAATCAAAGTAGCCGTTATGAATAGTAATACCCACTTTTTAAAATTATAGAAATTTTATATTTCAAAATGGACTTCATTTTTGTATTCGTAATATCAAAATTATCCTATGTTAATTTTTTTTAATTTTCTGAAAACTTCCATTTTTTATGAATAGTGAAAAATACTTAAAAACAACTTTTTTAATAAAAATAATTTATAGTGATAAATTATACTATTGAGTTGTTTTAGAGTATAATTAGAATATATTATTACCATTTTATCCAATGGTGGTCATTAGAATTAATTTCACATTGAAATTGGACATAAACAATTGTCAATCTTTTGATATAAATTATTTCTTAAAAACATGCTATTTGTTGTGACAACGGGAATTAATTATAAAATTAATTAATGCAACTTATATGTTTGTAATTTTGTAAAATATTCATCATTTTTGAATTCAGAATATCAATTATAGCTTAGGGTGAAATTTTGGCATTGTTCTGAAAAACTTCAATTTTTGATGAATAGTGAAACCACTAAGTGGTACTTATAAAAACCGATTTTTCGTTTAAATGAAATTTTACCACTTTTGTGTTTTGAATTTCAAAAATCCTACATACATGGTTGCCATTAAGAAGTAAAATGTGGTTCAATTAGATTAAAATCATTTTTGGTGAATAGTAACTTTTAAGTTCTTAATCGCGATTAGAGGTAATTAGTGTAGTTTAAGGTAAAAATAATGTTTTAATAATATGAGATGAGCATGAAACATGTCCTAACCTCTTTATATGTGTCATGGCCGACCAAGACAATCCATGGGTCAACTTGGGGACCCCATGGATCCACTTTAGTTGGAAAATGACAAAAATACCTTTTAATTAAGGTTAAAGTAAAAAATGACACAAACATGAAATGTTTTACAAAAACAATTTTTACATGGGGTTATACAAGTTATATTTTTTACTATAAATAGTAATTGGAAAGATAAAAAAGATTTAATACATCATAGTATTTTTTTTATAATTTTTAGACATTAAATAAATTAAAGTATTTAAGACATCGTGATGATGCAGCGATGACCTCATTATTTAACGATTTAAATAAAATGAGAGGATAATGTAAAATCCAAGGATTACACTTCCTCAAAGCCTGTTGGATGAGAAGCTTTCGAACCCTTATCACCTTAGCCTCTAATTATACAAGTGTGGGACTTTTAGAATCCTAAAATCATTTTATAATAGAATAACATTTCATTACTTTCCAAAAGTGCCCCCCCTCTCCACTTATAAAAGGCCCCCACCACTCACACCTTATTCACACCTTCAAACCATTTTGCTCGGCCAAACTCTGCACAAATACTCTCCCAACATCCCTCAATTACTCCTAGAATCCTCACTTTGGGCAGAATTTTTCCCAAGGATGCCTTTGTCTCAAATCAAAAAGAGTTACCCGATTTTTAGGTAATGTTTTCTCTAATGTTGTTTTATTTTATTTAGCTTCTCCAACCCCTTAAAATCTTTTTATTATTTTCTTTTGTAACAAAACATGTCTCTAAAATATACTAGGATGTTTTTATGATAGGTATTTGGTTTACACTTACACACACCTACATCTAATGGTTAAAGAACAGACTGTTTCTGTGGATGGTGAATTTTTGCCTCACGAAACGATGATTGTTCAACACTCATATAACACCTCTAATGGTGGCCATTATGATGAATTTATTTTTATATATGATATATATTATTTTTTTCCCTTATTATTTTTTTATTTTTCATTTATGGCATACCTTTATGGTTTCCATTATGGGTAAACGCGATATTTTCATTTTAGGAATTGCGGACTACCGCCCCCTCAAAGTGATTTGAATCGTTAATACCATATATGGGATGTATAAAGGATTGAGTAAATGGTATTATACACTATATTATACTGTAATTATATTATAAATTTATATCATTATGATTTCATTCCATTAAATATGAAATAGAAATGAAAGTAGCGTTCATGCGTACGTACGGCTTACCGTCTCCATGAACGGTGCATTTCATTTCATACCTCTAAATGTTACGTAATATTATAAATGAATGTATATACTGTATATATATGATATATATGATATATACATCATGAATATAATTCTGGATATAATGGATATTTCACCACATGAACAACTTGTAATTATAAGAAGTTTATTTTTGAATCATGATCGACAAAACGACCGTTATTAACTTAAATAATTACATAATGTTCATAACATGGTAATAAGTGATATAAAAGTAATAATGAGTATGAAAAATGTTCTTATGTAAATAGAAATTAACTCTAGTTTATTATTCAGGAGGTTAAAGAACGGTCGAGTCAGGACAAGAAGCAAGGTAAGGGAACTTCTTAACCCAACTTCCATTCTTTGGGTTAATCTTCTACTTTCAAATTATGTCATTATATGATTATGTATTATCATGTATTTATAATTTATTTATGTGAGATTATATTTAATACACATGAGCGATCTATTTTGTTTAAAAAATGATCTTTGTAAGGGAACTTCTTAACCCAACTTCCATTCTTTGGGTTAATCTCCTAATTTCAAATTATGTCATGATATGATTATGTCTTATCATCTATTTATAATTTATTTATGTGAGATTATAGTGAATACACATGAGCGATCTATTTTGTTTACAAAATTATCTTTGTAAGGGAACTTCTTAACCCAACTTCCATTCTTTGGGTTAATCTCCTACTTTCAAATTATGTCATGATATGATTATGTCTTATCGTGTATTTATACTTTATTTATGTGAGATTATAGTGAATACGCATGAGCGGTCTATTTTGTTTACAAAATGATCTTTGTAAGGGACCTTCTTAACCCAACTTCCATTCTTTGGGTTAATCTCCTACTTTCAAATTATGTCATGATATGATTATGTCTTAACATGTATTTATACTTTATTTATGTGAGATTATAGTGAATACACATGAGCGATCATTTTGTTTACAAAATGATCTTTGTAAGGGAATTTCTTAACCCAACTTCCATTCGTTGGGTTAATCTCCTACTTTAAAATTATGTCATGATATTATTATGTCCTATTTTGTATTTTTATGTTCATTATGTGTACCTATAGTGAATACACATAATAGATCTATTATATTTTAAAAATGATCTTCTTATGGGACTTCGTCTCAATCTCCTTTCATTGAGGCATATTTTATTTTATACACAACATTCTTTTATACGATGTATAAAACCCTTTTACTTTTATGTTTATCCAAAAGAAATCTTTTTTATACGAAGCATTTTAGAAAATGACAAAAGGGAATGTTTTTTTCATACGTATGCGGCGACAACGACTTCTCCGCCGCCATGACCATTATTTGAGTTTCGGCTTCCTCTACAAGCCATACCTTCTTTTTAAAAGAAAAATAAATACCATGTTTTACATTTATTTTATTTTGGTATTGAAAATGGTTTTCATAATGTTTTTTTATCAATGTGTTGTATTGATATCGTGTGATTGAAAGGTGAAAATGTTATGTTTCCTTTATGCATGTTTTATGTGATACGATTATGTTATGATTTATGATATGTTTAAACCTATTCATATGAGGAATGCATTGGACTTAATAAGTGACGGGTGGAGCCCGCTATAGCTCATCGATGCATCGGTAGGTCTCATGAGACAACTAGACGTGGAATTGGCCGAGGACCTTTCCCAATTTGATTTGTGATTTTGGCCGAGGCCTTAATCATTTTAGACGTCTTGGCCGAGGCCTTGACAAAATGTTTCAGAATGTCTGGCATTATGCATTCCATCATTATGAAAGTGGTTATTGATATTGCATGTGATTATTCGACCAGTAGAATATCCACGTGAAGAAGTAAATGGCATTATCTCATTTTACGTTTTCCATATTATGTTGATGTTCAAGTTTAAAAGGCTTTTGTTTTAGTTATACATTGCCTTAAATGTTTATGTTTATTTATGAATGCTTCCACAATATTGTTATCTTTAATGAGCATTTGAGCTCACCCCTTTCAATGTTTTAATATTTTCTAGGATGTGAAGAAGTATTTTATGAATGACCTATAGGGATAGTCAGAAGAGGATATGAGTGTGGACTATGAAGACTTTGTTATTAGTTTTTCACTTTATGATGTAATGTAACATTTATGAATGTATCTAGTGTATCCAAGGCTACTAAACTAATCGTTCTTTCAAGACTTGATCTTTTGTGATCATGCCAATGTTACGAAGTAATGAACCGACTCTTGGTAGCTGGGGTCAGGGAGGTACATTAAGTCCCAAAAAGATTAATACTAATTCCCTAATAGCATAAATCTATTATAGAAAAATCCACAATTAGTTCCCAAAAAACAAGCATTATCCAATTAAGTTATTCAAATCGAAAATAACATTATCCAAACATCATTATCTTATTCTAAGAGACATATTAAGTGTTATATTTCCCTTAATCATGTGTTCTCCGAATATATCACCTTACCCTTAAATCACTTTTCTTTCTTAACAGTACAATTCTAAATATGCTTTCCCATCCTTAATTAGATTCATATACTAAAAATAATTTATTTTTCATGATTAATATAACATAATATTTGAAATCCAAAACATATAAACCTCAATAATCTAATATTATTCATAAACCATTACTCTAGATCCATCATCTTTATCTTTCCTAAAATATGAATCAGGTCTTCATGAATCTCCAACACAAGCTTCATTGGTTTTATGTAAGAAATATAAGAACAACATCACATGCCTTTCACATTATGTTTAAAATCTCTTTATGATCAATAGTATGACCAATAATCCTACAATCATCATAATTTTTTTCATGATATTTCCACTTAAGAAATCGATCTTTATTTTTCCCGTAATTTCCACAACTAATACATTGAATGGTTAGCTATATTCTATGTAGTTATTATTATTGACTAACACCCGAAATCATAGTGTTAAATATATATATAAATATATATATATATATATTATAGATTAAAAACACATAATAATGTTAAATCACTTATAACATTTCAATCTATGATATCTCCGGTTTAATCCTGGGTTATTCATTATTTTCACAAAAACTCTAGGATTGAAACCTACACATGACATATCTTTAGGGAATACCTAAAAATTTACATAGAAATATCTCTAGGGATCTCACAAATGTTTTCACATACTAGTTTCCAACAGATAACTAATCCTTCTCTCTAATACCAACTGTAGAGACTCAAGATTTACATACAAGAACATTACATTACATTTGCAGAATAATTATACATCACACAAACAGATTCCCAAAGACTATATTTTATTATTTACTTTGTAAAAATGGAACATAATGATATAAATTGATGAAAGATCATCAAAATCTCTAATAAATATCTTTATCATTTGTTTTTCTACCTAAAACATTTCATTATATCATAGTGAAATGAAATATAAAAATGGTGATCTCATGTTCTTAGTAAGGTTAGGAATTTAGATCATAAAACAAAACATTAATATAAAAATGTAAAAACATGATCATAATGCTTAAACAAAAAAAATTTGAGTTGTGAAATAAAGCATGATAGTTCTTATGGAATATATTATAAAGGAGCATTTACCCAGATAAAATAAAATTGGAATAAGACATGGTATTATGGAAAAAATAGGTACCTAATATGATTTCCATAGTATCCAAGGCATTTTTTCCAAGAGAATCATAGTAGAAAAAGTTTGTTTTTGAACATGGTTTACTTTTCGGTCGGTCCATGTATTATTAAACATTATTTTCATGTCATTCTAGTCATGTTTATCTCATAAGATAAAAATCATTTCCCAATGCATTTGAGGTAGATATTGGTCCCACCTATCTCATAATGAAATCATTCTTACATGATCCATAAAAAACAGAAACAATTAATAATGTAGTAACCCATGACATAAAATGGGTTTCTTAAACATCATTATATCATAACATAATCCATATAAAATAAATGGATTTCATAAAAATAAATCCATTATAAACACAATCAAATATTTTTAATTATATTGGTGGAAATATAAACATATGTCATCAAAGATGGAAAATAATTTTGATAAAACACATGAACTTAATTCCTAAGGAAAATTTTGTTTCTTCATAAAAAATTATTTCTTTTCTCAAAACACGTCAACATTTTCAATAAAAACAACTTAGTTGAATGTTTAGTTAAAAATGATAAGAGGAATCTTAATTGAAATAAAGCATTATGAAGATGTAAAAATATGTTCATTCTATATAAATTAATAAAAACATTCTCGTTTTACTTTTTCTAGAAAATTGAAAAAGAACCTTCAATGGTAAATAAAAGAATGATTCCTTCCATTCTATGTAGAAAAAGTAAAAAAATGGGTTAATATGACTTCAAAAATATATAAAAGTATAGTTAAAAAATTTTGAAATCATTTTTAGAAAAAATGTACTTGGATAATAAATATTTCCCAAGTAAATACTTATAAAAAATCTTGAATAAATACGATATTTCTAAATTATCCCTTATCAATTTATAATCAATTAAATCGTATGGCTCATAAAATATAGAAAAGTATATGCATATGAAAATATAATAACCTACATAATAATAGTAATAAAAAAATTCAAGTGTAATATATACATTACAAACAATAATTAGATGGTGTATAGGAGATGTGTCCTACAGAAATAAAAGTGTGAAAAATAATCCCTTTCCTTAGGTCTGATATTCTTCGTGTGTATCCAGACATCCTCTTCTTTGAGGAGCCTCCTTAGATATCCTCTTAGAGTAGAATATTTGGTCTTTGAAGAAGACAAATACTTCTACAATGTTTCTAGGTTATATTATAAGAGAAATGGTAAGTGTATAGATGTACATTGAGGCTTAATTAATTGTGGGGAAAAGTGGGCGGAGGTGTCCTTTGGTAATTGGTGTGAGCGACACTTTTAGAATTTTTGAAACTAATAAATTATAATAATTTTATAATCAATCCAAATACCACCTAAATTTAATATAATATAATATAAGATATTATAATATCAAAATCTCATCTACTAATTGAATTTATACAAGTTTTGATGTATATTTAAGTATGATTATTTTAATTTTAAATTAGTTATTAAGTTTAATTTTTATTAAGATAACAAATGTTTCATTATTAAAAGGGTGAAATATTTATGTATTTTATTTATATTATACCTTAAATGAATAAATTAGAACGGTTTAAAACATTTCATAATTATTCCATATTTTTAAAATTGTTTTATGGTTTTTAAATTCTTTTCTAAAACATTATTTTAACAAAATATCAATTTTTTGAATTTTGACCCTAATCATTTCATGGATTTATAGAAATGTAAAGATAAGTTTTTATACTAAGAAACATTATTTTATTATATCTCTAATGTGTCATGTTTATCAATAAAAAACATTGATAAAATTAATTAGACCAAATTATAATTATTCTAATATTTTTAAAAACATTTATTTCATTTCTCCATTATTATAATAATCACTACATAAATATTGTGTAATTATTTAATATACTTACTTATAGAATAGAATTTAAAAAAATACAATGATGAAGATAAATTTACTATATTTGATAAGAATATATGTAGTTGAATTTATCATTGGGAAAATCCAACATAAAAAATATTATACTTAATAATGTAAGAATGTGACAACATTAACATTACATGAAATAAAATAAAATAAATGTCATAATATCGTTTATAACAATCCAAATGGTAATTTTCTCAGAAATGTGATTCTTATGTCAAGACATACTCGAAAAAATATATTTTTTCATGTGTTTATTCTTTTTATTGTTATTAGTATTTTAAAACAAAATATGGATTTCTCATCAATTAATAAATTTTTACATCATCAAAGTATAATAATTTAATGTAATTATTAGTTTCATAAGAGTAAATAATAAATTACCATGATGTAGGAAATTCATTAATCTTTCTATGTGTTATATATGTTCAATGATATCACCTAGTTATCCATGTATTATAATTATTATACTTACAAGAAATGTGAGTGTGTCATTTTGTCACATTCATTGGTTTTATTAATATCAATGTCATTTTCATTGTCATGTTGCCCTTAAATTACTATGTTTAAAACCAAATATATCAAGTGTAGAATTTTATTTATCCAAAAGGGTTTTAGTCGGCTTTTGGATCATTTTATTCTCCTTATAATATTATTTGTTACACTAATTTATCAGATTCACCTTTAATGTTGTTAAATAAAAATTATCATAATTATTATTTATAAGATCCGAAAAATAAACGCAACCTTTTAACATAATTTTTACCCACTGATCCCCAATATGGATTCCATATTTTATAATTCAAAATACTAAACTGGTTAATATAAATTGAATTATCGTTGTCAAAAATAGAAAGCAGGGTTTTTAGAAGTAAATACTATCAAAAGATTGGCATGTGATTATGTCCAATTTAAATGTGAAATTAGTTCCAATGAACGTTGTCTTATTAAATGATAAAACAATATTCTATTTATAATTTAAAACCTTTAAATAATATGATTTAACCATATCAATTATAGTGAAGGAAAATGATTTCATCAATTAAAAATTACCATATTTTAACTATTCATCAAAACATGATAATTATCATAAAAATATAAAGAAATCATCCAAAGTAAATTTTGATGTCTCGCTACAAGAAAGCAAATTATTTTGAAAATTTTAATATATAACGGTGTGAAAAACTAAATTTAAAAATGGTTCTCCATCAAATGGTGGGAAAACTACATTTTTAGAAAAATACATCTTTTATCCAAAAAACTAAATTTGTTATTATATCATATCTATAACAACTATAAGATGAATTTAAAAAATTACATTGAATATATCACATATATTTTCTTTAGAAATCAATAAATAATTATATGGTTTTAAAAAAATATTTAATCTTGTTTTAAAAATATTTTCATAAAAATACATCAATTATATTCAATCAGTTTTTATTTGCATTTCTCATAAATTTGGTAACCAATGAATTATTCTTTAAACATTATAAAAAAATATTTCATTAATTGAGTTGATATTATTCATAAAATCTAGATGATATCCCATGATAATAATATTTTAATAATATATCATTGTTTAGTGAAACTCAGTATTGTGTACAATGAAATCTATCGACGAAGGTGGCTCTTTTGGGTTATGCAAGCCAAGTTAGTGTTTTGTTTAGTAAAATATTATTTTGGTATTGCATATAACATAAAAAAGATATTTATTTTATACATTGAAAAAAATATATACTCAGTGTTGTGTGAAATGAATTCTATTAGAAGAACATGAAATTGTGTATAACAAAAACCAATAATAGTGTTTCATATACGACAAGATAATACGATGTTGTGTATAGAATGAGCTAACATTAGTGCTTCATATGACACAAAAAACAATGAAATTAAAAATAATATATCTCATTAAATCATAGGGTGTTATAATCCCTTTCAAAGAGGGTTGTCGAACCACTATCGGATGAAGGAAAAAGACTAGTGGAAAAAAGGGAATTTCCAAATATAGATGACCATTTTAGAAGGCCTTTCTAGGTTGTGTGTCTTCAACTAGACAGGAAATCATAACTAGAACAGGCACGAAATTCCTCACATTATGATTTTCCATAACATAAGATTACTTAATTTTCCATGAACTCATATGGTTGGATGCCTTATTAATCCAGAAAACTGGTGATGTGAATATCGAGACATACTACCAAACGATTACAGAAGAAAAAGGCACATCCTGGAAATTATCCATATGATTACTAACCATATGTATTTATATATATGGTGTTTATAAGAGATATATAAAAAATAAGGTCTCCAACCCCAAGACCACTATCCACCACGATTATTTTTTATATTAAAATGTATGAGTAAATGTATTTATGGAAATTCCCATGTTCCTATTTCATATAAAATAACTAAAGAAAATAGTGAAAGTATATAAGCTACCCAAACAAAAGAATCTAATCACGAAAAACATTTAAGAAGTCATAAAACAATGTAGAGATGACAAGGATAATACCTTTAACAAGAGATAACTCTAGAAAGTACTCATATGTGATTAGCAACACATCTCATTCATCGCCCGGACCATGGCCCTATGGTGCTGCCTAACTAGCCTGCCCAAATCCACTCTACTGACGCTGAAGCTCCAAGGCCTGGCTTCCTTGGACATTGACACTATTTGATTAGCCTAAATGTAGTGTATAATACTAAAACCCAGTGTGATGTTTATTCATATATTCAATAACTGATAATTGTACGTACATAGATCACCTCACACTAGTTTCTGGAGGAAATGAAACGAAGAAGAACTTAATGTGACTCATCCCACGTAAAGCACAACAATTGACAGGTTCCTCATACCTTATGACATTTTATAGAATTTCCTTCCATGATAGTGACATAATATGAGATCAGTTCGTGCCACCTTGCTAGAACCACTCCCACATGCACCCTCAAGACTACAATTATTTCTATGAGAAGAACCATGAGCCTGACGTGAAACAAAACTAGCATAGCTCCCACTACCAACCTCTTTGAGAATCAATTCAATAATTAGATCCTGGTTCATGATCAATGTAACTATTTTTCAGCCATGATATGATCATTTATGATCGGATAGGTGTATGCCCATCAGTTAAATGCATCATAGTCACTAATTCATCCCCAGTGTCAGATAGATCAAAACAATAAAGCTTAGTGAAATGAGAAGAACACTCAAGAAAAATCATGGAGCCCTATTGAAGAATAAAAAAACCCTTTTCTGATCCTGTATCTGAGTCTAAGGAAAATCATTATCATTAAAATCAATCTATATGTCTTCCAAAACCATGTCTTGATAAAGATCTGATTGGGAAAAATCATCACTCCAACACTTGATGAAGTCACAAATCATATAGGCATTAAGAAACACACTCTACTATGTAGTAATGTATTCATGGTAATATATTTTCATCATAGCCTCCATCCATGAATCTATAGTATTAGGAATATCATCCCCTAAGAATTTTGGTGGATGCTGCTACTTAATGTAACATGTTAGCTCTACCATAATCGAGACAGGTCGGGGATCACTCTGAAATGACTACATGAAACTGAGAAATCAATCCCTAAACATTGTGTTATAATGTAGTGGAGGATTTGTAGGAAGTGCCTCATGTGGATGTAATGAATGTACTGTGGGTGGGTGGGCCTACCACCTACAGAATATTCTCATCACCAATATATTGTAATATATCCCAAGGAACCTGAGGTGATATAGCTCTATAATTTGAATGATAAAACCACCGAAAAGATTCTATAATAGATATAATAGATAAGGAAAGTTGTATGGAGTCCAGGAAGAAGCCTACCTCTAATAATGGTGTAGTAAATAAAAAATGTGATAAAGAGAATATGTGTATATTAAGCCACGAATCATAACACACCAAATATAATAATCAATGATCCAGGTATATATAAGAATAAACACCCCATGAAGATCACTAAAACACGATGAACCACCCTTCTCATATTAAATGATTATTCATGTGCCCACACTTTATCTGGCATTTTAATTTTAATTTTTGGTATTACATGAACTCATTTAAATGTTTATTTTTCGTTAATCAAATTGAATGAGGTAGATCATTATTAAAGTTTATAAGTACCCATAGGCATTATAAATTGAAATTGGATGCCCTATTAATCCAACAAATAAAAAGATCCTGCATAATAAAATGGAACAATTATAAATTAATAATAATGTATGAACTATAAGATACAACAACTAATAAAAACATCAATCACAAGAAAACAATGATATTATTACATAAATTAGATGTGGCGTGAGAATATTCATGTCATTTCAATTACTAGAGTGATTAGTATGATGAATGATATGATGTTCCCTCATAACATCATGAATTTTTAATATAAATCATCATCTCAAAAAAATAACAGTAGAATCCCAAAAGAAGTGTATCAACCAATGGTGAAGTCCCCTCGACAATAAATTGCATAGTCAATCATTGAAATTCCCATCCTAGGCAATTCTGGATTCCCCTGTACATGTGTTAGCAACATCCAAGAATATGCTAAATTCAAATTTCGTATATCCTTGTCTCATATCTAAAAAATTGTGTGAATAATTGAAATTACCCTTTAATACCACTTTGTAGCATCCCTCCACAAATTCCACTGAATCGGGCCTCGAGACGCTGGGCCACATGACTGCACGCTTGTCTCTCCAAATGATTGAGACTTCCAACTAGAATGGAGGTCCTTATGTATGTCCATTAAGAGACTATTCTATCATAAGATTAGGTATTACACAATAGTTTACAATATATAACAAGTAGAAGAAGAATATAAATAAGATGAAACAAATAAAAGTAAATAAATAACCAGTAGAGTGTAAATAGATAATTACAGAAGTTGAATAATAATAATAGATAAAAAATGATATCATGTCATGAATATATATGAAAATATGAGTTTAGGTGAAGAGGGGTACAATGCTATAAATCCTTCTATCAAAACAATAAATGAAGAAAAAATGATACAAAAACATCTCGATCATAAGGTTCACCCTCTGCCCCCAATCCCCATCAAATGTAGCAAAAAATGCAGAATCATCAGAACAAACATTCTTACCTTTATTCATTAAGTTGATCATAGAATGTAATTGGGTAACAAAGAACATCTAAGTAGGGTGTGAGATATAAATCTCAGTAAGCTAGCTCTCATATTGTTTATACCTTTCCATTTCATGCTATAAAAGATTGTGCCAATATATATTAATATATAAGAAGTTAAATAAATAAAAAAAGAGCAATATGGTATGGGTTCCAAAGCAGTCACCCATTCCATACCACCTACATCATCACAAAAGGAAGAATGAATATGATACATGTGTAAGGAAGAATACAAATGTTCAATATCCATAGTAAACATGACAAACCAAGAAGACATACCCCCATGCATGTGATTTGGATGGTTTTTAACTCATATTTCATCATCCAAACATGTGAAAAAGAAATAATATGTATAATAAATCATAAGTAAACTCTATGAAATATTAACAAATTAGTCTCGGGAAATTCATGTATTTGAAACATGTACATCAATTCTAGTGGTGGAATCTGAGACCTTCCCTGGTAATCAAACTAGAATCCCAAATATTGCTATAGTACATCTGATATAGACATATACCACTAAGACCATACATGTTTAGAGTGACCCCTCTTTTCAAATCATTAACATTACAAATTTTTTTTAGAGTAATTAAACTTTATACAAACAAATTACCAAAGACCGTAGTTGGTATATGGTATTTTTTAAGTGAAAAACCTAATCAGTTGTATATATGTGAGCTACATTATCTCCCAATAGGTTATTCTTTACTATCACCTATCATAGAAATATCATATATAGTACATATCATCATATACAATGGAAAATAAAATATAAAAGGGGTGATCTCAATTGCTCAGTAAGGATATATAATGGAGACACGTAAGCGTAGACATGAGCATAAGGGTATGATATTATGATCCATAAAATATAACATCAAACAATTCATATCAAAGATCATAACCGAAATCACTAAATAATTATTTGATGTTCATAAGTAATGAATCATTTAAATCAAAGAGAAAAATCCAAGAAAGAATCACATAGGAATAAGACCCAAAATTTCAAAAATCATATAAGTATATAATGATTTAGTAGTAACTAAGGAAAAATTTCCATGACCAACATAGTAGTTTGGTTACACTCCCCTAACCATCATAGTTGTCATAGTTAACAACCATATCCATCATTGTGGCATGATTTCTCTCCTCATACCAAAATTATATTCAAGGATCACTCCCACTAAGATCATAATATTCAAGGATCACTCCCAAGACTATCATAGTTGATCGCATTGGATATAAATCTTTACCCAATGCATTAAAGGTTTATACAGGTCCCACCCATCACATAAATAAAACATAAATACTTGTGATGAAAGATCATAAATAATCATATAATAAATCATGAAATAAGATTGGTGTCATAAATATGTAAACAACTCATAACTTGTGGAAACATACATATTACATAATAATTTCATCATAAGAACAACCTGTGAAAAGAAACGTGTATCAAAAGAATATAACCTATGAAATAGATACTGGCTTTGTAATCGTCATGCCATCAAAAACATAATCCATTCATAGAAATAATATGAATCAAATAATTGTATACTTTACATATAAAGTAATGAGTAATATCAATTTATGATATCTTAGATGTTAAATTATTTTAATGATATTTTTAAAACATATCTTTAGGAAAATATCCTTTCTTTTTTGAAAAATGTTTTTTATAACATTAAAAATTTTGAAAACCATTTTATTTTAAAAAATATTTTAAATTTTATAAAAAAATAAATAAAAACAATAAAACATTTTTACAATAATTATTTATTGAAAATTATCATCATGTATCTTTTTAATTTATTTTGAATTTTTTTTCCAAAACATCATTTTTTATTGTAATAGACTTCCTACCAAAGAGAGAGATATTTATATTTTACATAAAAAAATATTATTATATGTACCAAAACGTACAAAATAGTAATAAAAATAGAGGATATAATCAATAAAACTATGTCAAGGAAACTCCATAATATTCCCCAGAGATGGATCATTTGATTTCATCAAGGGAAGAATAAATATAAATAATCTCAGAAAGCAGTGAAATTATCTAAATAAACATTTATAACTTGGTAACATTGGAAGATACACTCTGTGTAAGAAAATAATATTAAATTAAGATTAATATATCATAAAAATAATTATATTAAATATATTACATGTAAAATTAATGTATATACTCTTCAGAAGTGTGTTTAGGTGCACAACAAAACATGATTCTCAAAGAAAGAAAATTGAGAAAAAACTATTGTACCGATATGGAAATTTATTAAATTTATCCCCATCAAAAGAGTATCATCATATTCAAATAATAATACCCATAAATTTAAGTATAATATACATAGAATAAAATCACTCGAAGTATATACACCACACAAATGAAAATAGTGGTGAACATAGCTTCTACGTCACAGAATTTAAAAGTTTGATGAAACCTCCAACCTTCTGTCTTGAATCTATTAGTACATATAAAATACATCTGTATAAAAAATATAATTTTATTATAAATATTTTACTGAAGAATATTCTTATACCTAATAACATTGAGGTCTTTAATATGACCTCATACTGCCCGCATGTTAACTTTTATATGTTAAAGTGTCACTTCAGGTAAAATTATCTTTGTTCTTTGCATGTGTCTTAATTTGTTATATCTTTTTTACTTATATTTATATAATTTTTCCAGAATGTAAAGATGGATATAAATATCATGTATTGAAATTATATTTTAATTATAATAATCTTTTGAAAATAGGAGTTTGAAATGGAATACACTGTTCATTGAGACAGTAAGTCGTACGTATGCATGAACGATATTTATGTCTTTATATGCGTATTGAAATAAAGTATGTACAGGAAATAAGTATATATATGTGTATATATATATATATATATATGTTTTTATATTAGTATTAAAATATCATGTATATATCAAATATATCATATATGTTAACTAAACCGACCCCTCATTCATTCCATGAGATTTGTGAATGAATCCCATGGCTTTGAAGGGGTGGTAGTCCACCGTTCTTCAAATGAGATTATCATATTAAAACCAAATGGAATGTAAATATATGTGTGTTTTAAAAGAGATAAATAATATTAAAAACATTAGAAATACAATATACAAAAAATATAAATATATTGTACATCATAATGGCAACCATGATAGGTTGTGAATGAAAAATGAAGATCATCATTTCATGAAGAAGTCATTCACCGTACACGGAAACAATGTGTTTGGTATCCATTTAATGGAGGTGTGTGTAAGTGTAGGTAGATATAATTTCATAAAAACATACTATTATATTAAGAATACATTTTTCACACAATAATGGAATAAATAGTGTTTAGGGTGTGAAGACGGAATATAATGGAAATGAGCTTCAGAGAGGATGTTACCTCTTAATCGGGTAACTCCTTTTGGTTTATACCAAAAGGATTCCTTGAGAAGCTTAAAGACCAAACAAAGGATTCAAGGATTATGGGAGTGTTTTTGGGAGTCTATTAGGGTAGTTAATGTATGACCATAAAAGTTTTGATAGATGTGAGGAATGTGTAGATGTGGTGTCCATTTAAAGTGGAAGAGGAGTGGCACTCCTGTACATATTTGAAAAGAGAATTCCATTCACGTTTTTCAAGTTTCATGTTGACCCAAAAAATGGGAAAAGGTCAAAAAAAAATTGATTATAGGGTCTAAATATTGACAACCAATGGGTCATGGACATGTTTCTAGGTTATTTGGTCCCTTAATGTTATGGTTCATCCCCTAATGACTCATAATTTGGCCTTAACCACAATGACTATTTTTAATAACTTTTACAAACCATCTTGTTTAAAAAAATGTTTACCTTATCATACATTATAAATAATTATTATTATAGTAATGGAATCAATTTATTCGAATTATAATCACAAATGTGGGATAAATTAATTTAATAATAATTCCACTGTCGGGACGAAACTGTGTGTTTTCAGAGTAAAAATATTCAAAAGTGTGTAAAGTATTTATGTCCCATTTAAATATAGAAATGGTTCCATGACCAACATTAAATTACTTAATAAAAAATTAACTTACTCAATTTTGAAATAAAATTAAAATATATTTATCCTTATAAATAAATTTATTTAAAAAGAATTTTTGAATTATAAAATTCTATTTTTCACTATTTATCAAAAAATAATGTTTTAAAAAACCCAAAATTTCACCCTAAGATAATTTTTAAATTATAAATTAAAAAATGTGGTTATTATGTCAAATTAATTTTCTAAATTTTTCTAAAATTGATTATATTAAAATTATAGGAAAAATATTATTTTTAGACATAAGACTTTATGAAAAAAAATATATTTCTTAATCAATATGTTTATATTGTGTAAATAAATTAGAAAATATATTTGAAAAGTAGTTATTGATATTCATATAACTATGTTTAACTCTAGGTTATGATTATATAATTAAAACAATAATTTTATGTTTCATAGAAACTCAGTGTTGCGTGTATCGTATGCCAACTCTGTGTTGTGTGTGTAATATGAAATCTCATTGTTATGTGTATCATAAACCAACTCAATGTTGTTTGTATCGTATGAAAAATAAGGGTGTGTGTAACGTAATAAAATTATATGTTTAATTTAATGTACAATATGTTTTTTTAATGTGAATCAAATCTTTGACTTAGTGCATTGGAAGATGATATTTTAAATTTAATCTAAAAATATATCCTTATGGTGTAACATTCTACCCCCATAAAATGAGTTTCTTAATTGAAATCCATCACATAGGTAAAAAACATAAAGATAATTTTGCCTCATTATATCATTATCTTACCACGCAGAATCCTTTAACTGCCGATTTATCCTCAAAACCATTTCTAGATGAGTCTTCATTATTCATAGAAAAATCCCTTATCGGTACGAATTTCAACAGTTTTCTCATCGTAATAACGATCATGCTCTAGTGGTATAACCATTGAGTTTATAACATGTGAAGGGTCAAGAATGTACTTATTCCAGATAAATACATGGAACACATCATTGAAATGAGAGAGATTTGGAGAAAGATCCGAGTGATATACTATTGTCCTGATACGATCAAGAGTTTCCATAGTCCGGATATTCCTAGGACATAGTTGCCATTTCTTCCTGAATCTCATAACATTATTCAATGGTGATAATTTTAGAAAACCCATTTCACCAAATTCCAATTTTTTATCTATTCTACAGTTATTAGTAATACTTTTATACTGACATTGAGCTTCCATGATAGGTTGTCGAATGGTTCTAAACATCTCAACCAATCATTCAGGAAACTATGGTCTTAATATATTTCTTCCTCCAACCACATCCCAATACGTTGGGGATCTACATTCTGTCCCAAAAAAGCATCATTAGGTACAATTTAAATGCATAATTTAAAGCTATTGTTTTAAGAAAACTAAACTATAGGGATATTTTGATCCCAAACATCTTTGAAATATAGATAAAAATATCTCAACATATCCTTTTGGATTTGAATTCTTAATAACCTAGATTTTCTTATCAGAGATATTTTTCTTTTTCTGTTGTTTTTGAGAAAAAGAGGAGTTTCAGGAAATTTCATAAGTATACACCATGTAATTTAAATGTATATGTCCCGTACTCAGTTACCCTGTGTAGTAATGTTCTGGCTATGTAATAGTGAAGCACACGACCATGTGTGGTGACCTGGAGACCGCCTAATGAAGGTGATAGTAAGGGAATGTACACGCAGTGTACTTCTAAAGTACACGATGGGTAAATTTTTTTTCATTAAACGGACACGGGTCATGTCTAATTGGTAGAAGCATATTTTTCTTCACCTTCTTTGAATGAGAGTGTCCATACGATGATGATATTTCCCTAAGCCCCTAATCAACAATCCGTTCTTAGATTCGACCTCTGTTGATTGCATTGGGATCACCACAGTAAGCTCTTCCTTCTTCTACAGCTTCATTTCCAGATTCCTCTTTTTTCAATAGTTATCCTCGGTTGAGAATTTTTATATAGTTTGTAGATCTACGGTGTTTATAGGGGATTCAATGCTTGAGGTTCATGTATTGTGATCCTATAACACCGAGGTAGGTATTTTGTGCCTTTCTGTAGATATTCTTTAAGTTATATGTGCCAAAGTGTCAAATTCCCTTGATTGGGGTATAACGTGTTTTGGGTTTTGACCTAGTTAATGCCTTCTACGATTAGAATGATTGAGTAGAGGTTAATTGTTGTGAATATTTTTGTTTACCTTATTATGGATGTGTTTGCCCATGCTCGTACAATTTATGACCATTTGGTCTGGTTTTTCCTATTAGGTTGTTGCTTTGCTTTCCATTCCTCGTACTGTATGATGAAGTGACTGAATTCTGACATGATGTTATGTTGTATACAGTTTATCCATGTAGTTCGTGTGGTTTACCAAGGCCGATATGAATTTCTGTGCTCGATTGACTTACACAGGGCTGTTAGAACCCTGTGTAGTATACCATAGGGATAATGGACGTTGAGGGCCTCTCTAGAGTTTCTATTTACTACTAAGACGTGAGAGCATAGGGGGAGTTGACATAAATTCTTCCTCATATTGATTGCAGTTCATCGATGTGGGCCACAGAGGTAATCAGATGTTGAGTACTTCTCAATAGTTCCTTTTAGTTACAGATACGAGACTAGAGGGGGAATTGATAGTGATTTCTTCCTTAGAGAGTCTATTCATAAGATGAACCAGAGGGGTTAAACCGTCTGTACTTCCCATAGGGTGGCTTGTTCTTGTTAGGTTGATCCAGAGGGGTTAGGTTGTGTGTACTCCTAGAGGGATACCTTATTTTTTAGCATATAATTTAATATATGAAATCGAATGCATTTGAACTGTATGATGGTTAATTTTGAGTACTTCATTGTTTACTACTTCATATTGATTATTGCCTGCCATATATATTAACTTACTATTAGGAACAAATTTTTGGGTGGTTTCCTTCAGGGATATAGTCTCACACCCTTTTTGGGACATGATTTTGGGCCCAAACAGATTATATTACTGCAAGTATAGATAAGGGAAAGTTACCTTCTACATCAGGTACTTGATTGAAGAGGTGATGGAGAGCATGGGACCAAGCTGAGGCGTGTGATGCTGTTAGAGTTTTTCTGTTTCATTTTTACTTTGGTTATTTCAGTATTCCATCATTGTGACTGGTATGGATACTTTGCTAGACATATGTATCATGGATCATAATTATATATATTTTCTCCAGTTTATTCTTTCGGCCTTCTCCTGTTTACTGATATATGGTATTATTACATCTTCTGCTTCTATATACCTGTTTACTCTTGTTGTTTCCCCCATACAATGAGGGAATAGTTTCCCAAATATCACACCCAAGTCTCTCACTGCTAGTCAGCAGCCTCTAGAGTTTAGGGAAATGCACATGAGGCTATGTGACCAACCGGGTATGGGGTACCTCTTGGAGGATTCTGGAACCGAGATATTACAAAGATGTATCATGGGGTTTATTTTCTTTTTGACTTACTATTTATAGCCTATATCTAGGGATAAGATGAATATATGTACTTGGTAATATGTTGTGTCCAGGTGTAGCAGACTCATATACAGGGAAAAGCCAATCTACCTCATTATTTCAATTTTCTGGTTTTTCAATTTTATAGTTTATTTAATTTTCACCATTGGGTGTTTCACATTTATTGTGTTGTTATTGTTGATGTTATTGGGGTTCTATTTCTGTTACATCCCGATGAGATGAGGTTATTCCATCTCATACATCAAATAGGCACTCACTAGAAAGAACATGTCAGGCATTCTTTCCATTCCATTTATGGTGCATTAGCAATTTCATGATGTTGTGATAGATGTTGTTCTATATATGCATGCTGTTGTGATAGATGACATGATAAAATACCGACTTTTGATAGGTTATTTATTTGTGTAAGGATTTATTTGAATGTATGACAAACATTGGTACATGACGTGTTATGGGTTGTCATGGACTGGAATTTGGTGGATCATTACCCTGTTTTTATTGTATATGACATGTAAAATATGCCAGATTTTATTCACATGGAGTATGGGCCCTCACGGATTGGAATTTCGCACTTTAATGTTTGTTTCAGTGTTTTTATGGGTTCTGGAGAGGTTTCTAAGACTTAATTTCAGGAAAAACCCAGAATACACAGTGTGTAATGATGAATACACACATTGTGTTCTTCTGTTTGAGAAGAAAGTGTTTTTCTTAAGTACACATTATGCACTATATGTACTTTCCATGTAGTCTTTAACTACGTCACAAACGTTTTGAGCAGAGACATGGGGTTGAGAAATCTTTGGGGTAACACACCGTGTACCGGTTGTACACGCAGTGTTGTGTAGACCTTGTGTCCACCAGTGTGACTAATGATTTAGATGGATGAAAACTTATATTGCACACATAGTGTCAAGATTGAACACGATGGGTAGCGTAACCATTGTATCTGGAAGCATAACAAACAACACAAGTTGGTAGGGTTCAGCTAGTACACGTTGTTTTTGGCCCTAACATGTCGTGTAGTCTTATTCTAGGAGAACCCTATGGTTTAGTAGTGTAGAACAACATAAGTAGGGGAAGATGATTAAAGTACACACCATGTGTTAGGACAACACGTCGTGTGTATGGGGTCTTACACAACCTTGGTTGGCTGAAGTAAATCCCTATGTGAAGGCTTAAGGGAACATGTCGTGTAGGCATTATACACATTGTGTATCCATGTTTTGAAAATAATTAATTCTTTATTTATCATGTTACCTTCTTACACTTCTAGTTTTCAGTCCTTGAAAATCTTGATCTAAGGAGTGCACTTGACATTTTAGAGTCATTCCACCGAGACATCCTATGGTTATCTAACAGTTATAGGGCAGTGATTAGACATCGGACATGGATGATCAGGGATTACCAGCAGATCCTCCAGTTGTGCTAGTTTTGGAACCTTCTATCATTCTGGACACATGTGCTGATACATAGTTCCAAGAAGGCTATATAAGGTTCATGCAGACCTTTAAAGGAGTACCACGTCCTTCCCCTTCTATGACAGAGTTGACGCCGGTTTTCCAGCAGCAGCAGCCTCCCACCTTCACAGGGGATGGAGGACCTTATCTTGTAGAGCCATAGTTAGAAGAAATGCTTTCTATATTCGAGCATCTGGAGACACCTCCAGAGAGGAGGGTGAATCTTGCTATGTATATGCTTTGGTACTCCGCCAATAGATTGTGGGATGTGATCCCACAGGTGGGAAACCAACCGGTTATGGCTATGGATTATTTCCAGTGTTCCTTCTATGACAAATTCTACATGGAGACCTTGAGTGCTGATCAAGCCTGAGAGTATATGAGTCTGGAACATGGTACTCTTTCAGTTATGGATTATTCTTCTCACTTCACAAAGTTGCAGTGCTTTACTCATATTCAAGGAGGTGATGTGTTATTACTTTCTTGGAAATTGATGATGGTCTCAGGAATGACATGAGATCTCAGGTGAACATCTTCATGTTGACTTCCATAACATCTATAGTAAACCAGGCAGTAATCATGAATCGCAACATGAGGGATTCTGGAGTGGGGATCAAGGGTGGGTCAACATATGGTGTTGGTAACCATTATACTGATAGTAGGAGGCGACACAATGAGTCTACACATGGGGATCTGAGGAGGCGGTACACTTCTTCTGGTTTCCAAGTGGTGTGATAACAGTGCAAAAAGAGTGGGAATATGAGCCCCATTGCCCGATAGACCAAGTGGAGTTCCGATCATGTGGCATGGCGGGATATATTCTACGTTTCTATCAGTTTTTCTCACTGGCAGCTGTCGACATGGGTTCTTCTATGACCCCTCATTCAGGAGCAGGACCGACAGTTTCTCCCTAGTCTGGGAACTGGAGTTCTTCCGACTGTTCTGGTCGAGGTATAGGTCGTGGTCGTGGTAGCCAATTTCCATGCATTTAGCGATAATATGGTGGATCATCTCATAGTGGTCAGGTAGGGTCACAGGGCTATAGTGCAGATTAGACATTTGCAGTGGAGTAGACCTAGATGGAGTAGGATCCCAGACCCTCTACAGTTCAAGGTATGATCCTAATTGCCTCAGTTTTATCTTCTTCTCTTTTTGATAAGAGGGCTTCCCATAGCTTTATATCTGTTTCTATTGTGGAGAGCCTTGGGCAGCGTTTACTTTCTTCTGATGATATCATGATGCTAGACACACTATTGAGGACAAGAATAGCTAGTGTACAGTAGCACAAGGAGTTCCCTCTAGAGGTTGATGGGTGTCACTTCTTATGGGACCATTATGTCCTAGAGCTGAATGGCTATGATGTCATTCTCAGAATGGACTGGTTAGTTCTCTTTTAGGAATTTGTCAACTACTATCATTGTAGGGTGAGTATCATTTCACTTTAGGGAAGATTGTCTATTTATATGGGAAAATATGATGTCCATGCGAGCAGAGCGGGACGAGAGCAACATGCGTTGGGAAGAATTTATAGCCTATATTGCTAGTCTATATCTAGATGATTTGGGGACTTCATAGACATACATTCCTCCAGTGGTGGATCGTTTCAGGGTTGTTTTTTCAAGGGACTTTCCATGTTTGTCTCTAGAGCGATAGGTTGAATTTTATACTGATATTGTGCTAGGAGCGGCCGTGGTGTCCATAACACCTTATAAGACGGCTACACCTAAGTTGCAAGAGCTCACGAAGTAGTTGGAGGAATTGTAGGAAAAGGATGTCATCTGAACCTGTACATCTCCTTAGGGTGCACGTGTTCTGTTTTCAAAGAAGGTGAATGATACCCTTAGACATTGTTTGGATTATCAGATGTTGAACTATTTGACGGTTAAGAGCAGATATCTCTTGCTGAGGATTAATGATCTCTTTGATCATCATTGAGGCGCCTGGCTGTTCTCAAAGATTGACTTCAGATCTCGTTGTCATTAGTTGCACGTTAGACCATCATATGTACCTCTTATAGCCTTTCAGTGTTGGTATACTCTATACAAGTATGTGGTTATGCAATTAGGTCTCATGAACGCCCCTGCAGTTTTCATGGAACATATGAACCGACTATTCCATCCATATTTGGATTCTTTCAGGGTAGTCTATGAGGATGATATCTTGTTGTACGATCAAAATCGACATGACCATGCCATACATCTTGAGATCATTTTGAGTACACTGAGAGAGCATCATTTATATGTAAATATCTCAAAATTCCCCTTTAAGATTGACCAAATTCATTTAATGGGTCATGTTATCATAGAGATAGGAGTATCAGATGACCCATAGAAAGTGAGAGTAGTAGTTTCCTAGGAGTATCCGATGAACGTCTTTGTGGTAAATAGATTTCTAGGTCTGGATGGATACTAAATATGTTTCACATAGTAATTTTTAGGCTGAGAAAAACCATTGACGGTCTTGACTAAGAGGGGGTTCAAAATTCTCGTGGTCAGTTACTTTTGAGTCATCCTTTCAAGAGCTGGAAGGGAGGTTGAATTCAGCACCAATACTAGTATTACCAGATCCAAAAAAGAGCTATACTATTTATTTTGATTCTTTAGGTATCAGGATGGGAGATGTTCTTATGCAGGAAGAAGGAGTCGTTGGATACGAGTTTCAGCATTTGAGGCCACATTAGAGAAATTACCCGATGCAAGATCGCGAGTTCGCTATAGTTTTTCATGATTTAAGCTGTTGGAGACATTATCTTATGGGAGAGCATTTCATGGTTTTCACCGACCACAATAGTCTCAAGTTAATCTTCACATCTCATGACTTGAATTTGAGAGAGTGAATGTGGGCTGAGTTCCTTCAGTCCTTTAACATTGAGCTTGCCTATATTCCTGGGAAAGGCAATGCAGTTGAAGATGCACTGAGTAGGAGGACACAGATATAGGCAGTTCATGAGGCCAACAATGAGTGGAAGATTATGGATCTGTTCTCTGAGATTCATTTGGGGTGCACGATTGAAAGGAGTAGACATTTATATCTTCATTAGCTATTACCTATACTCTTCATAATCTAGTGTAAATGAGGCACCTATCAGATTCTGATGGCCTAGTCATATCGGAAAGCGTGTTAGAAGAGGACCCTATTCCTGAATGGACAGTAGGCGAGGATGAGATCTTTTGTTTTCATGGACATGTGTGGGTGCCAACAGACATACACAAAGAGCTATTGTGAGAATGTTCTTCCATAGTATTGGTAGTTCATCCTGGTATCGTGAAGATGTATCATGTTATACACCATTATAACTCGTGTCCTGGCATAATGAAAAATATTTCTGGGTTTTTCATGAGATGTTCCACCTGTTAGCAGGTGTAGGTGGAGAATTAGTGACCAGCATAGATTTTGTAGTATTTACCTATTCCTGAGTGTAAATGGAACGATGTCGCAATGGACTTCGTGACGGTTTAACCGAGGTCACCTCGAGGGAATGATATAAATTGGGTTGTCGTCGATAGACTCATAAAAGGTTCGCACATAATGCATATCAATGTGATATTCTGTGTTGATTAGATGGAAAGGTTTTACATTTGAGAGATTATGCTTCTACATGGATTTCCACACTCTATTGTTTCAGATAGGGATACACGTTTTACTTCTTGTGTCTGGAAGGGGATATAGATGGCTTTTTGTACACTGGTGCTTTTGAGTACAACTTACCATCCCCAGACAGATGGTCAATTAGGGAATAAGATTCAGGTGCTTTATGAAATGCATTGGGCATGCATCCGGGATTTTGGCGGTTCTTGGGAGAAGCACATACCCCTTCTGATGATTTCCAACAATAATAGTTTTCAAGATACTATTTAGATGACACCTTATGAGGCTTTGTACGATAGGCCATGACGATCACCCTTATGCTGGCTAGAGGCAGGAGAGGCAGCTATGATGGTACCTCGACATGTCCAGGAGACCACAAAGTTGATAGAGTTGATTCTAAAGAGGATGGAAACTGCACAGTCTTGACAGAAGTCTTATACTGATCAATGGTGAGGACATTTAGAGTTTGCGATCAGAGATCAGGATTTCCTACATGTCACATCGAGGTTGGGACACACGATGATTTGGAGGCATGGTTTGCTTTTATCAAGTTACGTTGTCCCATTTGAGATTTTAGAGAGATTTGGGCTGGTTTCTTATGAGTTGCTGTTACCTCAGAGGTATCGGGCTATGAACGACATCTTCCATGATACTTAGCTTCTGCGTTACATCTCAAACCCGTCTTAGGATTTTCAACCCGAGGAGGATGAGATAGAGGTGGACTCCTCAATCAAGGAGGATCCTATCCGAATTGTTGATTGATGTGAGAGGGTTACCCATGGAAGGTCTGTTCCTCTGGTACGAGTACTATGGCAGAACAGGCGTGTATAGGATGAGACCTGGGAGAGGGAGGCTGAGGTACAATCACAGTGGCTGGAGATTTTCGAGGATTCTTCTTCTATGCCACCTTTCTAGGGAAATTTGAGGATGGATTCATTTATGGGGGGAAGTTTGTAAGAACCTGGGTCTTTTTAATGGGTATAATTTCCTTTTTCTGTTGTTCTTGAGAAAAATAGGAGTATCTTGAAATTTCTTAAGTAAACACCATATACATAATGAGTACACACTGTGTACTTAGTTACCATGGATTGTCGTGTTCTTGCTATGTAACGGCCATGCACACAGCTGTGTGTGGTGACCAGGAGACCACCTATTGTGCGGGTTAGTAAGGGAAAGTACAGGTCGTGTATTTCTAATGTACACGCCGTGTAATTTTTTCATTAAACGGACTGGGGTCGTGTTTAATTGGCAGAAGCATATTCTTCTTTGACTTTGTTGACTGAGAGTGTCCGAACATCACCGATCTTTCACTAATCCCCTGATCGAGCATCCTTTCTCTGATTTGACCGCTGTTGATTGCATTGGGATCGCCATGGTAAGGCATTCCTTCTTCAAGAAGATTGTTTAATGATTCCTCTTTATTTAAGAGTTATCATTAGTTGAGAATTTTATGCATTTCTGTAGATATACGATGTTCTTGGGTGATTCATGGTTTGAGGTTCACATATAGAGATCCTACAACACCGATGTAGATGTTTTGTGCCTTTCCGTAGATAGTAATTGAGTTATAGGTGCAAAAGTTCCCAATACCATTGATCGGTGTATTGTGTGTTTAGGGTTTTGACCCAGTAAATGCCTTATATGCATATAATTCTTGAGTAGAGGTTAATGGTTTTGAAGATGGTTGTTTACCATGATATGGATGTGTTTTCCCATGATTATACTGTTATGACCATTTGTTTTGGCTTTTCCTATTAGGATATTGTTTTGCATTCCATGCCTAGTACTATAGGATGATGTGATTTTATTGTGACATGTTGTTATGATGTGGACTATTTAGCCAAGTAGTTATCATGATTTACCTTGGATAGTATGCATTGATGTACTCAATTGACTTACACTAGGCCGTGAGAACCTGGTGTAGTAGACCATAGAGAGAATGGACATTGAGGGATTATCTAGAGTGTCTGTTTACTATAATCATATGAGACCATAGTGGGAATTGATTTTAGAATTTCCTCTGAGTGTATGTAGTTCCTTGACGTAGCCACAGGGGGAATGGGACATTGACTGCTTCCCCAGAGCACCTTTTAGTTACCAATACAAGACTAGAGGTGGAATTGGCAGTGATTGCTTCCTCAGAGAGTTTATTCTTAAGCTGAACCAGAGGGGTTTTGCTATGTGTACTTCCCAGAGGGTTGCATGTTCTTGTTTGGTTGAACCAGAGGGGTTAGGTTGTGAGTACTCCCAGATCGTTACCTGCTTTGTTTAGCTTATTATTTGATATATGAAATTGAATGCATTTGAACTGTAGGATTGTTTATTTTTGATTACTTTTTTGAATACTATAAAATCTTGATTTGTTCCTGCCATATATATATTCGCTAACTATTAGGCAAAAATAATTTGTGCTCTCCTACTGGGATTTACTCTCACACCCAATTTGGGAGATGGTATTGGCACCAAAAAGATTATATTTCTGCAGGTATAGATAATGGAAAGCGCCCCTCTACATCATGTACTTGATTTCTGAGGAGATGGAGAGCATGGGGCCAAGCTGAGTCTTGCGATGCTATTGTAGTTTATCTGTCTCTTTTATAAATTTATTATTTCTATATTCCAGCATTTTGACTTTATTGGCTGATTTCCTAGACATGTGTATCATGCATTATCATTATATATATGTGCTTTAGTTTCTTCATTCAGTCTTCCCCTGTTTACTAATGTATGGTATTATTACTACTTCAACTATTGTATATTTGTTCAATTCCATTGTTTCACTCTACCAACGAGGGGATATTTTCCCCACTATCAACCCCAAGGCCCTCGTTTCTAGTCGGTAGCCTCTGGAATTCAAGGAAATCCACATGAGGCCATGTGAACAACCGGGTACGGGGTGCCTTTGGGTGGCTTCTGGAATCGGGATGTTACAGAATTGTTCATTCCAAATTACCACCTATTTGAGGATGATAAGGGGAGATGAAAATAAATTATTTATCATGTGCTTTCTAAATTATTTTTCATGACTTTGAGGTAAAACTCAGATCTATATCCAACACAACAAAACATGGTAGTCCATGTAACCTTACTACTTCATTTATGTATATTCAAGAAACATGACCATGATATAAATCATCTATGATTAAATGAAGTGTCCTAGTTTAGTAAGGTGATCTACTAACACCCATATATTATTAAACCCTTTTGAGGTTTTGGGTAGTCTAATAACAAAATCCATTGTGCTTTTCTGCCACTTACATCGTGGTCTGGGTAATGGATGCATCATCCTTGTAGAATTTTTTCATTCCGACATAACAGGATCTCATACCAAACACTTTTATATAAGCATTCTGATATATCTCTTCATGCCATCCTACAAGAATTATTCTTTTAAGTCCCTATACATCTTCTTGCATCCAGGATGAAGAGATAATGATGAAATATGAGCTTTTTCTAATAGATCCTTCTATAAATCCAGCATGGAAGGAATATATACACATTTAATGAACCTTATCATTACATCCTGATCAAGATTAAAATAAAGAATAATTATAAACTTATTTGGTAGATCTTCATCTTCTTTTTGTGCCTCCTTCATATTTACATGGATAGAGGATTGAACATTCATTTAAGAAAAAAATTATTTTTCTCATTCCTTCAGGATTTCTAGATCCATAATTTACAAATCCAGAAATATTGGATCATTTTTTATCCTCATCATAGATAATATATCATGATATTTTGTAAAAAATCACATTCCATGTTGTACGCTTTCCTATAGTGGTATCTTATTGAGCAGTCATAATCATTTATCAACTATAAGAATATTTTATGGTTCATGTTCAACTCCTTCGTTGTGAATGTATATTTTATATTTTTATGATCGATATATATATGACACTTGTCCCCATAAAGATAATTCCTTTTAATAATTAAATCAAAAAATTTCACTTTTAACTAAAAATAATTAGTTGGTTAATTTTGGTCATGAATCTTCACATGTCATGAGGCATAACTACAACCTTGTTAATTATAATAAGAACACATCCCATGAACAATTTCACTAAACAACCTTCTTTTCAATTCCATAAAATTTTCATCACAATCATAAGTTTAGGGGAACATTACACCCTTCTGAGTTAACAAGGTCATAGGATTAGAGAGTCATGAGAAATTATCCATAATCCTTCAATAATATAACTCTAAACCAAGAAATCTCTAGATCTTAGTCACTTTTTTGTCCTATTCCAACATTTAATAGCCTTTGATATTGATGGGTCAACTTCTATATCATCTCTTGAGATTATATGATGAAAAAATGAAACATTTTGCAACCAAATGTCACACTTTTAAAATATTTCATAAAATTTCTTCTTGGATAGGGTCTTATGTACAATTATCATGTGATCTTCAGTATCTTCATTTCTCTTTAGATATATAATATTATCAACTATAAAGAATACAAAAAAATTAGGAATCATTTAATAATCTATTCCTTAAATCCATGAAGATAAGAAGGGAATTATTATTACTAAAAGGAAAAACTATTTATTCATAGTACCATACCTTGTCCAAAAATTCATATTTCATATATCCTTCTTCTTTAGCCTCAATTGATGATATCCATAATAATGGTCAATTATTGTAAAGTAATGAGATTGATGCCATTGATAAAATAATTCATCAATACAATAGAGGAGATACTGGTTTGTGATTGTGATCTTATTCAACTCTCTATAATAAATTTAGAGTCACATTGATCAATATTTCTATTTGAAAAAAAGCACCGATACAACCTAAGGTGACACAGTTGGGTGAATGAATCCCTTATATCAGTTTCCTTGCATATTATTCCACAATTATTGAAACATAATCATGGTAATTTGATAATGAGTCTTTAAAATTGGCATAGAACTACGTATAAGTTCTATTGAGAACTCAACATCATGTTTTGGTGGAAGGATATGAAAATCTTTTGTAAATTCATCCAAAAAACAGACATATCATCAATGTTTATCTTCTCCCCAACTATTTGACATAAACAACACTTTAGAATGGTAATGAAGACCCATACACTAGATATTATTTCCACAGGAAGATTAGACTTATCGTAACATTTATGGCTTGTGATAGGAGGGTTTGAAATATATATTGTAACATCCCTTCCATTAAAATTGATGTTGGAAATATGCAGAGAAAGACAATCCATGCATAAGATGACATCAGATTCTACAAAAGGAATAATGATATGATTTTAAAAAAGAACATTCCAATAAACTTCAACCACGTAGGAAACATAGATATTAGATGCAATAATCACTCCATCAGGGGTTTCAACTACTAATCCCACATTAAATTGTTTTGAATTTTTCTTAACACCCTTAGAAAATTTTTCAGATATGAAATGGTGTGTAGATCTGGAATCAAATATGACATTTGTATTTCTATAATGGATGGTAATTTAACCTCTCATCACGTCGTTATTTCACCCCTCACCCAACATAGTTATTGCACGACATTTACCATTCTTTCTTGGTTTAAATGGTTGCTAATGTTGGCCATCATCACCATCCAATGGGTTTTCAATTACTTTTCATAATTCCTATTTTCCTTACACATGTAGCACATAATTGTGGGAGGTTCATTTTATGTTCCCTTTTCCTCATAAGCATTTTGAGCCAAATTTTTTTCATCACCTTGGGAATGAATTTACCAATGTCCTTAATTTCCAAACATAAAACATTTTTATACAATTTATGGAAATTTACTTGCACCTTATTCCAACACATAGTGAATAATGGAAATGTAATCTTCTTTTCTTCTTGGTTTTTGGCGCTTCTTTTAAAATCTATATTGCTATTCTTCTCAAAATCATGGTATTGATACATGACTCTAACATCCACTTAAACTATGATTTCACAACACACAATCACATCATAAATAATAAATTATCTTAGGTCCAATTCCACTATGAGACTTTTCCATAAGCCACTAATGAACCTATCAACTTTACTTTTGGGTTGGATGATAAATCTAGAAGTGTACCTCTCAAGTCTCCTGAAATAAGCCACGTAGGAACCAACAGACACATCATACCTTTTCTTTAACTCAATAAACTCTTCCTCCATCTTTGAATGATGAATTTGAGTAATGTAATTATTGAAAAATTGTTCTTGAACTCATCCCAAAACATGGATTCAATCTCAACATACTGCACTGTATTCTTGATTAGAGTCCAAAACTGATATGTTTCACCTTCTAGATGATAAAAAACTAGAATGCATTTCTCATTCTATGAAAAATGAATAATGGGGAACATATTTTTAGTGGTTCTTATAAATTCTTTAAAAAAAGTTGATTTGGAGACCCTATGAAAGATAAAGGGCATTGCCTCGTGGAAGACTCAACAGAATGTTGTTCTTTTTCTTATTTTGATGTCCATCATGATTCATAGCATGAGAAAGCTGGATAATCATAGAAATGAGGTTTTTCATTCAAGTTCCCATATAATTTGGTTGTTTTGGAAAATAATATTTTCATTGTTCATCATAATCACCGGTAATGTGGTTCCATTAGGAACAATATTTAACTAAACCCAAAATCATAGTGTAATAAATAGTTTTCATAATGAGTAACCAAATAATCATGAAAAATCACATATATAATGTCTAACTTATAAAACCATAATCCTAGGGTACTTGTACCCAACTTATATTTAAATCCATCATAATGGTTTGAGAAGAGTTTCTAAATTCCCAAATAATATTCTCTGAGAGTTTCAAACGAGGTGTACAACAAGGACCATTGTTGTGTACCAGATTACTCCGATTGAATCCCAAAACATCTTGTCAGAGTCAATAAACATAAGTATATGTTTTCCACATCCACATCCACATCCACATACAATATCTATAATTGATTTATTTATAATAAAATAGGTAGTTTATAAATCAAAAAAATTCCATGACATTAGTCTATACATTTCGTTTTATTTAGACTTATCCTTTAGACATATCCTTAAGGTTATCACTATGGGTTTTCTATTATTAGATTTCATAGATTAACTCTATCTTTTCTATGATACCAACTATAGTGACCCTCAATTTTCGAAATATGAACATTACATAACTTTTTTAGGAATGCTTAAATATTATACAATGACATTCCCAATGACCTTAGTTTGTATAGTTCCTTTCGAAACCTGGAAAAAGAAACATGGGTACATATGTGAGCTACATCATCTCCCACTTGGTTTTTCATGACTAGCACCATTCATAGACATATCCAAAATAGTAAATATAAATATACAATGGGGGAACGAAATCATAAAAGTGGTTATATCAAATGCCTATTATGTGCAAAAAAGGGTCACATGTTTGAACAAACATGAGAAAAAGTTTATGAGAACATGATCTTGAAAATAGAAGATTATACACTACATATCAAATATCATAACTAAAGTCATTGAATAAATATTTTTATATAGTAAGACATGAATCATATGAAATAAAGAGAACAATCCATGAATGAATTACACAGTAATAAGACATCGAATTTTTCATAACACATAAGAATATAATGATTTCCATAGTAGCCATTGAATCACTACCAAGACCATCCTAGTTGTATGGTTTCACTCACCATACCATTATAGTAGTTAGGGTTCACTCTCATGGATATAACAGTAGCATGAGTTCACTCCTCATACCATCTTAATAGTCACGATTCACTCCCATGGACTTAATAATAGTCATGGATCCCTCCAAATACCATCTTAGTTGATCTCATGAGATATATATCATTACCCAATGTATTAGAGGGAGATATAAGTCCCAAACTTCACAAAAATAAAACAATCATACATGTTCCACATGATCATAAATAATCATATCAGAACCCATGAAATGAAATGGGTATCCTAAACATGTAAACATATTATAACACGTGGAACGAAACTGGTAACATAATCATTTCATCATAAGCTCAACTGGTTAAAAGAAGGGTGTTTTAATATTATATAAACCGTGAATGAGATACGAGCATCATAAGCATCATGCCATCAAAAAAATAATACATTCAAAGAAAAAATATGAATGAAAACATTGAATAACTTCCCCATAAATGTAAGAGTAACACCAATAGATGTTATCATAGATAGTAAGTAATTCAAATGATCTTTTAAAAGCAGTTGTTGTTGAAAATATCCTTTCTTCTTTGCAAAATTATTTTTATAACCTAAATCATTTTGATGAACTTTTTCTTTTAAAGATTTATTTATAAAATATAATGTAAGATATGAAATAAATAAAAATATATTAAAATATTTTTTCCCCAAAAATCATATTCAATGATATTTTGAAATCATTTGGATAACTTTTTAAAAAACCAAGGTTTTTAAAATAATAGTTTTATAACATAAGAGAGGTATTGTCATATTTAACATAAATAAATTTACATTAATTACAGAAGAGTGAAAAAATTGTAATAACAAAATATTATATCATTAATATACATAGGGGAAGTAAAATAATGAATATTCAGGACATAGTGATAATAATATTCTATCAAGAGAAGCATAAACATAAACAATCTCATGAATCGATGAGATTGTCTAAAAAAACTCTTATAAATCGGTAACTTGGGATTATACTCTACTTTCTAGAAAATAAAATAAAATTAATCTTATGTTTTCTTTAAAAAAATTGATTCAATATATGACATGTAAAATTGAATTATATACACTTTGAAAACAATTTTATGTACATGAAAATACATGCATCTCAATGAAGGAATCTTAAGACAAAACAGTTTTATGGATTTGGTAAAAGTTGAAATATAAAACCTATGAAATAATGATAATAAAATGGGTATGTGAATAAACATAAATTTAGTTTCATGTTACCTATAAAAAATTCATTGGAAGTTCACACAGAACAAAAAATTAACGAGTCTCGAACATAGCTTGTGTCTCACAAGAATTAAATGTGAGATGAAATCCCCTTAACTTCTGCCTTGACTCTCTCCATAAACATAAAAGATTATAGTATAACAAATATATGTCTACTATATATCTTTATAGAATAATATTCTTATAATTAATACCAAATATGGTTTTATTTTTACCTTATAGTACCAACTTGTTAACTATCATATGTTAATGATTCAGTTCGTGTAAAACTCACATTGTTCTTTGCATGTGTCTAAAATTGTTATATATTTGGACAGTATACTTATCTCATGATTCGAGAATGTAAACCATGATATGAATATCATGTATATAAATTATTATTTTATTATAATAATCCATATAATATAAGAGTATGAAATCTAATACATCATTCATTGAGAGGGTAAGCCGTACGTACCCATGAATGTTGTTTCCGTCATTATTTTCCTATTGAATGAAAGTATGTAAATTACATATGTATGTATATATATATATATATATCATTTTTCTAGTAGAATTAATACATCAGATATATCATATAAGGTCACTAAACCCATCCTTAATAAATTTCTTGTTGGGTGTGAATGAATCACATCGATTTGAAGGGGCGGTAGTCGACACTTTTTAAAATGAGATTATTGTATTAAAAAAATGGAAAGAAAAGATATGAGTGTTTTATAAAGAATACAGAAGCTTAAATATAATATAAATATAATATCTGACATATATAAAAACATTTTCCATCGTAATGGCCACCATGATAGGCGGTAAATGAATAATGATCAATCATTTTTTCATGATCAGTAGTTCTCCGTACATAGAAATAGTAAGTTCAATATCCATTGGATAAAGGTGTGTATGTGTAGGTTAAAATAGTTACATAAAAAATGATATTATATTAATGATATTCTTGTTCCTCACAAGAATATAATAAAGAGGGTGTATGGAGTGAAGAATGAAATTGAAGCAAAGGACCTTGAGAGAAGATATTACCTCTTAATCGAGTAACTCTTTTTGATTCATGCCAAAAGGCTTTCTTGAGAATCATGTTAACCAAGGGGATGATTTAAAGTATAAGGGATGATTTTTGGGAGGCTACGTGGGAAAAGTTTGGCTGATCATAAAATATTTGAGAGGAGTGACAAATGGGTAGAGGTACTTTCCTTTTATAGTGGAGGAGGAGTGACACGTCTAAATATTTGAAGAGAGAATTCCACCCACGTTTTTAATGTTGAAAGTGGATAAAATTGTAACGACCCAGACCCGGCCAGCCACCGGAACAATTCCAAATGGGTCGGGGGTTACTACCTTAAGTGCACCTCCCCAAATTCCAAAGGCTTCCGACTAGTAGCGAGGGTTTGTTAGGTATAGTGGGGAGACTACACACTCCCGGAGGATAATAATAACGGTACTGATCTGAGTATAACAGTAAAGGTGCAGCGGAATAAGACTCAGCAGACTGAACCAGACCAACATAGTCGAAGCACATTCATTAACAATAAATAGCGGAAGCAATCAATATAAACAAGAACAACGGAAAATAAACAGGACAACATGTTGAATATCACAACAACAACTACTGTAAACAAACCAACATGCATCCATATCAAGTCAATATACACAAGAGCACCTATAGATAACAAAATTTGGCTACATAACAAATAAACATGATAATTCAGGAAGGAATGTAAAACAAAGTAAACTCCAGCTAGGCAAGACCTCAAGGTCCATACCATCTCCATGAAACAACTAACGCAGCCCAGCTCCTAAAGATGTCCTCTTTCCTGCACATAAATCCATAAAGTCTGCACGCATCCCGAAGGTCCCATGTAGGGTGAGACAAATCTCATTAGGATACCACCCAATGGTGCGTACCTAGTATAAGTGTTAAAGCAGTCATGCATTTACAAGGAAAGCAGTAAACAGTACAATGCACAAATAAACACAAACTCCACTGGTGCTCAACAACCACTGTGCAGTGTCACCTGCTTTGGCCAATGCTGGAATCTCTGTCGTGTAACCTAGAACTATGTTCCACCTAACACCTCGTGTCTCATGTATCGACATCCCGAAAGAACACCTAAGGAAAATTGCAACCCGACACCAAGTTTCTCCTCACACCTCGTGTCTCAAGTACCGATGTTCCGAAGGCACACCCATGAAGTAACCCAGAGGAACATCGATACCTATCTTCAAATAAGAATATGAAGGGACAATGATATCTTCCCTCAAATAAGTAAATGGAGGTATAAAGATGTTTGACCTCAAATCACAGCGAGCCTCAACCCCAACATGATAGCCTCAATGCTACCCCTTTAAGTCTCTTCACCTTCCGCGTGGCCTTCAATGGCCAGCACCACCAACCAAAATACCTAAATTGCATCTACTAGGGCCTCTACCCACATGAGTGGTCAAAACCACCTCATCACAGAGTATCTATGTGTGAACACTACTCAATGTTCTGGGTGAGTGGTAAGAACAAAAATATTACCTAAGACACCACACATCTAACACCTCGTGTCCCTGCGACCATGTCTCTTAAGTCCGATGGCCTCACCATCGAAGTAACCCGGCCAAGCCCAACATGATAGTCCAAATGCATCAAACCGACTTCCATAATGCTCAACCCATGGTAAAAACCACCCATGTAACATGGGAAATTCCCCAACCTGTGATCAACATCACTCAACACCATATTCGGGCCACGCCCAACATAACTAAACAGTTCAACATAGGAAATATCACACATTTCATATATATACTGGGAAGCATCAATTTAAACATGCAATCACTACACAGTCAGATTGCACTACACATGTGTGTCCCATACCAGCACATATGGGCTTGAATTCCTTAAAAAACTTAACAACATTTTTTATCAAATCAAACTCAAGAGTTTAAACAAAAGTTCACTTTATACCCATTTCGACACCCCCGATCAAAATGCACCAAACAAGAAACGACCACGAACCCGGCCTCACTCAATTACAAATAGATCAGTGAATACCTAGGGGCATCCCACAATGAAGATAATTAATTAAAAACAATTAAACAAGGTTTTGCTCGATACCCGACATCGCGCCAAAAGGCCGCAACACCCAAAAGTCTACAAAAACACGAAATAAGGTATGCACCACCTACCTCGTAGTAGTATGATGTTACTTCTCCGATGACAACCTCTAAGTAGGTCTAAAACGCAGTAGATATTCAAAAGAATCAAAACCGCTCAAACTCTTATAACTCGATCTAGGGAAGAAATCATGAAAAACAGCTCAAGGGAATTCAAGGCCATACCGAGGGAGTTCCAATGCATAAAATGGTGTTCGGATCGGAGTTCAGACAAATATTCAGGAGCATGAAGAAGGTTTGGCCAACTCTCCCCATGTATGCCCCGAGTGGGAGGAAAAATGAGAGAGAAATAGGAATTCCCGGGTAGCCCGAAACTTAAAAACCCTAAAATTATGTTGTTGCATGGTTAGCCCGCACGGTTTGGAAAACCATGCGCCAACCGTGCGGTTTCCCCTACCTCACCCAGGAACTTCGCACGACCAACACGCACGGTTTGGAAAATTGTGCGCCTCCTGTGTGGAGCCCTATGTCTCACCCAGAGACTTCACACGGTTTAGAAAACTATCCACCAACTATTCACACCTGCATTACCTCCCAAATTTTAAAAGTTTCACCCATAATCATCCAAATTCTTTTGTTTCCTCAGAAACAAGACAAAAATTCAAACAGGGCCAGGATTTTGACCCATTCCAAAAACCCAGGTTCATACAAACTCCCCACCTTAACATATCTCATCCCCGAGCAATCAAAAGAAAACTAGGGATGGCCGTGAACATACCACCCCGATCAAAGAAACCCGGACATCTCTGGTCACAAGGTTATGGCTAAATTCTTCAAGGGGCTCCCCACCTTAGGAATTTCCTAACTCGGTCTCATCCCGACAAAACACAGAATGAGAAAAGGTTTGCAAACATGTGTTCCGGACTAAAGATCCTCCCATGACACATTGTCCCCCCTGCCCCCCATTAGAGATCCCGTGTCGTTTTTCGACACCCAAACGTATCCCGCACCACATCGGTGTATGCCTCCATGAGGTCCTGCATCCCATGGATTCTCAAAATGATCCCGGTTCTTAGCAGCTCAAGTAACTTGCATCGTCGATGCCCCAGTGCCCATGGAACTTCAAGTAACATGCATCCTCGATGCCCATGGCACCTCAAGTAATCAGCATCCTCGATGACCCGATGCCCATGGCACCTCATGTAACCTGTATCCTTAATTCCCCGATGCCCTTGGCACCACATACATATATAGAAATTATATCACTCACCTAAGATGGAGCCAAACCCACTAACCAGCATATAGTCAATCCACATCAAACCTGTGCACCTCTTGTTCTCAAAACGAACATGCCTTTATAGGTCATCCCAAAAGAGAACAAGGAAAAGATCACGGGAACACCCGTGGTGTACCTCTAACTGTCGTTGGCTCACTTGCCTGCTCAGCATCTAGCAGCTCCACGGGGTGCACCTGGCCTGAAACACGGCTGCTGGATGCCTGACCTCCCTGCGGTGCTGCTCTAGTCACCTTCCACTGACCCCTCAGGTGGGTCCCGCTGTCTCTATCACTTCCTCCGCGTGCAGCTGAACCTCGACTACCCTCTCCTAGTACTGAACCTGAACTAACTCCAGATGCCACAATCTGTCTTTGTCCCTGCCTTCCGGCTATCTGAGAAGGCTGTCTGCAAAACCTCTCCAGATGCCTGACCTGTCCACATGCCCAACACTCTTTAGGAGGCCTATCTCACTGAGTCCGAACATGTCCTGGTTGTCCACACTGATAGAAAATCACTGAAGAACTACCACGAGGTGCTCTAGCTGAATCTCTGTCCTGACTGCCCTGCTGGGACTTATCCCATCCTCGCTTCTGGCTGTCCGAGTCGTCACTGGAAGCTATCACACTGCCAAACTGGGGTCTATCCCTGTGGTTTACCTCTACGATGAGTGCCTAGATCACTGACTCTACGAAAGAACCAAGCCTGAAAATATTCACCTGTACCCAAATGGCATGTTGTAATCCATCCGCGAAATGCCTCACCCTTGCTGCCTCATCGCTCACCATAATAGGTGCAAAGAGAGACAACTATGGGAAGGTAGATGCATAGTCCATGACAGACATATCTCCTTGATGAAGACTAAATAACTCCCGATCTCTCTCCACTCTTAGTGTCTCTGGATAGAAGTGCTCAAAGAACCAGTCCTCGAAGTCCTTCCAATCTAGTCCTTCATGCCTACGAGCCTATACCTGTACATCCCACCAACGCTTCTCCAGTCCTCTCAGCATGTACGTCCCCAGCTTGAACCTCCACCCTCGTAGCGTCTCGAGCTTCTTGAAGATCATCTGCATGATCTCTATCTAGTTATCAGCCGCCTGCAGACCACCCTCACCCTGAAAAATTGGCGGGTGCTACGACTAGAACTCCCGCGTCAGATATGCAATAGAAGGCTCTGTACCCTGTGCGCCTCTGTCAATCCCATGTATGACACAAACCAGGCTAGCTCAGAGCAACTCGTCAATCCATGGTTTGACCTCTGCTGAACCCGGCGGTTGCCCTACCTTCATTGGATCCTAAACCAGATCCTTTCCCTGAGCCAGTACCTGCGGCTCATATTCGGTCTGCACCAGATTCTGAACCTGATCTTGTGGCTCTGTATCTTCTCTTGCCTGATGCTCCATCGAGTCGTGAAGGAGTAACCCACTGAATACAATAAATGGTCAGACATCCCATATATATATATAACCATATATTCTACGCAGATAATGAAAGCAGTAAAAGGTAGTATATAACAACTACCCTTACTCCCCCTCACCGAAACCCATGCCCCACAGCATACCAGACTCATGGCCTCCTTACCCGACCTCAACAGATTCAAGTATCAATAGTACATCGGGCCATGCTCGTTATGACAACTCATGTTGCCTCAAAACGACGACCAAGTTTCCCAATCCCGACTGTTACACTACCTCAGTCATAGTAACTGCCTGCTCTCATAAGAGTTAGACTCAAATATCATGCCACATGAAATTTTAAAAAATATAAAGCATGGCATACCCATTTGGAAAACTATAAATTCTATCATGAATTTCACAAATTCAAATTTGAAAGAATATAAAGCATGGAAATTGATTTTTAATCGCATGGAATAATCACTTCACAAAGAATACGTGCAATTATTAATTTGAGATTCCCTAAAAAATGTGCCTATCAAAATCCAAGCAAAGTAGCCTTGCCATACCGGCCCAGGTCCAATTCTCCCTTACCGCACTAGGTCAAGGGTCACATCTCCCAATCACGAACATCACACACCATGTGATCCACCAAGGTGGAAATCATATAAACGGTAATCCGAGCAAAATCTAACAACAATTCTCACCCATTGGAAACTTGGTCCATCCCTCGTACCTGGGGCCGCAGGCACCCAAGAACAAGCTAGAAACCAAGATCCAGTAGCAACATATCTCCAATCTACCATATCCCAAATAGTAAAACCAACATAAATAAAAATAGAAGTCTCAATCTCATTAGTAGCCAGGAAAGCACGGCTATTAAATCCATGTCAAGAACTCCTTTGATACCACTTTTTAATGACCCGGACCCGGCCAACCATCCGAACATTGCCAAACGGGTCGGGTGTTACTACCTTAAGCGAACCTCCCCGAACGCCAAAGGCTGCCGACTAGTAGTGAGGGACTATTTGGTATAGTGGGGAGGCTATACCCTCCCGGAGGATAATAATAACTGTATTGGTCTGAGTATAATAGTAAAGGTGCAGCGGAATAAGACTCGGTAGACTCGAACCAGACCGCATAACGGAAGCACATTCAATATAAATAAACAGCAGAAGCAATCAATATATACAACAGCAGCATAAAGTAAACAAGACAACATGCTGAATATCACAACAACTACTACTGTAAACAAACCAACATGAATCCATAGAAAGTCAATATAAACAAGGGTTCCAATAGCTAACCAAATGTGGCTATATAAAAAATAAACATGCTAATGCCGGAATGAAATCAAAACAAAGTAAACTCGAGCTAGGAATGACCTCAAGGTCTAAACCATCTCCATGCAACAACTAACGTAGCCCAGCTCCTGAATATGAACACTTTCCTACATGTAAATCCATAAGGTCTGCACACATCTTGAAGGGCCCGTGTAGGGTGTGAGACAAATCTCAGTTGGATACCACCCAATGTGGCATACCTAGTATAAGTGTTCAAGTAGTCATGCATTTACAAGGAAATCATTAAACAGTACAATGCACAAATAAACACAAACTCCACTGGTGCTCAACATCCATCGTGGAGTGTCACCTGTTTCGGCCAACACCGGAATCTCTATCATGTAACCCATCAGCATGTGCCACCTAACACATCGTGTCTCAAGTACCGACGTCCCGGAGGCATGCCCATGGAAAATAGTAACCCGAAAACAAGTGCCTCCTGACACCTCATGTCTCAAGTACTGAACTCATAAAGACATGCCCAAGAAGTATCCCGAAGGAACAACGATACCTGTCCACATATAAGAATCCAAAGGGTCATCGATATCTGCCCTCTAATAAGTAACCGGAGGGATAGCAATGTCTTCCCTCAAATCATAGCGAGCCTCAGCGTCCAACCCGATAGCCTCAATGCTATCCCCTGAAGGCTCCTCACTTTCCATGTGGCTTTCTACGGCAAGCACACCCTACCAAAATACCTATACTGCATCTACAGGGGCCTCTACCGACACGAGTGGTCAAAACCACCTCATCATGGAGTATCTATATGTGCACACTACTCAATGTTCTGGGTGAGCGGTAATCACCAAAATAGTACCTAAGCCACCACACATCTAACACCTCTTGTCCCTGTGACCATGTTGCTCATGTCCGATGGCCTCACCATCCATGTAACCTGGCCAAGACCAACCTGATAGTCCAAGTACCTCAAACAGATGTCCATGATGCCCAATACTATGGTACAAACAACCCATGTAACTCATGAAAAGCCCAAACCTATGATAAAAATCACTCAACAACATATTCGGGCCACTCCCAACATAAATAAATAGTTCAACAAAGGAAATATCACACATTGCATATATTTACTCGAAAGCATCACTTTAAACAGGATATCACTACACAGTCAGATTGCACTACCCATGTGTTGTACCTTACCAGAACCTAAAGGCTTGAATGTTTTATACAAATTAATAACATGTTTTATCAAATCAAACTCAGCAGTTTAATCAACATTTCACTTTATACCCATTTTTACACCCCTGCCCGAAATTCCCCAAACAAGCAACATCCTTGAACCCGGCCTCACCCAATTATAAATAGGTCATTGAATACCCAGAGGCATTCCACAATGCAAATAATTAACTAAAAAAATTAAATAGGGTTTGGATCGATACCTGACCTCACGCCCGAAGGCCGCACCCCCCAAAAGTCTACGAAAACACGAATGAAGGTATGCACCACCTACCTCGTACTAGTACAATGTTACTCCTCCGATGACAACCACTAATTTGGTCTAAAACGTTGTAGATCTACAAAAGAATCAAATCCTCTCAAACTCTTATAAATCGATCTAGGGAAGAAATAAGGAAAAATAGCTCAAGGGGAATCAAGGCCTTACCGAGGGAGTCCCAACGCATCAGACGATGTTCGGATCAAAGTTCAGTTGAAAATTTGGGAGCAAGAAAAAGGTTCAGACGGCTCTCCCCATGTAAGCCCCGAGTGGTAGGGATAATGAGGGAGAAATATGAAATCCCAGGTGTCTCAGAACTTTAAAACCCTAACATTAAGTGGCCATAGAGTTAACCCGCACGGTTTGGAAAACCGTGCGCCGCCCTTGTGGAGCCCTCGGTCACACCCAGAGACTTCGCACAGTTTATCCGCACGGTTTGGAAAACTGTGCGCCAACCGTGTGCACCTTAATTACCTCCCCAATTTCATAAGATTGACCCAGAATCATTCAAATTCTCTAGTTTCCTCAAAAACAAGTCAAAAATTCAAACATGGTCAGGATTCTGACCCGTTCCAAAAACCCGGGTTCTTACAAAAATAATGGAAGATAGAGGATCTAATTAATGATATGGTATAAATATTGAAATACAATGTGTATTAGACATTTTTCTCGCTCGTTTGGGCCTATAATGTTATTTTTTATTCCCTAATTATGCATATTTTGTCTTTAACCACTATGATTAATTTTAATCAATTTTGATTATCATTTTGGTTAAAAGAAATTTAAACATATTAGAAATTATAAATTATTTTGATTCCAAATATTGTTGTTTTTTCCAAATTATAATAATATAAGTGTCCTAAAATAATTTAATTGTAATCTAATTGTCAGGATGACACTGCAGGGTTTTATAGTAAAAAGTTTCAAAAGATTGTTAAGTCTTGTGGTCTAATTTAAATGTGGAAATAGTTATAATGACCAAATCTGGATTACATGACAAAAATATTATATAATTATTCTTTTAAATAAAATTAAAATATATGTTAACCTTATAAATAAATTGAAAAAATGGTATTGAATAAAAATTTTCTATTTTCATTATTCATCAAAAAATGATATTTATCAGAAAAATACCATACTTTCACCCTAAGATAATTTTGAAAATCTAAACTCAAAAATAGTTTTTATTTTATAAAATTAAATTTATAAATGTTTCTAATGTTAATTTTATATTAAGAACATTAAAAATAGTGTTTTTCTACATAAAAGGACTTAAGAAAAAAATAATATCTTTCATTATCAATTTGTTTTATTTATAAAAAAATCTAGACAATATATGAAAATTAATTATTAAAATTCATATAAAAATGATTAATGGATAGGTTTTGATTATCATTCTAAAAAACTAAAATAATTATTTTTGTAGAATGTCAGTGTTGTGTCTATCATATGCCAACTCAGTGTTGTGTGTGTCGTACAATAACCTTGTGTTGTGTTTATTGTACTCCAACTCAATTTTCAGTGTAACTTACATAAATTTTGTGTTTTGATTAACATATGTAATGATTATATAGTTTTTAAGTAATTATTGACTTAGTGCATTACAAGATGTACATTTTAAATTATTCACAAAAATGCCCAAAAAAACTCTGGTTTTTTCAAAGGTGACATTGTATGCATCCCAAGTATCACTACAGGGCATGGAGAAATATGAATTCATTACAAAAATCATAGATATGGGATCAAGTCTCACCTGAGGAATGATATAACAGTATTTACAAAATTTACATCTTCAGTTTCTCCCTTGGGTATCTAGCCTCACTCACATGAATAATAAATCCCACCCGACAAACCCATACCTTGAAAGCTAATGTATCTCTACTAGTGAATCAAATATTAACCCACCGAGCATGGTGAGTCTGTCCATGAAATATTTAAATCAGGATTCATATCCTCTCTAAGACCATATTAAATGATCCATATCAAGAAAGGCATTTAACTCATGAGAGTTCATCTATAATTTCATCCCAATAAATAAGCATCTCAATGTCACATGATAACCATTTAATCAATCAATGATTTTTAAGATAATAAACAATGAAAAAATTCACATTGTCAGGTAATAACAATTTTTCATAAGTGGGGAATAAGTGAAAATCATACCATTTAATCTATTGGATTTCCCTATAATAAATTTAATATAAAAAGCTATCAAGATTATTATTTAATCAAGCCTTATGATTTAGGCCAACTGAAAAAAGAAAAATTAATATATCAAGGAAAGCAAGCATGTCTAATAACACTATACACTATAATTTATCAGAAGGAAAAGAACCTATATTGGAAGGTTTTTTTAGAAAAACATGAAATTACCTAATCAAATAATTAATTTAAATATATTATCAGTTACTCAAAACAAATGCAACACTAATTAAATACAAAGAAATATTTCAAGTAAATTTTTTTAAAAATAGATCCTAGTGAATCACATGTCATCACTAACATTTTTATATCACAAACCATGGATCATACAAAATATTTTCATAAATAATAAAAGCCACTAAATGAGGCATGATAAATTATATAGTTCACATGTCATTATTTTCATTCCAAACATACAAGATAACACGCTTTCTAAACAAACAAATTAATGCATTTATACATGGAACAAGGCATTAACATAGTGAACAATGGAATTGTATTTAATATTTGAGTACTTTATCATAGAGAAAAGAACTCAACATAATGTATAAGCATTTATCATATGACAATGTCTTCAATTAATTGAAATGATTTATTGAGAATGTAATGATTTTATTAATTCTTTCCTAAGACAAAAGGAATAACACAAGGTGAAATTTATTATAGTTTTAAAATGGGAACTTCAAAAGGGAACCTAAATACAAGGTCCATTACTCATTCTATTCAATTTACAAGTTTATGTCATATGGCCATGATAAAGCACAAGGAAAATATATATTTTCTTCTAATTGGATGGTGAACCTAAAAAAAGGGGAGGTCGTGGGTAAAGAAAAAACATCAGGGATGTGTTTATCTACAAGGTAAGGTCAATATAGACTTTGAAAAATATTTAAATAAATTTAATATATAAAATCAAATATTTATTGGGAGGTTCCGTTGAATGGCCCAATGGTGCAATGTCAACGATGTTTCCAAAGGAATGATAACACCCCATGACTGATAACCATAGCATGAATGGTTCAATAAGGATATGGAAAAATCCTAAATTATTTCATTAAATGATATCATACTTTTATAGAGGGTCCTAACCAGTGACACAATGGCCTGATGCCAAAAAAGACAATAAATGAGTAGGAAAAGGATTATACACACTACCACAATTTCATGTCACTCTCTCTGTATGGTAACAAAATTTAATTCAAACTAAAATGAGGTAAATAAAATTATTTATAAGAAAAAACCAAAATTGGGAACAAGTAATATCATTACAAAGTATCTAAATTATAAGTGGAGGATCTAATAAACTAGGGAGTGTGGATCGTATTGCTTACACAAAGCATTATAGTGCCTCGTACTATGATGAAAGCATATCAAACTGACGGTGCAGTATCAAAACCCACATTCATATAGGAGGATCGGGCCACCGCACCTCATGTGGGAGGGAGGGAGAAACACATGAATTTAGTGTGGATGAGAGGATGTAATGAAAAAAGGAATGCGAAAAAAAGAAAAATGAAGAAAAATAAAATAAAAGGGAAGAACAATATTTAATTTGTTTTTTCAAAAATACACACTTCATGGAAAAAGAACATTGCATAATTAATTATTTTCATTCCATGAAGTTTCTCATTATAAATAACATGAATTAGGTCATATGGTCAAGTTCTTTGGGTCACATAGTTATTTAAACTATGTGTCCCACTACAATCCCTCCTTTATTAGTCAACCAACTTTAAATGAACCCCCAACCCCCCTGAATCATATTTTAACCTCTCATGAATCATTTTAATGGTCTATTTCAAGATATAAATAAAAAATAACTGGTACATTCTAGGATTAACCCACAATTTTATAATCATATTTTTATGATTTCAGTCATATGTTGAGTAAATAAGAATTTACACATTTTTTTACATCCAATTTTATGGAAGAAAAAAGAGATATTCTAATAATTGATTACTATTACCTTGATTTTTACCTGTATTTGTAGTTTCCCAGATGCACCAAATGTTTATGATTTTAATAAATAGTTTTTAGTCACTTCGAGAAAATGTTGATAATAATGAAAATTATTTTTTAACAGATTAATGATATAATTACCAATTAGTCGGAATCAAAAAACAATATTGTGGAAGAAACAAGGAAGTTAAATAATCATAATATGGAAATTTAATTGGTACCCTTATGACATATAAATAAATAATTAAAATAGTTGATGAGAATGTGAACAAGAAAAATGGTGGTGTTTTTTATAAAACATCCATTGTTTTTAAAAAAGTTTAGTCAGGTGAGAATGATCTTAAATATTTGAGGATTTATAATTTTATTGTTTAAAAAAATTATAATAAATCAGAACATTTAGATAATGGTTTAGATAATCTATAAATAATGACTAATAATTTTGTTTGAATGGATTATTTACAATACTGATATAGAAATAGTCATATTGATAAAGGTGACAAGAAATATTATGAGGTCACTTACTATGAATCAATGAAATCTTGTCATATTGACCTGATTGTATGAAGATAAAAATTAAAGGTAAAAAAATGCAATTCAAAATGAAATGAGAAGAAATATTATTAGTATAAAGGTTTCAATGTATTGAAATATTCTATCACATGGAGTGTCAGTGGGAAAATTCATCTAAAAACTATTCTAATAATTAATATTCCAAATAGAAAAACATTGGTACTTTTTCAAATTTACACATGGAAAATCAGTGTCTAATGGATAAGGTGAATACTTATGAATTTATTACTAATAAGTATTTTAATGAACATTATCATGGTAAGAAAAATTCTTCATATTCTGATAAAGATTCTTCCTCATTAGAATATAATACTTTACCGTTTAATGATTAGGGTTCCAAATTTGAAAAACTATTTAAAAATAAAAATTCCATGATTTGTAAAAATAATGACAATGATAAAGCTAACCATGATAATGTTGATTCATGAATATCCATTTTCAAAAAAATATATAATATCTTTCAAATGATCTTAATGAACCTAATCTTGAAAAATAATCTTTTTCATATTATTTTTTAAATAGTTTTGTCTTGGAAATATTTTTTAGATAAAGATTTACAAAATAAATTTTTTTTAAAACTAATTCAAATGTGAATAAAAAATATTCTTTAAAAAAAATGTAGACTTTATAGTAAGAGAAAACTTTTATCAATGATTACCAGTGGTAAAGGTAATATTTAACAATTGTATTAAAAAATTAAACCACATGGTAATAATTTAGGAATGGGGTTTACAAATAAAAAACAGACTTTTAGTAGTAATTACTTTGTCTCGAAAAGTGATTAATTTGTAAATAAGTTCCAAATTGTTGGTTATTGGGGGAAAATTGTTCCATTGAAGGTGTAAAATCTAATGGTATTCAAGAAGATTATTTTTTTTAATAAAGTGGTTAGCTATAGCTTTGTTTTCTGAAATTACCAAACTCATGACTGTTTTTTTAAAACAAATGTTATAATCTTTAAGAAAAAAGATAGAACCAACATGAAAATTAATAGATACATAGATAGTGGTTGTTCTAGGCACATCAATGGAAAACAATTTCTTAATGAATATAATCAAGATAAATGGTTGAAAATTTTCTTTTTGAAAAAATTCTCATAGTGAAATTGTTCTTAAATGTTATATAGTTCTTCATGGAGAAGCATATTTTTGAAATGTTTTATTTGTTGTAGGATTTAATAAATACTTTATAAGAATAATGTAATTATCTGATGAAGGGTAAATTGTCTAATTTATGAATTTTAAATATTTTTGTCATAGTTAAAATGGATAATTTATTCTTTCTACCAATCATTATGAGAATGTTTATAAAGTAAACAATGAATTCCTAAGTCATAACAATTTTCTGTGCCATAGTGAAATGGAAGATAACTCTTGGCTTTGAAATACAATGTTAAGAAACTGTAACATTATAAAATTATCTAAATGTTTTTACAAAATACTGGTTAAGGATTTACCAGAACATAGGGTTGATACATCTAAAATTATGTGACCCTTGTTAGTATTGTAATCTACTTATGTCAAGTTTTAAATCTATTAGTGAAGTCTCATCTTATGTTTTTTATATTTTGTGAAAATCACTTATTTCATCATATAAAAATAATAATTATTCATGGAAAATAGTATTTATATGTTATAGTTAACGATTTCAGTAGATATTTTTAGGTAAATATTTATACAATGAAATATGATGATTTTATTTATTTAACCACTTTTATATTTAGTGATAAAAATATTAATCAACACACCATGATAATTATTTATAGTGATCCTGGTGGAGAATTTTAGATTTCTAATTTTGATATATTTTTTAGTGAGAAAGGTATTGAACATAACTTTTCATAACCTAGAACTCTATAACAAAATAATGTTGTTGAAAGAAGAGACCTAATATACATGAAAAATATAGAATCATGCTGAATGAATACACAAATGCTATTTTTTTGGGATGAAACATTAAGTATATCCTTCCATGTTATAAATATTTTTTTAATTAAGTCATTTCATAATAAATATTTTAATGAGTTTTCGACTAGAAGAAAACCATAATTTTTTAATTAGAAGTATTTGGTCGCAAAATATTCATCCTAAATATTATTGAAAATGTACATAAGTTAGCACCTATGTCCTATGAATGAATATTTTTTATTAATCCAATAATTTTAAAGCTTATTGTTTTTTAATAATATTTGTGTACAATTCAAAAAACTATAAATTCTATGTTAGTTGAAATCAATCCATTTGTTTTAAAAAAAACTAAACATTCATCATAAAATGTTATTTTTCTAAAATTGATTTGTAACCATGATTTTAATGTTCTTATAAAAAAATAATAACACCAGAATTTGTTTGAAGCTATTACATAGAAATATTTTCTACCTGTTATTGATGAACTTGCTTTTGTAAACCCATGAAGTATGTTTTTTTAGAATCATCTCAGTGAAAGTATCATTATTGATATAGATCAACCATTTAGGACAATAATTTCATTAAAAAATAAAAATAAACCTTAGTTATCTTATACCAATTAGAATATATGGAACTTCATGATAATTTAGTTGATAAGGATTGGATTAAGGTAATTCAATATGAAGATAATGAGTTTGAAAAGAACAATGTATATACATTACTTGATAGACCTATAAAAACATTTATAAATTTTAAAAATAATTTTTTTAGAATATATGTTATCAAAATCAAATAATAATTATATATAATGTTAGAATTATTTTTATGGGATATAATTGATAACTGAAAATTAATTATGAATAAAATTATACTGTATTATCAATACATGATCTTATTCGAATGAATTTATCCTATACCAAAGTCCAGTTTTTGAAACATTTTCAAATGGATATAAAGTGTTCTATTCTTAATGGATATAGTCAGTAGAAACATTATGTTGAACAAACTCTTATTTTTTAAAATAAAAACATCCAGTATATGATTATAGATATACCAAATCCTTATATGGACATAAAAAAAATCCCATAGAGCTTGGTATGAAAGATTATATGGATTTTTTGGTAAAAGTAAATTTTGTTACGATAGGTATGGATCCAATAATTTTAATAAAATATGTTAATAAAACTGATATGATTAATAATTTTATGTTTATGAAATTATACTTGGTTTGACTAAAAAATATAGTATAGATTCCTTTTCATATATTATGAAGTATGAGATTGAAATGCATATGATGGGTGATTTAATATATTTCCATGGTTTCCAAATGTCACCAAAATGTGAAGGATGTTTATATATAAATATATGTTTATACAATATCTAGTTAGGAAATTTTTATATGAAAATACTAAAGGTATTAGTACTTCTACCGGAACCTCCAATACATTAGATGTTGATGAGACTGAGAAACTAGTTGATCAAAGTATTTTGATAGATATGATAAAAATTTTAATTTACTTAACTACAAGTATTCCAAATTAATGGTTTTTATTATGCTTATTTTCATTAAATTAAGAAAATAAAAAATCATCCCAAATTAATGATGTTAAATCAATTTTTCATTATAATAAGGAATATATGGATTTAGGCCTTTGGTATTCTTTTAAAAATGTTTTTGGAATTAGAATGTTTTTCGTATTCTGAATTTGGTTGATGTAGAATGGATAGGAAATGTGCATATGAAACATGAAATTTATTAGTATATTATTTAGATTCATGGTCGTGTATTAAAAAAACTCTCATTATCACTTTCCACTACTAATGCTGAATATATGGAAGATAGAAGTTGTTATGCTCATGTGTTGTGGATGCAAAACACACACACTGATTATGGATAAATCATTATTAAAACTCAAAATATTTTTTATAATACAATTTTGATTTCATTAAATAAAACCCATCACATCACTCATGTGATAAACACATAGATATAAGACACCATTTATTTCAAGATCACACATATAAAGGAGATATAATTTAATAATTCTTCTGAATCCGAGAATATATAGCAAAAATTTTTACTAAATATTTTAATTATAATTGATTGGAATATATTAAACTGAATCGATGAGTGATCACTATAATGCAATAATTCATATATTCTTCTTTATGACCCATCTCCTAAAATTAATACATTCATTTTCAAACAGGGAGTACATGGGATTTTCCAATACTTTTAGTTTTTCATAAATCGTTTAGTTTCATAAAATAATCAATTATTATAAAAAAAAGTATACGAATGATTCTTCCATACTAAATCGTTTTCCTCAGTGTCATAATTCTAAAAAAATTTCTTCGATTATAAGTTTTTATAATATTTTTAAATTGAAAACTTCTTCAAATGTTTTTTGGATTCAAAATTTTTTCATGGTCATTTTTTAAAGAATAATTACTTTTCAATATCATAAAATGGTTTTCTAATATAACATTCATATTCAAACTTTATTATAATGCTATCATAATATATTATTTTACCAAAACAATGATGAATAAGATATCTATACAAATGAATCTTTTGACTCAAAAAAGTACTCTTTTATTATTTTATTTATTTCATTGCATTAGATTGAAAATTTTTTCTTTATACTTTATTTTTTTATGAAAACATTTATAGTTTTTAAAAAAATATAAATTTATTGTAATTGGAATGATCTTCAATACGATAAAATATAAGATCTTTTAGTGTTCAAATCATCTTTAAAAAACCTTCTTCAATTAAATATTAATTGTTCGATCTGAGAGGGTTTCCATATCAACCATTTTTTTATTATGGAAGGATAACATTCACCCCCATCGCCTATAAAAGGGTTGATCACTCCATGTCACACGCTATTGTATCAGATAATTTGTTCCCAAGCCGCTGCACCATTAAAATAGCAATGTCTGATATTCTTCTATTTTGTCTGTTTTCTAGTTCTAGTTTTAGTACGAATGGAAACCAAGGGAGTATATGTGAAGTGGTTTGTTTTCCAACAAATACTCATTGAGTGTTCATGGTATGAAAACATGATTCAAAACCCAGGAAAATTATTTCATTCGAAGGATTGGAGTCAGTCTATGTATATATTTTGATCATATATTTAGAATTATATTATCCTAAATGAGTTTTAGAATTTTATACTTCAATTCAATTGATAAAAGATGAAGATAATGAAATTTTTTCCTTTACAATTATTGTTAAATGATATAATCTATCTTATAAGATGGTATCAAATTTTACTGGAGTTCCATTAAAATGATAATCTTACTTACCATCTCTTATTCTTACAAACATACATCAAAAAATTGATAAGAATACAGATGAGGATTATTTATTTTCTTATTATGGAAATTATAAAAAGTATTCCTTTTAGAATCTGGACTAAAGAGTCATTTCCCTATAGATGCAAGGATATGTGATTCTAAGAAAGGGTGATAAAGCTAAATAACTTTTTTTATGTATGGGTATTAATTTATTATTTTTGAATTTGATAATGATTAATTAGATAAGGAACATATTTATTATGGTAGAGAAAATGAAAATCATCTTTGGAGTTAATGATTATAATGTTTCTTGTATTTATCAGTATGATGGTTGTCAAGTGTTTGAATATTTTCATAGTTGTTAATAAATTTTATCCAGTCATAGAGATTATTTCCTTTAACATTGAGGACATGATTCCCAAAATGAAATTAATTTTTTATAATATGTGATAGAATATTGGTGTCATTTTGTTTGTACTATATAAGAGGCACAATTATTATGGAATGTTGTGGAACATTATAATATGGAAAATGGAAATGGTGACACTTCTCCACCTATAATGAAAATTAAACATATGATGATTTCTAATAATGTTTTTATGAATTTGATGAAATATATTTCCTAGAAGAATCTTGGGGATCTGGAATTCAGAATTGACCCTATCCCGGGAAAATGAGTTAATGATTCAGACTGTTGAACATCTCGAGGAAGTTGAAAAGTGAACGGAGGAAAATTAAATATTTCTTGAATCCAGATTTTTGAATGATTGAAGAATGGTTTATTTATGGCCTATGAGAATACACTAATTTTGATATCCCAAACCAATGATGTTATACAGGATAATGGAATATTTTTTAAATATATTTATTTCATTCATAATAAGATCCCTTATTTTTTTAATAAGTTAAAGGAAAAAGTTGTTGTTGAAGAATTTAATTTGATAGAACTAGACAAACAATCAGATCTGGAGTTAGCCATAATTAGTTTTTTATGAACAATAAGGCACTTGAGGGAATAAATTGAATAAATATAGAAAAATAATTCGATGAAGAAGGAAAATGTGGGGAGGAAATGAAGAAGAAGACAATGTTTTTCATGTTGAATATATTTAAGTATATGTTGAAAATTAATAGGAGGATGATCTGGAGGGAAAAAAATAATAGGATGATGATGAAGAAACTGAATCATATAAAGAATTATCGAAATCATCCTAATCCTTATTATGTTAAACATCTATATAAGGTAATGATGAGATAACAGATATCTCTTAGGAAGATAAATCCTCTTAAAAAATGGATTCATAATAATCTTCAAATAAGGAAAAAAGAAGATCAACATTAATATAAAAAGTTTTATGACAAAACTAAACAGGACAAATATGATGAAATTGTTGAATTTCAGATGAAAAGATAGTTTCAAAGGATGATGAAAAGAATCTTTCAAAGAATGATAAAAAAGAAAATCAATTTGACAGAAAAATAGATATAATTAAACCTTGGAATCCTTATTCATGATCACCAGATTCGAAGGTAATAATTTCTTTGAAAGGATTTGTTAATATATTTAAATACTTGATGAGGTTATAAGAAAAGATTCCATACATCCTTAAACATAAATAAATATTTCTGGTTATTCATAAGTGTTTTATTGAATGGTTATATTTGATAACAATTTTAACAAAATTATTAATTCATATTGATGTAGAGTTTATGTTTTTTCAATAAAATTCATGTACTCACCAAATATCATTAAATAAGAATATAATGTTGTCCAACCAAGTGGATTCTCATATTTTTTTCATGATGAACATTTTTTTAAATTGATACATCTATTGATAGAATTAGTAGAATCTATTAAAAAGTTATCCTTAGACATAGTTGATGGAGTTACATTTGTTTACTATTTCAAAGATGCTACTGATGAGCTAATTTAGTATGTGAATACATGGAAATATTTTTTTTATATGTGGTTGTTGATGACCAAACTACGAACATTTGAATATTAAATGATTGAAATGAGGGATAGTAATAAATTAATATCTATGGAATTCAAAAGGATAAATAATAAAGGCCAAATACGAAAAAATAAGAATTTAAAATCATGATAATAATCAGTGTCAATTCTATAAGATGAAAATATTTGAAAAGTACCTAATTAATAATGAAGGATTTTAATTATTTGAACTGTTTATGTACTTTTTAAAACACTTGATTATTTTTAATGAATAAATTTTCATACATTTCTATTGTGATACAAGTTTCTTCATTTATGATTGCTTAAATATCCTTCCATAAATACATCGATGTTTAGTTAGATTAATTTTCATTCATATGTTTTTTCCATCATTTAAGGAAGAATTAGATTTATTACTATTCTTTTTGAAAGTCACAATGGGGAAAAATATTTATACGAATGGGGGAATGATTTATAATGGGATACTATTTTATTAAAGGATAGTATTAATTATAAGGGGATAATTGCATTTAAAAGAGGAGACACTATCCTTTGGAAGGTATGTTTTATTCAAAGGGGAGAATTATTATTTATGGAAGATTTATTCTAATACATTTCATCTTATTCATATGAGTTATAAAAATATGGGGAGTTAATTTTTAATGAATATATAGGATTTAATTAAAAAAACAAAGGGTTGTATGTTTTTCAAGATATTTTTTATAATTTAGGTTTTCTGTTCTATTCATTATGAATGGGGGAAATTGTTGAGTCAAGAGTAATATTTAATACTTTTCCATTAATTTATTTGTTTTTAATTTACAAACTCTTCCATAAAATATGTTATCAACCTTTTTTAGCTCCCATGTATCTTAGTATGTTATTTTAGAAAACATTATATTTCGAAATATAAAAAAAGATTTAATGTATTATGAATATAAAAATAATATTCTTTAATTTTATCATCAGATTCAGAATTCATATGATATATCAGACATGACTTTATTTAGATCTGGAGTTTTACTTTTGTCTTATCTATTGTACTGAAAATATTTATTACCCTACGACTGATTCTGGTACCAATTCATTGGATTGACTCTGATATGGATTATCATATTGAAAATTAATACGTAATTCCATGGGGATAACCTATTTTTAAATTTTAAATACATATATTTGTGTCAAATGTAAGGATTATCTTATTTATTATATAGTTGTTAACTACAAATGATGTTAGATATTTAGTCATAGATGAGATATCGTGAGTAAGTTGTCTGAGCCCATTGTAAAGAACTCAGAAATATGACCATTGGATCAGTTTTTTATAAAGAAATGGTCATTTGAAAAAATGGAGTTGGTTCTTTAAAAATCAAGTCATCTAAAGATTTTATAGGGTGAACTGCTCATTCATAGTCTTTGTAATTATTTAGAGAGTTTTATATCTAATGAATCCTTTTCAGTTTTGTTTCCTTTTAAACATTTCCTTTTGTAATCATGTCCAATAATTGTTTTGATCATTGGATTTTAGGGATAGAAACATGGTGAATATGATCCATCAGATCTAAGGCTTCTAGGGCAAAGAAGAAATATTACAATCATTCTATCAAGGGATTTTGAGGGAGAAAATATAGAGATATTATGATCATCGCATTGAGATATTTCCTATTAAGGAAATATATACATTATATTAATTATAAAATTATGGATACCTTTAGTTACGGTTATTGAATACCTTATTATTAAGGTTAAAAACGTCAAAAAAAATTTATAGCTTGTAAGTCTTTCTTACTATTACTAGCTGTTATGTTTCTTTTTTTATATGTTCTTATTCCACATTGAATTTTATTTTATTTTATTTCTTCTATATATTATGTTTTATTGAGGTAATTTCAAATACTATAAAAACATACTATGATATAATTAGATATATTATGTTCTGATTATTCACTCTAATAACCAGACTATGTTTGAGTTCGATAAATCTATATAAATAGGTATTGTGTTTTGTGTTATTTAATTGTATTTTACAAAAAAATTTACCTCATCTTCTATGTAAAGTCATTATAATTTACTCTTATGACCCTACAATAAAATATATTTGATGTGGATCCTCCGCCAATTTTATGCATCTTTGTGTGGGAATAGGTGAGGTGCAATGTATGTCTTGTACATAAACTATTTTCACATGATGGAATCAATGGTATCTGATGATTAGCTTCATTTAAAAGAAAATATCATAAAGTATTTTCATATAACTGAATAAAGTGTATTTTTATAGATCCCTCTCATCATGATCGAAATTTATAATACTTTTTTAGGGACAATTACTGCTAATCGTACCATTTTTTGTTAGTGAATCTCACATCAAAGAGATGACTAGAAATAATAAAATTTTATTCTGTAACTTTTTTTGGGATCTTAAATTTACAGAGTCAGGTGAAATGAAATTTTTATTTTTATCTACATCCCCTGACATGGACAGTGGATAGAGAATTGGTGATTGATCACATCACTTGTTCAATGAATTATGAAATTCCTAAACACGATTTTCCTACTGTCATCGTAATTTGGGGATTCTGTAGTCGAATGGGAAGCTAAGTCAATATGAGGATGAAATTATTCTACTACATTATCATGAAATCCATATCTATATTACTAAAAAACATATATTTATTTTAAAATATCTTTTTGGGGATTTAAATGAATGTCATTTATTCATTCTTATGACAGAAATCCCTATAATATCATTCTAAGGATTAGCCAAGGGAGAAAACATTATTCATACATTATCCTTGGTGGGTTTCTTTCTTAGGATGTGTATAGTCCCTTCAATTTCTATTGAATATTCCTTTACTTTTTCTAACTAAATTTAGAGTTTCTTATATGACTTATTTTATATAGTGGGATTCGAGGGAATATAATCCATTATTCTAGAAGATAGACTATAGATGGATGGTTAGAGGAGTGATTGATTCATTAGGTTTTCTTATATTTGATAATTAATATTACATTTCAATAATAAGGAACAAGAAAAGAGGACCTCAAATTCCTAAGCACCTCATGATATGAGAGATTTCTTGCAACTGAATCTACCAGGGGAGAAACTTATTGTCAAAATGAATCATTTCAATGGTAAGAAGCTTCATAGTGGTCACCTTAATGGTGATGATTACCATTATGGATCAAAATTTTACTATATAAAGGATTCATATGGAGTATACATTGGGGAGTAAAATCATGGTTAACAATAGTAAGGAGAGTTCCTTATTGATTTTTGATCTTCTATCAATATGGACAGATACTGGATCTATCATAAATATATCTATTACAATAATAATTCTCATTAAGAATATTATAGAGGCTTTCATATTAAATTTTTTGGGGATGATCTCTAGTATCTCTCATATCCATGTTTTAAGGAGTACCATTACAACTATTACCACAACCTATGTAATTTGATAATGAATCAGTATGATCATGGGACACCATTGATTGATTATTTAGGTCCTCAAGAATAGAAGCATTGAGTAAATTAGGGTATTGGGTCTACTTGTATATTCTTGATCTACATTGGCTAGTTTTATTTTTCTATGATCTTTGTTGGGTGGTCAGATTCCCCTTAATGGGAAAAAATTTCATATCATGGAGATCACCTAAGTGACTCTTATGATACTATCATAATATGTCAAAACGGTTTCTAGGGTTTTGAAGGGATTTGTTCCATCCTTGAATTTACCATTTTAGTGGACAAATAATCACTAGTTAAAATAGGAATGGGTTCCAAATCTCATTATCCATTTCATGTGGTATTTTTCCGATGGGCCTCGTTGAGAAGTGAAAAAATATGTGTGTTCTCCATTGTGTCTATTGTATCATGATGATGAGACACTTAAATTTTGGGTTTGAGGCTCCATTCTTGACTCTTAACCACTACCTACAAAATCGTTATATCCAGGAATGATTGCAATTTAAGGGAAAAGATATATAATCATCCTTACATCATTTATAGGATGTGAGAGGTTATTTTTGAAGTTAGAACCAGAATATATGCTCCTTCTATGGTTTGAAAATGATGTATACCGACTCATATCCCCAATTATGTTCCATAATATGTTGAAATACTTGTTTTTAATTGGGTGAAGATATATGTTTTCCCCATACATGTAGCTGTAATTTTTCATTATGTTTCTCTAGGTGATACCAAATAATGCTAGAAGACATGATGAACATGTGAAGGTATATCGACCTAATCATAGTTTTCCACTATAGTTTTTTCTTAAAATTTCATTGAGAGTACAAGGATATGGTCCCACTCATAGTTTATTGATTTCATATCAGGGTGGGTTGAACTATGTACTCGAGTCTAAGTGATCCATGTTAGTACATATAGTGTGGTATCCTATGTAGATTAAGGGTTTTATGTTTCAAAAAATTATATATGGTGTCTACAATTAGGATAATTTTTTATTAACCCTTATTTTGTTCAAGCATGTCCATTTTTTGCATGTTGATATTCCTACCTCAAATGATGGAGAAATTTTTTATTATGTTCTTGATTGAGCCTCATTATTTTTTTTGAAATAGATACACATGTTGTTTTCTTCTTTTACACAAGCCACAACTATGTCGATAGTGGTTTGGGATTTATTTCATAGGGTTTTTTCAATATGGTATCCAGCATTAGGAGATATCCATTGAAGTGTTACACCTAAATTAACTTCTTCAACACCCAAAATTGATGTTTAATGGAGGTTTATAGGATATTTTTAATAATTGAGGATCCCTTTCATATGATAGATGATATTTACATCTATAATTGATGGAATTATTACATTTTGAATATAATTGATTTCTAGTGAATGTACCATGGGGTGTAAAATAGGGGAAAATTTAAAATTAGAATCATAAGTAGATATGTGCATGCACAAATTATTTCATTAATTTATCCATGTTTGTTCTAGATTTATTTTTTAATAGTCTAAGTAGGGAGGATATGAGTGAAACATATTTTTTTAAAAAATAATGGATTCATGATGGGTTCACCAGTTTTGTATCATTCTTTTTTTAGGTTTATTTCAAATGTGGTAAATTCATGGAACCAGAGACAACCATAGGTTCCAATATTAATGATTTGGACTTAATTACCAAAGGATTACAGTTATTGTGAATTTTGATAATTCCTGTAAGGGACTCAGATAGGTCGTGGGGATGGGAGTCCATTCTCATCAAATAATTTCGATGGAGAATGTTTCACACTCAATGAGTCTGTTATATATTTAGGTCATATTTTTTAATCATTTATAGACCGTAAATTCAATTAATTACCCTTCACATTTCTATTCCATCACATATTCATGTACGAATAACCATATATCTATATTATAAGTTCTCTATCAATGAAACTAGTTTAATGTATCGTAGGTTCTCTGTAGATGAAACAATCTACATGTATCATCGGTTCTTCAACATGTCTCAATATTTACTTGTTTATGCATTATTTTAATGGATTATGATTCAATAAAAATTAATTGGGAACTATGGAATATATTATTTTTTTGGTGAGGAAGATGAGGTTTTGATAATAGTATTAGGGCCATGAAAATAGATTCTAAAATACCCATTAGAATTTGAATAAGAATCCACATATTTCAATACCAATTAACAACATACATTATAACTTTTATGGTCATGTGAAAAGGACTAGATCATTCCATTTAACATATTGTAACAATCATGTCTAGGTGAAAGGTTCATAGTCAAGGATAAAATCAGACTTACACACATGTGGCCCATTTTGGTTAATCATTGAAGGAATATAAATATGTAAAGGTGTTATTATTTGGGAATATGGGTCGATGGGTATGGGATAAAAATGAAAAAGAAGTGAAAAATCCAATCATGGTGGTGGAATGATTCTACTAGGGATATGACCCAGTGAGGTTGATGGTGGATTGAAGGAGTTGAGTTTGAACCTTAGGGATCCTTCCTATATATTTCATGCACACAAGAATCAAATCTCATGTAGTTTTAAAGGTTGGGCCTTACACCAATGGGGGAGTACCTATTAGAGATGGTTTCTTATAACCATCAATTTTTACTTTGATTAAATGCATATTTAATGAATTTAAATATTAAAAATATTATTACATATTTTTTATTTTTCTCTATGTCTGTGATGTAATAATTTCATATATTATTTTTTTCACTAATAAGGTCATGGAAGTTCCCAACTATGATGACCAAAATGAAATGCTATATCAAAATTTTTAAATATGGTTTTGCGTTTGGATGAAAATATATGATGGGACACATAGCATAGATACCTTCAGGTGCAAGTCCTCTAAAGCATATGAGACTTCTTCTCATGAAGATTTCACATCGTAATCTCCATGAAGAGTGATTATGAGAAAAGACCAACGAGTAGGAATTCTACATGTTTTGGTGTCATCAAATATTCCTATCATCAAATGTGTGCAATGATCCTTAGAATTAAATAGTATCATTAATATGTTTCATGATTCGCGACCTTTGATTTTTTAATGAAATCCATAATGCAGATAGTTGGTTGGAATTAGGGAATGTTGGGTGTGTCATGAGTGGAATATTATTAATGGATAAGTCTAGGATGAAATTTTTCCATTCATTTATGGATTTTGATATCTCAGATATTTGATTGAGATATAACTATCACACAAAATTCCATGTTCATGGTTTAACAATGAGTTTATTTTAGGTAGTCAAAGAATGACGTATCAAGAATGAATGTAAATAAAACTCTCATAAAACCATCTTGATGAGATATTGATACCAAGGGATTATATTATATAGTAACTGTTCGTATATGGATGTTTTTTTTGTGACTTTATGTTCATTCTATTGGATTTCATGACCTATTTCTAGATAGTACTCTTTTATTTTCAGCAATAATGCCTAATCCCAATGAGAAAAATTCATATAGTGTCACACACTATGTTTTTTTTGTGGTATCAGTTAAATTATATATGAATATAAGTAATAAATAGATTCTTAAGATAGTGGAATAAGTTTATTCAAGCAAAAATGATTTCAAAAATTAATAAATAATTATTCATTGGATTGTGGGTAAAATATATTTATATATTTTATTTAACATTTTATAAATATCTATTTATTAGTTTTAAATAAAATATTTATTTATGAGAATAAATTATTTGTTTATTTATTTGGGAATTCAATAAATGGAAGTGTTGTTTGAGAAAACAGAGGTTGATCTCGTAGTAAAATAATTATTTGCAATATTGTAAATAATTATTTTCCTAGTTGGCATAAATTAATATTATAATAATAACACTACTTTGAATTTGTGACTTGTAATTTTATATATAATTTTGTTTTGCGCATGTTGGCGCACCATAAATAATGACTCAATATTATTATTAAAGGAATTTTTTTTCTATAAGTTTATGAATTTATATAATTATTGTTACACAATTAAATATTTTTATTGAACCCCATGTTGATAAATAGACACAAATATTTATTGTGCCACATACTAAACTACATGCCTTGTGAATTGAGAATTGATGAGCTCAACAATTTCTTTCTCAAATACCCTTCCCACCCATCTCAAGAACAATAGACGTTCTTCAAGGACAAAGAATGAGAAATCAAGAACGACTGATACAAGACACTCGAATCGCCATGCTAGCACTCATAGTGTGTGTGGTGGTGATCAGAGGCCATAAGTGCATGTGTGGATCTCCACTACATGTATTCAAGTTTGGATCCTCATAAGGGAAACAAAGTGATCTAGAAGGGTCATTTCAGCCAATCAATATGATCAAAGAAGAAAATACTAAATATCCATGTATTTTTTGTTTATGGAATTAATTACATTATTTATAAAAATGATGTGCTAGATCCATTTTAATGGTTTCAAAACACTTCCTGATTTATCTAAATCCAAGATTCTATTCCATGGATACTGGACTACATCTTTATATTGATCCTATAATAATCATTAATCATGGTAATGATTAATGTTGGGTTTTGTTCCAACCATGCTTCAATTGTGACTGGAGCATTAAACTAGTGTTATAGGGAGGATACATGACATTTTATAATTATTTAAATAATTAATTGATGATTTATTGATTTGTAATTTATTTTTTCAATTGTTGTTAAATATTTATTTTTATATGGATTTCTAGATCTGTTCTCCATCTTTTCATTTCTCACAGACATCACAAAAACGAATGACTTTTTAATTAAAATTTAAACACATAACTCATTAAGAGGCACCACTGATTCAACCTAAGTGACTCGAATGTACATGCCTTGTGTTTGTACTTACATACCATGTTCAACCATACACGTTGTGTAAACCAGAATACAAATTGTGTAGTCGTGTAAAATGCATCATGAGTCATTCGGAAACTACTCAATCCATGTGAATTTGTTACACGCAGTGCAGTTAATTTTACACAGCGTGTTGACTGTTAGGTCGGAAGAAGCAAGGAAGATGGCAAGAGGGGGGGTGAATTGCCTTTTAAAAAATTGATTAACAAATTAAAAATCAAAGTAAGGAAATAAAGAGGCAAGACACACAAAATTGATAACGGAGTTCGGCCAAAACCCGGCCTACGTCTCCGCTCCCAACTCAACCGTTGAGAGATTCCTACCGCTTGCTTTTCAATGGTTTTAGCAAGAAACCCACTAGGCTTTGAGGTAGCACTAGGACCTATTACAGCTTGCTTTTTGTGGTTTAGCAAGAACCCACTTGCTTTTGATGGAATAGCAAGAACCCACTAGCCTTTTTAACGGGTGAAGGCTAGCTCACCGAAACACAAGCCTTTTAAAAGGAAAGGCTTGAAGAAACCTCTTCACACCTTAATGGTGGTGTGAGAACCCAAAGAAAGGGAGATGAGAAAAGAGTTTGGGGTTTGTAGGCACAAACCCAATTTTAAAGCTCAAAATGAATAAAACACTAAAAACCGTAATTGGAGAAGTCTTGGGTGCCTTTGATTGATTGGAGATGTTGAAGGCCGCTTCCAAGCTTCTTTGGAGGAGCTCCTTGGGTGTGGAAGTTGTTGGAGCTAGGTGGGTTCCTTTGAGGAAGTCCGCCGGAGGTACGCCAAATGATCCAAAATATGTCCGTTGGCTTCGTATATGTTCCGGTAGGTGTCCGGGGCTTCCTTGGCCTTTATTTATAGGCATGGAACCCTTGGGGAGGCTTCGGAGCCGTTGGAGAGGCTTAAAGAGCCGTTGGGAGCCAAGTGGGCCAGCCTGGTCAAACTGCAACGGCTAGTTTGACTGGCTCCACCGGCTGGCCGGTACAGTCCCACCGGCTGGCCGGTGTGTGCAAAATGGCATAGGATTCTTGTCCAGGGTCCACCGGCTGACCGGTACATCTCCACCGGCTGGCCGGTGCCTTGATAGAGAAGAAGAGTCTTGATCCAGGCTCCACCGGTCGACCGGTGAGGAGCCACCGGCTGGCCGGTGGAAAGACAGTAGGTCTCACTATTTGTGCTGGGTGCCACAGGTCGACCGGTGGCAGAGCCACCGGTCGACCGGTGGGGAGGCAGTAGCTACCCCTTGAGTCTGGGTGCCACCGGCTGGCCGGTGGTGAAGCCACCGGTCGGCCGGTGGACTGAATTTCAGTCCATTTCTGCCTCTTCCTTGGTCAACTTCTTGGCAATCAAATGCCTATCAACACAAACACTTAAAACACAATGTTAGATAAAAATGAAAGTGATTGTGATCATGAAAATCAAACAACGAGAGGTTCGAGATGTACAACAATATCCCCCTATTTTGATGATCACAATCACTTAAACAATTAAAGTAAAAACATGAATTGAAAGGAATGCTTAAATAAAATGAAATGTAAAGCAAAGCATGATCAAAAAAGTTTCTCCCCCAATCAATCAAGAAATTCTCCCCCTTTGTGATTATCAAAATAGAGTGGGGCATAAAACTTGATTGAGGGAAATTTTAAAAAACAAGATATGGGATTTGAAAATCAATTGAAATTTTGGAAATTGAAAGATTTGAATCAAAAATTGAATAACAGTTTGAATTGAAAGTTTTGAATCAAAAACCAATTGAATTTTGAAATTTGAAACCAAGAGTTGAAATTGAAAGTTTGAATAAAATTTGAAAATGAAAAGCTTAATTAATCCTAACTCCCCCTAAATAAAAACAGTAAATCACCGGGGAAAGGAAACTATTTTTGGCCCGGAGAGACTCGCAAGAAGGGATTTTTCAATCCAAACTTGTCTCATAGCGGGTCTTCTCCTATAGAATTCATCGGAAAAGAAAAAAGACTTGGGTTGGCCGTACCGGGCATTTTTGCAATCACACTCATAAATGAGGTGCCCGGGTTTTTTGCAATAATTACAAAATTTAAATTCGGAGCTCCCCCTTACAAAAATAGTTGGAGCATGGGAGGAGGAAGCTTGGTTGGTGTAGCCAAGTCCATGTGTGGTTCTAGAAACACGTTGAGAACCAAGGAGATTGGACAAATTTTGTTCACCTTGGGTGAACTTGGCTAGGGTCTCTCTTAGATCTTTTATGGTTGATTCCATAGAATCAACATTTGGAAAATTTTGGATTTTGAGGGAGAGTTCCTCCTTCTCTTTGAGAAGTTGGTCTTTTTCGGAGGAGAGTTTTTTGAAAGACTTTTTTAAAGCAACAAATTTTGACGATAAAGTATGAAAACCTTTTTCTAGTTGATCTCTAGCGTATTGGAGATCTTCATAGGATAAATGATTTAAAGAATTTGAATTTGAAGAACATGAGGAAGAGGAATCGGAAGAAGTTACCTCATGGAATGCCATTAGGCATTTGTTACCGTTGTCGCTTGAGGAGGAGGAGGAGGAGGATGAGGAGGTGTCACTCCATGTCGCCTTGAGGACCTTTTTCTTTCCTTTTTCCTTTTGCGTGGCCCGTTTTTTGTTGAGTGGGCAATCGGGCTTGTAATGGCCCTTTTCGTCGCACCCGTAGCATTTTACCTTGGGCTCGGGTCTTGCGGTGGGTTCTTGCTTTCGATGCTTGCGGGATTTCTTCTTCTTGTGCTTCTTCATAAACTTGTGCATTTGGCGGGCGAGATTCTCCATTTCCGAGTCGCCGCTTGATGATGAGGACGATGAGGAAGGAGATGAGGAAGAAGATGAGGAGGAGCTTACTTCCTTTTGTACCTTGAGGGCAATGTTCTTTGGTGTCTTGATTGGTGTGCCCTCCTTTTGTGCTTGCCTCCTCATGGTGATCTCGTACGTCATTAGAGATCCAATGAGCTCCTCTACCGGCATATTTTTGACGTCCTTAGCTTCTTGGATCGCCGTCACTTTAGGTGCCCATGAGCTCGGAAGGACCCATAAGATCTTCTTGACCATCGTCTCAGCTGAAACATCATCACCAAGGGACTTTCTCCCATTGCACACGTCAGTAAATCTAGTAAACATTTCAGAAATAGATTCATTTGGATGCATAGAAAATGACTCAAAATCTTGACGATACATGTCCAATCGAGTGTCCTTGACTTTGTTGGTCCCCTCATGGGTAACCTCCAAAAGTTTCCAGATTTCATGTGCGGAGGTGCATGTGGAAACTCGATTGAACTCGTTTCGGTCAAGGCCGCAATGGAGAGCATTCATGGCTTTGCCATCAAGCTCGAAATTTCTAATGTCGTCTTGGGTCCATTTGGATTCGTCGGGGGAAGAGAGAGTGTAACCTTGCATGACTATTTTATAAATGGGATATCCTATGCTTCTAAGGAAAGTAGTCATGCGGGTTTTCCAATAATTATAGTCGGACCCATCAAAAAATGGAGCCCGACCCAAAGAGTAGCCCTCGGGGGCGAAAGAGGTTGATGCCATCTTAATGGATCTTAAAATTTGTAACCGGTTAGGGTATTACACAAATTTTCCTTTGATACCAATTGTTAGGTCGGAAGAAGCAAGGAAGATGGCAAGAGGGGGGGTGAATTGCCTTTTAAAAAATTGATTAACAAATTAAAAATCAAAGTAAGGAATGCAGCGGAAATAAAGAGGCAAGACACACAAAATTGATAACGGAGTTCGGCCAAAACCCGGCCTACGTCTCCGCTCCCAACTCAACCGTTGAGAGATTCCTACCGCTTGCTTTTCAATGGTTTTAGCAAGAAACCCACTAGGCTTTGAGGTAGCACTAGGACCTATTACAGCTTGCTTTTTGTGGTTTAGCAAGAACCCACTTGCTTTTGATGGAATAGCAAGAACCCACTAGCCTTTTTAACGGGTGAAGGCTAGCTCACCGAAACACAAGCCTTTTAAAAGGAAAGGCTTGAAGAAACCTCTTCACACCTTAATGGTGGTGTGAGAACCCAAAGAAAGGGAGATGAGAAAAGAGTTTGGGGTTTGTAGGCACAAACCCAATTTTAAAGCTCAAAATGAATAAAACACTAAAAACCGTAATTGGAGAAGTCTTGGGTGCCTTTGATTGATTGGAGATGTTGAAGGCCGCTTCCAAGCTTCTTTGGAGGAGCTCCTTGGGTGTGGAAGTTGTTGGAGCTAGGTGGGTTCCTTTGAGGAAGTCCACCGGAGGTACGCCAAATGATCCAAAATATGTCCGTTGGCTTCGTATATGTTCCGGTAGGTGTCCGGGGCTTCCTTGGCCTTTATTTATAGGCATGGAACCCTTGGGGAGGCTTCGGAGCCGTTGGAGAGGCTTAAAGAGCCGTTGGGAGCCAAGTGGGCCAGCCTGGTCAAACTGCAACGGCTAGTTTGACTGGCTCCACCGGCTGGCCGGTACAATCCCACCGGCTGGCCGGTGTGTGCAAAATGGCATAGGATTCTTGTCCAGGGTCCACCGGCTGACCGGTACATCTCCACCGGCTGGCCGGTGCCTTGATTGAGAAGAAGAGTCTTGATCCAGGCTCCACCGGTCGACCGGTGAGGAGCCACCGGCTGGCCGGTGGAAAGACAGTAGGTCTCACTATTTGTGCTGGGTGCCACAGGTCGACCGGTGGCAGAGCCACCGGTCGACCGGTGGGGAGGCAGTAGCTACCCCTTGAGTCTGGGTGCCACCGGCTGGCCGGTGGTGAAGCCACCGGTCGGCCGGTGGACTGAATTTCAGTCCATTTCTGCCTCTTCCTTGGTCAACTTCTTGGCAATCAAATGCCTATCAACACAAACACTTAAAACACAATGTTAGATAAAAATGAAAGTGATTGTGATCATGAAAATCAAACAACGAGAGGTTCGAGATGTACAACATTGACTAGGATAGATAGGCACACATACACAGGATTACACTCTGTGTTTCCCACTGGACATGGCATGTAGTCTCTTTAGGTTAGGGGGAAAACCGTGTATCCCATAAATGAATATACCAACTTATTACCATGTAACAAAGAGACAACACGGCATGTGTCTAACTATACATGTCGTGTACAAGGAAATTTCAAAATATCACCTCACATGATGAGTCTCTAGGTAGCTTATTTGGTAATAAGATAATGGTATTACACTTCGTGTAGTCAGAACAACATGCCATGTAAGTTACCAAATTTCACAAACATTAAACATTAATGTTTCTATAATGTTTAGTACTTCTTATCATGAATAATCATACTACATGTTGTAACTCAATTCATTGAAGCAATATGAATTCCATATATGATAAGCGTACAAAAATAAATTAATATAATACATGTGTGGTGGATTCTAATGGGTATTCACCAACATACCTCCAAGGAGAATTTAAATACAACAATGAGAATCTCATTGAAATTACAAAAAATATTAAAATAAATGGGTTGATTGATTAAAGATAACAATTAATTAATTCAAGTTAAAATTTTAAAATAATTACTATTAATTAATTAAATACATGTTTTATTAAATACGTAACTCGTTGAATTCATCTGGGAAATCATGAGCTAGACAATGCCCTTTGTATGTGATTGGTTTCCTTTTAATTTATTTCTTATATTAATTTTTGGCATGTGAGCCATCTCTCCAATTAATATGTTTGGAATGAATTCCCGTTGTTCCTTTTATGTAAATCCATATTTTTACTCCACACTTACATGTGAGTTTAAAAAATTAAATGTCATGTATGGAACTGCCTACATAGTGAAGACAGTTCATGTTGGAGACAAGATGAAACCCATCCCATGAGATACAAAGGTGGACTAGTGGAATCCATTAAACACAAAATCAAAAGGATGAAGGTGTTTCTCCGATATGTATGTGTCTATTTATCAACCACTAGACAAAATAACAATTAGAAAAGATCATTATCATTCAATTTTTTATATTTTATTTCTGTCAGTTGGACGGTTTATCATTATAGGTTTTTTGTTGTGATCACATAATTAATGAATTAAAAAATCATGAAAGATGGAACTAAAATAAAACAAGGCTTATGCATAAATATTATCCGGAAATGGTTAATTAGTTATGTATGTTCCACATAGTATTAACAATCATGTTATAATGATAATAATTAATTCACGTATAAGAGAAAAAAATCCATCAAATAAAATATTTAGTCAGAACAAGCCTTACGTTACTTGATTAAGGTCAAAAAATATATAAAACAATGTGTTTGTAAAACCCTTTGTGGAAGACATACATTTATATAGTAATCCCGTTTAAATGTTTTGGGTTGACTTAACCATATTACATAAAGAGGAGTATCCCTTGCTAGACTCAGTGTACTATTGGAGGTATGAGTGGAGGAAATCCAAAGTCAAGATTTTGAGATTGGGGATTCCACTAAATAGATCAAATAGAAAAAATAATGCAGTTGGAAAAGACTCTCCTACCTAAATACCTTCAAATAGCTATACCAACAATTTTTGGGGTTACACAAAGATGAATATGGGTCCTTTTTACAAGAATGCCATGGAAAATGGAAATTTCGAGTTCAATGGTGAGTACCATTATGACTTGATAAAATAGTGGGAAACATTATAAAATTATGTTATTTTTTATCATAAAATATAACCTTGAAATTACTAATGATATGATCTTTTAAATGCAGAATAAAATTACAACATCTCCAACCACACTATCCCTGCCATCAATTATACATAAAGACAACATCCTCACTGGCAGTAACTTCCAGGAATGGTTTAGATTCCATTGAATTATTCTATGACCTGAAGGGGTGTTTTATGTGCTCGAGTCTACATTATCATATATGCATTCCCAAGAGGCATGTGGGAATGAGTTCTTGGTCTACGAGAAACATATGAATGATGCGGTCGACATGCAATATTTGGGGCTATCATCAATTTCTAGGGAGCTCATGTTGTCCCATGAAAACATGGATTCCTATAGCATGTTCAAGAACCTCATTGGTCTTTACTAAGAGTGAGAAAGAGAAGAACAATTTGAGATATCCATGGAACACTTTAGACTAAGCATGAAGTGGGTTCCCCAGCTGGGCCTCACATAGTCAAGTACATTAGCTACATTGAGCACCCTGAGGTTCTAGGGTTTAAAATAGGTGATTAACTAGGCACTAATCACATTTTTGCATCACTCCCTCATATCTTCTCATATTTTGTTGTTAATTTTAATATGAACAACATTGGGAAGTCTCTATACAACCTTTTTATCCTTATTTATGAAGTGTAAATATATATGATGCTCAAAAAGCCTTCTATCATTATGGTGAATACGAAGAAAGCGAAGGAAGAGAGATTTAAGACCAAATACACTTCACTCCCTTCCATGAAAAGGAATATCAAATGGTGGAAGGTGAATAAGATGATTTTTGTTTCTCATGTGGAAAGAATGGAAACTAGAAAAAGAACTGAAATCATCATAAGAAGCAAAGAGATTCTTCATGTATATTTGTTATCGAATGTAATCAATCAGTTTATAAATTTTTTTATTAGATACAGATTATGGTTATCACATATATATCCAAAAACAAGAACCATGTAGATTCAAGAAGCCCGAATGGGTTGAGGTAGATCTACAACCATCCAACAGATCCAGTCCTATTGTAGTTGCTATCATGGCCTAAACCTCACATTGCCAACTGGGATAATCATGGTATTAAAAGGGTTTTCATTATGTGTCTTCTCATACTAAAAACATTATTTTTGTATCCAGATTACATATAGATGGATTTATTTTCATTATTTTATATTAATCTTGATTCTTTTAAAAAGATAGAATTTTTTGGTAGGGCACATTTATATATACGTATTTACTTACTGGATACACAAATCAGATAATGGAAATGGATAACAAAGATACTTCAAATGGATCATACCACACCAAACATTAGCATCACTAGTTAGGTCATGTAATCAAGAAATGATTCAGAATGTTACATGAAGATTGATATTTAGATTATTTCAAACTGACACCACATGGCATATGTCATCCATGTTTACAAGGCAAAATGACTAAATATCCATTTAGTGTGAAAGGTGAAATGGATAATGAGAATCTTGAATTGGTTCATAATGTTATTTGAGGAACATTTTAAATTAAATAAAGGTGAGGGAACTAATAATTAATAAATTTTACTAATGATTTTAGTAGATATGGATATATCTAATTAATGAGGTATAAGTTGGATTAATTTGATAAGTTCAAAGAATAAATGAATGAATTTGAGAACTATATTTGTAAAAATATAATGAATCTACACTCAGATTGAGGTAGAGAATATCATAACCAAGACTTCATTTATTACTTTCTGGAGTTTTAGATCTTATCCCACCTCACTTCTTCATACATGCCCTAATTGAGTTGTGTGATTGAAAGGACAAACTGAACCTTGTTGTACATGGTGAGAATAATGACGAGTCATGTGAGTCATCCATTATCTTTTAGGGGATATGTTTTACAAATAGTGACACACATACTAATAAAAGTACCAACTAAATCTATAAATGGTATTCCATATGAGTTATAGAGTGGAAATAAAGAAATGTTATTGAATTTACATGTGGGGGGAAGTGATGTGTTTGTTAATACCTCTTCAAGTAAAAAACACACACCCCAGAGAAGAAAGTGTAACTTTATAGGATACCCCAAGAAAAAAAGGGAATATTACCTATATAACCCCTCATACAAAAAGGATATAGTGGAAAGACATGCCATATTACTTGAGAGGGATCACATATACAAAAGTGATAGTGGGAGTGAGATAGACTTCAATGAATTCGAGGATCAAGGTACCCAAGAGTCAGTACATGAAAAGATTCCACAAAGCCCCATGGATGAAAGAACTATTCCAGAGACATAAGAACTATGTAGGAGTTCATGAGAGGTTATAGAAATAGAACAGTATGGATTTCTAGTTACTGAGGAAGGTCACTCATTATATGTTGATAATAATGATCCTCTAACCTAAAAAAAGCAGTATGTTGCAAATATGTTTTCATGTGGCTTGAATCCTGGAATTCTAAAATAGATTCCATGTACAAAAACAAGTCCTAATTTTTTATAGATTCTCCAGTTGATTTAAAGCATTCTAGTTAAAAATGGGTTTTCTAGAAGAAACTGGACATGGAAGGAGAATTCAGTCCAAATAAGAAACAAAAATTCAGAAAAGGGTTCAAGTAGCTTCAAGGAACTGACAACGATGAATCATTTTCATTAGTAATTATTATTAAATCCATAAGAATTATACTGGCCATTTCTACTTACCATGACTATAATATTTGGAAAATGGATTTCAAAATAGTCTCCCTTAAGAGGAACCCTCAGGATGATTTCCACATGACACAACCAGATGGATTTATAACTCAAAATGATACCAATAAGATATGAAAATTGCATAAATCCATTTGTGTATTAATGAAAGCATCCAGATCATGGAACATTAGTTTTGATAAATCCATACAGAAATTTGGTTTTATCAAGAAGGAATGTTTTCCTTGTGTCTACAAACAATTTATTGGGAGTATAGCAATTTTCATAATATTATATGTTGATGAAATATTACTTACTAGAAATGAGATACTAGTATTACAGTCTATTAAGGCATTGTAAAATTGAGGATTCTACATGAAGGAATTGAGTGAGGAATCATATATTATTGGGATCAAGATCCATCGTGATAGGTCCAAGAGATTGTTGGGCCTAAGTCAAAGTAAATATATTGATAATATACTGAAGTGATTTAGTATAGAACAATCCAAGAGGTGATTTTTTCTAGTGTCACATAGTATTCATGTTTCAAAGAAAATGTGTCCTCAAACACATTAGGAAAGAAAGATAATTGAATGGACTCCATATGCATCATTGATTGGGATAATTATGTATGTCAGTCTATGTAATATGTGGATGTCACCTACAAATTCTGTACGGTAGGCTGATATGAAGCCGACATAGGTGAAAGTCATTGGATGGTAGTCAAGAAAATCCTAAAGAATTAGAGGCATACTAGGGATACGTTACTAGTTTATGAAGGATATTAGGAACTAGTTAACTAAGGATATGATGATTCTAGTTTACAGACTGATCAAGATGACATGATGTTACAAAGAAGATACATGTTCACTTGGAATAGAGGTGTAGTGAGCTAGAAGAGCTCAAAAAAGAGTGTGGTTGATGATTTTATAGTAAGGTCTGAGTATATCATTAATATTGAGGTAGCAAAAGAAGTAGTTCGAATGTGATGATTAATTCATGAACTATATGTGGTACATAGCTGTAAATATCTCATCACACTCTATTGTGATAATATAGCAGTGGTGGATATTGTAAAAGTGCCAAGGTCACATCAGTGGAAAATTCACATACCTTAGAAGAATCATCTCTTGATGTATTTTTCTCAAAGAGGTGAATTATTAGTCAGATGTATTTTTGTGGAATACAATGTGGCAGACCCCTTGGTTAAATCCTTGAATGAGAAGAAACATGATCATCATGATATTTTTAGTGAACTATATATCATAAGAAGTTGGCTCTAGTCCAAGTAGGAGTTTGTTAGAGTCAGTGCCCTAGAATAAACTATTTTTACTTTGATTAAATCCATATTTAATGAAATATAAATAGTAAACATCTTATTACTTATTTTTCATCATTCTACATGACTGTGGTGTAATAATGTTGAAGAGTATTTATTGTATTCAAAAAGTCATGGAAGTTACCCGCAATGATGAGAACATTGAAAAGCTACAAAAATATTTTTAAATATCATTCTGTGGTTCTATGAAATAATATGATGGGACACATAGCATAAAATATATTAGGTTTGATTAATCATAAGAAGATAAAACTTCCTCTCATGAATTTTTCACTTGGTAATCTCCAAGATAGAAGATCATGAGAACAGAACCGCCAGTAGAATTCAGCATGTTTGGGTATCATTAGATATTAATAAATTTGATAGTGTGTATTGATAATTAGACTTCATTATTATTATTAATATGTGTCATGACTCACACAATATTATTTACTAATGAAAACATTCAGTCAGACAATTGATGGGAAGTAGGGTACATTGGGTGTGTCATGAGTGGCAAGTTATTAATGGATAGGTCGAGGAAATAATTTTCTCTTCCATTAATGGATGTTGACATCTTGGCCCTTTGATTGAAATAAAACCATCCATTTAAATTACATCTCCATGGTGGTACAATGAGTTTATTTTAGGTATTTCAAGAATGAGGTATCAAGCATAAGAGTTGATGACCCTATCATGAAACTAGCTTGATGATATATTGAGACAAAGTGATTATATTACATAGTGATAATTCATATGTGGATTTTGTTGTTGTGGCAATAAGTTCTTTATCATGGTTTCCTTAAACCATGGTTAGACAATACTCATGGACATTTTTTTAACATGCCTAATTCCAACAAGAAATTATCCTAGAGGGTCACACATTCATTGTGTCAGCTAGTCTCGGTTAAATTCAATTTGAATTTAAATAATAATAGTTTTTCTCTAGATAGTGGAATAATTTTATTCAAGTTAAAATTATATCATAAATCAAATAAATATATAATAATTGGATTGTGGGTAAAATATATGTACTTATTTTATTTAACATTTAATAAATATGTATTTTTTAGTTTGTTAATAAAATATTAATTTAAGTGAATAATCTTTTTATTTATTTATTTGGGTTTTCAATAAAATTAAGTGGTGTTTGAGTGGACCATGGCTGGTCCGGTAGTAAAATAATTTTTTTCAAGATAGTAAATAATTATTTAAATATATGGAAGAAATTAAAATAATAAAAACATTGCTATAATTTTGTGACGATGAATTTTAGTTATAATTTCAATTATTAATGTTGGAGAACTATAAATAATGACACGATATTTTTAGTAAAAACATTGGATTTATATAATGTTATTAATGAATTTAATTTTTGTTATTCAGTTAAATATTGTAATTGAATTCCCATGTCTATAAATTGACATGTACATCTATTGTGCCATGTACCGAACTGCATGCCCGATGAATTGAGAAGTGTTGAGCTTAATAATTTCTATCCTGATTCCTCTTCCCTCAACTCTAATCAATGAGAAAAATTCTTCAAGGTGGAAGAATAAGTGATCAAGGGCAACCGATACAAGACACTTTCTTTGCTACGATAGAATTCGAGGAATGAGTGGTGTCTATTGGAGGCCATCAGAGCACGTGTGGATCATTTTTAGAGGGATTCTAGTTTGGATCCTCTCAAATGAAATGAGATAATCTAGAACGGTCATCCCGACATCAACATAAAAAATTAATAAAATACTAAATATATAGGTATTATTTTCATTATTAAATTAAATAAATTCATTATAAATATGATGTGAAAGATCCTCTCTTGAGGTTTTGGGCCTCTTCCTTATTTATATAAATCTTTGATTCTATTCTCTGAAGACTAGCTTTCATCGTTGTATTGATCCTAGAATAATAATTGATCGTGGTAAAAAATATTGTTCAGTTCTGTTCCAACCATCCTTCCACTACTCCTGAAATCTTTAGTCCAAAGTTTAATTAATAGGGAATATGACCTAGTAAAGGTTATCATAGCATTCAATATAGCCCTTATAGAGGATGATAACATAGTTGAGGGTTTAATATTACTGAGAGGCCCAATTAAGAGTTTTAATTGTTACATTGACATGATCACTACTACACTCCAATCCCACAGGTGTAATGGTTTGTTTCAAGAAAAATTATAGTTTATGATCTCCACATCAAAATATATTACATGTGACTAGACATATAAATTAATTGGAATAATGGGTTGTTCTTCCTCATTATCTAGTGGATTGGTATGGGGATAGGAAAATACAGATGAATCTGACATCCTGCATGAATGTATAGTGGTTACTTTATGATGGATGTTGTTTTATATCCTCATTAGTTGGTGGTTGAGGTAGAGGCTATGAATGGGTAGTATAGAAGAAATATCTAATTAAGTAATTCTTATCTTCATTAATTTTTATAAAAAAACACTTCCCAATTATTATGTATCTATTCGGAGCACGTTTACCACTAAATATTCTTCACATTTTTGGAAGAAGATGTCACCACTCCAACATTGATTTTTTCAACCCCACTATTTAATTTAAGATCCCCATTATCACTAGAATAAATGATTTTGAATACTTCAAGGACAATATATTTTAGGTTGGTTATATGAAGGTATTCAATTAATATTGGAATTCTTAATTGGTATAGGTTCATACTGATGTGTCTTATCCCCATGTTGAATCGATTAGATGTCTACGGTGGATGTCTCACTGAGGGAATTTTGGAGCCTCATTATTGGAAAATGAGAACCACATTGACCATTCAAAAAGGGACCAACATGAATTTTATTGGAATACAGATAGATGGTAAATATAGAAGAAGTGTAAAATTTCCTAAGGATACCTCATTCCACGTATTATTATCACCATATGTGATGTGGTGGGGAAATGGGTTTCTTCCACAAAAGTGTATCTCTTCTTGGGATGGTTTCCTTTTTGAATGAAAAAATGTGTTATCATACTTGTAAAGGGTTCCTCTTTGTGGGACGGGATCTTAGATTATGATTTCGTGGTGGGGTCTCATTTCCCTTTTTTGATATACAGTAAAAAAATTCCTATTGAATACATTTCATGGGATTTTCATCAATCGAAATATCTCTTCTCTATGTTTGATCAGATAGTTTTTGGAAAAAAGAAAATTTATTTAAAGTGCATTATAATTACATTTAGTCGAAATGGTCATCCAACTATGTAACATACCAGTCACTATATATAAAGTAGTAAAAACCTTCAACACTCACCAAAAATAAGTTTTTCTGCAAGGGAGTTAAATCGATGACATGCACGTGTGGGATGATTTTACAACCACATACATAAAAATAACATTATTTTTTTGGGGTGTGATGTGAACCACTCATACAGAAAATGAAAAAATTTTATAGGGGTATGATGTTACACCCTAACATCATATGGAAAAATATTAATGGGGGGTGGTTTGTTACCACCTCAACCTGAAGATGAATATATCCTTATAAGGGAGGCATACTATTTACACCTCACCCCACATCCTGTTTTCATTTACATGGATACCTAGTAAAGATTCCATGTCATATAATGTGAATACCTATGAAGAAATAAACTTGTTTCTTTTTTGATCTGTTTACTTTACAGAATTTAACATCATACAAAATTATAAGGTATTTCCCTCAAATTAAAAATGAACTCTACAGGAATATGTTTTTAATTTTTAGTTCCCTACCCATGCGTATCATGGGGTTTATAGCCACAATCAATATATATAGAAGTGCATGTCTCTATATCTTACTTAATAGTTGATCATTGGAGTATATAGGGATGTCCAAACATTGAAAAATTAGATCACATTCTTTTAAACATAGGATCATCTAAATCAGGAATATCATCAAATATAGATTTTTTAAACTCAATTCATTTTAACATATTATATACATATATCTTCATAAATTACTCATCATTGTTTCCAAATTCTTTTAATCTCTTAAACATATCTCAAAATTATTGTAATATCATTATTAATATTGTTTACTAGAACTTATTGTAAATAAATTTAATTTTCATAGATATCTATTTAGAATTTTGTATAATACAGTGTCCCTAAGATGAATCCCATTATACTATCACTATTATATTCCATTTGTAAAAAAGAATACATAAATTATTTTCAATATTAGAATATAGAAAATCACTTAAAATTATGTAGCCAAAATTTTCACATATCTTAATGAACGGTATGTGGGATTTACCCTGATCATTACATCAGTATAGGTGGCATGTCATTTTAGTGACTGTTTCATTAAATTTCCACGAATTAAAATATTATAGTAAATGTGTTCAATAAATGCACATTCACATGTGACATTTATTGATTCTAATGATGTCATTTTTCTTTTTAATGGTCGTTCTAGTTTAAATTAAAACCTTCCCCTATTTTAATTTTGAATAATATTTCCTTGATTCATTAAACATATAATTGGATTATATCACCTGTAAGATTAACAACATCATCTTTAAATATGTTAACTAACATTTACAATATTTAATTTCAATAACAATATATTATTTTATAGGAAAAATATTTTGTGTTGTGGATCTCATTATGAAACATGAGACATTTAATTTAAATAGTACAAACAATAATCTCAATTTTGTACAATGGACAAAAATATCAACTCATTATTCAATAGAACTAAAATAGACTAGGATCATAATTATTTTAACTATTAATAAATAGTAATAAATTGAATAATCGTTATCTAAATTATTCATGACTATATGATAAAATAGTTTTTACCAATCATAAAATATATATATTTGTTATTGACATTAATTCATCCTTATAACATGATCAGGTCACAATATTAAATAATCATTATTAGGTAATTATCTTGAATGCATAGAACATGCATCAATTTATTAGAGTTACTTATTCAGAATTAATAATTCACAATTTTTTCAATTTTAATCTTAAAAATACGGTAACTTCTATAAATTGAGCTTTAGTTTTTCATAAATATATACTACAACATGATGTATTTCCATAAGTGGTTCCTCATAACTGTAGTTTAGATACATTGTATTTGGAAATGTCTATACATTTTGATATTTGTAATATCATTGATAGAAATGATTAATGAAACTTGATACATAGTTGAAATTTTTTATATGAATTATATGACTGGGTCATTCAACTACACTGATTAACACGCATATGTTGACATTAATATACAAATATTCACATGCATGGTTCCAAGAATACTAAAATTAATTTATTTTCATTCTATATCACATCTATTATATATCTATACATTATTTAATTCCATTAAATAGATAAAAATATTCTAAAAATTATTCCATCCTTCTCACACACCTAGAAATTATATTCATGTATATTAGAAGAATATAAAATCGCATTTTTGAGTTCTTCATGATAATATCATACACATATCTTTTCAGAATTAATATAAATTTAATCAATGTGTGTTTTTTCACTGATATGATTAGAGTTAATGTATAGGAAATTAAGGATGTATTGCCTAAAGCTCCAGAATATCATTATGTCATCCGTCTATCTTCCCCTCTAAATATTACAACTATTTCAAATTTATTCTTCACATCTATTCAATCACTCATTTATAGGTCTAGTAGCTAACTAACTCTCCCTATTTATCCTTTGTATATAAATAATTTAGTCAACACTTCCACTATATAGTCAATTCCATTTTATTAAAGAATATATCATAAAAAATCATCATACGATTGTGGGTTACTCTTCAGAAATGTCCTACCTAAAGATAATGAGTTGTAAAATCCATATTTCTCATTTCCCAAAACATTGGTAGAAATAGTTATTCATTGGTCTATGTATAATAAATCTAACAACCAATTCATATTTTTAATTTATTACATTATGAATCTCAATTGACAAAAAATAAAAATAAATACCTTAGTGTAATTGAGGGATATTTATTATTTTTTTGAAAATATATTACAATTATAATTTTAATGTTTTTTAAATATTTTACCGAATCATTTATTATTCCTCATATCCATAGGGTATATTCTCTAGTGATACCATATTCATTTTTGTCTATGTATTAATTATGATCATATCTTTGTGAAATATTATCGTAAACTATTTCTTCCTCATTATCAAATTATTGAAGGATGAATTTGTAAATTTTTTAATTATCAGGTGTCTTACATTTTTAGGGGTTATCATTATGTGATGAGTTGTACTAAAATAATATATCCCTATATTTCAAGTAGTGAATATTTATATCACATGAGATAATATGAATAGAATGGGGATTTACCCAAATCCATGATGTTTATGGGATTAGTGAGTGAATCCAATTTACTATGGGGATATAAACACTACGTGATGATATTCTCAGTAGAGAGATTTTAATTTTTATGATATTATATGGATAGGTTTATTCCATATGTCTTTGTATTTTTAATACTTATTATAATTATGGACATATGTTTCTAGAACATGTAATATTATTGTTATACTTTCTTGAAGATTCATTTTTGATCATATATTCACTTTATATTATCTATTTTTTGTTATCATGTCATAGGGAAAACTATTATGATCAAAATATAATTTTGATAATACATTTTTTTATTTTATGAGTTTTTCCAAGAAAAAAACTTGATTTCATTAATTATATTCTAATTTCATGAAAATTATTTTGATGAAATTTTCTAATAAAATATGTTTATTTTATGGGTATCGATGATTATAAATGAGATCAACATTTATGATTAAATTTTCCACTTATATAAAGTATTTATATTAAATATTGTATTTATATTTCATTTGTACTCGGAAATAATCTTTTAATGTTCATACATCATTTTTGAATTATTCTTATAGGGATTAATAATGAGAAGAAATGAATATGAAATCAATGTCATAGTATTTTTTGTTATCATTAAGTGAAGGAGATGTATCATTTAATGAGTTTGAATTAGTTAAAAAAATATACAAATATTGTGAAAATAAGGGTATTTTTATTTAAAGGAATTTTCAAATTTTATAAAACACTAATTTTAAATGTAATATGGCATATAAGTGATGGAATATTTAATCCAAACAATTTATTTATGGGGATATTATATTTAGGATAACATAATATGGTATTAGTGTAGGGAATAGATGATTTTAAAATTTTTGATGTTATTTATTGGTAATTAGTTAAGTGTTTTTAATATAGTCATATGATAATCTGTTTAACGGTGATCATATATTTAAAGGCAAAAATCCACTTTTATGTCTTATATAATTGTTTTTTAATGCGAATAATTAAATCTAGGGAGGTGTGTTTTGTGGGAATGTATATTTATGTATATATAACCTTTAGGGTTGTTATGTGATTTTATTTTGAGGTAATTAAGTATATTTTTAAATAGGGTTACATGATTTTAGAATTATATGTTATGTATTATAAAAAACCATGGGGACTGGAACATGATTAGAGAGAAGGAGATTAATATTAGAATGAAAAAAAATTAATATATTTTCACAATCATCCATGAATAAGAATATATATATTATTGTTTTCTATATATATTTTAGGGTGATTAATTTTTTTAATGATATAATTTTATTTGGTGACAAAATACTTAATGTGATTGGGGTATACCATTGACCAATATTATGGAATTATTTCTGTTAATGTTTACATATATTTATTTAGGAGATATTAAGATATATTTTGAGGATTATTGAAGTTTAAAAAATTACTAAACAAAGGTAAATTTAATATTTGAGAAAAATAATTATCAGAATTTTATTAAACATTTGGGGATTTAAATTTAGTGAGGGTAATTTTTAGTAATTTATGGGTTTAATTATTTGTGAAAATTGGATAATGAAAACATTTTAGACTAAAAATTAAATTATCATATGATGAATTAGTGTTGTAATTATTTATATGGAATATTTTTAATGTTATAAAATTTTTGAATTCCTTTTTCATTATACCGTTTCATTTTAATTTTTTATGTGTTATAATTACTAACATAATTGATTTGTATGTTGATCTATTGAAAAATAAATTAATTCATTTTTCATCATAAATTTAAATATCTTTCATTTATGTAGTTGATAATTAATTTTCTAAATTAATTATATTTTTTAAAGGACTAAAAATTATTTATAAATATGAAAGGAAGAAAATATTACACATTTTCGTATCCCTCCAAGATTATATATGTGAAATTATTATTAGGATTTCTGATTCAAGTAATTTTATTAAATATTCCAATATATAATTCACATCAAAAAAAATAAAATTATCTAATAATCACCTCTTATATACCGTGGATGGTGTATGGTTCATGTATCATTTACGATCACACATTAAAATTTCAACCCTTTAATTTTCACCAAATTGAATGTATCAATATGGAATTTAAAAAATTACAGTCTCATGAAAGTATCAACCACTTCATGATTTTAGTGCTGTTGTAGGTGAGGGTTTTCATTGAAAATCCTGGAAAGGTAGATATGTTTTTGTGGATCACTATTAAAAATTCACCCTCTGAGAATGATTTATAGAAACCCCCAGGTTTTTATCAACTATATTTTATAGGATAAACTAATATAACTACTTTATATTTATTTTTTATTTTTCAATAGGATAATAAAATGAGGGTTTAATGGGTTTCTGAAAAAATGATAGAAATAAAAGAAAAGCAATTCATTATAATAATGTGAAAAAAAACATGAAAAAATAAATAAATTTAGATAAAATGGATAGATGAAAAATATTGAAGGAAATAAATGAAATAGTTTTAGCATCATAACACACCCTTTTTCATTTGTAACATGTTACTTGAAATTCTATTATTTAATTCAAACTCTAAGACCGTAATTTTTAAACCTAATTATTAATAAGAAATATCCAATACCATAGTATGAGTGTTAATACTCCAATATAAGTGACTCAATTACTCAGTGACCCCTGAGTAATTAAACTAAATCTAAACCATTTTACTCTTAAACAAAATCATTTTAAATAATCCTAACATCAATAACAACTACAATAATATTATTTGAAGAAAAAATAATCAAAAAAAATTAAGAGATATAATATTCCAAAATAAAATAACGAGTATTATTTGAGACAATTTATTCCCCGAACATACATATATAATTTAGTGAATATCAAAACAATTAATGTACGGTCTATTGGTCTATACTACACATATCCACAAGGAGTTTAGTCATACTTTTCTAAAGAGGATAAAAGTTTCATCATATTTACTGTTTCTTTGATCCTTATTCTAGACATGTATTTCATTATCAAATTCCACACAATCATTTTTTAGTAGGTAATTTGTATTAATTATTTCACAACATGAAAATGTTTAAATTTTAGTTATGGATTATTTTATGCATGAATATTACTCCCAATTGAACGAATTCTAGATAAACAATGCATTAATTATTCTTTTCAATTCTCCCAAGTGCCACAAAAGTTTCTTCTTCTCCATTGATTTAAATGTGTGATGTCACTGGATTGAATTATATCACATTAAGTTATATTAAGGTGTGCATGTTTTATGGATTCAAAATGGATCATTGGGATTTTCTTATAAAATCTCTTTTTATTATCTCATAGTTTGGTGGAACCTATATGGTGTGTTATTTTGTATGATTCTCATAATATGTACTTTTTATAAGAACCATAGATGCGTGGCTGTAATATGTAAAATGTGAGGCATTTATATTTCTAATTTTAAAAAAATATAAATCTTCATGCTATCTCTATACCATATTCATCTTACTATAAAAGTGTACACATTCTTATTTAATCTACAATGGAATTTTTTCAATATCGAGAACACTCTCAGTAGGTAATTATATCACCCTTACTAATTACATTTGAAGATGAAATTAATCATACAAAATATATTAATTTCATCTCATGTATCACTTAGTCATGGTGTTTTACATTTTTTGTATCCAAATAATTAATATTACAAATAAATTTGAAAGATGTGTTAATTGTAAATATTTTTGAGTAGTTGTTCAACAAAAGTTTATTCAAACTCAAAAGTATTGTTACATGTTAACATAAAAATATTTTAAATTAAATTTACACACTTCCTACTGTTGTTTACCTTTACACCTTCCCTGATCGATTTTATATTTCCAATTTTATAGTCACCTTAATTTTTAAAATTTTAGGATATATTTTACATACGGTTTCCCCCTTTTATGTATCACATATTTTATATTTTTGAGTAATATATATGAATGATCAATTTAAAATCAAGAGTTATTATTTTTCACAATAAAAAATATTATTCCTAAAATATAAAAAGTATTTAATTTCTATAATAAGATAAAAATAGTGGTTATCAAGTCATTATATAGAATTTAAATATAATGAAAAATTATTTTTTATTAATTCCACCACACATAATCATTGGGATACATGAGAAGTATACATAGAACTATTACGAGTGTAAAATTTGAATCATTGATCAATGTGGGTTTCCACTTTATCAATGATGGAGTGTAAACTTTTAATTACAACCCAATATTCCAAATTAATTTTCTTTATTTAAGTAAATTTTACCCATTTACACATTATTATTCTCCCATGAACATTAATATCTACCTTAGAAAATTTTTTTATTTTATAATAAAAAAATTAATTTAAACATGTTTTCTTCATCCAAAAACATTCAACAACCTCCATAGATTTTTTGATCTCCAGAATCTACACCAAATGAGTCATATAGTTAGCCTAAACATGTGAAAATTTTAGTGTTGTTAAATGGTTATTTCTTGTAAGGATTGTAATGTTAAACATTCATAGTCATTATAAAAATATTTTTATATATTTTATTAAATTTAATGGATTTCTATTTTATACTCAATAATAGACTCTTCCTGACTCCCATATGTAATGATTCATCTCACTACACATTTATTTTGATGATATATTTACACCGTCAACATTTTGATAGTAATTGTTTCTTAGTCTGAAAAAAAATACTTCTAGGACATTTATATGTTTTTAAATACCACTTATATTTTTTAAATTCAATTTAGATTCATATTTATTTAACATCATATAGATGTGTGGAGTTACCATAAAATGTTTTTAATGTTAAGTCAATTATATCTTCTCTTTCATTGAATATCTTCTCTAGAAAAATTAATATTTAATTATTTACATTATTTTTTCATTCAAGATATACTCCCAACAACATATAATTCATTCAAAATGATTGTTCTTAGGGTAATATCTTCATCCAAAATGTGGATTAAATTATGTTTCACCAAAATAAATTTTCACTCCCCTACACTTGATTGTAACTTTGTTCTAGTAATTTACATCTTAATCAGTTTGGATATGGATTTGACATTTGTAATGTGGTAATATAATAAGGTTTTTCATGAATAATAGTGGCTAAAATGGTTTTATGTAAATGATAAATTATATTAAGGGAATAATTATTAGAAAATATTATTGAAAACCCCTAATAATTTCTCAATAATTTTCAAGCCTTGTACCTCAATACACTATGGTTTATATAGAACTAACAGCCAATTCTAGTATTTCATGCAGTTCATGGTTCTCTTAAGAAGTGAGTTTTTCATGAATAATAATTCATATATTGTTTAAATACAAAACAAGTATGTGATTTCATATTTGGATTATAATTCATTTCATGGGATTTAGAAACATGTGATCTGTTCATGAATTGAAAAAAATATCTAAAAAACATTAATTTTTCATTTTCTCAATTCTAAATTAAATTATTTATATCATTTCTACACATTATAATTGGTTCAAAGAAATTAAAAAATCACTCAATTAGAACTTATATGTTTCGAAAACACATTAAAACAAAATATCAAAAAATAAATGAAATAATTAAAAATAGACATCGAAAATACTAATCTAACAAAGTATGTTCCTCACCCACTAATCACAATAATATTTTATGAAATTTCATTGTTTTCATATTACTCAATTTAATATCTAAAATAATGTATTATATTCACAACACAAAACAAATTGGAAGGATGGAAAAAACATATCCTCAAATGTATGTAGCATCTTGTGGGAGAACATCGTATCCAAATGGCTTGTCAATGCTCTCTCTAAATGGATTTAATCTAAAACTGTTGATTGTAAACAATTCATTATCACATTTTTTAATATTATTATAATCAAATAAAGAAAAAATATTAAAAATAAATTGATTAAACCGTTCTTAATCACATCACATTGACAAATCCTTGTTCTACAATCAAATAGTAGTTCATTATATCAATTATTAAAATATGTTCTAAGGATCAATTCATTTTGGTTGACATTTTTTCCATATTATATTATTTTAAAATGTAATTATAATTGTTCATAAATTTATATAAATCATTAATGCATAATATTCATGTTTTTCCAGTATTAAACATATTCAATTTCCATATTTAGACAGGCTAACAGTATTGTTTTCTTTAACACTAGTGGTTTGTGAAATTATATTTTATAAACTAGCCAAAATGGTGATATTAAAATTATAGTTGTATAATTATTTAAATATATATGAATATCATCATCCCATATCAAAATCTATTCTTTGTTTTTTTGGTGTAAAATATTCTCAAGTATTTATTTCATATCACCTTTTAAAACCACATCCTATTTATTTTATTTAGTGTGGTGAGGTGTAAAAATATTATGATTCTCCCCAAATATTCTATAACAATATTCTAATTTCCTACTACCAAAGTGGTTACCTAGATAAATAATGATAAATATGGATGACCAAACATACAGAACATTTTATTTCTAATAAATTTGTATACGACAACAAAATTATCAATTATGTTGTTTGTATCCTAAACATAGTAGGACACACAGTCTAAAAAATGTAAAATTTAAATAGATAAAAATGAATTTTTTTATGGGCATATGAAATCCACACTCCAAACATAAAATATTATAAAAAATTAAAATGGTTTGTTGTGAAATATCATTCCTATTAAAAATATATCTTTGAACGTAATAGGTTTTACAAGACCTATAAAATATAAATCTGTCCTTTAAAACATGTGGCCAAAAAAGCGTAATTCAATAATATTTATAGTTTAATATTTTGGTTCATAGTGTCCATACTATCTCAATATATGGATATATTTTAAAAATGATTTAGTATTAGAATATTGAATGCATGTTGTAATGTTTGAGTCACTACCAGGGTGCCATTAGTATAGATCACCCCATATGTACATCTTTACATTAAACACCAATGTCCAATTTTTTTCATTATAATCTAGAAGGAAAATTCGTAAAAATACATGTAAAAAATAGTTTAAATTTTATTTTCTAAAACATTAAATAACCTAATGTTCATTATCATTGGATGTCACCCAAAAAGATAGATATATATAATGTGTCTCACTATAAAAATAGGGTAGTCTACTCAAATTTTTTGCCAAAAAATTATTAATACAAATTATATCTTTAGTTTATATATCATATTCATGTATAAAATAATCCACCTTACATTCCTTATGTTTTCTTTTGGCGTAATACTTTAAAATTCGATGGTAGAATAGTATGTGAAGAATATCATCTTGAATCATTGCAAGTATCACCTAAATATATCATAAAAATATGGGAAAAATAATTCTTACTAGTTTTCAATGTTATTCATTCTTGAAAATAGGTCCTATATTAAAAATATATGATATGTGACCTTTTCTAATGTTGGACTCAAAATACACCCTAGAGAAAAATCAAATCTTTCATTTTTATTTAAAAATATAAATTTTATCAAGGTGGAAAATTAATAGATAAGGATAATTAATTCTGTTTAAACTTCCCAAATCCTTCATTGAAGATATCATAAAATAAAATATAAGACACTTTTTATTGAAATTGAGGGAATGTAAGGATTATCCTGTTAAAGTGTTTTGTAAACCTCCAATAGATACCCTCATGGAAGTATAAGGATATAACATTAGTTTCAATTTTTGGATATATTAATGAATAAATGAGATCAATATTAGAATTATAAACATGTATTATATTCATAGAAACTACATTTGATAACATATTTTCTTCATTATACAATATAATGGAATTTTTAAAATTTTTGAATCATGATTTTATTAATATATATTTTGTTGAAAGTGAGAATTAACTTCCAAAAACTATTAAATGATGATCTATATACTATTATAAAATCTATAGAATCATTTATAAGATCCTCTAATAAATCAAAAATATACTAATCATACACAAGTAAAAGTTTCTCATTGCATTAAATAGTACACATGGTGTAATCATATTATAAAAATTTCAAAAATCATATAGAAATATGTTTTTTTTTCTTTAGTAGAAGGGGAAATGTTAATATGAAAATAACTCTAAATACTATAAAAAAAATAATTTTATTTTTCTATAGGTCTCTCATGAATTTTGTCTATAAATATGATGGTAAGTGATCTTTACAAGTAAATGCTTATTTTTCTTATAGTCTATACATTCTCTCTATTTATTTACCAATATAAATATGATAGGCCAGATAAATTTAGTCATTTTTGTATTAAAACTAATATTTTTGTGAACTAATTAAATAATACCTAGTGATTGTCTACAAATAATTTGAAATAATAATCCATTATCCTTCAATATAGTAACTTTATTTTAACAACCTCAAAAGTGTTGGATTTAAAATATAATGAAAGTTATAACAGGGTTTCAATACTCCTCTAACATGATTTCTAAATGAATATTTATATACATAGACCATATCAGTTGGTTAAGTCCATCTTATTGAATTTTTAATCTCTATAGACACCACGATGTTGACTATCTTGACTAGCGGTATAATATTTTGGAATAATAAATGGAATTTATTTTTTCCTTGTAAAAAAGTATATTTTATATCATTATTAAAATAATTTAATTATAATATATGTGGGATATTTTCACATGTAAAATATATATAATTTTGGACTCAATAGATTCTTAATTATCTCCTAAAAAATCATAAAATAACAAAACATTGAATCTATAAAATTATTAGAAAAGTATTTCTCCGGATTTAAAATATATCATATTTATTAATAAAATTATATATTTAGAAAATAATCCAAGATATAAAATATATTAATAAATTTTATTAGTTTCATATTACTCTCACATGATCAACATGTACATTATTCAATTTTGTAAGGAAGATAGTAAGTAGGTTTATCACATGGAAGAGGTTCTCTCTTTTTAATTGGAAAAATAAGTAATTTTTGAAGGGTTTTGTGAACTAGACTCTAAAACTAAATCATCTACAGATGAATTTTTTTTAAGAAAAAGTTTAAGTCAATTGTAAAAATATAAAAATTTTAAATTAAAAAATTCAAATGGGGTTTAATTACTTATGAACCTTTTAAATAACTTATAAGAGAACTAATAAAATATATTATGTTTTTCTTTTGAATGATCCTTTATATGGTATATCATGTATTGAAAACTGATAAAGGGGGACATTTTATTTAAAAAGTTAATAAATGGTGTCCCTTGATATCATTTATAACTTCTTTATCATTTATTTGAAAATTTTTTCCTTTATGTAAGAAATTAATTTATGTTGAATATAATATATTTATTATTTAAATATTTTAAATCATTATGGAAATATCTGTCCCTTACTATTAAAAATACTTTTTCAATGATTTCAATAGGTTATATTATGATTTAGATGTCCAACTGATACAAAATTTGAGTTCATTTTAGTTCTCTAACCAATAAATAAGAGTAAAAATGGGTCATCATATTTATAGGAGATCATAAATCATAAAAACTAATAGGGAAATAAAACTCACAAATAGTCCATGGATTGCTGAATATTCATTGATATTTTCAAATAAGGGAGTGGGTATGTTGAATCATGGAAAAAATGGACTCTCAATAATAACATCCTCTCTGTCCGTGATATTCACCTTTGGATATGAAATATCCTAACCAAGATTGATATATTTTAAAAACATTTCTACAACTTATAACAAATTAATATAAAACATGACACTTATAAATGTCCATAAAAAAATTTATCTAACACAATATAATAATAATTATTTTGTTGTTGGATATTCCTATCATATGGTAATTGTTGTTTGTCTATTTCAGGATCATATTTACAAAATATATATGAAAACTATTGTCTTATAAGTCTCCTCTAGTAACGTTGGGTCCTATTAAGAAAAAAATGTGAATTAAAAATGGAATTTATTTAAAAACATGGATTATTTTATCATCAATCTGAAGATGTGTTGTGTCTTCTCGAAAAAACTCTAAATTAGGTGTAAAATGTACAAATTGTTCCAATGAGATTTTATTATTATAATTCACAACTAGATGTTGTTATACATAATTAAAATTAATGATTATATCACACTTAAAAGTTTTATTCAACTAAATTAGGGAAATAAATTCATTTATAAAGGAATTTATCCCATAATTTAATTTCATATACTCCAAATACCAATCTCCATTTATCATATTTATGTCAAAAAAATACCACAAGACATATTATTTTTTAATAGTTCTTTTAAACCTCTTTAATGATTTCTCTCTCAGTTGTATAGGCATTATATTCATTACTGGATAATAATATATGTTCTAAAGCATTTTTCTATGATATAGGTTTTCTAGATTAACAAAGAAGAAATATAAATTTTTAGTCAGAGTATCTAAATATCTCATTTCATTGATTCATGGTTGTAATTATTATTGTGTCTAAAAGGACTCAAATGCAGATTATAATTTAATGTGTTATGGGATTCATAAATTTATGGAAATTGGTTACTATAGTGATCAGTTTAGGTAAACATTACACAGAGACCGTGAGGATGGAATCCTATTATACGATAGATTGAGGTTAGAAAACTATTAGAGAACATCATGATCCTCACCATGGTTGTAATATCCTAATGTTATCTCATAATAAATGTATTTTCAAAAATGGATATTTGAACTTAGTGATAATATTTTTGTAGAATTATTAAACTATATCTTTTTTTAAATTTTGGACCATGTAAGAAATGATATTTCTATGAATACCTTGTGTTTTATCTATATAAAAAAATCTTTTGGAAGTATATATCATGCTAATATATGTATGAAAAATCCCCTCTCTAATATATTAGATAAAAACAATTCACTAATTTTATGATGAGTAAGATAAAATATAATATATCTTAGTAATCTTTGTAGATATCCACCTTATGTATATCTATTTAAATAGTTTTCATTCTAATATTCATTTTTTAAAAACTATGTAAAAAAATTCAATGAAACTTTTCTTCATTTAATTCAAAAACTATATAAGAGTTGATTTAGAATAGTATAACTGCTACTTTTTCATTCCATATAAATAAAAGGAAAATATCTAAGCTTTATTTTCCATAATTTACTCTGGTTGTATTCAAATTTACATAAATATAAATGAATTATAAAAATTTTGTATATGGATATTCCCCATGATGACTATTAGATTTTTGAATTTGATGAAATAAATGTAATAAATTCAAAAACTGACATACGATTTATGTTATTTCACATTATTTTGTTGATTAACTTCATATTTTATAGAAACTAAATTAAATATTATGTCATATTCCTTACTAGTTTAATATTATATATAGTAACTTGTTCCTAAGATTATATATTCTAAATAAGAAGTAAATGTTTCAGGTGTGTTCATAAAAAAGATCCTTAATAACAAGATTAATTAATTGGTTCCCTTTATTTTCCCTAAAACATATACCCCTATAAAGATATTATTTCATCTATTTATGGTCTCATGGGGTCTAAACATGTGTTTAAAAGTATGTACACACAAAAACTGATTTTTTAATGAGACTTATTAGAAAACCATGTAGTAAATAATATCAGTTGAAATGAAGATATTTTTTCTTGAATATCTAATAAAACATTATCCCATTGGAATACATTATAGTTATTACCCCAGTTGTTAATGCTGTAAGATAATAAAAAGATGTAACCTTTTATTGATTATATAGTTTTTTAGAAGGAGAATAAAAATATGAATTTTTTATTTTTTTAATATATGTAGAAAAAATCAATGTAATTAGACAATAAATAGTGCTTGAATGTTTAAAAAATATATATTTTAGAAAATAAGAAGAGATAAAATAGATTTACAATAGTAGATATGAATGTTTTTTTACATTGGAAACACCCTTCATTTATATAAAATCATGTCCCTTATTTAAAATATTCTATAAACACGCTTAGACCTTAATGTATAAAGTATATATATCAGGAAAATTAATCCAATACATCAGTATGATTTTCCCACATATATAAGTGATTTAATTACTAAAATAGTTCCATCAATTTAAATCAAATTGAAACCCCTATATTCCTAAAATATACTATGATTATAAAAATTTAAATAGCATGAATAACTACATTAATTTCAAATCTTGGATAATTAATACAAAATTAATTATAAGAGGTATTGAATTAAAAAAAACGGCAACTACTATTATTCAAGATCAATTCTTATAGGAAAATAAAAATAACATAAAATGTTTTTGAAAAATCATAAAATTGGTATGTAGGTCTCAACTATTCTTTTCCTCTTTTGTATTAGCTGGACATAGATAAATATGGTCATGATTCAATCCCTATAATATCATAATTTTCTCTCTCATCTAAACATGTTCTTTTTTTCTAATACCATGTGATCCATTTTTAATATAGTGAGAATGAATTATAAATATTATGGGGCTTCTAAAAAGTTTAAATCACTCATTGAGAATGCTATTCACATAGAGTAAACTTGTAATTTACATCCATATAAATAGAAACGAATTTAACTACGAATATAAATTCTCCCACATCCCACAACCATTAATATTTTATATCAAATTTAATATGTGAGGTCAATTAAATTATTATGAATGCATTTAATTATTTTATTATGTGGAAGTGTATTGGACATTGTGTCTCCTAAGGGTTTCCATATGAAATCAATATTCATCATCCCACATTGTGAAAAAATAATTTTGGTGTGGTTTTGTATATGTTTATCATCAAGTATAATAGACATGATATGTTGTGATATTGTTACTTGTTTTGTGAGGTCATAAAATTATGAGGGTATAACTTTTATAATGTGTTAGAATATAATATCCCATGTTTTATATTGTATTATATTTTCATAAATTATATATTTTTTATAATAACTTATATAAATAATAATAATAATAATGGTATAATATAAAATAAATGAATATTATTACATTAATATAAAATTACATAATGAATACATTCATTAATATCAATACTAGTACAATTGGAAAATAAATTAACATATACAAATATTAAACATGGATTTCATATTAATCATTATGGTCCATTATAAAAATGATGCTACCAAACACAATTATTGAAATAATTCAATCATGTGGAAATATGGATGATATTTTTTTTGATTAAGATAGAGAATATAATGTATGGTTATTTGTTGGGAAATATTTATACCAAGTGATGGAATTCATTATGTACCCATTGAAGTAGAAATTGTGGGAACTTGTTATTTGATCATCGCAAATAATAGATAAGATATTCGTAGTAATTTTTAATAAATTCATTTTGTGTTCAGATAAAATTTATATTTTGAAATTATTTGACTTATATATATTTTGACACTTATATATATTAATTTAATATCATAATGGATGACTTTAAATACTGGAAACAATTTTCTAACATGGTTTCTTATCTATTTATGGAATTATATAATTATGGAAGTATTATTTAAATGGATATTTGTGATACATCTTTGAGTTTTTATGGATTTATATTGATTTTCACTAATTTTAAATTTGATTCTGGGATTCAAGAATATAGCCTTTATTTTAAAAATAAATAAATATATATATTTCCAAATTTTAGGATATTAGGTTCATATATTCTATATTAAAATCCACAGGGTAGTAGTTATCTACTCATACATTGTTCTATTATAACTATAGTTCAAACCATGAATTTGAGAAGTCAATGTTTATTATATTTTCCATATAGAGATAATTTGTTGTTAAATCTTCCCAAGATCACTTTGTAGTGTTGATTCATAATTTATTTCTATACCCAAGTATCATCATGTGGTTAATAAGTTTCACAGTATTCATGATCCTCTTCCATCACTATTACACAACCCAAGTATTTCAACGGATAATATCATAAATCTTTATCAAATTCATATATTCATATAGAAACTCACAAATGCAATATAGATATCACAAAAAAAATCAACATCCATTAAATTAATCTTATTCAGATTATATATAATCTATAATGTGCCACAATGTTTACCCTATATATGGATTTATTTAATTTAACATTTCATAGTTAGTGCTAATTTATTCTTAATTTTATAATTTTTATTACACATGATCGATTTTATCCGGTTTAATATAATCACACATTTGACTAAATTAATCATATGTGATCTAGCCTCACACCCTCTTTTTTATATATACATCTTACATTCACATTATATACTTAGCAGAAGAATTTATACCAATGCTTCACCCTATATATCTACCTATATAATTAGGTTATTATAATAATATACGATTTCCATTAATTTTATTTTTATTTCATTCATAAAATAAACAAAATTCATCTAATATTGTAATAAATTAATTATAGTAATTTTATAATATAATTTAATTACAATTAAGATGATGTTTTATTTATCAATACTCATAATAAAGAAAAAAATAAATGGTTGTGTAATTTTATTAACTATTAATATAAATTGTTCTCCCTTGATTTGAAAAATTATAGAAATATATAATTTATCCACATCATAATAAAATTTAATTACTGTAAAATAATTTTATGTTAAATATGGAAATATTAAAGTATTATTTTCAAAACAAATATTCAAATATATTAAACATTAAGTGTTATCAGGATAAATATCATTTTAGATTTTATTGGTAGAAAAATAAATATAAAAAGTTATGAATTTATAATATAGGGTAGATAAATTCAAAATAAAATGATTTTAAATCATTTATTGAGATAACACAAAGATTTATAATTAATAATAAATTTTAATAATTATATTTTACAGAATAGAATTTTATTTTATAAAAATATTTTTTTAAATGAGGGTTTTTCTATAATATTTTGAATTTAATAAGATAAGATATGTGTGATCCAATACCGTTTTAATAGTCATGATCAACAAGACTTTCTATAATACCATTGTTATTCCTTTGATATTAATTCTTTTTTTAAATTCTTTCATTGTTTTCTATAAATTTACAATAAATTCAACCTTTTCCCTTCATCTATATTTTTCATTCCTATCCATATAGTTCCCATATTAATTTTCATAGAGTCATTAATAATGTTATTTATCCTTCAGATATAAAGGGATGTTCTTAACGATTCACTATGAATGTTATCCATTTGGGAATATTTGACTCAATGTTATAAGTATCACCTTCTACTTTGTCTATTTTCAATATATTCTTCTTCTACCTCATCTTGAAATTGAAAAATAAATATAATGACCAATAATTAAAAATTTAAAAAATCAATAATACATATATGAGATTATAAAAAAAATTTAATGAACACTTTTTTTGGAATGTACGTCTATAAAGTAGTTCAACCATCGAGTCCAGTGATGAGTTACTATATTATTAATATTTAGTTTTAATGAATAAAAAGGCATGGTTATTTAATAATTATAAAACAGATATTTTATTTCAATAATTATTATAGAATGATAATTTTGTCATGATAATAAAAATATTATATTTAAATAATCATATTACAACATTTTATTAAACTAATATAAAAATTATCTTTATGTCAATATCGAACTATTAACAATTATCATTGACGATTATAGTTATAATGAATTTGTTTTGAAACTATATATGGAAAAATCATGAAGAAAAAAATAAATAAAAATTAATCCAACAATTGAGTAAAAAATTAACGAATGGAAATTAATTATAAAATATGATCAAGGGGTTGAATTAAGAAAATAATTTATTGGATTTTAATATTTAGGAAGTAGATAATATACCAGGTGAATCAAGACTCAAGTTAATGTTTTTTTGAATAAATTCATTTTATGTGATTATAAATATTTATTTTATTACAATTTATTCATATAATTTATTAATTCCACTACAATCTCAAATGGTATTTTCTCATTATATCTAGTGAAATTTAATTTTAATGTCATGTTCTTGTTCTATGATGAATTTTTTTTTTCATAAAATATGATAATTTTATAATATTTACCTTCAACACTATTAATTATATTTATCCTCCATGCCACTATTTTTCATATTTTATTATGGATTTAGTTATGACAATTTCTATGATTTTTAATGTCTTTTCCATTTAAAATTTACATTCAATATAAATATTTTAAAAGAATATTTTTTAACACATTAAACTCGGTCTTCTTCTATATCCATTTTCATAAATTATTTTTAGGATTCTTCTTTTTATATTTTCATGGTTATTCTAAGTATGTTTAAATTAATTTATCTTTAATTTCATAAAATAAATGGTAAATAGTTTTTTATTTTAAAATATTAATTTTTAAAAAAGTTATGGATATTAGATTTTATGTTCTAATAGGTTTCTAATGTTCTTCTAATGGGCTTTTCAAATATGTAAAATTCCTTTAATGTTTCTTGTGATTCACTAGGGATATAGTCTAATTAAATCATTCAATTTCTTTAATTTGATGGATTATTATCATGTATTTTTGGAATTTTTTAAAAAAATATCTCATTATCACTTGTTAACTAATATATGATGCAATTGTGAATGATTTAATGTTCATGTTCAATATATATATATATATTTGTTTCATTATAAAATATGTGGGTTTGACATTTTATAGCCATCTAATACATTTGTTAATTAGTTATATATCATGAAATAATATATATGGTTAAAAGGAGTAGTATCAATCCATGATTTTTATTTGAATTTTATGTGAATCATGTCCACTATTGGACTTTGTAAAAAATGTGATGATAGTATTGGTCGATTGATTTTGACATATTTCGATATATTCATTGATTATGTTTATTACACATTACTATTTTTCATTTCATTGTATTATGATTATTATAAAATATCTCAATGATACGGTATATTTATGTTATGATTTCATGAAAATTATCTTATTTTATTTTCCCATATTATAATATATGTTGTGTTATCATATCTCCCTATCAACTATTATGATCCCATGTTCCTTTTAATCAGGAATTTCTCCATTGGACTTTCTTTATAATGAAACATTCAGGATTTATGAATTGGTTATATTGTTGGATAATAAATTTTATAATGAATTCTATTAGTAGAGAAATTGATTTCTTCTATGAATATTAGTTTATATGGGCTCATATTTTATTCAAAACATTTTCATTTGTTTTTTATTTCATTGTCCTATTGGGTTTTTAATTTTTTATATAACCTATTTTTTTTTTTATTCTCACCCCATGTTTTCAAATTTTATTTACAGGTCCTATGGTAGACATGGAACCATTATCAATCAAAAGTTCTAGTCATGTTCTTTAATTTGTGAATGGAGTAGGTTTACCATTAAAATATTTTGGATTAATATAAAATATCTTCATTTGGTGGAATTTATTGTTTTTGTTTTTTATAAAGGATTATTTTAATTCATATAATAAATCCAATCTTAAATGGTCATGGGTTTTTAAAATATGAATTATTTTCTATAAATAATGTATTTATGTGGTGGTAGGGCTAAAATTATCCCAAAAAGACAAGTATCATTTTCTAGACAGACATATTTATTATCCAACAATTATATGTGTAATCTATTCCAAAAAAATTTAAATTTTAAATAAATGAAATATTTTTATTGGATAAATTTCAATTACATCATTACAGATATTCAATAAAATTCCTATCAAGATAATAAATTCATTAAAAAGATTATTTGACATTTTTAGGTTAATAAATACGATCCACAACACTATTACCTACCAGTTATGATGATCTTGAAATTTTATACATTTGATAAATTCATGGCCAAATTTCTGAACTACTATTAGGAAGATATTATCATATCCTAGTGAAACCAATGATTTATTTCCATAACTAACAAAAAAATAAAAACAAATGGAAACCATAGTCCATCTTAAATATATAATAATTTTTTGTTTTATCTAAGAATTTCAAACTCCTATAAAATCAAAATGAACTTCTTACTTGCACAATAAATTAATAAAAATTCAAATAAAATTATATTTTATTCTTTTATTGAGTTTGTATTCCTTTTAATACATCTTTCCAAACTTATGAAAATGCCAAATTTATTTAGATAACATATTATATTTTCTCAATAATTATAAATATATATTTATTAAAAATTATCTTCTATAATATTTTAAAATGACATCATTAAAATTTAAAATATAGAAAATTTATTATTAATGTTATCATTTGTATTTTATTTGTTTTCATATATTAATTATTAACTCTTCTATAATAATTTTTTTTTGACTTCACATGTGAATAATCATTTTTCCACTAAAAAAATATAATCATTTTATAAATTTCATGACTCGTCCCTCGGGGCCCGTTTCGTAAGTACCCCAAGCCCGCCTTCCATAGGCCAGGGGCTGGTGACTAGCACCAAAGGAATAAATCCCTAAACTGGGATGGAAATGCCTTTATAACTGCAAACAATCACAATCCGAGAACAAGAGGAAGAAAAGTCTATATAAAAACATAATACAGAAGAAGTGATGGAAAGTACAAGGGCCAGAAATACAAGCCCAACAGTAAAGTACATGGAAAGGAAAAACAGGTACAAATAAAAAGAAAAACAACTAGAAGGTTCCTAGCAGCTCCTGGATCGTCCACCAATGATATTACCTGAAGGGTAGGTACAGATAACCTCCTCAGTGCTCCACATCAATCTATCTCGTCCGAGTACCGACTCGTCGTATGGTCCATCTCTGGGTACCTTCCAATCCTCGTACACTCTGCCTCAGTTAGTGTTTTCCATTGTATGCATCCAACACAACGAGGTGCAGGAATATCCCATACAGGGGTGAGTATAATGATAGTCAGTAGGGACCCCGAGACCCTCAAGGTATCACAAAATCCATAAAGGATAAACCATAGTAGAAAGATACAATCATGATGTATCAACTAACCCTAAATAGGTTTATGCCCATATATATACCTAATTTATCAATCACATTCCTTCTCCAACTCTCGAGCCCAAGCACAATCCATTCCACATAAGATGTAAGTCAATCCCCATGTTGATAATGGTTGAAAGACATGACTCAGCTCACACTAGTATAGAAGTCACGAATAGAGGTAGAGATGATTAGATGTAGCCTCTTAATCATATCCTCTGTCTAACCCACATAGGATCCTGGAACATTATAATCGTTTTCGAACTAACGTAGGATCCTGGAATAGAATTCATCAATGTCGAACCCACATAGTATTCCGGTACAGTAGTTATCGCGGTCGAACCCACGTAGGATCCTGGTACAAAGTCGTCACTGTCGAACCCACGTAGGATTATGGTATAGAAGTTATCGCTATCGAACCCACATAGGATCCTGATACAGAAATCATCATTGTCGAACCCACGTAGGATTTCGGTACAGTAGTTATCACTGTCGAACCCACGTAGTATTTCGTCATCTCAGTCGTATCCAGCCCTAGGCTTCTTACACACAGCACGCTCGATTCCGAGAGGGTCCACTCGTCACGGCATGTGATGATTCATCAACTATCATGAAGTCCTGAGTTGATGTGTCAAGTAGTTCTGACTCATCATAAGAACCCAACTCGACAAATGGTGTGTCAATCAGATGCCCAATCTGAGAGTTATAAGCATTTCTGCTCTGATGGGCCAGTTGGATTCTGGGTACAATCCAACCCATCCATACTCCGAACTCATCTGAATCCTCTGTGGTTTATTCCAAAAGAAATTTCTCAGAAAAATGAATCCAACGTAATTTACGGCACATCAATCAGACGTTCGATCCATAAGTTATAAGCATTTCCGCTCCGACGGCCCGGTTGGTTTTGAGTTCGAACCAACCTGAACATACCCAAACATTGCCAAAAACTTCATTGTAATATACCTAAATGACCATCTCAATCCAAGGAATCCTACACAACTCTCGAAGCATTGATCGGAGGTTTGTAGCTCAAATTATAGGAAAAAACCAAAAGTTGTCCGAAGAGGGGGGTCTGGGTCCGGTCCGGTCCAACCCGACCCAACCCGCCCTGGGTCGGCCCATACCGGGTTAACACGACCCAGATCTAGGTCCAGCCTGGCGGATGAGGCCTAGTACGCGAGGTAGGTGGCCCGACCCAATGGCGGGCGAGGCCAACGGGGCACGACACGGCCCGCGCGGCCTGCCGCGTCTTCGCTAGCTGGCCGAGCGCGTTCGCGCGTGGCGTGTGGAGCAGTGGGGGGGGGGGTGAGGCCCCCCATTGTCTCATTATGGGGGAACCATCTGGCGCCACACATCCTTTCAAGAACCTGCATGCGGGTTCTGCTCCATCGTTGCGGCTGGTGCCGCAGCGGCCTTCCGTCAGCGACGCGCGAGGGGCACCATCGCCCCCAGTCAACCAACCGGTGTCGGCTGCCTCGGCGCACTTCCGCGGGCCACTGGAGTCGTTCTGGTGCTCCATTTTACATATAATCTGCACCTATGGCCTCCTCAGGTCCTGGGCTTCACTACACCGACTTCAATCCAGGTTGCGCTTCCGTTCACCAATCGCCAATCATACTGCACATCATGAACGAATTGGCGGAGGGTCTGGACTTGTTTGTTAGCCCGTGGCCTTTGCGTTAGAGGCTCAGACAGTAATCTGGTATTAAATTGAACCATAAACAAACCCCATCTTAATATCTAACCCATCCCGCAATCAACATCCATTCTGTGGATCAACATGTTTGAGGGGGGGGGGGGTCTATCCACGATTATTATTTGTATCAAAGGAAAATAACAACTTAAAATAATGGAATTCAACCTAGAATTCAAAACCCTACCTCAATTGTCATTGACCGTTGATGAGTCATGGAAAACAGATGTCGCGGAAGACGGATGTTGTTCCGTCTACATCAGAAGGAGTAGATCCCGGTGTAGTAGAGTCGATTCGACACCGTCGGTGTACTTCTTGGGCGGTGGTGCTTCCCATACTCCGGTTGCAGAAGGTAGAAGGTGCTGCTTCACATTGTTCGAGAAGTGGAGCATTCTTTGTTGAAGAATGGTGTTCTTCATCGAGAGATTAGAAGTTCTCCTTAGTTCTTCTTGTCCTCCATCCCACCTATAGAATTCCATCCCATGTAAAATAATAGGCTCCCTATTATTTTAATGTTACAAGAATTTAAAATAAATTCAAACACTCAAATTAATTAATGAAGAAATTAATTAAATGCATTGGCACACATAATGGGATGAGGAAGGTCGAGAGTTCACCCACATTAATGAAGAGTGTTGGATTTCATAAATTCAAGGGAGTTTAAGGGGTCCAAGGGGAGTTGAGGGGATAGGTGCTCTTATCGGCCCCACCATATAATATTCTCCCATGGGAGGTTATGTGGGGGTGGAACCACCTCCAACTTAGCTTTAGAGAAATTAACCACCACACATTTTAAAAAAAATATGTCGTACATATTTTTTTTAAAATTTATAAATCCCCCAAAAATTAACTTCCACACCCGATAAAACGCAACAGTTGTGAATGTTTCCTTAAAAGATTATCAAAACTGAGAGTTCATCGGTTCCCTCAGATTTTAATTCTGAACATCATTTCAACAAATTTAAAATGCCTCACGTATGTTCACTGAACGTACCTGAACAAAACTTAAGAAATTGATTTCGGGCACACCGGGCCTCAAAATCAGGTGTCGTCAGAAACTGCGGGCTCGTAAAATTCCCATGTATTTATGAAAAAAAATTACACAGGATTTCAGGGTAATTAAATTCTCTCCACCTCAGGGATTTACTTCCATGTATGCTTCAACACACACTATGGGAACTAATGGGGGCACTAATCATGCATCTGAGCCTCCTTCTCCCATGTGTTATCCTGGAGGTTCCCGAGCTACCAGCAAACGTGCACCAGAGGAATCGACCATCCACATAGGACCTGCTTCTGTTGAACCTCAATCTCCACTATAACCTCCTTGAAGGTCACCCCATCATCGATATCTAGCTCCCTACGGTCGATGATGTGGGATAGATCGTGCACGTATCTTATCAACTAAGATACGTGGAAGAAGTCGTGCACCCGGTGCAACTGAGATGGAAGGGTCAAGTAGTAAGACACCTCTCCTACCCTGGTGAGTACCTGGAAAGGTCTGAAGAATTACAGAGATAACTTTTTACCTTGGATAAATCTCTCTAGACCTCATCAAGGTGAGACGAGTAGAGAGACGTGGTTTCCATCCTCAAATTCTAGAGGTCTCCCTCTCCAGTCATCATATGACTTCTGACTGCTCTGCATAGTCTTTATCTGCTCTTGGATGACCAGTACCTCCTCCATGGTAGCTCATACCATCTATGGTCAATAAGAAGTTGGCTGACATGTTATATCAATCGACTATCACCCAAATCAAGTTGTGTCCCCTAGACGTACATGGAAGACCCGTCATGAAGTCCATGGATATCTCATCACTCCTCCACTTTGGGACTTTTATAGTCTGAACCAAGCCTGCTGGTACATGATGCTCTGACTTCACTTGGTGACATGTGAGGCATCGAGAGAAAAACTCTGCTACTACCTTCTTCATACCTCGACACCAGTGCTATCATCAGAGGTCCTAGTACATCTTTACCTCTATTGATGTGTATCTGGTACCATGGTACGTCCTCTATGAGGAATGATGTGCTCCCCACCTTCAGAAAAATTCTTCTGGTGCCGGCCTTGAGGATATCTGAGCACATCATGTCTCACAGTTAGTGTTTACATGCTGAGCCTACTTGACTTGCTAAGGAAGTGGGGAAGTGACTTTGAGATACTATAGAAAGACTGCTCCATCCCGATCCACAATGGATATATTCCATGTGGCCAGCTGCTTTGTAGTATCTCTGAGCAGCTGAATTCTTGTTCTCCTACTGAGAACATCAGCTACAATATTCCCATTTCCAGAAGTTTATATTATCTCGAGTTCATAGTCCTGGAGGAATTTATGTCATCGCTGATGTGTCAGGTTCAGGTCCTTCTGAGAGAAGATATACCTGGGACTCTAGTGGTCAGAGTAGACTGTAAAGCATTCTCCCAATGATATTTTGGCGAGACTACCCAATTTAAATGAACTCGTCTACACCTTTCTTCACCTACGTCCTACAAGTGGTACTAAAATTTCTCCATTTCTGAAAAGATAAATCTAATATCATCTCCTGGATGAACCATGCCCATTGCCTAATATAGTCTCTCCTGACATGAACGGTACTAATTCATGCCATGGACTACGTTGTAAGGCCTCAATTATACTACCAAGAGATCCAACTGTTTCACTCACCTCCTAGGGTTGAGTCACAATGTCATCATCACTGTGTGGTCACTGGTCTCCTCCAGTAGGAATCTCAAATGTGAGGGTCAATTCAATGGTTTTATTTGTAATCTCTTAGTATTTTCCACAAAATATTTAGGAAAACTAACGTCACAAGGAAAAGGGACTTTTATTACTACAGCTCTAGGTGAATAAACACAAAGCAACCACAAAAAATGACATAAAGGAAGATATAATCTTCATGAACAAAGGACTCTATACCTGGAACTAGTCCCGCTCATGTCCACCTATTCCGGAGAACTATGGTCGTAGGACTCATCTTCCTAAAGCTGAGCTCTCCCAGGTCCACATGTTCCCTGTGGTCGGGGTGGACCTCGTAGTGGTGGTGGTGGTAGGGCCTCGAAACGTCGTCCACCACCTACTACTCATCCAGCTTCTCTGACACATTAGCCCGCTCCAAGCGGACCACCACGGTAAAAAAATTTCATGTTCCTGGGAGGTCCCTCTACTTCCTGTTTCTCATCTACAGGGTGGTTCGGGTAGTATCGTCCCATGTGACCCTGGCCACCACATGCATAGCTCTGTCTGCTCCTCGTATGGATAGCTCTGTCTCGTGTTCCCATCACAACCAAAAATGATTCATAAAGTCGACCACTCGTGGGTCTGGTCTTCTTGGTACCCTACATCTTTGGTCCAATAACAGATGCAAAAGTCTCTAGTGCATGTCAACTAGTGGTGGGTATTGCTGCTGGAGACTATTTAGTAAGGAAAATATCCACTAGGAGGGCTCGCTCCAATACCCCCGTCTGCGTCATAATGTTGAGTGAGATCATTAAAGCCCTAACCTCATGCCTGAGTCCCTGCTGAAAGGTATGGGATTGAAGAATGGGTATTGTACCATATTCGTTGAGTAGCGTGAGAGGTCGAGAAACCTCACTGAGTACTGATCTACTGTCATGCTGCCCTGCTGGAGATGAATTAACTCCTGAATTTGCACTGCCTAAAGGGTGGATGGTAGAAAATATACTCTAAACAGTCTCTCGAAGTCTGTCTAGAGTAGTGAATCATCATCATGCTCCTAGACTATCAGGTTCCACCTTCTTCCTTCTGCTTCCTGCAAGAGACTTGCAACATGGATCACTATGAGGTCAGATGGTGTCCATGCTAATATGAAAACTCTCACAACAGCCTCTATCCAATCCTCAGCTTCTTGTGGGCCTGTCTCTCCCTAGAAACTGGGGGTCCTCTATCGCTGGAACTCATGCAATGCACTTAGGTAGTGTTCACTCTCTGCTGCTGGAGATGGTGGTATCGATGGACCGACAGATAGTGGAAACGTTGGTACCTCCACCCTGATTGGGCGCTGCCCCGAAGCCTCGTCCCTCGGTGGGCTACCATCTCGTACGAAACTCAGAAACCTAGTCGGTTGCTTTAATGGGGCCATCCTGAAAAGACACGGGTGTTCCAAGGTTAAAACAATATACCTGGTGAGCTGACACGAAGTAATCATGAAGAATAGTTTTTCAAGAAAACACAGTCGCAATCTACGTTTTCGTGCACTGAGTCGGAGGTCAAAAGTTAGAGTCCTAGTGTATGGATTCATCAGTTGCTGCACCAACACCGTTTTCCCTAAACTGATAACCACACCCAAAAATCTTAACACTATTGCTGTTAAAAGAATCAGAGTTCATGTTCTGCGGTAGAACTGACTCCTATGATATAAATTTGTAACGACCCATACCTGGGGCCGCTGTAGTCACTACCCCAAGCCCGTCTTCCATAGGCAAGGTTCTGGTGACTAGCATCAAAGGCGTAAATACCTAAATTGGTAGGTCATTTCCTTTATAACTGCAAAAAACACAACCAGAGATAAAGAGGATTCAAACTCTAAGTAAAAACTGAATATAGAAGAAGTTCTGGAATGTACAAGGGCAAGAAATACAAGCCCAACAGTAAATTAGAAGGAAAGGAAAACAGGTAAAAGTAAAAATTCAAAAAGTTGGAAGGTGCTTAGCATCTCCTGGATCATCCACCACATATCCTACCTGAAGGGTTGGTATAGATATCTTCCTTAGGGATCCACATTCGTCCATCCCCTCCGGGTATAGACTCTTAGTGAGGTCCACCTCTGGGTACTGTCCAGTCCTCGTATACTCCACCTTGGTCAGTGTTGTCCGTCATCTGCATCCAGCACAACGAGATACGGGCATAGCCTATGTAGGGGTGAGTATAACGATACTCATTTAGGACCCCAAGACCCTCAAGTTCTCACAAATTCCCCAAAGGATAAACCATAGTAGAAAGGTACAATCACGAAGTATCAACCAACTCTACTTAGGTATATGCACATACATATACCTAAGTTATCAATAAAACTCTGTCTCTAACTCTCGAGCCCAAGCACAAACCATTCCAAAAAGGTAGTAAGTAAATCACCATGTTGATAATGGTTGAATGAAATATCTTAGCTGACACCGGTATACAACTCATAGAGAGGGGTATAGATGATTAGATGTAGCCTATGAATCATCTCCTTTGTTGAACCCACATAGGATCCTGGAACAATATCTGCGTTGTCGAACCCACATTGGATATTGGCACAGAAGTCTTCATTGTCCAACCCACATAGGATTCTGGTACAATAGTTTTCGTTGTAGAACCCACAAAGGATCCTGGTACAGAAGTCGTCGCTGTCGAACCCACGTATGGTTCTAGAACAGTAGTTATCACTGTCGAACTCACGTAGGATCCTGGTAAAGAATCTATCACTATTGAAATCATGTAGGATTCTAGTACAATAATTATCTCAATCGAAATCACGTAGGATTCCTTCATCTCAGTCGCAGCTGGCCCTAGGGTTCCTGCACACAGCACGCTCGATTCCGGGAGGGTCTTCTCTTCAAGCCAAGTGTAGATACATATACTATCACAAAATCCCGAGTTGATGTATCCAGTTGTTATGTCTCATCATATGGAACCCAACGTGACAGACGGAGTGTCAATCGGTCGCCCGGTATGAGAGTTATTAGTGTTTCCGCTCCTAGGGGTCTTTTGGATTTTGGGTACAATCCAACATGGCCACAATCCAAACTAATATGAATCCTATGAGGACTATTCCAAAAGAACATTCTAATCAATAGGATTACAACATAGTTGATGGCACATCAATCAGATGTTTGATCGATTAGTTATAAGCATTTCCGCTCCGAGGGCATGATTGGTTACAGGTTCGAACCAACGAGGCCATACACAAAGGACACCAAAACCATGAGTGTAATATACCAAAATGACCATCTCAATACAAGTAATCCTACACAACTAAAGGTGCATCGATCGGAGGTCCTTAACTCATTTTATCAGCAAAAAAACCAAAATTGGTCTGAAGATGAGGGTCTGGGTTCGGTCCGACCCGGTCCAACCAACCCTGGGTCGGCCCGAACCGGATCCAAGTGTAGCCCGGGAGGGTGCGGCCTGGACCGGCGGGCGCAGGCTAGCCGGGCATCTAAATCCCGGCCTGACGGCGGAAGTGGCCCGCGTGGCATGGCTTGACCAGCTGGCTGAGCGTGTTCGCGCGTGAAGCGCAAAGCAAGCTGGGGGGGGGGGCAACCAGTGTCTCATAATGGTGGTGCCACCTAGCACCAAACTTCCTTCCTAGAACCCAAACGCAGGTTACACTCCACCGTCACGGATGGTACCACGACGACCTTCCACTGACGGCGCGCGAGGGGCACCACCGAACCCAGGCGGTCGATTAGTGCTGGTCCCAACCGCACTCTTCTGCGGGCCACCGGAGGCGTTTCGGTAGTCCGTTTTACCTTCCGTCTGTGCCTACGGTGTCCTCGGGTCCTTCTCTTCACTACGACGGCCTCAAATATGGGTTGGCCTTCTGTTCGCCGATCTCCCATCAAACCACAAATCAAGATCGAATCCATGGAGGGTCTGGAATTGTTCGTTATCTCGTTCCCACTGCGTTAGAGGGTCAGCGAGTTATCCATCATAAAATTGAACCAAAAACAAACCCCAGCTTATTCTTTAACCCATCCCGATGTCAACATCTATTTTTCGGATCGACATGTTCGGGGGGGGGGGAGGGGTCAATCTACATTTGTTTTTTTTATCTAAGGAAAAAGATGAAAATAAAAGAAAGGAATTCAACCTCGAATTCAAAACCCTACCTCGATTGCTGTTGACCGTTGATGAGTCATGGAAAACGTACATTGCGGAAGACAGACGTCGTTCCGTCTACATTAGATGGAATAGAGACCAGTGTAGTTGAGTACAGTTGACACCGTCGGTGTACTTATTTTGCGGTGGTGCTTCCCTTTCTTGCTCCGGTTGAAGAAGGTAGAAGGTGTTGCTTCATGTTCTTCGAGATGGGGAGTGTTCTTCGTTGAAGAATGGCGTTCTTCGTTGAGATATTAGAAGTTATCCTTATTTATTCTCTTCCTCCCTTCCACCAAAATAATGCCAACTCACGTAAAATAATAGTCTTCATAGTATTTTAATGTTCCATGCATTTCAAATTAATTCAAACACTCGAATTAATTAATGAAGACATTAATAAATTGTATTGGCACACTTAATGGGAGGAGGAAGGTGGAGAGTTCACCCACATTAAAGAAGATTGTTGGCATTATTAAATTCAAGTGAGTTTAAGTGTTTCAAGGGGAGTTGAGGGGTTAGGTGCTCATGTGGGACCCACTACATAATATACTCTCATGGGAGGTTATGTGGGGGTGGTCCTCACCTCTAACTTCCCTTTGGAGAAATAAATCACAACAAATTTTTTAAAAAATATGCTACACATATTTTTTATTAATTTTATAAATCCCCCAAAAATTAACTTCCCCACCCTATAAAAAGCAACTGTGGTGAAGGTCTCCTTAAGCGATTACCAGTGATGCGAGTTAATCGGTGCACTCGAATTTCAATTCTGAGCATCGGTTCCAATGGTATAAAATCCTGCACGTACGATCACTGAATGTACCAAAACAAAACAATAAAAATTGATTCCTGGCACACCGGGCCTCGGAATTAGGTACCGTTATAAATTAGGGACTTGTAATATTCCCATGTATTTAAGAATAAAAATTCCACATGATTTCTAGGTCTTTAAAATAAAAATATACACATTAAAATAAATAATAATTTATTAAATTAAATTATCAATTACATGTATTACTAATTTCAGCTATCTTCTCTACCACATTGGTCTGAAAAAAATTAATTTAATACTATTAAATTAAATACATTTCTTTGGAAGACTCAAATATGTATTTAAAATAAATTGAATTATAAAATTTCATATATAAGAAAATCAATAATATTTCTCATATTAAAAAACATGTTTATAATCCCCTAAATGTTGTTTCGGATGTTTAAACACGTGAAAATATATAGGAGTCTGGATGTACATATAAGAGGTAATATTGAAGAAAATTGAATTTCAGGATGATTAATCAGGGCGACGAATAAAATGGAATTCATAGAAGTACTTCAGTTTGGAAAATAAATTTGATAGATTCCCTCCTTAGTTAATACAGTTATTCTAGAAGAAATATTTTATGAAAAAACACCTTCACTTTGTAGATGAATATATTGATTGAGTTGAATAATGGATGATGAAATATGTGGTTTGATGCGAATACTCAAGTAAAAGTGTAAGAGTTTGGATCTACATATGGGATATATGAGAGAGAAAAAATTAAATGTCAAGATGATTAATCTAAATGGTGACTATGAATGGATTTTAGGAAGTAGTGATGAGTGGGATAGATATTTCGTATAATCCATCCTTCGTTACTAGAGTTATTTCAAATGCGATATTCCATGAAGTATTCCCTTACATTGTGGACGAATACATTGAAAGACTCAAATAGGGGGTGAAATATATATTAGTACTACAAGGAAGATATTATATGGAACATACATACGAATTAACATTGTGATATATCATTAAAAGACTTTTCTAGAAGTTATAATATGTGTCTTGACTGTTCATTTGAGGTATACATGGAAGATGTAATAGTGAAAGGTAAAATTTAAGAATATAGGATGACCAGAATATTCAATCATGTATAATGTAATATGATAATATGAGTTATAGATACAAGAAATTGTGAATCCATAAGTAGAATTTGATAATTTACTATAAATTTGTGAATGTTATAAGTTTAATATGTAATTTTAAACTAAATTTATATTACATATGTATGTATGAAATTTTAATGCATAAAAATGGTTATTATAGATATATATTGGGCATGTGTGGTGAAGAGAAACAACATATTTAATATGTATGAATAATAATTGGTCATTGGAAATTTGAAAAGACCCATACCCCATATTTGATACATTGGAGTAAGAAAATCGTGGGTAGAGAACATCATTTTGATGATGGTGATCATCTATAATATGTTTTAGAAGGTTTAATAAAATTTAATTTAGATTCTTTTTCCTTGATATTTCAATGTTACAAACTTCATAGTGGTTTAATAATTAAATATTAATCATTTTGAAATAATTGAAAAAGGTAAAAAAATTAGTTTCAAAACCATAATTTTATTGAAGTCTATGAATAAAATATTTGGAATATAAATCATTTTTCATGTTTGGAAATGTTTTAGGGACATGAAATTTAGATAAAACTATTAATTTTTATGAGAAACTTAAAATATGATTTTATCTATGTAAGTTCAGTCCAAAAACAAAAATAAAAATATATGGAATTATGAATCTAGAAGGTGATGTTGAAAACTGAGACAATAGATGGTGAGAATGATTTTTTAGCATCCTGTTAATGACACCAAGTCTAGGATTGAATGCATAAATTTATAAGATTGATGATAAAGATTATAAATGGATACAGTCAATAATTCTATATACATCATCTCATATAAATATAAATCTTCTAGTATAATTCATGTGTAATAGAATTATATAAAATAAGTTAAAAAGAAACTACACTTGTAAATACTATTTTTGATCATTTATACTAAAGTGGAACTATTGATGATTTTTAATTTATTTTATTTATGTGAGGAATGTATTTTGGGATAGAAATAATCTATTTTCTATAGGATTAGAATATAATTAAAGGAAAATCTGATAATTCTAAGATGATTAGGAGAATAGGTTATCAAAATATGAAATAAATAAAATTAAATGATCATTAGAAAATGGGAAGATGAAAATATAACATGATTAGAATCCTTTAATGATTATATTTTTAAATTTTAAGAAAATTGGAAGATGAAAAAAAAGATTAAATTCCACATTACAAATTTTGATAAATGTATCTGAGATATGAAACAAATAACACCATACAATTTTAATATATGTATTATTTTTTTAAATTTCAAGAAACATGTAGATGCTAATGTAATTTAGATGAAAAATAATAATTAGATGTTATAGAAGAATATCATAATGAAATAAAATATTTTTCATCTATAAAATATTTGACATATTATTTATGTGAATCCAAATATAAAGTGATGATGCAGAGCTATACATAAGGTTATAAAAATAAATATGTTAAAACTCTGATATTGGATATTTTTTATAGAATCCATTAAGATCATTAAATAAGAGTTTTTCAAAGTCATTTATTATGTTAAACATTGATACCATCAATTTATTAATGGAAATTAATTATTATTTGATAAAATATTATGAGTTGGAATTTATATCTTTACTTCCCCTTAATTATTTGGATTATGTTCTATTATATAAATGGTGACATTATTCATGTCTTGTTGATGATGAATTGAGGATATCTTAGAGATTTAGAAGATGAACAATGTGTTTTTAATATCATTTGGGATAAATATTTCAAGGATCCAAAAAATTATATTTCTTAAAATCAATGACATATCTTTATATGTTGAGAAACCAAAAGTTAGTGAGTAAAACAAACTATTAAAAACCCTCCCTTCCATTTTCTCATTAATGTAATAGAAAAAGTGAATATTAAAGAAATATATATTTCAAAATATAGTTAGACTAGAAAATATAATGACCCTATTAATGGTTATAAAATTATATCACATGTATATACGGAGAAATGATAATATTCTAATATATCATAAATTCCTAAAATGCTTGTTCGTGAATAATTGATTAATACATATTTTCATATACTATAATAGTTCTGAGTCTTCAGTTCGTGTAAAAAAATCATGGTAATTCATATTTCTAAAATGGATCAATGGAATGCCATAATTTTTTCTATAAGTGGTTTAATGGAAGATGAATCATAATGAAAAATATCTTCAAGATTTTATTTTTTGAAGTATTATAAAATAAAGTGAGAAAATAAAATGAACCTGCCAAGATACATTATTCTAGAATGAGATAGAATAAATAACCTACTAGGAGGAAGTTATGTTTCTATGGGACATGGATGTAAAATTCTCCCTGAGGATTCCTATAATGTAAATAATCTAGTTTTATTATGAGGAAATGATGATACATTATCCCCCATTTTAATCACTTTTATACATTAGTGACAAAATATGTGTCTCGGACTATACCTATAAAACCCCAACCCCATAAGCCCAGAGTTGGTGCACTATTTTGTTACATGGAATGATTATAGGGAATAAAATATCAAATGAATGATTAGTTTATAATTCATGTAAATCCAAATTATATATATATTATGCATAATACATGGGGAAATAGAAAATTCAAACATGATAAATAATACAATGATATAAAATGAATCCTTGGACACATTTTAAAATAGTTATTAATTATATCATTGGGAAAGAGAACATAAAAAGGGTGATCTAAAATACTTATTAAGGTCATGTAAAGTGGAATGAATATTAAATCAATAGAAATAAACCAACATTGAAAGATAAATAAATCATAACAATGGCATTCAGATAACTAGATAATGAAAAAAGAATATGGAAAGGAAACAATTTGAGACTTATGGAAATTAATCAATAAAATAAGAATATAATACATCCATATTTATATAGACACAAATTATAATGGGTAAATAATAACAAGAATACCTATGAAAAAAATGAATAAATTAGATATCTATAATATACCACAAAGGCTTTGTGACAAGGATCTATTAATTTCAGGGCTTCCTGCCAAGAATATAATAATTTCAAGGCATCATACCAAGAATCTAATACTATCAAGGCTTTGTTCAATGAATATAATAATTTCGTGGCTCCAATCCATGAATATAATACTATCAAGGTTTAATCCTATAAATCTACTAATTTCAAGTGTTCATTCTAATAATCTAATACTATTAAGTTGAACACAATAGGAAAAATTTTATATAGTTTGGGAAATACTAATATCAATTGTAAATGAATATGGATATTCATGTAAATTTACAATGATGAGTTTTTAAAATAATTTAATAGTTTTAGGATAATGTTAAAAATCACAAAAGGAAGTGGGATTCCAATGACAATCATTTTTGACATTCCTTAGGATAATAATATTTATACATTTATAAGTGTCTCGTACCACATTGAAACTGTTGAATCACAATAACCATAAATTAATATTATTAAATGAGACCTATAATATCCTATGATAATGTATATTAATTTATTACATGTCAAAATACAATATATTTATCAAATAAAAGTGATTTGGTTCATAATAACAAATAATTCTCAATGTAATGTAAATTGAGAGAAAATTCACTTTACGTAACCATCTTTTTTAGTGTGTGTGATATTTATCCTCCATTATTGTGGCTTTAAATAGGTTAATAAATTATTATAGAACAATAATAATTCTTATAATATCATATACTAAATCCTTACCATATTTAATTACACTTTGGTTAAAACTCATTCATTATTTTTACTATTTCTGCTGTTAATTTCTTAGTTTTCTCAAGTACGTTTTTACTTTTATTTAATATTCGCTATTCTTTGATCGTGATTTAATCATATCTAGAAGTTAATCCAATAGTTAATTATATTATTTATTCACTAAATTTATATTTATAATAATCTATAATGTTTTTAGATAAGAAATTGGATAAAGTATTCAATGACACAGTTGGTTGTACATACACATGAATTCTACATTAATTTCATTTCCATATTAGATGGATGAAGAAGAAATGGAAAATATGTTTATAATAATTTCAGTATGATATATATGTTATATATGTTACATTAATTTATTAAAATTTCCCTTAATACGTTTCATGTACAGCCTTCACAAATAACTTCACATCGTGGGGGTGGTAGTCCACACTTCCTCAAATGATTTATCAGAAAATTGGTCTTATTAATGTTATTTGTTATAAAATTATTACAGAAGTATAAAAACATATTTAATATACTATATAATGATATGTTCTGTCGTAATTTCCACCATGAGAAGTTGTGATGGAAAAATGAAGAATCATCATTTTCTTATGATGTAGCTCGTTGTACAGAGAAACGATATATTTGGTTCCCATTAAATGGAAGTGTGTGTATGTTTAGTTCAAAACATTAGCATAAAAATACATGTATAATTGGGATATAATTTTTTCCTAAAATAATTAATTAATAAAATATTTGGGATTGGTGAATGGAAATAAACCTAAAAATCATAAGGATTTTTGTTACCTCTTAATCGGGTAACACCTATTTTTTTTTACAACAAAGTGATTCATTGGATGGATTTATGAAAAATGAGAGGATTATGGGGATGTGGGAGAGAGGTTGGGAACTATTAGGGTAGACATTGGTCGAGCGAAAGTATCTGGAGGGGTGTGAGTAATGGGAATATGTCATTCCTTTTTTTTATTGAGGGGTAGTAACACTCTTGTAAATTCCCAAAGGTAATCCTTAATAATAGTTATACCTTACCTAAAGTGCCTATAAAATGAAAAATCGTGTATTAAAGTAGATTCATGGTTGATGAAAAACTCCCCCATAGAAATATATTTCCTTTTTAATAAATTAGTTACATTACTTCTATGATTTCCAAATTTTATCATTTTTTTAAAGAATCTATTTTTCCAAACTATGTAATTTAACCATTAAGACTGAACAATCATGATATTTATTATAATATATCTGTACACTTAATTATTAATATCATATATAATTTTTTATATAATAATACAATGTTTTCATGAAATTACTTTTCAAACAAGATCATGTGATGCGATAATACACTTCTTATACTCCGACCATGTTAACAACATATTTACTATATATGGCTCTATATGTTAATTATAAAAGATAAATTGGCCCACTAATATACTATATTTAATATTTATTAACACTTAAAAATATCTTTTCAAAATATATAATTTTTATTAATTATAAATAATTTAATAAAATATCATTTAATGAAAAATAATAATAATCTAAATTTTAACATTATTTATTTAATTTCATTTTTAAAACATCCAAACAACATTGGACTTAAAATACATTATATTTAGTTCTTTTTATGATGATATATTAATCTAATGAAATAATTTAAGACAATAAATAAATCAATATACTTCACTTTAATATTTATAGTATCATTTATTTTATTTAATTATTAACTAAATAATCACTACATTTGCGTTTCATACAAATTTTAAGAAAATAAATCATTTTAAAAATATAATAAAAAATAATTAAGATAAAAATAGAGAATTTGTCTTTAAAAATGATATGTATTACCGAATATATGATGTTTTATATATGTTAATGTTTTAGAAATGTTATAGTTACGGAATGTTCACTTTTTCCAAATTTCCATAACTAAATATTTATATGGGGAACTTCTACTTAATAATATCACAATAACCAATATACTTCAATCCATGAGGGGCAATGGTCAAATTATTTTCATCCCATGGATTTTTTATAATTTTCAACGTGACTTTGGTCATTTAGATTAAGGTTTAGTCCCTTATTAATCGTAATCCTACCTTAATCTAGGTAATTAATTTTAATCACATTAAAAAATATTTTTGGAAATAATATAAGTTGATCTTATTAGAACCAAAGTATTTTACTTATTATAACCTTGTATTATCATTTTTAGAAATAGTAAACCCATAAGTTGGAATGTTATGAATAACAATAATCCCTCACACATGGTGAGAAAGTAAGATTTAAAGTAGAATCATTCAAATGTTCAACACATTTTATGTTTAATTGTGATATAAAAATGATTCAAGTAACCTACATTAGATTAATATTTGTATAATTGATCTCATTTAATTTAGAAATACAATTTTACATTTAATTTAACTTGAAAAATGATATAAATGAAAATGAAGTTATTACTAAAAGGTAATATATTACACTATTCCTCAAAAAATGAAACATCACAAAAATAATCACCATAAGATAATTTTTACATTCGAAAATAAAAAATGAAATTTATATTGAAAAATAAAATTTAGAAAATTTAGATTGTTTAGTATTAAAATTTGGGTGCAATTAAAATGCGGTAAAAACCAATATTACATTTAACACAAGCTATATTAGTGTGGTGTGAAGGATAAGCATAACAAGGTGTTGCGTATGAAGATATGAAAAATAATATTTATTATAACATGAAAATATTTTAATTTATTGGGGTGTTATGTTATCCACAACTTTATTAAATCACATCCTTACAATTTAAACTTGATCTGAGTAAACAATGAATGGATATTTGAAAATACTACTGTTGAAAACCCTACATCCACAATAGGCAGAATAACCTATATTCTAAATAAGAGACAATATAAAATACCATGGTCATGTAAACAGGTTCCCTAGTAGTATAAAAGAGGTGGTTAATGGAATCATTCATAAAGAGTGTAAAATCTAACAATAGTGTTTTGACGTATGATTCTAGATATCATGGTTAATAGAATGTTATCTGTCAAAAATCCCCAAATACGTGATGATCTAAGAATACAATTAATTAATCAGAAATGAATGCAATAAGAAATAGTTTTTGATTCATGATCATTTATTCCTAAATTTATGAAATTCTACCATTCTATAATAATACATAAAAAATATACTTTTTATAATTCAATAAAAAAATACTTATCCTTTGGTCGTCCTCTGAAATATTTCAACTTTATCTTATAGAATAGTATTCAACATATAGTGATGTGATATATCAATTACTAAAACCAAATTCAAATATAATCTCAAACCATTTCATAAGTGGTTATCCTTTCCATAACATTATTATCCAACACTTTATTATTAGGTTCACTAAATTTAGAAAATTATGTTATTATAATATTTTAATCAACATGATGCTTCTCTGAAATTTCACATTAATAACATGTGAATAACTCAATCATGTCTCCTCTTGAAATATTCTAATACATACAATCATTATAAATACATATTGGTAACATGAATTTGTCCTTATTAATTTTTTAATACACATGTTTTTAGAAATATTACATTAATCAAAAAGTTTTGTAAACTCTATTAATGATAGCATAGACCAGTTTTCGATAGGTCATTAATCAGTTCCAAGGTAGTCAATACATTTCCAAATCCATCATTTCTTCATCATAATATGAACATCAGGATCATATTAAGGGGTTTATATCCCCCAATCATGTTTTTTCAAAAAATAAATTCAACTGAATAATGTTTCTAGGTACCATTTAGTATATGATATCAAATCCTTAACAAAAAAATACAATAGTAAAATCCTCATATATTTAAATTTTCTTCTAACCAATACATATCCAATTAATATTTCAGATGAAATAGTTCTTGAATCCAACTATATTGACACATTGATTATTCAACATCATCCTTAACACATTGACAAGGCTAACTCAACTTATTACATATCACCCATTTCAATTCAAATTTCACTAGAAGTATCACAATCAACAAAAATATAATCATTACTCTTATATCTGTATTGATTTCATTCATGGGAATTACACTTGGAATATAGATTATCATAACTATAATTCATTTCACACTCATTTAACTATCAATGATGTCATAGGGAGGGCAATATTAAACATCCATTTCATCAACAAAACTCTTCATTTTTTCCATGTAGTGACTTGATTTGTGTCCTTCTTTTCCATAGTCAAATCATCTTCTTGGACCTCTATGACATTAACTTGGGTGATTACATCCACATTCTTAACACATATGAAACTGATTTTTTTTTCACATTGGTCTCCATTACTCGAACTCTTAATGAAATTTTCTTCTCTTCCAAGGTGAGGCTGATATTTTCTTAAGGTACATAATTTTAATCATGTTTTATTAATTCTAATTAGGCATTATCAAAATATCCTTCCCTACAGTTACCATTCCAATTAACATTTCAATAGTAAATTATCAACAACATTCAATCTCAAACCATATCATTCTAGTTCATGTCTTTGATTTAAACAGGAAGGAATTGTGTGGGAGTCACTTATCAAAATTGAAAACCACATAGTCAAGAAATATTAATTATAGGATTCATAAATCATGTCTGAAGCTTATTTAATCTATAATAGTGTAGGTTTATCCTTGGATATCCATAGTCAAATTCTACTTAAATTCTTCTTGAAGGTTATTATGATAAATTTTAATTATCATAAGAGTATATTCCAAGAGTGTCGAACCAGGTGTGACATAAGGCCTGCTGTTGTGTACTAGGTTATAATGAGTGTGTACCGTCACACATTATTGAAGTTTTTACACCTAGGTATCTCTATACCGAAACCACACCCACTTGTAGTATCCATGAAATAATGTATGTTTTGGAATACCCACATAATATATTCTTTACCAGTATGATATGATGGTTCTCTATACATAAATTCAATGTATATCTTAAGGTTATGATCATTAATATTGGTGTTATAAATCTAGTTCCCATGGTTTCAGCTAGACATTCATCGATACCAAACATAATGTGCTGACCCTAGAAACACGAAGTTGGTGCATTATGTTTTTACATTGGCATGATCATAGGGAATCAAATCCCCAAGTTCAAAATCGATTTATTAGTCTTGAAAATATAGTTTACATACATTGTACACATAATACATTTGTATATATAAAATATAAACAAGATACATAATTAAAATATATAAACTACATCCTTAAACATTTATTCAAAGATATCAACTTTTTCACCAGGGTAAATGAAACAAAATAAGAGTGATCCTTAATGATTGGTATGGGAATGTAAATAAAAATCATCAATAAATGAATATAAATAAAATCACATGTAATGGTAAATAAATGATAACACAATCCATTTAAATGAATAAATAAAGAAAATTATTATAGAAAGGTAAGCATATGAAACACAAGAAACATAATAAATAAAATGACAACAGAATACATCAATATATATGAATTTAAAATATATCATGGATAAATAATTACTATAATATCAATGAAAGAAATGAATTATTGTGGATATCTATAACATACAACCGATGCTTCGTGCTTATGATATAATACATTCAAGGATCCATGCCAAGAAAATAATACTACCAAGGATTCATTCCAAGAATCTAATACTGTCAAGGATTCAATCCATGAATCAAATATTTTAAAGAATTAATGCCAATAATATCTTACCATAAAGGATTCATGTGAAGTATGTAATATATTCAAGGCTTCATGCTATGAATCTAATACTCTCAACGTGAAAACCTTATGAGAATGGTGATTGGGTTTGCAATAATAATATCCATTTTAAGATAATATAGATATGGAAGTAAATTTCAAATGAATAATGATTTAAATAAATATATTGTTTCAAGGTAAAGTTAACTATAACAAAAATAAGTGATATTTCATGGATAATCATTAAAAAAATTAATAAGAGAATAATCATCAAGCATTCCACAATGTTCCACACCACATTGAATATTTCGAATCTTAATCCCCATGAAGGAATAAAATTAATTGAATCATAGAATATTATGAGAGAAAGTATATTCATGATATAACATGTTAAAAGTAAGTTTATACAAAAAATAATAATTGTGACCTGGTGAAAAATGAAAAATAAGTCTCAAAAGATTGTAAATTAAGCAACAATTCTCATACCGTAACCATTAATTTTTTTGTGTGTGTTATTTATCCAACATAATAGTGCTTTAAAATACTTAAATAACTTATAATATAACCAAAATAATTTTTATAATAACATATAATAGCTTGCTATAATATTATACTACCCAGTTGTTAACACTATTTCATTATTTTAACTAGTTAGGGGGTTAATTGCCTAGTTTTATCTTGTATGTTTTGACTAGTTATTTACTTCATTGATTACATAGATAATTATTTCATCATCTAAAAAATTTAATTAATGACGTAATTTTCTCATTTATTCGGTAAAATTGTATTTAGAATAATCATTATTGTTTAGATATATGAAAATAGATGCACCGTTCCTGGAGACGGTAGGTCGTACGTACACATGAATTCTAACTTCATATATTTTTCATATTAATTGAATGAAAAATATATGATATATATATATTATAATGAATGTATCTTTTATATGTTATATATGTTACATAGGTTTTTCAAAATCATCCTCAATATATTACATGTATACTATGAACGAATCACATTGCTTTGTGGGGAGGTAGTCCACACTTCCTCAAACGATTTAACAAAATATGGAAAGTATTATTGTTATGTGTTGTAAAAGGATTAAAGAAATATAAAGTCACATTAAATATAATATATATATATAATAATAATATTTTCCATCATAACGGCCCCCATGATAGGTGTTAAAGAAATAAAATGAACAATCATCATTTCGTAAGGCAGTAGTTCGCCCTACATAGAAACAATATATTCGTTTCCCATTAGATGGATGTGTCTGAAAGTGTAGGTATAAAAATTATCATAACAAAATTTATAGTATATTGAGGATATTTTTTATTAGAAAAACCTGAAATAATTAAATATGAGGGATTATAGAATGTAAATAAAACAAAAAATTGAAAGGATGTTAGTTACCTCATAATCTAGTATCTCCATTTAGATCACACTAAAGGTCATATTTGGATTGTTTTATGACAAAGGTGATGATTCTAGGATGAGGGTATGTATTTCTAGGTACTATTTGGTAAGATCATGATCGACTCAATGTGTTTTTTTGGGTGAGATTATGGGGTATAGTGATGGATTTTTATATTGGAGGGGGAGAGAAACTCTCATAAATACCAAAAGGTATTAATTAATGGGATGTATACCTTACCTATAGAGACCCCAAAATAGAAATATAACGGATTAAACGTCAATCATAGTGGATGGATACATCCAAAACACAAAAATATGTGAATTTTAATAATTTGATTCCTTAACATCTCCTATTTAATAAAATTATCGCTTCGGTTTTTAATAAAGCATATAGTCTTCTATCCTATGAAATTTGACCATTAAGACTAAAATAAAGTTAGATATTTAAAAAAATATAGGGAAACATAATTATTAATATCATATAAAATTTATAAATTGAAAGCCTCATATTTTTCAAACATTAATCACAAAACAAGCACATGCGATGAGCTAAACACTACTTAAAACAATATCTTGTTAGCAAAATATTTACAATATATGGGTTAATTTGATAATTAAAAATGATAAATTGGTCCATAAATATACAAAATTTATTAATTATTAAGAGTTAAAAAATAGGACGGTAGAATATAGGATTTATTTAATTTTTAATGATTTAATAAAATTCCAATTATTGTAAAATAAAAATAATCTGTTTTTTGAGATTATTTATTTAATTTTGATTTTAAAATATAAAAAAATGTAATTCAAATATATTATGTTTTAATCATTTTAACATGATATTTTAATCTAAAAAATCAATAAAACAATGAAATCCAATAAATGTACTTCACTTTTAATATTTACAGTATCATTTATTTTAGTTAATTATTTACTAAATAATCAATACGTTGGTGTTTATTAAGTATTTTATGAATCCAAATAATCTCTAAAAGTTAATGATAAATTATTATGATAAAAATTGACCATTTATATTTTTAAAGGAAATGTATAACAAAAACCTTTGTGTTTTTTACATACAATTATGGGTTATAATTGATAAAGGTAAGGAATGTTCCTTTTTTGTCTTTTTTCCTTACTTGTCCGTTTATATAGGTTACTTCCATTTTTTAATATACCAATAACCAATAAAATTAAAACTAGGTGGAGATATGGTCTAATTATTTGCATAAAATAGATTTTTTACATGTCTCAAGGTCATTTTGGTACTATAGATTATAGTTTATTCCCTTTATAATCTTAATCATACCTTAATCACTATAATTGATTTTAATCATGTCCATTAATCATTTTGGAAAAAAATTATTTTATTTTATTAGACCATAACTTTTTTATAGATTACAATCATGTTTGTAAATAATTTGAAATTAAAATCATATAATTTGTAAAAATAACATTATTCTTAATCCATCACACATAGTTAGAAAGTGAGTTTTTAAAGTTGAAAAGTTCAAAAGTTCCACAAATTTTTATATCTAATTTTAATATAAAAATGATTCCAATGACCTAAATTTGACTAATTTATGTATAATTTATAGAATAAAACTTTAACGAAAAAATATTAAGATATAATTTAACATTAACAATTTTATAGATGAGAATGTATCTTTTTTACTAAATTGTAGTATTTTTTAATATTCATAAAATAATTCAAAAGGAAACAGAATTCCAAAAAACCACCATAAGATAATTTAAAAATTTAAAATAAAAAATGATATTTATTTTCAAAAACAAAATTTATAAAATTTCTATATTTATGTTTTAAATTATGTGGGCCATTAAAAATGGGTAAAAACAGTCTTGCGTTTAACACACGCAAACTTAGTGTGGTTTGTTACATAATCATTACAAGTTGTTTAGTATAAATGGAGAAAAAATAATATTTATTATAACATGAAAATATTATAATTTATTTGGGTTTTAAAATACCAAAAAACAATAGAACATAAATTCATTAATTAGGTCTGAATCATGTAAAAATGCCATATTTGACCTATATTAACATTTTATTTTACATGGAATCAAAATGTGATAGTGAACATAATTTCTGAACACATCATAATAGGTGTATTGCTTCAATTATAAAAATATGAAAAAACTCAGTTTTATAAATTTATTAAAATTTTGATTAAATTTATTCAACCCCATGAGTTTCACTGCACGAATAACTCGGAAAATTAAATGGTATTATACCTAATCCATATTTTCCCAGAATGGATTTTTTTTATCTCCCCATAATTTTAAATACATTACATACAAGGAATATTTTATGTGATTTTTTAGGCACCATAATAAAATAATATGGATGTCATACATATTATTAAAAAATTTAGGGTATCATTAAAAAAAGTAAAAACATGATGATTCTAAAAAGTAAGGAATTAAGCATCATCTAAATATAAGCAAGAGAAATCATCACTACTTTAAGGTAATAAAATATTTAATTTTTTGTATAAATTTGTTATTTTTTCCCTAGAGGTATTTCATTCAATATGTGAATATTATGATTCAATTATAATATTTGATGATCTATACTCAAGAGTCATTCATTATATATAGAAATATCCAAATGAACATTTCTATACCATAATTTTAATTTTTTGGAACTGTATGATGAGAATATTTTTTGGGAATAATAAGTGAATGATATGGAGAATGAATTTTCTAAAAATTACACATTTTTAACATTATTACTAAAATAATTGATTAGAATAAATAATATGTATTACATTTCAATGAAACGTTTTCTCTCTTTAATGATGAATTGAAATGGAATTAAATTTTGATATTTATTTTTAATAATTTTATTGTGGTGTTTATTCATTATGTATAATAAACAAAAAAGGATATCAATAAAGTCGAAGATACTCAATTAAGGGCCACAACTAAAGGAATAAAAGAGCTTGATTTTTTCTTTAGATATAAAAAGTATGGTGGATGATGAACATGTAACTAGATGATAATATAATAGGATAAAATATCAAGCTTTTTGATATGATAAGAGACTCTCAAATTTCTATTTTTTCAACTTGATTTTGAAATAATATTCTGAATATAATTTTATCATAAAACATCCCAAAAATTTGAACGATGAAGAGAATCCAATATCATTTTTAATGTGAGACTTCATTATAAAAATAATCAACCCCAATATCAGAAGATATTGATATTATTAAAGTATAAATACAATGTTGTTATACGTGTGAGAAAATTCATTTCCCACATGGTTTCTAAAATAATTGATGATTCACACAAATATTGTAAGGTACTTCTACCAAGATGACTAGTATAAAAATTTGACAAATAATTCTTTTAAATATTATTTGTGAAATGATAATTTAAAAAAATATTTTGGGTATGAATTTTACTTATTGAAGGAAAAACTATTCATACATTTATATGGATATGATATAGAGTTAATAGAAGTACTCAAAATTCTAACCAATAATGAAAAAATATGTTAAATATGGAGACCAAAAATACATGTGAATATCATGAAAATATTAATTGAATTTTTCAATTTAATGACGAGTGTTGGATTACACCTACCAAGTTTGATATAAACCACCATTAATAGAGGATTCAATGAAATATGAAGATAAATAGAAGAAATAAATACAACAAATAAAAATAAATTTAGTAAAAATATAAACCCAATACGATTATAAAAGAAGATAACACAACAATGAAGAGATTATTCTATTCTTGAAGGGAAGGCTATATCATGGTATATTTCGAGTAATCCGTGAACATTTATGTTAAAGGAAAAATATGGAACCTCAATGTAAATAAAACAAAAAAATACATATGTTAGGTTAGAGGATGGAATATCTAAAAAATTTTGTAAAACTCATGAGAATCATCTTAAATTAGTTATGTTAGTAATATTGATAAATAATGAAGTAAGTCAAAAAAATCCTTGTCACACTCTTAAAATAAACATTGAATTATTAAAAAGTTAGAAGAATATTGTGAATAAAAGGGGGAATGATTTGTGTAACACGTGAACTAGAAAAGAAGTTGTAAAATAGGTAATTTTATACATGGGGAAAGTTGATTATATTTTTAATTTTTTCAGGACTATTTTTCCAAAAAAATTTGAAGCAGGAATAATGATTGAGTAAAGAGAATTTATTTTCTCGTCCTTATAAATAAAAGTCAAAAATGTAGTTCCAGATAGTGTGAAATTAGTTCATAACAGGATGTCCATATGTCCAATGAATTTTCAATTTTAGAAAATAAAAATTATAGAAAGTATATTGATTTATCAAAAACCTAGAGATGAATTTAAAGTATAATTTGGGTTGATAAATATATGTCAAACTTGTTTCTATAACTAGGAATCAAATTAGAAACATCGTTTTTCCAATATATGATATATTTAATTTTATTATCCAAGGATTTTTAGCTGAAGTAATTTTTTTGGGATAACATAAGATTAATAGATTATTTCAAAATAGTTAATAACCAGATATGGTTTCTAACATTGAGTAATTTACATTAACTGGTATGATGTTTCCTTCATAGAATATTTTAATTTTTTTCAATAAAGCTGGATAAGGAATATGGATATTAACAATTTTGATGTATTAGAGTTGATCATCTTCAAATTGTTATTAAGGAATTAAAATATGAAAATTATGCTCTGTACTGAAACCATTGGGATGGAAAATTTGTTATGTTCATTTCAAAGGAAATAAATTTTGAAAAAAATAATTTTAAGATCATCAAAAAATGTTTATATTGTTATGAATTTGAATATAAATATCTTATAAATGGATAAAATTATAGATGAATAATGTAAAAAAATTTATTCATTTAATATATGAGGTATTTTGATTAAACTCTATTGTCCTTATATGAAAAAACCAATTCTAAAAATTAAGTGTGGTATATTGGTTATTTGATTTTAATATAAATGTATCCTTAAAGGGGGAAACCAATTTTTTTCAATTTTTAAAATCTATTTGTTTTGATGAATGAATGATCTAAATTCAACAAAAATATTTTCAGATAATGCACAAAAAATATTTCTCAGAATTTATAAAATGATAAATAAATTAATGATATATTTTATGTACAAGTTAATTTCAATTTCTGTTCTATACCAATAATCTGTCACTTATACATAATGTTGATTAAATTGTGGATAATTTCATTTTTAAAAATAATCATATTCTTCTCTCATGTAAATCATGAATTACATTTTTTGAAAAGAAACATAAGATACATAATATGAAAAGTTAGAGATTATTAGTTGTAAAAACGTTTTCCATACATATGTATCTCAAAATAAATACATAAAATACACTCAAAATTTATTATCTAATAAGGGGATAAAAAACATGAAAATATCTTATGATATAATTGACATTAATCTTTGTTATATATTGATAAAAAATCCAAATGATGGAATAATGAACACAAAAGAGTATAGTGATAAATATTTTTATTTTTTATTAGTAGTTGATAAGGTCAATGTTCATAGAAATGGATAGTTAAGATGAATATCGATCAAAATAAAAACCCCTATTATAAAATATTATGGAGTAAACCTATACTACCTAATTATAATTTCTTGGTTTGGAAAATAAAATTTTTTTTATTCCCATAGACAGTTGTATTTGAAATAAATTTATAAACTGTACTTCGAAAGCCTTATGTTTTATTAATTTTAAATTATAAATATAGGTCTCCTTATTTTTAAAATGGTAGTTGGTACCCATTATTTAGAGTTTATTCAATTATAGTATATGGATATACATTTATCTCAAATCCTTATATTATTTCCTTCTAAATTAGTTTCTTTTAGTTCTTATGTTTTTGGATAAGTTGAATTCGTTAAAGAATATGGAAATTTCGGTTACTATGAAAGATGAATCTTTATTCGAGCATCATAATGTATATCAATGGATTAGATAACATGACAATGTTGTTATTTGATGTTTTTTAAGGCATATTTGGTGTCTTAGATGTTAGGATTATTCATGGTGTTTTGGTCTCCAAACACTCTCTTTTTTAGAGAAAGAAATATGCCAAATTATTTTTTTAAATTGTGCTGACCCTCAAGAGAGAATGCGATGCCCAATAAGTTAGTGTCCCTCTATTGTTTAAACAATGCAGGGTGTGTTGAATGATCATGAGATATATCTATGGTTTATTGTATATGATAACCACATGACTATCCCAACAATGCTTATGTCCAAAGAGGTGTCTCAAATGTTTGGATGATTTTTAGGAGTGTTGGGGTCAAAACACCAAAATTTCAGGAGAAATAGATATGGTTAATTATTTATTTGAACTATGCAACACATAAGGAGGAAAAATGAGTCCATATAAGGGGTTTTCATACAATTGGTTGAATTGTACATGGTGGGGCACATGAGCATGAGATATCTCTATAGTTTATTGCAGTGGTGATCCACACATATTGTACATAGTTTGTCCAATTTTGTGTCTAGCACATGCAGGGTGTGGACTTGGTTAGAGACAATGGTAAGGTTGGTGTATAGTTTTGATAACCACTTATCCAAACAATGGGAGGTTTATATCTTGGATAATTAGGGATTCACAATTGGTTCACGATTACCCAAACTATGTGAGATAATCATGAGACTCATTTAAAGGTGAAAATGGTCTTTTTAACCTCCTCTGTTTAATGGGTTTCACGAAATTTCTCAGCGATTTTATACCCAGAAGGTCTTCATGTCCTCTCATCGTCCTCACTTTTATATGGATGGGTCCTATTCATATGAAATTCAAATTAATAAAATATAGATGAATCGTAAACCTATTAGTTATTCTCCAATTCCTATTGCATCCATTATTAGTTTATATCTCCTTATTTGGTTCTATCATCTTGAAAACAAATTGACATTATTTTCATTGGGTTTTTCTATTTTTTTTCTTTTCACCCATTCTGGATTTAACGAAATCATAATAATGGATGACCATACAATATTAGAAATGAGGTAGGTTTTATATTTTATTTTCCTTAATTTCCCATTAATTTATAACAAATTTCTATTGTGTTGTGTGTTGGATTTACCCTTTCTTCGCCTATTAAACAATAATTCCTAAAATTAGATTTTTAATTTAGAACATAAAATCCCTTTTGGACCCCATTATTATTGTTGGAGGTAATGTACCTCAAATTAAGAAACCCTATGGGTGTAGATAGATTTTTTATTCCCCTTTATAATTGATAAACCAAAACCACAATTGGCATGTTTGGATTTGATTTCATCAAATTATTTACTTAATTTAAATGGTTAAACTGACACCTTATCATTGGATAGGAATATTTTTTGAAGATCATCTCACTTTAAATGGAATATTAATTGTTATGAACCCTCCCGTTAACATTCTCATGCATAAATGAATGGTAATGGATTAAAATATTTTGGATGACCTCATAAATGGTATGACTCCTTATATAGACTTTTTTCTTTGTTAAGTGAAATGGTATAGACTTGAATTTAATAATGTTTCTGAATTTTGTGCAATTTATTAAAATTACACTTCCAAAAGAACCTTCCCAATTTTTTAATAATGGGTAATAAATTAAATAAATAGAAATGATTAATTGGACTGTTTTTAAAATTGATAAAAAGTATTTAAGAATTCCAAGGGGCATAATATTATTTTGGTTGACAATATTTTTCAAAAGTGTTATAAAATATGACAACTGAGGATTCCAGATTAATTCATTGAGAACTCAAATGATTCTACCTGACTCATTGGATGGGTTAACAATGGTTGATACCCACCTTGGAACATAGTTGATGACTTATATATGAATGAATCATCATGTGTCTGATGATTCACTAGATCTATCAATTTTGAGAAATTTTAATTTCAAATGTAAATAACTTTGATTCAAATTGAGGACCTCAATCATATGATGCCAAGTGTTACCATATTGTGTTACGAAATATCCATTCATTGAGATTATGTTGGACATGACTCCTTAGACTTGGTAAGAACATTCTATAGTCGAATTCCATAGATTTATCTTTTGTATTGCACTCAGACCCATATAACCAAACGTTACAGGTAATTAAAATAAGTTTCAATGACCCTAAAGGGTCAAGGATGAATAGGTTATGCCTTGGATCCATACATATCATCATATTTACATATCATATATTTCCTTATTATACAGGATTCATAAATTCATGTCAACATTAAATTTTAATCGAAATCTAATGATATTATCCCAATGTGGATGCCTTGCATAATAATATTCAAGTGTATGATGGTGTGTATATATATGTAATTTTTTATCTTATATATGTATATATATACAATATTGTGAGATTTTATTTACATATATTCTTAGGACAAGGTATGTAATATCATCCAAGTGTATTCAAGGAACCTGAACCTTGCATTTGTTCTTAGAAACCTTTTTTGGAAACCTCTTGAGTTTATGCCACACCTTTTTTTGGACTCCATTTCATTGTGGTACCCAAACAGACATCCTAGTTGTACGTATATGTATACATGTCACACTTGTGATATTATATTTTCAAAGGGAGGATAAGAACATATGACTACTCCCAAGCCCGGGATTCCCACGAAGATAAACCTTGGTGATTTAATGTCATTTCCTTTTATATTATTTATCTATTTGTTTTATATTCCTGTTTCATATATATTGTTACATATCCATGCATCATTACTCTTTCTTTGTCATTTTTAATCATTAAAGATATGCTTCCTTTATTTATCATTCTTCTATTGTATTTATTACAAATTCAAAGGTTATGGTGTCGTAATTGTAGCATTGTTTGACCCAATTTACTAGACAAAATATTCAAACATATGAGGAGCCATGTTTGAGGTCATGTAATCCACCGGTTCCAGGCACCACATCATTGAATCATAGTTTGAGACATTAAAATTGGAATTATTTTATTTTTTTCTTATATAATTACTATTTGGGATGGTAAACATAATACTTGGAATGTGTCTTCATTTGGTAAATATCTCATGTTTGGGTTCATCCAACCCATGTATGGGGTAAATATCAGGTTTTATGGGATGATGATATTATATATATTTTCTTTTTAAATGTTGTGTATTATTTCACATTGGGTGACGTTTTCAATTCTTATGGTTATTGATTTATAATCTATGAACATTAACTAGAATGTTACTTTTTCATTGTATATAATGTAAGTGTTTGTGCATGCCTCAATATAGGTACATAGAATTTACATGTGATTCATATGTCTTACTACATAGGTTGCACCATAGATTTCATAGTTTATGATGATTTATATACCCTATTTTGGTATGAATTGTATTTTTACCGTGACTTTTTATTGACTTCATATGATAGTTTTCTTCTATTTGTGATAGCATTCTTCTTTGAGTATTTACAATGATTCTTGTATAATGTATTAGAGTAATAATTATCTAGCTTATATTTATATCATCTATTTAAAAAAATTTATAACTTACATATATTTTTTTCCCAGTTTTAGTGTTCCTAGATACACATATGACACATGTAATTGGTAATTAAATAACATTCATCAACCAAAATAGAGTTCTCCTGTATTATTTGGCTGTAAAAATTATTTATAAAATTATGACTTGTTTGAACGATAGAAAAATGGATTCAAGGGCTGAACCAATTTCTATTTTTATTAAATGAGTACCAATAATAATTTATAAAGATAATGTGACTTTTTAAATTGGAATTAGTAACAAATATAATCAAACCACTATATACAAAAATGTTATATATTCTTGAAACAAGTGGAAAAAACATGGTTGCAGTTAAATGAATTCCAACTATAACATATACAGGTGATTACTATTATAATTTGGAAATGGTAGTTCTTCTAAATTAACCACAATGTATATAAATAATTGTTGAAAAAAAATCATATGTTAAATGGCTAATTTTAAATAATGGTTAAATTTTGATTGATGTGTTTTGTACCTCATTAAATTGGGTTTAACTACCCATAAAACTAAATTAATAATTGAAGATTTGGACAAAAGTGGGTCTGTTGGGGGATGTTTCTTATGAGATAAATTGAACTCTACACAATTAGGTCGGTAATGGAATTTTAATTATCTGATAAACCCATTAAGGTTTCATCAAATATTAATAATATAAACTTTTAAGGGTTACATTTAACTGAACCTTGGTTTAAATGATTAGACCCTCAAAGGTCACCTTATTATAATACCCCATAGTGAATAACCACATGGCGATATCATTAGGATAATTGGATAGTTATTTAATTTTTATGTATCTTTTAATATATTGTTATATATAAATTCATGGTGACATATTTTTTGACAAGTTCTTCTTTGTAATAAATAATAGCTTATCATTTTTTGAGCTTTATTATTTTGAGGTGTTAGTTAATTAAAATAGAAATTACAATCTCAAGATTATATTCCATTAATGTTTGGTAATTGAAATTTTATTTAACCTAGTCAGCTGTGAAAATTATTTAAACAAATAAATGATTTAAAAATAAATTATAAGATAATTTTTAAATGTTCCATGGCATTATCTAAATTATGTTAATGTTATAGTTTCTCTAACACATGGTACATGATACACTTATTATATAGACTATTTAATATTTGAAAGTGATCCAATTTCATTTTAATTACATAATGTTAAATATTTTATAGGATATTAATTTTAGGACCCTTGTGTAGGGGTCAGTTTAAGTATATTCCAAGCGATTTTCCTTGAATAGGAATATGATTATTAATGTGTAACTCTATTGACTTCATCCTAGGATATTTTGGACCCAAATATTAGGTGTTATGGCTTAGTGATCTTTAATTCAAGACTCTTAATTATAATGTTCATGAATTATGATAAAATTTTGGTTTCATATCAGTGTTGTTCCATGATAATATTAAAGCGATGATAAATGATTCCTTTATGTTTTCATATAACATTTGATGTCTTCATTCATTTCTCTAGGAGTATTACTCAATATATTGAATGGAAACCCCAAGTGGATATGTGTTTTCAGGTATATTAAAACATTAGGGGATATTATAGTATCTCTATTGAAATTAGTGCCAGCTATGTTATTCTTAATGTTATCATTGCACTCTTTCTCTGAGAACAACATTTCACCTGTTTAGATATGATTTGAGACTAGTATCACTTTTTTGATATGATTAGGGACTATAAGACCTATGTTCATATATAATAGATATGTTAGATTCTTTGTAATAAAATCCAATTAATGGGATATTGTTCTTATGCGAAAGACTATAGAGCTATTATGGGGCATAGAGGACTGTTTTTTTAACTTAGAACATAATAAGTCAATAAAGTGATTTAGTTAAGGATTTCATGTATAAGAGATTAGTCTAAGACTATGTTTTTATTTATCTGGTGATCTCTATTTCATGTACATTTATTGACCATTTTAAGGTAAGTTCTCAAGTATTTTGATTAATTCATATTGATTCTATTTCTTTTTGAAATAACAATGAGTTCTTGTTTATAAATACTGGCTATGTTGGGTAGAATGATTCATGTGCCTGGTATAGTTGAGATGTTTTTGAACCGTTGACAGTACCTTTTAGGAAATGATGAAATTTAGTGGGTATTTATTTAAGAAATAATTGCTTGTGATATTCGTAATTTAAATTATGAGTTTTAAGGGGACTTCTAAAATCAAAAATTATAGTGTTCCATTTAACATTGTCAGTTTGATCCTGTTTGTTGAAGACTCTAAAAAACAAGAATTCTGTTTTTTAACTGGGTGGTACAAGATAGTACACCAGCTGTAAAGGGTATGAAATTTCATTACCATTGTGTGTAGTGAATATTTTATGTCAATCATCAGTGAACATCTGAGTAAGGGTTGAAGATTGACTATTTCTAATGTGATTATTATGGGAATAGAGACCCTAATCTTATGGTAAATTTAAAGAAAGTTTCTAGGATGAATACAAAACAGGAAGAAACTTGGACACACATGGTAAAAATATGTGGTTCTATACCATAAAAAATATGTTGTTTCCTAATTGATTCCAGAATAGCATAGAGGAATCTGTACACACATATCGATAAAATCTCAGTGTGCTCTTAGTGAATAAGAAATTACCAAAATTGTCATTAAATCTCCCTAAATATGCTATGATAGAGTCAAATATATGTTGGGATGCCTATTTAAATAGTTAATATATGTTGTAAAAAGGAATCCTTGGGATTTTATCTCTAGGAGTTGACTTAAGATAAGCCAAATTCTACATAGCACACTACTGACCATTGAATGTTGAATGACCTCATTTAAATTAATGTTTATATTTCTCCATGATAAATATTTTATGAAAATGCGAATCAGTGAAATATGTAATTTATGTTAATTCTCGATACATGTGGGTTCCGGGAAATTCCATTTATTGGGTTATATAATGGACAAAGCATGGAATTTTGTTAACAAAAAACATTTTTTATGTGAAAAAATGTAATATTAAATAGTGGGGAGTGGGATGTTAGATATAGGGGTGACCCTTATGAATTAAAGTTCAGGGGACCTTAAGACTGGACATGTGATTTTGTTTTAGAACTAGAATTATGGTTAATAGAAATAGTAGTGTATGGATTGAATATTTAGTATATTCTAACTACATGATCATTTATTTATTTGGGTGAAATATAGATGTCGACATTGAGGAAAGTGCAGATTATGATGGTCTATGGATTTTTAGTCAAGATAATTTTGGTTTTGGGTTTATATCATGATGATGTATCATTTTTAATATGGTTCAGCCAAGGGAAATTACCAAAATTTGAGTATTGACTTCAGTGAGAATGCCCCGAAAAATATTTTTAATTCTCAGGATAAAGGCTGCATAATATGATTTTACATGATGCATTGACTGTATGTGCCTTGTATTTTTTGGAATTAATTAACCGAAGGTAGATCGACATGTTTTCTACCATTTATAATGATGTGATCAGTGAGGGAATCACACTAGTCACACCGTTGGGGTGATGAGGTACAACCTAATGGACTGACTAGGTTTTTCAAGGAAAAGAATGTGATAATAGTTTTAGATTGGTTAGTTCATGTTTGAAAATTTCAATTAGGTCATAGAACATGGGTATTTTCATAATTAATATAATGAACGATATGGTAAGATCTTTTTAATAATGATATATACATGTTTTCATAGTAAATTTTAATGGTGTAATTACTATAAATCAGAATTGTCTATTTAAAACCAAAACATATGTTGGGGAATTCCATAAAAATAATAAAAGAACGGGTTAATGAAAGGATATTTTCTTTGGAATTTTTTGATCATGTAATTTTATTATTAATGATTGGATGGTTGTTTTGAGTGTTGAATAATTTTTTAACAGCTTATGGGATGCATGCTTTATGTAGTGCATTATGGTTCATTTGTTGTTGGGGAAACATAATGCAACCATTTGGGTGAAACATCATGACTCAAGTAGGTAAGGTGATGCATTATTATTTTCCCCAAGGCATTATAGGGATGATAATTTTTTATGGTGGTTTTACTATAAGGTCCCACATTTATTTACTTTTTGAATTCTTGATTGCATATGAACTTTTTAGTTAGGGAATGGTATAAATATTTCAAGGAGATATAAAATGTATATCCGACTATTAGATAACTTGGAAGTGTTTTTTTGATGTATTTATGGTTTGAGATTTTTCTTTTATGTTCGGATGATTATTGAGAATATATAAAATGAAACTATCTATTTTCGATAGAAAGAAATGGGGTACATAGTTACGATAAACAATGTGTCCCCATAGGGGAAACTACGAAGCCCTATAAGGGGGAGTCACGTGGTTTATTAAAATGAAGGATGTGTGTTGGATGAATATCTCAGATATCATCATTTTAGTGCTTAGGTGAAGTTCTTGTCTTATTCATAGGTTTTCTAACCATGCACGTACTCCATTCAAGCTGTGGAGTTGGACAGTTCTAATGGAATGCTTGGAAGATTGCTTTTGTTACTTTGTAGCCAAACCATTCATGATATGTATATTAAACTGTGACAGATGCATAGTTTTTTCATGGTTACTCAAACTGTGATACCTAAAAGTGTGCCTCAATTTAAATGGTAAATGTATTTTTTTTCCTCCCATAAATGGGATTCAACTCATTATTCTATATTTCATGCCTTGAGGGTCTCATTTGTTCTCTCTTCTTCCTCTATCTTCCCTGGATGGATCTCCTTAAAAAAACATAAGAATTATGAAATTCATGATCCCTTGAATAATATCGGTTAGTCTTCAATTCAGATAACTTACTCAATTAGTTTATCACTTCATCCTCATTTTACAATCATGTGAGATAATTCACTATATTTTTTGGGAGTAAGTCTAATATTAATTTGTTTCTATTTCTAATTGTATCAAATCTTGATAATGAAAGAGTGAAACATTGAAAGCATGAGGTTGGTGGCATGTGGTCTAGTTTCTTTTCCCAAAAGTATCATTTTATCATTATTAATTTCCATATTCTGTAATTTTTTTCCAATTTTTTGAGAGTAGAATCAAATTGGCTTTAAATAAATTTTTAATTTTGAATTTAAATACCCTCTTAAAAACATTTACTATGTTTAAAGGACAATTACCTCAACATGATCCACCCTGTGGGTGTGGTATTCTTGTAATTATGTACCCCTTTAAAATTTATAAACAAAAACAATTTTTGGTGTGTTTGGTTCGACATACGAAAAGGATTTAACTTATTAAAATGGTTTAATTGATACCTTATAGTTGTGAATGAATGTTTCCATTTGTTTGAATCACTTGAAATAGATTTTTAATGGGTACAACACCTCCCTTGGGCCCTTCCATATATAAATGAATGGTAATTGATTAAATTATTTAGTATAGCTTGATACAAGGTATGAACCAATATATAGAAAATTCTCATTATTGGGTGAAAATTTAGATACTATAATTAAATAAAGTGATTGAATTGTTGTAATTAATTAGTAAAAAATGTTCTATTAACTTATGTTAGTTGTTAATGAAAAGAAAAATACTTAAATAAATATAAATGATACATATTAAGGACTCTTATGTGCAAAAAAGTATTTTTTTTTTAAATTGTGAATGCAATTATTATTTTTGAAAAATTCATTTTTAAGAGTGTTTAGAATTGAGAAAGCTTTGGATTACTAAGGGAATTCCTGGATCCCTCAAAGGATGACACTCGATTCATTAGGTTAGTTTCCTAGGGATACACAATCCTTGGAACTTCGTTATTGTCTTATATGTAAATCCCTTGGTTTTTTCCCAACAATTCACTATCTCTCAATATTTCATGATATTAAAATCCATCAAATACACATATTGGATTATGTTTGATGACCTTGGTAAAATGATTCCTTATGTTTCCTTAGTAGGCTCCAAATAAAGCTTGAAATTAGATTAAATATGATGTTTCCACTTATAGATAGTTCTAACATTTTCTAGTGGAATGAAAATGATGTATTATCTATATTACACCCCAACACCTTCTACCAGATTACATGATTCATTAATATGTGATATCCTAACACTCTAGGATCATGAATTCCTTGATTACACAATTTATTCCACATTATTTTCATATTTACATATCAAATGGTTGCATGTTATACATAATTATTATATGAATGTATCCCTTAATTTTAATGGGAAATCTCATGAAATTATGCATATGTAGGTTCCTTGGGTACTAAACATCTATTACACATCGATGCATGTATGTATGTGAAAATGGTTTACTTATCTATTCATATATACACATGATGGAAGGTGTGAAAATACATTTTGACATAGGCACAAGAAGGTATGGTCATCCAGGTGCCTCTATGTAAAATGGGAAAAAAATATTATTGTTTACCATTTATCACATCATTTTGATGTACCTATATGATATTTTTTTTCATGAACTGTATAGCTTAAAAACCATTAGTAGTGGTCTAATGGGATTATCTCACACAATGTCTATGCCACCATTATATAGGAGTACCCAAACAAACCTCTTCGTTGTAGGTTCGGGTTCACAGTTCAAAAATGTTCTATTATGTTTTTTACATGAGAGCTTTGGAATACAAGACTGAGCCAATAATAATGATTCTCATTGTGATGGCCCCCAAGGACTTTTTTAATTTTACTTGTATATTTATTATTTTAAATTTTTGAATGTTTATTTACTATACATTGTGGAATATCCAGGAATTTTTACTCTTTAATTATTATTATTTACTTTTATTCTTATTCATTTATTTATTATTTATTCTGTTATATATACTTTTTATTCAAAGGGTATAATATCAACACCGTACCTTCATCTAGTCAGCTGCCTCTCGCATACATGGAGATGTTCTAGATGTAATGTAGCCCACCATCTCAAGGAAATATTTTAGTGGCTCACATGATAGGACATTAGTATATCATAGAATTAATGGTTCATAAACTAATTTTCATGCATATAATGTATTTTCACAAATGGTTATTTGTTTTTTTGGATGTTCAGAATAAGGATATACACAAGTATCTTATTTCCATTACCACTCATCTAAAATAAATATTTATTTCCATGATTAATGACATGAATTTACTATCCAAGAGAATTGTTGTGTCTCCCACCATTTGAAACTACCTCAACAACCCCTCGTTGTCGTAGGATAGTAGTGGAAGATCCTGGTGGGGGCACTAGTTATGTAGGTACTCACTTAGCACAAGTCCCACTCTCAATATAGAGTTAGCTCAATCTAAAATAATAAAGCACCTATGAGGTATTACTCAAGACTACCACATAAATTTTTTATAATTTACCATTCTAAAAACACAGAAGTAAAATAACTTATCAATGAACCTCATTCCATGAATAGAATAATGTTCCTTTGAAAATTCTTTAAAATTTTCATTTCTAGGGAATAATGAGTTTCCTCCATACAAATTAGTTTTGAATTTTGGTTCTCTTATTTTTATGAATACATTCACTCTTCCATGTTGCTTTTAGAAAGCATTATCATCCTTGATGTGGTGATACTATATATCTAACATGATGGAAACATAGAGAATTATATCCTTACCTCTAAAGGTGATTATGATAAAATTCTAAAAAATAACTATAATATTGGTTCTCTCACCCTAAACTGTACTGACATTGTATTTGGGGATTACTATGGGCTCCAATACATCAATATTACCTTTTATTTTCTATTGGTTCTTCATAATTTATATTATATAAATAAATTAATTGTTTAAATTTTTATTATGTTACAACAATTTTTTAAAGATAACACTACATAATATAGGTAGAATTTTGGGTCTGTTTCTATATGGTATCACTATATGTGATTGAATATCTAGAAGATAAATATAAGGGATGAATAAGTGGTAATTTATAAAAGTAATTATTCATAGAATTGATATTAGAGTGACTCTTTTATGAGTTACTGGTCATATTCTAGATGAATAATTTCTTGAAAAGAAGAACATGTCATTGGGGATTAAGATATTGAATTAGTTGAATAAAGGAGGGTAACATATCATGTTATAAAATCTGGAATATATGATCTACAAAATAAATATTTAATATCATCAAGAAAATAATCTAAAATTACTTCCCCAAATTTTTCAAGATGAGTTATAAATGTTGAGTTGAATTTTATTCCTAAAATAAATTGAAATATAATAAAATTAAAGAATTTTTTATAACTATAAGATAATCATATATATGATGAATGATCGATGTATGCATCTTATATTTATGTTATTATGTATCTAAAAGTAAAATTACAAAATTTAATATGTTATCTTCAGTTCTTAGAACATTATTATGAATTTTTCTTATATGATACTTGAATGTGTATAGAATATAATTATTAACACATATAGGGGATGTGGGGTGATTTTAATAACCATATTTTAAATATAAGATTAAAAATTGATCAATAAATATTCTCAAATAATCTAGGACTATCAATATGATATATAACTATAATAAAAATTTAAAATAAGATCATCAATTGATGATCTTCAAAGTATTAAATATGATATATAGAGAGAAATTTCTAACAAGTTTGATAATTCTTAGTGATAATTCATTTAAAAAAATTTATTAACATGCGTTAGAATTAATTATGGAAAAATATGACTAATATTGAAAAAGAACTAAAATTAGTTTTTAAACCATCTTCATCTTGAATAAGACTTTGGAAATTAGTTGATGAAAAATAATATTCTGAGCTAAAAGATGTTTTGGAATAACAAAACATAAAAAAAATTATTTTAGGTATGACAATAGCTAAAATGATGTTGTTAATTCTATAATATGGTCATATAACCCCATAAAATAACATGACTAAAGATGAATACTTTTTCAATAGTTTTAAAATGAAGAAATAGTAATTATCCATCCACTTAGATAAAAATAAATTGATGGAATTCCATCGAATTCAAGTATAAATTATGTAGACTGATGTAGAAGACTATAATTAGAGGTAGTCAACAATTATAAGAATGTACATCAATGTAAGATATAAAAAATTGTAAGAAAAGTAAATCATTTTATCTAAATTTACGGAAATTAAATTTAATCTATAACAATATTTTAGATCAACTAAAGATAAGTGGAATCTATAGTGAAATTCAAAATTTATGAGTTCAATTTAGATCTTATTTTAAGATGAATTTTTTCTTAAGGCCGAAATATCAAATGATAATAAAATTTAAGTTTAATAAAGATTAGATAATTGGGAACCCTTTTCATTTAGAAGATAAAATGATTTGAAGTAGGGATGATCAGAATCTACTAATATTAGAAATTGGGAATGTCAATATTTCAAATGGAAAAAATATCAAAAGATAATGCATAAGATGTGACTCCATAATCAAGAGTTGGAACATTATGTGGTAGCTATATAAGATTAACACAAAATGAATGAAAGAAACATCAGTTTTAGTTTAAATATAATAAGACATCATATGAATATTTAATTAATAGGTGTAGGTGGAAATCATTGTGAAAAATTAGAAGTTAATGAACTGAATTATTTCTAATCAACAATATATTTCCCAAAACGTTTTTTTGAAGTCAATGTTAAACTTATTATGTTGATAATTACTTTGGGTTTAAAAATTTGGAATTTTAATTTTAGATCCTATATTATATTAATGGATGTGATTAACATTTTTCATGATAATTTTTTAGAGTATTCAATGAATATAGTGTCAAATATCATCATAGTTGTTGAAAGAGATTGTATTATAAATGAGAACATATGAAAATGTTATATTTGGAATCAATGTTTCTAACATGTATAAGAGTATGTTCAATTATATAATTTATGACTACATTCAATGATCGATGTAGTGATTTACTAATATTTAAGAGACTAAAAATGTTTCATGGATGTTTTGAAAATCATTTGAGTTGAATGGTTTAAGTATATATAACATTATGTTCCATAAAATTAGTGAGATAACTCTAAAAGTTAGGAAACCCTGAGTTATTGGGAATGATAAATGTTTTTCAACAAACAATATAAGTTAATGACACTGAGGATTATAAACAGCATTATGACTCATAAATAGATATTTATAATGATAGATTACAAAGAAATTGATCTAATCCTGTATATTGTCCTAATATAGAAGCACTTAGTAATCATGATCAAGACCAATAGTCTGATCTTCTGTCAGTTGAAAATCTTATATCCCCTTAAGTGTTTGTTTGGAGTAATGGTTTTATCAAATATATGGATTTAATTTTATGTTCTTGAATACATTGTAATTTGTATATATAGATAGTTTTCAAGTCTCGAGGGAGGTCATTATTTATTATTGAATTAACAGATGTGGGGAAACAACATCAAGACAATGGATCTTACAAATAACATTTGAGGAACCATTTTACTATTGAATAGTCTTGTATAATGAACTAGTTTTGATATGTGTATCTTTTGGGTGAGATTATATAGAATCTATCAAAAGATAGTTTTTATTTTTAGGGAAGTGGGTAACAACCGTTCTATAAATTTTCTTCAAGAGAAAAAAATAATCTAGTGTAGGAATTTAGTCAAGGATGAAAACTTACCACCCATTTGTAATCACAATTATTCACTAGTGGTAAACCCTATGTATGATACAAAAATAACTCCAAAAGTTGTATATTCCCTCATTGAGGTAGTGAAGTGTAAAGATAATTTGTGTTATATAGTACATACCTTAGGTATTTCATGTGGAGTGATTGTGTTTTGGAATATACAAGATCCATTAATCCTTATAGGTGTTAATGATTGAATACAAAATGGGTGTCAAGTTTATTATTACAAGAGTTGGGTAAAATTGGTATATACTGATTCACACCCCTGTATGATTTCACAGTCAAATGTGGAATGTATAACTATTTCATGAATTAAAATTTATATTTTATGTACAATGACTATATGATTTACTTACGATGGGTTAGTTTCCCCTAAAAATATTGATTCTATACCATATTGAAAACATTTTTATTCCACCATCATTATTATTATATGTTCTCATAAAATCAATATGTAGAATGAAATCTATGAAAGATTACATTTTTTTTAGAAAAAATGTTATTTCATTATTAAACATTTTGTCCCCTTCTTACTATTCGAGGATTCAATTATAATATTTATTATTATGAATATTATTATAGATTTTTAGATAATATTTTAATATATCCTTTTCCAAAATAATTTTTTTTAAACATTCATCTTTAATAAAAGTATATAATTTCCCATAACACTTTAAATGTCATAATAATAAATATTATTATGATTTTAACAAGATTTTTATTTGATGATTCTATCATAGAAACCTTAAATTTCTTTTAATAAATATATTTTTCATTTTGTTTTATTTAATTTTAGGTTTACACTTTATTTGATATAACAAATCACATTATTATTTGAGTTGGTTCAATTGAATCAATATTATCATATGATTTTGATTACCAATTGATGTATTTACTTTGATATAATAAATTTTCATTCTAATAAAATATTTTTTACTCTTATTTATACCTTATATAACACTTCCCTAAAAAATTGATTACAAATATGAGTTTTAGAGGATCATCAGATGTTGTGAACTTGGGTATGGAATGAAGATATTATTAATGTTATGTATAATAGTCAAGACATGACAATATTTAAAGTTATAAACTATGTATGGGAATCATGATTTGTGGGCCCAAATTCATTTGGAATTATTCTTATATAGATCAAAATTAGATATCCCAGAGATGATATGTTCATGAGGGTATAAACAGTAGAATGAAAATAACATAGTATATATTATTAAAAGTTTTATATGTGTGAACATGGAATGGAATTATATTTTTTATCATTATTAATGTATTCAATTAATCAATTACATAGATTCATGATGAAAACAATGAAATAAATTCTCAATAAGATTTTTCTTTCAACATTGTATCATAATTAATAGGATAACCATAATAGTCCAGGAAGTGAGAATGTGTTGTCATTTAACATTAATAATAAAAATTAGATGGTTGAAAATTAATATAGTTTTTATAAAAATAGTTTGGATTTAAATCCTTTAATTAGAGTCCATATATGAAAAAAATTTCATTGTGATTGCAATGGTCATCATCACGGTTACCAGTAAAATTTATTTCTTTGGTAAAGATTTTCCAACTTGATTTTCTTATATATTGTCTTTTATCACATTTATGTGTAACTTTTCAGTGGTAATTATAAATTATATCAATCATAAGATAAGGCTCTAAGAGAAAATCCTTATTCAATTCCCCAATGAATATATTATAGGTATTGAATCTGATTTCACCTAGAGAAATTTATATTCATATAGAGTAACATAGATTATTGACTAATCCATTCCCAAAGTTCCAATCCATTTGAAATTTAATTACCAATGTAGTGATGAAACATTCCATTAACCAATCCATGATGGCCTTAGAGAACACCTGCAGTACCCAAGAGGCCAATAGAACCTAACATCATTCCATCATCATTATCCTTAATCCTTGTTGTAATGGGATTAATCCATCAGACTAATTTCATCAAAATAGTGTAATCCTTACTAAGGAAACCATGTTTAAGAAAAAATTTATGATATTAGACATAATTATTCTTCAACTCTATATTATTTATGGAGGTTTCAAAAATTTATTTATTAAGGGTACTAACATCCAAATATATAGAGGTATGATGGTAATTATAGATTATCCCATTCCCAGAATTTTGTATCAATTGATTTATCCTTGTTCTATCCTCTAGAAGAATATTATAAATTTTGTAAATGAGGGTCTTTTCTATGATAAAGAACCTAAGATACAAATATTTGATCCTTTGAAATTCATTGTGGTTGAAATATATATATATATATACATATGAAATTTAACACAAATCTATAATTTAAAAATATGTTATAAAGGTTTTCAGATGCTATCGAGTAGAGGGATTAGGAAGACACAGTATGTCACTCAAATATATTAATCTTTTCCACAAGAGTATTTATTACACTCTAGATCATATATAAAATTAGAGACTTATATGAATGGGGAATGTACTTCTAAATTTAACCATCCATTTTAGAAGATTAGTGTCTCAGTCACATTTGAACCTATAACATCCTATTTATTTTAGTTTCTCGGTGTTGATTGAGGTACATAAAATCATGTATTTATAAACATAATAAATTACTTTATATTCAATATAATATAAATTAAGTTTAAATTATACATATTACAAATATTTCAAATTATATTAGTTAATGAAGGATTCATTCTATTATACTCCACCCCCACAAGTACCTTGAGTAGTAAATAATGTCTGCTAGGGCTCCGTAAGTTCATATCATACCACTTGAAAATACTCCACTGTAAGAAACTCATAATATAATTATAGGTGTGTTTAAAATCATTTCAAAAATTTTACCAGAATTTAGGTGAGTAATTAATATAATTTATTTTAGAAAACTTATTTTTGACTTAATTCAGAGATTTATTATTAGATGTTATCATATTCTAAGTGAATTTAGGGTTTATAACATAATTTAATTTCATGAGTTCGTTGATTCGTAATCCACCTATTTTAATGGGATTTATGAACACCATCTATGGAAAAATAAATTAAAATCTGTTCCTAGAAACAATAAGTATAAATGAAATTCAAGATCAACATTTCAAGGACATTAGTAATAAAACGATGTCATATATATTTGGATAAATAATAAAAAAAACATGAATGTAATGGTTGATTTATCCTAATAAAATACAACTACTTGGGATGTGATTTCTATATTACTATTATCCATTTAATAAATGATTCTAAATGATATATTCTCAATGAAAAAAATATTATACATTCCCCAGAAAAGGGGCCACCAAATTATTCTAAAGAAATGATCACATCATGACTATATGGGATCTATTATTTTTATTCTATTATGAATCCAAATTTCTCTCTCAATAAGTAACAAATATATATTTTATATTTTGGATTATGAAAAAATTCATCATAGTTCCCAAAGATGGTTTTAATATAATTCATTATTCTTTAATAGGATTACTAAAATAGAATTATGTAATCAATATTTGAAAAGTGTAAGGGTGTAAGAAAACATCTTCCAACATTTACTTATCTATAGAATCTATTATATTAAAGATAAATGACTTTTTAACTCATATAATCATCTGAAATGGGAAAATAGCATCCTTATAGAGGTTATCCATTCATGTAACCTAATGATCAAGCCAACAACCCTCTTGAAGATCCATTAATTTGAAGAAATAGTTGTTTAATTTGATGTCTAATATTTATTAATTTTATAATGAAATAAATAAAACTTCATTTATTGATGAAATATAATATAATACTATATATTATCATGTCAAAGGCCTCAGAGATATGAATTTTTAATGAAAATTTTCCATCCATGGATTTCATCACCATTATATTGATAAATTATTATATATTGAATGGGGAATTTTTTATGTTTATTCATAGTAAAAAAAATGATTACATTTAATGAAGACGCCAGTGATTTTTTATAATTTAATTTATGGAGTCATTGTAATATTTGTTTCGATAAATGTTCCCAATTTCAATCTAAATAAAGTATTTATGGTTTAAATCATTTACATTCATATGAATAATTGAAATTAAATTTGATATGAAACAATATATGATTAAAAAATGACTCTAAAATTACATCTTTGTATTTTTTAATTCATCATGTACAATTTCCTAGTTGAAGATGAATTTTTTTGAGTGAAGCCATCAGATCTTACTGAACAAATGAGATTACATGATACCAAAACAACTTTAATATTATCCCAATGTGGATCCAAATATAATGAATAATTATTATTATCATCAATATAATAAGGAATAATATAATTTAGAAAAGTTTGAATACCATTTCCATTATCATTGTGCCTACTTATATAATAATCCACTACAATAGTCAATGTTTCATCAAATGGAGAAAATATTTTCATTAATTTGAATGGAAATGGTTACTCTAATATCTATCTTTTTATTATGAATTCACTGAAAGAGTATAAAATCCCTATCATTATATTTGATACAATTAATATAACATGTGTTTAATTTCTCTTTCATTGAGAGAAAGTAGTCCATTTGGTTAGAAATGAAGTTGGATTTATTCTTGGGAAGGCGCATCAAAATAATGATCAGGAATTATCAAGTTATTGGGAGTGCTCCATCTATTACATCCCTATATCAATGACCCTAAAATGATAACCCATCATGGTATTTCTGAAACCATCATAAATTTCATGAATTGGATGGAATTTAAATAGGATTCCCTTTATTACTATTTTCCCTTTAATAATCTTCATATTAGTGTAGTTGAAACTTTTTATGTGATGAACCATAATAGGGTTAATGTTTTGTATCACACTAATTACATTCATCATATTTATCATTCAGATCTACTGAATGGAAATGATCCTACTATCCCATAGATATATATTCTTCTACATGTTATATAAGTATAATGGATAATTTGATGGTATATTTTATGAACCTTGATCTAATGAACCATTATTGGGTTCATAAAAGCTATTCCAATTCTATTTTAATGCATGATAAAAATATTAGATGAAAATTGACATGGATTTTTTCTAATTATTTATAGTGTGGTATTGCTCATAAGTACTATGGTGTCAACTGAATGACCAAGAAAGTATTTTCTAGTCCTTGTTATGAATGAATATATATTCTTGCATGATATATATGAAATTTCATTACTTATATATATTACTGTAATAGTTATTATGATTTTTCATTGTAATGTAAAGAAAACTATATCCAACGCAGACAGATGATTATAGATGTTTGCATCCTTTTTTATGATATTTTTTTGAAAAGTAAATATATTGCATATATAAAATTCATATTATGGTTATAATTTTTTTTAACATTCCCTCTATATAAGGAACATTATATTTTCATTTATACAACTCATGGACTCTGGGTTCAATTCACTACCATTGAGAAATAAATCTATATGATCAAAATGTAGTTTATATGATTTCATATCAAATAGAATCAAATTTAATTTATTTCAATAATCGTAATTTCATTTAAAGGATTAATATCTTATTTAGTTATATATATCATAATTCATTACCAATTTATATTTGATCAATAATAAGGTATTTAAATTTCTAATCTAATCTTAATTATGGAATGTAGATATTTATTTTAATATTGGAAGAGAGTATTTATCGGATAACTAGTCCATTTCTATAAAATTATTAATTAGATTAATTATTATATGGTATTTAATTAATTATGTTACATAATATATATTTAATTTAACATGTGATAAAGTAAATAAATATTAATGTATCATAGTTTTATTTATTTACAATTTAAATAATCGTTGAAATTAGTTAATGAAAAAATAAGTGATTTTTAATGACACGGGTTATAAATTTAATTATGAAAATGAGTGTGTTACAAAATATAACATTCTAAATATAAATCATAAATATATTATATCATTAAGCTATGTCAATTAGGGTTGACCACCCGATCTCCATTTTTTTTATTTATATTGAATGAGCGATATATCCCAACTATTGTTGATATCTCAAGAGATATATATGAATTATTATTTCATGATTAATATTGATGCATTAGGGAGATATCAATTCGTCTTTATAACAACTGATGGTTCATGTGACCTTATAAGCATCACAGAGCATGATAGGTATATATTAGTGGGATTTATGTTTTGATCCTTTGGAAATATAATGATTAAATCAATCCAGAAGTGAAATACATGACAATTAAATGAATTAATTATATCTGTCCAATAATTAAAAAAATTTAATCGTACATGTACCATTATCCAATGTATGGAATCTATATTTGAATTAAATTTTAAATCTATCATGCATTGTGAACATGCATACTATGATCCGATCCAAATGTGTTGTGTATGTGGCCATAGTTAAATATTATTTTTTATTTCTAATTTAATAAGTTAATAAATTTATTATTTCACAATTTTTTATAAGAGATTATAATTTATATGAATATATAATTCTTTTTCAATAATATTTATATCAATTCACAAATATTAAATTTAATGGACGAATTCACCAATATTTTGATCGCATAAAGATGTCCAACCATGACCTAGCTAGCCATGTGAGTGATTGAATACCATAAAACATGATTTTTCTTGATGGAAATGATGTTCCTTGGGCAGTGCCAATAGTTTTACTTGAAAAATGGGAAACACACAGGTAGCCCTAAGCCATGATGGACCATTCTTGGTAACTTATTTGTTTGTATTATTTCTTACCCAATGTTTTTTATACCAATTTTATGTTATTTTGTTTCACATATTATATATTTTTTGAAAATATATTTATAAATAAACTAGGAATGGTAATACTGATAGGTTTATACATAAAGAATTTATAAATATAATTAATTAAAAGTGTAAACTATAAGAGTATGAGTGACTACTAATTATTTAATTTTTTATCAGAATGAGGTGAGAGATATTTTAATAATAGTCATTACATGGTGGATCACCATAAGAATTCAAATAACTTGGGGGTTTTGGATTTATTTAATTAGTATTATTTTATAATATAATATTATAATATTTATCAAATTTCATAATTTCCATTTTCATGTGATCTTTCCCTACATTATTATTCACTGGACTATATGTCCATTTGTTATTTTATACCCCATTCCATATAGATCATCTCTATTGTTTGTCAGTTTTTTTTGAAATTGTCTGATTTCCCACAAGTATGTGGTTATTTTGATGAGACAATGGGATAGCAATAAGAAATGATTACATAGAATTGAGAATAATGTAATATAAATTTAGATTGTGTAATATGGTTTCACTTAAGATGGTCTAGGTTGGGTTATGAATACTTGATAGTAAGACTAATTGATTATAAACTAAATCAAATTTCATAATTTTTTAACAATGTATTGTTATATATACCTTTCTATTATAGAAATTAAAATATTATCAATCATACGTAGTAAAAAAAATATTTCATATAATATTTTTTTCATTATATATAGTTAATTATTTATGAAATTACAAACATATAATTGATGAAACCCATGTCAAGTAAAATTTGATTTATTTAAAAAAAATTAAAAACTAAATTGATAAAAATAAGGATTCACATTTCATCCATAAATTAATTTAGAATTAAACCATGGATCAAAGATTTTTTATAGCCATTGTTAGTGAATATTAAAAATAATTGGGTGTTATAAATACAAGTATTTGGTTTATTTTATAAAACAACCATAAATAGTAAATTCCATATTATATTAGTTATAATTTGGAGGAATTTGAAGAATAAATCTTGTTATCTAGATTAAGGATTTATGGTATAATAAACTAAACATGGAGAAGTGTGTTATATTTAAAAAGACTAAATCTAAAATAAATAATTTTTATTTACAAAATTGGTTTCTTCCATATTAAACGAAAGGATATATAGTTCCATTTTTACTATAGTATAGAATGGAATAAATATTCTAAATCCAATTCTATAGGATGTTTGAATTAGATAAAAATAGATAGGGAAGTATTCGACTAAAATTAAAAATTTTCATAAATTGATAATAATTATAATTTACTAAAATTTTCATTGATTTTTTATAGGAAATGTTAAGTAACTATATAATATATTTTCACCAGTGATCAATTTTTGATAAATAAATTTCACATGGGAATATTAATTTCCTAGAGGTGTGCATGAAACTGGATATACTACTATCCCATGATAGGAATAATTTTTTCCCAAGTTCCCTCTATCTAATGATGTCCCTCTAGAGGCTATTAAGGGCAAGATTGATGTATATATGTGGTGGATGAATTTTTTATATAGTGTAAATTTGATTATATATTACGAAATTTCCATTGATAAATAATCACAACATGTGGAAATGGATTGATAGATGTTGTTTTAAAATCGCCAGTACTATTACAAATAGAATGTAAAGAAAAAGTGAAATATCATCCTCAAAATATTGTTCATGTCTAAGTTGGATGTTAAACACTAAGATAGATCTCGATAACTCAATATGGTATAGTACAAGGAATCATTAGAGTAGTCAAAATTTCTATTGAATAATGATCAATCTAGACATCCCATTAATTCATTCATTCCAGTAAATTTCGGTAGTTTTATTCAAAACTATAAAAACATATAGAAAAAAATGATTATTTAGAATTTGTATATGTTTTTTTATATTGATAATAAAATGAATAATTACTTATATTTGGTTAATATATACGATGAATTAATAATTAAATGTGACATCGTCAATCAAAGGATCAGGGAAAAAAATTATCCAATGTAATATACTCTAAATAATCCAGTGGTAATGATTTAGAAAAATGAGTATGATGATTTCTATTTTTCACACTGATAAAATAAAAACTCTTAAATGAATTACAATTATATAAATATAAATGGGAATATTACACATCTTGTATATTCATAATTTAATATAATAATTCTATTTTAATATAAAACTAAATTTATTAAATATCTATCTCACACATTTGTTTTTAAATATATGAACATGGATGTTTCTAGAACATTAATAGATGCAGTGTATATTTTACTTGTTAATGGATACTGAAATACTACATATATTGGATAATATTAGTATACTATATATTTTAGTTGATTGATTATTTAATTAGGTAACTCTTATTATTGGAATTAACAATAATAAATAATTATTGTTTACTTGTTATATTGGGAGAGAACCGACTTTCAATTCCATGATATTATACTATAAATGATACAAAAAATTGAAATATATCCTATATAATAAGTCACATGACATTGAAATATCTATATATATGAACAAAATACACCCTAATCACTGTACCAAATCATCATCACACACACTGATGAAATCTCATGACTAAAAACATTAAAAATTGAATAAATTATAACAAATAAAATAAAGTCAAACAAATTAGTTTCACAAGGTTTGGACTTGAGTCATACATAAATTGGATAAAACTAATTAAAATTAAAATATAATAATATTTTTTAAGGATTTTTAATCACAATAAATATTTATTAATATCAGAAAACCATTTTATATGTTCCATAATCCTACCTGTATATTTATCCCTCCCTGTATTTGTAGTTGGGTTTATCCAGTCATCTAGTTGAATTGAATTCCATCATTAACGGGAGTCCCATTAATTTAATTAGTGATTATTGATACCCTATATAAATTATACAGAATAATTATAACATCTGGTGAGTAGTAAAAGGTTGTGCAACACTTTTTCTCAAAGGAACAGAAAGACTCACTTTATAACTTTCACTAAGATCATTCTTATGAAACTAAAAATATTACATCCAATCAAATAATATCATCTTTCTATTGATGCTACTATGTTCTAAATTTATTGCACTAAATCACTATACAACAATGTGGATCCATAAATCTATATTTATGTTTTCAATCACACTAGAAAATAGAATATGAAATTGGATTTATTCTTAATAATCACTACCTTGAAGAAAGATTCAAGGAACACTATAGTAATCATACGACACCTATTCACCTTAACTTATCCTCCCAAAAAATTGATGAAAAATTCCTATATTTAAAATAATTTATAATATATATATATTTATCAATTATAAAAAATAAATATTCCTTACATAAAAACATGATCCACAATATGATCGTATAGGTCCAGTGCATTTGTAAACATGGAAATATAGAGCATTTTTCATAGGATAAAAACATCATATCTCAGTTACTTATTCATATCTATAAAACATCATAGTAATATCTTATATAATAACATTATTTATATAGAAAGTAATATTAAAATAAGAATGGGTGATATTTGATGCTTAGTGGGAGTAGAAAAAAGAGATATCAATGGTCATATTTTCCTTACATCATAATAATGTATTGATAACATGATAAGAACATATTAAAACCATATCTTGTATATAAAAGGTCTGACAAGGAGTCATGGTATAAATATTACAAGATTATTAATCTTAAATCATAAAGGAATCAAAGAACATGAGTAAATAGATTTTAAAATGGGAATAAAGAAAGGATTTTTTGGCATATATATAAGAATATAAAATGATTTTCTTTTTTTAAATTCTCATTTAAAAGGATATCATACTGAAAATGGTTCACTCCTGAAGCCATCATAGTAGTAAAGATTTTATCCCAAGAATATTACATTAAAGAAAGCCCCTTTCTAAATAGGGTTTAGTCTATATTGTTTCCTTATTTTTCATATGATATATGAATTTATACCTAATGCAATGGAGGGATATATTTGTCCCACAAGTCATATAATTAAAACCATATATGTGTGTTTCATAAGATCATACAATATTAAACATATTAGAACACATAAAATGAAAAGGTTTCACATACAATTTTATGGAATAATCTATCGAAATGAAACGTGTTTCATAAGCATTTTATATTTTCATCAGAGAATAAACTGTGGTAATGAAATAGGTTTCATCAACATTTCATTTTTTCATCATAGGATAACCCATGGAAAATAAATGTTTTTCAAAAATATGTATGACTTTAGAAACCTAAACTATATAGATAAATAATAAGGATGGTATCATTGGATCATATCCATGGTAATGTTTAATAAATACCCAAAGATTCTATCTCAAATTAAAAATGATTTTGAAAGAGCAAATGTAACATTTCATGATTAAAATATACCTTCAACATTGGAAACACTTATATAAATTCTATAAATTTATTTAATAATAAAAAAACATTATCATTCAAAATATCCTTCCAAACATGTAATGTAAGCATTTAATCATTAATAGCGATGTAAAATAATATTCATTTTATATGGATTAATACAAAGTTTACATTCACATTGTCGATAAATATTCAAAATTTACTCATATAAAAAATGAATTAAAGATTACATTTAAATAAATTTATAAAATTTTAAACAACTGTAAATTTTTTTTTAAAAATCACTAAACAATTATAATATTAATATTTCATAATTAATAATAAAATATATCCATATGAGAGAAATGATTTTGGGTTGAGAAGAAAAATAAATTATGTTTTTCCTTAATAAATTATTTTTGATTAATTATTATATAAATAGTGAATATTGAAATGAAATCATTTAATTTTAAAAATAACTATAGATTAATAAATTTTATGGGTTTCTTAATGGATAGATAATAATATTTCATCATCATGAACATGAAAAAATAATCCCGATAAATAATTGGATTTTAACATAACTCCTTTACCACATTGGAAACATTGGAATCATAATCCATATGAATGAATAAAATTAAATTAATCATAAAATATTCATAATTTAAACAAATTTATGATATAACTATTATATTGTTCTATATAAAAACCACATTAAAAAAGATAAGTTTATAACATTGGATATGTTTAAAAGAAGTAAATTTTAAAACAAAATCTTACCTTATGTGTCGACATTATTCATACATGTTTGAACCACCTAAATAAAAATACTAGCCAATTATAATTTATTATAGAACAATAAATGTATATATAAACCCATACATTTTATACCTATACACCTTTATAATCTGTTTATTAATAATTATTTTTTAAATCACTATTTCGGGAAATAATATTTTTCCCATGTGTGTTTTGGATTTGTAGTTTTGGTCCTTTTACATTAATTATGGTTCATTAATCATCATAATTTTAATTTTTATGTTAATTTAATTCATTCAAATTGTCTAAATGTTTAGATTTATCCATTAATTTTAGAGATTTGATATAGAATTACATTATTCTTGGAGATGTTATGTTATATGTACGTATGAATACTATTTCCATTTTCTCAAAGGGTGGAATAGAGGAATGGTAAATAATATATCACCAATATAAAATAATTTAAATTTTATATATATCTTATATAACAACTAAATCTATCTATTTTACCGTCCATGTGAATATAAAATTAAAAATGAATCAGATCTCATTGTGGAGGTGGTGGTTTACATGTTTTGAGAACAAACATTGTTTTTTCCAATAGATGGAAAGACAAGAATGTAGTTATGATATTTTAATTACAAAAATAATATTATATCATTAATATAATAAATATTCCTATATTTTTTACCACCAATTAGAGGTGGTGATGGAGATTTATTTACAACAGTTCATATGGTTGTAGTTCGCCATACACATGATCATCATTTTTTTCCAACTTGATAGAATAATATATATATATATATATAAGTTATTTAATTAACATCACAACTATATATATAGAATATTGTTATTCTATTATATAATAATTGTTTAATATGATTATAAATAGGTGTAAGAATAAATAAATTACAAACACCTGGTTAAGATAAATACATCTTCTTTAGACAGCCTCCATTGGATTGAACTAAAATTAATGTTAAGTGGGTTTAATAATAAATATACGGCATTTAATATTTGGTAGATCTAAGAGGCTAAAAGAGTGGGAGGCATTTTATATGTGGGGTGAGATGACATATATGGAAGTTTTAACAACAAAAAGATATACCCCGATGTTATTCATTCAAAAGGATAAAAATGACTAATTATGGACAATTAAAATTTTAGATATCAATATATAGATATAAAATACAAATTTAGAAGTTTATTTTTTCATTTTATTCCTTATTATTATAGTTTTACAACCGATAATCATGTTTTAACCATAACTGTGATAGTTAATTTTTATTGTATTCATTATAACCCAAAATTTTGTTGACCAGATTATATAAACGTAATTATTCTAATTCCTAATATTCAATAATTTATTAAAAATTCAATTTAATTAAGTGATAGAAGTAAATTTAAAATTAAATATGAAGCTTCGATGAAAAAAAATATTTTTTCCAATTAGAATGTTTCCATATGTATAAAATGTTCCAATACAAAAATTATAATTTAAATTGTTTTTGATGAAATGGTCTGAAAGAGTTAATTTTTTTTTATTATTTTGATAAACCACCCTTCAAGGGGTAAGGTGGAACCCTTATAAGGCGAGATGGCTTAGAGAATATTACACAACTCGTATGACTTAGAGGGAATCACCCAGACAAGACAACTTGGAACTACTCCTCCCCAGCAAATGTCATAACATTAGCACTCCAACCACACGAGGATGTTCGGGTAGCTAACCTATGTAAGTTTACATAGAACCAGTACCAATGGCAAAGAAATACCCCCTCATTCATCCAATTTCAATTAGCTCTGCTCTAGTGAATACGCCTGCTCTAATCCTAATCTAAATCCATGTCCCTTGTAGTCTGACTGGTATATCTGCATCAGGTTTCCCGAAGGCCTTGGGGTGGCCCTAAGAATGTAATGTGGCCTGAAGGCATTGAGAAACAACTGGCCTAAAGGCCTTGTGTGGCTCGAAAGCCTTGATGGATCCGAGGACCAAACCGGTGTCCTAGAGACCCAGATGGAGGAATTGTTTTGGCTGCTTGATTACCGAATAGTGTCTGCTATAGTGTATGGTACAGTGCCTACTCCATGCCTACTATAGTGCCCAGAAATATGTCTCCAACATGAATTGATCCCTGGTCTCTTGGTTGCATTTGCTGAGTCCTCACCAAAAGGGCTCTGGCTCATGTATGTAAATTAAATTGATGTTAATGACCTATATATGATTATTTACAATATTATAGAACTAATTTTAATTTTTATATACTTTAAAAATAATTATAACTTTGTCCTCTCATTAAAAAATGTTGTTTTAAGTTGAAATCATTATCATTCACTATTTATTGAAAATTTAATATTTTATAAAATTTGTAAAAAACTAATGCTTAAAATATTTTGAAATGTTGATTCCAAAAATGAATTATATTTTTTTGAGATAAAATTCCTAAAATCGATAAATTTTAATTTTATTATTTCTCCACAATAATCACTACGAAATCAATTTTTTTAGAAAATGTTTTTTGGATGTATATAAAGACATTCCTAAAAGATAAGATCTTATATATAAATAAATTTTCTATATATAAATTATTTATAATTGGTTTTAAAAAAATATATTGTTATTCATATTATAATGTTTAACTATGAGGTTATAATAAACATTTTTAAATGGTAATATTAATTATTTTTACTGGTGATTTAAAACTCAATGTTGTGTATAAACTATGCTATCAATGAAATTTAATTTATTTGAAAAATATATTTGATAATGTATCAGGGAGTTATATTATAACCCCCCCCCCCAACCGAACCAAAAAAATTTAATATTATTAATTCCATCACTCGAATACAAAAAATCGTGGAACATTCAGCCTCATCATATCCTAAAATTCCCATGTCGGTTCCTCATATTGTTAATTTATCGATAATAGCTTACCCATGTGAGTGTTCTTTTTTGATAGAAAATTATCTCTATGATTAAAAATATCCAAGGTTTTTCTTTATTTCAGTAATCATGTTCCATAGGTATAAAATCTATGATTAGTACTTATGATGGATCATGTATAAACTTCTTATATATGAATACATTGACCACCTCATAGACTTGGGAGAGTTTTAGTGGAAGTGACGAATGATAAGTCAATATCCGTACTCAATCAAGAATATCAAACTAGAAAATATACCTTGGACTGAGATTTAATTTCTTCTCAAATCCCACTACCTTATTCAATGGAAAGTATTGTTCCAAAATAATATCAATAACATTAATATCAAAATCAAACCAAAATTTTTCTAAATAACATTTCTATCAACATTTTGCATCCATTATTTGTTATTTAATATATATAAATTTTATATCATTAACTCAGATAGATTATGATCCAATAGTTTTCATTATCCATATTTATTCATGTACATTACAGTTCAACACATGTTTCATTAGATGGGTGCATAAAGATCAATATTAATCCTCGAGTGAAAGTTATTATTGTAATAAAACTCATCATGAGAATGATTTTGATCCCAAATAAATTAAAATTCCTTTTTACATCATATTAATATATCCTACAGGGGATGAATTATTATTTTATATTCACTATCTATTTTTGGAAGATATGTAGTTCTGAAAATCAACTCGATATCCGAAGATTTTTGAAGGATTATTCGGAACATTGAGGTCAACCTCGACTTAGAATATGATTATTTAGAATGTGGTAATCCAAGCATTCATTCCAATTCCATGATGTAAATCATGCAATTATAATCCATAGAGGAATAAATTATGATTGAGATTCAATGTATTTATTTTATAAGAAGATCAACCACTTCCCATATAATATTTCCCTCATTAGATGTTTTGGGGTGTTTGATGAAAAAATATGTTGTGATCTTTTTTCCATTTCTATTATAGTACGTGTAATGTTTTTTACATCCACTTAAAAAATATATCTCATATTTTCATTGATCCCATAAAAATCGCCTAGAATCAAAATCTCTAATATCACATTGTATTATATTCCATTACGAATACTCTTTCAAATCACATTATATATTTATACTTCCTGGATAATTTGATAATAAATATATATGAGATTCTTATAATATCTATAATTTAAAATCAGACATGGTATATAGTTAATAATACATATAATTACATCATAATAAAGGTTAATCTCAGGAATATTTCTATCCTTCTTATGTAAGACCACATTATCCTTATACACCTATTTAATATTCACATGTATATAAGGTTAGACACTCATTTTAGAATGATAAGATTTATATGATTCCTTCTAAATTTTCAAATACTTCATTTTTAATATAAATATATTATATATTTCATTATCCTCTTCTTAGATAAGCATTCTTGATTCTTTTGCCTCAAAGAATCAACCTACATGTTCACTTCCCCATGAAGCTAATGTACAGATCATTCATAATATGTTATCAACTACAACCATAATCTCTAGATAATGTTCAATTTTTTCTTTGTAAATTTATATTTTCTGATTTTTGGATAAAAAATATTTATATATATCACATTTATTCATCAATATAATTCCTTGATATCATTATTTAAAAACAAATTTATAGATAAGATACAATTATACATTGGGTACTTTTTCTCACTACCATTCAATTATCAAGAGGGATAAACTGTCACAATAAAATTGTTCATGAGGATGGATCCCAACCATGTACTTCAATGAATGTCTATGGATTAAAAAAACTTCCCCATTGTAGGGTATTTTATGAAATGTTATGATGACTAATTTTTTCCTCATTCCATTGAAATTTTCCTTACTATCATCCGTCCAAAAAACATTGTTACATTCAAATTTAAACTAGAAAGGTAATTGAGAAACCTTTAAAAAATTCTCAAAATATCATCGATATTATCCATCCAACCCCTGAAAACATTGTATCTTTAAAATTGATCCTGGTATGTTCCAAGGAATAATATCACCAGTATTTTTGGGATCCACTCATATACCTTCACTTGAGATTATATGACCAAAAAATGAACACATTGTAGCCACAATCCACACATTGTAATTTTTTTTATAATTTCTACTTACTTAGGGACTTCAACAAAATTATCTTGGGATCATAATTATTTATATATATATATTTATATATATTTATATATTTATATTATAATATCATTAATATATACAACCACAAACTAATAAGGATTATATCTAAAGACTCATTTCAATCAATCTGTGAAGATTAAGGGGGAATTAGTATGACCAAATGGTATCATTATATATTCATAGTACCTGTGTCATATAATTAACATTGTCTTGTGTATATCCTCCATATTAATCCTCAATGTATGAAATATAAAACGATGGTAAATCACTGAATAATATTTATCCCAATTCATTTTATGAATTGAATCATCAATACAAGTTACATGAATCTTTTTCATGATTGCTATTCTATTCAGTTCCTGATAATCAACGCATAGTTTCATCGATCTATATTTATTTGTAACAAAATAAAAAGTGAACCCCAAGGTTATACACATGTGAGAATAAATATCTCCTTTTATTTTTACAAATCATTTTAGTGAATTATTGAAACTCAATCAAGTCCATTATATTGGGAGTATTTGAAATAGGTGAAAAATGGGATATGAGTTCAATTAAGAACATAATATCCCAATTACGGGGAAGACATGAAAAATATTTATGAATGAAATTGAATATATCCCTTCAATTTGCATATAATATAGATTTATTTTTCCCCAAACATATTAGGTGAACACTCTATTTGAATTTGTATTTATACCCATGAAATGGATGCGATCTCCATTGGATGTTCATATTAAATATGACAATGATAAATTATCATATGTTGGTTTGAAATTTCAAAGGCAACATCCCTTCCTCAAAAATTTCGGATCGATTTAGGTAATAAATATTACACATGTTTAAGATATCATTAAATGCTACTATAGGTAAAATAATAATATTTTCTAGAAGAACATTCCCATAATCATATAATGGAGTATAACAGAATTCTTGAGGTGAAATTATCATGAAATTAGGGGTTTTCACTCTTAATTACATATATAATCCTTATTGTGGGGTTTTTATACCCTTAAAACATTTCATATTTACAATAATTGGATTATATATAGTAATATAAATCATTTTACATTATAATGTGGAATTAAAGATTACCTTTCAACATGTTGTTATCATACCCCTAATTATAAATAATGATAACATGATATTTATATTTTCCTATTAAATTATAATTTTTTAATCTATTATCATTACTAAACAATAGATTTAAGTAAACATTAACATAACAACCATACTACTTTAATTTGTAACATTGGAGTTCGAGAGGTTTGTTTCTTGAAGATTTGTCTCTATTTTCATCATTAATGTTCTTCATCCAAGTAGAATTTTATTTGCCGATAAACTAATTTACATAATAAAAACATGTTCTAGTACCCTTATGATAGTAGCAACAATATTTACTTCCACACATTGAGCATAAGGTAAGGCTCATCTTCCTCTCTCCATGGTCATTATAATTTCCATGGAATTCTAAATTTCATTTCATTTCAAATCAATATGATTTATATTTAACTCTAATCTATGTCTCCACCTTCAGAACACATAAAATTATTTCATCATTTATACAGCAATCCCTTATGGTTAAACAACTTTTATGACCTGGTGTTAAGACACTATGATAATTGACCAACCATATAATCTATTGGATAATAATACTAATGTGTACATCACAATACTTTCTACATTTCTCTCCTTTGTTATAATAGATTCATTATCCTAATTTTAAGGCTCAAGGATGTATGTCTCAAATTTATTTCCTTGTATTTGATAAATTAAATTGTTATGGAAAAATATCTTAATGTAACACCACTCCATTAATTATAAATATTATTATTTCTTTGTTTTTTCATAATATTTCACAACTGATATACTTAGCCTTCCATGTGATAGTCAACCAAAATTACATTTCAATAATCTAAAACAATGAGAATTTATAATATCTTTCAGTGTTACAAATATAATTCTTATAAACTACTGGCCTTCCAACCCACTAAAAGAAGATGAATACAACCCCATGAACTCAGTGAATCATTGTTCCCTCCGTTTATCAATTGGATGTCTAGTGTAATTTATATCTTATCAATGTTCTACAAAGAATATAAAATATATAGTTTATAACATTCATTGACTAAAATGAAAAAAGTCAGAGAACAATAATTCATAGTAGTAGACAACATAGTCATCAAAATTTGATTATATGATGTATAAATAATGACACCTTATTTTCAATATATGTTATCATAGATTTTACCAAGGTTATTCATGATAATCATCTATTGAAACCTGTCCAAATTGTTCAAAAAGAGTTTCAAAATATCAAAAATGTATCACTTTGAGTGTCTAAATATTTTTCCATCAATGATTGTTTTAGAGGACCAGGAGGCTATAGAGTCCAGATAAATGGTATATTTTTGGCATTATTAAGCCCATATACAAAAATTACAAAGGCACAACCACTTATAGTATCATAATAGGGATGTAATTTCTTGAAAATTACTCAGTCTTTCCCTCAGCAAAATTCAATAAAATTTTTCCACACGTGGACTTATGCTTATACATATTACTAAGGATCCCATGAATGTTTTCTCATTGTCATTTCGAATGGTTTATAAATCATTTCCATTACCTAACTTAAATACACTAACTATTGATACATAGATAAGAAATATTATTAGATTAATGTTTATTACATAAAAATATGATCCCACTTGAATCGTATAAATTTAGTGCCTTTGGACATTTTGATATATAAGAAAAGTGGTTCATAAATGAACTATATCTTTCTTAAAAGGGTTCTTCTTAACTATATCCCATCAATAAAATCTCATAAATAAAAAACCTTCATAACACTATTGGGAAAAGAAACTTATCAAATGGTGATAATTGAATCCCAATAATTGTTAAAATGGATATATCAATGTTTACATAAGAAAAAAATAATAATACATGAATGAGAATATTAGTGTAACATTTGATAACAATAACATTAATATAAAATAAAAAATCCTTGATTCCTGGAATAAATATTACTAGTTCATAAGAAATGACTTATAAAGGAAGCAATTAACATAATCCCTGAGAGAATAGAATACGCATAAGAAATGGATTTATGGAAAACAAAGAAGCATTGAAATTCATTTACAATGCTATTATAAGAGAATGGGTTCTCTACAAAAACCATTATAATAGTCAATAATTAATCCCATGAATATTTTAAAGGATAAATTACCTTATAAAATTGGGTCCACTATCATTAAAATATTTTTTATCTAATTATATATCAATATTTATCAAAATCATTGGTGAGAGATATAGGTCCCACCAATCAGATAATGAAAATCATACATATGTATTCCACAACATCAAAAAAACATTCATCATATAAGAACACATGAAAATAAATTGTCTTCCTAGAAATTTACTCATAGAATATCCCTTGGAAAAGAAACACGTTTCATAGAACAATTTATCTTTTTATCAAAGCATAACCCAATTAAAAAATCATAAAATTTGATCTTTTAATCATATCATAAACCATGTAAAAAATGTTTAATAATCATATTATCTGTATAAAAAGAAAGAATCTGAGGATAGAACAAAAATTGTATTACTGGATCATATCCCTATTAGAGATTATTTAACATCTAAGGATGTCATATTATATGGATAATGATTTGGAATGTTAGAATGGAACATTTTATAATGAAAAATATTTTTCCACTTAGAAAACAATTACATTAAATACAAAAATTATTTAATAATAAATAATAATAATTCAAAAAAAATATATAATCATAATCATATAATTTATTATTTAAATAATTAATTGTTAATAATGAAGGAAAATATAGTTGATGTCTTTAGTGTTAAAAAATGATTCCTTTCAAATTTTTGGAAAAAAGTCAAAACCGACTCATCTAGAAAAAATTAGATGATTTGGTTTCAACCACATTTTAATATTTCAATCATGGGTAAAAATATATTTAAAATTTTCTTTATAATACTTAAAATATTTTTAGAAAACATAGATGTTGAAGAGAACTTATTTTTGACCAAAGAATGAAATAATGTTTATTTTACTTAAAATGTCTTATTTGAATCATGCATTATTAATGAGAATAAAATAACATAAAATATTATATTTTTAGAAATAAATAATTGAAAAAAATCTAAGAAGTTTCATGGGAGATAGATCAAATTATTTCATAATTGGAAGCATAATTATATTCAATCTTGATAAAAAAATTGAGATTGTAACATAAAACATTTACCACTTCTGTAAACATTGATTCTTAATCCCCATGAAAGAATAAATTTAAATTAATCTTTTAATATCCATTTAATAAGTAATTTAATGATATAACAAGTCAATTAGGAGGTTTATAGTCCCCATTGATGTCGATATGTGCATAATATAACAAATTTCCAGATGAAGGCAATTTGATAAGAGAGACACTCTTACATCAAGTATCGGATTTCCCGATAAAGAATAAAACCTCATTTTTAATAAATATAGGTTTATTATAAATTTATCAAATACTAATACTCATATATATCATAAAATTTATTATTTACTCATATAATTTTATCCCCATTTCATTAACAATTTTCTATTTAAATCATTTTTACGTAATACATACTTTTTTTCTTATATGTTTTTATTTCGATGTTTTAGTTGTTATGAATTATTTATGGTAAAATAATATAAATAATTTTCTTAAAGAAATTTTTGTATTATATTCTCAATATATATATGTTTAAATTCATCTATAAATGATATATATGGGAAAAATAATTACCTAATTCATGGATCCAGTAGGTCATTCATTTGCATGAAAACTATTTCCATTTTCATAAAGGATAGAATATGAAAAAGGTAAATAAGTCATCCATATTACCATCAATTTCAATATAAAATGAAAAATATTTCACATTTCTCGGTGGATGCAGTAGTTCACATGCACACACGAATGACACCATTGTTTTCCAATGCAATGGATGGTAAAAAATTATATATGATATTATAATTAGATAAGAATAAAAATATAATATATATATTGAATATTAATTAAATAAATAAATATATCCATCCATGTGAGGGGGTGGTAGAAAATTATTTAAATCAGTTCGCCAGAATGTATTCCACTATACACATGATTGACCATTCTGTTTCCCATTTAATAAAAGACTAGATGGATACAGGTTTCTACATATAAATAACTACATATAGGTATATGTGAAATTAATATTTTATTATATAGTAGTTTTTTAATAAAATTTTATGGATGTGAAAGAAGAATAAAATAAAAACAATCGGTTAAAAACTATACATATTCTTCCCAAAACCTACTTTTGTTAGCACTATAATCATTAATTGGAGGGTTTAATAATAAAACATAAGTACAATAGTACATTTTTAGGTAATTGATTAAGATTTATAGGTGAATATTTCAATTTTAAAGTAATTTTTAATTATTAATAAAAGATAATATGGGGTTCCCTATTATAAGTGAGGGACATGACATAGTTGGATTTTTTGAAATGAAAACATTATTCCCAAGTTTTTACCAGTCCACAAGACACCAAAAATGAAAATTGTGCATCCTTAGATTATTTTAGGCAGAAATATGTATATATATAAAATCAGGACCGTTTTGGTTATTAAACCCTTATCTTTTTAGTATAGCTCCAAGTAAACCTTTTTAAGCTTAATTGTTGTAAATATGTTTTACTATTTTTATTATTTCATATTATAAAAAATTAAGTTTAATTTATTATATAGAATTATGTATAATGATCCCAAATATTTTATCTATTATAAAAAAATTATTTCATATAATATGAAAAAACATTATTCACAATTAAACACGTAGATGTGATGACAATTTGGTTTTTTCCATGAAAAACTATTCAAAAGTATAAAAGGTTTTATTATCAAAATTTGATATTAAATTGTTTCTAAGGACATAAACTGGAAGGATTATAATATAAATGAACTAATTTTATTTTTAATCCATTTTAAATAAATGGTTCTTTGTTGATTCTTTAATCAAAATGGCGGTTTTTAATAAAAATAACTATTTTGTAATATTTTTTTAAAATATAAACATTTCCAAAAAATATAAAAAACTAACACTTATCTAATTTTTCATGCTGAGTTGAAAACAAAACATAACTTTTTAAAATATATCTTCTTAAATTATAGAAAGATATTTTATTAAAAATTTAAAAAAAAATCAATATAAATCAATTTTGAAGAAATAATTATGTTCTAATCAAAAGAATATTTTACTACAAATTAATTAAATATTTATATTTAAATTTTAATTTTCCAAAAGAAAATTTAATTAATTTAAAAATATCATTATTAAAATTAATACAACCACCTTTAATGTTAATTTTATAATGGTCTTGATTAAATAATAATATTTATAGTATATCAAAAACTTGTTAAAACATGGTGATGTGTTTAAGGCAAGATATTGTTGAAATTAATTTTTTTAGAAAATATATTTCCTAAAGTCTGGTGATTTTAAATTTCTCCTTATTATTATTATACTCAAACTTGTCCAACCATATCATATTATTTCATAATATTGTCTTGTACTAATGTTATTGTGAAAACATTCATTAAATTCTACGTCTGATTTATGTTCGATGACTCATGAACCATATCCCCCAAAAAATTTCAAATGAAGTGAAATTTGAGGATGATGTGTTTAATCCCTGGATGAAACTATATATTCTGATCCTAGTGAATTATATTCTGATTATTATAAAAAACTCTATATTCATGGAATATTCACTGGTTCCTTTTGAATGAATGTCACTTATATGAGGACCTTTTTAGATTTTGGTTTTATTAAGTACATTGATTCTATAAAATAAAATCTATCAATCAGTTGTATGAGAAATACAATTTTGATGGTCACTCCTCTATAGATGAACAAAAAACCTATACCGATCATCTAGGATTCTACATACACAACAAATTTCAAATTTACATAACCTTGAAATGGTTCTTACTTCAAAAATAAAAATATTTTCTCTTTCTATCCTATCATGTGAAAAATAATCAATTTTACATCCTTCCAATACTCCCTTAGAAAATTTGTCATCTACAGAACACAACTCTCATTGTGAAAATAATTTCAAAAATAATTCACACCATGGAAAATAGAGGACTACCTACCAATAATGAAAATTTCCCTATCACCATATAAATTTCACCATCATTTATTTCAATATCCTACCCCTTAGATAGTGTGAAACATATGATCAATATACAAAGGAAATATTGAATTTTATCATCCCAATCCTTTTATGAACGTTTATATTTAGTCCCTCAGAGATAGAACCAATGTCCTAACCATCATAGAGATTCTAATATTTGATTATAAAATATGTTTTTTCTTGAAATTATCTGTTATCTCAAAACTTATAAACATTTCATTATTTATCTTATTTATCTTAATAATTTTGAAACAAGACAATAAGATATTGTCTGTATAAAATAAAATTATAAAGAACCATCTATCATTCCACACTATCATGGTGGAACTGTGATCTATGTGTATCTAAGTAAATCCATCATTAACTATGAAATCATCAATTTTATGATTTCCCTAACTTTTCACCTAAATTAAGCTATAGTTACATCTCTTATGTTTGAACACTATTCCATAATTTCATTGATATGGAAAAATATATGGTTTTATAGTGAAAATATGTTCCTAAAAATTATCATGAATAAATGTTTTCATTGCATCCATCTTCTCAATTAATTTATTATTTGATGATATCAAGATAAAAACTATTTTAAAATTAATTTTCCTTACTACCAATGAGAATGTTTATGAGAAGTAATTTCACATGTTTTATTATAATCCATTCACCACCCATTATATCGTGTAACTATTCCTCCTAACACCTTATCCCATCAAATTTAACACCCACTGACTCTATAGTTTATTATTATTCTATGGTAACTCCATTTTATTTCATGTTATGTTGGGGTCTAATGAAATAATTTTATCATTCATTGAAGACTCTCACATTCCAGAGTCACTGAGAGTGGTTTCTTTTTATAGGAGTTTTGGTTCACATTCATCAATGAGTATTAAACATTTTATGCCAAATCCAAACCAATGGACTAGTCACATTACCCAAGTATCCCTCTTTAACTGAACATGTGACACTTCTCTTAATGACTATTATATTTATCATTCTCTATTTTTTTAAATAATGAATTTACTTTGGATTTAATATCCCAAGAGTACATTCACACATCTTTCACAGGTCCCACTTATGGACAATTAATGCTAAAATATATCCTCACTTCAACATGTTGCATTTTAGTTTTACCAATAAGATCAAATTTGACAGGGTTAGTTGATAAATTCCAGTAAAATTATAATTTATCCATGTTCACATATTTATATATAAGACCTTCTCATTTAGTATAACTTATATTATCTTGATATCATTTCAATTTTCATCATCAAATAGCATGAATCTAGTTTTTTCATCCCTACATCAAAATAATAATCGTTCAATAAATTATTACATGTAATGTTATCATTTCATAGAATTCAATTATCCATATAGAAGACTCAAAAAAATTCATAGATGGAAAACTAATGTAAGTATAATGGACTATAACTACTATGGAATCTCTTTTCCCATTGGAGTAGATTAACCCCTCTTGACTAGGTATAGTGTCTTTTTCACTATATCTACCCAAATTTCCTTTTAAATATTAGAGAAAACTCTAATATTAGGAACCGTTTTTAAAATTTTCTAATTCGTTAAATATTTGAACACATTATAATGATGTTATTTGGGAACTATCTTCTTCAGCATGATAAAAGTCATTTAGTAAATGTTAATATTTTTCTTTCTATTTCATTTATTACTATTGTTGTATCATGGGATGTTTTTCTTTTGATCAGTTTCTATATCCATCATGGTCCTATATTGAATCCACCGTACAAAAATATTATATTAATGTTAAAAAAATGTATCCCATACCTTCCAAATTGTATCATCATGGGTTGTAAAAAAATAATGTGATCCACTATAATATTTGATTGGGGTATTCCCAGTACGTCTAAGTGAACAAGTTCTAACATATTGTCTATTGGATTAAAAAAATATTCAATTTCAATTATATTATAATATTATAGTACGAAACATAATTATAACAAATTATGAATCTAGTGTGATTGAGCTGTAGTATACCTTTAACATTTAGATCATTCATGTTTTTCTCAATGATATGTTTTATCCACTATTTCCAAAACTCTAGGGTGTTAGAATTTATTCCTCCCATGGTGTCCCATTAATCTGATCATCCAATCAGATTTGAGTATATATCATTTACTCCTACAGGATTAATGAGAGATCCTAGAGTCACCTTCAAATATCTATTGTGAAATATGTTATCATATAATACATACTAATGTTATCCTACAGTGAGTATATTCTATTATATCCCTAAAACCAGTCTCAGTTATATAAATTGGTATAAGTAGAAATTTATTATCTAGACACTTCACATGTCTGCATGATTTATATAGCCACATAATCTTCCAAATACTCATTTTTTTAATATGTTGGATACAAAATTGACAATAATCACCAAATATAAATTTTTTTTGGAATGATTCTTGAGAGTTAATCACCCTAAACTCTACTGGAATATTGGTACATTGTAGCATGTAACAATTTACATCATCTAAATTAATTGGAATTGATCTTCAAAAAGATATCATTAATAATGTTTCCCATTGAAATATATTATCCATCTTGATATATCATATATTATCACATTTTAAACACGTATGGCCTGGACCAACAGATTTACCACAACTCTTATCTTGTGAATTATCTTCCAATATTCATTTATTTCTCTATTGTGGTTAGTTTCAATTCAATTAACATTTAGTAAATTATTAACAGTTTATTTAAACATCATTAGTCTATTTTAATCATTAAATATGAGACTCTAAGAATCCTCAAACACAAAATTATGCCTTCCATAAGTATTTATAACATTCATTAGCGTTGTATCCCACAAATTTAGATGTTTGGGGAGTAGATGAATAATATATAAATGATCTATAAAAATTCAATTTCACTAAATCCAGATTCCCTTATATCATGATAAATTCATTCAAATTATCCTTCACCAGTAAAACTTTTGATATCCATATTCTGAACAACCTTTATATAATTAACTCTTTAATGAGTACAATCAATACAAACTACAACATAACCAACCCATAATTAATATTTTGATAACAATTATTTTATATTATTATATTCCCGTGATCATTTATTTTTATAATTTCAATGAATTAAGAAAATATATATTATAAAAATGACAAATTTTACATTGTGAACATAATTTCTAAAAAAAGGTTTTTCGTAAGTGTGATCCCCTATTTCATTAATGACATTTCTGATTCTTTAATCATGTGTCATCATAGTTGATAAGTTGAATTTTTTAATGTAAATACTCATACTTAATCCACTTGAAAATGTTGTTTTTGTATTTAAATCTCAATAAAACATATAAAAACGAATGGAAATCCATTAACCCTTGTAAAAACGTGATAACCCATAAGAATATATCCATTATCACAAAATAAAAAATGATTTCATTATAATACATATTTATTTGTGAAATATACCATTGATCGAGAAAAAAATCATATAATGTAGAGGAAAGCCAATATGATACAATGGTGAATAATATTTATCACTTCTATTCACTTTTATTTAACCGATAATAGAAGATCTTATAATTAATTAATTGCAATCATCATTTCTCTAGATAATATAACATTATATAATGAATTGGAGGGAAATATCGATTGCTGACCTGTTATCAGGTATAAGTTACAAGAACCACTACATGGAAAAACATATATAAGATTTCAGGTTTTACTATAAACCATTTAATAACACACAGTCAAGCACACATTCTATCATCACGTAAAAATAATATGAGAAGTCATTGCCTATTGATAACTAATTAAAAATAAAATATTCTCAAAAATAATGATAATTGAATATATATTGGAAATTAATGGGTGTTTAAACATAAATAATACTATATAATAACAATAATGTTTTTGGGAATATGAATTCACAAAATAAATTTTAAAGAAACATTCTTGTCACACATTTATGTGAAAATAAAAAAATGATACTTATAGAAAATGTAAAAAATATTCAATTTAAAATATTTGTATACAAAGTAAAAGGTAATATAAAATGAACATCAACATTAATTGGAGTATATAGAATGGAAATCAAGATAGAATTTAAAGAACATGGATATAGAGAAAAATTATTTATAATAATAACATTAAAATATTTATAATAGTGATTTAATGAAAAATTTCTAACTCGAGTTCCCACTCACATCGTAAGACATATAACCTCTTCTTTATAAATTTTATCAATTTTTTAATTTATAAATTAAAATGATCATTTTCATTAATTTTTTTTATTCTTTAATATTTTTTATATCGATGTTTTATTTTTTTCATAATAATTTATGTTTATGTTGGAAATTTTGATGTTGTTCAGTTCATAATATAAAAAAACATCGATAGGTTGGTAATGGTCAATGGGGTAATTTTTATATAATATAATTTTTTTAAATAATCTGTTAATTATTATTTTTATACAGTAAACATAGTTTTTGTACCATCCATGTGATGCAGTAATGGAAAATTAAAAATGTCCATTCATATAGGAAGTAATTTACACATATGAAAGAGCGATGTTTACAATGGGAAGAAGGGAAGGAAGTTATATAATATATTATCTTTTATGAATTATAATTATATCACATATTCTATATATATACATTAAATTGAAATATATAACAATCTTTGGTATGTTCTTATAAAAAATTAAATATGTCAATTCATAGATGTGATAGTCTATACTTGCACACAAGAAAAAAATTTATTTTCTCTTTGAACAATATGAGGGAGAAAATAGTTGATACATCAACATTATAAAATTTTAGTTTTGTGATGGTATATATTACATTAAATTATGTTGTATAATTTATATTTTTTGGAGTTATAATATAAATTTAAATTCAAGGAAGTTTGTTAGGGTCGTAACTCTTTTAACTCATTTTACCATCTACCGATGTAACACACTTCTTACAGTGATATTTTATATTAAAAAAAAATTAAATTTATTTAATATCTATATTTCAATACATTGATCCAAAAAATGGAATAAAATTTTGAAGATTAAATTTTCGGAAGTGCAAAAAACCTATAATAATAATATGTAAAAACAAAATGAAAATGATTTTTTATAATTCTTTTTATTAATAAAATTATATTAACACAAAAATCATGTATATAAATGACCCCCTTGAAAATTATTATTTTATAAAAAATTAATTTGTTTTTTCTAAAAACACAATAAAAATATAAATATGACCATTTAAATACTTAATGAGTGAAAAATAACAATAATAGACCAATTACTAGAATAATATATTATATAGGTTTAATAGGATTATAGACTAAACATAAAGTTTTCTATATTTTATCTCAATTATTAAATATTTAATTTTTATTTCAAGAAATTTTCAAGAAAAAATATTTTATTATTATATAATGATAAATTCATGAAAAAGATAGTACTCTCAAAAATTTACATTTGATAATACTCACAAAAAATTCAACATTTTCAAAAAAAATCAAAAACAATTACTGTAATATTAATTTGACATGGTAAATTAAAACTTAATGATAAATTACTAATAATAAATCTCATAAATTTATATATCTGTTTTATAAATTAAAATATATAAACATAAGTACAACCATTTATATATAAAAATAACCTTTTAATCATTGGGTGTTTCTAATATTATTTCTTATCAATTAGTAATTAAATGAATCTAAATATATTAGTTAAAATATTGAAATATTAAATATTAAAAAAAATTATTTTCCAAAATAGTCCAATTTAATTTTTTAGTATAACATAATAAACAAATTCAAAAATAGTTAATTGAAAAAAATTAAAATTAAATCATATTCTATTTTTATACATTAAATGTATGAATTTGTAATTGAAAACTATATTTTTATTTACTAAAGGTTTTATTATTCTTACAATGATGGTCTAATATATTTATTTTGTATTTAGTTCATTGTAGTGTCTACCATATGACTCCAAATATGAATTTATATAAAGACAAATAAATCTAAAATCATGGGGTATTATATTCTCCCCAAAATAATGAAATTTTTTCTCTCATAATTTTAATATCTCATTATAAAAGTGATTATATATTGACATACTAATTAGATATTAAGATATAGAATTTTATGTCACTACTCAGAATAGAAAAAACTTCAATAAAATATTTCTAATACCATGTATGTATCATTATAAGATTCATATTTCAGAATAAATTTAAAACCCATTCCTAGTAACTAAGTGACATATTCTTTATAATAACTTATTGTTTCATCTTCCTCTTATATGAGTTTGGAGAATTATGTCACCATTAAGTTATTGAACTAGAAAATAAATTAGAAATATTTAATTTGATTTCTATAGTTATAACATTATTCTTTGATCATGTATTTGATCAATGTTCACCTCTAAATCATTTTATATTCAAAAAATTAATATGTCATATGAATTATTAATTCATGGTGAAAAAATAGAAACTTATAAAGGACTAAGTGATCCATGAAAATATTTAGGGTTTTCCTCTTATTTTTAGTTTACTACAAAAAAAAGTAAGGTTAGAATAATAATGAATTAACCACTAAAGACAGTTTTATTAATTGAATATCCAATACCTAAATATAAACAGTAACTAAGATGTTAAACTTATATTATTCAAAAAAATTAAAAAGCACTTCAAATCGTATCGTGAAAATTTTTAATCTAATAATTACAAATATTTGATAAAATAACCATAAAAAATAAACATAAATTTATTCCCATTTAGTTATATAGACACATAACCAAAAATATATACACATTAATCATATATTTTAAAACATATATTAATATTTTCACATTTAAATTAGGATACCATTCCATAAATCCACCACAAAATTACATTTTCTTCAAAATCTAATATAATCCTGATTACAAAAATAATATCAATTTTTGTTAAAAAAATATCATATATTTAATAGTTTTCCATTCAACTAAATCCTATATTTTCCTTAATAATATAATATCCCTTTATCCTAATTAACCATCATTACATCAAAATTAGAGGAATTTATTAACCCTAATGGTTTTCTATATAATTTGTCCTATATATCAAAAAAATATAACTACATTATTCAAAAAATAACCACCACATTAAATTAGAATCTAAAAATAACAGTTACATATATATCACTAATCTATTAAAACTCAATAAGATTCTCTAAAAATACATCATTATCACAAAATCACTTTTAATTATCATTAGATTCCATTTAATTTATGTCTCTAAAAATGTAAACAAAAACCATTTCAATATCATCAATTTTATGATTAAGATATTTCATATGATGGGATTTCAATGTGTGTGATGTATATGGAATAACCCAATAAAAACAAAATGAAAGACTGTTAAAAATGCATACCTAAGAAAAATTCCACATATCAAAATGGAAATGCTAAATTTGTGCATTAATTGATATTCTATTTCATTCTAAAAAACACTTCACTCGCCTTTTTCCAAATGATTTTACCTATATTTTGTGTTATCATGGATGATGTGTCAGAAAACCAAGAGAATTTTTCAATAGATAGTAAATTATAACCCAATATTCCAAGAAATCATTATATTTTGGTGGTATAAGTTTATCTTAGTCAATCCTTCTCAAATAATTTTTCTAAAAGATTTATGATTACTCTAAATTTATTTATAATAATACCCCAATATGAAATCAATGAAAAATTACATTCCCGTTTAATTTTTTTCCCAAAAACATATTTTTTATGGGGACTTTTTAATAAGACATATATTTTTCTCACATTCCCATAAATATTTGAATATACAAAAATACCATCGATAAATACTACTACATTATATTTATCAAATCCCTATATTTAGGTAATTAAATAATTCCACTGATTTTATATATAATAAACCTATATTGGTAATCAATTAAATTATATTCCATCCTACACTCATAAATATGAATTACACTTTAATATTCATTAATCATAATCAAATGATGTTTCTCACTTTAAATTAAAACAAATTGCTAACATAATCCATAACCATTTTGTTTTACTCTTTTTTCTTAACCCTAAATTGTAATAGAACATGAAATCAAGCATACATTATGTATAAAATATTGACAATTCATTATCTAATCCTCATGGGGAATAGCATCAAATAATTCACATAATCCCAGCATTAAAAACAATTATTTATAAGTGATATCTTAGGAAACAAATTACTCCCATCTACTGTGTTGACATAAATCTTTATTTTTCATTTGAAATGTATTTTTTTATTCCCTTATATACCATATATGAATCATATTTTCATTTCATCGTGACATGTCATGGGGTTATTATACCGACATTATTGACTTGTACGATGTTTAATATTTTTTCAACTTTGGTAATTATAACATAAAATTCAATAAAACACAATTTCATTCTTAATTGGATTGTTATGATATTTATCTACTTTATAATTATTAATCATAACTCTAGATATATGGTTTGGTATATCCATGAAATTCCTCACTACAGCTTCTATCATGTTTTGATGCTCATTCAAACATCCATGGAATTTTCCATCATTCCCATTATTAATGTCGTTTATCCTAGTTCCATTAATTTACATAAAAATGGTTATTTCGAGTATATCAAATAAAATCGTAATATCTTATCATATGAGTAGAAAAATGAACTTTTATATTTTTTTGGAAAGTATATAGTTAAAGTGCAGTCATTGTGTCCATATATTTGATTGTGGGGGGGGGGGGGTCAATGACATTCATAATCATTCCTATAAGGTTAACGATTATTGTTTATAATGGAAACACCCAACAGTTCCTACATTCACAAAATGATAGAGACATATCGTCCAAATGTATGTACTTAGTTGGGTTTTTTAGGCCAAATAGTAATTTGGAATAAAAATTGGTATAGATGATGGGTGGTTATTCTCATCACACCATTTGGGGGAACTATTTCCTACTCTCGGACACTATTATATATTTACGATATGTTCACGACTCTCTACCAAATCTATATATGGGACCAATTACCCTTTGAAACTGATCATAGATTAAATAAATTAATATAAAAAGGGAAATCTAATAGTAATCTGTAAATACATATATAGTAATGATCATTAATTTCTTATAAGTATATATATTTTTTATATTAAAGAATAGTGACCAAGAACATTAGAATGTGCCATTATCCAACGAGGTGATTAATATATCAAGGATGGTATTAAAACAATTTGTGGTGTCTTACATATCCATTATAAAATAAGAATAAAAATCCATGTGGTTTTCTAAACTCGTGCTGTTTAACGTTTTATGGAATGAACATAAATAAGGGAACCTAGGAACTGGGTATTGATCATGTTACTTAAAATGGTATACTCTATATCCTGTTTGTGGAAGAAATAAGAGTAGTTAGAGTTTCATCACACACTTGGGACATACCCTAAGGTGGATTCCCTTACATGGGGGAACTCATATCGGGCCACTAGTCTGGGATTTGACACATGGATTTCCCTGGTGGAGAAGGACTCATGATGAGAATGATATGACCATTGCAAGCCCCAAATCCTATAGTCACCATGCATGGTGTAGGAAAAAAGGGATATAATTTAATTAATTTCACTATATATATATGTGATAATTAAATTTTGTGATGAAAATATTAATGTTTAATCTATATATTGGGCCTTAGGAATGTGTCCTACATATCCTGGTTTTATCCGAAATCAGACTTCGAATAGGTCAGTTGATAACTGATTACAAAATAAGGCTAACATTATGATATTTCATATGGATATTAGGCCTTAGAATGGAATCCTTATTATATTGGTTATAAAAATATAATATTTATCATATTTTCATTACCTAGTTTATCTTCTAGTGAATGTGGCCTAATTATTATCCTATGGGAATGATTGGGCCTCAATGGTATGAATATTAGAGACATGATATATCTTCTACTAAGGTGGATGATCATTTGAGATCGAGGATTTATAATTCTTATTATGTATCATATACAAGGAAAGAATAATTATTATTTTAGTTTAGATGATTGAGTATTACACACTAAGTCTAGCTTGGTATATCCAATGGATAGGGTTATCATGTCCAGGGATGTCGGCTCGACATATCGTGATTGTCCACCAGACATGATCTGATGGTCTATTGGGCATGTTTGAGGATTTCAAGTCATGTCCTAGATGACTAGAGGACTTGTTTAAAGGTATTCATGTGATCTATTTCACATTTCTAGAGTCCTTCGTGTAACATGAATGAAATGGCAGGACACTATCCCATGATTTATACTGACATACCCATAGGGTGTCACAAGATCTAGTTGCCTTATCTGTAAGACATCATATGATCCAGGCTGACATATATGGAGGGTACCACATGACCTGTTTGAAATAATGAAGGACATATTATGATCTAGGAAAACATTTCTGGAGGTTTTTGAATGACATCGTTGATTCTTTGGAGGACTTCTCATGATCCAGGATAACATGTCTTCGTGTCACCGTGAGACATAACTGAATTTTCATCATGTCCCAGCATAATTTGGGTGACATATTTAGGGTACATCATGATATTTGTCTCATAAACCCTTGGGGTCTTCACAAAAATTTTTTGGAATTCCCAGAGGATGTCTAATGATTTTATTTTACATGTCCAAGGGAGATCGCATGATTTAAATATTATGTCGATGGAGAAACAAAATATTTGAGAGACATGTCCTGATGCTTTTTTATGAAATGGGTATATACTACGAAGAATATAGGTATCATATTATATTTTATTTATATATTTCTCTATTCCATTGGTATTAATTGTAGTCCTTATTTCATATATTCATTAGTTTTGTCTAGTTGTTATATTTAATTCAATTTTTTGTGACTTTTTTGTCATGTGAGACCTCATTCTCAGGACTATGACGATATACTAAAAATACATCAGATTATATATGAGTGATCACAAAAATCATATATGAATTAAACCCAAAACCTTAGGTTTTTCCTCATATTTTTATCTAGAAGAAGACCATGAGATTACATGATTGGTCACTCTGATAATTCCATTGTTGCACTTCTATGTGAAATCAATCCATGGATGATGGATACTCTTGTTATTATTTTTTTATTGGGAGGTATTTATAGGCACCACCATCACAATAATTCGTAACTTGTGTAGCATGTATCTATTGAATCTTCGAGATATTAGGTGGAAGGATTTGTTGCTACTCACTTTTCGTGGTCCTACCATGGGTCATTTTGTGGGTATTTCATAATGATCAATGATTATCGGTATGTTCTTCTTTTTCCACTTTTATTGGACCCAGGGTGATAGAATGTATTTTTCTAAAACATTATGACATAATAAGGGTCTCTTATAAGGTTAGGATTCAATTTTTAGGGACATTAGTAAGATTAAGACAACTGTAGAAATGATTTTGTGTTGTCTTAGATACCTTGTCTTGAATATTCCGAGAGAGAAAGGTGTTTTTCTAGGGGGACTTCATGTGATTAGTTTTCATATCTTTGTAGACCTCTCAATTTCAATTGTGAATACCAAGGTAATATTACACATTAACATGAAGTCTATAATATCCTTTCATCGCAATAATATTACAAATTTTACCATTAAATTTGTCATTTATTCTGAAGGGGCTAATGATATCATGCAACCGTGGAATTATTGTTGAATAAAATAAATATCCTTGTTGGTGATGCACCACATGACCAATAAGGGTTATTATGGTGATTCAAAAGTATTGTCATGGAAAAACCCCTCTTATTATCTATTGAGTGGTGGGGCAGTGTAAAATTGGATGGACTTGTTTAGAACCCTTCACATGATGAGGGTCAATTATAAAAAGGATTCTGTATGAAATTGTAGATATGATTCCATGGCGTCATAGTGGATTGTGAACCGATTGATCATGTCACATAAAGATCAATTGAATCAATTGAAATTGGACTTGTGCATATTTTTACACATTATTTTTAAAGTATTTTTTTATGGTTGTTAGATGCCTAATGTATTCCAAATTGTGTGACTTGGGGGATATAATTTGGCATCCACTTCATGATATGAATTTGTTCGGACACCTTCACATGAATAGGAGGACTTTTCCGATGATATTTTTCATGGTCTTATATAGGTCATTCATTATGAATGGCTTATTCATCTAACCTCCTAAAGGTCATGGGATTTAATGACCATTGGGAGTTCATGTGTTCTACATGATATTGACCCCATCTATCCCTTTTTGTTGAAGAGAAAATAATACCCCGACTTTGGGTATTTCACTCCTTGTGGAATTTATGATTCTCATTTTTACGAGACACAAAAATTCCCCCCTCATGAGAGACACTGATGGAAAAAGTGATTATTTCAGATGATTGTAAATGCCCACCAAATTTTTTTCGGCTATCAAAAATTTGATTCATGGGAAACATTTGGTCTTATAAGAGAATATTGGTATTCCAAAGAATTGTATATAAATATAGAAATAGAGGCTGACACATTTTTCAATTACTCATATTTTACAAATATCTTGAAAATAGAATATTTCACAAGACCCCTTCCGAAGACCATATTCATGAACTAATCATGATACCCATTTAAAAAGTAACATTGAATTAACTGATTAAAATTTCTATTTTTAAATTATTCCCCATGAGAGCCAACTCATGATCCCTATTTATTTCAATAAAATTTTATTAGTAATAACAATCGAAATATCTATAATTTATTAATATATTCACATATGTATATATGTTATTATTTTCTATTTTATTATGATTTACTCATTCGGTCACATTACCACTATAATATTATGAGAAATCGGCATCCATGTCATGGTCACATGGAATCAATTCTTATGAATGGTTTTGTGGTCATGAAACATCATGTGGGCTTATAGAGTCTAGGAGATTTTCATGGGAAGTCCACGATACCTGTATCTATTCATGTGATTGTAAACCCCCTAGTGGGTCATGTGATTCATGTGATGCTTTTAGAGTTATTAATTTTTTTTGATAGGTTTTCTCAATCATCTAACATATACTTATTTCTTTTATGAAGTTGGATTCTACCTCTCATCGTATTTCTTCTATTGTAACTAACTAGAGTGTTGTGATTTTTAAGAATAATTATTATTACCCTTGATATATTTCATGCTCTGAAAATAAGGTTATGAATATGATTGTCCTATTTAAACTCCAAAAATATGATTTATTAGGAAGAATTACACAATATATAGTTTTGATTAATATATTAAATTTCTATATAGTATCTTAACTACATCATTCAATCTTATTAGGTGATGGATTCACTCGATTTCATGCTGATGATGATTTTTGAGGATGTACAACTTACCGTAGAATTGTCCTAGGGTTGTATCATATGCTGGAAAACTATCCTTTCTGTCAAGATGGCTGTGATTTGACCAAAAATACCATTAATCAAAGATACTCAATCATATTTTCCACATTATTGAACAAACCAGGTGGTGTTTGGAGCTCAAAATGTGATATATAACTAGGTGTAAAATTTTCTACTGAATGGGAGTCTCCATTCAAGGTCATGAAATGTTTCATAAATTTTTCAAACCATCTACATGTTATCCATCTTTATGAAAAAATATGGATTCCCTAGTTAATTTTATCTTTCAATTATTATCTACTCAAAGAATTGGGTATCCATTGGTGACATAGTACCAATTCATTCTATATTTCCTACGATGATGTAGGAAATTTCCCTTTGGATTACTACCAAATGGGTAGGATATCCCATGTGGGAAAATGTATAATGAATTTCTTCCTACCATAGACATCTGAGATACCACGACACAAACTCTTGTATTGGTGAGGTAAATGATCAACATCTTGGAAGAGATTTTATGAATTGGGGTGATTGTGGCATCACTCATAACATTGAAAGAATGTATATACAGTTTTATTTATCATAATGGAGATATGATTACCTCTGTACACACTCACCAGTGCCCTTCCCGGTAGGTATGTGAGAGTGCTAATTCATATATGGCCATCTTGGAAAATACAGATCATGTCTCATGGGGCTACTGGGTGAGATTGAAGACACACCCTAGCATTATTCTACTAGGTTTCTTAGATATTTTCTTGAACTATTTGATTTTCCTGGATAGGAATGTGTCATCAACAATCTGTGTTGGCATGTTAGTGATGGTATCTCATTTAGAAGAGGGATGAACTCTCACTTTGGGACACATTAGATATCGTAACATTACTTATAATATTGGTGGTCCATTTCATTTTTTATTTTTCTGGATAATGGATAACATACATTGATACAGATTCCAAAACTCTACTAGGATCCTAGTTACCTTGTTTGGTATTTCCCTTATGGAAATTTCTAAGGTGGAGGTAATAATTTAAATCCCTAACAAGGTTTGGGATTTGTTGATCCTATTAGATCAAATAGATTTTATGACTTACCCTACACAGACACAACCAATTATTGATAATTGCAGTGTCTCTCTTGATAAAAGATCATACAAGATCTCCAATCAAGATGGGTTTCTTACAGTCCAAATAGATGATCGGAATTAATTTGATCCATGTACCCCATACCAGGTTTCAATCAAGTTTGACTGTATCATTTTGTTTTACACTATACCCTTGGCTAGCATGTAGGGAGAACGACATCTTGGAATTTCCCAACATTGTTTTAATAAATTGGCACATAACGACTCCAATAATGATATTATCCATGTAATAATTGGAATCCTTGTGTTTCTTGCTTAAAATTATTCCAATTCATGGTATAATTTTACAAAATTAGTGTTCTAAATAGACTGGTTCTTCTTGTGAAAAACAAATTTTTTTCACTGACCCCTATCTATAATAATGACTGAGGTTGTTAAATACTCATACGAGTATTCGATGAATCTTTTTCATCCTATATATGACCATCCCATTATAGGGGATGAATTCATTGAGGATGTTATCCGTTCAACATAAGTAATGGGTGTTGAATCTACTAAGATAATCATTTTTATGGATTCACATTTTACTTCCTTCTAAGATCAACTGGAAGTTCTTCCTTCTGAGGTAACATATCCAGAATCCATAATATAGGATCATATATAGTGTAGGTTTATCTAGTGTAAGATCCATTCCATGGTCACAAAAATTCCCATATAAATATTTCATGACCTATTCGAACATCTTCACTAGCTCATTCATGAAATTGGGGAAGATGAATTTGACAGTGATCTATTATATGATATAATAGAGTTGGTTACCAATGAGTTGGTAATGCAGGATATTAAATATTTTAATCCCCTAGTTGAACAAAATAAAGATTATTTGATGGAATTGAAATTTTTCCATTAGTTCATATCTGATCTCCTTGCTCAAATAGAAGTTGTGACCAGAAACATATGTTGATTTGAGGAAATATAAGATCACTCAAGGCCTAACATTATTACATCATCATCCTCTTTAGAAAACAAATATAAAAGAGTTGGTAAGGTTTCTATTCTTCTTCATACACTTCATCCTAGTTTTGACGTAGAATAATTAGGGTGTACGACACTTCATCACTCTATCAACACTTCAATTTAGATTCTTACTGATTTGGAAATATTAACCAATCAAATTTACTTTTATTTTGATCGTTGGTGTTTTTTGTTATGATGAAATTATTAGAGAGTCCAATAATATAGGGATTCAATATTTTCACATTATAAATGAATATATATTGATAACTTTTTATATATTGGTCTATCATTGGTTCATTTGTGATGTGCAAGAAATTTCCTGGAGAGTATGTTGCATCGATCAATGATTCCCATGCTTCCAATCATATTACATAGACCAGAATTCCTAAACACGAATGTTTAAAAATTAATAGTTTTCTCGCATGAAATTCTTATGAATTCCCACCAACATGGTATTATTCATATAAATGTCCCCTCTAGATTACATTTATATTACCTTAATGAAAAATGTATATCTTCGAAGATATGTCTTAGGATGAGAATGGTCTATATATTATAAAATTCAACAGTTTTGGCAAGAATAGATTAATTTTTTGATTAGGCTATAAGGTGGGCCAAAAAATACTTTTATCTATTTATTTTATATTCAAAAAATTATTTTCTAAACTATATATATGGAATGATATAGCATCTATGGACTCGACTATTCTGACACTTCCCTCTTATGGTTCATCGGTGTGACATGTTCTGTGACTTTTCATATCATCCAAAATAGATAATAAATTTGGTTTACTATGAGGTCTCATAGATTATACCATAAATTTATTTTAGTTTTGATAATTTTAACTAATATCTTATCTTTTGGTAATTTGGGGTCTTTTAGTTCAAACCATCTATCACAATAATTTATTGTTTTTATATCAGAGCATCAAACATTGTAGTTTAGGATCATTTAACTCAAAACATAGATTATTTTATTTTATGGATTTTTTGTATCATACCTTACATATTTTGGCATCTAGGGTATTTTTTCTTATTCCTTCTATTAAAATAGTTTATTGTCTTTTAGCTCTGACATTCGATTATTATGGTTTATGGTATTTTAGCTTGTAAATTCTTGATGAATATGAAATTTGGGGGATACATTATAGGGATGAACCAAGACACCATAAGGTCATGAGTTCTTATGTGGTGTTTCTAGGGCTCACCTGTAATTTTGTCCATTTCCTTTCATGAGAAGACATCTCTGGTTACTAGGATAAATCCATTATGTAATGGTTTCACCATCAAATAGTGGTGAATTCACTCTTTTCCAAGATACAATGATTATTTTTATGATTAAAATTGGTTGAGGGGGAAATATGATGGATTATTAGTCCATATAGATAGTTTTAATATTGGTTAAGTAATTCCTTAACTGAAAATTTAAATCAATGACAATGGGATGGGGAATACATGCAAAGGATGATATATAACACCCTGAGATGTCGGGTTCCACCACAGTTTTACAAGGGTTCATGGGGATTGTAATTAATTTATTTATGGAGTAAATTCCTCTATTTGGTTGGTCAAATCCCATAATCACTGATAGAATAGTGAAACATAGGTGTCCCCAATATATTATGAGGTATAGAAATGATTTATTAAGACTCGAACATCTGGGAAAAGATGATGGATATAGATTAATAGCTATTGAAGAAGGTATATAAAAGCATGGGATATTTTAAATCATAAATTGTGAATCGTAGACCCTATAAATTTTTTTTGACTCCATATATTTGAGTCACCAAATGGTTTAGTAATTGAGTTTCTCATCCCTTTACAGAGAAATGGTAAAAACAGGGTAACATAACTTCGAAGATGTTAGATATTATTCAACAGTCTGGTTGAAGGGATTGTAAATCATGGTTCAAAGTGTCCATTTAATGGGGGTGGTAAAGGAAAATCATTCCAGAGATGGTGCAACAACCCTCTATGGTTTCATTTTTTAGAGTTTTAATGGTAGGCTCAAAAGATTTAGAAAGCACATTTATACACAGAAAAATTTTGTTGAATACCATAGGTTCTTTGTTAGGATACATATGTGTATATTCATATTCAAAATGGTTCTCCAAAACCCAGTTATCTTTTTCCATGGTCCTTATAATATTTTCAATAATCCAAGGGACTCAAAATTTTATGTGCACTTTTTGGAAAGTGTAATATTTTAGAAGGGTGTGAGAGCCATAAATGTCTTGCCTATACCTAGTGAACACGTTATCATGGTGAGGATATGGGAAAAATCATTAATATACCATTTTGATAGACTATGGGGCTAACATGCATGGATTGTATTTCAAAATCAGTACAATGTGGGCCCCATGATATTTATTAATGACTTATTTTTGTTCAAATGTTTTCCCAAAATTTGGATATGAAGAGATTATAGAGAGGATACATGAATTTTTTATCATGTATACCTCTCTTGGGTTTTATCCTGATAATTTTCGTGTCCCTTTAACTACCATTTTATGGTCTTGTCATTTAGAACATATTAGGTTAATGGTTATGATTGTACAAATTTGACCAATGTGCAGATATTTTATGATCATGACTCCCACAAACCCAATATATGGGAAATAATACAAAAATATGCCAATTGGGATACATAGTAAAATTAGCACTCTAACATTCTTCTGAGTGGGAGATTAAAATGTTTTCAATCATGGATTGATGTTAATAGGACATCAAAAATTTTATGGTATAATAATAGTAGGAATGGACCAGAACTCCCTTAGATGGTGGGTTCTACCATAGTGACTTTAGTGCTGTATGAATAATAAATCACTTTATATAAGGAGAATATGTCTCAAGAAGGTATATCTGGGCCCATATGTATCAATATCATGGTAAATAAAAGAGATAGTTTTTTATTTCCAAGGTTCGTGAATGTTTTACTATAAGTCAACACACTAAAATTATGATGTGTTATTTATGGGAAAACGAGATTAAAAGATGATAGAATCACCACATTCTCTGGTTGAACGTTGTTAGGTTATTGTGGTCCTTTGATAAGGGATGATGATATGTGATAGTCTGTATCAAGTATAATCTTGTAGTAGGGACATTTTTTCTGTGTAATTTTGATTTCATATGACTAGGAAATGTGGATTTTAGTTTAACAGCTCATGGTAATGACATTACATTCCATGTAATTTAATGTCTTGTGGTAAGGATGTGGGAACTAATGTAAGATATTGTTAAATATGTCTTTGGGTACACTTTGAACTAGTTGGGTGATTTTAAATTCAAGTGGAATCTTTTATCATTTATATATTACAACTAAAACCATGATTACAAATTTTGTTCTCATTATGTGTCATTTGATGTCATAAATCAAGAACTACATAGTTCTAGGATGGGAGACACTCTATGAAGGTCTATCCCATGATATTGTTCCCATTTATAATTATCGTTGTACTAATGATTAGAGATTCATAGATCATTATATATCTATTCATGTTATGAATAATTCCACTGGTAGATCTTTTTTGCAAGTTCCCTATAAATGTCTGACCTGTATGCATAGATGTGAGAGGTATTTGTTTTTTCATACATAGTCCCATGAATCAGATATTTGTTCCTTACTATGTATCCTGAATTGGAATGAATCAATCCACCCGTAGTTCTTGAATAGAAATCTCTCTATGTGGGTCAAACATGTATGTAGAGGGGGGAATTATTCCCATTTATTATTGGGGTAGGGTTGAAGATTAGATATATGAGTGTCACTATGAATATTGTGATGCTAGAAATAAATCCACACATAGTTACTAAATGGACGTGTGGTAGGAAATCCACACCTAGGGTAGTAGTCCTCTTAGATGTGGTCAATAGTAATATGCAATTTTACATCATTGATATAAAATAGACCATGAAATTTAACTTCATGAGGAAAATAATAATGGGGTCTCATTTAATGTATTTAATCCAGGAAGTTGATAAAATAGTTGTGAACTAATCTTCCTTGTTCATGTAGGGATTCCCTTTTCAAAATTACTAATATAACGTGAGCTATGATTAGTGTGAGAAAGAAGGAATTTAAGAGGTTCATCTCTCCATGTAGATGTAATTAGGGACAGGAAATGGTAATTTTTTTCATGGGTTGATTTCATTGGATATAGGATCATGGTTTCCCAACATATAGCATTGAAACGAGAATCAATCCATAAATAGTTTGGGAAACCGATGCATTTTATTTTAATTTGGCGAGGAAATTAGACATGTTATTTAACGTCCTGGGGTGTGGAAAATGGTGTATCAACATTAAATAAGAAGAATGTTGCGAAAGAAACTATAATGGAGGTATGGACATCACTACATATACTTGGATGGAGGGAATCAAGCCACATTTAGTTCGAGAGAATACATGCAGTTTAATGTCATGCGTCAAGGATATCAGTCTTGCAGTTTAAAATCATATGGTTAGGAAAAGGGTCACATAAAAAATGATTTGGGATTTTGGGTATCCATGTAGATTTACATCATCTAGTGAGAATATTTTTCTGGAAATTTAAAATGATAAAGTCGTGAAAAAAGATGTTGTGTAGTATATTGTTATTTGGCCCAGAATTCCTCCAGACAAACACCATCATGTTGCGTGGAGCTGATTGTGTAGTTTAACATCATATGGTTAGTTTGATTGAAAATGTGATGTTTAAACTCCTTCCTCAATAAATTCATTTGTATAGTTTATCATCATGTGGTCTGGACTTATTTGTGTAGTTTAATATCCTTTGACTAAAATTATTGAGAATATGAAATTAATAATCTTACATCATGGACATCAACTATATAGATTAGTTCATGTGGTCAAGATGTTTTTTTCTTAATGAATTCTATGAAATGTATTTATTGAGAAACATCACATTGGTGTTGGTGTGGCACATTTCCCATACATTTTGGCCAATAAATATGTACCATCATGATATAAATTGTGTATAATAAATGTCCCACCCCATCTGGGTTATTTATTTAGTGTTGTCTTTCATTATATCATTGGGGTTTTATGATCTTTTACTAGATCTTCATGAATTAATGAGGGGAGGTGAAACATTTTATTAAAGGATCATGTGATCCGATTTTGATGGAGTTTGAGGCTATGCAACGTTAACAACCTTATCTCATAGAGATGATATAATCCATCCTGTCACTGTTTCCATTTATTACCAAGTATTATTTTTCCAAACATTACTATTTGAATTGAGGGAATAGAAATTATATTAGAAACACTGGCATGATTCCAGACACCAATGAATACTATGTTTGTTTTGTAGCATTACACATCTGGGTACGATATGATAGTAATGTAAGGATATTTTTGGATGGGAAGGACATCTTATCATTTTCCAAAAAATTATTGAGTATATTCAATAGTGACTTAATTAAGGACTCTATCTTTCCATTTTACACTACTTGATATAAGGATTAGTGGTTTGCCTCAATGTTATACTCCATGTACAATATCATTAACTCTGTAGAACAGATGTTGGTGTTGTTGTCCATCAATAATGTTGTGGGGGAATCTAATCCTAGTGATGATTCGTGAATTCATATAATCAATTAACTTCTTCATCAGAAATCCATACTTGGTGTTTCCTTGGACCATTTAAAAAGAGATTGTAGAAGTAAGGATTTACTTGAACTTCATAGATAGAGTCGGGGGATTTTGACCTACAATATCCATTCCCCATAAGAGAAAAACAATATTATTTAGCTATATATAGTAATTTTAGTGGTTTGATGATGATGTTTAATGAAATATATAATTCATAATATTTCATGGTGAAATCCACACAGTCTGGTATCATTGTATTCTAGTAGTAACCCAAACTCCTGATTGGGTGGTATAGTGTAGTTCTATATTGATGACCATCAAAGGTTCCTACATGAACTACTTCCACAATTTTGGGAATCATTATTTTTTATTGTCATATAATGATGTATCCATATTATCCTCTCTAGTAGAGATATTTCATATCATTAAGAATATATTACATGATAAAATTCATTTCTGGGCACTGAATCTATTACCTTATGGCTCAGTCGGTTGGGAGAGTCCCATTTTAGAGATAATAAATTATGGGATCATTATATTTTGGGGTGGATATTGGTTCATCACACTCGAAGGTGGTGTGAACATGATTTATTTCTTTCATTTCGTAAAAAACATTCGATGATACCATTCTCTAGTATGTGATGAGGAATATAGCTTCCTTGGGATTAGGGTTGGCTACGGTTGTGGCTGCATTATCTAATGCATCCGCACATACATCTTATATTCGAGGAACATGATGGAACATGTGTTAAAAAAGGAACTCCTCCATTTGTTATATAACATAGCTAATGAGAGTTTCAAGATCTTCCTTTTTGATGGTATAGTCACCATTTTTCTTTTTTATCACTATATATGAATCCCATTTGATATTCAAGTAGGATATTTTCATTGTTAGGGATAATTAAAGGATAGTTATTTGGGATTAGTATTCCTCTATTAACTTTTTTACTTTTTATAATGAGAACTATTAATGAAAAATTTCTTTTTCTGGGGAACTAAAATAATCTCTATGAAAACCCAATTGAATTTGGGTTTCCCCAAACTCCTACTGATAAGATATCAGGTGAAAACATCAAAATAAATCTCTAATATTTAGGGGGTGTTATGGGAATAGAAAACCTCCTCATCTATATGTTCAATTTCCATTGGTGTGTTTTATGGAGCATGGTGTTTCATGATAAAATTATCCTGGGCATCCCCTTTGACTAATTATTATGACCTAAACAAAATTTGGTATTATTTCAAAGTTACTTCCCATCGATCTAAATGGCCAATCATCATTGGAAAATGGATGTTTTTGATCATATCAATATGATGTAACAAGTGTACTTTGTAGTTATACAAGTAATGACTCACCATTTTTACCAAAAACATGTGTGTGCGATAGTTATTCTTAACATATGAATATCATGTCTCGGTACCTACCATCTTTTTTATGAGGTAGTAGAGATGGTTCTCACTCCCCCGTAAATTTTTATTATTATTAGGTTACCAAGTGATCATCACATGGAGACCACATATAAGAAGAGTGTTTTTCCTTTCATAAAAGACATCAAGATAAGTGGGTGTTACAAATACTACAAGAGACACTAGAAGGATTATTAGAGATCCTTATCTCATGGATAGGAAATTCCATTCATCATTATCAGGGTAAATATGAGATATTTTCTAGCCTGATTAGCAATGAAATGAAAAATTCATGTAATGTTCCCTTAGATACCCAATATTTCTTTGAGATTATGAGGGGTGAAATTACTATAATAAATATAGTCAATTTGGGGAGAACCATAATGTCATGGTGGCATACCATAAATCCACATAAGTTCCAGGATTTAACCCTATAACTCATATTATCAGATTCCTCTTCAGGCTATGTTGTCACAAGCTTTCGAATACCATTTTAGGATATGTGAATTAATTTCCTCATTGTCAAGATTTAACAACCACATTGGAAATATGAAACACATCTATTCATTTCAATAGGGGATTAAATATATGTTTCCTTTCATATTGATAATTATATATCATATTCTTTAATACAAATGGACTAAAATGGTAGAAAAACGTTTTCTATGGTGTTCTTAAGGTATTGGATTCAGTATCTTTTAGGGCCATCCTAATCTAATTGTACCTAAGTACAGATCCATGTACAAAAGGGATTGGAAGCTAGAAGCCTCTTTGATTAAGAGTTATGTGATGGGTAATGGGAGTTCAAACTTTGGGATGTGTTGATTAAGGTCTAAAACATTGATACAAACCCTAATATACTCATTATTTTTTTATAGGGATGATATTGGATATAAAACATGGGTATTTCAACTCTTGTAAAATTATGGTTTTGATCAATTTTTCATCTTCCACCTCCACACATGTAGTATAAGGGTGGTGTATCCACATGGATTCTTTCTTGTAACATGGATGGTTATCAGATAATTTGAGATAGTACATAGAATCATCTGGATTGAGTCTACAAATTTTGGTATAGTTCCAAGATAACAAATATCAATGTTGCTTTAGAAATGTGACGGATAACTATTTCTCATCTAGAGCCATGGTGTTGCTAATTTGAATAAGCCCTTGGTCTTCTTCCGCTCCAAGATATTTTTTCCCATGATCATCAATGGTAGTGGAGACACATTTCTAGAATTTAGGAGGGGACTTTTGGAGTTCATCCTCTTACTCTTCCATCTCTTAGTCTATCGATGAACTTTTAGATGAATTCCATAATAAAGGTATATTTTTTTCACTATCATGATGAAATATTCCATATGAAGAGATCTTACAATCCCTTACTACTAATTATATTATAGATATATTCCATATTTGATTTTAATGTAAACTATTTATTGGAGAAAAGGGGCTTCAACATTTCGGATCAGTTTTATTACCACAACTAGATTTATCAGTAGCATATAATTAAATTCGAGCATATGATATGGAGGCACTTGGATGGTCCATTGGCTATTGGGGGGTGGGAACCTATATATTCTTATCCACCATTGGTTTCCTATATTCTATTATATAGAAATATTCCTCTTCATATGTGAAATTTCAAGTCTTGAACGTGGAACATTCACTATGCAACCTGTTAACCCCTCCATCAATGGGGAAATTCAATAAATTATTGAATTTTGAATGAACAACAATGTGGATATAGAGTATGGGCCTTCCAATAAGGCAATTTTATGTAGTTTCATTCTAGATTACTATAATCATTAAATTAAATGTTATATACCTACACTAATCTTGGGATTGATATTCCCAAGAGGAATTTGATCACACGTATCATACCCCAGATTTTTCGACTTCAAGGGAGATAATTCCTTATTGAAATTTCCGTAATATATGAGGGTCTGAGTCATTATGATGTTGATACGAAAACCATTATCTGTAAAATACCTTTAGATGTTGAAATTATTGAGTCTACCTAAATCATATATGGGTTTAATGTATCCATGAATGATGTATTCTTGATACTACTATGTGAACGAGTTGTCAACATGGCCTATTGATGGCGTGGTCTCCACTCGATAAAATTCTAGCTTAGTGACATCAATCTCAAACTCTTGTAGAATATATAGGGATTAAATGATCACCGCCTAATATATTTATAGCAATGGAGTACATCCCGAATTGAATGATTGGATATGAAAATTGATATTTGTTTCATAACGTCTCACATTTGTCTTAGGGTAAAATTCTTCCCAATGTGAGGATTATAACTATTATGTAGTATAAGAGTTGTTGAATTTAAGGTGGATTGGCCTAGTGCTTGAGAAATGGATGAGGTCCCTGAAACTACTAGGGGAATATGTCATTCCACCATTCCATGTTATGTGGGATGATTAAATAATCACATCTCAATATGTGTCTATGTTTGACATCTGGGTGAGGATGAATGTTGGATGGTTCCGAAACACCTTCATGTCAAATTGTGGAATGTTGGAGTGTTTTTTCAGGGGTATCACATGCATATATGTCCTCCATGGGGTTGTGAAAACAAATATTGGGTTTGATCATACCTGCATTATCCTCTGAATCCTCGTCTCCTCGGCCTTTGATGTTCTGTTCCCGAATCTGGCCTAGAGAACACATACTAAGTGGAATATTCAACATTGATTAAGGGGTATGACAAATGTATCAAGTTAATAGAACTCATTATGAGCACTTGGTCAGATGAGGGATTTATTTGGTTGGGAAGTTCTCATTCATTAGATGCTTCAATGAATAAATCTTAAACTGAAAGGGCTTTCATTGGTGTAGAATATAACGCTTCCTCTTACATATATTCTTCTTTTTTATGGCCACATACACCTTTTTGAGACATATTTGGTTTTCTTCCCTTGGTGGTGGAACTGTTATGGTTCAAAGAAGTTGTTTTCTCATGGAGAAAAGAGCTCTGTCAACTATCTTCCATGTCATCAAGTTATTGATTTTTTTCCCACACCTAGCTAAAACACTATTTCAATCACCTTCCTCTCTTAACTAGAAAATTGTTATGTATATAACCCATGTTGGGGAGTTATCCAAAATCACCACTCCAGAATCGACCGTGGTTTGAAGGGTGTATTTGATGATAAAGAAATAATGGTTGTTTTGACCCACCTTCTACGGAATGTGTAGTAGTCTGGATGATCAGGGAGGTTGACCTCATAACTATATTTGGGATATGGTAGTGTGATAAGTTCATTTTCAATGGATATCAGTAATGAGTTTTGTATATTCTCATTTTGTATGGATTATGTTTTATATTTCTATTACTCTAATATCAGGTGACAATGATCCCTCTTTTCTTCTATCCATGGGTGATTCTATGGTTTCAACAACTCAATAGGTGGTTCATTGAAATTTTGGGCCTGCTTATTTGATTTAATGGGAACTTATACTATTTTGAGGGTAACATCAGTTGCCTCTTTCTTTGATGGACATTTCCCTATGCTGAATGTGTGAGTGGAGATTTATCTCAAGTACACCGAATGGTGTTTTCCAAACATTGTTCACTTATAAAAACCCACAAACCCCACCTGGATATATCATTGGAATTAGCAGTGTATATAGTTCATCCTAGATATTTTCATCATAGTGTTCTAGATATTTCACTTTTCAGAGAGGGATGTATAATGAATTTATTAAACCATTCCATATTTCCATAAAATCAAACACCCTATCACTTTTTAGTTTCTCCTAGAATATTAGGTAAAAAAATATCATTTCACATTATGTGGAGATGAACTAGTAATGTAATTGATGGTGAAGGTCTTTTCATCATGTAACTGATCTAGCTTGATGACTACATTACTAGAAAAATTATGGCCCTATCAGTGTTTTTACAAAGAACCTCAGCTTGATCACTTCTTGTGATCTCAATGGACAATCTTCAAAATGCATCAGGATACAAAGTGACTGTGATGTTTTTCATGGTCTCTCTCACCATAAAATGTTTATAATTATATATTACCTATATTGGTTAGGGAAAACATTTCATCCACTAATTTACGGTAAGGGTTTTCTCTAGCTAAAAAAAGTGTGTTTCTCCCTTCCATGGCATCCATTCGAGTATTCGGGGACGTGATGTAATTAGGAAGTTATGAATCTATTGATGTTTTAGTCACCTACCCTCTACAGCTATCAGGAAATGAATATTTATGTGGATTTGTTTTTGTCTCTTTCTGATTCTTAATTCATGAAAATAATGAATGATTTATTGTGTGAGTGATAGGTTTTCGACATAATGTAGGGAAGTTATGATTATTTCAAACCTCCACATTTTTTAGACTGAGTGACTCAAACTAGATCTAGGCTGGAACATAGATTCTTCTATTACAAGTGGTACAGATTTTCTCATATGTATATGAGGAGATATATTGGTCTCTATCTAAAGAGGATAACAAGTGGGAATATTTCCATTTAGTAGCTCCTAATTTAGTTGTCTTAGTTTTTTATCTCATTCCTATATTGTGTCATTTCATCCTCCATAGAAGGAATTTCAGCTCTTCTTGGTGGTGATTAGGATGTAGCCACACCATATCATTTATTTTTGGTATAGATTATTCATATATGTGCACACTAAATATTTAATGGTTCATGTTTTTTTGATCCACGTCAATTTCTATGTATGTGAAGCCTTAGTGGGTGCATCCAGATCCTCCTCTAGAGGTATATTTTCCATGTTGTGTCCCTCATCTTCTAGGTATTGATCTATATTATATATTTTGTTGAAAACAATGAAATTCATAGAGGTGTAAATATAAATGGTAGTTTTACCATTACATTCAATGCAAATGAATGATTCTATAATACATATATTAGGGTAATTTCTCAAACCCTTGATATTATTGGACTATTTTTGATTTCAACACTGATGGGGTTTTATTTCTTTTATTTTATACTCCTACCATCTCAACCTATGGGTAGTGACCTTGAGGGATTATCTACTCATGATTGTCGAGTGTGGCCTGAATAGTATCAATTTTTCTTGGAGTGGGAGGAATAGATGGGATGGTGGTGGTTGATATTTTACTCATTCCCAAGAGAATACTGATTCCATCTCCAATGAGTGTTGATGATGATGAAAATTCCCCAAAAATTTGTGCTAGTTTCTTTCTAGGAAAACCCCTAGATTGTTTGATCATGTTGTTGATGATTCATTTATTCTAGTCAATGATTTAATCACACATGGGATTAACAATGAGATATAAATACACCCATCCTAGTGCGATAGGGTCAGTTTAAACCAACCATTGATTTTCCTATGACCCTCTTGGGAGATGATGATCATGGTGATGGAGATTGAGACATAAATTTCACCTGCCCAATGACGTCATATTTTTTTACAAATTTTTTTGATATTTTCTAAATACCCTCCTAAATGGAAAATCTTAGGGGTGGAGATGGTGGTAGATATTCCCTCATCTTGATGGAATGGTTTTTCTTATAGACATTTCCTATGGTAGATGATATTGAGATGTGCTTGATATGGAGCAGTTGTTGTTTTGTATGAGTTAGGTAAAATGACATCCCATGAGGGGAATCAGTTTCTCTAGTAAGTTATCGAGTTAAGAACAACATCATCCTCCATGTTTAAAATGTGTTCCTGCAATATGTAGTGTCCTAGTTCAATTCTATTTAGATACCCACTCCCATCGCTCATGATGTATTGGAAATTTTGAAGCAGGGTGATTCCATTGTAGTGAAAAACTAGCTTGTGCGTTACCTAGTCCCCTAATTTCAATAGATGATATGACATTAAAGGATGTTGTATCTTTGGGGTTCCAATTTTCTAGAGGTGAGGTGAATTGTTATACCCCATAAATTCACCATTCTTAAATATAAATACATGAAGTGGATTTAGTGATCAATTACTTAAGAGTTGTGATTAAGTAGAATAAAGAATGTTATATATTTTAATTGTGCATACATGACTTTGGATGTCGGGCCATGGAGATAGAAGTCATGTCTTCCTGATAACAAAGTAACTTAACTATCACTAGGTGACCCTCATATCATGTGTAAGGGAGGTGTCTAATGTTCCATCAATGATTTTTTGACCACATATTTTGGCATATGTATGTACTACATTGTTTATCTAGAACATCATGGATTTCATAGTTAGAATTTACAAGGGCTGATAATGTGGTGGTGATGTTATTTCTTGATAAATCTCCCCATATATACGTTTCTGGTTCCTCTTAATCAAACATACACACATCTATCTTGTCATACCACATAAGACACGTTTTGAGGTTTCCTGATGACCAGAGTAGAGTGTTTCTAAAATTTGATGGAAAACTATATATGGTTGACAATGATGTTTTTTGAACCACATTATACAATGGATTCTAAAATTTGAGCGCCTCTCCATATTTAGATTTATTGTTAAAGATATTATTTCTGTGTCTATGGGAGATATCATAATAAGGATGTTGATAATGAAGGATGTCATGAGTAGAGTTGATGTGATCCTTATCTACACTACCCTGAGGAGGAATGTCATAGTATTGAATAGATTACGATTTAGTTGTTGAGTTTTCAGACCCTCAGGGTTTTTACAATGTGCATCGAACAACCACAGGGACACTAGCAATGAGAAATGCAGGGATCATAGCCTCATTCTGTGTCTTAGAAGTAATATATTGACCCACCTATTGTGATTTTGTAGTGATAGGATTCTAAAAAATTATTAATTATCAAATATATTCATAATAGTATTTAGTGGAATGAGTATGATCAAGATTTTGATAAGATATTGGTATAAGATAACTAACTTCACCGAACATAATATAAGCATTTCCTCTGGTATTTTTCACTCTTATCGGGTGAACATTATCTATATTACATAATTAAGCCTGATCATTGGCCATTAAAATATGTCATTAGTTGTATGTTATAAGAATATGTCTATAGGCATGTTCTTCTATCACACGATGATCCCAAATTAGAATAAAATATGAGCCCAATCCAAATATGAATTACATGTTAGAATATGATGATGGACATCTAGAAATGGGTATGTGATATTAGACTCCACATATATTTCATTAGAAGTATTATGGTGAATTCATTCATTAACAGAATTAGGAATAAGAACCTTCCTTCTAGGAACTACCAGAATATGACAGGCAGATTCATTAATAGGGATATGATTTTTTTTCTAGGCATGTTCAATTCTCACAAGCTAATCATCAATCAGGATGGGATTGTGAGGCCAATATTAATCCATTTGAGTAGTCCAATAGTTTTTATTGATAAGATTATTAGCCAATCCATGTTATGTTCCACACTATATTAGTGATACTCAACCCGAATGTGAATATGGGCCCAATCCGGAGCTTTTGAATACGCCATTGGCCTTTTTCTACAAGAATTTTCCATTCTCCCAAGGCATGTTCTGCTCTCACATGGTGAGCCCCAGTTGGAATAGGAATATCAATCCAGTCTGACTATTTGTCCTTTACTAGAATATAATGATACTTCTCCTACAAAAAAAATAATTTATGTTTTCTCTAGAGGAACCACATGTTCATGATTATCATATTGTTCTAATAACCTGGACATATGGATATGAATATGTGTTTTTTCCTATATCTGAACTAGTTTCATATTAATCTCGTAGAGTTCCTCAGTTTTTCTAGAATGTAATGCACTTTAAAAAAATGTGCACAGGAGTGTAATCTTACACATTTTCTATATCCACTATATACTATTAGTTTTCTTCGATTGAAGAGGAAATACGACCCCACATTTTTTCTCCATGTTCCATTGGAATATACATAAGAGGTTTATACACATGGTTAGGTATATGTTCCTCCCCCATTCATGTGGTTGGAATGTGCCCACAAACTTATTTCTTCTGATAAGGTATTTGAGCTTTCTCACTAGATATCATAGGATTATACATATTAGATTTTTCAGCAGATGTAGGAATATGAGTTAACTACCAATATTTGTAAGATTCATTTGTCTGATGTGTCTTGGTTTTCATCTAATTTATTTGTATTAAAAGTTGTAGTGGGTTTCTAAGCAGCCCTATCATGAATATAAAGGGTGTTGGTGGGATGCCCTTGGTGATTATAGTTTATAAGAGCCCACCTTGCTAGATCTTGATTCAGAAGGGAGCCATATTTGTATCCTTTTTCTACAATCCAAAGATACTAAAGTTGGGTATTTTTTCACCTCTAGGGATAATATTTCTATGTGATTTTATATGAAAACAAGAACCCCTAGATTTACAATAGACTTCTTAAATGAGATGGACTAATCGGTTTTCCATTTGGGACCCTAATGGGTTCCCTCAATGGTCGACCAAAAACCATGTTGATGGTATTACAGAACCATTAAATTCACCACCATACATTGAAGGTGTCGAATAGGTGAATTCATTATAGGACTTTTTGGGGTTTCATCCATAGAATATTTAACATAATATCCCCTATAGGAATACATTATCTCGGGTAAGGGTTATTTATGAGAGTAGTATTTGCAGTCACAAAGACAACAAGGAAAAATGACATTGATATGTGCATTAATGTAGGAATGATATGGGATCAATCATATATTCATGGGAAACCCAATAGTAATATCTTATTTTTGATTTGTAAATTCTTCTTATGTGGTCTTTTCAATGAGATGATTGGAAAATTCATGAATAACCTAACTATATACTATTATCCATATGATTTATGTCAGGTTCACCTTTTTGATTGGGTATGATATGTGAAAAATTGCATGATGTATGATTAAACAATATTTTTTCTATTTAATAGAATAATATGGGTACCCCACTGTGGTTTCATCAGGAAAGATAAAACTGAGATGCATTCTATTTTCCATGAAGATTGATTATATGGAATTAATGCCTTTTATAATCATTCACATAGGGTTGATAATTATTGTTTTGGATGGAAACTCCAAATAGTTCCCACATCTCTAACTGGGTACCAATCATCTTTCCAAATATAGGTGGTTATTTGGGGGTTCATAACCAAGGAGACTTATGAACTCGCATTTATCAATTGTATAAGTGGCAGGCTCATTAAAAACCAATTTAGGGGGAATTGTTACCTTCTCTGGGGCACTCTTATAGGTATAAGATAAATTAATAAATCTCTTCCAAATCCAAATACATGACCGATTACGTTATAAAATGATCATAGAATAAATCATTTTATATGAAAAGGGGAATTTATTAGTCAGTCTTTATGAATATAGATGAGTCACTTAATCTGTTTCCCATTAGAAGTGTATACATTGATTTGTAATCCATATAACTAGTCACTTCAAAATCATCCATTACCCAAGGAGGTGATCTGTATGTCAAGGATATGATATAACCTATACAAGGATTACTATGTATACTATTTGTTACAATAATAAAAATCCACATAGTTTGTCAAAACCATTCAATTTAAAATCATATAGAAAAGAAAATATATTAGGGAATGTAGTCACTGAGTATTAATCTTGATCCTCAACTAGTTTTCCAACATATCCTAATTATAATAGGAATCAAATCCATCATATTTTTTTCACACCCATTGGACATACCCCAAGCTGGATTCCCTTATATTGGGAATTCATCTCATGCCACTGGGTAGGGCTTACACAACGATGTTTCCCTGACTAGAAAACACTCATGATGCAGATTATATGACCATTTCATGTCCATTAGACTATGTTATCCATTCTCAATTAAGGAAAAAATTGATAGTATGAAATATTTTTTACTAAATATGGACTTGGGCCTTCCACATTGGGATAGCTTTTTGTATGGTTAACAAGGATATTGAGTCTTAAGAATTTGTCCAATGTATCTTGGTTATAAGAAGAATCAGGGTTCTCATAGTATAGTTGAGAAGGTCTTACACATTTAGGATTCTATTTTATATTTGATATGGATCATAGATATTAAGGAGTACTAAATAACCTGGTTATAACTAGAATCATTTATCTTATAGTTTAGTTTTATTCTTGATCATCTGGTGGATGAGACCGAATCATTACCCATAGAAATGATTAGGTCTTGATGGATGGAATGTCAAAGACACGATAGATATTATACTAATATGGATTCCCATATCATATCACTCCTTAGGATGGTGTCCTACACATCTTGGTTATTGATATAATTAAAGTTCTCATACATCATTCGATCGGGTTTTACACACTGAGGTTGCATTGGTGTATCCACTAGACAAGGTAATTATGTCCTATGATAGAGTATGGAAATTTCATAATTTCCAACCCCACATGTTATGGTTGTCTTCCAAACATGATTAAATATGTATAAATATGTATTTTTTGACTAAAATAAATGTCCAATAAAAACATGTGATCCTTATGATGTTTCTAAAGGATGTCACATAACAGTAATGACATTTCCGGAGAATATCCCCCGATAGATGTTGACATTCCAACATGGAGTTGCATGATCCAGTTGTCTTATCCAACGGATGTCACATGACCAAGAATGACATATATGGAGGGCTCTGAATGACTATTTTGAATTATTAGAGGATTTATTATATTCCAAAATGACATTTATCGGAGTGTTCCACATGATCTTGATGGATTGTCGAATAAAATAACATGATCTAGTTGAGCATGTATTGGTGTCACCGCGAGACATAGCTGAAATGTATTGATGTTTCGCCATAATTTTGGAATTAGATCTATATTAATTTCTAATATATGTATGGAAATCTTCTGTGGGATTCCCTATATTTGGGTGGTATTCTTGGAGTGCAGTTATTAATTTTCATTGACTTGTCAAAGTGACATCCCATGATCTAAATTGTATGTTGAGGGAGTGTCACATTATTTGAACAACATGTCCTGATGCCATTGCATGATCAGAGAAATTTATGAGAAGCACATGATGATCATAATATAATCTCTTTTAACAAGTATCTCATCCTTTAATCATTCTTCCATATGTGCCTCAGGTTTTTCCAGTTCTTAGGCTTCTTGTGACTTAGTCGACATATAAGACCTCCTTCGTGTGACTCAGCTGATACACCAGAAGTCCTTTCATGATTTATGAATGATTAGGAGAAACAAATATTCATGTTGGGTGATACCATAGGTCATTCACCAGAATTTTACGTATAGGAGGACCTAATGATCAAGTGATTGGATGATTCATGAAGATAACTATTGGTCTACCATGTGTGATAAATGGATGTATTCTTGTTTCTTTTAATTTTATTCTAAGTGGTAGGGTTTTATATGTGTCTTCATCCCAGTTATCTGTTTCCATAGAAGATTTTTATATCATAGATTTTGGATATAGTCAGTAGATGGATTTTTTTGTTATATTGTTTTCATGATTCTGTCATGGGATATTCAATGGGCATCACATGATGATCGATGACCAAATGAATGTTCTTCCTATGAAACTTTTCATAGACCTTCGATGATCAATGGGATTTTACCAAACCATAATGACTCAAAAAAGCGATTCTAAAAGTTTAGGGTGACATGTTTATTGAACATTGGATGATCTTGTTCACATTGAATGGATTTTATTTATTTGAGATTACTTTTTTGAGTATATTCCATGAGATAATGGTGGCCTACTAGGGGGACATCATGATATTTGGTTGGTCAATTGAAGGGGACCTTGCATGATTGATTTTGACCTCTTGGGTAATATTACCTATTTATAATTATGTACAGCATATCCCTGCTTCTCTAAAAGCTTCCACATATCCATGTTTTATTTCATTATTTATTTTTCATGGATAGGATATCTTGTGAAATCATTCTGGAGTTATCAAATTCAATCACTCTCATTTTTGTAAATAGTTCATGTGATTGATCATGGGTTTTATGGTGATGTGAAATTATTTTTTTTGGAAAAAATGTAGATTGTCTATGGTGTTGAAGCAGTATCACAAAACTAGTTGGACATGATTAGAACACGTTTCATAAAATGGTTGAAATGTAAACATGGTTTTTCATGAAATTATGTGTAGGGTTTTAGGGCTTCGTGAGTTCTTGTGATCCACTAGATCATGTTGCATGAAGATCAATGTCTACAAGAGGTTTCTATATTTTGAAGATTTGTATACATTGTTTTATAAGGACTATAAGATTTTTGACAGGCTCTTGTCAGTTAATAAATAGTGTGACTTGAGGGAGATCGTATAGAAGTGGCTTCTAGAACAATGAGTGTCTTGAACACCATTCCAATAGTAGAAGGGAATGTCGATGGGTATTTATGTGAGCCCAAGATGGTCATGTACTATGTAGAAAATTTTCACATGACCTTTGAATGTTCATGTGACCACATGTCCATTTGTAATTCACGTGATTAAGGTGATATTGGATGTAATGTCCCAAAACATTCCACGATTTTTTAAATTATATAGAATTATTTAGAGACCAATAACTTATGGTGTGTGATTCAGAGGTCTGGAGTGCCCAGAATGATCCGTTGAAAAATGATATGTTTTAAATATTGAATGTGAGTTTTTTTCCAAAATGATGGAATAATTGTTATACATGTTCTTGTATTATATATCTGAGGGTACCGTTTCATTTTGGATAGTCGGTCTACCCTAGGTGTGACTTATTTTTTCTCTATGTAAACCTCTAATGAGAAAATCGAAAAATGGTATAACAACAAATAGAATAATTAAATAAAATTATATTATTTTTCAAATGATTATAAATCACAAATGGTGACTATGGTTGAAAATATGGGACCACCATTGAGCTCTTGAGGGTATTATTTCATTAGGCAGATCCTATTGTTGGCTGGCATGGGCCAATAATGGAATTTAGTTTTTGGCCATAAATAAAATAATTATGTTACATTTATTTTATTTTAAAATACTTATAACTATTAAATTGTAACTCAATATGGAAATATGAGAGTAGCATTGATCTTGTAAGGGCATTTTTCACTTCAATAGAGCTTATCTTTGACCAGCATGGGTCGAGGGTGAATGAAAATTTTGGTAACATGTTTAAGAGAATTAAAATTGTGCATGTGTAGGGTTTTGGAATCATTTAAATGTTTTCCATGATTTAAAATATTATGGAACCATTGTGTGTGGATTAAAAACATTACCTAAGAATGGAATGAACCACAACTTGGGTGGCGTGAGGTAAAATGTTAATTTTCAATCCATTAAGAAGAGGAATAAAATAAAATAAAAAGTTATTTTTTTTTTCTCAGCATTGAGTAGTGGCACATTTACACTGTGGTGTGCTAAAAAGGAGATGAAGAAACACATTTACTGAATCCAATTAATGAGGATCTTTAACTAAATCATAATAGTGACACTATTTTATAAATGAAATAGCATAATGATGTGAGGACATAACAAAATAGAAATGTTATGAAGCTTTTCTCTTTTAATGGGATAATGGGATGGAGAAATATTTTGACATCTGGGAATTTCTCTAACTATGATATGGGAGGAATACTATCTAAAGGTGAATAATAAACACATTATTTTTCCACCCATTGAAGGATCTCTAGCGACGCGGGAGTTAGATCTTGAACTAAGAATGAAGACATGCAACCTCACAGTTCCCCGACAAAGGTCTATCCCAGGTAGGGGTTACTTCTAGAAATTTAAATTTTTTGTTCTTCTTTATAAAATAATGTTGAAGTGTCCACCCATGAATTGGATGATCTATGAATCCCTTGTTCTTGTGGGAGGGTTATTATTCTTAGGTTTTGTATATCTTGAATAATTTTTTATAGAACCTTATTCTTCATCCCTTGTTTTAGAAACACTAACATTGTCATTGTGGTCCAACACGAACAATGCATGAGCCCCGCCACCATGGGTGTTCTTGTGAGTTCATCATGGCCAAACCTCCATGTTGACTGTAGAGAATTATATAGGATTTAGTATGTATTATGGTACCCCAAGTAGGCTGGAGGCGAAGATGGTCTGAAGAATAGACTATTGTAGTGGACCCGGTGGTACGTAGAAAATCCTACCAGCGCACCGACACCAGTAGTGGCAGCTTGCCGAGGTAGCCTTAAGAAGGTGGTGGCATGCCACAATGGCGGGACAAAGAGGTATGAGACTGAAGCAGAACACGGTGGTGAGGCCTCAGTTTCTAGTAGCGGACCGACGGTGGGAGGTGGTTGGACGATGTCCAGTGAGGATCGCATACAGGATCAAACAAGGTAGTCTGCTAAGACATTCACGATGCACATGAATCAAACTCCACATGGAATAAGGGACGGAGGAGAATTTTCCGCCATACAGAATTGTTGAGGGTGGGAACTGAGATGTTGAGCAGCCAGCGATGGAGTTTTGTCGGTCCACTGATGCGGGCTTGGCGAGATAAATACGGTTCACTGTGAGACATGGTGAACTGGAGCCACGACCGAACTAGGTAGGGTTCAGAGTTTCCAAATGGGCATGGCCAAGCCAAGTTCGACTGACCAAGTCCCAAATGGGTCAATTCTTGTTGGCTGAACTAGGATAGGTTCATGTTGGACTCCACGACCTGGTTGGTTGGGTCAATCTGACCAGGTTAGATCGGGCTTGAAGAAAACAATCCCTTGTTTACAAAAACAAAAATATATTTCTGACCGAGCATCTAATTTAAAATTTATTTACAGTTTTGGAACCCAAGAGATGAGGAGGATCTTATTTATATGATCTATTAATGATTTAATGAAATTTTCAATATGACATGTGTGTTGTGGAGTGGATTCTCATAGAATCAAGCGTGATACAGGTGGGAGTCCAGCTTCTAGATGAGACCTGAAGACTGGTCATGAGTGCGCCCATGTGACCCAATAGGCCAATAAGAAACGAGAACATGTGTAGATCAGCACCATGCAATCTTGTGTGGATCAGCTCTAACTAAACATGTATGGATCAACTTCACATGACCATGTGTGGGTCCAATCCAAGAGACCATGTCTGCATCAACTCCATGTGAACCTATATATATCAAGTACAAGAGACCAAGTGTGGATTATTTACAAGAAAACCTATTTGGATCAGCTCCAAGAGACCATGTGTGAATCTTCTACTAGTTTCTCTGTGTGGGATAGCTATGATGACCTATGTGGTAAGTGGCTCTGCGTGACCTAGAAGACCCACTAATCTCATCATTCCAATGTGTTCAGTGTTGAAAATGATAGTACTAATTTCAAAAAATTATATTATACATGTGCGGGATTTCAGGCATCATGATCATGCTTCTTTTTTTTCTATGTGGATTGATTTGTGACAATTATTTGGAGGTTTGGTGTTATTATTAAGTATTGTGTTACTCACCCAAAGCATGGGCTTCGCCGCATGTGTCGTGTCACGTGAAGGTGATCAACTCTTCAAAAAAGACCTTGGTGGTTTGGGAATAGGTGGTTTTTATTGGGAAATTATATAAGGATGCTTTGACATAGGCCTTGGTGGTCTGGGACCAGGTGGTGCTTAGTGAGATGGGGTGGACAGACGCTTCGATGAAGAACTTCGTGGTCTGGGACAAGGTGGTGATCAGTGAGACAAGACAAATGGGAATACATCTATGGAAATAGGCATCTACACTAAACCTACTCTTCAGGTGGGGTCTTGAGCTAATGGACAGTCATATTTTTAATTTCCTTTGTGGTATTGTGCTTGTATTCCTGCCCCTTTGTACTTTCAGTTTCAATTGTACTCTATATAGTTTTCTCAATGATAGTTGGGGTTTACAACATGTTTTCATTCCACAATTTTATCTATGGACATGAGTATAGGATTAATGAAGAATGTCTTTGAATTTAGAGATATGCCTATTCGGTGCAAGTCTCTAGTCCATGCCTTATAGAAGGTGGGCTTGGGGTAGTCATGTCACATTCCCTGGGGAACATGTCATGAAAAAAATGGTATCCGAGGTAGTTGGTTCTTCGAGGAGAACTAAGAGTGTATAAATTTTTATGGGGAAACATTATTACGTGTTTGAGATCAGAATTCTTACTAGGGTGTCTAGTTTGGGTGCAGGGGATGACATGTCCATACACTAGGGCCCTAAATTTTTCTTTCTGAATCGGTATATAAAAACACTAGTATCATGCATATTTAAATGTTTTCTCATGGTCATTAAATGTTAGAGTGATCTTTCTATTTATAATCTATTTATCATGATTCATCTTGATCTATTTCAAGTTGTCTTCATGCAAATATCTAACCCAGATTTTAGTGTGTGACCATAAGGACGGTCCACATAGTTACTAGGCTTCGGTATACAGATCTTTGTTCAAGATATAACCTTCATGAAGTGTACCATATTTTCCACCACCAATTGGTGAGAAATTAACATCCACACTTCAAGTATAAGACATGTGTAGGCTTAGTGCCGTACATAGGTTTCAACAACAGATATCCCATAGGTTCTGAGGTGATTCTAACTCACATGCATCTAAAGACCATCTTGAGGTGGTGACTAAGATTTCCATCTTGTAAAGTCAATATTAGATCAGATGGTAGTCCCGTTATTGATCCTTCTATGTTGCTCAATAGGGTCATGATGGTGTTTAGATCCCCTGATCATACGATACAGTGTCTTTTTTTTGTGGTCACATCATGAAAACCATTCTCAGAAAAGGAACCCTTGCCATAAAATCTATGGAATATGCATGCACAATAGATTCTATATATTTGGTATGATGACATGTTGGTATTGGAGTATTCATTGAGTATACCGACTTTTCCAGGTACCCTATGAATATGATACGACCAACGATTTATGGCTCAGACCTCCGAGTGAGATGTGTTTAGGGACATACAATTCAAAACTATTATTCTATGCATTCCATATTATTCTAGAGTGCTAGAGAGGACCTTTGTGGTTGAATGAACTTTGGATGAGTAGAAACAACCAGTGGATATCAGTTGTAGGGAAGTAATAAAATGACGTCAATCGTAGAGACTTGGATGTGTATGAGGACATATTTCTAGAGGATGTTCCAAGACTACATCCTTATAGAGAGGTATATTTATACATTGATATGTACCCCAAGATAGTGCAAATATCTATTACTATATATCTATTTGCTTCTGTTGAGCATTGGGAGATGCATGTACAATAGGATAACTTGTAAGGAAGGGGTTCATATGGCCTTGTGTTTCACCATGGGCATCCCTAGTGTTGTTTCCCAAGAAGGAAGACCGAATCTTGAGGTTATGTTGGGGAATCTGATGCATGCATGAGGTTACCATGAAGAACATGTATCTTATACTAAGTATTGATGACCATATAGAACAGATGATGGGAGTGATATGGTTCTGGAAGATTGAGCTTAGATCAGGATATCAACAACTTCGAGTATGAGATAAGGACATCTCAAAGTAGACATTCAGATGTTGCTATGGTGACAATGAGTACATAGTGTTTTCATTTTGAATGATGAATGCACCAAAATTGATCATGAGACTCTTGAACAAAATACACTAGTCATACTTAGACCAGTTTGCAGTGTTCTTCATTGATGACATCTTAGTGTATTCATCGTCTGAGGGGGAGCACAAGATACACCTAAGGATGGTTCTGGACACACTTTAAGAGAAAAAACCTTATGGAAATCTACTAATGAAAGGGTTATGGATACAAAATGTCTATTTCATGGGACATTACATCTCATAGGTAGTAGTTCTAGTGGATCTAGAAATGATTGAGGAGGAGATTTCTTCGTAGCCACCCATGGGTGCTACTGAGGTGCAGATATTCCTTAGGTTGGATGGGTACTATACGGGGGTTTTACCCGACTTCTCTAGAGAGGTATCACCCATGATAGTGTTGTAGAAGAAGTGAATACCCATATTGTGGGAAATGGATTCCATTAGAGCATTCAGCAGCTAAGGCAGAGCTTGATATTATCGTATCATGAGTTATCTAGTGGAGGGCACTGATTATGTGGTGTACTGTGATGATTCAGGAACTAGGTTTGGTTGTGTCTTGATGCCGAAGAAAAAAATGATTTCTTATGGATCTCTATAGTTGAAACCATATGAAATGAACTATGTGACTAACGAACTTGAGTTGGCAGTGGTAGTCTTTTCACTAATATTGTGGTGACTCAACCTCATGGGAGGAAAATTCATCATCTACTCTGACCAAAACATTCTAAATATTTTCCTATCTCTAAAGGATCTGAATATGAGATAGTGAAGTCTTATAGTGTTCCCCTAAGACTATGAATTTGTGATATTCTATACTCCTGTGAAGGGGAAATGTAGTGCAAGATGATCTCAATGAGAGATCAGGTTCACAGGTTCTGAATGCCGCCTCAGAGCAATTGCTCTCACTTCAGATGTCATTTATGGACAACGATGAGGGATCATTTATTTAGTCGATGATAGTCTCCCCTCAAATCCTACAATGATTCTGGGAGGAAAAACTCAAAGTTTCTAGTTGTGAGGATACACATGGCCAGATTTCCATAGGGCATACCCCTAATGAATATTTAAAAGGTGAGGCGAACATCATCCTTTTCAAAGGATGACCAATTGTACAAGTGGAGATATCGGAGGAGGTGTTGAGGGAGTTCCATACATTCCCTTTGGCTCTATATCTATGTGTGGTGAATATGTACCACAATCTCTGATGTTAGTACTGGTGGCCTTTGGAGAAGAATGTTGTGGGTGAGTTAATTTTGTGGTGCCTCACTTGTCAGCAAGTGAAGGCTGAACATCAGGTTTCAATAGGCATGGCCCATCCACTAGAGGTACTAGAATGGAAGTGGGATGGTATATCAATGGACTTCATGGAAGGGTTACTATGTATATCCACGGGGAAAATACAATTTGGGTGATCAAATACCGACTCACAATGTGGTTTCAATTTCTACCCATTCATGAATTGATTTCAGTAGTGAGATTGAGATGCATCTATGTGCATGATTTTGTTCATCTCTATGTAGTCCCATTTACGATAGTCTTAGATCATGATACAAGCTTTACATCCTGTTTGTGGAAGGGATTATAAGAGGTGTTTTGGAAATAGATGCTCTTTATCACAGCCTTTCACCCATAGAATGTTTGTTTGTGGGAGAGGACCATACAGACCCTGTAGGACATGTTTCGTGCTTGAGATCTTGATTTTTTTCGTAGATGAGAGGATCAATTGTCACTGATGTACTTTTCATACAACAATAGCTATCACTCCAGTATCAGAATGGCACCATTTGAGGCTATATTCTGGTGAACATGAAGATCACCACTATGTTGGACAGACACAAGGGAGTCAACACACAGGGGTCTATAGATGGAACATGCTACCACAGAGAAGGTGCAGATCATACAACAACTGATGAGGAATATATAGAGTAGGAAAAATAAATTTATTACAGGAGACAACGTCCCTCAGATTTTGAATAGGGGGACCAAATACTCTTATGGGTCTCTCCTAGATGAGAGATTCATATATTTGGTTGTGGTGGAATGTTATCTCCATGTTTCATCATCCCACTACAGATTTTGAATAGAGTTGGTGAGGTGTTATACCGCTAATCTATCCCCCCGCAAATGCCCTAGGTGCATGATATTTTTCACATTTTTATGTGAGGAGGTACTTGCATGATGCATCTCATGTCATCATCAACGGAGAGTTTGAATTTGATGATGGCATGACCTTTACAGAGTTCTCAGTGGAGATAGAGGATTGACATTAGCATGTTCTTCATGAATGGTTGATTTCCTTGCTGCGCGTTCGTCGGAATCATGAAAATATCTAGGATAGAACATGGGATAAAGTGGATTAGATTCATGCTTAATAATACTATTTGTTTTTTAGAATTGTTTTGTCCTATGAGGATATGAATCCTAATTTTGGGGGTAATGTAATCTCTCACAAATTCCATGTACTATTTTTTAAAATATGGAATTATTTCAAGAATATGCATTGATACATTGTGTGATTTTGATGCCTGTAGATCCTATAACGATCCGTTAAAAATGTTATGTTTTAGTTAGTGTAGATGAGGGGTTTTCCTTCTAAATTAGAATTAATATTAAATGGATGTCTGGATAAAATATCTAAGGGAACTCTGGCATTCAGAATGGCAAATCTACCCTAGGCGCAACTCAGGTTTATTTGGTGCATTTCTCTAGTGAGAGAACCTAAAAATGTAATAACAATAAATAAAATAATTAACAATCATTATTTAATTTTTAAAATTCTGATAACTAACTAACATTGACTCACATGGAAATTCTAAGACCACCGTTGAGCACGTGAGGGAATACATTCCTTAGGTACAGCTTAACGTTGGCTGGTATGGGCCAATAGTGGATGTTATTTTTTGGACGTAATTAAAATAATTATGTAATAATTATTTTGTTGTAAAATTATTATAACTCCAAAATAGAAGCTCATATTGTACATCTGAGAGTACCGTTGATCTCATAAGGCAATGCTTTCCTTAGGAACAGCTTCACCTAGACCGGTATTGATCGACAGTGAAACAAAACCTGTTGAACTTTTTTATGCGAATTAAAATGGATTAAGTGCATGGTATTGGGAAATGCAAAACATGTGCCTGGATTGAAAATTTTAGGGAACCATTGTGTCTAAAATGAAGATAGTACCTATTAATGGACCTAACCTTGACCGATTTGGGTCAATGGAAAATGTTAATTTTCAAACCATTTGGAAGAGAAATAAAATAAATTAAAAAGTTATCTTTTTTGTTTTTTCTCATAGTTTGGTGGTGGAACGTCAGCACTACAGTGAGGCGTATGGAAATGAAGAAACTCATTATATGAATCCCATTAATGATTATAATTAACTAAAGATTAAAATAGATGATTTTTTATAAATTAATCAACGTAATTATGTGATGATGCAACATAACATAAATGTTCCGATGTGTTTCTCATATCATGATATTACTGGTTGGAGTAATAGTTGGAGTTCTAGGAATTTCTCTAAAAAATATATGGGAGGAATCCTCTCCACCAATGAATGATGAACATAATCTCCTTCAAACCATTATAGGATCAATAGAAACGTGGGTGGTTGATCAAAATTGTAGAACGAAGGCACACGACCCCACTCTTCCCCGACCAATGTCTGTCCCAAGTTTTGGTTACATTTTGTAATTTTAGTTTCCCATTATTCATTATAAAACAATGAATGTGGATCAACCCATCAAATGGGTGATCAATAAATAACTTTTTATTGCAGGAGGTTTCTTATTCTAAGGGTTTTTATATTGGGATTATTTTTTTTGTGAACGTTAACCTTCCTCATTTTAATAACACGGACACAGAGGGTGTGGGCTAACATGAACAAGGCATGGGACCCTCCACCACGAGCGTTCTTGTGCGTTCTTCATGGTCGAATCGATAAGTTGAGGGTGGGGAATTTTTGAGGATGTAAAAGGGAATATGGAACCCCATTGATGTTATATGCGCAGATGGTCTGATGAATAGACCACCAGAGCAGACCCAGTGGTCCACAAAAAATCCTTCCATCGAGCTTGCAATGGTGACTAGCAGTGGCGACCATGGGATGGTGGTGGTGTGCCAATATTGTGTACTCTGGTGGGTTGTGGTCGATATGGGCCACAACAGTTCATTATGATCCGTCAGCAATAGGCCGGCGATGAGTAGAGGCGGGTCCTGACTATCTGACCTCACATGTGCAGTGACATGAAGATTTGCGCAAGAACATGGTCTACAAGGGACCATGTGTTGGACTAGAGAAGGGAGCCAACTATGCCGGTTGTGGCCTGAAAGTCCTGGAAGCCACATGGTGACCAGACTGGAAGAGACCGGCCCACAGTGTGGGCTGGGTGGGGGGGAAGTGGTCACTAAGCGAGCCAAATTAGAGTAAAGTTGACCCATTGTTATGGGCTAGAACAGTAGGATAATGTCGGGCCTCAGGGAAGTTATAACTGGGAAAGAAAACCAGCCCCCAGTGCAATTCAAGTCGGATAAATTTGGGACTCTGGGAAAACCAGTAAACTGGACCCATGACTGAACTGGGCTGGTATCCAGGTTGGACTGGGCTAACCGAAACCCAACCTGGTTGGGCATGTCGACCGAATCTGGTCGGGTCATCCAGGACCCCCGTGCAGGGTTGGTTAGGTTGGTTGGACGAGTTTGGACTGGGTGTAGATATAATTGGACCTTGTTTAGTAAAACTCAAATATCTCTCTGACCAAGCATCTAATTGATGAACTATTTAGGCATTGGAACCCTCAGAACGAGCTAGTTATTTTGCAATTATCTATGGTATCATTTATTGATGTTTTAATATGATGAATGGATTGAGGGTTGGGTTCTACTAGAATCATTCATGGTACGTGCAGGAATTGTTTAGATGGATTAGACCTAAATTATGCTGAAGAGTGGTCCCAAGTGACCCAATATGCCTATATGATAAGACACCATGTGTAAATCAGCACTAAGAAAATGTATGTGGATCACCTCCAAGAGACACTGTGGGGATCGGTGCCAAGCGACCCTATGTGGACCAGCTCCATGTGACCCTATGTTGATCATCTTCAAGAGGCCATGTGTTGATCAGTTATATGTGACCTTATGTGGATCATCTCCAAGAGACCTTATGTAGATCAGCATCATATGGACCTATGTGGACCATATATGACATCTGACGTGGGATGTTGCTCCGGGTGACCTATCAGAACCATAGTACTCATCAGGAATAAGTACCTCAACAGTCCAAGGAGTTCAGTTTTAGGAATGGTAGTATTGGTTTCTGTTCTTTAGATTATACCTGTTTGAGTTATCCTACTCTATGACCATGGTTCTTAGGTTTATTTGTGAATTTCATTGTGATCTTTCATTGGTGGTTTAAGTTCCCTACTAAGTATTTTGTTACTCACCAATGCACAGTATTCATCCTACATGTCACGTCTCATGCAGGTGATTGATTCTTCGATGGAGATCATGGTGGTCTAGGACCAGGTGGTGATTAGTGGGATGGTACAGAATAAATTATTCCATATGGAACATGGTGGCCTTGGACTAGGTGGTGCACAGTGATCTGAGATAGAACTATGCTTCAACGAAGTCATTCGTGGTCATGGACCAGGTGGTGATCAGTGAGATGTGAGGAATTAGGGTATTAATATGGCTACATGAAGTCACCCATCATCTACCCTTTAGGTGGGGTATCGAGTGGACCGATAGTCATAATTGAAATTCCATTGTGTTTTTGGGAATGTATTATGGCCCCTTTGTACTTTCAGTATGTATTGTACTCTCTCTAGCTATCTTTGTGACACTTGTGGTTTATTTCATATTACTTTCTACAGTTTGAGCTATGTTCATGTGTATATTCTTAATGGAAAATTCCTTCCCTTTTAGGATATTCATATTCGGTGCTAGTTGCGAGCCCCTGGCCAACAGAAGGAGGGCTTGGGGTAGTCACGACATGAGACATATGGGATGGGTCGTGACATTTTCCACCATCCCTTCCATTGTTCGGTAGAAAAATAATTCTCCTCCATTAGGAAACTCATACCATCTAGATTCCATAGTTCTCATCTTGGTGGGAACCAAAAAACATCATTAAGTATTTCAACATTTATAAATTTATTTTAATTCGACGAAAAATAATGGTAATTAACCTTAACATAGTTTCCATTATGGTAATTTAATAAATACTACATTTAATTCAAAACCAATATATTTAATCTTAATGTTCTCTAATTCTTTTAAATTACGATAATCTAATAATATCTCAAACGCTTAATTTATTTAACCCATTTATTTACAACTAACTATAGAAAATAATACCATTACAAACCCATAATAAGGGGTTTAACAGAAGGTATTTTAATTTATTACGTCCTCAATATATTTTCAGCTTATATTATTAGTGAATAAGGAATATCAATTACATAAAAACTAGAAACATCCTTATAGTATACATTTTTTCAAAATAAATGTGTTTCATAAGGGTAAATCAATTTTTTTTCATGACACCTTTTCTTCGTTTAAGATGAATCATTATAACAGATATATTGATATTGTTAATGTACCTAGACACCCTTATTCCCTATTTATTTTTTTAATGGGATGAAAAAAACAAACAACTATATGGGATGAAAATAAAAGAATCATAGTTTTCCATTGGAAAACAATAATCCCATAAAAAAGTAAAACATATCACCAAATAAACATTGACCTCATTATAAAACATAATCATTTATAAATAAAAAAAATTTAAAATAAAAAAAATCACTCTTAGAATGAGTATGAAAACCATGAAAGCATATTAGTAAATTATATTCATCACCCATTTACAGTCATAAATCAATCGTAGTGGAATAATCTATTACTAGTTTGTTACATTCATCATTTTTTTGGATAGTAAATCATAAAATAATACATTCGAGGGGATATTTCTTAAGCACAACCATCAATTTCTACAATGAACAATATCTATTTCATGAATAATAGAACACATTATTTTATTTCCCATCAATAGAAAGATTTGATCAAATAATCAATATCACCTTAAAATTTTCATAAAAATAAAATGAACTTTCCTTTTATTTTCATAACAATTAAATACTAAAAAAATTACCAAAAAATATAAATTGATTATACATTGGAATAACATGATAAAATAAACTATAATATTAATTTTAAATAAATATCATGCATGAGATAATTGATCATAATCCGAAAAAATGTTTAAAAATCATTTTTTCACTCTATTATATGAAATTCGAAAAGGAACCATATAGAAATTGTTACAAAGATTGATTTTAAATACATATTAATGTAATTCAATGATAGTAGAAAATGAAACTAAAATATAACTGGATTATAGATAATAAAATCCCTGAAACAATTTTAATATCATAAATATTGAGTATAATTATTTGGAAGAAAAATATTAATATATTTAATAAAGGGTTTAAAATAAAAATTCTTTACGATGAGTCCCATATCACTTCGTAAGGCCTATATCATCTTGAATAATAAAATTATATTCATTAATTTTTTTTCTTAAAATAATATATCATGTTTATTAAACTATCATTATACAGTTTAATTATATTTATTAAAATGTTTTATGTAGTTACAAAATTAGTTATGTTTATGTTGAAGTTTTTATAGTCATTTAGTACATAGTATCCAAGACAACTTCAATATGTTGATTATTGTAAAATGTGTAACTGATCAATGATAACCTTAATATTAATAATATAAAATAATTATTTTTATACATTTAATATAATTTTTGAACCATCTATGTTAGATGGATGGGATAAATGAAATATTCCACTTCATTGAGGTCATAGTTTACCAATAGTCATGAGAGGATTTTCTATTTTCGAAATAATTCAATAATGGAAAATTATATAATAGTTTATCTTAATAGAGTGACAATAAATTCATATATATCTTGTATTTTAATTAGATACACCTATATAAACTTCAATGTGATGCTGGTATGACATGTGAAATATGGTACATCATGGAGGTGGTCTTATACACGTACACATGAACGGAATTTTCATTTTCATTTTTTGGAAATGATGAAGAAAATATTATTTCCATTAATATTATATTATTTAAATATATTAATGGCACTTTTTAAAATATCTTCAATTTTTTATAATAGAATTTAAGAATTTGTAAGAATAATGAATCTTGAAAAATCTGTTAAGACAATTATATATTTCATGGATATCCTCCTTTTGAATACACCCTAACCATTAGGAGATTGGTATTTTGACATGCCCATATATTAAATGATATGATGAAGAAATTTAGTTATTTATTTGGTTATATCATAGTAATATCTCAACCAAACCAATCATTCCACGTCAGCTTTGACAAGACCTCATACGCATCTCCACGTACAGAAGAGGCTTCTAACTAGCAGCGAGGGTCTATGTCCATCAGTAGTATGATGATACCATTACCATTAGGTCGTGGAAATAATAATTATAAATATAATAATAAATAATCCAAGTAACATGGGGAGTTTTTAAGATTACATACATAGAATACAAATAAAATTATCCCATTTTGGAATGCCCAAAAAAGTAACAAGTTTTGATAAATAAATAAATAAATTGAGGGGTATTCTGATTTTCATAAAAATATAATACTAGTTCCCTAGTCATTTTCTCATTCATACATTATTGGTCTCATTCCAATCAGCAAATTAGTAGTAACTAAAATCTATATATGAAATGAAATTATCAAGTACGGTGTGAGTAAAAGACTCAGTGGGACACCACCAATGCATCATCAAAAAAGTGTGCTCATGTTTCATAGATGTATTCCATGAATATAGTAAATTCAAAATATAAAGGCACTAAACCTGTTCTTCTGGATTCAGTTAAAAATGATGTGTATTTATTTCATCAAAGATAACTGAAAAATACATATAACCTTTCACATTCCATGACCTTTTCAACTATTAGGTTTTTAGTATTAGATAATACATAAATTTTTTGTATAAATGTAAAAAAATAAATAAAATAACTATTTTTCATCCCATGAATTAGCTCCAAAATAACTTTCTTCAATCTTAGATCCCTTAAAATAACTATGCGAGTTATTTTAAAACATGAGATGAACATTATTCTCCCAGTAATTGGTTTTAAAACCAAATGAAACGATGTTATGAAAACTCTTTAAAACACATCTAAAATGCATAATATAAAATATAAATATTATATATATATATATATATAATCCATTAAAACGTAATTATTTATGAAATTCATTAAAAACATCTTAGAAAACACTATGATTTCTCAATTTAATTCAGTTTTTTAAAAAATACTTTCTTTATGGATTTTTTTGAAACTCAGTTGATCCTATGAAAAACAATTGGATTGAATAACTATCACAAATATGAAAACGTCCTATAAGGTCGTGGGTTCACTACCTATTCCTCATTATCTGACCAGATAAGTTAGTGTCAAACGAAATTTTATTGAAAATAGTTTGATGATCCCCCTGTCTCAATCAAAAAAAAATATAAACCCTTTCAAAATTAGTAGAATTATTTTCGAAGATAAAAATAATTATAGTTTCACAAGATATAATTTTCATAAAATTAAACATGTGTTTTAAAGAAATCCATATTTTAGAAGAAATCAAAACACTCTAATAATTACATTAAATAATATTCATTAAATAATTTTGAAAAAAAATTCTTTTATGTACATAAAATCAATCTAAATAATCATTAAAGGGAAACCCAAAAACATAAACATGTGTATGCATGAGATGTAATGCAGTTAATGATAATTTCAATATCATAAAATTTCAAAAATTAAAATTATTTTTCATTTAAAATTTCAATTCAAAAATAAATATGAATTTTATTTTGAAATACATAGAATAAGTGTCCATAAAAAGGTAATTACAAAATAAATTTTTGTTTTAATTGAAGGAGACACGTTATTCATATTTAAATAAAACTCTATTTTTATAACTCTCATTCTTAAAAAATTGGAATACAGAAAAAAATATGAAGAGAACAAGGCTATTTCCCACAACTTGTAGTAATCCTCGTTCATCTAATGTCTCTTCCTCCAACCATTTTTTCAGAAACAAAAATATATATAATGAATAATAAAATAAAGAAAATATGAAATTTATTAATCAATCATAACTATAAAATGAATAAAAAAATATTTATTTTAGGTGAAATACACGATGAGCAAGATGATCAAAAAAAAAAGTCCTCTAATCAAATTTGATCAACCATGAAAAATTATCTCAGAATAAAGAATGCAATGATATAAAATGAATGAAAGTAAAAATGAATGGATTTTCCTAACATGAAAATAAGTGAAATACAAACCTGTTGGATTTCAGGGCATAAAATCAAAAAAGTGATAAATAAAATGAGAAACCGCATCCTAGATTGTTGAAAAAAACCATCATTAGAAATAATCACTGAATTAAATAATTATATTGGGATACATGAATCTAAAAAAACTGATAAAGATTTACATAAGGTCTACTAAACTTGATTGAATAATAAAGTTAAATGAGTATGTTAATCAAATCACATTAGACAGCTAAAAATTGAAATACACACCTACCACTCTTCTGTGCGATCGAAAACATTACTCATACATGGTCTTCGAACCTCAAAATCGTTCGATACCACTATCCATAGTTGATCCCTCAACAAAGCTCGAACTCTTGATGTCCTTTCTTGCAGATGATCCTCTAAAACCGAGCCTCAAACCCCATATCTACATCTATATTTCCTTCTATGATTGATCCTTTATATTCTTATGTTTGACCCATCAGCTTTCGACATTCAAATGATGAATCTTTGTATTGTCTTTCCCCCAAATACCAAAAAATGATTTCTCTTGAGAATGCCTTTATAATTTCATTTTCATTTTCGAAAAAAATATGATTCTGATCTTGTTTTTTTATTTTTTATTAATTATTATTTATAATTTGTTGAAATATAATAATTACAATTTTTATAACAATAACACAATTTTATTTATTTATAACTTCCTAATTTTTCAAAAAAATTAAATTTAAATTTTATATAAAATAAAAATAATCATATATCGTTATCTTAAAAAAATTTATTTTTATATTCATATCATATTACCATTTAATTGTAAATTAATTACTTTTTAATAACTATAACATTTAAATTTCAATTTTTCTAAAATTAATTTGTCTACATTAATGAATATTTGTTTATAAATAAATTTTTTATAAAAAGTGTTAAATTATAATTCAGATAACTTATGGATTTTTTAAAAAAAATTAATTACAAGTATGATTTCATAATGAAATATTTTTATAAATTTATTTATTAATTAATACTTAGAGTTAATAATAATTTAAGTGTTGAAACAATTTATTATTTGAAACATATTTTTATTGTGTATAATTTGATATAATTATTTATTATAATTTCATAAAAAACATTTCATTTTTTATTCAGATATATAATTTTAATAACAGTGAAATTAATATATTTATATTAAAAAATTTCATTCCAACAAAATAATACCACACATAAGAAAATTCTTTTTTAATGAATTTAAATCAAAATAGTTTTCTTTAAAAATAATAATATAATCAAAACAATCAATTTTAAAACATAGTTTTCAATAAATAATATAATTAAACTTATTTAAAAATAATACATTTATTTAATGGAATTTTTTTTAATTAAAACCTTTATTTATTAATTTGACTAAAATTATATTTTGATTATAAATAATATCCTTGTTTCATAAATGTTTTCATTAAAAAAAATTAATTTTTTAAATTATCAAAAATCTATTATATAAATACTTAGTTAAAACATAACTATTGTTAAAATTTATTGGGATGTTATATATTTTCTCCATAAAATGCATTGTCCCCCCCCCCCATTCTTTGATGTGACATAATAAAATTATTAATATACACCTTTAAAATTATGAAAAATGAGACCTTCTAAAAAACACAATTATCCAAATAAAATTATATCACATAAATTTTATTTTCCTCAAAAGAAAATTCTTTTTATATAATGATCTCTAGAATGTTTCCCATAAATTAATTTTAATGACCTTGAACCCATGATTCCTGATTCAGAAGATAATAAATTTTTTTTATAAATTAAAACTGTAAAATAGACAAAATATTTTACATTCCAGGCCCTTTTCAGTCTACATTTTTAGGAATTAGAAAATATCTTATAATTTATCAGCGTTCTAAAAAACTAATATAACAATTTTAATTCATTTGCACTAACCCCAAAATGGAATTCTTTCATCTTATAAACTCTAAAATAAAATTTCTAATTATTTTATAACATTGGATGGGAATTTAATTTCACAGTTATGGATTTTAAAACTTGTGGAAAATGATTTTATAAAATCTCCTTTATAACCATTTTAAAATAAGTTGTATCTAATATAAATAACATATATATATATATATAATTCATAAATAATTATTTTAAAAAATCATTCTAAAAAATTTATTTAAAAACACATGGATTTATACATTGAAATCCACAGAAAAATAAAACTGTTTTTATGGATTATTTTGATACATTGAGGATCATATGAAGTCCATATTGCAACAGGAAATATCACTCATATGAAAACATCATATGTGGACATGTGTTCACTCCCCATTCCTCATTATCCCATCTGATACCCAAGTGGCGAATCAAATTGTAATGAAAACCTTTTATTGATATTTTTTTCTTAATAACAACCCATAAATCCCCATAAAAATACATGACTTATTTTCATTGATGAAAATTATTAAACATAAACAAAATATAATTTTCTTAAAATTTCACATGTTATTTTTAATAAATCCAAAATTTAGAAGAAATAATAATACTTTCACAATTAACTTAATAACACATTATTTAAATATTTTTCTAAATAATAAATATCTCTAAGCACATATATTCAAAGCATATAATCATTAAATAAAACCTCAAAAAATCAAACTTTTGAATGTATTATATTTCATAATATTTAAGATAATAGAAATATCTTATATAAATAATGACATCCATTAATGTGCACGATCATTTAATATATTTAATGATAATATTTATTATGTAAAACTTTTTATAATTTAAAAATACTCATAACTTTATAAAATTTATATATTTTTCTGGGAAAAAAATAAAATCAAAGATGTTTTGATAATATAATTTTTTCTTTACAATTTAATGTATAATAATAAAAATAATTTTTTATTATTTTAAATCCTTGATAGAATTTAGAAATTTTTATGTAATCATTAATAACATGGTTTATAATATTGAAATCATAGGATAATTTTTTTTCAAAAAAAAATTATAAATTTATAAAAGAATATATTTATATATATATTCTTAATATATTTCCGAAAATGAATTCCCTTTTATTAAAATTAAAATTTTGAAAATAATTATATCCCATCATATATTCCGAAATAAAAAATCATAAAATTTTAAATAAATAATTTTTTTCATAGAAATCAAGAATAGATATATAAATTTTATTTTTATTTTAGAATATATTGAATATGTTCCCTTAAGAATGGAATTAAAAAAATTCCGTAACCATTACATATATGAGACTCCTTCCTCTTCTTATTAGAATACCCATTAACTCTAAATCTCATTTTCTCAGAATTTGAAAACACCAAAAAAGTGAACAAGGTTATTTTCCTCCACATAGAGTATTCCTTTTTCTTACAACATCTCTTCTTCCAACTCCTTTTTCATGAATATTGATATATATACGAATAAATAAACATACTACCAGATTCAATTTATTGGGCAACCATATGAAGTGGGTGACTAAAATATAGAAAAAAATATGTGATATTTATGAAACACATGATGAGTATGAAATTCAATAAATGAAGGTTTCCGCTCAAAATTTATCAACCATGAAGAATAAATTTGAAAGACTAAAAACTGCGATAGAAAATAGAGGCAAAGTTAAATTTGATTTTCATAACTAGAAAATAAATACACAAAAAAATGGTTCAGTTTCAACGATGAAAAATAATGTATAGGGAATTAAAAAGGGAAACGACAGACCAAATCACTAAAAAACCCCATCATTAAAAATAATCTCTTAATTAAATAGTTATATGGGAAAAATAAATCCAAAATTCTGATACGGATTAAGATATGGTTTTCCAAATAACATTAAAGGATAAATTTGAAGGAAAATGACAAGTATATCACATTATACATCTTAATATTAAAATACACACATATCACTCTTAACCGTGATCGAAACACCCACATAGGCCTAGACTTCATACCTCCTAGGAGTTCAGTAGCCTTATCCATTGCCCAACTCTTGAAATAGCTTGACCTCTCGAAGTCATCGACATTGGGAAATCCTCTTTGACCAAGCCATGAACCCTTCATCTATGTATATATCTCCATTTGAGCTCTATCCTACATGTGCTCGTCATTGACCCATCGGTTCTCAACTTCCAAGAGAACAATCCATCCATTTTCTATCCTCTAATTCCAAATAGATGATTTCACTCAATAATGCCTTTATCATTTCAATTTTATTTTTTTGGAAAAAATATAAATAATAATAATATTTATTTATAATTTCAAAATAATATAATACAATTTATAATCCCAATTTTATATAAAATGAGAATAAGAATCATTATACTAATATATCATAATAATTTGAAATTTTTATATTCATGTTATATAACCAATAATTGGAAAATTAATTATTTAATATTAATTATAACAATTTATTTATAATTTTTCTAAAATTAATTTTTATAAATTTAAAAATTAATGATTATAAATAATGTTTTTTATAAATGGTTAAATTTTAATTCACATAATTTTTTTATTTGTATTAATAATTTTTTCAAAAATAATGATTTCATGAATAATTATTTTTATATATTTATTTTTTAATTAATATATAGAATTGATAATTATTTTAGTTAAAAAAAATTATTATATTAAAATATATTTCAATTATGTTTAATTTTAATGAATTATTTAGAGTATTTTTGCAATAAACTCTTGATTTTTTCATTCAAATTTTTAAATTTATTAATTGTCAATTAAATATAATTAAATTAAAAAAAATCCAAAAAACATATTATAAAATTGATGAAAAACATATGTTTCTAATTTTAAATCAAAATAGTTTTCTTGAAAAATATTAATCTATTATTGAAATTAAATTTTAAATAAATTTTTTAAAAAAGAATATATTGTAACTTATTATTTAAATATTCTATTTATTTAAAGAAAATATTATTTCATGATAAGTATAATTTTATACTTTGAATCAAATATTATGTTTATTATATAAAATATCATAGTTTCATAAATGTTTTTATTAAAACATTTATTAATTAGTATTACATTGTAAACACACTAGTTAATAAATAATTAGTTAATATAATAGTAATATTTTAGTTTATTTGGATGTTACACATAACAAGAATAAACTATACACATTCCAAAACCAAGTAGTCATGTTGTTGTCAAGCAACCACTACACCTAGTCATGCATGCTTTGGCCCCATGCTAGAAGGATAATGAGAAGACTATAAAAGTCACTAAACTGGCCAATGGGATACTAAATCTCACATTGTACAATATAATGACACTATGTGTGCATCTGACGTAGGTCGTGACTCAACTATGGCATGCTGATCACAAATCAACTAAGAATCTAGTTCATAATATGCAATAGGAAACAAGCAGGTCAACTATGTATTGAGTGCGTGATATACCAATTGTAACATGCATATCAACTCGGAATCTAGTTCCATGTATATGGAATGAAACACATAGATCCACTAGGACACTAACAACCTAATACATGGGTGTCAAGTTCATATCCAACAATCTGTTTCATCAAATCCTAGTACCATCACCATGTTCTCATGTCAAAATTCACCACCATCAGAAATCAAGTTCTATCCCTCTCTAATGAAAAAACATGTCAGGATAATCCACTTTCTATGAACACCAATTAAAATACCTATAACGAAATGTATCATATATTCAATATAGATAATACCTAATAAATATCAATATTAGAGTAAATCATCAACACATAAAAACAAGGGATCATTATCAAATTTTATAATAAGATAATCTACTGTTATTCATAGAATTCCATATCATATTGTATCTCATGGGATAAAGAAACTCTCATGTGATCATAATTAATAATAATTATCATTTATGCCAATACATTTATTATAACATTAAAATTGGAGTAACAATATCCCTAAGAGGTAAGGAACTTCATACAATATGTGTATTAATGATTTCATCAAAATGGTTGAATTTAGAGTTCAGTTGCACAACTGAATCAAATTACCATTCTAGATTCAACATGATATATAATTATCTCAATATTAAAAATTTAAAATGTGAAAAATAATTAAATAATATATGAATATATATAATGTTTCGTTCAAAAATAGTCTTAGGATAATGTTTTTCTCATCAATATCAACCAGACATGACTGATAGCACATCAATAAAATAATTATTAAAAAAGATATATAAGATAGAAGATTTGAATAATATTAAGATAAAAATAATTAGAAACAGGGGAGATAGGGAGGTGTGACAGAAAAGGTTATGTGTAAGGGAGGTATAGAATAATCTGGGTGGGTTCCATGCTCCCCTATTCATGTTTTATAACATTTTTCATTCCCTTTATTTTTTGTAATTAATTCATCATTTATTACTTATTCCAATTTCTTCATAAATCCAGTTTCCATCACTGGGACAAATTATTCAAATTTTATGAAAACTATTTCCTAAAACACATTTATTCTATCATTAAATATATTTTTAACTTCTTATATATATATATATATTCTCATTATATGTATATAAAAATACTCATATATACTTATATATTCCCACAAATATATACATATATATAACTCATATATATAATAACAACTATATATATGTATAAACAACAGAACACACATGCATAAATATAAACATATATATTTAACACACAGACACATATAATATATATATATATATATAATATATATACCAACAAATATATATATATACAAATTTATATTTGAACCATATGTATAAAAATATTTTAATTTATCATAGAAAACTATTATTTCTGCATAAATAATAATAATAAATATCATAAAAACTACATTATTATTATTTTTATTATTAAATATATTCCATCAGTACAACCATAAAGATTTCATCAACAACGCTCACTAAATTAAAATAATATTAAATATATTTTTATTAATCACACAATACGACTTTTATTTAACAAAAGTAATAATATCCTCATTATTAATTGGATACCATTAAATATTCTATCAACTAATATTTCCACCATAACACCATTATTGAATTATGCATGTACATTTTCAGCCTTTTTCTTCATCATAAAAAATAATAATAATAAAATTATTATTACTATTTTTTATTTTATCAGATTAAAAAAATTATAATAATTTTATAAATATCATTGCAAACATATTTTATAATCTTTAAATTAAATATTATAAATCAAAAATTAAAAACTAAATACTTATGTATGATAATTAACTAAACACCGAACTCATTAAAAGATTATATAATGCTTTGGGTAAAATACACACTCTGAATTTTAGGGTGGTTTAAAATTTTCCCATACAAGGTATCCTTAAAAAGATATATCATTATTTTGAAAAAATAATGACCTCATTTTATAATATATTCCATATTTTCATTATATTAATATCAAGGATTTGCACGCCCAAGAATTTCGCACAGTCTCTGTTCAGAACTCTACAAATATTTTATAAAATATTTTAGTTTGTCACAAGAAAAAAGTGTAGTAGTTAAATGAACAAGGTGTTTACCCTTTTTCAAATCCATAATAAAAAGAAGTTCTGAAAATCTATAATGTCAAATAAAAATACAATTAGTTTATTAATATAATTGTTTTCAAGGAGCAGTTAAAATAGATAATATTATAAGCCCCATAAAGAAGCTCTCTGGAAAGAAGTATCTCTAATGGTCTTGTTCGAACAACAATGATCACTGATCTCAAATACCATAATCTTGCTTCCATGTCCTCAAGGAAGCATCTCTCAAAGAGAGATAATATTTGGATCATAAACTGAACATATATAGTATATGGGATAACTTATTATTCTCCGATGAGTCTACCCTGATCCCAATGTATTCCCCTCAATCACTAACCTAAGGTTTCTTTATTACATGTTAGTCACAATCATCATATATATACTTACACAACATGAAGAATAGTTGAAATAATTAATTTCAATAATGATATATCATCACAACCTCAAACCATGTATAAATTACACAAATAGAACTTTCATAAAAATATCATATAAATCAATACAATTAAATATATTAATACATTTCAAAATAAAAACAAGTATGTATATGTCATGGGAACCTATATTTCGAGTGAAAATTTATAATCGTATAATTAATCACATAAATCATATATTGACATAAAATTAATAACCAATGGTGAAATAATTAACAATAAAAGGGGAAAATTTACACTAATTTATTGAAACTCATATGTCCACCATATAGTGATAGGTGTAATAGTACCCATTCCCGAATCCAAATTGCACTCTCTCGTATCTACCCCTTCCTAAAATAGTGGAAAGATAAGAAATAAGTAACTAAATCTAGGTGTTATGATTCCATTTTGTATAATCCTAACCTAAAAAACAAGTTTGAGATGGAGATCACATGGAATCTTGCGCACCATTCTATATGAATGTCGTTATCACTAACGTCAAGGGTCTAATATTGTTAATGTATCTATTATTCCCAAGGTATCATGACATAGAAAAAATAAAATTAATCAATATAATAATGAAAAATTCCGAGTAACATGAATAAATATAAATATTATATTCTTGTTTTAAAAAACATTGTATCCCAATATGGAATGCCAAATAATGTTATAAGGGAAGATAAATATACAAAAAACTGTCAGGAGCTCTGATGTCCATCTATGTTCACTACATGATCCATTCTACATTGAATAGGAATCCAACAACAGTAACTTAACCTTTTCCAAATCATGGGTCATGAAATATATTAGTGTATCGATATGCTCATTTAGGATCTGAGTACATGGCTTGGTATGAGATCATAAAAAATTCATTGACCTTGTTTTCAAATTTATAAAAGGTGTATTCCATGAATATAAAAAAATATCAAGAATAAACTATATAAAATCAAAAATAACGAAGTTGTGCACTAACAAAGCTACCAAATAACCCCAACTATACTACTTCTATCTTTATGCTGGAAAGATGATGAGAATATGTCTAAGGTAACCATATAATCAATTAAGATAGTAATTGTTCACTCCACAATCTCATGGAATCATGTGTAAAGGAAACCCAGACTTTACATAAAGTAAAAAGAATATATCACAAAAACATTTCCATCAAGTTCCCAATATATGACATGAAAATAATAGATCGATTAGGCCTTAGGTACAATATATACATCATGAAAATGAAACATCAAAAAAGAATCGAGTGGATAATATATGGCCTACGAATCACAGATCAACTAGAAATTCTGTAGCCTAATTTATGGGAATCAAGTGTATCCCAAACAGAATATTTCATGATATCTTCATATCCCCACCCAATGCTAATGTTTATCATTTACATAATCGCAATCCAATCTTAATTTCCCTCTTGGTGGTAAACATTCCATGAAATTCCTCCAATTTCAAGAACCAATAACATTATGTCTGATGGAAGGTGACATATATACACGGTAGATAATACATATATATCATATCAATATGACAATAAAACAATACGAAATAATAGAATGTGATCATTACTAAACATGGAAATAAGAAACAGTAGTTTCATTCTTGGAATCAAATATCACTAAGTTATCATGGGATACCCACATTCAATCACAACAAATAGTATTTATTAATTATTCTAGCAACTAAATTATAAAATGGAAACTTCTGTTACAAGATCTCCAAGACTTAAGAATCTATTTAAATAAGGTGTAATAATGATTTTATGATAATAGTTGATGTCTTGGTTCAATTGAAACATCAAATATTAGAACCATTCTTAATTAAAAATGATTTAGAAGTGTCTTCATATATCTTATATAAATTGTAAATTAATTATGTTAATATATCTTAATAAATGACATACTTCATTCAAAAATTAACAAAGGATTCTATTTTCTCTCATCGAGATGAACCTACCAGCAATGATGGTGTGTCAATTTGATTACATTTCAAAAATATATTAATGAATGGTGTTCTAATAAAATATACATTAAAACAATAAATAAGAGAGAGGGAGATAAGAAAGAGAGAGGTGTGAGAGAGGGAGAGAGGCATGAGGGTGGAAGATACTAATTATAGTAGGCACAAACCTTCCTTATTAATGATTTATAATGTTAATTCATTCCTATATGGTTTTCCATTTAATTCATATTTTAATAAAAATTTTATCTCTCCTCTTAAATTAATGCACCACTCCCAATACAAATTCATCATTTTTCATAAAAAACCTCTATTAATATTTTTCATCCATTAGATATATACTATAATTTATCCATATATGTATATTCACATTATATATATACACACACCCACATATATATATATATATATATAACCACACACACACATATGTGTATATATATAACTAATATAAATACATTATATACATATACACACATTCACACCCAGTCACACACATTTATATAAACATATATATTTAAATCACAATGATACACATACATTATAAATATATATATACACCCTCATATATATATATATATAATCATATATATATATATTACCATTTTATATATATATATATATATATATTTTAATTCACCACACACAAATATTATATTGCATAGGTTAATAATAATAATTACCAGAAATAGTTTATAATAATTATTATTATTAAATGTTATCTATCATTACCACCCCAAATATTTCCATATGAACACTCATGAAATACCAATAATAGTAAATACATTTTGAAAAATCACATATGCCAATAATTAATTAACAAAAGAAATAATATAAATATTATAACTTTCACTACCATATCAATATTCACATAAGTAATATTTCCTCCATTAAAAATTATTAAATTTCACATGAAAGTTTTCATTATTTTTTTCTCACAAATTATTATTATTTTAATAATAATACAATGATTATTATTATTTTTAATAACTCGTTATTTATTTAGATACTGATTAAATTTATAATTTCAAAAAATCAATATACATAAAAAACATTCTTCACAAAAATGATTTATTTTATTTTTAATTTATATTAGATCTACTATTATTAACAAATTAAATGAGTATTATATTTAACTAACTAAATAGTATGAACAATGGTAATTTCACAAAATGGGTATAAACTATATTCCAGATTTAATAGCAGCCTTATATTTCTCATTGAAGATATCATTCAGTATATTTTCCATTATTTTATAAAAAATACACGTGCATAATATAATATAATAAATATTTGTATTATATCAATATCCAGGATCTATAGGGCCTCAGATCTCATGTTCACTCCAATATGTTTCTTTATTTTTTTAGAATAAAAAAAATCATTTTTGTGGGTTTTTTGGTAACAAGGACAACTAACCTAATACAATCCAAATAACCCATGTTCCAAACCCATTCAATCGCATAAAAAATAAAAAATATTATGAACACTAAATTCAATAAGAAGATACCATAATGCTAATTTATTATTTTCTCCATCGACCCTATCACCAACATTGATCCCAACCCAGTTGAAATTTCCACATCATTCCTCTCGCAATGACTCTATATGTGTCTCTAAAAATATTAATTAAAATATTCTACTAGGTAACGAGGAAGAAATATATGTTATATTAAAAGTACATTTTACCATACAAAATCCAAATAAAAAACTTGTATTGGAAAATAATTTTTTTAATAAAAATACTTCTAATTTATTTAAATGAGAGGATTTTCTGATTAGTTAAAATTGAGAACATTATAATCTTGGTCAATCTTCAGGGATTAATAATTGTTGAGAAGTGAAGGGATTTCCACTATTTTAAATATACCATGATTTAAAAATATATTAATGTCTCTTTCAAAGAACAGTAGTCCATAACGAAAAATATTTATGTATGGAATTGGTTTATTTAAAACACATTCATCCAATAATATAAAATATAATATTTTGCGACCTTATCTCATATTATCAACACATTTAAATAATTAAAACATCTACCAAGGCCACTAAATTTTTACCAAGTTAACATATTTTAATAGCCAAAAAATAAATTTATATTATTTTTAAATTTTAAAATTTAGATAAAAACATGAAATAATTTTTATATGATTCAATTTATAGGGGTAATAAAAATTAATTTAGACATAAATATTAAAAACGTAATTAAAATAATTTTTTAGAAATTTTTTAATCATAAAAAAGAATTTACATGACAATTATGAATATAATTGTTCCTCATGACAGTTATAGGTTCATTAATCATCAAAATAGGGTTATGTAACATTAAAAAATCCAAAACAAAAGTAAACCATGTAAATATATATATAGATAATTTGTTAAAATTTTTGTTCTTATACTGTGAATAAACATTATATAGGATTCATAAATTTGGAATTTCAATATATTGTTTTTAAATGATTTATGTCATTTAAATAAATTATATTTTTAATATATATATTTTACAAAACCTTAAAGGCATTATTATATCATTATAATAAAATATAAGTTATAATACTTTAAAAATTTTATTTCTTCCATTACTTGCATAAAATCAATGTTGTTAAAATAATCCAAATAAAATCCCCTTAATATAATTTTCACATGATAAATTAAATAGAAGTTAATTTCATGAAATTGAAATTCTATAATTCTATAATTTAACTACTAAATTAAAATAGATAATTTAAAGAAAAATTACTAAAAAATGACATTTTCAACTATAAGTGTTCATCATATTATTTCATTTAATTTAATAATTATATAAATGATAATATATTTTTTAATTTTTAAAAATATTTAATTTCAACGTTTTTATTTTTTAAATGTGATGAAGTTATTTTTATAGGAAAAAATATTACACTTTAAAAAATAGTTTTTTGTGAACAATCCTTTTAAGATTGTATCGAATAAATTATTTTTCCATTAAATGATACCATATTTAAATGATTACTATATATTTATTTACATGAGCCCTCATTATTATTATAATGTTTATATAATATATCATGATTCATATTAGTTTGTAGTTAAATTTATCATAATATATTGAACATAGTTTTATTTAAAATAAAAATAAATTCTAAAAACATTAGGTGTTACATTATCCTCTTTAATGAATTTGGTTCCGTAATATTTTAATAATTCAAAAAAATGAGTGAATCAGGACCTTGTAATCATTATTTTATTATAATTAATTTCTAGGTTGATACTAATAAACATGGTATTTATTAATTATTTATTTTTAAAACCATGCGTATATTATTATAAGACTCATTATTTCAGATGAGTTTCTAAAAGAAGAAATTTTTAAATTGTGATATTTTCCACATAATAGGTGATAGATTTGTCAAGATATTACTTGAGTTTTTGGAATTATTTTAATATCTATATCTTGAACCGATCTAGATGACCCATCAATCTGGCTACAAATTGATTGACAAGAATACACGAAGAGCATTCCCAAACCCCACGGGATGGTGAAAAGAACCCATGATACAAGGAGAAAAAAGAATTGATTTATCCTTACCATATTGAACAAACAAAATGATATATATGATAAATATAGATATAAATTCCATAAGAGAGTTAAAGAGTGGAAAATAGATACATAAATTACCAAACAAAGAAAAAACCATGTACATGATCCACGAGTAATTGGAGTAAAAAAATATAACAACAATTATCTACATGTGCTCTATAGGAATCATCCTACTAGATCACCACCCATTTCCCATATATATCTAACACTAATACCTACCACCTATCCACATTTCCAGGAATTTTATAAAATCATACAGAACAAGGTCAATACAGACCCAAGGGTGTATTTTGTGTGTGAGAAAAACATTCCTAGTTTGATCTCACCAAATGCACATAAGCTATCATTATTAAATAATTCTATTATGGTTATTTTAAATTAGTGATCTGGATTGCATAAAATATTAAAAAATTAATGTCAATAATAGAAAATCACTCATTTAAATATATTTAAAAACCATATAAAAGTCGTTACAATGAGACATAATATAATAGATTTATTTTTAAAAATAATTCATCCCAAATATGTATCAAATAGATTCAAAATGGGGGTACCCAAATGTTAATATTAATCAGATGTATATAGTATCCTTATAACATGTGATCAATAATGAAAACTATTCACAATAATGTCCCCGATATCACAACCTAAGTATTGGAGGAACAGATCAATGTTTTATCCCCCTAATATTTCTCGTAAAAACCCACATAACGATGACCTGTAGAGAAATAGAAAACACATATGTGTGAATTACCTTACGATGTCATTGAAAAAAACTTGTGTAACCACCCACCTAATTTTCCTAGTCTCCCATGTGATGAAAAACTTAAAAATTTCCAAAATAGAATTCAAATTTTTAAAAATTATACCGTAAACCAATTTAAAAAAAATTAATAAAATTTTATTTTTCTTAAAAAATATTATTATTTATTGAAATAATTATATCTATATCAAAATTAATTTTTGAAACCCATTTTATATAACAAATCATCAAAAATTAATATCAATAAATTATATATCATGACATTAATTATTTAGAAACCATTTTTTGAAATTACTGAAAATGTAAAGGTTATAAGACAATGGCATTAGATGAAAAAACCTACCAAAAAATAATATTCCAATAATTAGTCCATATCCCCAAACAATATGAGGGGAAAGATATATAAATCAAGATAAAACCCAATAAAATGAATTCCAAAACATCAAATTCACATTAAATGTTCCCAAGTTAAAAAGAGATGAGTGAGAGACCACTTGACACAAAAATTCCTTAATAACTTATAATGACTAACCATGATCCAGACAATAACATGATATTCCTTGATGGATCTCATGAAAAAATTAAATCATCGAATTTCCCCTTAATCATGAATCAATAACCTTTTTCTATGTTTATTTTCAATCATAATTTTTTTAATATATTTGTATGACGATGAATGAATAATAATGGGAACATAAAAAAATCCATTGACCTAAAAAACATTGATCCAATAGATTCACATTTCGTAAGGTTCTAAATCTGAAAAATATTCAATATGAGTCTTTCAAGATACGTTCTCAATTCACTAAATGACTAATGACACCTAGAAAAGTTTTATTGTGTCTTAAAATTTATATATTTACTATTTTATTAACATTTCATGGGTTGGATGTATAAATTATCAAATCATGCGGTAAATTTCGTCTGTATTTTGGGAAATCGGATGAGCCACAAATTTTAGCCATACAAATAGAGAAACTGAGCACCTTCCATGTGACACCCTCATGTCCCATGCTGACTACACTGAGGAGATGGTCACATGGTTTGTATTAATTTTTCTCTAACCAAGAGACCTCCTTAGGGACTCCAAAATATGCAAACCAATTTCCTAGGATAACCAACTTGGTTTTCCCTAACTTTTTGGAAACTGTTCATTGGCTCCAAAAACACTTGAATAGATAAATTTTATTTAAAAACACATAATATAATCTTAAATAAATATATATATTAAAAGGAAATATGTTCCTAAAAGTGATGACATTATGTGAAAATTCTCCCCACTTTACAACTTTCTACCCACAAAATGTCATATCACCAAAGGGAGATCCAGAAATAGATGAGGACATTTTCCCCTTATTAACAATACATGTTCTACATAACAAAATAATCTATTAATTTCATACATAACACTTTTATTATTTTAATAGACTTTCCATTATATACATTCTCTTTAAAATCAATAGTCATCATTGTTTCCTCAACAAAGAACACATCTTGTTCAATATAAATCCCTTCCCATTTCAAGAAATGGGATGTATCAGTATAATACTTATAATGAATATGTATGTTGAATAAATCAATATTATAAGTCATATGATATGGTAATTCAAAACCAATATACAAACTTCTTATTCTTCTCAAACCTCTTAAATAGTCCAACATATCACTAATCTATCTTACCGCATGTCCTTTTCTGATTATGTCTTAGTGAGGTGGTAATTTCATGAAAATATTACCAACAAATAATAATTCCAATAGATGGAACCAATAGATTATATATTATTCATGGTGATTCTAGTTCATCAATAATCATTAATGTAAAACTTAATTCTTTATTAATGTCTCCTCGAATATGCCAGACCCCTTAGTACAATCCTTAGTCCCAAAGAAAAATATATTATATCTTCCTGGAACACCATATAGATTGTAAAGGCCTAGAATTTCAATGTATTTTTTTAAATATATAGAAATTTTATGAGTCCGCAAAATCTGACGGTGGGTGATTCCAAGGCCCGAAGGGCCCTGAATGATCCGTCAGAGTTTTGATAGTCTTAAATTAATGCCTGTATACAGTTTTCCTGAAAATGTGGAATAACTCTTAAAAGGTTACTAAGATCAGAAATTTAAGGGCACTATTGCTCTCAGGATGGCAGGTTTACCCTAGGCATGATATAAGTTTTGTCAGTGCGTGCCTCCTATGAGAAAACCTAAAAATTGCATAACCATAAATAAAATAATAAATAAATTAGTATACTTTTCAAATGATTATATCTCACAAATGGTAACTCAGATTAAAAATATGAGACCACCTCTGAACTTGTGAGGGTATTCTTTATTTAATCTGATACTAACATTGGATGGCACAGCCCACTAGTGAATGTTAGTTTTTAGCAGTAAATAAGATAATAAATTGACAATTAATTTATTGTAAAATTAATAACATCTAAATGGTAACATGGATTGAAAATCATAGAGTACCTTTGGATTTTTTTGGGTGTGTTTCACTTCGGAAGAGCCTATCCTCGACCGAAGTGGGTCGAGGGTGATTGATAATAATTTTTTAAATTATTTTCATTTACATTCATCAAACATGAAAGCTGTGTTTTATAACTTTTGAACCGGTGCTCGGAACTGAAATATGAAGGCACTATTGAACTCAGAGTGCCAATATTTACTTAAGAAGACATTCACCTCGATGGCAATTGGTCGAGAATGAAAGTTATTTTTTAGAGTTTTTATGAATAAAATTAAATAAAAATAAGTTTGTAGCTTATTTTTATTTGTGGTGGTTAAATCCTCCAAGAGGTGGTTAGAGGTGGGGGCCACCACACCATAACCTCCCATGAGGGGTTCTGGTGGTGGGGCCTACCGGAGTTTTAAACACCTCTTGTCATTTAATGAGTTGGGGACCACCCGAAATATAGAACCTTGAGCACCCACTTGAATGTGAGATGACCCTTGGTTTCTCTCCTCCCAAATTAATGGTGCCAACTCCAGCATAATTAATTGTGCCAACTCCAACATAATTAATGTGCCAAATTTATGTGTTATGTTAATAAAACTCAATTATATTAATTTGGCACTGCAACCCTCATGGGAAGAGGATTGGCAGAGGAGGGGAGGCTTGGGAGAACCCTGGGATAAATATATTCCAACGGAGAATGTTGGACATCACGTTCTTTTTCAAATGGGACATGAAGGGGAAGTTTTGACCTTGAAGAACACCGATGACGTCTGACATTCAACAACATCGTCAATGAACAAAATTACGAGGTAGGGGTTGTTTTATGATTGATTATTACCCTTTGTTCTTCATTTTTATATGTGCTCTTTTAGGCCTATTGATATCACCATAATGTGGAAAGATGGGGCCACATGAACATGGCCCAACCCAGAAGCTTTGTTTTACCTCTCTTGTTGACGGCTACGGCGGCGCAAGGACGCCACCGGAAGAGTGGACCACGGTGGGTCTACAACGGCTGGTGACTGGCCGACCACGAATGAAACAGGTGGCGCAAGGTCACCAGGTTTCCTGAAGGGCGTGGCGCCATCACGCCGCATGGAGGAGGAGAGCCACAGCCAGGATAGGCCACGGAAGAAGGGCGTGGAGCCGTCACGCCGCATGGAGTTTCTGAACTTCAGCTAGGGTGGGCCGCAACTGAGGAGCAGAACCACGACCAGGGTGAGCCGCGACAGAAGAGCAGAGGCGGCCGACATCGGGCCAGCTGCCAGCATTGCGGAGTGGCTGGTTGCTCGGCCAGCCAGGAGGAGTGGGACCCTACTGGGCCCCCCATAAAAAGGATCGGCGCCACTTAGCACCGGTTCAGTTTCCACCCAAATAGTTTATCCGTTCGGTATTTCCAGGGGGCGCGATACCCCCCTTGACGCGGCTTAAGAGGACCCTCACGGGCCGTCGGGAAGCCCCCTTTGGTCGGGATGCCCCCTCGAACCAGGCCGCCCTCAGGCCGGGCCACTGTTGGCTGGGCCGCCCCCTCGGTCCGGGACGCCCTCTCAGGCTAGGTCCGACTCCCGGTCCGGGTCGGACCCCAGTATGAACACCTTTGACCCGAACACACCTTTTCGCCCATAACTCGGGCTACGAGTGTCAGATCGATGAAGCGTCTACGATGACATAAATATTAATGATATATAGTTCTATTGGAATACCCCACATGAGGTTTGGACACAATTGGGGTACGGTTGGGTTGGATTGAACCTAAAATGCAACCGGGCCCCGGGAATGGAAATGCCAATAACACACAGACCGAGCGTCTGATTGACGTGCCGTCTGTTGCTTTAAGTCCTCTATGATGAGACAGACCTTTGAGATACTTTTACATGGGGATTTTTGAAAGTTATAGGATCGACCTATATGCTGTGGAGTGGATCCTCCCAGAGACAAGCGTGCAGAGTATGAAGACTTAGTAGCTGGCTGAGACCTGATTACTACTGAGCTTTCAACTCGAGGCGTTTCGACTAGCCTAGTGGAAAGTGAATCTGTGTCACGCAGTAGACCCACAATGGGGAGCGCCCATGTGTGACACAGCAGTCCCATGGTAATCAACATGAGGGGTACCTCAGCAGGCTATGTGGGGGAGCGCCTTTGTGTGACTGCGACAGACCAACAGTGGGGAGCGCCTATGTGTGAGTGCAGAAAACCCACGGTACTCGACAGGAGGAGTACTACAGCAGTACAAGGATAGTGGGAAGTGCCTCTGTGTGACGCAGAAGGCCCACTGTACTCGATAGAGGAGGGGTACTCCATCAGCTGAGGTTCCATTAGTATGACTAGGGATGATACTTGATAATACCCCCTTGAAAAAAACCTCGTTTTAGCTGAGTCTTTGACTTTTATGTTTTCCCCATGATTGAGATGGGTTACTAGATAACTTAGTTTTATGTATGGGAATATACCTATGTAATGGTTATCTGTTGATAACATTATTGTGGTTTATCATTGTTTGATTTTTTGAGACCTTTAGGGTCTCGGGGTCCCTACTATGTATCGTTATACTCACCCCTGTACGGACTACGTCTGCACCTCATTCTGTTGGATGCAGACGACGGATAGTGCTGACTGAGGCAGAGAGAGTAGCAATACTGGACGGTACACGGAGTTGGACCACTCGGCGTGACGGTACACGGAGGAGCCAGACATATGTGGACTGCTGAGGAGTCTATCTATACCTACCCTTCAGGTAGGTTTTTTCGGTGGACAATCCAGCAGCTGTTTAATTTTCTTTAGTTTTACTCACTTTTCAGTTTTATTAGTACTTTACTGTTGGGCTTGTATTTCTGGCCCCTTTTACTTTCCAGCACTTCTTTTGTATACAGTTTTACTCAGTGTTTTGCTTCTAGTAGTTTAATCTGTTATGTTTGTTTACAGTTATAAAGGCAATTCCTTCCCTGTTTAGGGATTTACACCTTTGGTGCTAGTCGCCTGCCCCTGCTCTATGAAAGGCAGGATTGGAGTAGTCATGATACAGGCCCCGCAGGACGGGTCTTGACCAATTGGTATCAGAGGAGTCTGTTCTACTACAGAACATAGGACTCTAATCTGTCTTTTCTGTGAAGCAATAGTGTTAGCGAACCGAGTGTGGTTTTTAGTTCAGGGAGTCCAGTGTTAGTGTGGCGGTCGACGTATCCATACACTAGGACCCTAACTTCTGATTTCCGACTCAGTGCATGAAAACTATAATTGCGTGTGTGTTTTAAAAAGTTTTCATTAAGTTATCTCATCTATGTTAGGTCACTAGGTATATCCTTTGACCGTGTCGCATCTGTTCAGGATGCCGCTATGTAGACAGACAGCTAGTGTTTTGAGAGTTGTACGCACTGATGTCCCACCATGTGATGAGGATACGGTGCAGGGCCCTCTTACTATGTTGGAACCTTCAGGTGGTGTACCTATAGTACCACCACCCATTGAGAAGCAGTTACCACCAGGGGCACTTGCAGACTTTGCACGCAAACTGAGCATGTTTCATGAGTTCCAGATGTAGAGGACTCCAAGGATATGAGGGGAGAAGGATTCCCAGGCAGTTGAGGAGTGGATGGAGGTGATTAGTTGTGTTTTCTGCCTAGTTGAGACACGAGTAGAGCATATGGTGATCATAACTGGTATCCTTTTTTAGTGAGTTACCATGAGGATGGTACACATAGTGATGAGGATTCTATGTGTGTGCCGATACCTGAGATGGTACCTTTGGGGTGTTTTCTATCTATATCTCTTCATGTTGTTTAGTAGTTTCGACTGGTAGTACAGGTAGAGGAAACTTGTAGGCTTACTGTCTTACACTTGTTTCTGCATCAGATACGCCTTAGGTTATGAGGTGAGCCCGACTCATAGAAGGCTGAGTACTAGCCTGAGGAGGCTGCTGAGAGTTTTCTAGAGCTTATACAACTTCTTTAGGACAATATGTCGGTAGCTGAGTATTCATCGAGGCGTACTGATTGGTTTTGGTACTCAATGAATACGATACGATCAGTGCATCAGTTCTCAGACCTCCATGTGAGGTGTTTTTAGGGACATATGATCCAACAATATTTCCCCTGTGCATTCCTACCTATGTTCGGAAGCTACCGAGAACCTTTGCAGTTGAATGTTCTTTGGCAAAGTAGATACATCTAGTGAATATTAGTAGTGAGAAAGCATGAAATAGGCATTAGTCTCAGAGACTTGGGAATGTAAAATGTTTCGGTAAGAGGATGTGATAGGGACAGATGAATCTACAGGGCATCAGATCTACAAGGAGAGCTAGGAGTTCAGCATGAAGTGGTGTACATTTCGACATGTTACAAACACCACCTTATGTGGAACTCTCCAGGATCAGGGAGCTAAGGCACAGTGGAAGAGAGTAGATGCATGCGGTCAAAGAGTGCGACCCATAGGCTCTGGGAATGATTCGAAGTACGGTCTGTGTCTAATACTAGTTACTATAAGAATAGAAATAAGTACCAATCATTCCTTCCTTCCAAGAATCTTGTCCATGAACTAGAGTTTCCAGTTAAACCATTTACATGACCCTCACATCTAGTGATATCATTGGGTGGAGACTCGATAATAACACATTCGCCGATGGTGTGATCGGACCCTTAAGATGAGAGTTTCGGTTGGAACCTCTTGGTGGAAGCATTGAGGCCTTACGACGTTTGTCTGGGTTTGGACTAGACATCCACATTTCACAATCAGATTGTCTGTATTAGGAAAAAAAGGTTGTGGTTTATGTACAAATTTGGGATAGGGTTTTCCTTGGTCGGTGAAAAGGAAAACTCACGCCGCACCGGATGGAATCATGCATATGAGGGTGCAGCAGATCACTCATGAGTTAGCCAGAGTTACCTTTGTGCCAGACTTCTCCAGAGTTGCAGCACCACTATCAGCCTTGGAGAAGAAGGGGAAAGCCTTCGTTTGATTAGAGAGATGCCAGCAAAGCATTAAGGAGCTGAGGCAGAGGCTGACTAGTGCCCCAATCTTGAGGCTTCCAAAGGAAGGCGTAGTGTACATAGTTTATTTCCACGCATCAGGGACTGTACATTGATTTGTCCTGATGTAGGAGCAAACAGTGATCGCTTATGGTTCTCGGCAGATGAGGCAACACGAACAAAACACTGCTACCCATGACCTGGAGTTAGTATCAGTGGTCTTCGCCTTGAAGGTGTGGCGGAACTATCTTATGGGCAAACGTTTTACCATATACTCTAATCACAAGAGTCTCAGGTATATCTTCTCTCAAAAGGACCTGACCCTGAGACAGTGACATTGGCTTGAGATCCTCTAGGACTATGACTTCGAGATAGTCTATACTACGGGGAAGGGGAACGTTGTTGTAGATGTGCTCAATGGGAGGACTAGTATATAGCTGCTAGGAGAGGTGATAGAGGAGCTGGCTACTTTACATATATCCTTTTTGGATAGAGATATAGAATCATTCCTACAATATCCTATAGTAACTCCCCTACAACTTCAATGAGTTAGGGAGGCACAACATAAAGATTCTGATTGTGAGATGCAACGTGCCCAGATATCCCTAGGGCAGGCACGTGATGGATTTTCAGAAGGTGGGGACCACATCATCCTCTTCAGAGGACGTACCTTGGTACCAGGGGCACTTCAGGAGGAATTTTTGAGGGATTTCCACACATCCCCTCCAGTGGTACAAAAAGTTGTGGTGAAGATGTATCAGGAAATTTGACGTCAGCACTAGTGTCCAGGTATGAAGAAAGTGGTAGTGTAGTTTGTCTCATGGTGCCTCACCTGCCACCAAGTAATGGCAGAGCACCAGGTACCATCAGGCTTGGTTCAGCCCTTATAGGTCCTTTATTGGGAGTGGTATGGGATATACATGGACTTTGTGATGGGTCTTCCACATACATCCAGGGGTCACGACTTGATTCGGGTGATCGTTGAACGAGTCAACATGTCATCCCACTTCGTACCAATCAGATAACAGGTTTCAGTAGAAAGATTAGGATGCCTCTATGTGCAGAAGATTGTGAGACTACATTGAGTACCTTATTCTATTGTCTCAGACCATGACACATGATTTACATCCCGACTATGGAAGGGGTTGCAGGAGGCTTTCGGGGCACAACTTCTCTTGTGCACCACCTTCCATCCTCAGACAGATCGTCAGACTGAGCAGACCATTAAGACTCTTGAGGACATGCTTCGTGCATGTGTTATCGACTTCAATCATAGCTGGGAGGATCAACTTCATTTGGTGGATTTTACATACAACAACAGCTATCACTCCACCAAAGGGAAAGAACCTTTTGAGTCATTTTACGGGCGACCTTGTAGATCACCCTTGTCATGGAAAGAACCTAGGGAGTCCGCACTAGTGGTACCAGAGATAGTGCGATCTACTAAGGAGATGGTGAAAATCATCGAGGAGTGGGTGAAGACTGCACAGAGAAGAAAAAAATCATATGCTGACTGGAGAGGGAGACCTCTATAGTTTGAGGATGGCAACCACCTCATTCTTTGGGTCTCATCTCGATGACGTCTACAGAGATTTGGCCGAGGTGGCATGTTATCTCTAAGGTTCATCGGACATTTAATTGTCCTAAAATGAGTAGGTGAGGTGTCATACTGCTTAGATTTTCCTCCTTAGTTTCACCAGATGCACGACGTCTTCCACGTATCTCAACTGAGGAGATACGTGCATTGCCCTTCCCACATCATCGACCATGGAGAGCTGGACATCGATGATGGGGCGACATTCACAGAGGTTCCAGTAGAGATTGAGGATCAACAAGAGCGTGTCTTATGTGGATGGTCTATACCTTTAGTGCACATTAGTTGGCATCATGAGAACCTCCAGGATAGCACCTGGGAGAGGGAGGCTCAGATGCGTGCTTAGTACCCCCAGTTGTTCCCTTAGTTCATGTTTTAACTTACAGAGAGTTAAATCCTTGAGGTGGGGAGAATGTAAAGACCCAAAATTTCTATGTAATTGTTTTTATATATATTGGAATTTTATGAGTCTGCAAAATATGACGGTGCATGATTCCGAGGCCCGAATTTCCTAGAATGATCCATTGAAGTTTTGTTAGCTCAAATTAATGTGTGTAAGTAGTTTTCATGAAAAGGTGAAATTTCTCTTAAAAGGATACTCATATCATAAATCCGAGGGCACCATTGTGCTTAGGATGGAAGTTTTACCCTAGGAGTGACTTATGTTTAGTCAGTGTGAGCCTCTAGTAAGAAAACCCGAAAATTGAATAACCCTAAATAAAATAAAAAAATAAATTATTTTATTTTTCAAATACTTATAACTCACAAACAGTAACTCGGATTAAAAATCTGAGACCACCACTGAACATGTGAGGGTATAAGTTCTTTAAACAGATATTTAATTTGGCAGGTTCGGGCCACCAGTGAATGTTTTTTTTAGTCGTAAATAAAATAATTGTCTGACAATTATTTTATTGTAAAATTCATAACATCTTAACAGTATATCGGATTAAAAATACGAGAGTACTGTTGGATTCGTTGGGGAGTGCTTCACCTATGAAGAGCCTAACCTCGAATGTAGTGGGTTGAGCGGGACTGATAATAATTTTCTGAATTATTTTCAGGTACGTTCAGTAAACATGCTAGAAACATTTTATAACTTTTTAACTGGTGCTCTGAATTGTAATCTGAGGGCACCATTGAACTTGCAACACCTGTTTTCGCTTAAGAAGACTTTCACCTCGACTGAAGTTAGTCGAGAATGGATGTTAATTTTTAGAGTTTTTAATAATAAAATTAAATAAAATAAGTGTGTAGATTATTTTTATTTGTGGTTGTTAAGACCTCCAATAGGTGGTAAGAGGTGTGGTCCACCGCACAATAACCTCCCATGAGAGGTTATGGAGGTGGGCCCATCCAAGGTTTAAACACATCTTGTAATTTAATGAGGTGGGGACCCGAATTCTAAAACCTTGAAATCCCTATTAAATGTGATATGACCCTTGGTTTCTCTCCTCTCAAATTAATTGTTCCAAATCCATCATAATTAATTGTGCTAACTCCAAAATAAATAATTTTCCATCTGTATGTGTTACGTTAAGAAATCTCAATTATATTAATTTGGCACTGGAACCCTCATGGGGAGAGGATTGGTAGAGGAGAGGAGGCTTGGGAGAACCCTTGGAGAAATATCTTCCGACAAAGAACATTGAAAATCTCTTTCTTTTTCATCCGGATAAAGAATGGGATGCATTGACCTTGAAAAACACCGATGATGTCCGCATTTCCATGATAGCATCAAAAAACAACATTACGAGGTAGAGGATGTTTTATGATTGAGTTTTACCATCCATTTTTCGTCATTAGTTTTTCCCTTTGAGGACTATTGGTATCACCATAACGTGGAATGCTCGGGCCGCATGAACATCATCCGACCCTCCCCCTTCGTTGTAACTCGCTTGTTGATGGTGGAGGCAGCAGGGAAACAACAATAGGCGATGGGACGACCGCGAACGAAACCTGTGGCGCAAAGCCATAGGGTTGCCAGAAGGGTGCGACAACATCATGACGCTAGGAAGAAAGGGGGATCACAGCCATACCGGGCCACGAAGGACGGGCGTGGTGTTGTCACACCATGTGGAGGAGCTGAAATGCGGCCAGCGCGGGCCGCTGCAAAAGATCATAGGCGGCCGGTAACAGGCCAGCCACCTGCGGTGTATAGTGGTTGGCCGCTCAGCCATTCAAGAGGAGCGGGACCCCGCTAGATCCCACGTTACAATGACTGGTTCCACATGGCGCCGGTTTAGTCCCCACCCGAACGGTTCATCCATTCGGGATTCCTAGGGGGTGCACGGTACCCCCTGGATGCAGCTATAATGGACCCCCACGGGCCGTCGGGCTGCCTCGGGCCAGGATTCTCCCTCGGGCCAGGCCTCCCCCTTAGGCCGGGCCGCCTTCGAGTCGGGTCCCTCTCAGCCGAGCCACCCCCTCGGGCCTGGTCGCCCTCTCAGGCTGGGTCGGACCCGCGGACCGGGTCGGATGCCAGTCCGAACCCATTTGACCCAAACACACCTTTCCCCCATAACTCGGGAAACGAGTGTCTGATCGACGAACCATCGACGGTGACAGAAAGCTTAGAGTGAGACAGATCTTTTGGAATACCCCACATGAGTTTTGGACACTGTTGGGGTACAGTTGGGTTGGTTTGAACCTAAAATCTAACCGGGACCCTGGGATGGAAATGCAAATAACTCATAGGTCGGGCGTCCATTTGAAGCGTCATCTGTTGCATTAAGATCCCTAGGACAAGGAAGAACTTTGAGATACATTTACATGAGACTTCGTGATAGTTGGAGGATTGACCTATAACTCGTGGAGCAGATCCTCCCAGAGATGACCGAGCAGAGGACCGAGACCTAGTAGCTGGCTGAGACCTGACGACAGCTAACCTTTTGACTTAGAGTGTTTCAACTATCCCAGTGGGAAGCAACTCTGTGTGACACAGCAGACCCACAGTGGGGAGTGCCTCTGTGTGAAGTGGAAGACCAATGATACTCAATAAGAGGGGTACCTCAGTAGGCTACGAGGGGGAGCACGTCTTTGTGAGTACGATAGACCAACAATGGGGAGTGCCTTTTTGTGAGTGCAGCAAACCCACGGTACTCAACAGGAGGAGTACTACAGTAGTCCAAGGATAGTTGGAAGCGACTCTATGTGACGCGGCATGCCCACTATACTCGATTGAGGAGGAGTATGCCAGCAGCCGAGGATCCGTCAGTATGACTGGGGATGATAATTGATATTACCCCCAGGAATAAAATACCGGTTTGAGATGATTCTCTGAGTTTTGGGTTTTCCTCATGATTGAGATGTGTTACTAGATAACTTAGATATATGTATGGTCATATACCTAAGTAATGTTTATCTGTTGATTTAAGACTTGTGGATTATCCTTGTTGGATTTAGTGATACCTTAAGGGTCTCAGGGTCCTTACTGAGTATCATTATACTCACCCATGTACGGACTATTCCCACACATCATTGTGTTGGTTGCAGATGACAGATTATGCTGACTGAGGCAAAGAGAGTAGCAGGACTGGATGGTACACGGAGGTGGACCACTCGACGTGATGGTACATAGAAGAGCCAGATGGATGTGGAGCGCTCAAGAGGCTATCTGTACCTACTATTCATGTAGTTTTTTCTTGTGGATGATTCAACAGCTGTTTAATTTTCATCAGTTGTACTCTCTTTTTAGTTTTTTTTTTTACTTTCCTGTTATGATTGTATTTCCAGCCCCTTTTAATTTCCATCACTTCTTTTGTATACAGTTTTATATAGATTTTTTCTTTTAGTAATGTTCCTTGTTATTTTCGTTTACAATTATAAAGTCAATACATTCCCTATTTAGGGATTTACGCCTTTGGTTCCAGTCGCCAGCCCCTGGCCTATGGAAGGCGGGCTTGGGGTAGTCACGATACGAGCCCTGGGGGATGCGCCATTACACAGATATTTGAAAGGAATCATTCTTATAGATTATTGTTAACAATTTTTATAAATAACACACTATTATGAAATCCCTCTCCTAAAATGATCAAAAATTTAGAGATCATGCACGGAGTATATCCTACATGATCAAAATAGAATTATCGATCGACCATTTTTCATGGGATTATAATTCATTCTAAATCATACCTTTGTTCCCATCACCTTCTAGAGACCCCTTCCAAATAAGTATGTACGTATTAGATCCATGTTTGAGACAATATGATATAGAACACAAAGTTGTCTAATAGTCTCCTACACATAAATAATTCCCTAGCTGTTTATGAGTTTGGAAATGGAAAAATAAAAAATCTGTGTTGATATATGGTAATAGTTATTTTTCTTATATGTGACTATAGGCAATAACATATAACAGTGTGTATGAAGGAATATTTCATATTTCCAAAGACCCATGTGGTCATTTAAATATATTCATTGAATTGGAAGTTTTATTCACGATGAATGTTATCAAATATGATACTCAAACTAAATCGTAGAGGAACTGCCAGGGTTTGAGGTGTGGGTTCTATAACAGGGATATTTTTCTTTAAAGGGGTACAATGTGTAACACTGCTATAAATGTGAAACATAAAATAATAATTGATTTTTCATAATTCCCAAAAAGTGTACTTTTATTTTAATGATCTTATAAGATTATAACTCCATAGTTAAACAATATTGTCCAATAGTATTGTTTGGATGGGTGACCTATAGAGAAAATTCCCATGGTATGTGCGAGTGAGGGAAAACAACACTAAAAGAACATGGGTTTCCCTGTGGGGATATTCATTTTTCAAGTAAGTTACATTGATAGGTAATAGTCTATGTTGTTATATGAAAGAAAATATTTTATTACATAGAACCTTGGGGTTAGATGAATCGATTGAAGGATATGATATTTTATATAATTATAATCGCAATATTGAATGAGAAAAAAACACTTATTTGATTTAATTTTATTTCAATTTTCATAATTTCATCCATTGAATTTATTTGGTCATATTTCACCTTTAATTAATTAAATTTTCTATCAATGAACGACATAGAATAATTTTTCATTGCTACTGTATAAAATATCCTTTTTAATTGATTATGTCACTAATGGAAATTTTTAAAACTCTTACTGATTTTTTATTTGATTACTATAATCCAAAATAAAATCACAAAAATGATTAAATAATTATATTATGACGTAGTAACTGAATATAAAAAACCATAATAGAATAACTAGAAGTATAATTTTTACATAAATAATTCCACAAAAAATAGGAAATTTAATAATATATTAAACCAAATTTAAAAACCATAAATTATAAAATTCTGAATATATATCATTCCAAAATATCTTAAACATTTTCTTTACCCACTTATTGTGTCACAAAAATATATATATTTAAAATAAAAACATATTAAAAAATTTTACTAATCATTTACAGTGTAACCAGAATCACAATGACATAAAATCACCACAAAATCATATACACTTCATAATTTTTATTTTAATCATTATTCCATAAATAATAAGAAAAAGTTTGTCATAAATCCCATATTAAACAATAACATTTAATTGATCATAATCAAATAATATTGTAAAAAATAATGTAACCCTTTATCCCAACAAACCATAATTACATTAACACTAATAATCTATTCTTTTTAGATTATTCTCCTCAAATATGATAACATTATTCCCAAAGTAACAATAACACTAAACAACATATTAATGCTAAAGATTAGATTATACTATATAATCTATTAAAACACATGAAAAAAATTAGAAAATTATCCTTCTGATAAATTAATTTATCATAGAAATTGATGAAATTTATCATATATATTTATAATTTTAATGAATGAGATTTTGTAAATATATCAAATCCGTGTTTCAGACAATTCATCTCATGTTGTTTCAATTGTAATGATAATAATACAATAACATGTCCAAAACCCAACCAAGAATATTTAATACAAAAATCACTATAAAAATGAAAAATATCAACATGAAAGGGATAAAACATCTAAATTAACAAATATTTATTTTAACTATTAAAAAAATGATCACAATAATTTTTTTCAAATGAACGTAAATATATTTTTAGTTAACATGGTCAGTGGGGTAGATTACCACTCAATGCATTCAATTAAACACTACATATATAATTATAGTCCAAGAAAACATGGAATGTTATTGACATTATTAGATCTTAGACATTCTTCAACAACCTTTATTTTTATAATATTAAGAATTATGTGAAATTAAAAAAAATTATTCCATGAAATGAAATAAGATTTAACAAAATATCAAATTTAATAAATTTTCGATAATATATTTTCATTTTAGTATTATAGAAAAATCCTAAAATGTTTATCATAATCCTCATAACAATTAAATAACTAAGATACCATCAATATGTAGTAACACAAAATAATTCATTAAATTGTATATGTATATTCTTAAATAATTTAACTTCATTCTTACACGTCTTACAGTGTTTTTTATTTTATTCTGTAACAATTACTTTTTCAAATTTTGGATATTAATTTTCTCAAAGGATTATTAAATCCCAATTTACTAATTTCACAATTTTATCATGAGAAAAAATATTAAAACAATCCAAATATTTTATACGTTATTCAGTATTTCTTCATATTCATCTGTAATATCATATGACTTTTAAGAAACATTATTACTATAATCATTTGGATACCATTCATGGGATTTTATCTATGTATGTTTATTTTCCTAATTTCCATACACATTAAATTTAAAACATTTAATTATTATTGATACCATTAGAAGAAAATTATTCCCCTGCATTTCATTAATTGAACTCCTCATTTTTCCTAAGAAATATATTTCTCTATAACCACCATTACCAGAAATCAGCTATATTTGTTTTCTATTTATACAATTACAGTGGTGATTCATCACACACAATTGACTTGTATGGTGTTTAATATTTTATCCAATTTGATACTTCTCACCCGAAATTATGTGAAACACCATACACCTCATGTATTTTTTTTACAAAATTCAGATGGGATTAGTTTTTTAGAAATAACTCAATACATATCATTAGACCTATACAACAGATTCCTATCACCAAATTCAATCCTCTATGGTTTCTCATTTTCAAAACATTTTCATTGTCCTTTACAATCATTTTAATCATTGTTCCACTTGTTTCCAGACATTTACTAAAAAAATTATTTTTAATTATACTAAATGGAGTAATAAAAAGCATTATTATAAATACAAATAATAATAATATTTCCAAAAACATGTCACATTCTATTCTGTTCATTTAATTAATCAATGACTAACCATGATTTTTCTTTATAAATTAGACATGATGGTTATTAAAATTTTCAAACTTATGATTAACAACCAACATATTAACCCTCCACTATTTCTAAATATTCTAAATTATACTCATCTAATGAAATCCTAACATCTAAATAAACCTAAACCATATCTCCATTTATAAACACTAAAAACAACAACCATAACCTACCCAAAATTATTTGTTCAATATAAATTAGTTTTCATTCATTCATTACCATGATCCTACTTATTTAGATTTTTTTTATTTGTAAAAAAGATCATAGAAAAGTTAAATCTTCAAAACCTTGTAAATATTTTAAAATAAAAACAGGATCTGAAGCACTTAATCATTATTAAATAATGGAAAAGATTCATTGTTTATGATGAGTAATCATAACTGAGAATTTTAAAATTTTCATATTCATACTCATCATTAAACATTATAAAAACATATTAAAAAGTTAGAATTGAGAATAAAATCATATTATATCGTGGAAAAAATACATTCATTAGTCATTTGAAATATATAAAACCCATAAGAATGTTTTTATTTTCCAGAAAATTCAAATTAATAGAATAATAATTTATAAAATATTAATATAAATTAGATACCCATTAAAACTCATAAAATTCATAGATATAAAATCTATGTGTCTTGGGTAGTCATATTCATCACATTTTTAAGTCTAATTTTACCTATAATAGAATAACTTATAATAATTTAATTCAATTGATGATTTCCCAAGAGAATAAACCATTACCCAATATAACATAAGACTATATTAATGTCGAAAATTTTGTTAATATGTACTTGTTATGAACCATTTCATTAAATTAAAATTTATAACATTCAAATTTTATCTATAACATTTATTTTAACCGACAATCAAAATCACTTTAAAAAATATCATTAAAATAATATGAAATTTACTATTATTTTGAAAACACTATGAAAATAAAATATTATGAAAAAATTGAATTTGAATTTACACTAGAAATAAATGAAATAATAAATAGGAAACACCATAATGATGAATTGCCTTAATGGTGGGAATTGTTTTTATATGTGGAAAATATTTAAATATTTTATTTTCATAAACTTATGTTATGGTAAAAAATGATCCATACATAAAATGTTTAAAAAAATCATCTTTATACCATTAGAGTGAAACTCAAATAATGTAGAAAATTAAACTATAAATCATTGTAGTGTATAGAATTTATATCCTGAAATAATGTAATTAATATGGATATGGAGGTAATATATTTGGAAACGAATCAGTAAAAATTTTAGAATATGGTTTCAAAGGAAAATAAATTACCTAGAGTATAAAATAGATGCATACGACTTTTTTCATCCTTAATAATTAAATTAAATTATTTTTTAAATACTTAAGATACATTTTCATGTTTATTATATTATTATAAAACATTTTCATTCAATATATCTTCTTTTGGTATTTAGTTACTTTATTGACATTAATTACAATAGATGTTTTGAGGTTATTTAGTTTATAATCTATAAAAAAAATTTATTAGTTGAACGTGGTAATAGAGGATATAGTTAGAAAAATACATACTTTCAATGAGTTAATAACTATTGTCTTTATAAAAATAAAACTGTTATAACTATCCATGTATGGTGTCTTTGAGAAATAATATATGCCACTTCATGGTAGTGGTAGTTCGTACGTACACATGAGAAACATTACCATTCTTTGATGGATGGATGCGAGGAAAATTTAATATTAACTATCATTAGAAAATTATACTTATATCATATGTCTAATAAATATTCAATAAAATCTTGTATAAGTACATTTATTGTAGATGTTTATGAAAAAATTAAATTTTTTCACTTCACCGAGGTGCTAGTCTCCACATACACATGAGCGACATTTTTATTTTATATTTTTTTCAAATGATGTTGAAAATATTTCTTCCTTAAATTTAATATCATTTATTTAATTTAATGATTCCAATTTAGATATATAGATAAGTTTCTAATACATTTTATTTATATAAATGAAGAACGAAATGTGGAAGAACTCAGTTAACACCATTATATCTTCCTTACATATCCTCCCTTGGATCAAACAATACACATTTTTATTTTGGTATTTTTGTTATAAAATGAACTCTATGACATGTAAAATATATTATAGGGTGAATTTTGGTATATTTTGATCAATATGAGGTCATAAAAATATATATATAAGTGAGGTGTGATGAGTTCCTTTCATAAGTGAGGGGAGTAACACTTTTGTAAATTTCCATCATTTTAAAATAATTTTATGGTTTCATTGATATAAAATTGGCCCAAAAAGAAAGAAATGTTAAGAAATATTTATGGTAAAAATAACCTCAACCAATAGGATATGAATTAGATATTTTGGACCTGATCTCATTTTCAATCCTTTTAACTCATTGAAACCTCTAATAAGGTGACTAGCGTTTTTTCCATGGAGACTTATTTTAACAAAATATAATGTTAATATTAATAATAAATATAAATATTTCTTTCCAAAATCAAAAATCCATTTTCTAATTATAAATTTCTATTCATAGTAAAAATTATAATTAATAAAATATGAAAAACACAATAAAAAATTGTTTTTAGATAAATACCTTATAAGCAAAAAAGCGAATTTACAAGAAAACCATGTATAAAAATTATCATAATGAAAATTATTGGATTATTAATAAATTTATGAGATTTATTTGGAATTTAAAAAATAATTCCACAAACAAATGTAAATGGTTATAGAATGATTTTAATAAAATGATTAAAAATAATTCATTAATAAGAACAAAACAATAGACATGATTCAAAGGTTTCTAAATTTGGGAAAAAAATTTAAAATTATTTTTATTAATTAATATATTTTTTTTATATAAAATGGATTTATAATAATTTATGTCATTCTAATATAATGATATTATAAAAAAAGTAATACTATTTTTAAAAATAGCTATTTGTCACTAGTCCTGAAAAATAAACCATTTCAGATACATCACAAAAAATAATCTTAATATACTTTCTGAATGAATATTTTAAAAAATAATTTTATTTAATAAAAGGCATATTAAAAAATTAAAAAATTTATCATTAAAATAAAAATAATTTATGTAATGACAAACATTTTTATAGAAAAAGTATCTTTAAAAAATTAACTCTTCTTAATATTCATTCATATCAATTACTAATTGAATGAATTATAATATATAATTTCATATAATGAAATTTAAATATATTATTATAATCATATTTTAAATGTAGACTATTGAGGTTATTATAATAAAATATAAAAAAATTTAAACAAGAGTTCAATGGAAAAACTTTTTTACCATTAAATCATATTATTTACATATACATTAACCATAAAATATTAAATAGATTTTTTATTTTTTATTTACATCAATAATTATTATTCTTGTGATGAATACATTATAATTCATGGTTTTTTGGATCCGTGTTTCATATAACATATCATGTAGAAAAATGTTTTATCTAATGAAAAATAGACTTGAAATTCTCTTTATGGCGCACCATTTGTTTCACAAACATGTCTTCTCGGGCCTTATTCAGCTCCAATTTTACCCTAACTTCCTAGATATTATTGAAAAAATTACATGATATTGGAATACAAACCAAGACATGATATTTGATGTTATATGTTCTAATTCATTATTTTCTAACATCTTTAGTCTTATTCTATCCAATAGAACATTCAAATCCTTTTAATTTTAATAAATCTTCATCGACATTCTCCAAAACAGGATCCATTTTTCATAAAAATCCACTATCCAAACATGAACCTATAATAAATCCATTCTATATAATGATATTATTCTCCCACTAAATCAAAAATATCATCAATATATGAGAGTTATTATTACCCATTATTCCCTTAATTATGTAGATGGGTGAACTTAGAGAACCATATACGTTGATTCCACAAGATCGGAGTTCCTGAACTTATAATTCAAAACATTTATCAACTAGATTATAGGAGACATGGGATATAGAATTGAATTTTTTAGGACCTTTTATCCTAGAAATCACACAAATTTTACCACACACACACTCAAGTAAACTAATGACTCATAAAATAAGAAAACTTGAAAACTAAATGAATGCATCAAAATTGTGACACCTAGGTTTTCTATCCTTTCTAAATGTGTTTTATATTATAATGTTATCAATATTAATAATTTAATTTTAATTAGAGTTTATAATACATTAAAATCAAAATAAATAATTACTAATATCATATAAAATTTCTTTCTTAGACATAATACTACCTATATAAGAATAGCCACCACATAAATATTGTATGTCCTTACAGTTCATCCAATTGAACAAATTTTTTACATTAAAATAGATCACAATAATTCTATAGGTGTGTTTCAATCCCCTATACAATTTATAACCATAAATATCTAATTACATTGAATAATGAAATCTTACCCAACACGTTTCCACTTAATATTGAGGAATCACATCATACATTTTTCTAACCACTTATCAGTGGAAATGTTCATTTCACATGTGATTAAAATATATCTTCTTGTTAAAATCCTTTCTATTTGAGAGATTTACTATATTGTTGAACTGTAACTTAATATCAATTAAACTTTTTTTATTTCTCCATTCATTTGAATAAGAAAAAAAACATGATATATGATTTATTCAAACTAATATAGACACAAATGATGTATGTTTATAACATAAAAATAATAGATTACATTTATATGTATGAATAGATAAATTAAATGTCTTTAAATGGATAGGAAAAATTTATGAAATTAAAATGAATAACTCACATGGATTTTTGAATTAGTTTATAAAGGTATATGTGGACCATTTCATGGAGCATATATAAGAATATTATTAATTTTAATGAAATTAAATTATATGATCAATATATATATATATATATATATATATTATAACTAAGAAACCATATTTATTTAATGGATTTAAATGTTAAAAATAAAATCATCATTGTATAAATATAACGAAACTCCAGTCATAATCATCTAAACAAATCATCAAAAATAAATCATTTATTTTCATAATCGGTATGTGATATATATCAAATAAGCCTAAACATTTTTTTTGTAATGGTGAGATTAATGATTTTATGTTTTAATGGATCCATAATCAATTTATGGATTTGAATTTTATGTATATATAAATAAATAATTTTTTTGTATCACAACTCTGGAAATTAAAATCCCATTTATGTTATAGTATGACAAAAATACTTCCTTGTAATATATTCATATTTATAGACAAGATGAGTTTGTTTAAAATATTACTATGGACATTGGTTCTCCAAGAGCCACAATTTGAATCATTAGAATTTGTCCTAATGATTCAAAATAGATAATTACAATTTATTCCCTTATCTAGAATATAAAAGTCTAGAGTTAAACTATATTTATTAAAAGGGAGAACAAAATTGATCATTGCAGTAGAGAAAATATAGGCAATGATGCATTCATGGGTCAAGATATTCATGATTCATAAGAGTTGAAATAAGATTAACCAACAGAAGATCCTTGGTAGGTGAATGTACCATATAAAGAATTATGATATTATTCAATAGAGAATGAAATAGAACTAGAGATATACGGGGTTTATTAATATACATAGATGACATGTTGTTAATTAATATATGACACACATTCATCCTATACAGAACTAGTAAATATGATATTTTTATAATTATCATGTTATACAAATAGATTTCGAACAATATTAATGAATGGACAAATTCAATATGATGTATATATATGAAACAACCACAAGGGTTTATTGTATAAAAGAAACAAATAATTTATGTAGGCCCCTAAAATTAATATAAGTTTTGAATTGAGTTTATAGATCATGTAATGCTCATATAACTCAGATCATAATAAATAATTCATTCATTAATAAGAAATTGATCCCTATGTCAATGAAATTATTGTGGGATTTCCAAAATTTAGAAAGTATTATATGGTAAATAAATTCCATTCTTACTATTTTAAATGGCATGGTTTGGTTTATTTTTATTTATAAAAGAGTGAAAGAAAAATCTTATAATCTAAGGATCAGTATCTATTGAAATATTTAACTACGTTTCAACATAGAATTATTCAATGTACATTAAAAATGTATTTCAATAAAAATGATGGAATAATCCAAGATAGTATTTTTGAATAATTATATGTAATATAGATGTAATAATGATTTTTAATTTGAAATAAAAACAAATTTAATTGAATTTGTTATACTTTACTATGATTATATATCATAAAATATTATATATTCCACGCATAATCATATAATAAAAATTTCAAAATATATATAATGGGATGTACATAAAACAATTTTAATCAAATAAATGATGTTTTATAATAATATAGAAAACAATAAGATACCCGATAAGGGTTAAAAACATAATATTATAATTATTTATAATTACTAGTTGAGATTAATGTTGATAAAGGTTTCTAGTTCATTATTGTGTGTGTATATTAATTCTTATAAGAACCAATAAATGTAGTTTTTGAATAGAAGATTTATCACTTGGAATAGATTAATATTTGAGAATGTGGATCATATCAGAGTTTTCTAGGTTAACACGATATGAGTGTATATATTAATATAGTCCAAATTAGAACAATATAATAATATGACACTTTATAGGGATCGTCCCTTGTAAAAATTACATAGAACTATCAAGTAATATTTAAAAGCATTAATATTGAGTGAATATTCATTGACCCGTTGAAAAAATCCAAAAATTGGAATAAGCATTAGTATCATGTGATTCCCAAAGAGTGGGTTTGTTGGAAAGGGTAGATAATGTATGTTGGCATGTGATAGATTCATTTTCCTAGAACCAGCATTATCATGTACTTTTGACTATAAAATACTCTATAGAGTTAAATATATATTTATTAGTTTTTGAAAATGAATTTTATAATATTTTCATTCAATATATACTAATTTCCATATAATCTTATTCATATTGGTAATATATATAAATTCGTGTTTTACTAATAAATTGGGTATATGTAGATAATACTCATAATGGTATTTTTTATGGTTTAGATACATTTGTGTTATAGGAAATAGTTTATATATATATATATAATGTGTTGTGCCACTATAATCAAAGATACATATTCCTATAAAATTCACACTTGGTGATATTTACGAGGAGTTAATCACTAGGAAAACCCCATTATTAGGAATTATATACACAATATATCATTATAAATTCCTAAATATAAGTGGGTATAATGGTATTTTCACTTGAGATAAATGATAATGTATATATGAAGTCAAGTATTTGAAAACATGTACTTAATTTTGAAAAATACAGTTAGGGAAACATATACTACATATGGTATATCATAATAGATATGATGTTAATTGAATGATCAATAAATTATTTCTCCATTGATGGTTATGAGCGAAATATCTTAGATTCATGGATTGAGAATAAATATCATAACACATATAATTTTCTATGAAGATAACTATAAACATCATCATAGTTGTAAAATAATGATTCATAAAATGTTAATGAGTTATGATATATGTACGCATCATTCAAGATGAGGTATTATTTAGAAAATAGATTATAATACACATATTTTTTCCAAGAAAGGATATCATTAGTATAAATTTTCCATTTCTCCATGGGACCATGATATGATTCTAGATAAGGATCATGTAAATGTGTTGGACTCGCTTCCATTGAGATAGTAAACTAGAATGATATAATCTATGTCAATCTAGAAGCTCATATGATAGTGTAAAATGATATTTATTAGATTTAATGTAATTTTATTTCTATGAATAATGTCATTCTGTGTAATTTTTATTGTAATACAACCTCGAGTTAATCATTATATGAAATAGAATATTTTCATTTTTATTTCTAATAATATTTCAATGTTTTCCAAAATTGTGCATGTGAATATTAAAATAACTATTTTTGGATATCTCATATTGAGTGAATTTTACAATCCATATAATTATGTTATTGGAATGGTTATTTCATGTTGATATGTTAATTAGGTCACATAGAAAATTATTTAAATAAAAAATAAATGTTCAATAAATATTAAATTACACAATAGTGCAATATTAATTTTCTAAATATTTTTTTTATATATTTGATGATGCATTCCATAATTTTTATTAACATGTGGTTTAATTTGAATTAGTAAAAATATGAGGTTCCTAATTGTATTTTCTAAATTCTAAACCCATGATGTATTTTTTCATTTGGATTTTTTTATGATTCTTATCCACCAAATATATCTTTTATATGTTGATAGAAAAAGGGAGGTCTTTCGTATGGCATATAGAGATTTACAGAGATACAAATGAGATATTCACCAATGTTTGACATAGGGATATTTGAATGATCATGATTCATCATGATTATATCAAATGTATCAAGTCCAATATCTCAATCTTCATATATCATGTGTACAAATTTCTAATGGGATCAGTTCTTTGATTTTTGTTCAATGATGAAAATGACATTGAGTTAGAATCAAATAAGATAATAATAACATGATGTAATTGTTACTTGATAAAACAATAAAATTATAGATCCTTTTGTTTATATACAAATATTAATATTTGAATGAAATTTTAAATATCAAACCCAGAAATCAGATATTAACTATTCCTAAATACATTAATTCGATTAATATTATTTTTTGAATTTATTATTTTCAATGTTTTTTATTCAATTTTATAATGTCCTCTAAATTTTATGGATTTTGAACCATGAAATATAAAACAGTAATATTGATTTACTTTACAATTGAAACTCATTTCACTATACATATATTTCTAAATATAATTAATTTTGGAGATCATTAATATATAATCATGAAATTCCAATTATTTATCCAAAAATCATACATAATTAATTTTTGATCTCAACAAAATCATGTCCTCTTCGAAAATTCATTAGTTTATGTTTAAATTAATAATTGTTTACACAACCATCATGACATCATGATCATCAATATTAATTAGATAAATCTCTATGTGAAATTGGATGTCAGAATAATATTTCAGTTTCAAAAATAATAATATTTGATTTTATAATAGGATTTCATATTTTAATTCAATATATAAACACATAATTTCTCTGTATATATAATGAATAAATAGTACATGATAAATTATTGTTCAAAAAATTAATTTCCAATTGAGACATATTTGTAGATATATCTCGTCTTCATAATTATCTTTTTAATTTTCTAGATAAAACGAAATCATTTATATAGATCCAATAAATCCTTATTCACATTTCAACATTCAACACCATTTATATAATATTCCAATAATCCTATATTTCTAAATAATTATGAAATTTTTATATTCCTACATTTTATCATCATAGTACATTATATTATTGTTTTTGTAAACTTTGAAATCATTTTCTCTTTTATTTCACTTAATGATATTAATAAAAAATACTTATATTGTAATAACTTCATCTCTTAACATTTATAGATTATTTATTGGTTAACTTCTTGACACAATTCTATTTATCCATCAATGAAAATTAATAATCCCAAAATGATATTTTTGGGGAATCATTTATATTTTTATTTATTTATTATTAAATAACTAGTAGAATTAAAATAGAAAAATAATTCTAGAAATAAAAAATATCAATAACATAAATATAAAAAAATATAAATAGAAAACTATTTCTAAGTAATATTAAATTATTTATTTTGGTAAATTTAAAGATGAATATTATTATTCCATAATACATTATATTATAAAAATATAATCATTTATCAATTTATTAAAATATTAATTTTCTTCATCATTTGGGAATAATTATCTTTTTATAATGTGTTTCTATCACCAAAAAACATGTTACTAATATTTTAAATTAAATTTATAAAATTATAAAAAGTTTCATTAATGTAAAGGTTGATGTTTAATTTTCAATTATTAGACATATTCTCTTTCAAGAACATGTTCAGATTTCAGTAAAAAGATTTTTTAATTTAATATATATATATATTAGTGTGTGATTTTCTATAATGTATAATTCAATTATTACACACATTATTTTTCTTCATAACATTCATAATAAATGATTAATTTGATATAGTAATTGTAATTATTTTTTTAATATTGGAAATCTAACTCTTTATCCTTTTGATAAATATTTATATTTTAATGAGATAACATGAATGATTATTATATATGTTTATATCCCCATGTTTAGGGAATTATATTCTTTATATTATATCCCTTAAACTCATTTATATCCATTATAAACCATTCATTATTTGTAACTGATTACTTTACATATTTCCTTGATAGTCTTTCAAACCACCCACATCAACCTATTAAGAATTTTACATTCAAGATACTAAAAATATATAATTTCATTTCATTATTACTTTAATAATATTATAATTCATTAAATTAATCATATACTTTTATTTACAAGATCATTAAACATGTATCATTTTTATAGGAGAATCATGGGTAGAATGTCATGTTTCTCTTGAGTTCCATCATATTTATAAAATATTTTTTTATTAATTATTATTATTAATACCTAGATGTAATTTATTATAATTTAAAATTTATTTGTTCTCACAATATAATAATTGTACTCTTTATTATGTATTGCACGATCCTTATATTTACTATTTTTTCACCATTTTCTAAAATTGTTACTCAACTAAATTTATACACATGAATTTTAAATTTCATTCATGAATGTAATATTAGAGTATTAGATAATCCCATATGTTCTTGATTTTTTTTATTTTCCTGTTACAATATTGATATGCCTTCCAATTTTTTTAGTAGTATAAAAATACACATTTATCTGTATTTTCAACAATCCTTATAAAGTCATTACTTCTAATATTTTTTCATCCACAATGAAGGTGTCGACCTAGTGTTGTCCTAGAAGAGATTGAATTTTGGAAAAAAAAGTCCAAGTAAAGATAATGTTATGGTAAACAAGAAATTATTAACATGGATATATGGAATATTTTAATATTTTTTATCAATATTTGACAAATATATTATCGAGAACACTTTTAGACTTGTTGGATAATACTTTTATGTAATAAAAAGTGATAATGAATGATGTATTATATATATAAAGTAAAGAAGAATTAAAATAACTATGAAATATATATTTTTTCATCCATGAGAGTTATAAGGGAATCCAATAGATTTCATATGTCTAATGTAAATGATATTTAATATGAAACGACATATGTTTTTTACTTACAAATTAGAAAAATTGATGACACTGGTGTTATATTGGTCATGAAAATAATTTTTTAATTATATATTTTTATATTGATTTTTAGTTGAAAAATTCTATCGTTTTGAAATAGGATAAATGTATTTTCCTAGTCATTTTATAATAATTTACTTCATGTAATTTATAGTGTATTTATATTTGAAAAAATTAAAAACATTCTATGTTTTTGGATAAATTGTTTTCAATTAATATATATTTTATTAAACTATATGGTATTTGTTATTCATGACTAAATAGATCAATTAGTCTCTTCTATGTATGTTAATATATTTGAATAATGGTCAATAAACCTAATTGGATGGAGCTATAATGTATTTATTTATTATTAGTAAGTTTTATGAAATCATTTTGAATGTCATTAGATTAATTAAGATAATCCATTATGTGAAAAATAATAATAAAATGTGAGAGGTTGAGAGATACAGATATAAAATAACATTACTATAAAAGACCATATAATGACGATGAAATTCAATCATGTTCATTATTTATTTAATTATATATTTATGTTGACCCAAATTAATTATTTTGGTCTTCAAAAAAATATTATAATGAAAACCGTGGTTGAATAAGTTTTATCATTAATGCTGAATCTTTTTTGAGTATATACTATTGTGGTATGATCATATACTTCTATAGGTTTCAATAATCTAATATTTGGGTCAACATTTTCAGTGCCAGTATTCGAAATCCCTCATATTAATTTTTATAAATGACAAAATTAATATTTTTTTAATTATTAGTGTACTTAATGTTCTAATATAGTGATTAAATATTATACGAAAAGATTCTACTGCTAATTATTATTCAATAATTATTTCACTTCCACCATAATTTCAATGAATGTTTTAAATGGATTTATTTTTTTAAGAGAGAACATATTGATTGATTAAAAGGATTAAATAAAAGAAAAAATGATTTCAAGTATCACATATATCGTTTCTTTCATTTATTTAATGATTTATGAGGATTTTATGTCCATGTAATGTACTTATTTATTGAAAAAATTATAATTATTAATTGTAACATTTTTAAATTATTCGTGTAAAATCTATGATGTTTTTTATTTTTTCCTAAGATATATAATTGAAATATCATTAGTTATGTATATTTAATTGATAAAAATATATCATTAACTGATGATTCATAAATCTTTTAGGAGTTTCATTATATATACACTAATTCACCATCATATTATGTGTAATATATATATATATAACATGTAATTAATTTAAAATTGTATTTTAATTGGTCCAAGTTATCATTTGATGAAAAATGATTTCATTTTTCGAGAAAATATTTAAATAATGTAGTTTGAGGAATTTTCTATATTTTAAAATTATTATTTAAACGTGTTATATAAACTCAAAAAATAAAAAAATTAATTTTAAAAATTGACAAGAATAATTATCATATATATAATGAGTTTTTTTAAAAACATTTTTCAATTAGTTTACTTGTCTTTGAATTTCTTAATATTTTATATATACCGTTATTGAACATTTATACAATGATGATTATATATAATAAGAATATTTGAAATCCTGGTTGAGCATCAAAATAAAAACTAAACACAATTGTAATGAAAAACAATTCACTAACTTTAGGGGAATTTTTACCACTATTTTAGTACAGATCGAAGTCATTAATATTTATGATATTGATAAAAAGTTTCAAATAATACAAGTTACATATTTAACAACAAATGTTTCAAGATGTCTAAATATTATTTCATTATAAAAGGAATGCATTTTTAAATATGAATATGAAGTTCTATGATCAATTAGTAGGTTTTTGTATAATTAAATATTCAATTATTTTAAAAAAAGAGACAAAAACTTTTAGTATACATGTGTACTAGAATTATATTTAATCTTAATGAATTGAAAGGAGAGGATTTTCATTAAATTATTTTCATTATTTTTTTTTAATTTTCTATATAAAAAGTCACACAAATATAAAATAGTTAAATAATAGAGAATGTGTTTCATTAAAATTTATGTAGAATCTAAATACTCAAATTGATTGCATATATATACATTTAATGTATGGAAGATTATGATAATGATAATGATTATAAATTTAGAAAAAAAGTTATCACTTATAACATGGAATTATCATAATTAAATGATTAAATATGAAGGAAATTTATATTTGAAGGATTTCAATTATGGTTCAATTGAGAGATTTACAGTGTATTATTATATATTAATAAAAGCCATAAAAATGATGACGATTATGCAATAATTTTTCACAGTGGAAGAAAAAATAGTTTAGTAAGGAATATTAATTTGATAAAGGGAAATACTTTATTAATTAAAACGCAAAGTGAATTAATTTATATTCTACATGTGTAGAGGAATATGGTTTTGATAAAGTAGTGTTTGATGGGATCTAAAATTTTAATAATTGGAAAATTATTATTAAAGTGGTGAGTAGAGAATAGCTTTCATGTGATAAAAATGGTGATTGAAATATCAAATATTTTTATATTGAAATAGATTTTTTTCATTAATGTTATTTTATGTAATAAAATTTCCATCTATACAAATTTGAGAGTGAACACAAAATATTCTAAGAATATTCCCATAAATTAATTATTTGGGATTTTTTTCATTATTGTAATACAATATTCTTTATTAAAAAGAAAAAATAAATTTTCCACAAGGTATTCAGAAGTAATTGAATGAATGAAGTTTTTAAAAGTGTGTTTAAAAGGATAATGAATTTAATATTTTTCATTTCAAAATACATTTAACAATAAATATTATGTTTTATTTTGAAATTATGCCCATGTCATTAGTGAATATTCCTATAAAATTGAAAATTTTGAAATTATTTAAGTTTACATGATGAAGGTAATACATAATAATGAAAAAGATCAATATATGTAAATTTTAATATATAATTTTTAGAGAAACATAGAACTCTAAATGAAATAAAACCCTTTATTTTTTTCCTCAAATGATAATTTTAATAATTATATTTTACTTATAAGCACTGCATTTGAACATAAAATTTTTATACTTTTTAATTTAATAATTATCCTTAATATTGTTAATATATAGTTAAATTTGTGTAGAGTATGACCCATTTATTTTAAATATAATATTGGTAAAATTCTAGAAAAAATAAAATACAATTTTATATAGATAGCTCATGGTACTGTTTTTATGAGATCATTCATATTTTATAGATATTTTTAGTCCAATAGAATCTATGTCCATAGAGAATGAAAATATAGGATCATTTAGAATACAATAAAAACCAAAATATTGTATGTAATGAGTTAGTTTATTAGATACATACCAACGAATTCGAAAAAGTATAAATGGTTTGGAAAAAAATATCTTTAAAATAACTTGCATCATTTGTGGATTAAATGTTATAAGAGATGTTATTATCTATGTCTTGGGTTGTTACTCTATCTAAATGTATTCACATGTAAAATGTTTTTAAAAAGTGTGGTAAATATTTTTAGGTTATGATGTATAAAAAATAAAAATAGAATCTTATGGTTTCATTATTGAAATCTCATATATTGTTCATATGAGTTGTTGAAATTGTTTATTAATCATATATATATTATAATATAAATCTCATGATGTGAACTATTAGGTGAAAAAAGATCCTTCACATTATTGAATAATTACTATAATATAATTGAAGTATTTGGGGTTTCATTGATTGATGAGAATTTGAGATCAAATATGTTATTTCATTATTGATAGTTGAATAATATTAAAAGTATATTAAAAACGATTCATGATCAAAGAAATGTGATTTTTAAATGAGAATAATGTCATGAGATGCTATTAAGGGAAGGCCTCGAGTTGATTAATAATGAAGTAATAATGGAAAACCATTTTCTAATTATATATTGTATAATTAATAATATATTATAATGAATTATTGGGACTATTTTTTGGAATCAATTAAATAGACATATTGTCTTGAAGAATATGAATAAAATTACTTTTGGTGTAATGTTTTAACCTGAATTCCAATCCTATGACCAAAATAATATTTTCACATGACCATTGGGGTGATCATTTGTAATAAAGGCTAGAAACATGTGTTGAGATGTTAAATATACTATTTGACGAATTATATATCCTCAAATATACCCCATTCTTCATTCCATTGTTATTTTTCCAAATGAATCATCAAGAAGGTTCTATAAGTCAAAACGAACTAGTAACAGATAAAACCAAAATCATTCCCCTATCTTTTTTTAGTTTGTATTTAAATAAAATACATAAGTTATTATAATGGATACATATTTTTAAAAATGTAAGTTCAAATTTGTCATAGATTTTATAAAAGTACACAATTTAAAAAAATAATTTGAAACCAAATAAATAATTAAAATGTTTAAAATTACACGACCCAAAATAAAATTCACTATGTATAACATTAATAATGAAATACATAAATTATAGGCCTCTTATACTCCCTCTAATATAAAAATTACTCCAACACCATGGTAATGGATGAATACATTGATCACCCCACTCTATAGGAAACAACTGTTACCATACCTATAAGTTAATGGTAAAAGGGAAGTTTCGTATTTATTGATTGTATAATGTACTCTGTTGGAATAACACTAAAATGGATATCCACCATGAATCAAAATAATTACCAATACATGTTCATACCTTGTGGGCTTCTATGTTAACTATAAAATGCTAACCCATTCTAGTATAATTTATAACACTGTAATAATTTTTTTAAAAGATGATACCAAATGAAAAAGTGTAGATACATTTATGTTAAAACATGTTTACCATTGAAAAAATGAATGTCTAAAATGTATTAGAGGTAACACATCAGTGAAATTTATTATTATTACTATAAAAAACTTCATGAGTGAAAATAAAATAGTACTATTAACTTTATTAATTACTAGGGGTGCCATTCATGTATTAGAGTAAACCTATGTCTACCATGGGTCCACTAAAATTGTTCTGATATACCATATATCTAATTCTCATTTACCCAACTAATTTATCTAAGAAACATACAAAATAATTTAATCCTTTTAAAAAACTAAATAAAATTCATTTGTTATTAAAAATAAAATTTTACCTACCAACACATGGAAGACCACACAATCGCATGAGAACCCTAAACAATCTATTTACAATTGGTTTAATATTAATATTTTAAAAAAACCTAATAAGAAAAAATTGATAACAATAAATTATTTTTTCAAATTAAAATCCAAAAGTTATTTTATAATTCAAATATGATTATATTTAATCCCTTTACATGAATTTTCATTTAAAATAGATCACACTAAAAAATTCTATGTCTTTTTCAAAAAAACATTAATCCCAAAATATAGATTTTATTTAATTCCTTAAATATTTATAAGATGATCTAAATCAAATATAAATTATTCAAAAACGATATTATGGTTCCATAGATCATTCAAACTATGTACATCCATATATCCCCAATGTAGTGGCCAAAAATTTTATGAATGGAATATCCCTTTTCATATTTATTATATATAGTATAAATCATATAAAACAACATATATAACTCAAAATAAACATTTTTAAATGAATAATTAATTAAAGAATGTGGATTTATTGAAATTAAGGAACATATACCAATGAAATAGTAACATGGAATTTTGAATAGTAATGTGACCATTATGAATATTAATTTGGCCAGTAAAATAGTAAACTCATCATTGAAAGTATAAATAAAATTTATTCATCTTATAAGTTATAATATCATATAATTATTTCAGATAATATATAATTTTTTTAAAAATTTTAATAATTGATTTTTTCTATTTTTTCAAATCATAAATATTTAATTAAATAATTATAACTAATATTATTGTTTAATAGAAAATAATTTTTATTAAAAATTATATTTAAATTTACTTTGTTATATCCTATAATTATAATATAATTTTCTGATACCTAACATAATTTCTTAAACGATTATAAAATCAGTTTTAATTTTAAAATAAATATTTTCCTACTAAATGATTATTTTTGTTAAAAAACAAATTTCTTATTCTTATAATATTATTTTCATAAAATGGATTTCATTTTTGAATTTTACACATCAAAAAATATTTAGGGTGCATTTTTTGGATTTTTAAGAAATAATTGAATTTTTTGCAAACATTAAAATATGATAATTTGTGAAAACAGATAAATACAGGACTTATAGTTTCTTATATAATGTAAGGATGATGTAATATCAAATTATAAAATAATCATTGATTATTTTATTATATTTATTGACATGTTTGAAACTATTGACATTCTTAGGCCTAAATAATAATCTATTGAATAAAATAATGAGAAAACACCCCTCTCCTCCCCTATAAATTCCTCCCCTCCCCACCTATTCTCCTCACAAATTTCAACATTTTATCATTTTTCATTTTTAGAAAAATAATCTTGTCAGAACCATTCCCCATGTTATGTTTCTCTAATTCTCATCAAAGGACCAAAACCTTTTCCCAATGAAGGTTCTCAAGGTGGAGATATTCAAGAGGTAAGTCCGTCATTCTATTCCTTTTAATTTATTTTCAATTACATTTAATTTATTATCTTCTCATATACTAAATGTATCATAGAGTAATTATAACTCTTATTATACTTTATATATCTATATTTTATTAGGTTAATGGAATAATTCATCTTCTAATCTAATCCTTATTCCTTTTATTCTAAAACTGAAATCATCGCATGTGGAGTGTTAATTTACTGCCACCGTGGAGGATATTTACTACCACCTTTAAGGATAGTTACTGAACAATCATTTTTTATATAATATATTATTATAATATAATATGTTTTGTAATATTCATGAACCAACACATAATTATGGTGTTAAATAAAATGATAAAAAGTCATAATGATTTTAAAATCCATGAAATAAATTAAATCATTTTAATTAACTATTTATCTAATGATTCGTCATCCTACCATGTACCCTAATGTCATATAATAAAAAATAAAATTATAAATTTTTATTAGTAACTTATAATATCAATTTTAGAGAAGCATTCCCATTTTACATGAACTTCCATGCTTATATGCAAGCATACCGATCATGAAATCCATGAAAATGAACACTCCCAAATCATGAAATTGAAAACTATATCTCATGAAAACTCACATAGATGAACATAATAAACAATATTTAATAAAATGAATATAAAAATGCTAAATGTTATTTAAATTAATGAATTTAATTTTATTATTAAGGATATTAATGTGAAAAAGCATTCAGAAATAAGGTAATTTGATTCTCAATGCCAACTCACCTTCATTGGGTTTTCCCTCATTCACACCATTTTCAATATAGATGTTCCTCTAATGTTCATTAAAAATAATTTTTCCCTTAACTTTTTGTTTTTGCGATATACATGATTTTAATATTGTTTTGTGACAAATGCCAGGATTTTTCAAAACAACCCTTCTTTTCAAAATTACAAATTTTACTTATAATTAGATTATTTCATATTAACTCATGACTGATGACTCCTATACAATCTATGATATTTTATATTAAATTTGGTAAGCCTAAAGATTATTCCAGAGTGTATTATTTTTTAAATTAAACTCAGTCCTTTTCATGGGTTAATTTATGTCCAAGATTGATATATATTCTATGTGGCGTGCATGATATTATAAATGATATTACATGACATGACCTCCCATAATTACATTTCATTATAAAATGTCATTATGTGAATGGTTTTACTATAATTATATAGATCTCCAATTTTCTCGATAATATGATGAATCTCAATAGATAATGCGACATATGTGAGAAAATTATGCTAGATTTATTAAAAACAATGTGTGGTCTTTGACCACATAGACATAATGATTAATTTTTATACACTTCTGCATTCTGTGACATGATCTAATGTTCTATTTCATTATTATGAATATGATAATTTTCATATATTATGATGATTTTGAAAATTCTCACCCATGTTTCATGTCTCTTATGGGTCATCCTATTAGGATTTTACCTCACCATGGTTTCATGTCTCTTATTCATCCTCTTATTTAGATTTTATCTCAATAATTCTTTTGATGTATATCCTCAGGTTAATTCCTATAATATGAAGAACACAAGGGCAAATAATAAGCTAGATAGGAAGGAATTAAATAAATTTTTAAGTTTTATTATGTATAAATTAGAAACGAGGGTAATTTTCCCAAGACACTAGACCATAGAATCCGGGTTTTTAATGCTTTTATGGTTTTTATATTTATAATTTTTTAATAATCATATAATAAAATTAGGTCACTATAGTTTTTGTTAATGAATAATTTGGTTAATTTTGGAATTAGTATTACTATTCCTTAGTGAAAACCTTTAGTATAAGAATATGTATATTTATGCACCTAGGAGGATTTTTTTTTATAAAATGAAAAATACATAGATCCCATAAGATATTAATTTTGACTTAATTTATGAAAGGAATAAACTACTTATTCATGTCTTGTGGATTTATTTTTTGTTCTCAATATTTATATTTCTAAAAATGGTGGAAACGTTGGGAAACCACAAAAACAACCCACACATGGGGAAATGGATTGATTTCCCAAATAGCGCCCCCAATTACTTGGGAGGTGGAGTTCAAAATTTCATGGAGATGGATACCTAAAAATCTTAGGATATGAACAATAACCAAAAATAAAGTGGAACATCATCCTTAATCTAAGAGGGTGAAATTGGGTATCGAATTACTTATATTGCAATGACCACTGATATTTATAAGATCTTTTGATCAACTCATCAAAGAAAAGTGGGTCAACTAAATGGATAATATTTTTCCATGTTTCAAAACATTGAGATGTGGAAGGTGATTTTGGATGTTAACCATTTAGATAGACATGACTACTAATGTGGGAATTCATTAAGAATACCATGCTGAAGGACGAAATTAAAGAGATGGAGTGGGAGGACATTAGGATAATGATTCTTAAAATTAATTTACCACAATGTTTTTGTAAAAATATGGGGATATAATTCATAGAGTTGAATTAAAAGGAAGGAGAATCGGTTTCAACCTACGAGGAAAATTAAATAAGGCTTTCCTGGTATGATTTGGATTGTTTATCAATAGTTATATTATAATTGATAGATTCAATAGTGGGTTAAAACCAGACTATTGAAAGGATCTATATATTCGAGAAATTTGGATATATGATGTAGTTGTTCGATGTGCACTCAAAGTGGATATAGTTTTCAGAGTATGGTCTAATGGATATGGTGATAAGAAATGAAAAATGGATTTTTAATCTAGGGGATCCCATGAGATAGGTTTGAATGAAATCTCAACCACTGACATGTCAAAATTGTTTTAATAAGAATCATAGTAATTACATCAAGGGTATAAGGAAATGCTATAAGTGGGTGAGAGAAGGAAACCAAGCTCATGAATATCGATGATACATGAGGAATTAGAAAAATGTGGTAGAAGAAAGGATACCACCACCCATGGTTAAATACATCAACTATAAAGATAAAGGGAACCATGAAAGCCAGTGCACTAAACCCAAATTCTTAGATGGTAATTAGAATCATTCACAACCAATGAAATAGGATAAATGAAAGACTTATCCCATCACTAATTATAAGGTGTATAATTATAATTATGTGGTGACAAGTATATTAGTCATTCATTCCAGAATATAAAATGTACTATTTCATTGTAGTTCTATTAATTCTTTAATATCTTTAATGATTAGGAGAACTACTCAAAAACCACATAAAATTATATAGGATGATATCTCTATTAGAATATAATATTTTTATGTCATTAGATCAAAAATATATAACCTCTCCTTGTTTAATGTTTGTGGATTGAAACTCCTAGGAAATCTGGTTCAAAATCATTTGGGGGATTGTGATGCATTTTTTGGCCTGGATTGGATATCTTTTTTAAAATCCAACACCAACTATCAGTAAAGTTACATCACTCTTAAAATCCCATGAAAAACTCTGATTATATACAATTTTAATGAGGATGATTAATCTTCTTTAAAATCCTCATCTAAATTTTCGATATTATTACCTTATGAGTATCATCTGTTGCTATCATGATTGAGATAGAGGAGAGAATCATGATCAAAGACATTCCCATTGTGAGGGACTATACATATGTGTTCCCAAAATAAATTCATATTATTCCTCTGGGTAGAGAGGTTATGTTATTAGATAAACATATTCTTAGTTCTCTTTTTATGTCAAATACACCTAGGAGAATATCCATCATTGAGTATGTGGAACTGAAGATGATGTTTCAAGGGAATATAGATAATGGTTTTACATGCCTCAGTGCCTCACTATGGTTTTTATTACTATAAATCATAAAAAAATAAGTAGGATTCAATGAACCGGTTTATTGATTATCATGAGCCCAAAAATTCCATATAAACAACAAGTATCACCTTCAACGAATAAATTACTTGACTGATTATATATGTGGGGTCATGTATTTCTCTAAGGAGGATCATTGTTCAGGATATTTCCAATTATATATGTGGAAACAATATATTCCAATTAACTCCATTAAAAATAGGTATATAAACTAAAAGTTCATAGTTATTCAATTAAAACTCACTATTACTCCATCAATATTCATAGATGTGATGAATAGAGTATTTTAAGATTACCTGGAATTTTTTTCATAGTCCTTAATGAAGATATTTTGATATAATCGAAGAGTAAAGAGGAACACTAGTTTCATTTTAGTACAATGAAAAATACATCGTGAAGGTATAAAAATTATTTAAGGTTCAATAAATATTAGTTTTGGATGGAAGAAGTATAATTCTTGTGGAATGATATCACAAGTAATGGAATATATGTGTACCCTTCCAAGACAAAGCCTATTAAAGAGTGTCCATCAAAAAAAATATGAAATGGAGATATATCCTTTCCAAAGGACAAGGGGGTTTTATAGGTGATTTTTTATGAACTTTTCATTATATTCAACCCCACTGAACAAGTTGACCCGATGGGGATAAATTCTCATCTTGACTAGGGAATGTGAAGATTTATTTAAAGTGTTACAAAAAGAATCTCATCATCGTGAAATTAATCAAACATCAATCAAGTGGGAAACATATTTTAGTATATAGATATGGTTAAAATATGTGATTAAACTGCACACTGATAAAAAATGATAAATTTAAATCCAATTCCTCATGGACTTTGAAAATTCAAAGGAAATATTATCCTACGCATGACCTAGTGTTGGAAGCTTTGATCATTGCATTGAAAATCTGGTGGAATTATCTGTATAGGGATAAATATGAGTTATATACTTATCAAAAGAGCCTAAAATATATTTTCCCATATAATGAGATGAATATTCACCATCTATGATGTTAGAGCTCAACATGTATTATGAAAGATCAATCCACTACCATCCTAGTATGGTAAGTAAACTGGTGGATTCTAAAAGTAGAAACAATCCTATAACACTATCAATGATGTGAATTGAGAAGGATCCAATATTAATAGATTTGAAAGGATGTAAATTGGAATCATTAATTAAGTAACATAATCAGTACTTTCTAAACCGCTCATCAACCATCTACTGTTGATAAAATTAAGGATACTAGAATAAATGATGTGGAAATTCACAAGAAGGTTGATTTTTTGAGAAATGGGACATCCAATGAGATTAAAGTTGATGAGGAAGGAGTTGTTAGATTTTTTTCAGGATTATGTGTACCATATAATGTATAGATAAAGAGGGTGCTTCTAAATGACACATATAGATCAACCTTCTCTATACACCCAGGGAGCACAAATACGTATCAAGATCTCTGAGAGAACTATTTGTGGGAAAATATGAATATGGATATCGCTTAATATACATCAAAATGAATGGTATGTCAGTAAGTGTATTATTAAATAAAAATGTTTAAGGGTATGGTAAAACCATTACCCATATCAAAATGTAAATGGAAAAAATAAACATTTAATTTTTCATCACACTTCTGAAAACATTTAGATGAAACAAATCTAAATGTGTTTTTGTGGATAATCTTATTTTAAAAAATCACATTATAACAATTTGAGTGCACATATAAGAGGATAATATTTCACAAATATACATCAGAGAAGTAGTAATGATATATGTAGTTCCACTACTTATTGAATCTGATTGAGATCAGCAATTAACATCTATGTTCTGGAAAAGCCTCCAAAATTCTCTACAAAGATAATAGAACTTCACTATGTCTTATCATCATCAAAATGATGAAAAAACTGAAAAAAACATTCCTACATTATAAATTATGTTGAGGAAAATTTATATATACATTAATAGTTTATGTTATAAACATATTCATTTGGTTTAGTTCTCTTACAATAGTAGTTGACACTCAGAAATCAAATGGCTCCACATGAATCCATTTACTGGAAAAATGAGAACACCACCACATTTGGATGAATTCAATGAAAATAAGTTAATGGGGCCTAAAATGGTTGAATAAATGCTGGGAAAGGTGAAACCATTAAACAAGACATAAGGGAAGCCCAACATTGACAACAAAACTATGCAGACAATAATTGACAGGACTTGTACTTTGAGGTCAAAGACATGTTATTCCTCCACAAATCTACATTGAATGCGATCATGATATTTTGGATGATTGGAATGTTGGGTCCCAAGTACATCGGATCCTTTGAGATTCTTGACTGATTCAGAGCTATGATCTATATACAAAAAATTCCACCAACCATGTCTAAAGTACACGATGTATTCCATATATCCCTCTTGTGGAATTACAAACCAAATCCCTCTCATATTCTAAATCTAGATGTGGTATAGTTGGAATATGATCTATCATATGAGGATAATATTTTGAAGATCTAAGAAAATAGAGGTAAAACTTTTCTACCCAATAAGACTACTCACCTTGTCAATGTACATTATAGGAACCATAAGTACGAAGATGCAACATGGGAACCAAAGGTAGTGATGAAGGAGAAATACCATCACATGTTATTAATAGCTATTGTAAAACCTAATTTCGATGATGAAATTTCATAATGAGAGATAAATTTAACGCCCATAATATTATCCAGGAAAACTACCATTTGTAATTATTATATAATGTATAAACCATATAAAATCAAATAGATAACTCAATACAAACTTTTTAAATGAATAATGAATGAAATAAGAGGTAGTCTAGAAATTAAGGAACCTATACCGATAGAATAGTAACATGATAATTGGAATACTAATGTGACCATTAGGAATATTAAATCATCCAATAGAATTGTAACCTCATATATTAAAGTATAAATTAAATTTATTCATCTTAGAAATGATAAAATTATATTAATATATAATAGTATAAGTAAATTAATGTTTTAAAATTTATTAATTAAGTGTTTGTATTTTTGGAAGTCATAAATATTTATTTAAAATTTTATTATTAATATAATGATTTAATATAAAATTAATTTTACTAAAATATATTTTTAAATTAAATTTTTGTTTTCCTGTGATGATAAGATAATTTTATGAGAGCTCACTTTATCTTTCAAAGTGTTATAAAACCAGTAAGACTTTTAAAATTGGTCTTTTCCATGTTAATGGTGATTTTAATTCAATATAATAATTCTCTTATTTAAAAAATTATTTTCATAAATGGATTCCAATTTGGAATTCAACATGTCAAAAAATGGTTATGGTTATTTTTTTGGTTTCCTCAAAAATACTTTAATTTTTTGTGAATAGTAAAATATGATAATTTATTATGAAAGCTAAAATCAAGATTTATTGAGTCATAGATGATGTAAGAATGAAATAACCCCAAAATATTTAACTCTACTTAATTAATCTATTATATTTAGAGATAATTATAAAAATACTAATAGTATTGGAAAAATAATAATAACCTATCAAAAAAATAATGAGAAAACACCACTCTCATCCCCTATAAATTCCACGTCTCACCACCTCTTCTCCATAAAAATATAAAGCATTATCCTTTAAAAATGTTTTTTATGATTATATTGTCAATACCCACCACCACATCAAAAATATATTATTCTGATCTGAAAACCAAAACCTTTTCCCTATAGTGGTTCTGAAGGAGGAGAAACTGAAGAGGTAAAACCTTCTTTCATTTCAATTTCTTTTCTTTTCATATCCTCTCCTCACCTCCAACTATTCTATAGACATTATAACTCTATTGTATTTTATATTCCTTAATTATATTATGTTAATTTAACAAATCATCATTTATTCCCTTCACTTTTTCTTTTATTATAATAATGACAATATCATTTGTGGTGTGTTGAATTAATATCATATTGGTTGTTGAGTTTTCATTTCAGACTACCAATTTAAAAAATGGATATTAAATAATAACTATTTTTATATATTATTATATTATATATATTATAATATATATAATTTTCTGGAACCAATATATAATCTGGATGTAAAATAAAATTAGACATGCTCATAATGGTCATAAATTCTGTCAAATAAATAAAATCATTTTCATGCACTATTTTACTAAGGATTCATACTCAAATCACATAAAAAATGGAATACAATACCAAATAAACATAATTATGTTAATTAATAACATATACTTTATATTCTGGATAATCATTACTATTCTACATGAACATCCTTACTTTTATACAAGCGAACAAATCTCAAAAACCATGAAAACGAACACACATAAAAGATGAAATTTAACTCTATAACACATCTAAAATAATATAAATTAATTTCATAAAAATATATTTAATCAAATTAATGTATTAATTTTAATGAATTTTTAAATTAAAAATATTATTTGATTATATAGGAAATTAGGTTGAGGAATCCAATCACAAGTAATAGAAGAGTATTCTGAAACCCAACATTCTTTCTTTCGATTTTCCCTCGTTCACTCCATTGTTGGAAAAAATGTTTCATTAATATTACATAAATATAATTTATTTTTATCTTATCTTCTATTTTCTGAGATATACATATTTCTATTATAGTTTTCTGACAAATGAAAATATTTATCCAAAAGAACATTTCTTTCCAGAAATTCATATTTTACACTTCATGATATTGTTTCTATTTAACTTGTGATTTATAAATCATATAAGAAGATTTTTATTACCTATCTAATTTAGGAAACCCAAATATCATTCATTAATGTATTAGTTTTTAATTGAAACACATTCATTTCCAATGTGTTATTTTATTTTTATGCTTTATATACAATCTATGTGGTATGCATGAAAATTTAAATTTTATAACGTGATGGGTGCACCCAGAATTATATAGTGCAAGAAAATTTTTTTATGTTAGAAGTGTTCTAGGAATTATATAGCACTATAATGAATTTTATAATGTGACAAATATCATGAGATAATGTGAAATATTCATGAAAATGAACATATATTTGTTCACAAGTGTGTCTATTATTTAACCACTAAGATACAATGTATTATTTTTATATTAACACATTCCATGATGTGATATAATGATTCCTCTAAAGATTATGATTATGTTACTTTGTCTTCAATTATTATTATTATGATTATGCTCACCCTTGTTTCATATCTCTTTACAATCCTCTTATAGGGATTTCGGACCACCCATCATTTTTATTTATTCTGTCACTGAATATGTGCACTAAGGAGAACATGAGGGTCAATCAAAAGATAGAGAAGAAAGAACTAAATAAATATTTGTGTTTTGTTATGTAATATTTATGTATGATCCTAATTTTTTATGACCCTCTATATTTGGATCCTGGTTTTATAATGTGTTTATGTTTTTTATTATTAAAATAATGTAATAGATATATAAGAAAAAGTAGGGTTTCTATATTCAACATCCAAAAATGTACCCCTGTAAAATAAGAATCATTATTTATGGTCTCTCGATACTCTAGGGAATCCTACAGACCTAAAATTATAAAAAATTATATCATTGATCAGAACCAAAATGAATAGAAGGGTGTAGTGTTGGGATGTGATGAATAAATGATATATTTTAGATATTTTTCTCTCCTAATTCACAAACATTGATTCCTACTTTTTTTACCCTAATTTAGAGTTGGTATTAGTTGTGATTTATGTGAATTTTAAGTGACTAATGGTGAAATTACAGCACATTAATGTGAATTTTTCATGAGGTGTCTTGAGGTGGTTTGGAATTATATAATTATTAATGTACCTCATTGTTTTAGTGATGTTAATTTTCCTACTATCTCTCATTGTATATTTTATTTTATAATCATTATCAATTTTATTATAAAACATGGGGATAATTATAATTTTATTATTGGGATCATGCTAAATACTATTCAAATCTCATTAGTTTTGGGTTCATTATCAACTCCCCACTTAGTAAATAATAATATTTAATGCCTATTTATATTAGTTTTGATATGTCAATTATAAATCATTAAATATTTTCTAATAAAGTCTTATTGAATGAGACTAGGGTTTGGTGGTAATATATGATTGATATATTCTAAAAATATAATATAAAATCAAATATCCGTGAATTAAAATTATGGATCTAGTTAGGTGGTCCCTAAATTATAAATCAGTACATTTTTGGGTTTTATATGCATTTTTTAAAATGGGCATGGGGTTTCAGATTGGCGATACAAAAATAAATGATTAGAAAGTATACCACGATGTTAAGATTAGCTAGATCCATTTCAAATCACAGTAGAAGTTATGAATGTAAGAGATTGATTTTGGGTGGTATGATGGTCTGATTACCTTTTAAACATAATTATTTGAGCAGTACTAGAAAATTGGCAATTTGCGACGAGCCATTTTAAAGGGAACAATTTTAAATAATATTCAATAGAAAATCAAAAGGCACACACATGAATTTCATAAATCTAATATCGAAGAAGATCACATAAGGAAACTTATTTCAATAGTAATAAACATTTATACAATTTCATATGTGGATAATGTTTCACAAAATTTAAATACCAAAACTAGTAAATATAATATGGTTATAGAATATATAGTTGTTGTCTTCAGTGTAACGAACTATAATTTTTTCAATTTTATTACCCTTTTAATTGTATAAAGGTGTCAAATTATTAATGTAGTATTAAAAAAGTCACATGAAACACATTATAAATACAAAAAAAAATTATATTGACAAGATTGTTAAATTTTGAAAATAATTATAGCCATAACAACTGAAGGTATTATAATTGGATAGAAAATGTAAAATTTGATAAGAAAAAAAACAATTTTATATACCTGTTCACCAAGAATTTTTATACTGAAGAATAACATTGTAGAAATGATTTAGAATATTAGAAATGAAATATTCATTTTTAAAATGAAAATATGTTAAAAATTTATAGAAAAATGATTTGACTAAAGAGAGAATTAAATATGGTGTATTTATATAAGCAATATTACTCATATGAACATTAAAAATATTAAATTGGAAAATTAATCATGAAATTTTAAATAGTATTCTCTCTATTTAAAATAGTAAACTAGTTTTTGGAATAGTTTCAAGATATTTAAAACTAGAAGCTTAAATTAGGTTGTCTTATAAAATGAAAATAGTGAAAATTGATTCCATTAGACAAATAATTAATTGTTTTGAAAATGATAAATTAATTTTTCTTCTTATTTATATATAACAATTATGTTTTATTTTTATTTAAAAGATAAATATAAAAGTTTAAAAGAAATTTCATATCCATTAAATTTTCAAAAACATTATTATTCTTTTTTGTAATTATGATATTAATTTATGAGACCTTATGTAATTTTTCACTGGGTTAAAATTTTATTATAATATTAAAATTTGTTTTTTTCATATAGATGAAAATTTTATTTGAAAATATTTCACACATATTTATAATTTTATTTTTCAAATAATGGATTTCAATTTTTCGAATCTATATATCGATAATTGGTGATGTAGTTTTTTTGTATTATTCTAAAATAGATGAATTTCTTTTGTGAAGAGTGAAATATGTTAAAATATGTGTAACGTCCTAGTCCGGAGCCCCTCCACTAGTGCCCCGTACCCGGTTCGACACATGACCTCAAGCGCGTTTCCCCGAACGCCAGAGGCTACCGACCAGCAGCGAGGGACTAGGTGAGTCGGTGGGGAAACTATGCCCTCATTCGGTAAGGTACACAAGGTAAGAAAACAACAATAAACAGCGAAAGCAGTTACAACATGCATAACAGGAGAAACCAAACAGCAAAATAAAGGTAGATATATAATTATGATGACAAAGATGCAGTAGGTACAAGTATCTAAGGAAAACAGAAAACACAACAACGTGCTGAAATACAACTGAAACCAAGTGAAAAAGAAAACAAAGTAAGCTCCTCAGCATTGTGAGCCACGACTCCGTCCCATGCTTCCCAGCTCCCGGTGCAATCAAGATCCTGAAGTAGAAGGGAACTTTCCCTTATCTATACCTACAACAACATAGTCTGATTGGGCCCAAAATCATGGCCCAAACAGGGTGTGAGATACAATCCCAGTAGGCAACCACCAAATGATCTATCCCTATAAGTCAATGAATACATGGCAGTACTAAAACAAGAAGCAGTAAACAGAAAATATCAACAACTACATTCCACAGTTCTAACAAGCATAGCACACAAGTAACCATCCAACAACAAAAGTAAACATGTAATCCTCTGGGTAGCTCTCACAGTCTAACTCTTATGGTTCAACCTATAAGTACTAGCAACCCTCTGGGAGGCACACACAGTCTCACCCCTCTGGTTCTACTACGTAATTAAGAAGACTCTAAAGGGAAGCCCTGACAGTCAATTCCCTCTATAGCCTCATATCGTTCTAAAGGCTCTCTGGGGAAGCACTCAACATCAATTCCCCATATAGCTCGCGTCGTAATTAAAACACTCTCTGGAGAAGCCCTTCCATCAATTCTCCACTTGGTCTCACATCGTGATTTAAAAGACACTCTGGAGAATCCCTTTCGTCAATTCTCTCTTTGGTCTGCTAATCTGGGCTCTCACAGTCCTGAGTAACTAATCATGCTCAGTGCGTCTGTATCATCCAAGTAAACCTCAAGAACTACTTGGATATCAACTAAGGCTCCACAGTAAAATAAAACAACAGTCTGTAATCCTACAACTAAGCATGGCAAGGAAAACTGAGCACAAATGAAATACTCTAATCACAAGCAATAACCTCTACTAACGAAATCAAGCAAAGCAGTCAAGCAGTAAGGGCAAAACTGGAAACACGCAATACCCCATTCAAGGGTATTTGTGGAATTTTCACATAATATTCATCAACTTTTAACTGAAAGGCACAAACCACCTACCTCGATCCTAGGAGATCAATATACGTGAACCTCGACGTCCGATTCCCCTTGGAATGATGTATATCTGAGAAAACGCAAAAAATTATCAACCTAAGATATCATGGAAACGAGGAGAAATCAAAAAAAAACAAGGCTAATGAAGAAGGAGGAACTCACCGCTGTGCTTCCAACGCAACTGACCATGCTCGAATTGGAGAACGGACGGCGAGGCAATCATCTGTCGAAGATCCGGCCATAAGGGACCCTTCGGACGGCCGAAAACTAGAGAAGAAGGTGAATATGAGGGTTAGACACGACACCGGTCCATTTCATGAAAAAACAAGTACAAGACGTGTAACTTTAGAGTACACGGCGTGTACTTCTAATTTTTCTGTACTCCAAAATAACTGGACTCCACCTCAGCCTTACACACCGTGTGTGTGGCCCGGACATGGTCATCACATGGCTTCGATCCGAGGAAAGAGTACACAGCGTGTACTCAGAAAGTACACGGCGTGTACTTCTGAAATTTCCAGAAAATTCATTTTTCTCAAAAACTCCAGAAAAAAGAAAAAACATACCTGAAAAGAGATCCGGGTTCTTACAAACTTCCCCCCTTAAAGAAATTTGTCCCTGAATTTCCTATAGAGGCGGAGAAGGAGAAACCCCGATCAACTTCGGCCACTACGATCGTAAATCGGCTTCCCTCTCCCAGGTCTCATCCTGTACTCACCAGTGCTGCCATAGCACTCGTACCAGAGGAACAGACCATCCGTGGAGAACCTTCGAACTACGATCGACAATCCGGATAGGATGCTCCTCAAACGACGCATCCGTTCAAGCTCGACTTCCTCGGGCTGAAAGATGTGAGACAGATCTGGAAAGTAGCGTCTGAGCTGAGAGATGTGGAAGACATCGTGCATGGCCTAATACCTCAGAGGTAGCTGCAACCGATAGGCAACTGGCCCCACTCTCTCCAAGACCTCAAACAACCCAACGTACCATGGAGAAATCTTACTCTGCCTCTGAATACTTTTGTGTCCCAACCTCGATGCGACACGGAGGAAAACATGATCACCAACCTTGAAATCCAGAGGTCATCTCCACTAATCATCATAAGACTTCTGTCTAGACTGCGTTGTATCCATCCTCTTCTGAATCATCTCTATCTTCTCTGAAGTCTCTTGAACAAGACGAGGTCCCAGAAAAGCTGCCTCTCCTGCCTCCAGCCAGCATAAGGGTGATCGGCATGGCCTACCGTACAAAGCCTCGTATTGCGCTATCTGAATGGTCTCCTGGAAACTGTTATTGGAGGCGAACTCCACCAATGGAATATGATTCTCCCAAGAACCAACAATGTCGAGGATGCAAGTTCGGATCATATCCTCAAGCACCTGGATCGTGCACTCGGACTGGCCATCAGTCTGGGGATGGTATGCTATACTCAAAAAGTACCTGTGTACCTAAGGCCTTCTGAAGTCCCTGCCAGAACCAAGAGGTAAAGCGCAAATCTCTATCTGAAACAATAGAGCATGGAACTCCATGCAGACAAACGATCTCTCTGATGTAAATTCGTCCCAGATCATTGACACTGAAGGTCTCCTTGATCGACAAGAAGTAAGAAACCTTCATAAGTCTGTCAAAGACAACCCAAAGAATCATCGTTTCCCCAAGGTGACCTCGGGAACCCGGTCATGAAGTCCATCGTAACATCATTCCACTTCCACTCTGGAATGGGTAATTACTGTAAAAGCCCTACTGGTCGCTGATTCTCTGCTTTCACTTACTGACAAGTAGAACATCTCATGAAAAAACCAGCAACATCATTTTTCAAACCTAGACACCAGTATTGGTGATGAAGGTCCTGATACATCTTGGTGATGCCAGGATGAACTGCCCAAACTGAGGAATGAAAATCACCCATCAGCTCCTCGTGTATGTCCGCTGGCACCCATACGCGTCCTTGGAAACGCAAGATCTCATCCTCGCCCACTGTCCACCCAGGAAGAGGGTCCCCTCCTGAAACAATCTCCCGCAGGACTAAGCCTTCCGAGTCTGATAGCTGCCTCATCCATACCCGATCAAGTAGCGTGGATGTAACAGCTACAGAAGATAGAAAAGTCTGTCCCAGTCTGTCGTGCACCTCCAGATACATCTCAGAGAACAGAGCCATCAGCTTCCACTCACTACTAGCCTCCCGAACTTCCTGAATCTATGTTCTCCTACTCAACGCATTAGCCACGGTGTTGCCCTTTCCCGGCATATAGGCAATCTCAAAATCAAAAGACTCTAGATACTCAACCCACCTACGCTGCCTCAGATTCAGATCACACTGAGTGAAGATATAATTGAGACTCTTGTGGTCAGTGAAGACCACAAAGTTCTCTCCCATAAGATAGTGTCTCCAACAGCGCAAGACATGAACAACAACTGCCAACTCCAGATCGTGTGTAGGGTAGTTCCTCTCATGTGGCTTCAACTGCCGAGACCCGTACGCAACGAATCCATCTCCCTGCATAAGCACATCTCCCAGCCCGATACCCAAAGCATCACAGTAAACAGTATAGCTTATTCCTGGCTCTAGTAAGACTAGTATCGGTGCTAACGTCAAACTTCCTTTCAGCTCCTGAAAGGCTGACTCACAAGAATCTGACCATAAGAACTTCACCCCCATCTTGGTCAGACCTTTCAAAGGTGCTGCTAGACGAGAAAAGTCCTGAATGAAGTGTCTGTAGTATCCATCCAGCCCTAGGAAACTCCGTACTTCAAAGACGTTCTTCGGATGCTCCTAGGAAACTAGAGTTCTCACTTTCTTTGGGTCCACTGATACTCCAGCCTCAAAGATGACGTGACCCAAGAAGTGAATCTGGTCCATCCAGAAGTGGCACTTCGAGAGTTTAGCATAAAGTTGATGCTCTCTCAGTGTACTCAGAACGATCTCAAGATGTGTGGCATGGTCGTGTCGAGTGTGAGAGTACACCAAGATATCGTCCATGAAGACCACGATGAAGGAGTCCAAGAAAGGATGGAACACTCGGTTTATCAGCGCTATGAAAACTACAGGCGCGTTCATGAGGCCGAACGGCATGACTGTATACTCGTATAGACCATACCTACTCTTGAAGGCTTTTAGAGGTATATCTTATGGTCTAACACACAACTGATGATAACCGGACCTCAAGTCAATCATCGAGAACACCCGGGCTCCTTGAAGCTGATAGAAAAGGTCATCAATCCGCGGCAAGGGATATCGTTTCTTGACTGTCAACTGGTTCAACTTCTGATAATCCACACAAAGCCGAATGGTACCATCTGCCTTCTTCCCAAACAGAATAGGTGAACCCCAAGGAGAAGTACTGGGTCAGATGAAACCCATAGAATGTAGCTCCTCCAACTGCATCTTGAGCTCCTACAACTCAGGTGTGTCCATCCTATAGGGAGGAATGGACACTGGTGCCCCTCTTAGCACAATCTCAATAGAAAACTACACCTCATGCTCCGGAGGCAAACCTGAAAAGTCCTCTGGAAAGACATCCATGATGTGATCCACCGCTGGAGGAAAGTACAACTGTGGAGTCCCCTTGTCATCCAGATAAAGACTAGAAATTAGGGATGTCACCCCTCCTAGCCCAAGATGCTCGAGTTTTCGCCCGACTCGCCTGAACGTCCCATTCCCCTCTATGAAGGAACGATTCACCTTCTGGTGAGATGAAACTGACTCTGCGGTGATAGAAGTCGATGACTTCCTGAAAGGGAATCAACCAATCCATGCCAAGGATGACATCATAGCCTGTCATCTCTAGGACATAGAGATCCCATAAGAAGCGATACCCTGCAACCTCGAGAGGTAAATCTCTACACTGATGTACACTAGATGTACTCATTCCCAAAGGTGTGTCTAGTGTCAATGAGTCGGCAGAAGAAAAGATGAAGAGTCCAAAGCTCTCCACAACGGAAAAAGAGATACAACTATGTGTAGCACCAGTATCGAAAAGGGATGAAGATAAAACTGAGGCTACTAAAATCGTACCTTGAATAGTAGAAGGGTCGGGATCTTACTCTTGATAAGTCTGCTCCACGGTGAAAGACTATCCTGCACCGCAACCCTGCACCCCTGACTGACCAGTCTGAGCTGAACCTCCCTGCTGGTGCTGAGGGACTGGTGGCTGACTGCCACGACCTCGACCTCCACCTCAGCCCGAACGGCCGGAAGAACTCCAGTTCCCTGACTGGTGAGAGACTGGTGGGGCTGCTTCTGAACGAGTAGTCATGGAAGAACCCCGGTCACCTGCTGCTTGTGGGAAAACCTGGCAGAAATGCTGAAGGTGACCCAACATTCCGCAAGATCAGAACTCCACGGGGTCTCTCTGTCACGGCGGCCTCGTGTGCCCTGCCCGGCCACACTGGTATCATGTCACCTGTTTGCCTGATGATGCGTCTCGCATCCTCGAATCACCACGTGTAGGCTCCCTACAGTGCTTCTTGATATCATCTAAAGGAAAGCTAGCTCTGGAAGCAGAACCGCCCTGACTCGAAGCTCCAGAGTCTCTCAGATTGTGCTCCGCAATCAGTGCCTGGTTGACGATGGAAGTAATGGAGGTGAGCTGGAAGATGTTCACCTGTGAGAGAATCTCCCTCCTGAGTCCATCCTCAAACTTCCTCGCCAAGAACACCCCAATCCTATCCCGAAGGGGTTTAAAATGCTGCAGATTAGTGAAACGAGAGGAATAATCCATTACAGATAGAGTACCCTGCTCTAAGATCATGAACTCCCGGGCTCGATCGGCTCTCAGGGTCTCCGGGTAGAAGTAGTCGTAGAACACGCGCTGGAACTCCTCCCAAGTCATAGCCTGCTGCTGACCCGCCTGTGAGATCACGTTCCACCACCTCTTAGAAGAGTCTCGGAGGATGTAGGCAGCGAGATTGACCTGCCTCTCTGGAGGCATCTCTAGATTCTTGAAGATAGTCAGCATGGCTTCCATCCATTACTCGGTAGCCTGTGGTCCTCCCTCCCCCAAAAATGTGGGAGGATGCTTCTGCTGGAAAACCCGCGTCAAGTCTGCCATAGACGAGGCAGGAGGCGGTGCTCCCTGGAAGGTCTACATCATCCTCATGAAATATTCCCTGAATTTCGCATCAGCGCCTGCAACTAGTATGAAAACTGGTGCCAAAGCTGGCTCGGCTAGGGGATGGACATGAAGTCTTTGATCTTCCATATCCGGCGTCTGATCTCTACCTGATGACAGACGTACGACCGTAGGAAGTCTCAGAGGCATAGCTCTGAATGATCAAAAGCACAACTTAGATCAGGAAACAAGGACAGGGAACACAAGAGTACAAAATGGGAACAGGGGAAGAAAAACACACAAGATTGCAAAACACGACTACACGACATGTATAAAACTACACGTCCTGTCTTTTGAAACCACTGACATGGGCGTGTACCCCTGCCCTACAAGTCGCGTACACCTCAAACTACACGGCCTGTTAACAACCACACACAGCGTGTACATGAAAACTATTCCCCTTCCCGAGTCTCCTTACATGGCTAACCCACATGGTCCGACTAAACCCGAGACTACACGGCGTGTTCGAAACAAACACGGTGTGCACTAGACAAGGCTTTGGCGGTCCGTGTTGTTGAGTACACGGCCTTCTACACGTCTGGTCCTTACACAGCGTGCTCCGAATAATCACAACATGCATAGGTGAAGGCGACACCACCCCGTGTTGTTCGTGACACGGTCGGGTACCTGGGAAAGACTACACGGCGTGTTCCGAACAAACACGACATGTGGAAAGGAAGGTCACCCCGGCCCGTGTTGATCGTGACACGGTTGGGTACCTGGACCGGACTACATGGCGTGTTCCCTATGGACACGGCGTGTTCTACCCGAGCATCCCCGACCCGTGTTGTTAGTGAGACAGCTAGGTACACGGCTCTGAACTCACACGGCGTGTACCGACAGTACACGACGTGTTTCCAAAGTTACTCCCCCGACATCATGTCCTTCTCACACAGTCAGTGACACGACTTGAAAACTACCCGGCATGTATCTAAAAAGTACACGCCATGTATTCTGGGTTTTTCTGGGTAGTAGCTCAGAAACTGCGCAGAATTCAGAAATACTAAAACAAGGGAAAAGGATTTCAATTTCCTATCCGTGAGGCCCATAACACCTTAAATACCAAAATTTGGCATTCATTTTAAGCATGGAAAAAAAAGATTTATAAAACAACAGTAGAGAATCTATCAAGCATCTATCACAACATCATGCATAATCTACATAGAGCCTATCACAACAACATGCAATTTCTAATTCACCCTAGATGGCATGTCAAGAATGCATGACATGTGATTTATACAAGTGCCTATATGATGCATGATACGACATAACCTCATCTCATAGGGTTGTGATAGAAATAGAACTGCAATATCAAAACAATAGCTGCACAAGTCATGCGAATCCCTCTAGGTGAAAACATATCAACCATAAACTCAAAACCAGCAAACTGCAATTAACGAGGTAGTATGGCCTTTCCCTGTACACGGGTTAGCTACTCCCAATAATATCTTAATACCAAGTACCAAATCTATCCTCTCCCAGGCTAAAGTATCCAAACAGTAAAGCAAGGGAAAAGAACCCCTCTGATACCACTTTGTAACGTTCTGAGTCTGGAGCCCCTCCACTGGTGCCCCATACCCGGTTCGCCACATGACCTCAAGCGCGTTTCACTGAATGCCAGAGGCTACCAACCAGCAGCAAGGGCCTAGGTGATCCGGTTGGGAAACTATTCCCTCATTCGGTAAGGTAAACAAGGTAAGAAAACAACAATAAACAGTGGAAGCAGTAACATAATGCATAACAGCAAAAACCAAACAGCGGACGCAAGGTAGATATATAACTATGATGACAAAGATGCAGCACGTACAAGTATCTAAGGAAAACAGAAAACAAAACAATGTGCTGAAATACAACTGAAACCAAGTGAAAAAGAAAACAAAGTAAGCTCCTCAGCATCACAAGCCACAGCTCGGTCCCATGCTCCCCATCTCCCAGTGCAATCAAGATCCTGAAGTAGAAGGGCGCTTGCCCTTATCTGTACCTGAAGCAACATAGTCTGCTTGGGCCCAAAAGCATGGCCCCAACAGGGTGTGAGATACAATCCCAGTAGGCAACCACCCAATGATCGATGCCTAACAGTCAATGAATACATGGTAGTACAAAAACAAGAAGCAGTAAATAGAAAAGCACAACGGCTACATTCCACAGGTCTAACAAGCATAGCACACAAGTGAGCAGCCAGCATCAAAAGTAAATAGGTATCCCTCTCAGTATCTCTCACAGTATAACCCCTATGGTTCATCCTCTAAGTACTAGTAACCCTCTAGGATGCGCACACAGTCTCACCCCTATGGTTCAGCTAGGTAATTAAGCAGACTCTCTAGGGAATCACTCACCGTCAATTCCCCATATTGTCTCATATCATGCTAAAGGCTCTCTGGGGAAGCACTCAATGTCAAGTACCCGTATAACCTGTGTCACAATTAAAAGACTCTCTGGAGAAGCCCTTCCATCAATTCTCCACTTGGTCTCGCATCGTGATTTAAAAGACCCTCTGGAGAAGCCCTTCCATCAATTCTCCGTTTGGTCTTCTACTCTAGGTTCTCACAGTCCTGAGTAACTAAACATGCTCAACGCGTGTGTATCATCCAAGTAAACCTCAAGAACAACTTGGCTATCAACTAAGGCTCCACAGTAAAATAAAACAACAATCCACAATCCTACAACTAGGCATGGAAAGGAAAACTGAGCACAAAAAAATACTCTAATCACAAGCAATAACCTCTATTAAAGCAATCAAGAAAAGCAGTCAACCAGTAAGGGCCAAACAGAAAACACGCAATACCCCGTTCAAGGGTATTGGTGGAATTTTCACATAATATTCATCAACATTCAACCGAAAGGCACAAACCACCTACCTCGATCCTAGGATATCGTTATACAAGAACTTCGACGATATATTCCCCTTGGATCGATGTAGATCTTAGAAAACGCACAAAACGCTCAACCTAAAGTAATGTAATGTACATGTACGTCAATCTTTGAGGCTCTACATGATCACATCAGATTTGTGGCCTATCATAAAACACTCCCACCAACATTGTCTCATGTTTCTTGAATGATCCAAATAATCCTGATGAGTAACTCCTACTAGATCCCTCACATGTATTTAAATTATATGTGGGATAGTTGGTGAATGATCCTTTTTGTGATGAGAAATCAGTGATGATCATGAACAGTAGATAAAATATTTATTACAATAAAACTAATCGCCTAGTAAATGTATTATAGAAGAACCATATGTAAGGGGATGTGAGATGAGAAATATATAATTAAATGAATGAGAATAACTCTCATCTATTTTCATCTTAGTGGGAGAAATTAAAATTTCAGGAAGAAATATTTTATGTGGGGAAATTTTACAACCTATAATTTTATCATCAAAATTTACCTTCTCGTTATGTAAATGTGTCATATTTAGTATTGTATAATTATATAAAACACATTATCTACATGATATAACCAAATCCATTTCATTATATTGAAATCAATATTACATATAGATAATAAAATTATACATATAAATTTAAATTATTAAAATGTGGGAAAATAGAAAATATAATAACTATAATATTAATATTCGGATATACTCGATCACATAAACAACCACACTCATGAACAACACTATTAAAATGGGAAAAAATATTAGTATTGCGATATTCATTTTGAAAATGAAATATTAATATATATATATATATATATATATAACAATGATAGAAAATATTTCTGAGTGAGGATTGAATGAAATATTAGGTAGTTATATAATTAAGGAAACCCATAAGACTATTACAAATCATACCATTAGAAAAGTAATCTGGCCAATATAATATTAATTTTACCATTAGAAATAGTAGTGTGTCTATTAGAATTAAAACATTTCCATTGTAACTGTAAAAACAATATTAAAAAATATTATATAATTAAAATATATCGAATTTATGTCATGATATAAATATAGAAAAGTTTTATATATGATAAAATAAGTTTTTTGATTTTTTATTATATATATGTTTTCATTAAATTTTAATGAAAAATATAAAATTTTTAAATAAATTATAGTTACATAGTACTGGTTAATAAAATAGTATTATAAATCATTTAAATGATAATATAACTTTAATACACTATAAGTAATTTTTCAATTGATTAAAAAATTGATGATAAAAATTTTCATTTTTCAAGTTAGTAATATTTTTTTAAAAAAATAATCGTCTTTTAAAGATTATTTTAAGAAATCGGTTTTTTAAATCTACACATTGAAAAATGTTATGGGTGTTGTTTTGGTATTTTTCTAAAGTAGTATATTTTATTTCATAGGGATATAAATCAAAATATGATATATAAAAATATAGGTTAAGGACATTAATTAATGAATCATGGGAGATGTTAGTAACCATTTTTTCAAACTCACATGCTCTAATTAATTCATTTAGACACATGAATCATCACTATTGTTAGTATTGATCCATAATAACAAACTAATGGAAATTATAATCAATATTCCCCCTCTCTTACTCTTATAAATATGACCCCTCACAACCACTTCTCCTAATACCTTATAATCCTTAGATATTGCCAAATTTTTACCCATTTACCTTACCAACCATCTCCCCCATGTCAATATAGTTACAATTAACCAAAATTATAAAAAAGGGTACCTTATGGTTTATTTTAAGACATGGAACTCAAATAGGTGATATTATCAATATAACTATTTTAAATCCCATTCTTCATCTATCTCATCCTTACATACCCCAATACAACATGATATATTGACTCTATTAAATCAAATATAATGTAATTTTATTTTATTAATTGAATATGCATAATCAAATCACTTCTCAATTCATTCTGGAATGAAAACATTTTTTACAATATGGTCAATTCACCATGCCCTAGAATAATGTACTCCTTTTTTCTCCAATACCTTCATGGCTGGTTATAAAAATTATAGTTAAATATGATCATGATAATTATATTTTAACTTATTTCATGTTTTACTTTATATTAATTTTCATTTATATAAACAAAATTAATATTGTCAATGATTTTTGGTAAAATACCCTAAATGAACTAATCAATAAATGATTACATTTTTATTAAATGAGTTATTCCCATATCCGAATCTATAAAGATATTTGGGACCAATTAATATTAATTATTAAAACTAATATAATTTAATTTAAATTATATTGATTTATTACCCTTTTAAATGTACTTTTAAAAGTATCTACAAATGCAATAGACCACGAAACGATGGAAAAATTACTTTTGAACATTGATTAGATAGGTTGTTTTGTATATGTTCATAGTGAATCTGTACCTAATGTAAGATATATTCCAAACCAACCTCATTTAATTTGGGTCATTCGTTATCCCTATAAAACTCACTTCATCGCACTATTATTCTAATTTATTTATTAAATATTATTTATAAATTCCCCCCAATCATATATTACTAGTTTATATTTTCATTATTATTCATAGTATACATGTTTTTTAGGATTCCCTCTCAATTCAATTTATCTAGAGAACTCAATTAAAGTGAATCTTTTTATTTGTAAACAAAATTTAAATATAACTCCATATATTTTTTTAAACCATACATGGTCTTCAGAAGTGGTCATTTAATTACTTAGACTCCATTTTATTCCAATTATGGTTTTATGGAAATTAATAATCCATTTCCCTCCATAAATAAACATTAGCCTTATTCCTAAAAACACTCTTAAGAGACCCTTTTCTAATGTTACTCATCTAATATTTTTCAAAACATGACATAATGTAGAAATTATAATTCATGCACTATGCATATTTTTCACCTATGAATTAATAATATTTATTAATCCCATATTTAGTAGAAATTATTATTATATTCCAACTGTATATACTAGGAATATTTATTGTGTAACCCATTTCCTTCCATAGGTAATTGTTATGCCTATAAATTTTATTTTATATACTTTTATAGCACACATATTCATGTACATGATAGGACTGGTGTTCCCAAATAACACACTAATGGGACTGACTGAATTTTATTTCCAAACACTTTAAGGAAAAGTGGGAAACCAAGAACCACATTAAGGGAAGTGAAAAACCATACAAGATCACAACAATCAACAACCACAAACCATTATAGTAGAATCAAATGACATGAAAAAACATGCAGAACCACTACTAGTCAAAATATCCATACTCGTTACTGTACCCAAACAGGAGTCATCCTCCGCAGTGGTTGATTCCCATTTAGAAGTTAGATGATGCCTCCACATGATATTATCAACTTGATCCCGACTCCTCATTTGATCCATTGAGAGCTTCCCTAGACAAGGATTCTTGGAAAATATGTATTTTTTGAAAGCAACAATCACCCAATGATCCTGCTTAAAAGAAGATCTGGTATTCACTGGCCAGGGAAGATAAGAGTAGTCCTTAATTATTCTACTTCCTAGAGTTGAAGACAACACCCCTTTATCCCCAGTCATCCTTTTATCCTCACATTCTACAATATCAGTATAGGAATGGTTGTCCTAACCACTTTCATTTTCCTTATCACCCACAGAAAAATTACCCCTCTTTCCAAAGAGATTCACCAAAACATTTTTCTTTCACCCCTTGTCATTCCCCATCCTCTATTCAGGGGTGTTTCATTCAATCATCGGAAGACACCTAACCACAATTCCATTGTCTTTAAATGTTACCTTCCCTCACCCTCAACCATTGTCCTTTAGAATTAAAATGTGCAATGCAGAATGTTGATATCTAGATTATGGGCCTATTCCACCAACAAAGAGGCCTCATAGTGATCCAAATCATCAACACTGGGATTCTCCTTGTATACCTCATTATCATCACTAAGTTATGAGGGCTAAGTATTCAATCCAGGTTTTGAGTGGTCATCATCATATTTTTTAATTGATGGAAATTCATGTACGAAGGAACTGATCCCTCAAATTCTATAGTTTCTAATGGTCTGGCCACATACAAAGTAGATATGACCCCTCGCATTCTACCAGCTTCTCACTAACCTCCTCAACTCTATTCTGGTGTTTTCTCACCTGATACTCTAAAAGGATCGAATCAAAATCTTTCCGTGAACACAAACTAGAAGGGTCCTCCAAATCATACCTCATATTGCTAAACACTTCAGACACCTTCAGATTATCTTGGGTCATTGTGGCTTCAATCAGATCAGGACCATGAACATTCACCTCAGTCTCCTTCAGAACACTATCCATGAATTCATGTTCCAATGGACGTGATGAATGAGATCCCCCATGTCCATCTCAACTGTGTTTCAACTACTCTAGACCGCCCCCGGAAAACTACATAGGCTTTACCTTTGGATATTTCCTCACTCCTTGTGGTAATATGTGATTCCTGATGATGGGTCTCCAATGACTGGGTTGAGTTTCCCATTCAGAAACCCTCTGAAGAGTGTCCTAATCAATTCTATAAAGAATAAAAAATGAATCCAATTCTCATAAATCACCCATTGCATGCACCTATAATTCTCACCAGTAGTAATCCATCCAAATTCAAAAGTTAGACAAGATGCATCCACATCGGCACATACCTGAGGATTAACCGGATGACACACAACCTCAGTGCAGCTATTTGATCATAAAAACCTACTGCTGAGGTTACCTAACATTATTATAACATATGGATTCTAAAAAGGTAAATTATTATTTGGTAAAATTACCAAACCCTCAAAGAGGGTGAATCATGTTTCATATGGAAGTCGAAGGACCAGTGTAGGAGAAAAAAAGTGAACCCTGTTGAAGGTATGAGGTGACCTCGACCTAGAATGGCTGAGGTACACCTCCGACTCAAATAAAATCATGATATGTTGGATATCATGCAATCAAAATGATTCCATTTCTGGAAGACCCCATGAGGAAAAGACGAATCTATCCAACGCATCAATGGAAGGCCTCATCTTCTTAAATCGAGTAATCAGTGCGAGGTTTAGTAGCGTTGAGGTATCTGTAAACTTAGAGGATGAGATCTTTAGATTAGGGAATCCTACAAGAATATATGGTACATAGGGGCTCAACGACACTTGAAAAAATTGGGGATTCTTATCAGGATTGGCGAAGGGGCGGAATGAAGACCCTGCTTTCCCAAGGGACGGCAGTGCCCCCTCCCCTGCCAAGGGGGAGGAGCTAGAGTTGTGGTCGTCATCATCACCAACTAGAAGAGAGAATCATTAGGGTTTTACGCAAGAGCCTCAGGAACACTATAATGGGATGGGTTACATTAATATATCATGACATGATATATTTGGTACATAGAAGAAAACATAATACATGATGGGACTCTATCTATGATGTCATGTTTTCATAGTAATATTCCTTGAAATATGCTTTTATCCAGTTTTCTTATAGTTCCACATTAATATAATATCAATATCTTATGATAAAATATTTTTTATGCCATTATAAAAATATTTATCATCATTCATGGAATTTTTGAAAATATGTAATTCTATTTTAAACAAATTCTATGCTCCTTTACAATGATTATTCCCTTAGAAGGATTTATAGATCACCCCATTTTTTATGTTTTACCCATGTTATCACATGATGTTTTAGAATCATAAAAATAATTTGGGTAGGATTAAGCTTATAAAGAAATTTATTTTCATTTTAGTTGGAATTTAATAAAAAATTATCTTAGTCCCCCAAATACACATCAAGCATCTAATAAAAAATATGTTTGGATAATTTTATCTGTGTTAATCCATTTTTACTTTCAATTTTCTTCCTCCTAAAATAAAAAACATTTAATTTTTCATGTAAAAAAACTAACAATACTTCCAACATTCTAATCAAGCTAAAAAACTATTGATGTATTTAGTCAGTGATGATGTGAAGGTTTTAGATGAAAAATTCCCCATTATGTTCATCCATATAATAAATATATCTTATTCAAGATATTATTTCATGATATCATCTATTATATATCATTTTAACTCACTTATCATTTATATCCACGATCTAGTGATGGACATGTGATTCACATGCACAAAAAATATAATGTACCCAATAAAAAATTCATGATATAGTGAAATTTATGTACGCTGCAATATTTTTATGAATTGTTACTCATGAACCCATCAAAAAACATATTAAATTTTCTAGTTGGATGTTTTAAGATATATAAAATTTATTGAACTTATCATAGTAAGTGGTTTATTCTCGACTCAACATATCGCTCTAGTTATTCTATAGTGTAAGCTTCCTCTAGACCCCCATTAAGGAAATAATTCATCACATCAAATTGCTCAACATACAAACACGTCGATGCAATAATTATATAATCATCTCCATTAGTGTTAATGTTTAATATAGGTGGTAAACATTAATTGAAACCCACACCTTCATTATATTAAATTAATTTTATAACTAGACATTTTATATATCCATTCATAATATCATGATCACCTTTATCCAAATAATCCAATTTTCAATATGATTCATTATTTTTTTTGGAATGGAATCAAATAACATTCATTAATAGCATGCTGAGGATAAATATACATATTTATATTTATATCCTACTTTCTTAAATCCTTATGCTAAATTTCCTCATAAAATCAATTAGGAACCCCCCAAAAAGTTAATAAAAAATATTGTAAGCATGATGAATATCTCTACATAGGTATTCTCACCCATGTTTCTCTACAAATTTATAATTTAGGAAAATGATATTGTATTTCTAGTTTCACATGCTAAGGTATACATTCATTCTCCACATTCACAGGGAACTGAAATTCTTTTTTCCCACAAATAGTTTCAACGGTATGATGGTTCATAAACATGACACCAATATTTTAATAAAAAATGAAATCTAATTTTCCTTCTATTATTATTATCCTAGAAGTGATGTCTTATCACCTCAATACCATATCTGTAAAGGAATAATGTGATTGGTTATTTATTTATTGATCTATTACATCAGAATCTATATAAACAGATGGAAAACAACCAATGAATCCAAAATGATAGTGTCTAACCATATTTTCTAAAAAGGAATACATTTATCATTATTCTCACATTAATATTTACATTGTCTTATTTATATGACATTCATCCATATTCACTACATGTATCCCAAATTGTTTTGGTCTCCATTAGTGTAGATTCATACTCCAATATCATTCATCCAATGTCCAATTCATTCACTCATTAAAAAAATTATATTTTTTTATACCTGGAACAATTGTCTCCTAGTAAATTAAATTATTAAAATATAATTCCATTATCCCTATATGATCATTCACTCCTCTAATTTTATACCCCTGGAATTTTAAATTTAATCTCGACTCATTCTCTACCACATCCTTCTACTTAAAAAATTTAGTAAATAGATTATATTTTTTATATATAATATAAACCCACACGTGGAAATGATATTGAATAATGTCACATAATATATTTACCTTACATTGGAATTTACTGGTATAGGTCAAAAAACAATTGTGTGAACCATGTTAATTTTTTGGTTCTTTGGTGTCTGTTATTCACTAATAAAAGTAACTTTTATAATATTTATAATGATATAATCATTATATATACTAGTATACACTAACTCTAGCACTATGAAAATTCCTTGTTTCTTTTATCACCATTATCCACATATCTTCCATGTGCATAACCTATAATTCCTTAATTTTAAATCCCTAATATACATTGATAATGTAAATATATACATTAAATTTTCTATCATATATTATAAAAACACTTTCTTTACTGAAAGATATATGACCATAGATCCCTTGATAGTATTCCCTTAAACAATAGTGAATAGTGTGTTAAATCATTTATTGTCAAGCCCCTCAATTGAAATAAGATTCCTTTTAAAACTAATAATATTACACTCATTTTCCAAAATGATCATAGTCCCACTTTTAGTTTTGATTCTAGAATCACCAATTACATTAATAGGTTTGAGTTCATCATGAACATGATTTCCCCTAAAACAATTCATAAAAAACTTTATTCAATATAATTATTCTCCAATGTTGAATGACTAGATATGATAGATTATAACATTCATGACTCAATGAGATATTCTACCCTCAATGGTACAGTTTCATCAATTCCATTAGTATTTGTTGTTACAAAATTTATTTTAGGTTCCTTATATATTTCACTAAAAATTTTCTTTATATGTATTTTATACACAAAACTCTATAATTTGATCCTTGACACTTCAACATGAATCAAAGAATTCAAAAATAAATTTTTATTGTCTTCTATAATTATATCATTATATTTATTTACAACTTTCTTATTTTTTGAATACCAAAACAATGAATTTTTCTGAAATTATTCTTTTAATATCCCCACTGAGTATTACATCTCACACATCATTCAAATTCAATTTTTTATTCTTCCACTAAATTCTCATAGTTATAGTATATTCTGACTTATTAGGTAATAATGAAAAAACTAATGTACCCACATCAACATCTAAAAATTTATAAATGATTACAATTGGCATTTAATGATCCACAATACTTTGGTGTTGTCAATAAAATATTCGATTAAATAAACATATTATTGTATAACTATATCATCAGATGCAACATGTATAATGAATATGGATTGCTATAGATTTTCATGAATTCTTCCATTAATCTCATCACGACAACCAATAATCATATGTTTAAGGCCACATTATATTATAATAGATGATGAAAAACTCATAGAACTTGTAATAAAAATAACTCCCCCTCATATTTATAATCAATTATTTGTTTTAAAAAATATAAAGAATGTTATTATTCTTCTGATAATGATAATTTTTTAGCATTTATCACTTTAAAATAAAACTACATATATTAAAATGATATATATTTACATTTCCTTCTTCCATAGACAACATTTAACTCCGTATATACATCCTTAAACTTTTAAAAAAATATCTAATGATATATTTTACTTAAATTTCATGATAAAAAATGAATACAAATTAAAAAAATGATTAAATAAGATGAAAAAATTAAATAAGGAGAATAACAAAAAAATGATTTACATGTTTGATCAATAATATTTTGATCCCCAATGATGTAAAATAATTTCACTAATTTTATGTAGAAAATTACAGGGCATGTGAACACACTATCCATAAACCCTGTCTTGAATATGATTTCAAAATCTAACATTATCCTAAAGTAACCTATGTTTCTATAATACCGTATCCACATAGTATTCATGTTTCTACAATATTTGAGTTTGTAAAAAATAACAAGGATAATTGTAATGTTTTTTTTGATACTAGTCAGCTCTTATATCGTTCTTCATACATAATATAGAATATATAAAATATATTCCATGGTTACTCTTCCCCTGGACCCCTATCCAAGGGGGATCAACCCCTTAAAACACCCAACAACCTCACTATGAATGTCAAGCGATAAGTGTTTCATGAAAAGGTTTCTTTATAGGAATCATATCCATGGTATACACCATATTATTGACACGGAACCATTTTCTTAGATATACATTTTCCCGTCATTATGAATGTGCGTGTCTACTGTGGGTAAATAGTGCAATTTTTTGGTGTGGTGAAAAATTCAACAAGTGGAATGGGTACAAAGTAAATATATTGTGTTTTATATGAACATACAAGTTTCATAATGTGGATTAATTATATGTAAAACATGTTTTTTATAATAATAAAAAATAATTTATTAGGGGAATGGTAACTAACTAAACCATATATTTTATTTAAATGTTTTTACTTGATATATCGAGTATTATTATGAACATGTGGTTTGATAATAGAAATCGAATCAGTTATAAATACATTAAATGATAATGGAATTGTATAGAAAATGAACGAGATATCTCATATAAGCCTTAGTGTGTATAAAATTTTCTTTTTTGATGGAATGATTTTAGAATGTAATTCCTAGTTTGATTAGAAACATTATAGTAGATAATGTAAACTACATTATGTGCCTTGGGAGTGTATAGTAACAGAAGAACATATTAGAATTTGTAATGTTTGTTTTTGAATAAATAATATTTGCGATTACTTAGACTCCTAACAAAGTTTATTAAGAATGTGACCACTGTATCAATTGATAAGACTGTAGTTATAATTTTACATATGTAATAACATTGAGGTATTGAATCGAATACTCTTATGGGAGGGGGATTTTTTAGCTATGTGTATATATCAGTTCACTGATTCCTTCTTTCCTTGAAAAATATAGGAGGGTGTATATATTTGATTTATGGGGTTTATTGGATACAGAAACATTAGTTTTGTTTTTTAATGGTATGGTTAGTTGTTTCCTTTTATATATAACTATGGAAAACAAAATATTATTTAGAGAACAATGCCAAACACAATGTATTTGGGTTAGGGGTGAATTTTATTCATATGTGCATAGTGGAAGTTGTGGGATAAAATTCCATGTAATGTATTTATATCTAAACATAATGAAATTGAAAATCATCCATTTATGAATTTATCACCTGTAATTTTTAATTTATTAAAAAAACCAATACCAGAATTTATTATCATTGATTTTAGTTTTTCTCTTTGTTGATATAATATACCTAATAATTTATCATGTTGATGTTATCATTGATTCAAAAATATAAATGATAAATCTATTATTGGTTCCAATATTTGTTTCATGAATCTCTAATCATCTTTCCAAATATCAAGGTTTCTAGCATGAGGTATAAAATGTTTCATATCATCCCTTCATGACTGTGTATAGAAATATCTTACTTTCTCTCCATATAAACATGAGATAAGAGGGATGATTCTATCTAAATATCTCCATAGGTCCAAGAGGAGAATTAGGGGGAATGAAATTCCCATACTAATAAAGTGAAACATTTTATTTCGTATAATTTGGTTAAAAACCCAAATGAAATTTATTTCTGACTTTTCATATAATATGAGACAAATAGAAACCCCATGTTAACTTTCATAAAATAATAATAAAAATATTATCATTTCGGGAGACATGTATTTATATAAAATAATTTATACAACATATAAAAAATATTATTAAAATATTATTAAATTATAATTCTTTGATCATTAACTTGGTCCAATATATATTTATATATATATATTTTTACTAGGATTAATAATTCATTTCATTCAACAAAATAATTATTATATTCACATAAATTGTGAATTAATAATTTATTTATTTATTTTACTTATAAATATTAAATAATATATTCATTCATCTCATGAATGGGTATTTAATTTTTTAGTTTTTTAATAGGACATGTAGGTCACTTAATTTCAAGTGGAATATTATTGTGATTAAATTACAGATAAAATTATATTTAATGGGAATATTTTGAAAAATAAATAAATTAATTTATCTTAAAAATATATTTAATTAAATAAAAAAATATTTTGATTACAATTAGTGTGTGATGAATTTAATACATTTCAAAATGGTTGTAGGTCCAAATCATAGTCCAAGGGATGTATCTAAATACACATTATGGACCCCTTAGTGAAAAGTGTGTGAATTTTGAAAAAAGTGACGTCCTATAAATGCTACTGTGTAATATGATCACTTCATCTATTGTTATGTCATTAAATTAGATGCATACATGTTGAATATTCGTATATATTTTTACAATAAATCATATAATTTATGATATCAGTTGTTTTAGATCACTATGGACATTGAATTTATACAAAACATGTCATTCCATCAATGTTCCAAATATCTATCCTTCCAATTTCATGGATGTGGAAAATACTCTCATATGTATTAAATAAATGTAATATCAATTATGATGTATAGTTTTTATGCTACTTCATTGTTATTATATCTCGTAAAGGTTTATATCAATATATCCAAGTACATTAATGTATTTATACATTAATAATGTGAAGGTTCTGGGTGCAATGGAAGTGTGTTTTGGACGACACAAAATTTTGATTTTTAGCATGATCAATGATTATTCTGAGATCAATACGATGATGAACGCCAGTCGCTATGGTATATGATGATTGATTTAGATAAAAAAGAAGGAGGCCCAAAACCATTTGGGAGGATCTTTCACCTCATGTTTATAATTTATTTATTTAATATCATAAAGAAAAATAATACATGGATCATTGGTATTTTTATTCTCTGATGATGTTGATCATTCGGAATGAACCTTCCATATTTTCTCATTGCACTTGTTTGGATCCAAACTAGAACCCCTCTAACAGTGATCCACACGTGCTCTGATGGCCTCGGATAGACATGATGACAACCCTGTACTTTATTACACAATTAAACATAATTTATTACATAATCATCACTTGATACAACATAGATGATCGCGAGGTCTAGTGTCTTTGGGGAATATGATCATTAAATAATAACTTAAAACATGAAATACAAAATCTTTTTTGAAAACATCTTTTACATGACCACTACATTCCCTTGTACTTAGCATTTCATGGGATAACCTGAGGACATGCATAAAAAGGTGAGAAATAAAGCCTAGTAAGGGAATAATCATGGAATAACATGAAGAATAAAATACATTTTAGACAATAGTCATATCAATAGAGCACAAGATAATCATAAACATAATGGAAAGATAAATCATTCTAACCATAACATGGTAATGTGGAAACAACACTTAACATAGAATTATCATGAGCCAAGGCTCATTGCACATGAAGCATGAGTAAAACCTCATTGCCCATGAAGAACGAGTAAACACTCGTTTCAAATGAATTAAAATGTGTAAGAACCCATTACACATGATGTATCATGATAGTATACTTTACACAATTCATTGGAGTGCTATCAGGGCACACCCTTCTTAAACAATTTATTTCATGCATAAGTGTGCCACATGGATCAAAAAACATTGAATCAATCAACATTATCACTTATTCCAATATAAAATAATGTTTAATACATACATAAAACTCTTTAAAATATAAGTAAATGTGCATAAATGTGAATACCCTTGATAGATAAATGGTCACGGTTTTCACTACACAGTGACTCTGGCTTGGAAAAGCACGATGCAATTTCAATAGCATAACGACATGACATAAGAACTCATAAAAATGGTTGATGAGAGATAAAGGGATGTCTCATCATATTTACATGACATGGAAAGTAAGGGGATCATATTGATACAGGTCCTAAAAATTTTAATGGAATTTTGATTCATGATAGAAAATAATTTCTTGAATGTAAATAACGAGAGAGAAATTCCTTTTGAAATTTCAGCATAGTAACGGGTGTATATGGGATGAATTTAATGAGAGAGAAAGGGGTCCCCCATCCATAAAAAATTAAAGAGGAATGTATGTGGGAGTTTTTAATCCATACCCTAACATTTATAATTGAAATTAAAAACGGATAACAATTTAATGAATGTTGGAAAAAAAATTGGAAACGAAGAAAAGACCCTTAATTCGAAGTGTGCTTCCGATGGATTTAGAGAGGCTTGATAGAGGATTCTCAGGAGATTTTTTCACCTTGGGAAGATTATAGAGAGAGGATGGAAGAGGTTGGATGAAATACAATGGCTTTTAGTGAGGTGGATGTTGGATCATGGGTGGGTTTATGTAGGAATGGTGAGGGAATTATTTATTATTTTGGTTTGTGACACCTCATATTAAACTAATCCAAACCACAAACCATCCCATGGGTTTTGCCAATGGTTTTTTCCAAATGAAAGTTTAAAAAAATATTTTATAACACCAAAGTCCTAAATTCGTATGAAATGGGGTTTCTTATGTGGAGGTGAGTCACAATCCCAAGGAAAACTATTCAAAAAGACAAAATGTTTAATAAGTATTGAACGGTCCACTAATGATTTGTAAAGTAAATAAAAAAAACAAAGAATCACATTATTTTAATGGTAAAATATATATTGGCCGAATATAATGTTTATAGTAGTTTATTGACTCACTATTGGTTCATTATTATGTCGTAAAACACATTATTTATTTAAACAGTATTTAATTTTTACCCAAAAAATTGACTGTCTCAAATTTTGTTGAAATATTCAGAGTTGGATAATTTCAATGTCTTGATTTCAGAAATAATATTAATTTTATATAAATAATTTTCTATATATGGTAATTTTCAGTTTTAAAATAAAAGCAGAAATTTATAGAAAATTCATGGGTTTTGACAAAAATGGCTTCCAAACCATAATAAAAATTACAATTGCATTAATACAATTATATGATCCTTTATATTTAATAAAAATTAATTTAATAATAATAAAATTATATTTTATTAAAATTATATTTTATTAAAATAAAATTTTAATAAAATATTATTTAATTAAAAAATCCCTTAATTTATCAAAATAGATTTCTTAGTTGAACATTAACTGAAAATACTAAGTGTTCTTTAAAAACTATTTACAGGGTAACAATATTAAAATGAAAGTATATTCATTATTATATACAAAAATAATGTACATAACCATAGCACTAGGGTATTTTTAAATTACACCTTAAAACACCCACATAAGAGAGAAGGGTGAGGTGTGTGATGGTGACATACTCTTGGGGTGGATCGGATAACATCGCTCAGGTGGTAATCTCTATCAACTTCCACGTCTCCCGTTGGCAGTTCTACTCAGGATTAACATGTTCAAGTTCAGATTGAGCTTGGTAAAGAACAAAGCCCAATGACACCACATTCTTTCCAATCTCTGGAAAATGGGAATCATATGGGGAATGTCACCAGGATGAGGCCATTTCTTCCTTTGATTGAGTAAATTGGATTTGTTAAAGCCATTTGTTTATACTAATCATGTGATCACTATTCAACGACTATATTAAAAACCATCTCAATTCATAACATAAAACCAAATAATTTTTCCTTTTAAATAAACATTTTACATAAAGAGACATTTAATTAGATCAAGAGGGATTCCCATTAATTAAATCTTTGGTCATTACAATATTACACCCTTAAGAAATTTCACCCTCGAAATTTCCTCTTACCACACTAAACAAATTTGGGTAACACTTCTTCATCATTTCCTTTGATTCCAACATCGCTTCTTCAATCTAGTGGTTTCGTCACAACACCATGATGAGGGGAATTGTCTTATTTCATAGAACTTTTTCCCTATGATCTAATATCTTCATTCGTTGCTCCTCAAAATAAAGATCATCCTCTAACTGTACCACCTCTGAAGAGTGTACATGTAAAGGGTCTTGTATGTACTTCCATAAAAGGGATACATGAAAGACATCATGTACTTTGTCCATGGTAGGTGTAAGTGCATGTTGATAGGACCTAGACCTGACATGATCAAGAATATTGAAAGATACGATGTACCTTGGACATAACTTCCCCTTAATTCCAAACCACATGACCCTCTTCCAGGGAGATATGCATAGAAATTTCATGTCTCCAAATTTAAACTCATGATCTCGTCGATAGTTATCTTCATAACTCTTATATCGACTCTGGGATTCCTTGATATGATGTGGAATGGTTTTCACCTTCTCCACCATTTCTTTGACCATTTCTTGTCCAACCAGCTTATGCTCAATGACCTCCTCCCAACACGAATGTGTTCTGCACCTTTTCATATAAAGGGATTAAAATGAATCTATTTGTATGCTCGAGTGGAAACTGGTATCATAATAAAACTCAAACAGAGGAAGATGCTGATACCATCCTCCTTTAAAGTACATTGAGCACGCTCTACATATTTCCTCATGTGTTTGGATAGTCTACTCGGATTGTCCATCAGTTTGAGGAAGATAGGTTGTAATGAAGATCAGTTCAATATTCAGAGCTTGCTGAAGACTCTTCTAAAACATAGAGGTGAATATTGGATCTCGATCGGACAAAATAGATAGTTTTACTTGATTAAACCTTACTACTTCCCTGATATATATCTATTCCATTTGATCCAATGAGAAATCCTCCCGAATAGCAAGGAAGTGTGCACCTATTTTAAGACAATCCACAACAACACAGATTGAATGGTTGCCTTTGGATGTCTTCGGATGTCCGGTGAAAAGGCCTATGGTGATGTTCTCAAATTTACATTCTGCTATGTGCAATGGTGGCTTCATCTAATTAGACTTCTTCCTATATTCCATAATTTGCTGGCACACCAGGCACTTTTATGTATATTCATTGATCATATTCTTAATATTATCCCAGCAATAATGCTCTCCAATACCGCGATACATCGTTGTGTTTTCTTGGTGAATAGAAAAATTTGATCTATGTGCATGATCAAAAACATTCTTATTCAGATCTAGACATGATTGCACGCATAGTCTTTACCCAAATATGAAAATTCCTTCTTCATTAAAATTAAACTACGGGGATTTCCATTTTTCAATAACATACACTTTTTCCTGAATTCCAACATCATTCTTTTTAGCATCCAATAACCATTCCAAAAGTGAAGGTTTAGAAATAATTTGTGAAAGGATTGATGATGTTCTCTTATTTATGATTCCCATGTCCATCTTCATCAAATATAAGAATATTTGATCCTTTTCAATTTTCATCAATGATAGAATCGCTAGGTCCTTTCTACTTAGGGTATCTTCCACCTTGTTCGCTTTCCTAGTGTGGTAATGGATTGATCAGTTATATTCTTTGATCTTCTCTAACCATATTCAATGGAACTTGTTTATCTCTTTATATGTGAATAAATACATGGTGCTTTTGTTGTCTGTATATATTTCACATCTCTCCCCAAAGAAATAATTCTTCCAAATTTTCAAAGTGATGATCACTTAAACCAACTCAAGGTCATGTGTTGGATAGTTCTGTTCATGAAATTTCAATTACCTTGGAGCATAAGAAATGAATTTTTCATTTTTCATCAACCCACATCTCATGCCCTTATTCGAAGCATCATAGAATACCATAAAAAGTTCCCCATGTTTGGTTAATGTGAGAACGGGTGCAGTGATATAACTCCTTTTCAACTCTGTGTAGATTTTTTCACATTCCCCACTCTAATGAAACATTACTCCCCTCCGAGTTAGCTTGGTAAGAGGGATAGAAAATTGTGATAAATTTATCACAAATCATGATAATATCTAGATAACCCCCAGATGATATAGATATCCATTACCAATGTTGGCCTCATCCATCCCTTAATTGCATCTATTTTGGAGGGATCTACAGATATCCCATTGCTTGTAATGATATGGCCCAAGAATGAGACCTCCTTCAACCAGAACTCACACTTTCTATACTTTTCATAGAGATTCTCCTTCCGCAAGGTCTCTAGTATAGTTCTCAAACGCTCCTTGTGATCCTCCTTGGTTTTGGAGAATATCAAAATATCATCAATAAAGACTACCACAAATTTTTCGGGGTAATCCCTAAAGAATATATTAATCAAATCCATGAATATTTTTGGAGAATTAGTGAGTCTAAAAGTCATTACTACAAATTCATGGTGCATGTATCTTGTATGAAAAGTTGTCTTGGGGATATCTTCCTTCTTCACCCTTACTTGATAATATCCCGACCGCAAATCCACCTTGGAGACATATTGTGCTTCACGCAGCTGATCGAACAAGCCATCAATTCATGGGACATGATACCTATTCTTTATCATGATTTTTTTGAGCTCACATTAATCGATGCAAAGGCGCATTTACCCTTCCTTCTTCATGACCAAGAGGACTGGTGCACCTCAAGGTGAAGCACATGGGCGTATAAACCCTTTATGAAGATTCTTCTTGTAGTTTATTCATTAGCTCTTCAAGCTCTAAAACATCCATTCTATACAGAGTCTTGAATATTGGAAATTCCCCAGGTATTAGATCAATTAAGAATTCAATATCTCTTCTAGAAGAAAGACTAGGAAATTCCCCCTGAAACACTTCAGCGAATTCCCTCACAATAGGAATGTCTTCAAGGATGGTTTCTTCCTTGGACTCAATCATCTATGCCAGGTACGTGTTCTCATAGGGAAGTGATATCCACCATTTAGATGATGGAGCTAAAGAAGTTTTATCTTCCTCCTTGCACTTTTATAGAATTGGGGGTCAATTAGCCACATGGAGAGTGATTTCCCTCTCCCAGTAATTTATGTTGGCTCTATATAAGGAAATAAAATACATGCCAAGAATCACATTAAATTCCAACAGAGATAGAATGAAGAGATTTGAACGGAAATTTAATACACATATTATGACATTCGAGGAGTTATATTCATTTTATGCAATGATTTCCCTATTTTATGTACTCACCGACATCATCACTTCCGTGATTTGTGGTGGTGCTCAGATTATTCAACTAAACATCAGAGATATAAAATAATTCATAGAACCTGAATCAAAAATTATGTTCACCATTCATGAATTGATAACTAGTGTACCTATCACCACTTTGTTGTCAGCATTCACTTCAGTAGTAGTGATGGAAAAATCTCACCCTTTCTGCCTTGGAGGTTGTTGGTTGCCTCCATAAACCCTTTTCTTTGGGCACTAATTTTCAAGGTACCTTAATTCTTGGCAGTTGTAGAAATGAACCACTCATTGAGGTTCGAATGGAGCCTTACTCTCCTCTGTCGCAGATGCGAGTATTTCTTGCTGATAGTTAATAGGCTGGTTCCCTTCTCTTCCACACATAAAGCATTTCCTCACCCCCTTCAAGAAATTTCTTCGGTGCTTCTTTCAACACATTTGGAAAGTGGGGTGATTGATCTTCTTAGCACCGTTGGATTAATCCATCGGACTGCTAGCATTGAAGTCCACCTTATGCTTCTTATCCCCATGATACCCCTGAGATTCTCTACTATCTATTTCGACCTTGAGGGATCATTGGACAATTTCTTCATTGCTGTCGAAGTAATGGATTTCCAGTGCTTTCTACAGGCTAGGTTTCAGCCCACCAAATAACCGGTCAACCATGAATTCGAGGGTATGGAATAATCCAAATGCATGTCATGAAATCCTTATGATGATTTCCTCATGCAATCAAATAGATTCATCATCTTTTTTCATGATTTCATGGAAGTCCCTTTCCATCTTAAGCCAGAGGCTTCAAATAAAATATTTATCGAAAACCATCTTCCAGAAATCCTACCAATCCAACACCCTTACCACTTCCTCATGCTTCGTATTTCTTATCAACATTGACCATTGATCGGCTTCACCTTCGATAATATAGGAATCTAGAAGAACTATCTCTTGTTTGGATCATTGAAGGATGGAGAAGATCTTTTCAGTAGAGTTGATCCATTGTTTGGTGATTGAGGGATCCGATGATCCATTAGAAGTATGAGGCCTTTGTCTTATGAAGCTCTTGATTGTGACTTGTTCATTCTTAGGGGGGTTGAAAATTACTCTTGACCCATGTTTCTATACAAATATTGAGTTAACTAATAGGGATGCGTGACAATTTTAATAATTACCACACCCATCGGATTGGGTATCTCACTAGCACAGTCATCACATTGTTCTTCACATCGGTTGTTAGCCCGAGTCCTCCTATTACAGGCCCTTAGATAAAATAAATGGATTCTTAGGGGTAACACATAAAGTGTAATCAAAGGAAAAAAGTAATGAATTATAAATAAATTTTATTTCTTTAACATTTGAATCTATTGGATTTAGTCTATGTTATCCATGATTTATTTTCTAACATATATTCTTAGGAAATTTTTTGTGACCCTTAATAATGGTTCATACTAAGATTGTGAATTCACCAAATCATATCCCATTGTACTGTCATAACCAAGAGTGCAGCAACTCTAGTTTTCATGCACCAGTTCTTGTTCGAGTCTAGCTCAAAGCGGTGTTTTTGGGTTTTACCCCTGGGACACATCTATTCCACAAATGACTCTACCTGTTCTTATCCAGACATGGATTAATTAGATTGATAAATCAATTACTCAATACTCACCAAAACATTGGGTTGTTATTATTATACTTAGTATTGCCTCTAAGGCTTTACTAGGTTTTTTTAATCCTAATCCCAACAATAACCATACATATCCTCTGATACCAACTATGACAACCATACTCTTTATTACCCATTTAAACATAATTTATTACATAATCATTACTTGATACAACATAGAATATCAAGAGGTTTAATGTATTTGGGACTTAGAATCATTACATAATAACTTAAAACATGAAATAAAACATCATTATTAAAAACATCCTTTACATGACCACTACATTCCCTCATACTTAGCATTGCATGGGATAACCCGAGGACATTCATAAAAAAATGTGAGCTATAAATCCCATTGAGGGAATAATCAACGAATAACATGAGTAATACAATAAAAGTTATCCAATAGGCACATCAATATAGCACAGAAGAAGCATTAACATAATGTCATGATAAAGAATGAAAATCATAACAGGGAAATGTGGCAACAATAATTATCATGGAATTGGTATGAGCTCTGGCTCATTGCACATGGAGCAAGAGTAAACCCTCATTGCACATGAAGTAGGAGTAAACCCTCGTTGCACATGAATTAGCAAGAGAAAATACCTATTTCCATGATGAATCATGATACTATAAATTACCTAATGCATTAGATCACTATCATGGCGCACCCTTCTTAAAAATTTCATTTCATGCATAAGTGTGCCACATGGATCACAAAACGTTGAATCATCGAACCTAATCATTTATTCCACGATAAACGAATGTAGATACAAACATGAAAATATTTAAAAAAATATGTAAAATTGAATAATGGTGAATATCCTTGATAGATAAATCGGCATGGTATTCACTACACAATGACTTTTTCTTGGAAAAGCACGGTACAATTTCGATAGCCTAACGGCATGACATAAGAACTCATAAAAATGGTTGATGAGAGAGAAATGGGTTTTCATCATATTTACATTCCATGAAAAGTAAGGGGTAATATAGATACATGTCCCATAAAATGTAATGGAATTTATATTCATGATATAAAAGAATTTCTTGAATGTAAATGAGGAGAGTAAAATTTTGTTTAGAATTTTGGAATTGTAACATGTGTACATGGGAAGAATTTAATGAGGGATAAATGAGTATCCCATAATTAAGACATAAATTGGGTAGTATGGGGGGTGTGAAACCATACCCCATCATTTATAATTGAAATTAAAAGGGCATAACAATTTAATGAGTATTGGAAAAAATTGAGAAAAGAAGAAAAAACCATTACTTGGAAGTGTGCTTTCAAAGGCTTGAGAGAGGCTTGAGAGAGGCTTCCTGGTAGCTTGGGGAACCTTTGGAAGATTCTAGATAGAGGAGGATAGAGGTTGGACGAGATTAAAAGGATTTCAGTGAGGTGGAAGTGTGAGATTGGGTGAGTTTTTATAGGAAAGGTGTGGGGATTCTTTATTATTTAGGTTTGGGACACCTCAAATTAAACTAATCCAAACCACAAACCAGCACATGGTTTTTGCCCATGGTTTTTGAAAAATGGAAGTGGAAAGAAATATTTTATAATTGAGAAGTCCTAAATTTTTAAAATAATGGGGTTTATTATGTTGTGGTGAGTCACACTCCCACGGAAAACAATTTAAAAATCCAAAATGTTTAATAAGTCTTGAAAGGCCCACTAATGCTTTGTAAAATAAATCCAACAAACCCAAAATCATATTATTTTAATGGTAAAACATATATTTTCCGAACATAATGTTTATAGTATTTTTTTATATCACTATTAGGTCATCATGATGTCAAAAAACAATGTATATATTTAAACGGTATTTAATTTTTACCAAAATTTTGACTGTCGCAAAAAATTATGAAAAATTCACCGTTGATAATTTCCATGTCCTGATTCTAGAAATATTATTTATTTTATCTAAATAATTTTCTTAATAAGCTAATTTTTACAATTAAAATAAAGAATGACATTTATTGAAAATTCATGGGTTTTGAAAAAAATGGTATTCAAACGTTAATATAAATTACAATTGAATACATAAAACTATATGATAATTTATGTTTAATAAAAATTAATTTAGTAATCATAATAATATTTTATTGAAATATTATTTAATTCAAGAAAACATAAATTCATCAAAATATATTTTTTTACTTGAAAATTAACTAAAAATATTATTTTTTCTTTTAAAACTATTTACAATTTAACAATAATAAAATGAAAGTATATTCTCTATTATTTACAAAAATAATGTTCATATCCATAGAACTAGGGTCTTGTTAAATAACCCCTTAAAACGTCCACATAATACTGAAGGGTGAGGTGGGAGATGGTGAGAGACTCTTGGGGTGGCTTGGATAACATCACTCGGGTGGTAATCTCTATCAACTTCTACTTCTCCTGTAGGTGGTTCCACTCCAACTTAACGTGTTCATCCTTGGATTGAGCTTGGCGAAGATAGAAGCCCAATGATGACACCTCCTTTCTGAACTCTGACAAATGGGATTCGTAAGGGGCATATCTACTAGATGAGGCCATCACTTCCTTTGAATAAGTAAATTGGATTTATTAAAGCCCTATATTTATAGTAATCATGTGATCACTGTTCAATGACTATATTAGAAATGGTCATAATTATTAATATAATTCTAAATTAGTTAAACATTTATACTGACGTTTTACGTAAAGAGATATTTAATTAGAGGAAGGGGGATTTCTGTTAATGAATTGTAACAAACTAGGCCGGGTCGCCATCCAACCCTTTGCCCGACCCGGTCTGTGAAATGGCCCGAAAGGCATTCCTGATCCCCACGGGCTGGCACAAGTACCCGGGTATCAAGAGTAACCTGTGGGAACGGTTTACCCAAAATAGTATACACAACCACTAAAAAGATAATAAAAATGAAACTAGGAATCGACAACCAAACAAACCATTAAACTGCAATCAAATTTAATGGTTTACAACTAGAACCAACGTCCAAAAATAAATGACAACAAAAGAGACTAAAACTCTAACTCAAACCTCCAAGCGACAAGAGTGGTGTAGCATCCGCACGCCAAAACACAAAACAGCATGAGAAGTCCATCAATGACCAAAACCACCATCACTGAGCACGACGCACAACCTGGAATACATAAGAAACAAGGTCTACATACACCTGAAGGAGTATGCAGGGTGTGAGTGAAAGGCCCAGTAGTACGCCATGCAATAAAAAGGTTCCATTCCACAAAATCAAAAAGATAATTTAATGTGATAATTAAAAATTATACTTTCAAAATGTTTTTAAAGAAAATATTTACAAGCTAAAAACTAAAAGAAAACACTAATATAACCCATTTCACAAACACGATTTGAAAGGGAACGAGAAAAAATCATCAAGGGGATATATACACATACTCACACACACACATACATGTGGTCCTCCATAAACCGACGGATGGCACCACGACATGGATGGTAGAGCAATATGGGTAAATCCACTAAGTATCATCTAGCTCGAGTGGGACCCTAGAACCTCGTGTCTCGGTGAAACGTGGATTAGGAACCACGACCCTCAGAAACGTGGCTTAGAAGACCACGACCCTCAGAAAACATGGCTTAGAAGGCCACGAACCTCAGTCATCATATGTTTAGTTAGTGTTTCAATCGTCAATCCAGCTATGTGAAACAGGGACGATACCCATCTGGCTCACTAGCACACTAGTTCTAGTCCACCCACCTAGATACCCAGGGTTTTCCCTTGTGCTCAAACGTGTTCCACATTTACATAACACATCACTTTCACATTTTAGAAACCAAACATGACATTACACAAAAAATGAACCACTTTCATACCAAAACAACATTTCAAAACTAACGTACACCAAAATACCATTCCAAAAATATATCTGTCATTACGTAATCATTTCGCAAATACCCATTTGGAAACACTCAAAGAACATAAAAAATTCTCACAACTTAGAAAGCATTATTTAAGGAAAACAAAAAGGTCTGACACAAATAAACACACCCAATTTCAAACAAGAGATTAGTTCAAACCAATTTCTTAATAAATTATCCTTAAAACTAGTTTCACACAACCTACACAGTTATCTGGACCATCTGCACCTCTCATAAAACACCACCAAGCGACATAAGAAGGGTTTACACCAAAAAAACATGTCTCATTTTACATAAAAAACTACATTAAAAATGAATGTTTATTCAACTTCAAATAAATACCACATCCACTCCATCTAAATAAGCCAACACATCATTTCAGCTATCTCTGAAATAATTTCAAGAAAACCCAAGAAGGCTCCAGACCAAAAACCTCTTTGAAGAAGCCACCATTATTTACAAGACACCATTTTTTCACTAAAACAAAACCAAGACAACATTCTTAAAAAGATTTTCTACACAATAAAAATCCACATTTATACATACACAACTCAATTACCCTTAAAAACTAAGTTTTCACCAACCAAACATCACCTAGAACCCAACTTGAAAACATTGCACCAAAACAGCACAAATTTTTACGTGCAAAGTCCATTTTAAAATCAATTTGACACTCAACTATTCTAAAACCACACTCGCACCATATAAAAAATTGATTAAACAATTTTAGGATTTACCGTAATAAGGTCGAAATAAAAAACATGAGCGTTTCTAAAGAATGAGAAATTTTCAAAACACATACATGTCAAATAATTTTTTTAATGCATTTCACACAACCTGTAATGCACGGACAACCACTTATACAACAACAAAAATATAAACAACAAGACCATACTATTTTGGAAATTCTATTTCATCAAACGAGCATGCCAAACCATTTTAAACATAGATCACATCACACAATAAAATCTTATATCATATTAAATTAACTAAACAACCAAATTAAATTATCTAAAGGATGTCAAGGCATGGAACCACCTACCTTGTCAGAGCAGACTTCACAACCATGGTGTGCAATGACCGTCGCACGTCGACTGCACCTCTGACAACCTAGTGCGAAACCAAAGCAAGGCAAATTCCCCAAAAAAACCACCAAATTAAACCCCAAATAACAAAATATTTAAACCCCCTAGACACAACCTAAAATGCTGGAATGAAAATAAACAAAAAAAATGAAAAAATAGGAAAACTAAACCCAAGAAAGAGTGGGTCGATGGCGGTTGTGGCAAGGGCAACGGGGGGCGACACAGCTGGTGTCCCAGGGGTGCAGGGTGGTGCGACGGTGGTGCTGGCCGAAGAAGGAGGGGGGCATCGTGCGAGGTGAGAGGTCGGCGAGGGCGGTGCCGGCTGGTAAAAAGGCTGGAGGGTCGAGGAGGGTAGGCCAAGGGTGAGGTGGGGGTCCGTGTGGCATCTCGAGCCTAGGAGGGCTCATGGGGGAGACGCGAGGCGGAGCAGGGGAGCCGGGCCAACGGCAGGTCACCAGAGGGGTGTGCAACGCCGGCAGGGAGTGGTGCAGGAAGAGGAGGAGTCCAAAGAGAGGGCGGAACAAGTAGGAAGGGGGGGAAACACAATTCTTGGGAAAAAAGAGAGGGGCGAAGCCCTAAGCCAAAAAAAAGAATAACAGGGGGAATAAAGATAAAAAGAAATAAAACAAATTAAATAAGTAAAATAATAAAATAATGATGATAATAATAATAATAATACTAATAATAATAATAAACTGGAATATGAATAATGAGGTTTAAAATAACAAGGCTCATTTGATAACACTAAAATAAAAAAAAGTATATCAATTGAGATAACAATAACAATAATAATAAAATTATCAAAACAATAATAATTTTCATAAACTAAAATAGAAATAATAATAATAATAATAATATTCTCAAATGGGATTATTATGATTATTATTATTATATAAATTATTAATTAATTTTATTTCAATAATTAAACATCGGCAAGGCATGCGGTGAACCCGGCGGGGCCGTGTGGTGACCCAAGTGAGGCCGTGCAGCCCTGACCGCGTTGTGCTGGACGCAAACAAGGCCAACACACAAAGAACTCGAAAACTTAAGTTGGTTTTAAACCTGAACTACCTGAAGAATAGAAAATTAATAACATAAAAAAATTAGAAACGACGGGCGTGACAATTCTCCCCACCATAATGCTTTCTGTCCCCGGAAAGCCACAAACTAAAACCAAACCCCAAAGTAGAAAACCAAAATCTCTTAAGGTTCAAAGGGGATTCCCACATACACCATGAAAAGAGAGTAAAAAGTATCGTGCTCAGAGAAAGTTACTAAAAGACAACTTCGAGAAACTCATATAAAGACTTTTTGATATGTGTCTCCAGCCCCAAATACCTAGAACACCTCCAATTGACTAATCAAGGGAAGGGGACTCTCACCCCCACAGAAACCAGCCCCAACGGGAACCAACTTCACAAGTCAAAACATCTCAACCATTATTAAACAACGACCACACCATTTGGCTAGAAAGAACAACAAGGTCATACCACATACAAGGAATACTCTTATCACTTATCACCAAGCCATGTTTAAAAACAGAATCCAAAGGTCAACATGGGGAGGCCCGAGGGGCTCCCCACCATTTGGAATTCGCTGACACTCAAGAGGAGACTAGAAAACTGACACGGGGAGGTTCGAGCGGGATCCCCTCCATTAAAGAAACATCCAGCACTGATTCATTCTAGAGACATTAGTGCGAGACCCAATGTGGGTCTCCCCACCATTAGGACTAACAGAAGGTATAGAACTTTGAAAATTTACCGATGGTAACCAAACACCCCACCTCATGGGGCGGGCAGTGAGGGACCCGACTACAAGGCATCAAAACCACAGCTAGAGACAGAACAACATCTCCAAATCCATGTATGAGCACAATTCAAATTTGAAACCGATTTACCCAGCAAACCCTATATGGCCACTAAAGCAATTACATCTAGTGGAATGCTACCCCCAAGACTTCAAGGCATCGAGGTGGACATGCCTCCGTATAGCCACTGAAACCTTACGCAACTAGAAGGTTCGTTCGAAATGGAAAAACCATAGAAAACAATTTAAGCTGCTTTTACTTTCAACACTGATGACAGAAATAATGTTGGGGTCCCATACACTCTCATGGTTCCTGGCCACGCGCCATCTTCACTCTGAGGCCTATGGCTGGAGCCTTGATATTTGAAGCATCTCCTGCCTCGCAGTTAGGTATTGAGGACTCCCGTGAGAATATTATCTTTTTGGTGTCACGCACAACCACACTACAAATGAGGAAACACCAGAAAACACAACACATTACAACATCCAACTAATCATACATGAAACATTCACCAACATAATAGCTTAAATGGTGCATGGACATCACCCTTTGTCACACTGAATGAGAACACGACACCACAAATCGTCAGCTGAACATGAACACTACTGTATAGAGGAAAAATATATGGAGAGGGACATCAAAATGAGTCTTAAGCCACACATGATTTCGGCAATCGACCGTAGCATCCCCACGTGACTCGGTCTGCCACACTAGTGGCCTAACATAGACCCTTTCTTCTTAAACGAAACCAACGAAGGACCAAAGGTCATTTAGAATAGTGGTCGACACCGACCACTCCAGGTTGCTTTCACCTTTTCACCTCGAAGAGAACTCACACTACAAAAGGTCACTGAACATGACCATTATAGCCGATGAAAACACTAGAAACCATTTAAGAAATCGGTAAGCACTGATAACTGTGAATCGACTTCACCCTTCCCTGCTGGAATTCATTTCACCATTTCAAGGGGAACCTTCAGACACAACGGCGTCAAACTTCATACCTGACGACTAAGACAACTCAAAGAGACAGAAACTCCCTTCAACTTCCCTCGCATCTGTCATCATGTTGGGACAGGATCCGATTACTTGTAAAAAGGAGAGGTGGGTTCAATCCTAGAATTCAAGAAGAGATTCCTCTGATCAACTGGAGGGTCATCCAACGGCGAATTGCATGTGGCCACACATCAATCACATGTCAACACTTTATGTGGGGCTTACACTAATCAAGAATGAAAATCAACGAACCAAATCAAGCTGGTCCAATGGTCAAGACTTACTGTAGGCGAACACCAAAGGTTCAGGGGGAACAACTACAAGGGCTTCGCGAAACACTTTTCAAAATATACCATTAACCACATGCTTTCAGACAAACTGACCAACAAAAATTCAAACTCAAGTCACAAATCAGTCAAAAAGGATTCTTGGATCAAAACGCCTCACATACAACCTTTATAAATTGCAAGTACACACCACACAATCACCAGTTATTTAAATACACCAAATTATCCATTAACAAAACATTTTGAAAATAAGAAAAACCAGTGAGTTGCACAAACACCAATGGTGTCCCATGGGCCTTTCACATGCATGTTCTCATGCCACACCGACACACACCTCATATCCAACAAGGAACTCATTCGCCTGTGCCATTAACCCTTTCTTTTTCCATATTCACTCATGCATGTGGTTGCCCACGAGAACACCAAGGATCAAAACCAAACCTTTCCATTTTTTTCAAAACCAAAACATTCAACCCAAACTTTTCAAACCTCATACCTCATTTCCTTTTTAAAGTGTTTAATTTCAAAACATTTTCCAAAACATTTTCCAAGACCAAATCATTCCTACTTAAAAACCAAATTTCCACAATTCCAAAACAAAGAAATGTGGAACATTGCAAGAGGAAACTAGTGTTAGCGGGTTACTGGAACATACAGTTGGCGGTCATATGGAAATTACGCCACTGCCACAGAGGGTATTCTAGGACAGCATCCCCAACTCCACATGGCTTGCCAGACCCTGCGAGATCACTGGGACCACTGACCCTACTCCCTTTTCATTTCCCCAAGACAATATTAACCGCAAGAACTAAGGACTCAGACAAACCTCAACTTACACTGGTAACTCGATTCCCGCTACGAGGTGTGCAGGCCAGGCACATTGCTCGTAGCTAAGACGTCGAGTTCCGACAACCTTAATTTTGGTCTACTCTGGCTCTATCTCAAATGAAAATGACCCAAGAGAGAAAAACTTGCGCTCTGATACCATTTTTTCAAGAACCAGGCCGGGTCGCCATCCGACCCGGCGCCTGACCCGCTCTATGACATGGCCTGATGGGCGTTACTGATCCCCACGGGCTGGCACAAGTGCCCGGGTATCAAGAGTAACCTATGGGAACGATTTACCCGAAATATTATACACAACCACTAAGAAGATAATAAAAATGAAACTAGTAATCGACAACCAAACATACCATTAAACTGCAATCAAATTTAAAGGTTTACAACTAGAACCATTGTCCAAAAATAAATGACAACAAAAGTGAATAATACTCCAACTCAAACCTCCCAGCGACGAGAGTGGTGTAGCATCCGCATGCCACAACACCAACCTGCATGAGAAGACCATCAACGACCAAAACCACCATCACTGAGCACAACACACAACCTCGAATACATTAGAAACAAGGTCTACATGAACCCAAAGGTGTATTTAGGGTGGGAGTGAAAGGCCTAGTAGGACGTCACCAAATAAAAAGGTTCCATGCCACAACGTCAAAATGATAATTTAATATTCTTATTAAAAATTATACATTCAAAATGTTTTTAAATAAAACACTTACAAGCTAAAAACTAAAAGAAAACACTAATTGAACCCATTTCACAAACACGATTTGAATGGGAAAGAGAAAAATTCATCAAGGAGATACGTACACATACTCACAGACACACATACAAGTGGTCCTCCATATACCGACGGAAGTCACCACGACATGGATGGTAGAGCACTATGGGTAAATCCCCTAAGGGTCATCTAGCTCGAGTGGGACCCTAGAACCTCGTGTATCGGTGAAACATGTCTTAGGAACCACGACCCTCAGAGACGTGGCTTAGAAGACCACGCCCCTCAGAAAATGTGTCTTAAAAGGCCACGACCCTCAGTCATCATATGTTTAGTTAGTGTTCCAATCATCAATCCAGCTAAGTGAAACAGAAACGATACCCATCCAGCTCACTAGCACACTCGTTCTAGTCCGCCCACCGAGATACCCAAGGTTTTCCCTTATTCTCAAATGTGTTCCACATTTACATAACACATCACTTTAATATTTTAAACACCAAACATGACATTAAACATAAAATTCACCACTTTCATACCAAAACAACATTTCAAAACTCAAGCACACCAAAATACCTTTCCAAAAATTTATCTTTCATTACATAATCATTTCAAAAATCCCCATTTTGAAACACTCAAAGAACATAAAAAATTCGCACAACTTAGAAAGCATTATTTAAAGAACACATCAAGGGACGACACAAATAAACACACCCAATTGAAGACAATAGAGTCGTTCAAACCAATTGCACAATAAATTATCCTTAAAACTAGTTTCACACCAACTACACAGTTATCTAGTCCATCTGCACATCTCATAAAACACCACCAAGCGACGTAAGAAAGGTTTACACCCAAAAAAATATGTCTCATTTTACATAAAAAAACTACTTTAAAAAATAATGTTTATTCAACTTAAAAAAAATACAACTTTCACGCCATCTAAATAAGTCAACAAATCATTTGAGTTATCTCTGAAATCATTTCATGAGAACCTAAGAAGACTCCACACCAAAAACAGCTTTGAAGAAGCCACCATTATTTACAAGACACCATTTTTTCTCTAAAATAAAACGAATAAAACATGCATAAAATGATTTTCTACACATTAAAAACCAAAATTTAGACATACACAACTAAATTACCCTTAAAAATTAAGTTTTCACCAACCAAACATCACCTAGAACCCAACATGATAACATTTCACCAAAATAACACAGATTTTTATGTGCAAAGGCCATTTGAAACTCAATTTCACACTCAACTATTCTAAAACCTCACTTGCACCATATAAACAATTGATTAAACAATTTTAGGATTTACCCCAATAAGGTCGAAATGAAAAACATGATCGTTTCTAAAGAAAGAGAAATTTTCAAAACACATACATGTCAAATAATTTTTTTAACACATTTTCCACAACCTGTAAAGAACATCCAACCATTAATACAAAAAAAAAATAAACAACAAGACCATACTATTTTAGAAATTTGATTTCATCAAACGAGCATGACAAACCATATTAAACATAGATAAAATCATGCAATTAAATCATATAACATATTAAATTAACTAAAAAACCAAATGAAATTATCTAAAGGATGTCAAGACATGGAACCACCTACCTTGTCAGAGCAGACTTCACAACCACGGTGCGCAACGACCGTCGCACGTCGACCGCACCTCCAACAACCTAGAGTGAAACCAAAATAAGGAAAATTCCCAGAAAAATCACCAAATTAAACCCCAAATGAAAAAATATTTAAACCCCCCTAGACACAACCTAAAACTCTGGAAAGAAAATAAAAAAACAAAATGAATAAAAGAGGAAAACTAAACCCTACAAAGAGTGGGTCGCCAGAGGTTGCGGCAAGGGAAACAAGGGGCGTCACAACTGGTGTCGGAGGGGTGCAGGGTGGTGTGACGGTGGTGCTGGCCAGAGAAAGAGGGGGGCATGGTTCAAGGTGAGAGGCCGGAGAGGGTGGCGCCGGCTGGTAAGGAGGCTGCCGGGTCGAGTAGGGCAGGCCAAGGGCAAGGCGGGGGTCCGCGTGCCGACTCGAGCTGAGGAGGGCTCATGGGGGCGACACAAGGTGGAGCAGGGGCGATGGCATGTCATAGGAGGGGTGTGCAACGCCGGAGGGGTGTAGTGCAGGAATCAGAGGAGTCTATAGAGGGGGCAGCCCGAGCAGGAAGGGGGGGGGAATGCAATTCGGGGAAAAAAAGAGAGGGGTGAAGCCCTAAGAAAAAAAAAGAATAATGGGGGGGGGGATAAAGACAAAAAGAAATAAAATAAGTAAAATAAGTAAAATAATAATAATAATAATGATAATAATAATAATAATTTTAAAAAAAATAATAATAATAAACTTGAATATGAAAAATGAGGATAAAAATAATTAGGCTCATTTGATAACACTAAAATAAAATAAAAAGTATATCAATTAAGATAATAAAAACAATAATAATAAAACTAACAAAACAATAATAATTGTAATAAACTAGAATAGAAATAATAATAATAATAATAATCTAAAAAGGAATTATTATGATTATTATTATTATTAAAACAATTATTAATTCATTTTATTTCATTAATTAAAAATCAGCAATGCATGCGGTGAACCCGGCGGGTCGTGCAGTGACCCAAGAGAGGCCGTGCAGCCTTGACCGCATTGCGCTGGATATAAACAAGACCAACAAAAAATGTAATCGAAAACTTAGGTCAGGTTTGGACCTGAACTACCTGAGGCAAAGAAAATTAATATCATAAATAAATTAGAAACGACGGGCGTGACATGAATGTTTTGGTCTTTACAAAAATAGTTCATTCTCTGGGTGTAGATAGGTGAATCGAGTGTCTTGTGTTAGTCATTCTTGATTTCATATTATTCAGCCTTGAATAAAATCTCTCAATCTTGAGAGAGGAGAGAAAAGGATTCGAGAGATAAATTGTTTGGCTCCACAATTCCCAATTCACCTATCGTGGGGTGTGGTGTATGGAACAAGAGGTGTAATTGGCTATTTATATACATGGAATTTTAGTAATAATATTTCATTGTCTAGAAAAAATTATATACATTCAAAAACATTGATAAAAAACATGCATTTAATAATAATATCACATCATTATTTAGGGTGTTCCAACTTGCACAAAACGGAATTATAAATAAAATTCTGAAACACAAAATAATAGTAGCATTATATTATTTTCTACCAACTAGTAATATAATTATTTAACATCTTGAAAATTATAATTTTACTACCAGACCGACCTTGGTCCACTCAAAATCCACATACATTAATTGAACACCTGAAAAATAAATAAATAAATTATTCTCTTAATTAAATATTTTATTTACAAACTTATAAATAAATACTAATAAAATTTAAATTAAAATAAATATATATATTATTTAATTTATGAAATTATTTTATCTTGAATAAAATTATTCCATCGTCATTAGAATAAAATTTATTTCATTAATTAAATTCAAATAGAATTTAAATTAGACCTCCAAAAACACATAGTGTGGGACCCTCTAATAATTTTTCTCATTGGCATTAGACGGGCTTACCTAAAGTCCTGGAATACTGTCTAGGAACGAGTCAAGGTACCCAAGAGAATGAATGTAAAGTCACAATAATGACATCCACATATAATTGATCACTATGTAATATATTCTATTTGTCGCAATATCTCATCAATTAGGTTTCATGACTTTTTCATCAACTTTTATGTCTAATACGTCATTCTTTGACTACCTGAAATAAACTCTTGGTTACACCATGGCCACAGATTTTGCACGATGGTTCTATTTCAATAAAAGGAAAAATATTTCAACTTCCATAAATGGAAGAGAAAATCCTTCCTCTACTATTCCATTAATAACAAGCCATTGGTGAAGCACCCAACATACCCTACTTCAATCCAACTATCTGTGTGACAGTTTTTGTCAGTAAATAAAAGTGTGTAACTCATGAAAAGTATTAATGATAATCTTAAAATATAATGATAATTAAACATGCTCGCTGACAGAAATATCTGATGACACCAAAACATGAAAAATTTCAACTAGCATTCCTGTTCTCATAATCTCCTATCTTGGAGATTACCAAGTGAGAACATAATGAGAGAAGTCTCATATGCATACGAGAACTCTCACTTAATGGTATTCATGGTATGTGCCCTATAATAGCATTTCATCCAACCATAGAACTATATTTAATAATATTTTTATTGCATTTCAAGGTTCTCATCATAGCGGGGAACTGCAATTACCCTACCAATCCAACCAATACTCTAGGACATTATTACATCATAATCATACAGAACATTGAATAATATGTAATAATACATCAAATATCCTTGTAATCAATGTAAAACCAGGTGGTTCTAGGACACCACCTCTTACAAAACTCCCACATAGTCTAAAACCAATTGTCTATGACTTTCCGTCTGGTAGACCTCACATGATGATCATGTTTCTTCCGAGTCAATGCTTTAGTCAAGGGTTCCACCACTTTGTCTTCCGTGGAAATACTGCTTAATGAAACATCACCTCTTTGAGTAAAATCCATCAAGAGATGATACTTCTGATGTATGTGCTTCCTCCACTAATGTGACCTTGGCTCTTTTTTTAGAGTCACCGCTGTAGTATTATCACAGCACATTGTGACTATATCTTTACTGCTAGGTATAAAATCTAGTTCCATGATGAATCTTCTCATCAAAAATTCTTCTTTAGTAGCCTTATAATCAATGATATACTCAGACTCTGATATAGAATTTTCGACCACACTCTTCTTTGAGCTCTTCCAGCTCAATGCACCTCTATTCATAGTGAAGATGTATCCTGTTTGTGACTTCATGTCATCTTTATCAGTCTGGAATATTGCATCTTCATATCCTCTGATGACTAGATCTTCATCTCTCATATAAAATTGGAATATTTTCATTGTACACCTTGGATACTTTAGGATAGTCTTGACTTCCATCCAATGGAAGTCACAAGGGTCCTCTTGATATATTCCTACTGCACACAATGCGTCAACGACATGTATCCTCGTACATAGCATGGAATACATGACTGACCCAATCACTGATGTGTATGGATTCTTTGCCATTATCTTTCATTCCCCATGTTCTGGATGACACATTTCCATTGAAAGATAAATTCCATGTGACACTGGAAACAATCCCGTCTTGGATTGATTCATACTAGATATCTTTATTATCTTATCAATGTATGTACTTTGACATATGCCCAGAAATCCCTTGGAACTATCATGATGTATGTTGATCCCAAGAATATACGCTGCCTTGCCCAAGTCTTTCAAGGAGAAGCATTGATTCAACCATGCCTTAACAGAATGTAAGACTGGTATCTCGTTTCCATTATGTAATATGTCATCAACATATACTATTAGAAAAATTAATGCACTCCCACAAAACTGTTTGTAGACACAAGGATCACATTCATTATTGATAAAACTATATTATTTTATGGATTCATCAAAACTAATGTTCTATGACTTGGATGCTTACTTCAATCCATAAATGGATTTTTGAAACATCCATTCCTTATTAGCATCCTTTCGAGAGAAAAACCCATCAGGTTGTATCATATAGGCATCTTCTAGAAGGTTTTTGTTAAGTAATTCTATTTTGAAATAAATTTTCCAAATCTCATACTCATGGTAAGATGTAATGGAAAGTAAAATTCATATGGGTTTCATCATTGAAGCTTCTGAGAAGGTTTCATCATAGTCAATTCCTTGACGCAGTTTAAAACCTTTTGAAACCAATCAGGTCTTATTGGTACTGACATATCCTTCCATATCTAGTTTCATCTTGAATACCTGATTGAAACTGATAGGCCATAAATCAACTAGGGGATTGGACTAAATCCATACAAGGATTTTGTACATCGAATCGATTTCAGAATTGATGTCTTCTTTCCACTTGGCAACATCTGTTCCACTTACTACATCCTTGTAGGTTAGAGGATCGTTATCATCAACTAATAATTAGTCACCATGATCGGTGACTATAAAATAGTACCATTCAATTTCTCTAACCTCTTGGGTACTTATATGAAGTACTTGTGTATCTAGAAAATATTATGCATCCACATGGATTTGCGGAATCTGTTCCTATGCAAAATATTGTGCACCTTGACCCTTGAATTCATCAATGTCTATCTCCCTTTGACTATCTATTTTGGAGATGTGCTCCATCTCAAGGAATATGGAATTTCGTTCCACCATAAAATCTTTGTCTAAGGCGATGTATATGTTATATCCCATTTTTTCCTTTGGGTATCCTATAAAGGAACACTTTGGGCCTCAGGGTGCAAGTTTTTTACATGAATAAGTCTTAACAAATGCTTCACCACCCCACACATGTAAATTGGATAACATTTATTTTCTTTCACTCCATAAATAATATAGAATCCCATTTATATATTTATTTGGTACTTGTTTTAGTATGTGTGTCGTTTTATTTAACGCATATCCTCTGTAGGATAATGGAAGACTCGCATGAGTCATCATTGATCTCACCATGTCAAACAGGGTGTAGTTCCTCCTTTAGCTCACACCATTCCAGTAGCGCATGTTTGGAGGAGTGAGATGGGATAGGATCCCAAACTCTAGTAATTAATCACTGAAGCCTTGATTAGTTGTTCTCCACCTTGTTTTGATCAGTGTTTCTTAATCTTCTTACCATGATGGTTCTCAACTTCATTCTTATTTTTGTTGAACTTATCAAAAGAATCCAATGTATGCCTCTTTAAGTGGATATATCCATATCTACTAAAACCATCAGTAAAAGTTATGAAGTATGAGTTCCCTCCCCTTGCTTCAACTGTAAATGTTCCACACACATCGGTGTGATCCAATTCAAGAAGTTCTTTAGCCCTTTAACCTTTCCCACCAAATGGGGCTTTGGTCATTTTTTCTTGTAAACATGCATGCCACACACCAAGTGGTTTTAGTTCAAATGAATCTAAATATCTACCTTGATGTAACTTTTTCAAGTGTTTCACATTTACATGACCTAGCCTGTGATGCCAAATTTGGTTGTGGTATTAGACATGTGAAGAATCGTTGTCATCGATTTTCATTACCTAGTTTGTATAATCCCACACATAAAGACTATTGTAAAATTGTGCCCTACCAAAACAAATTCCATCTTTAAAAAAGATGAAACATTCATTTATAAAATAGAAATAAAATCTATCTATATCTAGTCCCGATATAGAAATTATGTTTTTGGTTACATATGTCACATAAAAACAACCATTTAAAACCGCGATCATCCTAGTTGGAAACGTGAGGTTGTAGTCACCAACATCTACAACATCAAGCGTAGCTCTATTGGCTGCTCGTAGATCTTCCTCTCCTTGATAATTATTCCTATTTGTACTTGGTTACTATATTGTCATATGTATGTGAGCACAAAAATCTGTATCTAATACCCAATTGGTAGAAATAGATAGATTTCATTTGATAATAAACACACTAGAATCATCCCCTTTCTTCTTAGGTTTGGTGGAGTTCTTTTTCCAATGGCCCTTCTTGCCACATGCAAATCAAACAGCCTCCAATTCCCTTCCCTCCCCTTTGATCTTCCTTTTCATGGAAGGTCATGAAGAAGCTTTGGGCTTAATGCTATTATACCACCCATTCCACTTATTCACCATAAGAATAGAAGGCTTTCCACACTTTATATCTTTATCCACTTGGAGAATCTGGATAATAAGATCAGATAGAGACATTTCAATGTTGTTTATATTGAAATTGAAAACAATGTTTGAGAATCATTGAGGGAGTGATGCGTTAATGAGATTGATACCCAGTTCTTCTGAGAGATTAGAACCCAGAACCTCCCAGTGCTCAATGTAGCCAATTAGCTTGACAACATGTGGCCTAACTGTGGATCCTTCTCCAGGAATACAATGAAAGTGTGCCTTAGAGATCTCAACTATTTCATGTACTTCTCTCTCATTGTAAAGATCATGGAGGTTCTTGAGCATGATATACGAATCCATGTTTTCATGAAACTTCATGAGCTCACTAGACATTGATGATAACATCAAACATTAAACATTGACTGCATCATTCATATGTTTATTATAGACCAAGAAATTTTTATCACTTGCCTCTTTAGCAGGTGGATCAGGTAATGATGCTCCAACATGTAAGACTTTCGTTCATGGGGTAGGATATCCCAAAGGAATCTAAATAATTCTTGGAAGTTACTACCGGTAAGGATTTTGTCCTTATCTAGAATTGATCGCAGGGATTGTGTGGTTGATGAGTTTTTTATTTTTATACTAAAATTAGAAGATAATATCATAAATAATTTCTTGATTACATTTTATATGAAATAATAAATTTTATTAAGTCTCCCAATATTTTATCAAGTCCAAATAGCCCTCACTATTGAACTTGGAATGTCCTGTTGCCATGACATTCTTGTGGAAAGGATCCATATTCCTCTTTTCATAACCCCAATAAGGGTTGGTCAAGCTATTAGACTTTATTTGGGTAGGTTGTCCATTGCAAACTATGGTCTTGAAGCTCCTTGATATGTTGAGTGGACTCCCCAATCCTGTAATTATGAATTTGGATTTCCTCAACTCTTACCTCTAATATTTCACCATGTATGTAAAGGGATACTCTTCTTGGTGTAATATGGTTAATTCATCCTGAAACATTTCTTAAGGTCTTCCTGTATAAATGTAAGTTTCCCAGAAAGGGTTTGTCAAACACATAGTTTTATTGAGTTTTCCCTTAATGAAGTAACACAATGGCTTATTCTGACACAATATTTTATTTGAGTTATTTTTATCTCTAATGCTTGAATTGCTTATTATCAATATCACATGATAGTTTATATTAATTGGAACTTACTTATGAGATCAACCTTTTCTTGAAAATATTTACACATATGTCGAGTTTATTTTAGTTCCATCTTGAAATCTTGTTTAATTCATTAAATAGTGGATAGTGACAACACATCCATAATGATAAACCATGTGACTGACATAAATAAAATAAAGTAAATGGAATGATCACGAGATTTTCTGATGGTTAGTTTTTCTAGAGGTTGATAAACAAACCATGACCTAGGGGAGAAACTTTTAAACCTTTTGGGTTCGTGTTTAAAGCTTCCACCTGTCCACCTATAAAACTCCTGGGATTGGTTCCATCTTGGATCCACCTTGGACCACCACCACTAGCTTGGTAGTTCCATCCAGTACATATTCCCTTTTTAGCTCATATGTTGGTAAGGAGTAAAAATGGGTTTTACATTAAAATCATTGGGTACTCAGGCCCTAAATATTAATAAATATAAGGCTCAAAATCCAACAAATTTAATTAAAATAAATAAATCAAAAGGAACCATCCACATACAATGGTCATGGTATTTCTCTTGATCATACATACAAACAATGATTTGTTTGAATAAATAAAACTAGAAATAAATTATTTAATCGTTATTCTGTAATATAAACCACACCTGAATCAATTAATTTTCATATTTAATTAATAAATCATTTTACCATAAACCCTTTTATAAATTTCCTTGAGAGTCTCATCCATCTTAATTTTAAACAAATAAATTCAATTAATATTATCTTTATACATAACTTGTACCTTGGAGGCAAACTGGTGAGTTCTGATTCATAACTACCCAATGAGTAGAAATGAACATTATGTGATGCTAAATTAAAAACACATATATAAAACACATATCATGTGTTTTGTCAAAGCTTTAAGCCTGCATGATGATACATGACTCAAGTGTTTGTATAATATAATAATAAATTTTAATAAGTCTGTGTAATTTGGATGTGTACATGGCCTGTAGTTCCAAGTACAAAACATGTACAACAATTCACGGTCTATCCAAAGTACACACTCCAAAAATTTGTGTGTGAGTATACATTAGAAAATCTCATAGTACACGATGTTTCCAGTGGCCCACACACCGTGTAGTTCATCATTACATGGTCTCCAGTTGGTCAAGCCGTGTATGACGTACACAGCACAACCCTAACCCGAAGGGACTACACGCGTTGTCCATTGGGAAACATGGAATGTAATCTGGAAACTGCAATCCACCTTTTCTGGGTAAACACATGAAGACATTTATAACATAGAAATATTCCAAGATATGTCTTGGTTTGGCGGACCGGCCTGATTCATTGAATCATGACTAGATAGTGTGTACTGCCGAATACACACTATGTGTTCTTTTGTTGTATGGCCAGGAAGATTTGGCACCTGCAAATGAGATCCTCTATTTTATTTTAATCAAAATTAAAAGTAAATTTCATTTATGTATGGTGAATGTGAAACGAAAGAGGAGGTATAGATCTCAAGATTCAGATTTAGAGAACAATTAACATGAATTGAAACAAAAAAAATTATTAATTGAATATGTCATCAATGAAATATTTAAATAATTATAAACTATGATTTAACCCCTCTAATACCACTTTAATCCTTTATAGAGGATATTTCACATAATTTTTATAATTAATTTAATTAATTTCATAAATAAAAACAATACCTAGATATTTGGTATTTTTCTTTGTTGGTGATGTTGATCGAATGGAATGACCCTACCAGAGTATCTCATTGCACTTGTAAGGATCCAAAGTAGAATATAACAGCCCAAAATTTTTAATTATATTTGTTTCCTATTTTGTTGTGTTATTATATTTTATAATGAAAAAAACTATTTCTATTAATAACTGAATTGGGAAAAATTAAAATGACACCATTAGGCTTCTACTGTTATATGACCATTGGTCAATATGACCAATAGGAACTATAATCTTAACGTTTTGTTTTTATAAATACGGTTATTTTGGTTAATTAATACAGAGAGAAGATATAATGGCCTCATAGAGTAGACTCGAGCCTTATGTAGCCCAACTGTCAGAGCATATGAAGGAGGTATCATTACTGGGCTTTTCTCTGGACCAAGCCCAAGCCAAACATCAATGTATGAAGCTTGAACAGATTCGTCTATGGGAGAAGTTCAAGTTGATATAAATTACCACTTGGGCAATGTTGTTCGAGAAACTCCAATATTCTTTCACCATATCACATCATACACTTATTTCATATTCTGGTGTTATAAGGGGATATGTAATGAGACCTTAACTGCTTTGGGTAACCCTTTTATATAAATAAAATTTTTATTTCTTCTTATAGAAAAGTTTGTGAATTGTAAATATTCAGATAAATATAGGATGTGTATTATTGATGAATTTAGGAAAAAAGGGTATTTAAAAATATTTTTGTATACATTAAATAATTAATAATGTGAAATTATTTTCTAAAAATTGTCTTCTATAGTTGTGATCAGTGAGAAATTCAGATTCTAATAAGATCAAATTTGTTTTCAGTGAATAGTGATGTATGAATAGTAACATACCCATCTAAATAATAATGAATAGTAATTTGACCAAAAAATAGAATCTTCACCCATGACTGTATAAATACATTTTAGACATCTTAAAAGTGAAAAAAATGATCAGATTTTACGTTTGGGTATTTTGGAATGCCATATATATTTTATTTTTAATTTTATAATTAATTTAATAATTTCAAATGGAAACTTATTTTCATAAAATTTAATCATAAATTTTTACTTTATGGTCATATAGGTATACCTTATTTTTATGGGACCTTGATTACATTTTTATGGTGTTACAAAATCAGTTATAGTTTTAAAGTTGTATTTTTTGAATAAATAATGATTTTAATTAAAAAATAAATTAAAAATTATTAGAAAATTATTTTCACAAATTGGAATTTATTTTTGAATTCAGAGCATCGATATTAGGTTAGGGTACGTTTCAGAGATTTTTCTGAAACAGTTGAATCATCGGTGAATAGTAAAAATGCAGTTTTGAATTTCGGGTATTTAATGACATCATTAATAATGTAATACTGATGTAAGATTCTGGTACACTTATTAATATTCATATATGATATGGGGTGTCTCGCGTGGCCAATACCATGGGAAAATACCATAGGAAAGCCCATGGTTTTCCAAATACCACCGATGAGGTGTCCCTTGGAAGTTAATAATTTATTCACTCACTTTGTAATAAATACCAATCCATTTACGTCATTAATTTCATTCCAAAATAATCCTAAACTATGTTATGGTTTTACTACATCCCAATGAGTCCTCCCAAGGTTCCCTCAAGCCTTCACAAGTCCCAAACTTCTAGATTTGAATGTTACTCTTCAAGGTAAGAGATCCTTTCAACCACCTCTTTTAAGTCTTGACTTCCTTTATGTTGTGTCTTCTAATTTCCATCTCTTTATTTTGAGAGTATGATATTATATGTTCTAATTTATTTCCATTTTATTTCTAATTTTTTATATACCCCTTTCCTCTCTCATCAATTTGTTTTATTAATTATTAAGTGACACTATTAGGCTGTCAAATTTCTTGTCAAAGAAATCACATCTTCTCTTTCCTTTAATGTTTCCTTTTATTGTGTTATGTCATTAAACTATCCATACCATGATATTATTAAGTACCCATACATTATTATGAATTATTGGGTGACCCTTTTCACCTCTGTTTAAATTTTTTTCTAAAACCATGTTATATAGCCATTAAGCTGCAAAAATTTGACCTCAAAATTTCTATCCCTTTTTCTCTAGAAATTATCCTGTTTTTTATGTGAATACCCATACCTATATCATTTTATTGAGTGTTCATAAATATATAAAAACGGTATTTTTGATTCCATAATTTACATACATATAACCCTCACTCATTTTTAATGGGTTATAAATGACATAATTATCTTATTTTTAAGTTCTTTTTAAACGTCATGATTTTAACATGAAACCCATTTCTTTGATTCCGTTAGGGTTTTTTATGATATGATTGATTATGAAATATGTGGATCAAATGAAACTAAATACATATTAAGGTTCACCCTAATAGTTCTCCAATGCATTGGGTAAAGAATTAATCTCTAGATATGACAAGTTTCACGATACCTTGGTGAATAACCTTGGAAAAGTTTATGACACCTTGGGGATGGACCTTGGTGATATGTTCATGAATATCTAAATGAAATGTTGTAGCCACATATTCATGTTATGATTTATGTTCTTTTTGTTATGATATTTCTATTATTCCATTTCTTATGCCTTTATGACTTTTATCATGTTCTTATTAATATTGCTCAAGATCACATGTCTACTATTTCACATGTTTTTCTTACTGAGCCTTCTTCTCAACCTTTTCCTTGATGTATATATCTAGGATATGAGATGCAGTAATTAGACATAGGATTATCCTATGATCAAGACTTACAAGTTGTTTAGAAGAAGGTTTTTTGTTGTTTTAATGTATGATGTTCTTGATTCCCAAGACAACAGACTTTAAAGCTCCTCTGTTTGTAAAATGTAATGAAATGTTATGTAATAAAAGATGGGATGCCATTGTTGGTATCAAAATATAGTTTAGTTATTTATGGAAATTAGGATATGAAATTTTTAGGAATAATCCTATAGAAAAGATTAAATATAGGAAAATATCCTTGTATTTTGGGGTGTATTAAGTATGTGGTTTATCAAGAAAATACACCCCTTTCTAGATATGAGCGGGTATAGGCAGCTCTGGGACATATGTACATTGGGGTGTAACCCGAAAAAACCTCTTTGAGCTAGACTTGAATGGGAACTGGGGCATGAAAATGGGCCTTGCTGCACTCTTGGTTACGACACTGCCAAGGAATATGTTTGGTTAATCATATGCTTTTTACGAATCATTATGAAGGATTTATAGTGAATTGTAATTGTTTAAAGAAGTTTTAAGACATAAATAATTTATAGTTAAAAGATTAGTAAATTAAATAAGTTTCTCATTAAGGTTTTATTCTTTTAGAAATAGCATGAAATAGGAGGAACTGTGCAAATGGTGACAGTAATGGACCATTCCTTGATGACCCTCTGATGGAAGCCAAAATGAAATCATTCATGTGAATGATGAAAGAACTAACTCAAGTTATGGGAAATAACTAGATCCAAGATGAGATAACGATCTCACTACGAAGGGAACAACATTCTGTTGAGTCCTTTATGCATCAACAGCCACCATCCATTAGTGGATCTACTGACACATTGATTAATTTGCAGTGGATCAGCTATATCGAGAATATCTTTTCTGTGCTCCGCTATTCAGAGCAAGAGAAGGTCACCCTGGTTATCTATCACTTTGAAGGAGAAGCTTATCAGTGGTGGGAGATGATTGAAAACACAAGGGAAAGAGTGTAGGTTGATGCTATAGAGTGGGAAGAGTTCAAAGGGATTTTCTTCAGTATGTATTTCCCTCGATCCATCACAACAAGAATGGAGAAAGTGTCTCTCGAGCTGAAGTAGAAGAAGAACGAATCTGTTGGAAGCTATGAGATGAACTTCACCCAACTTTCACGTTACACACCTTGTTATTTCATGGATCTAAATGGCATGGTTGATAGATTCTTTTATGGACTAAGACCTCATAAAAAGAAGAGTCTATCCCACCGAGATTATGAAAACTATGAGGATATTATTCGATGTGTGATGAAAGTCGAACTGGAGTTTGATGAGACAAAGTGGTCTCATAAATCCAATGAAATAATGAGATCAATGGAACCCAACAAAGGGATGATCTTTGTTCAAGGAAGTGGACACAAGCAATTACAACATCCCACATGTAATAAATGTGGGAAGAAGCATTCAGGGAACTGCCTACTCGAGAACGGGAAATGCAACAAGTGTGGAAGAGATGGCCATATTGCGAGGAATTATCACTGTTAGGTGGAAACGCAACTTAAAAACACTAACGACAAGGGGAAGATGGTGCAGGCCCAACCTTTTATCCAGTGATTTATGTGTGGACTACTTGGGCACTTTCCCCATCACTATCCAAATCTGAGGGCAGTGGAGGGGAACCACCATCAGCCACAACAAAGGACAAGGGAGAAAGGTCATGCTTTTTCTATCACGACAGTTGATGTTGATTCTCCAAATGATGTGGTAGTATGTAATCTTGTTTTTATATCAAAGATATCAAGTACTTTGTTTGATTCTGGTTCTACGCATTCCTTTATTTTCTCTATGTTTGCAAAGAATTTAGAATCAACCCCAGACATTCTAAATGTAGAGTTATTAGTCAAGAATCTCGGAGGGAATATCCAAGAATCATCAATGTTTAGAAACTCTATTATTTACTTTGGTGAGCACAATGTTATCGCAAATCTAGTATTCATTCCCATGATGGAATTCTACATTATACTAGGGATGGACTATCTCCAAAGTATAATGCTATGATCAAATGTAGAAGTATGGAAATATCAGTAGTCTTAAATAGAAAACCTATAGTTATATTCCAATGAGAGATATCTCCACATGATCTTTGTATAGATGAACCTCCTATATCCTTATTTATGGAATTGATCAGTGAATAAGATGAAGGAAATGAGAGTTTGACGATAGAAAATGTACACATTGCTGATAAATACATTGACATATTTCCTGAGGAGTTTCCTGGACCTCCCCCAGAAAGAGAGGTAGAGTTCTCAATTGAACTTGTACTTGGATCTCATCCAATATCAAAGACCCCATATAGGATGGAAAATGTGGACCTTGAGGAATTAATGAAAAAACTCCATGATATTTTCGATAATTGGTTTATCCGACCGAGTGTGTCTCCTTGGGGACCAACTCTTTTCTTTGTGAAGAAGAAGGATAGATCAATGAGGCTATGCATTGATTATAGATAATTGAATGGAATCACAGTAAAGAACAAATACCCTCTTCCAAGAATTGATGACTTATTTGACCATCATTGTGGGGCTCAATTCATCTATAAGTTTTATCTTTGATCTGGTTATCATCAATTGAGGGTGAAAAAGAAGATATTCCAAAAAATTTATTTTGAACAAGATATTGGAATTATGAGTTTGTTTTTATTCCCTTTTGACTGACTGATGCACCTACTATTTTTATGGATTTTATGAATAGAGTCTTTAAAAAATACCTTGATAAATTTTTGGTAGTTTTTATAGATGATATTCTGATATATTTACAAAGTCATGAAGAGCATGAGGATCATCAAAGGGTTATTTTGAAAACTCTACGGAAAGAGATACTTTTTGCAATGTTCAATAAATTTGAGTTTTAGTTACAAAAAGTTTCATTCTTGGAGCACATTCTAACCAATGAAGGAATCACAGTTGACACAGCAAAGAGAAAAGTTGTATAGGAGAAGCCTCAACCTACAACAATAACTGATATTTGAAGTTTCCTTAGACTTTGTAGATATTATAGGAGGTTTTTGAAAAACATTTCATGAAATTCTAATCCATTATCCATGTTACCCTGAAAAGTGGTGAAGTTCCTTTAGACAATGGAGTCTGAGAAACGTTTCCATGTGTTGAAGAAGATATTGGTTACTGCACCTGTGTGAACTCTTCCCTCAAGTGGACAATGATTCACTATTTTTAGCGATCCATCTCTGAAAGGGATTGGGTGCATCCTCATGAAAAATGACAAGGTCATTGCTTAGGCATCTCTACATTTGAAGAATCGTGAGAAAAACTATCCTACGCATGATCTGGAGCTGGCTGCAGTCGTTTTTGATCTGAAGATATAGAGGCACTATCTTTATGGGGATAAATGTGATATATAAACAAACAATCAATGTTTGAAGTATATTTTCACACAAAAGGAATTGAACATGTGACAAAGGAGATGGGTTTAACTCCTTATAGACTATTATTTTTCACTTCATTATCATTACGGAAGTGAAAAAAAATTCGCTGATGCATTAAGTAGGAAATACCCAGTTGTTCTTTCCATTATGAGGATTCAAAGATATCCTTTGATCAATGACCTAGTAAAATTGGATATGGGAATTATAATAGAAGGGACATCATCAACCCTAACCCAAATGTAATCTCAACCGTCACTAGTAGAGAAGATAAAGTAAGCTCATAATGAAGATCAATTTTTATAGAAGAGGTTTGAGGCAATGAAGGATGTGATATTTCATGAGTTCAATTCTGATCTAGAAGGTGTACTGATATTTTGTACTAGACTATATGTTACATCAAATCCAGAAATAAATAAGAAGCTGATGGATGAAGCTCATAGCTCTACTTTCTCTATACATCCTGGTAGCATGAAAATGCATAGGGACCTTCATGATCATTATTGGTGGGATAATATGAAAATGGAGATGGGTGACTACACTTTAAGGTTCCTAGTATGTCAACAAGTGAAGGTAGAGCGACAAATATTTAAAGGGGTATTACAACCACTACCCATACCAGCAAAGAAGTGGGACACTATCACTATGTACATCATCCCTGGTCTCCCAAGAACATTCAAAGGAAATAATGTGATATGGGTTATTGTGGACAGTCTCACCATGACTGTCCATTCTATCTCTATTTGGGAAGATTACCCTCTTTATCAACTTTCCAGGATTTACGTAAATGATATAATAAGGCTGCATGGTGTAACACCCCGAGCTTCCACGATACGCTTCTCATTCAATAATGAAATAGCTTGCATTGAACGCAACTTCGAGTTCTAAAACACCGCGACTAATCAAAGTAGCCGTTATGAATAGTAATAACCACTTTTTAAAATTATAGAAATTTTATATGTCAAAATGGACTTCATTTTTGTATTCGTAATATCGAAATTAGCCTATGTTGAATTTTTGGTATTTTTCTGAGAACTTCTAAAATTTTATAAATAGTGAAAAATACTTAAAACAACTTTTTTAATCAAAATAATTTATAGTGATAAATTATAATATTTGATGGTTTTAAAGTATAATTAGAATATATTTTTACCATTTTATCCAATGGTGGTCATTAGAATTAATTTAACATTGAAATTGGACATAAACAATTGCCAATCTTTTGATATAAATTGTTTCTTAAAAACACGCTATTTGTTGTGACAGCGGGAATTAATTATAAAATTAATTAATGCAACTAATATGTTTGGAATTTTGTAAAATAGACATCATTTTTCAATTCGGAATATCAATTATAGCTTAGGGTGTAATTTTGGCCTTATTCTGAAAAACTTCAATTTTTGATGAATAGTGAAACCACTAAGTGGTTGTTAAATAACTGATTTTTCGTTTAAATGAAATATTACCACTTCTGTGATTTGATTTTCAAAAATCCGACATACATGGTTGTCATTAAGAAGTAAAATGTGGTTCAATGGGATAAAAATAATTTTTTTGGTGAATAGTAACTTATTAAGTTCTTAATCGCGATTAGTGGTAATTAGGGTAGTTTAAGGTATAAATAATACTTTAATAATATTAAATGACCTAGACACATGTCCCAACCTCATTGGTTGTGTCATGGCCGACCAAGACAAGCCATGGCCTAACTTGGGGACCCCATGGATCCACTTTTGTTGGGAAATAACATAAATTACTTTTTATTTAATGTTAAAGTGAAAATGACACTAACATAAAGTGTTTTACTAAAACAATTTTTAAGTAGGGTTACACAAGTCCAAATTTTGATTATAAATAGTCATTGGAAAGATAAAAAGATTTCCTATATCATAGTATTTTTTTTTATAATCTTTAGACATTAAATAAATTTAATTATTTATGACATAATAATGATGCAGCGATGACATCATTATTTGACGATTTAAATAAAATGGAAAGATAATATAAAATCTATGAACTACACATGGCCAAAACCAATTGGATGAGTGGATTTAGATGCCTTATCACCTTATCCACGAATTCTATCAATGTGGGACCTTTTAAAACCGAAACACATTTTCAAATAATGTAATGTTCCTTTACTTTCCAAAAGTGCCCCTCCTCTCCTCTTATAAAAGGCCCCCACCTCTACCTCATTTCACACACTCTTCAAGCCATTGGCTCGGCCAACCCCTGCCCATTTGCTCTCTCCACATCCCTCTCCTCATCCTAGAGGATTCCCTTTGGGCAGAATCCTTTCAAAGGAAGCCTTTAGGCTCAACTCAAAAGGAGTTACACTTTTTAAGGTAATTCATTCTCTCATGTTCTTTTGTTTTATTTTGCTTCTCCAACCCCCTAAACTCTTTTTATTTACTTCTTTTGTAACAACACCAGTATATTAAATATACTAGGATGTTGTTATAAGATTTATTTGAGCTACACTTCCACACAACTACATCAAATGGTTAAAGAACATAAGGTTTCCGTGGATGGCGAAATTCTGCCTCCCGAAACGATGATTGTTCAACACTCATTTAACACCTTCAAAGGTGGCCATTATGATGTCACTATTTTTATATATGATATATAATATGTTTATGTTTTCCTTAAGCTTCTATTTTTTTCATTTTGGGCATACCTTTATGGTTTCCATTATGGGTAAAACACGATATCTTCATTTTAGGAAGCGCGGACTACCGCCCCCTGAAAGTGATTTGATTCGTTAATACCATATGTGGGATGTGTGAAGGATAAAGTTAATGATATTATATATGTTATTATACTGGAATTATAATATACTCTCATATCATTATGATTCCATTCCAGAAAATATGAAATAGAAATGGAAGTAGCGTTCATGCGTACGTACGGCTTACCGTCTCCATGAACGGTGCATTTCATTTCTTACCTCTAAATGTGATGTAATATTATAAATGAATGTATGTACTGGATATATATGACATATATGATATCTACATCATGAATACCATTCTGGATATAATAAACCTTTGACCAAATTAACAACATGTAAGTGTAAGAAGCCTATTTTTGACTTAAGAACCAAATACCGACAAAATGAACATTATTAACTTAAATAATTACATAATGTTCATATCATTGTAATAAGTGATATAATAAGGATAATGAAGTTGAAAATGGTTCTTAATAAGGTATATATTAACTCTAGTTTATTATTCAGGAGGTTAAAGAACGGTTGAGTCAAGTCAGACACGATGTAAGGGATCTTCTTAACCCAACTTCCATTCTTTGGGTTAATCTCCTACTTTCAAATTATGTCATGATGTTATTATGTCCTATTTTGTATTTTTACTTTCTTTATGTGTACCTATAGTGAATACACATAATATATCTACTCTAGTTTAAAAATGATCTTTTTAAGGACTTCGTCTCAATCCCCTTTCATCGAGGCATATTTGGTTTTATACACAGCTTTCTTTTATACAGTGTATAAACCACTTTGACTTTTACGTTTATTCAAAAGGAATCTTTTTTATACGAAGCGTTTTGCTAAACGACAAAAAGGGAATGTTTTTCTTTCCGTACATATGCGGCGACAACGACTTCTCCGCCGCCGTGACCATTATTTTAGTTTCGGCTTCCTCTACAAGCCATCATTTTTTTTTTGATGAAAAATAAATACAAAGTTTTAACTTTCTTTTATTTTGGTATTGAAAATGGTTTTGAAAGTGTTTTTATTATATCAATGTGTTGTATTGATATCTTGTGATTGAAATGTGGAAATGTTATGTTTACATTATGCATTTTTTATGTGATACAATTATGTTATGGTTTATGATATGTTTAAACCTATTCATATGAGGAATGTATTGGACTTAATAAGTGACGGGTGGAGCCCGCTATAGCTCCTCGATGCATCGGTAGGTCTCATGAGACAACTAGACGTGGAATTGGCCGAGGCCCTTTCCCAATTTGATTTATGGTTTTGGCCGAGGCCTTAATCATTTTAGACGTCTTGGCCGAGGCCTTGACAAAATGTTTCAGAATGTCCGGCATTATACATTCCCTCATTATGAAAGTGGTTATTGATATTGCATGTGATTATTCGACCAGTAGAATATCCATGTGAAGAAGTAAATGGCATTATCTCATTTTACTTTTGCCATATTATGTTGATGTTCATGTTTAAAAGGCTTTTGTTTTAGTTATACATTGCCTTAAATGTTAATGTTTATTTATGAAAGCTTCCGCATTATTGTTATCCTTACTGAGCATCTGAGCTCACCCCTTTTCAATGTTTTAATATTTTCCAGGATGTGAAGAAGTATTTTATGAATGACCTGCAGGGATAGTCGGAAGAGGATATGAGTGTGGACTATGGAGACTTTGTTATTGTAGTTTTTCACTTTTTGATGTAATGAAAGACTTATGAATGTATCTAGTGTTTCCAAGGCTACTAAACTAATCGGTCTTTCGAGACTTGATCCTTTGTGATCATGCCAATGTTACGAAGTGACGCACCGGCTCTGGGTAGCTGGGGTCGGGGCGTTACAGTTGGTATCAGAGGCAGTTTAGTACTAACCTTGGAAGCTAGATTTAGATAAACTCTGATTAGAGCACATAGCCCAAAGATAGACTTTGAGGATTAGTATAGAAGAACTTCCTAGAATTTTAGTATTGTAGAGATGTTATGAGTTTTCCGAGCAATACATCCCTGTCTGGATACGAGCAGGTAGAGGTGGCTCTGGCACAGATGTACCTAGGGGTAAAACCCGAAAACACCGCTTTGAGCTAGACTCAAACGGGAACTGGTGCACGACAACGGGCCTTGCTGCACTCTTGGTTACGACACTCCCGGGGGATATGCTTAAGATAATTCTCATTTTCTTTACAAACCACTATGAAGGGTTATGAGTATATACTTTCTCAAAGAAAACATTTCTTTTTATGATTATGGATTATATCCATAAATAGTTCAATTTAAGTTAAGTGTTTTATAAGTATGTGATTATGTATTTTGATTCATAAACTAATCTAGTTTATGCCATTGTTTAGAAATGGCGCCTAGTAGAAGGAATGGAAACTGTATCAATGCACGAACTCCGTGTAGGGATTGCCCTCCGGCTCAAGATAATTATTGTGGACCTGGAGATACAACTGGTGCTGATCAACTTATTACCATACTGGGACAACTCACGCAGGTTATGAATAACAACCTTACTCGTATGGAGCACCCTGATCCGCAACGTGGAGGATCAATGCTAGATCGTTTCATGAGGCAACAACCACCAACCTTTAATGGGAGTACAAATCCTATAGTAGCTGAGCAATGGATAAATTCCTTAGAGAAAATATTCCATGCCTTGGGGAGTAGTGAAAGGGAGAAGGTTGTCATGGCAGTTTACCGCCTCACTGGAGATGCCGATCAGTGGTGGTCGCTGATTCAAAACACAAAGGAAGATGATGACATATCGAATATGGAATGGAGGGAGTTCAAAGAGCTTTTCTTAGAAAAATACTTTCCTCGTGACCATCGAGCAGATATGGAAAGGCAATTTCTGAGTCTGAGGCAGAAGGAGGATGAGAATGTCGCAAAGTATGAGGCTAACTTTACAAGGTTAGCAAGGTATGCTGCAGATTACATACGTAACCCAAGGAGTAAGATTGATCGTTTCTTTGATGGGTTAAAACCATTTCTCCGTCGAGCTTTGGTATCACAATCCTTCTCATCATACGAAGATATTGTCTCGTGTGCTATCAAGACAGAAAAGGAATTCTCTAAGTCTTATGACAACAAAGTAAAGCAAGAGAAGAAGAGAACGGTGGAACAAGAGACAGATAAAGGGAAAAAGGGAAAGAAGGATTTTCCATTATGTGATAATTGTGGGAAGAATCACCCTGGTACATGCCTAAAAGGAATGGGAGTTTGTTATAAATGTGGAGAAAAGGGTCACCAGGCTCGTCATTGCAAGGGAAAGAAAGAGGCTGTCAAAGTTGAATGCTACAATTGTAGAGAAATGGGTCATTATGCAAATGAATGTCCTAAGCGTCAAGGAAACTTACCTCAGAAAAGGCCAAGGGATCAAGGACAATCTTATGCTATTACTACAGTTGAAGCGGAATAATTAATGTATTGGTGCTTTTGGACTCAAGGATTATATTCTGGTTATAAGAATAATGTGATATATATAAATATTGTACTGCAGTACTTTTTGATTAAGGTAATATGATTAAGGTAATCATATTTTTAGTATGTGACAATAAGAGAAACTTTTCTTTGTATGGGGAATCTGATGCTACAATTGATTTTGGAATTAAGAGACATTTTAGAGAAAGTCTGGACAGAGTTATGGTTGGAGTGGATTAAGTTGATCTTTGGATAGTATGGTTTAAGGTTAAAAAATTTATGAAGATTGTTTTTGGAGTATTATAATACTATAGTTTTAGGAAAAGGACAACCTGCAGGGTGGGGCATAACCCGTCGCGTCGGACAAAGCTGTAGGAATCGAACCCACAATCAAAGTGCGACATGCCTTTATTTCCTACCACTAGCCTACAGGAAGTCCCTGGTTATTACAAAATAATTTTACTAATCTAAATGGTATGTGTTAACCTTTGGTACCTTATACAATTAGGATAAATAGAATATTTTTGAGTTCTGTTACCATTTGGAGTAAAAGATGGGTTTGTGGTAAAAATTCATTAATGAATGAAAGTATACATAACAAGTATGTATATTCCCTTACGTTCTTAGTAAATCTCCTAAATAAAATCCTCAACATTATAAAAGGTAACTTAAAACAAAAATGTTGTCGGTTAACTTTTCCAACTGGGGATTCAATGACCATTTAACCAATCACAAGTTTGTGATTTTCTTGTGGTTAAGATTTCTCCTAATCCTGTTTTCTATAACTCTCCATCAGACCTTGATGGTTTGTTTCTCCTCCATATCCATATTTTCATATAATCCTAGAATGGGCTATATCGGGTGACCTTTGTAATTATCCTGCTTTCTTTTAATGTTATATATTTATTAACCTTATTTCCGATGTGGGTTTTCCTCAAAGGTATTGTCTCTTTTCAACCTTTTATTTTCAAAGAAAAATTTCAAATTGCGAGGACGCAATTTATTGAAGGAGGGGATAATGTAACACCCCGAGCTTCCACGATACGCTTCTCATTCAATAATGAAATAGCTTGCATTGAACGCAACTTCGAGTTCTAAAACACCGCGACTAATCAAAGTAGCCGTTATGAATAGTAATAACCACTTTTTAAAATTATAGAAATTTTATATGTCAAAATGGACTTCATTTTTGTATTCGTAATATCGAAATTAGCCTATGTTGAATTTTTGGTATTTTTCTGAGAACTTCTAAAATTTTATAAATAGTGAAAAATACTTAAAACAACTTTTTTAATCAAAATAATTTATAGTGATAAATTATAATATTTGATGGTTTTAAAGTATAATTAGAATATATTTTTACCATTTTATCCAATGGTGGTCATTAGAATTAATTTAACATTGAAATTGGACATAAACAATTGCCAATCTTTTGATATAAATTGTTTCTTAAAAACACGCTATTTGTTGTGACAGCGGGAATTAATTATAAAATTAATTAATGCAACTAATATGTTTGGAATTTTGTAAAATAGACATCATTTTTCAATTCGGAATATCAATTATAGCTTAGGGTGAAATTTTGGCCTTATTCTGAAAAACTTCAATTTTTGATGAATAGTGAAACCACTAAGTGGTTGTTAAATAACTGATTTTTCGTTTAAATGAAATATTACCACTTCTGTGATTTGATTTTCAAAAATCTGACATACATGGTTGTCATTAAGAAGTAAAATGTGGTTCAATGGGATAAAAATAATTTTTTTGGTGAATAGTAACTTATTAAGTTCTTAATCGCGATTAGTGGTAATTAGGGTAGTTTAAGGTATAAATAATACTTTAATAATATTAAATGACCTAGACACATGTCCCAACCTCATTGGTTGTGTCATGGCCGACCAAGACAAGCCATGGCCTAACTTGGGGACCCCATGGATCCACTTTTGTTGGGAAATAACATAAATTACTTTTTATTTAATGTTAAAGTGAAAATGACACTAACATAAAGTGTTTTACTAAAACAATTTTTAAGTAGGGTTACACAAGTCCAAATTTTGATTATAAATAGTCATTGGAAAGATAAAAAGATTTCCTATATCATAGTATTTTTTTTTATAATCTTTAGACATTAAATAAATTTAATTATTTATGACATAATAATGATGCAGCGATGACATCATTATTTGACGATTTAAATAAAATGGAAAGATAATATAAAATCTATGAACTACACATGGCCAAAACCAATTGGATGAGTGGATTTAGATGCCTTATCACCTTATCCACGAATTCTATCAATGTGGGACCTTTTAAAACCGAAACACATTTTCAAATAATGTAATGTTCCTTTACTTTCCAAAAGTGCCCCTCCTCTCCTCTTATAAAAGGCCCCCACCTCTACCTCATTTCACACACTCTTCAAGCCATTGGCTCGGCCAACCCCTGCCCATTTGCTCTCTCCACAACCCTCTCCTCATCCTAGAGGATTCCCTTTGGGCAGAATCCTTTCAAAGGAAGCCTTTAGGCTCAACTCAAAAGGAGTTACACTTTTTAAGGTAATTCATTCTCTCATGTTCTTTTGTTTTATTTTGCTTCTCCAACCCCCTAAACTCTTTTTATTTACTTCTTTTGTAACAACACCAGTATCTTAAATATACTAGGATGTTGTTATAAGATTTATTTGAGCTACACTTCCACACAACTACATCAAATGGTTAAAGAACATAAGGTTTCCGTGGATGGCGAAATTCTGCCTCCCGAAACGATGATTGTTCAACACTCATTTAACACCTTCAAAGGTGGCCATTATGATGTCACTATTTTTATATATGATATATAATATGTTTATGTTTTCCTTAAGCTTCTGTTTTTTTTCATTTTGGGCATACCTTTATGGTTTCCATTATGGGTAAAACACGATATCTTCATTTTAGGAAGCGCGGACTACCGCCCCCTGAAAGTGATTTGATTCGTTAATACCATATGTGGGATGTGTGAAGGATAAAGTTAATGATATTATATATGTTATTATACTGGAATTATAATATACTCTCATATCATTATGATTCCATTCCAGAAAATATGAAATAGAAATGGAAGTAGCGTTCATGCGTACGTACGGCTTACCGTCTCCATGAACGGTGCATTTCATTTCTTACCTCTAAATGTGATGTAATATTATAAATGAATGTATGTACTGGATATATATGACATATATGATATCTACATCATGAATACCATTCTGGATATAATGAACCTTTGACCAAATTAACAACATGTAAGTGTAAGAAGCCTATTTTTGACTTAAGAACCAAATACCGACAAAATGAACATTATTAACTTAAATAATTACATAATGTTCATATCATTGTAATAAGTGATATAATAAGGATAATGAAGTTGAAAATGGTTCTTAATAAGGTATATATTAACTCTAGTTTATTATTCAGGAGGTTAAAGAACGGTTGAGTCAAGTCAGACACGAGGTAAGGGATCTTCTTAACCCAACTTCCATTCTTTGGGTTAATCTCCTACTTTCAAATTATGTCATGATGTTATTATGTCCTATTTTGTATTTTTACTTTCTTTATGTGTACCTATAGTGAATACACATAATATATCTACTCTAGTTTAAAAATGATCTTTTTAAGGACTTCGTCTCAATCCCCTTTCATCGAGGCATATTTGGTTTTATACACAGCTTTCTTTTATACAGTGTATAAACCACTTTGACTTTTACGTTTATTCAAAAGGAATCTTTTTTATACGAAGCGTTTTGCTAAACGACAAAAAGGGAATGTTTTTCTTTCCGTACATATGCGGCGACAACGACTTCTCCGCCGCCGTGACCATTATTTTAGTTTCGGCTTCCTCTACAAGCCATCATTTTTTTTTGATGAAAAATAAATACAAAGTTTTAACTTTCTTTTATTTTGGTATTGAAAATGGTTTTGAAAGTGTTTTTATTATATCAATGTGTTGTATTGATATCTTGTGATTGAAATGTGGAAATGTTATGTTTACATTATGCATGTTTTATGTGATACAATTATGTTATGGTTTATGATATGTTTAAACCTATTCATATGAGGAATGTATTGGACTTAATAAGTGACAGGTGGAGCCCGCTATAGCTCCTCGATGCATCGGTAGGTCTCATGAGACAACTAGACGTGGAATTGGCCGAGGCCCTTTCCCAATTTGATTTATGGTTTTGGCCGAGGCCTTAATCATTTTAGACGTCTTGGCCGAGGCCTTGACAAAATGTTTCAGAATGTCCGGCATTATACATTCCCTCATTATGAAAGTGGTTATTGATATTGCATGTGATTATTCGACCAGTAGAATATCCATGTGAAGAAGTAAATGGCATTATCTCATTTTACTTTTGCCATATTATGTTGAAGTTCATGTTTAAAAGGCTTTTGTTTTAGTTATACATTGCCTTAAATGTTAATGTTTATTTATGAAAGCTTCCGCATTATTGTTATCCTTACTGAGCATCTGAGCTCACCCCTTTTCAATGTTTTAATATTTTCCAGGATGTGAAGAAGTATTTTATGAATGACCTGCAGGGATAGTCGGAAGAGGATATGAGTGTGGACTATGGAGACTTTGTTATTGTAGTTTTTCACTTTTTGATGTAATGAAAGACTTATGAATGTATCTAGTGTTTCCAAGGCTACTAAACTAATCGGTCTTTCGAGACTTGATCCTTTGTGATCATGCCAATGTTACGAAGTGACGCACCGGCTCTGGGTATCTGGGGTCGGGGCGTTACACATGGAGTTCCACTTTCTATTGTATATGATCATGATCCAAAGTTCACATCAAAATTCTAGAGAAGTATTCAACAATCCCTGATCACTAAATTGAATTTTATTATAGCTTATCATCCCCAAACTGATGGCTAATCTGAATGGACTATTCAAACACTCAAGGACATGCTGAGAACTTGCTCAATGGAACGTAAAGGTGGATGGGATAAACATATCCCTTTAGTTGGGTTCTATTACAACAATAGCTTCCAATCAAGCATTAAAATGGAACCCTATAAAGCTCTATATGGGAAGTGATGTAGAAGTCCTAGTTGTTGGGATGAAGTTGGTGAGAGAACGCTTCTTGGGCCTGTTCTTGTGCAAGAGAAGACATAAAAGGTCCATGCCATCCAACAACACATTAAGGCTGCGCAGAGTCGGAAAAAGAGCTATGCCGACAACTGTTAACGGGGCTTGGAGTTTGATGTTGGTGACAAAGTCTTTCTTGAGATTTCACCTTGGAAGAGATCCATGAGGATTAGAAAGAAAGAGATGATCATCCATATGTACATTTTCCACTATGAAATCCTTGATCGCGTGGGAGCAGTGGCCTATCATCTTGCACTTCCTCCAATTCTAGCACAAGTTCATGATGTCTTCCATGTATCCCTCTTGATGAAGAACATACCTGACCCCTGACATGTACTAAATCTAGAGGTGCTACAACTGGAACATGACCTCTCTTATGAGGAGTAGTTGGTGGAGATCTTGGATTTTTGAGACAATGTTTTACACAACAAGACGACCCGCCTTGTTATGGTGCTGTGGAGGAACCAAAAATGTGAAAGAAGCCATGAGGGAATTGGAGGAGTCTATGAGACCGAAGTACCCAAACATTTTCCCTTCAATAGATACGAGATAAAATTTCGGGGAAAATTTTTTTTTAATTGGGGAATAATGTAATGACCATAACTTTTTAATTATATGTATTTCTTAATTTTGTGTGTTATTTAATTTTATAATGAAAAATACAATTTTCATTAATTAATTAAGTGGGTATAATTAAAATGAGACCATTGGGTTTTGACTGTTATATGACACCTGGTCATTAGGACCATTGAAAACTATAATCTTAACGTTGTCTTTTTAAAAATAATGTTATCTTGGTTAATTAATATAGAAAGAAGATTTCATGGCCTCATCCAGTATACTTGAGCCTTTTGAAGCTGATCTATCGGATCATGGGAAGGAGGTAGCGTCACTAGGCTTTACACTGGGCCAATCGCAAGCCAAACTTCAACGTATGAAGCCTGAACAGAATCTTCTAAGGGAGAAGTTCAATCTGATAGAAATCACCAATCGAACACTATTGTCTGTGCCACCCCAAGATTCTATCACCAAAGAAAACCTTACACTTAGGTCCTATGCTGGTGTTCTAAGGCTCTATATAACGAGAACTTAGCTATTTTGTGTTACCCTTTTATATAAACAAAAATTTTATTTGTTATTTTGGATGATTTTATGAATTTCAAACATTCAGATTAATATTAGATGTGTATTATTGAGGAATTTAGGAAAAAATGGTATTTCAAAATATTTTTGTATACATTAAATAATAAATAATGTGAAATCATTTTCAAAAAATGGTCTTCTAGAGTTGTGATCGGTGTGAAATTTAGAGTCTAAGAAGAACAACTTGGACTATAGGGAATTGTAATGTAGGAATAGTAACATACCCATATGAATAGTAATAAACAGTAATTTGACCAAAAAAATAGAAACTTTACCCCGGAATGTATTAAAAATTTTAGACATCATAAAAGTGAAAAAAATGATTACAGTTTAAGTTTTCGTATTTTTTTACGCCATAATTATTTTATTTACACTTTTATAATTAATTTAATAATTTAAAATGTATATTTATTTTCATAAAATTCAATGATAAATTGTTACTTTATTGTCTAAGGGGTATATGATATTTTTATGGGACCATGATTAATTTTTTAAGGTGTTACAAAATGAGTTATAGATTTAAGGTTTTATTTTTGGAATAAATAATGATTTTATTTAAAAATGAAATAAAAAATAATTATTAATTAATCATTATATAATGGACTTCAATTTTTAATTCATAGCATCGATATTAGTTTAGGGTGAGTTTTTGAGATTTTTATGAAACAATTAAATTATCGGTTAATTATAAAATGCAGTTTTGAGTTTCGGGTGTTTAATGACATGATTAATGATGTAATAATGATGTATGATTTATTATAGACATATTAATAATTAGATATGATATTAGGTGTCTCAAGTGTCTAATACCATGGGCAAATACCATGGTAAAGCCCATGGTTTTGAAAATAACACCGATGAGGTGTCCCTTGGAAATTAATAATTTATTCACTCACTTTTCCTATAAATATCAAGACATTTCCATAAATAATTTCATTCCAAAATCATCCTCAACTATGTTCTAGTCTTTTTACCATCCACGGGGTCCTCCTAAGGTTCCCTCAAGCCTCCCAAGGTCCCGAACTTTAAACTTTCAATGTTACTCTTCAAGGTAGGCGATCCTTTCACCCTCCCTTTTTAAGTCATGAATCACTTTATATTGTGTCTTATAGTTTCCATCTCTTTATGTTAAGGTTGTGATATTATATGTTCTAATTTCTATCCATTTCATTTCTAATTGTTGAGATACCCCTTTCCTCTCTCATTAAATTTTTTTTCTGGATTTTTATGTGATGTCGTTTGGCAACCAAATTTCTCGTAAAAGAAATCACATATTCTATTTCTATTCAAGTATCCTTTTATTGTGGTATGTCATTCAAATATCCATATAATGATATTAATCCGTACCCATATTGTATAAATAATTATTTGGTGTCCTTTTTCACCTATCTTTTTAATTTTTTCAAAAACAATGTTATATAGTTGTTATGGTGCAGAAATTTCACCTCAAAATTTCTATCTATTTCTCTCCAGAAAATATCTTATTTTATATATGTGAATACCCAGACCTATTTCGTTTCATTAGGTGTTCATAAATATATAAAAATGGTATATTGGATTCTTTAATTTAAATACATATAACCCTCGCTCCTTTTCCATGAGTTATAAATGACATAATGATCTTATTTTTAAGCTCTTTTTAAACGTCATGATTTTGTCATGAAACCCATTTCATTGATTCCATTTGTGATTTTTATGAAATGATTGATTATGAACTATACGGCTCACATGAAAGTAAAAAAATATTAAGGGTTATCCCTAATATCACTCTAATTCATTGGGAAAAGAATTAATCTCTAGAGATGACAAGTATCATGATACCTTGTTGAATAAACTTGGAAATATTTATAACACCTCGTGGATGAACCTTGGTGATATGTTCATGAATGTCGAAATGAAATGTTGTCACCAAATATTCAAGTTATTATTCATGTTATTTTTTTTATGATATTCCTATTCTTAAATTTGTCATGCCTTTATGACTTTTATCATGTTCATATTAATATAGATCAACATCACATGTCAACTATTTCACTTTTTTCCTCACTGAGCCATCTTCTCACCCTTTTAGTTGATGTATGTCTCTAGGATATGAGATGCAGTAATTGTGCATAGTATGAACCTATGATGAACCCTTACGAGTAGTTTAGAAGAATGTTTTTTTTTTCATGTATTATGTTTTTGATTTCCATGACACTTGACTTTAAAGATCCTCTGTTTGTAAAATGTACTGAAAACTTATGTAATAAAAGGTGGGATGTCATCTAGAATCCCTCTAGTGGTGCTCCTAACTTTCTCTGATGACCTCTGATCGACACCATTTGATCTCTGGGTGCTATTGTGGTGAATCAAGTTTCTCTTGACGGTTGTTTTTGATCGCCTATTCTTCGGCCATGAAGAATGTCTCTAATTTATGAGAGGGGATAGAAGTGGATTCAAGAGACAAATAGTTTGGCTCAACAATTCTCAATACACCAGGAATGCAGTGTGGTGTATGGAACAATAATAGTAATTACCTATTTAAATACAATGAATTTCAGTTATAATATTTAATTGCATAGTAACAATTAAATACATTCACAAACATAGGGAAAACCCGTGAATTTAATAATAATACCGCGTCATTATTTATGTTGCACCAACATGCCAAAAATTGATTTATAAATAATATTTTGCATCACAAAATAATAGCATCATTATTTAAATTTGTGTCAACTAGTTAAATAATTATTTACCATAATGAAAATAATTATTTTACTACCATAATGACCTTGGTTTTCTCAAACTCCAATTTCATTTATTAAGCACCATAATAAATAAATAAATAATTTTTCTTTTAAATAAATATTTTATTTAAAAACTAGTAATTAATTATTTATTAATTGTTTAATAAAATAAATAAATATAATTTATTTAATTTATGTGGTAATTTTAACTTGAATAATGTTATTCCACAGTCTTGTGAATAATATTTATTTCATTAATTAAATTGAAATTGAATTTAACTGAGACCAACAAAATCACATAGTGTGTGACCCACTAGGATTCTTTCTTGTTGGCATTAGGCATGATTTGCTAATGTCTAAGAGTAAAATCATGCAACGGGTCAAGACAACCAAGAGAAAGATCATAAAGTCCCAAAAATGACATCCACATACAAATTCTCAATATGTAATATACTCCTTTTTGCAATATCCTATCAAGCATGTTTCATGACTGTGTCATAAAAGTTTATGCTTGATACATCGTTCTTTGGCTGGCTAAAATAAACTCGTAATTACACTATGGCTATGGAATTTCATTCGAAAGTTCTATTTCAATCAAAGGGATGACATATCAATATCCATAAATTGAAGGGACAAATCCTTCCTTGACATATCCATTAATAACATGCCACTTGTGATGCACCCAACATACTCTACTTCCTGCCAACTATCCGGGTGACAGTTTTCATTAGTAAATCAAAATGCATAAATCGTGACATATATTTACGATAATATTAATGTCTATGGATCATTGCACTTTATCGCAGATAGAAATATCTAATGACACCAAAACATGAGAAATTCCTATAAGTGGGTATGTTTTCATAATCTACCTTTTTGGAGATTACAATGTGTGATCTTCTTGAGTGGAAGTCTCATCTTCTTACAAGTACTCACACCTGACAGTCTTCATGCTATGTGTCCCATAATAGCATGTCATCCAACCTCAAAACTATATTTATGAATTTTGTTATAGCATTTCATGGTTCTCATCATAGCGGGGAACTTCCATGACCCTATCAATGCAACAAATACTCTATGACAATATTTAATCATAGTCATGCAGACAATGAACAATATGTAATAATAAATTAAATATAAATGTAATCAGTGTAAAACATGTTGGTTCTAAGACACCTACTATTACTTGATGATCTCAATTATAAGGTTAAATAGTCACACTCATAGAAAATAATTCTAATGAAACATATAATTTGTAAAATTAATATTATTTATTCTATCCTCATGTCTACCCATTTTGGTGATCATTAAGATATTTTTTTAAGTCCCAATTTTTATAATCCTCTAGAACAACATAGTATGTCATCAACAATAACATGATTTTCACGACCTGACCCAATGGGACTTGTGCCGCAACTCCCAAGCCCACCTCCGGTAGGCCAGGGGCTGGCATCTAGCACCGAGTAGGCTATCACACACATGGGAGGCATTAGCCTAATGTACCTGTACCCACACACCCACATACACCTCCATGCTACATTGTATAGATATATATAAAAACTGAAAAGAAAATTAATGTATACAACTCTCCCAAAACAGAATGCAAGAGAAGTACAAAAGGGAAAAACATGGCCCACCAAAAGAAAACTACAAAAGCATCCAACCTGCTCGGAAGAAGGTGCACGCTACCAAAAGCACCACCATAAGGCCCCTCGACACAGCTCTGGTAAGACTACATGGTCAGTCCCACTCACTCTACTCTGCCTACTCTGGTTCCTCCTAGGACTTCGTCAAAAGGCATGCGGTCTGCAGAAGACTCAAACATGTGCGGGCAAAGCCCTTGCAGTGGTGAGAATAACAATACTCAGTGGGCACACCAAAAACCCAAAACAAAATAGAGAAATTGAAAGGAAACAGTCAACACATCTTAGCTAGAGGGAACCCAGACAAGAGAGAAACTCCATCTCATGACCATCCTCGACTAAACACAACTAGTTACCACAGATCAGTTGTATGCTCATACATACACTATGAGAAATCTACATATACTCAATCGATGCACTAAGAATCAAGAGGTACCGACCTCATCAACAGCAATGGTTCACAACCAGAAGAGAACAATCCCTAGGCACTATCATCCCAGTTGAAACTCGTCTGAGAGATACACTCCATCGGGTCCCACACAAACATCTCAGATACTAAACTGAGAGATAACGCTCACCGGATATCGTTACTAAGAAAACCATGCTGAAACAACAAGAACAATAAACTCCTCAGATAGAGGATCACTATTAGGGTTTGCTAGGGGATATCAAAACCCACATTAGTATACAAATATCTCACAGATAGGGGATCAATCCCCGGGTCTAATGGGGGATACCACAACCCGATCTGGCATTCGTAAATCTCACAGATAGGGGATCAATATAAGGATCTACTGGGGTATACCACAACCTGATCTGACACTCGATAGAAACAAATCCATTAGATAGAGGATCGCCACCCATGTCATGACGATAACGATGATACTGAAACCCTATGTGGTACATCATGCACTATAGAGGATCGAACTGATGATGCCACAACCCTACCGACACCATGAGCTATGTAGGAGATTTTATAACCAATGATACTGCAACCCTACTGTAATCCCAATGTTGAGTAGGGGATCATACACTCGAAGATGCCACAACCTAACAGAGAATGGCCCACTGTGTAGGGGATCATTTTCCTGATGATTCTACAGGCCCTATGGGGTTAACCTGCTAGATAGGGGATCACCGCCTGTGGATATGTGGTCACAGCGATACCAAGAACTTGATCTAGGGAAATGATTCTAGAGGATCCCACTCTGGGCCCACCAGAGGGATGCCACAACCCTAACAGATTAAACATCCCAATCAAGGGATCAAAAACCTATACTATGGTTTTGATGTCGTGCGTACCCTCAAAGGAATGAACCAAGGGAATACCCTCAACCACTGCTGGTCCAAATGACCCTAACCAAAGGAACCCACCAAAACACCACAACATGCACCTCCAAGGATGATATGAAGGCCACCATTGCAATCCACACAGAAAAACACACAGGATAGGCTGCTTACTCGCCCGAAACGGAAAACCGGTGAAAAATGAACTATTCACTGAAGCCAGCTCTGGTGGGGCCCATGCTGCGATCCCAAAATACATCGAATGTATTGCACCATTGCAATCCTCTTGAAAAAACAAACAGGATCGATTAATCATCCACCAAAATTAGACTCCCAGTAAAAAACTTGTGTTTCTCTACACATGCCAAAACCCGGCCTCATGGGGCCCTCACCCCAACCTCCCCCCCAACACTCAAAAACTAACACCAAATGCCGGCCGTTCCTTTAGAGCCTCAACGCCTATGATGGTATGTCAATAAAACACTCCGGGTAAAAGATACAATGACCCGAAGTTGAATAATAATAAAATATTATTATTTTATTTGGCATTTCAATCTCCTGGGCCACGATCCCGAAACATACATCTCCTGAACCCACATCGAAGGGTTCTTCTCATCGCCATGGTCGCATCTCCGTAGATGGAACGTGAATCCTACCCCTGGATTGCATGAAACGGGGGTTCTAAAACCCCAGTGTACCAAGAGGTGCCAGACCGACCTGAACCGGCCGACGGACCACACCACCGCGGTGCGGCGCAGCCCACACACGGTTGACCCCCTCGCGGGGGTCATCGCTAATTGTATCTAGACCGCCGCAGGGGGCGGAGATCCGATATCTTCCCCACCGCCCCCACCAACGGACCATCTGAGTGCCACCGGGGGAACCCTTCTGGTCCAAACGTGAATCCGAATACATTTACAGGCCCCCCAGGACTGGATCTACGCATCTGTAGGCTAAAAAAAACCAAATCTGGATCCAGGATTTTAAAATTCAAACTTCCTACCCGATGGCAGATCGCTGAAGCTTTGGGTGCAAAACGTCGCCTGCGACGCCCTGAAGATCGATCTGCAGATGATCAGTGCTAAAAATGGACACCTGGGGATCGATTCGGTAAAGAACGGTGAGAGAGGGGGAGGGGTTCATCTCGTGCATAGGGAGGGAATTGGGGTGGGGATGATTGATTATTTTTTTTTAATTATAATACATCATTTAATTTAACACGCCCAACCAGACCTCAAAGTGTTGAAGAAATTAGGTGGCCCCTAGGGTAAACACGCCTTTCGAAATGCAACAGCAAACTCATATTTTCGATCTGAGAATCCATTCAGAAGTTATTTGAGCCGACGCTCATAAATAAACTTTTCCATTTATTTACAAAAATGCCCCTGGTGGCCTTTTCCACAGCAGGCCCGCTCCTGTAATGTATACACCCTGCGATGTGAATAGTATAAATATAGTTAATATTTTTTAAAAATTAATTCTGGTCACACCGGACCTCGGAATCGCTTGCCATCTTTGTGCCTAGCTCAGGAATTATTCATAGGAATATTCCAAAGTCTGAGAGGGCCAAAACCCAAGTTGCTACATCCTCCCCAAATTAGAACATTTCATCCCTGAAAAGCCCTAAGAACAAGGAATGAAACCGGACTCTCAACAGGGTCTCCAATGCTAGTGAGTTTTCCAACAAACACCTATTCCCGAACACATATGTTAGAAAGACTCATCTACCACACCTCAACAATATCCGCTTTGGGAGGCACTAACTCGTCCACATAGTTTTAATTGTATAACAAAAATGCATCTCAGTGGGGGAAGGATCCCTCTTCCTCACACACTCGAAGAACGGCGAACAACACCCACACAGGGTCTTACCAATTCCCTGAACAAAACTCGAGCATGCAATGGAAAGGGAAGAGTATGCTAAACAGTGTATATAAAACTATTGTAGAATGTATAAAGGACGCAAGTCATACCTATATCCATCTGTGGAGCCTCTGTTTCAATAGCCTCTATGGCATGCAGTTGTCCTCGCCCTCAGCCACCATTTCCCTAAGCCTGGCATGGACCACCTGGGGGTGGGGGTCGTTGAAACTGAAACCGCCTACCACCTCCTGATGATGCACCAGCTTTGTCACCACGTCCACTGCCCTGCGAACCACCAAAATCAAGACGTTACCGCTACCAAGACATCCTATTGACCAGATCCCTCTCAGTAGCACCTTGGGTTGGACAATCTATATAATGATGTCTCCGACCTTGGAAAGCATAACACCTCCTCTCCTGTGGCTAACCAAAACTGGGCTGTGAGCCCTCTGAGCCCTAATCCTCAGATCCTCTATCCTGGGGTCACCACCTAAATTGTAAGCCACATCAGGGCCCCTGAGTCTGTCGTCGGCTACCAGACGCTGACCCAACTGACAAAGTCTCATCTCTCACATGCCTAGCATTAACAGGCGGGGTATGCACAGCTGGAAAGATCTCCTCCACCAACGCTCACTCCAACACTCCAAGATAGGTGGGTAGACACAAAGAAACCACACCTGCCCAGATATCCCTGCGTAACCCCTTCTCGAATGTCCAAGCCCTAATTAACGGGCCTCGAACCATCTCCAAGGAGTAGCACAACAGGTCGGTAAAACTCACTGAGTACTGCGACACAGTCATACCCTCCGGCCAAAGCTGCAGAACCTCCTGAATCTGTACTGACCTCAGTGTCACCGGATAGATCTATTCCATGAAGTGTTGGGGCGGAAGAAGAAAGGGAATGATGGCAAGAGGGGGGGTGAATTGCCTTTTAAAAAATGATTAATAAATTAAAAATCGAAGTGAAAGTGCAGCGGAAATAAAGAAGGCAAGACACAAGAAATTGATAATGGAGTTCGGCCAAAACCCGGCCTACGTCTCTGCTCCCAACTCAACCGTTGAGAGATTCCTACCGCTTGCTTTTCAATGGTTTTAGCAAGAAACCCACTAGGCTTTGAGGTAGCACTAGGACCTATTACAGCTTGCTTTTTGTGGTTTAGCAAGAACCCACTTGCTTTTGATGGTTTAGCAAGAACCCACTAGCCTTTTTAACGGGTGAAGGCTAGCTCACCGAAAACCCAAGCCTTTTAAAAGGAAAGGCTTGACTAACCTCTTCACACCTTAATGGTGGTGTGAAACCCAAAAGAAAGAGGGATGAGAAGGAGTTTGGGGTTTGTAGGCACAAACCCAAATTGAAAGCTCAAAAAGATAAAAACAATAAAACCCGTAATTGGAGAAGCCTTGGGCGCCTTTGATTGATTGATGATGTTTGAAGGCTGCTTCCAAGCTTCTTTGGTGGTGCTCTTGGATGTGGAATTGGATTGGAGCACGTTGGGTTCCTTGAGGAAATCCGCCGGAGGTTCGCCAAAATGATCAACAATGTGTCCGGTGGCTTGGGTGAAGTTCCGGGGCTTCCTAGGCCTTTATTTATAGGCTAGGAACCTTCAAGTATCTGTTGGAGGACTTTGGAGCCGTTGGAAAAGGCCTCGGAGCCGTTGGGAGGCTTTTGGAGTTGACTGGTCAAAGCCAACGGCTAGTTTGACCAGGGCTACCGGCTGGCCGGTACAGGGCCACCGGCTGACCGGTGCCTTGGCAGAGGAGAAGCATATTGGTCCAGGCTCCACCGGCTGACCGGTGGAGGAGCCACCGGCTGGCCGGTGGGGAGACAGTAGCTCATACTATTTGGGCTGGGTGCCACCGGCTGGCCGGTGGTCTATCCACCGGTTGGCCGGTGAGATGGCAGTGAGTGGCTCTTCTGCCCAGAGTCCACCGGCTGGCCGGTGGTGAAGCCACCGGTTGGCCGGTGGACTGAATTTCAGTCCATTTGTGCCTTCTTGCTTTCCTGACCTAATTCCTTGGCCACCTGAATTGATTCCTATCATCCAAAAACACTTGAAAAATGATTAGATAAAAATGAGGGTGATTGTGATCATGAAAATAAAACCTTGAGGGGTTCGAGAGGTACAACAATCTCCCCCTATTTTGATGATCACAATCACCAAAACAATCAAAGTAAAATACTGAAATTGAAAGGAAATGCTAAGCATAATAAAAAGGATTCTCCCCCAATCAATCAAGAGATTTCTCCCCCTTTGTGATTATCAAAATAGAATGGGGCATAAAACTTGATTGAGGGAATTGCGTTGAAAAATCAATTGAGATTTTTGAAATTGAAATGAAAATTTGAATAACAGTTTGAATTGAAAGTTTTGAATCAAAAATTCGAATTGAATATTTTGAAATGAAAATTTTGATACCAAGAATTGAAATTGAAAGTTGGAATCGAAAATTTTGAAATAAAAAATTTGAAATGAGAATTTTGAATGAAAAAAAAAATATTTTTAATTCACAAAAAGGCTTAAAAGAACCTAACTCCCCCTAAATAAAACAACAAATCACCGGGGAGAGGAAATAAATTTTGGCCCGGAGAGACTCACAAGAAGGGATTTTTCAATCCAAACTTGTCTCATAGCGGGTCTTCTCCTATAGAATTCATCGGAAAAGAAAAAAGACTTGTGTTGACCGTAACGGGCATTTTTACAATTACATTAATAAATAAGGTGCCCGGTTTTCTTACAATAATTGCAAAATTTAAAATCGGAGCTCCCCCTTACAAAAATAGTGGGTGCAAGGGAGGAGGAAGCTTGGTTGGTGTAACCAAGTCCATTGGTGGTTCTAGAAATTCGTTGGGAACCTAGGAGATTGTTCAAATTTTGTTCCCCTTTGGTGAACTTAGCTAGGGTCTCCCTTAGGTCTTTGATGGTTGATTCCATAGAATCAACATTTGGAAAATTTTGGATTTTAAGGGTGAGTTCCTCCTTCTCTTTGAGAAGTTGGTCTTTTGCGGAGGAAAGTTTTTTGAAAGACTTTTTCAAAGAAACAAATTTTGATGAGAGTTCATGAAAACCATTTTCAAGTTGGTCTCTAGCATGTGAGAGTTCTTCATAAGAAAGATGATTTAAAGAATTTGAATTTGAAGAACATGAGGAAGGGGAATCGGAAGAAGTTACCTCATGGAATGCCATTAGGCATTTTGTACCTTGGTCGCTCGAGGAGGAGGAGGAGGAGGATGAGGAGGTGTCACTCCATGTCGCCTTGAGGACCTTTTTCTTTCCTTATTCCTTTGGCGTGGCCCGTTTTTTGTGGAGTGGGCAATCGGGATTGTAATGGCCCTTTTCGCCGCACCCGTAGCATTTTACCTTGGGCTCGGATCTTGCGGTGGGTTCTTGCTTTCGCGCCTTGCGAGATTTCTTCTTCTTCTTGTGCTTCTTCATAAATTTGTGCATTTGGCGGGCGTGATTCTCCATTTCCGAGTCGCCACTTGAAGATGAAGGAGATGAGGAAGATGAGGATGAGGAGGAGCTTACTTCTTTTTGTACCTTGAGGGCGATGTTCTTTGGGGTCTTGATTGGTGTGCCCTCCTTTTGAGCTTGCCTCCTCATCGTGATCTCATAAGTCATGAGAGATCCGATGAGATCCTCTACCGACATATTTTTGATGTCCTTAGCTTCTTGGATTGCCGTCACCTTTGGTGCCCATGAGCTCGGAAGGACCCATAAGATCTTCTTGACCATCGTCTCGGCTGAAACATCATCACCAAGAGATTTCCTTCCATTGCACACGTCAGTAAAGTGAGTAAACATATCAGAAATAGACTCATTTGGATGCATTGAAAATGACTCAAAATCTTGCCTATACATATCCAATCTAGTGTCTTTGACTTTGTTAGTGCCCTCATGAGTTACTTCTAAAAGTTTCCAAATTTCATGTGAGGAGGTGCAAGTAGACACTCGATTGAATTCATTTCGGTCTAGGCCGCAATGGAGAGCGTTCATGGCTTTGCCATCAAGCTCAAAATTTCTAATGTCGGCTTGGGTCCATTTGGATTCATCGGGAGAGGAGAGGGTGTAACCTTGCATGACAATTTTATAAATGGGATATCCTATGCTTCTAAGAAAGGTAGTCATGCGGGTTTTCCAATAATTATAGTCGGTCCCATAAAAAAATGGAGCCCGACCCAAAGAGTAGCCCTCGGGGGCGAAAGAGGTGGATGCCATCACAATGGATCTTAGAATTTGAAACCTTTTAAGGTATTACTCAAATTAATCCTTTGATACCAATTGTTGGGGTGGAAGAAGCAAGGGAATGATGGCAAGAGGGGGGTGAATTGCCTTTTAAAAAATGATTAATAAATTAAAAATCAAAGTGAAAGTGCAGCGGAAATAAAGAAGGCAAGACACAAGAAATTGATAACGGAGTTCGGCCAAAACCCGGCCTACGTCTCCGCTCCCAACTCAACCGTTGAGAGATTCCTACCGCTTGCTTTTCAATGGTTTTAGCAAGAAACCCACTAGGCTTTGAGGTAGCACTAGGACCTATTACAGCTTGCTTTTTGTGGTTTAGCAAGAACCCACTTGCTTTTGATGGTTTAGCAAGAACCCACTAGCCTTTTTAACGGGTGAAGGCTAGCTCACCGAAAACTCAAGCCTTTTAAAAGTAAAGGCTTGACTAACCTCTTCACACCTTAATGGTGGTGTGAAACCCAAAAGAAAGAGGGATGAGAAGGAGTTTGGGGTTTGTAGGCACAAACCCAAATTGAAAGCTCAAAAAGATAAAAACAATAAAACCCGTAATTGGAGAAGCCTTGGGCGCCTTTGATTGATTGATGATGTTTGAAGGCTGCTTCCAAGCTTCTTTGGTGGTTCTATTGGATGTGGAATTGGATTGGAGCACGTTGGGTTCCTTGAGGAAATCCGCCGGAGGTTCGCCAAAATGATCAACAATGTGTCCGGTGGCTCGGGTGAAGTTCTGGGGCTTCCTAGGCCTTTATTTATAGGCTAGGAACCTTCAAGTATCCGTTGGAGGACTTTGGAGCCGTTGGAAAAGGCCTCGGAGCCGTTGGGAGGCTTTTGGAGTTGACTGGTCAAAGCCAACGGCTAGTTTGACCAGGGCTACCGGCTGGCCGGTACAGGGCCACCGGCTGACCGGTGCCTTGGCAGAGGAGAAGCATATTGGTCCAGGCTCCACCGGCTGACCGGTGGAGGAGCCACCGGATGGCCGGTGGGGAGACAGTAGCTCATACTATTTGGGCTGGGTGCCACCGGCTGGCCGCTGGTCTATCCACCGGTTGGCCGGTGAGATGGCAGTGAGTGGCTCTTCTGCCTAGAGTCCACCGGCTGGCCGGTGGTGAAGCCACCGGTTGGCCGGTGGACTGAATTTCAGTCCATTTGTGCCTTCTTGCTTTCCTGACGTAATTCCTTGGCCACCTGAATTGACTCCTATCATCCAAAAACACTTGAAAAAGGATTAGATAAAAATGAGGGTGATTGTGATCATGAAAATAAAACCTTGAGGGGTTCGAGAGGTACAACATGAAGTGCCACTCAAACTCTACCAATGTGAGCATCTTCTTTTCATGGTTCTGTGTCCCTAGGCTCCACCATCGCACGTCCAAACCATGAAAAAGGCTCGCTGATAGGACCACTATCTAATTTGGGGGTGTCCTCACCATGCATAAAACTAAGGTGACTACTTTGAGTGAGTCATCAGCTACCTGAGGGTCTGGTTCACCCCGTCACCTTAGAGATTGCGGCCTCTGGAACTGGTGCAGTCCACTCACCCTACGCGCAACCTCATCCTGCACTGTCGACACAACCAGCAGCTCTACAGGTGGTGGCTCCACCAGAGGATCACCTAGAGGTCTAACCTCAGAAACCGTGCCCTGGTCCATAGCATATAGACAGGGTGGATTGTTACCACAATCCTGTTGTGGAACCCTTGCTGGATGTCGTCGTGGAGGCATCCTAAAATACCTTCAAGATGCACAATAGTCAATGATTATATCTAGTGAGATGACTCAAAAAGAACAAGGGAAACCCAAAAAACCAGTCCTATATGATGCATGTACCATTATGCCCCTATGACTAGTGTCCAAATTTCCAGAGTCGAAAGGCAGGTTATTAGAGTCCTAGTGAATGGATAAATGAAGAGCTGCACCAACACGAGAGTCCCAAGCCTGAAAGCTGGACTCGAAACATCATAACACTTCTGTGATTCAACCCAAACCAAACTCATAGCTAGACCAGCTATGGTCCGAGATCTCAAAGGTGGAACCTCCTCTGATACCAATATTTCATGACCCGACCTAACGGTACTTGTGCCATGACTCCCCAAGACCACCTCCAGTAGGCTAGGTGTTGTAGTCTAGCACCGAGTAGGCTATCACACACATGGGAGTCATTATCCAAAGGTACCTATATACTCACACACACAACCACATACACCTCAATGCAACAGTGAAGAGATATATATATAAAATTAAAAGAAAATGCAAGCATACTACTATCCCGAAACAGTGTGTAACAAGAGTACAAAAGGGAAAAACAGGGCCCACAAAAAGAAAAATAAAAAATCATCCAACCTTCTCAGAAGAAGGGCTACGCTTCCAAAATCAACACCGAAAAGCTCCTCAAAAAAACTATGGTTAGACTCCATGGCCAGCACTGCTCGCTCTGCTCTGACTTTTCTAGGTCCACCTAGGACTTCGTCGAAAGGCCTTTGGTCTTCTCAAGACACAAGAATGTCTGGGAAAAGACCATGTAGGGGTGAGTATAACAATACTCAGTAGGAACCCGAAAACACAAAACAAAAGAGAGCAACTGAATGGCAGCAGTCCACTGATCCCAACCAGAGGGAACCTAGACAAGAGAGAAACTCAATCCCATGACCATATTTAGCTAAACAAAACTAGTCAACACATATCAGGTGTATTCTCATACATACACCATGAGAAATCCAAATATACTCAAACCACGCACCAATCCTCATGAGATACCGACCTCATCACCAGCAACATCTCACAACTAGAAGACCAAACTCCACGATCACTATCATCCCAGATGACACTCGTCCGAGAGATACACTCGATCGGGTCCCACACAAACACCTTAGACTCTCACCTGAGATATCACGCCCGTCGGATATCATCACTGATGAAACCATGCTGAAACAGCAAGAACAACACACTCCTCGGATAGGGGTTCACTCATATGGTCTGTTAGGAGATACCAAAACCCACACTGGTATACGAAGACCTAACAGATAAGGGATCACTCCCAGGGTCTGCTGGGTGATACCACAACCCGATATGGCATTCGTAGATTTGACAGATAGGGTATCACTGTCAGGATCTGCTGGGGGATATCACAACCCGATTCGACACTCGACAGAAACACCTCACTAAGATAGAGGATCGTCACCTATGTCATGATGGTCACGAAGATACCAAAACCCAATCTGGTATATCTCGCGTTGTAGGGTATCGAACTGACAATGTCCCAACCCTACCGACACCACGCGTTGAGTAGGGGATTGTATAAACAATGATACCACAACCCTACTATAATCTTCATGATGGTTAGGAGATCGTACACCCGACGATGCCACAAACCTACTGAGCATGGCCCACTGCGTAGGGGATCAAATTCCCAAGGATCCCACAAACCCTACGGGGTTAACCTGCTAGATAGGTGATCAACACTCATGAATAAGTGGTCACAACAATACAAAGAACCAAATCTAGGGAAATGATGCTAGAGGATCCCGCTTCGGGCCCACTGGAAGGATGCCACAACTCTAACAGATTAAAATCCCATCAAGAGAATCACAAACCTATACTAATGTTGTGATGATGCGCGATCCCTTATAGGAACGAACCATGGGAATACCCTCAACCACTACTGGTCCAAACGTCGCTAACCCAAGAGACCCTCCACAATTCCACACTGTGCACCTCCAAGGACGATATCGAGGTGACCATCGCGATCCACGCGGAAAAACACACAGGATAGGCTGTTTACTCGCCCGAAACGGACAACCGGTGAAAAATGAACTATTCATCGAATCCAGCTCGGGTTGAGCCCATGCCTCGATCTTGAAACTCATTGAATGGATCGCACCATAAAAATCCTCTCGAAAAACACCCAGGATCAACTACATATCCTCCAAAATCAGACTCCTTGTGAGAAAGATTTGTTTCTCCGTAAACGCCAAAAATCAACCGCATGGGGCCCTCACCCCAAACTCAGTCCCAACTCCTGAAAACTAAAAAAAATTAATCCGTACAATCAGAGCCTCAACGCCTCTAATGGCATGTCAATCGGATGCACCAGGTAGAAGATACAACAGCCTGAAGTCTAATAATAATAAAATATTATTATTTTATTTGACTTTTTAAGCTCTGGGCCACGATCCCGAATCATAAATCTCCCAAACCCACACCGAAGGGTTCTCCCCGTCACTAAGGTCGTGTCGCCGCATACAACATGTGAATCGGACCCATGGATTTCACAAAACCAGGGTTTTAAAACCATCATGTACCAAGAGGGGCAGGACCGGCCTGAACCGGCCGGTCTGACCGGACTGGGCCAGCAGACCGCGCTGTCGCGGCACAGAATAGTGTTCCTGCGGCCGACCTCCCTCGCGAGGGTCACTGCTAATTTCCACCAGACTTCCTCAGGCATAGGCGGTCTGATCTTCTTCCCGTGGCCTGCCAGTAGACCTTCTGAGGGCCGTCGGGGGCACCCTAGAAGTCCAAACGCGCATCCGGAGACATTTGTGCAACCGCGGGACCAGATCTACACATTTGTAGGCTCAAAATAGATAAAAACCAACCAAATAAGTATCCGAGATATTAAAACTCAAACCGCCTACCTGTTGGCCGATCGACGAAGCTTCGGGTGCAGAACGACGCCCATGACGTCTAGAAGCTCGATCTACTGATGATTGGTGTTGAAAATAGAATCATGGGGATCGATTTAGTTAAGAATGGTGGGAGAGGGGGAGAGGGTTCATCGCATTCATATAGTGGTAATTAGGGGGGAATGATTGATTTTCTATTTGTTAAATCAATTACTTTATTTAATTTAACACCCCCGACCAAACCACTCGACGTGGAGGAAATTAGGTTGCCTCTAGGGTAAACGTACAGTTCTGAACGCAACGACAGACTCAGATTTTCAATCCGAGACTCCATTCAGAATTTATTGGAGCTGAATCTTTTAAATAAATGTTTCATTTATTTATTATAATGCCCCTGGTGGATTTTTCCACAGCAGGCCCGCGCCCGCAATGTTTACACACTGCATAGGGTAAACGACACGCTTCAGATGCAACTGTGCCCTCAGATTCCCATTTTGAGCTACCATTTATGAGATAACACACCCCCACTATGTGGATAGTATAAAAATACTTAATTTTTTATAAATTTAATTCTGGAACACCGGGCCTCGGAATCGTACGCCGTATTCGCACCTAGCACTGGAATTATTCATAGGAATATTCCAAAGTCTGACATGGCCAAAACCCGAGTCTCTATATTGATAATACATTTTTTATTGATTATAATAATGTGTTTTATTAATATCATCATTTCATATCTATGTTTTCCATAGATAAGGGAACTTCAATAATCCATGTATTAAAAACATTATATTAAAAATGATCACATAAATCATGATGATGTAATGTATGTATGTTATAGTAATATGATATAGTGAAACATGGGTATTGGTTTATTTGTAAAGAATCCCAATCAAACTGTATATGGTCGGGGATTCAACCCACGATGTCCCCTAATAAGGGGGTTGGGAAGATTCATAGGCTCAAGCTCAAGCATGTGGGTTATGGACTATAAGATATATTATAAATGGGATTGATATCCATTGAACCTTTCAGCTATGTAATTGGTTTCCGCCCACCTACAAAAAAAATACATCTTCATATTATATAATTAAATGAGTCAACTGCCCCAAATTGTTTTAAACAATATAGTCTGGTAATTAACTATATATCCTAAATTCGGTACTATGAATCCAAATTAAAGAGAATTTGGGAGGGATTATTAACTTCAAACAAAACAATATTATTCATTCTTTAGAAATATCATGCTAAACCTATCAAAACCAATAATTTAAACGCATAATCCACTATAAAATTGTAAATTCAATGACATAATGATTTTACTTATTTTTCAATAATGGGAAACATCCCTAGAGCATAAACAAGATAATTTACCGATGTACCAAAAAATAATAATCCCCGTGAGGGATAAAAAAGTATTGATATATGGCTCATTACAAAACCAAAGTTCAATACCTCTATATTCTTAAATATATTATTCTTTGAAGAAGAGTTATGAAAGAATAAATGAAATTTTTGTATCTCTAAAAGAATACCAAGAAGTTACTAAATAAACCATTTTAATTTTTTATTTCATCTTCAAATATATCCTTTGATCATATCCATACTACCAATGATTGTAAATGAAATAATCCAATATAACCACCCAAGAAATCCATATCTATAATAATTTTTTTTCAATTAAAAAAAGATTATCAAAATAAAAAAATATTACACAATTATTCTTCATATATATATATTTAAATAAATATTCTTCAAATTAAAAATTTTATTCTCTCATTAGAATCTATAATAATCCAATTTGGTATAGTTGAACATTATAAAAATTAAGAAAATCAAAATATATTTTTAAATAATTTGAAATATTATTTTTTTATATAATCATCAAAATCATGGAATTATGATCATTTTTTAAATAACATTCGATTCAATAAAAAATCAAATGAATATCATAATCTATAAATTAAATTTAGTCCCATATTATAATAAATTCAATATATAAAATTATTTTCCAACATTATTTAATATAAAAATTATATATATTTCCCTATAGTGGAATCATTAGGTCCACATAATATTCATGCCATTAATTATGGAATAATTTTCTATTTAATAATAGATAAAATTAACCTCTTTTACATATGACCATTTATTATATAAGAATTATCCTAGAATAACATACTACTGTAATGTCATCATCATATCTCCATAAATCATGCCATAATTTCAATGTATTGTGGTGTGATATTTATTTTCCAAAAAATATATCTCTATTCAACCATAAAATAATTGAATGATTTATTAGTAGTAAACTACAATTTTGAACACTTCTCGCATATTAAATCATAGTCAACACTAAAAAAACTATTATTATGTTATTATGGTGTGGAATTTAACTTATTATTTCTTAAATCCCAAAAAATATAATTTTATATCGCTATATATTGTAGTGTAGTTTTTGATTTATTTATAATAATATCTCTAAAATTATGAAACTTTCACAAAACTCAAACATGTATTCAAAAAAATAAAAATCTATCTAATAATGTATATTTCTACTAAATAAAAAAATAGTTGTTCATCACTTTAAATATCATAAAATGACCTTAATTTTTCATTTTCTAGAAATCAATCATTCAATATGAAATAGGATCCATCCTTATTCATAATATATGTTCCAATATTCTCTCACAATGGGTTTTTCAGAAAAACGTTGGTATTAGTAAAAGACATTTTGAAATTCAAGATTCTTTATACTACGTAAACAAAATAGAATTATAATAACAAAATTATCAATATATTGTTATATGGGGGATGTGTTTTTGTATAAAAAAAGATCAAGGGTGAAATATATGGCTAAATATGTTCTAAAACATTTCACATCTGGTCAACAAATTTTAATTTAATAATTTTATAAAAATAATATTTAATCACTTTTTTTCATCAATCCTAAATGATATACACCAAATATCCTATCTAAGCAACAAATTATATCTCCCTTTTCATTTTTCAAAACATGTCCCCTTAATATTATACTTTGAAAAATCGACATATGATTTTTACACCACATTTGGAGTACCAAAAATTATATGTAAAAAATGAAAACTTAGCTAATTTTTCCAATATTCACCAATTTGAAATAAACCTATTCTTGAATAGTCTTAACAATCATGAGAATGGAATTAATAAAAAAATATTTAGCTAGTTGAGATATTCAAAATATCCTCATTATAAACTGATTCTTCCCAATTAATAGTTTTTCTATAGTCTAGTAAATGTATATACTACTTTTAAAAATCTATCAATATTCAGCACCATGATAATTAAATTTTCCACCTTTTAGTTTATAAAATGTTAAAAAAATAAATATTATTGATTTCATATTATTCTATGTTTCTTTTCGAATCGATAAAAAAATTTTTGTTGTAATAAATCACTATAGACATATTCACCGCTTGAATATGTTCATATAATGTTTTTTTATTCCATAGGAATTTTTGGCGTGCTTCAATAGATGAAATGTATTATAGATTATCTATTCTTGGAGAAATAATATCCTTTTTCTTAAAAATATTTATAAATATTGTTTATTAAAAAAATCTCATCTTCATTTAGTTTTATTTTGCAAGAATATATTGGATAATCCACAACCAAATATAATAAAAGTTTTTTATATTATCCCTACTAATCAAAAAACATTAGTCAAGGGTACCTTGAACATACCAAAAAAATTTACATTTATGTGACTTCTTCCAATTTAACTACATTGGAACCTCACATCTTCGCATGTTCCATAATCAATGTGTACACATATTTTTCCAAGGGGAAAAGGAATTATTTTTCCTCTTATATAAATTTTATTTATATAAAATAAATCATATTCTTAATAAAATCAGTTTCATAAATTACTAGAGTGGAAAATAAATTAGTTTAATATAAGTAAAACATCATTAGAACCCATATTATATAATTTCATTGAGAATTAAATTAATACTTTATTATTTTTATTACATAAAGCCAACAAAATTAAATAATTTCCCAAGTCATTTACATCTTTAACTCTGGACATATTTAATTAGAAAACCCCGATAATAATAGAGTATTTAAAAAACTAACAATGATAATGTTATTACAAATCAGTAAAATAAAATTATCTTTGCCTAATGATTTTCCATTGGAACATTAATATACACATCCACTCATAATTTATAGTTTCCTTAAGAAAGTATCTATATTGTCACACAAGTATCACAGTGCTTAATTTAATCCATATAAATCATTCTTAAATCTATGGACCATTCCTCCATCCTCTAAATTTTTAAATCCATTTGGATGTTCAATGCATACATCCTCTCGGAGAAATAAATTAAAAATATATATCACTTTATGCATTTCATAAACATCATCACCTATTGGAAAAATCATTTCAATGTGTAAATATAATGAATCAATTAATGTCACTAGTGAAAATGTTTCTTTCATGAATATTCCTTAAATTTGAGAATTTTATTTTATACACCAACCATAATTTATTATACATCAAATTCCCAGGATTATCGTATTTATTCTTTAATATCGAATTTGTTCAAATGAAGATGTAATCATTCATTCTTTCCATAAGGACCAATGTTTAAATTTTCTAAAATAAATAATTTTTTCATTAATTTCCTTAAAACCTTATTCATTATCTTGCCACTTATTCAAATTTTACATGTTCTACATGTTATAATTTATAAGTTTTCTTCAAAAACCTCAACCTCTGGGTTTTTTGGGGTCTTATCTTAGTTAATTTTTTATCGATAAAATTTATCACTTATCCATACTTTTTTTTTGTAAATCATTAATTGCATTTAGAAGAAAACTCTCATTTAATTTATCCCTAGAATATAAAATGTTAATTTATCAATGAGATCATATATATTTATAGATAAATTAAAATGTTTACTATAATTTCAATAACATATACATTTTATTATTTTTCCCAAATTGTTTAATAATGAACATGACATTACTTCTTTCCATTATCATATTTACGCTCCTAGAAAATGACTTATAGGCTTTAATCTCTGTTTATTAACCTATGAAGGGTTTTTCAACCAGATAACCTCATAACTACATTTACTTTTTTTATTCATGGTTTTGAAATGTATTCATTAAATCAATGAACACAGAAGTGTGTCTCAATGTTGATTTTATTCAATGAAAAATTTTATAGTCTATGTTACCATTATTGAAACATATCAAAAAATTATTTTCAGTGTGAACTACTACATTAAATTCCACATTTAAAATAATTACTTGAAATGTAACATTCCATAAGAAATGATTGTATCATATTGTAAGCATTCTGATTCAATTATTCTATTAATCCATTTTTATTTTGTATTATTGAAAATGAATCCTAATATTTACTAAAATGATTATAAAAAATAATTTCCACCTTAATAATCATAAGCTCTAATCTATTATACTATAGAATTATTTTTCTTGGGATATCTTTTTCTATCATACACTTTACCTTGATTCCTTTTAATGAATTTATTAGATACTATTTTTACTTCATAAAATTAATCAACCTACTGAATATTAATAAATAATTTCAATGATAATGTACATTTATCTATGATTTAGGATGTTTAATTATAACACACACATCATTTTGCACCAAGAAAAAAAAATTTAAGCTCTATTATATTATCATAATGTATTTATCACAATCCATCCTCACACATAAGAATCACAAGTCTTCCCTTTTCCCCACAAAAAATTTATAATATCTACCATATCCTTTAACTTTAAAGTAATTTCTATGATTTATTGATATTCAAGTCAATTCCTTTAATGACGTAAGATATTATCTAATTTTAATATTATAATATGAGTGGTCTCCTTTTTCTATAGAAGAGATATGTTCTTAAAAGAAATATAAACTACAATAGTATAAACAAAACCATAATCTATATTAATTTCTATGAAAAGAAGTTTAATGGAATATTTAACATTGTCATTTAATTGTGTTTATGTATGTAATTTATGTTCCATGTGGTAGTGTTATTGTTCAATTGATCATACATTTAAAAAAATCATACGGAATATTTTTTAATGTGATAATTGATCTATGGATTTTTAAATCATCATATAATCACTTAGGAATAATCACTTTATGAAATATTGTGTATGATTTTCATTAAATGGATGATCACTTTAGAATAAAATAATCATTAATTGCATTAATATAAACATTAAAAGAGTTATTAAAATCCTATAAATATGTGTTAATAAATAAATTATTATGGATATCAATTTAGATAATATAATGATATATTGAAATATATATTAAAAATGAAATGGTAACTTTTTATTGATATTATTCCTGATAATACAAGGGGTAGAAGTGGTTAAGACCAATTGCATTAGCAATTAAAATGATGTTACTATAATATGGTAGATACCCCTTGGATTGATATAAAATGATAAATTGAATTGATCTTTATTTAATATACAATATGTTCACCAAAAAGTTCACTTATTTTCATGTTTGTCTAACATCATTTCTTTTATAAATAATGATACAATGCATTATAATGTAATAGGATAGTTCTCATGGATTTATGCTATTTTATTAAGAAATTCCAACTAGAACATTGTGGTAAAAATCAACCAAAAAATATTGATGTTGTAATGCCAACAAATAATAATGGAACTAAACATTTCTTATATATCATCCCCAATGGATACTACAGACCCATAGTATCCCCTAAAACCCCAAAACACAAAAAACATATCGTCCCACATTAATAAACCCCTCAAATTTCTCCAATAACCCAATATCTATCCATATTCTACATAAAAAAGTCATATTTGGCCTCTATTTCAAACGCCACCCTTGGTTGGTGTATTGTACTCTCTCTATGAAGATGTATACACTAAAAATTATATATCTCTTAGAGATAAAAAATCTCTTCTTGGAATAATGGAAATGAGGTATTCCATGAAGGATTTGTCCTAAACAGATTTGTATAGGTGGGTGTAATGTCTCCCTTCACTCATATTGTTTATTACATCCAATATCACCTTGCATACCATTTTGAATACAATACTATGGATTTCATTTTCTCTCCATGTGGGGCAGGACCCTAAAACCTGGTTGACATAAAACACAAACATCTCCCCAATCACTGAAATCCCAACACACTACACAATATTACCCCAAATGAATGTATATGACCCTCCTTTGATAAAAATATGTCATGATAATTCTGTACAAGTAATCAAGCAACAATAACAATGCATGGATAGATAAATTATTTTCTATTAGACATTGTTATATATGGGATTGGAATTGTTCCGCAACCACCAATCCAATATATTATTATTCATCGATATGAGTTTTCACAATAAAATCCTTTTCTAGTTATTTAGATCATGATTATAATTAATTACATAGCGTAATTCCCACACACTATATTGTCCACACATCAACGGAAAAAATGCATGTGTTCGTCTCATCCACCAGACTGATGTTCCAGTGCAGGGTCTTGTTCTACTCCCTAAGGATTGTGTTAGTAAGGTTGAGGTTAAACATGGATTATCTAAAATAAATATCTAGGACTGGGGAATCTAGGGGAAGTTATTTTCTCAATCCATGTTATTAATAAATTATATTATATTTCCACATTACATCACACAATATATCTTATAATTTAGGATTTCCATTTTTTATCATGCTATGTGAAAGGCTATACATCATCCATGTTTATTACATACAACCTATAAAATATTCCCCATACATTTTCTACATAAATATCCCCCCACAAAGATTTCCCTTTCATGATATCCTAGACCAGTTTCGACTACATTCCCTATATGGCCCAACAAACACTACTTATATTAATGCCCCTTCCACAATCGTCTTTTCCATAATTTTATTTCAAAAAAATGAATACTCCACCATGAAGATTATCATATATGAGTGTAATAATGATTTATTATTATTATTTATTTTACCCCTTATGGGCCTTGATGGTCGATGGTATGTTCATTGGAACAGATGTGAGGGAAATATTGAATAGTGTTATCCTTCCCACAAATGAATGAAATTTATTCTTAAATTTGAAAATGTGCCAAGAGATATGGTTTACAATTCCTTGAAATGGACCATTTATGATTTTACTATTCAATATAGGTTATCTAAGACACTCTATTGAAATATTTCACCTTTTGATTGTTATAATTACTTGAATGGATTTAGAAAATATATTGGGAATTTTTTTCTGTAATATAAGTATTCTCTTAAAATTGTTTACGCACTAGACACTATAGTTTCTATAAGACTCAATTATATAATTAAATACATTTTTAGATAATTTCATTCCATTTATGAAGATTTTTTCAATAGAGAATATTATATGTCAATCATTTATGGTCTCACTCTAATTTTTGTAAGTTAAGGTCATTCATTCATTAATACTTTTTGGTATATTCATTCTGAATGACTCTTATGATTCAAAGAAAATTCATAGAAAAAAAATATATATTTATCTTATACCATACATAGTTTTTAATAACCTAATACCCCTCTCCCTAATCTTATATTTAATCCTTGGAGATACAAAAAAATTGAATTACACTTAATCTCTCAATTCTTAATATCAATTAACTAATGTTTTTACCATACAATGAATATGATGGAGTTTATTTTGGAGTGGTTTTATATTCATCTGATTGATGAAATATAAAGGATGAATTATACCCAAAAATACTATGTAGTAACATCATTCAAAATCATGTGATTATCTATGATAGGCTTGATCGTCATAGTTCAAATGTACCCCTTTTTATTAATTATTTCATCAATCCAGTACAAATATAAAGTCCACTTGTTATTCATTTTTATGTTATTTTATTGTGTTTAGATAATTATTATCCCCATATATTATAGTCTCTACTATTAGGACTAGATAGAACTATCTAAAAGAATATAGAAATTGGAAAATTATATTATTGGAAACATAAAGGATCCAAAATAAATAAATCATTTCTATAATTTCTAGAACTATAATATCAAAAATATTTATTTAAAAATAGTAATTTTTTTCTCAAAATATATTAAAACATTGTTTGTTATAGGGGAAATTTAAGAAATAGGAATCATGAATTGTTTAATGAAAATAAAGTATCATAATATACATCACAATTAAATGGACACATTGTTTTATTACAATGGTTAAGGGAATTTAATTGATATAAAACTTCGTAGTGATGGTTAGAAAGTTGTTTTTGTTTGTATTTTGTAGTCTCAAAAATACTATATAAATATTATTAATTTTCATGGTAAAAAATAACCTATTTTTTTCTTATTATATTTCATTTAGTGTATTCAAGAAATTAATATTATTTATATTCCTTATTTTGGAATTATACTGAAGCTTATTATTCATGTGGAAGATTCATCACTATGTTTCAAACACTATTAATCTTGTTCTAGAAACATTGTTAATATAGTACGTTGAATTTCATAACGTATGGAACAAACTATAAATTTTTACTAAACATTATGTTGAAATACATGCACATATTATTAATCAACCCTACACTGATAGAAATGTATGGATAAAGATCCTTATGTTTGGATGGGACCATACAATTTCAAAAGATAAAAAATATGATTAAATAACCCTAAGTAATTTTTGAACCTTACCTTTGAGAGGAAAATATATGGATCCTTAACTGTAATTTGTTTTTCAACCATACTCTGTCAACCCCACGTTTGGTGAATTAATGCTACATAACTGAACCGTACGTTTGGTATTTTTTAATTTTGTGAAGGAACCTAATGTTTGGCTATTCCACACCAGAGATTTAAAATTATTATTTTTATCAGATATCTATGAAACAGTATTTTCCGTATATCTTTAAAATTTAAATCATGTTTTCAAATGATTCAAATCTCATTATGATTTATTCAATTAATCATATTATGTTGGGAAAATTTATCATATTCTTAATGTATGTTACTAATACTATAATCTATCATAGAATTTTGAATTATTATGATTTTTCTAGAGATTTTCACAGATATGGAATTGAAAAAGTAGGATCTATGATTTATTTATTCTATTGGTGTATTTGTTTTTTAATGTGTGTATGATTCAAAGAATAATATATATTGAGATATATATTATTTCATATATTGTGGCACATTTTTGTGATTTAATCTGAATTCTTGTGAATATATTTTATGGATCTACTACAATAGTCAATCATACTCTATTTTCTATAGAAGATGATATATTTGTGATATACATGTTATGAATCTAGTATTTGATATAAGTCTGCTGCTGCTATTTGTTGTTGTTTTTATTAAAATATCCCTTACAACAAGATTTCTTCTGAAATTATCTTTCTTGAAGAAAATATTTTCAGAAGTAGAAGATCCATTTATTGATATTTGTTGATTCAACTATGAAGTTCAACCAGAACCTTTTGATTAAATATCTTTTTATTTACAGTTTCAACTGATTGTACTTAGTTGTGGTGGAGTATCAACTTCTTGATCTAAGATGTCGTATTTTGGTTCTCTGTTAAAGATCTAGAAGGCTCTGTTTTACGCCTTATTTGTAATGGTGTCAAATCCCTACACTTATTTTTGGACTGGTCTTATGATATGAGGACCTGACTAGTAAAATTCACCAAACTCACAGAGAGAGTAATTGGTAAAGATGAATAAGGTATTTTAAAACACGAAACACTATAAACAGACTTGTTTTGTATTTCTGTTTTATACCCTACTAATAACTTAATATGGAAGATAAACACTACTTATCCACATAATCATTAGTGTACATTTAATGGTTGAATTGTGAAATATTTTAAAAATACAAAACCCAGCTCAACTTGTTTATATTTGTATTTTCCATCATAATAATTGGCATCAAATGAGAGATTTTGGAAAAAGATATTACATGATCAAAATATAAGGTCAATAAAAAGATATAAATGACTAATCATAGAGAAGTAATTTCAATGGTTTGTGATCATTAAATCAATGGTGAAAACTATGGATGCTGTAAATCACAAATTATTATATATTTGATGAACATGGGATTTATAGTCTTCTTTAAGATCATTACTCCATATATAAATCCTAAAAATCCTACAACATGGACTACTTTTATATAAGATGAGTATGATGTGAGTTATAAGTCTAGGAAATCTATTATAGGTGGTCTGGGACTAGATAAATTCAATTATATCAAACAATGTCCTACAACTAAAAATTTTGGAAAACCATTGGTGTTTCTTATGAAGGTATATATAACGTATGAAAAATGAAGTATGCAACTATAATGATTAAATTTGAAAAATTCATAATGTTTGATAGAGATAGTATCCCTCATATGAATGGAAGGCTTACAGATAATATCAATAATATTACATCCTTAGGTGATCCTATCAAACAAAAAGATCAATCATTAAAATTATTGAGAGTAATACCTACCAAGTGGAATGGTATATCAGCTGGAATTCGACAATAAACACCTGTAAAAAATCTGATAATGAGAGAATGAATTGGGACACTAATGGTTTATGAAGCTAAAATGAATGATGAAGCCGAATATCATAAATTCATAGTGAATAAGGGTAATTCTTATATTAAGGTAACATCCCATAAGTAATGAAAAAAATAAATTAAAAGGCTAGAGATGAAATGAATATAGATACATATGATTCTGAAATGGAACTGTCTCAATTAGCTAGAATATTTAGAATATTTTATAAGAATATAAAAGGAAATAAAAAACCCATTAAGAGGATGATAAAGACTAAAGATAAGTCAGATTCTATGAATGAGAGAAATTAGGTCATATAAGATACGATTCACCTTAGTTAAATTGTGAAATTAGATTGACAGAAATGATATAATAGAAAAATGATTATTATGAACATAAAGGTAAAAAAGAAATAATGGCTACATGGAGTGTTTCTGTGGACTCCAGGAGCTCATAATAATCAAATTCAAAAAATAAACAATGAAATATAAATGAAAATAACTTCTTCATTGAATAATAATATAAGGTACAAACCTATTATTCATCAAATTATAATTTAGATTCTGATTCAAATTATTCAAATAATAAATTGGTTTCCTACTAAAAAATGAATGAAATAAAATATGAACCCTTATCAAAGTAAAAAAATAATTAAATAATATTCAAAATTCTATTTTAGGAGAACGATATGCTTTACATAAAAACATCATGAGTTAATTGAAAAATTTAACACATCCACCAATAACCGTGAATATCATGAAAATAATATTAAATCATTATAAGATGAAGTTGAAACATATAAAGTTGTTTCACTTTTTTTTAATAAAGGTTAAAAAATTGTGAATGAATTTCTTGGTAAAAATTTCATTTGAAAAAAATATTTTTTATAGGAAGTTAGTGCGAAAAATTTAAACTATATAAGAGTTATATAGTTCCAAATAGAGTAATTGTTATGTTTAATTTTTTTGAAACAGAAGGACATATAACAAAAATGGTTATTTAAGAAATCCTTTAACAAATCAAATTAAAAAGGCATTTATTTTATAAATAATTATCTGAATAAAATGACAAGAGTTATGAATAAAAGAATATTGGGATTTCTAGACCCCTTCTAGCTGACACTGTTGGACCCCAGAGGGTATGGTTACAAATTGTTTTTATAATATCCTTTAAAGTAAATATGTTACAAAAAAAAGAAAAGATGTATGGTATATGGATAGTGGTTTCTCCAGGTATATGAGTGGAAACTCATCATACATTAATACCCTGACTCAAATCGATGAGGTCTAATCACCATTACTGATAATTTCAATGGATAGATAATTAGACTTGGAACTGTTGTAACTCCAAATATATTCTCAATCAATAATATACTTTATGTAAAAGTTCTAAAGCATAATTTAATCATTATCTCTCAAATATGTGATGATGGATATTATGTTGATTTTTCTAATAATTCCTGGTCTATATTTAATGATAAGGAAAATAAGTTTAGATCATACAGAACTGATAATGTTTATACATTGGATTTCAATTCCATGTGTGAATAGAAAGTGATTTGTTTAACTTCTAAGATAAATGAGACTTGAATATGCCATAAAAGTAATTTTCATTTAAATATTTTTGCATTAAATAAATTGTCTATGAAATAGTCAGTTTCTTATTTACCTAGTTTTAAGTTTTATAGTGACAATTTGTGTGATTCATGCCCAATTGGAAAGAAACAAAATTCTTCCTTCATATCAATTAACAAAATTGTTACATCAAAACCTATAAATCATATCCACATGGATCTATTTTTATAATCACGAGAAGAATGTTTTGATATAAAAAATTAGACAAAAATGTTTTAGTTGATGATTATTCTAATTTTCCTTGGATTTATTTTCTAAAACTAAAAAGTGAAGATTTTACTATTTTTGAATGTTTTTATTAATTTTTAGAAATAAAAAATGTTCGAAAATAATTTCATTAAGAAGTGATCTTGGTGTAGAATTTATAAATCTGGAATTCAATTCATTTTTATAAAATTTGGGTATTAAAAACACCTTTTCTACCCCAAGAACACCTCAAAAAAATGTAATTGTTGAAATATAAAAAAGTAATATTCCTGAAATGGATAGGACTATGCTAAATTAATATATTCTACCTACCTACATATTAGAAGAAGCTAAAATCACATCCTACTATATAATGTATAGAGTTTTAATTCGGATAATTTTGAAAAAGTCCCATTATGAACATTGGAATAACAAAAAACCTAAATTAATGTACAATAATGTTTTTTTGATGCAAGTTGTATATCCTTAATACCATTTATAATCATGGTATGTTCTATTCAAAAGCTGTCGAATTAATATTTTTAGGATATTCGTCTATATCAAATGACTATAGAGTGTTTAATAAAAATTCAAGGATTGAAGATGAATCAGTTCATGTAATGTTTGATGAAACTGGCCCTTTTATTAAAGAGAATGATCTAACTAATGAAATTACTAACTCTTCTGAAAACATGAGACGTGAAATCATAAAACATTATTTTGAAAATGATTTAAATAAAATTCAGTCTTGTTCAGAGGAAAATGATACTAATGAACCTAAATGTGGTTTACCTAAGAAGTCTTTTACCCTAAAGAATCATCCTTTAGAAACTGTTATAGGAGACATAGACATAGAAATAAGAACTAGAAGAAGTGAAAGAATCCAAGTGGAATTATCTTCTTTTCTATCTCAACTAGAACCTTAATCCTTTAAATAATCCTTGGATGATTAGTGTTGGATGTTAGCATTAAAAGTTGAGCTAAACCAATTCAAAAGGAATGATGTTAGGGATTTATTTGAAATACAATAAAATTATCTATTCATAGGTACTAAATGGGTATTTAAAAATAAACCAGATGCTCAAGTGATTATAACTAGAAACAATTCTTGAGTAGTAGCTAAAGGATATAATTAAGAATAATGTATAGATTATGTTGAAACATTATCCCATATAGCAAGATTAGAAAATATTATAATACTTTTAGCTGATTCATCTCAAATGATCATTAAATTAAATCAGATGGTTATTAAATCTTCGTTTTTAAATTTTTTTTAATGGTGGAAGTTTTTTTAACAACCACTTGGTTTCAAATGTTGACAAAAACCAAATTCTGTTTTAAATGTACTAAAGTTCTATATGGCCTTAAACATTAACCTAGAGATTTTAATGAAAGATTATGTTATATTATTTTAAAAAATGGATTTACTGTTGTATTGGTAGATCCAATTCTTTTTCAAAAAAACATTTTTTTAATACATTATTAGTTCAAATATATGTTGATAATGTTATTTTTTGTTCAACGAATGAAAAACAATGTAATGATTTTTCCGAACGTAAGAAAAATGAATATTAAATTCGTTTGTTTGGAGAATTGAACATCTTTTTAAAAATTCAATTTTATCAAAAATATTATGAAAATATTACAATCCAATTTATAAATATTACTGATTTATTAAAAAATATGTGTCTTTAGAAAAAGAATACATATACATCTCCCTTGTTTAGTAATAAAAATATGATTTTAATGAAATTGGAAAACCGGTGGCCAATAAGTTATATAGAGGTATGGTTGGATTTTTCTTATATCTTATCGCTAGTAGACCTAATATTATGTTTTTTATAGTTATGTGCTATATTTAAATGAAATCCAAAAAAATATCATCATATTTCTATCAAAAAGATTATTACATATTTAAAAGGAGTTTCTTTTCAAATCTATTATTAATTAAAAAAATTATAATTATAATTTAATATCATATTCAAATGTTGATTTAGGAGGTTCTAGATTATATAGAAATATTACCTCAAGAACCTGTCACTTTTTGGAAAAAATTTAGTATCAAGGTCAAGAAATAAACAACACTTAATTTCCATATGAACAACAGATGTAGAATAATCATATGTAGGAACTTGGTGGGAAAAAGTATTGTGGATGAAGAAGACAGTAATGGAATTTGGCTTAAATTCTAATAGTAAGAAAATTTTATGTGATAATATAGGTGCTATAAATATTTTATAAAATATAATATGTCATTCAAGAACTTATCATATTGATATTAGGCATCTCTTTCTAAGAGATCATGTTCTTAAAAAGGTTATATATTTATAATATGTAAATACTGAATATCAACTAGCTGATATTTTTACAAAACCACTTCCCACTGTATGTTTTTATTTTATTAAGGGAATGTTATGTTTTTTTAATTTTTAAATACAGTTTAATAATTTTAATATTTTTAATTTTAAATGTTTATTTCATTTTATTTTATTTTATTTTTTTTTATTTATTTATTCCAATTTATTAATGATAAATTTATTTCATTATTACATTACGTATGATCTTTCTTAATATTTTTTCATGCTATATATTTTATTAAATTATTTTATGTAATATTTATTCACGCCGCGTGCTTAAAAAAATCATAATTATCTTATGTAATGACATGGGAAACAAGGAACTGTCAGAATTATTTTGAATACCCTACCTTATCATTTGTAAAATCATTTTTTAATTCCAAAACATTAATTTTCCTTTGATTACCATTATTTTCCTATGTTTTCATTCGAACCTCTCGATCCCAAAAACCACAGAGATATTGTATCTCAGAAATAATGAAAATTATGGAAACCATGGAAGGTGAAACGAGCGACCTGAAGAATCCAAGATTTACCAGAAAAATTATATGGAATGAAAATTTGGTCATTTTAGATGGCTCTAAGAGACCAATCTACTCTTGAAGCACGTGATAGATTTTCAAGGATTGGAATCTGTGTTCAATGTGGAAAACGTAGAGTTCCTTTATGAGGTAGATCTATAATGCATCTATAATAGTGTTAAGTTTAGTTTTGGGGATTATGATGGTTAATATTTTATAATTATACAATATTTGGGATTTTTTATTACATCGAAAGAAATATCTCAAATTTTGAACTGTCTTAAATTGGGTGATTTTCATTTCGATCTATTTTCTATCAAAGATAAAGACCATAAGTCTGATGACATTATATATATTTTTTGTTTTAACAAACATTATTATTTGTTTCATGGATATTGTGGAATACTAGAAAACATTGTTTATGTTTATTCAAACATGAATATCTCTATGTATATATGAGAAGGAAGATATTATACATCCAGTCATGTATATCATGTTTCTAATTTTATGTGAAATAAATATGAATTTTCCAAGGTATATGATAAGATATTTTCACTAATGCTATTAGAATGATTCTATGATGACTTTTTATCCCAATGGAGGGATAATATATCAAATTTCATTTAAGAGTGGAATGATTTTATTAATAGATTATAAAATAAAATTTCATCCTCAAAATGTCCTCAATGTGGTAACAATGAGGAAGCTATATTTTCACTTGAGTACAGAAAAAGGAAAAGTTATGTCAGTTGGTTTAGATGACTAACAGAGATCCGGGTATTTTTCTATGGGGGGAGAAAAATTCTATTCGAAATGAAGGAATTGTCGAAAACCGAGGTAAAGAACATTACAAACCAACCCAAAAAATATTGGGATTTTTTGTAGAAGAATAATAGGAAGAAGAGGTTATGAAATAATAATTGGTTGTAAAACCGTGAAAAAGAGAAGATCCACTTGTTGAAGAATCTGTGTTGGGTTCAGGTGGGGCTACCAGGTCAGTTCATTTGGAAGAAAATTTTCTTGAGGAAGATCAATATACTTTAATCCAGATATGAGATCTGAAGAATGAGGATTTACTAGTTATCCATGAGAAATATTTAGATGTTTTTGAAAAGAAATAGTTGGTTAGATCTGAAAATTTGGCTACTAAAATTGATGAGTATCTTGGTTTATCTTTTTTGATCTTTTAGATCAGAGAAAAAATTCTATTTTTGAATGTAAAACATATTTTTTATAGTTATTCTTATTCAAGTGAAACGTTAATTGAAAATTAAGTGGAGAAGCCTATAGAGAAGTCTCTTTCATGTCCTATAACAACTATGGAAGTTGATTTGTCACAAAATCACGATGAAGGGACCTATGATTCCCATAATAATCAGGTTGACGAGCTTGTAATTATCTTTAATAAGTATCATGAAGAGAATGTAAATATTTTGTAAGAGTTGGATGTTGAAAGGAAATAGTTACAGGATCATAGAGAATATTTTGTTTCCAAAGGGAATTTGATTCTTTAAAGAGAGTGAAACTGGATGACGTGGGAAAGATAATGTTTTATGTTGTTTCTAAGTCATAACTTGATTATATTAAATGGTATTTGGGGAGTGAGTTTAAATCAATCAAGATTAGTGTTGTTCAGACCAGTACATTTACCACTGCTCCGACTACCAATCTAGATTTGATTCAATTATTTTAGGCAATCACTATTGTGATAGTAGATATGAATTATCCTTTTTCAAATTCATTATTGAAATAGTTCTCCTCTATTAGTTCTATAGGGAAATCAGGAATTTCAACTTGACAAACTAAATCAGAATAAACTAGGTATCATATTTCTATTGAACATGATTACAGATAAGTAGGATCAATTTATGCAGAAAGAGGAATGCTTGAATTGTTTCAATATTTCCTCTTCTAATTGATGATTTCAACCTCGAAGAATAATTTGCATTTGGTAAACCTATAAGCGCGGTTCAAAAGGATGATATCCCCCCAATGGACATACCAATGGGTATATCATTCGTCGAAGCTCTCAAAGGTGTTGTCCTTTGCAAATCATATGAGACGAGAATGTCCCACTATAAAAAGCTCGAAGATGGTCAATTGTCTGTTTAGGCCAATCCGAAAGAGCTTCAAAAGAGGTATCTACTATGTATGTTTTATGCGATGGATTTTATTTCATATCTCAGGGGTGACAAACCCTAGTCCAACTCAAAGCTTAAAGAACATTTTTCTCATGTATGGGGGTTCACGGATTGGAAACTAATCCCAATCGGGAATGGTTATATCCATATGCTCCTAAAATCACAAGACAAACTTGATACAGTCTGGAGGTTAAAAAATATTCAACTCAAGCAGGGTGTTCTTGTCATTTCCTTATGGGATCTCACCCTCAACCCCTACAACACAAGAAATTATTTAGTGCAGATCTAGATTCGTTTACATGGGCTCAACTGGTACTTCTGGCACCCAAATATCCTCAATGATATAGCCTACTCTATTGGTTTGCCCTTGAAGATTGATCAATGGATGCTCAACGCCGATCTTGGTCTGTATGCACGCATGATTTTTGAATTTGACATGACCGCCAAAATACCGGAGGTCATCATATTCAATGAAAATGACTACCGAGCTGATGTATGCATTGAATGATAAATGATTACCCTCTACTATGAACTTTGCAAGATTTTTAGACATTCATTGTTGAAGTGTCACATTGTAAAAAGTCATGTAACCCAACAATCAGATGATGGATAGACTGAAGTCAAGAATAAGAAGATAGGTAAGGTTTCGGTCTCTGTCTTCCCGGAACCCCTGAAGAAGAAGGTTGAGGTTTGGGTGAAGAAAACCGCTCTACTAGAAGAATTCTTTGGGGTCACCTTTTCTGAGAAAGTGGAAGCAGAAGAAATGGAGGGGCTTGATCAGGTTATTCGAGATGATATCGAGCACCTGGTTTAGGATGTCTGTGAGAACTCTGACCTACATGAGGGGAAATGTGTGGATGTAGAATCTACATTATCAAACTCGCATGTCCCTACTATGGGTATGATTTTGGGGAAGGAATGGTTCCAAACATCTATTCCCACTGGTACAAATGTGGCTATTATGTTGAAAGCTTCATATACCACCATTGACGGTACAAAGTATGATGTACAGATTGAGATGAATGGTCTCTCTCGCCCTCCTCAGATGGATAGCACAGGTGACCTCTCTCCCTATTTACTTAATGCTTTTGGTATGGTTGAGTCTACTAAAGAAATTACAATTGCACCCACTGTTTATCTAAATACTCCAATAAAATCAATCTCGGGCAATCAAAAACATGTGATCAGCCCCATTGAACATGAATGGGTAATTGGTGATATCAATATATCTCTTAATGTTCATTAGGATTTGGGCTCGGCTAAATAATTAGAGTATGGCTCTATGACCATATCCTTGAGCTCTAATTCAACTGAAAAAAAACCTTATATATCGATATTTCTTGTGATTCTAACATTACTACTGTTTCATTGGTGAGTAACCAGGTATTGAAGACCACCCTAGCCTCTTCTTTGACTCTTAGGAGATCAAAGAGGAAAACTGTTTTGGGCTGTTCGAAAAAGAAAAAGGGGATCTCTCGCTCTAAAACTAGGTTATAAATGGATGTCATTTTTTGGAACTGTCTGGTTATCGCAAAACCTCAACTAATTCTATTCCTCAAGTAATTATTTTGAATCATAAGACTAGGTTTCTTGCTATCACTGAACCCAAAATTTCCTTTTTGAAGAAATTAAAACATTTTGTTACTTCTGGTTATTCATTTATTAGTTCTTGCAATAATGGTAGTACTGTTGACTCTCTTTAGATTTTTTATCACGACTCATTGTAGGATGCTAATGTTTTTTTCTCCTCTAGAAAAATGTTCACCTGTGATTTTAAACTATATAATTCACATATTTTTTGCACTTTGGATTATGCCAAAAATAGATATCAAGTGTGTAGGTTTCTTTGGCATGACATTTGTTTCTTTTAAAACACCATTCACGTTTCATGGTTGGTTCTAGGAAATTTTAATGCTATTATCTCCCCTAATGAAAATATTGTTCCTTTTCACTCTCACATTTCTTCTAGGTAATTTTGGGCTGCCATATATGATTGTAGTATGATTTAAATCAACCTCATGGGTTCTAAATACAACCAGTACAGAAGTAATTACAATAGGATTGTGGCTATTAAACATGATAAGGCCTTCATGGATATCCCAGCGTTTGATTCTTGGGATACTATCGTGAGCATCACCTTACTCAAACTACGTTTAGACCATCACTGTATTCTTGTGAGATGCCTCTCTAGACAATGAAAATCAATCTCTCCTCTAATATTTAATAATCCCTCGACTAGTGATTTAGAATGTTCCTTTATTAATAAATTTTTTTGGGATTTCATGTCTCATAAAAACGATTATTTTTCTTGTACTAAAAAACATAAAAATCTTGAGCATCATCTTAAGGATCGGTGTGGAGCTAAATCAACCCAAATTGATAAGGATATAGCCACTGTAGTGGCCGATCATAAACAAAATCAAAACACTTCAACAAATAATTATTTCTCGATAGACCTCTAGAATGTAATGAACATATCTTTGATGCTTAACTGCCTTCTAGTCCTTAATGATAACATCCCCAAGAAAATCATTAAAATGAAATGGATTAGGGATGGTGACTATAACTCCAAGTTCAACAGTGATCTATAATGAATTATGTGAGTTAGTAGAGCACATTACTTTCTTAAGTACAATGATATTGTATATGATTCTGAAGTGGCCATAGCTAATCACATGGTTACTTGTTTTGAAAATATTTTCAATGGTCAGTGTATTAACAAAGATCTTTATCTTGATGTCATCTAAAGACGAGTTACTAAGGAGGACAATTTCTTTCTTTTACGAGTCCCTATTGACCATGAAATTAAAGATTCTATTTTCAGTCTGAATAACAACAGTTCCCCAGGACCCGTTGGATTCAACAATGGTTTTTATCAATATAAATGGGATGTTATACATACTGATGTTTGTAGGATTTTTAAATACTTTTTCTCCACTAGTGTTCTTCCCCATGGTCTTAATGCCCAATTTCTAACTCTTATTCCCAATGTTTCCAATTCTTCTAAAATTCATCTTTTTATACCTTTTTCTCTCATAAACTCTCTATGGATAATAATAACTAAGTTTTTTTCCATTATATTTGCCTCACTATGCCAAAAAATCATTTCATGGAATCAATTTGGGTTTATCAAAGGCAGGTCCATACTGGACTGCATTTGCCTCACCTTGGAATGCACCAATGCTCTTAACAATGTTTCTAGATAAGGGAATGAGTCCATAAATCTTGACATTAAAAAATCCTTTGACACTATGGAATGGTTTTTTATCATCAAAGTAATCTAGAGTTTTGATTTCAATGGGATCATTATAAACCATATATACTCTCTCATTAATTTTTCTTCCCTTTCCATCCATGTTAATGGATCTCTTAAAGGTTATTTTAAATGCACTAATAGAGTTTGTCAAGGAGACCCCTTACCTATTATCATGTTTTCCATTTCATAAGATTACCTTAGCAGATTTCTTACTAGCATTGTTGAATAAAATAAACTAAAACTCATTCATGCGGCCTGAAATCTAGATGTACCAAACCTTATTCTTTATGCTGATGACGTTATTTTATTTTTCAATAGAAGAAAATGTAATATTCTCAATCTCAAAACAGTCTTATCCCACTATGAAGAATCCCTTGGATAAAACAGAAGCTGGAGAAAATCGTCTATCTTCTTTGGAAAATGTTTTCCCACGAATACGAAATCTAACATCATCGAAAACGTAGGTATCAAGAAATGTACCATCCCCTTCACATACATGGGAGTGACCTTATTCTGGGGAAGACCTAAATATATATATATATCACTTCTGTTGTGGACCAGGTTATCATCAAACTTTCCTCCTGGAAATGAAAATCTATATCCATGGCTGGCAGGGGTTGCCTTGTTATGTCTTCCATTATCTCCAATATGATTTACTTGCTTATGATCAATAAATGTATGAAATCTGTCTTAAAGTGGATTAATGGGTACATTTAATTTTTTTTGGACTGGTAGCATCCTTGAAAGAAATCTTGTCACCATATTGTGGTCTACCTACTCTAAACTGTTTTAAAATGGTGGTCTAGGCATAATAAAAATCAAACTATTTAATGTGACCCTAAAGGCCAAACTTACATCGATATTAATCAACAATAATGATTACTCAATTTATTTTCTTAGGATACAATTCCTAGAAAACATAAAAAAAGGAAACATAGGCTATGAAAACTCTTTGATTTGGTCCTCCATTAAAGACTCCTTTTCCAACATTATGAGTAACTCTAGATGGATGGTTTGTATGAATTCCACTCTTAATTTTTGGAATGATAACTAGTCCGACATGCCCCTCATTTCTATGTTGCCTTCTAACTCCCCTCCGGACAATATCAACTACACTATCCAGTTGGTGATGCACTCCCATAACCCTAACCTCCATAAGTCCATTATACCTGTTCTTGATAATCATCCCTTATCTAATGCGGATGATTTACTCCTTTGTGAACCATCTCACAATGGAATTTTAGACTATAAAATCTTTTACAATAATAGTTTCCCTATCTCTGATCCCCTTTTTAATTAGTTGAAACACATTGAATATTCTTGGATCAAATCCTCTAGATTAAACCTTATCTTGCGCATTGCTCATAATCGCATTCCTACTGAAGTCTCCCTTTAGTCTAATGGTATCCAACACTGCTCTCAATGTCATATGTTTTATCAACATAGAGAATATACTAACTATCTATTTTTATCTTTTACTGTAGATATTTCTCTTTGGAATTATATTAATGACCTGTTTGACTGTAGGTGGCCTCATTCTGACTCCATTATTGCTCAACTAAAGTGGTGTGTGGAGTTTTATTACTCGCGAAAAACCAAGAATATATTTCATTCCACTATTGCTAAACTGCTCCACGTTATATGGTATTATAGAAATAATATCATTCATCATAAAAAATCATTAAATCTTAATTAAGGTCAGACGGTAATTCTCATTGCTATCTAGGATGATTCTGTGATCCAAAAAGCTCACTACGACAACTCCATTGGGGATTTTATGATCCTTCGACATCATAGAATTGGAGGAATATACAAAAAATTGAGGAATTCAATATAAGTGTTTTGATAGGCTCCCATAACTGGTTTGATCAAGGTCAATGTGGATGACACTTACAAAGGGAATCCGGGTCTAGTAGGCTTTGGACCTGTTTTCAGAGATTTTCTGGCTCACTTCCCTGGGTGTTTCAATGGAAGCTGTGGTAACGCCTCAATGTTAGAAGCAGAAATAATGGTTATGATCCCGGATATTGTCTTTGTCAAATTAAAAGCCTGGAAGGATATATGGATTGAATGTGACTCAACCACCATTATACAAGCCATTTGGAATGGAGTAGTCCACTTTTTTTGGATGCTTAATTCCCGATGGATAAACTGTCTAGACTTACTTCGTGAGATCAGATTCATTTCCACTCATACATATGGTGAGGATAATATGATAGCCTATGGGCATGCCAAAAAGGGAATCAACAAAAGTGTTACTTGGTGCGAGGACCTCCCGACTGAGCTTCTTACTCTCTATGATAGAGATTTTAATAAAATACCTTCCTTCAGACTTTTGTAGTTTCATTATTTTTTATAAAAAACTGCACCTTGGTCTTTGCACAAGGACTAACCTTTTAAAAAAACGTAATGATCTGTGAATAAATTAAATGTTTTTTAAACTGTTGTCAATACTATATTTTTCATGTCACAAAAGGGGGAGAAATTTTGATAAACACAACTTTTAATTTTATAAAAATAATTATGTCAAATCATATTTTGAATTATTTTTTTCTTTTTTTTCATAACTCAAAATTATATATTATATTTTATGGGTTTTGTGATAAGGAAAAAGAGGGATATTGTTGGGCATGTATTGTATCAACAATACTCTAAAAATATTACTGAAATTGATGCTAAGAAATACAGTTGTTCTTTTCACTAATGATATTACATCAAGTATATTTCATGATATTTATATTATTTATATTCATTATTATAGAATTATATTAATGATTATTATTTGCAAAAAATATTTTTCAAATCGTTTGAAACACTCTTATGCATATTTTAGAAACATTGTTCATACAATACATTGAAGAGAATAACATAAGGGAAAAACCCATCATTTTTACTAAACCTTATTTTGAAATATCAGTACATATTATTATTAAACCCTACATTGATCAAAATATATGTTTATATAACCTTACGTTTGGATCGAACCTTATATTTAGCATAATGAAAAAATATGCTTAAAGAAGACTACGTAATTATGGAACCATACGTTTGAGAAGAAAAAACATGGACCATCAACATTAATTTTGTGAACAAACTTACATTGTCAACACTATATTATATGAATGAGCGCTACAAAGTTGAACCAATCATTAGGTATTTTATGGTTTTGTGAAGGAACCCTATGTTGGAATTATCAACACCAGAGATTTGAAATTATGATCTTATCAGAGTTTTTTACAATGTCCTTTTTAGAATATCATGACTATTTAAATCTCATGTTTAGACAATTCAATGCTCATCATAATTGATTAAATGAGTCATATTATATAGATAAATTTTCTCCTATACTCAAGGGAAGTTATGAGTACTATGAGCTGTATCAGGAATTTGAATTTTTATGATTTATCAGGTGATTTTCTTGGATCAGGTTTTGCAAAGCATGTTATCTCTTTTATTTATTATATCAGTGTACTTGTTCTATATATGTGTGTACGAGTCAATAAATAATATATATATATATATATTGAGAAATATATTGATCCATATATTGAGACTGATATTTTACGATTAATCCTTCATTATTATGACTATATTTTAGAAATCTACTGCAACAATTGATCAGCCTCTATTTTAAACAGAAGAGGCTACAGTGGGGATATACATGTTCTGCATCTTGTATTTGTTGTAAGTCTACTGATTTTATTCCTTTATATTTTTATTGAAATAAATTTCAATGAAATTGTTTCAGAACCATTATTTCATGAAAAATCACTTTTTTGGAGAAGATGATCCCTCTACGGTCAGCTAGTTTTTCAACTTTGATGTTCAAATGAAACTTTTTAATCAATATCTTTTTATATTTAGTTGAATCAACTTTTACGTAGTTATGGGGAGTATCATATTCTCGATCAAAACTATCATTTTTTGTTCTATTTTAAAGAATCAGAAGGCTCTATTTTCAACCTTATTTTTAAATGCGTCAACTTCTTACACTCAGTTATGGATTGCTCTTATGATATGAAGACCGAACAAGTGGAATTCACCAAACTCGTAGAGAGAGTAATTGTTGGAGTGGACTAATGGAACATTAATCCATATACCACTATTAACATTCACCATTGGTATTTCTATTTTATCTGATGATCTTACTTTCTTATAGAAGATAAACACTGCTTATCAGCAAAATTATCAGTGGACATTAAAAGGAAGAATTGTGAATGGTTTTGAAAATACACAATTCAACCCCCTTGTTTGTATATTTGTATATTCTAACCTAATAGTTTTGGGACTCATGATTTATTTACCAATATGGAATTTCAAAGGGAAATGAAAATCCTAAAATCATTTACACCTAAAATGGATTATAAAATGTTTTGGTACTATTGAGGCATTGACATGTAAATTTAATAAAGACTGTATCATGTTGTGAGATATAGATGGTAGAATTTTAAATGGGAATTTATTTTATATCAAAAATATCAATAACTATTTTCATTATAGCCCATATGGGCGGTATAAAATTCATGTCGGTGTGGAGGGGGTGTATTCTTTAAACCGAACTAATTTTTTTGAAGATATAATACTTGATTAAATTAGATTTTAATGATTAATAATTAATATAACTATTTTATAAATTAAAATTTTGAAAAACATAAAAGTGTTTTTGTTAATATTATAATTATTCAGAAATATAAATATAAAATATTTATTCTATATTGACTTATCTTGATAAAAAATAAATAAACCAATCAAAAAATATTTTTTAATTATTTAACCAAAATGTTAATATAAAATCGAAATTTGATACTCTTAATTTTTTTGTAAAATGATTAAATAATTTATGAAATGGTATTTTTTATATACGTTTCATTATAATGTTCACATGCTAAAAAAGATGAATGATTTAATATTAATAACTTATAAATGACAATATAAAATGTTAATATTAGATAAAAGTAAATTGTTCATGTTTGTCTAAATTTATAATTTTTTTAGTTATTAATTATTTATAAATTTTAATCTCTGGTCATTGTTTATGAATTTTACATGTATATAGTTTTATTATGAAATTTATTATTGATGAATATAAATATTACATTATTAATTGTGATTTATAATATATTTAATGGTCTTTATTATTCGTCATTAAATTATCATACATTCATCATGAATCGTCATACTATGTATCATTATTGATACATTGTTCTTCTACATTAATATTGAATTATATTTGGTTACGAGGATGAATTATGAATTTAATTATAATTTATACATATTGTGTGTTATGATTATAATGAAATTATTTTTTTCACATTGTAATGAATGATGGGTATATTTTCTTTAAGTTGTACAACTCACATTCCTAGGGTCTTATCCCATGTCTATAAAAGACAGAGTTGGATACCTATCATTCCATGCATACTCGTGTGATGATTTTTTATTTCGTATGATTATTTTACATTAAATGAAAAAATTTCATATACAATACATATGATATTTTCTTGGATATGTATGAACACAGAGTTCTGTCAATTTGGTTAAATAACACATGTAATGAGTTGTGTATAAAGTTACACATAAATATAATTTTAATGTATTGAGTTTGGGGAAGTATCATGTATTAAATACTAAATAATTAAATGAGTTCATATATGTAATGTGCATTACATGAATATAATTGTGTGATTAAATCCCCTTTATAATATTTATTGTTAGACTTATTCAAAATATAGAACATTTCAATAATATGATCATTCAATTGGTAATTTTATTTTATGTCAAGTAACACATTTGTTATATAAGATAATGAACTTATGTAACCAAGTGACCATAAGAGTTACTGATTAATTTTATGAATTTTATTTATATTACAAAATGATGTGAAATCCTTAGGAACGACACCAAAAAATTAGTGTTGATTTTCTGTATAAGATGTGTTGGGAAAGGATTTATGAGTTTAACCTTGAAAGTGTTATTTTGAAATTATTTTCAATAAGGCCTATATAAATAATAATGTGGTTATATTAATTTCAAATAGGACTGATTTCAAAGTGAAATGAAAATATATTCCCACTAATGAATTGATTTATTTAAAAAAGGATCATCGATTTATTATGAAATCTTTTAATAAAAATCATTATTAATGGAATAAAAAACATCATTCTCATTTGAAAAGATATTTTATTATAAATATAATGTAATCGTTCTCAACAAACATGATTTTGAGATATATTTGTAAAAAAATGAATATTAATAGATATAACTTCTTAAAGTTGAATATAAATATTATAAAATTTCATAAGAGGGAAGACAAATTCTCTATTATAGAGAAACAAATTACTAAGGTATCACAATCTAGTGAGGATATAAAAGGGGATAAATTTTTTTATTATAAACATAATATAAATATTATTAGTATATCTACATTGAGGCTTTTCTCTATGAATCCTTATCTCTAGAAGAAACATGAACACATATGGGTAAATTGATAAAATAAATACATTATATATACTTGAAATAAGATATCAAATATAAAAAATGAATGATTTCTCTTTAATAATAGAGATGTAAACATAGTGTATACTATTTTAATAGATATGATTGAGTATGTAAATTAAATGGATATACATGGGTCACCCGTAGAACATGATCTGGATACTAATACAATTATATAATATTTCCCAAAAAGATTCTTCTAGATAATTTTGAATGAAAAGATGTGTAAACTAATGAAAATGTATTTATAAGCTAACAAAAATATTTGGGATAGTTTAGTAGGTCATTGGAGGTCACGTGTAATGAAATATGAAAATAGTGTAAAGGGGTAAAATTTATAACCAAAAAAATTATTTTTCATTTTGAAAGTCCACCAATGTGTATTCACATTCTCAAAACATTTATTAAAATGGAAGGGTGTAGTTATAAAGTTGCGAAAATGTTTGCAATATGGAATGTCCATTAATTGGTAAGGTAACTACTCATAGGGCCATAAAAGTAAAAATTAACATATTGTATAGTCTATGTTTGGAATTCTATTATAGAAATAAATTAATAAATTTAAAAGGGTATATAAAACTTACTATACATTTTAAAAATAATATAATTATGAACGTGTTAAAAAATAATAAAGATCTAATGATTGAATATTGAAGTATGTATTAATGTAAAGTATCAATCATTTTTAACATTAAGTACTTGGATGTAGGAATTTCATCAATACATGGATGAATCATCAAAAAATGTATCCTTTAAATTTTAATTTCTTATTTTATATAATAACAAATGTTTATATAATAATGGTTACATTGGGAATAAAAAATATATTTCTTTTATACAAAAGAATTACAATTCATTAGTTTTTATAAAATTGTTGAATATTTTTTATTGGTAAATAAGGTTTTTCAAGTAAAAAGTGTTCATATATGCTATTTGTTAAGGTATTAATGTTATAGATCAAACTACCTTTAATGGAACATTTTAATGAATAAACTTTTATTTCTACCTAATATTGGAATAAAATATAATACCATATAACATATGGTGTTAAATATTTTTTAAAATAATCCCATTAATAGGAAATATTATTTATTTATTTTGAAAATGGTATTTATATAACATATCAAGACATTCTATAGAGATTATTGTTTCAATTATTATTTTTGGACAATATATTCACTTAGTTTTCTTCATGTATAAAAAAACTATACTAGTCTAATTCATATCTAATGTAATGTAATATCCAAAATAGTGTTTTTGGTATGTTACTATTGTTAAATTTATAAATTTAAATTTAGTTATATTGATATTGTGAATGAAATTTTATATTCTATGGGAGTTCTGTGATGTGTTAGTACTGATATATGTTTATGTAATGAGTTTAATTTTTATACAAAACTATCTAAAAAGATTTTTTTCTACCTAATAAATATCATAATTATGTTAACAATTATTTTATATAAAATTATTTCAAGAAAAAGAGTCATTTGACCTTGTAATAGATAAATTTTTTATATCAAAGAGCTTGATTACTACTATTAAAAGATTTATGGATTAGAAATATGATTTATATGTTTCCCAATTATTTAAATAGAAAATATACATAGATATCTAAAACAAATAGAGTTTATTTGGAGGTATTTTCATATATTCACATTTATTTATGAAATGAATTATGTAGATATCTAATGATCTTAACAACACCTAAAAAATTAATAGGAAAATGAAATATGGAATACTTTGGAATAATATGTAATAATTTATCTAATATATTGATTTTTCTTTATATTGTAAATGGAATTTTAAAAATAATAAATATATCATGTTTTAAAAAGTGTTTCTTTGGTTAACAATTCATTAATTTTGAATTCATATACATAATGAATTGTTATTGTAACTTGCCTCTAAAAGTATAATGTGGAGTTATTTATAACAGATGATCATTATGTATTATTATAGTTTGGGATATAATATGAATATTAATAATGTTAGGATTTTTTATAGAGATATAGAATATTTTCATGAGGAGACAAAGTAGTTCTGTGGAATGAATGAACATCCATGTGTTCCACAAAGAGTTATATAAACTATATATTTTTTATGATATTGGTTCATGATTTGAATTGGGATTTTATATTACATAAATTATGATAATTTATCTAGAATGAGAACATTCATAATTTTATAGAACTCATTTTCCATCCCATATGTTGTGTTTAGAAGAGGTTGATGTGAATATTTTCGGGCATGTAAATGGTTGAGTTTAATCAATATTTGGTTCTTCCCTCATAATAGATTTTAGAAATAATTTTCCTGGATTAAGATGGAACTAAAGAGGGGAAAACAATACATAGAGTAGACATATGATGTTCTTACCTATTGGATTAAGAAAATAAAATGTCCTGATTAATGAGTTTGAATGACATGAGATGTGTACATAGTTCTAGTCCATATAAACTCATGGAATATATAATTTTTGAGTAGATATATATAATTAATGTACTCTAAACTAGATATATTTTTAGTAAATTCGTCATTAGTAAATTAATATAGAATTCTCAATCAATACAATTATGATTTGGAATGTTATTATTGTTTTCAATGAAATAAATTATTTTTTGCATCATAATTCATTGTTACATGAATGAGTATCGTGTTTATGAATTTTTCAATGGTACTAGAAAAAAATTTTAGATGATATCATAAGTTGTTCTAGATGGATTTCTATATGATGTTATGTATGATGTGTCATGTCATGAAAATTAATTGTAGCTTTTAATGGAGTTTTTTGGAAATATCTCACTAGATATTTGGATATATTTCCATACATTGTTATATATGATGTGACATAAGCAAGATACAACACTATATTTGTGAAATGTTCATACATGTGGGAGATTTAAGTAAATATTAAAAAAATACACTCAACCACACTATTTATTACATAATGATATATTAATATTATATACATGGATTCAAAAATTTCACAATGTAATAGTGTTCTGGAAGATAATTATTTTTTGATGTTATAATGAGTTGGTTCCTTCAATAATTTTTTCTCACAATTATCAAACATGTTTATTCACTATATGATGACTGATTTTTGGAGTTTAAAAATATCCCATAAATTTTTAAAAATTAATTCATCATTAAATTGTATGCTCATCTCATTAGAAGAGTTGAAAAATTAACAGCATTTATGTTGATTGATAAATTGATATTGCGAAAAATTTTGATCAAATGAGGTTTCATGGATATCTATTTATGCTTGTTTAAAATCATGGATTTTGATGGATTAGTTCATTGTTTGAACTCAACAAAATAAGGTATACTAAATCTATAAATTATATATATCCATTAAGATATGTTTATAAAAGGCCATAGATTGGATGGAGTTCGTTTATAAGTATCTAGATATTCATTTCATCCATGGAAACCCTTGGATGGAGGACTCCTACAGATACATGTTTTTGATATCAATCATGGTAGTGTGGAAGAATCATCATGATGGATAATTAGTGGTGAATGGAATGTTAATTTCTTCATTCATTACTAAAGACAATATTTGATCATGATCATATGGATTGGTTTTAAACTATATGATTTTCCAATGGGTTTATTTAGATGTACCCCAAAAACCTCATCAATAATTTTTTAGTTCATTGTCATTTCATCATGGAATTTTTTTCTATTCCTATGTTTTAGCGATTATTTTTATTTAATGCAAGATAAAGTCACATGTGAAATAATTTAAATATAATCAATTAGATATATCAAATCTATCTATATAATTTCTTCATAGTTATAATTTATTACTAAAATACATCATTTTTCGTAATCTTTTATTATTATTATTCATTAATTTCAAAAAACCAAAATATCCATTAGTACACCCCTTAACATTTATTAACAAATTCATGTTATGATTCATGAATGATGACAAACACTATCAATAATCGACATATTTTTTTATTTATCCCATAAAATGAAATTTCATATCAGATCACCGATTGTATTATCATAATCTTCTTCAATGATAATTCATATTGACATGGGACAATTTTGGGTAAATCCTCTTTATTTTTACAGTTGTTAATTGTATATTATTCAACTTATTATGTGAATAAAAATAACTTCCTAGTGGATTCATGTTAATCGGTCTCGTTAGACCTATAATAATGTTGTTTCTACAATATTATTTCTTATAAGAAACAACTTTGTAACCCTTGTTGTAATAATTAAATAAATATCCATAAAATAAATAACTTCAATGGGATTTAGGATATTCCCTTATTTTATTTTGTGGGTTTATATGTGTATCACTTTTTAGATAGTGTTACACTATAACACATTATGTTAGGTTTTGACATGTCTTGATTATATATTGGAACTTCATTTGAAGAAATATGTTTTCAATTTTATCCATATATATATCCTTTAAATATCGAATGGAAATTTAATAAACCTATAAGGATATTTAGTTGTATATAAATGTTTTCTTTTAACTACAAATAGATTTTTTTACATTGTAATGTATGATTAGGATTCAAATTAAATTCATATATTACCCATGTTATTGGGACTTTTATCACTCTAAATCTTATCTACACAACCAATTACACTATTTTGACCATTCCTTGAACACTTAATTATAAAAAATTCTAATTTTAATTTCTTTCATTGAACATCCAATTTTCAATTAAGACTCAATTTTATTCAAATTAATCATTTTTTCCTTGATGGATTCAAACATTATTCCTCAATCTTCAATAGACGTGGTAATTGAATTAATTACTTTATCATTATCATTTCTTCATTCAAATAAAAAGTTTCCATGAATATTTCATATTTAATAGTTTTATCTTCCATAGAATTATCTATATTTCATTCTAATAAGAACTCAAATTTAGTATGAATCATCTACAAAAAAAACATATTTTTATGTTTGAAATTAAATTGAGATTTAAATTCTTGAAATTTACCATAATGTTTATCTTTTAGGCCAACAAAACTTCTAGATTATCTCAATCATTAGTTTTTGATTTATCATTCAAAACTATTTTTTTCAATTAATAATAAAAATAAATTTGAATATTTACTTCGTCTTCGTCCATGAAAAAATAATCGGTGTATTTATATTTAAAAATAATATTTTTAATTTCCAATTTACAATATATCACAAACTGATTTTGGATTTAATTGTTTTCTAATTTTTAGGATAATAAACTTCATCATCAAGATTGACATTCCTAATACACTTTGTAGTTATGTGCCTAAAAATGTAACAATTAAATCATGTAAATGGCAACATACAATTAAAATTTCCATACCATATATTCAATTAAATTTTAATAAGTGATCGAAACTCATCACTTATATATTTTTCTCTATCTACACTTGTATTAATTAAATCATTCTCCACAGCTTTGAATTCATTCTATTTATGTGACAATAATTACATTCCTTATAGATTCACAAGAATATGATTTGAATTGATTGTACATTATAAGTCATTAATATAGATATTTAAAGTATATAATTCTTCTAGGGTGGAGAGATTTTTATTTTATAATTCATTTGGTGGGTGGAATAATGAATGAGGAATTAGTCATGAGTTCATTGGAAATTAAAAAATTGTATGCAAGATCATGAATCCGTTAAAATTTCGACCATTGGATGTAACACAGTGGAAATTATATCATAACCAGATATTGAGAACTATAATATGTATATTAGTTTTCACTATAAATCAACTCACACTAAGAAATATGAGAATCATGAACACAAGATTACAATCAAGAAAATAAAATGTGGTAACATAAATAACACTATTAGATTTTATATGGTTTGGATTCTTATCCTACAAAAATGGGTTAACAGTAAGATTATTTATTTCTACAAACATATAAATATTAGAACATGGTGAATTGTTATCAAAATATATCACTATTACCATGTCATCAAAATAAAATCCAATTACTTGTTAGTAGGAAGTCACACTCCAAACTTATAGTGTGATCCCTATGGTTATATTGATGTATAAACATCCAATTTTCAACGTTCTCTGTCTATTCAATATAGAAAATACTAATCAGTTGTAATAGTATTCAACTAATATAATACGCATAATAAATGTAATTCATCACTATTACCATAAAATCATATCCTCCCTTCATATTACACCTTCCACTCAAATATCATTTCTAGTGGAAGGCAATCCTGAATCACATTCCACCAATTGGAGTATTCATTTCTACTGCCTCCTTAATGTGAACTAAATTATGAAGATCCAATGAATGAAATATAATTCCTTGAGGAGGATATAAAATCAAAAGAGGATACCATTTGATGAATGCTTCATAGATTCCTTGGAAAACTCCATCATATAGAAATATTTTTACTCATTCCCACCTTTTCTATTTATATTGTTTCCTCCACAACCATCCAATCAACAGAATCTCACCGAGGAATAGTTTTTCATAAATCTTTTTAGATAATATCCTATGTTAAAATATGAACTAAATTCCTTTTCTTTGGTAATCACCAACAACATAAAATGTCCATTTTTTTAGAAAATTCTAGAAATATAATATTTTAAGGGAGATTTGTTTTTTCCTAGAATAGAACATCATTCTTGTCTCCAAACGAATCACACATTGGACTTCATGGAAAATTAAACAACTTCCCTACTGTAAAGTCCTATGTTTTGAACTAGATGAAAAAGTAAAGGAAATTAAATTTTTTTCATTAACTAAGAAGGCCGATTTTAAAAACCGAGCATCACATCTTTTTATTCTGATAGTCGACACTGCATCGTTGATAGAATAAAAATATTAAGTTTATTTTATTGATATTACTATTTGTTTATTTTTTTTAAAAATAAAATAACTATCAAAAGGTGTGTCGTACAGGAAATCTGAGACTACCGTTAGATCCGGAATGTCGAGTTTACCCTTGGGAGGGTATAATCTTGATTCACATCGGGTGTTTGCCACCCTTGGGCATTATAATTCCATCATTATTTTTAATTACTTAATTATTACTTTTTAAATAATAAATAATTATTTTCACTCAAACTGTCCGCCGAAAGAGAAATATGATACTAATGTTAGATCCAGAATGTCGGGTTTACCCTAGGTAGGGTATAACCTTGATTTGCATCGGATGTTTGTCACCCTCGCACTTGATAATAACGTCATTATTTTTATTTAATTAATTATTCAGTTTTTTAATTAATATATAAATATTTTCTCTCAAACGGTCCATCAAATGAGAAATCTGACACCACCAACAGTTCTGAGACGTGGGTTTTACCCTATGTAGGGTATAACCTTTGAGATCTTTGGACATATAGTCATATCACACATGATGATAATTTATGTTTGTTTTAAATATATTATTAGAAATTAGATATATTAATAATTTCATTATTAATATTATTATTTACATTGAAAACAATAAATGAAAATGCACATCCCTTATTAATAAATAATTTTGTTGTGTAACTAATAACTGTGTAATGTAATAAATGTGATATTATTAATTATTCGAATTAAATACAAATGTGCAGCCAATACTTATTTAATAACCATCATCTTTTTTTATGTTTATCATTTTTATGTTATTAATTGTGTAATTAATGTGTGGAATTAAATAATAATAATAATAATTATTATTCTTATTATAATATTGGGATAAAAACATTGAGGTATATATATATATGAGGTGTATCTACATATATGAGATTAAATATATATATAGTTATATATACTTGTGCATCTGTATATATATGAATATAAATCTGTGTGTGTGTGTATATATATATAACACTTATATAAATGGGTGGATTATTATTGGTGTGTTAGATAAAATATTAGTAATTACCCACATCAATTTATGTAATGTCTTAACTTAAATCAAGATACAAACCTTCTTGGTTTTTAGTCCAAATCATTAATGCGACCCGTGGTGTGCGCATGTGCACCCTGTTGCGGGTCCCATGAAGCTGTTAAAGTTAATTAAATTATTTTTTAGGATTTATGTAAATATATTACATTCCGCCATAGAGAAATGTTCGAGTTAAAAATAATTAAAAAGTAGTAAAGGAGATTAATGTAATTTTAAGAGGGAAAAAATAAATAATAAAATAGATACGGTTGGAGAGAAATTAAAAATAATTAAAATGAGGTAAACCTATTTTAATTATTTGTTTCATTACATCCACCACTTTATTTTTATTATTTTATTTATTTATCTCATATATATTTTTCCCTTTTCTTTTCTTTCCTTTCCTTTTTATTTTTTTCCTCTCCTCCTCTCCTCCTCCTCACTTGTGTGTGGTGTACCTATCCTCCTTTGGTGTTGCGCACCACCTTCTCCTTCCTTTGGAATATCGTCGTGCCTCTGTTCATCGTCCATTTTCTTCACTTTCTGGTGCGCTGTTAACCTCTCAGTAAGGCTTATCCCATGCACCAAGAATCGTTTGATCTCATTCCGAATCCGTTGTGCAATTCACCGCGGAAGGAATTCACCCTATTTTTCTGTTTTTTTTTCAAAAATCCTTCATTTTTTCCATTTTAGGTCAAATCATATCCTACCGAAGATCATAGAATCATCTATGACCATAATGTAGGTCGTCTATTCTCTTTCACTCTATTTTTTTGTGATTTATAAAATCGCGTCGTTATGCCGTTAGTCGGTGTCTACTGGCATTGTGTAAATTCACAAAAATTCATTAATTAATTTGTTTTTCCAAGTTGTTGCAGTCGTATTGATCATGAATTAATTTTATTAATTTGTTACAACATGGTCGGACACCCCTTGGGGTGTGCCGACATGGTATGTATAATTTATGTTAGACCATACTTATAATTTATTTAATTGCATGTGTTGCGAAGTGTAGAGACCTGAAGCTTATCGTACATGGACATTACATTACATTTGCGGAATACTTAGTACATAACAAAAACACACACTAAAGGATCGTAATAGTTTAGTGTCTTTGGAAACTCGGAACGTAATCTTCTAATCGTGGTGAAAGTTCTTCAATATCTCCCATAAAGATCTTCTTTTTTTTTACCTAAAACCTTTCTTTATATCCTGGGGAAAAGGAAACATAAAAGGGTGAGCTCAAATGCTCAGTAAGGGTAAACAAAAGAAATATCAATCACATAATTTTCATAAGAACATAACTTTTTTGGAAATCTTAACCTGCAAAAGAGAGCATAATTTCATAACATGGGATAAATCATAGTACTGAAATGAAATCATAACTTAAAACATTACTCATTGTGGCATACACACATAATCAAAGAGAATCATTTCTTGTTAGTCAAGACTCATTGCCAAGAATATCTTAGTGGACAAAGTCCATTTCTGAATCGAGTAATCCTCGTTTCAGTCCTGTTTCACTGAACCGGTATAACCTACCATTCCAGCCATGTCTATCTAATGAGATATAAAATCTTTACCCAATGCATTGGAGGGAGATATAGGTCCCACCCATCTCTTAATGAATCCTTTCTTATGTGTGCCACAAAATCATAAATCATACATCATTGCATAACCCATGTAAAAAATGACATCATAAAACCATTCATATAAGATAAAGGAATTCATAAATATAATTCCATCACATCATAGTCAAATCAATGTAAAAATATGGATAGAAACAGAACCCTTTATTATCTTAGATGAAAAATAATTTTGATAAAACACTTGAATTGAATTCTTGAGGAAAATATCCTTTTTTCTTCAAAATCAATTTCTTTTCACAAAACATCATGCAATTTAAAAGAAAAAGATTTTATTGAAAATAGTCATGAAATATTTTGGAGGAAGGTTCATGAAAATAAGGCTTTATAAAACCGTAAAAATCCGTTCGTTCCGTATAAGTTAAAAAAAACATTCTTCGTACTTTTGTCGGAAAAGTCAAAAAGTACCTCGTATAAAAAAACGACAAAAGATTCCTTTCATATTCTTTACTAAAAACTCACCGATGGGTAAAATTGGATTTAAACTATTTTAAGTGGATGGAAACAATATTACATATTGAGGGAACATGGATGTGGATGATAAAATACACCCCAGTAAATACTTACGAATAAACAATCTCGGATAAAAATGAGATTGTGATATTTCCCTTACCTTAGGTCCGATTTGCTTTGTTCGTGTCCGAAGCTCCTGTATAATGATTTAAATCATGTTATTGACTTATTACAGAATCATATTCATTGTTATGATATCATATATGGTTCACTTATGACATTATATTACCCGTTCTTTTGTAAATTCCATGTTAAAGAAGCGTTTTGGGTAAAATCGTTTCATTTATCGTAGGTGTTTTGACTTGTTGTTCTTGACATCATTATTACTTATATCCTGATTTACTTACTTCCAGAATATAAAATATGATTTATATATCATATATATTCAGTATATATATATATATAATAGATAGATAAATAAAATGAAAAACACCGTTCATGGAGACGGTAGTCCGTACGTACGCATGAACGCTGTTTTTCTTTCCTTATTGTCTTGAAATGGAAGTAAGTAGATGACATAAATATGTATATATATACATAAATCCAGTAGCCTTATAATGTCATATATTTCATTATTATTTATACATTATAATCATTCTTAAATGGTTAACATGGAGAATGAATCTCATCGCGTCGTGGAGACGGTATTCCGTACGTACGCACGAGCGATGATATCATTTCTATAAATATTGAATTGAATTGTAGTGGATTATACAATATATCAGAATCAATATGATGTTGTAATAACTATGTATAGTTATTCTTTACACCATTATACCCATCCATGTAAGGTGGTGGTGGAAAATAGATTACACCACGGCGTGGAGACGGTATTCCGTACGCACGCACGCGCGGTGATTTCTTTTTCCGTAGGATGGATAGATGGTGAAATAGGGTTGTTTCATACTTATAATAACATATCAGTATATGAGTGATACTGATGTTATTACTTCATAATGAAACAACCTAAGAAGAAGAAGTGGAAGAAGAAATAAAGATGAAAGAATTGGTAACGGTAATTACCTCTTCTTTGAAGTGCCTCTTTGAGACCTCCTCTTAGGGCACTAGAATTGGTCTTTGAGGAAGACCAGAACCTCTAGGATGTTGCTAGGGAAGTGGAGAAGAGATTTTGGCAGGGGTTGGCCGAGCTTGAGTGCTCAAATTGGTGTGAGGAGGAAGGGGGAGGAGGTGTCCTTTTATAAGGGAGGAGAGGGGCACCTTAGGAATATCTCAAAATATTATTTTATATTAAAGTCAAAATCGGTTTATAATGGTTCCAAAGGGTCTTATTTCTAAGCTAAAGTGGGGATGGGTCGAAATACTATCAACCAATAGAATTTAGACAAGTTTAGGATATTATTTTAACCTTATCAATTAGATTTAACTCTAAGTTAAATAATTTAACTTTTACCATGTCTTTTTGTTTTCTTTCACTATATGGTTAATAAACTTACTATAACATGCCAAACGAACCCCAAATTTTTTATTATTAATATATATATCCTTATCTAAGTTATTTGGCCGAACCTTTTATTTTTAGGAATACAATAACAATTAATAATATAATATTTGATTTAAAAACTATTTTGTGTCAATTTTGACACTATTTGATATATTATTTTTGTGAAAGTCATAACAGAATTAAATGTTCGAACCAAGTTGATTAAATCAACATTAATATATCATAGTAACCTAGAAAATTAGTGGAATTCATAAAAAATTTCAAATTACATTTATTTTGGTGTTTATAACATCAATTATGTCAATATTTCATTAATAAGATAATTACTGCATCATCGTTGTGTCATAAATAAATTAAATTATTTTATGTCTAAAAATTACAAATAAAATACCATAATGTAGGAAATCTTCTTAGCTTTCTAATGAATATTTACAATCGAATTTATCTTATGTATAACCCCATATTAAAAATGATTTACTTATTAAACTTTGATTTTAACTATTTTAACCCTTCTTTAAATAAATTAATAATAAATGTCCTAATCTAATCCAAGTGGGCCTAAATGGTCATATTTTATTCCTAAGTTTGTTTTTGGTCGAATTACACTTGTCCAATAGAATTAGGACTTGTGTTAGGGTAATAGTAATATCATATTTACCTTTAGTTACCTTATTTACTATTAAACGTGGTAAAAAAAGTAAAAAGTTACTATTCACCAAAAAATTATTTTCATCTCATTGAACCACATTTTAGTCCTTGATATTAACCATGTCTCTCGGATTTTCGAAATTCCATTCACAGAAGCGGTAAAATTAAGTTTTATGCAAAATTCAGTTTTTAACCTACCACTTAGTAGTTTCACTATTCATCAAAAATCGATGTTTTTTCAGAACAATGCCAAAATTTCATCCCAAGCTATATTTCATATTTCGAATTCAAAAATGAAGTCTATTTTACCAAATTCATAACATAAAAGTAGCATTAATTAATTTTATAATTAAATCCCGCTGTTAAAACAAATAGCGTGTTTTTTAAGAAACAATATCTATCAAAAGATTGACACTTGTTTATGTCTAGTTTAAATGTGAAATTACATCCAATGACCAACATTGTATTAAATTGTAAAAATATATTCTAAATATACTTTAAAACCACTCAAATTAATGATTTATCACTATCAACTATTTCGATTAAAAAAGTTGTTTTTAATTATAATTTAGTAATTTTCACTATTCATCAAAATATGAAAGTTATCTGAAAATCACCAAAATTTCAACCTAAGCTAATTTCGATATTCCGAATCCAAAAATGAAGTTCATTTTAAAAAATAAGATTTATAGAATTTTAAAAAGTGGTTATTACTATTGATAACGGCTAGTTTTAATAATATTTTAATAGCATATCGTTGTTTAATGAAACTCAGTATTGCGTATTACACACGCTATCGAGGAAGGTCGCGATTGCGTGTAATGCAAGGCAAGTCAAGGATGTGTGTTGTGCAAGCTCCTTTTGGTGTAGCGTACAACACAAGACATTAATAAAATTAAAAAGAATATTTTTTTCATAAAATCTCGGGCTGTTACATTCTACCCCCCTTAAAATGAATTTCGCCCTCGAAATTCGTCGGGGTTATAAATGGTTTACTATTCTAAAGTTTCTTTAATAGAATCCCACATCGTAAAAAGGAAATACCAAAACTTGGCTTTAAAAACTAAAGTATGAAATGTAACGATTACCCAAATAAACTAATCATTGGGTTTCCACATAGGTGAAAATATGGATATGGAAGAGAAATCTAACCATCATATTCTGATGGAGAGTGGTAGAGAACATGGCTATGGAAAAGCCAGTAATCACAAATCCATAGATTTGTGATGATATAAAGTACCATCTGATTCATCAGGTATAAGATCACTAGGACAACATTTTTGGTTTTCAAGATCATTTCCCTAAAGTTGAAAATTTGCTTAGAATAAATACTTACTTTATTTTGGTACAATCTCACTTTTGTTCGTGCCTTGAACAATTTCTACTTCATCTCTTAAATAAATGAAGTTGAATTTGTTATTCGTGAAGTGTTAGCAGATCATGTGATAGAATGACGGGTCATTCCATCTGTCTCAAACAAAAGGTTAGCAAAAATTATATACATATGCCGATCTATAGTGAGATTAATCATATATAGTTCCTAAAATGGACTTATACTTCATATATCATACTGCTTAATATAATAAAACTAGTTTCTACTAAACAGGGACTTCCTGTAGGTCAGTGGTAGGCGATAAAGGCCAGTCGCACTTCGGTTGTGGGTTCGATTCCTACAGCCTTGTCCGAAGCGATGGGCTGTCGCCCGTCCTGCAGGTTGTCCTTTTTTCTAAAACTACATTACTATAACATCCCATCAATAATATCGAAAAAAAAACTTCTATCCTTAAACAATAATCACTTATGTCCAACATAATCCATTTCAATCTTTAGGCTTATCCATAATACTGCAGTCCACTCTCATAACATAGTGAAAACGATTACCAAAGATTTAATACCATCGTTGATCCCAATATATCATAAGATATGTTTTGTTGGTCACATTCTAAACATTCAAAGTCCTTAATCATGTATTCTCTTGAATACCTTAGTGAAAACATGAATGCAGTTAAAAGTTAACACTTTCCACATACCAAAATCCTCAAAATTCTATATACTCAATCCATGATATCACTTAGTCCTTATATCAATCATGAGCTCATGAATACTATCAAACATTTAATTTTCTCCTTATCCCTTCATTATGCGCATATCATCTACATTCCAAAAATATCTGAATAACCTTTCATGGATACTGGTAACATTAATCATATACTTTCAAAACACAAGGAAATACAACAGTGTAACAATCCATAGATGTCTCTTTATTCCAAAATTACACATGATAAACATGTAATCATGCCACTACATTCTCAAACCATTGACCGAGCTTCAAAAATTCTTTCATCTCACATATCATTTGTAGTCTCTTCATTATCATCCACATAAATACTACCCATATGACCATACTGATTCTCTTCATGAGTCTTTCCCTTAGGGCATTTGTTTGCATAATGCCCATACATTCCACATTTAAAACACTTAACCATTTTTGATGTCGTAGCAATACCATTATCCTCATCCATGGTGTTAACCGACCCTTTTCCTTTGCACTTACTTGCTTTGTGTCCTTCTATTCCACACCCAAAGCATCTTCCAGTTCCCTTGAAACATTCTCCTTGATGCCTCTTCCCACATGATTTACATAGTGGAAATTGAACTTTCTTTCCTCTATGATCATCATGGAACTCCATATTTCTCTTATTAGTCGAGTCAGGAAACTTACCAAATTTTACTTTATTGATCATGTTGTGAGATTGCTGATTCGTCATAATAATGATGTTTGGACATCCAAATCCCATTTCATTTGGTTGCTCAAGAAGAATATCATTCCATTGTCCATCATATCCTCCATTATTGTGAATCATCTTGTTTCCAGCCATTTTCTAAAACCCAAACAGAATAGTGTTAGATGCAAAAATCGTAATAAAGGGGGAGTAACTTAAATATCTATCATCTTTGGTTTAATCTAATATCGTTACCATAGTTCTAGAACTATATCCTATACGTATACTTATCCTTAGGGGCATCCCTAGACATACCTTAGAAATATCTCTAGGGATCTTACTAACGTTTTCGCGTCCTAGTTTCCAAAGGTTGACTAAACCTTTCCTCTGATACCAACTGTAGAGACCCGAAGCTTATCGTACATGGACATTACATTACATTTGCGGAATACTTAGTACATAACAAAAACACACACTAAAGGATCGTAATAGTTTAGTGTCTTTGGAAACTCGGAACGTAATCTTCTAATCGTGGTGAAAGTTCTTCAATATCTCCCATAAAGATCTTCTTTTTTTTTTACCTAAAACCTTTCTTTATATCCTGGGGAAAAGGAAACATAAAAGGGTGAGCTCAAATGCTCAGTAAGGGTAAACAAAAGAAATATCAATCACATAATTTTCATAAGAACATAACTTTTTTGGAAATCTTAACCTGCAAAAGAGAGCATAATTTCATAACATGGGATAAATCATAGTAGTGAAATGAAATCATAACTTAAAACATTACTCATTGTGGCATACACACATAATCAAAGAGAATCATTTCTTGTTAGTCATGACTCATTGCCAAGACTATCTTAGTGGACAAAGTCCATTTCTGAATCGAGTAATCCTCGTTTCAGTCCTGTTTCACTGAACCAGTATAACCTACCATTCCAGCCATGTCTATCTAATGAGATATAAAATCTTTACCCAATGCATTGGAGGGATATATAGGTCCCACCCATCTCTTAATGAATCCTTTCTTATGTGTGCCACAAAATCATAAATCATACATCATTGCATAACCCATGTAAAAAATGACATCATAAAACCATTCATATAAGATAAAGGAATTCATAAATATAATTCCATCACAACATAGTCAAATCAATGTAAAAATATGGATAGAAACAGAACCCTTTATTATCTTAGATGAAAAATAATTTTGATAAAACACTTGAATTGAATTCTTGAGGAAAATATCCTTTTTTCTTCAAAATCAATTTCTTTTCACAAAACATCATGCAATTTAAAAGAAAAAGATTTTATTGAAAATAGTCATGAAATATTTTGGAGGAAGGTTCATGAAAATAAGGCTTTATAAAACCGTAAAAATCCGTTCGTTCCGTATAAGTTAAAAAAAACATTCTTCGTACTTTTGTCGGAAAAGTCAAAAAGTACCTCGTATAAAAAAACGACAAAAGATTCCTTTCATATTCTTTACTAAAAACTCACCGATGGGTAAAATTGGATTTAAACTATTTTAAGTGGATGGAAACAATATTACATATTGAGGGAACATGGATGTGGATGATAAAATACACCCCAGTAAATACTTACGAATAAACAATCTCGGATAAAAATGAGATTGTGATATTTCCCTTACCTTAGGTCCGATTTGCTTTGTTCGTGTCCGAAACTCCTGTATAATGATTTAAATCATGTTATTGACTTATTACAGAATCATATTCATTGTTATGATATCATATATGGTTCACTTATGACATTATATTACCCGTTCTTTTGTAAATTCAATGTTAAAGAAGCGTTTTGGGTAAAATCGTTTCATTTATCGTAGGTGTTTTGACTTGTTGTTCTTGACATCATTATTACTTATATCATGATTTACTTACTTCCAGAATATAAAATATGATTTATATATCATATATATTCAGTATATATATATATAATAGATAGATAAATAAAATGAAAAACACCGTTCATGGAGACGGTAGTCCGTACGTACGCATGAACGCTGTTTTTATTTCCTTATTGTCTTGAAATGGAAGTAAGTAGATGACATACATATGTATATATATACATAAATCCAGTAGCCTTATAATGTCATATATTTCATTATTATTTATACATTATAATCATTCTTAAATGGTTAACATGGAGAATGAATCTCATCGCGTCGTGGAGACGGTATTCCGTACGTACGCACGAGCGATGATATCATTTCTATAACTATTGAATTGAATTGGAGTGGATTATACAATATATCAGAATCAATATGATGTTGTAATAACTATGTATAGTTATTCTTTACACCATTATACCCATCCATGTAAGGTGGTGGTGGAAAATAGATTACACCACGGCGTGGAGACGGTATTCCGTACGCACGCACGCGCGGTGATTTCTTTTTCCGTAGGATGGATAGATGGTGAAATAGGGTTGTTTCATACTTATAATAACATATCAGTATATGAGTGATACTGATGTTATTACTTCATAATGAAACAACCTAAGAAGAAGAAGTGGAAGAAGAAATAAAGATGAAAGAATTGGTAACGGTAATTACCTCTTCTTTGAAGTGCCTCTTTGAGACCTCCTCTTAGGGCACTAGAATTGGTCTTTGAGGAAGACCAGAACCTCTAGGATGTTGCTAGGGAAGTGGAGAAGAGATTTTGGCAGGGTTTGGCCGAGCTTGAGTGCTCAAATTGGTGTGAGGAGGAAGGGGGAGGAGGTGTCCTTTTATAAGGGAGGAGAGGGGCACCTTAGGAATATCTCAAAATATTATTTTATATTAAAGTCAAAATCGGTTTATAATGGTTCCAAAGGGTCTTATTTCTAAGCTAAAGTGGGTATGGGTCGAAATCCTATCAACCAATAGAATTTAGACAAGTTTAGGATATTATTTTAACCTTATCAATTAGATTTAACTCTAAGTTAAATAATTTAACTTTTACCATGTCTTTTTGTTTTCTTTCACTATATGGTTAATAAACTTACTATAACATGCCAAACGAACCCCAAATTTTTTATTATTAATATATATATCCTTATCTAAGTCATTTGGCCGAACCTTATATTTTTAGGAATACAATAACAATTAATAATATAATATTTGATTTAAAAACTATTTTGTGTCAATTTTGACACTATTTGATATATTATTTTTTTGAAAGTCATAACAGAATTAAATGTTCGAACCAAGTTGATTAAATCAACATTAATATATCATAGTAACCTAGAAAATTATTGGAATGCATAAAAAATTTCAAATTACATTTATTTTGGTGTTTATAACATCAATTATGTCAATATTTCATTAATAAGATAATTACTGCATCATCGTTGTGTCATAAATAAATTAAATTATTTTATGTCTAAAAATTACAAATAAAATACCATCATGTAGGAAATCTTCTTAGCTTTCTAATTAATATTTACAATCGAATTTATCTTATGTATAACCCCATATTAAAAATGATTTACTTATTAAACTTTGATTTTAACTATTTTAACCCTTCTTTAAATAAATTAATAATAAATGTCCTAATCTAATCCAAGTGGGCCTAAATGGTCATATTTTATTCCTAAGTTTGTTTTTGGTCGAATTACACTTGTCCAATAGAATTAGGACTTGTGTTAGGGTAATAGTAATATCATATTTACCTTTAGTTACCTTATTTACTATTAAACGTGGTAAAAAAAGTAAAAGTTACTATTCACCAAAAAATTATTTTCATCTCATTGAACCACATTTTAGTCCTTGATATTAACCATGTCTCTCGGATTTTCGAAATTCCATTCACAGAAGCGGTAAAATTAAGTTTTATGCAAAATTCAGTTTTTAACCTACCACTTAGTAGTTTCACTATTCATCAAAAATTGATGTTTTTTCAGAACAATGCCAAAATTTCATCCCAAGCTATATTTCATATTCCGAATTCAAAAATGAAGTCTATTTTACCAAATTCATAACATAAAAGTAGCATTAATTAATTTTATAATTAAATCCCGCTGTTAAAACAAATAGCGTGTTTTTTAAGAAACAATATCTATCAAAAGATTGACACTTGTTTATGTCTAGTTTAAATGTGAAATTACATCCAATGACCAACATTGTATTAAATTGTAAAAATATATTCTAAATATACTTTAAAACCACTCAAATTAATGATTTATCACTATCAACTATTTCGATTAAAAAAGTTGTTTTTAATTATAATTTAGTAATTTTCACTATTCATCAAAATATGAAAGTTATCTGAAAATCACCAAAATTTCAACCTAAGCTAATTTCGATATTCCGAATCCAAAAATGAAGTTCATTTTAAAAAATAAGATTTATAGAATTTTAAAAAGTGGTTATTACTATTCATAACGGCTAGTTTTAATAATATTTTAATAGCATATCGTTGTTTAATGAAACTCAGTATTGCGTATTACACACGCTATCGAGGAAGGTCGCGATTGCGTGTAATGCAAGGCAAGTCAAGGATGTGTGTTGTGCAAGCTCCTTTTGGTGTAGCGTACAACACAAGACATTAATAAAATTAAAAAGAATATTTTTTTCATAAAATCTCGGGCTGTTACACGAAGTCTTTTTTTTGTTCAATTTAAATAAATAATTCTGATTCATTATAAATATTTAATTGTTGAATCATTGGTAGTTGGTTTACTTATTATTAAAGAGTGTCTTTATCTACATGTTTCTCACAACCTCTTTTGTTTGTTTTAATTTAAATAAATAATGTAGATTAATTAAAAACATTGGAATTGTTTGACATTGGTAGATGGTTGGTATAATTTATTTATTTATTTAAATGTACATATATCTTCTTATGTTGATGTAGTACTTTGCCTTGTAAATATTGCTATGCTGAAATATTTAATTTTCACTGTGTGATGCACGAGTGTTCCTGTTTGGTTTGAAGATGCTATTACATATGTCGATATCATATCTGCTGCTGTGAAAATATTAATTATATTCAGGGAGAGAAAATGAGGTGGTCTCATAATATGGGCTATGCTTAGACCCTTCATTAATGACAGTTACCTCTATGAGCTGGGGGTAATGTTCTTGGATTTTCTTGACCGAGACATCCCTAGGATTTCTAATACTTATGCATGATACCGGTTCCAAAATGGCTCATTGGGATGGATCCGTTGGAAATGTGGCTAAGCCAGCCTTAGATGACAGTCGACCCATTTTTGTGAGATCGAGAGGGACTCAGGGTAATGCCATGCGACAAGCGATACATGGCCTTTCGAAAGATTTCTTTTCACATGCTCTAAGGTATTGGATAATTGAAGGATGTTCCTTAGTGATACCTTCAGGATACGCTCAGACTCCAACTCTCATCTTGAACCTTAATAATGATGCACTGATGGTTTAGATTAATGTCTTTGTTTGTCTCTTGTGATTTGAGATATTTTCTCATATGTTTAAGCACACCTGTTTGACACATGAAATAGATCCCATGTTAATGCACAAGCATGGGGGTATGCCTCTTCCTTGTTTTACCTTACTCTTCGAAGCTTCATATATATGCATATTGTGTATTCTACTTATAGGAACTCCTTTCAGAATTTCGGCTTAGGCCGAAGTAGGTGATTAAGAGCGGGTGCCTCATGGAACCCGAGCCGAAATATTTACTCCATTTCACATCATTAATTATTTTAAATGGTTATATAATGGAACATTTAATTTTATCATTGCACTAAATAGAATGGTTTAGACACCTTGGGTGCCGGCCTACAGGGATTTTATCTCACAACCAGCTCGGGCATCGTTAACACCCATGTAGATTATATGATTGCAGATATTGATAAAGGGAAGCATGACACTTCTAATCCTTGATTGAATATTGCTTCTTAGGATAGATACTGGGGCACAGGACCGAGAATTGCTTGTGATTCAGTTGTTTCACTTGGTTTATTTTCATTTTTGTAGATAACATTCATGGGTTCTATTTTCTATACTTTCAGTTTCGAATTACATCATGGAATGACATTGTTTTTGTACCTGTATTCGTGTATCAACTTCCGTATTTATTATGAATTTATTTGGGATTATTATTTCCTTTTTCTATAGATTATTCTTTTTTATGATTCCTCTATTTATTATTAATTTTTGTTTACATCCGCTCTTATAATACCTATTACTTATGAGGGCATATTATCCACCTTGGAAGAAAAAATTCCATCACTTCTAGTTGGAAGCCTCTCGGATTCGGGGAGAAGTGCTTGAGGTCATGTGAAACATCGATCTAGCCACCATCTTAGAGCTGAGTCGGTTCGGGACAATACAAATTGGTATTAGAGATGGTATTTTTCCATTGTCTTACTGTTTTCGGTTGGTAGACAAGAGACTAGAAATGTGTCGGCGCTTGGTTAATAGCCAGGCCTAGGACTGATCTCCACATGTACCAGTATTGACCTAGTGTCCAGGGATAGAATTGTTGTCCATGATTTTCGATGTTAACATTGATATGATTTCACCTCGAGTGATTTTGTTTAATTTCCATCGCTTATGAATTTTTGAAATTTATGATATTCAACCCTCGGCCTGTTAAGGTAAGGATCAGGCATCACATGCATCATAATAGGCACATAGGAAATAAACTGAAATGCATATTGTCTTGACATGTAGTTACATATTAGGATTCCTGTTGATTCAAATTGTTTTCCTTGAATGAAAACCATGCCTTCTATTTTTTTCATGCCTTTTTAGATACCATTTTTCAATGATATATTTAGCATTGAAGCCTATTTCCATGCTTCTTATTTAATACCATGTTTGTCTTGTGTCATGCTTCTATGCCTATTAGCATGTATCTGTGATTAAAATTTTAGGCTTCTGTGATTACAACATGTATCTCTCGATTACCTTCTTGTAGTGACATTCTATCTTGTTTTCTATGTAATTGGTTTCTTTGCTAAAATGTATTGGTTGCCTTTGAATGGGAGCTGAATGCCAAAAACAATAATGTGTATAGTCACTACATTGGTTGATAGCCACCCATATATATTGGCTGATATGTGTTAGAACATGTTCCAATTTCAAATGAATTGGTTAACTACCTAATGGAACTACTAGGGCTAACTAGGGTAGTTGGTACATGTTCCTTATGATATAACCCAATATGGGTTTTGTGACTCATAATAATTAAACAATTGTTTGGGGTTTCATTTTAATGAACCTAGGTCGGCTTAGTGGGACCCTGGTAGGTTGGCTTATCTTCGTAAAAAGAATTTATGTGATATATTTCCCAATTAAGGATGACATTTCAGCTAATGTAAAATGTTTTGAAATGGTATTTTATAAAACATACATGTTTTCCATTGAGGTGTTGTCTAAGATCAAGTACATTGTGTTTTTTTAAAAAAATGATACATGAAGTTTTGATTAAATCTTTTGATAATTAAAGATTAAATGTGATTAAATATAAATGGCTTGGATAGGGAACCTGTAGTGATGTCCTCTATTTAAGACCCCATTATATGAGTAGTTTTACTTTCTCTTGAGTTGATTTGGAATAGAATCTTTCACATGTGGTTGTCCCTAGTCAGAACCCATTTCTTAAAATGACACCCTTGTTCGAAAGGGTGGTCATGTTTTCCATGAATTTTGTTTCGGGTGTGAGCCACAGTAATGAAAATTTCCATTAGGTTTGGAATTCCTTAAGAATGGTCAGTTACATTGTAGGTCGTTCTACCCTCTCTTCTCCACAGTGATGGATGACTTCGTACGCCATCATCCGAGTTAAAATTCATCTTGGTTCTTAGTCAACTCGGGGGGAGTATGCATTCACGTAAGCGGTGCCGTAGAGTTATTAATGTAGTGACAAATCGGTTGAGTTCAGTGTAATCATCAAGACCTGAACAGTTAAACACGTTTTGGGTTATCCCTGTAGTGCATTGACTTCTATGTTAAAGGAATCATGTTCGTCCCAATGCTTCGGATGACTTCTAGAAACTCAGTTGTTTTGACACACTGGTCAGTTTAGTTGGGCTTTTATGATATGTGTTTAAATGTCTCCCTTTTAGTAATCCTCTAATCCTATTATTGTAATCTTTCTTAAGTGACAAGCATGTCCCCTATTTTTCCTTTATCCTTGATGCACTAAGAGAGCATCGGTTGTAATCCATGCATGATCTTTAATTTTTTTTTGGGATTTTTAGGGTGTTTTTCTCAATGTTTAACTCTGATACATCATTCTTATCGAGGCCTTTTTTAGTCTTGAGTGACCCTTGGATTTGTTTGATGGAATTCCTTTGATGAACTCTTGTACACCAGTCATTTCATCTAACTTGACCGCCTGGCCAGTGCCACTCCGGGCTCTGTAAATATTTTGATATGGGCATCTTTCCCTTGTACCAACATCTCTCTCATAAGAATTGGGTATGTACTAACTTGCATTAATTCCTCTCACTCTTGTTGTGACAATCCAAGGTTACCCTAGACTTGTATTCAGAATCAGTGATGTCTAAATAAAGGAACATCACCAAAGTTCATGTATGAACTTCAGTGGAAGTGTTTAGGTGAATGTGAGATACCATTGAAAAAGACATCACAATTTATACTATTAACACCTACCATCTATGTCGATCACCATCGTAAATGTTCAACCAGAGTTTCTTGAAAAGTTCTTTCTCTTGTTCAATAAAGAGGTCAGTGAAGGTCCTTTTTCTATCACTTCATCAGGTGAGATGAGTTTGGTTTGTTCTACTATGGCATTTCATAAAAATCTAGCTCGACATAGGCTTTAAGGGTGAAGGGGAATCGACTGTTTTATCTATTTCAGAAATCAAGCAAGAAGCATCGCTTGAACACTTAAGGGAATGTCTTCTATTAAATTATAATGGAGGAAGGCATCATGACACGGAATTTTACATCTTCTAATGTTAAACTCTATAGTGGGTAGTAAATTTGACTAAATGTTAAATTAGATGATGAAATGTTCGTTTCTCTAACTAAACATGTTTGGATAGGTACTGTCTCAGTGTTTCAATTGGAAAATGAGAGTTGACTTGGACCTTAAAATCTTAGTGTCATTTTCCAAACAAATATTTGAGTGTGCGTTGGGCATTTAGATACGCAACACGACCTTTTTTATAAGATTTCATGACAATGTATATCGTGTGAGGGTTACATTGTTCTCATATGCTTCTCGAGGATGAGAAGTTCTAATGTGGGAAGGTTGTTAGGTCCTGTGTTTTGAACCCGATGAAAAAGCGAAAGAAATGAAATGTTTCTGTTAATTAAGCATGCTGGTTATAAAAACTGAGAGCCAAAACTTTTTATTCTGATAGTCAACACTGCAACATTGATATAAAAAAAATAAGATTATTTTAGTGATACATGTGTTTTTTTATTTTAAAATAATGAAATAACTCTCAAACAGTGTGTCATATGAGAAATATGAGACAACTATTAGGTCTGGAACATCATGTTTAACCTAGGAAGGGTATAATATTTATTCACATTGGATTTTTGACACCCTAAGGCATGATAATTCCATCTTTATTTATAATTAATTAATAATAAATTTTGTCAAATAATTAATAATTATTTTCACTCAAACAGTGCCTGATATGAGAAATATGAGACCGCTGTTAGATCTAGAACATCAGGTTTTTCCTAAGTAGGGTATGACCTTGATTCACATCAGGTTTTTGGCACCCTCACACTTGACTCTACTGTCTATATTTGTAAATATTTAATTATTCCACCTTTTAAATAACAAATTATTATTTTCTCTCAAACAGTGCTTCGAATGAGAAATCTGACACCACAAATAGTTCCGGGACGTGGGGTTTTCCCTAGGCAGGGTATATCCTTTGCGATCTTTAGACGTATAGTCATATCGCACCCAAAGATAATTTATTTTGTGTTTAAAATATTATATTGGAAATTAGATATATTAATAATTTTATTATTAACACTATTTTTTATTTTGAAAACAATAAATGAAATTGTGAATCCATAATTAATAAATCGTGTTGTGGTGTAAATAATAACATTGAAATGTAATAAGTGGGATATTATTAATTGTTAGAATTGAATACAAATGTGCAGTCAATATTTATTTAACAACCGTTATCTTTTTTTATGGGTATTTTTTAAGTTATTAATGGGGTAATTGATGGGTTGAATTAAATAATAATAATTATTTAAGTTATTTTTATAATTACTATATTGGGACAAAAACCGTGAGATTTATATATATATTTGAGGAATATCTATATATATGAGATTAAATATATATATTGTTATATATACATGTGCAGGTGTATATATATAAATATACATGTGTGTGTATATATATAACACATATATACAAGGGTGGATATTTATTGATGGGTTATATAAATTATTATTAATTATCCACATAAATGAACATAATATCTCAACATAAATCAAGGTGAAAACCGTTTATGTTTTACGTCCAAATCTTTAAAATGACCCATGGCATGCGCCTACGCACCCTATTACGGGTCCCATGCATGTGTTAAAATTAATTAAATCACTGCTTAAGATTTATGTAAAATATTATGTTGCGTCATATCGCTGTATTTGGGGTAAAAATAATTAAAAAGGATTAAAATAAATTAATAAAATTTAAAGAGGAATAAAAATAAATAATAAATTAGATACGGTTGGAGAGAAATTAAAAATAATCCAAATGAGATTAACCTAGTGTAATTATTTATTTCATTTATTCCCCCATTTTATTTTTATTATTTTATTTATTTATATGCTATTTGTTTATTTCCTTTTTCATTTCATTACTTTCCTTTTTATTTAGTTTTTCCTATCCTCCTCTCCTCCACCTATCTTTTGTGTGGCGCAGCGCTCCTCCCTCGGTGGTGCCCACCACCTTATCCTCCATTCAGAAGATCATCGCGCCTCCATTCTTCACTTGTTTTCTTCGCCGTCAGGTGTGCTGTGAACCTCTTGGTATGGCTTATCGCACGCACCAAGAATCATGTGTTCTCATTCCAAATCCATTGCGAAGTTCACCGTGGAAATATTCTACCCTATTTTGGGGTTTTTCCAAAATCATCAGTTTTCATCCATTTTAGGTCAAACTAAAGGATATTGCGGATCATATGATCATCTATGACCATAAGGCTGGGTGCCTACTCACTTTCGCTCCATTTCATTGAGATATGTAAAAATGCACTATTGGGCCATTTGTCAGTGCCTACCAGTTTTGTGCAAATTCACCCAAAATCATTAATTAATTTGTTTTGCCTAGTTTTTGCAGCCGTAAGGATCATGAATTAAATTTTTTAATTTGTTTCAACAATGTTGGATATCCCTTGGGGCATGCCGAAGTGGATTGTATAATTTCTGTTAGCCCAAAAATTTAATTTATTTATTTTTATGTGTTTCACATCCTATTTTTTGTCTTCAATTTAAATAACTAATTTAGATTAATTATGAATCTTGAATTGTTGAATCATTAGTAGTTGTTTGTGATAGTTTAATAATTTCAAAAAAGTGTCTCTATCGGCATGTTTTGCAAAACCTATTTTGTTGTGTTTATTTTAATTAATTAATTTAGATTAACTATGAACTTTGGAATTGTTGGATCTTGGAAGTTGGTTTTTCTACTTTATTTATATATTTAAAATTGCATTAATATACTTATTTTGATGCGGTACGTGGCCTTGTTAAGATTTCTATGCTGAAATATTTAATTTTCACTATGTGATGCATGGGTGTACCTCTTTGGTTTCAAGCTATAATTACAAATGTTGATATCATATCTGCTCATGTGAAAACAGTAATTAAAATCATGATGGGGAAATGAGGTGGGTCCCATATTAATGTCCTCACTTAGACCCTTCGTTCATGACGATTACCTCTCAATACTGGGGGGTGTTTTTAGCTTTGTCGGACTAAGCATTCCTTGGTTTTTCTAATACATATAAATGATACCAGTTCCAAAAGGGCCCATGGGGACAGATCTGTTGGCAATGTGACTAAGCCAGCCTCAAATGATAGTCGACCCCTTTTTGCGAGATTGGGAGAGACTCAGGTAAATGTCATGCAACGAGCAATACATAGTCTTTCGAAATATTTCCTTGTACATGCTCGATAGTATTGGATAATTGAAGGATGTTCTGTAGTGATACCTTCGTGATGGGCTCAGACTCCAACTCTCAACTTTAATATTAGTAATTATGCACTCAAGGTTTAGATTAATGTCAATGTTAGTCTCTTGATATTTGAAATATTTTCTAGTATGTTGAAGCACACTTGGTTGACACATGACTTAGATCCGAAGTTAAAGCACAATATTGGGGGTATGCTGCTTCTTTGTTTGACCTTACTCCTCCAGGTTTCATATATATGTATATGTGTATTCAACTTACAGATACTTCATTCAGACTTCCAGCTTAGGCAGATGTAAGTGATTAGGCACAGGTACCGTTTTGAACCCGGGCCGACTTATTTATTCCATTACACTTAATTTTTTATCAGAAATTGTTATATAATGGCACACTGCATTTTATCATTGCACAAAATGGAATGGTTTAGACACTGTGGGTTCCGGCCTACTGGGATTTTATATCACACCCTGCTCAGGTGTCGTTTACACCTGAGTAGATTATATGATTTCAAATATTGACAAAAGGAAGTGTGCCGCTTTTGATTCTTTGTGGATTGTTGCTGCTTAGGATCGAGACTGGGTCATAGGACAGAACCATGCTCATGTTTCAGTTTTCGAACTTTTTTCCCTTCATTTTAGTTGATAGCATGCTTGAGTTCTGATTTTTTTAATTTAAGTTTAGATATACATCATGTCTAGACATTGTTTTTCAACATGGTTTCATTTATATGCTTCTGCTATTTTTTATTAATATTTGTTTACATCCTTTGTGATAATACCTATTACCTATGATGGAATAGTCTCCCCCTTGGACCCTAATAGGCCCTCATTGCTATTCGACAACCTCTAGCATTCAGGGTGATGTTCTTGAGGTCATGTGACGCACCGGTCTGACCACCGTCTTAGAGGTGAGCTGTGTCCGGATGTTACACCTACTTATTCACTAGTCCTTTCAATTTTTTTAACCAAAACACATCTTCAGCTGCTTCTATTGTGGATAAATAATCTACTTTATTAGTATATAGAGTATCATCTGACTTAAATATCAATATCAGTATGATCTTTTTTCCACAGAATTCAAACACAATATCTAATATACTCTAATGAGTATCAGAATCATTCCCAAAATCTACCTTTGTATATCATTACATTTTTTCATAATGTTATATTTATATGGATCCTTCCTCTTTAACCTTTATATTTGTAATTATACATTGCACATCTTCCCATGTTTATTTCCCTAGATTTTCCATATATCGCAAGATGGATCCCACTAACAAAAAAACATCAGATTAGCTGAAAACCATCAAATGTATCAACCATCAGATAACTACTCTAAATGGAACTTATTTCATGTATAATAGATCTTCATTAATGCATGGTTATTTAACTTTTGTAAATTTAATGTTACAGATATAAGATTTGAAACTTATTTTAATATGTTCATTTCAAAATTCTTGATTTCCATCTAGATGTACTCCCTATAAGAAAACGCTAATCCATCATAACACCTATCTCTTTCAATCCTCATTTCAACAATCACTTTTTCTACAACAAGATACATCTTTTCAAAATTTCAATACTAGTCACTCATAAATTAAAAAATATTATAAAATCAACGACCCACAGAAAACATATAATCAACATAAAAGAGAGTAATGGTAAATATAACATTCTTATATAGTTTTTTATAGCAATAGAGATCTATTTTTCATAGCAATAATACTTTATTATCTAATAAATAGACAAATTTATGTTTTCACTTATGTGGTGATGTTTTTAAATAAATGTGTTTCAGAGTTAGTTCCCTAAAACAAAAATCATGGATCCCTAAATTACTAGAATATTCATAGACATTCATATTAATTTATTACATATCACTCAATGGTCATTCATCCATTTTAAATCTATGTGATGATTTATTAAAGTAAATTTATGTTGGTTTCGGGCATAGTATAAGCATGTGTTAGAGGGTTATTAAATTTTATTTTTTAATCATTGCCCCAAACTAAGAGTGAAGATCTTGCACATAAAATTTATAATTTATTTATTTAATATCTGAAAAATAAAACATGTGCATAGGGGCATTCTTCATTGATTATCATTGATCATCTGAAAATGACCTTTTGTATTTCCTTTTCTACTCCTGCAAGGATCCAATGGTAGAATCCCTCTTGTAGTAATCTGCATGCTCATCAACGGTCTCTAAGAAATGCCACTCATTCTCCAGTTGATATCACCAAAAATAGAATGAATTGAATGATTTTTTTCTTGATATATTATTCAATGGTCTTTCAAAAAATATTTTTTTGAATTTCTAGTTTGTTGGAGGTATGGAGGAGGAGGGGTTGATAGAGAATTCATGTTTCCCAAAAATTCCTTATCCCCAAACATGGACATTTTTTTTCAATAAATTACATAATATAAGTATATATCTATTTATAGAGCAGTGATTTTAGATGACAAATATAATTACATTACAGCCTTTAAGAATAATTATAACCATTAATGAAATCCCATTACACATAATAATAATTACATTTTTATTATTTTGGGGAGCACCAACTTGTATAAAAATGATAAATAAGATATACTAGCTCATTAATAATTGTTTTATCACCAGAAAATGTCTTGGTCCATTCAAAATCCTATTGTATTTCTTTAACACATTAATAAGTATTTTGTTCCCTTAAATAAATATTTTATTTACAAACTAGTAAATAAGTATTTATTAAATACTCATTAAGGCATATAAATATATATATTTTAAAATATAATGAATAAATAGTTATTTTATTTTTTCAATCGTTATAACATAAATTAAATTATTCCTTAGTCTTGAGAATAATATTTATTAAATAAATAAAAATATAATTTAATTTAATTGGGACCACCGGAAAACATAGTGTGTCTCCCTCTTTGATTATTTCTCATTTCCATTATGAAAGCTTGTCTAATGTCTAAGAATAATGTATATCAACTGGTCAATGAACCCACGATAAAAAACATAAATTCATAATAACGAAAACCATACGTGAATGATCACTATGTAATATAATCCCTTCGGCACATAACCTCATCAACCAGGTTTAATAACAGTGTCACAAACCTATATGTTTGATACATCATTCATTGACTATCATACCTAAACTCTTAATTAATCCATGGCCATGGAATTTAGGGTGTAGGTTATATTTCAATAAAAGGTCCGAGATATAAACAGCCAAAAATTTAGAAGGGAAAAACCATTTATTTAATCATCCATTAATAATAATTTCTTTATGATGCACCCAGCATAACCTACCACTAACCAACATATGCTATGAAATTTTTCATTGGTAAATCTATGTATATGAGTCATGGCATGAATTAATGATAATATTAATGTATACGGGAAATTACACACACTCACTTATTAAAATATATGATGATGCCAAAACATGTGTAATTCATACTAGAGGACCTAATCTCATAATCCCCCATCTTATAGATTATGAAGTGAGAACGTATTGTGATGTAGTATCATCTTATTATGATTACTCACTCCAGACAGTCTATATACTATGTTTCTAATCATTGTATGTTATCCAATCGTAAAAATATATTAAGACTATTTTCATAGAACGTCACGAATCTCATCATAATGTGGAACTACTATGAACATATCAATATGAAAAATACTCGATGATATTATTATATTATTGTCACGAAAAACAATGAGAAATGAGAAATAATATGTTTACTATAATATTTAACACAACGAATATTCATGTTATCATATTTCAAACAATTAGTCCTAAGACACGAACACTAAAAAACTCCCACTTGAACTAGAACCAACTGGGAATTACAATCAGTCTACTGGACCTCACATGATTATCATGTTTCTACCGAGTCAGTGATTAATTTTAGGGGTCCACCATGTTTTCATTTTTTGAAATACTACTCACTACAACTTCACCTATCTGATAAAAAACCATCAAGATATGATACATTTGAAGTATGTGCTTCATCTGTTAATGTGATCTTATCTCTTTTGTGATATCCATCGCAATAGTGTTATCACAATATATCATGATGGGATATTTACCGCTACATACCACATGATGTTCATGGATGAAATTTTTCTTCCAAACAACATATTTATTTTCCATAGAAGAACAAATATAATTGGAATCTACTATATAATCTACTACAACAGCATGCTTTGAGATCTTCCATCTCACAACACCTCTATTCTATGTGAATATACATCTCTTTTGTTAAATTATGTCATCTTTCTAGGTCTAGAAACTAGAATATAAATATCCTCTGATGACTAGTACCTCATATCCTATATAACCCATGAACATATCATTTTTACACATAAAAATGTATGGATAGTCAGGACTGCCCTCCAATAGTGGTCACCAAGATCAACATGGTATCTACCGACCACACATAATGTGTATGCAACATCTAGTATTGTACATATCCTTACATACATGACTAACCCAATTTTGGATGCCTATATAATCTATTCCATACTATTTTTTCCTCATGGGTTTGAGGACACGTTTTTTTTAATATTAATGTCGTGTGACATTTGAAACAATCCCCTATTGGATTGTTCGATACTGATTCAATTCATTATCATATCCTCTGATGACTAGTACCTAATGTCCAATATAAACCAAGAACAAATACTTTTTACACATAAAAATGTACAGATAGTCTGGACTGCCTTCCAATAGTGGACACTAAGATGAACATGGTATCTACCTACCACACATAATGTGTATACGACATCTAGTCTTGTACATATCCTAGCATATATGACTCACCCAATTGTTGATTCCTATGGAATACTTTCCATTATATTTCATTCCTCATGGGTTTGAGGACACGTTTTCTTTGAAAGATTAATGCACTGTGAGACTTGAAAAAACCCCCTCTAGGATTGTCCCATACTGATTCAATTAATTATCATATCAATGTTTGTACTTTGACATAGTCACAGAAATTAATTGGATCCATAATGATAGATATTGATCACAATAATATATATTTACCTTACCAAACTCATTCATGGAAAATCATTTATTCAAATATTCCATAATACACTATAATAATAGTATTTTATTTCAAATATGTAATATGTCATCAACTTGTACTATTTATTAAACAACTACAATCCCACAAAACCAATTTGTAGACATGAGGCTCACATTAATTATTTATAAATCCAAATTAAATGATAAATTTATCAAAATGAATGTTCACTCTCCTAGATGATTTCTTTAATCTGTAAATGGAATTTTGTGTAGAGACCCTAATCTTGACGTACATGGACATTACATTACTTTTGCGGAATACTTAATACATAACAAAAACAGACACACAAGTACCGTAATAGTTTATTTCTTTGGAAACATGGAACATAATCTTCTAATCATGGTGAAAGATCTTCAACATATCATAAAGATCTTCTACTTTTGGTTTCCTGACCTAAAACCTTACATTTGATCCTGGGGGAAAATAAAACATAAAAAGGGTGAGCTCAAATGCTCAGTAAGGGTAAGCTTGGATAAAATAAAACATACCATATACATTGGAACTAAAAAAAACCTGAACATAATGTTTAAACATTAAAATATTGGGCAACGACATAAAACATGGAAGTACATAAGGCATAGATCATAATAGAACATAAACCATGATAAAATAGCATGGGAATTAAACATGTAATTTTGGAATCCATTAAGCACATGTAATAATTTCCATAGTAGCCAAGACATTGCTGCCAAGACCATCTTAGTGGACAAATTCCCATTCTGAATCGAGTTCACTCCTCGTTTCAGTCATGTAACACTGAACTAGATTAACTTACCGTTCCAGACATGTCTATCTCATGAGATATAAAATTGTTAACCAATACATTGGAGGGAGATATAGGTCCCACCCATCTCATAATGAAATCATTCTTACTTGTGCCACAAAATAAACATACATCATTCATAATAAACCAACGAATAAAATGGGTTTCATAAACATCATCCCATCATCACATAATCCATATAAAAGAAATGGATATCATTTCATAATAAGAAAATTGAAACCATGTCAATCATAGAGACGTTACACTTGAAACATACTCATAGGAAATAATTTCATCTTAGATGGAAAATGGTTTTGATAAAACACTTGTAATGAATTCTTGAGGAAAATATCCTTTCTTCTTCAAATTCAATTTCTTTTCGAAAAACGTCATGAAATTTTAATAGAAAGATATTTTTTTGAAAATAGTCCTGAAATCTTTTGGAGGAAGCTTCCTGAAAATAAGGCTTTATAAAACCGTAAAAATCCATTCGTGCCGTATAAGTTAAAAGAAAAACATTCTTTTCATACATTTTCCGAAAAAGTAAAAAAGTACCGCATAACATAAACAGAAGAAAGATTCCTTACATACCATGTAGTAAAAGTCAAAATGGGTAAAAAGGAATTTAAACATGCATTAAAGCACTTTTATAAAACATGTACATGGATGATATAAATAACCACAGTAAATACTTACAAATAAGCAATCTCGGATAAAAATGAGATTTGCAAAATTATCCCTTACCTTATTTCCGATATGCTTCATATGTATCCGAAACTTCTGTATAATTATTTAAATAATGTAATTGACTTATTACAGAATCATATTAATTGTTATTATATCATATATGGTTCACTTATGACTTTACATTAATCGTTCTTTTGTAAATTCCATGTTAAAGAGTGTTTTGGGTAAAATTGTATCATTTGTCGTCCGTGTTTTGACTTGTAATTATTCATATGATTACATAGATCACGATTACATAATTCCAGAATATAAAATATTATTTATATATAATATATATTCAGAATATACATATATATAATAGATCGATAAATGGAAGGAAATACACCGTTCATGGAGACGGTAGGCCGTACATACGCATGAACGCTATTTTCGTTTCTTTATTGAGTTGAATAGAATTAAGTAGATGAAATACATATATACATAAATCCGGTATCTTTATAATTTCATATATTTCATTATTATTTCTTATATATACTTTATAATAATTCTTAAATGGTTAACATGGAGAATGAATCTCATCGCGTCGTGGAGACGGTAGTCCGTACGTACGCACGAGCGATGATATCATTTCCATAATTATTGAATTGAATTGGAGTGGGTGATACAATATATCAGAATCAGTATGATGTTATAAAAACTATGTATAGTTATTCTTTACACCATTATACCCATCCATGTAAGGTGTTGGTGGAAAAACAAATTAAACCACGGCGTGGAGACGGTATTCCGTACGTACAAACGCGCAGTGATTTTGTTTTCTGTATGATGGATAGAAGGTGAAATGGGGTTGTTTCATATTTATAATAACAAATAAGTATATTAGTTATACTGATTTTATTACTTTATAATGAAACAACTAAATAAGTAGTAGTTGAAGAAGAAATAAGCTTGAAAGAATCGGGAGAAGAAATTAACTCTTCTTCGATACGCATCTTTGAAACCTCCTCTTAGGGCACTAAGATTGGTCTTTAAAGTAGACCAGAACCTCTAGGATGTTTCTAGGGATGTGGAGAAGATAATTTGGTAGGGGTTGGACGATCTTGAAGGCTCAAATTTGTGTGAGGAGGAGAGGGAGGAGGTTCCCTTTTATAAGGAAGAAGAGGGGCACCTTTAGAATTCTTAAAAATATTAATTTATAATAAATCTAAACCCACTTAAAAACCTCCAAAAATGACTCATATTCGAAGTTTAGATGAGATAGGGTTGCAATCCCATCAACCTATCAAATTTAGACATGTTTGGATCGTATTTTAAACCTTATCATTTTGATTTATCCTTATTTAATCTATTTAAGTTTATTTGTGGTAATAAAATTCTAAATTTTAAATTATAGCAAATAATTACTTATTTGTTGTGAATTTTCCATAATTGTTTACTTTATAACATTATAGACCATATAAATTTAAATTTATAATTTTTAATATTTTTGTGATTTTTAAACAATTTTATGATATGTTATTTTTATAAAATAACAATAGTGCCAATTTTGACACTATTCAATTATTTGAATTTAAATAAAATATATACAGAAGATATGTTCGAAATAAAAGCTTTAATAGATTCATAAAAGGTCATATGTATCTATAAAATTAGTGGATCACATTAAATAGTTCATATAATATTTATTTTATTATTGTTAAAACCATTTATTTGGTTTATCTCTTAATAAAATAATTTCTGCAACATTTTTGTATAATTATTTAATATACTGATTTTTGCATAAAAATTTAAAATAAAATCCTATGATGTAGATAAATCGATTAAATTTCACAATAATACTTTTACATTAATTTATCATCTTAAAATAACATTATTTAAATTGTTATATTTATTAAATTATGAAGGTGACAACTTTGGCATCATTTAAAATTAAATAATATAAGTGCCGTAATCACTTTTATAAGGATCCAAACGTCTATATATTAGGCCACTGGATGATTAAGGTGTATATATATACACTACCAATAAGTTTTGGTCAGGTTTTTGGGCCTTTTAATGGGTATTATTATTTCAATAAAAACAATATTACTTATTTTCCACTTAATAAATAATTTACGTATCATTAATGTATCACCATTAATGAAAATTATTTAATCCCTATGAAATTATAAATAAATTATCATGATGTTGATAATTTTATTAGATTTCTTTATACTATTCATGTTCTATGTTTTATGATGTTTATCAATAAATTAAAATTATTATACTTATAAGATTTAAGAGAGTGACATGTTGTCACCTTTTTTGGTTTTAATAATAATTAAATTATTTTTATGGTCAAAATCCATAAAATGAATCTAATCTGACCCTTAGTTGATATGGTTTTACTTTTATCCATCCAATAGAATTTTTTCATGTGTTAGGGTAATTTGATAATATTATATTTACCCTTAATTAACCAATTTACCTTTAACTAAGGTAAATAAAATTTACCGTAGTTACTATTCATAATTCCCAAAAATAAAAAGTAGCCTATTAACATAATTTGGACCCACAGATTCCAAATATGGAATCCATTTTTTCAAATTCAATTCACAGAAGTTGGAGAAATTAAATTAAAATTAATACCGTTGTCGAATGAAAACGGGTTTTTGTTTAAAACATTGTAAAAGATTGAATATATTTAACCTACGAATTCAATGTAAAATCAATGATAATGACATAAATTATATTAAATGGTAAAAATATATTCTATTTATACTTTAAAACCATTCAATATTATAATTTAACCATATAAATTATTACGATGAAAAAAGTTGTTTTCATTAAAATATAGCGTGTTTTTACTATTCATCAAAATATGAAAGTTACCATAATAATACGAAAAATTTATCCAAAGTAAATTTTTATTTCTTGATTCTAAAGAAGAATTTTATTTTTCAAATTGAACTTATAAACATGTCAAAAACTAGATTTAAAGTGGGTGCGCCATCAAAAGGCGGCAAAACTGCATTTTTTGAAAAATACTTATTTTACCCGAAAAATTTATTTTGTTCTTATACCATGTTCTAGAAAATGTGTAAGATGAATAATAATGTTATAAAATTCAAAATTTAGTTAATACTATTCATAACAGCTAGTTCATAATTATATTATAATAATTTATCATTGTTTAGTAAAACCCGGTATTGCGTACAACACACGCTATCGAGGAAGGTCACAATTGCGTGTAATGCAAGCCAAGTTAGGGTTGCGTGTTGTGAAAGAATCGTTCGTTTTTTCGTATAACAAATACCATCCATATTTCATTTATACATTGAATATATATATATATATATAAATACTCAATGTTGTATAGAATAACTATTATCAAAATTGTGTGTAACACGATCCAAGAATAGTGTTGCGTATACTGCAAGCTAATACGGTGTAGCGTATAACGCACGGTAATCTTGGTGTAGCATACAACAGAAGACATTAATGAAATTAAAAGAATATTTTTCATAAAATCTCAGTGTGTTACATTTTGAGTCTTCCTTATCTTATTGGAATCCACTAGAGTCACAAACCCTTCAGGTTTTTTCTTATAGACATCTTTCTAAAGGTTTCTATTAAAGAATGCTATTTTGACGTCCATTTTCCAAATCTCAGAGTAATGGTATTATAAAATGTAAAGTATAATTATAATGGATTTTATCAATGTAACATGTCAATATATTTCATCATTGTCAATACCTTGATTCTGTTTAAACACTTCTCTCACTATTCGTGCCTTATAGGTACTAAATTTTCATTCCACGTGCAATTTCCTCTTAAATATTCATTATCACCCATTGGGATTTATATCCACTAGAGAATCAATAAATATATAGATGTAGTTTTGGTTTATGGAATCTAGTTCTGAATTCATTGCTTTTTTCCACTTGGAAACTTTTATGCCACTTACTGCTTCTTTGTAGGTTAGAGGATCAATATTATCAACTAATAATGAGTCATTATCTTAGGTAACATGACAACCATAACATTATGGTTCTATATCTTTTCTTTTACTCATATATAGTTCTTGTGTGTCTATAATAGTTTTTTCTTCCACAGGGCTTTGTGGAATCTGATCATGTACAATCTTTTGTGTTCTTTGAGCCTCAAATTCATTGGAGTGTATCTCAGTCCCACTATATCTTCGGGATATTTTATACCTCTCAAATAATATTTTGTGTCATGCCAATATAACAATTTTTTCTGAGAGTTTCTATAGGAAATATATCCTTTTTTCCTTGGGTTATACTCTAAAGGTACACTTTATGCCATAGGGTGTAGGTTTGTTACTTGAGTTCGCCTTAACAAATGATTCACTTCCCCACACATGGAAATTTGATAACATGGATTTTATTCCACACTAAAATTCTTATAGAATAAAATTTATCAATTTATTTGTTACTTGGTTTAGTATTAATGCCTCTATTTGTTACTCATATCCCCAAAAGTATAATGGATGTCATGCAAGACTCATAATTTATCTCCACATTTTCAACAAGGTGTGGTTCATCATTTCTCATACACAATTCCACTAAGGTGTGTAAGGATGATTGAGTTGTGGAAGGATCCCAAACCCCCATAAGTAATCAATAATGTCTTGATTAAGATATTATCCATCCCAGCCTCAGTGTATTTAATTAATCTTCCTACCAAGTTGATTCTCAACTTCATTATTGTATTGATTGAATTTATCAAATGTATCAAACTTATTCATTAATATATAAATATATCCATATCTACCAAAGTCATTAGTAAATGTTAAAAAGTATTAGTACCGACCCCTTTTTTCAAAAGGAAATAGTCCAAAAACTTTTGAATGAATTAATTCAAGACGATCATTATAACATTTACCTTTCCCAGTAAATGGGGATTTGGACATTTTCCCAATAAACGTGAGTGACAAACACTAAGCAGTTTTTGTTTGAATAAATATAAATATAAATCTTAATGTAATGTTTTCATGTGTTTTTTTATTTAGATGACCATGCCAGTGATGAAAATTTTGTGTGTGGTATGAGTCAGGTGATGTAACATCAATATCAATAGACATTACATGGTTCATGTAATCCAAAACATAAAATCTGTTATGAAAATGTTCCTACGCATAATGATGCCATCTTTATTAAAGATAAAATATTTGACTTCAAATTTGAAAAAGAATCCATCTAATTGTAGTCTAAATTAAAAAAAAATTGTTAACTGAAGGAACATAATAACTACAATTAAAAAAAAGATCATTCCATCGGTAATGTGAGGTGGTAGTCCCCAATAGAAACAACATCATGTTTAGTTCCATTGGATGCTCGAATATCTACCTCCCCAGAATAAATGTTTCTAATTCTAATTGTTTCCTATATTTGAATACATATGTGAGAACCACAATCTCTATAAAAAACCAATTAGAAGTAATTGATAACATTCACTCGATAAAAAATGTACGTAAATATTACACTTGTTTCTTTAGATGGGTGGAGTGTTTCCTCCAGTGGACCTTATTGTTATATGAGAAACAAACAACATCATTTTCCCCTTCCTCCCCATTTACCTTCTTATTCTGGGAAGGGCATGTAGTTTCTTTGGTCATAAAGATACTTTCTACCCTTTATTTTTTTCACCATATAATGAAAAATATTGTTCACACATCATATCATTATCTACATGAGTAAGGAGGATAAGATGACCTCGAAGAGACTCCCCAATGTTTTTTTATTAAATTATTTCAAAATACGAGAGAATAATTGAGGGAGTGATTCCAGAATGAGATTGGTTCCCAGTTATTCTAGGAGTTTAATCCCTAGATCCTCTAGGCACTCAATGTATCTAGTGATCTTGAAAACATGAGGCGAAGATGGGAGACCATATCCATACATACTATGAACAATTTCCGTGAAAAACATAAACTGTTCCTATCAAGATCTCTCCTAATAAAGACTACATAGGTTGTCAAGTATGAAATACACATGCTTGTTTTTGTGAGACAACATGATTTCATTAGACATAGATGAATGAATTAAATAATGAATGTTGACTATTTAATTCATATGTTTTTATTAGACTAGGAACTCTTACTCACTCTCCTCGTGAGTAGGTGGATCAATGATTTAGAACTCTCTCACATAATATTTATGTTCATGGCATAGAACAACCTGAAGGTGTCTAAACCTCTCATTGTTGTTATTTCCATTTATGAGAGAATCTTTATCCAATATTGATCTTAGGGATTGTGATATTTTCATTTTATTATTCAATTCAATGAGAAAATTATTACTACATTACTTGATTATATATTTTGTGAATAATAAATAATTAATTTTACAAAAATACAACTATTTATCAAGTCCAAATAGCCCTCACCATTTGAGCGTCGAATGTCTATTTTCTAAGAAATTCTAGTGGATTGGATCCCTATTTCCCTTCGCATAACCCCAAATTGGTTGGTCAATCTATTTTGATGGTATTAAGGTTGGCATGTCTCTAGAAATTTATGGATTTCATCTCCTTGATCAATTGAGCGGACTCCCCAATCCAGAAATCCTGACATGGATTTTTCTCAACACTTGTCTCAAAATTACAACATGTCTGTCAAGGGATACTCCACGAGATGTAAAATGGTTATTTAAACATAAAAATTTAATAAATACTTATATTATAAAATTAAGTGTTCTAATATGGGTTTTTCAAATCCATATTTCAATTGAGATTTGTTCCTAATCTTTTAATAGATATCTTAGTCTGACATGATATTAGATTGAGGGATTTTCTTTATTAGGCATAAATTTTTAACTTGTTTTACCCTATACCTATCTTATTAATATTTAAGTGAATTTTTTCATAATTAATTAAGCATGTTTGGTTAAAGAATTTAGTTATCATAAATTGTATTTAAATTCAATCTTTTATATTAATTAATTCAATTATATGGTCATTGTTTTTCATCATTTAATAAATTTTCAAAGAAATAGATTGAAGATAAACAATTAATTAAATAAATCAATCATGGGAATATTTAATGTCATATTTAATTAGTGGAAATTAAATCTACTTATGTTCTAGGGGAAATAACTCTTTATTTGGGGCATTGCATGAGCTATTACATTCCACATGTCCGCCTATGTATCAGCGAGTTGGAAAAATTATAGTTTTATCATGAACTGTCCAAACACGCCTTAACATTCTCTACTAATTACAAATATTTATTACTCACAATCATGTGGGAGAAGAAATGAATTGGTTAAAGTTAATTACATAAATTTACATGGACACAATGGTCATACAAAATATAATAGGGAGGGATGACTCACATGCAATGTTTGAATTTAATATTAAATAATTGAAAAACCATATAGTAAATTTAATTAAATAAATTTAACAAATATATAGGTCATGTTCAAGATCATTACTAGTCACACATGTAAGGAATGAACAAAATTATATTGCAAGCATCCATTTCATTATTCATTCTATTATAATTTATGATAAACATGGTTTCATTAATTAATTATTAAAATAATTAATTAATTTACTTTCATCTTAATGATAATACTATTGTATTTTTTGATACCCATCATTAATTAAATTCACAGTAAATAGAAAACAGAACAAATATTGACATTTCAATTAGAAAAAACTAATTGAGCTTATAAAATTCTATAAAACCATTAATAAATTTTTAAACACATAGTGGTGTGATGATTAATAAAATAAGGTTTACTACTTCATTTAAAAATTTATCGTAATTTTAAATTTTTTTAATTGTTGAGATATTACATGATGTGTACATTCTTCAATTTTTCATGTACCTTAGTTTTCGAATATCCATGTCACACACTTGGAGATTTGGTGTGTTGACTCGGCAATAATACATGGTGTGTACATGCCATTTACAAACCATGTATCCCCATTTTGTGTTCCAGGTTGGCCCAGAAAACACACGTTGTGCAATAAAAGAACTGAATATAAATAATTACATATTGTATCTAGATTCACTGCACATGGGTATACATCATGTGCTCTGGATTCATGCCGTGTAACCTAGTTATATTGGCCAATGATTTTTCACTTCCCAGTGGAATAACTTTTTATTCCAAATTTCATCTTAAAACTCAATGATAATGAACCACTATTCAACCATGATAAATATTTCAAGAAAATGTTAATTAAAATATTATTTAAGAACAAATAATATCAAATAATACATACCCACAATAGCACATTAATAAAAAATCAAATAAATAAATATAAATTTAAATGTGACTACTCTGATACCACATGTTATTTCTGGGCATAGTAGAAGCATTTTTTTGTGGGTGATATGTTAAAATTTATTATTAACAATCATTTCCCTAAACCAATATTGTGTATCCTTTACATCGAATTCATAATTAATTTATTTAATATATGAAGAAATAAATAAAATGGCTCATGACTTTCCTCTTTGAGGATTTTATATTTTCTGAAAAGGCCCTTCTAGATAAATTTCACTGTGCTTGAAAGTTTACAAGGGTTGAATCCCACAAGCCATAATCATCACGCACTTAAATGGTTTCTGAGAAACCCCAATCATTCTACTAGTGCTAGTGTGGTGAATCGAATATCTTGTGATTCTCATTCTTTATCACACATTCTTCTATCATGATGTAATTATCTCTTGGGTTCCATGTTCTTAAGAGGGATAAATGAGGATGATTCAATAGATAATATTTAGTGTGAAACAATTATATATTCCAAAACTTGGAACTGGTTTTGAATGTATTACACAAAAGACACATCTATCAATTTATAGTGTTAATATTCTTATTTGAAAATATAATTTCATAATTGAAAATAATTTTAATATTAAGCATTAATGAAACCACATTCCATATAATAATAATAATAGTATTATTATTTGGTGGTGCTCTGACATTCACAAAATAGATAAATAATATTTAACGGCTCGTAAGAAATTAATTTCTCACCAGACATGGTCTTGATCGATTCCTACTCCTCTTGAATTTATTGAACACCAAAATAAATTATTTAACCTCTAAAATAATTATTTTCTTTACAAAATAGAAAATATATAAATATATATTATTTAGAATCTGGTGAATAAATTTTTATTTAATTTATGTGATCATTAGAACTTAAATAAAATTATTTATTCTATCTTGAGAATAATATTAATTCCATTAATTAAGATAAAATGTAATTTAATGAAGAAAACCACAAAACGTAGTGTGTGGCCCTATAGGATGCTTTCTCAATTGAATTATGTGGCCTTGCCTAATTTATTTGATTACTATATGGCAATGGGTCACAAAACCCTATAAAAAAAAGTTAATGTCCCCATGATGATAGCCACATACGAACCATCACTATGTAATATAATCCTATATTCACATAATCTCTTCAATCAGGTTACATGATTGTGTCATCAACCTATATGATTAATACATCATTATTTGACTCTATGATAGAAAAACTCCATTACACGATGTCTATGTTATTTAGGGTGACAGTTCTATTTCAATCAAAGGATGTAGATGTAAAATTTCATAAATTTGGACGGGAATTTTTTATTAACTTATCATTTATTAACATGCAATTCATGATGCACCCAACATACGCTACATCCCTCTAATATATGGCATGATTGATTTCAAGAGCAAATCAAAGTGCGTGAGTCCTGACTTGGGTTAATGATAATATTAAAGTCTAAGAACCATTATAGACACTCACAGATAGAAATATCCAAAGGCACCAAAACATGCATAATCCCTAAATGCGGGTCTATTCTCATAATCTCTTATCTTTGATATTACCATGTGAAAACATCATGAGAAGAAGTCACATATTCTAATGAGTACTCACATGTGACGACCTATATAATTTGTGTATAGTCAAAATATGTTATCCACCCACATGAGAATATTAAATATAATGTCATATCACTTCAAGGATGTCCCCATAATGGTGAGATACAATAACCTTATAAATATATCAAATACTCTAGGACTATATTAAATTATTTTCACTTAGAAAAATGAACAATATCTAATAACATGTTTACCTTAATATTTAATACATTAAATATTCATGTAATTAAAGTAAAAAAAGTTGGTTCTAGGAAGCCAACTCGGAAACTTTGTACACTAAAAGGACACAGTAGTTCCATTCCATGACGAGGTCCTTGAAGTGAAATGTTAGTATTAATAAAAAAATCTTCTATGACTGGATGGAATAATTTAATGAGACATATATCATTTAGTATATCAAGGGTATTTTTCCAATAAGACACTGATACTTATTCTCATAATATTTTTCCATAGCAATCTTCTAGATAAAGAGGATATATGAAATATGATCACTAATAGAATATGTACATTTATATTCTTTATCTGATATTCTCATCACAAAATGTGTGTAATATTCTATATAAATTAAGATTATTATTTATGTATACCATGAGTCAAGCACTTTGATGCATTGATAAAAAATAATAAAATATCCTCCCTATAATGTATGATTTTTTGGTTTAATTAGAAGAAATATTACATTAAATAATATTACGAGAAAGGTTTTTTGGGTTCTATTCTTTATTTTAAGTTGATATCTTAGGCTCTTTGATGAGAATGTAACTACCTAATTATGTCCATAGCCATGACATAAGGTTGGAAAGTAAATTTCAGGATTTTAAATTAAAGAGACATAAGCACATATATTGTGACCTAAACAATAAATAAATAAATATTAAATCATATTATATGAATATTCAATACATATAATAATAATATTTTCTAGAACTATAAATGTTTAGTGTCTTTGAAAACATCTAAACATAAATTAACGTTATATAAAATATCTACAACATCTCCTAATAAATTGTTCATAACTAGAACCATTCTTAGACTTATAATATTTAAACCCTATCTTATTTACATGGGGAAATGGATACATAATAAATGGTGAGGTAACATTCTTAGTAAGGGTAAACTATGAAAATATAGACCAATGACCATAACTGATTGAAAGAAATGTTTTTGGTTATAGGAGTGTGATGTTAAAATTATAAATCACACAAAACAATTCATAGATCCAAAAATTGAATCATGGTATACATTTTTGACAGTTCATATAATCTAAATCCAAATAGAATAAATTATAATGAGCAATGAGAACATAACATTAGGCTATGATCATGTAATAAAAGTGGGTCATAAATTGTCTCTTAATAATAATCATAGTAATATTATTTCATGTATCCCCAACAGGACATTCATCAAATTGTATTCTTTGGATAACCGCCCATGTACATATATTGTGCATCATGTAATCTCATTGGTATACTCTTGTAGGATTGGGATAACCTTTACTGTACCCTCTTATGGGATTAGGATTACTGCAATTGTACCCTTTTATCGCATAAAACATTATTCACTGCCTAATACTTTGGGGGTATAAAAGACCAACATATCACTTAATGATATTCCATTAATAATTATTCCAAGAGATCATAAAAACGTTTTCCATTTTGTCCTACATAAACCTATAGAAATGAAAATGGGTTTCATCAATATTTCATCAACACAATAACAACCCATATAGATAAATAATAATAATTATAACATTATATCATACATCTATTGAAGTATATGTTTCATAAAAGGATGTTATTATAGATGTAATATGCATTTAAAATATCACATGAATATTTCATTAGTGAAAAACCTATTTCAACTAAAAATAATTTATTATAAATAAAAAAATTACAAAATATTAAGGAAGGAAATAAACATTAAAAGAAAAATTCAAACAAGATATAAAACCATCACATCAAGGTGATTTTGGGTATTTTTTAATATTCATTCATGAAGTGTATTTAAAAACAATATTTCCTTTCAAATTATCTGTAAAAAGAAAAAGGTACGTCATTTGAAAAATGACAAGATTTTTATTTTTAGGATATTTTATTTAAAGTAAAAAATGGTTAAAAATAGGTTATACCATATTTTTGGAATACTTATAACATTATTTGATACAATTTTAAAAAATACTGATATGGAAGAGAATGATTCTCAATCGTAGAGAGAAATAATTATAACATTCGTTAAAAAAGTCACTCATAATTTTTATTACATAATTAAAAATAAGGAAATAATTTAAAATTAGTAAAGACCTAGAATAAAATTATTAAATATTTTTTACGAGAGATATATCATATTATTTAATCATTTAAAATTTATTCATAAAAAATACCGATACAAATGAAATTATATTTTGACACTATTATGTAATGTATATCATACTTCTTAAGTGATTTGAAATCCAATATAATAAAATTAAATTTATAGTAAATATATAAAATGACCATATTAATAATTATAATACCTTGTATGATATACTTGCAAAATTTCAACCCCAGATTATTATAAATTATTTTCTATAATCACGATTTTAGGTGGAAAAATATTTCATTTTTCATGAATGTTTCGATTCGAATATTATTATCCTTGAATATAGATCATGGTTATATAATATGAATTATTTTAAAAATGAAATTAATATAATATATATTCATTATATAAATGTTATTAATGTTTAATAAATGGTTGATTTTGGGAAAGGAATTACCTCGTTCGTGGAGATGGTAATATGTAGGTATGGATGAACATACATTTCATTTTATAAATAAATGAAGGAAATAAAAATAAATATTATTTCAAAATTATACAATAAAAATATAATCATAAAAAATATATTTATTAAATCAGTCATTATAATCAACCATGAATGATGGTGATAGATAATGTATCATATTGGCACATATAAGTGATAGCTCGCAACTATGCACGATAAATAATTTTATTTATAATATGACAGAGAAGTGGTGGGAGATAGTTGTGAAATCATCAGGATAAAGTTTATATATATTTATGATAATGTATATATAATACTATTAATCATAATATATATTTATATGATGTGAACTAGGAAATAAAATTGAAAGAGATTCGTTAAGATTTAAACAATTTCTTTGAGAGGATTCGTTCAACTTACACATTAATCATTTAAAAAATATTATATTGAGAACAAAATAGGATAAATGATTATTCTAAATAATATATTAATGTTATTTATAAGTTATTTTAGGGAAGATAAGGATAAAACTATATGAATATGTCAAGGGAAGATGATCTATTTTATAATTGAGTGGTGGGATACACATTGAATTTCTTAAATTATTTTAAAAATATAAATCCATGTCCATGTAAAAGTGGATCCAAATAGATAATACATAGATATTAGGATAGGTTAATGTTTTAATATAATCATACAATAAAAATAATCTATAATTATATATTATTCCTAACCTTATCACTTTCTTTAAAGTTAAGGAAATCCTTTTTTATCCATAATCTTAGTCAAAAAATTTCACTATTTTTTCTGTACATTATATAGATAAAAAATGATGAAAATATTAAATTATATTAATTATGATTATTCATAATAGAAATACCATTAAACAAGATTTTGTTTCTATAATTTGTATTAATTAATTTTAAATTAGAAAGTAAAATGCAATAAAAACATGTTTTTTAAAAAATATTTCTAAGGACCTATTGGGAAATTTCAGATTCATTTTCATCGTTATGATAGATAACATTTCGTGGTAATTTTTTACATAAACCATCTAATACCATGCATTTTTTCTAGGGTGGTAATTTATTGAACAATCATTGTCATTAATGAACTACAATAATATTGTATAACACATATTCACTTTTTTTGTGAATATATACAATAAATATTGATGATCAATATATATGTCACACCATTCCCTTATAACATAATGTGTACATATCATTATAGTAAAAAATTCTATGGATATATCTAAATCAATTGTAACCCAAATTTTTTCATAATACTTCAATTGGAGTTAGGAATAGAAATAACCATATAATTCTACCTAACAAATCATCCCTATCACTTTGTTGATGCATCATTATAAGTAAAAATCCTCTATCTGTTATGGGGTTGTTTGAGAGTATCTAAACTTACCAACATTCAAAAAAATTCCTTGAAATTTTATTCAACATCACCAAACCAAATTAATTTCACTCAATTTCAAGTTAACATATAGAGTTTATTTTTTATCTAAGTGAAATCAATCATAAGGGTTCAAAAATATCCATCTATTCTATGAAAACTATGAACCTGAGTCACAATAGTTTTTCTGGGATAATGTTTAAGATTTTAAATCATCAATGGATCCACTAATATGACCTATCATGAGATTATATTACCAAAAATTGCAACTTATTTGTATCCAAAATTTATAATTTGTAATTTTTTCTTATAACTTCATCTTATTTAGGGTATTAAGTAAATTTATCAAGGGATATTTAGTCTCTTCCTTTATCATGGAATATATAAGAATGTTTTCAGTAATGACTATCATAAATTGATCAAGGTATCCACTAACAATTTCATTAATTAAATACATAATTATATTGGGATAATGGGTGGGAAATAATGGTAACCTTATAAATTCATTGAGTTTATATGTCATAAAGAGGGATTTATTTGTTATGAATTCACTTATGTAACAAAAACGATATTATTATAATCAAACAGAAATCATGGAATATTATTTTACTCCCCAAAATTGATGAATAAATCATTCTCGTCAAGATTAGGATACTATTATTGATTGTGATGTCGATAAATTTTCAATAATATATGTAAAGTAGCATTGATCCATCTTTAATCATAAAAAAGTATTATAGAACCCAAAGGTAATTTACTAAATGAAATTAATTTCTTATCATGGTACTTTGGGATATATTCTATAATTCATAATACTGATATGGGTACATTATATATGGATCCTTTAAATAATTGTAGAATCATGTATGAGATCTATTAAAAATGAATTCATAATTCTGGTGAAGAATAAAAAATATATTAGTAAATACATAAAAAACACTCATAGAATCGAAATATATTCATTTTGGAGTTTTTCTAATTATTTTATATAAATAAACCCCTTGAATAAAATTCTAAACTGATATAATGAATGTAATTTAAATTTGATGTTTATATTCACTCTCGCGTTGATAGACAAGCGTATGATTGTTAGGAATGTAAATTTGGGAATCCATTTCATATAAATAGATAGGGTATATAAATAAATAAATAATTTCAGGTCAAAAATCACCACAAATTCATCTAGAGGATGACTATTAATATTTTTCAAGGATTAAATTCCCAAAAACATAAATTGGAGAAGAATCATAAAATTGATATGAGATCACTGTAATATTAAAAGTTTTTAATACTAATTTACTATCAAATAAAATTTGTGGAAATTTGATAACCTTGAAAAATTACTCAATTATAAAATAATGGTTAGAAACCATATATATTAAGAAATTATTAGTTTTAAAGTGGAAGATGAGGGTAACATTTATAACAATATTATCGTACCCACATCTTCAACAGCGATCACATGTGATTCCACTTGGTCTATAGATATAAGAGGTTACTAACAAATATCATCATCATTAACCCTTATATTCATGAACTACTTAGTAAAATTCCAATGATCTTTTAATTTGAATCGTTAGAGTGTGTTTGGAATGATCTACAGATCATTCACACCATTTTTACTCTTAACTGACTTCTTTTTATTACTTTGGAATTCTGTTTCATGATGACGTTAATTTCCAAACAAAAAATATTTACATGTCCCTTTATGAAAATTTACACCTTGCTGCTTCTGAGAATTCTATCTTAAAGGAAGACTCATATTCTTTCCTCCATTAGATTTTTTTATGATCATTTCATTTTAATTATGGATTTCATTTATAATAAAAATCACGAGATTTACAAGTGAATCTTATATCTATTTCCACCCTGATAGCACATCATAGGATTTACTCACATAAAATGAATCAACTTATGTCTAATTCACTTTGGATATATGGTTTTATTCTACTAATGAATTGAACAATACAAAAAAAATTGATGAGATTTTTCAAAATCATTATGCACAGGTCTTGTAAAATTTACTTCATATGTATGAATAGATTCACCATCCTTCTACATTAGATTAAAAAAATTTGTTCCCTATTTTTATACAAATAATATATCAAACGAAGATATAGAAAAATAAGCTATTAAACACATCCCCCTCTATCGAGTAAATGTCTTCAGGATGCCTCATATTAAAGAGAATATTTTACATGTAATACGCTTCATCTTCCAAATGATGAACTAATAAAATTGTATTTTTTTTCTGTTTCAAAAACTGTAGAATGGATAATATCATTTTAGTGGTTATAAACCAATACTCAGCAATTAAAGATCATTTTTCAATTAAAATATGGCGAATATTTCTTTATTAAAGATGTTATAGTATGTTGTAATTTCAATTTCTTATTCGGTGGATATATATGATTAAAATAATTAGTAATTGTTGTAAGATAACTCTAATATGGGACATTTTATCTCCGATAACACTTCATTTCCTAGGAAAAAATAATTTCTTTTTCTTTTACATTCCTCTCTAAAATGATTTTTTCTGGTTCAATATATTGATTCTAACCAAAAAACATTGTAGAAGATGAAATAATTATAGTGGGAAATTAAATTATCATTAAAAATATTTATAGTGTTTCAAAATCATGACACCTTAATTATAATAAATGGAACCTTATGTTTAACCAAGGTTATCCATGCTCATTATCTATTCATGGTTTTAAAAAAAATCCAAAATGATATGTGAATTAACCTAAGTGTATCCACTGGAAGTGTCTGTAATAGTGTGTCATCACTTAACATCTTATCATGCACCAATGATGATATAGTTGATATCAAATATTACCCACTAAGAGTTATTACCAGAAAGTTCACCATTCAAAGAGCAGCAACATCTAACTAGTATCTAGAGAAGTATGTATTTCGTAGAAAAAACAATATTCATTGTTTAAAATTTCATTAGATATTCTCCTATAATTATTATTATCCTAAGGGTTTTCCATTATTTTTCTCATCCCAGTTTCCAAAAGTAACTGGACAATTATTTAATACCAAATATATTGACACAAATTTTACATAAATAAGTATTACATCATTTCATATGATATTCAATAAACATTATTATGAACCATACATGAACAAAAATGGTTTAGTTTTTTTATAATCTTGGCTATATAAATAAATTCTATATAAATGATCTAAATCATCTCCCATTATGTTATTCACAAATATAATCATTCTTATGCATATCATACTTAATCCTCTCTTCAAATCTTAGAGAAAATGAAACATATTAAATAATAATCTCATTATCTCAATAAGGGTTAAAAGGGAGATATCATTCAATTATAACATGCGAGTATAAGAGAATCATAAGTGTATTTGAGCATGATCTTCTCAATTGAAAATATTACCCAATAATTAAAAAATCATAAACATGGATGATGGAATAATTAGTGGGAAATTCATATGTCATCAATATTAAGGGAATCAAAAAATCAAAATGCATGAAATATTCACATTGGCATAATACCTTGTCAAAATAAACATTTATAAAGAATATAACAATCATAATCATATGAATATTATATCAAGGATACACACTAATATATTCCTCACCTGTTAGGATTGGGCTAACCACCATTGTACCTACGTCAGGACTGGGATAAGATCTCATGTAACCTCATTTAGGATTGGGATAATCTTTTTTATACCCTCCTAGGGGATTGGGTTAACATCCTATGCAATTTTGGATTGCATAAAAAATAATCCCCTTCCAATTTATTGGTAGGATATAATGGAACCACTCTTTACATAATCATTATCCATAAATATATATTCTATAATATCATGAAAACATTAATCATTTCATCATAGTTCAACCCATAATGAAGAAACTAGGATTCCTAAATATTTTATCATCATAATCCCAAACCATTTAGATATTGAATAAATATGTAACATTTTATCATATACATGGTGAAGCACAAATAAGATAAAAGGATATTGTAATAGATGAAAAAAACATTAATAAAACAATAATTGTTTTAGTAAAATACTATATTAATTATTAAATAAAGAATTTTAATATATAATATTAACATATATGAAGGAAGAATTCTTTATTGTAAAATAAAAATGGAAATTTTTATAAAAATCATTAGATTAAATGGATGTCCTGATGGTGGGAAAATTAGGTCTAGTAGTATGTGATAAAAAAGATATTCCTTTTCCATTTTAGTTAAAAAGTAATAATTACATCATTGGAAAAATATAAGAATATCATTTTAAAATTTATTTAAAAAATTTAAATATGGTACAATATACGTTATACTATAATTGGGTAATGTATAAAAGATTCCTTTAATCTTTTTGAATAAACGTTTTCCATGGAATAAAAATATTACCAAAGAGAGATTAAAATAATGTATGTTTTCCATAAAATCATTCATTCAGTATCTTGAGTGCATATTGAGAGGAATATATGAAGACAAAAATGTATTATACTTTATTAAATATATTATTATAAAATATTGGTTTCATCATATTGTTTTCTTATTGTAAATTAACGCATAGAAAATCACATAAAATGAGATTATGACATAAAACCCTTACCATATGTCCGTCTGGATTTATAATTTTTCTAATCTCAAATATAATATATAAAAAATAATTATATTTCTATAAAATAACTATATACATATATATAATACCATATATCCTCCCCATATAATATTTCAATACCCATTTCATAATAATTATTAATTAAAATAACTATTTCGGGTGACGAGTGTTATATTTTTCATAAATGTTTTAACTGGAATGTTATAATCCTTGTATATTGATTATGGTTTCCTCATATTAATAATAACAATAATGATATAAATAGCATATATATTCATTATATACACATTTATAACCCTATATAAAAATTTTTATTGATAAATGAATTACACCACTCATGAACACAGTAATACATATGTATGCATGAATGTTGTCTATATTTTATAAGGAATTGGAGAAATTATTGTGCAATGACCTAGATACATATAAAATAATTTTTCTCATTTAGTAATTTAAAATTGAAATTCAATATAAATGTATAATTAAAGAAGTTGCATTTAAATAATTTATGGTATTTAAAGAGATGGAATAGTAACATGGCCTTAGGAATAGTAACATGTCCATTATGAATTGTTATTTGGATAAAAGAATAGTAACCTCACCTAAGAAGGACTAAATAAACATAATCCATCCTATATGTAAAAATATGATATGTTTATATCATTGATCAATTTAATTTTTTTTAAAATTATTAACTAAGTGCTGGTATTTTATTACAATAAAATAATTAAAATAATGAATTAAAAGAAATTATATTTGAATAAAATATATTATTAAATTAACATTTTATTTTGTAATTATTGTATGATAAATTTATGAGGCCTTGAATAGTTTTTGAAGGTGTTATAAAATCAGTTATAGTTTAAAAATGTGTATTTTCCCTATACATGATGATTATAATTAAATAAAAATTATCCTTTTAAGAAAACTATTTTCATAAAATGTAGTTCATTAATTAATTTTAAATATCTAAAAATATTTGGGGTGTATTTTTGGGATTTTTCTCAAATAAATGAATTTTTGGTGATTAGTGAAATATGGTAGTTTACAGTATAATGGAAATATTTTATTTTATGAGTCATAGGTGTTGTAAGTATGATATAAGCACAAAATAAATAACTTTGCATCATTATTTTAATATATTTGATGATTATTATCTAACAATTCATATTCTTGGACCTAATTATTAAACTAATGAATATAATAATGATAAAACACAACCCTCCACCACTATACAGATCTCCCCTCACCACCTCCTCCCCTCACACCTCAAAGGCTTATAGATTTTTTAATTTCAATACAAATCCATTCCCAAGCCTCTTAAACACGTCCAATACCTTTTGATATGACCAAAAATTCAAAACCTGGGGCCTTTAGAAGGTGCTCATGGAAGAGAAATCAAGATGTGAAAAACCATATTCCTTTTCAATTATTATTTTTCTCAATTATTTTTATTTTATTATACTCTCCTGACCATCCTTTATCCAATAGCAATTAAAACTATAGTATATTATATATATTGGAATGTTATCATTATTATGGAAATATTCAACATCATACTTATAAGAACCCAGATCTTCTTTTTCAGGTATGTTTTTCTTTTTCTTGTGGTTTTGGAGAAAAGTGGAAATTCTGGAAATTTTCAAAGTACACGCCATGTACTTTAGGAGTACACACCGTGTAATAATTTTCCTCATGAGGCCCTATACTAGCCGGGTAGTTTCCACGTACACGGCCGTGTTGGGGTGGTTTGGAGGCCGCATAAAGCGGAGTACAGAAATAGTAAGTACATGTCTTGTAATTCAAAAGTACACGCTGCATACTTTTTTTTCATTAAACGCACCGGGATCACATCTAATACCCTGAATGATCTTCTTTTTGGTCTCTTTTAGCCAAGAGCCCCCTAGGGCCATACATCTTCGACGAACATGCGAGCGTATGTCCATCCACCGAATCAAACACTGTCGGTTGCATTGGAATCACAATGTTGAGTTCTATCTTCTCATATATTGTAATAAACCGGTTTCTGCTATAAAATACTTTATAATATTTTGGATGTTATTCCAAAGCAGCACCTTCAGGCGGCGTGCGATTCCGAGCCCCAGTGTGGCCGGAATTAAATATTCCATGCATTCACACAAGGTACACCAAATAAAAGGGATAACTCCTAAATGGTAATTCAGATCCTAAATTTGAGAGTACTGATGGGTCTAGAATGGGGTTTTTACCCTACAAATGTCATAGAACATGTCGGCGCGGGACGCTGGGACCCCTCGCCCGTTAACGTAACGTTAAAAGGATAAATAAAATAATTAATTTATTCATTTAAAGGTTAAATTCAGGTATCTCTTAAATGTGTTCTCGGATGGGAAAAACAAGGGCACCACTGATTTCGGAGCGTGCCTTTTACCCTATAAGGGGTGTAACATTCATGGGTGTATGCCCCGATCCTCTTCCCAAGATGTTGCTTCAAGTAGGGTAAAAAGCCTCCAGGGAGCCCTAGGCGCAGACTCCCTAGCTATGTATCGAGATCATATCATCCTTCCTCGATCATTCTCTATGTGTTCTAGTTACCAGTGTTGTACCATCCAGCAGGGTTGGCCAGTGAGGTACCATCTAGTAGGAATGGCTAGTGGTGTACCATCCAGCAGGGATGGCCAGTGGGGTACCATCCATTATGGATGGGAAAAGTTGTTTCATGTCTCCTTCTAGTAGATTACCCTTTCGCGGGGCTAGCCAACCGGAACCTATCGACATTGAGAAGACCTCTTTACTATTTGACAGTGAAGAGGTGTGGCTTGACGTTCCCCAAGAACTATCAAGTATGAGGGGTGCTTTCCCCACCGAGATGTGTCCTTGTGAAATGACCTAAATTGTTATGGGTGAGTTAGTGCTGCCCAAAGAGGATAGTTTCAAGGTGCATTGATTTGAGCCCATTGACCTTCAATTTGGGTTAAGCGGGTGAATACTGGGCATCGATGGTGTTTAATTCTAGGAGTATTGTCTACTCACTTTCTTGGGCTGAGCTATGGGATAGTGATCCACTTACGATCTTGTTTAGGTTTCTTGACTGAGTATATATGTATCTATACCTTGTTCCAGTACCAACTTATTGGGTTTTGGTTACTCTCCATCCAGGAGAGGTGATGACGCGCGGGGTATGCCACGTGCTTTCCATGTGTAGCTTCTCATGGTTGGATGACTCTACTCTCTTGCTATAGGTAGCGAAGACTCAATGATAAGTTCTTCTTCTCACCGTTTGTAGCTCCTTGTGTTTGGATGAGTTTACTTCCTTACTCTTGTTGGGTTGAGTTGTACTGTTTACTACACTCTCGGTTGTGCTCTTTTACTTTTCCCTGTTCGATATACTACTCAACTCATCAGTACCACCTTTGTTTCTCCCTCAAGCCTTCATGGAATCTTACTGAGTATTTTTATACTCACCCCTACTTGGGAATTTCCCACACTTGGTGTGCCCTTGTAGACGACATATAGGTTGGTCGTGAAATCAGTGGAGCTTTGGAGTTTTGGAGCCTGGGCCTCATATGGAGTTTATAGTCGGGTTCTAGGCGTGGGACTCTCCTAGCTATTTTTCTTTTGTTTACCTGTTGCCGGGTAGTGGCAGTTTTCTGGTTGGGCACGTGTTTTTCTCTTTTCATTACAGTTTACCTTCATCACTTAATTTTTACTGTTTAGAGGTCGATGCTCTTTGTGGTTTATTTATAGCAGTTAGTAGTTTACGTTTCCTTTTACTCTGCACTTCTGCATTGTGTGGGTTGTGTCTGTGTACAGTTACTCAGGCAAAGGCCTCCCCGAGTTGTTTAGCCTTCAGTTCCTGTACCCAGCACTTGGCCAATGGAGGCGGGCTTGGGGAAGTTGTGGCTCGAGCCTAGGTAGGGTCGGGTCATGACAAAGTGGTATTAGAGGTGTTTCGTTGCTTGGGACGTAGTGCGGACATCCCTAAGAAGGGATTGGTTGGGATTTAGGACAACAATGTCAACATGTCTCCAAAGAGACTGTTAGTCCAGGGAGTCTAGTGATGGTGTGATGGCTGACATATCCATTCCCCAGGACCCTGATAACCCGTTTGTCGACTCGATATGCTAAGACACTAGTTGCAGGGAAAATTGGTTTGTGCATCACATAATATTGAGTGTTTATGGTCCTTCTTGAGTCAGCTTCCCATTGTTGTTACAATTATATGCATATATTCTCATCTGATCGCGATGCTCCTTGATAACATTCATGATGTCTCCGCAAAGACAGCCAACCAGGATACCATCTTTGGTTCGTGAATGCGACCTTGTGAGCTACGAGGCCTCAGTCCAGGACCTATCATGTGAGTCCCTTTCTCCTGGTGTTTCGATAGCTGCACCCCCAACTGCTGATGAGCAAACAGCTTCTGCATACAAGACTGAGCTTCAGCGCAGGTTGAGTGCGCTCCATGAGATCCAGCATCAAAGACCGTTGAGGTTCATTGGTGAGCTAGACCCTCAGGAAGAAGGGGATTGGATCGAGACAGTGGCTCGCCTCTTCAGGTGTGTGTAGACGCCGACAGATCTTATGGTGGCTTTGGCAGCTAGCATTTTCCACGGATCAGTTGGGTGTTGGTTGAGTCTGGTGACTCAGTTTCATGATGAGTCGTTACTCTCGTGGGATGACATTCAGCTGCTGTTTCGGGAGGTTTTTTTTACCCTCCATGCTTACATTATATTCAGATCAAAGAGCTTTGGGAGTTTTAGCAGGGAGGGATGCCAGTGATCGAGTATGCGACTAGTTTTTCTGACCGTGCATGTTTATACCTGGACATGGTCCACGATGACAACTTCTGATCATGGATGTTCGAGCAGGGTCTCCGCAGATATATTCGTGCTATCATAGTACCCTTGTTTATTTCCACTTATGCCGGGATGCAAGAGATAACGTTGGTGAAAGAGAGATTCCAGTCGTGCTCTACATTTGGTGTTGGCAGCAGGCCTGATAGAGCCGAGACGTCTGCCGCAACTAGTCGGCATCGGGTGACAGAACCTTGATGCAGGTGGATTTCCAATAATCAGACTCAGGGGCTTGTTTATCCACCACAGTGGCGCCAGAGGGCACCCAATTAGCCTAGAGAGCGCAAGTTCTATGCTTAAGATGGGAGAGGTCACTTGGCACGAGACTTCCTGACCAGGCACGTTGAGAATATCGGCCAGGTAGCAGGTGCACCACCAAGATGGAGGCAACATCGTGATCGGAGTAGCGCCCCAGGAGGTGGTGCTTGTAGAGGAGCGGGAGGTGCTGAAAGTGGAGGACGACCTTTTGAGGTCTTCCCGTCACCACCATGCTGTCCACGTCAGGGACCAAGAGCTGACAGTTGGGACCACAAACAACCGAGATCTATGGATTTCTACGATGTTACGGAACATGAGGTAATAAGAGGCATGCTCTACAACTCTTCTACTTCTTGCAATAGAATTGTTATATTATTTGTGTGAAATTCTTTTCTCCATTCTCCTTGCTTGAGGTGTTACCAGGGTGATGTGGGGTGTCGGTGTGACCCTGTGTCAGTAGAGTAGAAGGCGTAGAACCTTTTCTGTTTGTTGATGGTGTTTATTCCATCGCTTTCCAAGTGTGTAACAGAGTACTGGTTGCGAGACATCGACTGTGAAATCTTTCTTGACCAGATATCCTTGGTTGTTTCGCCATATGAATATTCTGAAGGAGGGAATCACCAGGATTTTTCTAAGGTCCCAATAGTGATTCAAGTTGTGACATGTGACGAAGGGGTTCGGTCGGGGAGGTGAGTTTCCCCCAAGAGCCTTCAGACCATTTGAGACTGTATGAAGGGATTTCGAGGATCCCTTCTGCCTTACCCTAACCCCAAAGGCTAGTTTGGGTGAATAGCATCTCCCACGTGACTCACCTGATAAGAAGTGTGCGTCCTATTATTCAGATCTTCAGCAAGGGCATAACTCTCATGAACATATAAAATTTTTGTGTATGGGTGCAGTGACACGTGACTATGCATGAGTTCTTCTAGGTACGGAAGAGCCAAGTGTAGGCATAGTACCCTAAGTTGTTCCCTGGTTCTGATTTTCAGGGATGACAATAATGAGGGAGGGATGGATTTAAGAACCCATTATTTTCTATAATAGACTTTGGAATATTCTTGATGTTATTCCAGAGCAGCGCCTTCCGACGGCGTGTGATTCTGATCCCCGGTGTGACCAGAATTAAATTTCCAGTGCGTTCACACTGGGCATGCCAAATAAATGGAATAAGTCCTAAATGGTAATTTAGATTCTAAATCTGAGAGTACAGATGGGTCCAGAATTTGGTGTTTACCTTATGAATGACATAGAACATGTCGGTGCGGGGCGTTCGGATCCCTCCCCCGTTAACGGAACGTTTAATGAATAATTAAAATAATTAATTTATTCATTTAATGGTTAAACAAAGGTATATATTAAACGTTTTCTTAGATGGAAAAAACGAGGGCACCGTTGAGTCCCTAGCATTCCTTTTACCCTATAAGGGGTGTAACTTTCGTAGGCATGGCCCCCGATCCTCTACCCATGATGTTGCTTCCTGTAGGGTAATGAGACCCTAGTGAGCCCTGGGCGCAGACTCCCTAACTATGTATGGAGATCATATATTCTTCCGCGATCATTCATTACGTCTTCCGATTACCAGTGGTGTACCATCTAGCAGGGATGGCCAGAGTGGTTCTGGGTCTCCCTCCAGCGGATTACCCTTTCACAGGGCTGGGCAGAAGGAAACCGTCGACTTTGAGAAGACCTCTTGAATGTGTGATAGTGAAGAGGTGTGGCTTGACATTGCCCCAGAACTCTCATGTATGAGCGGTGATTTCCCCACCGAGACACGTCCTTGTGATGCGACCTAAAATCATGCGAGCGAGTCATTGAAACCTAAAGTGGATAGTGTCAAGGTGCGGTGATCTCATCCCCTTGACATGCAGTTCAGGGAAGGCGGTCAGATACTAGTCATCGATGGTGTTTACATCTGGGACTGTTGGCTACTCAATTTCATGGGCTTGTTAAGGGATGGATAACCCCTTATGATCTTGTTTGAGTTTCTTGACAGAGCATATATTTATGTATACCTTGTTCCAGTACCAACTTCATGGGTTTCAGTTACTCTCATTCCATGAGAGGTGAAGACATGCAGGGTATGCCACGTTATTTCCATGTATTTCTTATCGTGGTTGGACGAGTCTAATCTCCTTCTATATGTAGAGAATACTAATCCAGAAGTTCATCTTCTAACCATTTCTAACTCCTTGTGTTTGGACGAGTCTACTTCCTTCCTCTTGTTGGGTTGAGCTATACTCTTTACTACACTCTCGGTTGTACTCAATTTCTTTTCCCTATTCGATCTACTACTCACCTCTTCAGTACCTCCTTTTTTTTTCTCCCTCAAGTATTCAGGGAATCCTACTATGTATTTTTATACTCACCCTTGCTTGGGCTTTTCTCGGACTTTGTGTGCCATTGCAGACGACAGATAGGTTGGTTGTGACTTTAGCAGAGCTTAGGAGTTTGGGAGATTGGACGATGTATGGTGGTTTTAGTTGGGTTCTAGTTGTGGGACTCTCCCAGTTGTTTTCTTTTGTTCACCCATTTCCAGGTTGTGGAACTTTTCTAGTTTGGTGCATGTTTTTCCATTTTCTTTTCATATTACCTTCAGCATTTGCTGTGTAATATTTAGAGGTCGATGCTCTTTGTGGTTTATTTATAGTAGTTAGTACTTTACTATTCCTTTTACTCTACACTTCTACATTGAGTGGGCTACGTGTGTGTGCACAGGTACTCAGGAAAAGTCCTCCCCGAGTTGTTTAGAAATCGGCGCTTGTCTCCAGCCCCTGGCCTATGGATATGGGCTTCGGGTAATTGCGACTCGAGCCCGGGTAGGGTCGGGTCGTGACATAGAGCACCATATTCATGATTTCTATTCTCTTGTGAGATATCGTGGGTTGAGCATTTTAGAATTTTTTATAGATCTTTGACGTTCTAATGTAATTTAGTCCTCAAGGATCACTTATAATGATCTCTTAACACCATGGTTGGTGGTTTGTGCCTTTCCATTCAAAGACTCTGACTATTATGTGAAAATTCCACCAAGACTCTTGAACCAGGTATTACGTGTTTACCGTTTTACCCATGTTGATTTCCTTCCATGATCGCAGTCTTGTGTAGAGGTTATTTGGATATTAATAGGGTTGATTGGTAAGCTTTGGACGTATTTCCATGCATGTTCTGTTTACGATTGTTTGGTCCTGTTTACCCGGTTTGGCCACCTTGCCTATTTTCCATGCTTGTTGCTTTGGGATGGAGAGTATATATTTCTAACATGATTGATATGATGTAGACTGATTATCCAAGTAGTTCTGTAGAATTACATTGGCCATATTGTTTTTCTATGCTTGTTGACTTACACATGGATGTGAGAACCTAGTGTAGTAGACTATAAGTGGAATTGATCAAGTGAGCTTCCTCAGAGAGCCTTGAGCACTTTAGAATATATGGGTAATTGACCAAGTGAGCTTCTTCAGAGTGTCTTTGATTAGTTTGAATCATTTTGGGCTATAAAGGGAATTGACTGAGTGTGCTTCTTTAGAGAGTCCTTGACGACTTTATACTATAAGGGGAATTGACCATGTGAGCTTCCTCAAAGAGTCATTGAATTATTTGAACGACCTGGATATAAGAGTAATTAACCAAGTAAGCTTCCTCAGAGAGTCCCTGACCTTGGGGATATAAGGGGAATTAAACGTGTGAGCTTCCTCAGAGAGTCCTTGACTACCTTCGACTATAAGGATAATTGACTGTGAGTGTTTCCTCATAGTGCCTTTATGAATTCTTATGACTGACCAGAGGGGTTAGGCTGTGTGCACTGCCCAGAGGGTTGCTTGTACCTCTTAGTTAGGTCCATAGGGGATGGTTGTGAGTACTTCCAATAGGGTTACATGTTTTGGTTTATATTTTTTTCGCTCTTTCATGATATTTAAACTAAAGATTGTTATTGTTGACTAAATTATTGATTAATGTTTTTTGTACATTTACCTACCATCTATTCACTGAATTTTAGGCACAGATCATATGGTGGTTTCCTGCTGAGATTTAGTCTCAGACCGTGTTTGGGTCATGCTTTTGGGCCCAAACAGGTTATATTGAGGCATGTATTAATAAGGTAAAGCGCCCTTCTTCTTCAGGTACATGACTTTCTGTGGAGTTGGAGAGCATGTGACCAAGCTTAGGCTTGCAATGTTGAGGATATTTCTACCTTTATCTTTTGTACTTGGGTTAATCTTTGTTTGTATTTCAATAATTTTGACTTATTTGGTTGCTTTCATAGACATATGTATCTTGCATCATTTTATATGTGTATGTGATACAATTGTTTATTATTCATGTCTTCTATTGTTACTATTGTTGGATAATAACTACTTCTGCTATTGTCTGTTTGTTTACTTCTGTTGTGTGCTATTTCGATTAGGGCATAGTTTCCCTACTATCACACCAAAGGACCTCGCTGCAGGTCGGTAGCCTCTGGCATTCAGGGAAATGTGCTTGAGGCAATGTGACCAACCAGGTATGGGGTGACTCTGGGTGCCTTCCGGAACTGGGATGTTATAAAGTGTTATTAGAGGAACTCTTTTCTTTTGACATATTTTTTGGATCCTTTAGCTAGGTATAGGAATCAATAGTTACTTGGTAATAAGTTGTGTCTGGGAGTAGCTAACCCATGTACATGGAAAATCCAATCTACCTCGTTTATTGCATTTATTTGTCTGGTTTTCAATTTTAGATTAGATTTGATTTTCTCCATCGGGTGACTCACATGTATTATTTTTTTACTGTTGATGTAATTGAGGTTCTATTTCTGTCGCAACCCAATGAGATGAGGATATTCTATCTCATGAATCATATAGGAACTTGCTATAAATCACATGTCATGCATTCTTTCCTTGACATCAAGGATTCATTAACAATTGCATGTTATTGTGATCGATGTTGTGTAGAATATGAATTCTATTATGATAGATGCTTTGATAGAAACACCTGTTATTTGATAGGGTATTTTTTTGTATGGTTTTGTTTAAATGAACACCAAACAGTGGTTCTTAATGTGTTATGGGCCCTCATGGACCAGAATCTGGTGGATCATTCTCTTGTTCACCTTTTTATAACATGTATATGATGCCATACATTGATTCTCAGGATGTATGGGCCCTCAATGATCAGAATTTGGCACCTTCAATTCTCAATTTAGTGCTTTTCTGGGTCCTGGAGCAGTTTATAGGGCTTACTGTCCATAAAATCCTAGAATACACACCGTGTAGCTTTGACTACACACCATGTGTTCTTTTATTCAGGAAGAAACCATTTTTCATTAGTACATGGGATAGGTAATTCCTTGAGGGAACATGTCGTGTACCAGTTGTGCACTCCGTGTTGTGTTGATTCTGTGTCTACCCGTGTAACTAACAACACGGACAGATAAACCATAAGCTATACATGTCGTGTCAGTATTGAACATGTTGTGTAGTCTGTCCCAGGTACCCGACCATGTATCTAACATCACAGTTCAGTGTTATCTTTTCACATACACATTGGGTCCATATAGAACACTCCGTGTAGTGTGATCCATGTGTCAGGCCGTGTCACTAACAACACCGGCCAGGGGAAGCCTATCTATTACACACCGTGTCGACCTTAAACATGCCATGTAGTCTTATCTTATGAGAGTCGTGTGGCTTAACCATGTAGAAGGGCTCGTGCAGGGGAAGAGGATTCAAATACACACCGTGTGTTAAGACAACACGCCGTGTTTTATGGGTGTTACACGACCAGTTTAGAAAGAAGTACACGCCTATGTAAATGACTTAAGGGAACATGTAGTGTAGGAATTGTACACGCTGTGTAGATATGTTTTGTAAAACATGAATGATTTATTTCCATTGTTCCCTTATTATACATCTAGTTATTATTCCTTGATAATATTGACCTAAGGTTTGTGCTTGAACTTGTAGAGTCATCCCACTAAGACATCCTCCGGTTGTGTGCCAGTTTCTAGGTTGTGACCAGACACTGAACATGGCCGATCAGGGACTTGCAACAGATCCTCCTGTTGTTCCAGTCTTGGCACCAGCCATTATACCTGAAACGGGTGTTGATGCATAGTTAATATAGGGTTTCATGAGGATGATGCAGAAATTTCCGAGAGCAACGTCATATGCCACATTAATGGAAGAATTGACACGGGTCTTTCAACAGCAGCATCCTCCCACTTACTTAATGGTTGGAGGACCCCAGGTTGCAGAGTCATGTCTAGAAGCCAAGATAACAATTTTCAAGCATCTGTTGATACATCCAGAGAAGAGGGTGAATCTCGCTACCTATATTCTTCAAGACTCCGCCAAGAGTTGGTGGGATTTGATCTCACAGGCAGGCTAGCAGCAGAATATGTCTTGGGATGAGTTTTGTCACATCTTCTACAATTACTTCTATTCAAAGTCCCTATGCGCCAATCGTGATCATGATTTCATGTGTCTGGAGGAGGGTACTATTTCAATTTTGGATTATTCCACCCACTACACTGAGATGAAGTGTTTCACACCTATTCTAGGAGGTGATGAGTTGTTCCTTACACAAACGTTTGAGGATGGTCTGAGGCACGACATCTGATCATAGGTAAATATCTTCAGGATGAATTCAATATCATCTATCGTCAACCAGGCGCTGATCAAAGAGATCAATCTGAGAAATTCTTGTGCTGTGAGCTCGGGCGGTTCAACATCCAGAGTTAGTTTTCCTCTTACTTATAGCAGGAAGATCCACAGGGAGATTTCAAAAGGAGATCAGAGTAGGCGGGTTGTATCATCTAGTAATTAGGTGGTGTGATACCAGTGTGGGAAGAGTGGGCATACAAGGCCACATTTCCCGAGAGACCTAGTGGAGTACCGATCTTGCATAAAGATGGGTAACATTTAGCACTGTTTTAGTTCTTCTCACCAGTAGCGGGTGACAGGGGTTCTTCAATGTGTCTTCATTCAGGAGCAGCACCACCAGTTTCTCACCATTCTGGGAACTGGAGTTCTTCTGTCTTTTTAGGCTGAGGTGGAGGACATGGCCATAGTGTTCAGTCACTGGTCTCCCAGTGACAACAGGGTGGGTCATCTTAGATCGGTCAGGCAAGGTCACAGGGCCGTGACATAGGCCATACATTTGCAGTGGGGCAGATCCAACAGGATCAGGATCCTAGACACTCCACAGTCCGAGGTACGATCTTAGTAGCCTCAGTTTTATCTTTATCTCTTTTTGATACAGGGGCTTCCCATAGCTTTAACTCTATTTCTTTTGTGGAGTGCCATGGGATCTGAATCTTTTCCTCTAACGATATATTGATGCAAGACACTCCCTTTGGGACTAGAACGACTAGTGTATGTCAATGCAGGGAGTTCCCTCTATAGGTTGGTGGGTGTCACTTATTATGGGACCTCTATGTCCAAGAGATGACATGATATGATTTTATTCTCGAGATTGACTGGTTATTTCCATTCTAGATAGTTGTTGACTATTATCACCATAGGGTGAGTTTCACATCACCTGAAGGTGAATCCTTTCTTCATAGGGGCATGTGGGATGTCTAGGAAAGAAGAGAAGGTCCAACATATCATGGGTTGGGAGGAGTAACAACCTATATTTCTAGTCTATATCTGGATAAATACGAGAATTCACAGTTAGAATTTCCTCCAGTATTGGATCATTTTACCAATTTCTTCCCAGAGGGCATTTCTGGTTTTCCTCCAAAGAAATAGGTAGACTTTTCTATTTAGCTTCTGCTAGGTGCAACACTGGTGTCCATTCCTCCTTATAGGATAGCTACACCAGAGTTGTAGGAGCTCAAAAAACAGTTGGAGGATTTGTAGGAAAAGGGTTTTATCTGACCCAGTACTTCTACTTGGGGATCACCTATCCTGTTTGCAAAAAAGGAAGATGACATCATTAGACTTTGTGTGGGCTATCGGAAGTTGAACCAGTTGACTGTCAAGAACCGGTATCCCTTGATGAGGATTGACGATATCTTTGATTAGTTTCGAGGATCCCGGGTGTTATTGAAGATTGACATGAGGTATAGTTATAATCAATTGCGTGTTAGACCATTATATATACTTCGTACAACCTTATGGAGCTGGTATGGTCTATACAAGTATTTGGTTATGCCATTCGGTCTCAGGAACACACTTGTAGTTTTCATGGCACTTATGAATCGAGTGATCCATCCATACATGGATTCCTTCATGCTTGTTTCTATGGATGATATCTTGGTGTACCCTATCACTCGACACGAACATGATACACTTCTTGATATCGTCTTGTGTACACTGAGAGAGCATTAGTTATATGATAAGATCTCAAAAATCCACATTTGGAAAGATCAGATTCACTTCTTGGGTCATGTTATCTCAGAGGCAGGAGTATAAGTAGATCCAGAGAAAGTGAGAGTTGTAGTTTCCTGGGAGAATCCAAAGATCATCATTGAAGTGTGGTGTTTTCAAGGACTGTCTAGATACTACAGAGGTTTTATACATGTCATTTCACACCTAACAGCACCAATGACAAGTTTGACTAAGAAGGGTTTGATGTTCATATGCTCAGAATATTGTGAGTCATCCTTTTAGGAACTGAAAGGGAGGTTTACATCAACACCAATACTAGTCTTTCCAGAGCTGGGAAAGAGCTATACTATTTACTGTGATGCATCAGGTATCGGGCAGGGAGCTATGCTTATGCAGGGAGATAGAGTTATTGTATACATGGCTCGACAGTTGAGGACACATGAGAGGAATTAGCCGACGCATGATCAGTAGTTGGAAGCTGTTGTTCATTCCATACGCTATAGAAAACATTATCTTCTAGTAGTGAATTTTGTGGTTTTCACTGACCACAAAAGTCTCAAGTACATATTCCATCAGCGTGGTCTGAATTTAAGATAGTGAAGGTGGGTTGAGTACCTCTAGTCCTTTGACATTGAGATTTGCTATATTCATGGGAAAGGAAACGATGTGGCTGATGCTTTGAGAAAGAGTACTATGTTATAGGAAGTTCAGGAGGCGAGCAGTGAGTGGATGCTTATTACTCTATTCTCTGAGATTCATTTGGAGGTGCACAATAGATATGGACAGACTTTTCTATCTTCTATTACTGTTACTTTTACTCTTCTTCATCGAGTTCGAATGAGGCATCTATCAGATTCTGAAGGCCTAGTCATAAGAGAGTGTGTGTCCAGAGAGTACCCTATTCTTGGATGGACCGTAGGCGAGGATGAGATCTTTCATTTCCTTGGTTGCATATGGGTGGATGAAGATATACGCATGGAGATGATGTGGGACATTCATTCCTCAGTTTGGGCAGTTCGACTTTGCATCACCAATATGTATTGTGATATACACCATCAGTATTGGTGGCGAGGTATGAAGATGGATGTTACTAGTTTCATCATGAGGTGTTCCACTTGTCAGCAGGTGAAAGCGGAGCATCAGCGACCAACAAGGATTCTACAGTAGTTACCCATTCGTGAGTGGAGGTGGAATGATGTCACAATGGATTTCATGATTGGGTTTTCGAGGTCACCTCGAGGGAATAATGTAGTATGGGTTTTCATTAACATGCTTATGAAGGATTCTAAATTACTGTCGATTAACAAGACCTTTAGTGTTGATTAGATGGGATGGTTGTACATCCGATAGATTATACTTTTTCATGGAGTTCCACAGTCCATCGTTTCAGACATGGATGCATATTTTACTTCTCGGGTCTGGGAAGGGCATCAGAAGGCGTTTGGTACACATGTACTTTTGAGTACAGCCCACCACCCCCAGACTGATGGCCAGTCTGAGCGTACGATTTAGGTTCTTGAGGATATGCTCCGAGCATGCATTCTGGATTTTGATGGTTCTTGGGGGAATCATATTCCTCTTTTAGAATTTTCCTACAAAAATAGTTTTCAAGAAACTTTTAATATGGATCTATTTGGGCCTTTTAATAGTAGTCCATGCCGATCTCCCTTATGTTGGCTGGAGGCTAGAGGGGAATCTTTGATGGGATCTTGTTTTTTTCAGGAGAACCCATAGCATATAGAGTTGATTTAGAAATGGATGGAAAGTGTATAGTCTCGAAAGTTGTCTTGTGATGATCAGCAGAGATGACCTCTAGTGTTTGAGGTCAGGGATCATGTTTTCTTGCATGTCACACCGATTTTGGGACACAAGAGGATTAGGAGATAGGGTATGCTTTCGCCAATGTATGTTGGTCTATTTGATGTGTTGGAGATAGTTAGCTCAGTTGCCTATCAGTTGTAGTTATCTCTGAGGTATAGGGATATTCACGATGTCTTCCATGTTTCTCAGCATCAAATTTACTTTTCAGACCCGTCTCATGTTTTCCAACCCGAGGAGGTTGAGTTGGAAGTGGGTGAATACTTTGAGGAGCATCTTATATGGATTGTGGATCGCAATATAATGGTTCTCTATGGTTGGTCTAATCCTTTGGAATGAGTGCTAAGGTATCATGGGTGGGTAAATAATGAGACCTGGGAGATGGAGGCCGATGTACTGGCCCAGTGGCCAGAGTTGTTCAGGGTTTCTTCTTCTACTCCGCATTAGGGAAATTCAAAGATGAAAATTTTTAAGGGGGAATGTTTGTAAGAACCCAGATGTTCTTTTCAAGAAAGTTTTTCCTTTTCTGGTCATTTTTTTGAAAAGTAGAAATTCTGGAAATTTTCAAAGTACATGCCATGTGCTAATTTTCCACAGGAGGTCGTGTGCTTGCCGTTTAGTGGTCCCACACACAGCCGTGTGGGGGTGGTTTGGGGGCCTCTTACAGCTGACTATGAAAATGGCGATTACACGCCATGTACATCAAAAGTGCATGCCATGTACTTTATTTTTTTATTAAATGCATCGGGGTCACGTCTAATTTCCAGAACGATCTTCGTTAAGGTATCGTTCGACCAAGACCTCCCTACATCCACAGATTGTAACGCCCCGACCCCAGCTGCCCAGAGTCGGTGCATTACTTCGTAACATTGGCATGATCACAAGAAAGATCAAATCTCGAAAGACCGATTGGTTTAGTAGCCTTGGAAACACTAGATATAATCATAAAGTTTTACATTACATTTCAAAGTGAAAAACTACTACAACAACAAAGTCTTCATATCCACACTATTAACCCCTCATAATATCCCTGCAAGTCATTCATAATTTACTTCTTCACTACCTGGGAAAAATAAAACATAGAAAAGGGGTGAGCTCAAATGCCCAGTAAGGATAACAATATAGCGGAACATTCATAATAAGCATAAACATTTAAGGCAATGAATTACTAAAACAAAAGCCTTTTTAAAATTGAACTTCAACATAGTATGGCAAAAATAAAAATGAAATAATGCCATTTACTTATTCACATGGATATTCTACTAATCGAATAATCACATGCAATATCAATAACCACTTTCATAATGTTGGAATGCATAATGCCAGACTATCATAACCACATAGCCAAGGCCTCGTGCCAAGACTACAAATAAGATTTTGTCAAGGCCTTGTGCCAAGACACTAGTTTGTCTCATGAGACCTACCGATGCATCGAGGAGCTATAGCGGGCTCCACCCGTCACTTATTAAGTCCAATGCATTCCCATATGAAAAGGTTTAAACATAACATAAACATTCGTATTAAAACTACCATACGAAATGTCAATACTTTCACAATAAACTATGAATGGTATAAAAATAGCACATCCACAGTCAAACATATCACAAAACCTTCAATACAATATAGAAGTTTTGTATCATAATAAATCAACTTCAAATAATCTTAAAATCCATCAAAGGATGTTGACATAGATGAAATCAAAATTCTTTTTAAAGAAATATCTCCTTTTATTTTGAAATCATTTAAGATCCATATAAAATAAAACATTTTCTTTAAAAATATTCTTATAAGCTTGTATGGGAAGCTTCGACGATTTTATAACGGCGGAAAATAACCGCACCCGCCGTATAAGTTAAAAAAAACATTCTTACCTCAATTCTGTCGAAAGGGTTAAAAAGGACCTTGTTTTGAAAACGACGGAAAGATTCCTTTATAAACCTCTTATAAAAAGTCAAACAAGGGTATAAATGACTTTAACCCATATTCTTGTAAATAGTAAAAATGTTTTGAAATACATTTCGAAGAAACATGGATGTGGATGATAAAGAGATCCCAGTAGATTATTACGTATAATACAACCTCGGATAATGAAGAGATTGTGAAATAACCCTTACCTTGTACTTTTCCTTGGTTGGGGTAGGTTAACCTCCTGTATAATGGTGAAATAATTGTTATTAAATTATACAAGAATCATATACATTAATATGATATCATATATGATCTTTTAATATTGATTTGATAATAATATCTTAGTATTATCGTTGTTTCGGGTGTTAACTTACTTGTTTTCATTCATATGTTTTGTTACGTAAGACATGTTTGTAAAGGATAGGTTGTATATTATTCATATCCAGAATGATATCAAGTCCTTAAACATCATTTTTAAATCATAAAATGATAATTACGCTTTAATGGTTACGATGGAGAATGAATCTCATCGCGTTCGTGGAGACGGTAGTCCGTACGTACGCACGAGCGACAATATCATTCTTTTGATATTAAAATAATATATAAATGGATGGTATATCATATATACAGAATCATTAACATGTTATATTTATTATTTACATGAGTTACACATCATTATTATACCCATCCAAATAATATTATATTGAATAACAATTACACCACGACGTGGAGACGGTAAGCCGTACGTACGCACGTATGGTGACATGTTATTCAAAGGGTGGATAGAATACTGAATATGGTTGTACCATACTTATAATAACATCACAGTATATGTGAGATACTGGAGTTATTATTTCAGAATGGTAAGAACAAAGGAAGAAGAAGTGGAAGAAGAAATGAACTTAGAAAAGGGTGGTGAAATCATTACCTCTTCTTCGGGTTCTTCCTTTTGATTTGATCAAAAGGGCTCCTTAGGTTGGCTTTCTGATCAAACTAAGGCCTCTAGGTTGTATTGAGGGATGTTGGGAGAGTATTTGGGCAGAGTTTGGCCGAACCAAAAGGCTTTGAAGGTGTGAAGAAAAGAGAAGGAGGAGTGCCCTTTTATAAGAGGGGTGAGGGGCACCTTTGGAAAAGCTAGAAATATTAATTTATAATAAATTCATATTCGGTTTCTAAAGGCTCCAAAGTTGACTATTCAAATGATGAGGTGGGGATAGGTCGAAATCAACTCATCCAATAGAAGTTAGACAGGTTTGGGTACCTATATTAACCTTATCTTTAAGTATTAACTCTAAGTTAATTAGTTTCACTTTTACAATGTCTCTTTGTATTTTATATATTATGGTTAATAAACGTACTATATACATCCAAGAGACCCCCAAGTGGTCCATTAATGATTAACCTATCATGATATAAGTCTCTTGGCCGAACCTTAGATTTTTAGGAATTTAATATCAATTAATAATATAATATTTGTTTTAAGAATTCTTTTATGTCAATTTTGACACTATTCATTAGTTGATTTTTGTGAAACTCATAACAGATTTATTACTTCGAACAAAGTCAATTAAATCAATCCTAATATATCATATTATCCTAGAAAATTAGTTTAATTCATTAAAAGTTTCATATTATATTTATTTGGGTATTTATAATATCACTTATTTTAATTTTTCACTATTATAGTAATTACTGCATCATCATTTTGTCATAAATAAAATAAATTATTTAATGTCTAAAAATTATAAGTAAAATATCATTATGTAGGAAATCTTTTTAGCTTTCTAATGAATATTTATAATCGAAAATCCAACATGTATAACCATATGTAAAAATTGTTCTTCTAAAAGATGTAAGCTTATGCCATTTTTATTTTTATTTTAACTTTATTAATATAAAGTGTCCCTACCACATACAAGTGGCTCCAAGGGGTCCCCAAATTGACCCAAGGATGCCCATGGTCGGGTATGTGTCCACCAATAAGGTTAGGACACGTTTTAGGGTAATTTTGTATTATTATAATATTATTTTGTTAATCCTTATTTACCGGATTTACCCTTTAACCATGATAAATAAAATATTTACCACAGTAACTATTCAAAATGTCTAAAAATAAAAGTTACCTATTTACACAATTTGAACATCCTGATTCCAAATATGGAATCCATTTTCCTAAATTCAAAACACAGAAGTGGCAGAAATTAATTTAAAATTAATTCCCGCTGTCAAAACAAAAAGCGTGTTTTTAAGAGATAATAAGAATCAAAAGATTGACACTTGTTTATGTTCGGTTTAATTGTATAATTATGTCCAATGACCAACATTATATTAAATGGTAAAAATATATTCTAAATATACTTTAAAACCACTCAAATTCACAATTTATCACTATTAATTATTTTGATTAAAAAAGTTGTTTTTAATTAAAATTTAGTAATATTCACTATTCATCAAAATATGAAAGTTATCCGAAAGGTACCAAAATTTCACCTTAGGCTAAATTCGATATTCTGAGTCCAAAAATGAAGTCCATTTTCAAATATAAAATATATATAATTTCAAAAATTAGGTATTACTATTCATAACAGCTAGTTTGATTGGTTACGGTGTGTTAGAACTCGAAGTTGCGTACAACACACGCTACTGTTTTATTCAAAGGAAAGCGTACCGTGGAAGTTTGGGATGTTTCATTTTAAATTTTTTGATGTCTCCATTTAGTAAAAAAGTTTAAAATATTGTATTTAAAAAGGTTTCACTATCAAAAGTTGATAAAAGTGCAATACTAAAAATGAATTTGTTCTTGCATTATGACTCAAAATATGGATTCTAAAATTATAAGGATTATATAAAGTTAAAAATGTAGTTAATTATATTCATGACCTCTTTTAATGGCTTTTTTTTGGTAAGTCATGGTGCAATTGAACTCGGTGTTGCATGTAGTGCAAGTTATTGAATTATTTTGAAGAAATAACACACTATGAAATCTTGGGGTGTTACATTCTCCCATCCTTCAATAAATTGCGTCCTCGCAATTTGAAATTGTTCTTCGAAAATAAAAGGTTGAAAATAGATAATATATTTGTGGGAAAACCCACATCAGAAATTGGGTTACTAAAATTTAGTCTTAATATGAGGAAAAGAGAAATCAAAGGGTCACCACCAAATTATGATCTCGATTAGGAGAACATTGGTGGAAATTAGAGACATATAATCGGAGGAAAAACGTAAATATTTATAGGTAGTGATTGAGGTCATCAATCACAAACAAGTGTATAATTGAGGTCCTTAAATTCATCAATCTATGATGATTTGAAATACCATCGGTTCAACAAAACATAGGGTATTAGGATAACACATTTTTGACGTTTCAAAATATCTTAGTTGAAATCCCACATCGAAAAATGAATTAATGAGGCCTCTATTTAAAATAAAGAATGGAAAGTATGAAGATTACCGAAAATAACACATACTAGGGTTCCATGTAGGAAAATATGGATATGGAGGAGAAATCTAACCATCAATTATCTGATGGAGAGTGGTAGAGAACATGGCTATGAACATGCCAACAATCCCAAAGCCATAAATTAGTGATGATCTAAGGTACCATCTAGGACAAAATTTTTGTTCTATGTTCCTTTTCTTAACATTGAGGAATTTATTTATGAGATTGGATAAGATCATAAGGAGATATACTTACTTTAGAGTTTTATCCATTAATAAATTTCTACCACAAACTCATCTTTCACTCTAAAAGATAATAGAATGTAAAAAAAAATTCTATTTACACTATTCGCATAGGGTTCCAAAATAAACGAATTTATAATTCATCTACAAGATCTTTTAATAAAAACTACATTATTTAATCCAGGACATCTCATGGGCCATTGGTAGGTGATACACCCTTGTCGCCCTTCGGTTGCGGGTTCAAGTCTCACAGCCTTGCCGGACGCGACGGGTTGCCGCCCGACCTCCGGGTTGTCCTTTTATGGCAATCCAAAATAATCCAAACTAGAACTATCCAAAATACGTCTATCCAAACTCACAGTCCAACATTTATAAGTAAGTTAAACATAATGTAGAACCTCTTTACCCCGTAATAGCATATGAATACCTTCATCATGTATTCTTTTAATACACTGAAACATCCTGAATTACCATATTACTTATTGATTACATTCATGGTCCCTTATTCCATATAGAAAGCTGGATATACTTCATTAATCCAAAAATGTTTTAAACCCCAACAATGATGGAATATACAAATCATTAATCAGTTCCAGGGTAGTCAAGAATATCCAATATAATTTATCCAAAACAATCACATATTATTCCAAAATCACTACCTCAGTATCAGAACTATATTATGATTTATCATTCTCTCAACCATATATTTTTCAAAAATTTATCCTGCTATTGAGTCACTTTTCTTTGTTCCACACAATCTCAAGTCCTTAATGAAATAGTACTGCAGTACAATCCTTATATACTCCATGATTATTGTAACAAGTACATTGTTGATACAACACTCAATTGACATAATCAACATAAGAACTCTAATCATTCCTCTTCATCTGTGGTAGTATCAGAACTTGATTATTATCCAATAGCATCATTTGCGGCATAGTCTGATGACTGGGACATAGGTTCGCGTAGTGTCCAAACTCCTTGCAAATGAAGCATTGTACATTTAAAACCATTTTCTTACCCTTGCAGTCACGTACTTTGTGCCCTTTTCCTCTACACTTATAACAAACTCCCATTCCTTTCAGGCAAGTTCCAGGGTGTTTCTTTCCACAGTTACCACATATGGGAAAATTCTTCTTTTCCCTCTTCCCTTTATCCATCTTTCTCTCTTCTATCCTTTTCTTCTCTTTCTTCCCTTAAAATCCATAGGACTCAGTAAAATAGATGATATTATTTCTTCATATGATGATAATACATGGGAGACTATTTCTCTTATAAATTCTATCTTAAGACCATGAAAGATATGATCCTTCCTTCTCTTTGGATCATGTGCATTTCTGGAGTTCTCATTCCTTCTACTGGGCACCATTTCTAAACAATGGCATAAACTAGATCAGTTTATGAATCAAAATACATAATCCCATACTTATAAAACACTTAACATAAATTAAACTATTTATGGATATAATCCATAATCATAAGAATGTTTTCTTTGAGGAAGTATATACTCATAATCCCTTAAAAATGATTTGTAAAGAAAATGAGAGTTATCCTAAGCATATCCCCCAGGAGTGTCGTAACCAAGAGTGCAGCAAGGCCCGTTGTCGTGCACCAGTTCCCGTTCGAGTCTAGCTCAAAGCGGTGTTTTCGGGTTTTACCCCTAGGTACATCTGTGCCAGAGCCGCCTCTACCTGCTCGTATCCAGACAGGGATGTATTGCTCGGAAAACTCACAAAATCTCTACAATACCAAAATTCTAGGAAGTTCTTCTATACTAATCCTCAAAGTTCATCTTAGGTCTACGTGCTCTAATCAGAGTTTATCTAAATCTAGCTTCCAAGGTTTGTACTAAACTTCCTCTGATACCAACTGTAACGCCCCGACCCCAGCTACCCAGAGTCGGTGCGTTAATTACATAACATTGGCATGATCACAAGAAAGATCAAATCTCGAAAGACCGATTGGTTTAGTAGCCTTGGAAACACTAGATATAATCATAAAGTTTTACATTACATTTCAAAGTGAAAAACTACTACAACAACAAAGTCTTCATATCCACACTATTAACCCCTCATAATATCCCTGCAAGTCATTCATAATTTACTTCTTCACTACCTGGGAAAAATAAAACATAGAAAAGGGGTGAGCTCAAATGCCCAGTAAGGATAACAATATAGCGGAACATTCATAATAAGCATAAACATTTAAGGCAATGAATTACTAAAACAAAAGCCTTTTTAAAATTGAACTTCAACATAGTATGGCAAAAATAAAAATGAAATAATGCCATTTACTTATTCACATGGATATTCTACTAATCGAATAATCACATGCAATATCAATAACCACTTTCATAATGTTGGAATGCATAATGCCAGACTATCATAACCACATAGCCAAGGCCTCGTGCCAAGACTACAAATAAGATTTTGTCAAGGCCTTGTGCCAAGACACTAGTTTGTCTCATGAGACCTACCGATGCATCGAGGAGCTATAGCGGGCTCCACCCGTCACTTATTAAGTCCAATGCATTCCCATATGAAAAGGTTTAAACATAACATAAACATTCGTATTAAAACTAGCATACGAAATGTCAATACTTTCACAATAAACTATGAATGGTATAAAAATAGCACATCCACAGTCAAACATATCACAAAACCTTCAATACAATATAGAAGTTTTGTATCATAATTAATCAACTTCAAATAATCTTAAAATCCATCAAAGGATGTTGACATAGATGAAATCAAAATTCTTTTTAAAGAAATATCTCCTTTTATTTGAAATCATTTAAGATCCATATAAAATAAAACATTTTCTTTGAAAATATTCTTATAAGCTTGTATGGGAAGCTTCGACGATTTTATAACGGCGGAAAATAACCGCACCCGCCGTATAAGTTAAAAAAAACATTCTTACCTCAATTCTGTCGAAAGGGTTAAAAAGGACCTTGTTTTGAAAACGACGGAAAGATTCCTTTATAAACAGCTTATAAAAAGTCAAACAAGGGTATAAATGACTTTAACCCATATTCTTGTAAATAGTAAAAATGTTTTGAAATACATTTCGAAGAAACATGGATGTGGATGATAAAGAGATCCCAGTAGATTATTACGTATAATACAACCTCGGATAATGAAGAGATTGTGAAATAACCCTTACCTTGTACTTTTCCTTGGTTGGGGTAGGTTAACCTCCTGTATAATGGTGAAATAATTGTTATTAAATTATACAAGAATCATATACATTAATATGATATCATATATGATCTTTTAATATTGATTTGATAATAATATCTTAGTATTATCGTTGTTTCGGATGTTAACTTACTTGTTTTCTTTCATATGTTTTGTTACGTAAGACATGTTTGTAAAGGATAGGTTGTATATTATTCATATCCAGAATGATATCAAGTCCTTAAACATCATTTTTAAATCATAAAATGATAATTACGCTTTAATGGTTACGATGGAGAATGAATCTCATCGCGTTCGTGGAGACGGTAGTCCGTACGTACGCACGAGCGACAATATCATTCTTTTGATATTAAAATAATATATAAATGGATGGTATATCATATATACAGAATCATTAACATGTTATATTTATTATTTACATGAGTTACACATCATTATTATACCCATCCAAATAATATTATATTGAATAACAATTACACCACGACGTGGAGACGGTAAGCCGTACGTACGCACGTATGGTGACATGTTATTCAAAGGGTGGATAGAATAATGAATATGGTTGTACCATACTTATAATAACATCATAGTATATGTGAGATACTGGAGTTATTATTTCAGAATGGTAAGAACAAAGGAAGAAGAAGTGGAAGAAGAAATGAACTTAGAAAAGGGTGGTGAAATCATTACCTCTTCTTCGGGTTCTTCCTTTTGATTTGATCAAAAGGGCTCCTTAGGTTGGCTTTCTGATCAAACTAAGGCCTCTAGGTTGTATTGAGGGATGTTGGGAGAGTATTTGGGCAGAGTTTGGCCGAACCAAAAGGCTTTGAAGGTGTGAAGAAAAGAGAAGGAGGAGTGCCCTTTTATAAGAGGGGTGAGGGGCACCTTTGGAAAAGCTAGAAATATTAATTTATAATAAATTCATATTCGGTTTCTAAAGGCTCCAAAGTTGACTATTCAAATGATGAGGTGGGGATAGGTCGAAATCAACTCATCCAATATAATTTAGACAGGTTTGGGTACCTATATTAACCTTATCTTTAAGTATTAACTCTAAGTTAATTAGTTTCACTTTTACAATGTCTCTTTGTATTTTATATATTATGGTTAATAAACTTACTATATACATCCAAGAGACCCCCAAGTGGTCCATTAATGATTAACCTATCATGATATAAGTCTCTTGGCCGAACCTTAGATTTTTAGGAATTTAATATCAATTAATAATATAATATTTGTTTTAAGAATTCTTTTATGTCAATTTTGACACTATTCATTAGTTGATTTTTGTGAAACTCATAACAGATTTATTACTTCGAACAAAGTCAATTAAATCAATCCTAATATATCATATTATCCTAGAAAATTAGTTTAATTCATTAAAAGTTTCATATTATATTTATTTGGGTATTTATAATATCACTTATTTTAATTTTTCACTATTATAGTAATTACTGCATCATCATTGTGTCATAAATAAAATAAATTATTTAATGTCTAAAAATTATAAGTAAAATATCATTATGTGGGAAATCTTTTTAGATTTCTAATGAATATTTATAATCGAAAATCCAACATGTATAACCCTATGTAAAAATTGTTCTTCTAAAAGATGTAAGCTTATGCCATTTTTATTTTTATTTTAACTTTATTAATATAAAGTGTCCCTACCACATACAAGTGGCTCCAAGGGGTCCCCAAATTGACCCAAGGATGCCCATGGTCGGGTATGTGTCCACCAATAAGGTTAGGACACGTTTTAGGGTAATTTTGTATTATTATAATATTATTTTTTTAACCCTTATTTACCGGATTTACCCTTTAACCATGGTAAATAAAATATTTACCACAGTAACTATTCAAAATGTCTAAAAATAAAAGTTACCTATTTACACAATTTGAACATCCTGATTCCAAATATGGAATCCATTTTCCTAAATTCAAAACACAGAAGTGGCAGAAATTAATTTAAAATTAATTCCCGCTGTCAAAACAAAAAGCGTGTTTTTAAGAGATAATAACTATCAAAAGATTGACACTTGTTTATGTTCGGTTTAATTGTATAATTATGTCCAATGACCAACATTATATTAAATGGTAAAAATATATTCTAAATATACTTTAAAACCACTCAAATTCACAATTTATCACTATTAATTATTTTGATTAAAAAAGTTGTTTTTAATTAAAATTTAGTAATTTTCACTATTCATCAAAATATGAAAGTTATCCGAAAGGTACCAAAATTTCACCTTAGGCTAAATTCGATATTCCGAGTCCAAAAATGAAGTCCATTTTCAAATATAAAATATATATAATTTCAAAAATTAGGTATTACTATTCATAACAGCTAGTTTGATTGGTTACGGTGTGTTAGAACTCGAAGTTGCGTACAACACACGCTACTGTTTTATTCAAAGGAAAGCGTACCGTGGAAGTTTGGGATGTTTCATTTTAAATTTTTTGATGTCTCCATCTAGTAAAAAAGTTTAAAATATTGTATTTAAAAAGGTTTCACTATCAAAAGTTGATAAAAGTGCAATACTAAAAATGAATTTGTTCTTGCATTATGACTCAAAATATGGATTCTAAAATTATAAGGATTATATAAAGTTAAAAATGTAGTTAATTATATTCATGACCTCTTTTAATGGCTTTTTTTTTGGTAAGTCATGGTGCAATTGAACTCGGTGTTGCGTGTAGTGCAAGTTATTGAATTATTTTGAAGAAATAACACACTATGAAATCTTGGGGTGTTACACAGATCTTCGACAAACCAATGAGTGTGCATCCATCCTCCGAATCGAACACCATCGGTTGTGTTGGAATCACATCGGTGAGTACTGTCTTCTCCTAGAGAACCATCTTTCGATTTCTCTTCTCTCGTGAGATATCTTGGATTGAATGTTTTAGACGAGTTTATAGATATTCAATGTTCAAGGACTATATAAGCATTGAGGTTCACTTTTAGAGATCTCCCAACACCAAGGTAGGTGGTTTGTGCCTTTACGTTCAATGTCTTTGAGTATTATGTGAAACTTCAACCAATACCCTTGAACAAGGAATTGTGTATTTAACATTTTACCTTTGTTTATTACTTTCCATTCTCGCATGGTTGTGTTGAGATTATTTGGATATGAATATGGTTGATTTCTAAGATTTCAAAGTATTTCAATGCATGTTCTGTTTATGACCATTTGGTCCTATTTAGCCGGTTTGGCCACTGTTCCTTTTTTCCATGCCTACTGTTGTGTGGTGGAGAGTTTAAATTTCTAACATGATTGATATTATTTAGAATAATTATCCAAGTAGTTCTGTAGGTTTACTTTTTTCATATTACTTTACCATGCTCGTTGACCTACACAAGGCCATGAGATCATGCTTTAGTAGAGTATAATGGTAATAGACCAAGTGAGCATCCTCAGAGAGTACTTGACATCTTTAGACAATAAAAGGAATTGACCGGGCGAGTGTCCCTATAGAGTCTTTGAATTATATCACTGAATTGGGATATAAGGGGAATTGACCGAGTGAGATTATTCAGAGAGTCCTTTACTACTTCATATTATAAGTGGAATTGTCCATGTGAGCTTCCTTAAAGAGTCTTTGAATTATTTGAATGACCTAGTCTATAAGGGGAATTGACTGAGTGAGCTTCCTCATAGAGTCATTGACCATAGGTCTATAAGGGGAATTGACCATGTGATCATTTTCAGATAGTCCTTGAATATGTAACTGTAATGGGAATTTACAATGAGTTCTTCCATAGAGAGTATTTATGAATTCTTATGACTAAACCCAAGGGGTTAGGCCTAGTGCACTGCCTAGAGGGTTTCTTGTACATCATAGGTAGAACTAGAGGGGATGGATATGAGTACTTTATAGATGGTTACCTATTTGTGATTAGTTGTTTGTTTCGTTGTTACATGATATCGAAACGGTTGATTGTTAATGCTGAGTACTTTCTTGTTTACTATTTTATGTACTTTTACTTACCATATATTCAATAACTATTTGGCATAGATCTTTTGGTGGTTTCCTACTGGGATTTAGTCTCACACACTGTTTGGGTCATTTTTTTAGGCCCAAACATATTATATTCCTGTAGATATAAATAATGGAAAGCACCCTTCTACATTGGGTATTGACTTTCTGTGGAACAGGATATCATGGTACTAAGCTTAGGCTTGTGATGTTGAGGAGTTGTTTATCTTTTTCTTTTGTACTTTGGTTTATATTTGTTTGTATTTCTAGAATTATGAATTTTTTGGATTATTTTCTAGACATATGTTTCATGATTCATTTTATATGTGTATGTGCTCCTGTTTTTTATTATTCCAGTCTTCCACAGTTAATGTTGTTGGATATTTACTGCCTCTGCTATTGTGTGTTTTTTTACATCCTCTATGTACTCTACCAATGAGGGCATAATTTCCCCACAATCACACCCAAGCCCCTCCCTACTAGTCGGCAGCCTCTGGATTTTTTGTAAATGCATTTGAGGTCATGTGGCTAACCCGGTACGGGGCGCCTCTGGGTGGCTTCCGGAACTGGGAAGTTATGATACTTCTTATCCTATCTCATTAATTTATAATATAAAAGCATCATATGTGATGTGTTGATTTACCGACATGAAGGATGGTGTTTTTTTAATTTCTATTACGACCATCAAGGCTTGATATAATACCATTATTTTCATTAAATATTATTTTATTATATATTTTATAAGTTATTTAATGTTTTCTAACCAATATATAATTACGATATTGAATAAATAGATATATGTTCATGATGATCATAAAAACTACCAAAATAAATTAAATCATTCTCATTAATGTTTTTTTGATTGATTCATCCGCATATAAGATATAAAATGTTAAATGGTATAATTTAAAATTATGGATACATTTAACACAATTTAATTCCACTCATGTATGTCTTCTTCGTTTCAACAAGAGAATCCCTAATGCACCAGAAACAACAAAAATTACACAATATTATTAACCAATAGTTGTAAAGATGTTATAATAATATCATATGAGTAATTATATATATTAATATGATTCTATAATTGATTTATAAAACTATTTAATCCATTATATAGTATGTTTGACCCCATTTCATGTAAGACGAACCAAGGTAAGGGAAATTTTTACCCAATTTTCATTCTCTGGGTTACCCATATGATTTATTGATTATGTGGTACATTGATTATTTGTAAAATGAGTATTTAATATAATACTTTCTATTATGTGTATCTAAATTTTTTACACATATTCCATTATTATTATTAAAAATAATTTCAAATATGTTATATTTGTACGAGATATTTCTTTAAAACCCAACTTTTAATTTATTTTTTTAAACGGAATGAATTATATGATGTAAGTGTTATTGAGTTATGTTTATGTTATGGATCTTGGAAATTTCATATGATGAATGTTTTGATATATATCTCCCTCCAATTCAATGGATGTTTTTATGTCAGAGGATGACTATATGATTACTCCAAATGTAATTGTGATGGTTACACCAAACGGTAGCAAAGAGGATTAGATTATAAGGTAGCCTTGAGGGTTGCATTATAAGTTAGATGTGAGGGATAAAAATCATAAGGATTAAATTATGTATAAAATAATAATTAATTAATTCCCTAAGTTACATTTATATTTTTATTTGTGTTCTCCATGTTTTATTGAAATCTCATGTTTTCACAAAGTATTATATAATACATATTTTGTGATAAATATGTATTTTTTAAAACAATTTCATATGATTGTAAGTATTCCTGTAATAATGGGTTCCCTAATTCTTTTTGAATCCTTTAACAATATTTTTTTTCTCATACCATGTATTAAAAAGTTTTTCAAAATGTTTAAGGATGGGTATGTGAAATGTAGATTCCAAGATGAATGTTGTTGAGACATTTCATGAAAAAATTTAATATTTTAATTAAAACCTTTTGTATTATGAAAAAATGGATATTGATTTAGTAGATTAATATTTTTATTATTATGGGTTGATATGATTGAATTTTTTCTTAAATTACATTTACTGTAATTCAAAAATATCTTTGCGAATGTATAGAAGTGAATTATAAAGGAATATACTAGATTATGCAATGTTTCTGACTGGTTCTTTATAGTAGAAATCATAACATATTTTAGATAACATTACGTGTTAGGAAGATCAAAATAGAATAAAATAAACTATTTTTACATTATTTTAATTTTTAAATTACATATAATTTAATGATTACCATGTTGCTTCATCAATGATATGTCTCTGGAAAATGGTTTTCCATATATGAAATAGTCATGAAAAAATAGGAAGGCACTGAGAATATGATATCTTTCTGTATCCTCAACCATGAATGGTGGGAATTGGAACAAAATAGTTTATGAAAATAATGACCCAGTTGAAGTAACATATAAACACTGGGGGAATCTATGGATGAGAACAACCAGAGCTACCACAATTAAAGAAGATTGTAGTAGACCATTTTATGATGCAACACCCTTCTACTTTTAGTGGATCTTATGAACCAGTGGAGGATGGAGGATAGAAGAAAGAACATGAAATTATATTTTATGTTATGGTGTGGTCCAATAATCAAATAGTAAGTATTTCTATTTTTAGTATACAAGGTGATGCTATAATGTGGTGGTCAATGGTGAATAATATTAGACAAAACACGGATATTACTGTCTTGAAATGAGATGAAATTAAGAATATATAACATTATTTGTTTCAATGGTGGTTTTCATAAGATAGAAAATCAATTCATTGAGTTGAATTAAAAATAAAATAATTCAATGGTGGTGAATGAAGAAAACTACACTTGATTGTCAATGTATGGTCAAAATGTTATTTAAGATATTTAGATAAAAACCAATAACTTTTACTCAAGAGTGAAGCAAAGATATCAATGGGAATTCACCTCCAATGAATTGAAAAATAATGAATTTTTTTTATTTATGATGAGAGGGTAGAAATGATGTTTTATGTTGATCATATTAAATAATAAAGAATATGTTGTAGATGTGGTCCAAATGCCAAATAATGGGTAAGAATCAATCAATGAAGTTTGATTGTAAGAATGTATAGTTTTCAGTTTGTGAAATGTGCAATGAAAATCACCATGGGGAATGCCTTCACTAAACTGGTAAGCGGTATATATGTGGTAATTCTGGACATGCGGGCCATGATTATAATGAATATGATTTAAATATTAACAGTGATAAAAAAATAAATTCTTTTTAATTTTGTTGAGATGAGTCATTATTAAAATACCTTCCCAATTAAATATCTTGATGATGGAAAACAACCATATTATAAACAAAAAGGTGATGTTATATCCTTTTTTACAACACTATCAAATGTCAGGATGTCCAATGAAGTGGTATAACATATATTTTTTGTTCACTAAAAAGTTTCTAATATCTTGTTTGATTTGGGTTCTACACATTATATTTTTTATGAAAATGTTTCTATTAAATTGGATATTTCACCTCAAAAAATGAATCAAAAAATTGTGGTTAGGACACCAGTGGAATTATTACAGAAAAAAAGAATTATAAATATCATTCCAATGTTTCATATGGAGTTATATTAACTAAAATCATTGTAGTATTTACTATAGTAGAGTTTGATGTTAATGATGGTATAGATTTGAATTTTGTTTATCACTCTAATATTGATTGTTATGCTAATGATGTATTATTAGAAAGAGTTTCAATTTTCATACAATAATGAACTCAAAAAATTGATAAGATATTAATAATCTAAGAATGTTTAAAATGCTATAAATTAATGTTATCTTTATATTGTTTTTAAAAACATTGGAAATATTCATATTAATGATACGCCACTGGTAAATGAATAACTAGATGTTTTTTCCTGATGAGTTACCCAGTTTTATACCTAATAAGAAAGATGAGTTTAATATTCACTTGGTTCTTAATGCTTAGCCAATTTCAAATCCCCAATATCTAATGGTTCATGTGTAACCTCTTTAATTGAAAAGACATCTTCATGAGTGTCTTGATATATACTTCATTCATCCTAGCTCTTCACCATGGGGTTATCTTATTTTACTCATTAAAAATAATGATGGTTCTATGATACATTTTATTGATTATAGATATTAGAATAATATTAATATTAATAATAAGAATCTATTTCCTCATATCAATGAATTTTTATATTATCTTTAGGTAGATCAGAATTTTTCCATGATTGGCATGAGATATATGTACTACCAGTTAAAGGTGATGTATAGGGATATCCCAAAAATTGATTTTCTTACAAGAAATAGTAATTATGAGATTTATTTTACGCACTTTAGATTGAAAAATTCCCATGAAATATTTATATATCTTATGGATAAAATATTTCATAAATATTTGGATAATATTTTTGTTGTTTCTATTGATCATATTTTTGTCGTTCCAAAAATTTATTAAGATCAAGAAAAACATTTAAGGGGTTTATTACAAACTCTCATTAAAAATAAGTTGTATGGAAAAAATTAAAAATGTTATTTTTTGTAACAACATATTTCACTACATGGTCAGATTATAAAAAAGTAAATAATAATGATTGATCCTGCCAAAAAAAGTTGAATGAATGACCAAGAACTACAAATGTTATTGAGATTTTTAGTTTTCCTAGATTAGCTGGGTTTTAATGTGGTTTTTTAATAACCCCACATGGTTGTCTAGACCTCTATCTAAGTTAACAATAAAATGGGATAAATTTATTTGTAAAAAATAATATGATGTTTGTTTTATGGAAATGAAGAAGATATTGGGGAATGATCATGTTTTGCACAATCTTCAAGAAAAGGTTAATTTCTCATCGACTAAGATGATTCATTAAAGGGGAATGGTTTTGTTCTAATGAAAAATGATCAAATAATTTCTTATGATTCATTGGAACTAAATTCTAATGAGGTAAATTATAACATACTTGAATTTTATTTATCATTTATGATTTTCACCTTGAAATATTGGATGCATCATTTATACAGATCTTAATGTGAAATACATACTAACCATAAAATTATGAAATATATATTCACTAAGAAGGATTTAAACATGTGGTAGAGAACATGGATTGAAATAATAAGGGATTATGATTAAACTATCAATGTTCATCCTAAATGTGAAAGCAAAGGGTTTGATTCGTTGAGTTGAAAATATCATGCATCATTAGCCAAGTTATGTTTGGAACAAGACTCCTTGATTGATGAATTGATTAATTTTGTATTGGAAGTTATTGGTGTAGGTAATTCCTCTATTTTTTTATTGTTTCGGTGCCTTCATCTCTACCATATATTATTGTGTAAATGTATAAGTTAGATCATGAAATATATAAAAATGTAGAATTAGTGAAAAGAGTATGTTTCCCGAATTTAATGTTAATGAAAAATTTTATTCCAATTTCAATAGATATATGTGTGTTGTTGGATTCATAGATGAAAAAAAATTTCTTATGTAGACCATAGTTACTCTATTTTCATTTCTTCTTAGTGAAAAAATATGTACATAGCCCTTGGGTGTATTACTGTTGGGATAGAATGAAAAGAGATTTTGTGTATTTTACTATGAAATCATTGACATGTCAACAGGTCAATATAGAGTGAAAATTAGAAAAGGGGAATCTTTAGCCACTATTAGTGCTAGAGTGGAAATAGGAATATATATATGGACATCATACTGGTATAACAATGAAATATTTAGGGTAATAATGTTATCTGGGTTATTTTTTACCGACTGGATAAATCTACATATTTCCTTACTATTAGAGATATTATGACTCTAGTGGATCTTTCCAAAATTACATCAAAGTGAATGTTATATTTCATGGAGTTTCTCTATCCATTGTACCGGATCGTGATCCAGGGATTGTTTTTCAAACTATCAGAAAGGACAACATATGATGTTGGGTATGAAATTAAACGTCCACACTTCTTTTCATCCTCAATATAATAAATAGACCAAGATAACAATTCATACATTGGATGATATTATTTGATCTTGTTCCATGTAATACCAAGGATACTGGGATCAACATCATTATTTTGTTGAGTTTCCTAATAATAAAATTTTTCATTCCAGTATATAGATGGATCCTTTTATAAAATTAGACGAAATCATTATTTATATCCATCTTTTTGCAATTTTGTTGAGGAATGGAAGTTGATGGTACCACAATTAGTAGTGCTAGTGCCTATGAAATTGATGATGATTCAATAAAATATGAGCACAACTCAGAGTAGGTAGAAGAGGTATGCATATAATAGAAGAAAAAACATTTATTTTGAGGTAGGTGAATATGTTTTTCAAAAAATATCACCATGGGAAAGTGTTATGCATTTTAAAATAATAGAATGATAAGTCCAATGTTTATTTTACCATATGAAATCCAAGATAATGTTGGACTAGTCTCCTATTATGTATCTTTTATTCCATGTTTATCTCAGGTATATAATTTTTTTCTTATTTCAATGTTGAAAAAGTTTGTACCAGATTAATATAATGTTTTGATCCTAGGAGTTGTTCAGTTGGAAAAGAACCATTCTCATGGAGAGAAACATGTTAGAATTATTGATCATGGAGAGAATGTATTACAGAATATGGTAATACATTATGTTATAGTTTTGAGGTGAAACCACATAGGTGAAGAAGCAATATGTGAATATTATAATGTGATGAGGCAATGATACCCCCACTTGTTTAATATGTAAATAAAAATTATGTGGGAGAAATTTTTGATGTTTGAATGAATGAAATGAAACCTGTACATATATAATATTTTTTTTCATTTTGTAATAAAAAATTTAAATTCATTATAAATTAATAATAAAATTAGTAGAATATATAGAAATTATGGAATTTAAACTGATGGAATAGTAAATTGACCATAGAAATTGTAACATTTACATTAAGAATTGAACTTTTGATAATAGAATATTACCTCACCTAATAATGTATAAAAACAATTTATCCATATTATAATTGAAAATATGATATATATTAATATAATTGAACAAGTAAATATATATATTTTTAAATTAATAGTTACATGTTTTTATTATATAAAGAAATAAATATTTAATTACAAAAATATAATAAATATAATGATTTAGAAGAATTTTTTTTTCATAAAATAGATCCATAAATTAATATATGTTTTATTATGATTATTGGATAAATTTTTTTGACCTAGATTTTTTTTTCAAGGTGTTATCAAATTAGTTATACTTTTAACATTGCTATTTTTCAAATAAATGATGTTTTTAATTGAAAATTATTTTTTTTAATATATAAAAAATTAATTTTCATAATTTGGAGTGTATATTTAATTTTAAATTTTTGAAAATTGATTGAGTTGATTTTTTGGGATATTTTTGAATTACTTGATTTTTTGGTGAAAAGTTAAATATTATAATCTACGATATAAGACAAATACGTGATTTGTTAAGTCATGGGTTATTTAAGTCTGATATAAGCCTACAATATTAAACAATCCTTCATTATTTTAATATATATGGTGATAATTCTGAAAATATTCATATTCAAGAGCCAAATTAATAAACTAATGAATATAATAATGAGAAAACAATCATCTCCTATACTATAAATAACTCCTCTCACCACCAATTACCCTCAAACATCAATGCCTTTTTTCTTGATTAATTTCTATAGAAATCAATAAACAATCCTCTTCCCCACATCCAATACCTTCTAGTCTCACCAAAATCCAAATATCGAGGGCCTTAAGAAGGGTTTCAAAGATGATAATTCATGAGGTAAAAATCTTCTTTCATATTCATTTATTTTCATTTCAATTATTTTTTTTCCTATATTGTCTTCACTACCCATTATCCATGAGGCATAAAATATCCATTATCATATATATAATGGAATTTTATCATGAATATGTAAATATTCATAATCATTCTTCTTCTCATATCCTTTTAATTATAGAAAATAAATACATCATATGTGATGTGACGTTTTACCGACATCATTGATGATGTGTTTTCAATTTCTATTTACACCTTCGAGCCTAGTAATAAAACCATTATTGTGGTTAAATGTTATTTTATTATATATTAAATATTTTAAATAATGTTCTAGAAACAATATATAATCATGATATTGAATTTATTGATTTGACATCATAATGATAATAAAAACCACTAAAATAGATCAAATCATTCTCATTAATGTTTTAACTAATGAATAATATTCATATAAAAAAGGTTAAATGTTATAATATAAAATTATGGAAACATGTTAACAGAATTTTCTTCAACATATATAGTTTTTCTTATATTCAATAAGATTATCCATAATGAACCAACCGTGGAAACCATGAAACAAATTCCCCAAAGACAATAAAAATAACATAATATTATTAATAAATGAGTGTAAATATTTTATAAGAATATCATATATGTAATTATGAAAAAAATAATTTTTTAATGCATTAATAACAGTCTTTGAACTGTTATATATGAGGTTTGAACACATTTGATGTAAGATGAAACTGACGTTTGGGAATTCATAACCAAATTTTGATTCATTGGGTTAACCATCTGCTTTATTGATTATGTGGTACTAATATTATTTATGAATTGAAATTTTATTATATTATGTTATATTATGTGTGTCTAATTGTTTTTCATAGATTCCATTATTTTTTTATCAATCATACTTCCTAATAATTGATATTTGAAAATGAATTTTTTTTAAAATCATCATTTAATTTTATTTCATTGTTATGGAAATGATTTATATAATGTAAGTGTTCTAGTTTTATAATTTTTTCCTAGTTCATGGGAATTTCTTATGAAGAAGGTTGATGAATATATCTACCTCTAATTATTTGGGTTTTTTTATGTTTGAGGTCAACCATTTGGTTACTCCAAGTATAACTATGATGGTTACACTGTAAGGTAATAGGTATGATTCCATTATAATGTAGCCGTGAGGGTTACATTATAAGGTAGATGTGACAATTAAAAATCATTTGGTATCAATTATTGCTAAAATAATAATTAATTATTCCCCCATGTTATATTTATGGAATTATTTATGTTTTCTATTTTTTTTATGGAAATCTCTTTTTTTTCAAATTTATTGGGTGAAGAGTATGTATTTGTGAAAAGTATTTCCTATATTTATAAGAACTCAAGTATTAATGTTCTCTCTCCATCTTTTAAAATCCTTAATAAATATTTTTTCTAATCCCATATTTTAAAATATTATTCATTGTGATTAAGGATAAATAAGAGAAAAAAAATAATCCAAAATGAATGTAGTGAATCCTTTTCATGAAAAGATTTCAGGTTTTATTAAAATAATTGAATTTTGAAAACATTTATATGTTATTATTATTATATAATATGTAATATTTTGGTATATTATGTGTGAATTTTTCCTATCTTTATAATATTATAAATTTAAAATATCATTGGACTTGTAAATAAGTGAATTCTGATGGAATTTATATGATTATGTAATGTATAAGGTCGAGTCATTATATAATGTCAAGTAATATTTTATAATCAAAGAATCATAATTATATAAAAATTATCATATATATTAATAAAATCTTTTTTTATAACCAATCATGAATTATGGTGATGGAAAATGAATAATATCACTATCTGGAGGTGGTAGTTAACACATATGCATGAGAGATACTTTCAATCCCCATTTTATGGAGAAGAGGTTTGAAATGGTTATAAAATAATTATAATAAAATATTAGTATACTGGTTATACTATATTTTTATAGTATTATGTATTCAAATTCATTATATGATATGAGATATGAATAAAATTGAATGATTGTGGTTGATATTTGTACCCCTTAATTGAGTGACCTGTTGTTGCTTCAAACATAAGACATGAAATATTTGTCTAAGATTAAGACCAATGGATCTAGGATGAACGGAAGAAATATAAGAATATTTTGGATCGAGTCATGGAATATCTAGAAGATAATTGTGTTTGAATAAGGATAGTGAATAGGATTCATTTTCTATGTCAGGGGATGGACACCCAAGGAAATATATAAAATATTTCAATAATATAAGGTCGCATTCATGTGAAAGTGAATCATAGTGGACATTAATTTTATGATAGGAATTGATAATGAAGAAATAATGATAATAAAAAGAATTATTAAATTTTAGAAGCCATGTATAACCTTATCTCTGGAGTTCACCCACTCCAGTTAAACTGTTTTTAACTATAACTGGGGTTACAATATTTCACTATTTTTACTATACATTATGAATTAACATTTATTCATCCAGATTTTATTATATTAATATTGATAATTAAAATTATCAAATCAATTATATATGATTAAATTTATATAAGTGGAATAATATTATATTAAATAAGTATGAAAAATGGAAACAAAATTACATATACAAATTAGATTTTTTAATCAAAAAATGAATTTACTTCACTAACATGCCTTTTAGTAATAATAAAATGAATGTAAAAAATATATTTAAACATTAATATTTAAATTTCAGTAAAAAAATTAATCATAATATATTAATTTAATTTAGTAATTTAAAAAAATATTTCTTGTATTAAAATATATTTAAAAAAATATATTTTAATCTGAAAAAATGATCTTATACCCAAATAAAGAATCTATTTATTCTAATAGAATTAATTTAATTATTAAAAATTTAAGAATACTTATTTAATGTCAATATATAATTCTAAAGGTAATATAATTTTAAATTACATGATGTATTGACATGAAATGATAGTTTATAAATATATATATATTTTCATTATTCACTAAAATGTAAATATTTTTAGAAAAATCATAAAAATCCTTTCTATAATATTAAAAAAATCATGATTTAAAAAATTATATACTTTTAAATTAACACTCATTTAATAAATTGTAGAAATAAATTATAATTTTCATATAGAAAGTGAAATAAAACTCATTTTTTAAGAAAAAATATTTTTTTGTAATAAATTGAATTTTCTAAAAATTAGATGCATATTTATTATAAATTAATTAATAAATTTAAATTATTTTATTAATTTATAGATAATTTTCATAATATTTATATTTTTATTCATATCATATTTTTAAACAAGTAGGTTTTTATAATATTCTATATCGTGGATTATTTAAACCCAGGATTGCGTATAAGAAAATAAATCGAATACATCATTTTTATTTTAAAAAAATACATATAAAATCATTGGATCTATCAACATAGATTGATGAAAATGGTATGAAAAATAAATTATGATGTATATATACATGAATATTAAGGGATAAAGTTATATAGGGATTTTATTATTAGGTTGCATATCATGGAGACATTTACATTTATATTTATGGTTGGCTTAGCATGTTTTTAGACCCTAACATTTGATAAATGTTATTTATTCTTAATTCCCAAGATAAATGGATGGGAAGATCACAAACTATGTTTTTTAACAAACATTTAAAAATTCTATATATATTTACCATATTGAAGAAATATTATTCATCTATATGGTTTAAGGATTATTGATGATTGGTTGATCACCAATATCAATAAATGTTTATTTGATAGAATATATGTGAGTTAAATATTAAATAAAAATTTATTTAAAATTTTATTGAACACAATATTTATTTACTTACCTGGGAATAATTTAGATATATCTATTTTTTCAAATAGTATATATTCAGGGTCTAATAAATAGTGAGGATGAAAGACAAGACAATTTGATGGAATTGTGAAAATGATATATTAAATATCATTTTAATTAATAATATTTTATTTATTAAATAAATTTTATTTATTTATAAATTATTCAAACACATTTTAGGTAAATAAAATTATTCTTATTATAATTTTGAAACATGGTTTTTTATGGTATAGGAAATAATAAATTCCCATATGAAATTATTTATTCCTTAAACTTATATCTATATAAAAACTGATATTTTATTCTTATTAAAGTTATAATTTTTTTAGTATATACTTTATATATTACTATATAATTTATTTGTTTTTCTTTAAATGTTTCATGAAATAATGGTTGTATCAACAACCTAGTATTTATATATTAAAAATATTTACAATATTAAATTATGTTCTCACATATTTATTGAGTTAAGGGAATTCCAATTGAATAATGTCTTGGATGGGAAATAAAAGACACATTTTGAATTAAAAAAAGTATATTGTACCTGAGTTATGACAAAAAAATATGTATGGATTATGTTTCATGTCAATGTAATTTTATAAGTATTAAATAACACAAATTAAATTCATTAAATTAACTTATTATAATGAATGTATCACATTGACATTTACCGATATAAGTTCCATGTTATATACAATCATCAACATTAGTAGTATAAAATTATAACAATGATAGGGGTATCATCATTGAGGGAAAAAATGTCCATCTATAATCAAAAGAATAATCGATGATTAGAAATTGAATTCAATAGATGTCACTGTCAATGATATACTTCATTTATTTTAGCAATGATAGTGACACCAAATTGTTCTTTATTAAAGACAAATCTAATAACCATGCATTTATTATTTAGTTGGGCGTTGTTTTACTAAAATTTTTGGTTTCTAGTATGGATTGTTATTTCATATTTGAATCCATATTTTCATAATCCATTGAAATATACCAGTAATTTAATTTAATTTTTTTGTTTTATAATTTAGACTTGGAAAATCATTAGGACGAATTAATTTTTTTTATTGATTATAAGTTATGGATGGATTTTCATGGGCCATAGATGAACTATGATTTTCTTTTTAGTCAACCATTTTTACTCCCATTTTTAATGTCATCCTATTATTGGATGGTAGTTGGATAGCCAAAAATGATTGAGAAAAAAATAAAATCCAAGATTATTGTTGATTTTGGTGGTTGAAAAATGATGCATTGATTTCTAGAATATATTATGAACCATGGTTGATTTAGGGTAAAAAATGGATGGTTGAGTACTTAAATTAAGAAATAGAAGTTATATGCACGATGAATAATTTAAAAGACAACAAAATTAAAGTTTCTTAGTGATTAGATGTAGGAAATTTATAACTGTAGATAGTTTATTAAAAATTGGGTACTTGGAATAAGCATTAAATGAGATTCATAGTGAGGCTGATATATCTGTGAAGATACAAGAAGAAATAAATTAATGTCGTCAGTAATACAAAATAATCACCACGTGTTCTAGAAGAAAACTCACATTATAATATTCATAATATAGAGGATAGGGTTTTGTAACGGACGTAAATATCACAAAACATGTCCCTTGTGTATAGATAATGTCACACATCATGGATAATCATGTCATGTTGAGAGAGTACATTCCTAAGACCCCATCGGGTCCCGTGTTCCATGTTTCCCCACCAAATTATATTTACATGGATTCATTCATGATAGGATAGGTGTTGGGACAAACCTAGGTGATGATTTTGATGTACATCCCATGTACCCCAAAAGACACTACATTAATACTTCTATATTATTCAACCTCTTATTATTTCATTATTTAGGAAATGGATTTTTTGTCATGTACAATATATTTTAAGCATAATTCCACATTGTATGGGATTGTGGAAATTATTTATGAATTAGAGATGTGTACTGAGGTGGTTCCAGAATTATTTAACTGTGAGAACTTTTTTCTTAATCTGGGAATCAATTTTGATTTCCAAAGTGATATCAGGTTTATAAACCCTTATGATGGTAATCTCATGTTTGGGAATTTTCACCCATTTATTATAGAGATATGATTTGACCCTCCCCTCCTAAACACCCAATATTGTTGTTGTATTATCTATAGATTGAAACCCTATAATCATAAATCATATAAGAGGCATGGGTTTTTCACCCTCTTTGGTTCGGCACCCCCACTGGTCATTACACACCATCGAAGAGGCATGAAAATATAATATTTGGTGTGTTTTACATTAAGATACTAGCATTTAGACAACAAAATCAGTCTTCTTGGAAAAAAATTCATTATCCTCTGTTATCTATGATGATTGAGATCTTACTATATCTCAATATTTAGATTATTCTATGAGTATAATAATTTTTGGGTCTCCCCCTGCCCACAAAAACCTACCATCCGTTATAATATATCCATTTATTTTTATTGATTCCCCTTCAGTGTTAATGTTTTCTGTTGGTTATGTATATAATCACCACTACATGGGATGTTTCCATATATTTCCTTTCATATAAACATGATAGCTAGTTGGATGGGGACCATGGTAGTCTTTATGTAGGTGAAGCGTAGCATTATTCGGTAATAGTGATGTTAGGCAATGGTCAGTATAGATTTTTAGGATAAGGTTGTAGACTCCATGTTAAGAGTTATCATGGAACATCCCTTTCTTTATACATAGGTGTATATTCTTCCCATTTCATATTTTTCTTTTATTTTCATCAATTCAATCATGTTATTCTTATAGGTTATCAAATGAACTATTTTTAACATTTTTTAGTACTATATAATTTATCTTGTATTATTGTGATATACATGGGTATGGGTGTGGGAAAAGGTTCATTATCTTAAGGCCTCCCATTTATGTGTTATTCCAACTCATTGATAATAATTATATTTAGGTCTATTGGAAGAGGTATTGGTGTGTCACTCTTTGGTTACCACTGGTCTAGGTGATTCTTAGATTAACCGATTCATGATGAATTTTTTATATTCCTAAGGTTTCACATTCATGGGCTTTTAAAAATAACGAATTAGATGAAATAAATAATTATATTAATTAATTTATATAATTTAATAACATATATATTTACATTTATTTAATACATAATATATATAAAATTTATGTTAACTTCATAAACATGGAGATAAAAATTGGAATATCATCAATGTTAGGAAAGTAATATTATACATTTAATATGAAGATGTTTATGGATCATCAATCAGATTCTACAAATCTCATAGCGAATAAAATAATTCATGGATTTCACATATTATTGTTACATTAAATTAGTAATCATTATTGAAATATCCAATCATTATGTAGGGATAATTATTTATGGATTTATTTTCTATTATATTATTTTTCTATAAGGGATTATGACTTATGGTTTAAATTACCAATTTTCAGACTAGGGAATGACCTCTTCAATTTTAAATTTTATGTTTTTCATATGGACCTAGAAAATAATTATTCCAAATTTATTATTTTTTTCATTAAAAATGATGATCATGTTGACAACGACCATCTATGAAGCCCTCATTCTAATTGTCCCTTTTTTACACTCATTTTTTCACTTGTTCTTCATTAGAATGTGGTAGTTCAGTGATGTGATTTCCAATCTATTTCGTAACATGATAGAAGCTATGAATCATATTCGTTTTTGGATTAGTTGTTAATATAAGTAAAATTATAAAGTAATTGTTGATATATAATGGATTTATTGTGAAAAATTACGAATAAAACCCCTATACGATAATGGAGGCATGACGAGAAACATCTATGTCTATGGAAATCTCATTTTCTAGACACAGGGGGATGAAAATAAATTATCAGAGACAATTAATTCATAATCAGAACCTTGGAAATAGAATTGTGGGATATACAAGGTTATATAAATAGTAGGGTGATTATTTGGGAAGATATAATCTATGGAATTACAAACAAAAATCCATGTTTTCCAAAAGAACACAGGTTGGGTAGTCTAACATCAATAGTCAAATATGGATTCTTATTTGTGTTAATTACAACATAACAATGTAATGGGACAATAATTTGTGTTAAATTACATAGATAATCAATCCTTGTATATGTAATACATTCCTAGGATCATGAGTGTTCATACAAGATGTGTTCCCAAAAGAACATGTTGTGTAATGCTACCGAGATAGTCGAGCAGCGTTCAAGGTGTACACTTTATGGACCTTGGGAAGTCCCAAATATCCTATGCCCACATCCAAGTGTTATTTAAATGGGTTTTAACTAGTAATTTTATGTGATGTAATATGAACAGTTTTTGATTTAAAATTACACACTATTTACACAAAGGTGCACTCTTTGTATTGTATCCAGAATTTTTGGCCTCACGTATATCCTTCTTTATGACTCGGATTTGAGCTCATGAGTAGTATATTATGGGGTTAATTTATTTTGGAAATTATAGAAACCTCTTTTTAGAATCATATACATCACGTGAGGTATAATAATATGTTTTCAAAATTTATTAAAATTAAAATTATTTGAGGCTCTACTCTAATCTCCTTAGTGAAATTGAGATTGGAGACCCCCATGATAGAATGTGGCCATTTGGAAATGGGTACACCATTTAATATAAAGATAGTAATATAAAACCATCCCCAATACACCCCATGAGGTGTAGCTTCCATTTTTATAATGTTTAACCCTCTCTCTATGGAGTATATAATAAGTATGGGTCCTTCGCCATCTTGAGGTCCACACCCTCATAGTCACGGATTTCCATCTATAAGGTGATAATAACAGATATCTAGTAGAGTTTATTTTGGGCTACATGAATATGGAAGAATCTAGAACCTGGAGATTTAAACATATTCATCATCCTTGGTTGGATGTGACTATCATGATCCTCCCATCTCTCTCTCTCATCATTTGATTTATTCTATGTAGATATCTGTTCTTGGGTGAATTTCTTCCCTACACACATATCATGGGGGTTTTGAGAGCTATGTTTTTCAATTAATTACTTTTTGGATGATAGGTTTTCTCAATAGCTATGTATATAATCAGCATTTCATTTTATTTTCATTCATGTGTTATATCTTCTATAGTAAATGATAATTTAGACAATGACCATGGTATGCCTATTTTCAGTAGATATTAACAGTAACTGGTGATAGTTATCTCAGTTGGTGAGGTTATTAGTTTTTATAAGTGATATTTTAACTCCTAAATATTATTTAGGTTGGTATATACCATCATTTATATTTGGTCAAGTAATTTCATCATTACATACATTTTTTATATTTTTATTTCCAAAGTCTTATATTTCATAAAGGTTATCAAAGGATTTATTTTCCACTTGGGATGGTATGGTATAATTTATCCAAAATTCATATGATGTACATGGATGGATATTTGGGTCTAAATTATCATTATAAAAATTCCTTCTTTTTGTGTTATGTTCCATGTCATCAGTAGTCCCCCAACAAACGCCTTTAGATATTAACTAGTTGTGTCCCTCTAGGCCTACCATTAGTGGGGATGAAATCCCATTGGTTGTAGTCATTATAGAGTTGTATAATAGTGCATATTTCTTAGGGATGGTTGTTGGAGTTACATGTGTTATGGATTCTACTTTAGGAATAATGAGAAATTTTGTTTAGGTGTTTAGAGATTAACTCTCAGTTTAGGGAACCCAGGGATAGTGTTGCGGCTTACATAACCATCCACTAAACCTTTGATAACCTATTTTATGACTCTATACACAATAACACCAATTAATGGGAAACCATTTGTACATGAATGATATATGATTATTTTATTAACTAACATGTCATAATTATGACATTTTCCAATAAGTTTTCATCTATTTATGTTACATATTATAAATTTTTAGAATGTTTCCATGGTGAAAACCAACCATGATACTTAGAGAAGGTCATTATGTCATCCTGTTCAGTGATGATTTCCCATTATAAGGATATTTTCTTGATTTTTATATATATGAGAGTATATATTAGTGATTCACCATATAAGTGGCATGTGTAATTTCCTATAATAGTTAGGATTATTTTTATATTTATGTTGAGAATCTGATAGTTTGTGAGGGATTGGATGACGATGAACATAATATTATCATACTACCCCAGATTTAGTAGTAGTGATTGATAAGGGTTCACATTGAGCTAGAATGTTAGGATGTAGAATAATTACATGACCTAGTGGTTTATTTTTTCCTACCATTTTAGAAATAAACCAATTTTATACTTGTTCTTGTACCTATTCCAATTCTTATTGTGGAAAATCACAAGTGGTGTTTGGTCAACCAATCGCAAAATGAGACAATCCTTGAAAGAAAACAATTTCATGAACATGTTCACTGATAAATATTAACCATTATCCTTTTTCTCTCTATGAATCAATGTTAATATAATATTGTATTATGGTGTTATGGAAATAATAGAGTATGCATCGAGATTCCAAATCTATACACACTACATTATCGATATAATGATATATGGAAACTTCAATGTAAAGATGTTTGAGAAAGGACACTATATGTAAATCCATGCAAACAAACTCTCTCAATTTATTCCACCAATGTTACGGTACTAGAGTTGGATTTGGTTATGATGAGATTATAAGAAGAGTATAATTTGGAAATATGAGTTTAAAATAGTCATCATAGAATAGTTTAATTTTCTTCTATTGTAAGATTTAAAATTTAGTTTTATGGAATAAGAGGTATTTGAACAAGAATTCTTAGTATTGAGGATAAACAACATTGGGTTATGTGTACACATGGTTAGATAATTAGAATAATTAAATTATTTAATTTTTTCAACTATCTAACATATCTGTTTCATCAAATTAAATGATCATTATAGCAGCTCTACATGGACATTCACATAACACATAAAGATATTAATGGGGATATTATCATCTCTGGGAATGGAACCACTGATATCTAGTAAATGAATCATCATGGATCATATATCCGATTCAATGGACCTAACCGTCAATAACTGTTTTCCTGGATTTCACTAATTTCAGTAACATGGAATCAATATATTTTTTTATTGACAAATTGATTAGTTAGGACCCATTAATTGCATAATTTATCCCAATAATTTCATAATTTTATCACATATTACAATTTATTTCTTATAATCCCAATTTTCATCCCCTTGGATTGATAACCTTAATTTTATTGTTTTCATTTTTCCTTCTCCCTAAATAATAATTTCCCAAAATTTATCCTCATCTTTTGTTTCTTTGAGACTAATTGATGGTTTTTTGTAGTATGCATCAAAACACAAATCATTTTTAAGGTTCCATAATTCCCTCATTCCTCATATGATGATTATTTTATATAGTAGGCTAATTATTTGAGGACCAATCTAGATCATGAAATGATCAATCCCAAATATTCATGTTTATTTTCATGATTGGTGATAAGGAGAGAAATTGTTTGATGGAGTAATGATCTATGGTGGAGGCATAATGTATAGAGTAGGTATGAACCATATGACAATTATTGAGGTGTTATGGATTACATCACATTCAGAAAAATACCGTTTTCTGACCACAGATGGTGGGAAATATTTCACTAGATATGTTTCCTTCATTAACAGATACTTATATGAAGCTTAAGGAGAGAATCAGGAGGATATTTGTGCAAGTGTTAATAGTTTACAAGATAGACTTTACTACCTATGAAATTCTTGAATACACCCCATGTGTTCCAGAAGAACACATGTATATGGAATATGAGATTCCTAGCCAAGTTAAATATAACATACCCACATATTGGACCCATAAGATTTGTGAGCCTACATGGTTAGGTAAGATATGTATAAGGGGTTCAAAACCATGACCATGAGTTGGAATAGAATTAAATTCCATATAATAATATATATTTTATGCTACCCAAATTTGATCCTTGTTTAGATATTTTATACATGGGAGCACAAGTAGTCTCAAAAACCATGTAAATTATTATACATTCAATTGTAGGATAAATGTCACAACCATGTGATTAATATGTATTACACCCTTTAAATTGATTCTATAATTTTCCACCTCCTAGGTCTCCTTCATTGGGATTTATATTTTGTATCACAAGTAGTCTATTATATGTAAAATTCAATATAGGATTTGATGGAGACCTTTCTATTGGAATCAAAAATATATGTTTATTTAAAGAGAGTGGTTATCTACTTTATTAAATGTCATATAACATTTTGACTCAATTGTGTTCTCTAGAGGGACATCAAGTTTGTCATCCAAATTAATAATTCAGAGGTTAGGGTCATGGTCCCATGTTTTAGGTATATATTATTTTAGCAAGAATAGTCCCCTCCCCCAAACCTCCATAAACACCTCAGGGAGTGGGTCCTCTGTCTATGAATTGTAACCCACTCACCATAGATCAAAGATGAGTTATAATTCCTATGCCCACTTTGGTCTATTACTCCCTTGAATGTAAAATTCTCCCAATAAAGCATGGTACCCCCTTATCTACCGAGGTTTAAGTTGGTCTACTAGCTTTGGCATAGAATCAGAACCTAGATATGGTTATATACTCCCCATCCTTAGCTAGAAATGAACACCATGTGATTCCTCTTTCCCTATTTTGTTTCTTTAATGATCATATTAGTTTTTGCGTTTATTCCCAACCCCACCTTTTCTTATAAGTTGATATGATAGTATGTTTCTATTTATTCCTATTTTTTTTCTAGTAATCCCACTACATGTTAATATACTCAACCCTTCATTGAAACTTCTTACACATGTATCTTCTCACATAAAAGACATGAAGATAGATAACAGTCGTGGTAGCCCTAGTGCTAGTGTAGTTTACCAATAAATAGTTATAATATTCATTGAATGTGATTGGTAATGATAATTGGGAGAAGGATTACACCTTATTTTCAGTAGTTAGGTTGTGAATTCTATTTAATTAAAATTATGGGTTTATTTTTCCAATTTCATAGTTTTTAAATATTTTTTTACTATATAGTAGATTATATTACATATTATCTCAATAATTGGTCTCTTTTTAGGTTATTATAATTTTATATATCCTTAATTGTTATGAGGTGGAATGTGGTTCTCACATTTATAGTTTCATTATGATAAGGCTTCTCATTTGAGTGATATGCATTTGTCGAATAATTGTCCATCCCCTGGACAGATATATCTTCCTTTATAACAAATACTCTATATTCATTAAGATAATTACATGCATAATAAAATAGAATTTTTTAATGTGACATTTATTGACATCATGGGCTATATCATCACATGAAAAATTATCAATAACATATTCCATATGGGAAGTTAGTATATAAATACAACATATTACAGAATTTTTAAATTGGTTCTCATCATGTTTCCTCCAATTATAATATTTTTACATTGTTAATTTTATATAAATTTAATTTTTTGTTAATTTTTTTAGAAAATTATATTATAATAGAATCTCATGGACTGTATGGATCAAAATTAAGATAAACAATTTGATTTTTTATGAAAGTTTATTCATTATTGTTTTTTGTATTTTATCAAAGTATTGAATGATTGAAATGAAAGATATTTTATTAAATAAACACATGTTTTATGTATCTACGATTATGATATTAGAATTACCTATGTATGGGAATGGTTTCTTTTTTTAATATGATTAAATTAAAATAATGAAATGAATTTCAATAATACATATTTTTTAAAGGAATGCATTTCTACAGTTTATAATATATAAACCCCTTTAATTAATATTTTGGTTCCTCACACATATATGTGACTAAAATCATATGTAATGGATAGAGATAATAGGTCATATGAATTGTTCTAATTATGTATTTGATGTGAAAAAAACAAAGAAGATACATAGGATAGTTGTTGGTATATTATAGTTACAAAAAATCATGGTTCAAGGTGTTTTTCTCTAGTTTCATGATTTGTTCTATCATCTTCTAGATAAACCAAAAATTAAAAACAATCAGGACCATTACATTTTATTAATTTATTTCTATTAGTTACATGATTAATTATTTATGGATTATTTATCCCGATAACATAATAAATAAATTCACAATCATGTAATGTGGAATTAAAATAAATTGGATTGTGTATAAATTTTTCTAGAAATGTCTAACCAATTATATAATACCACTTAATATTAAAAACCATATATTAAAAATAAAATATTAAATATAAAAATAATGATAAAAACCTCATATCTAATATTATATAAAACTCCTTCCACTAAATAGTTTGAAATCAAATCATAGTTCAATGTTCTTAAAAAATCATTGTTATAGGGATTTCAATTATCTAGGAATTAATAACCTATATTTTGGGTGGACATATGTTATTTGTTTCATTAAGGGTTGACCACCTATACAATTCATTGTGTAACTAGTAGGAAGTTGTTCTAGATATTTGTGTATATGATTTTTGGAATGGGGAACCTACTTAGTAGATCAACCAGTTGTATGTTAATAATGTTGGAATGTTACACCAACATTAAATCATTTAGAAATATTTTCCAACCCCCATCATAGGTATGATATTGGTAATCTAGATCCATCCCCTAAAAATATACACATGAAATGACATTCCTAAAACAATGATGAGGGTTATTGTATATTAATAAAATGGTGGGAGACCAGTGAATAAAATTTATTAAATCTTTTTTAATCAAGATAACAATTAAAATAACATCACATAAATATAGATAATGTAATGATAAGTCACCATTACACTATATTTAATAATTAAAATGATCATTTCCTCACAAACCATATTTTCAAGGGTAGTATTGTTGTTCCATTCATAGAAAAACTACTTGAAAATTCAATCTATGTACATAATTTTTCCTTACATGTTTAGTTACCTAATACAAAAGTGAAGGTGATAAGGATTCATATAAGATGTATATAGGGAAGATCTGACTATATATTATATTCAGATATTATTTTATGTGTAAAAATTCCACAAGGTAACACTCTAGTGTTTTTTTATTATGTTTTTTTGACAAAGTTGGGACCATGGTTAGTTGTATAGTTCGATGAGATTGTTGAAAATTATTGTTTTAAAATATGCAATTTTAAAAATGGATTTTATGGATCATCAGGAACACAGAATGGAAATATAGTAAATATTTTTTACTATAAGAGGATTCATAAACAAGAATTTTTATTGTGTGCTTCACGAAGAGTTGGAGACTCATGTAAAAGATAAGAGAGAATCATGAAAAGGTGATAATGAGGATGGATGATTTGGGAATTGGAGGAAACACCAATTAGTTTTCTTCTATGTCCATTATTTTGAGAAGATAAAATTGTAACAAAAATAAAAAGTCTCTGAATTTATGAAGGGGGTTCATGAAGTTTATTCATGGGAAAAATATCATAAATAAATAATGTCTGTAAAGGCTATGTGATCTAACCAGAAGTTGTTGGAATTAAAAAAGAACTGAACTTCATGAAGGATAAGTGAGCTTTTCAAAATCAATGAGATTTATAATATCTATTCCAGATTAATGAAAGTATATTTCTTAATGAAGGATATGTGAGCTTCATAAAAGTTGTGGGGTTATTGAGTATGGAATATTCTTGTATGTATTCAGTAAATTTCTCAAATATTGTGTCAGCTTTATAAAATCAGTGACCATTGAGAAATTTTTGAAAAGCTATTGCCTAGTAAATCTTTGGTAATGTGTTATTTATCATGTGGATGAATGTAGATCATAGTGATGCACCAAATGAGGTATATATCATATTTATTCAAGTTATCAAAATTATAATCATATGAAGGATCAATTAGAAGACTATAGTTGATAGAGTAGTGGCCATTTAAATAGTGACAGGTCGTAAACCAAAATTAATAGCGAGTCAACTCCGAGAATTATAATTGGTAATGAGATTCAATGGATTTGGTACATTGGGATATAACTTTATTATTCTCCTTGGATGATGGCCTAAGAGGGTGAAAAAGTAAAAAAAGTTCCTCTTTTACATGTCTTAATTCTAATTTTTGTAAGGAGAGAGAAGAGTGTTTTGTTTAACAATGATACAAGATTTGAAGTGAAAGTTGCTTAAATATGTAATACCTTGATTGAATCTCTATTATTGTATCTAACCTAGTTGGACTTAAATTTGTTATTTAAAAAAAAATTTAAAAAGCAATATAAGGAAATGGATTACTATACCATGTCATCTCATCTCTTATCACATCATAAAGGAGAAAGGGATGCTTTAGAATAGGGAGATTCTCACTACATTATACTAGTGTAAACTATAATAGTGTATTTTTCAATTGATATTGCCTTCAAGATACTAAATTACATTGATCATCTATAAAATATTCTTCACCAATATGGATATGAAATTACATATTAATATAATATTTTCATATTTACGTTCTCCTTTCTTCTTATTCATCTCGATTATAAAAAATTATTATATATGATGAACTAAAAAATCTTTTGACTAAGTATTATTTGATAAATAAAATCTGATGGGAAATCGACTCTACATCACTTTTACTGAATGAGAATAAAAATTTTTGGAAAACCCAATGATCACCTTTTTTATCTATATTATATATAAAATTCAATTCAATGTGTAAAAAAATTCATATGTGGTGTGTTGAACATGGGGATGTTTAATTCCATTGTGGAAAAGATCATTTAAATGAAAAATGAAATGAATTAATGATTATGAAAATTCATCAATCTAGTTTAGGAATATATTCTCCATAATATGTAATGTTTCTACCTCATATATTGTATATTTAATACAGTTTAAATTTTATATAAGAACCCATGAATGAGGAATATTCTCTTAGTGGATGAGAAATATAGACTATTATATCAATAGTGATAGGAATATAAAACCATTACAAGAAACATGTTGTGTTCACAAGGAAAAATATAAATAGTGAAACATATATTAGAATGTGTAATACGTGAATTCATTTCTAATAGGGTTGATTCAATGGAACTGTTATTTTCTATTATGATATTAAAAAACAATTATCTTACTGTTAATTTGGAAAAAATGAGACATTATTTCATTTATGGAATAAATGTCATTTTTCATATTTAAACATCTGGTAGCCAATTCCCTAATCAAGGATATCCAACCAGGTAATTAATAATGAATATAAATATAAGACTTATACCCTGTCAGAGAAAGATAATTCTTATCCAATTAAAACTATAAGTGGACATTTATATACCTAGTATAATATTTACACGATATAGAGATAAATTATAATTATTTTATATATACATGACATACTTATGTTTTAGACTAATAGACATTTAGTTTTCAAGGTAGACCTCCATGATTCACGATTTAGTTCAATATTGGTAGTGTAAATATTTTTATGGTGAATATGGTTGTAAATTAATGTACCCCCGATATTCATTTTATAAATTTAATGAATTCTTTATGCTGCCTATATTTAAATTTATTAAGGGTATATGATCCTCAGGTTCAGTATGTTAGAGTATATCATAATCAAATTTTCATTGATTATTTAAAGTAGAATGACAGTTTCCCTAGAATTACATAGCCTAATTCATGCCATTAAGATAATAATAGTATAATGTAAGATCAATAAGGATTCATTATATATGTTATACAGTATTTCAAGATTCTATTCTTGATTTGTTTTTGAAATATTTGTGTAATAACTAACCATATGCCCAAAATATAGACCAATAGATATCATAAAAGTTGAAATAGAAAGAATATCCATTATATCTTAACATTAGGTGTTTTTATAGGATATAGTTATTAATGTAGTTGAAGGAATAAAAAAAAACATAAAAAAACACATGTTCCATATCTGTTAATCCAAAAATGACATTCCAGGTGATAATTTTTTTTCAACAAAAGAAATTAAAAAACCCAATTTAGAAAATGTTTCATTAATACCATCTATATTTCTATAATGTTAGAATTTACCTTATCAGATAGTTAAAATAATTATGAAATTAGTAGAGTCTTGTATTTATATGCACATGTTGTCATTGGATCATTAAAAACAAAAAATATTATTGGGAGGAATTAGTTTAGAGACACATAATGTATATGTTATTCAAAACCAAAAAGGTGGTTTTATATTCACTACGGTGGGATATATATATTGTTCTATAAAAAATACTATAGGGAGTCATATGTTTCAACTAAATATGATCGAAATGATCTTATTAATTCATAGTTTAATTCTTTAATTAAAAATATTTTCAATGTTTTTCTAGTTGATAAAATTTCATTATTACATATTCAAAAGAACAAATTCATTAATGGAAGAAGACATGTACCAATATAGCTCATCTGGTTATACAACTCAAAAATTATTAAATCTATTTTAATATTACCTTTTTGAAAAATTATGATGATTGTATTAGTCAACATATCTCCAGGAAACCTCTTTTATATGTATATCTATAAAACATATCTATGTGAAGTGACATAAATTATTAGCTACTTCACAAAAATAAAATATGGATTATAGGTTTTAAGGATTTATTCACAGATAAAAACAAGTCTAATTTTAATATTAAATTTGTTTTCAATGAATTTATTCTATATGTAAATAAGAAATTAATGGTAGAATTATTGTTTCAATTGATATATTTATATATATATATATATTTATAACATATAGAAAAAATTAATTATATTATAGTTAATTAATTCTATTGTTAATATATCAAATTTTTCTTATATAACAACCAATTTTATGGGGAACATGATAGACTAAAATAGAATAAATGGTTTCTTAATACAATTCACATCATGTACTTGACATGATATTTAAAAATACAAGATGGGAAAACTTACCTGAGTTGTTTCTAGTATCCCATGGAATTATGTGATGTAATGAACATATATTCTTACGAGTAATTTAAAACTTTATAAAACATATCATGCTTTGTGTGACGCCCTATCCCCAAAATCCGAATGTTGGTGCAAAAATATTCTTTATATTTTTTATATAAAAAGAAAAAAATTATATAGTCATTCACACCTAAGTATCTTTTCCAGTATAAGATTTGGAGGAAAATAAAAATATATAAAAATTATCTAATATTGAGAAATAAATAATAGTTAGATATTGTACATTTCTTATGCCATCTCTATATGGAAGTTAATCTCCATGAGTCCTCTAATTTATCCTAAATATTATTATAAAAACAAATGATGAGAAGCATTTTCCAGTAAGGGGTTTTTAATAATTTACTCATTAAACATTATGAAAATACTTATATTTTTAGAACACTTTTGAATATACTTATTAAAATACTATAAAAAAATTCATACCATTGGAATATAGTTTTAATAAAATCATTTGAAAATACTTTTAATTTAGAAAAAATAATTCTGATACGCCGTTTCAAAATATAATATTCTTTTAAAACTCTTTTGAAAATCCATTGAAAAAATGATTTAATGTTTTGTTATAAAATACTTTTTCCTTTGAATATATTGTAATACTTTTGAGAATATGTAATCTTTTTAAGATTTTATAAGGTTTTTGAAAATAAATACTCTATTGAAAACATTATTATACTATTTTGAAAATACTTACACTTCTCATATTTCTAGAAATCCTTTTAAAATATATAATCTTTTGAAGAAATTATAATACTCTTTTAGAAAAAATTACGTATTTGAATTTTTTTTAATATAATCCATTTATTTCCCACAAAATATTATGAAAGATTTAAAAAAACAATTTGGACACATAAAACATTAAAGGATATCTGGGCCTCCCCACTTTCATTCATAATGGGTTCACACAAACTCCCCTTTGATATTTATAATGTTTATGTGCCCATTTTTTTATATAACCATTTTGGTCAAGCCATATATATATAATTGTTTTTCATTGTAGTTTTTTGTTTTAAAAAAAACATTCATTAGACAAATATATGACCATATATTTACATATAAATATAGGAAATACGTAATGAGATTTGGTATAACTAGAACTCAAGATTTTTATCCCTTTCATGGAATATTAAAATAATAACTAACATCCAAATTTTTAAATTTTATTCACAACCTCATAAAATACATTTTTTTAAATATGGTATAAAATTTTAATCCTCAACTTTTAAAACTCATCGCTAAATAAGAATATTATATACCCATTAAATTAATTGAAAACATGATGATTTTAAACATAATATAATGGTGAAAATACATGAAACCATAAAATAGTAAAAATTGTAAATTTCTATTCAGAATATATATATATATATATATATTCAGTTATAAAATTATCATAACCCTAAAAAATTCATTAACCCAATCAAAATTATATATCTCAATTTTTTTAAAATAACCATTTCATCCTTAGTAAACATTTAAATATCTAATTGAGTAAGATTTTAGATTTGAAGTGAATTTTTATTCATTAAAATAACAAATTAATAGAAAATTTTGTTTATATTTATATACATGTCTAAATATTTATACACATATATCATAATTATATGAACCCTTATACATAAATTATAAATGTTATTAACAGAAATACATAATGATTAATTATATCTTAAAATTAAATTATACATGCATAAATAAAATTCCATTACATGATTATAAATAATTTCATTCGAAATTTAATCAATAAAAATTTATTATAGATTGGAAATAGTATATATATATATATATATATATAAACATAAAATTATGAAATAATATGTACACATGTACTTGAAGAATATAAACATGAAACATGCCATCAATATATATATATATAAGAATATCTTCAAAATGAAAACATTCTTAGATAGAATAGTTACATTGTAATTGAAATCAATATATGTATATTTTCGTAATGAACATAAATAGATGTATTGAAAATAAAATACATATAATTATACACACTCTTACATATAAATATGTATGAAAATAATTTTATGAATATTTAAACATAAATTTTAGAATAATTAACAAATACATAATATTTTGAAATAAAAAAATCCCCCGTGCATTATTTTAGAATTGAAATTATATTTCTTATAATTTAATGTACATTCACATGGAATAAATCAAAAATTAATATATGTTTGAATAATATAACCTATAAATATATATAACACTCCCATAAAACACTTACATAATTTTTTAGTAAATAATCATAGATTAAGAAAAATAAAACATAAACATGTGTTATAAACAAAAAAATTTAAATCACACACACAAACACAAACATATATATATATATAAATGGAATTTACTTCCAGAAAATATAAATGTGTGTAATAAATTTAAATATATATATATATATATAACATGAAATGTGAAATTAATATATATCTTAGATTACAAAAATTACATCCCATAAAATTGAAATAAATAAAAGGGCGTAACCACATGGGTTATTCTTCAAACTGAGTGAAGTCCTGACCTTCTGTTTCTGGTGAATTTGATATAGTGGGAAAGAGGGAATTAAAGGAAAAGGATTCATCTTGTATTGTCTAACTAGGGACATGGTTGTTCTCCCCAGTGATATGGAACTTATATATACATATACATATATCCATATATATATATATATATTCATGGATGTTTGGGTATACAGGTTGGAGGAAAAACTATAGTGTTCACATAATTCCATAATGAACAGAAGAATAAATAAAGGGTCTAATAACAGATGAGTAAGAATCTGTGGAATTTCGTAAAATCTGAGAAAATATATTGTTTGATAATATTATAAATTTATATATCAAATTTTTAAATTCAATTAATTATGTTCATGTAGTTAGGAAAACAATAATTGTTAAAAGAGTAACATGTCTTTGTAGATGTTGATTCCTTGAACAATGATGATATTTGAGAAGATGATGGGGTAGAGTTGTTGGATTCAACATAGCTTTCAGGTGAAGATGATGAACATTATACGGAGGGATTTGGATAGATTAAAAATAGTGAATAAAGGATACGTTGTGAAGAAGGAGATGGAACAAAGGATCGAACAATGGTCGTTTGTTGAGAAAAGACTGGTATTTAATTAGATCAAAAAAATTTACCCCACATCCAAACCGAAATCAGATTGCTTCTCCCTTTTAATCCAAGATTTTTCTTCTTACCACTAGATAAGAAAACAGAGGCCATATACATGGGACTATATAGTCTTCATCCTACCTATACACGACTCAGGCCATGACATTGTGGCTGCACTCTATTGAACCTATACAGGACCTAAATGTGGCCAACCATATTTCTTCATAGAGAGCCGACCTCATCCATTTTTCACCCCTTCAGGATGATCATGGGTACATCTCTCCATGTGGTTGAACAACATGGGTCCCATGATGTGTTAGGGGCTCCCTTTGCCTCATTAAGTGTTGTTGGTTAATTTTGTAAATAATGTTAGAAGTTATATAAAGTAAGAAGAGAAAAATATAATTATTTTATTACTAAACATTTTTTTCGTTAACTTATAAAAGTATTATGGTTATACATTTAATTGTATATATTATAATTTTCAGTAGATCCTCACAATATTAAATTTAAAACCATTAAAATTAATGTCTCAATGATTTATAAATATTTTATTTTTAGGGTTTAATACATATAAATATTATTAAATAGTTTACCTATAGTATTATAATTTTTATATCTCACAACAAAATAGTAATTAAAACTATAATTTATTATATATTGGAAAATAGTAATTTATTTTATTGTAATAATATAAAACATATATTACATTTAATTTATAATCATCATTATTATAATCATCTTTATTTTTATTAATAAAATGAAATAATTTTAAAAACTATCATATTAAATATTCTAATTAATTAACATGACAAGTAATTTATCTAAAAATATCAATATGTCTCAATAACATGATTAATAAATAACCATCACGAAAAACAACTTAATGCATCAATACATTCACTTGAAGAATATAAATAATATTTTTCAATAAAATACTACATATGGTTTTTATAAAAGAAATCATCTAATTTCATAAAATATAGTATTATATAATTTCATAGATAGTTTTAAATTCTAAAAAATGTAAATGAATAAATATATTAATAAATATACATATTCCATAATATAATAATGATAATAAATGTGATTAGAAAAATAGAATATTAATATGGAAACCAATAAAGTTCATGTAAAAATAGGCTTCATTTTGTTTTAACTAAAAAATTAATCATTAAATAAACTTTTATTAAATGCTTAAATTATTGGGTTGTTATGTTATATACTAATTTTTTACCTTCATATTTAAAAGTAATAAAATGAAATTATAAAGTAATACATGCATAACTACATTGGTTGGATATTATAACTATCTAACATTACTTGAGAAAGAAATAAATAATTTGTTCAAATTAATTTGATATATTATAAAAATATCTATCAGTTTTTATTTAAAAATTATTATTTATATCAGTTTGATTTTGTAATAATGTATGGATAATAATATTATAGTATAAATCCTATTACATCTATTAGATTTCATATCACCATTAGATTGAGTACATTGTGACTTTTGATTAAGTTTCAATATAATTAATCCGAATGATCTATTCATGGTTTTCCAATTATATCAAGAGAATAAAATTAAAGATCATTATAATGATTTTTAGCTATGGTATTATCCATGAATCTACGGATGATATAAAAAATGTTTTATTCTAATTAATATCATATCATGATGGAATTTATTATAGATATGTGGTTATATTAAAGTAAATAACTATAGGTAGTATGGTTGGATTAGTAGTTACAAGAATATCATAGAAGACTAATGTCTATCATATGAGTGTAACTTGTGATAGTCAAGAGTTGGCTCTAGTTAATGTGGGAGTCTGTTGGATTTTGTTCCTTAGAACTAACTACTTAAAACAATAGATTACTATAATGTTCATAGAATTGATATTACTTTTATATCTTATCACATTATGACCATTCATCTTCATGGAATCAATGTGATAATTTATTAATGTTACACATGAAACCAAAATGACCTAAAAGTTTCCTTTCAGGATGTATTCCTTTAATTTCAAAGATAGTATTATGAAATTTATGTTCTATCATAATATTTCAGTGACTGATTGGACATAGATGATATTAAATATCAGGGATAAGGGCTCATAGGACATTGATAATTATTCTCATGATGTTTTTACTTTGTCATATTTATGAGAAGGTTGTTATGTTTACATATTCTAGAAGTTTGAAATACATAATTTTTATGTTTAATAGGATATTCATATCTATGAATATCTTTAAGGGTCCTCAAACATTATTATAATTATTAATTCATATCATGAGTTGAAGAATTTGATGTATTCGTGAAAAATATGATGAGAAATTATCATAGTAATGTTAGATATATTGAGAGGATCAAGAGTGATATTTAATTAATTAATAATGTGAAGAATAATTTATCACATATATTATTCATGGTAATTTGACATATCAACCCCATTAATGGAAATAATGCTTGACTGTTATGATCATATCCATGGGGTTCTATCCGAAACAACATTTATGTACTTTAAAAGAAAGATACATTGAAAATATATGTCTACAAAAATTGTATGAAACCTATTTGATTAAAGATAAATTGAATAATAAACTATATTACATAGAGTTATTTCATTAGAGTTTTATGCCATCGATGAAATAACATTAATATGTTTTAATGTCTTATAATTTTCTCGGTGATAACCTTGTACATTCAATAGTTCTTCCTAATGGTTCTATGAAATGACTTATAGGGTCGCATATTATGTGTATTCAAATCATTAATTAATTTATATATGAATTTAACATATTCAACAAATAAAATTCTCATATGTGCAATTGTAATTATTTAAATTTGGTCAATTAAAAATTTATTGTCAGTTTTTATTGAAGAACATTTCCATGATATTCATATTTAATAATTTTTTTATTTTATCTTTTGGTAAATATACTATTTACTTATTTATTAGTTATTAATTTAATGGAATTTATTTATTTAAATTTTCTTTATTTATGGTTCAATAAATACAATGGTTGAATAATGAATTGAGTTAATTGTTTAATAAATTTGGTATATTATTTATCATTTGAATAATTTTTTTTCAATAAATGATATTTTTTATTACAATGTATAATGCATGTCAATAAAATAATAATATTATTAATAATTCATAGACATGGGATTAATTGGGAATTAATTTATTACTATGGACCCATGTGAAATAATATATAATAAATCCCTAACTCTATATAATCTTGAATATATCATCCTTGACCCTTATAGATTCAATTAAAAAATGATTCTAGTGAATATCCACATACGACTGTGTGATATAATCATCTAGAACATTTTCTACCAATGAGTGTCGTGTTCTTCCACCACCCTCTCTGGTAGGAAGAAAACAGGAAGATTCATTTTGACTTTTAAATTATTTGTATGGAGATCAAAAATGGATTTATAAAGAGTTATAATCGGCATCATTATCACCTAGATATTTCTATAGTGATGTTTGGTGGTTTTGGTCAATGTGTGGATCACCACTAGAGAGATTTTACAATTGAATCCTTATACACAATTACAATCATAAATCTATCATCTATATCAACAAGGATGTATGGTTTCAGACGCGATATAATAATTATTTAAAAAAAATTATTCTTAATTATATGTGGAGAACATATCACATGGAATCTAGATTTTCTATTCATCTATTTTAAAAGATAAATTCAGTGAATTGTTTTAAATTTTCATTATTGGACATGGGCCTAACTGATTCCACTACACCATGGAAACTGTACAAGGATTTTCCCCTAACATATCATTTCCTTCATCATATTTGTTTTAACATTATTTTATTTATTCATATAATTATATTTTATCAAATAAAAATAACGGTGAATGTTACATCCATTTATTATCAACATTAATCATCAGTAACAATCAAACTCAAGAACTTTTGGATGGTAGTATGATTGACTAATATCCAAAATATATCAAAGAAATAAACTCATTATTTTTATTAATAACCCTTTAGTAATGATCTAGCTTTATTCATTTTAATTAATTTTTTTAAAAAATTAATAAATGATATTGTTATTTTCATGTGTAATTTTCTCCTAATTGTAAATCTCCCAACTCTATGAAATTATTAAACAAATATTAGTGCATCTTCTTATAAAGAAATAATTGTAACTTACATGGATTTTTTAGTGATATTAATTCATCAGAAACATGGGCTCCCCTCTATTAATTATATGTACGTAGTAAAATTCATGACTATTCATATTCATAGGCCATATGAATCTAGAGGACCTATACAATTCAATTATTATTTTCTCCATATAGTATATCATCTTCTAGTGACCTATATCCTTGAGATCAAATTAATGTAAATCAACTTCATACCACTAAAGCCCTTGAACATTTTGGTGTATCCCCTAATAGCCTATCTTCTGGAAAACATTAGACAATATCATAACTAACTAGAAAATAAATAATTATTGTGGTCCCATAAAGATAAATCCATTCCAGGATTTTTTTTATTTGCACACAACATTAACCTATATGAAATTTAAATATTTTTATTAGACCTTATTATTAAAGAGAACATTTAAATTTTGATTACATTGAAAACATTTTCATCATAAAGTTGATAACCAACATTATAATATCTATAGTGAATAATGAAAAAAATATGGCTTATCCATGAGAGCTCCCCACACTATAACATCAATTTGAACATATGATAGTCTTATAAAAACATCAATATGATAAATTTCCATAGGTTTATCAGAAAACATATACATGAAAATATTCTACACAAATAGTATTCATGAATATTGTAAACTAAACACCCATGGTAATTTAGTTATTATATGAAAATTTATTTATATATACCTATATAGAAACTAATATTATGTTCCAACATAATCAATGTTTTCTCATCCATTACGCTGAACCATTTTTTTGTGGTGTTCCTTGTAAATTTTTATCATTACTAATTTATGTAATCTAGAAATATAGCATGAATCCCCTTAAACTGTATTCATTAACATAGTGTTAGTAAGTGGGTTTGGTTATTATTCCTTAATCCCATCTTCATATATGGACTTATTCAATTTATTTTAACTGAAATTTTGAATGGGTGAAAATCATCTACAATATTTATTTAATACACTTCCTTTATATTCCATGAATTCCCTCTTCTAGAAAACTTCATCAAGATTCAATACATGACATATTATAATACATTTTGGATTTTAGATTTGAACTTCTATAAGTTGGTAATATTTCATCCCAAAATTCCGGTAGTTATGACAACATATGAAATTCATGAATTTTGTTTGATAAAGTAACATAATCTTATATGAGATTACTCCGAATAATGTTAAAATTATCAGGATGGAACATATATTGTCTTATATCTAGATATATCACGTATCACAACCATCACATCATGATAATATTGTCTAATGAATATATTTTTTTTATAAACTTATATCATGGTATCCATTAACACTTCTATTATTTTTAGTTCTCAGATTTTGAATTAGAAACTACAAGACAATTATGTATATATCAATCCATGTTCCTCATGATTCATCCCCTACCATTCATATGTTTCCATCTTCATTATTTTTCCTAAAGATAATAACACATTTATGTTCATCTAGATGAGATAATATTTTACCAGTATCCTCTTGATGACATATTTATTTTAGTATAACATAACAATCATAATTTTTCCATCCTAAAATACCATTATATTTATGTATTGACTACCATGGAATTAAATAATTTCATGAAAGAATATGAATTAATGATAAATAAGTATGATGAGATTAACTAAAACTGATATCTAATACTACTTGGGGTGGGAGGATAAAATGGGTATTAATCAAGATGTCTCTGAAACTTTAATAACTAGATTCATGATAACTATTATACTGTATAATTTACTATTGTATATAAAAAATTATGGATAAAAAGACCTCCCATACTTATATCTAAGGAACATAAGAAGCATTATACACCCCAAATACAAAAAAACTAATCCTCCATACTATTCTACGATCTTATTAGATCACTGGGAGAGGGAGGGAAGAATTACAGATCATATTTTTATTATATATGTTACTAACACTGATCCTAAAATTCATGGATACATGAAGACTTTATCCATTCTCAAATTAATCTCCCAGCCTTACTCAAGTGGAAGAAGTTGAAAATAAAAAATGTACATGAGGATTGACATTTTTCTTACTGGCATGAAAATTCACCACCATGATTTTTTAGTATCCAAAAAAATTGGATTATAAACTATATCTATAAGTGGATTAAACTTCTTGTATTATCACAATCCAATCAATATGGAGTCACGCTATTCTCCATCTCTGAAGTCATAGAGTATAGTATTACAGCTTCACACTAACATATTAAAATTTATAATACAATGTAAGAATGATTAATGCATGATACCTATTTGAATTGAATCTATTTAAAAATTAAATTCCTCCATAAATAGTAAAAATAAATATCTTATCAAATTTACATCATTATATTTATAACTGAAGAATCACATAGTCTCACTCAGAGGTCTTATGCTAAAAATACTTTCTTTAAAAAAATATCTTTTATTTAATTTGAAATAGAAATATGATTATTTTACAAAACTACCAAAAGATAAACATTAAAACACATATACAATCTAAAAAATTAATAATGAAAAGTTTACTATCTTTGAGGATAAATTCTATAAGCTATATGTTTTAGGAAACTTGTGATCATCTCTCAATAACTGGGACATACCTTACTCATTGCAAAACAACTTGTACGTTATACTCATCTTGATAACCATGGTAATAGAAATATAGGAAATGGGAGTGATCAAACACTCATTAAGGGAAACAATCAATGACATTCCATTATGGGTTTGATCATAATGAAATTGATAAATATTAATAGGGGTGAAGAACCTTATAAAAAGGGCAAGGAAGAAGAAGAGTTTTCCATATGTCATAATAGAAGGAAACATAATATAAAATGAAAAAATATATTATGAAATGAAATTGTAATAAAATATACAAAAAGAATTTTTCATAATAATTTACATATTATATTTATATTTGGCATAAGTATATTAAAAAATAATATTATGTGAGAAGACAAGTGTGATCATTTATTCAAATAATATAGTGATCAAATCTCAATATCATCATGTCGATGATATATCATGTGAGAAAGAAACATTTGTGAACAATTATAAACATAATTATATGAATAAACCAAATGTCACAATATCCATGCACAATCTAGTTAATAATGGAGTACATGATCTTTTCTACGAACAATCATTTGAAAATATATGTATATGACATTGTCAATTGGAAGTCACGTAAAAAAATAAAATTCATTCACATAGACACCCAATAATGAAAATAATTAAAAATTGTAACACAGAACGAATTTAGAAAAAATATTTTCAAAATAAATTTAATTTCACCGATAACATATGTTACATGCAACATCGTGTTTAAATAAACAATGATATACCATTATAATATTATTCTTTATGGTAATAAATGTTTCCTTCTAATTAGAATCAAGGACATAAATAAGAGTAACTAAATTCTTAAAATGTAATATTTACATATATTTAAAATGAGTATTTTAGTTATTAGTAAATAATAAATTAAAATAAAAACCAATTGAAAATATATGATATCTATATTTAAAAAATTATTTTTTGGTGCAAAAAAATGATTTAAATTTATAATATTAAAAAATATCACTGATGAACGATTTTAATTAAATTTATATGCTACATATGAAAACTATTGTTTTTATTTTAATCTATTCTATTCCCTAGTCAATATATTATAATAAAAACATTACTCATGGAAATTGTTTTTTTTCACAAAAAAGAATTTTATGGTAATTCATAAACATATTAAAATATTAACTTTTTCACATTTTTTAAATTTAACCCAATTTTTTTTTGAAATAATCATGTCAAAAAATATATTAAATTGAAATATTGGGATTTTTTTTGAAAATATAAATATTTTAATGAATTGAGAAAAATACTAGTTTTCTAATAAATGAATATCCATTTAATTATTTAAAAAATTTCAGTATGTTTTAAAATTATTTTAAATATAAAATTATTCAAATTATATTATAATTTATACAATTTATTTTATTTTAATGAAAATAATTTTGAATTTTGAAATAAACACTATTCTTAGTTGAGAAACGATAATTTTTGGACAATTGAATTTTCAACACTTCAGTAGGTTTTAATTTAAATTAAATTATACATATTATATGGGTGGAATATGATAAAATAGATACAATATTTTAATTAATAACAATTAATACAATAAAATAAGGTCATCTACTTTTTTTACTATAATAAAAAGTATAAATTTAAAAAAATATTAGTATGGTTATGATAAGAAATGGGATTATTGGGGGTTAAAGAAATGATAAAATGGTTAATACAACATAAAAACTAGTAAAAACATTTTTTATTGAAATATTTAGACCGTATACCTTTGAAGGATCTATAATGATATATTTTTGAGCATTTTTCAATGTAAAAAACATGGACTTAATTCAATATGGTCAAAAAATAATATGTCTTATCTTTCTATTACATATAAAAGGAAACCCCCTATCTTCTCATATTAAATTTTCCATATAATTTTTTTTAAACTAACTCCAAATCCACTTCCTTATATACCTAAAAAACATAGATATACATTATTTATAAGAAAAACATCATCGGGATGATTTTTTTGCAAACCTATAAAAGTTGTCCAAAGAAGAGGTAACATTATTAAATGAGAAATTTTCTATTATTTCACCATCCACCACATTAAATTATTATTAAACCATGATGATATAAAAAATCATATTCTTTCGTATACTTAAATTTTATTATTTTAATGTTTTTACCTATATCTATCTTCTCCAACAAATGTGAATATAAATTATTTATCATGGGTATAATAGACTACAACCTCCCAAACCAAGAATCGTTTTCCATAACATCTTCTAGTAGATGGATATAATGATTTTTGTAAGTTTTATGTAGTTTATTTTATATATAGTTATACTTCTGTAATTATAATATCCCATATACCATCTTATATTCCCTTTTGAATGGAATATCGTAATTTCACTCATGTGTAAAATGTAGTATCACCTCATGAGGTGATGTGATTGATTTTTCAAAAACAATTCTCATGGAAGGTAATATATTGTTAATTTAATTAATATATGTTATATAGATAACATGATATTATTTATGGAAAATTAATATACAATCAACTTCATTTCACTTTCACCCATTATGTAAATGATAATGTCTATTTTTCGTATGTGTGACTTACTATCTACACAAAGTGATGAGATTAAATCTCCATATTTAAAATTTAATAATGGATTTAAATAGACTACCAGAGGTTGAGCGAGGTGACAATCAAGAGTGGTTACCCCTTATCGAGGATGTAAAATTATTTCAACCAAAAAAAAGAAATCATGTTGGTTATCTATGATTGATCTATAGTCCGGATTTAACCAATTTGGGGTGAAAGAGGATGGCATACCATAGTCTAATTTCATATAATGGTATGGAAAACTCAAGTTCGTAGTATTTCTACACATTATTAAAAATGAGACATTTGGTTTCATGGGGTTTATGAACTCCCTCATTCCAACGTTCCTAGACTGGTTCATTATTTTATTCATCAATAAAGTCTTGCTCCACATGATATTATAGGAGGAGCCTACCAGGCATCTCTGGAATTTATAGTAACTCATTCGACACCACTAGCTTTACAAAATGTAATCCATGTGCATAATCTAGACATGAGAGGTGTAGTTATTTGGGAATGTGGTGTCTCATTAAGGTGTAGATGTGGACCTATTGATGTTTGAAGAATCTTTTTTGGGTGAATTACCCATGAATATGGAAGAGGATCAAAATTTTTCTTGGACTTGTAGCATATTATCGGAGGTTTGTACCAGATTAGTCTCAAATTTTAGCTCTTTTATAGCACTAAATAATATGGTCCATGATTTTTTGTGGGGTGAGTAGTTCCTAGAAACATTATTCTATATCATGGGGAAGTTGATCGGTACTATATTATTTCAGTTTCCAAAGGAGAAGGTTATGTTCGAGGTATTTTGTGATGATTCTTATTTGGGATTCAGATGTGTCTTAATGAAGAAACATTTAGTGGTATCTTCTGGTTCTATGTATTAACATCCCTACGAATGTATATATTCTACCCATTATTTATATCTTGTCATGTTCTGGTTTTCATTTATGTTGTGGAGACATTAACTCATTGGGGGCACTTTGTATTCTTTACACATCACAAGAGTTTGAGCTATATCGTATCCCTATGTGATATGAAATTGCGTCAGTGGAGGTGGATGTAGTTTATTTAGGAATATGATTTTGATATAGTTGAATTGTGTGGAAAGTGGAATGTCATTAAAAATCCCATGAGCAATAATTCGTAAAAGGAAGAAGTTTTGGAATCTATAGATGGTTAAAAGGCGATGGAGGTGTTGGAATCCCTAAATTTAGATTCTAGAATGGATGGTCATTGATGATATTTGTTCCAAATAATTGTTTATATTATTTGATTTTTTAGGTTGACTATTTCCAATGGGGATACTCCGAGCTAGAGGTGATGTACGATCTTTTTATCCTTGCTATTGCTCCAGAGGGATGGTCAGACCAATATGTTTTTCGTTGGTTGGTTGTTTGTTCTTGTGGTAATAAATAAGAGGATCCTCCATGAGTTTCATATCTCATACTTACTGGTACACCCAAGAGATTACATGATGTAGCGTGTCTTTAGAATGTAGTTTTGGTGGCTCGATATGAAGCAGGCTGTAATAGAATGGACTATCCAGACACTAGAGGATATGCAAAAAGTATGCATCTTAGACATTGGCGGATTTTGGGTGTGACCATTTCCCTTGTTCATGTTGCGTTATAAAAATAGCTATCACTCATCAATTGGTATGGCCCCATTCGAATATTTTTACGGATGACCATGTCTCTCACCATTATGCTCGACAGAGGTTGGGGAGATAGTTGTTATTTGTCTCAATGTGGTGCAGAGCATGACTATGAAGGTTAAACTTACTCATTATAAGATGAAAGTACCACGTGACTAGAATAAGTCATATTCCAATCGTATGGAATCCATGGGAGTTCTATGTTTGGGACCACATGTTCTTGATGGTTTTCCCTAGACATGGGTAGTAATGGTTTGGAAAAGGGAGTATCGGACCCTTTGAGGTGTTGGGTCATGTTGGTATGGTGTATTACTAGTTGGTTCTGCCACTATAGTTAGAGAGGATCCATTATGTATTTCACATATCTCAACTTTTTTTTATCATCATTATGACTCTCATGTAATTGGTTGGAGAGAGTTGGATATTGAATACAACAAAACATATGTGGATCAACCAGTTTTGATAAAGGATTGTTAGGAGAAGGTTTTATGTGGGTATACCATTCCATTGTTTCGAATTCTTTTGAGGTATGATGTCCTAGAAGAGAGTACATGGGAGTGAGAAGAAAAAATGTGTGCCCATTACCCAGTGCTATTTTTAGTTATTCCTCATTCTGTTTCTCCTTGAAATATAATGTTTGAACATTATTAGTTATGATATGAGATTTTTTCAATTGGTCGGGATGTGTTTTGTGCAATGTGAAATAAACTACAAATATATGAGAAGGGGAAGAACATATTCTAAATAAAAATTCATTAACTGCGATGCGATTGGATCAATTTAGGTGACTCCATGACAGCCAAAGGATATATTTTCAGGACATAGAGGACGAGATTATCTTGGTTTTGTGTTTAGACAGTTTGGTGGTTGTGTTTGTGTGGTGTTTCGTGTGGTTTATTGGGAGAGTAGATGTCCAAATAGGTGTTCTTAGATGACATTGTTTCCACTCCATATTCAAAAAATGTAGGCTGATTTATACCATGACATTACTTGTTTGGTATATTGCATTGTTTCATGTGAATAAAGATTATGGAGAGGTATCAAATGTGGTGGTTGTGCAGGACCATCATTCTTTTGGTCTGAGTATTGGATTATAAAAGGATATTATAGATTGGGAGGTATCTTATATAAGGCTCAATCTTCTCCAATCCATTAATTTGTGAAAATCCAATGGTTGAAGTGTTCTAGGTGGTCATGGTGAACCATTTCAATAGTTTTCAAAACATATAGTATTCTATTAGTAGGTTGATGCTGGTAGATCATGATGGTGAGTAGTAATAGTGTCATGAACCATTATGTCATGATAGTGAGTTTCAATGGTGACTCTCAATGGTAGGTCACGAAGGATGGTTAGGACCATTGAGTCATAATGGTACCTCGCGATGGTGAATTACTTCGTCATCTCACACTGATATCTCACAGAATGGTGACTCGCACTAGTTATATGGAACAATAGATCATATAATGGTATTTTTCATCATTGAATCACTACAGTAGATTGCACTGGTATCTCAATCCTGTGACTTGCACTATTTACCTGCACTGATGACTCACACCAGTTACTCGCACAGGTGACTCACCTAACGGTGAGTCATTTCCAACAATTTTTTTGATTTCCAAAATTCTTCGAGTTTTTGCAGTCTAAACACATTAACATTCAGTTCAACACAAAATGAATTTTATACCATATTTATTTGGGTTTGAATCCATTTCTAGGGGAAATGAATCATATCTTTAGTTTCGTAAGAGTTTGGGGGATTTTAATTAGTCAAATCATGTGGTTTTGTTGAGATTATTCTTTAATGGAAATTTAAAATAGTTTCATATTCTATGAGTCTTGAATCTAATCCAAATATGCTAGGGGTCTTCCCTACTTCCATTCCTTCTCCATCCTATTGATACCAGACATCCACATATCCTTTCTTCTCTTAATATTCTAGTGTTGTGTTGTAGAATTAATATATTGTCTTCCCTATTGTCATTTCCTACTACATGATATCCCTATTCATTGGCGTAATAATGATGTTATAATCACTTCTTCTTGTATGTATGTTTTCCTTTATCTCTTTTTTATCTGTGCATAACGTGGGGTGGGTGTATCAATGTATTTAGAGAACAAATTTGAATTCATGTAACAATTATAATTAAACCCGCTATGATTATCCAGTACGGCCTGAGGAAATTGGAGTATGATCATACTAATTTATTGAAAATTAGACCAATGTTTTCAATCGAATGGTCTATATGCATACTGAAATTTCTGGCTGTTGGGTTACTTTGTTTTTTCATGAAATATATTTTGGGTTACATGTTGTTTGTTTCTTGGTGAGCCACTATTATGAATCATATTTTAACCTTGAAAAATTGAGTAATAAATGGATTCTCTAGGATCATGAATTCTATGATTACCCTGGAAGTTACAAAGTGGGATTTAAGATTGCATTACTTGTTAAAGATGAATATATTTATTTTTGGTAAGTGTGGTGTAATTGTGGTGAGAACCATTACATGTTGTGTCTTGGTTTGGGTGTTGTTTTTAATGAACTTGTAGACAATATATAATATTGGCTATATAATGGTAACTTAGGTTGATAGATTGTTTGTTTGAGGCATGGATCAATAGTGTTGTGCAGTGGGGCTACCATCGGGTTGTTCTAGGTTGTGTTTTTGTATATGGATGAGAGTTGGGGACATATTTTGTTGGTATGGGTAATTCTCAAGATGTTTCTCCATGTGTGACTTTTACTATGTTGTTTTTAATGATTTTTGATTGATAGTTTCCTATATAGTAATTTAATAAATGAATAAATTATTGATTAATAATGTTTCGATTTGTCTTGGGTTGGTGTAGTTAATAAAGAAATAAAATTAATTATTATCTAAAGAGTGTAATACTGTAATTGAATTAATTGGGAATATGAATTGTGTTTGTGACTTATTGTGTGGTGTTGCACTTTTAAGTGTAGCAGCAAGGTTGTCAGTGTTAAAATCTAGTTTTTTAGAACCTAAAAGATTGGAAAGATTTTTTGGTATCATATTTGTAGATAATTTTATTTTAAATTTGATTTAAATATGCACCCAACCCTAGTTGATAAATATATGATGAACACCCCCATTGTCATGTAGGAGGTTATCTTTTCCAAAAATCCTAGTGGGATGATGAATGGATTGCCACATACTATTTCATGCCCACTCTTATTGGAATAGATATCCCATGATTGTTTTTAAAGGTTTTGGTTTGTAAGGACCAAGTGTTTTAAAGTGAGTTGTGCTTTCACAGGATTCTTCCGGATGTCATAATTTTTGTTTTACTATGTGTCCTTGGGACGAGATGAATTGTGCTTTCCGAGAAATCTTTGGGATTGGATGTGACGTAGAAAGTGTCCTAGGTTTCTATGGGTAGGATGTGATATGGTACTTAGACCATGTTTCTATAAGGAGGACATTATGTGGTGGGAGTCCTAGGTGTTTGCAGGTGGGATGTGATGCAGTATGTGGCCTAGGTGTTTATTGGTGGGATATAGGTGAGAGTTGTGGGAGTGTGTCAGCGGGTTGTGATGTGGTACATTCAGATGAGGTGGGAGAACGAGGAAATTTTCGATGAGGAAAGTGTAGATAAACTAGGGGGAAGTGGCTTTGGATTTTGAACTCATCGATGTGCTTATTATATTAATTTATATACACTACTTGGTTTGTGTTCCTTTGTGGGGTTGGGTTAAGTTTTCTTTTTCAACGGATCATTAGTATTATACTCTCACTTGTTCACGGGAGAATTTTTCCTTAACTGAGTATACTCTTAAACTAATCCTACATATATAAAACTACTTTTATGTCTTCTATAGGAGTACATGGATCAAGATAGACCTTACATGATCATAATTTTTAAGATTTTTAGTGGTGTTGGATAGCATTTCTTTTGACATTTACTTTTGAGCCTCATTGTATTCATGACAATTGTTTTTTAAACATGCATTTGGGATGGATTTTGGATTTTTTTTCTATATGTCGTGATGTTGGTTTTAGGTATATACATCATATCTCCCCATATTTCTTATCGTAAATTCCTCCTATTTTGTGTTATTTTTATACTGTTTCTTCCAGTCATCACACTAGGGCCTACAAGAGGTGGGACTCGAGGATTCATTATCTCAGTTTATTTATTTCAATCCAAGTGGGGTATATTTGGAGGTAATTGGTCATGATAGTCCAATATGAGTTTCAAATAAATTTTTAGTAATGGGAATATAATGAAGGGTTTTTTACTCAATATGAGTGTATGGAAACATGATTTTGTTGTTAAGATTCCATTTAGTGTTCTAAGCCTCTCCTGCGAGACAGTGAGTTTGGTTTGGAATAATTATAAACATGATGGTGAATTTTCAAGTAACATAGGTCCTAACATGACAAAATGGCACTAACTATTGTTTTTTGTCATCTATGACTACAAAAATATAATGATTTTTTCATTCTTGGAAAAATGATGATAATGTAGTTATTAGTGGTGGGCATTAATGCATGTTTGATGGTAAATTGTTTTATAAATTTGGAAAAATTATTATGAAAATAGGTTCTTTACACTTATTATTATAGATGGTGATGTTAAAATTGAATGAGGTGTTCAATTTAAAAATATTTTTTGATATATATTATAGTAAAAAGTCCATAAAACATAGATAGTAAATTGGAACAAATATATAAAGAACACACATGTATGTGTTAGAGGATGAAGAAAAAATATTCCTTCAAATTTTGATGAATGTGAAAAACAATTGAGTGATTAATTTTACATTTTAATGTATAATATACCTTATTATAATTAATTTCTAATGAAACATTTTATTTCATGGTTGTAAGATCAGTGTAAATAGGTATTCCAATTTAATTAAGTCATGTAGAGTTTTATATGGGATATTAAACGTGAATTTTTTATGATTATGTATTTAAAAGTTTTTTCATTAGAATTTAAATGTTTCAAACAAAATAATTTGGGGTTTTCTAATAAAAATGGATAGTTAGGTATTGTTACAAGATGAAACATATTCCCTAGTATACCCATTTGTGGTCAGTTAGGTACCTAGTTGTATGATGATTTTGATTTTATTTATAGAATATACCATTGCATACCAAGTGCAGGTCTACCAAGAACCTTCTGAGTTTCAATAAAAGGTGGAGATAAACTTAGGATGACTATCGAGCTTGAACAATTAGTTCACTGTATACATAATGGTGTTTGGAGGAGTTTTTAATATCAATGAAAAGGTGTAATTTTGGAAATTAAAATGAACATTAAAATGAATATTAAACAGTTATTGGAGGCTACTCAGATATTCCACTCTAGAGAAAGGAGATATATCCTTCTTCCTCTCTAATTATCCTCTATTCAACCCCATGATAAATGGAAGTGTGGTGGAATTATATTCATTGATTTGTAGTTGTCTCTTCCTTAATTTCTCCCTCATTTCATCTATTATCAATACCTAGGAATTCTATAAAAAATAACTCAGGAATTGTGTGTGACATAATTATAAAAATGAGATATCACAACCCATTTAGGGGAATTTTTCATGTGGTGTCTTCAGGGAGATTACAATTTAGTTTTTCTCACCGCTAATCAACGTTAAAATAATGTCAAACTGGTCAGTGTGTATATCTAAAATTACTATTTATATTATTATTTGATGATGAATTGAGAATAGAAACATAGGATATTTTCAAATCAGTGTAACAATATTATTCTATGGGAAAAATATGGGACATATTTTATAGATTCATCATTAACATGCCTATTTTTGGGTTATCACTGGTAAATAATATTGGAATTAAGAATTTTTAAAAAAAACCCTATTTATATATAATTAATTTTATGTTGTGGAATGATACTAGGACATGGATATTAATGGATATTTCATATTATATTATACATATATATATAAACATGACACTGATAATTAATTCCATGAGAGATAGTATGTGGTATCTAAACTAGAAAAATATCAATTAATGGATTTTATATTCTTTCTTGTATGTGGTCATGAGGGTTTTGATTAGAGATAAATAGTTTTAAACTAAAAGAGTATTACACAATTCATTGACAGACTATATATTGGTATAACCAATTTCCATGTCCCATATAAAATGGGTTGATCCTATGTTTTATGACAACTTCATTTCATCATCAACCATGATTAGTTAATTGATGTGGAAAATGAATCATTTTCGGGCTAGAGATAGATAGTGAGGGTTATTGGGTGGCACATCAGAATTTTGGTAAACCATATATATAGGAATCATTTATATTTATCTTTATAATAATGTGAGGACAAATTATAGCTTCCTTTATTAAACACTAATAGATCAATTCTATTAATTTAACTATCATGTTGTGGATTATGGGGGTTTTACAGAATCTATTTCCCCCAATATAGAGGCACGAAGGAAGAATTCCCCCTATTAAAATTTTAAAGGATCAATATTAGAGAAAAGAAATTGTAGTAGAGATAAAAAACAATACCAAGAGTGGATACTATTTTACTATAAAATTTATTGAAATGTGTATTACAATAGTGTGGAAATTATCGAATTGGGTGTCGTAGAACCATGTATTATTATTCAGATCTATGTATCATAGCAATGATGGTCACATGAGCACTGGATTTCATTATTAGAACATTTTTAAGCTATAGTTTGAGGCTTGGTTTATCAGTCATAAATATATTCTTCTCGAAATAGTGACATTATTCATCCTCTCGAAGGATATTGGGATTCTATATAAACCACACAAATCATTTTTTTTCAATTATTTTTTAAATTCATTAATGTTATTCGAGTTTTTCATATTTTTATTGAACAATTTTAATTCATTACCACTTCATTTACATAAACATTTCTTAGAAGAAAATAGAATAGATATTTTGTTGATATGTATCCTATGATGAATAAATAGTATATACGTTCACATTGTGGTCAATAGAACTACCTTTTCAAGTTGATTAGTCCCAGGCATGGAGAATAATCATAGAGAGGTTGAATTAGAGTTTTTTTATCAATGCTCAGTCCATAATAATTATACTGTTCTATGATTATTATGAGCACATCCTCTCGCTCAAAACCGATATAAAACTATGTAGCAACAATGGAATTTTACATGAAAAATACACATAGTAAACTAAAATGTCTATTCCTAGGAGAATAAAAAAATGGTGTATTGATTCAATTGAAATACTAATAATGTGTTTTTGACATTCTAGGTTTAATGACCTCTCGTAATAATGAATAACTAACTTATTGTTCTTCAATATTGTTCTCATTGCTACTACTACAGTATTTTATTCCATAGAAGAAAAAAATATAAATTACATTAGGGATATTGCATCACTTATCATTACATCATTGAACTTTTAATGATATAATTTTTTTAAAAAAATAATTTTTTTTACAAATATTATAACCCATGGCCCAATGTCTCTTCCCTCTGCATTTACATGGCTCTACCTATAGTTTAACTCTACATCTTCTCAATAAATCAACTATAGTATACTATACTCCCTATTTAAATCATTAAAATAACTAAATATATTTATATATATAAATATATATCAATAATAAATAGAATTATTCATTTATATTATTAGTTAATTTTATTTATTATTCAATAAAAATTATTTGGAGAAATATTTCCATATTAAAATGTGGAAACTCGAAACATATCATTGTGATTTTCGCCAACATTATTTATCATCTAAATCATTATATATTTTGGAAATGGTAAGATTTTTAATCATTAGCCAAGTCATATATTAAATTAAAACCATGGTCATTTTGGTTTTTTATGTGCTGTGGAATCCCTCTTCATTGTGCTAATATTGGTCAACTACCAGATCCAAAAAAATTCAACAGTGAATGTGATTTCAAATAAAAACATAATCTTGATATAATCCCCCATTAATTTCTTTTCTGGATTCTCTCAATTGTCAGATAGTTGATTCTGTATATTTTTTATGATTGATAACAAAAATTTAATGTTGATATAGGTAAAACCTACACTCAAAATCACTAATGGAATGCACCTTTAATTTTTTTAGTGTTTGAATATGGCCCTTATACTCTATAGGAATGAAAATTCATGTTCTTATGGAGTATCCTTATGACATGACCTAGTCACACTTACAAATTTCTACCATTTACATTTCTCATGTTTAATGTTTGATGTGACCTATGTTTTCCCCTAACTTACTCGTATATTTTTCTTTCAATCACAAAAATGATTCTTCTAAATTTCAGAGATGGGACATATGTTTTTATATGAGTTCTCTTCAATAAATGTCCAATTCATCAAAATAAAAAAACAAATAATCCTATAATCGGGGGTAAAATCTTAGGATAACATCCATTTTTCTATGTCTCTTCCAAAATATAATCTAAAAAATGATGTTTAGACACATTTTGAGCATCCTATACAAATACAATTCTTATATAATTATTCCAAAACACCACTATAGTTTAGGATATACATCCCCCGTGAATTTGAAATCAACAAAAATGGATAATTAAATAACATTATCAAAACACAGAGCCTGAAATCAATCCTTGGGTTATTTATAACAATATATATCATTTTTTGAATACACTATAATAGACATAATAATTATTCCCTTAAAATCATGTAAACCACCTCGATCTCACCAAAAACACTATCCAAACCTATTAACATTTAATAATGAAAAATTCATTCAATTAACATCAACTCTAGCCCAAAATTATTCAAAATTATTTTTATAACGAAGATATAAATAATAATATACTCAAGATAATATGTTCTTGGCTATCAGGACATCAAGACACATCCTATCTATTGAACTCTTCGAAGCTACTGCTCCTTAGATATAATTATTTAACTAATATCTACCTGTCCAAAACCATAGTATGGCATACTATCCACACTCTATAGTAAATATAAATATCAATAAAATTAATTCAATTAAATAGAAAATATATCCAAAAAGTTTATACAAAAATTCTACAATTATTAAAAAAACACAAGGAATAATTCTTTGAAATCTCGGAAAATTGGGTTTGAGATTCAATAAATTATTTCAATACAGTTACCATACCTAAATATTATTATAAAATATCAAAGGGTATTTTTGGAATATTTTCAAAATATTTTAATTTTATAGAGATAGTTGATCTGTAATATCCAACTAATTCCACAAAAAAATTATCCTTTTCCCTAATATCTTCAATAAAATTATTTTTGACACATACTCCATCATCATTAGTACTCCTTAAATTTTTCCATATTGAATTGATACATTATTTGTTTATGTTTTTATTGAATAATGATCAATTTATTTACTAATATTTATATCAATCAATTAATCAAACATGATGGAAATTAGATATTTTACATCTACTCGAACTTCATCACGTTATATCTTAATCCATATGTGGTGAGAACAGGCTTGAGTAGTAAAAATATATTCTTCCCCCTTAGTGATACAAGAAATAAAATCCGGGTTATTTATTATATAAAAATTGAATTTAATTTCATGATAAAAATAACATCTTAATGTCAAATTGATATCATCTTCTAAACCATCCAAATCTGCAATTGTGCATCTAATAACACATGTTTCTTAGTTCTATGATATATAAAATTGATATAAACTATGTAATTAATTTATGAGATATTTTATTCACCAATAATTTCATATAATTCCTTGGGTTCTCTTTGGTACTATGTGGAATGAAATGGGAAAAAAATAATATTCAGTCATTTTATAATTATGTAAAAGAGGATTCCAATTTTTTTATGCCCTATAATATTTACTTTTGTGGCACTATAATGAAATTTAAATTTAATCATGGGTTTCCAAAAATCTTTTCATAATATTTGAATTATATATTCCAAACTAAATGTGTAATTATTTAGAATATTTTTATTGTTAAATTAATATTTAAAACAATTCATGACTTACCTATAAAAAAAGAAAAATTGTTAACTAAAAATCATATACATTAGGATTTATGAACACATGTGTCCTATAACTATTTTCATTTTTGGTTGTCCTATAATAAATATATTATTTCATATGCATAAATAAATAGGAACATAATTTGATTGTTTTATTTCATAATATAGTGGCTATGATCGAATCATCTTCTTTTGAATCAATTCTTTATCAGGTATTTATTGAGCATAGAATAGAAAGATCATGGCTCTTTATTTATGCCATTCAAAACCCTCTTTAATTGGTAATGATTTATATTATACTTTTTTATAATAATGACATATAATTCTCAATTGACACATACTCCATAATTAATAAATTATAAAGTTATTATTTAATATCCATTTTGTACACCTTGAATGCGTAATTCATTGAAATTTCCAAGAAAAATAAAACCATTTCAAACTATCAATGGGTGAAATTTCTTATCAATATAAATCCCTTTGAGTTTGAAATATCCCTTGAAAATTAGTTATTATTTATTATATCATACCTTTTTGTCTCCATTGAGTTTTTTTGAAACACCCATTTGGTTTCAATCATATTTTTTTTTCATTTAAAAATATTCCAATGATGGATTCTATTATATATTTTCTATAAAATCACACCTCATGTTGACATAATATTTTTCTTTGGTATCATTTTCATAATCATTATGATCAACTTGAGAAAGAAACACTTGGCTTTTTGGAAAAATTATTCGTTATCTATTCACCAGAGCTATCCAGTCATCAATAATATTATTATCATTGATTTGAACCCAACATCATTCCATCATTGATGTTGTTGAAACTAGTGTATTTTCAATATCATCATTATCCATTTTTTTCTTATCTTATAACCCCATATTATCATCCTTGTTTCATACAATTAAATCACCATCCTCTATAATTTCATCATTTTTTATTATGAAATCTCCTCTCTATGATTAAAAATCCACTAATTTTCAACAACCTTTATATCTTTAATTTCAATAATTTACTCGGTTATTTTAATAAATAATTTTTACTCTTTTATTTTGAATAAATATTTATGGAAAACACCTTTATCCCTATGATATTGCAATATTTTTTTCCTCTATTTATTGTGAATAATCCATTTACACATACAAATATGAAATTAAATTCCTGTTAGATTGTTATCATTATAAATCTCATAAGGTGCATATATTTCATTTTGATATATAATATCCTTATTGGAGATATAAAAAATTTCCTGAACTACTTCTTCCAAATATGAATCTGTAATATTTTTCCGAATGATTGTTTTTCAGTACATAAGAATTTTCTTTTCATCCTCCTCTAAAATCACAGTTTTGGTGATGATTCTATACTGAATGATATGGTGGAATTCCTCATGTTATTTAAGATATTTTTACACATTATTATTAGTTAAGTTGTAATAGTTATAGTAAAAATACTCAATATTTTCAGTACAATAATATTCTCCATTAATCTCTAGTAATAATTAATGTACATGACTACTTAAATTTAATGAGATATTAATATTATTCATTCCATATATCTCTAGTCATAAAAAAAAATGATATATTACATCTTTTTTTCAATTTTTTTATGTAACATTATCACACACACATGAATTTTCACAAAATATAAATTTAATCAAATTCTTTTCTTTTGGCTTCTAAGTCATCCAAATTTTTACTATTTTTTTCTCCAGGTATTTTACATGTGAGTGTGATCGCATGGTATATTAGGGATATAGAATTCTCCTTTATCCAATAATAATTAAGGAATTTTGTATGAAGAATCCAATTTTTTGTTCTATTATTAGTTTTTTGGTAGATAGAAATCAGAAGTATTATTCACAAAAAATAATGTAAAGGATCCCTTTTTTGTGATTAACTTACATCAAAATAGTTTCCTATATTAAATTTATGATAAAAGAGTTATTTTTGAATTCAAATAAATTACCTGTGTTTTCTAATTGATTCTCACGACGAAACAATTGAAAAATACATCAACTGATAAGACACCTGTGTGCCAAAATTCATTTATTTTTATATTATAAATTTATCATGTAATTATCTTTTAACATTCATTATTTCCAAATTGAATGACACTTGTACAAATGAAAATTCCTTTTTTTTCCGCATCAAATGAGAAGTACAACTTTTATCCATAATCCATATTTTATCTAGATCCATTTCTATCATTGTAATTTTAGTGATGTTTATCTTCTTATCATTCCCTTTATTAATCCATATTCATTGTTTTCATTACATTATAGTTTATTAGATTATAACACCAATGGATCCATAAATTCATCATCATATTTTAAAATAATAAATATTTCATTTTTTAGCCAACATGATGAATCTTAAAACTTCTATGAATTTTTTTGTCTACGACCCCTTTAGTGACAAGATTTTTACATTTTATGAGAAATTATTTTAAGTTTGATTGAATCCTTGAAAAAAATAATGGTCGTTAAAAATATATTTATTTTTAGAAATTCCTCTCATCTGTTGACATATCTATCATTCATTAAAATTCCAATTTTATATGGATAGAGATATTTCATCTAACCCATAATTACACACCAATAACTCTAGATTCAGGATTCAGTATTCAGTTTCTTTACATCTCATGTATCATCCTTTTGAGTCTATACCGTGTCACATAATAATAAATTCATTTAGTGGGTGGGTTAATATAGGTCAACAAACACCACACCATATTTTTTCTTGTGATAAATACCCTAAAAATATTATCCCTTATAATTTAATAGAATAATATATATGTAAGTAGTTAGATAACCATTGTGTCTACATAAACAACATTAACTTCTTTAGAAGATCAAAACTTGAATTCCAAATATGTAACACCCTGACACCAGTTACCCAGAGTCGGTGCATTATTACATAACATTGGCATGATCACAAGAAAGATCAAGTCTCGAAAGAATGATTAGTTTAGTAGCCTTGGAAACACTAGATACAATCATAAAGTTTAACATTACTTAATAAAAAACATCTTGTCTTCATATCCCCTCATACTATCCCTGCAGGTCATTCATAAATTACTTCTTCATAATCCTGTGAAAAATAAAACATTGAAAGGGGTGAGCTTAGATGCTCAGTAAGGATAAAATTATAGCAGAAGCTTTCATAGATAATCATAAACACTTAAGACAATTTATAATTAAAACAAAAGCCTTTTAAAGTTGAACTTCAGCATAATATGGAAATGATAAAATTAAATAATTCCATTTACATATTCACAAGGATATTCTACTAGTCGAAAAATCACATGCAATATCAATAACCACTTTCATAATGATGGAATGCATAATGCCATACTATCATAACCACATAGCCAAGGCCTCGTGCCAAGACTACAAATAAGATTTTTCCAAGGCCTTGTGCCAAGACACTAGTTTGTCTCATGAGTCCTACCGATGCATCGAGGAGCTATAGTGAGCACCACCCGTCACTTATTAAGTCCAATTCATTCCTCATATGAACATGTTTAAACATAACATAAACATTCGTATTAAAACTAGGATACGAAATGTCAATACTTTAACCACAAACCATGAATGGTATAAAAATAGCACATCCACAGTCAAACATAACTCATTCGATACAATATGTAAGATTGTATTGTATCACATTAACCTCAATCAAGAATAATGTAGGATGTTGACATAGATTAAAATAATCATCAAAACTATTTGAGAGAAATATCACCTTTTTCTTGAAATCATTTAAAAGTCACACTATTTGTCAAGAAACCATTTAAAAGTAGATTTTTGAATCAAAGTGTCCCATACCACATTGAAACTTTTAAAAATAGTTTTAATTTTAAAATTTAATGTCCATATAAATAAATCCTTAAAACCATTTTTAAAACAAGGACATTAATGAGCATGTTTTAGAAGAATAAGTCTTTAAAACATTTAAAAATGGTATTTTAGTTAGAGTTTCTAACCAAAAGAGAGACATTTGAATACAATTAATTGAGGTAATAAAAAAATTGTAATATCATGAGAATAAAGGAATTCATGATATACTATGTCATAGTACATTATATAAACCACATAAAAGTGATTTAGTGTATAACAACAAAGAAGTATCAATGGAATGTAGATTGAGATGAAATCTCTCATAAAGGTTGTATCCTTAGATTAAGGATAAACCAACAACATAGTAATGTGTGAAAAATATAAATACACTAAATATGATTGGATATTCAGTTTAAAACAATTAAAGAACATTCACACATAATCTTGTAAAAACAACACCAATGAATTGGATGTCTAACTCAACAAATGGACAATGAGTTAAAATTACTCTTATCAATTTCATATCGATGACCTGAGAAATTATCAATGGAGTGATTATGTGTATCAAAAGTATATCCAGATAAAAGGGGAGTGGAAATTATGACATAAGCAAATGAATAGTGATTCCACACATAATCTCAGAGTAAAATAATCATTGGATTTTGCGTAAAGCCGAATAAATGGGAATTGAAATTTCAAATTCCCTTTTCGATTAAGTAACTTATGAAACATGCACCCATGAAAGATGGATCATACAATGATGATGTAAATTCCAATAAATTAAAGTATAATACACAATGAATACAATTATGGGTAGTACACATACACCACATGCAATAAATAAGTGGTGAACAACGGAATTCTCACGAGATTAAGAGTGAGATAAGAAACCACTTAATTTGTAATTTTTCCTTGGTCGATGGTAGGATAACCTCTTATATAATGGTGAAATAATTTTTATTTAATTATAAAAAAATCATATGCATTAGTATGATATCATATACGATCTTTTAACATTGATTTGTTTATAATAACTTAGTATTATCGTTGATTCAGGTGTTAACTTACTCATTATCTTTTATATGTTTTGTTACATAAGCCATGATTGTAATGAATAGGTTGTATATTAATCATATCCAGAATGATATCAAGTCCTTAGATACTATTATTAATCATCAAATGAGAATTATACTTGAATGGATACGATAAAGAATGAATCTTATCGCGTTCGTGGAGACGGTAGTCCGTACGTACGCACGAGCGACAATATCATTCTTTTGATATTAAAATAATTTATAATTGGATGGTATATAATATATATAGAATCATTATCATGTTATATTTAATATTTAAATTAATTGCACATCACTATTATACCCATCCAAATAATAATTTGTTGAATAACAATTACACCACGATGTGGAGAGGGTAAGCCGTACGTATGCACGTATGGTGACATGTTATTCAAAGGGTGGATAGAATAATGAATATGGTTATACCGTATTTATAATAACATCACAAAATATATATGTTACTGGAGTTATTATTTTAGAATGGTAATAAAAAAGAAAGAAGAAGTGGAAGAAGAAGGAGAACTTGAAAAGGGGTGGTGAAAACATTACCTCTTCTTTGGGTTCTTCCTTTTGATTTGATCAAACGGGCTCCTTAGGATGGATTTATGATAAAACTAAGGTCTCTAGGTTGTAGTGAGGGAAGTTTATAGAGTATTTGGGAAGGGTTTGTCCGAACCAAAAGGCTTTGAAGGTGTGACTAAATGAGAAGGAGGAGTGCCCTTTTATAAGAGGTGTGAGGGGCACCTTTGGAAAAGTTAGAAATATTAATTTATAATAAATTCATATTTGGTTTCTAATAGCTCAAAAGTTGATTATTTAAATATTAAGGTGGGGATAGGTCGAAAACCATTCAACCAATCGAATTTAGACAGGTTTGGGTAATTATATTAACCTTATCATTTAGTTTTAACACTTAGTTAATTAGTTTGACATTTACCATGTCACTTTGTATTTTTATAGTATATAGTTAATAAACTTACTATATACATCCAATAGACCCCCCAAGTTGTCCATTAATTATACAACTATCATGATATAAGTCTCTTGGTCGATCCTTAGATATTTAGGAATTTAATATCAATTAATAATATAGTATTTGTTTTAAAAAAACTTTTATGTCAATTTTGACACTATTTAATAGTTGATTTTTGTGAAACTCATAACAGAATTATTAATTAGAAAAAAGTAAATTAAAGTAATAATAATATGTCATATTATCTTAGAAAATTAGTTTAATTCATTAAAAGTCTCAAATTATATTTATTGGGTATGTATAATATCAATTATTTTAATTTGTCACTATTATGGTAATTAATTCATCATCATTGTGTCATAAATAAATTAACTAATTTAATGACTAAAAATTATAAATAAAATATGATTAGGTAGAAAATAGTTTTATATCTCTAATTAATATTTATAGTTGAACATAAATCATATATAACCCTATGTAAAAATTGTTTTTCTAAAAGATATATGCTTATGTCATTTTTGTACTTATCTAAACTTAATTAAAATAAAGTGTCTCTATCACATACAAGTGGATCCATGGGTCCCCAAATCGACCCAAATATGACTATGGTAGAACATGTATCAACCAATAAGGCTCGGACACATTTTAGGGTAATTTAGTATTATTATAATATTATTTTTTAACCCTTATTTACCAGATTTACCCTTAACCGTGGTAATTAAAATATTTACCGCAGTAATTATTTAAAATGACTAAAAAAAGTTACCTATTAACACAATATGAACATAATGATTCCAAATATTTAACCATTTTTCCAATTTCAAAACACAGAAGTGGTAGAAATTAATTTTAAATTAATTCCCGTTGTTAAAACAAAAAGCGTGTTTTTAAGAGATAATAACTATCAAAAGATTGACACTTGTTTATGTCTGGTTTAATTGTAAAATTATGTACAATAACCAAAATTATATTAAATGGTAAGAATATATTTTAAATATACTTTAAAACCACTCAAATTCATAATTTATCAATATAAATTATTTCGATTAAAAAAGTTGTTTTCAATTAAAAATTAGTAATTTTCACTATTCATGAAAATATAAGTGTTATCCGAAAAGATCCAAAATTTCACCCTAGGCTAAATTCAATATTCTAAATCCAAAAATGAAGTATATTTTGAAATATAAAATATATATAATCTCAAAAAGTAGGTATTACTATTCATAACACTAGTTTGATCAGTTGTGGTGTGTTAGAACTTGATGTTTCATACAACACACGCTATCACATTATTCAAAGAGAAGTGTACCATGGATGATTGGGGTGTTACATTCTCTTATCCTTCAAGAAATTGTGTCCTCGCAATTGTTTTTTAAAATTGGGCTTGAAAATATAATAGAAAGTCCCACATCGTAAAAAGAGTCAATAAAACTATCACTTTAAAAGAAAGGAAGAGAGGTATAAAGGTCACCCAAGATAACCCATACGAGGATTCCATGTAGGAAAACATGGATATGGACAATAAACTAAGTGTTCAGTTATGATGGATAGGGATAGAAAACATGATCAGGAGAAAGTTAACAATAAGAAAATGACAAACTTGTGTTGGGACAAACGATCATTAGTCTCCTAGTAGGAAAAGTAAATGGAAAACATTTTTTTAAGTTACATTACATAAGGATGAGGTATTAATTTATGATATTGACTAACAATATAAAGATATATACTTACTTTTTAAGTAGAGTTTCATTCTTTAATAAATTTCCACCACTAACTCATTTTTTTAAACGATGAGTATTCAAGAAGAATTTGTCACACTGGAAGAGCTAGAATAAACTTCTATAGAATCACATGATCTATGCAGGATAAAATATATATTTACATTGTCTTTAGAGATTAATCAAAACCAAAATGGTTAGTACAAGATCTAATGATCCCCCAAATGTATATTCCATTAGAAAAAAAATACTAATCTAATTTTCTAAAATTAAACCAACAATACCCCAAAGTTAAATTAATACCATTCAATAATAAACTGTCCTTAAAATCCTTCAATATAATCCAAAATAATATTGAAACCCAAAACTTATAAGAATGTAGTCTTCCACGTTAAATTGTATCTCCAAATGACATCATCTACTCTTAATGACACATACTTAATAGTAATTAACCTAATCACATATTCTTTATTATAGGTTAATCATTTCCATAAATAACACAAATCACTATAAATCCGCAATAAAAACATAGATAAAAATCCACCATTACCACTCTAATGAAATCCCATAGTATTATATTTTCCTTGGACATATAGTGTTCCCAACAAGGTGAACACCTTCCAAAATAACATTTATCACTTAATCACCAAATCATTTTCCTATACTAAGGGTATTCATTTGATAAGACATAAGAACCGAAATCAACTTATTATTGATCAATAAAATCATTTAACTAAAAATAATAGTCACACTAACCAGGGACTTCACGTAGTCCAGTGGTAGGTGATAAATCCCAATAGCACTTTGGTTGTGGGTTCGATTACCACAACTTTGTCTGACGTGACAGGTTGTCACATAGTCTACGTGTTGTACTTTTTCAAAAAATATATTTTATAAAATTACCAAAATGAGATAAATTCCTCAAAATAAACATAACATAATTTAACCACAAATGTTATCGCATACCTTGCATTTTCATCCCAAATTATAATAATTTTTAATTTCCTCAAACCCAAGGATCATATAAAACCAAATGGTTATTTATAACTATATCCACAAGAGAAAAGATAATTCTTCCATAAATATCATTCTCACATGGAAAACATTAGGGTTACAAATACAAGAGAAAATTATTCCAAAGTAAACCCTTCAACAAGGATCACTAATAATTTTAAACATTTATCCAACCATTTATTCCCACATAGCTTCTTCTCTGACCAAGAAAATATCCTATAGAATAGGACATTCACTCGAGTAATGGCCAGGTCCCCTACATTTACGAAAAATGACTATAAATGGATTCTTGGTACCATTTTTATCTTCTTCCATAGTACTCTTCATTTTTCTTCGACAATTCTTCACTTTATGTCCTTCCTTCCCGCACGTAAAGAATTTCATTGTCCCATTGAGTCACTTTCCTAGGTTTCTCCTTCCACATTTCTTGCATGATGGAAATTGAGGGTTCTTTTCTTTATGGTCTCCATTACTGGAGCTCTTATCATTCATCACCTTTCTCTTCCTTATTGAGTCTGGGAGTTGGTTAATATATATGTTTTTGATCATATTTTTGGAAAACTGATTTGGCATAAAGACGATATCTTTTACGCCTATCAACATTCCATTTTGTTTCTCATTTCCACCACTGTTCCCACCTTGTACATCATTCTCAAAGTCACTATGACTTCCTTGGAATCCAGCCATTGACTAAAACCAGAAAGCATTGTGTGAGTAACAGTAGTAGTAAAATCATTTAGAGATTAACATGTCACCATATTCTCAATTTGAAACACATTAGAATTAACCATGGTCATTTACTCTCATCTTATATATTTAATACTTCAAATCGGTTAGTAAGGAAAATGTAAATTATCCTAAGCGTATCCACCGAGAGTGTCATAACCAAGAGTGCAGCAAGGACCGTTGTCGTGCAACAGTTCTCATTCGAGTCTAGCTCAAAGCGGTGTTTTTGGGTTTTTCCCCTAGGTACATCTATGCCAGAGCCGCCTCTACCTGCTCATATCCAGACAAGGATGTATTGCTCTGAAAACTCACAAAATCTCTATAATATCAAATTCCTAGGAAGTTCTTCTATACTAATCCTCAAAGTTCATCTTAGGTCTATGTGCTCTAATCAGAGTTTATCTAAATCGATCTCCCAAGGTTTGTACTAAACTTCCTCTGATACCAGCTGTAATGCCCCGAACCCAGTTACCTAGAGTCGGTGCATTATTACATAACATTGGCATGATCACAAGAAAGATCAAGTCTCGAAAGGCCGATTATTTTAGTATCCTTGGAAACACTAGATACAATCATAAAATTTTACATTACCTAAAAAACATCTTGTCTTCATATCCCCTCATACTATCCCTGCAGGTCATTCATAAATTACTTCTTCATAATCATGGGAAAAATAAAACATTGAAAGGGGTGAGGTCATATGCTCAGTAAGGATAACATTATAGCAGAAGCTTTCATAGATAAGCATGAACACTTAAGACAATTTATAATTAAAACAAAATCCTTTTAAACTTGAACTTCAGCATAATATGGAAATGATAAAATTAAATAATTATATTTACTTATTCAAATGGATATTCTACTAGTCTAACAATCACATGAAATATCAATAACCACTTTCATAATGATGGAATGCATAATGACATACTATCATAACAACATAGAAAAGGCCTCGGGCCAAGACTACAACTAAGATTTTTCCAAGGCCTTGTGCCAAGACACTAGTTTGTCTCATGAGACCTACCGATGCATCTAGGAGATATAGAGGGCTCCACCCATCACTTATTATGTCCAATTAATTCCTCATATGAACAGGTTTAAACATAACATAAACATTCGTATTAAAACTCGCATACAAAATGACAATACTTTAACCACACACCATGAATGGTATAAAAATAGCATATCCACAGTCAAACATAACTCATTCGATATAATATGGAAATTTTTATTGTATCACATTAACCTCAATCAAGAATAATGAAGGATGTTAACATAGATGAAAATAATCATCAAAACTATTTGAGAGAAATATCCCCCTTTTTCTTGAAATCATTTAAAAGTCACACTATTTATGAAGAAGCCATTTAAAAATAGATTTTTGAATCAAAGTGTCTCATACCACTTTGAAACTTTTTAGATGAGTTTTAATTTTAAAACATTAATGTCCATATAAATAAATCCTTAAAACCATTTTTAAATCACGGACATTAATGAGCAAGATTTAGAAGAATAAGTCCTTAAAACATTTAAAAATGGTATTTTAGTTAGAGTTTCTAACCAAAAGAGATACACGTGAATAAAATTAATTGATTTAATAAGAACATTGTAATATCATGAGAATAAAGGAATTAATGATATACTATGTCAAAGTACATTATATACACCACATAAAAGTGATTTGGTGTATAACAACAAAGAAGTCTCAATGGAATGTAAATTGCGATGAAATCTATCATAAAGGTTGTATCCTTAGATTAAGGATAAATCAACGACATAGTAATGTATGACAAAAATATAAATACAATAAATATGATTGGATATTCAGTGTAAAACAATCAAAAAACATTCACACATAATCTTGTAAAAACAACACCTATGAATTGGATGTTTAACTCAACAAATGGAGAATGAGTTAAAATTACTCTTATCAAATTCATATCGATGACTTGAGAAATTATCAATGGAGTGATTATGTGTACAAAATTATATCTACATAAAAGGGGAGTGTAAATTATGACATAAGCAAATGAATAGTGATTCCACACATAATCTCGGTGTAAAATTATCATTAGTGTTTGCGTAAAGCCGAATAAATGGGAATTGAAATTTTAAATTCCCTTATCGATTAGGTAACATATGAAACATACACCCATGAAAGAAGGATAATACAATGATGATGTAAATTCCCATAAATTAAAGTATAATACACAATGAATACAATTATGGGTAGTACACATACACCATATGCAATAAATAAGTGGTGAACAACGGAATTCTCACGAGATTAAGAGTGAGATAAGAAACCCCTTACTTTGTACCCTTTCCTTGGTCGAATGTAGGTCAACCTCCTGTATAATGGTGAAATAATTATTATTTAATTATACAATAATCATATGCATTAATATGATATCATATATGATCTTTTAACATTGATTTGTTAATAATATCTTGGGATTATCGTTGTTTCGGGTGTTAACATACTCGTTTTCTTTTATATGTTTTGTTATGTAAACCATGTTTGTAATGGATAGGATATATCTTAATCATATCCAGAATGATATCAAGTCCTTATATTCTATTATTAATCATAAAATGAGAATTATACTTGAATGGATACGATAGAGAATGAATCTCATCGCGTTCGTGGAGACTGTAGTCCGTACGTACGCCCGAGCGACAATATCATACTTTTGATATTAAAATAATTTATAATTGGATGTTATATAATATATAAAGAATCATTATCATGTTATATTTATTATTTAAATGAATTACAAATCATTATTATACCCATCCAAATAATAATTTATTGAATAACAATTACACCACGACATGGAGACGGTAAGCTGTACGTACGCACGTATGGTGACATGTTATTCTAATGGTGGATATAATACTTAATATGGTTGTACCATATTTATAATAACATCACAGAATATATATGATACTGGAGTTATTATTTTATAATGGTAATAAATAAGAAAGAAGAAGTGGAAGAAGAAAGGAACTTGAAAAGGGGTGGTGAAAACATTACCTCTTCTTCGGGTTCTTCCTTTTGATTTGATCAAAAGGGATCCTTAGGATGGCTTTCTGATCAAACTAAGGTCTCTAGGTTGTATTGAGGGAAGTTGAGAGAGTATTTTGGAAGGGGTTTTCCGAACCAAAAGTCTTTGAAGGTGTGAAGAAATGAGAAGGAGGAGTGCCCTTTTATAAGAGGGGTGAGGGGCACCTTTGGAAAAGCTAGAAATATTAATTTATAATTAATTCATATTCAGTTTCTAATAGCTCCAAAGTTGATTATATATATTTTAAGGTGGGTATAGGTCGAAAACCATTCAACAAATTGAACTTAGACAGGTTTGGGTCATTATATTAACCTTATCATTTAGTTTTAACTCTTAGTTAATTAGTTTGACATTTACCATGTCACTTTATATTTTTATATTATATAGTTAATAAACATACTATATACATCCAATATCCCCCCAAGTGGTCCATTAATGATACAAATATCATGATATAAATCTCTTGGCCGAACTGTAGATTTTTAGGAATTTAATATCAATTAATAATATAATATTTGTTTTAAAAACACTTTTATGTCAATTTTGACACTATTCAATAGTTTATTTTTGTGAAACTCATAACAGAATTATTAATTCGAAAAAAGTCAAATAAATCAATCCTAATATGTCATATTATTTTATAAAATTAGTTTAATTCATTAAAAGTCTCAAATTATATTTATTTGGGTATTTATAATATCAATTATTTTAATTTGTCACTATTATGGTAATTACTACATCATCATGGTGTCATAAATATTTTAACTTATATAATGTCTAAAATTATAAATAAAATATCATTATGTAGGAAATAGTTTTAGCTTTCTAATGAATATTTATAGTCTAACATCCAACATATATAACCCAATGTAAAAATTGTTTTTTAAAAGATATATGCTTTTGTCATTTTTGTACTTATTTTAACTTAATTAAAATAAAGTATCCCTATCACCTAAAAGTGGATCCATGGGGTCCCCAAATCGACCCAATGATGCCTATGGTCGAACATGTATCAACCAATAAGGCTAGGACACGTTTTAGGGCAATTTAGTATTATTACAATATTATTTGTTAACCCTTATTTACCGGATTTACCCTTAACCATGGTAAATAAAATATTTACCGCAGTAATTATTCAAAATGTATAAAAATAAAAGTTACCTAGTCACACAATATGAACATCCTGATTCCAAATATGTAATCCATTTTTCCAAATTCAAAACACAGAAGTGGAAGAAAATAATTTAAAATAAATTCCCGTTGTTAAAACAAAAAGCGTGTTTTTAAGAGATAATAACTATCAAAAGAATGACACTTGTTTATGTCCAGTTTAATTGTAAAATTATGTACAATGACCAAAATTATATTAAATGGTAAAAATATATTCCAAATATTCTTTAAAACCACTCAAATTCATAATTTATCAATATAAATTATTTCGATTAAAAAAGTTGTTTTTAATATAAATTTAGTAATTTTCATTATTCATCAAAATATAAGTGTTATCCGAAAAGTTCCAAAATTTCACCCTAGGATAAATTCGATATTCCGAATCCAAAAATAAAGTCTATTCTGAAATATAAAATATATATAATTTCAAAAAGTAGGTATTACTATTCATAACGGCTAGTTTGATCGGTTGTGGTGTTTTAGAACTCGATGTTGCGTACAACACACGCTATCACATTATTGAAAGAGAAGTGTAACGTGGAATCTTGGGGTGTTACAAAATATCATGCTAGGTTTTAGAAATAATAAAGATCAATATGAATTTATCACATCATCAGGTCTCCCCATTATAGTTCCTCTATTGTTTTTAAATAATCCTTCCCAAAATCATTCAATCCATCAATATCCTACGCCTTCTAGTAAATTTTTAGATTGTTATCAATCATCCATTTATAGTTTCATTTAATTCCATTTTTGAGTCTCTTAGTCACACTTTTCATCTTCAAAATAATTTCATCTTCATGATTCATGTATATATTGGATTGAGTCACCACTCTATTGGTTTTAATTTCATTTTACGTCCAAAATAATTCCCATCAAGAGAATATTTATGTTTGGCCTATTGGTATACTCTTCCATATACTTCTAGACCCTCATCATCCCTTTCCAACACTTATTGTATATCCATGAAAAGAAACGAGAACATTATAATTGATATCTTAATAGTCAAAAATATCCCATACATCTATTTCTTCAAAGTTTAAATCTTATTTGGAATGTAATTTCAAATTTTTGGAAAATATAATCTAGGTTACATTCTTGATTTTATCACAAAGAATTGATTTCATCATTTGTTTAACAACTTCGTCATGATCTCAAAATTTCTTTAGAAATGTTGATGCGAGATTCCCAGTATATCTGAAATGAAATAAATAAAGTGGAAACATTTTTTGAAATTTTTCATTTCCAAATATTTAGACTTAGTTTAACAACACTATATTTTAAAATATTCACATCAAAATCAATTGTGTGTGTGACACAGAACACCATGGGTTGAAAGGAATTTTAAATACTAAAAATTTACATTTTATATAAAATTAAAAATAAATTAAAACTATTATATAGATTGAAATGTATAGAAAACTGATTTTATCTTCTATTCTATGAAATAATGTGTTTCTTTAGTATCTTGTGTTATACGCAAGATACAATTTTACCAAACAACAATATAAAATTAATATTAATATTTAATTTTACAGATATCACCCAACCATTGGAATGGTGGGAAGGAATAGGATTATATTAGCTTTTAAAATATATTTCTAATAAAATTTATTATTTATCAAATTAATTTAAATAATGATACAAATCATTTCAAATGAGAATAAATATTTTTTGAATGATTTTATTTTCCTAAAAGACGATTTTATCATGCATAGTAAAAAAATATAAAATTAATTTTCCCCAATTTTAGAAACTTTATATGAAAAAATAATATACATTTTTTAAATTTGGATACAAAAAGTACCTTACTGTGAATTTTTTGTATTTTTTGGAGAATTAGTTTGGGGATTAATACTCTAAAATAATGTATTTTGATTGAAAATTTCCTTTTCATCAAAATAATTTTTAATTTATAATTTTAGTTTTAAATTTTTTCAATGTAAATTTAAATAAATAATACATATACAAATCCATTTTTTTATTTGAAAATTTTCAATATTTAAATTTGATATAATAACATTGTATGCTTCTAAATATTTTCAGTATAAAATATTCACTTCCTCGTCACATCTGTGGGATTAATATCAAATTAATTTTTCAGAATATATGATATGAATTTGGAATAATGTTTTAAATTTTAGTAATAAAAATAATTTATATTATCTAATATTTTCACCTTAACATTTTTCCAAAATGGTTCGTGAAAATATTAAAAATTGTTTATAGCGATTAAGGTAAAAATGAGTATACATAGCTGTTAAAATGTGAATAGAAGGTCCAAAAATCATGTAAAACATGTAAAAAACTATATGGAAATATTTACACTTTATTACTTTTTTTATTAATAATTTATCATGGTTTTATGACAAAAAAATGTTTATAGAATTCACTCTATCAAACAATTACTAGTGTGCCACTCGCCCCACTTATAAATGGTAACCGCTATCATCTCCACTTCACATCATAAGAAAAATTCGAGTGGAAAATAACTACACAAATCACATACCAAAATCCCTCCCATAATCTAATAATTCGTACCTTGTGAATAAATCATACCCCGTATTGATTTAGAGAAAATCCAAGGAAGATACCCAAAGAAGAGGTTTTGATCTTTAACAGGTGTCTTCATTTTATTTCCATCTAAAAATACATAAAATATTTTAAAATCTTTACTATTTAATAAATTTCATATATTAAATATACTAAATTGTTTATATGATAATATTCTGACCTAATACACACACAATTTCATGAAATAGGTTATGGAATCACTGTTTGTGTATACGGTGGACTACCATCATGCGAACCAATGCCATTCGTTTTTACATTTCCACATATCTAGGTCTGGAATGATTGTGGATATAACATATATATGTGACATTTATAACATTATAATATATATTTATTCATTATACCATATATATCTTGTTATATTTCATTCGTTGGGAGATGCAATATCGATGCTCGTTTATGTGGAAGATTTGCTTCTAATGAAGTGATATGATTCACCTTTCACTAACACATTAAATGGAAGTTAATAGGGAATAATATTGATGATTATATTTTATATAGAAGAAATAATTATGATATTAATTATATATTGATCATTCTGTAATGATAAAATATATCATTTTCATTCTTTATTTTTTACTCACTTAAAGACGCTAACATCGTCTGTGTACGTGTGTTGTACCACCTTCACAAACTGATGTGACACCCTTTTCATCACCAAAACCCATGCACGACATATATAAGTATATAATATTGTATATATGATGTCAGGATAATTATTTAAAGGAAGTATTATAAGTATCTCCTTTGCATAATTATATAAATACGACCATCATATCTAGGATCGTAACGTACTCCATTTTTCTAAACTATCATGCATCATTTTTCTAAGTAATATTTATGTAAAAATATGAATAATAATTCCTGATTATTATGGATATTTTATACAAATATAATATAATAAATAAATGGATCATTCGTTAAAAAATATGCATGAAAAAACATGCAATTAACACATGAAACAATCTAAATAATGAAATATTATTAATAAACGGGTGATGATATGTTATAAAAATATCATATATGATATATTAAATATTAAATTAATTATTAAATAATTTAATAACATTTTTAGAACCACCATATATTTGGTTATAACCCCTTCAACTAAATGGAATCAGGTAAGAGGTTTTTCCTCAATTTCATTTCATTGAGGAATATTGTAGAGACCCGAAGCCTAACGTACATTGACATTACATTACATTTGCGGAATACTTAGTACATAACAAAAACACACAGACAAGGACCGTAATAGTTTAGTGTATTTGAAAACTCGGAATATAATCTTCTAAACATGGTGAAAGATCTTCAAAATATCCCATAAAGATATTTCTTCTTTTTTACCTAAAACCATTCTTTATATCCTGGGGAAAAGAAAACATAAAAGGGTGAGCTCAAATGCTCAGTAAGGGTAAACAAAAGAAATATCAATCACATCATATACACAAGCACATAACTTTTGGAAATCATAACCTGCAAAAGAGATCATAATTTAATAACATGGGGTAAATCATGGCAGTGATATGTAATCACAATAATCATAACTTAAAACATGAAACTTTGTGGCATTCACACATAATCATAGATAGTCATTTCTTGTTAGTCAAGACTCATTGCCAAGACTACCTTAGTAGACAATGTCCATTTCTGAACCGAGTCACCCTCATTTCAGTCCTGTTTCACTGAACTAGTATAACCTACCATTACAGCCATGTCTATCTCATGAGATATAAAATCTTTACCCAATGCATTGGAGGGAGATATAGGTCCCACCCATCTCATAATTATACCATTCTTATGTGTTCCGCAAAATCATAAACCATAAATTATAGCATAACCCATATAATAAAAATGGGAATCTTAAACATCATGACATCATAAAACAATTCATATAAGATAAAGGAATTCATAGAAATATTTCCATCACAACATAATCAAATCCATGTCATAATAGGGATAAAAACAGAACCCTATATTATCTTAGATGGAAAATAATTTTGATAAAACTCTTGAACTCTATTCTTGAGGAAAATATCTTTTCTACTTCAAAAACATTTTCCTTTATTTAACATGTCATACAATTTTAAACTAAATGAAGTTGATTACAAATATACTTGAAAACTTGTAAAGGAAGATTCTTGGAAATAATGTTTTAAAAATCCACTCATTCCGTATAAGTTAAAAAAACATTCTTCGCGTACTTTTGTCGGAAAAGTCAAAAAAGTACCTCATATGAAAAACGACAAAAGATTCCTTTCATATCTTTTACTAAAAAGTCACCTAAGGGTAAAATAGGATTTAAACAATTTTAGGTGAATGGAAATAATATTACATATTTAGTAATCATAGATGTGGATGATAAAATACACCCCAGTAAATACTAAATTATAAACAATCTCGGATAAAAATGAGATTGTGATATTTCCCTTACCTTAGGTCCGACTTGCTTTGTAAGTGTCCGAACCTCCTGTATATTGATTTAAATAATGTTAATGACTTATTTCAGAATAATACTTATTTTAATGATATCATATATGGTCATATTCTTATCTTCTTAGTAGTAATATTTCATTGCTACTTGTTATTTGAGTGTTTATAACTTTTTGTTCTTATGCGTGTTTTGTCGAATAAATTCTTATTCTTCTCCTTAGGTTATAGATACCTAATTTCCAGAATGGTATTAGTGTAATGTATATCATATTCATTCATTCAATTCATTTATGTAATCATTATGAAGATCATGTAGAACGAGTCGCATCACATCGTGGAGACGGTATTCCGAACGTACGCACGAGTGATTATATCATTCCTATGATCGTGGAATTGTATTGGAGTATATGTATACTATTTCAGAATCAATATCACTTTATAATAGTCATATATGGTCATTATTTACACCATTATACCCATCCAAGTAAGGCGGTTGTGGAAAATAGATTACACCACGGCATGGAGACGGTATTCCGTACATACGCACGCGCGGTGATTTCTTTTCCATAGGATGGATAGATGGTGAAATAGGGTTGTTTCATACTTATAATAACATATCAGTATATTAGTGATAATGATTTTATTACTTCATAATGAAACAACTAAAGAATAAGAAGTGGAAGAAGAAATAAAGATGAAAGAATCGGTAACAGACATTACCTCTTCTTTGAAGTGCTTCTTTGAGACCTTCTTTTAGTGCACTAAAATTGGTCTTTGAGGAAGACCAGAACCTCTAGGATTTTTCTAGGAAAGTGGAGAAGTTAATTTGGTAGGGTTTGGCCGATCTTGAAGGCTCAATGTTGTGTGAGGAAGAGAGGGAGGAGGTGCCCTTTTATAAGGGAGGAGAGGGGTACCTTTGGAATTCTTAAAAATATTAATTTATAATAAATCTAACCCCACATAAAAACCTCCAAAATTGACTCATATCCGAATATTAGATGAGATATGGTTGTAATATCATCCACCAATTAAATTTAGACATGTTAGGTATTTATTTTAAACATTATCAACTTGATTTGTCCTTATTTAGTCAATTTAATTTTATTTGTGGTAATAACATTCTAAAATTTAAATTCTAACAAATAATTACTTATTTGTTTTTAATTGTACATAATGGGATAATTTATAACATGTTATACAATATAAATTTAAATTTATAATTTTTAAATATATTTGTGATTTTTAAACAATTTTATAATATATTATTTTTATAAAATAACAATAGTGTCAATTTTGACACTATTCATTTATTTGAATTTAAATAAAATATATACAGAAGATATTTTCAACAAAAAAGCATTAATAGAATCATAAGAGGTCATATGTGTCTATAAAATTAGTTTACCACATTAAAGAGTTCATATAATATTTATTTTATTAATTTTAAAACCATTTATTTGGTTTATCTCTTAATAAATAAATTACTACAACATTTTTGTATAATTATTTAATATACGGATTTGTTGCATAAAAATATAAAATAAAATCCTACGATGAAGATAAATCTCTTACATTTTACAATAATACTTTTACTCGAATTTATCATCTTAAAATCACAATATTTAAATAGTTATATTTATTAAATTATGAGGGTGACAACTTTGACATCATTTAAAATAAGATAATATAAGTGTCATAATTGCTTGTATAAGACTCCCAGTGGTAAAATAATCGACCATTGGATGATTATAGTTTATATTTATAAGACCAATAAGTTTCGGTCAGGGTTGTGTGCCTTTTATGGTCACTATTAGTTTAATAAAAACTATATTCCTGATTTTTCACTAGATAACTAATTTCTGCATAACTATTGTGTCACAATTAATGATAATTATTTTATCCCAAAAAATTATAATTAAATTCTCATGATGTAGATAATGTTGTTAGCTTTCTGGAGACTATTCATGTTCGAAGTTTTATGATGTTTATCACTAAGTTAAAATTATTATACTTATAAGATTTAAGAGAGTGACATGTTGTCCCTTTCATTGGTTTTAATAATAATTAAATTATTTTCATGGTCAAAAGTCCATAAAATGAATCTAATCCGACCCTTAGTTGATATGGGTTTATATTTAGCCATCCAATAGAATTTTGGAATGTGTTAGGGTAATTTTATAATATTATATTTACCCTTAATTACCCGATTTACCTTTAACTATGATAAATAAAATTTACCATCGTTACTATTCATAATTCCCAAAAATAAAAAGTAACCTATTAACATAATTTGGACCCACTGATTCCAAATATGGAATCCATTTTTTAAAATTCAATACACAGAAGTTGCAGAAATTAAATTAAAATTAATCCCGTTGTCGAATAAAAACGGGTTTTTGTTTAAAACATTGCAAAAGATTGAATTGATTTAACCTACGAATTCAAGGTAAAATCAATGCTAATGACATAAATTATATTAAATGGTAAAAATATATTCTATTTATACTTTAAAACCATTCAATATTATAATTTAACCAGATAAGATATTATGATGAAAAAAAGTTGTTTTTAATTAAAATATAGCGTGTTTTTACTATTCATTAAAATATGAAAGTTATCAGAAAAATATCAAAACTTTATCTAATGTAAATTTTAATATACTGATTCAAAAGAAGAATTTTATTTTGTCAAATTGAACTTATAAACATGTCAAAAAATAGATTTAAAGTGGGTGCGCCATCAAAAGGCAGCAAAACTGCATTTTTTGAAAAATACTTATTTTACCCGAAAAATTTATTTTTTTCTTATACCATGTTCTAGAAAATGTGTAAGATGAATAATAATGTTATAAAATGCAAATTTTAGTTAATACTATTCATAACGGCTAGTTCATAATAATATTATTATAACATATTATTGTTTATTAAAACCTGGTATTGCGTACAACACATGCTATCGAGGAAGGTCGCGATTGCGTGTAATTCAAGCCAAGTCAGGGTTGCGTGTTATGAAAGAATCCTTCGTTGTTTCGTATAACAGAATCCAACCATATTTCATTTATACCTTGAATATATATATATATATATACTCAATGTTGTGTAGAATAACTATTATCAAAATTGTGTCGAACACGGTCCAAAAATAGTGTTGCGTATACTGCAAGCTAATACGGTGTTGCATATAGCGCAAGGTAATCTTGGTGTAGAATACAACACAAGACATTAATGAAATTAAAATAATATTTTTCATAAAATCTCGGGGTGTTACATTCTACCCCCCTTAAAATGAATTTCGCCCTCGAAATTCTTCGGGGTTATAAATGGTTTACTATTTGAATGTTTCTTTAATAGAAACTCACATCGTAAAAAGGAATACCAAAACCAATCTTTAAAAACAAAAGTATGAAACATAATGGTTACCCAAATAAACTAATCACTGGGTTTCTACATAGGTGAAAATATGGATATGGAAGAAAAATCTATCCATCGTGTTCTAATGGAGAGTGGTAGAGACCATGGCTATGGAAAAGCCAAAAATCAAAAAATCATAAATTTGTGACGATCTAAGGTACCATCTGATTAATCAGATATAAGAGCACTAGGACAACATTTTTGGTTTTCAAGATCGTTTCCCTAAAGTTCAAGAATTTGAATTAGAATAAATACTTACTTTATTTTGGTACAATCTCACTGTTGTTCGTGCCTTGACCAATTTCTACATCATCTCTTAAATTAATGAAGTTGAATTTTTTATTCGTGAAGTGTTAGCAGATCATGTGATAGAATGACGGGTCATTCCATCTGTCTCAAACAAAAGGTTAACAAAAGTTATTAAATATACATAAGTCATTCTATAGTTAGATTAGTCATATATGGTTCCTAAAATGGACTTATAATTCATATATCATACTGCTTAATATAATAAAAATAGTTTCTACTAAACAGGGACTTCCTGTAGGCCAGTGGTAGGAGATAAAGTCCAGTCGCACTTCAGTTGTGGGTTCGATTCCCACAACCTTGTCCGACACGATGGGTTGTCGCCCGTCCTGCATGTTGTCCTTTTTCTAAAACTATATTACTATAACATCTCATCAATAATATCAAAAAAATGTTTTAACCTTAAACAATACTAACTTATGTCCAACATAATCCATTCCAATCTTTAGGCTTATCGAAAATACTTCGGCCGAAGCTCATAGTATAGAGAAAATGATTACGTGAATGCCATCATTTATCCTTCATATATCTTGTTCGTCACATTCCAGTCATGTGAATACCATAATCATGTAATCTCGTGAAAAATGAATACCGATTGAATCTTAGTGAAAACATGAATGATGTAAAAAGATAACTCTTTCCACATTCCAAAATCCAAAAATTCTATATACTCAAACCATGATATAACCTTCTACTTATATTAGTCATGTGCTCATGAATACTACCAAACATTTAATTTTCTCTTTATCCCTTAATTATGCGCATATCATCTACATTCCAAAAATATCTGAATAAACTTTCATGGATACTGGTAACATTAATCATACACGTTCAAAACTCAAGGAAAGACAACAGTGTAACAATCCATAGATGTCTATTTATTCCATAGTAGCATGAGATTACTTATACAACATTACACATGATAAACATGTAATCATTCCACTATATTCTTAAATCATTAACCGAGCCTCAATAATTCTTTCATCTCACATATCATTTGTAGTCTCTTCATCATCATCCACATAAATACTACCCATACGACCATACTGATTCTCTTCATGAGACTTTCCCTTAGGGCATTGGTTTGCATAATTCCCATACATTCCACATTTAAAACATTTAACCATTGTTGATGTTGTAGAAATACCATTATCCTCATCCCTGGTGTTAATTGAACCTTTTCCTTTGCACTTACTGGCTTTGTGTCCTTCTTTTCAACACCCAAAGCATCTTCTAGTTCCTTTGAAACATTCTCCTTGATGCCTCTTCCCACATGATTTACATAGGGGAAATTGAACTTTCTTTCCTCTATGATCATCATGAAACTCCATCGTTCTCTTATTAGCCGAGTCCGGAAACTTACCAAATTTTACATTATTGATCATATTATGAGATTGCTGATTCGGTATAATAATGATGTTTGGACTTCCAAATCCCATTTCATTTGGTTTCTCATCATTCCATTGTCCATCATATCCTCCATTATCGTGAATCATCTTGTTTCCAGCCATTTTCTAAAACCCAAAAACAATAGTGTGAGAGGCAAAAATCATAATAAAGGGGGAGTAACTTCAATATCTAACATCGTTGTTTTAATCTAATATCATTACTATATTTCTAGGACTATATCCTAGACGTATACTTATCCTTAGGGACATCCCTATACATAACTTAGAAATATCTCTAGGGATCTCACTAACGTTCTCACATCCTAGTTTCTAGAGGTTGACTAAACCTTTCCTCTAATACCAACTGTAGAGACCCGAAGCCTGACGTACATTGACATTACATTACATTTGCAGAATACTTAGTACATAACAAAAACACACACACAAGGACCGTAATAGTTTAGTGTCTTTGGAAACTCGGAATATAATCTTCTAAACGTGGTGAAAGATCTTCAAAATCTCCCATAAAGATCTTCCTTTTTTTACCTAAAACATTTCTTTATATCCTGGGAAAAAGAAAACATAAAAGGGTGAGCTCAAATGCTCAGTAAGGGTAAACAAAAGAAATATCAATCACATCATATACATAAGCACATAACTTTGGGAAATCTTAACCTGCAGAAGAGATCATAATATCATAACATGGGGTAAATCATGGCAGTGATATGTAATCACAATAATAATAACTCAAAACATTAAACTTTGTGGCATTCACATATAATCATAGAGAATCATTTCTTGTTAGTCAAGACTCATTGCCAAGACTACCTTAGTGGACCAAGTCCATTTCTGAACCGAGTCACCCTCGTTTCAGTCCTGTTTCACTGAACCAGTATAACCTACCATTACAGCCATGTCTATCTCATGAGATATAAAATCATTACCCAATACATTGGAGGGAGATATAGGTCCCACCCATCTCATAATGATACCATTCTTAAGTGTTCCACAAAATCATAAACCATACATCATAGCATAACCCATGTAATAAAAATGGGAATCTTAAAAATCGTGACATCATAAAACAATTCATATAAGATAAAGGAATCCATAAAAATATTTCCATCACAACATAATCAAATCCATGTAATAATAGGGATAAAAACAGAACCCTATATTATCTTAGATGGAAAATAATTTTGATAAAACTCTTGAACTCTATTCTTGAGGAAAATATACTTTCTACCTCAAAAACATTTTCCTTTATTTAACATGTCATACAATTTTAAACTAAAATAAGTTGATTAAAAATAAACTTGAAAACTTGGAAAGGAAGATTCTTGGAAATAATGTTTTAAAAATCCACTCATTCCGTATAAGTTAAAAAAACATTCTTCGCGTACTTTTATCAGAAAAGTCAAAAAAGTACCTCGTACGAAAAACGACAAAAGATTCCTTTCATATGTTTTACTAAAAACTCACCGAAGGGTAAAATAGGATTTAAAAATTTTTAGGAGAATGGAAATAATATTACATATTTAGGAAGCATGGACGTGGATGATAAAATACACCCCTGTAAATACTAAAATATAAACAATCTCGGATAAAAATGAGATTGTGATATTTCCCTTACCTTAAGTCTGACTTGCTTTGTAAGTGTCCAAACCTCCTGTATAATGATTTAAATAATGTTATTGACTTATTCCAGAATCATACCTATTTTTATGATATCATATATGGTCATATTCTTAGCTTCTTAGTAGTAATATTTCATTGCTACTTGTTATTTGAGTGTTTATAACGTTTTGTTCTTATGTGTGTTTTGTCGAATAAATTCTTATTCTTCACTTTAGTTTATAGATACCTAATTTCCAGAATGGTATTAGTGTTAGGAATATCATATTCATTCATTCAATTCATTTATATAATCATTATGAAGATCATGTAGAACGAGTCGCATCACATCATGGAGATGGTATTCCGTACGTACGCACGAGTGATTATATCGTTCCTATGATCGTGGAATTGTATTGGAGTATATGTATACTATTTCAGAATCAATATCACTTTATAATAGTCATATATGGTCATTATTTACACCATTATACCCATCCAAGTAAGGCGGTGGTGGAAAATAGATTACACCTTGGCGTGGAGATGGTATTCCGTACGTAAGCACGCGCGGTGATTTCTTTTTCCGTAGGATGGATAGATGGGGAAATAGGGTTGTTTCATACTTATAATAACATATCAGTATATGAGTGATACTGATGTTATAACTTTATAATGAAACAACTAAATAAGAAGAAGTGGAAGAAGAAATAATGATGAAAGAATCGGTAACGGACATTACCTCTTCTTTGAAGTGCTTCTTTGAGACCTTCTTTTAGGGCACTAAAATTGGTATTTGAGGAAGACCAGAACCTCTAGGATGTTTCTAGGGAAGTGGAGAAGAGAATTTGGCAGGGGTTGGATGAGCTTGAAGGCTGAATGTTGTGTGAGGATGAGAGGGAGGATATTCCCTTTTATAAGGGAGGAGAGGGGCACCTTGGGAATTCTTAAAAATATTAATTTATAATAAATCTAACCCCACTTAAAAACCGCCCAAAATGACTCATATACGAAGATTAGATGAGATATGGTTGTAATATCATCAACCAATTAAATTTAGACATGTTAGGTATTTATTTTAAACATTATCAACTTGATTTATCCTTATTTAGTCAATTTAATTTTATTTGTGGTAATAACATTCTAAAATTTAAATTATAACAAATAATTAGTTATTTGTTTTGAATTGTCCATAATGGGATACTTTATAACATTTTCTACAATATAAATTTAAATTTATAATTTTTAAATATATTTGTGATTTTTAAACAATTTTATAATATGTTATTTTTATAAAATAACAATAGTGTCAATTTTGACACTATTCATTTATTTGAATTTAAATAAAATATATACAGAAGCTATGTTCGAACCAAAATCTTTAATTGAATCATAAGAGGTCATATGTATCTAGAAAAGTAGTGTACCACATTAAATGGTTCATATAATATTTATTTTATTATTTTTAATACCATTTATTTGGTTTATCTCTTAATAAATAAATTACTACAACATTTTTGTATAATTATTTAATATATGGATTTGTTGCATAAAAATTTAAAATAAAATCCTATGATGAAGATAAATATATTACCTTTCACAATAATACTTTTACTCGAATTTATCATCTTAAAATAACAATACTTAAAATTGGTATATTTATTACATTATGAGGGTGAAAACATTGGCATCATTTAAAATAAAATAATATAAGTGTCATAATTTCTTGTATAAGACTCCAAATGGTCAAATATTCGACAATTGGATGATTATAGTTTAAATTTACCTGAAAAATAAGTTTTGGTCATTGTTTTGTGCCTATTATGGTCACTATTAGTTTAATAAAAACTATATTCTTGATTTTTCACTAGATAAATAATTTCTGCATCACTATTGTGTCACAATTAATGATAATTATTTAATCCCAAAAAATTCTAAATAAATTCTCATGATGTAGATAATTTTGTTAGATTTCTGGAGACTATTTATGTTTGAAGTTTTATGATGTTTATCACTAAGTTAAAATTATTATACTTATAAGATTTAAGAGAGTGACATGTTGTCCCTTTCATTGGTTTTAATAATAATTAAATTATTTTCATGGTAAAAAGTCCATAAAATGAATCTAATCCGACCCTTAGTTGATATGGGTTTATATTTAGCCATCCAATAGAAATTTGTCATGTGTTAGTGTAATTTTATAATATTATATTTACCCTTAATTACCCGATTTACATTTAACTATGGTAAATAAAATTTACCGTAATTACTATTCATAATTCTCAAAAATTAAAAGTAGCCTATTAACATAATTTGGACCCACTGATTCCTAATATTGAATCCATTTTTTAAAATTCAATACACAGAAGTTTCATATATTAAATTAAAATTAATCCCGTTGTCGAATAAAAACGGGTTTTTGTTTAAAACATTGCAAAAGATTGGATTGATTTAATCTACGAATTCAAGGTAAAATCAATGTTAATGACATAAATTATATTAAATGGTAAAAGTATATTCTATTTATACTTTAAAACCATTCAATATTATAATTTAACCACATAATATATTACGATGAAAAAAGTTGTTTTTAATTAAAATATAGCGTGTTTTTACTATTCATTAAAATATTAAAGTTATCAGAAAAATATCAAAACATTATCTAATGTAAATTTTTATATCCTGATTCAAAAGAAGAATTTTATTTTGTCAAATTTAACTTATAAACACGTCAAAAAATAGATTTAAAGTGGGTGCGCCATCAAAAGGCGGCAAAACTGCATTTTTTTAAAAAATACTTATTTTACCCGAAAAATATATTTTTTTCTTATACCATGTTCTAGAAAATGTGTAAGATGAATAATAATGTTATAAAATTCAAAATTTAGTTAATAATATTCATAACGGCTATTTCATAATAATATTATAATAACATATCATTGTTTATTAAAACCCGGTATTGCGTACAACACACGCTACCGAGGAAAGTCGCGATTGCGTGTAATGCAAGCCAAATTAGGGTTGCTTGTTATGAAAGAATCCTTCGTTGTTTCGTATTACAGAATCCAACCATATTTCATTTATACATTGAATATATATATATATATATATACTCAATGTTGTGTAGAATAATTATTATCAAAATTGTGTGTAACACGGTCCAAGAATAGTGTTGCGTATACTGCAAGCTAATACAGTGTTGCGTATAGCGCAAGGTAATCATGGTGTAGAATTCCACATAAGACATTAATGAAATTAAAATAATATTTTCCATAAAATCTCGGGGTGTTACAAATATTGCAATGTTATGCACATTATTAATTCGATAGTATTGATATACTAACCCATTAAATTTAATTTCATGAATAATTAATTCTTAATTGAGATTTATGTTTCAGTTTTAATTATATAATTTAATGGTATTTGAATTAAATGATATCATGTGGTAAATAAATTCAAAGATCAATTCCTTTTCATTTGGTTATATTACATCATCGTTGTCGTTAATAATCTTTGATTATTTTTAAAATGAAAATGAAATGTATATTATTTTATTCACACCTATTTTTTGTGGAATTATATTTGATAAACATTATATATTATTTTATTAATTGTCTCTCCAGTATTATGATCATCTTAAGTGTTTATTTCACAATCTCATTTTAATCCAGATAATTTATTCTGATGTTTCCATTAATGGAAATTATATGTAAATTTTTTAATAAAACCATTAATTTTATTATCGTATTTTTATTCCTGATAGTTTTCAAGTAATATTTCCCTTTTTCCCTCATTGGTACTTAAAATTTTTTAAATTTTTTTTAATAAAATCAGGCTTCATTTCTATATCTGGTTTGGAATCCATTTTTATTACAGAACCACATTTTTTAAATATGTTTTCAATTTTTAAACCATTTAAAATTATTTATTAAAATAAATTTTTACCCATTTTTTCTTTAAAAAAAATAAAATGAATATTCTTTTCACATTTTAAAGAAAGGATTTTTTATAATTTCTACTATTATAATGGAATGTAAATTTTTACATTAACACCATGTACAGAAATACCCACCTTCATTAATTTCATTTATATAAATGTTAAATTATATGTATACCAGGTTATTTAAAAAAATATTTTAATTTTTTTAATAAAAGTAATTTCAAATTTATTTTCAAAATGGAAACGGTATTTTCAACATGAACATTTAGAATGGCCCTTTTATGGTATTTTTATTCATAAATGACAACAATAAATTACTATTATTATAATTGGTATATAATGTATTGACACCACCATTATTATTCTTTATATGCTTTATGATAATCTTCAATAAGGACAGTATTGACGTTTACATCCTTTATTTATATTTGTAGTCAATAAAATTCCCTTGAAATGTTCACATTCCAATTATCACTGTGTATTAAAATTATCCTCAATATCCATATTTTTTATCATGGATATGATTATTATTTAAAAAAATCATTTATAATTAAGGTTTACTATATTTAATGTCATTTTATATCTAATGAAATATTAAAAAATCATATTCTTTACTCATAGTGGTTATTTGATAAAAAGGCACATTTTTAGATATAAATTTATTATTAAATACATACATATGGAATGATTTGTACGTGTATGATATGGTTGGGTCCCATTGATATATATCTCATCACTTCATTAGTAGTATAATATAAAGAATTAATTAGGTAGGTTTAGTTAAGTGTAATTTTACCCACAATGTTTTAAATTGTCTTTTGAATGTTATAGATGCTAAATGTACCATGAACATGGGTGTTATGAAATCAAATTTTATTTATTAACTTCCTTCAGATTTCAATTAATTATATCCGAGGAATTTTCACTAGGACATTATCTCTATATGAATTTCATTATAATTTGTGGAATAAATGGCACGTTTTTTCAGTTATATACTGTTCCATAATGATTATTACTTATCTATTCGTGCAATAATGTTCATTAAATTCCATTTTTTCTCATTTATATGCCTTTCTATATTGATTATTTTATTGTTTCCAAATATATCTAATTATACTTATCCATTACTAAAAAAGTATCTCTCTCTTAATTATTTACATTCCCAATGTTTAAATTATGATTACTATGAACGATATACAGGAATATAGTATATATAGTTAATATATTCATTAAAGAAAATTATTTTTGTCTTAATTTTTGTATTAAAAATATAAAGTATGAATTATTTATGTGTCTACATTACCAAGACTACAAAACTGAACAGTCCTTTAATATGTGATTCCTTATATCTTATTGCATTGTTATGTATTAAGACAGTGGATTTGGAATATTGGGGTCATGTCGGTAAAGATGGAATCACAGAAAGTTGAGTATAATCTTTATGAACATGATTTAGGAAAAAAATATATAAGGGTACATTACCCTTTGGAATTTTCTTTTGATGTGTATGGAATAAAATCTAATTTTTTTAATGTAGGGATTATGTAGCATTTCCTTGATTTACATCCCTGAATCGATAATATATGTTTATATAGTTCTATAATAGATGTATCTAAGTGTGATAAATTTCAAAATCAAACATCTGACATGACTCGAACATTTCTCGGTACATGATAATAATACATACTATGCAACTTCTTTAACACTCATATGGGTTATTCAAAAGTTAATTCATATTTTCTTTACAAATAACTATGATTGATTTGAATTGATGATGAACATTAATGAACTAGGATAATCATAAGGTGTATTAGATTAAAAATGATAATTTAGTGTTTTTATATATTAAAAATTGTTTTATGGATTTCCCTTTATGGATATTGTTGTTTAGACAATGCATTTTTATTTTAGTCAATGGATGGAACCTGAAAGAATCACATTAACATTGAACATGAATGACATGGTGGTGAAAATGGGAAAACAAATCAGATTTTCATAGGTGTAAAATATATCTTCATCCTGCATAATTGTTTTTCAATAAACATGATTAAAGAAATATACCTTAACCATCTCTTAGACCCACTAATGAATATAAGGATGGAGTTTTATAAAATCTCAAGCATTGGTGATCATGGAGAAAAGAATTCTTGATTTCCATCATGTAATAAATGTGGATGGAGTCACCTAGGAAAGTGTATCAATAGAACGAGGACAGATTTATGTGTGGAATTAAAGGGAATAATGTAAATAATTTCAAAGGAACCTTGAAGTGTATGATAGAAGGAAAGAAATATCATCCTAATGATCCTTTCATAGTTTGTCGTCTTATTTTTGGGGAACCTGGGAATTAATAAAATAAATTACCTCTTATAAAAAGGTAACTCCTAGACCGTGGAAGGGCCTACATAGAAATAAAATTGATAAAGTTTTTTTGTGTTGTTATATGAAAATAAAATTATTGAAGCATTTTACTAATTATATGTTTGTAAAATAGTCATGAGACATATAAGAATTATATTAAATTTTAAAATCAATTATAAAATCATTAATATAGGAGTTGTGCATACCCACATTGGTCAATAATTTTAATATTTTTCAAAAGTTGAAATTATTAAGAACTTTTTTTCAGTACATATCTGGTAGAATTGTCAAATGATTTAGGACGTTTTTTGAGACATTCATTTCCAGAAATGTTTTTCTTAGAAACTTTGTTTGAGGAATAATTATATAAAATTTTATAGATATAATACTAAAGGTATTGATAACCATCAATGTTAAAAGTATCACTAATTAAAATAGAATATTATTCAAATGTTATAATTATTATTTTTGAAATAAATAAATAAATTATGGTGAAAAAATTATTAAAAAGGGTATTTAATGATTTAATTTATTTCACGGATGTCAATCCTATTTTTGGGAATGATATAAGAATTATACAAATATAGTCTATAAAATGGATAAGTCATATAAAGGGTAAAAAACTATCAAACCTGGAAAGGTGGTTGGGCTTGAACTCATGACCGAAGGCTGATAAGGGTTTCACAACTACTAATGGCCCACATGATTTCCTCGATAATATTTCATTTCTTTGGTTAAATTTTTGGATAAAGACATATTAAAAATTAACCATTAGTATTAATTTTATGGTTTATAGATTAACATTTTATGAATATTGGGTTTGTATAATATTTTTAGATAGATGGATAGACTCACCACTCAATATGGATATTACAATCCCTTAAATGTCAACATTAGTGCTTCAGGCATACAAATCATTTTTTATTATTTATTTCTCTGAATAAGTAGTGAATTTGAAATAGATTATTAAAAAAAATAGAATAAATTTTTATTATAAAATATAAAAAACTATGTAATTATATTTCCTAATATTATTATATAGTAAATGTGTCAATCAACACTATAAAAATGATATTAAATCCAAGATTTTAACCTAATAACTTCATTTTTATTGAAATGGTGGTTTTTAAAATCACATTAGTTTATGGATTCGATCCCCTTAACATTGAATTGGTCATTTACCATCTTATGATCAATGTATACTATCAATATCAATAAATTTTTATGATTCTATATCAACAATTTCTATCCAACATAGGATCCCATATTTGTGTTATTCAATTAGAACATTTTAATTCCCTTTCTATCATATTGAGGGGATATTTTATTAAGTCTTTTATGATGTGGGATTTTAAACATGATAATTTTCATATATCAACACACATTAATCTTATTATCAATTTAAAATTGTGTGGAAAACAATTAGTTGTGGTTGGGAGAATGTGACACATTTATATTTTAACATAAAAACATCATATTTGGTAGTGTGTATGACACGAAACACCAATCATATAATTAAATATTACATCCTATGATTTTTAGTATATTAAATACATTAAATAAATTCAACCTATTTTATAGTTCCCAATTCATTCAAATATGATTTTATGTTTTGTTACATTCAAGAACATGTTTCTTCAATATCATGTGTTACACACAATATCGAGTTTCACCTAACAACTATGTACAATTAATATTATTATATAATATTATAGTTATCCACTATCTATTATAATAGGGGTAATGAATATTATTAAAAAATAATATAAATATATTATTACACACATTTATTTGTCATCATTTAATTGTAAATAAAAATAATAAAAATTTACAAGAAATGAAATGATTTCATAAAACCTATATTTTCCTAAAAGGTGTATTAATTGTGACTAGGATACACAATTTAAAATTTGATTTTAAAACTTTTAAAAAAAATTATTTGAAAATATAAATTTTATTTGTTTAATCGAGATAACAAAATTTTGTTTGGGTGAATGTTTTTAATTTTTTTGAGAAGATTCCTTGTGTTAATGCAAAGTAGATAATACTGGATTTTAATTGAAACATTCATTTTTGTATAAATATTTTATAATGATAAAATATATTTTGAATAGGTTTTAATGTATAATAGTTCAATTATAAATCTATAAATTCTATATAGGTCATTTTAATAAAAAATTTATTTAGTTTTGATATAAAAGAATTGTAAATTCTTTAACATTTTTCCATTAGAGACTAGATTTCTAATCATATTTGGAAGAATAATATTAAAATAAATTTTATCCCTTCAGTGAGTTGAATTTTGGAAAATTGGTTCAATATTTTTAACATTCATAATTTATTTGTTCTAATAATATTAACATAATAATTTACCATAATAAATATATAAAATATTTCAATTTAATTACAGTGGTTAAGGAAAAAACCAATTTTCATGGTGATTAAAATTAGAATATAAGGTGTAAAAAAGATCCAAAACTAGTAAAAAACACAATTTATAGAACCTTTAATGTATTATACCTTGGATAAAATATAATTCCCAATTATGGGGGTCTGTATTCATGAGAAACCCATCATTGAAATTCAATAATTCAAAATATTACATGTCCCCATTCCCCCACTTATAAAAAACTACCCACTGTCCTCTCCACGTCACACCATCAAATAACATTTTCTTAGCCAATATGTACACAAATAAGTTTCCAAAATTGTTGTAGTAATCCTATAATCCATACCTTTTTTAGAAATCCAACTGATGAATTCCTTATTATATACCAAAAGTGGATAACCAATTAAGAATTATTGTTCATCAACAAAAATTGTTATTATATTTCCGTATCCACCAAATTTAATGTTTTTTTTTACATTATTATAGAATAAAAAAAATATCATACACATACTGATATGTTTTGATGTTAATTTTATTACTTAAAATTATACACACATCCATCCAATGGGTAATTAAATCACCATTAATAGATATGAGGAACTACCGCATCATGAACATATCTCTTTCATTTTTCAATTCCCACCTCATGATGTAGGGATGAAGATAGAACTAAAGTATATATAAGATATTTACAAAATAATTATACCTTTTTATTTATTCCTTCACATATATCATATTATCATACAATTTATACGACACGTTATTACATCGGTAATGTGTACATAAGACTAGCACCACATAGAGGGATGTGATTCATCTCTCACTAACACTTTACATGAAAGATTATAAAGAGTAATATTAATGATTATATTTGATATAAATGAAATAATTATGATATCTTTAATATAATTAAAATTATAGAAATATAATATATGTTGTTTTATTTATTTTCTTTTCACTCACATAATGATGACAACATCATTCATGTATGTCTAGAGTACCGCCTTCCCAAAGGGATGTGACATTATCTTCACCGCCAAAAAATGTTAGTGAAATATATATGTTTATAATATATTTTAAAAGATATTATTATCCTTTTATGAGGAAAATATATTACTTACATGTTTTCAATAATGTTCAAGGATAAAATAGATCTGTTACTCATGCGTACATATGGTCTACCATCTCCATGTTCATAATGTACTTATTTTTCAATAACAATCATTAATAATTTATTGTAAAAGTAAATTTGATGAAAATGAATGATAATTATGCCATGATTATTTTGAGGATGAAAGAACTACACAATATGTGCAATAAAAAATCATTCATTTAAAAATATGTAAGAGAAAACATGTCAATTAACACACGAAATAATGATAATAATGATATATTATCAATGAACATGTGATATGTTGTTATAAAAAGATCATATATAATATCATAGATATTAATTTTATTCTTGAATTAACATAAGAACATTTTTAAAATAAATATAATGGTGTTAAAGTCACATTCAACCAAAAGGATGCACAATGTAATGGATTTCATCCCAATTTAATTACATAAATAATTATTCTAATATAATTCACTTAATTAATTTTACACCCCATATATACTTCCCCATTACATGTAATATCATGAATAATTCATTATTTCTGGTATTTAATGTTTAAATTTTTAATATTTTATCTAAGGGGTTATGAAATAAACGTTATGAAGTGGTAAAGAATATCATAGCACAATTCCTATTCATTATGATATATTACATGTTAAATTTATTTAATATTATATAAAAAATGTAGATAATTTATTTTGACTATATATAGTTGTATTTAAAATTTCCTTATATGTATTTATAGTTGATACATACAATCAATTTATTGATTAATTATAAAAACAATATATTGATAATTTTCAGTGTTTATTTTATAATATCATTGTAATTAAGATTTTTTATTCATGATTTTTTCTTAATATAAATTATAAGATCATTGTTTAATAAAACCTTTAATATATTTCTCTTATATTTATTAATGATCCTTTTTACGCAACTATACCATGTTTCCACTCACTGTAACATAAAATTGTTGTGAAAATATTTTAATATATTCTAACCCCATTTCTCTAGTTGGTCAGAAAATAGTTTTCTTAGAAAAAATTGTTTTCCTAAAATTTATTCAGACATTTTTTAATTAACCATTTAAAATTTGTTTATTAAAAATATTTCTTACCCATTTTTCTCATTTTGAAAAAAGTTTTCAAAGGAATTTTCTTCTATCTTTATTAATATGGAATATTTATAACAATTTTACATGAAAAGGTATGGTAATTTTCAAAACATATTCCATGTATATAATTACTGAACATCTTGTCCATCATTTCATTTAATATTCCATTTGATGGATATGAGGTTATTTGTAATGATTTTAAAAAACCTTATTTTCAATGAAAATTATTTTCAAAATGGTTTTCAAAATGAAATGGATATTTTCCAAAAGAATGGTTTTAAATACATTTTTATGATATTTATATTCATCAGTATCGAAAAACCAGTATTCAAATTCCAATGGGTGCGTGATATATTTTTACAATATTTATTCATCATATGGATGTTTTATTATCATTTTTAATAAGGAAAGTATTTACATTCAATTCCATGATTTATTTTTGTGTTCAATATTGTTATATTTAAATTTTCACTTTCTTATGATCATTGAAAATTAAAATTCTCCCCAATATCAATGTTATTATCATGGAATTTTTATTTCTGAGATAATATGTTATTTATAATTAATGTCTACTATATTGAATATAATTTCATATCAACTTACATATTGATAAATTCATATTGTTTACTCAATATAGGTATTTGATGATAATGAATTTTTTTATGAATTATATAAATTTATTTATCTATGATAAATAATTTGGATATATACGACAAAGGGGGACTGATAATAGTTAGAACCTCAATGTATTAGTTGTCTCATTAGACAAATCAATTTGCTACATTTAGTTTTCTTTGTTTTTTCCCAGTTATTTATATCCATCATTTTAATGTTCTTAATGTTAATGGTACTATGTACCAATAAAGCGTGGAACTTAATATTTAAGCATTTTTTCATTCGGTGTTCAGCTATTATAATCCATGATATTTTCACTATGAAATTCTCTCTATATGCATTTCTATAATGACAAAAAAAATTATAATTAAAATTACACTTGGTTTATTTAAATGTATTATTAGGGTTATGTGAAACATATACACATATTTGGTTCTATGTTTTGGATTTTAAAATACCGTTATGAATTGCAACCATTACTAATATAGTCATTAAATAGTGATCACCAGATTATTATAAATACAGGGAATTATGAAATCCAATTTACACAGAAAAAGGATGTGATTTCCTCATGTAGTATACATTCCCCATATGAAGCCCATTTTTTGAAGCTCAGAAAGGAGGAGGAATCATTCAACTTCTCTCTTGACCTAGCCCAAGGAGAGCTTGAATACATTAAGCTTGAGCAGAACCTCCTACGTGGAAAGAATATGTTGATCGATATTACCACTCGAGAAATGTTATATGAGCCACCTAGAGAGTCTGTCACCATCACACAACTTACATTATGGTCTGATGCGGGGGTTTTATGGTGTTAAGTATCAAGACCATTTTAAAAATATTATGCAAATTATTCTCGTATAGAGAATATACATTGTTTAATTATTACATTAAAAATAGTTTTTAAAGAACATATAATATTTTTACATAACATTCTACTAAGAAATCCATTTTGATGAATAATGGATTTTTGAATTAAATAATATTTTAAAAAAATATTATTATTAATATTAAATTTATTTTTATTAAATATAAATGATCACATAATTTTATGAATGCAATTATAATTTTTATTATGGTTTGAAAGGTGATTTTTGTCAAAACCCATGAATTTTCGATAAATTTCGGTTTTTATTTTAAAAGTAAAAATGCACTTATTTAGAAAATTCTTTATATAAGATTAATATTATTTTTTTCAATCAGGAAGTTGAAAGTATTCAATGGTAAATTTTTTTAAAAAATAAGACTGTTGATTTTTTTGGTAAATATTAGATAACATTTAAATATACAATGTGTTTTATGACATCATAATGAAACAATAGTAATGTCATAAAAAACTATAAAAATTATGTTCAGACAATATATGTTTTACAATTAAAATATTGTGATTTTGGGTTAGTTTTATTTATTTTAAAAAACATTAGTGGACCCTTTAAAACTTATAAATCATTTTATCTTTTTAAATTTTTTCTCTTGAGTGTGTGACTCATCTCCACATAAGAAACCATATTATTTTAAAAATCTGGGCAATTGGACTTATAATATATTTTCTTCCACACCACATTAAAAAACAACATTGGAAAAAACCATGGTCTGGATTGTGGTTTTGATTAGTTTAATGGGAGGTCTCCCAATCCTAAATAATAATAAATTCCCTCTCCTTTCCTATATAAACCCACCCAATCTCCCACTTCATCCACACTAAAAGCCTTTGGAGTTTGTCTATCCTCATCCATCCCCTCTATATAGTCCTCCCATGGTTCCCCAAGATTCCATGAAGCCTCTATCTATCCTCTCCCAAACCTTTGGGATACCACTTCCTTGTAAGGGATTGATACATTTCACTTTTTATCCAAGATTCTTCATATTTTTATCCCATTTTCATTTAAAATATAAATGTTTGGGGATGATTTTTCACCTCCCCCATACTTCCCTCTTTATGTTTGAATGATGAGAGACCCCTTTCCCTCTCATTAAATGCCTCCCATGTACTCCTATTACTGTAACACCTACTAATTTTATGAGAAATATTTTGATATTATGTTATATAGATCATCAAAGGAATCTTTCACTATACACAACACTATCATGGCTTGCTTTATATGGAACTGCGGCCTTCCTCGATATCTTGTGTTGTACGCAATACCATGTTTTAGTAAACAACAATAAGCTATTAAAATATTATTAAAACTAGCCGTTAATGAATAGTAATACCCACTTTTTTAAATTTTTTAAATTTTATCTTTCAAAATGGACTTCATTTTTGGATTCGGAGTATCGAAATTATCTTAGGGTGAAATTTTGGAATTTTTCTCAAAACATTCAATTTTTTATGAATAGTGAAAACACTAGGTTACTATTTAAAAATAGAATTTTTAATTAATTAATTATTTAATTAATTTAAATTTATTTTAGGCCAAAATTGATACGTAACACCTATATAAGTTCAATGTAATTAATTGGAGTTATTTTATAATAATTTTAGATATATAAAAATTTTATTGAACATGTCATCGTCTTTTACCAACCTCCTAGGAGAATTTGAAAATTTACATAAAACATAATTTTACCGCTTCTGTGAGTGGAATTTCAAAAATCCGAGTGATACAGATAATATCAAGGACTAAAATGTGGTTCAATGAGATGAAAATAATTTTTGGTGAACATTAACTTTTTACTTTTTTACCACAGTTAAAAGTAAATAGGGTAATTAAAGGAAAAATGATATTATTATTATGATAAAACATGTCCTAATTCTATTGTATTAGTTTAATTCGACCAAAAACAACCTTAGAAAAAACATATGACCATTTAAGCCCACTGGGATTAGACTAGGACATTTAATATTATTTTATTTAAAGAATAGATAAAATAGTTAAAATCAATGTTTAATAAATAAAACATTTTTAATATATGGATATAGATAAGCTAAATTCGACTATAAATATTAATTAGAAAGCTAAAACGACTTCCTATATAATAGAATTTTATTTATAATTTTTAGACATTAAATAAGTTAATTTATTTTTGACACAATGATGATGCAGTAATTATCTTATTAATGAAATATTGACAGAATTGATGTTATAAATACCCAAATAAATGTAATTTTAGACTTTTTATGAATTACACTAATTATATATGTTAATATGACATGTTACTATTGAATTAATTAACTTTTTTCGAACTAATAATTTTGTTATTATTTTCACAAAAATCAATTACCAAATAGTGTCAAAATTGACATAAAATAGTTTTTAAAAATAATATAATATTATTAATTGTTATTTTATTCCTAAAAATATATGAATCAGCCATATGACTTATATAAGGTTATATATATTAATAATAAACAACTTGGGGTTCGTTTGGCTTATTATAGTAAGTGTATTAACCTTATAGTGTAAGAAAACAAGAAGACATGGTAAAAGTAAAATTATTTATCTTAAAGTTAAATCTAAATGATAAGGTTAAAATAGAATCATAAAATTATATAAATTATATTTTAAGATAGGATTTCGAAACATCCCCACCTTATATTCTAAATAAATCAATTTGGAGATATTAAAAATCGAATATGACTTTATAATAAAATAAAATTTTTAGTTTTTCCTATGGTGCCCCTCTCCTCACTTATAAAAGGGAACCTCCTCCCTATCTTCTTCACACCACATTGATCCTTCAAGATCGGGAAACCACTGATAATTTCTCTTCCCCAATTCCCTATAAACATCCTAGAGGTCCTGGTCTTCTTCAAAGACCATTTTTAGTGCCCTTAGAGGAGGTTAAGAAGAGCCGCTTCAATGAAGAGGTAATGTTCGTTACTGATTCTTTCAACTTTATTTCTTCTTCTACTTATTCTACTTTAGTTGTTTTATTATGAAGTAATAACATAGGTATCACTCATATAATGATATATTATTATAAATATTAAACAACCCTATATGACAATCTATCCACCCTACAGAAAATGAAATCACTACTCGTGCGTACATACGAAATACTGTCTCCACGCCGTGGTGTAATCTATTTTCCACCACCACCTTACTTGGATGGGTATAATGGTGTAAATAATAACTATATATGATTATTGTAAAGTGATATTTAATATGAAATATTATACATACACTCCAATAAAATTCCACGATCATGGGAACGATATCATCGCTCGTGCGTATGTACGGAATACCGTCTCCACGATGTGATGCGACTTGTTATACATGATCTTAATTTCATAATGATTATATAAATGATTTGAAAGAATAAATATTATATATATTACACTAATACTATTCTGGAAATGAGGTATCTATAACCTAAAAGTAATTTATAATAATTTATTCGACAAAACACGAATAATAACAAAAAGTAATAGACACCTGAATAACAAGTAATAATGAAATATTACTAATATGAAGCTAATAATATGACGATATATGTTATAATAACAATTGTTATGATTCTAGAATAAGTCAATGACATTATTTGAATCATTATACAGGAGGTTCAGACAATTACAAAGCAAATCGGACCTAAGGTTAGGGAGAATCACGCAATCTCAATTTTTATCCGAGATTATTTATACTTCAGAATTTACCAGGGAATATTTATCATCCACATCCATGCTTCCTCAATATTTAATATTATTTATATCCTCCTTCAATTTTTTAAATCCAATTTTACCCTTCGGAGAGTTTTTAGTAAAAAATATGAAAGGAATCATTTGTCGTTTTTCATACGAGATACTTTTTGACTTTTCTGGACAAAGTACGAGAAACATGTTTTTCTAAACTTATATGGAATGAATTGATTTTTAGAAAATTATTTCAATGAAGCTTCATTTACAATTTTTCAAGTTTATTTTTAATCAACTTATTTTAGTTTAAAATTATATGACATGTTATGAATGGAAAATGTTTTTGAAGTATAAATATTACTTTCATCAAGAATGGAGTTCAAGTGTTTTATCATAATTATTTTCCATATATGATAATATTGGGTTCTGTTTCTATACCCAATTTTAAATTGTTTTAATTATGTTATGATGGAATTATTTTTATGATGTCCTATTATCTTATATGGATTGTGTTATGATGTCATGATGATTAAGAATCCCATTTTTATTTCATGAGTTATACTATGATGTATGATTTATGATTTTGTGGCACACATAATAATGGTTTCATTATGAGATGGGTGAGACCTATATCTCTCTCCAATTCATTGGGTAAAGATTTATATCTCAGGAGATAGACATGGCTGGAATGGCAGGTTAATACGGTTTAGTGAAACATGACTGAAACAAGGAGTGAACTCGGTTCAGAAATGGCCTTTGTCCGCTAAGATAGTCGTGGCATTGAGTCTTGAATACTAAGAAATGAATCTCTATGATTATGTGTGTATGCCACAATGTTTCATGTTCTATGTAATGATTATTGGGATTACATTTCACTACTATGATTTATCTGATGTTATGAAATTATGATCTCTTTTGCAGGTTAAGATTTCCAAAATGATATGTTCTTATGAATATGAAGTGATTGATATTTCTTTTCTTTACCCTTATTGAGCATTTGAGCTCACCCTTTTATATTTTTTCTTTCCCCAGGTCGGGAAGAAGGTTATTAAGTAGGATATCCCAAAAGGGACTCTAGATATGAGGAAATAAATGGGAGGCAATGTAGATGCTTTACGAACCGGTTGTTTATGTTTCCCAATTTCTAAAGACACTATATCTATACGGTCCTTTCATGGTTTTGTTATATTTTGATATAAGTGTGATTCAATTTTGAAGCAATAACAATGTAAAGTGTGGGTCATTATATTTGGTATCAGAAGAAAGGTATAGTCAACCTTTGGAAACTAGGATGTGAAATCCATGGTAAAAACCCTAAGGATATGTCTAAGCATAGAACACAATCTTAGAGTTTTAGAAATTACCATGAACAACCTATGATAAGACCTTAATTGTAAAATTTTATTCCTTATTAGGTGGTTTTCAAATTCTAATTATTATTGCTCACACTATTATTCTTGGTTTTAGTCAATGGCGGGAACATGAAGGAGCCGTGTTAACGCAGAATGTGACAGGAAATGCAATGATTGTCCCCCGGAGAAACCAAACGTTATGGGAGATGGAATAAAAATTCTTATAGCCATGCTCACACAACTTTCCCAAGATATGAATCATACATGGCTTCCAAACGAGTAAAGGAAGGAGCAACATTCTATTGATTCCTTCATGAGGCAACATTCACCCTCATTCATTGGGTCTACTGATCCATTAGTGGCTGAACAATGGATCAGTACCACTGAAGTGATATTTTCAGTTCATCAATGTTCTGAACATGATAAAGTCAGCTTAGCAGTATATCATTTAGAATATGAAGCTGATCAATGGTGGAATCTTATCAAAAATATAAGGCCAAGAGATTAAATTGAGTCCATGTTATGGGATGGGTTCAAGAACATATATTTCAACAACTACTTCCCTCGTATTATTCGAACAATGATGGAGAAAGAGTTTCTTGAACTAAAGAAAAAGGATGATGAATCTGTTGGTACCTACGAATCAAATTTTACAAGACTTCCAAGGTACACTTCTGGGATTATTATCCAACCTAAGAGTAAGATTGATCGATTATTTAGTGGCTTAAAAACAAGTATTCTAAGGGCATTAGCAATAAGGGACTTCAATAGCTATGAGGAAATCATTTTATGTTCTCTCAAGGTTGAGATGGAGAATGGAGTAACCCATAAGTCCTATGGGTTTGATAAGAAGAGGAAAATGGAATTCAAAGGAAAATATAAAGAGCACCCAGAAAAGAAGATGAGTTTTCCCTTATGCTCAATGTGTGGAAAGAAAAATGGAGGGACTTGACTTAAAGGGACAAGTAATTGTTTCAAACGTGGAAAAGAAGGTCATCGTGAATTTGAATGGTGCAATTATGGGAAGAAGATGTCTAGTGATGCGAACAAAGAAAAGGCTACATAGGGTTAACCTCCTACACTTCAATGTTACAAGTACAAGGAAATGGGGCATTATGCTAATAACTTCCCTAATCCAAGGGTTGTTGTTGATGATCGACGTCAATAAACTCTTAAGTCTAACGACAATGGAATGTCACACGCAATTTCTATCAGCGATGTGGAGTATGATAATGAAGTGGTGAAAGGTACACTTACCATCCACTCTAAAGTAGAAAATGTTTTACTTGATTATAGATCCACCAACTATTTTATTTCTGAAGAATTTTCTAAGGGTATCACTATATTACCTCAACAATTAGATGTTTAGTTAGCTGTGACAACCCCTAATGGCACAACAGTCGTGTCAAAAGATTATAATTCTTCTCCGATTGAAGTTTGTGTGAAAGTGCTTCCTACAAATCTTGTGATCCTTCTGATAGTGGAAGTTGATATGATTCCTGGAATGGATTTTCTTTCATTATATAGAGCTCATATCAATTTCCAAATAAGGGAAGTCACATTTCATATTCCAGATCAATCTATGATTGTCTATCGATGCATGGATGAACATAACCTTCCAGTGGAAAGTTCTTCCATCTTATGGGTCTTGATTCCACTAAATGAAAATTATTTATCTCAAATGGTTAGAGAGAAACTCGCGATTCAGAATATCTCCATTGTACGAGAGTTCAATGATGACTTTCCAAAGGAATTGTCGAGTCGTCCACCAAATCGTGAAGTTGAGTTTTCAATAGAACTTTTACCGGGTGCTTTGCCTATTTCATATACACCTTATAGAATGGCCCCAATTGAGTTGAAATAATTGAAGAATCAACTCCAATAGAATCTTGATAAGGGATTCATATTCCCTAGTGCATCACCTTGGGGAGCACCTATTCTATTTTTAAGAAGAAATATGGATCAATCAGACTCTTCATTGATTATCGTGAACTTAACAAGATAATTATCAAGAACAAATATCCTCTCCCACGCATTAGTGACTTATTTGACCAACTACGCGGAGCTCAATACTTTTCCAAGATTTATCTTTGATCAGGGTATCATCAATTAAAGGTCAAAAGGGAGGATATACCAAATATGGAATTCCGTACAACGTATGGAAACTATGAATTTATAGGGATTCTATGTGGTCTTACTAATGCCCTTGCTATCTTCATTGATCTGATGAATAGAGTTTTTAGAGACTATCTTGATCAGGTTTTGGTAGTCTTTATAGACGATATTATTTTCTATTCAAAGACCAAGGAATAACATGAAGATCACTTGAGAATTGTATTAAAGACCCTGAGAAAGAGGAAGATTTATTCCAAATTTACCAAGTGTGAATTTTGTCTCCAAAAAGTTGCATTTTTGTTTCACATAATCTAAAAAGAGAGGATATCTGTGGATCCAGCAAAAACAAAGGTTATCGAAAGATTGTCAAGACCAACAATAGTAAATTAGATCCGAAGTATTCTTGGTTTGGCTGGATATTATCAACGTTTTGTGAATTATTTTTCATTATTATCTAATCCCCTCACCAGGTTGACTCGAAAAGGAGTTAAGTTTGTGTGGACGGAGGAATGTGAAGAGAATTTCAAGGATTTGAAAAGAAGGTTATCCAGTACACCAGTACTCACACATCCTTGTAGTAGAGAATGGTTTATGATCTATAGTTATTCATCCAAGAAGGGGTTGGGGTGTGTTCTTATGTAAAATGATATGGTGATAGCTTATTCCTCATGACAGTTGAAAATCCATGAGCAATATTACCCAACTCATGATTTGGAGTTAGCTGTGGTAATCATTGCATTAAAGATTTGGAGGCATTATCTTTATGGTGAATGGTGTGATATTTATACTGATCATAAAAGTTTAAAGTATATTTTCACACAAAATGAGCTGAATATGTTCCAAATAAGATGGTTGGAGTTGATTAAGTATTACGACTTCTCAATTCATTACCACATAGGGAATGAAAACAAGGTGGCAGACGCATTAAGTCGACCAGACCATGCTATCTTATCCATGACGAGGATCACAAAAGAACCAATATTTATGGATTTAAAAAAGGATGGATCATGGAATTATAATGGAAAGAGAGAAATATTATCTTTCTCAAATGAATGTTAAACCATCGATACATGTAAAGATTAAAGAGGCACAGAAAGATGATGTAGAGTAACAAAAGAAGGTGAGAAATGTTCCTGAATTCAACCTTGATTGTGATGGGATAATAAGGTTCAGGAATCGGGTTTTTGTTCCTCCATCCCATAATTAAAGAATGAGATACTGGATGAGGCTCATAGTTCTTCATTATCTATTCATCATGGAAGCACGAAGATGTATAGGGACCTAAAAGAGTACTTCTGGTGGGATGGCATGAAAAGAGATGTTGCTGAATAAGTCTCTCTATGATTCGTTTGTCATCATGTTAAAGCTGAGAGACAGAATTATAAGGGGTTACTACAACCATTACCCATACACGAATGGAAATGGAAAACAATCACTGTGGACATTGTCATTGGACTTCCTAAAACATCCAAAGGCAATAGGGCTATCTGGGTCATAGTTGATCATCTTACAAAGTCAGCACACTTCATTGCTATTAGAGGAGATTTCTCTCTAGATCAGTTTTCCAAGATATATGTAAAAGAAGTGGTAAGATTGCATTGAGTACCACTTTCCATTATATCTTATCAGGATCTGAGGTTTGCCTCAATGTTCTAGGGAAGTCTTCAGCATACTATGGATACAGAGTTGAGTTTCAGCATTGCTTATAATCCTCAGAAAGACGGTCAGTCTGAGAGAACAATTCAAACTCTAGAAGTTATGTTTAGAGCATGCTCTATGGATTTAAAAGGTTGTTGGGATCAACATCTACCTTTGTTGGAATTTTCTTATAATAATACCTTTCACTCCAGTATTCATATGGCTCCTTATGAAGCTCTCTTTGGAAAAAAATACTGATCTCCAACTTGCTTGGATGAAGTTTGGGAAAGGATGCTATTAGGACCCGATCTTGTTAACGAGATGGAAGAAAAGGTCAGATCTATTCTACAACACATTAGAGCATCTCAGAGTCGACAAATTTTTTTTTCTGATAATCGAAGAAAATACCTAGAGTTTGAAGTGGGTGATAAAGTGTTCTTACGAATATCTCCTTGGAAGAGAGTACTGAGATTTGGAAAGAAGGGAAAGTTGAGCCCTTGGTATATCGGTCCTTTCGAAATACTGGATCATGTTGGGAAGGTAGATTACCGATTGGCGCTTCCACCGAATCTCTCTAAAGTTCATGATGTGTTCCATGTATCTCTCTTGAGAAAGTACATACCTAATCCTTCACATGTACTCAACTTAGAAGTTGTACCACTAGAGCAAGATATTTCTTATGATGAACAGCCGATAGAGATTCTGGATCGTAGCGAAAAAAGTCCTATCGAACAAGACCACTCTCTTGGTGAAAGTTTTATGGAGGAACCACCAATTAGAAGAAGATATATGGTATCTTGAGGATATGATGGGGGAGATGTATCTTCATCTCTTTATTACCAAGAGACGAATTTCGAGGGTGAAATTCATTTTAAGGGGGTAGAATGTGACACCCGAGATTTTTATGAGAAATATTTTGTTTCTATGTAATATACATCATCAAAGGAATCTTTCACTACACACAACACTAGCTTGTCTTGATTTATACACAACTGCGGCCTTCCTCGATAGCTTGTGTTGTACGCAATATCGAGTTTCACTAAACAACGATATGCTATTAAAATATTAATAAACTAGAATTTATGAATAGTAATACCCGCTTTTTGAAATTTTGAAAATATTATCCTTCAAAATGGAATTCATTTTTGGATTCGGAGTATCGAAATTATCCTAGGGTGAAATTTTGGTATTTTTCTGAAAACATTCAATTTTTGATGAATAGTTAAAACAATGGGTTACTATTTAAAACCGAATTTTTAATTAATTAATTATTTATTTTATGAAAATTTTTTTAGGTCAAAATTGATACATAACACCTATATAAGTTCAATTTAATTCATTGAATTCATTTTATAATAATTTTAGACATATAAAAAATTTATTGAACTTTTCACCATCTTTTACCCACCTCCTAGGAGAATTTAAAAATTTATATAAAACATAATTTTACCGCTTCTGTGTTTGGAATTTCACAAATACGAGAGACACAGTTAATATCAAGGACTACAATGTGGTTCAATGATATGAAAATAATTTTTTGTGAATAGTAACTTTTAACATTTTTTCCGCAGTTAAAAATAAATTGGGTAATTAAGGATTAAAATGATATTATTATTACCATAAAACATGTCCTAATTATATTGTATAAGATTAATTCTAACAGAAACAACCTTAGGAATAAAATATAACCATTTAGGACCACTTGGATTAGATTAGGTCATTTAATATTATTTTATTTAATGAATAGTTAAAATAGTTAAAATCAACGATTAATAACTACATCATTTTTAATATAGGGTTATACAAAAGATAAATTCTACTATAAATATTCATTAAAAATATAAAAATATTTCCTACATAATGGTATTTTATTTATAATTTTTAGAGATTAAATAGTTTATGTTATTTATGTCATAATGATGATGCAATAATTATGTTATTAATGAAATATTGACATAATTCATGTTATAAATACCCAAATAAATGTAATTTTAGACTTTTTGTGAATTAAAATACCTTTTTAGGTTAATATGACATGTTAGTATTGATTTAATTAACTTTTTTCGAACGAATCATTCTGTTATGATTTTCACAAAAATCAATTACCAAATAGTGTCAAAATTGACATAAAATAGTTTTTAAAAAACATATTATATTATTAACTGTTATTTTATTCATAAAAATATAAGGTTCATAAAAATGACTTAGATAAGGTTATATATATTAATAATAAAAAACTTGTGTTTCATTTGGCTTGTAATAGTAAGTTTATTAACCGTATAGTGTAAGAAAACAAGAAGGCACGGTAAAAGTAAAATTATTTAAATAAAAAGATAAATATAAATGATAAGGTTAAAATAGAAACATAAACTTGTCTAAATTATATTATATGAGAGGATATCGACCCATACCCACCTTAGGTTCGAACTAAATATATTTGGAGCTATTAAAATCTGAATATGACTTTATAATAAAATAATATTTTTAGATTTTCCTAAGGTGCCCCTCTCATCTCTTATAAAAGGGCACCTCCTCTCTCTCTTCCTCACATCACATTGAGCCTTAAAGAACGTCCAAACCCTTCAAATTGATCTTCTACACTTCCATAGAAACATCCTAGAGGTCCTGGTCTTCTTCAAAGACCATTTTTAGTGCCCAAAGAGGATGTTAAGAAGAGCCGCTTCAAGAAGAGGTAATGTCTGTTACCGATTCTTTCAACTTTATTTCTTCTTCTACTTATTCTTCTTTGGTTGTTTCATTATGAAGTAATAAAATCAGTATCACTAATATACTGATATGTTTTTATAAGTATGAAACCACCCTATTTCACCATCTATACATCCTACAGAAAACGAAATCACCAGGTGTGCGTACGTACGGAATACCGTCTCCACGCCGTGGTGTAATCTATTTTCCTCCACCACCTTACTTGGATGGGTATAATGGTGTAAATAATAACTATATATTATTATTATAAAGTGATATTGTGTCTGAAATAGTATACATACACTCCAATACAATTCCACGATCATGGGAATGATTTCAACACTCATGCGTACGTACGGAATACTGTCTCCACGATGTGATGCGACTTGTTCTACATGATATTAATTATATAATGATTATATAAATTAATTGAATTAATAAATATGATATATATTACACTAATACCACTATTTAAATGAGGTATTTATAACCTAAAAAGAAGAAGAATAATTTATTCGACAATACACGCATAAGAATAAAAAGTAATAAACACCCGAATAACAAGTAGAAATGAAATATTACTAATAAGAAGCTAAGAATATGACCATATATGATATAATAACAATGATTATGATAATGGAATAATTCAGTGACATTATTTAAATCATTATACTGGAGGTTCAGACACTTACGAAGCAAATTAGACCTAATGTAAGGGAAAATCTCGCAATCTCAATTTTTATCCGAAATTGTTTATACTTCAGAATTTACTGGGGAATATTTATCATCCAGATCCATGTTTCATAAATATGTAATATTATTTATATCCTCATAAAATTGTTTAAATCTAATTTTACCCTTTGTTGATTTTTTAGTAAAATATATGAAAGGAATCTTTTGTCGTTTTTGATACGAGGTACTTTTTTGAATTTTCCGGCCAAAGTACGAGAAGAATGAATTTTTAACATATATTTAATGAATGGAATTTTTGAATATTATTTTTATGAAGCTTCCTTTACATGTTTTCAAGTTTATTTTCAATAAAATACTTTTATTTTGAAATTATGTGACATGTTAAGATTGGAAAATGTTTTTGAAGTAGAAAGGATATTTTCTTCAAGAATGGAGTTCTAGTGTTTTATCAAAATTATTTTCCATATATGACAATATAGGGTTCTATTTCCATCCCTAATTTTACATTGTCTTAATTATGATATGATAGAATTATTTTTATGATGTCCTTTTATCTTATATGGATTGTGTTAAGATTGCATGATGATTAAAAATCCCATTTTTATTACATGTGTTATGCTATGATGTATGATTTATGATTTTGTGGAACACATAAAAATGGTTTCATTATGAGATGGGTGGGACCTATATCTCCCTCCAATGCATTGGGTAAAGATTTATATCTCATGAGATAGACATGGATGGAACGGATGGTTAATCCGGTTCAGTGAAAGAGGACTGAAACGAGGAGTGAACTCGGTTCAGAAATAGCCTTTGTCCGCTAATATAGTATTTTCAATGAGTCTTGACTACTAAGAAATGATTCTATATGATTATGTTTGTATTATACAAAGTTTCATGTTTTATGTTAGGATTATTGGGAATACATTTCACTACTATGATTTCTCCCTTGTTATGGAATTATGATCTCTTTTGCAGGTTATGATTTCCAAAATGTTATGTTCTTATGAATATGATGTGATTGATATTTCTTTTGTTTACCCATACTGAGAATTTGAGATCAACATTTTGTATGTTTTCTTTCCCTAGGTCAGGAAGATGGTTATTAGGTAGGATATGGAAAAAGGGACTCTAGATATGATGAAATAAATGGGAGGCAATGTAGATGTTTTATGAACCAGTTGTTTATGTTTCCCAGTTTCTAAAGACACTATACATATACGGTCCTTTCATGGTTTTGTTATATGGTTTAATATGTGTGATTCAATTTTGAAGCAATAACAATGTAATGTGTGGGTCTTTATAATTACTATGCTGAAATTCTGAAAGGAATTTCTCTCTCCTCATTTACATTGAAGAAATTTTTTTAATATCATGATTATAAATTCAATTAAAATTGTTGGGACATATATCTATATGACCCCTTACTATAATTTTCATGTATATATGATGATTCACCCCTTTCTCTCTCATCAACCAATTTTATGAATACTTATGTTATGCCATTATGCTGCTGAAATTGCACAATGTTTTTCCAAGCCAAAATCATTGGTTAGTGAATGTAGTGCCCATTTCGTTATCAAGGTTATTAACCATTATGCACAATTAATTATTGATTATACAGTTTCTTGTATTAATTACACATTATTTTATCATGGAATAGATGATTATTTTTAATGAATACATTTTGTCTGATCCATGGGGCACATTATGCATGAAATGAAATGTTCAAAAATTTTGTTCCCTGATAACGCTCTAATGCATTGGTTAAAGTATAATATCATTATATGTCATGTGAAATAAGTGTTGACGCATTATAATTCAATTTAAATGAGGGTTTGTTCATTCTTCTTGTGAAATAAGGTTTTACTCATGCTCCATGTAAAATGATCCTTATCTTATGTTAATTCCTTGTGATGTGTTGTTGCCAAATTTCCATGAAATGATAATCATGTTATACCATTCCTTTATGTTCATGTTTCTTTTATGCACCATTGATATGCCTATTTCCTAACATGTAGTGTATTCTTCATGTTGTACCTTGTTTACTCCGATACTCGGCTTTATAGCTCACCCTTTTCATATGCATGTCGTCAAATTATCCAATGCAATGCTATGTATGGGGGAATTTGGTGGTCATTTAAATGAAGTTTTCAATAATGATGTTTTGTTTCATGTTTTAAGTTGTTACGAAATGTTTCTATTCCCCAATGAAAATAGACCACCCGATCATCCATGTTGTAGAAATTGAAGAGTTTATGTAATAAATCATGTTTAAGGGTGTAATAAAAGTTTGATTGAAAAATTTGGAATCAGAGGATTGGTTTAGTTATTTTTGGGATTAAGATTAGAAAAAACCTAGTGAATCCTTAGAGACTAGAATAAGTATAATAAAAAACCTCCATAATATTTAGTGAGTATTGAGTAAGTGGTTTATCAAACAAATAAATACAAGTAAGGATTCGAGCAGGTAGATGTGGCTCTGGCACATATGTACCTAGTAGTGAAAACTAAAACAAGGAGTTTTAGTCTTGACCTGGGGTATCCAAGAACATTATAATGGACCTGAGTGCACTCATGGTTACAAAACACCTTGGGGATAAGAATTGTTAAATTCACAAGCATAGTATTAACAATTTTAAAGGAATTAAAAAATTCCCCTAAGAATATATTTTAGAAAGTAGATGATGAATAACATAGATTGAATCCTATATATTCATAAGATAAAGAAATTAATGTAACTTATAAGTATTCCATTTATTTCTTTGGATTACCCTTTATGTGTTACCCCTAAATTTCCATTCACTAATGAATAATAAATCATTTGTCTTTATGTAGTTTTATATCACAATTTTATCCTATGTAGAAAGTAATTCAAAATTTTATTTCTTTTTTTCTGCAGAATACATGATTGTTTTGAGATGGAAGTGGAAGAACCTCGTACAAAATTATTTTCCATTCTTGACGATATAATAGAAATAATTATTGTGAAGTCAAGATCAAATAGAATCTAAAACATTTCCCATGTCAAACGTTCCTGAAAGATGCTCAATGGAATATCCAACACCGCCTCCACACTATAGAATCATTAGGGATCATGGCACATCGATGATCAAATATTAAGCTCCTAAATCTACCTCCATTCAAGAGGAGGGATGTACTGTTAGGGTATTTTCAAATATTTCACCTTATCTAGAGAGTACGATTCACTATTTGATTTTATAATAGTTGCAGAAGAGGGAGACCTCTGAGCATCCAATATATATATTATTTTCTTACAGTAATTTTTGAAACATAGATAATATATTAGAAGAACCACATTTCAAAAATATCAAATCTGACTCTAGAAGACTAGTTTACAAAAACATGGTAGAAGTTGATGTTTTGATACTACACATTAGAAAAATTGTTTTCAAAAAGTGCAACATATTTTCCATCGGAATGATCCAAGTCGCATGGACTATGTCTGGACTAAGGATGTGGTAGACTATGAATGTGCATTGTGGTATTGTTACACTATGTGGACCATCTTTCTCCATGATCGACGTGATAATGAGGGTTGGGGAATGCGTAATGGTGGTGGTAATGAAACCCTGAAGTCGTGTTTAATTTTTAGAGTTATGTTTGTACGTTATCAAATTGAGAGGACATATTTTTTTAAAGGGAGGAAGATTGTAACAACCCAAAAATTTATTAATGAAAATACCCCTTGGTCTATTTAAATGACTTATTATGGTTATATAAAATGTATGAACATATTTGGTTCTATTTTTTTCATTTTAAAATATTAATATGAATTTTGACCGTTTCTAATATAAGAATTGAATAGTGATCACATGATTAGTATAAATATAATGCTTTAACAAATTCAATTTTCTCAGAAAATGTAAGTGATGGCCTAATCCAGAAGTCTTTCCCCATATGACACCCATTTGTAGGATCTTGGAAAGGATGTGGATTCATTGGGCTTCTCTCTTGACCAAACCCATGCCGAGCTTGAATACATTATGCTTGAGCGGAACCACCTATGGGAAACGTGGACGTTGATATAGATTACCACTCGAGCAATGTTATATGAGCCACCCCAAGAGTCTTCCACCATTGTGCACCATGCACTAAGGTATTATTAGGGTGTTTTAAGGGGTTATGTAACAAGACCCTAGTACTACGATTATGTACATTATTCTTCTATAGTGAATATTAATTAATTTAATTATTGTTACTTTGTAAATATATTTTAAAGTATATATATTATATTTCGTTAATGTTCAACTAAGAATTCTATTTTGATTAACTAATGGATGTTTTAATTAAATAATTTTTTAATAAAATATTATTATTATTATTAAATTATTTTTATTAAATAAAAATAACCGTATAATTTTATGAATGAAAATGTAATTTCTATTATGTTTTGAAAGTTGTTATTGTCAAAACTGTTAAATTTTTTATAAATATCAAATTTTTTAAAATTAAAAATTCACATATTTATAAAATTATTTAGATAAAAATATTATTATATTTTGAATCAGGATGTCGAAATTATCCACTGGTGAATTTTTTATAATTTTATGAGATAGGCAAATTTTTGTGTAAAGATTAAATACCGTTTAAATATATAATTTGTTTTATGACATCATAATGACCCGATAACGATGTAACAAAATACTATAAACATTATTTTTGGCCAATATATGTCTTACCATTTAAATAATTTGATATTGGGTTTGTTTGATTTATTTTACAAAGTTTAAGTGGACCTTTCAAGATATATAATACTTTTTATCTTTTTAAAATGATTTCCTTGAGAGTGTGAATCACCACTACATTAGAAACCCTATTATTTTAAGAAGTCCGACCTTTGACCATATAAAATATTATTTACACCCCCCTTTGGAAAAAACTGAGGGCTTGATTTTGGTTTTGATTAGTTTAATATGAGGTGTCCCAAACCTAAATAATAAAAAATTCCACCCCCATTACTATATCATCTAACCCAAGCTCCCACTTCTTCCTCACTCAATGCCTTTGGAGTTCATTCAACCACTTCCCTCCCCTCTATGTAATCCTCCCAAGGTACCCCAATCACCTAATAATCATCTATCAAGCCTCTACCAATCCTTTGAAATCACAATTCCAAGTATGGGATTCTGACCTTTCTTTTTATCCAATTTTCATAATATTGTTATGCCCTTTTATTTTTAATTTTAAAAGTTGGGGGTATGATTTTTCACCTCCACCAAACATCCCTATTTTTGTCGGAATGATTATAGACCCCATTATATCTCATTAAATTCCTTCCATTTACACCCGTTAATGTTGAAATTACGAAAGAAGTTTCTCTGTTCTCTATTACATTCATCCAATTATTTTGTATCACGAATCTAAATTCCATTAATCATGATACGTCAGGTGAAATGAGTGTTGAATCTTGATAATTCTTGTGTAACATGGGATTACTTGTTCTTCATGTCCAATGAGGGTTTACTCATCCGCCATGTGAAATGAGCCTTGACTCTTGCCAATTCCATGTTAACTACTATTGCCACATTTCCAGGATAAGATAATTATGCTATACCATTCTTTTCTGTTCGTGTTAATTTTATTCTCCATTAATATTCCAATTTCCTAATATTTATTGTATTCATCATGTTATAACTTTTTTACTCCCTTACTGGGCATTATAGCTCACCCTTTTCTTATGTATGTCCTCAGGTTATCCCATGCAATGCTAAGTTCCAGGGAATGTAGTGGTCATGTAAAGGATGTTTTAAATAATGATGTTCTGTTTCATATTTTAAATTGTTATGTAATGTTCCTAAGCCCCAAATACACTAGACCTCTCAATCTTCCATGTTGTATCAAGTGAAAATATTATGTAATAAATCATGTTTAAGTGTGTAATAAAACAAGGTTTTCATATTTTCATAATCTTTTACTGATTAAATTGATATTTTTTAGTTTTTTTATCGTTATATATTTATCATGACTTACCAATTCCCGAAGTTAGTTTATTTAAATAGAATTTGTTCATATATATTTACCTTCCAATAATGACTATTCCTATTGATTCATGATATATTTTGATGTACAAAATCATTAAAGACCATTTGAGATCAATATTATTTTATTTCCTTTATCTAGGATTGTATAAAGTTAAGTATGACTGATTTTCATGGATATGATAAATTGAATAAAGATATTATTGAAAATGAATTTTTTTAATTCATATATTCCGTATGTAATTTAAGATTCCTTTATATATGTAGATTACTAAGACTAATGAACTAGTTAGTCATTCGGAATGAGATTCCATATATTATTTTCCAATACAATGTATTAAGACACTAGCTCAAGTATGTTGGGGTCTGAGTATCTACATTTAATGAATTAAAATATATCACCGCATCAATATCCTTTTCATAAGGATCATTTTCCCCTGTGATATTTTGTATCACCTTCAATGGTACATCTTTAGTAATAAATTTTTCATTGATATATTATTATTTTTACTTATCTTATATCACATTAGAGTGTTATGATAAATGTTAATTTTTACCTCTATCATTTCATTTTTCTCAAGCACGAATAAATTCATGTTGAAACATGGTTATAATATTATTTTCAACTTCTTTATAATTTTGATATAGTTGATATTTTATTAGAGTCTGAACAAATCAACCAAAATTATTTTCACTCGATCACAAAATGTATTATGAAACTCATTCATCTATATTCTCAAGTCCTCATATTTTTCCATAGTACCCACATCATAGCGTCATATACCCTTGAATAACCTTCAAAAATGTTATCGTGTTTACCCAAAAAGGATTTTAAGTATTTACAAAACATCACCTTAGAAAATTTCATAATGGATTACACACCTCCAAATACATTGACTCATTTATAATTATAACCACATTCACTTCAATCATTTTGATATAAGGCTCACCATTCCATGTGGAAAAAATCTCATGAATGGAATTAGTTAAGATATATATTCCCAGAGATTAGAAATAGTAATGGATCTAATTTTTACCAAACTACAAATTAATACCCCAAAAATTCTAATTCACTTATGGTTGAAGATATACTCTATACCTTAGGGGGGGAAACATAACTAGTACCCTTTGTTTAAATACACATAATATTCCCATAAAAAGTTAATTCCTTTATGAGGGGTGAATCAATATATTCTTGTCTCTACTCACCCCACTCCAATTATCTTTCACTATGGATATTAATAAAACTTCATCTCCCTTTCAACTTATATGAAATGTTAAAGTAGAAATATAAATTTACACGTGAAATTTACATAGTTCATTATAAATTATATAATCTAAGGATCATGTAATGATAATATTCCCATACACTTGGAATACTATTAAAAATTATTTTATTTTGCAATTGGATTTAGTAATACTTACTGTATTTGTTTACCAAAATGAAAAAATAACGATGAGCTAACTACTCTTCATATAACATGGAACTCACAATTCATCCTATAATATTGTATTAAAAACCTAAAAAATGGTGAAATTACACCTGAGAAAGTGCATCATTCATACTACTTCCAAAATTATTCCATGAGTGAACCCCTTGGGAAATGTTCTTTTTCTTCATTGAACTTTCAATACTCAACTATTAATCTCCCAACTTTGAGTTTCTGGTGCTCGTTATAACACAATATGATTTTATATGTATAAATTCTAAATAATAATAAAGAATTTAATACCTTTAAAAAAATTATCACTTTTATAAATAAACAAGTATATTTTTAACTTTTATAACCTAGACATTGGATTGATGGGTATGAGTAGGATTAACCACATTATGAAACATATATATATTTTTCACTAATCTAAATGTATTGATAAATTATAAATAAATAGTAATTATTTCCTATTATTTAAAATTGTTATTTTACTAGTAAATATATCCATATATAATTTATCAAATAAAAATGAATAAGAATAAAATCATTATAAGGATAAATGATTAAATGTTTTGAAAAAGTTTTTTGTGTGAGTTTTGGTTTTATAATATTAAATTAAATAAAATTCTATTGATAAAAAATGATAATAGAATTTGTTTATGTTTTATTAATTATTTTATTTTACTATTATTATACATATATTTATATGAAAAATAATGAATAAAATTATTATTTTTTAACAAAAAAGCAAATTTTGTAAACAATTTTCATGGAATTTTTCTCATTTATCATAAAGTTTATATAATCCACTTATTGAAATTAAATTGGATAAAATTTATAATAAATTTGGAATATTTATTTTTAAAATTTTTAGGATAGTCACAATAATTATTTTTTATAATGAATAGTAAATCTTGTTTAATAGTTTACCATGATTCGGGATAAAAATGCGAAATAAATGGGAATAAACTAATTGATAAGCATTAAAATGAAACTTAAACTTTTAAAAATTTAATTTTTTGAAGATATATTGATCTTTTCATAAAGAAACATTGAGTTCATTCCCATTTGGTTCAATGTTTTCAAGAATGTGACATTATATTATTTAACATTATTAAGTAATTTCATGTGTGCCCCTCCCTTAACTTTTAAAGTGAAACATTTTGTTCACCTCACATCCAAATTATTGTGTATTATATTGCATAAATTCTACAACAGAAAAAATTTATATTATTATTACGTTTATTACTAAGATCTTAATCATACTCTAACAACTTCCCATGAAGGATTATGTTTTAATCCAAATGAGGTCTCAAAATGAAAATGCAATCGTCTTAACTGACTCATTCAACATATAATTATTAATATTATTCCAATAATCATATTGTACAATTTAAATAAATCTCCAACATCATTAATATATTGATATGTTATTATTATTATATTAAAACCATTTCCTTGCCTTTTCCATCAAATTAGAAATGAATGGATTGAGGGTACGTACAAACAGACTACCACATCCATGTAGAGAAGTAATTAATGTTGCATCACCCCTTATCATTGATGGATATAACTATTAATTTAATTGTTATATAAGATATTTATAATATATAAATTATTTTGAAATTTAAAAAATATTTCTAATTTAATTTCTATTTTCTAATTAGAAAACAAATATAAATCTTGTGTACTAACATACTACCATCTCGATGAGTGATATATATACTTTCCAATATTAACTATTAATGGAAGGTTCAAAAACTGTATATATTGAACATATATAATATTTAATAAATTAATATGGTACTTTAAAGATTATATTATGATTGTACCTTATCAGGTGTTACTCATTAAATCTTTCTAGTACACTCATATTTAGGTCAGTTTTATCTCAAACCATATTTGTTTTATAAGGTTTTTGACATGAATGATTAACTAATCTTAAATACTTTAGATAATATATAATAATATGATATATATTAAATTATAATTCATCTTTAGGTGATGATATAATGATTATGATATACAGACCATAACATCCTAACCAAAACATATATAAAAAGGAAGTGCTTAACAACTGAAATGGAGATGATAAAACATTATGTAAATGAAAAAATAATATTATGTTACATGTAAAATATATATGATATTATATGTAAAAAAATATTTTATATTTAAGTATAAAAAATTTATCTTTTATATATAGTATGTTAAAATTTATATGAAGTAAAAAAAACTTGATGTAATGTTTTTATGTTACAATATCAAATTTACTAGGTTTTTTTATGATTAAATTTCCATTGATGAAATTATATGATGTATATAACATAATATTTATTCGTATCCTATAGTTATTTCTATAGATTATAATTTTTATTTAATTTCTCTCTCTCTATGAAATAAGAAAACAATGAAATTTTATTTTAAGGAACATATAATTTATATTTATCTTCGATTAGGAAATATCATTATCCCATATCCATGTTTTCATATGAATTTCCATGGATGTTTTAAAATTATTCAATTATTTATTAAATTAAATTTCATAGAAATTTTTATTTTTATTTATATATTTGAAATAAATCTCATTGTAATTTTATAAACTAGGTAATTTTTACCAATAGTTTGAATGAAATGTTTGTTTTAACATATATTGAAAAAAATAAATTTTGTGTCATAATGAATAATATTTTCATCAAGGAATATTTATAATAATAAATTGTTATTTTAAAAAATTAGCAAACATTATTGAAAATTTTAGATTTTAAAAAAGTGATTTCAAAATAAAAAGGGTATTGTCCCCAAAATAAATGTAGATCTTTTAATGATATTTTCATCTATGAAAAGATAAATTAATTACCATTATGATTAACATGTTATGTAGTCCATGAGTACCCTGAATATTACATAATTAGATTTTTATTGATTATGATGTTGAAATATTGATGAAATTATTATTTTTTTCAATGGGTTGTCCTCTAAGGAAGTGAAAATATCTTATGGATTTTTGGAATTCAAATGAAAGGATTGTGATTATATTATAGGAAGGATCGTTAAATTATACCAATGTATTGGGTAATGAATAATATTTCTTGATCAACATAGGGACAAATATGGGTTGACCAATCCCAAAAGATGATACACCAGCAGTTAATATAGATCCAAATTAGGGTCATGGGTGGCCACCACAAGCTAACATGTGATTATTGACTCAGTGGGTATATTTGAAATAATATTTCTATGATTATTATCACTCAAAAAATTTAATTCCAATCCTAATAAAATGTTATTATTCTTTTAATATTATCTACTGTTTTTTCCCTTCGATTGTTCTCAGACCCATGACTTATTAACTATAAATGATATGATCTCTAATTATGATCTATTAATTAATGGATATGATTTTAAAATTTTAATCTCAAATTCTCATCTCCTGAATCTCATGTAATGATTATATATGGTCATTGACTAATATCACCCATGTTTACCCTACTAAGTATTTGATCTCCACATTTCTATTGTTTCCTTCCCTATGGATATAATGATAGCTTTTATGTAGGGTGTGATTAATATGAGTATTATGTGACAAGATATCTGATGGATAAATTGAATATCATTCATAAAATAATATTTTTATGTATCTAGTATCCAAAGACACAAAACGATTATGGTTCCTGGGCATTTATTAGTAGATGATATGTTGAATATTAATGTGAAATGTTGTAATATCTATACGTGATATGTTTGGATTTCTTCTATTGATAGCATATCATGTTTATTTATTTTTCAACACTAGGATGAGAGAATATTTTTGAAAACATTTTAGATAAAAATAAGTATAAAACAATATCCAATGATAGGGTGAAGTGTAGAGTTTGGGTTTCTTAGAAAATATATCTTTTCTAGGTAATGGAAAGTGGATGTTGTTGGGTCACATAATGACTGAAATTTAATAAATCTAAAATGAGAATATTATGTATTAACTAGGATATCATTGGTTCATGGGGAGTGGGACTAATAATTCACACCTCGATAGATAGTTCCATGGGATATGTTTGTGTTAATTCATATATTTGTTTGAACAATTATAATGAATAAGGTGATAGAATATATAAAAACCAATGATAAGTCATAATGATATAACTTTATCATAATGATTTATATATAGGAAATATAATGTCATTATTTAGACATCCTATGAATTTTTTATTATGATTTTACGATTTAACAAATTTTTTTACTCTAATAATATTTTATGTTTTTTCAATGGATACAAGATTGAGAATTTTTAGAATGATTGATGCAATTGACAAATTAGTGATTCTAACCCAAATAAACATAATATTATGAGATATTTAATAATTTTATTAAAAATTATATAACTAAAATTATGATCCATTACCTCAATATATTTGAGTTTTTTAAAGAACCAAATAAGTAAAAATGGAGGTTAGGAACATTTATAGTGATAATATTTATTGAGGGAGGAAAATTAATCATCCTAAATTATTTCAATGTGTGACTAATCAATCAAGGAATTGTTTCAAATAAATGGGGGATATATTTATATATTGAAAATAATGGTATAAATTAATTAATTTATATGGGAAAGAGAAGTGTACAATATAGTGAAATTAAGTTCAACATAAGGTACCATTAATAGTTAAATTTATTATGTGTGTGAAAATTGGAAATTATCCAATTAATTTTTTGAATACAAGGGTTTTTTATAAGGCCATGTATGGTCCTATGATATGTCAATCATTGAAGTAGACCAGGACGATTAAGGAACAATTATCATCCACACCAGAGTAAGGGACGTCATGTTAATTTTTATAAGAATGAACTATATGAAAATATTATTATCATTAATTTATTAGTATTTGATGACATGTTTACCATTTATTAGTAAACTCTTTATATATCCATTGTAAATTTATGGATTAAGGAAAAAAATTCCTATTTTTAATGAACACATTATCATCTATATTTGCGAGGATGAATGTGAACTTATAATGTAAATTCATAAATTTTATGGGTATTACTATATACTCGTTAAAAATATTTACCTCAACTAGATGGGGAGAAACTCTAAATTTATTATATGACTATTTTGATGTGTATTCCAATGTATTAACTATAGGTATTTTAAATATTCTTCTAAATATATAAGTTTTATTTTCAATATATCTCATACATGGTGCTACACCGATTTGAAATAATCAAAATATAATGGCCTAGATTTAGTTAATTGAATTTATGAAGTCATCATATGATATTTTCAAAAAGGGACTCATTTAGAATAGTTCTTCACCGACGAGTGTAGTTGTTAATTTTTTAAATACATATGGATCAATGTGAATATGAATTTATTTTTAGGTATATAACAAGATCACAATATTTAATAAATATCCTTTACCCAATATGGATAATTGTTTTGATCTATTTTGTGGATATAAACACATTTTATATATTGAACTTCATCTTGTATACTATTAATTGTGTTTCATAAATGAAGATACAACTAAAATAGATTTACATAAGGGGTATGTACGCAATAAATTAATTAATTTTCTATTTGTATTTAACAATTCCCCGAATATCTTAATGATTTTAATTATTATATTCTTTAATGATTACGTCAAGAAATGTTCTTGTAACTTTTAAATGATATTCATATATTCTTCAAGTTTTTGTAAGATAATTTAAAAGAATTGTGAATTTTTTGAAGACCCTGATGAAGAGGAATGTATATTACAAATGGAGAAATATACAATTTTATAAACAAAAAGTATCATTCCTACCACACATCATATTAAGTGAGGGTTTACCAGCACATCCTTCTAATGTTCATGTCATTGACCTTTGTCCCTTGAGAAACCAATTTGTCTTAGATCCATTGTTTACTTTTATTGGATGTATATTATTGATTGTTTGTGAAATATTTACCATGGTGGTCAAATCCAAGATCATAAATTGTATTAAGAAGTTTTAATCTCTAAATTAAAATATGGATACATTATCATTAAATAGAAGGTTGTGACATATATACTGATCATAAAAATTTAATTCATATATTCACCCAAAAATAGATGAATTTGCATAAAATAAGATGGACTTAGTTTTTGAAATATTATTATGAATTGATAAATTAACACCGTAAGAAATGAATAAGGTCGTTTATTTATTTGATAAAAAGGATCTGCAAGCTTATATATGGTGATGTTCATAAAATAAAAAATATTTATGCATTTTCAAGGGTTATGACTTCAAATATTGGTGGAAGAAGAGAAATACAATATTTTGTAAATATGTTTTCAACTAACTATCCCTAAAATTTTAAAAGAGGAATAAATTTAATACATAATGATATAAAATATGGTAATGATTTATCTTGAGTTTAATGATAATGTTTTTTGACTGATATGTTTTACTGACCATGTATGTGTCTCTAGTATACATGAATTGATTATTTATGTATTTGAATATGTTCAAATATCAACAATCATTATTAATATATGAATTATTGAGGTGTATAAACACGTTAAGAAAAATTTATATAATTATTATGAGAATGGATATTTTAGGGATAACATATCATAACGGCATAAATAAGTTGTGGACCAAAAAAGAACAAATATTTATGAATTTTTAAAGTATGTGCCCTGAAATATTAATGGAAGACTATAAATACAATCTTTATCAAATTATTTTTCAACTACTTATCCAAAAAACTATTAAATAGGAATAATAGAAATACATAGAGCTAAAAAATATGTTGATTTTTTTTTGAGTTTAACCAAACATTTGTTTGAATGAAATGTTTTAGTCACCAAGTATGTGTCCTAGTTATTCCCTAATATATGATGTAGTTATTGGAAGATGTTCACATCTCAAAAATATCTATTACTCAACAATGTGTGATAATTTGTAGACACCTAAAAATCATTTATAGAATGATTACATGATGTTATATTTTATGGAGTATATATCTTAGTGATGGGTATTTAAAAATGTTATGTTTATGTTGTGGAATAATGAGGGGATGTTACAACTGTTACCCATACATATAAGGAAATAGGAAAACATCCTCATTGATTCACACTTAAGAATCACCAATACATCTAAATGGTTAGTCTGAGTGGATTATTAAAACCCATGTGTATATGTTGAGAGTTTATTCATTTGGTTTCAATGTTGTTTGGGATCCAAAACATCACATTGCCTAATTTTATAGTAATAATATATTTTGATCTCGTATTTAGATGTATATTAATGAATACCTACAAATAAGTTAATAAATAAAAAATGTAGGGATAATATAAGTAAATACAAGATATTTGGTCCTGATCATGACTAAGAAATTGTATATAACGTTAGAGCTATTAAGAATCACTTTTTGTTTGATAAAATTCCACAAAATAATTATATTGATAATATTTAGTGAGATAAAGAATTTGAATTTTTTGAGAAGGAATTCCATTGAATTAACCCATTGAATAGGGTTATTAGTTTGGAAAAAATGGATATCCAGGAACTTAATATATTGGCCTCATCGATATTTTTATTCTTGTTAGTAATGTAGATTTATCACATAGCTCCTCAACAGAACTTCACACCAGTTCATGACGTTTCATATGTATCTATTTTGATGAAATAAATATGTGATAATTCACATGTATTGAACTCAATGATTAACAACCCAACATTTTATAGTATGTCTCCTCTTAAATAAATTCATTTTCTTTGATATCTTATATTACATAGAACGCCATGCTTAAAAATTGATTAAATATTTTTATTTAATTGTGATATTTATCACATAGACTTTAGAATGGAGGTAATAAATGAGATTAAATAAATTATTATAATATATTTTACACATGTTTTTAAAATTAATTAATTTGTTTCAAGTTAATTAGAAATAAAATGTGGACTAATTGAACATAAATGTTGTGTTTTTATAAATAAACTAATTTTGTACCCATAATGAAATTTTATATTAATAAATTGAATTATTCACAATTAGTGAATGGTTTTAATAAAATATATATGTTATATAGTTAATTATTTTTTTAGAAAATTCACCCACTTTCTTTATATAATTAATAAAAAATTAAATCAATTTTCTAGCTAAAGGAACTGAAAATTACTCAAGGCAGTTTTATCGCCATTTATTAGCACACCTATTTTAAATAAAAATAATGAAAAAATTATATGTTTGATATGAAAAATAACAATTTATTAAATTTTTATATAAAATCCATATTAGTGTTAAATTTTTATATTTTTTGTGGAATTTTAATTTTTTTATGAATACGGAAAAATATTGAATTCTAAGTGAAAATTGATTTATGACCTATTTATTTATATAGTTAAATTATATTTTAAATTTTTTATAAAGAATAATTTTTTTAATTATAAACAATGAAACTAAATTTTAATCATTATAACTAGATTCAAATTCATGTTGGATATGAAAACATTTCAATATATTGAAATTTTCTCTTTAATTACCCTTTTTTTTTCATTTTGTCTGTGGGATTAATATCAAATCTATTTTTTCCAATTATCAGAATTGAATTACGAAAAACATATTTCTAATATTTAATAACAAGTTCCATATTATGGTGAACTTTTAATTCCATTTTTATGTATAAAAAGGTAACCACGATAATAGAATATTAATTACTATATCATATGTAATATAATGAAAATGATTACAGTTAAATGGTAAAAGCATAAATGAAAAAACTAAAAATATTAATGGTTGGTTGAGTTATATTTTAACCATAACAAACTTATACATTATTTATTATCATCTAATTCTATGTATATTAATTTCCACCTCAATGTTGTTGGAATTAAATATAAAATATACGTTATTTTATTTACCTAAACCCATCGTTCCTCAAGTATAAATAAAACCCCACTTCAACCCACAAGCCATTAATATCCTAAAATATCTTTTCAAAATTCTCCATCTTACTATCCCCTCTTAATATATCTGATGTTATCACCAATATCCAAAATCAAATTTCCTAATGTGGTCCAAAATGGAAGATATATTCAAGCGGTAAATTCCTCATAACACATCTCTTATTTTTTTTTGTCTTCCACATTCTCTTACGTTTCTTAATCAATCAAGTAATAATAATTATATAATCATGTAATTATTTTAATTTTAATTTTATAATGGAATTTATTATATCTATCCCTTTTATTACCTCCACATATTCAGATGAAGTCAACTGTTATCACTGTAATTGTATTTATTCACCACCGTGAATTATGTTTTGTTTTGTCTTAAATTACTGCCAGTATGGATGGTATAAAAACATTTATTCTTGTTAAATAATATTTAAATAGATATATTATATCCTATTTAATTTTAGGGAACTAATATATTCTCATAATTTTTTATAAAATGATACTAGATTATAGTATTCATAAATACCGCCAAAATAAACTAAACATTTATCGTTAATACTTTTCCAAATGAATAATCCTTATGTATAAAATAAAAATGATAAATGAACTTTTTTAACCTTATTGAATTTAATTAATACCATGTAATTTTACTTCTACAGTTTTATTTCTATTTTATGATAAAATCCAAAATTACACGGAAATGAACTGTATATGGAACCATGAAACGAACACACCTGAAATATTGAAAACATTAAACATTATCAGTGAATGGGTGATAAGAAGTTATAAATGGATAATATATGGTATTTTAAATATTAATATAGTTTTTAATGAATTAATTACATTCATTAAAATGATATATAGATTTTTGAATAATTCTACACTAAAGGGAAGCGTAAGGTAAGAGGTTTCACATCTCACGTTTACAATTATGAGATATATGTCTCATTCACCACATAGTTATTTTTTGTGGTTTATACAATACCCATTGATATATCATATCATTAATGTATTTTTATTTATGGTATTCAAATATGAATTTGTTAATTTTGACTTTTATGGGTCATTCGATTCGACTAATTACAAAGTGGTAAGTCGGTTCTTATCCCATTACCGCTCTTTAGGTTGAACTTATAATCCCTTGATTTTTCCATACTAAGCTTATTTTTAAAATGAAATTTTAATATATTTGGTTTTATTTACACTTTTATGTAATTTTGTATTGAATATATATAATTGATTCATTTGATTAATTATGACATCAAATATATGTTTTATAAAAATGACTTTTGTTTAAAAAATTATCTTTTTAAATTTTTTATAAAAACTCTCATTTTCATTCATGACCATGTTTTCTAAAATTGCACGAAAAATTATTTTTACTACTCTTTTATGAATTTTTAATGTAATTTTTACACATTTATGTATTTAATTTTTTTTTAAATGGTATATATTTTTTGCTTTCTCTAAACATGTTTCATTGATACATTTCGGGAAAAAAATATTTAATGAATGTTATTCTATCTTATAATGCAATAGAAGATTTCCCTACCATAATTTCACATTAAAAAATTAGTTTAGAAGGATATATTAAGATTATTTAATGTTTTTAAATTCATATTTTTTATATTTTAAAAATTATTATCAATAAAGAAATTATTTTTTCCTCATGAAGAATTTTAGTAATCTCTTTACAGTATTTAAATAATTAAAACATAATTTGATGAATTATTAATTGATGTTTGAATCTAATAATAAAATTCATCAAATTCATTTGGCTGTTTTATGATCACTTTGACTTGGGTAATATTGATATTCCTTATGACTAGTTCTTCCAATAGTGATAGTTATTGATTTTTTAAGGCGTGATGATTCAATTGTGTTATTTATTCATTTGCGGAATGAAATAGAATTATTTAGTTATGTGTATGGAATATTATATGCCCTTGTTGAATCGATAGGTCCCATGAGACAAACTAAAATGTGTTTTGGCTGATCCCTTACCCATTTTTTATATGTCTTCTTCATGGCATCAATGGTAAGATTAGGATTTCTAGAATTATGTATTCCATAATTATGAATCTATTTATTGGTTTCCATGGGATTATTGAATATTTTATAGTATCCATGGATATTATTTTTTCTCATGAAATTATTCTATATCAATTACGTGATCCTAATTTTATCATTCCATATTATTTTAATCCATGATCATATTATTGACTAAATGGAATCCTTATTTAGTTATTTACCATTCCATAATTTTTATTCTTATTTATGATAGATTCTGTAGAATACATTCCATTAATGAAAATATATGCTAAAAAGTTTATTATTTTTTAATTTATACGTGATTTTATGATGTTCATTATGATTTTTATGTAGGTTAATCTAGGAGAATTATAGTATTCTGAATAGATTCCCTATATTGTATTTTTTTTTCTACTAAATTGTAATATATGATTCAAGTATGTATCTAGTTAACCATGATTACTAAAATATTAGATCCTTTTGGATGATATTCCTAGTATTTTCTTCCAATGTAATAATGTAAGGCATCAGCTATAGTCTACTCTATTTGGGGTCTTTATAGTTTATATCAGCGCTATATTGGATATATTTTTTAAAAACATATATTAGGTAATATAACCCTATGAATAAATTTGTGGAAATTTGTAATTATAGGATAATGTACAAATAATTTTTTAATTCCCATGGATAACTTTGTTTATACCTAAATACTAACGTATTTAGATGAACTTGTCAATATTTTGACATACTATTCTTAATATTAGGTAATTGTAATTATTTTATTTTGATGCTGACACATTAATTTTGGGTTTTTCAATAGTTATAACAAGAATGAATTTGGTAAAAATTGAACATCTTAGAAAATTTATGGTCATGAACCAAATGGTGTGATGAATACAGTAAATGATCTCATGTTTATCAATAATCATTTATAACAATACATTACTAAAAACATTCCCCATCACCAACTCATGGCCTTAGCAAAGAAGATATGCTTAGAATTGTGCTAAGAGATAGAGTGCGTCATATAAAAGAAAAATGAGGCTTAATTTTAATATATATTGAGAAGGTGGATAAGAATATGTTTTGGGAGTGGAAATAAGGATATAAAGAAAGTAATTTCAAAGGAAAATCAAAATTTTGGAATAATATCCTACATAGTGTATTATCAACTACTGAATATTAAAAATTTTGAATGATTGATAATTATGAATACATATGTCCAGGGGGAAAGCTCATGAAGATAATCATAATTCATATACAAGAAATGGTTATACAACTGATGATAAAGTGACTACAAATTTCAAATTAATGTTAGTAGTTATTAAGGAATAAGATGATGAATCTTAATAAAAGGTTTAATAAGGATATATAATTATTAATCTTACTGTAAATTTGGATTTAAGAATTATTTTTTCATTGATTTTGGTGATATAAAAATCATGGTATATTAATGTATTGTACTTCCATATATATTCTTAAGGATTTGAGAGCACTTGTCGAGTGGTAGAGATAGCCAAGAAAGGGATTGAATAGAATGTTAATATTTTGGAATAAATTTTATTAAGGGAAGATAACACTTAATATATGATTTTTGTTAAGATGATAATAAAAAATATATATTTATTGTGTAGTATTGGTGACCATGAAACTAGTTAGTTATTTGATGGTTTATGTTATCTTCTCAAGGGTTAATATAAACATGAATTTATGGAATATATTCAACAACCTGAGATCATTTTTTATAAATGTATGTTTTAATTATGTAATAACGTTGATTAATGAATTTATATATTTCTTAAACAATAAGAACCTATAAATTATTGAAAAACTATAATGATTTCATAATTTTTCTAATAGTCCTTATAAATTTTTATTCTTAGAATTTTCATAGACATATAATGAAAGAATAAATATTTTAACTACTAACAGAATGGATTAATTTGGACATTGGATATTATTTTTTGAGGATAAATTATGATTTTTATATTGGATATCATCTTATAAACTTTTTAGTTTTAATAAACTCTTAATGGTTAAAGGAATGACTTGTAGACTTAGTGAAAAATAAATTTGCATCAGGAATAAAAAAATCATCATGAAGAATCATTTCTCAAATTAAAGGATTATGTAAATGTAGATTGAAGCACATACAATGGATGTGATTATTATTATGAAATTTAAAGTAGTTAAGTAATATTATTTTCCTATAGTTATTATGTGAATAGTGAAATATTCTGTCAATGATATGAAATTATTTGGAAATGAAAAAAGGTATTCATTTTCTTTTCTTAATGGGAAATCAATAACCTCTTTAATCGAACACAGGTGTACAGTTTTGTGAGAGTAAAATTTTTAAAACCGTATTCTCTATTACTCTCTATTAGACATTGATAGTTTTATTTCTCTTCCATATCCCTATTTTCACTTTCCAGTATTGTTATCCTATTGAATGTTTTATTTCTTTGGTGGCATTCTAATTTCCATTATCCTCTTATTAAGGGGATGTTTTCTTAACCCCATTTATGAAATGGGTTTCCCATAAAGGAATTTTTAAATATACACCTTTGATTTTAAAAGTGTAATTTCAAAATTAGAGGATTCAATTTATTGAAGGATGGGAAAATGTTACATCCTAAGATATAGTGTTAATTACGTTCTAAAATAAATTTCATTTATTAAATAACATACAATACATAGAACAACATGATTAAACAAACAATAAGAAATTATTATTTAATTTTGATAGTTATCACCATGATGGTGGAATAGAGGGAATGAAAGATATTAAATAAATAATCAAAATAATGTTTAGTCATGTTTATAAAATTAATTCATTGGTTATCGATTAATAATATATTAAAAATGACAACCAGTTGATCATAAAGGATGTGTTTTTATAAGAAAACATTTTTAAGTCCACATTGAAATTTTATCATAATTAATTGAATTAATAAATATTCGAGAAATATATTAATTTAATATATATGTTTAATATTAAATAATTTTTTTATAGTCATCCAATTTTTTTTGATAGGATTATGGAAAAAAATAAATCCAATTTTTTATCCTAAAAAGAAATATATTTCTAAAGAATGTTTTGAAGCCTTCTAGAAGAGCACATGTATTAAATATACATTTAGACAATTTCATTAGTTTTATTATAAAAATTAAATATAATTTTTCTAATAATAATAATAAAATAACTTAAGGTATTTATTTTATTTTTTAGAGAAGGTTCATTTTTAATTAATAATGTAAAATATTCAATTTTAATTGAAAAATAATTTTTATCCTAATTTATTTATATAATTAGATTATCTATTAAAATTATTTTAATGTATTATTAGTTTAAATATATATTAATATAACCAAATTATTTCATTATAGTAAATTTGATCATAACATTGGAGTTAGAAACAATTCAATCCTTTAAACATTTCAATTAAAAAACATAAATTTTTATTCAATATATTCGATTAATTTAAAATATATTGTTTCTTATTATGGGAATTTAATTATGAATAAATGGAATCAATATTTGGAATAAAAATTATGTTTTCATATTAACTGAATTTTTTGTTATAGAAACGTCTCGTGCAAAAAAAAATTATTTACCGATGTTTAGGTAAAATAATTATAACGGATAATGTTAAATGTAAAACCCTTAACATACAAAAAATTTCAAAAGATTAAAATCAACCCTAAATTTCAAATAAAATATTAATTGTCTTCCCTATTCATGGAAATTAATTTAACATTAATTTGGTAGGATTTAAATATAAAATTATAATTACTTTAATCACTAAAACCCACCACTACTCAAGTATAAATAACAACCCTCACCCCCCCCCCATTTTTCCCACAAACCTTGATGCTAATAAAATATCTAAAAAACCATTTATATTTACTATTCCCACATTCATGTGCTTTTTGTCTCACCACAATACTAAATCCATGATTCTCAAGGGGTCCTCCAAGGAGGTTATACTAAAGAGGAAATTTTCTCAAACCCTCACTCATATTTTTCATTTAATCATGAAATTTATCTTGATCTCTTTCATCCATTAATTCATAATAATTTTAGAACCATATAATTAATAGAATTTTATATTGATAATTTAATATCCAATATCTATCCATTTTATTACCTACTCTTATTCAAAGTAATAAACCTGATGTCTATTTATTTCTAGTTAATCACCTCCACAAATAATGTTGTTTTTTTTGCAATTCCACCTCTATGGATTGTAATAAAACTATTAATCTAGATAAATCATATTTATGTAATTATATTATATCCAATTTCATTTTTGTGAACTAATATATACTCATGATATTAAATAAAATTAATCTTGTTCGTGGTTTTTGGAAAAAATGCATAAATTAACAAAACATTTATCATTTACAATTTATCAAAAGAATAATCATCGTTTATGGAAGAAAAATTATAAATGGAATATTTTAAACTTATGAAAATGAATTAATACCATTTCATTTATCGTTTTTTCATTTATTTCCACTTGAATAGAAATTCCAAAATTATAAACATATGAACCGACCATGGAACTATGAAATGAAGACACTAAAAATAATGAAAATATGGAAATATTATTATTGAAGGGGTGGTAAGTTGTTAGAAATGAAAATTTTATTTATTATAAATAATAATTTTTTTCTATAATTAATTAATAAAACTCTTTACAAAATTATTTAAGAGTATAAATAATGCTAAACTAAATATAATTATGATGTAACGGGATTCAGATTGTACTTTTATTTCTGTGAGATATATGTATTTCTTTACACTTAGTTATTTTGTTTGGTGTATATACTACCCATTGATAAATAATATCATGAGAATAATTATATTCATTTTATTCAATATTTCATTTTATAGTTACTTAATTTATTGTTTATGATTTGACTGATTTAAAAGTGGTATGAGTATCTTACCCCAATTTACACTTTTTTGAATAAACTTCTACATTGTTGAATATGTAATTCTATTATTATATTCAAAATGAATTTTGAATAAATAATGCTGAATTTAAATATTTTATGTGGATTTTAAGAAAATAATAATCATTGATTCATTTTTATTAATTCTCACATTAGTGAAATTATATTTAAAAAGGACATTCTTTTATAAAAATTATCCATTTAAAATTATCCTTAAACCTGCTTTTTCATCCAAGACCATTTTTTTAAAATCATATAATTTTTTTCTTATTATTCATCTATGATTTTTTAAATTCAATTTTACTCATGTATGGATTTTTACAAAATGGTTTTAAATGTAATTTTTTCATTTTCTATATGTGGTTATTCAAGAATTTTTGGGGAAAAATAAAGAAGGAATGTTTGTTCTACTTGTATGGCATGAGAGGATTTAACGGCTATCACGTTGAATTAAAAAATGGAATCATCCATTACATATTTAGAATGATATTTTAAAATAAATTAGTTTGATTATTAGATTCACAAATTATATATTTTAATTATTATTTTCAAATCAAAATTGTATTTTCATCAATAAAGATTTCACTAATCTATTTAAAGTGTTTCCATTTTTTTCGACATCATTTTTTAAATATTTTTTGAGTATGTATTATAATAACAACTTTCATAATATTTCTTTAGAAGGATTATTAGCAGATTGACTATGGAAAAATTGATATTTCCTTTGACTAGTTCATCTAATATGGATTGTTTTTTATTTTGATATGTCATGTTAATTTAGATTTAATATTTATTCATATAGGGAATAAATTTGACTTATAATGTGACCCGTTGGTCCAAATATATCCCGACAATGCCTCAATAGGTATCATTAGATAAACAAATATTGGGTTTTGGATGAGGAATTAAACATTTATTTTCAGATGTATTGTCTGAGGCCTGAAGGTAAGTTCCAGATAACTACAATTATATATTCCATCATTCTGAATCCAATTATGGGTTTACATATGCTAATATCAATATTTTGAGTATCCTTGGATTATATATGTTCTCATAAGATTATTCCATATGAAATTATTTGATCAAAATTTTCCCATGCCATATTATTTCTATTCATGGTCATGTTCTGGACTACTAGAATGTGTTTTCAATTATTTACCTTGGTATAATTATTTATTCTTATTTATTATAGTATCAATTTAATATATAACCATACTAAAGATTTGATCCCACAACTTCTTTATGTCTATTTTTTCCGATTTCTAAAAATTTCATTACAATTGATGTATATATTTAGCTAGGAGAATAATTTTTTCATCAAAGGATTATGTATGTTTTATTTTGTATTCCCAATTATAACATAATGTTCATCTATCTAATTAGATTACAATGACTACTAAAAATTTTGTTCCTTTGGTATGTTATTCTCAATATCTCATGTAATGTAATAAATTAAGGAACCAGGTATAGGCTACTAGAGTCTAGTTCTTTACACAATTGTTTTTCCAGTGAATCATGATATTTCCTATAAAGAACAACTAGTATAAAAAATAGATAATAGTGATAAATTAATATAAAATTAATTTACCCACCTAGTTATAATTATTATGAGGGTTAATTAACATTAAGATTCTTTATGGGTACTTGAGGGTTTCATTAAGTAGAAGTATCCTTATTTTTTGGATTGTAAATGTTTAATTTTTAGGCTGAGATTATTAAAAGGGTGGTAGAATTTAACAACACGAGATTTTATATGTATTCCGTTAATGTAAATCTAGATCATTTAATAGTAATTTTCCTTAATAACTGAATTATAAATGAAACATGATATGTCATAACCATTATAACCTATTGGGTGGATTAATGTGTATAAACTGATTAACCACATTGCAAAGTATATATAAAATTATTTTCTATAATTTAAATGTATTAATTAATAACTAAAATATAATTATTAAATTTTAAATGTAATCCTTTAATAATTAAAGAACCTATTTTATTAATAAATCGATTCATTAATTTGTTAACTAATGATTTGGAATATAGATAAAATAAATTCCTGATAACAAAGGTTAAATTTGTAAAAAAAATTAGGTTGGAAATGTATTTTATAATAATAAATTCAATATATAATTATTGATTAATGATTCAAAGGAAATTTTTAGATTCTATATTCAATAAAAAAATTAACATTTATCTATTTTTTCGAGGAATGTAAGAAAAGAAAATTCATTTTTCCTTTAATTTTTTTTTCTTAAAATAGTTTCATTACATATTTCTTAATTATTTTAATGTTAATTTAATCAACCTATAGAAATATAATTTTAAATAATGGTTTCATTATTTTTAATATGTTATTCAAAATATCTAAATAAGACATCTTTAATTTTTTCCGAAATGAATATTAAAAATTGAAACGTTTAACACAAAGGTTCGGAATAAAACATGCCAATGAAGGAAAATAAAGAATTTACAGTATATAAATGACACATAATCATGTTTAAATATTTTTATTAGATATATTTTGAACATATACTATTTAAATTGGAAGCAATTTCAATTTTTTCACTTTTAAAATAATGTGAATTTATGTTATATAAATTGTTTAATTAATTCCATCTATTCCCCCCATCAAATCTTAAATAGAACCAATGGTCCAAAATTATTATTGATATTTGAGGACTATAGACATAAAATCTCATAATAATTAAATTTCCATGTTCATTATGGTTAATATTTACATCCTAATCTTAGCATAATATATTCCTAGTAAGTCTTAAAGTTAATCTAAATGTGTCTCCAAATGAAGAGGTTATTGTATTACAATACCATCTTAAACATCATTTTTCCATATAAATCATATAAATATTTTATATCAACAATAAAAAATGCACTCCACTATATTAAGCATAAATATATTTTATTTTCATTAAGGAAAAACTATTTTCCACCTCCTTTCCATCAAATGGGAAATGACAGTACCACTCATGCATATATGCAGACTATATCCACAACGTAACAATGAAAAAGACTTTACATTCCCACATTTCATGGATGGTTTTAATAATGGATTTATTCTATATGTAATATATTTATAATATAATTATTATTAAATAATTCTAAAATAGTCTTTACCCTCATTTAAATTTTCCCATTAGAAAATTGAAGTATCATTCATACAGGCGTATGGACTACCATCTCCATGAATGTTATATTTCATTTTTAGTATCCTCAATCATTGGATAGTTTTAAAAATATATATATTTATTATATATGACACATATCACATGAATAAAATTCTGTAAAATATATATTATTATTATTATACCCTATCATGTTCATACCCATTAAATATATTTAATATGACCTTTTTTGGAACGCCTTAACACCTACATGTGTGATACAATAAGTTTTATAAAATTAATTATTATGGAATGTTAAACATTAGTGATATAATCTATCAATATGATATAAATTATGTAATTAACATTTTTTAGATTATGGAATAGTGATTGGGATTCATGAAAAAAATCATTTGAACTAAAATATATGTAAAAAATGAAACATTTAACACATGAAATGATGATAATAGTAAATTATTATTAATGAATGTATGATAAGAGAATATGATAAAAACATGTACAGTAATATAATTATATGTATAGTTATATTATAGTAGTTTAATAACCATAAATTTATTATACCTTATGTTAGATCACATATGTATAATTTCATACTTTAGGTTTGAGTTTTCTGTTACAATCTATCATTTTATATAAAAACACATCCTTAAAATATTACATAATCATGAATTAAATGAATAATTTTCATTATGGAACTATTCAGGTTTAGTGTTTTAAAGAATTAGGCCATAACTATTATATTCCATCTCAAAAATTACAAAGTATAAACTTCTACTCACTCTCCTTTTTTTCATAAAATAAGAACTCATGAAAAAATGAGTCATGTCTACTTCCCTGTTTTAGACATCTAGAATTTTCATTAACCCTATTCTTCCTTATGTCTTGTGAATAACACTTGAAAACATGGGATGAGCATAAAAATCAGATTAAGGGTTATAAAATAATGAAAGAAAACATTATTCCATCAAAACATAAGCTTTTTAACCTACCTCGTGAAATCATATGACTTATGAATAACACATAGTAATCAAAAATCATAATGGTAAGTTGTTGCATCTATATAAAACATACATTTTAGCTATCATGGCTATATAGGGAGTTATGTTGGAATACTCATCATAGTATATTTTTTAAATCTATTTGGAGAAACATTAACATTTACCTCTGTCACGTTACCTAATGCATTGGAGAGCTATCTCATGATCACTCTCCCTAGGTATATTATGGAACCACCCATATACATAAACCATTCCAAAAAACCATAACATATTCAAATCACATAAAATAAACATAAAAAAAGAAAACATTTCTATATTTCAATCCCAATATATCATTTAAATATATTGACATAACAAATACATTATCAAAAACATTTTCAATAAAAAAATTCATTAAATTTCATGTGGTATTTATTTTTCTTTTAAAAACATTACGTCTTGTTAAGGAATCCCAAGATCAAATAGTACTCATAGTGATGGAAAAGGTCATTGTCACCGCTTACGTTAAAAAGAGACATTATTTTTTTCATTTATTAAAACCCATCATAGTAAAGATTCACATTTAATTAAATGAAAATTCAAAGGATTTTATACATCTTATAAAATAAAGTTGTGTATAAAACAAAATATTCTATAATGAAAGGATATTGAGATGAATTCCCTTACGAAAATTCTGCAGCTTAACATCATCACATTAAAATTTAGATAATTAGTTGATGAGAGAGAAAAGGGTTTCTCATCCCTTCATAAATATAATTAACATCAATAAAGATATATATGAACATATCCCAACATAATGTAATTGAAATTAAAATACATAACATAAAAGACGTCTTTGACTAAAAGACGAGGGTCAAAGGTTCCCATACAAAGAACATATCATTATATTAAGGACTAATAAATAATAAAAATACATGTGAAAAATATAAATAAACCCAACATAATTTCATATTAAGTGTTAGTCAATCATTGGTCATTCACACATATCTATATCATGACATAATCCATAAGATGACTTTAAACCCAAAGAATGGAAATTGGATGAAGAAGTTCTCTTACCTCGTGTCTGATTTGACCCGTTCATTCATTAATCACTTGAATAATAAACTAATGATATTTTATACCTTATTAGGAATATTTATTAAGTTTATTATTCCTTTTACATTTTTAATTACCTTGTTATGACCATTATGTAATCATTTATGTCAACAATGGTCATTTTGTAGATATTTGGTACTTGAGTAAAAAATGTACTTCTTATAATTAAATGTTGATCATGTGGTAAAAATTACATTATATACATAATTAGATTAATGATTTAGATATCATATATATCATATATATCATGTATATTTATGTATTTATAAATGTACGTAACATTTAGAGATAAGAAATGAAATGCATCGTTCATGGAGACGGTAAGTCATACGTACACATGAATGCTACTTTCATTTCTATTTTGTATTTAATGGAATGAAAAATTAATGATTCCTATATATAATATTATTCCATTATTATATCATATTTTTTTTTGTAACTCCATATTTTATATGTTCCACGTATGGCATGAATGAGTCATATCACTTTGAGGGGGAGATAGTCTGCAGTTCCTCAAATGAAATTATCGTGTTTACTAATTATGGAAATCATAGAGGTATAATATAAATGAAAAATAAAAAATCATAGAGACAATATAAACATAACATATATCACATATAAATAAATTTCCATCATATTGGCCACCTTCAGAGGTTGTGGGAGATAATTGAATAATCATCATTTCATGGGGTAGTAGTTCGATGTCCATAGAAATCGTATGTTATTTACCAATTTGACGGAGGTGTGTGTATGTGTAGTTTGATTCCATATCATAACAATAAACAATTATATTTTTTATATTTTTTTTTATAAAATAATGTAATACAAGTAGTTTAGGTGGATGAAGAAGTACAAAAAATAAAAAAACTTAAGAGAAGATGATCCCTTTAAATCGGGCAACTCCCTTTGGTTTGAAAAAAATGTATTTCATGAAATTATTAATGGATATGGTAGTGATTATACCTGGAAGAGAAGGATCATGAGAGATTATTTGGGAAGAGTTTATATCATCCATGGGTTTGAGATGTATGAGTAATGGGCTAGAGAGGATGTATTTTTATAAGGGGAGGAGGGGAACATTTAGAATGTTCAAAAATATATTATTATTATATAATGAATCTCAGTTTCATAAAGTCCAAATATTATTAAAGACGAAGATAATATCACTGTAGTTTGATATAAAATCATCCATTAAGAATTGGATAGGTTTTGGAAATTGTGCTAATCTTTATAATCTAATTTATTTAAATCAATAATTAATGAGGTAAACACTACGCTATTATTATGTCATAAATAATTTTATTTATTCGATGTATAAAAATTATAAACATAATATCATGAGGTAGGAAATCATTTTATATTTGAAATAAATATTTAAAGTCTATGAGATTACTTATATAAACCCATGTAAAAATTGATCTACTAAAAGAAATAAGTTTATGTCATTTTTGTTATTAGTTTAAATTAATTAATATAATGTGTCATTATCAATATTATGTGGTTCCATGGGGTCCCAAAATCCTCCCAAGGATTCCCATGGTCGGAAAGTTATCCACAAATATGATTTGGGAACATTTTAGGGTAATTTAATATAATTAAAATATTGTTTTCTTACACTTATTTACCATATTTACCCTTTTACCATTGTAAAAGAAATATTTACTGAATTATTCTTATTGCCTAAACATTAAAGATGCCAATTTACACAATTTTGACCTGTAGATTGCAAATATGGAATAAATTTTTTCTAAATTCAAAATAGATAAGTGGCTGAAATAAATTTAGAATTATTTCTCGTTGTTAAAATAAAAACGTGTTTTTAAGAAATAATTACTACCAAAATATTGCCACTTGTTTATGTCCAATTTCCAAGTGAAATTACATCCAATGACAAAAATAAGGTTAAATGTTAAAAATATAATCTAATTATACTTTGAAATAAATTAAAAAAATAATCTAACCATATAAATAAATTAGATTAAAAGGCAGTTTTTAATTAAAATACAATATTTTCACTATTCATTAAAAATGATTTTTATCATAAAGATAAATTTTATTTACCAAAAGTAAATTTTGAGGTCCCGATTCAAAATAAGAATTTTATTTTTTCAAATATAACATATAATGGTGAGAAAAAAGTAGATTTAAAAGTGTTCTCCATCAAAGGCAGTAAATCGACCTTTTAATGAATATTTGATTATTTATGCTTAAAAAAGTTTCATTCACTTTTTAATCCTCTATATATTATTGGATAAATGTAAAAAAATTAACAAATATGTATAATCATGTTATATTTAGTTATACTGATTCCCTCCAACACAACATATAGGCATTAACGACCATTTAAAGAAATATTATATTATTATTTTTCAGTATTACTATGCATTGCGTGAAACATTTTACTTTGGAGAAACCCATTATTGCATATCAAGTATTTCATAAAACATAACATCCCTTTTAATGTAAAATTAATATTTAATTCTTAAATTTTAATAAATATTCAATTTTGTTATTCTTTATTAACCTAGGATGTTACATTTTACTTGTATTCTTTATTATAAAAATATTTATGATGAAATTATATAATAAATTCATCAATAATGTTATGTATTTTCTTCTCCTATTTTTTTTATTATAGTATATTATTTCTTCTTCCTCGGGCTATTTAATTAAAAGAAAAAAGTATTATTTTTATGGAAAATAAAAATTATTTCTCTATTTGGTTGAGAATATTCCATCTTCTGTATCTATTTATTTAAACTATTTGAATATTTTTTTTAATATTCACTGATGGTTGATGAAAATTTTTATTACAAAAATAATAATATATTTTAAAATATTAAAAAATCATATTATCAATTTCTAAATGATTTTTCTTTTATAAAAGGAGTTATATGAATCATTTTGTTAACATATATTGCAAGAAGGATGATGGAAATTGAGATGATTAATCATTGATTTGAATAATCCTGTATAATTTTACCTATTTTGTTATAAAGAAAATACATTCCCTAATATTATAAATATTTTATATTTAATATATTTTATTTTAATATACGAATGGTGTCTTCCAAAAGAAATGTACAATTAGTATTTAAATAGTATTTTCATCTTGGTAAAAAATGAATTAATGATGATTATGATTTTATGGGGAAATATTATAATGATACAATCCTTAATAGTTCTATATGTAGTTATTAATTATGATTTTGAAATCATGATGAATCCTATTTTCATTAAAACATGTAATGATGGTAATAAATGATATATTTTTTTACGAACTTGTAGAATATTGATGATTAGATTATGATTATTTTATTGGTGGTTTCATTAGAGGCCTATATTATATTTAGTAATGAATAATGTTTTATAATCTCAAAATCAACATGGGAAGTTATCCTAAGCCAGAAAGAGTGTATAATTGTGGTTGTCCTGAGATATCGATAGGTTTACTAGTGGTTAACCCATTCCAAACATGTGTTTAATATCATTTTCGGTATCCTTGACATAATATTTCTATGATTATGATCACATAAAACATTTTATGATACACTATATAACATTTAATCTTTCTTGTGATATGATCTCATTGTTCATGATCTTTGGTTCTTAGATCAATTATGTATTATGAGCAATTAAAACCTTATGTCGTGATTATCATTTATGAGTTTATGGGTTTTAACATTAAATGGTAAGATCAAATATATATAATATTATATTCATTATATGGTTATATATGATAATTAACTGATATATCCCATGTTTACCCTTACTGATAATTTGATCACAATATTTCTAATGTCTCCATTCCCTTGGTTATGAAGAATGGATTCATGTATGTTTTGACTAAGAAGATTATATTGTTATAATAACGTTTAGGAAGATATGGAAGGTTTCTCCTAAAATATTTTTTTAAATATGTAGTCTCTAATGACACAATTACATTATAGTTATTATGAATTTATTATAATGAGATGAATTAAATATTAATAAAAAATTATGTAATATTTATCAATGTAATTATTTTTTCACCTAATATGGTATCAAATAATGGTTTATTTATTTTTATATAATAAGGTTGGAAAATATTAGTGACAAACCATAGGATGAGCCTAGGTATGTGATAAAATCTAAATTTTTGAAAAATAAATCATTTTAGTGTTCCTCAAAAATACATCCATTTATGGATACTGGAAAGTGGGTACCGTTATGGAACAGATGCACTTTTTGGTAAAAATAATTACTGAGTATTATTTGGTATTAACTCAATATTCACTAACACACGATGAGTGGGATAAAGATTCTACATCTTTCTAGACAATTTCTTTGGATATACGTCAGTTAATTATAAATTTTATTATGAAAAATTATCATAAATGAGTTGATGCATTCTATGAAAATAAAATGATAAGATATAGTGATGTGATATGGACATAATTCATCATAGATTGAAAAGAAACATTCATGATTGTATCATCTTATGAATTATTTTCTATTTTTATATTTTTAATCACTATTATTATTGTTTCTCACACAGTGGTTTTCTCTTGTAGTAAATAAATTTAACTATGAAAAATTCTTTTAATAACCAGTGTGATAGAAAATGTAATTATTATTCGCTAAATAATTTAATTATTATGGGATATGGAATATGAAAACTTTTAATTATTTGTAATATGAAATATCAAATTATGATTATAAATAAAAATATTGGTGAGGATTGTAAATAAAATAATTAATAAAATAGAGTCTCAACATAGTTTAGGTGATAATGGCCAAGGATATAAGAAGATTTATAATATTAAATATCATTAATGTGGGAATAATATCCAATGAAAATTATATAAATGAACCATATGAATACTTATATATTCAAAAGTACAGAAAATGTAAATAACTTACCAAGAAAATATAATATTTGTAGATGTAAATGAAGGTCATTATATGGTACAATTAATACTTCAAGGTCTAATGTGTGAGGGATATGGAATTTTTCTATGATAATGACATAATCAAAGTGATAAATCATAGACCAAATGGTGACCTATTTTATGTTAATAATTGAAGTAGATCATGATGGTTAATACACACCTATCCTCAACTCTAAATTTTGGGATTTCATCGTATTTTTTATAATAATAATCTCCATGAATATATTATTATTCTTAATATAATTGATTTTGATGTGATTATAAGAATTTATTATCTCTCTCAACATATATCCCTTAGAATTTCCAATAATAAGAAATCAAAATTTTTATTCTATATCAACAAATAATCATCTATATTTTTTATTATGAAAATTGACATCTCGTGGAAATTAATTCTATATTATGAGCCTTATAACATATTCATGGGGAATATTTATCTCAAATAATTGGGGAGAACACAATAGTAAAAATATTCCTATTGGTCGTGAATATTTCAACCGGTTTCCTAATGACAATGTAGCCTTCATCTTAATTGTAATGTTTAGTTTAAAATATAACTCACTGATAATTTGTTTAATATTTCAAATACACTATATATAATGGCCCTAATTTTATTAAAGGAATTAATGAAGAAATTCAAATACAATCTGGATAAGGAATTCATCCAACATAGAGATTCACATTAGGGTCCAACAATTATTTTTTTAAATATTGATCAACATGAATATAAATTAGTTGAATTAACATGAAAATATCACAATAAAGAGTATATATAATCTACAATGTATTGATGATTTTTTTGTTCAATTATGAGTAGATCAATACATCTTATATATTGACCTTGGTTTTCAATTATATCAAACAAGGATAAAAATTAAATTCATACATAAGAAATGCTTCATTATGATTTATGAACATTATGAATTTTTATATATTCCATTCCAACATACTAACCCTTAACTATTTTTCATGGATTTAATGATTAATGTCCTTTTAGATAATATTAGTAAATTGGAGGTAGAAATTATAGATGATATTTTTATAATCACTTTGAGAAAGAAAGATATTCAATGTCATATTAGAGTTTTATTTAATATCTTAAGGATTGAAAAACTATTTGAAAAATTTTACAATTGTGATTTCTTGTTTCAGAATGTATCATTATTCGGATATGTTATCATAATAGCATCTATATTAGTAGATTCATCTATGACAGAAGTCATTAACCATTGTCTAAGTCCAACCATTATTTCTAAGGTCTATAGTTTTCTTATGTTTGCTTGATATTATAGATGTGTTGTAAGTAAATTATCACTTATATCTTATACAGTCACCATATTAACATAGAAGGGCTCTATTCTCTTTTAGAATGATTAATGTGCTGAAAATTTTGTGGAATTGAATAAAATGATAGTCAGTACAGCTATACTCATACTACCCTATACTGAACAATGTTTTTAACTATTATAATAGTTAAAAGTGGGGATTTTGATATGGTATTATGAATATTTACTTGGTGATAGCTTTTTTATCTATTTAGATAAAGAATTATGAGTAAAAGTTTCCAACCCATAACATGGAGTAGTAGTGGTAGTTTTTGTATCTAAGATACGGGGGAATTGTAATTATAAATAAGGGTGCTAAATATATAAAAATATATAAACTATAAAGTATATATTCACCTAAAAATAGTTTAATATTCCCTAGATAATATGGTTAGAGTTTATCAATTATTACAACAACTCAATACATTACCATCTAGGGAAAGAGAAAAAGGTGGAGAATGTTTTGAGTCAAAACAATCATATAAGCTTATCTAGAATGAAGATAAATAAATATACAATATTTATGGATTTACAATGGATGGGACATGAAATATTGATTGAAGTATAGAAATATTATCCCCATCTAATGAGTGTTCCATCATATATCAGATTAAATATTAAAATAGTTGCGGTAGGATGATATATAGCAGTAAAAGAAGGTGAGAATTGTTCATAAGTGAAGCTGTTATTTTGATGGAATGAAAAGGATATTGAATAGAGTATGTTACCCATATATAACATAATTAGTGAAACATTTATTGGATGAATCACATATAACATCATTCTAAATTTATCCTGGATGTGTGATGATGTATAAAAACTATGAAGATGATTCCTTGTGGGATAACATAAAGAGAGATATTTTCAGTATATATATATCAGTGATTGGTATGAAAACATAATATTTAAGAGTGGAAAAAGTATATGGGGATGTTAAAACCATTATACACACATATTTAGAAATGGAATTTTTTTAACAGATTTTGTCATTAGAATCCCCATGAAATATAAAGGGTGTAACTTTTTTGGGTTATTGTTGACTTCCATATGATCTTAACACATTTAATTTCAATACTAGAATATTTCTATCTAGTTCAAATTTTTCAGATAAACATTAAGGATTTGTTAAGGTTTTTTGTAGGACTGCATTCTATCAAATCTGATATTGATTTCCAGTTTTCCTTGATGTTTTTACAATGCTACTGCATGATCTAGATATAGAGTTATATTTTATTGATACTGATTATCCCAAGATACATGTTCATTATTAGATATCCATTCAAGCCCGGTATTATATATTGAGATCATTTTTTATGGATTTCAAATGTTGATGGTATTAGAAAAATCTTCTAATCAAAATTTCTTATAAAAAAGGCTTTCAAATGTGTGTTTAGATGGATCCTTGTGAATCCCTCTATAGAAAAGATGATAAACACTACAACATATTACGATGAAGTATGAGAATGAATGATATTTGGACCTAGGAAATGAAAGGAAATGGAAAATAAATTCAAATATATTATGCATAATATCATGGCATCTATAGTTCGATTGAATATTTATACTAATAGTCAACAGTGATATATGAAATTTGAAGTTTTTGATAATGTGTTATTATGAAAGTCCAAATTGTAGAATGTTATGACATTGTAAAATAAGGGAAATATATTCCCTATATATTTGTCTCCTTTGATATTACTGATATAGTATGGATAGAATCTTATTTCATTTTGCTTTCATCGAATCGAACTCAAATATAGAATGTGTTTTGTGTTTCACTTTTGAGGAAGAACATGCCCAATAATTCACCTGTATATAGCCAATAAGATTTACCACCTGTGCATTATGTTTCATTTAAATAATCACAACTGTAAAACTTGGATAATAGAGATAAATTCTTACAAAAAAGACTAAACATGTGGTTAATTTTATCTAATGGAATAAAAATTTAATGAAACTGCATGGGAACCCAAGGATGTGATGAATCAGAAATATATTTAGTCATTTTTAATGGATGGACAAAATTTTAGGGGGGAAATTTCTATAAAGGGGTAGTGTGTTACATCATTATATTTTATATTTATTACTTTGAAATAACTTTGGGCCATTTCATAGCATGATTTACATTAAAACCCAGATTCAAAATGAACCACGATATATTATAAAATTTATAACATATTTATTGGATTTACAAGATTTAATAATATTAACCAAATATAAAAATATATATTTAAATTTCTTTTTTAATTTTTATTTATTTATTAATAATTAACAAATAATATTTTTAATTATAATAAAAAAAATCATGAAGAAAATACCTACTTTTCAAATGACAATACTCATACATTAGTTATCTGGGGATTATAAATGATGATAAAATCCATTGAATGTAAAAATGTACTATTTTTCAGTAAACAAATTCAATGAGCACAATGTTTTACAATAATAATAAATTAAATAAATCATTCTTAATTAACGATGGTAATGAAATATAAAAATAATATACTAAATAAAATATTTCATTAATGGTTTAAATATGTTTACATTAAAATTATTGAAATTCAATAAATATTAATGGTCATATATATATATATATATTGACAAATAATACCACAAAATAATTTTCCATTTGGATCCACTTTCTCTAGAATATGACTTAATATTATTTAAATCTTTTATGCCCCTAAATATATATCCCTCCCTACATTTACAAAAACGGAACCAATTATCCACATTTATTCACAAAACAATATCCCTATATATAAACCCATACATAACCAAAAACTCCCTGTAATCCTTACCTTTATTCTTCTGATATTTTTTCCACTGAAACATCCTATTAAAGCTTACTGTGTAAGTAGAATGATGTCTTGCAAATAATAGGTACTCATATTATCTGACTGTTTCAAAGGTAACTTGTTCTTCTAATTCTAGTAAACATGTTTTATAGAGGCTAACATGACGAAAAAATTATAATTAATATATTTAGATGATATTATTATTACGATACATCTGTTTTAATAATACTTTACACCAAATTATAAATGAATGTATCACCCATGCATACGTGGGGAATATAACCACCAGATAACAGTGTGATTCATTTTCCATCACAACCTCTCATTGATGGTTATAATTATCGATTAATGAATATATATATATATATATATATATAATATTATTAAAATACTATTGACTCATTAATGATAAAATAATATCTAATTTCTTTTACTCTATAACATTATAAAATGGATGTAGTATTCTTTTGTTTGTTTGGACTAGCGTTTGTATGATTGATATATTAAATAATAAATTTAATAATTTTTTATATTTTTAATTAAGGATATATAATGAATATATATAACACTTAAGACATGAATATTAATTTTTTAATTTTATATTATGATAGTACAATATCATGTTCTTACTCATCCTATCTTTATAACAAACTATTATGTATGATGGTTTTACCAACTACATGACTGATGTAATAATGTTTTTGAACTAATTTATTATGAAATGTTAAATAATGGTTATATTAAGAAATAATATGATATAAAAAAAAGGATTAACATTTTTGAGTTGATAAGGCATTTATAGAAGATTGAAATACCAAAAATTCAGAACTATAACATAATTAAAAATGATATTGTTAACATCTAAAATGATTATGAAACTGAAGAATTATTAATGAATGGATGATAATATTTAATATATATAAAATATATGTTTTTATACGTATTAATATTTATCTATTTTAAACTTATTATAAATTTTAAATTTTTTATAGAGGAGGTTATATAATTAATAGAGAAATTCCGACATGAGGTTAGGACTCAATTTTTATTGGGATTGTTTATACATAAATTTATGTTGATGAATTTATGTCATCTATTTCCCAAAAATCATATTTATTTTACTTCCCTCTTGATATTTCAATATATTACAATTTATCATTTTATATTCAGCTATCTATGTACTCAAAAGTTGAATTACTATTTTTATAGAAAACCGAATATGTTTTTCTCTTTAGAGGGGAATCATATAACTTTGAAATCCCTATTTTAAAAAATAATTTCATGATTTTATTATAATTATGAAAATATTTATTAAACAAAAATTTAATTTCTTTTAAATGGTTTAAAAATATTTTTTTTTATTTCCAACTGTGTCTCTTTTTACCAAAAGTATAAATGAAAGCATCATTTTAACATATACCATAAGAATTTATTTTCCATCCATCCCACTAATTTTCTCCATTATGATAAGATTAAATGTTTACAAGGATATTTTCATTTATATTTTTCAATTATTATTCTTGAAAATGATCAATTATACATAACTAAATTCGGGATAAAAAAGAGTATTTCATCAAAAAAAAGATTCAATGATAATTTTATGGTAATTTATTTTATGATAATATCCATTTATATTTCATCTACTCTACAGGGTATGTTATATGATGACAAAATCCTTATTATCTTATTAGTTATTTATTAATTATTATTATGAAATATTTATTAAACCCATTTTATTTTTCATAAGTTATTTTATGAAATGTTATTAACATTTTCATGATCTTATGGCATAAATATATATTGATTATGATTATGTGGAAGTTTGGTTCATTATAAACCTTCAGTGGATATGGTAATATGTATTTTTTATAGGGACCAATGCACACAAGGGTGGTTATCCTAATGTAAATATATGGTACACATGCTGTCAGGTCAATCACTATGTAGGTAGATAAGTGCTTAACCTAAGACAAAAATGTGATTATTATATTGGTGGGGATACTTGATATAAGATTTTAGTGATTATGATTGTAGAAAAAATTTTATTTCACTCTCTATTAAATGGTCTTATTCCAATTATATGATATTATGTTTCATGATCATTGATTCATCTAGAAATTATGGCTTACAAACTAAAAATACTTATTCCATGATTATGATCAATGAAATGGGGGTATGATTTAAAAATATTGAGATCATAAACTCATAAACGTTTTTTATTCTATGGTTAAAAATGATTGTTGATTGATATTCTCCCATGTTTACACATATTGGTAATTTGAGAAAACCCAAAATTATGTTTCCCTTCCCAGTATTATGTTGAATTTATTTAATTAGATTTTGACTGATAGGTGTAATATATGTGTAGAAAATTATGGGATAAATTGATGATCATTAAAGTAAAAATATGTTCTTTATATAGTCAACAAATCTATTAAACAATTACAATTATTAGGAAGGTTTGGAAGAATATTGGACATCTTAAAAGCCAATAATTCTGGTAAAACAACAAAAGTAGTTTTCAAAAAGGAATAGGAATATTTTTTCGGTTTCGAAATGAATGGAATAAAGAAATTAGATATCTAGGATGATTAGGTGTTTTTTTATGGAAATTATCCTCATAATGAGGTTCCAATATTTATTATATGTGGGTAAAATTGGAATTATCTGAGTTAATTCCCTATTTTGAAGGATAAATCCTATACAAAGGAAGGGACTATTCATTATCAATCATTGAAGTGAATCATTTTGGATAAGGTACACTTATCCTGAACTCCAAGGTTTGGGGATCATGTTAAGGTTTTTAAAAATATAACCTATGAAAATATAATTATTCTTCATTCATAGGAATTTGATGTGATTTTTAAGGTTGATTATATCTCTCTAAATAGATATTGTATAATGTTTTTGAATTGGGAAAACAAATGTAATATTTCTAATCAATATATAATTTTATATTGGTGTGAGGATGAACCTGAAAATTTAATAAAACATGCTTCCATTCAATGGGTCTTATTAAATAATCATGAGGTATATATATGTAAAATGGTTAGTTAGAAACTCAAATTTAATTGTGCACCTACATACCATGACTATTATGTTTTATTTATTGAATAAATTCCTACTCTTCCTTTATATAATGATTTTTTTGTATTCAATAGAACTCATAACTTATACTATAAATATTTAATAGAATGAATATTAAATTTCCCTTGTTAAATTGTAGGAATTGAAGAAGAAACTCCAAGAGAAAATATAAAATGTATTTACCTATCCTATTACTTCACTATTGGGTGAAGCAATTATTTTATTTAAAACATAAGACAGGTTAATGTTAATCATAATTTACTATCAATAACCTAACAAGATGATAACCTCGAATAAGAATATTGAACCATGTATTAATGATTAGTTTGATTAATTTTTAATGTCTCAATATTTATGAAATATTATCTATAATTCTTCATTAGAAAGAATATTAATTCATTACCATGAAACTAGCATGATAATGACCCAAACTAAGTATATTATAAAATACCTTGATGATTTATTTGATCAATTTTTAGGATCACAACACTTCTAAAATCTTAACCATCATTCTATGTACTATCAATTTGGGGTCAAAAGTGAGTAAATTCTTATGACATCATTCCATAAATGATATATGTATTATGAATTTTTAGTGATGACTTTTAGAATTAATTATTTCCCATACATTTTCATAGATTTAATGAAAATAAAATTTAGTTAAAGCCTTTATCATTTTTTCTAGTCCTTATAAATGATATTATTATATAAACTTATAGTAAGGAAGAGAATGAACATCACATTAGAATTTTGTTTAAGACCCACAGGATAGAGAAACTATATTCATAATTCTGGATGTGTAAATTTTATATCCAAATATTTTCATTATTGGGATATAGTATCATAATAAACGGAATATTAGATGATCCTTATTATATGTAAGTCAATAAATGTTGGACCTAAATAGACACTATGATTAATATTAATAGTTATATTCAATTGGATTAATATTACCAATTATTTTTAAATAGATTGTTCTATTTTCTAATCGAAAAATCATGTTTACATATAAGGGAATAATCATACATGGTAATGATGTATGTGAGGATACTTTTCTACAATAATAAATAACACTAGTTAGTAAAATTGTACTCACACTATCTTGTCATGGATGAGGGATTCTGGTCTATATTGGTGAACCTAAGTATGTGATAGGATGACTTCATATGTATAATTACATATTGATAATATATGGCTATAATTAATTAATGTTTCAAGATACAAATTACATTACCCATGAATTTCAGTTAGTTCTGGTAATCATTTAATTAACAAAATAGTAAAGATATCATTATATGGAATGGTGGTCCATATAATCTTAATGAAAATTTTAAATTATATAATCACATTGAAAGAGTATAATTTTAAACGGAGAATAAGGTTGGGTTTGGATAATGATTATAACTACTCAATAAATTACCACCATAGGAAATAGAGTAAGGTGGGTGATTCTTTATGTCAAAAAATATACCAAATTATTTATTATATTGGTCAAAAAACATTTAATATTTATGGGATTTCAAATTATACAACCTGAAATCCTGAAGTAAGGGAGGAAATAATTCCCTATTCAAATGAGTGTCCAATATTATATACATGTTTAGATTAATGTCATTCATATATGATATTTAGAGTTACAAACAAAATGTGAGATGTTTTAAAAAAATTTACATTGATTGTGGAAGAATGATATTGTTATATAATAGGGTATGTGCCCTTATTATAACATAATTGAAAGATTTATAGATGATAATCATAGATCATAATTAATCATTTTTCCATGAATTAAGAATATCTTTGAAGAACTTATGATGTATTTATGACTGGATAACATGAATATAGACATTGGAGAGTATATTTCTCAATTCATGACATGAAAACAAGTTAATTTTTGAAGGTATAATTGTAATGGGATGTTATAACCATTAATAATACCTATATGTAAATAGAGAAACATCACCCTATATTTAATCATAGGGCTCCCCAATATCTAAAAAGGGAAAAATTATATTTTTGTATTTGTCAATTTTCATACAAATTTTGAATATTTAATCACTGTTGGTGATGATTTATCTCTTGATCATCCAAATTTGATATACATTAATGAAATATTATAGTTTTAGGATTACCACATTTTATTGTGTTTGATCAATATATGAGATTTACCAAAATTTTCTAGAGTCATTTTCAGTAGTATTTAGATATATAATTCTGTTTAAGTACATTCCATAATCATTATATAGTTGTTCAATATAATAGAAAAATTAGAATAGTCTTGGATATGTTTAGGACCAATTATACGGATTTAAAATTTTTTATGGAATGACACCTACCCCTCATTGAATTATATTATAACAATAAATTACAATCGATCATTCTAGAGGTTCTTTGTGAATCTCTGAACTGAAATATATTCGTTACTCTAATATTTTGGAATGAAATTGGAGATGGAAATCTATTGATAGATGATCTCAATGAGAAAATGGCCAAAAATGTCAGATAAATTTAGAATAAAATCAAGGAAGATAACATTTTATGGAAGATTTATGATGATAATTGACAGTTATATGTAGAATTGTATGTTTTTGAGAAGGTTTTAATATGAATTTATATTGGGAAAAGGTTATTAGTTTTAAATATAATTTAATGATGATCCCTAGGTATACTGTAATCATCACGATTCATGATAAATTTGTGATGGTTTTTTGTTTCTTGGTAATTATTCCAGACATCATAATGTGCCTTAAATGTTCCATGTATATATTTTGAAGAAGTACATTACTGATCCTTCACATGTATTGAACTCCTAGGTTATAATGCATGGGAATTATATTTATTATGACGAATAGCTGGTAAAAATCATATAGAATATATAAATATTTAAATGATATAATATTTCAGACTGAGTATTATTATCTAGAAAAACCATACAATATAGGAAGCTCTAACAGAACTGATGTGTTTGCCGAAGCAAAAATGTCATTTTGTTGTTTGTATGAGAGTTATAGAATGTTTAGGGTCAAATTTTTTTAATGAGGTAGAATGTAACACCCTAATATTTTATATATATTACATTACAATTAATTTAATTTTTTGAGAGTTTTATTTATACAAAAACAGGATTCTAGTTGAGAAAAAATATAATATAATGTTTTCAACATTACTATAGGATTGATGGATTTGAATAGGATTAATAACATTATGAAATATATATTTAAATTATTCAATTAATTCAAGTATATTTTTTAATTCATAATAAATAATAATAATTTGTTTAATATGTTTATATCATGATTAAAATAACTATTTTAAAAATAAAAATCTTAGTAAAATAGTTATATTATATTTAAGAATGAATATAGTATTCCTTTGATTAAAAAGAGATATTTTTATGAAAATTATTTTTTTCGTGGAATTTGTATTTATTGTAATAAATTAAATATGCCATTAATTATTAATTATGATAATGAAATATATATATATATATATATTATATAATTTTAGTAATATATTTTAACATTCATTATGAGTATTTATAATGCATAGAATGAAATTAAATACAATTTTCTGTATAAAAACAAAATTTTCTAAAAAAATCATTTCCTTGTATGAAAATATTTTATATTTAATATATAACAATTATTGAGTTTGAATTTACTAAAATGGGTTAATTAATCATAATTATCATTAAAAATATTGTTAGTTCCGAAACTTTTATTTTCAATTATAATAAATTTTAAAAATAATGAGAGTTTTTTTCAAGGATATGGTTAAAATGGGTTAATTAAAGAGGGTAAACAATTTTAATACTATTCATTATTGAATCATAATATGGTGGAATATATTAATCAACACCAATCAGTTTTTGTTTTTAACATTTTCATCTTTTCATCATGGGGTCTATATGAGTTCATGGTTTTTGTCCGGATGGATTCCTACCACATCATAATTTTTTTCTCTAAAAAAGATGACAAAATTGAATCCTAGTATAGGGCATCATGATCCTATATCATATACCATTTATAACATTGTAGTTTTTTTTTCTCATTTCAGTTGTGCCATGACCCCCATCCATAATTTGTTTGGGTAAGATTCCCTATACTTCTTTTCTCTTTTACAAATACTTTAATTATCAACATGTTTGGGAACATGGATGATTAATATTTATAATCAAACAACATGAGTAATATTATATTTCTCCATGTGTCCAATAAAATAATTTTTATTTATGATGTTTCAAAACTACCAATGTAATTTTTCATTATTGTGGTCGAATAATAGTTCTGATGCAAGAATCATATGCTCTTTGAGTACATGGATGACTTTTGATCCTTCTTCAATCCATTGATACTATCTCCCTTTTATTTATATCATGGATCCAAAATATGGATTGATTATAACATTATAATTGTTACAATAGTAAGAGGGGTTGATTGGGTGGTGGTATGATGAACCATACAATGATGTTAGCATTAGTATCTCAAGTGGGTTCGATGTTTACATTGAATAAAAATGATGGTGTTGTGGATTCAGGGTCTCATATATATCATGAATCTCAATCTATGAAGGGCCTCTGGGTGTTTGTAAAACTCTCCTTCTCCAATTTAATGTCTATTAAAGCTACTATAGAGGCTGAACTATCTAATGTAGTCATTTATATAGATACTGGTACCAATCCTCAGTGAATCTTGATGAAAATATCCCAGAGAGGAATTATAAACCAATTTTATCTAATATATTGTCTTCACTATATTCCGATCCATTAAATTCAAGGAATTTTACTATTTTGTAGGGCCCTAAAATCATACATGTCATCATCCAACAATCATAATAGGGCATGATCTCTGACATTGATACTCAACATCTATTTAGGTGTTTAAGGAGTGTAACGCCCCGACCCCAGTTATCCAAAGTCAGTGCATTATTTTAATACATTGGCATAATTACAAGGAATCATGTCCCAAAAGACCGATCAGTTTAGCAGTCTTGGAAAATAGATTACATACATGAATGTTATGTTACACTTTATAACATACAAAACAACATAAATAATCTATTATAAACACCATTATTCCATTGGATTAACCCTGCATATCAATAACAATAAACTTCTTTGAATCCTGGGAAAAATAAAACATCGAAAGGGAGGAGATCAAACACTCAGTAAGGGTAAACTATACAACATAAACATTCATCAATATGAATAAACATTTAAGACAATGTATAACTAAAACAAAAGCCATTTAAACTTGAACTTCAGCTGAATATGCCAAAACTAAAATGAAATAATTCCATTCACTTATTAACATGGATATTACACTGGTCTAATAATCACATACAATATCAATAACCACATTCATAATGATGGAATGCATACTACCAGACTATCATAACCCCATAGTCAAGGCCTTTTACCAAGACTACAAATAAGATTTTGTCAAGGCCTTATGCCAATACACTAGTTTGTCTCATTAGACCTACTAATGCATCTAGGAGTTATAGCGGGCTCTAGCTGTCACTTACTAAGTTCAATGCATTCCTCATATGAAAAGGTTTAAACATAACATAAAAATTTGTATTAAAACTAGCATACTAAATGTCAACACTTTACCCATAAACCAGGAATGGGATAAAAATAACACATCCACAGTCAAACATATCACAAAACCATCAACACAATATGGAATATTAGTATCATAATAAATCAACTTCAAACAAGATTCAAATCCATTAAATAATTTTTACATATATGAAAATTATTTGTAAAACTCTTTGAGAGAATTATCCTTTTTTCATGAAAACATTTAAAAGTCGCAAAATTTAGAAAGGAAGACATTTAAATACATTTTTGAATCAATTTTTCCCATACCACTTTGATACTTTTGAATGTAATTAACATTTTAAAACACTCATGTCCATTTAAATAAATCCCCAATTACATTTTGAAAACATGGACATTAATAAGAATGGTTTATAAGAATAAATCATTAAAACATTTAAAATAATGTTTTAGTAAAAAGTCCCTTAATATAATCCATTTGAAAACTATTTTGTGAAACATGGACATGTATAATAAATATTTCCCTATAGATACTTACGTAAAAACAACCTCGGATAATAAAGAGATTGTGAAATTAACCCTTACCAATTTGGTATCATACAAAACATACACCCCATGAAAGAGGTATCATACAAGGAATATGTAAATACACATAAATTAAAGTGTATTACAAAAATAATTCAATTATGGGTAGTATATACACCACACATATTTTAATAGTGGAAATATGGTACTAATCTCACAAGAATAAGGAGTGAGATGAAAACCCCTTACCTTGCCCCTTCCTTTAGTTGAGGGTACATTTAACCTTCTGTATGAAGACTATAGTATGTTATTAAATTATAGAAGAATCATATTAATATTTTTGATATCATAGATTATTTATTAATGACTTTATACAATCCATTTAATAATAATTTCCATGTTATATTAATATTTTGGGTAATAATCGCTTTCTTTATCGTACGTGTTTTAACTTGTTAATCTTGATTGTATCACATAGATCATGATTTAAATACTTTCAGAATATAAAACATGATTTATATATCATATATATTTAAAATATAAATATGTATAGTAGATATATATATGAAATGGAAAACACCGTTTATGGAGACGGTATTTCGTACGTACACATAAATGTTGTTTCCGTTTTCATATAGTATTGAACAGATGTAAGTGAATAAGATATATTTAAGTATATAAATAATAATATATATAAATAAATATATCTCCAGTACCATTATTGTTTCATATATTACTTAAATATTAGTAATATATATTTTTATAATTGTCGATGAATGGTGAACTTGGAAATGAATATCATCTCGTCGTGGAGACGATAATCAGTACGTATGCATGAGTGAAAATATCATTCTTTTGATATTCAAATATTATATAATTGGATGGTATATCATATATACAGAGTCCTTATCATGTTATATTTATTATTTACATCAAATAAACATCATTATTATACCCAACCAAATAATAATGTATTGAATAATAATTATACCACGACGTGGAGACGGTAAGCCGTACGTACGCAGGTATGGTGACATGTCATTCAAAGGGTGGATAGAATAATAATTTTTGTTGTACCATAATTATAATAACATCACATTATATTGAAGATACTGGAGTTATTATTTTATAATGGAAACAACAAAGAATAAGGAAGTGGAAGAAGAAAGGAGCTTGAAAGAGGGTTGTGAAATCATTACCTCTTCTTCGTGTTCTTCCTTTTGATTTGATAAAAAGGGCTCCATAGGTTAGATTTTTTATAAAACTAAGTCCTCTAGGTTGAATTTAGGATAGTTTAGAGGGTATTTGGTCATGTTTTAGCAATGAAAAATGGATTATATGGTGTGAATTAGTGAGAAGGTGTAGTGCCCTTTTATAAGAGGGGTGAGGGGCACCTTATGAAAAGCTAGAAATATTATTTTATAATAAATACATATTCGGTTTACAATGGCTTCAAAATGGATTATTTAAAGGTTAAGGTGGGGATAGGTCTAAAAACACTCAACCAATAGGCTTTATACAGGTTTTGGTCACTATATAAACCTTATCATTTAGTTTTAACTCTGAGTTATTTAGTTTGACATTTACCATGTCTCTTTGAATTTTTATATTATATGGTTAATAAACTTACTATAACTTCCAATACACTCCCACGTTCTCCATTAATGATACACCAATCATGATATATGTCCTTTTGTAGATCCATTGATTTTTAGGAAAAGAATATCAATTAATATTATAATATTAGTTTTAAAAACAATTTTATGTCAATTTTGACACTATTGGGTATTTTGTTTTTGTTAAATTCATAAAACATTATTACATCGATAAAAATTCATATAACCAATAGTAATATGTCATATTAACTTATAAACTTGTTTTAATTCATAAAATATTTCAAATTTCTTTTATTTGGATATTTATAATATAAATTATCTTAATCTTTCACTAATATGGTAATTACCGCATCATCATTGTGTCACAAATAAATTAAATAATATAATATCTAAAAATTATAAATAAAAAACCATTATGTAGGTAATCATTTTATATTTCTAATGAATAATTATAATCGAATTTATCGTTTGTATATCCCTATATTAAAAATGATTTAGTTATTAAAGTTTGATTTTAACTCTTTTAACTCTTCTTTGAAATAAATAATAATAAATGTCCTAATCTAATACAAGTGGACCTAAATGATAGTATTTTATTCCTAAGGTTTTTTTTATGGATATAAACTTTTCTAATAGAATTAGGACATGTGTTAGGGTAATTTTAATATCCTTTTTACCCTTTATTACCCTATTTAATTTTAACCGTGGTAAATAAAAGTAAAAAGTTACTATTCACCAAAAATTATTTTCATCTTATTGAATCAAATTTTACTCCTTGATATATACCGTGTCTCTTGGATTTATGAAATTATACTCACAGAAGCGGTAAAATTATGTTTTATGTGAATTTGCAAATTCTCCTAGGAGATGGGTAAAAGACGGTGAATAGTTCAATAAACATTATATATATATATATAATTATTATAATATGACATCAATGAATTACATTGAACTTATATAGGTAGTATGTATCTATTTTGACCAAAAATAAATTTAAATAAAATAAATAATTATTTAAATAAAAATTTGGTTTTAAACTATAACTCAGTGTTTTCACTATTCATCTAAAATTAAATGTTTTCAGAAAAATACAAAAAATTAACCCTTAGGTAAATTTGACATTCTCAATCCAAAAATTAAGTATTTTCTACAAAATTCAAAATATATAATTTTTAATTATTAATTTAAAATTAATTCTCGTTGTCAAAACAAATAGCGTGTTTTTATGAAACAATAATTATCAAAAGATTGACACTTGTTTATGTATAATTTCAATGTGAATTAAATTTCAATGACCAACATTGGATTAAAGGTTAGAAATATAATCTAATTATACTTACAAAAAATTAAAATGTATAATTAAACACTATAAATTATTTTTATTAGAAAATGTGTTTTCAGTTTAAAAATAGTATTTTTCACTATTCACCAATATATGAAAGTTATCAGAAAAAAAAAATATTTATTGAAACTAAATTATTATGTCTCGATTCTAAAGAATTTTATTTTTTCAAACTGAATTTATAAATGTTTCAAATATTGAATTTAAAAAGGGCTCACCATTTAAATTAGGTAAAATTGCATTTTTTTGAAAAATATTTCTTTTATCTGAAAAAAATGAATTTGTTCTTAAATAATGTATAAGAAAGTCATACTATGTATTCTATAATTATAATGATTATATAATGTTCAAAATTCATTTATACTATTCATAACCGCTTTTGAATGGCTAGTTTGGTTAGTCGTGATGCGCTTGAACTTAGAGTCGTGTGTATTCAAGTTATTGCATTACAATGAAGAAATAACATACTATGTAGTCTTGGGGTGTTACAATCTTCCCTTCTTCAATAAATTTCATCCTCACAATATGAAATTTTTCTTCAAAAATAAAAGGTTGAAAATAAAAAATACCTAAGTGGGAAAAACCACATCAGAAAATGGGTTAATAATATTTAGTCTTAATAAGTGGAAAAGGGGAATGAAAAGTCACCACCAAATATTGATATCGATTAAAAGAACATTGGTGGAAATTAGTGACACATAATTAGAGGAAAAACTTAAATATTTATATGTAGTGATTGAGGTCATCAATCAAAAACAATTGTAGAGTTGTGGGCCTCAAAGCCACCAATCTATGATGATTTAAAATACCATCGGGTCAACAAAACGTAAGGAATTAGGATAACACATTTTTGGTTTTAAGATCCCTTCCCTAAAGTTTAATAATTAATTTATCAATAAATTAAGAGGGAATATATATATATATATACTTGATAAGTAGAGTTTCGTCCTTCAACTAATTCCAACCACAAACTCATCCTTCACACTAAAAGATAATAGAACATAAAACAATGTCTATTTATCCTATTCATATAGGGTTCCAAAAAAATGAATATATAATTCATCTACCAGACCCTTTAAAAAACAACATTATTCAATCCAAGACATCATGTGGGTCAGTGGTAGGTGATACACCCTTGTCACCATTCGGTTGTGGGTTCAAGTCTCGCGGCCTTGTCGGACACGACGGGTTACTGCCTAACCTTCGAGTTATCCTTTTATGGGAATCCAAAAATAATCTCAAACTAGAATTATCCAAAATACTTCTGTTCAAACTCACATTCCAAAATTTATAAGGAAGTTAAACACAATGAAGATCCTTTTTTCATTGTAATAACATGTAAACACCTTCATCATGTATTCTTTTAAAACACTACAACATCCTGAATTACCAAAAAACCTTATTGATTACATTCATGGTCCCTTATTCATTATATAATAGTAGATATACTCCATCTATCCAAAAATTTTGTAAACTCATGCAACGATGGAATATAAAAATCATAAATGACTTTCATGGGAGTCAGGAATATCGAATATAATTTATCGCAATGAACCATCTCTTATTCCAAAATTACTACCTCAGTATCAAGAACATATTAAGAATTACATTTCCTTCAACTATGTGCTTTCAAAAAAAGTTTAACTTGTTGTTGAGTCACTTTTCATAGTACCATATAATCTCAAATCCTCAATGAAATAGTACTGTAGTAAAATCCTTATTTATCTCCATATTTCATATAACCAGTACATCATTTATATAACACTCAAATGAAATAATTCTTTCATAACAACATAAGAACACTAGTCATTACTCTCCATCTATGGTATTAGCATATCTTTATTAGTATCCAATAGAATCATTTGGGGCATACTATGATGATTTGAACATTGATTCACGTAGTGTTCCCACTCCTTGCATATGAATCACTGTACATTTGAAACCTTTTTCTTACCCTTGCAGTCACGTACTTGGCTACCTTTTTCTCCACATTTGTAACAAACTCCCATTCCCTTCAGGCATGATCCGGGGTGTTTCATCCCACAATTATCACATATGGGAAAATTATTCTTTTCCGTCTACCCCTTATCCATCATTACCTCTTCCATCCTTTACTTTTCTTGGTTCCCTTCAAAGACATAGAACTCAGATAATTATTTACTTATCTTATTAACACATGATATTATTTCTTCATATGGTGATATTAAATGGGAGACTATTTACCTTCTAAATTCTAGCTTAAGACCATAAAATATATGATATTTCATACTCTTCAGATCATGCATATTGATGGAGTTCTCATTCCTTCTATTGGGTGCCATTTCTAAACAATGGCATACACTAGATTAGTTTATGAATAAAAATACCTAATCTCAAACATGTAAAACACTTAACAAGCATTAAACAGTTTATGGATATAATCCATAATCATAAAAATGTTTTCATGGAGAAAGTATATATTCATATACCCTTCATAATGGTTTGTAAAGAAAATGATAATTATCCTAAGCATATCCCTCGGGAGTGTCATAACCAAAAGTGCCGCAAATCCTGTTGGCGTGCACTAGTTCCCGTTCGAGTCTAGCTCAAAGTGGTGTTTTTGTGTTACACCACTAGGTACATATGTGCCAGAGCCTCCTCTACCTGCTCGTATCCAGACAAGAATGTATTGCTTGGAAAACACAAAAAATCTATAAAATACCAAATTTCTATTAAGTTCTTCGATATTAATCCTCAAATCCTATATTAGGGATATGTGCCCTAATCAGAGTTTATCTAAATCTTGTTTCCAAGGTTATTGCTAAACATACTATGATACCAACTGTAATTCCTTGACCCTAGTTACCTAGAGTCAGTGCATTCTTTTAATACATTGTCATAATTATAATGAATCTTGTCCTAAAAGACCGATCCGTTTAGCTGTCTTGGAAAATATATTACATACATAAATGTTACAGTACACTTTATAACATACAAAACAACATAAATAATCCTTTATTAATCCTATTATTCCATTAGCTTAACCATGTATATCAATCACAACAAACTTCTTTGAATCCTGGGAAAAATAAAACATAGAATGGGGTGAGCTCAAATGCCAGTAAGGGTAAGCAATATAGCGGAAACTTTCATAAATAAGCATAAACATTTAAGGCAATGTATAACTAAAACAAAAGCCTTTTAAACTTCGACATCAGTAGAATAAGGACAAAATAAAATGAAATTATGTCATTTACTTATTCACATGGATATTCTACTAGTCGAATAATCACATGCAATATCAATAACTGCATTCATAATGATGTAATGCATAATGCCAGACTATCATAACCCCATAGTCAAGGCCTTTTTCCATGACTACAAATAATATGTTGTCAAGTCCTTATGCCAAGACACTAGATTGTCTCATGAGACCTACTGATGCATCGATGAGCAATAGCGGGCTCCACATGTCACTTACTAAGTCCAATGAATTTCTCATATGAAAAGGTTTAAACATAACATAAACATTAGTATTAATACTAGCATACGAAATGTAAATACTTTAACCAAAACAATGAATGTTATAAAATGACACATCCACAGTCTAACATATCACAAAACCCTCAACACAATATGGAAGACTTGTATCATAAAAATCAACTTCAAACTAGTTTCAAATCCATTAAAGGATATTGACAGAGATGAAGACGATTTGTAAAACTCTTTGAGAGAATTATCCATTTTCATGAAACTATTTAAAAGTAAAACAATTTTGAAAGGAAGACATTTAAATAAATTTTTTAATCAATGTGTCCCATAACACTTTGAATCTTTTGAATGTAATTAACATTTTAAATCATTCATGTCCATTTAAATAAATCCTTAAAAACATTTTAAAAACATGAACATTAAGGATAATGGTTTAGAAGAATAAATATTTAAAACATTTAAAATGATGTTTTAGTAAAATGTACCTTAATAGAATCCCATTGAAAACAATTTTATGAAACTTGGAAATTGATAATAAATATGTCTTAGTAGATACTTACTTAAAAACGTCCTCTAATAATAAGGATATTGTGAAATTAACCCTTACCAATTTGGTAACATACGAAACATAAACCCCAAGAAAGAGATATCATTCAATGAATATGTAAATACACATAAATAAATGTGTATTACACAAGGAATACAATTATGGGAATTACATACACCACACATATCACACCCCGACCTCACAGATTTGTTATTATTAATTACATTAATTATTACTTTGGGTTTTAGACAATGTTGTTTTCCACTTTTGCATGATCATCCTGTGTGGTTAAGAGTGACAATGCGGTGCCTGCGCGGACTCCTGGGTTTGTCAAAGTTATGGCATGTGACTTACGCGCAATTGATAGAACCACACAGTGAGTACGTGACCTGACCCCGCAAACGAGTAGTACCGAGTGGCACGGTTCAGGCCCAATTTTTTTTCAGTAGTGCGTCAGACTGCAGGCGAGCATTGCAACTTCCCTCTTTTTCGAAGTAGATAAATGAATTGAGTTAAATGGTAAATTGAAATATATATATATATATATAAATAAAATAGAGTATTCCAAATTAAATTATACTGAGTTTTTAAAGGGTTTTATAATTTCAACAATGATAATATGTTATTTTTATTATAAAATTGTTATTATAAATATTGTATTATTATTAAACAAAACAAAACCAGCCAAAAACCTAGACCTTTTTTTTCACCACGATGTTCCCCCTTCCCCTCTTTTCAGCGCCTCTCAAACCCCCCTACGCCTCTTCTGTTCAGCGCACAATCCTTTCCAGTGCTCGCTGCTCCCTGGCTCCGCCTCGCTCTACTCAACGCGACCCACCTAGCCTCCACCCATTTTTTGTCTCCCTCCGCCCGCAAACTTCTGCGGCGCCTCTTCCTCTATTACAGCCTCCTTCTATGCAAACTAGCTGCCCCCAATTTCTCCCTCTGCCTCCGTCGTGCCTCCACCCACCAGGCGACCTCCCCTCTCCTGCGCTCACTGCTTCTCGGCTGCGCCTGATCGGCCTCTGCCTCGGCCACCCCATCCCCTCCCAGCCCTCCTCCTCCTAGCTTCAGCACAACATCCCCCATCCACAAATACGAGATCACCCCACTTTTGTGAACACCTGGTTGCGCTCCGCTGCCCCCTTGCCTGCTCTGGCTAGCGGCGTCTCCAGCTTTCCGTGCTTCTGCAAGGACGACTCCTCCTTGCGCGACCTCACCGCACCACCAAACCCTTACTCCGGTAAAATTCTTCCTCAATCTTGAGGGTTTTCCTCATCTTGTCCTAACCATAATAGATGAGTTATAATTCATGCGATTTTCTCACTGTTTAGGGCTAAATCCTTTTTTTAGTTGGTTCGTTTTAAATGCGTGTGGTGGTTTTGGCTTCCCGCCGGTGCGGTTGCAGTGCGAACAAGGGTTCACACCATTTTTGGGTGGTCTGTCAACGTCTGAGGTAGGTGTTTCTGTGTATAACTTTTTTAACGAATTAATGTATGATTTTAATTATTATAGCATGTTTATCTATTAGTTTCTTGTTGTAAATCTGGTTTCATTGATATTTAATATGCATTTGATTTGTTAAGAAGCATGTTTATGCATTTAGGGATTGTTTTATGAATTAATTTCTTCGTAAATTAGTTTAGAATTTATATTAATTAGTTTGTTGATGCAGATCAAGTTTTTAATTGAAGTTGATATGTATAGATGGTATGTGCATGTTTTCTATGAAAAACCATGCATACTTGTTTATTTTCATTTCTCAAACATTGCAGTTTGTGTTTTGGTTTAGCGTCGATGTGCATAGAGTTATAAAAGATATTTTTTGAATAGGTTTTGTTGTGTGTAAACTGAAAAGTGGGTTTTTATAAAAAGTGGTGATGTTCTGTTTGTGCAAATGGGTGTTTTTTTTTATAAAATGTTTTATGGGTTAATGTGTCTAAAGGTCGTGATTAGGTTCAAATATAGAGTTCGATTGTGTTTTGTTATGTGTTTTGGAAGTGGTATTTTTTTAAGACGTGTTGAACAAGTTATTTTGTGTTGATTGTTCATTTAGATTATTATAAGTCCGTGATCATGATTTTTATTTATCTTTGCGGTTGCAGTGCGTTGGCGGGGTAACCTCGTGTTACAGCGATCTACGGTTTGTGCGTGTTTACGCGCCTGTGCGAGGTGCGTCGCATTGTCATGTTGTTTTGTTCGACCTGCGAGTCAAGGTATGACCCCATTGCACTCACCTTTATATTTAGAATTTATTAATTTCTTGAAGTTTTGTAAATTTTAATGAATGATAAACAATACTAGATAATAAAATTTTAAATGATTATTTAGTGTGAATAGAGCCGTTTATTTTATACCGAACACTTGGAACATTTTCTTGACGGGTGGTCACCCAATTTTAAAAGAATGCATGTTTGGACTTTAAACATAATTCACGGAATTTCAAACGTACTTCTAGTGTTAAAGGTAAGTGATTTCTTCTGAATGAGTGTTTTGGGTTTTCTCCAGAAATGATGTTTTGATTTAAAATTAGTGAAGGCCCGTTTGGAACTTTAATTAAATAAATTATTTTGGAAAACTTCCTTTGGGGTTAGTAAAGGGTGAACTTTGGTGTGCGTTGATTGTGTGAATTGTGTGTGATATTTTTGCATCGTGACTGACTGATTTACATTGCGGACGCACCCCTTTTTATTGTATGTGTTGAAATGGTAACCTGACATACTGAGTGAATCATCTGAGGACGATTACTGCACAAGTTTAGATTACGCACTGGCTAGTGGCCCCATAGCAGGGGAATACTTAGTTATTGCTGCTATGGGGATTGGGCCCCTCGGTTAGGCCAGGTAGGGCTATACCGGGCGTTAGGGTGTTATGACGTCATCGCGTTAGGGCATGCCTTCAGGATGAGTCAGATGTATAGTATGTTCTGGATTGTTCACGATCTCCTAGGTTCGACCCATGTTTCATTTAGTGATTACTTGTGTGTGGCGGATGATTGAGAGGTCATGATTTGTTGCTGACCCATGTGTGCCACTTTTACCATTGCCCTTAGTGCGTGTTGTGTGTGATTCTGCTTTTGATTAACAACTAAAGTTTGGATTTTTAAATTATTTGCAAAATGTTTTAAAAAAATTCAATGCACCTATTTCTTTCAACATTAAACTTGCTCTAATTTAAAAAGGGCAATGGACTGTTACTTTTTTTAGAAATGGAAGTGTGTGGAAACCACATTTTATATAATTTAGTTCAAACCTGGAATTGATTAATTCTTTATTTATTGGTATGTTCATTGGGAATATAATTAGTCGGGCCTAACTACTGAGTTTTAATACTGACACCTATAGTGTTTACTTGTTTTTAGTTCTATTGAAGGTTCCAGATTTAGTTTTACACTTGAGAGACGTTGGTTGTGGTACTTGGAAGGTGACCGAAGGGGTCACGTGGAGTTTTAGTCGTGGTCAGGTTAGTGGCGTTGTTGGTTGCTCTTTCTTTTTTTTCATTTGTTCCATTTATTTCCGCTGCTTAATTTATTTTGTTTCTTTTAGGCCAAATCGTTCCCACCTGTTTACTTTTGATTCCCGACACTAGTTTCCATCCCGGGGGGATCAGGGACACCACTCGGGACTTTCCACGGATCGGCTCGAGTGACCGGTTCAGGGTCGACCCGGGATGGTTCGTGAAAAAATGGTATCAGAGGAGGTTCTTGTTATTTGGGGTGTCTAGTAGATGGAGATTAGGATTATCGGGACTCGAGAGGTAGGTACGGGAAGGACATCATGTACCCTCACCCGTTCCGCACCTCAAGTCACCAGGGATAGTCAGGTAATTGAGTCTTTGTATTGTTCAGGTTTGTTTTTGGTTGAGGGATGACAATGGAGGTAAACCGATGTTACATCGTGATCTCACATGGAGTACTGACCCGTGTGTAGTTCAGATACATGGTTTGAATTCCTCCTAGTTGTTGACACTTAATTGAGGCATGGCCCACTACCATTTCTCCATGTTATGTGTGACCGCTAGTCCCTCACTCCGGTGGTTTGATGTAAGTTGAGTGTCATTTTCATTCTGGTTGGTGTAAGTGCGTTTTTGGAAATGAAAAAGAGTTTTTGAATATGAGACTGATTTATTTTAAATGAATTTAAATTTATGAAATGGGTTTTCAAAAAATTGAAAGCCTTTGGTATTCAAAGCCGATGTTTGCTTTGAAATTTGTCGAGAATGGTTTTGGGTGAACCCTCAGGTACTCCTTATGAACATTTGCACATGTGAGAGGATGTGTGGAAAGTGCGTGTTGGTGCGTATGAATGAATGTGGATGAGGTCATGTGCAACGGTTCATAAGATTACCTGGGTGTGTTTGAAATTAAAGGCTTCACCTTGTTTTCTAAGCTGGCTTTAAAGAGGAAAAATGGGTTTGAGAAGTGATTTTGGTTTGAAAAGTAGATTTGGTATTTAGAGAGTGGTCTTGAAAGAATGCCGTTTTGAAAAAAAGGGGGTGGTTTTGGAATTTAATATGGAACGAAAATTTTGGATAGGGAATTTTGGGTTGTGTTTGTGGATGTTTGGTTTTTCTTGAGCTGGTTGTTTTTTGGATTAGGCTGTTTCATTGATGTTGCTTCGATTTATATCGGTTTCAGCTTGGTGTTATATATGTTGTTGTTCAGAAACGCCGCCCAGAGTTTTGATGAGTCATGCCCAGTTTTTGGTCCTTCTCGGACATTGTCTGTCCTTTATGGTGATTGGAGTCGATTAGAGACACTGGAGTGACTTGAATAGGTCGAGCACGTATTCCGGGTATTGGGAACACCCAAAACTGTTCCAGTGCATGCTGTCCGGGGATTGTTCAAAGGTCCAGCTCTGGATGAGTAAGAGTTGTTCACCCCGCCATTACTACAAGTTGGGATGATGTGGTATGTCTTCAAAGCTGTCTTCGTTCAATGGTTTATAGTTCTGGAGGCAAAGACGAAGAAACTGGAAGAGCTCATTCGTGTTCAACATGGCTAGCAGATGGTGAAAGCGTATGTTGACCCCTTCAAGGATCTTGCGTCCCTTTTTCTGGGGGTAGTGTCGCAGGACTGGATGAAGACTTCTCCCTTCATCAGGGGTCTTCGTCCAGAGATCAAGGAGCCAGTCCTCCCTTTTTGGGAGAATCACTTTTGAGAAGTTGGTGCATGGGGTGTCCTTAGATGAGTTGGTTTCCGGTGTGCAAACAATTGGCAAAACACCGTATCCAGTTGCTCGTAAAGGTCCCCCATTTGACGAGAAGAGTGTTCTAGGTGAATTTGATTCTAAAGAGTTCTCTATAGTGGCTCTAACTTCCAGTTCATCAAACCGTCTAATGGTGTACCGTCAGTATGGACATTTAGCGAATATAAGTCGTCCTGTCACACCCCTCTGAAGAGGTGCCTTCATTGCAGGTGTCTTGTTCATCTCGAGAAGCTTTGCAGGATGTGTCGCCTGAGTAAGACACTGTGATAAGAAGATTTTAGTGCCTGAGTGTGAGGCAGGAGATGCTTCAACCATCAGATCCCCAACCACAGGTCTTGGGGTGAAGCTCGCGCGCAGTCAGCAGTATTCGGGGGTTTGAAGCGTTAGTTTGGGTTTCTTGTTCCAGGTTGGGAACGAAACATTTAAATTCCTTCCATTCCTGTCCTTCCACTGTTATTGTTTTGGCATTGTTATAGGTTCATTGTGTCATCGTGAGGTTGGAATGAATGTGTTCGTTTGTAATCCATGCAGTCTCGTTTTCCAGATTATGGTGTTCTGGATCGTGCGTTTTTCTTAAAAGTATTCTTTGACCATGCGTGGGTTAATTTTGGTTTAGTTGTGTTCATTTGGAGATATAAGTGCCTGTGGAGGAGTCCAGGTTTACGGCTATGCTCGGGTTTACCGCTTGGGTTATGTTCTGCTTGGAGTTTTTCTCTAGTGTTCGAGGTTTCATTGGTCTGAGTGGAGAGCTCCAAGTTTGGTGGAGGTGTTGTTTCGCGCGTGCTATAATGGTTAGTCTGGATCGGTTGGGAGTTCCCCCGTTACCCCCATTCCCGAGGTTGTATGTTTGAGTGTTAAAATTTCCACTCTAGTTGAGTCCTTGTGGTGGGGAGAACCCTCTCGTGTTCTCCCATTATCTTATGTGTTGGTTTTTTCTAATTTTATTTGGGCATGGATTCTTGTTTGGTCCATCGTTCGGATGGGTGTCTTTCTGGGGGCAGAAAGTGTCTGTGGTGGGGTGAATTGTCACACCCCGACCTCACAGATTTGTTATTATTTACTACATTAATTATTACTTTGGGTTTTAGACAATTTTTTTCCACTTTTGCACGATCATCCCATGTGGTTAAGAGTGACAACGTGGTGCCTGCACAGACTCCTGGGTATGTCAGAGTTATGGCGTGCGACTCACATGCGATTGATAGAACCACACAGTGAGTACAGGACTTGACCCCGCAAATGAGTAGTACTAGGTGGCACGGTTCGGGCCCAATTTTTTTTTCAGCAGTGCGTCCGACTGTAGGTGAGCAGTGCAACTACCCCGTTTTTCGAAGTAGACAAATGAATTGATTTAAATGGTAAATGGAGAATATATATACATATATATATAAATAAATAAAATAGATTATTTAAAATTAAATTATACTGAGTTTTTAAAGGGTTTTATAATTTCAAAATTGATAATATGTTTTTTTATAATAATATTGTTATTATAAATATTGTATTATTATTAAACAAAACAAAACCAGCCAAATCCCAGGACCTTTTTTTCACCACTTTGTTCCCCCTTCCCCTCTATGTAGTGCCGCCCAAACCCCATGCGCCTCTTCTGTTCAGCGCACAACCATCTCCGGCGCTCACTGCTTCTCGGCTCCGCCTCGATCTACTCCACGCGACCCCCCTGGCCTCCGCCTATTTTTCACCTCCCTCTGCCAGCAAGCTTCTGCGGCGCCTCTCCCTCTATTACAGCCTCCTTCTGGGCGAACTAGCTACCCCCGATTTCTCCCTCTACCTCTGTCGCGCCTCCACCCACCAGGCGACCTCCCCTCTCCGGCGCTCGCTGCTCCTCGGCTGCACCAGATCGGCCTCTACCTCGTCCACCCCATCCGCTCCCAACCCTCCTCCTCCTAGCTTCAGCGCAGCATCCCCCCTTCCCCAAATACAAGCCTGCCCCCCTTTTGTGCACACCCGGTTGCGCTCCGCTTCCCCCTTGCCTGCTCTGGCCAGCGGCATCTCTAGCTTTATGTGCTTCGGCAAGGCCGACTCCTCCTTGCGCCGGCCTCACTGCACCAGCAAACCCTTCCTCCGGTAAAATTCTTCCTCAATATTGAGGGTTTTCCTAATCTTGGACTAACCCTAATAAATAAGTTATAATTCATGAGATGTTCTCACTGTTTAGGGGTAAATCCTTTTTTTAGTTGGTTCGTTTTAGTTGCATGTGGTGGTTTTGGCTTCCCGCAGGTGCGATTGCGGTGCGAACAAGGGTTCGCACCATTTTTGGGTGGTCTGTCAACGTCAGAGGTAGGTGTTTCCGTGTATAACTTTTCTAACGAATTAATGTATGATTTTATTTATTATATCATGTTTATTTATTAGTTGCATGCTTCAAATATGGTTTCTTTGATATTTAATATGCATTTGATTTGTTAAAAAGCATGTTTATGCGTTTAGCGATTGTTGAATGAATTAATTTCTTCTTAAATTAGTTTATAATTTATATTAATTACTTTGTTGATGCAGATCAATTTATTAATTGAAGTTGATATGTATAGATGGTATGTGCATTTTTTCTATGAACAACCATGTATAATTGTTTAATTGCATTTCTCAAACATTGCAGTTTGTGTTTTGGTTTAGCGTTGATGTGTAGAGAGTCATAAAAGATATTTTTTGAATAGGTTTTGGTGTGTGTAAACTGAAAAGTTGGTTTTTATAAAAAGTGGTGATGTTTTGTGTGTGCAAATGAGTGCTTTGTTTTATAAAATGTTTTATGGGTTAGTGTGTCTAAAGGTTGTGATTAGGTTCAAATATAGAGTTCTATTGTGTTTTGATATGTGTTTCGGATGTGGTAATTTTTTACGACGTGTCGAACAAGTTATTTTGTGCTGGCTCTTAATTTTGATTATTATAAGTCTGTGATCATGTTTTTTTTATTTATCTTTGCGGTTGCAGTGCGTTGGTGGGGTAACCTCCTGTTACAGCGATCTATGGTTTGTGCATGTTTGCGCACCTGTGCGAGGTGTGTCGCATTGTCGTGTTGTCGTGTTTGACCTGCGAGTCGAGGTAGGTCCCCCATTACACTCACCTTTAAATTGATAATTTATTAATTGCTTGATGTCTTGTTAATTTTAATGAATGATAAACAATACTAGATAATAAAATTTTAAATGATTATTTAGTGTGAATAGAGCCGTTTAGTTTATACCGAACACTTGGAACATTTTCTTGACGGGCGGACACCCAATTTTGAAAGAATGCCCGTTTGGCCTTTAAACATAATTAACGGAATTTCAAACACAATTCTAGTTTTAACGATAAGTGATTTCTTCTGAACGAGTGTTTTTGGTTTTCTCGAGAAATGATGTTTTGATTTAAAATTAGTGAAGGCCCATTGGGAACATTAATTAAATAAATTATTTTGGAAAACTCACTTTGGGGTTAGTAAGGGGTGTTCTTTGGTGTGTGTTGATTGCGTGAATTGTGTGTGATATTTTTGCATCGTGACTGATTGATTTACATTGTGAACGCACCCCTTTTTATTGTATGTGTTGACATGGGAACCTGACATAGTGAGTGAATCTTCTGAGAAAGATTGATTCACTAGTTTAGATTACGCACTGGCTAGTGGCCCATAGCTGGGGAATACTGTGTTATTGCTGCTATGGGGATTGGGCCCCTCGGTTAGGCCAGGTAGGGCTATATCGGGCGTTAGGGCGTTATGACGTCATCGAGTTAGGACATGCCTTTATGATGAGTCAGATGTATAGTACGTTCTGGATTTTTCACGATCACCTAGGTTTGACCCATGTTTCTTTTAGTGTTTATTTGTGTGTGGTGGACTATTGAGAGGCCGTGATCGGTTGTTGAACCATGTGTTCCACTTTTACCATTTCCCTTAGTGTGTGTTGTGTGTGATTCTCCTTTTGATTAACAACTAAAGTTTGTATTTTTAAATTGTTCGCAAAATGTTTTAAAAAAATGCAATGCACCTATTTCTTTCAACATTAAACTTGTTCTAATTTAAAAAGGGAAACAGACTGTTAATTGTTTTAGAAATGAAAGTGTGTGGAAACCATATTTTATATAATTTATTTCAAACCTGTAATTGATAAATTATTTATTTATTGGTATGTGCATTGGATATAGAATTAGTCGGGCCTACCTACTGAGTTTTAATACTCATTCCTATATTGTTTTCTTGTTCTTAGTTCTGTTGCAGGTTCCAGATTCAGTTGTTCACTTGAGAGACGTTGGTTGTGGTAATGGAAGGTAACCCAAGGGGTCAAATGGAGTTTTAGTCGTGGTCAGGTTAGTGGCGTTGTTGGTTGCTCTTTCTTTTTTTTCATTTGTTCCATTTATTTCCACTGCTTAATTTATTTTTTTTCTTTTGGTCCAAATCGTTCCCACCTGTTTACTTTTGATGCCCGAAACTAGTTTCCATCCTAGGGGGATCAGGGACGCCCCTCTGGACTTGCCACATATCGGCTCGAGTGACCGGTTCAGGGTTGACCCGGGCTGGTTTGTGACAACACAAAAGGTAATAGTGGCAATATGGTATGAATCCCACTGGAATAAGGAGTGAGATGAAAACCCCTTACCTTGCACTTTCCATTAGTCGATGGTACGTTTAACCTCCTGTATGAAGACTATAGTATGTTATTAAATTATAAAATAATCATATTAATATTTATGATATCATACATTATTAATTTATGACTTTATATTACCCATTTAATAATAATTTCCATGTTATATTAATATTTTGGGTAATAATCGCTTTCTTTATCATACGTGTTTTAACTTGTTACTCTTGATTGTATCACTTAGATCATGATTTAAATACATCCAAAATATAAAACATGATTTATATATAATTTAAATTTAGAATATAAATATGTATAATCTACATATATAGGAAATGGAAAACACTGTTTATTGAGATGGTAGTCCGTACATATGCATAAACGTTGTTTCCGTTTTCATATAGTATTGAACAGAAGTAAGTGAATAAGATATATGTAAGTACAAAAATAATTATATATTTAAATATATATATCTCCAGTAGAATTATTATGTCATATATTATATAATTATTATTAATATATTTTTTTAATCGTCGATGAATGGTGAACTTTGAAATAAATCTCATCGCGTCGTGGAGACGGTAATCCGTATGTATGCACGAGCGAATATATCATATTTTTGATATTAAAATAATATATAATTGGATTTTATATCATATATACAGAATCATTATCATGTTATATTTATTATTTACATCAAATAGACATCATTATTATACTCATCCAAATAATAATGTATTGAATAACAATTATACCATTACGTGAAGACGATAAGTCGTACGTACGCACGTATGGTGACATGTCATTCAAAAGGTGTATAGAATAATGAATTTTGTTCTACCATAATTATAATAACATCATAGTATATAGAAGATACTGGAGTAATTATTTTAGAACAGAAACAATAGAGAAAAAGGAAGTGGAAAAAGAAAGTAATTTGAAAGAGGGTGTTGAAATCATTACCTCTTCTTCAGGTTGTTCCTTTTGATCGAATAAAAAGGATCAATAGGTTGGCTTTCTGATCAATCTAAGGCCTCATGGATTAATTTAGCATAGTTGAGAGGGTATTTGGTCTAGATATGGCTGAGCCAAAGTTCATAGAAGGTGTGAATTAGTGACAAGGGGGAGTGCCCTTTTATAAGAGGGGTGAGGGGCACATTAGGAAAAGCTAGAAATATTATTTTATAACAAATTTTTATTCGACTTCTAATGGCTCCAATGTAGAATATTTAAAGTTCAAGTTGGAGATAGGTCAAAAAACACTCGACCAATAGGCTTTAGACTTGTTTGGATCACTATATTATCTTTATCCTTTAGTTTTAACTCTGAGTTAATTAGTTTGACATTTACCATGTCTCGTTGTATTTTAATATTATATGGTTAATAAACAAACAATAAACTTCCAATAATCCCCCAGGTGGTCAATTAATGATAAAGATATCATGATAATGTCCTTTTTCTTAACCTTATATTTTTAAGATTATAATATCAATTAATAATATAATATTTGTTTTAAAAACTCTTTTTTGTCAATTTTGACACTATTGGGTATATTATTATTTTTATATTCATAAAAGCATAATTACTTAAAAACAATTCATATAACCAATCATAATATGTCATATTGACTTATAAAATTATTTTAATTCATAAAAATGCTAAAATTACATTTATTTGGGTATTTATAATATCAATTATCGTAATATTTCATTAATATGGTAATTACTGAATCCTCATTATGTCATAAATAAATTAAATTATTTAAAGTCTAAAAATTATAAATTAAATAAAATTATGTAGGGAATCTTTTTATATTTCTAATTTATATTTATAATGGAATTTATCTTATGCATAACACTATATTAAAAAAGATTCAGTTATTAAACAATGATTTTAACTCTTTTAACTATTCTTTGAATTAGAAACTAATAAATGTCCTAATCTAATCCAAGTGGACCAAAATGATAATATTTTATTACTAAGGTAGTTTTTGGTCAATATGCACTTGTCCAATAGAATTAGGACATGTTTTTGGGTAATAATAATATCATCGTTACCCTTAATTACCATGTTTTCTTTTAACCGTGGTAAATAAAAGTAAAAGGCTACTATTCACCAAAAATGTTTTTTATCTTATTGAACCACATTTTACTCCTCTATATTAACCATATCTCTCGGATTTTGAAAATTCTACTCATAGAAGCAGTAAAATTATGTTTTATATGAATTTGAAAATTCTCCTAGGAGATGGGTAAAAGACAGTGAAAAGTTCAATAAACTTTTTATATATAAAAAATTATTATAATCTGACATCAATGAATTACATTGAACATATATAGGTATTATGTATCTATTTTGACTTAAAATAAATTTAAATAAAATAAATAATTATTTAAATAACAATTTGGTTTTAAACTATAACACAATGTTTTTCATTATTCATCAAAAATTGAATGTTTTCAAAGAAATACAAAAAATTCACCCGAAGCTAAATTCGACATTCTGAATCCAAAAATGAATTATATTTTACCAAATTCAAAAAACTAAAAGTTTCATTCATTAATTTAAATTAATTCTTGCTGTCAAAACAAATAGCGTTTTTTATGAAACAATAATTATCAAAATATTGACACTTTTTTATGTATAATTTCAATGTGAAATTAATTTCAATGAACAACATTGGATTAAAGGGAAAAATATAATATAATTATACTTACAAAACATTAAAATGTATAATTCAACACTATAAATTATTTTGACTAGAAAAGTTGTTTTCACCTAAAATATAGTATTTTCACTATTCACCCAAATATGAAAGTTATTAGAAAAAAAAATATTAAAACTAAATTATTATGTCCAGATTCTAAAGAAGAAATTTATTTTGTCAAACTAAATATATAAAAGTTTTATATATTGGATTTAATAAGGTTTCGCCATTAAAAGGCTATAAAATTGCATTTTTTTGAAAAATAATTCTTTTATCTGGAAAAAATGAATTTGTACTTACATTATGTCTTAGAAACTCATAATAGGGATTCTATAATTATAATGATTATATTTTGTTCAAAATTTAGATAATACTATTCATAACTTCTTTTGAATGGCTAGTTTGGTAAGTCGTGATGCGCTTGAACTCAGTGTTGCGTGTAGTGAAAGTTATTTCATTACATTGAAGAAATAACATACTATGAAATCTTGGGGTGTTACGTGGAGTCATCCTTATACATGGATAATGAGGTGTGGGAAAATATTAATAATAATAGGAATACGTAATAGTTATTGGACCAATTCATGATACTGGACAAGATTTGAATGATTCATATGAATTGGAAAGTAAGATTTCCACTGATATAGATAATTTCTACAATGATCTATCTCAGGAAACATCACAATAAAAAGAAGGGGTCAAAGTTGGTAATTTTCTCTATACAATCTAGTGAGAATTTAAGGCACCGCTATGTTATGGTTGTTTTATTTTTAAATAAATTTATATTATTTGTTAGTATCTATTGAATGCAAAACCAAGCATAAATAAATTGTGATAAACTATTAATTATTATTATTTTAAAATGTTTGTTATAACATAGCCACTAATTTATTGGGTGTAAATAATATTAAATATATAATGAAATATATATTATGTTATTATTTAAATTTTTTTATTTCATTCTTGAGAAAAACACACTCTTTTTCATATAGTCATTATATTCATCAAATATAAGATTTAATTAAAGAGTTATTTAATTTTTTTCAATGGGAAAATTCAAATAATGTATCATTGGAAATTTTATTAAATATATTATCTAAAGAGATCTAATTTTTTTATATTTTTGTATCATAATTATCTTATGGTTATTTTATTGTATTTTTCTAAAAAAATTAATTTTCCAATGAATTGTTAAAATTCACGATTTCCATAAAACCATTATTTTCATTTTATAAAAATATTTTTTTATGATTTAAAATTAATCTAAAAGTAATATAACTTTTTTTATTTCGATATAAACTATTTATTTACATTTTAATAATATTTATTATTTAATTTGGTTTAAGATAGTTTCTTGGTATAAAAAATCATTTTTCTGAACAACTATTTTTCACTGGTTTTTTCCTTTGTGATTTAAAATGTATTTTTTAGCTTCTTTATAATGAATTTTGAAAATTTTATTTCAAATTTTGATGGTATAAGTAAAAATTAGGTTATTAGGTCATATTTATTTTTAGGTATAAATATTTTACTATGGTGAAAATGATATTCACAGCAGTATGGATAAAATATTAAAGAAGGATAATGTTTTAAAGTAAAATATTAAAATATCTAAAAACTTGACATTAAATTTGTGATTTTTGTGGTTTTAGACCATATTTATTATAAAAAGTTATTTTTGTACATTAATATTGCTTACTTTTTATGAAATATTTCATAAATTACATAACCACAATCCTGAGGACCATAATAGTTAGGTGCCTATGGAAAATTAGAAAACAAATTATATTTTGGTGAATGATCTTCAACATCTCCAACAACTAGCTTCCCTTTATTAATCCATCATAGAATATCACATTATAACCTAGGGAATAGAAACATATAAAAATGGTGAGATCAAATGCATAGTAAGGGTAAATAAGGAAGATATCAATCATATCAAAATCATAATACATGTTAACATAATGAGAACATTAGAAAATTATATCATTTAAATCAAATATCATAATATCATGGCCTATAATAAATAATAAAACACCATAATGAATAAAATACCAAAATATATGAGATTAAAACTTAATACATGGAATTTTTTCAAACACATAGGAATAGAAAATCATTTATAAGACCATCATATTTTACAACTTCCCTTACTACACTAGGTTCACTCTCTGTTCTATCCATGTATTACTAAACCAATTTTTCACCTATACGATTTCTATATTGCTGGACAATGTGAACACCTGTTATAACTTTATATTACTTAACAATGTTAAATTTATATTTTATACTTGTCTATCTCTTGAGATACAAATCATTAACAAATGAATTAGATGGATATATTGGCCATACCCATAACATAATGAAAATAATACATATGTCTTCTACAAGAACATGAAACATATTTAAACCCATAAAAATAAATGAGTTTTATAAAACTTTGATCATAACATAACTAACGGAAAACAAAAATAATTAATAAAAATCAATCCATTATAAAAATAAAATAATATGAAGAATAATAATAATAGTATCTTTGGAAATATTCCCATTAAAATATATGTATCATCAGATAATGTTGTCTTATATGGAAAATTATTTTGAAAGATTATTTAATTCTCAAGTAAAATACCCTTTCATCTTTAAAAACACTTTTTTTAAATCATAAAACATTTAGAAAATCATTTCCATTTAAATTATCCTTGAAAAATTAAAAAATAATATTTTTATACCCTTTTAAACATCATAAAAATACTCTTCATTGAAAACGAAAATAACACCATGTAAAACACTTCTAAATCAATTTTTGTAATGATCGTTTTGAAGGAACACAGATTTAAAACTGAGTAGAAAATAAAATTAAATGAAACATATAATATCATGAATGTAATGAGACTCACAATATAATATTTATAAATTAATTATATACACCACAAAAATTATCAAGTAGTGTAAATGGCATGTGCCCTGTTGAAACAAATGTGACACAAAAAACAATTACCATAGGACATATATTCTTTGTGTGTATTGAAAAAACATTTATAATGACTTATAGAATTTTATTAAGATATTAATTATCTACATTTATATTTATTATATCATATAAGATCATATTATCACATATTGATAATATTTCATTGTTATTCTTCTTTTGGGTGTTCACTATGTCATTTTATTTGGCATCTTTTATTGTATAAGTCTCTATTAATGTTCTACGTTATATCACCATAATTTGAAAATTGATATTAAATTAGTATATATATTATATTTATTCATTATTTATATTTATATAATAATTATTTAATGGTGAATATGTAATATGATAATCATCGCATCATGGTGACAATAGTTTTCGCATACATACGGGTGATGATATCATTCCCTTATTAGTAAAATGGTTTGAAAATGGATGGTATTTTTCTTTCTAGAGTCATTTTATTTTTATAATTATCATCAATATATATATTTTATTTTTATCATTTTACTCTTCCAAATATAGTGATGAAAAATATATTAAATTATGGCTTAGAGGTGGTAAGTCTTTTGTATAAACATTTGAAGATTTTGTTTTTAGTCAGATGGATAAAGGATTTAATATCATTGTTCCATTATAATAATAAAATATCACCATTTTGGTGATACTCTATTAATTATTTTATAATGTAAACAACACATGAATATGATGTATAATATGTTTTTTTTAAAAGAATCAGTATAGGTGATGACCAATAATTTGGAGAAATTCTTTTGGATCTCAATCTAGGGGCACTAGAGTTTTTCTATGAGAATATCAGAACATCTATAATTTGACTATGGAATTTTAGAAGAAATATTTTCATGTTATGTTCAATATTAAAGTCTCAATATGATGTGGATGAGTGAGGGAGGATGTTTATTGTTATACATGAAGTGGGGTGATATTTTGAAATTACCTCAATATGTTAATTTATAGTAAATGAAATACCATTAAAAATACAAAAACAATTCCATTTATTATAATATAATATGATATAAGGAAAAAATATAATCAAAAAAAAAATATTTTAGATAAATTTTATATTGTTTTATTTGATATAATTTTGGATAGACCTTATTTAATATATTTTAATTTTAACTAATGTGAAAACATTTTCATTATTAAAATGTTGTAATTTATTAATTATATGATTTGAATTAAATCAAAAATGAATTTTTTATAATTTTTTTGACTATATTATAATCTATTTTATTATAAATGTTTTTAAGTATTTTCTATATAATTTAATAATATATTATTCAGATTAAATTTCATTAGTTTGAAATTTGAAAAAAGTAAATATTTGTAATTTTAAAAATATATCTATAATAAAATAATTTTTCAAAAAATTTGTTATTATTTATATATTAGTTTATGGTCATCTATAAAATATGTGGGTCTTACTAATTATCTCAAATATTATTCAGGTTAATAAATTTTTATACATTTTTTGATATTTAAAATAATAAAATAATATCTACATCAGTGTTTTGTATTAAATAATGATACATATTCATCCACTAAAAAATTAAAAAAATAACATTATGATGATAAATATTCTCTATTTCATAGAAATATACATAGTAATATTTTTATTTTGTGTTACCCTATATAAAAATGATATATTAATTAATATACGAATGTGACATCTTTATCTTTTTTTAAATAAGATATTATAAAGTCCATAATTTTATCTAAGTGATCAATAAGTCAGGATTTTATTTATTTCAATGAAAATATTTTTATGCAGTAAAAAAATTCTATTCATATTAGTTCATAAAAAAACTTGTTCCCCATGTGTACACATAAAGGATTTTAAAGAAAAAATTATTTACATTTTTCACCATTATTTTATAAATATATTATTTATATCATTTTCATGAATAAGTGTATATTAAATAACATAATTTACATAATTTTGTGTTAAGGTAATAAATTTATTCATCATATAATTTTTTTAATGCATTAGAGTCATTTTATAGTATATATAATTATTTTAACCTATATTAATCAGTTTACCTTTTACCATTGTAATAATGTTTATGAAAGTTAATATTCGTATTAGAAAAAATAAAAGGAACATATTAATTATATTTAGAATATATTAATCGATGTTTTTCATAAATGTATCAAAATTGAAAAAATATATATGATTCGGAATAATATTTAAATGAAGCTGGTAAATTTCCATGAAAAAAATGTTTTTTCATAGAAATTCATTTTTAAAAAATAAAATGATTATATGCCATGTTTTTTAAAAGATAAATTTAATTAAACATATTTTTATTATATTAAATAAAAATTTAAACTATTAAAATTTTAAATTAATGAAAAATGTAATTTTACATTGTAAATTGTTTAAAAGAAACATAGATATCTATAAAAATTAGTATTTTCATTATTCATCAAAACAATAATCTTCTTAAAAATTACCAAAAATCCACTTAATGAAACTCTTTGAATCCCACTTCTAATGAAGAAGTTAATTTTTCAAATATATACAATTAAAGTTTCAAAAATAATATTTTTTATATGTAAGCCATCAAAATGAATAAAAACATCTTTTTTAGAAAAATACATCTTTTATGTGTAAAATTTGATATGTTCTTATATCTGGTCTAGAGAACAGATAATATGACTCATAAAAAAGTTTTATTTTATTTAATATAAATTTAATTATTATATTCCAATATAATTTAATTTATAATTTATTAGTATAAAACACACATTTGAAATTTTAAATAGTTTTTTTAGAAAATAATATATTTTTAATCAAAAAAATTATATTCATTTATAATTAATTGGTAAAATAATTATATATACTTGTGTAAACCGTATTTTAAAATTTAAAATAACCCTTTATATAACAAAAATTTCAATTTATAGTTTATAATTTTCTTTTATAAATAATTACACTTATAAAATTTTGTTTCATTAAAACTTTGTATTGCCACTACAAGCAGCTGAGTAAGTGTTTGCGTGTAACTCCCAAAATAAAAAATAAAACTATTTAAAAGTATATATATCATAAAACCTTGGCTTCATACATTCTATACCCCTTAAAAGTAATTTATCCCTTGAAAATATCCTAGATTATTAAATGTTTAATACAATAATGTTACTTTCAAAGAAACTGGCATCATTAAAATGAGTACTAAAACTCCTTTTAAAAAAATAATCTTCGAAACATACCAGTAATATATAGTAACTCATAAATAGGTTTCCAAATTAGATAAAATATGTGGTATTCCAAAACAGGGACATCAAAGTGATATCTAATTATCATGTTCTGATGGAGAATGATATAGAAGAAGGTCAGGTGAATGTTAATAATCATAAAGTCATAAATCTGTGATGATATAAGGGACACATTGATTCATCAAAAAACAAAGTTACATGATAACATTTTAGGTTTGAAAATTCATTCCATAGAGTTAAATAATTTTCAATAGAATAAAATTTTACATCATTTTATTAAATTTCATAAGAACAATTTCATCCTTTCATTTTGCTCAGATCAATTTCAATGTCATCACGTATTCCAAGTGTTGGTCGGAGTGGATACTCAAGAGGGGGTGAATTGAGTTCCAATTAAAAATTTCTGTTAAAAACATTAGGATTAAAATCCCACAAGTTACATATAAGTTAAATAGTAGTGATTTTGTAATGGTTATGAATTTTCAATTAGCTTCTCAAAGATTGATAGGTTCCCAGTAAAATCAATCTGAACATTAATTTGACTTTTGGAACTAACTTACTGGCTTGCAAATATTACAAACACATACTAATTTAACAATCAGATTTAATTTAAAAAAAAATTGAATTTCAAGTACTTAGCATCGGAATATAAAATATAGTTTTAAATAACATTGTAAGGATAACCAAGAGGTACAATCACAAGTTGAGACTTAGTCCTCTCAAACAGATTATATAGACTTTTGATCCTCACCCTGGATCAGAGGTAAACACCAGTACACAGACTGCTAGGTCCTATGACCACTACCATAGTTCTTTGTGGGGAAATCAATAACAAACAGGCTTTCCAGGGCACACTCGACCTCTACAACAATTCACAGTGGGGGTGTGAAAGAGTTTAGAATATTTGAGTGAGTATTGAGAAATCCTTCAGTTATGATCAGGAGACAGTGTGTTTCAGATAAACAGAGACACACATTGTACTCAAAATGTATGTAAATGAATCACAACAGAGTTAATAATATTTGAGATGAGTTTAGAATGCTCTGTGTGATAGAAATGCCACTCTGGACTCCTCCTAGTTTGCGAATATGAGGTTTTTGAGACTTTATGGGTTTTGTTGAGAAAACAGAGTGTCATGGTTTCTCTTCCAAACTTCTTCATGAATGAGGTTTTCTAGAGGTTGCAGTAGAATATGCAGCTCAACACTCTGCCTCAGCTTCCAGCAAATGTTCTTTTCTTTTTGGCTCGGGGGTACATTTGTGCATCAGCCTTTCACCCCCATGTCTCCACTTTTTCACGCACACATAATGCACCCCCCTTTTCTTTCTTCTTATAGCACATGTGGTCTAAAAAAGTGGATGATTTCATCTAGAGGTATGAGGTACGGTCCCCTTAAATTTAGCAGGAAATATTTGATTAATAGAAGATTCATTAAATGAATAAATATGACTGTTGTTAGATAAAAACGATAAGTTGAGTTAAAGAAACGGGGACTGTTATTCATCAGTAGCTCATTCTATCAGTGTGCTTGCAACAGTGGACTTGTGTCTGTAGGTCTGTTATTGCATCGGTAGCTGTCAATCTATATAGCAGTATTCTATGTGTATCAGTAGAATTTGTTATGGTAGCTTCCTTGCATCAGTAGCTTCATTGAATCAACAGCTTCCCTGAATCAGTAGCTTCCCTGAATCAGTAGCTTCCCTGAATCAGTAGCTTCCCTAAATCGGTAGCTAGGATGTGTCAGTAGCACTGTCCATGGATAATTGGATTGTATCGGTAGTTGTTTTGTATTGGTGACTCAGTTTGTTTGTATCCGTGGGCTTATACCTGTAGCTGTCTGTCAGTAGCTCTGTCTGTATTGGTAACTTTCTTGTACAGTTATCTCTTGTTATAAAAATCATACTACGTCTTAATCAATAGACTATGTGTATCATTAGCTCTGTATCGGTGACCTTGTGTCACAGAACACATACTATAACGGGAACCTTTTTCTATCGATTAGCTATCGGTATCGGTGACCTTTTCATATCGGTGAGCTTTGTAACGGCAGACCTGATGACTTGTTCTATTAGTGACCTAATCACTTAACATTTATATGTTCCATTCAAGATATTTCCAGATTAAGTTAGAACAATTATAAACAATGATGATCATTGGAAAAACATATTCTAATAATTATTTTGATATTCTTATTAACTCAATATCATTATGAGATTATAATTAATAGAATAATAGATATTATTTTAGATTATCAAAACATATTAAAGCATAATTGGGATTATCAAAACAGGTGAGGTCAACAATCTCCCCATTTTTGATAATCACAACTTATGATATTATAATACAAAACAATCAGTAATGTGTCAGAGGTGATCCAAAATAATTATTATGGTATCAGAGGAAAATCATAATAATTACTGATATATCATCGGTAATGCACAAAAATCATTGATGATCAGAGGTAAAATATAATAGGTTCTTAGTATGATTAATGAGAGAGTCAAATGTATTAGAGAAAATAAAATTAGAAGCATTAAAATATATATGTATCATAGGTATACTATATATAGTTGGTTTCATTCCCTTTGTATAAAATTATAATGATCATCATGATGATAATTATTAATCTCCCCCTTTGTGATTATCAAAAAGAGATGAACAACATATCAGAGATAAATGTAACACATTAAGTGATCAGAGGTAGAAAAGGGTATGTATTACTTGAGTAAAATATTTACAAGAGAAATACAGAAAAAGTTACAAAAGGATCTCTATCAAAAATCTAAACCAAAATATATCCACATCCTCATAAGTTTCTTAGGGTTTTCCTATAGGATAAGAAGGTTTGGGTTATATAGAGGAAGTAGAATGCTTAGGGACTCCAGTGATAACCACTGGTGCCTGAGCTACAGAAATTGTGCATGGTCGGTAATTAGTAGTTTTTTGAGGGATCATAGGTAAAAGGCTCTAAATGGCTTGGACTGGAGTCATCTAAGGAACTAAAGCAGACTGAGCTGAAGCTGGTAAAGAAGGACGAACTATAACAGGTTTACTATCCACATGCAAGAAAGGTAGCGGCAAATTCCATAAGTCCATAATGAATCCACCTCCCCTCTCCATAGTAGATATAAAATCATTTTTATTTTCCAAAAAATTATCCAATTCGTGGGTCATTTCTCTCAGTTTACTGACCTGCTACCTGATTGCCAGAGTCACTAGAGGAAACATCATATTCTCTATCAAAAGCTTGATGTGGTGGGTCATTTGTTTCTTGGTATAGATATTCTCAATGTAAGAATCTACCCTATTCTTAATGGATTCTTGAGTAGAAGTAGGTTCTCTCAAGTGTTCATGAACATACCTATTGACTTCCCTGGTGGTATCAATTACCTGGGAATTAGAGGTTCTAATGGTGCTACCCTTAGAAAGATCTTCCTGGATCACATTTATGATCTGGTCAATGTTCAAAAAGGTGCTAGATGATGTAAGGGGTTTGACCGAGAAAGCTAATGTCTCTTTGAAAGACTTAATCAAATTACCAATCACCTTCTGAACAAGTGCATCCTGATTGTTCATATGTTCTTTGACTGATTTCATAAAAATCTCAAAAACATCCTCAAACTTCTTGACTGCCTTTTTGATGTATCAAATCTCAGCATTCACTCTGTTTTGAGAGCATCTCATTGCAGTCAATAAAGAAACCTATTGTCTCAGGGAAACTACAGATCATGTCCAGCTTTCAAATGGAGTATGTAACACTCTAATATCATTCAGCATTTATTTCATTGGACTAGACACATCACATCTCAGAGATAGCTCCAAGGTTTTCTTCACACTCCTCATCTCTTCAACAAGTCTATTCTTCAAATATTCCATTGATTCTCTCAGGGCCTCTTTATTTTCATCCTTTAAGGACTCAAGGTCCTCCTTGGTTGCCAAATTGCCAGCCACAACTGCTGGAATTATTTCAGGTAGGATACTAGAATCCCTCTGAGGCTGGTCTTTATCATCTTAATCTTCATAATGGAGTCCACGTACCATGTACCCTGGATCAGATGACCAATCCTCTATGTCATGCAGTACAAAAACTGAACCAATTGAAGCAGGTTACTCCCCCTCAAATTGAGATTCCTCTCTTCCATCTTGATCTTCAACCATATTTTCTTCCTCAACATCAACTGATATTGCAGCCATAACCTCTTTCTCATCAACTACTGCCACTTCAGTCACCTCATATTCTTATGAATCATCAACATCTTCTTCTATATCATTTGGAACTGTTTGGTGTATCTGAGAACTAAAAACTGGTTTGTCATTCTCAACCACTTCTTATGGTTTTACTGGCTCAGTTATTTCTTCAATCATATCTGCCTCAACCATTTCCTCATGCCTGTCTTCTTTTGGGATCTCCTCTACATGAATAATAGTGTTCCCTATCAAGGGTTTAAGGCTATATGAAATTCTTTTGTCAGGACTTTAAAATCCCGATCCTCTAATTTCTGAATCCTCTTCCACTTCAGTACCTTGAACAGTCTCTCGAGGGTTCAAATTGAGCTGGTCTTCTTCATCTCCAGAAATCATTTCTTGAGAAACTATTATAGACTTAGTACTGGGAGGCAGTTCCGGTTCTCCTCCATTTCCTGCATATCCATCCTCCTCATCGGAGTCATCAGACTCATCACTATACACTGGTTCTTCCTAATATGATCCTAGGCCTGGATCTCCCTTATCCCTTGTCCTACTTGGGTGATCAACTGGATTGAATTTATTATAGACTCTTCCATCATCTGACACCCACAACATTCTCCATGGGTTCCAGATTATCTTCATGTACTTGTAAGTGATGTAAGTTATGCAAAATTTGTCCATAACCACTTCAGTCTCATCATAAGACTCAACTGCATCCTTTCCTTTGATCCTAACCGAAATCAACATAGCATATAATAGTGCACTTGTCTTTGATTTTACCTTTGTCATATCTTCCATTTGGATCATAATCATCCTACATAGGTTGACCTTTACTCTATGCCTCAGCAGATGTAACATGTAAATATCCTGAACCTTATGTTTTCAAAATCTCTCCTTCTTGGACTTACAACAAGTTAAAGAAATTTGAACAGTAGCCTGTTCTCTCTATTCATATCAGCAGCTACCACCTTCCATTGCATTCCACTTCCAGTCAGCTCTTCCAAATAAACATCATTGCTAAAAACATCCCTGTTATGAGGAATGTTTTATGATGAATAACTATAATCATCCTCATGAGGGACTTTTAAGCTCTCTTCCCACTCAGCCGAAGAAAAGGCTATGTCCTTGCCATTCACTAACGATATCATCTTGTTCTCTTCATCTGTTCTTTCATAACGAACATTGTCATAAACCTCCTTCAATAACTTTGGGTAGTGGGGACTGTTATTTTCTGAAAAACAATATAACCATCCTTTCTCTTCTAGTGCCTTTAGAACTAGCGACTTACTAGTCATCAGCCACTCTACACAAAGCTCTCTTTCGATGGCTATTTCTCTATGTAACATATGCAGGTTCACTATGTCCTTCACGACTCTTGTTCTAACTCCACTGATGCCAGATTCAGTGGTGGTATCCTGCTTCTTAACCTTTGGATCATCACTTGTATCTTTGACATTTGGAAGCTTGGTTTTCTCTATTTCAGGATTGAAGGGTTTAGGGTTTTCACGCGAGGATTCGAGGAGTCGGGTCTGACAGAGGAAGAGGAATACAGGTATTTGTGGATTGAAAGATGACTAAAATATCATTTTTATAATTTAGGAATCTCAAATCAACAAAACAATATGTTTAAAATAATAAGAGTTTCGTCTTAGCCAATCGAAAATTAAAATATCATAAAGTCATAATGGTGAGCATTCTATCGGTGAGGTATACCTATCAGCGAGGTCTATCTATTGGTATGTTTACTCTACCGGTGAGGATTCCTAATAGTGAGGATTTTACTATTAGTGAGGACTTCTAACAGTGAGGATTTCTAATAGTACAGTTTCTCTATCAGTGAGTTGTACCTAACGGTGAGGATTTCTAATAGTGAGTTTGGCTACCTGTGAGGTTTTCCTTATTCATAGTTAATCACTCCATGTTCATGCCTAGTGAATCTTAGCCATTCAAAACTGAAGGGGAAAATATTATCCAACTGAAGTTCAGTGCCTATAAATTCAAGAGTAATATCACCTTTTTGGTAGTTATCTCTTAAAAAGATGTTCCTGACATCAACGTGTTTGGACCTAGAATGAGATATAGGGTTCTTATAGATATTAAATGCACTCTTTTTGTCATAGTTGATAGATACATGTCAAAATTGATAACCATTGTCCAATAACGAGTGTTTCATCCACAGAATATGTGCACAACAACTACCAGCAGTAATGTATTCTGCTTCAAAAGTAGATAATGCAACAGAGTTCTGCTTTTTACTACACCAGGATTCTAGAGACTTACCAAGAATGTGAGATGTTCAAGAAGTTCTTTTTCTATCTATCTTTCATCCAAAAAAGTCAGCATCTAAGTAACTTATTATTTTAAATGATTTTCCTTTTGGATAAAATAATCCCAAATTAGTAGTATGTTTATGATACTTAAAAATACTTCCAACATCAATCATGTGTTACAATTTTCGATTAGCATGAAATCTATCACACATGCATACACTAAACATAATTTCTGGTCAACTAGCAGTAAGATAGAGCAGACTCTCTATCATACCTCTGTAATTGGTTTGATCTTCTGGTTTCTCAGTTTCATCAGCATCTAATTTACATGTGGTACTCATGGGTGTGTCAATACCCTTAATTCTATCCAAAAAAAAACGTTTTAAAATATCCTTTGTATACTTACTTTTATTTAAGATAACACTATTTTATTTTTGAAAAACTTTAATTCCAAGAAAGTATTTACTTTCTCCCATTAAACTCATTTAAAATTCATTTTGCATACTTTTCGAAAAATAAATACATAGGGTATTTTTAGAAGATCCCAAAATAATATCATCTACATAGATTTGTACTATCAAAAAATCATTTGAAATTCATTTGACTAATAATGTTGGGTCATCAATTTCTTTTATAAAAACCTTTTGAAATAAGGAAACTACAAATTCTATCATACCAAGCTCGTGGAGATTGTTTTAAACCATACAAAGAATTATAAAGTTTAAAAACTCTATTTTGAACATTAGGTGTTGTAAATCCAGGTGATTGTTCAACAAAAACATCTTCAACTATAAAAAATTTAGAAAACCACTTTTATCATCCATGTGATATAACATAAAATTCAGATGAGCTGCATAGGCTAGTAGAATCCTAATAACTTCATGTCTAGATATAGGTGCAAAGGTTTCCTCATAGTCTATTCCTTCCTCTTGACTATATCCTTATGTAACTAGCCTATCTTTGTTTCTAATGATGTTTCCATATTCATCAACATTGTTTCTAAAAACCTATTTAGTTCTTATGGTCAAAGTGTCCTTTGGTCTGTCAACTAATTCCCAGACTTTGTTTCATTCAAATTGATTTAATTCTTCTTGTATATCCATTACCCAGAATTCATCAATGATTTCATCATTGATATTTTTAGGTTCAAGATATGAAAGAAAAGATTGATGTTCAACCTGATTTCTTAGAGAAGCTCTATTTTGGGTTCCTCTACATAAATCTCCTACAACAACATCCAAAGGATGGTTCTTTGGAATCTTAGTTGGTCTAGTCAAGGTAGGACTAGAAAGCTCAAGTTTTTCTGTGGGTTTGGTTCCAATAGAATTGGGTTCTGGAAATTTTCTAGAATTTATTGGCTTCACAGATGGTCCACTGGTTTTGTCATTATGGTCCAAAACAGAAAGGTCTTCTTCAAGATTTTAAAGAGAGGTTTTAGGCTCATGTGGATTAGTCTCATAAAACGTGATATGCCATGATTCTTCCACAAATTTGGTCCTTTTATTAAAGACTCTATAAGATTTACTAGATATTGAAGAACCTAGAAATATTCCCTCATCACTTTTAGAAGAAAATTTTCTAGATTATCCTTTGTGTTAGGAATAAAAACTTTTCAACCAAAATCTATAAAGGAACTAACTTTAGGTTTCCTATTATTCCATATCTCATAAGGGGTATTTTTAAGAACATGTCTAATTAAGACTCTATTAATAATGTAACAAGTTGTATTTATATCTTCTTCATAAAAATAAACATGTAGGGCAGACTAATTTAGAATAGTTCTAGAAATTTCTTAAAGGGTTCTATTCCTCCTTTAAACAACACCATTCTGTTGAGGTGTCCTAGGGGAAGAAATGTTATGATTGTAGCCGTTATTTGAGAAATAGGTTTCAAAATCTTGATTCTCAAACTCACATCCATGATCACTTCTCAGGGTCTTAATATTAAGTCTATTAATGTTCTCTACAGACTTGGAGTATTTAATAAAGTAAGAACAAGATTCACTTTTGTGAGAAAGAAAGTATACCCAAGTATATCTAGAAACGTCATCTACTAAGACATAAACATAGTGCTTCCAATTCAAACTAGAAATCCTAGATGGTCCAAACAAATCCATGTGAACTAAATCTAGAGGTTGATAAGTTGAAACGTCTTTCATTAATTTAAATGAAACTTTAGGTTGCTTTCCCTTTTTACAGGGATTACAAACTTTGTCTGTTGGGAATTTTAGTTGAGGTAGGTCTCTAACTAAATTCTTCTTAGTAAATTTCATAAGAGAATGAATATTATAGTTTCCTAAACTTCTGTTCAATAGCAAAGACTCTTTTTGAAAATCATTTAAATAGGAAACATTTTGTTCGGCTAAAGAGTTCAAATTTACAGCATATACATTTTCATTTATTAAAGCAGTAAATACTAAATCATTTTTATAATTAAATATAGTACAAGAATCATTTTAAAATTTAACATTAAATCCATCATCACATTACAAAGAAATTCCTAACAGATTATATTTTTAACCTATCAAAAATTAATAATTTTGAAATTAAAATTGAATTACTGTTACCAATCTGGCATAGGCTAATGATTTTTCCTTTTGAGTTATCACCAAAGGTGACATGTCCTCCATATACCTTGATTAAGCTTTTGAAGTAGGAGTAATCTCTACTCATATGCCTTGAATATCCACTGTCCAAGTACCATATCTTATTGTGAGAACTCTTCAAGCTAGTTTCCTACAAAACAGATTCAGTCAAAAAATGATTTTGGTACCCACATCTTCTTGTGTCTAGACTGGTTATCCAGCAAAACTTTATGCATCCATATTCTTTTAATATTTTTTCCATATTTATTAGTCTCAGATGATTTTACATTGTTTATTATGTTTGGTCTAGCAGAATAATAAAATCTAGATGAAGAAATAGAATTTCCAGAACTAGAACTAGCAGCATACTTTTCAGACTTTGGAATAAATCTATTTTTAGCAAGTTTTATCTATCAAGGTTGATAACCTATACTCGTAGTATACCTTGGGGCCATTTGTTTTCCAAGAATTTGAGTTAAGGTGTTCTTTCCATTTGTAAATTTATCTAAATCCTTTTTAAGTTCCTCATTGGAAAGTTTTAGTTGAGTGTCCTCTTTCAATAGTTGAGAATCATTTTCTCTTTCTACTCTTTGATCTGTTTTAACAGTACTAGTCAATGAATGATATTTCTTCAATGATTTATATTTTTATTTTAGTTCATTGCATGTATCTTCTAGAAAATTTCAGTATTCAATTAGTTAAGCCTTAGACATATTTTCATCATTATCTGAATCACTATCATTTCTATAATAATAATCATTTAGAACATGGGAAACAGGTACCTCAGATATGTTATTCATGAATCACATGCTGGCATGATTATTTTGAGAATAATTAGCCTCTGATTCACTTGTGATGTATTTTGAAGCACTCCAGGTTTCTTTCAGGGATTTCTTTTTAATTCATGTCCTTATAATCATTTTTTTTAATTTTATCTTCTGACAGTCAGCCTTGATGTTTCCTTTCCTATTGCATTCTTAGAAAACAATTTCATCTTCCTTATCATATTTTTTTTTATCCTTCATTCACTTACGTTGATGGTCATACGTACCCTTTTAGTTTGGTATTCTAAAAAACTTCTTCTTCCTATAAAAATTATTAAATATCCTTGCTATTTGAGCCATTTCTTCATCACTATCTAAATCTAAATCTTCACTAGATTATCTATCAGTAGGTACATGTATTTTCTCCTTGTCATTTCTCTTTGAAGAAGTAGACTTGAATGCCATAGATTTTCACTTGGGTTCAACTTCTACTTCTTTTTTCACCTTTAGTTCTTCTTCATACATCATTAATTTACCAATAAACTCCTTAACAAGTAGATTTTTGATGCCACATGACTCTTGGATAGACATAGAAGTGCCTCTCCATCTGTCTGGAAAACATCTCAATATTCTCATGATCTGCTCCTTCTCTGGAACAACTTTTCAAAGTGAACTCATGGTGTTGTCAATATCATTAAACCCGAGGTACATGTCAGAAATGGGTTCATCAGGTCTCATCTTAAAATTATAATATTTAATAGTATAATTATTTAATCTCATTACCTTAACGTTGTTTGTTCCTTCATGAGAAACAACCAAGGTTCCCCATATTTCATGAGTTTTTTTACATGTAGAAATTCTGTTAAATTCCTCATCTCCTAAAGAGAAGTAAAGGAAATTCATATCATTTCAGTTATTGTTATAGTCAGACTTTGTATCATCATCCAATGTAGATCTTGCAGTTTTGGGGATCATATATTGTAATTCTATATCAGACCAAATATCAATACCAATACTTTCCAAATGAATTTCCATTTTAATTTTCCATTAAGCATAATTCACACCATTAATGAAGGGTGGCATGTTAGTAGAAGCAACTTCTATTCTGTTGTCCATAACTAGATTTTAGAAAATATATTAAAGAGATAAAATTTAGAACTAACAGAAATTTAAGATCTTTAAGATAAAACTAATATCACAGTTTGAAAAACAGAGGGTTTGAAAACTATTTATAAATGAAAACCTCCCTCGGATACCAAATTTTGGTCGGAGTGGAAACACAATAGGGGGTTAATTGAGTTCAAATTAAAAATTCCTGTTAAAAACATTAGGATAAAAATTCCCCAAATTACATATATGTTAAGCAGTAGTGATTTTGTAAAAGTTATGACTTTTCAATTAGCTTCTCAAAGATTTATTTGTTCATAGTAAATTTAATCTGAAGATTAATTTGACTTTTGAATCTAAATTTCCGGCTTACAACAATTACAAAAACATGCTAATTTAAATATTTGAGTTACTTTAAAACAGATTTGAATTTAATGTACTTAGCAGTGAAATATAAAATATTGTTTGAAATAACACAACATGGTTAACCAAGAGGTTCAATCTCAAGCTGAGACTCAGTCCTCTCAAATAGTTTATATAAACTTTTGATCCACACCCTGGATCGAGGGTAATCACCAGAACACAATCAATCTAGTTCCTAAGACCTATACCACAATTCTTCGTGGAAAAAACAATAACACACATGCTATCCAGGTCACACTCGACCTCTACCACAATTCACAGTGGGGGTATGAAAGAGTTTAGAAAGTTTGAGTGAGTATTGAGAAATCCTTCAGTTATGCTCATGATAATGTGTGTTTTAGATAAATAGAGACAGACATAGTACTCAAAATGTAAGTAAATGAATCAAAACAATGTCAATAATATTTTACATGAGTTTAGAATGCTCTGTGTGATAGTAATGCATCTTTGGACTCCTTCTGGTTTGAGAAGATGAGGTTTTTTAGTCCTTCTAGGATTTTTTGAGAAAACAGAGTGTCATGGTTTCTCTTCCAGACTACTTTGTGAATGAGTTTTACTTGAGGTTATAGTAGAATATTCAGCGCATAACTTTGCCTCGGCTTCCAGAAAAAAGTTCTTTTCTTTTTGTCTCAAGCGTACCTTTGTGTATCTGTCTTTCACCCCCGGGTCTCCACTTTTTTCTGCACAATTATATGCGCTCCCTTTGTATTTATTCTTATAGGACATGTGGTCCGAAAAAGAGGATAATTTCCTCTACAGGAATGAGGTATGGTTCCCTGACATTCAGCATACAAAATTTAATTAATATCAAATTCATTAAAAGCATAAATAAGAACGTTGTTAGATAAAAAAAAGATAAGTATAGTTAAAGAAAAGATGACTGTTATTCATTAGTATATCATTGTATTAGTGTGCTTACAATGATGGACTTGTGTATGTAGGGTTGTTTTTGCATCGGTAGAACTCACTCTGTGTAGTAGTAGTCTATATGTATTAGTAGATGTTTTTGTGGTAGCTTCCTTGTTTCAGTAGCTTCACTGAATCAGCAGCTTCTGTGAATCAGTAGCTTCCCTGAATCAGTAGCTTCCCTGAATCTGTAGCTAGGATGTGTCAGTAGCACTATACATTGGTAACTAGCTTATACCGGTAGCTGTTTTTTATCGGTGACTCAGTCTGTTTGTATCAGTAGACTTGTACCCATAGTTGTCTATTAGTAACTCTGTCTGTATCGGTAACATACTTGTACCGGTAGATCTTGTTATAAAAAGCAGACTTAGTTTATATCAGTAGACATAGTGTATCAGTAGCTCTGTATCTGTGACCTTATTTCACAGAACACTTACTCTAACGGTAACATTTTTCTATCAGTTAGCTATCAGTACTGGTGACCTTTGTATATTAATGAGCTTTGTAATGGTAGACCGGAAGACCTGGTCTATTAGTGACCTAATCAGTTAACATATATCTGTTCTATGAAGGATATTTCCAGAATATGTTAGAACAACTATAAACATATATGAACATTGGAAAACATATTCTAATGATTATTTTGATATTCTTATTAACTCAATATCATTATGAGATTATAATTATTAGAAGAATATATATTATTTGATATTATCAAAATAGATTAAAGCATAATTGGGATTATCAAAACAGGTGATGTCAACACAAAGAAATGTAGTTTAATTTTAAATTCCCAAATCATCAGTGGATCACAAGATCCATAAGAATAATTATAGGTTATTAGATATATATTTATTTTTTTAATAACTAAAATCATTACATAATTTATCCAATATGACCAATTTTACAAATGGATAGTTAATACCTTAATCTCTAAAACCTCAAGTTTCAATGTAATAATTTAATCAATGGTTAACTTTTGATCCTTCAAAAAAATTAAAATAAAAGAAGTTAGAAATAAGGTTACTAAATATTAAAAATAAACATATAATTAATCCCTAAAATCTTTAATATGATAGAATTATCAATGTCCAATCAGGTAAAGACTATTCTAATGTGTTTTCTTTCCATGGAAACATTGTGAAAACATGAATTTGATAAAAAATTTACTCTTACATCATACAAAACATTATATAAACTCAATCCATTATATCATAAGCCACCTTGCCATCTTATCAGTACCATGGTCATTAATATTATTCTATTTATTGTATAAAAATAAAAAATATATAAATTTTATTATCCCAACATCATTCACATATTAAGGTGTATCCTTCCATTAATCATGTGTTTTCAAAAACTATAACATTACCTCCTCAATCACTATTCATTTTTTCCAGTACCAACCATAATATGTTCTTAAATTCTCATTGGAATCTACACTGGGCCAATATTTCTTATGTTTCATTATTCCATAATTCCATAAAATTACTTTTATAACATTATTCATGAATTTCCATACATATGAAACTCAGTCAATCCACCTATTTGTTGTCGTAAAATACATCTCCATAAGTGATGAAATTTTATTTTACATTTTATTTCAACTTATGAGGGTGTCACATTGACTGTTGATATCCCTTGGATGAAATAATTGGGTACAAAATTTCAATTTTCATTTCCCACAAAATATTGATGTGTAGAACGTACATACTATGTAAATTTTTATCTAGTTCTATCATTGGATATATTTTTCTCATCAATTTGACAGCTAATTTCCTGATGATCTATAATCCCATGATTTAAAAATATACCAAACCCATTTATAAAATTTCCAATAAGTTTCTTTCCACAATTTATGCATAATGGAAATCTCATCATCTTTTCACCATCTTTTTTCAATTTTACATTAATATCCATCTTAATTTCCTTTTAAAGCCCATGATATTGATATGTAACTCCAACATCCATTTCCACCTTGATTGCACTATTCACAATCTTTTTGTACTTACTGAAGTATCTTATGGATAACCCCCTTAAAATAATGTTTTTTAAGTCGCTGAATAATCTATAAACCATACATTCAATATTAATGATAACACTAGATGTGTACCTTGAATTTCTTGTGAAATTGGGTTCTTAGGTAATAATAGATTCATCATGATTTTCATTAATCTCAAGGACCTCATTTTCTATCTTTGTATGAAGAATATGAAGAATATAATTATTAAAAAAAATGTTATTGAACTCATCTCATTTCATGGATTCAATTTCATCGGGAAACCTCCTACTCTTGTTTAGATTACACCACTAGTCATTTCCATATTCTAAATGATATATAACCAAAATTAGTTTATCAACATTTCAATATTTAAGAATGAAATATATATTTTTAGTGGTACCAATCAATTTTTCAATAACAAGTGGATTAGAAGACCCACTGAATGAAGGTGGACATTGACTTATGAAGGAGTCAACAGAACATTCCTCCCTTCTCTTCTATTTTGAGTGTCCATAATGATTTATAGCTTGTGTAGGTATAGAAATAAGATTTTATATTAAATCTCCCATAACATTCTGATTTTATGAGGAAAATCATAGTATTTCCCATAACATTCATCCTTAAAACTATTCCTTCATGTTCTATCCATTCACTAATACCATAAATTATAGTGTGAGAAATAACAGTTATAGTGGTATAACCACATAATAAATTAAAATTACTTATAATATTTAAATTTACGACACCTTAGTTTTAATTATAGGTTATTGATGATTAATAAGAAAAATCTAGGATTTTATCATATTCTAATACATATATATAAAGCGATATGTATAATCATATCCTTACAAATATCACTATGCATTAATAGAATATTTTCTTATCCTTGTTTCTGAAGGATGACTAAACCTTTTCTCTAATACCAACTATAATGACCCATGATTTTTCTACATGGATTGTTAATCATTTTTTCTTAATATTTCATTAATTACATAAAATTAAACCTTGAGAAAATAATAGTTTAGTGAATTTGTAAACATGGATAAAAAATTATAGTCTTCTCACTGATCGTTAGCACCTCCCCTAAAGATCTTCCCCTTTATCATTCCTAACAAAAATAATCTTTTTATAACTTGGGGAATAAAAACATATGAAAAGGGGGATCTCAGATAACTAATAAGCATAAATAAGGGAGATATCAATAATACCATAATCATAATACATAATATAAAAATATAAAACTATAAAATTATATCTTTCCTATCAAAGGTCCTGATATCATGTCATTGAATAAATAATAAATGTTCACAATGAATCATAGAACATAATCTATGAAATCAAGACATAAGATATGGAATTGTATCATATACCTAATCCTTCAGAATTATTTCAATATTAAATTTAGATCACTAAAAATAATATCATTGTTGAAAAAGTCCCTTAATGAACAACTTTCTCCCCCCGTTTCATCCATGTATTATATAACCATGTTTACAACTATTCCATTACTATTTTAACAAAACTATTTCACTCACATTATAGTACAATTTTATTACACCAACATCACTTCACATTCCATTCTTGTCTTCCTCATGAGATATAAATCATTACCCAATTAATTGGATGGAAATATAGTTCCCACCCATCATAAATGAAAACCATACATATCTTGGCCACGGGAACATAGATTACATGAGAACCCATTAAAATAAAGAAGTTTCATAAAAATTTCATCATAACATAACTCATTTAAATGAAATAAAAATCATAAGTAATAATCAAACATAAAAATAAATTATTCAAAGAAATATTAAGAATAGAACCATTGGATCATATCCCTTGTAAATCATAAATAACATCAAATAATATTTTCAATGTCGAACCACTATTTTGAAAGATATTATGAGATATTTCTTAATGAAAACATAATTTTCAATTTTATAATAAATTTTTTAATCATAAATCATTTATAAAAATCTTTTAAATGATAATATACTTTAAAACATAAAAAGGAATATTTTAGAGTCATTTTGAACATAGTTTACATACTCTTCATTAAAAATGTATATAAGATCATGAAAAATTGTTTTAAATTGTTTTTAGAAAATATTGTTTAGAAAGAACACATATTTTTAATTGAAAAGAAAATAATATTGCATAAAACATATAATATCATCAAAATAAGGTGACACATTATGAATTATTTCAATGTGATAAATATACGCTACAGAAAGGAATCATGTAGTTTGTAAGGCATGTACCCCATAGAAAATAAGTTAGACCAAAACCCATTAGCTTCAGTCTAATTTCCATCGTGTTCATTAGAAAATATTGTATATGGGACTATAGAATATTATAAACTTAATATTGAACCATATTTATATTTATGATATAATATATTATCATATTATCACTCATTATAATATTTCATTATTTTTATTCTTTCTGGTGTTAGATGAATCATTTTCTTGTACATATTCTATCGTATAAGTACCAATTATTTTACATAGGATATAATTCCATCATTTATAAATTGATATTAAAGTAATGTATATCATATTAAATCATTATTCATAGTCATATATTAATTCATTAATGGAGAATTTGTAAAATGAATTTCATCGAGTCGGGGAGATGGAAGGCCATATGTACCCACAATCAATGATATCACTCCCTTAATAGTATAAGGTTAATGAGCTTGATTTTAAATATTTTCATCCAATATAAAAATAATATTATAATTATCATATATATATATATATATATATATATTATTTTCTCCATTATACCCATCCAAATAATGTTTAGATGAAAAAAAGATTACACTACGATGTGGATAAGGTAATCCTTACATACATACACCTCACACATTCATTTTTTATAAGGTATATAATAGGAGGAATATCATCATTCTATAATAATAATTACATCACATAATATTGGTGATAATGGAGCACTTAATTTAGGATGTAAACAATACTTGAATAGTAAGTAGAAGAAGATTTGATTTTGAAATAATCAGTAATGACGATTACATATTATTTGGAGAACAACCCTTTGATCACCTCTTAGTGTAAAATGCCCAGAACAAATTTACCTAGAGTTAGTTCATTATTGAATAACATTGGAATAATACAAATAATCATGTCCCTAAAGAACGATCATTTTTAGTAGCCTTGGATGTACTAGATACATACATAAGTTTTTCATTACATTATGAAAAAAAACATTGTGACCCCTTTGAGGACTATTATATCCCTTAGCATATTACTATAGGTTAATCATAATATAATTCTTTTAATCCTAGGAAAAATAAAACAAAAGAAAGGGGTGAGACCAGATGCTCAGTAAAGACAACAATATAGTGAAAAATATCATAAATAATCATAACAATTTAAGGGAATGTATAAGAGTAAAAAACAACCCTTTTAAACATAAACTTCAACATAATATGGAAAACATAAATCAAATAATTCCATTTACTTATCAAATGGATATTATAAAAGTCTAATAGTCACATGTAATATCAATAGCCAATTTTATAATGACGTAATACATAATTCTGGACATCATAACTACATAGTCAAGGACTCATGCCAATATTACAAATAAGATTTTGTCAAGGCCATGTGCCAAGAAACTAGTTTGTCTCATAAGACCTACCAACATTTCGAGGAGATATATCGGGCTACAACCATCATTTAGTAAGTCCAATGAATTCCTCATATGAAATATTTTAAACAAAACACAAACATTCGAATTAAAATTAGCATACAAAATGTTAATACTTTAACCATTAACCATGTATGGTATAAAAATTGCACATCCATTATCAAACCTAACTCATTCAATTAAATATTGAATAATGAATTATAATAAAATCAACCTACATACAGAATAAAATAAAATGAAGGATATTTACATAGATGAAAATAACCAGAAAAATTATTTGAGATAAATATCCCCTTTTTCTTGAGAAAAATTTAATGTTGCACTATTTATCAAATAAGTCGTTTATAAGAGATTTTTAAATCAGAGTGCCCCATACCACGTTGTAACATTTAAAAGGAATTTTAATTTTATAACATTTTATTTCATATATATAAATCCCAAAACAACATTTTTAAAACAAGTCCATCAATGAGAAAGATTTAGAAGAATAAATCATTAAAACATTGAAAAATATTTTTTAGTTAGAATTCCTAACAATATTGAGAGATGCTTGAATTCAGATAATTTTGGTAATAAAAACATTATTATATGATGATAATAAAGGGATTCATGATATACTATGTCAAATTACATTATGCACACCATATCAATGTGAATTGGGTAATAACAACAAAGAAATATCAACGAAATGTAAATTGACATGAAATACCCAATGAAGACTGTATCCTTAGGTTAAAAAAATGAAATATTAATTTTTGAAAAATTTAAATACACTCAATATGATTGGATATAAAGTGTAAATCAATAATTGTACATTCACACATATTCATGTAAAAACAAGACCATTGACTTGGATTTTTAACTAAATTAATGAAAATTGAGTTATGACTGCTCTTATCAAGTTCATATCGATGACATGAGAATTTATCAATGGAGTGATTATGTGCATCAAAATTATATCCACACAAAGAGGAGTGGAAATTACTAAATAAATAAATAAATAGTGATTTCATAGATAATATTGGAGTAAAATAATCAATTGTATTTGTGTAAAACCAAATGAGTGGAAATCAAAAATTAGAAATTCCCTTACAGATTTGGTAACTTATGAACCATACACCCCATGAAAGAAGGGTCATATAATGAAGAGTTAAATACCCATAAGTTAATCACTATTATATAACTAATACAATCATGGTATGTACATTAACTACACAAAAATAAATATATGCAATATAACATTAATCTCACGGGAATATGAAGTGAGATGAAAACACCTTACCTTGTAAATTTACTTAGTAGAGGGTAAGTTAATATCACGTATAATTTTGGAATCATTGTTTTTATATTATTCCCTAACCACATACAATTATATGATATAATATATGATCTTATAATATTTATTTGTTAACAATATGTTAGCAGTATCATTGTTTCCAGTGTTAACTGAATCGTTTCCCTTTATATGTTCTGTTATGTAAGTCATGTTTGTTATGGATAGGATGTATTTGATTAATATATAGAATGAAAATCAATTATGAAACATTATTTTTAATCATAATATAAAAATTATTCTTGAATGGTTACGATGGGGATTGAATCTCATCGCGTTCGTGGAGACGATAATCCATACGTACACACAACCGGAAAAAAATATTATATTTATGGTAAAATCATATGTAATTGGATTCTAAATCATATAAAAAAATAATTGACATGTAAAATTTATTATTTATATCAATTATTCTAATTATTATACCCTACAAAATGATGAATTGTTGAATAACAAACTACACGACGACGATGAAATGGTAAGTCGTACGTACGCACGTTTGGTGACTTTTTCATTTATAAGATGGATAGAATAATGAATATGGTTGTACCTTATTTACTATAATATCCCAGTTTTTATAAGGTAATGGATTTAATACTTTTATAAGGAATCCACATAGAAAGAGGAAGTTTTAGAAGAAAAGAACATTGATAAAGGTGAAGAAATTATTACCTCTTCTTCAGGTGTTCCCATTCGATTCGATAAAAAGGGATCCTTAGGTTGGCCTCTAATCAATGTAAGGCCTCTAGGTTGTAGTGTGGTTAGTTGAGAGGACATATGAGTTGGGGTTGGCCAACCCAAATGTCTTTCGATGTGTGATTTTGACAGTAGAAGAAGTACCCTTTTATAAAAGAGTTGAGGGTCACTTTAGTAAAACCTTGAAATATTATTTTATTATAAAATAATATTCAGTGTATAATGGAACCAAAAAAATTTATTTCAATGATATGATGTGGATGGATCGAAAACCTCTCAACAAATAGGTTTAATATACGTTTAGTTCACCATATTAACCTAATATTTAAGATTTCACTGCGTTAAATTATTTAACATTTACCATGTATTCTTGTATTATTATAATAAATGTATAATAAGCATAATATAAAGATACAAGAGAACACAATGTGGATAATTATTGATATATATAACCTTGTAAAAGTCTTTTGTATGAAAACTATATTTTTAATAATATTATATAAATTATTAATATAGTGTGTGTTTAAAAAAATAATTTATGTCAATTTTGACACTATTTTATATTTGGTTTTTGTGAAAGTGATAACAACATTACCACTTCAAAAAAAATATTTAATAAACCCAAAAATTTCATATTAATTTATAATAGTCAGGTAATACATGAAAAGTCTCAATTTAAATTTATATAAATATTCAAAATATCAATTATTTTAATCATTCAATAAAGGTAAATTAATACATCATCATTATGTCATAAATAAATTTAATTATTTAATATATAAAAATTATAAATAATATACCATTATGTAGGAAATCCTTTCAAATTTATAGTGAATATTTATAGTCTAATTTATCTTAGGAATAACCTTATAATAAAATTTTGTTAGTTATTAAACATTGAATTTAACACTTTTAACTCTTCTTTAAATAAAATAATATTAAATGTTATAATCTAATCCATGTCAACCAAAAGGATAATATTTTATTACTAAGGTTGAGTTTTGAAGAAATACACTTATCCAATAGAAATAGGACTATTGTTAGGGTAATTATAATATCAGTTTTACCTTTAATTACCCTCTATACTTTTAACCGTGGTAAATAAAATTCCAAAGTTACTATTCACCAAAATTTATTCTCATCGTATTTAACAACATTTTATATACTAATGTCAACTTTTTCACTCAGATTTTTGAAATTAAATTCTTTGAATCGGTAAAATTATGTTTTATGCAATTTTGCAATTTTGCCTAGAAGGTGAGTAAAAGTCTGTAAAAAGGTCAATAAAATTTTATATATCTAATTTTATTATATTGTGACTTTAAAGAATTACCCTGGACTAAATTAGGTATTATGTATCTATTTTGACATTAAAATAAATTTAACTTAAAGATAACGATTTAAATAAATCATCGACTTTAATCAATTATGCATTTTTGTTTCTCTATTCACCAAAAATTGAATATTTTTATAAAAATACCAAAAATTCACCGAAAGATAATTTTGATATTAAAAATAATAAAATTATCTCTATTTTACCAAATTCAAAACATATAAGTTTTATTAACTTATTTAAAAAAAACATTCACATTCTCAAAACCAGTAAAAGGGTTTTTGAAAAGTAAAAACTATCAAAAGATTGAAATGTTTTTATGTCCAATTTAATTTTAAAATTTAATCCAAAGACCAACATTAGATTTAATGAACAAAATATAATATAATTACACAAAAAATCATTAAAATGTATAATTTAACTGAATAATTTATATTTATTAATGAATTTGTTTTCAATTAAAATGTACTATTTTTCACTATTCATAAAAATATGAAAGTTATCTGAAAAGAATTGAAAATTTATCAAACCTATATTTTTTATGTCCCTATTCTAAGGGAGAAGTTTATTTCATCGAAATTTAATATATAAAAGTGTCAAATATTGGATTCAAATTGGGGTTTCCATTAAAAGGTGGTAAAACGTTATTTTTTAAAAAATACATCTTTTATCTAAAAATTGAATTTGTTCTTATATTATGTCTAAGAAACTCATAATATTGATATTAAAATTATATGGAGTATAGAAAATAAAAAATCTGGTTATTAATATTCATAACTTCTTTTTAAATTGATAGATTGATATGTCATGGTGCTCTTGAACATGTTGTTGCGTACTTCACACACTATCATATTATTCAAAGAGGAACATATCATCAAAGCTTGGGGGGGTTACATTATTCTATCATTCATTAAATTGGTTCCTTGAAATTGAAAAATGTTCTTCGAAAATAAAAGGGTAAAAAATATAAGATACCTTTGCAGAAAACCCACATCCGAAATAGGGTTAATAAAATTTAGTCTTCATAAGAAGTAAAGGGAAATGAAAAATTCACCACCATATTATGATTTGGAATAGGAGAAAATTGGTGGAAATTATAATTTGAGGGAAATTTTTAATATTTAGATGGAGCAATTGAGGGAATAAATCACAAATAATTGAATGGAATATTGAGGGTCTCAACGACATAAATCCATGATAATTTAAAATATCATAAGTTCAAAAAAACATAATGTCTTTGGATGACACATTTATTGTTTTAAGACTCTTTACATAATGTTAAATAATTATTTTATTCATAGAATAAGAAAAATAATACTTAAAAAGTCGACTTCCACCCTTTAACTAATTTATACACCAAACTCATATATAACTACAAATGATAAGTATTCAAGATGACTTGGTCACACCTAAAGTGATAGAATCAGCGTTTAGAGAATAAAATAATCCAAAAAACATAAACTATTTATTTCCCTTGTCTTTAGATATTTACCAAAACCAAAATGTTTAGTACAAGATCATAGGATCCCTAAAAAGGATAACCATTTATATAAAGAAATACTACGCTTAATCTAAAAAATTAATCAAAAAATACCCAATGTTCTATAATGAACATTAAAAAACAATTTTCCTTAAAATTCATCAAAATAATACAAACAAAATTTGAAAACAAAATTCAAATGTATTCGATAATATAGTCTTCCATGATAAATCTTTACATTTATCTCCTAATAACCTCGACTATTCTTGAAGTCACATACATAAAATTAAATAACCTAATCACATATTCTCTATGATAGGTTAATAATTTTTCATAAATATCCAAAATCACTATAATTCCACACACAAAAAAATAAGTTCATCCAAAATAAAATTTGTCCATTAGTTATCAAATGAAATCCTATTGTATTTTATTTTTCTTAAGCAAATAGTCTTCCCAAAATAGAGAAAATATGCCAAAATAATTTTTTTTTTCACTTAATAACATAATCAATATTTGATACCAAGGATAAATAATATTTTCCTAAAATCAACATATTCTCTATCTATAAAATAATTTAACTAAAAATAATTAGTCATACTAACCAAGGAATTCATGTATTCCAGTGGGAGGTGATAAATCCCAGTCACTATTTAGTTGTGGGTTCAATTACCGCAACTTTTTTTGACGTGATGAGTAGTCACATGGTCTTCATTTTGTCTTATTTTAAAAACAATATAATTTTTTAACATTTCCAAAAATGAGATAAATTCCTCAAAAATATCCATGACATATTTTCACCACGAATTTTATCTCATACCTTACATTTTCATACCCAGAAGTATTAACATGACATTGAATAAAATTCAAGGATCACATAAACCCAAATTGTTATTTATAACAATATCAAAAAAAGAATAGATTATTGTTACTCCAATATATTTTTCACATAATAAACTACAGGGTTACACATACAAGAGATATGTATTCCAAATTAATCCCATCAAAATAGACCATTAATACATTAAAACATGTCTCCATCTATTTATTTCTACATAGGTTCTTCCCTGACTTAGAGGATATCCTATATAATTGTACATTGATTCGGGTAATGACCAGGTCCCCTATATTTACAGAAAATGAATGTAAATGGATTATTAATATAATATTTATTTCTCATCCACAGTACTCTTCATTTTTTCTTGGGAATGTTTTACATTATGTCATTCTTTCCCGCACATAAAGGATTTCATTATTCTACTGAGACAATTTCATTGATATATTCTTCCAAATTTCATGCATGATGGAAAATGATATTTCTTTCCTTCATTGTCTCCACTGCTAGAGATCTTGTCATTATCCACTATTCTCTTCATTATTGATTTAATTTACTGGTTAATGTATATGTTGTTGATCATATTTTTGTAAAATTTGTGTGGAAGGAACAATGTATATTTTACGCCAATCAACGTTCCATTTAGTTTCTCATTTCCACCACAGTTCCCACCGTGAACATCATGTTCAATGATACTATGTCTTCCTTGGAATCCATCTACTGACTACAACTAGAAAGTAGAGTGTTAGTAAAAAAAGTCATAAATTCTTATTGACAAAATCCGGACCCCTTATCTTCAATCTAAAGAACCATATTATTGATCAAGTTTGTCTATTCTAATCTTATGTTAAAATCCATTAATATTATTGTAATGAAAACATGAATTATCCTAAGAATATCCCTCGAGAGTGTCGTAGCCAAGAGTGTAGGAAGGCTCATTGTAATGTACCAGGATTCCCTGGGTGAAGCCCGAAACTCTTTGAAGGATTTCTTACTCATAGTTATAGCTATGCCAAAACCGCCTATACCTTCTCATATATAGATAAGGATTTATTTCTTGGAAAATATCCAAAATCTCTACATTACCAAAAATCTATGATGTTCTTCTATTGTAATCCTCAAAGTCTATCTTATAGTAATGTTCTCTAATTAGAGTTTTGTTCTAAATCAAGCTTCCAAGGATTGTACTAAACATCCTCTATTACCAACTGTAAACCCCCTGACCCCAATTACCAAGAGTTGGTGAATTATTACATAACATTGGCATAATATAATGAATCATGTCTCATAAACCAATCCTTTTAGTAGCCTTATAAGTACTAGATACATACATAAGTTTTTCATTAAATTATGAAATAAAAAACATTGTGTCCCCTATGAACACTCTTATATCCCATATCCTATTCATGTATGTTAATCATTATATACATCCTCTAATTATAGGAAAAAAACATAATAAATGGTTGATCTCAAATGATCATTAAGGATAACAATATAGAGGAAACTATCATAAATAAGTATAAACATTTAAGGCAGTGTATAAGACTAAAATACTATATTTTTAAACATAAAAATCATCATAATATCGAAAATATAAATGAAATTATTCCATTTACTTATTCACATGGATATTGTACTAGTTGAATAATCACATGTAATATCAATATCCAATTTCATAATGATAAAATGCATAATACCGTACATCAAAACTATATAGTTCAGACCTCATGCCAAGACTACAAATAAGATTTTGTCAAGGCCTTATGCCAATAAAATAGTTTTTCACATAAGACCTACTGATGCATCGAGGAGATATAATGGGATCCACCCTTCACTGTGTTAAATGCATTCCTCATATGTAATGTTTGAAACATAACATAAACATTCTTATTAAAAATAGCATACAAAATATTAATACTATAACTATAAACCATGGATGGTATAAAAATAACACATCCACAATCAAACATAACTCATTTAATACAATATGGATGATTTTATTACAATAAATCATCCTAAATCTAGAATAAAATAAAATGCAGGATGTTAATGAAGATGAAAATAATCAGTAAAACTATTTGAGATAAATATACCATTTTTCTTGAAAACATTTAAAAGTCGCACTATTTATCAAAGAAGTATTTGAAAAGCAATTCTTGATTCAAAGTGTCTTATAACACATAGAATTTTATAAAATGAATTTTAATTTTAGAACATTCAAGTCTATATAAATAAATCCTTTTCCCTATTTTAAAACATGTACATTAATAAGACAGATTTAAAAGAATAAATCATTAAAACATAGAAAATAATATTTTAGTTAGAGTTCCTAACCAAAAGAGAGATACTTGAATATATATAATTGAGGAAATAAAAACACAATAATATCATGAGTATAAAGATATTAATGATATAGTATGTCAAAGTACATTATGTACCCTATATAAAAGTGAATTGGTACATAACAACATAGATATCTCAATGGAATGTAAATTAAAATAAAATCCCTTATGCAGACCATATCATTAGGATAAGGATAATTCAATGAAATAATTATATTTGAAAAATATAAATACACTCAATCTAATTGTGTATTCAATGTAAATAAATCACAGGACAATCACACATATTCTTATTAAAACAACACCAATGGCTTGAATGTTTAATTGAAAGAATGGAAATTATGTTATGATTAATCTTATCAAGTAAATATCGATGACATTAGAATTTATGAATGGAGTGACTATGTGTATCAAAAGTATGTACGAAAACATAGGAGTGTAAATTACCATATAAATAAATAAATAGTGATTTCACATGTAATCGTAGAGTAACATAATCAATGAAGTTGGCGTAAAACCCAATGAGTAGAAATAAAAATTAGAAATTCCCTTACTGATTTGGTAACCTGTGAAACAAACATCCCATTAAAGATGGATCATACAATGAAAAGGGCTCTTTAGATTGTCTTCTGATCAAAGTAAGGACTATTTGACTATGTGAGGGTAGTTGGGAGGATATTTGAGTAGGTTTTGGGTGAGCCAAATGGCTTTGGTGGTGTGATTTAGAGAGAAGGGGAAGTACCCTTTTGTAAGAGAGGTGATGAGTATTTTTGGAAAAGTTTAAAATATTCTTTTATTATAAAATCATATTCGGTTTATAATGGAAAAAAGGATTTACTTCAAGGATATGGTGGGTCTGGGTCAAAAACCACTCATCTAATATGTTTTATATAGGTTTAGATCACAATATTATCCTTATTGTTTACATTTATCTCTTAGTTAAATAGTTTAACTTTTACCATGTATTCTTGTATTACTATAATAAATGGATAATAAAAATAGTATAAAAATACATGTGAACCCCAATTGGTTCATTATTGATGTAAATAAACCTAACCACGTCCTTTGGCATATCCTTATATTTTTAGAAATATTATATAAATTAATAATATAGTATTTGTTTTAAAATCTCATTATGACATTTTTTACACTATTAAGTATTTTGTTTTTGTGAAAGTCAAAACAACTTTATCAATTCAACAAAAAATATTTAATCAACCATAAAATTTCATAATAACCTTAAAAATTAATGGAATACATCAAAATTCACAATTTATAATTATATTAATATTTATAATATCAATTATTTTAATCATTCAATAATATGGTAATTAGACCATCATCATTGTGTTATAAGTAAATTTAATTTTTGAATGTATAAAAATTATAAATAAAATACCATTATTTATTAATTACTTTTATACTTTTACAGAATATTTATAGTCGAGGTTAGATTATGTAAAAGCCTATATTAAAAATTGTTTAGTTATTAAACATTCAATTTAATACTTTTAACTCTTCTTTAAATAAAATATTAATAAATTTATTAATCTTATTCAAGTGGACCAAAATGATAATATTTTATTTATAAGGATAGATTTCATCTAAATAAACTTATCCAATAGAATTAGAACTTGTGTTAGGCTAATTATAATATTATTTTTAAATTTAATTATCATATTTACTTTTATTCATTGTAAATTAAATTCAAAAGTTACTATTCATCAAAAATTACTTTCATCCCATTGAAAAAAATATTACATAATAATGTCAACTATGTCTCTCAGATTTCGGAAAATCAATTCACATAAGCTGTAAAATTATTTTTAATGAAAATTTTCAAATGTGCCTAGAAGATGAGTAAAAGACGACAAAAATTTCAATAATATTATATATATGTAATATTATTGTATAATTACCTAAATGAATTAAATTTCACTAATATAGTGATTTTTTTTGAATTTTAACATTAAAATAAATTTAAATTGAAAATAATTATTTAAAAAAAGTCATCTTTAAACAATAAAGCAGTGTTTTTCTCTACTCATAAAAAATATATGTTTTTAGAAAAATACCAGACATTCAGACAAAGATAATTTTGATATTTGAAATTAAAAAATGATGTCTATTACACCAAATTCTAAAAATATAAGTAGTATTAATTAATTTTAAAAAATATTCATATTGTCAAAACCAAAAAGAAAATTTTTATAAGTAAAGACTATCAAAATATTGATACTTGTTTATGTCCAGTTTAAATGTAAAATTATTTGAAATGAACATCATTGGATTAAATGATAAAAATATAATCTAAATATACTTCAAGATAATTAAAATTTATAATTTAATACAATAAATTATATGGATTTAAAATGTTGTTTTCAATTAAAAGTTGGTATTTTTCACTATTCTTCAAAATATAAAAGATATTAGAAAAGACCCAAAAATTTGTCCAACAAAATTTTTTTATGTGTCTATTATAAAGAAGAATTTAATTTTTTTCAAATTGAATATATAAATGTGTCAATTATTGTAATTAAAATGGGTTCCTCATTAAAAGGCAGTAAAATTGAATTTTTTACAAAATACATCATTTATATAGAAATTGAATTTTTTCATATATTATGTATAAGAAACAGATAATATGGATTTAAAAATTTTATGGAGTATATTGAATTCAAAATTTGGTTATTAATATTCCAAAATGACTTTTAAATTTCTAGTTTCATAGGTTGTGGTGCACTTGAACTCGGTGTTGTGTTCTTCTCATGCAATCATATTATTCCAAGAGAAACGTATCGTGGAATCCTGGGTTCTTACACTTAGGGACACTAGGGATGGCCTTTTGAGAAGAAAAGAACAACTAGATTGTGTCTAGAGAAGTTTATAAGAGATATTTTAATGTAACGGTCGATCATGATTGCTCAATTTGATGTGAATACATGATGGATGAGTTTCTATTTTATAATCAAAGCCAGGAGCACTTCTAGAATATTATCAAAATATTATTTAAAAATAAAATAAATATGAATAAAAATACTTAAAAAATGACATATATTTTATTATACGATGATATTATTTTGTAATATCATCCACAAATATATTTATAGTAGTTTTTATTTTATTTTAAACCTTATCTTTTTTTAACCCTTAGTTAACCGATTTTAATTTTAACTATGGTCATACATATTTTGTTATTTAAAGGATTTATTTTTTTACTTATGTGTTGTAAATATTAAAATAAAAGTCTAATTTATAACATATAAGTCATGTTATAATTTTTTCCATATTTTAATGGTGGTTTTATGAATTTTTAGATATTTACAAAAAATATTATTTTAATAAAATATCATTAGTGGAATTTTTTACACAATTCATTAGTTAGACTATTAAAATATCATATAACAAGTTAACATTGAAACAAAATATTTTTTATATCCCTAGGTGTTCAAAGCTATCTAATTTTTTTTATTACAATGAAAATCTCATATAATATTAAATTTATTATTATTAATTACATTTATTTGATACTTCCACGAATATAATAATAACTAAATCAATGTTGTATAATTGATTAGTAAAATTATTTTTTATAAAAAAATTACAATGACGTATTTAAATCTGACATATTTTTAATAATATTTATAGTATAATATATATATTTTTTATCCATATAAAATAATTAATATATTATTTAAAACATGAATGTGACATCCTAAAATATTTATTATACAAAATATTATAAATACTCAAATTTCATATAAGTGACCTGAAAAATCAATAATAAATTTATATTATAAAAATATGTTTATTAAGTTAAAAAATTTCATCTGTTTTCATTTATAGCTTAACTATGTCCCCATGAGTAAGCATAAGGGATATTAAAGACAAAAAAGTACCATTTTGTACATTTCGTTTATTTAAATATTATTTATGTATTTTTATAGGTCAAGTGTCCATTAAAAACTTATTTTAATTCATTATGTGTAGGTAGTGTCATTTTATTCATTGAATATTTTTTTTCATGTGTCAGGGTTATTTAAGATTCTTTAATTATTTTTAACAAAAATTACTCAATTTACCATTTACCGTAATAACAAAATTTACTCTAATTACTGTTCATATTGATTGAAAATAAATGGGAACTATTCAATAAATTTGGACCATATGAATTAAAACAAATAATACCTTTAATAAAATTTAAATTACAAAATATTTAGAATTAAATATAAAATAAGTTGGTAAACTGCAATGAAAAACATTTTTAAAAAAAATGAACTTCTAAAACATAATGTGTTTTGATAATAATTTTTTTATAAATTTCATTTCAAAACTATAATTGGATTATTTTATGTAAACATTAACTAATAATAATATAAAACTAATAAAAAATAAATTCTTCCATATTAAATAATTTATAATATTCTTTTTTCAATAAAAAATATGTATTGTTACAGTTAATTTAAATAAGAAACTTCTAAGGAAAAAACTAACGTTCACCTGAATTAAATTTTGATAACCTACTTCTAAATAAAAATCATTATTTTTTGAAATATAATCTATTTATTTGTCAAAAAATATATTTTTAACACGTTTTCTATAAAAAGGAGGGAAAATAATATTTTTAGAAAAATTAATTTTTCATGCATAAAATTGGATTTGTTCTTATATCATTTGTAGAAAACAAATTAGGTTAATGTTAAAAATTATATGGAATATATATATATATATATATATATATATTTCATTATGATAATACCAAATTAGTAATTTTTTATTTAGTAGCATAAATTAAACATGTGATTATTTAAATTAATTTTCAAAAAATAATGTCCATTTATTATAAAAGACGTTTTATATTAATTTATAATTAAATTTTAGAAGAAATAAATCTACATGAGTAAACCATAGTTTCATAATTTATTTAATCTTGTTTATACCCACCATTCTAACTACTATTTTATAATTTTCTATCTAGATAATTAGAATAATAAAATGTTGTCTATTAGAAACATAATGTTGTGTGTAACACAAGGTAAGTCGTTGTTTCATGTAACACAAAGAATCAAAGAAATTAAATTATTTAAAAAATATGTATTTCATAAAACCATGAGGTGATATATTAGTCATCCTTTTAAACATTAATTATCAACCAAATTTAATGTAATTAATGCCTCCCAATTGTGGTGGAATTTAAATATAAAATAATCATTATTTAATCACTTAAAACCACCCCTCCTCGAGTATAAATACAATCCATCACCACCACATTTCTAATAAAAATATAGAACTATTTTCAAATATATTCATAATCCTATTCTCTCAACACTCCCCATGTACCAGTGTTCCATGTATCACCCAAATACAAATTATATATCCCTTCAGGGGTCCTTTAAAGAGTTATAAAAAAAGGTATCATTATCTAAAAACCTCTCTTAATTTATTTTCTTCTTATACCTTCTCTCCACCATCTTCACACAACAAATCCTAATAACACCAGTATCTTTTATATACTCTAAATATATATTTATAATTGAATATATCGTATGAATCACTTTTCTTATCTCCTATAATACTATTAAATAAAACCATTTTCCAAATTAGGGAGGTTAACCATCTCTATGGAAAATTATGTTCAATTTCCCATTTTCGAATTCAAGGCTTATCATAAAATAATTTTTCATATTAAATAATTTTTCAATATTAATATTATAAACTATTTTCTGGTTTAGAAATAATATACAGATATAATATTAAATAAAATGAAACTATATCAGTATTTATATAAAATCACCAAAATAGACTAAACATTTCTCAGACACAGTTTATCAAATGAATCATCCTCATACAATAATGAAAAATGATATATGGGACGACATAAAATTATTTATTTTCATGAAAAAATTGATTTTCACTTCTAGAGTATTATTTTCATTTTACATGAAACCCCTTAATTATACACCAATTAACCCACCTTGAAACCATGATACAAAGAGACATGAAATAATGAACATAATGAAATATTATTTATGACCAACTCCTAATAAATTATCATATAAGGTATTATAAAAATTGATATTGTATTTTAAGTACATAATTACATTATTTAAACCTTTATTAATTATGTTAAATTATGAAAAACTAATGGGATGTTTGATGTAAGAGTTTCTCATCTCACATTTACTTCTGTGAGATATATGTTTTGTTCCCCACTTATATCATTTGGGTGGTGTGTATACCGGCCTATGATATTTCATATCATGAATATTTATTACTTAAAAGTATTTAATGTTACATTTAATAAATATAACTTTTATGGGGCTTGCAATTTGAATAAATTTAAATTGGTAGTGTATTTCTAAACTAAATTACAATTCATTGGGATAAAGATCTACTTCATATATTATATCATGTTAATATTATATGTGATATGAGTGATGAAATATCTTTTCATATTTACACTTGTTTTATGGTTATTTACAGTTTCTACTAAAAAATTATTAATTTCATTAATGCTCAAATTAATGATATGATTTTTATAAGGAACTTTATATTAAAAATTATTTTTTAAAAGTTTCCATTAAAACTATATTTTTATTATATATCCTAATTATCAAAAATTTTATCCAATTTCTTTAATATTTTATTATGATTTTTTATATTAAATTTTCCTCATTTTTTATAAAATATTTTTGGAAGGACAAATGTTTTCAATTTTCTAGACGAGCAACTTTGTGATTTTTAGAAAAAAATATGGAAGAAATGTTTTTTAAAAATTTATTCAATAAATATAGTTTCCCACAATCATAATTACATAATGAAATTATTTTTAAATTAATATATTACAATAATATAATAAAATAATATTGTTTCCATTATAATTTATTTCTCATTAGGAAGAAATGATTTTAAAATGGAAATGTTAACAGTTACATGAATTATTTCATGTAATCTTTCAAAATTATTTTCCATCTAAGGTAACTTTAAAATATGTTAATAATGATATTTTGGGGATATTTTTAGTTATACGATCCTTAATATTTTTATGGTTGTTTTTTTTATATAATTGGAATATATTTATGAATCCAATTTCTTTTCTAGGGGTTTTTCTATAAAGAAATAATTATGAAACACATTTTCATTTCGTTCTTTTTGATATGAAATATTTTGGTATAACACACATATTTTTGGGTGAATAAATTAAAATTCAGGAACTATATATCATTATTATTAATTGGTTAATTATTTATATCTCATGAGAGATATTGAACTTGAATGGAGAGTTAACTTGGTTTAGTATGAGGGAATTAAAATGAGAAGTGAAACCTATTCAGTAAAGGACAATGCCTACTATAATTTTCATTAGAGTGAATCATGAATATTACAATGGTTTGATGAGTGTAATAATTTCACAATGAGCAAAGGGATTATATTGGGAATGGTGGTGTCTCCAAACCAAAAGCTTTATCCACCCATAAATTCCTTAATCTGTTTTGGTAATGATCATTAAGTACTAAGGGAATGATTTACGATGATTATGTTTATCAAAAGCTTCGTGTCTTATGTAATTATATTGTTTCATAATTTTTTTGATTATTTTATGATAAATTATTTATTATGTTAGAAGATTTATAACTTGATATAATATTATGATTTTTGATATGTATTGTATAATTTTCAATTATTATTTTCATGTTTATAAACAATTATTCTATTATAATTATTATGTAATCAGTGATATCTCCAATATTTACCTTTAATAAACATTTATATCACCCTTTTCATTTGATTATACATCCCAATTTATTGAATAATGGTATTATGTATGTTATATCAGTGAGGTATGTTACATGTGATAAAATTTAGTACATGATATAGATTTTTGTGGGTGAGTTGATTATTTTTCTATGATATGCAATCTTTTATCATAATTATATAAAAAAATAATCCTAAATAGTCTATGGGTTTTTAATTAACCAATTATTTACATGAGATATTGTATTGGGTTTTGGATCAAATTTAACCAAATTTATAAACATCAAATCTATAAGTATAATGTTTGTGTTAATAGAATCAGATCTTGTACTACTGATTCTGAGCTATTATATTTTCTATCAAATAAGGGTTTAAATAAAATTGGAGATTATGATTATTTAATGATCTATTGAATATAAAATCATGGGTATATATTAACATAATCGCGATGTAATATATTCCTCTTTTGGGTATTTGATTTAGAAAAATTTACGATAAGTACATATATTTTTAGAGACATTTATTCTTATTGTAATTAGGGGTTGTTACATTTTATGATGAAAAATGAAAGGTATCAGATAAAATTTGATGTTAAAACATATTTATGAAATTTGTATATATTTTTCTCATATTTATAATAATTCTATAATAATTACAATTACAACCCTTTAGTCGGGTGACAACCCATCACATCTAGTCCGGTCGCAAGGTATTAACCCATAACCGAAGGGAGACAATAGTACAATGTCTACCACCCGCCTATGTGATTTTTGTGTATGTATGAAATTATGGTTTTTATTTATGATTTTAGTAACACTATTTGATTATTATAAATAATATCTGATGGTATTTTATTTATGAATTGGAGGGTTAATTATCTTTTTAAATAATATGTGATTTTACTAATGTTTAATTGGTGATTTATATCATTTATTGAAATTGTTTATACCTCACAGATATTATATGTTTAGGGATAGAAAATTATTGTATTATAATTATATAGTAAATGTTTTTAATTATATATAATATAATTAATTAAATTTATAATATATATATACCTAATTTTTATATGTTTATATTTGTATTAAAACACATTTTTCCAAAAAAATCATTATCATTGAATGTTTAATTTTAAATGTAATTCTTCACCTTATATGTTTTTAATTTTAAAAAATTTATTCCTTATATTTAATTAGGATATCAAAATTAGGTTATTTGGTAATTTTAATTTTAGGTATAAAATAATTATCGTGGTAAAAAAATATTTACTACATTACTGGTAAAATAGCGTAACGGGCTATAGATAAATGATAAAAGTCAATAATTCCTAAAAAAATTAAATGGTTTATTTAAGTGTTTCTAAACATTAATAATATATTTAAGCATTAAATATCATCAAAATATGTTCGATTTATTTCAACCTAGATGTTGTTGGATTTAAATATTAAATAATCATTATTTAATCAATTAAATCCACCCCTCCTCGATTATTAATCTCACACCACCCCTTTTATCATAAAAGACATGAGGCTATTCAAATCACTATGAGATCATATAATCCCCACTCTCTTAATGTACATGTTATTTAGGTCTCATCCATTAACCAATTCCATGCTCTTTAAGGGGTCATTTAAGGTGGAATTCAAAATGTAACTTTCTCAAACAACTTGTATTAATTTAATTTATTCTTCTACCAACTCATCAACTCCTTCATACATTAAGGAATAATAACTATAGTATCATTTTTATAATTAAATTTTATATTTTAAGGTAATATATTACATCCAACCCTTTTCTTATCTACTCTTATTAAATGAAACTAAACCATTGTCCAAATTATGGTAGTTTACTATCTACATGGAAAATGATTTTTCATTTTAAATTACAACCATCAGGGCTGGTAAAAAAATATTATTATGGTTAAATACGATTTTATTATGTATATTTTTACCAATTATATTTTCTGTAAATAATATATATATATATACATAAAATTAAATACAATGAAACTAGTTTTTAATGGATAGTAAAACAAAAAAAAAACAAAATATTTATCAATAAAGTTTTTCCAAAGTAATAATCCTCAATTAATAATTAAAATTGAAATATGGGACCATTTAATGTTATTTATGTACATTAATACCATTTATATTCACTTCTAGAGTTTTATTTCCATTTTACAAGAAAATAAGTAATTAAAAAAAATTATACCGACGATGAATCCATAATAATAAAAGGTGGTAAGATGTTATTAAAGATTCTTATATGGTGATAGAAATATGAATATAGTCCAATAATTAATTAATAGCATTATTTACACCATTATATATGTTGGTGAAGTATGGAATACTAAAGGGAATAATTAATTATTGGTTTCTCATCTAACTTTTACAATTATGAGATATATGACATATTCACTACTTATTTATTTTGTTTGTATTTTATAATTCACTATGATATTTTATATCATGAATATCATTTTATTCATGGTATTAAATTATTTGTTTTATAACTATAAATTATATTTATCATACGATTCGATTGATTACACAATGAGAATTTATTTCTAAACAGAATTGTCATTCATTGGGATAAAATTATAAATCATCTGATTATACCACGTTAAAATTATATTTGGGATAACCTATTATGAAAATAATTTTTTATTTATTATTAATTTTTGTGGATTTATTTATTATACACACAATTTAATCATTTGAATAATTCTCACCTCAATATCAAGATATTTATAAGGGACTTTCATTAAAATTTTATCTTTTAATTTTTTTCAATAAAACATTTTTTTTCTTATATACATGTGTCATCTATAAATAATTAGAAAAATGTTTTTAATATTATATTTGGATTAATAAAATTCAATTATAATAATATGTCACATTTTTGAAAATGGGTTGAAAAGAATCATTTTTCATTTTCTAAATGAGGTTCCTTTTCGCTTTTCTAGAAAAAATACTGAAGGAAGGTTTTGTAACGTATAGGAAATTATAAAATTTTATATCTATAATTAATCCTTAATTATTTTATTTTATCTTTGAAATATTATAGTGTTATTTTTAATGAATATATTTTTATTTGTAATTGCATGTCAATTTAAATATTGATGATTTAAAAAATGATATTATATTTTTATCAATAATTATTTCAAAGGATCTTTTATAATAATTAATCATCTAAGATAACATTAATTGATGTTACCTATACATTACTGGGGATTTTATAGAAGGATACCATCATTATTATTTTTATTATTGGATTATGTTTATGATGGAATGATACTAATTAAATCCTCATTTTCTAGCAATTATACAATGATGATATGTTTTAGAAACCCCATTTATTTTCATCGGTTTGGATATGATTTTTGTTCATCTAGAAGCCATATGAAAGTGATAATTATGTGATAGGTGGTACCTATTTATCCATCCAATTCATTTAGTGATGTTTAAAATATCATGATATAGACATCACTAGAACGTGATGTGAAATCAATTCTGCGAGAAAGGGCTGGAACAAGAATTCAAATGGGTTCTGTAAATGAGTATTACCTTTATGACAGTATTGGGAGTGAACCTTTAATACTGTGATTTTCTAGAAAGTGAACCCATTTCACCATTATTAAGGTTATTCCACTACAGATTTTGTTGTTTCCTTCCCAAGAAGGTGTAACCACCCATATAAATCCCATATATATGTCAGAAATGAGAGTTGAATACAATGTAAATGATTTTATATATTTACATTTAGAAAAAAATTCTTGTATTATGATATAATATTAAATAATATGTTCATTTAATCTTCTATGATTCATAGATTATGATTTAACAATATTTCGTCCATGAAATAAGATTATTATTTATTATATATAAGGTATAATTTACATTTTTTCATGTTTTTATACCCTTATTCACGTGTAATTCTAATGTAATGTTTTATATCTTCTATGTTTACCATTACTTCCATGAGGGGACACCCTAGTATGTTTTTATTTTTCACGATATTATGAAGAAACAATTAAATTATCCTATATATATTAAGTGCATTTGACATGAATAGATTCAGGAAGATGATATATATTTTTGTGGTTTTGTTTATTATTTCTATGATTTGATAGAATTTGTCTTATTTCTATAAAATTTTAATCCTAAATGAATATTAGTTATAAATTTGATCAAAAATATTACTTTGAAAATTTTTTCTTTTGTGGAAAAAATAGGGTCACATTTAGGATTATCAAATCCAAAAATATAACATTTAAGTCTTTAGAATAGTAACCGTAAACGGAGATTCTGGGATAATACATTTTATATCAAAGAAAGTTATAAATAACAATAGATATTAGGATATATTAATGAGATGTTATTGATACCATCATGGGTATTTAAGACCATATTTTCATAGTATTGTAAACCCCTTTTCTGTTTTATTTTATGAAATTTTACGTTATGTAATGATATTTATGGAGACATTTATTGTTGAGGTTATTATGGGTCATTTCATTTTCAGATTTAAAATGAAATGCATGAGATAAAATGCGAGGATAAAACATATTAAGGTTTTTTGAAATACTTATTTTTAACCTTTATAAGAATTTTAAAATATTAATTAGGACAACCCTCGGTTTTCGTGAGAACCCATTGCATCCCGGAATTCCTTGAGGTTTGAACCCACAACCAAAGGGATACAAGGGTGTAGTGACCAACAATTTCCTATGTGATGTATATGATAGTAAAAAATTATTATTTTTCGTTATTTTAATTTCATGATCCATATGTTATTAAGGTTAATATAATTTTATGGTATTTTATTTAATGAATATAAGATAGATTCTCTTTTAAATGGATATATGAATTTTATGTGGCATAAGTGGTGATTAAGACGATTTATGGAAATGGTTAATATATAATATAGATCATATTTTTAGGACTTGAAAATTATGGTACGATACTTCAATTATAACTGATGTTTTTTGGATATAAATATAAAATTTGTTTTTGAAGACTATCTGATCAAATTATTGTAATTTTTGGGGTTTAATATTTAGTGGAATGCTTTTTCAATACAATTATGAATACTTCTATATTGAATTATATATGTATAATTTTTGGTATTACTGTTGAATTTGTGTGATTAATGTTGTTTTACAAGCATGAAAATTATTTCATTCTTTGAATTATCTTATATTTTATTATTAATATTGTTTTTTGTTCATATAAAAAAATATGAGGAATATTTTGTTTTTCATTTATGGATTTTTTGACCAGTAAAAGTTGGTTCCTATTATTTTGGCATGAAAAACAATATTCATACTCGCAATTTAGAGAAAAATGATGTTTTTTTAGAAGTTATATTTTTTTAAATGAAACTATACCTAGCATGTAAATATATTTCTTTTTGTTCTTAATCTTGGATGTAAAATAAATCCTCATCTATAACAAAAGGATCGTGGAACAAATACAATACCACTTTAATTTTATTACTAGTGAAACAATGGTGTTTTTACCCTTCATATATTTAAAGTTTTGTGATGGTTAAACATATAATGATGAGTTTTTAACCATTCTCTACCAGAACATGATAGATATAGTTCTCTTTAATGTAAAAATTTTTATATCCACTAATTATCTCCTAACCAGAATCAAATTTTTTATTGACCTTCACCCTTTACACTCTATCATTTTAGTAAAAAGTTTTATTTACCCTTTTTATGAAGTGGGTTTCCCAAAAATTATGTTTTAATCATTCAGCTATAATTTTTGATAGGAAATTTTAAATTGTGGGGATACAATATTTTAAAATTCATTATTCTATTGGGATTTTAGAATATCAACTATATCTTTCACTAAATATCTATCATGTTCATGATGTCTTCCATGAATCTCTACTAGGGATGTATATAAAAAATTATTCACATATACTAAACACAAAAGTCATACCCCTAGGTAAATATATATTTTATTGAGAACAATTTCTAGAGATTTCGGATCATAGATATAAATTTATGAAAAGATAGACCAGTCTCCTTGTTATTACATATTTACAAACCCATCAATTTGAGGAATCTATGTGGGAACCTATGAGTGTGATGAGGTATAGGTATGTTTATCTACTTGTATTTGTGTGAACAATTTTATGGAGGAATTCATTTTAAGGGGGCTATAATGTAACAAAAAAACATTTTACGAACTATTATTTAAATAAATTGTTTTATTCTATAGTGTACATTACATGCATCACTGAGCTTAGATGAGCCATGAAAGACTATTTATTATTATTATTCTTATAATAACTTTATAAACTAGTAACTAATTTAGTGTGTTTGAAAAATATTAATTAGGTAATAAATCATATATGATTTTTATATTCAAAAAATTTTATTTATTCATTCATAGGAAATAAACACACCGTTTTTCGTAAAGTCATTTAATTTTAAAAATAAAAGTTGTAATAAAATTTTGATATTAATATATTACTAGGGGAATGCAATTATAATTATTATTTTTAATTTGGGATATCAAAAGAAATCCATTTTGGAAATTTTGAAATCAAAATTATATTATTGTCAATTTCAAGAAATTTTTTATAATGTTGGATTTTCCATTGAATAGTGAAAAATACAAATATTTATAAAACCAACATTTTATTTATATTAAAATGTGACTTTATTATTTAGATTTTATCACAATGTAAAAAAATTAAATTTTACTTTAATATAACTTAAATATTAACACTTAAACTATATTTCAAAATTAATTTCATATAATTTCATTTATGGGCACACATATATATTTCGTTTCAAAAAACCTTTTAAAAGAATTGTATCATATTAATATTAAATATAAATTTGAAACTTCTATTTTTAAAATATATATAAAAATTTATTTCATATTTGGAATCAATATTTCAATATTATTTAATAAGATAATTTTTATTCTTTTGCATAAATAAGTTATAACGTTAAAATAATTATTTGTCGTAGCATATGTAAAATAATGTAGTGGGTAAATTATACAAGGTAAAATTATAAAATATTGAAAAATAAAAATCCATCAGTGTTTGTTGTGTTTATCAAATATAATATTCAATTTAATCATTTATTATCATTCAAATCGGTTTGAATTAATTCCATCGATGTGTGGTTGTCTTTAAATATAAAATAATCATTATTAAATCACTAAAAACCACCCTTACTAAAGTATAAATACCACACCTAAACACTCCTTTTATTTTAAATAGCCATTATGATTTTCATATATTTGGAAAAAAAACCTCTCATCCCCACTCTCCCTAAATATGGGATCTTCTAGTCTCACCCAAAGACTAATTTCAACCTCCTTAAGGGGTTATTCAAAGAGGTATTGAAGATGTAACTTTGTCAAAGAATCTCTCTTAGTTTTTTTATTCCACTTTATAATCACCTCCTTATGCAGTTAGATTATAATATAAATAGTGTAATTTATAGACTATTTTTTATTTCTAATGGAATATAATATATTCATCCCATTTCATATATCCTCTTTTTCAATGAAACAAAACCATTGTATTAATTATGGTGGTTAACCATCTCTTTTAATAACGGTTTTATGTTTTCAATTACTTCCATCGAGGCTAGTCATAAAATTATTACTCTAGTAAAATAATATTTTAATAGCTTTATTATAATCTATTTTAAGTGATGGAACTAAAATACAGAAATAATATTAAATAAAAATAAACTTGTTTATTTTGGTCAAAAAACCCACCAAAATAAAATAATTTTTTTCACTAATGTGGTATCAAATGAATCATCCTCATACAAACAATGAAAATGAAATGTGCACAATTAAAACATATGGATTTTTATTAATACCATTCCTTTATATATCTGAATATTTATTTTATTTTATATGAAAATACATAATAATAAAAAAATGAACCAACCATAAAACCATGAAACTAATACACCTGGAATAAATAAAATAATGAAATATAATTAATTAAACGATGGTAGGATGTTATAAAAGTATCATATAAGGTATTATAATTATTAATATGGTTCATTAATGAATTTATAACACTATTTAAATCCTTATATTGTATTTAAAAGTACTCAATACTAAAGCGAAGCATTAGGTAAGGGTTTCTCATTTTACTATTACTTATGTGAGATATAATCCACATTCCCCAATTATTTATTTTGTGTAGAGGATATAATACCAATTTATATATAATACCACGAATCATATTTTATTCATGGTATTAAAAGTATCATTTTATAATTATTACTGTTAAGGGGCATATGATTTTTTTGATCACAAACTGGTATAATATTTCATAAGTAAATTTTAATTTGTTAGTTTAATCATTTAATTCATTAGTTATACTAGGTAAGATTATTACTGTAATGACCTTTTATTATATTATGTTTTATTTGAAAATTATTTAATAGTATTTATAGATGATAAAATTAAACAATTTATTTTATTAGTTCTCACTTCAATGATATGATATTTATAATGGAATTTCTTTTTAAAATTATATTCTTAATGTTTCCCTTAAAATTGAATTTTTAGATGATTTTTTCCTCTAAAATTTTTTCTATAAATTTATATACCATTATTTTATGATTTATTAAATTTATTTTTACTTATGTTTTAATTATTACTAAAAAAATAAAAATATTCAGTTTTTTTATTCTTTAAATGAGGTTATATATAACTATTCCAAAAAAACATTAAGTTAATGTATTTTAACTTATACTGAATAATAATATATTCCTTCAATAATAACACCTTAATTATTTTTTTTAAAATATAAAATATTAAAATTATATTCCTAATTAATGTTTTATCTTTTTTAATTTTTGTACACTTTAAATTGAAATGATTTAAAAATGGAACTGTAATTTTTTCCAGAATTACATGATGTGGTATTTCAAAAAAATTTCCACCTAATAAAGAGTTATTTGATGTTACATATGATTAAATCAGGATATTATTAAAAGATATCATCCTAATTATTTTTATATTTATTTCATATTTATGATGTAAGTGTATTTATTAATCATTTTTCTTTTCATCGGGTTATTCTACGATGAAATGTTTATGAAAAAAAATTATTTTAATGTGTTATGATAGGATTTTTGTTCTTCTATAACATATATGTATGGGTTAATAGATTTACATGTGGGATATATATATATATATCATTGGGTAATGATTTATTTCTAATGATATATATATTACCTGAATGGAGAGTGAACTTCATTCAATATGATTGGTCACGAATGGGATGTGAAACTCATTCAGTTAAGTATTTTTCTTCTATGATAGTATTGGGAGTGAAAAATAACTAATTTTCTAGATTTTGTATTAAAAAAATTTCACTGTGAGATTTTAAACCCACTATGGATGGTGGTATTTCATTTCTAGAAGGTGTATCCTACCATATAATTCCATTATATTGTTTGAAAATGAGCCTCGACAATTAAGGGAATGATTTTTTTAATATGTTTCTTCCATTGTTCCATGTCATATGTAATGAATTTATGGATTATGTTATGTGGTGATTTTATTATTCATTACATATTATTTTAAAATATTTATTCCATGAAATAAGATTATGATTTTGGATATACAAGGTATGATTTATAATTTTCTGTTCATGCTCTTATACACTTTTGTTCATGTAATAATTATGTAATATTTGATATATCACATGTTTAACATTACTGAGTATTTGAGATCACCATTTTCATATGTTTCCTTTCAATATTTTATGTTGAAATTTTTTCAGTTGTATATATAAAATAAGATTTCAATATGTGAATAATTTTTCATGATGATATATATTATTAGGGTATAATTAATTATTTTTCTATGATATTTAAGTGTTTTTTATAATTCTATGAAAGACTATAACTCAAAGGTCCTTGGGTATGTATGTGATCCAAAAATTACATTTAATGTTGTATGATTTAGTGGAAATATTTGGTTATATTTTATAAATATCAAATATAGAAATATAATATTTATTTTTTTAGCACTGGATCCATATGTAGGGATTATAGGATGTTATAGTGCATAAATGAATGGTGGATGTAAAAATTATATAGTCAACAACAAAAGAAATATATATTAGTGGAAGGAATAATCAATGCCTTTTGATAATAATGAAGACATGATCATCTTGAAATAACCATGTTCCAAACTATCATGTGGGTGTTTTGGTGTGGGGGTCTGAGGAAGAAGACATTGAAAACATTGGTATTGACTCAAGGACCACCAGAAAGAATGATTTGTCAATGTGGGTCAGGGATTTTCTTTTCTCAAATAGTTAAATGAAAGTTTGAAATAATTACAAAAAAATATTAATACTGAAAAATATTGAATAATGAATATAGGTGGGGAACTATGATTATTATTTTTTACCATATGGTTTGGAAAAATAAATTATACAATGTATACTCATGGGCTCAATGGGGATTTAGTTAGATGGAACATCAAACAAATTGGTTTTCTATTTATTTATTTTGTTTATAATAATTTTCTTCCATATGGAAACATGGATGTTAGAAACTTCATATATGATGCATTTAATGATAATTTTTTGGAAAAATATAATAATTAAATTTAATATATTTATTTAAATTTTAGGTTCCCTTTAGGCCAAAATTCTTAATGATTTTTTTGTTTTATTTTCTTATATTTGAATTATATTATGAGAATGGTTGTAGTTTCCCCCTCAACCATTAAAATTGGTTCTTAAAAAATTAAATAATAAAGTAAAAAATTAGTGTCAATAAATGTTGATATATATTATTTAAATTGTATAATTATATGTTTTTCCCTCCCCTCACATGTAAAAGGGAACCAATTCTACACCCTTATTAAAAAAATTCTGCAATATAGATCAACTAGTGCACACCCAAAAAACATACTAGATTTATCCCTTAATTTGTGTGCTCTTTTTATTAATCTAAGAACATTATAATAAGGCATAAGGTGTAAGACAAAGGAGGCCTCTCAATTATGTGGTAACTATCTTACCTGAACCTTTCAATGAATATTTCATCTTTTACTTCCTCTAAATAACATTATCTGTCATGAAATAATTAATATAATATCATTAATATCCTAGGATGTTATTATTATTTTGAAAACACCATTTATAGCACATTTAAACCAAGTAAAAAATCAAATAATTCATGTGTCTACATTTGAACTACCGTCTCCACGTACCATTGTGAATCATTTACCATAAAAAACTAGCATGAATAATAATATTTAAATATTTTATTAATATATATGCTATTTATACTATAATAATGATAATAAAATGATAAATATTATCAACATTAATTTCATTTTCCCACTAGAAAATGGAATTATCATTTAAACATGTGTATAAACTACCATCTCCATGAGTTATATATTTCATTTAAAAAATAAAACTTTTAGATAGGGTTATAAAACTGTCTATAATGAAGAAAAATATTTAATAAACTTAATACTTGAATAAACATTTTTAAATTATATATTAATATTAAACATTCATATATTCTTACTTACTCATTCTCTATAACATTCTATTATTTAGGTCGATTTTACTACCTACATGAGTGATTTTATAATGTTTATGACATGAATTTTTAAAGAATTATAAATTCAAGTGATTTTATGTATATTATTATTTTAAATTGTGACTTACCTCTTGGATTATATGTAACCATGAAAATATATTGGGACTCTAATTATCAAACTGAAAAACACATAAAAATGGAGTTATTAAAACATAAAATGTAAACTATATTGAATGATATTATATAAAATGATGTGAAGATGATATTTATAAAACATATATGTTATTATATTTATTAATAAAGTTATTTTATAAAATTATATTTAATTTAAATTTATAATCTAGGGGTTAACGAACGTACATAGAAATTCATACTTGGGGTAATGGTTTTATTTTACAATCTCAATTTTTATCTAGATTGATTATCTTTAAATTTATAATGATGAAAATATATTACCTATGTCTAAAAGATATATTATATATTATTATCCTATAGTTATTTCTACTGGCTAAAATTTTTCTTTTCATTTCCACTCTCTTTGTACTATAATGTCTGATATACCTATTTTAAGGAAACCTAACTTCACTTCTCTCAATAGTTTTGAATCATTCAAATTTTATAAAAATGATTTCATATTTTTTTTCATGAATGATTGTATTATTAACCAATGATTTGTTAAAATATGTCGAGAATATTTTTATTTGAATGTTAGTTAAGACTTCCAAAGGTAGGTTGGATGTGGGGCCCACCTACGCATAACCTCCCTTGGGAGGATATTATGTGTTGGGGCCAACATGAGCTCAATCCCTCCTTAACCCCCCTTTTACCGTTGATACTCCCAATTTAATTTTGAACATTCTACCTTTTCTCATAATGGTGCCTACACACAAAATGTTTAATTAATGCCTCAATAAAATAACTATTTGAAATATTTTGAAATTATATCCAATAATAAAATAATAGACTGAGCCTATTATTTTATTTTGTTTTGGTAGGAAACTTTCATTTTGGGGGTGGAACATAGAGAGGACTTGGGAGATTATTATTAGAATTATCCTCTCCAATGAAGAACCATCACCCGCAAAGAACGCCTCTTCCTTCCAATAAAAACATAAAGAATGCCAGTGATGTACTCCGTTCATTGACTTCATCATTGGACATCTTATTCTTTTTCCTATGGTAACATAGAAGGGGGAACCGTCCTTAAAGAACGGCGATGACATCATCCTCAGTTACCTTCATTCATGACGTCGATGAAGCAACATCCATCTTCCATGACTCCATCGCCGAACACTGATTAGAAGATACATGTTGTCTTTATGTAAGAATTTACCCTCTCTTCTATGTCATTAAATTTTTTGAATGTTGTGCCAAATGACATCAATGTAACGAGGAGGGTTCAGATAGCATGAACACAGCTCAACCCTCCCCATTGTTTTGGTTCTTGATTGATGATGATGGAGGCGGTACACGGGGTGACCAGAAATGAGCCTGCTATGACGAAAGCTGGCGGCGCAAGGCCACCGGGTCGCCACAAGGGGGGCACCGATGTGCCGCGCAGAGAACCGAACCACGGCTAGGCGGGATGTAGTGGGGCCGAAGGGGCATGGTGTCGTCGTACCATTTTGGAAGGAAGAGACGCAGCTAGGAGGTTATCGACGGTAAGATGACAAGAGTGGAACCATAGTGTCGCGCGGTGGATCTGGAGTTCATGGCCATGCTAGGCTGTGGTGGAGGAGGCGTGGCCCCGTCATGCTGCATGGAGGACAGTTGAACCCCGGCATTGTCTCAACATAGTGGAGGAGGCAAGGGCGACAGGTTTCTCTGGCTTCCGGTGCGCGCTAAACAGAACTGGTGCCCAGTGTAGGATCAGATCCAAAGGGGGGGGCACCCCCCACCCCGCCCTCGGAGCGTGACCAGCAAGGATTCAAGGCAAGCCTGCCGCGGCCCCCCGGCCGGCGGCCAGGCCTCGCCGTCGGGCCACCCTTTTCCCGGGCTGCCCTCATGTCGGGTCGGGCTGCGCCATCGGGCCGGGATGCACCCGCGGACCGGGTCAGACCCCGGTTCGTACCGGGTTGGTCCAGGTCGATCTGACTGGGTCGGACCGGACCTGGACCCGCTATGCCCATTTAAACCTTTTTTACTGTATTTTGGGCTACGGGTGTCCGAACGATGAACCTTCTATGGAGATAGAGGCCTTAGAGCAGGACGAATCTTTTGGAATACCCCGATTGAGGTTGAGATGCAGCTAGATTATGCTGGGGTTGGTTCCAGCTGAATAACCAACTGGGCCCTTGGAAAGGAAATGCCAATAATTCACAGATCGGGCGTCCGATTGATTCACTGTCTGTCGCGTTGGGTTCCTCATGATGAGACAGAACTATGAGATACATCAACTCAGGAATTTTTGATAGTTGATGTATTGAAAATTTTCTCGAGGTTCAGACACTTACAGAATCAAGTGTGTTGTGTGCGGGAACACTAAGGCTAGCTACGATTACTACTGTATCGGAATCCTACATGGGTTTGAAAGTGATGAATAATGTACTAGTATCCTTCGTGGGTTAGACAGTGATGACTTATGTATCGGGATACTCCATGGGTTCGGTAGTAGTGAATTATACAATGGAATCCTATGTGGGTTCGACAGTGATGACTAATGTACCAGGATCCTCCTTGGGTTCTACATCGATGACTTCTGTATCGGGAACCTCTGTGGGTTCGACAATAGTTACTTATGTACCGGGATCCTATGTGGGATCGATTGTGAGGACTTCTATACCAAGATCCTATGTGGGTTCGATAGCGCTGATACTCTTCCAGGATCCTACCTGGGTTCGACATAGGAGATGATTGAGGGGATACATATAATCATCTTCACCCCTCTTCATGTGTTGTATACCTATGTGATATGAGACTTTACATTCAATCATAATCATCGAGATGATTGAATCAGCTTCTGTTGTGGAAATTTTTGTGATTGGGCTTGAGAGGTGGAGCCAGAATGTGACTGGTAACAAAGGTATATTGTAACACCCCGAGCTTCCACGATACGCTTCTCATTCAATAATACAATAGCTTGCATTGTACGCAACTTCGAGTTCTAAAACATCGCGACAAATCAAAGTAGCCGTTATGAATAGTAATAACCACTTTTTAAAATTATAGAAATTTTATATTTCAAAATGGACTTCATTTTTGTATTCGTAATATCGAAATTATCCTAAGTTGAATTTTTTGTAACTTTCTGAGAACTTCCAATTTTTTATGAATAGTGAAAAATACATAAAACAACTTTTTTAATAAAAATAATTAATTGTCATAAATTATACTATTTAGTGGTTTTAAAGTATAATTAGAATATATTTTTACCATTTTATCCAATGGTGGTCATTAGAATTAATTTAACATTGAAAATGGACATAAACAATTGCCAATCTTTTGATATAAATTGTTTCTTAAAAACACGCTATTTTTTGTGACAGCGGGAATTAATTATAAAATTAATTAATGCAACTAATATGTTTCGAATTTTGTAAAATAGAAATCATTTTTCAATTCGGAATATCAATTATAGCTTAGGGTGAAATTTTGGCCTTATTCTGAAAAACTTCAATTTTTGATGAATAGTGAAACCACTAAGTGGTTGTTAAATAACTGATTTTTCGTTTAAATGAAATATTACCACTTCTGTGAATTGATTTTCAAAAATCCGACATACATGGTTGTCATAAAGAAGTAAAATGTGGTTCAATGGGATAAAAATAATTTTTTGGTGAATAGTAACTTATTAAGTTCTTAATCGCGATTAGTGGTAATTAGGGTAGTTTAAGGTATAAATAATACTTTAATAATATTAAATGACCTAGACACATGTCCCAACCTCATTGGTTGTGTCATGGCCGACCAAGACAAGCCATGGCCTAACTTGGGGACCCCATGGATCCACTTTTGTTGGGAAATAACATAAATTACTTTTTATTTAATGTTAAAGTGAAAATGACACTAACATAAATTGTTTTACTAAAACACTTTTTAAGTGGGGTTATACAAGTCAAAATTTTGATTATAAATAGTCATTGGAAAGCTAAAAAGATTTCCTACATCATAGTAGTTTTTTTATAATTTTTAGACATTAAATAAATTAAATTATTTATGACATCATTATGATGCAGCGATGACCTCATTATTTAACGATTTTAATAAAATGAATAGATAATGTAAAATACAAGGCATACACTTGTCCAAAGCCAATTTGATGAGGAGATTTCGAAACCTTATCACCTTATCCTCGAATTATATAAGTGTGGGACCTTTAGAATCCGAAATGCATTTTGAAATAATGTAACATTTCAATCTTTCCAAAAGTGCCCCTCCTCTCCACTTATAAAAGGCCCCCACCTCTCCCACCTTATTCACACCATCAAGCCATTTGGCTCGGCCAACCTCTGCCCAAATACTCTCCCAACATTCCTCCCTTACTCCTAGAAACCTCACTTTGGGCAGAACTCTTCCCAAGGAAGCCTTTAGCTCAAATCAAAAGGAGTTACCCGATTTTGAGGTAATGTCTTTTCTAATGTTGTTTTGTTTTATTTTTCTTCTCCAACCCCCTAAACTCTTTTTATTCATTTCTTTTGTAACAACACCAGTATCCTCAATATACTAGGATGTTGTTATAAGAAGGATTCGAGCTACACTTACACACACCTACATCTAATGGTTAAAGAACATACGGTTTCTGTGGATGGCGAATTTCTGCCTCACGAAACGATGATTGTTCAACACTCATATAACACCTCCAAAGGTGGCCATTAAGATGTCACTATTTTTATATATGATATATAATATGTTTTTGTTTTACTTATGCTTCTGTATTTCTCATTTATGGCATACTTTATGATTTCCATTATGGGTAAAACGCGATAATTTCATTTTAGGAAGTGCGGACTACCGCCCCCTCAAAGTGATTTGAATCGTTAATGCCATATGTGGGATGTATAAAGGATGGAGTAAATGGTATTATACACTATATTATACTGGAATTATATTATACATTTATATCATTATGATTTAGTTCCATTAAATATGAAATTGAAATGAAAGTAGCGTTCATGCGTACGTACGGCTTACCGTCTCCATGAACGGTGCATTTCATTTCTTACCTCTAAATGTTACGTAATATTATAAATGAATGTATATACTGGATATATATGACATATACGATATCTACATCATGAATACCATTCTGGATATAATGAACCTTTGACCAAATTAACAACATGTAAGTGTAAGAAGCCTATTTTTGACTTAAGAACCAAATACCAACAAAACGACCGTTATTAACTTAAATAATTACATAATGATCATATCATTGTAATAAGTGATATAATAAGGATAATGAAATTGAGAATGGTTCTTAATAAGGTATATATTAACTCTAGTTTATTATTCAGGAGGTTAAAGAACGGTTGAGTCAAGTCGGACACAAGGTAAGGGAATTTCTTAACCCAACTTCCATTCTTTGGGTTAATCTCCTACTTTCAAATTATGTCATGATGTTATTATGTCGTATATTTTATTTATACTTTCTTTATGTGTACATATAGTGAATACACATAATAGATATATTTTATTTAAAAATGATCTTTTTAAGGGACTCCGTCTCAATCTCCATTCATTGAGGCATATTTGGTTTTATACACAACTTCCTTTTATACGGTGTATGAACCCCTTTGACTTTTACGTTTATTCAAAAGGAATCTCTTTTATATGAAGCGTTTTACTAAACGACAAAAAGGGAATGTTTTTCTTTCCGTACTTATGCGGCGACAACGACTTCTCCGCTGCCGTGACCATTATTTGAGTTTCGGCTTCCTCTACAAGCCATCATTTTTTTTAAATGAAAAATAAATACAAAGTTTTAACTTTCTTTTATTTTGGTATTGAAAATGGTTTTGAAAGTGTTTTTATTATATCAATGTATTGTATTTATATCTTGTGATTGAAATGTGGAAATTTTATGTTTCCTTTATGCATGTTTTATGTGATACGATTATGTTATGGGTTATGATATGTTTAAACCTATTCATATGAGGAATGCATTGGACTTAATAAGTGACGGGTGGAGCCCGCTATAGCTCCTCGATGCATCGGCAGGTCTCATGAGACAAACTAGTGTCTTGGCACGAGGCCTTGACAAAATCTTATTTGTGGTCTTGGCACGAGGCCTTGACTACGTGGTTATGATAGTCTGGCATTATGCATTCCATCATTATGAAAGTGGTTATTGATATTGCATGTGATTATTCGACCAGTAGAATATCCATGTGAAGAAGTAAATGGCATTATCTCATTTTACTTTTGCCATATTATGTTGAAGTTCATGTTTAAAAGGCTTTTGTTTTAGTTATACATTGCCTTAAATGTTAATGTTTATTTATGAAAGCTTCCGCATTATTGTTATCCTTACTGAGCATCTGAGCTCACCCCTTTCAATGTTTTAATATTTTCCAGGATGTGAAGAAGTATTTTATGAATGACCTGCAGGGATAGTCAGAAGAGGATATGAGTGTGGACTATGGAGACTTTGTTATTGTAGTTTTTCACTTTATGATGTAATGTAACGTTTACGAATGTATCTAGTGTTTCCAAGGCTACTAAACTAATCGGTCTTTCGAGACTTGATCCTTTGTGATCATGCCAATGTTACGAAGTAATGCACCGACTCTGGGTAGCTGGGGTCGGGGCGTTACAGTTGGTATCAGAGGCAGTTTAGTACTAACCTTGGAAGCTAGATTTAGATAAACTCTGATTAGAGCACATATCCCAAAGATAGACTTTGAGGATTAGTATAGAAGAACTTTCTAGAATTTTGTTATTGAAGAGATTTTGTGAGTTTTCCGAGCAATACATCCCTGTCTGGATACGAGCAGGTAGAGGCGGCTCTGGCACAGATGTACCTAGGGGTAAAACCCGAAAACACCGCTTTGAGCTAGACTCGAACGGGAACTGGTGCACGACAACGGGCCTTGCTGCACTCTTGGTTACGACACTCCCGGGGGATATGCTTAGGATAATTCTCATTTTATTTACAAACCACTATGAAGGGTTATGAGTATATACTTCCTCAAAGAAAACATTTCTTTTTATGATTATGGATTATATCCATAAATAGTTCAATTTATGTAAAGTGTTTTACAAGTATGGAATTATGTATTTTGATTCATAAACTAACCTAGTTTATGTCGTTGTATAGAAATGGCGCCCAGTAGAAGGAATGTGAACTCCAGCAGTACGTATGATCCAAAGAGTAAGAAGGATAGTATCTTTCACGGTATTAAGCCAACATTTCGAAGGGAAATAGTCTCCCATGTGTTCTCAACATATGAAGAAATAGTAACATGTGTTAATAGGATAAGTAAAGAATTCTCTGAGTCCTATGGCTTTGAAGCGAAGCAAGAGACGAAAGGGATGGAAGAGAGAATGATGGATAAAGGGATGAGGGGAAAGAAGAATTTTCCAATATGTGGTAATTGTGGGAAGAAACATCATGGAACTTGCCTAAAGGGAATGGGAGTTTGTTATAAGTGTAGAGAAAAAGGACACAAAGTGCGTGACTGCAAGGGTAAGAAAATGGTTTCAAATGTACAATGCTTCTTCTGCAAGGATTGGGGACACTACGCAAACCAATGTCCAAATCATCAGAGCATGCCCCAAATGATGTTATTAGATAATAATCAAGTTATGATACTACCACAGATGAGGAGTAATGATTAGAGTTCTTATGTTGTTATTAAAGATTTTTTTTAATTTGAGTGTTGTATCAATGATGTACTGGTTATAATAATTATGGAGTATATAAGGATTGTACTGCAGTACTATTTCATCAAGGACTTGAGATTGTGTGGAACCAAGAAAAGTGACTCCACAGTAGGTTAAATTTTTGGAAAATATATGGTTGAGAGAAAGATAAACCATAATATGGTTTTGATACTGAGATTGTGATTTTGGAATAAGACGTGATTGATTTGGATAAATTATATTGGATATACTTAACTTCCTTGAAACTGATTGATGTTTTGTATACATTTTTGGATAGAAGGAGTATATCTAGTATTCTATAAGGAATAAGGGATCATGGTAATTCAGTACGTTTAAAAAGAATACATGATGAAGGTGTTCACATGTTGTTACGTGGGATAAAGGATCTTCATTATGTTTACCTTCCTTATAAAATTTGGACTGTGAGTTGGACAGAAGTATTTTGGATAACTATTAAGGTTGGAATGGATTAAGTTGAACCATGGATAGTATTGTTTAAGGTTAAAAAAAATTATGAAGATTATTTTTGGAATATTATGATACTATAGTTTTAGGAAAAGGACAACCTGCAGGGTGGGGCATAACCCGTCGCGTCGGACAAAGCTGCAGGAATCGAACCCACAACCATAGTGAGACAAGCCTTTATTTCCTACCACTAGCCTACAGGAAGTCCCTGGTTATTACAAAATAATTTTACTAATCTAAATGGTATGTGTTAACCTTTGGTACCTTATACAACTAGGATAAATAGAATATTTTTGAGTTCCGTTACCATTTGGAGTAAAAGTTGGGTTTGTGGTAAAAAATTTATTAACGAATGAAAGTATACATAACAAGTATGTATATTCCCTTACGTTCTTAGTAAATCTCATAAATAAATTCCTCAACATTATAAAAGGTAACTTAAAACAAAAATGTTGTCGGTTAACTTTTCCAACTGGGGATTCAATGACCGTTTAACCAATCACAAGTGTGTGATTTTCTTGTGGTTAAACTTTCTCCTAATCCTGTTTTCTATAACTCCCCATCAGACCTTGATGGTTTGTTTCTCCTCCATATCCATATTTTCATAGAATCCTAGAATGGGCTATATCAGGTGACCTTTGTACTTATCCTGCTTTCTTTTAATGTTATATATTTATTAACCTTATTTCCGATGTGGGTTTTCCTCAAAGGTATTTTCTCTTTTCAACCTTTTATTTTCCAAGAAAAATTTCAAATTGCGAGGACGCAATTTATTGAAGGAGGGGAGAATGTAACACCCCGAGCTTCCACGATACGCTTCTCATTCAATAATACAATAGCTTGCATTGTACGCAACTTCGAGTTCTAAAACATCGCGACAAATCAAAGTAGCCGTTATGAATAGTAATAACCACTTTTTAAAATTATAGAAATTTTATATTTCAAAATGGACTTCATTTTTGTATTCGTAATATCGAAATTATCCTAAGTTGAATTTTTTGTAACTTTCTGAGAACTTCCAATTTTTTATGAATAGTGAAAAATACATAAAACAACTTTTTTAATAAAAATAATTAATTGTCATAAATTATACTATTTAGTGGTTTTAAAGTATAATTAGAATATATTTTTACCATTTTATCCAATGGTGGTCATTAGAATTAATTTAACATTGAAAATGGACATAAACAATTGCCAATCTTTTGATATAAATTGTTTCTTAAAAACACGCTATTTTTTGTGACAGCGGGAATTAATTATAAAATTAATTAATGCAACTAATATGTTTGGAATTTTTTAAAATAGACATCATTTTTCAATTCGGAATATCAATTATAGCTTAGGGTGAAATTTTGGCCTTATTCTGAAAAACTTCAATTTTTGATGAATAGTGAAACCACTAAGTGGTTGTTAAATAACTGATTTTTCGTTTAAATGAAATATTACCACTTCTGTGAATTGATTTTCAAAAATCCGACATACATGGTTGTCATAAAGAAGTAAAATGTGGTTCAATGAGATAAAAATAATTTTTTGGTGAATAGTAACTTATTAAGTTCTTAATCGCGATTAGTGGTAATCAGGGTAGTTTAAGGTATAAATAATACTTTAATAATATTAAATGACCTAGACACATGTCCCAACCTCATTGGTTGTGTCATGGCCGACCAAGACAAGCCATGGCCTAACTTGGGGACCCCATGGATCCACTTTTGTTGGGAAATAACATAAATTACTTTTTATTTAATGTTAAAGTGAAAATGACACTAACATAAATTGTTTTACTAAAACACTTTTTAAGTGGGGTTATTCAAGTCAAAATTTTGATTATAAATAGTCATTGGAAAGCTAAAAAGATTTCCTACATCATAGTATTTTTTTTATAATTTTTAGACATTAAATAAATTAAATTATTTATGACATCATTATGATGCAGCGATGACCTCATTATTTAACGATTTTAATAAAATGAATAGATAATGTAAAATACAAGGCTTACACTTGTCCAAAGCCAATTGGATGAGGAGATTTCGAAACCTTATCACCTTAGCCTCGAATTATATAAGTGTGGGACCTTTAGAATCCGAAAAGCATTTTGAAATAATGTAACATTTCAATCTTTCCAAAAGTGCCCCTCCTCTCCACTTATAAAAGGCCCCCACCTCTCCCACCTTATTCACACCATCAAGCCATTTGGCTCGGCCAACCTCTGCCCAAATACTCTCCCAACATTCCTCCCTTACTCCTAGAAACCTCACTTTGGGCAGAACTCTTCCCAAGGAAGCCTTTAGCTCAAATCAAAAAGAGTTACCCGATTTTGAGGTAATGTCTTTTCTAATGTTGTTTTGTTTTATTTTTCTTCTCCAACCCCCTAAACTCTTTTTATTCATTTCTTTTGTAACAACACCAGTATCCTCAATATACTAGGATGTTGTTATAAGAAGGATTCGAGCTACACTTACACACACCTACATCTAATGGTTAAAGAACATACGGTTTCTGTGGATGGCGAATTTCTGCCTCACGAAACGATGATTGTTCAACACTCATATAACACCTCCAAAGGTGGCCATTAAGATGTCACTATTTTTATATATGATATATAATATGTTTTTGTTTTACTTATGCTTCTGTATTTCTCATTTATGGCATACTTTATGATTTCCATTATGGGTAAAACGCGATAATTTCATTTTAGGAAGTGCGGACTACCGCCCCCTCAAAGTGATTTGAATCGTTAATGCCATATGTGGGATGTATAAAGGATGGAGTAAATGGTATTATACACTATATTATACTGGAATTATATTATACATTTATATCATTATGATTTAGTTCCATTAAATATGAAATTGAAATGAAAGTAGCGTTCATGCGTACGTACGGCTTACCGTCTCCATGAACGGTGCATTTCATTTCTTACCTCTAAATGTTACGTAATATTATAAATGAATGTATATACTGGATATATATGACATATACGATATCTACATCATAAATACCATTCTGGATATAATGAACCTTTGACCAAATTAACAACATGTAAGTGTAAGAAGCCTATTTTTGACTTAAGAACCAAATACCGACAAAACGACCGTTATTAACTTAAATAATTACATAATGATCATATCATTGTAATAAGTGATATAATAAGGATAATGAAATTGAGAATGGTTCTTAATAAGGTATATATTAACTCTAGTTTATTATTCAGGAGGTTAAAGAACGGTTGAGTCAAGTCGGACACAAGGTAAGGGAATTTCTTAACCCAACTTCCATTCTTTGGGTTAATCTCCTACTTTCAAATTATGTCATGATGTTATTATGTCGTATATTTTATTTATACTTTCTTTATGTGTACATATAGTGAATACACATAATAGATATATTTTATTTAAAAATGATCTTTTTAAGGGACTCCGTCTCAATCTCCATTCATTGAGGCATATTTGGTTTTATACACAACTTCCTTTTATACGGTGTATGAACCCCTTTGACTTTTACGTTTATTCAAAAGGAATCTCTTTTATACGAAGCGTTTTACTAAACGACAAAAAGGGAATGTTTTTTTTTCCATACTTATGCGGCGACAACGACTTCTCCGCTGCCGTGACCATTATTTGAGTTTCGGCTTCCTCTACAAGCCATCATTTTTTTTAAATGAAAAATAAATACAAAGTTTTAACTTTCTTTTATTTTGGTATTGAAAATGGTTTTGAAAGTGTTTTTATTATATCAATGTATTGTATTTATATCTTGTGATTGAAATGTGGAAATTTTATGTTTCCTTTATGCATGTTTTATGTGATACGATTATGTTATGGGTTATGATATGTTTAAACCTATTCATATGAGGAATGCATTGGACTTAATAAGTGACGGGTGGAGCCCGCTATAGCTCCTCGATGCATCGGCAGGTCTCATGAGACAAACTAGTGTCTTGGCACGAGGCCTTGACAAAATCTTATTTGTGGTCTTGGCACGAGGCCTTGACTACGTGGTTATGATAGTCTGGCATTATGCATTCCATCATTATGAAAGTGGATATTGATATTGCATGTGATTATTCGACCAGTAGAATATCCATGTGAAGAAGTAAATGGCATTATCTCATTTTACTTTTGCCATATTATGTTGAAGTTCATGTTTAAAAGGCTTTTGTTTTAGTTATACATTGCCTTAAATGTTAATGTTTATTTATGAAAGCTTCCGCATTATTGTTATCCTTACTGAGCATCTGAGCTCACCCCTTTCAATGTTTTAATATTTTCCAGGATGTGAAGAAGTATTTTATGAATGACCTGCAGGGATAGTCGGAAGAGGATATGAGTGTGGACTATGGAGACTTTGTTATTGTAGTTTTTCACTTTATGATGTAATGTAACGTTTACGAATGTATCTAGTGTTTCCAAGGCTACTAAACTAATCGGTCTTTCGAGACTTGATCCTTTGTGATCATGCCAATGTTACGAAGTAATGCACCGACTCTGGGTAGCTGGGGTCGGGGCGTTACATATATGTATGGGCATATAGCTAAGTAGGGTTGGTTGTTACTTTGTGATTGTATCTTACTACCGTGGTTTATCCTTAGTGAATTCTAGGGGAACTTCAAGGGTCTCGGGGTCACCTAATGTGTATTATTATACTCACCCCTGCACGGGCATCACCCACACCTTTTTGTGTTCTTTGTAGACGACAAACATCAGTGATCGTGGCTGAGGGTGACAGACATGAGGTTGCTTGGAGATGGACTAGATGAGATGAACCTCATGGATGAGTTGTTCGAGTTCTATACCTAACCTTTAGGTAGGTTTCCCTAGTGGATGATCTAAGAGCTATTTTTCCTTTTTACTTGTACTTGAACTTGTTGTTCATTTGAGTTTTTATTATGGCCCATTTACATTCAACAAAATACTCTTTTCTATTTTAGTACTTTTTTCTTTCACTGCTTCTGTTCAGACTGTGTGTGTTTCAGGTTTAAAGAAAATGCCTTCCCTGTTTATCGAGGATTATCCTTTGTTCTAGTCGCCATCCTCTGGCCTATGGAAGGCGGGTTTGGGGTAGTCATGGAATGGTCCCTAAGGATGGGTCATAAAAATTTATTTTATAGAGTTGATAGTTTTATTATTATGTTTTTTCACACTTTTCTGGGTGGTTGTTAGATGATTGGGGTAAAAAATGTCATGTCATGGTGTCCTCTTGGAAAATTATTCTAGATGGAACTAAATATATAAAAATATTTATATATAATCATAGAGTACTACTTATGAGTGATGGATTCTTGATAGAATTTTATGATTCATTATATCATCCTAATATGAATCCTTTTAATAGATATTGATACATTATTCTCCTTAAAATATTTCAACACTCTTAAAAATATATTATTTAATTTAAAGTGGCTAATAGTGAAAAATGTAATCCGAATTTGTGATATTGTTCCCTATATAGTTAAAAAAATGAATATCCCTTAATTTTGATGATAATATATTTCATTAATTAGTATTTTAGTGTTATTTTTTCTACTATGTCACCAACTTCAGGTGTTTTAAGATCTTCACTAAAACTATCCAACACTGTTTCAATTAACAATCTTGGTGTCATTGTCATCACTTCATGAAATAACAATCACATTATAAGATGATTTTCAAAACCTTGATCATTTTATTTTCCAATAAATTAGGAAAATAAATGGTGGGATACTTTATCAAAATTATTATTACTGATCAAATTAGATTATTACTCATATATCTCATGTTCTCCCCAGTGAAAATATGACATCCCAACTTTTAATTTCATAAAATTTTCATTACGTGGGAAAAAGTACAGGATCATTTTTTGTTTATTTTCAAGGATATTTGGTACATAATAAATAAAAAACTGAACATTATTTTAATCCACATGATATACATCTTAATTGGGTCAACCTAGGTTACTTTTACAGCATCTCATATCCTAGGGACATACATCAAAGGATGGGTTGAGTATATAGCCCTGTAAGGGGGATAACTAAGAGGGAAATATAATATTTTTTCATTATTCAAATCAATGTGATCATGTGGAATAACAATAAGGAAATGAAAATAGGAATATAATAATAAATATAGCATGAATCCAAACATGGAAATTTTGGAAACAACATTTAAATGAGAAATTTATTATCATATCAAAAAGTTGTCCTAAATCATGATTACCATGGATATTCACCATTGTATCACAAAAAAAAATGTCATATACATATATTAAACTCACTAATGAATTCATAAGAGTGATATAAGGGAACACAATTAATATGTATTAATTAATGTTGCAAACATGATCATATTAATTATTTATTTCATTAATACGCTCTATAGAATAAAGAATGTATTTTTATCAAAATCATGGTGAAAAAGATCTTAATGATATAATTATTGCATATTTTAACATAAAAAAATAATATGTGTATTTTATGTAAGTAAATAACAAAATAAATGAATCCTTTATAAAAAATATATTAATACCCATGGAATGGTAATAGGTTTGGGTATTCAAAAATTGAAAATAAATGGTAATGTATCAAATAAAATAGAGTTATTTGAGAAGTAAAATATACACCATGACTCCTATAAAATATTGTTTTATAAAAAGTTAAAATGAGAGGGGAAAATTATATCAGTTTATTCGAGGACAATTATTAGTATTACATGATTATAGAAATTGGAAAACGTGGAATTTGGTTTACAAAATATATTAAATTCCAAAAAAATTAACTTTAATGGAAACAAGAGGATGAAATTTACATTAACATAAAGAGTTTCCCCTAAAACATTAGGATGGAGCCCTTGGGGGACGTGGAATCCCTGAGGGGATTCATTGGGTGGAAAAATAACCAGAGCATTATGGATGATGGATTGGTATGGGAGGGGAATTCTAAAATGTGTTGGTATTTAAATAAAAAATGGAGGAATTAATTAATAATTTACAAATATAGGTCATGGAAATATAGGTATTGGAAAATGAAAAGCCATTGGATTACTATGGGTTTTCCCAGGGGTTTTAACATTTTAGTCGCACTTCATGTTTATTTTTAGGGTAAAGTAAATGATCCACAATGTATTTTTTCCAACCAAATTTTCAATTTTAGACTCTAGAAAGTCACATACATGTTTGGGTATTGTTTAAAATATATTTAAATTATTAATATTTAAAAACTTACTTTCTTAGGTCATGTATAAGGATTAATTATTTATTACATCATTATGACATAAATATGAAGTCATAAAACATACTAAAAACATAGAACTATATTTTTAGTATTCAAAGTAATATAAATCATTTTATAGAATTCTTCTAAATTTATCCTAACATAACCCTGATGTTATTACAAAATATGAAATTTTCATTTCATCATAATAATTCTATAAATTTGTGATTATTGTCTTCTAAATAATAAATTTTTATTTCTTAAAACGTAGATGTCTTAAAGATACAATATCAGAAAAAATTAAATAATATTTTAAAATAAACTTTTATATTCATTCATAACATAATTTTATCTCTATGAGAACATATAACAAATATAAAAATCAATCAAGTTACATTTGTTAATATTCCATTAGTTAAAAATATATAAATGTAACTATCAAAATAAAGTGGCACTAAGATGATATATTTTAAAATACAAGAAGGGTAAGTCAAATTAAACTCATCCAATAAAATATAAAAATGTATATGGATGATTTCTAATATTTAATATATATTTAAACTTTTTTTATCCAATATTAACCTTTAACAAGGTGATAAATTTTAACATATTTGTTAATCAAAATGACTAAAATATGTCTTCTTTAAAAAATTTGAACATCATTATTCCAAATATAGAATCCATTTTTTATGTTTCAATGTCTATATGTTTAAATAACCATTTTTAATAAAATGTCAAAATATTTAGTGAAAATCATTTTTTAGAGAATTGTATTATTAATAAAAAAAAGAAGTTATACCAAAAATGAAATAATGTTGATTCTTATTTCATTATTTATATTATATTTAATAAAATTTATCTTTTTTTTCAGAAAAAAAATATTAAGAAAGGATATAATAAATTAAATAATTTAATGATAAAAATAACGATTTTTCCAAGATTAATTTTTCCCATTTATCACTAAAAATAAATATTTTCTGAAAAAACTACGAAAAAATAACTGTAAGATAATTTTAATACGATTAATTTAAAAAATGAATCACCATTATGTTCAAATAAAATTAAAAAAATTATCAATATAATTTATAATTCCTATACACAAAAATAAATAAAAAAATTTCCATGAAAATATAATTTTGAACCATAAAATGAATTTATTAATAAAAGAGTACTTGTTTATTATGCATGAATTAATAAAATTGTATTTTATAAAATCCTTATATAGATTTTTCAAATAATGGATTTTATTAATCATACCATTACATTTTACGGTATGGTTAGAATGGTCACATTTAAATAATATTATTTGGATTCTATATATTAGTTTCTATAATTCTCTATGTTTTGTGTTTTCAAGCTATTAGTACTGAATTATTTAAAACCAAATATTACGTATGATAAAATAATGGTTCCTCTTATCCCAATAATTTATCCCATATTAAAAACCTATAAACACTTTCAAAAGATCACCTTCCATTTTTATAGAGTTCGTGATGCCTATTAGAGAGAAGGTGGAGAATTTTAGATCTCCATAATCGGAATATAACAATTTATGTGTGAGGTAAAATAATTATTTTCTATGTTAAATGAAAATTATTGTTTAACATAGGTTTTATCAAGATAGGAGTTCACAAAAATAAAGTTTGTGAAATTTAATTATTGAAATTGGAGTGTTTTTAAAAAAATTGATGTTATAAAACAATATTTTAGGGAAGAAAATCATAGAAATAGATTGACGAAAAAGTGATAAAAATAATGAAATGATAAGGGTCATTAGTTCCGGGTTTTTCTTCTAAATTCAATTCTATCCTTGTTTGATATTATCCATTTCTCTTATGCTGTGAAAATTAATTTAAGAGTTGATAGTCACTTCTTCTAAATCCCATGGATAAATAGTAATGGTGAGAATAAACCATTCCTAAATTTCATATTATTCTAACATCATCCATAAATGTGACTGAGTACCAGCGAATACCCTAAGATGACATAGGAAATTCTGAATATGTTATTATTTGACCTAAATAAAATAGAGTGTCCAACAATACTCCCTCACATAATGGAACAAACTGAGATCTTAGCTACTAAGATACGGTTTATTCTACCCTTGTAAACAAAATCCTAGTGGAATGATAAAATGATAATTGAAAATATAAATGAAAATAAAATAATATATAACCAAATAAAATCATACATGATAAAAACATTATTATTCCAATATTGAATCCAACATAAATGAATATATAAAATTATTTTATTATATGAAGTGAACAAACTCAAGAATTACAAATAGAAACCCTCCCTTCCCTAATAATTCATAATTCTAACCCTCCAATTTTTGGGTTGTTGAGACAAAAGGTGGTATAAGAATCCATTAAAAAATTAAAATATAAAAATAATGGAATGAATATTTTTTCTTCATAATCACTTTATCGTAGGATTACACTTTCTTTCACATATGATCATCGACAATCACTAAGGATACTTTCTATGGGATTTTCATGTTAATTTAATATATTAATAATCATACATTTATTGTTTAGGTATTTTTTAAATATAATATCCATTAAGTATTACACTGATTTTATCTAGTTGAAGAGACATGTCATATTCCTCTTCTTTGATGCAAGAAATAACTACCCTAATATGATAATTTCTTCATTAAATTAAATTTTAGATTTCAAATTCTATTTATATATACTGTCCAATTGGAATCAACTAATTTGATTTTTTTATCATGATATATTCATCATATAATGGAGATTATAACATATTTCCAAAAATTGTTTTTTTCACATTGATTGATTTATTTTGGCCATATAGTGTTCGTATAATCTCTTAGTCTAGTAGAATAAGTTAAATTCCATGAAAATATTAATTCCAAAAATTTTATTAGTTTATTTGGATCAATATTGGAAAATTTAATCTAGAAATATTGATATGATACAAATCAGTTAAAATAAATAATTATGGAATTTTGAAATTTAATCTAAAAAAACCTAAAATCCCAAAAATGATGAACTTGAGATCATATTGATCAATCGGTTGGGATTATATAATTCAAATATATATGTGAATAATTAAAATATTAGATCATTCCACTCCCCTAGACATTTCACATGTACTCCTGGACAAGTAATCATCAAAATCAAATCAAATAAAATTTAATCCAAAATCAAATAAAATCCACCAATTTTACTCTAAAAACCCAAATAGTTTAGCCTTCTTAATAGCCCATTATTTTATGTTCTAATACAATCTCATTCAATCCATTTAAACTTTATTTTACCTTCCTTGAATTAAGAACACCAACCCTATATGAGTTTTCTCTTATCATGACAATTCTATTTTCAACCTGTTTTTCTCTATCCAAACATATGAAAGACTAACCATAGGCTTGGTAAATATCTTCATAACCAACTTACTTGTGTCATGTACATGTTTTTATCTTCCATAATTTTCTTTGATTTTTTTAGCTTTTGGTAAGAGTGTTTTATATGTTAGAAATTATAAGGTAGAAAACAATTATTGTCCCTTTTTGAAGAATACATTACATGATTATATTTTTTGAGCATTTATTGACTATTTAAGAATGAAATTACAAAAAATTATGATGAAAACATTAATTAATGTTGTAATGGGCTGGACCTCTCTAGCCCATTACTTTGTGATAATATGGTATTTAAGGTGTTCCGAGAGGTCAAGGTGACTTATCCCCAATAATTTTTTCCAAATTTCCAATTTTATGAACAGTTCCATTAGTGAACAGTTCAATGGGTAACCATTAATGGTATCCACTCTTTCCTTCTCCAAATTTCTAATTATGTGCACAGTTCCATCGGTGAACAGTTCTATCAGTAACCTCTATCGGTAACCTCTATCGATAACCTCTATCGGTAACCTCTATCGGTAACCTATAATGGTAGGTGAAAAGTGTTCTATTGGTGAGGATCAGTGAACAGTGTTCTATCAGTGAGATTCAGTTCACAATGATTTATCGGTGAGGTTCAGTGAATGATGTTCTATCAGTGAGGTTTGGTGAATAATGTTCTATCAGTGAGGTTCAGTGAACAATGTTCTATCAGTGAGGTTCAGTGAAAATTGTTCTATCAGTGAGGTTTCGTGAACACTTTTTAATCAATGAGGTTCAATGAATAGTGTTCTATCGGTGAGGTTCAGTGATTAGTGTTTGATCGATGAGGTTCATTGAATAGTTTCCTATGAGTGAGGTTCAGTGAATAGTGTCCTATCAGTGAGGTTCAGTGAACAGTGTTCTATTAGTGAGGTTCAGTGAACAATGTTCTATCGGTGTGGTTCAGTGAATAGTGTTCTATTAGTGAGGCTCAATGAACAGTGTTATATCAGCGAGGTTCGGTGAATAGTGTTCTATCAGTGAGCTTTAGTGAACAGTGTTCTATCAGTGAGGTTCAATGAACAGTGTTCTATCACTGAGGTTCAGTGAAAAATGTTCTAGCAGTGAGGTTCAGTGAATAGTGTTCTATCAGTGAGGTTCAGTGAACAGTGTTCTATCAGTGAGGTTCAGTGAACATTGTTCTATCAGTGTGGTTTAGGGAACCGTGTTTTAATGGTGAGGTTTAGTGAACATTGCTCTATCAGTGAGGTTTAGTGAATAGTGTTCTATCAGTGAGATTCAACGAACAATGTTCTATCAGTCAAGTTTCATTCTTAGATAGCGAAGGCATCCAGTCACCAGGATCTTCATACCCTTCGATAGGGGAGCTCTAGTGTTTGAGATTTTTGGATCCGTTTCAGGAACCTTTTACGATATTCATTGGAAATATTTCTAGATGATGAGGCGAGGGAGAGACATTTCGAGGAGGCATTGTTCCCAGAGATCCAACACCAGGTAACCCCATTTATTCTGAAAATATATCATGAGGTGATGGCGAGGGATGAGGTTGTCAAGAGGACATTGTCCAGGACCGAATCACCATGAGAGGGGAATGGGCATGATTCCTCACGAAGAAGAGTTGTGCTTCGGGGTTCTCGGTTTTCAGGGTAGAAGAGTTTTCATTCAGCCGGGGGTAGGTCACATCCCTTCACATATTATTTCTCTAGAGTTAGAAACTCTCATGTATATTCGAAGGGCTCATGATCTTTTTTTCTTGTGGTGGTCATGGTCATTAGGAGCAGGAGTGCTCGAACATTCAGAGCGGCCACCGTGCACCAGGATCTATGCTCCAAGTTCCTTAATTGAGATAGTTCCTGTCGAGGCAGCAGCAGCCGGTTGCAACAGCTTTAGATCAGCATAGGGTAGATAGGGAAGGCATAGGAAAACCCCATGATGCTCCTTGTACCTATAGAGCGGAGTGCGACCGTTTTGGTGGTCTTCATCATGGTCAGAGAGGCTGTGGTAGAGGTCGTGGTCCGCTTCATGCTCTAGTGTTTCCAGCTCCATGCAAGCCAGATGCCGTTTTATATACCCTTTTCTTGTTTTATACCTTCGTGTATGTCTTGTTTGATTCAGGAGAGACAAAATCATTCATATCACCCACCATTTTCCAGGCTTCCGGACATGAGGTAGATAGTCTTCCAGTGCCCTTGTTGTTGACTACGCTAGTTGGAGGTCAAGCTAACTTGTTTGAAGTATAAATAGAGTCTGAGCTAGTGTTGGGGAAACACTTCTCATGGGGAGATTTCTTATGTTCACGAATAAAACAATATGATGTCATCCATAGCATGGATTGGTTGTATTCGGTGTAGGATATAAAGGATTGATTGAGGAAGAAGGTCATTTTCATTTGTGAGGATGGAGATCAAGTGGTGTTTGTTGGTGTGAGAGATCCTTGGATGGGTCATAAGTTCATTCCATCCTTATCATCAATGATGTTTGTGATGATGCTGAGTTATTCAATGGTTTAGTAGTTGTCATTTCCTAGGGTCATAGAGAAGTACCATGTTGTCTTTCCAGAAGAGGTTGTATCATTATCCCCATGACTAGATATCGAGTATGGGATCAAGATATAACCAGGAGCATCTCTTATCACTATGTCTCCATATAGGATGGCCCCTTCTGAGTTATGAGAGCTACGTATATAGCTTGATGGTCTGTTACAATGCGGTTTAGTTAGGAAATGTGTATCACCGTGGGGTGCACCCATTTTGTTCGTGAAGAATGCTGATGGTAGTTTGCAGTTTAGTGTAATGATTTATAAATATTTAAATTCTATACTTTGGAAATAGTTTGTAAAATGGATTTCCCCTTCAGTATTATACATTAATATGGGTATCATAAATAATTTTTACTATGAATTTGAACACTTAGATTATTGATGTATGATATTCCCTTAAAAATGAGTTACAATCCGAAAGTGAATACTATATGTGTTGGATATAGAACTAAGGGAACTGATGAAAGAAATATATTTGTGTCACGAAATGTAATATTTTTTTATTTACCTACAATTAATTTATTCTAAAAATGATTCTAAATTATGTTTTTTAGTTGTTCACCTGTTTGGTGTTCTATTATACATAGTCTTGTTTTTCTATGTATTCATACGCATATCATCATCTGTTCACTTTAGTGTGAAGATACTAGTTATCATTGGCCTAATGTATCATAGGATTCAATTTCCATGTTAATATATTTTAAAATAGTAATTTATACATTCTTTGATAGAATTGTTTTATAATATTATACTAAAGTGTGAATTTCTCTGTTTTTTTAATGGTGAAAAACTCATTTTTGACAATTTTCTAAAAATTATCTCAGTTTGTTTAATTATCAAAGAATTATTTTCAAACACTTAGTTGAATACTATTAGTTTTTATTTTCTCACGCCCAACATGTGCCTTTGGGAATTTTCCAACCATGTTTTTTTCGATAAAGGAAATGTCATGGTGCCATATGGTAGTGTCATGTTTTCATGTAATATGGGTGAGGGAATTTTGGGGTGAAAAATTGGGATGATTAACCTCATATCATAATAATAGGGGGTGCAATTTATATTTTATTCTTTGTATTACATTCCCCTTATGATTAGTACATGTTTTTGTCTTTTTCAGTCATCTTCCACACATTAACAATGAATTAATGATATATTTTTATTAATGTGGTATTCTAGTAATTGTGATCATTAATGAGTTAAATTATTTAAAAAGGTTCCTATTGATACCTATTTTACTATCTCTATCATGTATGGAATACAATCACCCTATGAGAATTTACACAGGTCACTTTGGGTGTTCAATTTAATGGTGACAATGGTTGGTACATGATAGTAAGGGTTCTCAAAATCACATGAAATTTAGTTGAAATACAACTCTATTGATGTTTATAATTTCATGTAACTATTGGATTCAATTGTTCTAATCTGCATAATTAATATCAGGAATAAAAATATTATCTAGGATTATTCTAATTCTAAACCAAATATAAAATGAAGATAAATTGGTTCTTTATTTCTAAATATAAATCATCTCAAAACCATTCATGAATCAAAAAATTTTATAAGGATGGAATACAAGTGAAACAACTCATATCAAGAATATAAGATAATGGAATCAGAATAATATAAAAGAGGATATTTTTTACGTAGCTACATGAATAAATTTCAGGATTATTATATCTCTTTTTGATATGTTTTTATTTGTATAAGATATCAAATATTTTTATCTTTTAAATTTTTTTTTCTGAAATGTGGTAATATAAATTTTAAAAAAATTGGGTTAATGGGTAATGACTTAGGGATATTGTGAGGAAATTTTAGTGGTATCTAAGAAAAATAAATGGAATTTGAGCCTTTGATTTTCGGTATGATATGATGTTAAAAAGGAATCACCAATTCAATTTTAAATAAATTCCATAAATTGATCCTTCCAGATATTTTTTTCAAACATTGAAATTTATTTACTATATACAAATTTTTTACATTAATATTTTATTGAGATAAGAAAATTCGGTATGTAGTTAAAAGTTCAACTTACTATGGATTTTTAGTATCAATGAGGTCTATGGAAAACTATCTACATGTTTTTTTATAATAAAAGTTTCCACACTCATACTAGGAATATTATATTTAGAAGAATTTTCGACAATCCAAACTATATTTTATAAATTCAATTATGTCATGTTTTTTGAGTTTATAAAGGTATCATGAACAACTTCATAGATGTGTTGTGTTATTGAATAATAAAACAAAAAAGATTAATAAATGGTGAAAAAAATTGTTGTGATAATAATATTGACCAAGTCAGAGTAATTTCAGGCAGTAATGGATTATTTATAATGAAATTTGTAACTTGAAGGATTTTAATATTCATTTAATGTAGAATTAATGATGGATTTTGATTCTGAAATGAGTCTTTCATGATATATACAATTATATGGAGAGAGAATATGTCACATCCCCCCTCTCATCAATGTATTGAAATGTGGGGGAAGTGATACTATTCCTTAGGTTCCATCCCCAAAAAATTAATTTGGTAGCCATAAATTCCAAGGTCCCCAATATAATTTTGGATGTATTTTCACTTTCAAAGATAAAAAATCCAATATTTATCCACAATAACTAAAAAAACTATTATATTATGCATGATTATAGAAAAAATCTCAAAATAGAACCAAACAAATAAACCAAGTCAATGTACAAGGGGAACCAAAAATTCATACTCAAGGGGAACTAAAATAATGGAAAATTTAAACTCTCATGTGACATCACTCATAAATACACATCTCAATCCATGTTCCAACACCACAATCTGTGCCTATGGTATTATGATGTATCCTTAAATATGGGAGATACATTGGAAATAACATTTTCCCAATAGATGAAATCTTAAGATGAATAAAATATATGAATTGGGGGTGTCTAACATCAGTATGACTTTTCCCAATGAAATCCCAAATTATTCCACTTCAAAAAAACTTGTTCTCACAAATTAAACTATTGTTTTATTTTGTAAAAACATTTTATATAAATTTGTTTAACAAGTATCAAGGAAAACAAATCAATAAGTTCCAAAAAAAATCACAATAATTTTTAATATTCTATCTCATTTACATTCAAATATCCTCCAACAAATCCACACACACACACTCATGATTGGGGTTAAAATTGATGTTGGATCCTCAAATACATACTCCATCACAAGTTCTATGGTGGTATTTTTTCAACATAATCCACCCCACTTAACACACGACAAAAAAGTTATTCCATATAGACCCATTGAAAATTGATATCAATTATTTATATAAATAATTTCAACATAAATTATACATGAATTGATATCCAATATTAATTTAAAAACCATACATTTAATATTATAAAAAAAATAATCATACAAAACAAAACAATATTTCCATAGTTTCCATGTCATAAAAATAGAATTTTGTAATAAAAATCAAAAAAAATTTTCTACACCATTATAGTAAAATTATTCAATTAAAAATAATACATCGGTTTATAGATCAAGGGAATTCAATATAAAATCCCATATCCACAAAAATGTTGGAAAAAATGATTAACAGAACTAAAAAAATCAAGATATAATTAAAAACCTTAATATATTCACTAGATCCCACATGATATCAAAAACAATGCATTCATAACATAGATATATATCTATAAAAGACTATATCCAAGGTATCAAGATATATAATATCCTTGAATCTAAGAATAAATTAGAAGAATACGTACTTACTGATGAATCTAAGTCCCTAACTCACATTGAATCACCTATGAATCACTATCAGATGGAAGGGGTCATATCTTGCAGAGAACGAAAAGGAAATTAGGGTTATATAGAGAATTTAAACTCATAGAGGGTTTTTAGAGGCTTTTATCTAATTAAACAACAATTTAAAGATGTCCAAATATATAATGTATGGTTAGGCTACATGGTTTGTCAAACCATGCACCAAACATGTTGTGCGACTGTGTTAAGGGAACACCTCACACAGTTAGTCAAACCACGATATAATCATTTTTCCCACAATTTGAATAATTAAGATTTCCCATAAAAATATTCATGTGTTTTTTCCAAATATTGTTCATATTTTTTACTAACTATGTGCCAACATAGTGATAGTTTTCTTTACATAGACAATTTTATGGAGGTGTTGAATTGTTTTTGTAGAATGTGCAAAAACTGTATACCACAAAAAATTCCTAAAAACATTCTAAAACCCCTCATATTCTCATAAAACATAACCCAAATATTTTATAGACTCAAAATACATAAATAAAGGGTTATTTATCAAAAATAGGGGTGATTGATTATCACAACCATTGGAATTTTCATCACTAGAAGGTAGAAAACCCATTTTTTCATAGAAGAGATTAGGACACTGCACTATCATTTCCATCTCATCATCCCATGTTTCTTCATAAAAAAGACCATATTTCCATAAAACCCTCACTAGAAAAGGTTTTCCTAAAAAATATCATCACATAAATATAAAAAATTTATACCAACAAGTATATAAATGTATAATACATACTTATGTCAATTGGATCCCATCAAATAACATTATTATGATTATATATATTCTTTTTCTACTTAGATACCTGAAATAGATTATGAACTGAATTGAACAATGTTTGCAATACTATCCATTATACAACCACACCAACTTATTCATATATCTCATTATGGATAATTTATTTAGGGGAAAACATTCCCTACATAATAATATTAATATTCCAAAGACTTGGAGAGATCATAATAACCACATGGGTCACTCAACCAAAATTACAATGATCATCAATGATGATCAGAATATTTTTATTGATGAAATAAATTGTCTATATTTTATCTTGCACAATGATGAGCCCAATTAATTATGTATCAACTATTTCCACTAAATAATGTTTAGAATGAAAATTATGTCCATAAAATGATTCATAAGTAGTCATGTATATTGAGGCCTGATAAATTTTATTATATAAGAACTCCACTAAGGGTATACGATCCTACAATGATCAATAAAAATATATATTACATGACCTAAACTTATTATCCAACATCTAGATTTTCCATTCTTATTTTCCATCTATTTTATGATGATAAGCCATACTCATAGTAACCTATGTTCTTAAGGATTAGTGAAAGGATTTCAAAAAAGGGATATAATCTTAGGGTATCTATATGATACAATCAAGACTCAAATGAAAAGAATATTTAAAATTTCTTTAATGTATACTTTCAAAAATTATTCCATTAAGTTTTTTTCATGAATTAAGAAGAATTAAGATGACTTTGTGAGTTTATCCAATATCACCCATATGGCAACGTGTTCAGTAATAGTCCTTGCTATACATATTAAATACTAATGGAAATATTCCCCAAATTAAAAATGTGAATAAGAAAAGACTACAACATACATGTTGTACATATGTGATCTACCTTTATGGCACTATGTTTAGTAATAGTCCTTGCTATACATTTTAAATACTAATGGAAATATTCTCCAAATTAAAAATGGGAATAAGAAAAGACTAAAACATACATGTTGTACATATGTGATCTACCTTTACCTACTTAAAAGATATGCATCTCAATACATTCTCAACTACACCACATTTGATTCCAGCCCACAAAAAATATTCATTAAATTATTTATAAATCTTATAAATCATTAGGTGAGCAATCCATATCAATTGGTGGTGGGTAGTATGAATTTGTTCCAAATAATATAAATGTATATCCATGTGATACCTAAACTACAACATTGAACTCTCATTGAGATTCCATCCATCAATAGTCTCCGCACTATTGAGTTGTGTCCTCGAAGAAACACATTCAGGATCAGATGTTGAATAAGAACATAGCCACTCAACCAAATCAAGAACAAACGAAAATGAAAATAAAATTGCAACATCACCTTGGTCCAAGAAATCTAGATGAACATTGTAGCACCACAATATTTTTTAAGAGAACACTATGTTTGATATTATATGTTACACCGAATATTGAGCTTAACAAATGATTGGATATTATTATTTAATTGTTATAGTTATCACCTAGCCATTATACTGGGTAGAATTAATGAGATAAACTAAATAATGAAAAAATTATTTACACATTCTTATAAAATTAATTCTTCACTTATCAATTAATTATAAATAATCATAAAAATCAAATTGAACATAAATGATTTATTTTTATAAAAAACCATGTTTATTTCCAGAAGGGAATTTTATCATAATAAATTAAAATAACCACTATTACTAAATGACCATAAATAAATTAATATATTATATATTCAATAATATATATCAAAATTTATCCAATAATATTGAGATGATTGAGATAAGAATAAATCCATTTTTAAGAATTAAGGTTACATTTTTATAAAAGACATTTTATGTACCTTATAATGGATCACCTATTGTAAGGCCCTGATCCTAGTTACCCAAAGTTAGTGCATTATTACATAACATTGGAATTATCAAAATATATCATGTCTCTAAGGGCCGATTAGTTTAGTATCCTTAGAATCACTAGATACATTCATAAAGTATTACATTACATCATAAAGTAAAAAACATCATCAACATATTGTCTTCATATCCCCTCATACTATCCCTACAGGTCATTAATAAATTACTTCTTCACATCCTAGGAAAAATAAAACATTGAAAGGGGTGAGATCAGATTCTCAGTAAGGACAACAATATAGAGGAAACTTTCATAAATAATAATAAACATTTAAGGAAAAGTATAAATAAAACAAAAGATTTTTAAACTTGAACTTCAACATAATATGGAAAAGATAAAAAGAAATAATTCCATTTACTTATACACATTGATATTCTACTAGATGAATAAGCACATGAAATATGAATAACAACATTCATAATGATGGAATGAATAATTCCAGACTACCATAACCACATAGTCAAGGACTTGTGGTGAGACTACAAATAAGATTTTGTCAAGGACATTTTCCAATATACTAGTTTGTCTCATGAGACCTACCGATGCATCGAGGAGCTCTAGCGGGCTCCACCCTCACTTATTAAGTCTAATGCATTCCTCATATGAACATGTTTAAACATAAAATACACATTCGTATTAAAACTAGCATACAAAATGTCAATACATTATCCATAAACCATAAATGGTATAAAAAATAACACATCCACAGTAAAAAATATCAAAAAACCTTCAATAAAATATGGATGTTTTGTATCATAAAAATTAAAATTCAAATAAGCTTAAAATCCATCAAAGGATGTTGATATAGATTAAATCAAAACTATTTCAGAGAAATATATCTCTTTTTTGAAATCATTTAAAAGTCACATAATTATAAAATAAAACATTTACTTTTAAAATATTCTTATAAGATTATAAGGGAAGCATGGACGATTTTATAATGGTAGAAAATAGCCGAACCCGCCGTATAAGTTAAAAAAGAAATTCTTACCCTAATTCTGTCGAAAAGGTTAAAAAGGACCCTGTTTGGAAAAAGATAGAATGATTCCTTTATAAACTTCTTATAAAAATCCAGAATGGGTATAAATGAATTTTAACCCATAGTCTGTAAAATAGTAACAATGACTTGAAATTCATTTTTAAGAAACGTGGATGTGGATGATAAAAAGGTCCTAGTAGATAATTACGTATAAACAACCTCGGATAATGAAAAGATTATGAAATAAACCCTTACCTTGGACTTTTACTTAGTCAATGGTATTTGAATATCATGTATAATAGTTAAATCATTTTTATTAAGTTATACAAGAACCATGTACATAAATATTATATCATATATGATCTTCTATTAATGCTTTGTTAATAATATTTTAGTATTATAATCATTTCGTGTGTTAACTTACTTGTTTTCTTTTATATGTTTTGTTACATAAGAAGTGTTTGTTATGGGAAGGTTGTACCTAATTCATATACATAATTATTTCAAGTACTAAAACATTATTTTTAATCATAAAATGAGAATTATACTAGTAAGGATACGATGGGGAATGAATCTCATCACGTTCGTGGAGACGGTAGTCCGTACGTATGCACAAGCGATAATATCATTCTTTTGATATTAAAATAATATATAATTGTATGGTATATACTATATAAATAATCATTATCTTGTTAAACTTATTATTTAAATTAATTAAAAATCATTATTATACCCATCCAAATAATAATGTATTGAATACCAATTATTCCATGAAGTGGAGACGGTAGGCCGTACATATGCACGTATGGTGAAATGCCATTAAAAGGATGGATAGAATATTTAATATGGTTGTATCATATTTATAATTATATAATATAATATAAAATATACTGGAGTTATTATTTTATATTAGAAATATCAAAGAAAGAAGAAGTTGAACAAGAAATGAATTTGAAAGAGGGTTGTGAAAACATTACCTCTTCTTCAGGTTCTTACTCTTGATTTGATCAAAAGGGATCATTATGATGGATTTATGATAATAAAAAGTCCTATAGTATGAAGTCAAGGAAGATAAGAGAATATTTGGGCAGGTTTTGGCCATGAAAAAAGGCTTTGAAGTTGTAAATTAGAGAGAAGGGGGAGTTCCCATTTATAAGAGGGGTGAGGGGAACCTTTGGAAAAGAAAGAAATATTATTTTATAATAAATTCATAGTCGGTTTATAATAGCTAAAAAGTTTTTAATTTAAAGTTTAAGGTGGTCATGGGTCGAAATCCTATCAACCATTATATTTTAGACAGGTATGGGTCACTATATTAACCTTATCATTTATATTTAACTCTTATTTAATAGTTTGACATTTACCATGTATCTTTGTATTTTTATATTATATAGTTAATAAACATAAAATATAACTAAATAAGACCCCAAAGTGATCTGTTAATTATACACCTATCTTTATATAAGAATCTGGGCCGAACCGTATTTTTTTAGGAATTGTAGTCAATAAATAATATAATATTTGTTTTAAAAACACTTTTTTGTAAATTTTGACACTATTTGGTATTTGATTTTTTTGAAACAAATAACATCATGATTACTTCAAGAAAACATAATTAAATAAATTATATAATGTTATATTAACCTATAAAATTAGTGTAATTCATAAAAAGTCTTAAATTACATTTATTTGGATATTTATAATATCAATTATTTTAATATTTCATTAAATAAGAAATTACTACATCACCATTGTGTCACATATAAATTAAATTATTTAATTTCTAAAAATTATAAATAAAATACCATTATATAGGAAACCTTTTTAGCTTTCTAAATAATATTTATAATTGAATTTATCTTATGTATTACCCTATATTAATAATGTTTCAGTAATTAAACATTGATTTTTTCTCTTTTTACACTTCTTTTAATTAAATAATAGTAAATGTCCTAATCTTATCCAGGTTGACCTAAATGATAATATTTTATTTCTAAGGTTATTTTTTGGTCGAGATACACTTTTCCAATATTATTCGCACATGTGCTAGTTAATACTAATATCATTTTTACCCTTAATTACCCTATTTACTTTTAACCATGGTGAATAAAAGTAAAAGGTTTCTATTCACAAAAAATAGGTTTTATCATATTAAACCATATTTTACTCCATGATATTAACCAGGTCTCTCATATTTACAAAATTTCACTCACAGAAGCGGTAAAATTATGTTTTATGTGAATTTGAAAAATTTTCCTAGGAGGTGGGTAAAAGACGGTGGAAATTTAAATAAACTTTTTATATTTCAAAATTTATTCTAAACGAAATCCAATGAATTACATTGAACATATATAGGTATTATATATATATTTTTACCTTAATAAATATTAAAAAAATTATTTAAAAAAATTTGGTTTTAAACTATAACTCAGTGTTTTTTCACTATTAATAAAAAATTGAATGTTTTCATAGAAATTTCAAAAATTAACCCTAAGATAATTTTTCTATTTAGAATCAAAAAATGAAGTCCATTTTGAATTATAAAATTTATAAAATTTCAAAATGTGGGTTTTATTATTCATAACGGCTTGTTAGATGGGTTGTGGTGTGTATTAGAACTCAAAGTTGCATACAACACACACTACTGTATTATTCAAAGAGAAGTGTACCGTGGAAGCTTGGGGTGTTACATTCTACCCTCCTTCAAATAATTTCATCCTAGAAATTTTTAAAATTGGGCTTGGGAATATAATGGAAAGTCCCACATCAGAAAAATATTCAATAAAACTATCACCATAAAATAATGAAAGAGGAGTATAAAGGTCACCCAAGATAAATTATACTAGGATTACATATAAGAAAACATGGATATGGAAGATAAACTAAGTGTCAAGTCCTGATGGAGATGGATAGAGAACATGATCAGGAAAAAGATAACAACGAGAAAGCCACAAACTTGTGATGTAACAAATAGTTATTAGTTTCCCAGCAGGAAAAGTATACTGAAACCATTTTTTAAGTTAAATTACACAAATATTAGGAATTAATTTAAAATATTTATTAAGAAAATAAAGAGATATACTTAATTTTTAAGTAGAGTTCCATTCTTTAATATATTTCCACCACTAACTCATTTTTTTAATGATGAGTATTCAGGAAGACTTGGTCACACTAGAAGAGCTATAATAAACTTATATAGAATCACATGATCCACGAAGGATAAACTATATATTTACCTTGACTTTATAGATTTATGAAAAACAAAACAGTTAGTACAAGATCTGATGATCCCCCAAAAGGATATTTCTTTAGAGAAAGAAACACTAATCTTAATTTCTAAAATTAAACCAACAATACCCCAAAGTTAAATAAATACCATTCAATAAACAATTTTCCTTATAATCCTTCAATATAATCCAAACTAATATTTAAACCCAAAACATAGAAGAATTTGGTTATGTAATCTTCCACGTTAAGTTGTATCTCCAAATGACTTCAACTACTCTTAATGTCACATACTTAAAAGTAATTAACCTAATCACATATTCTATATTATAGGTTAATAATTTCCATGAATAACCTAAATAACTATAAATCCACAATAAAAACATAGATAAAAATCCACCATTACTCCTCAAATGAAATCCCATAGTAATTTAGTTTCCTTGGGAATATAGTGTTCCCAACAAAGAGATCATCTTACAAAATAATATTTATCATTTAATCACCAAATCATTTTCCTAAACTAAGGGTATTCATTTGATAAGACATAATATCCCAAATCAACGTATTATTGATAAATAAATTCATTTAACTAAAAATAATTAGTCACACTAACTAGGGACATCATGTATTCTTGTGGTAGGTGATAAATCCCTATCCCACTTTGGTTGTGGGTTCGATTCCTATAGTTTTTTCTGACACAACATGTTATCACACGGTCTTCATGTTTTCATTTTAGAAAAACTATATTTTATAACATTACCAAAATGAGATAAATTCCTCAAAATAACCATAAAATAATTTTAACCAGAAATGTTTTCTCATACATTTTATTTTAATCAAAAAATATAATAACTTGTAATTTCCTCAAACCCATTGATCATATAAAACCAAATGGTTTTTTATAACAATATCTACAAGGGAAAAGATAAGTCTTCCTCAAATATCATTCTCACATGGAGAACTGCAGGATTACAAAAACAAGTGAAAATAATTCCAAAGTAATCCCATCAACAAGGAGCACTAATACATTTAAACATTTATCCAAAAATTTATTTCCACATAGCTACATATTTGACCATGAAAATATCCTATAGAATAGGGAATTCACTTGGGTAATGTCTAGGTCCCCTACATTTACGAAAAATGACTGTAAATGAATTTTTGGGACCATTTTTATTTTCTTCAATAGTACTCTTCATTTTTCCTCGACAATTCTTCACATTATGTCATTCTTTCCTGCACGTAAAGCATTTATTTGTTCTATTGAGACACATTATTGGGTGTCTCCTTCCACATTTCATGCATGATGGAAATTTAGGATTATTTTCACCGTGGTCTCCAGTGCTGGAGCTCTTATCATTCATCACCTTTCTCTTCTATGTTGAGTGCGGGAGTTGGTTAATATATGTGTTATTGATCATATTTTTGGAAAACTGAATTGGCATGAACATGATATCTTTTACACCTATCAACATTACATTTTTTTCTCATTTACACAACCATTACCACCTTGTACATAATTCTCAAAGTTACTATATCTTCCTTGGATGCCAACCATTGACTAAAACCAGAAAGCATTGTGTGAGTAGTAGTAGTCATAAAATCATTTAGAGAATATCATGAAACTATATTCTCAATTTGAAACACCTTAGGATTAACCAAGTTCAAATACATTAAATTGGGATGTAAATAAAATTTAAATTATCTTAAGTATATCCCCCGGGAGTGTCATAACCAAGAGTGAAGCACGGCCCATTGTCGTGCACCAGTTCACGTTCGAGTCAATCTCAAAGCTTTGTTTTTGGGTTTTACCCCTAGGTGCATCTGTTCTAGAGCCACCGCTACCTTCTCATATCCAAAGAGGGGGGTATTGCTTGGAAAACTGACAAAATCTATACAATACCAAAATTCTAGGAAGTTCTTCTATACTAATCCTCAATGTCTATCTTATGGATATGTGCTCTAATCAGAGTTTATCTAAATCTAGTTTCCAAGGATTCTAATAAAATTCTTCTGATACCAAATATAACGCCACAAGCCCAGTTACCCAGAGTCAGTGCATTATTACATAACATAGGCATGATTATAAAAGATCATTTCACAAAAGACTGATTAGTTTAGTAGTCTGGGATTCACAAGATACATTCATAAAGTCATACATTACATCATAAATTAAAAATAACTACAAGAACATATTGTATTCATATCCCCTCATAATATTCCTACATGTCATTAATAAATTACTTCTTCACATCCTGGGAATAATAAAACATTGAAAGGGGTGAGCTCAGAAGCTCAGTAAGGATAACAGTATAGCAGAAATATTCATAAATAAGCATAAACATTTATAGAATTGTATAACTTAAACAAAATACTTTTATACATGAAATTAAGCATAATATGGAAAAGATAAAATTAAATAATTACATTTACTTATTTAAATGGATATTATACTGGTCAAATAACCAAATGCAATATCAATAACAACTTTCATAACGATGGAATGCATAATGCAAGACTATCATAACCACATAGTCAAGGCCTTGTGCAAAGACTACAAAGAAGATTTTGTCAAGGCCTTGTTCCAAGACACTAGTTTGTCTCATGAGACCTACCGATGCATCAAGGATCTATAGAGGGTTCCAACCATAACTTATTAAGTCCAGTGCATTCCTCATATGAACAGGTATAAACATAACATAAACATTCGTATTAAAAACAGCATATGAAATGTCAATACATTATCTAGAAAACATGATTGTTATAAAAATAACACATCCAAAGTAAAAAATAATACAAAACATTAAATAAAATAAGGAAGTTTTGTATCATAATAAATTACATTCAAATAAGCTTAAAATCCATCAATGGATGTTGGCATAGATGAAATCAAAACTATTTGAGAGAAATATATATATTTTTTGAAATTATTTAAAAGTCACATAATTATAAAATAAAACATGTACTTTATAAAAATTATATATTTTTGTAAAGGAATCTTTGACGATTTTATAATGTTAGAAAATAACTACACCCACCATATAAGTTAAAAAAGTCATTCGTACATTAATTCTGTCGAAATGGTTAAAAAGAACCCTGTTTGGAAAATGATAGAAATATTCCTTTATAAAATTCATATAAAAATTCGACAAGGGTATAAATGAAATTATCCCATAGTCTGTAAAATAGTAAGAATTATTTGAAATTAATTTTTAAGAGACATGGATGTCGATGATAAAAATATCCCAGTAGATAATTACGTATAAACAACCTCAGATAATGAAGAGATTGTGAAATAAACCCTTACCTTATACTTTTCCCAAGTTGATGGTATGCAAACCTTCTATATAATAGTTAAAAAATTGTTATTAAGTTATAAAAGAAACATTTATATAATTATGATATCATATATGATCTTCTATTAATGCTCTGTTATTAATATTTTAGTATTATCGTCGTTTCAGGTGTTAAATTACTCATTTTATTTTATATGTTTTATTACATAAGTCGTGATTTTTATTTATTTGTTGTATCTTATTCGTATAAAGAATGAAATCATTTCCATTAAAATTATTTTTAATCATAAAATTAGAATTATACTTGTATGGATACGATGGGCAATCAATCTCATCGCTTTCATGGAGACGGTAGTCCGTACGTACGCACGAGCGATAATATAATTCTTTTGATATTCAAATCATATATAATTGGATGGTAAATCAAATATACATAATAATTATCATATTATACTTATTATTTACATGAATTAAACATCATTATTTTACCCATCCAAATAATAAGGTATTGAATAACAATTACACCATGACGTGGAGATGGTAGGCCGTACGTACGAACATATGGTGACATGTCGTTAAAAGGATGGATAGAATACTGAATATGGTTGTACCATATTTATAATAATATCATAGTATAAAAAAGTTACTGGAGTTATTATTTTACAATGGAAATAACAAAGAAAGAAGAAGTTGAAGAAGAAAGGAATTTGAAAGAGGGTTGTGAAAACACTACCTCTTTTTTGAGTTCTTCCTTTTCATTTGATCAAAAGGGCTTCTTAGGATGGATTTCTGATCAAAATAAGGCATCTAGGTTGAATTTAGGGAAGTTGAAAGAATATTTGTGCAGGTTTTGGCCGAGACTAAAGGCTTTGAAGGTTTAAATTAGATAGAAGGGGGATTACCCTTTTATAAGAGGGGTGAGGGGAAGCTTTGGGAAAGCTAGAAATATTATTTTATAATAAATTTATATTCAGTTACTAATGTCTTAAAAGTAGATTATTTAAATTTTATGGTCTAGGTGGGTCAAAATATTTTCATCCAATATATTTTAGACATGTTTGAGTCACTATATTAACCTTATCATTTATATTTAACTCTTAGTTAAATAGTTTGACAATTTCCATGTCTCTTTGTATTTTTATATTATATAGTTAATAAACATACTATATACCTCCAAGCGACCTCCAAGTGGTTCATTAATGAAGAAAATATCATTATATAAGTCTCATGGCCGAACCTTATATTTTTAGGAATTTAATATTAATTAATAATATAATATTTGTTTAAAAACTCTTTTTTGTCAATTTTGCACTATTTTGTATTTGATTATTGTGAAAATTATAAAAGAATGATTAATTCCAAAAAAAACATAATTAAATCAATACTAACATGTCATATTAACCTATAAAATTATTTTAATTCATAAAATCGCATAAATTACATTTATTTGGATATTTATAATATCAATTATTTTAATATTTCATTAATTAGGTAATCAGTGTATCACCATTATGTCATAAATAAATTTAATTATTTAATTTCTAAAAATTATAAATTAAATACCATTATGTAGTAAATATATTTATCTTTATAATGAATATTTATAAACTAATTTATCTTTTGTATAACACTATATTAAAAATTCTTTAGTAATTAAACATTCATTTTATCTCTTTTAACTCTTCTTTGAATTAAATAATAATAAATGTCCTAATCTAATCCATGGGGAACTAAATGATAATATTTTCTCCCTAAGGTTACACTTGTCCAATAGAATTAGGACATGTGTTAGTGTAATATTAATATCATTTTTACCCTTAATTGCCCTATTTACTTTTAACTGTGGTAAATAAAAGTAAAAAGTTACTATTCACCTAAAATTATTTTTATCTAATTGAACAAAATTTTACTCCTTGATATTAACCGTGTCTCTCAGATTTTAGAAATTCCACTCACAGATTCTATAAAATTATTTTTTATGTGAATTTGCAAACTCTCCCAAGTGGGGGGTAAAATACAGTGAAAATTTCAATAAAATTTTTATATATCTAAATTTTTTCTAAACTAACTCCATTTAATTAAATTGAACATATATAATTATTATGTGTATATTTTGACCATAATTAAATTTAAATAAAATAAATAATTATTTAAATAAAAATTTTGTTTTAAACTAAAACTTAGTGTTTTCACTATTCATCAAAAATTGAATGTTTTCAGAAAAATAACAAAAATTCACCCTAAGATAATTTCGATATTAAAAATACAAAAATGAAGTCCATTTTGAAGGATAAAATTTATAAAATTTAAAAAATTGGGTATTACTATTCATAGCAGCTAGTTTGATTGGTTGTGGTGCGTGTTAGAACTCGAAGCTGCATATAACACATGTTGCTGTATTACTCAAAGAGAAGCATACCGTGGAAGTTTGGGGTGTTACACCCATTTTAAAACTAAAATTTTATACTTTTATAAATTTTATTTCAGAAAATAAAAATTATTTTTTAAATAATTATATTATTTACACACGGAGAATTTTTTGTATTTTTGAGAAGTTTCAGTTTTGATGAATAATAAAAATTAAAAAATTTGATAAAAAACAACTCTTCATCTAATTTATTAACAAGGAAATTTTATTTTCTTTAATATTAATTGATTATTTATACATACATGAATATAATATAGGTCATTTAAATAAATTTCAAATTCAAATTGGATAGAAAAATATTTCATACCTTTAAACTATTCAATTTAAAATTCCTCTTTTTTGGATATGTCTGTTGGATTATTATAAAATTTAATTTTTCCAATAATAAGAATTGACTTTTGTAAAATTTTGTCAATTATAGGAATCATAATTTTAATATTACGTAGTATGTCCATTTTTGTTTTTAGGGATAAAAAAATTATTGAGGTAAATAGAATGATTTCCCATGATGTAGAAAAAATATTGAAACATGTAAAATTTAAAAGTTAAATGCTTAAAATACCAATAATATACAAAATTTAATTAGTTTGGAGGTATTTATTAGCCTAAAATGATGATAAAATATTAATTATCATATGAATTTGGTGAAATTAATTGAAAATCAATGTTGTTGGCATTAATTTTAAAATCATCATTATTTAGTCACTTAAAACCACCCCTCCTCATATTTAAAAATCACACCTCACCACCCCATTTACCGTCAATATAACTTTTTCTCCTCATATATTGGCCAAAATATTTCCTCCCCACACACACCTTGTATAATTTCTGTTGGTATCACCCAAATACAAATTCCATGGTCTTTAAGGGATCCTTTAAAGAGGAGATATTCAATAGATACTTTTCTCAATGCACATATCTTAATTTGTTTTCATCCTCTACTTTCTCCACCCCTCCATCATCCATCAAAGAGTAATAAATCAAGAATCATGTCCATACTATAATTTTATGAATATTTTTTACTATATTATATCATTCCTCTTAATTTCCTTCTCTTATTCAGTGAAATAAAACTATTTTCAAGTTTATGTCGGTTAGTCACCTCTGTGATTAATTCTTTCATTCAATTTCCATTAATAAATTAATGGATAGTAATAAAAGAACTATTATAGATATAAAAAATTATTAAGTATATTATTACTTATTTCATGTTTTGAAACTAATATATAGACATAATAGTAAATAAAATGAATCTTGTTAATGATGTTTGGAAAAACCACAAAATTTAAACTAATCCTTTATTAATAACATTTTTCAAATGAATCGTCCTAAAGTATGAAATAAAAATGATAAGTGGAACAGCTATAACATATTTGAGTTCCTGAATACAATTTCTTTTTACTTTTGATGTTTTATTTCCATTTTATGGGAAAATTCATAATTATACAAAAAAACTGATCATGAATCCAAGAAACAAATTACATCAAAATAATGAAAATAATGACATATTATTAATGAATGGGTCTTATGATGCTATAAAAGAATAATAAATGTTGTTATAAATATGAATATATTTTTCTTGTGATTGTGTAACATTCATTAATCCTTTATAAAAAAGAAATATTGTAGGCAAATCTAAAGGTTAGGGTGAGGTATAATTTCTCTAATCCTCGGTTTACTTGTACTTGATATTTTCCTTAATCACCTCTTATATCTTCTGTGAGGTGTATATAGTAACCTCAATAGATCATTTCATTAATCTATATATTTTTATGTTATTCAATAATTCATTTGTAAATTATTACATTTGTGGGTAAAATGGTTTGAATAATTACAATGTATTAAAAGAATTTTTAAGCAATTTATTATTCATTAAGTTAAACATTTAATCCACTAATAATGTTGTACTAACATTATTTGTGAAATAACCACCACTAAAAATAATTTTTTTATTACAAATACAAATTAAGTAAGAAGTGTTAATCCTTACACAAAATAGATTCACAATGTTATAAAAGATCTCATAAAATGAATAAAGACAAGAATGATATTTTAAGAATTCAACACCCGATATAATTCGCAATAATGTATACTACCATAGATATCCTGGTCATCATTGATTATCCCTTTATAATGGTTTTCCATTCCTTCATAGGTTTGTATAAATTCCACTGTATTTTTTTTTAGTTTTTTATGCCTCATGTTATAATTTGGTCATGTTTTTTATACATACTTTAATCCTCATTTGTACCTACTCAATGTTGTCCCTCATGAATTTTTTATATATTATGTTTTATTTACACTTTTTTATTTGAATTTATATTGAATACACAAATTAAATTCAACTAATCATTTATCACCTCAGTAATTTGATATTTATAAGATCCGTTATTTTTTAAAAAATTAATCTTTTAAAGTATCCCTTTAAACTATATTTTTCTTAAATTAATGTGCTATATAAAATAAATAAAAAAATGTTTTACTACTGTACTATGATTTTTAATGATAAATTTACTCAGGTTTAATATTTAAACAATGGGTTGAGAGGTATATTTTCTTATTTTCTAAATAATGTTCTTTGAATATTTTATGACAAAAAAACAATAGGAATATTTTGTTGACATAAATGACCTGAGTGAAATATCCCACCACTATGATGCATCAATGTTTTAATGATTACATTACAATCATAAAAGTTTATCTTTAAAAATTACTTTTTCTTTTATAGAACCGCTTTCATTTAAAAATATTTCATGTTCAATTTAAAAAGGAAATTTTCATGATGAAATAATCCAGTAATCCCTCTAATGTATTTTATACAATATCTACATTACTTTTTTAATATTATATTTTTTATATAATATAATTATTTCATTAATCATATTTCATTAGATAGATTATGATCTGTTTGACTGTGGAATTTTTAATATTCCATATGATTATTTTATCCAATGTATATAGTTATTGATATTTTCATTTTTATTATTTACTCAAGTGAGGAATGTGTTGGACTGAGTCTATGATGGGTAAGGCTTACTATATACCTTCATTTTATATATAATGTATCGAATGGGACTTTTTAAATGATATGTAATACTCAATAATTTTTTTACATATTATATAATATGATAAATTTACAAAATATCGTGAAACAAATTAAATTTTATCTTATTAGCAATTAACATTACATTACTGTTCTATAAAACTAATTATAATGAAAAAAATTATTACCAGATAAAAAAATCAAATAGAAAGCAAGAAAGAAAAATTATAGATCTCCAAAATATATTAGAGTCATTTCAGTCCCTACAAAAACTAAATAAATAAAACAATATTCTAGTAAAACAATCAATATATTATGATAAATAAAATATATCCTTACGAGAAATTAATGTGAATTTTCGTTAAACTAATTATATTTTATTTGTTGGTTATAAAGGGAAATTAGATCATTGGGATTCATTTATTATATGACCATTGTTCAAGATGAACATTGGAAACTATACCATTGGTTGATAATGTTATCATCATAATTAGTTTTTATAAGTAGTAATGAAAAGGATAATTGATACAGAAGTATGAATCGATGGCCTTCACAAGTAGAGTGGTTTCATTTGAAGCCCATTTGTTTGTACATGGGAGGGAGGTATTATAAATGAGGTTTTCCCCTAACCAATAACAAACAGAGGTTCATCAACTCCTACTTCAAGTAAATATCCTATGACATAATTCCATGTTAGTAGTGATTACCACTTGATGGATTACAATATAGGCACCCCAAGAAACTACCACCATCACTCACCATACCCTTAGAGTATATGCATCTGTAATAAGGGTTTATGTGTCTAGACTGTAGTTACATAAAGTTTAAATTACGTTTTATAAATAAATTTTTTATTCAATAATTTTTTCTTAAGGATTTTTTTATAAAAGAAATATATGCTTAATAGAGATGAACTTGAAATTTTGATTTCTGGATGCAAGTAAAATATACTTACATTTTTAGGAAAATATATAAAATTTTCATAATAAATCAAGGTATTCGAAATATTATTAATTTAAATGAAATAGTAATTTATGACACCTTTATATATATAATAAATTATAAATAATGTTTATGATAACCTAGGAAATTTATTATTAGTGTTATAAATTTGAAATTTACATAAAACTAATATTTTGAAATAATTAATGATTTTTATATGAAATGGTAAAAATTATCACATATAGAGTATTTTTTTGATAAAATAATAATTATTTTTAAAATCATCATTTAAAAATAACATTATAGTGAATTTATGAGATGTTTAAAAAATACATCATTTTTCTTGAATAGTAATCAAAATTCAATTTTATGGTTTCAATATATTTTATGACATAATATTTATGTAATAATAATATAAAAATTATTTAAATATGACCCATCACATTAAATATGATATTTTATTAATATTTTTTATTTTTATATATTTTAAAATTTTCGAAAATTAAAAGTGAATTTCTAAATTATAAAAATAAAAATTTTATTTTTAAAAACATTACATTCTAGAATTTGTACTATTCCTTTCCAAATTAAGTATTAAAATGAGTGTTTGGTTCCTATTGATTAACATAAATTGAAATGTGATTCACGTTTCCATAACCATTTTCAATAACCATGTGTAATCCAATGGTTGTTCATTTTACACAACCTAGTTTTCCAATACCTATATTTGGAAATTATTAAACAATTATTTTATTATTGTAATAAATACCCACCCATTTTACCTCTTTCCTTCACCCACAAACTAACCTCCAAGAATATATTGTGTTTTTTCTCACAAGGAGTCCCCAAATGTGTCCTCAATCCTCTAAGGATCTATTCCTCAAGATTTAGGACTAAATATCCTATGTAATGGAAATTATCACTTCTATTTTCCATCCATGATCCCTATTCATGTGGTATGTCTTCAAAGTTCAAAACAATGTTATCTTGACCACTTTCTATTATTAAATTACTGTAAGATTTGTCTTTATAAATGGATGAACCTTACCCCCTCCCATTTTACCATTTTCTAAAACAATATTTTATACCTCTCATGATGCCACATTTACATCCGAAATTTCCCTCATTTACACAATAAATTCACTATTCCATTTTAATTAACTTACAAATCCATTTTTCTTTTCAATGACCATTCAACTAGATATAAAAATGACTTTTTGATTTCGGTATTTATATATATGATTCACATATATTCTTCCATGTGTTAAAAATTATCTATCTTTATGGTCTTTAAGCACTTTTGTATGCTATAATTTTGATAAAAACCCCATTATTTATTTCCCCATGGTTAATTAATGAAATGTAATATTATGATCTATCTGTATCACAGGAAATTAGAAAATTTGACTGGTGTACCCTGGTAGTTCTCCAATACATTAGGTTAGTAATTTATTATTCAAAGATAATATGTTTTACGGTTCCATGGTGAATTACCTTGGAAATTTATATTTATAATATTGTGGTGAAATTTCTTTGTTATATTATTATTATTTCTTCATATAAAATATTCAGCCAAATTTCCATTTTATTATTAATGTTTTTATCATTATCATACATATAGTTTTCTATCCTTATTATTATGACTCGTGTTCTTATTTATATATCTCAATATCACATAATAAATGTTTCCCCTTCTAATTCTCCTACTAGGTCTCTTGCTCACAACAATCCTTTTATGTATCTCCCTAGGTTATAAGATGTAGTAAATGTAACTTAGGGTGAACCAACGATGATGTATTTCAAGTCAATTTAGAATAATATTTTATGTTTTTATCTATTATATTGCATATTTCCATGAATGTAAACATTAAAAGTTCCTTTGTGTTAACCATGTAATGAAAATTTATATAATAAAACGGATGATACCATAGTTGGTATAAAAATATTGTTTAGTATGCTGTGCAAATTAGGACTTGAAAATGTTAGGAATAACCCTATGATAAGATCTAAATATAGGAAAAAAATCCTTGTATTTTGGAGGAGTACTATGTAAGTTGTTTCTTGGTAATTAAATCCTTATCTGGATATGAACAACAGGATGTGGCTCTACCATATATGTTCCCAGGGGTAACACACAAAAACACTACATTGAGTTTGAATCGAATGAAAATGGGCCATAATAATAGTCCTTGATTCAGTCATGGTTTGATACTCCATGGGGATATATTTAAATAATGAAAATATATTTATAAACTATTGTGAATAATATATAAAAAATGTAATTATTATTTTGGGAAATTCATAGAATATATAATAATTTCCTTTGAAGACATAAAATCCCTCTACAATTATATGATTTATAAATATAACATTTTTCTCATTAAGGATATGTTCTTTTAGAGAAATGGATTGAAATATGTGGAATTGTGTAAATGATGATTTTAATAGATGATGAACTGACGAAATTCGGTAGGAATATGAAATTGAAAATGTCATGAGCATGGTGAATCATCTATCTTGAGTTGTGAAAAATAAATTGAATTAAATCATGGGGATATATTCACCTCAAATTGTAAAACATTCCCTTGATCCTTTCATGCGTCAATGACCACCTTCTTTAAAGGGATCTAGGAACCTATTGATTGATAAACAATGGATAAGCTATATAGAAAAGATGTTTTTTTATACTATATTTTTTGAAGTAAGAGAATGTATCCCTAAAATTATACTACATGGAAGGACAATATTCTCAATTATAGAAACTGATTGAAAATAATAATCCAATAAAGAAGATCTATGTTATGGAGTGGGAATATTTCATTAGATTTTATTTTTTTAATAATATTTCTCCCATTTGACGAGAACAAATATGGGGATGGAATTCCATGAACTAAAACACAAATAAAATTTATCCATGAGAATCTATGAGATGAATATTACAAGACTTCCTTGATACACCTATATCATTGTTACTAATCCAAATTGAATGGTTTATAGACACATTATTGTCTAATTCCCAATCTACAAAAGAATCAATAAAATAAAGATTATTGATGCTATGATGATATGATGAAGAGTTATATGAATATTGAATTGGAGTTTGTAGAGACGAAATTGATATATAGATCAAATGATAAGAAGATAGAAATGGAGCCAAACTTAGGGAACATTATTGATCATATAAGAGGATGACTGAATGTGAACCATCCCATGTAAAACAAATGTGGGAAGATGAATTAAGGAAACTACAGTCATGGGAGAGTAAAGAGATACAAGTGGAGAAGAGATGACCATATAGATCAGAACTATCATGTTTAGGGGAATCTGTAACTACTCAACACTAATGAACAACATAATATTATATAGGACCAACTATAAGTTCAATTCATCATGTGATGAAATATTGTGAACTTTTCCAATCAATTTACAAATCTAATGATAGTGGAAGGAAAAATCCATCAACCTTATGATGGGCCAAGGGAGAATGTAACACACTGAGAATTTATAAAAGATATTCATTTTAATTTCATTGATGTATTATGTTGTACGCTACACCAATATTATCTTGCAATATACGAAACACCGTATTAACTTGCAGTATATGAAACCCTGACTTGGCTTTCATTACACGCAATCGTGACCTTCCTCGGTAGCGTGTGTTGTACGCAATACCGGGTTTTACTAATCAACGATATATTTTTATAATATAGCCTTTATGAATAGTATTAAATAAATTTTTAATTTTATAACATTATTATCCATCATATACATTTTCTAGAACATGGTATAAGAACAAAATAATTTTTTTGGGTAAAATGCGTATTTTTTAAAAAAAATATATGTTTGCCACCTTTTAATAGAGCACCCACATTAAATATAGTTTTTAACATGTTTATATATTCAATTTGATAAAATAAAATTCTTCTTTGGAATCAGGATATAAAAATTTACTTTGGATAAAACTTTCATATTATTCTGATAACTTTCATATTTTAATGAATAGTAAAAACACGCTATATTTTAATTAAAAACAACTTTTTTCCTCATAATAACTTATGTGGTTAAAGTATAATATTTAATGGTTTTAAATTATAAATATAATATATTTTCACCATTTAGTATAATGTATGTCATTAGCATTGATTTTACCTTGAATTCGTAGGTTAAATCAATTCAATCTTTTGCAATGTTTTAAATAAAAACCCGTTTTCTTTCGAAAACGAGATTAATTTTAATTTAATTTATGAAACTTTTGTGTATAGAATTTGGAAAAATGGATTTCATATTTTGAATCAATGGGTCCAAATTCTGTTAATAATCTACTTTTTATTTTTGGCCATTGTGAATAGTAACTACGGTAATTTTTTATTTACTATAATTAAAGGTAAATTGGGTAATTAAGGGTAAAAATAAGAATATAAAATTACCACAACACTTGGAAAAATAATATTATATGACTAAGAGTCGACCCATATAACCTAAGGGTCAGATTAGATTCATTTAATGGACTTTTTTCCTTGAAAATAATTTAATTATTATTAAAACCAAAGAAAGTGACAACATGTCACTCTCTTAAATCATATAAGTATATTAATATTAATTTAGTGATAAACTTCATGAAACTTCATACATGCATAGTTTCCAAAAAGATAATAAAATTATCTACATCATATGAATTTATTTATAAATTTTATGGATTAAATAATTATCATTAATTGTGACACAATAGTGATGCAGAAATTGTTTATCGTGTGAAAAATCAATAATATTGTTTTTATTAAACTAATATTGACCATAAAATGCCCAAAACTGAGACCGAAACTTATCATTCATGTAACTTTAGACCATAAGCATCCAATAGTCTAATATTTGACCATTTGGAGCCTTATAAAATCGATTATGACACTTATAATATTTTGTTTTAAATGATTCCAAAGTTGTCACCTTCATAATTTAATAAAGATAACAATTTACATGTTGTTATTTTAAGATGATAAATTCGAGTAAAATTATTATTAAAAAATCATTGATATTTATCATCACCGAAGGATTTTATTTTTAATTTTTACGCAACAAATAAGTATATTAAAGAGGAATTCAAAAATGTTGTACTAATTATTATATTAAGAGATATACCAAATAAATGGTTTTAAAAATATCAAAATAAATATTATATTAACTATTTAATGTACTACACTAATTTTCTAGATTACTATGCCATGTTAGGAACCTATTAAATATTTTAGTTTGAATATATCTATTGTGTGGATTTAATTTAAATTCAAATAAATGAATATTGTCAAAATAGACACTATTGATATTTTATAAAAATAACATATTATTAAATTGTTTAAAAATCACAACAATATTTAAAAATTATAAATTGAAATTTATATAGTCTATAATTTCATAAATCGTCTAATTGTGGATAACTCATAGCACTTAAGTAAATATTTATAACAATTTAAAATTTAAAATCATATTACCACAAATAAACTTTAATGGATTAAATAAGGATAAATCAAGGTGATAATGTTTAAAATAAATTTCCTACACGTCTAAATTTTATTGTTTGATGAGATTACAACCCTATCTCATCTAATCATATAATTGAGTAATTTTTGGATGTTTTTATGTGGGGTTTAAATTTATATTAAACTAATATTTCTAAGAATTACAAAGGTTCCCCTATCCTCCATTATAGAAAGGAACCTCCTCCCTCTCTTCCTCACACCTCTTTGAGCCTTCAAGCTCGACCAAACCCTGCCAAAGTCTCTTCTACACTTCCCTAGAAACATCCTAGAGGTCCTGGTCTTCTTAAAAGAAATATTTTATTGCCCTAAGATGAGGTATCAAAGAGGCTCTTCAAAGAAGAGGAAATGTCTGTTACCGATTCTTTCAACTTTATTTCTTCTTCCACTTCTTCTTATTTAGTTGTTTCATTATGAAGTAATAACATAAGTATCAATAATATACTGATATGTTATTATATGTATGAAACAACCCTATTTCACCATCTATCCATCCTACGGAAAATGAAATCACCGCGCTTGCGTACCTACGGAATACCATCTCCACGCTGTGGTGTAATCTGTTTTTCCAACACCACCTTACATGGATGGGTATAATGGTGTAAAGAATAACTATACATAGTTATTATCACATCATATTTATTCTGATATATTGTATCATTCCCTCTAATTCAATTCAATAATTATCGGAACGATATCATCGCTCGTGCATACGTATGAACTACCATTTCAACGACGCGATGAGATTCATTCTCAATGATTAACCATTCATGAATGATTATAAAGTATATATAATAAGTAATAATGAAATATATGACATAATAATAATACTGGATTTATGTATATATATTTATGTCATCAAATTAATTCCATTCATTTCAATAAGGAAACGAAAACATCGTTCATGCTTACGTACGACCTACTGTCTCCATGAACGGTGTATTTCATTCCAATTATCGATCTATCATATATATATATATATTCTGAATATTTATTACATATAAATCATGTTTTACATTCTGGAATTAAGTTAATAAGGCTATAAGTAATAATATCATGAACAACAAGTCCAGACATGTGTGATAAATAAAACGATTTTACCCAAAACGCTCTTTAACATGGAATTTACAAAAGAACGGGTAATATAAAGTCCTAAGTGAACCATATATGATATCATAATGATGAATATGATTTTGTAATAAGTCAATGAAATTATTTAAATCATTATACAAGACGTTCGGAGATGTACGAAGAATATCGGAACTAAGGTAAGGGATAATTTTGTAAATCTCATTTTTATCCGAGATTGCTTATTCGTAAGTATTTACTGGGGTTATTTCTATCATCTATGTCCATGTTTTATAAAAGTTTTTTCATGTATGTTTAAATTACTTTTACCCATTTTTCGATTTTTCTACCTGGTATGTAAGGAATCTTTCTTCTGTTTACATTATGAGGTACTTTTTGACTTTTCCGGCAAAAGTACGAGAAGAATGTTTTTTTACTTATACGGCATGAACAGAATGATGATGGAATGATGTTTATGAAACCCATTTTATTCTTTGGGATATGATGAATGATTTATGTTAATGTTTTGGAACAAGTAAGAATTATTTCATTATGAGATGGGTGGGACCTATATCTCCCTCCATTGCATTGGGTAAAGATTTTTATCTCATGAGATAGACATGGATGGAATGGCAAGTTAAACCGGTTCAGTAATACAAGACTAGAACGAGGAGTGAACTCGATTCAGACAGGGACTATGTCCACTAAGATGGTCTTGGCAGCAATTCCTTGGCTACTATGGAAATTATAACATGTGCTTAATGGTTGCCACAATTACATGTTTTATTCCCATGTTATTTTATCATTCTTATTGTTTCTTTATGATCTATGCCTTACGTACTTCCATGTTTTATGTCATTTCTCAATATTTTGATGTTTCAACATTATGTTCATTTTTTTTAAGTTCAAATATATATGATTTGTTTTATTTTACCCATGCTCACCCTTACTAAGAATTTGATCTCACCCTTTATATGTTTTCTTTTCCCCAGAGTATAAAGAAATATTTTAGGTATGAAAACAAAAGGGGAAGATCATTATGGGAGATGTTGAAGATCTTTCACCACGATTAGAATATTACGTTCCATGTTTCCCAAGACACTAAACTATTACGATCGATGTGCGCCTGTTTGGGTTATGTATTAGGTATTCCGCAAAAGTAATGTAGTGTCTATGTACGTCAAGATTTCGGGTCTCTATAGTTGGTATCAGAGGAAAGGTTTAGTCAACCTTTGGAAAATAGGATGTGAAAATGTTAGTGAGATCTCTAGGGATATTTCTATGGTATCTCTAGGGATTCCCCTTAGGATAAGTATACATATAAGATATAGTCTTAGAACTACGGTAACGATATTAGAATTTAACATAACATGTTAGATATTGAGGGTACTCCCCCTTTACTATGTTGTTTTCCATAACATGATTTTTTCCTCTCACAGAATTCTTTTTGTGGTTTAGTCAATGGAGGGAACCAGAAGGAATTCGGTTAACATTGAATACAATGAAAAAATTGGTGACTATGAGCAACAAAATTGCATAATTCCTAGAGAGAATAATATTGTGATTATGTTGAATCAGTCATCGCGATATATGATTAACAAAGTGAAATTTAGTGGTATGCCTAATTCATCAAATAAGAAGAATATAGACTTTTATGAATGTTCACATGTTGAGGAGCATAAGGAAAAGAAGATTGAGATTTCTAAAGAAGGGAAGAAGAACCTTGAGGAATACCTAAAATGGAGGGACAAACATTATCTGTGTGGAGAAAAGGGTCATAGAGTGACAGACTGTTATAGAGCTCAATGTCTTATTTGTGGAGAACATGGGTATTACCCAACTCAATGCCCTAACCTAAATAGTTACTTCTAAATCAAGGAAGGACTTATTCCCGGACAATCATTGAAGAGGATGGATTTAAGTGTTTATGTATTGGTATTCAAGAATAATATTTTTGAGGTAAATTTATGGTGTATTAGAATTTTTTTGTTAGTCTATTGTGGTTTTCAATATGTTTATGGTACCGGTAACCATGAAAAAGTGATTGAAATATTATTGGAAAGCCGATGACATGCACATAATGAAGGGATAATGAGAAAATTAAATGTTTGATAGTTTTCATGAGCTCATGACTAATATAAGGAGAAGGTTATATCATGGTTTGAGTATATAGAAACATTGGGATTTTTGTATGTGGAAAGAGTTAACTTTTGACAGCATTCATGTTTTCACTAATGTTTAATGGGTAGTCATTTTTCAAGAGAATACATGATTAACGTATTCACATGACCGGAATGTTTTCAACATGATATATGAGGGATAAATGATGGAATTCACGTGATTGTTATGTGACATTTCAAGTAATCATTTTCTTTATACTATGAGCTTAGGCCGAAGTATTTTAGATAAGCCGAAAGATTGGAATGGATTATGTTGGACATAAGATAGTATTGTTTAAGGATAGAACCTTTGTGGATATTATTGATGGGAAGTTATAGTAATGTAGTTATAGAAAAATGAAAACATGCAGGACGGGCGACAACCCATCGCGTCGGACAAGGCTGTGGAAATCAAACCCACAACCGAAGTGCGCCATAGGTGGAGAAATTAAAAAGTTTGTTGTAATCCCCATGTTTTAATCATATTCTTATGATATCAAATCCTGGTAATCCTGTTTAATCTGTATCAAATCATGCATAGATATAGTTGGTTAATTTTTTGCATTAAATAATCATACCAATGATTTTAATTACAATAAATCAAGTTTGATTATTGTAAATTATATTTAATTTGATCTATAATGAATATCCTTTATGAATGATCATTTATAATTCATTTTGTGAATATTATTACTTATGATTATATATATATATATTTGTCTAGTTCTGAGAAACCGTGAGTTTTCCACCAGGTCTGGTTTTCTATCAAAGGACTTATACACCGTAACCTATACACTGTAACATAGACACTATTACCAAGACACCATGACCCAAACACCATGACCAAGACACTGTGATCTAGACACCATGACCCAGAAACTGTGACCTAGACACTATAACCCAAAAACCATGACTAGACATGGTAACATGTTTTATATCTCATGAAGTATGTTACACTAATTCTTTGCTACTGTCACTAAGAAACCGTTCGATGTTTGGAAAATAACCAGCCACGATGACTATAACACCACATCTGTGTACTAGTTTCAGATCATTACACTACTATGTCATCATGAATATGTTACCACTCAATGGAAATGAATATTCAATCATTTCATGGTGAAAATATTTTCAAGAAGACAACGCTACTAGACAGACTGTGACATCGTTCATTAATCTGTTTTTTTTTTCAAATAAATTTCTAAAAGTCGTATTTGAATCATTTAAAGGAACTGAAATAGTTAATGTTTATTTTTAGATATGTCACCTAATTGTATGGGGTATGATGTCAATAATACATGTGTCATGTCAACACCAATTTGTGCACTCACAATTAAAAAGGGAGATAAGATAGGTAGAAAAAACATAGATATATTGTAGTAGAGTAGAAGACGCACAAGGTTTTTTGGAAGAGAAATGATACATGAAACCCGAAACATCTGAAGAACACAATCAACATTCTTGATCCAAAGGCTAGTCTATCGTAGATCAAATCAAAACCATCTTCATTGTACGAACCATATAAAAAACACGAGCTATATCTAATTGGAAACTAGGGAACCATAATTTTGATACTATGTTTCTTAAAAGAGGGTATTATACTTTCATATTTTTCATCTTATAAGTCCATATATGCATATAATATGACTCAGATCACTTTTAACCTTTTCTCATAATCTTTTTTCTCTTGTGCGCTGTTTTTATCATTCGAGCTCTTTGTGTGTCTTTATTAAAACACGCACTATCTCTTACACTAAACTGAAGGATGAAATATATCCTTCATCTAATATGTTTTTATAGTTGTTTACTTCCATATATATGTGTGGAATATTACCTTTTGTGACCTATTAGTTTATACCCATGATGAACTGTGGAAGTGGTCATTTGACCTGGACAATCCTCCACATTGTTGTTTACTCCAATACAGTGTGTTGATCATCTTTATTAATATAAAATTCTTAGTGGTAGGTGAGCACCGATAGAGTGGATTATGTCTCTCCTTGAGACTAAACCACTTCTGCATCCCATGGTGCATTTGAATTCAGTTTTTCCCAACATTACTGTATATTTCAGGAATCACTATATTTTACTTGGATAGATAGTCATGGATAGAAGTTGTAATTATTTTTCCTTATTATAAATGTTTCAAAATTAGAATTAATTACACATATTGATATTACTAAGAATTATTCATTCTGTTCAGAGGTTATTTGAAAAGTCATACTTCTATAACTGTGTTGCCTTGATTAACTATACTATTTTAATTTTTATTGGGGAACTTTTTTAAGAAAATATTTTAACTGAAAATTTAAAATAGTCACTCAATTTACCACCTCTTGGGTACTCTACTCCGACCGACAATGGGTATTCATGATGTTCTGATTCCCATGAAGACACTATTTCTAAATCTGTTAAACTAGGATTTAATTTTTACTTTAATGATCTTAAAATTTTTAGTAATTATAAATTTCTATCTCATTAAAATTATTTCATTACAAGAAACAATAGACTCTAAGGTGCTATAATAAACAAACCACCTTTCTTTAAGGAACTAATTATTCCCAATGGAAAATTAAAATGAAAATACATTTAGAAAGAACGAGCATTGAAATTTGGTATTAAATTATAAATGAGTATAAAATTCTTAATACTGATAGAATTACTTGGGATGGATGAACTAAGACATCCTAAAAAAATTAAAATTCCATGAATACATTATAATCATATTTATGAGATGAGGAATTTAACCGAATTTCTACATGTAAAACATCCCATGAAATTTGAGATACATAGTCTGTTTCACATGAAGGAACATCTACTATGAAAGAAATGAGACTCAATAATTATACTATTAAATATGATAAATTTAAAATGATGCATGATGATGATATTTCTGAAATGTATCTCAGGTTCAACGAAATAGTCATCACAATGATTTCTCGTGGAAGAGAATTTAATACAAATGATCAAACCAAGGGGATTCACAGATTCCTACCTAATAGATAGAGATGACCCTCTCTCTCTATTACAGAGTCATCTAACATCAGAAAATTACTTATCAAACAAATAATTTAGAATCTAATTATGTATTAAGAGGAGATGAATGTCAAAAAGGAAGAGGTTGATGAACCCAAAAGAAAATATGTGGCATTCAAGACCACCACCTCTAAGCACAAAGAATAGGAGAAACCACATGTCTCAGTTGAATGTTCAACAAGTGAACAATCATCACTAGACAGTGATGAGGAGATGGATCAATTAACTAGAAGGATTAATAAATTTTACAAGAAAATAAAATATTTCATAAATCATAAAATCATATGAAGATATGATGAAAAAGGATGATAGAATAACATTTGGAAATGAAGGGAAAAGTTTGATTAGATAGTATGTTTAGAATATAAGTGAAAGGTACATAAAAAGTCTGACTGTCCCAAGCTCAAATATGAAAATTAATATGAAGGAAAAGATAGAAATTATAAAACGAAAATGAAGGAAACATGGAGTGCTTCTAATTATTGTTCAGGTGTCTCAGAATCATCACATGGTGAATACGATAACAAAGCCAATATGTCTTTCTTGAAAAACAAATCCGAAGTAACACTAGAATCTCTTGCTCACAATTCCTATTATTATTAATATGAATGTGATTCTAAAAATATTTCTAAAGAAGAAATGTTTGATTATTGAAATATTCTTGATGAATCATGTATTGAATAAAAGATAAATACATGTCTATAATGACAATGTATTCTCTTACCTCAATAGTTAAATACAAACATAATTGACAAAGAGAGAAAAATGTTCAATTACTCAATGAAAATAATGAACTAAAAAAATCTAATGAGAACTTGAAAAAGGACCATGAAAGGATTACTAATGTTAAATATACCTATGTAAAAATTATAGGTAAATAGATTTCCCCTAAATATACTACTGGTATTGGATATCAACCTAGTTAAAGAAATTTTGGATGAACCAATTTTGATTTTAAATCTAAAACATAAAACATTTCTCATAGTTCTGGAAAACAATATGCTAGTACAAATTATGTTACACTCTTTACATTGCCATGATTTTTTGACCAATTTTTTTTATTTTTCTAGAACATTACATAATTATTATAGGAAACCATTGAGGCATATTTGGGTTCTAAAATCACTAGTCACTAATATTATTTCACCCAAACAAATATGGTTACCAAAGTCTATTTTTTTGACTATTTTGTAGGAATTCTTTTTAAATTTCTCTTGTAAAAGCTTACAGTAGATGGACGGTGGGTGTTCAAGAAACATGAATGTAAACTATTCATGCTTCATGAACATAGTAAAAATTTATAGTGTAATTGTCACCATTGGGGATAATTCCAAAGGAATAATAATTGTCCATGTCCAAATCAGTAACTCTAACTTAGTAATAATTTCCAATGCACTTTTTTGTTGATATACTAAAATATAATATTCGTAGTATTTCACAATTATGTGATGATTGATTTCATGTTATATTTGAAAATGATTTTTGAAATATTTTTAATTCTGAACATGAATTAGTATTTTTGACATTGAGATATGAAAATATATACTTTGTTAACATTGATTATTAGGTTTATCAAATTGCTTCATGTTTAAGAGTATTTCACAACAAGTCCTGACATTAGCATAGAAGACGAGAACACTGTAATATTTACTCCATTAGAGTGCTAACTAGAAAAATATTAGTCAAATACCTACCAAAAAATTAGTTTGCAAATGAGAAGGTATGTAGTATTGACAAAAGGGAAAGAAACACAATGTTTTATTCAAATCAAATAATTAAGTGTCAACTTCCAAATCTTGTGAGTTGGTTCACAAGGATTTTTTTGGTCCATCCCGAGTTTTTAGTTCAAATGGGAATAACTATGTTAATGTAATTGTATATTACTTTTCTAGATATAATTGGAATTTTATTCTGGATTTAAAAAGTGAAGCATGCTCTTATTTCATAAAATATACTAAATCTTTAGAAAATCTTAGTGAGCATAAAATTATATCCTTAATAATTGATCATGGTTGTGAGTTCAAAAATCACGATTTTGAATCTTCTTTCTCACTAAATGTCTATAGTCATAATTTCTATACCCCTAGAACACCTCACCAAAATGGAGTTGTAGAAAAAAGAAATAGGACCTTGCATAAAATTATTAGAACCATGCTTAGTGAATATGACTTTTCCATTTATTTCTAGGATAATGCTACAAATACGACATGCTATATTATTAATAGACTGTTGATTACACCTATTCTTAAATCAACTTTATACGAGATAGGGAATAATAGAATACCCAAATTAATCTACTACAATGTTTTTAGTAGTAATTTATATATCCTAAATACTAAGGAACACCTTGAAATGTTTTCCTCCATGTGTGATGGAAGAATTTTTATATGATATTAAATCTCTATTAAAGCATATAGAGTTTTTTACAAAATAACTAAATGTGGGGAAGAATTTCTCCCTGTCATGTTTGAAGAGACAGATCCACATGATCCTATGACCTATATAGAGAACCTCGAGGATGATATGTCAAATCTAGAAATTAATGATAAATCCACTAACAATCCTGCAAAAAAATCTGTGAAAACTTCCAGTTCTAGAAATTCTCCAGATTCAAGTCAAAATGAACCTGAACCTTTTGATGAACCTGAAATCACTAGCACCTCATTTTATTAATCTGTTAGATACCTTATGATCCATCCTTTAGATGTTGTTGTATGAGATTTAGATAAAGGAACTGACACAACATATTATCTTATAAATTAGGTTGGACATAATGTTTCATTTTCATAACATGATCATAAAAACACTAATGATTCTATCAATGATGAATTTTTGGGTATGGCTATGGATGAATAGATAAATATGATTGAAAAGAACAATGATTGAAAACTTGTTCACATACCCAAAGACCTATTTACCATAGGTACTAAGTGGCTGTTTAGAAATAATGTAGATGAAGACTGTAATATAGTAATAAAAAAGGACATATTTTTTTCCCAAGGATATAGTCAAGAATAAGAAATTGACCATGAGGAGACATTTTCACCAGTAGCTAGGCTTGAAGCCATCAGAATCCTGCTTGCTTATACCGCACATCTGAATTTCAAACAATATCAAATGGATGTTAATAGTGAATTACTAAATGGGTAAATATATGAGGATGTATTTGTTGAAAACCCCATTGTTTCACATACCCTCACTTTCCAAATCATGTTTTCAAATTATCAAAATCATTTTATAGTTTAAAACAATATCTAAGATCTTGGTATGATACATTAAGTACATTTCTAATTTCCAATGGTTTTACAAAATGTATTGCAGATCCTACCCTTTTTATAAAATGAATTTCGAATGATTTTTTAGTAGTTCAAATATATGTAGTTGATACTATTTTTAGATCATTAGAAAATTGTATATGTATTGAATTTTCTAAAATAATGAGAAATGAATTTGAAATGAGTTTATTGGGTGAACTAATATTATAATCAGGATTTCAAATATTTCAAAATAAAGATGGTATTATTTTAAATCAAAAAACATATACTAAAGATCTTCTAAAACCTTTTTTTTTGGATAACTCTAAAAGTAGTGATACTTCAATGAGTAAAAATAGAAAGTCTGATCTTGATGAAGATAGAAAATCTATTGATGATAACACATATAAAGATTGATTGGATGCTTACTCTACTTAACTAAAAGTTGATCTGAAATTATGTTTATTGTATGTATGTGTGATCTTTTTCAAGAAAACCAAAAGGAAACACATTTATATCCTATTAAAAGTAATATCAAATACTTAAACCATACACCCTTTATAGGACTATTCTATCCTAGAGGACAATCATTTGAAACATTTCTTTGTTGCATTATATACTACTGAAGCTGAATACATAGTTGTCAGTAGTTATTGATTACAAATATTGTTGATGAAATTCTCATTACTAGATTATGTAGAGTAATTCGAGAATGTACCTATAAATTGTGAAAATACATGTGCTATTAATATCACAAAAAATCCGATTTCACACTACAGGAAAAAACATATTAATGTAAGACATCACTTTTTGAGAGACCATTATCCAAAATGTTATATCACATTGTAAATTATTGGAACTAAAAATAATCTTATTGATATATTCACTAAACCATTAAATTCTGAATGGATAGATTACATCATATATGTATTAGGAAAGATAAAGCTTAAGTAGAAATTGTATTATTTCACATTTTACGATTTGTCAAGTCACTATCTTAAGATTACTATATCACTCTCACAGTTCTATAGTTTAATGTCTTGAAGTGGTTATTTCATGATTAAAGTCTCTCAATTAATTCTCTCGGTTACTGTCTTACACTTACTGTCTCATGTAGTATGGTCGCACTATTTGGAGACAAACTAAAATGGTGACACCGTGAAAACCGGTTCCGATCTCACTATGACAACCTCTTCTTATCTCACCATAATGAGACTTTATAATTTTGTTTTTATATTATTACCTTTATCTTTGTGTTGATTAATTTACTATATTCACCCCACAATATTGAATTTGAAAATCCTAATATCTCTAAGTGATAAAAACGAAATAGGATTCACCCATTTTTTCACTCAAGATCATTTTTCTAAAACTTGATTCCCTTATCTCTAAAATTGTAAGACCTATTTCATATATATCTTTATCTTGAACCCCTTGTTGAATTCTGAGAATTATGCACCCATATTCTTCATATTATGAGAAGTGGAGGTCTAAGACGAATGTGAAAAGAGCGCCGAAGGTAGTACCCAAAAGACCAAAAATCCCAAACCTTATTGATGGAATAGTGGTACCAAAAAATGAAATCTTTCTAAAATGTTTACTGTCAAGTATGTACTTAGTTTTAAATGTATTTAAGGAGCATGGATGGATGGATTGGTTCACAAAGGAGACAACACCGATTTATCCAAATATTATTGCTCAGTTCTATTTGTTTGTAATGTTTTCTTCTATATAGAATATGGTTTTGTTGTGAGAAGCTAGATTAATGGACAAAGATGAAGCTTTTCGAGGAGTTTATGGATTGGATGTCGAGGAATACCTCATAATGGAACTTTTTAGGACTACCATAGAGGTACTCCTCATCCTAGTGAGATTTTTGTTTTGGAAGAGGCCTTGAGAAGACTGACTGAAAAAAAGATAACATCTATTACTACTGAGTTAGATGGTGATACTATATTGTTGTTTAAGTTTATTCAGAATCTTATTAGCCTAAGAAAAAGATAGTTTTCAACCCTTACAAATTAGGATTTATTATTAATACATCTTATGGGTAATGAACACATTATTAACATGTTTTTTTATGTTATACTTCTTATGTGTGAGTTGATTAAGACATCCTATAAGTTTACCTCTTTTGTCAAGTCAAGGCTAATCTCTGATATGCTATATGCTAAAGGAATGGTTGGACCAAATAAAGAAGTAATCAAAGACTGTGAATTATGTATCTCAAAGGTTTAATTCAAAAGAAAGAAAATTAGTTGGAATCTGGGGAAAACGTAATGGGTTGAGGGAAATTAATGGTTATAATAAATGTTTAATCTAGTTGAGAATCATTCACAACCTAAGAACATATACAATCCTGGTATGGAACCAAATAAAATTGTTGATTATCATATTGTAGTGGAAGAAGAGGCAGTTATTGCATCTCTAGGTGAAACTATCATGGATATGGAAGACAGTGAACCTATTCCACAAGACACAGTTGAGAAGGATGTGTTTATTACTAAAAGATGTGTTGATTTGGAAGATGAACCTACTTTTGGAAGAAAAGATATTGTTAAAAAGGGAAAAGGTTGTTCATGAGGAGCATCTAGAAAAATAACTGTCTCTTGAAAAATAATCTATGGTAGAAGAATATTTGGAAGTACTAGTTAATCCTGATATTATCCTTTCTTCTTGGTAAATAATATAACAAGAGTTTGAGCTAGCTAAAAATTATATTGGTGAGAGTAGATGATATTTTAGAACTAGAATAACGAAATGAATCTCTCTGTCCTCTAAGAGATGCACTTATTGAGGAGGAGATGAACCATTGTCTAGAAAGTGTTGAAATCCAAAATCTAGTTGATAAATGAACTACATATACCTGGTATAAGATCCCTAGATACCATGATGTGAATGATACCTAGGAAGCCCCGGTTAAAGTCATAGACCATTATAGTATGTTTCAATTGAAACCAATCACTACTGTAGATGTATTCTCTATAAAGGAACATGACCCTGCCTCATCTCATTTCCCTAAACATTCACAAGAACTTCTTGATTTAGTGAGTCATGGTGATTTGAAAGCCTTTAGAGATACAACTTTTGATGGAGTTGAAAATCTCATGAACATCCAAACTACTTCTGTAAAAAACCTTAGTGAAAGAGAAGCTGCCTTTCTATTAGAGAAAATCATCTAGCAGATTCATCCAAAAATGATTCATGAAAACAATGAGGTCATAATTGAGAAAAATAGATATGTGATGAATTTAGGTCTGTCAAATCTATGGTTGATGATATGAAAAAATATTTTTATCTGGAAAAGATCTTGTTTCTTATCCTATTTATGATTTTATTTATCAGATTTCACAGCATGTTGTCTCTCTAATTCAACATTACATGAATTTATTAACTGGCAAAGTGGTAGAGTGAATAATCAAATAGCCCAAGAAATGCAAGACAATGTTGCAGGTCTCAACAAACTGACTAGAGAGTATAATTTATTTCTTCAAAATGTTCTATATTAACTATAGTCCTTCACATCGTCACTTATAGCCTCTAATGCCTCTAGACAGTCATCTAAATCCATTGATAGTGATCTTCTCAAAAACATTGGTTAAGGAAGAACTTCATTCCATATTTAGTGGTTTTGATAAGGAATTTCTATCTATGATTGTCATGAATAGGTACATGCTAATTTATTTAGTAAGGATTCACTCATAGATTGAAAATGAGGCTTTGGAAGAAATTACTATGAATGTGGATTTATAATTTAATAGGATTTTATCTATGAATGATATAACCAATCATTTCAACTATCTTGTAGAGAATTTGAAAATCCCTCATGTCACTCATGCATTGGGCACATAAGTTCAAAAGCAGAAATATTTCACTCATCTATTTGAAAAGTTCAGGGAGAACGATGATGATTTTGGGAAAGCAATGCGGTATGGTGGTGAGATTATTATTAACATCATTTAGTTGTTGAACCCTTATCTTTATGTGAAGAGTACTAATGTTGTGGTTCCTGTAGTTTTACCATTATTTTCTAGTTTACCTCCTTACACATCCACTACCTTTGCCTCTGCTTAAATGTCTATATCATAGGATTTGAGTCAGATCAGACCTGTTAATCTTGATCAACACAATCCTTGATATTCCACCAAAACTAATTTGGATCATTCTGTTTTTAAGGGACTCCCTCCCACTTCTCTGATCATTGTCTCACTCCCTTCATCGACTACTACTTCTTCTGATGTGGATCCTTCTGATGCAGCTAACAGTGGAAAAGAGAAGACAACTAGTGCTGATAAAAAGTAAAATTTGTATTTTGATAGGGTCGTTTTGTACTTTTTTCATCCATTTTTTTACGACCCAACATTTTCCATCTTATTAAATGTTAACTATTGTTTTAAATTATCTTATTTACATTCATTCATTCTTTTTCTAGTACACTTTTTTATAATCCAAAAAGGGGGAGAAAAGTTCCCTAATTGCGAGATCACACATAGGACCATATATCCAATTAATATGATTTATGATCATCCAAAAGGGGGATATTGTTGGAGACCTAATGTTTTAATCGATCTTAATGATATCAAATGATGTTACTATTTTTTAAAATTTTTCAAATCATGTATAGTTATTTTTGGTTTCATTATGATTGAAATAAACATAGCCAAGATCTTAATTCCAATAAATCAGGTTTGATTATTGTAAATTATATTTAATTTTGTATGTAATTAATTTTTTAATGAATGATAAATTATAATTCATTATGTGAATATTACTACTTAATCATGTATACATAAATTCGGCTAAGTCTGAGAAACAATGAGTTGGCCATCGAGTCTGGTTTTCTAGAAAAGGACCTAGACATCGTAACCCAGACACCGTGACCCAGACACAATGACCCAGACATTATGACCCAGGCACTGTGACCCAGACACCATGACCCAAACATCGTAACCCAAACACCATAACCCAGACACTGTGACCAGACACCATAACCAGTTTCCATCTCATGAAGTATGTGACACTGATTCCATGCTACCGTATGTCACTAAGACACCATTAGATGTTTGGAAGAGAACCAAATACCGTGACTATAACAATGCGTCTTTTCTATCGGTACCTGATTGTAAATCAATTATGACATCAAGTATGTCTCACCGCTCAAAGGAAAAGAAGAAGATACCATTTTGTGGTGACACCATTGCCAAGAAGGTGAGGATTCTATATAGACCGTGACACCGTTATTTAGCCTGTATTTCATTTTCAATTTAATTTCTAACGGTCATATTTGAGTCATTTAAAGGAACTAAAATAATTATTGTTTTTTTGTTGAAATGTAACATGATATTATGAGGTATAAGGTGCATAATATGTGTATCATTTCGGGTCCAACATGTTCACTCATAATTAAATAGGAATATAAGTTGGGTTGAAAAAACGCCCATACAGTGTACTAGTGGAGCAGACACAATAGAATTTTTTAGAAGAGAATCCGTACAAGTAACAAGAATCATAGGAAGAACACATGAAGCATTCTCAATCCAAAGGATGGAAAACCATAGATCAGAATTAAAATCATCTTCACAGTACCAACTCCATGAAGAACATGATCTCAGTGTAATTGTAAACTAGAGTGCCAGACTTGTGATACTCTATTTCTCAAGTAAGACATGATCTGTGCATCTACTTTATTCTACATGTCTATAGAATCATATAATTACAATCAGAGCCCTTATATCATTTTATCATCATATTTTCTCTATTGTGTACTATTTTTAGATTTTGATCAATGTGTGTATGTCTGTATTAAAACAAACACAATCTCCTATACGGAAAAGTAGTATACAAGATATCCTTCCTCTCATATTTTTTACAGTTTTTTACTCCCACATATATGAGTGGAAGAGGTCCCAGTGGGACCTTATTATTTATACCCAGGAAGAATTATAGAGGAGGTCGTGTGATGGGGACAATCCTATGCACTGTTGTTTACCCCAATCTAGGGTGTGTATCATGTTTATTAATATAATCTTCTTAGTGGTAGGTGATCAACAAGAATAGTAGATTAGGTCTAGGATTGGGAATACACCTCTTTTTTTATCTGCTCTTTCATTGAATTTTGTTTTTCTATGATTTACTGTATATTTTAGAAAACACTATATTTTACATTGATAGTTAGTCGTGGATAGAAGTTATAATTGTATTTCCTTATTAGAATAGATTCAAAAGTAGTATCAATACCACATATGGATATAACTAAGAATTAATAAATCATTTGAGATGTTATTTGAACAGTCAATCTTTTGAAACTATATTACCTTAATTAACAGTATTTTATTCATTTATATTGTGGAACGTCATTAAGAAAACTTTTAGAAATAAATATTGAATAGATACTCATTTGACCCTCTACTGAGTGCACCGGTCCAACCAACTAAGGCTTAATCCCATAACATGTATTAATTTATATTGGTTGGATTTTCTATAACTACATATAGTTTTCTTGATGTTCAATGATATGTTGGGATATAATTTCTCACTAGAAATAGTGGATCCATGAATATAATAAAATGTAATTCTAGAAATAATAAAATATTAAATGTTTTTTAGATGTAATATATTTATGAATCCTTTTATTATTAGAAACATATCAGCTCAGTTTTGAATTGGAACAACATTTTAGTTTCTATTTCTAATCGTAGGTTTATGGGAGAATAATATTACCCTAAAAAGTGAAAAAAATCATCTATTATGGAGAATAGTATTTAGTACATTCATACTTTTTTGCGATAATGAATATGGATTATGGGTGGGATCGCTTTTTTGACAATATTGTATTTAGTAGAGAATTTTTTTTCTCTTTTACAAAGGAACATTTCCATGTATGGTAATTAAATTAGTTCAATTGTGTGAACAAAGTAAAAAAACAGCTATTTCCTAAGTACATTGATCACTCAATATTTATTTTGAGAGATAGATAAAAAATTTACCTCTAATCTAGAGAAAATGATCATCATTAAAGATTTTATTTTTTTTATAATTAAAATACCTAGACTCACCTATCCGCCTCTTATACTATAATCAACTTTGAAGACAAAAACAAATCTTAATGAAACATGATTATGTCCAAAAGGAACCAGTGAAAATAAATAAATCCATTTAAAGAAGTTTGTAAAAGACCAATATTTAATGAAATATAATGTTTTTACATAAATTTTTTCTCTTTGATAGTTTTTAAACATGCAATCTCATGCCTAAATGAATCATAATATTGAATATAATTATAAACATTCTGTCAAATTGGTGTTATATAAGGGAATAACCATATTTTATAAAATATTTATAAGGGTTCTTGATAAATAAAATATATCTTTAAATAAGTGCATAATTTTTAGTAAATGGGTCAAGAATTCATTATCCCCAAAAAATATATTCATTGGTTTTTTTTGAAAAAAAGAATATTTTCTTCTACCACTTTTAGGAATGTTTTCCAAAAAAATAAAAAATGATTAATATTCATTTAAATAATATCATTATAACAACCCGAATATTTTATTGTATGCTTCTATTAAATACATTATATTCATCACTTGGATACTTTAAAACGACACTAGGTTATTTTGGATATAGTAAAAACATATCCATTAAATATAAATTTTCCACTTTTATGTTTTGAATTTCTAAAAATGGTCATCTACAATTGTGATCAGTAAGTCATTTAGAGTCTGATAGAAAAAACTTGATTTATGGTGAATATTAACATAAACTTATGAATATTAATAGAAATATTAATATAACCCTTATGAATAGTAAATAATATTATTATTTTATTAATGCAACAAGGTAATGAGATCTTAATTAAATTTACAATGAGAAATAAAATTAATTGCACCTTTATGATTGTTATTTTCCTAATTCACTATGACATTATTTAGAAACTAAATTAATAATACATAGAAAATTATTTTCAAAAAATGGATTTCATTTTTAAATTCTACACATAGAAAAATGTTTACGGTAAATTTGTGTGATTTTTCTAAAATACATGAATTTTTCATGAATAGTAAAAATATAGTTTTGAGTTTTCGGTAGTTTAATGACATCATAATGATATAATAATTAAATATAAAAGTATGTTCGACTTTTTTATAGTAAATTAGGACATGTGGTGTCCCATGTGGCTAAAACCATTGGAAAATACCATGGGAATGCCCATGGTTTGTCAAAAACCACTAATGAGGCGTCCCTTTGAAATTATTAAACAATTACCTCTCTTTTCTATAATTACCCACTAATCCTTTAGTTTTAATTCATTCCAAGTACCTCATCCTTGAAGCATTTGCAGTTTTACCTCTCTAGGAGCCCTCCCATGGTGTCCATAAGCCCCCAAGGTCCCATCCTTCAAGATCTTGGAGTTATTCTACAAGGTATGGGAATCCTTCATTCTCTTTTTAATGTCGACACATCTTTTATGTTAACTATTTGAAATTACTTTCTCATATATTGGGGTCTGATTTTATTTATTCTTCTTATTATAATCTTGATTTAAATATTATGAGATACCCTTTTGTTCTCATCATTTGATTGATTGAAATTTTAAGCGATGCCATTATGCTGCCGAATTTTCGTAAGGGATCCTCTCTCTCACATTTCTTCAAGAGTCTCCCCTATGTTGTGCAATTTTTGTTTTAAATTATGGAGTATGTTTTATCACATCCCCCATACTACCCTTGTGACATAAAATTAATGGAATTCCCCTTTACCTCTCATTAATCCCTCTCAATAACACTTGTCAACATGCCAAAATGATTGTAAGGGGTTTCTCATAACACTTTCATTTCTTTGAGATCTTTCATTGTTCACCAATTATTTCTTGTATGTGGTATATGTGTACTAATATTGGATATATAATAAAATGATTCTATTTATATTCATGTTATGCAATGATTGATTTTAGGGTTATTATGTTCAAGTTATATGATTTGACCGAATACATTATTGTAAGAGACTCTGTCTCAAATACTATTTTATTGTAACTAACATTGTGTGGTGCACCTAATAATACTTATGTGGTGTACCTAATGCAAATTTGAGATCACTTTTCATTTAAAATAGTATTTATATTACAAATCCGTAATCTCATATCCTGGATATTTTAGTTGTCTAAACCGTATACCTTTTTACATACGGTGTTAATTTGGAAAGTTATTTTAACAATGGAATTATTGATTAATCAGTATACTCCTCTCTATATGGATATTGAAAAGGAATATTTCCCTTGTATTGAATCAATGTATATAGAATTATTTGGACATGCAGTGGCAGGTGGGGCTTTCTATAGCCCCTCGATGCATCAGTAGGTCTAATGAGACAAATTAGTTGGCGACAAACCCTTTCAGTTTGTTTCCAAAAATTTGATGGGTTTATGCCCATAGAACTAAATCGTTTTTACGGTATTATGGTTTCATGTTCCAGTTACATGACTTCCAATTAATAATCATTATATTTATTCATTACCAGTTATTATTATTATCCATGAGTTTTTCACTATGACAGAATCTATGGATGCGATTTCATTCTCAGTTTATTAATGGCATTTTTTTTCATATATTCACTATGACATATTTATTATGTCAAATTGATTGCGATTAACATATTATTGTACTCATTTTTCATTTAATTTTAATCCTTACTTATCATTTGATCTCACAAAATTCATTTTTTTCTTTCAACAGGGGACAAAGAGGAGATCGTTTATTGAGTTCTTGTGGATACAGTTTTTAGTTTCCTTATGTATTGTATTTTGTAAATTTATCAAGTGTAAATTGAGAAAAATATATGTATATAGTTTCATAAAGACTAATAAAATGATCATTCCATCGATATTTTCATTCCTTCTAACCATGCTAATATCACAAGTAATTCACCAGCTCTAACCTAGAGAGGTCGGGGTGTTACAGTTGGTATCAAAGGAAGTTTAATAGGAAATATGGAAACTAGAGTAGAAACATTATAGTAGATAACAAAGAGGTAAGGTAGTATTTGAGGATAAATGTACAAGAAAATCCTTGTATTTTGGTAAGGAATAGATTATGTGAATCCTTCTAGAAAATAAATCAATGTCTAGATACGATCTGGTAGCGGTGGATCTGTCGTAGAGGTACCTAGGAGTTAAAAGCTCCAACAAAGAGTTTCAGGCCTGACCTGGGGTATCCTGGTACATGACAATGGGCCTTGCTGCACTCTTGGTTAGGACACTCCCAAGGGATATTCTTAGTATAGTTCATATTTTCATTATAATCCATTATGAAGGAGTTAATGTAAATTTTTCTTCAAAAGAACTCTGTTTATAAGATTATCTATGCATAGAATTTCAATCTATGTTGAGTGATTTTCTATTTAAGATTCATAAACTAATCTAGAGTATCCTATTATTTAGAAATGGTGTCTAATGTAATAAGGGGAATCAATACTCATGGGAAAGGTAGGGATCTCCCTACTGAGTAATTCAACACAGTCAACATTGGACCAGATCAGATCATGACCATATTGGGAAAACATACTCATGTTGTAATGAATAATCATTCCACACTTGTGTTGGATCATTTCATGTGGTAGAGGCCCCTATCTTTCTACGGGACTACTAATCCTGTGGTTTCTTAGAAATGGATCAAGTCCCTTGAAAAAATATTCATGGCACTAAGATGCAATGAATATGAAATGGTAGTACTGGAAGTATACTGTCTCAAGGGAGACGATGATCAATGGTGGTCCCTAATTCAAAATACCATAGAGGAAGAAGAGATAGATAATCTGGAAGGGAGGAAATTTAAGGAAATATTCCTAAAAACATATATCCCTCGTGAGAAATGAACTAAAATGAAGAAGAACATACTTGGCTTGAAACAAACGGAAGAAGACAGTGTTGCCGAGTATGAGGCTACCTTCACAAGGCCATCCAGGTATGCCATGAATTACATACGTGACTTGGCGGACAATATTGATCATTTATTTGAAGGACATAAGCCATGTCTATGAAGGGCATAAGATTCCCAATCATTTTCATGATATGATGAAATTGTATCAACTGCCATCAAAACAGAGAAGGAATTTGCTAGATCAATTTTTATCAAAGGAAACTAAGATAAGAAGTGGTACTCTGATAACAAACGAAAGGGGAATCACCAAAGAAGAGAAAGGGAATGAATAGTTTTCCATTATGCAAGAACTGTGGAATGAATCATCTCGATAAATGCTTGAAAGGCATGGGAGTCTTCTATAACTGCAGAGAAAAGGGTCATTGATCTGGTGATTGTAAGGGGAAAAACAATTAAATAATATTCAATGCTATAATTATAGAGATATGGGACACTATTAAAATGAGTGTCCTAATCTCCAAGGAAACATTCCTTAGAAAAATCCCAAGAGTAAGGGAGAGACTATGCGATTACAACCATGGATGTTGAAGTTCCTAGTGAAATGGTGGTAGGTACTTTAATTGTTTCTTTAAACTTATCTGACACATTATTTGATTATATATCTTTGAATTCATTTATATCCTCTTATTTTTCCATGAAAATTATAAATTCCCAATTTTATTTAATAATGGAGTTGTGAGTCAAAACTCCCATGGGATGTATCATTGCCACAAAGGCGTGTCAACTAGTCCCCCTCCAGAGACAAATTTGTTTTCTAGTTTCTAACCTTATCACCATTCCAATGACTGAATTTGATATAATTCTTGGTATGGATTGGCTGTCAAATTATGATAGGATAATTTATTGTAAAAAGAAGGTAGTTAAATTTTTCAAAAATGGTGTAGAAGTCCTTGTGTTTAGGGCCGAAATTTATCCGCCTCATTCTATTCTAGGACCACCCCTAGTAGCTCTTTTGAATGCAATACTCAGAGTGGTAGATAATCCAATATATATGGGAAACGAAAGAAGTCGTAAAATTGAATATGTGCACATAGCGAATGAGTACATTGATGTATATCCATAGGATTTACCTGGAAATTCCTTATAGTGGGAAGTTGAGTTCTCTATTGATTCCATTCCTGATGAAAGACCTATATCAAAGACTCCCTACAGAATTGCCACTCTGGAATTGGTAGAGTTAAAGAAACAACTAGAGGATTTGAATGAAAATGAATTATTTGACCTAGTGTTTCTCCATGTGGAGCCCCTGTCCTCTTTGTCAAGAAGAAAGATGGACCCATGTTTCTTTTCATGGATTACAGGGAAATCAATGCAATTACAATAATGAATATGTATCATCTTCCATAGATTGATGATTTATTTTACCAGCTTCATGGAGCTCAATACATTTAAAATATTTTCCTTCTATTTGGATATCATCATTTGCATATGATAAAGGAAGTTATTCCTAAGACAACAATTCAAAATTGGTATGGGCATTATGAGTTTACAGTGATGCCTTTTGGACTGACAAATGCACCCTCTGTTTTCATAGATTTATTGAATAGTGTTTTCAAAGAATATCTTGATAAAATTTTTGTGGTATTCATTGATGATATCCTCGTATACTCAAAAATATATGAATACCATGAGAATCACTTGAGAAATATTATAAGAAGTCTTAGAAGAAATGAATTATATGGGAAGTTTAGCAAGTGCGAATTATGGATTCAATGAGTATCTTTTCTTGGCCATATTGTCTCTAAGGATGGAATCCTAGTTGATCCTACGAAGACAAAGGCGATCAAAGATTGTCCCATTCCGACAAACATAACTAAGGTATGTAGTTTTATTGGATCAGTATGTTATTATCGACATTTCATGCAGAATTTTTCCCGACTGGCTAACCCGCTAACCAAGCTCACACGTAAAGGATTTATGTTTTTGTGGAAAAAAGAATGTATAGAATGATTCAATGAATTGTAATGAATATTGTACAATCATCCAATTTTGACTCTTCCATATGGAAGTGATGCATTTGTAATATATAGAGATGCATCAAAGAATGGACACGGTTGTGTCCTTATGAAAAACGATAAAGTTATTGCTTATGCATCAAGACTGTTGAAGACTCAGGAGAAAAATTATCCAACTCATGACCTTGAGTTAACTGAAGTTATATTTACTCTGAAAATATGGAGGCATTATCTCTATGGAGAGAGATGTATGATTTATATGAACCCAAAGAGATTGAAATATATTTTCACACAAAAAGAACTCAACATGAGAAAAATAAGATGGCTCGAGTTACTCAAAGATTATGATTGATCAATACACTACCACCCAGGAAATGCGAATAAGGTTGAAGATGCATTAAGAATGAAATATCATGTACTTCTAACTCAAATGAGGATTTAAAGAGATCATATGTTCATGGATCTACTGAAGATGGATATGGGAATTGTTATGAAAGGGGAAACATCACTCCTATTTTAAATTATTGATAAACAATCTTCACTAGAGAAGAAAATATATCTCAATCTGATGATGAGAATCTGCACAAGAAAATTAATGCAGTTAAGGATGGGAGACTGGATGAATTCATGTATGAAGATGCTTTTCCGAAGTTCTGGAAGATTTTATGTGTTCCATCAGTATCGGAGCTAAATAGGGAACACTTAGAAGATTTTCATAGATCAAATTTTTCTATAAAATAGGGTAGCACCAAGATGTATAGAGATCTGAAGGAATATTTTTGGTGGGATAATGTGAAACATGAAATTCCTGACTACGTGTCATGGTGTCTCGGATGTCAAAAATTGAAGGTAGAGTGAGAACATCCCAAAGGAGTGATGAAACCTGTACCTATTACTATGTGGAAGCTGGATAACATTACGGTGGATTGTTTCACCAGACTACGGAGGAAACCTAGAAGGAAGGATGAAATATGGGTAATTTTTGATCATCTCACAAAAACCACACATTTCCTTCGAATAAGAGAGGATTTACCATTTTAGATCTGGGCAATAATTTATATTAATGATGTTTTGATACTTCATGGGGAACCTCTATCAATTGTCTTTGATCGAGATCCCTAGTTTACCTCAAAATTCTGGAAAATTTTCTAGATGTATTTAAATACTGAGCTTCATATGAGTACCACACATCACCCCCAAACTGACGGACAATATGATAGGACTATTCAAACTCTAGAAGATACGATGAGGTCATGTTATCTTTACTTCCAAGGTATGTGGGATCAATACTTTCCTTTGGTGGAATTTTCATACAACAATAGTTTCTATTATAGTATTCAAATGGCTCTATATGAATCATTATATGGAAAGAGATGTTGAACTCCAAATTGTTGGGATGAAGTTGGTGGGAGGAAACTTATAGGCTGAGAAATTAGTGAAGAGACCATAACAAAGGTGAAGAAAATACAAGCCCATTTTATAGCATCCAAAAGCAGGCAGAAGAGTTATGATGACAACCGGATAAAGGACATGGAATTTCAAGTGGGAGAAAATGTATTTCTAAAGGTATATCCATGGATGGACATCTTATGGTTTGGTAAGAAAGGGAAACTATACCTTAGGTACATCGGAACATTTTAAATGATGGGATGAATTAGAGTTGTTGCATACCTTTAAGTGATGCTACCAAATCTCCCCAGTGTTTATGATGTGTTTCACATATCAATTTTAATAAAGTACATTCCAAACACAACACATGTACTCACATATGAGGAAATAGAACTAGAACCTGATTTGTCATACTGTGAAAAGACTATCAAGATTCTTGACATGAGGGAGCAAGTATTGAGAAATAAAACCACTCATCTAGTAAACGTTCTTTATAGAAACTAGAATACCGAGGAAGAAACATGGTAACTTGAATATTTCATGAAGAATAACCACCCACTACTTTTTAGTGGCCTTTATACATATCATTTCGAGGAATAAATTTCCGAAGGAGGGAATAATATAACACCTGAAACAATTTGTGGTATACTTATATTAATTACATTCTTTTCATCACTGGTTTCCTTGGAAAAAAAACTTGGTTATTTAGGATATAGTCAAAACCTAGCTATTAAATATAAATTTTCCACTTCTATGTTTTGAATTACAAAAAATGGTCATCTAGAGTTGTGATTAGTAAGTCATTTGGAGTCTGATAGAACAGACCTGGTTTTTTGTGAATAGTAACATTACATTATGAATAGTAATATTAATAATAATATGGTGCTTAATAATAGTAAATATTATTATTATTTTATTAAGGAAATAATATAATGAGATCTTAATTAGTTTTTCAGCGAGAAATAAATCTAATTGAACCTTAAAGATTATTATTGTCCGAATTAACTATGACTTTATTTAAAAATTAAATTAATAATATATAGAGAATTATTTTCAATGAATGGATTTCATTTTTGAATTAAAAACATTGAATAATTGTTATGGTTAATATATCGGATTTTTCTAAAATACATTAAGTTTTCATGAATAGTAAAAATACAGTTTTGAGTTTTCGGTAGTTTAATCACATCATAATGATGTAATAATTAAATATCAAAGTATCGAAGAATTTTATACAGTATCATATGACATGAGGTGTCCTAAGTGTCTAAAACCATTGACAAATACCATGTGAAATCCCATGGTTTGGCAATAACCACTAATGAGGTATCCCTTTGAAATTATTAAAAAATAACCTCTCATTTTCTATAAATACCCACTCATCCATTCACTTTTATTCATTACAAATCCCTTATTCTTAATGATCTGGTGGTTCTACCTTTTATAAGTCCAACCAATGTGTCCCTAAGCCCCCATGGTCCCATCCTTCATCATCTATGAGTTATTCTACAAGGTGAGGGAATCCTTCATTTTCTTCTTTAAGTCGACACTTCATTTATGTTAGCTATTTGAAATTCCTTTCTCATATGTTGGGGGTTGATTTTATTTATTCCTCATACTGTCCTTTTTATTTCAATATGATGATATAAAATTTTGCTTTCATAATTTTATTTTATGAAATTTTATGTGATGTCGTTAGACTACCGAATTTTCGTAAGGGATCCTCCCTCTCACTTTTGTTCAAGAATCTTTCTTCTCTTGTGCCCTTTTTATTTTAAATAATAGGGTAAATTTTCACACCTCCCCCATACTACCCTTGTGACATATAAAAAATGGAATAACCCTTTACCTCTCATTAATATCTCACAATAACTCTCATCCACATGCCAAAATGATTGTAAGGTGTTTCTCATCTCACTTTCATTTTTGTGAGATTTTTCATTGTTCTCCACTAATTTCTTGTATGTGGTATATGTGTACTGAAATTTGATATATAATAACATGATTATCATGATTATCATGTTATGAAATGATTCATTTTATGGTTATTACGTTCTGGTCATATGATTTTACCGATTACATTGTGTTAAGAGACTTTGTCTCAACTACTATTTTGTTGTGACTAACTTCGTGTGGGGCACCTAATAATCCTTTTGTAGTGTACCTTCTTCCCATTTTAGACCACTTTTCATTTGAAAATTTATTTACATTAAATATCCATAATCTCATATCAGGGATGTGTTTGTTGTCTATACCATATACCATTTTACAGATGGTGTTTATTTGGAAAGTTATTTTAATTTTGGAAATATTGATGAATCTGTATACTCTGATCTATATGGATATTGAAAAGGCATATTTCTCTTCTATTGAATCAATGTTTAAAGATTTATTTTTACATGCAGTGCCGGGTGGGGCTCGCTATATCCCCTCTATGCATCAGTAGGTCTCATGAGACAAATTAGTTGGCGACAAACCCTTCGAGTTTGATTCTAAAAAATCGGATAGGTTTCTACCCATAGAACTAAACCGTTTTTATAGTATTATGGTTTCATGTGACAGATACATGAACTCTTATTAATAATAATTCTATTTATTCATTACCATTTATTATTATTATCCATGAGGTTTTCACTATGATAGAATCTATGGATGTGGTTTCATTCTTAGTTTATTAGTGGCATTAGTTTTTTATTTATTAACTGTGCCATATTGATTATGTCAAATTGATTACAATTCACTTATTATTGTGCTCATTCTCCCTCTTGTTGAAATCCTTACTGAGTGTTTGAGATCACCCATTTTATTGTTTACTTTAAATAAGTGACAATGAGGAGATCATTTATTGAGTTCTTGTGGATGCAGTTTTTAGTTCCATTATGTATTGTATTTTGTAAACTTTTCCAAAGCAATTTGAGCAACATTTATGTATCTAGTTTCATCAAGACTACTAAACTGATCATCCTTTGTGATTTTCATTCCTTATAACCATGTCAATATCACAAGTAATACACCGGCTCTAGCCTAGAGAGGTCGGGGTGTTACAGTCGTAGTGTGGATTTTTTATAATTATATGATGAGATTAAAATTTAGATGAATAGTAACAAATAATTATTTTAAAAAATATATATTCATTTAAAAAATGTATAAATTATTTTTCTAAGTGGATCTATAATTAAAACTAATAAAATTATTATATTGTTAATAAAATTTAGGATAGTTTAGTATATTTTTGGTCGAATTTTTATATTAAATATTTTTTTCATAAGAAAATGTTTTCTCTTGAAAACTTATTTTCATCACATATGTGGGTTTAATATTAATATAAATTATACCAATTATAAGAATTTATTTTTATAAAATGGTTTAAATATTTTGAATAAAAATTAGTAATATAAAATAATAATTAAAACTTAATTTGTGATCATAAGGAATAGTAACAATATTAAACATTAGTTAGAATGGTAAATGTTAAATCTAGTTTATTGGGCAATTAAAATAAAAATATAAGGATTAAATGAACTAAAAAAAGTCTAAATTTTAATTTCTAGACATATTTAGATATTATATTTTCTAAGAATTATAATGTTTCTATTTTAGAGCTATTTATTTGATTACAATACATAGTATATTTTATTCATTTAAAAAATGTCCATGTGTATCATCTCCCCCACTTTAAAAAAACCCATATCCCTTTATCATTTCACATAAAATAGATTTTTGTTAAACTATGAACTAGAAAAAATCCATTCATAACTCCATCCCTACGATCTATAGACCACATTTTGATCATAAACCATATTATTATTTGTAACACCCTAACCCTTGTTACCTAGAGTTGGTGCATTATTATAAAACATTGTCTTGATCACAAGGGATCAAATACAGAAAGTCTGACTAGTTAATTTGCCTTGGATATACTAGATAAAAACATAAGTTTGTATATTACATTATGAAATCAAAAACAACAAAATTGTGCCTCATTTTAACACATTTATCTCACTTATAATATCCCAACAGGTCATTTTTAATATACTTCATCGCATCCTGGGAAAATTAAAACAAGGAAAGGGGTGAGCTCCAGTGCTCAGTAAAGATAAAAATATAGCAAAAACTTTCATAAATTTGCATAAATATTTAATTATATGTATAAGACTAAAAAATCATTTAAAAAATAATCTTCATCATAATATGACAAAGATAAATCCACTAATTCCATTTACTTATTCACATGGATATTCTACTAGTCGAATAATCACCTGTAATATCAATAGCTAATTTCATAATGATGGGATTAATAATTTCAAAAATCATAACCACATAGTCAGGGGCTCATTCTAAGACTAAAAATATGATTTGATCAACACCATGTTCCAAGACACTAGTTTTTCTCTTGAGACCTACTGATGCATTGAAGAGCTACAGTGGACCCACCGGTCACTATGTCCAATGCATTCCTCATATGAAAAGTTTTAAACATAACATAAACATTAGTCATAAAAATATCATAAGAAATGTCAATAATTTATCCATTATCCATGAATGGTATAAAAATAATAGATCCATAGTCATACATATCCCAAATCAATCAATACAATATGGAAGATTGTATCATAATAATTCAACTTCAATGAAGTGGAAAATCCATCAAAGGATGTTGACATTGATGAAATCAAACATGTTTGATTGAAATATATTTTTTATTTTGAAATTAGTTGAAAGTCACATAATTATAAAATATATCATTTATTATGAAAATATTTTTATATGTTTATATGGGAAGCTTCAAATACGTTATAATGGCGGAAAATAGCTGCACTCAGCATATAAGTTAAAAAAACATTCTTTCATTAATTTTGTCAAAAAGGTATTAAAGGACCTTGTTTGGAAAATGATGGAAATATTCCATTATAAACAAATTTTAAAAAGTCATGAAAGTGTATAAATTACTTTAACCCATAGTCTCGGAAACAATAATTTTTTTCCATATACATTATTAAGAAACATGTACGTGGATGATAAATAGGCCCCCGTAGATACTAACTTATAAACAACATTGGATAAGGAAGATATTGTATAATTAACCCTTACCTTGTACATTTACTTCGTCGATTGTATGTTAACCTGCTGTATAATAGTTAAATCATTGTTATTAAATTATAGAAGAACCAAATACATAAATATTATATCATATATGATCTTCTAATATTTATTTGATTATAATATTTTAGTAGTATCATTGTTTCAGCTGTTAACTGATTCGGTTTCCATAAAATGCTTGGTTATGTAATCTATGTTTGTTATGGATTATACATATTTGATTCATATCCAGAATTATATTAAATATATAAACATTAGTGTTTTAATCATAAAATAAAATTTATTCTTTAATGGTTAATAAGGGGAATGAATCTCATCGCATTTGTGGAGACAGTAATCCTTACTTATGCACGAGTGACAATACCATTCTATTGATGGTTAAATCATATGTAATTAGATATTATATCATACATAATGTATCCATAATATGTTATATTTATTATTTAAATAACTTATACTCATATTAAACCCATCCAAATAATGAAGTGTTTGAATAACAAACTACACCACGACGTGGAGACGGTAAGTTGTATGTACGCCCATATAGTGACTTCTCAATCATATAATAGATAGAATAATTATTATGGTTGTAACATATTTGTAATAACATCACAGTATATCTAATGTACTTGATTTATTATTTTCTTATTATAATAAAAAAGAAAGATGATGCGGAAGATGGAAGGAACATTGAATGAAGTGGTGAGATTATTACCTCTTTATCGAGTGTTTCCTTTTAATTTGATCAAAAGGGCTCATTAGGTTGGATTTCTAATTGATGTAAAGAATCTAGGTCAAACGGAGGGTTGTTTGGAGGATATTTGAGCCGGGTTTGCCTAATCCAAATTTCTTTAGAGGTGTGATTTGGAGAGAAGGTGATGTACCAACTTATAAGAGTGATGAGGGTCACTTTAGGAAAACATTGAAATTTTATTTTATTATACAATCATATTCAGTTTATAATCAATCAAAAATTATTTATTTCAAGGGTATGGATGGGATGGTTCGAGAAGCTCTCATCCAAGATGTTTTAGGCTGTTTTATGTCACCATATTAACCATCTATTTTCAATTTAACTCTTCGTTAAATAGTTTAACTTTTACCATGTATTCTTGTATTATTATATTATATGGTAAATAATCTTACAATAAAATGCCAAGGGAAACCAAAATGGGTCTCTAATGATATATATTATTGTATATGTCTTTTTTCCAAACATTATGTTTTTAGTACTATTATATCATTTGATAATATAGTATTAGTTTTAAAAACTCATTTATGTCAATTTTGACAATATTTGGTATTTTGTTTTTATGAAAGTCATAACACAAAGATTACTTAAAAAAAATTCGATGAATCAACCATAACATGTCATATTAATATATAAAAATCGTGGAATTAATCAAATGTCTAAATAAATATTTATTTTAATAATTATAATATCAATTATTTTAATCATTCGTTAATAAGGTAATTAATGCATCATCATTGTATCATAAATAAATTTAATTATTTAATGTCTAAAATTTATAAATAAAATACCATTATGTCATAAATCTTATTATATTTAAAATTAATATTTATAGTATAATTTATCTTCTATATATCCCAATATTAAAAATGGTTTAGTTATTAAACATCGAATTTAACAGTTTTAACTATTTGGGAAATAATATAACAATAAATGTCCAAATATAATCCATGTGGACCAAAAAGATCATATATTTCTACTGGGGTTGATATTGGTCGAAAAAAACTTATCTAATAGAATTAGGACATGTGTTATTTTAATTATAATATCATTTTTACCTTTAATTACCCTATTTATATTTAATCGTGGTAAATAAAAGTCAAAAGTTACTATTCACCGAAAAATATTTTCATCTTATTAAAACAAATTTTACTTACTGATGTCAAATTTGTCTCTCAAATTTTTGAAATTAAACTAATAGATGCAGAAAAATTATGTTTTATGCAAATTTACAAATGTTTCTTGAAGGTGGGTAAAAGACGATAAAAAGTTCAATAAATTTTTATACATCTAATATTATTATAAAATGACTCCAATTAATTACATTGAACATATATATGTATTATGTAACTATTTTAACTAATATAATTTTATTTAAAATAACAAATTATTTAAATTAAATGTTCTGTTTTAAATAATAACGCACTGTTTGTCACTATTCATCAAAAATAGAATGTTTTCAGAAAAATCCCAAAAATTCACCATAAGATAATTTTTATTTTACGAATCCATAAATGGATTCCATTTTAAAAAATAATTTTTATAAAATCTCAAAAATATGGTATAAATATTCATTAAGGCTAGTTTGATTGGACATGGTGTTTTAAAACTTCATGTTGTGTACAACACAAGATATTGCTTTATTCAAAGGTAAACATACCATGGAAGCTTAGGGTGTTACATTCTCCCCTCCTTAAAATAATTTCGTCCTTGAAATTTTTAAAATATTACTGCATAAAAGGATTCGGGTGGTTTTTCATCATATGTTCCTCAGGTGCCCACGTTGCCTCTTCCATATTATGGTTTCTCTATTGAACATTTACCAAATGTGTCATCCAGTTTCTCAACACTTGTTCTTTGGTATCGTGAATTTTGATAGGCTGTTTGCAATAACACAGGTCAGGTTTTAGTTTTATTTCTTCATAGTTGAGTACATGCATTGGTTCAGGATGGTATTTTCTAAACAGTGATACATGGAACACATCATGGACTTTGCTAAGACTTAGTGGCATTTCCAAATGATAAGCTATTACTCCAATTCGTTGTAGAATTTCGAAAGGTATGATGTACCTGGGACTCAATTTACCATTCTTTCCAAAACGTATAACACGCTTCCATGGAGATACCTTCATTAAAACATAATCTCCTATGTGAAATTCCAAATCATTCCTTTAGTTATATTCCTAGCTCTTTTGCCTACATTGAGCTGCATTGATGTGGGTTTGGATATCCTTCACCTTTTTCATTGTTTCCTCAAAATGTTCTAGGCCTACGAGTTTTCATTCACCAACATCATCCCCACCAGTTTGTGTGTGACATCTCTTTCTATATAATGCTTCATATGGTTCTATCTTAATAGTTCAATGAAATATATTGTTATAGGAAAATTCAACTAGAGGTTAATATTTCTAACACATACCTTTAAATTATATTGAGAAAGTTCTAAAAATTTCTTCTATGGTTTTAATAGTCCATTCGGATTTCCCATCAGATTGAGGGTGGTAGGCAGTCCCCAATGATGTTCCGCATCTTGGGCCTTTTGAAGATTTTTCATGAATCTTGATGTAAAACAGGGATCACAATCAGAAATAAATGACAGGGGTACTCCATGAATTCTTAAAATGTCATTAATATATATTCTTTTTAAACAATCAAGTGGTAAATATTCTATTATAGCATGAAAATGTGCCGACATGGTAAGATGATCATCAATGACCCATATTGCATCATTTATTTTAGGAGTCGTTGGTAGCCCCATGGAAAAGTAAATCATAATATCATAACATTTCCACTCAGTTATGAGAATAATTTGCATGAATCCTCTAGGATGTTGTCTTCCAGCCTTCACATGTTGATATTCCATACATCATGACCCATAATCATCAACTTACCTATTCATGTTGTCCCACAAAAATGCTTCTTCTAGCCTCTATAAATCATAGTACTACTAGGGTGTATAGAAAAATTGGACCTTGAGCATCATACAATAATTTTATTTTTTGATTAGGTATGTCAGGAATGCAGATTCTCTTCCCAAATTTTAAAATTCCATTTTCATATACGATGTCAATAAATCACCCATCATTCACAGCTTTAATATTATTTTGAAACTCCTCATCATCAGTCTGAGAACTCTTTATGCTTTCTTGTAAAGATGTATTGGGAACAATTTGAAAAACTATTATTATTTCACCTTCCAAGATTATTCCTATATCCATATTAAGTATATCAATGAACATATGATCCCTTTAAACTCTCATATTATTCAAAACTCCCTGATCTTTTCTAATCAGTGCATATTTCACCTTATTTTCCTTCCTTGGGTGGTAGTGAATAACGAAATAATAACTCTCGAGTAGTTCAAGCCATGGACTTTGCCTCATGTTGAGTTCATTTTGTGTGAAAATATACATCAAGCCCTTGTGATCAGTATATATTTATATATCACATTTTTGACCATAGAGATAGTGTCTCCAAATCATCAAAGAAAATATTTAAGCTTCTAACACATGATCATGAGTGTGATAGTTTTTTTCATGATTTTTTAGCAGCCATTATGCATAGAGGAAACTCTATCATTATGCATAAGGACACAACAAAGTCCATTCTTTGAATCATCACTATAAATAATAAACCCATCATTCTCTGATGGTAGAGTCAATATAAGATCATTGATTAATCATATCTTCAGTTATTCAAAACATTCCTCACACACTTGTCTAAAAAAATTAGCCCATTTTCATGTGAACTTTGTTAATAGGTTATCCAATTGGGAAAAATTCAGGACAAAACACTGATAATAACCTGCTAAATCAATAAAGCTACATAACATATTTATACTATTCAGTGCTATCCATTCATGGATTGCATTGGTCTTTTAAGGATCAATAGAGATTCCATCCATAGAGAGAATATGGACAAAAAATGAAATCTCTTGAAGCCATAATTCACACTTACTGAGCTTCTTATATAATTCATTTCATATAAGAGTTTTTTGAATAGTTAACAAGTTATATTCATGATCTTGTTAGATTTTGGAGAATACCAAGATATCATAATTAAATACCACTAAAAAGTCATCATGATATTCATTGTAAACTCTGTTCATTATATCCATGAAGACAGAGGGTGCATTAGTCAGACCAAAATGCATTACTTGAAACTCGTAATGCCCATACCTGGTACAAAATGTTGTCTTCGAAATACCATCCTTCTTCACACACAATTGATGATATCCATAAAAAAGGTGAATCTTTGAGAAAAATGAGATCCATGAAGTTGATCGAATAAATCAGCAATGCAAGGTAGGGGATACATGTTCTATATTTTTATACCATTGTTCTCCATGCAGTAAATGCACAACCCCATTGATCCATCTATTATCTAAATGAAAAGAATAGGGTCTCCCCATAGAGAAACACTAGGAAGAAGAAATCACTTATTATTCAATTACAATTGTTGTTTCTTTAGTTTCACTAATTCCACAGTGTCCATTTTATAAGTGGTATTTGATATCTTCCTTGAAACAAGAATTAAATCAATGGAATACTCAATTTATCATTCCTGAGGATGTCCATGTAAATCCTCTGGAAACACATCAACATTTTCTTGCACAATATGTACATCCTCTATTTCAATGTTTTATTCCTCACCCACAATTATTTCATTCTCTTACTCCCTAATAATTAAATTTTATTGAGATACTGGGTGTGGATATAAATATAAATCAGGTGGTGACATTTTTCTCCAATTATAAGTTACTCTTTATCATCATCAAAAATTATAAGCACTTATTTCTTATAATAGAGTTTCCCATCATGGTTAAAAAGCCAATCCATATTGAAGATTATATGAAATTAAATCATGTGTATAATGATGAGATTAGTGGATAAAGAACATTTATATTCCCTAATGGGGACTGATTCACAAAACGTTGTTGCAATGATACTTTTTTTTGGAGTTTTGACTGAAAACTCCATTGCTAAATTAAATTGGAAATATCTAATTTTCTTAGAAAACTAGGAAGACATGAGGCAATATGATGATAGGGAATCACCTTGTAAAAACATGATGAATCCATTAAATTACCTTCCACCATGTCTTTCAGAGTTTCAACCTCAACAGTAGCGATCACATAAGCTTGGGATTGCTCCCTTTTCCTTTTCTGATGTAATTTTCCATGGGGTTTATGACATTCATTTTAATAATGTCCATTGTTCTACTATTTTAGCATTCAACATTGAAATACTCTTTCTTCCCCTTGTAATCACATGTTTGGGGGCCTTTTTACTAGACTTATAACAGACTCCCATTCCATTAAAGCATGTATCAGGGGGTTTCTTCCCACATTTATTGCATGATGAATATTCAAATTTACCTTTTTACCATTATTTCAATTTCCAGAGTGTAAAGAAAATCACTTTTCTCATACATTTATTTAATGCCATAAGACATATATAATTCTTTCAATGTCTTGATAGTAAATGATACAATATCATCAAAAGACGAGAAGTATTTTGAGATTGATGCTCGACGGAGAAATGGTTTTAACCCATCAATGAATTGATCAATCTTACTCATTGGGTTTCATATATAATCTGATGCATGCTTTGATAACCTTGTAATGTTATCCTCACACTTTTCAACATTTACATCACCCTTTTACAAAATACAGAGAAATTATCTTTCCATATTCACTTGATTGCCACGATGTAAGTATTTTACTATGAAAAGATATTTACACTACCTCCATTCCATATTTTATACGTATTCATCCTTTTTTGTGTTTTGAATTAATAATCTCCATTGATCTACATATCCTGTGTGGTGATAAACTACCAGGAAAAGTTTTTCCCTTTTGATAATCCCCAAAGCATGAAATATTTTCTCTACAGAATTTATACATTGATCAGTTACAAATGGATTTTTAGTCCAATTGAATGTTGGTGGTTGTTTCCTCATGAAGTGGTCTGATATTGAACCTCCCCATTGTGGATCAGGGTGATCTATATAGGTATGGTTGTTATTCAATACCAGAGTGAGTTTTACCAGTATGGTGATAAGATAATCAACACTATTTGCAACACTAACTCCACTATAATTATCTTGAGTAAGAGGAGAATCCCTACATGGATCAAGTGCATTGAAACAGTTTCCATTCCTTTCACTAGGAAACATTTCTTAACAATGGAATACAGTGGATTATTTTATGAATCGTAATACATAATTTCAATCATGTAAAACACATAACATAAATTGAATAATTTATGGATTTAATCATTAATCATGAAAATGTTTTCTTTAAGGAGGTACATACTCATAAATCCTTCAGAATGGTTAGTAAAAAAATTGTATTATCTTAAGCATATTCCCCAGGTGTTTCGGGACCATGAGTGCAGCATGGCTCACTGTCGTGTACTAGGATACCATGTGTCATGCCTGAAACTCTTTGTCAGTGTTTTCAATCCATGTTACATCTCTTCCAGAGCCGCATATACCTGGTCATATATAGAATTGGATATATTTCATAGAAAATAAAAAAAATCTACATTACCAAAATTCTATGAAGTTCTTCTATACTAATCCAAAAGTATGTCCTAGGGTAATATTCTCTAATTTAGTTTTTCTAAATCTAGCTTTCAATGATTATACTAAAAATACTCTAATGACAACTGTAACGCCCCGACCCTAGTTACCGAGAGTTGGTGCATTGTTACATAACATTGGCATTATCACAAGGGATCACATCCCGAATGACCAATCAATTTAGTTGCATTGGAAGTACTAGATACAAATATAAGTTTAACATTACATTATGAAATGAAAAACCACAAAATTGTGTCTCTTTTTAACACATTAATCTCCCTTAGACAATCTCTAAAAGTTATTTATAATATACTTCTTTGCATCATGGGAATAATAAAATATTGAACGGGGAGAGCTTAGGTTCTTATTTAGGATAACAATATAGCAGAAAATATTATAAATAATCATAAAAATTTTAGATAATTTATCACTAAAAAAAGCCATTAAAAAAATATCAGCATAATATGGAAAATAAAAATAAAATAAATCCATTTTCTTATTCACATGGATATTCTACTAGTCAAATAATCACATGTAATATCAGTAGCCAATTTTATAATTATAGAATGCATAATGCTGGACATTATAAATTCATAGTCATTGCCTCATTCTAAGACTACAAAATATATTTTTTCGATGCCTTGTGCCAAGACTCTATTTTGTCTCATGAGACCTACCGATGCATTGAGGAGCTATATCGAGCTCCACCTGTCACTTACTTTGTTTTATGCATTCCTCATATAAAAAGCTTTAAACATAATATAAACATTCTTAATAAAACTACCATACAAAATTTCAATACATTATACAGAAATGATGAATATTATAAAAATAACACATCTACAGTCCAACATATCCAAAAACCTTCAATAAAATATGGAAGATTGAATTACAATAATTAAACTGCAAATAAGTATTAATTCCATCAAAGGTTGTCGACAAAGATGAAATCAACACTATTTGAGAGAAATATATATTAATATTTTGAAATCAATTAAAAACCACATAATTATAAAAAATTAATTTATTTTCAAAACATTCTTATAATCTTATAAGGGAAGCTTCGAAGATGTTATAAAGACAGAAAATAGTTACACTCACTATATAAGTTAAAAAACAATCTTTCCTTAATTTTTTCGAAAAGGTCGTAAAGGACCTTGTTTGGAAAACAACCAAATTATTCATTTTAAACATATTCTAAAAAGTCAAAAAAATGTATAAATGACATTAACTCATATTCTAGGAAATAGTAAAAATGTTTTGGAATAAAAGTTTAGGAAACACAGATTTGGATGATAAATTGGTCCTAGTAGATACTCCTTTATAAACAAATTCAGATAATGAAGAGATTGTAGAATTAACCCTTACCTTTTAATTTTGTTGGGAAGATGGTATATTAAACTTTTATATTATAGTAAAATCATTGTAATTAAATTATACATGAATCATATACAATGATATGATACCATATGTGGTCTTCAAATATTTCATTGTTAATAATAGTTTTGTAGTATCATTGTTTTGGGTGTTAAGTGACTCGTTTTCCATTATATGCTTGGTTACGTAAGAGATTATTTTCATGGATAAGATGTATTTGATTCATATAAATAATGATATTATGTTATTAAGACTTATTTTTTTAATCATAAAATAAAATTTATTCTTGAATGGTTATGTTGGAGAATTAATCTAATTGTGTTCATGGAGACGGTAATTTGTACGTACGCACGAGCAACAATAACATTCTATTGATAGTAATATCATTTGTAATTATATGGTATATAATATATAATGAATAATTAACATGTTATATTTGTTATTTATATAAATTATACTCATTATTATACCCATCCAAATAATGAAGTGTTTGAATAACAAACTACACTACGACGTGGAGATGGTAAGTCGTGCGTACACACGTATGGTGACTTTTCATTCATAGGCTGGATAGAATAATGAATATGGTTGTAAAATATTTATAATAACATCATAGTATGTATAAGGTACTAGATTTATTAATTTTTTATTGGAATAACAAAGAAAAAGGTAGTGGATGATGAAAAGAGTTTTGATATAGGTGGTGAAATTATTACCTCTTCTTCAAGAGTTTCCATTTGATTTGATAAAAAGGTATCCTTAGGTTGGATTTCATATCAAATTAAGGCATTAAGTGTAACGAAGGGTAGTTGGGAGGATATTTGGGAATTGTTTGGCCGACGCAAATGGCTTTGGAGGTGTGATTTTGAGAGAAGGGGAAGTGCCCTATTATATGAGAGGTGGGGGTCACAATATGAAAAGATTGAAATATTATTTAATTATACAATAATATTTGGTTTATAATGGCTCCAAAATTATTTATTTCAATGCTAACATGAGTATGGGTCGAAAAAACTTAACCAATTGGTTTTAGACAGTTTTAGGTCACCACATTATCCTTGTCATTTAGATTTAACTCTTAGTTAAATAGTTTAACTTTTACCATGTATTCTTTTACTATTATATTATATGGTTGAAAATCATACAATAAATTTCTAAGAGAACCCAAAGTGGTTCATTAATGATATATATTATTATATAAGTCATTTTTCTAAACCATATATTTTTAATAATGTTATATCTTTCAATAATATAGTATTTGTTTTAAAAACACATTTATGTCAATTTTGAAAATATTTGGTATTTTATTTTTGTGAAAGTCATTACATCATGATTAATTCGAATAAATTTCATTTTATAAACAATAAAATGTCATATTAATCTATAAAATTAGTTTAATTCATAAAATGTCTCAATTTACATTTATTTGGATATTTATAATATCAATTATGTTAATCATTCACTAATAAGGTAATTACTGCATCATCATTGTATCAAAACTAAATTTAATTATTTAATTTATAAAAATTATAAATAAAATACCATTATATAAGAAATTGTTTTAAATTTCAAATGAATATTTATAGATGAATTTATCTAATGTATACACCTATATTAAAAATGGTTTTGTTATTAAACATTGAATATAAAACTTTTAACAATTCTTGAAATAAAATAAAAATAAATGTGCTAATCAAATCCATGTTGACCAAAAGGATCATATTTTTTTCATATGGATGATTTTGGTCAAACCACACTTATCCAATAGAATTATGACATGTGTTAGGGTAATTATAATATCATTTTTACCTTTTATTACCCAATTTACTTTTAACCATGTTTAACAGAAGTCAAAAGTTACCATTCACCAAAAATTATTGTCGCCATATTTAACCAAATTTTACATAAATGTGTCAACTGTGTCCCTAAGATTTTTGAAATTCAACTCATAGAAGGGGTCAAATTAAGTTTTATACAAATTTGCAATTGCTACTAAAATGTAGGTAGAAGATAGTAAATAGTTCATAGAATTTTAAATATATAATATTATTATAAAATGACTCCAATGAATTACATTGAACACATATAGGTATTATGTATATATTTTTACATAATGTAAATTTAAATATAATAACTAAAAATTTAAATAAAAAGGAAGTTTTAAACAATAACGTAGTGTTTTCACTATTCATCACAAATTGATGGTTTTCAAAAAAATTCTAAAAATTCACCATAAGATAATATTTATATTACGAATCCAAAAATTAAATCAATTTTGAAAAATAATATTTATAAAATTTCAAAAAGTGGGAATAAGTATTCATAACAACTTATTTTATTGGTTTGGGTGTTTTAAAACGCTATGTGGATTACAAAAACAAGTCTTTTATGATTCATAGATAAATATTCAATGAAATATTAGGGTGTCTCCTTATGGATATAGTTAACAATATAAATAGTTTTTTCCATAATGTGGTATATTTCTTAACTATTAATTTTCATTTTTTTTCTTATACCACCATAAAATATTTTCAGTAATGATAAAATAATAGAACAATTTTATTCAATATAATTAGATGTTATTATTTTAATTTCATATCCTATATCCATATACACTATAATAGTATGGGCAACAAAACCATCATTCATGTGTTATGAGGATTGTCCGCTTCTAAATCGATGCAATTTTGTTTCTATCACCACCTATCAAAAATTTGATATAATGATGAATTTAAATTATATATATTATTTTTCAGACATAATTATACAATTTTAATTATAATATTTCATATACCATCTTACATTCAAATCTATTTAAAACAATAATTTCACTCATTCAAACGTATGGACTACCACCTCCACGTTGTGATATGATTCGTCTTTCATTTTTTTCATTCCATGGATGGAATGAAGGATATATTTAATTAGTACATAGTTCTGATATATATGATATTATAATGATTCTATAATGGTGAAATATAATTTAAATTTCATTCATTCTATACATTGAATAGTGAGCACAATGTTCATGCCCATGTACAACTTACCATCTCTATGAATTGTATAATTCATATTTATATCTCTCTTCATTATGGATAACAACATATATATAAATAATATATAAAATATTTACATACTGGATAATATTATATATAATATAGATCCATGATTAATGTATATTGACCGAAACTACCAAATTGAAACTCACAAAAAAAATGGAATAGTTAAGTTCCAGAAACTATGATTTTTTATTGAATTATTAATAAACCAGCATTGAAATTTTATAAATGGATCATATATGATATTATAATTAAGTAAATAGGTATTTTATATAAATATAATAAATTATATTTTATGATATCGGAGGTTAAATCTCTTTGGAAGCAATTCAATCTTAAGGTAACTGTTTTTTTGTTGCAATCTCATTATTTATCTATAACACTAGTGATTAAATTTATAATGGTTAAATTTCATTATCTATATCTCAAGAAACCCATTAATTTTATATTATTATATTTATCTATATATATTATATGTCTTCCATTAGTTTTTTCACATAGAGTAATGAATATATATGAATAATAATTTAATGTAAAACTGAAAATGTTTTATTATTTGAGTTGGATTAATTCTCATCCATTTCTATATATTCATTAAATTATTTTAAAAAATATTTGAATATTTTACATTGAAATATAAAGGTCAATTTTACCCATGATTTACTTTTTATATAACTGTTTATTATTTTTATTCTCATTATTTTATGAAAAATGGACTATTTATTTCTTATTGGATATGTGAATGGAATCACAGTTTTAATATATACCAAAAATGGAATTTTTTACTATAATGACCTCTCATTTCATTGATGTATCCTTTAAAACTTTGCAAAGTCCATTTCAAAGAATAGTTTCAAAAAACTATTTTGGATCATTAATAATATTAAATACGTTTTTTCAATCTGAACAAGATATTTACATTGAGAAGTATTCCATATTAGATTTTAAATAAAATATCATCCAACATGAAAAAAAATGACTTTAATTGTGATTTATTTGGGATATAAACCAATAGTACCATCCATTTCCTTTATATTTATGTTTAATGATTGTGATGATCAAATATTTAAAAATCATATTATCTTTCTAATAGATATGATATGATGAATTGATGAAATAGTTATGAAACCCATTTTAACATTATGTTATACCATAATGGAATTTTTATGAAATATGTTTAATTTTCATTAGTGATGATATGATGGATGATTTATGATGTTTTCACACCAATATGTAATATTTTTCTTTATGTGATGTATGAGGCCATAATTGTATTTCCCTCAAATAAATTTTTTAATTATTGTAGTATTATGAAATAAACATTATTATAATAGGGTTTAAACACGATTCATTTAGAAATTCTATCCACTATAATAGTATTGGTATTGAACCTTGACTTTTATGATTTTTTTAGGTAGTGAACTCAATCCATTATCATAGTCTTTTCACAAATCCTTGATTAATATGTAAATGATTTTCTATTCTTATGCTTTTTTCACAAACTTATGTCATATACCATTGTTATTATCCCATAGATCATGTTTGAGGATTCATTTAGGGTTCATTTATTATAAACTTCCAATATTTATTCCCAGAATCTGAATTATCGTTTATGATATATAGGTTACGATTTTTAAATTATTATATCATTGTATAATACCCTTTCACTTGTTATGTCTAATTGATCATTAATATTTCCCTTATTTATCATTATAGAGCATATAATCTCACCATATAATTTGTTTCAATTTCTACAAGTTATGATGTATGGTATTATATATTATATTTCTATGATGGAAGATTATTATTAAAAATTTAGTAGAATAGTATGTGGTTCACATATAAACGAATTGTTTGTGTACCCATTCTGAAGTGCATTGTGTTGCATTTGTTGTCAATGAGGCATGAAGTTGTCTTGGAATGAATGGATGTCAAGGAGTCAAGATGTGAATGTCAAAGGATGTGATGGTGATGGTGATGAAGGAGAATGGCCATGGAACTTAGAGGAATGTCACTTAGGAGATTCACTAAGTGGCATAGGAGATTATGGTTGAAACATTCTCCATGGAAATCTGACGATTGTTGAGCTGATCATTAAGTTCCAAGAACTTGTATCAACTGGATACAAAGTCACAACACTTTTAGAAGACCATGCATTGTCTTCACAATGCATGAGGATATGAAGAGAGCCATCCACAACTTCTAAGTGGATGAAGTGAGCTGAAGAAGAACATGTACTAATCCTTAGTGCATGCAATGTGAATGTGATCCAACTTGACCTCTAATTGGATCATTGAAGAAAATTGAAGAATTATTTGATTCAAGAGCTTCGGTTGATGGAGAACCTTCAAAGAATTCACTCCTAAGTAATGAATACATGTTGAAGATAATGGAGGAATTTCAAATGAAGAAGAAGAAATGAAGTGGAAGAATGGCTTGGAAGAAGTGGCATTTGTCTTATACTCATAGGAGAACTTTGTATTTGACAAAGTCCTTATTCTTTGCCATAGCCAAAAAATTGGCCAGCCAAGGAACCTTGGGGGTTCAACCCCATGGCATGGGCACTAGGGCACCACGCCCGGGGGAACCCGTGGGGCGAGCCAGGGCGGCAGGGCGCACCCAAGGACACCACATGGGCGCCTGGGGCACGCCCGGAGGAGCGCAGAGGCAGGGGGCCGTGTGTAAGCCCCCGAGGGCACGCGGTGGTGAAATCCGCGCACCGGAGGAGCATAGTGGGCGCTAGGAGCGCGCCCGCAAGAGCATAGTGGGCGCAGAGCGCGCCCGCAGAGAGAACCCGGTGCGGGGCGGGTACCGGGAGGGGAGAAGTTCAACTGGCGTGTTGAGGCAGCGCCAGGGTAATAAGCCGCGGATAAACCGGGCTTCGTTTCGATGTGGGACGCGGGAATTTCCCGCGGAAGAGATCCTGGTCGTCCATCTCATCGCGCGCTCGATCCGAGCCGCTCATCTGATCCGCCGCGACGATGATCTAATCCTGGCCGCTAAACATTGCATCCGACGGCCGAGAGCTCGTCTCCTTCCTCGAGCTCGAGCCGAAGCCACCCGCGAGCAGCCGTTGAACCAGAGCCTCCCCGACGACCTATTTCGAGTTCCCGGCCACCATTTTCGAAACCGAGACCTCCATTGAGCTCATCACTCCACACCGAACACGGCCATGCCTAAAAAAGATCTTGCATGCAACCAGTGGAGAATTTCGAATGAGGCCGAGGCAAGAGAAGCTGCCGAGGCCACGTGGTTGGTGTTTTTGCATGGGATGAGCCTAAACCGAAGGTTGTGCATGCGTTATGAGTCACATGCACGTAGAGGGACCGAAAAATAAGGAAAGCCGCGTTGAAACAGAGGAAAGAAAGTTCAAGATTTGAAAAAATCTTGAAGATCCGAATATTTCGGGAGTTTAGATTTGAATCCCGCGGAAGAGGTGAAGCATCCCTCTGCCTATAAAAAGAGAACTCGAAGCATGGTAATGTTTGCTGATGCGCTGAATTTTTGAAGTCCCGTGAGCGCATCTCTCTGCCTCGCGAAGGTTTGAAGCCCCGCGCAAAGAACTTGCGCGGCTGAAGGTTCCGGAGCCACCCGAGGCTTCGAAGGTCCCCTGCGCGCTAATCTCTTGCGCGACAGGAAGGAGCCGAGCCGCATATTTGCGCGCTCGAGTCTCTTGTTCCCTCTCTGCCCACACCCTTGCGCGGCAGGAGGAAGATCCCGCGGGTGTTGCACTTGCGCGCCCCGCGGGTAGGAGGTCTTGCGCGCCCCTGTGTCGTGCACCTTGCGCGCCTGGTTGCACCAAGTGCACCTACTTGGCAGTGTTGGAGAATAAGACCCGAGGCAGTATACCACACCCTTGGTTGTGGGTGCTTGGCAAGGAGAACCCGAGGCCTTGCCTCGTGTGTGTGCCAAGTGGAGAGGAGAAGCCGAGGCATAGCCTTGTGTGTGCAAAGTGAAGACTCTACGGCTTGTGTGTGCAAAAACAGAAGAGAACCCGAGGCCCTAGTGCTTTGTGTGCAAGAAGGGAAGGAAAGGCCTTTGTGCCTTTGTGTGCAAAAAGAAAACAAAGAGGCCATAGCCCTTGTGTGTACAAAATGGAGAACCAAGTGTGTGCATAAGTGAGGTGCACACTTTGAAGAAGATTAAAAGAACAAGGAAGAACCCGAGACCTTGGCTTGGGTATGTGCAAGTGGGTAAAGTGAAGACCACCACACTTTGTGTGTGTGTGCATTTGAAAGGAAGGCCGAGGCATAACTTGGGGTGTGCAAAAATAGTGGAGGCCAAATACACACTCATTGTGTGTGTGCAAAGCAAAGAACAAAGTTGTGTGTGCAAAACAACAAAGTGACAAGTGAAGGCCGAACCTAGTGTGTGCACTAAGAAGTGTGTATACACATAGAAGAAGAAAAGGGAGGACTCACACTAGAGTACAACACACTTCTAAGTGTGTAACCAAATTGAATAAAGTGTGTGAAGTTCAAGGAGTTGGTGTGTGCTTAAAGTGTTACACCCTTTAAGGGATTATTGCACCAAGATGAGAAAGAGGACAGTGCATGCATGCATGCATGCACGTGCACACGTGAACATAGCCAAATCAGTGGTGTGCATTTGAGTTGTCCAAGACCAGGAGTGAGACTGAGCCAGACTGAAGTGAAAGATATTGTTTGTCTGAGTTTGCAGTAGACGAGAAGACCTGATCATCACAAGTGATCAGAGGTACAGAGCAAGGCCAGCAGTCTTTATCCCAGACTGCTGAGGATACTTGAAGAAGCTTAAAGAGAAGAAGAGCTACTCGTGTGACTCGAGGAGCCAGGAGAAGACCCCGTGGGACTCAGGGAGAAGAAGTCTTCAGTGGGATTCTGGAGCAGGCCAGTGGGACTCTGGTAACACTGTGGGACGCAGTATAAAGACCCTCCTGTGGGACTCAGGAGAGATACAGTGGGACTCTGTATCGACCATTGTAATTTTAACAGGTTATAATGGAGAATCCATGCTGGGAAAGCATGGCAAGGATGTAGGCCTTTGGTGCCGAACCTTGTAAATCCTTGTGTCCTGTGCCTTTTCATTACTGCATTATCCGGGAAAGGTTGAGAGATACAAGAAGAGTGGATTGAGGCTTTAACTAGCCATAGAGGTTTAATTGATAAAGAATCAATTAGTAAAAAGTTTTAAGGGATCACTGATTCACCCCCTCCCCCTCTCAGTGATTCACACTGATCTGGGCACTTCAATTGGTATCAGAGCGAGGTTGCCTCTAAAAGATCCAAGGGAGTCTAAATGGAGTGCAGATTTGAGGAAATGAAAGAACACCCTCAAATGGAGATATCTGCCAAGACTCAGAAAAACAGAATGAAGAAACAGGCAAAGAAGATGAAGAAGAAGGCTGGTGCAATCAGAGAAACTCCTTCTATGGAAAGAAATGTGAAATTCACATCAGATGACAATTCCTTTTATCATTCTTCTGATGGAGCCTGTCCTAGATATGATGAAGTTGAAACAATGAATGATCTTCAGAGTGCACTCAAATATCTTCAGAAGACAGTTCCCATGGAAGTGGAAAAGTGTATAGCTACAGGCATCCATGATCTTTATGAAGAAAAATCACAGTTAGAAGAAGAATCCAATGCTATGGAAGTCCAATTGGCAAAAAGGGTTGGCATAACCAACACTCTCAGAAAGCTGGTGAAGGCCAAAGATGAAACTATTTCCCTTTGTAATGAAAGATATGAAGATACCTGGGAAGAATTGAAAATGAGCTCTTCTGAGAAAGAAATATTTTTGATAATGATCAAAGATGGTTTCCGTGCACTGAAAAAGAGACACAGAGTTTCAATGGTTGTCAAAGATGCTCAACTTGAAGACAAAGCAAAAAGGGTGAAGGAGATTGACAATTCATTGCTTGAATTGAAGACAGTGCATGATGACCAGATGAATCAGCTGAAAGAAAGTTGGGAAGGAAGGCTAAGAACTGTTTTGGATGAAAAGAACTCCCTTAACATGAAATGCATAGAACTAGAGGTGATATTGAAAAATCAGCAATCACCCAAAGCCAAAACCTCCCAGTCAGCTGGTAGAAGAAATGTTGCCACTCAAGTGAGCATTGAGCAGGATGATTCTAAGAGAAAGACATCCTCTCATAAAAGTGCAACATCTTCTAGAAAGAAGGTACCATCCATACCATCTTGTACTGATGCTTCTAATTGTGTTTCCACAAAAAGTGCAGGATGGAAAAATAATTCCAAACAAATATGGATGAAGACAGTAAAGAAGCAGAGCTCTCCTGAAACAGCACAACAGGTCAAGAAAAGTACCCTACAATCAGAAGGACTTAAGAGGTCAAGATTCGTGGGTCAATGTTGGTGTTGTAATAAGTATGGGCACTGTGCAAAGGATTGTTGGTACAATCCACTAAATGTCAAAGCACAAAGGAAGCCCATGCCAAGGGGGAGCAAGCCAGAAGGAAAGAAGCAACATCCACAGGTCCAGAGACATCTGTTTACTGCAAATAGATTTGGATTACTTGACAACATCTGGGATGATTGCAAAAGTGGTCAAAAAGATACATGTCAATCTCCAACTGTATCCAGAGCTCAAAAGAAGAAAAGATCACAGAACCTGGCTAAGAGAGAATCCTTGGGAAGCAGGAATAAAGTGGAAGATGCACCCAAGAAGATTATGAAAAAGGAAGAGAAGTCCTTGGAGTCTGAGTCCAAGAAGGGTGATGCATCCAGAAGGACCACCAAGAAAACATGCTTCTACTGTGGAAAGAAAGGCCATACAATGGATCTTTGTAAAGAAGCCATGAAATTCAATAGAGGCAGACTTGACTCAAACAGACAATCAATCCAGAAGAAGCAGAAGGGATTGATTGAAAACAAGTTGCCTAAGAAAGGTAGCTTGACAGCATCAAAGGAACCATGTGGAACTTCCAGAACTGGGGCCACTCTTCCAAATGATTTACTTGTCATATGGCCACATCAGTTGCAACTGGCCAGAGAACTACAAAGAGCTGAAGAGGAAGTACTGGCAATTGCTAAAGAAAAAGAGAAGAATAAGATTTCACATGAAGATGTGTTGAGATCCACACCAGCACAAACATCATTGAAAATCAAATGTGCAAGTGTGAAGAATGGTGAAAATGGGACATCTCGGTTGAGAGAATCTTCTCAACCTTGTTGTTCACATTGATGAACCAAGGAGGTTCCATCTTATTCCCTAATCACTTGTATTTACATGTGCTGACATTGTAGGGAATTGAAGATGATGATCATTCTCAGCTGAAGGATGGTTTGGAAAGAATGGAGTGCACCCCTTGAGGGGGAGACAATCAGAAGAACATGGGATTCTAAGATTTAATACCATCGTGAGAAAAGTGAAGGTATTCCAATCATACTTTCATCCCTTGTTTCTTAATTTTATTCATCATGACAATTAAGGGGGAGTATTGATTGAAGGCAAATGGATGAAAGGGGGAGCTTTATCTTTGCACTTGAACTTTCTAATGTGTTTGGTGAAGTATGTGCAGGATTGAGCAAATTCATTGTTATATCTGAAAAATTTCAAACCCCTAAGCATGATCTCACATGTGTAGAGAATTATGGACAGCTTTGAATTCCTTGGTCATATCACTCTTGTTTTCTACACCAGGTTTGCCCAAGTAGACTTAGAGCTGATTTACTAAAGGTTCATTGCTCAAGTGAACATGTGACATCATCCCTCTCTTAGTGCTTTTCAAGAAAATTCTTTTATAAGGGAGGAAGAGATTTTTGAAATTGAACCACACCACATCTTTGCATTTGATTTCCAATAAGGGGGAGAAAATATTGGCACACATGTTGACCCATTCATATGTGCTGAAGGAGTGTATTGACAACAAATAAAAAGGGGGAGATTGAAGTTCATTGTGTTGCATTTGTTGTCAATGAGGCATGAAGTTGTCTTGGAATGAATGGATGTCAAGGAGTCAAGATGTGAATGTCAAAGGATGTGATGGTGATGGTGATGAAGAAGAATGGCCATGGAACTTAGAGGAATGTCACTTAGGAGATTCACTAAGTGGCATAGGAGATTATGGTTGAAACATTCTCCATGGAAATCTGACGATTGTTGAGCTGATCATTAAGTTCCAAGAACTTGTATCAACTGGATACAAAGTCACAACACTTTTAGAAGACCATGCATTGTCTTCACAATGCATGAGGAGATGAAGAGAGCCATCCACAACTTCTAAGTGGATGAAGTGAGCTGAAGAAGAACATGTACTAATCCTTAGTGCATGCAATGTGAATGTTATCCAACTTGACCTCTAATTGGATCATTGAAGAACATTGAAGAATTATTTGATTCAGGAGCTTCGGTTGATGGAGAACCTTCAAAGAATTCACTCCTAAGTAATGAATACATGTTGAAGATAATGGAGGAATTTCAAATGAAGAAGAAGAAATGAAGTGGAAGAATGGCTTGGAAGAAGTGGCATTTGGCTTATACTCATAGGAGAACTTTGTATTTGACAAAGTCCTTATTCTTTGCCTTAGCCAAAAAATTGGCCAGCCAAGGCACCTTGGGGGTTCAACCCCAAGGCATGGGCACTAGGGCACCACGCCCGGGGGAACCCGTGGGGCGAGCCGGGGCGGCAGGGCGCACCCAAGGACACCACATGGGTGCCTGGGGCACGCCCGGAGGAGCGCAGAGGCAGGGGGCCGTGTGTAAGCCCCCGAGGGCACGCGGTGGTGAAATCCGCGCACCGGAGGAGCATAGTGGGTGCTAGGAGCGCGCCCGCAGGAGCATAGTGGGCGCAGAGCGCGCCCGCAGAGAGAACCCGGTGCAGGGCGGCACCGGGAGGGGAGAAGTTCAACTGGCGTATTGAGGCAGCGCCAGGGTAATAAGCCGTGGATAAACCGGGCTTCGTTTCGATGTGGGACGCGGGATTTTCCCGCGGAAGAGATCCTGGCCGTCCATCTCATCGCGCGCTCGATCCGAGCCGCTCATCTGATCCGCCGCGACGATGATCTAATCATGGCCGCTAAACATTGCATCCGATGGCCGAGAGCTCGTCTCCTTCCTCGAGCTCGAGCCGAAGCCACCCGCGAGCAGCCGTTGAACCAGAGCCTCCCCGACGACCTATTTCGAGTTCCCGGCCACCATTTTCGAAACCGAGACCTCCATTGAGCTCGTCTCTCCACACCGAACACGGCCATGCCTAAAAAAGATCTTGCATGCAACCAGTGGAGAATTTCGAATGAGGCCGAGGCAAGAGAAGCTGCCGAGGCCACGTGGTTGGTGTTTTTTCATGGGATGAGCCTAAACCGATGGTTGTGCATGCGTTATGAGTCGCATGCACGTAGAGGGACCGAAAAATAAGGGAAGCCGCGTTGAAACAGAGGAAAGAAAGTTCAAGATTTGAAAAAATCTTGAAGATCCGAATATTTCGGGAGTTTGGATTTGAATCCCGCGGAAGAGGTGAAGCATCCCTCTGCCTATAAAAAGAGAACCCGAAGCACGGTAATGTTTGCTGATGCGCTGAATTTTTGAAGTCCCGTGAGCGCATCTCTCTGCCTCGCGAAGGTTTGAAGCCCCGCGCAAAGAACATGCGCGGCTGAAGGTTCCGGAGCCACCCGAGGCTTCGAAGGTCCCCTGCGCGCTAATCTCTTGCGCGACAGGAAGGAGCCGAGCCGCATATTTGCGCGCTCGAGTCTCTTGTTCCCTCTCTGCCCGCACCCTTGCGCGGCAGGAGGAAGATCCCGCGGGTGTTTCACTTGCGCGCCCCGTGGGTAGGAGGTCTTGCGCGCCCCTGTGCCGTGCACCTTGCGCGCCTGGTTGCACCAAGTGCACCTACTTGGCAGTGTTGGAGAATAAGACCTGAGGCAGTATACCACACCCTTGGTTGTGGGTGCTTGGCAAGGAGAACCCGAGGCCTTGCCTCGTGTGTGTGCCAAGTGGAGAGGAGAAGCCGAGGCATAGCCTTGTGTGTGCAAAGTGAAGACTCTACGGCTTGTGTGTGCAAAAACAGAAGAGAACCCGAGGCCCTAGTGCTTTGTGTGCAAGAAGGGAAGGAAAGGCCTTTGTGCCTTTGTGTGAAAAAAGAAAACAAAGAGGCCGTAGCCCTTGTGTGTACAAAATGGAGAACCAAGTGTGTGCATAAGTGAGGTGCACACTTTGAAGAAGATTAAAAGAACAAGGAAGAACCCGAGACCTTGGCTTGGGTATGTGCAAGTGGGTAAAGTGAAGACCACCACACTTTGTGTGTGTGTGCATTTGAAAGGAAGGCCGAGGCATAACTTGGGGTGTGCAAAAATAGTGGAGGCCAAATACACACTCATTGTGTGTGTGCAAAGCAAAGAACAATGTTGTGTGTGCAAAACAACAAAGTGACAAGTGAAGGCCGAACCTAGTGTGTGCACTAAGAAGTGTGTATACACATAGAAGAAGAAAAGGGAGGACTCACACTAGAGTACAACACACTTCTAATTGTGTAACCAAATTGAATAAAGTGTGTGAAGTTCAAGGAGTTGGTGTGTGCTTAAAGTGTTACACCCTTTAAGGGATTATTGCACCAAGATGAGAAAAGGGACAGTGCATGCATGCATGCATGCACGTGCACACGTGAACATAGCCAAATCAGTGGTGTGCATTTGAGTTGTCCAAGACCAGGAGTGAGACTGAGCTAGACTGAAGTGAAAGATATTGTTTGTCTGAGTTTTCAGTAGACGAGAAGACCTGATCATCACAAGTGATCAGAGGTACAGAGCAAGGCCAACAGTCTTTATCCCAGACTGCTGAGGATACTTGAAGAAGCTTAAAGAGAAGAAGAGCTACTCGTGTGACTCGAGGAGCCAGGAGAAGACCCTGTGGGACTCAGGGAGAAGAAGTCTTCAGTGGGATTCTGGAGCAGGCCAGTGGGACTCTGGTAACACTGTGGGACGCAGTATAAAGACCCTCCTGTGGGACTCAAGAGAGATACAGTGGGACTCTGTATCGACCATTGTAATTTTAACAGGTTATAATGGAGAATCCATGCTGGGAAATCATGGCAAGGATGTAGGCCTTTGGTGCCGAACCTTGTAAATCCTTGTGTCCTGTGCCTTTTCATTACTGCATTATCCAGGAAAGGTTGAGAGATACAAGAAGAGTGGATCGAGGCTTTAACCAGCCATAGAGGTTTAATTGATAAAGAATCAATTAGTAAAAAGTTTTAAGGGATCACTGATTCACCCCCTCCCCCTCTCAGTGATTCACACTGATCTGGGCACTTCACATTCTATGATAGGAGATGGACCTAAATGATTATGGTATGAATCATTATGTTATATAATGAATATTCATCTAATAAGATGTTATACCAATGTATGAAATGTATGGAAATCTATATTTGGTATCTGAGATATGTTTAGTAACATTTTCAAACTATATTGATAAAAAATTAGCAGATGTTCTTAAGATAATCATATGTATAGGAAAATTTCATAGTTTATGTTAATGAAAGGAGTGTGGTTTTCAATAGAAAAAATATCTCTCTAGATGATACAAGTAAAATTACATTTTAAATATATTCATATAGGGGTTATGACCATTAAAAGTGTTGGTTAAGTATATCTGTACAATCCTTCTATTTCATATTGAGTGTTAGCTTAATACGTAACTAGTTTTACCGTCCAATGGTATATGAATGGTTTAAATTTAAGTTTCCTCAACAAACAATTGTGAAATATTTGAATAAACAATTTCCCTATGTAATCTTTGTTAAACAAATAGTTTAATATATTAAAAAACATTTTCATCAAATTAATGTTTTTCCATGAGTATGTGGTTTCTAAATATGATTATTTTATCAAACACTAAGATTTTTTTCTTTATTCGACGTCGAACAACCAACAAAATCATCTTAATGGGAATTTTTATGGAAAATGAAATTATTATGTTTCTATGAAGCCAAATTTTTGGTGATTTATGGTGTCAAAAAAATTTTCTATGATTAAACTAATTTTTTAATCTACGAATATTATTTATGAACCAAATGAGAAAATAAGTGAAAAATGTTTTGTTAAGTCCTTCATAAGGTAAGATTCTAATTCTATTAGTTGGTACACTGATCCACTTTGTTGACAAATAGATATATTCAATTAAAAATATATTTTTCATTCTGCAATGTAGAGTGAAAAAATCTTTTTTTTACTTTCATTTCGAAGTACAATATAATCAATGATTAAATATTATCAAGAAAATAAGGAAAAAGAAGCAATTAAATCATTGGTGATTTGTGTTTTCTATAGATTATATTTCAATATGTATTTCCATGAATTCTTCATAAAAATTTGAGAAGAAATTAGTTAAACTAATTAGATATAAGAGGAATTTTCAAGTACCTATGAGAAAATTTTAAAATAATTTCATGGTACACTTTTGGTATTATCATCCAACTGAAATTATGGTTGGTTAATTATTTAGTGTAATAACACCAATTCCTCAAAGGGTGTTTTACATAATAGTATTCAGTATATATAAATAAACTAGTAATGTGAAATCGTGGTGGAAATTTGTGTCAGAGATACTTAACATTATCATATTTATGAAAAAATCTAATTTTCAATTCAATATATGTTTTAAAAACTATGGATGAAAAAGTATTAGCTCTTTTTCAAGCATGACGAGTGGAAGGAAACTTGAAGGAAATTTCCATAAGGTTCTATTAAATGTTTTAACTATGGAATGAATGTTCATCATGATTTAAAATGATGAAGTGATGGGAAAAGTTAGTTAATTATGTGAATAAAGAGAAATACAAATAGAATACACCTTCCACACTCCATTGTTTCAAAAGAAAGGAGTGTGAAAATTATAATAACCAATGTACAATTATTATGGTAAGAGATGATTGTTGATGTTAACAACCAATTAAGAACATATAAAAGGAAAATATCAAAAATTTACTGTTATAATTTATATAATATTGTTTTTAAAGGTACTATTACTATCCAATTTATAATAGAAAATATATTATATTATTTTCAATGGTCCCCATATTTTTTATTGGATAAATTATATATAAGTTCCATAATAACCCTCTCTTGTTAGATGATGAATTAGAAGGTAAACCATGTTATTATATGATGATTTCATCTTAATTTAAGGATTAATATCATGTTGAATTTTGTGGTAATATGTATACTGTAAATATTATTATTCCTTATCTTGTATAATTTTATAATATATTTGTAATAGACTAGAATTTTTTAAATTAATATTAATAAATTTATAAGGACGGGAATTCAAATTTGGTATTTTAACCAACCTATAATGTTTTATATGTTTGATAATAGATATGATCTTCTGATTAAAGTCACATCCCATATATTGGTGCTTATTCCTATTGAAATGGGGGTATCCTCTCAAATGATTGGGTAGAAAATAAACATCAATGATACACCAATTGATTAGGAGTATATTGATATCATTCTAGAATTGTATCCAAGACTTACTTCAAATAATGATGTTGAGATATGATTATAACTCGTATGAGGTTTTACACCTATTAAAATGACGGTATCTAGATTTGTCATATTGGGATATTTAAATTTAATTACAAACACAAATAGAATCTTGCTGATGTGTTTATTTCATTAATTTCATTACCATAGGAGGAACTGGTTATTTTTATTAAGAATATGTTTTGTTATTCCCCGACCCCAGTAACCAATATTTAGTGCATTATTAAATAACATTGGAATGATGAGAAGAAATCATGTCCTAAAAGATAGATTAGTTTAGCAGTCTTGGAATATAGATTACATGCATGAAGGTTAATTTACTCATTATAAAATAAAACACAACATAAATGATACTTCTGGAATGCCATCAACACCCTATCATAACCCTGCTTACCAATCAAAATACACTTCTTAGAATCCTAGGAAAAAAACAAGAAAGGGGTTAGCCGAAATGGTTAGTAAGGATAAAAAAATAGTAGAAACATGCAAAAAAAAATTAAACATTTAAGGTAATGTATAAACTAAAAAAATCACTTTAAACATTAAATTAAGCATAATATGGAAAAGATAAATTAAATAATTCCATTTACTTATTCACATGAATATTCTACTAGTCTAATTATCACATGTAATATCAACAGCTAATTTCATAACGATGGAATTCATTTCCATACATCATAACCACATAATCAAAGCATTGTTCGAAGACTCAAAAAATATTTTTTCAAGGCCATATGCCAAGACAATAGTTTGTCTCATGAGACAAACCAATTTATCGAGGATCTATAGCGGGTTCCAACCATCACATACTATGTCGAATGTATTTCTTGTTTGATAAGGATTAAACATAACATCAAAATTCATAATAAAACTATAATAAAAAATGTCAATACTTTATCGATAAACCATGAATGGTTTAAAAATAACAAATCCACAGTCAAACATATCACAAAACCTTCAATACAATATAAATTATTTGTATAATAAGTCAACCTCGTTCATGAATAATAGCCTGTAAATAATGTTGACATAGTTTAAAATGATAAAAAAAATATTTGACAGAAATATCACTTTTTCATGAAATCATATAAAATTCACATAATTTATAAAGGAAGTTGTTTAAAATATAGTTTTTATTCAATGTGTCCCATATACTTTGAAACCATTGAAAGGAATGAACTTTTTAAAAAATTCATGTCCACAAAAAAAATCCTTAATACTACTCTAAAAACCTGGACATTAATGATAATGGATTAGAAGAATAAATCATTAAAACATTTAAAAAGATGTTTTAATAATATGAAGTCCCCTAAAAGAGTCCCTTTGAAAAATATTTTATGAAGCATGTACATGGATTATAAATATGTCCTTGTAGATACATACGAAAAAACAACCTCAGATAATAAAGAGATTGTGGAATTAACCCTTACCTTGCACTTTCCTTTGGTCGAGGGTATGTTTAATATCCTGTATAATCACCATAGTATGTTATTAAATTATACCAGAACCATATGAATATTTATTATATCATACATGATTCATTTATGACATTATACTACCCATTTAATTATTATTTTCATGTTAAATTAACATTTTGTGTAATAATTGCATTCATTATCGTATGTGCTATAACATCTTATTCTTGATCATATCATTTAGATCATGATTTATATACATCAAGAATATAACATGTGATTTTATATATCATATATATTTATAATATAAATTTGTATAGTAGATAGATACAGAAAATGGAAAACACCGTTTATGAAGACGATAGGTCGTATGTACGCATAAACGATGTTTCCGTTTTCATATCATATTGAATTGAAGTAAGTGAATAAGATATATGTAATTAATTACACACACATATATATATATTCTATATCATTATTATTTAATATATTACATACTTGTTAATAATCTATATTTTTATAATCATCATTGAACAGAGAATGTGGAAATGAATCTCATCGTGTCGTGGAGACGGTACGTCATACGTACACACAAGTGACGATGTCATTTCCTTAATGATTAAATGGTGTGGAATTGGATGGTATAATAATTTTAAAGAGAAATTAGCATTATATTTTTATTATTTACATACATATTACCCATCATTATATAAATCCAAATTAAATATTTTTTAGTAACAAATTGCACCATGGTGTGGAGACGGTAAGTCGTGCGTACACATGCATGGTGACATTATCATTCATAGAATTGACAGAATAATGAATATGGTTGTGCCGTATTTATAATAACATCACAGTATGAAGAATTTACTAGAGTTATTAATTTTTTTTGGAAACAAAAAAGAAAGTTGAAGTGTAAGAAGAAAAGAACTTGAAAGAGGGTGGGGAAATTATTAGCACTTCTTTGGGTGTTTCCTTTTAAGTTGATCAAAAGCGCTCCATTGGATGGCTTTATGATAAATGTAAGAACTGTACGTTGATTTTAGGAATTTTGGGAGGTTATTTTGGTAGGGTTTGGCTTAGCAAAATGGATTTGGATGTGTGATTTTTAGAGAAGGGAATGTGCCAATTTATAAGAGGGACGAAGGGAACCTCAAGAAAACATGAAATATTATATTTTTAAACAATCGTATTAGGTTTATAATGGATCCTAATGAATTAATGTTTATCATTAGTAGGTTATGGGTCGAAATAAACTCATCCAATAGGAATTAAACAAATATATAATATACCATATTAACTTTATCTTTCAGATTTAACTCTTAGTTAAATATTTTAAGAATTACCATATCTCCTTGTATTTTTATATTATATGGTTAATATACATACAATAAAATGTCATGAGAACACTAAGTGATTAATAAGTGACATTTCTATTATTATATAAGCCTTTGTCTAAACCATAGAGTTTTTGGACTACAATATAATTTAAGAAAATAGTATTTGTTTTAAAAACTCATTTATGTTAATTTTGACAAAAGTTAGTATTATGTTTTTGTGAATGTCATAAAAACATGATTAAATTAAAAACAAATTCATTGAATAAACCATAACATGTCAAACTCATCAATAAAATTCGTGTAATTCCTCAAAGTCCTCAATTTACATTTATTTTTATATTTATAATGTCAATTATTTTAATTTTTCATTAATAAGGTAATTATAATATCATCATTGTGTAATAATTAAATTTAATTATTTAATGTATAAAAACTATAAATAAAATTCCTTTATCTAAAAAATATTTTAATATTTATAATGAATATTTTTATTTTAATTTATTTTTTTAAAACACTATATTAAAAATGGTTTTGTTATTTATCTTTTAATTTAAAACTTTTAACTCTTCATTAAATAAATTAATAATAAATGTCCTAATCTAATTAATGTGGACCTAAAGGATAATACTTTATTCCCAATGTTGATTTTGGACGAAATATACATATCAAATATAATTAGGACATGTGTTAGGGTAATAATTTTATCATTTTTACATTTAATTAACCTTATTACTTTTAACAGTGGTAAATAAAATTCAAAAGATACAAATAACCAAAAAAATATTTATCCTATTGAACTAAATTTTACTTACTGATGTCAACTATGTCTATTTTAATTTTGAAATTCAATTCTCATAATAGGTAAAATTATATTTTATTCAAATTTGCAAATGCTCTAACAAGATGGGTAAAAAACGTTTAAAAGTTTAATAAAATTTAATACATCAAATTGTATTATAAAATGACTCCAATTTATTAAATTGAACATATATAGGTATTATATATCTATTTTGACTTAAAATAAATTAAAATAAAATAAATAATTATTTTAATTAAAATTTGGTTTTTTATAATAACGTAGTGTTATTCTCTATTAATAAAAAATTGAATGTTTTTAAAAAATACATAAAATTCACCATTAGATTATTTTGATTTTATGAATTAAAAATTTATATATATTTTACCATATTAAAAACATAGAATATTCATTTATTAATTTAATATTTTTTCATGTTGTAAAAAAATGGGTTTTTTTTAAAGTAAAAACTATCAAAATAATGACCTATATTATGTTAAATGATAAAAATATAATAATATTATCCTTTAAAATCATTGAAATACATAATTTGACACTATAAATTTATTCTTTTAAAAAATTTGTTTTCAATTAAAACAAAGTATTTTTCACTATTCGTCCAAATATGAAAGCTATCAGAAAAGTACATAAAAGTTATCCAAACTAAGTTTTTATGTCCTGATTTGAAATAATAATGTAATTTCATTAAATTAAATATATAAAAGCGTAAAATATTGGTTTTAAAATTGGTTCACCATTCAAAGCTGGTAAAATTGCATTTTTTTGAAAAATACTTCTTTTATTTGAAAAAATGAAATTGTTCTTATATAATGTCTAATAAACACATAATATGGATTATAAAATTATATAGAGTATATAAGATTCAAAATTCAGTTAATACTATTCATACCCACTTTTTGAATGGCTAGTTTGGTATGTTTTGCTGCGCTCGAACTCGGTGTTGCATGTATCACAATCTATTGAATTATATTATTGAGATAAAGTACTATAAAATCATTGGGTGTTACATTCTCCCATCCTTCAATAAATTTCTTCCTCGCAATTTAAAATTTTTCTTGGAAAATTAATGGTTAAAAATAGAAAATTACCATTGTGGAAAACCCACATCAGAAAATGGGTTAATAAAATTTAGTCTTAATAGGAGGGAATGGAAAATGAAAAATTGACCATGAAATTATTATCTCGGTTAGGAGAACAATGGTGGAAATTAAAGAGACATAATTTTATGAAAACCGTAAACATTTAAATGGATTGATTAAGGTCATCAATCAAACACAAGTGTATAATTGAGTGCCTCAAAGCCATCAATCTAAGATGCAGTAAAATATTTTCTGTTCAACAAAACTTATGGTATTATGATAACACATTTTTGTTTTTAAAACCTCTTTCCAAAATTCTAAATATTAATTTATTAATAAAATAAGAGAATATATATATATATATATACTTGAAAATTAGAGTTTCATCCTTCAACTAATTCCTATGACAAAATCATCTTTCACTACAAAAGATTATAGAAATCAAAAATATTCTATTTATCCTAATCATAGAGGTTCCAAAAAAATAAATTTATAATTTATTTGTCAGACCATTTTATAAAAAAATACTTTATACAAACCATGAAATTCTATTGGCCAGTGGTAGGTGATGCACCCTTGTCGCCTTCATTTGTGGGTTTAAGTCTCGCGGCCTTGCCAGATGCGATGGGTTGTCGCACGGCTTCCAAGTTGTCATTTTTATATCAATTAAAAAATAATCATAGGAAGTGTTTTAATTGTATAAAATAATATCAATATTTTATCATGATCTATTCCAACCATTAGACTTATCCAAAATACTTATGTCCAAACTCACAGTGCAAAATAGATAAGGAGAATCACATAACATACATGTGAATACCTTCATCGTGTATTCTCATAATACATGGTAATAAGTTGAATTCCCATAAAAGCATATTTTAATAGTTATGTAATTCTTTATTTCTTATATAATACTAGATATACTTAATTTACCCAAAAATTTTATAAAATCCTACAATATTAGAAAAAAACAATTTATTAATTTCAAAGTAGTCAAGAATATCGTATATACAAATCAATCATATCTTTTTAAAAATCATTACCTCAGTATCAGAACCATATTTAGGTTTATCCTTCCTTCAACCTTGTATTTTCCAAAAAATTTAACTTTCTATTGGGTCAATTTTCTTAAAACCATATATTCTCAAATCCTTAATGAAATATTACTACAGTACAATCCTTATATTCTCTATAATTCTTAAGACAAGTTTGTCATTAATATAATACTCAAATGACACAATACTTCAATAACAACATATGAAATATAATCATTATTCTTCAACTTTGGTAGTATCCTTACTTGATTATTATCCAATAACATCATTTTTGTTATACTCTGATGATTTTTACATTGATTCACGTAGTGTCCCAACTCCTTGCATATAAAGAATTGTAAATTTGAAACCATTTTAATACCCTTGGAATCATGTAAATTGTTTCATTTTTATCTATACATATAAAAAAATAACATTCTCTTCAAGTATTTTCTAAGGTGATTCTTTCCATAGTTATGATATATGGGAAAATACTTCTTTCCCCTCTTCCATTTAACCACTTTTCTCTCTTCAAATATTTTATTCTCTTGCTTACCTACAAATCCATTGGACATAGAGAATTATTTACTTATCTTATTAACACATAACACTATTTCTTCATATTACCATAATATATGGGAGAATATTTCCCATTTAAATATTTTCTTAATACCATGAAAGAGATGGTCCTTCTTACTCATTCGATCATGAATATTGTTGGAATTCTTATTCCTTCTACTAGGAATCATTTCTAAAAAATGTCATACACTTGGTTAGTTTATAAATCATAATGCATAATTCCAAAAATGTTAAATACCTAAAAGAAATTTAAAATATTATGCATATAATCAATAATCATAAATAGATTTATTGAGAATGTATTTTCTCCTAAATCCTTCATAATGGCATGTAATGAAAATGTGAATTATCTTAAGCATAACCCATTAGAGTTTCATGAAAAAGAGTGCAACAAGGCCCATTGTTGTGTACCAGGATACCCTGGGTCAATCCCGAAACTCCTTGCCAGTGTTTTCACTCCGAGGTACATCTATTCGAGAGCCACCTCAACCTGCTCGTATACAGACACAGATGTAATTCTTGGAAAATACACAAAATCACTACATTATCAAAATTAAAGGATATTATTTTATACTAATCCTCAAACACTATCTTAAGGTAATGTTCTCTAATCATTGTTTTTCTAATTCTATATCAAAGGTCGTTGCTAAACATCCTCTGATACAAACTGTAATTCCCCAACCCCAGTTATGCAGAGTCGGTGCATTATTACATAACATTACAATTATTACAAGGATCAAGTCTTGAATGATGGATCAATTTAGCAGTCTTGGAAAATTGATTACATACATTAAAGTTGCATTACACATTATAAAATATTCTAGAATAGAAATGATCCTTTGGTAACACGATTAATCCCCGAGCATAACCCTTCGTATCAATCTTAATACACTTCATGGAATCCTAGGAAAATAAAACATAAGAAATGTGTGATCTCAAATGCACGGTAAGGATAAAAATATAGTATAAACTTTCAAAAATAATCATAAATATTTAAGGAAATGTATAAAACTGAAACAAAAGACTTTTAACCATAAATTTCATCATTATATGTAAAAAATAAATCAAATAATTTCATTTACATATTCACATGGATATTTCACTAGTCGAATAATCACATGTAATATCAATAGATAATTACCTAACGATGGAATGCAAATTTCCTGACATCATAAACACATAGTGAAGGCATTGTTCCAAAACTACAAATAAGATTTTATCAAGGCCATATGCCAAGACACTAGTTTGTCCCATGAGACCTACTGATGCATCATGAAGCATTTGCAGGCTCCACCTGTATCTTAAAAAGTCCAATGTATTCCTCATATAAAAAGGTTTAAACATAACAAAAACTTTCATATTAATAATAGCATAAGAAATGTCAATACTTTATCCATAAACCATGAATGTTATAAAATTTACACTTCCACAATCCAACATATCACAAAACCTTCAATATAATATGTTGGATTTTTATAATAAATCAACCTCAATCAAGAATAATATCCTGTAATGGATGTTGAGATAGTTTAAAATTATTAGTAAAAATATTTTTGAGAAATATCCCTTTTTTGTGAAATCATTTAAAAGTCACATAATTTATATAAGAATTAAATTAAGAGATATTTTTGAATCAATGTGTCCCATAACACTTTAAAACATTTGAAATGAATTAACATTTTAAAACAATAATGTCCATAAAAATAAATCCTTAAAACCATTTTGAAAACATGGACATTAACGAGAATGATATAGAAGAATAGATAATTAAAACATTTAAAATGATGTTTTTGTAAAAAAAGTACCGTAAAAAGAATTCCTACTAAAACTGTATTATGAAGCATGGACATGGATAAAAAATATTTCTTGGTAGATACATAAGTAAAAACGACCCCGATTAATAAAGATATTGTGGAATTAACCCGTACCTTGCAAATTACTTTGGTAAAGGGTATGTTAAACCACTTGTATAATGACCATAGTATGTTATTAAGATATACCAGAACCATATTCATATTTATTATATCATATATAATTCCTCTATGTCTTTATACTACCCATTTAATTATGATTTCCATGTTAAAGTATCATTTCAGGTAATAATCTCTTTCTTAATCGTATGTGATTTAACAAGTGATTCTTGATCGTATCATTTAGATTATGATTTCCATAATTCCAGAATATAACAAATGATTTATATATCATATATATTTAAAAAATAAATATGTATAGTAAATAGATATATGAAAAGGAAAACACAGTTTATAGAGATGGTATGTCGTTTGTACGCATAGACGCTGTTTCCGTATTCATATCTTATTGAATAGAAGTAAGTGAATATGATATATGTAATTACATATATATATATATTAATTATAATTATTATGTCATATATTAAATAAATATTAATAATATATATTTTTATAATCATTGTTGAATGGTGAATGTAAAAATGAATCTCATCGCTTCGTGGAGAGGATAAGTTGTACAAACACACGATTGACGATGTAATTTCTTAAATAAGTAAAAGGTTTGGAATTTAATGGTATAATAATTTTATAGATACATTAGCATGAAATTTAATTATTTATATACATATTACTCATCATTATATCCATCCAAATAATACAGTGTTGAATAACAAATTACACCATGGTGTGGAGACGGTATGTTGTACATATACCTGCATCGTGACATTATAATTAATAGGTTGGATTGAATAATGAATATGGTTGTAAAATATTTATAATAACATCATAGTATTTATAAGGTACATGAATTTTTACTTTGTTATGGAAGCAAAAAAAGAAAGAGGATGTAGAAGCTGAAAAGAACTTGAAAGAGGGTGGTGAAATTATTACCTCTTCTTCAGGTGTTTCCTTTTGAGTTGATCAAAACGGCTCCATAGGTTGACTTTATGAACAAATTAAGTACTCTAGGTTGATTTTGAGGGATTTTGGGATGATATTTGGACAGGGTTTGGGTGATCTAAATGGCCTTGGTAGTGTTATTTATAGAGAAGGGGATGTGCCATTTATAAGAAGGGTGAGGGGCACCTTAGAAAAAACTAGAAATTTTATTTTATTATACAATAATATTCGGTTTATAATGGCTACAAATGAATTTATTTAGGTACTTATGTGGTTATGGGTCAAAATCGACTCAACCAATAGGTATTAGATAAGTTTAGGTTAATATAATAACCTTATCTTATATATTTAACTCTTAGTTAAATAGTTTATCATTTACCATGTCTCCTTGTATTTTAATACTATATTTTGAATAAACATACTATAAAATTCCAAGAAAACCCCAAGTTGTTCATTAATGACATATTTAAAATTATATAATCGCATTTGATGAACCATATATTTTTTGGAGTATTATAAAATTTAATAAAATTTTGTTTGTTTTAAAAACTAATTTATATTAATTTTGACACTATTTAGTAATTTCTTATTGTGAAAGTCGTCACAATTTGATTAATTCGAAATCCACTCTAACATGTCATATTAATCTATAAAATACTTGGATGTCATAAAAGGTCTAAATTTACTTTTACTTTTATATTTATATTATCAATTATTTTAATATTTCATTAGTAAGGTAATTACTGCATCATCATTGTGTCATAAATAAATTTAATTTTTTAATGTCTAAATTCATAAATAAAATACTATGATATAGGAAATAGTTTTTTCTTTATAATTAATATTTATTGTCAAATTTATCTTATGTACAACACTATATTAAAAAAAATTTGCTGTTAAACAATGAATTCAACACTTTTAACTCTTCTTTAAATAAAATAATAATAAATTTTATAATCTAATTAAAGTAAACCAAACGGATCGTCATTTATTATAATGGTTGATTTTGGTTGAAATAAACATATAAAATAGAATTAGCACATATTTTATGATAATTATTATAACTATTTACCTTTAATTAAACTAATTACTTTTAACCGTGGTAAATAAAAATCAAATGTTACTATTCACAAAAATTATTTTCATCCTATTGACCTACATTTTACTTACTGATTTCAACCAAATTTCTCAGATTTTTTATGTTCAATTCAGAAAAGTGGTAAAATTATGTTTTATTCAAAATTTCAAATTCTCTTAGAAGGTGGGTAAAACGTTAAAAAGTTCAATAATATTTTATACATCTAAATTTATTATAAAATTAAACCAATGAATTAAAATGAACTTATATAGGTATTATATATCTACTTTTACTTAAAATAAATTTATATAAAAAATTTATTATTTTAATAAAAAATCAGTTTTAAATAATAACCTATTGATTTTCACTATTCATCAATAATTGAATGTTTTCAAAAAAAGATCAAAAATTCACCCTAAGATAATTATGATATTCTAAATTATAAAATGAATTATATTTTACCAAATTCTAAACATGGAAGTTTTATTTTTTTAATTAGAAATTAACTCCCGTTGTCAAAGATAACAAGAAGGTTTTTAATAAAAGAAAAAACTATAAAAAGATTGACATGTTTTTATGTCAAATTTAAATGTGAAATTACTTATAATGACCTATATTTTACTAAATGATAAAAATATTAACTAATTATACTTAAAAACCATTAAAATTCGTAATTTATCACTATATATTTTTTCGATTAAAAAAGTTGTTTTCAATTAAAACATAGTATTTTTCACTATTTGTCCAAATATGAATGTTATTAGAAAAGTACCAAAAGTTTATCCAAACTAATTTTTTTTGTCCCAAATTTAATGACAGTTTTAATTTTGTTAAATTGAATATATAAATTTCAAATATTGGTTTTAAAAATTGTTCATCTTTAAAAGGAGTAAAAATTGCATTTTTAAAAAAATACTTCTTTTATCTGATAAAATGAATTTGTTCTTATATAATGTTGGAGAAAAAGAAAATATGGATGTTAAAATTATATAGAGTATATAAGATTCAAATTGCTGTTAATACTATTCATAACTGCTTTTTGAATGGTTAGTTTGGTAAGTTGTGGTGCACTCGAACTCAAGGTTGTGTGTAGCACAATCTATTGAATTAATTCAATGAGAAAACGTACTATGAAATCTTGGGATGTTACAAATTTGGACCAATGTAGATCATTATTGATTATCTGTAAAATAACAATATTACAAGGAATAAAAATTATTATCTTTCTTGAATTTATGACTTGTTTTATCAACTACAGGGATCTCAATACTTTTCCAATATTGATATGTATTCTAGATAAAATTTATTTATGGTATATATGGAGGATATACAGAGAAAACATTCTGTATAATTTATGATCACTATGAATATATAGTGATTCAATTTTGGTCTTACTAAATCCCCTTATATATTCATGGGTTTAATTAATACGGTCGTTAGAGATTCCCCTAAATGGTTTCAGGTAGTCCCAATATATGATATTATTATATATTCGAGGATCATTTAAGAGTATTTATATAAGTTGAGGATTATACTAAAGACCCTATGGAAGAAAACCATATATAAAAACCTCATAGTTTGAATATTTTCTATAACAATTTTCATTTCAAGGCCACATAATTTGCAGCATGGGGGTATTGATGTATCCATCAAAGATAGATGTTATCAAACATTGTCCAAGACCTACCATTGTTACTAATATACTTTTTTTTGTAAATTGGATAGATATTATCTACTATTTATGAAAAATTTCTCAAAACTATCAAATCAACTATGTAGGTCTTCTTTAAAGGGATCTATGATTCATTGGAAAATTATATATGATGAAATTTTATGGAAACTGAAGTGATGGATAGAAAATATTGGTGAGATTAAATTAAATTGTAGTTGAAAAGGTTTTGAAATATATTTTTATGAATCAAAAATTGACAATGATGCATACTAATTAAGAAATATATGGTTATAGATTATTCCACATGTTAGTTGAAGGTTCATGAGAAAAAAATAATGGTAATTATAAGAAGTTATCTGAGATAATGTTTTCATTAATGATATAGTGGAATTATCATTATAGGGATTGGTGAGATCTATATACTAATCAAGAAAGATTAAATTATATATTCTAATAGTATTTGAATATATATAAGAGAATATGAAGTAAGATAATTATAAATTATGACTACTCATTAAGTTACCACCCTATAAAAGTGAAAAAGGTGGTATATTCTCTATGATTCATGAATCATGTTATACTTTCTATAATGAGGGTCACAAAAGATCCAATATTTCATTATATGAAATGAAATGATAGGGAAATCATTAAGGAAGGGAAGAAATCTTACATTTACAAAATTAGTGTTTAATTATCTATCCATTTAAGGACTAATGAATTGTATAAAAATGTTTTGAAATGAAGAAGAAGTTATAAATGTTCATCAGTTCAACCTTCATTATGGTGGAATGATTTTGTTTAGGAATGATATGTGTGTACCATCCATACCATATTTGATGTTGGAGTTAATTGATGAATCTTGTTGTTCCTCATTCTCTATTCATTCCGGAAGTAAGATGATTTATAGAGATATGTGGTAGTGTTTTTGGTGGGATAAAATTATCATTGAAGTTGCAGAGTATTTATCATGGTACATATTATGTCATCATGTTAATGTTGAGAGAGATATGTCTATGGGGACGTCACATCTGTTACACATAACTGAATGGAAATGAGAAAATGTCACCATGTATTTATTTCATTAGACTACAAAGACATCAAAATTCCACAATGTTATTTGGGTTATATTAGATCACCATATAACATTATCCCACATTACTACTATTATAGAATATGTTTCCACTGACCGTATTTTTAAAATATACATCAAAGAAGTGGTAGGGATTCATGGAGTACCATATTCCATTATCACTATTCAGGGTTTATGGTTTACATTAAATTATTGTGAAGTCTTCACCATGATATTGATATTGATTTGAGTTTTAGTATTCACTATTAGAATCTGATGTTTTACCAATTGTTATATGCCAACGGTTTCCTCAAACCATTGCTATACTGTATCAAAAGGTATTATTTTCCAACGGTTTGTTCATATTGTTGGCAATGTGTATATATACTTAATATTTCTCATCTGTCTGATAAAATGGTTGGGAAATAAATAATATATCTATGATATACCAACAGTTTTAATTGGCCACTAGTAAAGATAGGATTTTCCAATAGTTTTTAAAAATCATTAGGATTTTTTCCCCAAAATACCTAGCACCACAGCTCGCACTCACCCGATTACAAAACCTAATCCAAAGCTCTACCCGATGTTTTTACGGTAGTGAAACTCCTTACATTCATAGATCCATCCTTAATCAATCATATTTTTATTTCTTCACATTAAACTAGTATTTTTTAACTTAGTATTAAAATTCTCCCTCTATTTTTTATGATTTATATTTTGTTTTTGGCTAAATTAGAGTTCTTGTTGTCTGTGGTGTACTGAACCCTTTGATTTGTTTTCTATTTTTTTCTATAGATCAAAAATGGTAAAGGTTTTGTTAAGAGTGGTGATATGGTAGTTTCTATGGACATTAGTTTAGTTTAAATTGTTATTTGTATTTTGTATTTACAGTTTTTTTTTCGAGGAATAATGTGAAGGGTATTGATATTGATGATGAATTGGCATCGATTGGGTCATGGATTGGAATTGTGAACACCCCCACCACACCCCCACCCCCTAGACACCTCCCACCCCATGGATATCCCCCACCCTATGGATAACCCCCATTTGATAGCCCCCAACCCCTACACCACTACCCCCTGGACACCCCCACCCCACCCTCCCTGGGCACCCCTCACCTAAAATGGATAGCATAACACCTAGACACCCCAACCACCATGGACACCCCTACCCTTTGGATAACCCCCACCCCCATGGACACCCCACCTCGCCCTCCCTAGACACCCCTCACCCCTTATGGACAACACCCCTGGAAGCCCCCCACCCTACCACCTCTACCACCCCTAGACACACCCACCCCTCTAGACACCCTCCACCCCTTGGATATCCCCCTACCCCACCCCACACCAATAGACAACCCCTTGGAGACCACCACACTTCCTAGACACCACTACACCTCTTCAATGATTCGCCCAATTATTAAATTTCAATTAACAATGTAATTGATTTCCAATTTCCTCAATAACATTTTCTATGTTGCCCATATAACCATATAAATTTAATTGGACATGTTTTGATGAATAGAATATTTCATGTTTTGATAAATTCAAATTGTAATGTTTTGATAAATTGAAATTGTCATTTTTTTGAAAAAGTGAATGTTTTGTTTGGAATGAAATGGATAATTCCTAATGGTTTTCCTTTATTAATGAATATAATGATATTAAATAATATTACACTACGGGGGATACAAGAGGGGTATGAGGTTTTCTAGGTGTGAGGGTTGTCTAGGTGGGGGTGAGTTTTCTAGGTGTAAGGGGCTGGTGGAGGCTATAATGGTGTGGGGGAGTGGGGTATGGGCTTACCAAAGAGGGGTGTGGGCTATCCAGGGGGGTCTGAGTTTTGTTTCCGGGTAGGGGAGGGGGTGGGGTGTCTAGGGAGGGGGTGGTCTAGGGGGTTTTCCAGGTGGGGGTGGTGGGTTGTCCAGGTGGGGGCGGGGGGGATGTCCAGGCGGTGGAGGGGGGCGTCCAGGTGGGTGGGGGGGCTGTCCAGGGGGAAGGGGGCTGCAGGGGAGGGGGTGTGGCAGTCCAGTGAGGGGTTGGCAAATCCGGGTGTGGGGGATGTCCAATGGGGGACTACAGGTGGTAGGGGGCTGTAGGGAAGACGATGGGTTTTCTGAGGAGGGGGTGGGCTATCCAAGGTTGGTGGGGGTAGGATATATATGTGGGGGTGGGTAGTGTGGGCTGTCTGTGGGGGGGTGGGCTGTCCAAGGGGTGGGGGTGGGCTCTCCATGTGGGGGAGGAAGGGGTGTTTGTTTTCCAGGGAGGTGGGGTGGGTTGTCCAGGTGTTGTGGGGTGTGTCCAGGTGGGGTGGGGGTATCTGGGTGGGGGTGTAAGGGATAGAGGCTATATGTGTGTTGGTGGGCGTGGGGGGGGGGATTGTGGGATATCTAGGGATGTGGGTGGGTTTCCAACTCAGATACTCAATAAAAAAATATGAATCAAATATAACCAATGTATAGTTTTTGTCACACCTTATGACTTTTCTTGAAGATCCATGCCAACACTCACTCTTATCCTTCCAAAAAGAGGTGATACATAGAAAGAAATATAACTGAAGTTCTTATCCACTGTCCATATTGATCTCATACAAATTTTACATTTGTACAACTCCATATCACCTAATGATATAACAAGTCCCATACTCCAATGAGTAGTGTCCCATCGAATCATGACTCATAAAATTTGATCCATATATGATATTTGGTAGTGTGTTGAGAATTTGGTGTGTTGTGATTTATATGTTTGATATTCATTGTTTACACCAATAGTATTATCTTTCATCTATAATAGGCTTTATATCATGCTACAATTTGATAAAGATTTGATTTTACAGACCTAGTTTGGGGGTGGACACCCCCACCCCCTTAGACAACCCCCGCCCCTTAGATAGCACCAAACCCCCCTAGATATCCCTAGAACCCCCCCCCGTGGACAGCCATTCCACACACATGGATAGCCTACCCACCCCCATGGAAATTCCACCCACCCCTTAGACACCATGTACTCAAGGGAAAGCCCACCCACCCACCATGTACCCCCCTGGACAACCCCTCCACCCCCTAGATATGCCGACCACACCCTTGGACACCTCGTACACCCTGGATAGCCCCCCCACCTCTGAAAATCCCCCCCCCCCACCCACCTACTTGACCCCGACCCCATGGACAGCCCTACCACCCCCTGGATAGCCAGCCCACCCCCTGTACACCCCATACCCCCTGGACAGCCCCCACCCCACCCCACCCCTGTGGAAAACCAGCACACCTCCCCCGACACCACATAGCCCATGGAGAGCCCCTCCACCCCCCGTGGACAGCCGGCCCACCCACCCCGTACCCCTTGGATAGCCCCACCACCCCCTAGATTTCCCGCCCACACCCTAGACACCTCGTACCCCTGGAAATCCCCCACCCCATGAAATCCCCCCAAAACCCCCTGGGCAACCTAACCCCCTGTACATCTCTGACACCCCCATTGATAGCTTACCCACCCCAAAGACACCTCGTAGCCCCTGGAGAGCCCCCACTACTGTGGACAGCCCGCCCACACCCCCTGGACACCTACCCACCACCCACCGAACACCCCCATACCCTGGACCCCCTACCCCCTAGAAATCCCCCACACCCTAGACTCCCCCCCAACCCCACTGGAAAGCCCCACCAACCCCGTGGACAGCCCCGCCACCCTCGTGGACAGCCTGCCCACCCCCCCCTGGACAGCCTGTAACCCCTAGACAGCCCTGCCACCCCCCTGGACAGCCCACCCACCACCTGGACACTCATATATTGTTCTTCAAAGATATTATGTTATAAATATAGTATTTTTGGTCTTTTATATTATGATTATCATATAGAGTAGTTTGTCCGTAATGGTTTTATATAAAGTAAACATTTTTCAGTTACATAAATATATTTTGATGAAACATCAATCTAATTGAATTTTTTTGGACGAAATGATTTATAAATTTTTTTTACAGAATGGATCGAAGTTGGATGTATGAAACTGATCAGATCTCACATTATTTTCAAAACAATTTGTAGAGTGTTTTATAATTTTCATTACACAATGCTTCAGATAGTGGTCAACGTACCCTGCCCCATCAATAATTGGGTTGGAAGACCTTGGTTAATCCATGAAGATGTCAGCTACCACATAACCATATATTTTTTTCAGGAAAACCACTCTGTGTGGTATCACAATGGGGAGAAAATGACATCACAAATTGATGAGGATCGAAATGAGAGGACTAGATTGGAGAATTTGTTATATGACTAAATTACTTTTATTCATCATCATGAAAAAAATGATTCCGACCCAAGAAGATTTTTATATGAGAACACATGATGCCTCTAATGAAAATGATTATTTATTCAAGGTTAAAAAAATTAAATGATGATTCAATGACTCTAGTATATCAACAATGTGGTTAAATGAAAAAGATCGAATTTTTAGTCTGGTTGATTCATGGGAAAAATATGAATGGGGTTTTTAATACATCCATCAGTTACATTGTAACCTTCTTGAAGGACATACATCCAGATGATTCAGATATTCACTCAAACCACTATATGGCATGGATGTTAGTTGAGGAACTTGGATTCACAAGAAACAAAATTCATGCTACCCCAAAATATTTTAGATTATTCTGGAGGAAAATGATAAACAAAATGATTGTATAAAATGTGGAACATCTTGCTGGAATACACAAGCCGATGGAACACCATATCAGGTTCCATATAAAGTAATGTGTCACTTTCCTTTGATCCCCAGGACTCCAGAATCTTTTATGTCTGATAAAATATCAATAAAAATGTGATTACATGATACTGAGAGAAATAAGACTAATGATGAGTTGGTTCACACCTGCAGATAGTTTTCCATTGTATAGATTTGATCCAAGATATTCTTATTTTGTTACTGAAATGCGTAATGTGTTGTTTGTAATTTCATGAGATAGTTTTAATCTGTTTGGGAAGATGCTTATGTCACACAACACATGGCCTGTGTTTATACACATTTATAATCTTCCCTTTTTGTTTTGTATGATAAAAACATTCACTTTCATGTGTATACTCATATATGTCCCTTCTAATCCTGATAATGATATATAAGTATACATGAAATCATTAATAAAAGAGTTAAATCTTATTTGGGATTTGGGTGTGTCCACATACGATCCTTGTTAAAAAAATATTTTTTATGTGCAATTCACTTAAGTGGATGGTCAATGATTGTCTTGTTTATGCAATGATTTCTGGATGGAGCATGAAGGGAAAAATATATTGACCTATTTTTTATGAAGAATTTAAGATCTAGAATACTGAAACATCATTGTAGTTTCATTTTTATTAGACACCAACTATTTTTGCCAATGGACTATCCATATAGAAATAATCATAAAAAAGTTGACAATACCATGGAGACCGATGATCCACCTCAGCGTATGTCTGCAAATAATGTGCTGAAGGAATTAAAAGTCTTTTTTTTAATTTGGGGAGGTTCAAATAAAATAGTGAATGAGAAAGAATATTTCCACTAAAACCTATTACAATTGGATGAAGAGAAGTATCATCTTTGATTTGGTTTATTGGTTAGCCGATTTGTTATGTATTTCATTAGACATAATTCACATAAAAAAAAATATGTGAAATGATGCTTCATATTCTTCTAATTTTTTAGGGAAATGAAAAAGAAGATTTACAGTCCCGACATAACTTGGTGGATTGGGGCATCAGACTAGAATTGCATCTTGTGCGTATTAGTTAAAATAAATGGAATGTTCAATGTGCTTCTTATGTGATGAAAACTACAGGAAAAAAGTAATTTATGGATGTACTAGAGATTATTAATGTTCATGATGGCTATTCAAGCAACATATTCGAATGGGTCAATTTAAAAGAGTGGAAGCTAAAATCTTTGAGGACTCATGATTATCACATCCATCTATATGAGTTGATTCCAATAACAATTCATCATCTTTTTTCCAATAATACAAGGGTTGATGTTATTCAGTTGTGCCATTTGATTAGAGATATTGGTGCTATGATGTTTTATAAGTCATTCTTGAAAAAAATGTTGGCAGATGCCCCATTAATTTTTTGTGAGTTAGAAAAAATATTTCCTCTATCATTTTTCACATGCATGTTTCATCTAACTGTCCATATTACTACTTAAATTCTTCTCTGATGACCTATTTCTTTTCGTTGGATGAATCCAACTGAATGAAATACATACATAGTAATGCCTTATGTCAAAAACATGAATCAACTTGAAGGTTCTATCATGAATGGTTACTTGACTCAAGATTGTATGGATTTCTCCTCTATGTATTTGTCTGATATTACTACATGAATGAACCGACCAATGAGAAATGAAGAACACCAATATGAGAAAATTTAACCCAGTTTTCCATCACATATTAAAACAGGATTAATTCTGGGATCATATAGATTGGAAAAATTAATCCTTGAATAGTAGGTATTTATTATCACTAAATGAGAAAAGAACACGAGAACACAACATGATGGTTTTATGGTTACTACCACAATAGACTACTATGAAAGTCCACCAAATAGTCGAACGTGATTTGAAAATGTATGTTATTATGTAGTCGTTGAAAATAAAATAATATTATTTTTTTATTCTCACGGATGAGTCACGGTGATGAAATGTTAGTTGTTTGATTCAATGATGAGGCATGGAATATTTATTTATGATTGTGGATTTTGAGTAATTGATATATCTCACACTCTTGCTAACGACGAACCCTACGTATTGGCATCAATGGAGACATAATATTTTAATGGAAAACACCATCATCTACCTAAATGTTGTGTCATTATTGATGTAATTCGAAGACATATATTTTATGATGGCGATGATGGAAATGATATCATCACTACAACCATTGGAATCAACCAATTTATTACGTATGATGACTCTGATAGCTCAATTGTAAGATTTTACTTTGAACCTAAAGTTGTGGTGGGATATATATAAAATCATTCATTCATGTTCCCATTTTTTTTGCTTTACCTCGATTAGGGCTATTATGGTTGGTACTATTCAAATTGATTTAATATTTATTACAAATATGTTGTATCCAACTAGACCGTTATGTGAATTTTCAATGTTTATTGGTTTCAATTTTATTTGAATTGCATTTTTTAATTTGGAAGTAAATGGTATTCAAACCCACAAAACCAATATTTTTTACTTGGTGAACATTTCAATGCTTCAACTCTGATTTGTATAAAATTTATTAAATTCTAAGTCCTATATTTAACATTTAAACAAGGAATGGACATGATGGTTTGTATTCTTATACAAAACATGTATTGAAGCATTCATCCTCTACATGGTCTAAAGAAATTAAAATTTTCCTTAATTGTGACAAGTGATTTACCCCTTATGAATACGGTAGAATCATTGCTCCATGATTTTAAAAGAATGATTACACTTAGTAAATAACCATCCGAATAAAAATAAAATTTTATTATTATATCTTTTATGATTTATTTACATAATTATATATCTCTTAAAGCTCACCTAAAATAATGGATAGATAATTTATCTCTGAATCCCTATATTCGCTCTCATTTATTTTTTTTGAGTTGAAAATCAGTTATACTATTTCTATTTACATCAATATTTGTTTTCAAAGGTAGGAAACGAAACCAATGGAAGAGAGGTGACCAAAACATATTATGGACAACCATCGTCACATGACTGAGCTGGTCATTCAACCACTAATTCCTGCCATGAGTATTTTATTTCAAATATATTTAATTTAATAATATATAATGTCATGTGAATAATTTTTTTCCACATTTTTTTGGATCCATCTATTAGGAGAAATTTATTAGATGATTAGACTAGTAGTGGTCCTAGTACTTAGGATGTACGTATGAAGGGGGTGGTATGAGAACTAGAAGATCCAGTCGGCGGACCCGATTAGACCCTGCCCCTCCCACAAACATACCATCCATCCCAAATATTGATCCTGGTGTGTCGTTAGGGGCACAAAAGATATTTATGCCTCCCATTTTTTTACCACCCTTACATCTGATCCACCTCACCCATTTTTACAATATCTGATGATGATTCCCACTCTCCATCCAGCATTCGGCGAGCTATCCATGTCATCTTATTTTACTTCTTCGTCCTTCCCTCTAAGATTTTATATTCTATCTTCTACAACTCGTGCTCTGCCTTAGTCTATCCATGCAGAGCATACATTGGGACCCACTCCATCTATACATGGTGTTCCTTAAGTTTATGCAGATCCAGCAACACCCATTGATCAGACTACTGAAGGAATACTTATAATGCCGGAAAAAAATTAAACCATTAAATATTATCATTATACCATGTATTGATAAAATATTTGTTTTTCATTAATAAACAATGCATCTACTGATTTGAGGTAGGGGAAGGGGAGTACACGAATGCGTGCAGTATGGAACCATAACATACAATTGATGGTTGACTAAAATGAAGGTAGTCAAATGATTGAAAAAACAGGGAAGCAATGTCAGTGCTTTTTTGGCGACGCTTTCTAAAAACTCCGACATCCTTCTTGTCAGTCCACTCTCATGGAGACAGCTGCCAGATGAAGGAAAGGATAAAACATGGGCAGAGATATGGGTATTGAAATATGTTGTATTTAATGGGATATATTATTATTATTTTTTATATGAATTAATATTTTGGTTTCTGTAATGGTTTAATTTCCACGATGGTGATGGTGAATAGACATCACTTCTAATAGATTTAGGCAAGTTTTGGAGAGCTTTGAAGAACGCTTTGTACATTAGATGGCATGCTAGAGTGGGCATAGAGTTAGAGGAGATCCCTATTTGGGATTATTTCCTATTAGAATAGTGTCGACAGATGATTACTCATTGGACGACTATCCAATTTAAGGTATTAATCAAATTAGAAGTATTTAAATGAAAATATTCACATTGTTCGTTAATACTAATTATTGAATTTTATTTAGGATTCATCTACAAGAAATAAGAAAATTTATTCTAAAAAATACATCCACACATTGGGGCGTACTATGATGCCAAATCATGAGAGGCATCATGTATGACAGTTTATAGTTTTTCAATACGAATTGCACTTTCTATGGCTACCTCAATAATCTATTTCATTCCTAATGTTGTTATATAATTATAGTTATGTAATTAATTTTTGTTATGATGTGTTTTTTTGTGGTTTCAAAGATTCAATGTCATTGTGGTGGAATAAATTTAATATATTAGGACACGTGCCTCAAGAAAAAAATGATTTTCTTGAGTATAAGGAAGAATGATGGAAGTGTGGTTAATGAACCGACTCAACAGTAGATTTGTTTTACATTGTAGATTTAAAATTATAATCATTATTTTGTATCTCAATAATATATTTATATTTCTTACAGGCCGCTTTAGAGGCCCTTGATGCCCGTGAACATTAAAATTGATTCCAAAAGGATCACTTACATCAGGTTTCGGGAGATAAGAACCCTAGTAGAGTACGTTGTCGTCCTGGGAAGAGTATAGTTCTGATGAGGTATTGGACCCCAATAAGTACGAGTTGTACTGACACTGAGTTCTAGCACATTAAAGAATAGGTAGAACATGTGGGAGAAATGGCCATAGATATGACATAATAGTCTGCTATGGATAACACTGCATCTATGAAACTAATGGAAGATTTACGTCCAACACTTCCACCAGAGGCCAACACAGCTTGTGATGAATATATGTCATCAATGAACTCTATATATATTGCACCAGGTAGAAATTCTAGTGGAGGTCGAGATGATGGCTGGAAGGAGGCTGAGGTGGGGGAGGAGGAGGGTGGGGAAGAGGACGAGGCAAAGGATGATGGTGAGGAGGGGGAGGAATGTGATGAAGAGGTCGAGGATGAGTACGAGGGTGATGAGGAGGGAGGGGGTGATTATGAGGACGACGATAAGGATGAGGGTGAGGATGATGATGAAAGTTATGATAGAGATTTTGATGAGGGACAGATGGATCTGTTATTTTTTGACTAATATTACAAACCTTTGATGCTTATTGATTTGTGGATCATGAATATATGTGTGATTAGGTAGGTAACATTATATTTATTTTTTATCAGATATAATATAAAATGACTTTATGATAAGCTTTAACTGATTCACCCCTCTCATAGATAGCCCCCACCCCCGTGGACATCCCACCCACCACCCCTGGAGAGTCCCTCCCCCCGTGGATAGCCCCTAACCCAGGGGAGAGCCCACCCACCTCCTGGAGAGCCCCTCCCCCCGTGGATATCCATCCAGCCATGTGGACAGCCCCCCACCCATGTGGAAATCCCCTCCCCTAGTGGACATCCACCCCACCCTAGTGGATTTCCTGTCCACCCCCTGGACACCACATACCCCCTAGAGAGCCACACCAACCCCATGGACACCCCATACCCCATGTATTGCCCCACCCACCCTTTGGACAGCCCCACCCACACCCCTGGATAGCCCCGCGCACCCCCTGGACAGTCCGCCCACCCCTGTGGATAGACACTCCCCCTGTAGACACCATGTACCCATGGAAAACCCCGCCCACCCCCCTGGATAGCCCCAATACCATTGGATAGCCTCCACCCCTATGGATAGCCTGCCCACCCCCATGGACAGCCCACCCACCGCCGTGGACATATTCCCCCCCCCCCCGACTGCCCCGCACACCCCTTGGACACCCCACACCCTCTAACCAACCCTCACCCCCTTATATAGCCTCCCCAACCTCTGAGGACACCCCCCCCTCCCCTTGAACACCCAAACCCCCCTGGACACCCCCTGACACCCCCATGGATAGCCCCCAAACCCCTGGACAACCCCTACCCCTTGTATAGCCTGCCCACCCCACTAGACAGCCCCTCAACCCTCTTGGACATCACACCCACCCCACTAGACACCTCATACCCCCTGTACAGCCCCCCCACCCTTGTGGAAAAGATTCCCACCACCGTGGACAACCCGACCACCCCTATGGACACCCCCAACCCACCTTGACAGCCCTACCACCCCAGTCAATTGCCCACCCACCCCCTAGACACCCCCTTCCCCAGTGGACAGTCCCCCACACCCGTGGAATGCCCGCCCACCCCCTAAAAACCCCTACCCCCTGTGGATAGGCTGCCCAACCCCTGGATATCCCAAACACACATGGATCTCCGACCCCCCTAGACATCCCTTCCACCTTGTTGACAACCCGCCCACCCCCTGGACACCCTATACCCCTGGATATCCCCCACCCACCCCTAGAACACCCCTACCCCTGAGACTGAAACCACCCCTATGGAAAGCCCCACCACCTCCTTGGACATCCCCATCACCCTAGTGGACAACCCCCACCGGACAGCCCCAACCCCTGTGGATTATAGGGTTTCTAAGAACTCAAAGATCCCAACTATCATAGATACCCACATCATTGCCTCTTGGGATCCTTTATCACCAATAAAAAAAATAGTGCATCATATTTTTTAATCTCTCATGCATAATAAATGATCCCATAAGAACATGGTTATTTCACCTCTACAAGATTTTGAGTAGAGACCAAGACTAGGAAGACAATAGCTGGATCACCAGAATGACTACCTCAGATATCCCCTTATGGAATTTCTGATTCATTTATACAACTATCATTATAAAGAATTATCAAAAACAAAATCATTAGTACAAAAATCTGATGTTCTAAAACAAGGGACACAAAATCACAAATCCCATAATGATACATCATAAATAATTCTTCATAAAACCAATTCAAAATCACATAATAGATACTTCTTTAAATATATAACTCCCCAATGGTTTATAAAAATCTCTTTTATGGTTCCATTTAAAAAATTATATAGTATTTTTTCCTAACAAAAAAAATGTAATCCATTTCCTAATCACCAGATCCCCCTTCCTACCATACACTCCCAAAGAATAAAGGTTTTCCTAAATAAACACATACAATTGAAGTAAACAATATTCCGAAACCATTTTAAAAATACCAATGATCTAAAATACTTCAAATTTATTCCATTAAACCAATTAAAGCTCTTCCTCCCCCTGGAGACCACCTCAATCCCTGTGCACCCCTATGGACATCCCCCAACCACCACCCTGGACAGCCCCCCCCCCCCCACCTCCCAAGATAGCCCCCCCTGGACACACCCCCAACCCCCGGGATGGCTCCCACCACTCTTAGACACCACCTCACCACCTGTACACATCCTTGGACACAACCATCCCCATGGAAAGACACCCCACACCTGGACATCACCCCACCACCTTGGACACCCCCCTTCCCCAATGCTTCGGACCGTTCACCCCCCTAGACACCACCCCACCCCATAGAAACCCCCACCCCTTGGACACCCCCACTCACTGGAAAGCCCCCAACCCCCATGGACACCACCCCACCCGGTAGACACCCCCATCCCTAAAAATGCACCCCCAACACCTTAGATAGCCCCCAACTCCCTAGAAACCACCACTCCACCTTGATACCCCCACCCTTGGACACCCCCACCCCCATGGATAGCCACACCCAACCACTGAACACCACCCAACCACCCTTGGACAACCCCCAGCACCCTGGGCCACCCCACCCCCTATACACCACAAAACCACCTAGACACTCCCACCCCTAGACACCACCCACCACCTGGACACCCCCAGCCCATGGAAATCCCCCCAACCCCCTGGACACTACCGCACCCCTTGGTATAATTTTTGTATTTGTATACATGTTGTAATTACCTTATGAATTATGTGTTAATTCGGTATGTCTGTAGAGGGTAATTTAATATAGAATTGGAGGTATTCAGATTTATGTATGAACTATTTTTTGTATGAATTCTATATGAATTCATACGGAATTCTATATGTATTATGGTGGTATACTTGTTAATGGTATATTGTGTTACTTGTTGTTTGAGTATGTATTATGTAGTAATTATGTTGTGTATGATTTTTGCTATCCTGGTGTAATTGTTGCAGCCGCACAGGGAGAGGCCCGCTAGTTGGCTTGCTACAAGTACAAAAAGGATATTCCAACGGCTTAAACCATTGGCATATGTTTAAAATCAGAACTTATACAAACTGTTTTATGTAAACCGTATGTATAAATATATTCCTACAGTTTGTAAACCATAGGCATAGATAATTATACTTCATATTTACCAACGGTTTCTGGGAAACCATTGGTGAAAGTCTATACGAACATTTTTGTAAACCATTGGTATAGAAAGAATTATAACTATTACCTACAGATTAAAACCATTGGTAAACATTTATACAAAATATTTACATAAACCGTTGGTATATACTAAATTTTTTATACATATCCCAACTATTCTCATAATACTCTTGGGATATGTATTTCGCTATGGCTCAAGACCCAACGATTTGGCCAACCGTTGGTACAGTTTTTACCAATGGTGGTCCAACCTTTAGCAATGGTTTTGAACCATCGATAAAGATAAAAGTTCCATTACTGATTGTTTATCATCATTAGATAGATATTCATTATAAGGTGATTGTTCAAACCCTTGAGGATTTTCAAGGGTCTTGTTATATGGATTTTAAAGGAGGTTTGGATTAATAAATTTTTCTAGTAGTCATTTCATTCAAAAAAATCATTCCCAAAAGAATTCATATGAATAATTATGAACCCCTATATTAAAATATGTGTATAAATATAAAATGATGGGACGAATATGGGGAAATATTTCTATTGGTACCTAATTTTTTAGAAGAAATGGAATATAAATGTAGATCCATTCAATTACACATCATGAAAATGAAGAAATGATAGGAAAGTTATTATGATAATCATTCCTTATATATAGAGTTCGAATGTGGTATGAATTGATTTTTTATGATTTCCCCTATGGAAGAACATTATGTAATTCAAAATTAATGGAACGCTAATCCCTAGGTATATTGGACACTTTATTATTCTTCTCATAAAAGGGATGATAGCTTATAACTTGGAACTTCCACTAAACCAATCTCAATTTCATGACCTTTTTCATGTATCTATTCTAAATAACAATATAATTTATCCTTTACAAGTATTTAATATAGATTTCATATCAATACAGAATAATCCTTAATATAATGAATAGCTGGTATAAATCATGGATATTGGAGATAAAATGTTATAGAACAAGACTACTCACCTTGATAATGCTCTATGGAGAATAAAAAATTTGAATAAGTAACATGAGTTCCTGAGGATGTGACAAAATGTAGATATTCTCATTTATTTGTATAAGGGATATAAAATTTATAGGGAGAAATTCATTTTATGGTGGTTAGAATGTTACATCATGATATTTTATGATATCTATTTTTAGATTTATTAAATCACTTCAACATAATGTGATACACATAACCATGAGTCTAAATGAATCATAAAATATATAACATTATAAAATAAATACTAAATTCTAGAAAAGAATATAAAAACCCATATTATTAGAATTATGTATAAATATTTTAGGTAAGGAATATATATTAACAAATATGTACTTTGTTTTATTAGAAAATTTGTAATTATATTTTACCTCAAATATTATTTTTTGTTTTTTTGATATGATAATAGAATTTATTTATAAGAAATTTAGAAAAAAATTTAATAAATAAATTATATTTTTAAATCAATATTTCAAAACTATAATAGAGTTAATTTATGAATTTTGTTAGAAACTATTAAATTTCAATGAATAATGAGGACTATAGCTTTTTATTAAAATATTCATTATTTTCAAATATTTTACAATTTTTCATTTGATAAAAAATTGTTTTCAATGTAAAATTATTTCAATTATATTTTTATTAATTCTATTTGTGCCATTGGAACCAATTATATACTGAATTTTTATTTAATAATTTTTTATACTTATGAAAACTATTTCTCTGAAAGACCGTTATTCCTCGTGATTACGTGTTTATGATTAAATTATATTATAGATTTCATTGAATTTATTTATTTAAAATTGAATACATATTATTAAACAAATAAAATTGTATTAGGAAATAATTTAAACATACTTTTTTAATAATGAATAGTAAAAACATAAATATTTGTTTTCATGGTTTGGTTTAACAGTAGTTTACCGCGGGTCAAAAAAAAAGCAATTATAGTTAAAATGACACAAAATGTCTAAATAATATTAGATAGGTATATTTAGATTCTATATCATATAATATTTTTAAATGGTTTATTTTGGTTTTATTCTTTACGAATAATACATTAATAAATTTTATTCTTTTCAAAAACCCCAAATGTGTTCTATCCCCCACTTGTAAAAGGATACCCCTCTATACTTCTCTATAAAATTCAACTTCCATTTAATTTTCCCAATACCAAAAAAATAAATTCCTTACTTCCTAAAACCTGAGATATAATTTTTGTTTTTGTCATTAAACCTTCATAGGTAGGATTTACTTAAAGAGATATTTTGAAGAAGGGGTATAGTTCATAACAATGAATTTTTATTTAATTTATTCATCAAAATTCTTCAAATATTATTCAACCATGATAAAATTATAACAAATCTATCATAAATATACTGGAATTTAATTATGTTAATTTTATAATAAATTTATATCTCAACATCCATCAGATTGGAAATAAAACCATCGCTTTTGGGTACGATATACTACCACCACTTGAACTGATTTAATTATTTTCCATCACTTCTTCTAAAGAAAAAATATAATAATTTATTTAAATTATATATATGATATTTATGAAATAATTATTCTTATAGAATTTTAATATCACGTATACCTTTCTAACATCCTTTGAAATGGAAAACAATAAGGTCTCATGTGTATACATGTGGACTATCACCCCTACGAAGCGATGCCATTAATTTTTTATTTACATAGTACATTTATGTTAATAACAATATATTTTATGAATATTTATTATATATATCATATAATAATTATTTTTATGTGGTTATTTAACATTTACCATTCTTTTATTCCATCTTTCGCAATGTGAAATCAATGTTTTTACATAGATACGACTAAACATCTTCATTAATTATTCAAATAATCATTCTATATATGTAGAAGGTGTATGAATATTATATATATATATATAATAAACATTTATAATATCCATATCTATATTAAAATTAGGGATATTATGGAACCATTATCAAAGAAATGTTACTGAAACTGCCATAATGAAACACTCAAATAAATGGAATAGATTAATTTTGGAAATGACACTTTTGAAAATGACTTATTGAAAATTAGTGTCCTAATATTATTTTTTAATATTAAAATAAATAATATTTATGTTCCTAATTTTGAAATAGAATAAAAATAAATTTCAATTAATTATATTAGATTCAATGTACTTTTTAATAATTTCAAATATTAGGTAAGGGTTTTTCTTTATCAATCTCTTTGTTTATAGAAATTACTTGTGATTAAATTTTAAATAACAAAATATCATGTCTACCTAGCAAGAGACACATGATATTTCTTATCCTTATTTACTCCTAGATATTACATGTTTTCATTTTTTTCCTCTCTACATATATTCGAGTGAGTGAAATAATATTTCTAATGAAAAATTTACTATGTTTTAATATTTGATTAGGAATATATCTCTTTTATGCCCATGTTTTTCTTAAACTATTTTGAAGGATGATTTTATATTTTCCTATAAAATATTAATCTAATTAAAAATTTTTTTAATAAAATTATTCTAATGTATCTTCATTTTATCTTCAAATCTATGGACTTTTTAATTTTTACAATAAATATGAAAGGAATATTTGTTTTAACATATATGGAATAAATATAATTTCACACCATCATGAATTCTCGATGGTGTAAATATTGTTTTGATTTTTTCCAAGTTTTTATTTTGAAAAAAAATTTCCCCAATATTTTGGAAAATTTTATATTTCAACGAATTGATTTTAATATGAAAATGACATTTTCTACAAGAAATATTACAAGATTCAATTTAATGTTAAATTCATTTATGATGATAACATTTGATGTTATATATGATTTAATAGGGATATATACCAAGGAGGAGATCATTATAATTTCATTGGATATTTTATTATTATGGTGATGAAATGCTTCTTATACCTATTCATTATTCATTGGGTAGGATATGATGTATTGATGAAATTTTTATGAAACCCCTTTATTTTCCAATGATTTTTCCAGGATATAATTTTTTTGAAACCCTTTTCATTTTTATGGGTTATGATATGATAAATTATTTATGATATTTTTGTAAGAATATGTATTTTTTCCATTATGTGATGTGTGGGATGGGAATTATATTACACTCCAATGAATTGGGTAATGATGAATATCACATGAGATAAACCAGACTGGAATGTAGTGTGAACAAAATTAGTAAAGGTACTCTGTCCGCTATGATAATCATGGGAGTGATCTTTTAAAACTACTTTGGCATAGGGGGTGAACCCAACCTACTATTATAGTCTTCATAGTGATCCTTGACAACAACAAAAATTTATTTTAAATATTTATGTCTTTGAAGAAAACTTATGTCATATGCCAATGTTATTATCTCCTAGATTCTGTTCCTTGATTATTTTATGATTCATGTCATTCGAACTGCAATGATTTATTTTAGGACCCAGGATTATGATATATGATATTCATGTAATAGTTTTATAAAGATATGATCATGTTCTCATATGCATATTCACATGTTATGCTTATTGTATCAGTGATATGTTAATTTTTTAACCATAGTGTGAATATAATCTCACCCATTCTATTTATTCCTTTTTCTCATGTTATTAAGGAAGGTATTCTTTGTGATAAGACTATGGTTGGTTTTAGTTATGATGATCTTAAAGGGAGATGATATAGTTAACTTATTAATAGTTTTTTAAGTATCAAAATTTCAAAAGACGCTAGACCTATATCATTCAATAACATATCATAATGTTATGTTATGAAACATTTTATAAAAAGATGTAAAATCTAGATATGAAAATTACTAGTTGCTATAAAATTCATGTAATAAAATCAAATAAAAAATGGACAAATCATATAATTATTACTCTAGTGTGGAAAAAATAATATAAATATAAAATATGTGGTTCATTGAATCTTAATACAATTTTTTACCACTAATTACACATTTTAATGAAACATATTGTAGAATATTCAAGGATATAAAATAATAAACTAAATATGTAATATAATATTATTTTAATTGATCAAGAGTATGGAAAAAAATTAAAATTAAAATATAAAAATATTCCTACAAAACTATTTTTACAGTGAATGAATCCATATTTACCAAAAAAACACATGAATATCTTCTATAAAGTCAAAATATCATTTATAATGTCTAGAAAAGTATATAATGGTCACGAAAATTCAAAAAATATATTTATAAATTTTCTAAATTTATATTTTCCAATAATAAAAATAAAAAGCATAAATTTAAAGGTGTTTATAAATAATCGTGTTATAACAGTTTATTTTCTTAATTTTTGAACAATAAAAAATTAGTCGACTTTGATTTATTTTTGGACTCATGGAAATGATTTTAAAAAAATATATAATTTTTATAATAATATTATTAAAGAAAATATTTTACTCTTTGGGATTTTTAGTTCTACTAGATAAAAAATAAGTTATAAGGTGGTAGTTTAATGTTATTGTTATACTATAAAAACACAAGAAAAAAGATCCCCATTTTTATGATTTTTCTATATGATACGTACTTCAATATTATGAATTCTAGATTGCTTTCTTGTTATAGTTACTTTTTATCTTACATGGATTTTGATTGTCTAATGACCATAATTATTATCATTGATTAATGTTATCTTATAAATATTGGGGAAAATATTCAATTTGAGATAGTTGGTATTGATTAAGTTAGATATCAAAATACATTATAATTTATAAATTAGTATTCATTAATTATTTTAAGAATCGTTTTATTATTATTTTATAAATAGGTTATGATTTTAATGTTAATTTCGAAAAATAGATAAAAATTATTTTATTCCTTAAGTTAGATTTAAATTTAATGACTTATCAAATTAATATCTAGATGTTAGTCAAAATATTTATAATAATTATTGATTAAGAATATATATTTTTTATTGTATAGAATACACATAAATTTGAAGTTGATTTGTATGGGCACAATCTATAAGAGAATAATAAAATACTAATGTAAAGTTATTTTAATGTATGATTGCGAATATGATGTGATGTTTTGGGGACAGAATATAAATTATATATTTTTATTAGTTATTCAAAAACTAACAAACTAAAAATAATTAGACTGACTTTTTATCATAAAAAGTACTCAAATCATAATATATATATATATATATATTATATAAATCATTAAATAGATGAAAATTTTTCTATATTTTCAAAATCTATGATTAGAATAAATTATATTAGTAATTATTCTAAGGTCCAAGGATAAGTGATATAAATATTGTATAAATTATATTATCATAGGGTATATTTTATATTTTAAATCCAAAAAATAATTTTTCAATCTCACTAGTTTCTAAAATAATCCCATTTACAAAAATAATAATATATTTAAATACCTTAATATTTTTGGGTAGAAATAGATGATAAATAAAATCATATTTTATGTTGTTGGGATAAAAAAAACATCCCATAGTGTATATTCAAAAATGGATAATTGAAAAAACATAACTAAATTAGATATAAAATTTAAATTTCCTAAAAACGTTAAACATCTTATATATAAAATATTTATTTTAAGAAATATTCTAAAACAATATGAATTTTATTTCTAACTAGTTAAACATTCGTTCACTTCTCTACCTTTTTTGATCTATATACTATTGTAAAATTATATCAAAGTTATTTTAGTAGATTACAATCATAGATTCTCACAAAATTTGAATATAATTTCTCATAGATATTATATATAAAATAAAAACATATATAGTATTGTTATCCTATTTTTATCTGTATTAATATCATAATTAAAAAAACTAATTGAAATTAAAAACTATTAATAATATTCTATGTTTGGAATTAAAAGATAAATTTATATTTCCCTTAATATTCCTCAAAATTTTTTTATATATTTTAGAAATATTTAAAAAATAACCTCTAAATAATCAAAAAAATTATTTGTGAAATTATAATATTTCAATGTAGTTTTCCATTAAAATAATCACCAATTAAATTTATTGAAAAATAATCTACCATCATGGTGAATATTTTGTAATCAAATAATGAAATCTATTTTAATCTATTAATAGATTTGGTTCTGTATAAGCTAACAATTACAAATACTTCATGATAATTCATAAACTATTAAGTTGCATTAAATCAATCCATACATGACTTCTTCAAATATTTGTTCTCATATATGTGTCGTAGACTTGGGGTACAACATTGGTTCATAAAATTTAAATATATTTTCTTGAATTAAATCAACATTAAAAAAACTATTACATAATATTTTCCCTCTCTTATACAATATTTTTTCTATAATTAAATTTAAATTAGGGGTTGTAAGTGAAATTCAAATGAAATAATGGTGGTAGTATGAACCATCTAATCTGAAATTATTAATATAAAAATAATATTTATTTTATACTGATGATTATTATAAAACTATATTAAACCAAACTATCATTTTATGCCAGTTTAATTAGATTTCAATTGGAAACAATTGCTAACAAACTCTTTACATCAATTTTTAAAAATATTACTTTCCATTTATATGGAAATTCAATATGTTCTATGTTGACTTCTTATAAAATGAATGTATAATATGTTAGGATGTCAATTTCTTAAATGGAATTTTATTTTATAATTTATAATGGTATATTTGTTGTAGAAAAAAATAAAATAAATATACAATAGGATATTGGGATAATACTATGTGTAGGTTGTTACATTTAATGTTATTTACTACTAACATGAATAAAAATCATAGAACGTGATGTTTATAAAAATACATCAAATATAATTAGGTAAATTATGGAACCCAATTGGTTAACAACATGTTACATCCTATTTTTATAATTATATATTACCCCTAAAATGAAATGAATATATAATTAATACAAAAAGATATGTAAAATAATTTCATAATGGATAAAATATCATTAATAAATTTATTAAATAATAATCATGTATACCTATATCCGAGTAATATAATGACACTGTTAATAACAAATAGAATTAAAAACATAATAAATTTAAAAACAAAAACATTATCTTTGTTTCTATGAAAAAATAATTTTTTTTAATTGTCATCCTAAATTTATCATTTTATTAATTACTCACCAGGTGGTTAAAAACAAATTTTACATTACTAGTATGTTTGATTATTCATGTTTTTATGAATTAAGTGGAGATATAATAAAAGTTTATTTGGAGTGATATATTGACTCGGAAATAGTTATGTATATTAGAGGTTTAGTGTAACATTCATCTAAATGGGGATGTACAATGAAAGAGGGAGATCAAACAAAATGGGGATGGGTATGTCTTCCTAGGAGAGTTGATTCCATTATTGGTTTGGAGTGGTTAGTGTCTGTAGATATTTGATACAGTGGAATTTTATTGTGAAATTATGGTTTGAGAGAGGGATTAGTTAGTACCATTGAAGAAAAGTAAGATATTTTTTATGATTTAATTTGGGGAGAGTATATATCAAGAATGAGGAGGGGATCACATCAAATGAATGGGAAGAATATTAAAGGAAGGGAAGGGATGAGATTATAATAGAAAGGTATTATGTAGTGAATTTCCATATAATAAGATGTAATATTTTTTTATTAAAAGTGTTTGTCATTTTAGTTTCTTTTAGGTATGGGGTTATCCAATAATGAGATATTGGGATTAGTGGAATTTGGTGAAATCTGTAATGACAAGTTCAACTATTGGCTATGAATCTATTTTTTTGTAATGACTATAGAAATAATTTGTTAAAAACAAGTTTCTAGTGATTAAGATGTATATTTCATAATGTATACATCCTATACAAAATATTTCATGACAATATTGATTTTATTTTAATGATTGTTTCTCAAATTATGCTAATGGGATTTAGTAAATGGTATGAACAATAAATATTTATGTTACCACTAATTGTGAAGGATAATGGAAGAATATCCTCATGAGAGACTATATGAAAAGGGAAATGGAACATGAAATTATATGCTTAGGTTTAGTCATTTGTCCCATTATATTATAGATTTCTTCAATTTTGGTGAGTTTCCAGACACACAAAATAAGAGAAATATATATATTCATAAGGACCATGGATGAATAAAGATTTATCTTCTTATCTATCGAAAATATGTGGTGAAGGCCTCATCTGAATGGCTCAAAGGAACATGAAGATGTTTTTTGTGTGAACAGGAAGGGAATAAATAATTAATATTTGAGTTAAAATGATTATTTTAATGGAATCATATAATTTTCCATCTAACGTACAATATACATATCAATTTATTATGTATATTTACCAAGGGTATTATCTGAGCTAATAACGTAATACAATGGTTAAATCCTCAACCAATGAAGGAACTATGGCATTCTAATCATCTAATCAAAATAATCGCAATGTTAATATATTGATATTATATAAATAATGTTTTAGAATTTTTATTTTAATGATTTTATATATATGTGCATCATAAAACATCTATGTATTTTTCTAAAAAAAAATTTAATTAAGGATATGAAAACATTTCTAGAGTGGTACCAAAAACTAGGAAATGTGATATAGTGGATATTGATATGATTGACATTGATGAATTTAGTGTGAATTTACTATTGGACATAAAATTATTTAGTGATGACATGAAAATGTGATTTAGGTCATCATTGATTATGATTATTGCATTTTTTTGGATATGTGGAAAATATTCAACAGTATATGATTTTATATGAGAAATAATGATTGTATTAATTTTATGAATCATATATGTTTTAATGTGGTGATAAATTAAGAGTTATGGATACCAAAAAAAATTAAAGTATATGTTTGATCATATGTTCATGGTTAAAATACCCTTTTTGATGTGTTGGGAGTTTTAGAGAATCTAAAAATATTACATGGATTTAGAAAGAATACACTGTTGAGGTTTAGATAATACTTTGGGATATTATAGGACATTATGTTAAGATAATTATTTTTTATTTGATAATGGAATACAGAGTAACAGAAGGGTTGAAAATCTATTCATTAAAAAGGTAATATTTTCATGATATTTATGTTCAACCTAAGGATTAAATTTCAGGTTAATATCTAAATTTGATTCATCAAATGATGGTGACGTTCAAGACATTATAATATTATACAATTATTTATCAAAATTAATAATAGTATTTTATGATTTGTTTCATTTCATTGTGATATATATAACCCCAATTTTTAAAATCTTATTTTACATTAAGGATTATTTATGAAAAACATTATTAAAATTTAGAAAATGTAAGCATAAGAGTATGATATAGCCATTCAAGTTAAAAAATTATTTAATTATGATGTTATTTAGCATAGAGGTTGAATTATTTATGGGATTTTTTAAGTTGCATGTTTTATTTAATGATTTATACACATTTTTATTCATTTTTTTATTTATCATAAATGTTTCTAACTATTTTGAATTAATGTTTTAGATTTACAGTGTATCATGATATTATTTTTTAGAATCATGAGATCTATTATAAGTTGATTTTAGTTCTTCTGGGATGAAAAAATTGAAGCGATATATTCATTATTTAGAGAAATAGAATATATTTTGGTTGAAGTGGATTAAAGGATTAATTTCCACTTTTCAACTAAGTATTTTCATTATTATATTAGTCTATATGGTAAAATAATTCCACAAATCTAGGAATGAGATCTTCAAATGAAAATATTTTCATATTACCTTAAATAAAAATGAGTTATGAGTCTTTTAAATGTCTTTGGTTTTCATTTTTAAGTTAATTACCTTTATCATGATCATTTACATTTTTTTTATCATGAATCATTATCACTATACATATTTATTTAGTCATCACCATTCTTTCAGGTTTGTATTTTTACATACATACAATGTCCTTCTTTTTGGAAATGCAGTTATGTGTTACTCTTGATAACCTCCATATTTCCCTTTCCTACTTTTGATGTTCTTGTTTTGTTAACCATTTTTATGATTCAAGTTTTCAAAAAATGTTTATTAAATATCAAAAAATTGATTTCAAAGAAAAAAATTATATTTTGAGGAATCGATTTGTTAAAAGGGTAGTATATAACACCCTGATATATTAAAATAATAATATATTTGATTGACTATAAGAAATACAACACTCAGTATAAAAAATTATTATTACATTATAATTTTGATAGATTATTCATCTAATAATATAGTATTATTAGAAGTATCCAAATTATTTAATATATATAATGTTCATAATCAATAATATTTTTTGAAAAATTCATAAGAAATAAGAACTCAATTTTTGGTAGAGAAATTTTATTCGTCATGATATAATTTCAAAAAGAATTATTTTTATTGAGGAAATATAACAGTTATTATTTTTATCATTTTTAATTTTTTTATCAAAAAAGTATTTTATTTTTTAAATAAACACATCGAATTTCTAGTATGGTGAATTTCTGTGATTTTTGGGAAATATTGATTTTCCAGTGAATAGTGAAGAATATTGATTTTTATTCAAAAATGAATTTCTATTTTAAAATACTATGATGTAACACATTGAATAATATATTATAAATATTCCAATTATGTCCTTTAGAATAAATTATATAGTTTAATATGCTATAAATCATTTTTATAATCAAAATGCCTTTTCTAAAAATCTCTATCATTCTACCATTTGTGTTTTAACTTAAACTAGTTCCAACCACATATAGAAATTGATTATTTAAAAATATATTGAATATTATTAATAATGTGTGAAATGTTTATAAATATTTTCATTTTATTTTTAATCAATACGAATAGAAATAATGGTAAATTTTAATTACCATAGTAAAGGTAAAATATGTTTATTGGGGTTAAAAAATATTTGATAATATTTAATTTTCATTAAAACACGAGAATTTATTTTATTAGTAGATTAAATTTAATCTATAATCTTAAAAAACTATAATAAGTCATTTTTTCAATTTAAATTTTATTTTTACCATTATAATATTTATGTAAAAGAAAAATTGTGAAATATCACTTTTTATATTTATAATGTACAATGTCGGTGATAAAAACCACATATGTTCATATTCAAATGGTTATATGATATATGAATTACATTTTTTCTTGGAAAATTATTTTTAATTTCTAGAGATAAAAATTACATTAAACTATTAGGCACTTCTGACACAATGCATGTGCATGTAGTTGAAAAACTATATAAATTATTATAAAAACTCTAAAAAATATTTTTAACTTATGTTATAGTGTACCAAAAACTTTTATGACAAATATAATATATATATTTTTTAGTTTTCTTTAGGTTTATATTTTAATAATATTATTTAAACATTGTTTTCAATGTCAAATTATTTGAATAGTTCTAAAAATAACAATAATAGTTTTTAAGATGAATATTAATTAATTAAAATATTTAAAAATAATAATGAAATATTTAGATAGAGTAATTACAATTATAAATGATCTAAAATTTCATTATGTGGTCGCAATGATAAATTTTTTACATTACATTTAAAATAATAACCCTTTAATATTGGAAAATTCATTAGCATAGTTGAGGTTAAAATTGAATAACCAAGGGGTTATACAATCAAATAAGGTTTAAAGTGATTTCTAAAAATGAAAATATTTTATTTGATGATTATATTGAAACCATATATTTTTTAGAAGAATATAAATTTTATTTTGGAATCATTATACTTGAGTTAGACATATATTATATAATGAGACTTGTTATATTTGAGAAATTAACATTAATGTTATTTTATAATAAAAAATATTTTATTAAATGATTTAAACTATTTTCAAATCATATAGTATACAACGGGAATGATATATGGATGAAAATAAAAACCATGGTCAATTTATGTGTAACTTGTCCTTCTATGGTGACAACATTAATCCTTAAATTGTATAAAACATTGATATTATGGTAATTTCCAAATAGTTAATAGGGTTAAACTATTAAATTAGTGTAAAAACATCACTTAGACATATAATTAATTGACTTTATGATTGATTTTAGAAAAATATGACGATTATCTTTTAATTATTCAAATTTTATAACCTTGTCCCATGTAAAATAATAAATATTATTTTAATAATTTAATAAATTCCAAGACATCACATCCCCAGACTTATAAAATGACAGGTGATGTCCTTCATTATTCACATGGTTTGAGAATTTTTTCATATAACACACCTTCCCAAATATAATATTATCTTATTTAAACACATCATTTATATCCTTTTGTTTCCAAATTTAAATCCTTTCAAATAATATATCCAATTCCAATGATGGTTTCTCAACAAAGAGAAATTTATATTGACAAAGCATATTAATTTTTATTTCTTATTATATGTACTCTATATCTATGGTATCCCTCATAAAATAATTAATTATATTTATTAAATATAAGAAATTATTATTATGTGGATGGAACAACCATTATCCACATTCTTATTATATTTTAGAAAATGTCAACGTCTCTCATGCATATGTTTGGACAACCACATCCATGAAGCGAAGGGATTATTTTTTCATTTTGTATTTACATAGTGGAAAACAAGCTTATTTTTAATGAATATATATATATATATTATATTATAATTATTATGTAAAGGTGAATCACAAATTTTAATATCTTTCAATTTATCTATCGAAAAGTGAAAACAATTTCTTGTTTACGAATGTCCTACCATCTCCTTGAATGATGTAATTCATTTTTATATATCTTTATATTATATAGGATTATGAATATATATAAATATATTTACAAAATAAAAATTATAATTATATAAAAAATAAAATTTTGGTTATGATTTAACAATGACCAAATTATATGTTTTAGTACTATTGAACAAAAACAATTATATAAAATGAAGTAGTTTGTAACTACAATATTGATATTAATAAAACATTATTAATAAAAATATGATAAGATGATATTATTTAATTATATATAATTATATATATATATATATTAGTATGGTAATTTAATAAACTTATATATATATATATATATTATATAGTTGGATCAAATTATTATGAAAAAAGATAAAAATTGAGATAAGGGTTTATCATATCAACTGTTCTTCATTTTGACATATGTTATATTATTAACTTATTTTATATTAAGACGTCTTTATGGACCCCATTTTACATGTTATATCATGAATATACATATTTTAATGACATTCTATAATTAATATTAATTTTTTTAATGGAGTTTTTTATTCAAAAATTATATAATGGAAATGGGTTTCTATTTAAATCACACATTAATTAGCAATTTTTTTCTAGATTTACCATTGAATAAAATTATATTACCATTTATAGATAAAACCATTTAACATTAATATAATCTATTATTTATTTATAATATATTTTTATACTTTTTATTTCCTCACATTAAGTACTCAATAGAATGAAATTATACATTTAATAAAAAAACATCATTTGTTCTCTATTTAGTTGAAAATAAATTTTCATTCATTTCCATGTATTCCAAAGAAAATTCAAAAATGTTTTTATATTTATTATATTTTATTTTTATTATATTTTTATTTGGTTATTATTAATTTAAATAATTGATTAAATTTATTTATTTTATCATTTTCTTCAAGAGTAACTTTTTATTTTTAGCATAATATTTTGATGGAATAGTTCTTTTCACATAGACATAATTAATGTAATTTCCAATTTCCATGAAAACATAATTATTTTATGCATAAATATATGTTTCTAAGAGACATTAATAATAAAATCATTTCAATAATAATTTGTCGATTTTTATATTTTAATAAGTGATTGAAAATCATGAAATTGGTATTTTCATCAAGAAATACTTCTATTATATTTAATGAAATTTTTATTTGTGATAAAATAATATAATTTTACTTTGTATTTACTAGATATGTGATCATATTGTGTCATAATTATTCTTTATTAGTTTGTTATATGGTTATGATGATGTAATATTTACCAAACCTATTTTCATTTCCATGATTTATGTTATGATACATGTTTTTATAATCTAGTGGTGTAAACATGAATGGATTTATAAATATGTGATGGGTGGGACCTGTATTATATATCATTAATATTAATCATTTAAATATAAATGTTTTATGAACATTAATGACAGTTGGGAGGTTATTACATACCTCTAAGATGGTACACGAGATATTATATCAAGCCTGGAGTAGGTACAGAAGTTGTTGTCCTAAAACTGACAAGTTATAAAAGTATTTTTCTGTATCCTTGACATAGTAATTTTATGATTATTGTTATTCGAAACATGTTATAATATTTTATGACCTATTCCAAAGTTATTATATCATGGATCATGTTCGTTAATCCTTTTATGACTCTTGTATTATGAACAACCATGATTTATCTGAGGACATGTGTTTATGATCTGTAAATTTTTTTGTGTGACTTTCAAATATTACGCTCCTCTAATCATTCCATTTATAGTCTTCTTATTTTAATTAGTTACATGACATATAACTTGATTATATTTAATTATTATATGAGTTCACCCATTATTTTGTCTTATTTTCCTATAGATGAAACGAAAAGGTTTATTCATGATGTGCCTAAAAGGTATGCTTGATATAACGAAAAATGTTATTGAATATATAGGTTGTTTACTAATATTTTATTTATGTATCCTTGTTTTAAAATACACTAAACAGTTATTATTCAGGTGTTCATCCTAATGTTATATATTGAAAAACATTCTTACCAATATGTAATATTTCTTTTTTAAAGGTTTTTGTCTCTATATAATGTAATGGTACGAATATTTCATTTTTTTGGATTACACATAAATATACAACTTTATCCTATAATAATTTATTTTGAAAATTTCTATAATCAAATTTAATACATAATTTCATAGTAAAATACTTTTAACTCTTAAATATTTTTTTTCCTAAAAACTAATTTTCCACTATTTTTTTATTGTATAAAAATTAAAATCCACCAAATATAGTAATTGAATATGAAACAAATTGAAAAAAAATTAGAATAATCATTGAATTTTTTTTAATTCTATTCTTATTTATGATCATATAAATAATTCATCGTGGAATAATTATAACAAGTGAAGGTTATAGATAAAAAGTGTTTAAAGTTGTTTAACTAGGAGATAAATACTAAAATGTGTCTAAACATTTTGTAAATCTTATTAGGGGAGTTTATTTCAAGCCTATAAAATATTTCCTTTGGATTTTTGGTTCCTTTGTAACTTATGATATGATTATGATGATTACATTATTTGATATTTTAAACATTTCTATGTGTGTTTCTTCCCTCAATTAATAATTGACACCCCTCCTTTATCTTATTTTCACCACATTGATACATCTACATCAAACAAACTTACCCGATTCAACAGTTCATGTTCCCTAGAAAGAATTTATAATTTATGGTATTCTTAAAATACTATTCCAATGGTCCATAAAACATTACGTAATGGAGGTCTATTGATGATTATGTAATTGTTTTTACCGACTCCTTGAGGTTTATTGATTATTCTAATTCAATAAAATCTAATGAAACCACATTGAAATAAATAAAAAATTATCTTTAATATAATTAAATGTTTTTATGATTTTAGTATAGCAATTTTCCATCTATTTTCCATCCTATTAAGTGTTTATAAATCTCCAAACCATATATATGTTTTACAATCTCAATGATGTTGTTTAATTCATTTTTCATCATCGTTTTAGTTGGATAGTTAAAATGATTGGAAAAATTATGTTATATGATATCAATCACATTATTATGTTCTTGTACATATATGATTTGATTATTCCTCTTATCATTTTATCTATTTGAGAATGATAATGTTCATCCTGCGTATCTGTGGAATATGATCTCCATGAAGCAAGGAAATTTAGTTTTCATTTTATACTTTCATGGAAGGAAATAATAATAAATTTAATAAATTTATATGGTTTTTATGAGACAAAATATATTCTATAAAGGAGATGTATTATTCAACATTATTCCACTCCAACCATAAAAAATAGGAAACATCACTCGTGTGTACTTATGGATGACATTCTCGCCAAAGTGTTGAAATATATTTTCCCCACCGCTCTATATGGATTGTTAAAAAAGTTATCATTTTGATTATGTATTATAACTATGACAATATTACCATTCAATGGATGATTTAAACATGTTAAATATACATGGATCAAAAGTTTTAAATAAAAACATATATGAAAAAGTAGCAGTTATCCACATGAACAATGATTTTAAATAATAATTGTAAATAGATATGGGAAAAAATGTTATTAATAAATAATATATTGTATGATATATCTTATATGTTTATTTAATATATTTATAATAAATCCAATTTAATATATATGATGTTTGACTATGTATGATGTTTGTTGGACCTAGGGTAAGGTTGTTTTGTCTCAATATTATTTCCTTGAGAAATGATTGATGTTATGAACATATTTTTGTTTATGATATGAATATTCCACAACATGGTCAGGTTATTTCAAGTTTAATTCTTAGTTAAGGGTATATAAATTTATAATTCAATTTATTTCATCCATGTGGGGTTTAATTGAATGATACAAAAGTGTAAAGGGTTTATTTCACAACATCATCATTATTCATGATTATTTATGATTAAATTTACATTGGGAATATTTAGTGACATTTATATATTAAATATAATATATGTACATCAATTATGATCACTTATAAAAAATAAATTTAATTCCTTCATTTTTATGACATTAAGTACTCAATAGATCAAGATAATGTTTTAAGGTAAAATTCCTTAGTTTTCTATTTGGTTGGGAATCTTTTTCATCCAAATATATATATTTTATTAAAAAAGTAATGATTTTTTCACTATAATAAAATGATTTTTTAAATATAATTTTACCCAATTTTGACATTCAATAAAAACATAAATGGTTTAATTATTTTATTTTCAAAATAAAGTAATGCTTTATTAATGGTGTAAACATATTCATTATTTTAACATTTACCATAATAATATTTTTACTATTATTAAAGATACAAATTTCTTTGATGAACCCATTACATGTTTTCATAGTTTATTCTCAACGAAGAAGAATTCATATTATTTTTGGATGTTTATAGATATTAAATAGGATATTTTATAATTAAAGTGGTATTTTCAATAGTAAATGATCCAATGATCGTTAAGAATGATTCTTATCTATGAAAATATCATTGGGGGAATAATATGACTTAATTACAATATAAAATTATGATACCATTAATTATATATATAAGTATGTTTTATAATCATTTTTTCTTACGAAAGTAATTATATTTTATAATATGGTTATTCCAAAGTTAATACTTAGTATTTATTATGGAATTTTGATTAATATTTATTTTTATTTATATAATTAATGAAATATACATATTAGATTATGGGTGGGTCCTATAATTACATTTCCATCAATTCATTGGTAAGATTCATGAGACAAAATAAGTTTGGTATTTTTGAAAGGACATACCTATTTATGTTAGATTTATTTACAAGAGGACTTAATGGTATGTTTATGAGGTTTAAAAATAAAGAAGAAATGGTTTGATTAAGATGTCTGACATTATTCATCCATCATTATGAAATCAGTTACTAATTCCAATGTTATTAGTTTAATAGTTACGTTATCCCTAGATATGTGTCAAGATAATTTTATTATTTATATTGAATTACTTTATTATCATTGATTCTTAAAATATTGTTCATGCCTTGTTTATTTTATTTTATATTATATTAATTTATACCTTTATTCAGCATCTTATAACACAACATTCATATATTTCTTTTCCCTGTGATATAATCAATTATACTCTAATTGATATGAATGGATATTCTAGAGAGAATAATGATGTTATCAATGAAAATACTATGTTGTATTTTATATTTTCAAATTTATTTCTAGATTCAAGTTTGTATATATATTTCCTAGACTAAAATACTAATTGGACCCATGGTATGTTGTCTCCTGTATCTAAGTCTGTCTAAAAAATGTAACCATAAGATTTTGGTTTCAATTGTTTGGGTATTTATTTTTGATATAAAATTGATTTTAAGACAATCCATGGGTTATAAATTAATTAAAAATAGATTTAGAAAAAAACCATATGACTAACAATAAGGATATGTATTATTATAGTAAAAATATCATAATTGAATTTTTTAGTAGAAATTGTGTCGTTTTCCAAGAAATACATCATTATCAAGATACTACAAGTGGATTTGGTTTTTTATAAAATTACATATATGGATAATAATACAAAAAAGATTTATCTAGTATATCATGGCTATCACTCAGGTACGTAGTGAATATGTCATTATAGTGCACGCAGTTTGGAACTATTGAGGGATATTCCTGGATTAATCAACATTTTATTTACAAAAATTATTAAATAATTAAATAATATTTTATAATTTGCAAGGTATTGCTAATGATTCTAAGATTATTACTATAATATTAGTGGTGCATATATTTTTCATTTTTGTTATTTGATTGAACGGTTTTGAAATTTTACATCACGCTTAATTGTTTTATGACCTTACAATTTTCATACCATTATTTTGAGATTGTTCATAGATGACACAGTGGAAAACATGTCCACTCCCACAACCAATGTATTTATTTCCATTCTAAACAAGTCACCAATAATATTTTATGAAAAGAGTATATTATATTTTTATAAAGATAGTTTACTGAAGTAATCACCAATAACCATTACCTTATAGAATGAACTATTTATTCAAAAATGGATTTTTTTTCCATTGAAAACACCATGGAGATGAATACTCCATATATTAATGTCACAAAAAGATGTATTTATTATAGAAAAGTGGATCATATTTCTAGAAATATTATTTAATTTCATTTAGAAGTAATTAAATGCAGAAGGTTATTCTAAATGTTCATTTTTAATTGAAAATGATGATCAATGGGGGTTATAAATTTAAAATAAAAATGAGGGTTATGAGATATATAGAGTGGAATGGTATAAATTTAAGGATATATTATTTGATAAATAAATTACTCATGAAAAATGGGTTTATATGGAATGGATATTTCTCAGTCTAAGATAGATGGAAAAAGAATGTGTTAGTGATTATAAGTAAAACATTAAATTACTATTTAGAAATGTTATATTCTAAATAAATAATATAAATGGTGAGATTTGGAATTTATTTTATTGGATTAATAAAAGATTCCAAGGGAACTCATCTCTCAAACATATTATTCATATGATGATATGGTATCATGTTTCATCAATACATAGAATAATTCTCCATTTCATATATAATAAATCGAAATAATTATAATAAGGTGTAGATTTATAAATAAGAAATAATAAATCAGGATAAGGAAAATAAGAGAAGGATGGAACATCCTCCATGTGTTAATGGTGGAAATAATCACATTAATACTTTCTTGAAGGGAATAAGAGTTTTTTTTTGTTTTAGGAGAATGTCTATTAGGCTTGGGAAAGTAGGGTATAAAAATGATCCATAAATGTTATTGTTTAAATTTAAGGAGATGGGGCACTATGAAATGAATTTATCCAAGAGTCAATATAATTTAGCTGATAAATATTTAGGGGAGAATGGCCATTCTTATTCACTTACTATAGATTACGTAAAAATACCTTAGGTTATGATAACATGTACTTTGATCATAAACCATCTTTTTATTTGATTTTTTATCTACGAAATATTATTTATTTTTTATTTATATAAAATAATCCCTTTACTATTTTTGAATAGTATTATCAATCAATATAGACAATATAAATTTTGTAATCGAGTGGTTTCTGTTTAGATGAATAGTTATTATCTAGTTCAAACATTATTGTTATAATTATAATTACAATTGAAATATTATTTATTTTAGGGATTTATTTATTTTTGAGTATTTGTAAATTATAATTTAATGTATAAAATAATATTTTAATATAATATTTATAAATAAAAAAGTTATTCTTATAAATTTATTTATAATCAATTAATGTTCTTTTCACCCCTCATCGATTTATTGTTTTCTATTGATTGAATTTCTTATTACCATGTTATCTATCACATTCAATAAGTCCATTGGATATAGTTCTCTCCATAATGTATATATTTTAACATCCCACCAATGATTATCTTATCAAGTAACCTTATTATTTTTCATTTTAGTTAATCTCTCTATTTCCAACATCCCCTTCATAAAGTAAATTTTATTATCCCTCTACACATTACATGTTTTGAACAAATATATTTTGAAATATTTAACATTTGATTTTTGAGATAAATGTTTTTGGATGAAAATTATTTAGTAGGGGTCAACGTATCAACCTTAAAATTTATCATAAAATAAAAAAAACTCATTTTCATTCATAACAAGAAACATTAATCTTTAAGAGAGTTGAATATATTATAAAAATAATATTATTTAAATGCGACCATTATGATATAAATTTAATTTTTTGATATATATATGAGTAAAAAAAATATAATATATATGTATAATGGTCCAAAACAATAAAAATTTATCTAATACTACATAGTAAATAAATAATCAATTTTTTTAAAGTCATTTTGTGATTCAAAAATGAATTTTCTCCAAAAATGATTCTTTTTCTTTTTTTGAGTGAAAATTATAATTAATTTATACTATATATATAAATTTAATTTTGTAAAATAAACCTAATTTTTTTAATATTAATAAAAAATAAATATACCATTGTTATTTTTTATTTTCTGAAATGATATATATTTTGGTATATAGTGAAAGATAACAATTTTTGTAAAACATGAATATAGTTTCATTGAAAAAGTAACATTATTTTTCAAAAATGAACATAATTTCATTTAAGTTTACTTTATTTTCATATAATCTTAAAAAATATAGAGGAATCATCATTGGAATTTATTTTTGTATAAGTTCATTTTTGGGCTTAATAACACTATTTTATAAACACTATTTTTGATTGCGTTTTCGGAATTTATATTAAAATTGATTTCTTGGACTAAAGATAAATTAATATCAAAAACTAAGTTTAATTTTCGGTATCATAGAAATTTAATCACTTTAATAGGATTTGATTTGTTTTTCTTCATTATGAATAAAGACAATAGAAAAAAATTTCAACTTTGACCGAAGAGGTAAAATTGTGTTAAAACTATTGGCTAAAACATTAAAATAACTATATCACATACCTTATACCAATTGGATGATTGATATTTAAATAAATATATTTATAATGAGTTAAATAATTTATTTTATAACTCGTATTTTATATTAGGAAGCCAAGCTTGACTTTTGAGAAGATAAGTTATACTATTTTCAACGTGAAAACTATTTTTCAGTGCATTCTTTTAACGGTGTGGCTGAAAAATTAAAATGAACATTAAATTTATCAAAAGATATAAATTAGATAATTTTTTTAAATTAAGCACTAAAATTAATTGAAAAAATATTATTACTTAATTTTATGTTAAAATTATTTTTACTCTAAAAATAGGAATATTCCTAAATATAGTTGTTCTTGAATTTTTTCTTCTTATATTTTAATTAATTTACTCCAAATATTGGAATTGATTCTGTAATAATGGATTCCTAATTTTTAATAATAATTCTTTAAAATTATAGGGCCTATTTTATTTTTTGTCATATAATTATGTTATCATGGTAAAGAGTTATGTTATAAAAATTATGTTTAGAATCAGTTTAATGTTGGTTAGTTAGAAGATAAGGTATAAAATATGTCCCATATTTGCATTAATATGATTGATCATGTTTTTTGAAACCATATAACATATTAACATAAAATATGTAGTTGATATTTTCCACTTTACATTACTATTATTATTTTATTATTTAATATTAGAAATAATTTTTTGTGTGTCCCTTCCCCACCATAAAAAATGATACCACCCATTTCATTTATTTACATAAAATAGACCCATATAGCCAACAAACACCTACAAATTTATCATAAAAAATTAAAAATAAAAACATTAGACTTTTTTTCATCATAAAAAACATTTTTAACAGACATTAATAAGGGATATAAAGTAGGACTACCAAAAATGAGGTAATCCTATTTACCGACTCCTTCAAATTTATTTCATCCTATACTTACAATCACCTATATAAACACATCATAAAATTATTAAAATAGTATTATAAATATGCTAATATTTTATTTTTACATTTTATAACCATTTTTCATCTAAATTTTCTCATTCTAAATTAGAAAAACACACTCATGTGTAAGTATAGCTTATCTTCTACACATAGAGTTGTAAGTCATTTTGTGTCACCATTTTAGTTTTATGATTATAAATATGAAAATAATTACTTTATATGATATTTATGATAAAATTATGTTCCAATAAATATATGATATCATTTATCTTCTTACACTTCAACAATGATAACATTTCTCATGTGTATGTGTCGACTACCACCTCCATGAGGAAATGAGATTCATTTTTCATTTCCTATTTTAATTGATAGTAGTATGTTCAAATCTAATAAATTTAATTTAATTTTCTGGATTACTTAAAGGTGAATTATTATTCATATGCATCCATTGCTACCATCAAAATATGGAAACATGACTGGTGCGTATATAGGAACTACCGTCTCTATAAAGAGATGTAATTATTTTTCCATCACCATTTTATGTGAAGGGTTATAAAAGTTTACATAATAGATAAATGTAATAATTATGAAATTTTAAAAAATTGATGAAGGTACCATTATCAAAATATAGGTACCAAAACTATCTACAAATATAAACCTGAAAAATAAAGCAGTTATCACCTAGAACAATTATTTCAACAATTAATTTTGATTAAAATGGTTAAAAATTGTTTTATGTAAATCATATATGCAATGATATATGTTATTCAAATTCATATATTTCGTTATAATAGATATAGGGTTTTAATGGGGAATTTCTATCATATACAACACATTTTAGACCTAAGAAAATGGTTATTCGTTTCAGTATTCTTTAATTGATATATTTTTTTTCACCTATTTATGATTACGAACAGTATATAATTACCATTTAAAATGTTATATATTTTACACTTCTTAATGAAAATTAGATAAAGATTAAATTCAAATTACTTCTTCCTTGAGGTTTTTATTTTAATTTTACCAAAGTGGAATGTTTTATTTGACAATCAAATAATTTTTAAGAATTGATTATATCTAAGTTTATATTAAGATAATTATGTGATCCTTATATATTAAAACCAATATATTTTATTATCCAATAATTACATATTTAAAAATATTTCCTTTCAATTTCCTCTTTTTAAAAACATAAAAGATTAAAACCCCATTCAATGGAACCCAATTTCCTTTCTATTCATTAGGGAATAACATTCTTAAATTTAAATAATTTCATTAAAATGAATTCAATAATGATTTTAATATTCTTCAAGTATTTATTAAATTCTTTTTCACCCATGATTTAATTTCTATAAACAGGTTATATAGGAATATTCTCAATGTTTTCTGAATGAGGTATTTTTTACCAATGGTGTGAATAGAGTATTTCATTTAATCTTTAGCATAAAAATGATTTTACCAATGTAATTTCAATTATTTTACTTTTATATTCTATTATATATTACTATATAAAAATGAAATGAAAAATATTAGTAATATTTTTTATATTTATAGTTTTTCAATATTTTATTCTTAAATGAAAAGAGTATTTTGGAAAAAAAATGTTCACATGCTCTTTTAAAATTATTTTCATTTATTTTGAAACCCTTTTATGAATATTTTTCATTAATAATGATATGATTTAAAGATAACAACATCCATATTTATCTATATGGTTTTTTGACCTTTTGGCTAGTGAAATTTTTGATATTCTATATCCTAGTTCTTCTAATACAAATAGATTTTAATTATTAAGGATTGTTGATTAAGATGTTTTGTTTGGTCATTTGATTAATTAATTATAAATATTTTGTGTTGGGTAAGGAACATAAGTACATTTCCCATTAATGAATCAGTATTGATCATGACACAAAACATGTTGGGTATTTGTAAGAATCATTTCCTATTTATGTATGATGTATTGGCATGATGGCTTGGTTTTATGATTTTAATGTCTCAACATGATTCCATGATGGTATTATTATGAGGTATTTTCACAATGCCTCAAGGGTATGTTTACTATATTCATTATTATTCACTACTTAATTATTAAATCAGCTGTTAAATTCCATGTGATTAATCGAATGGTTATGGTATCAAAGGATAATTTTCAAGCTCGTGTGATTATTAATCAGGTACTATTTAACATCATTTATCCATATCATATTATCCAAACGTTGTATATTTTATGATAGCTTCTATTGTAAACTTACCCTTACTAATTATATAATATCACCCCATTCATTTTTTTCATCCATCAAGCTGGCATGTTGTGTAGTATGATTTATTTAAAGGGATATGTTATATTGAAAGATTATGATCTCAAATAAAATATTACATTTTATTTTATGTTTTAAAACAAAGTTTTATAATTATGTATATGTATCATTTATAAAGGCTACTAAACTATGTAGTCCAATGAAATTCGATAAGTTATATCCTGTACAATAATAATTAAGCAGCCACTGGGTCTAGGCTACTAGATTTGGGGCCTTAATACTTTCTTCCTCTTCACATTTCCTTGGGAAAGTAATAAATCACATTCATCATTATTATTGTTTTTCTAAGTGGTGGATTCATCAACACATAGGGATCTTGGGGTAATCAAATAATTTTAGGGAATCATAAAGTAGGTAGAAATTATAATTATTATTATCATATTTACTATATTTATATTCGGGGATTTTATGTCCTTCCTATCAGGATCGATTTACATAATACTGTTATGGCTATAAAATGAATAAAAAGTACAAAGTGTTTAAAATATAAATAACTAATAAATATTTGGTGTTAATTTAATCATTATTTACTATCAATAAAAACCCTCTGATGATTTTAATTGGGTGAGATTTTTTTTCTTAGATTTCATTTAGTAATATTTTTTTTAAATAAAATGGGAAAATTGGATTATTTTAAAAAATATAATTTTCAAAATATTTTTTCCTTCAATAAACCAAATCATGTGATAAGAATATTATAATCAAATATAATAATATTTAGGTATATTGTTATTTTAACTATTAAGGCACAATGGATAATATTTTTATCATTCTCCAAATATGTTCACTTTCGGACTCAAATTATTTGAGCATTTTTATATAGTTGAATGAAAGACATTTTTAAAAGGAATGTTTCTAAACAATTGAATAATATTATTTTCTAAGTTCATGAAGAAAAAAGTACTCTTATCTCGATTATATATCTCCTATGATTGTGATAGTTAATATGTTTAACTATTTACATATAGCATAGGGTGAGTGTGTGGATAATACCTCTACGTTTGTTAATTAATTTTGATTCAAGAAATGGTCATTCATTGTTTCAAAAACATTGTTCACTCTGGGTGATTTTTCATTATAATATTTTTAATATTTCATATAAATTATTAATAGTTGAAATTATTCCTTCTCAAATAAATCGCAAAGCATATAATTTTATATTGTTGTGAATCGTTTCCCAATGAATAATAGATTATAAGATTCTCTCATGCTCATATACATAAGTGAAACAAAAAAAATATCCTACTATAAAGAGGTAAATTATTCATATGGGAACCACTATCGTATATATTAATTTGATGTTCTTCATGTATTTGTAAAAATGTGGCTTCACAATGTAATAGTAGAGGCAAACAAAAGAATAACATGTCCAATGATGTAATTATTACAATACAAAAATTTCATCATAGTTTTTTTAATATAATGCCATAAAGAATTAAATATAAAGGTTCTATAGTAAACCCCCTGATGGGGTGAAATTAATTTTTCGGAGTTTATCGGATTGTTGGGTAGTGGTCATGTGGACATAGATAATGGCTGTAGTTGGAGTAAAAATAAATAATGGATTACATAAGAAATTAATCACTACCTAGAATATAGTTTGGGACCACATTTTTTGAAGTAATCAGAATAATTTTTCCTATTAAATTATTTTCACAAAACATATATAGCCTTAAAATATAACCATGTGATTTTTCATGTGAATCAGATTACTCATTCCTGAAATTTTACTAATCAAACATCATGTGAATCAAGGTCACATGTATTGTATCAACATAATGATCGTATTGGATATTACCTTTTATACATAAACATCCATTTTGGAAATACAAATATTTAATTTACAAATTATGTAACATTCCCTGTATAAGAATATTCAAAGGATCATTTATGTATGTAATATTATTCTATATGAATTAAACACCATGTATTGGTAAAATGTATTGTGTACTGATACCAACATATCTTTTAATTTGTCACATTCCTTATAGTCAATGTATATATAACATTTAATTACTTCATCATAAAACAAATTATATTACTTAACTATTCTCCATAAATGAAATGAACAATATTTTACATGTCATGTATGTGGATTTCACATGATATGAGTTGTGATGGTACACAAAAATACATTCATATGAGCCCTCCATTTTGTGTTCCCTACAAGTCACACCATATATACGTCAATGTTTTCATCCATAAAATGTGTTCTACAGTATTTTCCATGGAATTCATGAAATGTTCCTCCCACAGATAACCCTAATTCAAGTGTGGGTGTAAAATTAACTTTCTATACAGAGAACATAAAAATCATATCTCTACGTGTTTCATGTTTTCTAACATATAGATTGATGTATATTCCTGAAAAATGTTTTCCATTTTAGTGAAATGGTGCTGAGAAATACCCATTTGGAGTAGGCTATGTATTTAATATTTTTAACACAAAATATTACCATAAATAGTCAAAACTCGTTTTTGAGGGTCATAAGGGAACATTTAGGGCTCTTAAAACACCTACAATAAGGGTTCCCTGAACTAAGGGAAAATTATCACACATAGGACATGGTTTGAATACTCAAGGAGAAAAAATAGACTAAAAAATAATGAAATTATAACATTTTATAACTGAAATCCATTTTTTCTTGAAAATAATTAAAAATGTATGATTTTCAGTAAATGGATGATGGTTTGAAAAAAGAATGAGTTATCATGTTTATCCATTATAATTTTTTAACTCTATTATACCATGTAACTCATTCAGGATAACATAACGACTTTACAGATATAAATACATTAGATTCAGGATTTGTTATTCATTCATGGTTTCATAATCCCATCACATATGGAAATCAATTATACTGAGTGAATGGTACTCCATTATATTCACATGGATCCTTCACAACCAAAAGGTTTTTATAGCTGACTGATGTAAATTTTTCATGGACATGATCTAAAAAAATGTCAACAATTTACTAGAATTAATTTACTATAATTAACTGAAATTGTTTTTGAGAAATCTGAAACCACTTCTTTTGTAGCATGATTTTTTAAAGAATGAGAATTCATTATATATTTTTTTTGTAATTTCATCCCTCACCTAAAATTATCCGAAATGTTGTTCTTTTAAACTACCCTTATAAAAGGAACCCCTAAATCCCCCTTCACATTGAAGTCCCATGAAACCCCCTTTAAGAACCTCCATCACGATTTCCATCCATAGTGGACTATTGTGATGCCTATAATACAAAACAGTCTTGTAAAATCACTATTATGACAAACACTTTCAAATTCCACTTTTTGATGGGCTCCCATGAAGTCAACATCATGAAGTAATCGTGAAAGCCCTATTCATAGAGGGAAATTTACTTAAACCCTTGAAGAGTATCCTTCAACCAATGTACTCTGAAAACTAGTAAAACAACATATATGAATCTCATGTTATGAAAAGTGTGGTGTTATTGAGGTTCATATTAGACTCTTTTAAATGGTACTATTACACAAAACATTTGGTCAATTAGAGATACCTTCAAAAATGAACCTAGTTATAGGCAGTCCAGACGTTCTCATGTAATTTATTTTCCACTGACCATTTATCATGAAAAAATAAAATCAAATAATAATCTGACATTCCTTTACCCAATGTCAAAACACCAAAAAGAGAACTACCGTTCATGTGACTACTACAAGGTGGAATCCCCATCTTATCTATACTTTTTCCTCATCATGATACCAATAAACGAATGGTAGACCTCCATATATGGTTCTTCTACAAGGAATACAAGCCAACAATTCTAATCTTACTTCCTCCTATAGCTACCAATATATATATTTCCTCCAATAATGTGTAGTCCCCATCCTTTTTTAGACTCCATTCCTCATCTATTTACCAACAAATATAGGGGTATAAGCCCATTTATAATCCTCATAATATGTGTAATCCTTATATTTTCTAAATATTCCATCCTCATATATCTACCAATAGATAGTTGGTAGACATCCTTAAATATGAGTCTAACTATATTTAATCGGCAAAAATTCCAATATTCCTTCCTCATCATGTTACTAATTAATAGTGGTAGACATCCATATATAGGAGTCATATAAAATTTATGCCCCAACCATTCCAGACTCCCTTCCTCATCTCGTTAACAAAATCCATGATGATATAAATACATATATGATCCTCCTAATATATTTAATCTCCAAATATACATTCACTTATATAGTTATTGACAATCAATATAAACATAAATGGTCTTATCATACAAAAATCACACACCAACTATAGAATCCCGCCTTTTTATAACATAATCATTCATTACATTACACAAAACTGAGGATCTTTAAGGTTTACTTTCTTGGAAACAAGGAACATAAAACATTAAAACAACATAAAAAATTCTTTTTAAACACTTTAAAAGATCTTCCTTAAGTTCATCCTAGTTTCATTACTGCATCTCATAACCTGGGGACATACATCAAAAGAAAGGGTGAGCAGAAGGCCCAGTAAGGGAACAAGAGAAACATTTAACATGTGAACTCGAGATACATCAACTATGTCATGAAAAATAACTTTTAGGAATGAGAAATAAATCATGTGGAATATCATAATAAAAATAACATTTTTCATAACTTTTAGATGTGGCTACATCATTTAACATAGAAAATCATGAACATATCACCAAGGTCCATCCCCAATGTGTCATTTGAAAATCAACAATGTTATTCACCAAGATATCGTGAAAATTGTAATCTCTAGTGGTTATATCATTACCCAATGAATTGGATTGATATTTGGGCGCACCCTTAAATTTGCCGTTATTATCATGTGTGCCACATAAATAATCATCAATAATTTTATAAACAACACATATATCATAAATGAAATGTGTTTCATTTCATAATCATAATGTTTTAAAAACTACATTAAAGACATGATCTTTACGTCACTATAAAACAACGGAAGGGGAGAGCGGGTCTCATGTATATAAATACCATAATTTAAAATAGAAAATTTTGATATATATATGAATACCCCTATATAAATAATATCATTGAGTATTCACTTTATAACATAAAATAATTTTGAGAAAAGAGATAGGCATTTTGAGACGAAAATTCTGCATCATAACGACTATGTTTCAGGTTTTTAGAAAAAATTGAAAAGAGAGGGGACATGGGTCAAAAATTAATAAATGACCCATAGAACAGTAGAGGGACAGAATAAGAAGGATATATGAACATGGTAATGAAATTTTAATGACATACCAATTGAAATTAAAAACATGGAAGGAAGACAAAAATTAGATTTCTCTAATGAAAGTTTGGCAGCCTAACGGCGTTACTTAAACTTCAACAAAAATGATTTGAAAAGATCAAATAGGGTGTCTCATCATTTGAACATAAGAGTTCAGTATGATATATATAGATACCATTCCCCAAAATAATTAAAAAGAAACTTGAAAGACTTTACATGAAAGTAGAACTTTGAAAAGAATGAGAAGGGTGAAAGAATCCCCTTAAAATTCGGCAGCCTAACATCGCCACCTAAAACTTCAAAATACTGAATTGAAGAGATAAAATGGGGTCTCTCATCATATGATAATAGAATATCAGTATTATAGATATAGAGATCATACCCCAACATAATAAAAAAAGAACTTGAAAGACTTGACAAGAAAATATAACTTCAAAATGGGAAGGGTGAAAGAATCCCTTAAAAATTCGGCAGCCTAACGGCGCCACTTAAACATTCTTAAAACGAATTGATGAGAGAAAGAGGGGGTCTATCATCATATAAACATTAAAAGGAAAGTATAATGAATATAAAAGAACATCGACCAACCTAAGAACATGGAGAATAAAAGAAATTACATATAAAGAGATTACATGAAATGAAAGAGGGAGGTAGGATCCCTTACCTTAAAATGTAACTCTTAAAACTCAATGGTTTGGACCTTGAGGGATTGGGGGCACCATGGGAGGACTCCTTGGGAGGTAAGGAGACCAGAACTTCGTTTAGAAAGATTTTGGAGTCCAAAGGATGAGGGAATGTCTTGGTATTTATAGGGAAAGTGAGGGGACAAGGCATTAATGGCCAAGGGACACCTCATAAGTGGGTTTCTCAAAACCATGTGCTCTCCAAAGATATTTCCCATGAATTTAGGACACATGGGGCCCCCAATAAAATAATTTATCACCTTTTTTTGGCCAACCCATAAAATATCTCATGACATCATCATGACACAGTTATGATGTCATTAAACATACTGAAACCCTAAAACTGTATTTTTACTATTCACTGAAATTTCAACATTCTCAGAAAAATCCCAAAATTTCACCTTAACCAAATATCGATGATCTGATTACAAAAATGAACTCCATTTTATGAAAATAATTTTCTTAATATTTTAAATTTAATTTTTAAATAAATACACTATTCACCAAAAATTTATTTTTTCAGAAAAATCCCCAAAAATTACCATAACATAATATCGACGCTCTGAGTCCAAAAATGAAATCAATTTTATAAGAATAATTTTCTAAATAGTTTTAATTAAATTTTTAATTAAAAAAACTATTCACTCGAAAAAACTAATACTTGAATAATAATAAATGAAACTGTTATTTAACTATTTTATTGAATCACATTACTTAATCAAGGTGCCTAGATTATATTAATAATTTCTTTAAGTGAGATTAATAAACCATTTGGTCACACTACTAATCCTAAGCATAAAATCACTATTCATAATTTACTATTCATCAAAATTTATGTTGATCTTATGAGACTCTAAATTTCATACTGATCATAATTGTAGAAGACCATTTTTTTAAAATCATTACACATTTTTAATTATTTAAGATTTACATAAACATTTTTAAAATATCCTTTTTCTAAAATTCATCAAAAATATGCATACTATTTTTATCCGGTCATTTGAAAATTCATAAACATCATCATAAGAATATATCAAAATTTTAATTTAAAACAAAGGATTACACAAGGCAGTTATAGTCTCCTTACATGGCCCCTTATCACACCAGTATAGGACCTAAGTGTAAGGTGTGCTAAGGTGAGAGAATACGAGGGAGGCTCGCCCAACATCACACGAGTAGTAATTTCTATCATTTTGAACTTCTTGCGAAGGCGATTCCGTTCTAACTTTACACGATGAAGTTCAGCTTGGATTTGGTCCAGAGCAAAGATCAGTGGTGCTACCTCCTTCCCAAGTTCTGTTAGATGGGCTTCGATTGGTCTAAGACTACTGGGTGAGGCCGTCGAATCTTCATTCTATATTAATTAACCAATATTAGTTGTATTTAGTGACAATAATCAAAAATTTTAGTTTCCAGCGGTCATATTGACCAATGGTCATATAACAATCAAAAAACCCAATGGGTCTCATTTTAATTATTCTCATGTTATCAAATGAAACATTTTTGTTGAGTATAAAAAAATAACACACAAAATAAGGAAACAAGATTTATTCAAAATTTCGGGTCGTTACAATCTTCCCCCCTTTAGAAATTGTGTCCTCGCATTTTTTAAAATTGGGTTTTGAAATTTCATTGAAAGTCCCACATCGGAAAAGTAGTCAGTAGAACTATTACTTTAAAGGAAAGAAAGGGAAGTACAAAGGTCACCCGAGTTAACCCACACTAGGATTCCATGTAGGAAAACATGGACATAGAGGAGAAAACAAAGGGTCATGTTCTGAGAGTGAGTGATAGAGAACATGATTAGGAGAATGTTAACCATAAGAAAATCCCAAACTTATGATGTGTGTAAAAGGTCTTTGATTACCTAGTAGGAAATGTCAACCAACCACATTTTTTTTACATTTCTTTTCATAATTTTGAGGAATTTATTTACTACGTAGAACAAAAATATAAGGAAATATACCTAACTTCATGTAGAGTTTCATACATTAATATGTTTCTACCAAAACTAATCTTTTCTCCAAACGATGAGAATTCAAAACTACTTGGTCTCATCAAAACACAAGAATAATCTTCTAGAGAATCTCATATTCCACAAAAGAAAAACTATCTATCTTTAAACATTTATCCCAAAAACAGAAAGGGTACGATAAAACAACTCTTCAAAAAGAATGATTCCCATAGGAAGGGAAACTACTTTTAAATATTCAAAGTTCCACGGTACTACTCAGAGTTCATCATACCCCATTCCGTAAGTAACTTTCCTTAAAATTTCTCAAAAAAACCAAAACTAAGATTGAAACCCAAATACAAGAAGGACTTGAAAACATAGTCTTCCAAGATAAACTTTATCGTTCATCTCCAAACAACATCAACCACTCCTAACATATTATAACCAAAGTAACTAACCTAAACATATTTTCCCAAGATAGTTCAATCATTTCCATAAGTAACCTATAATACCATAAGTTCACCTTAAATTCGTTGATTCTTCAAAATATAATCCAACCTTTACTCCTCAAAGAAAATACCATAGTAATCTATTTACCTCGATCAAATAGGGTTCCCAAAATAGTGAACGTCTTCCAAAATAATAATCATATTTTAATCCCCTAATCATATCTTTCATATTAATATGAAAATCGTCACATTTTCCATCACATTGGTTGTTGGGACATGTTCATAAATTTCCCACCATTAACTAAGAAGAGAACGTATAATTATGGGATTAAATACTTAGCCAATAATCATGAAAAGTATTTTAAATCATATAAGGATAACTTGTAGAAGAAAAGTATACCCTAACTTGTGATCCCCTACGTTTCAAACTAGGTTATCCATGATCATATATCCTTATGTGAATCTTTATTTTATTTTATCTTTGTTCCTATAATAACGGTTCATACTAAGCTCTTGAATTTACCAAAGCATATCCCCCAGGAGTGTCGTAACCAAGAGTGCGGCAAGGCATGTTGTCGTGTACCAGTTCCCATTCGAGTCTAGCTCAAAGCGGTGTTTTCAGGTTTTACCCCTATGTACATCTGTTCCAGAGCCACCGCTACCTGCTCATATCTATAGAGGGATGTATTTTCTTGGCAACCCCTTACTCAATACTCACCAAAATACCAAGAATATTTCCTATATATAAACATTTCTATAGGATTGTTCCTAATGTTTTCATATCCTAATTTCCACAAATAACTAAACCATTCTTTGATACCAACTATAGAATCCCTCCTTTTTATAACATATACTTTCATTACATTACAAAAAACTGAGGATATTTAAGGTTTAGTGTCTTGGAAACAAGGAACATAAAACATGAAAACAACATAAAACATTCTTCTTAAACACTTGAAAGGCTTCTACTTAAGTTCATCCTTGGTTCATTACTGCATCTCATAACCTGGGGACATACATCAAAAGAAAGGGTGAGCAGAAGGCCCAGTAAGGAAATAATAGAAGCATTTAACATGTGAACTTGAGATACATCAACTATGTCATGAAAAAGAACTTTAAGGCAGGAGAAAGAAATCATGTGGAATATCATAATAAAAATAACATTTTTCATAACTTTAAGATGTGGATACATAATTTGACAAAGACAATCATGAACATATCACCAAGGTCCATCCCCAAGGTGTCATTTGAAAATTACCAAGGTTATTCACCAAGATATCGTGAAAATTGTAATATCTAGTTGTTACATCATTACCCAATGCATTGGAGCGCTATCTGGGCGAACACTTAAATTTGCCTTTATTATCATGTGATCCACATATAAAATCATCAATAATTTCATAAACAACCCATATAGCATAAAATAAATGTGTTTCATTTCATAATCATAATGATTTAAAAACTGCTTTAAAGACATGATCTTTACGTCACTTTAAACCCACGGAAGGGGAGCAGGTCTCATGTATGTAAATCCCATAATTTAAAATAGAAAATTTTGATATATATGTGAATAACCCTATAGAAATAAGAGCTTTTAGTATTCACTTTATAACAGAAAATAATTTTGAGAAAAGAGAGAGGCATTTTGAGATGAAAATTCTGCAGCATAACAGCTATGTTTCGGGTTTTTTGAAATCATTGAAAAGAGAGGGGACATGGGTTAAACATTCATAAATGACCCATAAAACAGTATAGGGACAGAATAAGAAGGATATATGAACATGGTAATGAAATTTTAAGTACATTCTATTTGAAATGAATAACATGTAAGGAAGACAAAAAATAGATTTCTCGTATGAAAGTTTGGCAGCCTAACGACGTTACTTAAACATCAAAAAAAATGATTTGAAAATATAAAATAGTGTCTCTCATCATGTGAAAATAAGAGTTCATTATGATAGATATATAGATCGTTCCCCAACATAATTCAAAAGGAACTTCAAAGACTTGACATGAATGTAGAACACTGAAAAGAATGAGAAGGGTGAAACAATCCCCTTAAAAATTCGGCTGCCAAATAGCGCCACTTAAAACATCAAAATACTGAATTAAAGAGATAAAATGGGCTCTCTCATCATATGATAATAAAAGATCAGTATGATAGATATAGAGATCATACCCCAAAATAATAAAAAAATAACTTGAAAGACTTGAAAAGAAAATAGATCTTCAAAATGACAAGGGTGAAAGAATTCCTTAAAAATTCGGCAGCCTAACGGCACCACTTAAACATTTTTAAAACGAATTGATGAGAGAAAGAGGGGGTCTGTCATAATATTAAAATTAAAAGGGAAGTATAATGAATATAAAATAGAATCCACTAACATAAGAACATGGAGCATAAAATAAATTTCATAAAAGAGATTATTTGAAAAGAAAGAGAGAGGTAAGATCCCTTACCATAAAACGTAACTCTTAAAACTCAATGGTTTGGACCTTGAGGGCTTGGGGAACCTTGGGAGGACTCCTTAGGAGGTAAGGAGACCAGAACATCGTTGAGAAATATTTTGGAGTCCAAAGGATGAGATAATGACTTGGTATTTATAGGGAAAGTGAGGGGACAAGGCATTAATGGCCAAGGGACACCTCATAAGTGGGTTTCTCAAAACCATGTGCTCTCCCAAGATATTTCCCAGGAAATTTGACCACATGGGGCCTCCAATACAATACATCATCACCTTTGGTCGGAAAACCCATAAAATATCTCATTACATCATCATGACACAGTTATGATGTCATTAAACATATCGAAACCCTAAAACTGTATTTTTACTATTCACTGAAAATTCAACATTCTCAGAAAAATCCCAAAATTTCACCTTAACCAAATATCGATGCTCTGATTACAAAAATGAACTCCATTTTATAAAAATAATTTTCGAAATATTTTTAATTTAATTTTTAAATAAATACACTATTCACCGAAAATTTATTTTCTCTGAAAAATCCACAAAAATTACCATAACATATTTTCGACGCTCTGAGTTCAAAAATGAAATCCATTTTATAAAAATAATTTTCTAAATATTTTTAATTAAATTTTTAATTAAAAAAACTATTCTCTTGAAAAAACTAATACTTGAATAATAATATATGAAACTGTTATTTTACCATTTTATTGAATCACATTACTTAATCAAGGTGCCTAGATTATATTAATACTTTCTTTAAGTGAGATTACTAATCCATTTGGTCACATTACTAATCCTAAGCATAAAATCACTATTCATAATTTACTATTAATGAAAACTTATGTTGATCTTATTTGACTCTAAATTTCATACTGAACATAATTGTAGAAGACCATTTTTTGAAAATCATTACACATTTTTAATTATTTAAGGTTTACATAAACATTTTTAAAATATCCATTTTCTAATATTCATCACAAATATGCATACTATATTTATCCGGTCATTTGAAAATTCATAAACATCATCATAAGACGAAATCGAAATTTTAATTTGAAACAAAGGATTACAAAAGGTAGTTACGGTCTCCTTACATAGCCCCTTATCACACCAGCATAGGACCTATGTGTAAGGTGTGCTAAGGTGACAGAATCTGAGGGAGGCTTGGCCAACATCGCACGATTAGTAATTTCTATCAGTTTGAACTTCTCGCGAAGGAGATTCCATTCTAACTTCACACGATGAAGTTCGGCTTGGGTTTGGTCCAGAGCAAAGCCCAGTGGTGCTACCTTCTTTCCACGTTATGTTAGATGGGCTTCGATTAGTCCAAGAGTATGGGGTGAGGCCATCAAAGCTTCTTTCAAATTAACCAATATTACTTGTATTTGGAGACAATAATCAAAACGTTTAGTTTCCAGTGGTCATATTGACCAATGGTCATATAACAGTAGAAAACCCAATGCTCTCATTTTAATTATACTCATGTTATCAAATGAATCATTTTTGTTGAGTATAAAAAACATAACACACAAAATTAGGAAATAAGATTTATTCAAAATTTCGGGTCGTTACACCAACATTTACCAGGATCCCTTTTCCTAATATTTCTACCTCTAAAACATTAAACTCTATTGTATATCTCTTTATCTTATTATGTTAAACTATATAAGTAAATCATCTCACATTGACATAAACTAGGAAATGCGAACAATATGGGAATTTATTACTTCCCTATTTAGATAGAAAAGAATCCTCCTAAAATTTCAATCCCAAAATCACTATCATCTGACCTACCCTTTAAGAGGTGTTTCCTCCTTGATTGAATACATTCATTTATATCAAAAAATTTATAGAACAAACAACTTTGAAAATAAATTGTGATATCCCATCTGTCATGAGCATAAGTGGGACAATATTACTTCAGCTGGTGAGAATAAAATCATTCTACATATTGTGAAAATAATCTTACCCACAATAACTAATTATATAGTGATGTATCTGGTGAATATTCAAGGATTCACTAATGATGATTTGGGAATTCCATGGTGATGATATAAAGATATCATTGATGAAAATCCAAGTATTCCATTAGGGATGGTCCAATAATATCTTATGTGATAAGCATGATACTCTATATGTGAAGAGAATATATTGCGACATTCATTACTAAGTTGAAAATTTATGATTTCCTCAAAATATTATATGAGGAAGATAAATCATCATCCAAAAAACTGTAATTCCAAAACATACCATCACATGTTTTCTTAAAAATATGTATGAGGAATCTGAAAGGAGATCTAATGCATAAGTCTCAAACTAACCATTTCCATGATCCTTCAACTAGTAGTCCAACCTACATAAAATTAATCCACATAGAACAATTCTAGTACACGAAAACATATTAATTAATTTACATGGTCATGGTCACAAGACAATAAAAGGAACTATTATAGTCATTGTGAAATATCCTTAAAGGGTATGGTGTGTCCCATTATGTGGTACTGAACTATTCGAGTTTTGATTCCCTTCATAGTGATACATGAGATGCACCTCTTACAATCTTAATCAAATCCCAAAAAATCTCATTCCATTAATAGGACTCAAATGCCAATATATATAGAGTTAAATTATAGAATTCAAAAAAATATGACATTAAATGATAGTGTGACTAAATAAATGGATTAAAATTTAAAGAATAATAAAATCTATGTTTGGTGTATTCCTCAACGAATGCTTCCAATCAATTAAATTTATAAATGTAATCGATAGAGTTAATAAATTTACTAGTATGAATTCATGAATTCATATTGAATCTATAGTATAGCCCTAGTGTATGGAATAATTCACACTAAAAGCGGTGAAATGATCCTAAACTCCCATGTTATCATCAATTGTGCAACCCAAAGAATCTCATCTAAAATCACAATGACAACATTCCCATGGATGGAATTATTTATCGACTCAAAACATTATGGGTGTGAGCATGAGGTGTAAATAACCATTTGTAATGTTCTTCATGATTTCTATGTAGAATAAAAAAATTTGGCATAACATTATTTTCCTCTATTTATCCTCTCACATGAAGAAAACAAGTATTATTCACTTTCTTGTTAGAAGTTTCTCACATTATGGTTTGGAATGTTATTGGATTTTATATATACAAGACATACAATAAATTGTGAATGATATGTTTAGAGGTGAGATAGTGTTGGTACCCCCATTATGTTTATATGAATGGTACTACATGTATGTAATTTTTAGTACAACCTATATGTATATACATGATAGGGTAAAGTCCCACATATGATGATGGATTTTATGCACTCCCATATATGTCATTGATGGGTCCTCTGGTAGTTTAGTCATACTCCCTCTTATGTGAGGGTGTGTTCCTCCAACAATGTAGTCTGTAATCCCACGTATAAAAGGGTTTTATCTTTCAGAGGATTCAAGTAATTCTTTAGTTTATACACAACAAAAATATTCATTGGAATTCCACAATATTTCTATAATGATAGCATTGAATTTATAGAAGACTAAAAGAATAGGGGTCATAGAACATATATCATATCCACATGTAGATTCAAATGATATACTTGCATCCCTTTTTTCATTTGAGGATACATCCCAATTATGAATTTTAACAAGAATTTCAATATATTTGAATACGGGATAAATTCTACCCTAGGTATCACAAGATACATATCTAATACAATCATTATGGAATTGACTTATGAATATAGCTCAATGATATGATGGATTGAGGGGGTGAATTTCTAATAATAATTTTCAAACAATATATAGTAAATTAAATATATAATCATGAAGGAAACATATTCATATATAAAACAATCAAATTAAAGAAATAATAGAACAAATAAAAACATTATGTATATCGGAAAATAAATTTCAGAAATTAAAAAGGTGTAATTTGATAAACAATTTCAACAATAACTCAATAATGATCCCCTACGTCTCCTCCCAACATTATATTTCTGTAGGTTCAATTATCTCCCTTGGATTAAACATAAAATAATATCCAAAGATGTTGAAATGAATCCAATGGTATTAAATGAAACCAATTACTAAATAAGAATACCTTTTAATGTATTGGAAACCTAGAAAAATGAACCCTTACATTATAGATAATGAGAACATAATAAATATGATGATGTAGAAAATTATTTTTTTTACAACCCTATATTAAAAAATACTACTCTATCATCTACATATAAATGAATAATAATTATGAATAGAGAGTGGAAAAGAGAAAAATAAAAGTATGATCCATTCAAAATTGTAATAATGAATAAAAAGAAAAGGCCTTAATAATGAGATGAAATTGAAAGTGGATAGTAGAATTTTAATCCTAGTTACATAATAAGAATTTATGTTTTCATAGATATATCATAAAAAATATCATCATTGATCAATGATGAATTGTATAGTGGAAATTCGTTTTCATAGGTGTCATAGATGATATCCAATCATATCTTGATGTCAATATAATGCCTTCATTCGTGTTGTATGAACATTGGGTAATGTAAAGAATTTAATAAGAATTGTCATAGTTTTAAAACCATCATTTAATTCACATTTTCTATTATAGCTCGAAGGCACAAGAAATTTATTCAATTCCACCAGATATCAAGTGAATGTTTTGCAGATCTCTATGTTTTTGTAGACTCCAATGACTGTCCAGTGAGATCCAATAGCTAGATGATAAGCTCGAAAAAACTATATGTTCTTTATTCTCACCTATAGGGAGGTTAATTCAGTAATACTATCTATATAATGATTAAGGGCTTTAAGGGTCATCAATGAGACCCTTCATACTTTATTGGATTCCATTTTTTAGTCAATTTTCTATTTTAATTGTTATAATTACAATAGTCAAAAATATTTTCATGAAAATATCTATTAGAGACACCATTATTATTTTTTATGATAAAAAATAGTGGACTAACTATCAACCATTTTTAGAAAATCCAAACAAAAATTTAAATACTAATATAAATGATTAAAGGTTAATATGAGGTGATGAATAAAGGGAAAATTAGAAATGGGAAAAGGAAAAATTATTTAGAATATTGGTTTCGGAGATATAATTTGTCTCCCCCTAGAATCAATACATTTTCATTCCTCTGAAACCATTTATTTTTAAAAATATCCCCACCCCTTTTTATGATATAAACCTTCCCATGATGATGAATTTTTAACCCTCTTTAGTTGAAAACTAATTTTTTCATTGAAATTTACTATTCCGGGCCATATAGATTAGACTTCTCCCACTTATAATTTAAAAAACTCTCCCAATTTATATTTATAAAAAAGGATCATATGCCAAATGTGTTATATAAATAAGAGTTAAAACCTGAATAATATAATTGATGTGATCATAATATCATTGTTTAGAAACATTTTAACATGATGTTTAATGATAATAATTATTATAAAAAATAAATCATTATTTAAAATTATAAAACATATAAAATAAAATATCATAAAAAATTTAAAACCATGTGATTAAAAACACCCCTGAAATAAATTAAAAAGTTTTAAGGAAGATGTTCTTAGGAATGTATCCTCTAATTATTCCTTAGGGATAATATATTCTAGCATGATTTATCTTTTTTGAAACGTTCCGTACAAAAGGTTATTTTTTATATCAACATGCATATAGTTTGTATGAATAATATGATTTTTACAGATACTTATAGAATGATAATGAACATATTTAACTAGATTATGATGAAATGATTTCCCAAAATCTAAGAGAGTGTGTTTCATCAATGTAATTAGGGGAAACAACTCATTTCAGCTATATAATCATCTTTAACTATAGAAAGAGAAACTGAATTGTTTTTTGACTACTCTGAGAGATTATGGAATTTCCATGAATTTGAAATGTATGACTTGTACTTTTCATAAATATTAGAAAATCATAAAAAAATCCATCAGAGAACATTAAAATATTATAAGATTTTTATTTGGGATAAAATAAAAAAAATATTTGAAAAATTAAAAATACATTTAAGAGGTTTTAAAATTGATTTTTTAATATTTTTATGAAAATAGTCCAAAATCCAAAAACCTGAACATAATTCATGGATGAGTTACATTAAGTTAAATAAGACTCCAAATCATACTTTTAAAAATATTTTTTTATCTATTTTATGTGTTTTGTATAATTTTAACTTTAAATATGTAACAAGATTTATATTAATATCATTAGTTTGATCCATATAAATGTTATATTTAATTTAATTTTTCATTTTATTAATTATGGATTTTTTAAATGGATATAACTATGTAACATTTTATTATACCTTTGTCACCTATTTTTTTTATAAACCTGTATTGTTGAAATAAAATATGATTGTTAATTCATTCAATAAGAGCTTAATGAACATTCTGTTCAAATTAGTTTATCTATTACTTCATAGCCCCCCAAAAATGGTTCGAATTAATAGAATCATAATTGTTTTGGGGTTGAAGATATTCTATAAAATAAGTATGGTGATGTTCATTTAAGATAAAACTTATTATATGAGTACGATCTTGCAAATAATCGATAATATTATTCAAGGGATAATCATTGAATTTTTTTAAATATTTATTTAAAGTGATATAATGTGATTCCTTTTCGATACAAACATTAGGATGAGGTTTAATATTCAATGTAAAAGGTTCAAGTTTATCTAAAACATCTTCAAATTGGGAATACATTTTTGGAATACATTCACTGTATATGAAATGAATGCATTATTTAACGATTTTAGTAATTTTTTTGATGAAATGGTAGGATTGACATGAGTTATAGTACTCGAGAGTGATTCCTTCCAAATATTTTGAATAAAATATCCACATGATTCTTTTAGTTCAAGTAATATAATATATACATCCAAACACATTAAAAAATTTAACTTTTGTTTTTTAGTTTACCAATGTTAATAACGGGTTTTAGATATATTGTTTTTATGATAACATAACATATAATTTAACATATGGTATTGAATCCTTGGACCAAAATTGTTGACGGTGTTTTGAATCACTCAAAGAGGATCTAGAGATTTATTAATGGGTTCTATTCTATCATTTTATAGCCTAGTTTTTAGATGTACTAAGACCATTAAAATTGTCATTATATCTTTTTAATAAAAATGATCAGCAAAATCCTTATTATCAAAATATATCCCTTTATCACATTGAATGGAAATAATTTTTCACCGTTTCAATTTTCCAAATCGTTGGTAAATATTACTATTTATTTAGAAGCAAATTTTTTTAGTAAAAAAAATAACCATGTGATTCATGAATAATCATTGAAAATAATGACATAATATTATTTTCCTTTAATTAATTTGTCATAAATTGGTCCAAAAAAATAAATGTGAGCAAGATGAAGGGGTTTATAAGATGAACATTATTATTTTCATTTAAAATAATTTTTTTTCACTGTGTTTTAATGGATATGAAACAATATTATCTTCAAGATATAATTTAATAAAATCTCTTAATATCTGATGTTAGTTGACCTAAATTAGTTTGTTCACACTATTATGGCCATAAAATTTGTATTAAATTAATGAATCACTAAAAAATGATAAATTACTTATCATTTTGAGATGAAATATTTTTGAAATATATAATATAAAAATTATGAAAATCAAAAGTGCTAAAAAAAATTGCTCTTTTATAATTAAAAACATTGAGATGATAATTTTTCAGTGTGTTATTAAACCATTTCAAAATAATTTAATTATGCTTATATATTTTAGTTTTTTATAATCAATTATTAAAACATCTTCTATAATTGAAAATTTTATAAAATCCATTATTCATACATTGTGTACTTTTTTTCTTAGATTGTCCTCAAAAGTCATAGATCTTCAATCGAATTTTTTATGTTGATTAAAAAACGAGGGGCCACCACACATGTTTTAAGATAATCCATTATCCATGTACCACATTTAATTACATTATTTACACATTATATATATTTTCTTAACTTTTTCCATGAGGCTCTTAGTTATTTCATCACATGACTCACTTGAGGAGAGGGAATCATCACCCTCACTTCTTGTTGAATTGTTAATGTATTTGATTCATTTATTATCATTATCCATGTTTTCATTTAGGATAAATTAGAATTAAGGACTCGTATTTCCCGTATTTTATAATTTTAATAATTTTACTTCTTATTCACTTTTACCATCCTCCTTCATGGAAGGTTTGTCGTATTTTTTTTTTTTGAATTTTCTTATCTTTTTAAGAAGATAAGAAAAATTATAAAAATTACAAGAGTTGAAATTAATAACATTAAAAAGAATAATATTTTTTCCTTTACATGTGTTTATTCATTCTAAGGATGTTAATAAATCTATGATATCATAATTCATGAAACATCTAATTAACTCTTCAATGGGTATGTTCTTTATGTCTTTCACTTCTTGGATTGTTGCCACCTTGGGATCCCAAGTAATGCGCAAAAAAACTGATTTTATTCACTATATTTTTTATTTTTTTAATATCACCAATTATATGTCACTAAATAAACATTTCATTAAATCATGTAAATTTTTCCATAATATATTTAATTGGATTAATATTAGAAGTTTCAAAATCGTTCATATACATATTAGGCCTAGTATCTTTAAATTTAATTTTTTACATCATGAATATATTATTAGTGATTCTAGTTTTAATGATATATTCTATAATTTGATATATGATTATATTCATTCTGGTCTATTCCATAATCACTAGAATTCATATCTACCATATAAATCATGGGAAACAATATCATTCAGTATCAATTATTAAACTTTTTAACTAGTTGGAATATAACAATGTATGAAAAATATAAAAATAAGATAAATAATATATAAAAGAATGGATTACATCTGATTATTCAAATAAATATTTTTATATACATTAAAATAATGTTCATATCCCATGGATTATCCTTGGGTATCACAATGGGTGATTGAATAGTTAAAATTAAAAAAAATTAGGAAAATATGTAAAATATTTAAAAATTAATTTAACATATAATAATTTTAAAATAAGATAAAAAATGGATGAAAAAACATTTTAATACAATACGTTCCTTTCATACAAAATATATATTAGATATATGATGATAGTTTTGGAAAAATGTTTTCTAGAAGTTATTTTTTGATACTTGAATGAGTTTGTGAAAAATATTTTTTATTCTTTTTTATTATGAAAAATGAATTTACTTTGTATATTGTGGTGATAGGTCCAAATATGTGTCAAACATGAATGATTGGATGATTTCTTGATATAAATATTCTTTTATTGTTATATATTTTGGATATGTTATTTTTATAATGATTTCATCAGACTCACATTGTGTCTATATTGATTTTTTTCATCGGTGTGAGATGTTGTAGCGATGTTTGAAATTATTTCAATAAATTAACATAAAATATTACGTTGATATGATTTTTTATGATTTAAATATCATAATTTTTCTATAAACAATTGATACAAATATTGTGATGCAAATTTGGAGAAGTGGTTTTTTAATTCACTTGATGTTAGATGGACCCTAATGTTTCCATAATCATGATGATGTCATGATACAAGAAATAGTTTATAAATTAAAATTAATATAGATGTTGTTCATTAGTTTGAAAATAATCAAAAATAGAATTTACATAATAGTTGTGATGTTTGATGCTATAGTAGTTATAATTTTTAATGATGTTATGATCGAATGATCCATTAGAATCACTGATTCATCACACTATCTGATTCACCAAATGAACCATTCCCTTGGATCAATCATTGGTGTCACAGAATATTTATGAAATAATTCACTATATACAATGTTACATTAGACAATATGTTCCACCAAATCATTAGACACATTTTTTGTATCAACATGGAATTAAAAAAACAATTCAATCAGATTCATATTATTGTTGTTGAGTTTTAAGGACCAACAAATCAGATGACAATAGTGACTTATCTATCTAATGATGGTCAATAATTTAATCAAAAAATTTAAAAAAAAAATTGATTTGATTCATTTTTTCTAAGATTCATCTAACAATGATGTGATGTTGATACATCAGAAGGGAATTTGAAATGGATTCTTCAAATTCAAACTATCATAAATAATTCATCAGAAATTACACATCATTAGATATTGGATCAGCGGTATAAGAATTATTTTAAAAAAGTGAATAAAAATTTAATACCAATTTTGAATTTTTTTCACAAAATGATTTTTATGGATTTAAAAGTATAGAAATGTTGCAAAGGTGTTTTTGGAAAAATAAATTAACAAAATTATCAGTCTATGAAATGTTATCATACAACAAGAGTAAATGAGATGAGATATCCGAGTGAGATATCCAACAAAGAATCTAAATTCTATAAAATTTGGAATAATTTATATGGAAGATGAGTATTAATTTTAGTTTCATAATGGAAGTCATTAGTCTTTAATAATTTCAAATGGATATGGGAAAATGGTATGAATAATTGTATTAGAATGAAAATTTTCATCAAAAAGTATATTTTTTATGATTTTAGTCGGTTGTTGTTGTGATCCGATTTGAGAAGATACAAGAAGAATATAGATTATTTTCCTAGCACTCAAATACTCAATGATATAGTTGAAATAAATGTGAAATTTGAGTTTATAGAAACTTTTTTATGTGGAAAATTAATTTATGTTTCCAAAAATGTTTTGTTTATAAATAACATATAAAAATAAGAGGAAGTAAAATGTTATTTATGATAAATAAACTATTCAAATGTGGTATATATAAATAATGATGATGTTTTTTAGATCTCTTAGAATATAAGTTTCTATAAATAGTTTTATTAAGGATATTTTCCAGATAGAAGAAGCGCAAGTCATATGTTACCTGAACAAAATAAGTAGTTGGATTTATTATTATAGGAAATAGAGAAATAGTTTAGAATTGTTTCTAGAGTATTTATTCGTACATGTTTACTATACTGAATAATCAAACTAAATAGCCAGATCTATCCATTACACTGATTTTTCTTACAAATTCAAGAAAGGTTATTAATACCTCCTTCTCAATAGTAAATTAAATATTTTTATAATTAAAATTTATTAATGTGTTTTTTGTTAAAGGAAAAAAGTAACATGTTTGGAATAAACTATTTAAGGTATCTAAAAATTTTACAAAATTTATTTTACATTTTTCATGCTAGAGGAAGCACATGCATTGTTCTATTGATTATAGTGATACACATGTTTATATGAATTTCTTAAATATTTTATGTACACAAAAAGATTATTTTATAGTGTATTTTGTATTATTAAATTATTGTTTAACCATTCCAAGTACTATATACACTTATTGAGTAGTGGACCATGTAAATACTTCTATTACTATGGATGTGTGAATGTTCTTTTCTCAGCAACGTAATAATTCATTAACCAGTGGAGAAGGTTGTTATAAAATAAAGATAAAATAAAATAAAATGGCATCACTAATTTATCCCTTGTCCCTCTCAGTGATGCATTGATCCTGGTTGTTCCTTTCCAAGTGTTATCATAATGATATTTCTATCTTTTTACACGTTTTTTATGTCTCGAATGAAAATTTATTATATAGAACTAAAATTAATTAAATATTAATGGGATTTCGTTTTTTTATGGAAATAATTTTCACACCTGGAATGATATAACTATTTATTATCTTATAATTATTGGAAATAATTTTTCAATAGATATTATATATGTATTTTCTGTTAATTTTAAAAATTATCTTTTATATCATTGGAAAAAAATAATCTGGAGAAGGATAAATGTAATAAAAATCATTTGGTTTTTCATTAAAAGGGTAAATGATATTGTTAGCACCAGAAGATATCTTAGTGATAATATAGAAGATTTAACTATTGTTAAAAGGATCATAAGAATTCTCCATCATAAGTTGGATGCTAAAGTTTCAAATTTTCAATATATATAGACAAAAAACTCTATATTTTGATAACCATCATAGTACAATAATCACTTATTAAATGGGAATAGAGAATGTTATGAAATGGAAATAAAAGTTGAATGATAAATATAATTCAAGGAAATGAAGAATATAATTTCAAAAAGATACATTGAAGAATAATAATAAGGCATTGACTCAGTATCTAAAAATGAAGTTGATAAAAATCTTGATGATTTATAATCCTTAATTTTTAAGAATGTGAAAAGAGGTTCATGTAATTACAAAGAGAATGTACCCCTAAAAATATTTTAATGTGGATTGTAAGGAAATTTTTTAAGAATTGTCCCCAAATAAGGAATGAGGATTAAATTAATGAATATAATAGAAGGATAATAAGATCATGAAATAAATATGTTCATATGTTAATATCATATACCAAGGGAAAAGATAAAAATTTCTCTAAATATTGATGGATATTCTATTTGTCTAATGATGAAGAATTTTAAGATAGTAATGTTGAATATGAAAAGTTTAATGATGTTTCCAGAGAAAATATATTTATATGAATATTTTATGACGAATAATTTGGAATCAATAGATCTAATGAATAATAGGCTAAGTAAAAAATGTCAGATTAAGAGATAATTGAAATAATTTATTAGAAAGATAGTAATATTTGAATGTGAATTAAATAAGTTCATGATGAATGGTACAATGGAAAACAATCAAGAAAATCCCCATAAATATAATGATATTTTACGCAAAGATGTTTATTTTTTTGAATATTTCTCTTTAATGGAAAAATAATCATGATGAACATGTTGTAGTTATGTTAAAATAAAAGGAATAAATGTAGGAAGTTATTCTACCAGATATTTATAATGATGAGCAGAAATTTACATGTTTCAGAAACACTAACTCTAGTGTTGGTGATGTTTTTGAATGGGTGAACCAATAAAGTATCTAAAAAAGATTTCTTGAAAGGATACACAAAAAAATTTGAAATGGCATTAAGAAGAAGAAGGATGGTAAAATCTTGTATGTGGCCAAACCCTAAAGAGCATATAATTTATATGTACCTAAAATTTTTTATTCTAAACAAATAAGGTACTACTCTTGATTCTATTAATTTTTAATAGAAATATGATTTCAATAAGTACATTTAAAGTGCTAAAAATTTTTTGGTTTCAACAATGCCCTTGTCTGAAATACAAGAAGGTGGTTGAAAAAAATGTTTATAATTCAAAATATTATAGAAGATATATAGTAAATTATTTTTATATGGGTACTGTATGTATTTTAGAGTATTTGGGAATACATAAAATATTTGTGGGTTCAATCAACAACACTAAAACTACCCCACGAGTTATTTGATGAAATTTTAGGGGGGATTCAATCCTATCAAAGATATAACTCTGAGGAAGATGACATATTCCAACCATTGGAAAACATTTTTGAAAGATGACAACATCTTAGACATCTTTCAAAAGGGGTTTTTTTCATAGCATCACAAAAACATATTTATAACATTTCAAAAAATCTTGATAGGAAGATTGAAAAAGGAAGGGAAAAATATCTTATTGTATAAACAAATCTCAAAAATAAAAAAGTATAAAGAATCCATATTTTAAATAGTAGGATATACTCACATATCACTATATATTTGATGTTATTAATGAATTTTAATGATATTAAAATCGATATATTTACGTTTTACATGATTTAATATCTGTTATTCAAAGATGCTGGATATTATTTTATTAGGGAAGAAAAGTTGAAATTTTAAAAAGTGTTAATTGTTAATGGATTAAAAAAATTGTTTATTGTCTTCTATTTTTCGGAAGAAGTAAATAAAATAATTTTTAGAGAATTGTATTTTTTGTAAAAAAGATAGGTATATAGAACAATTTTTTGGAAAGTACAATGCACAAAAGGAAAGACGATAGAAATCAGTGAAGTATTGAATTCATTTTTCTTAAGCATGAGAGAAGATAATCTATTCTAGTATAAATGGTTAGAAAATATATGTTATATAAAAATGATCAATTTATTAATGTGATAATGATTCTATGATATTCAAAATATTTCATAAATAAGGTACTTGTGTTTTACCACTAGTCAAAAAATAAATACTATAAAATATGTACATATTATAGTTGATATTTGTTCAACTCAGGCCCTGGAACTTATTATTTTAAATATTTATTATCCAGTGATTAAATAATAATAATTTTGGGATTGTTAATTTATTTCACTGATTTATTGTTTTACTTCCATCACACATATTAGGTGTTTGAATAATAAATCTGAATGTCTAAATATGTATAAGAGTTATAGGAGAAGATATGAAAAGGAATGTAAGTATTCTATGAATAAGTTAAGAATTTGTAATTGAGGTGAATCTAAGAGGGAAGAGTTAAAAATTTATCATTAAAAACATGTAATTCATTTTTTGTTCATTACACTATTCACACCGCATAAAAATGGTGTTTCTAAAAATAATAATATAAGATTAGTTGAGATTGTGAGCATAATACTGATTGAGCATATACTTTTTCACTACTTCTGAAGAAAATATATAAGAATAATAATTTATATTCGAAATTATTGTTTTAATATTATGTGTTCTAATATTAATCTGTAAAAAAATGTTCTATAAAAAAACTCCATGTTGGTGACACTTCAGAGTTTTTTGGGAGACCCTACATCGTAAAGAACAAATATAGAAATCTTGAAATGTTTGACAAGGGAGGTGAAGATGGAATATTTCATACCTATGATATGGATGTAATAGGATATATATGATTTAATAATGAAACTATAATAGTAGATGCTTATTTTTATGTAAAACATCTTGATATAGGTTTGAAAGATGATTCAAAAACACCTGCCGATGATGAAGATTAATTGGATGCATGATTTATTATTTTTCTACCTGAAAAAAACTATTACAGATGTGAAGTCACATTGATGGAATAATTGGACTATGTTGTTCCCAATTATGTGAAATTTTTTATATATGTAATTCTAGGATAAATAAATAGTTCAAAGGTAAGAATATTTTTTGTGATCAATATCAAAAGAAATAAAACAAGAGTTACATCAAAAATTATTAAAAATAATTCTTTGTATTTAAAAATTGAGCCAAATAATGTATCTGAAGTCATTGATCCTCCATAATGGATTTATTCTATTAATTAATAGTTTGTTCAAATTATGAAAATCCGAACATGGGAACTTGTTCACAAACCAAATGAAAGAAAAAATATATTGGTACAAATTGGTTGTTCCAAGATAAGTTAGATGAAGATGGATACATGATAAGAAAAAAATGAAATTCTGGTTATTAATTATTACTCATATATTTAATTCATACATTTTAATGATACATTTTCTCTATTATAATGGATATAATCTATTAGAATAATTCTCATAATTACTTGTTATGACATTTTAAAACATTTTCACATAGATGTTATGTCAAAATTTCGTAATGGAGAACTTCATGAAGAAGTTTATATTATAAAATTTTGGCCTCTTAATTGGTATGGGAGAAAGTTATTTTTTTAAGTAGAATAAATCCTTGTATATTCTAAATCAAGACCCTAGGATTGGTATTCAAATTTGGATACTTTATTAAGGAATTTGAACTATAAAAAATTAAGAGTTGATAGTAATCTCTATATCAATTAATGTAAACAGATTTCCCTCAATATATTTTTTTTTGTTTAAGAAATTATCATTACTATAAATTATGAAAGATCATATAAATATGTTTTTTAAATAAGTTATGAATTTTTTGTCCATTTCTATTCTCATTGAAATGAAACTTTCTTTGGTGAGAAATCTCAAAAAACGAGAAATACACATTTCACTCTCAATAAAATATTGGTAATAAACGTCTTGATATGATTAGAATATATAATATAATGTATTTTCCTAACCAATTTAATTGGGAATAGTGTTGACTAATGATGGAAAAGGTATGAAAGTTTACATTAAAGTGTATTGAAGGCTGATTAGATGTTTATTCTAACTGACTACCTTGTTAAAAAATATAACTTTTTCTGTTACCTTATGTGTAATAATCCAAATTTCTAAAAAGGAATCTCATATCATTCATGGAAAACATATTCTCATATATATAAAAGGGAAAAAATATTTTTAAATTATATATGATATATTGAGAAAAATTAACTTGTTTGGCTCTGCAGAGGATAATTGGGAAGGGTTTGTAGATTATAGATGATCCAAATATTATGTTATTTTTTCCTAAGATGAAGTTGTGTTATTTGGAAAAATAAAAAGAAACACTATGTTACCCTTAGCATGGATGAATCTGATTATGTTTCTTCCCCTAAAGTAAAAACCCAACTTATTTGGATAACAACTCAATTGGAAGAGTTTTTAAATTGAAGTTACTTATGCTCTTGGGTTTTGATAATAAAATTTTTATTAAACAGACAATAAATCAAAGGAACCATTCTAATTAAAAATATATTGATATGAATTACCACATCATCAATAAAAATTTTGAAACAAATTAACTCAAGATTGTGTATGTTCCCATATCAGAACAAATTACTAACATGTTCACAAAATAGTTTCTGAGGGAAGAATTTTTCAAACTGAGTTTGAACATGGGAATATAACCTTTTACTCTCTAAGTTTAAGGTGTGTGTCGATGTCCCCAACCTTATCTAGTATATGAATTCATTTCAGATGGGGAAAATTATTTTTCCGAAATCTATCCATTTTTATGCGATAAATATTTAAAGAAACATATATTTAATTAGATTTTTTGCAATGTTGTGAACTCAAAAAGAAGGTCTTTGATCTATTAAAAAAATATTGTTGAGTTGGTTATTCTAAACCTGTGTGTATAGGAATATATGTTGTGAATAGGTAATGTGTGAATGGTTTATGTTCAAGAAAGAAAATTTCCTAATTCACTAAAATTGGACTACACAGTTTTCTCCATTGATTCTTGTTTCCTATAATGAGTTATATCACAAAAAATTTGAATCATTTCTTAGTATCCCATATCATTATATTATGATGATAAATTATGGACGACTAATGGTTAACAAAAAAAATCAATCATGGTAGATTATTGGGACCATTTTCACAGGAAGTTTTAATTGGATGATGGATAGAGTTTGTGAAAAAAAGATTTGTATTTTATGTCTACTAAAATTATAAATCAAAATTTTAAATGATTTTGTTTATATAAAATAATTATCGTAATCAAAATATGAAACTCATTCAGGATAACAATGTTCATTGATTAGAGTTTTCTTTTATTGATATGTTTGCAACATAAATATGTTTTCCGACTCACATTGTGTTTGGAGAGATTTTTCTGATTTGGATGAGATTTTTTATCAGAGTTTGAATGTATTTTAAGAAATTAAATGAAAATATAATGAATTTTTTATATTTCATGATATTTCGTTATCATATTTTTTTTGAAAAACATGTAATCAATGCGTTGTGAAAGTAAAGTAAAGAAAATGTTTTTTATCCCAAAAATGAAAAATCTGTTCTATTGATTTTAATATCATGAAGAAGTACTGATTCAAGGAAGAGTTCATGAACAAAAATTATTTTGATTGTAGTTTATTATTTTGAGAATCCCCATATGACTCATTTGACTATGTGATGGTATGTTTGACTTAGTTTTTGTAAGAAGTTTCGTATAGTGATGATCGACCGATCCATTAGATTGACTGATTTATCAAACAATATGATTCACTAAATAAACTATTTCATAGGATCATGCATCAGTTGTATTGAATCTATAATAAATAAGTCACTAATGACATTATCCCCTTAGAAAAGATGTACCACTAATCCATAAGAGGAGTTCTAACATTGATCCATCAGACACATTGTAGGTATCAAAGGGGCATAAAATGCAAAGCACAATAAGAGGTATATTAGAGATATTTTTTTAGACCAATGATTCAGATGAGAGTAGAGGCTAATAAATCAGATAATGATTAAAAATTTATTTAAGCTTCTTCAAAATGCATTTATATTTTTACAGGGGTCAAGATTCATCACATAAATATACGATGTTGATACACTAGAGGGAACTAGAGAACGATCCATTAACTTTATATTGAAAATGATAAGTCGTCATATACTAAAATTCATCAGATATAGGATCATCAGTCTAAGAAGTTGTTTAAATAGTGAAGAAAAAGTTTAAATGTTTTTGATCTATTCTTATTTTTTTTAAATGTATTTATATATCCATAAAATTAGAAATGATGTAATTTGAATAAGAATAAAAAAATTGTCATGATAAGAAATGTAAATGGACTACCATACTTTATTTGAAGATCTATCATTGTGAGAAATCCCATAAAGATAATTAAGTTTAATTTTTTTGAAAATTTTTTTATGCTAGATCTTTTTTAGTTGGTACATCGGAATGGGAAGTCTTAAGTCTTTTGCATATTCAATCAGATTTCTAAAATAAGAACGAAAAAGTATACTGTTATGAAAATTTTTATCAGAAAGAATATTTGTTTTTAAATTAGAAGTAGGAAAAAGTGTGAGAATTTTTAGGAATTATCGGGAAGAATCAAGATGATTTGAGATGTACTGAAATAATCAATGATAATGTTGAAATGAATTTGAAATTCATGTTTTTGAATATATTATATTGTGATAAAAAATATTGGGGTTCCAACATTCACTATTTCTATGGATCCTAAAAATAAAAGTGGAAGTAAAATATAATTTTTGAAAAATAAACTATTCACATATTTAAGACTGTGAGAGTGTAGATGTTTTAGTGGTTGATTTTCTAGAAGAAAAGTTCCTAGATTGAGTTTTCGTAGGGAATTTCTGCCAACAGAAGATAAATAAGGAAGACGTTACCAGATCTACCCATGAAAAAGACAGATGGTCATAAGATAAAAATAAATAGTTTATAATTTTTCTTAATGTATATGTTCACACTAGTTCACAAAACTAAATAATACGACTGAAGAATTATACCGATAATTCAAATATAGTTTTCAGAAATTGAGTATTTGTTTTCTATTTCATTTATGAACTTTGAATTAGTTTAAGAATCATAGTAACTTGTTTGGAATCAAATGGAAAATGTTTCTAAACTTATTACAAATCATATTTTAAATTATTCATACTAAAAGAAGCACATTCACTATTGTATAAATAATTTTACTGCATATGATTAATGGTGTTTCCTACTTGTTGTATATAAAAAATATAATGTTTTATAATGCATTGTGTGAAATTACTATATCTATAAACCCTGAAAATGACTAGATACACTAATTAGGTAGTGAAACATGTAAATTATTATGTTCCTATGTTGGTGTGAATGTTTTGTTTTTATAAAATTGATAATTCTTTCACAGGAGGTGAAGGTTTTTATACAATAATAATAAAAAAATAACCCATTATTCACCCCCACCCCCTCTTAGGGAAACATTGAGACTGGTAAGGAATTTTCATAAAATATTTGGGGTTAATTGAATTAAAAATGACAAAAAAATTCTATAAAATAAAAGCAATTATTATTAAAGTAATAAATTTATGTATCAAAAATCAGTCTAATATGAGTGTAGAGGAAAATAAAAATTTATTCATAAAATAATATAAATTATAGAAATTGAACAACAGAACATAGATAAAATATTTTGAGAATTTCTTATGATTGAGCCCCTATGTATCCACGCATTAATATGTATTGATAGGGTTATACTGCACCATTAGTTTTAATGGAAACCAAGAACCAAAGTTGAAGAAAATAATCCCTTGTTTTTAATATATACCAAAAACCAAATATGAATAACATCAGTTTTAATATGAATAATCAACCAGGAACCCACAAATTTATGATAGTGAGAGGATAAAGAAGAAAATGAACAATGTGGTGATTTATTTTTATAAACCCTTTACAATGAACTCAACTCTCCCTTGAATAATAAAAAAATTATTAAATATTAATAGATAGTGAGATAGAAGGTAAAATAATATCCTTTAAGAATTAAATTACTGATTCCAATGAAATATTATTAAATAACAGTGGAAAAAAATGGGAGTTTAGATGTTAAATCTTGGATGCCTTTAGAGAAAGATTTTTTTAATTAACGTATCATTAAAGAGTTTATTAGGGATTAATAAGAATTTTTATATAGAAATTATTTGTCAAAAATATCTGAGATGAGATCCAAACTAGTTTTTATATCTATTTGTTCACTTCCTAGGTGTTGGATGCATCCTGGGGAGATTCAAACATTTAATGATCAAAATCAAAGCATTCTAATAATAAATTTAACTCCCTTCGACTAATCTATATTGAATCTACTCGCTAGAATCTTGATTCCACTAACTATAATTTTACATTATTGTATATCGTCGGGTATCTATATACTCTACTGACTAGATGATGAGCTCTACTGGCTAGTTATTGAGATTGATAAAACCATAGTTTCCATTATATCCTTTACCAGTTTTCCTAAAGCTACCAGGGATTAATGGTCTTCATATTGATCCTTCAAGCTCCTTTGAATCTTATTTTTGGTCTATTTCTTCCCTAAGATGATTTATAAACACGATAACAAAAAATAAACTCATAAACATATCTTATAGACACATTTGGTGATTGTGATCATAAAAAAATTAGTTTCTTTAATGATAATATTGGTTTCTTGACTTTCCCATGGTTGTCTACAAATTTTAGAGTATCTAGTTCTTTTCAAGTACCACCTATTATACCCCTGTCGTGTGTTTCATCTGAATTTTTGCTCTCTCGGTACTTTTTATGGTGTCCATATAGTTATGTTTATAATCACCATTGTAGGTGTTATATTGGGGAAGTTGTTTCAATGCTCAAAATATGAATTGGTGAAAACACAGATAATATTGTTAGTGGAAATGATTCTAAATAGCTGGAAATTTTATGTTGTGGATACAATTTTAGACGATGTCACTTACTAGGAGTCCTTATTAAGAGGAGTTGTTTTGTAATACCTAGAGTAAATAGTAATTAATAGGTATTTTATTTATCATATGTATTCTCCTTTTCATTATCAAATCATGATGGTATTATCATTGACATTAATTACCCAAAAATAAATTCTATAGCATTCATCTATTATAGTCATTTACTAATTTCATAATATATTATTGTTTATCAGTGATTTATTACTGATATAAGTTCTTATAGGGTAAGGCCTCTCAATTATGGATATGGATTATTGGTTCTAGTTTCTAACTTATATTCTATTTGATATCTGTTATTGGGGAACACTCAACTTACCGCTGAACCATGTGGGGTCCTGGTGGGTTCATTCATGTTAATATACCAAGAATTTCATCATTAATATTTGAAAATCAATCTTAGTTCCTCTAGATCCTTATGATATATTAACGCTGTTTATTTATCTATTTTCTATTATGTTATATTTCTTATAGAAGTTAATCACCATACAAAACACACATAAGTTTAATTAATTATTCCATAATAATTAATTAAATTCATTTATTAATAAAATTTATATATTTAAAAAAGTAACAAATTAAATCAACTTTTATGCATATATTTTACACCTCAATCTTTCATAAATAATCCAAATATTATTAATATAAAAAATAATTAATTATTTATTATAAAATTTACCAAATTTATTTGTTATTTAATACCAATAAATTCATATTTTTAAAGTCTAAACAAATTATAATAAATAAAGTCATGTAAAATAAAAAAATCATATATTATCTTAAAAAATTTCCAATGTTACACAACTCACATAACTCATTGAAACGTAAAAAAAATTATCATTTCATATAATATCACGTAACTAATCACCAATGTGAGTTATTGTACACATAAAAATTACAGATTAACAATCCACACAAGTATAAAAGTATCAATTCCTTTGAAAAATTTAATATTACCCAAAATCATTAAACTATAAGGATATGAGAGGAATTTGAATGAATCAAAAACTAAACCATAATTCTTCACAAAATTAGATTGAGATTTTGATGATTTTACTGAGATAATGACAATATTATAAAGGGATGACAATTCTTCAAGGAAATTACGAATGAATAAATAAAATAACATATAGAGTATAATAGAAAATAATAGAGAAATAAATTCATGAACATATCTTCCTAAAATAGAAAATAAAATAGATAATCAAAATCCCATCATAGAAAAGTATTAGAAAATTATTATATTTTATAATCACATAACCAATTATAAAAGGTTATTTTGTTTTTCAATTATATTTTTTGGTGACCACTGAAGAAATAGTGTATTCTAAGTCCCTTTTTTGGAACATATAATGCTTCTCTAATTCCACCAAAATCCATGTAGAATCCATCAAATCATTAGTGGGTTCCTATAGTAAAATTTTAGTTCACTCAACATCTCCACCTAAATAAAATTATTATTCTACATCCACAAGCATAATACATATTAATAAAAAAATGTAATATATTAATTCATTAAAAATACAAACATAAACCACAAATTAGTTACTTCCTCGCTTATAGTTTATAACTTCTAGGATATGGTGTAGTGAATGGGAGGCCTTATGATGTATTAGTATTGATCTTCTTAGGTTGATCATAGTAAAAAATATATAACAAAATATTTTACAAATCCAATATCTCAACGTGTACAAATGTGAAGAATATTATAGGCTCATTCTTAAAGAATATAGTCAAATAAGGGTGTGTCACACATCTTTGTAAGGAAATATTAGTGTTTGGTTGTATAAAAAATAGTATTGGATTGATGAAAAAATATTGATGATGAATAATTTAATGATATGTGATAAAATAGAAAATTTTAATTTTCATGGGACAAATATTTATTTATTCAAATAGAGAATCTATCATCATGTTATATATGTGTAAGCACTTCATTAAGATTTGGTGTAAATATAATTAATTTAAATATAATCAACATATAAATAAACATATTTATGGATAGTATAACTTAAATTTATTTTTGATATAAATTATCCTAGACTGTTACAGTAATGAGTATAAGGTTTTTTTATTCCATGAGATAATGTTATCCTGTATGAGTAGTTGTTTAATATAAAATCAAACATATACTCTGTATAGGAAATTAAATTAAATTTCATTATAAAATAATAATAAATTAAATAATATAAATTTTATGGATTATATTTTAATGTGATACATATTGAATATTATAATAAAATATAAACATATATGTTCCTTTTAAAATACAATAAGGCCAATTGAAATATATAATGTTTTTCGTATAAAAACATGCAATTAAATATTTTATATATGATTGAAACTATTGAATTCTGTGGCATAGTGAGGTGTTACAAAAATTCCAAATATGATATATACTATTCTAATATTTATTTAAAATATGAATGTTCTAAAAATTATAAGATTCTAGGACCCATTCATATTGTTAAATCAAAAAAATATTTATGATTTTGATGAAGTTAATATTTACTATAATAAAATTTAATCTGAAATACATAAATAATGATTAATTTTTAGAATATAACACTTTTAACCAACATAGAAAATAATTATTAATGATTGTAAATATAAATATTCATTGGTAAAATCAACAAATGTGTAACAGAGAAAATATAAATAATATAAAATTTTATGGAAACATTTGAAAATAACAAAATGGGAAAATATTATTGTAAAAAAATGATATTTTAAGGATAAAAGGTATAAAATTATGGATTATTAAAGAATTTATAAAGTCTTATATGCAATGGATATAAAAAGTATGAGGAGTTCAATTGGATGATACCATTTCTCTACGAGTGTAATTATAATCCATATGTATTTTTTTATTGATGTCTAAATTATTTAATAAATGTCGTATAACATTAAGAAAGTTTCATTAATAACATTTTGAATTATTCATAAGTATGAATATTTTAATGTTTCTTAAATTAAGAAAGAATTTTTTTGTTTAAATTATGCATCAATGGCATAATATTTCAATTTGGATTCCTATTTGAAGAAACTGAAATTAAATAAAGGAACTATAGATATGAACCTATATGTTTTAATTATTTGAAAATATTATTTAATAGTGTTTCTATGAATTATTAAACTAATTTAATATAAATTAATTTTAAATTAAATTAGCATAATTAAATGAAGAAAAATAATTTTTACATTTATTTTTTAAGAAATAAAATTTATTTTATTACAAATGAAACATAGAATATCAATGTATATTGATATCAAAATAAAAATATGATAATGATTTATAGTAAATAATTGAACTACATTAAATCATAACAATTTATAGATGAATTTTCATTTGAACTAAGTGAAAACATTTTCATTAGTCTATAAAATTCAATTTAATTTCCATAAGGGAATATGTATTATTGTGAACCCCTGGGTTATACCGGTAAAATTAATTAGATTTAAATCACTAATCATAATATCATTATTCAATTTATTTATGTTACTTTATTTCAATAATAAAAATAACATAATCTTTTATGCAAGATTCTATGGAAAAAATAGAAGATAAAATCCATATATATATGTGAAATAAAAATTGTAAGTGAAAAATGTGAATACCTTTATGAAAAATTACTTAGTTTGGTCCTTATTTTCTCCTAGAAATTTTAAATATCATTTAATATTCATCAACTAACTAGAAATAATATCATTAATCTAATACCACTCACTAACTTTATTTGTTTGTAAAAGAACACCATAATTGTTAATATTACTCTTTATTATCTTAGTTGTAGTGGTTGAAATCACCCCTTAATAAAATGAAGGAATTAATGGAAACATCTCATTACAAACTAATTAATATATTATTACCTAAAAAATATGGCATGTGTTTTGAAAAATAGTACCCTTTTAGCAAAAACTACATTATATATTGTAAAACTACTGAGTGGGAACAAACAATCAGTTATACAATGAGAGATGTAAAATAATATATAGAAATTGATAAAGAGTGATGATGAAAAAATATACTTCTCAACACCACACACATCATAACTCATAATTAAAGATAAATATACAATTAACATGATAACTAAATATAAGGAACACACTTATGATACAATAGATCGATTAGATCTACTATATAATAGATTATATATTGATATAGTGAAATAAAAATGATGAATGAATGTAATATATTAGTAGTATGATAAATAAGTTCATTGATAACACCACCCAAAAATCATTTCCCTAAGGGAACTTATTAATTTTATGGAATCTAACATCTTACTTGGGTAGTATAAAGTAATTCAATAAGGATGTGTGTTAGTTTGGGAGATCACACTACATGATCTAGTATTTTTAAATATCACCCATCATTATAGAATATTCTTTAGATAAATATACCCTTTAGTCCAAATGTGGTATTTCACTCTATTATCCAAACTTCTTCTTTTCACTTCATCTTTATTCTCTCATTGGAAGTATCATTAAAAACATTACTTTTTTATTAAACAACCCATAAAGTAAATTTTCGTTTTCTCTTAGGGAATATACATGTAATCCATGATTAACATTGATCATATATATAATATTAGTTAATAATCCAAAATTTTTCCAGCCTTTTTAAATTTACATGATCTTTTAATGACATTTGGTAGTAAATTACCAATATAAGAAATTTTTTATGGTTTATTTAATGTGTTCTATAATATAGATAACATGTTTTTTTATGATAAAAATAATCCTAATTATTATAAAATATTATTCTTATATGATATAGTAAAATTGAACGAAGTGATATAACTACACCTTTTTAACAATACCAATATCACCCACTTGTTTAATATTTAAAACCACTCCTATATGTTCTTTAATCTTTGAAATATTATTCTCATATTAATAAGTTAATTCCATTACATTTGATATGTTATCCATCCTAAATCATATATCCTTACATCCAAATTTTATAGGGAATAATACTATATAGGTATAATACTTATCACCTTAAATAAATAATTTTATTTAAATTATGACATGGATATATGGTATGGTATGATGCATGTCATTGTATCTGATTAACTATTATCTAAAATGGAAATACAGTAAACATCCCATGTATACATATTTATATTTGTTATTTCATTAATATTATTTTAAATGTAACTATACATTTTTTCTATCATCTTCATTGAATACATGGAATCTAGTTAATATATTCACAAACATTACGAACCTTCCACCACTCAATGATAACTTATTAATATTTCTAAATATTAATTTTCATCCTTATACTCTATAAAAAAATATGTGTCTTACTCATTATGTATTTATTATTCCGTAACCCTTTCAGAATATATAAAACTTATTTTTTTAACTCAACCTATATGATACATTTTGGTTTTCTTGAGTACTTATAAAATGCCTCACAAATTGACATTTTATATTATTCATTAAATTTGATCATAAAAAGTTAGGGATTGTTATATTTTATTTTAATATTCAATCACTAAAACCTTTAAATAGAGTATTGTGTAAGGTTTTAAGTCAATATATCATTAATAACAGTTTATCCTTATCTGTCGATGATCTCTTACTATATTATTTGGTAATTAAATTCCCTTTTCGAAAAATAATCTCACCATAGGAAATAAATATGTTGTTGAAGATGATGTATGGTATTTAATTCATTAAAATAACACTAAATGGGCTGATAATTAGTTGTTTAGGCCTTGTTAATTGGGTGGAAAGTTAGATAAACTACCAATATTAAGAATAATAAACCTACTTTAGGGGAATATTTCATCATGAATGTCTGGTGGATTATGATATCTAATTTTGTTCGTTAAATGAGTTTGTTTAATTCTATAATAGAACATGGGTGTACATATAGGGAAACATAAAACAAATAATAAAATGTGTTTTATGATCATAGTTAAACTAGATTCTATAAGGTTATATTTTTTATAGACGATTGAATATGATAGGCTGAAATTATCACTCACGGTTTTATTTATCTCCAATTATGGATGGGTAAATTATTTTAACAGTTATAGTATCTTATTTTCATTTGGATAATGATGATTTGTACTTTTACATAAGTGAATTAAGGTAGTGTATTCAGAATTATGAAGGTAAATACATGGAATTTTTGGTATCTAGTATATGGAGTTAATCAATGATACAATGACATATTGTATAGTGTAGGAACTATTTTCTAAATTGAAATATTTATGGTTGGATCGTGTTTGACATTTAATATCTTAGTGGTGAAATGTTTATACAAGGCATCCATTTCTATGTTAATGGGATTCTATTTTATCCTAAATGATATACATAAGGGAAATCTTAGTGGTTTATTTTTTTATCATTGGTTTTGAAAGGAATGTTCACTATCTTCCAATTTCATTATATTCCCATTAGGACTACATAGATTTTAGAAGTGCATTTGATTACTTATATGATAGGCATCCCATTTGAACTACCAGGTCTAATCCTATGATACATAGAGTCAACTATACCTCATATTTATCTAAAAATATATATAATATAAGAAATTATTTAATGTAATTCATTTAAAAATAATTATTAAGATAATTAAATTTGTTAAATATTCTATTTTTCATATTTGTATTGTAAAACACACCAAAATATTAATTATACACAAAATTTCAATATTTTATGAAATTTATGGTAATATATAAAATAATTGTTAAATATTTTTTTGGAAAAACTCAATTTTCATCACTATATTATATTTAATCAATGCACTCCTAAGAAATTATCAAATATCCCACTCAAAATTAATTATCTTAAACAAGGTGATGAATTTTCAATATAATTGAAAATATATTTTTAGGATTCATTTATGAAATAATATCATTCAATTTTTATCTCTCATGTGTACATTTTTTATACATTAACATAATTCTAATATGATTTTTTAGGGAATAAATTATAAAATCACATCATTCAATTGATTTTAATCCTATATATACTAATCTAAAATTATAATTATTATACACACCCATTCATAATTCAATATTTAATGGAATATATCAAAATATTATCTCAAAGGAATTTGATTTGAAAATTTATGATCCTTCTCAAAAAAAAATTATTTTCCTTATGATTGATAAAATATTAGTTTTTTATGAATTTTAATACTATATTCTAACTATAATGGCACGCACAAGGTTTTTTTCAACCTATAAATGATTGTGTTGTAATTATATAAAAATAAAAGTATCAAATTTTTTTCTCTCAAGTATAATTCATTATGAAGATAACTACCAGGCAATAAAATAAAACTAACTTGATTATGTTCCATATTATATCACCAAACATAAATTCCACTTGTTATTTAATTGATTCAAAATTAAATATATTAGATACATTGTAGAAGAATAAATTAAAAGTAAATATTCTTTTCAACAATTATTTTAATTTCTTATATTCATATTTTTATTATTCTTTTTGATAAAAATAGTGAAACAATGTAATGATGATATTAAACATTTGAATTTATCTTACTGAATTTTTTTTGAGATAACAATCAGTCACTACCTATATAGTTCACATATCAGAAATAACCATTAAAATACCTTTTCCCACATTGATCATAAATAATATTCATATAGAATATTGTAATTAGTTGTGGAAAGTTAAAATTCAATTTTAATGTAGGTTATCATATGAGGACATTCATAGAATTTATTTTCCTCAAATTGTGATAAATGTTAGGTATGTCTTAAAAGAAATCATGGGACTTTAAAATAATCTTCAATAATTATATCAAATATCTCAATGTCTAAAGAGATTTAAAGAGTAATAAAATTATGTTCTAGTTGACAACAGATGTCAAAATATTCTATTAAGAATATGATTTTATAAAAAAAAATAAGTCAAAATTTATCAAAATAAATATAAGGGCTATGATTTAAATTTTAGCTAGTCACTCAAGTAATGAGCTACTTTATGAAGAAAAACCATCAAAATTTATTGAACAAAAATCAATGAAGATGATAAATACATCAATAATGACTTAAAATATTTATTTTTAAATCCTGAGCACATTCTTTTATATAATTCAAAACCATAAAAATGATTTTAAATATTTCATTAATCTCAAAAAAATTAAAAAAAAACAAACGAAATTCCCAAAAAATAAAGAAATTAAAAAATGGTAAAGAAAATAACATTATCTTAAAATATTGTATTATCCCTTATATACACATAGTTGTATTAAATACACAATCTATTTCATGTAGGTATCATTAATTTTAGAATCATTTGAATTTATTGGCTAAAAAATATTGAAAAGATGCCCATAACATGGTTTATTTTGGAATTATTATTGATAAACATGTCAATGTTAGGGATTTGTACAAATAACCTTTATAGAAAACAATTATATTAGATACTTATTAAAAAAGGATTCAAAACAAAAAAATTATTGTTTGAATTTTTTTTGGACAAATCTCTTAACAACTATTGTATTAATGCTCTATATAGCTAGATATTTATATGGTTATAAGAAATACAATGGTGGATATAAATTCTATTGCAACAAATCGGATCTAAAATCCATCCTCCCAACACATGATCCAACTATCCACAAGTCCCAAATGGTGTTCCCGACCCCCAAGGGTTGTTGACATGCATGTGGGCATAACAGAATTTCTATTGTGAATAATCTTTCTAAAATCAAATTTTAATTGATGGAAAATAAATAAATTAAATAACTAATATTGTAAAATAAGAAGAAAAAAAGGCTATACAAATTCAAATTAATTAAAAGAATCATAATAAAAAGGTAACAATGGAAAACTAATTGACTCAATCCAATACCCTAAACATCTCCACAAAACTCTCCCCCACATCTTCCATGAGGTACCAAAGCAATCCAATTATGAACCTAGAATTATATTGGCGTGATATTAAAGCCTAGTAGGTCACCAAAACCTTCTAAAACAATGTAATTGGATTTTTAATGCTAATCATATATGCTAGTTTGAAAATAAATCTACAAATTAGGATTTACATTTATAATAATATCTACGAAAAACAAATCAAATCCAGTGCCAACTTCCAAATATTTTCCATATTTTACAAAAGTGAACACATGTGTTTCAAAACCAAGACACATGCCTAAGCCTTATCAAAACTACACACACATTTTTTATTTCTAAAAAACAACTCACTTGTTTTATATAAATGAAAAATAGTCAATTTATAACATTTTCCAAAAGGGCACAAATAATCACCCAAGGCCCGTTATATGCACATTCCCAATATTCCAAACAAGGCATAGATAAGGTGGTCCTCAAAATCAACATGTACTCAATGAATAAAAATTGGATTTACATTCTAAATTACATCACATAAAAAATCGATCTAAAATGAAACATTACGATAATAAAAAATACCATCTAAGAAGAAAATATACCATGGAATATGGAATTCCATGTTCTGTCATCCAAAACTCTAGGAAACATGTTGGAAAACATGGAGCATGTGCTAAAATAATAATAATGTAAATAATAGTGAGCAAGGATATTTTTTCTAAAAATATTCAATTTAATTATATTCTTCATTTATTATATTTTTAGGTATTTCTATACAGTAAACAATGGTTTATACAGGTGAACTATTATGGATAAAGGTTAATTTCAGGGTCCCTATCAATCTAAGGAGAACATTTGACAACAATTATATAACACTTACACAGGAGAAACAATCCAGGTAGTATATCACTCATACAGTGGATAAATATTATAGGTAGACCATCACACCTACGTTGGAGCATCAGTCCAAGTATTATCATCCAATTTATCCATTAGAGGCATATATACTTAGACTTAATCCCTTACTCATGTATTCCATGTGTTTGTTTTAGATCCTCGATCCAACCCAAACTGTAGATGTTTCCCCAGAACTTTATCCCACAACACCAAGCCATGTCCACAAGCTTCACTAACTATTTTACACATATAACAATTCACACTTGTTGTAAAACTATAACATAAAAATCATAATTAATAAATCCTTAACACATTAATCATTCTTATTCCATAACCAAATAATACCTTATAATTTTCAAATAATATCTCATTAACTAGTAGACATTATACCAAACACTACATCATTTCGTGCTATCAATTATGCATAATTAACATTAATTTAATTTACAAACTATGTTATCAAACTAAACCCAATTCTCACAATTTATATTAATAAACCAATTTATACATGTTTAAAATAATAATCCTAGATTTAACCCCTTCATATCCACCAATATCATATTTAAAAAACCAAAACATAGTTCATGAATATGATACACCCGATGGGTTTCCACGATCAAAACCTTGATTTCCTCCATGCATCCCACACTGATAATAATGGTTTCATTTTATTATTTAATATATCTATCTCGAATTTCCTACTATGTGAACACTAAATCACTACATGAAGAGATCAAAAGAAAAAACTCATTTTTTCAAGGGAAACACCATATTCACAATATAAAACTAAAAACCCATTAATACTAGGAAGCATGTTAAAAACATAATGGAACCCCACGAAAAACTCTATTTGGCCAAAATCCCAGTGGTCAAATGCATTTCACAATGAAATCCAAAATTGAAATTTTTATCGAACAAGAAGAATCCAAAAAACCTAATTTTAGAAAAATTGTCCACTTCAAAATGAAATTCACCCAATCATTCCAAAGGAAAACCCCATGTCTAAAAATCATATTAAGAACACCCTCATAAAATAGTTCTCTTCATTGAAAATTAAAAACATTGAAAAAGTCTTATCTACCATATATAATTATATAAAACACAAATTAAAACATAGAAAGAGGTCATAAAATCAAATAATTTATAAAACTTTTCAATCTACCATGGGAAAATCCAAAAAAATAAAAAGTCCATTTTCATTTCCATCAAACAAACCTTAAAAATTCAACATGAATTTCCACAAAGAGTTAAACCACACACAAATTTCAATAAACAAATTGAAATAAAACTAAAAATCCCTATTTATGTCATTTGAGGTCAACAGCTAAATTTAAAATCAATTTCACCTAAAAACATTAAATTCACATAATAAAACCTTGAACCAGTTAAAACCCCATTTAATTCCAATAAATCACTTCTCAAAACAATTTCAAAAGTCCCAAAGTAATTTTATAAAATCTTTCTAAAACTAAACAAGTCATTTACAAAAAAGAATAGAGATTTCATATCAAAATATAAACTATGCCAAAAACAAAACACCCTAAAATGTTATCACCACATTAGTGGGATATCCATATATCTATACTTGTATAAAAGAAAATTTAAAATGAAAAAATAATATTATAATTCCCAAAGGAATTTTTTTCACAGTAACGCCAAATATAAAAAGATGTGTATCATGCCAAAACTCTTCATCCCATAAAGCTACTCTTTCCCACCCTCACACAAATTCACCTTCTCATATAATAAGGAAACATATCCCCTTTGTATATATTTTCATGGCCATAAATATTTATATGGGTATCCTTAAAAATATCCTAATATATTCATATAATATTTTAGATGTACACACATATTATTTTTTGAAATATTTACATAAGAACACCTACCCAATTATATATATTCATACCACCATGATTGAACATATATATATATATATATATATATATTGGTAACATACATTTATATATTCCTACCTGTGCATTTGTAAGAATGTCACGTCTGACTCTAGAATCTCAAACCAACCTCATGGATGGCCATAAATATCTATAAGAATTACTAGGAACCTAAAATCATTGAAAGGATCCAAATTTAAATTATTCTATACAAAACAATATATGAAATCCCAATACAAGTAGAGGTGGAAAACTGAAATTATCTAAGACACCTCGCCTTCGACATAAAATATAGAATCATGCCTGAACACGATTTAAGCAGCTCATTTCACACTCTAACCAAGGATAAAATAACCAAAAAAATTCCTAAACATGAACTATGGTTGTGACAAATGGAAATGGTCGATATGGAGAAGGAAAACACTAAATCAAGGGATAATGGTATGAGAGGTGTGATTACCTCAATGAAATGATGAAGAAACAAATAGAATATGGGGTATCACTAAAGCAAAATGAGCCGAGAGGGAGGGGAGGCATGCCTACATAGAGGAATGTGGAAGGGTGTCAAGACATGCTAGAGAGGATAACCTAGGAATCAAAAATTGTCAAAATAAAGAAAACAATATAAAAAAAATAAAACCGAAAATAAAACTCTAGTTTTTAAATTATTGGTAAACTCAAACAGTTTTCCAAATGTTTACTAAACCATATTGTAAATGTGATCCTTCAAATACCAATCTCAAACACCCTCTCACAAGGTTACTTGTAGGAAGACACACGTTTGAGAAAATTGTTCTCAAACTACGCCACTCGACCCTATAAGAATTCAGATCCACACTACTTTCTTGCAAACTCATTTAATAGATATTGTCAATTCCATGAACCACAACACTGAATAAACTGGGAACCTCTAGTATCACTTTATGATTACTTCTAACTATGTGGGATAACTGTCAAATATTGAAAATGTCTTCAAAAAAATAAAATTTTCAACATTCCAACTACCAAAACTCAAACCCACTCCAGAAAATGAAAAAATAAACCAATATAAAAAGAGTGTGACACATGAGGTTTTACATACTCCCCACCATTCCACATTTTATCCCTATTAATTCATGATTAAAAAAATATAAAAGGGAAACAAAAGGTCTAACGATAACATAACCAAAAGAAACACTTGACATGGCTTAACCAAAAAATAAATGAAAAAAATCATACAAAATGAGAACTCTGATAAACTAATAAGAATGCACTTAACTAATTACATCAAGAAAAAGAACATCAAATAAGAAATATTATTCATCAAGGGAACCTTTAACATGTTCTCCCCGCTATTTAGTGTCCCTCTAAAATGTTGGTTCTTTGAATAATTATAAGAAGACATGACCTTGAATCAACTGAACATCCATGAGATACCCATTATAATGAAAATTCATATCCATGCCCCCGAAAGAAAGAACCCTCACAAGGTTCCCCAATATACAATAATAGATATCACCGTTCATTGAAAATAATTAAACTCCACATAGTGTACCAAAATGAACTACTAGATCAAACACCATTGTTACTAAATTCTGAACCCTAGTCCTCTCTCATGTCAAAAAATCGAGAACCTTAACAAATCAATGAGAAAAAGGATTAAACATTCGTATTATCTAAATATCTACAACCAATTCTCTGAAAATGATATCACAATGACCAAAATAATGGCTTACCAAAGAAAAAAACCTCATCAAACTCAACTTGAACCAAGAATACAGAGCTCAACTGTTCTCACATGGAAGGTTTCATGACCACAACTCCACTTATATGTTGGGTTAGAAATAGATCCATAGACATTATTTCGACCATTTTGGGGGATAGAAACAACAACAGTAGACATAGACCTTAGAAATCGATTCCTCTTATAACAAACCAAATTATTTCTTCGTTATCAATGAATAAAATAAATACATTAATAACTAACAAGGCGCAAACCTAGCCTCAGAATAGGAACACTGAATTTTACCAAAATAACATTTCCTTTAAAAACATCATTTATACTACCAATCTATTTAAAAATCACTCTCTAGCAATTTATTTTCCAAAAACAAATCCATTGTGATTTGAAAACAAAAAATATTGGAGGAACCCAAATATTTCCCAAAATATTACATTAAATACTACACAAAAATCAATATTATATTGAAAATGAATCACCAATATCTCCCCATTCAACGCATAAATTCCTTTTGAAAACTAATTTTCAAAATAGGTATTCATTTTTTATAAATATATTAATAAAAATAGGATATTAATTCCTCCATTGTAATGTTCCAGGCCGAGATGCCACTAAACCAGTTCTTTGTTCCGGTAAGTTACATAAACTTAAGCATGCCTCCCTGTACGCGAAAGGCTGCCGAATAACAGCGAGAGTCTTTGTGGTCAACTGGAGAGACTATGCCCCCTTTCTATCAGAGCAAGCCACAACCGAAATAAAACAATAGCCGAAACAATAATCAATAAACATGGAACATGTATAATAACCATTTCCAATGATAAATATGCCATGTCATACTACAAGTGAAAAAGTGATCAAAATCCAAAAATAAAGACAATGGACAAAATCCCCAAAATGTATTTGACTCCAAGTCTAGATCCTCCACCAAGTTCCACACATATCGACTCAACTATCTTAGAAGGACCCTTTCCCTTCTCATGTCCTGCAAACATGAAGTCTACTCAGGTACCCAATGGCGGCCCGAGCAGGGTTTGAGTATAACTCAGCAGGCCACCACCAATGGTGTCTACAAAATATCTAGTATGAACAGGTAGTTCATGAAAAAAGTATATGAATGATAATTTCAAAGTAATTAATTAATGTTCCATTAACCAGTTCAGATGCAAAGCCATTTCCACCTCCGTTACAATGAATTTCACACTAATTATCATCACTTACCATTTCATCACATTTCCATGAGTTAATAACATACATTATGATACACGGGTCTAAGGCCAACATTCACATGCCACAGGGTACACACATCGTTATCCAATCTCATTAGGACTAACCCCCCCCCCCCCCCCTCATAGGAACTATATCCTCACCTCGAAGCCTCAATCCGGGTGGATGAAACCATTAGGAGAATAGATCCTCAGTCCCCATTCCTAACCCGTGCTTTTAGGGTGGAGTTTAGAGCATCAATCTTCACTCAACATGTGGGTGTAGATCCTCAAGTCATACCCCACTCTACAAATCCATGTGCACATGCTTATATATATATATATGTAACCATCAACCCCCATAACATTTCCCTTTGACAACACTATTCACAAAAATCCACATGTTAATTCACATTATGCCTTAACAAATTAACACATTATCATTTCACATCATTTAACCATTCACCCAATTCACATGTGTTATGCCTATCTCACAAATCATTAAACACTAAACCCATAACCTATCCCATTATGGTCTTTAATCTGTTTACAAATTAACCAATTTAACCTGTTCAATATTTCCATGAATAAACTATTCAACCCATTCCAAATAACCTTTATGTTATTGCCAAGTCTAGCTAAATAACCTAACTTCTATCTAAGTTCAACCAATCAGGCCACATATTCTTTGAGGGATCTACCATTTATTACAACAAGGTCACTTGTTTAATAACAATCCCTATGACAGGGAAATGTTGGCACACCCCATGGATGGCCCCAATTAGGTCAATTCATTCTCAAAGAATCCCATGGAGATCGTGAGGGTTTCCATTTACCATTTTTTAAGCATCCTTTATACCAAACGCATCCAGGTTGATTAAACCTCATCAAATGGAAACCACGAGCAAAGTCACACATGCATAAATCCACCATAAAAAATGGGTTAACGCTTGTAGAACACCTACCTCAAATCTGCGGTTGAACGCACACTCCATTGAGACATTCAACCTCAATTCGACCAGCCTTTGGAGCTTCAACCTAGAACTCACCCAAAAGATAGGGTTTTAGAGCTTTTGAACACGAGGGAGAGAAGTTAAAAACCCTAAACCAAAAATATAAGCAAGGAGGGGATTAGCCTTACCCGGAGAATCGATCCGCATACAACAACATGAAAAACAACTTATAAATGAGGGACATAGAACTCTTGGATATCTTAGGTGATTTGGTTCGTTCTGAGGGTGAATAGGGAGGAATAGAGAGGAAATCCCGAGTGGGTTCTTAAAATCCTGGGGTGGAAATTTTTTAATTTTTCCCAACATTAAGATGTCGCACGATTTGGTTGCACGGTTTGACAAATATTGCGCAAACTGTGTGCATGCTACTATCAGAAGGAGGAGGGGTCACACAGTTTACCTGGGTAGGCTGCACGGTTTTCCCTGGCCATGCGAAGGTCGTGCGCCCATGCTTGCCTTCCCCATCTTTCCTTTATTTTGTGCCTTGAGCCCCCAAAACACCTCCCAAGGTCTCTCATACTTTCAAAAGACATCCCTTGAACCCCAAAACAAGGGATTTAACCTAATATAATGAAAACATTCCCTTCCAAAAACTGGGATCTTACAACCTCCCCACCTTATAACAACTCATCCTCGAGCCGAGTTTCCAAGCCTCATTGATCCAACAAAGTGAAGTGTTCATGCCACTTAGCCCGAATATCCAATTCATGCTCCCAAGTTTCTTCCTGAACATTCCCATGATGCCATAGTACTCGCACTAATGGAACAAACTTTCCTCGCAATACCTTTTCACTATGATCCACCACACGAACCAGATTCTCCTCAAAGGACGCATCAGCCTCAAGATCCACATCATCCACATCAAACACTTTGGATGGTTCAGGGTGATAACATCGAAGCTGCGACACATGAATCACATAATGCATCCCACCATACCGCCGTGAGAGAGGAAATAGGTAAGCCACTAGTCCGATCCTCTCCACAATAACAAAAGGTCCAACATACCTGGGCACCAACATACCCTGCTTTCGAATCCGACGAGGAACCAACCATAGCGACACCCGAAGGAACACATTATCACCAATCGCAGACCCAATTGGTCTATACCTCTGATCTGCAAATCACATCTTCCTACTCTGAGCCGTAGCCAACCACTTCCTGATAAACATAAGTCTCTCTGATGTCTCCTGCATGAGACTTGTCCCCAACAACTCTGATTCACAGGCCTCTATCCAAGACAACAGAGATCTAAATGGCCTCCCATAGAGTGCCTTGAACGGTGCAATCTGAAACGTATCCTGAAAACTGTTGTTGTAGGAAAACTCAACTAAAGATAGGTGCCTCTCCCAAGAACCACCAAAGTCTAAGACACAAGCTCTAAACATGTCTTCCAACACTTGGATTGTACGCTCTTATTGCTCGTCCGTCTATAGGTGGAAATTCGTACTCAAAAATACCTGTGTACTAAGTTCCTTTTGCAACCCTTGCCAGAAATGGGACGTGAAACGAAGATATCATTCTAAAACTATGGTCTGTAGAATACCATGATACCACACTATTTCCTGAACATACAGCTCACCAAACTAGTCGACTATAAAGGTCTCTTGAATTGGTATGAAATGAGCCACTTTTGTTAACCGATCCACAATCACCCAGATTGAATCATTCATCCGCAGCATCCTCCGAAGACCCATGACTAAATCCATTGTTACATTATCCCACTTCCATTTCAGAATGATAAATGGATGTGACAAACCACCTGGGTTTTGATGCTCGGCCTTCACCTGATGATAGGTAAGGCACCGTGACACAAATCCTACAACATCCTTCTTCATTCCAGGCCACCAAAACTACCTTCAGAGATCACGATACATCTTGGTTAAACCAGGATGAACTCACCTCTTGGATTCATGGAACTCACCCATCAACTCTTCTCACACACACTTTTGCACATCCACACGATCACAAACATGAACAACACCTTCCACGCCGGCGGACCAACCCGAAGGTAGCTCCCCACCTTTAATCTTTCCCTTCATGATCAAAGAATCAGGATTATCAAGGTGACCTTCCTTTACATGACACAAAAGAGTGGAATCCATCATTAAGGATGCAAGAGTTACCTGACCACTCTGTTTCTGCACCTCAAGGTGCATCTCTACAAAAAAAGCCATCACCTTCCACTCAGTGATGGACTCCTGAACCACCTAATTCTGAATTTTCCTCCTCATAGCATCAGCAACAACGTTTCCCTTTCCCGGCGTGTACATCAACTCAATGATAAAAGACTGGAGATATTCAACCCATCTTTGCTACCAAAGGTTCAGATGCCTTTGTGAGAAGATTTACTTTAAACTCAAATGGTCGGTAAACACATTATACTATTCTCCCAAAAGATAGTGCCTCCAACACTTCAATGCGTACAACACAGCAACCAAATCAAGGTCATGAGTGGGATAGTTCTGCTCATGGGATCTCAACTTCCTTGACACATAAGCCACAACCAGCTCATCTTGCATCAACACAGCCCCAAGTCTGACTCTGGATGCATCACATAACACAATGTACTTCTTACCAGGCATAGGTAAGATCAAGGTAGGTGCGGTCATAAACCGCTTCTTTAACTCTTGGAAGGCGTTCTCACAAGCCTTGGACCCCTTGAACCTGATTTCATTCTTGGTCATGCCCGAGAGTGGTGCAACCAAGCGATTGAAATCTTGAATGAACCTTCGGTAATACCCAACCAAAACCAGAAAACTCCGAACATCAGAAACACTCTTGTGCTGCTCCCAAAATAAAACGGCCTTCACCTTCTCTAGATCCACTGACACGCCTGCCTCCAAGATTATGTGACCTAGAAAATGCACCTCACTTATTGAGAATTGACACTCTGATAGATTGTCGTAAAACTGATGCTCTCTTTGTGTACACAAGATAACGTCAAGATGTTGGTCATGATCATCATGAGATTTTGAGTACACTAAGATATCATCAAGAAAGACAATCACAAATTGATCTAGATGGGGATGAATGATTTTATTAATCAAAGCCATAAACACCACTGGTGCATTGGTCATGAATAAAGGCATGACCCGAAACTCAAAAAACCCGTACCTACTCCAGAAACATGTCAGCAGTACAGAAGAAGACCTCACCCTCATCTGGTGATAACCTGACCTCAGATCAATCTTATAAAACACTGATTCACCTCTCAACTAATCAAACAGGTCATAAATTCTACGAAGAGGGTACTGATTTTTCACCGTAATCTGATTCAACTTTCGATAGTCAACACATAGCCTCAATGACCCATCATACTTCTTTGAAAAAAGCACAGGATATCCCCAAGGAGACGTACTTAGATGGATAAACCCCTTACGCTCCAACTCCTTTATATGAACAATCAGTTCTTGGAGTTCTTCCGGTTCCACTCATTATGGTGGAATAGAAACTGGCTCTACTCCCAGCATATACTTGATCGTGAGCTCAACATCTCTCTCATGTGGAAACCCTGAGGAATCCTCATGAAACACATCCAGAAACCGATCCACCATGGGAGTAAAATTAGATTGTTCCCATACCAGATCATCATCAAGCATGAGACATGCCACTTGAGCCATGATTCCACTCATCTGTTGACAAAACGGTCCTGCACACCCATCATGAACATATCATTTTCTAGGGTGAACATAAGCGTCACCCTCTAGCGACCTAAATTATTCTATGCGATGATAACAGTCTCTGTGCGCCCGATACAACAACAAGAAATCCATTCCCAAGATTTTTTCAAACCCTAACATCTCGAGACAAACATGTCCCACATCAATAGATACCCACCAACATCCAAGGCACGTCCCTTGCACTGCTTGATATCCTTATCCCGCACCCCCAAAGGGGTGTCAATTGAAATAACTCCACACACACCCTCCAAAGCTAAAACTAGCAGTACCACAAGTTGAGCGGAAACAATAGTGTGTAGCACATATGTCAAACAACAAACTAGAATGCGTAGAAGCTAAAAGGATTATACCTCAAATAGTAGACGGTCCGACCTCGCCATCACTAGGTGCAAACTGATCTACCTGAAGCTGACCTGCCCCTCTACCCTGGGCTTCAGCCTGAGAACCCAGTGCTGCACTGACCGGATGGCATGAGCGATCTTTCCCCAGATTTCCACGTCCACCGCCACTGCTTGTACTGACCGTGGAGCTCCAAATTCCTACCTGATATGGGGCAACTGATCCCCTTCCCGTGCCCCGGTACATTCTTTTTCATCATCATGTTCACCCATCAACCGAGGGTTCCTGTAGAACCTCTTCACTTGCCCCATCCTACTGCACAAACGAAACTCAAATAGAGGTGTAGGACAATGACGACGCATATTCCCCGGCCTACTGCACTGAGAATAGAACACCTGGTTCCCACGTTGAGAGGATAACCCTCTCTTCTGAGCACCTTGCTGGAAACTTTTCAAACGGTGCTTTCAACCTTCAGAAGATGCACCACTTGCCGCCCAAGTAGCACGACAATCCCACCACCCGAAGCCCCTTTCCGGTTCCCTTCAGAGATGATTGGATGATCCATCACTTATGAAAACCTATTCATGTGGATGATATTTACTTGATATTTAATCTAATGTTTCAACACATCCTGGAAATGCTTGGCTACCACTGCCCCATCCCCTGCTAACACTAGGAAAAAACGTCACAAATCAGTGAAGCGACTTGCAGAGTCCATTATCTATAGTGATCCCTGAGTCAGGCTCAAAAACCCTATATCCCACTACTGCCTCAAAGTCTCTGGGTAGAAATGCTCCAGGAACTTCTCTTGGAAAACCTTACACGACATCCCCTCAACCAAGCCAGTCTGAGCCTGAATGTCCCACCAATGCCTTGCCTAGCCCCACAACATATAAAAGACCAGATTTACTCGCTTTTCAACAGGGGTCTCCAAATGATCCAGTATCTTCTAGATAGACACTAACCATAACATCGCTTCCTCTTGCCCACCCTCTCTAGTGAAGGTCAGAGGGTGCTGCACCAGGAACTCCCTGGTCAGCTCAAACATACTGAGTGCAACCCGCCCTAGGTCTTGATCCATCATCTGCATAAGGTGGCCCATGTTATCCGAGAATTGGTCTTCTCTACCTTCATTGATCACCACATATTCGTGCTCTTCTTCCGGAAGATTGTTCTAAGAAATATCCTCCCATTTCCCAATTGGTAAACTACATCGTGGTGGAATCACTATACATTGCCAAGCATAAGATTTAGCACGCATACCATAAAACTTTCATGACATCATCATAATCTCTTTACTAACTACAACAACCCATTTTCATTTACTAATTCAATGACATTAACTCCCCAAATTCACCACCCCGACCATCCATACAGCGGTCCATGGTTCACATGGGGTAAACAACCATGCACTACCACTAAAATCACACAAAACTTTACAAAAACAATTTCCACTTCATTTCAAACCCTTATATTTCATCAAACATCATTTACCCACTTGTTTTATTTCACCCTTCACATTATTTCTTGGTTTCATGAAATTCATGATCCACCCTACTTTCCTACCACACACAGTCACCACATGCATCTGCATAACACAATGCGTGTCACCTATCTCCCTAGGTGCCTACAATGATGCATGCATGCAAATCCTCATGTCGTTAAGTCCACAAGCCAAATATCACAAAATAGTCACATCAAACCACACGTGCATCACCCAATTATGAAATATCATCAAATGTTACAACACACAACTAAGAAAAACATTTTCCACCTCGGGTGACATGGGATTTCCCTCGTACATGGGTTAGCTACACCCAAGCATTAGCTCATTTTCCAAGGCCCGACACATTTTAACCCTTGGAAACCTATCCCAAATAAAAAGATCTCAAAGAAGGAGAGGAAATCTCTTCTATGATAATACTTTGTAACGTTCCAGACTTGGAAGCCACTAAACCGGTGCTCCGAGCTGGGTAGTTACAAAACCTTAATCATGCCTCCCCGTACGCCAAAGGTTGCCGACTAGAAGAGGGGGTCTTTGTGGTCAAGTGGACAGATTATACCCCCTTTCTATCAGAGTAAGCCACAACATAAATAAAACAATAGATGAAAAAATAATCAATATAAAAGGAACATGTATAACAACCAATTCCAAAAATAAATATTCCATGTCCAACGACAAGTGAAAAAGTGAAAAAAAGCCCAAAATAAATACAACGACCAAAATCCAAAAAATGGTCATGACTCCAAGTCCAGATCCTCCACCAAGTTCAACCCATGTCCACTCAAAATCATGAAAGTACCATTACCCTTCTCATGTCCTGAAAACATGATGTTTTCTTGGGTAACCAATGGTGTCCCTAGGAGGGTGTGAGTACAACTTAGTAGGCCACCACTAATAGTGTCTACAAAATATCGAGTATGAATAGGTAGTGCATGATAATAGAATATGAATGATAATTGCCAAGTAATTATTTAAGATTCCATTAACCAGTTCAGAGACGACGCCATTGGCACATACATTACCATGAATTTCACACCAATTATCATCACTTACCATTTCATCACATTTCCTTGTGTTAATCACATACATTATGTTACATGGGTATAAGGCAAAAAATCACATGCAAGTGGGTAAACACATCGTTATCTTATCTCACTAGGACTAACCCCCCCCCCCCTCATAGCAACAATATCCTCACCTCAAAGCCTCAGTCTGGGAGGATGAAACCATTAGCAGAATTGATCCTGAGTCCTCATTCCTAACCTATGCATTTAGGGTGGATTTCATAGCTTCAGTCTTCACTCGACCCGTGAGCATAGATCCTCACGTCATATCCCACTCAACCAACCCATGTGCACATTCTTATATATACTTGTAATCATCAACCCGCCATACCATTGCCCTTTGACAACACCATTTACAACAAACCACAGGGGAATTCACATTATGCCTTAACCCATTAACACATTACCATTTCACATCATTTAACCATTAACCCAATTCCCATTTGTTGTGCCTATCCACTAAGAATTCATCACAAAACCCATGACCTATCCCATTATGGTCTTTAATCAGTTTACACATTAACCCATTTAACCCATTCATTATTTCCCTGAATCAACCAGTCAACCCATTCCAAATAACCGTTAGGTTATTTCCAAGTCTAGGTTGATCACCAAACTTCTATTCCTAGTTCAACCAATTCGGCCAAAATATTTTTCAAGGGCTCTACCATTTATTATAACATGTTTATTTGTTTAATAACAATCCCTATGATCCGGAAAATCTGGCACACCCCATGGATGGACCCGATTAGGCAAATTCATTCTCAACCCATCCCATGGTGATCGTGAGGGTTCCCATTTACCATTTTTCAGCTATCCTTTATACCAAAAACATCCAGGTTGATCAAATCTCATCAAAAGGAAACCAAGAGCAAACCATCACTTGCATAAATCCACCATAAAACTGTGGGATAATGTTTGTATGCCACCTACCACGAAACCGCGGTTTAACACACACTCAATCGAGTCCTTAGACCTCAATCCGACCAGCCTTTGGAGCTTCAACCTAGAACTCACCCAAAAGATATGGTTATAGATATTCAGAACAAGAGGGAGAGAAGATACAAACCCTAAAACAAAAATAGAACTATGGATGGGATTAGCCTTACTCGTGGATTTGATCTATATAAAACAGTACCAAAAATGCCTTAGAAATGAGGGAGATCAGCCTCTTGGAGCTCTTGTGCGATTTGGTTCGTTCTTAGTTTGAAGAGGGAGGAATAGAGAGGAAATCCCAAGTGGTTTCTTAATATCCAAGGGTGGAAATTTTGTTATTTTTCCCGACATTAATAGGCCGCATGGTTTGGCCGAATAATTTGACAACCTGTGCGCAAACCATGTGCAAGCAACTGTCTGGAGGAGGAGGGGTTGCACGGTTTACCTGGGCAGGCCGCACGGTTTTCCCAGGTTGTGCGCAGGCCATGCGCCCAGGCTTGTCTTGCCCAGCATTCCTTTCATTCATGCCTCGTGCCCCCAAAACACCACCAAGACCTCTCATACTTTCAGAAGACATCCCTTGAAGATCAGAACCTGGGATTTTAGCAATATATAATGAACAAATACCTTTCCAAAAACTGGGATCTTACATCCATATTTTTAAAAAAATTCATGTTTGAAAAGATTTATTTTCCTTAAAACTGATATCTATTTCTTAATCATTGTTTTCAAAACCATGGGGAAACTAGTACTAGGAATGAACCCTCATAATATTTAAAATGAACATATAACAAAATTCTTTCAAATCTACCTTTACCATGTAGAATTCACATTTAGAGAAATCCAAAATCAAGAGGAGTCTGACATTGTACAATTGTAGCAAGATTATTATTATGAATGCGTTGGAACAATGGATTGGGGACCATGATACAACCCTTTAACACAATCTATATTAGATGTATACCTGACATTATGGGCACCTTATGGTTTCTCAGGCCATGTGTGTCTACTACGCTGCTCATGTTCTCCTTACATTCCACATCGGGACCAAGAGAGAGCACCAATATCACTCACATGATAAAAAATGGATCAAAACGTAAATAAAATAAAAAAATCAAAACAAAACAAGGATACATCGAACCATGATTCAAAATCCATCATTCCCAATTAACATGAGACTCATGAAAAGAATGAGCTATCCAGCCTCTCTCTATTCTTACCTATCAATATCCAATAACCTTAGTAACCCTTCTAACCAAACAACCCCAAATAACATGGGATATACAAATATAGGTCCCATTAGGAACTTATCCTATGATACCACATTGTAAGGAACTTCCCTAGATACCCTCTTACTAAAACACGACCCAATTTTACAAAACTCCTAAAGGGTGTTCCAAATCCCCACGGGCTGGTGACTAGTGCCTGAGCATGACAATATCTCAATTGGGAATTATTTCTAAAAAATTATAGTTTAATTGATTGAAAAATATATAAATGATATATCGAAAATAATTATATATGCAGGCAATAAACCTATAAATAAACTTTCTAACATAATGAAATAGCTATATGAAAGAAAGAATGTAAAAATAACTATACCAGGATAAGTCCCCTAACATCTCTACCCAGTACTCTTGTATGATAGCAATAAAGAAAAAGGGAATCCAAAAATGAACCTAGAATGTTATACGCATGAGGTAAAATCCATTTAGGTCACTACAAAACAATAAAATTATTAAATAGGTATCATATGGCTATAGATTAATGATATATTGAAAATAATGATATAATGATATCTTGAGATACATAATCATCCCTAGTAAAACCAAATCAATTCAATAGAAATATTTCAAAACAATTACCGTATTTCACCAATCTGAACACATTCATGCAAAACCATGCCACATGAATAAGCTTTATCAAAACCACACACAACACTATAATTTATAAAAATCACACTTGACTAATTTAAATGAAAAATTATAGCATTAAAATATTTTCAAATATGGATCAAATAATCACCCAATGACACTTGGGAGCTCATAGTCAATTATATAAAAAAGAATGGAATAGGTGGGAATAAACATCAACATGTACTCAATTAAAAATGAGAATAAAATACCGCATTACATAATATAAAACATGGCACAAAAAAAACATCTAGCAATCAAAAAATCACAACCAATGAGAAAACATCCCAAGGGATCAAGAATCTTATGTCTAGTCATTCCAACATCTTTGTCACAAGACATAAAACATGAAGTAAGTTCTAAAGGAATGATAAGATAAATACTAATATGTAATGGTTAATTAGATAAAAATACTCACTTTATTCATTTTCTACATTTTTTCAATAGATTGTAATTTTCATCCAATACACTATGTCCTATTCTAGGAAACTACTATGCATAAAGGGATAATTCATGTTCAATATCTCACTAGGGAAAAAATTTCACAACAATTATCTCTCAATTACCTTGGAGAAACAATGATGGAAGTATATCACACTTTCATTAGAGAATTAGTATAGGTATTATATCACACATACCATGGATCATCATTCTAGGTAGTTTCGTCCATTGTATCTGTTAGGGGAATATAGCATCAACCCTACACTCTAACTTGTCCTTTCTATGGGTGGAGTTTTTTGGGCCGATGTATAACATAAACCATTAGACAAGACATAGTCATTTATACCACACCACCAATCCTAGTGCAAATGTTTCTTTATTCATTTACAGCATATTCCATTTCACAACCTTATTCAAAAAATAACATAACATTGAAAATTCACAATGCATGAATACATAAATCATTCTCATTATACAACCCATGAAAATGTTACTATTTTGAAATCATTTATCATTAACCGATTTACATTATAACCAAGATAACCTCATTGGATGCTACAAATTATGAATAATTAACATCAATTTTATATAATAAAACATGCATACCAACTAAACCAAATTTAAAAACAATTCTTTCAAAAACCCATGTGAACATTTTAAAAATAACAATCTTATGTTAAACACCTTAAGTGACACTAATTTCAAATTTTATTACCCAAAACCATGTTAATGATCATGGAACACCCCATTGGTAGCATCAATCCCAACCCCAACATGTGCCATGCATCCCAAAGGAATCATGGCCATTTCAATTTATTATTTAGTCACTAAATATATAATTTCTCACCTAGTTCACACAAAATCATAGCCAGAAGATATCAATATAACAACCACATATGTCAAGGTAATATCCATTTTCAATTTATAATACCAAACACACATTTAAACATATAAACCCATCGAACACAAATGGTATCCCACTTAAAACCCATTTGTCCTAAATACCATGGATAAATTTAATCTCACAAGGAAATCCCTCATTATAATTTTTGTTAAACCTGAAGAATGAATAAATCTCCATTCCAAAATCATGTTACACCATAAAATACAATTTACTATGTCTTTCCAAAGGAAAACCCATGAATTTAATTCATATCAATGTCAACCACACAAAATGGATATTAATATTAGAAATTTAAAACATTGACAGAGTCCTTTCACCAATAATATATTCCATAAAACACCACATAAAAAATTATAAGTGGTTTAATAAAATAATCCAGTTAATAAATCATTTGAGGCCACCCCATGACAAACCAAAAAATACACAATCCCTTTAAATTTCCATCAACCCACCTTTAAAAAATGCCACTATGAATTTCCACAACATGGTAGACCACCCACACCATCCAAATACCCATTTTAAACAATTGTAAAAACAAAATTAAATTTTATTTGAGGAAAACAATGAAATTTATGACCAAATTATACTTAAAGACTTATATTCAATTAGTGAAAAATAGAAACAATTTAAAACAAATTTAAAACACACCACCCACTACATAAAACCATTCCAAAAGGATCAAACTCATTTCCTAAAATCATTGTATAACTAATCATTCCAATTGAAAATGTGATCGTGGATTGCACATGGAAAAAAATTACGACATGTATAAAACAAACCTAAAAGATATTAGCACACAAAAGTGATAACCATATGTTTATATATGCATAAAAATTGATTTTAAAAGGCACATGAATATTATAATAAAAATAGAATTTATTTTCAAATTAACACTTACCTAAAAGAGTATAGGATCAAGTTAGAACACTTCCGCACTTAAATATTTCTCAGTAGCCACTCAAAGATGATCCTTCCCACCGCTATTCATACAAACATTCACATATACATAAGGTCATGTATCCCTTATATACACATTCATGTGACCATGAATCTATAGACGGGGATCCTTACATATATTCATATTTGAGTTCAAAAAATTATACATATACATTATTCATATATATAAATAATCACACCTACCCACAATATATATATATTAATACCACTATGAGTGTGTATGTATATATATATAAAGGGGGAACTAATATATATATGTATACACCTTCCTATGCATTGGCAGGTAAGTCATCATTGACAATGGAGACATGAACATGCCTTAAGGATGAAAAAAACATACTATAAAAAATAATTAGAAGCTAAAATCACAAAAACCCCAAATAAAATGGTTTCAAAATGGAATAGTGGAGGAAATATCACCTCAAGAAGTAGAGGAAAATCTAAATGATCCAAAACTCCTCGCCTTCAGAAGAGAATAACCATGCATGAACAAATATTTCCTAAACATCTATTTTTCCACCCCAACAATAGAAGAATGAACGAAAAGTTAAATTAACCCATGACCTAGGTTTTAGTTAAAGGAAGAAAGGTGAAAATTATATGGAAAATGTGAAATAGAGAGAGAATAGTGGAATATGAGGGATTGGATCTCAGAAAAAATAATGAAACTAGAAGAAATATTACCGTATCATTGATGAAAGAGGATCTGAGAGTGAGAGGAGGTGTGTCCACACATAGGAAGGGGAGGAAAGTTATGGGATTCTAGGGAGGGTAAAATAGGAAAGAGAAAAAGAGACGAAATAATATAAGGGGACAAAAATAAAACCAAAAAATAAAAATTTAAAAATTTAAATTAATGGTCCACTGGCACAGATTTTACAGGATTAACTAAAATGTATGTTGGACACTACCATGGTCAGGCACCCCATCACACAATTACCTTTAGAAAGAGAAACCATTGATAAATAATGATCCAACTATATTTCTAATCCAGTTTAACTTATAGATCAGAACCACATTGATTAATAAAATTTGTGAATGTTGTGTTCCACACAACTTACTCACCTAGGCATCTTCACAGGCACTGCTTAGTTACAACAAACTATATAGGCTAACTATGTTATGGCTAAAAAAAATCCAAAACACACATTATTTGGACTACAAACTACTAAAACTAAAACCCACTACAAAAGAAGATAAAATAATCCAAAATAAAAACCACATGACACCTTGGGTATTATATAAATAGTAAGTAAAAAAACATCCTTATAGATCATTTTATTTTCAAAATTTTAGTCGTATTATATATGTCTACATTTTCAGATAATATCATGGTCACTCCCCCTCTGTGGATCTCTCAAAATACAATAAGGTATCATTATTTGTTGTACCTCCTCTTCTATATCATGAATAGATATAATGTCTGTATTGGGATTCATACTTAATTAAATTTCTATATTTTCTTAAATTCAATATTAGATAATTATTCTTCAATTGGATATAGTACTATGACAACATACTCTTCAACATCATTTATTGGAACAAAAACTTATTCATTTTATATTCAAACCTAGGCACTTTATATATGGTCCCTTCTTATACTGTGTGGAAAGAAATGTATAGTTAAGTATTACTAATTAAATTATATGGATCAATTTAAATTTATATATTAAAAATTTTAATCAAATGAATTAAATGTTTTACAGTATCCCTTTAGTATTCCATCTTTAATATATTTTTCATTATGTCATGTCTTTATAAATACACTTGTTATTAGTGTACGATGTAATTCATAAAAGTTTAATAAAAAACATACCACATCTTATTTTGAAACTTTTTTGCTTCATAATAAAGGCCTCCAACAATTAGAAAAAAAAAATTAGCATCCAAATAAGGTATTTAAATATAAAATATAGTATGATAATAGTTTTAATTAATTAATCAAGTGTCATGTCAAATTCCACTATTTTTTTCTATTTTGGTTACTTTTTGTAATGTCCCTTTTCAATGATTATAATGAGGGGTGATGAGTGTCATAGTCCAAACATGGACACCATATCCAATATGTCAAAGGATAATATATCTATTCCTTATCTAGTGATTTATCTGACCTTTTCTTTATAAAATCATTTTGGATGAATGTAATGTTTGCAACTTTTCATCCCTCTTATTTCATCCATTAAGAGATTCATTTTTTATGTTAAAATTATCAACCATAAATACATAGATATTAGGTTTATTAATAATAATATTTGAATAATATATATATATATATATATATATTTAAAATGGGGGTTCATCATATACATAATGAAAGGCGTGGTGATGTTTTTGTGGTAGTAGATCTTGATGGTATGCTCTGAGATTATCTCTCTAAACCATGTAACTTCTATCATGTGTTGTGATTAGTGGAATGTTATGAGAACTTTTCAACCACACATTTGACTTAATGTAAATATGCTTCTATATTTGGTATTTTATTTTTTATAATTCATTTTATACTATTTTTAAACATCATTATAAAATAGTAATAAAAAATGAGAAATTATAGTTGAAATAAGGAATCATTGTAGCGACCTATCCCCAAAAATCTTGGACCAGTGTTGCGATGCCATTTAATTAGGATATGATACAAGTAAAACACATCCCAAATGACTGAAAAGTTTAGTAAAATTGGCCAAATATATATATACATGAGTCTTTCATAATAAATAAATACAAAAATTCTACCATTATTTTTATTCCTTTATGGATAACTAATTTATTGAATCTAGCATACCATTGAATATATTTTCAGCTCTCTTCATGTAATGTAGGGGAAATGAATCATAATAAGGTTGATCACAAATGCTTGTTAACCGTTATGTATAGTGGAAGAAATAATAAATCAACGAGAATAATCATTATGGAATGGTAAATTACAGAAAACACATTCCTTGTAATCTAAAAACCTAGAAGAAAGTTAATAAACAATATGGAAAGGTAAATAAATGAAAAAACAATCCATTTATAAATTTATTAGGTAAAAAAAATATGGAATGAATAATAAATGATTCACGTTCGACATAATCAATAAAATCATAATGAAATTCAACATTATTTAATGTCAAATAAAATATATAATGGATAATAACAACTAATTGATGAATGAATGAAATTATTAATTATTAGATGTCATGTTACCCAAAAAATGATATGTTTACCATTATGAACTTTCACAAGATATATTAGTATACTATTGTCAAAAATATTCACAATACATTTTTATATGTGGGTAGAAACATGTATATTCATCTTAGAAACTAAATAAAATGGATTATCAACTACTAATTCACCTCATGTGACTAACATTGAATCAATGGGCATACATTAAATGGTCCTAAACACATGTCATACCATAACAAAGTTTTTCATATATAGATATAACAAATAATATATTTAAAATCATCAAAAAAGTTATATATTAAACATTTGTATTTAGTAAAAGATTATGATTTATCAATGCTTCCCCAGATATCAAATAAATTTCAACATAATCAAAATATTTAAAGACGATATACAGTTTAGATAATAATCATATTCATGATAAATTACATGGATATTTAGTTAAAATTTAATGTTCAATGATCATTAGAAATTGAATATATCATGGAGAATTATAAAGAAATCATGATAGTTAATGTTTATACTATCCCTAGTTAATGTAATCATAAGAAATCTAGAGGAATAATAATAATGTAATCAATAAAAAATTCACATCTGTGATAAACTGAAGGGTTCCTTCATTGATGAATGGGAATAATAAACAAGGATCATTTAAAAACATTGATAAGGGAAATATCATTTTCATTTTAAAAAAGGGAAAATAATTTTCATTTAAAATCAATTTTTAAAAAAATTTATTTAAAGAAGTATCCTTTTAAACATTGGTTGCTTAGTAGAAATTATTGTGGGAAATTTTTTCATGTCATTTAAGTTAAAATAACAGTCATCTTGTATAGTAAAAAGGTTAAAACATTTCATGTTCTGAAAGAGGAAATATGATTAATTTGAAAACATTTTTTAAAATACAAAAGAGTTAAACAATTTTATAAAATATATTTATGAAATGTTTTAAAGTAATTTAAAATATTTTTAATAAAACATGTTTTTCAATAGAAAACAGGTTCTCCGACTAAAAAAATGAATGGATTCAAGTTTCATTAAAAATATTTTTCTAAAACATGTTGAGTACTAAATAGTGAAAAAAGGGTACTAATACATTAAAAAGTTCATGTATATTTTGTGTATAATGAAATGAATGGTTCTATTTAAAAATTATCATATTAATTTATTTAATTTGTTTTCAAGAATAAGAAGTTTCCATAAGAATGATATTGTGATATAAACCCTTAAAATGTTCATAAAATTTTAATTTATAATTAATAAATTAATTAAATATGTTTATGAACTAAAAATACACAAATAATAAATTAAAAAACATTAATAGATATTCAAATTTCTTATAAATGTATTCATATAATATTAACATTAATTATGATGTAATATAACCCAATGAAAATGAATTGTGTTATGAAATTTTGTTACCACATTGGTATTATTAATTATAAATATCATTATATAAAATATTTAAAACTAAAACTCAATATATCATAAATAATTATTAAATCATGATATTATATTTCCAAGTATATGTATGTACACCATTGATTACAAATTGGTGTACTATAATAATGTATACCTCAATGAATGAAAATTGAGACGATGTCACTTACCAGGAGTCCTTGTTAAGAGGAGGTGTTTTGTAATACCTAGAGTAAATAGTAATTAGTAGGTATTTTCTTTATCATATGTATTCTCCCTTTCATTATCAAATCACGATGGTATTATCATTGACATTAATTACCCAAAAATAAATTCTATAGCATTCATCTACTATAGTCATTTACTAATTTCATAATATATTATTGTTTATCAGTGATTTATTACTGATATAAGTTCTTATAGGGTAAGGGCTCTCAATTATGTATATGAATTATTGGTTCTAGTTTCTAACTTATATTCTATTTGATATCTGTTATTGGGGAACACTCAACTTACCGCTGAACCATGTGGGGTCCTGATCGGTTCATTCATGTTAATATAACAAGAATTTCATCATTAATATTTGAAAATCAGTCTTAGTTCATCTAGATCATTATGATATATTAACGCTATTTATTTATCTATTTTCTATGATGTAATATTTCTTATAGAAGTTAATCACCATCCAAAACAGACATAAGTTTACTTAATTATTCCATAATAATTAACTAAAATTCATTTATTAATAAAATTAATATATTTAAAAAAGTAACAAATTAAATCAACTTTTATGCATATATTTTACACCTCACTCTTTCATCAATAATCCAAATATTATTAATATCAAAAATCATTAATGATTTATTTTAAAATTTACCAAATTTATTTGTTATTTAATACCAATAAATTCATATTTCTAACGTCTAAACAAATTATAATAAATAAATACATGTAAAATAAAAAAAATCATATATTATCTTAAAAATTTTCCAATGTAACACAACTCACATAACTCATTGAAACATAAAAAAAATTATCATTTCATATAATATCACGTAACTAATCACCAATACGAGTTATTGTACACATAAAAATTACAGATTAACAATCCACACAAGTATAAAAGTATCAATTCCTTTGAAAAATTTAATATTACCCAAAATCATTAAACTAGAAGGATATGAGAGGAATTTGAATGACTCAAAAACTAAACCTTAATTCTTCACAAAATTAGATTGAGATTTTGATGATTTTACTGAGATAATGACAATATTATAAAGGGATCACAATTCTTCAAGGAAATTACGAATGAATAAATCAAATAATATATAAAGTATAATAGAAAATAATAGAGAAATAAATTCATCAACATTTCTTCCTAAAATAGAAAATAAAATAGATAATCAAAATCCCATCATAGAAAAGTATTAGAAAATTATTATATTTTATAATCACATAACCAATTATAAAAGGTTATTTTGGTTTTCAATTATATTTTTTGGTGACCATTGAAGACCTAGTGTATTCTAAGTCCCTTTTTTGGAACATATAATGCTTCTGTAATTCCACCAAAATCCATGTAGAATCCATCAAATCATTAGTGGGTTCCTATAGTAATATTTTAGTTCACTCAACATCGCCACCTAAATAAAATTATTATTCTACATCCACCAGCATAATACATATTAATAAAATAAAATAAAATATATTAATTCATTAAAAATACATACATAAACCACAGATTATTTACTCCCTCGCTTATAGTTTATAACTTCCAGGATATGGTGTAGTGAATGTGAGTCCTTATGATGTCTTAGTATTGATCTTATTAGGTTGATCACAGTAAAAAATATATAACAAAATATTTTACAAATCCATTATCACAACTTGTCCAAATGTGAAGAATATTATAGGCTCATTCTTAAAGAATATAGTCAAATAAGGGTGTGTCATACATCTTTGTAAGGAAATATTAGTTTTCTGTTGTATAAAAAATAGTATTGGAATGATGAAAAAATATGGATGATGAATAATTTAATAAGAAATGATAAAATAGAAAAATTTACTTTTCATGTGACAAATATTTATTTATTCAAATAGAGAATCTTTCATTATGTTATATAAGTGTAAGCACTTCATTAAGATCTGGGGTAAATATAATTAATTTAAATATAATCAATATATAAATAAAAATATTTATGGATAGTATAACTTATATTTATTTATGATATAAATTATCCTAGATTGTTACAGTAATGAGTTTAAAGTTTTTTATTCCATGAGATAGTGCTATCATGTATCAGTAGTTGTTTAATATAAAATCAAACATATACTATGTATAGGAAAATAAATTAAATTTCATTATAAAATAATAATAAATAAAATAATATAAATTTTATGGATTATATTTCAATGTGATACATATTGAATATTATAATAAAATATAAACATATATGTTCCTTAAAAAATACAATAAGGCTAATTGAAATATATAATGTTTTTCTTATAAAAACATGTAATTAAATATTTTATATATGATTTAAACTGTTTAATTTTGTGGCATAGTGAGGTGTTACAAAAATTCCAAATATGATATATACTATTCTAATATTTATTTAAAATATGAATGTTCTAAAAATTATAAGATTCTAGGACCCATTCATATTGTTAAATCAAAAAAATATTTGTCATTTTGATAAAGTTAATATTTACTATAATAAAATTTAATCTGAAATAAATAAATAATGATTAATTTTTAGAATATAACACTTTTAACTAACATAGAAAATAATTATTAATGATGGTAAATATAAATATTCATTCTTCAAATCAAAAAATGTGTAACAGAGAAACAATAAATAATATAAAATTTTATGGAAACATTTGAAAATAACGAAATGGGAAAATATTATTGTAACAAAATGGTATTTTAAGGATAAAAGGTATAAAATGATGGATTATTAAAGAATTTATAAAGTCATATATGCAATGGATATAAAAAGTATGAGGAGTTCAATTGGATGATACCATTTCTCTACGAGTGTAATTATAATCCATATGTATTTTTTTATTGATGTCTAAATTATTTCATAAATGTTTTATAACATTAAGAAATTTTTGTTGATAATATTTTGAATTATTCATAAGTATGAATATTTTAATGTTTCCTAAATTAAGAAAGAATGTTTTTTATTTAAATCATGCATCAATGGCATAATATTTCAATTTGGATTCCTATTTGAAGAAACTGAAATTAAATAAAGGAACTCTATATCTGAACCTATATGTTTTAATTATTTGAAAATATTATTTAATACTGTTTCTATGAATTATTAAAAAAATGAAATATACATTAATTTTAAATTCAATTAGCATAATTAAATGAAGAAAAATAATTTTTACATTAATTTTTTAAGAAATAAAATTTATTTTATTAAAAATGAAACATTGAATATCAAGGTATATTGATATCAAAATAAAAATATGATAATGATTTATAGTAAATAATTGAACTAAATTAAATCATAACAATTTATAGATGAATTTTCATTTGAACTAAATGAAAACATTTTCATTAGTCTATAAAAAAAATTATAATTTCCATAAGGGAATATGTATTATTGTGAACCCTGGGGTTGTACCAGCAAAATTAATTAGATTTAAATAACTAATCATAATATCATTATTCAATTTATTTATGTTACTTTATTTCAATAATAAAAATAACATAATCTTGTATGCAAGATCCTATGGAAAAAATAGAAGATAAAATCCATATATGTATGTGAAATAACAATTGTAAGTGAAAAATTTGAATACCTTTTTGAAAAATTACTTAGTTTCGTCCTTATTGTTTCCTAGAAATTTTAAATATCATTTAATATTCATCAACTAACTAGAAATAATATCATTAATCTAATACCCCTCACTAACATTATTTGTTTGTAAAAGAACATCATAATTGTTAATATTACTCTTTATTATCTTAGTTGTAGTGGTTGAAATCACCCCTTAATAAAATGAAGGAATTAATGGAAACATCTCATTACACACTAATTAATATATTAATACCTAAAAAATATGTCATGTGTTTTGAAAAACAGTACCCTTTTTAGCCAAAACTACATTATATATTGTAAAACTACTGAGTGGGAACAAACAATCAGTTATACAATGAGAGATGTAAAATAATATATAGAAATTGATAAAGAGTGATGATGAAAAAATATACTTCTCAACACCACACACATCATAACTCATAATCAAAGATAAATATACAATTAACATGATAAATAAATATCAGGAACACCCTTATGATACAACAGATCGATTAGATCTACTATAAAATAGATTATATATTGATATAGTGAAATAAAAATGATGAATGAAAGTAATATATTAGTAGTATGATAAATATTTTCATCGATACCACCACCCAAAAATCATTTCCCTAAGGGAACTTATTAATTTTATGGAATCTAACATCTTACTTGGGTAGTATAAAGTAATTCAATAAGGATGTGTGTTCGTTTGAGAGATCACACTACATGATCCAGTATTTTTAAAGATCACCCATCATTATAGAAAATTATTTAGATAAATATACCCTTTAGTCCAAATGTGGTATTTCACTCTATTATCCAAACTTCTTATTTTCACTTCATCTTTATTCTCTCATTGGAAGTATCATTAAAAACATTACTTTTTTATTAAACAACCCATAAAGTAAATTTTCGTTTTCTCTTAGGGAATATACATGTAATCCATGATTAACATTGATCATATTTATAATCTTAGTTAATAATCCTAAATTTTCCCAGCCTTTTTGAATTTACATTATCTTTTAATGACATTTGGTAGTAAATTACCAATATATGAAATTGTTTATGATTTATTTCATGTGTTCTATAATATAGATAACATGTTTTTTATGATAAAATTAATCCTAGTTATTATAAAATATTATTCTTATATGATATTGTAAAATTGAACGAAGTGATATAACTACACCTTTTTAACAATACCAATATCACCCACTTGTTTAATATTAAAAAACCCTTCTTATGTTCTTTAATCTTTGAGATTTTATTCTCATATTAATAAGTTAATTCCATTACATTTGATATGTCATCCATCCTAAATCATATATCCTTACATCCAAATTTTATAGGGAATAATACTATATAGGTATAATACTTATCACCTTAAATAAATTATTTTATTTAAATTATGACATGGATATATGGTATGGTATGATGCATGTCATTGTATCTGATTAACTATCATCTAAAATGGAAATACAGTAAACATCCCATGTATACATATTTATATTTGGCATTTCACTAATATTATTTTAAATGTAACTATACATTTTTTCTATCATCTTCATTGATTACATAGAATCTAGTTAATGTATTCACAAACATTATGAACCTTCCACCACTCAATGATAACTTATTAATATTTCTAAATATGAATTTTCATCCTTATACTCTATAAAAAAATATGTTTCTTACTCATTATGTATTTATTATTCTGTAACCCTTTCAGAATATATACAACATATTTTTTAAACTCAACCTATATGATACATTTTGGTTTTCTTGAGTACTTATAAAATTCCTCACACATTGATATTTTATATTATTCATTAAATTTAATCATAAAAATTCATGGATTGTTCTATTTTATTTTAATATAAAATCACTAAATCCTTTAAATAGAGTATTGTGTAAGGTTTTAAGTCAATATATCATTAATAACCGTTTATCCTTATCTGTTGATGATCTCTTACTATCTTACGTGGTAATTAAATTCCCTTTTCGAAAAATAATCTCACCATAGGAAATCAATATGCTGTTGAAGATGATGTATGGTATTTAATTCATTAAAATAACACTAAATGGGCTGATAATTAGTTGTTTAGGCCTTGTTAATTGGGTGGAAAGTTAGATAAACTACCAATATTAGTTATAATAATGCTACTTTAGGGGAATATTTCATCATGAATGTCTGGTGGATTGTGATATCTAATTCAGTTTGTTAAATGATTTTGACTAATTCTATAATAGAACATGGGTGTACATATAGGGAAACATAAAACAAAGAATAAAATGTGTTTTATGATCATAGTTAAACTAGATATTATAAGGTTATATTTTTTATAGACTATTGAATATGATAGGCTGAAATTATCACTCACGGTTTTATTTATCTCCAATTATGGATGGGTAGATTATTTTAACAGTTGTAGTATCTTATTTTCATTTGGATAATGATGATGTGTACTTTTAAAAAAGTAAATTAAGGTAGTGTATTCAACAATTTGAAGGTAAATATATGGAATTTTTGGTAGCTAGTATATGGAGTTAATCAAAGATACTATGACATATTGTATAGTGTATGATATATTTTCTAAATTGAAATATTTATGGTTGGATCATGTTTGACATTTAATAGCTTAGTGGTGAAATGTTTATACAAGGCATCCATTTATATATTGATGGGATTCTTTTTTAACCTAAATGATATACATAAGGGTATTCTTAGTGGTTTATTTTTTTTATCATTGGTTTTGAAAGGAAAGTTCACTATCTTCCAATTTCATTATATTCCCATTAGGACTACATAGATTTTAGAAGTGCATTTGATTCTTTATATGATAGGCATCCCATTTGAAATACCAGGTCTAATCCTATGATACATAGTGTCAACTATACCTCATATTTATCTAAAAATATAATATAATATAAGAAATGATTTAATGTAATTCATTTAAAAATAATTATTAAGATAATTAAATTTGTTAAATATTCTATTTTTCATATTTTTATTGTAAAACACACCAAAATATTAATTATACACTAAATTTCAATATTTTATTAAATTTATGGTAATATATAAAATATTTTTTAAATGTTTTTTGGAAAAACTCAATTTTCATCACTATATTATATTTAATCAATACTCTCCTAAGAAATTATCAAATATCCCACTCAAAATTAATTATCTTAAACAAGGTAATGAATTTTCTATATAATTGAAAATATATTTTTCGGATTCATTTATGGGATAATATCATTCAATTTTTATCTCCCATGTGTACATTTTTTTATACATTAACATAATTCTAATATGATTTTTTATGGAATAAATTATAAAATCACTTCATTCAATTGATTTTAATCCTATATATACTAATCTAAAACTATAATTGTTATACATACCCATTTATAATTCAATATTTAAAGGAATATATCAAAATATTATCTCAAAGGAATTTGATTTGAAAATTTATGATCCTTCTAAAAAAAATATTTTCCTTATGATTGATAAAATATTAGTTTTTTATGATGTTTAATACTATATTTTAACTATAATGGCTCGCACAAGGTTTTTTCTACCTATAAATAATTGTGTTGTAATTATATAAAAATAAAAGTATCAACTTTTTTTCCCTCAAGTATAATTCATTATGAAGATAACTACCACTCAATAAAATAAAACTAACTTGATTATGTTCCATATTATATCACCAAACCTAAATTCCACTTGTTATTTAATTGATTCAAAATGAAATATATTAGATACATTGAAGAAGAAGAAATTAAAAGTAAATATTTTTTTCAATAATTATTTTAATTTCTTATATTCAAATTATTATTATTCTTTTTCATAAAAATAGTGAAACAATGTAATGATGATATTAAACATTTGGATTTATCTTACCGAATTTTTTTTGAGATAACAATCAGTCACTACATATATAGTTCACATATCCAAAATAACCATTAAAATACCTTTTCCCACATTGATCATAAATAATATACATATAGAATATTATAATTAGTTGTGGAAATTTAAAATTCAATTTTAATGTATGTTATCATATGAGGACATTCATAGATTTTATTTTCTTCAAATTGTGATAAATGTTAGGTATGTCTTAAAAGAAATCATTGGACTTTAAAATAATATTCAATAATTATATCAAATATCTCAATGTCTAAAGAGATTTAAAGATTAATAAAATTATGTTCTAGTTGACAACAGATGTCAAAATATTCTATTAAGAATATTATTTTATAAAAAAATAATAAGTCAAAATTTATCAAAATAAATATAAGTGCTATGATTTAAATTTTAGTCAGTCAATCAAGTAATGAGCTACTTTATGAATAAAAACCATCAAAACTTATTGAACAAAAATCAATGAAGATGATAAATGCATCAATAATGACTTAAAATATTTATTTTCAAATCCTGAGCACATTCTTTTATATAATTCATAACCATAAAAAGGATTTTAAATATTTCATTTATCTCAAAAAAATTAAAAAAAAAACAATCGAAATTCCCAAAAAATAAAGAAAATAAAAAATGGTAAAGAAAATAACATTATCTTAAAATATTGTATTATCCCTTATATACACAAAGTTGTAGAAAATACACAATCTATTTCAAAAAGGTATCATTAATTTTAGAATCATTTGAATTTATTGGCTAAAAAATATTGGAAAAGATTCCCATAACATGGTTTATTTTGGAATTATTATTGATAAACACGTCAATGTTAGGGATTTGTACAAATAACCTTTATAGAAAACAATTATATTAGATACATATTAAAAAAGGATTCAAAACAAAAATAAATATTGTTTGAAATTTTTTTGGACAAATCTCTTGACAACTATTGTATTAATGCTCTATATAGCTAGATATTCTTAGGGTTATAAGAAATACAATGGCGGATATAAATTCTATTGCAACAAATCAGATCTAAAATCCATCCTCCCAACACATGATCCAACTATCCATAAGTCCCAAATGGTGTTCCCGACCCCCAAGGGTTGTTGACATGCATGTGGGCATAACAAAATTTCTACTGTGAATAATCTTTCTCAAATCAAATTTTAATTGATGGAAAATAAATAAATTAAATAACAAATATTGTAAAATAAGAAGCAAAAAAGTCTATACAAATTCAAATTAATTAAAAGAATCATAATAAAAAGGTAACAAGGTAAAACTAATTGACTCAATCCAATACCCTAAACATCTCCACAAAACTCTCCCCCACATCTTCCATGACGTACCAAAGCAATCCAATTAGGAACCTAGAATTATATAGGCGTGATATTAAAGCCTAGTAGGTCACCAAAACCTTCTAAAACAATGTAATGTGATTTTAATGATAATTATATATGTTAGTTTGAAAATAAATCTACAAATTAGGATTTACATATATAATAATCTCTACGAAGAACAAATCAAATCCATTGCCAACTTCCAAATATTTTGCATATTTTACAAAAGTGAACACATGTGTTTCAAAACCAAGACACATGCATAAGCCTTATCAAAACTACACACACATTTTTATTTCTAAAAAACAACTCACTTGTTTTATATAAATGAAAAATAGTCAATTTATAACATTTTCGAAAAGGGAACTAATAATCACCCAAGGCCTGTTATGTGCACATTCCCAATATTCCAAACAAGGCATAGATAAGGTGGGCCTCAAAATCAACATGTACTCAATGAATAAAAATTGTATTTACATTCCAAATTACATCACATAAAAAATAGATCTAAAATGAAACATTACGATAATAAAAAATACCATCTAAGAAGAAAATATACCATGGAATATAAAATTCCATGTTCTGTCATCCCAAACTCTAGGAAACATGTTGGAAAACTTGGAGCAAGTGCTAAAATAATGACAATGTAAATAATAGTGAACAAGGTTCTTTTTTCTTAAAATATTCAATTTTATTATTTTCTTCATTTATTATATTTTTAGGTATTTCTATAAATTAAACAATGTTTTATACAGGTGAACTACTATGGATAAAGGTTAATGTCAGGGTCCCTATCAAACTAAGGAGAACATTTGACAACAATTATATATCACTTACACAGGAGAAACAATCCAGGTAGTATATCACTCATACTATAACGACCCATACTTTACATACATTTTTAATACTTCAAAAATTGAAGCACACTTATTACAACATATGACAAAACCACAAAGGACCGTATAGGTATAGTGTCTTTAGAAACTGGGAAACATAAACAACTGGTTCATAAATCTTCTACAGTGTCTCCCATTTATTTCATCATATCTAGGGTCCCTTTTAGCATATTCTACTTAATATCCATCTTCCTGACCTGGGGAAAAGAAAACATAAAAGGGTGAGCTCAAATGCTCAGCAAGGGCAAATAAAGGAAATAAAAATCATATCATATCTTTTTGAAAATCAAAACCTGAAAAAGAGATCATAATATCTTAACATGGAATAAATCATAGAAGTGAAAATGAGATCCCCATAATCATAACATAAAACTTGAAACTTTGTGGCATGCACACATAATCATGGAAAATCATTTCTTGTTAGTCATGACTCATTGCCAAGACTATCTTAGTGGACAAAGTCCCTTTCTGAATCGAGTTCACTCCTCGTTTCAGTCCTGTATCACTGAACCGAAATAACCTTCCGTTCCAGCCATGTCTATCTCATGAGATATAAAATCTTTACCCAATGCATTGGAGGGAGATATAGGTCCCACCCATCTTATAATGAATCCTTTCTTATGTGTGCCACATAATCATAAAACATACATCATCGCATAACACATGTAACAAAAATGGGATTCTTGAAACATCATGACATCATAAAATCATATAAGGCAAATGACTTCATAAAAATAATTCCCTCACAACATAATCAAATCAATGTAATTAAAGGGATAAAAATAGAACCCTTTATTATCTTAGATGGAAAATAATTTTGATAAAACACTTGAACTCCATTCTTGAGGAAAATATCCTTTCTTTTTCAAAAACACTTTTCTTTTCTTAACATGTCATACAATTATAAACTAAAAGAAGTTGATTAAAAATAAACTTTAAAACTTGTAAAGGAAGCTTCTTGGAAATAATGTTTTAAAAATCCATTCATGCCGTATAAGTTAAAAAAAACATTCTTCGTACTTTTGTCGGAAAAGTCAAAAAGTACCTCGTACGGAAAAACGACAAAAGATTCCTTTCATATTCTTTACTAAAAACTCACCTAAGGGTAAAATTGGATTTAAACTATTTCAAGTGGATGGAAACAATATTACATATTTAGGGAAACATGGATGTGGATGATAAAATACACCCCAGTAAATACTTACGAATAAACAATCTCGGATAAAAATGAGATTGTGATATTTCCCATACCTTAGGTCCGATTAGCTTTGTACGTGTCCGAAGCTCCTGTATAATGGTTTAAATAATGTTATTGACTTATTCCAGAATCATACATATTTATATGATATCATATGTGGTCATATTATTAGCTTCTTGTTAGTAATATTTCATTGTTACTTGTTACTCGGGTCTTTATAACTTTTTGTTCTTATGCGTGTTTTGTCGAATAAATTCTTATTCTTATCTTTAGGTTATAGATAATTCATTTCCAGAATGGTATTAGTGTATTATATACCATATTCATTCATTCAATTCATTTATATAATCATTACAAAATGAAGATCATGTAGAACGAGTCGCATCACATCGTGGAGACGGTATTCCGTACGTACGCACGAGTGATGATATCATTCCTATGATCGTGGAATTGTATTGGAGTATATATATATCATTTCAGTATCAATATTACTTCATAATAATCATATTTAGTTACTCATTACACCATTATACCCATCCTTGTAAGGTGATGGTGGAAAATAGATTACACCACGGCGTGGAGACGGTATTCCGTACGTACGCACGCGTGGTGATTTCATTTTTCCGTAGGATGGATAGAAGGTGAATTAGGGTTGTTTCATATTTATAATAACATATCAGTATGTAAGTAATACTGATGTTAGTACTTTATCATGAAACAACTAAAGAAGAAGAAGTTGAAGAAGAAAGAAATTGAAAAGATCGGTAATGGATATTACCTCTTCTTTGGAACGCCTTTTTGAATCCTCCACTTAAGGAACTAAGATTGGTCTTTGGAGAAGACCAGGACCTCTAGGATTATTCTAGGGAAGTGGAGAAGGGAAAATGGCAGGGGTTGGCCGAGCTTGAGTGCTCAAATTGGTGTGAGGAGGAGGGGGAGGAGGTGCCCTTTTATAAGGGAGGAGAGGGGCACCTTAGGAATATCTCAAAATATTATTTTATATTAAAGTCAAAATCGGTTTATAATGGTTCCAAAGGGTCTTATTTCGAAGCTAAAGTGGGGATGGGTCGAAATCCTATCAACCAATAGGATTTAGACAAGTTTAGGGTATTATTTTAACCTTATCAATTAGATTTAACTCTAAGTTAATTAATTTAACTTTTACCGTGTCTTTTTGTTTTCTTTCACTATATGGTTAATAAACTTACTATAACATGCCAAACGAACCCCAAATTGTTTATTATTAATATATATATCCTTATCTAAGTCATTTGGCCGAACCTTAGATTTTTAGGAATAAAATAACAATTAATAATATAATATTTGATTTAAAAACTATTTTGTGTCAATTTTGACACTATTTGATATATGATTTTTGTGAAAGTCCTAACAGAATTATATGTTCGAACCAAGTTGCTTCAATCAATACTAATATATCATAGGAACCGAGAAAATTAGTGGAATTCATAAAAAGTCTCAAATTACATTTATTTTGGTATTTATATTATCAATTTTGTCAATATTTCATTAATAAGATAATTACTGCATCATCTTTGTGTCATAAATAAATTAAATTATTTGATGTCTAAAAATTACAAATAAAATACCATCATGTAGGAAATCGTTTTAGCTTTCTAATGAATATTTACAATCGAATTTATCGTATGTATAACCCTATATTAAAAATGATTTACTTATTAAACTTTGATTTTAACTATTTTAACCCTTCTTTAAATAAATTAATAATAAATGTACTAATCTAATCCAAGTGGGCCTAAATGGTCATATTTTATTCCTAAGTTTGTTTTTGGTCGAATTACACTTGTCCAATAGAATTAGGACATGTGTTAGGGTAATATTAATATCATATTTACCCTTAGTTACCCTATTTACTATTAACCGCGGTAAAAATAGGAAAAAGTTACTATTCACCAAAAAATTATTTTCATCTCATTGAACCACATTTTAGTCCTTGATATTAACTGTGTCTCTCGGATTTTTGAAATTCCATTCACAGAAGCGGTAAAATTAAGTTTTATAAAAAATTCAGTTTTTAACCTACCACTTAGTAGTTTCACTATTCATCAAAAATTGAAAGTTTTCAGAAAAATACCAAAATTTCACCCTAGGATAATTTCGATATTCTGAGTCCAAAAATGAAGTCCATTTTGAAAAATAAAATTTATAAAATTTCAAAAAGTGGTTATTACTATTCATAACGGCTAGTTTTAATAGCATATTGTTGTTTAGTGAATCTCGGTATTGCGTACGACGCAAGCTATCGAGGAAGGTCGCGATTGCGTGTAAAGCAAGCCAAGAAAGTGTTGTGTAGAAAAAGATTCCTTTGATGATTTATATAACATAAAAGTCTCGGGTGTTACATTCTACCCCCCTTAAAAAGAATTTCGCCCTCGAAATTTGTCACTTTGCAACAAACAAATGAGGATACTTCTCCCTCATCATATCCTCAAGCTCCCATGTAGCTTCTTCAAGTTGGTGGTTTCTCCATAAAACTTTCACCAAGCGAGTGGTCTTGTTTCGTAGGACTTTTTCGCTACGATCCAGAATCTCTATCGGCTGTTCTTCATAAGAAAGATCTTGCTCCAGCGGTACAACTTTTGAGCTGAGTACATGTGAAGGATCTGGTATGTACTTTCTCAGGAGAGATACATGGAACACATCGTGAACTTGAGAGAGATTCGGTGGAAGCGCCAATCGGTAAGCTACCTTCCCAACACGATCCAATATTTCGAAAGGACCGATATATGTAGGGCTCAACTTCCCCTTCTTTCCAAATCTCATAACCCTCTTCCAGGGAGATATTCGTAAGAACACTTTATCACCCACTTCAAACTCTAGGTCTTTTCTTCGGTTGTCGGCATAACTTTTCTGTCGACTCTGAGCTGCTCTTATGTGTTGTTGAATAGATCTGACCTTTTCTGCCATTTCATCAACGAGATCAGGTCCTAATAGCTTTCTTTCCCCAACTTCATCCCAGCAAGTTGGAGTCCTGCATTTCTTTCCATAGAGAGCTTCATAAGGAGCCATCTGAATACTGGAGTGAAAGCTATTATTATAAGAAAATTACACCAAAGGTAGGTGTTGATCCCAACCTCCTTTGAAATCCATAGAGCAAGCTCTCAACATATCTTCTAGGGTTTGAATTGTTCTCTCAGACTGACCGTCTGTCTGGGGATGATAAGCAGTGCTGAAACTCAACTCTGTATCTAGAGTATGCTGAAGACTTCGCCAGAACTTCGAGGTAAATCTCGGATCCCGATCAGATATAATAGAAAGTGGTACTCCATGTAATCTTACCACTTCCTTTACATATATCCTGGAAAGCTGATCTAGAGAGAAATCCTCTCTAATAGGAATGAAGTGTGCAGACAATGTAAGACGATCAACTATGACCCAAATAGCATTATTGCCTTTGGATGTTTTAGGAAGTCCTGTGACAAAGTCCATAGTGATGTTTTCCCATTTCCATTCGGGTATGGGTAATGGTTGTAACATCCCCTTAGACTTCTGTCTCTCAGCTTTAACTTATGACAAACCAAGCATCGAGAGACATATTCAGCAACATCTCTTTTCATGCCATCCCACCAGAAGTACTCTTTTAGGTCCCTATACATCTTCGTGCTTCCAGGATGAATAGAGAATGAAGAACTATGAGCCTCATCCAGCAGCTCTTTCTTTAATTCGGGGATGGGAGGAACACAAACCCGATTCCTGAACATTATTATCCCATCACAATCAAGGTTGAATTCAGGAACATTTCTCACCTTCTTTTGTAACTCGACATCTTCTTTCTGTGCCTCTTTAATCTTCACATGTATAGATGGTTGAACATTCATTTGAGAAAGATAAGATTTTTCCCCTTCCATTATAATTCCAAGATCCATCCTTTGTAAATCCATAAATATTGGATCTTTTGTGATCCTCATCATGGATAAACTAGCATGGTCTTGTCGACTTAATGCATCTGCCACCTTGTTTGCTTTCCCAGGGTGGTAATGGATTGAGCAGTCATAATCCTTAATCATCTCCAACCATCTTCTTTGGCGCATATTCAGCTCCTTTTGTGTGAAAATATACTTTAAACTTTTATGATCAGTATAAATATCACACCTTTCACCATAAAGGTAATGCCTCCAAATATTTAATGCAAAGATTACCGCAGCCAACTCCAAATCATGTGTTGGGTAATTTTGCTCATGGATTTTCAACTGTCGTGAGGCATAAGCTATCACCATATCATTTTGCATAAGAACACACCCCAATCCCTTCTTGGATGCATCACTGTAGATCACAAACCTTTCTCCACTACAAGGCAATGTGAGCACAGGTGCACTGGATAACCTTCTTTTCAACTCCTTGAAATTATCTTCACATTCCTCTGTCCAGACAAACTTAACTCCTTTCCGAGTCAACTTGGTGAGTGGATTAGATAATCGTGAAAAATCTTTTACAAAACGTCGATAATATCCAGCCAAACCAAGAAAACTTCGGATCTCAGTTACTGTTGTTGGTCTTGACCATCTTTCGATAACCTCTGTTTTTGCTGGATCCACAGATATCCCCTCTTTTGAGATTATATGACCCAAAAATGCAACTTTTTGAAGCCAAAATTCACACTTGGTAAATTTGGCATAAAGCTTCTCCTTTCTCAGGGTCTTCAATATAATTCTAAAGTGATCTTCATGCTCTTCCTTGCTCTTTGAATAGACAAGAATATCGTCTATAAAGACTACCACAAATTGATCAAGATAGTCTCTAAAGACTCTATTCATTAGATCCATGAAGATAGCAGGGGCATTAGTAAGACCAAATGGCATCACTATAAATTCATAGTGTCCATACCTTGTACGGAAATCCGTCTTTGGTATATCCTCCCTTTTGACCCTTAATTGATGATACCCTGAACGAAGATCAATCTTGGAAAAGTATTGAGCTCCGCGTAGTTGGTCAAATAAGTCATCAATGCGTGGGAGAGGATATTTGTTCTTGATAGTGATCTTGTTAAGTTCTCGATAATCAATGCAGAGTCTCATTGATCCATCTTTCTTCTTAACAAATAGAACAGGTTCTCCCCAAGGTGACGCACTAGGGCGTATGAATCCCTTATCAAGATTCTCTTGGAGTTGCTTCTTCAATTCCTGCAACTCAATTGGGTCCATTCTATAAGGTGTCTTTGAAATAGGCAAAGCACCCGGTACGAGTTCTATTGAAAACTCAACTTCACGATTTGGTGGAAGACCCGGTAATTCCTCCGGAAAGACATCATCAAACTCCCGTACAATGGGCATATTCTTAATCGTGAGTTTCTCACCAACTATTTGAGATAAATAACCTTCATTTAGTGGAATCAATACCCATAAGATGGAAGAAATTTCCACTGGAAGGTTATGTTCATCCTTGCATTGATAGACGATCGTAGGTTGATCTGGAATATGAAATGTGACTTCCCTTCTTTGGCAATTGATATGAGCTCCATGTAGAGAAAGCTATCCATGCCAAGAATCACATCAAATTCCACTAAAGGAAGGATCACAATATTTGCAGGAAGCACTTTCCCACAAACTTCGATCGGAGAAGAATTATAAACTTCTGATGCGATTGATGTGCCATTAGGTGTTGTCACGGCTAACTCAACATCTAATTGTTGAGGTAATACGGTGATACCCTTAGAAAAGTCTTCAGAAATAAAAGAGTGGGTGGATCCAGAATCAAATAAAACATTTGCTACTTTAGAGTGGATGGTAAGTGTACCTTTCACCACATCGTTATCGTACTCCACATCGCTGATAGAAATTGCATGTGACTTTCCTTTGTCTTTAGCCTTAAGATTTTGTTGTCGTCGACCATCATCATCAACCCTTGGATTTGGGCATTGATTGGCATAATGCCCCATCTCCTTGCACTTGAAACATTGAAGTGTAGCAGGTTCATTCTGTGTATCCCTTCCTTTGTTTGCATCATTAGACATCTTCTTCCCATTATCACGGCATTCAAATGCCCGATGACCTTCCTTTCCACATTTAAAACATTTACTTGTCCCTTTAAGACAACTCCCTCCATGTTTCTTTCCACACTTTGAGCATAATGGAAAGTTCATCTTCTTTTCAGTGTGCTCTTTAGAGTTTCCTTTGAATTCCATCTTCCTCTTCTTATCAAACCCATGTGACTGATGGGTTACTCCAATCTACATCTCGACTTTGAGAGCACATCGAACGATTTCCTCGTAGCTATTGAAGTCCCTTATGGCTAACGCCCTTCGAAGACTTGGTTTTAAGCCACTAAAGAATCGATCGACCTTACTCTCAGGTTGGATAATAATACCAGAAGCGTACCTTGCAAGTCTTGTAAAATTTGCTTCATAGGTACTAACAGATTCATCATCCCTTTGCTTCAGTTCAAGAAACTCTTTCTCCATCTTTGTTTGGAGAATACGAGGGAAGTACTTATTGAAAAATAAGTTCTTGAACTCGTCCCATTCCATAGACTCAATTTCATCCCTTTGCCTCGTATTCTTAACAAGATTCCACCATTGATCAGCATCTCCTTCCAAACGGTACACTGCTAGGATGACTTTATCATGTTCAGAACATTGAAGAACTGAAAATATCTTTTCAGTAGTACTAATCCATTGTTCAGCAACTAATGGATCAGTAGACCCGCTGAAAGAAGGTGGACGCTGCCTCATGAAGGATTCAATAGAATGTTTCTCCCTCCTTTGCTCGTTTGGAAATCCTGCATGATTCATAGCTTGAGAAAGTTGTGTGAGCATGGCTACAAGATTTTGCATTCCAGCTACCATATCGTTTGGTTGCTCAGGGGGACAATCATTGCATTGCCCATCGCATTCCGCATTAGCACGGTTCCTTCGGGTTCCAGCCATTGACTAAAACCAAGAAGAATAGTGTGAGCAACACTAATTATAATAGGAAACCACATAATTCAAGAATAAAATTTTCATGCTTATGGTCTTATCCTAGGTTATTCATGGCCATTTCTAAAACACTAAGATTGTGTTCTATGCTTAGACTTATCCTTAGGGTTCTTACTAAGGCTTTCACATCCTAGTTTCCAAAGGTTGACTATACCTTTCCTCTTATACCAACTATAACGACCCATACTTTACATACATTTTTAATACTTCAAAAATTGAAGCACACTTATTACAACATATGACAAAACCACAAAGGACCGTATAGGTATAGTGTCTTTAGAAACTGGGAAACATAAACAACTGGTTCATAAATCTTCTACAGTGTCTCCCATTTATTTCATCATATCTAGGGTCCCTTTTAGCATATTCTACTTAATATCCATCTTCCTGACCTGGGGAAAAGAAAACATAAAAGGGTGAGCTCAAATGCTCAGCAAGGGCAAATAAAGGAAATAAAAATCATATCATATCTTTTTGAAAATCAAAACCTGCAAAAGAGATCATAATATCTTAACATGGAATAAATCATAGAAGTGAAAATGAGATCCCCATAATCATAACATAAAACTTGAAACTTTGTGACATGCACACATAATCATGGAAAATCATTTCTTGTTAGTCATGACTCATTGCCAAGACTATCTTAGTGGACAAAGTCCCTTTCTGAATCGAGTTCACTCCTCGTTTCAGTCCTGTATCACTGAACCGAAATAACCTTCCGTTCCAGCCATGTCTATCTCATGAGATATAAAATCTTTACCCAATGCATTGGAGGGAGATATAGGTCCCACCCATCTTATAATGAATCCTTTCTTATGTGTGCCACATAATCATAAAACATACATCATCGCATAACACATGTAACAAAAATGGGATTCTTGAAACATCATGACATCATAAAATCATATAAGGCAAATGACTTCATAAAAATAATTCCCTCACAACATAATCAAATCAATGTAATTAAAGGGATAAAAACAGAACCCTTTATTATCTTAGATGGAAAATAATTTTGATAAAACACTTGAACTCCATTCTTGAGGAAAATATCCTTTCTTTTTCAAAAACACTTTTCTTTTCTTAACATGTCATACAATTATAAACTAAAAGAAGTTGATTAAAAATAAACTTGAAAACTTGTAAAGGAATCTTCTTGGAAATAATGTTTTAAAAATCCATTCATGACGTATAAGTTAAAAAAACATTCTTCGTACTTTTGTCGGAAAAGTCAAAAAGTACCTCGTACGGAAAAACGACAAAAGATTCCTTTCATATTCTTTACTAAAAACTCACCTAAGGGTAAAATTGGATTTAAACTATTTCAAGTGGTTGGAAACAATATTACATATTGAGGGAAACATGGATGTGGATGATAAAATACACCCCAGTAAATACTTACGAATAAACAATCTCGGATAAAAATGAGATTGTGATATTTCCCTTACCTTAGGTCCGATTAGCTTTGTACGTGTCCGAAGCTCCTGTATAATGGTTTAAATAATGTTATTGACTTATTCCAGAATCATACATATTTATATGATATCATATATGGTCATATTATTAGCTTCTTGTTAGTAATATTTCATTGTTACTTGTTACTCGGGTCTTTATAACTTTTTGTTCTTATGCGTGTTTTGTCGAATAAATTCTTATTCTTATCTTTAGGTTATAGATAATTCATTTCCAGAATGGTATTAGTGTATTATATACCATATTCATTCAATTCAATTCATTTATATAATCATTACAAAATGAAGATCATGTAGAACGAGTCGCATCACATCGTGGAGACGGTATTCCGTACGTACGCACGAGTGATGATATCATTCCTATGATCGTGGAATTGTATTGGAGTATATATATATCATTTCAGTATCAATATTACTTCATAATAATCATATTTAGTTACTCATTACACCATTATACCCATCCTTGTAAGGTGATGGTGGAAAATAGATTACACCACGACGTGGAGACGGTATTCCGTACGTACGCACGCGCGGTGATTTCATTTTTCCGTAGGATGGATAGAAGGTGAATTAGGGTTGTTTCATATTTATAATAACATATCAGTATGTAAGTAATACTGATGTTATTACTTTATCATGAAACAACTAAAGAAGAAGAAGTTGAAGAAGAAAGAAATTGAAAAGATCAGTAATGGATATTACCTCTTCTTTGGAACGCCTTTTTGAATCCTCCACTTAAGGAACTAAGATTGGTCTTTGGAGAAGACCAGGACCTCTAGGATTATTCTAGGGAAGTGGAGAAGGGAAAATATCAGGGGTTGGCCGAGCTTGAGTGCTCAAATTGGTGTGAGGAGGAGGGGGAGGAGGTGCCCTTTTATAAGGGAGGAGAGGGGCACCTTAGGAATATCTCAAAATATTATTTTATATTAAAGTAAAAATCGGTTTATAATGGTTCCAAAGGGTCTTATTTCGAAGCTAAAGTGGGGATGGGTCGAAATCCTATCAACCAATAGGATTTAGACAAGTTTAGGGTATTATTTTAACCTTATCAATTAGATTTAACTCTAAGTTAATTAATTTAACTTTTACCGTGTCTTTTTGTTTTCTTTCACTATATGGTTAATACACTTACTATAACATGCCAAACGAACCCCAAATTGTTTATTATTAATATATATATCCTTATCTAAGTCATTTGGCCGAACCTTAGATTTTTAGGAATAAAATAACAATTAATAATATAATATTTGATTTAATAACTATTTTGTGTCAATTTTGACACTATTTGATATATGATTTTTGTGAAAGTCATAACAGAATTATATGTTCGAACCAAGTTGATTAAATCAATACTAATATATCATAGTAACCTAGAAAATTAGTGGAATTCATAAAAAGTCTCAAATTACATTTATTTTGGTATTTATATTATCAATTTTGTCAATATTTCATTAATAAGATAATTACTGCATCATCTTTGTGTCATAAATAAATTAAATTATTTGATGTCTAAAAATTACAACTAAAATACCATCATGTAGGAAATCGTTTTAGCTTTCTAATGAATATTTACAATCGAATTTATCTTATGTATAACCCTATATTAAAAATGATTTACTTATTAAACTTTGATTTTAACTATTTTAACCCTTCTTTAAATAAATTAATAATAAATGTCCTAATCTAATCCAAGTGGGCCTAAATGGTCATATTTTATTCCTAAGTTTGTTTTTGGTCGAATTACACTTGTCCAATAGAATTAGGACATGTGTTAGGGTAATATTAATATCATATTTACCCTTAGTTACCCTATTTACTATTAACCGCGGTAAAAATAGTAAAAAGTTACTATTCACCAAAAAATTATTTTCATCTCATTGAACCACATTTTAGTCCTTGATATTAACCGTGTCTCTCGGATTTTTGAAATTCCATTCACAGAAGCGGTAAAATTAAGTTTTATGAAAAATTCAGTTTTTAACCTACCACTTAGTGGTTTCACTATTCATCAAAAATTGAAAGTTTTCAGAAAAATACCAAAATTTCACCCTAGGATAATTTCGATATTCTGAGTCCAAAAATGAAGTCCATTTTGAAAAATAAAATTTATAAAATTTCAAAAAGTGGTTATTACTATTCATAACGGCTAGTTTTAATAGCATATTGTTGTTTAGTGAAACTCGGTATTGCGTACGACGCAAGCTATCGAGGAAGGTCGCGATTGCGTGTAAAGCAAGCCAAGAAAGTGTTGTGTAGAAAAAGATTCTTTTGATGATTTATATAACATAAAAGTCTCGGGTGTTACACATACTGTGGATAAATATTGTAGGTAGACCATCACACTTACGTTGGAGCATCAGTCCATGTATTATCATCCAATATATCCATTGGAGGCATATAGACTTAGACTTACTCTCTTACTCATGTATTCTATGTGTTTGTTTTAGATCCTCGATCCAACCCAAACTGTAGATGTTTCCCCAGAACTTTATCCCACAACACCAAGCCATGTCCACAATCTTCACTAACTATTTTACACATATTACACCTCACACTTGTAGTAAAACTATAACATAACAATCAAAATTATTAAATCTTTAACACATATATCATTCTTATTCCATATCCAAATAATACCTTATAATTTTAAAATAATATCTCATTAACTAGTTGACATTATACCAAACACTACATCATTTCGTGCTCTCAATTAGGCATAATTAACATTATTTTAATTTACAAACTATGTTATCAAACTAAACCCAATTCTCAAAATTTATATTAATAATCCAATTTATACATGTTTAAAATAATAATCCAAGATTTAACCCCTTAATGTCCACAAATATCATATTTAACAAACCAAAAAATAGTTCATGAATATGATACACCCCATGGGTTTCCACGATCAAAACCTTGATTTCCTCCATGCATCCCACAATGATAATAATGGTTTCATTTTATTATTTAATCTATCTATCTCTAATTTCCCACTATGTGAACACTAAATCACTACATGATAAGATCAAAAGAAAAAACTCATTTTTTCAAGGGAAACACCATATTCACAATATAATACTAAAAACCCTTTAATACTAGGAAGCATGTTAAAAACATAATGGAACCCCACGAAAAACTCTATTTGGCCTAAATTCAAGTTGTCAAATGAATTTCACAATGAAATCCAAAATAGAAATTTTTATCGAACAAGAAGATTCCAAAAAACCTAATTTTTGAAAAATTTTCCACTTCAAAATGAAATTCACCCAATCATTCCAAAGGAAAACCCCAAGTCTTAAAATCATATTAAGAACACCCTCATACAATAGTTCTCTTCATTGAAAATAAAAAACATTGAAAAAGTCATATCTACCATATAAAATTATATAAAACACAAATTAAAACATAGAAAGAGGTCATAAAATCAAATAATTTATAAAACAATTCAATCTACTATGGGAAAAGCCAAAAAAATAAAAAGATCATTTTCATTTCCATCAAACAAACCTTAAAATCCAACATGAATTTCCACAAAGAGTTAAACCACACACAAATTTCAATAAACCAATTGAAATAAAACTGAAAATCCCTATTTATGTCATTTGAGTTCAACACCTAAATTTAAAATCAAATTCACCTAAAAACATTAAATTCACATAATAAAACCCAGAACCAGTTAAAATCCCATTTAATACCAATAAGTCACTTCTCTAAACAATTTCAAAAGTCCCAAAGTAATTTTATAAAATCTTTCTAAAACTAAAAAAGTCATTTACAAACAAGAATAGAGATTTCATATCAAAATATAAACAATGCCAAAAATAAAACACCCCAAAATGTTATCACCACATCAGTGGGATATCCATATATCTATACTTGTATAAAAGAACATTTAAAAATACAAAATAATATTATAATTCCAAAAGGAATTTTTTTCACCGTAACGCCAAATATAAAAAGATGTGTATCATGCCAATACTATTCATCCCATGAAGCTACTCTTTCCCACCCTCACACAAATTCACCTTCTCATATAATAAGGAAACCAATACCCATTGTATATATTTTCATGGCCATGAATATTTATATGGGTATCCTTAAAAATATCATAATATATTCATATAATAGTTTAGATGTACACACATATTATTTTTTGAAATTTTTATATAATAACACCTACCCAATTATATATATTCATACCACCATGAGTGAACATATATATATATATATATATATATATATTGGTAACATACATTTATATATTCCTACCTGTGAAATTGTAGGAAAGTCACGTCTGACTCAAGAAACTCAAACCAACCTCATGGATGGCCATAAATATCTATAAAAATTACTAGGAACCTAAAATCATTGAAAGGATCCAAATTTAAATTATGCTATACAAAACAATGTATGAAATCCCAATACAAGTAGAGGTGGAAAACTGAAATTATGTAAGACACCTCACCTTCGACATAAAATATAGAATCATGCCTGAACACGATTTAAGTAGCTCATTTCACACTCTAACCAAGGATGAAAGAACCAAAAAAAATTCCAAAACATGAACTATGGTTGTGACAAATGGAAATGGTCGATATGGAGAAGGAAAACACTAAATCAAGGGATAATGGTTTGGGAGGTGTGATTACCTCAATGAAATGACGAAGAAACCAATAGAATATGGGGTATCACTAAAGCAATATGATCTGAGAGGTAGGGGAGGCATGCCTACATAGAGGAATGTGGAATGGTGTCAAGCCATGCTAGGGAGGATAAGCTAGGAATGAAAAAATGTCAAAATAATGAAAACAATATAAAAAAAATAAAACCAAAAATAAAACTCTAATTTTTAAATTATTGGGAAACTCAAACAGTTTTCCAAATGTTTTCTAAACCATATTGTAACTGTGATCATTCAAATACCAATCTCAAACACCCTCTCACAAGTTTACTTGTAGGAAGACACATGTTTGAGAAAATTCGTCTCAAACTACACCACTCGACCCTATAAGCATTCAGATACAATCTACTTTCTTGCAAAATCCATTAATAGATAATGTCAATTCCATGAACCACAACACAGAATAAACTGGGAACCTTTAGTAGCACTTTATGATTACTTCTAACTATGTGGGATAACTGTCGAATATTGAAAATGTCTCCAAAAAAATAAAATTTTCAACATTCCAACTACCAAAACTCAAACCCACTCCAGAAAATGAAAAAATAAACAAATATAAAAAGATTGTGACACATGAGGTTTTACATACTCCCCACCATTCCATATTTTATCCGTATTAATTCATGATTAAAAGAATATAAAAGGGAAACAAAAGTTCTAACGATGACATAACCAAAAGAAACACTTGACATGGCTTAACGAAAAATTAAATGAAAAAAATCATACAAAATGAGCACTCTAATAAACTAATAAGAATACACATAACTAATTACTTCTAGAAAAAGAACATCAAATAAGAAATATTATTCATCATGGGAACCTTTATCATGTTCTCCCTGCTATTTAGTGTCCCTCTAAAATGTTGGTTCTTTGAATAATTATCAGAAGACATGACCTTGAAAAAACTGAACTTCCATGAGATACCCATTATAATGAAAATTCACATCCATGCCCCAGAAAGAAAGAACCCCCACAAGGTTCCCCAATATACAATAATAGATATCACCTTTCATTGAAAATAATTAAACTCCACCTAGTGTACCAAAATAAACTAGTAGATCAAACACCGTTGTTACCAAATTCTGAACCCTAGTCCTCTCTCATGTCAAAAAATCAATAACCTTAACAAATCAATGAGAAAAAGGATTAATCATTCGTATTATCTAAATATCTACAACCAATTCACTGAAAATGATATCACAATGACCAAAAGAATGGCTTACCGAAGAAACTGACCTCATCAAACTCAACTTGAACCAAGAATACAGAGCTCAACTGTTCTAACATGGAAAGTTTCATGACCACAACTCCACTTAGATGTTGTGTTAGAAATAGATCCATAGACATTATTTCGACCATTTTGGGGGATAGAAACAACAACAGTAGACATAGACCTTGGAAATCCATTCCTTTTATAGAAAACCAAATTATTACTTTGTTATCAACGAATAAAATAAATACATTAATAAATAACAAGGCACAAACCTATCCTCATAATAGAAACACGCAATTTTACCAAAATAACATTTCCTTTAAAACTTCATTTATACCAATAATCTATTTAAAAATCACTCTCTAGCAATTTATTTTCCAAAAACAAAGCCATTGTGATTTGAAAACAAAAAATATTGGAGGAACCCAAATATTTCCCAAAAGATTACATTAAATACTACACAAAAATCAATATTATATTGAAAATGAATCACCAATATCTCCCCATTCAACGCATAAATTCCCTTTGAAAACTAATTTTCAAAATAGGTATTCATTTTTTATAAATATTTCTATAAAAACAAGGATATTAATTCCTCCATTGTAATGTTCATGGACGAGATGCCACTAAACCTGTTCTTTGTTCCAGTAAGTTACATAACCTTAACCATGCCTCCCTGTACGCGAAAGGCTGCCGAATAACAGCAAGAGTCTTTGTGGTAAACTGGGAAGACTATACCCCCTTTCTATCAGAGTAAGCCACAACCGAAATAAAACAATAGCCGAAACAATAATCAATAAACAAGGAACATTTATAATAACCATTTCCAATGATAAATATTCCATGTCATACTACAAGTGAAAAAGTGATCAAAATCCAAAAATAAAGATAATGGCCAAAATCCCCAAAATGTATTTGACTCCAAGAATAGATCCTCCACCAAGTTCCACCAATGTCGGCTCAACTATCTTGGAAGGACCCTTTCCCTTCTCATGTCCTCCAAAAATGAAGTCTACTCAGGTACCCAATAGCGGCCCGAGCAGGGTGTGAGTATAACTCAGTAGGCCACCACCAATGGTGTCTACAAAATATCCAGTATGAATAGGTAGTGCATGAAAAAAGTATATGAATGATAATTTCAAATTAACTAATTAAGGATCCATTAACCAGTTCAGATCCAAATCCAATTCCACCTCCGTTACAATGAATTTCACACTAATTATCATCACTTACCATTTCATCACATTTCCATGAGTTAATAACATACATTATGTTACACGGGTCTAAGGCCAACATTCACATGCCAGAGGGTACACACATCGTTATCCAATCTCATTAGGACTAACCCCCCCCCCCCCTCATAGGAACCATATCCTCACCTCGAAGCCTCAATCTGGGTGGATGCAACCGTTAGGAGAATAGATCCTCAGTGCCCATTCCTAACCCGTGCATTTAGGGTGGATTTTAGAGCATCATTCTTCACTCAACCTGTGGGCGTAAATCCTCAAGTCATATCCCACTCTACAAATCCATGTGCAAATGCTTATATATATATATATATGTAACCATCAACCCCCATAACATTTCCCTTTGACAACACTATTCACAACAAACAACAGGTTAATTCACATTATGCCTTAACACATTAACACATTATCATTTCACATCATTTAACCATTCACCCAATTCCCATGTGTTATTCCTTTCTCACAAAGCATTAAACACTAAACCCATAACCTATCCCATTATGGTCTTTAATCTGTTTACACATTAACCAATTTAACCCGTTCAATATTTCTATGAATCAACCTTTCAACCCATTCCAAATAACCATTAAGTTATTTCCAAGTCAAGGTAAATAACTTAAATTCTATTCTAAGTTCAACCAATCAGTCCAACATATTCTTTGAGGGATCTACCATTTATTACAACAAGGTCACTTGTTTAATAACAATCCCTATGACAGGGAAAAGCTGGCACACCCAATGGATGGCCCCAATTAGGTCAAGTCATTCTCAAAAAATCCCATGGGGATCGTGAGGGTTTCCATTTACCATTTTTATGCATCCTTTATACCAAACGCATCCAGGTTGATTAAACCACATAAAATGGAAACCACGAGCGAAGTCACACATGCATAAATCCACCATAAAAAAATGGGTTAACGTTTGTAGAACACCTACCTCAAAACTGCGGTTGAACGCACACTCTATTGAGTCATTCAACCTCAATTCGACCAGCCTTTGGAGCTTCAACCTAGAACTCACCCAAAAGATAGTGTTTTAGTGCTTTAGAACACGAGGGAGAGAAGTTAAAAACCCTAAAACAAAAATATAAGAAAGGATGGGATTAGCCTTACCCGGAGCTTCGATCTGCATCCAACAACACGAAAAACAACTTATAAATTAGGGACATCGACCTCTTGGATATCTTAGGTGATTTGGTTCGTTCTGAGGGTGAATAGGGAGGAATAGAGAGGAAATCTAGACTGGTTTCTTAAAATCCAGGGGTGGAATTTTTTTAATTTTTTCCAACATTAAGATGTCGCACGATTTGGTTGCACGATTTGACAAATATTGCACAAACTGTGTGCATGCTACTATCGGGAGGAGGAGGGGTAACACAGTTTACCCGGGTAGGCTTCACAGTTTTCCCGGGCCATGCGAAGGTCGTGCGCCCATGCTTGCCTTCCCCATCTTTCCTTTATTTTTTGCCCTGAGCCCCCAAAACACCGCCCAAGGTCTCTCATACTTTCAAAAGACATCCCTTGAACCCCAAAACAAGGGATTTAACCTAATATAATGAAAACATACCCTTCCAAAAACTGGGATCTTACAACCTCACCACCTTATAACAGCTCATCCTCGAGCCGAGTTTCCGAGCCTCATTGATCCAACAAAGTGAAGTGTTCATGCCACTTAGCCCGAATATCCAATTCATGCTCCCAAGTTTCTTCCTGAACATTCTCATGATGTCATAGTACTCGCACTAATGGAACAAACTTTCCTTGCAATAACTTTTCACTATGATCCACCAGATGAACCAGATTCTCCTCAAAGGACGCATCAGCCTCAAGATCCGTATCATCCACATCAAACACTTTAGATGGTTCAGGGTGATAAAATCGTAGCTGCGACACATGAATCACATAATGCATCCCACCATACCGCCGTGAGAGAGGCAATCGGTAATCCACTAGTCTGATCCTCTCCACAATAACAGAAGGTCCAACGTACCTGGGCACCAACATACCCTGCTTTCGAATCCGACGATGAAACAACCATAGCGACAACCGAAGGAACACATTATCACCAATCGCAAACCCAATTGGTCTACACCTCCGATCTTCAAATCGCATCTGCCTACTCTGAGCCGTAGCCATCCACTTCCTGATAAACATAACTCTCTCTGATGACTCCTGCATGAGACTTCTCCCCATCAAATCAGATTCACGGGCCTCTATCCAAGAAAACAGAGATCTAAATGTCCTCCCATAGAGTGCCTTTAACGGTGTAATCTGAATCGTAGCCTGAAAACTGTTGTTGTAGGAAAACTCAACTAAATATAGGTGCTTCTCCCAAGAACCACCAAAGTCTAAGACAAAAGCTCTAAACATGTCTTCCAACACTTGGATTGTACTCTCTTATTGCTCGTCCATCTACAGGTGGAAATTCGTACTCAAAAATACCTGTGTACTAAGTTCCTTTTGCAACCCTTGCCAGAAATGAGACGTGAAACACAGATATCAGTCTAAAACTATGGTCTGCATAGTACCATGATACCCCACTATTTTCCGAACATACATCTCACCAAACTAGTCGACTATAAAGTTCTCTTGAATTGGTATGAAATAAGCCACTTTCGTTAACCGATCCACAATCACCCAGATTGAATCATTCATCCGCAGCATCCTCTATAGACCCATGACTAAATCCATTGTTACATTATCCCTCTTCCATTTCAGAATGGTAAATGGATGTGACAAACCACCTGGGTTTTGATGCTCGGCCTTCACCTGATGATATGTAAGGCACCGTGACACAAATCCTATAACATCCTTCTTCATTCCAGGCCACCAAAACTACCTTCAGAGATCACGATACATCTTGGTTAAACCAGGATGAACTCACCTCTTGGATTCATGGAACTCACCCATCAACTCTTCCCACACAAACTTTGGCACATCCACACGATCACAAACATGAACAACACCTTCCACGCCGACGGACCAACCCGAAGGTAGCTCCCCACCTTTAATCTTTTCCTTCATGATCAAAGAATCCGGATCATCAGGGTGACCTTCCATTACATGACACAAAAGAGTGGAATCCATCATTAAGGATGCAACAGTTACCTGACCACTCTGCTGCTGCACCTCAAGGTGCATCTCTACAAAAAAAGCCATCACCTTCCACTAAGTGATGGACTCCTGAACAACCTGATTCTGAATCTTCCTCCTCATAGAATCGGCAACAATGTTTCCCTTTCTCGGCGTGTACATCAACTCAATGTTAAAAGACTGGAGATATTCAACCCATATTTTCTACCAACCGTTCAGATGCCTTTATGAGAAGAGTTACTTTAAACTCCAATGGTCCGTAAACACAGTATACTGTTCTCCCAAAAGATAGTGCCTCCAACACTTCAATGTGTACAACACTACAACCAACTCAAGGTTATGAGTGGGATAGTTCCTCTCATGGGGTCTCAAATTCCTTGACACATAAGCCACAACCCGCTCATCCTGCATCAACACAGCCCCAAGTCTGACTCTGGATGCATCACAGAACACAATGTACTTCTTACCAGGCATAGGTAAGATCAAGGTAGGTGCGGTCATAAACTGCTTCTTTAACTCTTGGAAGGCATTCTCACAAGCCTTAGACCCCTTGAACCTGATTACATTCTTGGTCATGCCCGAGAGTGGTGCAACCAAGTGAGTGAAATCTTGAATGAACCTTCGGTAATACCCAACCAAAACTAGAAAACTCCAAACATCAGAAACACTCTTGTGCTGATCCCAAAATACAACGGCCTTCACCTTCTCTAGATTCACTGACACGCCTGCCTCCAAGATGATGTGACCCAGAAAATGCACCTCACTTATTGAGAATTGACACTTTGATATATTGGCGTATAGATGATGCTCTCTTTGTGTACACCAGATAACATCAAGATGTTGGGCATGATCATCATGAGTTTTCGAGTACACTAAGATATCATCAAGAAAGACAATCACAAACTGATCTAGATGGGGATGAAAGATTTTATTCATCAAATCCATAAATACCACTGGTGAATTGGTCATGAATAAATGCATTACCACAAACTCAAAAAACTCGTACCTACTCCAGAAAGCTGTCAGCAGTATATCAGAAGACGTCACCCTCATTTGGTGATAACCTGACCTCAGATCAATCTTATAAAACACTGATTCAACTCTCAACTAATCAAATAGGTCATAAATTCTAAGAAGAGGGTACTGATTTTTCACCGTCATCTGATTCAACATTCGATAGTCAACACACACCCTCAATGTCCCATCATCCTTCTTTGAAAAAAGCATGGGATATCCCCAAGGAGACGTACTTAGATGAATACACCCCTTACTCTCCAACTCCTTAATATGAACAATCAGTTCTTGGAGTTCTTTCGGTTCCATTCATTATGGTGGAATAGAAACTGGCTCCGCTCCCAGCATCTACATGATCGTGAGCTCAACATCTCTCTCACGTGGTAACCCTGAGAAATCCTCATGAAACACATCCAAAAACCGATCCACCATGGGAGTAAAATTAGTTTGTTCCCATCCCAGATCATCATCAAGCATGAGACATGCCACTTGAGCCATGATTCCACACATCTGTTGAAAAAACAGCCCTGCACGCCCATCTTGAACATATAATTTTCTAGGGTGGACATAAGCCTCACCCTAAAGCGACCTAAATTATACTATGCAATGATAACAGTCTCTGTGCGCCCGATACAACAACAATCAATCAATTCCCAATATTTTTTCAAACCCTTACATCTCGAGACAATCATGTCCCACATAAATCGATACCCACCAACTTCCAAGGCACATCCATTGCACTGCTTGATATCCTTATCCCGCACCCCCAAAGGGGTGTCAATTGAAATAACTCCAAACACACTCTCCAAAGGTAAAACTAGCAGTACCACAAGTTGAGCGGAAACAATAGAGTGTAGCACCTATGTCAAACAAAAAACTAGAATTCGTAGAAGCTAAAAGGATCGTACCTCAAATAGTAGACGGTCCGACCTCACCATCACCAGGAGAAAACTGAACTATTTGAAGATGACCTGCCCCTCTACCCTGGGCTCCAGCCTGAGCACCCTGTGCTGCACTGACCTGATGGCATGAGCGATCGTGCCCTGGATTTTCACGTCCACCACCACTGCTAGTACGGACCGTGGAGCTCCATCTTCCTACCTGATATGGGGCAACTGATCCCCTTCCCGTACTCGATACCTTCTTTTTCATCATCATGTTCACCCGCCTACCGAGGGTTCCTGTAGAACCTCTGCACTTTCCCCATCCTACTTCATGAACGACACTCAAATTGAGGTGTAGGACATTAACCACGCATATTCCCCGGCCTACCGAACTAAGAATAGAACACCCAATTCCCACGTTGAGAGGCTAACCCTCTCTTCTGAGCACCTTGCTGGAAACTTTCCAAACGTTGCTTTCAACCTTCAGAAGATGCACCACTTGCTGCCCAGCTAGCACGACAAGCCCACCACCCGAAGCTCGTTTTAGGTTCCCTTCAGAGATGATTGGATGATCCATCACTTATGAAAACCTATTCATGTGGACGATATTTACTTGAGATTTAATCTCATGTTTCAACACATCCTGGAAATGCTTGGCTACCAGTTCCCCTTCCCCTGCTAACACTAGGAAAAAGCGTCAAAAATCAGTGAAGCGACCTGTAGAGTCCATTATCGATAGTGATCCCTGAGTCAGGCTCATAAACTCTATAGCCCACTACTGCCTCAAAGTCTCTGGGTAGAAATGCTCCAGGAACTTCTCTTGGAAAACCTTACACGACATCCCCTCAGCCAAGTCAATTTGAGCCTAATTGTCCCACCAACGCCTTTCCTAGCCCCGCAACACATAAAAGACCATATTTAATCGCTTTTCAACATGGGTCTCCAAATGATCCAGTATCTTCTAGATAGACACTAACCATAACATCGCTTCCTCTTGCCCACCCTCTCCAGTGAAGGTCGGAGGGTGCTACACCTGGAACTCCCCGGTCAACTCAAACATACTCAGTGCAACCCGCCCTAGGTCTTGATCCATCATCTGCATAAGGTGACCCATGTTCTCCTAGAATTGGTCTTCTCTACCTTCATTGATCACCACATATTCGTGCTCTTATACCAAAAGAATGTTCTAATAAATATCCTCCCATTTCCCAATTGGTAAATGACATCGTGGTGGCATCACTATACATTGCCAAGCACAAGATTTAGCACGCATACCATAAAACTTTCACGACTTCATCAAAAGATCTTTACTAACTACAACAACCCATTTTCATTTAATAATTCAACGACATTAACTCCCCAAATACACCACCCCGACCATCCATACAGCGGTCCATGGTTCACATGGGGTAAACAACCATGCACTACCACTAAAATCACACAACACTTTACAAAAACAATTTCCACTTTATTTCAAACCCTTATATTTCATCAAACATCATTTACCCATTTGTTTTATTTAACTCTTCACATTATTTCTTGGTTTCATGAAATTCTTGATGCACCCTACCTTCCTACCACACACAGTCACCACATGCATGTGCATAACACAATGCATGTCACCTATCTCCCTAGGTTCCTACAATGATGCATGAATGCAAATCCTCGTGTCGTTAAGTCCACAAGCCAAATATCACAAAATAGTCACATCAAACCACACGTGCATCACCCAATGATGAAATATCATCAAATGTAATAACACACAACTAAGAACAACATTTTCCACGGTTGACTTGGGATTTCCCTCGTACATGGGTTAGCTACACCCAAGCATGAGCTCATTTTCCAAGGCCCGACACATTTTAACCCTTGGAATCCTATCCCAAATAAAAAGATCTCAAAGAAGGAGAGGAAAGCTCTTCTATGATAATACTTTGTAACGTTCCAGACTTGGATGCCACTAAACCGGTGCACCGAGCTGGGTAGTTACAAAACCTTAATTGCGCCTCCCGGTACGCCAAAGGCTGTCGACTAGAAGCGGGGGTCTTTGTGGTAAAGTGGGCAGAATATACCCCCTTTCAATCAGAGTAAGCCACAAAATAAATAAAACAATAGATGAAAAAATAATCAATATAAAAGGAACATGTATAACAAACAATTCCAAAAATAAATATTCCACATCCTACTACAAGTGAAAAAGTGAAAAAAAAGACCAAAATAAATACAATGACCAAAATCCCAAAAATGGTCCTGACTTCAAGTCCAGATCCTCCACCAAGTGCAACCCATGTCCACGCAAAATCTTGAAAGTACCATTACCCTTCTCATGTCCTAAAAACATGATGTTTTCTTTGGTAACCAATGGTGTCCTGAGGAGGGTGTGAGTACAACTTAGTAGGCCACCACCAATGGTGTCTACAAAATATCAAGTATGAATAGGTAGTGCATGATAATAGAATATGAATGATAATTGCCAAGTAATTATTTAAGATTCCATTAACCAATTCAGAGCCGACGCCATTGGCACATACATTATAATGAATTTCACACCAATTATCATCACTTACCATTTCATCACATTTCCTTGTGTTAATCACATACATTATGTTACATGGGTCTAAGGCCAAAAATCACATGCAAGTGGGTAAACACATTGTTATCTTATCTCACTAGGACTAACCCCCCCCCCTCATAGCAACAATATCCTCACCTCAAAGCCTCAGTCTGGGAGGATGAAGCCATTAGGAGAATAGATCCTGAGTCCTCATTCCTAACCTATGCATTTAGGGTGAATTTCAGAGCTTCAGTCTTCACTCGACCCGTGATCATAGATCCTCAAGTCATAGGCCACTCAACCAAGCCATGTGCACCTTCTTATATATACTTGTAATCATCAACCCACCATACCATTTCCATTTGACAACACCATTTACAACAAACCACAGGGGAATTCACATTATCCCTTAACCCATTAACACATTACCATTTCACATCATTTAACCATTAACCCAATTCCCATTTGTTGTGCCTATCCACTAAAAATACATCACAAAACCCATAACCTATCCCATTATGGTCTTTAATCAGTTTACACATTAACCCATTTAACCAATTCATTATTTCCATGAATCAACCATTCAACCCATTCCAAATAACCGTTAGGTTATTTCCAAGTCTAGGTTGATCACCAAACTTCTATTCCTAGTTCAACCAATTTGGCCAAAATATTTGTCAAGGGCTCTACCATTTATTAAAACAGTGTCATTTGTTTAATAACAATCCCTAAGCTCCGGAAAAACCGGCACACCCCATGGATGGCCCCGATTAGGTAAATTCATTCTCAACGCATCCCATGGTGATCGCGAGGGTTCCCATTTACCATTTTTCAACTATCCTTTATACCAAACACATCCAGGTTGATCAAATCTCATCAAAAGTAAACCAAGAGCAAAGCATCACTTGCATAAATCCACCATAAAACTATGGGATAATGTTTGTATACCACCTACCACGAAACCGCAGTTTAACACACACTCAATCGAGTCCTTAGACCTCAATCCGACCAGCTTTTGGAGCTTCAACCTAGAACTCACCCAAAAGATATGGTTGTAGATATTCAGAACAAGAGGGAGAGAAGATACAAACCCTAAAACAAAAATAGAACTATGGATGGGATTAGCCTTACTCGTGGATTTGATCTATATACAACAGTACCAAAAATGCCTTAGAAATAAGGGAGATCGACCTCTTGGAGATCTTGTGCGATTTGGTTCATTCTTAGTTTTAAGAGGGAGGAACAGAGAGGAAATCCCAAGTGGGTTCTTAAAATCCAAGGGTGGAAATTTTGTTATTTTTCCCAACATTAAGAGGCCGCACGGTTTGGCCACATAATTTGACAACCCGTGCGCAAACCATGTGCATGCTACTATCTGGAGGAGGAGGGGTTTCATGGTTTACCTGGGCAGGCCGCATGGTTTTCCCTGGTTGTTCGCAGGCCATGCGCCCAGGCTTGTCTTTCTCAAAATTCCTTTCTTTCATGCCCCGTGCCCCCAAAACACCACCAAGACCTCTCATACATTCAGAAGACATCCCTTAAAGCTCAGAACAGGGGATTTAAGCAATAAATAATGAACAAATACCTTTCCAAAAACTGGGATCTTACATCCATATTTTCTAAAAACTTCATGTTTGAAAAGATTTATTTTCCTTAAAACTGATATTTATTTCTTAATCATGGTTTTCAAAACCAAGGGGAAACTAGTACTAGGAATGAACCCTCATAATATTTAAAATGAACATATAACAAAATTCTTTCAAATCTACCTTTATCATGTAGAATTCACATTTAGAGAAATCCAAAATCAATAGGTTTCTGACAAAGTACAATTGTAGCAAGATTATTATTATGCATGGATTGGAACAATGGATTGGGGACCACGATACAACCCTTTAACACAATCTATATTAGATGTATACCTGACATTATGGGAACCTTATGGTTTCTCAGGCCATGTGTGTCTACTACGCTGCTCATGTTCTCCTTACATTCCACATTGGGACCAAGAGAGAGCACCAATATCACTCACATGATAAAAAATGGATCAAAACATAAATAAAATAAAAAAATCAAAACAAAACAAGGATACATCGAACCATGATTCAAAATCAAACATTCCCAATTAACATGAGGCTCATTACAAGAACGGGCTATCCAGCCTCTCTCTATCCATACCTATCAATATCCAATAACCTTAGTAACCCTTGTAACCAAATAACCCCAAATAACATGGGATATACAAATATAGGTCCCATTAGGAACTTAGCCTATGATACCACATTGTAAGGAACTTCCCTAGATACCATCTTACTAAAACATGACCCAATTTTACAAAAGCCATAAAGGGTGTTCCAAATCCCCACGGACGGTGACTAGTGCCTGAGCATCACAATATCTCAATTGGGAATTATTTCTAAAAAAATTATAGCTTAATTGATTGAAAAATATATAAATGATATATCAAAAATAATTATATATGCAGGCAAGAAACCTATAAATAAACTTACTAACATAATGAAATAGCTATATGAAAGAGAGAATGTAAAAATAACTATACCAGGATAAGGCCCCTAACATCTCCACCCAGTACTCTTGTATGATAGCAATAATGAAAAAGGGAATCCAAAAATGAACCTTGAATGTTATAGGCATGAGGTAAAATCCATTTAGGTCACTACAAAACACTAAAATTATTAAATAGGTATTATATGGATAGAGATTAATGATATATTGAAAATAATGATATAAAGTTATCTTTAGATACATAATCATCCCTAGTAAAACCAAATCAATTCTATAGAAATATTTCAAAACAATTACCGTATTTCACCAATCTGAACACATTCATGCGAAACCATGCCACATGAATAAGCTTCATCAAAACCACACACAACACTATAATTTATAAAAATCACACTTGAATAATTTAAATGAAAAATTATAGCATTAAAATATTTTCAAAAATGGATCAAATAATAACCCAATAACACTTGGGAGTTCATAGTCAATTATTTGAAAAAGAATGGAATAGGTGCGAATAAACATCAACATGTACTCAATTAAAAATGAGAATAAAATACCGCATTACATAATATAAAACATGGCACTAAAAAAACATCTAGCAATCAAAAAATCACAACCAATGAGAAAACATCCCAAGGGATCAAGAATCTTATGTCTAGACATTCCAACATCTTGGTCACAAGACATAAAACACGAAGTAAGTTCTAAAAGAATGATAAGATAAATACTAATAAGTAATGGTTAATTAGATAAAAATATTCACTTTAATCATTTTCTACATTTTTTCAATAGATTGTAATTTTCATCCAATACACTATGTCCTATTCTAGGAAACTACTATGCATAAAGGGATAATTCATGTTCAATATCTCACTAGGAAAAAAATTTCACAACAATTATCTCTCAATTACCTTGGAGAAACAATGATGGAAGTATATCACACTTTCATTAGAGAATCAGTATAGGTATTATATCACACATACCATGGATCATCATTCTAGGTAGTTTTATCCATTGTATCTATTAGGGGAATATAGAATCAACCCTACTCTCTAACTTGTTCTTTCTATGGGTGGAGTTTTTTATGCCGATGTCTAACCTAAACCATTAGACAAGACATAGTCCTTTATACCACACCACCAATCCCAGTGCAAATGTTTCTTTATTCATTTACAACATATTCAATTTCACAACCTTATTCAAAAAATAACATAACATTGAAAATTCACAATGAAAGAATACAGAAATCATTCTCATTATATGACCCATGAACATGTTACTATTTTGAAATCATTTATCATTAACCAATTTACATTATAACCAAGGTACCCTCATTGGATGCTACCAATTATGAATAATTAACATCAATTTTATATAATAAAACATCCATACCAACTAAACCAAATTTAAAAACAATTCTTTCACAAACCCATGTGAACATTTTAAAAATAACAATCTTATGTTAAACACCTTAAGTGACAGTAATTTCAAATTTTATTACCAAACCCATGTTAATGAACATGGACCACCCCATTGGTAGCATCAATCCCAACCCCAACATGTGCCATGCATCCCAAAGGAATCATGGGAATTTCAATTTATTATCTAGTCACTCAGTATATAATTTCTCACCTAGTTCACACAAAATCATTTCCAGAATATATCAATATAACAACCACATATGTCAAGGTAATAACCATTTACAATTTATAATACCAAACACCCATTTAAACATATAAACCCACCGAACACAAAAGGTATCCCACTTAAAACCCATTTGTCCTAAATACCATGGATAAATTTAATCTCACAAGGAAATACCTCATTATAATTTTTGTTAAACCTGAAGAATGAATAAATCTCCATTCCAAAATCATGTTATACCATAATATACAATTTACTAAGTCTTTCCATAGGAAAACCAATGAATTTAATTCATATAAATGTCAACCACACAAAATGGATATTAATATTATAAATTTTAAACATTGACAGAGTCCTTTCACCAATAATATATTCCATAAAACACCACATAAAATATTATAAGTGGTTTAATAAAATAATCCAGTTAATAAAACATTTGAGACCACACCATGATAAACCAAAAAAGACACAATCCCTTCAAATTTCCATCAACCCACCTTTAAAAAATTCCACCAAGAATTTCCACAACAAGGTAGACCACCCACACCATTCAAATACCCATTTTAAACAATTGTAAAAACAAAATTTAATTTTATTTGAGGAAAACATTGAAATTTATGACCAAATTCTAATTAAATCCTTATATTCAATTAGTGAAAACTAGAACCACTTTAAAACAAATTTAAAACACACCACCCACTACATAAAACCATTCCAAAAGGATCAAACTCATTTACTAAAATCGTTGTATAACTAAACATTCTAAATGAAAACGTGATCGTGGATTGCACATGGAAAAACATTACTACATGTAGAAAAAAAACCTAAAAGATATTAGCACACAAAAGTGATAACCATATGTTTATATATGCATAAATATTTATTTTAAAAGGAACATGAATATTATAAAAAAAAAGAATTTATTTTCAAATTAAAACTTACCTAAAAGAGTATAGGATCAAGTTAGAACACTTCCACACTTAAATATTTCATCAGCAGCCACTCAAAGATGCTCCTTCCCACCGCTATTCATACAAACATTCACATATACATAAGGTCATGTATCCCTTATGTACACATTCATGTGACCATGAATCTATAGAAGGGGATCCTTACATATATTCATATTTGAGTTCAAAAAAATATACATATACATTATTCATATATATAAATAATAACACCTACCCCCAATATATATATATTGATACCACCATGAGTGTGTATGTATATATATATAAAGGGGGAACTAATATATATATGTATACACCTTCCTATGCATTGGCAGGTAAGTCATCATAGACAATGGAGACATGAACATGCCTTAAGGATGAAAAAAACATACTATAAAAAATAATTAGAACCGAAAATCACAAAAACCCCAAATAAAATGGTTTCAAAATGGAATAGTGGAAGAAATATCACCTCAATAAGTAGAGGAAAATATAAATGATCCAAAACTCGTCGCCTTCAGTAGATAATAACCAAGCATGACCAACTATTTCCTAAACATCTAGTTTTCCACCCCAACCATAGAAGAATGAACGAAAAGTTAAATTAACCCATGACCTAGGTCTTAGTTAAAGGGAACAAGGTGACAATTATATGAAAAATGTGAAATAGAGAGAGAATAGTGGAATATGGGGGATTGGATCTCAAAACAAACAATGAAACTAGAAGAAATATGGTTGTATCATTGATGAAAGAGGATATGAGAGGGAGAGGAGGTGTGTGCACACATAGGAAGGGGGAGGAAAGTTATGGGATGCTAGGGAGGATAAAATAGGAAAGAAAAAAAAAAGAGAAGAATCAATACAAGGGGATAAAACTAAAACCAAAAAATAAAAAATTTAAAAATTTAAATTAATGGTCCATTGGCACAGATTTCACAGGATTGACCAAAATGTATGTTGGACACTACCATGATCAGGCACCCCATCAAACAATTACCATTAGAAAGAGACACCATTGATATATAATGATCAATCTATATTTCTAATATAGGTTAACTTATAGATCAGAACCACACTGTTTAAAAAAATGTGTGAATGTTGTGTTCCACACAACTTACTCACCTAGGCACCTTCACATGCACTGCTTAGTTACAACAAACTATATAGGGTAACTATGTTATTGCTAAAAAATTCCAAAACACACATTATTTGGACTCAAAACTACTAAAACTAAAACCCACTACAAAAGAAGATAGAATAATACAAAATAAAAACAACATGACACCTTGGGTATTATATAAATTGTAAGTACAAAAATGTCTTTATAGATAATTTTATTTTGAAAATTTTATTCGTATTATATATGTCTACATTTTCAGATAATATCATGGTCACTCCACCTCTGTGGATCTCTCAAAATACAATAGGGTATCATTATTTTTGGTACCTCCTCTTCTATATCATAAATAGATACAATGTCTGTATAGGGACTCATACTTAATTAAATTTCTATATTTTCTTAAATTCAATATTATATAATTATTCTTCAATTGGATCTATTACTATGACAACATACTCTTCAACATAATTTATTGGAACAAACCCTTCTTCATTTTATCTTCAAACCTAGGCACTTTATATATGGTTCCTTCTTATACTGTGTGGAAAGAAATGTACAGTTAAGTATTACTAATTAAATTATATGGATCAATTTAAATTTGTCTATAAAAAATTTTAATCAAATGAATTGAATGTTTTACAGTATCCCTTTAGTATACCATCTTTAATATATTTTCCATTATGTCATATCTTTTAAAATCCACTTGTTATTAGTGTAGTATGTAATTCATAAAAGTTTAACAAAAAACATACCACATCTTATTTTGAAACTTTTTTACTTCATAATAATGGCCTCCAAGAATTAGTAAAAAGAATTAGCATCAAAATACGGTATTTAAATAGAAAATATTTTATGATAATAGTTTTAATTAATTAATCTAGTGGCATGTCAAATTCCACTATTTTTTCAATTCTGGTTACTTTTTTGTAATGCCACTTTTCAATGATTATAATGGGGGGTGATTAGTGTCATATTCCAAACATGGACACCATATCCAATATGTCAAAGGATAATATATCTATTCCTTCTCTAGTGATTTATCTGACCTTTTCTTTATAAAATCATTTTGGATGAATGTAATGTTTGCAACTTTTCATCCCTCTTATTTCATCCATTAAAAGATTCATTTTTTATGTTAAAATTATCAACCATCAATACATAGATATTATGTTTATTACTAATATTATTTGAATAATAAATATATATATATATATATTTAAAATGGTGGTTCATCATATACATAATGAAAGGCGTGGTGATGTTTTTGTGGTAGTAGATCTTGATGGTATGCTCTGAGATTATCTTTCTAAACCATGTAACTTCTATCATGTGTTGTGATTAGTGGAATGTTATGAAAAATTTTCAACCACACATTTGACATAATATAAATAAGATTCTACATTTGGTATTTTATTTTTATAATTCATTTTATACTAGTTTTAAAAATCAGTATAAAATAGTAATAAAAAATGAGAAATTATAGTTGAAATAAGGAATCATTGTAGCGACCTATCCCCAGAAATCTTGGACCAGTGTTGTGATGCCATTTAATTAGGATATTATACAAGTAAAACACATCACAAATGACTGAAAAGTTTAGAAATATTGGCCAAATATATATATACATGAGTCTTTCATAATAAATAAATACAAAAATTATACCATTATTTTTATTCCTTTATGGATAACTAATTTATTTAATCTAGCAGACCATTGAATATATTTTTCAGCTCTCTTCATGTAATGTAGGGGAAATTAATCATAATAAGGGTGAGCACAAATACTTGATAAAGGTTATGTATAGTGGAAGAAATAATAAATCAATGAGAAAAATCATTATGGAAAGGTAAATAACTGAAAACACATTCCTTGTAATCCACAAACCTAGAACAAAGTTAATAAAAAATATGGAAAGGTAAATAAATGAAAAAACAATCCATTTATAAATGGATTAGGTATAAAAAATAAGGAATGAATAATAAATGATTCACGTTCCATATAATCAATAAAATCATAATGAAATTCAACCTTATTTAATGTCAAATAAAATATATAATGGATAATAATAACTAATTGCTGAATGAAAGAAATTATTAATTATTAGATGTCATGTTACCCAAAAAAATGATATGTTAACCATCATGAACTTTCACAAGATATATTAGTATACTATTTTCAAAACTATTCACAATAAAGTTTTTATATTTTGGTAGAAACATGTATATTCATCTTAGAAACTAAATAAAATGGATTATCAACTACTAATTCACCTCATGTGACTAACATTGAATCGATGGGAATACATTAAATGGTCCTAAACACATATCAAACCATAAAAATGTTTTTCATATATAGATATAACAAATAATATATTTAAATTCATCAACAAAGTCACATATTAAACATTTGTATTTAGTAAAAGATTATGATTTATCAATGCTTCCCCAGATATCAAATAAATTTCAACATAATCAAAATATTTAAAGACGATATACGGTTTAGATAATAATCATATTCATGATAAATTACATGGATATTTAGTTAAAATTTAATGTTCAATGATCATTATAAATTGAATATATCATGGAGAATTATAAAGAAATCAAGATAGTTAATGTTTATACTATCCCTAGTTAATGAAATCATAAGAAATCTAGAGGAATAATAATAATGTTATCAATAAAAAATTCACATCGGTAATAAACTGAAGGGTTCCTTCATTGATGAATGGGAATAATATTCAAGGATCATTTAAAAACATTGATAAGGGAAATATCATTTTCATTTTAAAAAAGGTAAAATAATTTTCATTTAAAATAAATGTTTTAAAAAATTTATTTAAAGAAGTATCCTTTTAAACATTGGTTGCTTAGTAGAAATTGTGGTGGGTAAATTTTTGCATGTCATTTATGTTAAAATAACAATCATCTTGCATAGTAAAAAGGTTAAAATATTTCATGTTCTGAAAGAGGAAAGATGATTAATTTGAAAACAGTTTTTAAAATACAAAAGAGTTAAACAATTTTATAAAATATCTTTATGAAATGTTTTAAATTAATTTGAAATATTTTTAATAAAACATGTTTTTCAATAGAAAACAGGTTCACCGACTAAAAAAATGAATGGATTCAGGTTTCATTAAAAATATTTTCTAAAACATGTTGAGTACTAAATAGTGAAAAAATGGTACTAATACATTAAAAAGTTCATGTATATTTTGTGTATAATGAAATGAATGGTTCTATTTAAAAATTATCATATTAATTTCTTTAATTTGTTTTCAAGAATAAGAAGTTTCTATAAGAATGAGATTGTGATATAAACCCTTAAAATAGTCATAAAATTTTAATTTATAATTAATAAATTAATTGAATATGATTATGAACTAAAAATACACAAATAATGAATTAAAAAACATCAATAGATATTCAAATTTCTTATAAATGTATTCATATAATATTAACATTAATTATGATGTAATATAACCCAATGAAAATGAATTGTGTTATGAAATTTTGTTACCACATTGGTATCATTAACTATAAATATCATTATATAAAATATTTAAAACTAAAAATCAATATATCATAAATAATTATTAAATCATGATATTATATTTCAAAGTATATGTATGTACACCATAGGATACAAATTGGTGTACTATAATAATGTATACATCAATGAATGAAAATTGAGACGATGTCACTAACTACTTTGTAACTTTTGATTTATAATAACAATGATAAAAATAATTTAAAATTAAAATCTAAATAACGTGTATACAAATTTATTAATTATATAAAATATTATAGGGTTTGTTTATACATTACACATATGAAATAGGTTCTGAAAATGGTGTATGCCTCACAGAAGAATAAGTGAGACAAGAATCCCATACAATGTTCTTCTTTTCAGGTGAACATACTTTAAAAACATTTATAATGTTTTTATACATATCAATAAATTATTAAAAAACCATAATAATATTTAAAATTTTATTTATTATCTTTTTATAATATCTCATTTCCCGTTTCTTAATACCGTTTCCATATTTTCAATATTTTTTGTGTTAATTACCTAGTTTTTAGAGTATGTTTTTAATTGACACTTGTATTTATTTATTTCATCATCTCCAGAATGAAAAAAAATGATTTAAATATCTTATATAGTTAATATATGTATTTATAATAGTCCATAATATTTGGAGATAGTATATTAAATAAACTGTTCATGGAAATGGTAGACTGTACGAATGAATGAACGCTACTTCCATTTCTTTGTCATATTTAAAAGAATGAAATGTAAATGATATATATGTTTATTATTATTCTGCTATCATATTTATGTCATATATTTCATTATTTTTATTTAAACTAACTTTTTTACATTCAATTTATAGTGTGAATGAATCACATTCCATTCAAGAGGCAGTAGTCCACATGTCCATAAATGATGTTATCATAGTTACAAAAAATGGAATCCATAAAGGTATGTGTTATCGAAAAATTAAAAAAGTTTAAATAAGAAATATATATCATATAAAAATAGTGTTTCCATAATAAATATCATCCTTGATAGGTTATAATGGGGAAAAATGATATTGTTTCATGAGGTGGTATTCCATCATACGAACGAAATGTAGTATCATTACCCATTTTATGGAAGTATGTGTAGATTTCTTAATAACCCTTAACATAACAACATATTAGTATATTATGGATTATTAAATTATTATAAAATAATATAATAATAATAACTAAATGGTATGAGAAATAAATGAAACAATAGAGATCCTTGAAAAAGTTTACATCGTATTCAGGTTACTACTTTTGGTTTTTAGAAAATTCCTTTCTTTGATGGCTTTCATCACAAAGGGATACTTCTAGGATAAGGGAATGTAATTTGGGAAAACAATTTGGAATGTTTTTTTAAATACAAATTTGTAGATATGATTGAATAAGTTTGAGGGTGAGTGACGTTTTATTATGGAAGAAGAGTGGAATTCTTGATAATTTTTTAAAAGGGAATTCACTACACATTTTATCCATGTAACAGGGATCCAATAATGAATGAAATTAGAAAAAATGGAGAATACAATCAAAATATTCTTATAAAAGGTATTTTTAACATGTTAATAGTTCATATTATCCCTTTAGTTTAAAGAGTATTCCCTTGTTATTCTTAATTTAATCTAATGGCTGTAATAAATTTTAATTAATTTTACTAATATTTTTTGTCAAAAACAATAATGATCATTTTATAAATTATAAATTATTATGATTAAAAATATGGAATCTTGTATTGAAAATTCCAATCATGGATATGGAATATATGTTTCTAAATTTATTTCGGCAGATTGGATAAGAAGTCATATTTATAAGGTAGAAATGTTAAAAAGTTTGACAAGTTTTTATATGCAATTTAAAAGTGAAATTTATTATAATAACCTAAATTTAATTAATTTACATAATATATATATATATATAAATAAACATTAAAACTAATAAAAAATGATTTATCCTTATAAATAAAATAGATGAAAAGGTAGTTTTCATTAAAATTTATTGTTTTTTACTATTCATAAAAATGATTTATATTAGAAAAATACTAAAACATCATGCCAAGATAATTTTTAAAAAAAACATTTCAAAAATTAAGAATATTTTTATGTATAAAATTTATTGAAGTGTCAAAAATAAGTTTTAATATATGTACACAATTAAATTATGGAAAAACATCCTTCATAGAAATTTGTTTTTGTAAAACTAGATTTATTATAATCTTATGTCAATAATTTCTGTTAGATAAATGTAGAAAATATTTTTTGAATTTATAAAATATATAATTCATTAATATCAATTGAAAAATTTAATTTTTTAAGAAAAAATTCCTCTAGAGGCATAAAAAAATTTCCTTTTTATGCAATTGGTATATAATTTTGTTTCTAATTTTTTAGAAATAATTGAATTAATATTATATTTGTGTAAAAAATGTATTATCAGTTGTGTTAATAAAAACTAATTAAAAATCTTGGATATGACTTTTTATTAATATAAATAATATTTCCAAACCACATTGTTGTTCAGTAAATCATGGTATAACATGTAACATAAGCTATCGAAGAGACTTGTTGTTGCATGTGAGACAAGGTAAATCAGTATTGCGTGTATTGGAATGTATAGAATATACTAATTTTATTTGAAATATTACATATACCCTAAACTCTCGAGTGATGATAAGATATCAAATAAATGTTAATCTATTAGACATTTTGGGCTATTACATTCTCCACTCCTTAAATGAATTTCATCCTTGAAATTTAAATTTTCTCTTAGAAACAGATATTTGATATTTCCTACATCAAAATACCACATCATGGGAAGGATTCATAAAAATTCTTATAGAGAGAGAGAATGGGAATTAAAAACTACACATGATGTAACATATAACTAGGTCTCTATGTATGAGAAAATTACTTCTAGTAGAGTAATAGTCTTTGATGAAAAATGTAAATATTTATAGGGTGTGATTGATGACAATGATCATGTACATGTGAATGGAAAATAAAAAGTTGATTGTCTCAATGAAATAAATCCATGATGATTTAAACTACCATCAGTTAAAATTAATCCGTTTTTTAGGATATCAGTTTTTTAAATATTTTCCACGTGTTGAGTAATAATTTTGCTACCTAATAATATATACTTACTTTATAAATTTTGATTTTATATGAAAAATTCCATCTTTTGGTTATTATTGTTTCAAATTCTAATTCATCATTTACTCCATGAAATGGATATCCAAGAATGAAACCATTTTTATGAAGCAGTAAAAGTTTATTTTAATGGTTCATAATACATATAATATAAGTGGGTATATTTGGATCTAACTATTTTCCAAAACCAATATAGTTAATACATTAATCTCCTAACCTAAAAAGTAAACCTATAGGTTTATTATTAATATTTACTCATAAATTTTTTTTAACTAAAAATAATTAGAATATATCTTGGACATTACAAAGGCTAGTGGTAGGCATGAAACCCTTTTCATCCTTTGATCATGTGTTAAAACCCCACCATATTTCCAAATTTGATTGGTTGTCATTAGAAATATAGTTCTCTATTTTTCAATAACCATATACTAATAAATAATCCACATTAAAAATTATGTACATCTTTGAAATCTATTTATAAAATAGCCTATGATCCAAGGACTTCAATTCAACCCCAATACATAAATAATTCGTCCATTTATTTCCACATAGGTCCTTTATTTGTCTCAAGTTTATCTTATTTATGATGTAATTGACAAATGAAATTACCAAGTCCCCTATAGTGAAGGAAATACACAATTAATGGATACTCATGAAGAGATAATATTCCTTTCATCTTACTATTCATTTTCCTCATTAAATATTTGATTTATGTCATTATTTCACACACATAAATCATTTCCATATTCAATTGAGACACATTCCTAGGTGTCTCCATACATATTTCTTGCATGATGGAAATCAAGACATATTCTCTCGATGGTCTCCACCATATGAGTTATTAGAAGACTATGTTCTACTCTCCTTTGGTGAGTTCAGGAATTTATTAATGTATATATTGTTAATCATGTTTCAATAAAACTGATTATTCATAAACAAGATATCATTCTCATCTATTAATACCTCATTTTTTGGTCATTTTTACCACCATATCATTCATTTTGAATGTTAAATTAAATCCTTCGAGTTCCAACCATTGAATAAAACCGTGGAGCATAGTGTGAGTAACAATTGTCATAATGATAAATTCATGTAATCATTTCTCGGATATAAAAATATTGATACCTTATTATAAATATAAAACACCATTGGTTTAACCAATGTAATATTTTTCATATGTTTAAATCCATCAAAATGGTTTGTAAAAAATGAGAATTATTCTATGAATATCTCCTTTGACTTTCAGACCAGGTGTTTTGTACTGATTGATTTCATGTACCATTTTTAGCTTGAGTCAGGCACGAAACAACTTTATGGATTTGTGTTCTCTAGGTACATCATTATCAGAATGATACCCATTTTGTTACCCGTAAAAATATTTTTTGATAAAAATACAACATAATATCTATCAAATTGAATCTTTAGGAAGTTATTCTAAAATTATAATAAAATTATAACTTTGGTCTATGTCTTCTAATCTATGATTTCCTAAATCTATTTCCTTAGGTTGCTACTAAACCTGCTATAATACCATCTATGGAATCCCGACTCTAGAAATCCCAGATCTGGTGTCTTACTATTAGAATATTAGAATAACATACAATTCAATTGCTTCCCAAAGGATCGAAAAAATTAGTAGTATTGGTAAACTAGAAATATACATTAGCCTATTGTTATAAATAATTACACAAATTACATCATATTATTTTCATTGATAACTACTTTTTTTCATCCAGTATATCCTTGTATATCAATATTAAGACACGTTAGGGAATTTTTGGGAAAGGAAACATATCAAGGGTGATCTCAAATGCTCCAGAAGTGTTATGTATAGTGGATAAAATAATGAATCAATGGGAACAATCATTATAGAAAGGTAAATAACTTAACACACATTTCATGTAATTAATACTATATAAATAATGATTATAAACAATATATAAAGTTAAATAACTAAAAAAACAATAAATTTAAATATTTAAATGAGGTATAAACAACATGGAAAGGTAAATAAATGAAAAACATTTCATTTAATCAATAAAATAAGAATAAAATGTACCTATATATAATTTTATAGAAATAAATATAATGGATTATATTAACTTTTTACTAAATTAAAAACATACTTAATTATCATATTTCATGTTTACATTGAACACAATACCATTATAGTCCATAGCTTTCACAAGACGGTTTAACATACTATGGTCAAGGCCATTCACAAGATAGTTTAAATCTATTTTTAGAAACACGTCTATTTTTCATTAAAACAAATTAAAATGGATTTTAGCCAAATAAAATTTGTCTCATTAGTCTACTAATGCATCATGAGGCTTAACATAAATAGTTACTAATCCTTGTTGTGTCAGTCCAAATCATTCCATATATATTGAATAACGGATATAAATTCATAAACAAAGTTCCTTATCAAATATATGTATTGAGTAAAATATACATATTTATCAATGAATTTATAGATATCAAATAACATTAAATGTAAACACTTTATGTAAATATGGAATATATTTACACAAAATCATATCCCTGATGAATAATATTGATATTTATGGTAAATTTAATGTTCAATGATCAATTGAAATTGAATATTTCAATGTCATTATAAAATAAATGAAGATATTTAATGTCATTGTTATCATTGGAAAAATGAATCATAAACCATCCATAGGAGGAATAAGGATTGTTTAAAATCTAAATATCATTATTTGAGTAAAATAATGTGTTTTTTCATTAATGAATGAAAATACTATAATATTATCTTTTAAATTATTCTTTTAAGATATATATTTTTTTTGAAAATTAACTTCCTTTGAAATCACTTTCAAAAAATATTTCATTAAAAAGTAACCTTTTAAACATAAAAATGGTTCTTTGAAGATATAATGGAAGGTAAATTGGTATAAGATGTATAAAGTAAAAATAACATTCTTTTTTTGGGGTAAAATTGTACGAAAATCCCTTTTTTAGAAAGAGACAATAATAATCTTTTAGAAACATTTGTGAATGAAAATTGTGGTAAAAATTAGTTGATAAATAAATTTAAATGATTAAAAATATTTTTGAAAACATTATAATCAAACATGGTTTTTAAAGAAAATATGTCCTCCACAAAATGAATTTATCATTTGAGTATTAATAAATGAATTGTTTTTTTATTATCTGTAAACCCAAGTTTAATAACATAAATAGATATTTTAAGTCCTGATACACACAATCCAAAAATATTAACGACAATGAGGAATTAACATACCACAAGGAAAGGGAAATTTTTTATGAAATATCATTACCATTTCGTTAACAATAAGTGTAAAAACAATTATAAAAAATAATTCAAAATAAAACTCAACATATCATGAATAATTAATGAGTCACGATATTAAAAGTAAAATTTGATTTATTTACACCATATATAAAAAATTAGGTGTACAATAATAAAGTATAACCAAAAAATGGGAAATTGAGACAAAGTCACATACTACATAGAACCATTTGATTTATAATCCCGATAAATAAAATAATTTAAATTGATTCCCAAAATTCCATGAATATATTTTTATTCAATATATAAAATAATATGAAGGTAGTATATACACTAGAATAAATAAAAAAGTTGTGAAAACGGTGCATGCCGCACGAAAGAAAAAGTACAACAAGAATCCCTTACCTTATATTTTCTTTCTATTGATCATCATTTAAATCCATATATAATGGTTTTAAACATTTCTAAAATCTATAATAAATCTATAACCATATTTATCATTTCATATATGATCTTCTTATAATATATTATTTCCCAATATTTTATATTCCTTCATTTTTTTCACTATTTCGTGTGTTAATTCCAAGTTTTACAAGTATGTTTTCACATGTGGCTTTTTATTCAAGATTTTATCATCTCTAGAATCTAAAAAAATATTTACATATAATATATATTAATTATATATGTATTTCTTATTATCCATAGTATTTGGGGATATGAAATGAAATGCACCGTTCATATAGAGGGTAGGTCACACATATTCTTAAACGCTACTTCCATTTCGTTATCGTATCTAAAAAATGAAAATTAAATGACATATATGAATATTATAATTATAGTGTAATATTTATTTCATGTATGACACTTATTTTTTTAAATCAACATTTATATATTCCATGTATAGTGCGGACAAATCACGTCTCTTTGAGAGGTGATAGTCCACACGTCACCAAACAATATTATCATAAATACCCAAAATGAAAATAATGAAGGTATGTGTTATATTATAAAGAAATAATGTTTAAGATAATATACAGATCATATTTATAATAAAAAAACGTAGTTTCCCTCATAATTCCCTAACATGAGATGTGGTAATGGAAAAAACGATTGATATTATTTAACGAGGTGGCAGTTCACTGCACACATAATTGGGTGATTCATTAACCATTTAATCTATGTGTGTGTATATTTAGGTATAACCCTTAACAGAAATTTTTTTAAGAATATTTTGGATACTCATTTTATTATATAATCATGGAATAATAAAAATTTAATGGTTTATGAAAAAAAATAAAATATAATTCCTTATTGAAGAATGTTACCTTGTATTCGTTTAACTTCAATTAGTTTATACCAACAGACATACTCGGGTGGATATATTCGAACATTTAGGCTTCTGATATGATTATTGGAAATTTTGGAGCTTAGTTGAGTAGATTTTTGGAAAGAAAAAGGGATTCAAATTTGTGAACAAGTGGAAGGAGTGAGTTCAATTTTATATTGGAGGATGAATGGTATTCTTATAAATTTTTTAGAAGGGAATTCCATAAATGTATTCCAATGTCATGTACATATAATAACATAAATAATTGATAAATGGATGATATGGTCGAAAACGTTCCATCCAATTGAATTTGGAAATGTTTCTAGGTAGTTTTGGCCCTTAAGATTAAGGTTTAGTAATTTGTTAGTATGAATTTTACTTTTATTTGTTTTAATTAATTTTTATTACAATATATAATTGGATAAAATTTAATTTCAACAAATTAAAAATTAAAAATTATGTGTATTTACAATATTCAATACATTTTTTCAAATTCAAATCAAATATTTGGAATGAATTTATTTAAATTTAGTCTTATATAGGGGACAACAAATTAGGTTTTTAATTTAAAACTGTCCCAAAGGTTTTTTTGTTTTTATTTAAAATTTCAATATAAAATTGATTTGAATTAGATAAATTAGATTAAATAATATAATATTTTTCTAATTAATCTTTCAAACCATTCAGTAATATAATTTATCTTCATAAATAAATTATACGGAAAAATAGTTTTGAATTAAAATATCGAAATTTTCTCAATTCATCAAAAACTAAAATATTTCAGGAAAATAAGAGAAACTCATCCAAAAATATTTTTAATGTTAATATTTAAAAAAAATGTTTCTCTTTACATGTAATATAATTAAAATATTATAAATTTATTTTGAAAATAATTATGACATTTAATGGCGGTAAAAGATTCATTTATAAAATATTGTTTCTTATGCATAAAATATGTTTTATTATTATATTATTCTTATCAAATCGTTTGGTTTAATATAAAAAATATTTAATTGAATATATAAAATATATATAATCCATTAATATCATTCCCTAATTTTAATATATTAAAATAAAATTCTTTTGGGTTCATATGAACAATTCATTTATATTAAGTTGGTGTATATTTTCATTTCTAATTAATTGTTTACCAATGAATTCAAATTATACTTTTTAAAAAATAATTTTTCATAAGTTAGTTAATGATATTCATAACTTATAATTTAACAGTAATTTTATAACATACTATATAAAATAATAATATTTAACAATACATTGTTGTTTAGTAAAACTCTGTCTTATATGTAACATAAGATAACAATGAGACTTGATGTTGCACACAATTAAAGATAGCTAAATTTTGTGTGAATTGAAAGCAATATAAAATAAAAAATTTATTTAAAATATTAAATATACCATAATGTCTTCAGTGGTTATTTTCTAATAAATAATGTTTACCCTTTTAGAATTTTTCACGGTGTTAATGAAATGTAAAAATTAATTAAAAAATTACTAAGAATAATGAATGAATGGAATGTCACACCCAAAATAGAAAAATGTTTTTCATGTTTCTAGTTATAAAAAAAATATAATATCATTTATAATAAATCTATGGAAACATTTTTATTCCAGACCCTTAGGATTTCTCATGAAGAGGCCCCTCATATAACTCAATACACATACCACCCTCATATAATGTTGTAGCTCCTAGTTAATCAGAAATATGAAACTAAGAAGAGGGGATAAATTTGAGTCACCGTTTTATAATTCCATTAATGATATCTGGATCATCGACCATTTATGATCAACATCCACCCAATCATCTATTCTTATATAGCTATATATAGAAGATAATGAATGAATTCATGGGATAATTAATTTTCACAAGGTCCACCCCCTAGAAGGTGAGTTATAAAGACCCTAATATATTTGGGTCAAGACAAAAGTATATATTTTTCCTTAACTTGGGAAAATTATTACATTAAAATAATTTTTTATCCTTCATACATGAGTGATTTATAACACATACATCACTAGGTTTTTATTTATTATAGATCCTTGATGTTTTCAAAATAAATTCAATCCAAAAATAAAAATATAACCATAATGAATCTTGATTCTTCAAAATCAACATAATATCCTATCTAAGACTACATGATATTCAATAATAACTCATTTTTCTCCTTCTCCAAAATAGGAAATCTATAATATATATTGGAATAATTAGTTTATTAAATTTAAGTACTCGATTTTATTCTCATAACTCATCGATAATTATCTCATAATTCTCCCCAATTTTCATACACTATATTTATATCTTAAATTATGATATCATACATATTTTAAATCCCTAAAAGTTATGTATGAAATTTTAAAATTTTATATTATGGAAATTGTTGGAAATATCTCACTATATTCAATTATCATGTTTCTAATCTTTTATTATATCACATGATTTGAGTCCAAAATTTTTATCTTCAATGTGGTGGTATGCCAAAGAAATCCTAAATTCTCATTTGACTATTCACTAGAATTTTCTGACCATGATCACAAATTATTCCATTTTTAGGTCTGTTCTACTGATCTTCTAAAAATTCTTATATCATGAATCACAATTCATATGTATAAGATCATATATGTAATATTATTCATTAAATATAATCACAAAAATCATTATTTTAATTTATGACAAATTCTCTAAAAATAATATTAAATTTGAGCCATTAAGAACTACATAAACAACATCTATTTTAATTCTCCTCTTATAAAACATTGATAATATCATCTTTGTGATTTCAAAAAATATTTCAGTATCCAAATAGATAAAAGATACATGATATTATAAATATTATTTATAATCTTGAGACTCTTTTATACTCTCAAAATAATTTATGTATGATATATAAAATATTATGTCTCATCCATAAGAGATTAAGTACCATCTGTGAGATATTATGTATTGGAAGGAATAAGTTATGTATGCCTTGGGGAATCTAGTATTTCTTTATATATGATCAGATATATATTAAAAATATCAGTGAAAGCACCAAAACATTATTACATATACTCTATAATATATTACATATCATCATTTATATGTTCTACTCAAATGTTAAAATATTTTGTATCTAGATTAATTCATATTCTCCTTCAATTGTAATCCTTAATTCAAAGATAGTGATTTCATTTTTTCTAAACCATTACTATGATCCTAAATTATAGTTGAAACCAGTACAACCCACCATTATTAATTCCTTGGGTTCTTTAATATATTCTATTAGATTTAATGTCATTGTCAAAAACGCACAACGAAATTCCCCAAATTGAAGGCTTTTTCAAAGATATAAATATAGAATCCACACATATGCATAATGAAATGTTTAAATAAATATCCCACAATTGAAAGTAATTTATTTCTTTTGACATTAAGGATCTATGCATGAACAAATCACACATTACTATCCTTTAAAAAAATAACAACACTGGATTCTACAATTATGTGTGACCACATTTCTGTTTTATTATCCCAATTTTAGAATATTATAATAATTTATATAGGTCATTATGAAATTATTTATGTGAGATGGAATGTCTGAACATGCATATTAATCCTCAAGTCTTGACAATTTTCCTCAGTATAGCCTTGGTGAAAATATCAAAAATATTATCCATCGTGTGGATATATTTATATAAAAATACTATATTTGAAATTAAATGCTTTATAAAATGATATTTAAAATGAATTTATCTATAGTTTTGAATTATAATTTTGTATAACTCAGTTTTAGTTCAATAATCTCATAAAATTCTCAAGGGATGATCTACTCTTACCATAAAGTATTTGGAGTTGCATCTCATCCAAATCATCTTTGTACATGTATATTTTTTAAAATCATACTCAACATAATTAGTAATTAAACTAAATGTATATTTCTTCTTATAATTATAACTCACAATTTTATCTCCCAAACGTAATGTACCTTTGAATTTTGATTTAATTGTTTCCAAATCATTATCAAAATAAAAATTATTTTATCAATAAAATTTCATTTCCTACATCTTCAATAATGTATAACATAACTCAAGGTTACAATGATGCATCTAAAAAATCAATTTGAAGCCAGTATGTGTGATTCATAAGATCCATATGGATTGTATACATATTTTTTCACTACCTGTAAAATATCTATCATCTATTTCAAAAGTTATAGATTTAGTCAAATTATGTATTTTCATTCCTTATGATTCACAAATTTCACTAAAAAACAATTAATAACCTTTATACTAACTATCATTGGTGTGGAATCCAATTAAAAATCATCCATGATATGTTTTTTCATGAATTATGTTTCATTTTATTCATTGGAAGAAAATAATGTCCTTTATTTCAGAATTTACCATCCCAAAAAATAAACTCATCTCTATATAAATATAGGTTTAAAATTGTATCTTCATTTTCCTCTCAAACTCTTAAAAATTACAATCCCCATATTCCATAAAAATGTTTTCATCTACATAGATAATTTTTACCCCATAAGAAAAATGTATAACATCTTCAATATGGGGGATAATTGAATTAAAAAACCTGAGTTAAATTCTTTTCCCAGTCAAATAGATAAATAATATCATTATTTAATTTTAAAATAATCAAATTGAAAAAAGACCAAATGTAATATCTGTATTGTAAAATAGATTATCAGTAGTCGCAGAACTAAACTGATGAAAAACAATAAAATCAGATGTTAAAGTATTTGATGATAAACCAAACATGAAGTATTGGATAAAATTTGGTAAACATTTAAAAAAGGATATTTTTAACCCAAAAAATTCAATAAAAATTAATATTATGTTTTATACCAAAGAAATAGGTGGTTCAATAAGCTAATTCAATGTATCCATGTTTCACATTGAAATATCATCGACCTTTCTTGGATTGGAGAATACCAATGATTATACTACTAAATTCATTAAAACTTATTATTCATTGGTATAATTAGCCTTGATATTATATTTGATCACACTAGTCAATAGAAATTCAACGTACCACATAATTTACAAACCTCACCAGTTATAAAGAAATAAAATTCATAACCCTTTAGTATCATTACTCTTGAAGGATTAGATTTTTCCCAATTATAATGGCCTTTATATAATTAAAATGAAATCCCCACAATGGGTTCTCTTAGTGAAACAAAACGGAAACAAAATAAAATTTTAAACACAGAAATCAATGAGATGGTACACAACTCCATTATGAAAAAATATCATTGTTCATCAATTTCATTCCTCAAATCGTATGTTCAATTTATGGATTATATTTTAAAAAACTCTAATGAAATCATTTGATATTATTCGGGAATAAATAAAAAATAATAAAATGAAACACTCTATATTATAATGAAATAATCATTATCATATGATGAAGTAAATCATAATCAATTCCCAATTGATTATGAAATAAGAGTATCAAAAAAATTATTTAATCATTAAATTATAAGTAATGAACTAATAAATAGAATATAATAAAATTTAAAAAAATTATGTTTATTATTACTTTCAATATAGATATAAATAACATTTATTGAATAAATGGTCAAACACTTTTTGAAAATCACAAATACTCTTGAAACTCAGGAATGGTAAGATTAATAGGAACATAAAAAATATGAATTCCTATTTCATATTATAAATATCACTAGGATAACATCAAATAAACTAAAATATAAGCCTAGTGAAACACATAAGGTCAGTAACTATAATAACCCCATAATGGAAAATTTCACATTTAAAAAAATGTAAAAATTATGAATATCCATCTCAAAATTATCTAAATTTCACCCAATCATTTAATATCACTCCCTTTCTAATTTTCCAAAATAAAAACAGAAAGAAAATTCATATGGCTATGTCATAAAAACAAATGTTATTGTTAAAAATAAACAAGTAGAGAATCTTCATATAATTTTCATAAATTTTACTCCCTTCTTGAGATAAGAAACAAATACATTGGAGTAACAATATTTTCGATTTAGTGTGGATTTTTTTCAAATTTCTACCCATTTTTTATTATTATATTGAGTATTAGTATTCAATAAAAAAATATTTTTCACCCTTTGGAAATAAATTATTCTTCTTACTTAATCATTACATGAAAAAATTTATCTCCCACCTTTTGGGATTAATAAAGAGAATGCTTCAAAGAATGGCTACCATGATAAAACTGTTATATATAAAATAAATATACTTTCACAACATGATTTTATCATTTAAAATCTATAGATGACTTTAACTATTTAAAGATAGTTATTTATGTAATATTAAGAACATTTCATTAACAACTGTCTAAACACTATGAAAATATTAAGCTATTTACATGAGTTATAAAAAATAAAATAACCTCCTCCTTTAAAAGTAATTAGTCAAAATATATCATATGAAAATAATGAAATTGTAAAAAAAATACCCACACTCTATGAAATCAATAATAAAATTAAACATAACATATTCATATGAATTTTATTCAAAGAGTTAAACGAAATAGAAACAAAACATATGAATAAAAATATTTAACTAGTTAAAAAAAGATACACTTTTAAAAAACATACATAGAAAAAATAACGTTTTAAAAATGAAGGAAAAAATTGTCTCTTCACATGAGAATAAAATCATGATTTAAATAGTTCCTCCAGAAGTCAATTGTTGCTATGCTACCCTATTTAGGATAACATTCACTAGGAATAATTATTTTATATATTCAATGAGTATTTGAAATGTTCTTCTCAATGATCATTTGGAAAATATAGCATTTCTGTATGGAAATAATGTGAGATGGTATATGAGTATGATATACTCTATAATAAAAAATGTAGGATCGAATATGTAACATGAGATGCTCAGTTACAAGAGGGGGTGAATATTACTTTAAAAAATTCCGTTGGAACTTTTAATGAAGGTAATGTTTAACTAGGTTAAACGAGATAATTTAAATGACCTCTAAATTCTAACAACTTGCTTCATGACAGAAAACTGATTATGGAAATGAAACTTAAGAAAAGTTAACAAAAAATAAGATTGTACCTTAAATCATGAAGAATATAACTAAATCACAGTACAAGTGTGAGGTGGTATAAGAAAGTTATGCATTCCTTAACAATAAAAATACAAAGTGGAAGACCAGGTAGTAACACTAAAAGTAACAAGTAGAAACTCTTTTAACCCAAAGAGGAGGGTATCCAACAACACTAGATAAGAGGTCCCTTGATTTATAAATTCAAGCAAGTGCTTCTTACCCACACCAGGATAATCCCTCAATACAAAGATCAGAGTCTGTCATGATATCTCCACAAGCCCTCAACAATAAGATAAACGGTAAATCTGTCTTCCTATCCCCGGAAGCCCTCAATTGTACACAACAACAATCAGAGTCGCACGAAGAAAATTTGTACGAAGCAACATTTGAACAAGCCATACAAACATTCTACATGATGCTTGAGAGTTTATAAGAGCCACTCTCTATAGAAATAACTTCAACATCATGTAAGCACAGATGTAAAAGATGTTGTGAATTGTGTTAATCTCATTTCAAATGATCTACAATTTATAGGCACAACTCTAATGGTCAGCTCCCTCCTCTAACGATCATATTTTTCCTTGAATTTCGAAGGGACATGTACACATGTCACTCAATCAATGGTTAGTTGATAACTAAAAGCAGGACATCATTTTATAACTAAACAAGTGCGAATATTGCCAAAATTTTATATTCATAATGTATTTAAGTGAAAGTTAAGAATGTAATTAAATGAATTCAGAGTCTATAAAACAATAATATTTGGATATTGTTTTGAAGGAATTTTGAACCTTAATTCTATGGAATAATGGAGTATGAAGTTCAAGGTAATTCGGAATCGGAATTCATTAGAATTCGGAACATGAACATACAATGTTCAGAGTCAGAGTTCACAAGAATTCGAAGTCAGAACTCATATGAGTTTGGAGTCTGAATTCAGAGTACTCCTAAGTCAGAACATAGAGAAGTTCCTATCCATAATTCATAATCATAATACGAAGTCAGACTTCATGAATTTTCACATCCAAAATTCGGAGTTGAACTTCGTGAGAGTTCGTATCCAGAATTCAGATTTGAACTTCATGAGAGTTCATATCTAGAATTCAGAGATGAACATCATGAGAGTTCATATCCAGAATTCGTAGATAAACTTCATGAGAGTTCATAACCAGAATTCAGAGATGAACTTCATGAGAGTTCATATCCAGAATTCGGAGTTGAACTTCATGAGAGTTCGTATCCAGAATTCGGTGTTTTAAACAGAATACTGCATTTATAAGTATTACATGAGTCCTAGATTTTAGTCTCAATGTGAGTTTTACACGTAAAATATTTATGATATAATCAATGAAATCTAGTTAAGGGTAAATTCCCTGGGGAAAAATAATTTTCCTTAAGGTAGTAAAACAAGAAGTAAAATGATTTTTTCCTCGAAATAAGGTGTTTGTGATTTTCCAAACAAGAGGCATGGTAAAGTTATAAGATAAACCTTATCTACTCAAAAATCTCCCCCTTACATGAAGGAATGGAAACATTATAAGGATAACCTTATTGACTAAAAAATCTCCCCCTTTTTGGAAAGAAAAAACATTTTTACAAAAAAGAATATAAGGGCTTGGAATAAGTTTCCTAGACATTGAAATTAAAGCTTATCTTCCTTTATTCATGGACACTGGTGAATACGACTAACTCCCCCTTAGGATTTGGAACTATAAGGATCATATTCAAGATTTATAGAATGATAATTTTCATTTGAATGTGGAAATCTTCGTAATGAGAAACTCCCTCTTAAATAACCCCCCCCCCTTTACTTAGAAACCATTTTACTTCTCCCTTTTAGATTTTTTTTTCATTCTACCCCTTTGTGATTTTCAAAAATAGTATGAGGGAATTGAAAAAAATGGTACTTACCATATTTTTATAGATAACCAAACAAAGAAAGAATCCATAATTTAATTGAAATTTGATGTATTAGTACAAGAACAAACAAATTCAAAAAAAAGATCGGAGTGGGATTTATTTTTCTTCTTTTTCCATGGGAATTAGCATCTTCACAATGGTCTTCATCTTTTTCACCACTTTATGATCCTCCACAACATGATATTCTAAATATTTGATCCTATATTACAGAGCCTTCAGGGACTCTGTCTGATCCTTCATTAATTCCTCTTATTTCAAAATCCTTTCTTCCATCTCGGTCAGGAGATCCTTCTCTGTTTTTCAAATTTGGACAAAATAACTCAGCTTCCCATTCAGATCATTTACATCCTGAATCAGAGAACATTTTTCTAGACATGGATTTTCCTGAAAACTATTTGTAATATCCTTGATCTTGGCGTTTTCGGTGTCAATGGCCTCATTGAAATCTTCCTGAAACTGATCAATCTCACCCAAACCTACATTTATTTTCATCGACTAGAGAGTCATTTTCCTGTAGGATTTTATGTGTGTCTCATAATTGATATGGAAAGTTTTGTGTTCTCCCTGAATCTTAGCACATCTTTCCATCACCATATATACTGATTTTGGGTTCTTATTCCTGGTGTGCTGAAGCATCTGGAATCTATAATAAATTTTAGGAAAAATTGGAATGGTATCTACCATCTTCTTCAGAGATTGAACAACAAAATCATTTCCTAATGCATATAACTCTGAATCAGGCATTTTACTTGGATATGGTTCTTCCTCTAACTCTACCAGCTTGATTTTATAGGTTCCTCTAGCTTCTTTATTCCTCAGAATTTCTTTTCTTGGGGTATAAACAACCACGTGTTTCCCCTTCTTAGTTTTATGTACTATTTCCTCATCAAGAGATTCCTGCTCACATTCAGATAACTGTACAATTTTATCTTCATAAACCTTTTCATTCTCATCTCTAGCTTCAATATCATCAGGATGAATAAAGTCATGATTGTGACTCTCTTCCTCAGATGGCTTGTTGACATCCTCTTCACCTGTATCATCATCTATAGGAGTAAGAAGTTTAAAAGATCAGGCTTCAGATGTCCGGAGTGAAAATTTCGCAAAAGCACTTTCTTTTTCTTAATACTCTTCAACTTGATTTATCAAATATGCTGTCTTTTCAGAGCATTGAGCTTCCTAAACATCTTCCACAACTTCCTTCTCAGTATCCTTCTCTTTGAGATTTTCTGGAGACATGAATTTCTTTCCCGGAGTCTCAGGCAATGATTCCACCTGGAATGACTTCGGAACAAGGATATTCTCAGATGCAACCATAGAATCCCTCAGAAGTGATGGAAAAATTCTATCCTCTAACATCTTCTTCTGTTGCTTTTTCTCCTTTTCTTGTTTCTCAAGCTCGTAGACAGCTATTTCTTTCAAGGCCTTAGCCTCAGTAGGATCCAAACCGAACTATGGCTCCCCATATTTTCTATTTTGCTTATCCTCCATCTATTTTACTACGACTTCATCAGTGTTGGCCTTCTACTTATTTGGTTTTGGTGGTGCAGATTGAGGTTCTTTAGCTTCAGGGGCTTCAGCTTCAGCTACTACTTATTTGAGATTTCCTTTCTTCTCGTCCTTCATTGAAGGTTCATCCTTTTGAATATTTTTCGAAACGGCTTTTGCCTCATCCCTAGGAAGATCATAAAATTCTTATGTCTCCATGGAGAAAAAAACCATCATTCTCTTTATATTATCATCAATGATAAAAATCGCCTTACAATTTCTTTTCATAGAATTGTAGGAGATCTTGAATGATTCAAGACACCAAAGTATGATTTTGGAATTTTGGGTTGGATACGTAATAATATGAGCTCTTAGGTACCCATTCTTGATGTTTTAAATCGTAATCAGAATGTTCTTTAATAAATTGATTTTCCTTATATTTACAAAAAAATCCATGATGTAAATGACACTTTTCTTAATGGTGTCCTTATCACCCTTCCTCGGTACAATGAGACCATGCACCCATAATTGTAGAATCTGATTGTTGGTACAAAGATGGGAAATCATGGCTGTCTTGACACCATTGAGCCCAAGGCATTCTACAACCTTTGCCTTAACAAAACATCCTTGAACCTCTGGCAGTTTGTGTGAACAGAATTAGGCTTCACCTTCGTATAAGAGCCCTACCAAGCTCAAAACCTTAGTGTAAGAGAGTTTATATGTAGTTCCATAACACTTGAATGAGAATTTATATCTACCATCTTCCATAAATAAGCAAACTGATTCATAGAATTCGATGAGAAGATCCGGATAGACTACATCCTGAGCTGCTGTCTATGAAATAAATACACTTTCTCGCCCATTGAGATTTATGTTCTTGGAAATAATGGAGTCATACTTGTTGAAAATTTTTGGGTGTACCATCCTCTTTCTATTTATTTTCCACTCTGGAATCGGTTTAACTATATACATATCCTTAGAAGGAGATTTTGCATAAATTTGGACTAGAGCACTTCTGAAGAATTCAAAATGGGCTTTCATAGAGAGGTAGAGCTTTGAGACGCAAAATGTTGATAAACGATGTGGTAAAACCCTTTGGGGTCATTTATATAGGTGATGGAAGTGACCTTTCAACCTCCAATTTTAATCTAATAGATGGGAAATAATCTGATCTGATCTAACAGTTGATATGATAGACGCAAGGAAAAATTTGTTTGAATCTGATCTTTTGAGGTTTTAAAAAGAAAACATTCGGATTTAAGAAAACTTTAATCCGAGAAATTTTAAAAGCAAAACAAACTACCAACAAGAAAATGTGATGAAAAAATATTAGGGAGGAATCATTACTTTTAGATTTCTAGGTATATTATTCGTACTGAGAAATATTCTTCTTGGAGAACTTTGGATTCCAAAAAAACATGAATACCAAAAACAAAATTTCACTACAAAAATTTAAAATCTAAAAATTTCCATTAAAAAAATTTCATGTCCGATGATTTTCATTATGAGAATTTCATGTTTGATGATTTTTCATTATGAAAATTTCATGTCCGAAGATTACCATTATGAATATATATGAAAACATTTTACGAAAAAATTTCATTTCGAAAAATTTCATAAACCAATTACTAAAATTTTGAAAAAAATTAATAACATATGTACGCCCCCTATGAATAGAAGTTTATTACTATTATGGGATTTGTTCATAAGAAAGATAATGGAGGAACATTACCTCACGGTTATCATTCTTTACTTCTGTTTAATGTATTCAAATCTATCGGAAGGTAACAATTTTTTGAAATTGTCAGCAAGTTGATCTTGCGTTCAGATAAATTGAAGAATGATATCTCTTTTTTGTGTATGATCCCAAAGAATGTGATGCCTAATATCTATGTGTTTTGCACGAGAGTGGTGTGTATGGTTTTTACTAAGGGCAATGTCACTTGTTTAATCACTCAAAATTTGAGTTTTAGTAAAACTGAAGTCATAGTCTGTAAGTGTGTGTTGGATCCACAACTCTTGGGCACTACAACTTCCAGCTTCTACATATTCAAAGGCATGTAAAATATGAATAGATTCAAGCATAGCAACTGGAGCATAAGTTTCTTCATAGTCTATTACTTCTTGTTGATTATAGCCTTTAGCAACTAATCTATCTTTATTTCTAGCGATGATTCCATTTTCATCACACTTATTTCTGAAGAGAGATTTTACTCCAATAATAGAAATTTCCTTAGGTCTTTTAACCAAGGTCCAGACTTTATTCCTTTTGAATTCATTTAGTTCATATATCCTGGATTTTATCCAATCATCATCAACTAAATCTTTATTAGGGATTTTTTGTTATAAATGGGAAAGGAATTATAGATGTTCTACTTCATTTCATAAGGAAATTCTAGTCCTTATAGGTTGATTGTCATCACCAATGATACTATCACTGGGATGATTCTTTAGAAATAGCTGGTTTGGGTTTTGTAAAGCATGTTCATCAACATAGGGTAAGAAATATTCTAGGGTAAATGTTTTAGAAGTATCTTCTTGAACATTTTCTTTATCAGATTTATTCTCTATCAAAGGTTGATAACCAGCTTCTGAAAACACATATGTGGATATAGGTTGGGTTTGTTTAAAATCAAAAGTATCAGTTTCATCAAATTTAACATGTGTTGTCTCTTAAAAAGTACATTTGTTTTTATCGAAAACTCTTTATGACATAAAATTTGTGGAGTAACCTAAGAAAATCCCTTCTTTAGATTTTGGTGCGAATTTATATAGATTATCTTTAGCATTCAAGAATGAATACCCTGCAACCAAAAACATTAAAGTCGGACAGTCTAGGTTTTCTACCATTCCATAACTCATAAGTAGATTTATTAAGAGAAGATCTAATCAAAACACAGTTTATAGTTTAACAATAAGTACTTACAGCTTCAGCCCAAAAATTTTTGTCTAAATAATACTCACTCAACATGGTTCTAGTTATCTCTTAATTAATTCTATTTCTTATTTCTACAAAACTATTCTTTTGAGGTGTTATAGGTGCTGATAAGTTGTGAGTAATACCTTTTTTACTAAAAAAAAATTTCAAAATTAGAATTTTGAAATTCTCCTCTGTGATCACTATGAATAGTATTAAATGTAAGGATTTTCTCATTTTTAACATGGGATCTAAAATATATGAAATAAAAGAAGGATTCAGACATCTTTGCTAGAAAATAGACCCACGTAAATCTAGTGAAATCATTAACCAATACAAATACATAATACTTTCCCACAATGCTTCCATTTTTTTTGGACCAAAAAGATCCATATGCACTAGCTGTAATGCATCAGTATTTGAGACTTTGCCGACTAATTTAAAACATTATTTTGTTGATTTCTATATTGACAAGGGTCACAAACTTTTGATGAATAAAATCTATGCTCCGGTAAATCATTAACTAATCATTTATTATAATGTATTCATAGGTTCCTATGGTTACAGTGTCATATCCTTTTATGACCTAACCAAGAGTGACCTTCCATTTCACTAAGGCAAGGTTTGTCTTGGATCCTAAGGTCTTCTATGTTTAGGCTGTAAACATTATCTTGCCTACGGAGAGACAGAAATAAATCTTCCTTGGAATTGTGTACTAAACACATGTCATTCCTAAAATTCACAAGGTAGCCTTCATCACATTTTTGGCTTATGCAAATGAGGATGTTCTTAAGACCCTTAACAAATAAAACATTTGAAATCAAAGTCGTTCTAAGAAGAATGATGTTGCCTATACCAATAATTTCTCCCTGATAATTATCACCGAAAGTTACTTTTCCTCCTTTCGTCTTAATAATCTTTTAAATATAGAATATGTTCCCAGTCATATTCTGGTAACATCCACTATCCATGTACCAAGTATTACTTTTGGTAATTTTCCTATTTTCCTGAATATAAGAAAAAGATAGATTTTTGGAATCCAAACTTTCTTGGATCCGAAATTGTTAGATAACAAAATTTTGGGTGTCCACATCTGTTTAGAAAAATATTCTTTATGAAATCCAAGAGATTAAAATCTATTTAAGGACCAATTTTTCTTCAAATGCCAACCGCTTTGACATTTAGTGCCAAAATGGGATCTTGAAGGAACAAAATAGTTTTTTTTTGAAAACTGGTTTTTGGTGATTATAACATACTCCAGTAGTGTTTCATTGATTCTTAATTTGAGAATACATCTTGTCAAAATTTTCCTTCCTAGAGGTAAATTTTGCAAGAAGCTTCATAAGAAAAAATATATCTGATTTTAGTCTGATAACAAAATTGTTATCCTCCAGAATGATTTATTTCGAGTTAGATTTTACCACAAAAACATTTATCATTAAAATAGTATTCATAAAATCTATAGAAATTTCTTCTTTGATAGACTAATATTTCTCAAGGTCATTATAATGTTTTTCTAAAATCTCTTATATATCTCTAAGATCTCTAGAATGATCTTTAATCTATTTTTTAAAAATTTCATCCCTAGTATTTGCCTTTTCCAATTTCATAGAAATTTTATAATTTCTTGCTTTAGGTAACTTGTAAACTATAGAAACTTCTTTATATAAAGGTAATTCATCATTTTATGAGGATGGAGTATCTTTATTAGAAGTGCTATTTTCGGAATAGTAATTCTTATCATGAGATAAATTTGTTAAAGCCTTGGCAGAGCATATCGTGGACATAAGATGTGTATTGGGGATAAAAGTAGTAGTAATGAATCCTATATTTTTATGTGCTGATGAATAATATTCATAAGATTCACTTTATAAAGAATATCCACAGCTAGCACCCTATTAATCATTAGCTTTAAGTCTATTCTTGTGCTTTGATCGATATAATTTCTTCCAGTTCCTTTCTGAATTCCTTTTTATTTTCCTTCTTTTTCATCAAAGGACAATCAGGTCTAGTATGAAATGTTCATTTACATTCATAACACATAACTTCTCCATCTTTCTTATCTCTATAGTCATTTTTTCTTGTACTTACTCTCATAGTTCCTTTGAGCTATAATCTTGTTCTTAATCCAAGCAAGATTAGCTAATTCATTCTCAGAATTTTCTATGTCACAAGATTCTGACTAAATAATTACATTCTTTTACTTTGATCTAGATACTCTTTCTATGGTCTCCACATTCATGTTATTAGAAGTGGTTGTAAAAGAAACTTCTCCATTGCCATTATTCTTCCTGGCATTTTCATCATCTCTCTTTATTTTGGTTTAATGGTGAAGAAGAGTTACAAACAATTCATCTAAGGAAATTTGGGTAACTTTTATGTTCTAATCAATAGATTTCCTATTGGCCTCCCATTAATTTGGAATAATATCTATGATCTTGTATACAAGAGCCTCATCATCTAAACCTTTTTCTCCCATAGATTGTAATATATTCACAATAGTCATTAACCTTTGTTGTTCTTTGATCATAGGTTCTCCATAAAGAAAGTTAAAGCCATGATATTCAGCTCTCAACATAGCTCTTCTGGTTTCTATGAATTCAGATGTACCAAAATGTGTAACATCGCGTTTCTTCAAGATACTGTTTGGAGCTTCACATAATGATATTTGACTATAGATGTTCCTTGTCATGGAACATAACAATGTATTTCGGAATCTGAAATTTGATTGATATTATGATTTCTCTTGATTCGTAAAGGTTCTCAATTCCTTATCCAGAATCTTATAATCCCCAGTCAGCATTAGATAGTTATCAACTCTAGTATTGATAATGAAAGTCTTCATCCTATCACTCTAGTACTCATAATCATTTACATCGAAAATTGGAGGTCTGGTAGGATTTAGATTATCAATAGTACCAACATTTAAACCTCCAATACTTAAAATAATATTTGGCACAAAAACGTGTTAGTAGTATGAGTTTGTAAACAAGGGAAAATATCCTAAAAAAATATTGTATCTCTACGAAAAAAAATCCAAAAAATGTGATTCCAAATAACTGATCTCGAAAAACTATGAATCTGCAAGTTCAATTCCATGAATTCTCTTTTGAATCTAATCGTCAGATTAATTCAGATTGTACCAACCCTCTAATACCAATTGTGAGATGGTATGTGAGTATGATATACTCTATAATACCAAATGTAAGATCGAATATGTAAACATGAGGTGCTCAATTACAAGAGGGGATGAATTGTACATTTAAAATTTCCTTTGGAACTATTAAAGATGGTTATGTTTAACTAGGTTAAACAAGATAATTCACAAGACCTCTAAATTCTAACAACATTCTTGATTCTGAAAAAGTGATTCTGGAAATGAAAAATAACAAATGTTAACCACAAATAAGATTCTACCTTAAAACGTATAGAATCTAACTAAATCATATACAAGTGTGAGGTAGTATAAGAAAGTTATAATTTCCTCAACAATATAAATACAAATTGGAAAACCAAGTAGTAACACTACAAGTAAGAAGTAGAAACTCTTTTAACCCGAAGATGCGGGTATCCAAAAACCCTGGATAAGAGGTCCCTTGATTTATACTTTCAAGCAAGTCTATCTTACCCACACCAAGGTAAGCCCTCAATACGAAGATTGGAGTCTGTCTTGCTATACCCACTAGCCCTCAACAATCAATTAGTCCGGACCACTTTCATCCTATCCCCTGAAGCCCTCGATTTTACACAGCAACAATCATAGTTTCATGAAGAAAATCTACACATTTCCAATTTTGAACAAACCATTCAAATGTTCTGCATGAAGATTGAGAGGTTATAATAGCTTCTCTCTCTAGAAATCACTTAAACAGCTTGTAAGCATAGATGTCAAAGATTGTGTCAAGTGTGCTAAGATCTTTTAAAATGAGCTCTTATTTATAGGAACAACTTCAACGTTTAGCTCTCTCCTCCAATAGTCATATTTTTCCATAAATTTCAGAGGGACCTATACACGTGTCACTCAAACAATAGTAAGTTGATAACTAAAAGCACGACATCGTTTTATAACTAAACAAGTGAGAGCATAACCAAAATCTTATATTCGGAATGTATGTAAGTGAATGTTTTTAATGTAAGTAAATGAATTCAGATCCTATAATAAAAGAATATTCGGATTCTGTTTTGTAGGAATTTAAAACCTGAATTCTATAGAATTCTAGATTTTGAATTTCAAGGTAATTCAGAATCTGAATTCATTAGATTTCGGAACCTGAACATACAATGTTCGGAGTCATAGTTTATGATAATTCAGAGTTAAAACACATAGTAGTTGGGAGTCTCAATTCAAAGTACTCTAGATTCAAGAAATTAGAGATGTTCGTATCCAGAATTCGTAATCAGTATATGGAGTCAAACTTCATGAATATTCATATGCAGAATTCGGAGTTGAACTTCATGAGGGTTCGTATATAGAATTCATATTTGAACTCCATGAGCGTATGTAACCAGAATTCAGAGTTGAACATCATGAGAGTTCATATCCAGAATTCGTATTTGAACTTCATGAGTGTTCGTAACCATAATTCACAGTTGAACTTCATGAGAGTTTGTATCCCGAATTCGGAGTCGAACTTCATGAGAGTTCGTATCCAGAATTTAGAGTTTTAAGAATAATGCTTCATATATATGTATTATATGATTCTGATATTTTGGTCTCAATACATGTTATACACTTAGAAAATTTATGATATAAACAATGAAATCTATGTAAGGGTAAATTTCCTTGGGTAAAGAAATTTTCCTTAAGGGAGTAAAACAAGGGGTAAAATGAGTTTTTCCTTGAAATAAGGTGTTTGTGATTTCCAAAACAAGAGGGATGTTAAAGTCGTAAGGTAATCCTTATTGACTCAACAATATCCCCCTTACATGATGGAAAGGAATATTCATGAGGATAACCTTATTGAATCAACAAATAAAGCACAATTCTTACAAAACTATAATGTACTTCTTTATTGTCAAAGATTTTTCCTTTGTTAAAACATAGTGAAACAATAAGTGGAACCTATTATCATTTTTTATTGATTATTCCAATGTTTAAATGATATATTAAAATCTATTATAATTTAATGTATTAGTTAAAATTTCAGCAAGATACATTTTAATTTTTATAAACATGATAATAATATCTTCATAATAAATTAATTGATGTCTAATGTATTCGTGTTTAACCGAATATATAATTTCTACGTTATTATGAAAATAAATAGTATTTGCTTTATCATATAGAATAATTGATTCAGTAAGACACAATATAAAATTAGTGAGTGTGTTCTACATAAACAATAAATGATCCCAATTACATCAAGATTCCATGTATTTATATTGAGCTGTGGGATGTGAAAATAAATATTTCTTCTTTATAGACTAATGTATTTAATATCCACAAATAAAGATATATATTTATGAATTACTCTGAAAATACTTTATTTAATTTAAAAATTCATCATTTGAATAACATTTTAATTTAATCTCTATTTCAGAGGAATAAAATGTACAATTTTAGATCACCCTTTAATGTAAGATATATTCAATTTTACTTACTTAATATGTGAATTTTTTTTCATGGAATATTTCAAATTAGAATTTTTGTTACAAAATTTCTAATGTACTATACGTAATGAAAAGTAATATTCTCATCATCCCCAAAAAACAATTTTGGATTAACATGTTTTCTAAATTCATAAAGGTCAAATTCACAAGAGTTGTATCATACAGTATTAATACTAGAGTCCATAGATAAATAGAAAAATTTATGAAAATAAATCATGTAATTAAGTTGAGTTAAAAGAGTTTATTCCAATATATGATTATTTGGAAATTCATTAAATTTGTTAAGTTCACTTATCATACTCATCTCAAATTCCCTCCAAAAAACTTTTGAAAAATAATTCATAAGTTTTATTTGGGATGATCAAAAAATAATATCATTAACATTGTTTAATGTAATGATTGTTACATTTAATAATTTATTATTAAAATGTGTGGGATATATAATTAATTTAATAAATCTATTTTTAATTAAAAATCAACACAATGGATCATCATAATATCTTGTGGATTTTTTAATTCCGTAGAGTACCATTGAATCTCAATAAACAAGTTTAGTTATGTTAATAACTTCAATTAAATGTGGTTTTCTATATATAAGAACTTCTTTAATATATCTATTATGGATGTATTTTCATCTATTTAAAATGGTGTAATTTTCTAAGGAACAATGAAACATAATGTTATAAGAAACGACTCAAGTATACCTATAGGGGAAAATTTTCTCCATACTTTATTACCTATTTCTGATTATAATCAGTAGAATATAGACTAGCCCAATTACAAAAAAATTTCATATTCTCATTATATTTTTTTTAAATTTCACATTTTACTATTATTAATGATATATATTTAGGTATCAAACCTAATGAATCCTTTTCTATGATAGGTTCAAAATGTGTTATGAATTTAAGATGATCACATTCATTTCATAAGAAACAACAAGTTCAATTTTCTTGATCTATATCATTAATAATATTATGCTTGTTATGGGTTACAAAGGATGAATGGTTTTTAGATAAAATGTATAGTTGATCCTTATCCACCATATGAGTAACAACTATTAAGATAATATTTAATATTCTAGCTTCCATAAGACTGACTTCCATTAATGTAATTTCTGAAGGATGTGGTTCAACCACCAGTATTAATATATAATGGTTTTCAAAAATATAATCTATATCACATTAATAATACATTTGTTTTTTCAAAATAAGAGGATCAGTCTCCTCATACTTTACATGTGAAATTTTATCAGTTGTATGTGTCCAACATTGCAAGATATGATAAACCAGACTAGTGATTGAGTACGAAGAAAAATTATTTTATTATTATTTAGATCAAATATATGTACATTTTCCTTAGTATTTTATATGAATAAATTACCCCTAAAATATATAATGTATGACGTTTTTGAATTCCTACCATTCTACAACCCATATAGACTTTTATTTAATACTAGTAATTGTAAAACACAATTCATAGTATAATAATAATCACTGATAACTTCATCAAACAAATTCATACCAACACTAATTTCTCATAAAATGGCATAAATTTTTTTTAAAGAGAAATTTTCCCCATTTTATCTAAAAAACATTATTATAGTTTTTTTTTGTGTGGATAAATTGCGAGTAATACATTTTCCCTTAAAAATATCTTTTAAATGTAGAATTTAAAAATTCTCCATCATGGTCACTCTAGATAGCAACAAATGTTATGTTATTCATCTTTGTATAAAATAATATAACCTTTCAAAAAAAATAGATTTAACATTATTTTATTAAAAAACCCATGTATACCTGTCATATTCATTAATTATGAAATGCATGAATTGTTTTCCTTCAATTATTCTAGTTTGGGTAGGAATAAACATGATCTATGTGTGCGATCTAATGATAACCAAAAGATAATATTTATCTAGTTAGTTTCATACTAAATTTATGTTTATTACGATATTATAAACTATAATAGACTCTATCTGAATTAAGCATATTTTTTTTGTTCATGCATTACTATTCGTCTCTTAAAATATTTGCCAAGTTTTAGACATTTACGTGTCTTAAAAATTTATGACAAAGCTTATAAATATCCTAAAACATGCAATGAAAATGTATGTTTTGAAAAAAAACATATTCTAAGTAAATAAATTATAAATTATCATGCCTATTGGAAAATATAATCAAACTCTCTTTACCACTTTTGATGTAATATTTATCGTTCCAAAGGTTCATGTAGTAATTTTCATAATTTCATTATGATTACAATATTGTTATGTTATAAAACCTAACACAAATGTTAAGAATGATTTACTTTCTTCTATACTATATAATTTCATAGATTCGTTATCATTTATTTTAAACAGATGGAAATTGGGTTCCATGTTCCATTGTTTATTCTAGTCATAACATATCATATCTAGAGAATCATTTTATCTTACATTATTTCAATATTTTTCATACAAATGAAAATTTTGGATGCCCTTTTTCGAATAAATTTTTTCATCTACCATGAAGGTTTTATTATTTCACTATCTATAACATATAATCCAATAATATATTAATATTTTTTGGAATTTCTATTTGTATTAGTAGTCTTTAAAATGTTAAATTTAGAATCTCTAAAAGTTAGATCAAATTCCACTCTACTTTTACCCAAATCATTTTTAGTGTCTATCATCAAAAGAATCTCAAATTGCATGATATTACCATTGAGACTTCAATGACTAGGCTTTAAATAATACTTAATATCATCTGTAACTATCTATTTTGATTTATATTATTTTAGAATAATGTAAAAAAAAATTCATTTTTCTTTTCAAAATTTATTTCATTCCCACTGAAATATTGTAATACATTAAAAACCATCATGATGTGTTGTTCTATATATTCAACTAAATATTAAATAATAATGTTAAATGATGGATAATTATCTTTTTTACATCACTCTCCTATTCTCTGTTAACATAGATAATCCAAAATGTTTACTTTTTGATATTATAAAAATGCAATTATTTATTTTAAAATAAGATATTTGACTATATATAATACTCATCATAGGACATATAGAATTTTTTATTACAACAAAGTATGCTGGATATTCCAATTTTCATTCTTGAGAGTTTGGGATATATATTCTTCGATAATTTTTTAATTTGAAATCATAATCAAAATAATATTTTCTTTACAATTGTTAATTAGATTCATCATCTGATTTTGACATATTCATAGTTATCTACCTCATAAATAAGTGGGTGGATTATATTCTAATTATCAATAGTTCGAATTTATAAATCCACTATATACATTTTGATCATTCAACTGAAGAAAAATAATATAAGGAAATTTAAAAAATACCAAGAGAAATAGGTATGTTATGTAGGATAAAGACACAATATATCATATAGAATAAAGAATACTACTCTAATACCAATGATTTCCCAGAAAATAATTTTATAGAAGCTTTATTTTGTTTTTGATTTGAAGTTAAAAACCTGAATTATAACATTTCACCTAGTAATTGAGTTACTAAATCAAAATAAATAAATTTCTAAAAATCAGAGAATTAAAAGGTCAAATACAACATATACATTGGAAAATATAAAATCAGTTGTTATACTAAAAAATAGATAGAAACAAATAAAATAGAGAATTAGTCTATTTGAAGAGAAATGAAACACAATGTATTAGATTAAAAACCAAAGAATACTATAAATGATATATGACCACAAAAAATTGAATTAATGTAATTAATCTCTATTTATCCAAATCTGTAGGTGGATCAATAACCGAATCAATGGAATCCATGTTACCCAAAAATACTTTATTGATCTTTTTTGAATTGACTAATTCCAATCACCACACTATTTTCTTCATTGAGATGAATTCAAAATTAGGAATCTCTATCTTTTGGATGAACTGAGATCTCATTGGTCATCAACATGTTTACTTACCCTTTACATTATTTAAATCCCCATTTCTGAAGTATTATAATCTTATCCACAGAGTCTCATTGATATAAAAGTACCAAATGTAAATCAATTAAAGGGAATATATATATTTATTAAGAAAAACTAAAATTTTTACATCAATGTGAAATATACTATAAAAAATAAAATTTAAAGTGAATAACAATATGACTTAATGAACTGCTTGAATAAGATAAAAAATATTAAAATTATAATATTTTTTTCGATGAATCATTAATATATTTTATAGTTTTATGTGTACAAAATAAGTGAAAATATTTTTAGTAGTTTAGGTTAAATTATCGTATCATTAGAGATATAACTCCATTTTCTAATGAAGGGAACTCCAACTTCTAATGAAGACAATCAGTATAACATCATGATTCTTTGATAGTTTGATTGGTCAGTCAAATCATCAAAACATAGAATTGGAATAGAAAACTATAAAAAATATAACACACTCGAAATCATCAAATCATTTCAAAGACAATTTAATTTGTATTCTGATTTTCGATACATGGATATAGAAGTACCATTAGACTCCAAAAATTATAATAATAATACATGTTATCGTCACATTCACATAATAGTTGTTGTCCTCATTACATTATAAAATTTCATATATTTTATGTAGTTGTCTAGAATAGAATACGAGGATCTATAATCCCATTTTTACCTAGTTCTCTATTTTTTATCATGAATAATAAAAAATCATTTAGTTTACTCACAAAAAAACCTATTCTTCTTATTCTACAAATATAAAAGTGTACACCACAATGAATTTAAAAATATTATATATTTTTAGCTGGAATAACTAGAAAAAATATAATATCATTATGTTTAATAGTAGGTGTAAATTATTCCTAAAAATAAAATCCTTCAAACAAGAAATTATGAATTTCAAACATTTTCTTATTTTTTTTTGTAATTTCTCATTTTCCATTCAGTTTATTTCTTACACCCACTTCCTACTAAAAATTTTACTCACATATTTTCTTTTAAAATGATCCAATGTTGACTTATTTTTAAAATTATATAGACTCTTATTTATAATATCTATCCAATATTTATGTTCAACGGCCCCATTTATTGATTTGTGGATCAATTTGAGAAATAATGGTTGTTTTGTTGTTGCATCCCAACCATATTCTATTATGAACTAGTGTGTTATGATCTCTAATTTTATTTATTGGGTAAATTTTTTTATGTGCCTAAAAAATTAATTTATAATTATTTATAGCACCCTCATCATCAATGATACTATTTTATTCTGTAAAAACCTTTACATGTTCGTTTGTCAGATTTTACTGACTAAATTTTGTAGAATTGAAAATGTCGTCTTCTTCAAAAAATAAAATATATGTTTCATTTTCCTCAACAAAATGGTGTTTATTTATTGCAATAATCCAATAATGGTTGTAATAGGGTTATTTATCCTTTACTAAACCACTCCTCAAACCTCTTCCTATATATAAATATCTAATAAACACTCATTATTAATCATTTTTGTCAAATTATCTTATGTAATAATTTTTTTCTTTATTTACACCAAACATTCAAAATATTAACAAGTTTCACATTTGGATTCATCTAATACATAATTTTAGAAGAATTAATTTTTGATTCTCATATCCACATAAATCAATTTATAAAATGCATAGAAGTACTTATAGAACCCCACTAATGTTTTTTGATTGAATAAACACGACAACCACAGTTCATCCTATTTTATCACCGCCTTTATTTTTTTAATTATGAAATTCCATTATAATATGGTGTGTAAGGAGAAATAAATTTCTTTTTGATCACATACATAGTAAGATAATATTATCATAAATTTTTTGTCTGCACAAATCTAATTTATATTCATATCCTCTTGATAAAAACAGTTAACATTTTGTCAACTTATCCTATAAATAAATTAATGTACCCCAACATTGTGGATTTGTGAATAATGAACATAATATTTATCATTGTTGTAAAATCATTAATGAATGTGGTAAAAGAGATATATCTTTTTGTGTATAAATTTATAATAGGCCAAAAATATCAGAATGAATCAATTAAGGTGTCCTAACATAATATCTATTGAATATTTTAAGAAATGAGAGAACAATATATGCCTTTTTTACTTTTCCCACAAGTAATATACCATTATATATTATATTGGGGAAGGTCCACTAGCCATTATACCTTTGAAATTTTACGTAATAACAACTGAAAAAGGTGTCCATGTCTTCTGTACTATAACAAATTTTAATCTTTTGATCCCAAATAATTAGAATCTTATGCATTGGAATAGGATACCATTATTTATTTCTACCTTTTTAATAAGGATTAAAACATTCAATAAAATTATTATTTATAGATACTTATAAATATAAACACATTTCTTTCATTGAAATGTTTTCTCACACTCACCAAAATTTTATTTATCCCATTAATAAATAATACATCATTTGATTTCATATTTATTATTTAATCTCAATTATAAAAACTAATCGAATTGTTAAGGAAGTGTCATTTCCAAATAGATGAACCCATCTATCATAACCTTGTATGTTCCTAAAAATGAATAATCTCATATCCGGTGGAATTATGAACCACTATAATGAATAAAGGCCCACACATTTAATTTTCTACATCATACAGCTCTATAAGAAGTGGATTCCCATCCTCTTCCCTTTTCTGACACTTCTAATCATTAAAAACATGATTTTTTCCCAATTATTTTTTCCATAAATTAGCCTATACTATTTACTTATTATTCACATCTTTCAAAAAAATCTAGGCAATCAAATCCATTTTGAGAATGTAAAACAAATAAACCATTATTCACAGGTTTCTTCAAGTTAGTTTCATTATATTTTTCATTGGATATCTCCCAATAAATTCTTACCATCTACGACTATAATAAAAATACATTTTAAATAAAAAAATCATTATGCCCATAAAATAAAAAACACTACAAATAACATTTATAACCAAAACTAATAAAAAACTAGAAGTATATTTTTTTAAATCAAGTGTTTATTTAAGCGAATTTTGTGCTATTTATTCCTTTTATTGAAGAATAATAACTTCCTACAATTTATTAAATCCCGTTGATATAAGTTATGGTTTTTCATGATTTTTCTTATAAAAAATAACTAATTTTTATTTAAGGCATACACTATGATCAAAAATAGAGATTATTTTTTGGGCTTTTGAGGAGTATGTTTTTTCTAATTTCATAGGATAAAACTAAGAAAGTATTTATTCTTTTAAACTAATTTTATATTTTCAAATATAATTTTCATAAAATTATTTTATTATCAAGACACCTTGGTTATACCATATGTAACTCCTCCTTATTTTTAGAAACTTTTCTTTAAATACCACTAAATATTGGCATTATTTTGAAAATCACGCCATCAGATGCATTATTTTTTCAATGTAGTCCCCATACATCTAGGGTAATTCACCTTTATGTTCATTTTTTAATCAATTTGATTATTTTCATTGGTTTTGGGTTTTATTCAATATAATAATCAATATTATCTTTAAATATGAGTTTACTGTATGCCTTTTCACCCTCTTCTTAACTAAATGATATTATATTTCAATTTTAACAATGAAACATAATATTTCTAAGTCATTCAGTATTGTCATTCTCATAGTGAGTCTTTATAGTTTTGTTTTCCTCCCTTTCATACTCAACATGCTTCTTATTTTGCAACTTTTGAATCATTTTTTGGATTCAATAAGATTCCTGGTTTCTTCAGACCACATATTCAATCTCTTCATAAATTCACTATAACTATATTCAAAATAAAGATGTTTTTTCTCTGAACAACATATTAAAAATTTTCCCATTGAATAATGTATAATTAATTTTATAGGCTTATTTCCATTATAATCTTCTTCTTTTTCATTCATGATATTCTTTAAAATGGGAGACATTATTCTCTCAGAACCTTAATCCTTTTTCAGATAAAAATCATCATAGTTCTCATCTCCCTATTACATAATATTAATCTATTTTATATATTTAAATACTATTTCTATCTAATATATAATCATTCACGTGAAAAAAATAATTCTTTAATATTGGAAAAAATAATAATATTATGATGTTTATAAAGAGAAAACACATACCAATCCTCTATAAATGAAATCAATACATCAATAATATTTGAGAAATTTGAAATTAATGTTTTAAAAATGGCTAAATCGTCCAATATGTATTGTAACCCTAGAATTGTTCTTTCAATTTCATTAACCTGGGTGAATTTTTCTTCAAATTTTTCAACATCATCTATCCTCACAGCCTAAAACATTACTATACATGTTCTTATCTTTTGTACCATTAAATTGTGATTTCCTTAAATGATATTTCAAATTTTGTATCATATTTATATTCTAGATCTATGTCTCAATACATTTATAAACACATGATCAAATAATTACATCAGATCTATTTGAAGAACAAATGAAGAAATAAATGATCAATAATTCACAAAAAAATGAAAAAAATGGGAAAAACAAAAGAACGTGATGAATATGAAAAAATGTATTTTTGATGTTCATGATATGATCCCTACATCTAAGGAGAGATATAACTGTTCACTATTCATGAAAAATAGTTAATATATTATAATATCAATGTTTCTCATGCACACATAGAGAACTTTAGCTTAAATGAGCTCATAATGCTAGTAGTGGAAATATGCGACAAAAGGCACAATAATTTTACATTATATTGTCTTGTGATTGGAATACTGCAATGATAAAATGACGTAGCAGTTTATCATGTCCCATGGAATTATAGTTCCATTTCTATGAAAAAAGTGATTTAGAGATCTAGAAAATGCTACTATAGTAAGTTCAAACTATTAATGTTTTATATCAATGTAATGAGAGTTTTTCCTAGTGCATAACTGGGGTCACCATTAGTTGGACCAACATCATCCCATAATTAAATAAACAAGTCCTAAAATATCCCACTTAGAGACAAATCTAATACAATCATGTTCAACGATGCTACTAACAATGATGATGTACATAATCTGAGCTCATCATCCACATTAATCATTAGTTTGTGCATTCCATTCAAAGAATCAATTTTTAGTTGATGTTTCATTAAATAATATATTTTTAAACTTTTCATGCTCCCAACTATTTCCTTTAGTTCCTAATCTCACCATTTATTCATCATTGAAGATCAATAAAAGCACAAAAGCAGATGAACATCTCTATCTACATCATATGTGTCAAATTGTCTACTAAGGTTGTGGTTCCATGAATGATTTTCACTATCATCGTCCCATTTTTTATCAATCCCCTAATAATATTGTAATAAAACTATATATTATTTAGTCAGACATGAAATATTGTGCACTTTACGAGATGTATGTAACTTTTACTTTCGCATTGAAATATATCTTCAAAGCACTTTCTAACTAGTTTATCTTAGTAGTTATTAGCCAAAATATCCCCTAACCAGATTCTATTACAGCAATGTATTCTTCCTCTAATGTAGAAAATGACACTTACTTCTAGAATTATGTTATCAATGTCACTATAGATCATCCATTAGTATACTCATATCCTTTGGTACTCCTCCTACTATCAAAATAACCTTAAATTCCATCATCCAAATACCACTGTAATGATTTTCCATTCCCAAAAAATAGTAATACATCCCATATTCCTTCAGAATCCATAGTATCCACTTCACATATTTCCAATATTTTTTTCTATGGAAATTCATATACCTTCACACAAATCTAAATAGTTTATAAATATAAGGTCTATTACATAGAATAGAAAACATTAAAAATCCAATAGGTGATGCATTTGGAATGTTTTCTCTGTACTCAACCTCTTCTTCCATCTTTATTACTTACTCCTTTCAATTATTGAAATGGATTTCCAAGGGAATAGAATCATGATTTACTTTTATCATACCAAATCATCTCGGATCCTTTTTAATGTAGTTATTCTATGATTACAACATTTTTCCAACATTGGGGATTCTTTAAGTGGTAATCTCAAAAATTATACTAGCTTCTCCGGAATAATTAATCTCAAAATCCTCTACCATGTAGACATTCATGTTATCAATCCTCTATATTTATTCCCCTTTAATGACCATTTAATCCATATATATAATCAATATAATATATTCATCACCAAAATACATGATGTAAAACATTGACCAATAATACACAATTTGTACTCAATTTTACACATGAATGCATCTGCCCATTTATCCCACTACATGGTTTCCTTTTTTGATGCATATAATCTATTCTAGATTTTTTAAACCAGTAATTCCTTACCTAAGATAATATATCCCTCTTTATCCTATATATAAATGCAATCCTCTATATAATCATTATGTAAATACACCTTATAATGAAGTTACTCATGTTTTTTGTATTTTTAAATAATAATATTGAGAACCACTCGAGTTATAGAGAGATTCACTTCATTTGAGAAAAAATCTGTTAAATACAAACCATACATGTATTAAAATCATTTCACCACTAGAATTTCCTCATAAATCCTTTTATCATAATATCATTCCTCGACCTAGTAAACCAGTATATCTTTCAACTATTTCATTCCATTCATAATTGGTGTTTCATCCCATGTATTGTTGTCATTTAATGGTGAAATATCCTCTATCATATTCATCACACACATTTTCAAATAATTAATTTACATTTCGTATTTAAATCATTTTGAATCGCCATCCTTGGTAGATAAAATATATTATAAGGGCGAAAAATACCTCAGAATAGGTACTCCCACATTTTTTAATCTTCTCAACTCCAATTAAGTAGTATGATATTCTTGATCTAAGGTAACATACTATATTCAATATCCACATGTTAATGGTACATTGATACATTATTCCCAAATTCAAATTTATTAGCATTTTGATTCTTGTAAATGAAACCTTCAATAATATCACATTCGGTCTTCTAATTAAAATCTACTTATTATAGTATAGTAATCAAACTCTTTATCCCCATAGCCAATAAATAAACATGGCTTGGAAATTGCGTCAATATTTTCTCATATATCAGAGTTTATATAAACATTATCCAAAGAATAAAAGATTATTAAGGGATGTGGGTATTACCGCTACTCCTAACTAGATAACCTCCAATAAACAGTCTCTCATTAGTACAAATAGACTCTTGTTTATGTTAAAAACAAATATATTCACTTCCACTGCCCAATGGTATTTGGGTAATCGCAAGTGCAATCTCATACTCTTGGAGAGTTCACTTAATTTCATATTCATACTCTCAGCTACATCATTCAAATATAATGTTCCATTAATAATCATTTCTGAGTGAATTAAAAAATCATAAGAAAAATCATTAAACTCCTTAATTCCATACACTCTTCCAGTTTCACATCACAAGAATTTTAGCATTGATCTCGATTCAACCCCTTCCAAAGTTTTCTACTTCTAAAACACTCTATTTTCTTCTTATTTTTCCTTTAGAATGTAAAACTATACATTTCATGTTAATTCATCAACATATGGCACAATATATAGTTTCCCTTAAAATGAATTTTCTGGTGAATGCCCTCAAACATCCGGGGGCACTAAGTCAGGATTCCCAACCATCGGTTTTATAGCGACCGGACCATAGAAATATAAGAGTTGGTGTATGATAATAATTACATTAGAATGACTATAAAGAATCAATCTTGGATGGAATGATGATGTTAGTAGTCTTGGTAAACTACATAAATATATGAGTCTTTTTTAAAAAGAATTAACTAATTACAAATTTATTTTTTAATTCATTATAAATATAAAAAATAGAGGATGACTCTAATCCATCATGTACGTGTATATATATATTTTATTGTAAAATTCCTAGATTCCTAGGGAGAAAATCACTAAAAGGGTTGTCTCAAATTTTCTATATGGGAAATATATTGTGGAATCAGTAATGAATGAATGAAAATAGTTTATATGGAAAGGTAAATAACTGATTAAAAATTCCATGTAATCAACAAACTAAATGGAAGTGTGTAAACAATAAAAAAACATAATAAATGTAGACATGACATTCAAATCAATAGATAATGAAAAATAAATATAAAAATGTATGAAATGGAAAAACATGTAATCAAAATATATGAAAATGAAAAGTATTCATATAAATGTTAACAAAAAATTAGCATGGAGGAATAATAACTAAAACTAATATGATGAAAATTATTTCTTAAAGGGAATCAAGCCTATCACACATAAAACATATACCTCAATACGTTTCACAATATGTGTTGGACTCCTCATGTATTAATCATGTTTTAATTATCACAAATCCTATTCAACCTAGTTCACTATTGTAATTATATCAAATCATGTGTATTAATGTCTAAAGTAGTCTCATGATTTATGAAGAGCCATTCAACATCATAATTGCTGTATATTCAGTTTACTTACATTATACTATTTTTAATCTACTCTCATAAGAACTTCTTTGACAATTGATTAAGTCTAATACATTCTATTATCATCGTTGCTTAAGTTAGAACATAGTTAAATTAAAAAGATTGAGACATTGTGAGTCTACCAGTTGTTATGTCTTTCTGGCACCATGAAGCAGACACCGTGATCAAGACACAGTGACCATGAGACACTGTAAAGAAGACACCATGAACAAGACACCGTGACCACGAGACACCCTAAAGCAGACACCGTGAACAAGACACTGTGACCATGAGACACCGTGAGGAAGACACAGTGAACAAGACACCGTTACCACAAGACACCATGATGTAGACACTGTGAACAAGACACCGTGATTGTTACACAGCGTGACCGTGAGAAACTGTGACCAGAAGACACCATGATCCATCTAGACACCATGTGAAGGATAAATCATTACCATTACTTATTGTGACACCGTTTCATAAACTATTTTTTCATCATTAAATTTATTCTCTAACGGTCATATTTAATGATTTTAAATGCACTGACATAATTAATGTTTCATTATAGACATATAATCTAACAGTATGAGGTATGAGGTGCGATATCCATGCAACATGTCGGCTCCAACACATGCATTCCAAGAAAAAGGCAATGTGTGGCCATGAATCATGCATTGTGACACAAATCAAGGCCATGAGAACCTTAAAGTAGAATACACATAGAGAATGTTTCAAAAGAAAAAATCCTACTACATGCAACTCGTCACTTCTGAAGAACACAAGAAGAATTTTTGAAGATTGGAGAACATCTTCTCTCTTTTGAACCTCACGAAGAACAAAAGCTGAATCGTGACACTCTGTTTTATAGAAGAGGGCTTGAGATTTGCATCTACTTCATCTCAGGAAGTCCGAAGCTGGAAGGACTAACACTCAGAGAACTTCTAAACCCATCTCGATATTTCAGCTCTGTTGTGTATCTGTTTATTACCATTCGAGCTGAGTGTGATCCTAGAGAACCACACACTCTGTCTCCAGCATTAAACTGAAAGTTAAAAGATATCCTTATTCATCCATTATTTTACTCTTCTGTATACCCACAGATAAGTGTGGAAGAGGTCCCTGTGTGGCTTGGTTATTTTGTACCCATGAATACTATAGAATAGGTCCCTGTGTGACTTGGATAGTCTGTGTAATATTTTTTACCCCAATCCAGGGTGTAGATCAATGTTTATTATATAAAGTTCATGGTGATAGTTGATCACCAAGTAGAGTGGATTAGGTCCCGTCTTGAGACGGAACCACTTGTTTCATATCCGTTGTTCTACTTAAATTAGTCTTCTCTGTTTTATTTCATTACTATATAATTCAGAAATCATCTAATTTTACATTGATAGTTAGTGTTGGAACGAATTTATAACTGTATTTTCATATTAGATTAACTTCAAAAGAAGTATTAATAACACAAATTATGATTACTGAGAATTAATAAGTCTTCTAAGAAGATACTCAAACAGTCAAACTCTTATAACAGTATAACCATGATAAACTAGGCTGTATTTAATATTTGGGGAATCCTTTTAGAAATAATTTTTACAAAAAAAATTATAGTTACTCAATTCACCCCTCCCCTCTTGAGTAATCTACTCCGACCAACATTTGGTATTAGAGGAAGGATTATTAAGACTCTGTGCAATCTTATTCAACAGTGATTGTAGTTGAACCTTAAAGATCTATAAATTTCTAGCTCTTTTAAAGTAATAAATTACTATAGATAATAGATTGGAAGTTGTTGCAACCAATATTCCACCATTCTTTATTGGAACCAATTATTCCCAATGGAAAATTAAAATGGAAATGCATTTATAGAGTATGAGTTTTGAAATTTGGTCACCCATTATAGATGAATACAAAATTCCTGCTACATATAGTATCACATGGGATGAAGCTACCAAAAAAAAACATAATAACAACTACAAATATATGAATTCATTATACTACTCCTTATGAGATGTGGAATTCAATAGAATTTCTACTTGTAAAACCACCCATGAAATTTTGGATACCATGTCTCTTCCATATGAAGGAACATCTAGTGTAAAAGAAATGAGACTTAATACTTGTACCATCAAATATGATAATTTTAAATTGAAACCTGATGATCCTATTTCGAACATGTATCTTAGGTTCAATGTGATTGTCAACAAAATGATTTCTCTTGGATGAGATATCACTACCATGGAACTGATCTTGAATATCCTTAGATTTATACCTAACTGATGGAGGGGAACATCTGTCATTATTATAGAATCATGCGACATCATCAAATTACTTGTTAAAGAACTCATTTTGAAACTGATGATGTATGATGATGAGATAAAGATCACTAAAGAGAAGGATGAACCAAAGAGGAAATTTGTTGCACTCGAGACCACCACCACTAAGAATAAATAAAAAGGGAAACATGAAAATTTTGTCAAAAGATCCACTAGTGAACAATCATCATCTGATAGTGACGAGGAGATCAATCAACTATCCAGACAATTCAAATGATTTTATTAAAAGAATAAATTTTTCAGGAAGCCTAATTTCACGGGAAAATATGACCAAAAATGAAACTGGAATAAGGAAAGAAAAAGGAGTGACATAACTGATGAAATTGTCTACTATGAATGTAAGTGAAAAGACATATAAAGGCTGAATGTCCAAAGATCAAGTACAAAAATAAATATGAGGACAATGATAAGAAGTACAAAAAGGAAATGAAAGAAACTTGTAGTGCTTCTGAGTATATTTCAAGATACTCAATGACATGACACGATGAACATTCCAACAAACCCAATATGTGTTTTATGAAAAACACACCTGAGGTAACACTGGACTCTTCTGTATATAACTCAAATTATTCTGAAGATAAAAGTGACTCTGATAATATGATTAATGAAGAAATGTTTGAATACTATAACATGCTTGAGGAAACATGGAATGAACTAAAAGACAAATATAAATCATTAATGAAACACATGATCTTACCATAACCATTAAATCTGAACTCACAACTGAAAAGTAGAAAAATGCTACACTGCTCAAAGAAAATAATTAATTAAAAATGTCTAATTTGAAATTAACGAGTGACATAGAAAAGTTAACTAATGGGAAAAATACTCTTACCCAAATGTTAGGAAAATATATTTCCACTAAATACAACACGAGAATTGGTTATCAACCTCATAAAATAAACCTTGGTAGAACAAATTTTGTTTCAAGTTCTAGGACATACATTTTTTCTTCCTGTTCTGGACTCAGATCAACTAATTGAATCCATGATACATATTCTGTTGTATCTGGTTTTCGTGGACCAAATACAGTTTATTTTTCAAATACATTACAAAATGCATATAGGGAACCTATTAGGAAAATATGGGTTCCTAAATCAGTTATTACTAATATTAATGCACCCAAAAAAAATATGGGTACCAAACTTTATTTTTTCATAATCTTTTTGAAGGAAAGTAGGTTAAAGATATATCTCAAAAGTATATGGTAATTGGATAGTGGATGTTCAAATAACATTACAGAAGACTAATCATGCTTCAAGAATCTGATAAATGTAGATGTAGTACATGTCACATTTGGTTACAATTCCAAGGGAATGATTATTGGCCTCGCCCAAATCTATAACTCTAACTCAGATTTAATTTCTAATGTACTATTTTTTTATATTTTAAAATAATATCTTCTTACTATCTCACAATTATGTGATGATGGATTTCATGTAATATTTGAAAATTATTTTTGTAATGTCTTTAATTTTAAAGATGAATTATAATTTTCTACATTAAGAAATGAAAATGTTTATTCTGTTAATTTAGATACTTTAGCATCACAAAATGCATCATGCTTAAGTGTATATCAAAATGAATCTTCGATCTGGCCTAGTAGAATAAGACATTGTAATGTTCACTCCATTAGAAAGCTAAATAGAAAACGCCTAGTTAAATACTTACCCAAAATTGATTTTACAAATGAAAAAGTCTGTAATCCTTGTCAAAGGGAAAACAACAGAAGGTTTCCCTCAAACCAAATAAAGAAGTATCAACTTCTCAACCTCTGGAATTGGTTCACATGGATTTTTTTGGACCATCTAGAGTTTGTAGTTTAAATAGTAAAAACTATGTTTATGTTCTTGTAAATGAATATTCTAGATATACTTAGACATTATTTATGGCTCACAAAAGTGAAACCAGCACTTATATTACTATGTATGCCAAGTCTGTATAAAATCTTATTGGACATAGAATTAAATCCTTAAGAAGTGATCATGGATGTGAGTTTGAAAATAATGAGTTTGAATCCTTTTTCCCAAAAAATGGTTATAGTCACAATTTCTTTGCCCCTAGAACACCTCAGCAGAATATAGTTTTAGAGAGAAGAAATAGAACCATGAAAGATATTTCTAGAACAATGCTTAGTGAATATGACCTACCAATTTATTTTTGGGCTGAAGCAGTTAATACAGCATGCTATATAATCAATATACTATTGATCAAACTTATTCTTAAGAGGAATCCTTAGAAATTATGGAAGAATAGAAAACACAAGGTTAGATACTTCATAGTTTTTGGTTGCAAAGTCTATATTCCTAATACCAAATATAATCATGACAATTTTTCATCCAAAAGTGATGAAGGTATGTTTTTAGGATATTCCATTTCTAGTAAAGCCTATAAAGTGTTCATTAAAAAATTATATGTGTGGAAGAATCTATTCATGTCCAATTTGATGAAACAGATCCACATGAGCCGAAAACCAGCCTAGAGAATCTGGAGGATAATGTATCAAATCTAAATATCAATTCCAAATCCTCAAACTCTTCTATGATAGAATCTGTGAAAACAACCAACACTATAAATTCCTTAGAATCAAGTCATAATGAACCTAAATCTGTTGATGAACCTATAGTCCTTCTTTTTATAGAACTATTATAACCCTCAAGAACCATCCTTTAGATGTTGTTGTTAGAGACATAGACAAAGTAACACAAACTAGAGATTCTCTTAGAAATAAGGTTGAACATCAAGTCTTCTTATCACAACATGATACTAAAAACATTAATGATTCTATCAATGATGAATTTTGGGTGATGGCTATGCAAGAAGAACTTATTCAGTTTGAAAGGAACAAAGTTTGAATACTTGTTGAAAGACACAAGGACACATTCACCATAGCCACTATATCGGTATGTAGAAATAAGGTAGACGAAGCTGGTAACATTGTTAGAAATAAGGAATGATTAGTTTCAGAAGGGTATAGTCAATAAGAAGTAATTGATTATGAGGAGACCTTTTCACCAGTATCCAGACATAAAGCCAATAGAATCCTTCTTCCCTATGCTGCACCTTTGAATCTAAAACTATATCAAATAGATGTCAAGAGTGCATTCTTAAATGGGTATATAGATGAGGTTATTTTTGTTAAAAAAAACCCCTGTATTTACAAACCACCATTTTCCAATTCATATTTTTAATCTATTGAATGCTTTTTATGGTTTAAATCAATCACCAAGAGCTTGGTATGATAGATTGAGTTCATTTCTTATTTCCAAAGGTTTTACAAAAGGAATATCACATCCTACCCTTTTTATAAAACGAATTTATAATGATGTTTTAGTTGTTCAAATATATGTAGATGACTTTATTTTTGGATCTTTGAAGAATTCTTTATGTGTTGTTTTTTCTAAAATGATACAAAATGAATTTGAAATGAGTTTAATGGCTGAACTAAAATTATTTCATGGATTTCAAATTATTCAAAATAATGATGGAATTGTTTTATCCCTAAGTAAATATACTAGGGATCTTCTAAAAGTTTTTGGATTGGATATAACTAAAATTAGTGACACACCCATGAGTACCACTTCTATGTTGTACTAGATGAAGATGGAAAATCTGTTGATCAAACCACTTATAATGGAATGATTGTAATTTTACTCTACTTAACTACTAGTAATCCTGAAATTATGTTTACTGTGTGTATGTGTTCTTGTTTTCTAGCAAACCCCAAGGAATATCATTTAAATATTGTATAGAAAATTTTCAAATACCTCAAGCATACACCCAATCTAGGAGTGTTTTATCCTAATGGAAAGTCATTTAAATTAGTTAGTTATTATGATGATGACTTCGGTAGCTGTAAGTTAGATAGAAAAAGAACCTCTTGAGCATGTCACCTTATAGGCAAGTCACTAGTATCATGGTGTAGTAAGAAACAAAATTTTGTTGCATTATATACTATAGAAGCTGATTAGATAGCTACTGGCATTTGTTGTGAAATTTGTTTTTGGAAGAAACACACATTACTAGATTATGGATATCAATTCATATATGTACCTATAATTTGTGACAACACAATTATATTACCATCTCAAAAAATCATGTTTCACATTCTAGGAAAAAGCACAACGATGTAATGAATCACTTTTTGAGAGATCATTATAAAAAAGGTGATATCACTTTGGAATTCATTGGTACTGAATATCAACTTGCTAATTTATTAACCAAACCATTAAATTCTAAGAGAATATACCACATCATACCTGAACTAGGCATGATAACTCTCAAATAGATACCTTACTTATTACTGTTTCCGGTATTACTGTATGGTATCTTACTATTTCATGTTTAAGGTCTCTCAACTACTGTTTCATATTACTTTCTCACCATAATAATCAGTTATTGTCTCTCATGTTTACTGTCTCACTGTAAAGTTCATGTTTACGGTCTCACATTTAGTATTCTGCGATAATTCTCTAAAATTTAATGTCTCACTGTGACACACACTGAGATGTTCATTCACTGTCTCACCATAACATGTGTTTACCATCTCACCATAATGACTATACATGGTCTCACAGTAAAATTTCATTATAATTTTTTTTTGTAAAAACTCGTATAGTGATAAATATTCATTTCACCTATTTTGTTTTCCCACAATTTTATTTTTTCATCATTGGGTATTCCGAAATGTTAAAATAAAGAATATATCACTCGATTATTCACTCGGGGTTTTTTCTATATACTAAATTTGAACCCTTCTGCAACCCTATAAATCTTCTCTCTCTTGAACCATCAGTGAATTCCATGAATGAAACGTCCTTCATCATCGACACCCAAGAAGCACAGCTCAAAGAAGAAAAAGATTTCCCCTAACCTAACTCCCAAAAGACCTTTAAATCCGAATTTGGTAAACCATATTATTCTACCTGAGAAAGAGATTTACCAAAAATGGATTCTATCTAGTGGGTATCTAGTATTGAAATTGTTAGAAAAACTAAGATGGTTAGAATGGTTTGAGATGGATGATACACCCATTTTCCCTATGTTAGTGGATCAGGTTTACTAGTACGTACAGTTCTATTCTGATTCTGGTGATAGTTATGTTGTAAGAAGCTAGGTCAACAGCCATAGATTCTCATTCTCTTTGAGGTTATGGGTTGCATTCATTAGGATAACCCACAAAGGAATCATTGAGGATTATCATATAGGACCTTCACCTTCAACCGATTTATTTGATTTAGAATATTCATTGAAAACCTTAACTGAACATGGCACCCAGAGTAAATCCATTGCTGTTGAACTCGATGGAGAATCAAGGATTATGTTCAACTTTTTAAAGAATTTGTTTAGTCCCGGAAATGGTGATTTTTCTATTTTAAAATATCTTGATGTGTTTTAAATCCACCTTATCAAAAATGGGCATAACATCAACCTGTAAAAGTATATCGTACACCATATGAGTGAGCTGATCAAAGTCACATCCATGTCAACTTCTCTATTTTACTCTCAGTTAATCTCTATGATGCTTCTTTCCAAAGGTATGGTTAGACCTACTGGTGATGTTATTAAGGATTTTTGAATTCTTCCTTTCGAAATTAATCATCATGATGATTAAAATTAACTGGAATCCTTGGAAAATGGAATGGGTGGAAGACAATGATTGAAATTATGAGAAATTCAATCTTGTGGAGTATCCCTCAAGACAAATAAATATTTCCGATCCTTCTTTGGAACCAGATGAGATTGTTGAGTATCCTGAAGAAGAGTAATAAGAGGTTGAAGTACCACTTAGGTAAGTTGTTGAGGAAGACAAGACTACTGTTCCTCATGAAGTTCTGGAAGAATAATTCCCTGTTCTTAATGAAGCAGTTAATCATGGAACTCAACTCGAGGCTGAAATAGAATCAGTTGTCAATGAATCTCAAAATAATTCCATGGAAGAGCCTATAGTGGAAGAGTCACCATTTTTTCAAGAGATAAATCTTGAGGAACTCCCAGTTGAACAATCTGTTCTTGAAATCATCTATTCAGCTGAAGAACGGATGGAGCAATCTTTTCAGCTAGCTAGACAGGAAATGAGTGAGGAACATAGAGCTGAGTCTGTGGAATTAGACCGAGATTCTAAGCCTTTTATTCCAGAGAAGGAGGAACCTGTTGAGGGGGATTAAACCCCAAATATTGAGTATATTTAATCTTCACATCCAACCAAGTCATGTCCTATAGTCACTTATTATAAGTTCCCCAGTTTCTATGATGTGGAAGACTCTTAGCAAGTTTCAGCAACTAGCCTTTATGTTTCTTATATATTCCAGATAAAATCAATCTCCAATATCACACCTATGAAGGAACCTGAGCCTATACCAGTCCCTATTCATGATCCTTTATCTGAACAACCATCTTTTGTGAGTAAGGATGATCTGAAGGAATTTGGTGCTACCATATTGTCTGGTGTTGAGAAATTCATTAATACCCAACCTCTTTCTATAACCAATTTATTTGAGATTTATTCCCCATAGTTATTGGAGAAAATTATATGTAAAATACAACCTAAAATGCTTCCTGAGATTCAAGATGTAAGAGTTGGAAATAAGATACTCAGCAATGAAGTCAAGACCCTATAATGTATGGTTGAAGACATGCAGAGATAGATGCATTTGAGATCTCTAGAACCTACTGCTCCTCCTATAGAACCTTCTGCTCCTCAAATCCCACACATTATTGTGTCTCAGATTCAATCTTATGTAGCTTCCTTAGATAAAGAGATCGATGAAAGGAACAAAAAAATTGTGAATGAAATGATAAAGCTTGTTTCTATTCTTAATAAACTCACTGATGTGTAAACATGGTGCCTTCAAAAGGTGCTGAATCATCTCAAATATCTAACAAAATATATCAATGCATCTAAATCATCTAGTCAATCCTCTAAACCCTACATGGACTATGGTCTGCTCAGAACTGTAGTCAATGAAGAGCTTCAGAATGTTCTCAGTGGTTTCAATATGGCATCTCTATCTGAAGTTGTCAAGAACAATGATAGAGTTTTGGACCTAATACAAATCCACTGAAAAATTTCTAATGATTCTTATAAAAATATTTGTAAGAATGTGGATTTTTACTAAAATAGAATCTTCTCCATGACCGATATGACAAATCATTTCAAGTATCTTGTAGAAAATATGTGGATTCCTATTGTGACTCAAGCTTTGAAGACCCAAGTCCAAATGCCCAAAGAGTTTACCTGATTATTAGACAACTTTATAGAGAACATGGTTGATTTTTAGAAAGCCATGTAGTATGGTGGAGTGATCATTACAAATTTCATCAAACTCATGAGGCCCTATCTTCATGTCCAGAGTCAACCATTGTTGCACCAGCGAGTACACTTCTAAGACATGGGTTTCTTACCTTTACTTCTAATCTAGCCTCCACCACTATGTCTGCCAGCCATGCACTAAGTCAGATCAGTCATGTGCTTCTTGATTAATAACTACATGGATCTTCTACCTCTCCTACATTGGCTTTATCAGACATTGAAGGCCTTCTTTTACCCTCTTTATCAATCACGTCACTACCTTATTCTACCTCGACTACTGCCCCTATGGATCCTTCTTCTTCCACTCTCACTAAAGGAAAAGAGAAGGCCAACCCATAGAGAAGAATAGTGATTACCATTTTTTTATCGGTATGCTATCTCTTCTGAATTGCTCTTTTGTTTTTTCTAAACCTTATTTTCAATTAATAGAATATGAATTTAATCCATCTCTAATCCACAATTTTGATAATCCCAAAGTGGGATAAATTTATATATGTTATCCATCTATCTCTATAGTTGAATCCAATATACACATTAACATTACATGATTAGTGATCATCAAAAAGGAGGAGATTGTTGGAATCCCCATCTATTAATATTGTTTTAATGATAAAAAATCATATTCAACCTAGTTAACTCCTATAAATTATATAAAATCTTGTTTATTAATGTTTAAAGTAGTCTCATGATCTAAGAAGATATATTCAAGACCTTAATTGCTCTACATTTAGAATACTTATTTTATACTATTTTTGATCTACTCTCATAATACCTTCTTTGAAAAATTATTAAGTCCGATCCATTTTCATTTCATCATTTCTTATGTCTGAACACAGTTACCTTGTAATGTTTGAGACACCATGATTCAACCACTGGTTATGTTTTTATGGCATCGTGAAGTAGACACCGTGACCACGAGACACTGTGAAGCAGATACCGTGAACAAGACACCATGACCATGAGACACCGTGAAGCAGACACTATGAACAATAAATTGTGACCACGAGACACCGTGAAGAAGACACTATGAAAAAGACACTGGTACCACGAGTCACCATGAAAGAGACACCGTGAACAAGAATCCATGACCACGAGACACTATGAAGCAGACACAGTGAACAAGACACAGTGATAGTGACCCACCATCACCGTGAGACACAGTGACCACAAGACACAGTGATCAATCTAGACATTGTGTGAAGGAGACACCATTTCCATGAATTACTATGACACCATTTCTTAAAATTTTTTGTCTTTATTCAATGTAATCTATAATGGGGATATTTAGAGATTTTAAATGCACTGACATATTTAATGTTTTTTTGTAGAAATATCATCTGACAGTACAAGGTACGAGGTGCACTATCCATGCAACATGTCGTCTCCAACACATGAATTCCAAGATAAAAGCGATGTGTGGCCAAGAATCAAATAGCGTGATACAAATCAAGGCCATGAGCATCATTTATGTTTACATCCAGTGTTTTTTGACCAAACTCGGTTTATGTGTAAAAAAATGGGTTGTTATGTCATCTATTGTCAAAAGGGTAATTGAATAACGTCACTAGAATAATAATAATGAAATAATTATCATATTCATAAATAAATTTTAATTTTAAATTAATCATTAAATAGGTTTATGAAAAATTAATCAATAATACAATCATGGAGACGGTAGGTCGTACATATGCATGAGTGATGTTCCCATTTTTCAATGATCATTGTGGAAAGATGGTTAGTAGAATAATGTCTTTACAAAATGATATTTATATCATGAATACCATATTGTTTAATCATACAAACTTATTTATGAAATTATTTTTATAAAAAATGAATCACATTATGTTGAGGAGATGGTAGTCCACACGACTACGAATAACGTTATCACTCTTTCTGTGTGTGAAATGTCAATAAAGAAATTGGTATATATTTTTTAAAATAAAGGAAATTATTTCATTAATATCCTATAGGGGATTTTTATGTAAAATATTTTTAGTAAAAACAATAATATATATTTTACATGTATCATGTGAATGAACCAGATTGCTTTGAGGGTGCGGTAGTCCATACATACCCAAACGAAGTTATCATTTAAAAAAAATCCTATATAATGGTATGTGTTTTAAATTTATTACATAAGATTATTGATATATATTTTACATAATAATTTTCACCATGAGAGGAGGTAAAGGAAAAAATGAACAATCGTCGTTTCATGAGGAAGTAGTTATTCATACACTAAAACAGAATGATCGTTACCCATTAGATGGATTTGATTTTATGTTTAGGTCAAACCCTTAGTAATTATACATATTAGTAAATTTTTTGATATTGGTGTTATTATTTAAATATGTAAGAAGAGTATTTTGAGGTGTTGTAAAATGTAAAAGTAAATAAAAAATAACATTGAAAGTATTCCCTAACAAATCAGGTAAATCATTTTGGTTTGTGCCAAATGGATTTCATGGAAATATCTATTAATAAAGGAATTATTTTATTTATATTTTAGTGATTTTTGGAAGATATTTGGGAATATATTCTTTGATCCCTATGTGTATTGATAGTAGTGATGAATGGGGAGAAGTGGTGGCCTTTTATAGAGGAGGAGGAGTGGCACTGTTGTAATATTTTGACAAAGGAATTCTCCCCAAATTGTTTACATTGAAAGTGGATCCAATAATTGACCCAATTAGTTAAAATATAGTACAGGGTATAAATATGGTAACACAATATCCTTTTTAAATGTCTATATGTCAATTTGGGCCTTAGGTTTAATGTTTTATCCCGTATTAAGCTGAATTCAACCTTAATCAATGTAATTTATTTAATCAATTTCACTAATATTTTATGAAAAAAACAAAAAGATCAACATATTAGAAATTAAAATTTACTATGATTCCAAATACCAAATCAATTTTCCATATTATAATAAAATACATGGTAGTAATTAATTTAAAAATCATTCAGTGGGAGAAAGGACAATCCATGTTTATAAAGTTAAAACATCCAAAACATTGATAAGTTATTATAGTCAATTTCAAAGAGAAAATTATTAATATTACCTAAATTGGATTAAATTATAAAAATATGATCTCATAAAACATTAAATAAAATTAAAATTACAATGTATTCTTAACAATACATTAGATGAAAAAGAAAATTTGAACTAAAAACCTGTATTTTAACTATTCTTTAAAAAATGAAAAGATTCAATAAAATTATCCAAAAGTCACTATAACAAAATTACTTTTTTCTCCCTAAAATTTGAATATTATTTTGATATATTATATAAAATAAATTTTCAAAATTTAGCTTTAAAATGGGTTCTTCATTAAATGGAAGTCAAATTACCTTTATAAATATCTAGGTTTATATGTGTGAAATCGAGTTCGTTCTTATCTAATTCCTCTCAAAACTAATGGATGAATGAAAAAAATATTTTATTGAATATATAAAATATATATTTAATTCAAATAATTAATTAAATGTTATTATTTATGTTTATTTATAATAAACATCTTTAGAAGCAAAAAAATAAAAATATTTCTTTTTATATAGAATTGGTTTTTATTTTCATTTCTCAATAATTCATAACCAATGAATTAATTATCTAGTAATATTATATATAATTTGAAATAATTTATATAATAATATATATATATATAAACTAATTTAATTTCTAGTTTATACCTCATTAAATTTTAATAATATATTATTGTTCGATAAAACATAGTCATGCGTGTATTGAAAGCCATTGAAAAAGGTTTCACTTGCATCTAGCACACACTCAATTGGTGTTTCATGAATTGAAATATATAGAATCTATTTTATATAGGAAATATATTATAATGTATCTAGATATTAAATTTATTTATGTGTTTGGTGTTGCGTTTCTTAGATTCCATTGAATACAAGGTTCTTACATGAGAATTTTCGGGTGTCACATTTTCCCCACCATAATTAAATTGTGCCCTGACAATTTAAACTCAATCCTATTGACTGATTTTTTTATTTACTATGTTTAAATCCCACATCATGAGAATTGTTTTTAAAACATCATCCTGAAAATAGATAATGGGATTTGAAAAGATTACATGGACTAACATGGAATTAGGTATCTAAGATGGGTATTATTAGTTGAAAGAAGAGATATGTAATTGGAGAAAAGGAATAACTATTTTTAGGGAGATATTGATGTCAAAAATCACAAACAATTGATTGATTAATAAAAATTTTATGGCATCAAATCAATAAATCTTTAATGATTTAAGAGTCCATCAGTTGAAAAAAGAATTAATGTATTAGGAGAACATTATATTTCTTGGACATTTTCCAAATAATGGGAAATATTATATTACCTTGTAATATAAAGATATATTCATACATAATAGGTTTTAATTTCATAAGAAAAATCCTATATTTCAGTTTTTCATCTATTAAAATCGAAATCCTCCCATTACATTGAAAAATTAATTACTAAGAATGAATTTTTTCTGCCTAAATCATTAAACAAAATATTTAATGGTTATTAAGGAATATAAAATACTAAAAAGTATAAATATTTGTAGAGACCCAATTTTTTGAATTAAAAAACATTGAAATATTTCTAAGAATATTTTTAGATGTGGGCACGGAGACGATGTGCAATTTCGAGGCCCAGTGATCCCAGAATTAATATTATAAAAATTGTTAACTGGTATTATTTGATGCACATGATGGTTACAAATGGAAATGGGATATCTCTTAAACAGTTTATTGGAATAGAAATCCAATACCACGATTGGGTCCGTAACATGGTGCTTCCACAAGGCGCGACAAAAAATAAGTCGACACGGGACGTTCAAACCCCTTGCTCATTGGCAGTGTGTTAAATGGACGAATTACATTATTAATATATTCATTCAATACCTCAAACCATAATAAATCATGGATGAGGGCTGATATGTGAAAAATTATAGAACCGATGATCTTAGAAGGTAGGATTTACATTATATTGGGTAACCTTTATAGGCATTAGGTGTTTGTCTTATGCACCATCATGGGGAAATAATTAAACAATTAAATTATTATTTACATAATTATTTTATTAAAAACCATTTAAACATAATGAGAGGATATAAATTATTTTTTTAGAGGGGGTTGTCCTCATAATTAATTTTGGCCAACCAAGAAAAACCCTCCCTTTTTCCACTATCCTCCTCTTCCCTTTGACGAACAATGAAAGAAGATGTGGAAAATAGTGGATAATGGTAGAACAAGGAGCGGAGATTGTAGCAGCTTCTCCTGAACGTTGTGCCAGTGAAATCTTCATCTGTGGAGACCAAACCATTTCAGGTAGGATTTACCTATATGGATTCATCCCCACTCTTGAATTTTCATGACGAATGTAAATTAAATGAATAAATTCACAGATCGAAAAAAATTTCGTTCAATCAATTTCATCTTCTTTATTTTGAAATTTAAAATCTCGATGTGTGATAAATATCTATTTGTGAATTTGTCATGTTCTCATTTCACAATGATGATGGCCAAGCAAACACGGACCTCGATATTTATATAAACAATGATCTTTTCTATTTCGTTCTTCACACATTCTTCATGCGTTCTTCATCGGAAAATAATTAAGCTTGCTAAAACCTCAATGTATCTTTCAGAGCAACATATGGATGCAGTGATATCAAGCTAAGGATCATGGATCTGCATTCGTCTCTTCATTCTGAGTTAAATCAAATCAAGAATTGTGTGCAGAACGTTTTTGAGATTCGGGTCTGGCAAGGGTTTTGGCGGTTCAAGGTGGAGGTTCCCGTTGGGTGAGAAGGAGACCGCAATGGATAAGAAAGGTGGGTTTTTTTCATAGGAGGAAAATCTAGTGATTCAGGGTGGCGTGGAGGATTGAGTGGTGTAAGATGGTGATCCGGACATTTGGGTCAGTGCAGCTCCCAACGGTGAGGTGGTACACAAGTAGCAAGTGGGGGTAGGGTGACATCGGTTGGCGACGAGGCATAGTAGGCGGGGGTGCGAGTAGGTTGTGCATTGGGGGCAGTCTATTTGTGGGAAAGGTGGAGGTGCAGTGGGACTTGGTTCTTCTAAAGGGGTGAAAATCATGGAAGAAGAAATAGGATAATTAGAGAGAGAATCAAATATAAAGGAAATAAATTTAAAGAGTAAATATATGTTAAAGGAGGACTATTTTGGGGGTGGAGCGCTACGCATGAGGTAATTAATGCTGAACATGGGTTTTGGAATTGATGAAAAAATAAAACTGTTAAATAAAAATAAAAATAATATAATAATGTTGTTATTAACTTCATTGAGAAAATCATGTTTCAACCATAACTTCATCATGTGATCTCAGTTTCAAAAACTGTCAGTGGAAGTACGACACTAACTCTGAGACAGACATTCCAAGTCCAATATTGGAAGTCTTTTTTAGGTCTTCATATTGGGTACCCAAAGCTATCAAGAAATAACAGATTTTATATTATTATTATATCTTCGACCCACCATAACTAATGCGTGTGACATCCGATTGACATGACATTAGTGGTGATGTGATCCTGTCATTAAGATTCTAGATGTCTGTATAATGCCGAATATTAAATTCATGTTCAGGGATCAGGTCCATTAAATAACCCATAATCATATTATTATTACTATTATCGGATTTGTATCTAACATATCTCCCTCATACGGTGTCTAAATGACAAACCATATGTGGCAGATGAACCCTTAGGATGAGGCGGTCAACTTTAGATACTCCATATGACTTTCGATGAAATTTTGAGGCTGGCCAGGTTGGATCGAAATCGAATCCAAACAGGCCCTCGGCACTGAAATTCATATAGCATATATAATGGGAATCAGTTTGACGTGCCATATGTTAAGTTGGAACCCTTAAGACATGACAGATCATCGTGTTTCTTCCTTGAGGAACTTTTTGGCAGATGAGTTATGGATGATAACTGAAGGAGTCGAAATAGGGTGTTTCTTGTAGTGAGAGTTATGATGGGTAGTCTCTTGATGACTCAAGGCATGATTATTCCTTAATCCTCTACTCTGGTAGATATGAGACTCCCCTTATCATATGTGTGAGTTAGTTTCCCTCTAATTTTTTTCTATCAATGGTGTCAGTACTCCCCTATTGTTCTAGGGTGTGGTTCTTCCATACATATCTCACATAGAGTTAAGTACTCTCTTACTAGGTGGGGTGAAAGTCCTCTATGTTAAGAGTAGGTACTCCCTTGTCAACCCAGGGTGTGGGTCTTCCTTATGCAGTTATGCAGTATACTTGGTACTCCCTTGTCATACCAGGGTGTGGGTCCTCTAGCTTGGGATCTGTACTCCCATTATGTACTAAGGCATGGGTCCCCCACAGTGAACAAACTACCAGAGTCTTACTACCCTTCTGGGTAGGGTGCATGTCCTCATAAATATATTCTATACTCCCCTATCATGGCAGGGTGTGGTTCCTCTATCCTGGGGTCTATACTCACCTGACATACTAGGGCGCAGGTCCCCTATAGTGAAAAAACTACCAGAGTTGTACTCCCCTATAGTATAGGGTGTGTATCATCACATATGGAGTCGTATTCCCCCATCTTTGAGAAGAAACAGGGAACATGCCCTTCATGGGAGTTGGAGATCCCTAGAAAATAGGACACAGTTATGAGGAGATGGACCCTCCAATTGATGCAATCTATAACAAGGTAGAAGTTAGTTCTCCCTCGACAGACTGAGGTGTAGGCCACTTCTTACTGGAGTGACTGAGACATCGTGGATTAGACTGGAGTAGTGTTCTCCCAACTAAACGCATTGTCGAGGAGTGGGCCTCTTCACATGATTTCATTTGGTCTTTCCTCAAGCTCAAGACCGTTTCCACCAGACCACTAATGTCGGGCACAATATGTAGTTCCACAAGGAAGTAACATAATGATTTTAGATGTCATAAGTGTTCCAAATCAACATAAGGCACGTCAACTAGACAACCGGTCTGTAAGCTATAATCCTTTTATTGTTGAGGGTCCGGTTGGATTCAGGTGAGATCCATCCGGGACATATGATAACTTTATATAAAATTCATGTGGATTATATCAAAATGACTGAATCATCCTAAGGGTTTCAGCACCGCAGATGGTTTCCCATTTCGACATCATATTAGGGGATATATGTTGGATACAAGATCAAATAATAATATTACTAATAATATTGGGTGTTCCATGGACTCGAGCCACGAACCAGAATGTAATATTCAACATTAGACATGAACTGACCTTGTTAATGACAGAATCACCTCACCAATGACGGAATGTCTATCAGACATCACATGCAGGTGTTGTAGCGGTTCTACGATTTAATAATAATATTAAATCTAGTATTTCTTGAGTGGTTCGTGTACCCGATCTGAAAAACTGGAAAATGCATCAAATATTAGACTCGAAATATACATTTGGGAGTCAGGGTCGTACTCCAGCTAACGGTTCGTGAAACTGAGATCATGGATGATGTTATGGTTGAATCACGGTTTCTCAATTAAAATAATAAGAAAATTATTATATAATTAAAATAATTTAACTATTTTATTTTCCTTCAATTCGAAAGTCCCATGTTCTTCATTCAATCTCTCATGCATAGTTCTCAACACCCAAAACACTCCTCCTTGACCATTTATTTAGACTTTAAATTTTTTTCCTTTATATTCATTTCTCACTCCAATTAACTCTTTTCTTCCTCTATGATTTGAACCCTTGAAGACGATCCAAGAAGCCGATGCACCTCCACCTCGCACATGGCCTGACTGCCCCAGCCACACCTCTAACTCACAACAATTCATGATCTTCCTCATTGCCATCGGAAGCTGTAGGCCCTTGCTTTTTGTGTGCACACCACCTCACCATAGGAAAATGCACCGACCCCAACTTTCCATATTTCCATCATGCACCGCCCCGTCTTCCATAGTGCCTCGAATCACCAGATCCGCCTCACATGCCATCAGAGCCATCGCGCCGAGCCACCGCGAAAGCCTACTCGCATCATCGGAACCACCGCCTTGAACCGTTAGAACCCTCATAAGACCCACACCACAGAAATGTTCCGCGCACCATTCCAGTGTCTATCTAACTTGAAATGAAGAGATGAATGCAGATACGTGATCCTCAGGTCGAGATCTTCGCATCTGTATGTCGTGTTCAATGAAACATTGATTTCTTAGTGCGCTTAATTATTTGGTGATGATGAAAGCATGAAGGTCATGTGAAGAATGAAATATAAATTATCCTGATCTATGTGTCGATTAACCATCCTGTTTTTTTGGCCATCATCATTGAGAATCAATATCATGAGGAATTGAAAAATTGATAATTATCATACTTCCATATTTTCAATTTCAATATAAAAAAAATAAATTTATTCAACCAATTGTTTTTTGGTCCACAAATTAATTCATTTAATTCACATTCGTCATGAAGATTCACTACAGTAATAAATCATCAAAGATTAATCCTATATAAAATGGTTTGGTCGCCGAAGATGAAGATCACACTTGAACAACATTCAAAAGACGCTTATGAATTCTTTGCTCCTTGTTCTGCCTCGATCCTAGATTTTCCTTATCATCCATCGTCATTCATCAATGGGAAGAGGAGGAGAAGGGAGGAAGGTAGGAACATAGGGTTTTTTTCTCTGTCTCAAATGAATTATGTGGCCACCCCCACCCCCAACAAAGAATTTATAACCTCTCAATAGGTTAAAATTATTTTTAATCAAATAATTAAATAAATAATCATTTAATTATTTAATTATTTTCCCATTATGTTGCATAAGCCGAACACCTAATGCCAATAAAGGTTATACCCTACCTAGGGTAAATCACTTATTACGAGCTCATCAATGGTCTCATATTTCTCATCTTATTCTTCTTCCTTTATATATTTGTGTTTGAGCTATTAAATGAAAAATTTAAAATGTTAATTATCCATTTAACACACCGCCAATGAGTGACTGGTCCGAACGTCCCACACCGACTTATTTTATGTCATGCCTAGGGGAAAACTAACGTTTTAGACCCAACCATGGTCTCAAATTTCTAATCAAATCAACCGTTAAAGAGATATCCCATTTTCATTTTTTAAATGTGCATGTGTAATATAAAAATAGTAAACATTTTTTTAAAATTAATTACAAGCACACCGGACCTTGGAATTTCATTCCTTCTCAGCGTCCAACCCTACAAATATTCTTTGAAATATTTCAATGTATTATTAGGAATAAACTGGGTCTCTACATTAGTCCCTCCTTCATGATTTTCACCTTCAAAATGAAAAACTAGGGAAAAAGCATGGGATACCAAGCCCGCACATTGCCCTCCCTATCCTAAGGAAACATTTACATTTCCATACAGAAAATGAATATGGACCAAAGGGGTGGTCCAACTTTATAAGGATTTCTCTAGTTGAAGTCATGTTCTGGAAGAAACACATATCTTCTCAGTTGTGATACGTGTAAGACATTGTGTACCCACTCCAACTATTTGGGGTAAGGCAAGGCGGTATGCAACCTCTCTATCTCCTTGCACAGTCTCGAATGACCTGATAGAACTCGAGGAATAGAGTGCCTCCCCGAAAAAACCTCTACATCTATGTCACAACTGGAATCACCATTTTTCACTAGAATAGAGTTTTGTGATTCACTCCTTCAGAATATCTATATGGTAAAACTCTTAAGGATATCTATTTACAAATGATTTCACAGTCAATGAATCACAATTGAGACTCTCTTACGTGCTCGAGAGGCGATGGAGTCAACACCATAATCTGAAGATAATTAGTACCCTCATGTTCCACCAGGGTCAGCTGTAGGGATGTTAACTTCTCCGAAACATCTCACACTAGGTGAGCATGGAACTTCCCGCACATCCGACTAAAGGAATCTGCTACACAATCGCACCCTGGGTGCACAAGTTAGAGGGATTCTTACACTATGCTTCAATTGCACTGTATAGGCCCCATATGACCACATGCCTGATTCTCATCATGATAATATCTCATACATTGATATATTGTCTTCTGGCATCTTCTATATACAGCATATGTCTCAGCTCTATTCCACTCACTTCCAAAACCAGTTTTATGGAGTTCCTTTAAAAAAACTCTAATTAACCAATGTCTTCTCTAACAACCCGACATAGGAGGGGATGCATTAGGGTGCAATGATAGCATGAATCTCTCTATGGAGTCCCTGCTCAATCATTTGTGCTCAAATGTAACTGTTATAGATCATGTCTAGAATGTAGTGCGCAAGGTCTGTGAACATTGTCTCACACTCAGTCCCCATTATACCACCATACCATAAATTGAGGATATCCTAAAGTTGAACATAATGCAAGTATGGGGGGTATAAATCATCAAAAAATATTTGTTATGGGGAATATGTCGATTTCCAAAGCCACCATCTGATTTACTGGTGTCGGTACAAGCCAAGTCACACCCAAGACTTTTTGTAACAATTTTACATATCATTTATTTATTACTATTTTTCTGTGATCCTACCTCCCACACGAATCCACTATACCTAGGATCACCCCCATTATCGGTTTTTCATTTTTGGAGCTCTTTTGACCCCGAAGGAGGGAGATTTTTCTCCGAATTTATCAAATCATGCAGATTTGTAGAGGTAAATTCATTATTTCATATCTACTTCAATATCATCTCTATTCCCCCATTTCAGTCCCCACATAACCTCCTCCTCATCAGTCTAGCCTCACAATCAGGTTTTGTTGATTTGAGATTCAAAATTTGCTTAATTCAGGGTGATTGCTTCAATAGTTTTCAAGGTAAGTGTTCCTCCCTTCCACTTCTTCCATTTCCTTATGGTTTCATCCCACTTTCTTGATGTTCCAAAGTGTCCAGAACCTAGGGTTCGTAGCTAGAGATTAACCATGAGTCTTTTTGGTGAATATATGTGGTCTAGGGCTAGATTTATCATCCTTGTGGTGCATGGGTGGTGCGGTTGAAGTTTGCCACCATGTTTTGAGGGATTTGAAAATTTAGGTAGGTGATTCTGTGGGTAAACAGTTAATGATGAATTAATTTTCCTGATAAAATAATTTTACATGTTCCTTATATGCTTTTCATTATGTGAAAACCAATTTTGGTAGAAATAGTAAAGCATTTTTATTAAAGTTACATTTTTTTGAAGTGTGTATTTTTCAAATGTATTTCATGTGTTATCTCTTATGGTAGTTTTATAAAATGTGGAATTGATTCAGTAGTTGTTGAAAGGGTCTGCCAATTTTGGTTGGGTAATGATATTGTGTCATGTTGGCCAAAAAGTGTGTGGGGGTCTTTGAATGGGATTTATGTGTATAACCTTGTTATACTCCTTGAAAGTGTTTTATGGTTTTTTGTGTTCCCATGGGTATCTTTTGTGGTATTGTTCAAGGTGATCATATAACATTTGAAAGAGGATTATTACATGTTGATTGGGCTGAAAATTCTATTTTGGTAGGGGCTTGGTGTGATTTTGGCTTAAAATGAGGTTTTTGAAATGGGTTTTATGTGAAAATCGTGGGTATACTCCTTATAATTGTTTATGAATGTTTTGAATTATTTATTGACTTGTGTAAGAGGTGAAACTATATTAGAAAAAGTTTTTGGAAGGAGTATATTTTTAAAAGGTCCATTTCATTTTTGAAAAGTCTATTATGTGATATGTATCATCTTGGAAATATCTTATTATTTTGTTTGAAGGAGATATTGAGGTGTGAAAGAGATGTGAATTTTATGTGGAATGTTTTGTGTTAGTGTGATATGACAAATTGATTTTTTTCATTATGAAAAGAGTGTTATGTGCCATGTCTGTGGGTTGTTATATGAGTTTATATATCTTATAATTGTTTTATGAAAATTTTTAATGGTTTTGTGGAAGTGTTGATGAAATGTGAAATGTGTTGTGGGATATTTTGTTGTGAGTCATATTTCAAAATAATTTTGAATGAAACGTGGAATTTTTTGAATTTTTTTATATAAATATGGGAAGTTTGGTGAGTTTGGGATGTGGAAATGATATTTTCATCTTCAATGTATATTTCTTGACTTCTTTAAATTGTTTGAGCACAAGGGGAAAACCTGTGTATTTTGGTGGGTGGACGTGTACTAGTCTGCTAGTGAATCTGTGGGGTTTTGCGTAAGTTTCACTTTGCATGATTGATGCTTACAACTCTAACTAAACTATGATGATGATGATTGGGTACCAATAGGTTATGGGTATGTTCTCTACCAGTGGCTCGTGCACGGGAATGGATACATGTGATGGTTACTCTCAACGAGACACGAGGAACTTGGGACCCACAACTAGCTAGTGCCTAGGGGTTATTTCCTATTGCTTGTGCTCATTTGTTACATTATACTTACCATCGACATACGGTAAATTTGGCTGGGAAATTTGGTGGATTTGGTGTTTATTTTAAAAGTGTTTATCCTTTAAAATACCCCACTTGAAAACTGTTCTTATTCAAGGTTTCTTCTTTTAGAAATTGTAACTAGGTTTTCATGTTTTTGAAAACATTCATGCTTTTCGTCTTTAATTGTTTATCACATGGAATCTCTTAGTTGTGGTATCCTACTGGGCTTTGTCTCACACATTACTTACAACATTGGGTGTAAGTATACTTTCTTTTTTGTGTCATGGTTTTGGGTACAATTTTTATGCCATTGGTTCGGGTTTTTAGTCGTCCATCGTGATGCAATATCGTGGAGATGACTTTAGGGTGGTGCCTCTTTCCATGTGGAGGTTCATGGGCTATCATTTATTGGTTTTGTACCATTTTAATGGTCTTAAAAAATTGTTTAAAATTGTGTAATTCAGTTCTGAATATTAATAAAATATGTTTTGGTTTGAAAAATCCATATTTGATTTATTGGATTCATTTGTTGTTTTAAGTACACAAACTCGGGTAAATCAATACCAATTGTCATTTTTTGATACCTGGGAACTTGTGATAGATCGTGGGGATTGGGAATACCCTTCGGGACTTTCCATGGGTTGGGTTGGGTTGGGTGCCGGTTTTAGCGGCGACCAGATTCGGTTCTAGACAAAATGGTATCAAATGAGGTTCGCTCTATTTGAGTCATGTTATTTGGGGAATAGTCAGGATAGTTTTGAGTTAAGATTGTTTGGACATGAAAATATAGTTATGGGTAGTGTGGCTGATCACCACACCTCATGACAGGATTCAAGTCTCCAGGGGATGTCAGGATTTATCTATGTCTTTCGTTTTTCTTGGTCTGATGATGATTAGGGGAAATGAAAAGAGAGTTGGGTTAATGGTCTCAGTGAGCTTGCAGGGTCTAGAAATCCATGTGGAGCTTGGGATATTCCCTATAACACTCTCTATGATGGTGAAGTGATTTGAATATGGCTTCCATCCACATGTACAAGTCACCTACTGAAACTATTTTCCTCTCGCATTGTTTTGTGCTTTAGGTTTGAAATCTTGGAACTTTGGTTTTAAAGTGACTTGGTTTTAAGAAGTGTATTGTTTTTGTGAAATTATTTTCAAATAAATAGGGAATGGTTTGATTTATGAAGTGGTGGAACCAAATTTTAAGAATTGTTTTGAAATGGAAAATAGTGTCCTTACAACTCTTTTGAAATCTGGAACCATAATGAAGTTTGTTTTCAAAAGTGTTTCCAATATAGTTTTCTAAACAATTAAATGGTGTTTTAATGGGACGAGTTGCTTTTAAATTGATGTGAATAACTTGAAAGTGGTTTCTTTTCTAAATGTTTGTGTCCTTATGAAATGTTTTGTAACATGTGTACTGGGATTTTGATCTAATTGTTTGATGTTTTGAGAAAAAGGATGGGTTGGTTTACCATTTTGTTTTTGAAAAGTGGGAAGAATTATCATTTTATAATTTGTTATTTCCATGAGCGACCACATGCATGGGGTTATATGGGATGATGGATGGTTGATGAAATGAAAAGATGAGTGTCTGGATTAATATGAGGAGGGTGCCCGGTGTGGCACAAAAACATGAATGTGTGAGGCCCATGGGGTACCATTGGTGGATACGCTAACCACTAAACTGTTGGTTTTCAAAGAAATGTTTTTAAAGAAAAACATGATGTCTTGATGAATTGTTTAGGATGGTGTATATTTTTTGTTCTTGGAAAATGTTGGTGTTGTGGGATATTTGGTGTCCTAGAACCCCTTATGGTCGAACTGTGTTTTGGGTTTCTGTTTGGTCAATAAGATGGGTAAAAGGGCCGGTGTGTTTTCTCTTATGAGATATGTTTTGGGACACCTTTAAGGTGGTTCCATTAATGTGTTTGGATCTGTTTTGTGGAATGTGTTTACCAATGGCCTATCTTGGTTGGGTCCTTGTGTTCTCTCGTTGGATCATTTACGCCCCCATTAAGGGTTAGTGCACAACTGAATAGAAACCCTGATTGTTTCACCATTGGAAAATTCTGCAGTTGATCAATGTAAGGAATATTTTCTTGAGCATTGTAGAATGAGTCTACACCATTTTCATTCTTCGTTTTTTTCAGATCCTCTTGTTGCGGAAGAGTTCTCGTGGATGGTTGAGAGAGACCTTAGTTTCTTAAGCTACCAGATGTGTCGAAGGTGGAAGGTGTCTGGGCTTATCGGGATGGATAGAGTCAAAGAGGACATCTGAGTCCTTCATAGTCTCTTCGAAGAAGGGATTTTTGTTAAACCACCCGTGTGGGAAATCTGGCCATGAGGGGCTGTTATGGACACTTTCTGGAATGCTATAATGTTTTGGGATGTTGTATAAGTCCCCCTCCTTGTATTATTTCTATCAGTCGCTTCGTTCATGTTTGGTGATGCGTTGTGATGTCGCGTGCTTATTTGATTGTAAAGGTGAAATTTTAAAATATTTTGTGATTCTATTTTTTTTCAGAAGTGTTTCTCCCTTCAGGAGACGTCAACATACTCTATTTTAGAGGAATGTGTTTATATGTGTCCTTTATTTATGTTGTTTCTCACCTGAAGAAACTATGTGTGATGTGAGTGCATCCTCTAAACCCATATTTCAGTGAAATTAGAAGTTAGGGTGTAGTGAGTTTTGGAGTGTGTTATGTCTTGATGAACCCATCTGGGATTACGTGTAGTTTTTTGTAGAATTGGAAGAAGAAATTATATTCATGGGTTTCCAAATCCTAAATGTGAGGCCGAATATGTTTCAATCCTTCCAGCTCTAGCCATAGGTCCCGGAGAGCAGTTGGCACAAAGTCAGAGGGAAATACCAGTGTCGTTTTTATCCTTGTATAATAAAATGTTCTCAGAATGAGATATGGGAATATTTTAAACATTTGGTGTTGTCATCTTGCTTCTGTTGTTCCCGTTCAGGGGAAAGACGTGGAGGGCCTCATCCCCATGGTATCTCCCAATGGCTTTATTTTTCTGTTTGGTTTCCTTTGGGTTCGGGGGAAAGGTTTTAGATTTTTCTATACATGTTGATAGAATATTTAGTAGTAGCCATTCCCCAGAATACAATGTAGGTATAAGGATCCACATGGTTACCGCACTGTTTCCCAAACTGTGCAGGCTAACCGTGTGACGGTAGCAACTCTTTTATTTTGGTTTCCTTATTATGGGGGATACCTACTATGAGTCTCATGTATATTATTTTGAAAATGTATAATGCGATTCTACCCCTTGTACCGGGGAATTTTTTTGGGGGCTCCCCTGTTAGTGTCTTGATTCTGTCTTAGAAAAATTTAAGTTGTCTCTTATGGTGGGGAGCCCATTTGTGTATCCTTGTACCAGTAACTCACTTTTGTCCTTGGTCTTGGCATTGAAGTGGGTAGTCTCATTCAGAGCTATATAACCACCTACATCTTTCTTGGGCACACATTGGAATTGGAGAGTTCCAAATGGTTTAGTTATATCAAGGTAAGTGTAACCTTGTTCGATGTTCTTGTTTGTTTGGGTAAATTGCTTGAGCATTGTTAAGATAGTGTTCGAGGAGTTTTCATTTAGGATTAATCCGAAATATGTTTGATAATTTTAGTAAAGAGGTGTATGTTTTGGTTGTGAAGTATTCCTTCCCTAATTGATCACTAGAGGTGTTTCGGCCTTTGGGGAAGAAGCTTAGCAAAGGAGTCCATTTCTGCCTTTCGGTTGGGTTTGGTTTTTTGGTTTGTCCATGATGTGGCTTTTCGAGGGTGGAATGATATATGATGGGGATAATTGTCACACCAATTATTTTTTTAAATTCATTTTTCATTTAATTTTCATTCTTGAATTGTTTTGGCGGTTTACCATTCATTTTGGTGAAAATGGTGGGTTTTGAAGATTTGTTCCAAACAGTGAGCCCAATTCCAGATTTAAAAAAAAATCATTTCTTCTATAACTCATTTATATTTTACCATTTTATAACCATTCCACTTCCCAATAGGCATACCCTGATATACTAAAACCACTTTATCCCTTTGGACAACATAGAAATCCAAAATCAGGATGGATTTGGGTTTTTGATTAAGGTAATGGGCCTGTCATAAGCCCATTTACTGCTTTAAATTATTTTTTAAAATTTTAATATCTCATTCATGTTTTACTGTTTTCAGTGATTCTACCTCCCTCGTGAATCCACCATCCCTAGGATCATCCCCATTTTTTGTTTTGCATTTTTGGAGCTCATTTGTCCATGAAAAAGGGCGATTCTTCTCTGAATTTATCAAAACGCCTAGATTTGAAGAGGTAAATTCATTCTTTCATATCTCCTTAAATATATAATATTATCCCCCCATTTCATTCCCCACATGACCTGTTCCTCATCAGTCGATCATCACAATAAGTTTCTGTTTATTTGAGATTCAAAATTTGGTTAATTCTGGGTGATTGCTTCAAGAGTTTTCAAGGTAAGTGTTCCTCCCTTCCACATCATCCAGTTCCATAGGGTTTCATCCCACTTTCATGATGTTCCAAAGTGTCCAAATCCTAGGGTTCATACCTAGGGTTTAACCATGTGTCATTTTGGTGAACATTTGTTGTCTATTGATGGATTCATCATCCTTGTGGTGTCGGGGTGGTGTGGTTGATGTTTTGCACCATGTTTTGATGGATTCGACAATTTCAGTAGGTTATACTGTGGGTAACCATTTAATGATGAGTTAGTTTTCTTGATTAAATAAATTTTCATGTTCCCTACATGTTGTTCATTATGAGAAAACCATTTTTGGTAGAAATAGTAATGCATTTGGTTTTAATGTTACATTTTTGCTTTAAGTGTGTATTGTTTCAATGTATTTCATGTGTTATCTCTTCTGGTAGTTTTATAAAATGTGGAAGTGATTTATTAGTTGTTGAAAGGGGCTATCGGTTTTGGTTGGGTAATGATATAGTTTCATGTGGGCCTAAAAGGGGGGGGGGGTGTTGAATGGGTTTTATGTGTATAACCTTTTTATACTCCTTGAATGTGTCTTATGGATTTTTTTTGTTCCCATGGGTATCTTTTGTGGTATTGTTCAAGGTGATAATATAACATTTGAATGTGTATTATTACTTGTTTATTGGGCTGAAAATTCTGTTTGGGTAGGTGCTGGGTGTGATTTTGGCTTAAAATGTGGTTTTTGAAATGGGTTTATGTGCAAAGCTTGAATATACACCATATAATTTTTTATGAATATTTTGAATGGTTTATTGATTCGTGTAAGAGGTGAAACTATATAAGAAAACTATTTTGGTAGGAGTATATTATTAAATGGTCCATTTCATTTGTGAAAAGGCTCTTATGTGATATGTATCATCTTGGAAATATATTATTAAATTGTTTGAAGGAGATATTGAGGTGTGTAAGAGATGTGAATGTGATGTGGACTGTTTTGTGTGAGTGTGATTTGAAAATTTGAATTTTTATTATGAAAGGAGTGTCATGTGACATGTGTGTGGTGTATTATATTAGTTTAAATATCTAATAATTCTTTTATAAAATTGTTGAATGGTTTTTTGGAAGTGTTGAAGAAAAGGGAAATGTGTTGTGGGCTATTTTGGTGTTAGTCAGATTTCAAATTAATTTTGAAAGAAACGTGGACATTTGAGACTTGTGTGGGGTACATATGGGAAGTTTTGTGAATTTGTGATGTGGAAATGATATTTTCATTTTCATTGTATATTTCCTGACTTGTTGAACTTGTTTGAGCACATGGGGAAAACCTGGGTATCTATGTGGGTGGACATGTACTAGTATGCTAGTGAATCTGTGGGGATTCGCCTCAGTTTCACATGGCATGATTGAGGCTTCCAAGTCTAACTAAGCTATGATGATGATTATTGGGGACCGCTATGTTATGGGTATGTTCCCTACTAGTTGATCGTGCATGGGAATGGATATTTGTGATGGTTACTCTCACAGAGATATGAGGTACTTGGGACCCACATCTAGATAGTGCCTAGGGGTTATTTTCATATTGCTTTTTCTCATTAGTGACTTTATCACATGTAATCTCATAGTGGTGGTATCATACTGGGCTTTGGATCAAACCCTACATACACCATTGGGTGTATGTAGACTTTCTTTTTTGTGGCACATGTTTGGGTACAGGTTTTATGTCATTGGTTCGGGTTTTTAGAGGTCCATCGTGATGTAGTGTTGTGGAGATGGATTGACGGTGGAACCTCATTCCATGTGGAGTTTCTTGGGATATAATTTCATGGGTTTTTACCTTTTAAATGGTTTTAAAACATTGTTTAAAATGGTGTAATTCAGTTCTGAATTTTAGTAAAAGATATTTTGTTTTGAAAAATCCAGATTTGATTTTATGGATTCATTTATTGTTTTAAGTATACAAACTCGAGTAAAACATTCCCAATTATCATTTTTTGATACCTAGGAACTTTTGAAAGATTGTGGGGATCCTTACTGCCCTTCAGGACTTTCCACAGGTCAGGTTGGGTGCTAGTTTTGGTGGCGACCAGATTCAGTTCTGGACAAAATGGTATCAAAGGAGGTTCGCTCTATTTGAGTCGTGTTATTTGGGAAATAGTCGGGATAGTCTGGAGTTAAGATTGTTGGGACTTATAATTATGGTTATGGTTAGTGTTATTGATCACCAAACCTCATGAAGAGATTCAAGTCTCCATGGGATGTCTGTATTTATCTTTGTCTGTTGGTTTTCTTGGTCTGATGACGATTAAGGAAAATTTAAAGAGAGTTGGGTTAATGGTCTCAGTGAGCTCGTAGTGTCTGGAAAGGCATGTGGTGCTAGGAATATTCCCTAGAACACTCTCTGTAATGGTGATGCGATTGGAATATGGCTTCCAACCATATGTCCATGTTACCCACTGAAACTCGTTTCCTCTTGCATTGTTTTGTTCATTTGTTTTGAAATCTTGGAACTTTGGTTTTAAAGTGACTTGGTTTTAAGAAGTGTAAAGTTTTTGTGAAATGATTTTCAAATAAATATGGAATGGTTTGATTTATGAAATGGTGGAACAGAATTTTTAGAATTGTTTGGAAATGTAAAATTGTGTGGTTACACCTCTTTTGAAATTCGGAACGATTTTGATGTTGGTTTTTAAAAGGGTTTCCAATATAGTTTTCTAAACAATTAAAGGGTGTTTTAATGGGTTGAGATGTTTTGAAATTGATGTAAATAACTTGAAAGTGATTTCTTTTCTATATGGTTGTTCCCTTAGGAAATTTTTTCTAATATGTGAATTGGGATTTTGATCTCATTGTTAGTAGTTTTGAGAAAAAGGATCAGTTGGTTGACAGTTTTTTTTTTGAAAAGTGGAATGAATTTTCGTTTTACCCTTTGGTATTTCTATGGGAGACCACATTTTTGTGGTTATATGGGAAGATGTATGGTTGATGTCATGAATAGATGAGTGTCAAGACGAATATGAGGAGGGTTCCCGGTGTGGCACAAAAACAAGTATGTGTGAGGCCCATGGGGTACCATTGGTGGATATGCTAACCGATGAACCGTTGGTTTTCAAACAAATGTTATTTCGGAAAAAAATGATGTCCTGATGAATTTTTTGGGATGGTGTATATTGTATTTTTTTGGAAAATGATGATGTTGTGGGATGTTTTGAGTCCAAGAACCCCTCCTGTTTGAACTATGTTTTGGGTTTCGGTTTGGTCGGTAAGTTGTACAAAAGGATTGGTTAGTAGTATCCTATGAGATATGTTTCAGGATACATTTAAGGTGGTTCCATTAATGTGTTTGGATCTATTTTTTTGGCATGTTTTTACAAATGTACTAGCTAGTTTGGGTCCTTGGGTTCTTCCATTGGATATGGTACGCCCCCATCAAGGGTTAGTGCACAACTGATGTGCAACACATATTGTTTCGTCGTCGGAAAATCCTCCAGTTGATCAATGTAATGAATATTTTCATGAGATTTATAGAATGAGTCTACACGATTTACATTCTTAGTTTTTTTCGGATCCTCATTTTGTGGAAGAGTTCTCAAGGATGGTTTAGAGAGACCTTAGTTTCATAAGCTACCCGATGCGTCGAAGGTGGATGTTGTATGGGGTTATCAGTATGGATAGTTTCTAAGAGGACATCTGATTCCTTATTAGTCTCTACGAAGAAGGGTTTTATGTTTAACCACCCATGTGGGAAATCTAGGCACGAGAGGCTGATATGGACACTTTATGGAATGCTGTAATGTTTGGGGATTTTGTATAAGTCCCCCTCTTTATACTATTTCTATCAGTCTTTTTGGTCATGTTCAGTGACGTGTTGTGATGTATCATGCTCATTTGATTGTAAAGGTGAAATTTGAAAATGTTTTGTGATTCTATTTGTTTTTAAGAAGTGTTCCTCCTTTCGAGAGATCTCGACATCCTCTATTTTAGAGGAAGGTATTTATAAGGGTCCTTTATTTCTATTTTTTCTCACCTGAAGAAACAAGGTGTGATGTTTGTTCATCCTCTAAACCATTATTTTAGTGAAAATAGAAGAGAGGTTAAAGTGAGTTCTGGAGGGTGTTATGTCTTGGTGAACCCATATGGGGTTACATGTAGTTGTTTTTAGCATTGGAAAAAGAAATTTTATTCTAGGGTTTCCAAATCCTAACTGCGAGGTAGAAGATGCTTCAATCCTTCCAGCTCCAGACATAGGTCCCGGAGAGAAGCAGGCACATAGTCATGGGAAATTCCAGTGTCATTTTTATCCATGCACAAAGAAATGTTCTCAGTATAAGAGATTGGAATAGTTTAAACATTTAGTGTTTTCATCTTTCTTCTGTTGTTACTGTTCGGTGGAATGAGGTGGAGGGCCTCATCCCCATGTTATCTCCCAATGTCTTTCTTTTCCCCTTTGGTTTACTTTGGGTTCAAGGGAAAGGTTTTAGATTTGTCTAGCCATGTTGAGTGCACATTTAGTCATAACCATTCACCATAAAACCATGTTGGTATAATGATACATGTGGTTAGAGAACAGTTTCCCAAACTGTGTAGGCTAACCGTGCGACCGTCCCAACACTTTATGTTTTGTGGTCTTTCTATGTCAACCTATATTGGTCAGTTAAGATGGTTGATTCTTATGATGGGGAGTCCTACTATGTGTCCCTTGTATATTATTTTGAAAATGTATAATTGGATTCTACCCCTTGTATTTGGGAGTTTTTTTCGGGGCTCCCCTGTTAGTGTCTTGATTTTGTCTTGGAAAACTTTATTGTGTCTCTTATGGTGGTCATCCCATTTGTGTATCCTTGTACCATTAACTCACTTTTGTCGTTGTTCCTGGGTTGGAAGTGGGTAGTCTCGTTCAGAGCTATATAACCACCTACATCTTCCTTGGGTAAATTTTGGAATATGAGGGTGCCCAATGGTTTAGTTATATCAAGGTAAGTGTACCCTTGTTCGATGTTCTTATTTGTTTGGGTAAAATTCTTAAGCCTTGTTCAGATAGTGTTTTAGGATTTTTCATTTAGGAAAAATCTTGAATGTGCTTAATCATTTCAGTAAAGAGGTGTATGTTTTGTTTTTGAAGTATTCATTCCTTAATTTATCACTGGAGGTGTTTTGGTCTTTGGGGGCGAAGCTTAGCAAAGGAGTCTATTCTGCCTTTCGGTTGGGTTTGGTTTTTTGCATTGTCCATGATTTGGCTTTTCAACGGTGGAAAGTTTTATGGTGGGGATTATTGTCACACCCATGAATTTTTTTAAATTCATTTTTCATTTAATTCTCATTCCTAATTTTTTTGGGGTTTTACCACTCATTTTGGTGAAAATGGTGGGTTTTGAAAATTTGGTCCAAACCGTGAGCCCAAATCTAGATTTAAAAACAAATTTCGTTTCTTCCATAAATACTTTAGTTTTTACCATTTTATACCCATTCCAATTCCCAATTTTCATACCCTGATATATTAAAATCACCATATCCCTTTGGACCACATAAAATCCAAAATCATTATGGAATTGAGTTTTTGTTTAAGGTAATGGGCCTGCCTGTAAGCCCATTTCCTGCTTTAAAATAATTTTTTAAATTTTAATATCTCAATAATTTTTTAATATTTGTTAGTGATTCTACCTCCATATAGAATAAACCTTCCTTAGGATCACCCCCATTATCCGATTTGCATTTTTGGAGCTCATTTGAACCCCGAAGGAGGGCGAATGTTCTTTGAATTTATCAAATCGCCCAGATTTGAAGAGGTAAATAAATTCGTTCATATATCCTATAATATCTACTCTTTCCCCCTATTTATGTCCCCACATTAACTCCTCCACATCAGTCGAGCCTCAAAATCATTTTTTGTTTCTTTGAGAATCAAAATTTGGTTAATTATGGGTGATTGCTTCAAGAGTTTTCAAGGGAAGTGTTCTTCCCTTCCACTTATTACATTTCCATAGGGTTTCATCCCTCATTCTTGATGATATAAAGTGTACAGAACCTACGGTTCATACATAGGGTTTAACCATGTGTATTGTTTTTGAACATTTGTGGTCTAGGTCTGGATTTATCATCCTTGTGGTGCCGGGGTGGTGCAGTTGATGTTTCACACCATGTTTTGAGGGATTCGACAATTTTGGTAGATGATTCAATGGGTAACCATTTAATGATCAATTAGTTTTCTTGATTAAATAATTTAACATGTATCTTAAATTTTGTGCATTATGCGAAAAAGCATTTTTGGTAAAAATTGTTAATCATTTGGTATTAAAGTTACATTTTGGTTTGATGTGTGTATTTTTCCAAAGTATTTCTTGTGTTGTCTCTTATGGCTGTTTTATAAAATATGTATATGATTTATTAGTTGTTGAAAGGGGCTTAAAATTTTGGTTGGGTAATGATATAATGTCATGTGGGATTAAAAGGGGGGGTCTTTGAATGGTTTCTATGTGTATAACCTTGTTATAATCCTTGAAAGTGTTATATGGATTTTTGTATTCCCATGGGTATATTTTTTGGTATTGTTCAAGGTGATTATATAACATTTGAAAGTGGATTATTACATGTTTGTTGGGATGAAAATTCTGTTTTGGTAGGGGCTTTGTGTGATTTTGGCTTAAAATGGGGTTTTTGAAATGAGTTTTATGTGCAATGCTTGGGTATAATCCTTATAATTGTTTATGAATGTTTTGAATGGTTTATTGAGTCGTGTAAGAGGTGAAACTATATCAGCAAACAGCTTTGGTAGGTGTATATTATTAAAAGGTCCATTTCAATTGTGAAATGGATGTTATGTGATATGTATCATCTTGGAAATATTTTTTTAAATTGTTTGAAGGATATATTGAGGGGTGAAAAAGATGTGAATATGATGTGGACTGTTTTGTGAGAGAGTGATATGAAAAATTGAATTTTTTATTATGAAAGGAGTGTTATGTGCCATGTGTGTGGTCTTTTATATGAGTTTAAATTTCTTATAATTGTTTTATAAAATTGTTTAATGGTTTTGTTGTAGTTTTGATTAAATGTGAAATGTGTTGTGTGCTATTTTGGTGTCAGTGGGATTTCATAATAATTTTAAATAAAAAGTTTTCTTTTCTGACTTGTGTGGAATACATATAGGAAGTGCGGTGAATTTTTGATGAAGAAATGTTATTTTCATGTTTAATTTATATTTCTTGACTTGTTGAACTTGTTTGAGCACAAGGAGAAAACCTGGTTATCTAGGTGGGTGGATCTGTACTAGTATTCTAGTGAATTCGTGGGTTTTGGCCTCAATTTCACTTAACAAGATTGACGCATACAAGACTAACTATTCAATGATGATGATTATTGGGGACCATTTGGTTATGGGTATGTTCCCTACTAGTGTCTCATGCACGAGAATGGATATTTGTGATGGTTACTCTCACAGAGATACGAGGTACTTGGGACCCACAACTAGCTAGTTCCTAGGGGTTATTTCCGATTTCTTGTGCTCATTAGTTACTTAATACTTCTCGTAGGCATAAAATACATTTGGCTGGAAAATTAAGTAGCTTTGGTGTTTATTTCAAATGTTTTAATACTTTAAAATATCCCACTTGAAAAATGTTCTTATTCAAAGTTGCATCTTTTAGTAATTGTAAATAACTTTTCATGTTTTTTATAACATGGATGATTTTCCTCTTTAAATGTTTATCACATGGAATCACGTAGTGGTGGTATCCTAATGGGATTTTTCTCACACCCTACTTGCACCATTTTGTGTAAGTAGACTTTCTTTTTTGTGTCATAAGTTTGGGTATAGGTTTTATGCCATTGGTTTGGGTTTTTAGCAGTCCATCGTGATGCAGTGTCGTGGAGATGGCCTGAGGGCGCTGCCTCTTTCCATGTGGAGGATCTTAGGCTATCATTTCTTGGGTTTGTACATTTATAATGGTCTTAAATCATTGTATAAAATTGTGTAATTCAGTTCTGAATTTTAGTAGAAGATGTTTTGGTTTGAAAAATCCTGATTTGATTCCTTGGATTCATTTGTTGTTTTAAGTATACAAAATTAGGTAAATCATTCCCAATTATCAGTTTTTGATACCCGAGCACTGTTTCCAGCTCGTGGCGATCGGGAATGCCCTTCGGGACATGCCACGGGTCTGGTCAGGTGCCGGTTTTGGTGCTGACCAGATTCGGTTCGTGACAAGCTGGAAGAGGCGAACCACAAACTCTAGACAAACCTTCGTTGCCCGAGGGTCTAGCACACTGCAAAACCTCACCGGTCTCTGGTGCTAGATCTCACAAAGTGTTCTGATCCTATGGACATCCTCATCCTACTCTATTGGGGATGTCATATACTCAAAAGGTTGGGAGGCTGCTGCCAACACGCCAGGAGAAAAGGATTTGTGTGATGGGTCTTGAATTGAGGCCTCATCGCTCACAGGATTTTCATCATGAACCGTAGCTAGTATCCTAGAAGGATGTCGTCACAGAGATATCCTGAATATTATTTATAAGTACAAGGGAATAATTAACATATATATATATACATTAAAAGTATTGGTGAGCTAACTCATGAAGGACTGACATAGACTAAATCCTATATGATGTATATACCATTGTTCGCTGTAGAAAGTGCCTCTAGGTTCCCAGTAGACAAGCAGGTAATCAAGGTCCTGGTTAATGGATACATCATCCATCTATACCATCACTGGACTCCCTTTCCTAAGAGCAACTCGTGAGACACATCGACACTATTTCCCTAAACCCAACAAAGACCTTTTTAGGGAATCTTCTGAACAATGTCCCAAGGGTCGAAGTTTCCTATGATACCAGTTGTGACATGGGTTGAAGAGGCTCAGCTGGGGAGGATGGCTATTTCATGACTTCTATCAGGTCATTTGATATTTTCCAAGGAGATGTCATGGTTTCATACTGCGTTGCCTTAACCCAAAAATTTGGAGTGGGTATGCGACATCTTAAACATGTCATGACTAAGAATATGCATGTGTGTTCCTACACATGTCATCATCTGAAGAAATACATATGAGGGGGGATCACCCCATTGGTCCACATTCTTTGGTAGCACAAAATGATATAGGTTTTCTAGGGAGTGGGATATATATGTGTGCGATCGGTATCCTGAGTTTTCACCCTATTTTTTATTTTTGAGGTTGAAAATATTGAAGGAGAGAATAATATAGAGAACCTGGTTTTTTCCTAATAAGACATTGAAATATTTCTAAAAATATTTTCAGAGGTGGTCTCTAAGACGACATGTTATTTCGAGGAAAAGTGTGCCGAAAATTAATTTTACAAATACTGTTAAGTGTTTTTATATTTAGAACATGTGGTTAACTAAATAAAACGGGATATCTATTTAACGGTTGACCAGATTAGAAATATTAGACCACAGTTGGGTCCATAATGTGGTGTTTCCCCTAGGTGCAACATTAAATAAGTCAGCGCGGGACGTTGGGACCCCTCTCTCATTGGTGGTTTGTTAAATTGATAAATTAATTTATTAATTAATTCATTTAATTGATCAAACCAGAAAAACTCATGGAAGAGTTCTTAGATGAGAAATCTGAGACCAATGATGAGAAGGTAATGTAGTCTTTACCAAAGTTATTGTATATCCATTATCATTGTCAGGTGTTCTGGTTTTGTGCCATCGTGGAAAAATAAATAAATAAATAAATATTTATTTACTTAATTATTTGACTAAAAATATTTTTAACATAATGAGATGTTATAAATTCCTTTTATAGAGGGGGTTTCCCTCATAATTCATTTTGTCCAATGTCAAAAAAACCTCCCTTCCTCCCATCCCCTCTTCCTCCCTTTGATGAACAGCAAAGGAAAACGAGGAGAATCATGGATTGAGGCAGAACAAGGAGTGGAGAACATAGCCACTTCTCTCAAAAATTTCACAACTACGATCTTCATTGGCGGAGACCCAACCATTTTATGTAGGATTTATCATTGTGGTTTCCTTACCCTGTTTTAATTTTCATGAGGAATACGAATTAAATAAATAAATTCACTGATTGAAAAAAAATTGGATAATAAATTTCATTTTGTTTATTTTGAAATTGAAAAAAGGGAAGTATGATAAATATCTATTTTTCAATTCTTCTTGCTCTTGATTATCAATGAAAATTGAAAAACGAACTTGGACATCGATCTGCATATAGACCATGATCTTTTCTATTTCGTTCTTGGAACATTCTTCATCGTCAAATAATTAAGCGTTCTAAAAAATCAATGGTTCGTTGAGCGCGGAATACAGATGCAAGGATCCATACCGGAGGATAACAGATCTAAGTTTTTCTCTTCATTCCGATATAGATCAAATCTAGAATTGTGAATGGAACGTTTCCATGACGTGTGTCTGGAGAGGGTTCTGATGGTTCAAGGCCGAGGTTCCGGTGAGGAAAGTAGGTGATCACGGTGGATGTGTGAGGGGACTCTAGTAGAATGTGAAGGGATACGACAATTCATGGTACTGTGGAAGACCAGGCGGTGTGATATTGCAATCCAGCTAGTTGGGGTCGGCACAGCTCCATGTGGTGAGGTGGTGAGCGCCCAGCAAGCAGGGGCTAGACGACATTGGCTGGGGACAAGGCATAGTAGGTGGCAGCATGAGTAGGCAGTGCTGTGGGGGCACTCTGGCCATGTGTGAGGCGGAGGTGTTGTGGGTTCTTGGTTCTTCTATGGGGGTGAAAATCATAGAAGAATAAAGGAGATAATCAGAGAGAGAAATAAATAGAAAAAATGAATTTATTATAGAAATAAATGTTATAGGATGAGTGTTTTGGTGGTTGAGCGATGCACATGAGAGATTGAATGTTGAATGTGAGTTTTGGAATTGAAGGAAAACAAGTAGTTAAATAAAAATAAAAATAATATAATAATGTTCTTATTAGTTTTGTTGAGAAACCCCTATTTCGACCATAACTTCATCGTGAAATCATTATTACATGAAACGTCAGCAGCATTACTACTCTGACTCCAAGATGGTCATTCTGATTCCAATATTGGAAGTCTTTTTCAGGATTTGTTATCAGGAACCTTAAGCACTCATAATATAATAGATTTAATATTATTATTAAATTTTCATCCCGTAATAACTCCTGCATGTGACGTCTGATTGACTTGGAGTTAGTGGTGACGTTATCCTGTCATTGAGACAGTCGATTTGAGTCCAATGTTGAATATTAAATTTTGGTTGGTTGCTCGGGTCCACAAAACCCCAGTATTATTATTATTATTATTATTATTATTACAGGATCTTGTATCTGATATATCTCTCTCATACAGTGTTGGAATAATGAAATGCCTACAACAATAGAACCCTTAGGACGAGGCGTTCATTTTGATATACTCTACGTGAGTTTAGAATAATTTTGGTGTTTGGACGGGTTAGATCATACCTAAATCCAACTAGGCCATCAGAACTAATATGCCTATATCTTACAGACAGGGTATCAGGATTGAAAATTCTTCTATTGTGCTGGAACACCAGTGACATGAAGGATCATCGGGTTAATTATTTGTAGAACTTGTTGGTTGTTAGTTATGGCCAATAAATAGAAGAGAAGAACCAAAGTGTTTCTTGTAGTGAGAGTTAGGATAGCTACTTCCATGATGACTCAAGGCATGGGTATTCTTTACTCCTCTACTCCAGTAAAAATGGGACTACCCACATCATGAGTGAGAGTTCATTTCCCTATGATTTGTTTTCTATATTTGGAGTCGGTACTCCCCTATGGGACTAGGGCGCGGGTCCTCCATACATATCTCACACAGTATCAGGTACTCCCCTACTAGGTAGGGTGTTGGACCACTATGTGAGGATTAGGTACCCCCTATCAACCATGAATGTGGTGTTGGATCAAATATGTAGATGTATATTATATTATATGGAACAGTTCAAGAGGGGGTGAATTTTAGGTTTAAAACCTTTGTGTTTAAACACTTAAGAAATTATTTTTAATGATCTTAAACTAATACAAATACAAACACCCACAATTTTATTGAATATAAAGGTATGATGTAATGTAATAATATCAGAAAAGTAATGTAATTGTATTCAAGATGAATACAATAATCAGAGTAAGACAAAAGTGATTGATTCTACCTTAAAGCGTATAGAATCAAACGATGCAATATGTAATAGTATGAATGTAATTTAAACAATTACAAATGTAAAAGAGATAGAAAAAGAAAAAAACAATTTCCTTTCTAATACAATTAGTAGTGGGAATGAAATAGTATTTCAATTATTTTGACCTAAAGAGAAGGGTTATCCTTTCACCTAGGATAAAAGGTCTGTCTCACCGAAACCTTGGTAAGCTCTCGATACGATGATCAGTAAGTCTGTCTGCCTATCCCCGGCAGCCCTCGATACGATGATCAGACCCTCTGTCTGCCTATCCCCAGCAGCCCTCGATACGATGATTGGTACGTCTGTCTGCTTATTCCCGGCTGCCCTCGATTTTTTAGGTAATCAACACCTCTGTATTTCAATTACTTGAAAGCCCTCGATACAATGATCAGACACACAAAGTAGTAGATAAGTTACAACGTATCTCTCTAGAACTTCATAGATGCAGAGTATCAAAAATGTTCCAAAGTCTATACATTCAACTTCATATGACCTCCTATTTATAGGCCTCGGGTTCCAGCGGTCACATTTCCTCCAACGGTCAAATTTCTCCGAAAAACTCGGAGGGACTTAGACCCCTGGAATTATAATTGTCATATTGAAATAGAAAGCACGACATCGTTTTGATTAGTTTGTAACTAACTCAACGACATTGTTTTGGTAAAATCATAAGGTATATGAACAAGATAATCATGAGTACGATTAATATGAATCATGAGTTTTTGACTAAGTACCAAAACAAGCATGAAAGGAAAGTATGAGTATCATAAGTATTACTATTTAATGTTTTGTAATGATACAAAGTGTGTAGACATATAAGACTATGTACGATTAACAGAGTACAAATTCCAGAGTCAGTATAAATAGTTAGTACGATATGATTCACAGAGCATGTGCGATAAAAATAGTTAGTCCGATCAACATGGTCAGTATGATTAGCATGGTCAGTACGATAAGCATGGTCAGTACGATTAGCATGGTCAGTACGATCAACATGGTCAGTATGATGAGCATGGTCAGTACGATCATCATGGTCAGTACGATCAGCATGGTCATTACGATCAGCATGGTCAGCACTATCAGCATGGTCAGTACGATCAGCATGGTCAGTATGATCAGCATGGTCAGTACGATCAGCATGGTCAGTATGATACGATAAACATGATAAAGAAAATGTGTGATTTCCAAAAAAATATATAGAAGTAAAAAGAGAACTTTTGACTCAACAATCTCCCCCTTTTTGGAAATCACAAAACAAAAGTAAAGAAAACATGAAAACATTATGTCCCCCTGAGTTATTGGAAACTCTTCTGAATATGAATTTGAATACAACTGACTCCCCCTTAGGTATATACTTCCCCAAGGATTGTATTCACATATTTTCCTTAATATCAAAGTATTTTATTAAATTATTTTCTCTTTGTAAAACATTCTCCCCCTCTGTGGTTTACAAAAATAATGGGTTAACCTTGTAATTCAGTTGATACTCTTGCTTCTATTGGTTATTGAATGTACTGACTTCTTTGTCAGGAATTTTTTAAACTCCAGTAAGCATAATGAAATTGTCGACACCAGTATTGATCACGAAATTATTCATTCGATCTTTCCAGTACTCATAATCGTTGTCATCAAAGATAGGTGGTCTAGAAGGATTTAGATTGTCTATTGACCCAATATTAATTCCTGCCATCTAATAAAAGAAAACCTTTTCCACTCCACACGTTAGTGTAGTAAGTAGTTAAAATAGTAATATGAATGAAATAGAACATGTAGTACAAATTAGTGGAAACCTACTCTGATACCAATTGTTGGATCGAATAAGTAGATGTATATTATATTAGATGGAACAATACAAGAGGGGGTGAATTGTAGGATTAAATTATTTGTGTTTAAACACTTAAGAAATTAGTTTAAATGATCTTAGACTAATAAAAATACAAACACCCACAATTGTGTTGAATATAAAGGCATGATGTAATGTAATACTATCAGAAAAGTAATGTAATTGTATTCAAGATGAATAAAATAATTGGAGTAAGGCAAAAGTGAATGATTATACCTTAAAGTGTATAGAATCAAACGATGGAATATTTAATAGTATGAATGTAGTTGAAACAATTTAAAATGTAAAAGAGATAGAAAAAGAATCAAAATAATTTCCTTTCTAATAAAATTAGCATCGGAAATGAAAAAGTATTACAATTCTTTTGACTCAAAGAAAAGGGTTATCCTTTCTCCTAGGATAAAAGGTCTGTCTCACCAACACCATGGTAAGCCCTTGATACGTTGATCCGTATGTCTGTCTGCCTATCCCCGACAGCCCTCGATAAGATGATCAGACCGTCTATCTGCCTATCCCCAGCAGCCCTCGATATGATGATTGGTAAGTCTGTCTACCTATCATCGGCATCCCTTGATTTTTTAGGTAATCGGTACCTCTGTATTTCAATTACTTGAAAGCCCTCGATACGATGATTAGATGCACAAAGCAGGTGAAAAGTTTCAGTGTCTCTCTCTAGAACTTAATAGAAGCATAGTATCACAATTTTTCCAAAGTCTCTACTTTCATCTTCAAATGACATCTTATTTATAGGTCTCGGGTTCCAAAGGTATCATTTCCTCCAACGGTCATATATCTTTGAAAAACTCGGAGGGACTTGGACACCTGGCATTTGAATTTTCATATTGATACAGAAAGAAAGACATCGTTTTGATTAGTTTGTAAATAACTGAATGACATTGTTTTGGTTAAAAAAATAATGTATATGAACAAGATAATCATGAGTACGATTAATATAAATCATGTGTTTTTGACTAAGTACCAAAACAAGCATGTAATGAAAGTATGAGTATCATAAGTATTACTATGTAATTTTTTGTAACGATACAAAGTGTGTAGACATATAAGACTAATTATGATTAACAGAGTACAAATTCCAGATTCAATATAAAAATTTAATACGATACAATTGATAGAGTCATTACGATACAAATAGTTAGTATGACCAACATGGTCAGTACGATAAGCATGATCAGTATGATCAGCATGGTCAGTATGATCAGCATGGTCAGTACGATCAGCATGGTCAGTACGATGAGCGTGGTCAGTACGATCAGCATGGTTAGTACGATCAGCATGGTCAGTACGATCAGCATGGTCAGTAAGATCAGCATAGTCAGTACGATCAGCATGTTCAATACGATCAGTATGGTCAGTACGATATGATAAACATGATAAAGAACATTTTTCATTTCTAAAACAAGATATAGAAGACAAAAGAGAAATTCTGACTCAACATGTGGGTCATCCCTATGTAGTGCTACAGAAGAGTCAATACTCCCCGTCTATGTTAGGGTGCAGGTCCTCTAGCCTGGGGTCGGTACTCCCCAAACATACTAGGGAATGGGTCCCCCATTTGAACAGACTACCAGAGTTGTACTCCCCTACCAGGTAGGGTGCATGTCCTCACACATAGAGTCGGTACTCCCCTGTCGTGCAATGGTGTGGGTCCTATGGCCTGGGGATAGTGCTTCACTGACTTACTAGGTCTCAAGACCCACAAAACCAAAAAACTAACATATTTGTACTCCCCAACCATGTAGGGTGCGGGTCCTCGCTTTTGGAGTAGTACACCCCTATCTCCGAGTAGTGACAGGGAGCGGGTCCTACATTGGAGTTGGAGATCCCTTAACTTCAGGACACAGTTACGAGGACCATGCACTTCCACTTGATGCAATCGATACCAGGTAAGATTTTAGTTATCCTTCGATATACAAAGGTGCATGCCACTCTGGACATCTTAGGTTAGACTGGAGCAGTGTTCCCCAAACTGATCACTGTGTCGATGAGTGGGCCTTTTCACTTTCATTCCTTTGGTCTTTCCTTTGGTGAAAGACCATGTCAGTGATAGCTCTAGTACATGGAACTATAGGCAGTTCTAGAAGAATGTTCCTGATAGAGAACATTCTTTCAAATGTACCATTAGGAATGGTCTAGTTGTACCAAATGGAGTAAATCTCCAAGATGGGGTGCAATCAGGGATGTCCAGCTCAGGGAGCTTGTACTCTTGATCCTTCAGTTACACTTAGATCATTCATTAGAAATCCTGGTAATGACCTTAGGTCATTTCCTTATGGTTCTTTATGGCTGAGATGAGTATATCTAGATTCTCTAAAAGTATGTATGGGTATAAACCTGGTGTGAGATGTGAGATGGAGATCCCCTTAATCTATTGTTTGGGTTTCTTTGAGCAATCATATCTACAATTTGGTGGACTTGTACTATTTATGTTCACTCATATGGTACCTTGTTCTCTCTTACTACTCTCTTTAGTACCTCTATTGTTGCTCCCTCAAGCCTTCAGGGAATCCTACTTAGTATTCTTATACTCACCCCTACTTGGGATTTGCCCTCATTTGTTGTGAAATTGTAGATGACAGATAGGTTGATCGTGATTTTAGAGGATCTTAGGGATATGGGGTGCTTGGACCATGTGCGGTGGTCATATCTTGGGATTCAGGAGTAAAACTCTTCCAGCTATTTTACTTTTTTACTCATTGCTGGGTTATGGAACTTTTCTAGTTGGGTGTTTATTTCTTCCCATTTCCCTTTCAGATATTCGTTTCTTGTAGTTTTACTATTTCGAGGTCGATGCAATAATGTTGGTTCCCGTTTTATATTAGTGTAGTACATTTATTTCATTTCCTATGTACTTTTTCATTGATTTGGATGCATTTTGTGTACAGGTTCTTAGGTGAAAGAATCCTTGGTTTTTTTATTCCTTCAGTGCTAGTCACCAACCCCTCACCTATGGAGGCGGGCTTGAGGTAGTTGTAGCTTGTGCCCCGGTATGGGTCAGGTTGTGACACTAATTGCCTCTATCTAGATTCCATAAATAATATGGTTAATATATTAATCTGTAATCAACAAAATTTAGTCTATATTTTCATCCGTAACATTTATTCATCAAATTGATTTACTAAATATAATGAAAAATTAATGAGGACATTACAAAGGATATTGTTTGGCATGAAACCCTTGTTGTCCTTCAATCATGGGTTCACCATCCAACGCTTTTCCAAACATGATATTTTGTCACTTGGTATATAATCTTCCCATTTCTAAAACCATATTAATTTAATTTCCAAAAAACAAATATTATGGAAATCCTTGAAGTATGATTAATAACTAAATAACATTTTAACCAAAATTTTCAAGACAATCATTATACATTAATAATTCATCGTCTCATTTTATTATAGATCCTTACATTTTATAAATTTTATCCTCTAGAAGAGGGGATTGACTTGAGTAATATCCAAATACCCCACAATTATGAAAATAAACTATAAAGGATGTCTTAGTATGAGATTCACTTTCTTCCATCGTACTCATCATTTTTCCTATAAAATCCTTTTCTTTATGTCCTTATTTTCCAAACAATAATAACATCCTTGGTAGACTGAGACACCATCATGGGTTTTCCATCAAATCTTCTAACATGTCCTAAATCAATCCTAATTTTCATTATAGTCTCCACCCCAAGAGCTCTTAGAAACCTATATCCATATCTTCTATGGTGTGTTCTAAAGATAGTAAATGTTTATATTTCTAATCATATTTTAGGTAAAATGACTTGGAATAAAAAAAATATCATTCCCTCCTAAAAACATAACATTTGGTTTCTCATTTTCACTACCATTTCCTTCAGGTTAAATTTCAACATGAATCCTTCAGGATCTAGAAATTAGAAAAACATAGAAAAAATTGTCTAAGAAACAAAAGTCATAGCGAGAAAAATTTTATAATTATCTAGAAGATAAATAAATTAGAAATCATTGTTTTTATATCTTAAACACCATAGGTTCATCCTTGATTATTCATTTCCATTTTTGGATCAATTTCATCATAATTTTTTGTAATGAATAAATGGATTATTCAAAGCATATCCCCCAAGAGTGTAAAAACAAGTGTCCAGTAAGGCATGTTGTTGTGTACCAGGTCACCCAGAGTCTATCATGGAACAACTTATGAGAGTTATTACTCCTATGTACATATTTCCTAAAACCACATCCACTTTTATTATGTAGACTTTTATGTATTTCTATTAAGATCCAGATAATCTCTACCATTCAAAAATTGTAGAATGTCCTTCTAAAAATATCATCAAACTATACACTATGATTATGTTCTCTAAAATATGATTTATTACATCAAGTTTCCAATGATTCTAATAAACATCCTTTGATACCAACTGTATCGATCTGACCCCAGAAATTCCAGAGCTAGTGTATAATAATATTTAATTGGCATATTTAAAATGAATAAATCCCCAAAGGACTGAATTTTTCTTTAGGCATGGTAAACAAGATACATACAAGAGTTGATTATTTCAAAAAAGTTCACTACTGGAAAAAAAAAATTCTCCATTCTAAATAATGATTTTAGAGGATGAATTTAATCTATATAGTATATCACTACATATCGTTAATATTATGCTTCTTGGATTCCTATAGAAATAAACATAACAAGGGTGGGATAAAATTATTAGTAATTGAAAAATAAGATGGTAGAAATAATGAATCAATAAAAATAGTCAATATGGGAGATTAAATAACCAAGCACACATGCCATGTAATCAATAATTTGAAAGGTAGTTCGTAAAAAACACAATAAGGTCATAACTGTAAACATGCCATTCAAATTACAAGATAATTCAATAATCAATACGGAAATGTATGAAGCTAAAACACATTACATCTAAATAACTAAAACTATAATGTATCTATAGATATATTTTCACAAAATCGCAGGAATGAATTAAAACTGAAACTAATATGCGGGAAATTATTTCTTAATGGATATCATGTATAAGACATGTGAAACCCTATACCATAAAGAACATTCAAATTATAGTTTAAAACTATGGATAAAACATGTTTAATGTGTGAAACATGTTTTTCACATGAGAACCTATCAATGCATCATGGATCTATATAACATCCGGGCTCAACCCATCATTACCAGTACAAATCATTCCTCCTATTGAATTATAAAAATAAATATCACTTTTAAAGTATCTGTATTGAATAATGAATACATAATTATGAATATTTCCCTAAATAAAAAAATATCTTTCAAATTAGGCACCAAATGTGAAATGGTACATGGTTTCGGAAATAGTAATATCCATGATAAATGAAATGGATAATTATGTGGAAATTCAATTATAAATGATGATAAGATATTGAATATTTCAAGGGGAATAAAAATGTTTTAAGGAAGTAAATTTGAGTACTATCCACTTCCAAATAAATAATAACCCACTTAGAGGTAGAATTTGGATAGTATTAATACAATAAGTCCTATGATGAGTAAAATAAATGGATTTGTAGATGATGAATAGAAAAAAGAACGATCTTTTAAAATTATTCTTCATGAAAATATCCTTTTGTTTTGTAAATCCTATTGAGAAACAATTTCTTTGAAAATAAAATTTCAATACACTTTCATTTAAAATTTACCTTTTAGAAATGATAAGAATGTGTCAAGGATATTATGGTGAGTAAATGTGTACATGTCGTATGATGTAAAATAAAATTTATTTAGCATGATAAAATATTTAAAAAAAATACATGATAGGGAAGTGAGAATAATATTCGACTAAAAACATTAATAATTAAAAAAAGGGTAAAAATGAATTTACCAAATCATTTTAAAAAACCGTTTTTAAAACATTTTTAAAAAACAAGGATTTTAGAAGAAAATAGGTTCTCTGATTAAAGAGAGAATGAAATTTGGGAGATCTGAAAAATATTTTCCAAATCATTTTGAGTTAAAAATAGTGGGAAATAATATTAATACTTGAAAATAGTCATGAATTACCAGAGGAGATAAAATAAAATGTTATAATTAAAAATGTTTTTGTAATTATCTTGAATTTAAATACCATTAGAGGATCATTAATGATATAGTTGGGGAGTTAATCATTACGCATTCCAAATTCTCACATACTAATTTGAAACATTTTAAATCATAATCATTATGAAGAAATAAAAATAAATTAATTTTTAAAATTTCATCAAGATAAAAATATTGATTATATAATATAATAAAACTATTAATATATACCCCACAAAAAATATGTATTTGGAAAACATGACATTTATCTCACAAATATAAAAAAGTTGAGATGATAATCTCTTACATTGAGTTTCCTTTCGGGTGAACATTTATTAACATCCTATATAACAAAAATATATTGATCTTATAATTGATTCATAACCTTTTTCATGTTTATAATTACTTTTATTTAACTTCTTAATATTTTTGATAAAACTTCTTACTAAAATTTTTTTACATCGTGTGTTTTTTACCCAATTCAGTTTATGTGTCATAAAAACCATAGCAGGTCAATCATGATAAAAGGGGTAATTATAAAAAATCACTAGAAATAATAACATCATAAATATTTATTTATACATTAATTATTTTTTTAACACAAATCATTAAATATGGTTATAAAAAATGAATTATTAATACAATCGTTGAGAGGGTCAACCGTACGTACACATGAGTAACGTTCCCATTTTTCAATAGTCATTATTGAAAGATGGTATCTAACACCATATATTTACAAAGATTAATTATATAAAAAATAATATATTATCTAATCATATATACTTATATATAAATTCATGTGATGAATAATGAATCACATCAGGTCAAGGAGGTAGTAGTCCACTCGTCTACGAATAACATTATCACTCTTTAAGTTTGTGAAAGGGTAATAGAGAAAATGGTAAATAATATATTTCAAGAAATTTCATTTTGTAATAATTATCATATAATGTATTTATTATGTATCATTAGTTTATTAAAATATATCTTTTTTAGATTTCATGTGTCTTGTGAATGAATCACATCTCTTTGAGGAGGCAGTTGTCCACACTTCCACAAATGATGTTATCATATTTACATAAAATGTAAAGTATAATTTTATTTTTTGTAAAATAATTAAATAAGATGAAATAAATAATACATATCATATATAACATATATAAATATATTTTTCATCACAATGTACCCCATTATAGGTGGTAATGGATAGAATCAACTACAATCGTTTAATGATGTTGTAGTTTGTCATACAGAGAAACTATATATTCATTAGGCATTATATGAAAGTGTGTTTAAGTAATGGTAGAAGCCATAATTTATTAAAATATAAATATATTTACGATAATTATGATGGTATATTAACAATGTATAAGAATATTTTAGGTTTTTTAAAAGTAAATCATTCAAAAGATATCATGGGGAAGCATTACATTAAAAATAAGAAACTCATTTTTGTTTATACCAAATGGATTCCTTGGAAGGATTTCTAAAAAAGGGATATATAATGGAATATGGGAGGGATTTTTGGAATCTATTTTAGTAGATCATGGAATAAACTATGTGGTTTTATTAGTGTTTTGTATGGGTATACATGTGGGGTTTTATAGTGGAGGAGGAGTGGCACATTAGTAATATTTTGACAATGGAATTATCCCCACATCTTTTATGTTGAAATTGTATCCAATAGTGGATCCAATTCGATCAAAGATATTATAGGGTTGAACTATGTCCATAAAATATATTTGGTACAAGTTGTTATGTCTTTATATGCCTTAGGGTTACAGTTTAGTGCCATCTTAAACTAAATTCAACCATAATCATTGTCATCAATTTTAATAACTTTAGCTAATAAATATGGTAAAAAGATAGGCTGAAATAATTAGATATTATAAATTAATTTCATTGAAAATAATTAATCAATTTTTACAAATTCAAATCACAGAAGTGGCATAAATTAATTTAAAAAATAGCCCACGTGTGGAATGAAAATGGGGGTTTTAGGTAAAAACATCCAAACTTTTGACCCCTTTTTATAGAAAATTTAAAAAAGAAATTGATTAAAAGTAAATAAAATTGGATTAATTGATAATAATATGATCTAACTAATAATTTAAACCAATTATAATTTAAATTCATCCTTATATATAAATGATATGAGAAACCATTTTTGAACTAAAATTCAGTATGTTTAACTATTTATTAAAAAAATTAAATGTTTCATAACAATATCAAAAATTCACCCTAAACTAATTCTTATATATATAGTTCCAATATGAATTTTATTTTCATATATTAAATAAAATAATGTTTCATAATTATGATATAAAATTGTTTCTCCATTAAAATGTGGTCAAATTGCATTTATAAAAATATAGGTTTTTAGGTGTGAAATAGGGTTTGTTCTTGTCTAATGATTATCAAAACTGGTGGATGATTATATAAAATATTTTATTGAATATATGAAATATATATTTCATTAAAATCATTAAATAATTTTTATTAATTAATTTTATTAAGGAAAAACGTTTTTGGAAGTATATAAATACTTATATTTCTTTTTATTTTTGATTGGTTCTTGTTTTCATTTCTCATTAATTGGTAACCATTGAATTCAATTTATATTTATGTAAACCATAACTTTTCATTATTTAGTTAATAATATTTATATATACTAATATTAGAAAATCTTTTATACAACATTATATTTTAATAATATAATATAGTTCTATAAAACATGTTCTTATGTGTAACGTAAGCAATAAAAAAAGGTCACTCTTGTGTGTAAAACATGATAACTCAGTGTTTCATACATTAAAATATATATAATCTATATTAAATAGTAAACATATTGTAATTTATATTTATATTATATTCCTTACATGCTTGATGTCCCACATCGTACATTCTATCTAATACAAGGTTCTTCCTTTAGAATTTTTGGGTGTTATAAGTGTTATACCTCCATTTAAAAAGTATTCCATATTATTATTAAAAAATATAAAATCCAAAGAAAAATAATACACCATACGATTTTATAGTAGGATTCCTTTTTTCCAACACCTGCAAGCCCTTCTCACTCATTTGGCATATCCAATAGTTTTATAGTTGTGAATAACAAACATTATTTGTTTCTTAAAAAATGTCTATAAAATTCCCTACCAAATTGTATAGGGTTCCATTATTAACTCCTCGAGAAAATAAAATTACTCCCTTAATAATAATCTAGGACCCACTAGTTATTCTGGTTTTAGAATTATACCCAATAGGGAAATTATTTCTTCATAGTGCGGGGAAATACCATACATTCTTTAGAATGAGAAAACTATCACTACTAGTTTTTATCTACCCCTATCCCTTCCCCACAATCTGTAATGGTTCATCATCAACCCGATATACCAATTAAAAATATACATGAACATAATTTTTGAAGAATCCCATATCCAATGTAGAAAGGAGTGATTCCCAAATGTCTAAAACACAATACTCCAAAAGGGTATCCATTCTTAGAATTATGATGTCTTTAAATCCTTCATCTTCCTTGTCTTTGTATTTTTTAGTAAACATCAAGTTTTATCAACACTCATTCATGAAATTTACATTCTTCCCAAAAATATAGTTGTTTGAACAAAAACCTTTTTTTAGTTGTGACTCTTTTATATCAATTTTGATCATTCTCTAAAATTATCTCGTTACACATACTTTCCTCTTATTTTATTCTTCTAAGAAGAACTACAATGTCTACCCAATTCTTATTGAATATACTCACTATGAATCAAGGCATGTAAATCTATCATGAATTATTTTATTTAATGATGAGATACTCATTGCTATTACATTAGTTTCCCAAATAACATGTAAGGATGATATAAAATATACCCTTTACCACTTCACCAAATATAATTAACATTTATGAAAATTGAATTGTTTTTTTGTGGAAAATTTTGAGGTGATTAACAAACATATTAAATTAAATCCTCTTTATATTGAATAATAATCACATTAGGTAAAATTTATTCAACACAAAAGGATTATCATATGTATTGAAATGTGATTTCATCAACCTAGTTTTCATCTTTTACTCTCTGACATTAAATTCCATATTTTTATTCAACATACGGTTCCAAACCCCAAGAACCTATCGATCTAATATATCCCAATACAAATTTTACGTATTCATTGGTCAATGACTTGGAAGTGGAAGGTGAGACATTTTATGGTGAGGATAACATTTTATTGGAATCCCCTAGAATGTGATTTTATTTCTATCGAAACAGTTGATCCTTACCCAATCATCATCCATAAATATCATCCAATCCATGATATATGACCATGAACATATTAGCACAACAATATATACTATTTTTTGTATAAATGTGTGGTGTGATAAATGATTGAGGATTAACTAAATTAGATTAAAAATTAAACAAAATAAAGATAGTATGATGAAAATATTATTTTACATGGTTCTATAAAAAAATACATAAGTCTAAAGAGATGAATAACTATTGAATATTTTCATGTGTATAATTATAGGGTAGAATCTATGAGTTTCACAAAAACACGTAAAAAACATTAACTGAAGTGATTTCATAATGAATACTGTGAAAGAGTTCCACAAACAACATAACAAGTTCACAATTCTATAGTTAATAGTTAATGTATGTCCATAGAGATACGGTCACCCATCAGTTTTGCAAAAAACAAGTTACTACTATTCCATGTTAATCTTCAAACTACTATAGTTCCCTATATCATTTCACTATAGTATTTCTACATTATTAAAGTAAGATATGTTTTTTTTGGTAGTTGCATTATATTTTCCAATATAGACTTCTAACAGTTCGCTAAACAACATCTTAAGATAGTCCATAGCAGCCCAATAATCATCCACTTGGATAATTATACCTCATGATTTCATGTTTAATTTCTATTGAAATAAAGACCATAATTAATTTTATATACTCCTCTTATTCAATAAATAATTGATTATTTCTATTAAATTTATCGATTTTAAGATAAAAACTCTTGAATTATCTACTTTATTCATTTTCATACTCCTACAAGATTCCCCCATAATTTATCTGTCACCCACTATTATTTAATAAAGATATATTGAGGGGAATAAGTTCTTTATTTTCTCTATCACTGTCAAATTGTTCAACATTTATGTTTTATTTTTGGTTCGATGACTCTTTTGTGATGTCAACAACCCATCATATATCAATCCTCTAATAAAATATAACATAAACATAACTTTATTCATCAATTTGGTTGCCCATTTCTTTTAATAAGATTATTACAAGATAGGTAAATATAAATATCTATTAACACAACAAAATGTTCATATATTCCTAGTGTCCTTGGTTGATTAGGATTATAATACATCAAAGTGAATCTAAAATAACACCTTTTCATTTAATTAACTATAATAAGTTATTAAGAATCATTATAGATCTTTAATTTTAATTAGATACCCTAGGGAATACATAAATAAACGTATTAGTGAAATTCCCAATAAGGGAATAAACATTATTAGGAATAATAACATGTGATTAAAACATATAACAATATATCATAAAATATATGGAACATGAGTAATAACATCGAATAATAACATAAAGAAAATTGTTTTGAATGATAATGGGTTCAAATGGAATGTGGTAGAATACTATAGAATTCTATAAAAATTAGTGAAGGATAAATTATTGGAAAATATCACAGTGAGAACAATATTCCATAATAGATTTGGTTTACTCCCCAATCCAAAACAGGACATAACATTAGAAATCATATTTACCAAATGAATTTTAGAACTATATGGTTCACCCATCAAAATGTTTTTAGGATTTATGATTGGTACAAAAAGGAAATAAATCCTAAAGAACAACATAATAATTTCTCACAGAAGAAGAAACAATTTCATAATCTACTATCAAATAATAACTAAGCTAAATTTTATAATGTTGGAATTTTAGAGATGGTCAAATGGAATGTATTACCCCATAAAATCAAGTGAGTATATATAATGTATATAAATGTAATATACATGTACACATAATGTGTGATTCCATGGACCAAGAAGCCAGATGACTGTGCAAAACATTATTTTGTAGAAATGATTACCCAGAATAATATCCCAAAGGAAAAATCGGTTTAACAGTCTTGGAATGCTAGATTACATACATGATACCCATAATTCATAAGGGAATGGAAAATAAAAATAGGATAGATAAAATTAAATAAACTATATATATATGAATACTAATTCAAATATTTCATCTTCATAACCTCGGGAAAAAATAATGGCGATTTCAAATGCTCAAAAAAGGTATGTAGAGTAAAAGAAATAATGAATCAATGAGAAAAAATTAACATGGAAAGGAAAATAATTGATCAAACATGACATTCAAATAACTAGATAAGGAAATATCAATATAGAATGTTAAGAAACTGAATCCCATAAAATCTAAATCAATAATACATGAATGAAATATATCCATAGATATGTCGACACAAAATCTCATGGATGAATAAAAACTAAATCTACATGGGGGAAATGATTAATTATTAGATACCATGTATCCTACGTACATGGAAATATTACCATAAATACCTTCCATAATATAGTTTAGATATCATGTAAAAAACCACAAAATTTGTAAAAATATTTAATCTCATGAGACTATAGAGGCATTGAGGGGCTATCTCTAATCCTACCCCACCCATATTGTTCGTGTCCAAAGCATTCATCATAATCATGATTAATGTGCCTTGTCAAAATATTCTCATTGAAAAAAATATATAGATTTCACAATAATACCCCATTATAAGATATGTTACCCAAGGGTTTTTGACATTAGTGATTGTAAGTACCAATGAATGATCATAAACACACTCTTCCAGGAAATGTTATTTTAAACATTCCAATGTGCCTCATACCACACTGATACATTTAAATCATAAACCCCATGAAGTGATAATATTAAACGAATTAGATAATATAATTAGTTTAAGAATATTAATTATATAAAGTTTAAATTTAATGTAAATACTCCAAATAAAAGTTATTTTGTTCATAATAACAAATTATTCTCAATTGAATGTAAATTAAGATAAAATATCTTACCTTAACCTTCCTTTTACTATGTGTTATTTATCATTATATATAGTGGATTAAAAAATGTCAATAACTTATACCAAAACCATAACAATATTTATAATATCATATATTAACTTATGAAAATATTTTATTAAGTGTTTGTTAACACTCATTCATTATTTTGACTATTTTTGTATTTTAGTTGGCTCATTTTCTCAAGTATGTTTTGAATTATTGTTTGTTGTTATTATTATTTGAATCTTTGTTTTGTAATATCCAGACTTTTGAACATGATTTAATTACAACATATACTCATGAAAAAGGTATTTATAATAATCTATATTGTTTGGAGATAAAAAAAGAAATGCATTGTTCATGGAGATGGAAGGTCGTACGTACGCAAGAATTCAACTTTCATTTCATTTTCATATTAAAGGAGTGAAACATAATTGATACATATATATTATCATTATAGTATAATATATATGTAAAATTTTAATATATGTTTTTTAATATCACCAGTAATACATTACATATATAACATTAATGAATCTCATCACATTGAGGGGCGGTAGTCTGTATATCCACATGCGATGTAATCATAATTACGCAAAATGAAATTTATATAGGTATGTGTTATAAAATAATTAAATAAGAAATAATATATCATATATATCATATATATCACATATAAGAATAGTTTACATTATAATGGCCACCATGACAGGTGTTATGGGAAAAATGAACAATCATCATTTTGTGAGGCAGTTGTTTCCCGTACACAGAAATAGTTTGTTTCATTACCCTTAGATAGAGGTGTGTTTATGTTTAGATACAAACCATGGAATAAAAACTTCCTAGTATATCAATTATTCATTTTTTTATACAATCATAGAACAATAAGTGTATAGTGAGTGTAGAATGTAAATGAAACTTAAAAGCATGAGAGAATATGTTACCTATTAATTAGCTAACTTCTTTTTGGTTATTCTATAAGGCTTCCATGGATTTATTCCTGAAAAAAGTAAGGATTTTAAGTTGAGTTTATGTATTTTGGGAGACTATTTGTGAGGATATTGGGCATGACAATGTGGCTTGATGGTTTGGAGGAAGGGGTAGATTGCATTCATTTTTATTGTGGAGGGGGGAATGATATTCTCATATATATATAATGGTATTGATTAATTGTTGGTATAACTTACCTAAAAATCATAAAAATGGAAAAATAATATATTATACTTCATGAATGGTTTATATAGACCTATTCCACAAAATAATATGCATATTTTAATAATCTGGTTCATTAACATCTTGGATTCCCCTATTTCATCATTTTTCATATTTTTAAAGCACCTACTTATATTTTTTAATTGATTTAATTTTTTTGAATATAATAAATTGTTATTTATTAGAAAACATTTAACCACTTAATTATTTATCTTATAACTTCTTTTAAAATAATATCTATAAGTGTTTAGGAAATTAATTTTAAAACAAGCATGTGTGACGTGCTAAACGCAGCATAAACCTAGTCCGTATTGGCATCATTTTTTCAATATATGGGGGAATATTTTAATTATAAAAGATAAATTTTCTATTAATAGACAATATTTAACATTTTATAATACTTAAAAATCTTTTTTAACATTATAGATTTTTTATTAATTTTAAATCATTTAATAAAATCTCATTTATTGTAAAATAAGATTATTATCAATTTACACATTATTTATTTAATGATAATTTTAAAATATCTATATAATATATAAATTAAAATTTATTAGGTTTACATATATTTAACATTATATATTCATCTAAAAATAAATATATGAAATAAGTTTGTCAACTTAATTCACTTTTAATATATATAGTATCATTTATTGTTGTTCATGGTTATCCAAATAATTAATTAATTTTTGTTTCTTAAGAATTTTATGTATCTAAAAAATATCTACAAATACTTGAAAAATATTATGATACAAATATCCCATATATCTTTAAAAATTATATATATAACTAAAAAATTATATTTTATATATATATCAATGTTTTATAAATGATAAAGTTATAGAAAGCTCGTTTTTTTATTTCCATTTCATAATATTTTATATAGTGTACATCCATTTAATTATATCCCAACAAAAAACTAATTTATAACTAAGTATGGATATAGTATAATTATAGGATTAAAATATTTTTGGATATGTTTCCATGAAATTTTGGTCTCTAATAAGATTGTTTAGTCTCATATTAAGTCTAATATTATTTTAATCATCTTAAATAATTTTATTAACATTCATTAATATTTTTGGTCAAAAAGAAATTTGATTTTATTAAAACACAATATTGTAATTATTAAATCATTTTATTATCATTTTTCAAAATTAAAATCATAGATGTGGGAAAATTAAAATTCACACTAATCCCACAAACGTAGCAAAAATGAATGTTTTTAAAGTAAAAACGTTTAAATTTTTAATATGTTTTTATATATTATTTAAATATAAATATGATTCCAATAAAAAAATTAGATTTATATCTCAATACATGATCTATTTTTACTTTAAAACCCAGCATAAAATATAATTTAACAATGATAATTATTTTACCGATAATGTTTTTTATATTTAAATTACAGTCTTATTCACTATTAATTTAAATATTAAGTCTCTTATAAAAATCCCAAAAATTCACCCTAAGCTAATTTTTAAATTCTGAATTCAAAAATTAGTTTTAAATTTAAATAAATCCTAAAAGTGTCAGAAATTAGTTTTAAAATACAGTGTCTATTTAACAGAGGTAAAACATGGTATTGTGTGTAATGCAAGATAATTCATTGTTGTGTGTAGCATAATTTTATCTTTTTGTAGTGTATAAAGAGAGAAAAAATAATATATATTATAACATGAAAATATTATAATTTATTGGGGTGTTAAATTCTGCTTACCATAATTAAATTTTTTTTTTCATAATTCTAACATGATCTTAGTAATCAGGGAAATGATATTTGAAAATACTATTATTGAAGAACCCCACATCGTAGATATGGTTAACAAAGAATCTACTTACTTGGAGATAAAGGAATGTAAAATTGTCACATAACTGTGTTCTATTAAATTAAATCATATGAATGAAATGGAAAAAAGGATACAGAGGTAAAATATAATGATAATGTTCTGAATGAGAGTTCTAGAGAACATGGTTAGCAGAATGATAATAAATAGAAATCCCGAATTCTGTGTTGATTAAAGGAACATTCAATTAATCAAAAAAGATAGTACTAGGTCATCATTATTGGTTCAAATATCATTTTTTTCTAGATTATAGTAATTTTTTTTTCTATATAATAATATATGTAAATATACATTTTGCGTACATTTGTATTAGCACATTCTTATCCTTGGGTCCTTCCTTGACCTATATCTACTTATAGAACAAGATTCATCGTATAGTGATGTAATATATTAATCTCTAAAACCAGTTTCAAGGATAAATAAAAACAATTTCGTAAATAGTTATCATTTAAAAAATATTATGATCATACACATTAGAATGATGGTCACCAGATATCCAAAAGAAACCTATCATTATCCTTTAATCAACATCTTGCATATCTAAATTTTCACATTCCCAACAATTGAATGATATCATAATGTATGATCTTAAAATTTCGTAATAAATTTAATTACCATAAAAATTATTGTAAACATGAATTCTTCATTATTCATTATGTAAGACACGAGTTATTGGACATATTACTTCAATCCAAAAGTGTTTTGAATTCCATCAATGAAAGAATAAACTCTTTATTGAAAGTCGTTAATTTGTTCCAAGGTAGTTATAACTTTTTAAAATCAACCATTTCTTCATCATTATCTAAACATTAGGAACATATTATTGGTTGTATATTCGTCAATAATATTATTTTTTATAATTTTTATGTTTCAACTAAATAAATTTTATTTGTTCCGTTTAGGATGTGATCTCAAATCCATATTGAAAATGTAATATAGTAAAATCATCATATACTTTGTAATACATATAACCAATACATTATTGAAAAAATATTAATATTACTTAGAAAATTAACCATTTCATTAACCTTTTTGATGTTTCATAACATGAACATTATCCAATAGAAGAATTTGGGTTTTATTTCTTTGACGTTTGATACATTGATTTTCATATTGTCCAGTCTCCTTATTGTGAAAGCATTTAACATTGCAATCATCATTATTTCTCTTAAAATGACGAGATTATTTTCTTTTTTCTCCACAATTTTTAGAAAATACCATTCAATTAAATCAATTACTAGAGTGTTTCTTTCCACAATTCCCACATGTGAGAAAATCCTTCTTTCCCTTTTTCTTATTTGATTAATTCCTTTTTTCATGGTGCTTAGGTGACCTCTTCTTGTCTTGGTTGCCTATGTAGACATGGGAATTGGGGAAATATTTACCCATATCACTATCATTGGATATTATTCCCTCATATGATGATAATTTATGGCAGTATATTTCACTTTTTAATAATGTATTAAGACCATAAAATATTTGATCCTTCATACTCTTTAGATCACATGATTTATTGAGGATCACATTCCTTTTACTGGGTTCTTTTTTAAATGAGGGAATACACTAGATTAAATCATAACATTATGTATAATTTTAAATATGGTTTATCACATAATGTTTTACATCATGAATCCTATAATCATAAACATTTGATACTTCAGGGATTTATTTACTTCAAAATCCTTCATAATGTTAGTAATATAAATTGTGAACTATTTTAAGGGTATACCCCTGAAGTGTCAAAAAAGTTGAATAGTAAGGTATTGTTTCTTGTACATGGTTGCTCTGATTTAGGCCCAGAACCCCATTACAGATTTATTACTATTAGGTACATCTGTTCTAGAACCGTGAACACTTGTAGTGTCCCAACATAGATGTTTTACTCTAAATACCCACATAATATATACCTTAAAATATAATAAGATTTTCTTATATAATAATCATCATATCATATTTTATGGATTTTATACATAATCTATTTATTATAAATATAGTTTTTTTGGTTTCTGCTAAAGCTTCTCTGATACCTTTAGTAACACCCCGACCCCAGTATCCCTGAGTCAGAGAAATTATTTTTTTAAATTGGCATGATTACAAGGAATAAAATACCAAAGGAACAGTCATTTTAGTAACCTTATGATTTTAAATCACATATATGATACCCATAATATATTGGGATATAAAAAATACCAACATTATAAATAATAACATTAAATAATCTACATACATGAATTCTTATTCAAATATGTCTTCTCGATATCATGGGGAATGAACACATAATAAGGGTAAGATGTAATGCTTAATAAGTGTAACTAAAGTGGAAGTAATAATGAATAAATGAGACTAAATTACTCTAAAAAGTTAAATAACAGATAACACATGCCTTTAAAATTATAATATAAGGAAATATCAATATGGACAAATATGAATCTAAAACTCATTCTATATAAATCAATAAACATAGAATGTAATATATCCAACGATATGTCGATTCGAAATCCCATGGATGAGTAATCAATGAATGTAAATGATTGTAATTATTAATTATCGAATGTCATTTTTCCTAGGTACATAAATCTAGTACTATCAAGACTATTCAAAAGATAGTTTAACTATTATGTAAAACATCATCTAATTTCTACAACTCTTTCACCTCATGATACTACCGATGCATCGAGGTGCAATCTACAATTCAACCCCACCTATTTCGTACCAGTCCAAAGCATTCCTCATAATCATGAATAATGTAAGATATAAAAATATCAGTATTGAATAAATGAAATGGATTTATCAGTAATACACCAGTGGAGGAAAAGTATCAAAAAGAGTTTATACATTAATCAATAGAAATACATTTAATCATAAAAAAATATTGATGCAAATAATATTTTAACCATTATAATGTATCTCATAAAAAATTAAAATACATAAATCATAATATTTATGAAGGAATAATATTAAATAAAACATATAATTCCATTAGGGTATGTATATTCATTATATAATATGTTAAAGGTTAGTATATAATGAAAATAAAAGTGAATTTGTCCATAATAACAAATATGTCTCAAGGGAACGTAATTTGTGATGAAATCCATTACCTTAACCTTGTTTTTCAAGCGCAGTGTCTACCCTTCCATATATTGGTCTAAAATATTTAACAAACATATAAAATAATGATACTCATATTCCTAATATCATATATTAACTTCTTATATTATTTTATTACCAGTTTGTTAACACTCTTTCCTTATTTTGATTTCGTGTGTTAATTGCCTAGTTTTATCAAGTATGTTTTGAATTGTTTTATATTGTTCTTATTATTTTTATTATGGTTTAATAATCACTATAATTTAGAAATTATTTTATTATGATATATTTTTAGTACATATGTCTTCTGAGAAATCCATAACGTCTGTAGATAAGAAATCAAATGCATAGTTTGGAGAGATATTAGGTTGTACACACTGATGAACGCTACTTTAATTTCATAATCAATTTCGCATAATGAAACATAAATGATTACTAGTTATATTAAATTATAGTTTCATATATATTTAATATATTTCATATAGAATTATTAACACCATCCTTAATATGTTCTATGTATAATGTGAACGAATCACATCGCATTGAAGAGGTATCATTCGACACTTCCACAACTAGAGTTATCGTATTTAAACCAAGTGGAATGTATGGTGTTACATGATATAAAATAAATACAGAAGAATAAATATATATTATATATTATATATATCATATATACGAATAATTTCCATCTTAATTTCCAATATAAAAGGTGGTGATGGAAAAATGAACAATCATCATTTTGGGAGGGAGTAGTTTATCATACACAGAAACAATCTGGATTCAACAAATTATATAGAGGTGTGTGTAAGTTTTGGTCCAAAAAATAGAATAAAATCATCCTAGTATATTTATTATACTGGTTTTATACCCTAATATAATATTAAGATTATAGGTAGTGTATAATGGAAATAAAACTAAAAATAATGGGAGAAGATGTTACCTCTTTATCAGGTAACTTCTTTTCTTTTATACCGAAAGGATTACTTGGATTTCTTCCTACACAAATGGAGGCTAATATTTTAAGGGGAGATATTTTGAAAGACTATTTGGTTTGATTTTTGACAATGAAACGTTTCATTACAGGTGTGATGTAGGGGTATAGTTCTTAAATTTTTATAGTGGATGGGGAGTGGTACTCTTGTAAATACCCAAACGTATTTTTTAATGGGTGGTATGCCTTACCTAAATCACCTCAAAAAAAAGAAAATATAAGGGGTTAATAGTAAATAATGGTCTATTAAAACCTCCAACACACAAAAATATTTCCATTTTAACAATTTGGTTCTGTTAACTTCAAAGATCCCCCAATTTTGTCACTTTTGTTTTTTAAAGAATTTTTTCTTGTAATCTAATTAATTTGACCATTAAGAATAACATAATGTGATATATGATAAAAAATATATATGAAATTTATTATTAATATTATATATAATTTCTACAAAATTATACGTGTTATGGAATTTAATTTTATAAATATTCCATGTGACATGCTAAAAAACCGCTTAAACCCAGACCGTGTTAACTAAATTTTATGATATTTTAGGAAATGTGTTAATTTTAAAAGATAAATTGTCCCATTAATAAAAAATATTTAATATTTACAAGAATTAAAAAAACTACATATAATATATTATATTAATTAAATTTAAATCATTTAAAATAATTTCATTTATTTTAAAATGACAATAATGTCCATTTTGAAATTATTTATTTAATTTTAATTTTAGAATATAAATATAATATTGGAAATCAAATATATTAGGTTTATTGATGTTTAACATAATATATTCCTACACAATATAAATAATGACACTAATTCAATCAATTTTTTCCTCTTTTAATATTTTTATTATTACTGATTTTAGTTTATTATTAACAACAAAATCACAACATTGTGGATTCTTAAGTATTTTGGGTATCTAGATAGTATCTAAAGATGAATGAAAAATTATTATGATAACAAAAACCCATCAATCATTTAAAAGGATTATTATACCTGAAAATATTCTATTTTTTACATATCTCAAAGTTTTATAAATGTTAAAGGTACAAAACGTTACCTTTTTATCATTTTCCTTACTGATACTTTTATATAGGGAACATCCATTTAATAATATCCAAAAATTCCATAAATTTTGATATAAGTGTGGGTATATTGGAATTATTTGTTTCCAATGGATTTTGGAAAAGTGTTCGAGTCATTTTGATCCTTAATATTATGTTTTAGTCCCTTACTATGCTTAATTATCCCTTAATGGTCATAATTTTTTTTAATCACTTTCAATAATATTTGAGGTAAAAAAATTATTTGATAATATTTGACCAAAAATATTAAACTGATTAAAACCATGTTTTTATTTTTTTCAAAATTAAAATTATAGAGGTGGAAAATTTAAGATTAACACAAATCCCACTAACTTGGTGAAAATGCATGTTTTTTAAACAAAATATTTTTAAGCTCAAATACATATTATACCTAATTAATATATAAATATGTTTACAATAACCTAAATTGTATTAATGTATCAATAATTGAACTACTATGACATTAAAAACTAACTTATAATGTAATTTAACTCTAATAAATATTTAAATGATAAGGTTGTTCTTTACTAAATTGTAGTAATTTTCACCATTTATAAAAAAAATTTCTTATTAGAAAAATCAAAACAATTATACCTAATATAATTTCAACATTTAGAATTCAAAAATGATAATTATTTTTTAGAAATACATTTTTTAAAAGCTTTAAAATTTAGTTTTAAATAGGTTATCCATTAAAATAAAATAAAACTCGGTCTTCTAGGTAACATAAGATTATTATGGGATGGGTGTTCTGTATGTTTAACTTTGTATTCCATAAAAATAGCAAAAAAATAATATTTATTTATCATAATAATATTATAATTTATTAGAGTGTAACATTATATAGAAACAATTGATAACATTATGTGTTTTTTTGTTGATGAAAACACATTAAAATGTTCAAAAACATTCTTAATGTAAATAACCATTGCACTTTTAGTACATAAATTTTTTTCATCACAGGTGGAATCTTATATTTAAATATTGAAATTGATCATTTCTTTAGGAAACTGTAAATTCCATTTTGATAACTCACATTAAAAATAAAAAACATTAAAAAACATTAGTTTGTTTTAAAAAATAAACTCTCAATCATAAATATGAATCATTAAAAAACTGAGTGTTCATGAAAGAAGAATAATTATATATATTAAAAATTCATAAAATAAAACATTTCTTCCATATATTTTAAAAAAATTAAACAAGAATCTTTTCCAAAAAAAATTATGGCAAGAATCATTTTAATTTTATCTAAAAGATAATTAAGGTTAAAATGAAATGAAATTATCATAGTGAAACAATTTTTAGTTTTTCTATAAATAATTTATTTAATGGAAATGTGATTATCTATCGAAGAGGAAAATTTGATCAATTTTCTAAAAAAATTATAAAAAAATTTAAGTGCTGATGAGAGGAAAATTGGACAATATTTTGAAATCTTCACGAATAACCAGAGGAAAATAAAACTAAATTTTTATATGAGATAATTATCAAACAATTTCCTTATATGGAAATTCGAGCATTGGAAATCTCAATTAAGATTATATTAAAATAGAAACCCTTACCCTTTTGGTAACTTTTGAATCCTAACATCTCAATAATTAAGTATATTAACTTTGACATAAAATATCACTACTTTTTATGGTTTCATTATATTTTATATAAAGGGTAAGTATATAGACCATTCAAAATAAATTATATTCATAAAATAACATGTGTTTCAAAGAATCATGTCTAAGATGAGACCCTAAAATATTCCTATCACTGAGGTGAGTGTTACTAAATAGGGCTATTATGTGTAAAAAATTAAAATACAATAAAAAAAGTGTTAATAAAACTTAAAATAATCAATATTTTTTTGGCATAAAATATTTTCATAATATAATCAATGTAGTATATATATAACCAAATAAATAAAAAATGAGTTATGAAACCCCTAACCATGCATTTATCATTAGTTGAGCTCTATTTAACCTCCTATAGTGTGGTTTTATACATTTTATTAACTTATAAAAAAATAGGATTGTCATTTATAATATCATATATGATCCCTAATATATAATATTATGGAAATTTTTTCAACAATCATTCATTATCACTATTGTTTTTTTTATTAATTTCATTATTTTCTCACGCAAGTTTTTTCATGATATTTATAGATTTTGAACAATGGATATTATTCTATCATCTCAATAATGTTATTAATGTTATAAATATAATATTTTTTAAATACCCAATACTATTATTCAAATATATTACATTCTTTTAGATGAATATTCATTAAATTATATAAATACATTCCTGGGGATTGTAAAGGTCTTATTCCTTTGTAAACTTAGAATCATAATCTACATGATTAAAAAATATCTACTTCATCTACCAAATATTTCATAAAAATTATAACCCTTATATCATATCATACATATCATATTTATTCATATCTTTTGGAAAGGAAACATAAGAAAAGGGTGAGCTAAGATGCTCAGTAATGGTATGTGTAGAAGATATCAGAATATAATATGAAATATTTTCATTCTATTATTATTAAAATGTAATAATATAATTACCATCATGTCAAGAATCATAAACATTTTTCATGGAATTAAACACTAACAATTCAAAATATATTATTCATAAGACTAAAAATTCATCACAACTCTTTAATGAAACATAATTTCATATCATAAATGTTGGTGGAATTATAAAAACTATTTAAAACCATTTCATATGTATAGGTTAACTACCAAGATAGTCATATCATTCCTTATCACCAATTTCACATAAGGAATCAAGCACATTGACTTGTTTCCCATAACGAAACAAGCACATCAACTTGATTCCCTAAATTATCTAACATGATATAATTAATTACCCAGATCATTGGTGCTATATATATGTAATATCTATTAAATAATTAAAACCTTATATATGAATTCCCAACATCAAAAATCATTCAATATATCATAACCCGTGAAAAATTGGATTTATTAAAAATTTCATCATAGCATAACCAATGGAAATGAAATTGTTTTCATAAACATCATGCCATCATAAAAATAAAGCATTTAGAAAAATAATAAGAATGTTATACATGGTTTATATACCCATTAAAGCATAATTAACTTCAAATAATTTCATCATAGATAAAATCTATATTTTTTTGAGAGATCAAATGAAATAATTCTTGAGTATAATATACTTTCCTTTTTGATATCATTATTTTAAAGGGGCATACGATTATAAAAGAAAACATTTTATTTTGAAATGGAATTGTGAGGATATATAGTTGGATTAAAATAATTAACGTGTCATGATGGTGGGAAATTTAATTCATTCCATATAATTTGAAAAAAATTACTTCAGTATTTTGTTAAAAACGTAACAAATTACCTTGTTTAGAAAATGAAAAAATAATTATTTTAAAAATGTTATATAAAATCATAAAATATTGATACATGTTATCATAAAAATAGTTGAAATATTCTTGGAAAACTTTTTAGAAAATTTTTAAATGGAAGATAAATATTCCCTGATGGAAAAAATAAAACTAATCAATATAGGATATTGATGATATTTTGAAATAAAAATATTCATAATGTCTATCATTACCTTGTTTTCTTTTAAAATATAATATATACAAGATTTTTATTTATTATAAGTCTATGTAAAGAACATAAATCAATCATGTCATTTATTTCTGTATAACATCTCTTCACATTTTTATTAATAATTTTTTATCAAAATCACTGTTCCAGAAGATATATGTTTTTTTTTCAATAATATTTTTGTTATGTAGTCCTTGTACATATTCAATGATCATGATCACATAAATTATAGATTTTTTATTCAGTTATATATATATATATAATATTAATAAAATTAATATTTATTACAATACATGTGAAATATATATGTCAAACGAATCACATCACATCATAGAGATGGTAGTCCATACATACACATGAGAGACATTATCATTTCCCAAACGTTTAGGTGGTAAAAATGTAAAAACTACGTTATCATTCAAAAATTATAATTATTCCTTAAATATAAATTATATAAATTAAACCTATCATAAATACCATCCTTAAAATATGGTGACCAAAAATGAATTATATCTCTACGTGGATTCTATAAGTTGTATAGACGCACGTGCAATACGTTCACTTATTTTTTGATGGGAAAGGGGGTATATAATGGTGTTTTCATAATAATAATTTATTTTAAGAATATTTATCATAGTGAATTTATTATTTTATTATATATATAATATATTTTTAATATGTATTAAATAGTATAAAAATATATTGATTGGTTAGAGCGATTACCAATTCTTCAAAACAGCTCCCTTAGATCTCCATCGAAGAACTGTAATGTATCGCTATTGGTAAGATAATAACATCTATATGTATCTAGGGAATTGGATAAGTTAATTTGGAAGATATTGGTTGAGATAAAACACTGAATGTGTAGAAATATATTGATGGAGGCGGTGTCCTTTTATAATGGAGGTGTGGGGTAGTTTTCGAATTTCTCAAAATATTAAATTATAAAATTCCCTTTTCTATTCCACCAAATGGATATGGATTGAAATATTATATAAGATAATGTTTTTAATATAACTAACCAAATGATTGAAGACAAGTATTTGTATTATCTTAATCCTTATAATTTTGATTATCCCTTACTTAACCTATATTAATTTTAACTACTACAATAAATTTTTGATAATATTTATGTATTATAATTTTTAATTTTATTGTGTAAATTTTATATAAATGGTAAATTAAACAAATTATATTCCTTATAATAATCTATTAATATTATTTAAATAATTTCATGACATTAAAATAATTAAATAAAATATTATTTTCAAGGAATGTCATTTAAGTGAAATTTAAAACTACTCATTACATTCACTTTTACAAAATCAATATTGAAAGATAAATTCGAACCAAATCAATTCATACACATTTAATAAGACATATTTACCTATAAAATTCAATGATAACTTTAATTAATTCATTGTAATAGATTAATATAATTTAATTGATTTCCTCATTAATTTAATAATTACTACTTCATCATTGGGTAATTATTTGTTATAATTATTTACTCAATAAAAATTAAAAATAAAATACCATGATGTAGATAAGCCTTTTATATTTCTTTATAAAATTTATATCTGAGAATATCTTTTATTTATCACCATATTAAAAAAATGTACGTATTAGATGTATGATTGTGACATTTTCTCAACCTCTTTGATTATATAATATCTAAGTAATTTTTTTGTACATGTATCCATTAAATAATTTAATTTCAAACCATTTTATTTAAAATATAATTAAAAAAATTTGATAATATGTTTTCAATTGTCAGGGTCATTTTATTGTTCTTATCACTTTATATTTAACCTTAATTACCAAATTTACCTTTTAGGGTGGTAACAATAATTACCAATATTACAATTCATACAGGAAAGTAATTAAAGTGAAAAATTTAATATATTCCCAAATTTAGAAGATAAATATGGAATCCATTTTTAAAATTTCAAATCACTAATGAGGCTAAATTTAATTTAATCTTAATCACATCGAGGAGTGAGGAAGTGAGTTTTTAATGTGAAAATGATCAATAGTTTGAAATGTTTTTATGTCCACTTTTAAAATGAAAATGGATAAAATGAGATAAATTGGATTAATAGATTTATAATTGATCTAATTTTATTTTAAAACTATTTTATAATATACTCTCACATAATAAATTTTTATAATGAAATGTCTGTTTTCAATTAAAATTCCATATTTATTTTTTCTATTCATCAATAATGAAACATATCGGGAAAAATTTCATAAACATCAAATAATATTAATATTCCTATTTTAAAAATAAAGTTTATTTTTTATAAAAGAATTTATAACTATTAAAAAAATATGTGTCAAAATAAGTAAACAATTAAATGGTGAAAAAATCCCATTTTAAAAATATCTATTTTTATGCATAAAATTTGATTTATTTTCGAAAAAACATTACTGAATATAAATTATATAATTTTTTATTATGGTTAATATAAATTATTCTTAAAAATTTAACAACAATATTTCATTTCTCATTTATGCCGATTGTTTCATGAAAGAAAACTATCAAATAGAGTTAAATTTAAAAAGGGATATAACACAAAGTCATGGGGTGATACATTATACCCCGTTAAAATGAATTATTACATTGAAATTCCATAAATGTATAAAAATATATGAGGATAACTACACCTCATCACATCATCAGGTTCCCACGTAGCTTCCTTCAAATTGGTGGTTTCTCCATCATTCTTTACTTAGCAAGTGATCTTGTTTTTTAGAAACTTTTTTATATGGTCAATAATATATACCATATTCTCCTCATTATAATGATCATGATACATTGGTAAAAAATATATGTTTAGTACATATGAAGGATTGGGAATATACATCCTCAGTAGATATACATGGAAAACATCATAGACATGAAAGAGATTCAGTTGAACAACACAAAGATAATCCACCATCCAAAAATGATCAATAATTTAAAATAGGCTAATATAACAAGGGATTATCATTAACTTATCTCCAAATATCATTACTCTAATATGGGGATATATTCATAGAATTTTTTTTTCAATCACATTAAACTCTTGATATTTTTATCAAATGTCAGAATACCTTTTGTGTCACATATTAGTAGGTCATGCGTATTACTGAATGGGTCTAAACATCTATAAAAATTCCTCATCTAGATTAGGTCTCAATATCCATATTTCTATAAATTCATTCAATCATTTTAGAGTAAGATTCTTTTTTAAAATAATGGGTCTCATGTGGATCCATCTGAATTCTAGAGGTAAAACTATAGTAATAGAAAAATTATTCCAAATGAAGGTGTTTATCCCAACCACATTAGAAGTACATTGTGCAAACTCTCAACATTTATTTTAGAGTTTCAATTGTCCAATCAGAATGACCAATTTTTTAGGATGATATGTAGTGTTGAAATATAACGTCATATCCAAATCCTACTGATAACTCCATGACATTGAGTTGAAACTTAGATCCCAATAATTTATAATGGAAAGTGGTAATCCATGCAATACTACAGCTTCATTAATATATATTCTGTCAGGACAATCAATAGATAAGTCATATGTGATATAAATTAAGTGTGTAACAATTTTAATGTGATCAACTATATACCCTATATCATTATAGGATTTATATTTTCTTAGTTGTCTGGTAAAAAATATATTGTGATGTTTTCCCATTTCCAATCTAGTATGGTTATCATTTGTAACATCCCTTTAGATTTGTATCTAAAATCAATAACCTACTAACAAACCCAAAACTGAGAAACATACACTAAAATATCTATCTTAATTTCATCCACCCATAAATATTATTTTAGGTCTCTATAAATATTATTACATCCATGAAGAATATATAATGATGAACTATTGGCCTCATCCAATAGCTCCAATGGTACATCTATTGTAGGAGGAATGTATAAACGGTTCCTAATACTTTTTATTACATCACAATCATGGTTTAATTCATGGAAAATTTTCACCTTATTTTTCATCACTACATCTTCCTTATTTTACTGAATAATATTCAATTGTATAGATGATTGATAATTCATTTGAGAAAAATAAAATTTAACCCATTACTTTATGCTTTCAGGATCTATTCATTAAAAATATAGGAATATTGAGTCATCTTTTATCCTATTCATAGATAGGATTTTATCCCCTTTTGAATCAATGCATCATTCACCTTGCCCACTTTCCCTGTGTGGTAATGTATTGAGAAATCATAATCATTAATTAGCTCCTACCATATTCTTTGGTGCTTGTTCAATTCCTTCAATTCAAATATATACATTAATATTTTTTGATCAGTATATATATATATATATATATCACACTTATGTTCATAAAGATAATTTCTCTATATATTTAATGATTATATTACCTTAGCTTACATCAGAGCATGAGTTAGTTATTTTTTTAATGAAGAATTTTTTGTCGTGAGGCATAAATGACGAGCATGAAATTTTTCAACATAATTCATCCCAATCCATTGTTATATGCACCATTAAAAATCACATACTGTTATCTAATTCAAGGTAATGTAATTATAGGGGAACTGAATAGTCTTCTATTAAGTTCATTAAATTTATCTTCACATTCATTAATTCAAGTAGACTTGGTAGCCTTCTGGGTTATCATGGTCTGTGGATTGGAAACTTGAGAGAAATTATCCACAAATCTCTGATAATATTTGTCCAAAACAAGGAAACTATGGTTTCTTGATACCGTGGTTGGTCTAGTACATTTATTAATAAATTATTTCATTAAATGATTAACATATATACCCTAAATTGTGACTATATTACAGATAAATGAATCTTATTTATGCCAAAATTTACACTTGTTAAATTTTTCATGAAGCTTATCCTTCCTTAGGGTCTTTAGCACAATACTGAAGTGATCAACATGTTCATCCTTACTATTTAAACATAAAGGAATTGTTTCTATAAATACTATCACAAACTGATCATGATAGTATTGAAACACTCTATTTATATAGTCAATTAAGATAGTGGTAGAATTATTAAGACCAAAAGGAATAATTATAAATTCATGGTGACCATACCTTTTTTGGAACCAAGGCTTCTGTATATACTCCTTCATTACCCTAAATAGATACTATATAGAACAAATTATAACTTTAGAAATGTATTGATCTTTGCGTAGTGGATCAGATAATTCATTGACATTGGAATTATGATACTTTTCTTGATAGTAAATTTTTAAGAACTCAATAATCAATTTAAATATGCATTGATCTATATTTTTTCTTAACAAATACAATATTATCACCTCAAGGTGACACACATGGGTGTATGAATCCCTTATAAATAATCTCTATCATATTAATCATTAATTAATTCAACTCAACAGGATCTAATATATAAGTAGTGTTCAAAATTTTTATTTCACCAGGTATGATTTATTTCAAAATGAAACATCATGATTTATTAGAAAACCTACAAACTCATTTGGAAATACATCAACAAAATCCCATACAATATGTGTATCCTTAATTTTGCTTTTATCCCCAACCATATGAGATAGATAACATTAGTTTATATTAACTAATACCCATAGGATGGAACCAATTTCAACTGGAAGTACATACTGATCATTACTTTGATAAATTATTATAGGTACATTTTTAATTTGGAATTTTAATGCCCTTTTTATGAAATTAAAATTTGCTCCTTGTAGAGTAATCTAGTCCATGCCTAGAATTACATCAAATTACACTATAAGAAGAATCAAAGGATATGTATAGTTACTTTACTCCAAACATAATTTTGAGAAGATATGTAAACATAGGTTTTGACCAATTTTTTATTAAGATTTTTCATAGCTAACTCAACATCAAATTATTTAGGTGATATGGTGATACCCCTATAAAATATTATGGAAATAAAATATTGGGTCTATCTAGAATCAAATAATATGTTATCTTTTCTAGAGTGTATTTTAACTTTACCTTTCACCACATTATTTTTGTAACCCACTTTTACAATTATGATCATAAGATATTTTCCATTGCCTTGGGATTATGATTTTTTGATGTAGATCACAAAAACTTTCAGCTTTCTGCACTTATTGTCATAATTCCTATACTTTATGAATTTAGAGAATTTGAGCTAGCATGGTGAATTAATTAGAATATTCTTTTACAAAATTTCACTAACCCTTATATTTATTTCATTTCTATATTCATATAATTTATGACCAACCTTAAAAAATTTAATGAACATGTTGGATCCATTTAAACACTTTCCTTAATGTTTCCTCCCATATTTCTAGCATGTAGATGGATAGAATTTATTTCCACCTGTTGATTTATTCGAGTTTTAATGAGACTCTATCATACTTTTCTTATCAAACCCATAGAAATGGTGGGTATCTCCAATTTCAATTTCCACCTTAAGAGCATATAAAAAAATTTCTTCATATCCAATAAATTATCTTTTGGAAAACTCCCTTTGGAAGCTTGGCATTAAGCCATTGAATAATTTTCCATCCATTCATTCAGGTTGAATGTTATTACCAAAATCATACCATGTAATCTGTTTAAAATTTTCATCCTTTGTATCAATGGATTCATCATCCATTTTTATTATCTCATGGAACAAAATATCCACCTTTTATTGAAGAATATAATGAAATTTCTTTTTTAAAAATAGGTTTTTGAACTAATCCCATTTCATGGATTCAATATCATCATGTTTCCTCATATGCATGACAATATTATAACATTGATTTATTTATCCTTATAGGAGATAAAAATCTAGGAAAACCATTTCATGTCCCATGCATTGACGAATAGATAATTTTTTTTAGAGTTATTCATCCATTGCTCATCCAATAGTGGGTTAAAAGATCAACTAAAATAAGGCGGATATTTCTTCATGAAGGATTCGGTAGTATTCTGTTATCTCCATTTATCATTCTAGAAATTTTAATGATTAAAATCATGATAAATATTTATTAACATATCAGTATTGTTCTGCGTTCTGAAATAACCACTGTAATTAAGAATAATGAAAAATCAATTTGAAAATTGTCTTAAATCATAACACCATATATGAAACAAAATTTTTAATCTTGGTCATTCATTATCATTAAAAAACTGTAGGATTTTACATTATACATAGACTTGTACTTAGCGTCCATACTAAGGTTTTCCCATACTACTTTTCAATGATTATCTAAAGTCATCCTCTGATACCAACTATTACAACCCAACATTTTCATTAGTAAATATTACACCTTTTTAGATGAATATTCATTACATTATAAAAAACACCAATGAGTAACATAATGTTCTAGTGCCTTTTTTATCATGGAAAATTGATCAATATATTCATAAAATCACTACATCAACTCCCACTTTTATCACTATAATTAGAACCACTCTAGCGAGTCATACTTAACAATTTTCATCATATTATTTTTAAAGAAAACATTAGAATATGTGACAACATATGCTCAGTTAGGGTAAATATTAATTATATAAGTATAAGATATGAAATATGGGTATGTGATCAAGATCAGAACTTATAATGTTCATACCCATCCTTTCAAGGATCATAAACATGATTCATGAAATAAAACATTATCATTTCAAAATACATGAATAATAAGATTGAAAATTTATCACAAATCATTACTGAAACATAATATAATATCATAAATTTGTGTGGTATCATCATAATAATATAAAACCACATATTATATAAATTTTAACTACCAATAATATTAGACCCAGCCTTAACACCTGTTTCACATAACATATGATGCACATTTACTTGTTTCCCATAACAGATGAAACACATCAAGTCATTTCACTTGATTATATCATGAGATGTAATTCATTTCCAAATGAATTATATGGAGATATAGGACCCACTTGTCACATAATTAAATTCATACATATGTGTGACACAAGATCATAAATCATTCATTATATCAAATATATTGAAATGAAATGGGTTTGATAAACATTTCATCATTGCATAACTTATAGAAATGAAACCAGTTTCATAAACATCATATCATCATAAAAATTAACCACTTATAAAAATAATAATAATTGTATCATAAGGTAATATCCACAATAAATAATAACTAACACCAAATAATGTCATCATATATTGAAAATTATTTTTTTAAGGATCTCTCGAAATAAATCATAATTAAAATATCCTTTAATTTATGAAATCATTTATTAACAATAAAATAATAATAATTAAATAAATATTATTTTTACAGAAACATGTAATATTAAAAAGGAAAAATTAAATCAGTAAGGTTTCATGATAATAAAAAATTATATTTATGTCATATATGTTAAGAAAATTGCATCCAGATTTTGTTGAAAAGGTCACAAAATAACTTCTTCAAAAAAATGTCAAAATGATTCTATTAAATTTTTTTAAAAAAAATATCAATGAGGGGTAAAATTTATTTTATAAATTAGTAAGAAACATTGTGGAATGATTTTTATAATTTGTTTACCTTTATAATAAATACTTAACAACAAAATCATTAAACTAAATAATCACGAATATCGAAGTTATTATGAAATAAACTCTTAACTCATGTCTCTGATTTCCTTGTTTACATTCAAACCTCCAATATAAAAATAATGATTTATTATACATTTATTCTATAACTATATGTCAACAATACAATATTTTATTTTATTATAACTTCTTATTTTTTAATTGTTATTAATTTGTTATTAATATTACTGTTCTAGGTGATATTTGATTCATTTTCCCATATTGTTTTAGTCTCAAAGTCATGTTCTGTATACTCTAATCAATGTACCATCATCTAAATATTCCTTATTAATATATATATATATATATCATATATATTCATAAAATGCATCCTTATTACCATATATTTGAAATATAGATGAAACATTAGTCACATCACATCATGGAGATGGCAGTCCTTATATACACATGAGTGATGTTATCATTTCCCAAAAGACTATATGGTAAAAATATAATCATGATATTATTTTTTTTATAAGTATAATTATGTTTTAAATATCAAATATTTATAATAAACCCATCATAATTATCATTCATTAAATAAGTTGATGAAAAAATAATTATATCACTGCATGGAGATGGTAATCTGTACCTACACACATGATTTGATTCCTCTTACACCACATAAATTATATATATAAGTATATATGAATAAATAATATGAAATTTATGATATAATGATAATTTTGGAATGATTAATTTCACTTACCTTCTTTTGATAATTTTCATTGATAAATGAGAATGTTACTCACATGTATGTACAGTATACCATCTCTATAATCGTAACATTGATTCATTTTTCACAACCATATTTAATGATTAGTTTTAAATTTATAGTTAATGTATAAATATGATTATTATTTCATTATTATTATTTTTTAGAAGTTTATATAACTACCCCTTTGACCATAGTCGACCAAAAAAATTCATTGTTAACAATGAATCGAATTTGGTCAAAAGAGTTGACTTAAACACTATTATTTAATTAGTTTTATAGAACATATTAATAATTGAAGTAAAATTTAAAATAATCATAAAAATTTTCTAAATAATTTAAAAAATCAATATATACCTATTATTCAATAATATAATAACACACATGACAATTCAGTGTCAAGTTAATGGGATTTCATATAACGTTTTCTTTACATGAGATACATTTTATGTTCACCCTCTTTCATCATGAAAGATATAAATAATTCCCATGAATTATACATATTATTAAATATATGATTAATTATATATCCATTATATTACTTTCATTCCTAAGGATTATGTTTCAAATGTTTCCAAATTGGTAAGGTAGTTTTGTCTCAATTTATCTTCTTTTAGACCCATTCCATGTTATGAACCTAAATTTTCCATTAGGTGTATATAATTCTTTTGAAATAGTATATCATGAATCTCCTTATATTAATGATAATTTATGATTTATGTAATTTCATTTTTTTAAACTAGAAAGTTGTTTTTAAGTTACCATGTGGTATGTGTTTACTGAGAAAATCTCATTGGTTTTCAATATTATTTATGATTATAAATACTTATATGAAATTTTTTGATTCATCTATGAAGAAAAATCATGAATTTTATTATTCTCTCATTATTCATGATATTTTCATATAATGGTACCATTTTTCCACTATTTAGTACATAATATTGATAAGAAAATCATTTTTAATAATTTTTTAATTTAATTCTCTATTTGGTCATAAATTCTGTTCTTTCAAAACCATGTTTTCTAAAATGGGTTTCCATGAATATTCTACTAGTATCCTATGATAATTTAAAAAAAATAACCATTTTTTTCATTTACAAATGTTTTAAATGGAATCTCTTTTTTTCCTTTCTGAATGAGATATTTTTCAAAAAATTTACCTTGAAAAAGTAATTTTTGTATTACCATATACGAAATATACATATTTACCTACCTTTAATTCATTGAAGAATTATTTTCCCATTTTAAGGATAATTTTTAAGAAAATGTTTTTAAAATATATTTTCCTAAAAATGGATTTAATTTTTTTTACATTATATGTTGCATTTTCTAAGCAGTAAAAGTCAATTTATTCATTATGTGTTTTTAAATGATCATTAAAATCTTATTTTCTACATAAGTTAACATTTACGGTTTTACTACTACATTTATAGGGAAATTATACAATTCTTCACTTCATATTATTTATTTTAATGGTTTAGGTTTTAGTGAATGATTTTTATGAAATATGTTTCTTGTTCACAGGTTATAGATCTATGAAACCCACTTCTTTTAATTTTTTTTATTTGGTAAAATAATTATGAAACTAATCTCTTTTCAATAAGTCATGATATGATTACCTGATTATGACACTTATTTTATTTCATGGGTTATGATATTATTTATTTTATTTTGCGAGACATGTATATATGGTTTCATTATGAGATGGGTGGGATCTATATATCCCTCTAATGCATTGGGTAAGTATTTATATATTATGATTTAGAGAAGGTTTTAATGAGAAATAAACTCTATTTTATAATACAAGGCTGCAATGATTAGTGAACTCGGTTCAATAATAAAAAACTAGAATAGAGAGTGAAATCGGTTTAGTAATATAGGACTGGAATGAGAAAGGAACATCATTCATTATTATAGGGCTTGAATGAGGAGTTAACCCAGTTTATTAATAGATTGTTGGAATGGGTATAAAACCCATTTCATTATAGGAATTTTTCCACAATGATGTCCTTGGTAGAGATGAATTTACTCACATTGAAATCTTAATATATTTCTAGGTGTTTACCACAATTTTATATTGTATTCCTATGTTATTTTTCTCTAGATTATCTTATTTATTTCCTTAGCATTCATTTCATATGCACTACGATGATTTATTCCATGATTCATGATTATGATCATTGATATATAGGGTATGATATTATACAACCATGATCATGTTCTCATACTCGTATTGTCATGATTATGATTACATGTCTCCTTTTTTACCCTCACCGAGCATATGAGCTCCACCAATTTTAGGTTTCACTTCCCAGGTTATGGAGTTATAAAATAAGTTTGATGTGTCTAATAACGATGCTAGTAAATAAGAACCTAGTGGGAGGTAATATGGATAAATTATGAACCATTGTTTATAATTCTATGTTTACGGAGGCACTGGAATAATATGGTATTTGGGTATTTATTTGTATAATTTTTTTCATATTTCGAAAAGTGTTGTACTATTCATAAATGTAATGTGAGGGAAAGATAGTTGGTATCAGATAAAATTATAAGTTAATCATTGTAAACTATTATGATAAAACTTTTGTGACATCCATAGGAATATTTCAAATGACATGTCTAGGAATTTTTCTAAGGATAATTATAAAGAAGAGTTAACCATTATGAAAATGTTGTGGAAATTCTGAAAATGATGGGGTGAGTGGTTTCTTAGTAATACATCTTTGTCTGGATACTATAAGTGGATTTTACTATAGAATACATGTACCTGGGGGTAAAAACACTGGGACGATGTCCCGCGCCAAACATGCATTAATCTGGTACAAGACAAGGGCATTGCTCTGCACATAATTTGGAACTACATGGCGATATTCATTTGTAATTCAAAAACAATATTTGAAATGTTCTGAAGGTTAAAATATTAGATGACTATAGATAATCTAGGATAAAACTAATGTGTCATAGATTAATGAATTTTTGACGTCCTAACCCAAGAGCCACTGAACAGTTCCCTGAGCCTATTGGACACATGCCCCCAAGCATACCTTACCATATTCCAGAGGGTTCTGTCCTGTATGGAGGGTTTGGTATGTCAGTCTTGGGGAGACTATGACCTCTTTTATCTGAAAAAAAACACCCAAAAAATAAAACAGCAATAACCATGTGTGGAAACATACAAATAACAAGAATTATACCACAGATTATTATAGTCAAAATCCAAAAAATAAAATACTCAACTGAAACGTAAAACATGCTATGAAAATGAAAGTATCAATTTTCTATAATGAAACTAAGAGAAAATACACAATGAATCCCAAAATACAACATTTCTTAGGGCCTTTCCCTTATCCTGTTCTACAACAACAATTTCCACTCAGGTGCCGATCAAGCATCCTAAATAGGGTGTGAGTATAACTTAGTAGCCCACCACCAATAGTGTCTAAAATGAGTCCAGTCAAAAGATAGTGCATGAAGATCTATGATTACTAAAATAAAATTCATAATTAATGAGTTATCACATTTTCATTTAATCATTAATAATCACATTAGTTCTAGTTTCAATTCATGTTTCCCATTTGAATCATCATTCATTATTATTAATAAATTTCTATAGGTCTTCATGCATTGCACCCCAATTCTCATTAAGTGTAGGTCACCATTTCTATCACTCTATATCTCAGTTAGTGTAGGTAACCATTCCTAGATTCCCATAATCTAAAGATTTGATAACTATTTGGGAGGAACCCCATGTACATGTCCAAAATTCTAATCGGTCTAGAATGCCATGTCTAGAACCACAATAATCTCATCCATTTAATCTCTCATATATTCAAAATAGTTTTTCACATCATTCCAGTACCAGTCCAATGATTAGTTAAACATTTTAAAAGAGATTAATTAACACAACAATTATCTAATCACATAACCCATTAATTAATTCGTTAGAAATTAATCAATACGGACAATTATCATTCCATAATTAATTATTCCTAATTAATTATCCCTAAAAAATCTCAAATAGTCATAATTAATTCCCCCAATTAATTATCTTTGATCAACATCATGGAATATAATTAATTCTCACAGTTAATTATCTTACATAGAAAAACATCATTTTATATTTAATTCCACCAAATTAAATATGTTAACATAAAAAATTAAAAATCCTAATTAAAATTTCTTAACCCATAAAAAATATCCAAAATATCTTTTTTGGAACCCCCCCCCTGAATTGTTCCTTGATTCAATTATCAATTAATCACCAAGGGAAACAGAAAAAAAAATATTCATTTCTAATTTCTCAAACTTAGGAAAATTGATGATGAATGGAAGATACAAAATCCATTAACTCACATTAAAATTTTAAATTATGACTATAGTTGTTCAATTTAGAACACCTACCACAATTTATAGAAGGATGTTATCCCCACAAAAATCCCCAAAATCTGAGGGGCACAATGTCATGGATCAAGCATCGGATCTAAATATATATACCAAAATTAAGATAAAAGGCATCAAAATCATGAACATATACATCTATATCAAAAATCAAAGATCTAGATCTCATCCCAAACAATTATATCCATGTAAAAAATAGAGATCATTTATTAAAAGATCAAGGCATGATAGTGGAAAGAACGGGAGAAGCAACAAGATGAAATCCACTTACCGGGAAGAGAATGGATCTTCAATATGGGATTATGATCCCAAATAAAGGTGTTTGAATCACCATGGAATCCCTATAGAAGGCTATGGAATCACATAGATTTTTTCATGCTCGAGACACGGTCAAAAAATTAGTGTCTCGGGGGGTGGGGGTCGAGTGGTTTAAAAATGGATATTCAGATATTATATTCCTCACACATGGTTTCCAGGGTATAGGTGCACAATTAGGGAAAATCGTGCACCAACCATGCTGACCCCAAGGTCGAGGATTTCAATGTGTGAATGGTTTTCTCACACGGTTTGTCAAATCGTGCATAAACAATGAGGACCTCTCTGTTTTCACGGTTCTATGACATGATTATTCCAAACAATGCACAAACCATGTGCAACCCACAATCTTTTAGTCTTTTTTATCAAATTTCACCCAAACTCTCCCCCAATCCACTACTCCAAAACAAAGTTACTTAAAAACATCAAAACATACATGAAAATACACCCGAGATAACTACAATAAATGCTAGGATACTACAATCTCCCCACCTTATAACAGATCGTCCTCGAGCTGCACTCCCGAACATCTCTAGGATTCTGAGACAAAAAGATTGGGCCATTTAGCCCTTATGTTTTCTTCGCATTCCCATGTTTCCTCTTGAACAATTCTATATTTCTATAACATTTTAACCAACAACACATCATTTCCCATGATGAAAAAAATGCTTATTTAGATGTAGATTTTACCCATTTCGAGGCAGTTTAAACCGCCGCTAAATTGATTGGCGGATTTTTTTAAAAAATGCTGCTAAATTGTGCGTCGTGAAACTTTTCACGGCAGGTTTCAAAACCTTCGTAGAACGTTTCACGGCGATTTTTTGCGGCGTTTTTTTGAATTATTTTTTTACTTTTTTAATTTTTAATTATTATTTATTTATTTATTTATTTATTTAATTATTATTTATTTAATTATTATTTATTTAATTATTATTATTATTTATTTATTATTTATTCACTTTTTTTATTTTATTTTATTTTATTTATTTTATTTCTTTTATTTCTTTTATTTCTTTCATTTATTTGATTTTTTTTATTTTTTTTATTTTTTTTATTTGTTTTATTTGTTTTATTTATTTTATTTATTTTATTTATTTTATTTATTTTATATCTTTTATAATTTTTATTTCGTTTATTTCTTTTATTTATTTTATTTATTTTATTTCTTTTATTTCTTTTATTTCTTTCATTTGTTTTATTTTATTTATTTCTTTTATTTCATTTATTTCATTTATTTCATTTATTTCTTTTATTTCTATTTTTTCTTTTATTTCTCTTATTTCTTTTATTTCTTTTATTTTTTTTATTTATTTTATGTCATTATTTCGTATTTATTTTATTTATTTAGTTCGTATTTATTTTATTTAATTATTATTAATTTATTTACATTATCCAAGCACACACATGCCCATGCAATATAAAGAAATACTGTGTTTAGTGATATATGATCCCCTAACCTCTTGCAAATTTTCAAAGACTTTACCACTCCAACAAAGCTCATAATGTGGTTAATAAACATAATTTAATATACATATATATAATAATTGAAAAAACAAATAATACATAACTAATAGATATAAACTCAATAATAATTAAACAATTAGCAATAATCAATAATTAATAATCAATAATTAATAATTGATCATTATTGATTTTTTAGTTATTTATTGAGTTATATATTTATATAATATTATTTAATGTTTATTGTAATAAATAAAAAATAAATTATAATAAAATTTACATAAATTATTAAATTATGAAAATAAAGTAATAAAATAATAAAATTACCAAATTAAAATACTAATATAATAGAATAATAATAAAATGAATAATAAACAACAAATAGTAAATTATAAACAATAATTAATAATTAATAATTAATAATTAATAAATAATAAATACTAAATACTAAATAAAATATAAAAAACAATAAAAAAACAACAAACAATAAACAATAAACAATAACTAATAAATAATAATTAACAAATATAAGATAATAAATATGAAATAATAATTAAAAAATAAAAAATAATAAAAATTATTAATAAAAAAATAATAAATTGTAATTTTCAAATTTTAAAAAATAAAAAATAAAAAATATTAAATGTTAAATAACAAATATTAAATAATAAATAATAAACAATAAACAATAAACAATAAACAATAAACAATAAACAATAAACAGTAAATAATAATTAATAATTAATAATAACTAATAATAAAAAAATAATAAAGAATAAATAATAAAGAATAAAGAATAAATTATAAATTATAAATAACAATACTTAATAAATAATAAACAATAAATAATAAATAATATTAAATATTAAATAATAAATAATAACAAATAATAAATAAATAATAAGCAATAAATACTAAATAAAAATATATTAAATAACAAATAATAAATAACACATAATAAATAAATATATATAATAAATATTAACTAATAACTAATAATAATATTAAATGACACATAATTTTTAATTATAAATAAATAATTAATAATTAATTAATATTAAACAATAATTAATAATAGATAATAATAAATAATAAATAATAAATAATAATAATAAATAATAAATAAAAAACAATAGATAACAAATAACATACAATAAACAAGAAATAATAAATAATTATAAATAATTATAAAAAAATATTATATTTTATATTTTATATTTTAAATAATAAAAAATAAAAATTATTATTTATTATTTATTAAATAATAAATAATAATTAATAAATAATAATTAGTAATTAATAAATAAAAACCAATGAACAATGAACAATAAACAATAGAAAATAAACAATAAATAATAATAAATAATAAATAACGATAAATAATAATAAACTATAATAAATAATAAATAGTAAATAGTAAATAATAAATAATAAATAATAATAAATAATAAATAATAAATAATAAATAATAATAAATAACATATAATAAATAATAAATAATAAATAATAAATAATAATAATAATAAATACTAAATAAATAAAGTTTATATAATAATTAATAAATAACATATAATAAATAAGGATAAATAATATATAATAATAATAATAAATAACACCGAATTAATAATTATAAATAAATAAATAATAAATAATAATAAATAATAAACAATAATTAATAATAGATAATAAATAAAATATAATAAATAATAAATAATAAATATTAATAAATAATAAATAATAAATAATAAATAATAAATAATAAACAATAAATAATAATAAATAAATAATAATACATAATATATAATACATAATATATAATATATAATATATAATATATAATATATAATATATAATATATAATATATAACATATAATATATAATATATCATATATAATATATTATAATTATTAATAATAAAAAATAAAAAATAAGAAATAAATAATGAATAATAATTAATATATATAATAAATAATAAGTAAATAATAAACAATAAATAATAAATAATAAATAATAAATGAATATAAATAATAAATAATAAATAACTAGTAACAAATACTAAAACTAATAATATTATTATTTTATTAATAATAATAATATATATTATATGTTAAATAAAAAATAATATGTTAATATAAATAATAATTAATAAATAACAATTAAAAAATAATAAATAAATAAATAATAGTATATTATAAATAATATATAATAAATAATAAATAATAAATAATAAATGAATCACATTAAAAAGTATGAAAAGGCATGATAAGGGATGAAAAATCAGGAAAACGCATGAAAACAGATGGAAAAGCTTGAAGAGGGAAGAATTAGAAAGCATGAGAACGCATGAAAACTCATGACAACTCTGAAAAAACCCTTATGAATTTAACATAATCATCATAATAACCAGCAAAAAACCATTGATAACATAACAAGTCAAGGAACCCCAAATTAACAGTAATTAATGGAGCAATCGTTAAAACCCGTCAAAACGGTCATAATGTGACAAAAACATTGGACTCACATTAATAGAGATAACATCTGGTCCGAGAGTCCATACCAGATCCATGACCAGTCAAATCAAAGATCTGGAAACAAACATCGCCCTGATTGGTGAAAGTGACTGAATAGACAGACGGATCGGATGTTACGACTATTTAAAAAAAGCTGACGGGGAACAACTACTAGAAACGAGGCATCGAAAAACATAACAAAACTAATATCCACTAATAGGCCATTACACATGATCCAAGAGTCCATGTGGGCATCGTGACCATTCAAACTGAAGCTCATTAAATGAACTACGATCTGGCTGGCGGAGGAGTTCAAACTGACACGTGGATCGAATGTTAGGTCTGTATGAAGACAAGTTGACGGGAAACCTGTAACATAAATAGGGTTTCAGAGTCCGTCGAAGGGGTTTTTGGGGTAAAAAAACGGCATAAGCTATCTTGTGTTGAACCGGTGTGTGGCTCTTTTTGCTGGCTTCGATTTGGTATATGGTAGAGCCCCAACGAACATCCAGAACATAAGCTATGGTAGTTTGAAGTTGGAGAACATTTTTCAACTTTCTTATAACTCTCATATCTTCCTCACCATAAATTTTATCATGGTTTTGATTATACGTGTCTTTAGATCTATTCATGTGCTATGATTTTACTGGTCGTGAAACTCCAATGGATGCCCGGATCAAACGTTATGGTTGTTTTAGTTATTTTGGGGTTTCTCATGGTTTTTTAGTTTTCTTTTCGCGACAGTTTTACACAAACCATTGCCATTTTTCCATGGCTATTTAAAAATCCACTGCTAATCCTCAAAAAAATAAAAAAAAATTAAAAAAATTAAAAAATTTCAGGCCGTATTTTAAACCACAACAAAAAACCTCCTCGAAACGCATGTTTTCAAATAGTGTCCCCATAACACTTTCTAACTATGACCAAGCACATGTATCAAGTGCTCCTCAAAGGACGCATCTATCTCAAGATCAACCTCTTTAACATCAATCACATGATAAGGGTTGGTGTGATATATTTGTACTTGTGACACAAGGAATACCCCATGCATAACACTTAATAACTGTGGATAGGCTAATTAGTACGCTACATGCCTGATTCTCTCCAGCACCTCAAACAGTACTATGAACCTGTGTGATCACATTCCCTACCTCTATTTCCTATGGTGAGCCAATCTATGTGACGAACAATGTAATACACGATCACCCCTCTAGACTATATGGTTCTTCTATATCAATCATCATATGAATTATTCCTACTTTGAGTTATAGCCATACGTTTAGGAATCAACTGTACCTGCTCTGAAGTCTATGGAATGAGACTCATTCCCAATACCTCTGAATCACAGGCCTCTAACCAACAAATCAGTGATCTAAAAGGAGTACCATAAAGTACCTAATATTGTTCTATATGTATAGTTTATCAATAACTGTTGTTATATGTGAACTCGACCAAAGCCTAGTTCTTATCCCAAGAACCTCCAATGTCATGCACACATGCTCACTACATATCCTGTATGTCATGTTTGGTACACTCTGACTACACATCTATCTTTGGGTGGAATGTCATAATGGTATCCCTAAAGGGAAAGAAATGTTTTACCTTCGTTAATCGATACATAATGACCCATATTACATCACTCTTCCTAAGAGTCATTGGATGTCCTACCATGAAATCCATAGTCACTTCATTCTACCTTAATTCTAGAATAGGCAACGACTACAATAGGCCTTCGGGTTATTGATGATATTCCATCATCTACTGAGAGGTGAAACATCTTGTTATGAACACTACTATTTAAATTTTCATGCATAGACACAAAAACTATCATCATAGGACATAGTACATTTCTTTTGACCTCAGGATGTACTTCCAACCTTGAAGCATGAAATTCTCACATGAGTTCTTCTCACATACTCATAGGCACAACAACCTAATTTTTCTCATAGATGATTTCATACTCATCTATTATCTTGAATGAAGGTGTCTCCCCACCTTCAATGCATTCCCCCATGGATAAAGACTCCATATCTTTCAAGTTCCAATCCCTAATACATCTCAAGAGTGCAGACTCCAAAACTACAGAAACCAGATTCATCCTCCCTGGACTCTCCTGAACTATCACAAGCATTTCTACCAACAAACTCATCATCTTCCACTCAACATTTGACTCATGTACCAATTGAGTCTATTTTTTCCTTCTCAAGACGTCATCCACACTATTCCCCTTACTTGGTGTATACACCATGTCCAAATCAAGGGATTGCATATATTATAGCCATCTTCACTACCGACGATTCAAGTCATGCTGTGAAAAGATATAGTTCATGTTTTATTCACCTGTAAAAACTGTAGACTTTACACACAAAAGAATGTGTGACCTATACATGAGAGAATAAAACAATGATGACCACATGATGTGTGTGTAGGGTAATCCCGTTCATGTGGCCTATTCTACTGAGACACATATGCAACGACTCGATACCCTTATATCATCCAAGCTCCGAGTCCGATCCTAGAAGACTCACAATACACCATGTACTCCTCACCTGACTCAGGTAAGATCAAAATTTGTGTCGATGTTAGGTGCTTCGTCAACTCCTAGAAAGAATTCTAGTATTCTTTCTTCTATTAAAACATTATATTTTTCTTAATCTAACCTAAATGTTGTGCTACCAATAATGAAATTTCCAAGATAACCCTCCTGTAATAACAGGATAATCACAAAAATATTTGAGTATCAAAATAATTCTTGGGGTGATCGCAGGAAATCACCACCTACACATTTTCTAGGTTAACATACACAACTTTTTTTAGGATGATGTGTCCTAAAACGTGTACCATGTCCATCCAAAACTAACATTTCTATATCGTTTCATATATCTGATGCTCCCTCAGTGTACTCAAGACAATTTTATGATGATGGGAATGATAGTCATGTGTCTTAGAGTACACCAATATGTCATCCATGAACATCACAACTCACTGATCAAATTACGAATGAATGAACATGTTCATTAAGGCCATAAATACTACAGGATCATTTATCAACCCAAACATTATTATGAAAAACTCATAATGTCCATTCCTACTCATGAAAGTAGTTCTTCATATATCAAAAGTCCAAACTCTCACTAAATGATACCTTGATGTTATATGGATCATTGAGAAAACTCAAGCCCCCTTCATGTGGTTTGATATATCATCAATTCTAAGAGGAGGACATCATATATTCATGGTAATTTTAATCAACTTTCGATATTCAGTGCACAAGCGTAAAGTCTCATTTTCCTTCCATGAAAACAAAATCGGTGACCCAAGGTGACATACTCACACAGATAAACACTTTATCCTCTAACTCCTACAACTACGTTTTGACCTCTTGACCTCAATTGGTACCATACTGTATGGTGGATTAGATACCGGATCAGCCCCTGGCATGAGTTCAATATTGAATTACATATCCTTATTAGGTGGAAACCCTAAATTTTGTTTCCGGAAACACATCTTCAAATAGTTTTACTACTGGTAGAAGGACATGTTGCCTACCACCCACATCATCCGGAAAAATACTAGAAACTTGGTCTAGGAGAACTCCCAGTTGCTTTGAAATTGGCTCAGCTTGGCCAGCATGGATATCCCATTTTCCATGATGAACAAACTAGTAATCATCATGAGATACGATTTTCACTTTACATTTTTAACAATCTATTTGAGATCGTTATGCGACATTCCAGACCATACCCATAATCAGGTTGAAACTCATTATATCAAGGATATAAATATCCCAAATAAAATGATACTCTAGGATATCTAGTGAAAATATCTTTGAGAAATAGATATCCCTAGACTGTGATCGCAATGGTGTATCGTTATTAATCACCCCGCATACGGACTCCAACTCCATGCTTATGAAATTAACATGATTTATAAATATAAAGGAATGAGATGCACCTATATCAAACAAGGAACAATATAATGTAGAAGCAAGTTGAATAATAACTTTTACAGTCAATGGACCAGCCTCTCTCTCTAAAATTGTTGGCTACATTGCATGTAACTATCTTGAACCTCTTCATTATGGTGTCTTTTGACTCCCGTGAGTTGCGAAACTAAGTTAAAATGGGTGCTCATACCCTGAATCACCGCATCTACTACCTCTACCACCTCTACTAGTAAAAGTACAGCTTGCAGACCTAAGTGGTGTAGAAGACCCCTTCCCACACTCTGAATCTCGCCAGCTTCTCCCTCAGGACCAAACTACCACTGATTCTTGCAAAACTTATATAGGTTCCCCAACTTACCAAAAAACTGGCACTGCAGTGGTGGTTTAGGACAATGTGTATGATAGTGTACCTACAATCCAAAATGGTGGATAAGCACATGAGTATGATCTAGTGCAACTATTCCTACTCACTATCCCCATATTTTCCATAGTCTTGACAATATTTCGCAAAACAGTGCTTCCTTCTCTTTGAAGGCATACTCTCTGATCATCTAGTGATATGTGTCTATCCAGCACCAGAAGTATCAATTATGTCCCCCTCTAAAATGATATCCTGATTAACCACTTCTGAGAATTTCATTAGCCATAATATATTCACATAGGACAAAATATTTAACCTATGTCTTCCCCCATATCGTTTTTCTAAAGAAGCCTCATATTCCGTAAAAGATGGAGAAAACCGCTATAATTCTTTGAAATGTTCAGTGAACTCCATTATGATCATGCTTCCTTGGGTTAGATGCATAAACTCTAAATCCTTCTCCAATCTCATCGTATCTGGATTAATGATTTCCTAGAACTTCTCCAGAAATTCATTCTATAACATATCATCATCATGTCCTGATTGTACCTTAATTTCTCACCAATGCTTAACTAAACCCCATAACACATAAGAATAAAACATGACCCTCTTTTCAACCAGAGTATCCAAATTTTCATGTAACATCTTAATGGATTCTATCCATAATTTATCTCCCTTGGGTCCACCCACTATAGAGAAAGTAGGTGGTTGTTGCATCTAAAACTCCCTTGTCAACTCCAACATGATTTTTGAAACCTGCCATGGGCCAATCTCCATGAACTACATGAAATGAGAAATTTTCTCTAAGAACATTTCCCTATCCTCTTCATCTTTCACTAATGGTTCCTCAAGTTCCCTCTCTAGAAGATCATTTCGGGCCATACCCCTCGGTCACTCCATCAAAAATCATAATGGAGGCATATCTCTACAAATCCAAATATACATCTTAGGTATCATAACGCAAACTTAAAACATTTAGGTAGGAGAAGAAAATATCACAATAAGTTTCAACATGTCATTTCCCATTTTTATCACCACACGGTAAACATTGAGGCCTCATCACTACCCTTAATTGTCCTACTTCTAGGTCTAGGTTAACTAGGGTACATACATTTTCATTTTCTAATCTAACCATTAATTAATTAAAATTTCTCAATGTAATTAATTAAATAATTAATTAATTAATCAATATTATTTAATAAATCAATTTTCTTGTTATAAACCCATTTAATCTTATTTTTCATCATTATTAAAATCTCTCTACATGGGAAAATAGTTCAAGTTCAAAAACATACCCATAACCAGTTTTCCCATGAGTGCCTTGAATTATGCATGTCATGACCGACCTGAGTGCCTAGAATGATGCATGAAGACTCATCTATCATTCCTCTTTAGGCCAAGAATAAAAATTCATGAATTTTCTAAAAAAATCATATCACAGCACAAATGCATCACCCTAGGTGAAATAAAAAATAACTGAAACAAAAAACATCAATCAAAATAATCCCACATCGAGTACATAGATTTTCCCCGTACATGGCTTTGCCCCTTCTATGAAACAGCTCATTACCAACCCTCATCTCATTCTATTCTCATTTTTACCTTTGTAAAAACAGTATTAAAAAAATAAGATGAATGAGAAGAAAACTCCTTTGATACCACTTTGGGACGTCATGACCCAGGATCCACTGAATGGTGTCCTGAGCCGGTTGGCCGCATGCCCTCAAGCGTGGCTCCCCGTATGCCAAAGGGTGATGACAAGTAGTGAGGGGATGGTATGCCTTTCTTGGGGAGAATATACCCTCTATTATTATAATATAACACAAATGGATGTATACAACAACAACAAAGTGCGGAAAAGTATAAATTACCATAACAATATCATGGAATATAATATTCATAACCATAAAATATAATACACAACTGAAAGGTAAGATAATATATGATAATGCAAGTGTCAGGTGTCTACTATGCGTCTATGTGTAAATACACAATGACTCCCAAGAGGTTCTCGAACCACGTACAATTTTCTCTCCCATGCTTCAATCCCAAACAACAACTTATCCCAGGGCCATATCATTATCCTATCCTACAAGAACAATGTTTACTCAGGTGTTGATTAGTCTGCCTGAATATAGTGTGTGTATAACTTAGTAGGCCACCAACAATGGTGTCTAAAATGAGTCCAGTCAAAATATAGTGCACACATTTCATTAAAAAAAATTAATACTAGACCTAATTAAATCATTATCACATAGTCATTTAATCTTTAATCATCACATTAGAACCATTTTCAATTCATGTTTCTCATTGGAATCATCATTCATTATTATTAATCATTTCGTGTAGGTTGTCATTCTTAGAACCCCAAATCTCATTTTGTGTAGGTCTCCAGGCATATCAATCTATATCTCAGCTAGTGTCGGTCTTCATGCTTAGCCCCCCAAAATCTCAAAATTGGATAACTATTGGGGAGGAACACCATGTCCAAGTCCCAACTTCTAATAATTCTATAATTACAAGTCTAGACCACCAAAATCTCATTCCTTTAATCATTCTTTAATTCTCAATAATTTTCCAAATTATTCCGTTACTAATCCCAAGATTAGTTAAACATTTAAAATTCTATTAGTTAACTCAAAAATCCACTAAGCACATAACCCATTAATTAATTCATCAATTAATTAATAGATAAATACAATTATTAGTCCATGATTAATTATTAATAATAAATTATCCATAAAAAATATCAATATCTCATAATGAAAACTCAATATTAATTATCTTTTAAAAACATCATGACACATAATTAATTCTCATAATTAAATATCATACACATCAAAAAATCATTTATTATTTAATTGCCCCAAATTATTTATCTTAACATAATAAATTCAAAATCTCAAATATAATATCTCAACCCATAAAAATATCCCAAATATCCATTTTGGAAACACACCTTCATTTTTTATGTGATTAAATTATCAATTAATCACCACAGAAAAACCAAGTCCATTCCACATTGCTAATCACTCCAATTTAGGAAAATTAATGATCAATGGAATCTAGAAAATCCATAAACTCACATACAGAAATAAAATAACAATTATGGGTTTTTTATTTAGACCACATCACTGTGTTTATTGAAGGATATTAGCCCAATGTAAATATCCAAAATCAGAGGGTCATATCATCTTCAATCAAGCTTCGGATGTAAATCCCTAAACCAAAATTAATATCAAAGGCGTCGAGATCATGAAAATATAGTTATAGATCCAAAATATTATATCTAGATGTCAACACATAAGTTTATATCTATGTAAATAATCAATATATTCCATGAAAAGATTGAGAAATAATATAGGAATGAATGGGACAAGAAACAGAATGAAATCCACTTACTGGGAAGAAATCCACTCTTAATTCCAGGATTCCAATTTCAGAGGACACTAATTGAAACACCAATTAAACCCTTCAGAAGGATATGGGATCACCTATAATTTTACAAGACTGAGAGAATGTTGAAACCGTGGTGTCTTAGGGGGTTCATATGGTTTTAAAAAGTATTTTCAAATTTTAATTTCATTGTGCATGATATCTAAGGTTGAGGTACTTCGTTTGGGAAAACTATGAACCAACCATGCCACCCCATAAATTGAGGTTTTCAGGGTTGGAAAGTTTGTGCAGAAGGTTTTTAAAAATGTTCACAATTCATATTGAATTCTTTTTTGATGTGGTTTATCTACACAGTTTTGTTAAACCATTCGTAGACAGTGTGCACCCCATAGTCCATTAGTTTTTCTTAAAATATCACCCAAACACACCCTAAGACATTACTCTAAAATAGAGGAACATAAAAATCTAAAATAAGTAACTGAAAATGTGCCCGATATGAATCTATAAAATTTTGTGATACTATTAACGTAGTGTCCTTGATTTTAGAACCCTATAATTAATTTTCAATATTATATAGTATCACAATATGATAGATGTTTCTCACACTACGATTTCTTGTTTTTATCAATGAAGAGAAATAGAAGGAAATTTTTTAATATTTAATGATTCATATATTAAATGTATGGGAATTATAAAAATTGTTTTCCCAAGTCAAAATTTCATAATGAGAATCTGGAAGGTGGTATGAGTACTGGTTATACTTCTGAATATAAAGAAACTGCAAATGGCATGTGAAAGGTATGTGATTTTATTCCAAAATTCATTACATTAAATATAGGAAGTGTTTTTGGAAACATTAAGACATTATTCAAATTTCATATTCTTGGAATGTGATATTAATAAATAAGTCAATGAATCCTGAGAAATGGGTAAGGAATAATGTTGGATTAATTAAGTAATTATGTTTTGGAATTCTGATATTATGTTATATGAATCCTAAAATTTCTATGTATTTATAGAATAAGTTTTCATTATGGATTGAAAATGAAATTTTGAATGGTGATGAAGACATAGAAAACTGATTTAATGAAAATTAGAAATTTTGATTATGGGAAGGATGCCCTTAATTAATTCCTTGTGTTTAGATAATGATGTTTTGATAATGAAATGTCATATTTGAGTAATTAATAGGATGGTATGCATTACCATATAATATATCATTGAAGTTGTGGTCTATGTCATCATGGATGAAGTTTACAACCACTTGGATTTATATAATGTATTTAGTAATTATTGTTATATGGAAACAAGCATGTTATCAAAAAAGATTTATGTTAATTAGGGACATGAACATATTTTTAAGGAATGTATGATGAGGGTATTCAGATGATTTGATTGTGACTAATAAGTGATAATTTTTTATATATGGGGTTTAAGGTTAATATTCTTCCATGGATTTATTTCTAAAGTTTTGGATTTTCATATTTCGTAATGGATATAATGTTAACAAATTATAGGAATATTAAGTTAAACATTGGATGATTTTTTAGTTAATAATGTATTATTTCAACCAATGATGTTTTTTTCATATTGTATAACTTGTAATAATGACTTTATATTGATGAAAAATGATGAAAAATGGGATAGCATATCATGGATCACATGATCATAGAGAACGTTAGGAATTAAAAATTCACCTTCTTTTTAGAGAAAATGGTGAAGTGGATCAAGAAACAAAAAAGGTGAGTTTTTTTATAAGATAGTGTATATATAACTTTCCATGATAATTGTTCAACATTTTAAAAATTTATCGTGAAACAAAATTTTTTTGTCCTAGTACCTTGGTTTCTGATGAATCAGAAGGTCCCAGAGTTCATGACTACTTAATGTCTTTGTGATTTTTAACTTTCTCTTCACCATGTTCTCTATCAATCTCCACCAAAACACCATAGTAATATTTCTCTTCTATGTCCATATTTTAAAATTTCACTTATGTCCACTTATGTGTGAATCTCATTATGAGTTACATTGGGTAAAAGTTATGGTTCCCAATTTTTCTTTTTAATGGATGTATTCATATTCATTTTTATGATGCCGGTTTCTATGATTGAAACTTATAAGTATTAAAAATTTGACAACCTATCTGAATTTTTAGGGTGGAATTCAATTTAGGGGGGGCGGTTTAATGTAATACCCCATGATTTTGCTAATTATTTTTTTGATTTAATTTACCCTTTTTGATATATTTTTTATTTCACACAACACTAATAATGGTTGGGTTTATTTTAAATAACATTGTTTTTCTTTCAATATATACAATGCCAAGTTAATTTTTTACTATACACAACATAACTTTTTGATTTCTCAACATAGAACATCACGGTTATCTTTCATTACACACAACAATGACATTCCTCGATGGCTTGCATAACACACAAGACCGAGTTTTACCATAAATAGTATATCATTAAAATTTTATTACCAAATAAAAAAATTTATAACCTAAATGTTAAATTATATATTATGAGTAGTATTAAATAATTTATGAAAATATATGGTTTTCACAAATCTAATATGTTTTCGAAGGATACAAGTTAATTGGAAATGAATATGAAAACAAATTGAGTATAATGGGAAATATTAGTTTTTTTATAGTCATAATTATGTTTTCACCTAATACATTAAATTAATTATAAAGAGTGGGTGATATTAATTTAATATATATGGTATATATTAGATAAATAATTTGAATATTAATCTTGTAGATCTGATTGAAAAAATATAACAACCAATCCAATTTTATGCTTAAAAATCAATATTTTATTACATCAATTTTTCCACCATTTAATAGAGAACCAATTTTAAATACATTTATTTGAAAATTTATAAAAATAATTTGACAAAATAAATATAATTTTTATATAGAATCATAATAATTATGTTAGGTTCAATATTTTATGTTTTTATGCATTGTTTTATATTCTAATTGAATAGTAAAAAAATACTTAATTCTTGTTCAAAGATTCTTCATTAACAAATTAATTTATAAGGATAAATTATATCTTAAAATTGTTTCAATGTTTAATTAGATAATATATTTATAAAATAATATGAATTAGGTTATTTATATCAATTTCCCTTTGAAATTTGTTATAAAAACTATGAACGTTTTGGAATGTTTTTACTTTAAAAACCCACATTGTTGACCTGACTACATGATTATTTTTAATTTAATTTCTGCCAATTCTAGGACAAAAATTTGGATAAATGGATCCCATATTTTTAATAATCATAATTTTTTATTTTTAATAATTTCAAATTAGGTTTTGACCAAAATTATTAGTGAATGAAATTAATCTTAATTACAATGATTATTGTAAAATTAACTATATCTATGTACTAATCCATATATTTATGAACAAAAACGAATAGTAAACTTTTCCAATAGAAATTTCATAGCCTTATTATGACCCTATACTCCATTTACTTAGCTTTAGTACATTATGGTTGTCACTTTCAATGGTAAATATGTGTCTGTAATTCCTTTTCTAATGATTTACAAAATTGACAGTCCCACTCCAATATAAAATTCATCATCTACTCCACTTATTCTCAGCCATGATATGCTCAAATATCTTCAAAAATGTTATCCTTTAATATTTTATTTCTCCCTTTGGTTATAAATTCATCCAACGAAAACCTATGGTGCAAACCAAAAGGATTTACCTGATTAAGATGTAACACCCTCCCCCAAACCCCTTTCCATTATTTTCTTTCTCCACCTCATCAATTAATATTATTATATTATTATAAAATAATAATTAAAATCCTCAACACACTAATAAGTTTTTATGAAAATTATATAACAAAAACTTAAAACATCTCTATCTAATTGGTAACGAACATACTATTTATGTGTATGACAAACTATTGTCACAAAAGACGATGATAGTTTTTCCTTCCTTTGCCATATATCATGGTGGAAATTATAATGGAAATTATGTTTATATATAATATAATATATATTTATTATTTTTTTATACTTATTTAATAATTTTACCAAACATATTTTTATACATTACAGTTGGTGTAAATATGATAATTTCATTTCAAGAAGTTGGGATTATAGCCCCTCAAATCAATAGGATTTGATCACACTATACAAGGAATGTATAAATGAGGGTTTTAATTAAAAATATGTGAAATAAAAAAAATATTTTATATTAATGACATAATTACATTTTTGGAAATATAATATATATTGTTTTATATGTTACCATTTCACACACTTAAAAATTTATAACAACGTTCAAGGATTTGTGGACTATCACCTCCGTGACATGATGTTAATCATTTTACATCATATGAATAATATATATAAGTATATATAATTAAATAATATTTTGTATTGTTTAATAATCATCTTATTATGATTTATGTTACATATCATATTTCCATAACAATCATTGAGAAATTGGATCGTTACTCATGCGTACGTACGACCTACTATTTCATGATTATAACATTGACTTGTTTTTAAAAACCATAATTAATTATTAGTTGAAAAAATAATTAAATAATAAATATTATAATTATTTAATGATTATTAATTGGTATATATTTATATAATGACCACTTTGTCCATATTTGACTGACCAAAGACAATTTTAACACATGAACCGAATTTGGTCAAAAAACCCATCTCTAGCATAATTATTTAAGAAAATGTATACAACATGGTAATAAGTGAATTAAAATTAATAATTAAAATTAAAATTGTTAAGAATAAATTAATTAATTAACATAATTTTATTATTCATTAATAAAAAACACATGAGACAATTCAGACTATATTTAAGGGGATTTCATCTCAGTTTTTATTTCAATGAGATACATGCAATCTTCAATACTCTTTACATTTTCATGGTGTATATACATCACATGAGTCATTAAAGTTCATAAATTAAGGGATAATGGCCTTTAAATTATATGATATTCCAGTCATGGTGTTTATGTTTCAGTTGGTACCAAATCAGAAAAAAAAATTCTCAATTTACCTTTTTTGAGACACATAACATTTTATGTGCCTAAATTTTTACATGAGTGGTATATACTACCATTGGAATACTATATAATGAATATAATAATTCAAATAATATTTTATGCTATAAATCTTTTCATTTTTTTAATGAGTAATATGGTTAAACATTTCCACGTGGTAACAGTTTATTGAAAAAATCACATTGATCTTCAAGATTGCTTATGATTATGATTCCATTGATTTAATATTATAAATAATCACCCAAGAAAACTAATTATTTTTATTGAACTTTATATATTCATGATATATTCATACATTTTTATAATTTTCTATTCTTTGTAACATAAGGATGTTATGAAATCTTTTTCAATAAAGTATGAATTTACCTCTCTCTTTGGTAAGAAATCAATGTTCCTTCAATAATATGTTTTCTAAAAATATTTTAAAAGAATATTATTCAAATATTATTTGATAATTAAAATAAATTTTTTGATATTTTTCTCATTTATCATAGTTTTTAGAATAATCATATTCTCTCTTTTTTAATGAGTCATTTTATAACCTTTTACTATGAAAGAGGAATGTTCTATTACCTCTTATGAAAAGTACAGATTTACCCTCCATAAATTCATTAAATATTTCTATTCAATATATAGGTTAGTTTAAAAGACTTAAAATAGATTTTCATGCAAATTCTTTTCAAATGATTTTATTTTTTAAGGATCATTTTTTAAGAGAATGGATAATTTCTTCAAGACGTGTTTCATAAATATCATTAAAAATTATTTCCCATCAAATATAACATTTTTTAGTGATAATAATTCCTTTATGGGAAAATGATTAAATTTTTCTTTTCTTATTATTTATTTTAATTGTTTATATTTTATGAAATAATGTTTACAACAAAAAGTTTTTTCTCATAATATATATCAATGAAACACACTTCTTTTCATGCATTATGCTTTGATGAAATAATTATGAAACGTCCCTCATTTACATATGTAAAAATGTGATTACATATTTATGACACCCATTTCATTTTAGGTGTTATGATATGGTTGTTTATTATTTTGTGTCACATGTATTTTTTATTTAATTACTATATGGGAGGGACGTATATCTCCCTTCAATACATAGGTAAAAGAATTCAATATTATGAGATAGTAGGGTTGGAATGATAAGTGAACTCTGTTCAGTAATATAGGTATGGAACGAGGAGTGAATATGGTACAGTAATATAGGTATGTAATGAGGAGTGAATTAGGTTCACTCAAACAATGATAGAATAAGGATTGAAGTCAGTTCAGTAATACAAGGGTGGAATTATATATGAACTCAGTTAAGTATTACAGGGTTAGAATGAGGAGTACCTAGGTTTAGTAATATAGTGCTGGAATAGGGAGTAGAACTAGTTATGTAAAGGATATTTTTCCACTAAGATGGATTTGGGTTTGATTGCTTGAGTACTATAGAAATCATAATATATTACTATGTGTTTACACAATTCCATGGTTTATTCCTATGTTACAATTTTATGACTTCTATTATTTATTTATTTATGAATTATTCCGTATGAACTTCCATTCCCTATTTCATGATTCATGTTTTTGATCTTTGATATGTTGGGTATGATATTTCTTATCCATTATCATGTTCTTATACTCATATGATCACGATTTTTCTTACATGTCAACCTTGTTTACACTTTCTAAGCATCTCAGCTCACCCCTTTTGTGTTTTCTTTATACATTTAAGAAAATATGAATTACATTTGTGGTGTCTAATAAGGGTGTTATTCAAGATAAACCTAGTGGGAGATAATATAGCTTATTTATGTAGTTGTTTTTATGTTTACATGGTTCATATTTTACTACTCTAACACGGTCTTTGGGAGCCTATTTGTATAGTGTTTTAAGTATTACACAAATGTAATGTTATGTTAATGAATGTAATGTGAGGAGAATTATATTCTACCACATGGTTGATCCAAAGATTCCATATCATTCTTCAATCATGTATAAATACAAAATATCCTATAAAACATAAAAACTACCTTTAGAAACCAATAAACCATTTATAAAATTCTCTTGGTATCTCCATCCATGACCGTTGTTATTTTATCGATGATTAACTATCATCCATGTCCCTAGAAAAAAATATGGATGATCAACAAAATCCAGATCAATAATTAGGACATTAAATAATTTAATATAAAATGAAAACAAAAAATGAATAAAATGTGATATCTCATTTGGTCCCTATAGCTCAATTAAAATCCAAGCAACCATGTGTTGAAGGCCATCCTCCACTACCTTGAGCCCGTTTGTAAGAAAATCCATGTCTAATAACATCAGAACAAGAACACAAAAAAAAATTAAGATTTAATAATTTATAAGTTCACCATAGAAGCATACCTTGACTAAAAAATGTGGTTAATTACAAATAAACTATCAAGACATACATTTTCTAGGAAGTGCAAAAACCCCAACAAAGACAGTGGATTCAACCATGCTTTTGTGTAAGTGAATAAGAACCCAAATGGAAAATTTCTAAAATATAGAAAAAATGTAAATATCATACAAGGATGGTGGAATGGGATCATACCCACTGAAATCATTGAATTTAACCCAATAAAACCTTGATTAGTGAATAATGGATGTTAAGAGGGTGGAGAATCATCTACTAGCTCCAGTATGTTCCCACCTATTGCCTAAGAACTCATGCCCCTATTTTCCATTTAAAAAATAAATTCATGTATGTTTCATGTCGTGTATATATTTCATGATGTTTAAAATATTCACAAAATTATCTAGATACCCCTAGCGAATTCTTCTGTGTAATCCCCTAAAATTTGACATCTTGTATTCTCCAATCCACATCCTGTAAAAAGAGTCTTCATCTTGAATTGAATTCATAATATAACCATCTCACAAATATTGTTTTTAGCATCACAATTTCTCATTCCTCATATGGTAATTTCAAAGATCCCCTAGGACTTTAACCAATACTTATAACACACACAAAAACATCACTCTTATACTTTCAAACACTAGGATCCGTTTTATTATTTCTTTTTCATAAGACGGCCTATCCACCAATGAAAACTATTCAAATATTATCAGAAATTCTGATTGTCCATGAACATGAGACCATATATATTGTGCATCCTAGCTTCATCCAAGGATTGGTTACACATTTTAAAATATAATAAAATCTCAATACACTACAGAAACAAAAAAAATAATCTTATTATCATATTTGATAGGAGAATATATCTCAACTTATTTAAAACCAATAGTGTTTTCATCAAACCCACCCCCCCCCCAAGAAAGAGAAATAAAATAAATAATCATCATTTTCATCCATATATGTTAATTTCTATTATTAAATATAGAATATTTTTCCCTGTTAATATAATTTCACTGATATTTTTTAAGAAATATCTTTCTTTAATTACATTTATTTCATAATTATCTTATATTACACTCAATAACTAGTTTACAAGAACCCTGCAACATTATTAAAATATTATGTGTTTATTATAGATAAGACATTGGATTTTTGGGTATGTATATTAATAAATAAGTTAAGAAAAAAATATCAAAATTAATTAGTTATTACTTGAATATAATTTAAAACATATAAATATTGAAAATAAGATTGATGTTTTTTATGAGAATTTGTTTCTGTACACTCAATGAATTTTATTAATTAATTAAATTATTTATTATTGGGTATATATTTAAAATAAAATTTATACATTATTTACATGATCAAATTTTTTAAATACTCATGAAATACTTTAATTCATAATATAATAATAAATCAAGGTTTATGCTATAAAATTTAATTTTTTTCTTCTAAAAAGAAGTTTTTGGTTCATTATTCACACATACATGGAATGCAATTTCTAAAATTTTAAGGTAATGAATTATAAAAAATTTACCATATATTTATAATCATGATGTTATTAGTTTTTAATTATGAACTTTTTATTTCGTTCAATAGAAATAGTAACTGTGGTAAATTTTATCAACTTAGTAATGGGTAAATCCATATAATCATGATTAAAAACAAGGGATATGGCTATAATTTTTCTTCATTATTCTTATTAGATGAATTAAATTTGGCCAATTACACCTTCTGTTCTACATTTAGTTATTTTATGGAAACTTTTCCTTGAAAATGACTTATCTAACATTTAAATCAGAGATTGTTACAAAATTACACTTTCTTTGTTTTTCATATATCATATGTGTCCACATAGGTGAACTTATGAAATTAATGAATATAAGAGTTTATTTTAGGATTAATAAAATTAATTTCATGTTATATATTTTCTTAAAATTTCAGTAATTATATATATAAATTAATTACATATGAAACATTAATGCAATATTTATCGACTTAATAAAAAATATAATAAATTATTTATATATTTTATAAAATTGAAATAATTTGAATTAATTATTGTGAAACATTAATTTTCAAGATATATATGATATAGATGTTAGGTTATAAGATTTATTAAATAATTTTCTTCTTTGTATTGATGTATTTAATGTTAAATTAAATGAGTAGTGCCAAAATTTAAAATAATGATATTTTATAAAATTATTTTCATATAAAAAAACTAAAAATTATGAAAATATTTTAATCATAAAATGGGGATTTTTAATTTTATTAAACGTCATAAATATTCTATTTATGATCCAATATTAACCTTATAATTAAAAATTACCACCCTTTAATTCTTTATTAGTTGATACCACAACTAAAATTAAATTTGGTTAATTAAGGGTTAATCAAGTTGATAAGGTTTAAAATTACACTAAAAATGTCTAAATTGTTTTGGTTTTTTTTATTAAAACCCTATATTATCTTATCTTAAAATAAATTTCCATTTTTAGTAATATTTATAGGGAATTAATATATTATAGGTTAATTGTTTGAGGAATACCAAAAGTACTCCTCGCTTCAATTATAAAAGGGAACCTCCACCCTCACTTATTCAATCCATATTGATCATTTTATCTCTTACGAAATATACCATTTCCCTATGAAACATCAATAAACTCCTTATATAGGTTCATTTATTCCCAAATTCAGAAACCCGAGATCACTTTAGAATAGAAAAAGAAGATTGATTTCAATGAAGAGGTAACTACCTTACCCTGTCATTATCTTTTCTACTCTACTTTATTTCTTATATATCTATAATATTTATCAAAAAATAATAAATTTATTATCATAAATATATTTTATTGTATTTATTTCTATTAAAAAACTATTATACTCCCTCTTTCCAAAAAAATTGATAATTGAATGTATTTATTGTGATTATATATAGCTTACCGTCTCCATATGGAGATACAATTTTTTTACAACCAACTTTTATGGATTGGTATTTTGATGGTTTTAACGTTCATATAATATATTTATGAAATAATTATACTTATTTAATTATAATACCACATATAAATACTTACCATCACATATCTTGTGAAATTCAAACATCCATTGTGAAATTCAAACATCATTTGTGCCTACATGTGGACTACTACCCCCAAAATGTGATGTGATTCATTTTCCATTTATATTTTAAATGGATGTTAATTTTGGAGAATTTGATGAATATATATGATATATATTATATAATAATTATCATATAATTGCGAATTAATATTTACCATTCTTTTGTTACATTAGTAATAAAATTAATATAGTGTTCATGTGTAAGTACAGACTACAATCTCCATCAATAGTATAATTTATTTTCTAACAGATAAATATTAGGTATAAATATAAATATGAATATAATGAATTTATTTTATATTTATTAAGGGGTTAAAATTATTTAGGTGATGTAATCAAGAAAAATTTACATGGACTGGAACTACTAAAGTCAAATGCTCATGATAAATGAAATAGTTAACACTCTATGCAGCTGAATTTAAAAAATAATTATTGATAAAAGGGGGTGTTAAAATGATATAAAGGTAATATATATGATATTATATGTAATATATTTACTATTTTTTGAATTATAAAAATATAAATTTAGTTTACATGATTTTATAGTGGTTATTAAGAAAGGTGAGCCATGTTAAGGGTCTATTTTATAATCTAATCAATATTCCAAATTGTTTATGTTTAAGTCTCTGGATATGAATATTTTCCATCCACAGCGACGATTTCTAAAAATTATTTAATTAATTTAACCATTGTTATATTTTTTATAAATTATTTTTACCCAGATTTTTCTTTTTACAAAATGGTTTGAATGGAATCTCTCTATCGTTGTCCAGGATAAGAACATTGTGACTTTTAGGCAAAAAATGGGAAGGAATGTTATTTAACATAAACTATACGAGACTATATTCACACCATCATGATTAAAAATTTATTTAAAAAATCATTTATAATTTTAAAAGGTTCTTTTTCAATGATAATGTTGTCATTTTATAATTGAGTGGAATTTAAAAAAAAGAAATAACATTGAAATGGAAGGTCTATTCTCCCTAGGAGTTATTAAAAGTAATATTTAAAAATAATTTACAATCCATGATGACATTATTGTATGGTACATATGATTAAATATGGATATGATCCATGGAAACAATGTTTAATCTTTCTTTGGATGGTATATGATTATGAAACAATTATGAAATGTTTTTGAGATGTATTTCCTTCCAATGGGTTGTGTTATGATTAATTGTTTATTAAACCCATTTCATTTCCATGGGTTATGTTATGGTGATATTTTTATGAAACAAATTTATTTTAATCGGTTATAATTTGAGTAATGTTTTATAATATTTTGTAACACTTATGTATGATTTTAATTATTTTCTAGGTGGGGCCTATATCTCCATCTAATGCATTTTGTAAATATTAATATGTAATGAGATAGAAATGATTAGAATATAGAGTAAACCATGTTCTGTTTGGGAATATTCCCCCGTTGATATTATTTGGAGTGTACAATAACTACTATGATGATTTGGGGAGTGAACACATTCCCTATAATAATAATAGAAATGAGCCATTACGAATAAGGAAATAATTTTCTCTGCATTTTTTTATTCAATAATTCCTTTTATTATGCCCATATTATTATCACATGGTTTATGTTATATCATTACTTTATGATTAATATCTTATGAACATTCATTATTTATTGCATGAGATAATAATATTATATATTATTTTCTGGATATTGTTTTTGAATGTTATGATTGTGCTCTTATACAATTTTTTCAATGTTATCCTTATATGGTTATTTATATCTCTCTTGTCTACCATTACTATGTTTATCAGCTCACCATATTATTTTGATTAATTTCCCCATGTTATGAATAATGTTACTAAGAATTATATTTCTAAGAACGGTTCTAGTTAAGAATAAATAAGTGAGAGTTGTTGTAGATATTTCATCAACTAGTTGTCTATATTTACAAGTTTCCAAATATACTAGACATAATACATTCTAGTGTGGAATTAAATTGTATATAATTAATATTCATCTATTAATATCTAATATATATCTATGAAAAATATGGGAGACTATATTTGGTATTAGATAATAATCTATTTAACATTTAGAGACTAGATTGAGAAACTTATAGTAAGGGTCCTAGGGATATGTCTAATTATTAGATAAAATAAATCATTATTTGTAATGTTAAGGATTAAACTAGGTTTATCCTATGGTTCTATATAAGATAGTTTCATGATTTTGAAATCTTATACATGATTTTTTTTGATTCCAACTATGAAAACTATTTCTCTCACTATTTCATTGTTTTAATGGATGTATGGAACCTGGAGGAATCATATTATTATTGAATGTGATGGAAAATTAAATTATTATCCATTTAATTAACTAAATCTTATGTAATATAGAATTATAAATCATATATATATTATCAAAAAAATTTCTCATTATATGAATCACCAAATTCATTCAAATGATAAAAAGGAGGAAACAATTTTTGGTTGAGTCCGTCATGAAGCAAAGACCACCTTCATTTAATGGGTGTTCTAAACCACTAGTTTCTTTGTAATGGATAATTACCATTGAAGATATATTTTTATTCTCCATTGTTTATATCATGAAAAGGTTTTTTGACTATTTATATTTTGAATGGAGAATTAAATCAATGTTAGAATCTTACAATTAACATGATCTAAGTGGTTGAAATTTACTTCACTGGGAGGAATGTGTTATTGAACATATTTCTAAATATTAATTTTCCTTATATTCATCATATTAAAATGTTGATGAAATTATTTGAGATAAAATTTTAGGATGATAAATCATTTGGTACCTACAATGAAAATTTCAAAAGACAGGCATTGAATGCTTATTTCAAAATATATATGTAGTATTCTTCTGGTATTATCATACAACCTAAAAATAATGTTGATCAATTCATCGGTGGATTAAAAACATGTCTCTAAATGGAAGTATAAATAAATTAATTCAATAGGTATGAAAATATTGGTCGATATGGTATTAATATAGATATAGATTATGTATTTACCTATCAATAACATGGTTTTCATAAGAACAATAAAATAGAAGTCAATAGAATTTCTAAAAACCATAGATAGAAGAATAGTAGATATCTGTTATAGATGTATTATGGATGGAAACATAGGAAAAATTATATTAAATGGTCTATCATGTTATTATTTATGGAATGGAAGGGAATAATGTGACTGAATGATGATGTTTTCATAAGAGTTATTTAATGATGAGAATAAATTTAAATATTGAAATAAAATACACCCCCAATTCATAATTACATATGCCTGGATTACAGGATTTATGATAACTAGTGCCCAAATCTGCTGGATAATGATTCATGTCATCATATTCATCTTCTTTAAACTGGAGATAACTAGAAATCACATGTGATCTATATTTTTAATGAATGATTTATTAAATATGTGGTGAAGGGACCATATATCATCCACTCTATAAATTCTAATGTATTATTTGGTTATATATCTTCCAACTATTTTATTTCTAAATAATTTTCTAAATGATTCATAGTTTTACAACAATAATTAGATATCAAATTAATAGTAAAAAATTAATTGTATGATTAACACATCCAAAGTCTATTATTATTATTCGTTTCATGTATATGTGAATGTTTTTAATAAAAATATTTTCATTATACCTTTAGATGATTTTGATTTTATTTTTGGAATGGGATATATTTCTGTACATAAATGTCATGTCAATTTTTTTGGAAGGGAGTTTTTGATTTGTATTATAAACCAAACTATGATCGACTATCAATGTGATAAAAAAAAGATATTATAAGGGAAATTTCATCTATCGTATGGGTTATAGTTTCTATCCAAATGAAAATTTTATATTAAATGTTTTGGAAGAACATCAATATTGAATATATGCCTATTTTGGAGGAGTTTGTTGATTTATTTATAGAAGAGTTTCATGGTCTTCCACCGAATCATGAAGTTAAAATTTAATATAACTATTACCAGGTGAAAATATATTTCCATATATCCATATATATTGACCATTTTTGAGTTTCAAGAATTTAATAAGTAACTCTAGGATAATATTGACAAGGGAATGATTCAACCAAGTGAATTACCTTATGGTGCACTTGTTCTTTTTGTCAACAAGAAATATGGATCAGTGAATCTATTCTTTTATTTTTAAGAACACAATATAATCACTATCAATAACTATTATCATTTACCCGGTATTTATGACTTGTTTTACCAACTATGTGGAGTTCATAATTTTCCAATATTGATCTTCATTTTGGATATCATCAATTTAGGTTCAATAATGTGGATATAAAAAATATATCTTTTTTTATAAGGTATAGAAACTATGAATTTATAGTGATTATATTTGGTGTTACTAGTTCCCCTACTTTCTCTATGGATTTAGTGAATACCATTTATAGAGAAACGATTATCTATTTTTATTTATCTTTATAGATGATTTTTTTATTAATTAAAATAAAGAGAAAGGGCATAAATATAAGTTGATAATCATAATTAATACCATAAGGAAGGAGAAACATTAGTACAATTTTACAAATTTTGAATTTTGGATTTAGAAAGATTCATTCTCAGGGAATATAATCTATAGTGAAGTTATATCAATTGACCCTTTAAAGACAAATGTTACAGACCATTGGCCCAAAACAACCACTGTGACTGAGATCTATATATTTCATTGTTTTTCATGATATTATAAGTGATATATAGATATTTTTTCTGGGATATTAAATAAAATCTCCTTGTTAACTAAAAATGGATAAAAGTTACATTGCACAGATTAATGTGATAGATGTATTAAGGAACTAAAGAGAGGGATTTTCAGCAAACATGTGCTTACTGTACCCTACAGTAGATAAGGGTGGGAATATATAATAATTTATTAAATAGTTACATTGATTTTATCTCACATATAATACTATGTTTTACTCTTATGCCTAATAAAAATATAATCTCCACTATAAAAAAACTACCCAACACAATATTTCGAGTTAGCATTAGTAATTTCTGCAATAAAAAGGTACGGGAAATATCTCTATGGGATAAGGTGTGACATATATACTTATCACAAAATCTGTAAGTATATATTCACTTAAAATATTATAATATCTTCCAAGTAATATTGTTTTAATTGATCAATGATTATGACTACTTAATAGATTACCACCATGGGAAATAGAATAGGGACAAAGATTCTCATAGTTGAAATGATATTAATTTCTTATCTATAATGAGAATCACAAAATATACATTATTTATGGATTTTAAAATTCTAGGTCTTCAAAATCTTAAAGGAATGATATAAATCATATCTTTTTCAAATGAGGGTTCAAGCATATATCTAACTGATTATTACAGAGGTATGCAAGAATGATGTAGAGCAGTAAACTATGGTGAGATATGTTTCTAAGTTTATCCTTAATTATGATGAGATAATATGGTTTAGTTTCCCTGTTTAAAGATATTTAGTACCATATTTTATGAATTATGTGATGGATTATGATCAAATTCATTCAATAATTAGTCATCCTAGAAGTATAACTGTGTACTATATTTTGGAAGGGTATTATTTTTGGTATTACATAAAGTGGTATATTATAGAGTATTTATCTTGGTTCTTGGTATGTGATCATGTTAATAATAATAGAAATAATTATAAGGGGATATTAAAACCATTACCCATACCATAATGGAAATGGGAAAACATCACCATATATTTTTTTCTTTAGACTCCACAGAACATATAAAGGGAATAATGATACATGGGTTATATGTGTATTTCTTATGAATTCATCTCATATCATCACCATTATAGAATACATATATCACGATCAGCTTAAATAATTATACATTAATAATGTTATGACATTTCAAGTGGAAATAATATCAATTTTATATGATTCGTATCTAATGATTACATTAATGTTTTGGAAAAGTGGTATGAAGGATATGGAAAACGAGCCATGTTTCAGAACTACAAATCATCCATAGTTAGATGTTAAGTCTAAGAGGACCATTCAAACTCTATAAGACATTTTGAGAACTTTCTATATATATTTAAAATATGGTTGGGATTAACATCTAACATTGGTGGAATTTTCTTACAAAAAACAGCCTTCACTCATGTATTCATATGGATCTGTATGAATCCTTTTATAGGAAAATGATCATATCACACACATGTTTGAAAAAATATGTATAAAAATATTTATCAGGACCTAATATAGATGAGGAAATTAATGATAATGTTATAAAAATACAAAATGAAATAAGACCATCTCACAATTTACAAAACCATTATAGTGAAACTCATCCAAAAGATATAGAGTTCGATGTTTGAGGAAAATAATTTATATGAATATCTCTATGGAAGGGGGTGAAGTGTCTTGAAAATAAAGGAAATCCAACACATATGTATATATATCCTTCTACATTTATTGCTCAGTAGCTTATATATTGCCACTTCCACTGTATGACTCTCAAGTTCAAAATATGTTCCATGTATCTCTCTTGAAAAAGTACATACCAGACCCTTTACAAGTACCAAAGTCATTGTTCATACAACTTTAAAAATAGATTTCTTATAAAGAAAAACAGGTAGAAATATTGGATCATTAAGATAATGTCCTATAAAACAACACTACTCACCTATTAATTGTTCTTTGGAGAAATCAAATATTTGATGAAACTACATGAAAACCCACTAATATAAAAATAAAATACATAATCACTTTTTTTTGTCAAATTAATTAATATTAAGGTTGAAATTCATTTTAATGGTGTAGAATATAACAACACATGATTTATTGGAATTATTTCTTTTAAAATTGATTCCTTTTAGAGATTTTGTGAAACAGAACAATGAGTTTAAGAAACAGAGTAATATTGTTAGAGTATTATGTTTCCTTTATCTCATAGCAACTATATAGGATGGTATGAATTGTAATAACAAAAATTATAAAAAATTACAAGCATAGGATAAGAATAAATCAAATTTTATTCTTAAAATGTATTTTCTCCAAAAACTAATTTCCAAAAAAATGTTCTAACATAAAGAATAATTAATTTATTTAGTTTATAAGAATTTAATTAAATAATGTTACTTATATATTTATAATTAGGAAGTTTAAATTTTTAATTAGGCCTCATATATTTTGGTCAATATAGATAGTAATCGTGGTTAAAGTTACCTTCGTGAAAAAAGGTAAATCAGGTAAATCTGGATTAAAAATAAGTGATATGGCCATATTGAATCAGACTAATTACTATTATATGAATTTAATTCGACCCTTAACACATTCTTTTATATATTGAGGTGTTCAATTGACAATTTTCGAGTTAAATGACTTATATATTTTTTAAATCAAATAATGTTACAAAATGTCCCTCTCTTTGATTTTAATATATCTAATGTCTCCAAATAAGGAAAAACTAAGTTAAGAACAAATAAAAGTTTTTATATTATATTAATAAAATTATTTTCAGAATTTTAATTTATTCCAAATTTTTTAGATTTATATAATAACATTAATTTCATATGAAATAGTGTTGCATAATTTCTCTATTTAATAAAATATATAATGTATGATTTCCAAAATAATAAGTGGCATAATTGGAATGAATTAGACAGAAACATGAATTTCAAATATATTTATGAAATATTGGGGTGGTCTCAAATCATTATATTCTAATTGAATTTTTTGTGATTTATTTAATTATAAATTAATTATATTATGCCTAAATTGAAAATAATTATATTTTATCAAATTACAATTCAATAAAACTATTTGAAAAAAATAAAATTATTGAAATACGACTATTTGGATATTATATTGTTCAAAATTTCATAATTATTCATTTGAATATATATTTTCAAGTCATATGTAATAATTAGGATCCACTAACAATGAAAAGTTTTTATCTTCGTTAAAATTTATACTGGTTAACAAAGGTTTAATCAAATTGATATGTTTTGTTATTACACAAAAACTTGTATAAATTATATTAATTGAGGGTATTAAAACCCTATCTTATACTATATTATAATACATGCCCATTTTGATTCATATGGATTGAGAATGAGTTAATTATAATTTAATAGTTATAGAAATTTTAAAATTTCCCCTCGCCTTAATTAAAATATAGAACCTCCTACATCATTTCATTACACCACATGATCCTTATATCTTGATTTTTTTTAAATATATTTATAATATTATATAAACACATTATATAGATTTTTTTTTTCAAAAATACCAAAAATATATACTTTTAGAAGATATATATTGGAGTCCTTCCAATGATGAGGTAATCTCCTTACCAAACACATTCTATTCTAATATTCTTTGCCACCTCAACATTTCAGGTATTTATCCTAAACTAATAACTTTATTATATTCATTATAATGATATTTTTTTTATAATTATTCTTATTATTATAATTATTATTATTATTTAAAAACTATTTCACATCAACATTTTAATCAAATGATAAATGAATGTATCTCTTGTGCGTGCGTAGGACTTACTATATCCATGTAGAGATACAATTCATTTTTCATCCCCATATTTTATATATGTTTATATTTATGGATTTAATATTTTTATCAAATATTTATGACATATATATAATAATTTAATTATAATACCACATTTACCTATATACCATCCAATCATTTGGGAAACAGTTACATCAATTGTGCGTGTTTGTACTACCACATACATGAACCGATGTGATTCATATCTATATTATATTGTAATTGGATATAAATGAGGGATAATTTGTTGAATTTATTGTATATATATGACATAATAATGTAACTATAAGGTTTAATTAAAATTTTTCTATTATTTCATTCCATTCTTCATAAAATGAAACTAGCGTTCAAGCATGGGTACGACCTACCGTCTTTATGAATTATGTAATTCATTTTTTGATATATATATTTTATCAATGACTTTAAATATTTATTATATTAATATATATTCAATTTATATAATTATTAATAATATGGAGTTATTTTTTCCAAGATAAAATGTAAAAGTACTGGAACTACTGAATTGGAATACTGATGATAAATAGAATAGTTAACACGAGGAAGTGTAAATTTTAATAAGGAATTATAGATAAAATATATTGTTAAAATAATATAAATGGTTCATATATGATATCATATGTTTGAAAATGAATTTGATATTCAGTTATAATAAATCTAAATATATTATAGAGGTTGTTATTTAAGAAACTGGTTCTTTTTTTGAGGTACACGATTCTTCTTTTCTCTTTTCCTTATGTGTTTTTGAGAAAATAAGGAAAATGGGGAAAATCATAAATTTTGGGACTACACGACGTGTACTTTTCCACATGTCGTGTACTTTTTCCCATGTGGGATGAGTACCCTGGGCGTGTAGCCTTGTCAGCGATGAAAGGTGTAAAAACAGAATACACACCGTGTAGTAGGTGTTTACACACCGTGTAGTTATTCAGCAGAAGAATAGTAAGGCAGTGGGAGCAGCGACCAGCTAGGTAGTATTACACGCCGTGTAGTCAGTAATACATGTCGTCTACTCATGTCGACAGATGAAGAGTTTGGCGGTGCTGCCAGATGAATAGTTAAATTAAGGAAGTACACGTCGTGCACTAAAAAGTACATGTCGTGTACTTTTTTTCGTTTAAAATGGGAAGTAGCGATCCCTGTTCAAAGGTTTGGCTTAGAACCCCATGGGAACTCGGTAGGGGATGACCAAATCTTCGAGGATCTCCAGATCGAGTGTCAGAAATCCATTTCCTCCTCGGACGATCTCGTTGGACCACGCGGGTCAGCCCTCTCATCTCCTTGTAGAGTTCTTGAAAATTCTTCCACTAATGGAAGTTATTTTCATTTAGGCATGTTTTCTTGCACCTCATATCTACCTCATTCTGGGATGATTCGTGGAACATCGTTCGAGTATACTGATCATGGGCGTTTAAGGTAGGTGGCTTGGTGTTTATATTCTAACTCTTGTGCATTTTTGTGTACTATTGTGCCACAAACCCATGTTGGGGTGTCATGTGGCTGAGGCCATGGCTATTCTAAATGCATAGAATTTATTTAGAAATTAATTGTGATATTAAATTGTTGTTTGGGATAGTTTCTTGGATCCAGGACCCCTCCGGGGGTGCGTTCCTCTGTATAGCCGTTTGGCCAGGATACCCGAGGGTATGCTTTTAAACTAATGATTATAGAATTTCCATGAAAGGAATTGCTTGTGTACTATTTGTTTACATGTTGGGCATGGCCCGATTAACATTTTTATCCTGAGGGAAGTGTTTTATTAAACATGTGGGAACTGTACTATTTAGCATGTGGGAAACTTCTTCCGTACCTGTGGGTAGTTGATTCTGTGCCGGTGGGCGACACTTCTTACACCCGTGGGCAATATCTCTATGCCTGTGGGAAGGTTCATGTGTTTGGATTCTCTTTACCTAAGGGTAGGAGTTTACATGTCTGGGGACATTGGTTGTTTACTTAGAATATTAACTGTGGTGATTTTTTAAATAACTAAATGAATATTAAAGTTCCAACATAACTGTATAAGTTAGTTACTTTTCAGTACTTCTTACTTTATTTCATTTACTACTGCACACTGTTGTTTCATGTTTACACACACTTAGGCACGAGCCTTTGGTGGGTGGCTACTGGGATTTATTTTTCACAACCTGTTTGGGTCATGATTTTTGTCCCAAATAGATTATATTGATGCAGGTGAAGATAGGGGCAAGAGTCCCTATACATGTTCTAGATTGCTGTTGAGGAATAGAAGAACATAGGACCGGGCATAGGTTCACGATGCTACCGACTGTTTTTGTTTTATTTTGTTTTAATCATTATTATATTGTACTATATTGTTGTGTAACATGTTCTGGCTATTCTCTTAGAAATTGAGACATGTTGCATAATCATCTATATAACTATTGGTTATATGTTACTGTAGTTGTTTATTTTAAATGTGTACGGTTTATTGCTTCCACTGTTGTTGTTTTATTTTTATTATATTCCGATGTTCTACACTTTCAAAAATGAGGTCATAGTTTTCCCACTATCAAACCTGGGCCCTCGCTGCTAGTTGAAAACCTCTGGGGTTTGGAGAAATGTGACTGAGGTCACGTGGTGAACCAGGTTCATGGAACCCGATGAGTGGCACCCAGAACCGGGATGTTACAAAGTGGAATTAAAGGAGTTATTTTTTTTGACTTAATATTTGGAGCCATAGTAAGGGATAGGATGGAAATGGTAGTTGATAATAATTTGTTCCTAGGCGTAGCTAACCCGTGTACATGGAAAAGCGAATTTTCCAAGTGTTGCAATTTTTCTGATTTTTCCATTTTACAGTTGAATTAATTTTCACCAAAGGGTGACGCACTTGAAATTTTGCTCTTTATCTTTTATTCATGAGTTTTATCTAGTTGTAACCCGATGAGATGATGATATGCCATCTCATGCAACATTTAGGCACATGCTAGAAATCACATTCCATGCATAGTTCTATTCCAGGTAGGTGCATTATAAATTGCATGTTGTTGTGATAGTTATTATGCTAGAAAAGCATGCTGTTGTGATAACTGCTTTCATAAATACCTGTTGTTTGATAGGGTATTATTGTGTGAGCCTGTTTATAGAATGGATGCAAAAATTTTGTTTTTAGGGAGTATGGGCCCTCATTGACCAGAATTTGGTGGATCATTGAAGATTTATCCGGTTATAACACATATAAGATGTCAAACTTTGATTATCGGGGAGTATGGGCCCTCATGGATCATGATTTAGCCCTTAGGTGTTGTTTATCATTATTTTATAGGTTCCTGGGATGTTTCTGAGGCATACTGTCTATAACAACCAAGTATACACGCCGTTTAGTACCGTAAACATGCCGTATATGGCCTTCTATTCTAGAAGAAAAGAAAACTATTTGTGTATACGCCGTGTACCCTAATTACATGTTGTGTGGTCTCTTCCCGTGTCATAGACCGTGTGGGGCGGGGACATGGGGAAGGGAAACGCTTGGGGTAAACACGTCGTGTAGTCATTGTACATGCCTTGTAGTGTTGACCTGAATCCTTCCTGTGTAACTAACCAACATGGATGGAGGGGACCTTAAGACACACACTCTGTCTCCACTGTGGAACATGTCGTGTAGTCTGAACTCGGATCCGGCTATGTAACTAAAAACATGGGCTGGTGTAATCCTTTCATGTACACACCGTGTGTATATTGAACACGCCTTGTAGATGGAGTTTTGTGTCCTGCCGTGTAACTAACAACACGGGTTGGTGAAGCTCTTATAGAACACGTCGTGTATCTGTGGGACACGACTTGTAGTCTTGACCAGTGTCAGACTGTGTGGACTTAGCTGTGTGGCTAGGAAACGGGGTAGTGTATATGCCGTGTGTGGGTGTAACACGTCATGTAGTATCAAGATGAGTAGTCATCCTTGTCACAAATGACACGGGCTGTTGGAAAATTACACAATACACGCCGTGTAGATTATATATACACACTGTGTAGTTTTGTTCAGAAGAGATCCATGTGACTCGTCCATATAGAAGGACCTGGGTAGGAGAATAGATGTCAGGTACACACAGTTTAGTCAGTATACACGACGTGTAGTCTTGTTATGAATATTTTAAATGCCTTCTTCCTCCTGTTCCCCTATTGGTTCATTCATTTTCAGTTTTGATAATCATGATCTAAGGTGTCCATTTGACATTGTAGTGTCAGGCCACCGAGACGTTCAAGTGTTGTTCGCCAGGAGAGTGGAAACGAGTATAATCTAGAAATGGTGGACCATGGGAAACAATTAGATCCTACAACAGAGCCAGATGCGGCGCCAACCGTAATACAGGACACAAGCATGGAGGTGCAGTTCCGTGCAGGATTTATGCGGTTCATGCAGACCTTTCCGGGAGCACCGCCAGCTGCCACATCTATGGCCAAGCTGACTCATATATTCCAGTAGTAGCATTTTCCTACATTTTCAAGGGATGGAAGACCACAAGCTGTGGAGTCCTGGCTGGGGTCTATGAAGACTATCTTCAAGCATCTTGAGACGCCTTCTGGTTGAAGGGTCAAGATCGTGATGTATAAGGTGTGTGATTCCACCAAGAGGAAGTGGGATTTTACCACCCAGTCAAAGAATCACAGAGACATGGCATGGTAATATTTATAGACAGCCTTCAAGGAATTCTTCTTCCCAGAGATGCTAAGGGAATATCGAGCTCGAGATTTCATGAATCCACAGCAGGGTTCTATGTTAGTGATATTTTACTCAGCTCGTTTCACGGAGCTTCACTACTTTGCACCCGTGCTGGTGGATGATGACACGTTGAGAGACAGACGCTTTAAGGATTGTCTTACTTATGACATCCGAGCACTGGTGAATGTTTTTAGGTTCCTTAATATAAATTATATTGTGAACCAGGAGCTGATTACCGAGTGGAACATGAGGGAAGCTTGTGGTGTGGTCTATGGTGGTTCAGCTCTAGTTTCTGGAACAATTTCTACGGGTAAGTTGAAGAGACATATGGACTTCTCTCATGGTGGTAGTATTAGACATAAGAATGTATTAGGTGGCCAGGTCATGTGCTACCAGTGTGGTATGAAGGGGAAAAAGCGACCTCAGAATCCACGAGACCCAGTGGAGTGCCAGGCTTGCAGCAGGATGGGTCATCTGCAATGCTTTTGAAGGGCATTTCCACCAGTGACCAGTGAGAGGGGTTATGTGCAGACTCAGTGTGTTGGGGCAGGACCAGTGGATTCTTACTAGTTGGGAAACTGGAATACGTCTGGGCGAGTAGACCGAGATGATGGTCGTGGCCGTGGTAGCAAGATAGCAGGATCTCAGAGGTTGCAGGGCAGGAAAGCTCAGGGTAGCTAGGCTATGTCACAGAGCCGTGGCACTGGTCAGGCATATGCAGTGCAACAGACCTAGCAGGAGCAGGATCCCAGACCTTCTACTGTCAGAGGTACTATTCTAGTTTCTTCTATTTTCTCTTCACTACTTTTTGATATGGGTGCTACCCATATTTTCATATAAGTGCCCGTTGTTGAGAGCCTTGGGCTCGATGTTTGTTCTTCTTCTTCAGATATCATGACGATAGACACTCCGTTAGGGAATAGAATGGATGATGTGTGTCAGCGTATGGAGTGACCATGGAGGTTGTTGGGTGTCACCTCTTATGGGACCTATATGTCTTAGAGATGATGAGCTATGACGTCATTCTGAGGATGGACTGGTTGGTTCCCTTTCGAGCCATTGTGGATTGCTGTCATCATAGGGTTTGTTTCATGTCACTAGAAGGTAGAGAGTTTCTATACAAGGGCGAGTATGATTTTCAGGTGAGTCGAGCTGGACCAGAGCATCCTGTGCAAGGTGGTATCATATCCCAGATTGTGAGCATATATCTGGATTACCAGGTGACTTGTCATAAAGATTTCCCTCCAGTGGTTGATCTTTTCAGGGATGTTTTCCCGGAAAACTTTTCAGGTCTTCCTCCAGAGAGTGAGGTGGATTTCTCTATTGAGCTTATTCCTGGAGCATCACCGGTGTCCATTCCTCCATATAGGCTGTCCACGCCCGAGTTTCAGGAGCACAAGAGGTAGATATAGGAGTTATAGGAAAATGGTTTCATCCGACCCAGTACTTCTCCATGGGGTTCCCCAGTCCTCTTTGTGAAGAAGGCGGATGATACCCTCAGAATCTATGTGGATTATAGGAAGCTGAACCAATTGAAAGTTACAAACCGATATCACTTTCCAAGGATTGACGATATTTTTGATAAAATTTGTGGAGCACGAGTGTTCTCGGAGATTGACTTGAGATCAGGATATCATCAGCTGTGGGTTAGACCATCTGATATACCTCTCACAGCTTTCAGTAGTATGTATGGTCTGTACGGGTATACAGTTATGTCATTCGGACTCACGAACACACCATCATTTGTTACAGATCTGATGAATCGTGTTTTACATCCTAATATGGATTCTTTTGTGGTAGTATTCGTGGAAAACATCTTTGTTTACTCTCACACTCGACACAACTATGCCACCCATCTTGAGATCATTTTGAATACACTAAGAGAGAATCAGCTATATGCTAAGCTATCAATGTCCCACTTTTGGATGGACCAAATTCACTTCCTAGGTCATATTATCTCGGGGGGCCGGAGTTGCAGAAGACCCAGAGAAGTTAAGAGCAGTAGATTCCTGGGAGCATCCCAAGAACGTGTTCGAGATACAGAGTATCTTGGGGCTAGATGGTAACCACAGATGCTTCATACCGGACTTCTCTCACATAGAAGCACCTTTGAAGGGTTTGACTAAGAAGGTTGTGAAGTTAATTTGGTCAAGAATCTTGGGAGACAGCCTTCCAAGAGCTGAAGGGAATGATGACATCAGCACCAATCATGATACTCCCAGAGCAGGAGAAGAGCAATATAGTCAACTGTGATGCATCGGGTATTGGGCTAGGATCTGTGTTGGTGTAGGGTGATCGAGTAGTTGTGTACGGGTCTCGGAATTTGAGGCCACATGAGAAGATTTATCTGACGCATGATATCGAGTTGGCTATAGTTGTTCATGTGTTGCGCTGTTGGAGACAATATCCCTTGGGATAACATTTTGTGGTGTTCAAGGACCACAAAAGTCTCAAGTACATCATTACCCAATGTGACATGAAGCTGATATAGTGAAGGTGGGTTGACTACCATCATTCCTTAGATTTTGAGCTTGCCTATACACCTGGTAAAGGTAATGCAGTATCTGATGCAATGAGCAGGATGACTCAGATACAGGCAGTGCAAGAGGCCAGTGGTGAATGGAAACTAATGGCTTTGTTCTCTGAGATGCATCTGGAGGTGCACAACAGTCAGGGGTAGACCTATCTTTCATCTTTAGCTATGACCTCTGCCCTTCTGGATAGAGTGAGGATAAGACAGCTATCTGATTCAGAAGGCCTAGTTCTACCAGAGTCGGTGGCAAGTGACGACCCTCCTCATGGGTGGACGATATGCGATGATGAAGTTTTTCATTTATATGGATGAGTGTGGGTTACAGGGGATATACGCGAGGAGCTGATACAGTAGTTTCATGCTTCATCTTGGGCAGTTCATCCCGGGGTACCAAAATGTACCGTGACTTGAGACGTCGGTACTGGTGGCTAGGTATGAATATAGAAATAGCTGGTATAGTTATGAGGTGTTCCACCTATTAGTAGGTGAAAGCGGAGCATTAGAGGATATCTGTACTGTTACAGCATTTACCCATCCCAGAGTGGAAATGGGATGATGACACGATGGACTTCATGACTGGGTTTTCGAGGTCACCTCGAGGCAATGATGCCATGTGGGATGTTGTGGACAGACTAACGAAGGTGGCTCACTTTTTATCGGTTAAGGAGAAATTCGGTGTTGACGAGCTCGGGAAGTTGTATATCTGAGATATCGTACATCATCATGGGGTTACTCATTCAATTATTTCAGATAGGGATGCCCGATTTACATCTCGTTTCTGGATGAGTTTTCAGAGGGAACTGGGTACACAGGTGCTTCTTAGCACAACTTACCACCTTTAGACCAATTTCCAGTCACAGCGTATGATAAAAGTGCTTGAGGACATGCTATGTTCATGAATCTTAGACTTTGGTGGATCTTGGGAGAATAATATACCCCTGGTCGAGTTTTCCTATAATAATAGTTTCATGGAAACTATCGAGATGGAACCTTATGAGGCATTATATGGAAGGCCATGCCGATCACCGTTGTGATGGTTAAAGGCAAGTGAGGAAGATTTACTAGGACCATGTCTCGTGCATGAGACATATGAGTAGGTCCAGTTGATTCAGAAGCAGATGGCTACTACACCGTCTCATCAGAAATCTTGTGTTGATCACCGCAGACATCCTTTGGATTTCGTGGACGTGGATCAGGTTTTCTTGTGTGTTTCGCTGAGGTTGGGACACAGGCGGGTCATGAGGCAGTGTAAAATTTCACTGAGGTATGTGGGGCCATTGCAGATTTTGGATAGAGTCATCCCAGTTCCCTATTGATTTCAGTTACCACAGAGGTATCGAGCCATGCACGACGTCTTCCATGTATCTCAGTTGTGTCGCTATCATTCATAACCGTCTCACTTTTTTCAGCCTATGGAGGTTGAGCTTGAGTTAGATGCACCCTTTGAGGAGCATCTGATTTGTATCATTGATAGGAGCACAATGGTTCTCTGAGGCTGGTCAGTTCCTCTCGTATGGATGCTATGGCAGCATGATCAAGTGTATGATGAATCTTAGGAGCGGGAAACCGACGTACGTGCTCAATGGCCAGATTTGTTCACCGCTATATCTTCAACACCATTGGAAGGGAAATTCGGGAACGAATTGCTTTATGGGGGGATGTTTGTAAGAAATCTGTTCTTATTTTGAGGTATAGGTTTCTTCTCTTCGCTTTTCCTTAAGTGTTTTTGAGAAAATAAGGAAAATGGGGAAAAACATAACTTTTGGGACTACACACCAAGTACTTTTCCACACGCTGTTTACTTTTGGTCATGTGGGATGAGTACACCGGGCGTGTAGTGCACGTTTTGTAGTCAGGAATACACTCCGTGTACTCATGTCGATAGATGAACAGTTTGGTGGTGCCACCAAATGAACAGTTAAATGAAGGAAGTACATGCCATATACTCAAAAGTACATCCCATGTAATTTGTTTTTTTTTCTTAAAATGGGAAGTTTCCAACCCTGTTCACAGGATTGGATAAAAACCGGATGGGAACTCGAGAGGGGATGACCGAATCATCAAGGATCTCTAGATCGAGCATCGGAAATCCATTTTTTCCCCAGGCAATCTCGTTGGAACCGAATGGGTAATCCCTCCCCTCTCTTTTTGTAGTTCTTACCAATTCATCCTCTAATGGAAGTTATTTTCATTTAGGTGAGTTTTCATTCACCTCAGATCTACCTCATTCTGGGACGATTTGTGGAATGTCATTTGAGTAAACTGACCAGTGGTATTTAATGTTGGTGGCTTGGTCTTTATATTCCAACTATTGTGTGTTTTTTTGTATTGTTGTGCCACGAACCCATGTTTGGGGTGTCATGTTGCTGAGGCCATTTCTATTTTAAATGCATAGAATTGAATTGGTAATTAATTGTGATATTAAACTGGTGTTTGGGATCATTTCTTGGATCCAGGACCACCCTAGGGGTGCATTCGTCTATTTATCCGTTCGGCCAGGATACCTGAGGGTATTCTTTTAAAGTAATGATTATAGAATTTCTTTGAGAGTAATTTCTTGTGTACAATTTGTTAACATGTTGGGCATTGCCAGGTTACCTATTTTATCTTGAGGGAAGTGTTGTGATTATCCTATGGGCACTGTACTATTTAGACTGTGGGAAACTTCTTCTGTGCCTATGGGCAGTTGATTCTATGCCAGTGGGAGACACTTCTTACACCCGTGGGCAATATCTGTATTCCCATTGGCATATTCTTGTGTTTGGATTATCTTTACCTGAGGGTAGGGGTTTAAGTGTCTGAGGATATTGGTTGTTTACTTAGAATATTCACTATGGTGATTTTTTAAATGATTAAATAGCTATTAAAGGTGAAACATAATTTATTAAGTTTGTTACTCTTTAGTAATACTTAATTTTTTGCAATTACTACTATGCACTGTTGTTGAATGTTTACACACAGTTGTGCACGGGTCTTTGGTGGGTGCCTACAAAGATTTATTTCTTGCACCCTGTCTGGGTCATGCTCTTCGGCCCAAACAGATTATATTGATGTAGGCGTAGATAGGGGAAAGAGTCCTTATACAAGTACTTGATTACAGCTAAGGAATCGGGGAACATGGGATCGGGCTTAGACTAGCGATGTTACTGAGTGTTTTTGTTTTGTTTTGATGTACCTTGTATTGTATTGTACTATATTGTTGTGTAACATGATCTGGCTGTTTTCTTAGAACATGAGACATGTTGCATCATCGTCTATATAACTGTTGGTTATCTGTTACTGTTATTGTTCATTTTAAATGTGTATGTTTTATTACTTCCACTATTTCTCTATGATTTCTATTATATTCCGATGCGATTCACTTTAACAAATGAGGGCATAGTTTCCCCACTATCAGACCTAGTCAATCGCTGCTAGTCAGCAGCCTCTGGCATTTGGGGAAAAGCACTTAAGGTCACGTGGAAAACCAGGTTTGGGGCACCGGTTGAGGGGCACCCGAAACTAGGATGTTATAGTTATAGTGTATTTGAATCTATAAAGACATGAGGTAAGGGTTTAGTTCACAACCTCATCAATATTTATTATTATTTACATTTAAGTATCTGATGGGGAATATTTCTATTCAATATCTGTTTTTTAATAAAAAAAATTATACCATTTTCCTATTATTGGGAAACAATCCTTTAAGGTACCATTGTAGCATTTTTAGGTGATTGTTTTTGTTAACAAACTAGGCCTCGTTGTTGAATTCTTTAAAAAATGGGGCCTCGATGATCATTTTTTTGAAAAAGGGGATTTTTATAGAGATTCATCGAGTTCAAGAGTTGTTGATGAAACTTCATGTTGAATGAATGAACACTACATAGAAACGGATGATCTGTAGGTGGTAATAAAAAGAACAGATATTAGGTTGTGCCATTTTCTAGTATTATCCAAATGAAGAAAAGTGTTTTTTGAAAATGGATTGGTGATCTGGTGTTAAAGAGTATTGGAATATTGCACACCAAGAATTTTTCAAAACAAGAACATCAAAATATAGAAAAGGAGAAAGAGTGGCGTGAAAGTGATGAATTGGTGTACATGTCCTTAATTGGCGTGAATGTCATATTTCATGTCATCACATCAATTTATGATAATGGAAAGAAAGTGGTGCACAAGTTAAAAAGTGGTGTGAAAGTTATTAAGTGACATGAAAGTGATGAATTTACATGAATGTCATTTTTGAATATCATCACATCAAAAAATGTCAAATGATATAATTCGGTGTGCATCTTAAGAAGTGGAATACAAGTCATTAAGGGGAGTTCAATTGAAGAAGGGTTGTGCATGTCATATTTTATCACTAAAATTTTGAAAAAGTATATAAAAGAGCATGAATGTTAAGAAGTGGAATGCAAGTCAATCAAGGGAACACAAATCATGAAGTGGCCTACAAGTTAGAGAGAGGCGCACAAGTGACAAAGTAAATTTCATGGTGTGCTGCACACCTCACGTGTAGGGTTACCAAAATTCCAATAAATAGAGGCCTAACCTTTTCATTTAGAAGAAGATCAACTGTTAGATAAAATATGATATCTGATACTGCAAGTTGAAGTGGTGTGCATGTTCTGAGTGGTAGACAAGTAGTGAGTTGCGTAGTTGGTGGCATGAAAGGAGTGGCATGCACATAGTGGCATGTAAGAAGTGGTGCACAAGTAGTGGGGAACACATAGTGGAACACATGCAGTTGTGCACAAGTAGAAGTTACCAAGCATTGCCACAAAATAATTTCCGTGCAAGTAATGTCGTGAATGTTTAAAGGGTTGTGAAAGTGTAAATTGGCATATAAGTTTGGTTTTCCACAACCAAGGTAGAGGTTGCACACAAGATAATGTGGAACCCAAGTCCCACTAGGGTTGTGTGAAATTTAGAAGATGCCCAGTACACCAGTGTTAAATGTTTATTCATCGGGTGATGAAATTTTTAATTCAATAGTGCATCTAAATACAGTGTATTATGCATCCATTAGAGACAATGTAGGGACCTACAATTATAAAAACTATAAGTGGATACATTCTAGAAGAGTGAGAAAAAGAATAGGGAGAAGGTTATCCTTTATACTGACCGTGAGTCAGAGAGAGAGAGAGAAAAGGGAGTTATCAGTGGGAAAACAGTGAGTTGACCCTAAACCATGTAGATGTCGTTATCTTGGTAATAGAATAAATTAGGCCCAAATATTGAAATTGGTAGTGAGCTTTATTGAATTTGGTAAATCTGCAATTGTTTTTTTTCCTCTATGGACATGGCTCTGTGAGGGTGAACCAAGTAAAAATATGTTTGTCAGTTTGCTTACTTTTCCTGCATTGCATTCAAAGCATTATCATCAGATAAAGCTGGGAAAAATAAGATAACTATTAGAACATATTTGGAAAAAGTAATCCTTATAATAAAGAGATAATGATCTAGTGGGGCATTAATAATTTTTCAAACAATATTCAAACCCTGATTCACCCCCTCCTCCATTAGGGTATCTAGCCCCATTATGGTTTTAATAATTGGTATCAAAGAAAAGGATTATTTTATCATATTTTTCTCTCTGACTTGGTTTAGTTGATTATTATGGTTAGAAATGTAGTCTGTTGATATCATTTTTCACCATGGGAAAGGTAATAACATTGATGAAGTATCAGAATTCTAGTTATATTACTCTAAGGGTAAGTGTTTATAAATAGATTTTAATTTAGTTGAATGAATAATTTAGTGAAAAGAATAATGATTTTCATAAATCAAATAGTTAAATTATTTACACATTCAATGATTCTGAATGAATGAGTGATGAAACTAATATTCCAAGTGATGTTGGAACTAATTATGATGGAGCAACATCCAGAAGGAAAAATGTGGAAGTTGTCCATGAAAAAATGATATTGGAAAAAGAGATAAATTCAATATAGATATTTGGATCCAAGAAATGAATATTGAGGTCAACAAGCTAAGTGGATTAAATAAAATTCATATTGATGTTGCTATTGATCTAATGGAGAAGAATTATAATCAAGTAAATGAATGAAAGAAGATGTCTAGATAGAATGGAAACAAAAAACTGATGAGACTAAAGAGAATCAGAATTCATATGAATTTCAGAATCTAAAAAAAGAAATGATGATATGGCTACACAGTTGTCTAAATATGGTCATATGAATCTAAGGCTAGACCAAGAGAATGTGTGATGTTCTAATTTTTCTTCTCAATAAAAATTTAAAATAAATGATAAAATTGACACGGTGGATAAGCTCACACGTGAATTGTATGATAAGATGTTTGAAGGGTAGAATCTCAAGAGATAAATTAATTTTCAAATTTAGTCATGGGATATGAATATTCAGGAGATTGATGAAGAGTTAGAATCAGTAAAGAAATGACTATATAAATCTAATTCTAGAGGAAAGTTTATAATGTGTGATGCCTTGAACATACATTTTGATTATCCTTTGGTAGGTGATGATGAAATTCAAAGAAAATATTCTTCTTCTAAGGATAAAAATTAATATATTTTCTCATCTCAATTCCCATACATCCTAGAAAAAATCATCATTGTATTTGAGGAATCCTCTATAATTCATGACAGGAAGAGAGCCTTTAACAGTCCCAGAAATAGAAAAAGTATTTCTGTTTTGAATTAAATAACAAAAAAATTCTTCTTTAGGAAGTAAGGATATCCTCTTATATTTCTATGTGATTCATGGTCATACATCAAGATTTTCTTTCAAGGATCAGGAATACATCTCTTTTTGTAATGATATAAATTTTTCAAAATTTGAGAATAAAAAGAAGCATCAGGATAAATTTTAATAAAAAGTCTCTCATACGAAGGTATCCATGAGGTGATTATATTAGAAACACCATGATTATGTGTTGGGAACCTCAGGATATCAATATCAAAATAGGAATGGAAGCTGAATCAACATATAATATATGAAAAGATGAGATGAGGTATGTATTTGATGGATTTTTTTTATTTTTTCTATCCTTCGGAATTTGGAATGAAATTATAGAAATTAGAAATAGAGGATGGAAAAGGAACCCATAAAGTGACTCCCAACACATTCAATTTATAATGCAAAATACTATACTAGAATACCACATGATAAGGTGAAAATATGCCTACAATCCTAGGGGAATAACAATGTTCTCAATGAATGGTGTATGAATCAATCCTTTTGTTACACTCACAAAAAATCCCCTAGAATGGATGCGGAAAATCCTAAAATAAAAAGGGAGGATATGAAGCAAGTGTAATTAAGAAGAATAATAAGTTAGTGGAAGAATCAACCCTAAAAAAGAAAATGGGGTTTCACTCATACAATTTAAAATCGAAATGTGACAATTGAATATTATGTAAATTTTCATGTCAATCCAAATATTGGGATATAAAAGAAATCAAAAGAGCTCTCTAATGGAGGATAACCCATTGCAAATGATCAGTGGAGAGATTCCCACTCTTACAAAGGATCATGAAAAATTGGATATTTTTGAAGCTGTGTGGATGAAAATTTCTATTAATGGGATTAATTCCAAAAATGAAAACAAGGCCCAGCATACAGAACCTGAATATCAAAGAATCATTGATATTGTATTGGTAGTTGGATTAGGAAATGAAATAGTTCCATGATTGTTATGAAAAAATAAAAGGGTTTACCCATCTAGATCAACCACAATCCTCTTCTTGAGGATTACAGAAGACCGCTTCTACCTATGTGTATAAATGCTATTAACTAATGTTCAAGTGTTTTATGTTCAATGGGAGATACGATCCATGTGTTAGTGACATCAAAATATGAATATTAGTGATGTAATGTGATCCATAATGTCAATTGATTAGAATCAGTTACCAATTTCAAAAGAAGCATGATTTTTAGCATGATAGAGTTGATTGAAAATTATATGTGAAAAATAACAATAGTCAAAGAATTATGGTTCTTGTGACATAAGGATAGAAAATAACATTCATTTTAAATTGTAAATATGCCAAGGAGGTGTTGAGAAGGTTTGGAATGGAAATTACTAGGAGATTAAGACTCTATTGGCTAACCTGACGAAGCGACCATGGGAAAAAGAAGGTAAAGAAACTTATAGTATAGATTATAGGAAACATGTTAGACTATTTCTATACATAATAGCAATAAGGAATCATATTTTCTTTGACACATTCCAAGCATCATGATATCAATGAAATCCCATGTAAACCCACATGATTTCCATAAAAAGTATACATTAGTATATTAAAGGAACTGTGGATTACGGTTTGATGTATAATGAAAAACTAAATCCATATTTACTGGGATATACAGATGCAAGTTCGGTTGATTCTCATATGACAATAATTCAATTCCATGAGGTGCTTTCTATCTTAGTAGACTATGTATTTCATGGATAATAAAGAGGACATATTTAATTTTATTGAGCTCTACAACAGTTGAGTATATTGTAGACACTCAAAAAGGCATACAGTTATCATCGATGAAGTAGAAACTTGATGACATGGGAGTTGAATTTATGTATCTAATCTAAATCCATTGTGATAATTCATGTGCAATCAATATTTGATAAAATACAGTTCATCACCCAAGCACAAAGCACATTGAGATCAAATATCACTTTATCATGGATAATAGAAAGCAAGTGAATGTGAATTTAGAGTATGTGCCTATCCATGATGTATGATGTTTTTTACTGATGTACTCTTCTGTGTTTTCACATAGTTGCATACCACAAATGATTGAACTTTGGGTTCGTTGAAAAAGGGGGAGAAATGTGACTGTTCACATGGGAGAAATTGTATCTTTTTATGGGAGAAAATGTCTTTGTAAAAGACACAGGGAGAAGTTGATAAGTGGATCAGTGAGATAGTGGGAGAAACAAGATATACGGAGTAGGTATTTAATATCTGATGATGCTTTAAGTGATAGTTTTAATATAAAATGTCCCAATAGCTGAGGTTAGTGATGAATGTAGTTGTTTGGTATAATATTTTTTTGTTAAGAATGAAGTGATACATTGAAAATTTCATACAACTCATTTTTCTCATGTCGAGCATTGATCATATGGGATTAGAGTATGTGTAGAGTAAATAATTTATCGATATCTAAATCATAAGAGGAAAATCATGGGAGATGATATAAGAAGCTTTAATGAGGTATCCAATTATGAAAGTGTTGTCAACAATCCCAAAGTGGGGGAATTTTGGGAAAAAATACCTCAATGTATCATTGAATAATTTTGGAGGTGATTTTGTTTGTTGAAAAATCAGGCCTCCATGTTGTGTTTGTAGAAAAATTTGGCCTTCATGTTTACTTTGTTGACAAACTGGGTTTTCATAGAGAGTTGTCGATTTCCAGAGTTTTTTTTGACAATTCATGTTGACAGAAGGATCAAAATAAAGGAATGATTTATATTGAGGCAGTAGAAAAAGAAAAAATATAAGTTTTTGTCATTTTCTAGTATTTTCCTAATAGATACAAATGTTTTTGGAAAATGGAGTTTCACTCTACTATTAAGAAGGATTAGAATATTATGCACCATGAATTTTTCAAAAATAGAACTTGAAAATATTTCAAATAAAAAAGAGTGGTGCACACATAGTGAAGTAAAGACCAAGTCATGAATGGACGTGTAAGTCATATTTCAAGATCATCACATCAAAATATGAAAAAAGAAAGAATGTGGGGTGCATGTTAAGATGTGACACACAATTCATTTAGTGTAATTAAAGTGAAGAAGTGACGCACACGTCATATTTCATGATTAACAAAAAAAATATGAAAAAGGAAAGAAATTGGCATGGAAGTTAAGAAGTGGTGTGCAAGTAATTTTGTTGAATGAAAGTGAATAAGTGATGTGAATTTCATATTTCATGACATCAAAATATGAAAATGGAAATAAATTGGTGAGAATGTTAAGAAGTGGTGAACAAGTCATTAAGGGAAGTGCATATCATGCAACAATGTGAATGTTATGGAGATGCACAAAATTGATAAAGTTGTTAAAAGGTGAGATCCACGCCACATGCATAGGGTCACCAAAATTACTTTAAAAAATGGCTACCATAATCCTATAAAATAACCTCAACACTTATAGAAAATATTATATATGGTCGTACAAGTTAAAGTTTCATGCATGTTCTGAGTGGTGCGCAAGTAGTGAGTTGTGTAGTTAGTGCCGCACAAGGATTGACATTCCAGGAGTGGCACACAGGCATTGGAAAGCATGAAGTGGTGCACAGGTAGTGGTGCAAAATCCATGTTTCGGATGTCTAAATTGGTTCACATGTATAAATTGGCATGTAATATGGTTTTCCCACAACAAAGTTATTGGATTCACACTAGTTTGAGGGGAACATAAGTCAACCTAGGGTTGCGTGAATGTTAGAAGTTTCCAAGTACACCTGTGATAAAGGGTTATTTATCAGTGGATGAAAAGTTGACTTCAATTGAGAATATATAAATAGTGGAGGATGTATTCATTAGAGATATTGAGGGTACCTAAAATTCCATAAACATTGAGTGGATCCCTTCTATAGTAGTTGGAAATGGAAGAAGAAGAAGGTTATCCTTTCAACTGGTAGTGATCCAGAGAGAGATAAATAATGAGTGACTCTTGGGAAATATGTGAGCTCACCATAAACCTTATAAAGGTAGTGATCCTAGGCATAGAAGTGATCTATTTTAATTATGTAATTGTTTGTGAGCTTTAGTGGATCTGGTAGATTTGAAAAGCTTCCTTGTATGCTCCTTGGATGCACCCTAGGGAGGGTGAACCAAGTAAAAATCAATGTGTTAGACTATTTTCATTATTGTATTGCATTAAAATCATCATAATAATATAAATAAAGGAAGAATAATATCAGTATTAACACAGAAATTCAAAAAAATTGATCCATATAATAAAGAGATCATGATCTCATGGGGAAGGAAATTTTTTGAAAAGAATATCCATATCCTGATTCACCCCCCTCTTAGGGTATCTAGGACCCTTATGGCCCAAACAGTAAAGATAGTTTTAATAAATTTTTACTAATTCTTTAATTCTTATAAAATGATTTGAAACGAATCTATTTTTCATTTTTGAGATGTATTACTTTTTGACTTTTTTAACAAAAATATTAGATGTATAATCTTTTTAACTTATACGACCTGAACATATTTTCTTGTCATCATCAATACGTTTTGGTTTGAATAATACATTACAATTTTACAATGTTAATTTCAAATAATATTCTATTCTTCATAATTTCTCTTTTTTTTTAAATAAAATGATTTTTAAAATGGGAATTTTATTTTCATCGAGAACTATTCCAATCAATATTTCAAAATAATTTTCCTTCTATGATAAAATTATTTGATTCAATGTATTATTTAATGGGGATATGATCTATGTATAAAATATTTATAAAATTTCTTTATGGTTTATGTTTATGGTGAATATATGAAATATTTTTGTATCCCATTTCATTTCCATGGGTTATGTTATGATAAAAGGTTTATGAAACCCATTTATTTTTTGATCGGTTATGTAATACCCCAACCCCAGTTACGTTGAGACAATGCGTTATTTTATAACATTGGCATGATACAAGGAATCATTTCTCGAATGACTAATTCCTATAGTATTATTTGAAACAAGATACATACATAAGTTCAACATTACAACTTGAAAATAAATACAACCCTAATTTATTTGATTAGATACATAAAAGCCTCTTAGATTATTCCAGCAAGTCACTCATAAGTAACTTCTTCATATCCTAGGAAAATGAAGCATAAGAAAGGGGTAATATCAAATTATCAGTAAGGGTAAGCAATATAGCAGAAGATAAGATAAACAATAGGCATGATGAATAATTCCAAACACATGAATTTATAAATAATAATCATGAACACTTTATGGTAGGAATATTAGATAAGTAAATAATTCAATAATAAAACACAGTCATGTGTATTCTATTAGTATAATAACCACATGAACCAACATAATTATTTTCATAATTAGGGAATGTATAATGTCGAACATTCTGAAACATCTTTTCAAGGCCTCGACCAAGATGTCTAAAAATGATATAGTCTGCAGCCAAAACCATATATCAAATTGGGAAAGGCATCATCCTATTCAACTTCTAATTGTCTCATGAGTCCTACCGATGCATCGTGGAGATATAGAGGGCTCCACCTGTCACATACAAATTACAATGCATTCCTCATATGAAAAGGATGAAACAAAACATAAACATTCTTATTAAAAAATGCATACAAAATGTCAATACATTATCCATAAAACATGAATGGTATAAAAGTAACACATCCAAAGTCAAACATATAAAAAACCTTCAATACAATATGGAATATTTGTATCATAATAAATCAACATCAAACATGTTTAAATTCAATCAATGGATGTTGACATATATTAAATGAAAACTATTTGAAAGAAATACATCTTTCTATTTAGAAACCATTCATGAGTCGCATAATTATAAAAGAAAACATTTATTTTGAAAATATTACTATAAGCGTGTAAGGGAAGGTTCAATGATTTTATAATGGAGGAGAATAGTCAAACCCACTGTATAAGCTAAAAAAACATTCTGACCTTGATTTGTTTTTGAAAAGGTCATAAAGTACCTTGTTTGGAAAACGACGGAATGATTCCTTTGAAAACATATAAGGTCAAATAAGGGTATAAATGAGTTTATCCCATAGTATAGTAAAAAAAAGTTTTTAAATACATTTTCAAGAAATCATTGATGTGGATGATAAAGAGGTCCTAGTAGATACTTATGTAAAAATAATCTCAGATAATAAAGAGATTGTGAAATTAACCATTACCTTGTAATTTTACTTGGTAGAGGGTACGTTAACATCCGGTATAATAGATAAATCATTGTTATTAAATTATACAAGAGCTATATACATAAATATGACATCATATATGATCTTCTAATATTGCTTTGATAATAATATTTCAGTAGTATCATCATTTTAGTGTTAACTAATTCATTTTCCTTTATATGGTAGGTTACATAAGCCATGGTTATTACAGATAGGATGTATTTGATTCATATAAAAATGAGTATATGTTCATAAAAAATATTTATAGTCATAAAATAAATATTATTATTGAATGGTTATGATGGGGAAATGAATCTCATCGAATTCATGGAGACGGTAATCCGTACGTACGTACGAACGAAAATATCATTATATTTGTAACACCCGAGACTTTTACGAGAAATATTATGTTTTTATGATATATATATCATCAAATGAATTTCTCACTACACAAAAATTGCTTGTCTTTCTTTACACGCAATCACAACCTTCCTCGATAGCTTGCGTCGTACACAATACTGAGTTTCACTAAACAACGATATGTTATTAAAATATTATTAAAACTAGACGTTAGGAATAGTGATAACCACTTTTTGAAATTTTATGAATTTTATTTTTCAAAATGTACTTCATTTTTGGATTCGGAATATCGAAATTAGCCTAGGGTTAAATTTTGGTATTTTTCTGAAAACTTTCAATTTTTGATGAATAGTGAAAACACTGGGTTACTATTTAAAAACCGAATTTTTATTTAAATATTTATTTATTTTAATTAAATTTATTTTATGGAAAAATTGATACATAATACCTATATATGTTCAATTAAATTCATTGGATTCCTTTTATAATAATTTTAGATCTATAAAAATTTTATTGAACTTTTCACCGTCTTTTACCCACCTCCTAGGAGAATTTGCAAATTTACATAAAACATAACTTTACCGCTTCTGTGAGTGGAATTTCAAATATCCGAGAGACATGGTTGATGTCAGTATGTAAAATGTGGTTCAATGAGATGAAAATAATTTTTGGTGAATAGTAACTTTTTACTTTTATTTACCACGGTTAAAAGTAAATTGGGTAATTAAGGGTAAAAATGATATTAGTATTACCCTAAAACATGTAATAATTCTATTGTATAAGTGTAATTCGACCAAAAAAACCTTAGGAATAACATATGACCATTTAGTACCACTTGGATTAGATTAGGACATTTATTATTAATTTATTTAAAGAAGGGTTAAAATAGTTAAAATCAAAGTTTAATAACCAAATACTTTTTAATATGGGTTTATACATAAGATAAATTCGTATATAAATATTCATTAGAAATCTAAATATATTTCCTACATAATGGTATTTTATTTGTAATTTTTAGACATTAAATAATTTAATTTATTTATGAATCAAAGATGATGCAGTGATTATCTTATTAATGAAATATTGACATAATTGATGTTATAAATACCGAAATAAATGTAATTTTAGAATTTTTATGAATTCCACCAATTTTATAGGTTAATATGACATGTTAGTATTGATTTAATTAACTTTTTTAGAAATAATAATTCTGTTATGATTTTCACAAAAATCAATTACTAAATAGTGTCAAAATTGACATAAAATAGTTTTTAAAACAAATATTATATTATTAATTGTTAACTTATTCCTAAAAAATATAAGGATCTTCCAAATGACTTATATAAGGTTATATATATTAATAATAAACAACTTGGGGTTCATTGACTTGTTATACTATGTTTATTAACCTTATAGTGTAAGAACACAAAAAGACACGGTAAAAGTAAAATTATCTAACTTAAAGTTAAATATAAATGATAAGGTTAAAATAGGAACATAACTTGTTTAAATTCTATTTTATGAAAGGGTTTTGACCCATCTCAACCTTAGCTTCTAAATAAATCAATTTTGAGCTATTTAAAACCGAATTTGGCTTTATAATAAAATAATATTTTTAGTTTTTCCAAAGGAGCCCCTCTCCTACCTTTTAAAAGGGTACCTCCTCCCCCTCTTCCTCACAACACTTTGATCCTTCAAGCTCGGCCAACCCCTTGAACATTCTCCTCTAATCTTCCCTAGAGACATCCTAGAGGTCCTGGTCTTCTTCAAAGACCAATTTTAGTGCCCTAAAAGGAGGTCTCAAAGAAGCTCTTCAAAGAAGAGGTAATGTCTGTTACCGATTCTTTCAGCATTATTTCTTCTTCCACTTCTTCATATTCAGTTGTTCCACTATGAAGTAATAACATCAGTATCTCTCATATACTGATATGTTATTATAAGTATGAAACAACCCTATTTCACCATCTATCCATCCTATGGAAAATAAAATCACCACGCGTGCGTACGTACAGAATACCGTCTCCACGCCGTGGTGTAAACTATTTTCCACCACCACCTTACTTGGATGGGTATAATGGTGTAAATAATGACTATATATGATTATTGTAATGTTATATTGATTCTGAAATAGTATACATACACTCCAATACAATTCCACGATCATGGGAACGATATCATCGCTCGTGCGTACGTACGGAATACCATCTCCACGATGTGATGTGACTCATTCTACATGATATTCATTGCATAATGATTATATAAATTAATTGAATGATTTAATATGATATATATTACACTAATAAAATTCTTTAAATGAGTTATCTATAACCTAAAAATCAAAATAAGAATTTATTCAACAAGACACGCATAAGAACAAAAAGTAATAAACACCTGAATAACAAGTAGTAATGAAATATTACTAATACGAAGCTAATAATATGACCATATATGATATCATAAAAATAAGTATGAATCTGGAATAAGTCAATAACATTAATTAAATCATTATACAGGAGTTTCAGACACTTACGAAGCAAATCAGACCTAAGGTAAGGGAAAATCCCCCAATCTCATTTTTATCCGAGATTGTTTATACTTCAGAATTTACTGGGGAATATTTATCATCCACATCCTTGTTTCCTCAATATGTAATATTTATATCCTTCTACAATAGTTTATATCCAATTTTACCCTTCGGTGAGTTTTTATTAAAGGATATAAAAGGAATCTTTTGATGTTTTTCGTACGATGTACTTTTTGACTTTTCTGACAAAAGTACGAGAAGATTATTTTTTTAACTTATACGGCATGAATGGATTTTTAAAACAATATTTCCAAGAATCTTCCTTTACAAGTTTTCAAGTTTATTTTTAATAAACTTATTTTAGTTTAAAATTGTATGACATGTTAAGAAAGGAAAATGTTTTTGAAGTAGAAAGGATATTTTCCTCAAGAATGGAGTTCAATTGTTTTATCAAAATTATTTTCCATGTAAGATAATATAGGGTTCTGTTTCTATCACTATTATTACATTGATTTGATTATGTTGTTATGGAATTATTTTTATTAATTATGTTATCTTATATGAATTGTTTTATGATGTCATGATGTTTAAGAATCCCATTTCTATTACATGGGTTATGCAATGATATTTGATTTACGGTTTTGTGGCACACATAAGAATGGTATCATTATGATATGGGTGGGACCTATATCTCCCTCCAATTCATTGGGTAATGATTTTATATCTGATCAGATAGACATGGTTGGAATGGCAAGTTAAACTGGTTCAGTGAAACCGGACTGAAATGAGGAGTGAAATCGGTTCAGAAATGGACTTTGTCCACTAAGATAGACTTGGAAATGAGTCTTGACTAATAAGAAATGATTCTCTATGATTATTTGTGTATTCCACAATGTTTAATGTTTTAAGTTATGATTATTGGGATTACATTTCACTACTATGATTTATCCCATGTTATGAAATTGTGATCTCTTTTGCAGGTTATGATTTCTAAAAGTTATGTTCTAATGTATATGATGTGATTGATATTTCTTTTGTTGACCCTTACTAAGAATTTGATCTCACCCTTTTGTATGTTTTATTTCCCTAGGTCAGGTAGAAGGTTATTAAGTATGATATTCCAAAAATGGACTCTAGATATGATGAAATAAATGGGAGGCAAAGTAGATGCTTTATGAACCAGTTTTTTATGTTTCCCAGTTTCTAAAGACTCTATACCTATATGGTCCTTTCTATGTTTTGTTATATGTTGTAATAAGTGTTATTCAATTCTGAAGTAATAACAATGTATGTAATGTATGGGTCGTTATAGTTGCTATCAGAGGCAAAGGAGGTAGGAATGTATCTGATCCTTGGGAACTCTCACATGTGATCATTGGAAAAAACATGGCTCTCCGCGCAAGGGAATTATGAGGAAATGTCTGCCACTAGGGATGGTGGTGTGTCCCACCCAGGGGGTGTAGCCGCCTATGGAGAGCCCTGATAGGTATCAATTATAGTCCACTGGATGTAATTATAGACTGTTATAGTTGGTATCAGAGGAAAGGTATAGTCAACCTTGGGAAACTAGGATGTGAAAGCCTTAGTAAGAACCCTAAGGATAAGTCTAAGCATAGAACGCGGTCATAGTGTCTTAAAAATGGCCATGAACAACCTATGATAATACCTTAAGTGTGAAATTTTATACTTAATTATGTGGTTTTCCTATTATAATTAATGTTCCTCACACTATTCTTCTTGGTTTTAGTCAATGGTTTGAACCCGAAGGAACCGTGTTAATAGGGAATGCGATGGGCAATGCAATGATTGTACCCCTGAGCAAACAAACGTTATGGGAAATAGAATGAAAAATCTTGTAGCCATGCTCACACAACATTCTCAAGCTATGAATCATGCAGGACTTCCAAACAAGTACAGGAAGAAGCAACATTATGTTGAATCCTTCATGAGGCAGCGTCCACCCTCATTCAGTGGTTCTATTGATCCATTAGTTTCTGAATAATGGATCAGTACTACTGAAAAGATATTTTCAGTTTTTCAATGTTCTGAACATGATAAAGTCATCTTAGCAGTGTATCGTTTGGAAGGTGATGTTGATCAATGGTGGAATCTTATCAAGAATATGCGGCCAAGAGATGAAATTGATTCCATGGAATGTGATGAGATCAAGAACTTATTTTTCAATAATTAATTCCCCTGTATTATCTGAACAAAGATGGAGAAGAAGTTTCTTGAACTAAAGCAAAATGATGATGAATCTGTTGGTACCTATGAAGCAAATTTTACAAGACATGCAAGGTACACTTCTGGTATTATTATCCAACCTGAGAGTAAGATCGATCAATTCTTTAGTGGCTTAAAACCATGTTTTCAAAGGGCATTATCCATAAGGGACTTCAATAGCTATAAGAAAATCGTTCGATGTGCTCTCAAAGTCGAGATGGAGATTGGAGTAACCCATCAGTCATATGGGTTTGATAAGAAGAGGAAAATGGAATTCAAAGGAAAATATAAAGAGCAAACTAAAAAGAAGATGAGTTTTCCCTTCTGCTCAAAGTGTGGAAAGAAACATGGAGGGAGTTGTCTTAAAGGGACAAGTAAATGTTTCAAATGTGGAAAGGAAGGTCATCGGGCATTTGAATGCCTCAATTATGGGAAGAATATGTCTAGTGATGCTAACAATGAAAAGGCTACACAAATTGAACCTCCTACACTTCAATGTTATTAATGCAAGGAGATGGGGCATTATTCCAATCAATGCCAAATCCAAGGGTTGATGATGATGGTTGACTTCAACAAACTTTTAAGGCTAAAGACAAAGGAAAGTCACATGAAATTTCTATTAGCGATGTGGAGTACGATAACGATGTGGTGAAAGGTACACTTCCCATCCACTCTAAAGTAAAAAATGTTTTATTTGATTCTGGATCCACCAACTATTTTATTTCTGAAGAATTTTCTAAGGGTATCACTATATTACCTCAACAGTTAGATATAGAGTTAGTTGTGACAACCCCTAATGTCCCAACAGTCGCATCAAAAGCTTATAATTCTTCTCTGATTGAAGTTTGTGGGAAAGTGCTTCCTGCAAATCTTGTGATCCTTCCTATATTGGAATTTGATGTGATTCTTGGAATGGATTGGATTTCTTTATATGGAGCTCATATCAATTTCCAAATAAGGGAAGTCACATTTCGTATTCCAGATCAATCTATGATCGTATATCGATGCAAGGATGAACATAACCTTCCAGTGGAAATTTCATTGGTCTTATGGGTCTTTATTCCACTAAATGAAGGTTATTTATCTCAATTGGTTGGTGAGAAACTCATTATTAAGAATATGACCATTGAATGGGAGTTTGATGATGTCTTTCTGGTGGAATTGTCGGGTCTTCCACCAAATCGTGAAGTTGAGTTTTCAATAGAACTCGTACCAGGTGCTTTGCCTATTTCGAAGACACCTTATAGAATGGCCCCAATTGAGTTGCAGGAATTGAAGAAGAAACTCCAAGAGAATCATGATAAGGGATTCATACGCCCTTGTGTGTCACCTTGGGGAGCACCTATTCTGTTTGTTAAGAAGAAAGATGGATCAATGAGACTCTGCATTGATTATCGAGAACTTAACAAGATCACTATCATGAACAAATATCATCTCCCGTGCATTGATGAATTATTTGACCAACTACGCGGAGCTCAATACTTTTCCAAGATTGATATTAGTTCAGGGTATCACCAATTAAGGGTCAAAAGGGAGGATATACCAAAGACGGCTTTCCGTACAAGGTATGGACACTAGGAATTTATAGTGATGCCATTTGGTCTTACTAATGCCCCTACTATCTTCATGTATATGATGAATAGATTCTTTAGAGACTATCTTGATCAGTTTGTGGTAGTCTTTATAGATGATATTCTTGTATATTCAAAGAGCATGGAAGAACATGAAGATCACTTTAGAATTATATTGAAGACCCTGTGAAAGGATAAGATTTATGACAAATTTACTAAATGTGAATTTTGGCTTCAAAGAGATTCATTTTTGGGTCACATAATATAAAAAGAGGGGATATTTGTGGATCCAGCAAAAACAGAGGTTATCGAAAGATGTTCGAGACCAACAACAGTAACTGAGATCTGGATTTTTCTTGGTTTGGCTGGATATTATCGACGTTTTGTGAAATATTTTTCACGATTATCTAATCCACTCACCAAGTAGACTTGTAAAGGAGTTAAATTTGTCTGGACGGAGGAATGTGAGGAGAATTTCAAGGAGTTGAAAAGAAGGTTATCCAGTGAACCTGTGCTCACACTGCCTTGTAGTGGAGAAAGGTTTGTGATCTTCAGTGATGAATCCAAGAAGGTATTGGGGTGTGTTCTTATGCAAAATGATATGGTGATAGCTTATGCCTCACAAAATTTGAAAATCCATGTGCAAAAATACCCAACTCATGATTTGGAGTTAGCTGCAGTAATATTTGCATTAATGATTTGGAGGCATTATCTTTATGGAGAAAGGTGTGACATTTATACTGATCAAAAAATTTTAAAGTATATTTTCACACAAGAGGACATGAATATGTGCCAAAGAAGATGTTTGGAGATGATTAAGGATTACGATTGCTCAATCCATTACCACCCTGGGAAAGCAAACAAGGTGGAAGATGCATTAAGTCGACAAGACCATGGCAGGTTATCCATGATGAGGATCACAAAAGATCCAATATTTATGGATTTACAAAGGATGGATCTTGGAATTATAATGGAAGTGGAAAAATATTATCTTTCTCAAATGAATGTTCAACCATCTATACATGTGAAGATTAAAGAGGCACAAAAAGAAGATGTCGAGTTACAAAAGAATGTGTGAAATGTTTCTCAATTCAACCTTGATTGTGATGGGGTAATAATGTTCAGGAATATGGTTTTTGTTCCTCCCATCCCCAAATTAAAGAAGGAGCTGCTGGATGAGGCCTATAGTTTTTCATTCTCTATTCATCCTGGAAGCACGAAGATGTATAGGGACCTGAAAGAGTACTTCTTGTGGGATGGCCTGCAAAGAGATGTTGCTGAATATGTCTCTCGATGCTTGGTTTGTCAGCAAGTTAAAGCTGTGAGACAGAAGTCTAAGGGAATGTTACAACCATTACCCATACCCGAATGGAAATGGGAAAACATCACTATGGACATTGTCACTGGACTTCCTAAAACATACAAAGGCAATAATGCTATCTGGGTCATAGTTGATCGTCTTACAAAGTCTGCACACTTCATTGCTATTAGAGAGGATTTCTCTCTGGATCATCTTTCCAGGATATATGTAATGGAAGTGGTAAGATTGCATGGAGTACCACTTTCTATTATATATGATCGGGATCTGAGGTTTACATCAAAGTTCTGGCAAAGTCTTCAGCATACTCTGGATACAGAGTTGAGTTTCAGCACTTCTTATCATCCTCAGATAGACAACCAGTCTAAGAGAACAATTCAAACTCTATAAGATATGTTGAGAGCTTTCTCTATGGATTTCAATGGTGGTTGGGATCAATAACCAACTTTGGTGGAATTTTCTTATAGTAATAGCTTTCACTTCAGTATTCAGATGGATCCCTATGAATCTCTCTATAGAAAGAAATGTAGGACTCCAACTTACTGGGATGAAGTTGGGGAAAGAAATCTATTAGGACCTGATATTGTTGATGAGATGGCAGAAAAGGTCCGATCTATTCAACAACACATAAGAGCAGCTCAGATTGGAAAAAAAAGTTATTCCGACAACCGAAGAAAAGACCTAGAGTTGAAGTGGGTGATAAAGTGTTCTTACAAATATCTCCCTGGAAGAGGGTCATGAGATTTGGAAAGAAGGGGTAGTTGAACCCTAGATATATCAGTCTATTCAAAATACAGGATCGTGTTGGGAAGGTAGCTTACCGATTGGCGCTTCCACCGAATCTCTCTCAAGTTCACGATGTGTTACATGTATCTCTCCTGAGAAAGTACATACCTGATCCTTCACATGTACTCTGCTCAGAAGTTGTACCGCTAGAGCAAGATCTCTCTTATAAAGAACAGCCGATAGAGATTCTGGATCGTAGCGAAATAGTCCAACAAAACAAGACCACTCACTTGGTGAATGTTTTATGGAGGAACCACCAATTAGAAGAAGCTACATGGGAGCTTGAGGATATGATGAGGGAGAGTTATCCTCATCTGTTTGTTACAAAGTGACGAATTTCGAGGGCGAAATTCATTTTAAGGGGGGGTAGAATGTAACACCTGAGACATTTATGAGAAATATTTTGTTTTTATGTTATATAAATCATCAAAAGAATATTTCACTTCACACAACACTTTCTTGGATTTCGTTACACGCAATCGTGATCTTCCTCGATAGCTTGCGTCGTACGCAACAACGAGTTCCACTAAACAATGATATGCTATTAAAATATTATTAAAACTAGTCGTTATGAATAGTAATAACCACTTTTTGAAATTTTATGAATTTTATTTTTCAAAATGGACTTCATTTTTGGATTTGGAATATTGAAATTAGCCTAGGGTGAAATTTTTGTATTTTTCTGAAAATATCAATTTTTGATGAATAGTGAAAACACTGGGTTACTATTTAAAACCTGAATTTTTATTTAAATAATTATTTATTTTCATTAAATTTATTTTAGGTCAAAATTGATACATACTACCTATATAAGTTCAATTCAATTCATTGGAGTCTTTTTATAATAATTTTAGATATATAAAAATTTTATTGAACTTTTCACTGTCTTTTACCCACCTCCTAGGAGAATTTGCAAATTTACAAAAACATAATTTTACCACTTCTGTGAGTGGAATTTTTAAAAATCCCAGAGACACGGTTGATTTCATTAAGTAAAATGTGGTTCAATGAGATGAAAATAATTTTTGGTGAATAGTAACTTTTTACTTTTATTTACAACGGTTAAAATTAAATAGGGTAATTAAGGTTAAAAATGATATTATTATTACCCTAAAAATGTGCTAATTATATTGGATATGATTAATTCGACCAAAAACAACCTTAGTAATAATGTATGACCATTTATGCCCACTTGGATTAGATTAGGACATTTATTATTAGTTTATTTAAAAACTGGTTAAAATAGTTAAAATCAAAGTATAATAACTAAATAATTTTTAATATATCTTTACATAAGATAAATTCGACTATAAATATTCATTAAAAAGATAATACGATTTCCTACATAATGGAATTTTTTTTGTAATTTTTAGACATTACATAATTTAATTTTTTCATGAAACAAAGATGATGTAGTAATTATCTTATTAATGAAATATTGACATAATTGATGTTATAAATACCCAAATAAATATAATTGGAGACTTATTATTAATTACACTGGTTTTCTAAGTTACTATGACGTGTTAGTATTGATTTAATTAACTTTTTTTGAACTAATCATTCTGTTATGATTTTCACAAAAATCAGTTACTAAAAAGTGTCAAAATTGACATAAAATAGTTTTTAAAACAAATATTATATTATTAATTGATATTTTATTCCTAAAAAACTACGGTTCGGCCAAATGACTTATATAATGTTATATATATTAATAATAAACAACTTGGGGTTTTTTTTGGATTGTTACAGTAAGTTCATTAACCATATAGTGTAAGAACACAAAAAGACATGGTAAATGTAAAATTATCTAACTTAAAGTTAAATATAAATTATAAGGTTAAAATAGGAACCTAAAGTTGTCTAAATTATATTGGATTAAAGGCTTTCGACCCATACCCACCTTAGCTTAGAAATAAATCAATTTTGAGCTATTTAAAACCTAATTTGGCTTTATAATAAAATAATATTTTTAGTTTTTCCAAAGGAGCCCCTCTCCTCCCTTATAAATGGGAACCTCCACCCCCTCTTCCTCACACCACTTTGAGCCTTCATACTCGGCCAACCCTGGCCACTTTCTTCTCTACACTTCCATAGAGACAACCTAGAGGTCCTGGTCTTCTTCAAAAGCCAATTTTAGTTCCCTAAAAGGAGGTCTCAAAGAAGCGCTTCAAAGAAGAGCTAATGTCTATTACCGATTCTTTCAACTTTATTTAATCTTCCACTTCTTCTTCATTAGTTGCTTCATTATGAATTAATAACATCCATATCACTCATATACGGATATGTTATTATAAGTATGAAACAACCTTATTTCACCATCTATCCATCCTACGGAAAACAAAATCACCGCGCGTGCGTACGTACGGAATACCGTCTCCACGCCGTGGTGTAAACTATTTTCCACCACCACCTTACTTGGATGGGTATAATGGTGTACATAATGACTATATATGATTATTTTAAAGTGATATTTATTCTGAAATAGTATGCATACACTCCAATACAATTCCACGATCATGGGAACGGTATCATAACTCGTGCGTACGTACGGAATACCGTCTCCACGATGAGATGTGACTCGTTCTACATGATCTTAATTGCATAATGATTATATAAATGAATTGATTGAATTAATATGATATATATAACACTAATACCATTATGGATATGAGGTATCTATAACCTAAAAATAAAAATAAGAATTTATTCGACAAAACACGCATAAGAACAAAAAGTAATAAACACCTGAATAACAAGTAGTAATGAAATATTACTAATAAGAAGTTAATAATATGACCATATATGATATCATAAAAATATGTATGATTCTGTAATAAGTAAATAAAATTATTTAAGTAATTATACAGGAGGTTCGGACACTTACGAAGCAAATCGGACCTAAGGTATGCAAAAATCTCGCAATCTCATTTTTATCCGAGATTGTTTATACTTCAAAATTTAATGGGGAATATTTATCATCCACATCCATGTTTCCTCAATATGTAATATTTATATCCTTATACAATAGTTTATATCTAATTTTACCATTTGGTGATTTTTTAGTAATGGATATGAAAGGAATCTTTTGTCATTTTTCGTACGAAGTACTTTTTGAATTTTCCGAAAAAAGTACGAGAAGAATGTTTTTTTAACTTATATGGCATGAATGGATTTTTAAAAAATTATTTCCAAGAATCTTCCATTACAAGTTTTCATGTTTATTTTTAATCAAATTCTTTTAGTTTAAAATTGTATGACATGTTAATAAAGGAAAATTTTTTTGAAGTAGAAAGGATATTTTCATAAACAGTGGAGTTCAAGTTTTTTATTAAAATTATTTTCTATCTAAGGTAATATAGGGTTCTGTTTCTATCACTATTATTACATTGATTTGATTATGTTGTGATGGAATTATTTTTATGAATTCTTTTATCTTATATGAATTTTTTTATGATGTCATGATATTTAAGCATCCGATTTTTATTACATGGGTTATGCAATGATGTATGATTTTCAATTTTTGGGCACACATAAGAATGGTATCATTATGATATGGGTGGGACCTATATCTCCCCACAATTAATTGGGTAAAGATTTTATATCTCATGAGATAGAAATGGGTGGAATGGAAGGTTAAACCGGTTCATTAAAACAGGACTGAAACGAGGAGTGAACTCGGATCATAAATGGACTTTGTCCATTAAGATATTCTTGGAAATGAGTCATGACTAATAAGAAATGATTCTCTATGATTATGTGTGTATGCCACAAATTTTCAGGTTTTAAGTTATGATTATTGGGATTACATTTCACTACTATGATTTATCCCATATTATGAAATTATGATCTCTTTTGCAGGTTAATATTTCCAAAAGTTATGTTCTTATGTATATGATGTGATTGATATTTCTTTTGTTGACCCTTACTAAGCATTTGAGCTCACCCTTTTGTATGTTTTATGTCCCCAGGTCAGGAAGAAGGTTATTAAGTAGGATATGCCAAAAGGGACTCTACATATGATGAAATAAATGGGAGGCAAAGTAGATGCATTATGAACCAGTTGTTTATATTTCGCTGTTTCTAAAGAATCTATACCTATACGGCCCATTCCTAGTTTTGTTATATGTTGTAATAAGTGTGCTTCAATTATGAAGTAATAATAATGTATGTAAAGTATGAGTCATTATAATATTAATGGCGTAATGATATTTAATTCAATGTTATATCATATATACAGAACCATAAACATGTTATATTTATTATTTAAATAAGTTATACTCATTATTTTACTCATCCAAATAGTGATGTGATGAATGAAAAACTACACCATGATGTGGAGATGGTATGTTCTACGTACGCACGTATGGTGACATAGTCATTTATAGAATGGATCGAAAAACAAATATGGTTGTACCATATTTATAATAAAATAAAATTATATAAAAGGATCAAGAGTTATTATTTTTGAATGGGAAAAAAATAAAGAATAAGTGGAAGCAGAAAATAACTTTAAAGTGGTGGTGATATATTTACCTCTTCTTCGGGTGATTCCAATTGAGTTGATCAAAAGGGATCCGTAGGTTGGATTTCTGATAAAAATAAAGCCTCTGGGATGATGTGAGGGATTTTGGGGGGAAATTTGGGAAGGGGTTGGCTGAAAAAAATGGCTTTAGAGATGTGAAATTAACAGAAGAGAATGTTCCCTTTTAGAAGAGAGGTGAGGATCACTTTAGGATAAGCTTGAAATATTATTTTATCATAAAATAATTTTCGACTTCTAATGGCTCCAAAATGAATTATTTCTAGAATAAGGTTGGGATGGGTCAAAATAATCTAATAAAATAGGTTTTAGATATGTTTAGGTCACTATATTAACTTTATCTTTTAGATTTAACTCTTAGTTAAACAGTTTGACTTTTACCATGTCTATTTGTATTTTTAAATTATATGGTTAATAAACATACTATAAACATCCAAGATAACCCAAAGTGGTTCATTAATGATACAAATATCATTATATAATTCTTCTGATAGAACCATTGATTTTTTAGAAATATTATATCTATTAATAATATAATATTTGTTTGTAAAAAATTATTATTTAAATTTTGATACTGTTTGGTATTTTGTTTTTGTTAAAGTCATAACAACATGATTACTCAGGAAAAAATTAATTAAATAAACATTAAAATTTCATATTCTCCTATAATGTTCTTGGATGTCATCAAAAAATTCAAATCATATTTATTTTAATATTTATAATATCATTTATTTGATTAGTTCAAAAATAAGGAAAACAAGGCATCATTAATGTGTCATATATAAATATATTTATTTTATGTCAAAAAATTATAAATAAAATATCATGATTTAGGAAATATTTTTAGAGTTATAATTACTATTTATAGTCTAAATTATCAATTATAAAACCTCATATAAAATTTGTTTTACTAAAAGATATTTTCTTTTGTTATTATTGTTTTTACTTTAGATTATTTAATATAAAATGTCATTATCACTTCCAAGTGGCTCCATGGGGTCCCAAAATTGACCAATGATTCCCATGGTCTGACATGTATCAGCCAATAGGTTTATAACACATGTTAGGGTAATTTAATATTATCATAATATTATTTTTTAACCTTATTATTGGATTTACACCTTTAACCACGACAAGTAAAATATTTACTGTAGTAAATATTCATAATAGTTAAAAATAAAACTTATTTATTTACAAAATTTGGACCTCTAGATTCCAAATATGGAATCCATTTTTTCCAAATTCAAAACATAGATGTGGTAGAAAAAAAAATTATAATTAATTCCCATTGTTAAAATAAAAAAAGTGTTTTAATGAAATAATAACTATCAAAATATTGACACTTGTTTATGTCTAGTTTAATTTTGAGATTACATAAAATGTCCTAAATTATTTTAAATATCAAAAATATAATATAATAATACTTAAAAACATTAAAATTTATAATTTAACACTATTAATTATTTTTATTAAAATATTTGTTTTTAATTAAAATTTAGTATTTTTCACTATTTATCAAAAATTGAATGTTTTCAGAAAATTACCAAAAATTCACCCTAAGAATATTTTGATATTCCAAATTCAAATATAAATAACATTTTGAAAAATAAAAATTATAAAATTTTAAAAGTGTGTATTGATATTCATAACGGCTGGTTTGATTGGTCGTAGTGTGTTAGAATCTCGAAGTTGCCTATAATGAAAGCTATTTCATTATTAAAAGGGCAACATACCATGGAATCTTGGGGTGTTACATCCTTCTCTCGTTCAAATAATTTCTCCCTATAAATTTCTAGAATACTACCAAACAAAAAAATTCTGGTGGTTCTGCATCATAAGTTCCTCTGGTTCCCATGTTACCTCTTCCATCTTATGGTTTATCCATAGAACATTTACCAGACGAGTCATCCCGTTTCTCAACACTTGTTCTCTGGTATCATGATTCTTGTAAGGCTCTTCAAAATAAGACGAACCATGTTCCAGTTCAATTTTCCTCATAGGTGAGTTCATGTGTGGTGTTAGGAATGTATTTTCTCAAAAGTGATATGTGGAACACATCGTGATCTTTTTAGAGACTATGAGGCATTTCCAAACGGTAAGCTACAGCTGTAATTCGTTCTATAATTTTTACAGGTCTGATGTACCTGGTACATAATTTATATTTCTCACTGAATTTTATAACTCCCTTCCATAACGATAACTTCAAGAAAAATGATCTCCTACCTAAAATTTTGAATCCTTCCTTCAGTCATCGGCATAGTTCTTCTGCCTATTTTGATCTTCTTTGATTAGGGTTTGGATTAACTTAAACTTTTCCATCGTTTCAACCTCATGTTCTTGGGTTACGAGTTTTTTTTCACCAACATCATCCCAAAAAAGTTGGTGTGCGACATCTCTTTCCTTATAATGCTTCATATGGTGTCATTTTTATACTTTAATGGAAGTTATTATTATAGGAAAATTATTTCAGAGGTAAATATTAATCCCACATACCATGAAAATCAAGTGAAAGAATCTCAACATGTTTTCTAAGGCTTCAATATTCCGTTTTGATTTTCCATCAGTTTGAGGGTGGTTGGCAGTGCTCAAATGTTATTTAGTATCGAGGGTTTTCTAAATAATTTTCCATAATCTTGATGTAAAACAAGGATCATAATCAGAAACAATCGACAAGGAAACTCCATGATGTCTTAAAACTTCATTAATTTATATTATTGTTATATGTACAAGTGGTAAATATTCTCATATAGAAAGAAAATGTGATGACTTGTTAAGATGATCAATAATGACCCATATTGCACGGTTCCTCCTTGGAGTCTTTGGTAGCCCCATGACAAAGTCTATTTTAATATCATCCCATTTCCACATAGCTATGGGAAGAGGTTGCCTGTATCATCCAAGATGTCGCCTTCCATCTTTTTCTAGTTGACAAACCATACATATTGACACAAAATTTTCAATATATCCCTTTAGGTTATCCCAACAAAAATGTTCATTCAAATATATATACATCTTAGTGCTACCAGGGTGTATAGAGAAATTGAAAATATGGGCATCACCCAAAAATTCTATTTTTAGATCAGGTATGTCAGGAAGTAAAATTTTCTACCCAAAATTCAAAATCCCAACTTCATATATGATTTTGATTAATCTCCCATCGTTCACAGCTTTAGTTTTCTTTTGAAACTCATCATCACCCTGAGAAAATTTTATCATTTCTAGTAAAGATGGTTTTGATACAATTTAAATAAGTATCGATGTTTCACCATTCATGATTATTCCCATATCCATTTTAACTAGATCTATGCACATAGGATCCCTTTCAACTCTCATCTTATTCATAACCCCATGATCCTTTATACTCAAAGCATCATCCACCTTATTTGCCTTCCCGGGTGGTATTGTATAGTGACATCATAATCATTGTGTAGTTCAATCCATCGCCATTGCCTCATGTTGAGTTCCTTCTGTGAGGAAATATACTCCAAACTCCTATGATCAATATATATCTCACATTTTTCACCATAGAGATAGTGTATCCATACCATCAAAGAAAACATTACAGCAGCTAACATGAGATCATGAGTAGGCTAGTTTGGTTAATGAATTTTCAGCTATCGTGATGCATTTACAATAACTCTATCATTATGCATAAGTACACAGCCAAGTCCTTTCGTTGAACATCACTATAAATAACAAACTCATCATTTCCTGATAGTAGAGACAATATAGGAGCATTGGAAAATCTTCTCTTCAGTTCTACAAAACATTCTTCACACTCTTTTGTCCAAAAAAATTTAACCCCTTTACGTATGATCTTGGTTAATGGGTTTTCAAATCGGGAGAAATTATGGGCGAAACGTCAATAATTACCTGCTAAACCTATTAAATTGTGTACCTAAGATATACTTGTCGGTGTTGGACATTCTTGGATTTCCATTATCGTAGAAGTTTCAAGAGAGATTCCATCCTTGGATACATAATGAAGAAGAAAGGAAATTTACTCAAGCCCGAATTCACACATTCTAAACTTCCCATATAATTCATTTCTTATAAGAGTCTTTAGGATCATGTGCAATTGATTTTCATGATATTCATAGATTTTGGAGTATTCATATATATCATCAATAAATACCACTACATAGTCATCAATATATTCCTTTAAAACTCTATTCATTAGATCCATGAAAATAGTGGGTGAATTTGTCTTCCAAAAAGGCATTACTGTAAACTCATAATGCTTGTACCCAGTTTGAAATGTTGTCTTTGGAATGTCTTCCTTCTTCACACACAACTAGTGATATCTAGATCGAAGGTAAATATTTGAGAAATACTGAGCATCAAGAATTTTTTCAAATAAATCTTTAATGCGAGGTAGGGGATACTTGTTCTTTATTGTTATCGCATTTATCACCCTATAGTCAATGCACAACTTCATAGATCTATCTTTCTTCTTAACAAAAAAAGCAGGGGCTTCCCATGGAGAAAAACTAGGGAGAATAAATCCCTTATTAATCAATTTCTCTATTTGTTTCTTTAGTTCCACTAATTCCACAGTGTCCATTCTAAAAGGGTTCTTAGATATGGGTCTTGAACCAGGAAAGAAGTCAATAGAAAAGTAAATTTCTCATTGTGGAGGATGTACATATAAATCCTATGGAAACACATCCTCATATTCTGGCACAATAGGTACATCCTCTATTTGAACATTACTTTCCTCACCTGTAGTTATTTCATTATATTCCTCCACAACGATATAATTTATCAGAGCTACTGGGGGTGGATCCAGATTAGAATCTGATGGTGACGTTCCTTCTCTAAAGATAAGGTACTCATTATCATCATCAATAATTGAAACCTCATTCTTCCTACAATAATTTTTTGCATCATGTTCAGAAATCCAATACATACTAAGGATTATATCAAATTAAATCATGGGTATGATGATGAGATCAGCAGATAAATATCATTTATATGCCTTAATGGGGACTGATTCAAAAAACATTACTGCAATGATAATTACCTTTGGAGTTTTTACTGACAAATACCTTGTTAAATCAATTAAGAAATATCTTATTTAATTATAAAAACTATGATGATATGAATCAATGTGATGATCCAGAATAAAATAAAGCATTGGATAAACTTGAGGAAACTATTAAATTACCTACCACCATGTGTTTCGGAGCTTCAACCTCAGCAGTAGTGATCACATAGGCTTGGCCTTGATTTTTAGGCCATTTCTGCGGTATGTTTCCCTGACGCTTAGGAAATTCATTTTTATAATGTTCCATCTCCCTTAAATTGTAGAATTGAGCATTTGTAGCATCTTTCTTCCCCTTACAATCACTATCAAGATGATCTTTATGTCCAAATTTTTAGCATAACACTTTTTCTTTTAGACAAACACCAGGGTGATTCCTTCCATAATTATAACAGGGTGGCAATTCAACTCTTCCCTTCTTCCCTGTTTCCTTATTTCCATTCCCAAAGTGTTCAGCAGATATCTTCTTCTCTTGATTTGCGTTAAAGTCTTATGACTTACTAAATTTCCTTTCTATCTTGATAGCACATGAGACAATATCTTTATACAATGAGAAGGATTATGAGACTAATGCTCGATATAGAAATGGTTTTAACCCATCAAAGAATCTATTAATCATACTTTGTGGGTTATGATTATAATATGTAGCATGCCTTGTTAACCTTGTGTAGTTAGCCTCATACTTTGCGACATTCTAATAATATTTTTACCTTATAATAAAAAATTGTCTTTCCATATCCACTCGATGGTCACAAGGAATGTATTTTTCTATGAAAATATCATTAAACTCCCTCCATTACATGTTATATACTACTTAATCTTCATTTATGTTTTGAATTAATGAGCACCATTGTTCTGCATCTCTCGTGTGGAGATAAACTTCCATGACAACTTTTTCCCTTTTGATACTCCCTAAAGCATGAAATATTTTCTCTATGGAACATATCCATTTCTCGGATACAAATTGATTTGTAGTCACATTTAATATTGGTGGTTGTTTCCTTATGAAGCGGTCTAACATTGATCCTCCACATAGTGGATCAGGGTGCTTCAAACGTGTAAGGTTATTATTCATAACCCGAGTGAGTTTTCCTAGTATGGTGATAATTTTATCAGAACAAGTTTCATCACCAGCTCCACTATAATTATCTTCATTAGGAGGTAAATCAATTCATGAATTACATGTGTTGATACAGTTTCCATTCCTTCCACTAGGTGCCTTTTCTAAACAATGGCATACACTATATTAGTTCATGAATCACATTACATAATTTGAAACTTGTAAAATACATAATATAAATTGAACAGTTTATGGATATAATTCATAATCCAAAAAATGTTATCATTGGGTAAGTATATAATCATAAACCCATCATAATGTTTTAAAAAGAAAATGAAAATTATCCTAAGCATATCCCCAAGGAGTGTCATAACAAACTATGCAGCAAGGTCTGTTGTCATGCACCAGTTCCTGTTCGAGTCTTTCTCAAAGCGGTGTTTTCAGGTTTTAACCCTATGTACATCTATTCTAGAGCCACCTCTACATTATCATATCCAGACAAGGATTTATTGCTTGTAAAATACAAAAAATCTCGAATTTAACATTTTTCAATGAAATTCTTTTATACTAATCCTCAAAGACTATCATATTGTCATGGTCTCTAATCAGAGTTTTTTTATATCTATTTTCCATGGTTTGTACTAAACTTCCTCTGATATCAACTATAATGCCCCAACCCATGTTACCCAGATTCGGTGCTTTATTACAAAACATTGGCATGCTACAAGGAATTTTTTCCTGAAAGACCGACTAGTTTAGAACTATTGGATACAAGATACATACATATGTTCAACATTACAACTTGAAAATAAATACAACATTAATTTATTCCATTAGAAACATCCAAGCCTCCTAGATTATGCATGAATGTCACTCATAACTAACTTCTTCATATCCTAGAAAAATTATACATAAGAGTGGGATGAGCTCAAACACTCAATAAGGATAAGCAATACAACATAAGATAACATAAACATTAATCATAATGAATAATTCAAAACACATACCTTTAAAAATAATAAACATGAACACTTTATGGATGTTATATGAGCTGAGTAAATAATTCCATAATAAAACATTGTAATGGGTATACGAATAGTTGAATAACCATATAAGACATCATTATTATTTTCATAATTAGGGAATGTATAATGCGGGACATTCTAAAACATCTTGTCAAGTCCTCGGCCAAGTCATCTATAAATGATTTCGTCCGGGGCTAAAACCATATATCAAATTTGGAAATTCCTCAACCAATTCTTTATCTAATTCTCTCATGAGACCTACTGATTCATCGAAGAGCTATAGTGGGCTCCACCTATTACATACTTTGTCCAATATATTCCTCATTTAAAAAGGTTGAAACATAACATAATCATTAGTATTAAAACTATCATAAGAAATGTCAATAAATTAACCACAAATCATGAATAGTTTAAAAGTAACACATCCACAATCAAACATATCACAAAAGCTTCAATACAATATGGAATATTTGTATCATAATAAATCAACCTCAAATATGTTTAAAATCCATCAAAGGATGTTGACATAGATGAAATGAAAAATATTTTAAGGAAATTCCTCTTTCTATTTTGAAACTATTTTAGAGTCACATAAATATTAAAGAAAATTTTTATTTTGAAAATATTATTTTAAGCATGTAAGGGATGCTTCAATGATTTTTCAATGGTGTAAAATAGTCTCACACATTGTATAAGATAAATAAACATTCTGACCTTAATTTTGTCAAAAATGTCATAATGTACCATGTTTGGAAAATGATAGAATTATTCCTTTAAAAAAATATAAGGTAAAATAAGGGTATAAATGGATTTAGCCCATAGTCTATTAGATAGTAAAAATGTTTTGAAATACATTTTTAAGAAAACATGTATGTTAATGATAAAGAGGTCCCTCTAGATACTTATGTAAAAACAACCTCGGATAATATAGAAATGGTGAACTTAACCCTTTCCATGTAATTTTCCTTGGTCGAGGGTACGTTAACTTCTTTTATAATAGTTAAATCATTGTTATTAAATATTACATGTACTATATACATAAATATGAAATCATATATGATCCTCTAATATTTATTTGTAAATAATATTTTAGAACTATCATTATTTTAGTGTTAACTGATTCATTTTCCAATATCTGATTGGTTACGTAAGCCATGTTTGTTATGGGTAGGATGTATTTGATTCAAATACAGAATTATATTATCTTCTTAAATATTATTTTTAGTCATTAAATTAAAATTATTCGTGAATGGTTACAATGGGGAAATGAATCTCATCGCGTATGTGGAGACAGAAATTTGTATGTATGCACGATCGAAAATTATCATTATATTGATGGATAAATCATATGTAATTGGATGTTATATCATATATTTATAATCATTAAAATGTTATATTTATTATTTACATCAGTTATACTCATTATTATACCCATCCAAATAGTGAAGCGTTGAATGAAAAACTACACCACGATGTGGAGACGGTAAGCCGTACATACGCACGTACAATGACTTTGTCATTTATAGGATGGATCAAATAAAAAATATGGTTTTAACATATTTATAGTAACATCAATGTATATAAATTATATTGGAGTTATTATTTAATAATTAAAACAACTAAAAATAAGACGTTGGAGAAGAATATAACTTGAAAAAGGTGGCAAAATATTTACCTATTCTTCGGGTTATTCCTTTAGAGTTGGTCAAAAGGGATTCATAGGTAGAATTTTTTTTTATCAAAATAAGGAATTTAGGATTAATTGAGGGATGTTGGGAGGTTATTTGTTCATGTTTTGGTAGAGAAAAATGGCTCTGTAGGTGTGAAATTAAGATATGGGGAATTTCCCTTTTATAATAGTGGTGAGGGTCACATAAAAAAAGAAAGAAATATTATTTTATAATAAAATAATTTTCGATTTTAATTGATCACAAATGTATTATTTAGAGGATATGTTGGGGATGGGTCAAAAACCTCTCTACCAATAGGTTTTAGAAAGGTTTAGGTCACCATATTAAACTTATATTTACGATTTAACTCATAGTTAAATAGTCTGACTTTTACCATGTCTCTTTGTATTTTTATATTATATGGATAATAAACATACTATAAACATTCAAGAGAAACCAAAGTAGTTCATTGATGACACAAATATCATTATATATTTCTTTTTTTAGAAACTTATATTTTTAGAAATATTATATCAATTAATAATATAATATTAGTTTCAAAAACTCATTTATTTCAATATTGATACTATTTGGTATTTTGTTTTTGCTAAAGTCATAACAACACTATTAATTAAAGAGAGATTAATTTAATCAACCTTAACTTGTCCTATTCACCTATAAAATTCGTGGATGGCATCAAAACCTTCATATTATATTTATTTTAATATTTATAATGTCATTTATTTGATTGTTTCGTTAATAAGGAAAACACTACATCATTGTTGTGTCATATATATATATATATATATATTTATTTTATGTATAAAAATATTAAATAAAATATATTGATATAGGAATTTTTTTATCTTTATAATTACTATTTATAGTCAAATAGATCAATTATATAACATCAGATAAATATTATTTTACTAAAAGATACTTGTTTTTGTTATTTTTGTCTTTACTTTAGATTATTTAATATAAAATGTCATTATCACTCCCAAGTGGCTCCATGGGGTCCCAAAATTGACCCAAGGATACCCATGGTCCGGCATGTATCAAAACATAGGGTCATGACACATGTTTAGGTAATTTAATATTATTATAATATTTTTTGTTAACCTAATTTAGTTGATTTACTCTTTTAACCATGAAAAATAAAATATTTACTGAAGTAAATATTCAAAATGTCTAAAAAATGTTACCTATTCACACAATTTGGACCTTCGGAATCCAAATGTGGAATACATTTATCCATATTAAAAACAAACACGTGGAATAAATTAATATAAAATCAATTCTTGTTGACAAAATAAAAAACTTGTTTTTATAAAATAATAACTATCAAAAGAATAATACTAGTTTATGTCTAGTTTAATCATGATATTACATCCATTGACATAAAATATATTAAATTATAAAAATAAAATCTAATGATACTAAAAAACATTCAAATGTATAATTTAACACTATAAATTATTTCGATTAATAAATTGTTTTTAATTAAAATTTAGTAATTTTCAATATTCATCAAAAATTAAAACTTTTCAAAAACTACAAAAATTTATCCCTATGCTAAAATTTGATATTCTGAATTCAGAAATGAATTCCATTATGAGAAATAAAATTCGTAATATTTTAAAAAGTGGGTATTATATTTTATAACAACTAGTTTAATTGGCCGTCGTGTGTTACAATCTCGAGGTTGCATACAATGAAAGCTATTGCATTATTTAAAGGGAAATATAGAGTGGAATCTTTGGGTGTTACATTCTTCCCTCCTTCAAATAATTTAACCCTCGAAATTTCGAGTGTAATATTGAAAAAAAATATTTTGTTGGTTCTTCATCATAAGATCCTCGGGTTCACATGTTGCCTCTTCCATCTTATGGTTTCTCTAAAGAACTTTTCCCAGACGATACGTCCGGTTTCTCAACACTTGTTCTCTGGAATCAAGATTCTTGGCAGGATCTTAATAATAAGGCAAATCAGGTTCCAGTTCCATTTCCTCATAGTTGAGTACATGCATTTTGTTAGGTATGTATTTTCTCAATAGTGATATGTGGAACACATCTTGAAATTTTGAGTGACTTGGTGGTATTACCAAATGTTATGCGTCAACCCCAATTCGTTCTTGAATTTCGAAAGGTCTAATGTACCTGGGACATAATTTACCCTTCATACTGAATCGTATAACTCCCTTCCATGGATATACCTTCTAGAAAACATGATCTCCTACCTAATAACCCATATCCTTCCATCAGTTATCAACATTAGTTCTTCTACCTACATTGATCATCTTTGATGTGGGATTGGATTAACATAACCTTTTCCATCGTTTCCTCAACAAGTTTGAGGTCTGCGATTTTTTTGTCACCAAAATCATCCCAACAAGTTGCTGTGCAATATCTCTTTCCATATAATGCTTTATATGGTTCCATCTGAATACCTGAATAGATGATATTATTATTGGAAAATTATTCCAGAGGTAAATATTGATAACACATAACTTTAAAGTCAAGTGAAAAAGATCTCAACATGTCTTCTAAGGTTTGAATAGTCTGTTTTGATTGTCTATCAGTTTGATGGTGGTAGTTAGTGCTCAAACGAAGGTCAGTATCTTGGTATTTCTTATGAATTTTCCAAAATCTTGATGTAAAACGGGGATCACAATCAGAAACAATATATTAGGGTACTCCATAAAGTCTTACAACATCACTAATATATATTCTTACTAGACATTCAAGTGGTAAATCTTCTCTTATATAATGAAAATCTGCTGAATTGGAAATATGATCAATAGTAACACATATTATGTCATTCCTTCTAGGAGTCTTTGGTAGCCCCATGATAAAGTCCATTGAAATATCATCCCATTTCCACTCAGTTATGGGAAGAGGTTGTGTGGATCCTCCAGGATGTTTCCTTCCAGCTTTTACTTATTGAAAATCCATACATCTTGAAACATAATCAGCAATCTATATCTTCATGTTATCCCACTAAAAACGTTCCTTCAAATCTCTATACATCTTAGTGCTACTGGGGTGTATAGAGAAATTGGAGTTATGGGAATCATCAAACAATTCTCTTTTTAGATCAAGTATGTCAGGAACACAAAGTCTCATCCAAAATTTCAAAATCCCAACTTCATATATGATGTCGATCAATCTCCCATCATTCACAACTTTAATATTCTTTTGAAACACCTCATCATCACCCTAATAATTTTTTACCCTTTCTAGTAAAGATGGTTTGGCAACTATTTGAAGAATTATCAATGTTTCACATTACATGATTTTTCCCATTCCATTTTTATATTATCCATGTACATAGGATCCCATTAAACTCTCAACTTATTCATAACACCATGATCCTTTCTAATCAAAGCATCCGCCAACTTAATTTCCTTCCCAAGGTGTTAGTGTATTGTGAAATCATAATCTTTGAGTAGCTCAATCCATAATTTTTTCCACATGTTGAGTTCCTTATGTGAGAAAATATACTTCAACCTCTACTGATCGGTATATATCTCACATTTTTCACCATAGAGGTAGTGTCTTCATATCATCAAAGAAAATATTACAGCTGCTCTCTCAAAATCATGATTAAGATAGTTTGGTTCATGAGTATTTATCTGTCATGATTCATAGTCAGTAACTGTATCATGCTGCATAAGGACACAACCAAGTCCTTTCTTTAAAGAATCACTATAAAAAACCCCATAATTTCTGATGGTAGATTCCATATAGAAGCATTGGCTAATCTTCTCTTCAATTATTCAAAACATTATTCACACTCTTTTGTCCAAAAAAAATTAACCCCTTTACATGGGAGCTGGGTTAATGGGTTTTACAATTGAGAAAAATTATGGTTGAAATGTCGATAATAACCTGCTAATCCAATAAAATTCCATACATAAGTTATACTTGTCAGTGCTAGACATTCTTGGATTGCCTTTATCTTAGAAGGGTCAACAGTGAATCCATCCTTAGAGACAATATGGAAAAGAATGGAAATCTCCTCAAGCTAGAATTCACACTTTCTAGACTTCCCATATAATTCATTTCTTCTAAGAGTCTTTAGGATATTGTGCAATTTATTTTCATAACCTACATAGATTTTGGAGAATAAAAATATATCATCAATAAATACCACTAAAAAGTCAACAATATATTCTGTGAAAACTCTGTTCATTAGATCCCTGAAAACATAGGGTGAATTAGTCTTACCATGAAGAATTACTATAAACTCGTAATGCCCGTACATGGTTCAAAATGCTGTCTTTGGAATGTCTTACTTTTTCACCCACAACATATAATATCCCTATTGAAGGTCAATATTGGAAAACTATTGAGCTCCATCACGTTGGTCGAATAAATCATCAATGAAAGGTAGGGGATACTTGTTCGTTATTGACATAGTATTGATCTCTGTGTAGTCAATTAAAAACCTCATAGATCCATCTTTCTTCTTAACCATAAAAATAAAGGCTCCCCATAGAGAAACACTAGGGTGAATTAATTCATTATTACTCAATTCCTTTAGTTTTTTCTTTAGTTACACTAATTCAATAGTGTCCATTCTATAAGGGGTCTTCGATATGGGTCATGAACTAGGAATTAAGTCAATAGAAAACTCAATTTCTCAATCTTGAGGATTTCCCGGTAAATCCTCTCGAAATGCATCAACATATTCTGGCACAATAGGTACATCCTCTATTTGAAAAACCCTTTCCTCCCCCATAGATATTTCATACAATTCCTCCCTAATAATTGAATTTATTAGAGCCACTAGGGGTGGATATAGATAAGAATATGATGGTGATGTTTCTTCTCTAATGATAAGGTTCTCTTTATCATCATCTAGAATTGTACCTTCATTGTTCTTACAATAAATTTTCAAATCATGGTAAAAAAGGCAATCCATACTAAGGACTATATCCAATTAAATTTTGGGTATGATGATGAGATCAGCAGATAAATATTTTTTATATTCCTTAATGGGATCTGATTCACAAAACATTGCGGCAATGATACTTCCTTGAGATTTTTTGACTGACAACTCCCTTGTTAAATCAGTTAAAAATTATCTAATTTCCATAGCAAACTGGGATGATATGAAACAATGCGATGATCCCGAATCAATTAAAGCATTGGATAAACTTGATGAAACCATTAAATTATTATCTACCACATCTATCGGACATTTAAACTCAGTAGTAGTGATCGCATTGGCTAAGCCTGGATCCCATGGACTTTTATGAGGTATGTTTCCCTGACGCTTAAGATATTCATTTTCATAATGTCCCACCTCATTGAAATTGTAGCATTGAACATTGGTAGCTTCTTTCTTCCCCTTACAATCACCATCTAGATGGCCTTTCAGTCCACATTAGTAGCATACAACTATTTCTTTTAGATAGTCACCATGGTGATTTTTTCCACAATTATCACTGGGTGGACATTAAACTCTTCCCTTCTTCAATATTTTCGTATTTCTTTTCACAGAGAGTTTAGCAGACAACTTCTTCTCTTACATTTCTGTAATGTTGTAAGACATAGTAAATTCCTTTTCAGTCTTGATAACACATGAGACCATATCCTCATACGATGAGAAGGATTGTGAGACTAATGCTCGATGGTGAAATGGTTTTAACCCATCAATGAAACTATCAATCAAACATTCTGGGTTACATATATCATCTATAGCATTCCTTTATAACCTTTTAAAGCTATCCTCATACTTTGTGACATTATCATCCTCTTTTTTCCATGGACTCAGAAAATGTCCTTCCATATCCACTCAATGATCATGAGGAAAGTATTTTTCTATCAAAATCTCTTTAAAGTCACTCCATTCCATCTTCGACAAATATTAATCTTCCTTTTTTTAGATTAATAGCCTCCATTGATCTGCATCTCCCATAAGGCGATCAATAACCATGAAAACTTTTTCCCTTTTTCTACTCCCCAAAGCATGAAATATTTTCTCTAAGGAACTTATCCATTTCTCATCTACAAACGGATTTGTAGTCCCATTGAATGTTTGTGGTTGTTTTCTCATGAACCATTCTAAGATAGATCCTCTATGTTGTGGATAAGGGTACTCCATATGGGTAAGGTTATTATTCATAACCTGAGTGAGTTGTCCCAGTATGGTGATAAGTTGATCATCACAAGTTTCATCACCACCTCCAATATAATCATCTTGAGTAAGAGTGAAATCTATTCATGGATTAAATCCGTTGATACAGTTTTCATTCCATCCACTATGCACTATTTATTTAAAATAGCATACACTAGATTAGTTTATGAATCACAATACATAATTCCAAAAATTAAAAACACTTAATATAAATTGAACAGTTTCTGTATATACTTCATAATGAAAAAAAAAGATTTTTTTTGAGGAATAATATAATCATAAACCTGTTATAATTGTTTTTAATGAAAATGATAATTATCCTAAGAATATCCCATGGGAGTGTCGTAACAGAGAGTGCAGCAAGGCCCGTTATCATGCACCAGTTCCCATTCGAGTCTTTCTCAAAACGGTGTTTTCGGGTTTTACCCCTAGGTATATCTGTGCCAGATCCGTCTCTAACTTCTCATATCCAGATAGGGATGTATTTAATCAAAAATACATAAAATATCTACATTATTAAATTTCTAGGAAATTATTCTATACTATTCCTCAATGTCTATCTTAGGGTCATGTTCACTAATCAGAGTTTTTGTAAATCTAGTTTCCAATGATTGCACTAAACATTCTTTGATACCAGCTGTAACGCCCTGACCCTGGTTACCTATATTCAGTGCTTTATTACATAACATTGGAATGATACAATAAATCATGTCTCAATAGACCAACCAGTTTAGTATTATTGGAAACGAGATACATACATAAGTTTAACATTACAACTTGAAAAGAAATACTACACTAAATTATTCCATTAGAAACATCCAAGCCTCCTAGATTATACCATCAAGTCACTCATAACTAACATCTTCAAATCCTGAGAAAATGAAACATAATAAAGTGCCGAGTTCAAAAGCTCAGTAAGGATATGTAATACAATGGAAGATAACTGAAACATTGGGCATGCCGAATAATTCAAAACACATTCCTGTAAAAATAATTAAAATGAACACTTTATTCATGAATATGAGATGAGAAAATTATTACACAATAAAAAAATTTCATGGGTATACTACTAGTCAAATAACCACATTATCCATCATTGTTTTTTCATAATGATGGAATGTATAATGTCGGACATTCTGAAACATCTTGTCAAGGCCTTATCCAAGACGTCAAAGAATGATTTAGGCCTCGGACAAAACCATATATCAAATTGGGAAAGGCTACACCCAATTCCACGCCTAATTGTCTCATGAGACCTACCGATGCATCAGAGAGCTATAGAAGGCTCCACCCGTCATATACTATGTCCAATACATTCCTCATATTAAAAGGTTAAAACATAACATAACCATTTGTATTAAAACAAGCATATGAAATGTCAATACATTTAACATAAATCATGAATGGTTTAAAAGTAACAAATCCTCAGTCAAACATATTACAAAACCTTCAATACGGAATGGATGATTTTTATGATAATAAATCAACTTCAAACATGTTTAAAATCCATCAAAGGATGTTGACATGGATGAAATGAAATCTATTTGAATGAAATACCACTTTATATTTTGAAACAATTTAAGAGTAAAATAACTATAATAGAAAACATTTATTTTGAAAATATTCTTATAAGTGTGTAAGGGATGTTTTGATGATGTTATAACATTGGAAAATAGTTGCACCTTCTATATAAGTTAAATAAACATTCTGACCTTAATTTTGTCGAAAAGTTCATAAAGTACCTTGTTTGGAAAACATCAGAAAGATTCCATTGAAAAAATATAAATTAAAATAAGTGTATAAATGACTTTAACCAATAGTCAAATAAATATTAAAAAAATTTTGAATTACATTTTTAATAAAACATTGATGTGGATGATTAAGAGGTCCCAAAAGATACTTACGTAAAAACAACCTCGGATAATAAAGTGATTGTGAAATTAATCCTTACCATGTAATTTTACATGGTAATGGTTACATTAACATCTTGTATAATAGTTAAATAATTGTTATTAAATTATACAATAACTATATACATAAATATGATATCATATATGATCTTCTAATATTGCATTGTTAATAATATTTTAGTAGTAACATCGTTTTGGTGTTAACTGATTGGTTTCCTATATATGATTGGTTACGTAAGCCATGTTTGTTATGGATATGCTGTATTTGATTCATATATAGAATGATATTTTCTTCATAAAAATTATTTTATGTCACCAAATGGAAATTATTCTTGAATGGTTATGATAGGGAATTGAATCTCATTGTGTTCGTGGAGACAGTAATCCGTACGTACACACGAGTGAAAATATCATTTTATTGACAGAGAAATCGTATGTAATTGGATGTTATATCATATATAAAGAATCATAAACATGATAAATTTATTATTTACATCATTTATACTCATTATTATACCCATCCAAATGGTGAAGTGTTGAATGACAAAATGCACCACGAAGTAGATACAGTAAGTAGTACGTATGCATGTATGGTGACATTGTCATATATAGGATTGATCGAATAATGTATATAGTTGAACCATATTTATAATAACATCATAGTAAATAGAATATATTGGAGTTATTATTTTTTATTGGAAATAGCAATGAAATGTGAAGTGGGAGAAGAAAAGAAATCGAAAGAGGTAGCGAAATATTTTCGTATTCTTCGGGTGATTCTATTTGAGTTGATCAAAAGGTCTCTTTTGGATGGATTTATGATCAAAGAAATGGTTTCTTGGTTGCAGTGAGGGTATTTTGGAGGATATTTGGGAAGGGTTTGGCCAAGCCAAATGGTTTTTTAGGTGTGAAATTATGATAAGGGGAAGTACCCTTTTATAAGGGGGGTGACGGTCACTTTTGGAGAAGCTTGAAATATAATTTCATAATAAAATAATCATATGTGTCTAATGGCTCCAAAAGGAGTTATTTCGAGGTTAAGGTGGGTATGGGTCGAAAACCACCCTATTAATAGGTTTTATATATGTTTGAGTTTCCATATTAACTTTATCTTTTAGATTTTACTCTTAGTTAAATAGCTTGACTTTTACCTTATCTCTTTGTATTTTTATATTATATGGTTAATAAACTTACTATTAAATTTATAGAAAAACCAAAGTGGTTAATTAATGATACATATATTATTATATAAGTCTTCTGGACAATCATTTGATTTTATGAAATATTATATCAATTGCTAATATCTTATTTGTTTTAAAAACTCCATTACGTCAATTTGGACAATAATTGGAATTTGGTTTTTGTTAAAGTCATACCAACATGATTACTTTTTAAAACAATTAATTTAATCAACCTTAACATTTCATATTAAAGTATAAAATTTGTTTATCAAACCAAAACATTCATATTATATTTATTTTAATATTTATACTATCATTTATTTGATTGTTTCATTATAACAGAAAATAATGAATCATTATTGTGTCATATAACAATATATTTATTTTATGTGAAAGAAATATAAATATAATATCCTAATGTAGTAAATCCTTTTATATTTTTAATGACTATTTTTAGTCGAATTGATCAATTATTTAACCTCATATAAAAACTATTTTACAAAAAGATATTTTCTTTTGTTATTTTGTCCTTACATTAGATTATTTAATATAAAATGTAATTATCACTCTGATGTGGCTCTAGGGGGGTCCTAAAATCGACTCAAGGATGTCCATGGTCTGAAATGTATCTTCAAATATGGGTAAGACATTTTTTTGGGTAATTTAATATTATTATAATATTATTTTTATAACCTATTTTAGTAGATTTACTCCTTTAACCACGGTAAATAAAATATTTACTGAAGTAAATATTCATAATGTCTAAAAATAAAAGATACCTATTTAAACAATTTGGACATCCAGATTCCAAATGTGGAATCTATTTTTCCAAATTTGAAACACATAAGTAGAAGAAATAAATATTAAAATAATTCTCGTTATCAAAATAAAAAGTGTGTTTTTATGACATAAAAACGATCAAATGATTGATACTTGTTTTTGTCCAGTTTCATAGTGAGATTATATCTAATGACCTCAATGATATTAAATATTAAAACTATAATATAATGATACATAAAACAATTAAAATGTATAATTTAACAATATAAATTATTTCTATTAAATAATTTGTTTTTAATTATAATTTAGTATTTTTCACTATTCATCAAAAATCGAATGCTTTCAGAAAAGAACCAAAAATTCACCCTAAGATAATTTTTATATTCCAAATTCAAAAATGAACTAAATATTGAAAAATAAAATTTATAAAATTTTAAAAATTGGGTATTATTATTCATAATAGATAGTTTAATTGGTCGCGGTGTGTTAGAATCTCGATGTTGCGTACAATGCAAGCTATTTCATTATTCAAAGGGAAACATACCATGGATGAATGGGGTGTTATATGATAGGTTTGGATGAAATGTTTTTGAACCCATTTCTATCCGTGGGTTCTAATATGATAAATTATTTATCAACTTGTGGCATACGAATATATGCTTTTCATTATGGAAGGGATTTTAACTCTATCTCCCTCTACTATGTTAGGTAAATATTGTTATCTCATGTGATAAACTTGAGTATAATTATCAGTGATTCCATTTTTGTAATGTATTTTTTCTCTATGATGGTCTTGGTGGTGAACCATGACAACTAAGATTTTATGGTGAGTGAACATATTCCACTATGATAGTCTTTCTATGATCATTTACTACTAACTAAATTATTTAATATGCATAAGAGTACGTTAAAATTAAATGCAATTTAACTATATTATGATCTCATGGTTAATTTGAATTTATTTCTTTATCATTCATGTCTTATTGACTACCAAAATTTATGTTCTGAACTAAGATTCTAATCATTGATATAATGTTAATTTTTTTCAAAAGTTATGATCATATTATTATACCCTTATAATTATGTTAGGCTTATGTGACCATTGATATAAATATTTTTGACCCTTACCAAGCCTTTTATCCCACCCATTTCTTCTATTTCCTTTCCCCATGTTATAAAGGAAGGTATTAAATATGTTATCTATAATTTTGGGGATATATGTGATGAAATAAGTGGGAGATGATGTATATATTTTATGAACCTGTTTTATATCTCGCCACATATACAAATATTCTTGACCTGAACAATTTTGGAATGAATAAAAAATATTATACGATGAAAATACATCTATTAATATGTAATATCTATCTATGAAAATTATGAGTCACTGTAGATACCATATATATTACCTATATTACTGATAATATGACACAAAAAATGGGCTTGAATATCGACCAAATTTTTACAATATATTTAATGAAGTTAACCATTATGATTGGTTTTGATAAATATAAACTCAATAATAACAGAGTTCTCATTTTTTAATGAAATTTAGAAAATAACAGAATGCACACAAAATGTTTACATAGTTCTCCAGAAAAATTGGCTGAGTAAATCCACTATATTTTAAAGTCAAGTATGAGACATTAATTTATCACTAATACCATAAAGGAATTATAATGTGGTAAGATATAATCCTTGACCCTTGACTATTTCGCACCACCTAAATCTTTTGAGAGTTCTTTCTATTCAATCCTACTAGTTTGTAAAATGTATTTAATTGAGAAATGAAGCGATCACCATTAATCTCAAGGGTGAATCATCATCAAAATATGATCTTACCAAATACAACATTATATATAGACTGAATTAATGCTTCATCATCATCGAGAACCTGAAAACAACAATATATATCCTTAATACCTAATCATTAAACTTGAACTTATGCTTTCATATTTCCATCTATTTGATAATTATATTACATTTGTAAAAAAAATTCTTACCTTATATCTCAATAATAATTTTTCTAATCATCCCATTTTTAAATCACCATCCAATTATATGACTAATTAAATAATTATAAATAAATAAAATTCTATGAAAAATAGTACCAAATATGAATCATAAATTTATAATCTTTGTATAAATCATATGAATCAACACCTAAATTCATTTATTAATCTGATTGGTCACCCCCTACAATTTTCAATTATCATTTAATTACTCGGATGGATTATATCACCATAATCTCAGTTTCATAAAATTATATTATTATTCATAAACTCATATTTTGTAAATACCAAAATCATTTATCACCTTTGACAAGAACTTGATCATATGTGGACTTTTGTTAATTAAATATAATAACCAAAATGACAGTCTTGAATTACCATTTGTTGCCTAAAATCATAAAGAAATTTGAATCATTAATAAAAACATTAAAAGGAATAAATTTATTTCTCCCTATTTATAACACTGGATGGATCAGCTTTGTGATTCTAAGAAACCATATAGATTCCTAATTGATAAATCAAATATCATCTTATATGAAATATTATATATGTTCCAATTAATATTTCGTATAATTAAAACAATTTTTTTGATTCTTTAGTTAATCCTTTATATCATCTAAAATATTTTATGTACCATCTATGAGATATTATATATTGATAGTTTGAAGTTATGTAATGCTTGGAACCCTGAAATTTTTCTTACATATTATTAGAGATCTCTTCTATATTTTTTTGGATCCTTTAAAAAACTAGTTTGTAAGTTATAAAATATATTATCTATCATTGTATTGTTTTTTGAAGAATAGGGAAAATATTATATATCTATCACTTTTTAAAAATCTACATCACATATAATCTAGAATTACAAAACATAATGTTTATAATTCTCATAAGAATCCACTATCCAGCTCAAATCATATAAGATGATCTTAATCCACATCAAATAAACTAAAATAAATTCTTAACACATATTATATACTTCAATATTTTTTTGATAATAAATAAATCACCCATTAAAAAATTTCATGGGGTTTTCAAATATTTTTGTGCTTTTAATTTTGATTCAAACAACAAATAAGAAAAACAAGGTTATGTAATTGAATAAAAATTGTCATTTTTAGATTATGGAAAAAATTAAATAAAAATTATAACTACGAATACTGAATAATACTCAGGTAAATTCAATTTTATGGTAATTCATATGAAATTATAATATTATTTTTCACATCCTTTTCACATAGTAGTGAGACTCAATTTTATTACTCACAAATACCATTGATAAAACCCACATTTGATTAATAGAAAACAAAAATAAAATTAGGATATCAAATATTTATTTTATTTTTTGAATGAACTAAAACCTCAAATTAGTTGTTCAATTCATTGTGTTTTCTCATAAATTATTGATTTAGAGATAAATACTAAATCAATATTTTAAATGATTTTAAAATTACTCCCACCATAGATCAATCAAATTTTTAATTATTAGAGTCATATAATAAGTGATTAATTATGAAATTATATGAATAAATCAAATATGTTTAATGATATAAAATGTGATGATCACCAAATCAACTTCTCAGTTCCACAAAATGCATAACTGATAAATAAAAATATAAAAAACATAAAACTATATATTAAAAAATTATTTCATCATTTTTAATTACACAACATGATCAAAAATCATTTAAATTAGTGTTTATAAATATTTAGGGAAATAAATATAAAAATTAGAGTATGAAAATGATTCCAAAAAATTAATTACATAATGAAACTAGATAAATATTCCTAAAATATTATTCCCTTAGGGAAAATCCCTTATTTATTAGTTCTGAAATATTTTTTTAAGAACAAGATCATTTTACATGAATATGTAGTGACTTGGGTGAATATATCATTTAGTTAATGAATTTTACTATTTATTTTATATTTTAAACTATGCTTCATAAACTAGGGATTTTGAGTTAAACATGTGATCTTTAACTCCATGACCTCAATTTAACTTTCTCCCATCATCATTATGATCCACATTATAGAAACATTATGATGTTTAATAATTTCATTATATAGCACTTTATGGGAATATTTTCTACTCATAAAAAATATTAAAGTAAGGTATGTGTGAATTTAATCACCTTCATGGAAAGAGAATATAATTACATGTCTTATATATAATTATAAAATATCATAGATTCATCCTTTTAATATAGTCCTTAGTTTCCAGATGATGAGAGTTTATTTGATATGTTACATTATCTTTCAATATAGATATATCATATTATATGAAAACATTTCTCCCAGTTTTCCATTATTGTTTTTCATTTATTATATAGAGAAATTTTATATCATGAAATACCAACACCCATATCTTTAGTGATGATTTTGGTCAATCATAAAATATATGAGGCACCTTACCATTGATTTTAGACAGTTTAATAATGGTTTTATATTGATTATTTCTTATATATATTTAACATCCTAAATTACGTATGAAAATAACCTCAAGTTGTAGAGAACGATCAACATCATGTGAAATATTATTCACCCACTCAAAATAAAGAATAAAAGATATAATATAACATGTCTATGTTATCTCGTTTTATGGGAGTTAGAATAATTTACTAAATCAAGTCATAAGTTTTGATAGTTTATGATACCATACATGAACATAAAAATTAATTATTTCAGTGGTAGTGTAGCAACCCAAATTATTCGTTTTGTGATTCATGTATAATTTTTTATTTACAATTTATTTATTTCTATAATAGAGTGGATTAATTAATTTTCCATATCTTGATATCTCAAAAAAATAAAATTATTCTGATTTCCTCAGGATTTGGTGTTCACCCTTTGCTTAATTTTTCATGACCCTCCAAGCAGGTCCATCAATAAGCCATATTTAGTATTTATAAAAAATATAAATATTTATTCTACATAATTGAAGTTTATTATCTCCTAACCAAAATTTAATTAGTATATTTATTTGTAAAGGGTGTTTTCAAAATGTGGTATTTTACCTACACTGTGTATAAATCACATCATCTGGTACTAGGTGGTTGAACGACCATTTTCAGGTATTTCGATATTTTGATTAATTGAACTCTTATCATTCTACATGTATTGTAATATAATATAATCCAATTGTTATACAATAACAAAACATGAAGAAATTTTATATTTGTATGATTTTGGAAATGGTGGTAATTCTTCAATGTGGAGACGGATTCGTTGGGCATCGATGAAGAATATATTTGTGGAAAACGAATTGAGAGGATTTGGTGTTTACAACATCATGGTAGGGATTTTATCATTTCATTAACACAATTCATCACATATTAAAATATTTCTTAAATAAATTAGTTTCTTTTCAAAAATTATTATTATTATTATTATCATAATAAAATTGATGATCAAAAGATTAATATTTAAATATAATATCCTTTTACAGATATTTTCACTCATTTCACACATAAAAATTTAATTTAATTTTTCAAATATTTTTTCCACATTCCCTATTAATTGATAATTTATTTTTACATATTTATTAATAGGTTTTAATATATAATATATTTAATACAACTTAAAAATGTTCTAATATCATGAAACATGGAATTATTTTTTTACTGCTAAATTCTAATTATGTGATGGCAATTAATCATATTTAATGTTATTATTATTATTGTATTAAGTAATTGTTTTATTATAGTTTATAATGATTATTTATTCATTAATCCTCAATATTTTCAAATAAATTATTCTATTCTTTTGTTCTTAAATGAATGTGAATGGTAACTCATTTTTTGGTGGTTGGGCCTTGTAGTGACAACAATTCTTTAACAAGATAACTAATACCATTCTCAATTTGGATCAATAATAAAAATGTGACATACTGATGAAGGATGGTTTGAATTAACAAACCTATATGGGACTATGTTAGAGAGACTAGGATATGTGTGAGGGGTATGGGGTGTGGATTCAATAGAGGGTGGATAAAAATGAGTGGAAAAATGATAAAAAGATAATAATGCCCCAACAATATGAGATAGTAAATTCTATTACATCAGGATTGACTTGAATCAATGGGATGAACAGCGGTGAAGTCTAAAATGGATTTTATAGTGTAAAACATGAGTTATTATGTATTCCATATCATAAAATTGTTAGTACACATTGAGTTTTCTTTCATACACCTTGTAGTATAATACACATCCTATGGTACTAGGCCTTACGAATTTTTATAAATTCATATAGAGGGTGTGAAGTTAGTTCTAATTCCATGTATTTAAAAACAATGAGCCTCCACTTGTTCCAAATTACATTCAAGGTCAATGTGCTAGACACTCACATTGTGTGTCCCATTAATTACACTATTTTATTATGAATAGATGACGTGATATATACTAAGACTAGCTAATGTGTAACAGTGTTATATCATAGGTCTTATACCCAATTAGGATATACAATATATGAATATAACCTAACACAAATGGTCTGGTGATAGAATACATTCTATTTGACCAGAAGTATGTGTCTTGTACCTACATAATGTTCCTCGACATGTACTAATAATACCTAACTTGATAGAAAAAGGATGTTGCACACACCATGTTCAATTATAAAAATTCCTTTTTGGATGGTTTAAGAAAAGTTTTAATTATGATGACTTATGTTTATTAATTGAAAATACCTAAAAAAACGTTTATTTCATATATTTTGTCATTTATTGTTCCCTGATTAGTATATTCTCTTAAATTCTCACCCGTGATTGAGAATTATGAAGTTAATAGGTTTTCTAAGAGAATGTTTCCATTTAGATAGAAATAATGAATGTTTAATCACTGTTGAGGGTTATTTCTTGTGATTTTACAATATATGGTGATACTATATTTCATGATACTCTATTCGAATACATGAGAGGTATTCTGTGGATATGATGGGGTTGACAACCCCATGATTTTTTAGGATATTGTTTTTCTACAATATATAAATTAAAAATTCAATTACCCCCGCACAAATAAAAGGATTCTTATATATAATTATTAAAGTTTTGGAAACCTATTTAAGAAAGAATTTGGTAACCAATTGATCCAAAAAATGTATATCCCCTATACTATATCTTGAGTCAGCACTCGCTAACATTATACAGAGTGAATCCCCAACTTATAGAGATTGATTATCATCTATTGATTTTTTCTATGCGTTATTAATATTTGTATGGATTAATTTAACTACCTGACCCATTCAAATTCTTTAGAAATTGTTATTTGTCCTCCATAGACACTATCAACCCATTCAGTTGTCATACATACACCTTTGAGGTGTGGGTCCCCTATTATGATTTTTCTGATATGGAAATGAAGTTTGAATAAGAATCAATGAAGACATGACAGTATACTTATATGAAATTTAGAAAATATTTTATTAAAATAAATAACTAGGACATAATTTTTTTAGAGTTTTATATAATTAGTGTAGAACATTAACTAACAAATCCCTTCCCTTTTTCAATTAATAGACATTTTTCACAATATAATAAGCATCGTAATACATATTAACTATTTTAAATCTCCCCATAATTTGATACAAAATATGATTATGTAGAAATGATATTTTTAATAAATTATATCATTATTTGGGTAAAAGAAATATATGAATGGGTGAACTCAAATAGTCAGTATGGGAAAATGCAACAATAACAATCAAAGATCATACGTGACTATAAGATAATCATATGGGTATTATAAATAAGCATGAAACATGAAAAAAAGTATATAATTAATATAAAATTTAAATTGGATCACGAGATAAGAATTATTGTAGGATTATTTAGAATATGGAAACATATATCAAATATTTTTTTATCTTAGTATTGTGAAAACAACACAACTCATGTCATAATTAACATGTGTTAGGGTTCACTCCCAATAATATCATCATATAATGGACAATGTTCTAGGGTAGATTTTGTTTAATTCCTAATCCTATACATAACAGACCATGACATATAATTCATGACCCAATATATTAGAGGGAAATATAACTTATGGATAACCCATCACATCATATTATGTACATGCATAATTGCGCCACCTATAATACATTAATAATTTTGTGAATCAAATATTAAACCATGAAAGGAATGAGTGTAATGATTATTTAAGAAAAAACCTAAACATTAATGAGTTGTATCATGTATGGCTGAATTTAAAACATATAATAGTTAACAAAAGAAATATATAAGGATAAAGAATTTGATGAAATAACATATGTGTAAAAAGAAACTCTTCAAATATTACCACATAAGATATTATAAATATGTTATATTTGAAACCATTATTTTAATTAGTCAAAAAAATAATATATTATCATTAGAATTATATTTTAAAAAAATAAGAATAAATATCATTCTCGTAGTCACTTTTGATGAAAATACAAAATTGGATGTAAAAATATAAATAAGTTTTAAGAAAACACATTTATTATTTTCATAAAATAAGATCGTATGAATAATTTCCATAATTAATTTTTAAAAATTTGAATGGATATGTTTCCTAAAAAATAATTTTTAAAATAAAATTTCAATCACTGTTACTTAAAACTTACAAAACAGGTTTTTTATTGGATGTATAGAGTGAAACACTAACCATTGATTATGAAGTGGATGTAAAAACTAATTTATATATATTTATTTTAAAACGACATAATAAAATTAATAAATTTTTATTAAATATTTTTGGGATTAGTAAGAATGGAATAGGAAATAATCAATGATTTTAATTGCAAATATTATGGATATATATTGGAAAAAAATGAAAATAGATTCATAGATAATAAATAATAATTTAAGAGGATGTGAAATATTCATAATGCATTTTTTTAAGAATTAATAGAATTCAAAAATAACGATAAATTTTTACCAAAATTTATTTCTACATATATGAATATGTAATTCCATATGAATTGAAAGATGAATCATAAGGAGAAACAATTCCACTTAGGAAAGTAGTCAGTGCAATGAAAAACCCATTAAATTTTATAGAAGGTATCAATCATTTAATGACATAAGGAAGAAAATTAAAAAACATTAATCATCCATTATCAAAAAAAAATTCATATATTTTATGTCCACTATATGTTTACTCACCATAAAAAAATTGAGGTGCTTAATATTAAAATAAAACATAATAAATTTTGATAAAGATGGAATCCCTTATAGGTTTTAACTTTTTTAGTCAAAATCCCATGAGTCAAATAAAAATTTATATGAATAACGAATATCATGAAATAAATTATAATAATGATTCAAAATATTAATTCTATATAGATTAAACATTCCAAATAAAACATTTCATAATTTAATAAATATGTGTCAACGGGTTGATAGTTGACATAAGAAAAACACTTTGTGGTCTGAATTATTTTTCAGTTAGGTTAAAAAGTATAATTATAAAAACCAAAATATCAATGATTAAATATAATAAAATATATTTATTATTGATAATAAATAAATTTTGAAAAGTAGAGTTCAGTATGAAATATTTTAACTCAATGGTGGAAAATCGTGTTAGCACAAACCCTTACATTTTTCCTGATATATTTTTTTAATTAACCAAACTTCCAATATAATAAAATAATTATTATAAGGAAATTTATTGTCAGAAATATTTTTATGTAATTATTTTTATAAAATAAATTTAGTATCATTTTTATTTATTTTAATATAACTTCAGCTTTCATGGGTTGCTTGGGATGTTCAGTTAATTCTTCATTATTTTCATATGCTTGTTAAACATAGTCAAAAAAGTTTTAAAATAAATTAAAAATATAAAAAATAATATAATTTTAATTAAAATTAGAGATATATATATATGTTAAATTAATTTTAAAATACATTTACATTGGGTGGTGATGAAAAATAAATCCATCGCTCATGGGGATGATAGTTCACATGTACACAAGATTAACGTTTCTATTTCTAAATGAACGATAGGTAATTATGGTTTCTTTTAAGATTAAATTTCATAATAAATGATATAATATAAATATAATATTTATCTATCAATATTGTAAATAAAAACAACCATGATAGGTGATTATGAAAATACTAGATGTTGATTCATGGAGGTGATAGTATACTCACATGAGCTAATGAGGATTCTCTTTTTATTAATGGATATAAATGAATAAATAATTGCTGATCCATTAATATAATATACTCTATGTATACAAATTATACAAATTTTGTTATATTTTTAGAGAGATAAGTGGTTATAAATGGTAATATTAAGAAAAAATGATTATATATGTAATACTGAAGTCGATAGGTTGAGTATTCTCTTAGAAATCTCATTTAAAATGGAGGACTTTAGCTAACTAATAATAAAAATATGCTTAAGGAAGTATGATAGGTTTATGTGAGGGAAAAATTTAATAAATTTATAAATAAATTACATAGGAAATTTATATCATTATGTGGTGGAAGGATCCCCTATTATAACTGCAGAGTATAAAAAATTTGTAAGCACCCTTTACATTTTCAATAATGTAATGTTGTTATTTATGGGAAAAATAATTAGACCTCATAAATCCATTTGGGATCATTTTTAGAACATTTTCTATAATTTCATCCTATAATGTTTATTTATATCATTTTTATATTTACCAGGGTAATGAATTATCATCCATAGTAATTGATTTTATAATCAAAACAATAAACATTAAATTTTCCCCAATTTTTTTTTATATTTACTTATAAAATAATTTTATTAAACAAATTATTTAATGGTTTGAAACATTGTTTTCTAAATACACACACATAGTGCGTGAGAACTGTTGTAAGAAAATTTTCATTTGTAAGGTAAAATATTAAATGTAGGATAACATTACCATTGCTATTTATTTTAAAGAAATGCATTGGTTTATTAAAAATAAAATAAAATTTATCTTCCTTTAAAGTCAATTCAAAACCAAATTTTACCAAAATATGATTAATTAAATGAAATGATAAAAATAGTATTTCCTATTATAATTACAATATTATTTTTTTTATATGGTTAAACAAAGACATTAAAAATTAAAAAGAATAAATTTAAAATGACAATTTTATTACTTAAACACATTTCAATTAAAATATATTATAAAATTATATGTCTAACTTTTATACAAATAAATTTATAAAATTCATTGCTTGGGAAAAAATTATATTACCTATTATTAACATAAAAATCAATTATTCTAGAAAATTAAAATAACTCTATAGTAAGATATTTTTAAAATTATAAATAAAATTAAAATTATTTTAATCTAATTTATATTCTATAATTTGTACAATTATTTTTTAATTATAAAATATAATTAAATATATTTTTATTGAAAAAAATTATTTTTCTTTAAATGTGTAAATTCAAAATAATAAAAAAATGCATCTCATAAATAAGCTATTTGATAAATATTTACAAAATTATATAATGATACTTCCTAGTTAAATTTTACCTCTTTCTCTATTGGTATGATCTACTTATAGGGTATGCACTTGTGGTTGATGAGGGTGGTAATTCCGGTTACATTGATCTCATGGAATTTTATATGTTCATGAATTTATATCACATAAACCATTTCTCAATCCTTAACTATTAATATTTATCATGGTGTTGGTCTAGGTAAATCCCTAATAAATATGATAAATTTATAATCATAGATAGATGATCTTTATAATGAATTCTTCCACAACATGATGCCATTTCTTTCACCCATATACATCAAAATAGGGTTAGTTACTTTTATGCGGATTAACTTAATGAATACATTATAATGAGAAAATTTTATTTTAGGATTCTATTTTAGGATTTTATTGTTTAATTTCTATTCACGTTTTTTTATATAAAAATCTATTAAAATAATGACTTTTATGTATAAAACATAGTAAAATCACAAGGAATTACATTCTCCAAGAAAAATAAATTGCATCCTCGTGATTTTCAAACACACATGATATGAGTAACATACATTTTTAGATATTAAGTAACCATACAATGGTAGTTCATCATGGGTTTATTTACTTTATGATGTGATATTTCCCAATACACACATTTTTATTATCCCTTGTTAAAAATATCTACTCCCTTCCTAATAAAATCATAAAAATATGTAAATTTAACAAACCATGAAAAAGATACATTTATTATTGTAATAATAATAATATCACCATAAATTTATTTATTAATAAATATATCATATGTTAAAACATACATTACACTATGTATAGTAAAATATATCATGAAAATTCACTTTTTTACTTAATAATTAGTTTTGTATGATCTTACTTGTTAAAATGTTCTAAGAAACTTTTACTTCCTTTTTTCCTCATTAGCCCTCATATAAGGGAATTGATTTTGATAATGTAAATATTCATTTCAATTTAAGTAAAATAATTTTATGGATTCCCTATTTCCCTGACACCATTGATTTATATATTCTCCATCACATAATTGTATCCTCAACAAATCGCATTAAGTGGATTTCCCCCAATCTTTTTTCTGCATTTTCTAATATGAATAGAATTGAATACTTTTTACATACATATACTTATAACATGAACTGAAAAAATAATCCATCCTTTTTTTCTTTGTAGTGTTTGGGAATTCATATTTTTTCCTATTTGTAGTCATATTTCGTGATAACATCTTCGACATATTAAGAATATGTCTCAATCCAACACTTAATATGATGAATTTTTTGTTGAGGTCACTCATGTATTGTACCTTATACTCATTATTCCATCTAGGGCTAGCCATTACTATATCCAAAATGGGATAACATGAGTGATGAAAAATTACAATTATAGTATTTTCGTCATTAATATCCATGGGATAATCTAAACATAAGGCTTCCTACATTATTATTCTATCATGTTAAATTATTTTTATTTTATTTTAACTTATATCACTATTAGTTGAAGATATATCATCCTTTATTCAACGTACATTACATTATAATATGTTATATTATAATTCAGAACATAATTCCTTAAAATATATTTGGACTTTGTTCTATACAGTTGTTCATAAAGAGCATATGAACAACCAAAGAAGATTTATCAGGAGTGTCAAACCATTTTTGTACATAGTCCTCCATTTCATGAACCATGTTAAGATAAAATGTATTAAAAATATACAATTATTTGGCTAATTACTACAAGATATGTCTATTCTATATCCTCTACCTACGTGTAGCATCCAGAAAGGGATGTTATTACTTGGAAAATAATATACTCATGAATTTCCTAAATTTTAAGATGTTATCTAATATATAGAATTATTTATAGGGTTTCCCTAGTTTTATCCCATAATAATCCCAAATATTTCAAACATTACATAAAAAATGATAATTTATTCCTTGTAAATTTGTATCAATTTTATATTATCAACCCTTAAAATATAATCAACTAATATCCTAACCACTAATGTTATCTAAACCCATATTTTTTCTTAACTATGACACTATAGGATGTGACTATATAACCACATGAATTAAAGAAATTTTTATATTAAAATACATAAATAATATCTTTTAGGTTTATTGGTTTAGGGGATTATGGAAAACATTTATCTAATAAAACAAATTCATTTTTAAACTAAAACTTATTTTAAAACAATATAGGAAAAATATTAATTAAAAAAAATCTTCAATATCTCCCTAAAAGTTTCTAAAAACTATAATAATCTATGAATAATACAAGAATTTCTTTCCATGTTTACATCGGGGAATGGAAACATAAGAAGGTATGCTCTCAAATTCTCACTAATGGAAACCATAATCAACAAAAAACAAATAACATATGTTATCATATTATAAAGATATGTGTGTGAGAAAATATGAAGGGTAAAATAACATAACATATAGAATTTGTACCCAAAAAAACATGGATCCAATTATAATATTGTGATCTATTATCATAATGAAATTAATGCCAATGGATCTTAGCATTGTAACATTGTGACCCAAGTATAGTTCATGTCATCATTAATATAAGTTGTGGTTCACTCCCAAGACCATCACACATAATAGACAAAGTCCCATGGTGGATTAGTATATTACCCCCAATCAAACACATACCATTTTATGAGATTCTATGCATACATTACTCATTGAGAGGAATATATATTTCTGATCCCCCCATCATAACATATTTTTACATATATACATTTTCCAAATATAAAACATTGATAATTTCAATAAGAAAGATTAACCCAAGAGTGAAATGAATCACATGATTAACTATATAAAACATTATCATAATTCATATTGAGGGGTAAGGTGGATTGTTTCAAAAAAATATACCCATAGTTGATAATGAAAACATAGAAATGCGTTTTCATAGATGGAAGAACAACCTTTGAAAAATATTCCTTCAAATGTTACCAAAAGATAGATTAAGAATTGGTGTTACATGAAACCATGAGATTAGTTCCTTAAAAAATAAATAGTATCATTTATATCAGATTGGAAATCAAGAAACATAAATCACATGAAAGTATTTAATTTTTAAAGGGACAATATATGTTTCATAAAAATTGTAATATTGTTTTTAGAAAAAAAATTTAACATTACCATAAAAGATTATGTTTTGTCGCATATTCAAAAGTAATTTTCAAAGAGGTGATGTGATATCCTTTCAAAAATTTTATTCTAAAATGACATCTTAATAATAAAGAATTTAAAGTTAACTAAATTTCATTGTTGAGGATTTATATTATGAGAGAAAAATATTTGATTATTAATATGAAGAAAATCCCCAATTTATATCATTATTGAAGAACCATAGTATGAAAAAAAACAACAAAATATTTTTGTAATGGTATACGTAACATTACATATGGAATAGGAAATTAAATATTCTTGGTATTAAAAAAATTAACAGAAAACGTTTGTGAATATAGGAAAACATGGACATAGATGATAGTGTCATTTAACAGAATGTGAATTATTTTAAAAATAGTAAACATTTTCTAGAAAGAATAAAAATAATTAGTAAGGATTATTTTGAGTGAAAAATAATTTCCAAATATATAAATTGTTTATATTATATGAAATTATATTCAATGATCAAGGAGAAACATTATGACTCATGAAAGTCAGAAATTTTATCAAAGAACCCTTATATTTTATAGTTGATATATATCATAATCCTATGAAGGGAAGAGAATGAATAAATTTGAAGATCCCATGATCATGCATAATTTATGATATTATAACTCAATGTGTAGTAGTTACACAATAAAAGATAATATCCATGTATAATTTAGAGACATTTCTCAATGAATGGATATATAAACACAAACCATTATAGCTTTTGATGATTATGAGTGAAACCCAAATGAGAGAAACAAAATTTAATATATCATTTAATATCACAAAATATTATATAATAATTATTTAAAATTTTAAATGGTTTTATATATTCCTTTCCAATGAAAACATAGTATATAATAAAAAATATATCTCATTAGGGAGAAAATTGTGATAAGAAACCCTTAAAATTTACATAATATTTAAGGAGTCAGTATAATGGAAATGAGTTTATAAGGAAGAATTATAAAAATATAAAAAATTAGTAAATAAATTAAAATTTATAAATTAGTTTTGATAAATAAAACATAGAATAATAGAGATCACTAAGCATGTATTCTTCTCAATTGATTAAAATTGAGTTAGAACAACCACATACATTGTTCACGATTCATTCTAAACATGTGCCTAACATCCTAAATCAAAAAATTATTTTATTCCTTTTAAAAAAAAATTATGCATTTAATTTAGTATGGTCCATTTATTATTATTTTTTATTAAATTTAATATATTATCTACTTACGTCGGTTACTTGGGGCTATCCTGTTACTTCATTTTTAATTCATTATGCATATTGATCAAGGTCAAAAGTACTGTCAAATAGATTCATAATATATAAAATATTAATATTATAATTAATAAATATTATATATATATGAAATATATTTTTAAATACTTTTATTCTTAGTAATGACCAAAAATGAAATTTATCACTCTTGGAGGAGGTAGTCTGTATGTACACATGATTAACGTTTCTATTTCTCAATGAAAGAGAGATAATTATGGAATATTGTGACATGAAATTTCATAATCACATTTTCATATAGATATCATATTTATTTGTTGATACTTCAATTAAAACCAACCATGAGAGGCTCTTTTGAAAAATGGATGATGTTGATTCATAGAGGTAGTAGCTTATCTGCATGCACTAAACACGATATTGTTTTTTAGCTATTATAGATGAATAAATAATGGTAATTTCATTCATATGAAACTATCAAAGAATAATAATAATAATAATATATTTGTATTTTTATGTATAAAATATTTCAGAAAGAGGAATAATGATAATATAATATTAATGGGTAATACATACATCGAGATCTTGATGTTTCAAATAGAAATATCCTTCGAAATGGATGCCTTAAGACAGGTAATGATAAGTAGAGGCTTTATGAAGTGTGATAGATTTATAGAAGGAATCAAATAATATTTTTTAAAGAAATTTGATAAGAATTGGGTAACTTTATTTGGTGTAAAAATCCGCTTCTATAAGTGAAGATGGTTGAAATTTTGGAATCTCCCTTTAAATTTTCTATAATGTAAAACTATTATTCTTGTGTGTAAGGATAAAAATGGGAAAATATATAATGTTTATGTGATGTTTGGTAAAGACAGATTTAAATGTTCCATTTAGAATCATATTTCATTTCAATTTCTCTTATTAAATTAATTTATACCATTTTTACTTTTATAGGGTAATAAATTTTAATGCTCAGTAATTAATTTTATTATGAAAAAATTTATAAATAAAAATTTTACCTAATTAAAAAATTTAAATTCAGAAATTCTAAAATTATTTAGTCATATAATAATTTGGATTGTTTAAAATAATAATTTTAATATAAACTCATATAATGCATTAAACGGGTTTTAGGAAAAGTGTTTTTTTATATGAAAATTTATATATGGTTAAAATTATCATTTGTTTTTTATTTTGAAAACCAAAATTGCTATATTATAATAAAAAATATAATTCATATGGATTATAAATGATAAGAATATATAATATTCCCCAAAAAAATTTAATTAAATGAAAAGATTAAAATTATTTCTTTTTTTAATAATTCAACTACTATTTTTGTATTATAATGTTAAACATTAGTTTTATAAAATAAAAAATTATTTAAATGTTACAAATTTAATACATAAATAAATATAAATAGAGAGTTTTTATAAAATAATAATTCTCAATTTTACATTGATAATGTAATGAATGTTTTTATCTTAGAAAAAAAATCTATTGTTTCATTATTTATCTAGAAATCAATTATTTTAGAAAACTAAAAATACCTATACTAATATAATTTTCATATTCTATATCCAAAATGAAATTTTTTAACTAATTCATATTCTAATGTTTGTAAATTTATTTTTAATATATTAAATATAATGAAAAATACTTTTATATAAAAAAATTCTTTTACTTATAAATTCTAATTGAGAAATATGAAAAATTTGTGTTGTAAATAACTTATTACATCAATAATTTCAAATTTATATGATCATAATTATTAGTTGTATTTACCCTCATTATATTCATGCATGATATATAACTACGGTATCCTATAGTGGCATTTGAGTATAGTTAATCATATAGCATATATCATGTGGAAATTTCGAACAGTTTGAATTTCGCTCACTTATGATATACCTCATACCATAATTTTTTGAATTAATCTTGTTCTTTATCTATAAAATATACTAAAAAACCATACCTCCATTCCAATATCATTCAAATGAGATTTTTAAAAAAGACATTAACTATTATATTCTATTTTTTCCATTCATGGATTTTCTTATATTGATAATTCCGTTTAAATCAACTAATTCAACAGGTATATTCAATAGTAAAATTTTATTTTAATATATCATAGTTTCATTTTAGTTTATTGACTATTTTATAACAATAGTTTAATATAATATATTTTTATGAGCAATAATTAGTGAAATCATGGGTAATTATAGTAGTAGTCATTATATTTTTGGTGATGAGTTATAAAAAATATATATGGTTTATAGTAGATTATGAAAAAAAAATCCATTGACAGTCAACTTTGTACATGGATTTTGACTTTTTTTAAGACATTCAATATTCTATATATTTATTGATTCTCATGAAATATGACTATTGTGAAGATTATTTGTGATTATTTGGATACTTTTCTATATGTGGTTGTCCTAAACATTGATCATATATGGTAATTTTGTCTAACTATATATTTTGAATTGTTTATTCATTTAATGAATCTTTTTTTACATATTTTTTCTCTTTTCAATGTGTATTACTGTATATGCGTATACTCACCCCTAACTAACCCATATATCCACATGTGATGTCTCTGTATTGAAAAAGTACATTTTTTTAGTGATTTGAATCATGTGGTGCTAATAGATCATAGTTGAGTTTGATTCCTTAATAGGATTGGTAGATCATGGAAATTTCGATTTTTAGTGGTGAGTTCCTTGTGATATTTCATATAGTTTGGAGGTGATTCCCCAGTTTGTATATTTTTTGTTTAAGGTGAATTATAATTAATAATGGTTATTGGTTAGGGATTTTCCTAGGGATATTTCATAATATATTTATTTTAATTCATGAATTGGAGATATATTTCAATTATTTATATAGATTAAAGGTTGTTATTTGAAATTTATTATGTATATAAGTTGGATAAATGTTCTAGGTTGGTATATATTTTGTATTCCCTTTTAGGTTCAATCATTTTGAATATAATAACAATTAGTATCCTTATTAGTGGTATGCATTTGGCAAAACACTTGGCATAAGGGCAGTTTAGGTGTCCTATTAGTGGTTCAGGCCATGTTAGAATAGTATCAGTTAATTTTGAGTACAAAGATGAATTTAATAGATATTTTTCTTGTAATCATTGGTTTAGGAATTTAGAGTAGTGTATATAATTGTCTTTTGAGTTTTTTTATTATACATTAGAACTCAACATATGTGTGGCGAAAGAAAAGATTCAATATTCTATGTCTTGGATAAGCTATTAGTAAATCCAAAACTAAAAATAATTCTTTTTATAGTATAATTATGATGGTACATGTATAATATTTTGGCTATTCATGACCTTTTATATCATACTTTTGTATTCTCACCCAAATAACCAAATATTCCCTAGTTTCCAATGGTTCATCCTACCATATAAAGGAAATGACCCACATAATTGTAGCTCATATTCATAGGCAAGGATGTGATGACCCACAATAGTTCTTGGGCATCCCACCATTGGTCAGTTTAGTGATATTGAACTGATATTTGGATTTTATAGGGTGGTGTCTTCTCCACATGTGTAGAGGGTAGATATTGAAATTTTTTGTGGATGAGTATACATTATTATTGAGGGGATGGTAGTTCTCTATGAAGATGAGACTACCTATTGGATGACTATGTTGTGTGTCTAGTTGTGAGAGGCACCTAAGATTCATGGAAAGTCGAATATTTATACAAGGGGTACTGGATAAATTCTATAACTCTCCATTCCTATTGTGTTTGGGAAGTCAAATACTAAATAATTATTCTTTCATTATGTTCCATATAGATAAAAGTTATCCTTTAGTTGACATTTTCAGACTAAAAGTCATGATAAGACTGTTCTATCATGATTAGAGTTTGGTCTCCTTACCAAATGTCCATATATTTTTTGGATGATATGATTTCATGAGGTTTTAGACACTATATAGCATATAAATATTATTTTTGAGTTATCATAGGGGTTTGTAAGAATCATGGGTACTCCTTCAACATGAGTAATTGAATATTTCTTTAGGATTATTAGTTTGATAGGAGATTTTATATTGAATATTTTAGGTTGATTTGTGCGTTTATGAATATCCGTCAAACCAGTTTCCTTATGTTATTTTTAGTAGTTATGTCTTTCCCAGAAGAAGGAAACCTTGTAATATAAGAAGCCCTAATATTTTTCTCAATAAATCTATATTGGAAACATAGATGGGAAATAAATTAATGGCATATTAAAAAAATGCAAATTCTCTTTTTTATTCATGATGATAAACCAAGAGATGATTAATATTAAGGGAATTGTGGTATAAGAGAATATAGTAGCGAGAGAAGCTTAGATACACTCCATCTGTCACTATACATTTATGGTTCATGAAAATAATAGTACATAGACATAATTAGCATAGTAAAAATTCACTCAATAAATTTCTATGGTTAGAAAACATCTGATATAGTTTATGTTATAAATTGTATCCTATATTCATAGAATGTCATAATTTTTGACTCAGTTGCATGAAATCTATCCTACACTATCTAATATAATTTTTTGGATTCTAGTGGAGGCTTAATATTGGCCTTCATTTCATATAATGTTTTCACTAATGTTGATCATTTTCACTTGAACCTTTTAAAAATGTGATTTTTTCCTTGTTAATGGGGTTCCTTCATGTTGAAATAATAATGTAATGCCTCATACTTGGTTTAATAAGATTTTTCACAATTCACCATAGGTTACATGAAGTTTTGTAGACGAGTTAAGTGTCTTCTAAAAAATTGAGTAAGACATGATCATATAATATAATGAGGTTTCCCTTTTTAAGTAATTGTCCATTGAATTTCATTCATGGTTTTACTGATACATGTTACTGGTTATTGATTTTCCTATATATTTTCAATAATATTATTATACAGTTTTAAAACTTTTTGAAATATAGTTTTGTCACTCTCAATGAGAGGTATATGAATAATAGAATGGATTATGATGATATTCTACATATTCGTGATAGATTTATTTTATCTTTACAGTCAAGATATGTTTATTACATGGGATTTATTTGTTATTTCAAAGAGAAAATTAGGATCTAGGTGGTGGAATTGGGGTGATAAATGAACCTTATATGTTCATTAATAATGTAGACTGTTGGGTTTATATTAATTTATTATAAGATCAGTCGATCTAAATTGGAGGGTGATCATTTTATATGTTTAGTTTTGATGTATAGTTTTCTTTGAGAGAAAAAGTGGAAAATATAATCTTGTAAAATATGTTCTATATGTAATAATTTAACCCCTTATGGTTATATTTTCTTATAAAGGAGGTGTAATAGTTATTATTGGTAGTGGCTAGGTTTATGATGTCTTATTAAATCAAACTTCTGCAATGACAGCATGGTGCATGATTTCCTATTAGGAATAATTTTTCTCAATTGATATAGGAGTGTTCTAAAAAGAATTATTTGATATGTTAGTTAATTTTAAAAGAGATATATGGGTTATATATTTCATTGGTCCTTCCCCACAAACATTAATGTGTAAGGAAGGTGTGATGTGGAAGCATTGTTTATGGGATCCTGTGTGACTAGATATTTTTATGAAGTGAATATAATATATTATCCTCATAGTGGGGGGAACATTACCCTTATACAAATTATGGATAATATAAATTTTATAATCTTCATCATTAGTGTTAATATGGGATGTTTTGAACTATGTTCCCCAATATGGTGTAAGACCATGGTGGTTTATGACTATCAATATTATTATCGTTATTACCTGATAATATTTATATGATGACTGATGTTTTCTCAATATATTGAGGAATCTATTTCGAAGATTCTGTTAGATATTATTTAAATTGTCTAGTTTTATTAACATTATATGAGTTAATATGAATCATTGGTGAGAAAAAATTAACAGACATGACTAATTGAGTCATGAACTAGTTGATTCTTTATTCATTGTATCACAAAATAGTTTATTACAATTTTTTTTGGGATTTTATGAATTAAAAAAAACTCTGTGAATTTCCTAAAAAACCCATGATGGATTCATTATGAAATATATATTTAATTCACATAGAGGATGATTTCATAGGGAATACTTTGTTCTTATTATGAAGTTTCATGGGTTTGTGTTTAATGATGGGGAAAAAGGACATGTATGTGAGGTTAACCTATTAAAACGTTGATGTTGTTTGATTTAATGGTTTTTAGTTTCTATTTTTTTGACACAAGGAATAATGTCCTATGTATGGATGTCATTGGATAGAGGATATTCACTAATGTAAATAATTAATTACTATATACTGAATCCAAAACTCTATAAGCATAACGAGTACGCTTGAATGGGTCAAGACATGTGTAGTATAGTTTAGTGTCTTATGACTATGACATATGAGCTGATAAAGATGAGAGAAGGATATAACAACTGGGTCCTAGTGACAGCACAGACACCCAACCTTAACATGGTTGTCAGGTCCTGGCCCACCAGGTACCACCAATTTCCCCACAATCACATGGTCCGCACCCTCGGGCCCAACCACATACCTGAATGGGTCATCTGAATAATTATTGTTCCCACCGGCAAGCACATGTATTTCTTAGGGTTCCTTGTCCCCACTCACACACACCCTGGGAAACTTTCTAGAAGGTTACCCATCCTGATCCCTCATCTAGGCCAAAAATGCTTAACTATGGCATTATAATATGTTGGGATCCCCAAAATAAAGGTGAACCTTTTTAACAAGAGTCATATCATTTAGTTATTTATCTCTTTTATCTTTTGGGGGTGTTACAATCACCCCCCCTAGAGTACAACATCCTCATTGTAGTCCATACATCTCAACCTAGGCACTGCACCACACTTAAGGATGGGTTCCTCCTCTAAAACCAAATTTATATACTGGGTCATAGAAATAGATAAAAAACAACACCGTAACATGAACATCTGGTCCTGGCCCACCAGGTACCACCAAATACCCAACAGACATGTGGTTCCCACCCTGGGGGCCACCCACTTGCATGGACGAGTCATCTGACTAATGACTATTCCCACAGGCCAACAGATGTCCTTTCCAGTATGTTTTTCCTCACTCACACACACCCTGGGAAACATTACATAAGGTCACCCATCTTAATCACTACTCTAGGTCAAGAATGCTTAACTGTGGAGTTCTAATTAGGTAGGCTCTCAAATAAGAAGGCACACTTGTTTAAATGAGTCATATAATTTATTCAATTAACCCTTTTATCATTTGGTGCTGTTATAAAGGATTTATAGTTTTTGATTACATTTTTCATGAAATAATGGGTCCATAAATAATTGTCAAGCTTTTTTTAGGATCATGGTGGGTCTCAGGAGATTTGTGAATTTTTATTTACACCATCATTTTGTCCCATGTCATGACAGTTGCGTAGAGGAATTGAGTCTAACATTTATTCAAGTTTCCCTTCTGGGTTTTCAACCATATAGATGTTTGTGGACATTTAATGGGGAAGTTTAAGGTCATTCATAGTTTATTGTCATACAGTTTGTACCATTAGGGGGGAATAAAGGTAATTCATGTGTTTTAAGACTCATATTATGATAGGGGGTGAGTAATATTAATGGAATGATTAGTAAAGTTGTTCAAAAAATATTTCCCACAACCACACCAATCATGGATGTGGAGAAATTAAATTATATCAACCATTTTGCACATTCAGAACACAATATATACCAAATTGTTTTGAAAATCCATTGATTTTGTTTCTTTGATTGGAGGTGACAGAGTCTATCTAAACACCATTGCCATTAGGATGTGTGTTTATTTTTAAAGGAATATGAGGATATAAATAAAAGGGAAAATAGTAAATTTGATGTGGGGGATTTATTAGAGAAAGTTAAACAATACAATACCTATTAAACTATAGGTTTGAATGTATTGGGTAAGCATATTGGTTGGAACGGATTAATCGATACATTTAGGGGAAAGACCATGGGATGTGTTAGTAGTGGGTTTGGTCCTAGGGAATAAAACATGGTCATCAATAAATAACCCTTTATATTGGGAATCCATCCAAATTTAGTATTATAAAGAGGAATGGTAGGAGAAAAATGCAAATGATTGGGGCGGTCCACTCATGTGAGGATGTTGGGTATAATGATGTTTAATTTCATTCAATGATAATGTATCCCATATAGTTTAACTTCTCTTGGTAAGGATGTTAGACATGTATTTTAGAGTCATATGGGTGGGTTATACCTTTGTTGTCTGATTGATAGGGGAACCATCTCATTATTTTCACAGGAGGTACCACATCCCATCACACAAGGAATCACATATTGATTATGTAGGGAACCTCATGTATATTTTATAGGTTGTGGATACAATTTAATTTCACCTTCAATAACATTGTATGTGGGATAGATGCATTGAACTATCCAATATTTCTTACTCATGATGGGTCGTGAGGGAATCTTTTTCTAATTATGGATTGAGGAATGTGAAAGTAGATTACACATTTTATGGATTCCCATGTAATCATAATTTATATTTTTTAAAAGGAAAATATGGTAATTATATCAAGGTTAATATCACTATGGGAGGATAAACTTGTGTCTAAAAACAATAAAATGAGGTCCTGGAATCACTATGTGTTCAGGAGATAGGGAATCCAACTACAACTAGTTCTAGAACACTTTATATAGAACACCAATGTCGGGTGAGAAGTACCCTCTCTTGTGAGAGCATGTGTCATCGTGAAACTACACATCATGTAATAAGGATGTGGAGTCATATCATACTTAATACATGAAAAATCCAAATGTGATTACATAGGGTAAAGATATTGTCACGACCCGTCCTCGGGGCCCGTGCCGTGACTACCCCAAGCCCGCCTTCCATAGGCCAGGGGCTGGCGACTAGCACCAAAGGCGTAAAATCCCGATAACTGGGAAGGCATTGCCTTTATAAGAAAACAAGCACCACAGAGTACAAGCGGAAGTAAACACTATGAACAAAAAGAAGAACTGAAAAGTAAAAAAGGGGCCGGAAATACAAGCCCAGCTGTAAAGTACAACTCGAAAGGGAAAAACAGCGACTGAAAAGTAAAGCTGCTACGCTGAGATGTCCACTGGAAATCCCACCTGAAGGGTGGGTACAGATAGCTCCTCTGCTCCTCGGGTCCCGCCATCCGCTCCGAGTATGTCCCGCCCAGTGGTCCTCCTCCGGGTACCGGCTCGTCGTATAGTCCACCTCCAGGTATCGTCCAGTCCTCGAACCTTCGGCTTCTGTCAGCACTGTCCGTCGTCTGCAACCAACACAACGAGGTGCGGGCATAGCCCGTGCAGGGGTGAGTATAACGATACTCAGTAGGGACCCCGAGGCCCTCAAGGTCTCACAAAAACCATCAAGGTTAAACACAAGAAGATCTCAACAGATAAACTCTACTTAGGTATATGCCCATACATATACCTAAGTTATCAAGTAACCCATCTCAATCATGAGGAAACACAAGAATTGTGAAATCGACGGATAACCACTACCCGGGTATATGCCCATACATATACCAAAGTTAGCAAGTGACCCATCTCAATCATAAAGTAACACAGGGTCAAAAGTCTCAGCTCAAACCAGGATTTTCATTATCGAAACCGTAACTACTGAAGAGCTCCGTCTCTAGAGTGTACAGTGGTCCTGTCACGACTCCGAGGCTGCCGCTCACTAACCTAGGACTGCTGAAGTACTCCTCCTGTCGAGTACTGCGGGTTTGCGGCCAACTACCTGGCGCTCCGTCCGCTGAGGGTCTGTCGCCAAATACCGGGCGCCACCCAGATAGCCTGCTGAGGTACTCTCCGGACGAGTACCGCGGGTCTGCACTGTCACACACGTACTCCGTCCGCCATGGGTCTGCACCTCAGAAAGTAGTGCTCCGTCCACTGGGCTAGTCGACTCACTCCAAGTCGAGTCGGTCAAGCAGTCGTCAGGTCTCAGCTAGTTACACGGTCTCCGTACTCTGCACGCTCGTCTTCGGGAGGGTCCGCTCCACGAGCTACTGGCCGATACTCCAAGTATCACAAAAAAACCCACGAAGAAGTGTCTCAAAGGTCCGTCTCGTCACAGGGGTCTCAACGCAGCAGACGGCGCGTCGATCGGACGCCCGGTCTGTGAGTTATTAGCCTTTTCGTCCCAGGGGCCCGGTTGGTTTCGTGAGCGAACCAAACCCGGCCGTATCTCAACTGTACCCCGAACTCTCATAGGGTATACTCATAGGGACCGTTTCTCATCGTGATCATCAACGCCGCTGACGGTTCGTCAGACGGACGTCCTGTCTGAAAGATAACAGCTTTTCCCGTTCCAGGGGCCCGGTTGGATTTCGGGAACAATCCAACCCGGCCATACTCCGACTGCATCCAAAACTCGGGCGGAGTATGTCAAAAGTTCCGTCTCATCAAGAGGAAGTCAACGAAACAGACGGCGCGTCAATCGGACGCCCGGTCTGTGAGTTATTGGCATTTTCGTCTCCGGGGCCCGGTTGGTTTTTAAGGAAAAACCAACCCGACCGTACTCCACCTGCGTCCAAACCTCGGGCGGAGTATGCCAAAAGATCCGATTCACTAAGAGGAACACAACGCGACTGACGGTGCGTCAATCGGACGTTCGTGGCTCAAGATATGAGTGTTTCCGCTCCGAAGGCCCGGTTGGTTTCGTGAACGAACCAACCCGGCCGAACTCAAAGTAACCCGAAACCTTGAGTGCGATATACCGAAACGACCGTCTCGATCCAAGGATCGCGTTGCCGCAGACGGTTCGTCATTCGGAGTTCCGAGGCTCAAGTTATGAACCAAAAACCAAAACAGGTTCGAAACGGGGGGGTCCGGGTCCGGGCCGACCCGGCCCGACCCCCCCCCGGGCGGCGCGGTGGCCGGCGGCGGCGGCCGGTGGCGGCGGACGGCGGCGGCGCGGTGGCCGGCGGCGGCGCGCGGCGGCGCGGCGGCGGCGAGCGGCGGCGCGGCGGCGGCGAGCGGCGGCGCGGCGGGCCGCGGTGGCGGCGGCGGCGGGCCGCGCGGGCGGCGGCGGCGGGCCGCGCGGGCGGCGGCGGCGGGCCACGCTGGCGGCGGCAGCGGGTGCCGCACGGGGTGCCGCACGCGGGGGGTTAAACCCCCGCTTCCTCAGGGTGGCGGCGCGGCTATGCCGCGCCGATTTTATTAAACCGCCCCCCCCTCACATGAGGGGGGCCTGCTTGAGCCGGTCCGAGGGGGCAGCCGGCCCCCTCCCTTTAAATTAAAACCGCCCCCCTCATTAAGAGGGGGGTTTTGCCAGATGGCCGGGGAATTAATTCCCCGGTTCCGGCCGGCCAGCCGGCCGGCCGGTTTTCTCCAACGGGACCGGAAAATCCGGTCCCCTCTTCGGCTTCCGACGCCGGCGGCCCGGCCGCCGGTCTTATCTTCCGCCGCGGCCCGGAACCGGCCGCGGTCTCCTCGTCCCACCGCGGCCCGGAACCGGCCGCGGTCTTCTCGTCCCGCCGCGGCCCGGAACCGGCCGCGGCGTTCGTCATCCGGCACGGTGCGACGGCACCGCGTCCCTTCGCCGTGCTTTGATAATATTCAACGCGGCGCGACGGCGTCGTGTTCTTGTTGTTTCTTCAAAGGTGCGTGCGACGGTATCGCGATGATATTTGCACGTTCATCCGCGTGGTGCGACGGCACCACGCCACTTGCTTCCTCCCGCAAGATAAAAATCAACAAAAACGTTGGAGGGGGGTTCGGCCGTGTTCGTGCGATCCGGCCCCCCTCGCGTTAATAATAATAACGCAACTTAAAGAAAAACATGTCACACGTTAATCTTGATAAAAGCACGATCAAGAATAAATGAGGAATCCAAAAGAAAACAAAAACCCCTACCTCGGTTTTAAGATTCGAAGAATCGTCTACGATCCGCGGAAGACGGCGTCGCGGAGGTCGGGCGTCGCGGTCGTCGTTCGTCAAATCCGTTGACGAAGTGCTATGCCCGAAGAGACACGACGTTGGCGGATCTTCGTCGGAAAAGAGAGCGTTCCTCGTCAAGTCTCGAGGAAAGTCAAGATATAAAGAAAGCAACGATCTCAAGAATCTCTACCTCGATAATCACACGTTGGCGGAGTCGTGGAATATTGGTGTCGATTCCTTTGACGTCGGAGGAAGAGTTGTTATCGAAGGCGTTCGTCGCGGAAAACCGACGCGGAAGGGATGACGCGGAAGAAGTACGTCGCGTCGCGGATACGGCGTCGCGGATGGATCGTGTTCTTCGGCGGAGAAGTTCTTCGTTGAAGAACGACGTTCTTCGCGTTCTTCGTTCTTCGAAGGTTCTTCGTCAAAGCTTGGAGATGAAGGGAAAGCTCTCCAAAGACAAACAAAGAACTCTTAATAAAATAAGAATACCACTTATTTTATTAACACACAACTCAAAAGGATTTCAAAAGTTTGAAATTCAAAAGAGTTAACTCCCAAAATTAACTCACTTATTTAATATACAAGAGTTGTATAATTAATAAGAAGTTAAGTTATCAAGCCATTAAGAGGGAGAGTGGGGAGTTGAAAAGGTGGGGGGGTTCGTGTGGGCCCCACCACACTTAATCCTCCCAAGGGAGGTTAAGTGGGTGTGGGTCCCACTCCCAACCACCTTAGAGAGGTTTTAAGAAGTTAAAATAAAATTTGTTCTACTCAAATTTTATTTAACTCAACCTAAACCCTCAAAAAAATAACTTTCAACCCGCAACAAACGCAACTCTCGAAAAGGTCTCTTTAAGCGAATATCGGCGCTGCGAGTTCATCGGTGCCCTCGGATTTCAATTCCGAGCACCGGATCAAAAGTTAGGAATTCCCGCTCGTTCGTTCACTGAACGTACCCGAGCCAAACTTCGGAAATTAATTCCGGGCACTCCGGGCCTCGGAATCAGGTGCCGTCTGAAACCGCGCTCTTGTAAAATTCTAAAGAAAATTAAGAAAAAATTTTCCTTGAATTTTACGGGTCTTTACACTACTCCCACCTCAGGGCTTTACGTCCCCGTAAAGCTACATCAAAAACTAGGGAAACGAAAAGAGGACACTGAGCACGCATTTGAGCCTCCCGCTCCCATGTGCTCTCCTGGAGATTCCCGTGCCGCCATCTGTTGCGCACAAGAGGAATCGATCGTCCATGTAGGACCCGCTCCTGGATGACATGGACCTCTTTTGACGTGGCCCGGACCATCTCTGGTCCCACAAGAGCTGCGAGATTTCTTCTTTGCCGAAAAGAGAAACCCGGTCTCATCCCCTGGATGAACCACATTCTTTGCCTAAAACAGTCAATCCTAACATGGATGATATTAATCCATACCAAGGATGACGTCGTAAGGCCTCGACGCTACTACTAAGAGATCCAACCGTTACTCTCGCCTCCAAGGGTTGAGTCACACTGTCGGCATCAGTGTGTGGTAACTGGTCTCCTCCAGTAGATGTCTCACAAGTGAGGGTCAAGTCAACAGTCAACTGGAACCTCTTAGTAACATCACAAAAGAGGACAGGAAAGAAAACATCACAAAAGAATGCGTCTTTTTATTATTGCAGCTCATAATACAAGACGCTACATAAAAGCAACAACAACATGGAACTAGAAGTACAAAAGACGTAACCACAAGTTCCTCCCCTGTCCACCTGCTCCCAGAGCTCCAGCATTTGTCGTGCCCGGTGCCCCTTTCCACCGCACGAGTAACAATGTCCGTTTCTGGCACGCCTGGCTCTGACCCCACCTCGGGTGACCCCACCGGGCCGCCGGCGTCGGAAGCCGAAGAGGGGACCGGATTTTCCGGTCCCGTTGGAGAAAACCGGCCGGCCGGCTGGCCGGCCGGAACCGGGGAATTAATTCCCCGGCCATCTGGCAAAACCCCCCTCTTAATGAGGGGGGCGGTTTTAATTTAAAGGGAGGGGGCCGGCTGCCCCCTCGGACCGGCTCAAGCAGGCCCCCCTCATGTGAGGGGGGGGGCGGTTTAATAAAATCGGCGCGGCATAGCCGCGCCGCCACCCTGAGGAAGCGGGGGTTTAACCCCCCGCGTGCGGCACCCCGTGCGGCACCCGCTGCCGCCGCCAGCGTGGCCCGCCGCCGCCGCCCGCGCGGCCCGCCGCCGCCGCCCGCGCGGCCCGCCGCCGCCGCCACCGCGGCCCGCCGCGCCGCCGCTCGCCGCCGCCGCGCCGCCGCTCGCCGCCGCCGCGCCGCCGCGCGCCGCCGCCGGCCACCGCGCCGCCGCCGTCCGCCGCCACCGGCCGCCGCCGCCGGCCACCGCGCCGCCCGGGGGGGGGTCGGGCCGGGTCGGCCCGGACCCGGACCCCCCCGTTTCGAACCTGTTTTGGTTTTTGGTTCATAACTTGAGCCTCGGAACTCCGAATGACGAACCGTCTGCGGCAACGCGATCCTTGGATCGAGACGGTCGTTTCGGTATATCGCACTCAAGGTTTCGGGTTACTTTGAGTTCGGCCGGGTTGGTTCGTCATCCGGCACGGTGCGACGGCACCGCGTCCCTTCGCCGTGCTTTGATAATATTCAACGCGGCGCGACGGCGTCGTGTTCTTGTTGTTTCTTCAAAGGTGCGTGCGACGGTATCGCGATGATATTTGCACGTTCATCCGCGTGGTGCGACGGCACCACGCCACTTGCTTCCTCCCGCAAGATAAAAATCAACAAAAACGTTGGAGGGGGGTTCGGCCGTGTTCGTGCGATCCGGCCCCCCTCGCGTTAATAATAATAACGCAACTTAAAGAAAAACATGTCACACGTTAATCTTGATAAAAGCACGATCAAGAATAAATGAGGAATCCAAAAGAAAACAAAAACCCCTACCTCGGTTTTAAGATTCGAAGAATCGTCTACGATCCGCGGAAGACGGCGTCGCGGAGGTCGGGCGTCGCGGTCGTCGTTCGTCAAATCCGTTGACGAAGTGCTATGCCCGAAGAGACACGACGTTGGCGGATCTTCGTCGGAAAAGAGAGCGTTCCTCGTCAAGTCTCGAGGAAAGTCAAGATATAAAGAAAGCAACGATCTCAAGAATCTCTACCTCGATAATCACACGTTGGCGGAGTCGTGGAATATTGGTGTCGATTCCTTTGACGTCGGAGGAAGAGTTGTTATCGAAGGCGTTCGTCGCGGAAAACCGACGCGGAAGGGATGACGCGGAAGAAGTACGTCGCGTCGCGGATACGGCGTCGCGGATGGATCGTGTTCTTCGGCGGAGAAGTTCTTCGTTGAAGAACGACGTTCTTCGCGTTCTTCGTTCTTCGAAGGTTCTTCGTCAAAGCTTGGAGATGAAGGGAAAGCTCTCCAAAGACAAACAAAGAACTCTTAATAAAATAAGAATACCACTTATTTTATTAACACACAACTCAAAAGGATTTCAAAAGTTTGAAATTCAAAAGAGTTAACTCCCAAAATTAACTCACTTATTTAATATACAAGAGTTGTATAATTAATAAGAAGTTAAGTTATCAAGCCATTAAGAGGGAGAGTGGGGAGTTGAAAAGGTGGGGGGGTTCGTGTGGGCCCCACCACACTTAATCCTCCCAAGGGAGGTTAAGTGGGTGTGGGTCCCACTCCCAACCACCTTAGAGAGGTTTTAAGAAGTTAAAATAAAATTTGTTCTACTCAAATTTTATTTAACTCAACCTAAACCCTCAAAAAAATAACTTTCAACCCGCAACAAACGCAACTCTCGAAAAGGTCTCTTTAAGCGAATATCGGCGCTGCGAGTTCATCGGTGCCCTCGGATTTCAATTCCGAGCACCGGATCAAAAGTTAGGAATTCCCGCTCGTTCGTTCACTGAACGTACCCGAGCCAAACTTCGGAAATTAATTCCGGGCACTCCGGGCCTCGGAATCAGGTGCCGTCTGAAACCGCGCTCTTGTAAAATTCTAAAGAAAATTAAGAAAAAATTTTCCTTGAATTTTACGGGTCTTTACAGATATAGTCTAATGTTGTGTGATAATGGTATTGGTTTTTTCATCTAACAATTATCCATTTAGGGATTTTTTGGTTTTTCAAAAAATATAAGTCTATAGTTTAACATCATGCATAGAAGACATTGGTTTTGGTCATCTCATATTTGTTATATGAGTAATCTCTTAATTTTTACACATGTGAAGGATATATTTTAACATCATGTTCTAATGATGCTGCTGTTGGTCATCAAAAAAATCATTTTAGGAATCATATGTTCCGCACATAGGGAATGGATATTGTTTATAAAATTTTTATTAGGATGATTGGATTTTTTAGTTTAATGTCGTAAATAATAAACTATGGTTCTACTAGATTATGTTCATAGATATTATACAATTGGTTTCATGCAAATTATCATTTGAGAAACATGTTGTTGGTGGGAGGTGTGATATGCTCCCTATCCATGGTGGTTAACGAGTGTGCACCATTACAGTAAAACTTATAGATGATCTAATTTCCTTCTCACATGGGTTCCAACATTTTTCGTTTCCTTCCAATTATCATTGGTGTCCTAAGGGCTAGTACCATGTCATGTTTAAGGAATTACTAGAGGCCAACCTTCTTGTCAAGTGCTCACAGTACATGATTCGATTGCTTCTCCATGTTATGCAGTTCCTTGATCATATTTTCATCAAGGGAATCCAAATCTTATAATGAATCTTCTGCAATAATTTATGGAATAATTTGGTCATAAATTTTCTTTATAAATTACTAAATTTGAATGTCTCTTCGCAAAACACCCTTTGTTCGACACACTAGGGAGTCTGGGATCACCTGTGTGGTATTGTAAGTCATCATCTAATAGGATTAGAGGGACTTGGATTGTTTATCCATCCAATTAATTTTTTATGTACCACAAAATTTTAGATAATATTAGAGAGGGTTTTTTATAACACCCAAATATATCCATTTTTATATTATTTATAGTGGGAATTATGATTGGATCAGTTTTTGTATTTGGTGTAAAACTACATTATCTTGAATGGTCTAGATGTTAGTTCAATTTACACTGAAAATAGTATGAGATACCACAAAATGATGAATGATATGGGAGTTCACTGAATAATTCATAGAGTGAGATTTAAATTCTATTAGGGGATCCTCTTATCATCACTTTTAAAATAAGTGTATTTCATTCAAAATGAACCTACACTATCAAACAATTATCTGTGGGTAGGGACCCACAACAACGAGTCCTAAAACAAAAAAAGGGACATTAATATATGGTATTATATAGAGGATTTAATTTTTTATCCAAAAATGTACGGTGGATCTAGAATTCACGACACCTTTTGGTGAACTTAATATCGTCATGAAAAAATATTGGAGATAACTAACCCAACATTCAAATTTTATGGGAGAGATTTAATCCATCTTGATGGGATCAATAAGACACAACATGTACCTCTTTCATAACTAGTGTAATCTCATTACATTTGGATTAGATGAAGAATAATTGCATCATACCAATTCTTATAGAGAGTCTACATGAGGTTAGGGTCACTCTAGAGGGTGAATAGAGCTTCACAAAAGTTCATTCACTCACACTCATCTTGTCCTAAGGGAGATTGTTTCCATAGATATTTTCAATGAATGTAATCAACCTATCTTGAGTTATCTTAACTATGTGGGAATTTTAGGACCCTTGTTCACATGTAGAATCTTCCTGGTAATTTATATAATCGTTGACACCTTTATAAGTAGTTGGGTGATAACCCTCTAATGTTCCATGTGAATGACTCGTTCATCTGAATAATGGTTCTCTAAAGATTTGGCACATCCATCCAAAGCATCAACTCAACTATTATATGCTCAAAGAACATGAGTCACCTTTGGTTTGGAAGGGAACTGGTCCATTGGATGATGAGTTTATTCCAATAGGGGAATACGTTATTTATTTCTAGAAATATAGTCACCATTGGTCTTCTTCGTCACTAATTTAGAGAATACCAACACATTCACATAAGAGATATCAATCTCAAGGGACAACGTTGAGACCGACAATAATAACATGATATTCATATTCATTATTAGTGAAACCTTATGAGATTAAGAATGATTATGGAAGAAAAATGTGTACAGGGGTGATGAAGGTATTTCCCTGGACCACCCTATAGTGTTTCAGATAATTAAACCTTCAACTGATCAAGTTATTTCAACCACCATTAAAATGCATCTTCCAACAATAAACATCATGATCCTTAGAGGTGATGGATTCATCTATTAATTCAATAACTATGGGTATCTCCATAGAGGTTGGGTCTCCAACAATGTAATCGGCCAGTTTATGGCCCCTAACAGTATTATGGGGAACAAAATTGAGGTCGAACTACCCTAAAACTACCTCCAGGTGCACTACGAAACTTTTCGGCTTGTTGATTGAGATTAAATTTTATTTTTTGAGAATGTGGGACACTATTTTTAACTAAATGTGTTAAATTTATTTGCAAAACATATACACTACAAACATTATCACAATACAACTCTTCTCGATAGTGGATTTCCTTGTCACTATACTATGGATCTAGTAATTTATATAATATATGCTATTTTTCCATCCTTCAATTTTTTCTTGGATAAAATCATCCCAAAGGACTGTCACAGGGAGGTCACAAAAAATACTATAGTTTTTCTTGTGATAGGGGGAATTTGGACCAAAGGACATAGAAAAAACATCATAATGTCCTTAAAATATATCTATTAGTCCTTATTAGGTTATTAAGGCATACATTTTTTTAAGGATTCTAGAAAAGGGATCACACATTCGATCCTTCTTTTCAATAAAATAGTGAATATATGAAATGTTTCCTTAGAGGCCTCACAACTCTCAGGGGTTCTGTTGAGGAGGATTGTTTTTTATATCCTTGATTTTGTTTGTATTGATCAAGATACAACTAGATTAGATGATAATGTTGATAAATGTATGAGTGGTATCCCAAAATGTACATTGAAAGAGGTTCATTTTCAAGTGACTACAGAAGTGAAATTCGAACACTTTCTCAAGTTCATTGAGATGGTCTTGGTATTAGTGAGAGGTAACTACCAAGTTATCTACATATCACTCTAACTATATCCCCAAGAGAATCTTGATGATGTGGTCCATAGAACATAGGTATGTATCCCTATTATTTATCAATCTAATGGGAATCACCCAGTAGTAAGACTTCCTTGGGGTTCCTAGAAGGGAGTCGATTGCTCATACTCATGGTTCATCAAGATTTGATTGTACCAAGAATATCCTTCAAATAATGAGAGGGCCTAGAAACTAGATACAGTTTCTATCAAAAAATATATATTCATAAGGGGAAATTATTCCTTCATAAAATGATGGTTGAGGTCCTTGATGTAAATTAAGACGCTTATCTTTCCATTATACTTCATATTTAGGAATTATAAGTCCTACCCATTAGGTTACATTACCTCTTTCATTAATTGTTCCCTAATAATCTTGTAAAATTCAGTTTCATCTATGGCTCCATTGGAAGGGTGAATCTTTATTTGAGGCTTCTTGAACCCCCATTTACCCCCTCAAATTCTCTGAATATGGAAATAAATTTGGTGATCGCATCATGGATTATCAATACTGTTATAGGAGAACACACTACAATGCTATTTCTGAAAATCCACATACAATTATTGTTCCACCAATGATATTTTTGTTCTTATCAATATAGATCTTGAAACATATTTTGTTACACGATTTACCTAAGTCAACTAATCTATAGTAGTGGATACTAACTATTTGATGTTAGTATGGTAATCATCTTAATCATCTTCAGTAACTAAGGCATGGGGATCAGAGTGATAATGAAATTTATCTAGAGCTATAGATGCAAGTTTGGAACTAGAATCTGATATGAAGAGGGGAGAGACATAAAAAAGTTACTATATATCCAAAAATACTATATTGAAATATTTTTTTGAGTCAATCCCATATATTTTCTAACCGTGATATCTATATTTGATGAAAGGTTACTGATGGTGGGTTGACTTCTCTCCATTCAAACATAAATTAAATAAAATTAGTGAATTTTGAGGGTTGAATTACATGAGTGAAGCCTTTCAGTGCTATATCGAGGTATGTTTTTTTATTGGCCACGAATTTCCTTTGTTGGATTATGATGTGATCTTTTACAACTCCTTATTCTTTGAGACTATAAAAAAACATCTTATGTCTATTTTTATTGGTTACAATTGATGGATTGGGAGGATGATGTTATCTTTCAACTATGTATGAGGATCTGGGGTGGTAGATTTCAAGACATTGAGGGAATTTATATTATCAACCACATTGATATAAAGTTTTAACCAATAGTTTTAAATAACCAACTTCCATTAATGAGCCTCACAAGAGTTTAAGGGAATATTGTTACCCTGGGGTACCCCTACTCGACCATGAAATGATTATTTGAGGTAGTGGTGGGGTGAAGAGTGATCCAATGATTTAAAATGATGTTAGGGACTTACCAACGTGGAATTATAATCTATACATTGTGACACTACCATAAATTTAGTACATTCTATTTGGCTACCAAATTAGTTTTTAGACGAATCTTGTTTCATATTTTCTACTTGTACTTATTATGCCTATGAATTATTATGCTGGAGGGAGTCATGTATTTTATCATAAGTCACATCATGTAGAGTATTATATTGGGATGAAGTGGATCAATGATCTATTATCTACTAAGAAGTAGTGATTCATCATAGAATTGAATATGTGGGTGATATAAAGCAGTTTAATGTCCCCCCTGAATGATAACACCCTCATCAAATTTGGAAAAAGAAATGATGTCCCATCATTCCTCCAACTCATCTTCTTCGGTGAAATAGTCCTTGATGGAAAATATCTTTGTCTCAATCTGGAATGGTCTCTTCAATGATTCAATAAGGTCATCACACATCTCTGCTAATATGAAGATTGAATTTAGTTTTGAGAACCTCACTAGTATTCGAATTAGTTGTTTTAGCATATAATAATTTCATGTTTGTATCATGTTTCTACCTTCCTAGCATAGTGCATTCATAAAAAGATTAGTGAGTTCCACCAGATGAGGAACATGGTCTATGACAGTACATGAATCACTCTTTTTTAGGCTAACTAGTCTGTGATGAACATCAGATGATTGAGGACCATGTCTCTATGTTTGGGTCTAGGGTGGCAATGGATGAGGGAAATTTGGTTGCAGTTGAGAAAAATGTTAATCCAATGTGGTCTTATATATAGTATTACCCAATGGATCCTCATGGGAGGGATTTTATTTTCAATCCTTAATTGAGGACTTCTCTCTAGTTTTTGTGTCATGACTAATCCTTTCAGAGGTGCTTTTTCAGTCAAATTTCATGCTTGCATGTCATCTACCCATATTTTGAGGGATTCAAATAATGGTTCTTGAAGAGGATACAATATTTTTCACATCCATAAATATTTGTTTTACAGTCTACTAATTCGATACAATTCACCAAATCATATACATGTTCGTTATCAGTGGAGTACTCCAAGACCTGATTAACTATGAATGTTTCTCCCAAATATAGGGGCATGAAGTGTCCAAATGTAAAAACGTTTTTGGGAACTAGTGGGGGAATCTGATTGAATTTGTTCTATATATTTGTATTCTTCTGATATAATGACGGATGAATCATAGAGATTGATTTGTGACTAGGGAAGTTGTGAATATCATAGGAGGCTCCAAACTATTTAAATTGTCATAGATAATATCATTGGTGTGAGGTACAAACTTAAAATCAAGCCAATAATTATAATTTTTTATACCTATATGTGGGCCTATTTCTACTAACCATAGTATTTTATGACACTATTAGGGTCAGTAAAGACATGGGATACTTGTGTTAGGATATCTCCCAACCTAACTAGTCCATGGCCCACATGGTCCTGGATCTAATCATTGAATATCATGAATTCTTTGATGGTGCTTCCAAGAATTATATGATATGGGATGTGGTTGTAATGATCATAATGTTTAGCCTCTTCAGATATTTGGATTTATTGTAGTAACATGATTCCCTATTCGAAAGTGAAAATAACGAAACATGGGACCAATGAATCTTAGATGGGGTGGGTATTGTTTATCCATTCTACAAATGGAGGCCGTGGTGGCTGTCCCTTATGAGGGTTCGATGAAAAAATCTCTCAGAAAGGATTACCCTATCAATTCTATGTTGTTAATGGATACACGTGGAAAGGGTCACCCAATAAAGGTTCTTGTAGAAAAACTCACTCTGGAGACATTATGTTCATGGTAGTGTCTTTTTCTACATTACCAAGCCTATGAAAGTGATCTAGAAGATGAAATAGGAATGTCCCCATGTATTCAACATCATGGATTCTTACAGTTGATGTGCCTTCATAGTGAACTCTCAAAATATTCCTAGATAATTCATCAAGATGAGGGTAGGGACCAACTCATTTCTATCACTATCTATACATATTTTCAATATGTTGTTGTGATAAATATTATGATGAGTGCATACATGAGGTCCTTCTATCTATAAAAGGATCCAGAAACTCTTTCATCAAGCATCTGCATGTTTTTTTATTGTTCAATGATACTATAATTACTTATGGTGAAGCTAAACTGACATAGGAACTATTTACAATGATCCTTCTAGCCAGTAATATATCCAAGGTCTAGCTAAATTTACCCCACAAAGGTGGATCCTTCCAATGTCTAGATAATAATCTTGAGCTTAGTGTCTTCCTGTTGCACTGGGGTTCCTAGCATCAATCCACATCATGATGGAATGTGGTCCAGGTATAATATTTAATCACTCATCCATTTAAATTGGTTTATGATTGCATTACCGAATTATGGGGGAAGAAAAAATAATCAAGCCAAATAGGTGTGATCAAAACTTGTTTCATCTAAAAGGTCACAATATGGGTGAAAAGGGAGGTGATCACATCATCTTGTTGCGGTTTTGTGGTCACCAATGCTTTGACTTGCTAATTGGAATGGGTTGTGGAGTGGGCTCGATCTCGGTGCTATAATAAGAACAGCTTAGGTGGACAGGGTGATTCATATCATTGTCATTTTCTAAAGCCATTGGATTCTACGAGAATCATATTAATAGAACCCTGGTCTTCAACCTAGTTGACCATTAAAATATGAATGGATGGCCAACCGGAGGAGAGATAGGGTCCCTTTTGGTATTACCATAACTAGAACACTGTTTGAAGATAATATCAGTAGTAATCATCTTGTAGCATTTAAGAACATAAATAAAAGAATCAAACCCGCCATCCAACATAGTTTCTAACAAGACCTCAAATATACTGACAGGTTCAATATTCCCCTTAATGTTTTCAATGTGTCATTGGGATGATGATAATATTTCATTGGGAGACTCATGAGGCATAAATCCTGTCTCTATTGATGTGTTTTGGCACATATCAGTGGGATCCTTATGATATCTGGCCTCACATTGGGGCGGATTTTCCCTATCATGCCTAGTGTCGAGGGTACGATTTCTCAGATCATCCATAGGGTGAATATAGGAAATCATTATGGAAGCGATGGTTAGATAAGAACCTTCTCCATCATTGGGTTAGTCAGACTAATGATGTTTTTTTCCATGGGATAATATTATAGGTAATCATACTACCCCCTTCATCTAAACTAAACATGTTTTCATTCCTCTAATATGACTTTCCAAATCATAGTGATGTTCTTAAAAGTGGATCATTTAAAGCCAAGTAATTTCTATATGTGTTTTGATGCTATGCAACTGAGAGTGTTGGGATGACAATATTGTTAGATTTTTGGTGAATGGAATCGATAATATCATGGTTTATAGGTAAAAACAATGGGATGTCTTAGAGGTTATTGAGTGTGAGCCAAATATTTTGGCGAAAGAATTACATTTTTTCCTTAGTGAGGGACTCTAGGAAGGAAACATTAAGGGTTTTGGGTTGATACAACAAGATTAGTTTTAATTATGTGGTTATTTTCCCCTAAAATTCATCTTAGTTATTACCTATAGGATCTTTATTCCCATGATCTGTCCCTGTTCCAATTGGAACAGGCTGGGAAAAATTGTGGTGGAATTATTATAGAGCTTCTTTACTACTAAAAATCCAGAAATTGGGGTGTCATAAGGGCCAAAATTCTATAAATATTGGAATAACATTCAGAGGAATGTACATATTTAATACCATGTCCATATAGGATGGTATGTTCAAAACATCAGAAAATGAATGATCAGAAATGTCTATATATGGATACGAAAAGTGTTCATCATCCAATGAGGGCGCCAATCTAAACATCATCGTCTCTCCCACTTCTAATGTAGAGGTTGATAAGAGGGATGCATATGGAAATAGATATGGATGCACTGTGAGTCCCAGAAATGATTCCAAGACAACCACCACTTTTATATATTTATTGAGGGATATAATAATTTTATTAACCTCATATTAATGGATCATTATCCCTAATTTATTTCCTTATCCAAATATACAGTATCAGAGGGGAAGGAGGCATTGTGGAGTTGTTCATTGATTCAAATTATGATAAATATATGTTGAAACGTTGTTTCTTATGACCCTATATATGATGGTGAAAAATATTAGTGAGTTTTAGTGGATGAGAATCAATTAGATTTCTTGTTAATATGATGTATCCAACACTACATGGATGGCCTTTGAATGGTTGTTTGACCACTGACCCTGAGATGGGTCTTCAATGTATGTATTTCCTTCATCATGTTGAGTGCCTCCATAGTAAATTCTTCATCAGGGGATGACCTGTGATAGTTTTTAATGGTGATGATGATAGAGATGGTAAACCAATCAAATAAACTGGGAAGTTGGGGGTTTTGACTTAATTTTCCTAGGATGGGTCTCGATGTAGTGGTGGTAGGGTATGATTAAAAATAGATAGTAGTGTTTGTGGCCACTAGAGATAGGGAAGAGGTCTACTTATGGGAAGGGTTCATAGAATTCCACTTGAATCATTGCTGGGTATTCTGGATCTGTACTAGTGAAGTAAGGGTGGGATTGACCTACTCTTCATCTTATGAAATTAGTTGGCATAATCATTGTGGCTAGGTGGGAGACCTCATAGGTGGATCATAGGGGTTTTTCATCGTAGGTGTGGTCTATTCACCCACTACATCATCGGTATAGGGGAGGATGTTGTCAATTTATTCTGAGGAGAGACTCCCTAAATGGTTCTCTATTAGGATAATAGGGCTTCCCCGCAATAGAAACCCTGGGATGACATTGATGGCAAGTTGTTTTGGCCTCCATATCTTATCCATCCATATCTATAGGTGGAATGAAACCTTATTTATCATACTAGAGAATAGGGAAATTAAAGACACTTAACTAGATAAGGGTGGGTGGTGAGATATGATGAGGTATCCCATTATTCGTGGAAGAGGTGGTTATTGTGAAGGGATCATAGTGGTGTGTTATTTTTTCATTGTTATCCCCCCTTCCCCAATATCCTTTGGAATTGGGTAATCGTGTGTTCCCAGTAGCTGGAGTCTTATGGATATTTACTGTTATCCATTAGTAACCACACCATGAAATTTATTCAAAATTTGAAAAAATAATTATTCCTTCACAAATAGAATGAGAGGATACCCATCAAGGATGTCATAGATAGAGGATTCCCATATTCCTTAACATTCCCCCAGTTATAGGAATATACTTCAACACCGGGACCCCATCAGTTTAATAGGGTTCTGGTGGAAGATATATACTACATTTCAGGATAAAATACGATGGTATCCAACATTAAAAATAAACTCATTGTTAATGTAGATTAATTTTTTTCATGTTCAACATTTTTTTATGACGCTTTCTATCAGGGATGAAGACACTACCTTTCTTTTCCCCCCATTCCCACTTTTCAAAGGTGGGTGGCCTCTATGACCATGGTCAGTGATGTCAACTCCTTGATCGAAATGTTATGATGGAATCTGATTAATTCTTCCTTGGATAACTCACTAGATATCATCTTCTAATTTGGGTATCCATAAAATATTTGATCTGCATTTTTGAAACACATTCCCAATGCCATCTTCATGTGGACACTGATTAATTACGTTTCTTTATTCTCGATATGCAATATACCTTAGGTAGTAGATGATTGTAATTTTTGGAACATATTCTCATTTTTAGATTTTGGGGTGTTTAGAACCTATAAATTTAACTACTTTTAAATTTTAGATTACATCTTGTGTGAGGAATCATATGTGTGGAACCCAAGGAATTCCATATCGGGGTACTGAACTACATGTTTATAAGACTTCTAGGATTCTTAAAATGGTAATCCCATGTTATTTCAATGGGGTATAGATTTTAGATTGGGTCACAATATTAGCTTCTTGTTGGTATTGGTAGGTCACACATTTTAAATCATGCTGGTATAGGTATGAAACATGTTCCATGTAACAACTCAAACATTTTTAATTATAATTGCTTCATAAAAATTTGTTTTATATTATTTTGTACACAACGAAACTATATACCTTTAATAATGTAGTGAGTATAATTTACATGTGATAGTTGGGTTTTGACTATTATATGACCATTTTTCAATTATGACCATTGGTAAATGTGGCCATTTGAAATAGTAGTCTTAATAGTAGTTTTAACATTATATTTATTATTTTAAATAGATATGATAATAGTTAATAATGAATGAAATATCCTACTGGGGAAGTTCAAGTTAGTGGATATTACCATGCGAGCAATGTTAATCGAGTCACCCAATCAGTCTATCACTATCACACACCTCAAACATATGTAATATGTAGTTTTTATAACATTTTATGTGTAATTTCCTAGGTTAATTATTTCATTATACATTTGTAGAATCAAAATTCTTGTACAATATATTCCATTTTCAGTTTAGTTTTTCTTTAAAAATATGAAGAATTTGATAATTTTATTTCTTGGATAAAAATTATACATTTCATAAAATATATAATTATTATAATAAAATAATGTATTACTAATAATTATTTTTCAATTAAATATTAAAATAAAAACACTCTTAATTAAAAATCAATGAAAATTGTTTTTGGGTAAAGTGTTAGACATTTTACGATACATTTTACTCTGTATTTTTTGTCTCCCATTATGATTAATAAATAAATACTTTTACAAAAATATTTGGTTTTTATTGTGTATAGTAAAAATAAAGTTTTAATTTATAAGTATGATTAATAAAATAATAATGATGTAATAATTAATATAATTTTTTCTTTCAGATATTGTGTATTTAAATAATTTAATATGTTTCCCAAGTGTCCAATTATATTAAAAAAATAATGGTAACACCCATGGTTTTGCACATTCCACTACTGAGTTTTCTGAACAAATTAATAAAAAATCCCCTCTCTTTTTCTATAAATCCTCACCAATTTCATTTATTCCTTCAATAAAAATTTAATCCTAGATAAATATAATATATTATTTCCTCTCAAGGAGTTCTCCCAAGGTTTTCTAAAGTCCCCAAGGTCCCATTCATCCTGTTTTATGAGTTTTTATTCATGGTAAGTTGAATCTAAACTTCTATTTTCTGTTCGAGTTTCCTTTTAATGTGGTAAATCATTTAAATTTCTATATAATATTCATATGTAAACAATATTCAATCCCATTAATTTATTATGAATATTTTATGAATGGGACACCCTTTTAATCCCCCCATTAATTTTTTTCTAGAACCACATTTTATACCAATTCTATTGTGGATGTTTCTTCTCAAAATTTCTCTTTTTGATCGAGAGATTGTTTTTATTTTATTTTGTGAATACACAAATATTTTAATTCCTATGGTTTATTCAAATATATTTAAAATGAGTTATTTTATTTTGTTATTAAAAAACCTAAAACCCTCCTTCCTTTTCTGTGTGTTTATAATGGAAAAATCATTTTTAAACACATTGTAAAACAGTAAGATTTTGGTAAGAAACCTTTTTCATTAAATCTTCGCGTGTTATTTATGAAATCTTTTATTGTGGTCTATTCGGATTGAATTAATTAATACACATGTATGGTACCCCACGATAAAACTCTTTATAACTGGGTAAATAATTTATTCTATAGAGATGACATGTTTTGTTATACCTTGGTGAATAACCTTTTTAATTTTTATGATACCTAAATGATGACCCATGGTGATATTCTTATGAATGGAATGATTAAATTTTGTAGACACATTTATCTATTATGAATAATTTTATTATTAATATATTCTTATTTACCATTTCTCATGAATGTAAGAAATTTATTACCTTCTTATCGATAACTCTCATAATCAAATGTAATTTTTTTCCCTTGCTTTCCCTTGTAGAGACGTATGCTCAAACCTTCCTTTAATTTATTTCCCTTAGTTGTTTTATTTTTAATTAAAATTAGGATGAACCTATTATGACTCTTTAAAAATGGATGAAAATATTTTTTTTCTTATTTTCATGTTTTATGAACCATTTTTCCAAGACTCTAAAATTTAAAAGATCCTCTGTTAGTACAATATAATGAAAATTTATGTAATAAAAAGAAAATATCCATAGTTTGAATCAATTTAATATTCATTTATTTTTGGAAATTACTATCATAATACATTGTTAATAACATTAGGGATAAGTTAAAATATAAGAAAATATAGTTGTAGTTTTGGGAAATATTATGAAAGTGGTTTCCAATTAATAAAACCCATATATGGAATTGAACCAGTGGATGTGTCTCTGGAACAAATTTATCCATAGGTAAAACCCAAAAACACCACTTTATTCTAGACACAATCAAGATTTGGTGTATGAAAAAAGGCCTTACAACACTTCTAGTTTAACACTCCTAGGGGATATGTTTGGTTAATCACATGATTTTTTGGAACAATATTGAAATATTTATTGAAAATATAATATTTGTTCAATAATCATGTTTCAAGACATGAAATTAATTTAGAATTATATGTTTATTTAATGAAAAACATTTCTGCCGAAGTTTTTATTCTTTTATAAAATAGTGGGAAATACGAGAAACCGTGTAAATGGTGAGTGCATTAGACCAGACACTAACTGCCATCCGATGGAATCCATAATGGAAAACATCATGATAATGGTGAATCAACTTACTCTATTTAGGGGAAATAAATTTAATTATTTTGATACACCAAATTCACCTCAAAGGGAAAAAATACTGATGAGTCCTTTTTACGTTAACAATGGCCTTGTTTTAATGGAACTACTAGCCCATTGATTGCTAAAGAGTGGATAGGCTATATAGAATTTTTTTACAATCTGTTGTTTAGAACAAGATAAATTGATCCTAGATAATTAATGCTTAGGGGGATAAGCTGATAATTGGTGGGTGCTGATAAAAAAATACACATCCAAGATGGGAGATTGAAGCTATGGAGTGATAAGAGTTTATGGGAACTTTTTTCTCAATATATTTATCTCGATTGATATGAATGAAAATGGAGAAGGAATTATTATATTTGAACCAGAAGGAGATTGAATCTGTGGGAATCTATGAGATTAATTTCCCAAGACATTATCAATACAAATCTAGATTTTTAATGTATCATAATTGAAATTTTGATAGATTCATTGGTGTAATACGATCCCATCAATGGTAGAATCGTGAATATCGATACTATGACATCTATGATGGGATAGTTTTAATTTATATGAAGGTTAAAAACGAGTTTGGGGGTGATATAGTGGTCACACAAATCTACTAGAAAAAGATATCTTTAGAGCCATACATTGGGATGAACTTTGATCACAGAATGAGATGAATGAATTTGGAAAATTCTATATGAAATAGGTGTGGGAAAAAGAATTTGGATAAATTTTTACATAAGAGTGGGAAATGATTCATGTTTGCAATAGATGGCTTTGTCATTCAAAACTATCACAGTGAGCTGAAGCCTCATCTTCTCAACACAAATGATTAAGGGAAGATGGTGTAGGTCCTACCTGAATCCCAATACTTCAAGTGTGGAAAACTTTGTAACTTTTCCAATAACTTTACAAAGATGAGGTTAGTGGAGGAGAATCACCATTAACCTCAGTATGGGGAAATGAATTGGTTTCATGGTTTTTCTATCACGAAAACTGAATGTGAAGCTTAAAATGATGTGGTGGTAGGTACTCTCATTTTTCACTCGATGATGGAAAGTAATTTATTTGATTATAGTTTTATTCGATCCATTTTTATCCTAGTTTTTAAAGAATATATAATAAATCCCTAGACTACATGATGTATAGTTTTCATTCATGACTCTTGGAGGTATTATTCAAGAAAAAATAGTGTAAAGAAACTCTAGTATTCACTTTGGTGAGCATAATCATACTGCAAATCTAGTAGTCTTTCCCATGTTAGAATTTGACATTACACTAGGGATAGACTAGCTCCCAATGCATAATTGTTAATAAACTATATAAGTAATGAATCGTCAATAGTATTGAATATAAAACCAATAGTTATTTTCAAGGGAGAGATTTATTGACCAAATATCTACCTAGAAACACATCCCACAGCTTTATTTTGAGATGATCAGTGAATAAGTAGAAGGAAATGAATGTATAAAAATAGATAATTTCCCCATAATCCAACAATGAAATTATCTATTTTCTAAGTAGTTACCCAGACCTCCCCCATAAAAGGGGTATATTTCTCCATTGAACTTATGCTTGGGTCCAAGATGATTTCAATGAACCCGTATATAATTAATAAAGTGAATATAAGGGAATTAAAAAATAAACTTCAAGATCATTTGGAAAATGTGGTTTTCTAGCCATGTGTGTCTCCTTGGGGAGAACTGGGTCTATTTGATGATAAGAATGATGTATCAATGAGTTTATGACTTGATCATAAAGAACTAAGTAGTATCACAATGATGAAGAAGTACCTACTTCCAATAATTGATGATTTATTTCACGAGCTTCATGAGTCTTAATTATTCCCCAATATTCATCTTTGATCATGTTATTATCAATTGAGGGCAGGGATTAAATATATTACAAATACCACCATCCCACTGAGGTATGGGAATTATGATTTTGTTTTTATCCTATTCCGATTGACTAATTCTCTGATTATATTTATGTTGTTCAAAAATTAGATCATTAGGAGCTACCATTATATGTTTATAATAGTTTTTATTGATGATATTATGAAATTTTCAAAATGTTTTGAGGATCATGAGGATCATATAAGGGTTATAATTAAAACATTAAGGAAGGAGACTCTATTTGGAATGTTCAAAAAATGTAAATTTTGGTTACTAGAAGTTTTTTTCTTGGGGAACATTGTAACCAATAAATGATTCAAAGTTGACATTGTAAAGGAAAATGTTGTGGAGGCGTGTCCTTATCCTACAATAGAAACATATATTCATAGATTCCTTGGTTTTGAAAGATATCATATGAGTTTTTTTTAATATTTTTTCAAGACATTATTATCATCCACTATCTAACTTAACTCCAACATGGGAAAAGTTCATCAGGGCAATGGATTGCGAAGAATGTTTATAAGAGTTGATGGAGATATTGGTAACTACAAAAGTGTTATCTCAATCCTCTATCAGAGAAGGATTCGTTATTTTTTAGTGATTCATCTATGAAGGGTATTGGGTGCATCATCATGAAAAATGAAAAGGTAATTGATTATGCATCTCAAAAGTTGAAGAATCATGAGAAGAGATACCCTACACCGGACATGGAGGTGGTTTTAGCTCTTTTTGCTCTGATGATATAGAGGACTTATATTTATGGGTTGAAATGTAATATATATTAATACCATCAATGTTTGAAGTATATTTTTACACCAAATGAGTTAAACATGAGATATAGGATACAGTTAGAACTTCATAAAGATAGTTATTTTTCAATTAATTATCACCCTAAAAGAACAAACAAATTTGTTGATGTATTAATTAGGAAAGACCATGTTGTGTGGGGAAATTTTGACGATGGGAGGAGATCCTTTGATAAAAGGCTTATTAAAACATTAAATGGGAACTATAATGGTAGGGAAGTATTTTTCCCCTTACCAAATGATTTTTAAATCAATATTACTAGATAAGATCAATAAATATCAAAGGGATGATCCTTCATTACAGAAGATTTTAGTGGTTTTGAAGATTGGAATGTTTCTTGAGTTCAATATCAATTTTAAAGGTTCTCTAAAATTTCATACAAGGATATGTGTTATATCAATTCTATATGTAAAGAAGGATATGTTGGATTATGATCATTGCTCTAATTTATATAAACATTATTGAGGCACAAAAATGTGTAGGGACCTTAGTAATAATAATTGGTGGGATAACATGAAGAGGGAGATTGTCGACTACACTACAAAGTGCACGGTCTATCCATAAGGTATGGTAGAGCCATAAATTTATAAATGAGTATTATAAACAAAACCCATACCAACATGTATGTGGGACATTATCACTATGGACCTTGTCACAGGTCTCCTAAAATAGACAAATTAAACAATTTGATATGGGTTATAGAAGACCATATCACCAAGGATGCTCATTTAATCTCTATTGGAGAATATTTTTCTCTCCATCAACATGCTATTATTTATGTAAATTAATTGGTGAGGATTCATGGAGTACCACAGTCTAATATTTTTTAATGTGATCTAAGGTTCACATAAAAATTATTTGTAATTATTCAACATTATTTGAATATTGAATTTAAATTTCATTATGACTTATCACCCTCAAATTGATGTCCAATCTAGAAGGACTATTCAAACAGCAATTGACACACTATGAACATTATCAATGTTATTTAATGGTGGATGAGACCAAAAACTCCAATTAGTAGATTTCACATACAACAATTGCTTCCATTAGAGTATTAAAATGAAAACCTATGATGATCTATATGGAAAGCGGTGTAGAACTTCTACTTGTTGGGATGAAGCTAGTGAGAGAAAGCTTCATTGGATTGATCTTGTGAAAGAGATGGTAGAAAAGGTGCATGCCATCCATGAACACATAAAGTCTGATCAAGGTTAACAAAAGGGCTATTCTAACAACCCATAAAGTGAATTGGTATTTGATGTTAGATAAAATTACTTCCTTCAAATTTCACTTTAAAATAGATTCACATAATTTGGGAAGAAAGGGAAGCTCAACCAAAGGTAAATTGGCCCCTATGAAATCCTTGATCACTTCAGAGAATATCCCTATTGAAATTAAACTCTTCAAAATCTAGACCATGTTCATGATTAATTTCATAAATCTATCTTTATGAAGTATGTATAGTACCCTTAACATGTAATGAATCTAGATGTGGTACAATGGGAATATGACCTCAATTATTATGAGTATTCAGTGGAGATATTGGTTTGTAGAGACAATATTATATGAAACAAGACTACCCACATAGTTAAAGTGTTTTAGAGGAACCAAAAATATGATGAAGCCACATGGGGACCGGAGGAGGCAATGAAAGAAACAAACTGAAAACTATTCTCAACCGATGGAATAAGATGAAATTTCAGTGATGGAATTTCATAATTGGGGAAGAATGTAATGACTCCAAATTTTTGAATCATAATTGTTTCCAAAAAATATGTGTTAAATTATTTTGTAATAAAAAAAACTATATCCCATTAATAATACAGTATAATTGAAATCGAAGCATTGGGATTCGACCATTATATGAACGTTGTTGAATTATTACTACTGGTTTATATGATCATAAGAAGAAATACTCTAATTAAAATTTTTGACATTATAATTATTATTATAAATAGAAATTATAATGGTTAATTAATATAGAAAGAAGAGTTGATTCCCTCATCCAGTAGAGTAATATCATAAAAATCCCATTTGTTAGACTTTTGGAGGTGGTAGAATCTCTAGGAGCCACTATTGGATAATCCCAAGTTCAGCTTCATCATGTTAATCTTCAAAGAAATCTCCTATGGTATAAGTTCATGTTAGTGGAGATTTCCACTCAGATGATATTAGCTATGCCACCCCATGAGTCTATCACTATCATCCTCTCCACCCAAAGGATGTGTGTTGGATTCATAAAGGGTTATGTTTCAATTCCATAGTTATTTATTGAATAGTCCATTTGTATAAATAAAATTTTTGTTTGGTCACATCTGTTTGGAGTTTAGTTTTTCTTTTAAAATAAGAAGAATATAATAAAATTAATTTTTATATAAATTTTACTTTACATAAATGATATAAATATTATAATAAACTATTTTATTATTAAATATAATTATTTTAATGAAATATAATTACTAAAAAACTAATATTTAAATTTTAATGATAAAATAATTTATTTATTTTTTCAAGTTCCCTAACATTTAGTAATCATTATCTAACATAAATTATTTTTAACAAATAAAGTATTTATTATAATTAAAATATAAATTTATCGTACATATAAAATTATTATGATAAAATAAAAATCATTTTTAAAATCATAATTTAGATTTTAGTTTAGGGTGAATTTATGATATTTTTCAAAAACATTTTGTTTTTTGGTGAATAGTAAAAATACAGTTTTGAGTTTCGTGTATGTTTAATGACATAAAAATGATGTAACAAGTAATATAAAATTGTTATTGAATATTTTGGATTTAGATAATGTAATTGGTGTCCCATGTGGCCAATTCTATTGGAAAAAAACAATGTAAAATACCATGGGTAATCCCATGGTTTTGCATATACCACTATTGAGTAGTCCAATGAAATTAATAAGAATACTCTTTGTATTGTGTTATAAATACCTACATATTTCTCATTTACTTTAATTAAAAATTTAGCCTCCATGATGATCTGATTTTATTACCTCCCATAGTGTCCCTTTGAGGTGTTCTCACACCCCAAGGCCCAAATCATCGTGTTTTATGAGTTGATCTTCAAGATAAAGGGAATCTCAGCTTCTCTTTTCCATTAATGTTTTCATTTTATGTGTTATGTATAAATTTGTTTGGAATATTGTATTTTTACACTTTATTCTATCTCTTTAAGGTATTAACAGTATTTTATGAATTTTATAATCATTTCCCATTATATTCTTATGTTTTCTAAAACCATGTTTCATACCTATTGTGTTGCATCATTTGTTTTCCCAATATTTCTCTTTTCTCAAAAAATTAGGGTATATTATTTTTTGAATAAAAAATGTATTTATTTTATAGGGTAATTCACATATATTTAAAATGATCTATTTTATTTTTGGGATCAGCATACATGAACATCTCCTTCATTTTATAGGTATTTAAAATGAAAATAAGATCTTGTTTTTAAGAATATTCTAAAACACCATTATTTTGATATGAAAACCATTTCTTTTATTCTTCACAGGTTATTTATGAAAATTTTTTTTATGATATATGGCTTACATTAATTAGTAAATATTAAGGGTTCATCGTGATAGAACTCCAATGCACTGGGAAAATAATTTAATCTATAGAGATGGAATGCTTTACGATAACATGGTAAATAAAAATTGAAATTTTTATGACACCATGGTGATAAACAATTATGGATTTCTTATTAATGTTTCATTTAAATGATTAATCCACATTTCTATGTTATGAACAATATTATTTTCATTATGATATGAGTATTTTACCATTTCACATGCCTTTATTATATTTCTTAATTATTTATCGATAGCTCTCCTAATCACATATTAATTGTTTCCCTTGATTTCTCATACTAGGCCTTACATAGACTCTTTCCTTTGATGTATGTACCAAGTTTATGAGATGAGTTAATTGAACTTATAATGATCCTATGATGAATCCTTTCTTCTGTATTTGAATATATTTTTTCATTATTTCATGTATTATATAACTTTTTTTCGGCATAGGTAGGTAACCGTTTTAACAACTTATGGGACAATTTAGTTTAAAGGTTTACTATATTTTGGGTATAAGTATGTTACAAATTTAATGTCTTTTGGGGTCAAGTGGTTCATAGGTTTAGCGTCTTATGTGGATAGTTAGGTCACATGTATAATGTCTTGTGGAGAGAGATAATTCCCTTGTTTAACATCTTGTGGTGACAGGTTGGTGAGTTTAATTGTATTACCATCAGGAATATGATCACACTTTTAGGGCCTTTTCCTTTAATGGGGATGAAATGGTGATTTTATGTTGATTTTTGGGATCATTATTGAACCATAGGGAGGTACCCAGGTGAGTAAGGATATTGTGATTAAACCTCATAGAGGTGTATTATATACCATGTTAATGAAAGGAAACGAATTTAGTTTGATTCCATTGTTCAATATTGTGTAGAATTACTATTCCAAACAGTTTAATGTTGTGAGGTAAGGACGCTCGTTTCGCGGAAGGACCAACAACAAGGGAAAGTGTGGGTATTATGCATAGATGATTCCTAATGCACGATGATCATTCCATTATGGGGAAGGAGGTTACATACCATTATGAACATATATTGGGCATATTGTTATTATTGCTTAGGGTAGGAGCTGAGGTGTCATCCCTTTCCAGTGATACATTGGGCATCCAATTTTCACTACATAGGGTAGGACTATAGTTTAATATCTTTTTGAGATGACGTTGTCAATTAGTTTAATATCATATGATTAGGATGTTGGGATTGAAAATTTTATCTTGTGAAACTAGGATGTTTTGGAGGATATAATTAGGTATATAATATTCTCGTGGGATAGTAGGATATAGAATTTTTCCTCATCAATGGAAAACAAATGTTTTTTCAATTTATGATTCCATATTCCGAGACTATGTGCATAATTATCATGTTCCACATTTTGGAATGTGGTATTAACAATATAAGGGTGAAGAGGAAAATGGGGATACAGACATTATGGTGCCTATGCTTATGATAAAGAGACATAAGGGATCTTATTCTTAAGTGAAATATTTGATACAATGGTCTAAGTCATGTTTGAAGAAAAGGGGGCTAGACACAAGGGTTCATGATACCGGTCATGAAATAAATTTGTGCATTGGTAAAATGGGATGGATGGGTGTGAGACTCTTGGGGAAGAGAAATTATTTAATTTTTTTACTGAAATGAATCACCATGGAGCGGCATGGCGAATATGTTTTATAGATTGGAGTTTCATGTTGGACGATGGTTTTGCAATGGAAAGGTGTCTGGGGATGTTGAGACTTCCAAAAAAGAAATTATCACCCAATCTTAGAGTAATTTCTTGTTTTACATGGGGTGGGTTTCACAAAGGATAAATGTTTTATGAAACCCAAATATTTTCAATGGTTTTTATTCTAATCAAAAGTGCATGTAAAAGGGAAAATTATTTATCTAATAGGATTCATGGCACTCAAGAACCCATGGGATTAATTTTCCTAAAATTTGGATACTTGTGGAAATATATCTATTCTCATGCTCATAAAGGATATAGGTTCACAAATTTATCACCTTTTTTTGAAAATATAATTCTATTGGCCTGAAATATAATTTAGTAGAGGGATATATTTATAGACACTAGAAAGGTAGAGACATATGTTTTGAAAAATATAATTCCACCAAAATAAATTTCATGATGGTAATCATTATGATGTAGAAGTTCCACAAATTTATATAAATTTGGTGGAATTTACCCAAACAAATTACATAGTTTTATAAAAACCATTATGAGCAACTGCATTTTCGTGAAGGTTTTGAGATTCGCGAACGTAGTCAGTTAAGTGGATTTGTTATCTTTTTTGTACTATATTCATTTCAAAAAGGCTTCGAATTCCTAGACGTACCTAAAAATTCATGTTTTTTTGGAAGAAAAAATATTAAAAATTTATGATTCTTTAATGTTGACTTGTTATTTACCATTTTTTCACTCCATCCATCAAAAAGGAAAAATATCACCAATGCATGTGTCTGGACTACTATTTCTGTAAAGTGATGTAATAAATTTTTCATAACTACCTTATATGTATGTTCATAAGATAGTATATATTGAATTATTATAATACTTATGAAATGATCATGATACTGTAGGCAATGAAACCATGACAATGCTGGAAGCAATGAAACCACTAATATAAAACACACAAGAAAACATAATAGTGAGCACCTATAATGATGGTTTTAATGAGGAATTATTTATAAATGGGTAATTGGAAATAATAAGAGAATCATTTCTTTAAAATTATATATGAATATATTTTTTAAATTTAAAATATTTATAAATTTAGTATATTATAGTTTAACAATTAGTATGAAGAAATTTGGGACCTGAGGTAAGGGTTCCCTATTTCACATTAATTTCTTTGAGACATATATCATATTTTCAATTTTTTTTCTGTGGGATGTATAATTAAAAATAATATATTTTATGTTTATATAAATGAAATTAATTGGGATTTAAAAAAAAATTTATGTTTCTCTCTTTAATGAGGTTTTGATCCAAGTATTAATAAAATTATATGGGTGTTTCGTCTCAATACTTCTTCATTGAATCATGTTCAATGTTATGAACATAATTTCATTTATGTGATGTATATAATTATTCTATGAATTTTCATATCAGAATATATATTTATATTAGAGGAATTAAATTTCTTATTTTAAATAATTTCTTTCAGCGGGATATTTTTCATATGTTACCCATAATTATGGGTTTTTTTACGGTATTATCTTTATAAAATTTACTATGAATCAAATTATATGATATGTTTCTATTAAACCAAATATATTTTCATATAATCTATTAATTTAGGTGATTTCAATGTTTTTTATTCTAATATTTTTAAAACATAAAACAAATGAGAATTGTTTTTATAAAATTCAACATTATTTAAAGATTATTCAGAATAAGTTTTCTTTTATTTCTTTGTTCTTTAAAATTTTCTTAGTAATATTATTCTAAATGAAACAATTATTTTATAAAGTTATTTTCTACCATATTTGTATTTATTTTCAAATGATTAGTGTAACAACGCAAGCATTCATGGTACGTTTCCCTTTGAACAATGCAGTAGCATGCATTGAATGCAACATAGAGTTTTAACACACCACGAACAATGAAACTAGCTGTTATGAATAGTAATACCCACCTTTTGACATTTTATAAATTTTATTTTTCAAAATGGACTTGGTTTTGGGATTCGGAATACAAAAATTATCTTAGTGTGAATTTTTTCTATTTTTCGGAAAACTAACAATTTTTTATGAATAGTGAAACACATTATGTTATTGTTTAAAACCAACATTTTATTTAAATAATTAATAATTTTTTCGTAATTTATTTTAGTTTAATATAGATACATAATAGATATATATGTTCAGCATAATTCTCTAGATTCATTTTATAATAAGTTTGGATATAAAAAATTTTATCGATCTTTTTATGGTCTTTTACCCACCTTCTAGGAGAATTTGATAATTTGCATAAAAAATAATTTTACCGATTTTGTGATTTTAATTTCAAAAATAAAAAGATAAATGGTTGAAATTAGTAAGTAAAATATGGTTCAATAATATGAAAACATTTTTTTGTGAATATTAACTTTTTACTTTTATTTACAACAGTTAAAAGTAAATAGGATAATTTAGGGTAAAATTATATTATAAATACACTAACACATGTCCTAATTCAATTAGATAAGTTTAATTCGACCAAAACCAACCTTATAAATACAATGTGAGACCATTTTTCCACTTGTATTAGATTAGGACATTTATTATTGTTTTATTTAAAGAAGAGTTAAAAGTGTTAAATTCTATGTTTAATAACTAACCCATTTTTAAAATAGGGTTCTACATAAGATAAACTAGTCTATAAATTTTCATTATAAATTTACAAATATTAATTACATAATGGTATTTTATTTTTAATTTTTAGAAATTGTATGATTTAATTTATGTATGACACAATGATGATGCAGTAATTACCTTATTAATGAAGGATTCAAATAATTGATATTATAAATTTCCAATAAATGTAATTTGAGACTTTTGATGAATTACACTAATTTTATAGGTAAATATGACATGATAGGGTTGATTAAATAATTTTTTTACAATATAATCATGCTGTTATGATTATCACAAAAACTAAAGACTAAATACTGTCCAAATTGACATAATTGAGTTTTTAAAACAAATACAATATTACTAATTAATATAATATTTATAAAAATATATGGTCCTTTAAAAGGACTTATATAAGGTTATATATATTAATAATGAACCACATGGGGTTACCTTGAAGGTTTATAGTATGTTTTTAACTATATAATATAAAAATACAAAGAGACATGGTAAATGTCAATCTATTTATCTAAGAGTTAAATCTAAATTATAAGGTTAATATTGTAAACTAAACCTGTATAAAACCTATTGGTTGATAGTTATGGACCATTACCCAACTTATCCTAGAAATAAATCATTTTTGATCAATTAGAATCCCCAAATGATGTTATTATAAAATAATATTTCAGGCTTTTCCTAAAGTGGAACCCACCTCTCTTATAAAAGTTTACTTCCCATTCTCTAAAGTTCACACCTCCAAATCCATTTTTCTTGGCCCAACCCTACCCAAATATCCTCCCAAAATTCTTCCCATCATCCTAGAGGTCTTATGTTGTTCATAAATCCAACCTATAGATTCGTTTTGATCAAATCAAAAAGAAGAACCCAAAGAAGAGGTAAATATGTCATCACCTCTTTCAAGTTCTTTTCTTCTTCCACATCCTCTTTAATACTTTTTCCATTCTAAAATAATAACACCAGAATCATCTATATAATTTCATTTTATTATAATAATTTTACAACCATTGTAATTATTCTATTCATAATATGAATGACAAAGACATCATACATGCGAATGTACGGCTTACTATCTCCACGTCGTGGTGCTGTTTGTTATTCAAATACATTATTATTTGAATGGGTATAATAATGAGTATAACTGATGTAAATAATAAATATAAATTTTAATTATTCTTAATATATGATATACCATCACATTCCATATTATTTCACAATCAATATAATGATAGTGTCTCTCGTTCTTGCGTACAAATTACCATTTCAACGAACACGATGAGATTCATTCCCCATCATAATCATTTAAGAATAATTATCATTTTATGATTAAATATAATTTTTATTCCCATAATATCATTCTATATATCAATTAAATATATCCTATCCATAACAAACATGGATTCTGTATCAAAACATATAATGGAAAATGAATCAGTTAACACCCAAAATGATGATACTACTGAAATATTATTAACAGAGCAATATTATAGGATCGTATAGGATATAATATTTATATATATTGTTCATGAATAATTTAATATCAAATTTTTAACTATTATTCTGGTGGTTAACATACCATAGACTAAGTAAAAGTACAAGGTAAGGGTTAATTCTACAATCTCTTTACTTATCTGAGGTTGTTAATACGTAAGTATCTACTTGGAAATCTTTATCATCCACATACATGTATTCTAAAAAATGTAATTATTTTTTTAATAATTACTAGACTCTAGGTTAAAGTGTTTTATACCCTTAATTTACCATATATGTTTTGAAGGGAATCTTTCCGTCGTTTTCTAAACAACGTACTTCATGAGCTTTCTTTCAAAATTAAGGTAAGAATGACATTTTTTAACTTATACGGAGGGTGTGGGTATTTTAATCCATTATGACATCATCAAAGATTCCCATAAATCATATTAGAATATTTTAAAAATAAAATTTTTCATTAATAATTATATGAATTTTAAATGATTTCAAAATAGAAAGAGATATTTCTCAAAAAAAAGTTTTGATTTCAACTATGCCAACATCTGTTGATCGATTTTAATCTAATTTGATGTTGATTAATATGATACAAAACATCAATATTTTATTGAAGTTTTTGTGTTATGTTTGGCTGTGGATTTTTTATTTTTATACCATTTGTGGTTTATAGTTAATGTATTAATATTTCGTATGATAGTTTTAATAATAATGTTTACTTTATGTTCCAACCATTCATATGAGGAATAAAATAGACTTATTATGTGATGGGTGGAGCCCGATTTAACTCCTCGATGCATCAATAGTTATAATGAGACAAACTAGTGTATTGGCCGAAGGCGTTCACAAAATTGTATTTTTAGTCTTGGCACCAGGCATTGAATATGTGTTTTTGAAGTCTTTCATTATGCATTGCATCATTATGAAAGTTTCAATTGATATTTCATGTGATTATTTGACTAATTGAATATCCATGTGAATAATAAAATGGAATTATTTGATTTTATCTTTTCTATATAATGCTGAAGGTTATGTTTAAATGAAATATTTTTAGTCTTATACATTTCCTTAACTGTTTATTCTTATTTATGAAAGTTTCTCCTATATTGTTATCCTCACTAAGTATCTGAGCTCACCCCTTTCTATGTTTTAATTTCCAGAATATGTGAAGAATAATTTTATGGTTGACCTACATGGATAGGCTTAGGATATATGTTTGATCAAAAGGGGGAAAATGTTGTTGATTTTTTTATTTCATGATGTAATGTAAAACTTATGAATGTACCTAGTACTTCTATGGTAACTAAACTGATCGATCTGTAGGGAAATGATTTGTTGTATAATGCCAAATTTATGTAATAATGAACTGACTCTGTGTAATTGGGGTTGGGGTGTTATTGTTGGTATCAGAGGAAGTTTTGTACAAACCTTTGAAGCTAGATTTAGAAAAAATGTAATAAGAGAAAAATTTCTCTAAGATAGACTTTAAGGATTAGTATAGAAGAACTTCTGAGAATTTTCATAATGTAGATTTTTGTGTGTTTTCAAAGTAATACATCCCTACCTGGATATGATTTGGTAGAGGTGGATCTTGCATAGATGTACCAAGGGTTAAATCCCAAAAACAACGCTTTGATCAAGAATCGAACGATAACTGGTGCAAGACAACAGGCCTTTCTGCACTCTTGGGTACGACACTCCGGAGGGATATTCTTAGGATAATTATTATTTTCTTTATAAACTATTATGAAGGATTTATTATAATATACCTCCTCAATGAATATATTTTTATGATTATGGATTATATCCATAAACTGTTCAATTTATGTTATGTGTTTTACATGATTGGAATTATATATTGCGATTCATATACTGATATAGTGTATGAAAATATTTAGAAATGGAACTAAGTGGAAAGAATAAAAACTATATCAATGCACATAATCTACGTAGGGATTTCCCTCCTACTCAAGAAATTTATAGTGGATCTAGGGATTCAACTGGTGCTGATCAGCTTATCGCCATACTGGGACATCTCACTCAGATTATGAATAATAATCTTACCCATGTAGAGCACCCTTATCTACAACATGGAGGATAAATGTTAGACCGCTTTATGAGGAAACAACTAACAACATCAAATGGAAGTAAAAATCCATTGGCAGCAGAGTAATAGATAAATTTCTGAATGAAAATATTTCACCCTTTGTGGAGTAGCGAAAGGGTAACATTTGTCATGGAAGTTTATCACCTCACGGGAGATCCAGATCAATGGTGGTCATTAATCCCAAACACAAAGGAAAATGAAGATGTATCAAAAATTGAATGGAGGGTGTTTAAAGATATTTTCATAGAAAAATACTATCTTCATGGTCATTAAGTGGATATGGAAAAAAATTATGAGTCTTAGGAAAAATGAGGATGAGAATGTCACAAAGTATGAGGATAACATTACATGTTTACCAAGGAATTTAGAAGATAATATAAATAACCCAAGGAGTAAAATTGATCAATTCTTTTATGGGATAAATCCATTTACCCATCAAGCATTAGTATCACAATCTCTCTTATCGTACGATGATGTTTCCTCATGTGCTATCAGGACATAAAATAAATTCTCAATGTCTTAGGACTTTAAAGTAAAGCATGAGAAAAAGGGATCTGTTAAAAACTCTTGAAAAGAAAATAAGGGGAAGAAGGGAAGGTTGAATATCCACCATGGAGTAAATGTGGGAAGAAACACCCAATTACTTTTTGGTAGATAATGAGAGTCTGTTAAATGTATTAAGAAAAAATCCACCAATATCGTGATTTCAAGGGGAAGAAAGAGACTATCAATGTTGAATTATACAATTGTAGACAAATGGGGAATTATGAAAATTATTGTCCTAATCCCCAATGGAATTACCTCAGAAAAGGCCAAGGGAGCAAGACAAAGCATATGGGATCACTACTGTGGAGGTTGAAACTCTAAAAGACATGGTGATAGGTAATTTAATTGTTTCATCAAGGTTAGCCGATGCATTATTTGATTCTATATCATCGAATTGTTTCATATCATTTGAGTTTGATGAGAAAAGAAGATATTTCTAATTTGACATAAAAAGGGAGTTGTTAGTTAAAACACCTATGGGAAGTTTCATCACAATAAGTTTTTTTGAATTAGTTCCCATTAGGGCATATAAATGTTCTTTATCTGCTGATAGCATCATCATACCCATGATTAAATTTGTTATAATCCCCTCAAAGGATTGGATTTAGACCATGACGCAAAAATTTATTATAAGAAGTAGGAGGATACAATTTTTGATGATGATAAAGAGTACCCTATCTTTAGAGCAGAAACACCACCACATTATTCTTATCTTCAGCCAACCCTGGTAGGACAAATAAATTAAATTATTTGTGAATAAGGGAATGAAATCACTTTGGGTGAGAAATGTAATGTTATAATAGAGGACATGCCCACTGTGAAATAATATGTTGATGTGTTTCTAGAAGATTTACCTGGACATCCTCAAGAACAAGAAATTGAGTTTTCCATTGATTTAATTCATGGTTAAAGGACCATATCGAAGACCCCTTATAGAATGACCACTGTGGAATTAGTGGAATTAAAGAAACAAATAGATGAATTTAGTAACAGGGGATTTATTCCCCCTAGTGTTTCTCCATGGGGAGCCCCTGTCCTTTTTGTTATGAAGAAATATGTTTCTATGAGGTTGTGCATTGACTATAGGGAGATCAATCATATATCAATAAAGAAAAATTATCCCCTACCTCGCATTTATTATTTATTCAACCAACTTCATGGAGATAAATATTTTTATTTGATTGACCTTTGATCTGTATATGATCAGTTGTGTGCGATGGAGGAAGAAATTCATAAAACATGATTTAGAACTAGGTATGGGAATTTCATGTTTACAGTAATGACTTTTGGATTGACTAATTCCCCCTATGTCTTTATGGTTTAAAAAAATATATTTTCCAAGGAATATCATGATGAATTTATAGGGGTATTTATTGAAGATATCTTAGTATACTCAAAAATCTATGTAGATCACAAAAATCACTTTTGAACTATTTAGAAAACCCTCAGAAGAAATGAATTATATGGGATGTTTAGAAAGTGATATTTATGGCTTACTGTGATTTCATTTATTGGATTTATTATCACTAAGGATGGATTCTCTATTGATACTTCAATGACCAGGTCAATCCATGAATATCCACCACCAACCAATTTAACTAATGTATATAGTTTTATTGGTTTAGAAGTTTAATTTCAACATTTCATCTATAATTTTTCTGGGATGGCTAACACATTAACAAAGATCACATGTAATGGGGTTATATTTTTTTTGGATAAAAGAGTGTGAAATTTTTTTTTGATGAACTAGAGAGAAGATTAATCAATGATCCTATATTGACTCTACCATCATGGAATGATAGGTTTGTTATTTATAGTGATGCTTCAAAAAAGCACATGGTTGTGTCCTTATACATAATGACAGAGATATTTCCTATGAATCACGACAGTTAAAAATTCATGATAAATACTATCCAACTCATGATCTTGAGTTAGCAGCTATAATCATTTATCTGAAACTATAGAGACACTATCTATATTTTGAAAATGTGAGATTTATACTAATCACAAGAGGTTGAAGTATATTTTCTCACAAAAAGAACTCAACATGAGGCAAAGGTGATTTCTTCAACTACTCATGGATTATTATTGAACTATACACTACCACTCGAGGAAGTCATATAAGGTGGAAGATTCTTTGAGTCGAAATTAATCAGGGAGTTTTGATCAAGAATATTGTTGAAAATGATAAAATATACATGAATCTAGTAAACATGGATTTCTGAATAACCATGGATGGTGAAACATCATTGCTTTTTCAAATGGTTTCGAAACTATATTTTCTGGCAAGGATAAAAAGTTCTGAGCCTAATGATGAGGGGTTTCAAAAGAAAATTAATGTTTTGATCATCATTTGATTGATCAAATTCATATATGATGATGGGATTTTGAATTTTGGGATGATACCTTGCGTTCCTAACATACCTGATGTAAAAAAGAGAATTGTTGGGTGATGTACATAGCTCCAATTTCGCTATACACCCTGGGAGCACAATGATTTATAGATATTTGAATGAAAATTTTTGGTGGGACAACCTGTAGAGGGAGATTGCGGATTTTGTGTCATGATGTATGTGTTGTCAACTAGTGAAATCCGGAAGGCAACATCCTAGAGGAGTCATGCAACCTATTCCTATACCTGAGTGAAAATAGGATGATATTATGATGGACATTTTCATGGGACTACCAATGATTCTTAGAATAAATGATTCAATATGGGTTATTGTTGATAGTCTTACCAAGTCAACATATTTTCATACTATAAGAGAAGATTTACCTCTTGAACATTTAGAAGGACTATATATTATTTATGTTGTAAGACTTCATGGAGTACCCCTATCAAATGTTATTGATCGTGATCTTCATTTTACATCATGATTCTGGAAAATTCATCAGAACACCCTGGATACTAAGCTTCATTTGAGAACTTCCTACCACGCTCAAACTGATGGACAATCAGAAAAGACTATTCAAACCATATAAGACATGCTGATATCTTTATCACATGACTTTTATGGTATGTGGGATCAATATTTACCTCTAGTATAATTTTCTTATAACAATATATTCCATTCAAGTATTCAGATGGCACTATATGAAGCATTATTTGGAAAGAGATGTCACACACCAACTTTTTGGGATGAGTTTGGTGAATGAAAATTCGTAGGCCCAGAACCTGTTGAGGAAACAATAGAAATGGTGATGTTTATCCAAACCCACAACAAAGCATCCAATTGTCGGAATAAGTTCTATACCGATAACCGAAAGAAGGATTTGGAATGTCAAGTAGGATAGCATGTTATCATGAAGGTATCTCCATGGAAGGGTGTTATATGTTTCGTTAATAAGGGTAAATTAAGTCACAAGTACATTGAAACATTCGAAATTCAAGAATGAATTGGAGTTTTAGCATATCATTTGGCAATGCCTATAAGTCTCTCCAAAGTTTATGATGTGTTCCACGTATCAGTGTTGTGAAAATACCTGCCTGACCCAACACATGTAATCACCTATGAGGAAATTGAACTGATACCTGATCTATCTTATTGCGAAGAGCCTTTCAAAACTCTTGATACAAGAGAACAAGTGCGGAGAAACTGGACTTCTCGTCTGATAAAATTTCTATGGAGAACCCATTAGATGAAAGAGGTAATGTGGGAACCCCAGGAACTTATAAATAAGAACCACTCAAATCTTTTTATACAGTAATATTCATGAATTTTTTAGGGTCAAATTATTTTACAGAGAGGAGAATGTAACCCCCTAAGCATCCATGATACGTTTCCCTTTGAAGAATGTAGTAGCTTGCGTTGTACACAACATGGAGCATTAACACACCAAAACCAATTAAACTAACCATTATGAATAGTAATAACCATTTTTTGAAATTTTATAAATTTTATTTTTTAAAATGGAATTCATTTTTTGATTCAGAATATCAAAATTAACTTTGGGTGAATTATTTTTATTTTTCTAAAAACATTCAATTTTTTAGGAATATTGATAAACCCTGCGTTAGTTTTTAAAATTGATTTTTTATTTAAGTACTTAATTATATTATTTTAATATATTTTAGGTCAAAATAGTAAAATAATAACTATATATGTTCAAAGTAATTCATTGGATTCATTTTATATGAAATTCATATATATAAAATTTTATCATTCTTTTTACCATCTTTTACCCACCTTATAGGAGCATTTGAAAATTTCCATAAAACATAATTTTACTACTTTTGTGAGTTGAATTTCAAAAATAAAAGAGGCACTGTTGAAATCAGTAAGTAAAATGAGGTTCAATAACATGAAAACAATTTGTATTGAATGTTAAATTTTTTTACATTTAATTAACATCGTCAAAAGTAAATAGGTTAATTAATGGTAAACAAGATATTATAATTATCCTATAAGATATCCAAATTCTGTTGGATAAGGGTTATTGGACCAAAATAACCTTAGAAATAAAATATGACCCCGTTTGGTCCACATGGATAAGATTAAGTCTTTTATTATAATTTTATTTAAAGAAGAGTTAAAAGAGTTAAATTCAATGTTTAATAACTAAACCATTTTTAATATAAGGTTATACATAAGATAAATTCTTCTATAAATATTCTTTATAAATATAAATATATTTCCTAATTAATGGTAATATATTTATAATTTTTAGATATTAAATAATTTAATTAATTTAAGACACAATGATGATTGAGTAATTACCTTATTTATGAAAGATTGAAATAATTGAATGACTAACTAAAAGATGTTTCTTATTGGATTAAAATTTGAAAAAATAGAACAAGTACCATGATTCCCTCATGGAGGAAGAAAGTGATAACATCCCAGGGCATCCCTCTAGATAATAATCCAACACTCAATAGGGAGTGAGTTTAGACTATTGTAAATCACCTGGTCCTCTTCCTACCTACCCATGCGAGCGAGTGCATCCACTACGAAATTCATCTCCAAATAAATGTAATATGAGATAGTTGATGAATTACACTAATAATATAATTTAATATGAAATGGTATGGGTGATTAAATAATCTTTATTCAAAATAATCATGCTGTTATGATTTTCAAAAAAACAAAATACAAAACAGAGTCAAAATTGACATAATATAGTTTCTAAAACAAATACAATATTACAAATAGATATAATATTACTAGGAATATATGGTTAACAAAAAGGAGTTATATAAGGTTATAAATATTAATACTTAACTACTTGGGGTTTTCTTGGCAGATTATAGTCTCTTTATTAACCATATAATATCAAAATACAAAGAGACATGGTAAATGTCAAACTATTTAACTATGAGTTAAATCTAAAAGATAAGGTTAATATAGTGAGATAAACCTGTATAAAACCTATTATATGAGAGGTTTTAGACCCATACCCACCTTATCCTAGAAATAAATAATTTTGGAGCCATTAGAAATAGAATATTATTTTATTATAATATAATGATTCATGCTTTTCCTAAAATAACCCTCACCTCTCTTATAAAATGTTACTTCCACTTCTCTTTATTTCACACCTTCAAAGCCATTCGACTCAGAACAACCCTTCCTAAATATTCACCCAACATTCCTCCATTCATTATAGATTGATACCTTTGGTCATAAATCCATCTTAAGGAGGCCTTTTGACCATATCAAAAGGAAAAACCAGAAGAAGGGGTAAATATTTCATCACCTCTTTCAAGTTCATTATTTTCTTCCACATCCTCTTTCTTTGTTGATTCAATACTAAAATAATAACACCATTATATTCAATATATTGTGATGTTTATATAAAAATGTTACAAACATATTCATTATTCAATCCAACATATGAATGAGAAAGTCACCATACTTGTGTATGTTCAGCTTACCGTCTCCACGCCGTGGTGATGTTTGTTATTCAAACACTTCAATATTTGGATTGGTATAATTATGAATATAAATGATATAAATAATATATATTACTTTTTAATGATTATTTATATATGATATAACATCCAATTATATACTATTTCACAATCAATATAATGATATTGTCGCTCGTGCATACGTATGGATTACCGTCTCCATGAACGTGATGATATTCAGTCCCCATCGCAATCATTCAAGAAAAAATTTCATTTTATGACTAAAAATAATGTTTATTAAAATAATATCATTCTATATGTGAATTGAAGAAAACATATCCATAACAAAGAAGGCTTTTTTAACCAAGCATATAAAGGTAAACAAATCAGTTAACACCAAAAACGATGATAGTACTGAAATATTATTAACAACGAAATGTTATAGGATCATATATGATATAATATTTATGTATATGGTTCTTTTATAATTTAATAAAAAGGTTTTAAATATTATAAAAGGGGTTAACATACCATCGACTATGAAAAAGGTTAATGTAAGTGTAAATTATACAATATCATTACTTAACCGAAGTTATTAATACATAAGTATCTACTGAGACCTCTTAATAATACACATCCGTGTTTTCTTAAAAATTTAATTCAAATCATTTTTCCTAATTACTATACTATGTGTTAAAGTCATTTATACCCTTATTTACCATATATGTTTTCAAAGGAATCTTTTCGTCATTTTCCATACAAGGTACTTTATGATCTTTTTGACAAAATTAAGGTAAGAAAAACCTTTTTTAACATATACGTTAGGTGCAGATATTTTCTACCATTATAACATCGTCGAAACATCCCATACAAGATTATTAGAATATTTAAAAAAAAATTCTTCTATATTTAAATGAATTTTAATGGATTTCAAAATAGATAAATAAATTTCTCAAAAAATGTTTTGATTTATTCAATGTCAACATCTATTTATGGATTTTAATCTTGTTTAACGTTGATTTATTATGATACAAAACGTTTATATTATATTGAAGGTTTTGTGATATAATTGAATTTGGATGTGTTATTTTTATGTCCTTCATGGTTTATTGTTAACGTATTAACATTTCGTATGCTATATTTAATACAAATGTTTATTTTATGTTTCAACATTTTATATGAGGAATGGATTGGACTTAGTAAGTGACAGGTGGAGATATCTATAGCTCCTCGAAGCATTGGTAGGTCTCATGAGGCAAACTAGTGCCTTGGCACTAGGCCTAGAAAAATCTTATTTTTAGTATTGGCACAAGGCCTTGACTATGTGGTTATGAAGTCTTGCATTATTCATTCCATCATTCTGAAAGTGGCTATCGATATTAATTGTGATTATTTGACTTGTAAAATATATATGTGAATAATTAAATGGAATTATTTGATTTTATATTTTCTATATAATGATATCGTTTATGTTTAAAAATATTTTGTTTTATTTTTATACATTTACTGAAATGTTTATGCTTATTTATGAAAGTTATTGTAATATTTTTATCCTTAATGAGCATATGAGCTCACCGCTATCTATTTTTTGTTTTTCCTAGGACATGAAAAAGTATTTTACAGTTAAACTATAGGGATAGGGTAATGGTATAAGTGTGTTAAAAAGGGTCAAAATGTGGTTGATGTTTTTATTTCATGATGTAATGTAAAACTTATGAATGTATCTAGTACTTGAAATGCTTTTAAACTGATCAGTCATTTGAGACATGATTCCTTTTATAATTACAATGTTATGTAATAATTCACTGACTATAAGAAACTGGTGTCGGGTAATTACAATTAGATATCTTTTTTACATTTTTTGTAATATGTTATTTATACGTTTTTAATGAAAAGTGTGAAAGGAATCGATGTTTTAATTTTTATCTTAGAAACATATTTTCCCCTAATCATGATTGTTCTTTATATTGATTCTTATATTATATGTAACCTTGTTTATTTTAAAAGAAAACAATTTTCTCAGTATTAGAGGAATTTTGATTTAAATATTTATATAATTGGAAGGATAATTCTCTCATATTATGAAAACATGTTTTTAATGTTTATTTAGAGGTTTTTTCAACTATGGAAACATATTTTAGTATTTCTTATGCTTCACTTTAGATATGATCAAATAATAACATTAAAATTATTTCTATTAATGGATTATGGTTATGTAATTTTGAACTCATTATGAACCACATCTCTTAACCATGGTTTAGGAAAGGATGAATTGATAAATTTTTTCATGATATTGTGGCACACTTATGTACGGATTTCATTATGTGATTTGTGGACCCTGAATTATATATCCCTCTAATGAATTGGGTAATTAATGATATATCATGATATAATATGAATTGGAATCGAGAGTGAACTTAGTTCAGTATGGTAATCTATCCACAATAATGGTCTTGGAAGTGTTCCTTGACTTTTTAATTGATAGAATAAGGGGTGAACCCAATCATCTTCTGGAATTTTCCCACTATAATAGTATTGAAAATAATTTTTGACTATGAAAATTATTTTATATAATTATTTATATTCTAGAAAATTATTTCTTATGTTTATTACATATCTACATGGAATATTATTGATTATTTAAATCTACCCACTCATATAACTTATGATTTCTATTATGACCAAGCTCTGTTATATGAATATGGATTAATTATCTTTAACTTGTTGGGTATAAAATCTATATTTTATAATCAATTTTTCATATTATTATGCTTATCTTATTCTTACACATGGTCATCAATTGATATCTACCTTATTTACCCTTATGTATCATATGAGCTTATTATTTCTTATATTCCCATTTCCCCGGGTTATATAGAATTATATTATGTAGGATATAATTAAAATGGTATCATGTGTTGAAAATATTCTGGGACATATTAAGGTATTCTTATGGAATATGATAATTTGTTTATAAAGGTAAAAACACTCATCTGATGAAGAAGACATGGATTTTGTAATATAAAGTATTGTATAACTAATTAAAACTCTAAATGTAAATGAAATTGTTTATTTATATGAATCATTGTCAAATAGTGATACTGTAATTATGGAGGGTTAATGTTGGGTAACATCAGATGGTATCAAATGAAGTATGTAAATATTATTTTTTTAACATTGGATCCCAATGTATGGGTTATGGGTTGTCTCAATTCGTATTAGAATAGGTTTGATATAACATTATATTTTAATAAGTTATTATATAGGTATAATTTAAGAGTTAAGGATTCAATTATGGGTTAATATTTTTAATGATGATCCTAATTTTATGGAATAAATAACGTTTCTTAGCTTTTATGTAATGATATTTTAAGGTGACTAGTGGAATTCTGGGTATCATAATAGATTATTGAGGAATATGTATCCCTCTAGTTTATCTTGGTATTTAGAGTTAATATATTCAGGGATAATTTTGTTGAAGAAATATGTTTATGTACACAGAAAAAATTTCATGATAATATATTCTTTACAGATGATGTAATTATTTTAAATGGGAATAAATGGGTATAAAATTTTGGATGTATATTTTTTAAAAACTAGGAAATCGAAAAGTTATTTGGTGACTCTTTTAATAATGTTTTTTATAGATGTTGACTACATTTTTTGGAACATTATAGGAATTTAGGTAAATTTTATATTTTTGGATAGTATTAGGTTTTATGTCAAAGTTGATTATTTTATTTTAATAATAGTGATTGAGAAAACTTTTGGAAAAATGTATGTTTTTCTTTTAGATTTTTTGTGATTCATGTTATTTATGGAAAATATTTCTATATTTTGGAAAACATATCATTATGTTATATTCATTTTTTATAGGTGTTTATGATTGATTAAATTTATTTTTGGATAAATTTTATGTTGATAGAGAAAAAATACCTCACCATATCTTTTTGTTGTTTGTGTTTTTTTGGACAAAAAAGTCTTTGAAGAACATTTAGGTAAACTATTTTTTGAATGATTTATTATAAATATTAGTTTATATTAGTTTTGGATTTGTAAATTAATGTAGTTATCCTAACTTTTTCTGATAAATTTTAGTTCTATTTTATCAATAGTAACCGGAAATTGGTTGGGTTGGGGGGGTGGGCCAAGCCCAAGTGGGTTTGAGCACATAATGTTTTTTTGTAAAAGAATGTATACAATCTGAAAAAAATCATGCTCTCCTGCATTATTAATAACTTTATTTTCCAATGGGGAGTTCAAAAACATTCCCAAATTAAAAAAAATATATTAATTATATTCATTTAAATGTTCTTTTTCGTCTTATAATTCATTGAGGAAGTTTTTAGCAGAAGTATAAATTAATAATTTATTTTGTTTTAAGGGAATCAGTGAAGTGTTCTTTATTGCGTTGATATTTTCATTGGTGAATTGGATATAGTGAAAACCAATTGTGATGCAGAGTAGTTGATCCATAAAAAATGGTACGTTAATAATAATGTCGCTGGTGTAAATGGTATATTCTTTAAATGAATGATGACTCTCCATGGGGCGAACTGTCTTATAATAGATGGTTAGGGTTACCCTTAGTATGATTTTCCGTTATAAATTTTTAATAATAAAATATAATATTATGAAAAAAATAAATCAGTACTAAAAAATATTATTATTATTATCATCCTATTTTAGCATTTAAGAAGTGTGTTTGGGAGATTATTCCTTTTTTAGAGAGGTGGGAAAACATGCCATGTTAATATGGTTAATAAATATTATAATTTCATATTAAAACAGTAAATATAATCCTATTTAAAATTAAAATACAAATTGAGGGTGAATTTGTATCGCCATTATGGTAAAAAAATAAAATGTCACGGTCAAATTTTGACTTTTATAGTAATGAAATCTTATCTATTTATTAACAATATATTGTATTTTTTTTTGAATTAGGATAGAGGGAACGAAAAATCCCATGTGGGATCAACATGGGTGGCCTCAATTTTCCCATGTCACACCCACTAGGATCATCCAGACCTGGCTTATGCTCTTAACAGTCAAAATGTTTAGGCCCTCTTTGACCTGTATCTACCTCATATTCACAATTCCCATGGGTAGTGGGCCCATGATTCGTTACTATTAATGGGTTAAAATAAGAGAAATAAATTATCATCTTTTTTTATAACATGTAATTAAAAAATTATAAATTTACTTATTATGAATTAAAAAATAATATTAGTTTTTTGTATTATGACATGTAGAATATGTGGAAACTAATTGAAATAAAATAAAAGTATTAAATTATAAAACGAAAATATTTAATTATTTTCTCTCACATTATCTATATTAATGGTGAAATAATTCTTAAAACTAAAACAAGAGGAAGATAAATTTATAATGTCCTGTGAAGAAAATATTTATCAGCTATAAATGAAACACATTAACAAGTACGAGTTTTATAATTGAAATTTAATATTTTATGAAATATTTAGGAAATGATAAGATTAAAAGTATTAACATCCTTTTAAAAAGGAAATATAATCAATCCATATTAAATGGTATTTCATTCCACTTATGTATAATAAAATTCCAACTTATTCTAAAAATGTTTTAAACACTTCATGTTTAACAAGAGATAAAATTTTCTAGGAAAACATTATTTAAGGGAGTTATAAAGTAACACACTTATATTTTAAAGTATATATTTTACTTTAAATAAATACAAATTTTGATATTAATGACCCTCAAAAACATCGAGATTAAAATAACTCTAATATAGTCTGGATATATAATTATTTTAATATGACTATTATAAATTATTCATTAGTTTGGCTAGTATGAATATGATTAAGAACATTATGAAATATATAATAAAAAATATTTAATTATTTAAACTTATTTATTGGATATTAGAAAATATGTAAAAATTTTAAATTATAAGAATTAAATAAATTATTGTTGATAATAGTTAATGTTTTTATATAAAACAGGTGTTTTCTTATAATCTAATTTTTTTCTTTTAAAAGATAAATATATGAATTTTAAAATTTTAATTTCATTAAAATGAAAATTATTTTTGAATTCATAATATCATAATTATCTAAGAGTGAATTTGTTTTTTTATTTTCTTGATTTAATTGATGTATTGGTGAGTGGGGAAAATATACTGATTTTACAGATAATGTATCTTTTATGGAATTATTATGAAATAAAAATGACATTAATGTTAATTAATCAAGTTTTATGGTAAAATATGTATTTAATAATTAATAAAATTCCTCTAAAAATAAATTTTTTTTCTTCTAATTCATGTTTGACATTTTTGAGATTTAGGTGGTGTTTTTATTTAAATAAAAACTATTTTCGTTCAATTTATTTTAATAATGTTTTCAAATGGTTTATTTTTGTTTTTTATTTGTTTCAAATTGAAATAATGCACCTTATATTTAAAATAATTTAATTAACTCATTGGAAAAAATATTGCTTCATTTTTATATTAAACCATTTTTTAGGATTAAAATAGAGATTTTTCTAAAAACTGGTTTCATTTTGTTTTGAAAAAATATGTTAAAATTATTTTTTTATCAATTCTATATATTAAATCATAAAAAATGGATTCCATATTTTGGATAAGTGTGTTCAAATTTATTTAACGACGTCCATTTCATTTTTGGTTAATATAAATAGACACTATAGTAAATTTTTATCGCCATGGTAAAGTGAAAATGGAATTGAGGATAAACAATGTGATATAGTTTCAATAATATATAAACAATAATAATTTATTTCCTTAAATGAGTTTATGTTGACTAATATCATCCTAATATCAAATATATTTAAATTGGGTTCTATTTTCCTTTGATACTGACCATTATATATTTTTAGAAAGGAATAATTATATAATGTCACCAGATTTTAATATCTCTAATATATTCTAATAAGAATAAAAGGATGATATAAATGGTTATACATCATTATTTGGAACACGAAGATATCATTTTAGTATATTATTTTACTTTTAAAAATTTGTGATGTTATTATAACTGAATATTCATACACATAAGTGATTCATCGTTTGTTTATGTGGGTGAAATATCAATGTAAATAGTTTCAAAATATTTATATTGATGTGTTTTGGATAACTGAAATTATTTCTTAATTTTAATCTAAAAAATGAATGTTAATTGTTGTTTTAAATATTCAATTCTAATTTCGTATTAATTGTTATGCTTTTAATGTCAAATTATATGAATTTTCTATAAAATTTCATTGGGGATATTATTTGATAAGTAATATTTAATTTAATAATTCAAAAAATTCTGAAATTAATTGGAAATGGTCTCTAAAATAAACCTTTTTTCTATTTTGATCCTCATTCCCTTTCCAAATAACATAAATTACACTTAAATTCTAGTAGTCATATTACCCCTACAAGGGTTAAAATAGTAAATTTTAGGTAAATATGAATAGATAAGGGTTAAAATGACCAAAAAACATGGATAAATACCATTATTTTTATGTCTTGAAACCCTATATTTTTTACCCTTTTAAATTTATCTAATTTGTGGCCACTATTTAATAAGAGTGATCAAATATTATATTAATTATTATGGCAATTACAACTGTACTAATCCACACACTTATAAAAAGGTATACTCATATCTTTTATTCATGACATGTTATTGAGAAATCTAACTCGAAAACCCCCTATGAAATATATTACAAAAATATCTATACATGTTATAGAGGATTTTTTTAAATCTAACCTAAGGGTTGTTAAGAAGATATTTGACTGAGGATTCTCAAATGAATGGTAATCATCTTCACTAAATTGTTTTATATTTATTAGTTGTTCAACCTCCACTAAGAGTTACTTTAAAATTTTAACATATTTTATTAATTGTAATTATATTAATAATATAAAATAATTTTACATAAAAATTATTATATATTTATTATCCATCCCAATGGGGAATGAAAATGTTATCTTTTATACATACAAAATACTTTCTCCATGAAATACATATATTATTTTTCTATAATTTCATCCCATGGATGGTTATATATTGAAATTTAATTATTATATATTATTTTTATGAAATTATTATGATTCTATAAATATAAAATATTAAATAATTTTCTGGGCCCATCATCATCTAATAAATAATAGCGCCTCTCATGTGTGCATGTGGACTACCACCACCATGAAGTGATGTGATACATTTTTTGTCTCTAGTTTACATAGATGATTATAAGGACACATTTAATGATTATATATGATATATAACAAAAAATTATGATTTTATATGGGTTATTTATTATTTACCTTTTTCCCTTGAATCATCAAAAATTGAAAACACCACTCAAGAATACATAAAAAATACCACCTCCATGAAATGATGTCAACCAGTTTTAGTTCCCTCTATATATTAATAGTTATAAAAATATATATATTTAATTAATGTGATAATTATGGGAAATTATGATTTTGTATATTATTAAATCAAGAACAATGTTGATGTACTGGAGTAACCAAACCAAAAAATGCATTAAAAACATAACACTATATACACAAAAGGATGATTTTAAGGTGAAACATTCAATAAAATAACAATTATAAATTATAAATGAACAATTTATTGTAAAAAAATATTCAAATTGTAATATTATTGTTATATAATAAATATATATTTACTATATACGATTATTATAGTGCTTGTGATGAATATAAGGATTTGAGGTATGGGTTTCCTGTTTCACATTTATTTAAGTGAAACATATCCCATTTCACCAATTTATTCATTTCTGTTTTTTATATACATTAATAGAATGTATTTTATTATTATTTACATTAATATTATCATAATTTACAAATCCATATTTTTTCTCTCTTTTACGAGGTTTTGATTTATAGATTACTAGAATTTGAAGGGTTCTTTAAAATAACAATATTTCATTGGGACATTTTTCAAGTTAGAACTTATATTTATTTATGTGGTTTATATACTACCCCTTTGATATTTTATATCATTAATATCAACTTATTAATGTTGCTTAATTTTTCATTTGATGTTATTTATTTCAAGGGGGTTATTCTACAAATGTTACCATAGAGGTAAGGGATTAAGTTCATTATATTCAAAGTTAAATTTCCAACTAGAGAAACTATATAATACTATTATTTTTAACAAATAAATTTAATTTTACTATGTTTATACATTTAGTTTCCTTGTTTTTTTAATTATCTTCTCTTTGGTACTTAAAATTGTAAATAATTTTTTGTAGACAAAATTTTACCTTATTTCTTCAATGATCGGATATCTATTTATTATATATACATATTCTTTAAAATGATTTCATAAATGTTATTTTATATGATTTAAAGATCATTGAAATTTATTTTCAATAAAATTTGAATTATTTTAATATTTTATAAATGAATTTAACAAATTTTTATGAATACATTATTTATGAATTTTTACAAAATGTGTGAAAGGAATATTTGTTTTTACCATTAACACCCAAATATATATTATTCCATCATGACTGTTCTTTTATTAGAATATACCTATAAAATTACCCAACAGTTTTTTTCAAATAAACTAATTTTATAATCATTAATGGGATTTTATTAAAAAAATAAATATCAAATGACAATGATGATTTTTTCATGGTTTCAATAAAGTTATAAAATGTTATTTTGAAGAAATTTTTTATCTATGACCACTTAATTTAGATTTTAATATGCTTCCTTGGATATATAATCTATTGATACCATCCTTGTTAATTTTAGGTATAGATTATGATTATGTGCAGTTGAAACATTTATGAACTCGTTTCTTTAAAAAAATGTAATTCTTGTAACGTCCAATTACTAGTTTCTAGTATACAATGACCCTATTTTTGTCTACTTTTGATTGGTTTTTATTTTGGGGAGTTTCATGTGTAATTTATACATTTTTGGAGGATTTTAATTTGGTAACATTTATTGAATGGTTTGACCAAACTGTGTGCCCCTTAATGAAAATTGTCCCCCTTGGACAGTGGGGAGACACATGGTTGGTGGAAGATTTCTCAAATTTTTCTCCCATATAGGGGAAACCGTATGACCCAAATAGAAGGTGTGTATTCCTGTAATATTTTTTCTCCTAACCATGTTCTTACCACTAGCTAACAATGCTCGTTGGACTAAAATGTTTTGAAAATTAATTACTAATTCTAGAGCTCCCCAGCCGAGTTTTAAGATCCTAATCACCCTTCTATTCCCTAACCACAATTATTATCCCCTAGAGGCTTTGGATATGTGATTTCTTCACCTCCAAATACTTTTCATGAATGATCAAAGAAATGTTGATCTTGAAGGATAAACATTAAGTAAGTGGATCCCATCTTGTGTAGTTTCTTATAATCTCTCTTTCTATCCTCCTAATAGTGTATTATATGAACATGTTTTTGATGGGTCTAAACTCTATTTTTATGGATGCAATCCTTGTATTTTTTTACATTGATTATTGTTTGTGTTCTTTGATCCTCTGTGCCTTCTTCTTCATTGTATAGCCCGATTAAAGAAGTTGATATTTGATAATTTATTTAAAGAAAGGTGGTTCCATTAAAATGTTTCAAAAAAAAACAAAAACCATGATTAAATATCATTATTTGAAATGGATTTTAATTTATTTATGAAAAAAAAATGTGATATGATATGAGATCGAAAATTTAAATGGTGTTTCTTTTAATAAAATCCCCCAATTCCAATGGAATTCAAATTGTTTGATAAACTCTAAAAAGGATGGAACTGATGAAATGATTTAGGAATTATTTTTGAGAAACGTGGCCAAAATTGTAGTGATGAAAGCCAATGATTGGGTATAAATTGAAAAGTAATTAATTGGGGAAAACACATGTTTTGGTTTTGAAATTGAATTGGTATATTCAAAATGAAAATTAGGAAACAAATTTCTAAATGATGATTGATTTTTTATGAAATTATTTTCCAATTATTTAATGATTTACTTATAGAAACCTACTTTTCAATTCAAAATATATAGAATTTCTTATCTTAGGTATAAGAAAATTTAATGTGCAACTTGGAGGAGGTGGATTTTTTAAATCATTTGTGGTTGGAGTGACAAGCCTAGATTAGTGAAGATCTTATCAACTTCATTCATGGAATTTTAGTGTTTTTATATTGTTATATAATAAGAACATTAATTATAGAATTATTCGGTTTTGTTATAACTATTATTTTAGGATCTTTCATCCTCTGGAGTGTTGAACATATTGCTTTGGATTCTATTTGTTTTGAGGATATATGGAAAATTTGTTCCCTCTTGATCTCATATGATGCTAGGATCTAGTAACCAACTCTTGTGGATCAAAAATTAAATTTTTTCTATGTTGTTGTTGGTTCAGGATTTAGTGTAGTATGATATCTGAGATGGTTTCTGAAAAATGTTTATCAAAGGTTCATGTTAAAAATATTTTCTTAATTTTAGTATGCATTTTATCTAATCCTCAAAGATCAGAGGGAATATTTTTAAGACATAATAGGTGGTTATGAGGAAGTTCCTAGCCAGATCTCATCATAATGATCCTTATTTGCTAAGGAGAATTTGGTGAAGGGAGTCATGTGTAATAACTTGATCTAATTCACAACTTTTATTATTTTTGACTTGGGAGTTCTGAAATCCAAATCATGATATCTTATCTCATGTGACTGATATTCTAATTTCCCTTGTTTGATTTGTTGATCTATGTAATATTCTGAAGTCTTAGAGGTTATCTATTGATGTCTTGTATGATGATTCATATATGTATACATTTTAATAGGATCTAGAATGAAGTCACTAGGGAAACACAGAGTGTAGAGATTACCATGTATTATAATCTTGGTAAAAGTTTTGTTCATGTGGTCCATGCTCTGGGACAGAAAACTACACCGGTTCCTATTCATGACCTAGTTATAGAACACATAAGGGATTAATCACAAAATCATTCTAAATGGTTCATTTTCCAGAATCCACCAGTGTTCTAAGACACTAATGTTTCCCAAGAGGCTGAGGATTTGTTGAAAAATAAAGACCATATAATTGAATACATAGTAACACATTATATGATTAATGTGAAATTATCTACCTTCATGCTATAGGGTACTGGCATGAGATGGTGGGATTTTAGGATAAAAGTGAAGAATCATGATGTTTTAGACGGTATATAATGTAGATTTATTTTTACTGATCATTTATATCCCAAATCTATGGTTATAGCTAAGGGTGTAGTGTTTTTAAACCTCCATCAATTTGATAGGTCCCTGATGGAGTATATTAACTATATTTTCAATCTACTACATTTTTCACCAATGAATTTCTCAAATAAAAATATGAGGAATTGATGGTTCAATATGGGTCTAATACCAAATATATGTTAACATGGATTATTATTAAATGTCTATATTAATGATGAAAAAATAGAAATGGAATTGAAATTTAAACCTGACCTAGATGGTTAGTCATGATAGACGAGTGTTCCTTTTTTTCCTATTAGAAGTAATGTGAGTTACATTAAATGAGAGATTAAATGTGATGAGTCTCACGGTTGATCTCCATGGATGAGTTATTCAAAACCTCCATTAGTGCATAGACGATTCCCTTTTACTTTCTTCTAGTATGGTAGGCATGGTCACCTGAAACGGGTTTTCACTGAGGATCACATGATATGTAGTTATTGTAGAATGTTTGGTCCCATGGAGAAATTATGTTATATCTTTTTATCCCGAATGTAGTGGAATTGTCTCATCATTACCTAAATGTACTACGGTGTAATCAGATTCGTCTTTATCTATGGGTTTACAGCCATGGACATCTTGAACAATGAAGATCCACATAGTGGAAGATTCTCTAGAGGATTTTTTCACGGGTCTAGTTACTGTGAAATGTTACATCACTGTAGATTCATCTTTAGTGAATACATTTTTGGAAATAATTGAATCTCACATATTCACATTGAATCGTGTTGCTGATTTTATAACCCTTAATTGGATGTTTTATCTTATGTGATGGATATTATTGCATCACTCAGAAGGAAGAGGGACCATGTTCCCTATTGTCCTTCTTGTGTTTTCCATTTTTTAGATATTGAAATGCTCTAGGATTTTCAGGTCCTCAACATAAAACCTCTATATATCATTTTCAAGGTGGATTAGATCATTTATAATAATCCTTAAATTGATTATTATCAATAACGGTTATCCTTTACTTCTATTAATGGGGTGCACCATGTTTTCTAAGGATAATGGGAACCATGGTTGGTATATCCAAACCTTCCTATCCAGTGTTTGTGAAATTAATATTAGTTCTTTCATTTTATTTTGTGTGGGAAATATTCAGGGGAACCTCCCTCCAATTTTCATCATGTTTCCTTGATGTGTTTCCTTCTGATTTCTATGTTCTTCCATAGGTAAGAGAGGTATATTTTTCTATTAATTTAGTTTCTAGTTTTCAGTTGTTATATAATCCTTCATACCAAAAAAACTAGGTAAAATGAATCATTTGAAGGCTCAATTTGAGGTTTTACTTGAGAAAGTATTTATATGCCTGATTCTATCTCCATGGGTGGAACCATTTCACTTTTTGAATAAATTATATGGAACACTTTTCCTTTGTGTTGATTAGAAAAAACTCAATCATGTTGCCATGAAGAACAACAATATGTTTCCTCAGATAGAAGAACAGTTTGACCAGTAGAAATGGGAATTTTGGTTTTCAATTATTTAATGTCACTCTAGTTATCACTAGTTGAGAATAAAATAATCTAACATTATTAAAATTTCCTTACAGAGTAGGTATGTCCATTATGGGTATGTTTTCATTCAATTTGGTCCAACCAGTTATCCAACAATATATATGGATTTAGTGAATGAGATATTCCCTAAGAAACATAATATTTTATGGGTGGTCATTGTGGATGACATCCATGTTTACTCTTAGTCTATTAAGGATCATGTGCACTATCTGAGTGTTTTTCAATACTATTTAAAAAATTTCTGATTCTATTTCAACCTATCAAAACATGATTTATGGATTTTGGATGTAATGTTCTTGGGACATATGGTCTTGGAACATGGCATCTCATTTGACCCTAATAATGTAAAATCAATTATGCCATGGGAACAATTGTGAATTTTTTTCATGATTTCGATATTCATGGGTTTAGAGAGTTATTATCATCAATTTCAAAATGATATATCGAAGTAAAATTGTTTTATGACCTATCTCACTCATAAATGAGTGAATTTATCTTGGGATGAAAATTCCATAGTTATTTTTTTCAATTCAAAGGTATTTTTACAATTTCATCAGTTTTGAATCTTCCAAAAGTTGGTCAGGGATGTGTGATCTTCTATAATTCATCATCTATGGGTTTGGGATGTATTCTAATGTAGGGTAACCGCATGGTATCCTATGGTTCTCTATAACATGGTATATATGAAAAAAATTATCCAATCTATAACCATATACTTATAGTCGCTATGCTATAGGTTAAGAGTTGGCATCATTACCTCTTTAGAGAAATGTTTTCTATTTAATATGGTCACCAAATCCTTTATTATATATTCTCTTAAAAATATTTTAATCTCTATCGTACGAGTTGGGTGGAGTATCGACATTTGTTGGATTTATAATTTTCTTATAACCAGGCATGGATAATGTTATCCCTAATGTTTTGAGTAGGAAACATTTGATCCATGACATGTATAAATCATAAAAAGTGTGTAATTTGATGGATCTCATTTCATAGTAGCACTTGGCAGTCTGTGAGATTGTTTTGAGGTTATTTTTACCAGTGGTAAGCTAACTTATGTTGTTCTAGAGAATTTTTATCTAGAACAATATGATGATGATGAATCCATAGAATTAGGGATGTAATTTATGGTGGTGATACCATTGTTGAGTGGTTGTTCTCCACATAGGGTATTATTTGTTTTTGAAATTGTTTTGTTTTTCCTTTATCCATAAGAAGTGTTGTAATGGTAGAGTTCTATAATTTATAATGGGATTTCCCCTCAGATCCACAAAGTAGCTTTATGATATAAGGTGAAGATTATGGTTGTAATGTATGATATGGGACATTTCTAATTGTGTTTTATACTGTTGTATAATTCAATCGGTCAATGCTGAGAAATGAATACATTCGGGTATACCTTAGTCACATACAGTGAAAACATGTAAGTCGAATGATATTTTGATAGTATTTTTGGTTGGGCATCCATGTACCCCTCAAAAGGGGAATAAAATATAGATTGGGATTGATAGGTTGATAAAATCATATCACTATATACTCATTCAGGATATGGCCAATGTTGAGGAATTAGGATATATCTGTATGAAATATATTCTTAATTCAAAAAGAGTTATTTATAGTATATATTCTAATAGAGATTCATGTTTTGCAGATCATTTATGGAGTGGACTTTAGCAGGCCATGTGATATCAGGTTTATTTGAGTATAAAATACCATCTGTAGACATAAAACTAGATACAAAACGCCATACATATTATTAAGGACATGCTTCATGATTACATCATCAATTTTGGTGGATCTTGGGACGACCATTTGGGGCAGGTTATGTTTTCATATAACAATAGTTACTTGTCCATGATCAGAATGGATCCTTTGGAGGCCTTGTAAGGAAGGCCTTGAAAATATCCAATTTTTATTAAGACTAGTAAAACATCCTTGTTCGTGATGAGTCTATTCTAAAATATGATGTCAAATATTCTGTTGATTCTTTAGAAAATTTTGAGTGTCCATATCAGGTGCATGTCATATTCTCATTGTCAATTTAAACCATTGTAGTTTATTACTGGTGATTATGTGTTCTTTATAGTTTCACCTTGGATGGGTCACTGATTGCTTGGGATACATGCGATGATTTATCCTTGTTTTTTGGGACCTTTTATTTTTTTAAGAATTTGGGGGAAATGGTTTATTAATTATCACTTTCACCACATTTGATTCCAATACATAATGTGTTATATATATCACATCTTCATAATTATATTTTTTACCATCTCATGCATTGACCTGGTAGAATCTTGATGTTGAGCCGGATTTATCCAAAAATGATCATCCAGATATAATTTTTAATTCTAGGAAAAAGATAATTTATTAGAGGATGATTTATTTTCCTGTGTGTTAAGGAAGAATGGTTTTAATTCTTGCGTGACTTGGAGGAGTGAGTCACTTTAGGGGGAGAAGCGGTATTATGACTTTTATATGAAAATTTATTCACATGATTTGTAGGGGAAAATTGATTTTTAGTGGGGATTTTATAAAACTATGTTACTTATTTGAGGTATTTGTTTACCCTTTTTGATATCCTTATTTGGGTCTTGATTCATTGAGTTTCATGTAAAATTTGGATATTGTTGTATACTTTTTTAGAAATGTATATTTGGTTCATAAATTAACCCAAATTTGTGCCACCCATTGAAAATAATTCCACTTAGATGATGGAAATATGCAAAATTGTAACATAGTTTCCGAAAATATGAACCTATATAGGGAAAACAAATTTCCCAATATAGTAGGGGTACTCGAGTGGTTCATGGTATCCCCTAACCTTGTACCCCCTTTAGCAAACCATGTGTTTGATATTACAGTGTTTCGAATAATAGAATAATAATTACTATTACCCGCCTCCCGATTTAACTTTCGAATAACCCATCTCAACCCTAACATGGATTATTTTTTCATGGGGACTTTATATGGGTTATTTTATCCCCTCAAAACCCATTTCATGGTGGATCTAAGTAGTGTTTATCTTGATTTATATCTAGTGGGTTAGTGGATCACCCCTAGCATAGTTGACTATAGTCTCTCTTCTTATCCTACTTAGAGGTAATTGTATCATCATGTATTTTTAGGATATAAAAACCCTTTGTATGAATATAATCCTTGTCTTAATGGGTATTTCTTTTAGGTTATGTTATTACATCCTCTGTGACTTCATCTTCATTAGTGAGTCATATTTTTGGAGTTGATTTCTGGATCATTGACATAAAGTTAGGTTGTTCAATTTGATATATTTTATGTAATTAAAACCATTATATACTTGGATTATATGAAATAGATTTCAATTTATTTATAAATACAAAAATTTTATATATTTTAAATTTGGTATTGAAATTGCATGGATTTTGTGAAAAACCACCAATTCCAATGGAATTGTAATTGTCGGATTAACACTGAAAATGATGAAAATAATAAAATTATTTGAGATTTATTTTGATGAAAATTGTTCAAATTTAAATTATGAAAACTATTGTTTCATTATATATTTAAAAGGCATTGAATGATGAAAATACCCTAATTTTGTATTGAAATTGAATTAGTATATTAAAATAGAAAATTAGGAAATTGTATTAAAAATTATGGTTGTTTTGAAATTTGATTATTTTCACATTAAGTATTGATTGACTGAGAACATTAAAGACTGGTAGTTAGTGGGTTATTTGGGATAATAACGCTATGATATTGATCCCATAGAAATGGTTTTATTATGAAAACTCTATCAAAATCAATTTTGGACCGATTATCCCCCATGGGATATTTATAAGTCATATTCGGAATGATATTGAGGGATGTGGGCACACATAAATATCCGCGATTAGTGATTTGAGAAGTGTGAGGATATTATAGCTAGAAACCAACATACCTCAGGTAATAAGAATGTGGTTAATGTTTCGAATATTTTGATTATGTATTCCATTGATTATAAAACTATATTACTAAAAAATTATTCTTATTAATAATTTAACATCAAATGTTTATTTAATCAATGTTTGAAAAGTTTTCAATCCTTTAAAAAATGAATATTTTGTTATAAAAATTGAAATTATATGTTATAAAATTCGCTATTTTATTTTAATTGAATGCATTATATGGTTTATTATTAGGGAATTAATTATATAACACTTGTTGAGACCGTACAAGTATGTATAGACCACACCATACCTTTAAGTTTGAACATTTGAATACATTCATATTCCATGTCTGGGTAATGGAAAGCATCATTAAGATGTGATAAATATTCTTGATCTTTTGGGCTTTGAGTGGTTATAGGTGACTGAGGAGATGTTATCAACTTGTTGAAAGGGATTTTTAATTATTCAACTTATTACATTATATGTTCTTTTATGATGAAATTATTAGGGTTTTGTTATACACATTTTGTTTCTTTTACTTTTATCCATTGGATTGTTGAGAATAGTCAATTGAGATCTATTTTATTTTCTAATTTTTTGGACAATTCATTCCCTCTTGATCATTTATGATCTTAGGTTCTAGTTTCCACCTTTTAGGGATTTGAAAAACCCTTGGAGCTACGTTATAGCCAAATCAATTATCAGGTTACCAGGGTGTCTTAAATAGTTCAAGACTAGGCCATGATAAATTAATGAATGTTTGTATGATCATTTGAAATTATTATGTGTGGGTTTTAATGTATGGTGGGTAGGCCTGAAATTATATATCCCTCAACATCATTAAGTAATGAATGATATCACATGAGATAATTTAAACTGGAATGGGGAGTGTACCCAGTTAAATAATGTACAATGTCCAGAATGATAGTCTTGGAAGTGGGCCTTCATTAAGGGAAATTTTGTAGTATGGAGTGAACTAAATCCACTATAGGAATTTTTCAACCATTCAAGTCTTGGAAGCGGGAATTGAATACAAATACTATTTTCTATAATTATTTTTACGACAAAAAATATATTTCTTGAGATTATTATAGATTCTCATTGTTTGTGATTTATTATTAATGATTCTACACTATTATGAAATATTTATTTATTTATGAAAAATACATATTCCCTGAATAGTTATTAATGAACTTTTTCTGATTTGGTAGGAATTTCCTATGATATGATCATATTGTCATACCCTTAATCTTATCAAAATTATATACATTTTCATTTATTGATATGTCCCTTATTTACCATCACTGTGCATCTATGTTAACACTTTATATTTTCCCCAGTTTATGAATGTTGATATTAATTATGATATGAATTGATGTGTATCATCTGTGGAATTTTTTTGATGATGTTATTTTCTACTTATAGAATAAGATAATATGGGTATAAAGGGAAAATACTTTTATGATGAGAAATACATTGGTAATGTTATGTAAAAGGATTATCCTTACTCTAAAACTCTAAAACTAAAATTTATCGGGTTTTCTATGAATAAACATTGTATATTGATATTCAAGTTATGGGTAGTTAAAGATAGGTTTCTTATGTCAGAATTTAATATTGATTGTAAATAATATATTTTTAGAATCATATCTTGGTGTTTGGTATCGGGATATATAAGATTAATTGGTAGTTACCATTCCATTTTCAATAAATGGTGTTAATTTTATGTAAGGTGGAGTTTGTTTTTTTATTTAATGTAGTTTATATTTCATTCATGGTGAAATTTTCATTGGTATTCCACTTGCATTATATGAAAATGGTTGGTAAAAAATTTATGGGTGTAGGGATTATTGAGCTTATATTTAATCTTTGGATATGTGTAAGACTAATTTATACCATGTTTCACATTTTATTTATAATTTTGTGATCTATGAACTGGGGTATATTGATTTAATTCCATTATATACGTTTAATTGATGATTGAATGTGTACTAGATGATTTTTGAAACATTATATCATCAACCACATAATGTTGTTAAATTAATCATGTATTTTAGTTTCATAAATAATTATTTCTTAGGATTCACCATATTATTTTATGATATCAACTATTAAGTAATATAATGTTTGTGAATCAAGATTATCATGTTGTTGTATCAAAGATGGATTGCTTTCAAGAAAATTCTGTTGACCACACATTGTAATTTTTTTAACAATGTATAGTAGACTGACCATTAATATAAAATTAAAATATAATTGACATACATATTATTTGGGTAAAATTCATCATAGTGAGTTCGTATTTATATATTTCATGGTATGGACAGTAAAAATTTTTATGTTATTAAATATTTGAGTTTATTATGTTGAGGATATATCAGATTCTAAAATCTTCACATGTCATATAGACAAATCATATAAGGTACATAAAATAAATTTCAATGCTAATTATTTATCAATAATAGATTTCTATAATTTCTAGAGTATTTATATCTTGTAATGTCAGTTTTGGTATATAACACATATAGAATATAAAATCCTTATAATATAGGGTAAATTTTAATTATGATCCCATATTAGATGATAATATGGATATCATATCATGACCTTTCCCTAGTGAAAACCCTTCTTGGATGATATTGAAGAAGAGTATGACCCCAAAAACCCACCAATATTATCCCATTGGATAATAGCTATCACCTAGGTTATAATACTCATATATGGGAGGAATTACCCTAATAAATCCTTGGGAGATAAAAAGAATCCATCAATCAACCCTCACATGAAATTTAAAATAACCCATAATTTCATAATGCTTGTAATATCAAACATAAAAAGTAATAAAAATAGAATTCCATGGTAAACGAACTATGATAGTGACTCTGTAAAAACTATAAATCCATACCACCCAGAACAACATCACTAATGTATGAATAGAATGTTGCTACATAACCTCTGGTGAATCTCCTTATATGTCATAGACTATTAATAAAATTAAGGGATCTAGGTTGTTACCTTGTTAAATTATATTGTTTTATCATAGTAATAAATTATGGAAATTACAAAACAATATCCATCTCAATTAATAGGAGTATATGGAATTAATAAAACAAACTAATTATATAATAAATTTCACACATAAGTAATAATTCATACAGACACATTTTCATTAAAGAATACATAAACTTATTACCATCAATACTAAACACATATATTGTATAAAAAATAAAATAAAATTCAGCATTTTTTCTACTTCTATCTACAAGAATAAAATCATCTAAATCACTAGACTCCATTCGAGTTATCCAACTCGAGTATGCAACAATGGGCATCTAAAAAACCTAAATATATGATTAATGAAGAATTAAAGGGTGCATAATTTTTATGGATGTCTGACCAATGTTTGAGTACAACACATTATGGTACCATGAAAGGGGTCATGTACATTACTGAAAATGAAATATATTTACATTCAATATACTCAGCTGAATAACTAAATTATCTATGAAGGAATAAATTAAATAACCACCATCCATCATCTGGTTATAACATAACAAAAAAGGTTAAATATACCTTGTTTGGGAAGTTCAATAGTATATATAATCATGGTACGTACCATGCCATTTAGTTTCAAGATCAACAAAAAAATCCTTGGTGATAATCATGGAATTCTACAAGTATTATCTATAATCACGAGCCCATAGGTGGAAATGCTATGAAATCTATGTAAAACTCTTTTGAAAAATCCCATGCATCATGTCTATTCTAGTAGAATAGTTAATAAATTAAATTCGGATGATTTAATCCCTGAACAATTATTTACATGATATATAATCACTGGATCCAAGGTAATGTTATGTGAAATGGAAATTCATTAGTCATAATCATTGGATGACATGTAATTTATTGAGCATCCTATAAATATAAGGTGTTCCCAAAATATCCTAGGGAGTATCCTTGGTATCTAATAATTTTGGTCATAAGGTTTGGATCATATGTATTATCCTAGGTAGCAATCATGTGTAACCAAGGAATCCCATGTAAAATGATATGGGAATTACATATAGACTCGAAGGATGGTAACTTGTTATCAACCTATGAATTCTATATATGAGGTGCATCAACAAAATCCTGTTACGTGTCCAAGGAATACCACATATTAATCTTAAATGAAAGATCATATGGAGTATCCCAAAAAACCCATTGTCATTGAGGATTAGTCGAATCACAAGACACAAGACCCATATACCATATATACAGGACTCCATTGAAGTTAATCATGCCTAAAATATATAATAAATGCATATCATGTGTTGTCTATCATCCAAAAAACTATCTAAAAAATTAGAGTCAGAACCTCACTTACATATCCCACCCACATCATTGTATCCATGATTGGACTCCATCATCAATTTGGATTCTAAAGTGAAAACAAAACTACCTGATACCCATTCCAACACTATCCCTCTCAATAGTTAATATATCACTAGGGAACCCACTATGGTCCCCTAGATGTCCTCAGAGAACAGACATAGTGTATGGATTTCATTATCTTCTTCTCATCTCCCATATCTAAGCCTATCTGTTCGATTTCATGGTAGCCTCACGGGCCTCATAAGGAAAGCCTCACTGGAATTGGTCTCAAGTTATGGCACAATGAACATCTAACATTCTACGTCCTTGGAGGTTTTTATATAACCTATCCAATGAATAACCTCAACTATTCACACAAACCTAGGGTACTCACATATACAATGGAATAAAACACTCTATTATGTTCATTTGAAATTTCCTAATGGATCTAAGGCCTCTTACCGTCATATCGTGGCATAGTCAACCCAATAAATCCCAATCATCAATCATTCCTAATCAAGGGGTATAAAAGGAAACAATAAAGATATATATTATCAAATTCATTTAATTTCATTTAATATACACCCCAAAAGGATTTACACATATCAATATATAAATTTATAATCATGACCATATACGTGAGTGGATGAGGTATCAATTGCTTTCCTAGGGTCTATCATGGGCATTGGCACATTGTACATTCAATTCATAGGCATTCATTTTTAAACAAAAAAATTATTCAAATTAAGTGTTTCAAATTTCTATAGTGGTGATAGACAATATATCAAATGGTATATCAAATTCAAAAACAAAAGGTAAATTATTAAGGGACCGCCAACACTATACCATGTTATTACATTTTATGTGAGCCCAACCATTCTCAACCAAGCTCATAAAATTACATTCCAAGATTACATCAACATCCTGAGAACAAATATTAATTTTTAACCCATAATTAAATGAATTATAAAAATTTATAATTATTTTCCAATTTTTCTCAATTATGTATAAAAACCTAATTACATTAAGGCTCATAAATGAAGCTCAAAACTAGGTCCAAGAGCTTGTTGATGGTTATTTATGTACCCAAAACACAACATTGAAAAAATATCTATCATGTGATAGTAATTTAATGACCAATTTCAACATATTCAGGGAAAACCGTAAATAAATTCATATAGTGGCATACCTTTTTCCAAAACATGTGCAATAGTGTGGGTTATTTGTCTTTGGATTCCCTCTAACAAAAAAACAAAATTCTTCATTATATAAGTTTATTTATTCCATAATCCAATGTAAATAACTACCAAACCCTAATCCAAATACAAAAAAGTTAGATCGAAAAATGAGGAAAATAATAATAAAAGATAAATAATGAGAACACACCTCAATCATAAAAGGAAATACCAAAAATGAAACTACTATTTCAATGTTTATAGAGGATAAAGATATGGGGGTGGATCCCCTAGTCCATCGGTAAGAGGGTGATGAAGCTAGATGGTACCCCCCCCTTAGGATTTCATGGGTGGAGGGAAATTTTCCCTATTTCAAGAAATTTGGACACTCTATTGGAATGGATATTGGGTTGACCATGTAATGAACCAACCATACTACTCATTCATGTCCACCATACCCCCTCGTATAGTTTTGATTCATGTTTTAACAAACTATATCCCTACAATGAAAAACACAATGAACATAAAATTACAATTTTTATGGTTTTAATGAATCTATTATCTATGTCACAAGGAAAAACCCCCTCACATGGGCTTCCTATATGGTTATCCATAACCGAATGGTTAGAATTAATATTGGTAAACCACTTTAAAAATATCTAAAATTCAACATGGAACTCCTCAGACTCAACTGAGCAGATGAGTCTCATCTCAGACCTCGATCCTTAAACAAAAAATCACATTATAATACTTTATCTTTTGAAATTCCAATCTAAAATTAAATTTAAAAAATGTCCCCAAACCTAGAAACCAAAAAATTATATTCACTCCTGAATTTTCAATGTGAATGGACAATGGGTTTTACAAACTATATAGTATATATTTTTCCATCACTAAGAAACCTTAATATACTTCCAAACATTAATCTCAACCAACCTCAGTTAACAATTCATGATTGATTCATCAAAATATATCTCAGAATTTTAAATGAGCTTCCATTCTAAAAATAAACAAATGATGTGCATTATTCATTAAAATATGAGTTACCACTCATCACTATCACCAATATTGAGATATAACTCAATATAACCCATCTTTTTTTGAGAATCCATGGCATCAACGACAAATTATTCATCGGGATTAAGGTTCTTCCCAATGTAGGATTCTATTAATAGTGTATAATTATCCATTCATGGTGCTTTCCACTATTGGAATGGCCTCTTGAATTAGATCCCCAATTTTCTACACACCTGTTCATTGTAGTTACCATCTCACCATACACAATTACATATTTACACTAGCATGTCCCCATTTTCAACCATTCGTGATAACGTTATGTGGTACCCACCAATATAAAATATCATTACCACAAAATCATGATTATTTAACTCCCAAGAGGAATCCTAAGATCATCCAAACTCTAACACTAAAATTCAATACTAGAATTTGGTGTAATTATATCCTTTTATCAACAACCATCCATATATTTATTCATGTTCTCAACCCAAAAATTGTTGCAACATTGATCTAAAATAGCATATTACTACATAAAAAAAGACCCACAAAACTCAAAATCATGTAATTTATATGATACCAAATCTAAACCATAAATATTCTTTTCTATAAGGAATAAATCTAAAACAAATCTGTCTACACCTTTCCATCCAAAAGCCATGTCGACCATCCACTGACTGATATCAGCACATGCACGAAACTACCCAGATGGGGGTTGTTTCTTTACATCACACACTCTATGCATTGCTTCATGTAATGATTAGATGTTATAATCATGATAATACTCAAGAAACAACATAACTCATCAAAGGATACAAGTTAGTGTGTTATGTGGAACATCATTCTCAACACCCATCAAAACTTTTCTACAATGTGATTTACACCCTCTAGTAGAAAAATCTACCCTCCCCATAATATGAATTTCTTTATACCACACCATGAGTTCCACATAAGAGGGTTATATCATCAAAAGGATGTCTCTCCTCCTAATCCATACTTATTCCACCCTGAAAACTCATTTCTTATTAAACTCTCAGGTTCAGTGTACCATACATCCATAATTGATCTCTGATGTCACATCTCCTAAGAGTTGTATGTTTCTTATTTAGTTATAAATCTCATCAAAAAATGATTAAAATTAATTAATTTAATCAATAATACCACATGTCATATATATCCTTTTATTAATATATAACTAATGGTAATCTCACATAACCAGTGCATGATTTCCCTCGCATGTCTATGATTTTTCCCAAAATGGTCTTTCTAATGCTCACCCTCCTCATTCTAAGGTAAATTATGCTCCACATGACCATATAATAGGTTATAATCCATTTTTTAAATCAATGTCAACTAAATCCAATATTTGTAATCTAAAATACTACTCCACTACACAACCCAACTCATGCTCCCATGAGTTTTACACCATCAGACCTATGATCATACACCTAAAACACCAAAAATGCTCCTTATTCAGTTCTATATCATGTATAAAGAGGCACCTTCATCCTTACATTCCAATATTATAATATTATAAACCATTCCAAGGACAATCACTTGATTATACATCATCTTAGGGGTATTAAATAAATAATATGTGTTTATCCACACTCTATCCAAGACAGATCAAACCATATATGATCTATATCATCTATCTTATTGGATACTACAACATAAATCAATTGTTTTAGGTTTCTAACTAATCATTCCCCTCGAAACAAAACCATGATACCAAATCACCTCAAGTTCTATACATCAATATATCCCACGTAATCTCTATGAATATATCACATGCCTAGTATCACCCCCATACACTGATCTTATAACCCAATGCATCTACACATTCATCATGTGTCTATGGAATCAACATATTTAAGCTAAATCCTTGCAAAGTTTATCAAAATACCTAAAAATCATCTCATAACTATTAATCATACTAATATCTTAACCCTTTACTCTAGAACTATTATCTCCCACCATTCCCATAATTCATGTATCACATAGATCCTAGGTAGTGGGGTAGAATCCATATTAAAACATGAGAATTACATACATAAATTTTATATATTATGGGATGAATATTCATTAAATATCATTATGATCCAATCCCGAACTATATTGTTTTAACTTCTTTTTAAACATTGATACATAAAAAATTGTTGATTTAAGATATAAATCATATGCCATTTTTTTATTCACATCAAGCACCATTTGTAGATATTCTTTAATAAAAATAATTCATCATAACCTAGGAAAAATTGAAACATAAAAAAGGGTAAGATCAGATTTTCAATGATGGTAAACATTGGAGGCATCATTAAATTGTAATTAGTGATTATAAGGGTATGATAACATGATCATATATTAATAAATCGATAACAAATCAATTAATTATCTTCGATCCTGAGTAATGGGATAAAATTAATTATAAAGAAAAGGAAAAATTCTTATGTTCAAGGAATCAATAAAAATAATTAATGATCCATGATATTATATCATAAACATTGTAATTTGCAATAAGATCAAGTTAATAAAATTTTTAGCATGTATGAATTATTGTAGGTTCACTCATTAAGTTAAATACTTGAAATCAGGTACTCTCATAAACATATGGACACAAAAATAGGACAACACAAAATTTCATGAAAATGAAATAATGATAAAATATAAACATATGGGAATAAAACTAGGTCCACCCGTAATGTTGTGAACATGAAATTGGGTTGATTGATGACATAGTTATCTTATGAGTTATCAATTCTTATGCATTGCATCAGAAGAATATATAGTTCTAGTCCCACCCATATCATAATGCAATCAATAAATATGAGTTCCCAGAGACCATAATACATTCATCAATTCTTCATATCATAAACCATGGAAATCATATAGGATTCACAAACATTACATTATTTAATTATATAAAACTCATGGAAAATAAATGAGTTTCATAAAGACTTCATCATTAACTAAATAAACCATGGTAATGAAATTTATTTCATGTAATAATCCAAAGAAAATCAACATTGTAAAAATGATATAAATATTTTTGGAATTATAAAATCATATCCCCAGTTAAATATAACAATTCATAAATGATGATTACAAAGATGAAAAATACCTTTAAAAAATGTTTAACCACTCTTTGAAAACATTAGACAAATATATTTCTCTTTTGGAAACATTTTTAATAAATATTTATGTGATATTTAGAAAATTATTTTATATTAAAATAATCATGAAAATTTTTTAAGTAGTATTAACAGTAAATAACGGACATGAATATAGATAAATTATTCTGTACAACATATATTAATAGATAACATTCTTTTCATGAATTTGTAAAAAGAAAAAATAACTTGTATGAAAAATGTTTGTTAAAAAATGCCTTTCAAAACATTATAAATAAATTAATAGTTAATGAAAATTAAATTTTCAAAAAAATTGAATAATGGGTTAAAATTAATATTAACCTGTTTTTAACAGTACAACCATGGAATTAAATATTCACCAGCCATATAGGAAAAAGTAATTATATTCTTGAAAAAACATTCTAGATACATTAGGGATATAAAAAGAATAAAATGGTAATAATATATTAATATTATAGGAATAAATAGTAGATAGTAAAATAGAATTATTTATACATTAATATCCAAATAATTTTCCTCAATTAATGTTTATCATTGAATATATTAAAAATAATAAGAGATTACAACATAAAAACCATATCGCTTTTGTAACATTAGAGTCATAACCCTCTTGAAAGAAAAGAAAGAAAATGTAACATTAAATTATACAAACATATAGTTCTTCATTATACAAAATTTCAAAGGGGTAATAAATTCACCTAATAAAAGAATATAGGTCTATAAAAAATATATATTCCAAAGATAACAATTTCAAATAACAGTCCATTACTACTTTGGTTACTTTAGAATCAAATCCCATTGGATGAAATAATCTGAATTTTAAATTCAATACTAAAAATTATGAATCATCCATGATATAATAAGTCAATAGTGTATTTTATACATCTTTTAAAATTAAATTGGACATAACATTAAAAATATCTCAATGAAATAATATTGATATAAAGAACACTTACCATGAGCCCTCTCTTTATTTATAGGTGTTCAGACCTCATGTATAATAATATATATTTATGATAACTCTATTATATAACTATATTAAATAATAATGATCTATTTACTATTACTTTATAATTTCAATTGTTCTTTTATTAACAATTCATTCTTGTAATGGACATTTAGGTGAAAACTGGTTAGTTTTCCATGCATGCTTCTGTTCAATAGTTATATTCATTAAACATTTATCATCATTATATCACATATAATATTAATCCTGATATATATATATATATATATTATTTATTTATTATATACACGTTTTTAATTGTTTATATAATAACGGTGAAGAATATTGAATCACACCACATTATAGTGGGGGAAATTTTAAGTACACACATGTGATGTTTCGACATCTCAATAGATAGAAAAAAAAGAATTAAAATATAATTCACCTTTCTAGAATAATTATTATATAATAAATAATCATGAATTTTATCTTTATTACCATTCATGTAATATATAAATAAAAAAATCTTGTCATTTTTTCGAAGTTGTAGTCCACATTTACACACGAGTGACGTTAACATTTCCAAAAGATGGAATTGTAAAATGATATTGTAATTTAAAATCACAATTATTTCATATATTTCATATATAAAAATTAATAATAATATCCATTTATAAAATATAGTTATTGAAAATTATTCTTATTCAAATTTGGTGTCATAGTTCACAAGTACACATGAGTGATACATTCATTTTGAATTTGATAAAGGTGAGGAGGAAAATTGTTGATGGATCATAATAATAAAAAATATATATATTTCATAAACATAATTAATTACATTATATTGGATACCATAAATTATGTTAAGGGTGAAGTATAAATTATACTGAAATTTCCTGGATAAGACTTATGAATATTTATTGATAAACCTAATTTTTTCTTACACAAAATCCTTGAAAGGATGGTATGTTGGAATGATAAGATGCTATTGTAAATGATAAAAGAATATAGGATGGTTTTATGGAATTTCATGGATGATATAGTGTGCTCAATAATTGTGAGTAAGGGAGTATATGATGTTCTCTTTTATAAGTGAGGGAAAGGACAGTCTTGGAATTTCATAAAAGATTAAATAATGTATATTTGATAATTACATAGAGTGGAACATGGGAACCCCAAATTCAAAGATAATATGTAATAAGGTCTATATAAACTCAAAAATATATATTTGTTTTTCATATTTTAATCCTTATCTATTAGTGCAACCAATTTGAATCCATTATGACCTTAACTATGATAACATAATTTTTTTACCGTATAACATAACTATTTGAATAGAAATAAAATGTGTGTTCTAAAAATATGGAAATTTTAATTCCAAATTTGGAACCACTTATTTTATTCAATTTTTGTTAGTAGAATAAATTACATTAAATATTAGGACACAAAATCCTAGAAAAAATGTTTTTAGTTAAATACAATATTTAAGAGTACAAATGATTTCACCATAAAAACAACATACTCAATGATTTAAAATATTTTTTTATAAATAATAAAATTGGATGGTATTTAGACTTTTGGATTATGAAAAAATGGATGCAATCTTGCAACAATACAATTGATTGAAAAGACCCAAAAATAGTTCTTAATTTGAATAAAATATCACTTACCTTCCGAAAACCAAAACATGATCTGAAAATAAATTATTCTGTTAAAATGAAATATTTAACTCTTTAAAGAAATATTTCGTCAATAAAAAGGTTTAAAAATTTATTAATTCATTCTTAAATCATAATAATTTCATAAAAGTGACAATATTTGAGAAATCGTTAGTTTTACTATTCACCCAAAAATTATATATTTTTTAAACATCTCAAAAATTCACCGTAAGATAATTTTGATTTGATAAATTGAAAAATTATATCCATTTTATAAAATTATTTTTTTAAATTTGTATAAATAATTTATTATATTTTTACACTAAATGAAATTAAACACATTTTTTAGGAAATTGTATTCTTAAATCATAAAAATAGTTTACTAAAAATTGAGTAATCATTTATTAAGAATTAATCAAAAAAAATCCATTATATTAAATCATTATACATATTTTTTAAAATGAGAATATTATTATTTATACAGCTAAGTTAATGACCATGTTCTAATATTCAAATTTAAATAATAATATTTTTGTAGTATGTTATAGTTCACCTAACTCTTGGTCTTTCATGTTATGAAAACTATAGAACACAGTATTCCTTTAAAATTAATTTATTTAGTATTACATTCTCCCCCTTAAATAAATTGTTACCTCGTAATGTTTTTTGGCCTTAATGGTTCAATATTTTAAAATATTTTTTTTAAACCCACATCATAAAAATGGATCCTAAAACTTATTTTGAAAATTTAATATGGGTAAAATAATGGTTATCAAATATAACAAATAATCATGTTCCTATATAAAGATATTATTATATAGAATTGATAAAATTGTTGTTTAGGAGAAAAATAACATTTATTAAATAATATAGAGTGGTAGATAAATTTAATGACCACAAAAACAAAAATAATTAATGGATAAAGAATTACATCAATTCTGCAGAAATGATGGTAAAAACTTTTTCAAATCAAGATCCTTTTCATGTAGTTCAATGATTCATTTAAAATTTAGATAGATTATATGGGAAGATATGCGTACTTGATTTCTTTGTTTTTTATATCCATGATTCCTTTATTTTGATGTGTTTAAACCAATTTCCACTTTTATATCATAAATTACTCAAATAATATAATATTCAACAAGAATTTGTTTTAATTCTTAAAGAATTAAAATTAACATTTTATGTACCATTATATACATATAATAATGATAACTAATTCATCCACTCTGTAGATATTTACCAAAACTAAAATGATTATAACAAATTTTCAAATATGAATAATTCATCGTACATAAATCTCCAAAATCATTATAATAACATCAAATATTCAACTTAATAATTCCATAAAAAAATATTTAAAGATATTAAAAATACTCCAACCAAAAATTGAAACCAAATATTATAATTATTTGATAACATATTCTTTTATGACCATCATTAAAAAATACCTAAAAATATTAATCGCTCAAAATATCATAGAATATAAATTTTGCAGACCCAAATCATATACTCCATAAAATATGATAATAATTTATATAAATATCTTGAATCACTCTAACTACAAAATTAAATCACATATCCTTCTGAAAATTAACTCTATATAAACTTTTTAGTTTTCATTATCAATATATATCATCTCATTGTCCCAACTAAATATTTTTTATCTCAACATATGGAAATTTGTAAACGTTCTCAATCCCTTGATCAGGTGTTTTTTAAAAATATAGGTGTACCACTAAATCACATATCTAGGTTTTTATCTCCATTCAATATATCCATGAAAATATTTAATGAAAAAATACTTCATAACATTCTTTATATGATTAATGATTCTTATAACAATAATATTACTAATAAAATACTTCAATAATATAATTTTTGAATCCAAATACATAAAAATATCAATCATTCAACATTAATGAATGTAATATAAAAATACCTTCTTATCCAATGAGTTTTACTTAGATAATTCAATACACTCAGATAATTACCATGTTCATCACATATATTTTATTGAACTATGAATGAAACCGTAAGATGAAATTCATTACCCTTCATCAAACTCTTCATTTTTCTTCCTCGATAGCATATACTATTCTGTTTTTTTCAACTCAAAATATATATTCTTGTTCCTTTGAGTCATTTCCCTGTGTTTATTTCCCACAAAAATGAAATTTTGGTGAAAGAATCATTTTTCCTCTATATAATTAATCATTTGAAATCCCATTAAGTTACATTAATATCTTATTAGGTGTGTTTGGAAACTCAACCATTCTAAGATTGATAATAATATATTGAGTCATATGATTAAGAATTATCATAATGTTTTCATTACAAATATTTTATGACTTGTCTTCTCATGATGAAAATCATTCCATTATCGATCACATTCAACATTAACATGATTCGTCGTTGTTCAATATATTAAAATAGATCAAATATAATAGTATGAGAGGAACTAATTATAGTTAGTAATAGTGTAATTATAAAAATCATTCATACAAGGTCTAAATCATTACACCTAATTTTCAATATATACCACATAAGTCTTAAAAATGGACATTGATCATAATTATCTATTCAAATCCTTCACAATGATTTACAAAGAATATTTGGATAAACCTATGAATATCCTATGTTAGTGTCTAGACATATGTTTAATCATAGTTCTTCTCATCATGCATTTGCGAAGATTTAGTTAATCCCCAATCTACCCCATTCAGAGTAATCACCCCTAGGTGTATCCATGCCATAGTTGTATGCACATTACAACATCAAAACATGGATATAATTTCTGGGAAAATGTGGAATCTCTACATCAATAAAACATTAAGAGATTACACTTTACTAAGAATTATCCTCATAGTATTCACCAAATATATCTCATCCTCATCTCAACAAAATAACTAATCCCTATTCTGATACCAAATATTGAGATATGATCATTTCATACATAAATAAACAATCATATTACATGAATATTTATAACATATACTTATGGTATTCACTATAAATTTAAAGGGTCAGTTCCTTTTGAAACATATATTCATAAAACATTGGTCTGAAAATGATCAACATCATCTCCCACTAGTTTATTCACAATTGGAACCCTTCCTAGAAAACCCCATCTAAAAACATTCTTTATAACCAGGGGAAAATAGAAACCTAAAAAAGGTGTAGCGTGGATGTTCAGTAATGGTAAACATAGGAAATATCAGTCCATTGTAACAAGTGGGATAAATGGTATGAAAACATGAAAATATCATAAGAAAATGATACCTATTCTATTAAATATAATTAATCATACGTCATTTCATAATGCTTTTTCATAACAAAATGAAAAATTCCTAAGAGTCTTGAATCATCAATAGTAATTCTGGAGATATTATAATACAACATAAAATTATAAATATATGACAAGTATAATATTATAACCTCATGAACATGTATAAATAGTTTCAAGTTCACTGATTATGTTATGAACATGAAATCATGTCCCCTCGTTAACTTATGGACATGAAACTATTTTCCCACACAATCGTATAGACATGAAACCATGTCCATTCATAATTTTAATAACATGAAACTAGGTTAAAGAATAAAACTATGGATATTCAACTGGGTCCATGAATAAATTTTGGAATAATAAATTCTATTCCCACATAACATAGTGATCATATGATATATCGATAATTAACAAATTCATTGAAGGGATAAACCTTTTTTGTCCCACCGACCACATAATGAAAAAATACATATGTGTAGAACAAGATCATAAAACATTCATCAATTCATCATATAATAAACCATGAAATGGATAAAAATTAAATATTTCATTGTTTCATCATATTGTAGCACATGGGAATGAAACTGGTTTCATAGAGATTTTATTATAATGTTGTTAACTCATAGGAATGAAATGAGATTCATGTAATCATCCAAAGACTATCATCATCGTAATTCATCTAGAAAAGTGTATGGAATCTGATGATCATATCCTTAGTCAAAAAAATTTGTCACTAAAGGTTGGTAATATAGAAATAAAATAAATTTAATATAAAATTAGAAATGTTATTTGAAAACATGAGAAGAATATTCTTCTCTTATGATGAAACAATAACAAAAAAATTTAAAAACCCCAAATTTTATAAGTAAATGCTCTTTTTGATTGAACTTAGTAAACTATTATAGTTATAGAAAAAAATTAAAAATTTGGAATTATTATATCCTATAATATTTATAATAACATTAAGAATCAAAATTGTTTCTAATATGTCAGTTAAATATTGATCATATGTTTATTATAAATAAAAGGTTTGTATAAATCCGATTGATAAGGACAAAGGATGTGATGACCGCCACAAGTAGGATTATTTCCTATAAATCTCATTTTTCAAAGATTTTGGTCGAGAAATCCAAACTAGTATTTTCACATGACCACGACTAAGTTGAGATGCAACAAAAAATGCATAATAAAAATTATTTATATCAGAAGTTCATTCTCATTGAGATCACAAGCCAAACAATGTATGTCAAATCACCCCAAGATAATATCTCCAATGTTCTCCTTGAACATGTGAATTTTATAGTCTAATAAATGGCTATGTATCAACACACTAAAAATATGAATATTTATATTTCATTTTCAGTAGAACAATGGTAATATTTACTTCTTATTTTTGTTAAAATGATTATATATTTTTTGAATTACGTAATAAATTATTTCTTTTGATAAAAGGTATTATCAGTTACGGAAGTCCTTTTAAAATATTAATAATTTCTTTTAATATTAGTATCAAATAATATTATTATCAAATAATATTTATTAATTATAGTTCATAAAATAATTTTATCAAATCAAATAAAATTTATAATGGATTGAAAACTGTTATTGTCAGAAAAACACAAAAATTATAAATAACTATTTATTCTTAATTTTAGATATAAAATTAACATATTTATATAATTATTTGTATAAACAAGTCATTATTTTTTGAATCATAATTACAATTTTATTCAATGGATATTTTTTAATAATTTTTCAAGATTGTCAAATTTCATGTAAAAAAATTAAATTCGGTATAAATATACAGCGTGTATTATGACATAATAATGAACCAAAAGTGATGTAATAAATGATATTAGGGGTATAAAATTCAAAATAATTATTTCCCCTTTAAAATAATGTGATTTATATGTTATTGTATTAGTTGTTTAAAGCATTTATTAATCCCCGAAAATATATATTTTATGTTATGGTTTTAAAATAATATCACTATGAACATGACTCACATCCACATAACCTAGGGTAATATATAAATTATTTATGACCGTATACTGATAAAAAAATGAAACATACCCTTATTGGGTAGAAACCAAGTTAAAATTACATTTTAATGATTATGGTTTTGAGTTATTTATTATATAGAATATAAAACTTATGTTAGGGAAATTATAAAGAATTCCCCTCCCTTTTCATAAATATACCCCCCAAGATCCCCTTCATATTCATTCAAAAACCACGGATCACATCCTAACTCTACAGTAACCTCTTTGTATTCCCCCTATGGTTCCCCTACTATCTTAAGAAACCCCCATGATTTTTGAATAACCCTCTTAAGGTAAGGGATCCTCTCATTCTCCACTTTAATCATGAATCTTCTTCATTTTATACCTTTTATTTATAATTCCCAATGCTTTAATTTGTTTTCTCACAATCATTTTTCGTTTTTTATTCTAAAATAATTACAGAAGCCTTTATATTTCATTATACGATTTTATGAACCTTTATATACTATTGTTATGTTGTTGAAATGTCACTACATTTTTTCCACACTAAACCATTTTGTTCTGAATACCATCACCATTCCTAATCATGATTATTCACCTTGATATAACTATACTTAATTTATTTGGTAAATCTATTTATTAAACCCACATTCTTTAAACATAGGGTTAAATGGGATGAAATATGTTCTTCTGTTATATGCTCTGTGTCGTACACTTATTCATGTACATGACCTGATTATGATGGCTTCACCCAGATAGCTCTCTAATGCATTATATATTGTTTCAATCCTATGATATTCCATGTAAAGTGCATGGGATATTATCTTAATAACATGACCATATTTTTTCTCAATTTGTACCCTTCAATTATTCATGTTTAATGTTTTTTCCACATTCCCATGATGCCTTTATGTTATCATGTTTTATCATGCCTCAATGTTCAAGTTCATGATTATTACCCTTGTATTTCCCATTGAAATTTCTATTTTTCAACATGTAATACCACTTCATGTTATGAATTTTTAGTCTATTATTGGGCTTTATAGAATACCCCATTTTTATGTATATCTCCAAGTTATCCCATGTATTTTAAATTACTATTGATTGTTATTAGAATGTTAAGGATGATTTAAAAAAATTCAATGCACCCCCTATTTTAATTTGTTATGTTATTTACCTAATTACACAAATAAACTAGAATTATCTATCTAATGGGTTTTAATATATATACATTTATATAATAACTCTTGAATTAAATTGTAATAAATACAACGGCTTTTATGAAAATTCATTGAATATTGAGAAAAAATAATATGAAAATATCACTTATTTTTTAATGTCTCAAATAAAATAACATTCATGATAATATAAAAACCCGTTCAATCTATATATGTTAAAATACAACATTCCTTTCAACCAATAAAAATTCAAAAACAAGTTGTTCTAAATTTTTTTTTCATGAATGACTTATTTTAAAACATTATAAATAATGTAAATGTTAATTAATTTTAACTTTTTTAAAAAATTTCATTTCTAGGTAAACTATTTATAAATTAATTTTTATGATCATGGACATGGAAGAAAAATTCCATCATCCAATGAGGAAACATGTCATCTTTTCCTTAAATGAATGATGATCCTTTTTAGTACCAATGAGAACAAAATGGTAATAATACATAAATATTAAATGAATAACCAAAGGAGAATAAAAATATGATTTTTACACAGTAATATCAATATAATTGAACTTATTAACAATTTATCATATAATATATAAAAAATAAAATACATTGTAATGTTAACGGATTACCTCTTTGGTATCTTTTAAATCGTATATCCTATGAAAAGAATTATGTAAAATGAAACGTTAAATACCATGATATTGAGGTTATTAATGATACAAAATATGAAATGTGAAATAGATACACCTTATAAAATATGATCAGTGTATAACATTACATAATCCCCAAATAAGACAATTTGAGACAATAAACCTTTTCCACTTTGGTAACATTGAAATCAAATCAGCTTAGATGAAATAATCATAATTATAACATTATATACCATGAATTAATAAGGATAAACGATATTAAAAGTTAAATTGGTAGTATATACATGTTGTAAACATAAATGTATGTGTAACATCAAACATGTCCCAATGAAAGAATATTGTGATGAATAACCCTAACCACACGTCTTTTCTTTCTTCATAATCATTCAAAAATCTTGTATAATAAATATAGATTCTATCTTAATCTATTACATAACAATATTCAGGCATAAATTTCTATTTACAAATCTTTATAATTCCAAATTACTATTAAATAAATAATTCCTCCATAAAATGGACATTCAGGTGAAATTATGTTGTTATCCATTCATATTTTAATTTGATTGTTCTATTCCATTCACCATGGTCATGGTTTTATCATATATTGAATATAAATAATTCAATATTTATAATATGTTTCCATTAATACACTTTTCCAATCATTTATATAAATTAGTAATAAAAAATGAAATAACTTTGTTGATATAGTAGTCTATACGTACACATTAGTGATGTTTCCACATTTAGATGTATGGAATGAAAGAAATGTAAATAACAAGTCAAACTGAAAAAAATAGTTATTAGATAGTAAATATAATATAAATTCACTATATATATCTTTATTACCATCCATGTAAAATAAGAAAAAAGAAAAAAGTCACTTCATGGAAGTTGTAGTCCATAGTTATGCACGAGTGATGTTATCATTATTAATATATGGAATGGTAAAATGATGGAAAATATCTTGTAATTGAAAAACTATTATTATTCTATAAAAATGATATATAAATATAAAATCTATCATAGTAATCAACCATGAAATATGGTGATGGAAATTAATCATATCGTTATGTTTATGCGGTAGCCCACACGAACGCACAAGTAATGCTTTGATTTCCTATTTTATGGGAATTAAGTTCAATATTGTTGATACATCATAATAATGAAAATTTATTATATTTAAAAATTTTAATTATTTATCATATAATCGATACCATATATTTATAGAATGTGGAAGTAAAAATAAAATTTATTGTGAATCATTATGATTTTCTTTGAGAACCCCCCTTCAGCATTCAATTTAAGACTTTGAAGGATGTGAATTTAGAACTACTAGAAGATATAGGAAATGGGAAAATATTATAGGATTTTTAAGGTATTTACTATCCAATATATTATTCTTAAACATTGTGAATATGGTATGATGACATGCTCCCTTTTTGAGTGAGGGAACAGAAACACATGGAATTACTTAAAAGTGTAAAAAATATATAAATATATCATAATAAGGTCAAGTGGAACCAAGGAACAAATTTTTTTATGATAGTACGTGATAGGGTCTAATTGAACTTATCTAATTACATTTACAAATGATTTTGATAAATTTTATTCCTTATCATCTAGTTAATCCACTTTAATCCCATTTTAACCATAACCGTAATAATATACATGTTTTCCATAATAACAAAATTATATGAAAAAATTAACATTGGAATTAAAAAACCATTGGTTATGAGGATTTAAAATTTGGAAATAATTTTATCACATTCATTTTATAAAGGTGGAATATATTATTTTTAATATAGTACATAAAAAATTTAAAATAGTTTTTATGAAAATATCTAATTTAAGAGTAAAAATCATTTCTCCTTTAAAATAATTCATAAATTCATTTGAATGATTCATTAATATTAAAAAAAGTAATATTTTTAGAGTTTATTATAAATAAAAAAATCAATTTAATCTTCAACCAAATCATTAAAAGATAAACACAAGAAATACTTTTTAATTTTAATAAAATATAACTTATCATCACAAATGTAATGTTCGGGATATTAATTTCATAATATTTATTTTAAAATACCTAATTTATCATCTTTTAAATATATATTATTGATAAAAAGTTTTCCCAATTTATTAAATAATTATTTAATGATAACAATTTCATAAAAGTTATAGTATTTAAAAAATCAATATTTTTACTATCATCCGAAAATTAATTCTATTAAAAAAATAAACATTTCACAATAATATAAATTTATTACGATGAACCCAAATATTATAGAAATTTTATTTAATAAAATTTATAAAGGTGAAATAAATAAATTTTAATATTTATTCCAAAAATTCAATGAAACTCATTTTTAAAAGAATATATTTTTGAAGTATGAAATTAGTTTCGTGGAAATTGGGTACTTAATTATCATAAATTGATAAATAAAATTTTATTATATAAAACCCCTATAATATTTTTTCATAATACTGTTATTCATATTAATAACTATATTTTTATGGATATATTATACTTGTCACATTTAAGTAATAATGTTTTTATATTATGTCCAAAACAATTAATGATCGTTCTTGCATGTTAAGTGAGCTGTCAAGAAGAGTATTCAATTATACTATAATTATGGGATGTTACCATTCATGATCTCAAACCAAATACCTCAAGGAAATTGCATTTTCAAAACAACCACTCTAGGGTCTTTATTTATACGTATCATAAATCCCATGCCAATCCATTGGCCTATTATGGCATTGACCCTAATTAAGAACATTCATACAACACAACCCCCTTTAGAAATATGTTCTCATACATGTATATATATAATAATCACCCTATGAAGATTGAAACCATGTTAAACAAGGAATATGGTTGTGTTAAGTAAAATTCCACCAGGAATTAAGGTTTGAAAAAACTAGATAGGTTATTATTTATGCATTAATTACCTGAATTCATTTACTTTTATAAACAATTAACATAATTACCCTCATGTTTTAGATCCTAATGGAATATATTCCTATAAAATCATCAAGGGTCAGTATATATCCTATAAAATTAGTTACTATATAACCATTTCCAAAAATCAACACACACTAGGATCCACATTTTCTATCATCAAAGGAAATATCATTGGTAACTAAGTATTATTCTATAAACAATCTATATTACAAAATTAATATATGTTTTTTGAGACATTAAACAAAAAAATAATTTATCATCAATGATATGAATCATAAGAAGGAATGAAAAAGTCATGTGAATCCTATGTGATAAAAATATACAAGCACCCATGCCTCTTTCCAATGGAAAAAGAGCCAAATCCTAATAAACCATATATCTAAAACATAAATAGAGTCAATCTTGGTGAAAGAATCCAATTATCAATGAGAACCCCAAGAATAACAATCTGATATCCTTAGTAACCTTGAATTTAAATCTTATAAAGTGTTTGTAAAGAACTAGTATAAGGTCCATCATTATAACTGATATACTATTAATCCATGTCAACTATCTCCATAAACAATAAGATAAAATAAATAGCACTCATACCACTTTGTGAAATCCTACTACCTTGGACCACTTTACTGGTGTTCGGACTAGTGGTTACTCCATGACCATGGGAATGCCTTCTTATATCCCGAGGGCTACCGAATAATGATAATTTCCTAAGGAGTTACCATCAGTAGACTATACCCTCATATTAGTGTAATAAAAAATAAAAATTAACCAATAATCATCAAACAGAAATCATTATTTGATGACGAATCAATGCACTACAATCATGCTTTAATAAATTTCATGCTGAAGCAAGCAGTCATACATACACAGGCTCATATAAGATTACACCAACTTGTCTCTTACAAGGAATATAATATTTATAATATAAATAATTAAATAAAACAAACCAAATTATATACTACCATCATCAAAACTCAGATATTCCAAATCTCCAAACCCAATTCATGTTATCCCATTTTTTCATGAAACACTAGTCCTCTAGCCAACATGAACCTAAAAACTGTGAATAATTCCTAGATACCCATGTTAAATGACTACCTATGCCATATTTGTGTAAAAATCAATATAATATAACCAAATAGGACTCATAAATAATCAATAATATAGTGAACATACATATGAAATTATAAGTCGATTAAATAAATAAACTATAGAGGATTAAATAAAATTACAATCATTGATCCTTAGGTTCTAATGCGACTCCAGGGATTGGATATAACTTTATTTTATAGTTTCAATGTTTCTATTTCTATATCATATTACATGAAATCAAGTATTATGATAAATATTTGAATCCCAATTGAATACCCAAAAATTCCACAATTAGCAGGTGGAAACCCTAATTCAAAAAAGGTAGTCCAACGAAATCTAGATAGACCTCAAAGGCCGAATATTAGGTATCTTTGAAATTTTAGTAGCATAAAAAATTAAAATCTGTTTAATGAAGTATTAATAGGTTGATTTGATACATTAGAAATACTCACCATGTCTAAGGTAATCTCTTATGAGTCCAATGGTCATCGAGAATACTCATCGGATCCCTGATAGTATCTCAGGCATCCAATATATACCAGGTGCATCCATCAGATCCTATGGGGATTCCTAGGAATATCATAATATTAGAAACAAATTCCAAATCAAAGGAATTATCATATTCATCCCATATGGTAAATAATTTAATACATGGTAGCATGACCTGGCCATTCTATATAGACCCAAAGGCTAAATCCATGTTATCATCCGTGCAATTCAATATACATGGTATGTCCACCAAATATTGTGATGTGTCTCAGGAATATCATATATCATGCTCAATGACTTGATCTTATAGAGTATCCAAATAATAGTAATAATTTCAAATAATCCTAATCCCAGGTGGAATGACCAAGGACTTAAATTTACATGGCATAAATTCAATGCATCCCTCCCATAATATCTCACAAAAGTATCTCAATTTTTGTCCAACTACACCCAACCATGTCCTAACATCAATACAAGACTATTTTGTACCTGACCCACCCATGTCATTACTTTCATGTATGAATCCATTCAATGATCTAGGTTCTATGTTTACACCCAAAATCATCACTTCCTATTCGCACACCAAACCTCACAATGGTAAATATATCAAAAGGGAACACACTATGGTACCCTTTGTCACATCACAATATAGAGTCCTTACATGGGTTCTATTATCCATTTATAAACTCAATGTTTTTCTCCCATCACTTATAGGAATTAGTATCCCTTTTCCTCATTATAATCTCATCACAATTTCACTTGCCTCATAAAGAACACCTCGCTAACATTGGTCTTACAATATAAAATAATTTTCAAATAACATTCTAGTTCATCTCAAGTACTTCCTATCACATAGTATATGTAAAATCCCACATAATAAAATATACCCAAGTTAATAACATTTACAAGAGAAATGAACAATTACCCATCTCATCTCAACTAGTCCAATGGCTCTAAGTAATCGCCTAGTTTTTTCATCGACTACTCCATGCTAATTAATCTAATGGATCACTCATCCCATATCAATGGAACTCATGGGAACCTTTCCAGGTTCCTTATAACTCATCAATTTAATTTATACCCGTCCTTTTCGGCACATCTCATTACATACATTTAAAATAATTACCATAACCATTGGCAATCGAATCTTGTTTCCAAAGCCCCATTATGACCCTAGGCACATTATCTATTCCATTTATAAGAATGATTTTATAACTAAATAATTTATTCAAATAAAAAATGAAAATCAAAATTTCTATAGATACCACATATAAAATTCAATATCAAATTCAAAAAATAAGTGTAAATTATAAATGCAATACAAACCTTATACATAGTTATTATTTTTTAAGGGAGGATATGTGCTCTCACCATACCACATCATACTATTTTATATGCTCCCATCAACACAATGATCACATATCTCAAGTAATAACTTGTAAAACACATTAAGTGTTAAAAATTTTAATTAATACTAAAATTTAACTCAATTAGTAATAAGTGGACATTAACTCACTAGGGGAATCCCATCACATTGAAATTGTGACAAACCACCCATAAAAGGTTTGTGGTGTACCCACAACTCTATACCAGGAAAAATTACTATGTGAAACAATGATACAATTAAAAATTTAATAAAATTTATAATAAAATACCCCAAATAAATTAATATTGATATGTAACCTCATCCAACTGTCCTGAAATAGTGTTTGTTCATCATATTGGGACACCCTCTAACTACTTTGAGCAAAAAAACCCATCATATGATAATATTTCCACTATGATCTTGTGCAAATTTTCACTAAACCCTAATATAAATAAAAAAATATTTTATATTAAATAAACTGAGAATTATAAAATAGAATATAGGATATATCACATAAATATAATAAGAAAATTTCAAATACAAACAGCCTTATTCCAAGGCAATTCAAGGAGGAAGAGTGGGATTGAGAGCCTTTGTTCTACATGCATGAGGTGAAGAAAGAGGAATCTTCCACATTAAATTTTTTCTTGGATGTAAGGGTGTTATCCCCAAATTCATGAAAACTGATAAGAGATAGTTTATATACATGGTTGACCAATATATGTGATAATAATTAATATTTCTCTGTCTGGGCCATACCCCCGGAAACTGTTTGATCACACAATTTACTAAAACAAGTGAGTTATATGAAAAAAACATTTGAAGCAAAAAAGTTTAGGTTCCACATTATTTCTCTAAAACCATTCACTAATAAATATGAAGAAACCACCGCACACATATTTCCCTAACCATGTGGTTAAAATACACATAGGTAAAGGCAATTCAAATTCATTCAAATTCAATTTAATGCACTAAAGACTCACTCAACCATCCAATACACCTCAAAATAGTTTATCCATAGAAAAAAATTAGTTTGTTGTGATCAAAGTCTAAAAATTCCAATTTGAAACACAATTCTCAAAATAAAAAATGTCCTAGAAGCCGAAAATCCAAATGCCCATAGGAATTTCAAACCGAAAATGATAAAGTGATTTAAGAAAATACCAATCACCATGTGCTAGTAAGTACCATCCTAAACACCAAATCCCTTTAAAAAATCTATAAAAAAGTAATATACATTAAAATAAACACATACATATTGGTGGTGATCATATGAGTTTACTTTGTAAGAACATCCAGAAAACCACTGATTCAAATGCGGAAGATTCATTTTAATGGCCTAATGAATAGAAAAAAAATAACTCATCACCTGTATCATGAAAACTACTAATCATCCTCACCATGGATCACTGATCAAATTCATACACAATGTATTAATTTTTTACCCATAGAATATGTCAAAAGGGTACCCCAAATCCACTTCCTCACTAAACTAACAATCTTCATTCCATAACGGTGAACAATCTAGTGATTCCATTCATTGTATATCCATATAACTGCATAAAAAATCACATACACAACCCCATATAAATATCCATATAACATATACATTAATAATTTCATATCCTATTTATGGAAAGGTAATAAATCCTAAAGGGCATCAACCTAATGTCCCACTACTTTCATGGATTCCCTCGACATGCATTATTTTCACAACTAATTCGAAATATACCAACCCAAGGGTACCATATCCTATATTGTAACCTCATACCATTAAATTATATACTATATATAGAATAAAATGTTTTCAAGGGGGATTAGTAAACAATCCATTTCACATTCATCCTATATGTTTGGGAAAACACCTGAAACCCAAAACCACTTGTGGGTGTTGGTATGGTTAGCTAACATAGGTGGTGGAAATAAACAAATAATCTAAACATACAAGGATATTGTAAAAAACAATTGTCCATCTTAAATGTAAAATAATATATGAATTTAATTTATTACTGATCACTCTTTCACCACCATCACACATGGATAGTAATTTTCACAACTAATCACATCACAAACTAACAACACTACCACTACATAATAGTCACACCCTAATAAAAACATCGAATTTTATCTCATTATAACTAATTTTTAAAAAATAATATTTATATAAAACATTACGTTAATTATGATTCATTTATTTTTATCCAACCATTATTCATTAAACCAAGTTAATTTAAGTAATTAATTTTTATACCAATCACCCATTTTTTACATATCATTATTTAGTTTTCCATATGTTATTAATCTTAATTTTACATTTCTTGTTTATCTTATACCAATTAAAAATTTTATTAATTATCATCATAATTTCATATTACCATATAATTATAACATGAACCAAAAAAATCTCTCTCAACACCACATCAACCGCCACATTATCCCATACCAAAAAACTAAAAACTTTATATCCTATAATTTTTTAGACACATCCATGTATATCCCTTGTCAACCATTCCAAACCATTTCCATAATAACATCAATAAATCAGCCTAATTTTAAACACATTAAATAAAATTACTAATATTATATTAATCATTTAAAGAATAATAATCAATAATAATATCATCTAACATCAACTATGAAAACAAGAAATATCAACATTCTCTTTATTTATTGTTCTACATTATTTAAAGATCCATGGATAAAAACCCCAGAATTAATTAAATATTCCAATATATATATTTACATTAACATATTTATGTAACATATTCCATTTAAAAGTTGATAAGAAACACCAATAACAATAAAAACGGTATCATGATAGTACTAATTATTCAACTTATGAAATAATTCATATATAGTAATATTGAAATCATATAAAGTGCATGTGAATCTAATATCCCCTTTGATTCCATTTAATCGGGATCATTATCTTCGTTAGGATATTTCAGACCATTTGGCCAATGAAAAATTTGAATGAAAAGTTCATGATGAGATATAATAAAATAATATAGAAGTAAAATCATCACTTTCATTAATAGATTTTTCCTGATCCACTGAATAAAGCTAATGATAAAATATTGATTTAGAATAGCTAAACATTAAATGATTCACTAAAAACCCAATACGTGACCATACATCATCATCAAAAAGAAGAAACATAATAAAATCTGTACCAACACCACAATTACAACCACCATGATAAGAAACAAAAATAAAAGGACATAGGATATGGGAAAAGGAATTACACCTCAGATCACAAGATCTCGATCACACAAAAAAGGTTTAATGTCAACTAATGGATGAAAAAATTCCACCATGTAAATCCATAATATAACATATGGTGTAAATAGGTTTAGGGGAGTTGAAAAGAAATCTGGAGGGAACTAGAATTTATATTAAAAATTTGGAGACATAAAATCATGGAATGAAAGGTTTTTCTGTATAACAATAGTGTGCCAATAATAGAATTATTATATGTTCTTGATAGATTCCAATGGGGTTATATCATTTAATATTTAAATAAATAATGAATATCATTGTGAAAAATTTGCCCCTACACTATAGAACTTGAACAACCAATAATCAATGGGAAATCCTAGGAATCTTTTCCATAAATTAGATAATCACCAGATTGAGACCACATTATAGCAACCCTCACCACCACACAATGTTTCTTGTGTATTAATACATCAAAAGGACCACCAGTCTCATAGTGATTCATCAAAATGAATAAAATCTTAATAAATAACCCATATACATTTTGAGTCACCTAATTCCTCTTTTCTTCTCTAAATAATTTTTCGTCACATATAACACCCACACAACCACAAATTTGAGGACCAATAGTATCCAATACTCAATATTAAACACCATTGAAATGATTAATTTCATTAAGAATCATATAATTACAAGTAAAATGAAAATTTAAAACCATAAAATAGGAGACCCATAGTTTCCAAGACTCAACATTAGATACATTTGAAATGAATAGTTTAATCCAGAAACAAATGAAAACCATGTTAAGGAAAATTATAAATTATAATCAATGTAGATAATAAATCTCAAATAAAAATAAATTTATCAATTCATTAAAATAAAAAATAAATCATATACAACCCATTAATACATTCAAAGGATAAATCAAAAAATTTAAAAATAAAAAATAATTTTAAAACCTACTAACAATTTGATGAATAAATCCATTTATATCACAAAAAAATGAAAGTTTTTCTAAAATAAATATAATCATTAAAACGTCATTGAAATAATTTATATCATTATACAAGTGTATAAATTCATTTAATCCATTTAAATTAACTCTAAGCAATTTAACACAACATCAAAGAATTTATATTTTGTAGAATGTCCATTCTTTGAGTTATAATGATTAATATTTAAATTATTACTTTTATGATTGGGTTCTTAAACTATAATATGTTATAATATATTCTATATTTCTATCATGTTAAAATAAAAAATTTGATTTAAATCTTCTAAAATGAATTTATTCTTGGTAAAAGAATTATATTAATAAGAATAATCTCATTCCCTTTAATAATGAGTTTTATTCTATGTCAATATTTTCCCTTACATCCAATATTCTCATTTATTTTTGGAAATGTAATTATATGTTATCCCATGTGACCATTATATTGCCTTTATATTCTTAAAAAAGTAATTTTTTTATAACTTTGTATGACATGTGATTTCAAAAAATTTATTTTAAATTACTAAATTGTTTTTATGTCCATAATTGATTGTTTTATCTTCCACTATACATTTCCCATAGAAATTTTTTTCCATTTTCAAGGAACTATTATTATGATTCCATTTAAATTAGTTTTTTTAAAAAATTTCCCATGTTACTTATTCAAAAATTACATTTAAAATTTACTAATTTATTTCCCATTTTAAATTACAATTATATAATTTTTTTAAATAACTTTTACAAATTATATTCATTTTTCCTCTATATTTTAAATGATTTTTTACCAAAATAGAAAAATATTTCATGTATTACCTACTAAATCCTCTCATTCTATTTTTTTGGGATTACACTAAATTAAATACATCAATTAGTTTTTTATTTCTTAATAATCTTCTTTGTATTTTCATTTTTTTCTAATTCATTTCCTCTATTAATACTTTATTTTAATTTTATTGATCAAATGGAATTCACCTAGATACCCCTACATCTATTAATTTTATAAAAACGCTTACATTACTATATAATATATCTCCATATAGTGTTATTGTTTAATGAATTAGTGCATGCTGGGGAAGTTGGTGGGATGGGGATTTATAAATTTTCATCATCGGAGTTATGAAACTTCCTCATAACTGGTTAATCGAGATATGGTACGATCATAGGATCTAGCATGAATTATTCAGAGTACAGAAAGAAAAATGGAATTATTAAGTCCTTTGAATTAATGATTGATCATTTGTTGCGCGTCAACGATGACCGTTTCATGAAGAATTTGAGGCTAAACACCTCTATATCATCCACACATGCATAAAGAATATGTCAATATAAAATTAATCGAAATCCACATCCTATCACATAGATCTAAAATTTTATTCTATTTGTGATGATCACCTCAATCACATGCCTTTTATTCGTGAATGCATTATTGGATCGTTTTCTTGGTTGAAGCATTTTCTATATAGGATTCAAGAGGAGATAAAATCTCTACATTTCAAACTGGTGAATATTATATGGAAGTATATTCCCCCAAAATAATATAGTTTATTACTAAAATAATCTTCTAGGGTTACCTAGAACACATATATTTAAAGTCCAGTTCATATGAAATAAATAAATAATTATGATGAACTAACAGTTTCATAAATATATATATTAATTTATTATACACTTTTTCTATATATAGAATATATTGTGTGATAAATTAGAGTAATTAAATCTACTCATAATCCCCAATGATATTTATGGAACATTGAATCATAAAATAATATTCATTTGTATAATATGATTCTATTTATCTACATAAACACTTTTATTAAATTTTAATAAATAAATTAAACCCTACTATTCTATAATAAAATAATAGACTTTATTTAATTTTTGGTGATCGATAAAACTTGGAATGAACTCATACCCCATGGTGGGGCCAACAATATCATATATATATATATATATATTCCCCTGATTATAGTTGATTCGTTAATATGATATTGTGTGTGACACTATGGTCACATATCTCTATAGTAGTGAATAGTATTCACATACCAAGAGCATACTCGAGAAACCCATCATGACCCTTAAAGAGAAAATTAATAGTAAAATCAATGAAAAACAATCTATGAACAAACACGGTGTAATATATTCTAATTTTTTATAAAATATGTCACAAATAAGGATGCACACTTGTGTCATTATCCATTCTTTATTTATTATCAGTTGATCTAACTGGACAGATATACTTTTGATTTTTATAACCCTGCATTAACAATGGTACTAGCATCCTGGACGTTCAGGACCAAGAAATCACTTCCTCAGCTTAGAAGAAAAAAATATATATCTTAGTCATGCAACCAAGGCAGTACCACCAAGGATGAAACCAAAAAAATCTACCTCCACATGACATAAATGTCAGGTTTCTTTTCTTTCATCAATGTACAAGATAAAATGACATACATTAATAAATATCTAAAGTCATGAGCTCAAACACAGGTCTATAGATAGGAAGTACCAATAACAAGTGAAATACGTGGTGTTCTTATTGGCAGGTATACCCCCAATATCTCACCTACTATAGACCAACATGCGTAAACATTACTGGAATAAGTCTCAATTCTTATGATTCAATGTCTCCTAATTTCCATACATAATTATTGTTGATTCAAAATGATGTATCTAGGAAATAGGGAATTTTGTTTATTATTATTTTCATAGTATCTTGAGGCACTCATTATAGACGGTTAACAACTATAACCCTTTGATTTAGAAAATAATATATAGAACATACAATTTAAATACTGGACAAAGAAAATATACACTATAATTATTAATGTATATCATGTATAATTTAGTATACACATTGTATAGTAATCTAAAGTACTAATAAATTTAGGTCTTGGGCACCCAATTTTACATCACTCCAACTTCCACAAGATCCAAAATGCTAATGATCCTTGTTATCACTCACATGATGAGATCATGTATCTTGGATATAATATCTTTAGTAATAGGGCCAACCACGATTCCATTATATGTCTATTTTTCAATGTGTGACCTAACCTCCATGAGTTAGTCTCCTCAAGAAATGTAATCCCCAAGTGTATTCCTTTTTTCCAATATCCAAACATGACATAATGGATGGTAAAGACTATAGAGTTATAATAATTTTCATTATGACAATTCTGTACTTACTAGGTGTGATTCCATGATCTGAAACAAATCAATACATATTTTAGACTACTTTTAAGCTTCCTTAGAAGAAACAATACCCTTGGTTTTTTTAATCATGGATACAATGGTCTAGAATGGTCTTTTCATGATTATAACCTTATCCTAACTAAGATATTAGATAACATTAACCTTATAGGGATACTAGTTTTTGTCCCTTTGTAACTAGTATCCCTACCTCTCTATATATGAGGTTTATATTTTTTTATACTTTCTCATGTATAAAAATTTATTTATTAATACATCCATTATATATCTCCTTGATACAATTGATACTTTCTATATATAAATTTATGTTGGAAATAACATATATTTTTCATATCATGTCATACGTGGTTGATCCCTAAAAAAATTGTATCTAATTCAACTCATCAAATTATCTAATTCTAAGTTCTATACATGTCTTATTGGATATATATAAGTCATCTGACATTGCTAAAAATTATCTATTGAATTTTTCAAAATTATATTTTCAATAAGTTTTTAGTATATGTAATATTCACATGGTCTAATAAACTGTTAGATCATCCCCAATAGATCTCGTTCACTGGAAAATTGGTTTCAACATTAAGTCAATCATTAGAGAGTTACATTCATTCTATTTTTGTCTAATTGTAAGACCAATAGTTGTTTTCTCATATGTTATAGAAAATATTTTCCTTTATAAAATGGATCTCCAACTATCCGCTTGTATAAATATTGGAAAGATTATTTTCTAGTGAATATTATATGACCTAGTTGCTTATAATAAACCTGAACTGGAATTTAGTAACATCCACCCTTATTGGATTCAAATGATATCACTATTCCTTTTTTTCATCATATTGAAATCTTCCATGATTGGTAGTCTTTATATCTAATTCTCAACAAAATTCTAATAGAAAATAGATATTACAAGTAAAATTCTATTGGATTAATGCTTAATGACTTGGTGTTACAAATCAAAAATTATTGCTACCACACTTTTACCATAAACATATATTCTAACTTCAATACCTAATGAGGTATTAAAAATAATAATCCCCAGTATTTTAATACCTGGAATCCATTTTGGAATTTTAATTGATCTTTTCAATTTAAGTTCATTTCCCTTATACCTCATACTTGTAGGAATTATTAATTTTAATGACCATACCGGGTAAATAAAACCCCATCACCATGGTTTTATCCTTCCTAGTATGTATATATCTCTGGAACATTCATTTTCCACACTTCTTATGGAACTCATTCTTATGTCAACATTTTTTATATCTCTAGCATTGAATATACCACGTCAGTCTTTCTACAACAATCTCAAATAGGCATGTCTTCCATTATTATTGAAATATAGACTATAACATGGATATATATTTTTTATCCTATGTTTTCCTATAATATATGTATAAAACATTAAGATTATTACAATAGAAGAATATTGTTGTTTGTTATTCAGATTTTATTATAATCTCAGAAAACACTTTACATTTGAACACATGTTCTTATAAAAATGGATTTATAATATAATAAAACTCATAGGAAATATTTTTTTTAATTATATTTGGTATATGGTTATGGTATAATGTGTATATTTGTAACTAATTTCTTAAATAATGGATGTATCTATAATGCTTGATATTTTTTATTGATGTTCCTTTTTACATACATCTTGAATTTGAATTTTATAATGGAATGTATTTTTTGGAGTTGATCGATGCAAAATTTTATTGATCGATTCTGAAATTTAAGACTCATCGTTGATCCTCCTTATTAGCATTATATCCCTGATGTGGATAAGGTAATGTGCATTTTAAAATTACTCCATGCTACATTTTATTGATCAGTGAATTCTTGGTCAAGATATTATTCAACATACTATCCCAAAGAATATCATATATTTTGAACATGAATATACCATACATCACATTCACATTCCTTAAACACATAAATAAATCTTATGATTTATACTTTCCACTTGCTTAACATTGTAATAGTTCACACTCTCAAGCTAAACTAATTCGTAAATCATTGTCACATAGTTTTATTTCAAACGGTATATTTTTTAAAAACTAGTTGCATATGTCTGTCAAAAGTACCTATGTTCTTTAGATCAAAATGTTATAATTCCACAATGGTAATATCATTGAAATCTATAGAGTTTTTATTGAAAAAGTATTTTATCTTTCATCAACCAAGTATATACATTTTTAATTTTTTTATCACAATTTTTAACGATTATACCATTTTAGAACTGTTATTTGATTATTAACCACCAAAAAAAAACATTGATTCCAAAATTGGAATAATGGATCCTTCTATACAAAGGAAATATTTGATAATTTATTTAGAAATACATAAAAAAATGTCAACATGAACTATTTACATGGAAATTATAATTTGTGTGCATCTCAATGCGAACATAGGAACAACCCATTCTCAATCACATGGAGAACACACCTTACTTTTTATAATAATTTTATTCATATTTATTTATAAATAAAAATACACATATGTGATATGTAAATTTTATATAATACCCCTTTTGTATGGTATAAACATTACATACAATATCAGAACATAAAAAATAAAGAAATGAATTCCATCTTCTTAGATTCAGTTCATTGTGTTTAAACATCTGTGGATTTATTTAATAATATTTGAGGAAAATATACTATTGTTTAATGCTAAATTACTTTGAATGAAATTGTGAAGGTCACTTTTGTATGACACATTCCATTGTATTTCTTTCCCTCTTTTTCATATTTTTCTCCATAATAACTAATGATTAAAATTTCTAAAAGATTTATTTGCTTCAAGATCATCACCCAAAAGGTAGTGATGTGTTTTTCTTTATATACTATTAATTTTATAATCTTAAATGAAATGGGATTAAATATTTAAAAATCATATGAGAAAGGTATCCATTGAAATATTTTTTCCCATATTTATATTTATACGTATCCAGTGTATTTATCACCTATTCAAATATGTAATTCTCTTTCTCCTAATAAGCTTCTAAGAGGTGAGACCACATTTAATATAATTAATTTCCTAATGTAGTATCCAAAATGGGCATCATAAGTCGATGAAATCATTAGGATATAACCATTATATGTGTAATAAATGAGTCTCGTGTAATCATTTTAAATACCATAGCTTTATGAGGTGTCTTAAGAGGTATTAGGGACACTATTAAGTTAAATTTATTGATGTCTTAATAATTTGCAGAAGAACCTATACTAGTATTTGGGAACTCATGAAAGTTTAGAAAATTACTTTTCCTAATATTATCATAATGCACTTATGGTGTCTCTTTCCATTTTTCTACAAAAACTTTTTTATCAAGTTACTACATTTCATTATTATTGATTTTTCATTACCGATTAATTAAATTATAAAACATATCCCATATATTTATATAAACTCTATAAAACCTATTTACTATAATTTTATTAATCTAGGGATTTAGTTTTCTTATAGAAATGATCCTTCAATCCTCTCCTCATAGTCCACTAGCATTGGATACACAACTACTCAAATAGCTCAATATTGAAACAATAGTGGACTAAAAAATTAAATGGGCTACATGATATGATAAGTGATGTATCAGATTATAAAATTATAATTTTTTTTAATCAACACTTTCTTCTAAATTTTCAAAAAAAAAATATTTGGATAATTATTTGCTTCCATCTATAATGAAGTCAATACATCACTCTCATAAGAACTCCCTAATAGTATGAGGTAACCACATCTTTGGTTGACAAGAAACCCAAATACTTAGTATTGATTAAAACCAAATGATTGAAGGCTTTTCTCACTTAATGATCCTTTGTAATTTTTAATATTCTTTTAGATTAATGTATTCCATTTTTATTAACATTTTCATACTATGTTTTCATAATCACAACTAACTATTAACAAAAAACATTCATTGTGTATTTATACATAATTATAGTTTAATATTTTTAGTGTTGTTATAGTAATTATTCACTGGCATGAAATAATAGACAATGCATAAAGGAAATAATTTTAATCAATGGTTCTTGGGAATCAGAAATTGGCAGTCAATATATACATAATTTATCATCTATGACATAGCGGTATCATAACTAAGTCAGGTTTTGACTCATGATGTATCTTGTCCCTAGTCTAGTGTGCCTATATATCATTAGTTTTTTCATGTCAAATTTCTATGGACCACGTCGTACATCGTCTATTTTATGGTATTCCACACATAACCTCAAGATCATGTTTGCTTTCATGGAAAACAAAACTGGCTAGGGTGACACCCTGGTCTAAACAATCCCTTCATCAACAAGACCTCTAACTGTAAACTCAACTTGTGAATATTTATTGGTTCCATCCAATATACAAGCATAAATTTTATCTTTTTACAAAGTGAAATTCTATACCAAATTCTATATCTCATCAAGGAGGTTTCTTACATCGTTTTAATGAACGATGTCCTCATACTTTTCAACCAAAATTTGAAATAGAAATCTAATAACATCCTTTATTTGAAGGGTAATACAACCCATCTGATGAGTAATCATTTACATCCTTTATTATATTAGGTTATCCTACTCTTACAAGGTTTCTTTCTCACCCTTGAAGAAAACACTCTACCAATTTTAATTGACACACCCTATAATATGATTGAAACAATCAATATTGACATAGAGTAAAGATAGCTAGTCCATAACCATGATTAAATAATAGGGCCTTATTTCTATTAAAAATATATCACTAAGTAAGATCTCTCCTTCACGAGTCAGATCACATCATTAGAATTAGTTTCTGGTCATTGAATCATCTTTTGTAAGAGTCTTTAAATCCAATAGTTGAGGAAAGATCTAAAATTGAATCTTTAGGTATCAAACTAGGTATGTATTTAAAGAGGATAGGCTAGTGCCTATATCTAGGAGAACATAAACCAAGTTATAAAGGATTCATATTATACATATAATCATCCATGGAGCCTTTGGGTCATATGCCTCCAATACCTGCAGTTACCCTCACCCCAATTGATGACCTCCCTAAGCCAGGCAGGGAGAACCTGGCGGGGTTGGTGGAATTATGTCAAATCATTTGTTAGCTCCAGCTTCTCTCCCTGATCATATTCCATGTCCTTTACTCTAATGACCTCCCATCACTTACCACTACCTCTACCCAGTTATCACATCCATTGTATCCCTATTAGCAGCACGATAGGTTAGATAATCCCTAATGAGATTTTCCCAGTCATCAAAACAATTTCACCACATCTCCATAGTATAAAAATAAATATTATGTTATCCTTGAAAAAAACCCTCTATCATATGATGGCCATATAAAACATCTAACATGTCATGATCAATGAGTCTCTCATTGGCTACCCACTTACAAATTATTATATGTCATGTTCCCTGTGCATGCACCATCCACTGACGTCTTACTAGCTAGAGTAATATCTACTACCAAATCATACTCATCACCTTATAATTACTAGGAATGAATATGTGTATCACACTAGCCAATATATTTCTATATAAGCCTCCCTGGAACATCCATGATAAAAAAATGATCATGTACCATATCCATCGATTATCGTAAGAGTTTGCTGAACCATAATGAATAGTAATCCTCATTAATGATTCCATTCTTATGATATAGAAGATCATGGATGTTCCTAGATAGTAATATAGCTAAAGGACTCTCCCATCTAAAAATGTTCTAAAAAAATGCCCAAGAAAGAGTTCCCTCGTCAAACAAATAAGTCACTAGACCCCCACCATTGCTCAACATATCCAAGAAGAAGTCTCACCATCATAACCAAAATCTTGTCTGTAGGTTTCCTAATGAGGAAATAGACTCCCATCACTCCCTTGTAACAATTCTCATCTTCATGTGGATCGATATATCCCTTGAAACTGTGGGGTCTCAGATTTTAAAACTCATGATGTTTTCTTAGCCTGTGAGAATCATTTTCTGGTACAATTATTACACTCTACTACTCTGTGGTTGTAGGTATGTCTAGAAAACCACATAGAGATGCCTTCTCCTGAATAGGTCATTGTATCAAAGCCTCAACAGTAAGGGGATCTTCTTCTTCATCCCACTTTGGAATCCTAGATGGAAATAATTTTGGATGCATCCTAATATATATATGATGTAACACCAACAATAAGTATATATAGGGATATAACTCAAGAAGAATATGAACACCAAAACCCATTCCAATATGGTACATGTACCAATGTTTCATCATTTAACCAGCGCATGCATGCACCAATTTGTTAATATGGTAGTTAGAGACCTCACATATGGATATATCATCCGAAATGCCAACACTAGAGTACCTATCCTCAAATTGAAACTCAAATCATGTAACACTATTTCTATATAACCCAATCAAAACTTATAGCTAGAAAAAATTCTAAACTCCTGTCCTATGATAATCCTTACACTGATAAAATTCTTTCATGAACAATCTCATTGGGGTCCTAGTTGGTTGATAGTATGTAGATTGTGATAACCACATTCCCACCTCTAAAAGTCCAGGGTATGATGACGAGTGATGAGTAGGAATAATACTCACAAGGAAGATAGTATCCTAAGGTATATGTACATGAAAACAAATCTCGAAACACAAATGCCAGAAAATAATTTATAACTGATACCAATGAAGGAATACTTCATAAAATCACATTCGAATTTTTTTAATAAAACTGGAAAACATAAATGGACAAATTAATCCCAAAAAATGTAAATATGTCCATCCTACTAGAACGGGGGGGACTATAATCAACCATGTCAACTGGTTTGATCCATGGTCTATCTAGACCAATAATATATTTTTATACACCTCGTTCCAATGACAACCTCGTTGAATGGATTTTCATCTGCAAGGATATGAAATGTCCAAAAAGAGGCCATGCATGGTTGAGTATAAAAATACCCATTAAAAAGACCTAAAATAACCAAAAATAAAAATAAAGATAGTATTCATCTCATCATAGGGGTGTTCCAACCATAATATGAGACATAAAATAAATATCCCGATTTACATCGAATAGAAAATAAGTCTTAGGGTAATGTAACCAACATAAAGAAAGTGTAATATATTTTCTCCAGACTGTGTAGTAACAATCACTAAGGAGAACTCACTTTTTGAATTTGATAGTACTGATGGTTTCAATGATAGATGTCATGCTCATCAGGACTCACTATGTGGATCTACACACTAAATATTTAAATAGATCAATAGATAGATGGGGCACTACACCCAAGTCCAGGGAGTATACTTAAAAATCAATCTAGAATAACCCTCTATATAGGGGATCAAAACTAGTTTATGTTGGTCATGATGATTCCTTGAAACCCACTTAAAGAATTAGATGATTAAGGATTACACTTTCGATATCAATAAGGTATTTTGGTAATTCTATCTAAGACTAATCCCTTATACAGGATCACAATAATATTCTTAGGATGTAATTTGACACTATAACAATATGGGATGGATCAAAGGAAATTCAACCTAAGAAACTGCACATATTTAATATGACATGGTTCTCAGAACTCCCTAGTGAAATTACATGGAATTTACTAGTAGTAAATAATGTTTCATTCGTACCATGGGTCTACTTGTGTTCCCCAAATCATGCATGTGTACACCAATATGTGCATGTGTACAACGGTTGTACTCGTTTACCATGTTGTTTATGAGTTCCATGTTATTCTTTTGTACTCTTGTCCTGCCCAAGAAACTGGTCATTTCCATGCTTTTGTACCCCCTAGGATACACTCATATTCATTAAGATCATGTCTCATGGAATGTCCCACATGTCACATGGTGCGTGCTACGTTACATCATGCATAAAGCCTAGTGATCATAGTTGGGAAAACACACCTTGTTTACTATTATTACATTCTATGTAATGTAGGATTTTTCAGATCATGTGGCCCTTCACATGTCAACCTGTCATTACGCTGTTACATAGATTTCTACCACATTATCTGCTATGTACGATGGTTCATGGGTCATAAATCTCAACCATCTTTTGGGAAATTATTTCAACCACCAGATCTGTTCACTAACCAACATCAACCACATTATTAAATCATCACACATAAAACTGGTAATGGTAAAATCTATCTTGTCCTTATCCTCCATCATAGCCATTTCACCTTAACAAAATCATCGATCTCGAGTCCAATCATGCATTATCAATTATTTTTGGTGAAGAATGGTTTCACAATGATTTTTTATCAGGTATTTTTTAAACCACAAGCAAACCTGAATATTGATGGCAATCACAAAATGAATGAAGAGAGGATAGCATAAAACATAATATGAGGAATGATCTTTTTTTGTTTGAATTATACTAGAGTCATTGTCGCTCAAATGGATAATGTAGATTAAATTATCACACAATAATAAGGAACATATTTCTAGGAAGGTAAATAAATACCCATATCAACACATTTATTAATGAATTTGTTTTGGAGACTAATTCTCATTCTACATGGAAAAAATAAGAATATGATACATATCCATTTAAATAACACATCCAATAATTAATTAGATCGATTGTTACTGAGCAATGACTTCTGGCTATTATTGTTGATGAGACTAATATGTTCTGTTGGTGCCCCGATAGCCATGTAAGATTAGTTAATGATTATACACAAAATATTCACTTCCAACTCCTCTCACAACCCCTATATTTATGTTAATAACCCTACATAATTGGTATAAAAACATATATATAGAGGAGTTAATAAGGATTGGTGTCAATTAAAACTATTAAATAATTATTTTTAATTTATTTATTTATTTTTTCCTAGTTGGATATCAATACAAACCCCCAATGCAGATGAATGTTATATAATTACTATGGTATGAAACACATTCTGGATTCAACAATAGTCTCTAATATCCAATATGATCCTCTATATGGGTGTTATACCACTATTTCAAGAAAACTATGCATGTGTGATATTAAAATAGTTAATATTTTTATAATATACATACCAGGGTCACCGAGATTCATTGTCTCACATCATCTTAGAAAATCACTTTTGAAATATTATTTGATATATTCCAAATATCAACATGGAAAAAGGAGATGTTACACATCCATATAAGTGTATAAAATTATTAAAAATATTTCACATTCACTTTAATAATGATTAGGGATATCAACAGAGTTATATGAAATAATTTAAAATATTTTTCATCCATGATTGATTTTTTAATCATACACTCAAATTTATTTTTGAAAACCATTATGAAATTTTCAAGGAACTATAGTTGGGATTCCATTTCGGGTAATTTAAAAAAGAAAAATCATGTTACCTTTTCAAAAATGACTTTCGAATGTGATTCATAACATATTATTTTTAAAACCATATTTACAAATTTGCTTCCATTTTCCCCTTTATGGTAATTTTTTTTCCTCCTATGGATTTATGATTAATGAATTACCATCAAAATCCTCTCATGCTATTTTCTTTTAGAAGAATAAAATATTGAAATCTATTTCTTATATTGGATTTCCTCATCATTCAGTTTGTATAGGCGTGAATTTTATTATAATTCCATTTTTTTGTGAGTACTTTATTTTTAATTTCTTCATTGGTTGGGATTCAACGAGATATCCCTAAATCAATCAATTTGGTAAAATTATTGGCTTCGAATATGAACACTCAATATTTTTTTCAAAGGGATTCATACATATAAATTTATTCCATTATTGATTGTGAAAATATTGATAATTTTTATACTTTTATTTTCATTAAATATGTTTATTTATTGCTATGGAATTTTGGTTATATATTTTAAGGATGACTCATTATGTCATATGATTAATTGATTTTTCTTAATTAATGAAGATTGTGGTATGAAATTAAATATCCCCTTGATGATCCAATGGGTCTCATGAGGGAATTAAGTAATTTTTGGGCCCATGGATGCATTTGATGTTGATAAGCGAGCCAATAAATATTGGTTATGTAGATATTCTATGATATTTGTTATAGAGATATTTAATGGAATCAGATTCCAAGATTTAACGACCTTTCATGAATAATTATTGAGAAAATTTTAATGATAATTATAGTGTTTTTGTGTCCCATGACTAGTTTAATTGATGATAGTTTGTTTACAACATGATGAAGAAGAACAAGGCCATGTAATAAAAGTTAATTCATGATGATTTGAAGGTTTCATGAAAAATAAAACGAATTTCATGAAGGTGAATTATGAAGTCCATGGAAAATGTATAATTTTTATGAATGTGATTTGAGAAAACATGAGTCATTTGGTTTAACATTTGATGATAGTTGGATTGAAAATTTTTATCCTATACATAGATTGTAATATATGTGTATTTTGATCCTTCTATAAAAATTGAACAACCATTATAGTCCCTCAAGGTTCATCCCATCAACCACACTTAAGGGACATAATGGTTAACCATGTGTGAGATCAGGCTGAAGGAGACTGTAGAGAGGCATGGTGTGAGCCATGTACGGTCTCATAGAAGCATGTGCCTGAGTGTGCATGAGAATGTTTCCATGAGTACTAATTGAACATGGTCCATGTGTGAAGAGGATTATGTGGGTTATTATCCCCCACTGTCATGGAAAATTCAGAATGAAGAACAAGTTGTATTTAAAAGGAGTTGCTATAAGAGGTGCTAAGCAATGTGGGAGAAGTGGGCGTTATGAACTGTTCATCCTATTTGAAGAGTTACAAAAACAATCACATTTTTTTAATCATGATGATCTGATAAATTCTATCACCAATGTTCCATTTTCATCAAACAAGAGATTCTTCATAGAATGGTTGTTAACCATTCATGGTTGGACAACATATGATTTAACTAGACGATCCAATAGTTATTATGATGCTATGATTATGCAACAACGAATCCTATTTTATACGTGATATGCATTTAATGAAAACAGGATATCATGAATTATGTAGATTCAAAATAAAAAATATTAATTATATTGTTCATGAATTCTGTATTCATGTATGATTTCGAGTTTATACATGAGGAAAAGAAAGTGATCATCATCTCATCATGTAACATAAACTCAAATAATAAATTACTCCATGTTTAGTGGTAGAATTATTTTGAGTAATTCCAATATCTATGGTGATATATAAATTTATGTAAACTTGAATATATTTTGGAGGCCTTGACACAACATGATAAGAGGTTATATAAGGAAATGCATTGCATCGATACTATTCCTATAAATAACATAGTATAAAGACAAAAGTTAATGTCTACTGATAATTTGAGAGTCTCTCATTTTCCAAAAAAAATATATCACTGTGAATCCTTTAGGAACATAAAGAATATATTTTTATAGCCTTTATCTTGCGTGAAGGATAAAAGACACTACAGTTATACAAACATCCAATTCTACCACTCAAGGATCTTGTAATGAAACTGATAATAGAGAAGCCTTTTGGGTTTTCAGGTCACTATAATGTGATGGATCACTGGATTGTGTGAAATGTATGAGATACCAGAAACTTGGTTTTATAACCTTATCTAAAAAATAAAGAATACAGAGTCATGCATGAGGAATAACATTATGCGGAGAAGATAGTGTGTGATTGTACTATTTCACAAATGTGGAGCACATCAGAAGCATGATGTAATTTACATGATATACATATCTTTTATATTTGATACAATTTTCATATATCAATGTGCATACAAAAACAATTAATAGATAGTGCCTGAATGAATGCATGCTCATGAATTGCTTAAATACATAGGGAAATATCTGAAACACAATATTGAAACAATTACAGAAAATAATAATGTGATAACAAATAAATATAATGGGTATTTTCACATAATAATACCATAGCAGTCATACATTGTGTTGAATTTATATATTTTTTGCATCTCATGCACACATCAATGTGTTTTTAGGAATTCTACATCATTAGGAAGAACAATCTCGTCCATTTGTTTCAATGAGTAAATAGATCATGATGGGTGCTTAAAATTATTATGAAATACCAACAGACTCATTTTGTGGTTATTGAAGGAACATAAAAAGCACAAGGGAGACTCAAATCAAAAAAAAATCATGCATATATATATCTAATGATCATCCTATAATGGATCAAGTCTTGATGACAGTTGGATTATAGTAATTTTTTATTGGATTTGTTAATAAATTCTTATTGGTTCTATAAGTAGAATGATTACCTTGGATGGAGTTAGATATTAAGATGATTTATAGTTGGATCTAGGAGCATGAGATGATAGGGGGTATAACCTACCAATAAAGAAGAGTTATATTTTTAGGAGTACAATTAGAAACAATTAGAGGAATTACTACTAGTGGTATGACAAGTTAGTAAATAAAACATGGTAATTTATAACTGTATTATAATTGAGAATCAGTGTGTTGGGGTATAACCAATATAGAAAGGATAATGTCTGTGAACTAAACCTTATTAATATGTTTTATTTATCTCTATATTATTATTACAACACTTGAGGTAAGGATGATATATATCACATAGTAGATCGAAACCCTTAATAAGATTAAGAGGATAAATTCAAATGTAAAATAATTCTGAAAACATGTGCACCACTAATTATACTTACTCCTAGTGTAACCTAATATAGAATGGATCTCTACATGTTGTATCAAAATAGATTCCATCTAAAGATCTATGTTACACTTTTTCATTTGAATAGTTCTGGAAATGAGTGAGCTACCTCAGATAAATAATTCTACCAAGATTCAGAATAAAAAAAATAGATGTGGAATAAATATATAGAAGAATCATATAGTAAATACAAAGTCACTTCAATCTATGGTAATCAAGGTTGTGTATATCAGAATGGTTCTTTTTTAATAGGATTCTAATGAAGAAAACTATTCATGTTTTGATGATGATGGACTACACAGTAATCTTCAATGCCTACTTAAATAATATCTAATTAACATCCTCAAATAAGTGGTGAAAGGTATTGCTAGAGTAATCAAGGTATTTTTGGAAGAAAAATAACATACGGAAAAAAGTGATTTATTCTAGGGAAGAGTAATTTCCTAAATGGTCTGAAATATCCTAAATTATGACTAAACATGTGAACCAAAAGTACGAAACAATATCTCTTTGAAGTGAAATACGTGTTAAAGCTATTGAAGAGTTGTTGGGATGTGTTTTCAAGAAATAATTCTTCTAAATGGTGTTTTTAGAATGATTCCATTCATTTTCAAAAATAAAAAAGATTATATGGTTTCCAACACTACATTCTAGAGGATAAACATAACTGATTAAAGGATCCTGAAAAAACTTTTCATGAATCATAAAAACGAGGATTAAGACTAAATGAAGATGCTGAAGAGAGATTGGGAAGATAACATGGGATCCGTTGAGGATGATAAGAACTCCCTCAGTAAGAAGTGTTTAGAGATGGTAGACAAATTAAAGAATCAAAAATTAGCACATGATAGAACATCTCAAATTCCTACAAATATTCTTCTACAAAACATTCCTTTTAATATCATTATTCCAAGAAGAGTATGAGAACATTATACAACCAAATAGAAACATTCTTCAAGGAGATAGTATCCCATATCCCAAAAACTGTCAATTGAAGAAATGATGTGTCAGTTGCATGTATAGGTTTTGAACCAAACTCTAGGAATGTATTGATGGTTAAAAATTATGATTAACCCATCACATCAAGGGTTTAGGTAAATGTTTTGTTCTCTGTGAAATTTTGAAAAATTGTACCTGAAAAGGAATATAATATAAATCATTGGTTATTTTTTCTATAATTGGAAGTTGGGAATAAGGCATTGGATATTTAGAATATAAATATTAATGAATATGAAAGAAGGATTACAATTATGTGGGTAACCTAAAGATAAAAGAATAACTTAAATAGATAAAAATAACAAAAAAATTATTTCCTCAAACCACATATGTGAATGTTTAGAAGATTTCATTGAGTATTTTAAAAACAATTGTTACTATTATAAAAAGTGATAGAATGTTCCAATCAAGAAAAATTCATCTAATATTGTGAATATAAGAAATCAATAAAGTAGAAAAAAAATTAAGTTGATAAGGTTACACGTTATTCAAGAAATTTAAACTGAATAAGAATTGTTTTGAGAAAACTACCACCAGAAGAAAAAACATCCTTCCCAAAACTCATCAAATCTTCTAATTCATAAAAAACATGAATTATTAAAATCTTTTTTAGAAATATGTATGTAGAAGTGTCACATAGATGAGAAATACATGAAAATAAAACCAATAGATATTACCTATGTGAATGAAATGTGACCTTAATATAAAAATAGTAGCATGTTATTGGAGCATTCTAATAAGACAAATAATGTAATGAATGAGTATCATGTTTTTTGAAAAGACCAACAAGAAATTTGTTACACTATTAGGGGAAGCTGATGAATGTGATAAAGCGAAAGGAAATAATGTAATTACATATTTTGAGGTGGAAGAAGATATCACACACAAAGAGTTAGGTCATGAGAGGAAACATGTTAATAAAACTGATGAGACTCAATATAGAGAGATGTGTACAAAGAAATATTCCAATGCTGAGATAAGTAGAAAAGAGTGGTTCAAGTTGAAGGGAAATTCTCTTCCCAAATGTCACTCCTGAAGAATAATAATTCCATCCTTATTTACACACACATATATATATATATATTATTTTTTAATGAGATGCAATGATTTGGAGTTGAAGAATTCATCCCTTGATGGGGACCATTGATGAGATGAAGTCCTTAAATCTTCACCAAAAATTTAATGTCTGATTTCTAAAAACATTTATAAAATTAGTATATGATGTATGCTAATAACACATTAATAACTAATTATTATTTCCATTAATCATATCAGTAATGGGTGAGTTATTGATTTATGTCAATATGAGATAAAGGGTGATCTATATATTTTCACCATAACATAGAGATGTGATTGTGGGATTTAAAATTTTATTGATATATATGATTAATTACAACCAATAATACGAAAATTGATATTTTATAAGAATTATTTCACACGCATGGTACTTTATGGATAGATCAGACAACATTGGTAGTATCTCTATTTTTTTCTACACCAGGTTAGCCCACATATGCTTAGAATTGATTAACTTGAGGGTCATTTCTAAGAGAACCATACGAGATAAAAAATATATAATAAGTGATCAAAAAAGTTTCATATAAGGGAGAATATATTCTTTTTTATAATGATAACATTTTAATATCCCTTTTATCCTTTTCATTTCATTTTTAATATTAAAGAAAATGTTCTGACCACATATATTAACTTTTGAATATGTGAGTTTATATTGATTAAAATATACAATGTGTGTATTTTTGGGCATAGTATTGATTTTATTATCTATATTCCAAACAGTATCTGTTTATGATGTAGTGAGTCTTGGAGAATTTTTATGGATAAATTTAATGTAATTAGATTCCATGTTTGATAAAATCATCTTGAACAATTCCCATAAAATGTGTTGTGATTTTTGAAGTGATCATCTGTTAAAATAATTTATTAGTTGATGAAAAATTGTTTACTAGATGTTGATGAAGAATAAGGCCATTAAATAAGACTATTATTGTAAGATGATTTATGGAATTACATATAAAACTAAATTAATTTCATGAATTGGAATTATGAAGTCCACAAATATTATTCATATTTATCTTGAAGAATATATGATGAATTTCGAGTCTTTTCATTTGAAATTTGATGATAATTTTCATGATAATATATATCATATGCATATAGTATAATCTAGTTATTTTTCTACTTCTTAAAAATCTTTTTATGATTAAAATACATCAATGGATATCAAATCAACCAAATGTATGGGAATAGAAGTTCAATCTCACAAGAGATATGTCCTATAGATCATGCATAGAGGCATATAATGGGTATATTATAGGTGTATTAGAGCACACTCATTAGTATGCATGAAGATGGGCCAAAAAGGCTTACTAGGCCACAACCCATGTGTTCATAGGTATATATAGGTGTTGATACCCAACTAATATGGAACAACTCGAAAGCATTATGGGATGAAATAAAAATGATTGGAAAACCGATGCCCCAAGAGATATATAAACAGTGGGTTGTGGGAACTATTTAACCACGTTAATAGTTTACAATAATTTCTACATCCATTTGATCATGTTGATTAAAGACTTTTGATATCCACAATTACATTATCCTCAGGATTGTAATTTTTTAGTAAACTATAATTTGGAATTTATTTTTGAATGAAAAATGATAAAACTAGAGGTTTCCATGGTCATTATGAGGCGATGATAATGAAATTATTAATCGTATTTCCAGAATTCCATTCATTGAACTAAATCGAGCGATCATGAATTATGTATATATGTAATTAAATTGATTTTTCTACTATTTATTGATGTGTCCACCATATAGGGATGAGTTTGAGTTTATACATGAGTAGTAGCATGTGATCATCATCAATGCATGTAAAAATAAATCGTGTCTGAAATAATTCCATGTTTTGTAGTGTAATAATTTTAAAAAATGATGATATATTCCGTGATTCTTTAAGTGTTGTAACACAACATGTATTTAATAGGCCCAAACACAACATGAAATGATGATATATAAGGAAATGGAAGGAATTTATTCTTTCCCTAAAAATACCAAATCAGTAAGATGTGAGTTTATGGATGCAGATACCTTTATAAGATCATATTATCCAAAGAAAAATAGTGCATTTTTAATCCTATTTTTTGAAAATAATATATCTATGAAGATTTTATCTTTCATAAAGGAGAACAGATACCACATGCTTCTTGACATGAAAATCTCATACTAAAATATATCATAAAGAAACTCAAAATAGTGAATCATTTTGGGTTTTCATGTTAATCTAATGTAATGTCTCACTAGATTGTATGAACCCTATGAGATACCACACACTTGTGTTTATAAACTTTCATGATGAGAACAAAATATTGAGTCATGCTTGATTTTTAATAGTGTCTGAAGAAGACATAGTGTGTATATACTTTTGTGCTAAGGAGGAGCATGTAGGAGGCCGACATTATAATCCCAGATATATATCTCTTTCATATTGGTGAGAGTGTGAATATATTAGTGTTCAAAAATAAAAAAATAAGAGATAGTGCACGAAATTATTCATGATGACACAAACCTAAAACTCCAATGTAAATATATATAAGATAATATTAAATAAAATGAAATAAAATAAAATAATAAAGGGATAGTAAATACATGTTCTAGGGATTTAAATGGAATCCCATGTAATTCATGCATGGAGTTGAATTGAGATATTATGTACTTTTATTACTCACATATATGTGAGGTTAGTAAATAAATATTTTAAAGAAGAACAAGACTGAAAATTTGTTTCAATAAGGAAAATAATCCACAAATGTGATCAAATTTTTTTACCAAGACCCACAAACTTGTTTAGTCAATATTGAAGGGACTTTTAGTGTACAAATGCAAGACAGATCACATAAGCATATGGAGGAAGATGAAATGATCACCCAATTTTAGATCAAACCTTCATGAATTGTTAATTCTTATTGTTGTTACTAGGAGAATGTGACGTTATTTGGTTGGTTCCCAAAGAAGATGACATCTTTCATTTGGAGAAGAAGCACAACAAGATTCTTAGTTGGATATGAGAGTATGAGATGTCTGGGGGGTATAAAATAATGAAGTAGAAGATATATATTTTTTGGGGTATAACAAGAATAAATTGGAAGCCCAAGTATTGGGGGTATAACAAATTTATATCTAGACAGTTATAGTTACAAAACAATTATATTATAGAATCCATAGTGAGGGTATAACCTATAACCTCCAAGAAAATATAAGAAAAAATAAAACATGAAAACATAGGGAGGCATTGATTGAGATATAAGTTTAGTTAAGGGGATTCGAGTGCGTCTAATGGAGAGGGTTCGAGCAATGATGCGGTGGAGGTCATGTCTCAATAGCAATTTCAACCAAGGGAGACCAAGCTGCTGATGAGGAGTCCAATCAAGGATTGAACCCCATCAAGGGATTTTGAAGGCTGAGAGTCATTTCTGAGGGTAGGACCATGATTATGTTACAAAATAAAAGATCAAAAACTAGAACGGTTTCGATTTTTTTCGACCTAAAAGAGGTAGTTTTTTATCTTTTAGATGTTTGAATCTTAGCGATTGTTCGAATTATTTTTTATCTAATTTGGTTATTTTCTCTAGGAATCTATTGCAAATATAGTTTTTTTACATGGTATTGATATTATATTGTTCGAATTGAATTTTCTTTTTGATTAAAAACAAAACGAAATTTGTTTTTTGGTTTAAGAAATTCAATCCAATTGTCCTTATAGTAGTAATATTAAATTTTTTCTATCAACCATTTCTGTTTCCTTTATTTAGATGAATTTATTACAGTGAATGTATAAATAAATGAAAATGATATTTTCAATTATTTTTATTTATCATTTTTCCTTGCTTTCTATTTAAGATTAAATCTATCAATATTTTTAGATAATTGAGAATATCTACTAGTCTGTAGATTAGGATTTAGACCATTATATATATTTATATTTATATATAAATAGAAAAGGATATGGATATAAAATCCACATACCAATGTGAAAATAAAAATTGCAAAACCAATTTTCAGTCTAGAGTGAGAGCGTGTCTGAAGAAAGATCTTCATATATTATCTTCAAATCAAGTAAGGGATTATATTTATTTATTTATTTGTCATCATTTTGTTTAAATATGAATTTAGTCTGGTGTAACAGTCCCTTCTATCTTTTAAAAACCATTTTATATCTTTTGTATTTAATTATGTACTTCATAAAATAAGTATGTATTTTTAAGATATATTTCATATACATATATTATTTATAACATTTTAGTCTATATAGGTTTTCAAATAATTTTTACGTATTCAAATAATGAATTAATGTGTCTAATATTTATGTGAGGTAATTATATTATGTTAAAAATATTGTATATTTGTTTTGCATACCTGATGAGCATTGGCGCACACACTCTAAAAAATATTTGTGATTTAGAAAACTAGGGAACAGTGGCAGACTTAGGAAATTATCTTGGGGGGAATTGAATTAAAAAACCATTAATATCTTTATGAACCCATGAATATATGTGAAAACAAAATAAAAAACCTGGGTGTTTTTGTTGGGAATTTTGGACTATAAAAAACAAATTAGAAGAAACAATCTGGGACAAAATTTCCTTATAAACAATAATATGAGAATATATAGTAAATATATTATAACCCTTTCAACATTCATTTATCCTTATCCCGTATGATTAGAATTCATTCAATTGTGATCCCATAATCGTTTCAACTCTATAACCCTATACAAATTAACACGAACAAAAAAATTGAAAAACTGATCCTAATTTTAACTTTAGGGCATCCAATTATAGCACCCTACATTGATTGTGATCAAAAAAAATTATAGTCAATGGTTATTTATGGTAGAAACTCCTCCCTTAATTTTAGAATTAATTTATTTTAAGGATGATACATTAACCGTAAAATTCTATCCAACGTAGATTAGATCTTGCGATTGAAGTTTCACACAAACAATTTATACAGGCCCGACCTCACGGTCAAGTGAAAATTGATTGAAATCCCTATAAAATCAAAATAAACATATTGATAACAATTTATTTGTTACGATATTTTTATGGATTCAAAATATATAAATGATGGAATTAGAGATTAGATCAACTACGAATGAAATAAAAATTCTATGGGAAGAGTTGTCATCGTGGAGGTGTTTTGCATAAGCATTGTAATGAAAGTGAAACCCCCAATATCATATATCCTATTATATTCTATCACAAAAATGAAAAATATAAAAATGGAAAGAGAATAATAGATATGATTTATTTTATAAAAATTCAAGTTAAAAGCATGAAAATGAAGAATCACAAAGTGGAGGTCATAGATGAGAGCCTTCTTAGAAGAGATATTTTTACAAATCCTTGATTATTTTAAGAGGGTTTAGATTCATTCAGGAGATAAATTCTCATCAAAACTTTGGAAAATCCCCAAAACACTATCCCAAACAGTGAAATAATTTTTTAAATATATTTTGTGAGGGTTATGGTTTCAAATTAAAAAAGGGTACTTTCATCTTTTGGTCTCTGAAAAATACTTTATATTGTGGCTCATTTTTGACCACCATCCCATGCGAAACAAGTGTCACGTCAGTTTAACTAAATTATATAAATTTATTACTTTAGATCTTCCCAAATTTTCAGCTTCATCCACGACGTAAAGAAAATTTTATGTTCTCTTTATTGTTCTGGAGTCCACTCTTCCAAATTCAATCTATCCCTTCATTAATTCCCATTTTAAGATGTCCAAAAATGTAATAATGCTAGAATGGTCTGAATACAAATTGTATAAAACTATGATTTTCATGTTAATAGAAATTTCATTTCCAAATTAGTTACAAAGTAAATGATATCCCCAAAATACATATTTGATATTAAAATGGTAAATACAGATTCTCTAGGAAATTTTCACATTCTATCCCAAAACACATTTCTTACATTAACCCATCAAAATAATATTAATGTGGTGAAATTATATCAATTAATATAAGAATAAATAGTTATAAAAACATGTATAATTAACTCCCCCCATACTTATCCATTTTCACTCTAGATAAAAACCTAATGTCATGTAATTCATAAAATGATGCATGTTGAAATCACGAAATCTTGGATGGAAATTTGAGCACATAAATATTCAAGAAAAATACATCTATATCAAAAAATCCATAAGTAATTTTCTCAATAATTGAATCAAAATAGAACCCGATTAAATCAATGACAATAATCTGGTGAAAACATCATACGTGTAAACCGTGGCACAAATTCCTCATGTGTGTGTACAAATCATTTCATGATTGTCTCTCCACACATTATCTAGAATATTCAGGTCACGAAAAAATTTTTTTATTACCTAATTCAATTCAACCAAACCATTTCATCATCCTTTGCAATTATGTTCAAAATCCCACTCATTTAAGTATATCAGGAAGTCAAACCGTGAGCTGCCTACCTAAATATCCCCACATGTTAAACATTTCATCACACCCCTCTTAACTTAATTTTTATTTATTTATTGTTTTTTGGATTTTCTTGATTTTTTACAGTGTAAAATAGTTTGATTTTAGAAACACATTCATAGTTCATTCTGTTAATGTAATGGAAATTATTAGAAGAGAAACAAATATATGGAAAGACCATGTTATAAGTTGGAAATAACTACTTACCCTAAATATGCCTTCATTTGTGTAAGAGAAACTCACTAGTCATGATTGTGTGTTATTTGAATGGAGATATTAAATGACACAATTCTCAAAAAAAATCTATAATTAATGATTTCAAAAATATGAAAGGCTTCATAAATACACCATCAAACATATCAATGACCAACTTCCATTTAAATAAATATAAACAATTAATGATAAAAACATGTCCAAGCTCAATATGATTCCTATTAAGGTTGAAAAAGCAATCATGTAATCCCAGTTAGTTCCATGGATGTGATGGTCTTGTGAAATTATTTTTTTGTTTTTGTTATTGTTTTTCTAACTGTAAAAATAATAAAAACATAAAAAAAGAAAAATCTTAAGGAATCTAAATAAAATTCATTCCCCTACCCAACAAATAAAATGTTACGTTGTCCTTAGTGTGACTATATGAATTGATAAAATTCCAATAAAATTATGAATTTAAATTAGGAAAAGTAATAGATATCTATAACGGTAAGGGATATCCTGATGTTCTTAAATGATGATATCAATTACATGTGGAGGGAATCCATCAAGGAATTGCTTCAACTGCTACCCATTGGATGTAAATATCCATCCTATTTCCTTTTTAGTAATCTCAATTGCACCATAATGAAAGATATTATATACAACATAAGGACCCAACCAATTAGATAAAACATACCAGGAATCAACATCAATCGTGAACTATAGAGAATCACTTTTTCATCTACAAGAAACTCCCATTTAGGATCATTTTATCAAGAGTTTTTTTGTTAATTATATATAGTTCCTTGAGATCTCATATGATGAATATCGAATATCCTCAAGATCTTGAATTTTCAACTTTCTTTGATCTCCATCTTGGGGTAAATCCTTGTTTCATTTCATTACATCCAATTATGCCTGATGCTTGACCTTTACTGGGAGATGAAATGCATTCCCAAAAATAAACCAAAATGGGGACATAATAATGGGAGTCTTGTAGGTCATCCTATATTCCCAAAGTGCATCATGTATGTTCCTCCCATAATCCATCCTATTTGGATGCATAATTGCATCCAAAATTTGTTTCAAATCTTGATTTAAAACTATATCTTATCCAGAAATCTATGGGTGGTATGATATTGAAGTGTTGTGTGTCACCCCATAGTTTTGAATCATGAAAAAGAAATTCCAATTGAAAATGCGTGTCCCTTGGTGACTAATTATGTCGTCCGGTACTCTAAACATGTAAAACAATTGTGCCCTAAAAAAATGATTACAACATGTTAATCCTTTGTCCTGATGGCCTTGGACTCCACCCAATTTCTAACATAACCAATAACAACCAAAATATACAAAATAAAAAATGAACTAGGAAAATGACCAATAAAATCAATGCCTTATTCCTAAAAAAATGTTTTAGAATAATATGGGCTATTAAGCCATCTCATGTCTCCTATAAATTTTTCCTATGAGGTGGAAATGTGAGTAAGACTTTAAAACACTTGAGCATCATGGAATAATATATGCTAATACAATCTGGAGAATAAGACTTTCCTATATATTCGTTGGGGTCCAATGTGTCCTCCACATGGAACTGTATAGAAGAAATGAAGATCAGACACAAACTCATATTATAAACACACCTCCTAATAACATGTTCACTATAGATGGGCCAGAGATTGGGATCATCCCACACATAAAACTGAGACTCACTTTTGGATTTTGGACATGATTTTTCATTAAATTTGAATTAATTTCACTGGAAATAAGGTAGATCACCAAATATGTATACCATGGATTCGTACTTGAGAGTGCATAAATATTATCATCCAAAAAAGTGTCCTAAAGTGGTAAGTGCTCCATGGTGTCAGCCTCTTGTGTGTGAGTAATCCTACTAATTTGATCTGACACCATGTTCTCTGAACCCATTAAGTCATTTTTCTATTTATTGAACTATTGAAGAAGGAGAATCCATCAGATATGTCTAGGGTTTGCATCTGCCATCCTTAAGAGGTACCTTAGAGCAACATGGTCAATAAAATAACTACTTTAGAGCCTAATAAATAGGAAAGGAGTTTATCCAAAGCACATATGATAACAAGAATCTCCTTTTCCATGGTTTTTTAGTTTTATTGATTTGAATCCAATGTCATCGATGCATAATAAATCACATGATAATTTCCATCCACCATATGTGGTAAGACATCTCAAACAATGATGTTTGAAGCCTCAAACATAAAATCAAAAGGAATGTCCCACCATGGTGTATGAATGATTAGAGGAGAGTTCATATGATTATTTAGCTCATCAAAATAATCCCAATAATAATCATCAGAAAAATCAAATTCCATTTGATTTAATCGTGACAAATGAAGAAAAATCTTACAAAAATCATTGATGAAGCACTGACAAAATCATGAATTCCATTGGAACGATCTAACCTCAAACACACATGAAGAATATGGTGTGGATGAAATAACATATACATTGTATCTATCAATATCTATCCCATGTTTTGATACTACATGACCTAATAAAATGACATGATCAACCATAAAATGACAATTTTCAATGTATGAGACCAGATTATTTTCAATACAATAATTCAACACCTTTACCAATAAAAAGATACATTCATCAAATTAGGATCCATATATTGTAAAATTATCCATGAATACCCCCATACATGACTCATAAAGTTTATAATAACACTAACCATGGATCTTTGGAAGGGAAGTGGGGTATTGTAGTGTCCAAATGGAATCCTTTGGTAGAAACATATGTGGAATGGACAAGTAAATTTTGTTTTGTCATGATACTCTGAATCAATAGGGACTAGAGAATAACCTGAAAATCCATCAATGAAAACAATGTTTCCTCCCAGCAGATCTCTCAAGAATATGATCAATAAATGGGAGGGGGAAATGGTCCTTACGAGTGGTTTGATTATGTTCCCTATAATAAATACACACATGACAACTATTTTTCACCCACATCAGAATTAACTCCTCCCTCTCATTTCTGACAATAGTAACTCGGATTTTCATAGGCACAACCTAAATAGGGCTCACCAACTGGGAATCTAAAATTAAATAAATGATACATAACATGAGAAATTTTTCACCTTCATTTTCCACGACTTCCATTATAGTTGGATTCAGCCTAATTTAAGGCTTCCTTATTGGTATATCTACATCCTCCAAAAGAATTATAGGCATGAAAATAGAGGGGATAATCTTTGATATGTTAGTCAAGGTCCACTTAATTTCCATAATGTTCTCCTATAATAGATTCAAATGTTTCTCTTCTTCTTCAAATTAAATATTGTTATAAACTATTACCGGTAATCTCTCATAACTCAACAATTCTGAGTATTTCAGATGTATTGTAAAGTGATTGAGTTATAATGAAGAGGGTCATTTATGGGTTGAGATATTGAATGAACATAAAATTTTCCACAATGAAAATAAAATATAATAATATAATTTATCAAAATGAGAGAATAATGTATAATATATATCAGCATAGTTAATATCCAAGCTACAATCAGAGTGGAAATGATCAAAATATGAATAATAGTCCACATAAAAATCACACGCAAGAGAGTATTATGCACTCAAAATATTTGTAGATGTTCTTTTTGTCATCAAATTTGAACGAATACTCATAATCTCCCTGAGCACAGAAAAATCCAAATCCATGTGGTATTTACATGTTGGTTCAAAATGGGATAAAAAATAGAATGATCCAATGAGGGGTACTTCATGGAGTATAATACATTAAATTTCAAAACATCATCCCCAAACTCCATGGAAAGTGTACCTTAATCAACATTTATTATAGTTTTTGCAGTTTTAAGGAAGGTCCTACCTAAGATAATAGGATCATGAAACATACATGATCATCCTCCATGTTATTAACATTGAAATATGGGGGAAAGATCATGTCTTTTACCTAAAAAAGTACATCATCAATGATTCCTACTGGATAGGTTGTAGCTCTATTTGACAACTACACCACTACTCTCATCGGATTCAACTCACCAGTCTATAATGAACTAAATAAGAAGTGAGGCATCACATTTTGGGATGTTACTAAGTCATATAAATCATTAAAAATGTAACTCTATTATAGATCTTGGTATAGTGAATGTACCAAGATCCTTACACTTTAATATCATTTCTTGAGTTGTTGTAATGGGTACTGATACATTACATCCAAGATTTATACTTTAATTTCCCTTGATCCCTTTTTTATTGGTAAATAGTTTATTTATGAATTTGGAAATCCTTGGGATTTCCTTAATGGCCTCAATAAAGGGGATGTTTATCTCAACACGCTTGAATGTGTCCAAAACCTCTTTTTTCGTTACCTCTTCAGTCATATTGTTTTTTCACTTTTCTACTTGGAAAGGGATGGTATTTTTGAGTAACATCATCAATTATCATCTTATATTTTCCTTTATCCTTTGGTTTCTCGATGATCAGTGATTATGGGGTAATCTTCTATAGTTGGTTAATCATAGTGGACTGCTAAGAAGAATTGTTTCACTTGTTTTCTTCCAACTCCTAAATCTAATATGACTAACATTCCCTATTGAATTGGGATTCGGTTATGAGGAAATGTTTAAAGATTTATTGTTCATTATTTTAGGATGGGCGGTGGAAATCTATATCAATTTCATATTTATGTCCTTAAACTCTATGTTGTGACTCTTTAGATCATTATTTTTATTAATAAAAATTTGTATCAAAAGATCACCAGTGTCAGAAAATACATTTGGTTGGGGTCCCATTTTTGTTATCTTTTTGAAGCTTGGAATTCAAATCTCTATTGGGGTTGGTGAATTCCTTGCCAGAAAGGTGGATTTTGCTAAATGTTTTTTTGAAAAGGATCTCTTTTTGTTGTAATCAATCTTAACTCATATCTAAATGATCCTTCCATCCTTGATTGTAAGTGGGTGTGAAGGATTTATACTTTTTTTATGGGGGTGCATGTTTTTTGTTGAAATGGTATCGATAAAAATACTACTGAACAATCCTCATCTTCTTGTAGTTATGGGAAACAATCATTTTGATGGTCTAGTGTTGTAAAAATGCCACAAAGCTTCACTGTAGTAGGATAGAAACGTTTTTGTCTAATGATATCTATCTCACCACATAGGATTACTCATCCAACATAGTTTTATTTAAATTAATATCATTAGTATAGGTACATACCTGATGCACTCCCTTAATATCTATTATACATAAAACACTAAACTTTTGAGAGTTTTGTTCCATCGTGTGAATCAATGCTCGATCAGCCATCGAGGTTTTTTCAAAAAATTCTCCTCTTGCTGATTCAACCACCATGCCCCTCTCAATAGGAGTGATACCTTCCTAAAAGTATGGAATGAGGAATTTCTCACTAATTTGGTGATGTGGAAAACATTCACATAACTTTTAGAACCACTCTATGTACTTATACGATGACTCTCCCATTGATTTTTTGATTGCAAAGATCTCCTTTTGAGTTAAGGTGGTTTTTGATTCTAAAAAGATTCTCTGTACGAAAAGTCGTTTCATACCATTCCAATACGTAAAATCTTTAAGATGTCAGTAATACATACAATATTTTTCAGTTTAATCAAGTGTGAATGGGAATACTCTTAATTATATTTTATCAATAAAGTCATTTATTGGTTTTAGTTTAAAGAAAAACACATTCAATTCTTTTAAATTTTTGTTTGGATCCTCTCTAGAGAGGCCATGAAATTTTCAGAGTGTGTGTATCAATCCAGATTTTAATTCAAAGTCTGATTCTGGATTTGGGTATACAATGCATGTCCATGGATAATTATCATATTGTGAAGCCAACTTTCAAATGGATTGATTATGTTCATTTTTATTATTTTCATCTATTGGTGGGTAATAATGAATAGAAAGAAAAGTGACTAGATGAAAAGAAAAAATGTCAGAAAATAGGAAAAATAACTTACCTAAAATAATTTTAATAAAACTCATTCCTCTCCACTGATGGTGCCAATTTGAGGATTTTTGTAACACATGCTCTTAAAAATATTTGTGATACAGATAAGTGTAGAATATTTTCTAACCTAGGTCATTCTATTGAGGATTAATTGAATTAATAACCATTAATTGGATTTAATAAACTAATAAAATAAGTGAAAAAATGAAAAAATAAGGGGGGTTAGGTTTTGATTTTCAATCAATAAACAAAAAAACAAATGAGAAGAAACAATCTAGGATACATTGTTTTTAAAAACACTACTATGAGAAGTTGTAGTCAATATAAATCACCCATTTCACCATACATTTATCATTTTCCCATGTGATTATAATTCAATAAACTTGGATTTCCTAATCTTGTCAACTCTTGAACACTACCAAAACTAACATGACCACGAAAATTGAAAAAATGAGACCTATTTTAACTTCGGGACATCCAATAACAGCACCCTACATTGATTTTGATCCAAAATACAACATATGGTAAATGTTAAATTAGGTAGTCATATTATAAATATATTTGAGAATTAATTGAGTTTGGAGATGAGACTTGAACCCCTAAATTTTATCCCATGTTGATTGGATCTTGATATTTCAGTTTCACTCACACAATTTACACAAGTCCAACCATGTGTTAAAATAAAAATCAATTGATATCCTTATAAACTCAAACTCAATTAATTTATCACAATTAATGTGTTATAGTATTTTTATGTATAGTATCTAAATAAAATACTGGAGTAGGTATTAGATCAACTACGAATGAAATCACTCTTCCATGGGTGGAGTTGTCATCATAGAGACATTTTTCATAAGTATTGGATTGAAACAGAAAACCCAAATCTCATATCCAATCTTTTTTTCCAGCACCAATAATCAAAATAATAAAAATAAAAATGGAATATCATAGATGAATTATTTGAGAATATGTCATGTTATAAGAAAGAAAACAAAGAAACACCAAGTGGCGGTGGAAGAGGAGAACCTTCTTGTAAGAGATATTTTAACAAATACATTCTTATTCCATGTGGTTTGAGATATTTCTATGATCCATCCACTCATTCAAACATTTCCAAACTCTCCACCAACCCTCAAAATGAGTGAAGATGTCATTTAAATAGAGTTTGGGGGGATAGAGTTTTAAATTCCAAAAAATGTATATTTGTCTTTTGGCCTCCAAAAATTACTTCATATTGAGACTCCTTTTATACCACCATACCAAATAAAAAATGTGTCCCTCTAATTTAATGAAATTACTTAAATTTATTGCTTTAACTCTTCATGAATTTTCAACCACGTCCAAGCCATACGAAAAAATTAAGTCCACTTTATTGAGTTGAGGTCTAGTCTACCAAACATTGTCCATCACTTCACTCATTCCCATTTTCAATAGACTAAATATGTGACTATGTTATCCTAGTTTGAATACAGTATATAGAAAATTTAGTTTTTAATATAACTATATAATTTCAAGTCAAAATTTGATACCAAAAAAATGTTATCAGAAAAGTACTATTGTGATATTAAAATGGAAAAAATAGGATTCCCATATAATTTCGAAATTCTAGACGAAATAAATTGCTTCCATTATTTCAACAAAATAATATTAATGTGGAAAAATTATATCAATTAATATCAAAAAAAATATTCAAAAAACATTTATTATCATTACCTTAAAATTAAAATATAGGGTGTCCTATTTAATTATGTAGATGTATAGAGACTTTTTTTATTTAAAGTTATTTTGTTTGTATAAATTATTTTCAATTTTAGGTATATGTTTTTCATCTAAATGATTATATATTGTTATATGTGAGAAACGTTTTTCGAATTATGAAATTATTTATTTTAAATTTATATCTAATATATGAATGTATCTTTATGTTTCAATCATATTAATTTTAAATTATTGAAGAATTTATAATTTTATAATCATGAAAGGGGATTTATTTATGCATGTATAGTTTCGTTTTATGAAATTACACATTATGATGGATTTCACTTTAACCCTTTGATATTATTTATATAAGGTCTATTATACATAATATGCATATGTAGATATGAGTGTCTGTGTGTGTGTTTTCAATGATTAAATTTTTTATTTAAAAATATTTCTTTTTAGAATATTATGTGTATTATATAACTGTTTGTTGCTTACAATTAATATCTATCATTTTATGTGAATAAAAATTTAAAATTTATATTATTCTATGTGTAGGTTTTATGAATTAACACAAATATATTATTTATAAAATGATAATACCAAATATCACTATTTTGAATCATGTAAATGGGTACTTAATAACTAAATTTACGGATAAATATTTAAATAATAAAGTTTAATATTTCATTAAATGTATTTTATGTCTTTATGAATTAAATTGGGAATACATAGATTTAAATTAATATTATTAATATCCCATGTAAAGGATAATTGACATGTGTTTTGGTTGTATCAAAACTCAGAGATTATTTCAAATGAAAGTTCATATTTAAATATATTCATAAGTATAAATAATAGTGTGTATGTGTATTTATTGCATGAATATGTTTAAAAAAATAATGATAAATAAATATATATATATATATATATATAAGGAAATATCAAAATTGTTCTCATTAAAATTACCACTTGTAATTTAAAAACATGAAAAGGTTTGGGGAGTGAACCGATCCCTCAAGAATTTAGCTAGGCCCACATATCCTTCAATGTTTTAAGTGGCCTAAAGGTTTTCATTTCAATATATTTCATAATGCTTTCAAAAAATTAAAATGTTATTTTTAAATAATTTTCAATGTATTATTATTTTTAATTTATTATAATATTTTATAATGAATATTTACATAGGCATTATCATTGTACTTTTAGAAAAAAAAAATATTACTTCGAAATTATTCTCACCCTTTGTTTTAAATTTATATTTACAATTTTAGTTGGATTTTTTGAAGTCATGAGGTTAACATATAGAGATACCACATGAGACACAATTTATTTATATTATTTTTTTTCAATATATTTTCAAAATTATATTGTATTTGTATAATTATACAAAACCATGACTAGAAAATTTCCTGATATATAGTATGCTCTATGTATTTTTTATGTCTTTTATATAAAAATACACATCATTTTTATGTGCTCCACCTGAAATCATGGGATCATGGCTTCACATTTGGTATCAGAGGAACACTCTTGAAAACATTGGACTATAAATATTTTAGGTATAATATATAAGTTTAGTGTTTCATGTTTTTACTAATTCTGATGATGAAAATTAATAATTTTATAGAGTTTGAAAAATTAATTGGGAGAGAAAAAAAATTTTAATGGAGGAAGAATTTATCATACTATCAAAGGTAAAAAAATAGAAAATGTGATAACTAAGGGCGAAGGCATAAATATATAGAAGAGTTTGGGTAAGGGGAGTCAATATTGAACAAGAGAGAGGGTTTAGGTGAAGCTATAATGGTGTTCAAGCTTCCATGGGGTGGTTTTACTAAGGGAGACCAAGATGTGAGTAAGGATTCATACTGTGGATGCATCCCTGGTGAGGGATTCTGAAGGTAGAGAGTCATCAATGAGGGTTCAAACATAATTACGGTATCGAAGTGAATATCGAAAACTAGAATGGGTTTGATCTGCAATTTTTTTAATCTAAATGAGGTAGGTTTTTTTGTCTTATATGTCTATGAATCTACTCATTTAATTGCATTCTTAATTTTTTCTATGATTACGTTGTCGGCCCTACGTATCTCTTGACTATTTGGGTTTTTTATATAGTATTTAAATTATATGTATCGAACATAATTTTATTTGGAATTATGAACAAAATAATTTTGATTTTTGGTTTGTATATATAAATTTTTTTCCCTATAGTGGTAAAATTAAATTTATTCTTTCTATATTTTGTGTTAGTTTTATTTGGATGAATATATTACCTTGAATGTATGAATATATGTAAATAAAATATTCTATTTTATTTCATCGTCGACAATCTGGTATTTCCCCACAAGATTAAATTTTTCTTTTTTTAGTTCTTTGGGATTCTACTCTAGTCCATATATTAGGATTTACACAACTATATATATATTTATTCCATTGTGTAAACTGTAAACTATATGGGAATAAAATCATTTTACAAATATGAAAATAAAATTTTTCATATAATTTTATTGTCCAGAGTGAGAGAATGTTTGAATAATGGTCTGCATCCTATGTCGGAAAATCATATAAGGGGTTATATTTATTTATTTTTTCTAAAAAATATCAAATTTGAATTTATTTTTTTGTAAGGGGTCCTTTTTTCCTTTTAAAAAACTATTTTCTAGCATATTAATATTATTATGTACTTCAAAAAAAAGTTCTTTTAAGTAATGTTTATATATATATATATATATATATATTATTTATAAAATTCATGTTTTTATAATAGATTCAAATATTTTTAAGTAGTACAATTATGAATTTAAATTGTTTTAAATTTTTTTGTGTTGATTATTTTATTTCAATAACACTAGATTTTCAACGTATTTTTTTCTCCTCCAATTATAAAATAGGGTGTTCTCTTTAATGAGGTTTATAAAAATGGACTTATTTTTAGTCAATTTTCTTTATCAATATATTATTTTTAAATTTATTTCCATGTATTTCATGTAGATGATTATTTAATATTATATGTGTTATATTTATTTGTTCTAATTAAGAAATAATCTACTTAAAATTTATATCTAATATGTACATGTATCTTTTGTATAAAATATTAATCGATTTAAATTATTTATGTATTTCCCATTATAAAATATTTCAAGAAGATTCATTTATGGATTTATAATTTCATTTTTTGAAATTATACATCGTGAAGGATTTCACATAAAACCCTCTATATTATATATATAAGGGTTCTCATAATTATGATTCATATGTATATATATGTATGTGTATATATATATCTGTGTGACTAGCTGTGTTTTTGTATTCATTGGTGAAATATTGTATTTAAAAATGTGTATTGTTAAATTTTTATATCTGTTATGTAATTATTTATTTCCTATGATTTTCAACTATCAAATTATGTGAATAAGAATTTATAAATACTATTATTTAATAAGATGTATAATGAATTTTCATTATTATTATTTTGTATAAAAATAGATTATCATGTATCACTTCTTTTGAATCAAGTACATAGTTACATAATTTCTTTATTTATGGATGAATATTTAAATGATAATGTTTTACATTTCATTAATCGTTTTTTATGAAGTTTTGAATTAAATCGTGACTACAAGGATGTTAATTATTTTAATTAATAGTCCATGCAAAGGCTATTTAAAATGAGTTCTAGTTGGATCAAAACTCACTAGTTATTTCGATATAAATTTCATATATATATATATATATATAATTGTGCATGTGTATTTAATGAATGATTATGTTTAAAAAACACCAGTGAAAAATGTTTGTATATATGTATATATAAGTAATTCAATCTCAAAATGTTTTCATAAAAAATGGAACATGGATATTTAAAACATCATAGAGAGTGGGGAGTGAACCTGCCCCTTAAGAAAGTGGTTGGCCTAGATTTCTTTCAATGTTTTAAGTGTCCACAATGTTTTGTATTCAAAGGCTTGCTTAATTTTTTGAATAAACCCCATGATTATTTTCAATGAATTATCAAACAATTAATATTTTCAATTAATTATAATATTTTATAATGGAATTTTAAAAAGGTATTTTTCACTATCCATTTTGAAAAATATTTACTTACCAATTATACTAACCCTATGTTTTAAATTTATTTTTTTATCTGTTTATATAAATTTTATAAAGGTTTTTTCTTATCATATGAATTTTTCACACCCAAAATAATGTCATTATTTTATCTTATTTTTTGTAAAGATTTGTTAAATTGTAATTTATTTTTCTCATTCACCAAAACCTAGAGAGAAAACGTTCTTAGTATATAAAATGGTATTTGTATTTTTCAGTGATATTTTTTATAAAAATTCATGGCATTATTATTTGTTAAACCCAGATGTGTGGGCTTAGGGCTTCATATAACTAACATGGCAATGGGTAGATCATTGAACTGAACCTTGTAATTATTATTTTATGGCCACTCTATTATTATTAGGAATAATGAGGTGAGATTTAAGGATATATTAGAGTGTATATATAAACATAACATGTTCAATAGGTTGTATTCAAAATTTTATTAATGAATAAAAAATAGTGTACAAATCTTTCACCCCATGTGCTGCCTAATCCATCCTAGGATCTAATGTTTGTGTACTTTTTATGTATTATTTATTTTTTATATTTTTGTAGTATTGATAGAAAATATATATATCGACATAAGTTATTGATGATATCGAATTTCTTGGTATATGGCCTTAACAAGTCTATCATTATGTATTCTATCATTGTGAAACCTGTTATTATTATCCATGTGATTATTTATATTGTTATGTAAAATTCGAATTTTTTTCATGCGCATGTTGTATGATTTATGGAATTATTTTATTATAATTTACATCCTATAATATTAATAACATGTTATTAATCTATAATATGTGGTATAAACTCTATCTTACTGATATTTTATTATCACCCTTCTTTTGATTCCATTTATCTAGGTTTTTTATGAAACATATTACACATGTTTTTTATATAATAATAACATGTTTTAAAGAATTTATCAGACATTCTAATGAAGTGTTATAGATTAATTAGTTCCTAATTTATTAAAAAAAAATTTATTAGAAAAAAGTGGTCAATATTAGTTAATGATGTTCCCCTTCCAAACGAATATAAATGTGACTTCAAAAAAAATGACACATAGTTCTATGTCACATAAATTTTCTTAAAATCACAATATTAGACACATTATTTAAAAACCCACATGAAATCAATATTGTGTTACATTCAAAATTCACTAAAATAAATTTATCCTCCTTTTAATAAATAAATCTTTGTTAAACATCTTTAATATCCATCAAAACCATTTTGATAAAACTAAAATAATTTTTCATGAAGGAGCTTGACATGCTCAACTATTCATTTTTTAAGGACACTAAAAGTACATTAGAAAATATTTTTTTCCAATTAAAAATATGATGAAATATTTTTCAAACAAATTTGAGGGTTCATGAAAATAATTAATACAATTAAAAATGTATTTATAAAATCTAAAAATTTCATTAATTTTAAAAAATATGTGGGACATAGAAACACCCACATCAAAAAGGAAGGAATCAAGTAGTAATGTGTCATCTTCTCAGGAGAACACACAAATAAGAAAGGAAATACTCTCTATGGTACCTTAACAATCAAAATCCTGGATAGAACCGTCCCAAACCCAAACCCTAGTGTGCAATTTGATTTAGTGCTCTTGGAGGATGAATAACCTATAAAAATAGAAGAGGAATAGAGGGAGAGGATATTAGAGGATAAAGTTGGATAGAATTTCTTCATAATCTCTTGAAATCCAATGTGATTAAGAAAATTTCAAATTTGGATCTATGAGAATCTCTTCCTTGGGATCCAAGTTATTATAAAAAATTATGAAGGGGAGATGATAATAATAAAATAAAAAATAGATAGGGAAAATAGTAATTTACGTTTTAGTGAAATCTGGGTGGTTCAAATGATTTGGTAAACCATTCACTAACCATGCAGATTCCACATGGAAAGCATAGGCCATCTGCATAGTTTGGTTTCATAGTTTACAAAACCAAATGATAACCATGCAATAATGTATTGTAAAAATTTTATCACCCCTCACATGGTTACTACATGGGTTCTACTAACCATTTCTATGTTGTGTGACACCCAGAAACATATAGACTTTCAAATTAAATGTTCAAAAAATCCATAAACTCATATTAACATAAAAATAAATAATAAATATTTTTTAATAGTAAAAATAGGTTCTAAAATATCCCCATCATGCCACATTATGAACCAAGAAATTCCTTAATCAGAAATTAAAGGTGAATGAATGGTCAAACCACACAACTAAACCAAACAGTAGGTTGGTAGATGAAGGATTTCTAAGGGTCCTGACAACTAGGTGAACACTAAACATTACCCATTACAATTATTATCTCAAAGGGAATGGAGACCCATTGTAGCTGTCCCGACAATTTCAATTTCTTCTAAAATTGTAAAATATTGGGATAATGATTCTAGAAGGAAATAATAACCAATGATAACCTTATCCATTAACCAGAAATGACCATTTTAATTAAAATAAAAGTTATTATATAATGATAAATAGCACAATGATCATCAAAATCACCAAAAAATGGAATGATTTCACCCAAACCAATAGGAAATCTATCAACACCTTTCCTAACAAAATATTTAAGAACAAAAACATTACCAATCCTTGGTAAAAAAACATAGGATCCCGCCTTGGGTTATCACACTAAAAGTGTTAACTATGACCTCCACCCTAGACTAACCAATCAAATTTAACACATGAATGAAAAAATAATCCCCTAGAGTGATTACTAGAAGAAATCACATGTCCTAGTCACCAGATCATAGAACCAATGGTCATTCATGTTCATGCCACCAATGATCATCTTCAACATGGATAAAAATAAAAAACATACAGAACGAATATTCCACCAACAAAACTACATAGGAATAAAAAATCAAATATACAACGTAAATTATCAAAGACAAATCCCAAAAGACATCTTACTAGAAAAAACATCCTTAATAAAATAATATTAAAAAAAGGTAACGGAAGAAAACTATAACCTCAAACTATATCACATCCAATACTTTTTTAAATTGACCATAATTATAAAACATCTGACGATGATCCATAATACAAACATGATCACACAAAAGAACCAATTTTCCCATAATAAACAACAAAAGTCATTAAATAAAACCCCCCAATATGAATTTAAGGTCCACATAAATACCCCATTATATAAAATTAAATTTCAAGGAGTCATCAAAAACTCACTCAGATGAAAAGGAACCCACATCAAAAAATAATAAATAATTCATTCATTATCCACTCTCCCATAAGAAGGATTATAAAATCATGATATTTAAGTGTTTTTAAGCCCTATTTATATGACTGCCAAATAAAAATTTCTTTATGGAAATCCAAATTTTTGTTCCATATGAAGTTAAGGTTAAAATCCCAAAACCATTCTCAGAGTTTGGGTTGATTTTATAATCAAAATGATCTAAGATAAGAGACTAGAGTATTTTCTCTAAGGACCATCCTTAAATAGGGACTTATACATTCATTCTTGATCATATTAGGTGGAATATTTTTAATCACATAATATATAAACCCATCATGTTCATTCATCAAAAATCAACATCAGAAATATGATTATACTAAGCGAAAAGTACAAGTATCCAGTACCATAAAAACAAAACACAATAATCATAAATTTAAAACCCTATTTCATTAAAAACACAATCATTAAAATAAATAATTTTAAAACACCCCTTTTACCAAGGTATTACATTAAAAATAAACCACCCCTTTTTAATAATTTAAACTTAGTAAAACATTATTTCATATTGAAAAATAAAAGAACCATTCCATGACTTTATTAAAAGTTAAAAGAATTTATAAATGAAATAAAATCATTACAAGTAATTTTTATAAAATTAAACATCTATCTTAAAACAATTTCCATAAACCATCACAATTCCAACCACATTATTAATTACACTCAAGAAACAAGGAACCAATTTCAATTTACACACTTCACCAAAAACTAATAATGTCTTTTTTTCAACTTTGTTATATTTTAAAATAAATGATATATAAATTTCATTTGTTGGAGACATTTTATTAAGAACCTCTTTATTTTTGGGGAATATTTTTTTCACCCTAATTAAATAAATCATTTTATAAAATATATTATGAGAAATTAGAGAATTACTTCATAGACAACCCCAAAATACAATTTTTAAATCATTCATTTTCTGAAACTATCATTTTTATCCCATACATAACCACCATAACATTAAACACATACATAGAATAAGAAAACATAAAACAGTAACTAAGAAATAACCATTTCAATGATATCACAAAAAAATCATAATCTAGTTAATTGAATCTCCAATGAGTGGGAAAAAATTTGGATAAATTCAAACAATATGAATTTCTATTAACATAAAAATGATTCGTATAATTAATTATGTTGTTTATTTATATCATCAAAAACATTTTTAGAAATATTGACTCTTTAATATTATATAACTCTATAGGTTTATTTTAAAACTATTTTAATCTCACATTATTCATAACATGATCATATAAACACACACATTTTATTTTATTTTCAAAATATATATTATTAATGATTTTTAATCTCGAAGTAAAACCTACCAAAACTGTAGTTTTAAAGATTAATTATCATTCATGAATATGTTTTTGTCTAATCCCAATTTTTCAGTGTAAAATGGTAATATACTGTTTAAAGACAATCATAAAAGTAAAAAAACATTATTTACATCATCAATCACCTCTCATGAATAAGTCTTACAATAAGGACTTGAAGGAGATTGCTGAAATGATTATAATCCAAAATATATATTATTTATAATCTTTACATGTAAAAAATAAAAATACATACTATATGAATAATTATTTAAAAATAAGAATCAATATTAAATATCTCATAATTATAAAATAATAAAATAAATTTTATTGGGATAAATCCTCCAATTATATCTAAAATTTGTGAATTAACCAAAACACAATCTCCTTATATCATGGTATATCAATATAAATTTATCTATATTAAATATTATCTATATAATTTTTTTAATTATAAATTATCATACAAATAAATTTATAAAGGAATATTAATAAAAATTATACAAGTGACTTCTATCCAATATCATTTAAAATAAAGGAAAATAACTTTCCAGTAAATATCTATGTTTAATAAATATAACATTTCAAAACTAAATCATAAACAATAAAATTTATAAAAAACAATAAAGTCATCATCCTTGCTTGAAGTTAAGTATTTTCTCCAAAAAAAAATTCATATTTAATGAAATGGTATCTTTTTGTGTCTACATATATGTCTCTGTATATATTAACATATGATTATATATGTTTTATGGTGTTTTATTATGTAAAACTGATATAACACAAAAAAAATATAATAATTTTAATCCATAACAAGGATATATATTATTGGTTATAATGTCTTCAAATAATTTACATTCATTTAAAACATTTAAAATTAGGAAAATAGATTTTTTTTGGATTCATTTATAATATTTACTTCTTTATGTACAAACAGAACATCATATATCACATATCTAATTTCACTCTATATCTGATGGTAAATATTCATTGACCAATTGAGATAATTTAAATTGAATTAGGTATTTTTATTCTTTCACATAGTGAGTATCAATGATGTTGGAGTTTAGTATGTGGAGGAATCTATTATATTTAATATTTTTGTCCACTTATTCATGATAATGAACTACTAAAATAAAATATTTTGATGGATTTTTGGTTTCTTAATAATATAATTTGTCCCTTAAAAATTGTTAGCCATCCAATCAATTTACGATATTTTATATTCTTTGATTTTATAATATAGTTAAATTTGAACAATAACATCCCTGATTTATATAATCATACCACACATCTAAAATAGTTAACAAGTTATAAAAAATGGAATAAAAAGTGTTGATCATGCTATTTTACTCTATATAATTTTACAAATAAATATCATAGTGAATCATAACTATCAGGTTATCCCCTTTAGAAAATATCATTACTACCATCATTTGGTAGATGTAACGGTGACCATATTAATCTAGTGTTCAGTAAAAGTAAATTTTTCATGAAATTATCCAAAAAAACATGTTAGTTAGATCTTATATGGTATTAATATTATATTTTCATGTTGTATATGAGATATATTATCATAATAATTTATTTTAATTTCATGTTGTGTATCTAATAGGGAAAACCACATGGATTATTAATGGAAATTTGATTGTTTCTCCCCCAATATAGTTCAATAATAATAAAAAGTATTCCTCTGAAACTATAAAACATTATTAATGGTTGTTATAATTAATCCTTAATTTCATAGAATTTGTTTCTTACCACTATCACAGGTAAATCCATCAACACTCATGAAATACAAATCATGTTGAGCCTGACAGAGTGAATAATTCATTGTAATCCATATAAAGTTTATTTTATGTTATGAATTTTATTTCAATTTTTATTATCATGGAACATTAATATTTATTTTCTATTTACTAATATCATTCCCTAGAAATCCATCCCAAAAATAATATTATGAATTAAAATAAAAGTAAAAAATAAATAAAATTATATAAAAAATTAATTTAAAATAATTTAGGAATGAAAACTGTAAATAAAACATATAAAAATAATCATTAAATATAAAATAAATTAATAACAAGTAATTTGAATGAATAAAATTAATAAATGTCTTAATAGAACCAAATAATTAAAAACAAGAATTTTTTGTATTTTAAATGTAAATTAAAAATAAATAAGTATATATTCATTATCTTTATAGGTTATAATTGAATATTTATAATATATTTTTTATTTTTATGTTAAATAAGTTTTATATTTTTAATTGATAAACTATATTAGTTTACGATAACATCTTGGAGCATATGTTATATATAATTAGAATAATATAAATTATATTGAAATTGTGATAAATTTGTTTTATATTTATTTAATGTTAATAAATTAATATTATAGAAGGATTTGTGTTTTTTAAGATGATATGAGAAGGTTTGAAGAAATATTGACAATGATAAACATATTGTGTTACTTAGAATTGTGGATGCCATGGTTATAAAAAGATTTTATGGAAAAAGTTGGAATGTAAGGTTTACAAAATTGTAACATGGGGAGGGAATTTAAATCATTTTACTATGAAATATTATGAGGCTATTTTTTATATTTTTTATATTATATGAAAGGAATAAGTAAACCATTTAATATGAGATACCCTGCATAAATTCACTCTACAAAAGTCAGATTAGAGCTCCATATGATATCAACCATATCTCCTGGTATGCTATAGGTTTTCTAATTGATGTGAGGGTCTATGGTGTATCCATATAGAGACTATAGTATCATATTATTTTTAGTAACAAAGGACCAAATATAAATATAAAATACATTAGATGGATAATCGAATAATATGTCCTGGAAAGTGACAATAAATAATACATTAACCAATATATAACAAAATGGATCATGCTTATGTCATCCAAGGAAAACTATAAATGTAAAGATACATGTAATAAAATGTTACATAACAAGGCCCTAAAATTAATCACAATATAAAAACTGGGAAAACTGAAAAATTGTAATCAAGTCCTAACTTAGTCCCAACACCCATGCTCCACCGTATAAAACCAGGTCAACCATAAATCATAGTACATTTTCCCTTGTCCTTACTAACAACCATGATGTATGCATGGGTTCCCAATGCTGCTTGAGTAGGGTGTTTATACTATATAGTAGGATACAACCAATAGTATCCCTAAATATATATGGTTTGACAAATAGTGTATACTAAAATATATAATTAATAATTGAAATCATAATAAATAAACCACTATCAATGATTAGGATTCTAGGTGAAACATCAGTTATACCATACCTACATCACCCAGTATTGAATATGTTAAAACAAAATAATTGATATCTGTAATCATGCTCAGGGTAATTTTTCCCCAACTAAAATACCTTGAATTATGTTTATAAATTATCAAGTGACATTGGACAATATTATGAATCATACTAGGAATATCATTTAACATCTAGTTCTTCCAGATCTAAATTAGTATATGAGGCATCTTATAAATCACTGGGCACTGCTAGATTTTAGGAATTTTCCCATGAATATACTAAATCATCAAGAACTATCAGATCACAAGAATTGATCCGATAATTATCATAAATCACTAGTCATTTTAAATTAAAATTATTAATCCCAAGAAAATCATAACTTATTTGGCATCATTGAGTCCTAGGAAGTAATATCAAGCATCTGATAAGCCATCAGACATTCCATATCCTTGGAAGTAATCCTAGGAAACCAATAAATCATAATCAATCATCATATCCTAAGAATTATACCCATGATTCATTTAAATTAAATTAAATATTTATTTTATTATATGAGTCACATGTCAATAACATTCACTGGATCCTAGGGTGCATCTTGGGAATCCATTTACATGTACATGGTCACCATTATTCTATGGAACCCCATCAATTGCCTCTTTTAATTCCATTTTTATTTACAAAAAAAGAACCACTATATTAGATGTATAAACATATAGATTCATATTCACCAATGGACTACTCATTTCACATATAATGGTTTAGATAAAATAAATAACATTGAATCCTTGTATTTTAATTTTAGGTCATGTATCTGATCAGTTGATGCAACCACATATCATGTGAACATATAAAAATGATGTGATTTCCATAGGGATAATATTAGGACCACCGATCATATGATCATATATGGCCACTCATCAGGTATCACTATAAAAAAGAACTCAAAAGTGAAAAAATTGAGTATTTAGACTAAATCCTTGAAATATGGAATAATAGATAATAACTAGTGGATGAACACTATGTAGAGAATGATACTATGGAATAGTGGGAATGGAGAGATAGACGTAAATATATTTCACTCCAAAAAAATAAATCATGAAATAATGTATGATCAAATGATAAACCTCTCTAAATAGAGTGTATAGGTATAAAACCATGGATAGGAGAGACCCCAAGTCAAGTGTGGAAGGTAAAAATAGGTTTTTAGGGCATTAAAATCATGAGGGTAAATTTTTAAATACATTATTTCTCTGTGAATAGGTATACTAAATTGATTTTCCATGTTTCTTCCAAACCATTCACTGACCATATATTTACTAATATTAAGAGAACCCATACCCCACATGATTAAGTTGCATGGTTTGGTAAAGCAGGTTACAATAGTCATGAGTGATGCATATTCCATGTGTTGAACAATTTTAATGGACAACTTCCACAATTTGAAGAACCATGTGTTAACCAGGGAAACAACATCATGATACCACTTTCCCAATGCCTATTTTTGGTGCATGGTTATAATTAATGTCTGCTAACAACGCATCCAACCTGCATCTCCCATTTCTAAATATCTAGATCTCCAACCCCCTGGAACACTAATAGAGTAAATACCTTGTAAAAACCTTAAATACATTCACAACTAAAGAATTACATGGGTTTTACAACCACCAATAATTATAAAAATAAATCTTTTATTGAAAAATATGTTTTTGGTAAAAGGATTAAAATTTCACCAGTTCAACACAAATGATTACTTAACACAATAATAAATCACAAAATCATTAAAGACAAGGATAAATTTTTTGGAATCACATACACTATAAATCCCCCATTGATGTGAATTTATATCCATACTTGGGTCACCGTTGATTATGTCTTCAAAATTAATTGCCAAATTTTCCCTTCTTTGGATATATTCCTCCACATTTATCTTTCTTTTGTTGACGCCACATGCCAAAATTAGTTCTTATTTGTTCTTACATGATCATTAATCCACATTGAAATCAATTTGAACAACTATTTAAGTTATTCATTCCACATCGTCTATTAGAGAATTGATTTGGGAAGCCCATTATTTTAATTCATACATATAACAGAGAGTGAACTCGAGGAAATATTCTTTTCCCCATTCTCCATTCCTACCACACTACCCTAACCTGGATCCTTTTTTTATCAACACATGACATTAAACATTAAAATTTTAATATCTAAAACCTTCCAACATTACTGTTCTAGAACCATTGGTTCACAATCCATCAACTTTGTCCTTCAAGATAACCTTGTTAACATTTTATTAGGAAGTTCATCATAATACATTCAACCATTATCTTTCATTACCATAACCATAATGCAACCCATCATGTCTCAATGCCTCTTATATCCCTTCTTCTTCATTAGACTATGGATTATTTTGTACCATTCTCCATCTACACAATAAATTGATAAAAAACTATATATATCATCGTCATGTTAGACCTTAGTGAAGACTTGGTCTATAGTGGGGTTCTCCTCTGTCAATGGAATCAGCATATCCTATTTGAATGGTTTAAAATCCCATTGTTCCTAAACAAGGAATGCAACCTATAGACCTCCAATGCGATTAGAACGTTTAATATTAAGGTGTATTCTAAGGATTTACCTACTTGAAACCATCACTTATACATCTACAATTAGAATGGTTTGTCTCAATCATGACTGGTTAGATTTATTCTCCCTACATCCAAGTTAAACTGATGTTTCTCGGATTAACCATTCCTATTATGTGACCCTATATAATCCTCCCTCAACTGTCTCATGAAGAACCCCCTCAGGATGAAGTTCCTATCCTGGTTGAACAACCTCTGTTTATGATAATGAATTTGATACACAACTATTAGGATCCATACAATCATATAAACACTCCCCTCACACTCCATATGAGATGGTGCATTCAATAAAATCTTATGATTGGCCAAATCACTCTTCAAACGATCAAAGATGACTACAATCTTCATATCATAATTCTAAATGGGATTATCATGAAGTGCCCAAATTCTACCCGACTAAACATTGATACCAATGTATGTTCTTTTACTCAATTCCTATTGTGATATCTATTCAATCATTATGATATTCTCTCCATAGTTACTTGTTGAAAATAGATGTCTCGGGTGTACGCATGATGAGAAACAGTTATTCTTGGACTCAAATAGTATAGCATGTTTTCAATAGAATTCTTCTCTAACAAAAATCCATAACCATTCCACTAGAGGAATTCATACATCCACATCCACATAGTTACATGTATTGATCAAATGGAATGTAACATTCTATCTATCATAAAAACATAGATAATTTCTTACTAAATTACCTTGCATGTGTAAAATAGAGGGATTATGGAATGGAATTGGGGTTTCAGGGAATCTTTCCCAACTCATTGTGGTAGGATTATCATGATTCATTTGAAATTCGTATGATCATAAATAAAGTTTGAATCCACACCCATTTTAGTTTCACAGATCTCTAGATAATGAAATAATCAAATCATATGTCTATTAAAAGTGAATCATCATGTCTTTTATCGAGAAGACCAACAAACTATTGTTCTTATATCCTACATGTTCTAATGAGGAACCTATAAAAAGTATCTACTGATGGTCAATGATTTATGATGTGATCAACCAGGTTTAGATTTAGAATCCCTGGAGTTTATGTAAATTGCAATGTTGATATCGAAAGATGAGGAAATCCATCAAATAGATATAGAAATATTGATCATAAAAAAATATTTTCGAATTTTTTATGATACGAAGGGTAGGAAAATGGGTGAAATGAGAATAGTTGAGCATCTAGAGGAGACAAGCATAGGGTACCCCATCCCCAATGGAGTAGGGGGCCCAATTATTCATCCATCTTAATATCGTCAATCATAAGGAAGAAGAGAGCATTTCATAGATATAAATCATAAAATTTTGTTATAAAACCACCCACCATATAAAAAATCATCCCCATTTTGTATCCACAAACATTAGCGAGACTTATCAGTGAATAACTGTATCCATTGAGACCGCATGTCAAACTCATTATCCCCTATATAACCCAATATATTTCTATTATTCCACTATAATAATATTGTAGGATCCTTGTTTCTGGGGAAAATCATCCCAATATGATCAACTATTTGAACTATACATGCCTTAAAGGATTTAGGAATAAAAAACTTGATGTTATTGGTGCAAATCACAGATAATGAATAGGGATGTTACATTGGATTCTATAATACATAGTACAAATTATTCATAGAATATAATTTTTAGGTTATATCTAACAAATATTCCACTATATTGGCCCCTTCCTGGACCTCATACTTGGGAGCCTACTTCTGTTACATTTGAATAAATTGATCTCCTAATCATGACACCTATAGAAGCACCTAGTCACACACCATAAACTCTAGAGGATATAAATGTTGATAAATATGAAACATTTGACTACTCTAATTATTTTCCAACTACATCCAAATTAAATGAATGTAATATGATGTTTCCTACATGAGTCCCATCCCCATAATCATTGGATCCATATCATCTAACTAATATATAATTGAATAACAAGTCTTGTAATATAAATCCATGACAAGATACAGTTGAATCAATAATTAATAGATATATTCATATGTGAAATCTTCATGTATTATATGGTTCTCCAAAGAACCTCCAAAATCCAAGACACATTACCTAGGAATGTTCTCAAAATTCTAGACTGTTCATTTAGGCTGCTCATCTATATAGGGGTCGAATGTTGTGATCAGGTGAACTATTATTCCAATCACCTTGTATATCCCTCTAATGAATCATTATGTAAGTTTTATTTTCATATATGATATGATGATATATGGAACTCTACATATTCATAACATCTCTCAAATATTGAACATAACTAGATAATTAATTGAAACTTTGTCCCAAATCAATATGAAATGGTCGACTTTTTTCATAAAATATAAATTCAACCATGTTGTTTCATAGCCTCTGGGTGTCCTCTAAAACCCCATTTATAATGTACAGACTCACATTATCCCACTTCCACTCAAGAAATAGTAGTGACTATAGTTGGAAAATAGTTCGATGGTGCTTTATCTTGACATGTTAATTGGTGGAGAACTGTATAATGAACCCTAAAATGTTCTCTATAATACTTGGACATCAATAATACATGTATATTTGATGATACATCTTAGAAAACAAGAATGGAAAACCTCATTCAGGGAATTTGAATCCCTCATCAACTCCACAAGCATGATCCTATGTAAAAAAACATGACCCCATATATACAAAACAACATCAATATTAGGGGACCAGTTTGGTTGTGGACTGCTGCTATATATATTATCCCCCATGATCATACAATATGAATCAAATATATTACCCCTATTAACTTTTATAAGGATGTATTTTATGATAGAAAAACATTTAAGGGTCACTCGGCCCTGGTACTCCAAGATATCAAGATGCATTTGAGAAAATAGGTTCATCGCCATCCTCTCACTATTGGTCTCTCACACCACATGATTCTTAGTCTTCATGGTCTAAAAAACAAAAAAATCATTCCCCTTTCCTCCTAGCATATCCTAGATCAAAATAAAATGATTGTAAATAATCATCCCACCTTCATTATCAAAGTTCACGGTCCCACTATGAGAAAAATGTACCTTGAGATCTTATAGTCATCATGCACCACAAACCTCTAATTCAAATTTTGATCTTTTTAACACAACACAGCATTCACTACTACAACAAGATTTAAATCCGATGTTGACTATTTCTTACCATTCATCCAAAGTTATTTAACCCCATTAGTTTCAACATGACCATATTGTAATAGGAACACTCAATCCCCAACACATGATGCATCACAAAACAAGGTTTACCAAATACCTAGATTACGTAATTTCATGATTGGAGTTATTGTTAATATACATTCCTACTCTTGTGTGGTTTTATCATAATAATATTTCGAAAAAACCAAACTTCCTTCTTGGTTAGGCCTATCATCACCACTCCCAAGCAGGAGATGTCCTAAATAAAACTATTGTAATGACTATCTAATCTCAAGAAGATACAAATCTCTAAAACATTATTTACACACTACTAAGAAACCATTTCCCTTATCTAACTGGGGTCTATGGGGACACTATCCTCTAATATAACATATCATAAGAATCTCACTCGGTTAATCCCAAAGTGGAATACAAAGATCTTTTCATATATTAGATGCTCTCAAAATGTGTTTGGAAAAATATCCAAATAGCTTGCATGTTCCTCCCTTGATCTGGAGTACACAAGTATATCTTCAATAAACAAATCATAAAAGTTTCTAGGTATAGGTAAAAATTTATATTCATCATGGAAATAGATTTTTTCAACATATTCATAAAACCAAATATTATCACTATATACTTGTAGATATAATACCTACATCTGAAATACATTTAAGTTATGTCCAAAGGCCTAAGACTCAACTCAATATTATAAAACACCATGGATACTATATACTGGAAAAATTAATCATTAATACTTGTATGTAGTTAAATTAAATTCATATGCACATGGTTTATCCTCATATAGTCCTCACATAGCATCAAAGTGATATATGCATTCACATAGAACAAGATAGGGGAACCCTAAAGGAATGTATTAATTCATATAAATTATTTTGCCTCCAAGTACTCTCATTACTACTTTAGCTCTCAGAGATCAACTACATCAATAAATTAAAGATGAATTGAAATAAAATCTTCATTGAGAATGATCTCAATATTAAACAGAACCAATCATACAGTTAAAAACTACATGAAATCATCACCTAATATTCCCTAAAAATGATCAATTATAGAAGAAAAACTTTTTACAATATCTCTCCAATATCCAATTAATGGATTTAACCCTAGCATATAATCTAACATAGCTGATGATTTTAGGCCTTGTCGAACCCACTATTATGTCCAACACTATAATATATATAACGATTACATCCTATAGATATGTAAAAAATACTTTTTGAGGATAACGGTTGGTATGGTCTTGATTTGGTGTTGACCAATCCATCAAAGGGACAAGAAAAATCAGTTAATCTCAATTATAATGATATTCAATATGAATTTATATAAAATAATCACAATGGTGTATTCCATAAACTAGTGAATACCCTCATATTGAACCCCTAATGGGTTTTCAATTTACATCACTTCATATACATACTCTCAGGCTAATCATACTCCATTGAATAACTGAGTAGATATAAATAAATGGGTTTTGGTAATATCAAATAATTTAGATGATAAAGTAAAATTTAGAAAATTCATATCTCAAATAATAGATGGTCCCAAATCTCAGTTAGAATGGGTATGTTAAAGGTCATGCAATTGGACAGTGCATCATTCCTATGACCCCATGTATCCGCCTATGAAATAGAAAAATATAAATATTATTCAGATTATTCCTATACACCACTTCTTCTACCCTATCCAAAAAATGTTGTAGAAAACCTTCCACCTACTTTCTATAGCGTACCTAATTCAAATCTAGAACCCTTTTCATCTTTGGATCCTCTACCACGTGAAAACCAATGAGAACACTTTTATAACATTTGTATGTGTCTGGTCATCCTATATAATCTACACTCAACTTACGTTCAGCCACACTGAGAATAAATATGTCCATTTTTACCATGCTGAGGTCACTGAATTGAACTACCTCTATACAGATGAATAGAAGAATCGCTAAATTATTCTCTCTATCCACTACAACCCTAGAGATTGCTATCAAAATTTTACTTTCAGATTTTTAAAGAAACAATAAAATTATTTCTAGAAAAAATTCACTTACCTGATGACTTATCCTTCTCTCAGGTTATTATTTTTAATATGTTCCTTATTTAAAACTTCTTGAAAGGATTATAGGAGAAATAAATTCACCTGAAAATTTATTTCATTGCTCGAGAAATGCCCAATGTATCCCCCTCTGGTTATGTCATCCCCCACTAACATCCAAAAAAATAATTATTATCCTATAAAGTGATCAGTATAATCCATAGCCGACATACCTCCATGTGTGGGGCACATAAAATCCAAAGCTCTCTATACTCCTAGGGTATTAGAAAATAAATTATCTAATAAATGGTTATGGGAGTCCTTCTAGGATAACCCCATGTTTTTTCCACCTGTAATAGAACATACCACAAATGTTTAATTGGAACTCTATTCATATAGTATACTAGATTCACCCTCCTCTCCAAGGTGTATCTATATGGTCAAAGATCATATCAATATAATAATTCCTAAACTATACTACCTGTAAACTACTGTCTCCAAGAATTAATGGTGGGTGATTCATATGAAAAATCATGAGTCAAATTGAACATTGTAGTTACATCTCATGGAGTTGTTATCTTCATCAACTATGAAATTCATTATTAGATATCATGGATCCATTCAACCATCACCTAACTTATCACTACAGGAGGCTCTAAACCAAACACTATGGGGAGTAGTAGTCTCCAACCTCTTATTTTCCAAATATAATTTATGATAGAGTAATACCTTTATAATTATACGAAAACACCCTAGAATACAGTAGTCTAATTATTTTTAATATACTAATTTTGGAAAAAAAAATATCCATTATAGAACCTTGTTATCCAATACATCCCATATAATAAAAATGTATAACATTGGTGCTCCCTCAATCCACCTTCATCTTTATATAGGAATATCCCCAAATAAATAGGATCCACAATGTCTAAATTTTTTTTGTTTCATATTCAACAATAGATTCATTACTGGTAACAGTTAAATAAAATGACAATTAGATTTTATTAAGGAAAACACTTTATATATTGTTTATTTAGAATTTATATAACTAATTACATGTAATAATCAAAATAAGTATCCATGTATAAATATTTTTTCCAATTTAAGTATTATATATATATGATTAAACTATCAAGGTATATAAGATAATAGAGAATATATTTACGAAAAAACAATAAATAAAAAACCAATAACTCATAATCAAGTAACTAATCAGTGGAAAACACAAAACTATACTGTGAGTACAACATATCTAATATGATGCATAAACAGACACCATCTTTACATTCTAGTACAATAGTTAAAAACCCATAACTCATTAATTAGAAATTATTCTATCACTGTAGTTGATGAATCCCAACAATAAATAATAAAACTAAGATAAAAAATACCTTATCAGGTAAGTTATCTTTCCCTTGAACATGGGTTAGATACTCTCTAGCACAATTTCTATAAACATTTTCAAAAACATCATAGACCAGGTCTTCCATTCCCAAATAGAAAGGTAAATGACAATACATTCTGATTCACCTTTGAGATTCCCCACTCTGGTTCACTCTATCGTAACTAGAATTGAGTGTCATGTGTCCTCAAGAACAACTCCAAATATATGAGAGGCTTTCAACTAGAAATAATGGATACTTTATTGTCCATATAAATACAATACCATCATATATTAGTGAGAAAAAATAGATGAACAATATAACAATATCATACATCATATGAACAAAACAATTATATTTCATGAATAGTGCTAATTTAAATTTAATAACACATAATATATCAAAATAGATTATGTATAATTCATAAAAAGAATACAAGACATGTCATGATCCATTTTTGGTGGACCATACACAATAATGTCCCAAAAATAATCAAAATATAAAACATAGGTAAAGCAGTAAAAATTTTCTTGAGATTTGGAATGGTCCCAAATCCCATTCTCCACTATAGCTATTTAGTTCAAGCATCAATAATAGATAAATTTCCCATTTCCATACTTGTGGACATGAATTTTTCATGGGAACCCAAGGCGGAAAAAGAATGCTATGATTACAGCTTAGTGGGCCACTTCTAACAGCGCTCCTCAGGTTATATGGTAACACCAAGTATTGACTATTATTACTTCATCCAGTACTATATATCTCTAAAAAAATATTTCATATCAATGAAAACACTAAAAATAATATTATTATAACAACCCTTCTCTTAATTACACATTAATAAATGATTTATTACATAATATTTCACAAAATAAAACATAGAATATTTTTAAGTATAGTGTCATTGGAAATTAGGTACATTACATAAACACATAAATTAAGAAAACATCATCTTTATTAAAAACAACCTTAAAATGATCGCACATAAAAGTTCATGGTATAACCTAAGGACATACATAAGAAAGGGGTGATATTTAAAGACAAATAAGTGAACAAACAAGGAATAAAGTGATGAAATTAATACATTTTAGAAAATATATACAAAATAGTGAGAATATGAAACATGAACAATTAGGCATGATATAGCTTGATAATTAAGACAAGTATGTATAATGTATTGAGAGTAATAAATGTGAATAATTAGACATGATATAGCATGAAAGTCATAAATGAAACATGGGAAATGTTGCAACATCTTAAAACATTGCATCATAACCATAGGTCAAGGCTAATTACCATGTAATCATAATGGAAAAATAACTATAATGGAATTATGTTCACTGTCTATCCAAACATGATTCCTAATGAGACTAAACATACCCAATGCATTGGATCACTATATAATTTTGGGTTCACTTGTCACTATCATTTGATTCCCATGCTTAAGTTTACTACATAGATCATACAGTATTGATTAATTCACCATTGTAATTTATTCAACAATCAAGTAGTGTATAATACATAAATTTATGTACTAATTCAATCATATATAAGTGTATAAATATTAATTCATGTGATATAAAATGGGTAGGGTATTCAATACATAATTGTTTTGGTGTGGGAAATCGCTGTCATATTTTTTGTAGCATAATCGTATCACTTTTAAATTTATAAAAAGAGTTTTGGAGAGGAATTGGATTATTTCATATTTTTTACATTCAATGAGTCATAATAAGGACATATAATGTCATATCTCAACATTAGATATTTCAAATAAAAGGTATAAGTTTAAAAAATTACATTAGTAATGAAGAGAAGGGGAGGAACCCTTACTTGAGTGAATGACTCAAAATACTTGAGAGGAGCTTGTTGAGAGCTTGTGTGAACCTTGGGAGGACTCTAGATAGGGTATGTAAAATAAGTATATGATCCAATAATTTTTAGTGAAGGTAAATTAGAGATTTCATGGGTATCTATAGGAAATACATGTGGATTTCTATAATATTTTTCAAACACATGTTTTGGACTATATATAATAAAACAACCAAAACCACATTCTATCCCATGTTTCATCAAAAGATTTCATCCAAATGGGTGTGGCTCTCATTATTTTATGAGGGGAAGGTCTGAAAAAAATAATATAATTAACTTCCTTATCTGGAGGTGAGTCATAGTCTTAAAGAAATGATTTTAAACAATTAAAATATTTTATTGGTTTTGGGGGATTCTGAATGTCTTAATAAAATTAATCAAATAAAAAAATCACATTATTTTAAAGGTAAATCATATATTTTGTCTTTTATATCCTTTATAGTATTTATTACAGAACTTTTGATCTATTTTTATGTCCAAATAAAAAATGTATACTTATATAGTATTTACTTTTTAACCAAAAATTTGATTGTCTTAGAAAATTATGAAGAGTTCACCATTGTATAATTTCAATGATCAGATTAAAAAATAATATTCATTTAATATAAATAAAAGTTCTATAGACAATAATTTTATCTTTTAACATACAATTGATATTTACAGCAAAATTCTAGTTTTTTTTCAATAAGAGTTTTAAAGTCTTTAATAAATTTATATTTGATTTTATAAAAATTATATGTTCATTTATATTATTTATAAATTATTTAGTAATAATATTTTATGAAAATATATTTATTTTAGAAACCCATTAATATATGAAATTATATTATTTAATTGAATTTGAATGTTACTCAAAAATTTAATTTATGGTTTATTGTATGAAAATTAAAATCATTTATAAAGTAACAATTATAGGATGATAATATAATCATTATTTTATAAAAAATAATGTTCATACTCATATTGTTAGATTTTTTATATATATCCCTTTAATAGAATAGAAAATGACATAAAGGTAATGTGTGTGACTATAAGACTTTAATGGGGTGGTTCGATATACATGGTTTGGTTCATGATATAAATGAGTTTAAAATAATAACATAAATGGTTTTTCTCATTCTTATGTTATTAGAATTCATCTTGGTATTGGTCGAGGGATAATTCCAGTGATGTTATCTCCCAAAAGATTTCCAATTAGTGGGATTCATAGTTATGATCCTATCAGTTGAGTTCATCACATTCTTTTTTGCTTCAATTTGATTTGTTAAAACTATGTATTTATAAAAATAATGAAATAAATTTTTAGTGGATATATTCTCAATTGTAATGATACATTATGATCTTTAAAATCTAATTGAATATAATAAAGCAATGTAAGTTCATGTTCTTTCTATAACCATATTACAAATATATTAGATTTATTTAAATCATTTGGGGAATTTTATTTATAACAGTTCTGGTTGGTAAAATCTTCCCCCATTTATAAATTTCCTCCACAAAAGTTTCATTTCCCATACTAAATCAGAAGAGGGTAACATTGTTTCATCACCCCTCTACATCCAACATCGCAACTTCAATATAGTGGTTTCTCTACTTCACCATGACTAGGTATGTTATTTTATTTTATAGAACATGGTATCTATAATATATGATATTCTATAGTTTCTACTAATATGAAAAATCATTCTCTGATGATTCCACCACTGGATTGAGTATATGTGAGGTTTTAAGTATGTAATTGCTCGAGAGGGATACACGGAACACATCATGTACTTATGTTAGGTTATGTGGGTGTGATAGTGGATAGTCCACCACTCTGATGCGATCAAGTTTCTCAAAGGGTTTTATGTATATTCTACTATGTTTCCCTTCTTCCCAAATATCATCATGTTATTTCATAGAGATACATGGACGAACACCATGTACCAAGAATCAAACTCGATGTCTCATCGATGATTATCAGCCTAACTCTTTTGTTGGCTCTAAGTAGTCTTAATGTGCTACTTAATGGTCTTCGCCTTTTCCACCATTTCCTCAACCATTTTGGTTTCTAGAAGTTTTTTATTTTTTAACATCATCCCAACATTATAATTTTATGCACATCTTAACAAAGTTCATAGGGGTTCATTTGGATAATTGAGTTGATATTTGTATTATAAGATAAATAGTCCATAGGATGATTTTTATCCCTTCCTCTTTTGATGTCAATTGAACATTCTATAAACATTTCTTCAGGTGTCTAGATAGTTCACTCAACTTTTCCAATAGTTTGAGGGTGATAAGTCATCATGCTGTTTAGGTCAGTGTTTAGAAAATGTTAGGGACATTTTAAGAACATAGAGATAAATCCTAGATATTGATAGAAAAAAATCACTAGGGGAACTTTGTACAGCCATAACACATCTCTAATATATATATTTTTTATGTTTATCTGATGATAATTACTATCAAATCAACATATTATAAAATTTAATTATATAATGAACCAAAACAGCCCATAGAGTTTTATTTATGTTATATGTCTTTTAAAGTCCAGTGTTAAAGTTCATAGGGATGTTTTTCCATTTCCAGGTTGGTACGGGTAATGGATGCATCATACCCTTATAATTTTTTCTTTCCTCATCCACTTACTGAAATAACATAAAAATTGATGTATATTTTTTGATATCGTTCTTTATGCTGTATAACAAAATAGTTCTATTATAGATTTTAATACATCATCATGATTCCAATAATGATAGAGAATTTATATTTATGTGTATAATACAAAAACTCCTTCTTTAACATATGATTTTATGGTACGCATTGTCTTGACCCAATTCTCACAACTCCTTCTTCATTATCATTGATATGTGAGAATTTATATTTCCTTATAGCTTCAACATTCTTCTGAATTCCTACATCATCTCTTTGAGCATCCTTTAACCTCTTCAAAAGAGACAATTTTGAAATATTTTTCGTAAGTACTGATAATGTTCAATAATTTCTGATTCCCATGTCCATCCTTTCCGAATATATTAGGATTACATCCCAATAATTTCCCATAAATGATATAATTTCCTTATCCTTTCTACATGAAGAATATTACACTTTTTATATTTCTTTAGATTATAGTGGATTGAGCATTCATAGAACTTTATCATCTCTAAAAATATTTGTTGGAACATATTCAGATCATTTTATGTGAATGCATACTTGATGGTTTTTTAATCCATATATAATTCACAAATCACAACAAAGAGATAATTACACCAAACATACAAATAAAATATCACTTCATCCAACTCCAGATCATGTGTTTCCTAATTCTGTTCAAAACATTTTGACTATGTTGATGCATAGGAAATCACTTTATCCTTTTTCATTAATACATATCCTAGGAACTCTTTCAAAAAAGTAATTAATAACACACAAAAACATCACTTTTAGGATATTTGAGTATAGTTGTAGTGATAAGCCTTATTTTTATCTCATTGAAACACTTTTCACATTCATCATTCTATGAAAATATGATTCCATTCCTTGTTATATTGGTAATATGTTTTGAAAATCATGATAAATTTCTCAAAATCAGTGATAATACCCAGCTAAACCATGTAGACTACTGATATTTATCACAAATGATTACAGCTAACATCATTTAATTGCATCTGTTTTTTAAGGGTCATTGATATCCCAATTATTATTATGATATGACATAAGAAAGATTCATACTTAGACCAGAACTCATATTTTTTTACTTGGAATAAATTTTATCCTTTTGTATGATCTTTAGAATGTTTCTTATATTCTCATCTTTCTTCACCTATCTTTCGGAGTATATTAGAATATCATCTATAAATACTACCACAATATTTTCAAGGTAACCTATAAAGACTCTATTAATCAAGTAAAAGAATAGTTATGGAGAATTAGTGATTCCAAATGGCATTACTATGACCTCATAATGGTCATACATTGTATGTAAAGTGGTCTTGGGATATCTTTCTTCTCCACACTTACTTGATAATATCACGACCGAAGATCCACCTTAGAGAATTATTGTGCTCCTCATATATAATAGAACAAGTCATCAATCCAATTAAAATGATAATTGTTCTTTATTGTGATATATTTGAGCCAATGATAATCAATACAAAGTCACATTCACCCATCTTTCTTCTTAATGAAGAGGACTGGTTCATCCCATAGTGAAGTACACGGGCATAAAAACACTTTATCTAGATTCACAAATAATTGTTTCATCATCTTTTGAAGTTCCACAACAACCAATCTATAGGTATTTTTGGATAATGTAAGCAATCCAAGTATAATATCTATTGAAAATTAAATCTCTCAGTTGGGAGGAAGACCCCAAAATTCCTCAGAAAACATATAAGTGTATTCCATCATAATGGGAATGTATTCAAGGATGATTCTTTCATAGAATCAATCATTTGAGTTATATATACATTATTGTAGGAAAAAAATATCAATTCTTGAGTTTTTGGTTCTATATAATATTTATCCACCTCCTTTCACTTGTATATAATCATAGGACAATTCAAGATATGGATAGTGATTTTATTTTCACAAAAAAATTATGTTGGCTCTATATATGGACGGTAAATAATTTCCCATTATTACATGAAATTCCAACAAAAAAATTATGAAAAGTTACAATAGTTTTTTACCCAGAAAACATTTATAATGGATGATTTATATACTTTGAATTCAATAATTTACCCATTTTCCATTTCTCCCAACAGTTCTACACCAATGTTTTGTAGTGGTTTTTAAATAGCTCTACTAAAATTTCATGATATAAGGGAATGTATAGAACCAGAATCCAAAGGTATGTTCACTAGTATTAAATGAATAACTAGAATACCTATCAATACATTATTTTTTTAGATCCACATCAGCAGTTTTAATGGAAAAAGCTATCGCTTGATACCTTGGAGGTTGCCTCTTGTCTATGAAAACCCTCGACGTAGTACATTGGTTGGGAATGAGACATGGTTCCATGTAGTTGATGCAATGAACTATTCTCATAGGGTTGGATGGAGAGTTCACATCCTCTATTTATTTATTGGTATTCTTCTATTATAATCATTCTCTAGGTTCCCTTCTTTCCCACACCAAAATCACTTCCTTGTCCCCCATATGAAATTTCCATGTTGCTTCATTGAACACTATTGACAAGCGGGATGCTGATTTTTTTAGCATAGTAATATTTTTCTATGGGACCACAAGAAATAAAATCCATTTTCTACTTATTATAATCATGATTAACTTTTGATTAACTAAAATTCATTTTTACTTTTATGGAATATCATACAATTTCATCATAGTTATCAATGTATCGAATCACTATGGATTTTTTTAGACTAGGTTATAGCCCACAAAAGAATTGGTCATCCCTATATTTTGGGGCAATGACATTGTTTGATGTGTATCATGAAATTATTTTACTCACAAAACTTTATAGATTATTTATCACTTTTTCCATGGTAATGAAATCCCTTTCTGTTTTAAGATAGATAGTTTGAGGAAAATTTTATTGAAAAACAATTTTTGAAATTCCTTCCACCCCATCAATTTGTTCTCTTATATAGGCTTAAATTTTTTATTTCAATGTCCCCCACCTAATATATTCTACCTCTATATGTGAAAATTCGGTAGAACCTTCTCTTATTTAGATCATTGATGGATGTTGAAGATCGTCTCAATGGAGCTATTCCGTTGTTCTGTGATTAAGGGATCATATAATCAATTGAAGGTCAACGTACATTGTCATATATTGTTATCAATTACATATTGTTATATAATAGGTGGATATGGATGCTCGTATGGGTCTAGTTTTCTATTATGAACCTGACTCAGTGGATATAGTATCATCATATCGTTCATGATTTCCATGTAAATCAGGTTGGGTATCTCGTTATAGAAGTCATCATTTTTCCCATTTCATTGGTTGTCTACCTGATTATTTATATTTCTAGAAACTAGAATGAATAAATGGAAAATTATGGATGATTTTTCTAAACTATTAAACTCATAAATGGGTAATCCAATGATAATAATGGGATAACTTATAAATTAAATTTGTTTCGTAACTTTTGGATTTTAGGATTGAATCTATGTTATCTATGATCTATTTATTAACATACACTCTTATTGGAATTTTTGTTCCCCTAATAATGATTCATAATGAGATATTGAATTTACCAAAGCATATCTCATGGGAGTGTCAAACCTAGCCTGCATTAATACCCATATTCATGTAACATGTTACGTCAAGTATGGCTTGTCCCACCTTATCGATGTAGTTACCCCTAGATATATCTATGCCAGAACCACTTCCACTTGTAGTATCTATATAGGGATGAATTATAATGTTAAACCACTTAATATATACTTAAAAAAATTATTAAATTTTATTATACTTATTCTTATCTCAAATTTCAACCCTAGAGATTTCTAATCTTAATCGCAAAAATAACTAAACTTTTTCTTTAATACCAACTATAAAAACCATTATATTTATTACACATTAATACACATCTTATTACATAATACATAACATAATAAAACCTAATAGATCAATAATTATAGTTTATTTTAGAATTTGGTATGTTACATAACCACTAATAATGTGGAAAATCATATTTATTGAAGAAATCCTTCACATGCTCGCACATAATACTATACGGGAAAACCTAGGAACAGAAATAAGAAAAGGGTGAGATATAACTCCTAATAAGGAAATAAAAAAGATATAACATGATTAAATTAATAATTTTTATAAAATAGTCATAAAAATTGAGAATAATAATCATGAAAAATGATACATGCTACTGCACGATAATCATAAAAGAAACTTGGGAAATATGGAAACATCTTTAAAACATCATCATAAAAATTTCTCAAGGATAAATTCCAAGAAATTATAATAAGAAATTTATCATAATGAATCAGTTTCAATATATATCCCAACATTATGTTTCATTAGACTAAACATTACCCAATTCAATAGTGCGTTATATAATTTAGTGTGCACCTATCAATTTCATTTCATTCTCAAGCTTAACTGTTCCACATAGATCATACAGGATGGATTCATTCATCATGATAATTTATTTCGTTATTAGAGAGTGTGGAACAGAAACATTTATATTAAAATTCAATAATGTATAAGTGTGTAATGGTGAATATTATTAATATAAAATTGGTGTGGTATTAACCATATAATTGTTTGTCATGGAAATTCTCAGTGAAATTACAACAGAATAACGATGTCACATAAAAATTTAAAAAATAGGTTAATGAGGGAGAAAGGAGTAAATAATAATTTATAAATCTAAAGGGAAGTAATAGAGAAATGTAAAGATGTATCCTGACATTTGTAACTATAAATAGAAGGAATATTATAATAAAGAAACTTTAATAATGAAGAGAAGGTAGGGATCCATTACTTGAGTGAGTTACTACAAATACTTGCGAGGGGCTTCTCGAGATATTAGGGAATCTCTAGGAGGACTCTAGAGGGTATAGGTCAGAGTCATGACATGCTCCAATAATTCGTATTGGAGAGAAATTTGAACTTGGGTGGGTTTATATCGAAACTTAATGAGGATTTCATTAATATTACTCAAACGTATGTTTTGGAATCTCTATAATAAAATAAATAAACCACAAAGCATCCCATGTTTTTACTAATGTTTTTTTCCTAATGGTAATGGTTCTATTTTTTATTTATTTCCAAGGTCTAAACATAATAATATAAATCTTTTTCTTCTTTGGAGTTGATTCATACTCTTAATGAAATGATTTTAAAACCTTATAATATATTAATTGTTCTGGGGTATTCAAAATGGATTGATAAAATTAATCAAATAAACATTTAATCAAATTATTTTAAATTTAAAACATATTTTTTTTCATTTATACCCTTTATAGTATCTATTTCAGAACTTTTTGGTCAGTAGGAATTCATAATACACAAAGTATATATGTATGTTATTTAGTTTTTACCTGAATATTCAACTGTATCTGAAAATTATAAAAAATCCTCCATTGGTTATTTCAATGATCTAATTCAAAAAAAAAATATATAAATTTAATCTCAGTTTACTTATAAATATATAAATTTTAAATTTTCAATTAATGACTTCATTTATTGAGAAATTGTTGGTTTTTTTACAATAAAAGTGTTCGAACATTTTTTAAAATATCATTTGAATTTATAAAAATAATAAAATAATTTATATTTAATATATATTATATAATAATAATATTTTGTTAAAATATTATTTATTTAAAAAATCATTTAATTAATGATAATATATTCTTTAATTGAATTTTAATATTACATGAAAATACAATTTATGTTTCATTGCATGAAAATTAAAATCATTTATAATGTAAGAACAGTAGGATGAAAATATATTCATTATTATAATAAAAGTACATACTCATATTGTTAGGGTCTTGATAAAATTCCCTTTAACACAATAGTAAATTCCTTAGAGGTATGGTGTGTGATGGTGAGACTTTCATAGGGTTGTTTGGATACATGGTTTGGGATGTGATCTCAATGGGCTTGAAATTCTCTTATAAATGGTTTATCTCGTGCTTAAGGTGTTGGATGTCAGCTTGGAATTGTTCAAGTAAAATTCCCAATGATTTTTTCTTCGTTGGTAGCTTTGAAAAATGGTCTTAATAGGGTAAAATCCAACTAGTCAAGGCCATCACTTCCATTGCCTATGTCATTTGGATATGTTGACCCCTTATATTTTTAATAATCATAGGATCACTATTCAAAGGTGATGTTATCATTGGTAATGATACCTTAGAGTATTTTAAATCCTATTTGGTATAATAAAACAATATAAGTGCAATATTTTTCTATAACCATATTACATAAATAGAAAATTACTTAAATCTTAAGGGGGATTTTTATTTATAACTTTTTGGGTCCCTGCAATTCTCCCACCCAACAATATCATGACTCATGTTCATAAATTATCCAGCATAAACACTATATTGTAGGAAGTATCCTAGAAATATCATTACTCATTAGTCACTGCATTTCCTAGGAAGTATCTTAGCCATCTTATAAATCATCATACACCTCTAGATCATAGTAAGTGTCCTATAAAGTGAAATTTCACTAGTTGACACCCATAATAGGAGACTAAACTCATCTAACCATGAGAAGATAAATTGGAAAAGCTTGTGGCATAGCACGTGAGTCTTCACATCCCATGGAAGGAGAGTAACCAAATCAAAGGGTATGGATATAGATATATATATATATATATATATATTCATAGTAAAATTAAACCTAAATCAGGGAGAAAGGGGATCTATATCTCACAACTCATCCCCTGATGAAGAGTTACAACTGTTTGAAAATTACATCAATGATGTCCATGATCTAACACATTCTCCCAGAATTAACCATCCAAGTAAGGAAACATCTATTCACTATGTGACATAGTCAAGTGGATTCTATATCTAGGTAGGGGAGACATTTCTTGATTCAGTAGGAGGCTTCCACACATTAGAAGAAGAACCATACCTATCCCAATTTGAGAGTTCCACTCTAGATTCATATAGAGGACCTGGTCCATGTTCCAACATGAGGGTTTAGTTCTAGTCATCAAGGACCCTTGCCCAACCCAACTGGATGGCCCATGTTGGAATTAAGTAGAGGACCCATGATCATATATATTAGAGGTTCCTCTCAATATGGTGTTGTGGACCCATTCCCATCCTAGCTAGAGGGTTCCACATGGGATTCTTCGAGGAACCATGCCCACCCCAGGTAGAGGGTTCCACTCGGGAGTCAGTAGAGGACACATACCCTATCTGGCGTGATGGTTCCACTCTAGATGTCTGTAAATGACCCATGAAAACCCAGCTATATGGTTCCACTCTAAATGTCATCGAGGACCCATGCCCAGCTCAGCCTGAGGGTTCCACTCAGGATGCCTCTGATCAACCTGTGATATCACAATCATCATCGAGCATCGACTAACCATGTTTCCTTCTCATAAAATTCCTAATCATATCTTATTATCCAAAACTGGGGTAACCATCACATTCTACATAAAAAATAATCATGATATTCCCTTAAAAATCAAAAATCAAGGTTCAAATGAAGGAGATACAGAAGTACGATGTTTCCTCAATGTGATCTAAGGGGTAAATGATTTGTGAGGGGACCCACAAAGCATGTGTTCTCACCCCATCAACTTTTCATGTTCGTGAAGGTACATGGTTCACTTACTATTTTGTTATACATACAGTGTGGGGGATATACGCACCATTCCGATTACAATAAAATTCTTTCCTGGGTGTTTGGCCATGTACATGTATCTAGACTATAGATGTTTACTCTGTCCCATGTTTGTATACTCTTTTACGTGGAATTCCTCTCTACATGGGAGGTCGTCTATGTTCCCTTTTCATTCTCATGCACTTGGGAACATGGAATGTTCCAGGTCATGTGATTACCCACATGGATCGTTCACATAGGAAATTGAGTTAAAGGTTTGTTTGAAGTATATATATCATTCAATCCTTATGAATTAGAAAAACTCAAGCCATTGTAGTTATGGGATACATTCTATATGTTCATTACAGTACATGGAATGTGGTCGGGTTTTTAAATGCTTTCTAGATCCATGACCCAAAATTCAAATTAGTAAATTTCACTTTTATTCCGGACTCAATTCCACTTGAAAATAGTGGATCTTTCCACTTATCCTCATTTACAACCATATGGTGGCTAGAAATATGATTCTACTAATCCTTGGTGATGTGTCGCACATTCTGTGATCCCTCGAAACATCTCCTATTGATGATTTGAGTATCGGTCATTGAAAAAACCATCCAAAACCAACAACCAACCAAACTATACCCATGAGTCATCATTTCATTCCATTTATGTTGTTTCTTTAAGATTCTGAGGGTCTGATGGGGATCAATACTTTCCAACAAGGTCGAATCGAGACTCTATGTTCCTATCAATGAATAACATGATCCAATTGATGGAGAAAGGCACAAGAACAAATTTTTAACCCTCACTAGACAATATTTATTCTCCGAACATCAAGAATGAAGATATTGCGGTCATACTATAATGTAATAACCTATATAATTAGTACACCGGTGCATACTTGAGACAAAATTGAAAATGATAAAATAAAGGAATCGATCTGATCAATATATTTAATCAAAATGGATATAAATTAAAAATTAATGAGCCTTAAATGGATATTGAATCGTTATTCATTAGGGTACACACTCTCCAACTATTTAAAGAATTAATTACAATTATTGAACTATGATCTACTCAGATCGGTCGTTTTGTCATCTTATGAGGTGATTCTCTAACGTAAGAAAGCGAAGAAGATCTGAAATCCTCTTATGGATTATACTACTACCCCGAAGGATTCTCTGTTTTCGTATTTTTATATTCATTACATTTTAGATAAATAAAAAAATTAGTTAATTTAATTAATTAATTTATCCACTAATCATACAACCAATGGTTCAGATATGGGTCCGGAAAAAATGGTGTGTTCCATAATTTTGTACAATGGTTGTTTGTGATTATGGAAGGTTTTGACTAAAGAATGGTTTGAGGGGATTCACTCCATAGCTGGTGGAATCATCACAAGAGTTAGTAACCTCATAATTGATCTTGTCAGGATCTCTAGAAAATGGAATGAATCTCCATCCGTTCATCTTCTCCCTTCCTACATCCAACTCTCTCAACTCAGGGGCACTGCTTTGCGAAACCAATGGATCTTGTTTCTCCCTCTCACACGGGTCTAAATCTTAAAAACGATGGGTCCTATATCTCAGGGTTCAAGATAGATGTAAGGGTTATTCATGACACCCAGGGTTCAATTATCTTGGCATTCACTGCACACTATTAATTTTGCTCTTCCCTAGAGGTAGAGGCTCACACCCTGCTCACTGGCCTCTCCCTTTGCCTCCTTGGGGACATCTCTATTTCTAAAGCTAAAATTGACTCCCTTACCCACCTCCATTACCTAAAAGGAAATATGTCTATTACTTTGTCTATTTCATATATCATAAAAAATGATGAGGTATGACATCAACCAATATTTTAATGGTTCAAACATGTTGTAAGGGGAATAATGTGGAAGATCACCTAGCTTTTCTAGTGTATCATGACTCAGGAGCTTCCTAATTTTATAATCCAATATTTTTTGGAACATGAGGGTGTTGACCTTATTAGAGGGTATGCCCTTGGATTGCACTATATTAGTCCCCTTTATTTCTTTCCAGTCTTTCCTTACCATGATCTATACTTTCCTTCTCTCAATAATGAAATAGATGATGATGATGATGATGGTACTTCGAGTTCTAGAAAAACTATCTCTGGATTCTGGGCCCACATCTGGATCTCCCCATCCAAAGAACTCTCCTTCCCATTAATATGGTTCCCCAATATGCAAACCAAGGGGATAGTCCATCCACATAGGGTCAGCTTCTGTTGATCCTAAATCCCTATTAGGTGCTCCCCAAAGGTGTATATGTCCTTGTTGTATATCTCACTGCACTCAATGATGTGTATGGTGTAATGCATTTTTCTCATCAGTTATTACATGAGGAAGATATTGTGTTGCTTTTCTAGCTACAGAATTAGGGTAAAGTGGTAAGTATCCTCACTACCACTCTACATGATCTTGAACATCCTGATGAACCTGAGGGATAGAGTTTCTCCATGGTTGAAGCTCAAACATCCTCATTGTGGTGAGATATTTTAAAAAACAAGGAGTCATTAATTGAAATCCAAGGGCCTATTAAGGAAATTTGTGTATGCTTTATGTCTTTTCTAGGACATCCTCATATTTTCACGGATGACCAAGACCTTCTCCATCATCACATGTTCTGTCTATGGACAAAGAAGAGATGTCTCACTGATCATTGTATAACAAAAGGGTTACCTAAAGGGAATCCTGTATAGGGAATGTAATGTTATTATTATGATTGTAGGGTGGTAGTTATTGTTGTATGAAAATTCTACAAAAAAAATTGAACCTCCTAGATCAAGTTAATTTATAACACGTAAGCCCCCATGATATTCTCCAAAACACAAATAGTCTTCTCAGTATGCCTGTTGATTTGGGGTAGAAATGTTATAATCATTATCATTTGGGGTTTAAAAACCTCCTTCAGGCCTCTCCACAATCATGACATAAACCAGGTGTCAATAATTGATCATATATCACACATATGGTGTTATGACCCTTCAATGTGTGTGGAATACTTGTCACCAAATTCATGTCTATGTCGTCTCACATCTACATTCGGATATCAAGGGGCTATAGTAAACATACTATAACATGGTGTCTGCCCTTCACCTACATATCGGTGAGGCCCAAAGTAATTACGTTAGCTATGATATATCTCATTTTGGGCCACAAAAACTATAGTTGAAGGTATTTATACATCATTATCACACTGGTATGTATATATAGGGGATAGCTGTGGAATTCTCACATAAAATACTCCCACATTATGTCTGGGATCATCATCTATCCAGGAGAAAAGATTATGTGATTCCCTCATTCAAAATATCAATCTAGTGAGTCCCATGTGGATATATGGTGATGTAATACCTCAATGTGTATGTCACCTATATGGAACTATCTTACATGCTTGAGAATAAGGGGAGTCAACACCATCAATTGCAGAAATGTTATATCCACCTACTCTATCGGGGTTAGCTACAAGGAAGCCAACTAATCTGAAGACTCATCCATCAAGTGATCCTGGGACATCATACTATGGAAATATTCTACTACATTTCTCTTCCCAATGTATATAATATCTCGATGTCATATTTCAACAATAACTCCTACTAGTGATGCTTTATCATGTTCTAGTCACTCTATGTGAACATGTACCTGATGCTTTGATGGTATAAGTAAAACCAAAAGTTCTCTCCTAGAAGGAACATCCTCCAAATCATCAGGGTAAAGAATACCAAAACCTACTCCAGATCACGAGTCATGTATTTCTAAATCTAGGTAATCAACTGCCTCAACCTGTACTTAATAAAAACATTTCACTACATCAACATGTAGTCGAGCTCATTTTCTAAGGAATCACACTACACTATATACTTTACGCCCTCCTCTGATAGTTTCAACATAGGAGCACTGTTAAACCTCAGCCTAAACTATTTAAAGGCCCTGTAGTACTTCCCCAACCTGGTAAATATTGTCCCTTTCTATTTCAATGTGGTCAAATAGGGATTCCATCCTAGAGAAGTCTATGAAAAACCTCTTATAGTACATCAACAATATAAGAAGCATTCACACCTTTAAAATTATCTTAGGTTGATCTATAGAAATCATTAAATTGATATCCACTAGGTCGATTACTAAAAAATTCTCATATATGGAATTCCCCATAAAGTGAACATCATGAATCCATAACATGCAAATGAAGAGCATCATATTATGTTGGTTCTCTTGTAAAAAACCTAGAACAAACGTCAAGTTCTCTGTATTTTCCTCCTATGATGGATAGTAGATGAGTATGTCATCAATTAATAAAACCAAAAAAAATTTCTATGTATAACTAGAGGACTTGGTTCATCAATCTATAAATACATCAAGGGAAGTCATCTTACTAAAGGGCATCACTTGGAAGTCAAAGTTTTTGTAGTGACATCATAATGCTAGCTTTGGAATATCTGCCTTGCAAACCCTCAAATAGACCTGACCAGATCTAATATTAATATTTGTGATCCCACTTGTGCCTCACAACTAGTAAAAGAGTTCTTTTATCCACAAAAGGATTACATTTTCATTATAATGGCTTCATTCTGGGAATGATAGTCCATGTAATGTCCTAATAATCCACCATTATATTTTCATGAACAATAATAGAGCTTCCCCATGGGGCATACTTGGCCTGATGAAACCCTTATATAAAATTTCCTCTCGCTAAAACCACATCCCCCAAAGCTCAGTATTGTCTAACTAGTATTCCACAGAATATATCAAAGTTGTTCTATTATTATAATAATTCAAAACTCTATATCCCTCTATAGAGGTAGTCCCAAAATGTCCTCTAGGAAGAAATCCATTTAATCCTACAAAACTATAGAACTATATATATAGAAAGATACTACATTACCTATGAATATACTTTCCAAATGATGGGTGATTGGAAATTTCCTCCTACTTGCAGAAACCACTCATCATGCCATGAGATCTCTGTCATCCGTAATGGTGAATCTCATCCCTTCAGTGTGTTAGAAGCTAACTCTTCTACAGGTATAGTTAATCTATGCACGAACCATGTAAAAATACTTCATAACCATGATAAAATCATGGGGATCCATCATGATGAATCAATGGTCCCACATGATTCTCCCTCTACTAAGATATTTCTTGCACTAATGACTGATAAAAGATATAATATAATTTTTCATTGTAGAACCCTAAAGACCAATCCAATGGGATATCACCCCAATTTGGACCTCCAGATCATGCACTAGAATTATTGAGATGAATTAATTACTATAACCTTTGTATAGTAATAATCAATAAATATTATAATAAATATATATTGTACCTATAATAATCTCATGTGTTGTGGGGTCATAAGCCTCTAGATCCTACAACAATCCATGACCCAGGCTGCCTACTCCCTAAGCCTCATGTGGGCCTCATAGTGGTGGTAGTGGAAGGATATCATTGTGACTTCCACCATCCTTATCTTCTCTTATTCATCTCCCAGCTTCACCTCCCTAGGGACCACCCTTCCCTTACAAAATATATTTATTTTGTATCTCAGGTGTGTAATGTCATGTTGGCCCTATCCTCTGATGGTTTTACATGTAGGATCCTTGATCATGGTGTTTTTCTAAAATAGGACTATGTGACATGTATTTCAGTACACCATAACATGTATGGTCAGGAATCCTCATGCTATGTGTCTTTTATCATCAAAATAATAGAACCAACCCTCTTCATGATTCCCTAGTGCTCTATGATGTCCCTATACCACATGACCATACAACTTTGTCTGGTCACAAAAGGATCTCTGCCACTGATATCCCACTAACTGGTTCCTAATAGATGTTGCAGACAGCTCAACTATGAGATTCCCACTACTAGATCCTGCTGTTAGGCTTCCCTCTTGTAGAAATATCTATTTCACTAGTTCCCTATCCAACACCTCATCATTTGTTGGGATGCATAAGGGCACCGCACATACACAAATCTCTATGTGGAGTCCCTACTCAAACCTCCATGCTCATAAATAGAAATTGTGGATTATTTACAGGGAGTACTGTGTAATGTTTGTTAACCTTAATACAAACTTACCCAGTTTCATCCCACCTTATTACAGCTCCATAAGATTTTAAATCCAAACCAAACCCAAATCGGAGGGGTATAACTCTGCATGGAATAACTACTAGAAGTCGGTCCATAAGAGTTTTGACTCATCATACATCTAATTAACAAGGCTCCACCAGTGACCAACTACCTCATGGAAAAGGATAACATCTAGTTAATCCAACTAACCTGTTGGCTTTAATATAATCTTGATGATACTGACCAACAACACTATCTATTCCTCTATTTCCTGGGGATCTAGCTCATTGTGGAACCTCAGTGTTGTATGGGGTGGAACTGATTGAGCGCAGTAAACACATGTGCATCCAATTCCTTCTCTAATAATAAGATATACTCCTCAACCTGTGGAGGTGCTACTACATACTCACCTAGAGGGACAATCTCATTGTATGAACCTTAAAATGAGTCACCATCACTCATCAAATCATCATCATGATCCGGAACTACTGTCCTAGTTGGCTATCATTGTATAGGCATCCTGAAAGATATCAAGATATACCCTGATCAGATGATCATATTTATATATATAATAATGGGGATTTGAATCGATAATGAAATTCAGTTAGTCAATCCTACATTATGTATGTACCATTGATCCATGTAACTATTGTCTTAGTATGATAAGTTAACACAAATGTATTTAATGTCCTAGTGAATGGATACATTTGGTACATGTATCATCACCAGATTACCTTGATTGAGATCTACACTTGAAGTGATTTAAAATTTTTCAATAATCCCATCCAAATCCTCATAAGAAGAATACTCCAAAAAACTTCATATGGAAAGAACTTCCCCAAAACCAATCTATCATGGCCTGATTAGGGCTCGAGCCACAACTATCCAAAGCTTTCCTCTACAAACTAAGAGTGGTGACCATCATCACAAGCATATCTAACATGGGGATTCCTTTTCCTATGTAACTAATTGATCAAACACTACAATCTCAATGTATAAGTGATGAGGTAGAAAAATAATATATGTTAAACACTAGGGGAACAACCATGCATGTAATACCTCTATAGAGTAAAAGTGTACAGTAGTGTAAAATGAAAGGTAAAGGGAAAAAATACACACCCAAACCGATAAATTTTCCAACCTAACACAACCCTAAATTAAAATGACGAGAGATACCAACTATTGATTACCAAGATGAAACAACCATACTTGGTCCAAAGTACCAGGTATCCTTAGGCTCTTATGAAGTGAATGTCAACCTGTCTGTTATCTGCATAATACACAAGATATGATTGAATATCCCATTTATTGGTGATTATATACATACCCTGTAGGATCCCATGGAAGCTGATGGGTTGGGGGGTAGTAAGAGATACAATAGGAATAAAAATATAGTAGATAATAAACAGGATGAGATTCAACCCAAGGAATGAGAAGGTGTTACCTCATCCAATCATAGGGGGCTCAACACTATGTTTATATGAACTACATATCATGTTTTTTCACACATAGAAGGAGATTAAAATCATATAACCATGAGAATATAAACACATAAATCACATGGAATACCCCATGCATATTCATATCTCATAGAAGGATTGAAAAAAAAATCTCATTGTATGGATACTGATGTATATATACTCTCAAACAACTGAAACTCAAATGATTGAGAAAGTGGATCATTATATCACAACTTTTCATAAGAAGAAGTGTCTTAAATAGTTCCAAAAGTCCATAAATGATGCAAAATATCTCACGCATCTTCCCATAAGTAACTATCCAAGTCAATCCATGACTTCTCACTGTGCCAAATAGTCGAGGGTCCACAATCTCCAGGTAGAATACCCTTGAACAAGTAAAACAGATGGGTTCCACATAGGAATAGAGGACCCATGCCCAACCCAACTAGAGGGTTTCACTCTAGAAGCCTATAGAGTACCCATTACCTATAGAAATAGGAGGGTTCCACATTAGTTATTGAGGAAACATGCCCTGTCCATAAGGATGGTTCTACTCATAATTCAATAGAGGACCCATTACATTCACATTAGGAGGGTTCCACTCCATAATTCATCGAGTACGCATGCTCAGCCCAACTTGAGGGTTCCAGACAGGAGTTGGTGAGGACCCATGCCTAGCCTTGCTAGAGGGTTCAACTCATGATTCTCTAGGAGACCCATAACCATTCTAACATGAGGGTTCGATTCTAGAAGTCTGTAGACAATCCATGTCCATCCCATTTATTGGGATCCAATTTAAAATTCATCAAGGACCCATGAATAGCCCATCTGTAGGGCTGCACTCAGAATTCATCTAATAATCATGTGTGACCACTGCTGTTATCGAGCATCGCCTAAGAAAACATGGTTCTCGAAACACCCCATATCATGTCTAAAAATCCAAAATTGAGGGAATCATTATTTTATACATGGAAAACCAATCAATATAGGATAATCATCGAACAAAATCTTGGTCTAAATCACGATGGTACAAAATATTGATTTTTCCTCTAAAGGAGCCTAGGGGTATATGGTGTGTGCATAGACCCACATGATATGTGGTCCCACTAAACCAGATGGAAGTGTCACTGTGGGTACATTAATCTCAAACTATGTAGGTATACATATCATGAGGGGGAAATACACGGTGTTCCCATTCCAGTCAAGATCCCACCCATTTTTTTGGAAGTGTGTGCATATCCATCCTAGGTCTCTGTTATTTACCTTGTGTTAGTGTACTTTAGTACATGATGTTCTTCTCCACATGAGATGTCTATCATAGACCCTGATCGTGCTTATGTACTCAGGAGAATGGCGTTTTTCTAGACAAGTGCTCCACCACATGGCTAGTTCACATAGAAAATGGAGTACACCACATTTATAATGTCTACATGGTGGGACATCCTTATGAATTCCCAAAACACAATTCACCATTTCCAGTGGGCTATATTTCATTTGTTCGTCAAGGTATATGATGTGTAGTTAGGTTTTTCACAATTCTATAGATATATGTTCAATTTGTCAAATCTACATGTTTTCCTTCAACTCCATAATTGATTCCACAAGAAAATAGTAGATCTGGATACTACTCATTTTTTTTGAAATCTGATGGCCAAAAATTCGATTTAATTGATCCTTATAGATGAATCGAGCGTTCTACACATCTACAAATCAAATTTAATTGATGCATCAGCTTACCATATTTGAAAATATTATCCAAAACTGACAAATAACTGATATCTTCCACTGATTCATCGATTTATCCCTCATTAATTGTTTCTTCATGATTTCGGGGGTCTGATCCGGCTCAGTACCACCCAACAACATCATATCGAAGCCATGGGGTCCTACCAGTGAAGAGCGAAATTAAATTGATGGGGAAAGGAATAAGAATTTTTTTAACCATCATTGGCCAAGATTTCATGGGCCAAAACCAATAATGGGAATGTCTGAGTTAGAAAACAATTTAATTACCAATTTAATCCGTAAATGGGTAAATGTTTGGGAAAAAATTAGAATAGATAAAGGAAGTGGATAGATATGATCAATGAATTTAATCAAAACTGGAGTAATAAAAAAATTAACAAGTCGTCCTTATAGATTGTATAATTCTTCATCAAATAATGCACTCACCAATAATCAAAGGATTGAATTTTTCTATTTTCCTCTAATCTACATAATCATGTGTTTCATCATCGTCTGAGGTGATTAACCAATTGAAGAAGAATAAGAAGCTGTAGAATCCTTCCTAGGATTACACATCTAACATTGGAGGAATCTCCATGATATTACTCTTTTAAATAATTGATTTAATTTAAATAAGTTAATTAATAAATTTAATTTAATTATTTATCCACTGAACATAAAGCCAATGGGAAATATATCAAAATACCCCACACTAACCTATTTTTGTTCATGCCTAGGGAAAAAATATGTTACAGTCTCAACAATGGTCCCATATTTTTTATCTAAACATCTTTTTAATAGTGAAACTATTTTCTTTAAGAAGCTACACGCAGACAGTATAAAATATATTTATTGTTTTTATAAAACTTATTCTAGGAACATTGGGCCATAGAATCACATACCATCCCAAGACCTATATGGAAATATATTAAGAAATATTTAACATACTTACAAGAAAAAAACTAGGTCTCTATAATATCCTTGGTAATTACTGAAATAAAAAAGTGTGTTTTGGGTATTTAAATCACTTGGGGTGTTTTGGTAATTTTTAATATTTTAAGTGAATAGGAATACCTCATAGTATGGTAGCATGATTTTAAATGCATTAATCCATCCCTATGGTTTCTATTATTGAGGTTCCCCACAAACTTAATGGTTATACAACACAATTTGGTAAACCATGTGATAACAGTGTGACATATGTAAAATTTATTAAAAACTTTACATTGGTTTTCCAGGACACCAATCATGGTTCAATGGGCCGTGTGTGGATTTTAAAAATAGAACTATGAACCCCCTTTAACAATTCATAGTTTTTTTATACGGATATCTCTTACAATTCCTTAACAATGAACCGATCCAACAACCCCCATTTCTATAATATCAGACCATCAACCCCTCAGAACACCAAAAAGGAAATCCTAAATACCCCACCAACACTTAAGAAAATTTATAACTTGAATAAAAATTATGTCATGGAAATAATTAAATGGATTTTTAATTCAATGAGGTCAAGGATTTTACATCAAAATAATATCTTGGTAAGGATGTTATTTTTAAATAATGAATTTTCAAAAAGGATGTTAATGAGTTCACTTTGTAGGATAAAATGTTATTTTTGAAACAATGACCAAAATTACAAGAGTATAATAAAACAAAATTGTGGTTAGAAGTTATGGTTATCTGGAGTTGATGTTATGATTCAATAGAGGAAAAAACCACGCTCTGGATAATATTATAGCATGGCACAGTTATAGATAGTAATAAAAAACATAATATAGAAAAAATTGAAATTTATATAATATAAATAATTAATTATATTGTTTTTAGATTCAATACATTAACTGAAATACCACACCATATTAGAAAAAACAATTCATGGATTTGAATAATTATAAATACTCATAAAAAATTGGAAATTATTTAATTTTTGAGATTGATAGAGAATCATGTTGTGATAGAGATAAGTATCGATGAAAAATAGAATATCCAATGGATATAGTGGATATGATTCTGAAACAAAACCCCAACATCAATTTTTTATACTGATTAAACATTTACTATTTCATTATATGATAGTGTGTTGTTGGATTTTTATATAAAGATGCATTATCTGTTGGATACTCCTAAATCATAGTCCACTAAAATGAACCTAGTAGAATTTCCATGACATCATGTTTCAAAAAATATAATTGGATGGTTTCAAATGTATAATTTTAAGACACATTTATATATATTTTATAACATGAGAAAAATTTCTATTTAAATAAAATTATAATAAAATCCCCATTCACCAAAAAATTTGCATGCTTAAGACCTTGGTGGGTATGAAAAGTGGTATTAGAGCCTAAAGATTATATTTATATAATATATATCTAATTAATATTTATTTGAAGAATATTCGAAAACACAAATATAATTCCAATATTTTATAGGGGGAACAATACTAGAATGGTATAGCATAGTACTTGGATGATATTGGAAAAATAGATAGAGTATCAAACTATGAACTAGTTTTAAACTCTAAAAATATTATACTAGTTTAGAATTTGTTGACATGGTACTCTAGAAACATGGACTTTAGTGGAAATGATATTATAGCACTATGTGCTGTTCTCCTATCACTATCGTAGAATAATGGGAATAATGTACATATTGGAGCTAAAAAAATGTGGATTACTAGAACACTTAGTGTTTTTATAATCTCCCCTCGTGGTATGGTTTTTTTACCCTAATAATTTTACAAACAATTTACTCCCTAAAATAGTTAAATCATTTTGCCTCTTCTTGATTATAGTCATTATTCCCAAACCACATTAATAATATGTTTTCTTGATCTTATTATTGTTCATTAATGATTTTTCTTATTTTTAATTTTTTTGATAATATATTTACAGTTTTTTATCTGAAAATATATATAAAAACTAGTAACGGAGGCACAGTTTATAAAATTGAGGTCATATTTTTCAAAATAAATTATTTGTATATATAAATAAAAGGTGAAGATGGATCTTTTAAAAATATTTGACTTTATTTACTAGTGGAAGAATATATACCAATCTCAAACTATTTGCATTTATAAATACATCTGCATTTACAAAATATTTTAATATTGTATCATCATTAATATTAAACATCCCAAAATCCAATAAAATGTAATTATTGGGTAATCCCATCATCAATGTTGAATGGAAGGATTACACTTATTATAAAATCCATGACTCCAAATGGATATCCATTCATTGTAGTAACCAACTATATGTTCCTTTAGAATTACTTACTCGAAATTTAAATATTAATTATACACATAATCTTCCCTTCACATGAGTGGGAAGGGAATAATGATTGTAACAAAAAATGAATATTCTCAATGATGATGTTGGTGGATGTTTTATCATGTGAAGATTGAATATTTGAAAAATATTAGAAGTTATATTTTTAAAGGGGGAGTATAACTTCAAATAATTGGAAAAAAAACATGGTGCACTCTAATGTTTGAGGACTGGAACTGGTGAATTCCCATGGATGCTCACTTTATTATGTAAAATTTATTGATAAATCAACTAGGAAGGGTTGGGTTCACTTTCTAAAAATAACAAATTGATGTTATCACTATTTTTTATAAGTGGAATAATCTGGTATAAAATGATTCAATATCAAATCATAAATTATTAGGTCTGGTAGTGGAGGATATTATCATAGTAAATTGTTTATGGAATTATATCCTAAAATGAAATTCAATCGGGGAATAATCTTCCAGGTATACCAAAATATAAATGTCAAGTAAAAAGGTTGAATATGTAATTTAATGAATCTTCTAGGAGTATGAGCCTACACTTGGAGTTACTAAATACCTTTTTGGTAGTGTAAGTGAACATGGAAAAATATATCATCAAAAGTAGTCTATCTGTATTAATGGGATAATATTTAACCTAGGAACTCTTATAGGAAATGAGATAAGACACTCTTATTTATGTGTCATTAATGTTTTGGAATATTTATAGATAGATATTGATGAAAATTCAAGGTTTAATTACATATCTAAATCATGTTAATTTATTGGTTATGGTGTTGAGGAGTTTAATTATCTATTCTCGGATGACAAGAACAATATGACCATAAAAATGAAGAATATGATACTTTAGAAAGGTGTTATATAATAAATTCATCATATAGATCCAATTTAAGGTTATAAAAAAGTTTCATATTTCTCAGATAAAGTAATTATTGAATGTGTTTCATATCATGTGACATTTTAACTAGTGAAACCTACTCCTAAAGTGGAGTTCATGAGATAAAAAAGTTTTATATGGAATGTGCAGAGGTATATATAATTCCTAAAATATTTTTTATTTACTAATGGTGGATGTATACAATTTATTGATCAGGAATATTAGTTAAAATATTTGAAAAAGTGGGAGTTGACAATAAAGGAAGATATCCCTCTTTTATAAGGCAACAATACTAGGTAGTTGACACATTTTAAATGGGGAAAGAAATAAATGTAAAAAAGGATAAACTAAAATATGTAAGAACATTATGGTAAGAGGATGTATAAGGAATTATTGGGGTGAAAGGGTTTTAGGATAAATAAGGTTTGTATCCCAAAAATTTTCACACTAGTAATTATGTTTTCCACCATCGGGTTGGTTCTTAATAACATTGCCTCAGATGATTTAAATCTTGAGAAGTGTGATAAGTTGACTGATTTTATTTTTAGATATCTATAGGAGGAAATTTATGTGTATAATTAATATTTAAATTTCGAGTTAGTAATGATATATCTAGTGTGAAAAATCCACAAGAGCTTATATGTGTTATATCAATAACTTTGGTAGTTGAAGAAGAAGGTTGATGAATTCAAGAGTAAAAATCATAAAAACATCTTAGAATGGATTTAATCTGTTATTGCATGAATTATATTTATGGATACATTATATTGATTATTTATGTGGAATAAATTCTCATTGAATGTTAATTTATATAGAGTATTGGTGAAATTAACTGGTAGCTAGTTCAGGAGTTCTAGAGAAAGATCTTAAAGAAGCAGGTAAGATTGTAGGGATGAAGATAAAGAGAGGTCATGTAGTTCTAACATTGATTTTATCACAAAATAACAAATATATAATTATTTTGAGTAGATTAACAATTCTAGAATAAAATATATATTTTATTCACTTGAAAATATATTATAAATTTTAAATGTATTAAGCACCAAAGACAGATAAAGTGACTCAGTATAGGGAAAATGTTCCTTATTCATCAATTATTGAAATAATTATTCAATCCATGGTCCTCCCCATCCTAATATTTCTCATAAATTGGGATTTGTGAGAATTTATTTGTAAACCCCTAGAGAGAAACAATGGGAATCTATGAAGTGGATATTGATGTGTGTTAATGGAATGAAGAAAGTAACTTTTTGATTAGGGGATTAAAGTCATTGAAGGGGTATATGGATATTGAACCTGGAGGTAATGTTGATAGTAAGAGGAGTAGCATGGGTTATGTGTTTAATTTTCGATGAATTGTAGTGTGTTGGATATCCCAATTATAGATGGTTGTGCCACTATCCATCATAGATGTATAATACATTCGTGTAACAGAAGTCAAGAAGGAGATTGTTTAGAGGAAGAACATCTCGGATGAAGTAGAAAAAAATTGAGAGAAAATATATTTCCAATTGACACTTATATAGTTATATATATTGATAAGAAACCAATTTTTCATTCTCTAATGAAGTACATTCAATTAAAGTTCCATTTTATCAAAGAATTAATATAGGATAGGTTGATGAAGTTTTGAAAGATTAATGAAACCTATAATATGGAATATGTGAAGAAAAAGATTATAGTGATTGATAAGTTAAGGAAACATTTTTCCTCTATTGTTCTTCATTGATGAATTGAGGATAATAGAAAAATATGTGGGAATATTGTGGTATAATTAAAAGGAAAACCACTTGTATTTCATGAATCATCATGTTCAAATTGAGGCTTTTAATTGAATGTGTTCATTGGTGAGTAGAGAAAATGTGGAGATATGATTATGTAAGATTTACAAGTTAAAACCATAAAATTATATCAATTTTCTATATTATCATCTACTAGGGATATTATTGGTATAGCTTAGACTGATCCTTGAATTATTTATACCTATATACTCATCCCCCATACAATATTCCAATTTAAAAATAACATAGTTCAACCACAATAGAGTCATTTTTGGGTGTTATTGGTGATAGCTCACCCCTACTTAGGGGTATAGAGGAAAAAACCCCAGCATAATGTTTCTCTACTACATCAATATTGACTACTATAGAAGATTAGATTGGTGACAAAAAAATGTTCTAAAGTAATGAAGACTTTGTATATAATGTATTATGGTAGCTTAGACTTTTGTGGAAAGTGTGCATACTTATATGGACCATTCATCCACCACTAATATTTCATAGTGGACTTACTGTGTGTTAGATGGTATGTTGGTATGATATAATCCATAATACCAAATGTATGATCGAATATATAAGTATGAGATGCTCAAATACAAGAGGGGGTGAATTGTATTCTTAAAATAATACCTAGGTAAATTTTGTGTAACCAAAATTAACAACACCTCTAAGTTCTAAAGACTTGCTTGATTCCAGAAAAGTGATTCTGGAAATGAACCATAACAAAAGTTTACACCAACTATATTCTACTTTAAAGCGTATAAAATCTAACAAAATCAGTGTACATGTATGGAAGTATAAGAATGTTATACTGTCCTTAACAATACAAAATGTACAGTGGAAAACAATGTAGTAACACTACAAGTAACAAACAATAACTCATTTAACCCAAAGAGAAGGGTATCCGACAACCCTAGATAATAGGTACCTTGATTTATACATTCATGAAAGTTTGTCTTACCCACACCAGGGTAAGCCCGGGATAAAAAGATCAGAGTCTGTCTTGCTATCCCCACAAGCCCTCAACTATCTGGTAGTGGTCACCTCTGTCTTCCTATCCCGAGAATCCCTTGATTGTACATCGAAACAATCGGAGTCGCATGAATCTAGTCTACATGAAAAAAAGTTTGAACATGCCGTTCAAACTTTCTGCACGAAGCGTGAGAGTTTATAAGAGAATCTTCCTCTAGAAATCACTTCAACAGAATGTAGGCATAGATTCCAAAGACCTTGTCAAGTATTCTTATCTTTTCAAAAGAGCCCCTATTTATAGGCTTAGCTCCAATGGTCAGATCCCTCCTCCAACGGTCATACTCTTCCATGAATTTCATAGGGGTATATACATGTGTCACACAAAAAATAGTTAGTTGATTACTAAAGTCACAACACCATTTTATAAAAGAACAAGTGAAAGCATAACCAATAATATATATTCGGAATGTATGAAAATATGAGAGTACATAATGAAGGAAAATTAATTCGGAGTCTATAGTACAAGAATACTCAGATTCTGTTTTTCTAAGGAATTTGTAATGAGAATTCTGCACTAGAATTCATAATGAGAATTCTGCAATAGAATTCATAATATGAATTCTACACTAGAATTCGTAATGCTAATTCTGTACTAGAATTTGTAATGAGAATTCTACACTAGAATTCGTAATGATAATTCTTCACTAGAATTCATAATATAATTTTCCACTAGAATTCGTATTGAGAATTCGTAATCAGAAAACATAGTGCTTCATATCTATGTATTATGTGATTCCGAGATTTTAGACATGGAACCGAATATTATATATAGTCAAAACAATGAACAATGAAAAAACGTGGTAGGGGTAAATTTCCTTTGAGGGGATGTCTTCCTTATTGAAGTAAACCCAGGGTAAAATGAGTTTTTCCTCAAAATAAGGTGTTTGGGATTTTCAAAACAGGAGGAATGGTAAAGTGATAGGAATACCTTAATGAATTAAAAATATCCCCCTATTCATGAAGGAATAGAAAATTCATAAGGAAAACCTTATTGACTCAACAATCTCCCCCTTTTTTTAAATCACAAACATACTTATGAAAAAGAATGTAAGAACATAGAATAAATTTTTAGACATTGAAAATAAATCTTATCTCGCTTTGTTTATGAATAATGATAGATAAGACTAAATTCTCCTAAGGATTTGGAACACTATGGATCTCATTCTATATTTCTGGAATGAGAATTTTAATTTGAATATGGGAATCATCGTAATGAGAAACTCCCCCTTAAATAAACACCCCCTTTATTAGGAATTTTTTTCTTTACATGGATGTTTTTCCTTCACCCATTTATAATTCTTTTTCCATCTCCCCCTTTTTGATTTTAAACAACAGTTTGAGGGAATGGAAAATAAAAAATTACCTAAAATATTAGTATAGACAAGAAAACACACAACCAAAAATCCATTACGACTGAAATAATTAGTACAAGGGAAAAATACAACAAATGATCAGAGTGGTCTATTTTGTTTCTTTTTCCATGGGCATTAGAATCTTGAAAATGGTCTTCAAATTCTTCAACTCTTTATGGTATTCCTCATCTTTCTTTTGTAATTCCTTGATCCTTTCCTCCTGAGCCTTCAGGACCTATTTTTGAGATTTCATGGCCTCTTACTAAGCCTTTAGAAAATCATCTTGTTTCAAAATATTTTCCTACATCTCTCTCTGGAGATCATTTTCTGTTTTTAATCATTGAAAAATGTAGCTCATCTTCCTATTCGGATCTTTAACAACTTGAATTTGAGAAAATTGTTCTAGTATTAGCTTTTCCTGAAAACTGAGTGAAAGATTTTTGATTTTGACATCTTCGTTACCAAAATCATCCTTAACATCTTCTTGAAACTAATCAATCTCGTCCATATCTTCAACAATATTCTTAGACCATATAGTTATTTTGTTGCAAGACTTTCTGTGGACCACGTAGTTGATAAGAACATTTTTATGTTCTGCCTCAATCTTCAAACACTTATCCTTCACAATGGACAGAGATTATGACTTTTGATTCATATTGTGCTGAATCATCTAGAATTTGGAATCTATTATAGGATTGTTTGGAATTGTATCTACCAACTTCTTTAGGGACTCAAAAACAAAATCATGTCCCAATGCAGATGATTCTGAATCATACAATTTAGAAGGAGATGGTTCTTACTCTAACTCTAAAAAGATCCTATTAGAAGATCCTCATGCTATTTTCTTCCTGATAATATCTTTTGTTGGGGTGTCAACAGATACTTTTTTAACCTTATCAACATTCAGAACTGCTTCCTCATCTAGATATTATTGTTCACTTCTGGAAAGTTGTACAATCATGTCTTAATCAATTATCTCTTTCTCAGTCGTAGCTTCAATATCCTCATGATGGATAAATTCATGATTATGAGTCTCTTCTTCAGATGGCTTGTTCACTTCCCCTTCACCCTTCTCTCCATCTGCAGGGGTAGCCAACTTTGAGGATCCGGCTTGAGAAGTCTAGAGTGAAAATTTCTCATAAGAACTATCCTTCTCATGATATTCTTCAACCTGCATGATTACATCGTTAGAGCCACCACTGATCTCAGCATACTGAATTTCCTTCATAGCTTCATTAACATCCTCCATCATTTGTTTCTCAACTTTACTTTCTTTGGGATTTTCTGAAGTTTTCTTACCTGGAGTCTCAGGTAATGATTCCACAAGGAAAAATTTCAGCACTCGGATGTTATCAGATGAAGTTTTTTTACCTTCAAAAGAGATTTAACTATCTCTACTTCAGACATTTTCATCTTGAGTTTCTTCTCCTTAGCCTGTTTCTCTAAATCATCATCAACTTTTTCTTTTAAGGCCTTAGCCTCAGTAGGGTCCAAGGCGAACTGTGGCTCCCATTATTTCCTCTTTTCCTTAACATCCCTCCATTTTTAAACACTTCATCCATATAATATTTTTTCTTCTTCGGTTTAGGAGGTAAGGATTGGGATTCCTTATAATTATGGGTTTTATCTTCAACTTCCACTTCTTTCAACTTCCTCTTCTTCCGGGCCTTCTTGGATAGTTCATATTTTTCAACGATTTCTAGATTGGCTTCTACCTCCTCCTCAATTAGATCATATAACTCACCTGATTTCTTTGAGAAACCATCCTTCACCCTCTTAAGTGTGTCATCACTGATTAGCATCACCTTACGATTTTTCGGCTTGGAACTGCATGGGATCATGAAATATTCAAGACAATGAAATATCAATATTGAATGCAATGTCAGATACATAATGATCCGACCTCTATGATTTCCATTCTTGATGTTCTGAATCGTAATGAGAATATGTCTCATGAGATTTAGGTTCTTCTGATTTACCAAAAAATCTAGAATATACATATCACTATTCGTAAGGGTATCTTTATCACCATTCCTCATTACTATAAATCCATGCATCCAAAGCTATATAATTCGATAATTGGTTGAAAGATGATCGATCTTCTTTGCAGTCTTGATATGAGAAAGGCCAAGGCACTCTATAGCCTTCGACTTAGCAAAACTACAATGTACCTCTAGAAACTTATGAGAGAAAAATTATACCTCTTCTTTTTAGGGTATTCCAACCAGGCTAGCCACCATGGTATAAGATAAATCATATTTATTCCTGTAGCTTTTTAAGGAGAACATCTCCCTTCCATGTTCCTTGAAAAAACTGGTTGACTCATAATACTCTATGAGAAAACCCAGACAGAACACATCCTGAGCTCTTCTCTTTGAAATGGCTACATCTTCCCATTCATTGAGCTTGATGTTCTTGGAAATTAGGGAGTCATAATTATTGTATAAGTTTAGGTGTACCAACCTCTACCTATATATCTGTCACTCCGAAATCATCTTGACTTAAGACATATCCTGAGAGGGAGCTTCTGCAGACATTCGGACTGGGCACTTCTGAAGATTTCAGAACATGATTAAGTAGAGGAGTAGAGCTTCAAGTCGAAAAAGCTTGATAACCGATGTGGGACAACCATCAGGGGGGGCCCTTTATATAGGTGGTGGAAGTGACCTTTCAGCTTCCAATTCCAATCTAACAATTGAAAAACTCTATGATCTGATCTGACAATTTAAATCATACCAGTAATGAAATCTTGAATCCGATCATTTGAGGTTTTAAGAAAATCTTTTGGATTTAAGTAGAAACTAATCCGAAAAATTTAAATAGAAATGAAAATACCAGCAAGTAATAATGAATAAGAAAAATTATGTATAGAAATTATACCTTTTGGATTAGCTAGAATGATTATTCGTAATAGGTAATATTCCTCTTGAGGAAAATTTGACTACGAAAAAACCCACTATGAAAATTTTGAGTACGAAAAATTTTCATTATGAAAATTCTGAGTACGGAAAATTATCATTAAACAAATTCCCACTACGAAAATTTCCATTATGAAAATTTTCCTTATGAAAATTTCCTTTACAAAAAACTTCTTTGTGAACTTTTTTTTTTGAAAAACCAACTAAGAAAAGTTTCATTACGAAAATTTCTTTTACAAAAATTTCCATTACGAAAAAAAAATTGAAAATACCAACTTCAAAAATTTTCATTACGAAATTTTTTGAAAAACCAACTATGAAAATTTTAAGTAGAAATATTTTTGAAAAGGTAATTACAAATAGTTTTAATAACATATGTACCCCCCCTATTAAAAGGATTTTATTAATGTAATTAGATCGGTTCAACATAAAGTTAATGGAGGAAGATTACCTCCCGGTTATGATTCCTAACTTCTGTTTATTGTTTTCAAATCTATTAGTGGGTAGTGATTTTGTGAAAATATCATCAAGCAGATCTTGTGTTCCGATAAATTGAAAAATGATATCTCCTTTTTTGTGTGATCCCTATGAAATTTTAATTCAATATTTTTTCAAGAAAAACGATGTTACCAATACCAATAATTTCTCCCTGAGCATTATCTCCGAAAGATACTTTTCCTCCTTTCGTTTTGATAATCTTTTCAAAATAATTTTTTTTTCCAGTCATATGTTAGGAACATCTACTATCCATGTACCAAGTATTGTTTTTTGAACATTCCCTATTTTCTTGAAAATAAGAAAAAGTTAGGTTCTCAGAATCCAGACTTGCTTGGATCCGGAAATTTCAGAAATCAAAATTTTGGGAACCCACATCTTCTTAGAAAAATAAGATTTATGAAATCCTAAAGACAGGGTTTTGTTTAGAGAAAACTTATTCTCCCAATGACCACTAAATTGACATTTAGTGAAGGATGGGGCATTTTGAGGCACACAGTAACTGTTTCTCCAAATTGGTTTTGAACTTGTGTAACCAAAACCAGAAGTATTTCTTTGAGATCGGATTTGTGAATACATTTTATCAAAATTTTCTATACCTAGGGTAAATTTTAACAAACACTTCCTCAAAGAGAATATTTCAGATTTGAGTTTTACAAATAAGTTATTTTCTTCAAAAACATTTGAACTAGAGCTAGGCTCAAAGTCATTTTTCTTAGAAATGATGTTTTCTAGATCATTAGAAAGTTTATTCTTCTCATATCATACTTCCTCAAGATTTTTTGAAATACTTTCAAAATCATCATTTTATATATCCCGATATTTAGAAATATATGATATTTCCTTTGTAAGAATAAAATTCCTTGAATTTGACTTATGAAGTGTTTTAATGAGTATTAAATTCTCATTCTTGAGGAGTTTGGAAAACCTAGAAACTTCTTCATACGTGGGTAAAGTATTATCATCATCAGAAGAAGATTATTCATCCGAAGAGTTATAATATTTACTATCATTAGAATTTAAAAGGAACATTGGTCATTGATTCAGAATTGTGTACATTATCCATCACGCAATTATTAACAATCGGTAGTGTGGATAAAAGACAAAGAATCTTCTGTCTAACATATTCATAATCTGATGACTCATCTAAAGAATCTTCACCCAGGGTACATCATGTGTCATTGGATTTCAACACTTTATTAGGTTTGGACATGATATATTTATTTCTTTTTTTCTCAAAATGCATTTCCTTTTATTATTTTCTCTTGAGAATAGGGAAATTGGGTCTTATGTGTCCAACTCTCTTACATTCATAGCATGTAACTTATGAATCTCTCTTGTCTTTCCATTCCTTCTTCTTATATCTGTATTGAAAGTTCCTCTGTCCTTCAATCTTTTTCATTCTTCGAGGAAGATTTTCTAATTCATTTTCTATGGATTCACTTCCCCTTCATTCAGAATGGATAACAACTTTCTTAGATCTAGATCTGGTAACTCTTTCTGGAGTCTTGGATTTCATATGATCGGAAGTATTAGTAAAGGCTACACTGCCATTTCCATTCTTCTTCTTCACAATATCATCATCTTTCTTCATTCTAGTCTCATGCTGAGGAAGAGTTCCAAATAACTCCTCATGGGTAATCTGAGCGACCTTTCTATTCTCATCAATTGGAGTCCTTTTAGATTGTCACTCATTCAGCATGATGTCGGTAATCTTTTCAACAATATATTCATCATCAAATCATTTTTCACCCATTGATTTTATAATATTCACAATAGTCATGAATCTCTGTTACATCTTGCATATGTGTTCACCATAAGGAAAACTAAAACCATGATATTCAGCTCTAAGAATGGCTCTTCTTTTCTCAATTACTTTGGAAGTTCCAAAGTGTGTAACTTCTAGTTTCTTCTATATAGAATATGAAGCTGCACAAGATGAAATTTTTCTATATATATTTCTAGTAATTGAAAAAATTAATGTATTGTTTACCTTATAATGAGTTGATATTTATTCTTTTCTTGATTCTAAATAGAACTTACTCATTTATCAAAAAAATTTATCCACAAATAAGCATAAAAAAATTTTCAACTCCAACGTGGATAATGAAAGTCTTCATGCGATCTCTCCAATATTCGTAATCATTTCCATCAAATATAGGTAGTCTCGATGAATAGATTTTACTTATGGAACCAACATTTAATCCGGCCATGTTAAAGAAATGTCATTCCACAAAAACTTGTTAGTAGAAAAAGTGTGTAAAAAGGAAAATATTCTAAACATGAAAATATAGAGAAAAAGTATCTCTACAAAAATTTGAATCCGAACTATGAGTCTGAAAGATAGAATCTAAAAAATATGAATCTAGAAAATGAACATCTGAGAATTTCATTTTGAATCTAATTGTGAGATTAATTCAGATTGTACCTATTCCTTTAATACCAATTGTTAGATGTTATGTGAGTATGATATACTCTATAATACCAAATGTAGGATCGAATATATAAGTATGAGATTCTAAAATACATGAGGGGGTGAATTTTATACATTAAAAAATCCCTAGGGAAATTTTTCATAACCAGAATTCACAACACCTCTATGTTCTAAAGACTTGCTTGATTCCAAAAAATTGATTCTAGAAATGAAACTTAACAAAAGATTACACCAACTAATATTCTACCTTAAAGCACATAGAATCTAAGTAAATCAGAGTAAAAGTATGAATGTATAATAAAGATATACTTTCCCTAATAATACAAAATACACAGTGGAAAACAAAGTAGTAACACTACATGTACCATACAATAAATCTTTTAACCCAAAGAGAAGGGTATCCAACAACCCTGGATAAGAGGTCCCTTGATTTATAATTTCAAAAAAGTCTGTCTTACCCACACCATGGTAAGCCATCGATACAAATATCAGAGTCTGCCTTTATATCCCCGCAAGCTCTCAACTATTAGGTATTTGGCACCTCTGTCTTCCTATCCCCAGAATCCCTCATTTTTACACAACAACAATTGGAGTCGCACAAAGCAATTTTTGGACAAGTCGTTCAAACATTTTTCACGAGGAATGAGAGTTTATAAGAGCCTATCTCTCTAGAAATCACATCAATATCATGTAAGCACAGATGTAAAAGATCTTGTCAAGTATTCTTCTCTTTTCAAATGAGCCTTTATTTATATGCTCAGCTCTAATGGTCGGCTCCATCCTCCAATAGTCGTATTACTCTTTGAATTTCGGAGGGACCTATACATGTGTCACTCAAATAATAGTTAGTTGAAAACAGAAGGCACGACACCGTTTTATAAAATAAGAGGTGAAGGAATAACCAAAAATAGATATTCAGAATGTAAGAAAATATTAATGTTCGGAATGAAAGAAAATGAATTCAGAGTCTATAATACAAGAATATTCCGATTCTATTTTTCTAAGTAATTCGTAATGGGAATTCTGCACTAGAATTCATAATTAGAATTATTCACTAGATTTCATAATTTTAATTCTGCACTAGAATTTTTAATGATAATTCTGTACTAGAATTCATAATAAGAATTATGCACTATAATTTGTATTGATAATTCTTCACTAGAATTCGTAATGAGAATTCAGCACTAGAATTCGTAATGAGATCTCTACACTAGAATTCGTAATGATAATTCTTCACCAGAATTTGTAATGAGTATTCATGATCAGAAAACAGAGTGCTTCCTATCTAATTATTATGTGATTCTGGGATTTTAGACATGAAACCTAGTTTTATACTTAGGAAATATAATGAACAATTAAAAAACATGGTAGGGGGAAATTTCCTTTGGGAATGAAACATTCGTTATGGAAGTCAAACAAGGGTAAAATGAGTTTTTCCTTGAAATAAGGTGTTTTTTATTTTCAAAACAAGAGGAATTGTAAAGTCATAAGAATATTTTAATGAATTAATTGTCTCCCCATTTTCATGAAGGAATGGAAAAGTCATAAGGAAAACCTTATTGACTCAACACTATGCCTATTAGAACTATATTAATGGGGGTTACTATTCAACACGTTTATATATGATATTCCCTTGAGGGAGGGTTTCAATATATAGTGAATTATCAATGTATTTCTCTCAATGACATAGTAAAATCAATATGCATCTTCATAAATAAAGGGATTATTAACATAACAAATAAATTAAGTGTTTTCTTGATCTTCATCTTGTTTTTTTCCTCATATTCTAACTTTTACACTACTTCTACAAAATTTTATTGTCACTGTTTCACTTATAATTTACTTAATAATTAATTATAAAATTAGAAATAAATATATGAGATATCATCTATGATATCTATGGAATGTTTTTTTCTTTTATAAAATTCATGGATCATATTATATATACAACAAATATTTTATTAATAGAAACAACCAATAATCTATAGAATAATGTTTCAAAGGAAGAAAATGAATTATATAGAACACTCTCAAATAAATTCTATATGAAATTGATGACTTTTATTTCCTATAATGAGATGCATCACTTATTGTCAAATATATATAAATATATGACCAATCATGGAAAATAATTATAAACATTGATTGTTAGATAATAAATTTTATTAATAGATTATATACTATAGTGAATGAATCTATACATTCTACTATTAAATAATTTATGTAGTTAGATCTGTATGAGGCCATAGTTAGGATATCAAATATACAAAAGTTAAAGAATTATGGAAATTCTAACTTTTATATAGTTTGAATGTGTTAGCTCATGAATAATTTAGTATTAATTAATTATCCTTTTGAATCATCTAAAAAATGTTTAATATAGGAATAATGAAATCTTCGTCATCTAAAGTGATGAATTTCAATGAGATGGAAAATACCAATGTTAATAACAATATATGGAAGACATTTTTTGATGAATATTTTGAATTACATTTGACAAGAAAATTAAAATGCGGGAAAGGTAATTTTGAATGAAAAATATCATTGTCTTTTTTAATATATAGGAAATCTTTTTGAAAAGTTGAAACATTTCCCTAAATAAAACATAGAGTCCAATGTGATATTCCCTTACTAGAGAATTAAAAAACATAGAAGAAATGTCAATAATTCTTTTGGTATTCAATATAAAATAAATTTTCAAAGTACTATTTATTTAATCATTAAGTAATATAGTGATGAAATGTATCTTGATGAAAAATAGATGAATTTTAAATATGATTCATAAGATAAAATAATGGGAACAGTTGAAAATAATTAAATAGAAAAAAATTATTATTATTAATCACACAATATTAGTTCCATTAATGTGTATCTTAAGGGATCACTTAAGGAGATGAATATTTAGTAAATAAAAATATGAATATTATTAACCTTATAATGTTGTATATTAATCATGTGAATTATCTTGAAAATAAAAATACCTAGAGATAGAATGTTATGGAAGAAAAAAAATTAATTCACAAGAGAATCAAGAAATAGAAGTTAACCTAAATCTAAAAATTGAGGGCAAGCTCAAGAAATTAATTTCCTTAATGCATGTATAAAAGAATGTTTTTGGGAGGATCAAATCATATTGTGAATAATTTATTATCTTTTTTAATAAAAAAAATAATATGAATTATAATATGGTAATTCTTATAAAAACATCATGAATTGGAGCTTTACTAATGTGACTATCTATCAGAAAAATAATGGCTAAAACATTGTGCAGGTTTTCAAAAAACAATGATCATATTCTATCAATAATGGTGAATGTTTTTATAAATTAATAAAATATATAACTAAAATGATGAATGTGATTCCATCAATCATGAAAGGGGTGAAAATTGTCAAAATAAACTCTCAAAGACAACCATTTTTATTATAATTAAAATTTAGAATAAATTCAAATGTTATGTAATATGTAAGGAAGATTATATTACAATTTATGATATACTAATTTTATTACAACTTGGGACATAATAGGAATTTTCTCAAATAATAAGTAATTTTTTATATGGAAGAGAAATCATTATTATAAAATAAAGTAAAAAAATAAAAACAATATAATGATAGAAAAATTAATTTAATAATTTTTAATTTAATTATTAATTTATGTTATATTAACTAAAAAATACAATGATATAAGAGATAACTTCATGGAAATAAAAAAACAAAAGGAAACATCCCCAATAACACCTAACTCCATGAAAGGGTGTAAACCTCCTAGAAAAAAGGAATCCAAGAATAAATAAGATCAACCATCATTGATTTACTAAAGCATCATATGCTTCTTTGAAACCACTTAATCATCTCAACTCGTTCCACATATTTAAAAGTTATCCCTATACCATGTAATATATACATGGGAAAAAACATGTGTATACATGTATCTTGTAGGGTTATGTATAAAAATACCTAGTAGGAAATCCAAAAATATTTAACACAATATAAAAAAATAAGTTAGATTGACTATATAAAACATAACCTAAAAAAGAAAAGAAAACCCATCTATGATTCCAGGAAATATATAAGGGCCAAATAAGTATTTCTTCAGCATAGGTATGCTCCACTAATGTCTTGCACTAAAAGGAACATAACATACCTAGAGAACCTTAAAACCCAAGGTACCCAAACCATGTCACATATATTATTTACACATCATTACTTGATGGTAGTATAAATGGGGTAAGCATACTTAACTATAAAATACCAATTTTTGAGAAGGTCAAAAACCCATATAGAGCACTAACAACCAACCATTATAATGTTAAATGGTTGTGAGGTTAATTATAATGAACAAGCCTAAGTCAACATACCACATTACCCAAGTCAACGTGTCACTAGGACAAAAGCATGTTCTCGATTGGAATAAGTTAAATACAATCACTGAGGGAATCAAAAATACCAAATGGGGATAGTTTCACCCTAAAATTAAATAAATAATCAATTCCATAAATCAAAAAATAAGTATCCGGTGTCCAATAATTTGATAATAATTCCAAATAAATAATCAATTTTTAGAGTTGAGGCAGATAAAAAAGGGATAAAATAAATATTATAAAGAATTAAAATTACATTAAGCTAAAAATATAATCACATTATTTGACATATAGAATCAATAAAATTATCATAAATTGATATATGATGGTCAATGAAGATGATAAAAAAACATGTCCCAAGTGATTCAAAGTTTGTAAAGTATCTAGTAAGCTGTTATAATATTACTTAAAGTATCTATTGTGTATAAATATCAAGTATATTTATATGGGAGAGTGATCAAACCCCATCATGGAATCCAAAACCAGTATACCTTCATAATATATGAAGGTTTCATACTCACCAAACTAACTATGTAAGTATTGAACTAATTACATGTAGTATACCACTATGAATCAATACCATTCCATTTTTATGAGGAAATTAAAATTCCCATTTAATGAAATGGGGTAAAAATATTCACATTTATGGGGGTTTTAAATAAATAACACATATGAGATATCTATTATTTTTCAAATATATTCCATTTTTATATAAAACTAATCATACCCTCATTCCAATTCATAGATATATTATCTCCAAAAAACAAAATAACCTGTAAACACGTATATAGGGATACCATAAAAAATTTTACTCTAAAATCATTTGATAAATTAAAATTATAGTTTGGGAAAAAAATTATACCTTTTTACCCTTTGAGGAAAAAACTAAATTTTTAGTAAATATATACAAGCTATGAACAGTTAATCTAATAATATAAAAAAATAAAATAAAAAATAATTAATAAAATATCAATAAATAGTGTATGTCCAAATGAACAACATCATACCTCATCCACAACTAGTAGATATAAATGAACCACAAATATATTAAAGAAAACACCAATAACATATCATAATTATTAAAATATAAACTATATCACATTACATGCATCATGGGACACCACATTAGTAACAAATGATAATAATACATAGACATTCAAAGGTTAAAACAACTATTGGAAAGTATTTCATTCCTATCAAAACAAGCCCTGACATAATATGACTATACTTTATGGGAGGAACTCACTATAGAAAGGTAATAAACTATATTTGGGGATGTTATCCAGTGTGTAATATTAACTAGTATAGAACTCACCTTAGGATTTCCATCCTATTTCCCCAATACTTATCATTAAATTTTTATGGTGGTGAAAAGTTCAATTAAATTATCAAATTAATATATCAAATAAATTCACCATGTAAATCAATTATCAAACCACTATTTTTCTTGTGAAAAATAATCTACTTCATCATTGATTTTCAATATTAACTCAATTATGTAACTTGTTTTCTTTTATAAAATATATAAAAACCAAAGGGGAATCCACATCCTAGGTGTCACTTCTCATGATTACAACATTATATTCAACCTGAAAATGTTTTCATAATTTTATTGAAGGATTTTTATTCATAAGAAAACTTTTTAACATTGATTAAAAGGTGTAAAATTATTCAAATTCTTCTTGTAATTAAAAAAATCTAGTAAACACATCAATAACACCAAAGAATTATCAAATTCAATAGAAAATGTCACAAATATATTTTCATAGTGCAAGAAACCCATTTATAAATAAAAAAATTCAATAACCATAGAACTAGAAACATTAAAAATCATGTTTAGTGAAAAAAATTATTTTGAAGTCATTTATTTTATAGAAAAACTTTATAAAAATATGATGAAACATTTATTGTGCATCAAATATTATTTGAGTGAATGTAAACAAGAATTTTGAGATTCCACGTTTTTGTAACTATTTAATGAAAGTTAAACCTTGAAAATTTTCTATCAATCAACCATAATATCTTACATTAAATTTAAATGGATAATAAATAAATTATCAAAGATTCACGAACACAAGGAACTCTCAAATAATATGATGGGTATGGGGAATCCAACCTCAATCAGTGGAGTCTTGTCACCTTTGAGAAATAATAGAATATTGGGTTTAAATAGAAAGAATACTCTAAAAAAATAAAAGCCCAATTTGAAAAACCATAGTTATGGGGTTTGGCCATTATGTCAACATATATTATAGAATAATAGAACAACATTTTATATATGAAGATAAAGATGAAGAATAAGAAGCATGATACCATGAACATAAGATTTATATAAAAGTACACCATGAAATCCCTTTGATAAAACAATTTTAGGAGATGAGGGGATCTAAGGATTGAATATATTTTATGGCATTTGAATATGCTAGGAGAATCCAAATTAATAGATTAGACAAGTAAGGATATATGGTTTGTTAAAACAGTTTAGTTTTATGCACAATCATTATTCTTTAGGAAACCTTGCATCATCTATGTGGAAGACTCTTGGATAGAACAAACCATATGTAAAAGTAAACCAATCATTTACTCAGAATTATTCATTAATAATTTTTCATTATATTATGTATAATTCATGGTTGAATTGGTTTTTTAACTGTGCACAAATAGTACATATTCCACTAGAATTATCTTCCCCCTTTCTCATGGCTTGGGTTCACAATTAGTACTAAATATTCACTAACCGTATTCCTTGTTCTATTTCCATGTTTTTATTTTTTTTAAGAACTTAACTACTGAAACGATAAGAAAATTACTAAAAATATTAAAGAGAACATACTAATAACCAGATGATATCTTAATTCTACCCATCATGAAAACTTTTTCCAATAGAAATTCCTTGGATATTTAAACATGATAATGTACAAGGCCACATAATCTAAAACAAGGACTCATATTTCCTCATGATTATTTATCCATGTAATTTTATATATGAATTTTCATTCTCCCAAGAGGAATATCCTATCCAAATTCAATTTCCCTAGTTAATAACATACAGAAAATTACAAAAATTATTTTATTCACCAGATATAAAAATTTTATAACTTACACGAAACTATTTTGAAAATATAGACAAACTATATTCTATATATTCTAACAATCTTGAATTTGGAAATACCAATCATAAATCACAAGTTATTTCTAAAATCCTAGGGATTTTTACTAAAAATAGAGAGGGCTTGAACCCATATGACCAATTATTGATAATCTAATATATGTATTTAAAGAATATATAAAATATTAATTCAAGATCATTCAAGGATACAAATAATGGGGCTTGGTATCACATTACAACTCAATATATCCAAAATAATGAATTTACTGGAATAAATGTTTCACATCATTATGTTACCATAGAAAAAGGAGACCTAAAAATGTCTCCCGACAATTAATAATTCTTTTTATGAGGGTAAAATATATGATAAATATTCCACTAAATCCAAACTACAAATAAAACACAACCCACTCCCAAAATTAAAATATAAATGGAAATAATTGATATCCTTTGACATCACACAACTGAGATTAAAAATTTGATTACTACTTACATGAAAAATAAATAAATATAAGAAATATCCAAAAGGTAATAAAACTTGTTAGATTACACTTTTATCAACTGATAATAAGAAATAAATTAACTACACATATGGTGTAAAACATAACTTAAAGATTATGTGAATTAAGGTACCATAATTTCATTGAGTTTAGATATTTAATTATTAACACATCCTCCATAATAGATTTAGTCGTTGATATGCATTTTATTTAATAATTCATCCTCTATCAATTGTAAAAATTAAAAAATCAATGTAGATGACCTAGGTAACCACATTATTGATAGGTCATTAGAGCTTGTGAACAAGAGATCTTGGAATATTATAGTTTCCCACAAAAAAATCATATCAGCGGTTTCTTTATTACTAATGTATATATGATATGTTATGAAAATTTTTCTATTTTATTATTACTTTTATATACTATTAGATTTTCTACTTCCCACTGAAAAAATTATTTTCATTCTAACCACATGACATTGAAGAATGATTTTCCATAGGTTTTTCTGCAGAAATTGTTTCCACTACCTCGGCCATATAATAACATACCTACACTTTATATGCATTAATTAATGATTTATTACTTAACATTACACATACTAAAACCTGAGATTTCATATGTATATTGTGTTTTTTCTAATTAGGTACATATCAGGACATATTAAAGATGGGATAAGACAAAATTATTGAAATCATCCTTAAGATGATTCTAAAATTCCATGTCTTATATAACTGCACAGGTTAATATGGGAGAAAATATAAGAAACTGGTGAGATAAAAATCCCAGTAATAGAATAAACATGGTAGAAGGTGGTACATGTTATTAAATAGGCATATCAATGGGTCATAAAAAGATTTATAATCGTATACATGAATAACGAGTCATGATATAACATTATAATCATAATCTGGGAATTTTGGTAACAACATAAAAAATAAACCATAAACAAAGTTCAACGCTAAATCTCCAAGCAATAATGTTGGAAAAAGTTACCTAAAGGAATCAGGTTCACTCCATGTTCCAACATGACTATCATAACACTAAACGTTACACAGTTTGTTGGAACACTATATAATTTTGGGTGCACCTGTCACATACATTTCATTCTCATGATTACGTGTTTCACATATATCATATAGCATGAAATCATTCTTCAACATAATTAATTCCATGATCAAGGGGTGTGGAATAAATATATGTAAGTACACTATAAAAAAATTATATGTGCATATATTTGAACGACATTGATAGGAAATGTGTATTGTATTCATATAATAATTATTTTCACAAGGCGAATCACGGTGAAATTTCGAAAACATAACGACATCACATAAAATTCATGAAAATGGGTTTATAGAAGAGAATGTGGTGCCTCATCTAATATACATAAAATGTTAAATAATATTTATATGTTAAAAATATCCCAACATTATAAATTGGAAATTGATGGCATAAGTTAAAAAATAATCTTGAATAAATAATATAATACTAAATATATATTTTAATGGTAACAAGTGTACATAAAGGATAATGGAAGGATTAATTTGATTAAAAGGTGGGTATCATCATTTATAAATTAAATTTAGCGGATGAATAAAATGTCAGAACATATCCCAACCAAATAAAATGGAATATAAGAGACATAACATAAAATAATTGATTGAATTGAAATGAGAAGAAATAAGTCTCGTACTTGAGTGTGCGACTCCAAATGCTATGGAGGGGCTTATTGATAGCATGGCGCACCTTGTGATGACTATAGAGAGTGTATGTTAGATAATGGACGTTCTTTAAAGAGTTTTAGTAAAGATATATCATTGATTGAGTGGGTTAACATTAGAAATGATGAGGATTTCATTATTATATTTGTCTTGGAATTGAGATAATAAAATAACTAAAATAAGAAACCGTCCCATGGTTTTTTCCAAGGTGGGAGACCACAATAAAATAGTTCATTTTCTTATGTGTAGGTGAGTCACACTCTTAAAGATATTATATTAAATTATTAAAATATATTAATGGTTTTGGATGATTCATAAAAGATTTACAAAATAAGTAAAATAAATATAAAATCACATTATTTTAAATAAAAAAATATTATTTGGTCTTTTATACCTTTATTATTATTTATTACATCCTTTTTAGGTCATTATGATGTCATAATGAAAAAGTATATTTATATGGTATTTATTATTTTCTGAAAATTTAATTGTCTCTGAAAATTATATAAAAAACACCATTTGATAATATCAACATTCTGAGTCCAAAAATAATATTCAATTTTATATTAATAATTTTCTAAATATCGTAATTTTTACATTAAAATAAAATTAAAATTTATTATTAAATGATGGGTTTTATTACAATAAAAGTTTTTAATCCTTAAAAAATTACTTATGAATTCATAAAAATTATTTGATCATTTCTATTTAACAAAAATTATTTATTAATAAATTCTTATTTTTTAAAAAATAGATAAATCTCTCAAAATATATTCCTCAAATGAATTTTAATATTACCCTTAAAATTAGTGTTTTATTATATCAAAATTAAAATAAAAAACATTTATAAAGTAATAACAATAGGATGAAAATAAACAAGTTATTCTACAAAAAAAATGAACATTATAATATTTCTAGGGTATTGATACATTTCCCTTTAATTCACCAGAAACACCCTAAAATTAAGGTGTGAACAAGTGAGACTTTCTTGGGGTTCATTTGGAGAATCTGTTTTAGTTTTTGATCTTGATGAGATTGAACTTCTCCCATAAGCGGTTAATCCCATTCTTATGATATTTAATCTCATATTGGGATTAATCATGGTTAAGTCCCAGTGATGTTATCTCCCTCATAAGTTCCTATAAATGTGCTTCATAGGGTATGATCCTTCTAGATGAGGCCATCATATACATTGCCTATGTCAATTGGATTCATTAAAATCAAATTTTTATAAAAACCATGAAAACAATGTTAAATGTCTATATTAACAATTGTAATAATTCTTATTGATTATTTAAATCTAATATGTTATAATTAAACAATATAATTGAATTGGTTTTCTAAACTAATAATACATATTAAGACATTTGAGTAAAACGTAATTGGAGTTTTATTTTTAAATGTTTGGGTCATTACAAACCTCCTCCCTTTATAAATTTGACCCTCAAAATATTGATTTCCCAAACTGAAACACATGAGGTTAACTCGACTCTATTACTTCCTCTGGTTCAAATGATACTTATTAAAACATATTTTTTCTTCACAGCACTTTCAAAAGGTGAATTGTCTTATTTAATATAATGTGGTCTCTGAAATCTAAAATCATCACCAAATGATCCTCATATGAATGATCATTATCCAGTGGTAACAAATATTGATTGAAAACATATGAGTGGTACAAAATTGTCTTTCTTAATAGGGATACATGGAATTAATCATGTAATTGAGATAGTTTAGTTTGGAGTGATAATTATAAGGACACCTCTCTATTGTGATAAAGGATCTAAAAGGGGAAAATGTATCTTGGACTATGCTCTTTTTCCTGAATCTCATGGATTTCTACCATATAGATATTCAGAGAAGTGCCCTGTCTCCAACATCAAATTCTATGTCTCATCAACAATTGTCCACATAGATCTTTTAGAGACTCTGAGCAGCAAGGATATGTTGTGGAGTGGTATTAAACTCATCCACCATTACCTATTCCATTACAAGACATATCATTCTTCATTCACTAACTTCATCCCATCAGGCAGGAGTTCTCCAACACTTTCTATAAAGCGCTTAGTAGGGGGCCATTTTGATAATTGAGTGGAAACTGTTGTTGTAAGAAATATCGACCTGTTGTAGATGTTGGTCCCATACTCCATTGAAGTCTATAGAATATTCTCTCAACATGTATTCTAGTGTTTGAATAATCTACTCAGATTGTAAATCAGTTTGAGGATGATATGCGATACTGAATTTCATCTCAGTGTTTAGATCTTGTAGATTACATTTCCAGAACATAGTGGTGAATCTCAAATCCCAATCAGATACAATCAACAGTGGTACTCCATGTAGCTTTACAACTTCTCTAATTTATATCTCTGTATATTGATCCAATGATAAGTAATATTGAATTTTGATGAAGTGAGAAGTCGTTGTAAGATGATTCTGAAAAAAAACATATATCATTATCTTCCGTAGATGTCTTCAGAATTCCAGTGAAAATGTACATGGTATGTTTTTACAATTTACATGTTGGTATTGGTAATGGTTTCTTCATACCCTTTCACCATTTCCATTATTACTTAACTTTCTATTATACAAGGCACATTGATGAATATACAACAGTATCTTTCTTTATAATGTCTAATCAATAGTCCTCATAGAAATCTTGATATATCATTTTAGTTCCTGGTGAATGGTGAATGTTTAAATATGTGAATCATCCAACATTTCCTTCATTAACTAAGTATTGGATGGTACTCATAGTCATGACCCAAATCTCACAACTCCTTCTTCATTTACAGTAAAATATGAGGATTTCCTTTTACTTATAGTTTCCATATTCTTCTAAATTCTCACATCGTCTCATTGAGCATCCTTTAACATCTCTATAAGGGATGGTTGATAAATCATTTTTAAAGGATTGATGATCTTTCTTTCTTTATGATTCCCATGTCCATTCTTTTCAAAACTATGAATATTGGATCCTTCTAAATTCTCATCAATGACAAAATTATTGGATCCTTTCTACATATCGTATCCTCCACTTTAATCTACTTAATGTCAAGGTAGTGGATTGAGTTTTAATGGTACTTGATCATACCAAACTATTTTCATTAGATATTATTCTCATCTTTCTCTGTGACTATATACTTGAGGATTATTTTATTCACATATATTTCACTCTTCACGACAAATAGATAATGCCACCATATTTTCATAGTGAAGACTATAGTACCCAACACTATATCATTTTTTGGGTATATATATTTGTGAACATTCACAAACTTTAATCATAGGCCATGAATTATTTATTTTTTATTATCACACAAACCATACATTAATTTGAAGTATTTCTTAATACTCTAAATTTTTCTCCATTTGTGGGTAGTGAAAGCATAGGTGTATTGATGTTCCTCTTTTTACGATACTTGATGATCTCATAGAATTAAACATTCAATGAAAACATGACTCCATTCTGAGTAATCATTATTATAGGGTTTGATAATCTCATGTAATTTCTCACAAATTGATGATAGTACATAGCTATTACCAGTAAGATATAGATATCTGTCACAGATGTTTGACTCAGCCATCCATCAATTTCTTTTTTATTGGATGGGTAAATATATATCCCATTGTTTGTGATGATATTCACTAATAATGAGGCTTAATTAAACCAGAAATCACATTTTCTATACATTGAATAATTCTTCTCCTTCAATAAGTTCATTAAAAGAGTACTCAGTTATTCCTCATTATCCTCTATTTTTTAGTATATTATAATATCATCTATAAATACTACACTTTTTTTGATGTAATCTAGAAAGAATCTACTTAAAATATATATGAATATTTCTATTTAATTAGTGAGTCTGAAAGAATTAATAATAACTCAGAGATCTCATACCTTGAATGAATATTAGTCTTGAGGATATCCTCCCCTTTCACACTTACTTTGATTTATCTTGACTGTAGAACCGCCTTAGAGAAGTATTGTGCTCCACATTTCTGATCTAACAAGTCATCAATTTGAGGTAGTGGATACCTTTTCTTTATTAAGCTTTTTTTGAGATCATGATAATCGATACAGGGGTGCAATGACCCATCATTATTCTTGATGAAGAGGACCTGTGGAACACATGACTAATCACTTGGGTGTATGAACCAATTATACAGATTCTATTGTATTTTTTCTTCAGCTCCACAAGTTACACAACATCCATTCTATATGTATCCATTGATGTTGTTAACTCCCCATGTATAAAATAGATTGAAAATGCCACCTCACGATAAAGAATAAGACCATGAAATTCCACAAGAAACACATCATTATATTACATCACAAATTGGTAGGTATTTTAAGAAGGTTATTTTGTTAGACTAAATAATTTAATCAAGATATGCTTGTTTTTGGAAAATAATATTCATTCTTGAGATGTTGGTGCTAAAAATAATTCATCCTCCTCCTTAAACATGTACAAAATCTGGGTTCAATTCACAATTCATAGAGTGATTTCATTCTAGTGGAAGATTATATTAGATCTATATAGAGAAGTCCAATCCATTCCTAGAATTAAATCAAATTGCACTTAAGGGATTATGTCAAGGTTCATTGGGAGGATCATTGCACAAAATTTAATAGGGGAAGAGTTATATAATTGGGATGAAATAATTTCCCCAATTGATATTCTAATCGGAAAATCTACATCCATTAATTGTGGTGGTGATTGAATAGTATTACTAAAATTTCATGATATGATAGAATCTATAAAACTAGAATAAAAAGATAATATGAAAATTCCATAATGTATAACTAGTGTACCTATCAGCACTTTGCTTCTGGCATCCACCTCGGTGGTTGTGCTTGAAATATTCATCCCTTAACACATTGGAGGTTGTTGTTTGTCTCCAAAAACCCTTGTATTATATAATTGATTTTTAAATTACATTAGTTCCTTGTATTTGGAAAAATGAAAAATGTAGTAAAGTTTCATTAGAGAATTATTTTCCACCATCGCATTAGTGGGTTTATCCTATCATCAATTTCTAGTTAGGTACCCTTCCTTCCTAAACCTAATGAATTTCCTCATTCACTATAGTAAATGTATAAGGTTCTTATTTCCACACCTTTGATAAGTGAGATGTCAAAATTTCCGGGCACCATTCTATTTATCCATTGGACCGCCAGAATTAAACCCCACTTTCTTTTTCTTAACCTTATGATACCATTCAGATTCATTGATCTCAATTTAAACATTGAGATATCATCAAACAATTTTCTCATAGCTATCACTATCACAAATCTCAATGTCTGTTCATAGACTAAGTTTCAGACCATGAAAGAAGTGGTAAACCATTCATTTAAGGGTAACGTTAAATCTAGAGGTATATCGTGTGACACATGTGACATTTTCCTTGTATTACCTAATAGATTCATCTATTTATTATTAAGGGTGACGAAATCCCATTCTATTTCAAGATAGAGATTAAATGGAAAATAATTATTGAAAAATATTCTATGTAATTCCATCCACCAAATTAGTTCTATCTCTTCCCCAGGATTTGTATTCATGATCAATGTCCACCACTAATAATATTCTCCCTCCATAAGATAAATATACAATAAAACATTATCGTTTTTGACAAATTGAAGAATGGGGAAGATCCTATAAATGTGATCGATCCAATGATCTATGAATAAGGGATCAGATGATCCATTCAATGTAAGAGGACTTTTTCACATGAAGATCTATATTTCATCTTATCATTTCTTATGGAGTGTTTTCCACCCTTATAGATCATGGTTTCTATTTAGATCATGGGATAGCTCAGATAGTATCATCATAATGTTCAGAATTTAGACTCACATCTTGTTTAACATATCGTTGGGGCAGTCATCAAATTTCACATTGCACTGATTGATTTTCTGATTCCTCTTATTTTTGGCCATTGGATAGAACTAAATGAAAATTAGGGATGATTATTTTTAAACTATTAAAAACGTAAAGTGGAATCTAATTCCATCATGGTTTTAACTTCTAAATTACTTTAATATCATATCTTATGAATTTCTAGTCATCAATCTATGTTATCCATCATATATTTTTTAGAATATATTACTATGTTCATTTTTTTATTGTTACCTTAATAATGGATTATATTGAGATTAGAAATTTAAACAATAAAATCACCTTAACATGACAAATTTGGTGTGTAGTAATTCATGTTGTCATGTACCTTGTTACACGGAGTCAGTTTCGACACACCATGTTGGAGTTATTACCCCTAGGTACATCTATACCAAAACCACATCCACATGTAATATCCATGCAAGGATGTATATTTTGATAAAACACTTACTCTATACATAAATAAGTTAGGGAATTTTTTTACAGAGTCTTATCCCAAAGTCATTATACGAAGTTTTATTATACCAATCCCAAAACTAACTGAACGTTTCCTTTAATACTAACTATGAAAACCTAATAATTTATTACACATTAATTAAGAATTTATTACATATAACTATACATAATAAAACCTGAAATATCAATAAGACTAGTGTCTTTGGTAACTAGGTACATAGAAAGACATTTTGAACTTGGGATAAAATATCATTATTGAAAACATCCATAGCATGCTTCTAAAATTACATTGATTTTAAAACATCACAGTATTACATGGGGACAAACATAAGAAATTGGTGGGATAAAATCCCAATAAGGGAATAAACATCAAATAAGGTGATATATGGTAGAGAATATGTATATTAAGGGGGAATAACAAGAGTTTGAATCGCAAATAGGAACAATGCGACCTTATATAGAATGATAATCATAACATGGTAAATGTGGCTACAACTAAAAACAATGCATCATAGAAATAGTTCAAGGTCAATACAATAATACCTCAGGGTGGAAAAATAACCATAAAATAAAAAGGATCACTCCCTTTCCCAACATGACATCTCATGACACAAAATATTATCCAATGCATTGGAGCGCTATATAAGTCAGGGTGCACCTATCACATTCATTTCATTCTCATGCTTAAGAGTGACAAATATGTCATAAAACATGTATTAATTCATCATCATAATTTAAAACATGATAAATGTGTGTGGAATAATTTTATGTAATTACACAATCAAAAATTATATGTTCATAAATGTGAAGACCTATTATAGGAAATGGGTTTGGTATTCACTACACAATTATATTAGCATAGAAAATCACGGCGAAATTTCGGTTGTATAATTGCATCACATAAGGATCTATAAAAATGGGATGATGAGAGAGATTTGGATCTCTCATCACATAGATATCAAATTTCTAGTGATAGTGTCATGGAAAAACATATCCCAACTTTATAAATTTCAAATATAAGACTTAATTTAATGAAGAACCTTGAATAAAGAAAATAATCCTAAATATGTTTTGGAAATGTATTGTTTTTACATATATAGTCATCATTGGATTAATGAGAGTGATAGGGGTATCCAAATTTATAAATTAAATGGAAATTATGTTGAATATAGAAGAACATATCCCATCATAATCATATGGACGTTAAAAGAAATAACATAAAATAAGTACTTGAATGGTAATGAGAAGACAGAAATCCTTTACTTGAGAGTGTGATTCTAAATATTTTATAGGGTTTTATTGAGAGTTTAGGGATCCTTGAGAGTAATCTAGAGTGTGTATGGAATAATTTGTATGTGATCCAAGGAGTTTTACTAAAGATAAAAGGGATATTGTGTGGATTTATAGAGTAAATTAGGGGGATTTCATTATTATCTGTGTTTTGGAATCTACATGAATAATAAGAAAAACTATAACCAATACCATAGTTTTTGTCTATGATTTATGGCCAATGAGAGTGGTTATAATTATTATATATGTAAAAGAGACCGACATTATAAAATAATTCCTTTTCTTCTGTAGAGGTGAGTCACACTCTTAAATAAGTGATTCTAAAATTTTAAAAATATATTAATGGTTTTGGAGGTTTTTTAAAGGATTTATAAAATAAAAAACATAAAATATCATTATTTTAAAGATAAAATGTATATTTGGTTGTGGAATCCTTGATTTATGGTTTATTAGATCACTTTTAGGTCATTATGATGTCATAATAACCCAAACTTATTTATATGGTATTTAAGATTTATCTAAAAAGTACAATGTCTCAAAAAACTATTGAAAATTAACCATTGGATAATTTTAACAAAAAATATTAAATAATAATTTTTTATTACATTAAATAATAAATTAATTATTATATATAAATTTCAATATTGAATTTGAATATTACTCACAAATACATTTTTTGTTTTATTGTATAAAAATCGTAAACATTTATAAATTAATAGTAATAGGATGAAAATATATTCATTATTCTATATAAAATAATCTACATAGTCATATTTCTAGTTTCCCGATACGTATCCCTTTAATACACTAGAAAATTCACTAAGATTAAAGTGTGTGATGTTGACACTTTAATGGAGAAGTTCAGCGAACATGGTTTGGTTTTTGATCTCGATGTGCTCGAAATTATCATGTAAATGATTAATATCAAGCATAAATTGTTGGATATCAGCTTGGGATTGGTCAAGGATGAATACCAGTGACTCTTTATCCCTCAGAAGCTCTGATAAATGTGATTCATATGGTATGATCCAACAAATTGAGGTCATCACAACCTCTTTCTATGTCAGTGGGATTAGTGAAAACCCTAAATGTGAACACTTTTCAGTGGTTATATTATCAATGGTAATTATTCATAAAGTCATTTAAATTCGAAATTATATAATAAAACCAAATAATTTCATGAATTTTCCAAATCCATATTATATAAAAAGGAAATTGATGAAAATACATAGGGAATTTTATTTATAATTGTTCATGGAGTTACACTTTCTAATGACTTCTTTATTAGAATATTAACTAAATGAAACAACCATGATTAAGAAGTAGAAGGATATTTCTCCAAGTCATTTATGACTAGATTATTAAATAACTAAATTAGAGTATCATAATGTTTATCAAACACTTTTTCCATTTTGTCAGATTCTTCAAGACTCTATAATTCCAATGAATACTCTATATTCCCTTTATCAAGGTAATTACATAGAGTGAAAATAGTCTTTAAATAACCCAAATACACACATTAATGTCATTAGGATTCATTTAAAATTGTCCACTACTATTTACATGGTCCCTCAAGCAATATAAATACATCTTATACCTAATATGTTTAAGTATTTTTTTAAATAATTAAGAAATTATTTGAAATTTTTAAGACATTTCATCACCTATTGGTGGTCTCTTTCACCATGAAATATAGATTTATTCTAATTTAGAGACCCTCTTGTATGGATCATTAGTTAATATATGCTTGACTCTTTTAATCCATTTGTAATCTATGAAAATTTTGTAACATGGAAGACTATATAAGGGCCATTGAAATGAATACCCTGAATATTTACACAATAAACATCCCTTTTATAAAAATTTTATACTTTTCTAGGAGCCATGTTCTATTATATCAAAACATAAAATATTTAACCAAAATTCACTTAAAAATGATATGTTTGGAAAGAAACTTTTACTCCTTCTGAATCTGGACCAGACAAACATAGATAATTTATTACACATCAACACCTTGCATATAAACATGAAATTGTTAGATTAAAATTTTATATAAAATTATAAAACAAATCCTTAATAAAAACTACAAGAAAAATATGATATTAGAAATAATATTATTGAAAATCAACCATACCGCATAATCATTCTTTTATTTCAAAATAATCTTAAAAAAACTTCTCATATTTCAAAACACTAAATAGGATCATGAGATTTTCATTTCGAAAATAATTTATTTTATCAAAATGGTAATATTCATTATAATAAGTTGATCATTTATAAATTTAAATTGCATTAGATATTTGAAAACCCCAATAAATCATTATTTAAATGTTAACACAAAAAATTGATTTTATTAAAATTATTTATAATAACAAATAAAAACATTTTTTAATTCACTTTATAACCCCAAAAATATCCCTTATAAAGAAAAATATAATTCTCAATCACAATATGTCCCCCTCAAGATTACATGTTAATAATAATAAACAACAAATATGAATCAACAAATCATAATTTAATAATAATTAAGACAGTAATTTAAAATATGAAACATATAAAACATTAAAAGATTGACTAATATTCATGGATTGGCTACATGGTCTATTGGACCATACAGAAATCATGGAAGTGCCTCTAGAAGTTTCCCAAGATTGGTGGCATTGTTTTTAAATTGTCTTCCTAACTATCATCCCTAAGCATTAAACCATATATTTTATCCATTTTCACCCTGAATAATGGAATTTCCTAAATTTATTCATGAGGTATCCCTAAAACTCAAAAATAATGGTAAATAACAAAAAAATCTAAAAAAACATCAGAATAATATCCAATTTTAATGAATAAATTTGAACAATCGTGGTAAGTAAATGTTCATCGTCAAAAAGTGTTTTCAAAAGAATTATTTATTCTTTCCTATCAAACTCTAATGATAATATATTATTTCTACAAATACTCCACAAATTTCAACAAGATCTATGATACAAATCAAAAAGTATATGGTCCAGACATGCTGGCACTAAAAATAAATTAAAAAAAGTAAAACTACATAACAGTCATTATAAGATGTTTTTAGAAAGGCAAGAGTACAGTACTCCTATCATGTCATCCTCCACCAATTATGAATAGTGTTTAGGTATCCTGATGGACCACATGGAACTCGTCTCCATGATAGCTTTATTTAACAAAGCATCAACAACCTGGTTGGCCTCTTTGTAAACATGGGTCACCACAAGATTAAGACACCTTATTCAGTTGAGAAAGCCAATCCAATGAGGTGAAACCCCCTATAGTACATTACTTTATCATGATTTTAGGGCATTAACAACATGATCAGAATTAGATTGAACCCATATTAAATTACAATTATAGTTGAGATCATGCTTCACCGCAAAAATAATAGACCTTAATTTAGATTCATAACTAGTCCCTTTCCCCATAAAGAGATGAAAACAACCTTTGGCAAACCCAAAGTATTTGAGAAATACCCAACAACATCCTGATAATATCAGTGCTCAGAGTGCATCCCCATCGACATTGATTTTTATTCATGCCAAATCAGGATGTATCCAACAGATGATTTAAACCAAAAGTGGTATGTGCGTCCTACCTGAGACTCATAGAATATTAAGAAAGGTGATATTAGACACTGGATTATCTATATAACTATACTAGAGAACTACAGCATTATGTACATCCCCTTAAACCTTCAAGGGTAATGTAAGTAGTGAAATGAAACAAGCTTGAAATATATGGATATTACATTTCTTTTTCATAATACAATACATATTACACAAATAGGCTAACAAATACTGTAACATTTTAGTGTCTATGGAAACTTAGAACACATTCTTCTCCCTTGGTGAAAGATATTCAAAATTTTCCATAAATATCTTCCCCTTAGTAATCTTACCTAAAACATTTATTTATTTCTTGGGGAAAAGAAACATAAAAGTGGTGAACAAAAATGATCATTAAGGGTAAACATTAAGAACATAAATCAAATCACAAAAATTATAATGTAAAAATATGAACATAATGTCCAAATATAAAAATCATGAGTCATGAAATAAATCTTGGTAGTTCATAAGGTAGAGATCCTAAAAAAACATTAACCATGTTAAGATATAATTTTCATAAAACATGGAATTGTGGAAACTAATTAAGCACATAATATGATTTCTATAGTAGCCAAGGCATTGTTTCAAAGACCATCATAGTGGAAAAAGTTCATTACTAATCACGGTTTACATGTCATTACAACGACGTATTACTGAACCAAATTTACTTGTCATTCCATTAATGACTATATCATGAGATATAAATATTTACCCAATGCATTAGAGAGATATATAGGTCCCACCAATGTCATCATTAAATCATTATTACATGTCCCACAAAAACACTAACCATACATCATTCAATAACCCGTGAAATAAAATGGGGTTTCTTAAACATCATTCCAACATTACATAATCAATATAAAATACTATTACCTCATTAACAACATCAAATAATATTAATTATACGGATATAAACATAACCCTATTTAAATTTAGTCATCTTATATGGAAAATAATTTTGATAAATCAAATGAACACAATTCTTGAGTAAAATATCCATTCTTCTTCAAAAACTTTTTATTTTCTCAAAATGTTGTGAAAATTTAAATGAAAAAAATTTAGTTAAAAATAAACTTGAGATAGTGTAGAGGAAGCTACATGGAAATAAATCATCATGAAACTATAAAAATCCATTCATTCTATATAATTTAAAATGTCATTCTCCTTGTAATTTTTCGAAAAAGTCAAAAAGTACCACATATGGTAAACAAAAGAATGATTCCCTCCATTCCATGAAGTAAAAGTAAAAAATGGTAAAAAATGAATTTAAACATACATATAATAATATTAAACATTTTATGAATACATTTTTAAAATCATGGGCATATATGATAAGGAAATCCCTTGTGAATACTTACATATAGACAATCTCGGATTAAAATGAGACTGTAATGTTATCCCTTACCTTAGGTCTGATTTCTTCTGTATGTGTCTGAAACTATTTTATTATGGGTTTAAACATATTATTAACTATTAATAGATCAATAATAAATATTATGATATCATATATTATTTAATTATTACTTTATATTACCTATTAAATTTTCTATTCAATGTTAATACAACAAATTACGTAATAATTGTTTTATTCATCTTAGGTGTTTTGACTTGTTATTCTTGATATAATTATATAGATCATAATTTATCTAAATCAAAAAATGTAAAATAATATTTATGTATCATATATATTCAGTATATAAATATATATATATATATATATAATAGATAGATAAATGTAATGTTATACAATGTTCATGGAGATGGTAGGCCATACGTATGCAAGAATGTTGTTTTTGTTTCCTTATTGAATTGAATTGAAGTAAGTAAATGAAATATATATACATAAATCCAGTAGAATTATTATTTCAAATATTTTATTAATAATTATTATATATACTTTATAATCATTCTTTAATGGATAACATGGCGAATTAATCTGAACCCGTCTTTGAGAACGTAAGTTGTTTGTATGTATGAGTGATGATATTGTTACCATAATTGTTGAATGGTATTGAAGTGGATAGTGTATAATATATCAGAATTATTATCATGTATTAATAATCATATATAGTTACTGTTTCCACCATTATGTCCATGAAAATATTGTGGTGTTGAAAAACAAATTACAAAACAGCGCAGAGACGGTAAGTCGTATGTACGCACAAACTGTCATATTGTATTTCATAGGATGAATGTAAGGATAAATACGGTTTTTTTATATTTAAAATATTATATTAGTATATTAGTGATCATGATTTTATTAATTTATAATGATTCATCTAATCAAGATGATGTAGAAGAAGAAAGAGTTTGAGAGAATTGGTAGAAGAGATCACATCTTCCTTGACGTGCCTCCTTTAAATTTCCTCTTAGGGAACTAGAGATGGTATTTTGAGATTTCCAGAACCTCTATAATGTAATTATTTAAGTTTATTAGAGAAATAGGTAGGTACTGTCCAAGCTTGAAGGCTCATAATGGAGTAAAGTGGAGATATAGGAGGTTCAATTTTTTAAGAGATTATAGAGGCATTTTTGGAAATTCTTAATATATTAATTTATTATAAATTTAATTTCAATTAAAAATGGTCCAAAATTTATTTAATTACATGAAAGTATTTTTTGGTTCTAATAACCATAATCCAATAATTTTTAGACGAGTTTTAAATATTTTTTTATCCTTATCATTTTGGTTTAACCCTTATTTTACCTTTCTTAGTATTATCATGTTATTATGTTATTTACACATTATGGGTTAAAGTAATTACCATATCATGACAAAAAAACCAAAAAAAATAGAAACTTTTTAAATATATGGTCTTATATTAACCATTTTTCCAAATAAATTATTTTTAGGAATTTAATATCATTTAATAAACTATTTGTTTTTTCTTTAAGTTATGAATTATGTCATGTTTGGACACTATTAATACATGGATTTTAAAAAAATTAATAATAACCAGATTCCTTTGAAACTAAGGCAGTAAATAAAATTTATTCTGTCAATATCATCCAAGAAATTCATGTATTCCATAAAAAATTAAATTAAATTTATTTTAATATTTATAATATAATTTATTTGAATCCATAGTTATTGGAGAAATCATTGCATCATCTTTGTGTCATAATTAAAAATATTTATTTAATGTCTACAAATTATAAATAAAATATCATGATATATAAAATCATTTTATAGCTATAATAAATATTTATAGTTGAAGATATAAATTATATAACCCCATATAAAAAAAATTTTAGTAAATGATACATTTTTATTATATAATTCACTTTTCTTTAAATTAATTCTTATAAAATGTCACTGTCATATCCAAGTGGCTCTTTGGGGTCCCAAAATCGACTCAATGATTCCCCTAGTTAGAAATATCTCATCTAATGTGATTATTCCATTTGTTAGTGTAGTTTAATATTATTATAATATTATTGTTTACCCTTATTTACCAGATATCCCCTTCAACCAAGGTAAAAAAATAATTACTGAAGTTATTATTCATAATATATAAAAATAAAATGTAAAAATTTATAAAAATTTGGATCTAATGATTCCAAATATGGAAAAAAAATTCAAATTAAAAAAAAATTGATGTCGTTGTAATTAATTTAAAATTAATTTTACGTTGTCAAAACCAAAAAGCGGGTTTTTAAGAAGTAATAACTTTCAAAATATTGATATTTTTTATGTCCAATTTCAATTGGAAATTATTTATAATGAATATTTTTTATTAAATTATAAAAACATAATCCAATTACACTTTAAAATAAATAAATAATATAATATGTCTATATAAATAAAATAGATTAAAAGGAATTTTTGAATTAGAATGCATTATTTTTTAACTATTCATTAACATATGTATTTTATCAAAGAATACCAAAAAGTGGAAATAAGAAAATTTTATGCCCCACTTCCAAATAAGAAGTTTATTTTGTCAAATATAATATATTAAAGTGTCAAAAACAATATTTAAAATGGTTGCGCCATCAAAAGGTGATAAAAATGCATTTTTTTAAAAAATACTTCTTATATCCGAGAAAATGAACTTGTTCTTATATCATGTCTAGAAAATAAATAAGATGAATGTTAATGTTATATAAAATTAAAAATGAGGTTACTTCAACTCAAAATGGTACCTTATATCCCATTAAATAATAATATTTTAATAATTTATCATTTTTTTAGTGAAACTCAGTATGGCGTAAAATACAGGCTACCAAGGAAGATCATTCTTTTGTGTAACACAAGCAGAGAATAGTGTTTCATATAATTCAAGATAATATGGTGTTGCGTATAGTGTAAGATAAAATTGGTGTAGCGTACAATATATTTAATCGATAAAATTAAAAGGATTCTATCTCAAATAATATCTGGGTGTTACACTCATTCCCCCATAAAATGAATATCACCATCAAAAATCATCAGGGTTATAAATGGTTTACTACTTGAAATATTCATTCATGGAAACCCACATCATCAAAAATTAATAATAAAACTTCATTTTAAAAATTATTTTTAGAAACATAATTGTTACCCAAAGTAACTAATCAGTATATTTCCACATAGAAGAACATAAGTGAGAAGTGAAAATATCTATAAAGAAGGGAAATCTAACCATCATGTTCTGAAGGATAGTGATAGAGAATAAAGTTTGTAGATTGTTATAATCCAAAAATACATAAATCTATGATGATTTATGGGAGAATCTTATTCACCGGTTAAATGTCACTAAGATAACATTTTTTTAGGACACTTTCCCTAAAGTTGAAGAGTTTTGAAAGAGTTTAAATACTTACCTGATTTTGGTATAATCTCATAGTTGATCATTACATCAACAATTTCAACATCATATCTTATGTAAATAAACGAATTTGATTTTTTTTTCTTGAAGTGTGAAAATATCATGTGATAAAATGATAGGTAATTCCAACTTTCTCAACAAAAATGTTAGCACATGTAATCAAATATGCATAAGTCCACCAATAGTGAGGTAATACATTAATCTAACAAACATAAAATTGAAAATAACTTATAATATCCAAAAATAGATAACATTTGAATCCTTCCAAAAACTTAAAATATTATACATTAGAAAGAGGTAAACTAAATTCACATAACAATTACCTCCCATATCCCATAACGTAGTTATTTGTTGTCACATTCTAAACATGTAAATTCATTAATCATGTATTCTCTTGAAACATAACATAAATTAATGTAAAACCTTAGTGAAAATGTAATTCTGTCAAAATTAAATCATTCCACACAGTAAAAATAACAAAAACTCCATATATGCAAACCATGATTTCACTTCGTCCCTATATCAATCATGAGGTCATTAACACTATCAAACATCTCATTATGTCCTTATACATTCATGATGCACATATCATGTTCTATCTAAAAATATTCCAATCACTTTTCGTGGTTATTAGTACCATATAATTATGGAAACCCACAATGGACCAATACATAGATATTATAGTATTCCAAAATATAATAAAATATATTCAACAACATTATTTTAAAATCCCATTTAATAAACACTTAATCAATCCACTACTTTTCTGGCATACTCAACATCACCAATAGAGATCTCATGTGATTTTCCTTTTTCATTAGCCTCAAATGTTTTTTTGGCATTGATAATCATCCATAACCCCTAGATTATGGAATTGGTTTCCATGATGCCCCATTTCCTTACACTGGTGACCATGATTTTTGGGAGGTTTACTCTTTGGAGCATTCTGTTTATTCCCATTACATCGGTTGTAAAATGCTCAGTGACCATATTTCACAGACATAAAATATTTATCAGTCCTCTTTAAATAATTTCCTCAATGGTTCCTTCCACACTATGAGCATAAAAAATCTAATCATCTTTTCTCTATAATTTTTGTAGTTTCCTTTCAATTATATTAATCTATAATTGCAATAACCATGAGATGTATTAGAGACATCATTCTCTTTTTTTATAATATGAATACAATGAAGGTATATATTGAAAAATAAGTACTTGAACTCATACTAATCCATGGAGTAAATTTTATTTTGATTCCTCATAATCTTGATAAAATTCCACCACATATTCTCTTTACCTTCCAAGAAATAAGTTCCCAACTTATCCTTTTCACGTTCTAAACAACAGAGAATGAAAAATATCTTTTCAAAGGTACAAATATATTTCTTTGAAACAAGTGTATTAGTAGTTCCACTAAAAATAAGAGGTTGTTCCCTAAAAAAAGATTCAAGAGAATGTTGGTCCCACCTTTGGTCATTTGGGAGCCTAGCAAGATTTCTGGTCATAGAAAAAAGTTTATTTATTTCTGATCCAATAACATTTTGTTTATTGGGAGTATAATCATTGAATTTTTCATCATATCAAGAATTAAGATGATTTATTTGGGTTCCATCCATTATGTAAAAACCACAATGAATAGTGTATGAGGCAAAAATCATTCTGGGAAAACAACATAATCAATGGGGAGTACTTAAAAACTATAACATATTAGGTCTAATACACTGTTATTCATGATTATTATCCTAATTCTAGGAATTTAACCTATATTTATACATAAAATTTGGTACATCCCTCGACATAACTTAGAAATATTTCAAGGGTCTCACTAATGTTTTCCCAGACTAGTTTTCAAAGGTTGAATAAACCTCCACTCTCATTCCAACTTAAATGACCAAACCATGAAGTACATGAACATTACTTTTATTTTGCGGAGTAATTTTTAAAAAAAACAAATATAGGCCCAAAGATCGTATTAGATTAGTGTCTTTGGGAACTCAGATGATATTCTTTTATCCTGGTGAAATATCTTCAACATCTCCCATAAAGATCTTCCCCATTAGTTTTCCTACATAAAACCATTCTGTATATACTGGTGAAAAGAAACATAAAAGGGGTTATCTCAAATTATCATCATGGTTAAAAATTGAGAAAATAAATAAAAGAATAAGCATTAGAATGTAAAAACATGAACATGAAGTTTAAATATCAAAATCACGACACATGAAATAAATTTTGGTAGTTCATAAGGAATAGATCATAATGGAACATTAACCATGAGAAAATAGCATTTTCTTAAAACATGTAATTTTGGAAAACAATGAATAACATATTATGATTTTCTATTGAAGCCAAGGAATTATTACTAACACTATAATAGATGAAAAAGTCAATTACTGAACTGGGATCACATGTCATTCTAACCACGTATTAAAAACCATATTTACTTTATGTTCCCATCATCTCTATCTCATGAGATATAAATCACTACCCAATTCATTGGTTGTATGTTTAGGTCCCACCCATCTCATAATGAAATAATTATTACATGTGATGTAGAAACATAAAGCAATTATCATAGCTTTTCCAAAGAAATCAAATGTGTTTTTTAACACCATTCCAACATAACATAATCTATATAAAATTATATTCCATCATTAAAAAATAAAATAATCATAATAATAGGGATAGAAACATAACCCTATTTAAAGAGAGTCACGTTATGTGGAAAATAGGTTTGATAAACCACTTCAACTCAGTTCTTGGGAAAAATACTCATTCTTCTTCAAAAACTTTTTATTTTCTCAAAATTTTGAGCAAATATAAAAGAAAAGAGTTTAGTTGAAAAATAAAATTATAATATTGTTTGGGAAGATCCATGGAAATTAATCATCAGGAAATCAAAAAATATATATATTTCCGAATAATTTAAAAATACATTCTCCTTGTTATTTTTCTAAAAATGTCAAAAAGTACCTCAAATGGTTAAAAAATAATGATTCCTTTCATACAATGTATTAAAATTAAAAAATGGGTAAAAATTACATTAAACATATCAATAATTTTATTAATCATTTTATGAAAACAATTTTATAAAACATGGTCATGGATGATAACTATATCCCCTGTAAATACTTACATATAAACAATCTCAGATAAAAATGATATTGCAATGTTATCCCTTACCCTAGGTCTGATTTCTTTTTTATGTTTCTGAAACTCCTATATAGTAGGTTTAAAATTATTATTAACTTATAGAATAACCATAATAATATTTATGATATCATATATGATTTACTTGTGACTTTATATTAATTGTTCATTTGACAATTCTATGTTAATGCAACATTTTTGGTAACAATCGTTTTGTTTATCATACATGTTTGGACTTGTTATTCTTGTAATTATTAGATGGATAATGATTTAATTACATCCAGAATATAAAAATGATTTATATAACATATATATTCTATATATTAATATATATATATATATATATATATAATAGATATATAAATGAAATGGAATACATCGTTCATGCAGACGGTAGTTCGTACGTACGCATGAATGCTGTTTTGGTTTCCTTATTGAATTGAATGGATGTAAGTAAATGACACACACACACACACACAGATATATATATATATCTATTATAATTATTATGTCATATATTCCATGATTATTTATTTTTTATACTTTATAATTATTTTGAATAGTTAACGTGGAAAATTAATCTCATCGTGTCGTGGAGACGGTAAGACGTACGTACGCATGAGTGATGATATTGTTTCCACAACTGTAAAATGGTATAGAACTGGATGGTGTATAATATCGTAGAAATAGTATCAGTTTATAATAATAATATATAGTTATTATTTCCACTATTATACTAATACAATTATTGTTCTGGTGAAAAACAGATTTCACCACGGCGTGGATACGGTAAGCTCTACCTACGCATGTGTAGTGATTCTGATTTTAATAGGCTGGATAGATGGTGAAATAAGGTTTTTTAATATTTATAATAACATATCAGTATATTTTTTATATTGATTATATAAATTTATAATTAAACAACAAATTAATTGGATGTATAACAAGAAAAAAAATTGACTGAATCGGTAGATGAGATTACCTCCTCCTCGATGTGACACCTTTAAATTTAATATTATGGCACTAGAGATGGACTTTTGGGAATACCAAAACCTATAAAATATAAATATATATGTTTAGAAGATGTATGGTCTGGTTTTGGCCATGCATGAAGTCTCCAAAAGGAGTGATGAGGAAAGAGAGGAGGTGCCCTTTTATAAGAGTGGAGAGGGTCACTTTTGGAAACTCTCAAAATATTAATTTATTATAAATTTATTTTCAATTTAAAATGGTGAAAACCTTATTTAATTATATGATAAGACTATTTTTTTCTAATTCACATCATCCTATAATTTTTTGACATGTTATTAATATTTTTATATCCTTATATTTTTGGTTTAACCCTTTTTTTACCCTTTTTAATTTAATCGTGATATCATATGACTTACACATTGTGGGATAATTTAATGACCATATCATTCTAAACGACCCAAAAATAGTTATTTATGAAATATTTAGACTTATATTAATCATTTAGTAGAATCTTTTATTTTTTGTAAAATTAATATCATTTAATAAAATATTCTCTGTTTTAAGTTAAAAATTATGTAAAATTTGGACACTATTTAAACTTGACATTTTTAAAAATTAATAACAACGTGATTCCTTCAAACCAAAGGAATTAACTCACTTCTAATATTTAAATATCAACTAAAAAATTCATGGGTAGAAAAAAAATCATATTACATTTTTTTAATATTTATAATATCATTTATTTGAATATATTATTAATGATGTAATCACTGCAACATCATTCTGTCATAATTACATTATTTTTGCAGTGTATAAAAATTATAAATAAAATATCATGATATATGAAATATTTTTAGATTTCTAATTACTATGTATAGTCTATGAGATCAATTATATAACCCCATATCGAAATTGTTTTGGTAAATTTTACATGTTCTTGTTATATTTCCCTTAATTTTAAATTAATTCAAATAAAATATCATTTACACATCCTAGTGTCTCCATGGGGTCACCAAAATTGACCCACATATTCACATTTCAAAAAATATATCATCCAATAGTAGTTAGATATTTTTATGGTAGTTTCATATTATTATAATATTATTATTTTTATCCTTATTTACTAGATTTACCATTTAACAAAGGTAAATAAAATAATTACTGAAGTTAATATACATAATGTCTTAAAATAAAAAACGTAACTATTAACACAATTTGGACCACATGATTTCAAATATAGAATCCATTTTTTCTAATTAAAAACACATATATTTCAGTAAAAAATTTAAAATTATTTCTCGTTGTCAAAACTAGAAAGAGGGTTTTTAAGAATTAATAACTATCAATTGATTAAGATGCATTTATGTCCAATTTCAATGGTAAATTACATAAAATTACCAAAATTTTATTAATGATAAATAATAAATCCAATTAAATTTAAAAAAAACCATAATTTAACTATATAAATATAATAGATAAAAAGGTAGTTTTGATTTAAAATGAAGTTTTTTTCACTAATCATTAAAATATAAATATATTCAAAAAAAATACCAAAACAAATAAATAAGTAAATTTTTATGTCCCACTTCCAAAAAAAGTTTTTATTTTGTCAAATAGAATATATTAAAGTGTTAAAAACTAGATTTAAAAAAGGTGCACCATCAAAGTGCGGTAAAACTATATTTTTTTTTAACAAATACTTATTTTATCTGTGAAAATGAACTTGATCTAATATAATGTCTAAAAAATACATAATATGAATTCTATTCTCATATAAAATACAAAATTTGTTAATTTCTATTCATAAAGGAATGTTTATATCCTATTATATAATAATATTTTAATAAAATATCATCGTTATGTGAAAATCAGAATGGCGTACAATGCAAGCTATCACGGAAGGTCTCACTTGCCTTTAACACAATCCAAGAATTGTGGTGTTCATACATAAAGATAATATGGTGCTTCATATACCACTATCTAGTATTAGTGTAGCATAAAACACAAGACATCAAGGAAATTAAAAAGAATCCATCTCATAAAATATCAGGGTGTTACATGCAATGACACCGGTTTCCCATATATCATACCTTCATTTTTAGAAGTCCATATTATGTGACACATAGTTGCAATAGTTGTTAATATGAGATTATGTATCCATGCACTTGGATCCCTTCATGAAATGTGAACCAAAAGCTCTTCAATAGACCTATAACTATTCAAAACAGAATTAAAACTTGATCCAAAATAACACAAAAGTTGATGCGCATAGTTGTCTTGAAGGAAAACATGTTTTAAAATATCATAAGCGGCTGAGAAAAGGTGAAACGTTCATACAATAACTTGTCTTGTATTCCTTAAATTATCATGAGTAGTAAGGCGATTCTCATTTATTTTCCATAGTAGCAGGAACCATGAAGGAGGAATAATGGAAATAATAAAATTGAGGATCCATGTAGGTGTCCGTGTGTGGCCCCCAAATTGAAAATTATCTAAATCCCTATTATTGTACATCTCATTACTACTTGGATTCCATATCCAGGTAACATAATAAATTAATGGATAAATTTTATTCTTATGATGGGCATGAGGCGTGATAATGTCCATCATTGTTTGATGTTGATTAAGAAATTTTGCTATCATCATTTTGGACATGTTGGGAGGAACAGTTCCATTACAGAGTGGGGAGTCCAACAAGGGAGTGGTAAAAGAAAATAAGATTATATTCCCTAGTAACTCAATATTTTTAATTCCTCATAATGTAAGTGAATATGTACCAATGAGATGTTCAATTAGAGGAGGAAAGTTAATGATAATAACCATTAAGAATATTTATCCTGAAATAAAAAGATAACAAATCAATAGAAGATTTATCATAAGTGAGAGAGTTCCAAGTGAATTTATTAACATGTCTATCATTGATAGACCTCAGGTCATGCTTACCAAGGCCTCCATTCTTAATGGGTTTGATGTAGTCCTTCTCTGAAACTATGATCCACATCATTTCACTCATAGATGCAATCCATATGAAATTTATCATCATTTTCCGCATATCACTAAGATTACCACTTAGCCATCTATAAATTGAGAAATAGTACAAAATAATTGATGTAATCAAAAAATTTATGAGATAAACCCTCCTAGTCTGAGACATTTCTTTACCCTTAAACTTGTCTATTGGTTCGTAATCCTAGAACATATATCCTCTATATATTTCTTGTGAATCATTCCATAGAATAAAATAATGCCAATAAAAACAAATGGTAGAGACCCCTTTAGAACACCATGATTCCGGATGATTCTATTTTTCATGACAACAGTTATCCCATTCCCAAAAATAATAAAGGATGTATTCTAGCTAATTTATTTGACTATCCGCTACGTCATAATATTGAAAAAAGGCTCTGATTTCAGATATGGTTCCCTGTGATGCTTTCCCAAAAAAAGGATGTCATCAATGTATAAAATTTGGGAGGGGACAGGTTTGTCCCTATCATCTTTATTCGATATGAAAATTCCATCATAGGATAACTCATAAAAGAATCTTCTTATATACGCTTCAAAAATGGAAAAGGGAATCCTAGAATGAGGATCCCCTTGACAGACACCTCTAGTACATTTGATCTAACCACTTATTGATCCATTAATTAAAATGGACGGCCATGGAGAATAATGGATGCAAGTCACAATCTTGAAAAAAAGTTTAGAAAATATAAACCTTCCCATAACTTCAATTCGGAAGCTCCAATTCAAATTATCTAAGTCATTGGAGATGTAAATTTTGAGGGAAAAATTCCCAAGCATGGATTCCTTCTTTATAAAATTGATAATCTCCGATGTAGTGAAGAGAAAATTTTGAATGGATTGTCCATGTACAATACCGAACTAATTTGAGGAGATATGCTCACCAATGAGGCCTCCCAATCTTGCATAATAATTTTTCTAATTATTTTAGGAATGGTACTCCCAATAGCCACTAGTCTAAATTCCATCATATGAATATCATTTTTTTTCTTTGGAATTAAGGTAATGAAATTCAAATTTATCCCATAGGGAATGTGAGCACGAGTAAAAAAAATCATTCATTTCATTATCCAAATCATCATGCAGGATGTCCCAATAAAACAAGAAAAATGTTATCCAAAATCCATCAAGACCATCCACACATTCAATATTAATATAGAATAGTTCCTTCTTAATTTCATCCCACAAGGGGACTTTGTCAGGGCATCATTATGATACTCATCAATGAATTGAGAGATATTTTTTACCATCTCATCATTGTTGTCTGGTCCACAACTAGAGTTGATACCAGTATAATAATCCACACATGAATTTGAAATTTATCTCTTAGATGTATATAAGCATCCCTCAATATTAATCTCCATTATTCCATCCTTGGTCCTTTTATCTTGATGTAACCTATGAAATAATTTTGTGTTCCTGTCTCTGTCCACCATCCATTTAATGTGCAGGTTATTTCCATCATGTATCTCCCTAATTGTAAGGAGATCATCCATCCTTTGAATATCTTGAATATTTCCCTCTGAGGTTTGTTTAGGTGATGATTCCTTAACTCTCAGTAAGGAAGATTCTCCACAGCAACATTAATATCATGGTCAATAGCAGGAAAAGTCCTTTCTCTCCATTCCTTCAATTGTCTTTTCGCATTTCACATTTTCTCAGAAAATACATACAATAGCCATTTATGAATATTAATATTCCAAGCTTCCTCAATGACTTCCCTGCATCCAAGAATCACAAGAAATCCATTTTTAAAACACAAAGGAAGAAGGGAAGACCTTGTCATATGGGCGTACAATTCTATAAATATAGCGTTATAATCTAAATGATTATTTGGGAGAGTTTTCTCAAAGATGGAAAAGTTGGATCCCTCGCCATCATTTTGAATAAATCATCTATCAAGTTTACATGAATAAATTATATTCAATCTTTACCTAATCCAGGTAAAATTAGCATCTGCAATAGGCACCTTAGAGAGGTGACACTTATAAATAAAAGAGGAAAATTATGTATCATCCATACGTTTGATGTTCCACCGAGTTTACTCTTTTGGACTAAGGATATCATTAAAGTCACCCATTATCGCCCATCTAGGAATGACATAAGTATATAAGATTGTATTCTCCATCTAATATTCCCTCCTTCCAGTATATGCAGTGGAGGAATAAAAAAAATGTGACCTCAATGTTGTATGCCTAATCAAGACATGATATGGAGATCCACTATGATTTATTTGTGAATTATGAAATATAAATAATCAAGTGGTTAAGAACCTATATATGGTCAAAAAATTTGTTGTTAATGTTCTAAGACACAAAACTAAACCCAATTCAATTCCAATTTAAAAACCTCCAAGTTCCAAATTTCATTTTTGGTTCCGCAATTCCTATTAGAGAGAGTTAGTAGAGAAAATTACATTGTCTAAAGGGATTTGGTTATGGAATAATTCCAAAGACAATGAATATTTGGGAATATTATATTCATTGGGGAATAGTCTGGGTCCGTTTAAGAGGTATTTCGTTTTTTTGTAATGCATTGTCCTTTTCCATTCTATCCATTTTCCTTTTTCTTTTTTTATTTAGGAGTTGTATCCTAATACCCTTTACGTATAGCCAGTTCTAGTGTCGAAGCAGAAACACTAGAATTTGTTTCAATATCATTGGGATGGTCATCATTGGGTGAGTCATTCTCAGGGTAATAATCCCAAATATTAGACCATAAGATACCATTAAAAGGGGTAAATATTTTCCTAGACTGGAAATAAATAGGACAAGATGTCAGTTGGGAAGTGATTCAGGGAAACCGTGGAGGGTTGGGTCCTTGATAAATAACTATAAGATCAGTAGGTGTAGCATAGGTACTGGCCACAACAGGTACGCAGACCCCATCATCAATCCGAGCATAAACTAGCAAATTCTTCTCCAAAAATAATTGCATCACCACCTATAAAAGTATCATTTCACACTCCTTGGTCCTTTAAGAACTGATCACATGAAGGAGTGGATCCCCCAAATTTTTCCTTCCATACCTCATCACGTGTAGGATTAGAAAACATTCTTGAAGCCCCAAGGATGCCCTAATGTCTTGGAAATATATTGATTGTAGCATGTCTGTCACAATTAACACCATCCAGAACACCCACCTGATTAGAGTTTGGAACTTGAATATCATAAGTATCATAATATGAAAAATTTCACATAACATGTATCATGAGACACCATATTTAGAACTAGGGATATGACATTTAAACAAGGATAAGTGGTTCCAATTATTATATTGTTTTATTTTCAATCAAAAAAAACCAAAATACTCTCTCTAGTCTCATTGGGTGGCACTAACAATAGCCATGGTATAAACTAAACTACGTGATGTTGGCCAGTGAAAAATCATTATAATCGTATCATTATGATCTTGATTTCAAGAGGATAATATCAACTCAAGGAATAGGTTAGAGATAATTTAGACATGAATGGAATGATGTATGTTCATGGGGTAAAAGAAATTTAAGAAGGGTTTGGGAAACATGATTTCACACAATAATTTATTAAATATACTCTCTTGTTTAAGAGATAAAACAAAAGATTTCTTGAGTACATGATCATATGAATGGGATGTATATCCCAATGTAAACAGGTGTCCATACCGTTGATGATAATGTACTTGATGATTATTTTAAGAACTTGTGCATAGAGAAAACTATTTCTTCCCCAAATCGTTTCATAACTAATAGAAAAAATGACAATAGCTTGATTTTTTATGGGGCCAATTATAGGTACCCAAAATAATTTTTTCTCGATTTTACACTCAAACTATTTCCTTTGAAAATAAAGGGAAGGTTTTGTAGGAGAAGACTTGGATTTTTCTCATATTTCCTTTTCTATATTTTTAAAATAATAATTCTTAGTATCTTTTTAGTTTCAATCATAACTTGTTTATGTATTAAATGGGATGATCAATAGTTGTTAGGAAATCAAGTTTTTCTCATACTGCCTATAACACCACATGATTTCATGGTATGTGTCCACTTTAATAAATTCAATTAATTAAATAGATTACATTTCCCAAAATATTATTTCATAATTTATAAATAAAATAAAATTAGATAGAGAACACAAAATAAATTCAATAATGAATAATTAATAAAATATGAGGTGTTTTCTAGAAATTAAGGATCGTATACCAATTCAATAGTAACTTAACCATGGGAATAATAATGTGACACTTGGGAATAGTAATTTAGCCAGTGGAATAGTAAATTCCCTAAATGAAGGAATAATTACAATTTAGGCATCTTATAAATGGAAAAAATGATATTATTATATCATATTATTTATAAATATAAATTTTTAAAATGATAAATAAAGTTTCGGTATATTTATAAAACAAGAAAGTTTTTTTAAAATATTATAATTAATATAATGACATAAAATAAAATTTATATTCATAAAATTTAATAAGAAATTAAGTGGAGCCAATTATTAGACTGTTTTTTCCAATAAAAACCCCTAACAAACTCTCAGTAGTTTCATTGGGTGGAACTCACAATAGCCAGAGAGTAAAATAATCTATGTGATGTTGGCCAGTGAAAAATATCTATAAGCATGTCATTATGCTCCTGATTTCACACATTGATACCAATGGTTTCCCATGATATTTATAAATGAGGTGAGGAATAACATTATGGTATCACAATATAGTATAAAATAAATTCACCATTTAATTGAAACATGTCACCTCCATTCCCCCTTTATGAAACTTCCCCTTTCATCAATTACATTCAATAATAATTCATTTGTATAAAATTATCTTCATAATCAAGAATATCACAACCATAGGGCAAATCGATTCAATTGTGCAATTGGACAGAATGAAGAACTTATATTCACCTTCAAAAGTATAACTTTATTATATTAAAGAATATTAATTTGTAAAATAACTTTTGAATAAAACCAAAAAGTGTAATACCATTGAAATCAATCATGGAAATTATATAAAATCCAATAAACAATTCAATAACAGAAAATCCGAGTCACTATAAATATACGAAGACATAATACATTTACTTAGACCAAGAACACCCTTTCAAAAATATGAAAATTTATAAACCATGTAAAACACAACATTATAAATTTTTTTATTTTAAGAACTCATGTATGTCATTTATTTTAGAGAAAGCCCTTATTAACATTTTATCAAAACTGTGGCGTGCACAAAATTATTCATGCAATGAAAGGACACATAAATTATGAAATTTCTACTTTATTTTAGAAGTAAATAATGGAAAACATCAGTGATATTTGTTAAAGAAACAATTAATATCTTATATTACATTCACATCACTGATATAAAATTACAAAGAGACAAAAATCAATGGAACTTTCAAATAAATGGAAGGGTGTGTAGGAACATGTTTCAATAAATAATTCACACTTAAATTGATATATAATAGATGATTAATTCATGATAGGAGCTTCAAAATACCTAGAAAACAGGAACCCTAATTTTAGAAAACTTTATATATGAATTTTAGCCACTATATCGATTAGGTTTGTATAATAGGGTCATAATATAGAGGTGATTAGGATTAAGAGGAAGGAGAGTAAGGAAGATTCTTTAACATAATGATTTGGATGATTTACCACTATGAAATCGCTATGATTCTTCTATTGGGGGATATGAGGATATCCAGAGATAGAGGAGATTCTAAGGAATTTTAATGGGCATGGATAATCCAAATGAAGATACTAATAAATAAAATGTATAATGTTAATTTCAAATATTAAATTTTTCTAGGAGAATTTCATGTTTTTGAGACATGGTTTTGGAAACCATGCACCAACCATGTGGTGACCACTCAGATGGAACTCACCATATTTAATAGTCATAAGTGGGAATAATACTAACAGTTCACTAATCAAGTTTCCATATCTTACATTATATACATTGGTACATGTTTTGGGTAATCTTATGCAAACCATTCATATTACACTAGAAAAATAATTCAACCATTTCATATCTTGGGTGAACGGTTTGTACTATCCCTATACTAAGTGTGAACTCAATTATAATTCACTAATTTATTTACATATCAAACCCTTGACTCCCAAAGTTTATTAAAAAATAAAAAATTAAACTAATCAAAATAAATATATACCAGTGACCTGAGGGTGTCATAATTTTACACATCATGCCTCTCTCAACTCCAAGAAAGTAATTGAAACTTTAAAAATAAAGAATTAAATAATAAAATAATAAAAATTAAATCATTATACCTCATGATTATTTATCTTATTAATTCATATTACACTTTCTGATGGTTTTCATTCCATGCTAGCATATTTTGGTTGTTTTGGGTCTCATACTACAATACCTATTTATAAATGTAGACAACCTCATGAGGCCCTAGGGAGGTTGTGATTTATCATTTTAACGTATGAGATGATGGGAGGTCAATTAATACCTTAAGGGGTATTATTTACTAGTATAGGACTCTCTTATAGATTTAATACATGCTCCTAAAATCCTTACTAGTAACAATACTAGTGAAATTGATTGACTGAAAATGTCCCTCTAACAGGACACATGTGCATGTGGATTATATTTTATCTCAGTTGATCAAGTATCTATCCAATTTATTGTTTAAATTCATATAGGTAGGAAGTAATAATTTTTTCTTTATTTTGGGACAAGTCTAAAGGGAAATGAGATGGTTGGTGTGGTGTTGTTTGGTTGAATCCCATGAAAGGGGGTTCATATGTGTCAATGTGAAGGGAATTTGAATCCATATAGCTCAGAACTATTTAAAAAAGAATTCTTATAAAATTAAAGGTTATTTTAAAATTACCAATGTAGTTATTTTTAAGGTCAAGTATACATGACTGTTACTAATTAATTTAATGTCATGTGGAGTTGTAAACTGGTTGAAAGTTTCAAAGTAGCGATTATTGAACCATTTATGCACGAGCATAACTTTATTGATTAAAATTGCATATAATTTATGTTAATTAATTTTATAAATAAATATGATAATAATGGATTATGTTTTTGTGAACATTATGAGGAGTATCAATTCTCAAAGAATTTCAAGAATCCAAGAGGATTCCCTCAACTCAGAATTTGAGGGAAATTATATCAGTATCATAAATCAAGGAATGTGAGTAAATAAAGAGGAGTGTCTAAAAATAATAATATGTTGATACCAATAGAATAATATTGAATAATGGATATGAATAAACACAGATGATAATATTGACTCAAGGTATATGGGGAAACAAAGAATAAAAAATGACTTAAGGCATATGAGGAAGTCAACCTGAGAATATTGCCATAATGATTATTATGAATCTAGGAAATGAATCTCAAATTAATGTATTATATGAGAAAAAAAATTCAGTTATAATTATTGAAACCCAAATCCTACTTTACTTGAATCGTACGGTTTTCGTTGTCAATCATAAATTTTTATAGGGGTTAGTGATAAAATTATAGTGATCTGGCTAAACGCTCATGGTCATAGTCCATAACTGATTCCACCAATAGTTAAATGTGTGAATCTTATATTATATATAACATTGGGTGGGAAGGGTTCCCAACTAGGCGGACTGGATGAAATGTGATCCTAATTAAGAATCCTTGGATAAGTGGTGCTCAGGTTGTGGGTGACCCATGTGTACGCCGCCTTGATACGTTGATGTTTAGATGATTAGAAAACAATTGGTTCGAATATAGCTACGTAACCTAGTTTTATGATAACCTAGTTAGGAGATCTAGGTAAAATGGGAACCTAGTTAGGAAGCATGGGTGAATTCCGTTCCCACGTAAGAGCCTTGGGAGATGTGGAGCTAAAGTATATGGCAATCCAAGTGTTTGGAACCTATGTACTTCAGTGCCTATGTTATTAGTCCTCAAATATGTGACATGGGTGAGTACAAAACAGGGAATATAAAATAAAAAAATCTTCACATGGGAAACAGTTCTACAAGAAATGGGTTCCTCTGTAAGAGGTGTATGAAAATTAGTTCCCTAAAATTTGACACCTTAGGTGTTTATCACCTTTGCATTTCAGTTTCCATGTGGTTCGTTCTCATGTAACTTCATTGATCAAAATATTGGATTCTTGGTGTTTGATACCCTAATTCTGTGTATCTTTTTTTTATCACCCAATAATCCAACAAACACGTGGAAGGACACTTAATTGGTCATAGCCTAGGCGTTTGGTCCTCCAATGGTGTCGGGAAAAGTTCTTCAATACCCAAGAAGGTGATGGAAAAGTGGTGATATGTTTAATAGGTCATAAATATCTATAAAAATATCATAAGAATATTATTGAAAATGAATTCCCTCTCTGTAGGTTTTAATTGAATAAACATTGGATGGGGTCCATGGAATACTTGGGAATATTTACATCACCTTTATGTACTCGGGTGCTCTTGGTCTATCATCCAATAAAATTTTTCCACACATGATATCAAAATGGGGTATGTGGTTAATATTATATTAATTACAAATAATAGGTACGTATAACCACTTATGGTACCCACATATCTATTTTAGTGTTTTCACAGTTTGCTCCTGACATCATCATGTTGTATTGATAGCATTTCCAGACATGTTAATGTATATGAACATGAATTGGGCCAAGAATTTCAATGTGCACATGGAATAGAATTACTGTTTTGTTATTCATGTAAGTGATTTATTGTTATGGAACATATGGAACTATGTGTGGGCATTGATATCAAATACACTCCATCGTAAAATTATAACAACAAACGTTCAAAAAAATTTATCTGTATTTATGTTTTTTATCCATAACCTATCAAATTGGATGATGTAAAATAAAATACGACAAAAAATGTTTAAATTACCCATATCAGATTTTTTACATATCAAAAATAAGATTTTAGGTGTTCTTAAAATGTATCTAAATAATAGATAAATCTTTTCTCTATCAAGGGAAACAACCCACAACCAACATAAGGTGGAAGGTTCTCACCACCAAGTCGCTATATTGGGTGAATTGGTGGATATTATACAATAATCTATATATTATAAGTAATATGATAAATTTAGATCATATTTTCAAATTCCTTATTGAGTATGACAAACCTTCATCTTCTACTCCACTATTGTCATTTGAGTGTGCCTCATATTATGGTCATCATTAAAAGGTGTGTGGGTGAAAATTTTGGGTTCAAAAAAAAACATAATCACTTCCATTGAATTTTATTCATTCAAAATGAAAACATAATAATCATATTATTAAAGATTAATTTTAGGTATTTCTTGAATATCATGTAGGTTCTTAGATTTTTTACATCAAAATATGTTTTACAAGAGGATGATCTCACCTCAAGTATTTTTGGATTTCTAGGAAGAGAATCTCAACTAAGGGATTTCATTTTACCATGAGGGGGGTATTAAGTTAATAATTATACCTTTCCTTGAAGATTATCTCTGATAAATTATTTTATATTTCTGTGTGGGTGATCTAAACTCGGGTTTTGTATATTAGTTATGGAAGATCCTAAATCAAGAATTTTTTATTTTCTATAGTAGGATCTCAAATAAAGGGTTTTGTATTTCCATGAAGAGGATTTAAACTCATGTATTTTGTGATACCATGATAATGATATCAAATCAATAATTTTATTTCCACTAGGAATATATTGATTCAAGTATTTTACATTTTTATAATGAGGATCTTGAATCAAATATATTTCATTTTCATAATGATTAATGGACTAAATTCTTTTTTATTTCCTTGATATGGTTATTAACCGAAGAATTTTATAGTACTATAAAGAGGATGTTGACTCAAGGATTTTGATTCACTAAGATGTATAATAAATTTGAGAAATTGGATATCCTATTGTGTTGTCAATATATGAAAAGCTTCTTTGATTGGATGGTCAAAATAAAATAATGGTGTAAGGAAGTGAATGAAGGTTAAATTTATTACTGGATCTGAAAAAAGAGAACCAGATGTCACTATGTATCTAGTTAAAATATGAATCAATACAGAAATACTTAGTAATAGAATATTTTTCATTATAATATTGGATCAAAACCAAAATAATATCTATGTGTATACCTAGGATATGATATTTGGGATCCATTATAAGGTGTCCCAGTGTATGTAGGATTTAGAAAACCCTATGTGAATGTGGAGACGATACAATAGTATAGTATGGATGAGAGTGAAATCTATAGTTGTGTCTGGGATGAGTGATATATACAACACTATTCATCTTATTAAAATAAAAATGAAAAAACACATTGTTCAAAGAGGAGAGGATTTGGGAATATAGTGTTTGTGCATAGGGTAAAATATAATTGTTTCATTATAGTGATGAGTTATTGGAGAAAAACCAACATGAACTAGTTAACCTATATACTATGAACTCTTAAATAGATCTAGATCTTATATAAATGAATTATATTATATAGGATATTCAAATATAATAATTTAGATATCATGAAGGATAAATCATTTTTTCATGTAGTATAAGGTTGTTTGATTAGGACAATGTACCCAATGGTAAGTTTCCTAGAAGAAAATATCATCTTAAGGAGTTGGGGTCTCTAATATTAGTATATCAACTCAACTAATTTGGGTTACTGTGAATAGAATCTCAAATTCATGATGTTAGGTTTCTAAGAGGAGTATCTAAACTCATTGAATTTTTATTCTTTAATGAAAATTCATTCCCATATATGAAAGAGTGTAAAAATATAATGACATAATCTATATTGAAAATGGTTATGGCTCATTAATATGTATCATTGATAGTATTTGAATCCATTTGAATAATTGGGTTATAGAATATGTAAATAATAATTAATTAATTTTCGACTTAGTTGAAAATAGAGGCAAATGGGAATAGGTTAACAGTTTTTATTTTTGATTATACCACCACAAAAGCATGAAATAATGCATTGGGTTAGAGGATTCTCTCCTCAGGAAGAAAACATCCCTCTAGTTTGAATCCTGTATACATGGCACAAATCTCATTTCCATGTAGAGGGGTATTTTTAAGAATCAAATACACTCATAAATAATTTTTATGAAATACTTGATTGATAGGAGATATGATCATGGTTTTCTAAATTCCAAGAGGAGATTATCAACTCAAGGTATAGGTTAGTGATAATTTCAGTGTGAAAGGTATGATGTATGTTCATAGGTGAAAATATATTCAAGAAGGGTTTCGAAAGAATGATTTTCACACTATAATTTATTAAGCATTTTCTCTTGTTTATGACAAAAAAACAAAAAATTAATTGAGTACATGATCATATGAAAGGGATGGATATCCTAATGTAAACAGGTGGTCAAACCATGGATGATAATATACTTGAGAATTTTTTTAATCACATGTGCATTAGTAAAATTATTTCTTCCCCAAATTATATCTAAACTAATTTGAAAAATTACCATAGATTGATTTTTTCTAGGGCCAATGTTTGGTCCCAAATTACATTATGTCTTTTCATTTTTACAATAAAACTATTTCCTAAGATAAAGATGGGAAGATTTAGTCGGAGAAGACTCAGATTTTTCTCATGTTTCCCTTCATAAAATTTTAACCAAACAATGCATTGTATATTGTATGTTTCTAACCTAACTATTATACGCTATAAAAGAGACGATAATTAGTGGTTAGGAACTCAGGTTTTTCTCATTCTACCTATAACACTGCAAGATTTCACGGAATGTGTCCACTTCAATAAATTAAACTTATTAAATAAATTAAATTGCACAAAAAATTATTTCATATTTTATAAATCAAATAAAATCACACAGAGTGAGAAAAATAAACTCTATAATGATTAATTAATGAAATATTAGATGTTTTCTATAATTTAATGATCATATATTAAGGAAATAGTAATTTATTTTTTAGAATAGTAATTTGACACTTGGGAAAAGTAATTCAAACAGTGGAATAGTAACATAACCAATGAAAGCATAAATAAAATTTAGGCATCATATAAATGGAAAAATTATATTATTATATCATAATATACATAAATAAAAAAATTTAAAATGATAAATAAAGTGTTGGTATATTAATAAAACATAAATGTTTATTTAAAATATCATAATTAATATAATGTCTTAAAAAAATTTAATTACACAAAATATAATTAAAAATTAATATATTGTTTTCTTATGATTATATTATAAAACTATGATCCCATAATTAATTTTTGAATGTGTTACAAAATCAGTTATAATATTAAAATTGGTATTTTTGGAGTAAATAATTATTTTAATTAAAGATAATGTTTCTCATATTTAGAAAATTATTTTCATAAAATGGATTTTATTTTTTAATTCTACAAGTCAAAACATTCTTCAAGTTAATATTCATTGTTTTTTAAAATAGATGATTTTTTTGTGAAGAGTGAAATACTGTAATTTGCGGTATAAGCTAAATAAATAAATTATTGAGTAGTAGATGATTAATTAATGATGTAAAGACCACTGGTTAAAGATCAAATGCACCAATTAATATATTTAATCCCAATAATGATCACTATTTATGGTATTTATCCAAAATAATAAAATAGTGAATAAAATAATCAAACAACACCAAAATCCTTCACTATAAATACCACCCTTTTCCACCCCTTTTCCTCACACTTACAATGAATTTATGCTTTCTTAAGTTCTTCATATTTACTCTCTCAAAACTCTACCCAACATTCTAGTATTTCAGGTCTCATCAAAATACCATTTTCGGGTCTCTTAAGGAGGTTCTCAAGGAGAAGAATTCAAGAGGTAAATCCTTTTTTGTTCTCATTCAATTTCATTATATTTCTTCATTTTATATTATATCCTTACCTATTGTTAAAAAAATTGTATTATAATTCCATTATATTATATATACTATCATGCTATTATGATAAAGTAATATTCAACATCAAAACCCTTAAATTCTCCCTTTTATTCTAAAAATGAAAACATCGTCAATGAGGTGCTGATTTACCTCCATTGTGGATGATGTTTTTTGGATTTTCAATTTCTCATTTAAGGATGGTCCTAAAACCATTTCAATTGATATAAACGATTATAATATATGTATCGGATCTTTCTTAATGTAATGTAACTAGTACATATGAATAATATTATTTAAGAAAATAAAACTAGTTCATGATGATCGAAAAAACACCATAATAATCACGATTATCACTAACTTTTTATCTAATGATTTATCCTCATACTATATAAAAGAATGAAATATATAACAATTTAATATTATAGAAGTTCATTAGTTACATTTAATTTCAATTCGTTAAAAATATTATAATTGTACATGATTTTTTCACACATAAATACAAGTAAAATAGTCAAGAAAAATAAGGAAACAAATGTTACCAAACGATAAAATTGCAGCTTAATACTAATCAATAAAAGGAATAAATGAACTTAATAAAATTATAATAAATCAAAAATATATATATGTGGTTATAAATTAATTAATTAATGGATTTAATCTAATTATCCAGGACATCATGATCAAGTGAAGAATGCATTCAGACAAAAGGTATTGAACATCTTCACAATTTCCATTTAATTGAGACTTACTTGGTATTGTGACACTAATAATTTATATGTTGTGTATCTACGGCCCCTTTGATATAATATATTATTTGAAATTATACTTCATTTAAATATCTTTATTCTTATTTCATGTATAAGATTATTTTCATAGTCGTATATCATTTTACATTTGTTTTTTATATTGAATGGGGTTGAAACTGGAGAAATATTGATGAATATTTATCCACTACCAAATATAAATATTGACAAGGAATATTTTTTTTAATTAAATCCATTAATGAGAACTATATGGAATTTTAGTGATGGACGGGGCCCGTTATATCCCCTCGATGCATCGATGGGTCTCCTGAGACAAAAAAAATTGTGACAAACCATTCATGTTTGTTTCTTATGCATAATAAAATTGGTATTTATGCATAGGCACAAACCACCTCGATGATATGATGGATTATATGGAAGATACCGGACATCCAACAATTAATCAATTTTTTCATTCATCATTCATTTATCATTATCCACACGATTTTCACTCTGAAAAAAATATATGAATGCATTTTGATTCTTATTGTATTGATGTCATGTGTTTTTCAGTTTTTCACCATTCCATAATGATTATGATTAAGTAATTATGATTCACTAATTAGTTATTCTAGTTTATAGTATATATAACCCTTACTTATCATTTGATCTAAAACTTTTTTTTCATTACCTAGTTTTTTAAGATGAAATAATTGAATTAGTGAAAATAAGGAAGTTTATTTTCCTTTATTACATCTATGTTTATTTATTCAATGTAATAACGGAACCATGTATGTATCTAGTTTCATCAAGAATAATAATCTTATTGATCCTTTTGATGCGATCTCTTGTATCTATTCTAATATAATAAAACAACCACTAACTCTAGGAAACTGGGGATGGGGCTGCTACAGTTGGTATTAGAGGAAGATTGGTAGAAACCTTGGGAACTAGAATCATAAAACATATTTTAGGGAACATAATCCCAAGATATACATTGAGGATAAGCATATAATAACATCATATAATTTTTTTAAGGTAGATATTATGTGGGTCCACATACAAATACATCCCTATCTAGATACTATATATAGATGTGGTTCTAGAAGGGATTGGGCTGGGGTAAAAAATCTAACAAGGGTTCTCGGGAATGTATTTGGGTAACCTGGTACATGAAAATAGACTTTACTATTCCCCTACATTGATTCTCCAAGGGGATATTCTTTTGATAATTCATATTTTATTTAAAAACCATAAGGATTGGATTTAAAATTAATTAAACCATATTTATGATTATGATATTAGCTATGTTATTTATGTTAAGTGTTTTTATAGATCAAAATTAGGCATTATGATTCAAAAACTAATTTAGTGTTTGCTATTATTTTTTAAAAGGTGCATAATTGATGGAAATGAACAAATATCCTCACATAATGTTGGTATTTCTCTATTGATCAATTCAACATGGATATTGTTAGAGCTGAGAAACTCGTGACCATATTAGGAAATATTAATCTTATTATAAAAAATAACAATACTACACCGATGTTGTATCATTTATTATAGTAGAATCCCAAATCTTATAGTGAGAGTAATAATACCGTGGTGGTTGAGAAGTGGATCGAGTCCCTTGAAAAGATATTTTTGGCATTGGGATGTAATTAAAATGAATAGGTAGTACTGGTAGTATATTGTATCAATGGAGATGATGATGAATGGTGGTCATTGATCCAAAATCCTCTGGTGGAAGCTGAAATAGAATTCAAGGAAGGAATAACTTTTATAGAAACATTTTTTGACAAATACTTCCCAAATGAGAAAGGAACTGAAATTAAGAGAACATTACTTATCATAACGAAAATAGAATAAGAGAGTGTTATAGGGTTTGGGGATACCATTACAAGACTAGCAAGTTATTTTTTAGATTGTACACATGATTTGGAAGACAATATTAATCATTTATTTGATGATTTTAAACTATTTCATTGAAGGGAACTATATTCTCAAACAATTTCATCATATGATGAAATTGTATCAAGTGACATCACGAAATTGATGGAATTCGGTATATCAAATGTGTTCAAGGAATGTCAAGATAAAAATATAAATTATTATAATCATGAAAAAGTAGAAACATCAAATAAGAGGATTGGAGTGAAGAAATTCCAATTATGTGAAAATTGTGGAATGAATTGTCAAGGTAAATGCATGAAAGGCATGGGATTTCGTTCTATGTGTAGAGAAAATGGTCATTGAGCTATTTAATATAAGGTAAATAAACAAATCAATTATGTTAACCACATCAAATATAATTAAATGGTGTATTATTCAAATCAATGTCCCAAACATCAGGAGTATCTACCATAGAGGAGGCCAATGAGAGATATCCTTGAATATGTAATTAGCACAACTGACATAGAAATACCCAATGATATTGAAGAAGGTATATTAATCCTATCATCAAATATATCAAATGATTTTGTTTATTCTAGGTCATTAAAGAATTTTTTATCTACCAATTTTTTCCAGAAAATAAAAAAAATTCCATTTTGATTTAACAAATAACATATCAGTCAAAACTCTTAAGGGAAGTATCATTGAAAAATGTATCTTTCAGTCCCTTTTATGAAACATTAACATGATTTAGTTACTAAACATATAATAATAATCATGATTTACTTTTATATAATCATCAATGTGGACTGAATTTCAAAATATGATGTGAAAATTTATTACAATGGGAAGGATATTACGATCTGTGAGGAAGATGATAAATACCTTATCTTTAGAGAAAAAACCTCAATGTCAGATTCTTATCTATATCCACTAATAAAAGATTTTCTTAACTAAATTCTTAGGGTGGAATAGAAAAAAACATCTAGGGATGAGTAAATATATATACGAATTAAATATGATCCAATTAAGAATGAATACATTGATTTATTTCTTGAGGAATTAACTAGGAAAAACCCACACCGTGATGTTGAATTTACCATTGATCTAATCACAAATTTAATATCTATATCAAATACTACTTATAGAATGGAAACTATAGAATTAGTGGACTATAAAAGAATACTAGATTATTTATGTAATAAGGAATATATTTTCCCTAGTGTTTCTCCATGGGGATCCCATGATCTCTTTGTGATGATGAAAAATGGATCCTTGTGGTTTTTAGTGACTATAAAAAAATAAATGATATTATAATAAAGGAAAAGTATCATTTTCCTCATGTTGATTATTTATTTGATCAAATCCATGGAGCTCAATATTTATCTAAGACTTAAATTCATTCTAGATATCATCAATTGCATGTGAGGATGGAATACATCCCTAAGACATTATTTCAAATTAGGTATAAACATTATGAGTTTATAGTAATACCATTTAGACTGAATAATGCAACTTCTATTTTTATAGATATGATGGATAGAGTCATCAATGAATATCTTGATTATTTTTTATGGTATTTATTAATTATATCATGATGTATTTAAAAGGTTATTATGATTATGATAAACACTTCTATATTGTTATGTATACTATTACATAAAAAGTTATATGGGATTTTTTGAAAGTGTCAATTTTGGCTTCAAAAAATTTCCTTTCATCACCATATTTTATTTGTGGGTGGAATATTATTTGATCATATAAATACATTGAAAATAAAAGAACAAACTATACTGCCAAAAATAATCGATGTATGTAGTTTTATTGTTTAATAGGTTATTATTTGTATTTCAGCCAAAAAATTTCCTGATTGGATAACCCAATAACCAAGCTTTCATGGTAAGGGTTTCTGTTTGTAGGGAAAACATAATGTACAAATTGTTTTAGACAATTTAAGAGAATATCGGTCAATGATCCAAAATTGAATATTCTATTATAAAATGATGGGTTTGTGATATACAGGGATGAAATGATGTATGGACTAGGTTGTTTCCTAATAAAAATTGATAATGTTATTTCTTATGCATCGAGGCAGATAAAGAATAATGAAAAAAATTGTCCAACTCGTGATCTTGAGTTAGTAGTCATAATATTTTTTTAAAGATTTGGAGACACTACAACTATAGTGAATGATGTGAGATATATATTAATGAAAATAAATTTAAATAAATATCTACAGAAAAAGTAATCTACATGAGGTAAAGATGATGGACCGAGTAACTCAAAGACTTTGATTTCTCAATAAACTACCACACAGAAAAGGAGAATAAGGTATCAGAAGCATTAGGAAGGAAAAATCATGGTCTTCTAACCCAAAAGGGGTCTAAGAAATATCTCTTGTTCATGGAACTAGTAATGATGGATAAGGAAATTTTTATGGAAGAGGAAACATCACTCCTTTTTCAAATTATTATTAAACCATCTTTACTAGAGATGATAAAAATATCTAAATCTTATGAGTAGAATTTTCAATAGAACATTAAAACCATTAAAGAAGGATGATTGATAGGCTTCGTGTATGAAGATGTAGTTTTAAAATTTGAAAAGGTGTTATGTGTTCCATCAATATACAAGAATGAAGAAAACTATTACATCATTCTCTTAACTCATTCTTCTATATACACCATGTTATGACCAACATGCATTGAGATTTGAAAGAATAGTTTTAATGATATAATATGTAGTGGAAAATTGCTGACTATGTGTCATGATTACTTGTTTGTAAATATGTAAAGAACAAGATACAACATCCTAGAAGATTCATGAAACCATTACCAATTTCTATGGGGAATTGGGAAGAAATTACGATGGTTTTCATCATTTGACTACTAACAAAAACCACAAAATAAATTTTATTAAATATCCTAGTCCAATCTATGACTATAAGTGGCTACAAGGTTATGGTGGCTGAATGTTATGAAACCATAGGGTGTCATTAATTAAAAAAGGAATCCGCTCAATAGGAAAAGTCCAGAAGGTGGAGAGGCAGGATTAATGACTATGAAGAAAGTATTTGGAGGTGAGGATGTTAGCATCTTTGTTGCCCTCCTACTAGGTTTGGGTTATCTCCACCTCACTATCATGTAGAATTCAAGATTTAATGATATCATAAGTGATCGACCGTGGGGTGGGGATGAGCCCAAGAAATGAGTTCTAAATAACCTATAGACTATCTCAAGAGTAATGAGACTAATGTTGTTCCGCCTACTGAGGTCCATGCAAGAAACCATCGCATGGGAATCAACATTCAGAGAACCAATATACCCGAAAGAGGACATAATGGAATTGACCACTGATCCATGTATATCACACTCTAGACTACCTACCACATGATTTACGAGCTACATGATTCTTTCGTATTCAACATAAAATCACTTACACATGGGAGAAACTGGATCTATCCATCATCATTAAGGCTCCCTCTCATGGTAATAGATGACCCTGTTATACTTTGAACATGGAGAGAAGGGGTAGTGCTCCTATCTATAATTAGGAAAACACAATCAAGTAATATAAATTTTTCATGTTGAACCAATGTCGTAAAAAAACTCGAAAACCCCTAAAAATTATCCTTTTTCCACACATATCGAAGAAACCAACAACTAGTATCAATGACAATAACACGAGAACTGTTCTCCATACTGACATCCTTAACGACATGGAACGAAAAATCTTGAAAACTGAAAGTAGAACTGAAAGAAGAGTATATTCTTGTGAAGGTACCCAGTCCATGCCACATCCACTTCTCCAATTTACCTGTATCAAAAAGATTATAAACACTACATTCACTTGTAACCATACAATAACATCATCGTTAAGTGATGGGAATACCAATATTTTGTATATTTTCTTCAGTGGGGATTCCAATGTTCCTATCATTCCAGACAAGAAAATTATATTTGAAGGTATTATATTACACCACAGCTGCTCTCACCATGCATACCTTGTCCCAAATGGTTGATAAATCATGAAATAATCCTTAACCGGAATAGTATGTGAAGAGGAATTGGTGAACACGCACTTATCTGGATCTGACGTAAGTGAAATCATGTTAAACTCCCTCTCCTGATCCTTAGTCAGCACTAAATGAATAAAAATAGGGTAATCACTAGATTACCTAAAGAATATATCTAGAGTGGGGACTCATAGAAATCCAAAACTCAAATCGATTGATTTGTGATACCAGAACATGGTGTATCCCTTACCGATAATCCAGCGTGAATTATCCTCTACATCTGATATGAGTGGCTAAGCAACTATCAAATGATCTAGAGGTTTCCCTCTCTAGTCATTCCTGGTAGACCGATACATTTAGCTGGATAAAGAACCTCACAGCATATGACCCTCAACAAATTCCCCCTCCATCTTTACATGCATTACATGCATGGCATAAAAAATACAGTGAACTCTTATAACCCATCCCAAATGGATTTCTCCATCTTGGGCCATGAAACCTGGTGATTCATCCCCTGAAAACAAACAGCCCACATGAAGGCACCAATGACTATCTGTAGTCATGAGATGACTCACCTTGAAACATTAGAAACTGAAAGAACATGCATGGGAAATGATGTCAGAAAAATATTAAACCAGGCAATTCTTACACCAATGTAAAGGTAATGGTTTTCCCAATTCAAAATATAGATCGAGATACTATCCACCACCTTGATGAATTTATGAGCTATAATCCTACGTGGAGAAACATATAATCCTAGGGAAGACATGGGAGAACAAGTTTCCTCAATGCCCAGGATCTTTTCCAAGGCTTTCACCCTACTACCCAAACATCATCTTGAGAAACAAACCCACATTTCTCATGATTAACATTCTAGCCACTCAAGGAGAAATTTTCATCAATGATACTATTAATGCCTCTTATATAGTTTTGGAAAAAAATTGTAAAAAAGGTAGTGTCATTCATGTACATGAGGTGTTAGATACGTTTCACATGAGACCTGCACTAGAACGGATAGATTTTTCCTTCTTGGAGATTCTTAATGATGAGTTTACTATGGAAATACTTTACCACAACGAAGATGGAGGAGGATAGGGGATCCCCTTGTTTAAGCCCTTAATATATTTAAATAACCCATAACAACTTCCCATGAAAGACAAAACCATCCATGGAGATCAAAAACACCTAAAAAAATGTCCACTACTATCACAAAATATCCCTTACAAGGAAGCACCTTGAGATTGAATGACCACAATGCCTGATCATAAGCCTTGTCCTTATCATTCTTGAGAAAAAATTTCAAACCGATCACCTTATAGTTTAAATTAATTTTTATGTCTTTATATGAGCTTATAGCTCCTTGGATCAATCTCCCCTTAATGAAACTATGTTTCTCATTCAAAATAGAATGATGTAAGTGAAGGTTATGTCATCTGTTGATCACACTATAACAGACAAATAGTCTAAAAGGACTATTCAATCATTGGAAGAAATGTTGATATCATTCTCACATTACGTTAAAGGTATGTTGGACCATTATTTTCTGTTGGAGGAATTTTCATACAATAATTCATTCTAGTCTTGTATTCAAATGGTGTCATATAATGTATTATATGGAATAATATTTTGAATGCCTATTTTTTGGGATGATGTTGGTGAGTGGAAACTTATAGGTCTAGAACATATTGAAGATACAATGACATAGGTAAAGAAAATTTACGATCTTATTACAGCATCTCAATATTGGGAAAAGTATTATACTGACACCAAAAGAAAGGATTCAGAATTTCAAGTGGGGATATTGTCTTTTTCATAGTATCTTAATGGAATGGTGTTTTATGTTTTGGTTAGAAACGGAAATAGATCCCTATGTACATCAAGACATTTGAAATTTAAGAAAGAATTGGAGATGCAGAATACCAATTATGAATGTCTCCAAGTCTCTCCAAAGTGCATTATGTGTTCCACATATCCCTATTAAAGAAGTATATCTCAGACCCAAAATATGTATTCACCTTTAAAAAAATAGAACTTGAAACAAATTTTTCTTACTGTGAATATTTTATCGAGATTCTTGACATAAGAGAGAATGTATTGAGAAATTGGATGACTTGACTAAAAATTGTTCTCTAAAAATCCATAAAATATAAGAACCAACATGGGGACTTGAATATGTCATGAAGAAGGACTAACAATATATATTTTGAGGGAAATATCCATAAAAAATTCGGGGATTGAATTTCTAATGTAGAGAAGCATATAATGGCCAAATATTTATCATTGTGTATCCACATATATAAATTCATTTAATTCAATAGCTTACATTTCACAAATAAAATTATTTAACATAGTAAAAATAATATAAAATCACATAGATAACAAGAAATAAAATATATATTGAAAAATGAATGAAATAGGTGGATTTTCATAGAAATTAAAGATCATATACTAATGAAATAGAAACAAGAACTTTTAAATACAAAAGTGACCCTTAAGAATAGTAATTTAGACAATGAAATTGTAACCTCGCCTATGAATGTATAAATAAATTTTTCTCATCTTATAAATAAATATGTGAGATAATTATATCGTATTATAAGTAATTATCATTTTTGATTATGATAAATTAATTGTAGGTATTTTTATAAAATGTAAATGTTTATTTAAATTTTATAATTAATATAATTATTTAAAAAAATATAAATTTTCCTAAATTAGAATCATAAATTAATATTTTTTTTATTATTAAAATAAAATAGTTTGATACCTTATTTAATTTTTCAAAGTATTATAAAATCAGTTACAATTTTAAAATTGTTATTTTTAGAGTAAATGATGATATTAATAAAAATTATTTTTCTCATATTTTGAAATTTATTTTCATAAAATAGATTTAATTATTTAATTATAAACACCTAAAAACTTGGATTAATTTTTGATATTTTTTTAGAATATTATAATTTTTTTGAATATTGAAATACGGGAATTTCGGTATAAGCTAAATACATGAATAATTTAGTCATGGATAATGTGTGGATGATGCAAGCACCATGGGTTAAAAATCGCATGAAAAAAATAATTTATTTTTTCACAATAATCATCACTATTTCTTATCGTGAGCCAAAATAATAAAATATACCAAAAAACACCCCACTCCTCCACAATAAATACCACACCTTAGCACCCATTCTAATCACACTTCCAAATACATGAGTCTGGATTATATACTTCCCATTTCATCTCATAAACATCTCCCACACGTTTTATCATACTGTTCTCACCAAAAGATCATTTCAATGTCCCGTAAAGAGGTTCTCAAGGAGAATAATTCAAGAGGTAAATCCTTCTTTGTTATTTTTAAATTTCATTTCATTTGTTTTATTAGTATTCTATCCTTAGATATTTTTTCTAAAAATTAATGATAAATTAATTATATTATATATACTATAATTTTATTATCATAATGTAATTTTCAATATCAAAACCCTTCTCCTGTCTCTTTTATTATAAAAATGAAAACATTGTTGGTGAGGTGCCGATTTACCAACGTTGTGGATGATGTGTTTTTATTTTTAAATTCCTCAATGATGGATGGTCATAACACCATTTTTATGTTTAAAAATAATTATAATATTTGTATCATAACTTTTTAAAGTTATTCAATCAATATAAACGAGTAATATTAATTAAGAAAAGAACTATTTCATGATCATCGGAATAAAACACCAAAATAATCATGAATATCACTAACATTTTATCTAAGAATTAATCCACATACCATTTAACCAAAGGAAATATATAACCATTTATTATTATCTAAATTTATTAATAACATGAAATTCCCATTATAGACAAATATTCTCATTTTATATGATTTTTCCAAATATTTATACAAGTAAACTTATCCGGAAAACCAAGGAAACAAATTCTCCAAAATGATAAAATTATATATTATAACTCATCAAAAACAGCATAAATGAACTTAATAAAATTATAGTAAATCAGAACCATGTAAAAAAGGTTATGAATTAATGAATTAATGGATTTAATATTATTATCTAGGACATTTAGATCATGTGAGAAACACATTCGTACATAAGGTAAGGGACTTCGTATCAATTTACATTTCATTAACACTTACTTGGTATTGAACACCCAATAATTTTTATGTGGCGTATATACTAAATAATTGGTGTCATTTTTTAATTTGAAATTATATTTATACTAAATATCCATATTCTTGTGTCATTTATATGATTATTATTGTAACGCCCCGACCCCAGCTACCCAGAGTCGGTGCATTACTTCGTAACATTGGCATGATCACAAAGGATCAAGTCTCGAAAGACCGATTAGTTTAGTAGCCTTGGAAACACTAGATACATTCATAAGTCTTTCATTACATCAAAAAGTGAAAAACTACAATAACAAAGTCTCCATAGTCCACACTCATATCCTCTTCCGACTATCCCTGCAGGTCATTCATAAAATACTTCTTCACATCCTGGAAAATATTAAAACATTGAAAGGGGTGAGCTCAGATGCTCAGTAAGGATAACAATAATGCGGAAGCTTTCATAAATAAACATTAACATTTAAGGCAATGTATAACTAAAACAAAAGCCTTTTAAACATGAACTTCAACATAATATGGCAAAAGTAAAATGAGATAATTCCATTTACTTCTTCACATGGATATTCTACTGGTCGAATAATCACATGCAATAACAATAACCACTTTCATAATGATGGAATGTATAATGCCGGACATTCTGAAACATTTTGTCAAGGCCTCGGCCAAGACGTCTAAAATGATTAAGGCCTCGGCCAAAACCATAAATCAAAATTGGGAAAGGGCCTCGGCCAATTCCACGTCTAGTTGTCTCATGAGACCTACCGATGCATCGAGGAGCTATAGCGGGCTCCACCCGTCACTTATTAAGTCCAATACATTCCTCATATGAATAGGTTTAAACATATCATAAACCATAACATAATCGTATCACATAAAACATGCATAAAGGAAACATAACATTTCCACATTTCAATCACAAGATATCAATACAACACATTGATATAATAAAAACGCTTTCAAAACCATTTTCAATACCAAAAAGATGAAAGTTAAAACTTTGTATTTATTTTTCATTAAAAAAAACGATGTCTTGTAGAGGAAGTCGAAACTCAAATAATAGTCACGGCGGCGGAGAAGTCGTTGTCGCCGCATAAGTACGGAAAGAAAAACATTCCCTTTTTGTCGTTTAGTAAAACGCTTCGTGTAAAAAGATTCCTTTTGAATAAATGTAAAAGTCAAAGGGGTTTATACACCGTATAAAAGAAAGTTGTGTATAAAATAAAATATGCCTCAACGAAAGGAGATTGAGACGAAGTCCCATACAAAGATCATTTTTAAAATAAAATAGATATATTATGTGTATTCACTATAGGTACACATAAATAACATAAAAATACAAAATAGGACATAATAATATCATGACATAATTTGAAAGTAGGAGATTAACCCAAAGAATGGAAGTTGGGTTAAGAAGATCCCTTACCTTGTGTCCGACTTGACTCAACCGTTCTTTAACCTCCTGAATAATAAACTAGAGTTAATATCTACCTTATTAAGAACCATTTTCAATTTCATTATCCTTTTTATATCACTTATTACAATGTTATGAACATTATGTAATTATTTAAGTTAATAACGGTCGTTTTGTCGATCTTTGGTACATGAGTCAACAATAAACTTCTTATAATTATAAGTTGTTCATGTGGTGAAATATCCATTATATCCAGAATTATATTAATGATGTAGATATCATATATATCATATATATACAGTATATACATTCATTTATAATATTACGTAACATTTAGAGGTAAGAAATGAAATGCACCGTTCATGGAGACGGTAAGCCGTACGTACGCATGAACGCTACTTTCATTTCAATTTCATATTTAATGGAATGAAATCATAATGATATAAATGTATAATATAATTCCAGTATAATATAGTGTATAATACCATTTACTCCATCCTTTATACATCCCACACATGGCATTAACGATTCAAATCACTTTGAGGGGGCGGTAGTCCGCACTTCCTAAAATGAAATTATCGCGTTTTACCCATAATGGAAATCATAAAGTATGCCATAAATGAGAAATACAGAAGCATAAGTAAAACAAAAACATATTATATATCATATATAAAAATAGTGACATCTTAATGGCCACCTTTGGAGGTGTTATATGAGTGTTGAACAATCATCGTTTCGTGAGGCAGAAATTCGCCATCCACAGAAACCGTATGTTCTTTAACCATTAGATGTAGGTGTGTGTAATTGTAGCTCGAATCCTTCTTATAACAACATCCTAGTATATTGAGGATACTGGTGTTGTTACAAAAGAAATGAATAAAAAGAGTTTAGGGGGTTGGAGAAGAAAAATAAAACAAAACAACATTAGAAAAGACATTACCTCAAAATCGGGTAACTCTTTTTGATTTGAGCTAAAGGCTTCCTTGGGAAGAGTTCTGCCCAAAGTGAGGTTTCTAGGAGTAAGGAAGGAATGTTGGGAGAGTATTTGGGCAGAGGTTGGCCGAGCCAAATGGCTTGATGGTGTGAATAAGGTGGGAGAGGTGGGGGCCTTTTATAAGTGGAGAGGAGGGGCACTTTTGGAAAGTAATGAAATGTTACATTATTTCAAAATGCTTTTAGGATTCTAAAGGTCCCACATCTATATAATTCGAGGCTAAGGTGATAAGGTTTCGAAATATCTTCATCCAATAGGCGTTGGACAAGTGTAAGCCTCGGATTTTGCATTATCTTCTCATTTTATTTAAATCGTCAAATAATGATGTCATCGCTGCATCATTATTATGTCATAAATACTTTAATTTATTTAATGTCTAAAAATTATAAAACAAATACTATGATGTAGGAAATCTTTTTAGATTTCCAATGACTATTTATAATCAAAATTTGGACTTGTATAACCCCAATTAAAAATTGTTTTAGTAGAACAATTTATGTTAGTGTCATTTTCACTTTAACATTAAATAAAAAGTAATTTATGTTATTTCCCAACAAAAGTGGATCCATGGGGTCCCCAAGTTAGGCCATGGCTTGTCTTGGTCGGCCATGTCTCAACCAATGAGGTTGGGACATGTGTCTAGGTCATTTCATATTATTAATGTATTATTTATACCTTAAACTACACTAATTACCACTAATCGCGATTAAGAACTTAAAAGTTACTATTCACCAAAAAATTATTTTGATCTCATTGAACCACATTTTACTTCTTAATGACAACCATGTATGTCGGATTTTTGAAAATCAAATCACAGAAGTTGTAATATTTCATTTAAACGAAAAATCAGTTATTTAACTACCACTTAGTGGTTTCACTATTCATCAAAAATTGAAGTTTTTCAGAATAAGGCCAAAATTTCACCCTAAGCTATAATTGATATTCCGAATTCAAAAATGATGTCTATTTTACAAAATTCCAAACATATAAGTTGTATTAATTAATTTCATAATTAATTCCCGCTGTTACAACAAATAGCGTGTTTTTAAGAAACAATTTATATCAAAAGTTTGGCAATTGTTTATGTCCAATTTCAATGTTAAATTAATTCTAATGACCACCATTGGATAAAATGGTAAAAATATTTTCTAATTATACCTTAAAACCACTAAATAGTATAATTTATCTGTATAAATTATTTTGATTAAAAAAGTTGTTTTTATGTATTTTTCACTATTCATAAAAAATTAGAAGTTCTCAGAAAAATACCAAAAATTCAACATAGGCTAATTTCGATATTACGAATACAAAAATGAAGTCCATTTTGAAATATAAAATTTCTATAATTTTAAAAAGTGGTTATTACTATTCATAACGGCTATTTTGATTAGTTGCGGTGTGTTAGAACTCGAACTTGCGTACAATGCAAGCTATTGCATTATTGAATGAGAAGCGTATCGTGGAAGCTCGGGGTGTTACATTCTCCCCTCCTTCAATAAATTGCGTCCTCGCAATTTGAAATTTTTCTTTGATAATAAAAGGCTGAAAATAGAAAATACCTTTGTGGAAAACCCACATCGGAAATAAGGTTAATAAATATATAACATTAAAAGAAAGCAGGATAAGTACAAAGGTCACCCGATATAGCCCATTCTAGGATTCTATGAAAATATGGATATGGAGGAGAAACAAACCATCAAGGTCTGATGGAGAGTTATAGAAAACAGGATTAGGAGAATGTTTAACCACAAGAAAATCACAAACTTGTGATTGGTTAAACGGTCATTGAATCCCCAGTTGGAAAAGTTAACCGACAACATTTTTGTTTTAAGTTACCTTTTATAATGTTGAGGAATTTATTTATGAGATTTACTAAGAACGTAGGGGAATATACATACTTGTTATGTATACTTTCATTCGTTAATAAATTTTTACCACAAACCCAACTTTTACTCCAAATGGTAACGGAACTCAAAAATATTCTATTTATCCTAATTGTATAAGGTTCCAAATGTTAACACATACCATTTAGATTAGTAAAACGATTTTGTAATAACCAGGGACTTCCTGTAGGCTAGTGGTAGGAAATAAAGGCTTGTCGCACTATGGTTGTGGGTTCGATTCCTGCAGCTGTGTCCGACGCGACGGGTTATTCCCCACCCTGCAGGTTGTCCTTTTTCTAAAAATATAGTATTATAGTATTCCAGAAATAATCTTCAGAAAAGTTTTAACCTTAAACAATACTATTCAAAGTTCAACTTAATCCATCCCAACATTTATAGTTATCCAAAATACCTCTGTCCAAACTTTCTCTAAAAGGTCTCTTAATTCCAAAATCAATTGTAACATCAGATTCCCCAAACAAAGAAAAGTTTCTCTTATTGTCACATACTAAAAATATGATTACCTTAATCATATTAAACCCTTACTGAAACCAACAAGTACTGCAGTACAATCCTTATATAGATCACATTATTCTAATAACCAGAATATAATCCATGAGTCCGAAAGCATCAATACATTAGTTATTCTGCTTCAACTGTAGTAATAGCATAAGATTGTCCTTGATCCCTTGGCCTTTTCTGAGGTAAGATTCCTTGACGCTTAGGACATTCATTTGCGTAATGACCCATTTCTCTACAATTGTAGCATTCAACTTTGACAGCCTCTTTCTTTCCCTTGCAATCACGTGCCTGGTGACCTTTTTCTCCACATTTATAACAGACTCCCATTCCTTTTAGGCAAGTACCAGGGTGATTCTTCCCACAATTATCACATAATGGAAAATCCTTCTTTCCCTTTTTCCCTTTATCTGTCTCTTGTTCCACCGTTCTCTTCTTCTCTTGCTTTACTTTGTTGTCATAAGACTTAGAGAATTCCTTTTCTGTCTTGATAGCACATGAGACTATATCTTCGTATGATGAGAAGGATTGTGATACTAAAGCTCGTCGGAGAAATGGTTTTAACCCATCAAAGAAACGATCAATCTTACTCCTTGGGTTACGTATATAATCGGCAGCATGCCTCGCTAACCTTGTAAAGTTAGCCTCATACTTTGCGACATTCTCATCCTCCTTCTGCCTCAGACTCAGAAATTGCCTTTCCATATCTGCTCGATGGTCACGAGGAAAGTATTTTTCTAAGAAAAGCTCTTTGAACTCCCTCCATTCCATATTCGATACGTCATCATCTTCCTTTGTGTTTTGAATCAGTGACCACCACTGATCGGCATCTCCAGTGAGGCGGTAAACTGCCATGACAACCTTCTCCCTTTCACTACTCCCCAAGGCATGGAATATTTTCTCTAAGGAATTTATCCATTGCTCAGCTACTGTAGGATTTGTACTCCCATTGAAGGTTGGCGGTTGTTGCCTCATGAAACGGTCTAGCATTGATCCTCCACGTTGCGAATCAGGGTGCTCCATACGAGTAAGGTTGTTATTCATAACCTGCGTGAGTTGTCCCAGTATGGTAATAAGTTGATCAGCACCAGTTGTATCTCCAGGTCCACAATAATTATCTTGAGCAGGAGGGCAATCCCTACACGGAGTTCGTGCATTGATACAGTTTCCATTCCTTCTACTAGGCGCCATTTCTAAACAATGGCATAATCCAGATTAGTTTATGAATCAAAATACATAATTCCATACTTGTATAATACTTAACATAAATTGAACTATTTATGGATATAATCCATAATCATAAAAAGAAATGTTTCCTTTGAGGAAGTATGTACTCATAAACCTTACATAATGGTTTGTAAAGAAAATGAGAATTATCCTAAGCATATCCCCCGGGAGTGTCATAACCAAGAGTGCAGCAAGGCCCGTTGTCGTGCACCAGTTCCCGTTTGAGTCTAGCTCAAAGCGGTGTTTTCGGGTTTTACCCCTAGGTACATCTGTGCCAGAGCCACCTCTACCTGCTCGTATCCAGACAGGGATGTATTGCTCGGAAAACTCACAACATCTCTACAATACTAAAATTCTAGGAAGTTCTTCTATACTAATCCTCAAAGTCTATCTTTGGGCTATGTGCTCTAATCAGAGTTTATCTAAATCTAGCTTCCAAGGTTAGTACTAAACTGCCTCTGATACCAACTGTAACGCCCCGACCCCAGCTACCCAGAGTCGGTGCATTACTTCGTAACATTGGCATGATCACAAAGGATCAAGTCTCGAAAGACCGATTAGTTTAGTAGCCTTGGAAACACTAGATACATTAATAAGTCTTTCATTACATCAAAAAGTGAAAAACTACAATAACAAAGTCTCCATAGTCCACACTCATATCCTCTTCCGACTATCCCTGCAGGTCATTCATAAAATACTTCTTCACATCCTGGAAAATATTAAAACATTGAAAGGGGTGAGCTCAGATGCTCAGTAAGGATAACAATAATGCGGAAGCTTTCATAAATAAACATTAACATTTAAGGCAATGTATAACTAAAACAAAAGCCTTTTAAACATGAACTTCAACATAATATGGCAAAAGTAAAATGAGATAATTCCATTTACTTCTTCACATGGATATTCTACTGGTCGAATAATCACATGCAATAACAATAACCACTTTCATAATGATGGAATGTATAATGCCGGACATTCTGAAACATTTTGTCAAGGCCTCGGCCAAGACGTCTAAAATGATTAAGGCCTCGGCCAAAACCATAAATCAAAATTGGGAAAGGGCCTCGGCCAATTCCACGTCTAGTTGTCTCATGAGACCTACCGATGCATCGAGGAGCTATAGCGGGCTCCACCCGTCACTTATTAAGTCCAATACATTCCTCATATGAATAGGTTTAAACATATCATAAACCATAACATAATCGTATCACATAAAACATGCATAAAGGAAACATAACATTTCCACATTTCAATCACAAGATATCAATACAACACATTGATATAATAAAAACGCTTTCAAAACCATTTTCAATACCAAAAAGATGAAAGTTAAAACTTTGTATTTATTTTTCATTAAAAAAACGATGTCTTGTAGAGGAAGTCGAAACTCAAATAATAGTCACGGCGGCGGAGAAGTCGTTGTCGCCGCATAAGTACGGAAAGAAAAACATTCCCTTTTTGTCGTTTAGTAAAACGCTTCGTGTAAAAAGATTCCTTTTGAATAAATGTAAAAGTCAAAGGGGTTTATACACCGTATAAAAGAAAGTTGTGTATAAAATAAAATATGCCTCAACGAAAGGAGATTGAGACGAAGTCCCATACAAAGATCATTTTTAAAATAAAATAGATATATTATGTGTATTCACTATAGGTACACATAAATAACATAAAAATACAAAATAGGACATAATAATATCATGACATAATTTGAAAGTAGGAGATTAACCCAAAGAATGGAAGTTGGGTTAAGAAGATCCCTTACCTTGTGTCCGACTTGACTCAACCGTTCTTTAACCTCCTGAATAATAAACTAGAGTTAATATCTACCTTATTAAGAACCATTTTCAATTTCATTATCCTTTTTATATCACTTATTACAATGTTATGAACATTATGTAATTATTTAAGTTAATAACGGTCGTTTTGTCGATCTTTGGTACATGAGTCAACAATAAACTTCTTATAATTATAAGTTGTTCATGTGGTGAAATATCCATTATATCCAGAATTATATTAATGATGTAGATATCATATATATCATATATATACAGTATATACATTCATTTATAATATTACGTAACATTTAGAGGTAAGAAATGAAATGCACCGTTCATGGAGACGGTAAGCCGTACGTACGCATGAACGCTACTTTCATTTCAATTTCATATTTAATGGAATGAAATCATAATGATATAAATGTATAATATAATTCCAGTATAATATAGTGTATAATACCATTTACTCCATCCTTTATACATCCCACACATGGCATTAACGATTCAAATCACTTTGAGGGGGCGGTAGTCCGCACTTCCTAAAATGAAATTATCGCGTTTTACCCATAATGGAAATCATAAAGTATGCCATAAATGAGAAATACAGAAGCATAAGTAAAACAAAAACATATTATATATCATATATAAAAATAGTGACATCTTAATGGCCACCTTTGGAGGTGTTATATGAGTGTTGAACAATCATCGTTTCGTGAGGCAGAAATTCGCCATCCACAGAAACCGTATGTTCTTTAACCATTAGATGTAGGTGTGTGTAAGTGTAGCTCGAATCCTTCTTATAACAACATCCTAGTATATTGAGGATACTGGTGTTGTTACAAAAGAAATGAATAAAAAGAGTTTAGGGGGTTGGAGAAGAAAAATAAAACAAAACAACATTAGAAAAGACATTACCTCAAAATCGGGTAACTCTTTTTGATTTGAGCTAAAGGCTTCCTTGGGAAGAGTTCTGCCCAAAGTGAGGTTTCTAGGAGTAAGGAAGGAATGTTGGGAGAGTATTTGGGCAGAGGTTGGCCGAGCCAAATGGCTTGATGGTGTGAATAAGGTGGGAGAGGTGGGGGCCTTTTATAAGTGGAGAGGAGGGGCACTTTTGGAAAGTAATGAAATGTTACATTATTTCAAAATGCTTTTAGGATTCTAAAGGTCCCACATCTATATAATTCGAGTCTAAGGTGATAAGGTTTCGAAATATCTTCATCCAATAGGCTTTGGACAAGTGTAAGCCTCGGATTTTGCATTATCTTCTCATTTTATTTAAATCGTCAAATAATGATGTCATCGCTGCATCATTATTATGTCATAAATACTTTAATTTATTTAATGTCTAAAAATTATAAAACAAATACTATGATGTAGGAAATCTTTTTAGATTTCCAATGACTATTTATAATCAAAATTTGGACTTGTATAACCCCAATTAAAAATTGTTTTAGTAGAACAATTTATGTTAGTGTCATTTTCACTTTAACATTAAATAAAAAGTAATTTATGTTATTTCCCAACAAAAGTGGATCCATGGGGTCCCCAAGTTAGGCCATGGCTTGTCTTGGTCGGCCATGACTCAACCAATGAGGTTGGGACATGTGTCTAGGTCATTTCATATTATTAATGTATTATTTATACCTTAAACTACACTAATTACCACTAATCGCGATTAAGAACTTAAAAGTTACTATTCACCAAAAAATTATTTTGATCTCATTGAACCACATTTTACTTCTTAATGACAACCATGTATGTCGGATTTTTGAAAATCAAATCACAGAAGTTGTAATATTTCATTTAAACGAAAAATCAGTTATTTAACTACCACTTAGTGGTTTCACTATTCATCAAAAATTGAAGTTTTTCAGAATAAGGCCAAAATTTCACCCTAAGCTATAATTGATATTCCGAATTCAAAAATGATGTCTATTTTACAAAATTCCAAACATATAAGTTGTATTAATTAATTTCATAATTAATTCCCGCTGTTACAACAAATAGCGTGTTTTTAAGAAACAATTTATATCAAAAGTTTGGCAATTGTTTATGTCCAATTTCAATGTTAAATTAATTCTAATGACCACCATTGGATAAAATGGTAAAAATATTTTCTAATTATACCTTAAAACCACTAAATAGTATAATTTATCTGTATAAATTATTTTGATTAAAAAAGTTGTTTTTATGTATTTTTTACTATTCATAAAAAATTAGAAGTTCTCAGAAAAATACCAAAAATTCAACATAGGCTAATTTCGATATTACGAATACAAAAATGAAGTCCATTTTGAAATATAAAATTTCTATAATTTTAAAAAGTGGTTATTACTATTCATAACGGCTATTTTGATTAGTTGCGGTGTGTTAGAACTCGAACTTGCGTACAATGCAAGCTATTGCATTATTGAATGAGAAGCGTATCGTGGAAGCTCGGGGTGTTACAATTATCTTTGGCGTATACCATTTTACATATGATGTTTATTTTGAATGTTGTTTTAACTAGGGAAATATTGATGAATCTGTATCCTATAGTCAATGTGGATATTGATAAGAAATATTATTCAAGAATTAAATAAATTCATGAATAATTTTTTAGACATTATGTGATGTTTGGGGCCTGTTATAGCCCCTCGATGCTTCAACGGTCATCGTGAGACAAAATAGTTTTTGAAAAACCCTTTCTCGTTGTTTTAAAGACATAATAATACATGTATTTACCCACAGACATAAACCACATTAAAGTTATGATGATTCATTTTCTTGATACATGATGTATAATAAGTAATCATATTTTCCATTCAAAATTTGGTTATCATTTTCCATATGATTTTCACCATGAAAAAAATCTATGGATGCATTGTCATTCTTTGTGTATTGATGGAATGTGTTTTTTAGTGATTCACCATTCAATATTCATTATTCCTCATTGATTACGATTCACTTATTATTGATTCATATTTTGGTTGTATGTAACCCATTTTAAAAAATTTACCTCAACCTTATAATTTTTTTCTTTTCCCCAGGGATTGAAGATGAGATCATCGAATAAGTGACAAGGAAGTAGTTTACTTTCCTTTTTTATGTTCTATGTAATTTTTCTAATGTAATAAGGGAAACATGTATGTATATAATTTCTTAAAGAATAAAAAATAAATCTATCCTTGTGACATGATCTCTTATATCTATTCCAATGTAATAAAATTACCCCCGAATATGGGCTACTGGGGTATCAGATGTTACACTACCTTTTAGGGGTTTTTAACTTGATAATATTTTTGTGTTTTTTCTTTTTTTTTAATTCCTAAAATTTTTCAAAGGATTTATAGAGTGGATTACTAGTGATATGAAGCTCAACATTTTTCTATGATTACCTTTGTGAGATTTCAAACAAGTGATTATTATTTAACTTTCCTTTATAAATTTATGTTCTTCAAATTTGGACCAATCAAAAATGATGTTTAAGGTCAAGAATAATTGACCAAAATTTACAAGGTTTGATGTCATAAAACTTCATCCAAAATTTGAATATATATATATATATAGTAATAAGTGTAACAAAACCCAAATATAAATTTATATCCTTATACTAATATAAAAATATCAAAGAACAATTCTCATAGCTTTAGTATAGTGACTTGACTGAAAATATAATGAAATACATTTAGCAATAATGGAAAGGTGATAACCTAACGAGAATAAGAAAAATTGAAATATTTGTAAAGATGATCGTGTAGAGAGTCACAAATACTTCATGTTTATAGTTCTTAGACCATGTTTGATTCCCCAAGACCCTACATATAGATCTAGTTCATACATAAGTGAAAACATAATGTAATGAGGTAGAAAACAAGGAAAGGGGGTAAAATGGAATCAGGTATTATCTTGGGGAATTGTGGAGTGGAACAAGAATTTTTAATTATGAAAATAATCGGATATTTTTTAATATTATAGGAAAGATATTAATTGAAAACACACATCAATAAAGTATCCTTTAAAATGGAATTATGTTTTATCTTGAGGAAGTGTGGTGTGGAACAAAAATTCATTATTATGAAAGTTATGTGAATTTTTTTTATATTATAGGATATATATTTATTGAAAAAACACATCAAATAAAAAAAATTAAATTTTCGTTTTTGAAATGGTTTTTGTATAAGTATAAATGATATAATAAAAAAATCTATGTATTTTAAATTTTAATGGAAAGTATTGATGGGAAGCAGAAAAAATGGACATGGATAATAAATTTACATTTAGCTGGATGGAAATTATTTCCATTAATTACATTTTTAGGAAGGAATAAAATTCATCCATAATAATTATTTGAATAAAAAAATATTTTCCAAGATATTAATAGGGAATTCCATTTTAAATTAAATAATACAGTCAATAAACACATTATAAAACACGAAATTGGATTGAGTTATGGAACATCCCTTATATTTTAGGGTATATTTCAATAACAGTCCAAAAAAAGGAATATAATGATTTAATGTGATGTTTCCAAGTTCAATAAAAATATAACATATTATAATTAAATGAAAAGTAGTTACACCAATCAAATATATATTTTTTCACAATGTCATAACCTATATCAATGAAGGGAGATTGAGGTGGAAACCCTTACGACTGGGCTAACACTTGAGTCAAAGTCTATTGGAAGAAAAGATATAGATTTGTATTATTATATGATAATAATTTCTTATAAATTCAAAATAAAACATTCATTTTATGGTTAATAAATATGCCACCAGGCAAAATTAAACATGGTGTATAAAATGTGACATTTCTAAAAAATTTGTAATTGCGAGAAAGAAGACCCTCACTTTATATTAATCCATTGTTGAACATTCTCTAACATACTATATCCAAAACATAAATAAATAAATTACTTATTTAAGATCATTTTACAAAAGTATAACCTTTTATATTTTTATTTTATATTTATTATCTACAGGTATGTTAGTAAGATTTTACCAACCTTCATTATCTGATGTGAGTAATTTTAATCATTTTGAACTATATTCGAAATAGTGGTATTGGTATTCATTATTTTACAAATTTAATCATTAAAAGGTAATTAATATTCCTTTAAGTGATGAATTATACTTATTAATTATGTTTAAATTTCATTCCATGAATATTTCATTCATCTTCCTTGAAGGTGATATCGACAATAAGTACATTTCATTGATTTATCAACCAGCGAATGGGAAATTTCATAATTAATTGATTAAATATCTAATACCATTGTAGAAAAAATTATGAATCATTATATAAATATTTATATCATATTATTCTATAATTTATGTTATCATATTCATCCATGATAAAAATTCATATCATTATTCAAATGGGTGATTAAACTGGCCCAAACATGAACATATAATGATTAATGGATGATTACGAAGTAGTTGTTTGAAATATAATTACAATAGTAGAATAATGACCATATTTACTTCTAAAAATATGATATATCAAAATTATAAATAAATATATTCACAATATAATTTATATAATGTCCTTAATTAGATTAAAATTTTTCCTCTATTAGCGTGTTTGTTTTAAGATGTCTATTTTTATAATGATTGATTATTGTTAAAATAATTTATTTTTTATTATATTTAAAAAAAATTAGTTTAATAATTATATAAAAATAATATTTAATTTCTAGACCCAGTCATAAATTTACCAATTAAGGGATGTAATAAAAAATGGAACGCACTATTCTATAGAGGAAATATTATGCACATAAACAAGTGGTATGAATCATACGTAATTGAGGTTCTACATGAAGGATACTTTTGATGACCGGTGGTTGGGTGGTGCACATAGAAGAATTATTGAGTACCAACACCCCTGTTTCCCTCTGGAATTGGGGATGACCTCGTTGATTGATGGTTCAAACATTCCAATCGGTTTCTAACAGGTTTTTTTTAGAACCGGAAACATCCAATGATTCCATATCCATTTGGACCTAATTTCCAAAGGTAGGGACTCATTAGTTGTGGACTGATGAGGCTTAAGAATTTTCATTGGTCGAGAGGATGGGAGGTTGGACTCATCACGCCTTTTTGAGGGGAATTATTGTCTAATCCATGACTCTCTTTATAGATTTAAGTTATGTTCATGAATACTTATTACATTTCCATGTACAAAATGATATTTCCTTTCGTCTGACAATCAATGATTGATATGTAAGAAATTCAGAGAATATTTTATATGTATTTGATGTTCTTCATCGATGAAGAATCATCTGTATTTGTTAGAGATTTTTAGTTGATGGTATCCATAAAATACATACAATTCTCTTGGTCACTATGATTACCATACTGGTTTTAAATCCACTCAGTGGGGCACATGAAGTTTATTGTCATTCAGGAGGACATGGATTATTTCAGAATTGGGATCGTACCCGTTGATGGTCTATCTATGTATCCTTTCATTGGAAAAGGAATAAGAACCCATGTAGTTCGAATAAGGGAGTATTATGCTTATGCATTATTGATGGCTCAAAGAAAGAATTCATGATTAATTTTACACTCTAAGCTCACGTGAGTCATGCTCGGTGTGAGAAACAAGAGGTATTGGTGAACCATACAATTGTACCATGAAATATGCAATGATGTGGGGATTATGTGTTTATGACTATCCAAAATATATGAGGATTAATATTTATTTTAAGGAAGAAATCTATGAATAGGGTCCATAAAGGTATATGTACTTTATGGAGATTTGGATACTCTAATATTGGGGTTTACTCCTCAGGAAGATGCCCAAGTTAGGATTGGACTTATGATTGGGTTTTACTCTTGAGAAAGAAGCCCCAAATCAAAAGTAAATTAGAACTGATTAAGAGAAATTAAGACTGGGGCTTACTCTTGAAAATGAGGCCTAGTTTAAGGGACTTGAAAAATTAAGGGACTTTGGGCTTACTCATAAAGAGGATGCCCATATCATCCACTATGGCTTACTCCTGAAAATGCGGCCTAGGTTAAGAGAATTATGGTTGGGGCTTACTCCTAAAGAGGATTCCCATATTTTAGAATGGGGATTACTCCTGAAAAGGAGGCCCAGGTTAAGAGAATTATGTTTGGGGCTTACTCTGAAAGAGGATACCCATATTTGAGACTGGGGATTACTCCTGAAAAGGAGGCCCAGGTTAAGAGAATTATTGTTGGGGCTTACTCCTGAGGAGGATTCCCATATTTGAGACTGGAGATTACTCTTGAAAAGGAGGCCCAGGTTAAGAGAATTATGGTTGGGGCTTACTCTTGAGAAGGATTCCCATATTTTAGAATGGGTCTTACTCTTGAAAAGGAGGCCCTGGTTATGAAAATTATGGTTGGGGCTTACTCCTAAGGAGGATTCCCATATTTGATACTGGGGATTTCTCCTAAAAAGGAAGCCCACGTTAAGAGAATTATGGTTGGGGCTTACTCCTGAGGAGGATGCCCATATATTTGAGACTGAGGCTTACTCCTGAAAAGGATGCCCAGGTTAAGATAATTATGGTTGGGGCTTACTTCTGAGAAGGATCCCCATATTTGAGAGTGGGGCTTACTTCTAAAAATGAGGACCATGTTAAGAGAATTATGGTTGAGGCTTACTCCTGAGGAGGATGCCCATATTTGAGACTGGGGATTACTCTTAAAAAGGAGGCCCAGGTTAAGGATTCTCTCATCTTAAAAGATGAGGTTGAATGAATGAAATCTCAATCTTTAGTGACATAAAGATCTATAAATCACTAGATTTTTTAGAGATGATCCACGAAGTTCCTTTTAGATAAGGAATCCAAATCAATAAATCGTGCCATAAAAGGATTTGAAGAGTGTCTTGAAAACTAAATCTTGAATATGAGAAGTGGAATGGAATAAGAGGTGTGAAGGGGGTTGGAAAGGCACCCAAAAAGGTAGGGGCGCAAAAGTCCTAGCAGGTGCGCAGGTACTGCATGGGCGTGAAAGTCTTAGCAGGCGTGCAGGTACTACGTGGGTGCACAAGTCCTGGTCGCATAGGTATACCTTGGTGACACATGGGTACTTGCGCAATTTTTAGTCTTTGATTAATACTTGGGCGAGACTTGGCTCAAACCCTTGGTATTATCCCAAGAGGCTTTCCATAATATGGCGTGCAAGTTCTGATGAAGATGTAGGGAAGTGCGCAAGTGTGTTTATTTTCCTTAAGGTTAAAAAAGTTAGGCACGCAAGTGTTAGTAAATTGTAACACTAATACCTTACTTCTCCTGTTTAGACATTCCATTCTAGGTAAAGAATTACCTTAGAAGAGTTCGGAAGACTTGAAGAAGAGAGTTGGGCGTTTAGAACTCTGTCTGTGAATTGTGGAAAAATTCCTCCCTAAATGGGGGGCCCACATGGTCTATTTATAGGCTGGAGAAGGCACCGGGTGGTTATCTTTTAGGGTACGCAAGTTACTTGCGCGACCATTAGGTGGAGCGCAAGTACACTTGCATGACAGTGAGGGAACTTACGCGGTGCATGTGCATTTGAAGCCTTGTTCATGCCTTTGTCAATTTTTTATGTCTTCTTCAAAGGCTGAATCAATTTGTGCAAAGTCATTTCCCTTTCCATTCCTTTAGACAATGTGACAAAAAAGAGCGTCAACAAAAGTCCCCCCTCAGTGTTGGATTTGGGGAGAAAAGAGGATTTGACACTGAGGTAAAGAATAAAAAGAAGCATAGTTTGATTTCTTTCTAGGATTTTTTTATGAATAACCCTAAAAACATTGAATCTTTTAATTTCTAAATATTACCTAAATCATAAAAAATGGATGTTTAGTGAGATGAAACTTTACTTTTATTCAGATTTCCTTTGTCTTTTGTTGGAAGTTTAAAGTCATGCACGTCCGACATAAAGAGGCTAATGTTTAAGGTTGAAATAGCTTTGACCAAATGAATTAGAATTGACACAATTATTTGAAAATTTATTTGATAACATATTACCATACTCAAGTATGAGGGAAAATATGTAAACTATGGCTTATGAATATTTGAATCTAGGGAATGATATGAAAAAGTTCTAAAAGGCATCAGAAGAATTAGTTTCCAAGAATGAAGTTACTATTATTTAAAAAACCCATTAGGGGGTTGAATTATGCAGGGCCAACTAAGGGAATTGGCTGAAAAGTTAAATAAATAGAAACTTTTGGATAATAAGTCTGTTATGTAGACTATTTATGCAGGGCAGCCTAAGGGAACGTGATGCATAGTCAGGCAAAAGAACTCTCGGAATTTTACTTTCCTAGTGCTAAAAAGACTGTGAAAGTTTATGGAGATTCAAATTTTCCAAAGTATAGAGTTTTCTATATAAAAAGAGGTACTTGAATATGGAGAAGATATTTCCAAACAATATTATCAAAGAACTGGATGGATATCACTCCAATGAAGGTTTGGCCCAAACGTAGGGAAGGAGAATATAAACCATAGACTTGAATACTTTCAGATCTTGAAAAAGGATATGGGAAAAATATGTTAAGGATGGCTATTTTTTGCAGATTCCTACATACTGTCATTTAAGAAAAATAAGAACAAAACTGGATTTATTCCTAATAATGAAGTTACCAGTATCCGACAAACCCGTTAGGGGGTTGAATTATGTAGGGCCACCTAATGGCATTGGCTGCATAGTCAGATAATAGCATCTTTTGGCTGAAAAATCTGTTATAGAGACTGTTTATACAAGGCTGCCTAAGGGCACGTTGTCATGACCTGACCCTACCCGGGCTCGAGCCGCAACTACCCCATGACCGCCTCCATAGGCCAAGGGCTGGAGACCAGCGCTGATGGCACAATAACTCGGGGAGGCCTTTTCCTAAGTACCTGTACACACACACGCAACACACTCAATGAAAAAGTGCAGAGTAAAAAAGGAAAAGCAAAGGGAAACTGCTATAAAGAAACCATAGTGTGCATTGACCTCTAACGGTACAATGTACAATGCTGAAAAGGAAAAAGAGGCAAAACACGTGCCCAACCAGAAAAGGGTTCCATAACCCGGTAATAGGTTATCAAAAAGGAAATAGCTGACGGGTCTCCCTGCTGGAAGCCGGCCACGACCACCGCATGCGGTCCAAGCTCCTATGCTCCACTGAAGTCACGCCCCAACATTCTGTCATCAACAAGGGCACACCAAGTGCAGGCAAATCCCAAGAAAGGGTGAGTATAAAAATACTCAGTAGGATACCTCGAAGGCTCGAGGGAGCAACAAATTAGGTACTGAAGGGTGAGCTGTAGAGAGAATAGGGGAAAGCAAAGGGAGTACAACAGAGAGTGCAGTAAAGGGTCCAGATCAACCCAATAAGAGAAAGGAAGTAGACTCGTCCAGGCACAAGGAGCTCGAAACAGTGAGAAGATGAACTTCCCATTGAGTCTTCGCTACCTATATCCGGAGAGTAGACTCATCCAACCATGAGAAGCTAGACACGGAAAGCACGTGGCATACCCCGTGCGTCTTCGCCTCTCCTGGAGGGAGAGTAAACAAGCCCAAGAAGTGGGTACATGAACAAGGTATATACATATCCTTATGCTCAATCCAGAAGCCCGAACAACGTCGTAAGGGGATCTCCGTCACATAGCTCAGCCTAAGAAAATGAGTCGCCAATAGTCCCAGAAGTAACACCATCATCAATGCCTAGCATCCCGCACGTCTGCCCCGAACCGAAAGCCAAGGGGCTCAATCACCGCACTTCAACACTATCCGCTTTGGGCGGTATTGACTCGCCACACGATTTTGGATCACGTCGCAAGAACACATCTCAATGGGGAATGTGCCCCTCGTACTTGAGAGTTCTAGGGAAAGTCAAACCACACCTCATCACTGCCCTGCAGTTGAGAGGTCTCATCAAAGCCAAGCTGTTCCATCACCAACCTATACAACCAAGGGTCCCGCTCCGTTGGCCACTGAGAAAGCCACAAACTAGCCTAGTAGTAAGGACTGAGTCTGGAATGACAACAGGTGTCCCACTGCCTAGCCCTGCTGGAGGGTAATTCATAACCAGATATCGGGTGACCCACTTCCCATCCCTGCTGGAGGGTAAACCCTAATACATCATCAGGCAACCCACTGCCCAGCCCCGCTGGAGGGTAAAAAATAAGACATCATCCGGAGACCAACTGCCCAGCCCCGCTGTAGGGTAGACCATAGCACATCATCTGGCGACCCACTGCCCAGCCCCGCTGTAGGGTAGACCGGGAATAAGTTGACAGGAGACCAACTGCCTAGCCTTGCTACAAGGTAGACCTGAAATAAGCCGACAGGAGACCCATTTCCCATCCTTGGTGGAGTCTAGACCTAGAACTAGACGACGGGTGACCCACTTCCCATCCCTGCTGGAGGGTAGACCCTAAGAGGTCGTCGGGTGACCCACTGCCCAGTCTCTGCTGGAGGGTAGACCCTAATAGCGTCGGGTGACCCACTGCCTAGTCTCTCCTAGAGGGTAAACCCTAGAAGTCAGTGAGCAACCCACTACCCAGCCCTGCTGGGGGGTAAGCCTGAGGAAGTCGATGAGTAACCCACTTCCCAGCCCCGCTGAAGGGTAAAACTCAGAACTGCTCTGGCCATCTCTACAGGAGGTTACAACACTGGACAACCGAACACGGAGTGGGTGTCACAAAACCACCCAACTCCAGAACAACTCTCCCAAAATAGTTTTAGTGAATGTTCCATCACCGGGTGTCACTAGCCCCGCTACCGTCCAATCCATCGAGATCGAAACCAGGGGGAGACCACTCAACCCTGCTGGTCAAACAAACGAGTACAGAGCCAGGGGAAAAACTCCACCCTGTTGGTCAAACAAACACACAGAGGGACCCTCTACGTTGCGAGAGGTCAAAGTACGCAAAGCAGAACCTGACACGCACATGGGGCCCACACAACGTGTGGCCCCATCTCAACCCCAACTAAACGCACCAACGTTCTCATGTACGAACAACCACATGTACCTCCAAGAATTTCTGTATGCTCCCAGAGTATACCATAGTCTCAGCCCAAGGGCCATCGTGCACCAACACCCAACGTCAATGCGACGCCGTGACATAACATCTCCAATTCAAAGGCCCAGGAACAACCTACCACATCTTGTGAACCATTTATATCACTCTCCCAAGAGTGCGCGATCACACGCCAAGGGTCCGCTACAAACATGGTAGGACAAACCGCCACCGGAGCACATTTCATGCTTCCACATTTAATAAGATCACGTATAAGGCTCTGCACCACCAAACTGATCGCACCGTTGTAATCCTCACGGAAAAACACGCATGATAGACTCTTTACTCGCCTGAAACGGTCAACCGGTGAAAAATGTACTATACATCATAACCAAACCCATGTGGAGCCCACCCAAAGATCCCGAAACTGAACTAATGGATCACGCCACTGCGATCCCCTCGGAAAAACACACGGGATTGTGTACACAATCGCTCAAAACGGACACCCGGTGAAAAGGGTACTATTCACCGTAGCCGTGTCGGGTGGGACCCACACCACGTTCACAAAAAAGGTCGGGCGAACTGCACTATCACAAAGCTCTCAAAAAATCACGACAATTTGACTGCTTACTTGTGTGGAACGGGTATTCGGTAAAAAAGATGCATTCCAGCGCACCACACACGAGCGGTGCCACATGGGACCCACATCCCCGTCCCGAAACACAACGAACGGATCGCACCGCTGCGATACTCTCGAAAAAAACACACAAGATGGACTGTTCTCTTGTCCAAAATGGTCACCCGGTGATAAAACAATAATTCAATGGTAAAATTGGGATTCAAAGGGGGTTCGAGAACAAAAAGAAACTCAAAACGTAACTCCTACCTCGTTGGGCTTCGCCCGGACCTTCGCGTCGATCCGAAGGCATCACCGCACCTCGCCGGAGTCGCCTCGCCGGACCGCCTCACCGGAGATGGAGGAGGAGATGGAAGGGTTTTTCCAGGCGTTCAAGGGAGAAGGGGGAGGGGGAGGGTTTAAATAAATTTATTAATGATTTAATTAATTTCAAACCCCCGAAAAGACCCGCATCTGAAACTCCCGACGGGGTCGAGGTTAAGCCCCCCCTAGGGTAAACACTACCTCTCGAGCACAACGGCGGTCTTTGAATTTTAATCCGAGACCCCGTTCAAAAGTTATAAAACTGAACGATTGAGGCTGCAAAATTACGAAAACACCCCTGGGGCCATTTTTCACAGACAGCCCACGCCCGCAAAACTTACACCCCTCCTAGGGTAAACGACATATTTCGAACTCAACGGTACCGTTGGTTTTCCAATATGAGCTACCGTTTAAAAGATACTAGATTTTCAACATTAAAAAAATTAATTAATTAATTAATTTATCCGTTTAACCTTCCGAAATCAAGCGAGGGGTCCAAACATCCCGCGCCGACATGTTTTATGTCTTTCCAAGGTTAAACACCCCATTACAGACCCATATTTGCACTCAGATCCCTGATATGGTGCACCGTTTATGAGTTATACCATTTATTTGGCATCTCCAGTGTGAACGCACTGAAAGTTTAATTCTGTCCACATCGGGGCTCGGAATCGCACGCCGTCTGAAGGCGCTGCTCTGGAATAACATCAAGAAATATTCCAAAGTCTTTCGCAGAAAAAACTGGGTTCTTAAATCATTCCCTCCTTCAAGATTTTCGTCCCCGAAAAGCAAAACTAGGGAGCAACACAGGGAAGTAAGCCCACACCTGGCTTCCTGTACCCAGAAGAACCCACGCACAGCTCCGTATCACCACACACAGAACAAAGGATTGATTCGTTCATGTGAGGTTGGCCCTTGCCGATGTCGTGCACCCACTCCAGACTTTAGGGTTAAGGCAAGGCGGTAGAGAGCCTTACCATCCCTCTTCACGGTCTCAAACGGCCCGAAGGCTCTCGGTGGTAGCTCACCTCCCCGGTCACACCTCTACGTCGCACGCCGCGATAGGAATCACCGCTTGGGCGTGGGATAGGGCCCGGTGATTCCCTCCTTCAGAATATCCATATGGTGAAGCACCCAAGGATATCTGGTCACGCCATATTTCACAGTCGATGCTCTCTTACACGCTCAAAAGGAGGAGTCAACACCATCGACTAAAGGAGATGGTATCACGCCCTTTTCCTTACCAACACAGGATTACACCCGATGCCTTGCGTCACCCTGGTAACACCTAAAACAAGGAGCAGGGAGAAAATCCTTTCCCATGCAGAGCCTAACAATTATACTGCAAAAAGTAGAAGAGTCGCAATGGGTACCTCTCACCATCCCATGCTCTGCAGGATCGTAGACATCCAAAGCTCGCGGTTATCCATGGTCCCAACCGTCAGCTCCCGGACCCTGATGTGGACCGCCTAGTGGCGATGGGAAGATCTTGTAAAGCCATCCCCCACTACCAACTCCTCCCGCTCCTCTGCTAGAACCACCTCTCTGGGTGCTCCTCCGATCACAGCGCTACTTCTTCCATAGTGGCGCGCCTGCTGCCTGCCCGAAGCTCTCAGCAACTCGGGTTCGGCAGTATCGGGCCAAGTGACCTCGCCCGTTACAAGCATAACACCAAATCTCTCTGGGCTGCACTAGTGCCCTTCGGCGCCACTGTGGTGTACGACCACGCCCTTGAGTCCGGTTGTCTGTAAGCCACCTGGGTTGAGGTTCTGCTTGCCGATGCCCACTACCTGCGGCAGACGTCTCGGCTCCAACATGACTGCTGCCACCACCAACTCTTGAACGTGATAGGAATCCCTCTATCACCAGTGCCTGCTCTAGCCCCCCGACAAATGAAGAAATTCCCAATGGTACTATTACAGCACGGATCTCTCGGCGGAGACCATGCTCAAACATTCGTGCTCAGATGTAGTCGTCATGGACCAAGTCCGGGTAAAAGTGTGCACGGTCTGCAAAACTAACCGCGTACTCGGCCCTCGTCATCCCTCCCTACCGAAACTGCAGAGCTCCTGAATCTAAATAGAGCGCAAGCAAAAGGGGAAAAATCCTCACGAAACAAAAACTGGAGGTCTCCCCACGAAAGCGATGACTCGTCAAGAAGCTGAGTCACCAGAGTCCACCAACGCCGAGCTACTCCATGAAAACGTGTGGTTGCCAAAGCCACTCTCTGATCTGTCGGCGTCTGCACAAGCCAGAAAAAGGTGAACCACTACCTCGAGCCAATCCTTTGCTGCATGAGGGTCGGTCTCACCACTGAACCTCAGTGGTCTCTGCCGTTGGAATCACAGAGCGCGCTCAACCTGCACTCAACCTGTGCTCAAGCTCAGCCTGCTCTGTTGAAACTGCCTGCTGCTCAACAGGTGGGGGTGCGGCTACCGGCACACTCGGAGAAAAGGGGCTCGCATGATGGGTCATGGATTGTGGCCTCGTAGCACACAGGGTCGTCGTCACACACCAAAGATGGTATCTGGGATGCCTGTCTTTACGGAGACATCCTGAATATTATCAAGGAGTGCCGCGGTTAGATGAGCATACATGTATATATGAATAACAAAAACGATGGGGAGATGACTCAAGAATGATAGTCAAGACTCGGTCCTATGTGATGCACAAACAAATTTTCCCTGCAACAAGTGTCTCAGCATGCCGATTCGACAAGAGGGTTATCAGGGTCCTAGCGAATGGATACGTTGGCCGTCGCACCATCACTGGACTCCTTGGCCAGAGAGCCTCTCTCGAGAGGCGTTAACACTGTTGCCCAAAATCCCAACCAATTCCTCTTTTAGGGACGTCCACACAGCGTCCCAAGGAACGAACCACCTCTGATACCACTTTTTCACGACCCGACCCTACCCAGGCTCGAGCCGCAACTACCCTAGGCCCGCCTCCAGAGGCTAGGGGCTGGCGACCAGTGCCGAAGGCACAATAACTCAGGGAGGCCTCTGCCTAAGTACCCGTACACACACATGCATCACACTCAATGCAAAAGTGCAGAGTAAAAAGGAAAAGAAAAGGGTAACTGTTATAATGAAACCACAGTGTGCATCGACCTCTAATAGTACAATGTAGAGTGCTGAAAAGGAAAAAGGGGAAAAACACGCGCCCAACCAGAAAAGGGTGCCACAACCCGGCAATAGGTAAACAAAAAGGAAATAGCTGACGGGTCTCCCACCTAGAACCCGGCTACGACCACCGCACGCTGTCCAAGATCCCAAGCTCCTACGCTCCACTTAAGTCATGCTCCACCTATTTGTCGTCTGCAAGGGCACACCAAGTGCAGGAAAATCCCAAGCATGGGTGAGTATAAAAATACTCAGTAGGATACCCCGAAGTCTCTAGGGAGCAACAATGGAGGTACCTAAGGGTGAGAAGTAGAGATAACAGGGGAAAGAAAAGGGACTACAACAGAGAGTGCAGTAAAGATTCCATCTCAACCGAACAAGAGAACGGAAGTAGACTCGTCCAGGCATAAGGAGCTAGAAACGGTGATAATATGAACATCCCGTCGAGTCTTCGCTACCTATAGCAGGAGAGTAGACTCATCCAACCATGAGAAGCTAGACACGGAAAGCACGTGGCATAACCCGTGCGTCTTCGCCTCTCCTGAAGGGAGAGTAACCAAGCCCAAGAAGTGGGTACTCAAACAAGGTATATACATATCCTTATGCTCAATCGAGAATCCCGAACAACGTCTTATGGGGATCTCCGTCCCGTAGCTCATCCCAAGAAAATGAGTCGCTAATACTCCCAGAAGTAACACCATCATCGATGACCAGCATCCCGCACGTCTTCCCCGAACCGCAAGCCAAGGGGCTCAATCACCACACTTCGAAATTATCTGCTTTGGGTGGCACTGACTCACACACATGGTTTTTGATCGTGTCACAAGAATGCGTCTTAGTGGGGAAAGTTCCCCTCGTACTTGAGAGTTCTAGGGAAAGTCAAACCACACCTCGTCACTGCCCTTCAGTCGAGAGGTCTCCTCAAAGACAAGTTGTTCCATCACTGACCCGTACAACCAAGGGTCCCGCTCCGGTGGTCACAGAGGAAATCCACAGACTAGCCTAGTAGTAAGCACTGAGTTTGGAATGCCAACAGGTGTCCCACAACCCAGCCCTGCTGGAGGGTAATTCATAACCAGATATTAGGTGACCCACATCCCAGCCCTGTTGAAGGGTAAACCCTAATACATCATCAGGAAACCCACTGCCCAGCCCTGCTGGAGGGTAAACCATAAGATATCATCTGGTGACCCACTTCCTAGCCCCGTTAGAGGGTAGACCATGACACATCATCCGGTGACCCACTGCCCAACCCCGCTGGAGGGTAGACCTGGAATAAGTCGACATGCGACCCACTACCCATCCTTGATGGAGGGTAGACCTGAAATAAGCCGACAGGCGACCCACTGCCCAGCCTTGCTAGAGGGTAGACCTAGAACTAGACGACGGGTGACCCACTGCCTTGCCCTACTGGAGGGTAGACCCTAGGAGGTCGTCGGGTGACCCACTGCCCACTCTCTGCTGGAGGGAAGACCCTAATAGCGTCGGGTGACCCACTGCCCAGTCTCTGCTGGAGGGTAAACACTAGAAGTCAGTGAGCAACCCACTGCCCAGCCCTACAGGAGGGTAAGCCTGAGGAAGTCGATGAGTAACCCACTACCCAGCCCCACTGGAGGGTAAAACTCAGAACTGCTCTGGAAATCTCTACAGGAGGGTACAACACTGGCCAGCCGAACACGGAGTGGGTGTCGCGCAACCACCCAACTCCAGAACAACTCTCCCAAAATAGGTTTAGTGCATGTTCCATCACCGGATGTCACTATCCCCGCTACCGGCCAATCCATCGAGAACGAAACCAGGGGGAGACCACTCAACCCTGCTGGTCAAACAAACGAGTACAGAGCCAGGGGAAAAACTCCACCATGCTGGTCAAACAAAGACACAGAGGGACCCTCTACATCGCGAGAGGTCAAAGTACGCAAAGCATAACCCGACACGCATGTGGGGCCCACACAACATGTGGCCCCATCTCAACCCCAACTGAACGCACCAATGTTCTCAGGTGCGAACAACCACATGTACCTCCAAGCATTTTAGTATACTCCCATAGTATACCACAGTCTCATCTCAAGGGCCATCATGCACACAGCACCCAACATCAACGCGAAGGTGTGACGTAACATATCTAACTCAAAGGCCCAGGCACGGCCAGCCACATCTTGTGAACCATTTATATCACTCTCCCATGAGTGCGCGATCACACGCCATGGGTCCGCTACAAACATGGTAGGACGAACCACCACCGGAGCACCATTCATGCTACCACATTTAATAAGATCACGTATAAGGCTCTGCACCACCAAATGGCTCACACCGTTGTAATCCTCACGGAAAAACACGCGAGATAGACTACTTACTTACCTGAAACGGTCAGCCGGTGAAAAAGGTACTATTCACCGTAACCAAACCCGTGTGGGGCCCACCCCAAGATCCCGAAACTGAACAAAGGATCACGCCACTGTGATCCCCTCGAAAAAACACATGGGATTGAGTACTCAATCGCCCAAAACGGACACCCGGTGAAAAGGATACTATTCACCAAAGATGGGTCAGGTGGGACCCACACCGCGTCCCTGAAAAAGGTTGGGCAAACTTCACCATCGCAATTCTCTCGAAAATGTACGTCAAATTGACTGCTTACATGCGTGGAATGGGTATCCGGAGAAAAAGATGCATTCCGGCGCACCGCACATGAACGTTGCCACGTGGGACCCGCATCCCAGTCCCGAAACTCAACGAGCGGATCGCAACTCTGTAATCCTCTCGAAAAGAAAAAAAACACAAGATGGACTGTTCTCTTGTCCAAAACGGTCACCCGATGATAAAGGTGGAAAAATTCACCGTCGACGCCCAAATGGCCCTCACAGGCCCCGCACCATCATGCCGAATTAGAGCGGACGGATTGCACCATTGAAATCCCCTCGGAAAAACATCCAGAAATGGCTTCTCACTCGCCCTGAATGGGCGCCTGATGGAAAAATTGCTAAACGCTGCACGCAGATCAAAAGACGGGCCGTGGGGCTCACGCTTCAACTCCTTCCTCAACTTCCGGAACCGCCCTGGAAACCTCCATCTCAGTGCCAGGGTCACAACTCCACTGATGGCGCTCAAAACAGACTTCGGATGCGTCCGCGCCGCCCAAAAAAAGGTTCTTGGGAAAAACGCTCGTCCACTTAAAGATGCGTCGCGCCTCCGAGACCTATTGTTTCGGGAATTAAAAATTCTCGAAACCATCTCAATATGTTCCCCTCAACGTCAGGAAGACACTGTCGTAGACGACAAGTAAAAAAGACACTCGTAGCAATATTTACGGGTGTCCGAAGCCGGAAGGGACAACCCTTGGGCTGGACCGGCCGAGCGAGCCGGTCCACCCGGCCTGGGCCAGCCCAAGCCGGCCGGCCCAGCGTGCTGCGACGGCCCATGACTTTGCCGCGTGGGCCGGCAGCGGACCCACGGTCCCCTCGCAGTTCCCGCTTCAGTCGACCGGCCGCGAGGCTGGTCTTCGGTCTTCGAGGAGACCCGTTGGAAGCGGGTCTCAGTTCCTCGTGAGGGGTCGCGATGCGACCCCTGTCTACCCAAAGGGCCACGCCCCGCCGCCCACACGAAGCTCCGCATCGCCGCCTGCACGCCGCGCCACCGCCTGCTCGCCGCGCCACCGCCTGGAACCGAAGCTGCCGCCTGCAAGCCGCCGTTTCGGAGGTCTCCGCCGCCGTCCGGCTCACCGCGCCGCCGTCTGGCATGGCCGGCCGCCGCGCCTACCTGCCGGAACACCCTCGAGCTCCTCCAAAAACCCGCAATCTTCGGCGAATGATTGTGTGTTCCTCAGAACTCTAAAACCAAAACCGAAAGATGCGTCGAAGAGCGTAGAACACGTACTACGCATAAATGGACTTTTTTCGAGGATCAAACAACAATTCAATGCTAAAATTGGGATTCAAAGGGGGTTCGAGAACAAAAAGAAACTCAAAATGTAACTCCTACCTCGCTGGGCTTCGCCCGGAGCTTCGCGTCGATCCGCCGACATCACTGCACCTCGCCGGAGTTGCCTCGCCGGACTGCCTCGCCAGAGATGGAGGAGGAGAGGGAAGTGTTTTTCCAGGGGGTTCAAGGGAGAAGAGGGAGGGGAGGGTTTAAATAAATTAATTAATGACTTAATTAATTTAAAACCCCCGAAAAGACCCGCATCTGAAACTCCCGATGGGGTCGAGGTTAAGCCTCACATAGGGTAACCACCACCTCTCGAGCACAACGGTGGTCTCAGAATTTTAATCCGAGACCCCATTCAAAAGTTATAAAACTGAATGTCTGAGGCTGCCAAATTACGAAAATGCCCCTGGGGCCTTTTTTCACAGACAGCCCGCGCCCGCAAACCTTACACCCCTCCTTGGGTAAACGGCAAATTATGAACTCAACAGTATTCTTGGTTTTTCAATCCGAGACACCGTCTAAAAGAAACTAGAGTTTCAACATTAAACGAATTAATTAATTAAATAATTTATCTGTTTAACCTTCCGAAAGTGAGCGAGGGGTCCAAACATCCTGCGCCGACAAGTTTTATGTCTTTCTTAGGGTAAACACCCCATTCCAGACCCATCCGTACACTCGGATCCCTGATCCGGTGCACTGTTTAGGATTTATACCATTTATTTGGCGTCTCCAGTGTTAACGCACTGAAAGTTTAATTCCGTCCACACCGGGGCTCGGAATCGCACGCCGTTTGATGGCGCTACTCTGGAATAACATCAAGAAATATTCCAAAGCCTTTAGAAGCCAAAACTGGGTTCTTACATTATTCCCTCCTCCAAGATTTTTGTCCCCGAAAAGAAAAGCTGGGGAGCAACATAGGGTATTAAGCCCACACCTGGATTCTCGTACCCAGATGAACCCACGCACAGCTCCACGGCACCGCACACAGACCAAAGGATTGATCTTTTCACGCGAGGTCGGCCCTTGCCGATGTCGTGCACCCACTATAGACTTTGGGGTTAGGGAAAGGTGGTAGAGAGCCTCGCCATCCCTCTGCACGGTCTCAAACGGCCTGAAGGCTCTCGGGGGTCGCACACCTCCCCGGTCACACCTCTACGTCGCACGCCGTGATAGGAATCACCGCTTGGGAATGAGATAGGGCTCGATGATTCCCTCCATCAGAATATCTGTATGGTGAAGCACCCAAGTATATCTGGTCACGCAAGATTTCACAGTCGATGCTATCTTACATGATCAAAAGGCGAAGGATTCAACACCATCGACTAAAGGAAAAGGTCTCACTCCCTTTTCCTTACCAACACAGGGTTACACCCGACGCCTTGCGTCACCCTGGTAACACCTCCAATAAGGAGCAGGGAGAAAATCCTTTCACATGAAGAGCCTAAAAATTCTACTTCAAAAGGTAGAAGAGTCGCATGGGGTACCTCTCACCATCCCATGCTCTGTAGGATCGTAGACATCCAAAGCTTGCGGCTGTCCGTGGTCCCAACTGTCAGCTCCCGGAGCCTGACGTGGACCGCCTAGTGGCGATGGGGAGATCTTGTAAAGCCACCCCCCACTACCAGCTCCTCCCGCTCCTCTACTAGCACCACCTCTCTGGGTGCTACTACGATCACGGCAGTACCTCTGTCGTGGTGGCGCACCTGCTGCCTGCCCGAAGCTCTCAGCAACTCGGGTCGGGCAGTCTCGGGCCAAGTGACCTCGCCCGTTACAAGCATAGCACTGAATTTATCTGGGCTGCACTGGTGCCCTCCGAATCCACTGCGGTGTACGACCATGCCCCGGAGTCTGGTTGTCAGTAAGCCACCTGCGTCGAGGTTCTTCTTGCCAACGCCCACTACCTGCGGCAGACGTCTCGGCTCCAATGTGACTACTGCCACCACCAACTCTAGAACGTGACAGGAAGACCTCTGTCACCAGCGCCTTCTCTATCCCCCAGCATATGTTGAAATTCCCAAGGGTACTATTACAGCAAGAATCTCTCAGCAGAGACCTTGATAAAAATTCCGTGCTCAGATGTTGTCTTCATGGACCAAGTCTGGGTAAAAGCACGCACAGTCTGCAAAACTAGCCGCGTACTCGGCCACCATCATCCCTCCCTGCCGAAACTGCAGGAGCTCCTGAATTCGAATAGAGCGCAAGCAGGAGGGGAACAATTCCTCACAAAACAACAACTGGAAGTCGCCCCACGAAAGTGATGACTCTTCAAGAAGCTGAGTCACCAGACTCCACCAACGCCGAGCTGTCCATGAAAAAAGGTGGCTTCAAAAGCCACTCTCTGATCTGTCGGCGTCTGCACAAGCCTGAAAAGTTGAACCACTGTCTCGAGCCAAACCTCTACTGCCTGAGGGTCTGGCTCACCATTGAAACTCAGCGGTCTCTACCACTAGAACCCATGGAGCACGCTCAACCTGCGCTCAACATGCACTCAAACTCAGCCTACTCTACTGAAACTCCCTGCTGCTCTATAGGTTGGGGTGCTGCTACCGGCCCACCTGGAGAAAAGGGGCTCGCATGATGGGTCATGGACTGTGGCCTCGTAGCTCTCAGGGTTGTCGTCACGCACCAAAGCTGGTATCTGGGCTGGCTCTCTTCAGGGAGACATCCTGAATATTATCAAGGAGTGCCGCGGTTAGATGAGAATACATGTATATACCAATAACTACAACGATGGGGAGCTGACTCAAGAAAGACAGTCAAGACTCGGTCCTATGTGATGCAAAAACAAATTTTCCCTGCAACAAGTGTATCTGCATGCCGAGTCGACAAGCGGGTTATCATTGTCCTGGCGAATGGATACGTCGGCCTCCGCACCATCACTGGACTTCCTGATCTGAGAGCCGCTCTTGAAACACGTTAACACTGTTGCCCGAAATCCCAACCAATTCCGCTTTTAGGGACATCCACACAATGTCCCAAGGAATGAACCACATCTGATACCACTTTGTCACAACCCGACCCTACCCAGGCTCGAGCCGCAACTACCCCAGGCCCGCCTCCATAGGTCAGGGACTGGCGACTAGCACCGAAGGCACAATAACTCGGGGAGGCCTTTGCCTAAGTACATGTACACACACATGAAACAAAATCAATGCAAAAGTGAAGAGTAAAAAAGGAAAAGAAAAGGTAAACTGCTATAAAGAAACCACAGTGTGCATCGACCACTAACAAAACAAGGTAGAGTGATGAAAAAGAAAAAAGGGGCAAAACACGCGCCCAACCATAAAAGGGTGCCACAACCTGGCAACAGGTAAACAAAAAGGAAACAGCTGACGGGTCTCCAACCTAGAACCCGACCACGACCACCGCACGTGGTCCAAGCTCCCAAGCTCCTACGCTCCACTAAATTCATGCTCCACATGTTCGTCGTCTGTAAGGGCACACCAAGTGCGGGCAAAGCCCAAGAAAGGGTGAGTATAAAAATACTTAGTAGGATACCACGAAGGCTCGAGGGAGCAATAATGGAGGTACCGAAGGGTGAGAAGTAGAGAGAACAGGGGAAAGCAAAGGAATTACAATAGAGAGTGCAGTAAAGAGTCCATCTCAACCCAACAAGAGAAAGGAAGTAGACTCGTCCAGGCACAAGGAGCTGAAAATGGGGAGAAGATGAACATCCCGTCGAGTCTTCGTTACCTATAGCAGGAGAGTAGACTCATCCAACCATGAGAAGCTAGACACGGAAAGCACGTGGCATACCCCGTGCATCTTCGTCTCTCTTGGAGGGAGGGTAACCAAGACAGAGAAGTGGTTACTCGAACAAGGTATATAAATATCCTTATGCTCAATCGAGAATCCCGAACAACGTCGTAAGGGGATCTCTGTCCCATAGCTCAGCCCAAGAAAATGAGTCTCCAACAGTCCCAGAATGAACACCATCATTGATGCCCAGCATCCCGCACGTCTGCCCCGAACCACAAGCCAAGGAGCTCAATCACCACACATCGACACTATCTGCTTTGGGTGGCACTGACTTACCCGCATGGTTTTGGATCGTGTCTCAAGAACGTGTCTCGGTGGGGAAAGTGCCCCTCGTACTTGAGAGTTCTAGGGAAAGTCAAACCACACCTCGTCACTGCCCTGCAGTCGAGAGGTCTCCTCAAAGCCAAGTCATTCCATCACCGACCTGTACAACCAAGGGTCCCGCTCCGGTGGTCACGGAGGAAAGCCACAGACTAGCCTAGTAGTATGGACTGAGTCTGAAATTCCAACAGGTGTCCCACTGCCCAGCCCTGCTGGAGGGTAAACCCTAATACATCATCAGGAGACCCACTACCCAGCCCCACTAGAGGGTAAAGCATAAGACATCATCTGGTGACCCACTGCCCAGCCCCGTTGGAGGGTAGACCATAACACATCATCTGGCGACCCACTGCCCATCCCCGCTGGAGGGTAGACCTGGAATAAGTCGACAGGTGACCCACTACCCAGCCTTGCTGGAGGGTAGACCTGAAATAAGCCGACAGGCGACCGACTTCCCAGCATTGCTGGAGGGTAGACCTTGATCTAGACGACGGGTGACCCACTGCCTAGCCCTGTTGGAGGGTAGACCCTAAGAGGTCATCGGGTGACCCACTGCTGAGTCTCTGCTGGAGGGTAGACCCTAATAGCATCGGGTGACCGACTGCCCAGTCTCTGCTGGAGGGTAAACCCTAGAAGTCAGTGAGCAACCCACTGCCCAGCCCTGCTGGATGGTAAGCCCGAGGAAGTCGATGAGTAACCCACTACCCAGCCCCGCTGGAGTGTAAAACTCAGAACTGCTCTGGCCATCTCTACAGGAGGATACATCACTGGCCAACCGAACACGGAGTGGATGTCGCGCAACCACCCAACTCCATAACAACTCTCCCAAAAGAGGTTTAGTGCATGTTCAATCACCGGGTGTAACTAGCCCCGCTACCGGCCAATCCATCGAGAACGAAACTAGGGGAGACCACTCAACCCTGCTGGTCAAACAAACGAGTACAAAGCCAGGGGAAATACTCCACCCTGCTGGTCAAACAAACACACATAGGGACCCTCTACGTCGTGAGAGGTCAAAGTACGCAAAGAATAACCTGGAACGCACGTGGGTTCCACACAACGCATGGCCCCATCTCAACCCCAACTGAACGCCCCAACATTCTCAGGTACGAACATCCACATGTACCTCCAAGAATTACCATATACTCCTAGAGTATACCACAGTCTCAGCCCGAGGGCCATCGTGCACAAAACACCCAACGTCAACGCGAAGGCGTGACGTAACAACTCTAACTAAAAGGCCCAGGAACAGCCAGCCACATCTTGTGAACCATTTATATCACTCTCCCATGAGTGTGCGATCACACGCCAAGGGTCCACTACAAACATGGTAGGCCGAACCTCCACCAGAGCACCTCTCATGCTTCCACATTTAATAAGATCATGTATAAGGCTCTGCACCACCAAACGGATCGCACCGTGGTAATCCTCGCGGAAAAACATGCGAGATAGACTACTTACTCTCCTGAAATGTTTAACTGGTGACAAAGGTACTATTCACCGTAACCAAACCCGTGTGGGGCCCACCCCAAGATCCCGAAACTGAACCAACGGATCACGCCACTGCGATCCCCTCTGAGAAACACATGGGATTGAGTACTCAATCACCCAAAACGGACACCCAGTGAAAAGGGTACTATTCACTGCAGCCGGGTCGATTAGGACCCACACCGCATCCCCGAAAAAGATCTGGCGAACTTCACCATCACAATGCTCTCGAAAAAACACGCAAATTGACTTCTTACTTGCGTGGAACGCGTATCCGGAGAAAAAGATGCATTCCGGCGCACCGCACACGAGCGGTGCCACGTGGGACCCACATCCCGGTCCCGAAACTCAACGAACGGATCACACCGCTACGATCCACTCGAAAAGAAAAACACACAAGATGGACTGTTCTCTTGTCCAAAACGGTCACCCGGTGATAAAGGTGGAAAATTTCACCGCCGACGCCCAAACGGCCCTCGTGGGCCCCGCACCATCGTGCAGAATTAGAGCGGGCGGATTGCACCATTGCAATCCCCTCATAAAAACATCCAGAAACGACGGCTCACTCGCCCCGAATGGATTCCAGATGGAAAAATTGTTAAATGTTACGCGCAGCTCAAAATACGGGCCGTGGGGCCCACGCCTCAACTCCAACCTCAACATCTGGAACAACCATGGAAACCTCGCGCCTCTGAGGCCTATCGTTTCAGGAATTAAATGAAACCATCTCAAAACATTCCCCTCAATGTCAGGAAGACACTGTCGTAGACAGCAAGTAAAACGGACACCTGTAGTTATATTTATGGGTGTCCGAAGCCGGAAGGGAAAACCCTTGGGCTGGACCGGCCTGGTCGGCCGGTCCACCCGGCCTGGGCCGGCCCGAGCCGGCCAGCCGGCGGCTTTGCCGCGTGGGCCGGTCGCGGAACCACGGTCCCCTCGCGGTTCCCGCTTCAGCCGACCGGCCACGAGGCCGGTCTTCGGTCTTCGAGGAGACCCACTGGAAGCAGGTCTCGGTTCCTCACGAGGGGTCGCGCCTTGACCCATGTCTACCCGGACGACCACGCCCCGTCGCCCGTGCGAAGCGCTGCACCGCCGCCCGCACGCCGCGCCACCTCTTTCTCACCGTGCCACCGCCTGGAACCGAAGCCGCCATGTCGGAGGTCGTCGCCGCCGTCCGGCTCACCGCGCCGCCGTCTGGCCTGGCCGGCCGCCGCACCTACCTGCTAGAACACCCCCGAACTCTTCCAAAAACCAGCAATCTCCGGCGAATGATTGCGGGTTCCTCAGAACTCCAAAACCGAAACCGAAAGATTTGTCGGAGAGCTTAGAACACGTACTACGCATAAATAAAATTTGTTCGAGTATCAAACAACAATTCAATGCTAAAATTGGGAATCAAATGGGGTTCGGGAATAAAAAGAAACTCAAAACGTAACTCCTACCTCGCTGGGCTTCGCCCAGAGCTTCGCGTCGATCCGCTGGCATCACCGCACCTCTCCGGAGTCGCCTTTCTGGACCACCTCACCGAAGATGGGGGAGGCGAGGGAAGGGTTTTTCCAGGGGGTTCAAGGGAGAAGGGGGAGGGGGAGGGTTTAAATAAATAAATTAATGATTTAATTAATTTAAAACCCCCGAAAAGACCCACATCTGAAACTCCTGAAGGGGTCGAGGTTAAGCATCCCCTAGGGTAACCACCTCCTCCCGAGAACAATGGCGGTCTCAGAATTTTAATCTGAGACCCCGTTCAAAAGTTATAAAACTTAACGTGTGAGGCTGCCAAATTACGAAAACGCGCCTAGGGCCATTTTTCACAGACAGCCCGCGCCCGCAAAACATACACCCCTCCTAGGGTAAACGGAACATTCTGAACTCAACGGTTCCCTCAGTTTTCCAATCCGAGCCACCGTTTAAAAGACACTAGAGTTTCAACATTAAACGTATAAATTAATTAATTTATTTATCCATTTAACCTTCAGAGAGCGAGTGAGGGTTCCAAAGATCCCGCGCCGACATGTTTTATGTCTTTCCTAGGGTAAAAACCCTATTCCGGACCCATCCGTACACTCGGATCCTTAATCCGGTTCACCGTTTAGGATTTATACCATTTATTTGACGTCTCTAGTGTGAACGCACTGAAATTTTAATTCCGGCCACACCGGTGCTCGGAATCGCACACCGTCTGAAGGCGCTGCTCTGGAATAACATCAAGAAATATTAAAAAGTATTTCACAGCAAAAATTGGGTTCTTACACACATACTGCATAGTAAGGTAAAAGAAGTCTTAGAAATTTGACATTTTTGTGACTAAAAGTCAACAAAAGGGTTATGAAGATCTGAAAATATTTAAGGTTAGGAATATGACACATAAATATGGGTATTTTCCAATGTATATAGAGATACACAGATCAATGATAACCATAATCATGTTGTGGATGGGTCCTGAATTGAAATGTTGGACTTCACTATGTATCTCGTAAGGATGGGAATCAAGCCATACGTAGTTCTCAAACTATAGTTTAATGTCATGTGGGACAAAAGGATTAGAGATCTAAGTTTACGGTCATAGATATTGGACCATTATAAAAAATACACAGTATCTGTTTTCATGGGGAATTTTCAGCCAAGGGATAGAATGTGGAATTTGGGGTTAGGCCCAAAAGACTTGGGGATGGATTTGAGGGTCACTCAAACATTCTTACGTATCCCATAAGGATGGGAATCAAGCCCACATAGATCTAGAAATACCCTCTATAAAAATTTGGTTCGTACATGTGAAGGGTGAAAAGGGACTTAAGTGCAATGATGGTTTAACCCAAGACAAAAGGTTTGGCCATTGCCATGTCTGCACGTAGTCTTTGAAATGAAACATGATTGAAAAATCAATGTAAACAATGGTTCCCTCTTAGGTTAGAGTATCAAAGAATATATGTAGTTTATTTTCATAATGGACAAAACAGTTTTGTATAGTTTAACGTCGTATTGCAAGGATAAAAGTGAATGAATGTAAAGATATTGATTCTAGGGGCGATTTCACGAATCAACATCGTATGAGATGGAGGATAACTGATGTGAATAGATTGGTTTTGGGCTTGAACCTTCGGAGTATTTCTACGTAATCAGCCTGGAAGGCAAGGATCAAATTCCGCGTAGTTCAATTAAAGAATGAATTAATGATCAAGTTGTTCTTGGTGTCAACGACCTAAAAAATGATGTTGTTGGGACTTGCACATGGTTAGTAGCCTAGAGAGAGTGTTTTACTCGGTGTGAGAAACTAGAGGTAACAACACCCTTAACGATGCACAGTTTAATGTCATGTAGGACATATAAATGAACTATGAAGTTTAAATTCTTGCAGTTAGGACTATTGGTGCTGCACCGTTTAGTGTCCTGTAGCAGGGACAATGTATAGTTTAATGTCATGTAGGACGTATTAAGGACTTTTTTCATAGTTTAATGTCATGTTGGATGAAAGTAACACAAAGAGTTTAAGGTCATATGTATGGAAAATTGATGATGTAATTTAATGTCATGGTGGACGTAAGGTACATTTTCATAGTTTAACGTCATGTGGGAAGAAAAAGGGATGATACAGTTAAGAGTCATGTTGGAAGAAAGTGCGAATAGTTTAAGGTCATATGCATGGACCGTGGATGGTGCAGTTTAATGTCATGCTGGACGTAAGGGACTTCTGTACAGTTTAGCTTCATTTAGTTAGGACGTCACAGTTTAACGTCATGTGATACAAAAGGAATACAAATAGTTTAAGGTCATATGTTTGGACCATTGTTGTATAGTTTAACATCATATAGAAAGGACGATGAAGGGGACACAATTTAACGTCATGTTGGATGTATGTGCAAATAGTTTAGGGTTATATGCATGGACCGTTGATGAGGAAGTTTAACGTCTTTTTGGATGGTGGTGAAGTTTAAGGTCATTCCAGACCATTGAATGATATATTTTGTGTTTATACAAAAAAAGTCTTCAAAAATCTGGCATTGGTTGGAGTAGTGATGAGTTCTCCATCCATAGAGATTAATTAATAAGCTCCATTGGAGTGGACCCTATGTATTTAGTAAGGTCCTTCCCATTTTTTCTCAAGCATGGGAGGTTTCATTCCTGGTATCATTGGAGTTCTAAGAACTAATACCAATACTCCCTAAGTGAATGAATGATGATGAACTTTTTTGTTAAAAGATCATGCGATTCGATTCTCATAGACTTCCAAGTGGTGCAATGTACACAATATTTTCTCATCTAAGCGTTCATATTAATTCAATCGATTTTGAGATTGTTCATCTGTAGATGATTGATCACAAATGGAATCTCTAAGCGAGGGTAGTTGAACTTCAATTGGCAAGAATACTTCCATTCTATATAACAATGAATATGGAGTTAACTAAGTTGCAGTGCGGGTGGTAGTATGATAATCTCATAAAGCATGAAAGAGTTTGTTAGGGCATTATTTGTTATCCTTATCCACCATCTTTTGCAGTATATTTAACAGAGTCTTGATGAAAGATTCTATCTGGCCATTGGCCGCTGCATGATACCGAGACGAATGGTAGGATTTGATGTTGTATTCTTGATACAATTTCTTCACCTCGGATGAACAAAAGTTGGTGCCATTGTCCGTCAATATGGTATTAGGGACACCAAAACTGGTAATGATGTTAGAATTGATGAAGCTAAAAATGAATTTAAAACTGACTTCCTTGAGAGGTATTTCCTCTGCCCATTTGGAAAAGAAATCAGTAGTAGTAAGAATATACTTAAACTGATTGGTTGTAGCTGAAGGGTAAGGTCCCACCACATCCATTACCCAGGTGGAAAATGGCCACGAGTATTTAGCTGTATGAAGCAACTCTGGAGGTTGATGATTGAAGTTGGTATGTACATGGCATGAATGACACTTTTTTGTGAAATCAACACAATCTTGTATCATTGAGGGCCAAAAGAATCCAAGCCTTCGAATCTGATCAGACATTCTATGTCCATACTAGTGGGCACCACAGACTCTTACATGCACTTCATTCATGAAATCCATTGTCTCTTCACCATCAATGCATCTGAAGAGAACTCCATCAAAACCTCATTTGTAAATAATTTTCTCTAGGTGATTTGGGCTATCATAACGATTAAAATTGACCACACATCGCAGGATTTGTTCATTCTCGACTCTATCAGGGGGAATTGTTCCATTTTGAAAGTATTCCCTGATAGATGACATCCATCCTATAATATTACCATACGGTTCAATAATGGTACTAATTTCATTAATTTACACAATTCTAATTCGAACATAAGGTGAAATTGCACGGAATTGGGAAATACTAATGGTTGCCTCATCCTGATTTGGATCTGCCAGAGTTGTGGCTATATTAGCCAGTACATCAGCTTGAGCATTTTGTCATCGCGGGACATAAGAAAATGTCGGTTATGAAGGGAATTCCGCCGTTAACTCTCTAATGTAATCATACAAAGAGATTGGTTATTTTTTTCTGATGGAATAATACCCCATTGACTTGTTTTATTACCTGGTCTGAATCACCTTTCACCATTAAGTGATTCACTTGTCCTTGAAGCACCAATTCCAAGCCTACGATGAGAGCTTGGTATTCTGCTTCATTATTGGTACCACCTTCCTACAATAAGAAGTAATAAGGTAACGCTTCCTTCTTCTAGAGAAATGATCACAAATTCTAATCCAACTTTGTTGAATTTATAATTTTTCATTTTCCTCCTTGTTGGACTTCTGGAAGCACTATCAAAATACATTTCCCATGCCTGATGACTTTCTTGAATAGAGAAGATTTCCTCATCAGGGCATTCAATATCTGAAGATGTGTCTTCCACTGAAGGGTGTTCATCCATGAAATTATCTAGATCATGGCCCTTTATTGGCTTTTGAGACACATACTGAATATCAAATTGCTGCAAAATAACTACCCACCTTGCCAACCGTCCTGTAAGCATTGGATGACTAAGGATGAATTGGAGCGGGTTATTGCGAGATACCAATTGGACCTCGTGATGTTGCAAGTAGTGTCTCACCTTCTGAACTGCAAATATTAATGACATGGAGCAGTTCTTAATATTTGAGTACCAGTTTTCTGCTTCAAGCATAGTCCGACTAAGGTAGTAGAGGCTGTTCTCATTCCCAGCGTCATTCTTCTGAGTAGAAAATGCACCCAATGATCACTCTAGAGTTGTCATGTAGAGGATAAGTGTCCTTCCTTAAATAGGTGGCATGAGTACCAGTGGACTCAAGAGGTATTTCTTGAGAATATCAGATGCTTATTGACATTCTTCATTCCACTTATAAGTGACTCTCTTCGTCATCAATTTGGCGAAGGTTAAACTTTTGCCTGCCAAATTGGCGATGAAACGCCGAATATAGGCTAAGTGTCCTTGAATCCCTCTTAATTCTTTCAAATTTCGAGGAGGTGACATACCAAGGATTGACTTTTTATTCTCAGGATCAACATCAATACCATGGTGGCGTACAAAAAAGCCGAAAAACTTTCTTTAGGTTACCCTAGAAGCACATTTTAAGGAGTTTATCTTCAAATTATGTTGTCGAAGATTGAGGAATATGACTTCCAAATCTGCCAAGTGATTAGAATGTTGTTTGGATTTAACCACCAAATTGTCTACATAGCACTCAAAAAACTTTCCTAGAAAGAGTTCGAAGATACTATGCAAGACACACTGATATGTAGCGCCCGCATTCTTTAAGCCAAAGGGCATTACCCGGTAGAAAAACACACCCTGAGGGGCTGTGAGGCTATGGATTCATCATCTTCTAGGGCCATTCAGATTTGATTATATCCGGAATATCCATCCATGAAGGAAATTACTTCCTAGCCAGTTGTTGTATCAATTAAATGTTCTGTAATCAGAACTAGGAAATCATCCTTAGGACAATGCCAATTAAGATCTCTGAAATTGATGAAAACTCTAATTTGTCCATTCTTCTTCTTTACAAGGGAAATATTAGCCAACCACTTGGGATATTTAACTTCTCTGATGATGTTATCATTGATAATCTTATCCACTTAAGCTTCAATTTTGGAAGCATATGTTGGTTGTGTTCTACTCGTGGCTTGCTTAAATCCTTGATGTTCTTCTAGTAAACCCAAATGATGAGTAGCAACATTAGGATCAAGATCGGGAATTTTTATATACTTCCAAGCAAATATATCTCTATTTTTCTTTAGAAAGAAAATATACAACTCTTTCCCTTCAAGAGTCGTGTCCGCACAGATTAATGTGGGGCGTTGATCTTCTTTGTTACCCAGATTTATTTCCCTAAGTTCATCGATGGGGGTAGAGATACGCTCTTCAAATGATGTAGGGACATCTCTGAGATCTTCCTCTTCTTCTTCATCATGTGTTATTTCTTCCATTTCTAATTGTATAGTAGATGATAAAGTAGAATTTTAATGATCATAAGAGATGTCAAAATTTTCACATCTTGAAGAATAAGCTTCCATTTCCATCCCGATTGATGTTGTAGGGTCTTATTTGGGTAATAAAGAGGATATGATGGATTGATAATCGACATCATTTCTCACCTCTGATGTTGATATAAATTCTTCTAGCTTAATTGGAAAAGTATTGACTTGTTGGATTTCAGCAGATGAAATGAAGACATCACCATTTTGGCTTTCATCACTGCTTGGAGAATCACCAATTTCTCCCATGTTGTCTGGATAGAATTCCATAATTGACATTATGGATCATTCCATACAAGTATTTTGATATGGGTCTATCCTGTCAATTTGACTGATAGGCAACACAGAATCTATACTCACATGCACAAATGGATTTACTGGAATCTTTTCCAAACCATATGGAGCATTAATTTTGGTAATCTCTTTTGTTGTGGATTTCTCCCTTCTCTTCATGTGATAGAATTCATCATAAATGTATTGAGACTCACATGTATTGAACGGGGCCTTACCACCATACAATGTCCCACATTGACCATCGAAACAATATTTGAGACAGTGATGGTATGATGAAGGGATAGCATGTTGATGTAGCCAGGCTCATCCAAGCAGGATGTTGAAGGCTGAGTCTTGATCAACAACCATGAAATATGAATTGGATACAAGATATCCAAACTGTGTTCTGAGTGTAACATCTCCCAGTGGTTCTTGTTCATTTTTATCATATCCTTGTAACATCATGGTAGAAGGAGATAAATCGGATTCGGTGAGGCCCAATCAACGAAGTGTACGAATGGGCATGAGGTTGACTCCTGAACCATTTTCAATAAAATCTCTTTTGACATCTACGCCATTGTCCTTGCCAGATAAGTACAATGGTTTAATATTCACATGCACAACATCATATTCATCTTCATCAGTAAAAGATATTATTTCATGGAATTCTGTAGGATTATTCTCTATGTGATAGACTTCAGCTGCAACATTATCTGTTTCAAACTCCAAAGGACTTGAAAATGCCTCGATGAGTGCCTCTCAAAGATTTTTTGACAGATTCAAAGCATCCAGAATTAATAACATGGCTGGTACATGGGCCAAGAGTTTCAATAAATCATACTTTTGATCCATAGGTCTGTGTTTCCCAACAGGAACATGTGGTTTAACAGTTGCCTTGGAAGTTGATGCCTTCGAATTTGATGCATCTTGTATCGGGATAAGAGTTGGTAATACTCCTGTATTTGGAATATTAGACCAATTTGGTCTATTTACTTGCTGAGAGGAACTAGATGGAACCTTCAACCGGTCTTCCAAAATAACTGTGCCAGGACTGAATTTGCTATTGGTGGAAGAACTAGCTTGTTCTTGCTGAGCTCGTTGAAGGGCTCCAACACGAGTTTCTGCTGCGTACATAGTTCTATCAGGGGTAGAATTGGAATAGTGGCATCTGAAAGATCCACGTATTTCACTGTATCCTGAGACTCTAGAACTTCCTCTGATTCCTCTGTTTGATACTGGGAATTCAGGCTCATCGAAATCAAAACTTCAACTGGTATATGGATCTGTTAATTGAATCATATTAACAGAACCAAAAATCACTTCTTCGTCTGATGAGGATTCTTCCTGACTAGCCAATTTATGCTATGTCGTTTGGTGGGGCGGTGCCTGTTGATTTGAAGTAGATGGCATGAAGTCTGCCATAGTCAATGACAACATAGGTTTTCACACATACTCATATTCTTCTGATTCTTTTTCATTATTTGAATCATGTTGTTTATTTGAGATTTTCCCTCTAAAGAGGATTTTGTTGTGGCCTTCATGGAAGAAGGTACAATTGGTTTCTTCAATTGTGTTTTCAAAATATCATGTGTTCGGTTGATCGTCTTTCTGACCATCCAATCATCATATTTTTGTGCATTTTTTCTTTTTACTTCTTTCCACTCGCCTTCCTCCTCTGAAACTGTAGTAGTGACACACGCTACCTAGGATGAAGAGCCTTTCAATTTGACTTATCCCGAGATGACCATATTTTTTAGGAGGTCTCTGAAGATAAAACACTCCTGGATGGGATGCCCCAACATTTGATGAAAGGGGAAATAATTGGGATGGCCCTCAACTCCATCCTTGTTTGACTTCTTGGGCTCTGGCAGCTGAACCAAATTATTCTCTAGGCACGAAATAACGTAACAACGAACTTGTTCATTTCAGAAAGAGTATGTTTAGCTCTTTATATCATCAAATTGTTTTCATCTTTGAACTTTTTGATCGCCTTGATAAAACGGCCTTTTTTGTTGGCGCTCATGAGGTGGAGCCCTTCGAAAAAATGAAGGTGTTGAGGTAGAAGTAGGTACACTTGATTGTTTAAGCATAACTGTAGAATATTCTGCTTTACCCATTCTCCTTCCGAGAGGTGATGGAATTACACAAGATTAACCTTAGTCTGTATAATATAATCTTAAATTTGTTGAGCGATTGGATTAAGGTCTTTAAATTCTCCTGTGTATTTCATAGGGATCAGTGGTTTTCATAATTCGTCATGTAGATTTGCCATACAGATTGGCAACAGTTCCTCTTGAGGGAGTGATATGCTCAGGAAATATGTTAATCCCTTCTAGCGAGCAATGAAATCAGAGAATCATTCATTCTCCCTTTGATTACTTTTTTTAAGATTGAAAAGTATTGTCATTGGAAAATTTGAATTGAATTGAAGACGAAATCGTTGATGGAGATCTTCCCATCCGGTAATTGACCGGGATTTCAAGCTTGTGTACCAGACAAAGGCTGGTCCTTGTAAGGTTCAAATGTAGCATATGAGTTTCACTGCTTCTTGCTACTCCGAAGTTCCCATCATAGGATCACAACAAGACAAGTAATGTGTCAAATACTATTCAGGGTCACCTCATCCATTGAAAATATAGAATACAGGGTTCCAAAATTTTGATGGAGGATAGATTGATTCTACCCATTCTGGGTAAGCTTTCTTTTTCAGTTGAACCTACGTACGCTTCCCTTCCATAGTCTCTAAACGAGATGTTAATGACTCAATGGTAGTTATTAAAATTTGAGAAACATCTGGTTGAACATGGACATGGCCAAGTTCAATGACTAGAGTCTGGACAGGTATGGTAGTTGGTACTGCAACTGATGGCAGTACTACCAATTGTTGTTGAACTTGACCTATAGGATTAGACCTGTGAGGGAGTACTGATAAAGGATGATATTCTTGATCCATCTTAGTAGCTGCAACAAACACCCTTGGATGACTGACTCCACCACTCTTCGGAGGAAGACTACCTTGAAGTAGTTCTGCATTCAACCTCCTCAATTATTTCATTTCTTCCTCCTGTTGTGCAAATCTTTGCTCTAGTGAGAGAGATTGGCCTTCTACAGAGGAAGAATATGTAACCTGATTCATTCCCTTCTCCTTTTTTGACCCCTTTAGGAGTGGGGGAAGTGGGTTATTAGAAGGAACACCCATATTCTGGGTAAACCTTTGATTTCTTGTACGCACACCTTCTTCATTTGTGTCTGTGCGTACAACTTCCTGAGTAGGAACCTTTTCATCTGAGTCCCCTGAGTGAGCCCCATCTGGGGGATCAGCAACAAAGGAATTGATGACATTGATTAATGAATAATGCATCACATCCCTTATATTAGCATTTATATGATATTTTCTTCATCCATGTCGTTGATGAGACATTTACTTTTTTTGATTCAATCCCTCAGGAACTTCTTGACAAATAATAATTTGGAGAAAATATCCTGATAATTTGGCTCTTTGTTCCTCTTGAGGCTTTTTACCCAATCAAGATAAGACCGACTTTCTCTGAGGAGGGGACTGATCATTTGAAAAAGTCCCCAGTCTGGTGGACTGGGGCTGTTCTTGTTGTTCCCGCTCAACTCCTCGAATCCTATTTATTGATTCTGAGGGCTGGTTTAAAAGAGTCCCTATTCTGGCAAGCTGGGGTGGCTCATGACATGCTATGTATGAGACATTGTTAAAATCTCTCCTGATATTATGGACCTTAGTTCGGAAATTAGCTGGATGCATCAAACTATATCCACTTTTATCACCCGATTCAAAATATCATTGGATGATTTCTGACACTTCTGTCACTTGATGATGTTCTTTCTCTATATGAGAGGCCTATTCAATATTCTCGTTTTCTTGATGCAGAAGTAATTAGATAACTTTTTCTCTATATTCTTGGTTTTGAGAGGAACTAGTTGAGGCATGTTCTTGGGAATGCTTTTGATTACAAACGAATCCCATTGAGTGTGGCCGGCCACGGGCAATAACATTGCATGAGACCATTTTAGGCGGGCTTTGCTGACTGGAGAGCACTGTGGAAAGTAGTGCTCCATGAACATCCCATCCTCTGACATTAATACCAAATGGGGCATTTGCAATTAACTGGCGCAATCTACTTAGTGCGCCAAGGCATGAACGCTGAAGGGCTCTCTGCTACTTTTCATCCTTCGGATATCGAGAGACTGATAGAGATGCCAAATAAATCTGACGTTGTAACCCTTATATTATCATAATATTATTTTCATATTCATCATAAGATAATACTTTCTTTTTCAACTGACACAGAGTTTTCTATATGTTGAGATGAATATCATGAATCCCATCTTCCGTTAACATCTCTGGAATTTCATACTGAGAGTCAGCCAGAGGCCAAAACATAACTGGCACTTCACCTTTCTCCAATTATTTTCTCATGTTCATTATTTACTCTTTATCATTCAATGAATATTCTTCTACCTGATTTGACCAGAGTTGGTGCCTCACTGTTGCTTCATTGAATTCCTCAAGATTGGTAGGGAAATCCCTGATCCAACTAGAAGATTCATGACTTAGGGGTGGTTCGGATAATGACCTACACCTTGGGATATCTTCTGATTGAGAAAGTATTTCACCTGCTAGCGATGAATCATCATACATGACTGGTTTCGATTTTTCAGGTTCCTCAAGATAAGAGGGCTTTCTCGGCACTACATTGTCCACTAAAGCATATTTCAGGCAATATGCATCACTACTGTGGAGGGGAATTTTGCAGTGAAATTCATCATCATGGGGAGGACCACCATGACGGGTTACAACAAAAGAGGATATCTCTTTCTCCTTGGTATTCTGACCATACAAAGGGTTCTTGTGGCTCTCATATAAAGATAAAACTTTGAGATCGACCTAATTGTCATGAAGAAATCCTTTATGAGGAAGTGTCTATTGAAAACCTTCATAATTAATGTTCCCACTATTGAGAAATGAGGGAGTAGAATCTTGAATTCTAACATATAACTGTCTGAGGGCTTCAAGAACTCCAGCATCGAGCAGGGACTTGTTACAAATTGGCTCTTGATCTCCTAACTGTGTTGGGTGGGTATTCTTTTTAGACTCCTTATTACTCACCTTGGAAACCACTTGTTGACAAAAGTGGCTACTCTGAGCAGGTCGATGTGCCCGATCAGGAAAGATGGCTAGGTTAAGCTAACGATCTAAACTCAAATCAGGTGTGTGTGCCTTAATTGGTTGTCTATATGATATGGGGGAGTATGTCCCACAACCCTTTTGGACTGGAAGAGATGTGTGTGTCTGTTCCGGAGTGAACTATTGATGTGTCACTCCACTAGTGGGGATAGATTTATGTGTCTTTCACTGAGATGCTGCTGAAGCTGTTATAATATCCTAGCAAGCATCCAGAATATGAGTAGGGATTTTCTTCTGCTCTTTCACCATTGATAAAATATGCATGGTGACTTCAGCTGCTGGAACGGGGATATACGTCCATTCTGTGCTTGGAGTAGGTGTATGTGCCTGCTCCTATCCTCCTTTTCCTATCAGTTAATCCTGACAGTACTCAAGTGTGGGGATAGAGAGTTGAGTCTGCCTCCTGTTTGTCGCATGAGCTTTCCGACTGACTTTTCCATGTGCTACCAAGCGAGACTGTTGGTAGGCTTGATTAATACTAGCATGTTTATGTGCCTTCTGATTGCATTTCACCGAACATGGTTGACGAGTTCCATCATAATTAGTCAGACGAGCCTGCTGACTAGCTAATGATGTATAAACTGGTGTATGTTCCTGCCTATAGTACTCCGCCGGAATTTCTTGGTGGGATTGACGTGATGCTTCCAGATGAGTCTACTAAACAGTGGAATTAAAACGGGAAGGTGTATGTGCCCTCTCGTTTCTTGCCACCAAGTTAGGTTGTTAGACTTCTCCAGAGATGGCAGAGATGAGAACCTACTCACTGTTGACCGGATTCCGCCTCTGGCGGTTTGTTCTGCCTGCTTAGGTTCGAGGAACCTGAGTCGAATGCCTGGAGTCGGTACCCTCGTCATGTTGAGAGCATATTGCCACACGATTCCGGTGGAGATTGTTGATAGGATCCCTTAGGAAGGACTCTTAATTCTTTGAATTAATGCCCCAAGGGACCTGCTCAACGACCTCCCAGAATATGGGAGTGAATGTTGATTGCGTTCCTGGGATAACGACCCAAAATGGTTGGAGCCGTTAGTCATCACCGCCTATTTCTTGATCTCTGGTCATCATTTTCTGGATGACCAGGTTGAATTGTTCACTTGTAGGGCTTGTCGAGTAGCCTCCAGAGTTGGAATGGTACCGTGTTGACGGTACTCCTTAACCAGCGAATTTGATACCCTGCGTTGAAGACGCTGAGTAGGTGATGTCATCCTCAGAGTGGATGAAAATCCAGCAGCAGTAGGAGCAGTGGCATTTTCAGCAGTGGTATTCACAATAGTGGTATTCATAGGTGTGAACTTGGGAGCATCCATTTCATAAAATGCAGAAAATCGTGAAAAAGAGTGCCTGTTTGATGTAACAGATGTAATCAAGATAAATTCAACCACTACATCTTTTTGAAGAGTACATATGTCAATGATTGTTTTTTTGGCCATCTCATTGATTTTTAAATAGGGTCCTAACAAATAAGCAAAACATTATTTTAACTTGGTTAAGGATTCAAGTCGGGTTCACCATTTTTTCCCCCTCTGGAATCGGGGATGACCATATTGATTGAAGGTTCAAACATTCCTATCAGTTTCTAACAGGTTTGTTCGTAGAACTAGAAACATCCAATGATTCCATATCCATTTGCACCTACTTTCTAAAGGTAGGTGCTTATTAGTTGTGGACTGATGAGGCTTAGGAATTTTCATTGGTCGAGAGGATGGGAGGTCGGACTCATCACACCTTTTTATGGGAATTATTGTCTACTCTAGGACTCTCTTTATAGATTTAAGTTATGTTCGTGAATCCTTATTACATTACCAAGTATAAAATGAGCTTTCCTTTAGTCTGATAATCAATGATTGATATGTTATAAATTCATAGAATCTTTTATATATATTCGAGGTTCTTCATTGATGAAGAATCATTTGTATTTTTTAGAGATTCATATTTGATGGTATCCCTAAAATACATAAAAGTCTCATGGTCACTATGATGACCACACTGGTATTAAAGCCACTCAGTGGGGCACTTGAAGTTTATTGTCATTCAGGATGACATGGATTATTTCTGAATTGGGATTGTACCCGTTGATGGGCTACCTAGGTATCCTTTGTTTTGGAAAAGGAATCAGAACCCACATAGTTCGAATAAGGTAGTATGGTCCTTATGCATGATTGATGGCTCAAAGAAAGAATTCATGATTAATTTTACACTCTAAGCTCACGTGAGTCATGATCGGTGTGAGAAACAAGAGGTATTGGTGAAACCAGAAAATGTTTCCACGAAAGATACAATGATATGGGGCTTATATGTTTATGACATCCCAAAATAGATAAGGTTTAGGATTTACATCAGGGAAGAAATCCAGAAATAGGTTCCCTAAATATATATGTACTTTATTGATATTTTGATACTCTAATATTAGGGCTTACTCCTTAGGAAGATGCCCATGTTAGAAGTGGACTTATGATTGGGTTTTACTCCTGAGAAAGAATCCCCAAATCAAAATCAAATTAGAACTGGTTAACATAAATTATGACTATGGATTACTCCTGAAAAGGAGACCTAGTTTATGTGACTTGAAAAATTAAGGGACTTGGGGCTTACTCCTAAAGGGGATGCCCATATTTGTGACTAGGGCTTACTATTGCAATGGAGGCCCAGGTTAAGAGAATTATGGTTGGGGTTTACGCCTAAAAAGGATTCCCATATTTGAGACTAGGGCTTACTACTAAAAAAAGGCCCAGGTTATGAGAATTATGGTTGGGGCATACTCCTAACGAGGATGCCCATATTTGAGACTGGGGATTACTCCTGAAAAGGAGGCCCGAGTTAAGAGAATTATGGTTGGGGCTTACGCTTGGGGAGGATGCCCATATTTGAGACTGGGGCTTACTCTGGAAAAGGAGGCCTAGGTTAAGTGAATTATGGTTGGGGCTTACTCCTGAGGATGATGCCCATATTTGATACTGGGGAATACTCTTGAAAAGGAGGCCCAGTTTTAGAGAATTATGGTTGGGGCTTACTCATGAGGAGGATTCCCATATTTGAGACTAGTGCTTACTCTTGAAAAGGAGGCCCACGTTAAGAGAATTATGGTTGGGGCTTACTCCTGAGGATGATGCCCATATTTGAGATTGGGGATTACTCCTAAAAAGAAGGCCCAGGTTAATAGAATTATGCTTAGGGCTTACTCTTGAAGAGGATGACCATATTTGAGACTGGGGCTTAATCCGGAAAAGGAAGCCCAGGTTAAGAGAATTATGGTTGGGGATTACTCCTGAAAAGGATGCCCATATTTGAGACTGGGGCTTACTCCTGAAAAAGGGGCCCAGGTTAAGAATACTCTCATCTTAAAGGATGAGGTTTAATGAATGAAATCTCAATCTTTAATGACATAAAGATCTATAAATCACTAAACTTTTTAGAGATGTTCCACGATGTTCCTTTTAGATAAGGAAGCCAAATCCAAAAATCATGCCATAAATGGATTTGAAGAGTGTCTTGAAAACTGTATCTTGAATAGGATAAGTGGAATGGCATAAGCGCGTTGATGTGGGATGGAAAGGCTCCCAAAAAGGTAAGGGCACGGAAGTCCTGGCAGGCGCGCAGGTACTGCGTGGGCGCGGAAGTCCTGGTCGCGCAGGTATACCTGCGCGACACATGGGTAATTGCGCGATTTTCATTCTTTGAGTAATAATTTGGCGAGACATGGCTCAAACTCTTGTTATTATCCATATAGGCTTTCCAGAAGATGGCGCGCATGTTCTGATGAAGATGTAGGGCGTCATGCAATTGTGTTCATTTCCCTTAAGGGTAAAACACTTAGGCCCGCAAGTGTTAGTGAATACTAACACTTAGACCTTACTTCTCCTGTTTAGACCTTCCATTATAGGTAAATAATTACCTTAGAAGAGTTCTGAAGACTTGAAGAAGAGACTTTGCTGTTCAGAGTTCTGTCTGTGAATTTTGGAAAAATTCCTCCCCAAATGGGGGCCCACAGGGTCTATTTATAGGTTAGAGAAGACCTCGGGCGGTTATCCTTTAGGGTGCGCAAGTTACTTGCGTGACCATTAAGTGGTGCAAAAGTATACTTGGGCAACACTGAGGGATCTTGCGCGGGGCATGTGTATTTGAAGCCTTGTTCATGCCTTTGTAGATTTTTTATGTTTTCTTCAAAGGATGAATCAATTTTTTCTACGTCATTTCCCTTTCCATTCCTTTAGACAATGTGACTAAAAGGAGCATCAACAACCCCATATCAAATATATTCGACGGCTACCAATTGATATCCCTACATTTCCCCACTACTAGGACTTGTGAAAAGGATCTTCCCATACAGTGGAGAGATAGTGGTGATAGAGGGTGTTCAAATACAACATAGTCATTGGTGTCCCCATTCCAGCATAGGAAATTCATATGGTAGCGAAAGTGACTCACCCTTCTTGGATATACTTGTAATAGAGAGATGGAGGCGAAATGAAGAGGTAACTAGGTTGTTGTTGTTTGGAGTTGAGGTTGAGAATTGGTAGTGGTGGGATAATTGGAATCAGAAACAAAGATAGCTACTGGCCTACCATTATATGGGGTGGAGTACTGAGTCATTTTGAGATATGGAATTTTGGGGTTTTATCCTTATATTATTATAATTCTTCAGAGATCATGAGTCCAATAAGATTCTTTAGTGAAACCTCATTGGGAGTGTATACAATGGGGTACAACGGTAACACCACAAGATTATTGTGGACTAGTTCATGCATTTCCACCACCATAGTGAGGTAAATATATATGGGAGAAAGTGACCGAGATATATTATTGGAGAACAAAGAGAATGGATGATACATGGATTACACTCAAGGCATTCAACAGCTCGATGAGATGAGTTTGATTCAATACTCTCCTTATAGTTAGGAAAATCATTTGAATGTTTGGTACTTATATTTTTTAATTATTGAAAAAATATTATATATATCTATGGGGCCTACTAAATATATTATAATGATCATGAATGGTCCATCAGTTTCTCTTTTCCACCCTTGTATCACCTTCAGGGATAGCTTGGTTGTGCGGTCCATCTGTGCACCTCAAACTCCATCAAATGATGATCCCCCACCGGACATCCATTCGTTCCATCGCCACCTAAGAATTTTTGGATGATGGAAAGGGTTGACCATTTTTATTCCAGTTCGATCAATGTTTTCTGACCAGTGTGAGAGGTTCTGAGAGCATCGTTCATATGCCCTCAAAGATGCCATTCCACCCCCCCCCAGTTCCTGGTGGAGGTCCCGTTGTGATGAAACAAAACCCTATTTCAACGCCTTTCAGCTCATTGTTTGAAGAATTATGTATAATATAGGTATTTTTTCAACTCAATTATTCTTATTATATATGGCTCCAACACCCCCCCCCAATTCCTGATATCTCAATGACTCAGTACTCTACCCTATACAGTGATCCGCAAGAAGCTATCCATGTTTTTGATTCCAAATGATCCACCACTGCAAATGCTCAACCTATCTGTGTTGACCTATCTTTTATGAGTTTCATAATTATATCCTAATTCTCATGCATAGGGATTTTGTCATTGAAATGTTTCTAGGAAATTTATTGAGTGGATCTTCGTGTTCAAAAAGACTAAGTTCTTCTGGTAGTTGTTTTCCCAGGAATTCTTTATAGTGGTCTTTACTTCCTCTATATAGGTCAAGGGGGTATTTCCTTCCTTCCCCTAGATCCATCTCTTAATCATCGTTCCTTTCTTAGTCTTTTTAACCTATTCCAGTAGACGATTTAAAATAATCATTTATATTTTTGGGATTTATAGTGGGTAATAATCTCAACTATGGGGGGAATTTCAAAGAAACGGTTGTGGATATGCAATGAAAGTAGAAATGGTAGTCCTCTAATAGTGAGTCCATAGATATTCCCTCATTTATGGCCTTTGGGAAGTCAATAGAGTCCGGGATAACCAGCACTATATTGATAGAGTATTTGACTCTATTCTTATAGTCATGAGACCACAGTTCTCTTGCCACATTGAAGAAATGCTTCATGAGACACGTCCAAGTAAAAATTGAAAGACACTACAACATAAATTATACAATTATAAAGAAAAAGAACTACCCACTGAAAATATATATGTACCTATTTCAATCCCTATAAGTATCCATATAAAATAGGTAACGAGGAGCATGACTGTAGTCAAGAGTATCCTGGTAGAAACAGAGAGGCCATGAATAGAAGAAGAGTTACATCGTCGAGAAGAAAGAATAAAATGATATGGTTCTTATATATATTTCTGGAAGAGGGAATATTATCCAATCGAAGAAGAGGGACCAGTCAAACAATATATATAAGTATCATTTTTCATTCCACATTCAATAGACAAAAAAAAATTTCTAAAAAACCTCTTAGGGGTTTGACCTTGATCCAAGGAAACTATTATAATCATATAAGCTAGGGTACCTCTCTCACTACTCTTTCAAGTGACATAATGGCCTTACATGAGAGATACATCCAACGTCTCAACCTCTTTGCATTTAGTATGAGAAACTGATCCATCTAAAGTCATATGATCATCTACCATGAAGTGTGTGTACATATATAAACGATAGTCTCTATCACTCCAAACGCAGTATGAATGCAATGAGACAGTTCATAGTAGTAGAATTTGTTCCAGTCATAATAAGACTATCAAAACCTATGTGATGTCCTTAAGATTTCTCATACTAATAGGGACAACAATTTGATATTTAATTCTAACTTTGTGTCAACATGTTCATTGCACTTCACTCACATATAGGATCTACTGAGATAGAGTGCAATATCTAATCATGCATTCATGATGTGACCTCGATTGAGATAGGACATCATGATTCCTGACTATATGAATGGGAAAATTGAAAAACCTCATCACATACTATATGAATGAGAAAATAGAAAAAAAATCATCGGGTCATTCGATATATTTAAGTAACAATTCAGTTATTGTTTTGAGCACACCTGGCTACTTGTGGTTCTCACCAGGCTCAAATAGGGAAATGTAAAGGAAAAGTATTAGAGTAAATTCATTCCCCACTCCTGTTGAATCTGTATATAGCTTTGATACATATTTGGATTCTTTATTGGTTTTAAAACCATTGTTGATGACACCTTTGTTAGAGATGCCCTTTTGGTTCTATTTCCCAATCTTTTATCTACTAATGGATATGTTGTGGGTCTTTCTGATTTATGATGACATCCCCTATCTGACACTTGTAAAAATATTTATTGATACAATGACACTATTTAATTCTTCTTGTTGCCTATCAATATATTCCCTCCATACACCAATTGAAAATGTGCAAGTTTAAATGATCCCTCGTGTAACTAAAAATGTTGACATGTCTACTAACTATATTATACACTAATAAAGATAAATAACTGGGTTGAGTCAAATTCCTATGCTCCTATATTGACTCATCGAGTCTCTCTCCACTTTTCATAGAGTATTAATTTCTTCTCACCCCTCTCACACAAAGTATGAATCTTAGTGTCATAAATATATATAAGTAGAAATTATCAATGTTATTGATCCTTCCTTCTTAGTAGAGAACCTTACGGGATCCTTCACATGAAATTCAAAGCTCCTTTTATATTATTAATTCCCTAGGTTGGGAAACTCTCCACCTTTGACAGTGACTCGATATCCCCTTCTCACGGTCTATCCTAAAATCATTTCTTTCCTCTTTTATTTATATCGGGATAAAAAATCTTCAGTTATCATATAAGAAAACATCAACTGGAGTAAGATTCATCCCATATCTAAAAACCACCACTTTTCAGCAGCTACTCACCATTTTATGTTTTTATGTGATAAATATATATAAGCATTGGTCTGACGAAATTGTTCTATCATGGGTGATTATAAAGAAGGCATGGTCAAATCCTGGGGCTTCATCCTACCTTTTAATGAAGTCTCATACTTTTAATTAAGCAGGATCATATGAAACAAGTCACGTTTTTCAAACAGTTTTTGTTTTCAAATCCCTTGTTTTTAGGACACCCTTCTCATCTCAAGTTCATGATTCAATATTATATAGACAGTAGATTCAGGGACTCATCCAAGGATGAAAGGTTGTAAGATATATACTAAGAAGACAAATGAACCAAACTAGACAATTTTCTAAACCCTTCAATCCTTTAATGAAAACCCTCTTTCATGAATGATATTCTAAACATCTAAAATAGTTTCTAAATCTTGAAGAGCATATCTTTATTACCTATATTATACCATTGAATGCAAAAAAAAGAGTCATTATGGGTTAGAAACAAACCAGATTGAGAGACCCCAAATCCTTAGTATAATCTAGATAGTAACCTAGATTTACTGGTCCTAATCCTCCTAGGTCTTCACAAGGATACCATATTTATGTATCCTATGACTAATACCTATATTATACTAAATCTGGTCTGTACTGAAGGAATGAGGAATGAAACTCATGTCATTTCAACTCTATCCTTGATAAATTTCCTACACTTTGACCAAAATCGAACTCATGTGAGTGATTTCTTTCAGTAGATGCTGACACAAAACTATAGAAAAGAGTAATAAAGTATTCATAGGAAAGATATCGAACCTTTCATCTATCACATTATTTTAATGGAATGTAACTATAACTTAAACTCCAACCCCTACCCTAATACTCTATCTATATATTGGGGCGGAACACATATGTTTATTATTCCAGTTCCCTTTTTGTGAACATCCAAAAAGGGAACTGGAAATAATTGAGGACCTAATATCACATGAACCCATGTTTAGTATAGTTTCGTGGTAATGGATGGTTGGATTTAACATATGATTCTATATTTAATATCACATAATTGAAGCACATGAGAGGTTTTTTGTTGTCTAGTTGGTATTGAGATTGGGTGCATTAGTGTGGGCCTATCCCTATATAGGTTAAAGTACTGAGTCATTGAGATAGGGGAATTGGGGGGTTTGAGCCATATATTATAAGAGTACTTCTGGATCACGAGTTGAAAGAGATCATTCAATGACACCTATTTGAAATTATATACTAGGGGGTCCAACCGGAATGTCTCAAGATAATGGTGGACTACTGGGTGGTTTTCTATCACTATAGTGAGATGAGTAGATGTGGGGGGAGCAACGGAGACTGAGTACAAGTGCACAATGGGCATGGATGATACAAGATGAACACTCAAGGTGTTCAACCGCTCATTAAGATGAGTGAGATTCAATGGTCTTATAAAAAATAGGAAACCCATTAGAATGTATTATATTTATAAATATTGATCATTGATCCACCTTTCTATATAGTCTATAAGGGGATAATACCTATACTATACCATGCTTGAAAGGTCTGGAATTTTCTATATGCAACCTTAATATACCCATGCTAGATATCTTATCCATATGCTCAATTTGTGCATCATGAACTCCACAAGAAGATGAACCCCCACTAAAAATCCTTTTGTTACATCACCACCCCAGAATTGATGGATGATGGAAAGGGGTCACCATTGTTCATCCAGTGTGATCATTACTGTTTGACCTATATGAGAGGTTCTGAGCGCATCAGTCATACTCCCTCAAAGAAGTCATTCCAACCCTAGATCATGGAGGAGGTCCTATAGAGATGAAACACAACACAATTTCAACACCTTTCACCTATAAAATATTGAAGGATATAGCTTCCTAAAAGAAAAGAAGGGCTTGAGTGAGATGTCAATCTTAGTCAAGTTTAGAGAAATCATACACATCAGTTTATGAAGAAATGATGGACTTAGTGATGACCCTTTAGAAAGGGATGATACTTATATATAAATTTTGAGAACCTGACCCCTTAGATAGGGATAGCTTCTAAACCCTAATATATTAAGTATCACGGAATATGGTAAGGTTCTAAAAGATACGAACCTTTATAATGGTCCAGTTTATAAAAGATCTTACCTGAATAGGGTTGGGAAATGAGACCTATAAAACAATAATGTAGTAGAGTATACATCATTACACCATTGGAAGAGGGTATGTGTTCAACCAAACCATAGTAGAAATACCATCCATTGGAATGTTATTTGTGAGAAGAAAAGAGATTAGACTCTTGAAAGCCTTAATTTATAGTACTGAAAAGGGTTTATAATCGATTTAAAGACAATGTATACAATACTCTAATATAATAGTGATATAAAAGAGGACTTCTCTCCTCTTTTTTTCCTTTTATGTTCTCCTTTGTTCCCACATTTATGCCATGAGGAAAGATATTCGTATGTGAGAACTTAAATATTAGGAAATCAAATATTCATAACAAAACCCAGACTAAGAAGGAAGCTCATTATCATTGTGTGCGTACTGATATTATATTTGACCATATTATTGTCAGAAGGAGAGGCCCTCATAGTCCCATCAGTACAGAAAAGATAGAGCTACCCAAAAACATCACAGAAATTGTTATCTCTGTGTATTTTTCTAGTCGTTGTCATTCAAGGTCCCCTACACCTGCCTAAATATAAAGATAATATAAATATATCCTTTAATTCCAACTGTGAAATCAAGTAAAAACTATGTTTGTGTATAACAAAAATTTAAATCTTGGGTGACCATACAACGAAAACTAGAGAAGATACGAACAACTACACACACATGTCACTATATGAACAGAATTTCTTAATAATTAGAAGTCATGTTTATATCAAAGATAATAATGCCTATAAGAATCATGGTGATGACTAGTAATCCATCTCAAAAACATGGATTTTCTCTTAGAGTGTTACATTGGGATAATAGAGGAAGCTCCTGGCTACTGCAAAATCTGAGAAATATACTTACCAATCGAGATCCATCATCTTAATCGGTGTCTAATGCCAGTGAACATGTACTATTCATATATAATCATAAATATGACCCCCCTAGAATAGAATTATATTTTCTTGTATCTTGGCTCTTTCTTCCTACCGTCCATGTGCTCCTCTCCCCACTATAAGAGAAACACTGAGAATCAATATCTATAATAGACCCCAAAAAAATCAATCGTCTAAGCACTTGATAAGAGTTTCTGAAGGCTAACTAGAATCCATCCAATTGTGGAATTTGAATTCAAAATCTAATTGATGAGTCTGAAAAGATTCTACTAGGGACTAAAATCACATATCAGAGAATCTACTGGCTCCATGATCTCTCAATGCTTTTCCAAGATGGGATGGACAATTCTCACCAGCTCTAAGCTCTCAAATCAAATTTTTTGATAATTCATATTTTCTTGATTCTTGAACCCCTAATGCTGCTTCATGGATCTATAAAGGGGTGATCAAGAGATATTATTTAAAATTGGATCCACTTTTATGTGAACTCAGCATCCTCTATCTGTGTGTGGGAAAACCATGATCATCCCTATTTGTTGTCAAACTTATAGACCATGTCCAAGACAAACTACTCCATAACTTCACAACAACACAATTTTGCTAACATTATCTATAAAAATCCTAGAATATGGAATTTTCAATTTCTATCATAACAGATTTTACTTCCATCATAGAGACTATTCTAAATATTTCAAACTACTATTGATGAAACAGTGATATTGGCTCCAACATGGTAGGGATCCATAGTGTTAAATCATCATATAGGCTTCTATATAATTATCCTACATGTCTTGTAGGAAATCTAACCCAGAGAGACTTATGGAATAAAAGTTTGCATGAAATATATTACCAAAAAGAAGGATATTAAAAACAATTATCTAGCAAGGGGATGAAATTCATCACTATCCCATCTGTCTGAAAGACTTGAGCATATTTTTCTATTATGTCATGTGGCTAGAATTATTTGGTGTGAATCCACCTCCATAGGCCATTATACATTCTTGATTTAGCTTCCAATCCCATTATGGATTATGAACATTATATATTATAGGTTCTCCCTTAATATCCTATATCCTGAAATACATCACTTCTAACTATTCACTCTAGTTTTCATGGGCTGCTAAAACACCATTTCCAGATTTGGCTATGTCGAAAGAATGATATGTATGAAAAATCCATCCAGACCCCATGCAGATAGAATCCCTCATTAATAGGATAAGTAATGTGGGACAACAAAATCATTCACTCCCCACCTTCATCTTCTTTGACCCCTTCTCCAGAATTCTATAATGAAGCTTCACTTTTATATAGAAATTAGGTCATATAACACCTTTATCGGTATAATCCCACGTCTTTAAGAGAGTAATTTTTGAAGTCACAAGTAAAATACAATGTAGTAGCTCACAAAGAATGTTCAACTGGGAAACTACATGGATTATTTTCATTCCTAATATCTATCTAGTTGCTCTTGGGTGGTTAAGGAAATAGAATGAATATATGGTTTCTGACTCTTCTAGGAAGATAGTGGGAAGAAGCAAGCATAATCATCTTCTCCATTAGTGAACTCCCACAATATTAAAATTTTATTTCCCATTATATACTCTACTAAAATAGTATCCAAATATTGTTATCATCTCAACAACTATATATAAGAGTTCCTATTTTCCTGCCACACTATTAGAAGAGTACTAGTCTCGGCATTCAAGGTCCATCTCTTAGCTCTATCCTACCAAGCTGCACAAATAATGTAATGAAATAGTAGATGGGTACTCATTTATATAGTTATAGAGATGATACAATTATTCAAGGTAATAATGCATCTCAATCAAATAGGATTCAATCTTCTGATTTTATAGAACAGACGATGCTCAATACTTTACTCTAATAGTGTGGGGTCTGTCAATATATATAAGTAATAGTTGTCTTCAAAAATGCCAATCGAATGGGTGGGATGTTTGGAAGCTCGGCTGATTAGGGGGCTGGGTCTACTACCTATATAATATTGAAAATCATCTAGTTCAATACTATTTAGGAAGATTCCACTATTAGTGTAGAGTATTGACACTATTATAAGAGTACTCAAAGAATAATAACCAGAAGGTTGGAATGTATGATTGTGATAGAATAGTAGCCTATATATGAATGTTATGGGTTACTCCTGGTAGTATTTTTTAATCATGTGATTGAATCAACTATGAACTCAGGGAAATATATTCTGAAAATATCAATCTATTCACTCTTCTTTTTCAGAGATCTTTCTAAATCAAATGAGATGAGAAATATCTAAATCGACTCTTCTGGACCTAGTCTTAAAAAAACATCACACAGTTGATTGATCTCCAAAACATATGTTCTGGCTACCTATGGTTGTGGGTAGATGGTTGGTTTCTATTCATTTGAATAACTAAACGTGCCTTTCACCCACAAAGGGATATAGGGGCAGTCCATCTTTCTTTTCCCCCATTTACATCGATCGATTCAAGGTGGCCTAAGGTACTAATATATATTTTCTTTATAATATAGGTATTACAGTGTGCCCCATTGTGTTTCATGACACCCCAACTATTCACTCCGTTAACACTTTCATTCTATGAAAAATAAACAATACAATTCATGATACTAGTACTAGTTTATTTGGAACCACTAGGAAGCCACCATGGAACCCCAAGGAATGATGACTCTACATACACCTACCATCACCCTATGATATATAGATAAGGTTTTATAATATATATTTTAAGTTTTATAGGTTTTTCCACGCAACTCTACCACCTATATTATACATATAACTAATGTGGTGGAGTTTCTATATTACTCTACTACCTATATTATACAAACTATGGATTGGATCCTCAATGCCCAATATAAAGCAATAGTGTATCCAATAGTGGGAATCTATATTCCTTATTTCATTTCTCATGAGATTCCAAATGAGAAGTAGATGAATGGATATCCTTTGGTGTAGTAGCAAACCAATATTGGGCTTTGACTCAAAACATGATTTTTCCACTCTACTCTACTCTTTTTGAACAGATCACGTAGCATCACCACATAGTTCCCAAAATAGTTTAAGAATTAACGACACCCAAATCAAACCATCCCTACTGAGTTGCCTACATCACAAAAGATAATACAGTACCTCAATGCCACCAATATAGTCTATCATATAGTTCTCATGGGATTTACCCATGGCTGAGACTATTAGAGTAGAGTACTGATTATTAGAGTAGAGTAATGACTATTTGAGTAGTGTACTGAGTTATATCACAAAACTAAACGTAATCTAATATCCAAATATATAGAATAATGTACTGAGCTAATCAATAGCATATGGATTTTTGGATATCAAGAAGTAAAACTATGTTTAACCCCATACTATCTGGATCGATTCATGTGCTCCATTTCTTAGAGTGTAATCTAGCTCTTCAGTGTGCACTTCAAGGTAAAAATGTTGTTTGGAACTTTTATCAATAAAAGAAGATCTTGATATTTTATATTAGACTCGTATTTAAAGGAATCCCATCGGTACATCTATGTTTCTCTAGTCGAATAGATCAACCAACCAAACATGGTTGATAATGAACAATTTCTGAAATAGCCTCATCACGATATATATTATTCCAAAACCAATTTCAGACAACCCATCACTCTTCACCTTTTTATTTGTGACACCATCCAAACCCCCCATAACATTTCTAATAGAGAACCTATGCTTGAGTGGTCTATGTACCATGCTTTTCGATATCTATTGATGAATCTCTACTTAATATAGTTGACCAATTCCAGGATCGATCCCACTGTGGTCGATCCAAACTTTTACCTTGTTTTTAACTAATAGAAACCCCCTACTTACTAGTTTTTATTGGAATGACCACATACCATCCCTTTTTGAAATAATAATGATCATTTTGACAAGTTCCAAACGTACCTCTATATAGAAGAGTACTTGTTTCATTAACTCTAATATGGTTACTGCTGTGTGTCTTGGTTGTGCTTTCTTTGATATTATGCTCCACTACTCAATCATTACCTAAACCTTATGGTCATGTTTTCAACATTCAGGTGCTTGATAAAATATTAGAGAATATTTCTAGTACTCTTCTGACATAGTTTGAACCACCTTGCTTGAAGAACTATTTTAGTCACATCAGAAATATATATAACTACCAACCCCCATACTCTTCTCAACTTACTTCCCACTACCACCGGTTTAAGTACCAACCCTTTTAAGTCGGTCTGACAGCCCTGTGGACTATCCAATGTACCGCATGACTTCCAATCCATATCATGCTAACCACCTCTTATGCCTATGTAGATTCAATGTGATTTCAAAGTTACCTGAAAAAAATAGATTGTGAATGCTCTTTCCAAATCATACTATACCTAAACTATTAAGAGTGATTCATCAACCACTATTTATCATCTAGACATAAGTGATTGGTCATCAACCTTCTACTTGACCAACTGATTCTTTGAATATATATATGTACCAGGACCTTCCCATGGTGTGTACAAATATTATGGGGTTGGTACTTATATATATTGGCAATGGTTCCTGATCGCTGGAATCACGTACCATTTATCATGATTACCGTTAACATATATAAGTATTATTCCCTCTTCCCTCCCATATCCAATAGTAAATTTGTATACAAGTAGAGGACATCATAATAAACATCAGCCCCAGGCACTACAGTAGGTACTTGAAGAGGAGTAGGGTCTATTTTAGGTCCCGGATCATTACAGTAGATATATATAAGTACCTGTCACTAGGAAATTACAAATATCATGAATAGTGTATTCCTTGCTCCATACTTAATCCTTCTGCTATACACAATGTGACTTTCAATGATTACATTGTTCATTTATTTCAGCACATGGTTGTTAAAACCATATGGCCCCATTTCACCAATGTGCAGCCTCTTGCACTTCATGCTGACTCATCCAAAAAATTTCATGAGGGGCCTGTACTTATATATATTTGTGATATTCATTAAATTTTTGTGCTGTATATTCTAAAATACTTGAAGGCGATCCACTATTTTGATAACAACAATTAATTTTTTCATTGATTTTTTTCTCACTTTTTTTCAGGAGTTGAATTTCTTGAAGAAGTAGAAAAGAAAAGTATCCATGATCTATGTAGGTGCGGAGGATTTGAGAGTCTGCATGACTCTGAGAATATAATTGATTGCGGTTAATTGGGTATCACTCGTAATAATTAATGACTTCATTGACGTCGGTTCATGTTAATGAAATCTTGTATTATCTTTTTGAGTTCACTAGTACTTATATATATTTTATGAATTTTGATTGGGAAGTTGTAATTGTTTTCAGTCACTCCATTGCTTCTATGGCTAAATCTGTACCCCCAACTACTGAACCACGGTTTCCCATACACAACCCTATAAAGAAACTTGATTAGTATTCCCATGTGGAATTTTCCAACTCAATCTCATCCAAAAGAAAAACTCCATTGAGAAATATTACCAAAAGAATTAACTTATGGATTTTCAATACTGGGTTCAGATATTTTTGCAGATTCTATCCCAATGATCCATGCTTCATCATCCGCAAAGATACCTAGAAACTCCTTAAATTACTTTAATATAAAGTAGATGACCCAACCCCTTATAGTTAACCAACAATGGGTTTAATGATTAAAAACACCATTATGTAGAGGTTTCTTTCACCCATCATCGATTAGAATTATCACACTTCTCTCAACATATTTAATAGTTTCTCCTATCACGATACTCAGTACACTATAGTAATAGTGGAAATATTTCATGTTTTAAATCAGTTACTCATTCCATATCATGTTTATTCCATCCATTCTATCAATAGATCAATCTATGGGACTTTCTTTACTTCTTACGTGAGGTTACCCAGAGTCAGAATAAATGAAAAACACAAGATAGAGAGAGATCACCCCTAACAGATTCAATTCTATGAATAGTCACATGATCAAGCCCAGGTAATCAGCTAACATTGTTTGCCTAGAATGTTAGATATCTACTCTATAAAGAATATACAAGATTATCAAATGATCAGAATATGTTTTGATAATATTCTTCTTATCTAATTGTCTACTAATGTTAATCTATTTTTTCTTTTTCACTTCCTTTCCGTCCACAATTCACGATTGAATCTAATCTTTGACATTCTGCGCCTATGATCCTCCTCACTAACCTTTATTATGGATGGTACCAACCAATCTCATGATGATGAGTTACCCACATACTTAAAAAATAATTTCAATATGAGAGTAACTAAATCAACCCCAATTACAACCTACTCTGATCAAATAGAACTTAGGTATGAGATATCTTACATAAAGGTATCATTGTTCTCTTTGTTACCCTTGTTCATGAAAATCTATCTCATAACATCAGTTTCATGTTCAGTTACATAGTAAATGGATTGGAACAATATAGCGCTGCAAATCCCATATGTTGTCTTAGCCTCTCCCCACCTATTTCCTCATAAAATGTCCTGAATGAGATAGAATTGGATCAAAAGTCTTAGAAACATCCACATTCCCTCTAACTAAAAATAGGTACTCTTCTCTATAGTTATATAATTGGTACACCCATAAATTAGGATCATCCTTAGTCTAGTAGAGATAGAGGAGAGTTAAATCTTTCTATTTGATCGACCATAAAAAAAATAAAGATCTCATCACAGCACTTGTAGTAACCCTTTGTAATCATCTTAGCCCTAAAAGTTAGCTCGGGAGTCAATCCACTACGCCCCAATGTTACATAATTATTAAGGAATCACACCTAGTGTGATCTAGTATCATCAAATTTGATTCTTCAGAGATATCCTTCCTAGAAGGACCCACATGGTAGTAACTAAGATTAAAAGATAAATCAATTGCAATACATGGCAATTGGTGAATCTCCTTACTATGATTTCAGGAAATTCATCTCTATTCTCAGATAAAATGAACTTAACCACCCTATGCTATTTCTTTCTGCCAACCAAATCACAAAAACTTCAGGGGTAATGTATAAGACTAAGGATCACAGCTAAATTCATAGTGATAGTTATTATATTCTAATAGTGGACTCCCCTCGCTCTTCAAAATTTTTTTATTAGTTAAGATTCTCATCCATCCTCCTCCTACTGATCCTATCATCTCCAATCAAGAATGACCTCTTAGATGTGATGATTGAGATTTAATTAAATCCCACATTTGTGTCGTTCCATAGGTAAACCACCATAAGATCAATCTATGGTTACAAGGAAGTTTCATTATGCAGATCATATACCAACACTCAAATTAATTACTACAGAATATAATTACTTCACTGTAGCCTATATAGAAGAAGTATTAATAGAAGATTTTCATGTTCCTTATGCAGTGGGATTCTTAGTGGTTAACCTGAATGAAGAGCAATCTAGGTAATTCAGTTGAAACATATTTTAAGGAATAATCCATACACTGCATACCTGAATTTATGGAAAGGAGAAATTGAAAGTTGTACAACTTTCTAGAGAGTTTATCTGTGGTTATTTTTGAATCTAAGATTCAAATAGTTTACTTCCCCAAAATATCATGATTCTATGGTAAATATATATTCATAGCCATAATGAAATATTATGTTGCTCATGTGGACCATCAAACCTTTTAAGAGGAACTTTAGGATTTATGAGTTGGTAGTGTATCGAGAAAAGAAATGGGTGTTATATCTAAGAGATTCATACAATCTCTATGTAGGATCATTCATGAAGAGTGTGGTGAGTCGATATTTCTGGAAAGAAGAGTAAAAAACATTAATGGATCTCCATATAATGAAAGTTCAAATCAATCTACTAAATGAAACAAAAAATAAGTGAATGTAGAACCCAAGTTTCATCATGAGGAGCTAGTCCATAAAGAGGGATTAAATAAAGGGAAATTCTTCTCCACCTTCCTTGGATACTAAATCTATAATTTCATCTTCCACTAAGGGATCCCGATTTCAACTGAAATGGGATATGTATATGGAATGTCTACAGAGACTCTAGGGGTTGTTTTTTTCTATTAAATAGGATTTGCGCATGTCCAGGTCAAGATAAAAATCCATCACATAGAGGTAGACATTCCTCTTCTATATCTAGATGGAGTTAGAGAAGAAGGAGGAAAGGTAGAGTCTTAATAGGCAAAGGGATCCAAAGATTGTTTCATGAATAAAAATAGGAAGCATATAAAAGACTAGTGATTTACTCATTTGAAGCAATAGAGGCATAGATAGAGCTAGGAACAGATTTTTTTAAAATATATAAGTAAAAAACATTCAATATAATATCACCTTCCAACATGTATTAGTAGATTACCTCACAAGAAAAAACTAAGAACCACTAATTGATGTTGATATGGAACAACCAGTAGACAAAGTAGTGGGATGGAAGGTAGCAGCAGTTCAAGATGCAGCTGATTGAGATCCAGTAATGGAGTCAGTGGCAAGGTCTCTTGGCACATATCAATATTTTGTCCATGTTCTCGGATTAAAACTCTTCACTCTGAAGCCTCTTCCTATTGTCAATTGGAAGTAAGAAAAAGGTACTATTTAAGGCCATGTACCGTAGATTTGACGCTTTTTGAAAGGGTCAATAACGAATCGTTAAGAGTGTAGCCAACCATTTTTTTCACTATATATAGTAGAGTACTTGTCGGGTAGACAGAAATAATTGAGTTTCATGCCCAATTGGACAATTACCAACAATCATCTAGTTGTTGAGATCCTATCTCAACCTTGTCAATGTGAGTATCCTTCAAAAATAAATGCACAATATCATGTTCCTATAGATGTTGTGGTGGAATGGTTGGTTGGAATAACAATGGTGATTGACCATAGGGCTACTAGTACCCACAAGTGAGGACGCATCCATCCCCTAACAGTTTCATGGTCTGTCCACTCTTCAATACACTCCAACAATTTTGGTCTATGTCTATCAAGAGCACGTACATACTCTATCGACATATCATTCGATATAGTTGATATAATATAGTTAGGATGACCAGACTATTTGAGTAGAGTACTATAATTGGAAATGATGATTTACTAGTGGTTATCTATTCTCGACTCGACCAGGTGTCAAGTGTATCATAGGGGGTCTCTGAGGTAACTTTTGATGTGGTGCGCTCACTTTTGGACCATATGAGTCCATTTCAACAACTCCAACTCCATGTGTGGATATGTACATACCAATATAAGATGATACCGAATGTGTTGGAGTTCCTCCGCCGATTCAGAAAGCACAAGTACTCTTCTAATTGTGACAATTCCACCGCCTAACCACCATATGGTATGCATAGGAGGCAGAAGGAGTGTGGGAAGGTACTACCTATACTACACTGAGATGGTGAAACTCATGTATACCCTCAATTCCACATTTCCACATATTCCAACACCATCCAACCCCCCAACTGTGCATTTTGTGACCAAGTACATAGTAGTGTATCATAACACTATATAGAGTAAGATTCAGTACTTTATTCTATATAATCTACTCTAATAGACTACCATCCTCTCGTGTCTCCCAAAAATCCCCATTATATAAACAGTAATGTACTGATGAATCCATTACACCTTGTGTTTTTTATCCCCATCATAACTATATATAGAGAGTACTGAACCTCTTGTTTTGATCTAGAAGCCTTAAATTGTGTCCCTATGGGAACTTATTAGTGGTTTGACTTCCAATTATGTCGATCAATAATGGCCTTAAATGGAAGGTATACATGACCCTTTTCAACACTTTTGAACCAACTCTAGCATCAACTAGAACATATTTTCAATGTCATAGAATGAGAGATTGGACAAGCCTGCCAATTTTCTAACCCTCATTGGGGGATCATGACTAGCGCAACCAGCCCCGACTCTTAATTAATTATCCCAATCAATTGGTACCTAATACCATACCAAGAATCCTAGATCTGAGACTTGTAGTTGAGCCTATGAATCACCTTATCTAGACAATGGGGAAAACATGGTCACATTCAGATAGTTATGATTGAAGGAATGAAGACAATTTGGTGTTGACAATAGCTACATAGCATTATAGCATGGATCTCTCAATGCTTGGGAAATGCATCCAATGGGTTACTTCATGTATGATTGGTATAATATATGTTGTATTAATTGGGATACATCATGTGTCTTAAGCTAGGAAATCACCAGGTTAGACCAGGAAATGACCTGGTGAGACTTCTAGCTAGGGAAGTCTTTGTCATTTACTGGGATACATGAATCATGTATCCCAGGTCTTTTCTATGATATGTGATGTGTCCCAGTGTGTTCCTGGACCTTTCCTGGGATGCATAAAGTATCTTACTATCTTTATTATATAATTGGAGGACCTCATATAATCTAGATTAGCCTACCCTATCTGAGCAGACCTGGGAGGGCCTGGAATACATGAAGTATCCCAGACTTGGGAAGACCTGGGAAAAATGAAGTATCGCAGACCTGGGAGAACGTGGTGCTCTAGTCTACTATTGATTATAAGTGGGAAAGGATTTCCTAGGAGGGCTAGGTGCTCACTGACTAGGGAGGGTTTGGAATACCTGAATTATGCATCATAGTAATGACCTAGGGGCCAATGAACTAATTGGATGCTTTCTTTATAAGCATGTGGTCCTGGTACTTATACATATATAGAGTGGATTTCTAGTCTGGGGATTGAGTAAGAACATTAATAAAAATTACATGAGGCTCACCCTATAGTGTTCATCCTAATTCCCAATGCTGACAAAAGGTGATACCATTAAGACAGAGATTGGAAGACCTACTTATTTAAGTCAAATTGAATTGGAATGATCATATCTAATAATGAACGATTACAAGATGATGTTGCATCCGGATCAGTACTCTAATCAAATAGTATCAGTAAAGAGGTAAGTAACTTATACACAACATGTATTAGAGGATCAATGGGGGGCTTTGGTAATTGGAGGGATCAACCCCCATTTCAACATTAAGAGTTGGGGATCATGGTTGTCAGCTTAGAAAGTGGCACCACTACATATCAGATCCACTAGTACTTATATATATTTAAGGGCCAATAAAACTATATGGTCTTATGTCTCAATAGACTATATCTGGTATGGATACCTTCTTTCAGTACACTACACTAATACTGGAACACATCAGGAACTTTGGTAAGCTGATACATATATGTTTTTTGAAGAAGGCTGGTCATGATGGATTGGCCAGAGAGCAGTCAATATAAATAAGTACTAGTCTTTGACAACCATCAATTTCCAATGGGAGAAAACATGAAAATACGAGTCACCAGTACTCTAATTTAATAGTCCTTTCTACCACACCACACCTTGAATGATCCACCTCCAAAAAGAGTCATTGGGGCAGCCATTGTTTTATACTAATCTTATTAATTGGGACTATGAATCGTATTAGCCAAAAAAATATATAATTTCCATGTCCATTGGTAGCTATCAGAATGGAGTGGCTGGTAATAGTCATTTACTGAAACCCCCATATCGTCCAAACAACCACACCAAGATGCATCACATGAATTAAATAAATCACCATGTCTTCTTATAGCAGTTGGGAAAGGACTATGAATCCTTTCCAAACTATTATACAAGACTAGTAGAAGACAATGGGGAATGCGAGTCAACAAACATTTACATTGCTCCCAATTTTGTACTACTGGTTAAGAGTAGAAAGAGATTTGGAGCCCCTATTAGTGAGTACCTGGATAAATCAATTTCAATGCCAACATACCCATGTTTTCATATAGAATATGATGTTAAATCTATAGTAAATGTCAGATAGGATGTTGGGGGTTTCCAATTTCATTACTACCTCATCATATCATCATATACCATAAATATATGAATTCACCACATGAAAAACACTGGGGGGAGGCATAGAGATTGAATGGAAGAATGTCAAGATATTGAGTTTAGAGATGGCTTAACAATGCTCGTGATTCTGTCTACATAATTGATACATGAGAGGCACTGAACATATAATAGTCTTGTAAATAAAGCATAGACCAATGATGAAAATGTCATAAGCGACAAGAAATAGGTACTCTATCTATATAGTTTGTTTAATTGATGCCTTAGTTAAAGAATTCAAGTCAATAGAATATAATTTCCCTGTAAGCTTCACTTTCATCCCCATCCATGGGGATATGTGACAAAACACACATGATCAAATAATGGTCAAGTCATAGTCTACAATATATATTATACACATATAAGGAAAAATAACATATAGTTTCCTATAGAAAACACTCTAGCTTTTCATTCTATTGTGGTATCAACCCCTTTACCACAATCGATACTATTTTAATCAAGTTTCACATATATCAAATGGGTCACCTAAATTATGGAATCCAACCAGAACTGATGTTGAGCACGAGCACATTCCTCACATTTTTAGCCTGATAGTGAGATACAAACATGAAATACAAGACCATTTACTCTAGTACATGAGCCCATATTTATTATATTATAGAAGAGTCCTACTGATTTAATCAACTATTTTGTTTTCAACTATCCTAATGATGAGGTTGGAATTATGGTACTTATATATACTGCCAAATAATCAATAGGCCTCTTTGATACAAGGAATATCAAGGGCATAGAGCTGAAAATTCCAATGGCACATCCCGTCCAATTTTAGGGGATCAATCTTAGTAGTTTCTATGATTGTAGATTGATGTTCTTAAACAGATGACCTTCGATACTTTCAGCATTCACATTATTAGTTGACTAACTAGAATGAATGAAAGACCCACCTGAACCACTATACGAGACACGGTTTCACACCGTCTGATCACCGCTCTATGAAAAGATGGTATCACACTCTACGGTAGAATAGTTAAGGAAACAAAATTTTACATAGTGAGAGGAAAACATGGCTTCTATTAAAATCAAATAATGGTAACTACAACTACACTAACATCTCTAGTTTATTGTACATCGTACTCATATGAGAATGGGGGAACAATACCGAGACTGCGAGTACACCAATGAGTGAAAAATGGGTTGGTGCATCAGAGGTGGCATTTCCCAGTGCCCAAGACAGTTGTGGTCATGCCACACTAGCAATTCGTTTTGGAAAATATCCCACCGACCGCCCCATTGTAGTTATTATACCTGATAATTGTCTTACTCGGTTGGTTGAGTCACTCTAATATGGGTTTTAAATGGATCCACACAATATAGCCACTGACTTATAAGAGTTATTAGTATAATTAATGTGTAAGTTAATGCTAGGGGGTCTATAAAATGGTCATTAGGATTCCAATTGAGATCTCATGAAATGAAATGATGAACGTACCACATTTCAAGTATTCATGGATAACATGAATCCCAGATCATCACTAGGTTACCTGAATCAGGTATCCCATTAAAGAACTAGGAGGACCAGTACATTATAAAATATAGATTATATATTAGTATAATCTAGACATATACTCTTCTATAAACTCTATAGGCATGTATTCTCATAATATAGTTTGGTATCTTACTCTCTAGATTGTACCTAGAGGATATATGATTCTAGTTTTCCATTGAGTTCCTGGAATACATGACATATCAATAAGAATGGCCAGGGGAAAGAGAGTGTACTATGTTGAGACATAGATAAGAGGTAAATTTACTTCATTGAGGAAAACTAGTCTATAGATTTGGTCAGAGAAAAAAACTGCATATCTAAAATGATTGTTTTTCCATTGAAGGATTGTGCCCCACAAAATATATCAATGCACTGAACACATTTCCAATTCTGACCATCTATCTAGATAAAGAAATAGTATAAACACATCACAAATTAACAATATATATTTACCATCCTTATTCCATATAGGATCGTGATATTTTCTTCCTTGATGCCTGATTTACTCTAAGTCAAGAAAAGGGATTTAACCCCCAAGGTTTCTAAAATTTCAGTATATGGAAGTACCTTGATATGTCTGGATCACTAAATGAAGGATTATTTTTTAGATAATCCATCCTAAAATTATTCTATCTAACCAAAAGGTTTAGCTGGAACTAAATTCTTTCATTTTTTTAAACAAAAAAGGTTTATCTTTTAAGACTATTAGAGTAGAATATGCTCGATAAGGTAGGGTGATTCCCCTTCCCTCCTATCCGGATCTCTCTCATTACATCAATCACATTTTTGAAGAACAATATCTCTCTACCATTTCTAATTATATGATAATATAAGTTAAATTTTTTCTCCCAATTATGACCATTATTCTAAGACACGTCTCATACCACCCATTACAGACTTTTTTTGGGAATAGAAGACCACTATAGGTAATGAACCGCATCCACTATGTTCATTAATTTATTTATGAGAGAGAAACATATCTCCTCATAGGGAAGATTATCATCCTATTGTATTACCATTATCACTAGTATTAGTACCACTGGAGTTCACGGTAGGGAGGGTGAGGGTTTCCCCCTGGTTTTAAAAAATTTTGCTGTCAAATTAATAATACAAAAAGACCTATAAAAAATTTAAATAAGGGGATTTTTACATCTAGTATCATTTGAGTTTAGTGATTTTATTGTTCTGAGGAATAGAATGATTAAGTATAAATATTTTACCTGATACTTATATATATTGGAATATAGAAAAAATAGGATTCTTTGTCTGGCATTACATTAAAAGAAACTGATTCTCTTTCTCTTTACATAAAAAACAATTTAAATGTAGCAGAGTGACTACTAATTTCTAGTCATAATTACTCTCTAAAAATTTATTTCTCAGCTTTTGAAGGCGATGGGGATAGGTTTTTAGTATTGCATGAGTGTGGAGTTCGGATTGGTGCTAATATCATAACCAAAGTACACCTAGTATGCAATCACCACTCAAGCAATTGAGTAAATAGGACAATGTAGGGGGATAGAGGAGACCCCCACATCCATTGTGAAGTATGTAATATACATTTCATCAGTGTTTTTTCAACCACTACATCTTAATTGACATATTTTATCATCTATTACCAATTTTGTTCCCTTTCTCATTGACCTTGAGTTAGAAACTAACAATATCGACCTTGTTGGTATTGGATTCCCAACCCACACCTTTATGTCATTTTCTAGTACTCTTACAATTATGAGTACTCTACTCTAATTTTCCTGACCGATCAAAGATGTGGACTTAGAAATCAAATACAGCCACTTTGGTCGATATAATATAGGCAGTGGGCCTTTGATGTTCTTCAGTATCAACTGAGTTACTGGTCATGTGGATTCCATCCATTCCACTTGGGAGATGGCCATATCCATTCAACATGACACCCATTGCCAAGAAGTTCCTTTAGTGGTGTACGATTTCAGTATGATGATCCCAATAGGTGAGACCTTCAGTTTATGGCTAGAAAGCCATCTCCCAATGTGGAATTCTAGGTCGATCATTAGTGGGAAGTGCATATATTTGTTGTAGGTAGAAAACTGATTGACCGTATGGATAGTTCATCCAATGGAACCGATGGAAATTCAGGATCCCTTGTAATTATATATATTGAGTGACCTCTAAATTTCATAACCTTTAGATCCTTATCCCTAGAAGTCTCTTTATTTCAAAAAATTATACCACCACCATGGTGATGTATTCATTAGTCATTTCCATATACTGATATGGATAAATAACTGACCAGTGGAACCATTTCTTGGATGGAGTCCAATCGGTATAATATAGTCGGACCACTATAGGCACCAAATATATTTCCTATAGTGGTTCATATAGTGGTCCACCTAGGACTTTATTGAAGAGTACCTGGAAATATTATACCAAGTTATCACTATATTAGAAAGATAATCTTACCACATACCCTATTTCCTGAGCATCTCACAGTTCCTTCTAAAAGAAATGGTTATGTTCTATGTATATTATTGAGGAGTTTTAATTTTTGGTTTCTAAACATCTCCCTTCCATAATGAATTATAACATGGAGATAGGTTCTGTTCTATGAAATCAGATGGATGAATCCCGTTCGACTGAGATGAATTCCACCTTTGATACTTGGTATCATCTCAATATTAATATATAATATTTCCTGTCTAAAATTGCATTACATTCATCAAGCGGCTTGGAAAAAAATAGTTGATAGATAGACCTTGAACGTATATACCAGAACTCTTCAAATAATTTGGTAGGAAAATCGGTACTCTTATATATAGTTATAGATGTGATAGTAGTCTTTTGAGACTATTACAGTAGAGTATATAAAGGACAATACACTTCTAATAGTGTAAAAGTTCGTTTATGGATATGATGATTATTCTTGATTCTCCGAGCTACCATCCTAAAGAATCCAGCAACCATAGAGTCTTTCATACATCTATAACCACCCAAGATAAAATATATAGATATTAGGAAAGAAAATATACCCTATAGTTTCCCACTAGAACATTTTGGGTGAGCTACTACATTGTGTGTTTACTCATGACTTCAAAAATAACTATCTTCATGTTATGGGATTATACTGAGAAAGGATTTAGATGACTTGATTGCTAGATAAAATTGAAGCTTGGTTGTAGTTTTAGGAGGATGGGTCAAAGAGGTTTAATATGGGGAGTGATTGATATGGTTGTATAAATTTACATATCCTTTTAATGAGGGATTGTAACGTACCTGTTCTGGAATCCACCCAGAGGTGCCCCATACCCGGTTGGTCACATGGCCTCAAGCACATTTCCCCAAATGCCTGAGGCTGCCGACAAACAACGAGGGTCTTGTGTGTGATAGTGGGGAAACTACGCCCCCATTGGCAGAGTACAAAGTGGAAGTAATAAAAATGCAATAGAAAAAGCTGTAAATAACCAAAAATAATAAACAGCGGAAGACTAAATAAACAAACTCGATAACATATGTATATATATGGAATGATGCAAGATACATATCTTGGAAATCAACCAAACAAGTCACAATACTAAAAAACACAACAATACCACAACAAGTAAAAATGAAAAGTAAACATCTCCTCAGCATTGCAAGCCAAAGCTTGGTCCCTTGCTCTCCTCCTCCAAGAATTCAAGTACTAGAAGTCGAAGGGCACTTGCCTTTGTCTATAACTGCAACAACATAGTCTGTTTGGGCCCAAAAGAATGACACAAATATGGTGTGGGAATAAATCCCAGTAGGAATTCACCCGAAGTTATGTTCTTAATAGTCAGTGAGTATATGGTAGGTAAAAGTACAATAAGCAGTAAACAGCAACAACAAAGCAGTCGGAAGTCAACAGTTATCAGTAATGCAGGATGATACAAAAAAGTAATCAATCCACAACAAAAAACAGTAGTGAAGAAAATAGCTAAAAAGCAGGAAACCATCTGGGGAGTACTCGAATCCATCCCCTATGGTCATATCCAAGAAGTACCACAACCCTCTAGGCAGTGCACTCCGCCTAACCTCTCTAGTTTGGTCAAACTAATTTATGAGACTCTCTGGGGGAGCACACTCGGTCAATTCCCCTTATTGTCTAGGGTAGTCAGGTACTCTCTGGGGAAGATCATGCGGTCTAACCCTATTAACCCCAAGGTCTATAGACTCTCTAAGGAAGCTATCTCGGTAAATTCCTATTATAGCCTTAGGTATACCACAGACTTTTTTGAGGAAGCTCCGTTGGTCAATTCATCCTCTATCCTGAGAAGGTTCATAAAGAGAAATAAAACAAGGTAAGACTCTCTGAGGAAGCACACTCTATCTACCCTCCTATAGTCTATAAAAATCCAAGACTCTTTGGGAGCTCACTCGGTCTATCCCCTGTAGTCTAATGTCGAAGAATCTATGGGGAAACTCTCTCGGTCTACCCTATTGTAGTCTAAAATTTCTAAGACTCTCTAGGAAGCTCACTCGGTCTATCCCTTATAGTCTATAGCACCAGATTATCTCAGTCCCGTACTAGTTAGTGCATAAGAATGATATAAGGCCAAAGTACACCTATATAGCTACTTGGCTAACCAAAGTACACCTATAGGGCTACATGGCTAAACAGTCAACAGGTTAACAAGAATGTTATAAAAAAACACTCAATCCTATAGACACAAGGCATGGAAACATGTGTAATAGCCAATGGAAAAAGAAACCTGAAGGTTTTAATGAGAACGAAGCATGGAAAAACATACATGAACAAAAAAATATCCTCTAACATGATTAATTTAACTCTACACAAGTGTACAAGAAAGGCATAAAAACAACAAGGGAAAAAAGGTAAACACACAATACCCCGTTCATGGGTAATGGTGGAATTTGCACATAAAACTCAAGGACTTTGAATGGTAAGGCACAAAACACCTACCTTGATCCTAGGAGATCGATATACTTGAACCTCGATGACTAATTCACCTTTGAATGTCGTAGATCTGAGAAAATGACCAAAATGATCAACCCGTGATATCTTTAGAAGGAAAAGGAATTGGAAAACAAGTCTCAAGCATAAGGGATAAATTGCCGATGTTATTACAACACAATCGATAGTGCTAGAATTAGAGAATGGATGGAGGAACAGTGGATCATCGAAGATCCACGGATTCCCAACGCTGTCGGATGAACAGTACCTAGAAGAAGATGTTTATGGTGATCAGGCGTGACCCCGGTCCATTTAATAAAAAACGAAAGTACACGGTGTGTACTTTTAGAGTACATAGAATGTACTAGGTCTTTCCATACTCTGCCAAAATCAGCCTCCACATAACCCCTACACACTGTGTGTGTGGCCCATACATGCCCATAACACGGCTTCATATGGGAAAAGAGTACAGGGCATGTACTGAGAAAGTACACGGCGTGTACTCAGAAAGTACACAGCGTGTACTCAAAAAGTACACGACATGTACTTCAAAAATGTCCAGAAACTCCATTTTTCTCATAAACTTCAGAAAAAGGAAATACATAACTGAAACGAAGATCTGAGTTCTTAAAACTTCCCCCCTTAAAGAAAATTGTCCCTGAATTTCAATAGTGAGGCGTAGAAGAAGAAACCCCGAACAGCTCCGGCCACTGTGATCACACATCAGCCTCCCTCTCCCCGGTCTCGTCCTGTACTTGCTGATGCTGCCATAGCATTCGTACTGGAGGAACAGACCGCCCACGGGGATCCTTAGTACTGCGATCAACAATCCTGATAGGATGCTCCTCGAATGATGGATCCTCTTTGAGCTCAAAGTCCTCGGGCTGAAAGACATGAGATTGGTCTGAAAAGTAACATTGGCTCTGAGAGACGTGGAAGACATTGTGCATGGACCAGTACCTCTGAGGTAGCTGCACCCGATAGGCAACCTTCCCAACACTCTCCAAAACCTCAAACAGCTCGACATACCACGATGAAAGCTTACCCTGTCTTCGAATCCCCTTATGTCCCAACCTTCATGCGACACGCAGGAAAACCCAATCCCTGACCTCAAACTACAAAGGTCGTCTCCGCTGATCAGCATAAGACTTCTGTCAAGACTGTGTTGTATCAATACTATTCTGAATCAAATCTATCTGCTCTGAGGTCTCCTGAACAAAACGAGGTCCCAGAAAAACTGCCTTTCTTGCCTCCAGCCAGCATAAGGGTGATCGGCATGGCCTGCCATACAGAGCCTCGTATGGTTCCATCTGAATGGTCACCAGAAAACTGTTGTTGTAGGCGAACTCCACAAGAGTTATATGCTTGTCCTAGGAACTGCCAAAGTCTAGAATACAAGCTCGATGAATATCCTCTAGAACCTAGATCATGCGCTTGGACTAGACATCAGTCTAGAGATGGTATGTTGTACTCAAAAGTACCAGTGACCCAAAGACTTTTGAAGTCCCTTCCAGAACCGAGAAGTAAAGCATCCATCACTGTCTAAAACAATAGATTTTGGATCTCTATGTCGACGTACAATCTATCGGATGTACAACCGCCCTAGGTAATCAACACTGAAGGTCTCTTTGATCGGCAAGAAGTGAGAAACCTTCTTAGGCCTTTCGACGACAACCCAAACAACATCGTTCCAATGAGGAGACCTCAGCAACCCAGTCACAAAGTCCATAGCGACATCATTCCACTTCATCTCAGGAATGGGTAACTACTGTTAAATCCTTACTGGTCGCTGATTCTATGCTTTCACCTACTGATAAGTAGAACATCTCGTGAAAAAACCAGCAACATATTTCTTCATACATGGACACTAGTACTAGCAGCGTAGATCACGATACATCTTGGTGATTCCAGGATGAACTGCCCAAATTGAGGAATAAAAATCCTACATCAGCTCGTCGTGTATGTCTGCTGGCACCCATACGTGTCCCTAGAAACGCATGATCTCATCCTCGCCCACTGACCATCCAGGAAGAGGGTCCCCTCCTGACACACTCTCCAGTAGGACTAAGGCCTCCGAATCAGATAGAAACCTCATCTGTACCTGATCAAGAAGTGTAGAGGTAACAACTACAGAAGATAGGACAATCTTTCCCTGCCTATGGTACAATTCCAAGTGCATCTAAGAGAACTGATCCATAAGCTTCCACTCACTGTTGGCCTCCTAAACTGTCTGAATCTGAGTTCTTATGCTCAACGTATCTTCCACTGCATTTCCCTTTCCTGGTGTATAGGAGAGCTTGAAGTCAAAGTACTGAAGATACTATACCCACGTACGTTGTCTCATATTTATATCACGCTGAGTGAAGATATACTTGAGACTCTTGTGGTCTGTGAAAACCAAAAAGTGCTCTCCCAGAAGGTAGTGTCTCCTACAGCGTAAGGCATGAACAACAGCTGCCAACTCCAGATCGTGCATATGGTAATTCCTCTCATGTGGCCTTAACTGCTGAGACCCATATGCAACGAATCCATCTTCGAGCATAAACATAGCTCCCATCCAGATACCTGAAGCATCACAGTAAACAATGTAGCCCTTGTCCGTCTCTGGCAAGACAAGTATCGGTGCTGACGTCAACCTCCCCTTCAGCTCCTGAAAGGCTGACTCACAAGAATCTGACCAAAAAAACCTCACCCCTTTCTTGGTTAGACCTGTCAACGGTGCTTCTAGGCATGAGTAGTCCTGAATGAATCATCTGTAGTATCCCTCCCGCCCAAGTAATCTCAGTACCTCAAAGACGTTCTTCGGCTGCTCCCTGGAAACTACAGCTCTCACTTTCTCTAGGTCCACAAATACTTCATCCTTTGAGATTATGTGACCCCCGAAGTGAATATGATCCATACAAAAGTGGCACATTGAGAGTTTAACATACAGCTGATGCACTCTCAGTGTACTCAGAATGATCTCAAGATGTGTGGGATGGTCATTTAGAGTTATACAGTACACCAAGATATCATCCAAGAAGACCACAAAGAATGATTAAAAATAAGGATGGAACAGTCGGTTCATCATTTCCTTGAAAACTACTGGCATGTTCGTGAGACTGAACGACATGACTGTATACTCGTATAGACCAAACCTGCTCCTGAAGGCTGTCAGAGGTATATCTGATGGTCTAACGTGCAACTGATGATAACCAAACCTGAAGTCGATCTTCGAGAACACTCGAGCTCCTCGAAGCTGATCAAAGAGATCATCAATCCTCAGCAAGGGATATCGGTTCTTGACTGTCAACTGGTTCAGCTTCTGATAATCCATACAAATCTAAAGGGTTCCGTCTGCCTTTTTTGCAAAAAGGATAGGAAAACCCCAAAGATAAGTACGTGGTCAGATGAACCCCTTTTCCTTCAACTCCTCCAACTGCTTCTTGAGATCCTTCAATTCAGGTGTAGCCATTTTATAAGGAGGAATGGGCACTTTTTCTCCGCCTAGAACGAGCTCAATTGAGAAGTCTACCTCACGCTTCAGAGGAAAACCTAAAAAGTCCTCTGGAAACGCATCCCTGAAACGATCCACCATTGGGGGAAAGTCTAACTCTGAAGTCACTTGGTCATCCTGATAAAGAATGGAAATCTGGGTTGTAACTTCCCCTTTCCCATGATGCTCTAGTCCAGCTCTACCCCCCTGGACATCCCACTCGCCGTTATAAAAGAAAGATCCTCCCTCTGGTGATACAAAACTCAACCTACGGTGATAGAAATCAACAACTTCCTGGAAAGGAACCAACCAGACCATCCTGAGAATGACGTCATAGCCCAACATCTCTAGGACATAGAGGTCCCATAAAAAGTGACACTCTGCAATCTAAAGAGGGAACTCTCTGCACTGATGTACGCTAGATGTCCTCATTCAAAACGCAGTTTCAAGAGTTAACACGTCGGTAGATGAAAAGATATAGATCCCAAGGCTCTCCACAACTGCAAGAGAGATAAAGCTATGGGAAGCACCAGTATCGAAAAGAGCTGAGGATAAAACTGAGGCTACTAAAGACGTACCTCAAACTATAGAAGGGTTGGGATCCTGCTCTTGATAGGTATGCTCCACGATGAATGACTGGCCAGCACTATAACCTTGCGGCCCTAGCTGACCACTCTGAGCTGATCCACTCTGTTATTGTTGAGGACCTGGTGACTGAACACCACGGCCGCGACCTCCACCTCAGCCCGAACGGCCGGAAGAACTCTAGTTCCCAGACTGGTGGAAAATTGGTGATGCATCTCCAAAACGCGGGGTCATAGAGGAACCCCTACCACCAGATGAAGGTTAGACGATCTGACAAAAGCACTGAATATGGCCCATCTTTCCACAAGACCGGCACTCCATCAGATCCCTCTGGAACTGAGGCCTAGTATGACCACTCCTACTGCATTGATAGCATACAAACTGGCTGCCAGAAGATGAATCCCGTGAACCCCGATCTCCTCGAGGAGACTCTTTATGATGCTTCCTACTGTCCGTAGGAGGAACACCAGCTCTAGATGTTGAACTGCCCAAGATCCCTGCTCCAGAATCCCTCACATTACACTCAGTAATCAGCGACTGGTTGACGATGGAGGATATAGAAATCAACTGTAAGATATTCACATATGAACATATCTCCTTCTGAAGAACATCCTCGAAATTCCTAGCAAGGAACAACTCATATCCTCCTAGGATCAGTGTGAAAAGTTGCAGCTCAGTGAAGCAAGACGAGTGCTCCATAACAGAAACTGTACCCTACTGCAGACTCACAAACTCCCAGGATCGATCGGCCCTCAGGGTATTCGGATAGAAGTAGTCATAGAAAGTACGTCGAATCTCATCCCATGACATACCCTGTTGGCACCCTGAATATGAGATCACCTTCAACCACCTCTTGGCTATGTCTCAGAACATATAAGTAGCCAGATTTACCCTTTTATCTGGAGGTATCTCTAGGTTCTCAAATACAGTCAGGGTGGCCTCAAACAACGACTCTATAGCTAGGGGTCCTTCATCCCCTGAGAAATTTGGAGGATGCTGCTACGGAAAAACCCACATAATCTCAGCCATCGATGGGGCAAGAGGTGGAACTCCCTGAAATGTTTGCAACATCCTCAGGAAATCCTCCCTGAACAGCACATCGGTGCCTGCGACGATTATAACTACTGGTGCCAAGGCTGGAACAGCAGGAGGATCTGCAGGAGGATCAATAGGAGGCCCCTGATCGGCCATATCCGGTGTCTGATCACCATCTGGTAATTGACGAACAACTGGAGGACGTCTCGGAGGCATAGCTCTGATAGATAAAAAAACACACCTTAGATCAGGATTAACAAGGATTGAAAACAAAGGAGTACAAAATGAGAACAGGGGGAATAAACATTCATGTTTTACAAAACACGACTACACGGAGTGTATAAAAACTACACGGTGAGTCTTCTTTAGCCGTTAACATGGGTGTGTACCCCTGCCCGACAGGTTATGTAACACCCCTAAATACACGACGTGTTGTCCCCACACATAGCGTGTACTTGAACTCTAAACCCCTGCCTGAGTCTCCTTACACGGCTAACCCACACGGTCCAACTAACCCTATACTACATGGCGTGTTCCCAAGGGACACGGTGTGTTCTATACATGGTCTCGGCGGCCCGTGTTGTTTGTTACATGGACGTATACACGGATGCCCTTACACGGCATTTTCCGAACAAAAATGGTGTGTATAAGAGAAGTTATAACCAACCTGTGTTGTTTGCAACATGTCCTGGAAATAGGGACAAGACTACACGGCTTGTTCTTTACCCACACGGCATGTATGAAAGAAGGTGAAACCGACCAGTATTGTTCATGACATGGCCGAGTACCTGAACAAAAATACACGGCGTACTCCTCACCAACATGGTGAGTTCTACTCGATCTTCCCTATCCAATGTTGTTAGTGACAAGGCCGGGTACGTGTCTCGAAACTACATGGCGTGTACCTACCGTACATGGTGTGTTCCTGAAATATTTTCTACAATAGCGTGTCTCTGCTCACACGGTCAGTGACACGGTCTAAAAACTACATGGCGTGTAGTCAAAAATTACATGCCATGTATTCTGGATTTTTCTGGACAGTAGCTCAGAAACTGCACAGAAGCCCAGAAAACACAGAAAACAAGGCAAAAACGTTCCAAATTCTAATCTGTGAGGGCCCATACTCCTTCTGAATCACAACATGGAATCTCCTGCAGTCATAGAAAATAGAAAACAAGACCATTATCCACCAATTTTTCATTCAAGAGGGCCCATAAAACCTCAAGAATCAAAATTTCGAATTCATTTAAGCAATGTACAATACAAACAATCCTCTAAAAAACAAGCATAGATTCTATCAATCATCTATCACAACAGCATGAATAATCTACAAAATGTCTATCACAACAGCATGCAATCTCTAATGCACCCTAGATGGAATGGAAAGCATTCGTGGAATGTGATCTCTTTAAGTGCCTATATGAGGCATGAGATGGCATACCCTCATCTCATCGGGTTGTGATAGAAATAGAACCACAATTGCCAAAAAAAATAATAACAATGCAAGTCATTTGAATCACTCTAGGTGAAATCATATCAACCATAAAATCTCAAAACCATAAAATTGTAGTAACAAGGTAGTATGGTTTTTCCCTGTACACAAGTTAGCTGCTCCCAGGAACAGCTCATTACCATGTATCGAATCCGTCATATCCCTGGATAAAGGCACCAAACAATAAATCAAGAGAATAAAATTCCTCTGATACCACTTTGTAATGTCCTAGTTCTGAAAGCCACCTAGATGCACCCCGTACCCAGTTGGTCACATGGCCTCAAGCGCATTTCCCCAAATTCCAGAGGCTTTCGACTTGCAGCGAGGGTCTTGGGTGTGATAGTGGGGAAACTATGCCCTCATTGGTAGAGTACACAGTGGAAGTATTAAACCTGCAATAATAGAAGTAGTAAATAACCAACCATAATAAACAGTGGAAGACTAAATCAACAAACTGGAGCACATATGTATATATATTGAATGATGCAAGATACATATCTATAAAAGCATCCAAACAACTCACAATGATTAAAAACAACACAGTACCACAACAAGTACAAAAGAAAAGTAAACAACTCTTCAGCATCGCAAGCCAAAGCTTGGTTCCTTTCTCTCCTGCTCCAAGAAATCAAGTACCAGAGGTCTAAGGGAACTTGCCCTTGTCTATACCTTCAACAACATAGTCTGTTCGGGCCCAAAAGCATGACCCAAACATGGTGTGAGACTAAATACTAGTAGGAATTCACCCGAAGATCTGTGCCTAACAGTCAGTGAGTATATGGTAGGTTAAAGTACAATAACCAGTAAACAGCAACAACAAAGTAGTAGGTAGTAAACAGTAAGCAGTAAAGTAGGATGATAAACAACAACAATCAATCCACAACCAACAACAGTAGTGAAGAAAACAGATAAAAAGTAGGAAACCCTCAGGGAAGTACTCATAGCCATCCCCTATGGTCCTATCCACGATGTACCACAACTCTCTAGGTAGTGCACTCTGCCTAACCCCTTTGGTTTGGTCATTCGAATTTATGAGAGTCTCTGGGGAAGCACACTCGGTCAAATCCCCTTATAGTCTAGAGTAGTTAGGGAATCTCAGAGGAAGATCACACAGTCTAACCCTCTTAGACCCAATGTATAAAGACTCCCTGAGGAAGCTATCTCAGTCAATTCCTCCTATAACCTCAGGTATACCACAGTCTCTCTGAGGAAGCTCCCTCGGTCAATTACTCCTCTAGCCTGGGAAGGTTTTTAAAGATAAATCAAACAAGGTAAGACTCTCTAAGGAAGCGCACTCATTCTACCCTCCTGTAGTCTATAAAAAACCAAGACTCTCTAAGAGCTCACTCGGTCCATCCCATGTAGTCTAATGACTAAGACTCTCTGAGGAAGCTCTCTAGGTCTACCCTCCTATAGGCTATAATATCTATGAATCTCTGGGAAGATCACTCTATCTATCCCTTATAGTCTATAACACCAGGTTCTCTCTATAGCACCAGGTTCTCTCAGTCCCATGCTAGTCAGTGCACAATAATGCAATAAGGCCAATGTACACCTATAGAGTTATTTGGCTAACCAAAGTAAACCTATATAGCTACTTGGATAAACAGTCTATAGGGTAACACACATGTTATAAAAAAACACTCCATCCTATAGACACAAGGCATGAAAATAGGTGTAATAGCCAAAGGCAAGTGAAACCCGAAGGTCATAACCAGAACTAAGCATGGAAAAACATCCAATAACAAAAAAATATCCTCTAACATGATTAATTTACCTCTACACAGGCATACAAGAATGGCAGGAAATCAATAAGGGAAAAATGGTAAACACACAATACCCCGTTCATGGGTAATGGTGGAATTTGCACATAAAACTCAAGGACTTTGAACGGTAAGGCAGAAACCACCTACCTCAATCCTAGGAGATCGATATAGATGAACCACGATGACTAATTCTCCCTTGAACATTGACAATCTATGAAAAAGCCAAAAATGATCAACCCATGATATCTTGAGAAGGAGGAGGAATTGGAAAACAAGGCTCAATTAGAAGGGAGAACACACCGCTGCGATTCCAACACAATCAATATTTCTCTAATCAGATAACGGACAGAGGAACGATGGCTCGTCGATGATCCATGGATTCCCAGCACTCTCGGATGAATAGGACCTAGATGAAAATGATTATGGAGATCAGGCGCGACCCTGGTCCATTTGATGAAAAAGAAAAAGAAAGTACACGGCTTGTACTTTTAGAGTACACAACGTGTACTAGTTATTTCTGTACTCCACCAAAATCAGCCTCCACATAACCCCTACACACCATTTGTGTGGCCCGGACACGGCCAGAACATGGGTTTAAGCGGGAAAATAATACATGGAATTTACTCAAAAAGTACACGGCGTGAACTTCAGAATTTTTCAGAAACTCCATTTTTCTCAAAAACTCCAAAAAAAGGAAAGAAATACCTGAAATTAAGATCTGGGTTCATACAAGGATGTTGTCTACATGGGGTATAGAAGGCATTTTTCATGAATTTACATATTTCTACATAGAAAAAGCATGAAATTTTGTAGTATAATCCCATGATATATAGATAGAATAGTTAGAAGTTATGTATTTTAGTATCTGGGAATTTAAGTGAGACCCTTAGGTATATCATGTTCCTAATCAAATAGGGGATTAGAAGATCAAACAAGAGACTATAATGGCTAGGGGAGGAGGATTCATTCCAAATAATTCAAGCCACATGACATCCCAAAAAAAGATGTTGATGTATTTCAGGTAGATTGGATAGTGAATAATTTCATCCCCACGCTAGATAATTGATTATAATTTTCTTATTGAAGGCATTCAATTTCATAAAACTATATTTTACATAATTATTTCCAGTTTAGATTTCTTGGAAGAATAATGGGATCATTGGAGGGAAGTCGATATAATTATTTAAATCTATGGATCCCTGACTTCTTTGGATTCCATTATAGATTTATCAGTAGTATTTTATGGTCCATCGAAAATCCTATATGACGGCAGGTTCAAACTCTTTAGAAATATGTTTCATATTCCATCTTTTGGGATTTTTCAAGATGAGTTCATCCACTGTTGGATGTTTTTCCATTATGGAGTAGATTGTCTTAGACATGGACGTGACATTTTGAAATAAATTGGCATGAAAATGGCCTTCACACACACTAATAGAGGATCCAAAGTTCACCAGAAAATGGAGCCATTTTCATAAAATATCTTTTGAGCACCCCTTTCAGGATCGGTGAAGCTGCAATAGGGGTGGGAGAAGAAAGAAAATAAGTATTTCTCCACAATTTCATTTCATAACATGTAGCTGGTGAGAATTATCCATCCGATCTTAGCAATAAAGGAGATATCTAGGTGCCAGATGATTCTCTAATCAATTAGTTTAGTTCCTAGTAGAATCTTTTCAGACTCATCCAAGGGATTTTTCTTGACCTGGGAGGACCTGGAATACATAAAGTATCACAGACCTGGGAAACATGTAGTATCCTATCCTAGTGAGTACATGAGACACATTCATCATTTATTATATCCCATACACTTGTTCATATTTCCTTCCAATAGTTTTAGTTCATGTTGTCTCGGAGATGACTGTAACAACCCAAGATTTTACGAAAAATATTCTTTTTAATTTCATTAATGTCTTGTGTTGTACGCTACACCAAAAGGAGCTTGCACAACACGCACCCCTGACTTGGCTTGCATTACACGGAAGCACGACCTTCCACGACAGCGTGTGTTGTACGTAATACCGAGTTTCGCTAAACAACGATATGCTATTAAAATATTATTAAAACGAGACGTTATGAATAGTAATATCCATTTTTTGAAATTTTGTATTTTTTTTTCAAAATGGACTTCATTTTAGGATTCGGAATTTCAAAATTAGCTTAGGGTGAAATTTTGGTACATTTCGGATAACTTTCATTTTCGGATGAATAGTGAAAATTACAAAATTTTAATTAAAAACAACATTTTTAATCAAAATAATTAATAGTGATAAATTATTAATTTGAGTGGTTTTAAAGTATATTTAGAATATATTTTTACAATTTAATACAATGTTGGTCATTGGATGTGATTTCAAATTTAAACCAGACATAAACAATTGTCAATCTTTTGATAGTTATTATCTCTTAAGAACACGCTATTTGTGTTGACGACGGGAATTAATTTTTAAATTAATTAATGAAACAGATATATTTTGAATTTGGTAAAATAGACATCATTTTTAAGTTAATAATATCAAATATAGCTTAGGCATAATTTTTGGTATTTTCTGGAAACTTTAATTTTTTGATGAATAGTGAAACCACTAAGTGGTAGTTAAAAAAATGAATTTTTCATAAAACTTAATTTTACTGCTTCTGTGAGTGGAATTTCAAAAATCCAAGAGACACAGTAGATGTTAGTAAGTAAAATGTGGTTCAATGAGATGAAAATAATTGTTGGTGAATAATAACTTTTTAGTTTTTTTTACCACGGTTAAAAGTAGATAGGGTAATTAAGGGTAAAAATGTTATTATTATTACCCTACCACATGACCTAATTCTCTTGTATAAGTGTAATTCGAACAAAAACAACCTTATAAATAAAAAATGATCATTTAGACCCACTTGGATTAGATTAGGACATTTATTATTAATTTATTTAAAGATGGGTTAAAATAGTTAAAATGAATGTTTAATAAGTAAATCATTTTTAATATAGGGTTATACATAAGATAAATTAGACTATAAATACTCATTAGTAATCTAAAAAAATTTCATATATAGTGGTATTTTATTTGTAATTTTTAGACATTAAATAATTTAATTTATTTATGACACAAAGATGATGCAGTAATTATCTTATTAATGAAATATTGACATAATTGATGTTATAAATACCAAAAAAAATGTAATATGAGACTTTTTATGAATTACACTAATTTTATAGGTTAATAGGACATGTTAGTATTGATTTAATTTACTTTTTTCGAAGTAATAATTCTTTTATGAGTTTCAAAAGAATCAACTATTGAATAGTGTCAAAATTGGCATAAAATAGTTTTTAAAACAAATTGTTTATTATTGTTTGTTATTTTATTCCTAAAAATCTACGGATTGGCCAAGATACTTATATCATGATAGGTTTATCATTAATGGACCACTTGGAGGTCTCTTGGATGTATATGGTATGTTTATTAACTATATAATATAAAAATACAAAGTGACATGGTAAATGTCAATCTAATTAACTAAGAGTTAGAACTAAAAGACAAGGTTAGTATAATAACCTAAACATGTCTAAATTATATTTTATGAGAGGGTTTCGACCCATCCCCACCTTATCTTCTAAATAAATTAATTTTTAGCTATTTAAAACCTAATTTGGCTTTATAATAAAATAATATGTTTAGTTATTCAAAAGGTGCCCCTCTCCTCCCTTATAAAAGGGCACCGCCTCCCCCTCTTCCTCACACCACTTTGAGCCTTCAAGATCGGACAACCCCTGAAAAATTATCTTCTCCACTTCCGTAGCAACATCCTAGAGGTTCTGGTCTTCCTCAAAGACAAATTTTAGTGCCCTAAAAGGAGATCTCAAAGAGGCGCTTAAAAGAAGAGGTAATGTCCGTTACCGATTCTTTCAACTTTATTTCTTCTTCCATTTCTTCTTCTTAGGTTGATTCATTATGAAGTAATAACATCAGTATCACTCATATATAGATAGTTATTATAAGTATGAAACAACAATATTTCACCATCTATCCATCCTACGGAAAACGAAATCACCGCGCGTGCGTACGTACGGAATAACGTCTCCACGCCGTGGTGTAATCTATTTTCCACAACCACCTTACTTGGATGGGTATAATGGTGTAAATAATAACTATATATGATTATATTAAAGTGATATTGACTCTGATATAGTATACATACACTCCAATACAGTCCCACGATCATGAGAACGATATCATCGCTCGTGCGTACGTACGGACTACCGACTCCACGACGCGATGAGATTCATTCTCCACCTTAACCATTCATGAATGATTATAAAGAATATATAATAAGTACTCATGAAATATATGACATAATATTGATACTGGATTTATGTATATGTATGTCATCTACTTAATTCCATTCAACTGAATAAGGAAACGAAAACAGCGTTCATGCGTACGTACGGCCTACCGTCTCCAGGAACGATGTATTTATTTTCATTTACGGATTTATAATATATATGTATATTATGAATATATATTATATATAAATAATTTTTATAATCTGTAATTTAGTAATCATGATCTAAGTAATCATATGAATAATTACAAGTCAAAACACGGACGAAAAATGAAACAATTTTACCCAAAACGCTCTTTAATATGAAATTTACAAAAGAACGGGTAATAAAAATTCATAAGTGAACCATATATGATATCATAACAACGTGTATGATTCTAGAATATGTCAATGTCATTATTTAAATCATTATACAGGAGGTTAGGACACTTACGAAGCAAATCGGACCTAAGGTAAGGGAAAATATCACAATCTCATTTTTATCTGAGATTGTTTATACTTTGGTATTTACTGGGGTGTATTTTATCATCCACATCCATGGTTCCTCAAAATGTAATATTATTTCCATCCACCTAAAATTTTTTAAATCCAATTTTACCCTTCGGTGAGTTTTTAGTAAAATATATGAATGGAATCTTTTGTCATTTTTCGTACGAGGTACTTTTTGATGGTCCAAGCTTGCTTGGATCGGACTTTCTGGGTTACTTTTTGACTTTTCCGATAAAAGTACGAGAAGAGTGTTTTTTTAACTTATACGACATGAATGGATTTCTAAAACAAAATTAACAAGAATATTCCTTTTCAAGTTTTCAAGTTTATTTTTAATCAACTTATTTTAGTTTAAAATTGTATGACATGTTAAGAAAGGAAAAATGTTTTGGAAGTAGAAAGGATATTTTCCTCAAGAATGGAGATCAAGTGTTTTATCAAAATTATTTTCCATATAAGATAATAAAGGGTTCTGTTTCTATCCCTATTATTACATGGATTTGATTATGTTGTGAGGGAAATATTTTTTTATGAATTCTTTTATCTTATATGAATTGTTTTATGATGTCATGATGTTTAAAGGTTCCCATTTTTATTACATGGGTTATGCTATGATGTATGGTTTATGATTTTGTGGGACACATAATAATGGTATCATTATGAGATGGGTGGGACATATATCTCCCTCCAATGCATTGGGTAGAGATTTTATATCTCATGAGATAGACATGGCTGGAACGGAAGGTTAAACTGGTTCAGTGAAAAAGGATTGAAACGAGGAGTGAACTCGGTTCAGAAATGGGCTTTTTCCACTAAGACAGTCTTGGAAATGAGTCTTGGATAATAAGAAATGATTCTCTATGATTATGTGTGTATGCCACAAAGTTTCATGTTTTGAGTTATGATTATTGGGATTACATTTCACTACTCTGATTTATTCCATGTTATGATATTATGATCTCTTTTACAGGTTAAGATTTTTAAAATGTTATGTTCTTATGAATATGATGTGATTGATATTTCTTTTGTTTACCCTTACTGAGCTCACCCTTTTATGTTTTCTTTTCCCCAGGATATAAAGAAAGGTTTTAGGTAAGAAAAAAATGGATGATCTTTATGGGAGATGTTGAAGATCTTTCACCATGATTAGAAGATTACGTTCCGAGTTTCCAAAGACACTAAACAATTACGGTCCTTGTGTGTGTGTTTTTGTTATATACTAAGTATTCTGAAAAAGTAATGTAATGTCCATGTACGTCAAGCTATGGGTCTCTACAGTTGGTATCAGAGGAAAGTTTTAGTCAACCTTTGGAAACTAGGATGCGAGAACATTAGTGAGATCCCTAGATATATTTCTAAGGTATGTCTAGGGATGTCCCTATGGTTAAGTATAAGTATTGGTTATAGTCCTAGAATTGCGCTAACGATCTTAGAATTAAATCTAAGATGTTAGATATTGAAGGTACTCCCCCTTTATTATGTTGTTTTCCCTAGCATGATTTTTTCCTCTCACACTATTCTTTTTGGGTTTTAGAAAATGGCTGGAAACCGGAAGATTCATGATAATGGAGGATGTGACGGACAATGGAATGATATTCTTCATGAGAAACCAAATGAAACAGGTTTTGGAAGTCCAAACATCGTTATTATGCCTAATCAGCAATCTCATAATATGATCAATAATATCAACTTTGGTAAGTTTCCCGACTCAAATAATAAGAGAAAGATGGAGTTTCATGATGATCATAGAGGAAAGAAAGTTCAATTTCCATCATTTAAATCATATGGGAAGTGGCATCAGGGAGATTGTTTCAAGGGAACTGGAAGATGCTTTGGGTGTGGAAAAGAAGGACACAAAGCTAGTAAGTGCAAAGGAAAAGGTTCAATTAACACCATGGATGAGGATAATGGTATTGCTATGACATCAACAATGGTTAAATGTTTTAAATGTGGAATGTACGGGAATTATGCAAACCAATACCCTAAGGGAATGTCTCATGAAGAGAATCAGTACGGCCGTATGGGTAGTATTTATGTTGATGATGATGAAGAGACTACAAATGATATGTGAGATGAAAGAATTGTGGAAGTTCGGTCAATGGTTTTAGAAGGTGGTGGAATGATTGTATGTTTATCGAGAGTTATGTTGTATAGTTAATGGTACTATGGAATAAAGAATTATCTAAGTATTGTTACACTATTGTTTTTTCCTAAAATTATTTGAAAGTATATGTTGAATGGTACCAGTAACCATGGAAAGTGATTGAGATATTTTTGGTAAGCAGATGATATGCACATAATGAAGGGATAAGAAGATAATGAGATGTTTGATTGTATTAATGAGCTCATGATTGATATAAGGACTAAGTGATATCATGGTTTGAGTATAAATAATTTTGAGGATTTTGGTTTGTGGAAAGTGTTAAATTTTAACTGCATTCATGTATTTACTAAGGTTCAATGGGTATACATGATTAAGGTATTCACATGTTTATAATTTGACCAACAAGATATATCTTATGATATATGGGGGATAAATGATGGAATTCACATGATTGTTTCGTGACATTTCAAGTAATGATTTTTATACTATGAGCTTGGACCGAAGTATTTTGGATAAGCCTAAAGATTGGGATGGATTATGTTGGACATAAGTTAGTATTGTTTAAGGATAGAAGTTTTTGTCAATATTATTTATGGGATGTTATAATAATTTAGTTTTAGAAAAAGGAGAACCTGCAGGATGGGCGACATCCCATCGCGTTGGACAAGGCTGTGGGAATCGAACAAACAACCGAAGCGCGACTGGCCTTTATCACCTACCACTGGCTTACAGGAAGTCCCTGTTTAGTAGAAAATAGTTTTATTATATTAAGCTGTATGATATATGATGTATAAGTCCATTTTAGGAACCATATATGATTAATCTCACTATAGATGGACTTATTTATTTTTTGATAACTTTTCTAACCTTTTGTTTGAGACAGATGGAATGACCCATCATTCTATCACATGATCTGCTAACACATCATGAATGAGAAATTCAACATCATTTCTTTAAGAGATGAAGTGGGAATTGTCCAAAGAACGACCAACAGTGAGACTATACCAAAATCACAAAAGTATTTCTTCTAATTCCAATTTCATCAACTTTAGGGAAATGATCTTGAAAACCAAAAATGTTGTCCTAGTGCTCTGATATCTGATGAATCAGATGGTACCTTAGATCGTCATAAATTTATGGCTTTGTGATTGCTGGCTTTTCCATAGCCATGTTCTCTACCACTCTCTATCAGAACATGATGGTTAAATTTCTCTTCCATATCCATATTTTCACCTATGTGGAAACCCAGTGATTAGTTTATTTGGGTAACCGTTACGTTTCATACTTTTATTTTTAAATATTGGTTTTGGTATTCCTTTTTAATATGTGGGTTTCTATTAAAGAAACTTTCGAGTAGTAAACCATTTATAACCCCGACGAATTTCGAGGGAGAAATTAATTTTAAGGGGGGTAGAATGTAACACCCCATGATTTTAGGAAAAATATACTTTTTAATTTCATTAATGTCTTGTGTTGTACGCTACACCAAAAGGAGCTTTCACAATACGCATCCCTGACTTGTCTTGCATTACACACAAGCACGACCTTCCACGATAGCGTGTGTTGTATGCAATACCGAATTTCGCTAAACAATGATAGGCTATTAAAATATTATTAAAACTAGCCGTTATGAATAGTTATAACCACTATTTGAAATTTTGTAATTTATTTTTAAAAAATGGACTTCATTTTCGGATTCGGAATATCGAAATTAGCTTAGGGTGAAATTTTGGTACATTTCGGATAACTTTCATTTTCTGATGAATAGTGAAAATTACTAAATTTTAATTAAAAAACCTTTTTAATCGAAATAATTAAAAGTGGAAAATTATTAATTTGAGTGTTTTTAAAGTATATTTAGAATATACTTTTACAATTTAATACAATTTTGGTCATTGGATGTAATTTCACATTTAAACCAGACATAAACAAGTGTCAATCTTTTGATAGTTATTATCTCTTAAGAACATGCTATTTGTGTTGACGATGGGAATTAATTTTTAAATTAATTAATGCAACTGATATGTTTTGAATTTGGTAAAATAGACATCATTTTTGAGTTCATAATATCAAATATAGCTTAGGCCTAATTTTGGTATTTTTCTGGAAACTTTCATTTTTTGATCAATATTGAGACCACTAAGTGGTAGTTTAAAAAAATGAATTTTTCATAAAAACTAATTTTACCACTTCTGTGAGTGGAATTTAAAAACTCTGAGAGACACGGTTGATGTTAGTAAGTAAAATGTGGTTCAATGAGATGAAAATATTTTTTGGTGAATAGTAACTTTTAACTTTTTTTCCCACGGTTAAAAGTAAATAGGGTAATTAAGGGTAAACATGTTATTATTATTACCCTAACACATGTCCTAATTCTATTGGATAAGTTTAATGAGACTCAAAACAAACTTAGTAATAAAATATGATCATTTATGCCGACTTGGATTAGATTAGGACATTTATTATTAATTTATTTAAAGAAGGGTTAAAATAGTTAAAATCAATGTTTAATAAGTAAATCATTTTTATTATAGGGATATACATAAGATAAATTCTACTATAAATATTCCTTAGAAATATAAAAAGATTTCCTACATAATGGTATTTTATTTGTAATTTTTAGACATTAAATAATTTCATTTATTTTTGACACAAAGATGATACACTAATTATCTTATTAATGAAATATTGACATAATTGATGTTATAAATAACCAAATAAATGTAATTTGAGACTTTTTATGAATTACACCAATTTTATAGGTTACTATGACATGTTAGTATTTATTGAATTTACATTTTTTGAAGTAATAATTCTGTTATGAGTTTCACATAAATCAACTATTGAATAGTGTCAAAATTGACATAAAATAGTTTTTAAAACAAATATTATATTATTGATTGTTATTTTATTCCTAAAAATCTAAGGTTCGGCCAAGATACTTATATCATGATAGATGTATCATTAATGGACAACTTGGTGGTCTCTTAGATGTATATGGTATGTTTATTAACTATATAATATAAAAATACAAAGTGACATGGTAAATGTCAATCTAATTAATTAAGAGTTATAACTAAATGAAAAGGTTAGTATAATGACCTAAACTTGTCTAAATTATATTGTATGAGATGATTTCGACCCATCCCCACCTTAGCTTCGAAATAAATCAATTTGGAGCTATTTAAAACCGAATTTGGCATTATAATAAAATAATATTTTTAGTTATTCCAAAGGTGCCCTCTCCTCCATTATAAAAGGGCACCTACTCCCCCTATTCCTCACACCACTTTGAGCCTTCAAGCTCGGCCAAACCCTGACCAATTCTCTTCTCCACTTCCCTAGAAACATCTTAGAGGTTCTGGTCTTCTTCAAAGACCAATTTTATTGCCCTAAAAGGAGATCTTAAAGAGACGCTTCAAAGAAGAGGTAATGTCTGTTACCGATTCTTTCAACTTTATTTCTTCTTCCACTTCTTCTTCTTAGGTCGATTAATTATGAAGTAATAACATAAGTATCACTCATATACTGATATGTTATTATAAGTATGAAACAACCTTTTTTCACTATCTATCCATCCTACGGAAAATGAAATCACCGCGCGTGCGTACGTACGGAATACCGTCTCCACGCCGTGGTGTAATCTATTTTCCACCACCACCTTACTTGGATGGGTATAATGGTGTAAATAATAACTATATATGATTATTTTAAAGTGATATTGATTATAAAATAGTATAAATACACTCCAATACAGTCCCATGATCATGAGAATGATATCATCGCTCGTGCGTACGTACGGACTACCGTCTCCACGACGCGATGATATTCATTCTCCACCTTAACCATTCATGAATGATTATAAAGTATATATAATAAGTAATCATGAAATATATGACATAATAATGGTACTAGATTTATGTATATGTATTTCATCTACTTAATTCCATTCAAATCAATAAGGAAACGAAAACAACATTCATGCGTACGTACGGCCTACCGTCTCCATGAACGGTGTATTTCATTCCATTTACGGATATATTATATATATGTATATTATGAATATATATTATATATAATGAATGTTTTATATTCTGTAATTAAGTAATCATGATATAAGTAATCATATGAATAATTACAAGTCAAAACACGGACGACAAATGAAACAATTTTACCCAAAACGCTCTTTAACATAGAATTTACAAAAGAACGGTTAATATAAAGTCATAAGTGAACCATATATGATATCATAACAATGAGTGTGATTCTGGAATAAGTCAATTACATTATTTAAATCATTATATAGGAGGTTCGGACACTTACGAAGCAAATCGGACCTGAGGTAAGGGAAAATATCACAATCTCATTTTTATCCGAGATTGTTTATACTTTGGTATTTACTGGGGTGTATTTTATCATCCACATCCATGTTTCCTCAAAATGTAATATTATTTCCATCCACCTACAATTTTTTAAATCCAATTTTACGCTTCGGTGAGTTTTTAGTAAAATATATGAAATAAATCTTTTGTCGTTTTTCAGTCGAGGTACTTTTTGACTTTTCCGACAAAAGTATGAGAAGAATGTTTTTTTAACATATATGGCATGAATGGATTTTTAAAACAAAATTTCTAAGAATCTTCCTTTATAAGTTTTCAAGTTTAATTTTAATCAACTTCTTTTAGTTTAAAATTGTATGACATGTTAAGAAAGGAAAAATGTTTTTGAAGTAGAAAGGATATTTTCCTCAAGAATGGAGTTCAAGTGTTTTATCAAAATTATTTTCTATCTAAGAAAATAAAGGGTTATGTTTATATCCCTATTATTACATGGAATTGATTATGTTGTGATAGAAATATTTATTTTATGAATTCTTTTATCTTATATGAATTGTTTTATGATTTTACGATGTTTAAAGATTCCCATTTTTATTTCATGGGTTATGATATGATGTATGGTTTATGATTTTGTGGCACACATAATAATGGTATCATTATGAGATGGTTGGGACCTATATCTCCCTCCAATGCATTGGGTAAAGATTTTATATCTCATGAGATAGACATGGCTGGAACGGCAGGTTAAACCGGTTCAGTGGAACAGGACAGAAACGAGGAGTGAACTCGGTTCAGAAATGGGATTTGTCCACTAAGATAGTCTTTGAAATGAGTCTTGGATAATAAGAAATGATTCTCTATGATTATATGTGTATGCCACAATGTTTCATGTTTTATGTTATGATTATTGGGATTACATTTCACTACTATGATTTATTCCATGTTATGATATTATGATCTCTTTTGCAGGTTAAGATTTCCAAAATGTTATGTTCTTATGAATATGATGTGATTGATATTTCTTTTGTTTACCCTTACTGAGCATTTTAACTCACCCTTTTATGTTTTCTTTTCCCCAGGATATAAAGAAATGTTTTAGGTAAGAAAAAAAGGAATATCTTTATGGGAGATGTTGAAGATCTTTCACCATGATTAGAAGATTACGTTCCGAGTTTCCAAAGACACTAAACTATTACGGTCCTTGTGTGTGTGTTTTTGTTATGTACTAAGTATTCCTCAAAAGTAATTTAATGTCCATGTACGTAAAGATTCGGGTCTCTACAATGACCACTATAATTGGATGTTATATTTGATAGAATATCCTTCCATTTTCTCACTCGATCCAAATTTTGAATCATTCCATTTTTATTCTTTCTTCTCAAACATAGAAATATCCATCAACACAATTAAATGAGTATTGAAGATGTGACTCAATAAAAATACAATATCACATCCCACGGTTCGGTACTTAACTTGATGCTAGCCTATTTCATTGGGAAATTCTACCAATACATATGTATGTGTAGGATAGAGTCATTTAACCATCATAAGTGACTTATGGTTTCTACCCATAATCTCATTACCTCCATGAGGTTGATCCAATGATTCTAGAACCTCTTAGCACTTTTCTCATTGTTGATTCCCTCCACTTTTTGATATCTATGCCTCTAAAAGCTTCCCTCTTGGAGTGAGATGATGGTAATTGGAGAAGCCTGTAAAATTTCACATACTCTGTGAATTGTTTTTTTAGCCAAAGTATCTGGAAGGATATGATAAGGACATATCTGAGTAGGATCTCTAGTACCTAACAATGTGTGTTGTATAGGAAGGGACCTAGCACAGATCTTCATTATGGTATGTTATCAACTACTGAATACGATTCCAGTGGACCAAGTTCCCAAAGGTTTTTCTCTCGAAAGGACATGATAATATACTAACTATATTATATCGAGATAGTCTGATACCTATATTATACTTGATATGAAAGTTCCCTTCCTCTCCCTATATGATTCTACATTGGAAAGGGAAGTTAATGGACATCATTCCAATGTAATAGTTCTACGACAAAACTCTCTTCCAGAATGAGCATCGCTAACAAGACCTCCATCTGTCAATTTCTACACAAAATTCAATTCATAAACAGATCCTCTTAATTGGGTAAAAAATTGTATGCTTTGGGGAAAACTTTCTTATTGAGCAGTTTATGAGACAAATAAAAAATATATATGTACCAAAATCCTTCCATTTCTCATGAATCAATCCTTCATCTTCAAGTAATATACTCTAATGGTACGATGTAGACAGAGTTCCCGACCCATTTCCCAATGCTCTCCACTCAGGGATGCCTAGCCAGAACGTGATGAATCATAGACCATTAATGAGGAAATTTCAATATTGTGCCTTGTCTCTTTCTTCAATACACCCAAAACCTCTCTCGGTATACTATAGGTTGTGTAGCATACCACTAAAATGGAATATAATGGGTGTACTATATAGGGTCAAGTACCACAGATCAGACCCTTTCAAACCCACAGTTATAAAGTAGCTGAGGAAGATAGTGAATCTCCCTGTATGTTAAGTCATAACGTGTTCTACATTGCTCAATTGTAGCATCACCAAAAAGATAATAGTCATGATACATTATCTCCCCTAGTGATGGTGTATGATTATATCCTTCTAACCTCATTGTATTATGAGAACATATCCACTCTCTAACCATCATCTGATGTCGTCATTGTCCCTCTAACCCTTCGACTATAGAAATGACTATATTATACTGAGTAATTATATCCCACTAGAAAAGTTGCAAAAAAACTCATATAGTCAAAAATTATAACATGATGGTTTATCCATACAAGGCGCCTAAGATAGAAGGTCACCTAGATGAATCAATGGCAGGTAGACAATGCTATAATGTAAATCGTCTACATATATTATATTGAGTATGAGTATGATTTTGAGTCAATGAGTGAGTCTCCCCATGGTTCTTGATTGATCAAAGTTCTTGAGTCATTCACTGATAGTGATAAACTATATAGGGTCATGTACCATAGACCCTACCCTTTATAAAGGGAAAGGAACTGACTTTAGTATGTTTGGAAGAACAAAGAGATATTTTCGTTGACTCATGTGGTTTTTTGGAAGCAGTGAGTAGTTATAGTTCAATTTGATAGTCCCTCTCTTGAACACCATAGGGGTGTCAAATCCAGACCTTTGGGAGTAATTTAATGGTCTACCAATGCGTAATACCTATATTATACCAAAACACCATTCGACTGAAGGAAAAAATGAAGGTTTACACTCGCGGATTCAAAGTCACTCATCTGTGATAAATGACAGTGACAGATATTTTCCAAGTTGGTTACACTGCTTATATTATACTACATGATCGTCTGATGGTACTGGGGGAACTCAGTCTGTGGGTTGTGTTGTTTCTAGTAGCTCTCAAGTAGAACCACCTACCTCTACTACCTATATTATATTGTGTTCCCCCCAGTACGATATAAAATTCCAACAAATATACACAGTCTATATTATACAGATAGACCACCATCTCCAAGCCATATGAATGGTCCCAGTGTATGATAGGCAAAAGGGTTGAGCTACATACTGATTTCATTCCAAAAATTTGTCTCCACCAAATTGAAAAATAAACCGTATAGAACGTTAAAATTAGAGTAACTGACAATATATATAAGTTGTGAACTTGTGATAGGATTGGAATGTCTCAGACATAAATCTCGATATGCCCTGAAGGGAGGTATGGAAGCAACCCCAAGTGCGAGTAGAGATGTTCAGAAAAGCTATGGTAAATTTTCATCATCACAAGGCTAGAGGCAATCCGTTGCAGTTGAGTGATGGAGGATACAGTCCTCCCATGATCCCATTCCCCATTCGGTGTATTTGGGGATGCAATTTCAGTTAGATAAGTGGACCAATGATACTCAAAATCATGGTTCTCAAGAGAGTCATAATTCTAACCATACAACCTCAAACTGATGAAAATAGGATTAGAGTACAAGATCACATATCCGCTCCATACAGAACTACTCATGCCACCAGAGTATTAGATTAAATTACTAGATCACATTCCCTCCATCCATACTTTATACTTCACCCTATTTGGTCAATATTCTAGACCACCATGTCATAGCCTTGAACCGAAGGTGGGAGAAAGAACCAGAAGGATAATAAGTTGCCAATATTATTTATACTGAAAGGCTTCATATGAGGTTCTAGGGTACATGTTTCTGCAGTTTAGATTGTTCAAATTTGCTGATACTTATATCTATTGTGCAAGTGGGTTTTTTCCCAGCCCGATTCATGTGTCCTAGCAACCAGCCACTACAATAATCTATCCATTATTCGATGCGATCTTCTGTTTGATTCACATCTTAAATATATTCCGTCAACAATGTTCTATGCAGAATTATCTAAAAAACATCATTGAGGTGGACCACCATGCAAAATATAAAATTTCTCAAGAGCAACATGCAGTGAAATGAGGCCTGGAAAGGATCTTTTAATATCTCTTCCAGCCCCATCCAATAGTGAAAAAGTGAGTGTTTGAGTCCTAGAACCACTAAATCGACCTTGAACCTAAAAACCACACCTTCAATTATCTCTGTTGTCCCAGTGTATTTGATAAGATCACCTTAATTCTCTAATTGGAAAAAATGAACTCTGGATAGTCTTCTATAACTATAGTGTCTGAGCGGTGTATTTTAGTTGTTCTGATTAACCATGACCTCTCCACCACTATAATAAAATTATAAGGATGACCCAAAAAACATCAATAAAATTTTATTAAAATTTTTTCTTTTAAAATCCAATGTGATGTGATCTACTAAAAATCCCTATTTATTTGCGATAAAAACATTTCCTCGTGTATAGTGTACAAATGATCACATGCAACCCATGAAACTCAGTTGTTAAGGAATAAATTGAACCATGTAAACAATATGAAGTGATAAGTAGTTGTGTCCATATTCCAACCATTGAAAACATTTGAAAACAAGAACCAGTGAAACAGTTGGGTGTAAAGAGAAAACAGATCAATGATACATGTCATTCAGTAGAGCATGATGAGCCCATGTGATGGATGCCCCCAAAGTTGGGGTAATAAGAGTATTCAACATTGGAGGCTCTCGAATATCAAAATTAAAGATTCCTTGGGGTGGCCATATTAATCCAGAATCTACCAATGGCACCAAAGAAGAATGATAATATGCCCAAAAGAAAGAAATAATTAACATAACCTCCATGCAGATGAACAGTAAAGAATAATATGTAAGTCCATTTTATACTACTAGGGTATGCTTCCCGACCTTCGCTTCATGTATCACATCATGACACCAAAGGAACAAGTTTTATACAATCACAACTAGCCCCATAATACCAATTTTTCAACTCCCATGAATTGGATGAATGTACAAAACACCGCCAATTGTACTGGCCCCAACACTGATAGATCCTAACATTGTCCATGGACTTGGATCCACTAAAAGATATGAATGCCTTAGTGAGTCAAGACTGCCTTACCATCCAAAGAGGTTTCATGAACCATTCAAGTCACCCCACCCTATCTAGTATAGTAAGTCATTTTTGGTATATGTAGTGTTTGATCTGATCATGACCTGTCACCAGCTGTCTTTTTACATCAACACCTGGCCTATGTACTCTACTCTAATCTATATAGAAAGCGAACCTGTGAATGTACTTGTGAACATTCTTTAACACCCCCCATCAGTCACTTCATCCGAACACCCATGAATACCTCATATCACTCATCATATATAAACTATATAAGTCATATTTCTTGATATGATACTAGAAATGGTACTTCAATAGCTCAGTTGACTTGCAACACCTCGGTATCTTGCTTTATCTTCGCCCCAAAAAACCTCCCGTGATGATAGATAAAATCTGGGGTCGAACCACCTTATCCACTTAGCCAATAATTTTAGTCCACATCACCCCATTTTGTCCAATGTCAATATATGTTTGAAACCTGATGTACGACGAAATGTTGGTGCCTCGAGTTCCTTCTGCTGCATACCCCCACCCAAACACCACATCAACTCCCACAAATAGAAATAAACTGGTCCACTAGTGATAAGGATAAGGAACTGAAGCAATTAGGAAAAGATACGTTGAAGTAACTAATAAGGATAAACTATATAGGGTTATGTACAATATATCTAAACCTTTCTAAAGGGTCAGGAACCAACTTCACCGGCTCAGAGCTATAAATAGAATGCAAAGAGAGTACCTGTTTCTGAGTGTATTTGACCCAAAGTGACCCATCAAATGGGTGCATTAATTATATATTAGTGACTTGTCAATGTATCTAGAGTATGTTTTGAGTAGAGTACATATGACGACTCTCTATATATAAATATAAGATTACTCAGTATAATATAGGTATTATAGCATCCATTTTGATGTATTACTTATTCTACCTTGTGTGAGCCACACATCACAATGTGTCTCAACCCAGGATTGGATTTCAGAAGCCCCATACCAGATTCCAGTAGACCCATAATAATAGATTCACAACAACCCATGAGTTAACCAAACCCCTAACACCAACAATGACCTCCAGCTGATTTGATCTCTTCACACAACTCTATACCGTGATGCTAGTATCAGTGGATGCCCAATCCTGTAATCCATGTTTCAACTATTAGACTAGCATACTGGGACACACATTATATACTAGAATACCTTCATATAATGTCTTCCATTCCCCAAGTGTCCATGTGGTAGTAAAATAGACTTTTCTGGCTGAGTATAGAACGGACTAATGAACCCTCCATATGACATAATGACCCCCTCAAAGTGGGATCCTACCTTGATATCCAACTGATATAGTCTTACACACCATGTTGCCCAGGGATTTCTCCGATGCCCAAGAGCCATAGTCTTTTGATCAGGTGACCCCAGTATTAGCCCATTACTGTACATCAATTGGATACTTCGCATCGATATTCATAATAATCATCTACATCGGTGAGAAACCCATGGATTAATTCATCTTGAAAGTGGAACACATTGTCTATCTCTTTTAACCATAAGGTATTTCCCGATGTTCGTAGGCGAAACTATACATTCCGAATGCATGCCAACCCCTAAACTCTAACCAGGATCGTAAATATAAATAAATAAATATATATATATATATATTAATTTGAGAGTACTAGGAATAACTAGAAGAATTTTGTTCAATAGGTGTATTTATCTAATTTTGGCATTGGAATTCGATCTAGAAAACCAAATCCTGGCTCGCTTCCTTCCACTTCTTCCAACCACATCACCCTAAAAGTAGACACCACATCCATCGAATTCTACCTTGCTTCTATCCATATACTACTAGTCTAGTATAGACCTACTTAATAATAATACGCATCCCTACTGCGAGAAACACCAATCACCCCTAACAGGTACTCTGTCTATATAGTCTTTATTCTTACCATCGTTTGTCCCCGCAATCCCCATCCATTACCAAAGGGGTGTCTATACTACCTATATTATAAAAAATCAAGTGGGAAGGTGTACAAATTCCAAGTACACTATTGACCAACATGTACATTATAAAGGAGTACTAACTTGATCACATCTTACCAAAATGAATAGTAGTGTAGTTCTAAGACTATTAGAGTATATTAATACTTCTCTTCCCTTGATTTTTTCTCCCTCTTGACCGGTACTAGAGTGTGATTTGGTCATGCTTAGGCACACTTCATGTATCCCTCAAGTAATCTTTCCAGGTACTCTTCAATATAAAATTTAGGTACCACTATAGGTGGTTCATTGTCTATAGTGGTGCCTATAGTAGTACCTATTGTGGTACCTATAGTGGTATGACTATATTATTCCACGAGTCTTCTTCCTTTCTCACTTCTACCGACCACCAATATCTCTATGATAATAAAAGTTACAACGCCCTCTATTACAGCAAAAATAAAGACATTTTTTAACCCAATTGCTTCTCTCTCTTGATGAAGATGGCCTAGGTACTCAATCTGTATAGTATAGTAGATGTCCATTGTGTCCACACCACCACAAGGAGCCCAGGAACCCTGTGTAAGGACAATATAGAAGAGTAAATGAATATAGTATAATAGTATCGACACTAATATAGGAGGATACCGACTAGACCCATTGAGAACTCACCCACTTGGGGTGTCTTCCCGAGTGACCAGTTCAGAAGTGAACAACCTATGTCAGGAGCTTCTTGATTCCGCCAGTGGATATGGTCATCCTATCCACCATTGCTATTTCAAATAGTGCATTGATGTTGCAAACCCTATGACATAGGGTCATTGTGTTTTGGAGGTTATGGTTTTAAAAGATATAACCCTAAATGGTATGGTCCTATATTCATATAATCTAGATAGTAAGATACATCATATATCCCAGGTTCTAAACCCTTATATATAAATAGCAGCCTTATTTGACCTTTTCTTTAGAATGGTTTAGGAGTGGTCTGCTTGGAATGTTTTGAGGTACCACCACCGACACAATCTTCCAAGTGTCTGGTGTCCTTTTCTATTGGTTCCAATAGCCATCTCGAACCGATTACCCTATAAGATAGGACACGTTCATGAACCCTTGACCTTGATATCATCTTATATCACTCCCAATGACAACACATAGATATTATAGCATATTATGTCTACCATACACCCAACACCATCTCCTCAATGCCACCATACATCCTTGGAAATCACCACGATATCTGTAACACCCTAAGATTTCATAGTAAGTTATTTTCTTTAATGTAATTTAATAGATTTCCCTACACGCAGCACCGAGTTCGAGCACACCAGAACATACCAAACTAGTCGTTCCAAAAAATAAACGGTTATGAATATTATTAACTGCATTTTGAATTTTATATAATACATATAAATTTAATATCCATATTATGTTTGTCATAGACATTATATAAGATAAAAATCTATTTTTCAGAGAAAATAAGTATTTTTCAAGACATGCAATTTTACCGCCTTTTAATGGGTAAACCTTTTAAAATCCAATATTTAACACTTTAATATATTAAATTTTAGAAAATAAACTTCTTATTTTGAAATGGGACATAAAAATTTAGTCTGGATAAATTTACGGTGCTTTTCATATAACTTTTATATTTTGATGAATATTGAAAAATACTAAATTTTAATTGAAAGCAGCTTTTTTAATAAAAATACTATACAGTGTTAAATTATACATTTGAATAGTTATTAATTATTACTAGATTATATTATAATCATTCAATCCAATGTTTGTCATTGGATGTAATTTTATATTTAAATAGGACATAAACGCATATCAATCTTTTGATAGTCTTTACTTCTCAAAAACTCGGTTTCTGGTTTTGAAAATGGGAATAATTTTTTAAAATTAATTAATACATTTTCAATGTTTTTAATTTGGAAAAATAGAAATCAGTTTTGAATTTCGAATATCAAAATTAACTTTGGGTGAATATTTTTCATATTTCTACAGACATTCACTTTTTGATGAATAGTAAAAAAACATTGTGTTATTGTTTAAAGCTGACTATTTAATTAAATAATTATTTTTAATTCAATTATATTTTAAAGTAAAAATAGACTCATAAAACCTATATTAGTTCAATCTAATTCATTGAATTCATTTTACAATAATATATGATATTCACGATTTTATTGAACCTTGTACCGTTTTATACCCACCTTTAGGGACATTTTCAAATATTCATAAAACATAATGTTACCAATTCTGTGAATAAAATTAAAAAAATAAGATGGCAATAGTTGACATCAGTAAGTAAAATTTTCTTCAGTAGGATGAAAATATTTTTTGATGAATAGTAACTTTTGATTTTTATTTACCACCGTTAAAAGTAAATAGGATAATTAATGGTAAAAATAATATTATAATTACCCCAAAACATGTCCTAATTCTATTGGATAAGTGTATTTCGATGAAAATAAACCTTTTTAATAAAATAAAATCCTTTTTTATCTATATGGATTATATTAGGACATTTATTCTTATTTTCTTCAAGGAAGTGTAAAAAGTATTAAATTCAATGTTTAGTAACTAGTCAATTTTTATTATAGGGTCATACATGAGATAAATTTGACTATAAATAAAAATTATAATTATAAAATGATTTCATACTCTTGGAATTTTATTTATAATTTTTATAGAATATAAAATTAAATTTATTTTTGAAACAATAACGATACAGTAATTACCTTATTAATTAAAGATTAAAATAATTGATATTATAAATATCAAAATAAATGTAAATTGAGACTTTTGATGAATTAAAATAATTTTATATGTTAATGAGACATGTTCGGATTTATTTAATGTGTTTTGTTCAAAGTAATCAAGTTTTGTTGACTTTCCAAAAAAACAAATACTAAATATTGTCTGTATTGACATAAATGAGTATTTTAAAAAATAATATATTATTAAATGAAATAATTTTACTATAAATATAAAAATAAAACATAAGACTTATATAAGGATATATATGTAATTATTCAACCACATTAGGTTTTCTTGGAACTTGATTATACGTTTATTAACCATGTAATATAAAAATACAAGAAGACATGGTAAAAGTTGAACTATTTAACTAAGAATACAATCTAAATGATAAGGTTAATATGGTGACCTAAACTTGTCTAAAACCTATCTGTTGAGAGTATTTCCACCCATACCAACCTCAGTATAGAAATAATTTTTTTTGGAGCCATTATGAACAAAAATTTATTTTATAATAAAATAATATTTCAAGATTTTCCTAAAGTGGCCCTCACCACTCTTAAAAAAGGGTACTTACCCATCTCTCCAAATCACACATTCATATCCAATTTTCTCTACCAACAACCAACTAAAATATCCTCCCAACTACCCTCAACTGATCCTAGATTCCTTACATTGATCAGAAAGCCAACCTATGGTTCCCTTTTGGTCAAATAAAATGGAAACACCCGAAGAAGAGGAAATAATTTCATCACCTCATTAAAATATATATTCTTTCTTCCACATCCTTATTCATTATTGTTTCCATGAAAAAATACTAACTTAAGTACCTTACAAATATTGTGATGTTTTTATAAATATGGTATAACCATAGTCAATATTCTATCCATTATTTGAATGACAAAGTCACCATTCGTGCGTATGTACGGCTTACCATCTCCACGTTGTGCTGTAGTTTTTTATTCAACACTTTATTATTTAGATGGATATAATAATTATTATAACTGATGTAAATAATAAATATATCATTTTAATGATTCTGTATATATAATATACCATTTAATTACATACGATTTCACCACTAATAGAATGATATTTTCCATCGTGTGTACATACGGCTTACCCTCTCCATGACGCGATGAGATTTTATTCCCCATCGAAACCATTAAAGAATAATTTTCATTTGATGATTAAAATTAATTATTAAGAACTTAATATCATTTTTTATATTAATCAAATACATTATATCCATAAAAAAATTACTTATGTAGAAAAAAATATAAAGTAAAACAATTCAGTCAACACCCAAAATAATGATACTCCTAAAATGTCATTAACAAAACAATATCAAATGATCATAAATGATATCATATTCATGTTTGTGGTTCTTTTATAATTTAATATCAATGAATTAACAATTATACAAGAGGTTAAACTACCTTCTAGTAAGGAAAAGTACAAGGAAAGGTATTTTCATCTGACTTTTATTCCAATGAGGTTCATGCTATATTTTCCCCTATTTCCTTTTGTATGGTGTACGTACTGCCCCTAATTGTATTCATCATGTAATATAACTTAATTTATGGGTATTTTAATCTTCATTGTTTGAAACCTTTTTCATGGTGGGTATGTTTCGTAAGTTACCAAATCATTAAGTGAATTTCTAATTTTAATTTCCACTCATTTGGTTTTATGCACACTTAATTGATTATTTTACTCAAAGATTGTGTGATAAATCACTATTTATTTATTCATGTAGTAATTTCAACTCCCCTTTGTGTGGATACACTTTTTATACACATAATTACTCCATTGATAAAATCTCATGTCATAGATATGAACATGATAAGTGTAATCGTAACCCAATTTCCATTCATTGAGTTAAACATCCAAGTCATTGGTTTTGATTTTATAAGAATATGTGTGAATATACTACGATTTATTTACACTGAATATACAATCAATATTGTGTGTAATTTGATTTTTCACACATAATTATGTCATTGATTTATCCTTATCTAAGGATATGGTCTTCATAAGGGATTTCGTCTCAATTTACATTCCATTGAGACTTCTTTATTGTTATGTGCCAATTCACTTTTATATGGTGTATATAATACCCTTTGAAATATTATATCCTGAAAATATTTATTTTCATGATATTAAAAAAATATTAATTCTATTATTTGTATTCAGGTGTCTTTCATTTTTTTATGAACTTTTTAAATAAAATATTGTTTTAAATATTTTAACGATTTATACTTATAATTCTTTCTGTTTAATGTCCATGATTTAAAAATTATTTTATGGATTTATTTATTTGGACATGAATGTTTTAAAATTAACAGTTTTTATAAAAGTATCAAAATGGTATGGGACACTATGATTAAAAAATCCTTTTTAAATGACTTCTAGATAAATAGTGAGACTTTTAAATTTTTCCAAAAAAATTGGATATTTCTCTCAAATAGTTTGACTTATTATTATCATCTATGTCAATATAATTCATTGTATTTTATTATTTATTGTGGTTTATTTATTATAATACAATAATCCATATTTTATTGAATGAGTTATGTTTGACATTGGATGTGCTATTTTTATACCATTAATGGTTGTGGTTAAAGTATCCGCATTTTATATGATAGTTTTAAAATAAATGTTTAGATTATATTTCACCATTTTAATATAATGAATGAATTGGACATAATAAGTGATGGGTGGATCCTGCTATAGCTTCCTGATGCATCAGTAGGTCTTATTAGACAAAGTAGTGTGTTGGCACAAGTCCTTGACAAAATATTATTTGTAGTCTTGGCAGAAGGCCCTGACTATGTGGTTAGGATATCCAACATTATGAATTCAATCCTTAAGAAATTTGATATGGATAATACATGATATTTTTAAACTTGTAGAATATCCATATGAATAATTAAATGGAATTATTTGATTTATATTTTCCATATTATAATAGAGTTTAAGTTCGAAAGGCTTTTCTTTTAGTCTTATACATTAATTTAAGTGTTTATGATTATTTATGAATGTTTCCACTATATTTTTATCCTTACTAAGCATCTGAACTCATCCCTTTCTTCTATTTTATTTTTCCCATGATGTGAAGAAGTAAATTATGTTTGAACTATAGGGATAGGCTAAGGGATATGAGTGTCTTCAAAGGGGACACAATGTTGTTACAACGCTCCTATGGGATATGCTTAGGATAATTAAAATTTTCATTACAAACCGATTAGATGTTTTTTAATATAATATAAGAATAAATAACCTTTGTTAATACAAAAGGATTTTAGATAGAAAATAAGGTTTCATTATATTCTCTAAATGATTTTATGACTATTTCTACTCACACTATGATTTCTAGTTTTATTCAATGGATGGATTCCAAGGAAGTAATAGTAACATTGAACATGATGTACAAAGAGGAAATGATGGTGTAAATGAGAAAATAATGGAATGGTGTAAGGAATAAAAGATATTGTGTTCACGAAAAAGTAGGTTTTGAAAAATATTATCAACAACATATACATCAACCAACTCCCAAACTCAATAAATATGAGAAAAGTGGAGAATTATAAGAGCTCCAGTAGTGGAGACCATGGAGAAAATAAATATCAATTTCTATCATGCAGGTAATGTAGAAGGAGACACCCGTGAAAGTGTCTCCATAGAACAAATAATTAATATATTGGAAAGTGCATAAAGTAATGAAATAATGAGAAAAAATGACGAGTACTATAAAATAAAATAAAAATGATCCTTGGAATCCATTTAGAGGCATTTTCCATAAATGTAGGGGACATTGGCATTACCTGAGTCAATGAACTATTGTATAGGATAACCATTAGGTCAAGGAGGAACCTATGTTGAAATAAATGGATGAAGAAATGTTTAAAAGTATTAATTATATTTTTTTATGGGACTAATTTGGAAGACTTTTATCATGTATGTGTAACCCATCAGATTTTTATGTGAAAATGATATTTGAGGAAGAATAATCTTTTATTTTGGGGATATAGTTATAAAGAACCATTTGGGTTTCTATATTCTTTGAATTTGAAGTAATAAAAGGTTCTTAATTTTTGGGATGAAAATGAGAGGTATGACATAAAATTTGTGGTTAAATAATGTTATGGTTATTTTTAATAATTTATCTCATTTTGTGAATGTTATAAAATATTGTTTTTGAAAAAGGAAAACAAGAAGACCATGTGACAACCCACCGCGTTAGCAAAAGTTGTGAGAATTGAACCAACAAATTACCACTTCGATTTATCCCCTACCACTACACTACGTGAAGTCCCTAGTTTGTGAGACTAATTATTTTTAGTTAAATGATTTTATTGATCAATTATAAGTTGATTTAGGATCTTATGTTTTATTAAATTGAAATCCTTAGTATTGGAAAATGATTTGGTGATTATGTGATAAATGTTATTTTGGAAGACGTTCACTTTGTTGGGAACACTATATGCCTAAGGAAAATAGAACACTAAGGTTTTTTTTGAGGAGTAATGGTGGATTTCATTTATTTTGGAACAATCTATGTTTTTTATAGAGATTCATGTTATTAAGGGAAATTATTAACCTATCTTAGAGAATATGTGATTCGGTTAATTACACTTCTATATGAGACTTTAAGAGTATTTGATGTTAATGGGATATAAATGTTACAATTTACTATGAAAGACTATGTGATTAAATTCTTCAATGTTTTGGGTTTCGATACTAGTTTGGAATATATAGAAACATATTAAGGAAATTGATTATTGAATGGTCTTTATTGAACTTTGGTTGTTGTTTGTTATATTTTGGAATTTAAGATTAGTATTTCGTTATATAAAGGATTATCCATTTTGGGTTCAACTAATATTGTACCTACCATTTGATTTTTTAATATCTAATGAAAAGGTAATTTTATAGTTCAACCGTTGTGGATTATGTGATTGTCTAGAAGTTGATTGTAGCGCTTCAGGTGTGACTATGTCATCTGTAATACCAATCATTTGGAGAAACGACGAGTTAGTAGAAGAAAATTTTTTAAGGATAAAACTATACTTAAAAAATTAAGTATATCTTTTTATGTTCTTATTCGATATCATAAAAAAATTATTCAACTATATAAAATGGAATATAAAACAAAAAATGTTGTCCGTTTACTTTTCCTAAGAGTAAACTAATGACCATTTAAACCATCACTATTTTGTTATTTTCGTGTTGTTAACATTCTCATAATCATGTTTTTTAACACTCTCCATTAGATCATTCTACTTAGTTTTCCTTCCATATCCATGTTTTCTTAAATGGAATCTTATTATGGGTTATCTCGGGTGACCTTTGTACTTCTCTTCCTTTCCTTTACAGTGATATTTTAATACAATATTTTTCTTGATGTGGGACTTTTAATGAAGTTCCCAAGACCAATTTTAATTATTTTGATGACTTAATTTCCAAAATGGGGGAAAATCTGACACCCCAGTATTTCATAGTATGTTATTTTCTTTAATGTAATTCAATAGCTTGCGCTACACGCAACATCGAGTGTGAGCACACCATGACTTATCGAACTAGAAGTTAAAAAAATGGTTATGAATAATATTAAATAATTGTTTAATTTTATATACAACATTAAATTTTATAATCCTTATTATGTGTTTCTTAAAAATAATATAAGACCAAAATCAAATTTTCAGATAAAATATTTATTTTTCAAAAAATGAAATTTTAAAGCCATTTAATAGAGAACCCTTTTTAATTCCAATATATTACACTTTTATATATTCAATTTGATAAAATAAACTTATTTTATAGAAGTGGTACCAAAAAAATAGTTTGGATATATTTTTAGTGCTTTTCTGATAACTTCTATATTTTGATGAATATTGAAAAATACTATTTTTGAATTGAAAACAAATTTTTTAATAAAAATAATTTGTAGGGTTAAAATATATATTTGAATAGTTTTTACGATTAATTATATTATATTTTTATCATTTAATCCAATTTTTTTCAATGGAATTAATTTTACATTTAAATTGGACATAATCACATATCAATCTTTTGATAGTTTTTACTTTTCATAAACCTGCTGTATGGTTTTGACAATGGATATTTTTTTAAAATTAATTAATAAATTTTCTATGTTTTTAATTTGGTAAAATAAAAATAATTTTTGAATTTTGAATATCAAAATTAGCTTTGGGTGAGTTTTTTGTATTTTTCTAAAAACATTCAATATTTGATGAATATTTAAAAACATTACTTTATTGTTCAAAGCCGAATCTTTATTTAAATTATTGTTTTTTATTTAAAATTATTTTAATATCAAAATAGATACATAATACCAATATTAGTCTAATCTAATACATTTAATTCATTTTATAATAAGATTATATATATATAATGTTATTGAGATTTTTACTATATTTTACACACCTTTATTAACATTTGCAAATTTTCATAAAACATAATTTTACAAATTATGTGAATTGAATTTCTAAAATCCAAGAGATACGATTGACATCAGTCTGTAAAATTTGGTTCAATAAGATAAAAATATTTTTTTGGTGAATAGTAACTTTTAAATTTTATTTTCCACAGTTAAAAAGAAAATAGGATAATTAAAGATAAAAATGATATTATAATTACCCCAACACATGTCCTAAATCTATTGGATATGTTTATTTAATCCAAAATAAACATTAGGAATATAATATGATAATTTTTATTCACATGGATTAGATTAGGAAATTTATTATTATTTTATTTAAAGAAGAGTTAAAAGGGGCAACGATCTTATACCCTAGTGGTACAGGCTCCTGAATAGCATCCAAAAGACCCAGGATCAAATCCAGGTAGTAGTGAATTTATGCGTACTTTAGTAGTACTATAGTAGGGAACTGTATCATTAATGTAGCAATGGAGGGATTGTAGAGGGAACTGTTTCGGAGGCGGTATTATAGCAGGTATTGTAGCAGAATGGATCATGTAGCAGTATTGTTCACTGAGGGGTACTTTGTGCCAAAAAAATGATCTTTTAAGCCTTGAATTTGGGCCACATGGCCATGGTCCATTGGGCTACATAATGGGTCACCCTCTACCCAGTTTAAATAGTTCTTTGCTTAAAAATAAATTGAGGCTTCAGCCCCAACCTTTAAAAAATGGTTAAATTCAATGTTAATTTACTAACCCATTTTTAATATAGGATTATACATGGATAAATGTGTCTATAAATATTCATTATAATTATATATAGATTTATTATATCATGGTATTTTATTTATAATTTTCAGATACTAAATAAGAAATTTATTTATGACACAATAATGATGTGGTAATTACATTATTAATAAATAATTAAAATAATTGATATTATAAATATAAAATTAAATGTAAATTTAGACTTTTTATGCATTCCACAAATTTTATAGGGTAATATTAAATTTTTTGGTTGAATTAATTTATTTTTTTGAATTAAATGTTTTTTTAGAATTTCAAAAAAACCAAATACTAAATACTGTTAAAATTGACATATATTAGTATTAAAAACAAATAATATATTATTAAATGAAATAATATTCCTAAAACTATAAGTTTCATACAGGGGACTTATATAATAATATACATGACATTAATGAATTACTTGAGGTTCTCTTGGCATTTTATTGTATGTTTATTAACCGTGTAATATAAAAATACAATAATACATGGTAAAAGTTAAACTATTTAGCTAAGAATTAAATCTAAAATATATGGATAATATGGTGACCTAAACTTGTATAAAACCTATTTTTTGAGTGGATTTTCCCTAATACCCACCTTATCCTAGAAAAAAATCAATATAGAGCCATTATAAACCGAAAATGATATTACAATAAAAGAATATTTCAAACTTTTCCTAAAGTGACCATCAACTCTATTATAAAAGAGTGCTTCTCCTTCTATCCAAATAACACCTCCATAAAAATATTTCTCCGCCAACCCCTGCTCAATTATCCTCCCAAGTACCTTCACTTGAACCTTAAGGCCTTACTTTGATCATAAATATAACCTATAGAGCCATTTTGGTCAAATCTAAAAGATACACCCAAAAAAGAGGTAATAATTTCATCACCCCTTTCAATGTTCTTTTCTTCTTCCACTTCCTAATTAATTTTTGTTTTCATACCAAAATAATAAATTTACTACCTTATACATACTATGATGTTATTATAAGTATGGTATAATCATATTCATTGTTCTATCCATCTTATGAAAGATAAATTCACGATACGTGTGTACATACAACTTACTGTCTCCACGTTGTGGTGTAGTTTTTTATTCAGCACTTCATTATTTGGATGGGTATATTAATGCATATAACTTATGTAAATAATAAATATAACATTTTATTGATAATTTATATATATTATACCATCCAATTACATATTATTTCACCACTAATATAATGATATTGTCGATCGTGCGTATGTACCACTTACAGTCTCCATGACGCAATGAGACTTTTTCCCCCATCGTAACCATTAAAGAATAATTGTAATCTGATGATTGAAAATAATATTTTAGAATATAATATAATTATTGATATGAATCAAATACATCCTATCCATAACAAACGTGGCTTTCATAACAAAACATATAAAGGAAAAACGAATCAGATAACACCCAAAACAAAGATTCTACTGAAATATCATTAAAAAAGAAATATTAGATGATGGTATTTGATTTCATATTTATGTATCTGTATATTTTATAATTTAATAACAATTATTTCACCATTATATATTAGGTTAACCTACCCTATACGAAGGAAAAATACACAGTAAGGGGTATTCATCTCACTTTTATTCCCGTGAGATTCATGCTATATTTGCCACTATTTTATTCTGTATGGTGTATGTACTAACCATGATTTTATTCTTTGTGTAATATACCATAATTTACGGGTATTTACATCTTCATTGTATGATACTTATTTCAATGGGGGTATGATTCATATGTAACCAAATCTGTAAGGTAATTTCTAATTTTAATTTCCCCTAATTTGGTTTTACGCAAACACCATTGATTATTATACCCCAATATTATGTGTGAAATCACTATTTATTTATTAACCTAGTAATTTACACTCCCAGTTTTTTGGATGTATTTTTGATACACATAATCACTCCATTGATAAATTCTCATGCCATTTATATGAACTCTACAAGGGTAATCTTAACTCAATTTCCATTCATTGAGTTAAACATCCAAGTCATTGTTTTTGTTTTTCTAAGAATATGTTTGAAAGTGACATGATTGATTTACATTGAATATCTAATAATATTTAGTTATTTATATTTTTTAGACATAATTATTTCATTTATTTATCCTTATTCTAAGGATATGGTCTTTATAAGGTATTTCATCTCATTTTACATTCCATTGAGACTTATTTGTAGTTATGCACCAATTCACTTTTATTGGTTGTATGTACTATCCTTTGACATATTATATCATGAATCCATTTAATCAAATTATATTCAATAATTGGATTAATACTATTATTTATATTCATGTTTCATTCATTTGGTTATGAAATCATTAACTATAATATTTTTATTAATGTTTTAATTATTTATGCTTCTAAATATTTCTCCTTAATGTCCATGTTTAAAAAAAGATTTATGGATTTGTTCATTATGAAAATAATTTTTTAAAATTAAAATTAATTTTACAAGTTTCAAAGTGTTATGGGACACTTTGATTAAAAAATATCTTTTAAATGGATTCTTGATAAACTGTGAGACTTTGAAGTGTTTCCTAGAAAAAGGGGAAATTTTTCTAAAATAGTTTTACTGAATATTTTATTCTATTTCAATATCCTTCATTTTATTTCATTCATGATTGTTGTTTATTTATTATAATAATATCTTCCATATTTTATAGAATGTGTTATGTTTGACTGTGGATGTGTTATTTTTATACCATTCATGGTTTTTGGTTAATATATTGACATTTCGTATGCTAGTTTCAATATTAATGCTTAGATTATGTTTCACCATTTTCATATGAGGATTGAATTAGACATAGTAAGTTACAGGTGGAGCACACTATAGCTCTGTGATGCATGGATAGGTCTCATGAGTCAAACTAGTGTCTTGGCACAAGGCCCAGAGAAAATATTATTTGTATTCTTGGAAAAAGTTCGTGACTATGTGGTTGCGATGTCCGTCATTATGCATTCCATCATTATGAAATTAGCTGTTGATTTTACATTTGATTATTTAACTTGTAGAATATCAATGTGAAGAATTAAATGGAATTATTTGATTTATATTTTCATATTATACATAATTTTAGGTTTAAAATGATTTTGTTTTTGTCTTATAAATTTCCTTAAATGATTATGCATATTTATGAATTTTTTCATTATATTGTTATCCTTACTGAGCATATGATATCACCTCTTTCTTATGTTTTATTTTTCCCAGGATGTGAAGAATTATTTTATGTTTGACTTGCATGGTTAGGAAAAGGTTCATGAGTGTGTTCAAAAGGACACACTGTTGTTGTTTTTTTATTTCATGATGTAATTTAAAACATATTTATGTATCTAGTAATTCCATGGCTACTAAACTAATTTTTATCTAGAGACTTGAGCTATTGTTATCAGGCCTATAAAATGTAATAATGAACCGACTCTCGCTAACTAGGGTCATGGAATTACAATATCAATGGTTTCTATTGAAATATAGGATCCCAAACCCTTGATCATGATCCCATTGATGAGAAGTACTCTATTATGATGGACTATATAGACAGATTTCCAGTCTCTAATCTAATAGGGAAAGTGATCCATCTCATGCCTGAAACTGTAAGAACCCATTTTCTACTCTAATTGCATTGATTGACATTGCCACTCATGCCTCAAACCATGCACTACTAAACCATTCATGGAGATAGTAGGTTATTAAATCTCATACAAACACCCCATTAGTGTAAATTTATTGGTGGTCTGATAATGTGTATGATTAATTCAAGGCTCTCTGTCCTCTTTCCCAACAGTCACAGTGGATCATGTATGGTTTGAAAATCCTTTTCATGTAATGAATATAATACGACACAGTAGGTTGCGTGATTATAAACCCATCATCTAACATATTCTATTTACCCATTGATAATGTTTGAAGGTGTATTTCATTGCTTCTAAAATGATCGGCACCATCGGTACACCATTCGGACAAGGGGATACCCAATGATAATGAGTAATATGCATGATATGGCACGAGAAGCTCAAAAAAATATCTTTTCCCACCCTGTAGATCGAGATTCCTATTACACTTGTTGGAAATTGCAATTCATCCTATGTTGATTGTTAAACCTAGGTTTTTGAGTCACTCCTCAAACTGCTCAACAAATAGAGCATATCCATTACTACTCTACTTCACCCTTTCTTTAAGAATATATATTTTAGAACCATGGATCTGAATCACATCATCAATAATGAAAATGGATACTATATGAATGAGAAAATATAAGAAAACAGAAATAGTGTTTCATTTACTGGTACTTATATATAGTGTTTTTAATTCTTCACTGATCAGTCGATATCAACAATCTAGTTCTATAGGATGGAGGGGATTGATATGGTCCTCTACTAGTTATTCACAGACACTGATCTCTTTTTCGCCTCTTTTAGGTTATGAACAGTCTATGTTATTATAGTAGGAATGCAAACTTTTTCGTTTTAGGATATATATACACTCTCTTAGCTCATGCAAAGCGGTCACTATGAGACGGAAGGGTATGTAGCTCACCCCAACTGTAGTTGAACATTTTTAGATCTCTTTAAGTGGTTGGGAAATTCTTCATTCCTCTGACAATGATTCCCCAAACCCTAGCAAGTTCAATTTCTCACACATAGTTCTTTATCCCTGTTAGTTACCCAACACTACAATGGAAGGAATGTTCTAAAATATCTGACACTTTAGGGTTAGGCACATTTAGATCTGATCCTTTCTAAAGGGTTATGAGTGGTATAAAAACTATTAGAAGATTACATGTGCTATAATTGAATCATCTCATCTACCGAACCAATTAAAATGATACACTATGGAAATTCAATGCCATTAATCACAGGTGATTCATGCATGATGTCGTCATAGAGCAGTAGGTGTAGACTGGCTACCCAATTTGTGACCTACTACCTTACTTTATTTGATTATTACTATTCTATAATATTTCCCCACATTTTATATTATACATCATGACCTTGAATGGGTTCATGGGAAATTATTCCACTATATATTTTTTCCCAATAGTTCTGGGAATTGGGTTCAGTCATGTAGTTGGTACCTTTCTCTAGTTCCTCAGTACTCTAATATAATAGTACTATATTGACAGAGTACCTAACTATACTCTAATATTAATTTCTTCCATGTATGCAATGTTTGATGGAATTCATTACACTACCATGTAATTATATTGGCTAGCTCAATAGGATTCTTACTCGTCTCATAAGAATATTGTTACATTAAATTATTCCACAATAGATAGCTAGGAGAATCTCGTATATGAAGAATGTGGTGGTGTGGGTTCACACAATTGGTTTTTCCATATACTTATAGTTCTCGGTGGTCTTGATCCACTTTTTTCTGTTCATTACACTTATGGTACTCTTATATATAGTTATAGAGATGATACCAAGCTTCTGTGCTGGTGTTTGATTGCCGGTCCCCTTAATCCTACCGACTGGTCAAGCTATGACTCTATGGTTACTGTGTGAGTGTTGGGAAGTCAATTATAAAAATGGAAGTGGTACATATGGTGAAATGTGGATCCAATCAACTTCAAATCATGCATTCTCTATCCACATTCACTTTACTTTGGTTTAGGGAATGCGCTGGGAGCCTTCCTGCTAGCCCAAAAATTGCTCGTATAAAATAATTACTCTACATTATATAATGTGGTGGACATATCAATCAATTTAATGACATCATACACCAAGATGATAAATGGTGTAGTGTGAGATAAGATAATTATTCCATCCACGATAATCTTATGGGGACTACCGAGACCCCATGTACTCTTCTATATAGTCTATTTGTATTATACTTAACCACATGAGGATACTAGTGCACTGGAAGGAGGGAATAGACCCTATCTTCACAAGAAACTTGTTGAATGAGGTTTGGGTATAGTAGGAGTTGAACCTGTGACAATTAGATTAAAATCCCAATTATCTACTGCAAAAGCTATACACCCACCTCACCACGGGGAACCGGGTGTCTAAGTAGGATTGCTCATGTCTACTACCTATATTAAACTGAGAAAGCCTATTATTTTTCTAATAGTGGGACATTCTCATATAGACCATTTGAAGTGTAGTGGCATATATGGGATGACCTCGTGTTCCATTGGCACCAGTCAGACCAATTCTAGTTCAAATACCCTTTTTTTATTGATCACTCACATAATATTTTTTATCAATAGTAGGAAAACATGATGATTCCGCTAGTGATTTGGTATTCCCAGATGACAGATATGGTCCCTTTAAACATAGTTTCCTTCTTGACTATCCCAATGGAGCTATTTCTGATGCACCATGTTACTCAGTACTATAATATACATTTTGATTATATATATACACACTCATCAATGCTCGCTACATGGTATGATCTCTAGATTCCCCACTCACATATCTCCAGATCACTAGCCCTAGGTCTTAATGACATCGTTTTCATTGCGTGGGCTCGAGCCAATTTATTGGACTCCAGCCTAGCCACTCCACCCATACTACAATACCCCCATAGTCCTATAGTTGTTGAAATGGAATTATCTCGTACAGAAAAAACCATTTCTCAAAGCCCCACCTTGTTCTTCATGGATATGGGAGAAAATTCTTCGCATTGGTTTATTTCAATCACCCAATCAGAGTAGTAAATGGTTTAGAAACATAACAGTATCTATTCTAATAGTAAACACTAGATTGGAAAATATTCAAAAAATAATAGTCCCGAGTGCTATACTAGATAAACCGCCATCAAGGTCGTAGGGAAGTCTAACACTCCAAAATGATTAATTTCCAATCGCTTTGATCGTCAGGATCAGATCGACGATCTCATTCAATGAGTAAAATAGAGAAAAATAAGGGATATAAATGATCATCAGTATGATACAATGAATTCGGTTCAATGTATATTGAGATTAGTTCCATGAATGATCCATTTGTTCGGTATTCCTCTGGGAAAATAAAACTACCATATGGCTTGAACCAACAACCGTGAAATGAACCCCCAGATCAAAAATAGGAAATGACAGATATCGATATTTAACTCAATGATCCCCTACATGATCGGTTTGTCTCCCTCCTAAGATCCTAATTTCCATGGCTGAGTTGCATCACAAAAAATATCGAGTTTGGTGACATCGATGTTCATTTAATTTTTTATAGTGTAAATAGAGAAAGGGTGCCTATCACTGTTGGCTTATTGCACCTATACACTTCAAATCTTATTAATCCTCCCCTGGTATTGGGGTTTATATTTACTCTGGTATTTTTATAAAATAGTTCCCTGATTCAAGAACCTGTATTATAAGAATATAATATTGTTATGTGTTATAAGTAGGAGGAGTAAATTATTCCAGCTTATCGTTACATTGTCCAAAGACCTAATATATACTTTCTTTATCAGAAAAGGTAGGCTACTCTAGAATATTAGAGGAGATCCACATTACACTATATTATAAGGGAATAGGGTCTACTAAATATATTATATAGTGGTGGTCTTGGGATACATGAAGTATCTTATCCCAGTCAGTACCAAGGATACTTGATTTATGTATAATATCTTAGAAACTAGTCTTTCTTTCTTTTCGGCAATTGCAATTCTTTTTTTTTCTCTGGGAGCTCTACTTTAATAGGATGTTAGATTCGATAGCACAACCTTCCATTTTCTCACCCGATCCTACTTTCAAATCAGTCAATTTTTCTTCTTTCTTATCAATCATTGATTGATACATTAACACTATTTAACGGGTACTAACGATGTGATACAGTAAAACAACAAGATCTCATCACATTGGTAGGTACTTAAATGGACACTAGCCTATTTCATTGGGAAATTATACCGAAGTATACATATCTATAGGATATAGTCATTTCATTGTCCTATGTGACTTGAAGTTTCTACCCTAAATCTCATCACAACCTTGACATTGATCCATCAATTCTAGTACTTCTTAGTGTTTTTTTCATCATCGGTTCCCTCCACTTGTTGATGTCCACGTCTCTGAAAGATTACCTCTTTGATAAAGATGATGCTAATTGAAGAATCTTGTAGAAATTCACATACACAGTGACCATTTGATTAATTTGAAGTCTCTAGGTGGATATTATTGGAACATATTTGAGTAGTCTCATCAGTATCCTACTGCATTAATGGTGTACAAAGGGACCTAGAATTGGAATTCCTTATGGTATTGGATCACCTACATGATAAGATTTCAATCTACCGACTTACCAAAGCAATTTCTTAAGTAAGAACATGATACTCTATTACATATAATATATCTATATAGTGTAATACCCATATTATACCAATAATGAAAGTTTTCATCCTTACCTTATGTGATGTTACACAGGCAAGGTCACTTAGTGGACATCATACCAATGTCAAAGTGCATCGCCTCAAATCTCTACAGGAATAAGCATCACTAATAAGACCTTAATCTGTTATTTACTACTCATTTGAAAATTCATCAAGGATCCTCTTGATGGAATAAAAAATGATGGTGTTGTGTATAAAATTTAATATTGTTCAGTTTATGAGCCAATAGAAATATATATAAGTACCACTCTCTTTCCATTGCTCGTGAAGCATTCCTTCGACATCATATACTATACTCTAATAGTAATATATAGAAAAAGTACCCTACCCATTTACCAATGCTATGCACTAACGGATTCTTGGTTGAAATCTGATGCATCATAAACCATCAAAGAAGAAATGACCATATTGTGCCTTATCACTCACTTCAATCCACCAAAAACCTCTCTTGGTATTATATAGGTTGTTTGGTATACCCACTCAAACAAATTTCAATGGTGAACTATACAGGGAAATGTAAAATAGATCTAACCCTTTCTTACCATTAGATATAAAGTAGATGAAGAAGACAGTCAACCACCTTGTAGGTTAATTCATCCCACATGCTACTTTTCATATTTGCGGCATCACCGAAAAGTTGAGAGTCAGGCTATATTTTCACCGCTACTGTTGGTGTATGTGTCTATCCCTATAACCTCATTTTAGTAGGAGAACCATTCCACTCTCTAACCCATATCTAACATCGTCGTTTTCCCTTTAACCCATCGACTATACCGCTACCTATATAATATCGGGGATTTCTATACCTCTAGAAAGGAAGACACAGACTAATAGCCTCAATTATTAGAATATAATGTCAAATACATACAAACCACCCATGATATTTGGTAACCTATGTGATTAAAAGTTAGATAGACAACAAAATCTTGTAAGTATACTACTAATATTATACCAAGTATGAGTAGGAGTTGAATTCATCAAGTGAGTCTCCCCCTGATTCTAGAGTGATCAAGGATCTAGAGTCATTCAATGATGGAGAAAAACTATATAGGGTCAAGTACCATAGATCTGACCCTTTATAAAGGGCCAGGAACTAAATCTAGAATGTTAGGAGAGTGGAGAGCTATTTTCAGTACCTAATGTGATTTTTAAGAATATGGTGTATGTTATAGTTATATTTGATAGTCTCTCCCTGGAATGAGTTAGGTGTGTCATGTGGAGCCCTTTTTGAGTCATTGAATTCTCTAGAAATGACTACCACATATATTATACAAAAACTCAATTCGGCTGAAGGAGAAAATACGGTGTACACTCGCTACTTCCAAGTCACTCCAATGAGTTATAAGACAATGATCAATATTGTCCTCATAGGTTACGATATATATATTATACTAATTGATCATCTGACGGTATTGGATGAAGACGGTATGTGGGTTGATTTGTATTGTGTAGCTCTCAAGCAGAACCTACTACCTCTACTACATATATTATAGCGAGTTCCCCCAATACCAAATAAAAAACCAATCACTATCTACTATCTATATTATACAGAAATACCACCATCTCCAAGTCATACTAGTGGTCTTAGTGGATGATAGGATGAAAGGTTGAGCTACCTAGAAAATTTATTCCAATAATTCTCCACCCTAGAATGGAAAAAGTATCCATATTGAACCTTAATAGGAGAGTATCAAACAATATATATAAGTACCAAACTTTTGTCAAGACGGGAACATCCTAGAAGTCAATCTTTATATGCTTGAATGGGAAGTACGGAAGAACCCCATAGGTATGAGTAGAGATGGTCATAAGAGAGATGGTAAATGTCCACTACCACGAGGTTGGAGGCACTCCATTGGAGTTGAGTGAAGGAGGATTCAACACACCATCCAGACCATTCTGAATTAGATTTATTTGGTTCTAAAATGGTTGTCAGATAAGTGGTTAAAATATTATAGAAATCATGGATATTAATAGAGTTGGAAGTACAATTGTACAACCTCAAACAGATGAATATAAGATTAGAGTATTGGATCACATCTCTGCTCCATCCAGAACTGCTCATGCCACCTACCTATTATATTTGAGTAAGGGATCACGTTTCTGACCTCAATAACTGATACTTCACCATATCTGGTAGTATTCCAGACAACCATGTCATATCCTTGAACCAATGGGGGGATAAAGAACCCAATGGCTAATCAACTACACATACTATTTATACCAAAAGGCTTCAGTTGAGGTTCTTGGGTAATTGTGTGTGCTGTTATGATTGTTCAAATTAGCTAATACATATATATATTGAGTGAGTGGATTAGAAACCAACTCAAGTCATGTGTCCTAGAATCTAGCCACATAAATGACCTTTCCATTAATAAATTCCACCTTCTATATTATTCGCATATCAAGTCATTACAAACGGCAATACGCTAAGCAAAATCAGTACAAAAACATCTTTGAGGTGGAGCACAATGAAAATTCTAAAAAATCCCCAGAGCATCATGCAGTGAAAAGAGGCCAGGAAATGACCTTCCATCATCTATGTCAGCTGCAAAAAATAGAGAAAAGTGATATTTTGATTCCTAGAACGATTCAATCAACCTTGTTTCTGAAAACCAAAACTTTCATTTACTCTATTGACGAATTGTATTTGATAAGATCACCTCAATTATACAATTCCAAAAAACAAATATGGATATTACTCTATTACTATAGTGTCTTATTGGTGTATTTTAGTAGTTATGGTTACCCTAGACAACTTTACCAATACAAATAGACAAAGAGGATGACCTAAACAATGTCCACTAAATTCCAATACCATGATGTTACTTCAAGTCCAAGGTTTACTCTAAGTCTAGATAAGGGGTTTAACCCTATAAGTGGAAGCATATAATTTCATTTCGGTCAGGATCCAATTCCCTTATAGAATAAATGGATTGATATGGATTTGTTTCCTATCTATATTTTCATCATCTCACTTCCTCTTCATGATATAAAATGATATGTCCCTTGAAAAATTTTTCTAGGTGGGATACTGCTGATAATTTTATATATTTTAAGTACATTACTCTAATAGTACCGCCACTAGAGACTATATAGACTGAGTACCTGACAATAATGTATTTTAATTTACTCTACTCATTAAGAGAATTAGATACTTGATTTATTTATCCTAGTGAAGAAATAGGAGGACCATGATAGCATACTATCAAGATTATATGTTTGTATAATCTGTCTAGGTACTCTCTTATATAGTCTATAGGTATTTATTCTCATAATATAGTATGGTAGGATACTATCTAGACTATAACCATAGGATACATGATTCAATTATCCTAGTGAGTGACTGGAATACATGATATATCCCTTAAAATGACTAGGGGTATGATAATGAACTAGGATGAAACACGGATGAGAGAAAATACACCATCATTGAGGAAAATGAGGATATAGATTAGGTCAAATAATCCCCCAAAATTATATACCCAAATGCTTGTTTTCCATTGATAGATTGTCTGCTATAGATTGAATCAATTCACTAAAATGTTTCCAATTCTGACCACCACTCCAGATAAATCAATAGTATAAGCACTAGGACCCATTGATTTTTCACCTTCCACCATCTAGTTCCTTGAAACACTCAACTAACTGATGCCATATTTTTATATAATTAAACCATGAAATTGGATTTGTCCTATCTTACCCTACCTCTACATCATATATTAAACCGATCAGATAAATAGTTGAGCTCGGTTGGATTCCCTTCAGCCTACTATATAGTTTTTCATTGGGAGTGGTGGTTGAACATCTGCCGTTCATTCCATGGGAGCGCATACAAGTCACTATATTAAGTAGTTTACTTGATTTTGATTCATATACATTATTTGACAACAAATTAATTGACTAGGAGATCCATACTATATATAGTAGAGTATTAAAGATAGGCATCTTGTATTGATAATGAAAACCACACCACATGAATGTACTCCATTTTACAGTTTGTTCACTCACTAGGTCAGGGGATGGTAGCTGACCTAGTCAGTGTAATCCATTCCACAGTGTGCTCACTCACCAGGTCCTCATTGGGATACATGATGTATCTTATTTCTTCACTAGGATACCTGATTCAGGTATCCAAGTGAAGACTTGGGAGGACTATTATAGGGTACTGTCTATATTATATGTCATTATAATCTTCCCAGGTACTCATCTATAAAGGATATTGGCATGTATTCTCATAATATATTTGGGTAGCCTACTATCTAAATTGTACCTAGAGGAAACAAGATTCATGTATCCCTCGAGTAATCTATATATTCTATATATATGAATACCTTGATATATTATACTGATGGTTCTACTAGAGTGGCAATGGGAAGCTTAGGTAGGTGTATCAGGGAAGGGAACTAATTTCAATCTATTGGTATAATGGATCCATGTGCTCACAATTTATATTATACTGAGAAATGGGTTGGTGTTGGTGGTGTCAATTGGTTTTTTCATTTGACCCCTGACCCCATGCCTATATTTCCAGTGCAGTGTATCATTGTAGACCAGAAACGGCCTTTAGATACGTTCAATTTTGTTGTAAAATAATCAAATCAAAACAGTAGCTCTAATCGATGACTATCCCATGGTCCTAGGTTTTCTATCTCATTAGGAGATGATGTACACACAACCCAATTCATCTAAAAGTAAAACTCATGTTCTTCAACACTACTAGAGTAGACTATATAGTATAAAGTAATAAACATTACTCTATATAGTTCAATGCTAGCGTGCTTGAGATAACATAACCAAATGGTGATCCAGACCTCTTTCAGATCCACCATATCGTGTATGAGAAGCATATTAGGCTAGATCTGAGACCCCAGACCTCATAGTAAACCTATCACTTTTCTTTTTTCATTTTCCATTCAATTTAAACCAATTGATTGCAGTGTTTCTGAGTGTACCACTACTATTATATTAGAGTAGTGACTTGGGTGGATGGAAAAAAGAGATGGCAAGAGGTTTCTTATATCATCTAGAGTATTTGTATTGAGAAGGTTTTGTGCATTAGATCAATCATTTCCCCATTGGCCTATAGTGATCACGGGCTATATTCAATTCCATCTTCGTATCATTTATATCAATCTTATTTATTTTGATAGAAAATGAAATTATGATACCTATATTATACTGAATTCCCATTTCATGTTCATATGTTGAGCATACATTCCAATGATTATATATTATATATGACACAGTCCACAACATTTCCTCTAACCGAAATAGTTTTCCTACCACTACGACAACCCCAAGAGCAGCTTAATCCCATTACCATGATTGTTGGAACACCATTGACACACAACTACTGGAATTACCACCTATTATATGTTAGGAAACATGTAAACATATCTTTAACCACCATTTCCTTGTACTCATATCTAATTTTATTGAAGAAAAGTAACATCGAGTTCATTTTTTTGACTCTTCTTATGATGCAGTGTGAGATGAGATTTTCCAAATATCGTGACAATCATTGGCCAGCTTCCTCATTGGATTTGAAATATAATTGGTGGTATTGTTTGTTCCACTAATTTAGTTTGGTGTCATATGTCTCTCTCCCATTATATTTTCCACAAAAATAGTCATCTTCTTGGCACCTGGTCGAGTTGATGACATGGAGGCACTATTAGAGTAGAGTATTGGCACAAACCATTTCTTGCTATTGGAATCATTACACAATGGAGTATTAAGTATCCACACAAGAGATTCCCGTGTCATAATGTGGAAACATACAGGAAAGGTGTTTTCTATGAAAATACACAAGAACCTATTAGAAATGACAATGTCGTGGGCTACATGTGCCATTAGATCAGTTCATCTCCCGAACCAATGAAAATGTTATGCTTTGGTAATTTAATACTTCCAATCACCTGAGACTCATGCATGATGTCATAGAAGTAGGAGTAGATGATGATTAGCAACCAATGGAGTTACTTTCAACTTAACTCCAGCTGATCAGTATTCCACTCTAATAGTTCCCTACCAATGATTTCAGACCATGTGACCTTTGGTGGGTTCAAGGGCCATTAGTTCACTATCTGTATTATACCAATTGTTCTAGACATTGGGATCAGTCATTCAGCTGGTACCTTTCCCTAGTTGATCAGAACTCAACTATAATAGTACTGTATATATAGATTACCTGAATCTACTCTAATAGTCATTTATGATATGTATGCGATGGTTGATGGAATACATGCTCTACAGTTCAATCATATTGGCTAGCTCTCTGGGAACGTACCTTGATTCATTGGAATATAGTTTCAATGTATTATTCGACACTAGTTAGCTATGGAAAGCCCCGATATCATTTATGTGGTGGTGTGGGTTCACACCAATGGTTTTTCAATGTTATACTAGCGCTCGAAAGTCATGATCCATAGTTGTTTATTCAGTACTCTTATGGTACTCTTATATATAGTTATAGAGATTATACCAAAATTCTTAGGTGTGGTTTCATGGCAGTTCCCCTTCATCCTATTGGCCAGTTGAGATACGACTCTATAATGACAAGGTGAGCACTATGAATTCAATGATCAAAATAGAAGAGGTTCTAGGAAGAAAAGCTGAACCCCTCGATGTCAAATCTTGCCCGCTCGCTCCCCATTAACATTCCTTTGGTTCGATGAATGCGATGGGATCCTGTCTTCTAGCCCGAAAACCACATGTAGAAAATAAGTTCTAAACTCTATATAGTGTGTTGGAAATATCAAACACATGAATTCCATCATCCTCCATGAGGATCTGTGGTGTGGTTTGGGATATGTGCTGGAGTTCCATCCATGATACACTTATGGGGACTACCGAGCTTCCAGTTACTCCTCAATATAGTCTATTTTTATTATAGAAAACCACTCAAGCATACTAGTGCACTGGAAGGTGGGAATGGAGCCTATCTGCATAAGGCACTCTTCGAATTGGGTTTGGGTATAGTAGGATATGAACTTACGAAAATAAGGTTAAAAGAACAATGCTCTACTGGTTGAGCTATACACCCACCTCACCTCAGTGAACCAGGTGTCTTGGTAGTATGGATGAGGTATACTACCTATATTATACTAATAAACACCAATTATTATTCTAACAGTGGGCCATTCCTATACAGGCCCTTTGGAGGGTAGTGGCATATATGGGATGTCCTCGTGTTCCAATGGAACCACTCAGACCATTACGGGTTCAAAATTGCTTCTTATATCAATCAATTGTATCAATCATTGTTGATCAATAGTATGAAAATACGAAGATTCCACTAGTGATTTGGTATTCCATGTTTGTAGCCATGTTCCCTTCAAACATAGATTCCTTTTTGACTAGCCTAATATACCACCTTTACAACCACGTTTATCATCATTGCTCTACTCTATGAAACTCTTATATATTGTCCCGTTCATCAAAGATCGTATGTGGTAGGATGATCCATATACCCCATTCCCATATCAAAAGCTTATTTTCCCTTGGTGTCAATTCCATCAATTCCGTTGCATGGGCTCGAGCCAATTGATCAGACTCTAGCCTAACCACTCACCCATTATGCAATTCCCCCATAGGCCAGTATTATTTGAAATTGAATTATCTTGTATGATAACAACCATCTTTTGGAGCCCCATCCTATTCTTCATTGACAAATGAGAAAAGTAGACCCCCTTGATTGTTCCAGTCGCCCATTCAGAGCGGTCTTTTGTTCAAATACATTTATGTACTCTACTCTAATATTATACTCTAGATTATCTGACTATTATAATAATAATAGTCATGAGTGCACTACTGGAGAAACCACCATCAATGCCATATGGAAGAGGCACCCAATGATACCATTGATGGCTAGTCGCTTTGATCATCAGGATCTTATCGATGATCTCATCTAATGAGTATAATAGATCAAAGGAAGGGATACCAATGATCAGTGGAATTATACTAGGAAATATGGTCTGAAAAATATCATGAGTAGTACCATGAATGATCTATTTGTTCGACAATCCCTTGGGAAAGGGGAAATCCAAAACATTCAAACTAGTATCTGTGAAACGAACCCCATGATCAAAACTAAGAAGTGAAAGATATCGTTATGTAACTTAATGATCCCCTTCTTGATCGGTGTGGCTCCCTCTTAAGATCCTTATTTCCATGGATGAACTACATCAATAATAGTATCTAGTTTGGTGAAAATGATGTTCAATTTTTTATAGTGTAAACAGAGAAAGGGTGTCTATCACAACTCGCTCATTGCACCTAGACACCTCAAATTGTACTGTTCTTCAACCGATATTGCGGTGTATATTGACTCAGGTGTTCTTATAATATTGTTCCTTAATTCAAGAACATATTTTATTATAATATCTGAATTTGAGGTGTACACAGTAGGAGGAATCGATTCTTCCATCTTATCCTTCCATTGTTCAGAGACCCGGTCTATCCTTTCCTGATAAGACAAACATGTTGCAATAGATTATAATAGGTGCTCCATGCTTCTCTAGATTATAATATGGTAGGTTATAATACCTATATTATACACATGAGGACTTGGGATACATGAAGTATCTTATCCCAATGAGTACCTAGGATACATGATTCGTGTATTGTATCTGAGACACTAGTCTGTCTTTCTTTTCAAGAGTTGTATTTATTTTTGCCTCTTAGAGGTGGACAATAATAGGAATTTAAATTTGATAGTACATCCTTATAACATCTCACTCGACCATACTTTCGAATCAGTTAGTTTATCTTCTCTATTCAAAACTATAGATATATTCATCACCAATATTAAATGATTACTGATGATGTGACACAATACAATGAAAAGATCTCATCTCATGAGTAGCTATATAAATGGATTATATCCTATTTCATTCGGATATTCCGTCGAAGAATTTGTATGTGTAGGATAGATTTAGTTCACCATCATTAAATACTTGAGGTTTCTACCCTAAATCTCATCAGTGCCTTTTGATTGAGCCATCAATTCTAGTACGTCTTCGTGCTTTTCTCACCATTGATTCCCTCCACTTGCTGGTGTCTAGGTCTATAAAATAATCCATCATGGGGGTAGATGTAAGTAATTAGAGACCCTTGAGTAATTTCACATACTCCTAGACCTTTTGATTATGTCAAAGTCTCTAGAAGCATATGATAGGAACATATTTGAGTTGGATCTTCAGTATCCTACTTCATGAGTGGTACAAGAAGGGACCTAGCACTGAACTTCCTTATGGTATCAGATCATCCACCAGATAGTATTCCAGTCTACCAAGTTCCCAAATATATTTCTCCGTAAATCAAATGATATTTTTCTACTTATATTATACTGAGATAGTCTACTACCTATATTATACCGAAGAATAAAGTTTGTATCCTCCCCATATGTGATTCTACACTATAAGGGGCACTATGTTCACATCATACCCAAGTGAAAGTGCTTCACCTAAACTCCCTACCGGCATGGGAATAAAAAAAAGTCCTCCATATTTCATTTCATACTCTCGAATCAAGTCATCAAAGGTTCCCCTTCATATAATACAAAATGGCCTGATTTTGGAGAAAAATATCCTATTGAGTTGTTGATGAGACAATGAAAATATATATAAGTACCACATTTTATTCATTACTAATGAATATTAAGGAACATTACATGATTACTATTCTCCCCAACTATTTTTAGGTTCTTTTGAATAATTATAATTGTATTCTTCCACAGTCGTGGAAATCTGAAAATATTTCTCTGCCAAATTGGAATAATGATCAGAGGAAAGGGTAAGGCAAAGAGACTGATTGAAGGAAATATATTTCACTAATAAAGATAAATAAAATAGAGAATCTTATCATTCAGCCCCACAAGAAAACATCTTGAACCCGTAGTTATTCTTAACTTTTAGCTCAGGAGGATAGATACTAGATGACTCACTTCGCTTCACTCTCCATGAAGGGTGGTCTGATTACCCCTGACCTCCCCACCAATATACTAAGAAAAGTAGGATGACCCAAACAACATCTACAAAATGCCAGTATGATGCGGTCATTCCAAATCCAATGGGATGCACCCTGCTAAACTGTACTATTTATTGGTGAAAACATTAGATGCTCGTGTATAGTGTACCAATAATAACATGAAACTCATGACACCCGGTTCAAAAATAAAATGTTGAACCCTATAAACTATCCGGTAATGAGAATTAGTTGTTCTAATATTCCAACACTTGTATACCAGTTAAAAGAAGATCCATTGCAATGGTAGTGGTAAAGAGAAAACAGATCGATAGTACTTGACGTTCAGTAGATCATGATGTTCCCAAGTGATTGATGCTCTAGACATTGGGGGAATCATGGTACTCAACATTGGAATCTCCTGAGGATCAAAATTGAACATTCCTTGTGGTGTTTATATCAATCTAACATCTATTTCTAGTTCCAATGAAGAATTATAACATGCCCAAAGGATAGAATGAAATAATGTAACCTCCAAGATGATGAACAAAAAAGAGTTATATCTCGGTCCATTTTGTACTACTAGGGTATGATGCCCTACCTTAGCTTCACATATAACATCACTCCACCAAAGGAACATGGTTTTTAGTATCACCACTATACCTGTCATAAAAAAAATTGGAACACCTATGACTTGGATGCATTTACAAACCACTACCAACTATACTACCCCCAAAGTCGATAGCTCATGACATTGGCCATGGACTTGGCTCCACCAAATGATAGGAATGCCTCGATTAATCAATCATTCCTTACCAACCCGATCAGTTTCATGTACCATAAATGCCTATCCATCCAGTCCAAGCTAGTAGGTCAGCAGTGGAAAATGTATTGTTCGATCTGATCATGCCTTGTCACTAGCTATCAGTTTTATTTCCACACATGCTCTAAATAATCTACTCTAAACTATATAGGAAGAGTGCCCATAAATGTACTCATGACCATTCATTACCGCACCCCTCCCCCATCGGTCACTTCATCGATTCCCCCATGAGTATATCATATCTATCATCATAAATATTTTATAGTCCTCATACTTCTTGATATGCTACTAGAAATGTCACTCCAATAGCCTAGTTGAGTTGCTGCACCTCGGTATCTTGCTCTTCAATCGCCCCAAAACAACTTACGCCTTGATAGAGAACTGATGTGTTAGAACCACCATCTCCACTAAGACAATACATACATTACACCATTCCCCATGTGGTTATAATTTCAATATACCTCGACAACTAGACGTATGATTCTATTCTGGTGCCTCGAGTTCCTTCCGATGTATACCCCAATCAAAACAACACCTCAACCACCACTGATAAGGATAAGGAGCTGGTCCAATAATTATATGTATATGGAAATAATACCACTAAGAAGTGATAATTGGAATTAACATATAGGGATAAACTATATAGGGTTAGGTATTGTATATCTAACACTTTCTAAAGGGCCAGGAACTGACTTTACTCATTTGGAGCTGTAAATGGAATGCCATGGGAGTACCTATTTTGGAGGGTATTTTCCCAAGAGTTCCTCATGAAAAGGGTAATTTCCTATATAATAGTTACCCGCCAAAGTTTCAAGAGTACTTCGATAGTATAGTTCTGATGATTACTTTATATATATAAATATAAGAGTATTTGGTATAATATGGGTAGTATAGCTTCTATTTTGAGGTATTCCCTATTCAACCCTGTGTGAGACTTGCATCACAATGTGTCCCCTCTCAAGAATGAAGATCAGAATCCCCATAGATGATTCACATAGTCCCATATGAATATTTTCACAACCACCTTTGAGATGTCCAAACCCCCAACACCAACATCAACCTCTTTGTTAATCCGATCTCTTCCCACTTCTCAGTATTGTGATGCTCGTATTTGTGGATGCCCAACCCTGAACACAATGTACACCAACTGGAGTACTTTTAGGTGACACAGTTTATGTTCTATAACACCAAGATACAATGTATTCATTTAAATGAGTGTTCGTGTGGAAGTAGTGTAGACTGTTTTGGCCAAGTACAACATGGACTAACGAAACCTATGTATGAAATGGCGACCCCCACTCAGTGTGATACGACATTGATAAAAAAATAACATTTCCTTCCACTCCATGTTTCCATCAATTTATTTGATTCCCAAGATCACAAGTCATTTGATTTGGTGACCCCAGTACTAGCCCATGCTCGTACTCCAATTCGATACTTGGAATTAATATTCAGAGAGATTTTCTAGACCAGTACGAAAACCATGGCTGAATTCATATTGAAAGATGAACACCACGTCTATATCATTTAACAGAAATGTCTTTCCCATCATTCATTAGTATAACCATACTTTCCAAATTAATACCCAAATGTTTATCTTCTATTTCTCATAGAAACTCTACCTTCTCTATGTACTCCATTTCACTGTTTGTTCACTCACTAGGTCCAGATGTGGTAGTTGACTTGGTCAAAATATTCCATTTGTTAGGGTGATCACTCTATAGGTCTGTTGGTAAAAAATTAGAAGGGAGAAGGATAATAAGATTGTCGATGAAGCTCCCTCGCAAAGAACCTTAACGAAGCTCCATGGCCCTGTTCCCACCGCGAAGCTAGAAGGAAGGATCCTTAATGAGTTGATTTGATGTTTGCGAGCCCACCGTGAAGAAAAGAGGTGGGATACTCTGCGAGCCCCTTTGACGTTCGTGATCCCCCTGCGAATCCAAGAGGAGGGATGCTCTGTGATCCCCTTTGACATTCGCTAGCCCACCGCGAAGCAAGGAGGTGGGATGCTTCGCGAGCCCCTTTGACATCTACGAGCCCACCACGGAGTGGAATCCAGCTTCGTGCCGAGCGTGCTATTCTTTACATCACCTCTTGCCTATAAATACCAGCCTCCCCCAGGCCCAAATTAGGGATCATCTGATCATTCCCCTTCTCAGCTCTCAAATCATGAAGCACATTCTACATTGAGAACCATGAGCTTCTCAAGGTACTTTTTCTTCGCGAAGTGCCTCCCTTTTGCCTTGTTTTCAACCCCCCTTCAAGAGGGATGCCTTATATGAAGCCCACATGCCTTCATAGAGGAAGGAGATCCCCATGGAGACTTTGGTTATTATGGAGCGTTTATTCTTCATGAAACACCCCCCATGCACATGCGACTAAAATGCTAAGGGAGAGTCACTATGCCTTGAGAAACAAATTGCTTCCCAAGACATTGCTTCACGAGGCACCCCTTCTTCATGGGGATTTTCTTCACGAATTCCCTTCCACGTTGTTAAGAACATCTTGTATTCACTTATTCCCTATTCCTAGGCTTGGCCACTTCACTTCATGAATCCTGCACCTTCACGAAGTCCTTCTATTGCATGGAGCACATGATCTCTACGAGGCCTCTACTCATAAACCCCTTTACTCTGCTACTCCGTCTCCCATGCATCCTCCTAGGTTTGAACGAATCAATTTCAGAGTCCCTTGGACAACACTCCCCATTGTGTTTCATCGCCTCATGCTTCTTTACATAGGCATACTAATGACTACTGCTTCTTTGCATAGTCATGCTAACATGCCCCCCCCCCAATGGTTCGCTCCATGAAACCCCACAATCACATCATTTTTGGTGCATTTCCTTCACCAAGGTGCAAATGGTACCTATTATGTAAGTCTTAGGGGTGCAGAGTGAGCCCACCACATACGTGCTGCAGGATGTTAAAATTATAAGGACCATCTTCCTTAGCACATGACATTAAACTATGAATTCCCCCCATGAATCCTATATGGGAAAAGGGAAACCATCTTGGTATAATCCCCTAGATTTTCTTGCAGGAGGCATCATCCTTACCCCTCCTTTCTTAGATGCCAAATCCCTCTCCTGCTGGGCTTTGTCACCACTAGGCCTCCATCATAGAGTAAATCCCAACCTCTTTAGTCTAATAACAACACATTATCCCCTATTTCTTCTTTGGGCTACGATCATGTGTAATCTCCACTCCATTTCATAGGGACACACCTTTTGCGACGTGATCGTTTGGCCTTTGTTGTCTCTTGTTTCTCACACCGAGATTGACTAACATAGGGTTAGAGAAAACATCGACCATGAAGTCCACCCTGGACATCCTAGAGTGTATGCCTCATAACACCTAAACTACAAGGTCTTGGATCGTTGTTAAGGAAAGGTATGTTGTAAGCCTCTACCAGGTTCAATCCCACCACCCATTGGTCTCTCCAACCCATTTCACATCGGTTCACCAACACCCTGGGCATCTTAGAGTGTAAAACCCATACCAATGGAACTATGAGGTCTTTGATCCTTTCTAAGGAGAGGTATGTAGGAATCCTCCATGAGGTTCATTCCCACCATCCATTGGTCACTCTGACCCCCTTCTCATCGGTTCACCAACACCCTGGGAAGCCTAGAGTGTAAGCCACTTTCAACCTGAACTATGAGGTCATTGATCCTTGCTAAGGTGACAAACATAGGAAGCCTTGACGAGGATCAATCCCACCACCCATTGGTCTCTCATACCCCCTTCATGTCAGTTCACCAACACCCTAGGTTGTCTAGAGTGTAAGGCCCATACCACCTAAACTACGAGGTCGTTGATCCTTTCTAAGGTAAGGTACATAGTAAGCCTCCACGAGGTTCAAGTCCACCCCACATTGGTCGATCTGACCCCCTTCACGTCAGTTTACCAACCCCCTGAGGAATCCTAGAGTGTAATCCCCATACCACAGGAACTAAGAGGTCATTCATCCTTTCTTAGGAAAGGTACGTAGGAAGCCTCTCTGAGGTTCAATCCCACCACCCATTGATCACTCTGACCCCTTCACATCGGTTCACCAACAACCATGGTGTCCTAGAGTGTAATCCCCATACAACTTGAACTATGAGGTCTTTAAACTATGATAGGTGAGGTACGTAGTAAGACTCCTTGAGGTTCAAGCCCACAACACATTGGTCGCTCTAACGACCAGCACGTTAGTTCAACAACACCTTGGGCCACCTTAGAGCGTAACCCCCAAATTCCCCTATAACCTAAACTACATGTTCTCTGATCCTTTCCAAGGAACGGTAGGTAAGAATCCTCCCTAAGGTTCAATCCCACCATCCACTAGTCATCCGGACCACCTTCACGTTGGTTTGTTCCCATCCAGCAGTAAGCTGTTGTGACCCAATTCAGCCATAATCCGTTGTCATTTCTTATCCAGTGGTAAGCCGTTGAGACCCAATCCAGTGGTAATCTGTTGAAAACCCCAATTGGAGGTAAGATATCATTATATGAACTACGTTGAATTTGATTCCGCTTCACGGGAATTCATAGTAAGCCTCTTAGAGTCTCATACCCAAAACCACCATCACCCTCATGGCGGTTCAATCCAATTCACCATCAACTTTATTCAACCACTCCAACATCCAGCCCAATTCTTATCTGGGCCACCACATCCTGGTAAAATCATTCCATCTCATTACCCATTCCCCTCAACAGTAACCGAGATGTCAAACACAGATTGACCCCAACATCAGTGATCCTTCCAGGGGTTTCACCCATTTAATCCACTCTAATAAGTGTTATGATCAGTCCGATCTGTCTCTTATGGATGTTAAACTTATGGCATATCCTGTGCTAAACATTGGAATATGACGGTAACCTCAGAAACATGCCTTTGTAATATAATTCCTTGCATTATATGTGGGATGCCTTGAGCTTCCGTACCCTCCAGAAGCCCTATAATAAGGCGAAGAAACCCAAACGTACTAGTGTCTCAGCGTCAAGACACACCAGTGATGTCCAACATGACTACTCCCCTGACCAAAGGTTATTGCCCTGACCAGAACCCTAGGAATGTATTGATAGAATTATTATAATTAACTGGTGTCCATGAAGATATGGAACTATGAAGAGTTCCATGAACAATGTCTTAAATCTATAAGGGAGACCCAGACTAGGTGATGAGTTCTGAGGAGAAATCCAAATAAGGGTGAACTGACATCCCATCACCCCGTTTCGATCAAGGAGAAAATGTCCCAGAACAAGGAGTGGTTGTCACCCGCCCTTGGAATGTGGGAATGCAGGGAAACAGTTGGGAATCATCATAGACGGATGCACGCGCCTCGGCGAAAGCGTCAGAAACAGAAATGGTGAACTCGACGTGAAGTTCTTCTCCTCAACATGGAGATTAGTAGAGTTCGAGGCATCAATGGATTAGAGAGTCACTAGATCCAGTTATCCAACACCGGGTCCCACCATGACAATAGTGGTCTTGGTGTGAAACTCACCAGAAGATGGGTCAGTAGAACATTGGACATCCTGTTCTGTGACGTTGTTAGCATGGATCCCTCTTATCGGTCATGGAAGATAGAATGGTGCAGGGGAATTGGTCATCAAATTATTTTTCATTCAGCACTTAGGAATTAATTTCCATGATCCTCAGGAATCATGTTGCTGCACCCAGAATGCGATCACCTCCCGCCCACCGACGTAGAGGCAGGGGCAGTGCCAATGTGGCATTCCCGCACAGCTGCACCTATTTTGCAACAGACTGTACACCTATGGCCCTAGGGAGAACACAACCCATCTCCCCATATGAGGTCATCCAAAGAAGGGTAATCAACGAACTCGTGTGCCTTTATGAGGAGGAGGGAATAATCATGATTTGGGATATCACCCGCCTAGACCTGGAGGCATCTGTGCCTCGTCGTCAACACCTCCCCCAAGGGACGCGTAGGGAGTCGCTGCTCCCCATGACGACATATAACCATTTTTGGAGACTCTCCCCTGAACGCTTTGATGACTCCCTGCCTTACACTAATGAGGTAGGGGACTTCCAACCCAGCCCATTCATAGTCCCATTCCAGGGGATCCCAGTGAGTGCTCCCACTCTACTGTGTTAGCACTGCTTCCCGGTCTTGTTGGATGAGGAGCAGGTAAGATATGTACCTACACCACAGGCCCCATTCTGTCTGACCCGATGCCAGCGTCCGGTGCAAGATTAGGAGGACACCCTTAAAGGAGCGTCAACATTAGCGGCTACAGTGGCCCGAGCCACCACTGATGCATATCAGTAGTCCCCTGAATACTCTGAGAAAGGGATATTATACGAACGGCCAGGATAAAGGTCCCAACCAACCCATGGGTAGGTTGGGCCGACTTTCCAGGTCGCCGACACAAGCAGTGGCTGCCGCGAACTATCCCACAACAATACCACCCAGTACAGAGGTCCTCCTCATACCACTACCATGGTGACCCTGGGTCTTCCCCTCTTCGAGGTTCGGCATGGAGGTCCACCCCATGACACCCTCAATTCAAATGAGGGTCTTCCTAGTGGCGGTGAAACCCGGTACGGAAGCCTCTCTCGTGCCCATTACACTTGTTATGAAGTCATTCCTCCTGCCCCGACCTCCTATGTAGGGAAATTTCACATCCAGTATCTCTTCAACATGGGGATCCCCCATGTGTCCTATTAGTATCTTGTGAAATTCCTCCTCACCTCGACAACCAAAGGGGTGAAGGCCAACCTTTCCTCACTAGAACCCAACACGGAGGTCCTACCCGTGTTCAGCTAGACTGGTAGAAGGATCCTCCTCGTACTGAGGTCACCAAGGGAAACAAGCATGGAGATCCTCACTATGCTCCTTCAAGTTCTAGCGGAGGTCTTTCCCACTCCAGCGCTATCTATAGAGGTCCTCCCCATGTCCCCTTTGTCAGTTTTCCTGGTGCTCCTTGCACCATGGATTACACAGCTGAAAATCCTCTCCGCCTCAACACCAGTGAAGCCGAAGGACCTCGTGTCATAAATCAGCCCTATCCTAAGGAGCCACCAAGGGGAAGGAAGGCAGCTCGTCGCCGCCATAAGAATAATTCTGGGAAGGTCCGAACAGAGATCAAACTAGTCTGCTTCTAAGACTCTGAAGCAGAGTATGACTCAGCATGGGAACCCACGTCTCACTCATCCAAGTCACGGGCTGGGGAAGAAATAAGGCACACCAACCTAGTAATCATAGAATGCAAGGTCCATAGGATTCCTGCCTCCCTCTATTTGAATATCCATGAGGTTAAAAATATGGAAACGTCGCATGTTACTATTGTGAAATCACTACCATCATCACTAGAAGCGCTCTCTACCTCGACAAGAGGTCATAGAGAGCTATTTTGTGGACTAATGGTGGGAGATCAGTGTCACGGCCTACATCCAGTAGCCCTTTCCCTTGATCCAATAATTATGGCCTTCAACCGGTCTTATTATGATGTAGCGGCTGGGTCACTACACTCTTCAGAGGACAACCCGAGATTCGGCGGCCCGTCAGCCCACTCGTCTACTCTCCTCCGATCGGTCTGTCATCCCAGCAGTCTGCCTCAGTACCACTGCTTGTTTCTTAGCCACCCCCAGTTGAAGAATGGGGGAATCAATGGCCATACCCTGAATCTGAGTTGAGGAACTTATGAAACATCCTTTCAGTGGACCATTTCCCTGAGATGTTCTAGCCCGTGGAAGGGCCTAATTTTCGCACGCTAGAATCCCTCACCACAGAGGAGGTTGAATGTTTCTACAAAATTCTCTAGGAGACACAATTTGACCTTCATAATCAGTGAGTGGTTTATCTCTGGATCCATGTTCATCTTGAAGACATTAACGAGAAATTCTATCTAGTCGATCTGGATGCGATCTTTGTGGCCCATCACATAATGTCTCCAGGTCATCGTAAGGTCCTCTAAGATAAATGTGTTCATAGTTTCACGATAATCCACAAGATCATCAAGGAGGCTTCCCCCTATGTGCAAATCTATTGCTGGGGAATGTATTCTACCCTCATCTTTAGTCCTATCTGGTGGTTGCCCAAATTGTTAGGCGATATCAAAGACATTCTCCCATGAAGGGTCACGATCAACATGGTCGACATAATGGATGAGGAGGATGAGTTGGATCTTCATAATGGGGACTTAACCCATGGGGGCGTGCCACCACTATTATACCAATTAGGTAGGGTTACCTTCCACCAAAAGAACCTACTAGGTCTCCTTGCACCCACCGAGGTTTTAGTACTCAGCCAGAATTATGGTAAGGGTAAAGTGCATGTCGGAGCTTCCATGCACTCCGAACCGTCTGCCTTAGTGAAAAAGACGGAGAATGACCCTAAGAAGGCCACATTGCGCCAACAACTCACCGAGCAGAATAATTTGTTCAATAACCTCTTGGATGAATGTTCTACATAGAGACAACCAGACTATGGTGATCCTTGGCCAGGGCAATAGAGGAAAGAACAACTTCCCCTTACTGAGCTTCCTCATGGAGACCCTAACCAACCTTCCCCCGAGGAGAGGTTTGAGGCCGGAACATACGATAAGAGGGCATGATATTTGTTTCCAAACCCTCCCAAACGGTGCAACAATCCAAAGGACCTAGCTAGGGCTCCCCCAACTACCCCAAGGGTCGTGCCGCTAGCCGCTCCACGAGCCTCTATGCCTGCTTACCAAGTTTATAATCCTACCAACACACTCATGGTTAGGAATCCCCATCATGACTTGGACCCCACCCTGATGATCCAATGGCAGCACTCCTTTCCCACCATGAGGTGTTGGAAACACGACAGGTGGGAATCCTGCCTGATGGCAAGCCATATCTAGTGTGTGTGGATGATATTTTGGAACCTCTGGGTTTCAAGAATCCAAACGTTTCCACTATTAACATGATGGGGGACTCACCACAGCACCTAGACCACTTTAAATCACGGTGTGGGCCCATGTTACGTTCTCCAGCATTGCAAGAGGCTATGAAGCTCCGAAATTTTGTTTAGACATTGGTGGGGCATGCATTCGTCTGTTACAGCCAGCTTCCCGTCGGATCCGTAACCAGCTGGGAGGACCTTCGCTGGAAATTCCTCTACCAGTTGAGCTCCACCATGAAGAAAATGAGAATCTCAGATCTCTTCAAGTGAAAAAAAACACCTGATGAGCATGTCACAGACATTATCATGTTGTGGAAAAGGCTTACATATACCCTTGACATGCCACTAACTTAGGAGAAGTTTCTGATGATGTGTGTAAGAAATGTCAAGTTTGAACTGGTTCCCTCTATAATAACCTAGAACTCCCTCGGAGGATTTCGGGACTTCTCCGATAAGGTCCAACACCTAGAAGAATCCCTGAAACAGGCCAGCCAGACATGTCGGTTACCTCCCATAATTCATGTGAGAAGGGCTGTTAGAGCCAAGACTAACACGGTGGCCCAAATTAAGTCCCCCAGACACATGGAATTACTACTAGCAGGGTCACTCCCCCAGCCTCACAGAGTCCCCCTACCATAAGCGCAGCCTCCATCCCATCAGCGACTTCCTCAGAACTGACAGGTGCCCCTACGAAACAAACTTCCATCGCCTAGGTAGGACAACCAGGCTCTACCTCATCGACATGCCCTTATTGCTCCTTGTCAAGGCCAGGCTCCAAGGACCCCATTTTTTGACATAAGAACTCGGATCTACTCATTCAATCTGAATCAGGTCCCTGACTATTTTCAAAGTGCCTTGGAATAAGGGATTGTGCATATTCTAGAGTGCAGAAGGCCAGAAGAGGTGAACCTTATTAATCGCCCCAATTACTGCGCCTATCATCAAATCATGGGGCACACCATCAAGTAGTGATATGTTTTCAAAGACTGTCTTCAAGACCAGGTCGATAACAACATAGTCATGCTAGGACCATCTCTGGCACAAATGGAATGCATCGTCATAAGGCCAGACAACCGCAACGATGAAGAAGATAAGTGGCAGTAGATTTCTAACCACGAGTCCCAATAGTATGACGTCTAGATGTCTTGAACAATGTCTTCTCATGACCATGGTATCATTATTGCACTCCTGTATTAGTCAAAGCCTTTAAAAACTGCAGCCACTACTTCTACATATCACCTCAGTCGACCTCTTCCCAGAAGAGCAAGCATTGACAACACAAGGGAAAGCAACATGCCCACGCAATGCCACCATTATCCCGGACTCTCGGCAACTTCAGGACTCTGGAGATGGGGATTCTTCCAAGAATCTACTATGTAATGAACGAATCTTCAAGAGACAGTCAATAGTATGATTTGGATAATAATATGGAGTTGTTAAATCCCTATATGGATCCCGATGATGGGGAGATCCAGGAGAACCTCCCCAGCATCCCTAGTCGACACCAACATCCGCAGAGCCGTAACCATATGGGTCGTTGAGGCACATCAGTTGAAACCTCCAACTCGGTCGTGCATGCCACTGAGACCAGAAAGTAGGCCTAGCTCAGGGCTCAATACACACAGCCTCTTCGTTCGATGTCTTCAGGCCAACCTCCACCGTTGTTTGGGTTGTTGGATTAGGAAGATTAACTTCGACCATTCCTTGATGAGTCTCTCCCTACTATTTTTTCAGTCTTGGTCATCTGGCCCACATCTGGTAGCTTCTTTGTAGGCTTCGACATGTGAGTAGTAGGATATGCCCATCACTAGTCAGTCGTCGGCCCCGCCGGCATGGCCCACGATGCCTCCTGCCACAGAGCGGCCTCCTGCAAGAAGAATTTCATGCCTGGTATGGAAGTATGGTGTTATCAAGAAACTTTCCAGCATCCAAACGAGGATTTCCAACCTCAAGGCCCTTCACCTATCACCAGATATGCGTGAGGCCCTCACCGAGGCTTTATGAAACCCCCTCCAGTTTGAGATGGAGGTAGCAGGTGCAGAAGCACTTCAAGCTAAAGTGGTCGAGAATGCTGATTTTCAGGAAAGCATTTAGTTCTCTAAAGAAGATGAAGGCTCTCCCATATAGGGGAACATCCACCCACTATACATCAATGACCAATTTAATGGAATGTAGGTTTTCTGTTGTCTTGTTGACATCAACTCCTGGATTAACCTTATCCTGACATGGACACTGAGGAGACTAGGGTTATCCAAAAATGACCTGACTCCCTCCAATTTAAGAATCCAGATAATTGAAAAGACATAGAAGACCCCAGTCAGTAGGATCCATTTGAAAACCCAGTTCGGAGTCCATGTTTCTAGCACTGATTTTATGGTTGTCTCCTAAGACACCACGTACAATGCATTGATGGGAAGACCATGGCTCCACCTGCACATGACTGGACACTCATCATATCACCAATGCATCAAGTACTCCCTCAGTGGTCGAGTAGGTGTACTCCAAGGTGAAGAATCTCATTTATACTCTTGTGAATCCCGCTACCTGGATGTAGACTATTACAAGAGAAAGGATAAACAGATTTAGGCTAACAAGGTAGAACCCGTCACGGTTGTAACTAACCCATGGCCAGGTCTGGATGACGACTACGTTTTCTCGATCCATCGATTCGAGGCCACGACCCCCCGATATGGGGAAATGTTTTTTTGTCTCTGGTACAAGGGTGAAGCATATTCCCAAGTCCAAGAAACGGTGGAAAATCACCTAATATTCATACACAAATCTGGATCAGGTGATCCTAGAGCCTCCTACCCCCGTAAGGTATCAAGATGTCCACAACATGGAAATAGTAGTAAATCATAAATTCATATTTTTCCATGCTAAAATCAACCAGATCAAGCTAACGCGCCACTGCTGCATTGATATCATCAAGCGTGGCCCCTTGTGCCGAAGACCAGATCAGATCGGGTTGAAAGCCTTCTTTGCTATGGTTTTGGTAGTACCGGAATCTCCAGATGTAGTGACCAATAGTGCTCAGGCTGGTACCGGCCTCCTATCAAAATCTGTCAACCCAAAGGAAGCTTCTCCCACTGGGGATTCCTCTGCAGGTGAGGAAGTGAATTTGGAAGACGCTCAACCCGCCTTTGATGAGGGCGTCTCTGCCACGGTCGATGAACTGGTACAGGTGAACCTCAGAAACGAGGTGGAACTAAGGCCCATGTTGATCAGTGCCTCCATGCCCCCACAAGGAGAAACATCGGTAGGTGGAATTCCTTTAATAGAACTATGACATGTTTTCTTTTAGTTAAGATGAGATTATAGGACTAGATACCTAGATAGCCATCCACCACCTCGGTCTTCTAGCAAATCATCGCGGGTTCAAGTAGCCTCCTAGAGTGATGCACCCTTCTCATGGTGCCATGGTCAAGGTCAAAGTTGACAAGATAATCAGATCCAACATTTTCAAAGAGGTCCAGTACCCCAAACGGCTAGCTAACATTGTGCCAGTCAGGAAGAAGAACAGACTGATCGGAGTCTGCATCGACTTCTGTGATCTCAACTATCACTGTCAGAAGGATGCTTTTCCCCGTCATGTGACGAAGTTGTTGATCGATTACAAGGATAGGTTCCAAGACCTCTCCTTCATGGACAGGTACTCCAGATATAATCAGATTTGTATGGTCCCCGAGGATGAGGAGTCTATAGATTTCAAGGTGTTACAAGGTATATTTTGTTACCAGGTCATGCCATTAGGCTTAAATAATGAAGGTGCCACCAATCAGTGGGCTATGCATCACATATTTATCCCAATACATGGGACATTGGTGGAATTATATGTGAATGATCTGGTGGTCAAATATCGCCAGCATCAGGACCATCTCAAGGACCTCGAGAAAGTGTTCGGCTTCCTCCATTCCTGCCACCTAAAGATGAACCCATTAAAATGTGTCTTTGGGATCTCTCTGGAAAGTTCCTTGGCTTTGTTGTTAGGTATAAGGGCATCGATATCGACCCAAAGAAGATCAATTCCATCAGTTAGATACCTTCCCTCAGCAATATTCAGGGGATTTGAGGATTACAAGCACACTTAGCCTACATACGCCGATTCACTTCCAATTTGTACTACAAGTGTAAGCCCTTTTCTTGACTCATGGAGAAAGGCTCATTCTACGAGTTGGATGAAGAGTGCCAAACCGTGTTCAATGAAATCATGCAGTATCTGATCCAGCCTCTGATTTGGATTCCACCCATCTCCATAAAACCACTAATCTTGTATATGAATCCCATGAAATGATCTCTGGGCACCCTTCTTCCCCATAAGAACAATGAGGGGGAAATGAACAATCTTTACTACCTCAGTCGCATGCTAATCGATACAGATACAAGATAACCCCCCATCGAGAAGAGCTTCCTTAAACTGGTATTCGCATTATAGGAATTATGACAACACTTACAGCACCATGAGGTACAGCTGGTGTCCTGGGTTAACCCACAGATGTACATTCTGAACTGTCCCATGTTGACCGGTCATCTTGCATAGTGGGAAGTGATTCTTCAGAAGTTTAACATCAGGTTTGTGCCTCAGAAGGCTATCAATGGACAAGCACTTGTAGATTTTCTTTCTTCCAATCTAACCCATGTAGACCAGTCCCTGGACCAAGATTTTTACAATGAGGAAATCCTCTAGGAAGATCATGCCATCCCGTGTTGGCAGATGCAATTTGATGGTGCTTCACGAAGCCCCACCAGCTGGAGGCTCAATAATCCTAGCTCAACAGGGTGGGCCTAGGTATTGTATTTATTACCCTAGCATAATCCATTCTGTCATACTCATTACTGTTTCCAGAAGGCAGCACCAACAACAAGGCAGAGTGTCAGGATCTTATAACTAGCCTCGAGCTGGCCCTTGAGATTGATGTGCCCCATTTTCATGTGAAAGTGGATTCAGAACTAGTCATGAAGCAAAAAAAACGGTGACTATGTCATCAAAAAGCTAGAGCTCGTATCATTATTGAATCACACTCTCCAACTAATGGCCCATTTCCCATATCAGCTGGAAGTTACTCATTTCCCTCGATCTCAGAATGGTAGATCGGATGCTCTGGCCAGCCTGGCTACATCACTTACAGAACCAGAGCAGGATGATTTTATTATACATGTGGCACATTAGGGAGTCATTTATCCCATCACCCCAGATTATTACGACGGCCTGCGTGTAAGCCATCTTACCACCGAAGCCTCCACGTTAGGACCCCCGGGTTCCTCTAATGCAGTGGTTGAAGTGACCTCTAACTGGAGAGCCCCCTTTTGTTGAGTATCTCGAAAATGGTTACCTCTAAGATGATCTGTCCAAGTGTGAATGAATTGGATGTCGCACACTGTAGTTTACCCTTAAGAGGGGCCCTAGACTTGAGAATACCCTCTATAAGTGTGGGTTCAATGGTGTTCTCCTCCATTGAGTCCAAGGATTTCATATTTCTATGGTCATGCAGGAGGTTCATGCTGGTTCTTGTGGTTCCCACTAGACTGGGTTGAAACTGTCCCATCAGAGTCGAAGACTGGAGTAATTATGGCCATCCATGATCCATTGTTGCATTTAGTTCTCCAAACGGTGTCATGCATGCTAAATTCATGCTAACTTTATGCATCGACTGCAAGAACCATTCCACTCCACCATGTACTCTTGGCCATTTGCGGTGTGGGTACTCAATGTCGTGGGACCATATCCACCAATGACAGCTCACCAGTACAGGTTCATCCTGACCGCTATGGATTTTATTTCCTTGTGGGCAGAGGCAGTCCCACTCAAGGAGGTCACGGCCCATTCTATCATCTACTTCATGAGCTCCAATATCATCTACCAGTGTGGAGTCCCTCATTCCTTCCTCAACGATAACGTCACCAAATTACGAGCAGCTGAGCTGAAGAAATTGTACACCATGTACAACATCCGTTCGAACCATTATTCTCGCTATCACACATAGGAAAATGGATAGATCGAGGTGTTCAAAAAAACCCTCTCTAACATTTTTCTGAAAATGGATGGTTAGAATAAGAAGAGTTGGCTGGAAAAGCTCCCAAATTCCCTATGGGCTTATCAGATGGCAGCTCGTAATTCCACCCAGGTGACCCCATATTCCATGTGTACAGAACTGAGGCTGTCCTGCCCATCGAGATCCATCTTCCTTCGTTACACACAACAGTCTATGACCAACATGTGCCAGATAAGGTTTCCGAAACTCATCTGGATGAATTTCAAGCACATGACAGCAATTGGCATCGTGCCCTGCACAATCTAGAAAGGCATAATAATAAGATAGTTGGAGCCTTCAACAAAATGTTTTGCCTCTTCTCTTTCTTTGAAGGTGACTTGGTATTGGCCCTCCGGACACCAATGATCCCTGGCATGAAACCACCCATGTTGGAGCGCAATTGGGATGTACCATAAGTAATTCATAGGGCTTACCCCAATGGGGCATACTCCCTGGTGACCATGGATGGTGAGCGTATAACTGCTCCCACCAATGTCAAGTTCCTCAAGAAATTATTTTCCTGAGACTACTGGTCCTACACGAACTTAAACTGCATGATGGTCCCACATGACCCTAAACTGCAAGATGGTCCAGCATGACCTTAAATTGTATGATGGACTCGCATGACCCTAAACTGCATGATGGTCTGGCATGACCCTAAACAGTTCTGTCCAACATGACCCAAAATAGTTTGGTCCCACATTACCCTAAACTGCTTCATCCCGCATGACATTAAACTTTATGTCATCCTACAAGATGTTAAGCTACTCCCTTAGAACTTTGTATGGCTTGATTCCCATTCCATGGGAGACGTAGGAATGCTCATGAATTTCGTCTGGATCTCATCCCCAAACTCTCTTCTTTGACTATTCCCCCTAGATATAGTTATATAGGAGGATCCTTGCTTGGTATAGTGTAGGATTTTTAGCCCCACCCATGTTAGGATTGCGATGGTCGCACCATGTTCCAACTCCCCGTTGTTCTACCCTCCCACGTCCTCATCGTATGACGCTAAACTGCACGGCCTTCAAGATCTACATACGACTTGATTCCCATCCTAATAGGATATATAGGAATGCTCAAAAATTTCATCTGTTGGCCCAGCCCAAACGCCAGAATCTTCCATCGGGTTAAGACATAGTGTGGGGTGTAGACTTCTGCCCCAATTCTTGTCGAGTTCATCTCGATCGATCCATATGTCCCACTACCCATAGGTATTCGACTCTTTCACAGATGGGTACATCTATGCTTCACCCAGACCTTTGATTGGGACTCCATAATCTTTCCCATACAAAATGGCCCCCGAACAGTAGGGATTCTAGGCCCAAGGGTGCACTTACAGCTTCAGGACATTATGCTTGAGGATGTTGGGAAACAAACTCTGACATGTCCCGTGTTGTGAGTATGGTCATTGGTTGATGATCATTTGTTATTCCCAGTCCATGTCACTATAGGGACGTTGTGTTTCGAACATGGTTAACATCTATGCTTTTTTGTTAAATCCACCCCATGATGTCCCAAACATTGACTGTAGTGGTTCATTCATCCCCATTGTATCTCCATGCGATGATCTCCCTTTAGGCAATGCCAGCTATTATACCCCTATATGAAAAGGAGAGATGCGTCCTACTCCTTATTTCCCACACTAAGCACTGATCTCATGGGATTAGGAGCTATGATGAGGCAGTAGCCGCGAAATATGTTGTATGGATACCATTGGTCGGGTCGTCCAGCCTCAGGCCCCTTGGCCTTTTACGGACCCTTGGCATTTTCTATCCCCTGGCACAAGTTCTCATTTAGGTTTTTGTGGTGCGGAGAAAACTTATGTCCACATTCATACCGGGCTATTTCTCCATGCCACACATATCCCCTTGAGACATTCCTCGCATCATTTATCATCCATACCGCATTCACATTCCATACCGTGCATTGTGTACCCAATCTCTATCCCGCGGGCCAAGTATTAACTCTTATGACATGATATTGTGTGGTATGGGACTAGGTCCTCATTCACGTCGTGTTACTTACCGTGCCACACAAATCCTATACGTGGGATATCTTACCCATTTGTGTCCTTACTGTATGATGACAAACTGCTCATTATTCCATTCAAGAACTATGTGTGGCATGATTCCCATTCTCATGGGATACGTAGGACCGCCTGAACATCTAGACTTTGGGTCCGACCCCATCCCTTGGAAATCCCACTTTCACCTCGGCTAATTGGCCTACCCTTTCTGAGGGAGGGGAGTATATGGTGTGGCATGGGACTATGTACTCATTTACATCGGGATTGTGATGAACACGCCATGTACATCCCCCCCTTATATTTCCCTATCCACATATGCTATACTCATCTTTTCAAATCGACTGCTCTTAAGATGAGCCCCTTGGTCCTCTCTGGCGATTCACTAATGTGCCCAAGGGTACTTTGGTTTAGCACATGGAATGTCAGATCCTACCTATGCATGCTTTCACCCATTTCTCAGGCTTCATATTCCCCTTCATTAGAGCTTACATCACCTTTCACACCCAAAGGGACCCCCGAATGACATGGATACTCAGCCCAAGGGCCCTCCTACCATTATGGGCCAACATCCTCAAGGGTTTTGATCAACAAATTGTTACAAGTCCCACAATGAGAATTTTTTCAACGGTCGACGCTCGTTTGTTTTTCCCACCTCAGGTAACGTGATATGGATCATGTGTTTCGAACACTTTCAACAGTTTTCCTCCATCTTCACAACACCCCCATTAATCTGAAAATGATAGTAACTTGACTCACATCCTTCTCCACCTCATTATGTCTAAGTAGAATTTCGAGACTCTTGGTACTATTCCGGAGTGCGCATCCGCACGTTAGGAGAAAAAATCCGTGATAAGGCAATCATTCGGGGCTCCACCAATTTCCCCTTTGCATGTATTTCACATATTTCAAATTCTGTATCCTTCCTTGTTTTAACCACCGGTTTTGACTCACATAGGCTTAAGTATCAGATTAAGGTATGTACTTACTTGGAATAGTCCCAATTTTCCATTATCCATGTTCAAAGACCTTAGACAAAGATCTTTTCATATTTCCCCTTTGTAGAACTACGTAAGGACTAATTCCCATTCCATGGGTTATGTAGAAACACTCGGACACCACTTCTATGGGTCCAGCTTAATTGAGATTGAGTCTCCCCTACTTCCTACCCTCCTACCTCTTTTTGTTCCCTTGGCCCGAGGCTTATTTCTTAGAATCACGCACGGTGTGGTGTGGACCTCTTCCTCATTCATGTCGGGTATTATTTATTGAACTGTGAACATTCCCCCTTTATCGTCTTAACTTCTACTTCTGTGATTCATGTTGCTAAAATGCATGCCTGGTCCCATCACATGACCCTAAACTGTGACAGTATTTTCCTGGCCACACGATAAAAAATGGCGCTACATTGTGGTGGCCTTTCTTAAGAGACAACATGTTTGGTATCGGTCCAACACAATACCATTCTTCAATGCCTTAAGTTGTGTTGATTCTTATTGTGATTCCTGGATTTCCTATTCTAGGCCCATCGCTTAAAAAAATCACATCCATTCACGCTAAAAGAAAAACAAGACAAATCAAATGCCTCTTATTTTTGTGTGAGGGCCAGACCTGCACACCCTATTATCCCCGACACTGGTACCTTACTGTGACACCACTCAATACTAATTAAGTCTTGATTCCCACCCTCATGGGATATGTAATCTGGGAATATGTGGGGAGGAGAGTACCTCTTAGGTTCTCATACACATTAGGCCTTTCAATAGCCACTCCATGTGGTTCCATATCATTTCCTAGCGTGGTCTAAGTTCTATGACCCAAAACTAAGATCTCCATATGGGAACTACGCGTCACGTATGGCTATTCTGCCGCCCTTCGCACAATCCATTAAATCAGGCCCCCATAAAGGTCCACCATAGGACCTTATGTTCAAAGCATGTGACCCGAGACCATATTCCTTGGGAAGGGACTTGACTCCTACTCTCTGATACGTCTCATTGTCATATTCATATATGTTTTGACAAAGAGCTCAAAGTGTGGAGTTTTCACGGGGATAATCCCCTCATTCCTTGACCGAGATTTATGAGACTATTATTTGGATACTCATCATCTTCCACGTCCAATGGGACCCCCTTCATGGCATGGTCTCATGCCACGTCGACACACCTACTCTTTTGAGCCAACATCCCTAAAGACCCCGTACGACATTTGTGATAGGTCCTTTTTTTCAAGAACGGTCAACAGTTGATCCCCATTTTTCTTTCCCCATTCAAGGGTAATGTGATGTGGATGATGTGTTTCGAACATGGTAATAAACCATACCCTATCTTCATTCCACCATCATTGCGGTCCAGATTTTAAGCACCATGATTCACATGTTTCCACTCCTTTATGTTCAAGTGGAATTTCAACATACTCGACATTACTCTTCAGCCCATTTAGGTGCATTATATAGGCTGGTCAGCATCAGTGGGACGTCATTCATCTAATGCCCCATCGTCCATAACATGTGCCTCCCTGTTATAGGAATGTCCAATCACTACTTCTTGTTTCCCACATCGAGCACGAAGCATGTGGGCTTAGTAGTTCTGGTAGGATGTGTACTAGTGTAGCCATTTCCACACATGCCTTTCCTCTTCCTGCATGATATTAAATTGCGCTGTCAAAACTACATATGTCTTGATACCCATCCTCATGGGGTACGTAGGAACATCCAACCACTTTTCTTTGGGCCCAACCCAATTCTCACTCATGGTCCATTGACCTGAAATGTTTCCTATGGGGATACATGGTGCAATCTGGACTCCAAGTCCTCATTCACATCAGATTGATTGCTATCGCACCACATAATCCATTCCAGGGATCTTCCATTTCTCTCCATGTCCTATCGTATGATATTAAACTACATGAGTTTATATTTCCTCAACGCATGACCCTAAACTATGGTTCTACCCTGAACTAGTTCAGGATTCGCTATGTTAATCATGGGATTCATTAGTTTCCTCTCCATAGCGAATTCTCCTTACAAGTGCAGGCCTCTGGCCACACTGTGCCCCATGAACTACGCTCGGCTTGATTCCCATTCTCATGGGATATGTAGGATCCCCCAGACATCCTATCTCCAGGTCCAGCCTCAGGAACCATAATTCATGTTTCCCCCTTATTTTTTGGTCCTTTGACCTAATCTCTTTTGGGGAACCATGAAATTGGGGCTTTACCCTGAGCATGTTCGGGATGCCCATTGATAATGTTTGGGAGGTGACAGTTTCCTCATTATAGAGATCCAATTCAGATGTGTGTTTGGTCCCTGATCAAGCAAGTGTGTCCATATTATACATTTCCACCACAATGGCGTAATTTCGAGTGTGTTGGACTACAGTCGAAAAAACCCATAACTCCACTCTCCACACTTAGTGAGCCCCTTTATTCAGACCATCATTTTCTCTCACGTCTAAAGGAACCCCCTTACAGTATTGATGCTCAGATTATGGCACGCCTAATATCCTAGGCCAATGTTCTGGAAGCCTAATAAATTAAATTTTAAGTCAAGCCCCATGTTTCAAACATTGTTAGGGGTCATCCCTCAGTTGTCATCCCCATTTTAGGCTACACAATATTGATGTTGTGTTTCGAACGCGGTCAAAAATTTTATTTTATTGTCATTCCATCCCCATAGTGTTCAAAATTTTGGGTATTATAATTCAAAATTTTCATTCCCTTATGCTCAGATTGGATTCCAACACCCCTGGCATTACCCCACTCGTGCACCAGAGCACATTGGGAACATGGTACAATGATAATTCTGAGGTCCTCATCCTGTGATCGAGCCTCTCCCTTCTCTTCTCATAAATCTGGATTGGTTGTTCAATCCCCCGGATGCATGAGGCTTGGTCTGTACTCCCACATTTGAATGGAATAAAAAGGTGGTCATACCTTATTTCTCACATCTTGCTTGACCCATGTGAGCATAGGGATTGACGACTGCGCTCTCCACAAATGTCACAGAAATGAAATTAACCAACACAAATAATGGAACTCATGCATGCAGTTGGCATAAAATAATCAACGCATGAAAGTGCATTCAAAGGTTACAGGAATCACAACACCCTAGGATCGACACCTCCCATGGATGGGTTGACATCGTCAAAAAAGATTAGCAGCTCTTCCACCCTCTGGCTAGTGGCATCCAGGATCTGATGCAGCCTATTCAGTTCCCACTCCTCCTCGGCAGCGATGGGGCACAATTCATTAGTCTCAATCTAAGCCCGCTCCACGCCGGTCTGGATAATGATCATTTTGTCAGAGGCTTGCTTGATGCCCTATTCAGCCTCTTCCATCAGGGCCTTAAATCAGAATATTTTCTAAAATAGCGCATTGAGGGAGGCTGATTGCTCATCCGCCCGACCCTGCAGCCACTGGACCTCATATTCAGCCTCCTGGAGCCTCTTTATGTCCACTGCTTTCCTCTGCTACCAACCCACACCGAGTCCATGGTCATGCTCAAGAATCGTCTCCGCCATAAGATTTCAGATGAGCATGTGATGAAGTTGGGCATACACCCCCTAGCACATAGTTCGCGCAGTCACGAGCGAAGTCTATCCATCTCATCCAGTCATAGTTCTCAGGGGTGTCATTAAGGAAGCGCTTGATCCACTTCCATGATCGGCGACATAAAATTATGTTGTCCTCTTCATCAGAGGCTGTCTAATCCTAGTCAGTGCGGTTGGCAGGCTCATATGCAGGGTATGCCCCTAGGAACTCATTAACTGGGTCGGAATCCAGTGTTTGATCAGGCATTACAGGACATGGGCTGCCCGACTAATCCTCATCCACAGACCCCACCTCAATGATCGCTGGCTCAGCCTTCCTGACAGTCCCACTACTGATCAGGAGTGCCACTGTTCAATCAATATGGACCTCCACCACTACAATCACTGGCATTCCCTAGGGAAAGGTTCTTCTAGGGGTACCGAACAATCTCTCCAAGGAAACCCAAACCATTTGGGGGATTTTTCATACCAAAAGGGAGAATGCATGTCAGTTAACATGGTTGATGGATAACGGTCATTAATTTGTTAGAGGATACTTACAAAGATAATATTCTCGGTCACATTCATGGCTTGATGCTGTCGGGCCCCGAAGCATGGCTCTCTATATATTTTTCGAAGGTCTGAAGATTCGGGATCCACTTCATGTATTCTAGCCCCACAAGACATGTTGATCTCCCTGATAGCAGGAATGGACCCTGAAGGTCCCGTGTCTATATCTCTTGGAGGGCGAGAATGAGCTATTTGTACAAGGCCCTCCAGCATAATTTATATGTTAGCAAAGAATCCATAATGACTAGAAAGTAGTCCCCAAAGAAGTGGTTTGGAATCATTACCTCAAGGGCCTCGATAAAATCTTCAGTATTCGAGTCCTGATACCCAACTTCACTCTACTCCAATGGGATGCCTCTTTTGACCACGTCTCCCCCGGAGTATTTATCGGATTATTTTGACAGAGTGAATCATTCCCTTAAGTCCGCAGGCAACAATTGTGGGGGAGTGAAGTAATCGAGAAACACCTTGACTCGATCTATCATCGGACATGGGGTACCAAAGGAGTGCACAAAGTCCTCCAACTCTATCAGGTATCCGGATCCACCTGGGATACCACAAAACTGGCCCTGATAGGGCATATCCCCCATCAAATTCATCTCAAAATGGTTCAGATATTTTCCACATCTCCGACGGGTCTAGGAATGTTTTCTTAACTTCCCATATGTCCGAGGCCTCTGGGAATACAACATTCTCTGGAATATCAATGTGGTGTAGGCAATTTCCTAGAGCTTAAGTAGATATTATACAAAACCCTCTAGGAGGCCTACCCTTAGGATATCTCTACTCTTCTGAGACCACCAGGTCCGTTTCCACTACTACCACTCCCTCAACTGGTGTTGGCCTCACCGCTAAGGTTGCCTATCCACTGTGAGATGCCCCCGAAACCTTCCGACCATAGACCCAAGCATTGGGAGGCATTCCATAATCAACTCTAATGGTTTGTTTCTTCAACATTTCCCCAGGGTATAACACCTCCCAACCCAGGGCATATTCCATTACTAACCTGACGGCAGCGGTCGGGGAAGGCAGCTGGTTCCGCATATTCCCATCTTCCCATGTGTATATGAGCCACATCTGCCTCATAACACATGGGTGTTATTCATAGCACACCCCAAAATAGACTTGTGGGGTCAGTCGCTAGATGCACCAGAATTTCCGAGAAAATCAGTGCGGGGTGTATGGCTTATAGAGAGACTCACAATCAATCCTCGCCACCAAAACTCCACCTCTAAAGGCCAGAAGATATGCACTATGATCCTCAATACCCTGATCGTCACCAGTGAATATCCCTGTTGTCAATGGAACTGGGTGGAAATTGAACTCCTCCACCTTCCTCATTCGGTTCAGAACTGATGGTATAGTCAGCTTGGATGGAATACTCCTGGCAGTGTACATGATGGATGGAAGGAAGTTAGATTCTGGAGGGGAAACATGGATCGAGTATTCATAAAACCACTAATGTGTGCCGTTATCCACCCATATAAGAGGTGGAATAGACTGCATATTCTATGAAGCCTATATCCCTCGCTGATATGACACACCATCTTATACAGCATGGCATGCATTGGGATCCCAATGTTGACCCACCCTCCTATCTCAAACACAGATGCCATAATAAATGTGTTTGGTCGCACTCCCATGTTGGTGTCCCTCACTGGTAGGATCCAACCACAGATGAGAGTCGCGATGAAGACTGCCTGCCTGACTGTCAATTTTTGTTTGGTGATGACACTAAATCCTTACTTATTCAACTGTCTATCCTACAAAAGTCACCACTATGAGTAATCCTTACTCTGAGCCCCCTTCGGGAATGTTCGAGGACTCTCCAGAAACTGTCTGTGCTCTGGGAAGATTAGGAAATGTTTGAACCACCACCTGAAATGGATGTTCCTCACCACCTCCTTGTCCTCTCATGGCACAAACTCCAGCAAAGCTGTCCCCAGCAGTGACATTTTCTTGGGGTCCTCCCATGAACTCATGAAGGGGAGGAATTTTTCATACAGGTCCCCCAGTATTGAGACCCCCGAGATCTGCCGGAAGTCCCACAAGCTGATGCCGACATCCTCGTGGTGAAAATGGTATGTTTTGGTCCTCAATGACCACATTCTCAATAGCTTCGACATCAACAAATTCAGCTGGTAGATGTGAAAATGGGAGGCCCAAGCTGCCTCATACAGGACACTCTTCTCAGCTCCGTCCCAAACTCCTCACACAAGTCACCTACCCAGTAGGCCTAGGACCAATCATTTGTGAAGTTTCTGCCCTGGTGCATGTCCAACTCCTCAGACCACAGCTTCTTTAGGTTCCCCAAAGCTGCCTTCAATATAGTCAGATCCTTGGGAGGAGATGTCTCCAGCTGTAACTCCTTCTTGTCAACATTATTCAGGTGGTTGTACTAGATGTCAACAATGACAAGTTTGATGTCCCCCCGGGCATAGGTGTCTACTGCCATGATCCATCGGTGCCAACACAACGTACTCTCGAACCAGTAAGCTAGTTCATCGCGACTACCTTTTGGGATGAATAATTCATCCCTCAGCCTGAAGCCATACAAAGGAAAATTCTTGCATAAAGGGTAGTTCTTCTGGCTCTCTGATAGTAGCTCCCCCAAAGAACCATGGTAAGAGTAGCTCCAAATTAGCTCTCCTAAACCCAAATGGTTTTCAATCTCGTCCCTTTGGGCAGCATATGCAAGGACCCCTTTTGCAGCTTCTTGATGAGGCATTATGTCTTTTAGGTTGGGGAAATTTTTGGGTTCGTTTTAAAATTTTATTCACGGAGCGTGATCATGTAGTCTATTCACAGAGCCCTTCTTGGCCTTCGAAATGCGAAGCATCAAGAATTGAGTGTGCTAAAAGAAAAAATAGAAAAGTGGAGAAAGTAAAATAGATAAGTTAGACCATCTATTTATAGCTTATGACCCACATAGCTTCGCAGCGCATCTCTACCGTGGCGAGCATTGTGGCGCGCCCAGCTAACCTGTCTCTTTACCACTCAATGATCCTCATTCTCCATCCAGCTTCACTAATTGCCGGGGAATTTTGGTGATTGACCTTCAGACTTTGACCCTTGATTTTTCCTCAGATCCATGTCTGAGATGGGTCATTTGTTGGCACCAAAAATAAAAAGGGATAAGGATAATAGGAAAGTCTCCAAATCATCCTCGTGAAGTCACATTGCAGAGTACCATGACCCAACGCCTGACGCGAATCAAGGAGTCGTGAAGCTCCGCGAGCTGATTTGACATTCACGAGACCTCTTTGAAGCAAGGAGGTAGGATGCTCCATGAGCCCCTTTGACATTTGAGATGCCACCGGAAATCCAAGAGGCAGGATGCTCTAGGAGCCCCTATGATGTTCGTGAGCCCACTGCAAATACAGATGTCGGGATGCTCCGTGAGCCCCTATGACATTTTCTAGCCCACCGTGGAGTGGAATCCAGCTTCTCGCTGAGCGAGCTCTGCTTCGTGGCACCTCTTGCCTATAAATAACTGCCTCCCCCATGCCCAAAGGATAGATCATCAGACCATTCCCCTTCTCAGCTCTCAAATCTCGAAGCACTTTCTTCTCTATGAACCATGAGTTGCTCAAGGTACTTTTTCTCTATGAAGTGCCTCCCCATTGCCTGGTTTTCACCCCCTCTTCTAAGAGGGATGGCTTTCACGAATCCCATGGGCCTTCACGAAGGATGGAGATCCTCTTGGGTACTTGGGTCATAGTAGAGAGTTTATTCTTCACAGAGCACCCCCAATGCACAGATGAATCAAATTCTAAGGTAGAGTCACTGTGCCTCATGAAGCACATTTCTTCCGAGGACATTGCTTCGCAAGGAACCCCTGCTTCATAGGGATTTTCATCATGAATTCCCTTACACTTCGCAAAGCACCTCTTGTATGAACCTATTCCATATTCCAAGGATAGTCCACTTAACATTGTGAATCCCACACCTTCATAATTCCCTTACATAGCATCGAGTACCAGAGCTCTGCAAGTCCTCTACTCATAAACCACTTTGCTCTACAACTCCCTCTCTAATGCAACCTCTTTGGTTCGCACGATGCAATTTCAACGTCCCTTGTACGAAAATGCCCATTGGGTAGCTTCACCTCATGATTTTTAACATAGGAACACTAAAGACTATGTATTATTTGCATAGACACACTAACGTGGACCCCCAATAGTTCGCTCCCGGACACCCCCCAATCACAGCTTTTCTAGTGCATTCCTTTCACCAAGGTGCAGAGGGTACCAGTTATGTAAGTCCTAGGGGTGCAGAGTGAACCCACCTCATCTGAGCTGTTGGATATTAAACATTCAAGCACCATCATCCTCATCACATGATGTTAAACTGTGACTCCCTCCCATGCATCCTATGTGTGGAAAAAGCAGCCATCCTGGTGTAAGTCCCTAGATTTTCTTGCAGGTGGTATCATCCCTGCCCCTCCTTTATTCGGTGCCAAATATCTCTCCAACTGGGATTTGTCACCACTGGGCCTCCAATGTGGAGTATGTCCCAACCACTTAGGATTGCTAACCTCTCATAAGCCCCTCGTTCCTATTTGCGATACGATCACATTTAAGCCCCACTCCATTTCCCATGGTCACACCTTTCACGAAGTGATCATCAGGTCATTGTTTTTTCTTGTTTCTCACACCGAGCATGACTCACATGGGCATAGAGAAAGCATCGACCATGACATCCACCCTAGAAAACCTAGAGTGTAATACCAATTCCACCTTAACTATGATGTCTTTGATCTTTGGAAGGGAAAGGAACGTAGGAATACTCCTTGAGGTTCAAGCCCACCACCCATTGGTTGCTCTAACCCCTGCCACGTTGGTTCACCAATACCCTGGGAAGCCTATAGTGTAAGCCCCATACCACCTGAACTATGAAGTCTTTTATCCTCACTAAGGCGTGGTATGTAAGAAGCCTCCACGAGGTTTAATCCAACAACACATTGGTCGCTACAACCCCCTTTACGTCGGTTCACCAACACCAAGGGTATTCTGGAGTGTAAGCCCCATACCACCAGAACTATGAGGTATTTGATCCTTGCTAAGGTGAGGTATGTAGGAATCCTTCACAAGGTTCAATCCCACCACCCATTGGTCGCTCTGACCCCCTTCACATTGGTTTACCATCACCCTAGGCAGCCAAGAGTGTAAGCCTCAGGTCACTTAAACTACGAGGTCCTTGATCCTGGCTAACGCAAGGTACGTTGGAAGCCTCCATGAGGTTCAATCCCACCACCCATTGGTCGCTCCAACCCCCTTCACATCTGTTCACCAACACCCTAGGATTCCTACAGTGTAAGCCCATACCACCTGAACTACGAGGTCTTTCATCTTTGCTAAGGCATGGTACGTAGGAAGCCTCCCGGAGGTTCAAGCCCACCACCCATTGGCCACTCTGACCCCCTTCACGTCAGTTCACCCACACCCTGGGTAGCCCAGATTGTTAGCCCCAAACCACCTGAACTAAGAGGTATTTGATCATTTCTAAGGAAAGGTACATAGGAAACCTTCCTGAGGTTCAAGCCCACCACCCATTGGTCGCTCCGACACCCTGCGTGTCGATTCACCAACACCCTGGGCCGCCTTAGAGTGTAACCCCCAAATGCCCCTATAACCAGAACTACAAGGTCATCGATCCTTTCCAAGGTAGGGAATATTGGAAGCCTCCCTGAGGTTTAGGCACACCGTCCACCGGTCATCCTGACCACCTTCACGTCGGTTCGACCCCATCCAACAGTAATCCATTGTGACCCTATTCAACGGTAAGCTGTTGACATTTCTTATCCAGTGGTTAGCCATTGCAACCCCATCGAATGGAAATCGCTTAAAAACCCAAATTGGTGGTAAGCTGTCATCAGTTGAACTACGTGGTATTTGATTCCCTACTATGGGGATACTTCGGAAGCCTCTTCGAGGATCAAACCCAAAACCAATGTCATCCTCATGATGGGTCCATCCCATTCACCATACACTTCATTCAATTGATCCATCATCCAGCCTGATTCTTATGGGGGCCTCCACATCCTGGGGAAATCATTCCATCTCATTCCCCATTCCCCTGAATAGTAATCAGCAAGTCAACCACACGTGGACCCCAACATCAGTGTTCCCCCTAGGGGTTGCACCAATATGATCCACTCTAATCATTGTTCTAATCTGTCTGATCCGTCTCTAATGGATGTTTAATTTGTGGAATACCCTGTATTAGGCATGGGATGCTAAGGAAAATCTCAGAAACATGCCTATGGAATATAATTCCTCACATTAGATGTGGGATGCCTCGGGGTTCGGTGCCCTAGAGAACCCCTATAATAAGGTGAAGAAACACAGACGCACCAATTCCCCAATTTCTAGACACACCTGTGATGTCCAATGTGACTACTCCCTTGATTGAAGGTTTATGCCCTACCTGGACCCCTTGGAATGTCCAAATAGAATAAGTGTAATTAACTGTTTTCCATGAAGATATGAAACTAGGAAACTTTTCACGAACAATGTCATAAATCTATAAATGAGTCTCATACTAGGTGATGAGTTCCGAGGAGGAATCCAAGGAAGGAATAACCAAAATCCCATCATCCTATTTTGATCAAGGAGAAAACATCCTGGAACAAGGAATGAATGATGCCCGACATTGGAAAGTAGGAATGTAGGGCAATAGGTGTGCGTCCTCAGAAACGGACGTGCGCGACCTGATGAAAGCATCAGAAAAAAGTTACTCCCTAGGATACATAGAGTACCTGAAGTCTTCCCTGGGATACATAATTAATGTATAATATTGATGATTTATGGGACTAGAATAGGCTACTATCTAAATTATTTGTTGATATAATATGTCCAGGTACTCTTCTATATAGACTATAGGCATGCATTCTCATTATACAGTTCAGTAACCTACTATATTGATTATAATGAGAGGATAAATGATTCATGTATCCCTATGGTAATCTAGATATTCTATATGGAAGAGTACCAATCTATATTATACCAAGAGTTTCACTGGAGTGGAAATGGGGAGCTCGGGTAGGCGTATTAAGGAAAGGAGTCGATGTTGATCTATTAGGCCGATGGTTTCTCATGCCAATTATTTATATTATATTGATAAATGGTTTGGAGTTGGTCATGTCAATGGGGTTTCTCATTTAACCCATGACCTCGTGCCGATATATCCATCGTTGTGTATCCATCTAGAGTACAAATAGCTTGTACCTAAGTTCAACTATGTTGCCCAGTACTTGAGTCAAACCAGTAGCTCCAATCGATGACTGGCCCATGTCCCCATGTTTCCAATATCATCAAGAGATGATGTACCCACATCCCAATTCCTCTAAATGAAAACACCACATTTTGACACAATATTAGAGTAGGATATATTTACTAGCTACTAATATTTGTACTATATAGTTAAAAGTTTCCATGAATGAGAGAATGGTGTTGAAGGCTTGTCCAGACCACTTTCTAAACCACATCATCATGTACGAGTTTCATAGTAGGCTTGATCTGAGCACCCAGACCTTGTAGTAAAGAAATTACTTTTCTCTTTGCACTTTTCATACCATTTCAACCAATTGATTGTAGTGTTTCCGAGCGTACCACTAATATTAGAATAGAGCAGTGAATCGATTGATGTAAATAAAAAGGTGGCCACAGGTTTCCTATCTCATAAGGATTATTGTAATTTATATGGTGTCATACATGGGATCAATAATTACCCCATTGACAAAAGTGATCATGAGATCAATTCCATTCCATATTGGTATCATCTCTTTTAGTCATGAATCATTTCATATACAATATACAGTCTACTATCTATATTATAGTGAATTTTGATTTCAGGTTGATATATTGATCTTATAGTCCATCAAAAATATATCATATAGGACACATTCCACCCTATTTCCTCTAACCAAAAAAATTTTCCTACCTCTACCACAACCCCCAAGATCTGCTTGTTTCTATTGGCACGACTATTGGAAAACCACTGATGCACGACAACCGGAATGAACACTGTATGTATGATAATAATCCAATGTGAATCTTTTTTACAAAAATTTCCTGGTAATTATATATATTTTGTTTTAAGAAAAGTAACTTCAAGTTTAGGTTTTTTTACTTCCCATGTTGTAGTGTGAGATGAGTTGCTGCCACTCTCGTGACAATCATTGGCTACCTGCATTGTTGGAGTTGAAATAGTCATGGTGGTATAGTTCATTCCCCTCACTCATTGTGGTGTCTTTTCTCACTCTCCCATAGTACCGTCTATAAAAAGATTCACCCTGGTGGAACCTGGTATAGCTGATGACCTAGCAGTTCAATTAGAGTAGAGTACTGGAACACTGCATTGTTTGATATTAGAATCATTTGAGTATAGCGTACTGAGTAGCCACAAATGAATTTACCTTGGAACAAGTTGGAAAGTATAGGTAAAGGAAAATTCTTGAGTGCATCCACGAGCACCTATCGGACAATGAAAATTCCTTGTGATATAGGGGCCATTGGATCATCTCATCTTCCAAAAAAATGAAAATGTTATGATATGGGAATGAAATACGACCAATCACCTGCGATTCATGCAGGATGTCATGGTAGTAACAATAGGTGTAGACCAGATACCATTAGTATGACCTAAATCCAATGCATCAATTGATTAGTTCTCTACATTAACAGTTCGCCACCTTTGATATCAGACCTCACGACCTCTGGTGGGTTCATAGACAAATAGTCCACTATCTATATTATACTGATGGTTCTAGGCATTGGGTTCAATCATGCAGTTGATACCTTGATGCCATTGACCAGTACTCTAATCTAGAAGTACTATATAAAAATAGCTCCTTAATATAATCAAATTTTCATTTCGACCATGTATGTGATGGTTGAGGACATTCGTGCTCTACCATGCAATTTTATTGGCCAACTCCTAGGCTTTTACCTCATTTCATAGGAAATCAGTTTCAATGAATTTTCCACACTAGAAAGCTACAGGCATCCCCTATATATTGAATGTGGTGGTGTGGGTACACACCATGTGTTTTTCCATGTGCTACTAGAACTGGGCTGTCTTGAGCCATCATGGTCATTTCAGTACTCTCATGGTACTCTTATATATAGTTATAGAGATGATACCAAAATTTTGTTGTGGTGTTTGATGGATAGTCCCCTTCTTCTTACTAGCTAGTCGAGCAATGAATCTATTGTTTCTGGGTGACCACATGGAAGTCAATGATCGAAATGTAAGAGGTACATAGGGTGAAATGAAAAACCAATCATCATCAAAGCATGCTCTCTCCCACCCCATTCACTTGCCCCTGGTATGAGGAATGCATTGGGAGCCTTCCTGCTATCCTGAAAAACACTAATAGAAAATAAGTATTGTACAAAATTTGTGTGGGAGATATCTCAAAACACATTAATGAAATCATACACTAGGAGATTCCATGGTGTGGTGTGGGATATGAGTTGGTTTTCTAGCCACGATACTCTTACGGGGACTATCGATTCTCTAGGTACTCTTCCATATTGTTTATTTATATTATACTGAACCACTCGACCATACTAGTGAACTTGAAGGATGGAATTTCCTATATCTACACAAGACACTCGTCAAATTTGGGTTGAGTATAGTAGTCGTTAAACGTGTGAAAATTGGGTTAAAATCACAATGCTCTACCGGCTGAGCTATGCACCAACTTCACCTCGGGGAACCAGGGGTCTAGTTAAGGTGGATCAGGTGTACTGCTTATATTATACTAAGGAATAACTAATATTATTATAATTGGGGTCCCTTCTCATACGTACCCCTGGAAGTGTAGTGGCATATAGGGGATGACCTAGGGATCCATTGGAACCACTCAAACAATTTCCAGTTCAAAACCTCTTGCTGTATCGATCACTCATATAAATTATTATTGATCAATAGAAAGAAAAAATACAATTCTATTGAAGAATTGGTATTCCCAAATTAAAACCATTGTCTGTTCTAATGTAGTTTCTTTTTGGACTATCCTTATAAAACATGTTAATATCCATCATGATGCCCATTACTCTACACTATGGTACTCTTATATAAAGATCCATTCATCAATTCTCTCTAAATGGTAAGATGATCCATATTCCGAATTCCCGTAGCTACAACTCATCATCCCAAGGTCTCAATGCCATCGTTTTCTTTACATGGACTCGATCTAATTGATTGTACTCTATCCCAGCCACTCCACCCATACTGCAATGCCCCCATAGACCTGTATAAGTTGAAATGGATGTGCCCTTTAAAACAGAAACCATTTCTCGGAGCCCCATATTGTTTTTCATTGATATGGAAGAAAATTCTACCCACTTGTTCATTCTAGTCTCCCAATCAATGAATTAAATGGTTCAATAGCATCTTAGTACTCTACCCTAATAGAATACAGTATATAGACCAACTATTTGAATAATAGTAGTCTCTAGTGCATTTCTGAAAAAACCACCATTATTTCCCAAGGGAAGAGGAACCCTTTTATATCATTGATGTCCAATTGATTTGTTAATCATGTTCAGATTGAAGATCCTATCCAATGAGTATAATAGAGAAAAGTACGGGATATGAATGAACATTGGCATAATACTAGGAAATATGGTCTGAATTATGTCGAGTGTGGTTCCATGAATGATCAATTTGTTTGATAGTCTCATGGGATAGGGGAACAATCATAACACTTGAACCGACATCCATGAAATAATCCCCAATATCAGAAATATGAGGTGGAATATATTGTTATATAACTCAATGATCCCCTACATGATTAGTCTAGTTCCCTCTTGAGATCCTAATTTCCATGGATGAGTTGCATCAAAAATAGTATTTAGTTTGGTGAAATAAATGTTCTTTCTTTTTTTAAAGTGTTAATAGAGAAACAATGCCTGTCATTGTTAACACATTGCACCTAGATACCTCAAATTGTACTATTCCACCATCAGTTTTTAATTGATATTTCCTAGAGTATTCTTATAATATAGTCCATTAATTCAAGAACATATATTATATGGATATTTGAATTTTAGGTGTATGTTGTTGGAGGAGTTGATTCTTCCATATTTTCATTCTGTCGTCGAAAGACCTGATCTGACCTTCCATAGTAAGACATGGAAGGTTACTATTGATTATAATAGGTGATCCGGGATACTCTAGATTATAATAAGTCATGGTTTACTACCTATATTTAACCATGGAGGACCTGTGATACGTAATGTATCCTATACCAGTTAGTATCTGGGAAACATTATTCATGAATTGTATCATAGACACTAGTCGATCTATCTTTCTGATCATTGCAGTTCTTTTTGTCTTTGGGAGGACCATCATAATAGAAAAATAGATTTGATAGAACATCCTACCATTTTATCACTCCATCATACTTTTGAATTGGATTATTTTTCTTCTTTCTTCTCAACCTTAGATAGATTTATCAGCACTATTACAAGATTACTGAAGATTGTGACACAATTCAATGACAAGATCTCGTCTCACGAGTGGGTTTTTAATTGGACGCTAGCCTATTTCATGGAAAATTCTACCAAAGCATATATATGTGTAGAATTGATTCATTTCACCATCATAAGAGACATTAGGTTTCTACCCTGTATCTCATCACAACCTTGTGATTGAGACACCGATTATAGTACCTCTTAGCACTTTTCTCATCACTGATTCCCTCAAGATGTTGATGTTTAGGTACCTGAAATCATCCCTCTTAGAGCTAAATGATGGTAATTATACAAGCTAGAGGAATTTCTCATACTTGATGAGATGATGATTGTGTCAAATTCTCTAGAAGTATACAATAGAAACATATCTGAGTAGGATCTTCAGTATCCTAATTTGTGCATGGTATAGGAAGGGACCTAGCATTGAACATACATATGTTATGGGATCATCTACTAGATTGGATTCTAGTCGACCGAGTGCCCAAATATATTTCTTACTCAAGCACATGATAGTCTACTAAAAATATTATACCGAGATTGTATACTACCTATATTATACTAAAAAAACATGATCTCATCCTCCCCCTCTATGATTCTACACTGGAAAGGGAACTCAACGTACCTCATAAAAATGTCAAAGCACTTCGCCTCAACACTCTATTGGCATGATAATTTCCAAAAAGATGTCCATATGTCATTTCCTACTCTCAAGTCAATTCATCAAAGGTTCCTCTCGATGGAATAAAAAATGGCAAGATTATGGAGAAAAATAACCTATTGAGAAGTTGATGAGCTGATGAAAATATATATAATTACCACCCTATTTCTATTTCACAAGAACCATTCCTTTTTACTAAAGAAAACTACTCTAATAGTATTATATAGACAGAGTACCCAATACATTTTCCAATGCTCTCCACTCAGGGATGCATGGACAGAACGTGATGGATAATATACCATCACAGATGAAATTACTATGTTTTTCCTTGTCTCTCATTTCAATCCAACAAAACCTCTACTAGTATAATATGGGTAGTGTAATATACCAAATCAAATGGAATTCAATGGGTGAACTGTATAGGTTAAAGTAACATAGGTCTGAAAATTTCTAATGCTTATATATAAGGATGTGGTTGTAGATAGTGAACCACCATGTTGGTTAAGTCATCACACATGTTACTTTTCTCAATTGCATAATCACACAAAAGTCATGAGTCATCCTAATTTTTACCCCATGTTATGGTGTATTATACTATCCCTATTACCTTATTGCAGTAGGAGAACAATTCCACTCTCTAACAAACATATAAAATTTTCATTGTCCCTATAATCCTTCGAATATACCACTGCCTATGTTATACCATGTTTTTATATACCGTTACCAAGAAGAAAAAAACTAATATCCTATACAATTATAATATGATGGTTCATTCATACAAGCAACCGAAGATAGAGGATCACCCAGGTGATTCAACGTCATCTAGGGAAATCTATCCTGCAAGTCTACTACCTATATTTTACCAAGTATGAGTCAGATTTGGAGTCAGACTGTGAGTCTCCCCTAGGTTATAGAGAGAGAAAGTTTCTAGATTCATTCACTGATAGGGATAAACTATATTGGGTCATTTACTATAGATCTAACCATTTTTAAATGGTTAGGAACAAATTTTAGCAAGCTAGGAAGTAAGAAGATATATTTGTCTGAGCTTATGTGATTTTAAAGAAGTTTGTGGAGGTTATAGTTCTATTTGACCGAACCACCCCTGAACACCTTAGGTGTGTCGATTTTATCACATTGCGATTCATTGAATGGTCTGAAAATTCCTACTACCAATATTATATCGAAACTCCATTCGGCCGAAGGAGAAACAAAGGTGTATACTCATTGCTTCTAAGTCACTCTTGTCTGAAAGATGAATGTTATCAATCATGTCCTCATAGGTTACACTACATATATTCTACATATTGATCAACCTATATTACTCGGGTAACTCGGTCCCTCGTTTGAGTTGTCTGGAGTACATATCATGCGGAACTCCAACCTCTACTACCTATATTATACCGAGTTCCCCTAGTAATAGATGAAACACCAACAATAATCCATGAACAAGTGATTTTTCATTGGCTTTGACATCAACCTCCCATATTACCCCATAAACCGTAAATGGAGTTTTGGGGGTGGATTTGTCATAATTAGAATTGTAATTAGGATTTCTGAATTAGCGGAGGAACACCAGCGCATTCGATATCCTCCAATATCGGTATATCCATCTCCACACATGGGGTTGGTGTTGTTGAATAGGCCTCCTATGGCAGGATGTGACCACACCTCCTCAAATGTTACCTTGGAGACCACCTATGATACACTCAACACCTATCTGGGCCGAGAGAAGATAACAACTGATGCATCATCATTTCCCATTGATGTACTCTTCACTAATAGTCTCGTCATCCTACATATAATATATCAACTATATTGATGGAGTCAGACATTCCAACTTTGGATCCGAGTGGCTAGTCAGGGGAATGTGAGTTCCAATAGATATATGGGTTGGAAATGGTCCGACTATCCGAGGGGGAAAGTGGGAATCGAGGTGTTTCTTCTCTCCAGATGGGGTTGGAAAACTAATGGTACACCCATACAACATGGTTGGCGGACTATTAGAACAACAGGATATGCCCATATTTCACTACAGTTTTACGTAGATGGTTCCATGTTTGATTTTTGAGTTAGTTACAATAGAGACTGATATAGCTGGTAATATATAGGTAGTTTTCCAAATTTACTACTCATTTGAACTATATATAAAGAGTACCTAACTATACACTAATAGTGAAAACATGACTATTAGAGTAGAGTACTGATGAATATGCTCGATGTATTGAGTCTTTTGAGGAGAGAATAAAAAAAACAAGGTTTAACAATCAATGTATGATGATTTGATACTTCCAATGGATGCAATATGCTTCATGAGCTACTGGGTTGAAAAAAAAACCTTTTCTCAAGGCTACTCATGCCATCTCATCCATGGTACTCATTATCAACAGGTATCCCCTTTGCCAAAATGTGTACCGATGGTTCTGCTCATTCCAGATGCAATGACCTCCCCCTTTAACTCGATCCATGAGTCAGAGGTAGATGTTAGCTGACAGAGTTGGCATATAAAAACCTAGTGTGTCATATGATATCCATTAAAAACAAAAGATTTTCAAACCATAATCGATCCACTGGGACCACTGGGAAAGAAGCCATAGACCCATGAATTACTAATGTGCATTGTAAGGCCAATAATCTGTTTACACAGAATGGGTGTTCGAAGGACAACTACAAACCTACTAAATGAATTAATGGTTTGGTTATGCATGGTTCGTGGCATGGGTGGAAATTGCAGTCAATTCAATTTGAGTCGCGTGGGGGTTCTTGCAGTTGGGGGAATGGGATGGTTCACTTCCCCTATTAAGGAATAGTCAGTTAATCTATATAAATAGTCTATTTGATTAGATTACTAATCATCAATGGGATCTCAACCATGGGGTTGGGAGCTTATCTTTCAATAGACACCATTTCTATTGTGGTGGTTTCCATGGTTGTATGGTGGCATTGAGACAATGGCGTAGGATGCATGGTGGCCATTATATGCTAGAATACATGTAGGTTTTCATTGGGATAGATATAGAATGATACCGATGTCAAAAGTTCACGAACGAGTCATATTCCAGTGAGTAGCCAGGTTGATATGGCTATTGAAACTAATACAAGAGAATACTGGACACTTGGTAGATTGTTTTTGTGGTGGTACCACATGACATTCAAAAGGGTCCACTCCTGATCCTTTCTAAATAAAGGGTTAGATAGGGATTCTCTTTATATATAATGGTTTAGATATTGGGATACATGAAGTTTATTACTATCTAAATTATATGGATAGAGGACCTCACACTTTTATGGTCAGATATTTTAGAACATTACCCCCTTAAAGACAATGGCCCCATGTGATTGGGTTGGTAATGTCCATACATTATTCCAAATAGCTACTACGGGTATGTTGGCTATATCAACTACTGAAATTGAATGGTACCTGACATGGGTTGTTCACTTACGGACTGGTCACTTGGGAAGATGCACAAAGTGGGTGGGTTCGCAATGGTGGCTGAAGGTATCCTCTTATATTGGTGTCCATACTATTAGAGTAGATTGATTTACTCTACAATATAGTCTTTGCGCTTTGTTCCTAGGCACATTGTGGTGGTTTGGACACAATGGACATCTTCTATACAATATAGACAAGGTACCTAGGTGGGTTTCAAAAATAGAGAGATGCAGTTGGTTTCAAAAAGGTCAGTATTTTCATTTTAATATATGGAGTGGAACCATTCATTATCATAGAGATGTTGGTGGTCAATTGAAGAGAGAATGTAAAAAGAATCTCGATATAATAGGGCACTATAGATACCAATATAGGTACCACTATTGGATCCACTTTTGGTAATGAAATGCCTATAGTGGTGCATAGAGTGGTTCCAATAGTGTTTCATTTAGTGGTTCTAATAGACTATATAGTAGATTAATGGATGGATACATGAAGTATCCTAAATAAGGACTAAGTCCCACTCCGGTAGGTGATAAAAGGGAGAAAAAAGAAGGATTCGTGAAGAATGACTCTACTCTAATTGTCTTGGAACTGCACTCCTAATAATTTATGGATGGTGTCCTCAAGTCTATAATCTACTCAACTAGTGACATTGGGAAATGACTTATTTGGAATTGGAACACGCACCCACTCGAGTCGGTATAATATAGGTAGTAGAGCAGCTGTTATGGGATGGATGGCATGTTGTGGGGAAAACGACGCTCAAAATCCAGGCAATATAGATACAGTACCTGTTGAGGGAAATTGGTTTTTTTTGAAGTAGGGATATATATTCTTATAATATAGGTCTATACCAAACTAGTAGTACACTGATGGATGCAAGGTAGAATCAAGAAGAATAAGTGCCTTTTTTAGGGTGAAGTGGTAGGAACAAATGGAGGGAACTGAGTTGCGAACATGTTTTCTTGATCAAATTACAATACCGCATTGGGATGCATTAACCTATTTATGAAAATTCATCTGGTTCTGACTAGTAATATCGAAATAATATATATATATGTATATATATATATATATATATATATATATATGAGCCTGGTTGGAGTTCAGGGCTTTGATTTGAATTCAGAATGTGCGGTTTCACCTACAAATGCAGAGAATGGCCTTACTGTTAAAAGATATAGACATAGTGTTCCTCATTCATGATGAATTCATCTCTGGGTTTCACATCGGTTTATACTATTTGTCCAAATATTTATGTCATGTATCCATTTGGATTATGGGAAAGGGCTAGTACTGGATTCACCAGATCAAATGACTCAAGATCTTGGGCATTGGATAAATCACTGGGCAGCTAGGCCAGGAAGGCCATATCTATTGGTTGTTCAGGTTGAATCTCCCTGAGAGGTGGAACCATGTCATATGGAGGTCTCATTAGTCCATGTTCTAATAATATAGAACAATCTATTTTACTACCATCCACACACATGGAGAAAGGTGGACTTTATATGCAGGTGTTCTAGAATATAATGTGTGTATCAATACACTACTCTTATTAGAGGAACTTGGGTTCTGGGGTTGGGTATCCACTAATATTGGAATCACGATACAGAGTGGTGGGAGTAGATTATATGCTCTTCCTTTTGTTGTATTTACATGGGGGTCTGATTGAGCAGTTTGTTTCATTTAGTGACCCCTTTCCAGAACTAGATCATGTAGACCTATTCTGTTCAACCAAGGAGCATCCTACTATTATTTAGAATATAAATTCCACCACTTTGAATATCTCATGATATTTACCCTATGGTTTTCTGAATCCTTATGAGTCCCTTTACCATAGTGACAACTCACCCAAAAATATAGATACTGAATTGATTATGTCCTCCAGACATGCTTCTCTTATGTTAGAAATTCAATCTTTATTATATCATTTCTGACTCAACTGTATCCACCTGAAAGGCACACACCTGTTCATCATGCATCATGGCAGTAGACAAGGTCATTAGGAAACCTCACATGTATTTCCGTGATGGGAAGTCAGAGGAAGGGTCAATTGCAATGAGGCTGATACCATTCTCTATTTTATTGAAACCATACCATAATACTATTGGTCATGGTGGATGAAATGGACATTGGAATTGATGAAGGTAAGATAGTGCCACCTATTCACTCTTTGTACTACTATGACATGTTCCTTCATTTTCCCTACAGGTTGATCAGAAGGTATTAAGGTGGGATTACATAATCATCATACAATCTATTGGATATTCTATTCTATCTAATTTGAATATAGACATTCCATTACTTTTTGAGTCCAAGAAGACTGACAAGGTCACATCACCACTGTGAGACTTCTAGTACAGTGTCATAACCGATATACAATATCAATCCTGCTTATGAAACTATTGGATGTCTCCCCTTTTTTCAGAAATAAAGAATCTCTCTACATCCTCATGTTCCATATACCTATCAATGGAAGCATTCTGCTAACCGGTCGAGTAGTGTGATTGTATTTTGGCAAGGTAGAAGAGGCCTTTCATTTATCAATACAATATAAGTAGTAGGTGATGACATCATCTCTCTATCGATTCTACATATTTCAATCATAGGTTTCTCCGGTCCTCTTGGCTATATTTTATCCCAATTGGAAATACATGGATTCTTGAATTGAATTAATATTCAATACCAAGAGAGTAGAGTACTGAGAAAGAGAAGATTTAAGGGTGATGTATTCTAGAGAGAAAGAAAAGGATTGATATGCAGTCGAGGCCTTATCGATCAGACTGGCGTATATAAAATAGGTTTGAGCTATAACCCCTAGAACACTTAAGAGAGTATAAACAACAGAGGGAATTGGTATCATCTCTATAAATATATAAAATAGTACCTTAAAAGAGTACTTAATCATATCCCATTGGAGACCAACCGACTCTACTACCTATATTATACCTTACTAGACTAAACGAAAGAAGTAATTCGGACGATTATAGGATTCTAGAGAAAAAAAGAGACAGTTGGTATAACATAGGTAATATTGAACATGACTAGATAAAGGACCTTTCATGGAATAATAATAAGTCATTCAGATATATATGATATAGATAGACTATATAGTCTATCTATGTCTGAGAAGAAGGGGAATTGGGATGGACCAAGGGTTGATGATCCGTGTTGTGGTTAGTACTAATATATATTATCTAGAGGTTTGGAATGATTTTGGTTCCGATTCTTTACTACTTTGAAACCTCCGTCGGTACTCTTATAATAATGTCCTTTGAAAAATCTGTTGCCATCCAAGTACTCTACTCTATATATTACTGATTTATTAACTTAGAACTCATATGCCCAGAGTCAGTATCACCTTTGGTAGAGATGGATGATGGAGATGACCTACAATTAAAATGACTTAGATCGACTTATCAAATGCCTGAGGATCAACCATATCCCATGATGAATGAGATCAATCATACGAGAAATTCTCACATCATAGGGGAAAGATATATACATATATTTCAGAACCAAGAATAGAATATTTTTAGGAGTAAAATGAGGAGAGAAAAGTGATGAGAACTCTTCAAGATTCACGAAGTCATCTATGTGACCAATGCATGCTTCAATGAAATCCTAGTTTGAAGATGATGTCTTAATATAATCGAAGAATGAGGATGTTGACAAAGAAGGTCCCAAAAAGAACATGTACTATTATATATATTCATTTGAAGGTCACCAAATGGGTAATCTATTCTAATAGTCATAACCGATCAATGAAATGGCCACCAAAATGGCATTCATCCACTCATGTCGAAATAATATATGTAGTAGGCCTTTGAGGTTATATAGTATCAATAGAGTGACTGCTCGAGTTGATGTCATCCATTCCACTAGGAAAATGGCCATATCCTTTCAACACGATACAAATTTCCAAGTAGTTCCTTCAATGGTGTGTGATGTTTTTATGAATATCCTAGTAGGTGAGACCTCCAGTTCATTTCTATAAACCCATCACCCCATGTGGAACACTAGGTCTCTCTGTAGTGAATAGTGAAAAGATTGGGGTAGGCGGGGAACCGATTGACTGTATGTATAGTTCATGAAAAGGCACAATCCACCAACTCGAGTGTCCCATGTTCATTTGGGGTTCATGGTTAAGGATTGCAGGACATGACATATGATTCGGTATTCAATATCACATGACAGAATCACATGTGTTTTTGTGTGGTCTTGGCGGTGTAGAGATGGGGCACATTGGAATTGGATAGAATGCCTTATACTCCAACTGATGTACTTGCCTGGGCTTGAGTTTAATATACCCAGTCAAATATAAAGGGATCTATTTTGTATTATATTGGTATTAGAGGTAGAATCTTTTGGAATTGGTAAGGGTGTTCCAAATGGTGGTTGTATCATAGAAAGGTGAAGGGTTGTTCAGATATAAGACATGTATTTTTTCTTTATTTCCTTTCATTCTTTTTCATCTAAGGATTTTAAAGAGATCAGGCCCTATCGGATGGGGGTCCCAAGGGGAACAAAATATAGGGCCACCCAGTCTCTGGGAGTTGAACATGGATGTTTGAGCACGGTAGGAAGCATAGTTGAATTGGAAAATGTACTAGTGATATTTTATATCAAGTGGTTGTGCACGGTCCAAGCAACCGTCGATCACTCTATCATTATCCCCCAATTGGTTCTGGACAAACAATAATTGACTAGGTATTCTTATATATATATATATATAAGAGTACTCTAGAATAAGAATACGCTCTATCATTCCCAGCAGAATAGCAATTTATGTTCCCAAATTCATCTGAGTGTAGTGACTTTATATGACTAGGTTGTCCACATATTATTGGACCTCATGGAATGATACTTATATATATTGTGTGGGTTAAAATATCACGGTAGTAACATCCAATAACCAATGTTACCAAGGAAAACATTTAGTACAATACTAAGACTCATGGGTGCCTCATATTGGGCATATCGGGGAGGGATAAAATCATCAACTTCCTTATAATTCTAAAGATGGAATACATAGATTGGGTGGGGAGTTCAATCTATTTAAATAGGGGGACCCATTATCTACTCTTTTAAATGGCCATTCACTTTTATTAGAGGAATACAAAAGACGATATGGAACCATGGAATGATCACCTCACAGTTAGAGTAGAGTATGGGGTTTGATACACTCTTTTTAATGGTATTGGTGGCTCGATGGTTTGAAGATCCTAATTTTTGGTCTAAATGATCTATTCAGAGTCTTGAGGGACATATCATATAGACCAAATGGGATGGGATGTTATTTGACGACTCCTATGGGGGGTCTCATAGTGAAACAATGTGGAGCGCCAAGGAAAAATAAAGGCATATGGGAGTGGATAGTAATGAGTGGAAAGGCTCAAGATGGTGGTGTCCATTTCTATTCAATTACTAATCGTAAGGCACATATATCCAATGTTATATTGTCCAACTCCAATTGTGTTTTCTCTACCATTCATTCAATTCAATTTCTAGTGGCATGGTAGCACCCATACTTGTGTAATGGATTGTTCATAGAGATGTTCAGAATGGTTTTACCACATCCAATGGTTCTGTTGTTATGATCAAAACCCCATCCATTCACTCAATATTCACCTACCTATCTTGAAACCCCAATCACTCAGTAGACATCCTTATTCAAGCATCATTTCCAATACAACACACTCATTTCCTTTTCATTGAAGGTGGTACTTATATATATAGGTTGGTGCTTATATATATTAAGGCGATGGACATGATCCTAGCAGTTGGTGCCACTAGGTACCTCATTCCACTCTGAGAAAAAAACCCCATGACATTCCAACCCCTGAATCATCCTCCTTTGGCCATTGGGCTGATCGTTGTTCCTGTTGTTGATCATTGACAATGGTTCTTTCTATTGATTGACTACTCTATTTTTTATTCGGTGTGCGGTGTGCTCAAGTTCCCATGTTTCATGGATCCCACTTCAACAGTACGATTGAGTTCCCAAGACCCATTCCTACATATTCAGATTACCATTGAGTAGTAAGAGGGTGTTTGGTTATCCCTTGAGATGGAAAAAATAACAATGTTTTGAGAGAAGGTGGGTCATCCAACCACCATTTCAACTAGAACAAAATGCGTTGATCCATGGGACCAATATCAAATGGTGTGGTTCAATGTTGAGTTAGCCAGACCGATTCCAACGGATGTTTTCCAATCTCCCATAAATCATTTGGGATTCATGATTTCAATGTTGGGTCTTATACTATCATTTCAAGTTGGATATTTTGGTGCCCCCTTACGGCCCATGACTATCCTCTTGTGTTTTGAGATCACATTTTAATCCGGATTGTCTATTTCACCTATTGGAACAGTTTGAGTTCAGAGTTTAATCACCGATGTGTGTGGATCCAGTTTCCCATGGGAGAGGAAGGTCATGATCAATCAACCTAGTTTTCCAATGCCTTGGATTCCATTAAGTCAGTGTAAAATATGGACTATTAGTGTTGGTTGGTTCAGGTTCTCTTGGATTAATATGAAAACGACTACATGCCTTGGGAAGGGGGACATGCCATTCAGACTAGCCAAAAACTTCATCCATGAATCATGGAAATATATAGGTAGTAGTACTATTAGATGGTTTAATGAGAGGGCTAATTTCAGATTCTAGTAAACAATGTCATTTTTTCCTTCCATCACTATTCACTATGGGTCGAGCTCAATCCAACATGATCTGTTTTACGGTTCAGCATTCCAACATGGGAGTGATCGGCAGCTAGTGTGCACATTCAAACAATAAGGAAATATATATAAGTATCAGGTTATGAGATGATGTAGTTGGGTTCTTGAGGCTATTGGAATGAGATGGTAAAGATGGTAAAAAATGATCTATTTGGGTATAAGAATGTTGGAATGGATAAAGGTAGTTGTAGATAACATTCATATAACTCAATTTCCTACCTACTAATCCAATAGAACAATATGATTTGTTGGGGGATCACATATAGTTTTGGTGTCCTAAGCCCAAACATTGGAAGACATATGATAGACTAGCATATGGGTTGAACTAAACAACTAACATCTCAAGTGACTTGTGGTTGTGCGGTTGGTTTCTGAAACCTATTGGGAGAAGCATCATTACTGTGTGAGAGGTATGTATTTGTTCAATGGTACCAGGGATCGTTCAGTTGGGTTGAAATTGATATATTATTTTGGATTCGGTTCACCAAAGAACTCTACCATGTCATTTCCAAAACAATGATTCAGGAACATAAGTGGTGTCTTAATAGAACAGTGTGTGAATTAATTAATGGGTTATCTGGCATGTTTAACATTGTTCCCAAAGATCAGATAGAGTAGCTGGACAACTACTCTAACTGACGTGGTGATACTACCTTATACAATGAGTGATTGATATGTTCCAATGGGTTCAAGCACTGGGAAAATCATGATTCTACTATTTATCATAATGATTTGGGGAGGAAAACATGTTGCTTCTTTGGAAGACAGTTGACCTGTTCAATATCTATAATGGATTAATTGAGATGAAATGACGAGGGAAATGATTGAATAATTACATGTGTCTGAAAGCAATCAGTTTGGGGCGAGTGGAGTGGATGAGTTAATGATGGTTGGTGGAGGGATGATCAAGTCGAGCATATGCCAATGAATAGGGATATGATCCCCCACTGAACACCCATCTATTCCATCGCCACCCATGAATTAATAGATGATGGAAAGGGGTGACCGTTTTTCTTCCAAGGCGATGGGCCATCGAATTGTGTTGAGTCGGGGCATTGGTGCTCAAGAATTCTGGGAAGTGAATCACCCAAACATCTATTGTCAATAGTGTCCTTTGGGATGAACATTATTTTAGTACCATCCATACTAGTTGTTGAAGTTTGTAAATGAGGACGTTACATTGTGGGGTCAGTAGTTCATAGGTACACATGATTGATGTTTTCATTCTCTATAATGGAAAATGGAAATGTGGTTAATTATTTTTCCTTAATAAAAATAAAATATAATTATAATGATTACCTTTATATAATTATTTTAAGATTTTTTAATAGATTTTTATTAATTATCGGGTCACATAAATATATGTAAATGAGGAAGGAGTTGTTAGAAATGTATACCTCACTCCTTGGAAAATATCCATTTTAAAATGGTTAAGACATTCAAGGATGGTTCCTTGGGAAATATAGAACCTCTTAATCATATCTAGGAATGTGTAGGATGTTTTTGTGTAGATTTTGGCTAATGTAATTTGGTTTTTATGTGAGGTTAAGTGAAGTGAAGAGAGACACTTTTAAAAGTGAAAAGGAATGAAATATTTATAAAAACCAATTATTTTTAATAAAGAGAAGTCACTATCAAGTAAAGTATATCACAATTGTCAAAATAAATATATTGGAAGACCTAATTTCAATATCATTCTCAATAACATATTCCTATAGGTGTTTAAACATTTTTTCAACTAACTTCTTTTACTATTTCATCTTGTATTGTGGTTACTAGTTTTTACCTAAGGTAACATAAAAATTATTCCCCAAATTGAAATGCATTTTACTAAATAATTTTCTCCTAAAGAATCCAAAATTGAAATCCATTTCGTTTGGTTAAATTTATAAAAGTGATAAAAAATAATTTTAATTTAATAAATGTGTAATGTATTAAAATAATTATTAGAAAAAATATCACCTATGTTCTAAAATTATAATTATAGGTTTGTAAACAAAAATATATATTTTATTAATTATAACACCACTTATAAAATAAATATTTTTTTTAATAAAATACTTTAACAAATTTACATTTTAAACTCTCTTACTCATAATTCCATAAAAATCCTAATATTATTTAAAACATTATATTGCACAATTCACCAAATAATCAATCTTTCTAGATAATATGAAAAATACATCCTCCAAAGATATTTTTATAATAAATATAAAATTGAAAGTTATTTCATTAATAAACCTGTGGAAAATATATAAATTAACATTTAAATCCACAATAAGTGACTTCCATAAACCTTGATTAAGATCTTTATAATATTGATATAATAATTATACAACTAACATGTTTTATTTTTAAATAAATATGTTATTCTGTATGAATTACATGACATATGAGATACAAAAATATATAGTGAAATATCACTTTATAATTCCACATTATTCATTTCATTGTATTTTACTTTTTTCCAAGGTCTGGGCTCTTATTGGTACCTATTTTCCTCATTAGAATTTGGATCGGGGTACTGATTTGAAGAATATGAAATTTACTTATAATAAATGAAATATATTTTTGTAGATTATCACTTTCCCTTATACTTTTTTTCAGTATGGCCTTTGTCTACCTAATTCTATAATTTACCCATCTCATTAAGGTAATTTCCCTCATGCTTCTTTCCCCATTTCTAATATGTAGGAAATTTAGTCATATTCTCTTAATTATCCTAATCAAATGAACATCCATGAAACTCCATACTTATTTTCTTTGTTGTGTTTGGGACTTTTACAATGTTGAAATTTTTTATTAGGACTTTAGGTTCATCATAATAACTAGGTTTCTCAATCAACTCTTATTTTGAAGTGTTATTTATTGAGGTAATCATCACATAGTACCATACACTCATGGTTTCTTCGAGTTCCATACATTACTAAAACCATAATAGTTTAAATAGAGTGAAGAACAATATACATTATACTATTTTAATCATAAATATTCATTGGAAACATAAACCAAATTTTATCACAATTTATGATATTATCACATTAAACTATAGTTTTTTTAACCTATATAACTATGAGTTCAACCTATATCATTCAGAATTCATCCTAAGTATCATTAATTTTTGTTTGGTGACAATTCCAAAATTTATCCCTAAAAAGTACTTGTGTGAATCAATCCTTCATTGTTGTTCGTAAAGAGAATATTTTCAACCAAAGAAGTTTTTCCTCGGGAACATAAAAATAGGTATGCAATTATGCCTCTATTTTATGCACAAAGTGACGATCAATTTAAATATCACATAATTATTTTAAGGGTTATTACCCCTAGTTAAGTATATTTCATATCCTACATCCATGTGTTGTATCTAGATAGGGATGACAATTCTAGGAAAACAACTAACTCAAAACATCGAAAACTTTCATGATTTTATCATATATTTAGACATATCAATGGGGTTTTCATTAATTTTATCACATCCTAATTACTATAATATTTAATATTACCTCATAATACTTAAAAACTAATATAAAACTTCTAAATTATTACCATTATTTTCTTATCATCCATTAAAAGTTCCTTACTTTTCATCTTAACCACTAAAGATATCTCAACCCTATTCTGATAACATTTTTGACACACATATGACTTTATCATTGTATTACATGACCTAAATAAAATATATCATTACAATAAATACCTAAGATCTTTTACATTTAAGGTTTTATATAAATTATGAAAAACATTTACTAACAATACCCGTGTCTTTTTCAACTAATGTATGTTTTCCCCACAATATAAGTGACTGCTTAATCCAAAACAAGTATTCAATATATCAAAATAATATTCTTCAATATATTAAATTTTAGAAATAAAAAATTTATTAATATATTAAATTTCCTTGGGAAATAGAATCATAATAATGGGTGATCTTAAATACTTCATAAGGGAAATCATAAGTGATTGCAATCAATGATCATAATCGAGGATAAGATAAACATATGGGTATGAGAATGTAATTAATGAACATAGAAAAAAAATATAACTCAAACACAATAAAGAATGGATCAGAAACTATGAATAATAACATGAGTCATAATATTAAAGAAAAAATATCAAAGGACTTGTTCATAAAAATATTGTAACAAAAACCTAATACATGACATCATTAGAATAAGGAAAGGCTCACTCTAATTACCATCATCACATAGTGGAAAAGGACCCATAGGGGACTAGGTTCACTCCCAAATCCCATACATAGAATCTTGTGAGATATAAATCTTTAACCAAATAATTTTATGGATATATAATTTTAGTCCCATCCATTACATCATATTATGAACATGTATATGTTTTACATATAGGAAATAATTCGTAATTTCATCAATGAATTATTATCCATAGAAATAAATGGGTATTGGGGTTACTTATATAAAAATTGATTATACATTATCTATGAAATGAATGTGGAAGGTGTATTCAAAACATAACTTATGAATATTAACACAGTTGAAAACACTCGAATTATTAGACATCTTGAATGATGCCATAACTAGAGAGATTCAGAATTGGAGTCATGTGATACCAAGAGATTAATTTCTCAAAATTAAAATAGTTAAATAATTATTAGCGGGTAAAATATATAACATAAATATAATGAGGGTAAAAAATTTGGAATGTGAAAATTAATATGGAATCTAAAACATATAAGAGTTTTTAGAAATCTTTTTTTTGTAAGAGACAAACATACAGGTTGCTTTCAAAAGTAATTTTTGAAAATGTGAAGTGAAATATTTTTTAAAAAGTAACATTTCTTAATAAATAAACATCAAAAATTGATCCTTGAAAATAAAATATTGTTTTACCTAGGGGAAGTTTGGATTAATATACAAACCCCATGTTTATGTAATGGGAGTATAAAAAATTTAATATTTTAGAAAATAACTTTATTGAAAACCAATATCACTTGAACCAATCATAATAACTCTTTTGAAATGGTGTAAAGAGATTTATGAATTAAATACTAAATAAAACATTATTAGAATTCCAAATATTATCAAAAAATTTGTAGGTGGTGGAAAAAATATACTTGGATGATGAAATGTCATTTAATAGGATGAGAATTATTCTTAACATAGTTCTTTTTTCATGAAGGATAATAACTCATTGATAAGTATTATTTGAATCAAAAATGATTTCACAAGATATAAATAAGAGATAACATATGAAATGAAAGATAAATATCAAGTAAAAACATTATAAATCTAAAATAAAATTGATTTATAATAAACTTCCATATATTTTAGGGAACTTAAAAATAGTATTCCAAAATCATGGAAGAGAATTAATGAAAGAAAAGTTTACAGGGTCAAACAAATTTATGATATTAAAATTCGTGGGGAATTAGTTAAACCAAACAAAATAATATTGGTGTTTAATATCAAAACTCCCTCAATGAAGGGAGATTGAGGTGGAAACCCTGAAAACGAGATAATACATGAGTAGAAACCCATTTGGAGAAATGAACATGACTTGGATTATTATATCCCATTAATAAAAAATAAATAAACAACAAAAAATTCATGGGATGATAATTCAATAGAAAATAATATAAAGGAAACATGGTACATAAAAGGTTACATGTCTCAAAGAATCTGATTTGAGACCAAGAAAACCCATACCTCCTATTTCATCTTATTATATTGTTCTATAAAATAATATTTAAAAAAATATATTAATAACATATATAAAAATAGTATTTATATGAATACATTTTTTAATCCTTATTTTTTATTTATTATAATTGTTTTTTATCTATTTTTTATATCAAGTGTGAGTAATCTTATTCATTTTGAACTAGTTACATAATAAAGTCTTCGGTATTATTTCTTTATCAAGATTTCATAATTAAAAAATCATGAATGTTACTAAAAGGGATGAATTATAACTACTTATTTATATTCAATTTTCTTTCATTAGTTTTTGATTCATTATACTTGAAGATGAGATCAACAACAGATACATTTATGCCATTTCTTACCAAATGACAGTTGATTTATAAATAAATTAACTAAATATTTTTATATTGATTATAGATAAACATTAATAATTATTTACATATTTATAAAATATTATACCAGTAAGTGATTTCAGAAAGTCATCCATGATATAAATTCATAATATTGTTCTACTATGCAGTTAAACCGACCCAAAAATTATTATACCATGATTAATGAATGATTATTATGTGCTTAGTCAAAATATTATTATATTAGTAGAATAATTAACTTATTTAGTGTCTATAGGAGGGGTGTTTTACAATTTTAAATAATTATATTGGAAATATAAATTATATAAATCCATTACTTTGATTAAAATGAGTGTTTTACTCTTAATGGGATTGTTTTAAGACACTTATTATTATTATTATTATTTATTATTCATATTAGTAATATGTAATTATATTAATATTACCATATTTTTAATAATTACATTAAAATGACAGTTATTCATTAAACCCCTTCATAAATCAATCAATTAAATAATGTAATGAAAAATAGAACACACAATTCCATAGGGGTGGTAGTTAGCACAGATACGTGCATGATGATTCTATTTTCCTCGGAATGGGAGAGATGATTAATATGGATTATCATTTAATAATATTAAATTCATGATTATTATCTTAATTATATATTAAATTCCATTTTTCAAATCATCCTTGTTATATTGTAAAAAAAATTATGTTACATTACGGATCCAGTAGTCTGTAGGTACAGAAAATTTACATTATTGGTTTTCTTAATAGAAAATAAAAAGGTGGTAAATTAATATACCATCATAATTATATAATAAAATTATAATTATTATAATTATTTTAATAATTTAATATTATTTAATGAAACATTATGAATAATAAGTACACATAATGTGATATAAATTAGTAAGGAACTCTTAGAAATGGATACCTCATTTCTGGGAATATCATTTTTTCAAAGTTTTTGACACCTACGAGGATGATTCATTTAGAATAAAATAACCTGTTAATGGTTTTTAGGAATTTTTAAGAGAGGGTTTAGTGTATTTTGGGCTAAAATACGTGCGTTGTGGTGTGAGGGATGGTGAGGTGAGGAGGGGCCCATTTATAAGTGAAAAGGGATATCATTTTTTTAAATACCAAACAAAATTCATAATAGGATGTCACTCACAAATAAAGTGGCCACAAAATTTAGAAATAATACATAGTTAAAGATATAATTATAATATAGGACTCAAAAACCTATTCACATAAATTTTTAAACGTATTTTCAACATATTTCCATCATATTTTTCACTTTTAACATTTCAACTTTTATTGTATTAACTAGTGTTTACCTAAGTTAACTTATTCTTTATTAAAACAAATAAAATGGACCATATTAAATAATTATGACCAATTTAACATAAATTTTAATTCCATTTCTATTTTTTAAATTCATAAAAGTGATATATAATAATTTCAAAATAATATATGTGTAATTTATTAAAACATTTCTCTAATAATAATATCACTTATGTTAAAAAATGTTAATTATAGGTTTGTAAAAAAATCGATATTCTAAAATTAATAACATCCCCTATAAAAATTCAAAAAATTAAATTAATTTGTTTCTTAGATTTACAATTTATACTCTTAAAATAATAATTCCATAAATGGCATGATATTTCTGAAAACATCAGATTTTACTATTCACCATAAAATCATTCTTTTTAGAAAAATATAAAAAAAACTGTCCAAAGTTTTTTTATAAATAATAAAATTAATTTCTTTTTTAAATTTTAAATTTTTATAATAGATGAAATTAACATTTAAATAAAATTGCAATTCTTAGCCAATAGACTGGTATTATAATAAAATAACTTTTTTAAAATGATAGTTGGTCTAAATATTATTTATATAACACATAAAAAAGAAAAGAATTGATAAATAAATATTATATTATATTATAATAATCATTTAATAAAAATATAATTACTTTTATTTAATAAAAATTAAATTTCATAAAAAATAGATTCTTAAAATCAATAATGTATTACGTATGTTTGTATAAAATTTATTCTCTATATATAAGTATGTATACTAATATATTTCATAATTTTGCTAATCGTATTCATACTTACCGATTCAATTGATAGTTTTAGTAACCAAATTTAATATTTAGAAATATATATATTTATACATACAATAATTTCATTTTAGTATGATGTTATATGTGGAGAAATCTATTCAAAATATTTAACATAATTATAGGGGATTGTATATTAAAAATTAAAAGCTATTAAAATCACAGGGTAGACTCAATTATAGAGACTCCCTATGATAATTAATACACAATACACTATGAGAAATTGTTTGGGTAAATAAATTTATGGTTGGTACCAAAATGAAAAATTTGTGAATCAATTTGTCTCATGTGGTAATAGCAATTAATCCTTGTGTGGTTTAAGATTTTTGATGATTCAATCCATGTGAAGGGACCATAGAGGAATCCCAATGTGAAGTAGAAGACAATTTCACTAGGATGCAGTGAATTATTATATTGGAAGTATATTCTATTATCTGTTATAAGATAGTAGATTTTGGTATCATTACATATCATTTGATAGAAAATAAAAATAAATCCAAAAACCTAATTCTTGGAACAAAATAACTATACAAATCTAGATTATATAAAATATGTAAGGGGAGAAATATTTTGGTTCCCTAGTGAGAGAAAGAATAATGAAACCCACTATGAATTTTTAAAGGTCACACGGTCACAAAAAAATTATTCATAAAAATAAAATATATAATGTGGCCTAACATATGAGATCTATGGATCACTATGAATCAGTTGGTGATGGGAATCAAGGCACATGTAGTTTTTCTAAAGGTGTATTTTATTATAGGTTAGTAGGATAATTAAATTAGGGTCAGAAAATTATTCCATATTCATAAAACATTCGATAAAGGATGACTATTATGTAGATATAACTCTTATAGAGGGGGTATTTTACACTTTGAGGTCACAAGTAATAGACTACTCTATGTAGTTTATGTTCATATGGGGAAAACCACACTAAAAATATAAACAAATGTGCGATATAAAATTTACCATGGATATTATGGTCATGTGGTAAGGAATATGTGTAATGTAGTTTAATTTCTTGATATTATTACATGTGACTCTTACATATTAAAGTCATAATGTTTTGACCAATGTACCATGTAGTTTAATATCATGAAACATAGATCCTTTTAAAAAGTTTTTGTAGTCAATAACATCATGATACATATATATATCTTTGATCTGTTTGAATATGGGTGAATTTAATGAGGTAAATCACATTTTAAATGTCTAAATTAGAGATAATGTAATATTTTTTGTGGAAATCGGTCGAACATTAGGAATTGAGTAACTACCATTGAACTGTATGAAAATAACACAAGAATTTTGGGTGAATATATGTTGGGATGTAAAATTATACCTTATGGGGTTACTTATAAACTCAAAAGAAACAATTTTGTATTCTATTTATTGATTTTTGGTCAATTTATATGAATTATGGAACTCATTTCCAATGTATATGTTATGGAAATCTGAGAGAATGAAATCAAGGTTTTTGGTATACCAAGAGAATAATCTTGAATCAAGGTTATGTATTTCTATGAGTGTAATCATGCATCATGGATTTATGACATCCCTAGGAAAATAAAATCACCTTGAAAATTTCATTTTAGATAGAAAATGACTCTAAAATCAAAGGAACACAATTGTTTGGGTGGAATATGAGATGTATAAAATGGTTTGAAAGAATCTACAAATATACCATCATGTGTTGGTCTAGCTATTTGGAAAATAGAAATAGTACATTAATGTTACCTAGGATTAATATATATGGATACTACATAAATTTAGATGAATATTCTTCTTGTTATAAAATTATATACCTGAGGACCTTAATAGTTTTGTTCCATCAAAACCCGTAACACATTATTATAGATTGGTGAAAGATATTCAACATCTCATGTAATCATCTTCCCATTTTTACCCTTATTTAAAACCATTATTCATAACCAGGGGAAAGGAATCGTGAGAAAGGGTTGAGATCCCATGCTCAGTAAGGGTAAACAAAGAAGATATATATGAATAATCACGAATATAGGTGTATAAAAACATAAAAATAACATTATAATATCAGACCCCACATATCAAAGATCATAAAAATTATTCATGGAATAAATATTGGTATCCCATAAGATATGAATCATCAAGTGATCAGTATCATAATTCGTGATATCATTACATAAATATCATACATAAAATTATGGAAGACACATAAACATGTAATATAATTCCTTATATGTCAAGGTACATTTCTAGAACATATTAGGGAACTTCATGGAAACTACATATACTGTACCAGATACAACATTTTCCTCAGTCGTTGAAAAATACATAAAAGTGATTAGGGTTCCCAATTTTCCCATAGTGTGTCTACTTTCTAAATATTCCTGTAGGGGAACATGTTTCCATTCTTCCATAGTGGATTTATTTTACCCATCTCCCATAGTTTCTTGTGTTTCCCCATCTCCCATTGTATATCAATACTGTCAAATTGATTCTAATCATTATCTCAGAGATATAAATCAGTAACAAATGTATTAGAGGGAGGTATAGGTCCCACCCATCACATAATGAAATCATACATACATATTTTGAATGATAATAAAACATTCATCATATCATGACCTCTAAAAAGATATGGGTTTCATTAAATTATATAATAACCCCTTCAATTAAAATTTTATCGTAAAACTATCATTATATCATTACCTGTGAAAATGATATAGGTATCATTTTCATTGAAACATATCCCATGAAAAGAACAAGGCTTCAAAATCATATAACACACTGAAGATAAACAGGTGTCAATAAAATCATTCCATTTAAACACAAACAATTCAACAAATATTATGATTAGTAATCTTCGATCATATCCCTATTAAAGTATAAATTTTAATAATGGTTTTATCATAGAAGAATAATGATTTTGAAAGATTACATGGAACATTTCTTATTTAATATATCATTTCCTAGAAAATCAATTCCATAAAACAATTTCAAAAAATTCCCCTTTTATAAATAATGCTTTACAGTTTCCTTAAAAACATTTCTTGAGGGAATTTTTTTTTCACTTTGAAAATTTCCTAATTAATTTTGAAAAAAAATTATTTTAAAATATCTTTGAAAACATATAAATGAATCGTTACAATATTTTTAAAACAGTTTTCTTTGATAACACCTTGAAAACTCATAAAGAAAGCATGAAAAGATTTTGAAAACCTTATTCATTAAAAATACATGAAAACCATAAAAATAAGGGCTAGATGATTTTAGAAACACATTTCTATAAAATTTATTTGAAAACATGTAATGAAATATTTAAATCATTGAAATTCTTTTCTTTGAAAATAACCTTTTGAAAACAAATAAAGGAAGGTTTAACTAACCATTTAATACACTTTTTAAACAAATAAAATTTTTTAAAGACTTATTACGTGAATATTTATTGAAAGTCAACAAGTTTAGTGAATTTTATAGAAACTGTTTATTTAAATATAAACTTGTAATCAAAAAGAGAATCATCAAGAAAATGATGTTCAAGATATAGGGTAAGTTTTTACATGACGAACATTATTTGACACATCAAATGGTTTAAAAAAGTGAGTTGATTTGGAAAAAACAATAATATTCACTTTGAAACTGTTTTTTAAATGGTAAATATGGTATAAGTATCCTCTAAAAGTCATAGTATAATATTAAAAAAAATTAACACATCTTTAGAAAACAAGGCTATGAATGAAAAAATATTTCTGATCGAAAGCAAAAATAAACACATGTTTTCTTTATAAAAATCTAAATCATCCTTAGTTCCAAGAGATGAAAATGGGAAAATAACTTGTATTTAAAACCAAGAAATAAAGGATAATAAAATTCATGAAAGTTATTGAGATATGGATTATAATATTTCATCAATGGTAGTATAATCATAAACAATATTGATAAATTATGAGATTATAGAAATTACCTGTTACCACATTGATAACTTTAAATCATGAACCCATAAGAAAATAACATTACATGAAGTTTAAAATATAATTATAATAATAAAATTCATGATATATCTTGTGAATTTAATTCTATACACCTTATATAAAAAAATTGGTTCATAACAGGACATGAACCTCAAAGAAGGAAAATAGAGACAAGATTGCTTTACTGATTTGGTAAATTTTGAACCACAACCCCATGAAAGAAATTCCTTCCAATTTATATTTTAATTCCCATAAATTTAAGTATCATAATAATAAAATTCATTTATGGTTATTATATACTCCCCAAAAAAATAAATTAGTGGTGAATAAGGCATGTATCAAAAAGAAAGAAAATCGATAGAAAATTAATTTACCGATTTGGGGACTTCTGAAACACGAACGCCATTAAAAAAGATCATAAAATGTATTTGAAAATAAAAAATTTTGATATAATAATCATATAATAAATTTTTTGGAAGTATATATATAACACAAAAGAAATGAATGGTGAATAAGTCCTCTATCTCATTGATATAAAAAGTGAGATGAGAAAACCATTACTTATGTCTTGACATTTTTAGTACACATTCAATCCACATGTGTAATAAATATATGTTCTTTTTATAAATATATAACAACATAATATTCTTATATATAATACCATAAATTATTATTTTATGAATCTATATTTCCCCTTTATTTACAATTCCGTATTAAAATTATGTTTTGGGAAATATCATCAATGTATTCTGTATATGTTTGGATTTGTTATTCTTGATAATCATACATTGATCATGATTTAATTTATTTTAGAATGTTAAAAATGATATAGATATCTTATATATTTAGTATATAAATATTCATAATAAAATAGGATTGATATAAATATATAATATAATACACTATTCATGTAGACGGTAGGTCGTACGTACGAATGAGTATTGTTTTCATTTTATTTATGTGTTGAAAGAAAGAAAGTAAATGGAATATAATAATATATATATATATATATATATATATATATATTATCATTAAAATATAATTATAAATTTATATAAATCATATAATCTTACTAAACTCATCCTTAATACATTCCATGTAACATGTGAGCGATTCACACCGCTTTGATGAGGCGGTAGTCCAAACATCAAAAAATGAAGTTATCATATTTACACAAAATAGAAATCGTGAAGGTGTGTTTTATGTAATAATTACAGAATAATAAAGAAATCATAATATAATCTATATCATATAAAAAGTTATTTACATCATAATTACCACCATGATATGTGTTAAATAAAAAATGAACAAAATCATTTCACAAGGCGGTAGTCCACTGCACATAGAATCTATAATTTTGTTACAAATTAGATGGAATTGTGTGTAAGTGTAGGTATAACCCTTAGAAGGAAAAAAATATAATTATATTTAGGATCCCAATATTGTTATATAAACAAGGAATAAGAATATTTTAGGGGGTGTATAATAATAAAACAAAAGATCTTGTGAAGGGATGTTACCTCTTCTTTGGGAAACTCATATTTGTTTGCACCAATGTGTTTATTTGATGGGCTTTATGCACAATTGATAATTTTAGGATGAATTTTGTGATTTTTTGAGGATATTGGGGAATATTTTCTTTCATTAGAAGGGACGTATATGAGTGAATAAGTGGGAGGGTGAGTTCTTTTTTATAGTGGATGATGAGTTTCATTCATGTAAATTTTTTAAATGGAATTTCCACCATAAATTTTACCATGTAAAATGGCTCCAATAATGGTGAATATCATAATAATGTATTATATGGTATAAATAAAAAATATAGTGGAATTTGAAAATTGTTTAGGTGATTGTGGGACTTTAGTTTAAGGTTTAGTCTTTTGTTAAGCAAACTTTTCTCTTCATTGTTCTAATTTATTTTAATCACTATCACTAAAATTTTTGGTAAAAAACTATGTTGAACATATTATAAATTATAAATTTTCATTTTTAAAAATAAAAAATCAATTTTTCAAAATTCCAATTAAATAAGTTGTAGAAACTAATTTCAATTTAATTGATGCCCTAAATTTGTTTAATTGATGTAAAATATATTTGACAAAACATTAAAAAAAATTCAAAATATAATTTAACAATATAATTTTTTCTATATGAAATTTTTTTTTGAACTAAAATTCATTGTTTTTCACTATTCATCAAAAAAATGGAACATCCCAGAAAAATATTTAAAACTCACGTAAAGTAAATTTTATAATTAAAATTTTAAAAACGGAGTTAATTTTTCAAAAAAAAATTATAAATTTTTCATTGTTTAGATTTAAAATGGGTTCTCCATTATAATATGGTAAACATACCTTTTAGAAAAATACATCTTTTTATTCGTAAAATTGGATTTATTCTTATATTATACCTCTAAAATCTATTGGATGAGTGTAAAAATTATTTATAGAATATATAATATTAAACATTTATAAAAAAAATTCAATAAATTTATTTTTTTTAATTTATTGGTATAAAATTATGCTTGAACATAGAATAATATTTTTCATTCCAATGTTAATTCTTTTTTTTCAATATTTCATACTTTAATTTATAAAAAATTGATAACCAAAGGTTTCATTTTATATTCATGTGTAATTAATATTTTCCAAATTTAGTTAATATTATTTGTAACTTCCATTCCAATGGCTTTTGGTAGCTATAATAATATTTTAATAATAATATTAATAGTATATTGTAGTTCAGTAAAACATATTCTTTCTTGTATCATAGGCTATCGATGAAAATTGGAATGGTGTGTAATGAATTCCAAATATATTTTTGCGTGTACCAAAATCTATTCTAAGAGTTTCATATAATTATATAATAACTTTATGTTTCGTATCACATAACAAAAACAAGGATCTTTCGTATAAAAAATCTATATTCGGTATTATATGATATGGAATATACTAAAATGATTAAATAAATTCAAAATATTATTTTACAAAATCATTGGGTGTTAGAAAACAATCCATTAAAAGGAATTTCACCATCTAAATTCATCTTGGTTATCAATGGTTTAATACATGAATATTTCATTTATAGAAACCGACATCATAAAAATGAATACTAAAACATTATTTCTATAGGATAATTAGAAACATATTGGTTATCCAAATTAACTTAAACACTTTCTCCATGTAGAATAACATGATTTCGGAGTGAATAATGGACATGGAAGAAAAGAGTAAATAACTATAGGGGTGATAGAAAACAATAATCATCATCAAGTAAATAATTAATAGAATGTTATAGACCTTAAATCCAAAGATTTTTGAAGATTTATAAAACCATCATTTTAATAGAAACGAAGGTATTATGATAGATATTTTCTAGTGTCCTTTTTATAGATGAATTATTTTACTATCTCTAAGTACATCAGAAATATAATTAATGATTTTATACATTTTTATATACACAATATCACCCTTAGATTGTGCCTTGTATGATTTTTACTCCGTCTCTTACTCTTAGAAATGAAGGTGATTTTTTTATTCATAAAAAATTAATGGATCTTGATATACATAAATATAATGATAATTCTTTGCAGTTATCTTTATCAAAACCAAATGTTTAGAACAAGTTATTCAATATGAAAAAATACAAATAATCCTAGATAATACATTGACCTCTAAAAACTCATCAGATTTTTAAAAAAAATAATCCCAAAATTTGTTAACCTTATAAAAATTATGAAATATTGAAGTAAAAAACATTAGAATTTACGTCAATAAATTTCTAAAAACATCGTAGAATTAATCCCCAATATATCATAAAGTAGCTGTTTGTCATCAGAAACCACACATGTGAATACCATTATCTTGTTTTCTTGGAAACATGGTAATAAAACGAATTACCATAAATCCATATGTAAAACATGCATGCTGCATTTTTTCAAAGTCTATTGGATATAATAATAAAATAAATAAATAATTGTAAATTTTATCTATGAAAACATAGAAAAGTTTTTTAACTAATCCATTATCAGTTCTAAGGACATCGATATTATCATGTTTACGTTATCCAAGTCAATCATCATTTTATACAATCTAAACACGCTTTTCTTGCCATCATGAACATAATAAGGGTTAACTTCCCTTAATCAAAATGTCACATTTCCATGAAATCACTTTTCTACTTAATCCTCCCAATTCAACATATCCTTTTAAATACTTAATGAAAAATATAAACTGAAAATAATTATATATTTCCCATTTTGTATAACACGTTATTTGAATACTAAATCATGAATACTTCATTCATCCTACTTCCTTGTCAATCAATTCACTAAGATTTATTGTATTATTCTTTAAAACCCCTTTCCTAATACATGAAATATGAATTAGGTATTTACATTTATAAAACTCAATTTAATAATGGTTATCAACAATCCTATTAACACAACACATACTTTCATATTTCAATAGTGGTCTCCTTATCATTAGAATAAAAACTATTACATGTACCAATTTTCTATATCTCATATTGATCCTTCCATATAAATCATAAAATTTCATAATGACCATACAATCCACATTTAACGAATTCACCACCTGATTTTACATTATAGAAGACAATATTACCATCCATTGATTTAAATGAAAATTTCATTTTTCCCTTTGTAGTGGATGTTCCTAGTCCAGATCCAAGTATCTCTAAGAGGGTGATGGGGTGAATCATTATTATCAATATTCATATTATGTTACATTTTTTTAAAAACATTCACCGATTGTTAAATAGTGTCTACCATGCTGAACACACACAACCATAGGAACACAATATTTACAAGGTTAGTTACACAACAAGAGTAGGTATGTATTTAAAATGGTACCGAAAAAATCTAGTACCACACAATTCACTAGAAAACAATCATTTGATGTGGAATCCAACGAGTATGATATGCCCTTATACTCAAGTAGCACTTTGCAAACAATTCAATAGTGTGTCTAATCCATCTTAGCAAAAATTGGGTAATGTAATGTTTTTTTTCTTCTGAATGAAATTTCACAAATCCAATCGTTCAAAACAATTGTTCAATTTCATATCCAAGAAGCTGGTAAGAACCTCTTGGTGTAAACAGCTTGCACGACACTCCCTGCTTGCACGCCACACTGCTTGCACGCCGCCCTTCTAGCGCACCTCCCTACATGCACGCCTTACAGCTTGTGCACTACCCTACTTGTGTGCCTTCCTACTTGCATGCCAAAAACTACATGCATGCCACTATTGGTCACAACTCACAATTTGTACACCACTTCAGGCTTACACACAAAACACTTCTTACAAACAACTCCCTATTTACACATAACCTTTAACATGTGCACCACATCTACTTTCATGCCACATTTGTGCGTAACACACAACTTGTGTGACATTTCATATTGTGCACCACATTCAACCAATTTCCTGATCAGAGCTCAAATTTTCTCTTAAGTGTTGATCATAAAAAATTATAATGCTAGTCATCTATTTATAGGATTTTTGGTGACTTGCGCACCACATACACATGCACGCCACTCAATCACTTGTGCACTACTCCATCACATATAGACTACTCCATTTCATCTGTGTTGCTCCATCATTCGCAAGTCACTCCATCACATGCGTGCCACTTTATTTCCTTTTTCATATTATTATGTGTGGATATTGAAATACTATTTGCATGAAAGTTAAACTTGTGCACCACTGATACTTTTGCACCTCTTCCTACATGTGCGCCACTCTTGAACTTGCACAACACTTTATTTCATTTTTCATATTTTGATGTGATGATCATAAAATATGACTTTGCGGGCAACATATAGTTGTGAGCCCCTTATACATGGGAACCACTTTTTGACTTTCATGCCACTTTTTTCCCTTTTCAAAAAAAACTTCTATATTTCTCTTATCCATCATAATGCTTTCATTACAAGTTCTCCAAACATATGAAATTTCTAAAATAAAAATCCCCAAGAAATTCCATAGTTACCATGGAATGTACTTTAACTTCCCTATCCTTTATCAACCACATATACAAAGTGAAGTGATTTCCATTCTTCTTAAACATCATTGACAACTAAAGACAATACCTGAAAAATGATATTCTTCATAATCAGTTTGGTCCAAACAATATACCTCATTGTATGTTTTTGTCAACCAAGACTCATAAATCACTGAACATTGTAATTTCATGCAAAAAATTACTAATTATAAATTATAATATTACGTGTTCTAACTCATTGTAGGAAATAATAATTATTGATAGAAAAACCATTATATAAATTAGTAGTGACTATGAATCATCGACATCATTCTTCTCAACACTTCTCCAAAACATACTCATCTTCTTTATTCCTTCGATCCTTAATTTTTAGCTTCAACTCCTAGTAGACAGAAATAAATTGATTCCTACAACCACTCCAACAAACTGTTATACTTTTTCACACACTTACATGCTGGATTAAAAGCTTACCCACAACTCCCCCTTTATTCATTCAACCATAAAGATAGATTTATGAAACAATTATCCCCCTTGACATCACTATCTAATGGTTAGATGAGATAGGGTATTGAGACACGCACCTCAACATTGATGAGAATAAGTTTGGAATCCCATGCTCAACCTCAATTTAGAAAATGGATACTTTGATAATGGTTTTGTGAATGTGTTGTTCCAATATAAGAACATACTACTACTTCAATTCGTTCTTCTCCAACATCTCCTTAATGAATTGGTACTTTATTTCATTGTTTTTTGAATAATAATGTCATTTTGAAGTCATTATAATATTGATTTCACTCTGATAATCACATCTAAAGAGTAATGGTGGCTTCACTTAAACAAGTTGATTTTCCAACAGAGTGTTCATCAACACAGGTTGGGTAGTAGCTTGAGTGGTAGAAACATACACATATTTAGTCATTCTAAGAGTTACTGAATTCTATTTCATTATATGCCAATTAATACAACTTTTCCCCAGAAGGAAATTTACACCTGATGGGGATTTTCTATTATCAACATTTTCTGCCCAATCATCATCTGAAAACCCAAAAAAATAAATATTTTATGGGACATCATATCTGATTCCAAAATTTGTCCTGCCTTTGATATATTGAAGAATCCTCTTTCTAGAAATAAAATTTGATTCATTAGGAGTACTCTAGAACCTTGCGCATAAGGTAATACCATAGAAAATGTTGGGTCTTGAGGCAATCAAATATAATAAACTTCCAATAAGCTATCCAAACACTTTATGATCAACTTTCTTTCCTTCTCCATATTTAGGCAACGTGGGTCCCACTAAAATTGGTGTGGAAACTGATCATGAATTTTTCATTTCATACTTCTTCAGAAGATCCGTAGCATTCTTCTATTGGGATTGAATAATGTGGTACTTCTTTTTTATGATTTGTAACCAAAGAGATTATTTCATTTCTCCCAACATTGAAATCTCAGACAACTTCTTCATATCATCAGAAAATAATTCATAGGATCTTATATCATTTCCAGCAATAATAATGTCATAAAAAAACAATTACAATGATAGAAGACTCATGATATTCCTCATTGTAATGATTTCTTTCAACTCTTCCTTTCTTGAAACTCATTGTCCTTAAGCAAGTTTCCAGTGTGGAATACGATGGAGTTGGAGCTTGTTTTTGCTCATTCTAGTCTTTGTTAATCTTTAACACATTATATTCATCTTTCCAAAAAACAATGAAACAAGGTTGTTCAATGTAAACATCTTCTTCATGATTTACATTAAGTAAAGTAGACTTAAAAACCATTTTAATTTTTTTTGTATCCTCATTTTTCAAAAATAGTAAGAAATAATCTGATTGTTTCCAATATAGCCACTGTAGGAAAAGTCTCATCAAAATAAACACCTTCAATTTGTGACTATCCTTTGAACAAAAATATTTATTTATCCTTATCACTTCAACTTATTCATTAAACATCTTCCAGAAAACCAATTTTGTACCAATAAAATTTTCTTTATCTGTCATGGGTATGGGTTCCCAAGTATCATTGTTTTCAATTTGACCAAGCTCATTATTCATAGATTGAATCTATTCTATATTCCCCAAAGCTTCATTCAAATCATTTGGATCCACTTTCGAATACAATGAAGTATGTGTATCAGAATTTTTGGATATTCTTGTTTCAAACCTATGATGTTGATCACCAATAATTTTTTGATCCTCCACTTGCTTCCTCACCCTAGGATGATCTGTTCGAATTTCATCTTCATCAATTGATATTTTTGTGTCTGATTCTTCTTCTTGAGTAGTATTACAACCGTTGGGAGAATTTTCAGAATTGTTAACAAGACTAAACATATCATGTTCATCTTCTATATCAGAAAATGTCGGGTTTTTTGTCTAAACATTTTCAACAACATTCACATCAGGAGAATCCACAATTATTCTTATTTCATTGTTGAAACATAAATATGATCTTCCTTCAAGAGAATAGAAATGAAAAATTACATCACCTCTTTTGTGTTTAGACTTTCCATGGATTCCAACCTTTTTCTTTATGATGCATGGACACCCAGATACTCTTACGTGTTTCAAACATAGAGTTTTTTCATAAAACATTTCCTATGGAGTCATATCAGAATTTGGCCTCTAGAAATATATGTTCTGAATATGCATTACAATACTCATGGATTACATCCAATAATAGTTAGAGAAACTATGTTCAAGTAACATAGTTCACCCCATTTCATCAAGACTTCTATTCTTCCTTTTAGTAACCCATTTTTTTGAGGTGGGTATGGTGAACTGAACTCATTCCGAAAACCATGTTTATCAAGGTAACATTCAATCACTTTATTCTTATACTCTCCATAATTATCTATTCTCAAATTATTCAATTAATAATCATATCACTTCTCTTCTTTCCCCCTTAAACTATTAAAAATTTTCATAGAATATGTCTTATGTATCATATACAAAACACAAGTAATGATTTCAAATTCATAAATGAATTTAATGTAGTAATTATCTGCACTAATTGATTTCCTTCTCATTGATCCACATATATCTGAATGTATATGTTCCAGAGTTTTTTTAACTATTTTCAACACTCTTATGAATCGAGTTTTTAATATTTCCTTTCTCACAAATAGTGAGACACAAATATCTTCTTCTTGTTAAATCATGGATATCTCAAACACAGTCTCACTTTGATAACATTCATAGATTCTTTTGACACATAATCCTCAATTCGTTATGTCATAACTGATTTTCATCCATATAACCATGTAACAAGAGTTATGTACTTCAATATCTTGTAAGAAGTTCCCTTCTGTACGTTTTCCTATTGTAACTACTTTTCCATCATATGAATTTTACACAACCAACCCATATATCCTAAAGATAACGTTGTTTCCCTCATCACAAAGTTGTGAAACACTCTTCAGATTGTGATTCATCATGTCAACATATGAATTTTTTCTTGGATTTTATTTTTTATGATCCAATTATGTATCATACAATACCTTTGATCCTCCGAGATTTATCTTTTCCAAATGTAACTATTCCGTCTCTAATGTCTTTCACATTCTTAAAAAAAAATTCTCCTATAATATGAGAAGAACACCCACTATCAAGAATCCATGGATATCCTCATTTTTTATCTTTCAAGTCAGTTTCAACAAAAAATATTACTATTATTCCTTTTCATTTTTCAATTCTTGATTCTAAGATTTGTTAAGATCCTTTTCTGTGGTGGAAACAAAACAAGAAATCCATTAGCATGATGTTTAGGTTGTTCTCATCTTTCACAAATAGTTTCCAATTGTTAGAATATATTTCCATCTTTCAAACCATCCTTCTATGATTTCATATGATCTTCCTTCCAATACTTACCTTTTTAGAGTATTGACTCCCCCATCAAACCTTTTCATCAATAAATTGTGGAATAGTAGTAATGTTGTTAATTGAACCAACACATGTTTGCAGTGTGTCTAAATCCACCAAAATACGAGCAGGAACAATATAATCAATATTTCCCTCCAAAACATATATTATAAATAATGTTGTGAACATGCTTCTTGTTTTTAATTATAACTTTCTTCCTCAACATGAATTTCTGTTAAGACTTATCAGTACCTGAAGTAGTAGAAATATTTATGGACTCAATATTTTTATGTACTTCTGATTTTTCACCATCAATGACTTTGGCCACATATGTAGCCTTTCCAAATTTTTTCTTATCAGAACTAGTTCTGTCATTCCTCTCAACATTTGAAGGTAAATTTTTTGGATCCATCTTTGGTTCTTTTGTACTAGAACTTTCACCAAAATTTGAGATATATTGTTTGAAACTGGTATTGATTTATTTATATTTAGAGTGTTTTTTTGGACATATTCCAAATATTCTTATTTTTTCCTTTAGATTTACATAAATATGATCATTATGATTCCTTCCATTCTTAATATAATTATTTAGATCAATAATTTCATTTTCTATCTTGATTTTCTCACCAGGAGAACCTTAATTATTGTTTAATGTGGACTTTTCATTTATCAAATTCTTGTTTTACTTCTCAAGCCTTATTATCTTCTTAAAACATTTTTCAACACTTATTTGAGATGATATTCATGTTGAGTTTGTTCTTCTTCTAAATTTCTTCCCCCGTAATCTTCATTCTTCACTGTAACAACAATGTTATTCTCTCTAGCTTTCTCAGAGAATGATTTCTCGGATACAGCTTCACTATCTTTTTCGTCTTTACCTTTATATAAAATTCTTATTCTTTTTGATTTGATGAAATTTTTATCATTCCCCTTATAAAATTTTTAATCATTGTCAGTTTTTTTCATCCATGACCTTTTTGGCCTTCTATCATCATGTTTCTTAGTTACTTGAAATGTGTCTTCTAGTTTTAAGAATGGATACTTCTAGGTATCTTCCATTGAATTTATTTATGGAACTGAAAACATCCTACAGTTATTTATCTAAAGGAAACCTTCCTTCCAAAGGCAGGAATTCATTATGTTTGAACTTCATGATAGATAAGAATGTGCATTGGTAGAGAGGATGGGAGGTCGGACTCATCACACCCTTTCGGGGGGAATTATTGTCTACTCTATGACTCTATTTATAATTTTTGATATTTTTGTGAATCCTTATTGATTCACCATCTATATCATAAGTATCCCTTGGAATTTTCAATCACTTATTTTGAATGAGAATAGTTTAAAATCGTATATATGTATTCGAGAGTCTACATTAATTGAGAGACCCGTATGTATTCAAGGTTCTCCATCAATGGAATCCTCTTATATACTACTTGGAGATTATTTTAATCATTGTTATGATGATTCTATTTTTAAGAAACTCAATGGTGGAACTCTGGAAATTATTGTCATCCAGGGAGATGAAGGTTCAGTTTGATCTTTGGATCATGCCCATAAAATGGGCTACCTACGTATCCTTGTAAAAGGAATAAGAACCCTTGTAGTTCAGTGTCGCTGAATGGGAAACCTCATTCCTTTTAAGTTAATGTGATAAGGACCTATCCATAGAGTTTAATTTCATGTGGTATGGACATCTAAGTGGAAGGTGATTAGTCAAAGCATAGTGTGTGACTTATACTGAAGCAACCCAAGGAACATGGAAAGGATATGGTTTTCTAAGTAGGATTAGACGCTGTTGGGAATATGTCGCAAGGAGAACATGTTTTATTTGAAGTGTTTTGTTTGAAACACAGGGAGACTTCCTACATATCCCATATTAATGAGGATTAAACCCTACATAGTTTGATAAGTCTCCTAGGAATGTATAGTCCTCTGAGGAAAATGATTTTGGACTTATTTCTCGAAAAAATGCCTTGTTGATTTGGGGGTATATTTTGAGGATTATTCTTAAGGAGGATGACCAGATTAAGGGGGTTAGGGATAGATTCTAGAAGAGTATATCCAGTGATCTTGCACCCTGAGAAGGCTTCCTATGTATCCCAATTATGTTGGGAATCAGAGATCTCATAGTTCTTTCCATTATCAGTGTTTGTGAACATGTTTTAATCATTACGAATCTATATGATCACGTGATTTATGCTCGATGTGAGAAATAAGAGGATTTGAAAGATTCAACAATTAAACATTCTCTCTTCCTCCTCTTCTGGTGGAAGAGGTCACCCCTTTGGCAGAAAGGGTGGATGAGGCCAAGGCGACCTGGGAAGAGGGTGAGGCGATGAGCCTTCCCTCTATTCACCTTTCATTTAACAAGGGTCAAATGAAAGGAGTAATGGTTAATGGTTAGGGGAATACACTATGATAGCTTTCCATGGTGACAAAGCCCGACAGAATAAGGAAAGGGTATCAAAAGTCCATGTGCCCATCTCCCCTATGATCTGTGGCACCGAAGATGAAAGTTGGAGCAATGATGCTACCTCCTCAATGAGAATCTAGTTTCTTGTACCTAGATGGTTGCCCTAAAATTGATCCTTGTAAGGGAGGGAGACTTCTATTTTGTTAAAAAGGATGAATTAAGTGTGAACTGTACCTTCCCTAGCAAAATACATGAGGTTCCGGGTCATCTCATTGAGAAGGGAGAGCCTGGCGATCAATCCCACCTCCAAATTGGGAACTTCCCAACATTGTTCTTTAGAGAGTGGTCCATGTAACTGTGCATATACAAACCCATAGAAATTCCATGTATCATAACTCTTTTATAAAACAAATGTATGAATCCTATAACTTTGGAAATACAAACCCAAATAGGAGACACATTGATGAGCCTTTCCAAAGAGTTTGATAAGTCATGAGGTTTTGGTGGAGGTCTCAACAAAATCCCATTCAGACAAGGGATCCAATGAAGAAGAAGCCTTTCAATGAATGGCATTGCTGAAGGCTTGATCGATTTTAAACTGAAGATAGTTAGTGAATCAAAAAGGGGAACTCAATTAGATAATGGCACAACAGTATGGGCGTGCAAGTAGAATTTAGAGACATGGTTTTCACTTAAGAGACTAACAAACTATATGGTAATACTTGGGATAGACTTGGGTTAATCCATTAGAATTATTCATAGGCAATCCCAGAAGTGGGGAGCTCAAGTTCCAATGAGGAGCATAGGTGGCACTCAAGTGTTTATGATTTGTGGAGGTTGGGTGCTTTAGTTTTGTAATTGTTATGGATTTCGAACACTAAAAGTAATTAAGTCCCATGATATTCATTTAAATCATCCTCTCAATGCATTTATGAACTAACATGAACGTTCAAGAAGTATTGGGAAAAGAACTAGGGCGACCAGAGAAACAATTGCTCTTTAAGGAAATTTTCCCATACAAATGGATTCCCCAAGGGTCTATTTATAGGCAAAAGTAGGACCATTGGAGAAAGGATTCTGGGCATGCAAGTAGGATGCACAACATTTTGGGGCATGTAAGTAGGTTACACGCCGTTTCTCTTTTGGTCTGACTAAGGTGACCCAAAACTCATGCTTTTGAAAATCATGATTTTCATCATGTTTTCCCCTTTTTTATAACAGGATTCCATTTTTCAATTTTTAGACTCTTTGACGGAACATAGTGTCAACAAAAGACCCCCCTTAGAAATGGATCCGAAATAAATAGAGGATACTATACTGAGGTAAAGTATTTATGGAGAAAGAAAAGAGTAATGGCGCACACAAGTGTTATGCGCGTTGAGAAACTAGTTGCGCAAGTTTGCGGTGCACCATAATCTGGTGCAAAGGGTGACATGTGTCACCTATATATATAGGATTCCCATCTACAACAAAGCATTGAGACTTCCAAAATTTCATATCTCGACATGCAAGTCTTCTTTAACTCAAATGCTTCTTTTTCATCGCACGTCTTCTATATGTTTTTTAGTTGTGCACTATAAGTGGGGAGGCACACTTGTGCGCCGAATTGTACATGGACGCCAATTTTATTCTTGCATGCTTTAATGACTTTACCTATATTTTTTCAAAACACCAAAAAATAATATAATTAAAAATTTGATTTTTATCTTTCTGCAGGTTCAAATGGCTCCCAATAGAATTGGATCTGCTAATGAGCTTTCCATCAAGAGGATTGAAGACATGATGAATGTAATTGGTCATGATTATTTGGAATCTTGTTACACAACCCTTCCAAACATAGAAAAATATTTAAAGAAGTATTATTTCAACATTCCCTGAAGAACCTATCTTCCATTTTATTGCTATGGAAATTTTCAGGATGTTAATATTCCAAATCTAGAGAACTATGTCCCATATTCTTGGTTTCAAGATTATACCAACTTTTTTTCAGCCATCATTTCTATTGGAGGATCATTTTCTAATTTTGGGATAGAAGAGAAAGCTCATATTATGCATCATAGCCCGTGTGCTCTAGATTTGAAGGGACACACACCTGAGCTACAACCACCCTTTTATTCATCCATCTTTCAGGATTCTTAGACTGATCAGTCCAAGGGTTAGAAGAATTGATGGGACTTCTTCCCAGGAGGAGGTGTAAAACCCCCATGGATGTGGGCATAATGGGTTTTTAAGACTTGTACAGAAATTAAAGAAGACATGCATGGCATCATGATTTATGAGGCTATTTGGGATGGAAAAACTTATGTATATAGGAATGATGATTTTTTGATGGAATTATTATGTCGATAGAGCCCAGAGACTACTTCCATCCATTTAACACATGGAGAGGTATGCATTAGCTTGTGGGACATTTACAAGATTTATGGAGGTCCAATCCTTAGAGAAATGTATGATGAGTTTATTCCTCCCAAGGTGACACTGAATGACATGGAGAAGTCATTGTCTTCAGTTAGTGAGTTTACGAAAATATTTAACAAACTCTAGAACACAACCACAATCAAATATTTTCCCATGAGAATATTCACCCAGTGGAATGGATGGAAATATTTTTGATAAATATAAAGCAAAACGATCCCACTTACACCCATCGAAATAGTTTTCCAAAGGATGAGAATAAAGGTGGCCCTGATAACTTTTGGCCTACATTTTTGAAATAAGAATTAGGTAATTGGGGATATGAATTCAACCCAGAAATTCCTACAATGACATGTCTGGTAGGTTTCTTGTCCTAGTGGCTCAGCGTGTATTTATTACTAGTCTGAGACTCCAAAGGAGGTGTGAGGCCATGAATCTTTTTTATTGTGAATTAGTTGGTAGAGAAAATGATGGTAGGGTTAGCCACTCTTGTTTTTCCATGATTCATAGGAATTTTTTGAACATTTACAATGGGGTATATCTTTATTTTAGCTAGATCATTCCATGTGTTGTGGTTATAGAACACTACTCTCTTCAAAACTTATGTTCTACAATGTGGAGTATAGGTTTTGGGATGTTCTTTCCGACCATATGTTCAGGATTGTTTTGGTATTTCACTCTTATATTTGAATGATTGCGACATCATGGAAATATTGAGAAAGCATAAGGAGTTATATTTCTTTCATTATTGGAATCCTCTTATGGGGCTCTTTATTGATGATGGGGTTGAGAGTTTGTAATTGAGGGCATATATGCTAGCTTGCAGAGATGGCGTGTTGGACACCAGAATTGATGGAGAAATAATATGTGAGGCCAAAGATTCTTATAGATTTTCACATCAATTCAAATGTCTACAATAGGATGTTGTATCCCATCCTATGCATGTCATAATATAAAAACACCCATTGGTTTCCCGACAACTATGGTTGTTGACATCCGCAGAGAAGACTAGGGAAATACTTAATTTACCTGTCGCTGATGCTGCAAGCAAATTGACTATCTGGTATGCTGAAAACTGGGTTGCATCTTACCCTGAAGGGGTATTTAATAATGTCATCCCTTGATTTGGGTGAAGTGATGTAGTAGGTGGGAACCCATTTGTTAGGAGGATACTTCTCCATCATCAGTGGATGACTCTCTAGAACCATAGGATGGAGGTTATGATGCACAAAATTCACTAAAGAGACCATGTTCCAGATATAACCCCCCTACTAGAATTAAGAGAGCCACTCCATCAATCCATACCGAAGTTGTATTGAGGCGATCTAGTCTCCATCATTTTGAAGAGTAGAGAGTTCTATTTTCTAATCCCTTATTTGTGACTGTGGGTGTTTGGAAGAAACACAACTCCAAAGTTGTTGGATCCTCTTCACAACCCTCTAACATACATTCTGAATATATATGGCCAGGGGCTGTTCAAACATGGCCGAGTCATTATTGTGATGGTGAGACCATGTGGATGGATCTATGTGAAGGAATGCATATTCCATGAGTAGGGTATTTGTGGGATTCTTCTGTAATAATTTTTAAGTATAATCCCAATTAGGTGAGGAACTAAATTCGAGAGCTGGAAATGATCTTATATGAAACTTATGAATCAATTCCTACGTCATAGTGTGTAAATAAAATGATATATCAGGGTACCACTAAAGGGATTAATCCTTCATTAGATGAAGTGTGGCATGACATTGTAGATCCTGAGGATGTAAGTTTCCATTCTCTCGAATTAACTTCCATTTTTGCAACATGAAATTTAGTCAAAACATTGTTAAATAAGAGAAATATCATCTTCACATACAACTGGGAAATGGAAAGACAACTAAAGTTCCTTCACTAGAGTATAGCCTTGGAGGCACTACTCTTGGTGCTACCAGATCAAAATGTGAATCGTGAGAAATATATCTTGGTCATCAGGACATGGAGGAGGATATATAGAGGGTATTGGAATATCCAATACATATCTTTGGAGATGATGATGAAATCCCTCCTAAGAAGGATAAGAATTAAATGTACAGAAGAAAGAGATCCATGATTATGTTCTTTCTTAGTAGTGTTAAGTCTCCCTAATAAATATGATTTATAGAACTTATTCATGAAAATGTGTTTAATGTTTTAGGATTATAGGATCCACTTCTATTTCTTCTATGAAAGAAACTACTGATAAGGTTTAATGAACTATAGAGTGTTCTTCTGAACATATACAAAATCCTGAAAATATAGTGGTTTTTGAAGAGTAATTAAATCCAAAAGAACCAACATCTGATCCCAGCACTACTCATGTTCCTGTTATCAGGGGAGAGTGGGCTTGAATAAATCAACAATACTTCATATTGTATCAAATGTAAAAACAACTAACTTTTATTCTATTATAGATTTTGGTTTATCAAATGCACCAGAACATCTGAAAACAACTGACATTGACCCCACAACTATTGTTGAGGACACTATTTTGGATTGAAGGTCTCCAGAGGAAGGTTGAGAAGATAACACACCATGTTCTCCCACGGATGAGACTAACCTGGGATATGAGATATCATTGGATGAAATGATTGAACCTCATATTTATTTTTAATAACTATTAGATCATGTTAATATATCAAATTATTCATAAGATTTTGGAGTTCCTTATATGGAATCAACTAGATGTGAGTTCTCATTATTCGTCTTGTTAATATTCTTATTATTAACCTTCAAACCATGGCTGGATGAAATATGCAGTTCTATCCAATGAAACCGCTGCCACAATAATACTTGAAGGATGTATTGATATTAATGTCAACCCACCATTGTATATACATTGGCTCGAGTAAACCTTGAGATAATAGATCCTCATGAGATTCACTATAAAGATCCTGAGCATGATAAAGATTTCACTCCTCATCCTAAGAGATCAAACAAAATTGTTGAAACTAAGAATATTGGGGAGGATTCTTCTCAATCTGTTGACCAACTGTTAGGTAAGAGATACTGATATTGTGATTTCCTTCATATTCGTTATATCTTCAATGTAACAATCACCATAATTCTTGATTTAACATATAGGGCTATCAACTTCAATGGCTAGATTTGGAGGTGAAGCCTCTACATCATCCCAAACAACATTGGCAGGTAGAGCATCCATTGCTCAGGATGGAACATAACCAGGAACTTCTATAAGTTTATTAGTCCCAGAATATATCCCTCCATATTTCATTGATTCTGACTCAGAAACATAACTGTAGAAGTCTCTCAATCTTGAACACCACAAGGCATGAAAAACATATGGAAGATAATATATGAGATACCCCTTGAGTAACTAACTTCAAGAATTCCATGACATTCATCTATGTTTATTATTCTAGGATTTGGTTGTTTCGAATACTTCGGAATTCATACTATGGTGAAAGAGATTATTCATAGGAGGAAGCCAGATAAAAAGCTTAGACAATACTTGATAAAAGCCAAATTGTCGATCAATATTGAATAATTCCAAGAAGCACTGTCCCAGAATGAGGCTAATCATACTGCAAAGTTGAAGGGACTGAAATAGACATTTAATGAAAATATTTTTTCAAAAGATACGCCATCAATAGGAATTAGATATCATTATAGGGAACCATGATCAACTTCATAGCTCATTAAGAGAAGTCTAGAATGATGGTGAAAAATCGATTGCCGATTATAGAGAAACACTTCATCATGCTGAAGAGAGTGAGGATGATCAAATAATTGATCTTCAATAGGCAGCTGACGGGCCTCAAGAGGCTGTTAAAAAAATGAGGAATTACATTGAAATCCTTTTATAATTTATAGTTTTTGACAAGAGAGGGACTCCAATTTATTGAAGCTCCTCTAGGAAAATTTTTCATAAATGAACTGTATTTTGTCTTTAATCAATTTGGATTTCACTTTCGCTAACTGATTTTGTTTTACTTAATCCATTGTGCCTATTAAGCATAATTTTATTTTTTCTAGGGTTATATGGAATACCACACAAACATAATATCTCATAACTTTTTGTTGCTAAATATTACCTAAATCATAAAAAATGTATGTTTAGTGAGTAGGGACATGAATTTTTGTCAGAGTTCCCTTTGCGAGTTATCAATCTTGTGGGTACCATCTATCTTGTTGTTGGCAGTTTATAGTCATTCATGTTGGACTATAATGAGATACTATTTAAGGTCAAATTGATTTGACCGTAAATTTTGAAATAATATCCCAAAGAAGACTCTGTGGCTAAGAATTTATTTAATATTCTATATATATTTCCAGGGTTAATCTTGATTCATTATTTTTATGGTCACCGAATCCAAAACTTCTATCAACATAAGGGAATTCCCTTCCAAGAACGAATTTACCATTTTGACAAATCCATTATGGGGGTTGTATTATACAGGGCCAACTGGGGTATATGCTGAATAGAAAAATAGTGTCATCTTCTGACTGACACGCCTATTATGTACCAAACTTATGCAAGGACACCTAAGGGCCCATGTAGCATAGCGAGGAAAAAGATTTCTTTATGGATTTAACATTTTGATGTTGTTATATAGGGTAAAATAAGATTTGGGTGACTCCAGCCCACGGTGGGTGGTTTTTCCGAGGAGAGGAATTTTAAGAATGAAAGGGGTATTTTATACCGACAAATGTCATGAATAGAAAAACAATTTCTATACAAATTTGGTTCATGGGGAGTGGTTAAAATTTATCAGAAAGGGGAATTTATGATTTAACATTGTGCAGTTTTAAGTCATGCAGTGAGGACATTCGTACTATATAGTTTTATGTCATGCAGTGAGGACATTAGTATTGTGCCTCTTTAATTCATACAGTGAGGACATTGGTACTATGCAGTTTTAAGTCATGCAGTGAAGACATTTATACTGCGTAGTTTTAAGTCATGTAGTGAGGACATTGGGTGGATTTAATTTAAGGTATTTATCTTTGACCCAAGGTTTGAGACTCTTCCAATTTCTAGAAATATTTTTTGAAATACAATACCATATCCATGAATTGAATGGAAAATCATAAACTATGATTTATTAAATTTCGAATGGAATGGATGATATGGGAAAAGGGCTAAAAGAATTTGAGGAATATTTTTTTAAGAACCAAGTTACCATTATTTGAAAAACCCATTATTGGGGTTTTATTATGAAGGGCCAACTGGACTATATACTACACTACCAAATAGTAACATCTTTTTATTGACATACCGGTTTTGTAGGTAACTTATGCAAGACCACATAAGGTGAAGTGCTGCATAGTCATGACAAAGAGATCTAAAATTTTTGACATTCCACAGCTTAATGATGAAATTTTTTTATGGAGATTCAGATTCTCCGAAGCACAATGTTTTATTTACGCGGATAGGTGCCTGAATATGGAAAGGGTATTTCCAACCAAGATTTCCAAAGAATTGAGGGAATAGTACATCTAAGAAGGTATAACCCAAATGTAGGATGTGTGGTGTCTATAGTTTTAGGTTATACAACTATAACAAAAAATGGAAAATATATGTGATATGTGTCGAAGTGGTTCCAAGGTTATTTCATATTTCATTGAAAACAAAGAGAGAAAAATGTGTAAAACATAGACTTGAAAACTTAATGATATAGAGAAAGATAATGTGACAAATATAATAGAATGGCTATTTTAAAATAGATTCTTGAATATTTCCATAAATGATTGAATGAGACAAAAAACTATAACCATGAACCAAATTACCACTATTTGAAAAACCCGTTATGGGGTTGTATTATGAAATTCCAACTAGGGAATATAATATATATCCCAATAGTGGCATATTTTTACTGATTGGCCCTTTATGTAGGAAACATTTGCAAGGCCACCGAAGGGCACAAGATGCATAGTCTATAAAAAGAGTTCTAAAATATTATAAAACTTATCACCTGAAACCATAAGAATTGTTATGATGATCTGGAAATATTTAGGATTAAGAATGTGAAATACAAAAAAAAATTCTGCATAATTCACATGAGAAATATTTGAATTAATATTGGGCATGACTTTGATGTCCATTACATAGAACTTACTCATATGTAAAATGGTGACATTATTTTATTATTTTGAATTAATATTTTGATGTGCAGTTTAACTTTATGCAGTGAAGAAATTTGAAGCTGCATAAAGAATTGAAACACCTCGTTTATATAAATAATCCTTTTACCCAATTCTTAATCCCACTTGAGCTATGATCAGTGTGATAAACAACGAATAGTAAGAGTTTCTTCTATAATACAAAGGTGACACAGGTGAAGAATGGGGGTGTTAAATGTCCATGTAGTTTTAACATCACACAGTATGGACGAAGATTAACCGATGTGAAAAAGAAATACATATTGTAACTCGACTAGGGATAAGGCCCTAGTGTCACTATGTGTCTTGCTGAAGGAAAGAATCAAGTCATACATAGTTCTTACAACATTACCTATGAAATTTTGATTCTAATAAAATGAATAAAGTGTTTTTATCATGTTTTTGCACAAGATTTCAGATCTAGGTGTATTTATGTATCTAAAGTAGATGAGAATCAAGTTGTACGTAGTTCTTTAATCAATCATTCCTCATGACAATCATGTTTGACATGAAGAATGGTGGATTTTGACACATTCTGAGAGACTGATAAATCATAAGACATAAAATGTTATAAGGAAAAAATAATATATCTTAAAGAATCACACTATATGGATCTGATTCATATACTGGAAGAGAAAAAAAGAAGATTTTTGGATTGTGGTTGTGCCCAAAATTGTAGATTTAGGTGTCTCTATGTATCTCATTGAAAATGAGAATCAATCCATACTGACTTCTTGAAATATGGTCTCCATACAGATCTGACTCAGACATTGGAAAGAGAGGGAATCATGTGCTACTAAAGAGTAGTGGTGATGTCAATGTTGTTTGGTTATGGAAACTTTTAACATCAAATGGAGAAAATGCTAGTTGTATAGTTTAATGTCATGCAATGAGGAAAAATGATGTCATGTAGTTTAACATAATTTGACTAGGACAACTGTGCTACACATTTTAACGTCATGCATCATGGATACTTATCGTTGTTATGATGTTTAATATCTTGAAACTAGGATGTTGTATTGTGGAATTTTCATTCCTTCAGTAAGGACATGAGGGATGTGTAGTTTTTAGTCTTATAGCAAGGAAAATATGTAAAACTACACAATGTACTTCATTAACAATATCTCATTGGTGGGAGTTTTAATAATCTCTCTATCCATTGAGAGTAAGTAATAAGATCCATTTGAATATACCTTATGTGTGGAATAAGGTCCTTCCCAGGTTGGACCATGCTATGATGGTTTCTTCTCTATTATCATTGGAGTCCTAAAGACCAATACCAATTATACTTGTAGAAATGAATGGAGGAAAACTTTCTTGTTAAAATCACACACTGTTCTGTTCTGATAGAGTTTTAAATGATGCAAAGTATGTAATCTTTTCTCGTCTAATCATTCTAGCTCATTGAACTTTTTCTGAGACCTATCATGTATATAAATCTAATCACAAATTACAACTCTGAGTGAAGGTAATTTCATTTCAGTTGGAAAAACTAATTTGGTTCCATATACTGATGCATAAGGATTTTTTTGGGTGGGAGTACGAGTAGTTGTCCGATAATACCATAAATCATTCAAAAGTTTATCAGGAAATGATTTATTATCTTTATCCACTATTTTATGGAGTATATTTGATAGGGTCTTGTTCAAGGCCTCTATCATTCCATTAGCTTCCCCATGATAGTGAGATTTATGGTTGGATTTTATACTACTCTCCAGATATAACTTATTTACCTCAATCAAACAAAAATTGATTCCATTGATCGTCAATATACTATAAGGGACACCAAATCTAGCGATGATGTTAGTTTTGACAAAACTAATAATGCTCCTAGCTCGACTTCTTGGAGAGGAATTTCCTCATCCCATTTAGAAAAGAAGTCAGTAGCGATAAGGATATACTTGAACGCCTTAGCTATAGCTGGAGGATAAGGCCCTACTACATCCATTCCCCATGTGTGAAATGGCCAGGAGTATTTAACTGTGTTTAAAAACTCGAGGGGTTGATGGATGATGTTGTCATGCACTTTTTAGGGATGAAATTTCATAGTGAAATTTTTTCCTTCCTACGTCATTGAAGGCCCAAAGTATTAAAGCCATCGGATCTGATTAGAGAGTATGTACCCAGACTGGTGGGCACCGCATTTTCTTAAATGTACTTCTTCCAAGATAGCTACAGTCTCTTCCCCATCAATACATTTGAAGAGGATTCGATTAATTAGTCTCTTGTAGAGGATATTATGGTTTTCTAGACTATGATAAGGAGTAAAATTGGATTCTCATCACATGATCTTTTCATTTTCTTCCCTATTCGGTGGAAATACACCATTTTAGATATAATACATGAGGTATGTTTCCATCCTGTTGTATGAGAATGTGACTCAGAAATAGGGATAATTTCATTAATTTCCTCCATTCTAGTTTGTACAAAAGGTGAGGCCACATGACGAAGGGCTATGCTAATGACTGTCCCATCTTGATTTGGATCTGCCATGTCTATAGCTCCATTAGCCAGTGCATCTTCTTGAGCATTCTGGGATCACAGGACATAAGACAATGTTATATCTAAGGGATATTCATCCATTAACCATCTGACGTAATCACACAAAGGGAATACATATTTTTTTCTGATAGAATATACTTGATTTATTTTCTTGATTACCAATTCTGAATAATTTTTTACCTTCAAGTGATTCATTTTCACCTCTAGTGCCAATTCCAAAACTGAAATGACAGCTTGACACTCCGCCTCATTGTTGGTTCCACCATCCAATAATAAGAAGTAATAATGAAATACTTCCTTTTTTGGGGATATAATAAAAATTCCTAACCCAACTTTGTTGAGTTTAAGGTTTTCCATTATCTTCCATGTTGGGCTTCTAGAAGAACCATCAAATTACATTTCCCATGTTTTGTAATTGTCTTATATAGAGAAGAATTATTTATCAGGAAGTCCATTATTTAATAATGTATCTTCTAAAGATTTATGCTCTGTAAGGAAGTCGGCTAGATCTGTGCCTTTTATTGCCTTTTGAGGCACAAACTGGATATCAAACTGTTGTAAAATAATTACCCACTATGTCAGATGCTCGATAAGAATAGGAGGACAAAGGATAAATTTTAGTAGGTTATTGAGAGATACCAATTGGTCCTCATGATGTTGCAGGTAGTGCCTCAATTTCTGAACATCAAGGCTTAATTCTACGCAGGGATTTTCAACTCTTGCATATCGTGTTTCTGCATCATGCATATTTCGACTAAGATAGTAAAGGATGTTTTCATTCTCAGTATCATTTTTTCAGCAAGGAATTCACCTAGGGATATCTTTAAATCTGTCTAATAAAGTATAAAAGTTCTTCCTTCAATAGGTTGAATTAATATAGGTGGAATCTAGAGATATGTCTTGAGGGTATCAAATGCTTCTTGACAGTCTTTAGTCCGTTGGTAGGTGACTCCCTTCTTCAGTAATCTGTTGATGGGTAAACACATACCTTCAAAATTGATGATACAACACCGAATATAGAACCAGTGTCCTAGTAGTACTCTTAATTCTAAGATATTTCGAGCAGGTGATATAGCAAGGATTTATTTTGTTTTCTCAGGACAGACTTTGATACCATGATGGAAAACAAAGAAACCCAGAAATGTTTCTAAGGATACCCCAAGACCACATTTCAAGGGGTTCATCATTAAACTGTTATTCAAATGATTATGGAATATGGTCTCAAAATTGTCCAAGTGATTGGAAAATTTTCTTGATTTTACCCCCAAATCATTCACATAACATTAAAAAATTTCCTAAAAATGTTTTGAGGATATGATGCATGGAATGTTGGTATGTTGGGCCTACATTATTTAAACCAAAGGGCATTACTTGATAGTAAAACACACCTTGAGGGGCTCTGAGGGCTGTAAATTCTTCATCCTATAGGGCCATACAGATTTGGTTATACCCAGAGTAACTATCCATGAAAGAAATACCTTTATAGAAAGTTGTTTCATCAATTAAAATCTCTTTAATCAGAACTGGAAAATCATCATTTGGACAATGTAGGTTAATATCACTGAAATCAATGAAAACTCTACTTTTACGATTCTTATTTTTCACTGGGAGAATTTTTTCCAGCCATTTTGGATATTGAACTTCCTTGAAAACATTCTCCTTTATAATCATATCAACTTAAGATTCAATTTTAGAAGCATGTGTTGGGTGTGTTGTTCCAGATGCTTACTGGAATCCACGATATTCGTCTGGAAATCCCAAATGATGGGTGGTTATATCATGATTACGTTCTAAAATTTTTGTATAATTAATAGAAAATATATCTCATTGTTTCATTAGAAATTAAGTATACACCTCCTTCTCTTCATAGGTCATGGCCTCAATAATTAGAGAGGGGGTGTATCTTCTTACATACCTAGATTTAGTTCTATGAGCTCATCCACAATGGTAGAGACACCTTCCTCAAAAATGGAGGATCATCCCCAATATCATTCTCTTCTTATTCATTGCATGTTTCCTCTTATGTTTCCACATGAATTGTAGCTGATGAGGCACAACTCCTAGAGTTACATGGGGATATAGTATTTGAACATCCTGAAGAAGAGACCACCATATCTGACCCTACTAATGGCAAAGGGTCTTTCTGCTGTAATAAAGAGGGGATGATGGACTGATAATCAACATAATTTTCATCCTCTGGAATTGCAACAATTTCATCTACTATAATTGATGAAGTACAGGCTTGTTTTAGTTCAGCATATAAAATAAAAACATCTCTATTTAAGCTTCCATCATTTCTAGGGGGATCAATATTTTCTCCCATGTTTTTAGGCTCAATTTCTGTAATTGACTTTATCAATGTCATTGGGTGAATTCTTGGACTTGGGTTTACCTTTTAAATTTTATTAACAAGTAACACATAATCTATACTCAAATGTATGAATGGGTTATTTTGGAATATTTTCCAAACCATTTGGAGTATTAATTTTGGTTATTTCCTTTTTCATGGATCTCATTCCATTTGTGTGATAAAAATCTGCCTCAAAGTATTGATATTAACATGTTTTGAATAAATAATTTTCACCATAAAATGTCTCTATTTATCATTGAAATAATACATAAGACACTGGTAGTATGAAGAAGGTATGGCCAATGTTGATGTAGCTGAGGCCTTCCAAGTATAATATTGAAGGATGAGTCCTGACGAACAACCATGATGTCTGAATTAGATACAAGATCTCCAAAATGAGTTCTGATTGTAATTTTCCCAAAGTTTCATTCTCATTTTTTCATATCCTTGAAACATTAAAGTCGAAAGAGGTATGTTAGATTTAGTTTTTCCTAATAGACAATGTGTATGAATATGAATGCGTTTGACTTCGAAGACATTATCAATGAGGGCTCATTAGATGTATACGTCATTGAATTTTCCAACCAAATAAAAGGGTCTAATATTTCCATATGCAACATCAGCATGATCTTCATTTGTAAAATATATGAATGAATGACATTATGAATAATCATTCTATATATTTCAAACCTCTGCAGTAAGAACATCAGTTTCAATCTCTTTAGTACTAGACAAAGCCTCAATGAGTGCTTCTCGAAGATATTTTTACAGATTTAAAGCATCCATAATTGATAAAATGGCTAGTGCATGGGCCAATTGTATCTAGAAATCATACTTTTGGCCCAAAGGACTATATTTCCATGCATGAAGATGCTATTTTCTAGGTGTTTTGGAAGTTGATGCTTATAAAGTAGATGTACCTTGTGTTAGATTAGAAGCTGAGAATACACCTAGATTTTGTTGATTAGATGGACTAGGTAAATTCACTTCATGAGAATAAGACTATGTGACTTATAATCGGTCCTCCAAAATAATCATGTCAGAACCAAACATGTCTTTCATGGAAGAAACTCTTTGTTCTTGTTGATTCCGCAGAAGGGCACTTCCATGAGTTTCTGCTGCATATATGGTTCGATCATGGGTAGAGTTAAAATGGTGGTTTATAGAATTCCTACATATTCTCCTGTATCCTTGAATATAGTATCTTACTCTAATTACCCAATAAGGTTTATGTAATTCTGGCTCATTATATTCAGAATCACCATGGGCATAAGGATCTGTTAACAGGATAATGTTCAAATAAAAAAAGATCAATTTTTCATCATATAGGTATTTTTTCAGAGGGGTTAATTTTGATTGTGCCATTTGGTGGGGTGGTTCCCATGCTTCTAAAACAGATGGCATGAAATCAGCCAGGGTCAAGGAAAAAATTTCCCTTAATGGGAGCTCATATTCTTCTGACCGCTCTTTGTTCATATGATCACATCGCTTCATTGAGGAACGACATAATTGATTGTTTCAACTGTGTTCTTTAAATGGAATTATTCTGATTGATCATTTACCTAAACACCCAATCATTATATTTTAGCAAATTTTTACTTTTGACTTCTTTCCATTCACCTTCTTCCTCTAGATCAGTTGTGGTAACACATGAAACATGAGCTGATGAACTTTTCAGTTTCACTTATCCATAATCAACCATTATTTTCAAGAAATCCTTGAAAAAAAACATTCCAGGATGGGATGGCCTAACATATGGTGAAAGGAACAAAAATTGGGAAGATCTTCATCTACTTATTTATTTGGTGTCTTCAGACATGCCATCTATACCAAATTGTTTTCCAGAGTTGGGATGAAGTAACCAGGAACCTGTTCATTCCAAAAAGATTAAACTTGTTCTCCCTTTTTTAGCAATAGGTAAGATAAAAAAATTTATTCTTTGGTATCGTAGTGGTTAATTGAAGAAGTAATTTCTGACAGATATCTTCCCATCAGGTAATTGATTGAGATTGTAAACATATATCCTAGAAAAAAGTTGATCCCTATAATGACTGCATAGAACTCCTACGATTTACTTCTTATTATTTTTGAGGAGTTCCCATCATGGGATCACAATGAGAAACAAACTACATTAAGTGTTTTTTTGGATCTCTTGAACCATTGATGATTGGGAATGTGGTATTCAAAAAATTTGGTTGGGGATATAATTGCATCCACCCATTTAGGGTAAGCTCTATTTTCCAGCTGAACTGCTGCCCTTCGTTCCTCCCTATCTTCCAATTGACTCATTAATACCTCAATTGTGTTCACAATCATTTGGGGAATATCTGGATGAGTTGGAACTGATGCATGTATAGCAACTGGAGCTTGATCTGGTGTAATGACTAACAAAACCACTAATGGTGGTGTTGATATTTTCATTAGATAACCCACATGAACAGGCCGATCCGGATGTGTCTCATGATGCCTTGATTATTTACCCATTGTAGGGAAATAATTATCCTCATCTTTATTTAGTAAAAATTCTCTTTTTTGAGGATCTCCTACAAGATTATCATGATGAGGACCTTCTTGGGGAGTACATCTAATAGAAACGATTCTTCAACGAAAATCATTATCGAGTCTTTTCAACTCCTTCATTTATGCTTCTTTCCCTTCAAATAATTCTTCAAGTGAAAATCATAGACCTTCCCCATTGGAAAAGTGAGATGAAATATGAATTTTTTTTCTTTCCCCTTTTTAGATGCCTTTTAGAGGGGTGTGATATTTTTATTTGAAGGAATACCAATATTTTGGGTAAACCTTTGATTTTGGGTATCCACACCTTATTCATTTGCCTCACTATGTACCATATTATGGACATGAACTTCATCTTATAATTCCCCAAAACTGGACACAATTTCTTGACGATATTCTGCAGTGGTGTTAATGATATTAACTAACACATAAGGCATTGATGGAATTCTATAAGTATTATTGTAATATTGTCTCCTTCTATATCTTCCATGAGACTCGGTTCTCCTATATGACGAATTATCTGGAGATATTTGGCATACAGTAACTCAAAGGGAATCCATGGATAGTTCAGTTGCACACTCATCTTGTAGTTTCTTCCTTAATCAGGAGAAAATCATCTTTCGTTGAGGAGGGGATTGAAGATATGAAAAAGCCCCCAGCCCTGCAGGTTGTGGCTCTTCCAATGCTTCTTCTTCAATTTTTTTAATTTTTTAATGAATTTGAATGATGAATTAAATTATCCCCCAGCCATACAAGCTGGGGTGATTCTTGAACTGATATGGATGAAGTTTGTGCAACTTCTCTTATAATTTTTCTTATTTTGGTTCGGATCTTACCTGGGTGCATTATCCGAAAACCAATAAAATCACACATTTCAGAATTTTTTTTAGTTTCAGAAATTTTCATTCCATTTTGGATAAAATCCTCTATATGGGGTTCCTATTCAAGATACTCAGATGCATGATGTAAAGGAAACTAAACATCTTCTTTTCATTGTTCCTGACATTAATGAGAGCAGGTTGGGGCCTATTCTTGAGAATACATTCAATTAAATACACAATATATTAATTATAGCAGAACATGGGTAATAAAATTGCATTAGACCAATTTTGTTTGTCTTTGATGATTTTGGAGTGCAGTGAAATGTAATTCATTATGTGCACACCATCCTATGATATGAACACTAGTTGAGGAATCATAAATTAACTGATGTAGCCTCTTTAGTTCATTGAGGCATGCACGCTGAAGGATTCTCAGCTATTTTTCAACCTTTAGATGTTCGGAAATAGAGAGAGACACAATGTCAATTTGGCGTTGCAACCCTTCTATTACATTTACATTATTTTGATATTCATCGTATGGTAATACATTAGTTTTCAAATGATGAGGATTCTTCCCTAGGATGAGGAGAATATCATGAATTAAATCTTCTTAAATCAATTCTAAAATGTTATATTGAGAATTTTTCAATGGTCAGAACATGAAGGTACTTCTCCCTCAACAAATTGTTTCCTCATCTTTAACACATCCTCATTGTAATTCAATACCGATTTCTCTACATGGTATGACCAAAGTGGAAGCTCTGTATTAGAAGACAAATTTCCATAGGAATTTTAGGATAATTACCATTCCCTTATGATGTCTTCTTGTTGAGAAAGTGTTTCACCTTTCAATGACATGGCATCAAACATGACTGGCCTTGTGTTTGCAAGTACATCCAGATAAGAGGACTATCTTGTCAATACATGGTCAATTATAGAATTGTAATGACAATGAGAAATACTGCTTCAAAGAGGAGTTTCAAAATGAATGCCACAATGGGGAGGATCACTATTGTGGATTACAACAAGGGATAAGTCTTCTTGCTCATTGATCTTCAGGCCCCACAGTGGGTTGTCATGGATCTTATCTAGAGATAGGCACTCTGGATTGACTGAATTTTCATGAAGAAAGCCGTCATGATGAAGTGTGTGATGAGGGAAATCATAATTATTACTTCCACTCCCATAATTTGGTAATGAAAGGATAGGATCATGAGCTTCAACAGATTAATGTCTATGGGCTTCATGAACTCTAGTATTAAGAGGATCCAAATCGCAGCTTGAGTCATGATTTTCCAACAATGTGTGGTGAGACTTCTTCTTGGATTTTCTCTTATAGATATTTGGGGCCACATTCTGGGAAAAGGATTATAATGGGTAGGTGTATGTTCCTTCATTGGATTGGTTACCGGAAAAAATTGATTACCTTCAATTAAAAAGGGTGTTTGTTTATGATATTGTTGTGTGTATGATATGGGGGTGTTTTCCCCATGACACTTCTAGACTGGAATAGAGGTGTGTGTCTGTTCCGGGATAGCATGCCATTGTTTCATCCCATTTTTTTGATATAGATTTATGTGTCTATTTCCCCAGTACTGCTGAAGTGGTTGTTATAATATCTTAACATGCTTCCAGAAATTGGGCAGGGATTTGTGTTTTCCCATTAAACATTGATAAGATGTTTTTGGTGACATTAGTAGATGGAACGAGAATATACATCCATTACATATCTAGAGTATTTCTATGTGCCTACTCCTATCCTCCATTTTATAATAATTGGGTATTGAAAGTACTCATGTGTACGGGCATAGAGTTGGGTTTGCCCCAAATTTATCATCAGAGCTTTCCAACTGACATCTCCGGGTGGTACCAAATGAGACTATTGTTTGACATGGTGAAAATTTTCTAGTGTATGTGCATGTTGGATATTTCCCATCTTGTATTGTTGAAGGAATTCCATCAATACTGGCATATGAGACTACTGGAAGAAATGTTGATTGTAAACAGGTGTATGCTTCAGTTTACCAGTTGCCGCCACATTATATTGGTGGGCTTCATTAAATGCAGTCAGACAAGCTTACTGAATGGATGATAATTTTTAATCTGGTGTATGTTACTATTCATGGTACTCCACTAGATTTAACTATTGGTATTGGTGGGTTGCTACCAAATGATTCTGCAGAGGAGATAAATTTGGACGGATGCGTGTATGTGGTTGTTCGTTGTTTTCCATGAAGTCAGGTTGATGGGATTTTCTAGAAGAGGTATGAGTAAAAACATGCTCCCTGTTTACTAGATGTTTTCATGGGTAGTTCGTCTTCTGTGCCCAGGTCTGAGAGACATGGGCCGAAAATCCAGAGGCAACACCCCCATCATGTTGGGGGTTTACTACTCGACGATTCTACTGGCGGTGATTTCTTGTGGGAGTCCATCGGAAGGAATCCTGTATTCATTAATTGAGGCCTTGAGTGGCCTCTTGATCCATATACCTATAGTATTGGTGGGATTGATTATTGTGTTTCGAGGATAAAGACCTGAAATGGTGGAAGATGGTGGTTGGCACCATCTGCTTCTTTATCATTGGTCTTTGTTGGCCGGGTGATTGAGGATTGTTATTGACCTAGAGGGCCTGTCGAGCAGCCTCCAAGGTTTGGATTTTATTGGGCCAACAATATTCTTTTACCAGCACATTAGATTCCCAATGTTGAAGATGCTGGGTTGGTGATGACATCCTTCCCATGAAAGGGGATCCAGCTTTAGCAGTGCTCGGGATGTTCACAGATGTTGTATTGAAGAAAGCCATTTTCGAGTGATGGAAATTTTGAGAAAAACGTGAAAAAACAATAAACTCATTAAATGAAACATCTTTTTTGATGGATACCTGTTTTAGTTAATCATTTGTCTCGCCATCCATTATTAATTTATATGTTCCTAATAGGTGGGTAACATTATTAACTTTGTTAATGATTTATGTTGGGTTCACCATTTTTGTTTCATAGTTCTTTGAAACTAGAAATCTAGTTTTAAGAATCACTGCTTCTAGGTAGTTTCCATTCAGTTTATATATGGAACCAGAAACGTCAAAAAGTTCTTTATTCAAAGGGGACATACTTTCTAAATTCATTAATTCATTAAGATTGTACTTAATTGTACTTAAGAACATGCATTGGTTGAGAGGATGGGAGGTTGGACCCACCACACCCTTTTGGGATTAATTATTGTCTACTTCAGGACTCTCTTTAAAATTTTAGATATTATCATAAATCATTATTAATTCACCAATTATATAATAAGTACCCCATTATATTTTCAATCACTTATTTGGCATGTGAAAAGTTTAAAATCATCCATATGTATTTGAGGTTCTTCATTAATAGAGATATTTGTATGTAATATAGGTTCTCTATCAATGGTATACTCTCACATTCTACATAGATATTCTTTTAATCATCATTATGATGATACTAGGTTTTAGGACACTCAATGTGGAACTCTAGAATTTATTGTCATCCAGGGAGATGAAGGTTTGTTTTGATATTGGGATCATTCCCATAAAATGGGCTACCTACGTATCATTGTAAAAGGAATCTGAACCCTCATAGTTCGATGCCAATGACTGTGACACATCAAACCTTTTAAGGTCACATGATAAGGACATAAATTCATAGTTTAATTTCATGTGATATGGACATATAATAAGAAGGTTCTTAGTCAAAAAAAATTGTGCGACTTATGCTTAAGAAGCACATGGAAATTGGAAAGGATACATTTTTCCATGTAGGATCAGACCCTGTTGAGAATATGGCCCATAGAGAACATGGTTGATTTGTAGTGCTGGGGTTGAACCTCAAGGAGGCATCCTAGGTATCCCATATGAATTAGAATCAAAGCCCACATAGTTCGATAAGTCTCATGTGAGAGTATAGTCCTTTGAGAAAAATGATTTTGGACTAACTTCAGGAAAATAATTCCATGGTGATTTGGGTGCTTAATTTGGGAATTATTCAAACAGAGGATGAAAAGAATAAGTGAATTATGGTAAGATTCATGAAGTTGTTATCTAGTGATCCCAATCCCTGAGAGGGATTCCCACATATCCCAATTATGTTGGGAATTAGAGTTCTCATAGTTTATTCCATTATTAGTGTTTGTGCACATGTTTTAATAATCAAGAATCTATAATACCACATGAGTCATGCTCGGTTCAAGAAAAAAGAGAATGTGAAATATTCTACAATGACACACACACTTTTCCTCCTCTCCTGGTGGAAGATAGAACACCTATGGTGAAGAGGTTGGATGAGGATGAGGCATCCCAGGAAGAGGGTGAGGTGATGATCCATCCCACTGTTCACATTACATTTGACACAGGTCCAATTAAAGGAGGAAGGGATGAAGGATAGGGTCTTACAACAGGATGGAAACCCACAGTGAAAATGCCCAGTGGTAGAATGAAAGGGTAACAAAAGTCCATGTGCCCTTCTCCCATCCGATCTTTGGCACTGAAGAAGAATGTAGGAGAAATTATTCTACCTCTTACAAGAAAACATAGGCGCTTACGCGAGGATGGTTTCCCGTAAATTGGTCCAAGTAAGGGAGGGAGACTTCTCCTTTGTTCGAAAGGATGAAGTAGTCATGAACCATATTTTCCCTTCCAAAATAGTTGAGGCTCTAGGTCATCACTTTGGGAAGGGAGAGGCCCGGACCCAAACCCTCCTCTAAACTGGGAACATCCCAACACTATTCTTGGGAGAATGGTTAATGTTACTATGGATATAGAGACATATATAAATTCCATGTATCATAACTCCCTTAGAAAATAAATGTGTGTATTCTCTGACTGTGGAAATACAATCCCAAATAGGATACAAGTTGAGATGTCTTTCCCAAAGGTATGATAAGTCCTGAGGACTTGGTGGAGGTCTCAAACGAATCCCTTTTATACAAGGGAGCCATGAATGAAGAAGCCCTATAATGAATGGATTTGATGAAGGGTTGATGGATTGTAAACTAAGGAGATTAAGTGAATCAAAAGGGGAGCTCAAGTATATAAGGGTGTGCAAGTATGGGTGCAAAAGGTATACTTGAGTGACATTATATTAACATAAGTGATGAAAAACCGGTATTGTAATACATGGGTGATAATGAATCAAGATTTCAAGAGTATCATCACGAAATCCTAGACGTGGGGTGCTCAAGTTCCTATGAAATGAATAGGTGGCGTGCAAGTGTTTCTGATTTAAAGATTTTGGGCGCTTTAGGTGAGCAAGTGTTATTGTTTTCAAACACTAAAAAGACGTATGTGCAATGATCCTTGTTTAATTACTCCACTCAAGGTGTTGAAAAAAACCTTGTCTGATCAAGAAGTCATGGGAGAATTACTAGGGTGACAAGAGCAACAATTGGGCTTCAAGTAAATTCATCCATACAAATGGAGTACCCAAGATTTTATTTATAGGAAAAAATCAGTCCTTGGGAGAAAGGAGTATGGGCGTGCATGTTGGTTGCACAACATTTTGGGTCAAACAAGTATGCTATGTGCTGATGCTCTTTTGGTCTAACTTAGGAGACCCAAAACTCTTGCCTTTTCAAATATTGTTTTTATTCACGTATTTTCTCCTTTTCAATCTAAGGGGATTCCCTTTTTCATTTTTAGACTCTTTGATCGCATGGAGTGTCGATAAATCATCATCACTATCTTCTTCTTTATTCTATTGAGGACAATTATCCTTAATGTGACAAACATATCCACACTCAAAACATTTGATGGGATGTTTACCCTTGTATTTCCCTATACCACATTTCACATTCATAGAAAACAAGGATAAAATTTAATCAAATGTTTTACATACATCTTCTTCTAAATTGAATTCACCAGCATCATCTTCAATAAGAGTCTTAATTAAATTATCTCTATTTTTAGCCTTGAATGAAATTTCTCTATCAACTTTTGTTTTGATCTTCATAGTATTCTCCCTTTTCATTTTATAAGTAATGGTATTGCTATGAAAATCATCTAGAGATAATGTTTCAGGCTCTCTGTCTTCTATTGTAGGCACTTTATAATAAAACATGTCAAGTAGAATTCTCAATAGATTTTCAACTACTATAGTATCCTCCAAATTTTCACAAAGACATCTGATTTTACTAATAATGTCATTTACCCTGGTAACGAAGTCCCCAATAGAATTAGATTCTCCCATTTTCAATTCTTTATTCTGTAGCCTCCTGATTTATAATTTTTTTCCTTCATCAATTTTGTATTTTATTCATAGATGTTATTCAACATATCACATATGGCTTTATTTATAGCGACCCCATTCATTCATAAAGACACACTCTCAGAAATAGACGAGAGTAATACATTTTTATCACTTCCATAATTCTAAAAAATATTTTTATCAGCAGGTGTAAGAGGAACCTTTTCATCAATAGGAGAAAATCCATTATTTTAGTTTCACGAACTTCATACCTAAGATATATAAGATATTTGATCATTTTATCTTTCTTGATATGATAAATATTTCCATAAAATATCAGAATCCCCTTACTGTTCATACAATTCATATTTTCCCTCAGAACTTCTCTTCAAAACATTAGCAAAGAACAAACTAAGGAAACCGACATCTAAAACCAAATGATGTTCCTAATCAAGATCCAAGTATCACAGAGAGGGGGAGGGGGAAAATTAGTGATATAAAATTTCTTTTTTTGTTTTCTTATTTTTTAGACCTCTTTCACCACTGTTTAAGAGTTTCTTCCCTGCTGAACACACACTACCACAACAACACAATTTTTACAATGTTCACAACTCAACAAGAGTAGCTACATCAACGGTATGGTACAAAAAAAATCCAGTACCACATAATCCACTTGAAAAAAATCCTTTTATGTGAAATAAAAAAAGTATGATATTCCATTACACTCGTGTAATACTTTGAAAACAATCCAATAGTGTGTGTGCTACCTATTAGCACAAATAGGGTAATGTAATGTTTCATTTCTTCTTAATGAACTTTCACAAATCAAACTTTTCAAAAAAATTCTTCAATTTCATACCCATAATCTATTAAGAACGTCCTGGTGAAAATAGATTGAACGCCACTCCCTGCTTGTGTGCCTCCCTACTTGCCTTCCAAACTGCTTGCGTGCCTCCCTGAGTGTGTGCCTCTTTTCATGCGCACCTCACTTCTTATGGGTCAACCTGATTGGATGCCATCCAACTAGCACGCCAAAAACAACTTGTGTACCTATATTGTGCACAACTCACAATTTGTGCACCACTTTGGGCTTATACACAAAACACTTATTCCAAACAACTCCCAACTAGTGAAAAATGTATAACTTGTGAGCCACTTATACTTGCATTCCACATTTGTGTATAACACACAACTTTCACGGAACGTAAACTTTTCTGCCACTATCAACCTTTTGTGCTATCAGTGATCTAATATTATCTTACGTGTTGACCATAGAAAAATGAGGAGGATTGTTATCTATTTATATGAATTTTGGTGACTTTCGCGCCACAAACACTTGCATGTCATTCCTAATTCTGCATCACTCCATCACTTTTATGCCACTCCATCACTTTCACACTCTTCCACCACTTGGGTGTCGCTCCATCACATGCATGACACATTCATTCCTTTGTCATATTTTGGTCTATTGATATTGAAATATGACTTGTACGTAACATAAACTTTCACACTACTGATACTTTCCCAACACATTCTAATTGCACCCCACTCTTGAAATTCCATGCCAATTTATTTACTTTGTCTTATTTTTATGTGATGATCTTAAAATATGACATTGCGTGCAACATAAACTTGAAATCCACTTATAATTGTGATCCAATTTTTGAATTGTGTGCCAATTGTTCCATTTTCTTAAAACAATTCAGTACTCCACCTATAAATCATAATGCTTTCATCACATGTTATCCAATCATATGAAATTTTTTGAAATGATAATCAGAAATGCATCTTCATAGTTACCATGGGAAGTATTGTAACCTTTATATCTTCCTTGAAAAACATATACAAAGTGAAGTGATTTCCTTTTTTCTCAAACTTTCATGACTATAAAAGGCAATACCTGAAAAGGATATTCTTCATAATTAGTTTGGTAAAAATAGTAGTGACTTTCTGAGTGTCCTTCTATTCCAAAGTCAAATCATTATCTGGTTCCTCTAAGACATTCACTTGGGTTCTTCCTTACACATTCTTGACACAAAGGAAGATGAATATTTTTTCCTTGATGATCTCTATCACCCAATCTCTTAGCGATATCTTTCCTTCTCCTCTTTGGTGAGTTTAAGAGTTAGTCAATTTTTACATTTCTAATCATGTTCCTTGAAAACTGATTATAAATGATTACACTATCCTGCAATCTAGTGATCATCCCATTTGACTACTCATCCGTAAACTTTCTGTCACATTTAACATTAACCTAGTTCTTTCTGGTTCCCTCCATTGAATTAAACAAGTAATCAAAGAATGAACTACACCTACAACAGAGTAAAATGATATAATCAAGAAAAATCACATAACAGATTAATAAATTATGACACATTCCATTAAATATATGATTCCATAGGCTTATCCGTATTGTCATCCCAAAACATATCCAATGAAATATCCCTAGTGATCTTACTAAAGTTTTCTCATCAAGTTTCTAAATGGTGACTAAACCTTTCCATTAATATGAACTATAGTGACCCATTATTAACATACAAGTATATTACTTCCATTTTGTTGAAAATTCATCTTATTACAAAATTACATGCCTGAGGGACGTAATATTTTATTATATCTGGAAGTATGGAATACGTTCTAGTTTGGTAAATGATCTTCAACATCTCCCATAAAGATCTTCCCCTTTTTACCCCTAAATAAAACGAGTCTTCATAACCTAGGGAAAGGAAACATAATAAATGTATGAGCATAAACACACAGTAAGGGTTATGAAAGGAGATACATAAACATATTCATTAATGTAAGAGTATGAGAGCATGAGCTTAACATTGGATGATCATACCCATCATATCAAAGATCATATAGATGATTCATTGGGTAAATATTGGTAGATAATAATTGAATCAAAAAGGAATCGTGAGAATAATCCATGAATTTATAAGATTGTAATAATACATGGAATTTTGGTAGACCCATAAACATTCAATGTCATTCCTTATAAGTCAAGGTGCATTATCAAAAAATATCTGGGATCATCTTGGGGTATACACCATCTAGGTGTGATACACCACCATCCCCATACAAATTTATTTCTTTATAAGGGGTCATGTGTCCCAATTTTCCCATAGTGGAGCAGGTTTTCCCATATTCCCAAAGTGGATCAGTTTATTCCATCTTCTATAGTGGATCGGGTTTCCCAATCTTCTATAGTGGGATGAGTTTCTCAATCGTCCATAATGGATCAAGACCGTTGAATTGATTCACATCACTATAAAATTTTATATAAATATTTAACCAAGTAATTAGAGGGAGATATATGTCCGACCCATCACAACATGAACTCATATATACATGTCGCACAACATAATGAAACATGCAACATATCATGACCCATAAAAAGAGATGGTTTTCTTAATCATTATATCATAACCCAATAAATTAAATTGATATCATGAACATTTCATGATATCATTACCTATAGAAGAGATATATGTCTCATTTTCATCAAATCAAAATTTTTTAAAAGAAGACATATTCATAATCATATTACCCATGGAAGAGAAATAGGGGTCATTAACATCATTCCCCCAAAAAATAATCCATTAGAGAAATAATATGAATGATATTATCGGATCAAATCACCATTAAATAAAAAAATAAACAATTTATGTCATTATAGATGGAGAGGTATTTTTAATTATCCAATGAAACATTTATTTAGGAAAATACCTTTTATTTAAAATACACTACATATAAGCATTTCAAAAATACTTTTCTTTTAAATAATGATTTAAAATTTTATTTTAAACATTTGTTGAGAATAATATATTTTATCCTTTGAAAAACACATATTGAATTTGGGAAAAAAATTATTTTAAAATGGATTTGAAAACATATGAAGGGATCTTGAGAATATATAGAAAAATTGTTTCTTTAAAATCACAATAATAATCATAAATAAATCGAGAATTCTTTTTGAAAAAAAAATTCTTTGAAAATGATTTGAAAAAAATTAAAATAAGTCTTGAAATGATTTTAGAAACACTTTTATATAAAATGTATTTTAAAATTTGTAAAGAAATATATAAATATTTGAAATATTTTTCTTTGAAAATATCCTTTTAAAAACATATAAATGAATCTATAAAAAAAAATTAGATCAATTTTTAAACCATTTAGAACACTTTTTAAACATAAATGGTTTTTGAAAAAACATTATTTAAAAACAAATTTAAAATGAATCAAATTTCATAATATAAGTGAAAAATTTTAATCAAAAATAAAATTATAAACTATAAAAGGAAATGTTAAGGAAATTATAGTCATGATGGTGGGTAAGTCCATACATGTTGAACATTCCTTTATCACCTTAAAAGTTTTAGAATAGTGCTTGTTTAGAAAATGAAATGATTTTTCCATCTAAAAAAATTGATAATGATAAAAAAAATGGGTTAAAATGTCCTTTAAATATCATTGGATATTATTAAAAAAAATTAAAACATATTTAGAAATAATGGTTTTGATAGGATACAGATTCCTGACCGAAATGAGAAATAATGGAAGATTTTCATTGAAATTGTTTCTTAATTATATCAAGTGAAAATTGTGGGGAAATGGTACCATTACGTTGATATAACTTGAAAACCCAAAGGATAAGTAAATTAAAGAGGTTTATTAAGTTATAGATTATAATATATCATCAATTGTAGTATAATAATAAACAAGCCTGATAAATGATGAGATAGTAGCAATAAAATGATAAAACTATGATAATATTAAATCATTACCCCGATAAGAGTATAAAATTAAATTCATACTATAATATCATGAAAATAATAAAATTCAAGGTACTAAATTTCAAATTTAGTATATACACCTCATTAAAAAATGTAGGTGCTTAACACAATATGTATCTCAAAGAAGACAAATCAAGACAAAATTACTTTATCAATTTGGATACTTTTGAACCTAAAACCCCATAAACTAAATATCATAAAATTCATATATAAATACTAATAAATTATGTATAATAATTATTGACTAAATTTATTGGATATATATTCACCACAAAAAATAAATGAGTGGTGAATAAGGCATGTATATCAGTGTAGGAAAATCGAGACAAAATTACATTACGAATTTTGTATCTTTTGAACCACAAAAACATGATTTAAATTTAATAAAATGTATATGTAAATACCCATAATTTTATGTATAATAACAATATATACATTAATTTTCATTATATAAACCACCAAAATTAAATTAGTGCTGAATAAGGCATGTATCTCATGGATATAAAAACTAAGATGAGAAAACCCTACCTTAGGTATTGAATTTCTTTTTACATAATCAAAAATCATATAGAATAAATATTGGTTAATTATAAATATACCAAAAATCATATTCATATAAATATTACCATATATTATTTTTCTATTAATTTATATTATCCATTAATTATCAATTTTGTGTTAATGTTACGTTTTAGGTAATATTTGTGTTGCTTTTTGTATATGTTTTGACTTGTTGTTCTTCATAATCTTACATAGATCATGATTCTATTCATTAAATTATGTAAAACATGGTATAAATACCATAAATATTATTTATTTAAATATGTATAATAATATTTAAAATATATAAAAATGAAATGGAATGCGCCGTTCATGGAGACGGAAGGTCATACACACGCATGAACGTTGTTTATATATTATTATCGTATAGAAAGAATGAATGTAAATGAAATATATGTATATCTATATATTATAATTACAGAATCATTACTATTTTATAAATATCATATTATTTTACTAAACCCATTCATTAGTACATTTTATGTAATGTGTGAACGGATAACATCCCTATTAGGAGGCGACAATCCAAATGTCAACAATCAAAGTTATTGTATTTACCTAAAATAGAAGACATGAATGAATGTTTTATTTAATATTTACAGAAGAAACAATAATTCATAAAAATAATATATAACATATAATAATATTATTTCCATCATAATTCTGACCATGATAGGTGGTAAAGAGAAAAAGAACGACATCATTTCGCAATGCGGCAGTCCACCGTAGACATGAAGGGTATGCTAATTACCCATTATTGGGAAGTGTATCTAAGTGTAGGTAAATCCCATATAATAAAAATATATCAGTATATTTAGGATACATACATTTTATATAATCACATAATAATAATATTATATTGGGGTCAAATTAAATTAAATCAAAATATTTTATGGAAGGATGTTTCCTCTTATTTGGTTAACTCTTCTTTGAATGCCCCAAAGGGCTGGCTTCATTGTATTTCATCTCAAAAATTGGATTCAATGATGGATTTAGAGATTCTAGGAGGATAATTTAGTAATTTTTTCCAATCCAATGGTCTTTATTTGTGTTAATAAGTGGTAGGGGTGATTTCCATTCTATAGTGGAGGAGAAGTGGCATTCTTGAGATTTTATGAAATGGGAATTCCACACATATTTTTCCAAGGTCAAGTGGCTCAAATAATGGTCAAAATACAATAAAATAGATGATAATGTCTATATATTAATATAAAATAGACATTTAAAATGTATCTAGATAATTTTAGGTCTTTTAAGGATAATTTCATTGTTAACATGTTTTTTCTATCAATAGTTGTAATTAGTTTTAATCACATTCAATAATATTTTTATGTAAAAAACTAATTTCACATTTAAAAAATATATAAATTATGATTATTAGAAATGATGAATTCATTTATCTAAATAAAAACCACATATATAGAGGAAATTAATTTAAATTTAATCTTGTATACTAAACGAAAAAGTGGGGTTTTAAATTAAAAATGTTCAAAACATTGAAATGATTTTATATCCAATTTTATTGTGAAATTAATTAAAATTTACAAAATTGGTTTAATATGTTTAAAATTTATCTAATTAAACTTTAATACTAATTAAAAATATAATTTTACTTTATAAATTATTTAGACAAAAAAGTGGTTATAATTAAAAATCAGTTTATTTCACTATTCATCAAGAAATAAAACTTCTCAAAAAAAACCAATAATTCACCCAAACTAAATTATAATATTCATATTTAAAAACGAACTTTAATTTTCAAAATTAAAATTAAATTTTAGTCAATATTGATAATTAAAATGGGTTCATCCTTTAAAGGCAGTAAAATTACTCAGAAGATGAGGAGTTAGGCGTGCCTGCACACATTAAAATATAATAAAAAAGTAAAGTACACAAAAGAAGATCACAGGGACACTATACAATGGTGAGTATAAATCACTCCATCAGGATCATCTTAGGCAAGGTAATTATAATAATCGATCAAAAACAAAGACTAACTCGAGCTGACCTCTATGATTGCTGTCTTTGTGAGGGAATCGACAACTTGATTAGCCTCCCAATATACATGTGTGACTTCCAGAGATAAATGTTCCATAAGCCGAAGACAATCACCCTAGTCAGATAACATCTTCCATGGAACATTCCTTGTTTGATCTTTGATAATCTGGACTGCAACAGATGAGTCTGACTCATTCCATAACTCATGCCAATCATATTTCACAACATACCTGGCTGCTTTTATCACTACCCACAGCTCTGATTCAATTGCATATCCATTTTCTATATAATAAAAAAATCATCCTTTCACAAAGACATAGTAACTACAAAAAACTCCACCATATCCAGAAGATCCCGGTGCTCTATAATCTTATTTATCAACGTTAACCTTCAGCTATCGAGAGATGGGTGGTATCCATATTACATACTTCATCATCATTGGAATTTTCAACCCGCCATTGACACCATGTAATCTTAGAAAAACCACTTCAGAGACATCATTTTTCATGGAACTAGTCTTCACTTTAGAAGCATTCCTAATTTCCCGATGCAATAATAGAATCCAATCATGAAATTATGTCTCAGTATTATTGAATAGAAGTTCATTTTTGGCCTTCCAGATGAATGAAATAACACTGGTAGAAGCAGGAAGCTGCAGTGACTAGACCTGGTCACTCCACTCAGTTCTGCATATGGACTACAAAATCCCATCAACAGATCGAAAATTGAGAGAACAACAGAAAATATGCTTTACATATGTCCAAAACCTGCATGAAAATTTACAAGAAACAAAAACATGTTCAATAGACTCATCTTTCTATAAAAATATTAGGTAGAAAAAGGCCATATGTATCCAAGTACGATGCAAGTGGACCTGCAGTGGAACCCACTACTTCCAGATTTTTCAATTTAAAATAGAGTGTGTAAGAGGAATAAAATCCTTTTAAAAAATAGTGACCCATAGAGGAGGGTTCAAAGAGACACCACAAAGAATTCTGTAGAACTGCATTGTGGTGATCTGGTGAATAAGGGTGGGCTTCCAAAACAAAATGTCATAATCACTTAAGCAGTACCTTGAGAGTTCAAGCTGAACACAACTAGGCAGCATTCCAGTGAGATCCAGATTCTCATGAAAGGCAGAAATGGTTATGTTTTTCAATGAATATGGAATAAGAGCATCATCACCAATGGGATGAGAAAGCCAAGGTGTAATATAACAATTCATATGTTCCTTTTTACAAACCATCCATTTATAACAATCCATTAGATTATTATATTCCTTTTTAAGAGCAGGCCATACAAATGAACTGATATAATTTGGATACCCTGCATAAATTTACTCAACAAACCTACTGACATGAAAATCTAGAGAGTTATCTGGTATGGAAAGGGGTTTCCATATGAATTTTGTAATCAGAGTATAATTGAAGATTTTTAAATCTTTGATTTCCAAACCTCACATACTTATAGTTTTGATGCAGTCCTTCTAGGCTACAGTAACACGTTTCCATTAATGAATTGATCCAGTCCATATAAAGTTTCGGATTATACAATTTAAATCTTTGATAAGAGCTCTGGGCCATCAATATAAAGGGAAAGAGTACACAAACATTGATGTTATCACTGAATTGACCAGACATACTCTCTCACCCTGGGAAAAACTCCTCCCCTTCCATCTTGCAATATGACTTGTAATCCTAAATGCAATACAATCATGCAAACATCTCTTTACCCTACCACAAAAAAGTGGCACCCCAAGGCAATTAAAAGGAAAATATCCTTTTTTTCACCCCAATCTCACAAGTAATTCTGATCTACCTTGATGATGAATGTCCTACCCCATAGATGATTGAGGATTTTCCATAACTAATGACCTACCCCGCAAACTCTTCATAGTGTGAGAACATGCCCTTAATACAAGATATGGTACCTTTATCTACTCTCCCAAAAAGCAAGATGTCATCACCATAGAATAAGTGGGACAGGGCACATAACTCTCTCCCCACTCGCATCCTCTAATACCATCCAAAATTATCCAAATCAGTGAGACACCAACTCAAATAATCTTCAGTAATGGAAAACAGCAGACCAGAAAGAGGGTCACCTTGTCTTACTCCTCTAATGAATTGGAAGAAACCCTAGGTGACCCATTAACCATAATTGATATCCTAGAACTCTCTAGAATAGAACCAATCAACCCAATGAATTTCTTGGTGAAACCATACATTTTGAGAATAGTAAATAGAAAACTCCATCTAATGGTGTCAAAGGCCTTAAATATGTCAATCTTCACTGCCATATTTCCATCTTTTACCTTTTTCTTTATAACATTAACACATTAGGGGTATTGTAAAGACAACTTTTTATATTCTCCCCAGATCAAACCCAAACTGATTACACGAGATGAGATCCTTGGAAATCTCACAAAGCCTTTTATCCTTGATCTTACAAACTAATTTTGGCATGGTATTTCCTATAGAAACATGTCTGATATCCCTTATACCATGACCATTCTCATTCTTAGGAATTAAATCCACAAAGTTATCATTCATTCCAAAGGGCATGTACGATGACCTAAAAAATCCATTCACAACATTTACAACATCAACACTAATGATATGCAAATTACACATGAAGAACGTATTGGTAAATCCATTAGGGCCTGCCACACTGTCAATGTTCAAAGAAAATATAGCATCATGTATTTCCTTTACACTAGGGATATCAACAAGTTTCTTATTTTTCTCCTCTCTAATAGAAGGCTCAAATCACCTGATAATCTTATCGGAGTTATCATTTCTAGTATATGAATACAATTTCTCAAAATAGAGTGTCATAGCGTATGATATCTCATTCTTAGAACAGAATAGGTTTCCTTCAATGGTGACTGCATTCAGGCCTCTCCTGGCACGTTTTTCCCAACGACAAACTGGTAGCTATAATAATATTTTAATATTATTATTAATAGTATAATGTAAATTTGTAAGACTCAGTCTTGAATGTACGAAAAACTATCAATGGGGCTTGTTATTGTGTGTAATACAATCGAAACATAGAGTTTTGTATACCATAATCGTATCTCAGTGCTTTTTGGAGTGAAATATTAACTTGGGGTTGCTTATCACGTATTCTAAACATAGATCTTTCATATAAAAAATCTATATAAATTGTTGTGTGAAATTAATAATATTGAAAAATAAATTAATTAATTTGAAAAACTATCTCACACAATCTCAAGTAGTTACATTCTACCCCAAATAAAATTAATTTTTCCATCAAAATTCACCTGGGTTATCAATAGTTTAATATCTAAAAGTTCCTTCTATAGAAACCGACACCATGAAAATGATACTAAAGAATTCATTATAAATTAATGTTAGAAATATAATGAATAACCAAAGTAACTCCTAACTAGTTCTCTAGTATGATAACATATGTTGTTAGTGAATATTAGACATTGAAGAAAAACCATAAATTTCAATAAATATTGATAATAACCATTTATTAACAGAATGTGAATGATAAATATAAAGTTAAGGACCTCAAAATCATATATCTGTGATGATTTATAAGAAAATCAGCTAAAAAGAAATGAAGGTATTACGATACATAATTTCCAAAATACATTTCATAGAGCAAGTATTTACTGTCTATATACATAAAGAATTATACAAACTTGATTTTATTCCTTTTTATATTCACAATCCCACCATTTGATTATTATTTGTTTGATTTCATCTTTATCTCCTTGTCAATGAAACTAATGTGAAATTTTCATCCCTAAGGCACAAGAGGATCAAGAGATCCAAAAATTGAAAGAATTGTTATTCCATATATATTTATCAAATAAAAAAGGATAGCACATGTTATCTAATATGCATAAATCCTCGTATTCCTATATAATATTTTAGTCTCTAAAACCGCATCTGATGTTTAACCTAAACCATTCCTTAAATTTTTAAACATAAACCCCCTTCTAAAGATGAAAGTCCAAAATATTATAAATAAGGTATGTAAATTTCTCAAAAATAGAGGAGGATTGATCCAACATATATCTTAAAGTAGCTCTTTGTTATCACATACCAAACATGTGAATAAATTCATCATGTTTTATCTTGAGACATGTTAACAACCTAAATTTCCATAAAACATATTGAAAACATGCATGATTATTTATTCCAAATATTATTGGATATATTCCTTAACTCTCAAAAAGATGTAAACTTCATCCCTGATAACATAGAACAATTTTTCAACAAATCCATTATAGGTTCTATGGTCATTAATACTATAAAATTTACATTATCCAAATCAATAATCACATTATATAATCTAAGCATTATTTTCTTAGCATATTGAGCACATTTAGGGTTACCATCCCATAATCAAAATATAAAATTACCATAAAATCCCATTTCTACTTCATCATCACCATTCAACATAACCGTTAAAATCCTTAATGAAATAATTATACTAAAAATACCTTTATATTTCATGATTCATATAAAAAAATATTTCAATTCCAAAACATAAATACTTCTTTCCTCCCACTTCCTTCACAAACAATTAACAACACTTCATCATCATATTCCATAATTCCCCTTTCCTAAAATATGAAATATGAAACATGTCTTAATATTTATCAAACTATATTTAATCATTGTTACCAATAATACTTCTATAATAGTACACACCATTATTATTTCATTCATTGACTCTTCATCATCAGTATAAAAAGAATTACATGTACCACCTTGTTTATTCTCTTATTGATCCTTCTTCATAGGACATATATTTAAATAATACCTATAATTTCAGTATTTAATGAATTCACCAATCTATAATACCTTATAGGGGCCAATATTCCCATCCATTGTGTTAACCGATCTTTTCAGTTTCCCTTTGTGTTTACATTGTGTCCATCTTTTATAGATAAAAACTTTTTCATATTCCTCTAATTAATTAACATGGGTGCTTCATTCCATATTCTCGACAAAATGGAAACTAAATCCACGTTCCTTGATGAACTCTATTACCTAAAATCGCAGGAATGCCTTTCCTTCTATTCATTGGTGAGTCTGAGAGTTGGTTACTACTCTCATTGTTAATCATGTTCCATGAAAATTGATTAGGAATGATTACAACATCAATCACACAATTGATAATATTATTTGACTACTCAGCAGTAAATTTTCTGTCACATTTAACATCAACCCAGTTCTTTCTGGTTCCCACCATTTACTAAAACAATATTTCCAAATGTGATCTACACCTATCATTGAGTAAAACTACATAATCATGAAAATCACTTATAGAATGTCTAAATAATTATATCTTCCTTAAAATATAGTGTGCCTTTGGCTTATTCTAAGAGATATCTAATACATTTCAATAGAAATATACCTTGGCATCTCAGTAAAATATTATCATCATATTTTCTAAAGCATGACTTAACATTTCATTTAATACCCACTATAGTGACCCCAGATTAATATACAATGAGATTACATTAATTTAGATGATTATTAAGGATATTACGAAATTACATGCCAGAGAAGAGTAATAGTTATATGTATTTGGAAACATGGAACATGTTATTCTAGTTTGATTAAATATCTTAATCATATAATATAAATATATTACCCTTTTTTATCCCAACATAAAAAACATTATTCATTACCAGGGTAAAGGAAACCAAATTAAGGGATGAGCACAAAAACTCAGTATGAGTAAAAAAAGGTGATACTTAAGCATAATCATGATTGTAAGTATATGAGAACATGAGAATAACATTAGAAGATCATACCCTACATATCAAAGGCCATACAAATGATTAATTGAATAAATATTACCAGTTTATAAGACATAAATAAAGGGGGAATCAGGAACATATATCAGGAAAGAAAAATATTGGAATTAGTCATAGAATTGTGGTGGAAAAATAAACATGGAATATTATTCCCCATAAGTCAGGTCTCATTTAAAAAACATACATGGACCCTTAATGGGGACTACAAATGCGGGGTGAGAGAAACCACCATATATATTCATTGGCCTTTCCTTTTCTAGGATCTAGGTTCCCCCATCATTTAATAGTGGATCTGGATTCTCTCTCTTATTTAGTGGATTGAGTTTCCTAATCTTCTATAGTTGATAGGGATTCCCAATCTTCTATATTGGATCAACCCTGTTGACTTGATTCCCATCCTTATCTCATGGGATATAAATATTTACCCAATGAATTAAAGGAAGCTATAGGTCCCACCCACCACATAATGAAACCATATATACATATTCTATAGGATAATAAAAACTACCTCATATCATGACCCATAAAAAAATATTTGATACATAAACATTATATAATAAATGATGAAATGAAATGGGTATCATAAAAATTTCATCATATCATTACCTGTATAAAAAAGATAGGTCTCATTTGCATCAAAGAATAACTCATGAAGAGATTTAGGTTTCAAATTCATATAATCTAGGGTAGATAAACAAGTGTCATAAAGATAATTCCATAAAAACATAAACCATTATAGAAAGGATATGAATTATATTCTTAGATCATATCCCCAATAAAGAATAAAATAAAAACTAATTATGTCATCTTAGGAGAGGAAGTATTTTCAAAGATCACTAGGAAAATTTCATAAGGAAAATATAATTTGTCTGAAAATCCTTTTTATTAATCCATTTCAAAAATACTTTTTTTATAATGAAATATTTACAATTCCATTTAAAAAATTTATTATGGAAAATATACTTTCAACATTCAAAAATTCATAATGCATTTTGTAAACCATATTATCTTATAATAGATTTTATATCTTACAGAGTAAGATTAAATTTATTTTGAAAAAAAATTTATTTGAAATCCCCGTGAATACTCAAGAAGAAATCTTGAAAACAATTTGAAGATTGTTTTTTCTATACATTGAAAACATAAAAATAATACATAAAATAATTTTGGAAACTATTTATATGAAACTGGATTCAAAAAAACATAAATAAATATAAAAATCATTGAAATATTTTCATTAAAAATATCTTCTTGAAGTCGTATAATGTAATCCTTGAATACCATTTAAATCAATTTTTGAACATAAAACATTTTTGAAAACATTAGTCTTTGAAAATTGTTATCTTTGAAAAACACGTTAAAATATAAAAACATCCAGAATATTAGGAGAATATTTTATTTAAAAAACATGTACACTGACAAAGGAATAATCATGGAAATTATTGTCATGATGGTGGGTAAGTATGTACATGTCGAACATTCCTTTTGCACCAAAGATGTTTAGAAAATTTTCATGGTCATAAAACGACAAGAATATTCTCCGTAAAATAATTTTTAAATGTAAAAAATTGTTAAAATTTTCTTTTAATCATCATATGATAATGGTAAAACATTTTTAAATCATATTTAGAAAATATGGTTTTTGAAGAAAATAGATTACCGACTGATAGGAAAAATATTGTCAGATTTTCAAAAACAATATTAATCAACACACATAAATAATAGTTAAAAAAATGTGCCATTAATTAAATATAACATGAAAACTGTAGGAGAAGAAAATTTATTAGAATTTTTAATATAAGGATTATAATATTTCATTAATGGTCTCGTAATTATAAATAATCTATATAAATTATGAAATTGTAGCAATAAATGTTAAATTAAATAAAACCCACCATAAGATAATAACATTACATAAATCTTATAGTATCATGAAAATACTAAAATTCATGATATAAAATTTCAATTTCAGTATATACACCTCATTGAAAAATATAGATGCCATACATGACATGTATCTCAAAGAAAGAATATCAAGACAGATATATGTTACCGATTCGGTAATTTCTGAACCAAAAACATCATAAAATAAATATAAAAAAATGTGTATATAAATAAACATAATTTTAATTAAAATAATCATATAATACATTAATTTTTATTTTATAAAACACAAAAAATAAATGATTTATGAATAAGGCATATATCTCTATGAAGGTAAATTTAGAAAAAAATGCTTTTTCAACTTGGTAACTTTTGAACCACAAACCCCATGCAAAAAATGGTAATAAGATGCATATTTAATTAAAAATAAATATATTTATAATAATAATAGAATATTTTAATGGGAATTATATACACCACAGAAACTAATTGAGTGCTGAATAAGCTAAGTGTCTCACATATATAAAATGTGAGATGATAAAACCCTTTACCTTATGTCATGCCTTTATTCATACACATTAAAAAATTTAAATAATAAATATATGATTATTATACACCTGAAAAATCATATTCATATATAAAATTCTGTATATTACCTGGGTATGACTTTATATTTCCCGTTTATTAACAATTTTATGTTAATGTTACATTTTGGATAATATCATCTTTGTTTTTACTATATGTTTTGATTTGTTATTATTGATAATATTACATAGATCATTATTTACATTTCTTTGAAAAGGAAAACATGATATAAATATAATATATAATCAGTACATAAATATTTATGTTAATAAATAAAATATATAAATATGAAATGGAATACATTGTTCATGGAGACAAAAGTTCATACACACGCATGAATGTTGTTCCTATTTTATTGTCATATTGAAAAAAAGAAGGTAAATGAAATATATCTGTTTATATATATATATATTATAATTTCATTTGAATTATAATTTAATATATTTTATATATATTTACTAATCATATCCTTAATTCATTACATGTAATGTTTGAATCAATCACATCACTTTGAGGAGGCCGTACTCCACACGTCCTCAAATGATGTTAACATATTTGCAAAAAAATTAAAATCATGAAGTTATGTTTTAGGTAATAATTTTATATGAATAAAAACATAATAAACATAATATATAACATATATAAATATTATTACCATCATAATTACACGAATTATTGGTGGTAAAGGAAAAAATTAATAACATCGTTTTGCGAGGGGGTATTTTGTTGTACACATGAATGAGATGTTTGTCACCCATTAGATGGAAGTGTGTGTAATTTTTGAATAAAAACAAACTAAAAAAAACTGTCATCATTTATTTTATAATGAGATTATTATTTTTAATTTAATATGAATATTTTTGGGATGGATAATGAATATAAAAAAAAGATCATGCGAAAGGATGTTACCTCTTCTTTGGTTAACTCCTCTTCGTTTTCACGAACATGCTTCCTTGAATTACATTAATATAAAATGGGGAATTATAGGCAGAATTTGGGGATTTTATAAGGATATTTGGGAAATTTTTATCCAATTAATAGGGCTTTAGAGGTGTGGATAAGTGAGAGGGTTGAGTGTCTTTTTATAGTGGAGGAGTGGTGGAATTCTTGCAATTTTTGGAAAAGGGAATTTTGTGCTACTTTTTTTCATGAAATGTGAATCCCATAATGCTACACATATGAAAAAATATAGTGTAGTGTCTAAATAGTAATATAAAATGGAATTTTTAAATGTTTCTAGGTCCTTTTTGGCCTTATGTTTATGGTTTTGTCCTTTGTTAAGCTAATTTTTCTCTTAATCACCTTCACTAATATTTTTTTGTCAAAAACTAATATGTAATCAAAAGAAAATATAAATTTTTATGATTTAAACTATGGAGTACATTTTCCAATTTATTATCATGTAATGGGAAGAAATTAATTTAATTTTAATCCCATAGATGTGACGATAAAGCGGGGTTTTAAAGTAAAAATGTTCAAATGTTTTGGAATATTTTTAATCTAGTTTCAATGTGAAAATGATTCGAATTACCACAAATTTTTAATTTATATAAAATTTATCTCATTAAACATCAAAAATAATTTAAAAAATAATTTAACCGTATTAATTATTTTTACAAAAAATAGATATAAATCAAAATTTAGTATTTTTCAATATTCATTAATAAATGAAACATCTCAAAAAGAACAAAAAAATCACCCAATTCATATTTTTATATTTATATTTAAAAAACCAGGATTAGTTTTTCAAATAAAAATAATAAAAGTTTCCAAATTTTGATTAATTTTTTGTTCAACATTTAAAGGAGGAAAAATTACCATTTAGAAAAATACATCTTTTTATTCATAAAATTGGATTTAGTCTTATGTTGTACCTATAAAATCTATTATATTAGTATCAAAAATATTTATTTAATATATAATAAATAAATGGTATTTAAAATATTAATCAAATTTTTTTTGTTTAAATTTTTGTGATAATATTACGTTTGCAGATAGAAAATTAGTTTTCTTATAAAATTAAATTCTTTATTTTTACATAGTTTTTACATTCATTTCTTACTAGTTAATAAATAAATAATTCATTTTATATACATGTGTAAATAATGTGTTTACAATATTTTAATTATTATTCATAATTTTCATTCCAATGAATATGTAGTTGCTATAATAATATTTTAATAATAACAATATTAGTGTATTGTAGTTTGGTAAAACTCGTTATTGCGTGTAATATAATCTATTAAAGGGAATTTGTGTTGTGTGTAATACAACACAAACATAGTGTTTCACGTAGCAAAATCCTATATAAGTGTTCCATATAGTGCAATATTTACTTGTTTCTTCATATCATGTAATCCAAACATTGTTCATTCATATAGAAAAAGCTATATTTAGTGTTATGTGAAATAAAAATTCTAAAAATTTAAATTTATTTGAAAAAAATTCACAATATATAAAGTTGTTACATAAATAATTCAATGGTATGAAAAATTAATCATCAAACAAAAAAAATTGAGGTATTGTTATATAATGAAGGAATCTTGGTCATTCATTCTATTAACCCAACAATTTTTATAATAAAACTAGATTCAACGTGTCTTTCAATTATACAAAATAAAAATAGGAGAATTGTGTGAAAAAATGAGTCATCATGTAATGGAGGGGCTACACAGTTTAAGGTAATCTATCATTGAATGATCATAGTAGTTTAAGGCTATACCGGATGGACCATACACCATATTTGTTAAGTACTTATGGTAAGGAACATATGTCAAGATGTTTTGGGTCTTTCTATAAGGAACTAATATCATCTAATTTATAGTATTATGATATGAACATGGTTCTATGCAATTTAGAGACATGAAACTAGAACATGTGTCATGCAGTTTACCGTAATATGGAATGGAATTAGTATTGGGCTCTTAAGAATCAGGTATTAATCAATTCTTATGAAAAAAAATTCAACTTATTCAAGGACTTGTGTAGTGACATTAAACATAATTAAATAATAATAATACTTCCAACATGGATATTTAGGCACAATTATTTTCTATTAAAGTGTGAATTAATTGTATACATATCATATCAATCTCAGTACTATCTAAATATATCAAGCGTTATTTTATATTTTCTATAGAAAATATTTAAGGATAAATAATTCTTTTATTGTATATACAAAAATAAGGTTGTAGGTAAAATAATTAAGAAGATCCATAAAAAATTATTCCCCATGTATCTTTTTTTTTATAATCCTAAGACGGTTTTACTCTAATAAATATATGAAATTTGAAACTGTATTCTCATGCCTAATTCAATAGACCTTTTTTTAACTATCATTTAGATATGGATGGACCTGATTCATTAATATTATTTTTCTATTCGTCTTAGGGATCCTACATGAATGATGTATAGATTTATATGTAACTAGCCCCATTACCCTTTATCCATTTTGTTCTGAAACTTTTTCATAATGATTAAGTACCTCTCAATTTTATATACTAACAATCAATGGTAGTTAATGTAATTGATAGGGTATCTTGAATATTCTTCCTTGGGTCACATAATTTTTAGATACTCAATAAAATTATTCTTCAAGTTAGAGGATAAAAACATATTAAACTTGCTTCATTTTTAAGGAATACACCTTTCTTCAGATACCTCTTCTAGGTTGAAATCATTATTTCCAATATATTCAAATATTCCATGATAATCATTGTAATAATGTAGAATTTTAGATTTAGTTGGTTGTGTAATGAACAAGAATTTTTGACAGAAATTTGATTCATTATAAAATGTGTGTTATATTATTTTTCACTCAACAAAACTATATGTAACACCCCTAGTTTCATGTAAGTAAACCTTATTTAATATTTTTTAAGTTTATAAATGGTTTGGTTGATTATTATGATGGTTTGGAAGAGGTTTCAAATGTGTTTGCGGAATTTTTAATGTTTCATGGTTTGAGCTTAATCTTGGAAAAAAATGAAACACATACAAGAAACTGTTCACTTTGACATAGGGGTCAAGGGGAATGTGCATGGGCATAACACATCTTGTCCAATCCTAGTGGAATCCTAGGAGAAACTGTTTTACGTTGAAAAAATTGATTCAAAATGGGTGGTGTATATTTTCAAACACTGTGTGCCAACCATGCGAAGTTCATCCTTTAGATAGTAGATGGTGCATGGTTAGTGCCTGGTTTGCCTAACCGTGAGGCTCACTATGCATGGGTTAAAAGAGAGATCCAAAAATTGTGTATCTCATCCATTTTAATCTATAATTCCTTCATTTTTCCATCTACGTGTCCCTAACTCGAGGTTCTCACTAACCAAATAGTAATGAATATTCTTCCATAGATTGGGAGGCAATATGAAGTCTTCTCTTGGTGTTCTGAATCTATATTCTCAAACGTAGTCATCGTTATTGGTTGTTCTTGGTGGTTTTCATTATATCTACTTAACTCCCAATTGGTTTCATAGATTTACTATAATTGTGTATATATATAAGGTATTTAATTCCAAATAGGTTGATATTTGTATATTTGGATGGTAGGGGGAGAGATCGCAGGCGTGTCTATAGACATTCAACCTAGTTTTCTGGATGTTTGAGTGCATTTTATCATTTTTCCCTAAATCCCATGGTAGGTATATTCAATATCAACTCCTCTAGGTAGAAAATGAAGGATTTGTTTTAAATTTTTTTAATTAATTTAAATTTTTTGAGAAATATGTCTGAAAATTATGATAGAAAAGTTCTATAGTGATGGTTTGTGGATTTCTGTGAAATTGTGGATTTTTTGGGTACAATGCTTTTATAAATGATTTTAATATTTTTTCTAAATAATTTCTTAGTTTGATTTATGTAAAATGGTTTTCAATAAAAATATTTCTCTAATTGTATTTTTTTCATTTAGATGTATTTACATTGAAATGGATTTTTAAAATTTTATTATCATAGTTTTTTGGAATACATTGGGTTGTGTGTTTATATTGCATTATGACGCTTAGTTGGAATATGAACATGTGCTTTGTGACAAAGGTGTAATGGAACAAGATATTTAATTAACATTTTACAAATTAGTAGATCAAAGAGAAACCTGTAATGTGTATGTAATTGTCATAACAAAGAATTCTCATGTAGATGTGTGGGTATGTGGATAAGTGGATTGCATTGGGTTATGTGAAAAGTGGAATTTATGAAATGGTTTGGAGATCATTGTTTGGTTTTTTTCCATAGAACATGATATAGTTTTGAAAAAGCTATTTTACTATGGAAATTATTTATATTTATTTATAAAATAATTTTTGAAAAAAATTTATATAATTTTTTATATGTAAATGTGATAACATGTTATATTCTAGTTCCATAACTAGGGAAGTCATTGAGGAAAATCTAGGGAGTTTAATTACTATCCCCTTCTATGTAACTTTGGTGTTGTTGTAGATGTTGATTATTTAGACATGGGAAAATGTAAAGTTTCAATCATTTTTATCCATAATTCAGGATGCCTGGTTGATTTTTGTAGATTTTTATTGTGGAGAACGTTTGGATCTTTGGAGTTTTTCATTTGGTTTTTTGAGTTTTGCCTTTTGTTTTTTTACTTTCGTATTGTAGAATATTCCTCTAGTACTTGGTTTTGGATTTATTTTTAAAAATGAAATTTTTTGTTATATTTAATTATTATAATGGATTATATAGTTGATTATTTTTATGGAATTCTTTATTTTATTTTATTTTTAAATGGAACATCATCCCCCACATATATTGAATCCCTTCGACATTTATTTATTGCCTTTGGAATCCTAGGGATGTCTCTTAAGTCCTTGAAATGTTCTTCCACCTTTTCAAGCCAATAAAGAGGGGGGGGGGGATGTTACAAAATATATATTTAATAATTATGTGAGTATAAATTGAAATGTTACTATAGAGATTCTATCGTTATATGACTATAGATCATTATGAAAATTGGAAACGTTACTCTTGGTAGTATATTTTTTGTTATAATTTATAAGTAGAAATGGAAAAGAATAATTAATGTTGAGAAAAGAATAAACGGCCCCCAGAAATAGATTTTTTCCAAATTAATCCCATATTTTGGATCATGGGGGGTGGTAGATTATCTTGGGTTCCCTTTGACCAAGCCCAATCCATTCTTCAACAAGTGAAGCTTGATCTAAATCACTCATATGAGAATTTCAACTTAATGTAAATTACCACTCAGGAAATGTTAGTCGAGTCTCCCCATGAATCTATAACAATCGCAATCTTTACCCTTAGTCTATGCATGGGTGTTATAAGGGTTTATATGTCTAATTATTAATTATATAAATTATGATACCTTCACATAAATATAAAAAATTCCCATCAATTTTTAAGAATAAATTTTCTTTATAAAATTGAGATGGAATTTCATAAATTGATTTTTCGGACAGAAATTGTATTTTTCAAAAAATATATAAATATTTATAATAAACTAATATATTATCAATAAAAGATATTTTAATGAAATATTATTATAAAAAAATCGTATATAAATATAAATGATAAAATAATTTTAATTTATTTCTAAAATTTTACTATGCATTATAAATCTGCTGTACTATTTAATAAATAAGAATTTTTATATTTAAAAGTTAGAATTAACATATTCATAGAATTATTTTGATCAAATTAATATCATTTTTAAAATAATAAAAAAAAATTATGTTAGTGTGAATTTATGAGAATATTCAACAAGAATTTATTTGTTCATGAATATTAGAAAAACATTTTCATTTTTTGTGGTATATTTAATGAGCTCATAATTATGTTCTAATGATGTAATAAATAGATAACCACAATACATGACTGAAACTATGTTATTTTATTAATATTAAGTATTTTAATAGATTTTAATCAATTTATAAACTAATAATTTACTTTCCAAAGCCTAAAATGGAATCTTTAACATTTAAAACATTATTTTTTAAGAAACATTAATTTTCAATGCCAAATTAAAAATTAAAATATTATTTTCTACTATTATGGATTAAAAGAACATTTAATATTACCCATGTGTCGAGTACCAATTTAAAATACAATGGAAAAGAATATGGTTTTTTATTTTCTACAACCTAGGCTTCCAAGGCCATTACGTGGAATTTAACAATCAAATCCTCCAATATCTCTATAAAAACCCACCCATTTATCCATTTACATTATCTATAAATCAATTATACAAATATATATGGTAGTTATAATACCCATGTAGTCCTATAAATGTATCCCCAATCACCCAAGGTTATAATAATCATGTTTTAGGTATAACTCTTTAAGGTAAGGGAAATATCCTTCTTTTCTCTTCATTTCAAGAACCACTATATTTTGAATTATGAATGTTTTGGTCACCCTATATTATTTCTTTTTTATTCATTACATTGAATAATTTTTTTTTCAAATTTAATACCCATATAACCTTTTCTACTCTTTTGTAAAACCAGGTTTCATACTAGTAATGCATCCAATTTTACATCTCAAAATTTCTTTTTTCACCTCAAGAAATGCCCTTTTATTTTATTTTTTTGTATATGAAAACCACTTTTTTTATAGTTGTATTCAATAATATGTGAAAATTATTTATTTAATTCTATTGTTTTCATAAATAAAACCCTCATTCCATTTTCATGGGTTAAAAATAACAAAAAAATATTTTATTAAGCACATTTAAAAACACAATAATTTTGAAAGGTATCATGTTTCTTTTATTCCCACTAGGTAATTTATGAAATGATTTATTATGATCTATACTGATAAAATTAATTAATAAATATGTATGTTTCACCTTGATAGTGCTCCAATTAATTGGGTAAATAATTTAATCTCTATCGATGACATGTTTTACGATACATTGGTGAATAACCTTAGTAATTTTTATGACACCTCGATGAAAAATATTATTGATATTATTATGAATGCATCCTTTAAATTTCATTGACAAAATTTGATTTTTTGATACTTTTTATTGTTATTATTATATGTCTATTTATCATTCCTTATCATCTTTACTCATGTTATTATTGATATTCCTCAAGATCACCAGTAAATTGATTCCCTTGATTTCCCATACTAGGCTTTATGCACACTCTTCCATTTCATGTATGTCCCCAGGTTATGAGATGCATTAAATGTAATTATAATTATCCTTTTGAGAATCATTTCAATAGTATTAGAAGAATTTTTTATTTTTTTGTGTATTTTGTTCATTTTTTCCATGAAAATAAACTTTTAAATATCCTCTATTTGTAGCATAAAAATAAAAAGTTTATGTAATTAAAAGTGGGATTCCATAGGTATTGTATTCATCTAAATAAATTTGGGGGAAGATATTGATATTGTTGGTGACGAGTACATTTATGATTCGACCCTTATACTAGAGAACTCCAATTATCTTTCAGACTATGTGGTGATCATTGAGGTTAAATAATATTTGATACATTCATGATTTTGGGTTAAATAAAATGAGAATTACCTCATCCTCCTGGGATATGGTAAATCACTATAAATAGGACCATCATAGTGGGATGAAGGTATTAAATCATGGGAAAACAACCATGATTAACCACTAAAGTGGATATCCCTTGAAGGGGTTGGAGTTCTAGTGGTCTAGTTGCAAATATGGTAATTGATCAAGAAAATCATAAATAAGTGGAGTTTTTCATAAATAAACTATATGATTACATTCCAGTGGTTTTTATTTCCTCACAACATCATGAACACTTATTACTCAGTGGTGATTATCATAACTTCTTAAAGAGGTTGAAAGAAAGAATACATGACAATTCTTATAGAGCTAATATTTATATAATTTTTCATATGTATTTCAATGATTTAATCACAAAAAAAAATTCAATTTGAGCTTAGTTTTTTCATTTCTGGATTTTAGTGATATTTTAGGAAGCATTATGAGAAATGATTAATTCGAGAATATTTAGTATATAATCACTTATTTATATCTAGAATAATGTTTTAAATATTAATCTAAATTGAAGAATTAAATTTTATACTCTTACTTTGTTTGTGGGAATCAACGTTTTCTTATATACGTAGTTTTAATTTTAAATCCATTGCCTCCAAAAAAATAATCAATGAAAAAAATAATTTTCACCTATATAATTGATGTTATAAAATTAAATTTGGAATATCTAAATATATAGTAATTATATTTGTGTATTCTAGTTGTATTTGAAATCATACTCGAATGTTTATATGAACATTAAATTTCAACTATAAATTCAACCATTAATGATACATTTTCATGTGTCAAAATGGAGTAAGAGGAATTATCTCTTTATCAATACAAATAAATCATTAATAAATCAATAATAACATTTTGTAAACATGACCAAATTAGTTTCAATTTTTAGGATTGATTTCCAAGAAATTTTAAACCAACTTTTAAAAAAGAAACATTTGTACGATTTAGTTATTTTCCAGTTAGAAACCATAATAATTTTTTGGGGAATGATTCTTGAGAAGAAATAGTTTTCTTCAATTAATTTTCTATTTGTTCTTAATTTTGTAATGCCATATTCATTCTACTTTCTCTTGGTTAACCGTCACATGGATGGATAAAATTCTAAGTGATTGTTGGAGGGGAGTTTATATTTTTTTAATGTATTAGTTTCTAAACATCATAGTGTAAAACACATTTGTTTTGTCAGTAATGTTTATTTAAAAATACAATAGCCTTTTTTATTATCATATACGCTCATATTTTGTTTGAGATTATGTAATTGTTCTTGTTTTGGTAAATTATCATTATCTATCTCCACTATTTTCTGGTTTATATACAATCAAAAAAAAATAGACCATAGTTGTTATGTATTAACAAATAATAGTACTTGTGAAAGGGTTAGTGGACACTCTTCACCATTTGGGATAAATAAGACCTAATTAGGTATTTATTATGTCAATTAGTTGTATTATATACAATTCCCTCACACATATGATGGAGGGCAGAAATGTTTGAGATTTTGGTAAGGTTTATTATCACCATCACAATTTGACCAAGAGATTTAGACTAAGAATTAATGAAATCCCACTATTATTGAATAATAAAATAGGATTAAATAAATAGGAATGAGTATATTATTGAATTTCAAAGAAAAACCTTGACCATGTCACCATTCACATATAAATTTTTTAATCGCTTTATTCATTAATAAGGTTTTAAATATTTATTCATTTAATTGTTTTTTTAGAAATAAAATATTTTAAAAACACACCCTTGATCCTCTAATTTAAAGTTAAAAATAGAAATGTTTTCACCCCTCTCAATTGAAAACCTATATTGACCACTATACATCATTTTTTACATTGGAAATAATTTTTTCCACACCCCATGATACAAATATTTAAACTTTAATTACCATTTATAGTGGTATGATGCCTTTCTAATATTGGGATTCTACATGTGGACCCTGGCGATTGGATCTACCATTAAGACTATGATCATTCCCTATCCATATGATTATATGTTTAATCAATGGGGTTAAAGATTTGGTCTTTTGATATAGGTATGGTATCACCAATTGTTTATTAACCAGTGATAGAAGTAGAAGATGTAAAAATTGGATGATCTTAATATGCTTATATATATATGTCCATCTTTGTTGGGAGTGAAATCATCAGATATAGTTGGAAATTAAATTTAATTATATAATAAAATTTTAATGGAAATAAGGGATCTCATTTCATAAAGGTATTCAATTTTTTGATTTCTTTTTCTTCAATTTAGTAAAATTAACTTGGGTGAAAAAGTGTTCCTCATTATAATAGTATCTCGTATGGTGGAATAATTCATGTGGTGTAATTTTGTGGAATAGTTCCCATGGTCTCATTTGGATGGATGATTAATGTTATCTTGTTTAGTGAGATGCTTCCCATGATCTCATTTGGTGCGATAGTACTCAATGTCCAATTTCATGAGATAGTTCCCATGGACTCATTCTGTGTGATGGTTCCCATGGTATAATTTGGTGGGGTGACACTCATTCTCCCATTTTTGGAGGGAATATAGTCTATGATATTTTACACTTGTGTTGGAATCCTGAGGGATCCCACCAGCTTATTTTTCAGCTTTTTTCAATTATATCAATTCATGGGAGGCTATAAATTTTAGAGTGTTGTAGTACTGGTTGTAGGGTGAATTGGAGTCATTATTGGTTGATTAATTAGTGTCATGATGATAGAATACACATGATTCACTATGTTTTAGACAATATCTTAAACAAAAATTCACATAATCATATACACGATATTTTCCAATTATTATCCTTCATTGGGAAAGAAGTCTAACACACATGGAACAACCTCCTTGAGACTATCTAATGGTAATTGGCCATCATTGATGATATTTTGTATAAATGTTTTGAATATGAAGACTTATCAGATCATGTGAAAAAATGAGATGGTAATGGATGTAACTTAGGTGTTCATTTTATCATGCTTATTTTGGATTCGTGTTTCCTAGAAATCTGATTAGGATGTTCTATAAGTAAGAGTAATAGTACTATAAAACTAAATAAATATGGAAGGAAAAAAGTTTATACTTCCCTTCGTCAAACTCTTATCTCAGTAATCATATTGAATTGAGGGTGAAAGAAGTTGTATCTATATTTCTTCACTTCCTTTTATTTTTTAGTAGTGCTTATGGATATGTTTCATTAGTTATTTTAATGTAATATTCTAGTTGTTATACTATAGTCACAAAGTCTAAAAATGAACAAGGTTACTTTAGTGGGATGGTAATGGTTAAGAACTCATCCTATATATTATCTATAAATTTCTCAGTAAATTATTTCTAGGAAAGTTTTCATTCAAATGATAATGTTAGACCCTTAAATTATATTATGAAATCCATGAATCCCATATAATCTCACTACATGCAATTGGAGAGGTCATGGATAGTTTTTTTCCTTAGTGTGGGGATAAATTGGTCTAGGAATTGATGATTAATATTTTCTATTCCAATTCAATTTTATTTATTATCTAATAACCAATCCTTTTTAACTATGTTGGAAGGGATCCCTTACTAGACCCATAGGCCTAGAGGAACAATCCTGATTTGCAGTCAGGATGCCCATGCTCACATGTAACAATCGACCACTTAACATTGCCTAGGGATTGTAGTGGGATATTACTTGGCCTTAGGTTACATCCTCAGGACACCAAAGGCATGAAATAAATTCCAAGGGCTTTATAAAAATTGAGGTATGATTTTCATTTGTTTTGAATAAAAAAAATAGTCTAAGATAATAATTACCAAAAATACATATATGTATCATGTCAACAATGTAATAAAACTGAAAATTAACCAACCAAACCACATTCCAATGAGAGTACAATATAGAAACCAAGACCAATATCATGGTATAAAGTGAATGAAAAACCCAAAAATTCTCAATGACTCTAAATACATAAACTCCACATATCCCAACATTCAAAAAGATATAACACTACAATCCATGGCCAAGGTATCATGAAGAATCACTAAATATTGAGATTTCTTTCCTTCACCAATGTCTCTATAAATAATATCATCATATGCAGAAAAGTGAAAAAGATGGGGGTGAGTATAAAACGTGGTGGATTTTTCAAAAAATGAAAACCCTACTCATGCCACTAGGATAGAACATATAAAATATTTAAATAAAACAATATAAAATAGTTTATCTAAAAAACCAAGACAAATATACGAATAATATTTTTCCAAACCAAACAATTTTTCATTGAATGTTTCCAAGCACATCCTTCAAGGCCATTTTATCATGTCCATTTTTCATAACTCAATCTATTCCACAATTTTACACATCTACACATGCATTCCTATGTGACTGTTCCATACGCATTAGTGGTCTCTCATCAATCTTCCAATTTTTCACAAGGTAGCAATTTCTTAAGTGCCCGAATTGATCATTCCATATCTATATGGTTACACCATTATACCCAATGGCTCACGACCCTATCCACGATCACAATAATGAAATGAACACACACCAACCACATATTCTAAACTAACTATTTAAATCAATTTCAAAAAAAAATTCATTTTATTGAAAAAATTTCTATCAATAATTTCCATGGATCAAAAGAAAGAAAAATTTAAAATTCATCATTTCGAAATCATAAACAGGTTACTTTAAACAATTTCCAACTTCGACAATTTCATGAAACACAACTAAAGTAGGTTTCTTCAATGCATTACACAAAACACTCACTTTCAATTTTATGAAATTCAAACAAATTGGGTCCAAGCATTTATGTTCTAATAAGAGGGACCGAGACTGATGCCAACTAACACTCAACTAAGGTGAAAATGCAGAATAACTCAAAATTATCAACAGTCCTAGTTGAAACTCAATAAACATTCTTTAGATCTTGTTCTCCAATTTGAACACAACCAAACCTCATCATGATTAGAATCACACAATATGGATCGATCCACAACAAATAAGATCAATTAATCCAAGAGAGGTAATAGGAATTATTATAAATAAAAAAACCAAGAATGGAGACATTCCAAGGAATTCTGGCCTCTTACACACAATGAATCTCCAACAAATTACTCTCAGATCAAGAGGAAGTTTTTTCACAATATTTGGGAGGAGAGGAAATCCTTTTAGGGTAGGATTAGGTGAACAATGAAGGGTGAATCATATGATTCAGATTATATTTCGAATATATAGATCTATTTTTTAATAGGGCATGTTTTAGGAGCACAATTACGAATATAATACACAAATAATGTGCCATACATAGAATTTAAACATTAATTTAATGGTTCAATCACACAATACGAAAACATGTGTCCTAACCATGATTATCCCCTCTGTTCCAATTCTCATGATATCTCTTGGGTGGCCACACATTTTTTCTAAACCATGCACAACCAATGCCTCTTCCCCATGAAAAAAAATTCCATTTTCAGGGTTCCCTAGAGGTGTTGAACAATTTCAACTAAACATTCCCAAACCTTTTATATCTATAAAAGCCTCAGAAAATTTTCAAATCTCCTGCAAAACACCTGAAACATATCCCATTTACATTATATATTAAAAATAAATAAATAAAGGGTTAATTGAATGAAAAAAGGTGTGTTAAATTCTCCCCAACATTTTCAATTCCATCCTAGAATTAAGAAAACCATTGATTCCTTAAAAGGGTTTGGGACAATGCAGTACCACTTCATTTTCTTGTTCCAAATTTTCCTTCTGTACTCGACTGTGTTTCTATAAAACCGAAACTAGATTGATGATTTTTCCATCAAACTCATTCTATTTTCTATCCACAATTTTTTTCGGATTATATAACAAAAAAGCATCTATATATAGGTCAATGTGATCTTTTCAAATTTCAATGAATAGATCAGTAACATACTTTATTGACTTAGATACATGAAATATTTTGTGTACTAAATTGAAACATGTTGGAAAATTTAATTGATATTCCTCCTCACCAACTCATTCAAGTATCTAAAAATGGCCCATGTATCTTCGAGATAACATTCCCCACTTTCGAAAATTAAAATTCCCAAGAATTGGAGAGATTATAAAAAAAAAGATTAAATTTAACCTACTACCTTGTTAGGCATTTCATAACAAACTTAGCCACCTTTCTGTTCAATTCAACACACCCAAAAAACTATTTCATTTATATATACATCCTACGTATTCATGTATGAATATCCCATCTCTAATGGTGGTATGACTGAAGACGTTTTTCATGAAAATCTATAGGTATGACCATTGATCTCAAAAACACAACACTAATCAACTTTTAAGCTTCAATCCCTCAATGGTCTCCCCAACATTACAACACATTTATAATTACATGTTTTTCCCAAATAACCCTTTCCCATATATCAGGAACAAAAAATATAAATAAAACCACAACACTACCTTAGTATTCACAATTCATGTTCATATCAGTTGTCACCAATATTACCAGTCGTTGATCTGAAGCCTCTTTTTCCAACTAACAATATGAATTTTTACATAATGAATCTCCCAATGAATTTCATTTCACCGATGTATACACTAATTCAATGTGAAACAATTTGTTATATTAAATGCATCATTTTTATCTCTGATTCATGTTAAATTGATAGAAATTTTGTTTCATGTTCTTATGATTAGTAAATATCAAAAATTTATCCTCAAAGAGGCATTGATAAAATGTCATCAAAGCATCAACTATAATAGATAATTGTAAATAGTTTTTTGGGTACTTCTTCTCATGGAACCATAATTACCATGATCCATAAGAAACAACATTATATCCCTACATGAGAATATATCCCAACCCCAATTCCAATTCTTTTCAATAGAACACATACGCATGTACTGATTCCATAAATATCAAGAACGATGATGATGTAAGAAACAATTTACTCTCTTAAAAAGCCTTCTAATATTCCATGTTCCATTGTAAAGGAACATTTTCCTCATCAAAGCATTCATTGGTGATTCTAGTCATCAAAAATCACAAACAAAATGTTGTTAATAATAATATAAGTCATAATAATTGTTTATCTCAAAGACATTATTTGGTGGTTTCCAAAGGATAATAGCATATTTCGTTTCATGATCTGTAGAATCACTTATTTTGAATATAACATGGCCACGGAAAAATACCTCTTGTTTCAAATAATTACACTCGGATAATTTGAAATATATAGGATGATCCAAAAATATCCCCAAAACTATAAAAAAAAGTCATTATCATTCTCAACCATTTCCCTTGAATTCCCCAATAGGTCATCAACAGACACCAAAAAAAAAAAAAAATCTGTATACCTTTTGTAATATCTAATTCATCAGTTCCCTAAATATAGTTGGTGCATTCAAAATACCAAAAGGCATAACCACATGCTCATAATGGCCATATATACCCCTAAAATTTTTAATCGGAATATCCACCAACCCAAAATGCAATAGGTTATATCATAAATGCAAGTCATTTTTAGAAGTCCACTACGCTACCCTCAATTGATCAAATAGATCATTAATTAATAAAAGTGGATACTAATTATTTATTATACATGGTCAATTTTACGATAATCTACATACAATCAGAGAGTTCCATCTGCCGTTTTTTCACAAACAAGAATTGTGATTCCCATAGAGATTTACAAGGGTGAGTGGGCCATATACATTTAAATATTCCTACATCATTTTAAATTACCTTAATTTTTTTGGTTCTATATGATAAGATAGAAGGGAAATATGAATGGTCCCTAGTTATAGATCAATCATAAATTACACTTCGCTCATGGTTGGAACCCTTAATAAATTATCGAGTAAGACATCGGGAAATATATCAAAAACTAATTGTAATATTATATTCTCAATATCATCCCTTGATGATAAAGTAAAATCTATTAACTCGTATGAGATAGATCCTGATTTTTATGCCATAAAGAATTCTAAACCTTCCATTGCATTCTGATCACAATTAAAGATATGTTCGACTCTGTTATCAGTCGTAAAACCAATCGTTAATTTATAACAATCCATGTAATATTTAATCATTTCAACCAATCCATACCCATGATTATGTCATATAAATCCATCCCATGTATATAAAAATAAGATTTCAATTGAAATCCATAAAAAATTATGGAAAATAATTTTCACATAAAGGCTTGACATTCACTTTGACGGATATGAGTTGGAAGTTTCAAAATAGAAGACATAATCTCAACATAAAATCATATTAGATAAATACCATGAGAAGCAATAAATGAATGAGATGAACTTGAATAAATATTTTTTTATATATTTTTAATTTATTATAATTATACCTATCAATGTCGATGGTCTAGATTGATCATCCACGATCACTTTCTTGGCTTTCTATAATTTCTTACTTGTTTAACATTGCTAATTTTTACCTTCTTGATATTTAACTTGTTGATGAGTCATGGTATTCCTAGAATCACTTTGGATTCCTCAGTTCCAGAAAGCATAATTATTATTCATCCCTTATCCAATCAATTTATACGTTTTCTATGAAATATGTTATTTCTCACAATCTACTGACCTAGGAGCACTGTGATAATAGCATGGATGATGTCCTAAATGGTTGAAATTGTAGAATGACCTATGTGGTGACAAAAAAGACCCTCTTAATATGGTTGAATAAAAAAATATAAAACATATTGACTTAATATTGAGTATTTAAAGAAGATTCACTGATCCATTTGTCTGATTCTATGTCTTAACACTACATTTGAAATAAATGTCCTTCTTCCACTTATTCCCATCATTTGAGATCCCTCCATTTCCCATTGGTATCAACATGTTTCCTCCTATAATTTTTCTAATATTTTTCATTCTACCGTCATATATCTCTTGATAATATCTATATAATTTGTCATAGAAAGAACAAAAATCATTTAGTGAATCTCTATACTAATCCCCAATTGAAAAATGTGTGCCTTCAAGGATACACATGTAGAAAATTTAGGTGAAAAGGGATTCACATTATTGAATTAGTATCATGACCTATCATTGATAGGTTCTCCTACTTTATACTAAATTTTTTTATCCTTCTAGAAATCCTAAACAATTGAGGGTGTAATTTTTTGATGAAAAATTCTTCAAAATACTCCATTTCAATGACTTGGTAATCAGTAGCCTGAATAGCTAAATCCCACCACTCGTGAATAAGGTCCTCAATCATATACATATCAACTTGACATTCTACTCAACTAATATGCCTTGTAAAATGATGATTTTATACCTTATAATGATCCATGTTTTGAGGAAAGGAGAATTATTAAGGGAATTTCATCTTTTGGCTTTTACTAGATGGGCTAATTTTTAAATTGAGCTTCGAAATGTATTTTCAAGAGTTAGAACCCTTAACATTTTTATTGACATCGGTAAAGGCTCGAGAGGATTTCCAACTGTATCGTCGAGTTTCAAGAATGGTGATTTTAAAAATAAAAGTTTTTTATGGTGTCTATTGGGAAAAGCATTTGTCTTTAATTTTACATCCTCTCTATAGAAAACAACATAGTTGTAGTAATGGAGTAGAAATTCCAACATGGTCTATGCCTGGTTTACCGAAATTGTGCGCCATTCTCACATGGGTAGTGCCACTTTGTTAGTACCATATCACTATTCATCACACTATTGGATCCTGAATAGTGTCATCATATGGGATAAACCATGCGATCAAATGTTTTAGAGTTAAATTACAAAAATACCCAAAATGAGTTTTTAATCATCTTTCTTCTTTCCTTCTCCTCTAGCCGTCATGTGAGGCTCTCTTTGAGTCATGGGATTTCCCCCTCCTCTCCAAACCTAAGAATGATGATAAGTCAACATTCCATCATCTGATTCAAGTTTCATCAGTCACAATGTATACATATCAGAAAGCTCGTGAATTCTCTCTAATATATTTCAAGTTCATCATTCCATCGATTGTGTTTTTTCGGTGCAGGTTCATTTTCCATATTTTCTGGAGAAATTTCTATTTCATAGATCTCTTCCAAACCAAATTAATTTAGGTCTTGATGTTGTATTAGTAGGATGTCATAGGTACGTGGTTGTTGGTATATGTATTGTTGCTAAATTTTTCATAATTTTATTAATAATGATGTTGTTCCACATGTCTTCCTTTGTCGTGAATTGATTTATATTTAGTTCCATCATATAAAAAATTCCACATCACCTTAATTATTTAATATTGAAACATGTATAATTATTTAGAAAATTATTAAATTAGTTTTTCACACCCTTGGGTGTGCTATATTAATTTACCTTATTATAATTAAATAATTAAAAGCTCAGAATACCTCCTATTATTTCAACTTAGACTAGTAAATGATTTTACCCTTTCTTGTATTTTTTTAAATGATAATGGAACCTTTTGAAATCCATTTGAACCTTTATGAATTTAATTTCCTTGTATTTTATTATATTTAAAATGTTTTTATTGATAAATTGAAAAATTCTTTATAATGGATGTTTAAATATGATAAATCAATTATTTGATGAATGTCAAGATTTTATAATAAATCCCCTCAGATGAGATGCTCTTTAATCTGAATTACAATGTTGTATTTGATTATTCATATAATCTTTGTCATATATATTTGAGTTTCCATATGCTTTGATATCATGGTTTGGTATATGGGATTTTGACACATGTCACTTATTAAGGTTATAAAACGAATTTCACTCCTTTTATGAAATTGTTTACCAAACCAAAACACCCTCTTAAGTGTATAACATACTTTGTAAATGGAATTACACATGTAGGTAACATTCCACCTAACCATGTGACCCCTTAAGTGTCTCTATAAACCTTGTACTTAAATTTTCATGTTTTGTTCAATTAAATGGGTTAAAGCGAATTAGAATTGAAATTGGTTGTATGAACACACCTCTTATTGTAATATAATAATCATGGATTATGTGAATTGAATTAAATTTTTTAAATGAAACGAAATTTTATGGGTGGAATGGTCACACTATTTAATGCATGCTTAATTTGAGTTGTTATAAATGGAATTCCATTTATTATAATGGGTTATATTAATGAAAATCATGGGAGTTATTACCTCATGGATTGTACTATAAATATGATGATGCTTTTATATGGTATTGATAAATGTAATTCAAGAATTTAATTGAATAATAGCCATTTACTATAAACATTATTATTCATTTATGTAGGTTATGTGTGATGGTAGTGGTTCTATTTAGCATGGAGGCATCACACTCCCTTACCTTGTGGATGAGCATGACGTCTTGCACCCGTGATTCTATATGGGTGTTGGTATTTTTGTGCCATGTACCATGATTAGAGTGATGTTATGGATTCTCACTCTCTATCTTTAGTGTTGTTCCATGATATCTCTCATTATTGGGATATGGGGAATGTACCCAATTGTATGAGCTTTTAGGCTATATTGGACTATTTATGAATTTCTATGTTAAACCTCGGTCCAATTAGCACCATGTATTCCATGTATATATACACTTACATCCATACGTACTTGGTTCATATTGGAGGATGAAATATATTATAAAGACTAAACTTGAGTTTCCCAGAGCTGGTGCCTTATTTTTTTATGTTTGAATAATGAAAAAGAAAATTCATTCGGAAGGACTAAGTAGTTTAGTGGATTTTGGAACAAGATACATATATAAGTTCAACATTACAACATTAAATAAAATAAGACATATAATTTTTTTCAGGAATGTCCACAACTCTAAGTTTATCCTTGCAAGTAATCATAATAAACTTCTTCATGTCCTGAGAAACTGAATCATAATAAAGTGGTGAGATCAATTTCTCAGTCAGGGAAAAAAATAAAATGGATGATTTCAAAAACATAAACATTAGCCTTGACGAATAACTAAAAACACATTCATTTAAAAGTAAAGTTGATCACATTATGGTAAGAATAAGAGATGAAGAAATAATTCGATAATAAAACATAATCATGGGTATTCTACTAGTCGAATGACCACATCAACATTCAATACTATTTTCATAATTAGGGGATCCATAATGTTGGAAATCATAACAATACCATCCTTGCCTCGTGTCAAGGCCATAAATATACATTTTATCGAGTCATCGTGCCAAGACCATAGTTTGCCTCATGAGAACTACCGACACAATAAGGGGATATCGAGGGGCCCACCTAATAAATAATAAATTTATTTCATTCCCTATGTGAAACGGGATAAACATAAACAACATATACATTCATTTTGAAACTAATATACAAATGTAAATAAATTTCCCAAAACATTCAGCATAAACACAAAACATTCAGGGTAAATTATTGAAAGGATTTAATATTGCACATCCAAAGTAAAAATAATAATAAACCATTCAATTAAATATGTTATTGGATATAATGAAATATTAATCCCAATTATACATAAGAATCAAAAAGATTTTTGATATAGTTGAAGATACTCTTTTAAAATCGTCGAGTAATTCTTTAGATAAATACACTTTTACTTTGAAAATAATAGTTCTTTTGGAAAAATCATTCTATAAAACCAGAAGTTAAGTAATATATTATTTTCATATTAAAATTTCAAATTTTATAAGGATAATGGTTTCCCAAAATATATTATATAGGTCCATTGTAAATAGTTTATAATTTGCGAAATTCGCTTGAATCGAGCATGAACTACTTGAAATTGGTTTTAAAGTTCCTTTTAAAACATATTACTACCCATAAATGAATGTATGATTCTGGATTGTACACATATATAGAAAATTATCAATTAATATATGTTGATTAAATATGAATAAATAATAATTTAATTGAGGTTAGAAATGAATCAGAGTAACCCGAATAAAAATAGAGGTTAGGGTAGAAAACCCTTACCTTATGTCTGAATGTTCCTCTCTGGAACTTATGGCCCTAGAAGACGAAATTATAATAATTAATGACATAATTAAGAACATATTAAACAATTATTTAGTCTATCATTATTTTTTAGTTCATTTATGTCCTTGTTGATAATTTATAATATTGAATTTTGTCATTCTGGAGTGTTCATTATCTGGATTTTCATAATCGGTTCACATGTTCTTATGTAATGGAGCTCATAGGGAATGGATGTGAATCTCTTGAATTGAATTTAAATATTATTTATGAATATAAATAGGTTTTAATTTTCATTTTTATTATTTGGTTACGTAGACTGAGGAAGAATCTTAGATGAAATATTAATTAAAATCACGTAGATTATTTTTGCGGTATTTGGATTATTTGGAACTAGGTTGGTCATATGATTTAAATTATTTTCATATTTAGGTTGATGAATATTAAATAGGTTATAATACATATATTATATCCTGGTTAAACAATAAAAATGGTTTCATTACCATTAATTAAGGGTAAATTGTTGAACACGACTTCGTCATCCATCAAGATTGTAAATTGGCATCTCAAAGACGATGATTTAATTTATAAAACAAAAGATATAGAGTAAGGGTATTGATGGTGTTTATTAAATTGAAATGATATAATTCTACTATATATATGATATTGGGGTTATCAAGGTCATTTTTATAGATGAGGTGAGGATAGGATAACAATATAAATGAAATGGAAATGAAATTGAATGAAATAGAATGTGAATTTACCTCTTGAATCCACCTCCTTGAGAATCTCTTCAAAGGAAGGGGTTTTGGTCTTTCTGAAAGAACAAGAGCTCTTGGACGTGGGCAGTGACTAGGTAAGGGTATTTTAGAAGAACATTGTTTATCATCAAGTCTTATATGATTGAATAGAAGAGGGAGTAGGGGTGGGGGTTGTAGTGGGGAGATGAGGGGTTTCCAATTAATTTACACATTATTTTATTATTTTTCCAAAGAAAACCAATATTATTGATTATTATAAAACAGAATATAAATATGTGAATTTTAGTTCTAAAAAACTTTGATTACATCAACCATGATTCTAGGAATAGTTAATTTAGCTGATAATATATATATACAGTAAATTACAATATTTACTATTCACAAAAATTCCAGTATTTCAAAAAAAATCCCAAAAATTCACCCTAACCATTTTTCGACATGTAGAATTCAAAAATGAACTATGATTTTTGAAAATATTTTTCTAAATAGTTTTCATTTTGTTTAAATAAATTCATAATTTATTCAATCAATAACAATTTTAAATCTATATTTCGTTTTATATCACCATGAAAATTTAATTTAGATCTCTTTATCTTATAACCTTAAGATGATAAAATAGTAATGTGATTTAGTATTCAAAAGAATCATATTAATATTAATAAGGGTATGTTACTATTCACAAAAAACATGTTTTTCTTATCATACACTAAATATCTTGTTGAGCACAACTATATATGTCTATTTTATGAAATGCTAATCACATATGTGGAAAAATCATGTTTACTGGATACGTTATAACAAAGTGGTGTTCTGTAGAGGCTTAGTGTTTCATGCATTCAATATCCATTTTTTGTGTTGAATCCTTGGGTCTTATATTGTCCCCACCTTACAAAAATTTCATCCTTGTAATTACCCGAATGTTATCTCACAAAACGATTTGGGTAGTTCATCATTATAAGATCCTCAAGATCCCATTTTTTCACTTGGATTTTATTATTTTTACAAATTATCTTTACCAGTCAAGTTTTTTGATTCCTCCAAAAAAATTATTTAGTGTACAGAATCCAAATTGGCTTTTTATAGTAAGATATTTTAGGTTCCAATACTATGCCTTTAGATGCGAGGACATGTGTTGGGTCCATCATGTACTTTCTCAACAATGGGACATGGAACACAATGTGTAATTTAGATAGGCTAGGTGGTATAGCCAAATGATATGGAAGAGCTCCAATTATCTCCAGAATTTAAAAATGTCTTATGTACCTAGAGGTAAATTTCCCTTTCTTTACAAATCTTACCACACCCCTCCATGTAGATACTTTTAAGAAAACATGATCTCCCACATGAAACTCAAAATCCATCTTTCGATTTTCAAAATAGATTTGTTCTCTGTATTGAGTTGCATTGATATGTCCTTGAATAGTATTTAAATTTTTTGTTCTTTCCTCCACTAACTTGGGTCCCAGTATCTCCCTTTCACCAACATCATCTCAACTTGTTGGTGTACAATATCTCTTTCCGCAAAATGATTCATATAGTGGCATTTGAATACTATATTGGAAACTATAATTATAGGAAAACTCTACCATGGGTAAATAATAATCCCATATACATTGAATGTTGAGAGATCATGATATCATCATGTCTTCTAATGTTTGGATTTCCCGTTTTGATAGCCCATCAGTTTGAGGATGACAAACAATAGAAAAACATAGATCAGTATCCAAAGCATTATGAATACATTTGAAGAATTTCAATGTAAATTGAGGATCACGATCAGAAATTATTGAAATAGATTTTCCATAATGTCTTACAACTTCATTTATATAGAGTCGTGCAAGACACTCCAATGGAAAACTCCCTTATTGAGAGGAAATTTAAAGATTTTATATATTGGTCGACAATTCTGCATATCACATAATTATTTCATGGAGTTTTGGGTAATCTAGTGAAAAAATCCATAGTGATGTCATCCCATTTCTAGGTACAAATATGTAGACGTTGTACGACTCCAAGAGGATGTTTTAATTCAGCCTTAAATTTTTGATATACTAATCATTTTGATACATAATCAACAATTTCCCTCTTCATGTTGTCCTACTCGAAATATTCCATCAAATATCTATACATTTTTGGGCTATAATAGTGTAAAGATAAACTATAGAAATGGCGATCATTCAATAAATCCATTTTTATATGGGTTTAGAGGAACACATACCCTCTTCCATGATTTCATAATTCCATCATCACATAAAAAGTTTTCCAACTTCCCCTCTTTCACTACATAAATTTTCTTATTTAGGTTATCATCATCAGGCTGATATATTTTAATCCTTTCTAATAAATGTGGCATGGAACCCAAATGGAAAATAAGTGATGTTTCAACTTCATTTATAATTTCTATATCCATCCTCACTGGATCTAGGTAAAAAGGATCCTTGTCAATCCTCATTTTTTAGAACTATATGATCCTTCTTGCTTAATGCATCATCTACCTCATTTTACTTTATTTGGTGGTAGTTGTATGTACAATCCTAATCCTTGAGTAGTTTGAGCCATATCATTTAACTCATGTTCAGTTATTTTTGTGATAAGATATACTTATAACTCTTGTGATCCATATATATCTCACATATTTTATCATAGAGATAGTGTCTCAATATTTTTAGAAAAAATATAACACCAGCTAACTCAATATCATTATTAGCATAGTTTTTTTAATGAATTATTAACTACCTTGATTCATAGGAAAAAACCCTGTCATTCTGTATAAGGACACAACCAAGTCTTTTCTTTGATGTATCATTATAGATCACTAACCCATAATTCACCGATAGTGGGGTTAGGATCGTAGCATTCACTAATAATCTCATAAATTATTCAAAACATACCTCAAATTTATTTCTATACATAATTAACCCGTTGACATTTATGCTTGGACATTGGGATCCCAAATGGGTGATGTTCTGAATGAAATGCTAATAATAACATACTAAACCAATAAAATTACATACCTCAATTATGGTTGTTAGAGTAGGCCATTCATAAACAACCTTCGTCTATACAAGATGAACTGTTATTCAATCCTTAGAGATAATGTGGCCAATAATGGAATCTAATTGATGGAAAATTCACACTTGTTAAACTTCACATAGAACATATTTCTTCTAAGAGTATTCAGAATAGTTCACATGTTATTTTCATGATCTTAATTTCTTTTGAAGTATACCAAGATATCATAAATGAATACCACCAAAATTCATCATGATATTCCTTGAAAAATATATTTATTAGATCCAAGAGAACATAGGGTCTTTATTCATTCCAAAATGCATTGTTATAAACTCATAATTCTCATACCTAGTTTTAAAAGCTTTTTTAGAATGTATTCCTTCTTCAAAAGAAATTGATGATATATAGATCAAAGGTCAATCTTTAAAAAATATTGATCTATATGAAGTTGATCAAGTAAATCATCAATGGAATGTAGGATATACATGTTCATTACTATTATAGCATTGATCTACCTGTATTTAATGCACAAACTCATAGATCTATATTTCTTCATATTGAAAAGAATAGAGGTTCCCCATGGAGAAACATTAGGGTGAATAAATAATTTACCACTCAATTCCTCTAGTTGTTTCATTATTTCCACTAATTCCCCAATGACCATTCTATATAATAGGTCTTTGATATGGTCCATGAATCAAGAATTATGTAAATGGAAAAGTCAATTAATCACTTTGTAGGATGTCTAGGTAAATACAATAAAATAACGTGAAAATAATATTGCACAATAGGTACGTCCTCTATCTGAACATTCTTTTCACCACCCATAGTTATTGCATTCCCTTCATCCCTAATAATTAAATTCAGTAGAGCCACTGGAGATGGATCCAGATGGGAATCAGATGGGGATGTTTCTTTCCTAAATATAAGGGATTTAACACAGGTCTTAATGTTTGTAACTTCCATATTTTTTAAATAAATTATCACATCATGGTTCAAAATCCAATCCATACAGAGGATTATATCAAATTAAATCATGTGAATGCAAATAAAATTAGTAGATAACTCATGTTTATATTCCATAATGGGGACTACATGACACAACATTGTTTCAATGAGACATCCCTTGGGATTTTTTACCGACAACTCCATTAATAAATCAAATTGGAAATATCTAATAACCTTTGTAAACTAGCAATATATGAATGAATGAAAAGATAATGTATCAAATAAAGCATTGGATAATTTTTAGCTAACAATTATATTATATGCCACCACATTTTTAGGAACCTTAACCTTTGCAGTTGTGACTACTTATGCTTGGTCTTACTCCCTTGGCCTTATTTGGGGAATGTTTCCCTGTCGCTTAGGAAATTAATGTTCATAATGTCCCATCTCCCTAAAATTGTATCATTGAACATTGGTATCTTTTTTATTCCGCACACAATCTAGAGATAGGTGGCCTTTTTATCCACACTTTTAACATACTATCATTCCCTTGAGACAAGTTCTAGGGTGTTTCATCCCATAATTACTACAGGATGGAAGCTCAACTCTTCCTTTCTTCTCCAGATCATTATTTCGTTTTCCATAGTTTTCAAAGGCCCTATTTTTATCTTGTTTTTCTTTAAAGTCATAAGGCATAAAAAATCACTTGTCCATCTTGATAGCACTTGAGACTATATTTTTATACTATGACAAACTTTGGTATACTAGTTCCCTTCAGAGGAATGGTTTTAAACCATCATCGAATCAATCAATATTTCTCCTTGTATTACGTATGTAGTCTATGAAATTCCTTACTATCCTTATAATCTTATCTTTATACATTGAATCATTTTTATCCTCCTTCTACCATATATTCAAGAATGCCCTTACCATATCCACTTGTTGTTCATGGGGAAAATATTTTTCTAAGAAGATTTATATATAATACCACAATCCCATCTATTATATTTCTTTATACACCTTTGTTATTTGTATTAATGGACACCACTTATCTTTATCTCTGGATATATGATAAACTACAATGACCTCCTAATATCTTTCTTTACATCCCAAAGTGTGAAGTATCTTATCAAGGAACTTATCCACTGCTCAACTATCAATGGGGTTGTAGCACTATTTATTATGGTGTGTTTGGTCACATAAAGAAATATAACATAGCTCCTTCACGTTGTGGATCAGGATGCTCCATATGGGTTTGGTTATTTTTCATAACCTGAGTCAGTTGTCCCCGTATAGTTATAAGTTTCTCACCAATAGTCATTGTTCTAGATCTAAAATCATTAACTTGCATCAGTGGGAAATCCCTACATGTGATACTCATGTTAATGTGGTTTCCATTCCTTACACTAGGCGCCATTTCTAAATAATTACATACACAATATTATGTTATGAATCATAATTTATATTCTCAACAGAGAAAAATATTTATCATTAATTTAAATTCTATACGTAGCAAATCTCATAATCATAAACATGGTATCTCTGAAAGAAAATTTATATTTAAATACTTCATAATGACTTATAATGAAAATGTGAATTATCATATGCATATCCCCTATTAAATTCAAACCATGTGTACAGTAAGGCCCATTTTTGTGTTCTAGGATACCTTGGGTCAAGCCCAAAAATCCTTGTCAGTGTTTTCACTCCTAGATACATCTATTCCAGAACCATGTCCACCTATAGTATCCACACATGGATTTATTTTCTCAAAACATCCAAATAATATAATACTTACCATAAATTACAAGATGTTATTGTATGTTTAATCCACATTGAATATATTAGGGATTTGTCCCCTAATCTAGGTTCCTTAAATCTAGTTTCCATGATTTCAATTAAACATCCTCTAATACCAACTATAAGGACACAACCTTAGTTGCATGGATCAATTTCCATATTTTATTTCTTTATCTCACAAACATGGAATATGTATCCCAAGGTACTGATTAGTTTAGTATATTTGGATACCATATACATACATAAGTTAATTATTACAACTTGAAATGAAATACAACATATATGTTTTTTTGGGAACATCCACTACTTTATATTTATCCATGTAGATCAATCATAATAAACATATTCATGTCTAGAGAAAATTAAACATAAGAAAGGGGTGATATAAAATTCCTAGTAAGGTTAAGTAATATTTTGTAAGATATCATAAACTTTAATATTAAGCATGGTGGAAAAATAAAAAGACATTATTTTAAAAATAAACATTAACATATTTCGCAGGAATAAGAGTTGAATAAACAATGCCAAAATAAAACATAATCATGGGTATTCAACTAGTCTAATAACCACCTGAACTATCAGTGGTATTTTAATAATGAGGGAATTTATAATGTGGTACATCATAACCATATTGGTAAGGCCTTAATCCAGCACCATAAATATCCATTTTTTCAAGGCCTTGTGCCAGGACCATAGTTTGTCTCCTGAGATCTATAGATGCACCAAGGGGTTATAGCAAGCCCAACCAAAAACTTAATAAATCCAATTAATTCCTCATATGAAAATGAAAAAATGTAAACAATATATACATTTATATTAATACTAATATATGAAACATAAATAACTTACCTCAAACGGTAAACATAATCACTAACAATAGAGAGTAAATTGGGGAATTGTTTGAAGATCGCACATCCAAAATAAAAATAGTCATAAAACATTCAATAAAATATGGTATATGATATCATAATATATTAATCCCAAAAAAACATAAGAATCAACAACTGTGTTGTAATAGATGAAGATTCTCTTATAAAATCATCGAGTAATTTTTGAGATAAATACACTTTTACTTTGAAAAGAATTGATATTTTTCAAAAATAATTTTATAAATTCTTAAGTTAAGTAAGATATTATTTTCTTAATTAAATTTGATATTTTATAATGATAATGGTTTCAAAAAAATATTATAGACTGCCCTTTCAAATAAGTGAGAATTTTACAAATTCCCTTGAATGTGTCTTGTATTATGGGAATAATTATTGAAAGACCCTTTGAAAACATATAACTACCTTAAATGAAAGTAGGATTGTGGATTCTACACATATATTGAACATTATTACAAAATATATGAGGATTAAACATGAATAAATAATAATTTTATTGAAGTAGTATGAGAATAAGAGTAACCCGAATGAAAATGGAGGTTTGAGTAGAAAACCCTTAACATAAGTTTGAATGTTCCGCTCTTGACCTTAGGGTCCTAGAATGTGAAATTATAATCATTAATAAATTAATTATGTACATATAACAAATGAATTTATTTTATCATAATTTTTTTATTTCATTTTTTTTATTGATGTGTTATAATATTGAATTTTGTCTTTATGGAGTGTTCACATTATTGATTTTCATAATCGGTTAAATTGTTTATATGTAATAGAGTTAATTTGGAATGGATACAAATCTAGAAAATTGAATTTAAATTATATATATGAACATACATAGTTGTTAATGGTAATTTATATCATTTTTTATGTGGAATGATTATGAATCATTAGATGAAATATATATGAAAATCACGTATATTATTTTAGCGATATTTTTATTCTTAGGAGGTAGTTTGGTCATATTATTTAATATTTTTTTATATAAATGTTCATGAAAAGTTAACAAGTTATAATAAATATATAATATCCTATTTAAACCATAAAAATGGTTTCATGAATTGTATTTATGGGGATATTAAAGAACAAAACTTCGTCGTCCACGAAGTTAATAAATAGGCACCTCAAGGGTGATGATTTTGTTTATAAAATGAAATTGATAGTAAGGATATAGATGATGGTTGTTCAATTAATATGATATAATTCTAGTATATATATTATACTGTAGTTATCATGGTTATTTGGAAAGAGGAGGTGAGGAGAGGATAAAAATAGTAAGGAACTTTAAATGAAATTCGATGAAATAGAATGTGAATGTTCCTGTTGAATCCACCAACTTGAGAATCTCATTAAGGGAAGGGGTTATGGTCTTTTGGAAAGGCCAAGATCTCATGGATATGGGTATTTACATGGGAATGGTATTTGAGATAAACATTAAAGAGCTTCATGCCTTACAGTAGGGAATAAAAGAGGGAGTGAGGGGGTTTATAGTGGAGGAGAGGAGGGTTTTCCCATTATTTCACTCATTATATTATTAATTTTCCAAATACAACCAATAGTATCAATTCTCATGACCAAGAATAGTAATATGTGCATGTTAATTCATACCATTCATTCTTACATCATCCATTGTTTCTAATAATATTTAATTTAACTCATAATGTATATATACATAAAATTGTCGTATTATACTATTTATAAAAAATTGAGTATTTCATATAATTCCCAAATATTCACCATAACAATTTTATGAGGTGTAGAATTATAAACAAATATACCATTTTTTGAAAATAATTTTCTAAATATTATATGTTTAATATTTAAATAAAGTAATAATTTATTCAAAAAATATAAATTTAAAAACTATATTTCATTTTATATCACCTTGAAAAATATACCAAGATCTCATTATCATATATCCTTAAGGAAATTAAACATTAATATGATTTAATATTCATAAGGTTCATATTACTATTCGTAATGGTATGTTACTATTCATCAAAAAATTAGTTTGTCTTATCAGACTCTAAATATCTTACTGAGTGCAATTGTATATGTCTATTTTCAAAATTCAAATCACAGAGGTGAAAAACTTATGTTTACTGGATATGTTAAAACAAAGTGGTATTTTGTAGAGATGTAGTTTTTCATGTATTCAATATTAAATTTATGTGATGAGTCTTTGGGTGTTGCATATAAAACTAAATTATATATATAATTATCAATATATATATATATATATTAACAGGTCATATATCTTCAATATTAAATTTATGTGATGAGTCTTTGGGTGTTGCATATAAAACTAAATTATATATATAATTATCAATATATATATATATATATATATTAACAGGTCATATATCTTATTACTCCTATGAGACAAAGTCAGTATTGCAGCTAGTTGTCCCTTACAAACCTTGGTGGTTTGTTGTTTATTGATTCAGAACTCTTTATTTATCTTTCTTCTTATACTTGCAAACTAAATTAAATTATATTTTAGGGACATAACTCATGTGTAGATGCCACGGGTTGAAACCTGCGGGGAATATTATGCCACACCCTACTCAGGCCACCATTGAACTGGGGTACCCGAGTAGACCATATCCTTGTAGGACTGTGGCTAATTGTTTGTTCTGTTTAGGTTGTACATGGGAGTTAAGAGAACATGACCCAGTTAGAGCTCAGGATTCCACTGGAGATCACCTATGGGGTATTTTGTTTCCTTTTTATTATTTAATGTATTGTATCATCATGTCTCTTGCATGTTTATTGGTTTAGTTTACATGTAATCATCAGGACATGCATGCATAATTGTATATTATCCTTTTCCATATTTTTTATTCAATTATATTATTCATATATAGACTTTTATTTATTTGGTTACTAATTCTGTTTCCTCTAGTTATTTGTTACCCAATACACCATTATGTTACTATAATCATGAGGGTATAGTCTCCCCACTATCAACTCCCTGCACCCTCACTGTTATTTGGCAACTTTTGGGTTATGGGGAAGCATTCTTGAGGCAATATGAACCACCAATTCATCTACCGTATTAGTGTCTATTTAGGTTGGTACGTTACAAATTGGTATCATAGGGGTTCTTTTTTGTGTCCTACTATTTTAGGCTGGTAGAGAGGAGACTAGAAATGTTTTGGCACTTGGTAAATAATCGTGCCTAGTACTGATCACCCCACCTTTGGGTAAAAGCACAAGTTTCTAGGTATGGGATGAATTTTCATGTTTTATATATTATAATTTATTATGATTTCACCTTGAGTTATTGGTGATCTTTCTAATATGAAATGATTTATTAAATTATTTGGCGTAGGATAAGTGGTTTCATTTTGATCTTTCTGTGCGACGGTGATGGTTTCATCTCGATGTTTCCATGATCTGGTGTTGAATTTCGGAATCTTCGGCTCTCATAATATGTTCATATTTAGGTGGATCGGTGTTGGGTGTTGGATTTGTGAGCAACCGTTGGTGATATGATGAAACAGTTGATGTGTGTTCTATATGAGGTTTTGGATTTGCAGTGATGACGTTCGGTGGGTTCTTGTCGGTGATGTCTGGTTGTTTTCGTGACCTGGTTGAGGTTTTTTGTCTACTTTGTGTCTTATTCTTCATCACATTTCTTTGGTTTCACTGTAGTTCTACCGGATTAGATTCCCGCGACTGATGAATTTATGTTGATAGTGTTATGTGAGTTAATTTTTAATCTGGTTATTGGATGGATCTGCGGTGAATGATGGTGGTGGAAACAACTAAGATGGAGTTGACATGGAGCTTGACATGAGGTTCATGGGAACCAAGATGGTGATGAGGTTTTTAAAAGTTTTATTTTTAATTGAATGAGCATTTATTTTGAAGTGTATGGTTTCCTTCTTTCCTTAAAGAGGGTTTTTGAAAATGGGAAAAAATGGTTTGTTTGTATAGAATAGAAGAAGCATTACATGCATCACTATATGCATATAGAAAATTCAAATGTCATGTGTATGCCAAGACATGTAGTTTCATTTATTTTTTTCTAATTTATTTGGATCTGTTACTTGAATGTTATTCCATAATATTGTTTAAATTACATTCTTGTTATATTTCATGCTAGGTATTTTAGTAACATGCTTAGTTTTTTACTTGTTTAGGTATTTATTTAGCATGACTATTTAAATAAAATTATTGGGTAATTTATTTAACCTGGTTTTCCATTGTATTTAGTATGTCTTCCTAGAATTGTATGATTCTACGTTTATAGTGTGTTCCTCTATGGTTACAACTTATCATAAATTTATAGTCTTGTTTCATATAAAATATTTTCTAGGAGTGGAATCTGTTGGTTGCGATTAAACAGGAACCAATTATCAAATGTAGTGTGTATGGGCACATTATAATTATGAAATGGTAAGACATAAACTCGGACAATGTTTTTTTCATTATACATGTTTAGAAACCTTTACTAAATGTAAAGCGGTGTTAAAGATTCAATGCTAAAGTGAATTTGTTTTGATCAATGGGAGACAATCACCATATAATAAAGTGCATGGGTGATTTATGTATTGGTAGATTGACACCAATATAACTAAACCATTATATATATTAGAATGTTATAATTTAAAAACAGGATTTTTTTCAATTAAATTGGACATAAGATTCAATCTATAAAGTGTGTGGGTGCTTTATAGATTGAGGTGGTGGAAACCCTTGTAATCGAACATTTGGTTGCATGACAATCGTACAGTGAAATACTTATGAATTTAGAAATATTATAATTTTAATATATAAAGAATTTGTTAAATTCCAAAATACCAAGCTAGGACCAAGTTGGTTGGTTGGGCATGAACTTTATGAGATGACATGTTTGGGTGTTTTAAAATTCTAAAATATACTAACAACTTTTGTGTTGCATTCTGATGAAATCAGGTTTTCTTAAGAGGACCCTCACAGGTCGCCATATCAATTTAAAAATGAATTTATTTGATGAATTTCCTTATCTGTGATGGAATATCAATAGATGATATATGTTTTTAAAAAGAGGATCTTTTATGAGAATTTCCTACTATGCTTTGGAGGTTTTGCTAAATCAAGTTCCATGTAAATTGGTTTTATAATAAGTACATGAGGTATTTTTTAAATCCTTTAAATGTTTAATATTGATTTTGAATCAATGAAAATACATTCACATGGAACACTAGGTGTTTTATTTTGTTTAAAACATCTAGTATGGGAAGTTTGAGTAACCCCTTATGTATCCCAGGAATAGAAGCATGAGTGTTTTCCATAGGTATTTTCTTATTTTAGAAATGAATAAATGATATGTTCTTGAGACGGTGACTTTGATTCACAAGACCTAGGGAGAGGGATGATGTTTGTGCTTTGTGAGGGGATATCCCATGTTAGGTAGCATCCTTATATCTTCAATTCCTTGTTAATCCTATGATTTATCCGACTCTTTCTATCTTTCTGGTACTATTTTCCCTTGTTGGACTTTTAGTTTCCTATGAAATCCTTTTTTAGATGGGTTTCCATGTTTTTATTGACCTTATTATGGGCATGATCATCAAGGAATTCTCAATTTCAGCAGGTCATAAATTTCTAAGGAATGGTTACCATCTTTTTCGGTCATGTGACCATTTCTTCTTCATTGATGAATGGCATGGTATGACATCATCCATGTTAACAGTCATATGTGGAAATATGTATTTGGGGTTAAATATCTTCATATAGACCACCTGATACATGGATTCATATGGAAGATATCATATGTTTAGTATTAAGGTTGTGTCATATTTCTTTTTAAATCTTAAGGTAGCATGAATTCATGTATGCGGGGCCCATAGATTTTCTAAATGTTGTAACAAACCGATTATATTTAGTGAAATAGTTGAGAATTTTTCTATTAAGTACAATCTATGGCACTCTCCATAGTAGTGTTACCTAGCAGTAAAATAAATCAGTTTCCCAATGTATGAGAGGACTTCTGGGAGACTCAGGTGTTTTGAAACACTATTCAGTTTGGTATTTAGGCTAAATGCTATGATGTTATGACATGCATGAGTGTGGATCATAGAAGCATAATGTGTGATTTTATAGTAGTTCTATCCAATCATTATTATTACTGGATTGAATTTATCTTCATTTGATGACTAGTACACTGTTAAGGTGGGGTGTGTCGCATAATTTTTGGTGAACATGTGTCCTTCCATGTAGAAGGAGAACAACCAAAGAGGACCATTGGGAATTGGTTAGTTTTTCTCAAATTCCTCTCATAATTGAAATTTTGAGACATGTCAGTGTTTTCTCAACATCACAATGTTGTTGTTGTTGGCTGTGAATGAAACCCCTAAGAAACACCATGGGTTTTGGATGGACAATGGTGGTTAAGCATTAGTGGTCATGAAATTCCTCAGGTGGTGATGGCATCAGGATTCAGTTGATATTGGAGCGTCGATAAGTTAATATGAGTTTCTTCTAATAAGTTAATCAATAGTGATTTGACTATCCATATTTTAGTTTCTTGGCAGGTTGGAAACCATTCAAATCCTCTTATCCTACTCTTCTTATAGATATCATTATGTCCCCTTTTTTGACGTTTTCATTGATACACTAAGGGATCATTTGTATTTGGCTACTCTACAGATTTAGAAGATGTTGGGCTTGTTTGGGAGGATTTTCCTATGATGCACACAAGACGTGTGGTTCTTATCATGGCTTGTTCAGTCTTGAGTGGTACATGGATACCTGTGTTGTAATTCATTCGATAGAATCTTGGACACCAGTCATTTTCCTTGACTTGATCATCAGGAGGATACTGCTCTGAGATTAGTTAGTTTTCCAAGGTGGACGTCTTGGAATTGTACCAACATCTACCTTGTAATTATGAAGTGTGAAATACCTTATAATTGTCTCTTGGACTCTAGTTTCAATGTATTCGAGGTTATCTCAAACTTGTTGTCGACATCTGATGTGTTGATTTAAAAGGATAATTATTCCAGTAGGATGGGTATGGATTATGACCTTTTTCATGATGGGGCATTATTAATTAATTGGTAAAATTTCGGTTTGACCAAGGAACGTAACCATAAGTCATGTTTGGTATTTAGTTGACCTATTTTTTTAATTAAAGATGCATTGGAGTAAGGTATTGTTGTCCTATTTGAAATCTATCGGCCTTATAAGTTGGGAATCATCGGAAAAGGTTAGCTAGAGTGTTTTTGACAGGTAACACTTCTTGTTTAGTGTATATGGATGGTGAGGCACCATTTTAAAACACTATGTTGGCTTAAGGAGAGTGTGATGTAGAGGTCAGCTATGTATTTCAATGAAATATTGTGTGATCGATTTCGGTTTGGTCGATCAGAATTTAACTATTTATTATGATACATCTATGTTATGATCTAGAATGTAATCATGTTCTCCCTGTTAAATAAAAAAAATCTATAGCATCATTAAAAACATTAGAATGTATTTTTTGGCAATTCCAATAGTAAAGTGTATCATGGTTCAAAATTGGACCCTTCTAATGTTAAATTATATCTTTTGTAGTTTCTATGTCTAAATTTTTAACAAGATGATGAAATTATCAAGTATCTTGCTAAACGAGCTCAGGTAAGCTCTGTTTAGGTGTTTTGGTTGGAAATTGAGCATTGATTTGAGTTTAAAAGTATTATGTTCCATGTACTTAATATAAGCTCGAAGGTGATTTTGGAATTCGGAAATGAAAAAGAGACCATCTGAATGAAATATGAAGACACTTATAGGTCTGATTATGTTTTCATTGTTTCTCAAGGATTCTTGGGAAATAGAAGTTCTAAGGTGGTGATGTTTTAATGACCCGTGTATTGAGACAATGAGAAATTACAAGGGAATTTGAACTTTATGAGTTTACCGGATGGTCCATTTTTTAAACAGAGTTTCAGAACATAATTCCAAGAGTTGAAACCCATATAATTGTTTTTTAGACTTGGGTAAGGTCCAGAGTGGTTTTTAAGGTGTCTCATTGGGTTTCAAAAATTCGAGGTTCCATAAATCAATGTACAAAGGGTCTATATAGGATGCCCATTTTTTCTAAAACTATACATCCCCTCAATATAAATGCATGCAACTAAAGAAAATGAGGAGAAATAACCAGCACCGGCTATGCAAGGTTTATCCAAACCATCTTCCATTCTATCATCAGTGGTTCCACTTAGGTAGTACCCTCAATCTATTCATCGTATGGTGTGTGCATGAAATGGGTGTGCGTATCGGCTAAATTTTGTGATGTGGTTTCTTAAGGATTAGTTTCCACATTGTTAGTTCATGGTTTGGTAAATCTATGTGGCCAAACTGTGTGACATAGTGTTTGAGGGTAAAATTACCAATATAACCATCATGATATTTTAAACCTGTTTCTTTTTTTCTTTCTCCTTCACCAGCCAAATTAGGATCTCTTTGACTCATGGGGTTTCTTCATCCATACGTATCCTATGCATGATGATGAATCTCTCATAGATCATCTAATTCATGTGTCTTTGGTCTCAATATATCGGATCGGTAATATATATAATACCATCTAATCTATTTTATGTTCTTTGTTCCATAAACTATGCTATTTTGGTGTCAGACTATTTTCCCTATTCTCAGGCTGAATGTTTACTTCTTATATCTCTTTTAAACTTGATCAAATTAAGGCTTCAGATTATATGATTAGGTAATTATAATAATGCGATACAAGGTCTATGTACTTTTCCTAAATTTTATATCATTTTATGAATATTTTCATTGTTTCACATGAAATCCTTTTCCAAGCATTACTTTATAAATGGTTTACTCACAAATAATTGACAATTTCAGCTTAATACATGTTTATTGAACCTTGTTTAATTATTTAGATATTTTTTATATCATTTATGGTCACCCTTGTGTGTGCTGGATAAATTTTCTTTATTATACTTAAATGATTAAAAGATCATAATTCCTCAAAATAATTCATCTTATACTACAAAAAGATTTTCCCCTTGCTTGTATTTTTCTAAAAGATAATGGTACCGTTAAAATTTCATTTGAACCATTATGAAGTTAAAATCCATGCTTGGTTGTTAATTTGTAATTTTCTATTTGAGGAATTGATACATGCCTTTGGATTGATGTTTGAGCATGATAAATGATTTATTTGAAGTACAATGTCATGATTTAATAATAAAACCCCTTAGGTGGGGTGTGTTGTCTTATAAACTGAAAATTGGTATTTTAATATCCATATCATTAATATATTATATATTTTAGTTTTCCATATGTATTGATTTTATGGTTTTATATATGGAATATTGATACATGGCCCTAATTAAGGTTATAAAATTAATTTCCTTCCATCTTTGTAAATTTTTAAAAAACCAAAACACCATTTTAAGTGTTTCACATTCTTTTATAATGGGATTACCCACATAGGCAATTTCTCAGCTGACCATGGAACCTTTAATGTGCTTTTATAAACCTTGTAATTATATTTTCATATTCTTTTCAATTAAATGGTTTATTGTGAAATAGAAATAAATTGGATGGTATAACAACGCCTCATGTTGTAATATAATACACACATATTATGTGAATTTAATTAGATGTTTTAAATGAAATTAAATGTAAATGGTGCAAATTCTATTCCATTTATATCATGATTAATGTGAATTTTTATAAATGGAATTCGCTTTATTATAATGGGTTATATTAGTTTAAATCATGAGAGGTATTTCCTTATGTATTTTTATATGAATATGATGAGGCCTTCATATGGAATTGATCAATATAATGCATCATAGGTATTACCTCATGATCATTAATATAAACATGATTAGGACTTTACATAGGACGTGTATGATTAAAAGGGTTCTATTGAGCAAGGTGTAATCATGCTCCCTTATATTGGTTGTCGAGCCTGCCATCTCACACTAGCGATACTAGGTAGGTGTTTGGGTTTATGAACCATGTACCGTGATTAGAGTGATTCCATGAAGGCTCACTCAGTAGCCCAAGTGTTGTTTCATGATGTCTCTCACTCTATTGGGATGTAGGTCATGTATCATATTTCATGAAATTTTAGGATTGTATTGATTAGTTATGGAGGTCTGAGTTACACACTAGTCCAACCATCAACTATTATTCAAGTTAGGTTTCTACTCATGTTTGTACACAATAGGTTAATATAAGAGGATTAAATATACAAATACACTATATATATAATTATTAACATATATATAGGTACTATTTCTAAATCTTATTCGGGCTGTTATCCAAAGTAGGTATAGACATTATGTAACACCTAAGAACTTGGGTGGTTTGTTTTTTATTTATTCACAATGGTTTATTAATCTTTCTTATTAAAACTAAACACTAATTTATATTATATTCCTTTTACTGAATTCAGTTGTAGACACCATGGGTGGGAACCGACATGGATTATTATCTCACACCCTTCTCGGGCTTCGGTTATAATGGTGTACCTGAGTATAACTTAATCCATTAGGACCATGGTTAATTTCTTATGTTATTTATCTTATACCTAGGAGTTAGGAGAATATGATTGCACTGGGACTCAGGATGATCCTGGAGATCACCTGTGGGGGATTTTTTTCCTTTTTATCATTTACAATACTATATAATGATTTCTATTTTATTCTAAATTTTTAGTTTACTTATTTAATGATTTTTTTATTTATGTTTCTATTGGGATAGATATAAATTGGTTTTTGGGGTGTCTAGAATAGTTTTAGTAGTTATAGGATGAATAAACACATTCTATAGGTCACTAAATTGTCATTGGTGAAGGATAATCATTATGAAGTAGACCACATGGAAGTCTATGACATGGTATAGGTCGTGGTGGACAAGTGAGGCAGTCTATCGAAAATTCATGATGAGAACCATTTTTTCGGGCTCCCAAGGGTATACCTTGTCTGTTTTTTCAATACCATGATGTGTTCCATGTGCATTTATTTCCATGTTTGTGGGGTGAGACAGAATGTGTAAAATAATGATGGGTAATGGGGTGCCAATTCAAAAACCTACCCTAGTCCCCATTTATGTTGGGTCTGATGGAGGGGCACCACACCATAGTCTATATGGACAATATCATTGGGTATCTCTAAGTAGTTTTTTATGTGTGAAATTCAATATATTTCCTCACTCAAATTTAACCCCTTTAACTCAAATTATCCTCACATTTGTGTACCCTATGAGCTATAAATGTGGGAAGTTTCTCCTTTATTCAACATTGATGATATCTTGTGGATTTTTTCATAAATAATAATTTTAGTATCAATTTATCATTGATATATTACCCCTCTTTCCTTTTATCTCAATATACATCCATTTTTGTTAGGTATGGAACCCCTAGAAACCCATGGGGGCCAATCCTGTTGTGAGGGATGAATTTATAAGTAAATCTCATGGGTAATTAGGTTCCTGAGGAATCCTCTTTCTAATTTCTAATGGTTATGAGTAAAGGTGATAATTATCCTCAGATTCAGGGTAGGTGTCTCAATATAACATATCTTTCCATTGGTAAACCTAATGATATTATGTTTTATTTTGGTGGTATTGGTGGATTATGTTTAAAATGAATTATTGATGGTTAATTTATTATCATTATCTTTTTTTATTGACATGTGTAGAATAAAATTGTTTTTATTGATTTTTCTTGAAAACCAATTTTCACCTACTTGGTGTTTGTCAAAGATTCTCAATATGGGTTTGAATCCAAATATAATTCTACGCAATATAACTAAAATTAAAGTAGATTTATTTAGTATATCCAATGGATTTTACTGAGGGGATTATTTATTATGTAATTTAATAAATTATTATGCTTCTTGATTGCCTTATAGTGTTGGAAATCAGTGACCTTGTGTGTGTATAGGTGACATGGATGGGTGGTTCCATAGAAAATATTGTTTTATGGTTGAGTTTTTTCTATTGTGTCTTGATGTTAAATGGGATAGATACCATAGATTAGGTTGAACTGTGAGAGATCTTGGAAAATTGTTGGGTTCATGGATGCAGATAGTATTGCTCGAGTGAGTCTGAGTTGCATTTATACATAATGGTAGAGACTCATATATAGTTTATATAGTTTTTATAAATTATATTATTTATTACAATGTTCCATTTATTTGGATTTTATAATGTGATTATACTTTATTACCTAATTTACTCATATCTATTTTCTTGTTGATACTGGTTATGAAACATAGATTTTTTTCTAAAGACCAAAATAATTAATAACTACATTCCATTAAAAAAGTTTTAAAATATTATTTTTCATTATAAATATAAAATTTTCTTTGTAAAAATATTATATAGTTTTATAGTGCAATATAACTAGTTTGTTCCTCACACCCTAAGGTGACCTGGACCCTCACTTCTAGATATAGTGGTAAAAAAATAAATTAATTTCTAGGTTTTACACCATGTGAGATGACCCAAACTAAAATTATATATTTTTTAATATTTTAATATATTATATCAAAATAATAAAATAATATTACAAACCAACGTTTTAGTGTCTCTGGATATTAGATTATAAAATGTTTTTATTTTGAACATTTCTCTATAAGAAGACCATACTGGATCCCCTTACTAGCATATCCTAGGTTATACACAATTTCCTAATCAGTGGAATTGGAAACATAAGAAAGGGGTTATCTCAAATGCATATTCGGTGAGAATTATTATCAAATATCTGTCCGGTGTTACATCATATGCATGTGATAAAATTGAGAATGCAAGATTATATAATGAAAATAATATGGAATAGTAAGTTTTGTCGATATGGAATAGTATAAGGGCATGTAATATAAAATTATAAACATATACCATTGAAATATGGGTGTGGAATAATGATATAATAATCATTATCTGTGGATTACAACATTGGATTATAATATAGAAAATATGGATGAGAATATAGCTATCCAGATCATGTCTGCAATAAATATTGTAATAATATCATACTACATTGTGTAAATTGTAATTATTTTGAACATACCTAAATATATCATTTCCATGTTCATTATAATATATATAGCTAACCACATCATTACCATGTTCAATCTTGTGAGTATAGTGAAATTGTAATCACACCCATGCACAATCATATAATCATATCATAACCTCAATTACACTGATATATAATCATTTGAGAATATCATAAATCAAAATACACCCAAAAACAATATTATGATCATATATTGACAAAAAATTGAACCACACACAATATTTTGAACATTTCCTTACTAAAATTACACAACACTAAATCTTATTATCATAGCATAACCATAATTACATTCATGCACATTATTTTGAACATAACTTAAATTATATTACACTGATGAAAAAAATCATTATATAATGAGATATATAACTTTATATAAGACATTGGAGGACTATATGTGTCCTAAAAATAACTTTAGAAAAAAATATAAATGTGTTCCTAGAGAAAATAAAACATTTATATTTAAAAAATAAAACAATTTAGCCATGTAAAAGAGACGGGTTTCAAGAAAATATCCCTACAACACTTCATAACTCATATATAGAAATAATGTTAATGGTAGTGTAATTATGTTTCCCCAATGATTCCTAAAACCATTAATTGATGATGGCATAATTGAAAATCACCATTTTAATAAGAACATCATCAATAGTGCCACATAATAAGGGATAAAAAGTTCGATAACGTGATAATATGAGTTTAATAACCCAAAATAAAAATTGTATAATTATATTTAGATAGTGTTTAATGAAATATAATTTCAATGGAAATATATCATTTTGAGATAAATAATATAATATAATAAAAACCATAAATTTTTTGTAAAATAATAAGTTATGGGTCACATTCCAAATACATTTTTAGGAATATTAAATGAATAATTTTTAAAATTTTTAATTTAAAAAGAATCGTCAAAAATGGATCTATGAAAAATGACCTTGATGTTATAAAAATTAAATTGTGAGTGTATGATAAAAATATGATCATGAAATGAAAAAAATTGAACATTTTAAAATAACATGGTTGAAGCACACATCATAAAAATATTTGTAATTAATATTATTTAAATTTGGTAAAGAAAAATATGAGGATAATGATGGGTAACACATATTTTTATAATAAATATAAGAAATGAAAATGCATTTGTAATGAAAAAATATGGGAATTGATGAAAAGTAGTGTTTTTTGTGGATGTGAACTATTTTTAATAGAGTTGTACTTTTATGTGAATGAAATTAAATAAGAAAGAGGCTTGGAATTAAAATTTTAAATTTCATATGAGGGAAATATTAATTTTTATTTATTAATATCTTATTATATAAGTAAACAAAAATATATGAAACAAATTCAAAAAGAAACATTATAACTCAAAGAAAAGAGATTTTAGTTAAAAATCACATCCAAAATTAGTAACACCTGAATAAAAATAAGCCTTTAAAATTAGAACTACAAATATATTTTTAAATCCCTTAAATTTCATGAAATGTGTTATGAAAACATATACATGGTTTAAAATACACCAAATAATATAAAACATGTCATGAATAGGGGATATGTCAAATAAAGAAAAGTGAGATAAAAAACACTTACCTGAACTCTCGACTTCTTAGAATGCACTTTAAACTCTTATTTTATAAACATAAATATCTATGAATTGTTTTTACAAAAACATTAATATATATATATATCATTTTATAATCTTTAATTATAATAATTTTTTATATTCATTAATTAATTATTGTTTATTTTCATCAACGAGTGTTGATAATTTTTTATTGCTTCACACATGTATCATAATGCTAACATCAAACACCTTTATTTAATGATTTTTTAAATCATTAATAAAAATTAAAATATATTTAAATCATTTTATAAATTATTTATTTACCCCCATGTTCATTATATTGAAACTAATGGCATTCTTTGAGAGAATTAGATTCATGATGAGCTTGTTTCTAGCAATTTACCTGTATTGATAGATTACATTATTATGATCCTCAATTTTTATATCATCATTTAAGAATCATGTTCATGATATATATTAACCATTAATATAATATATATTTGTAAAATACTTTTTATATCCAACCATATAAGTAAATTTCTAAAATGAATCATGATGTACATGGAAGCGGTAGTCTTCACATAAGCACGATAGATGTCTTCAAAATTTATCAAATACCAGGGAAGAAGGGTAAGTGATTATTTTTTTAATGAATATTAATTATTTAAAATATTAATTATTTATTTAGTAAACAAATTATTATATCCTTAAATGTGGTTCAGTGATGAAAAATTTTATAAACACTTAATGGAGGCGGTAGTTTTCACGTATTCATGAGCGATGTTTTTATTTTTTGTACATTTTTTAGAAGATGAAAATTGATTATTACATAAACATAATAAAATTTAAATATATTTATTATACTAATTTAATTATGTTTTAATGGATATAATATATTTTTAGGTGGTGTAATAAGTAAGATAATAACATGAATGTAATATTAGGGACCAGAAATGCTTACCCAACTCCATAGAATGAATAATTTTAAAATTAGATTAAGCCGTTGGTAAGTGATATTTTAATGAGATAAGAACATATAGGATGTTTATATGAGTTTTGCAGAATTATTTGGGTAGTTTTCTGTTGAAAAAATATCTTAAGGTGTGATTAAAATTGTGTTTGTTAAAGGGTCCTTTCGTAGGAGAGAGGGGTGACATTCTTGAAAATACCCAAAGATTTTATTAAATGCATGTAAATATCAATGTAGAGTTTCTCAAAAGTGGAAAATCATGGATATAGTATGGTTTATTCTTTATAAATACCTCATATACTCATTTTTTATGTATTCCAATTTTTTATAGGTCTTTTATCACATAGTTTTATCCCTTTATTATTTAATCTTTTACAATGCTACCTAATTTTTAATAATGAAATTTATTTTTTATGGCTAAAAATATAATGAAACTTATTATACAATTTTGACCTCCTATTTCCAAATTTAAAATCCATTTTATTATATACAGTTTAAATAATTGGTAAAAATGAATTCTAAAATAAAAAATGTATAACTCACAGAAAATAGTTTTAGAGAAAAATATATTTTTTGTTCTAAAACATCAAATATTGGTTTGTCAGATACAAAAAATATTCCTAAATTTATAAATTTAAATTATATATATATATATATATATATATATTTATTTATGAAAAATTTTCATTGGTATTTTCCAAATATCTAGATATACATTCCATGCTTCTTCTCCGCTGCTCCGACCATAAATCTGTTTGTGCCTCATGCCGAAATCAAGAAGTTTCATCGGCCAAGCTGTTACCTCATCAAATCCTCGAAAATATGCTTTCAAATTCTTTTAGAAATTTTCATTGAGCATCGTTTTTTGTTTTTCATTAAAGAACACAAAATCTATGTATTTATCTCATCTGGTCCTCTGTCATTTTCATCATCGCAACACCATCACATCATGCTGATCCATGGCATGTGATATCGAATCATTGTTAAATAAATCGGTGTGAAACTTTCTATTCATTGGAGTTCATAAAATAGTAGTCCAATATAATCATTCAAGATGAAAAATAAATGATAAAGAAAATTAAAAAATAACATTTATAAGGAATTAACCTTCAGCCAATGTTTGTTTCGACCTTGATTTTTTCCCTAGAATGATAAATTAAGAGGAAACCAAATAATCATGAATCAATTCCTAAATTCCTTAAAAAATAACCCATCCCACAATAAGTAAGATTCATTAATCAATCTATTGGATGGTTGACCTGAATTCATTGTAAAAATATAATGGGGAAATAATTCAACCAAAATAACTGTCATACGATGATATGGATTGATCACTAATGAAGAATGATCTTACATCCATGTCGTTGGAGAGATTTCAAAATTCTGTTGCACACTGATCACCGATCTATGACCCGGTTGAAGTTTGTCTAAGAAATATCCTCTTACTCTCCTTCCAATAGAACTCCAATGGAATTAGGGTTATGTGGATAACCCTGAGGGTTTTTCATAACTGGATATTTATATAAAAAAATATTTTCATTTTTCAATGAATAAAAAAAAAATTAAAAATAAGTATTTTATTCATTTTATACCCAGGACGACTATTGACGCTCCTTTCGTCACAGAATCTAAAGATCGGAAAAGGGAATATCTGAGCTCAAAGTGATTCAGCCTTTGAAGAAAACATAAAAAATCAACAAAGGAAGGAAGAAAGGATCAACAGCAACCTCACCGCGCAAGTTATCTAACTGGCGCGCAAGTGTACTTGCGCGGCTACCTTGGTCGCGCAGGTGACTTGCGCGACCTAATTGGTAACCGCCCGGTAACCGCCCGGGGTCTTCTTTTGCCTATAAATAGACCATGTGGGCCCCCCCATTCGAGGGATCTTTTTCCAGAAACTCGGATTGAAGCTCCCGACGCCTAAGTCTCTTCTCAAAGCTTCCGGAACACTTCTAAGATAATTTCTTACCTATAACGGAAGATCTAAAAAGAAGAAGGAAGGCCTAAGTGTTGAAACTTATCAAACACTTGCGCGCCGACTTATTTCCTTCAATATAACTTGCGCGTCCCTTTTCTGGAAGAACCTCAAGAAAATTCTAAAGGGTTTAAAAAAGAGTCGCTCAAGTATTTCAATGTTGGTTGAAAATCGCGCAAGTACACCATGTGCCGCGCAGGTATACCTGGGCGACCAATACTTGCGCGCCCACGGAAGACTTGCGCGCCTTGCAAGACTTGCGCGCCCCTATCATTTTGGGTTCCCATATTGCCCTTTTTTACCCCTCTTAAGCCATTTCACCTTTCCTTTTCAAGATTCAGTCTTCAAGACACTCTTCAAAGCCTTTTATGGCATGATTTCTTGATTTAACTTTCTTATCTGAAAGGAATTCTGTGGAATCACTCTCAAAGTCTAGTGATTTAGATATCCTTATGTCACTAAAATACGGAGAGTTCATTCATTCAACCTCATCCTTTAAGATGAGAGAATCCTAACCTGGGTCTCATTTTCAGGAATAATCCCCAGTTATAAAACCTTTAATCTGGGCATCTTCCTCGGGAGTAAGCCCCAAATTCTTAAAGTTCCCAATCTTGGGCATCCTCCTCAGGAGTAAGCCCCAATAAAAATCTTTAATCTGGGCATATTACTCAGGAGTAAGCCCCAAATTCTTAAAGTTCCCAATCTTGGGCATCCTCCTCAGGAGTAAGACCCAATAAAAACCTTTAATCTGGGCATCTTCCTCAGGAGTAAGCCCCAAATTCTTAAAGTTCCCAATCTTGGGCATCCTTTTCAGGAGTAAGCCCCAATAAAAACCTTTAATCTGGCCATCCTCCTCAGGAGTAAGCCCCAATCAAGTCCTCTAATCTTGGGATCTTTCTTAAGAATAAGACCCAACCTCAAATATGGGCATCCTCCTCAGGAGTAAGCCCCAAATCTTAATCCCTAACCTGGGTCTCCTTTTCAGGAATAAGACTCAGTCATAACCTTGGGCTTCCTTTTCAGGAGTAAGCCCCAAGTCCCTAAACCTAGGTCTCCTTTTTAGGAATAAGACTCAGTCATAACCTTGGGCTTCCTTTTAAAGAATAATCCCCAAGTCCCCTAACTGGGTCTCCTTTTCAGGAATAAGAATCAGTCATAACCTTGGGTCTCCTTTTCAGGAATAAGCCCCAAGTCCCCTTAAATTTCTCTTAACCAGTCATAATTTACCTTTGATTTGGGTTACCTTTTCAGGAGTAAAACCCAATCATAAGTCCCCTCCTAACTTGGGCATCCTCCTTAGGAGTAAGCCCCAAGATTAGAGTATTCAAATCTCCATGAAGCACATATAACTTTATGGACCATGTTCATGGATTTTCTCCCTAAAAGTAAATCCTAAACCTTCATCTATCTGGTTAGTCATCCATACATAAGCCCCAAACAAATTCTTATGATTTCATCTTTCATGGAACAATTGTCTAAATTTTTCCAATACCTCTTGTTTCTCACACCTAGCATGACTCACGTGAGCTTAGAGTGTAAAAGTAATTATGACATTCATCTTTGAGCCATCAATCATAAACATCATACTCCATTTCTCGAACTACGTGGGTTCTGATTCCTTTTCCAAAACAAAGGATACATAGGTAGCCCATTTATGGGTTCGATCCCAACTTTGAAATAATCTCTGTCCTTCTGAATGACGATAAACTTCAAGTGCCCCACTGAGTGGCTTTAAAACCAGCCTGGTCATCATAAATGACCAAGAGACTTTTATATAAATGTTTTGAAGGATACCATTGACCAATAATCTCTAAACAGATATAGATGATTCTCTATTGATGAAGAACCTCAAATACATATAAAAGATTCTCTAAATTTCTTTGCATATTTAATCATTGATTGTTAAAACTGAAGGAAAGCACATTTTATACTTGGTAATGTAATAAGGATTCACGAACATAACTTAAATCTATAAAGAGAGTCCCGGAGTAGACAATAATTCACCTCAAAAAGGTGTGATGAGTCTGACCTCCCATCCTCTCGACCAATGCAAATTCCTAAGCCTCATTAGTCCACAAATTAATGAGCGCCTGCCTTTGGAAAGTAGGTCCAAACGGATGTGGAATCATTGGATGTTTCCGGTTCTACGAAAAAACCCGTTAGAAACCGATCAGAACGTTTGAATCTCCCGTCCAGGAGGTCATCCCCGGATTCCATGCGAAACAAAAATGGTGAACCCGAAGTGAATCCTTAACCAAGTTAAAGTGATGTTCTTCTTATTTGTTAGGCCCCTTGGGCCAACAAAGCAATCATTGACATATGCTCATCCAAAAGATGCAGTGGCCGGATTCATCTTGATTATGTCTGTTACATGGAACAGGCACTCTTTTCTCAAGATCTTCTGCAAAATGGCTTTCCTTAAATTCACCCCTGTGAATACTGCTGCTGTGAACACCTCTACTGTGAGGACTGCTGCTGTGAAAACCAATGCTGCTACTCCTGCTGGAACGTCATCCTCTCTGAGGATGACTTCACCAACTCAGCGTCTTCAACGCTGGGTTTCTAATGCACTGGTTAAGGAGTACCATCGCAATGGTACTATCCCAACTCTGGAGGCCGCTCGTCAAGACCTCCAGGTTAACAACTCTACCTGGTCGTCCGGACAACGACGACCAGCAATCAAGAAGCAGGCGGTGCTGACTACCGTCTCCAACCGTTTCGGGTCGTTATCCCCGGAACGCAATTTCCATTCACTCCCTTACTCTGAGGAAGTGAATGAGCAGGTCCCTCAGGGCCTTAGTTAAAAAAGATAGGAGTCCTTCCCGAGGGATCCCATCAACAATCGCCGCCAGACTCATGCGGTAGTGCGCCCTCAACATGATGAGGGTACCGACTCCAGGCATTCAACTCAGGTTCCTCGAACCCGAGCAGGCAAGATGAACCGCCAGAGACGGAATCCGGTTAACAATAGGCAGGTTGTCATCCCTGCCATCTCCGGAGAAATCCACCAACCTAACTTGGTGGCAAACAATGAGCAGGCATACACACCTATTCGTTTTAATTCCGTTGTCCAGAAGACTCGTCTGGCAGCATCAAGCCTATCCCGCCAGGCAATTCCGGCGGAGTACCATAGGCCGGAACATACACCTGCTTATACATCACCAGTTAGTCAGCAAGCTCGTCTGACTACATATGATGGATCTCTTCAACCGCTTTTGGCGAAGTGTAATCAGCAGGCACATACACCTGCTAATACTAATCAAGCCTACCAACAGTCTCGCTTGGTAGCGCACGGAGAAGTCAGTCAGAAAGTCCCGACGACAAACAGGGGGCAGACTCAACTCTCTGCCTCCACACTTGAGTACTGTCAGGATTCACTGACAAGAAAAGGTGGACAGGAGTAGGCACATACACCTACTCCAAGCCCGGAATGGTCGTATATCCCCTTTCTGGCGGCTGAAGTCACCAAACATATTTTTTCAATGGAGAAAGAGCAGAAGAAAATTCCTGCTCATATTCTGGATGCTTGCCAGGATATCATAACAGCTTCAGCATCATCTCAGGGACAGACACATAATTCTATCCCTAGTAATGGAGTGACACATCAACGATTCACTCCGGAACAGACACACACATCTGTTCCAGTCCAAGAGGGTTATGGGGCATACTCCCCCATATCAAACGGACAACCAAGTCAGGCACATACACCTGATTTGAGTGGAGATCGTCATCCTAACCTGACCATCTTTCCTGATCAGGCCCATACACCTGCTCAGAGTAACCACTTTCATCAACAAGTGGTTTCTAAAGTGAGTAAGAAGGCATCTAAGAAAAAGATCCTCCCAACACAGTCAGGAGATCAAAGGCCAATCTGAAACAAGGCCTTGCTCGATGCTGGAGTTCATGAAGCCCTCAGACATTTATCTGTCGGAATTCAAGTTTCTACTCCCTCGGTTCTCAATAACGAGAACATTAATTCTGAAGGTCTTCAACAGACACTTCCTCATGAAGACTTGCTTCATGAAAATTCGGTCAATCATGAAGTTTCTTCTTCAGATGAGAGCCACAGGAACCCTCTGTGTGGTCAGAAGACCAAGGAACAAGAGATTTCATCTTTTTCTGTAACCCATCATGAAGGTCCTCCTCATGGTGATGAACTTCGCTGCGAAAGTCCTCTCCGCAGTAGTGATTCACGTTGTCTCGAAAATTCTTCAGAAGGAAATGTAGTGACGAGAAAGCCCTCCTATCTCGAGGCACTTGCAAACGTAAAACCAGTCATGTCTGATGCTTTACTATCGGCAGGTGAAACTCTTTCTCCATCAGAAGATAGCCTGGGGTTCAGGTTATTCTCCGAACCATCCCTGGGTCATTCATCTTCCAGCATGAATAGTGATTTCTCTACCAATCTTGTTGAATCCGATGAAGCAACAAGGAAACACCAACTCTGGTCCAAACAAGTAGAAGAATCTTCATTTAATGATAAAGAGGAAATGCTGAACATGAGGAAAAAACTGGAAAAAGTTGAAATACGAGTCATGTTTTGGCCTTTGGCTGACTCCCAGTATGACATTCCAAAGATGTTGACGGATGATGGAATCCATGATATTCATCTCAACATATGGAAAACTCTTTTTCAATTAAAGAAGAAGGTATTATCTTACGATGAATATGAAAATCATCTTAAGATAATATAAGGGCTACAATGTCAGATTGAGTTGGCATCTCTATCAGTCTCTCGGTATCCGAAGGCTGAAAAGCAACAGAGAACCCTTCAACGTTCATGCCTTGGCGCACTAAGAAGATTGCGTCAGTTAATTTCCAATGCTCCATCTGATTTTAATATCAGAGGATGGGATGTTCATGGAGCACTATATTTCACAGTGCTTTCCGTTCAGCAAAGCCCGCCGAAAATGGTCTCATGCAATGTTATTTCCCATGGCCGGCCACAGTCAATGAGCTTTGTTCATAATCCAAAGCTTGCTCAAGAACAAGCTTTAACTAGTTCCTCTCAAAATAAAGTATATAGAGAACAAGTTGTTGAATTGCTCCTACATCAAGCAGGCGAGAATATTGCACAAGCCTCTCGTCTGGAGCAAACACGTCATCAAATGACAGAAGTTTCGGAAATCATCCAACGGTCTGTTGAACCAGGTGATAAAAGTGGATACAGGTTAATGCATCCAGCTAATTTCCGAACTAAGATTCTCAAGATCAAGAGAGATTTTAAGAAGATCTCAGACATAGAATGTCAAGAGACACCCTAGCTTGCCAGACTGGGGACTTCTCTAACCCAACCCTCAGAGTCAACAAATGGGATTCGAGGAGTTGAGCGGAAGCAGCAGGAACATCCCCAGTCCACCGGACTGGGGAATTTTTCAAATCCTCAATCCCTCCCTCAGAGAAAGTCAGTATTCTATCGATTAGGGAATAAGCCTCAAGAGGAACGAAGAGCCAAGCTGTCAGGAGATTCTCTCCAAGTGATGGTTCTCCAAGAAATTCCTGAGGGATCAAGTCAATGGAATGCCATGTCTCATCATGGACATGGAAGGAGACAATATCACAGAAATGCTGATAGAAAGGATTCCATGCAATATGCATCCATTAATGTCATCAATGTCGTTGCTGCTGATTCACCAAATGTGGCTCAATCAGGAGGATCAGACGAAGAGGTTCCTACTCAAGAAGTTGCGCACACAGACCTAAATGAAGAAGGTGTGCGCACACGTAATCAAAGGCTTACCCAAAATCTGGGTATTCCTTCAAATAACCCACTTCCCCCTCTCCGAAAAGGATCCAATAAGGGGAAAGGAAAGAATCAGGTTACTTCTCACCCTTCCTTTGATGTAGGTCAATCGCTCTCATTAGAGCAAAGGTTTGCACAACAGGAGGAAGAAATGAAAGAATTAAGAAGGTTGAATGCAGAACTACTTCAGAGTAGTATTCTTCTTAAGAATTATTAAGTCCGACAGTCGAAGGAAATTTGTTGTAACTACTGAGATGGATCAATAATATCCTCCTTTATCAGTACATCCACAGAGGTCTAATCTTATGGGTCAAATGCAACAACGGTTGGCAGCACTACCATCAGTTACAGCACCAATCACCACGTCTGTCCAAGCTCCATTCATTGCACCTACCCAAAACCAAGTTCAACCTGACATTTCTCAAAAGTTAATAACTACTATTGAGTCATTAACAGCTCGGTTAGAAACTATGGAAGGGAAACGGGCGCAAGTTCAACCTGAAAAGAAAGTTTACCCTGAATGGGTAGATTCAATTTCTCCTCCTTCCAGTTTTGGAAACCCTATTTTCCCTACTTTCAATGGATCAGGCGACCCCGAACAACATTTGACGCATTACGTGTCTTGTTGTGATCCTATGATGGGAACTCCAGAGCAGCAAGAAGCAGTGAAACTCAGATTCTTTGTGCGAACCTTGCAAGGACCAGCTTTTGTCTGGTATACAAGCTTGCAATCCCGATCAGTCATCAGATGGAAGGATCTTCGTCAAAAATTCCTTCTTCAGTTTAGCTCAACTTTGCCAAAAACTGTAACACCCCGAGCTTCCACGATACGCTTCTCATTCAGTAATACAATAGCTTGCATTGTACGCAACTTCGAGTTCTAAAACACCGCGACTAATCAAAGTAGCCGTTATGAATAGTAATACCTTCTTTTTGAAATATTATAAATTTTATATGTCAAAATGGACTTCATTTTTGTATTCGTAATATCGAAATTAGCCTATGTTGAATTTTTGGTATTTTTCTGAGAACTTCTAAAATTTTATAAATAGTGAAAAATACTTAAAACAACTTTTTTAATCAAAATAATTTATAGTGATAAATTATAATATTTGATGGTTTTAAAGTATAATTAGAATATATTTTTACCATTTTATCCAATGGTGGTCATTAGAATTAATTTAACATTGAAATTGGACATAAACAATTGCCAATCTTTTGATATAAATTGTTTCTTAAAAACACGCTATTTGTTGTGACAGCGGGAATTAATTATAAAATTAATTAATGCAACTAATATGTTTGGAATTTTGTAAAATAGACATCATTTTTCAATTCGGAATATCAATTATAGCTTAGGGTGAAATTTTGGCCTTATTCTGAAAAACTTCAATTTTTGATGAATAGTGAAACCACTAAGTGGTTGTTAAATAACTGATTTTTCGTTTAAATGAAATATTACCACTTCTGTGATTTGATTTTCAAAAATCCGACATACATGGTTGTCATTAAGAAGTAAAATGTGGTTCAATGGGATAAAAATAATTTTTTGGTGAATAGTAACTTATTAAGTTCTTAATCGTGATTAGTGGTAATTAGGGTAGTTTAAGGTATAAATAATACTTTAATAATATTAAATGACCTAGACACATGTCCCAACCTCATTGGTTGTGTCATGGCCGACCAAGACAACCCATGGCCTAACTTGGGGACCCCATGGATCCACTTTTGTTGGGAAATAACATAAATTACTTTTTATTTAATGTTAAAGTGAAAATGACACTAACATAAATTGTTTTACTAAAACAATTTTTAAGTGGGGTTATACAAGTCCAAATTTTGATTATAAATAGTCATTGGAAAGCTAAAAAGATTTCCTACATCATAGTAATTTTTTTATAATTTTTAGACATTAAATAAATTAAATTATTTATGACATCATTATGATGCAGCGATGACCTCATTATTTAACGATTTTAAATAAAATGGAAAGATAATATAAAATCTATGAACTAAACATGGACAAAACCAATTGGATGAGTGGATTTCGATGCCTTATCACCTTAAACACGAATTCTATCAATGTGGGACCTTTTAAAACCGAAACACATTTTCAAATAATGTAATGTTCCTTTACTTTCCAAAAGTGCCCCTCCTCTCCTCTTATAAAAGGCCCCCACCTCTACCTCATTTCACACACTCTTCAAGCCATTGGCTCGGCCAACCCCTGCCCATTTGCTCTCTCCACATCCCTCTCCTCATCCTAGAGGATTCCCTTTGGGCAGAATCCTTTCAAAGGAAGCCTTTAGGCTCAACTCAAAAGGAGTTACACTTTTTAAGGTAATTCATTCTCTCATGTTCTTTTGTTTTATTTTGCTTCTCCAACCCCATAAACTCTTTTTATTTACTTCTTTTGTAACAACACCAGTATCTTCAATATACTAGGATGTTGTTATAAGATTTATTTGAGCTACACTTCCACACAACTACATCAAATGGTTAAAGAACATAAGGTTTCCGTGGATGGCGAAATTCTGCCTCCCGAAACGATGATTGTTCAACACTCATTTAACACCTTCAAAGGTGGCCATTATGATGTCACTATTTTTATATATGATATATAATATGTTTATGTTTTCCTTAAGCTTCTGTTTTTTTCATTTTGGGCATACCTTTATGGTTTCCATTATGGGTAAAACACGATATCTTCATTTTAGGAAGCGCGGACTACCGCCCCCTGAAAGTGATTTGATTCGTTAATACCATATGTGGGATGTGTGAAGGATAAAGTTAATGATATTATATATGTTATTATACTGGAATTATAATATACTCTTATATCATTATGATTCCATTCCAGAAAATATGAAATAGAAATGGAAGTAGCGTTCATGCGTACGTACGGCTTACCGTCTCCATGAACGGTGCATTTCATTTCTTACCTCTAAATGTGATGTAATATTATAAATGAATGTATGTACTGGATATATATGACATATATGATATCTACATCATGAATACCATTCTGGATATAATGAACCTTTGACCAAATTAACAACATGTAAGTGTAAGAATCCTATTTTTGACTTAAGAACCAAATACCGACAAAATGAACATTATTAACTTAAATGATTACATGATGTTCATAACATGGTATAAAAGGAATAATGAACTTGGAAAAGACTCATAATAAAGTAGAGATTAACTAAAGTTTATTATTCAGGAGTTTAAAGAACGGTCGGGTCAAGTCGGACACAAGGTAAGGGAACTTCTTAACCCAATTTCTATTCTTTGGGTTAATCTCCTACTTTCAAATTATGTCATGATATTGTTATGTCATATCTTGTATTTGTACTTTCTTTATGTGTAATTATAGTGAATACACATAATAGATATATTTTATTTAAATGATATTTGTAAGGGAACTTCTTAACCCAATTTCTATTCTTTGGGTTAATCTCCTACTTTCAAATTATGTCATGATATTGTTATGTCATATCTTGTATTTGTACTTTCTTTATGTGTAATTATAGTGAATACACATAATAGATATATTTTATTTAAATGATATTTGTAAGGGAACTTCTTAACCCAACTTCCATTCTTTGGGTTAATCTCCTACTTTCAAATTATGTCATGATATTATTATGTCCTATTTTGTATTTTTTTTGTACCTATAGTGAATACACATAATAGATCTATTTTATTTTAAAAATGATCTTTTTAAGGACTTCGTCTCAATCTCCTTTCATTGAGGCATATTTGGTTTTATACACAACTTTCTTTTATACGGTGTATAAACCCCTTTGACTTTTACATTTATTCAAAAGGAATCTTTTTACACGAAGCGTTTTACTAAACGACAAAAAGGGAATGTTTTTCTTTCCGTACTTATGCGGCGACAACGACTTCTCCGCCGCCGTGACCATTATTTGAGTTTCGGCTTCCTCTACAAGCCATCACTTTTTTTAATGAAAAATAAATACAAAGTTTTAACTTACTTTTATTTTGGTATTGAAAATGGTTTTGAAAGCGTTTTTATTATATCAATGTGTTGTATTGATATCTTGTGATTGGAATGTGGAAATGTTATGTTTCCTTTATGCATGTTTTATGTGATATGATTATGTTATGGTTTATGATATGTTTAAACCTATTCATATGAGGAATGTATTGGACTTAATAAGTGACGGGTGGGGCCCGCTATAGCTCCTCGATGCATCGGTAGGTCTCATGAGACAACTAGACGTGGAATTGGCCGAGGCCCTTTCCCAATTTGATTTATGATTATGGCCGAGGCCTTATATCATTTTAGATGTCTTGGCCGAGGCCTTGACAAAATGTTTCAGAATGTCCGGCATTATACATTCCATCATTATGAAAGTGGTTATTGTTATTGCATGTGATTATTCGACCAGTAGAATATCCATGTGAAGAAGTGAATGGCATTATCTCATTTTACTTTTGCCATATTATGTTGAAGTTCATGTTTAAAAGGCTTTTGTTTTATTTATACATTTCATTAATTGTTAATGATTATTTATGAAAGCTTCCGCATTATTGTTATCCTTACTGAGCATTTGAGCTCACCCCTTTCAATGTTTAAAAATTTTCCAGGTTGTGAAGAAGTATTTTATGACTGACTTGCAAGAATAATCAGTGAAGATATGAGTGTGGACTATGAAGACCATGTTATTGTAGTTTGTTTACTTTTTGATGTAATGAAAGACTTATGAATGTATCTAGTGTTTCCAAGGCTACTAAACTAATCGGTCTTTCGAGACTTGATCTTTTGTGATCATGCCAATGTTACGAAGTAATGCACCGACTCTGGGTAGCTGGGGTCGGGGCGTTACAGTTGGTATCAGAGGCAGTTTAGTACTAACCTTGGAAGCTAGATTTAGATAAACTCTGATTAGAGCACATAGCCCGAAGATAGACTTTGAGGATTAGTATAGAAGAACTTCCTAGAATTTTGGTATTATAGAGATGTTATGAGTTTTCCGAGCAATACATCCCTGTCTGGATACGAGCAGGTAGAGGCGGCTCTGGCACAGATGTACCTAGGGGTAAAACCCGAAAACACCGCTTTGAGCTAGACTCGAACGGGAACTGGTGCACGACAACGGGCCTTGCTGCACTCTTGGTTACGACACTCCCGGGGGATATGCTTAAGATAATTCTCATTTTCTTTACAAACCACTATGAACGGTTATGAGTATATACTTTCTCAAATAAAACCTTTTTATGATTATGGATTAAATCCATAAATAGTTCAATTTATGTTAAGTGTTTTATAAGTATGGAATTATGTATTTTGATTCATAAACTAATCTAGTTTATGCCATTGTATAGAAATGGCGCCCAGTAGAAGGAATGTGAACTCCAGCAATACGTATGATCCAAAGAGTAAGAAGTATCGTATCTTTCACGGTATTAAGCCAACATTTCGAAGGGAAATAGTCTCCCATGTGTTATCAACATATGAAGAAATAGTATCATGTGTTAATAAGATAAGTAAAGAATTCTCTGAGTCCTATGCCTTTGAAGCGAAGCAAGAGATGAAAGGGATGGAAGAGAGAATGATGGATAAAGGAATGAGGGGAATGAAGAATTTTCCAATATGTGATAACTGTGGGAAGAAACACCTTGGAATTTGCCTGAAGGGAATGGGAGTTTGTTATAAGTGTAGAGAAAAAGGACACAAAGCGCGTGACTGCAAGGGTAAGAAAATGGTTTCAAATGTACAATGCTTCTTCTGCAAGGATTGGGGACACTACGCAAACCAATGTCCAAATCGTCAGAGTATGCCCCAAATGATGTTATTGGATAATAATCAAGTTATGATACTACCACAGATGAGGAGGAATGATTAGAGTTCTTATGTTGTTATTAAAGAATTTTGTAATTTCAGTATTGTATCAATGATGTACTGGTTATGATAATTATGGAGTATATAAGGATTGTACTGCAGTACTATTTTATCTAGGACTTGAGATTGTGTGGAACCAAGAAAAGTGACTCCACAGTAGGTTAAATTTTTTGGAAAATATATGGTTGAGAGAAAGATAAACCATAATATGGTTCTGATACCGAGATAGTGATTTTGGAATAAGAGATGATTGATTCGGATAAATTATATTGGATATTCTTAACTTCCATGAAACTGATTGGTGATTTGTATACATTTTTGGATAGAAGGAGTATATCTAGTATTCTATAAGGAATAAGGGATCATGGTAATTCGGTATGTTTAAAAAGAATACATGATGAAGGTGTTCACATGTTGTTACATGGAAAAAATGATCTTCATTATGTTTAACTTCCTTATAAAATTTGGACTGTGAGTTGGACAGAAGTATTTTGGATAACTATAAAGGTTGGAATGGATTAAGTTGATCTTTGGATAGTATGGTTTAAGGTTAAAAAATTTATGAAGATTATTTTTGGAATATTATAACACTATAGTTTTAGGAAAAGGACAACCTGCAGGGTGGGGCATAACCCGTCGCGTCGGACACAGCTGCAGGAATCGAACCCACAATCATAGTGCGACAGGCCTTTATTTCCTACCACTAGCCTACAGGAAGTCCCTGGTTATTACAAAATAATTTTACTAATCTAAATGGTATGTGTTAACCTTTGGTACCTTATACAATTAGGATAAATAGAATATTTTTGAGTTCTGTTACCATTTGGAGTAAAAGATGGGTTTGTGGTAAAAATTCATTAATGAATGAAAGTATACATAACAAGTATGTATATTCCCTTACGTTCTTAGTAAATCTCCTAAATAAAATCCTCAACATTATAAAAGGTAACTTAAAACAAAAATGTTGTCGGTTAACTTTTCCAACTAGGGATTCAATGACCGTTTAACCAATCACAAGTTTGTGATTTTCTTGTGGTTAAACTTTCTCCTAATCCTGTTTTCTATAACTCCCCATCAGACCTTGATGGTTTGTTTCTCCTCCATATCCATATTTTCATAGAATCCTATAATGGGCTATATCGGGTGACCTTTGTACTTATCCTGCTTTCTTTTAATGTTATATATTTATTAACCTTATTTTCGATGTGGGTTTTCCTCAAAGGTATTTTCTCTTTTCAACCTTGTATTTTCCAAGAAAAATTTCAAATTGCGAGGACGCAATTTATTGAAGGAGGGGAGAATGTAACACCCCGAGCTTCCACGATACGCTTCTCATTCAGTAATACAATAGCTTGCATTGTACGCAACTTCGAGTTCTAAAACACCGCGACTAATCAAAGTAGCCGTTATGAATAGTAATACCTTCTTTTTGAAATATTATAAATTTTATATGTCAAAATGGACTTCATTTTTGTATTCGTAATATCGAAATTAGCCTATGTTGAATTTTTGGTATTTTTCTGAGAACTTCTAAAATTTTATAAATAGTGAAAAATACTTAAAACAACTTTTTTAATCAAAATAATTTATAGTGATAAATTATAATATTTGATGGTTTTAAAGTATAATTAGAATATATTTTTACCATTTTATCCAATGGTGGTCATTAGAATTAATTTAACATTGAAATTGGACATAAACAATTGCCAATCTTTTGATATAAATTGTTTCTTAAAAACACGCTATTTGTTGTGACAGCGGGAATTAATTATAAAATTAATTAATGCAACTAATATGTTTGGAATTTTGTAAAATAGACATCATTTTTCAATTCGGAATATCAATTATAGCTTAGGGTAAAATTTTGGCCTTATTCTGAAAAACTTCAATTTTTGATGAATAGTGAAACCACTAAGTGGTTGTTAAATAACTGATTTTTCGTTTAAATGAAATATTACCACTTCTGTGATTCGATTTTCAAAAATCCGACATACATGGTTGTCATTAAGAAGTAAAATGTGGTTCAATGGGATAAAAATAATTTTTTGGTGAATAGTAACTTATTAAGTTCTTAATCGCGATTAGTGGTAATTAGGGTAGTTTAAGGTATAAATAATACTTTAATAATATTAAATGACCTAGACACATGTCCCAACCTCATTGGTTGTGTCATGGCCGACCAAGACAAGCCATGGCCTAACTTGGGGACCCCATGGATCCACTTTTGTTGGGAAATAACATAAATTACTTTTTATTTAATGTTAAAGTGAAAATGACACTAACATAAATTGTTTTACTAAAACAATTTTTAAGTGGGGTTATACAAGTCCAAATTTTGATTATAAATAGTAATTGGAAAGCTAAAAAGATTTCCTACATCATAGTATTTTTTTTATAATTTTTAGACATTAAATAAATTAAATTATTTATGACATCATTATGATGCAGCGATGACCTCATTATTTAACGATTTTAAATAAAATGGAAAGATAATATAAAATCTATGAACTAAACATGGCCAAACCAATTGGATGAGTGGATTTCGATGCCTTATCACCTTATCCACGAATTCTATCAATGTGGGACCTTTTAAAACCGAAACACATTTTCAAATAATGTAATGATCCTTTACTTTCCAAAAGTGCCCCTCCTCTCCTCTTATAAAAGGCCCCCACCTCTACCTCATTTCACACACTCTTCAAGCCATTGGCTCGGCCAACCCCTGCCCATTTGCTCTCTCCACATCCCTCTCCTCATCCTAGAGGATTCCCTTTGGGCAGAATCCTTTCAAAGGAAGCCTTTAGGCTCAACTCAAAAGGAGTTACACTTTTTAAGGTAATTCATTCTCTCATGTTCTTTTGTTTTATTTTGCTTCTCCAACCCCATAAACTCTTTTTATTTACTTCTTTTGTAACAACACCAGTATCTTAAATATACTAGGATGTTGTTATAAGATTTATTTGAGCTACACTTCCACACAACTACATCAAATGGTTAAAGAACATAAGGTTTCCGTGGATGGCGAAATTCTGCCTCCCGAAACGATGATTGTTCAACACTCATTTAACACCTTCAAAGGTGGCCATTATGATGTCACTATTTTTATATATGATATATAATATGTTTATGTTTTCCTTAAGCTTCTGTTTTTTTCATTTTGGGCATACCTTTATGGTTTCCATTATGGGTAAAACACGATATCTTCATTTTAGGAAGCGCGGACTACCGCCCCCTGAAAGTGATTTGATTCGTTAATACCATATGTGGGATGTGTGAAGGATAAAGTTAATGATATTATATATGTTATTATACTGGAATTATAATATACTCTTATATCATTATGATTCCATTCCAGAAAATATGAAATAGAAATGGAAGTAGCGTTCATGCGTACGTATGGCTTACCGTCTCCATGAACGGTGCATTTCATTTCTTACCTCTAAATGTGATGTAATATTATAAATGAATGTATGTACTGGATATATATGACATATATGATATCTACATCATGAATACCATTCTGGATATAATGAACCTTTGACCAAATTAACAACATGTAAGTGTAAGAAGCATATTTTTGACTTAAGAACCAAATACCGACAAAATGAACATTATTAACTTAAATGATTACATGATGTTCATAACATGGTATAAAAGGAATAATGAACTTGGAAAAGACTCATAATCAAGTAGAGATTAACTAAAGTTTATTATTCAGGAGTTTAAAGAACGGTCGGGTCAAGTCGGACACAAGGTAAGGGAACTTCTTAACCCAATTTCTATTCTTTGGGTTAATCTCCTACTTTCAAATTATGTCATGATATTGTTATGTCATATCTTGTATTTGTACTTTCTTTATGTGTAATTATAGTGAATACACATAATAGATATATTTTATTTAAATGATATTTGTAAGGGAACTTCTTAACCCAATTTCTATTCTTTGGGTTAATCTCCTACTTTCAAATTATGTCATGATATTGTTATGTCATATCTTGTATTTGTACTTTCTTTATGTGTAATTATAGTGAATACACATAATAGATATATTTTATTTAAATGATATTTGTAAGGGAACTTCTTAACCCAACTTCCATTCTTTGGGTTAATCTCCTACTTTCAAATTATGTCATGATATTATTATGTCCTATTTTGTATTTTTTTTTGTACCTATAGTGAATACACATAATAGATCTATTTTATTTTAAAAATGATCTTTTTAAGGACTTCGTCTCAATCTCCTTTCATTGAGGCATATTTGGTTTTATACACAACTTTCTTTTATACGGTGTATAAACCCCTTTGACTTTTACATTTATTCAAAAGGAATCTTTTTACACGAAGCGTTTTACTAAACGACAAAAAGGGAATGTTTTTCTTTCCGTACTTATGCGGCGACAACGACTTCTCCGCCGCCGTGACCATTATTTGAGTTTCGGCTTCCTCTACAAGCCATCACTTTTTTTAATGAAAAATAAATACAAAGTTTTAACTTACTTTTATTTTGGTATTGAAAATGGTTTTGAAAGCGTTTTTATTATATCAATGTGTTGTATTGATATCTTGTGATTGGAATGTGGAAATGTTATGTTTCCTTTATGCATGTTTTATGTGATATGATTATGTTATGGTTTATGATATGTTTAAACCTATTCATATGAGGAATGTATTGGACTTAATAAGTGACGGGTGGGGCCCGCTATAGCTCCTCGATGCATCGGTAGGTCTCATGAGACAACTAGACGTGGAATTGGCCGAGGCCCTTTCCCAATTTGATTTATGATTATGGCCGAGGCCTTATATCATTTTAGATGTCTTGGCCGAGGCCTTGACAAAATGTTTCAGAATGTCCGGCATTATACATTCCATCATTATGAAAGTGGTTATTGTTATTGCATGTGATTATTCGACCAGTAGAATATCCATGTGAAGAAGTGAATGGCATTATCTCATTTTACTTTTGCCATATTATGTTGAAGTTCATGTTTAAAAGGCTTTTGTTTTATTTATACATTTCCTTAATTGTTAATGATTATTTATGAAAGCTTCCGCATTATTGTTATCCTTACTGAGCATTTGAGCTCACCCCTTTCAATGTTTAAAAATTTTCCAGGTTGTGAAGAAGTATTTTATGACTGACTTGCAAGAATAATCAGTGAAGATATGAGTGTGGACTATGAAGACCATGTTATTGTAGTTTGTTTACTTTTTGATGTAATGAAAGACTTATGAATGTATCTAGTGTTTCCAAGGCTACTAAACTAATCGGTCTTTCGAGACTTGATCTTTTGTGATCATGCCAATGTTACGAAGTAATGCACCGACTCTGGGTAGCTGGGGTCGGGGCGTTACAAAAACGACAGTTTTCGATCTTACAAACTTCAATCAAAGGGATAATGAAAGAGTCTCTGATTTCATTGCTCGTTGGAAGGGATTAACGTATTCCTTGAGTTTAGCACTCCCTCATGAGGAATTATTTCCAATCTGTGTGGCAAATTTGCGTGATTAATTACACACGCCATTGATCCCTGTGAAATACACAGGAGGGTTTTGAGACCTTACTTCAATCGCTCAACAGATTGAAGATTCCCTTATACAGGCTAATGTTAAATCTCGTGTAATTCTATCAGCTCCAGGAAGAAGAATGGGTAAAGCAGAAACTGCTACAGTTATGCTTAAACAAGCACCTGTACCTATTTCTACTTCAAAACCTTCATCTTCTAGAAGGGCTCCACCTCCAGAACGCCAACAACAAAGGCTATTTCGTCGAAATGATCAAAAAGATCAACGACGAAAACAATTTGAGGATATGAAGAGTAAAACATACTCTTTCCGAAGTGATCAAGTTCCTGGTTACTTCATTTCAACTCTGGAAAATAATTTGGGTCAATTACCAGTGCCCAAGAGGCCAAACATGGAAGGAGATGAAGACCGTCCCAATTATTGTCCCTTTCATCAAATGTTGGGGCATCCCATCCAGGAGTGTTTTGTCTTTAAAGACCTCCTGCAAAAGATGGTCGACTTGGGACAAGTCAAATTGAAGGGTTCTTCAGCTCATGTAGCATGTATTACCGCTACAGATCTAGAGGAAGGAGGCGAGTGGCAGGAAGTCAAAAGCAAAACTGCGAAAAAATATGATGATTTGATGGTCAGAAAGACAATCAATCGGACCCATTCCATTTTGCGAACACAATTGAAGAAGCCAATTGTGTCTCCTAAAAAAGCTGAAGTAAATCCTCCATCAAAAGACAAATCCTCAAAAGGGCAGTGCAATTCAAAAAAGAAAGAGGAATCAGGAGAAGATGAGTATGTATCAAAGCCTAAATTGTATTTGACTCTGGCAGATTTCATGCCATCTACTTCGAAGCCACGGGCACCGTCCCACCAAACGGCACAGCCTAAACAGGTTAACCAGGCCGAGTCTTTATCAGACGAAGAGTTAATCTTTGGTTCTGTTAATATGATTCAATTAACAGATTCATATTCCAGTCTTGATGAGCCTGAATTCCCTGTATCAAATAAGGGAACCCGAGGATGTTCTAGAGGTTCAGTATATAGGGGAAGACGTGGATCTTTCCGAATCCACTACTCTAATTCTACCCCTGCTAGCACTGTATATGCAGCAGAAACTCGTGATAGAGCCCTTCAGTGAGTTCAAAAAGAACAAGCAAGTTCTTCTGCCAATGGCCAACTTAGCTTCGGCACAGTTATTTTGGAAGACCGATTAAAGGTTCCATATTCTTTATCTCAGCAAGTAAAAGGATCTAATCAGTCTAATCTTCCAAAACCAAGGATGTTGCCAACTTCAATACAAGATGCATCAATTTCCAAAGCATTTGCTTCCAAGGTACCTACTAAACCGCATATTCCTATTGGGAAACACAGACCTCTAGATCAAAAGTATGATATATTGAAACACTTGGCCCAAGTACCAGCCAAGTTATCAATTTTGGATGCTTTGAATCTGTCAAAATATCTTCGGGAAGCACTCATCGAAGTTTTGTCAAGTCCTCAGGAGTTTGAAGCTGAAATTGCTGCAGCTGAAATCTATCACATAGAGAATAATCCTGCAGAATGCCATGCAGTGATATCTTTTACTGATAAAGATGAAGATTATGTTTTGCATGGGCACATAAAACCTTTGTACTTATCTAGACAAGTCAGTGGTATAGATGTTCGAAGAGCTTTCATTGACAATGGTTCAGGAGTCAACTTCATGCCCATTCACACACTTCGTCGATTGGGCCTCACAGAATCTGATTTATCTCCTTCTACCATGATGTTGCAAGGATATGATAAAAATGAACAAGAACGACTGGGAGAAGTTACACTCAGAACTCAATTTGTAGATCTTGTTTCCAATTCGGATTTCATGATTGTTGATCAAGACTCAGCTTTCAATATCTTGTTTGGAAGACCCTGGCTACATCAGCATGTAGCTATTCCGTCATCATACCATCAATGTCTCAAATACTGTTTCGATGGTCAAGTTGGAACATTGTATGGTGATAAGGCCCCGTTCAAGACATGTGAGTCTCAATACATTGAGGCGGAATTTTATCACATGAAGGGAAGAGAAAAATATACAATGAAGGAAATTACCAAAGTTAATGCTCCATATGGTTTGGAAAAAATTCCAATAAATCCATTTTTACATGTGAGTACAGATTATGTGTTACCTATCAGTCAAATTGACAAAATAGGCCCAAATCAAAATACTCTTATGGAAAGATCCATAATGTCAATTACGGCAATCGAGCCAGACATCATGGGAGAAATTGGTAACTTACCAAGCAGTGATGAAAGCATAAGTGGTGACGTTTTCATTTCGTCTGCTGAAATCCAACAAGTCTATACTTCACTAATAAGGCCAGAAGAAGTTATAGCAACACCAGAGGTGAATATTGATGTCGATTCTCAATCCATCATCTCCTCTTTATTTCCCAAATAAGACCCTTTATCATCAATAGGGTCGGAAATGGAAGCTTATTCTTCAAAATGTGAAAATTTTGACATCTCTTATGATCATGAGAATTTCGTTTTTTCATCTACTTTGCAAGTAGAAACGGAAGAAATAACACATGATGAAGAGGAAGAGGAAGATCTTAGGGATGCTCCTCCAACATTTGAAGAGGGTATCTCTACCACTGTGGATGAACTCAGAGAAGTAAATCTGGGTACAGAGAAAGATCCACGCCCCACTTTAATTAGTGCGGCCATGACCCTTGAAGAGCAAGAGATGTATATTTCTTTTCTAAAGCAAAATAAAGATATTTTTGCTTGGAATTATACAGAGATGCCTGGTCTTGATCCTGATGTTTCCACCCATCATTTGGGTTTGCCAAAAGAACATCGAGGATTCAAGCAAGCCGCAAGAAGAACACACCCAACCTATGCTTCCAAAATCGAGGCTGAAGTGGATAAGCTTATCAAAGCTAACTTTGTCAGAGAAGTTCAATATCCCAAGTGGTTGGCTAATATTGTCCATGTAAAGAAGAAGAACAGACAAATTAGGGTTTGCATCGATTTCAGAGATCTTAATCGGTATTGTCCTAAAGATGATTTCCCAGTTCCGATTACAGAACTCTTAATTGATGTGACGGCTGGCTATGAAGTACTTTCTTTCATGGATGGATATTCTGGATATAATCAGATCCGAATGGCCCCAGAAGATGAGGAATATACAGCCTTCAGAGCTCCTCAATGTGTGTTTCGTTACCGGGTGATGCCCTTTGGTTTAAAGAATGCAGGTGCAACATATCAACGCGCCATGCATCGTATCTTCAAACCTCTTTTAGGGAAATTTGTTGAATGCTACGTAGATGATTTGGTGGTTAAATCCAAACAACGTTTTGATCACTTGGCTGATTTGGAAGTCGTATTCCACAAGCTTCGACAACATAAATTGAAGATGAACCCCTTAAAATGTGCTTTTGGGGTAACCTCAGGAAAATTCCTCGGCTTTGTTGTACGCCATCGTGGTATTGAAGTCGATCCTGAGAAGACCAAATCAATCCTTGGTATGTCACCTCCTCATAATTTAAAAGAATTAAGAGGACTTCAAGGACACTTAGCCTATATTCGGCGTTGCATCGCCAATTTGGCAGGCAAAAGTTTACCCTTTACCAAATTATTGAAGAAAGGAGTCACTTACCAGTGGACTGAAGAATGTCAAGAAGCATTTGATGTTCTCAAGAAATACCTCTTGAGTCTACCAGTACTCATGCCACCTGTTGAGGGTAGACCTCTTATCCTCTACGTGACAGCTTTAGAGTGATCATTGGGTGCCTTTCTCGCTCAAAATAATGATGCTGGGAATGAAAATAGTCTCTACTATCTCAGTAGAACTATGCTTGAAGCAGAAACCCGGTATTCAAGTATTGAAAAGTGCTGCCTAGCATTAATATTTGCAGTTCAGAAACAGAGACACTACCTGCAACATCATGAGGATCAATTGGTATCTCGTAATAATCCGCTCAAATTCATTCTTAGTCGTCCAATGCTTACAGGATGTCTGGCAAGGTGGGCGGTTATTCTACAGCAGTTCGACATTCATTATGTGTCTCAAAAGGCAATTAAGGGCCTAGCTCTGGCTGATTTCCTAGCTGAACATCCTTCAGTAGAAGACACGTATTCAGATATCGAACTCCCTGATGAGGAAGTTTTCTCTATTCAAGAGAGTCCTCAAACATGGGAAATGTATTTTGATGGTGCTTCTAGAAGTCCAACAGGGAAGAAAATGGAAAATCCTAAATTCAACAATGTTGGTTTAGGAATTGTGCTCATTTCTCCAGATAAGGCAGTGTTACCTTATTCCTTTTTATTGTGGGAAGGTGGTACCAATAATGAAGCTGAATACCAAGCTCTCATTACAGGCTTGGAGTTAGCGCTTCAAGCACAAGTGAATCACTTAAAGGTGAAAGGTGATTCAGACCTGGTAATCAAACAAGTCAATGGGGATTATGCCATCAGAAAAGAAGAATTAATCCCTTTGTATGATTACGTCAGAGAGTTAATGTCGGAATTCCCTTCAGAACCGACATTTTCTTATGTCCCAAGATCACAAAATGCTCAAGCTGATGCACTGGCTAATATAGCCACAACTTTAGCAGATCCAAATCGGGACGAGACAACCATCTATATTGCCCACCGTCGTGCAATTTCACCTTATGTTCAAGTTAGAACAGAGGAAATTAATGAAATTAGTCCCATTCCTGAACCGTATGGTCATACTACAGGATTGATGTCACCTATCAGGGAATACCTTCAAAATGGAACACTTCCACCTGATAGAGCTGAGAAAGAACAAATTCGGCGACGTGTGGTCAATTTTACTCTTTATGATGGCCCAAACCACCTCGAGAAAATTCTCTACAAACGTGGTTTTGATGGATTTCTCTTCAGATGTATTGATGGTGAAGAGACAATGGCTGTCATAAAAGAAGTGCATGCAGGAGTCTCTGGTGCCCACCAGTCTGGACATAGACTATCTGATCAAATTCGAAGGCTTGGATACTTCTGGCCTTCAATGATACAAGATTGTGTTAATTTCACAAAGAAGTGTCATTCATGCCATGTATATTCCAACTTCATTCATCAACCTCCAGAGTTTCTTCATACAGCTCAATACTCATGGCCATTTTCCACATGGGGAATGGATGTGGTGGGACCTTACCCTTCAGCTTCGGCCAAGCAGTTTAAGTACATTCTTACTGCTACTGATTTCTTTTCCAAATGGGCAGAGGCAGTACCTCTCAAAGAAGTAAGTTCTAAATGCATTGTTAGCTTCATCAAGTCTAACATCATTACTAGATTTGGTGTCCCTCATACCATATTGACGGACAACGGCACCAACTTCTATTCTTCTGAGGTAAAGAAATTGTATCAAGAATACAACATTAAGTCCAACCATTCATCTCGATATCATGCAGCGGCTAATGGCCAGATAGAGGCCTTCAACAAGACTCTTTCAAATATACTGCAAAAGATGGTGGATAAATATAAGAGTTCATGGCCTGATAAACTCTTTCATGCTTTATGGGCTTATCGGACTACCACTCGCAATGCAACGCGGTCTACTCCATGTTCATTGGTATATGGAACAGAAGCAGTCTTGCCAATTGAAGTTAAATTGCCCTCACTCAGAATAGCCATTTGTGATCAGTTATCAACAGATGAGCAATCCCAAAAGCGGTTGAATGAATTAGAACAGTTAGATGAGAAAAGATTGTTCACTTTGCACCACCTGGAAATCTATCAGAATCGGATAACACAAGCTTTTAACAAAAAAGTTAGTCTTCGTTCATTCATTCAGGGAGAATTGGTATTGGTTCTCAGAGCACCAATGATACCAGGAAAGAAGCCTCCCAAGCTTGAACCAAAATGGGAAGGACCTTATTCAATACATAAGGTCTACTCCAATGGAGCGTATTCTCTGATATCAATGGATGGAGAACACATCACGACTCCAACTAATGTCAGATTTCTGAAGAAGTATTTTGAATAAACACAAAATATTGTTCCCATATCCAAAACAATCACATAAGATCCTATATTTTGTCCTACATGACATTAAACTGTTATTATGTCCTATCTACATGACATTAAACTGTACAGAAAATCCTTGATAGGTCCTACATGACATTAAACTGTATTTTGTCCCTACTACATGACACTAAACTGTGCATCACCAATAGTCCTAACTGCAAGACTTTAAACTGCATAGTCCCTTCATGATATGTCCAAGATGACATTAAACTATATTTTGTCCTACATGACATTAAACTGTTATTATGTCTTATCTACATGACATTAAACTGTACAGAAGATCCTATATTTTGTCTGAGATGACATTAAACTATATTGTGTCCTAGCAACATGACATTAAACTGTGTGGCACTTCCAACGTCCAGCATGACGATAAACTGTAAAAAGTCCCCAGAACTGATATCCTCATATTGGTTCAACTTAGTCCTAGCTACATGACTTTAAACTGTAAAGCACCAGTTCGTCCTTGCTATATGACGTTAAACTATACAGCAATGCTCTAGTATGACTTTAAACTGCAACTTCGTCCCACATGACATTAAACTGTGAAAAAGTTCCCTAAACCGTCCAGCATGACCTTAAACTGCATAATCCCTGGTCCATGTATATGACCATAAACTATTTGCAAATCCCTTATGTCCAGCAAGACGTTAAACTGTGACATCCTAAACTACATGACACTAAACTATATAAAAGTCCCTCACGTCTGGAAAGACGTTAAACTATATAATCATCAAAGGTCCAGCATGACATTAAACTGCACCATCCACGGTCCATCCATATGACCTTAAACTATTCTCACTTTCGTCTGACATGATGTTAAAATGGTACACTCTTTTGTCCTTACGACATGACATTAAACTGCACAGTCCCCCTTTCGTCCAATATGACGTTAAACTATTTTATCCCCATCGTCCTAACTACATGACGCTAAACTGTACAGAAAATCCTTGATAGGTCCTACATGACATTAAACTGTATTTTGTCCCTTCTACATGACACTAAACTGTGCAGTACCAATAGTCCTAACTGCAAGACTTCAAACTGCATAGTCCCTTTTTTTATGTCCTACATGACATTAAACTGTGCATCGTTAAGGTTGTTATTACCTCTTGTTTCTCACACCGAGTATGACTCACGTGAGCTTAGAGCGAACATCAACCATAACACTCTCTCTGGGCCGCTAACCATGTGTAAGTCCTAACAACATTTATTAGATCGTTGTCCCCAAGAACAACTTGATCATTAATTCATTCTTTAATTTAACTACACGAACTTTGATCCTTTCCCTCCAGGCTTGGTATGTAGGCAACCTCCCATGGTTCAATCCCAAAAACAATCTCTTCACATCGGTTCACCACCATCTCATATGATGATGATTTGTGAAACCTCCCCTGGAATCAATATCTTTACATTGATTCACTTTCATCCTTGTTATATAACGTTAAACTATACAACACTTTGTCAGGTATGACAATAAACAACAATATTCTTTGATTTCCTCATTTGAGAGAGAACTATTATTGACATTGATTTTTCAATCATGGTTTTCATTTTCAAAAGACTACGTGCATACATGGTAATGCATGAACTTTTTATCTTAGGTTAAACCATCATTGCACTAAAGTCCCCTTTCACCCTTCACATGTACAAACCAAATTTGTACAAAGGGTAGTTCTAGAACTACATGGACTTGATTCCCATCCTTATGGGATACGTAGGAAAATTTGAGTGTCCCTCGAATCCAGTCCCAAGTCTTTTGGGCCTAACCCTAAATTTCACTTTCAGTCCCTTGGCTGAAAAGTCCTCATGAAAACACACACTGTGTATTCATTATTATGGTCTGAATTCAATGACCCTAAACTAAGATCACTCATACTTTCGTCCTGCACGACGCTAAACTGCATTTCAAGAACTATGTATGGCTTGATTCTCATTCTTATGAGATACGTAGTGAAGTCCAAGTTTCAATTCAGGACCCAGCCACAACATGATTATGGTTTTCATTGACCTATGTATCTCTATATACATTGGACAATACCCATCTTTATGTGTTATAATCCTAACCTTAAATATTTTCAGATCTTCATAACCCTTTTCATGACTTCTAGTCACAAAAATGTCAACCTTCTGGGAATTCATTTGCCTGACTATGCAGCACGTGCCCATAGGTGGCCTTGCATAAACAGTCCACATAACAGACTTGTCAGCCAAAAGATACTATTCATTTGACCATGCAGCCAATGCCCATAGGTGGCCCTGCATATTTCAACCCCCTAACGGGTTTTGTTAAATAATAGTAACTTCATTCTTGGGAAGAATGCCTCTTTTGTCCTTATTTGTCTTAAACGATAGTATGAAGGGATCCGCAAAAATAGCCATCCTTAACATATTTGTCCCATATCCTTTTTCATGATCTGAAAGTATTCAAGTCTACGGTTTATTCTTCTTCCCTACGTTTGGGTCAGACCATCGTAGGAGTGATATTCATCCAGTTCTTCGATATTCTTGTTCGGAAATATCTTCTCCATATTCAAGTACCCCTATCCATACAACAAACTCTATACTTTAGAAAATTTGAATCTCCATAAACTTTCACTGGCTTTTAGCACTAGGAAAGTAAATTTCTGGGAGTTCTTTTGCCTGACTATGTAGCACGTGCCCATAGGTGGCCTTGCATAAACAGTCCACATAACAGACTTGTCAGCCAAAAGATGCTATTTATTTGACCATGCGGCCAATACCCATAGGTGGCCCTGCATATTTCAACCCCCTAACGGGTTTTGTTAAATAATAGTAACTTCATTCTTGGAAACTACTTCTTCTAATGCCTTTTAGTTATTTTTCATATCAATCCTCAGATTCAAATATTCTTAAGCCATAATTTAAATTTTTTCCCTCATACTTGAGTATGGTAATATGTTTTCAGATAAATTGTCAAGGAATTGAATCCATTTTTAATCCATTTTTGGTCAAATCTATTTCGACCTTAAACATTAGCCCCTTTATGTCCGGCGTGCATGACTTTAAACTGCCCACACAAAAGACAAAGGAACTCTGAATAAAAGTCAAGTTCCAGCTCACTAAATATACATTTTTTGTATGATTTAGGTAATATTGAGCAGTTAAAAGGTTCAAAGTTTGTAGGATTATTTGTAATAATCCTAGTAAAAATCAAACTATGCTTACTAGGCCCATTGGCTTAAGTAAATTTGAAGCAGGTAATGAAAGAATGCAGGTACAAATGATTGAAGATGAAAGTGTTTTTCATTGATACACAGGAGATAGAAAGACATCCACAGACTGGAGTCTCTTCTCTTTTTCAAGAATTACAGAAGTTTGTCAACATAAGTCAACATTTAATGTATAGCATCCTGAGCCTTATCAGCAGTTACTTGAACCACGTGCACTTGACCAGCTTCACTCTTTTCAGCTTGCTGAAATGCCTTCTTAGCATCTGTGATGGCTTTCATGCCATTCATATGAGTTTCATCCAAAGATTTATTAAGTTGATCAAGTTCCCCAGTAACAGCATCTAACTGTTGCTGGAGTTGCACCTGCTGGACGACCTTTTCTTTGATTTTTTGCTTCAGATCCTTCATCTTGACAGCATAATCAGCTTCAGCCTGGGATATCGCAGCCTCAAATTCTCCTACGTTGACTGACAATTTCACTCTGGTCAAATCTTCGCAACTTTTCTGCACTTGCTCCCTCCTGAAAATGATCTGTTTCACCGCAGCATGGATCTTTTCATACCCAAAACCACCAAGTCCCAGTATAACAAATTGGGATGACAATCGAGAAATTTTTTATGGTAGCTCTTCTAAAGGCACCCCAGATATGATGTTCCATATGTTATTCCATGCCTTACGTCGTGAAAAGCTGAATGCTTTAAGCATATCTGGATCTGATTCAATATCATCGTCAGAAGGGGTTCCCGTTGGGGCAGAGGCTGAGGCCTCATCTTCAGATCTAGTCATTGCAGTTGATAGTCCTGTATGATTAATTGAAAGGTTTAGTCAGCTTCAAAGGATAACAAAAGAATAGATTGTCTTGCGAATAAAGTACAATCACAAATATTGTTATCCCTTACCCAATGGTGGCTCAGCAACCTGAGAAGACTTATCCCCATCTTTCCCGGTTTCAACAGGATTTTCAAGATGGGTCTCAGGAGAGTTTATTTGATTTAGCTCTACTTGAGCTAATGTTTCTGCAATGATAGGGTTGACATCAGTGTTCAAAACCTCTTCGGGTATTGGAAGTTCAGCGGCTTCTACGGAATAAACTGCATATTATTTTCCATCATGGTTAGAAGTATATTTTTTTAAAAAAAAATTGGGCGAAGGGTAGCACTCATGCCCAAGGTCTTCTAAATCATATGACAACTTAGCATGATCATAAAATTCTTCAAAAGTCATTCCTTGATTCATCATTTCATCCAATGATACTTCAGAATCATGGTTAGTCTCACCAGTGGAAGCATTTGCTACGTCTTCTTGCCGACTTATGTCCTGCAACCCCTGACCCTGGACAACATCTTCAGTAGTAGGAGGGATACTGGGAATGGATGGTAGCTCTTCTCCAGGAGCAACCAAGTCAGCCTGGGTCTGTGATTGTTCTACAGCACCTTCCACGACCTTTGAAGGAGGGTCAGTCCCTTCCCTCAAGGGGGAAATTGAAGAAGCCCCTGCAATCCTCAGAAATATGAGTAACCATATGATTATGGGTATAAACTCATGATTGTTCGAAGGACTTACCACTGCTAATGAAACGTTTAGCTATGGATTTCCTCCTTCGTTGCCTTGGCTTCTTTTGTTTTTTCGGAGTATCAGTAGTCTCCCTTATTGGCACTTGGAATGGCGAATGAAAGGCTATGTCCAGTGCCTCATTCATGGCCTTCTGGCCTGGAGATATCTCGCCTACTTCACGAGGAGAATCAGCAGCAGCCCCGATAGCAGTACCACCAGGGCTATATTGTGGCGATGGAACCTCGGTTCCTTTATTTGCAAGCTGCATGATGAAGAAAATAACTTCCTTAAGTAACGAAGCTTCAACTGAAATCAAGTTGCAAAGAAAATAAGGAAAGAAAACATACATCTTCAGGAGCCACGTACTCTTTCCATTCCTCATATCCAGAACCACCAGCCCCCTCAGTGGTGCCACGATCAATCATTTCCTTCACCCGCCTGGTGATAGGAACCGAATTATCAGTGGCATTTATGAGCATTTCCAGCTCTCTGATGTAAGCTCGCACTTCATTGGGGTTATCTCCGTATTGAAGGTTTTTAGAATCTACAAGATTTCCTATTCCAGGAAATTGTAGGCCCTCACACAAATCCAGCCAGGCGGTCTCAGTATCACAGTATAAGCTCTGCCATAGCTGAACAGCCTCTGGTCTTAGATATAAAGGCTGTGAGGAAGGTCCTACAATTTTTGATTTTAATCTCTTCCCAACTCCTGCAACTACAAATAGAGAATAAGAATGTAAGACTTATTACTTTATAAAGTAGCAGTGATTGAAATTTCTACAATGAAATAACTCACCAGGAGTTGATGGAGTGGGTATTTTAACTCTGGCCGGAGGATTATATCGGGCACGAAACCGCTTTGCTGCCGGTTGTGCCTCATCATCCCCATCGTGATAGTTCGATGAATCAGTTCTAGAAGAGGAGTCTGTTGAACCTATTTCAGGTGGAGAAGCGTCACCTTCATGAGGAAGGGTTTCTTTCTCTACAGTCCTCTTCCTCTTTCCCACTTGATATACTGAGTGATTCAATATCCCTTTAGGGTATGATGCTATCCAGTGTTCGACATAAAATGTAGTCAGATAATGTGCCGCTTTTTCAACTGGTAGATCAAATATTGCCCCAGTCTTCTCTCTTGATGTCAGCAACCATAGTTGTCGAGCAACCATCGGATGTTGCTCTAACCTGACATGTACTAGAGGGGATACAACAATCTGTTGCGAACATTTGAATTGGCGTGCAAATATATATGGAGCATAGGCCTCACATATGATTTCTCCATCAATCCTGGCTACTAACACGCCATCCCTGCAAGCTAGCATGTATGACCTCAAATCCAAATGGGATGTCCCATCATCAACAAACCGCCCAGATGGCGGACTTCCATAAGGAAAGAAGTTGAATTCCTTATACATGCTTAGTCTTACATTCATGTCATAACCATTAACATATAATTGAGAAATTCCAGAGAATGCTTGCACTGACGGTCTGAAAGAGCTTCCAGGAATTTGTAATCCATTTTGTACATTGTAAGTCCTGAAGTGAGTGGCGATCCATCCCCACAAAACCTGGAATGTTCCCACTATTCTTAAAGGAGATTTAACATGGAAGACGTGAAGTAAACTCCTTTGAATCTTTGCTAAAATGGGGGTAGCTAACCCAACCCTTTTTCCCTCAGCCAACTTGGCCGCAATGACGAAGGTCCCTGGCCTAACGCCTCCCTTCAAATCCCTGACCGGCAAGAGATAAACACTGAGCCACATTGCCAAGAAACCTGCGAGACGAGTTTTCTTTGGAATTCTTTGATTCACTTCATATCCCCATTTTTCAAACTCTCCTGCTTCTAGAGTTGGCCAGAATGTGCCAGGAGCTCCTCTCTTCTCAGGTTTTGGACAAGTGGTAGGACGTTTGGGCCGGGTATCCTTGGATTTCTTTTTATTGGATCCTTTTTCTTTTGGCTCCATCCCTTTCTTCTCAGTAAGAAACTCATTCATCCATTCTTCCGGATGGATATATTTTCTAAAATGAGTTAATGAGGTCTCTGAACTCTTGAGCTTGTGAAAGATTTTAAATAATTCTCGAGCCAAAGCAGGAGTATTCTCTGGATCATTCCAAGTCACCTTTGGAGGAATGAATTCATCATACATATCACCCAAGATTGGAGCTCCTGAAATCTTGTGGACATCCCACAAACTGATACCTACTTCTCCATGAGTCAAATGGAAAGAATTAGTCGCTGGGATCCAGTGGCTGAGTATCTCTGGCACAAAGTTATCATGTCTGTAAATATATGTTTGCCCAACCCAAACAACCTCATATATTGCAGCTCTCTTCAGATCCTCAATAAACTCTGCGCAAGTCTGTCGCACCCAGTATGCCCACATCCAAGTTGGCTTCACACCTCCCCCAGGACGGAAATCCCACCTTTTCTTCCAGCCTTTGGATTGATCCATCTGAGCATTTCGGAAGATTGAAGGATGACAATGTGGTTGAAGCTCAGGTGTATGTTTTTTCAGATCTGGTGTGCAAGGGCTATGATGCATCACATAAGCCTTCTCCACTGTTCCAGCAGTTTGAAATACTCCTCCACCTGAGATATTTGCTGAAGAAACATTGGTATAATTCTGAAACCACAAAAATGGAAGATAATTCTTTACTTCTGGAATAATGACTTCTTGCAGATGACCATGACCATACAAAGGTAGATAAGTGCATTGAGGAAAGTTGCGATGATATTTCTTCAGATACATAGCCAAATCTGGAAGAGTACTATCTTTGACAGTATAGTAATCAGGGCCAATGATATCCATCATATCATCTATCCGCTTTCTAGCCAGTTCATCAATTAATCCAGGTCTAAGAGACATTGAATCTGTATAGGAGTTGAATAAATTAAACTCTTAAATGGATTTATTTTTTTTCATAAATTTTTTGAATGAATTTGGAAAAAATGGCTAAGGAATTAAGGCGTGCAAGTATGGAGATGTCGCGCAAGTGATGCATGTGCCGCACAAGTTTCTGTCGCGCAAGTATTACCGCGCGAGCCCTATTACCTTGAGAGTAGCACGGCAGCGAGGAAACAGTGAAAAAAAGAGACTTGCGCGGCGAGGAAGACTTGCGCGGCGAGAGCTCGAGAAATACGGAAATCCAGATGCATATACGGAGGTGAGGCCATGTATTTATAGGCCAGGAAGCCTACCTGCGTGCCGCACCCAGAGCGCCTAAGGCCTGTGCGATGCAAACTTGCGCGCCGCCCTCTGTACACTACAGACTTACGCACCTCCCTTTTCCTTTGGAGGGATTTGATTTCCTCAGAGTCAAATCCTCATTTCTCTCCGGATCCAACTCTAAGGGGGGGCTTTTGTTGACGCTCCTTTCGTCACAGAATCTAAAGATCGGAAAAGGGAATATCTGAGCTCAAAGTGATTCAGCCTTTGAAGAAAACATAAAAAATCAACAAAGGAAGGAAGAAAGGATCAACAGCAACCTCACCGCGCAAGTTATCTAACTGGCGCGCAAGTGTACTTGCGCGGCTACCTTGGTCGCGCAGCTGGCTTGCGCGACCTAATTGGTAACCGCCCGGTAACCGCCCGGGGTCTTCTTTTGCCTATAAATAGACCCTGTGGGCCCCCCATTCGAGGGATCTTTTTCCAGAAACTCGGATTGAAGCTCTCGACGCCCAAGTCTCTTCTCAAAGCTTCCGGAACACTTCTAAGGTAATTTCTTACCTAGAACGGAAGATCTAAAGAGAAGAAGGAAGGCCTAAGTGTTGAAACATATCAAACACTTGCGCGCCGACTTATTTCCTTCAATATAACTTGTGCGTCCCTTTTCTGGAAGAACCTCAAGAAAATTCTAAAGGGTTTAAAAAAGAGTCGCTCAAGTATTTCAATGCTGGTTGAAAATCGCGCAAGTACACCATGTGCCGCGCAGGTATACCTGCGCGACAAATACTTGCGCGCCCATGGAAGACTTGCGCGCCTTGCAAGACTTGCGCACCCCTATCTTTTTGGGTGCCCATCTTTCCCTTTTTTACCCCTCTTAAGCCATTTCACCTTTCCTTTTCAAGATTCAGTCTTCAAGACACTCTTCAAAGCCATTTATGGCATGATTTCTTGATTTGACTTTCTTATCTGAAAGGAATCCTGTGAAATCTCTCTCAAAGTCTAGTGATTTAAATATCCTTATGTCACTAAAATACGGAGAGTTCATTCATTCAACCTCATCCTTTAAGATGAGAGAATCCTAACCTGGGTCTCCTTTTCAGGAATAATCCCCAGTTATAAAACCTTTAATCTGGGCATCTTCCTCAGGAGTAAGCCCCAAATTCTTAAAGTTCCCAATCTTGGGCATCCTCCTCAGGAGTAAGCCCCAATCAAAACCTTTAATCTGGGCATCTTCCTCAAGAGTAAGCCCCAAATTCTTAAAGTTCCCAATCTTGGGCATCCTCCTCAGGAGTAGGCCCCAATCAAAACCTTTAATCTGGGCATCTTCCTCAAGAGTAAGCCCCAAATTCTTAAAGTTCCCAATCTTGGGCATCCTTTTCAGGAGTAAGCCCCAATCAAAACCTTTAATCTGGGCATCCTCCTCAGGAGTAATCCCCAATCAAGTCCTCTAATCTTGGGAATCTTTCTTAAGAATAAGCCCCAACCTCAAATATGGGCATCCTCCTCAGGAGTAAGCCCCAAACCTTAATCGCTAACCTGGGTCTCCTTTTCAGGAATAAGACTCAGTCATAACCTTGGGATTCTTTTTCAGGAGTAAGCCCCAAGTCCCTTAACCTGGGTCTCCTTTTCAGGATTAAGACTCAGTCATAACCTTGGGCTTCCTTTTAAAGAATAAGCCCCAAGTCCCCTAACCTGGGTCTCCTTTTCAGGAATAAGACTCAGTCATAACCTTGGGTCTCCTTTTCAGGAATAAGCCCCAAGTCCCCTTAAATTTCTCTTAACCAGTCATAATTTACCTTTGATTTGGGTTTCCTTTTCAGGAGTAAAACCTAATCATAAGTCCCCTCCTAATTTGGGAATCCTCCTTAGGAGTAATCCCCAAGATTAGAGTATTCAAATCTCCATGAAGCACATATAACATTATGGACCATGTTCATGGATTTTCTCCCTAAAAGTAAATCCTAAACCTTCATCTATCTGGGCAGTCATCCATACATAAGCCCCAAACAAATTCTTATGATTGCATCTTTCATGGAACAATTGTCTAAATTTTTGCAATACCTCTTGTTTCTCACACCGAGCATGACTCACGTGAGCTTAGAGTGTAAAAGTAATTATGACATTCATCTTTGAGCCATCAATCATAAACATCATACTCCATTTCTCGAACAACATGGGTTCTGATTCCTTTTCCAAAACAAAAGATACGTAGGTAGCCCATTTATGGGTTCGATCCCAACTTTGAAATAATCTTTGTCCTTCTGAATGACGATAAACTTCAAGTGCCCCACTGAGTGGCTTTAAAACCAGCCTGGTCATCATAAATGACCAAGAGACTTTTATATAAATGTTTTGAAGGATACCATTGACCAATAATTTCTAAGCAGATATAGATGATTCTCTATTGATGAAGAACCTCAAATACATTTAAAAGATTCTCTAAATTTCTTTGCATATTTAATCATTGATTGTTAAAACTTATGGAAAGCACATTTTATACTTGGTAATGTAATAAGGATTCACGAACATAACTTAAATCTATAAAGAGAGTCCCGGAGTAGACAATAATTCCCCTCAAAAAGGTGTGATGATTCCGACCTCCCATCCTCTCGACCAATGAAAATTCCTAAGCCTCATTAGTCCACAAGTTAATGAGCGCCTGCCTTTGGAAAGTAGGTCCAAACGGATGTGGAATCATTGGATGTTTCCGATTCTACGAACAAACCCGTTAGAAACCGATCGGAACGTTTGAATCTCCCGTCCAGGAGGTCATCCCCGGATTCCGTGCGAAACAACGACTCTTACAAAAATATCTCGCATTGAAAAATGTTATATTGAACCTAAGGTAAAAACACAGTCTAAAATCAATGGGTCCCTCATATTTTTTGATATAGGACCCTATTAAGATGTTATTCTACTTTTTCAAGAAAACTATGCACACATACAATTTTATATATTTAATATTTTTATAATATTTACTCTAGGCACACTAAGCCTTGGAATCAAATGTATCCTGAACAACTAGACTCAGAAATAAAATACATAATATCAAAAATTAATACATAGAAAATTCAATTCATTATATTCTCTTCACCTTGAGGATTTATGTATCGAAAAGATAAAACAAGGGGATACATAAAGATATGTGGGTACGAATCATGAATCTGAGCCTCTCTCTCTCATGTGCTATCATGAAGATTGTTATGCTACCACCAAACATGAAATAATGTAATCTATCACCCAAAAAGGATCCTCTCCTAAAGATCCTAAATATCTATCCTGTACTCATAAGGGGTAGATCTATCTTTTATTTCTAGCTCTCCCTTGTCGATAATGTGTGATGGGTGATGTACATACCACCTCACCTACAACACATGGAAGAAATAGTGTACCCAATCTGACAATGGAGGTAGAGATAAGTGGAATTCTACCTTAAAAACTCTTAGAGGTATATCTACAGGGACATTGAGTCTTACATATAGATTTCCACCCAAGGAAAATATCCATAATCCATGTCGATGTGAAACCCATATGAACATATGGTCACTATTTCCGGACTCCAAATGCACAAATCGTCTTTCTTCCAAAGATTTATGATGGATCGATGTAGTCCACATCTACTCCCAGATGTTCCAAAATTTCTCAATAATGGATTACAATATATATGGGACCATGATTACTAATTATCCTAAGTTAATCTCGTAATGTTTTATCTTGTAGGGTTGTCTATAAAAATAATTGAATAGATCCATACTGATGGTGGAACTATATTTGTTGTTGTATGAAAACATCACCTGTGATTGGGGATTCTCAAAACTACGACCAAAGTCTAACACGAACGCTCGAAGTATTTCCTCCTGAACATGAATGGATCGCTCATTATGGCCATCAGTCTGGGGATGAAATGTTATTCTCTAATGTAAATAATTCCAAAACACCCCCTCCAATCCATTCTATACGAAGGATGAGTACCAAGAATGATGGCCATAAATGATCATCAATTGAACTCCATGGATACATAAAATCTCCTTCATGTAGAGGATTATAAATCTATCTAATTAAGTATTCTCATAGATAGCTAAGCATTTTTCTGACTGGGAGAGTTAGTCTACGATCACCTAGATGTCATCATGCCCTACAGACATACATAGTAAACCCATCATGATTAACTTGTATTTCCAATATTCATTTCACTTTGTAACCTCAAGGCGTTGAGTCAAACCCCTCGAACATAGTGCTCAAACCTCAGTTGCTGACATGTAAGGCATTCCGAGATGAAGTCTACAACTCCCTTATTCATTCCTAGCCACCAAAACTGATGTCTGAGGCCCTAGTACATATTTTTCACATGTGGATATACCTCCAAATGATATATATGAATCAATCTCAAAACATCCTCCAGTAACATCACTAGAACCTTGATGCATCCTCAAAAACAAATGGCGTGCTCCCCAACTTCAAAAAATACACCAACAATACGTCCAATGGATATGTAACTATATATGATATCATATTCAATATTCCTGAGTTATGCATCCCTGAATTAGTACAAAACCATAGTGGTAACAACCATCAACGGAGATAATCTACTCTATATCTATCCACAAATGTTAAATACAATGATGCTAACTGCTTTGATTCCCAATTCATCAACTACAAACAAAATCTCTTATTGAGAGCTTTTACTACAACATTATCCTTCCAAGGAGTATATACAATCTTGATGTTATAAACATAGATGATCCATAGAAATTACCTACCTTTCATGTTGGTATCCTTATGAGATAATACATACTTGTGAATATTATGGTCAGAATAGATGATAAACCACCCTCCCTTCATTTAGTGTCACCACATCATTAGTGTGAAGACTACCACTTCTGACTCATGATTGTGGGTTACATATTTCTTCTCATGTGGTCTCAACTAACATTAACCATAGGAAACCACCACCTTCCTCTATATCATAACATAACCAATATCAGTTCTTAATGCATCATAGAACACTATGTTCTTGACTCTCTCCTATGGTAATCTCAAGATGAGACAACTCTTTAATATTTTCCTCAACTTTAGAAAAATATGTTTGAACCTCTTTGGCCACATTAAATACTTTCCTAGTTTGGTTAAATTTATCATGGGTGTTGATACCCTGGATAATTCAACTATGAATCTCTAGTAATATCCTACCAACACAAGGAAGCTCCACACCTCAATCACGATCTTGGGTGGATCTCAGGATAAAACTACCCCAGCCTTTAATGGATCCACATCCACACCATCCTCCTGGATAATGTGTCCCAAAAATATGACCTCTTAAATCTTAAACTACCACTTTTAGCGATTACCATTAATCCAATTCTCTCAGAGTACCTCCAGAACCATCAATAAGTGTCTGTTGTGATCCTCTTCATACACTGAGTAAACTAGGATATCATCGATGAAGACTACCATGAACTAGTCTATGAAAGGTTGCAATATCTGGATCATCATTAAAATGAACATTTTTAGGGAGTTATTCACACCATGGGACATCCACATTTACTCATACTGTTTATAGAAACATATAAATGTATTCATCAGTATATCTACAAATCATACTCACAACTTGTGATATACTAACCTGATGTCAACCGTAGAGAACCATTATACCCCTATCAACTTATCAAATAGGTAATCGTTTCTCAGTAGTGGATACATGGTCTTCACAGTTACTTGGTTCAAGCACTGGTACTGCACAAAATAACACAATCTCCCTTCCTCCTTCTTGGTGAACAAAACTGGGGTTCCCTAGATTGAAACACTAGGTCTTACAAGGAACATCCTCTGTAAGTCCTCCAATATCACCCCCATCTCGAGAAGCTCATTGAAAGACATCTGATATGATGGTGTAGATATTTGGGTCATAACAATGTGTTTTTTAGGGATGAAGCCTATATATTGGTGTGGAGGCATGCCTAGAAAATGCTGAGGAAAGGCGTACTCATACATCCCAACCACTATAGGGAATAGATAACTCCTAACATCCCCATCAACAAGGGTTATGATACCTAGATGATAAAAATTCATCTACAACCTACTATGAATGACTTCATTATTCACTACCTCAGTTTCCTTTTCACCCACAATGGAAACCATGGTTCCATCACTACAGACACACTAAATCCCCCTCCTTAAACTGTAGACCAAGAAATGATCTATATATTGATAGTATATACCTATGATGATGTTGTAAGGCCACATTACTGCTACAAAGACATCCAAATAGAACTCTCATGTCTAATATTTTGGTCACACTATCAGAACAAGTGTGTGATTTTTGATTCATAACCAATAATTGTTTCCAAGAATGAGGGTCGAGCCAAGGGATCAACCAAAAAATCTATGTATCGAACTAGATATGTGGGAATAAAGGAATGACTAGAATCTATTCCTATAAATATTTTAGCTATGGGAGGGAAGACATATATCATATCTCATATCATTCTTGAAGCCTTTGGTCCATAAGCCATGGCCGCCTGTAGTTTTCCCCACCCCATTCCTCTAGCTCCCTGATTAGGGCATAGACCACATGGTGGTGGTGGTAGTAACATGTCAAACCTTATACCACCTCCAAATCATTTCCCAACTCTTCTCCCATATCTTCCACCCAGTGGAATTATCTATTTCTGTCACTGCCTCTCCCTTAGTATCCAATATACTACCTCATTTTCAGTCATACTGAGAGTTATAAAATATTGTGAAATAAGTCCCATGTCATTACATGAGTAGCACTCCCTCTCCCTTGTCTTATTGGACCCATTTTAGGAGCCCTAAACTATATATCCTATTCCTAAAAACTCCTTCAAAAAACTCTCATATGCCATGGTCCCTAAAACTGATGTCAAATCTCTTCTACCAAGGTCTATACACATGTGTTCCCACTACCACTAACCACTGTCTACGTATTCCAATCCAAGAAACTCCCAACCCCCAAAGATCATTCTAGGACCCAATTATAGGTAATAATTCATGGAGGTATAAACTATATCAAATATATCTATCCATTCCTCAATCAATTTTATTTCCCTATAATAACTAGTCAATAACCATATACATAAAATTCCTTGAGCGTTTAGTAAACCTTGATGAATACTCAGCTATTATTGTGAAACCCTACAAAGATGTAGAAGCTCCAGGATAAACACATTTCTTAGAATAGCTAGAGAGAACTCCAATCACATGAGAATATTAAAGATGACCACGATAGAGTATCTTTATCATAACATCAAAACACTTAACTTTTTTCCCAAACCAATATCACATACACTAGTCCTATGTTAGTACAAAATCCTCTGATGCCACTCTATCCCAACCGATCCCAAAGGGGTCCATTCTGTGACAAACCAATCCCACCAACAATAGGACATGTGCTTGGGACCAGTGCCATGTAGACATATCCCTAACAAGAGAGGCCTTATCCTAAGTACATGTGTACATGAACACATATCTATCCCTATAGAATTATGAAATATAAAAACAACTAAAACAAACATGCATGAATATATCTATATCTCAAAACTAGAGTATAACAAGAATTAATGAAATGTAAATATGGATAAATACAAGCCCACCAAAATGAGTAAAAAAACAAGTACTTATTGAAATTAAATATGGGGAATGATATCAATATAATGAAAGAACATACCTCTGGATATTCGATCTCACTATAAAATTCTTGGTCCCATTCCCTCTAGGTCTCTATCAAAAAGGTCAATCATCTTCACAAGACATGACACATGTGTACAAAAACCATGTAGGGGTGAGTATAACAATAACCAAAAAGACACCTCAAAACAAGAATGTCTATAACAATATAATAAAAGTACACTCAACATTGGTATATGTGTACGACACATATAAGAAGAATATTCAGATATAATCAACAAAGACACATAATATCAATGGTAAAGTCACAACAATAATACTATAATAGGATTCCATATTGAAAGATCCACATAGAACACATCTAAGAGAACAAACATCACAATTTAGATGATATTGATGACATCTGTCTAAGAGGTAGTAATAATTGGGTATCATCATAGAAGGATATATTGTATGTATGAATAAATAAAATATACAGATGGGGATTACACCCAAGGCCTTGGGGTATACAAATAACTCAATCTAGATAACCTCTCTAAGAATATGATCAACTCCCACATATTGTTGTCCATAAATATACCAATAACTCCACCTGGGTAAAGAAGGTTATAGAGGATCTCACATAGGGCCTCATAGAAGGATTCCATGAACTCTATCCAAGAAGTACTTTTGATGGGATTATCATACTATGGGTAGGATGTGAATCCATATTTACCCTAGGTTAATAGATACATGGAACACACCATAGTGAAGATTTTCCTTGACATAGAGAAAAAGGATCCATGCCAACATCTTTGGAGTACATGGTGTGTAGTAGGCATACACACCATGTACCTTTAACCCTGGGTCCTACCCATTTACACAACCCATGTCTTCTCCCATGTCTGTGTAACTATACATGATGTATTCTTGCACATGTATTTCTGATCAGGTACATGTGCAAAATGTATCTTATGTATTCTTACCCTAGTCGTGTCCTTGTAGGAGTACACGACATTCCTATAGTCCTTTTCCCTCAGAACATGTTTATCTACTATTTAAGGTATATGTCAAGCCTTTAAGGAGGGTTCACACATTTTCGGATATAGTTACATGTCATGTGACACTTATCTTTCTCTAAAAACACTACAATCCACTGAGAGGATCCCACATGGTGTTTATCTCTACAGTACACACCATGTTGATTTTGATTTTCAAGAAATCCATATTTGGATTTAGTGTGTCTTCTCCGCTACACAGATAACAAATCCGACCATGCATCATGTCTGAATCAAGTAGTGTCATCGGCCATGCCATATCATCATCGAATTATCAAAAACTAGACATCAAATATTTTTTTTAAATTCCTTTGAACATCATTATTATCTATGTAATAAAGAAAATAACAATTAAGTATTTACATTGTACGATCCACTTTCGCTTCCATTGTTGCACCACCTTCATAACATTTCATTCCCAAATCTATGATATGAAATAATTATGCCAAGAAATTTATACGCAACATTCAATTCATCAGATTTCATCGAACCACAAGACAAGGTAATCACCCATGGTCAATAAAAAATTGGAATGTAATGCACAAAGAACAACCATGAGGAATGGACCATTGTCGATGTTCATGTTGACCTCGATTCATTTTATTTCGATGGATAAATGAAGATATAATCAATCAATCCTAATGCAATTTCCCAATTCCCAAATAAAAATAACCCATCCAGCAATATGCATGATCCAAGAATCAATCTATTGGTTGATTCACCCACATTCACTATAGTAAAGATAATGGGGAAAGAAACCACTAAAAGCGACCAACCTTGAGATGGATAGATCATTGAAATAGAATGGCCAGACATCATTTTCATTTATGATATATCTGAATCACATTGCACACCAATCACAGATCTATGATCAAGTTGATGTTTATCTAAGAGAGATCCTCCAACACTCTCTCCAATGGATCCTCTAATTGCACTAGATTTTTTTGGATGACCATGAAGACTTGGTATAACAGTATAATTATAGAAAAACATAGGTCTCCATAACACCCCAAGCTTCCATGGTACGTTTCCCTTTGAATAATGTAATAGATTACGTTGTACGCAACTTCGAGATTCTAACACACCCCGACCAATCAAACTAGCCATTATGAATAGTAATACCCAATTTTTGAAATTTTATACATTTTATTTTTCAAAATGGACTTCACTTTTGATTTAGGAATATCTAAATTAGCTTAGGGTAAATTTTTGGTATTTTTCTGAAAACATTCAATTTTTTATGAATTGTGAAAAACACAGAGTTATTGTTTGAAACTATCTTTTTAATTAAATAATTAATTATTTAATTTAAATATATATTAGGTAAAAATAGATACATATTATCTATATATGTTTAATGTAATTCATTATTTTATATATGTAAAAAGTTTATTGGACTTTTTACTGTCTTTCACCCACCTCCTAGGAGCATTTGTAAATTTACAAAAAAATTTATTTTACCGCTTATGTGAGTTGAATTTCAAAAATACAAGAGACACGGTTAATATCATAATGTAAAATATGGTTCAATATGATAAAAATATTTTCTGGTGAATAGTATCTTTAACTTTTATTCACCATGTTTAAAAGTAAATAGGGTAATTAAAGGTAAACATGATAATATTATTAACCTCAAACATGTCCTAATTATATTGGATAAGTGTTATGTGAACAAAAACAACATTAAGAATAAAATATTATCCTTTATGAACACCTGGATTTTATTTGGAGATTTATTATTATTTTATTTAAAGAAGAGTTAAAAGTGTTAAAATCAAAGTTCAATAACTAAACCATTTTTAATATAGGGTTACACATTAGATAAATTCGACTATAAATATTAATTATGAGGAAAAAATGTTTCCTTAATAATGGAATTTTATTTATAAATTTAATACATTAAATAATTTAATTTCTTTATGACACAATTATGATACAATAATTAGCTAATAAATGAAATATTAAATTAATTTATATTATAAATATACAAATAAATGTAATTGGAGACTTGTTATAAATATAACTAATTTCATAGGTTAATATGAAATTATAGGTTTGGTTAAATGAATTTTTTTGAAGTAATAATGCTTTTATGAATTTTAGAGAAAACAAAATACCAAATATTATCAAAATTGACATAAAAGTGTTTAAAAAAATATATTATATTCTTAATTGATATTCTATTCATAAAAATATAAGGTTCTTCCAAAGCACCTAATTAATATTATATATGTCATTAATGAACCACTTGAGGTTCTATTGAATGTATATAGTATGTTTATTAACAATATATTATAATAATTGAAAGAGACGTGGTAAATGTCAAACTATTTAACTAAGAGTAAATTAAAAAAAGATAATGTTAATATTGTAACTCAATCCTGTCTAAAACATATTGGATGAGTGGATTTCAATCCATACCCACCTTATCATTTAAATAATTTTTTTTAATCCATTAAAAACTTAAAATTATTTTATTATAAAATACTATTTCAATCTTTTCCAAAGGTGCCCCTCACTCCTCTTAGAAAAGGGCATTTCCACTTCTCTCAAATTCACTCCATAAAAGCATTTAGGATCGGCCAAGACCTGCCCAAATATCCTCCCAAATCATTTCCCATTATCTTATAGGCAATACTTTATTAAAAAAAAGCCAACCTATGGAGCCCTTTTGATCAAATCAAAAGGAAGATTCAGAAGAAGAGGTAAATATTTCATCACCTCTTCCAAGTACTTTTCTTCTTACACTTCCTCTTTCTTCGTTGTTTCAATTCTAAAATAATAAATCCAGTATCATCTATATATTGTGATGTTATTATAAATATTGTACAACCATATTCATTATTTTATCCACCCGATGAATGACATGTCACCGTACATGAGTACGTATGGCTTACCATCTCCACATCGTGGTGTAGTTTGTTATTCAAACACTTGATCATTTGGATAGGTATAATAACGAGTAAAAATGATGAAAAAAATAAATATAACATGATAATTATTATTTATATATGATATTATATTCAATTATACATGATTTAAATATCAAAATAATGATATTGTTGCTCATGCATACGTACGGATTACCGTCTCCACGAACGCGATGAGATTCAATCCCCATCGTATACATTCAAGACTAATTTTCATCTAATGATTAAAAATAAGGTTTAAAGACTTTATATCATTCTGGATATGAATAAGATACATCCCATCAATAACAAATATGACTCACATAACAAATAATATAAAGGAAAACGAATGAGTTAACACCCGAAAAAATGATAATATTAATATATTATTAAGAAAGAAATATTAGAAGATCCTATATGACATCATATTTATATATATGGTTCTTGTATAATTTTATAACAATTATTTCACCATTATTAAGCAGTTTAACCTACCCCCGACAACGGAAAAGTATATGGTAAGGGTTGATTTCACAGTCTCTTCATTATCCGAGGTTATTTATACGTAATTATCTACTGGGACCTCTTTATCATCCACATCCATGTTTCTTAAACATGTATTTTAAAAAAAATTACTTTTTACTAAAAAAATTGGTAAATTAATTTATACCCTTATTTGAACTTATATGTTTTGACAAGAATCTTTCTGTAGTTTTCCAAACAAGGTACTTTATGAACTTTTCGACAAAATTAAGGTAAGAATGTTTTTTTAACTTGTACTACAGGTGCGGCTATTTCGTACCATTATAACATTGTTGAAGCTTCCCTTACAAGCTAATAAGAATATTTTCAAAAATAAATGTTTTCTTTTATAATTACATGACTATTAAAAGATTTCAAAATAGAAAGAGGTATTTCCATAAAAAGTTTTGATTTCATCTATGTCAACATCCTTTTATGGATTTTAAGATTGTTTGAAGTAAATTTATTATGATACAAAATATCCATATTGTATAGAAGGTTTTGAGATATGTTGGACATTGGATGTGTTATTTTATACCATTCATGGGTTATGGATAAATTATTTAAATTTCTTATGCAATTTTTAATATAAATGTTTATGTTATGTTTAAACCTTTTATTTTAAGGAATAAATTAGACTTAGTAAGTGATGGGTTGAGCTTGCTATAGTTCATCGATGCATCGATAGGTATCATGAGAAAAACTTTTCTCTTGGCACAAGGACATGAAAAAATCTTATTTGTAGTCTTGGAACAAGGCCTTGACTATGAGGTAAGGAAGTCTGGAATTATGCATTACATCATTATGAAAGTGACTATTGATATTGTATGTGATTATTCAACTAGTAGAATATCAATGTGAATATGTAAATGACATTATTTGATTTTATCTTTTCCATATTATACTAATGTTCATGTTTAAAAGGATTTTTTTTGTCTTATACATTGAATTAAATTTTTATCTTTATTTATAAAAGTTTCTCCTATATTGTTTTCCTTATTGAGCATCTTATCTCACCCCTTTCTATGTTTTATTTTTCACAGGAAGTGAATAAGTATTTTATGACTGAACTGTAGGGACAGTCTGAGGGGATCTGAGTGTGGTAAATGGAATCAATGTTATTGTAGTGTTTCATTTTATAATATAATTTAAAACTTAGGAATGTATCTAGTATTTCCTAGGCTACTAAACTGATCGGTATTTCGAGTCATGATCTACTTGTATCAAGCCATTGTTATGTAATAATGCACAGAATATGTGTAATTGTTGTCGAGACATTATATTTGGTATCATAGGAAGTTTAGTATATACCTTGGAATCTAGATTTAGATAAACACTGATTAGAGGACATTACCCTATGATAGACATTGTGGATTAGTATAGAAGGACATCCTAGAATATTGGTATATTAGAGATTTTGTTAGATTTCCAAGAACTACATCCTTTTCTAGAAACGAGCAGGTAGAGGCGGCTCTAGTGCAGATTTACCTAGGGGTAAAACCCAAAAACACCTCTTTGAGCTTGACTCGAATGGGAACTGGTGCACGACAAAGGGCCTTGCTGCACTCAATGTTAGGACACTCCCAGGGGATATTCTTAGGGTAATTATCAATTTCATTAAAAACAATTATGATGGGTTTATGAGTATATTCTTCCTCAAAGAAATTTTTTTTTATGATTATGGATTATATCCATAAATTGTTCAGTTTATGTTAAGTGTTTTAAAAGTTTGGAATCATGTATTTCGATTCATAAACTAATCTAGTTTATGACATTATTTATAAATGGATCCTAGTGGATGGAATTGAAACCATATCAACACACATAATCCACATAGGGATTTCCTTCATACTCAAGATAATTATAGTGGAGCTGGTGATGCAACTGGTGTTGATCAGTTTATCACCATACTGGGACAACTCACTCAGGTTATGAATAATAACCTTACCCGTATGGAGCACCCTGATCCACAGAGTGGAGGTTCAATGTTAGATAGAATCTTGAGGCAACAACCACCAACATTCAATGGGAGTAAAATCCCTTAGTTTCTGAGAAATGTATAAATTCCTTAGAGAAAATATTCCATGTATAGGGGAGTAGTAAAGGGGAAAAAGTAGTCATTGCAGTTTACCGCCTATCTGGAGATGTTGATCAATGGTGGGTATTGATTCAAAACAAAAAGGAAGATAATGAAGTATAAAATATGTAATGGAGGGAGTTTAAAGAGATTTTCTAAGAAAAATACATTCCACATGACCATCGAGTTGATATGGAAAGAGAATTTCTGAGTCTGAGGCAAAAGAAGGTTGAGAATGATGCAAAGTATGAAGCTAAATTTACAAGGGTAGTGAGGCATGCTACAGATTAAATACATAACCCAAGAAGTAATATTGATCATTTCTTTGATGGGTTAAGACCACTTCTCCATCGAGCATTATTCTCAAAATCCTTCTCATTGTACGAAGATATTGTCTCATGTGCCATCAAGACAAAAAATGAATTACATATGTCCTACTACATTTAAGAAAAACAATAAAAGAAAATTTCTGATGAACACTCTGGAAATGGAAATAAGGGGAAGAAGGAAATAGTTGAATATCCATCCTACAGTAAATGTGTGATGAATCACCGTAGTACATGCCTAAAGGGAATGAGATTCAGTTATAAGTGTGGTGAAAATCCCACCAAACTCGTGATTGTAAGGGGAAGAAAGAGGCTGTCAATGTTGAAAGCTATAATTGTAGAGAAAGGGGGAATTATTCAAATAAATGTACAAATCACCAAGGAAAATTTTCTTAGAATAAGACAAGGGATCTAGGGAAAGTTTATTCTATTACTACTGTTGAGGTTGAAGCTCCTAAAGACATAGTGGCAGGTAATTTAATGGTTCCCCCAAGTTTAGGAAATGATTTATTTGATTAAGGATCTTCAAATTGTAACATATCATCCCAGTTTGCTATGAAAATTAGATATTTCCGATTTGATTTAACAAGGGAGTTGTCAGTAAAAAATCCTTAGGGAAGTATCATTACAAAATAGTTTTGCGAATAAGTCCCCATTAGAGAATTTAAATGTTATTTTTCTGTTGATCTTATCATTATACCCATGATGTAATTTGATATAATCCTAGTTATGGATTGTCTTTCAGACCATGATGAAAAAAATTTATTAAAAGAAGAAGGAGGATATGATTTTTGATGACGATGATACAGAACACATTATCTTTGGAGCTGAATCGTCACCACCTAATTCTTATCATGATCCACTCTAGTAGCTCAACTAAATTCAATTATTGGGGATGAAGAGAATGAAATAACTATGGGTGAGGAAAAGAATGTTAAAATAGAGGATGTTCCTATTATGAAATAATATGTTGATGTGTTTCCATATGATTTATCTGGACATCCTCTAGAATGAGAAATTGAGTTTTCTATTGATTTAATTCCTAGTTCAAGGCCCATATCAATGACCCCTTATAGAATGGACACTATGGAATTAGTGGAACTAATGAAATAAATAGAGGAATTCAGTAATAAGGTATTTATTCACCCTACTTTTTCTACATGGGGAGTCCATGTCCTTTCTGTTAAAAAGAAAGATGGATCTATAAGGTTGTGCATTGAATAAAGTGAGGTCTATGATATAATAATAACTAACAAGTATCCCCTACCTCGAATTCATGATTTACTCGACCAGCTTCGTGAAGCTCAATATTTTTCAAATATTGACCATCGGTCTGGATATCATCAGTTTTGTATGAAGAAGGAAGAAATTCTGAAGATGACATTTCGAACCAGGTACGGGCATTACGAGTTTATAGTAATGCCTTTTGGATTGTCTAATTCACCCTCTGTCTTCATAGATCTAATGAATAGTGTTTCAATGAATATCTTGGTGACTTTGTAGTGGTATTTATTGATGATATCTCCGTATAATCCAAGAACTAAAAAGATCCTAAAAATCACTTACATATTATCCTAAATACTCTTAGGATAAATGATTTATATGAGAAGTTTAGCAAGTGTGAATTATAGCATCAAGAGTTTGGTTTTCTTGGACATATTTTCTCTAAGGATGTACTCCATGTTGATCCTTCAATGACCAAGGAAATACAATAATTTCTAGAACCAACAAGTATATCTGATGTATGCAGTTTAATTGGTTTAACATATCATTATCGACATTTCGTCCTTAATTTTGCCTGATTGGAAAACCCATTAACCAAACTCACACATAAAAGGGATAAATTTGTTTTGACAAAAGTGTGTGAAGAATGTTTTGAATAACTTAAGAGATGATTAGTCAATGCTCATATATTGACTCTACCATCAGGGAATGATGTGTTTGTTATTTATAGTGATTCTTCAAAGAAAGGACATGGTTGTGTCCTTATGAAGAAAGGACATGGTTGTGTCCTTTTGACATGGTTCTTGTCTATACCTCATGAAATCTAAAACATAATCTGAAAAACTATAATACTCATGATCTTGAGTTAACAACTATAATATTTTCTCGTAAGATATGGAAACATTATCCCTATGGTGAAAAAATGTGAGATATATACCGATCACAAGAGTTTTACGTATGTTTTCTCATAGAAAGAACTCAACATGTGGCAAAAGATATGGCTTGAATTACTCAAGGATTATGATTTCACTATATAATACCACCAGTGGAAGGAAAATAATTCGTTAGATGCTTTGAGTAGAAAGGATCATGTAGTTTTGAACGAGATGAGAGTTCAAAGGGATCATATTTCATGGATTTAGTGAAAACAGAAATGGGAATAATCATAGAAGGTGAAACTGCAATACTTTTTCAAATAGTTTCCAAACAATATTTACTAGAAAGGATAAAGAGTTCTTAGACTGATTTTGAGGAGTTTCTAAAAAATATTAAAGCTTTGAATGATGGGAGATTGAGTGACTTTGTATATGAATAAGGAATTTGAAAATTTGGGATGAGAATTTTTGTTCCTGATATACATGATCTAAAAAGGGAATTGTTGGATGATGCTCATAGCTCCAATTTCTCTATACACCCTCATAGCACTAAGATATATAGAGATTTGAAGAAACATTTTTGGTGGGACAACATGAAGAGGGAGATTCCAGATTTAGTGTCATGATGTGTGGTTTGTCAACAAGTGAAAGCTTGAACGCAACGACCTGGAGGTTTCATGAAACCTCTTCCCATAACTGAGTGGAAATGGGATAATATGATGATGTGCTTCATTATGGGGATACCAAAGACACATATAAGGAATGATACAATATGGGTCATTGTTGATCATCTTCCCAAGTCAGCACATTTTCTTACAATAAGAAAAGATTTACCACTTTACAGTTTAGTAAGACTATATATTAATGAAGTTGTAAGACTACATGGTGTAACCCTATCAATTGTTTCTGATTGTGATCCTCGTTTTACATCATGATTCATGAAATGTCTTTAGAATTCCCTAGATACTGAACTTCGTTTGAGCACTTCCTACCACACTCAAACTGATGGAATATCAGAATGAACTATTCAAACCTTATAAGACATGTTGATATCTTTCTCACATGATTTTCGAGGTATGTGTGATCAATATCTACCTCTGGTATATTTTACTATAATAATAGCTTCCATTAAAGTATTTAGATGGCACTATATAAAGTTTTATACAGAAAGAGATGTCGTGCACCAAATTATTGGGATGATGTTGGTGAAAGAAAACTCGTAGGCCTAGAACATGTCGAGGAAACGATGGAAAATGTGAAGGTAATCCAAACCCACATCAAAGTAGGTCAAAGTAGGAAGAAGATCTATTTCAATAAATGAAGGAAGTATTTGGAATTTCAGTTAGGCAATCATGTTTTCTTAATGGTATCTCCATGGAAGGGTGTATACTATCATGAACAAACCCTGTTCAACCTTTAACAGGTCACCCAAGTCAGTCCGTAGCTTGGCCCAAAGGGCGTTCCCGATCCCCACAGGCTGGCAACTACTGTCGGGCATCAAAAAAATAGGTGGGAATCATTTAGACAATAAAATATATGGAAGATAAATATAAATAAACTGAAAAAATGGGTAAACACTAATAGCGGAAAATAAAATAATGTTAACCAACTAGAAATACCTCCAAGTGACCCCATGGGTCATCACCAAACAAAAATCCAAGCTCGAGCAATCCAAAAAATAAAACCTAAAACTGAATAAATAAATTAGGAGTGAGCACCGAGATGCTCAGTTGAAAATCCAAAGTACAACAACAACCTATGCCACTGTCATTAATAAGAAACCCAAATCATTCTAGTTTAAATATAAGGCATAATAAGATAATGCTTTTTTCTCTTATCAAATTCAAATAACAAGCTTGAATTTCCAAGGAAAAAATTTCTCTACCCTTTTAAAAATATGTTTTGAGCATGAATTAACATTTATAAATTTATGTAGACTAATTTAGATTTAAAAATATGGTTTTCACAAAATATTGAACAAGCGTGAAACAACTGAATTGAAAATCATATCACAAGAACCATGGAAATTCCCTTAGAGACTAGTGTTAGTTGGGGACCTATGATCTTTGTGTCTCAGTGAAACATCGATTAGATGACCAAAACCCTCAAAACACATGGCTTAGAAGACCATCAGCCTCATAAAATGTGGCTTAGAATACCACAAACCTCAAAAAACGTGGCTTAAAAGACGATGACCCGTAGTCATTCATATGTTTGGTTAGCGTTTAAATCATCAAACCTGCAGTGAAATCGTGTCAAGTCACCTCCAGAACACTATCCCACAAGTCATAGTTCACCCCCACCTAACATGAAAATTAAATTTTTTATTTCAAAATCACTTTTATAGAAAAGTAGGAAACAACACAAATTCAACATCCAAAATCAATGATCATAGTAAGAAATCACCAAATCATAGAAAATGAGGTTAATATTATTGGATTCACTTACCCGGTATAACTCCAACTGAAGTGTCTTAACCATCATAGCGGATCCTTCTTGATTAAATCTTCAAAATGGTAAATCAGTTTCTCCCAAGTCTGGATGTACTCCTATGTGTCTATCCTCCATTCATTGAAGCCTCATACCACAATTCGATCTTGTTGGTCAACCAAGGAAATTTTTCCTTGTGGACATTGTAACACCCGAGACTTTTATGTTATATAAATCATCAAAGGAATCTTTTTCTACACAACACTTTCTTGGCTTGCTTTACACGCAATCGCGACCTTCCTCGATAGCTTGCGTCGTACGCAATACCGAGTTTCACTAAAAAACAATATGCTATTAAAACTAGCCGTTATGAATAGTAATAACCACTTTTTGAAATTTTATTAATTTTATTTTTCAAAATGGACTTCATTTTTGGACTCAGAATATCGAAATTATCCTAGGGTGAAATTTTGGTATTTTTCTGAAAACTTTCAATTTTTGATGAATAGTGAAACCACTAAGTGGTAGGTTAAAAACTGAATTTTTCATAAAACATAATTTTACCGCTTCTGTGAATGGAATTTCAAAAATCCGAGAGACACGGTTAATATCAAGGACTAAAATGTGGTTCAATGAGATGAAAATAATTTTTTGGTGAATAGTAACTTTTTACTATTTTTACCGCGGTTAATAGTAAATAGGGTAACTAAGGGTAAATATGATATTAATATTACCCTAACACATGTCCTAATTCTATTGGACAAGTGTAATTCGACCAAAAACAAACTTAGGAATAAAATATGACCATTTAGGCCCACTTGGATTAGATTAGGACATTTATTATTAATTTATTTAAAGAAGGGTTAAAATAGTTAAAATCAAAGTTTAATAAGTAAATTATTTTTAATATAGGGTTATACATAAGATAAATTCGATTGTAAATATTCATTAGAAAGATAAAACGATTTCCTACATGATGGTATTTTATTTGTAATTTTTAGACATCAAATAAGTTAATTTATTTATGACACAAGGATGATGCAGTAATTATCTTATTAATGAAATATTGACAAAATTGATAATATAAATACCAAAATAAATGTAATTTGAGACTTTTTATGAATTCCACTAATTTTATAGGTTACTATGATATATTAGTATTGATTTAATCAACTTGGTTCGAAAATATAATTCTGTTATGACTTTCACAAAAATCATATATCAAATAGTGTCAAAATTGACACAAAATAGTTTTTAAATAAAATATTATATTATTAATTGTTATTTTATTCCTAAAAATCTAAGGATCGGCCAAATGACTTAGATAAGGATATATATATTAATAATAAACAATTTGGGGTTCGTTTGGCATGTTATAGTAAGTGTATTAACCATATAGTGAAAGAAAACAAAAAGACACGGTAAAAGTTAAATTAATTAACTTAGAGTTAAATCTAATTGATAAGGTTAAAATAATACCCTAAACTTGTCTAAATCCTATTGGTTGATAGGATTTCGACCCATCCCCACTTTAGCTTCGAAATAAGACCCTTTGGAACCATTATAAACCGATTTTGACTTTAATATAAAATAATATTTTGAGATATTCCTAAGGTGCCCCTCTCCTCCCTTATAAAAGGGCACCTCCTCCCCCTCCTCCTCACACCAATTTGAGCACTCAAGCTCGGCCAACCCCTGCCATTTTCCCTTCTCCACTTCCCTAGAATAATCCTAGAGGTCCTGGTCTTCTCCAAAGACCAATCTTAGTTCCTTAAGTGGAGGATTCAAAAAGGCGTTCCAAAGAAGAGGTAATATCCATTACCGATCTTTTCAATTTCTTTCTTCTTCAAATTCTTCTTCTTTAGTTTTTTCATGATAAAGTAATAACATCAGTATTACTTACATACTGATATGTTATTATAAATATGAAACAACCCTAATTCACCTTCTATCCATCCTACGGAAAAATGAAATCACCGCGCGTGCGTACGTACGGAATACCGTCTCCACGCCGTGGTGTAATCTATTTTCCACCATCACCTTACAAGGATGGGTATAATGGTGTAATCAGTAACTATATATGATTATTATTAAGTAATATTGATACTGAAATAATATATATATATACTCCAATACAATTCCATGATCATAGGAACGATATCATCACTCGTGCGTACGTACGGAATACCGTCTCCACGATGTGATGCGACTCGTTCTACATGATCTTCATTTAATAATGATTATATAAATGAATTGAATGAATGAATATGGTATATAATACACTAATACCATTCTGGAAATGAATTATCTATAACCTAAAGATAAGAATAAGAATTTATTCGACAAAACACGCATAAGAACAAAAAGTTATAAAGACCCGAGTAACAAGTAACAATGAAATATTACTAACAAGAAGCTAATAATATGACCATATATGATCTCATATCAATATGTATGATTCTGGAATAAGTCAATAACATTATTTAAACCATTATACAGGATCTTCGGACACGAACAAAGCAAATCGGACCTAAGGTAAGGGAAATATCACAATCTCATTTTTATCCGAGATTGTTTATTCGTAAGTATTTACTGGGGTGTATTTTATCATCCACATCCATGTTTCCCTCAATATGAAATATTGTTTCCATCCACTTGAAATAGTTTAAATCCAATTTTACCCTTAGGTGAGTTTTTAGTAAAGAATATGAAAGGAATCTTTTGTCGTTTTTCCGTACGAGGTACTTTTTGACTTTTCCGACAAAAGTACGAAGAATGTTTTTTTTAACTTATACGGCATGAATGGATTTTTAAAACATTACTTCAAAGAAGCTTACTTTACAAGTTTTCAAGTTTATTTTTAATCAACTTCTTTTATTTTAAAGTTGTATGACATGTTATGAAAGGAAAAATGTTTTTGAAGAAGAAAGGATATTTTCCTCAAGAATTCAATTCAAGTGTTTTATCAAAATTATTTTCCATCTAAGATAATAAAGGGTTCTGTTTCTATCCATATTTTTACATTGGTTTGACTATGTTGTGATGGAATTATGTTTATGAATTCCTTTATCATATATGAATTGATTTATGATGTCATGATGTTTCAAGAATCCCATTTTTGTTATATGTGTTATGCGATGATGTATGTTTTATGATTATGTGGCACACATAAGAAAGGATTCATTATAAGATGGGTGGGACCTATATCTCCCTCCAATGCACTGGGTAATGATTTTATATCTCATGAGATAGACATGGCTGGAACGGAAGGTTATTTCGGTTCAGTGATACAGGACTGAAACGAGGAGTGAACTCGGTTCAGAAAGGGACTTTGTCCACTAAGATAGTCTTGGCAATGAGTCATGACTAACAAGAAATGATTTTCCATGATTACGTGTGCATGCCACAAAGATTCAAGTTTTATGTTATGATTATGGGGATCTCATTTTCAATTCTATGATTTATTCCATGTTAAGATATTATGATCTCTTTTGCAGGTTTTGATTTTCAAAAAGATATGATATGATTTTTATTTCCTTTATTTGCCCTTGCTGAGCATTTGAGCTCACCCTTTTATGTTTTCTTTTCCCCAGGTCAGGAAGATGGATATTAAGTAGAATATGCTAAAAGGGACCCTAGATATGATGAAATAAATGGGAGACACTGTAGAAGATTTATGAACCAGTTGTTTATGTTTCCCAGTTTCTAAAGACACTATACCTATACGGTCCTTTGTGGTTTTGTCATATGTTGTAATAAGTGTGCTTCAATTTTGAAGTATTAACAATGTATGTAAAGTGTGGGTCGTTATAGTTGGTATAAGAGGAAAGGTATAGTCAACCATTGGAAACTAGGATGTGAAAGCCTTAGTAAGAACCCTAAGGATAAGTCTAATCATAGAACACAATCTTAGTGTTTTAGAAATGGAATTGAATAACCTAGGATAAGACCTTAAGCATGAAAATTTTATTCTTGAATTATGTGGTTTCCTATTATAATTAGTGTTGCTCACACTATTCTTCTTGGTTTTAGTCAATGGATGGAACCCGAAGGAACCGTGTTAATGCGGAATGCGATGGGCAATGCAATGATTGTCCCCCTGAGCAACCAAACGATATGGGAGCTGGAATGCAAAATCTTGTAGCCATGCTCACACAACTTTCTCAAGCTATGAATCATGCAGGATTTCCAAACGAGCAAAGGAGGGAGCAACATTCTGTTGAATCCTTCATGAGGCAGCGTCCACCTTCTTTCAGCGGGTCTACTGATCCATTAGTTGCTGAACAATGGATTAGTACTACTGAAAAGATATTTTTAGTTTTTCAATGTTCTGAACATGATAAAGTCATCCTAGCAGTGTACCGTTTGGAAGGAGATGCTGATCAATGGTGGAATCTTGTTAAGAATACGAGGCAAAGGGATGAAATTGAGTCTATGGAATGGGACGAGTTCAAGAACTTATTTTTCAATAAGTACTTCCCTCATATTCTCCGAACAAAGATGGAGAAAGAGCTTCTTGAACTGAAGCAAAGGGATGATGAATCTGTTAGTACCTATGAAGCAAATTTTACAAGACTTGCAAGGTACGCTTCTGGTATTATTATCCAACCTGAGAGTAAGGTTGATCGATTCTTTAGTGGCTTAAAACCAAGTCTTCGAAGGGCGTTAGCCATAAGGGACTTCAATAGCTACGTGGAAATCGTTCGATGTGCTCTCAAAGTCGAGATGGAGATTGGAGTAACCCATCAGTCACATGGGTTTGATAAGAAGAGGAAGATGGAATTCAAAGGAAACTCTAAAGAGCACACTGAAAAGAAGATGAACTTTCCATTATGCTCAAAGTGTGGAAAGAAACATGGAGGGAGTTGTCTTAAAGGGACAAGTAAATGTTTTAAATGTGGAAAGGAAGGTCATCGGGCATTTGAATGTCGTGATAATGGGAAGAAGATGTCTAATGATGCAAACAAAGGAAGGGATACACAGAATGAACCTGCTACACTTCAATGTTTCAAGTGCAAGGAGATGGGGAATTATGCCAATCAATGCCCAAATCCAAGGGTTGATGATGATGGTCGACGTCAACAAACTCTTAAGGCTAAAGAAAAAGGAAAGTCACATGCAATTTCTATCAGCGATGTGGAGTACGATAACGATGTGGTGAAAGGTACACATACCATCCACTCTAAAGTAGCAAATGTTTTATTTGATTCTGGACCCACCCACTCTTTTATTTCTGAAAAATTTTCTAAGGGTATCACCGTATTACCTCAACAATTAGATGTTGAGTTAGCTGTGACAACACCTAATGGCACATCAATCGCATCAGAAGTTTATAATTCTTCTCCGATCGAAGTTTGTGGGAAAGTGCTTCCTGCAAATCTTGTGATCCTTCCTTTAGTGGAATTTGATGTGATTCTTGGCATGGATTGTCTTTCTCTACATGGAGCTCATATCAATTGCCAAAGAAGGGAAGTCACATTTCATATTCCAGATCAACCTACGATCGTCTATCAATGCAAGGATGAACATAACCTTCCAGTGGAAATTTCTTCCATCTTATGGGTATTGATTCCACTAAATGAAGGTTATTTATCTCAAATAGTTGGTGAGAAACTCACGATTAAGAATATGCCCATTGTACGGGAGTTTGATGATGTCTTTCCGGAGGAATTACCGGGTCTTCCACCAAATCGTGAAGTTGAGTTTTCAATAGAACTCGTACCGGGTGCTTTGCCTATTTCAAAGACACCTTATAGAATGGCCCCAATTGAGTTGCAGGAATTGAAGAAGCAACTCCAAGAGAATCTTGATAAGGGATTCATACGCCCTAGTGCGTCACCTTGGGGAGCACCTGTTCTATTTGTTAAGAAGAAAGATGGATCAATGAGACTCTGCATTGATTATCGAGAACTTAACAAGATCACTATCAAGAACAAATATCCTCTCCCACGCATTGATGACTTATTTGACCAACTACGCGGAGCTCAATACATTTCCAAGATTGATCTTCGTTCAGGGTATCATCAATTAAGGGTCAAAAGGGAGGATATACCAAAGACGGCTTTCCGTACAAGGTATGGACACTATGAATTTATAGTGATGCCATTTGGTCTTACTAATGCCCCTGCTATCTTCATGGATCTAATGAATAGAGTCTTTAGAGACTATCTTGATCAATTTGTGGTAATCTTTATAGACGATATTCTTTTCTATTCAAAGAGCAAGGAAGAGCATGAAGATCACTTGAGAATTATATTGAAGACCCTGAGAAAAGAGAAGCTTTATGCCAAATTTACCAAGTGTGAATTTTGGCTTCAAAAAGTTGCATTTTTGGGTCATATAATCTCAAAAGAGGGGATATCTGTGGATCCAGCAAAAACAGAGGTTATCGAAAGATGGTCAAGACCAACAACAGTAACTGAGATCCAAATTTTTCTTGGTTTGGCTGGTTATTATCGACGTTTTGTAAAAGATTTTTCACGATTATCTAATCCACTCACCAAGTTGACTCGGAAAGGAGTTAAGTTTGTCTGGACAGAGGAATGTGAAGAGAATTTCAAGGAGTTGAAAAGAAGGTTATCCAGTGCACCTGTGCTCACACTGCCTTGTAGTGGAGAAAGGTTTGTGATCTATAGTGATGCATCCAAGAAGGGATTGGGGTGTGTTCTTATGCAAAATGATATGGTGATAGCTTATGCCTCACGACAGTTGAAAATACATGAGCAAAATTACCCAACACATGATTTGGAGTTGGCTGCGGTAATCTTTGCATTAAAGATTTGGAGGCATTACCTTTATGGTGAAAGGTGTGATATTTATACTGATCATAAAAGTTTAAAGTATATTTTCACACAAAAGGAGTTGAATATGCGTCAAAGAAGATGGTTGGAGCTGATTAAGGATTATGACTGCTCAATCCATTACCACCCTGGGAAAGCAAACAAGGTGGCAGATGCATTAAGTCGACAAGACCATGCTAGTTTATCCATGATGAGGATCACAAAAGATCCAATATTTATGGACTTACAAAGGATGGATCTTGGAATTATAATGGAAGGGGAAAAATATTATCTTTCTCAAATGAATGTTCAACCATCTACACATGTGAAGATTAAAGAGGCACAGAAAGAAGATGCCGAGTTACAAAAGAAGGTGACAAATGTTCCTAAATTCAACCTTGATTGTGATGGGATAATAAAGTTCAGGAATCGGGTTTGTGTTCCTCTCATCCCCGAATTAAAGAAAGAGCTGCTGGATGAGGCTCATAGTTCTTCATTCTCTATTCATCCTGGAAGCACGAAGATGTATAGGGACCTGAAAGAGTACTTCTGGTGGGATGGCATGAAAAGAGATGTTGCTGAATATGTCTCTCGATGCTTGGTTTGTCAACAAGTTAAAGCTGAGAGACAGAAGTCTAAGGGGATGTTACAACCATTACCCATACCCGAATGGAAATGGGAAAACATCACTATGGACTTTGTCACAGGACTTCCTAAAACATCCAAAGGCAATAATGCTATTTGGGTCATAGTTGATCGTCTTACAAAGTCTGCACACTTCATTCCTATTAGAGAGGATTTCTCTCTAGATCAGCTTGCCAGGATATATGTAAAGGAAGTGGTAAGATTACATGGAGTACCACTTTCTATTATATCTGATCGGGATCCGAGATTTACCTCGAAGTTCTGGCGAAGTCTTCAGCATACTCTGGATACAGAGTTGAGTTTCAGCACTGCTTATCATCCCCAGACAGACGGTCAGTCTGAGAGAACAATTCAAACCCTAGAAGATATGTTGAGAGCTTGCTCTATGGATTTCAAAGGAGGTTGGGATCAACACCTACCTTTGGTGGAATTCTCTTATAATAATAGCTTTCACTCCAGTATTCAGATGGATCCTTATGAAGCTCTCTATGGAAAGAAATGCAGGACTCCAACTTGCTGGGATGAAGTTGGGGAAAGAAAGCTATTAGGACCTGATCTCGTTGATGAAATGGTAGAAAAGGTTAGATCTATTCAACAACACATAAGAGCAGCTCAGAGTCGACAGAAAAGTTATGCCGACAACCGAAGAAAAGACCTAGAGTTTGAAGAGGGTGATAAAGTGTTCTTACGAATATCTCCCTTGAAGAGGGTTATGAGATTTGGAAAGAAGGGGAAGTTGAGCCCTAGATATATCGGTCCTTTCGAAATAATGGATCGTGTTGGGAAGGTAGCTTACCGATTGGCACTTCCACCGAATCTCTCTCAAGTTCACGATGTGTTCCATGTATCTCTCCTGAGAAAGTACATACCAGATCCTTCACATGTACTCGGCTCAGAAGTTGTACCGCTGGAGAAAGATCTTTCTTATGAAGAACAACCGATAGAGATTCTGGATCGTAGAGAAAAAGTCCTACGAAACAAGACCACTCGCTTAGTGAAAGTTTTATGGAGGAACCACCAACTTGAAGAAGCTACATGGGAGCTTGAGGATATGATGAGGGAGAAGTATCCTCATCTGTTTGTTGCAAAGTGACGAATTTCGAGGGCGAAATTCTTTTTAAGGGGGGTAGAATGTAACACCCGAGACTTTTATGTTATATAAATCATCAAAGGAATCTTTTTCTACACAACACTTTCTTGGCTTGCTTTACACGCAATCGCGACCTTCCTCGATAGCTTGCGTCGTACGCAATACCGAGTTTCACTAAACAACAATATGCTATTAAAACTAGCCGTTATGAATAGTAATAACCACTTTTTGAAATTTTATAAATTTTATTTTTCAAAATGGACTTCATTTTTGGACTCAGAATATCGAAATTATCCTAGGGTGAAATTTTGGTATTTTTCTGAAAACTTTCAATTTTTGATGAATAGTGAAACCACTAAGTGGTAGGTTAAAAACTGAATTTTTCATAAAACTTAATTTTACCGCTTCTGTGAATGGAATTTCAAAAATCCGAGAGACATGGTTAATATCAAGGACTAAAATGTGGTTCAATGAGATGAAAATAATTTTTTGGTGAATAGTAACTTTTTACTATTTTTACCGCGGTTAATAGTAAATAGGGTAACTAAGGGTAAATATGATATTAATATTACCCTAACACATGTCCTAATTCTATTGGACAAGTGTAATTCGACCAAAAACTAACTTAGGAATAAAATATGACCATTTAGGCCCACTTGGATTAGATTAGGACATTTATTATTAATTTATTTAAAGAAGGGTTAAAATATTTAAAATCAAAGTTTAATAAGTAAATCATTTTTAATATAGGGTTATACATAATATAAATTCGATTGTAAATATTCATTAGAAAGCTAAAACAATTTCCTACATGATGGTATTTTATTTGTAATTTTTAGACATCAAATAATTTAATTTATTTATGACACAAAGATGATGCAGTAATTATCTTATTAATGAAATATTGACAAAATTGATAATATAAATACCAAAATAAATGTAATTTGAGACTTTTTATGAATTCCACTAATTTTCTAGGTTACTATGATATATTAGTATTGATTTAATCAACTTGGTTCGAACATATAATTCTGTTATGACTTTAACAAAAATCATATATCAAATAGTGTCAAAATTGACACAAAATAGTTTTTAAATCAAATATTATATTATTAATTGTTATTTTATTCCTAAAAATCTAAGGTTCGGCCAAATGACTTAGATAAGGATATATATATTACTAATAAACAATTTGGGGTTCGTTTGTCATGTTATAGTAAGTGTATTAACCATATAGTGAAAGAAAAAAAAAGACACGGTAAAAGTTAAATTAATTAACTTAGAGTTAAATCTAATTCATAAGGTTAAAATAATACCCTAAACTTGTCTAAATCCTATTGGTTGATAGGATTTCGACCCATCCCCACTTTAGCTTCGAAATAAGACCCTTTGGAACCATTATAAACCGATTTTGACTTTAATATAAAATAATATTTTCAGATATTCCTAAGGTGCCCCTCTCCTCCCTTATAAAAGGGCACCTCCTCCCCCTCCTCCTCACACCAATTTGAGCACTCAAGATCGGCCAACCCCTGCCATTTTCCCTTATCCACTTCCCTAGAATAATCCTAGAGGTCCTGGTCTTCTCCAAAGACCAATCTTAGTTCCTTAAGTGGAGGATTCAAAAAGGCGTTCCAAAGAAGAGGTAATATCCATTACCGATCTTTTCAATTTCTTTCTTCTTCAACTTCTTCTTCTTTAGTTGTTTCATGATAAAGTAATAACATCAGTATTACTTACATACTGATATGTTATTATAAATATGAAACAACCCTAATTCACCTTCTATCCATCCTACGGAAAAATGAAATCACCGCGCGTGCGTACGTACGAAATACCGTCTCCACGCCGTGGTGTAATCTATTTTCCACCATCACCTTACAAGGATGGGTATAATGGTGTAATCAGTAACTATATATGATTATTATTAAGTAATATTTATACTGAAATAATATATATATATACTCCAATACAATTCCACGATCATAGGAACGATATCATCACTCGTGCGTACGTACGGAATACCGTCTCCACGATGTGATGCGACTCGTTCTACATGATCTTCATTTAATAATGATTATATAAATGAATTGAATGAATGAATATGGTATATAATACACTAATACCATTCTGGAAATGAATTATCTATAACCTAAAGATAAGAATAAGAATTTATTCGACAAAACACTGTTGACGCTCCTTTCGTCACAGAATCTAAAGATTGGAAAAGGGAATATCTGAGCTCAAAGTGATTAATCCTTTGAAGAAACATAAAAAATCGACAAAGGGATGGAAAAGGAGAACATTGCCCATAGGTCGCGCAAGTTCCCTCTTGGTCGCGCAAGTACACTTGCGCGCCGCCTCAACACTTGCGCGACCCCTCATGGTCGTGCAAGGGACTTGCGCGACAGATCTGGTAACCGCCCAGTAACCGCCCGGGGTCTTCTTTTGCCTATAAATAGACCCTGTGGGCCCCCCATTCGAGAGGATCTCTTTCCAGAAACTCGGATCAAAGCTCCCGACGCCCAAGTCTCTTCTTAAAGCTTCCGGAACACTTCTAAGGTAATTTCTTACCTAGAATGGAAGATCTAAAGTGAAGAAGGAAGGCCAAGTGTTGAAACTTATCAAACACTTGCGCGCCGACTTAATTCCTTCAATATAACTTGCGCGTCCCCTCTCTGGAAGAACCTCAAGAGGATGATAAAGGGTTTAATAAAGAATCGCTCAAGTATTTCAACTCTGGTTGTAAATCGCGCAAGTATCCCTCATGTCGCGCAAGTATACTTGCGCGACCAATACTTGCGCGCCGCCGCAGGACTTGCGCGACTTTTAATACTTGCGCGCCCCTATCTTTTTGGGTGCCCATCTTGCCCATTTTACCCCTCTTAAGCCATTTCACCTTTCCTATTCAAGATTCAGTCTTCAAGATACTCTTCAAAAGCCATTTACGGCATGATTTCTTGATTTGACATCCTTATCTGAAAGGAATTCTGTGAAATACCTCTCAACACCCTGTGATTTAAACATCTTTATGTCACCAAAGATTGAGAGTTCATTCATTTCAACCTCATCCTTTAAGATGAGAGAATTATAACCTGGGTCTCCTTTTCAGGAATAAGACTCAGTCATAACCTTGGGCTTCCTTTTCAGGAGTAAGCCCCAAGTCCCCTAACCTAGGCTTCCTTCTCAGGAATAATTCCTAGTCATAAATCTTGGGCATCTTTCTTAAGAATAAGCCCCAATCAAGTTCCCAAACTTGGGCATCCTCCTCAGGAGTAAGCCCCAAACCTTAATCCCTAACCTGGGTCTCCTTTTTAGGAATAAGACTCAGTCATAACCTTGGGCTTCCTTTTCAGGAGTAAGCCCCAAGTCCCCTAACCTAGGCTTTCTTCTCAGGAATAAGTCCTAGTCATAAATCTTGGGCATCCTTCTTAGGAGTAAGCCCAAGTCTCTTAAAATTTCTCTTAACCAGACATAAATTACCTTTTATTTGGGTTTCGTTTTCAGGAATAAAACCCAATCATAAGTCCCCTCCTAACTTGGGCATCCTCCTTAGGAGTAAGCCCCAAGATTAGAGTATTCAAATCTCCATGAAGCACATATAACTTTGTGGACCCTGTTCTTGGATTTTCTCCCTAAAAGTAAATCCTAAACTTTCGTCTATCTGGGCAGTCATCTATACATAAGCCCCAAAACAAATTCTTATGATTGCATCTTTTATGGCACAATTGTCTGAATTTTACAAATACCTCTTGTTTCTCACACCGAGCATGACTCACGTGAGCTTAGAGTGTAAAAGTAATTATGACATTCATCTTTGAGCCATCAATCATAAAACATCATATCCCATTCCTCGAACTACGTGGGTTCTGATTCCTTTTTCAAAACAAAGGATACGTAGGTAGCCCATTTATGGGTTCGATCCCAACATTGAAATAATCTCTGTCCTTCTGAATGACGATAAACTTCAAGTGCCCCACTGAGTGGCTCTAAAACCAGCCTGGTCATCAAAATGACCAAGAGACTTTTATATAAATGTTTTGAAGGATACCATTGACCAAGAATCTCTAAACAAATATAGATGATTCTATATTGATGAAGAACCTCGAATACATATAAAAGATTCTCTAAATTTCTTGCATATTTAATCATTGATTGTTAAAACTAAAGGAAAGCTCATTTTATACTTGGTAATTTAATAAGGATTCACGAACTTAACTTAAATCTATAAAGAGAGTCCCGGAGTAGACAATAATTCCCCTCAAAAAGGTGTGATGAGTCCGACCTCCCATCCTCTCGACCAATGCAAATTCCTAAGCCTCATTAGCCCACAAGCTAATGAGCGCCTGCCTTTGGAAAGTAGGTCCAAACGGATGTGGAATCATTGGATGTTTCCGGTTCTACGAACAAACCCGTTAGAAACCGATCGGAAAGTTTGAATCTCCCGTCCAGGAGGTCATCCCCGGATTCCGCGCGAAACAAAAAATGGTGAACCCGACGTGAATCCTTAACCAAGTTAAAGTGATGTTCTTCTTATCTGTTAGGCCCTTTGGGCCAACAAGGCAATCATTGACATATGATCATCCAAAAGATGCAGTAGCCGGATTCATCTTGATTATGTCTGTTACATGGATCATGCACACTGTTTTCAAGATCTTCTACAAAAAATGGCTTTCCTTAAATTTACCCCTGTGAATACTGCTGCTGGGAACACCTCTACTGTGAGGTCTGCTGCCGTGAAAACCAATACTGCTACTCCTGCTGGAACGTCATCCGCTCTGAGGATGACATCACCAACTCAGCGTCTTCAACGCTGTGTTTCTAATGCACTGGTTAAGGAGTACCATCGCAACGGTACTATCCCAACTCTGGAGGCCGCTCGTCAAGCCCTCCAAGTTAACAATTCTACCTGGTCGTCCGGACAACGACGACCAGCAATCAAGAAGCAGACGGTGCTGACTACCGTCTCCAACCGTTTCGGGTCGTTATCCCCGGAACGCAATTTCCATTCACTCCCTTACTCCGAGGAAGTGAATGAGCAGGTCCCGCAGGACCTTAATTCAAAAAGACAGGAGTCCTTCTCAAGGGCTCCCATCAACAATCGCCGCCAGACTCGTGCGGTAGTGCGCCCTCAACATGATGAGGGTACCGACTCCAGGCGTTCAGCTCAGGTTCCTCGAACCCGAGCAGGCAAGATGAATCGCCAGAGACGGAACCCGGTTAACAATAGGCAGGTTGTCATCCCTGTCATCTCCGGAGAAGTCCACCAACCTAACTTGGTGGCAAACAACGAGCAGGCATACCCACCTGTTCGTTTTAATCCTGCTGACCAGCAGACTCGTCTGGCAGCATCAAGCCGATCCCGCCAGGCAATTCCGGCGGAGTACCATAGGCAGGAACATACACCTGCTTATACATCAGCAGTTAGTCAGCAGGCTCGTCTGACTACATATGATGGATCTCGTCAACAGCGTTTGGCGAAGTGTAATCAGCAGGCACATACACCTGCTAATACTAATCAAGCCTACCAACAGTCTCGCTTGGTAGCGCACGGAGAAGTCAGTCGGAAAGTCCCGACGACAAACAGGAGGCAGACTAAACTCTCTGCCTCCACACTTGAGTACTGTCAGGATTCACTAACAGGAAAAGGAGGACAGGAGCAGGCACATACACCTACTCCAAGCCCGGAATGGACGTATATCCCTGTTCCGGCGGCTGAAGTCACCAAACATATTTTGTCAATGGTGAAAGAGCAGAAGCAAATTCCTGCTCATATTCTGGATGCTTGCCAGGATATCATAACAGCTTCAGCATCATCTCAGGGACAGACACATAAATCTATCCCTAGCAGTGGAGTGACACATCAACAATTCACTCCGGAACAGACACACACATCTGTTCCAGTCCAAGAGGGTTGTGGGGCATACTCCCCCATATCATATGGACAACCAAGTCAGGCACATACACCTGATTTGAGCGATGATCGTCAGCCTAACCTGACCATCTTTCCTGATCAGGCACATACACCTGCTCAGAGCAATCACTTTCGTCATCAAGTGATTTCTAAAGCGAGTAAGAAGGCATCTAAGAAAAAGATCCGCCCAGCACAGTCAGGAGATCAAAGGCCAATCTGCAACAAGGCCTTGCTCGATGCTGGAGTTCTTGAAGCCCTCAGACATTTATCTGTCGGAATTCAAGATTCTACTCCCTCAGTTCCCAATAACAGGAACATTAATCCCGAAGGTCTTCAACAGACACTTCCTCATGAAGACTTGCTTCATGAAAATTCGGTCAATCTTGAAGTTTCTTCTTCAGATGAGAACCACAGGAACCCTCTGTGTGGTCAGAAGACCAAGGAGCAAGAGATCTCATCTTTTGCTGTAACCCATCATGAAGGTCCTCCTCATGGTGATGAACTTCGCTGCGAAAGTCCTCTCCGCAGTAGTGATTCACATTGTCTCGAAAATTCTTCAGAAGGCAATGTAGTGACGAGAAAGCCCTCCTATCTCGAGGCACTTGCAAACGTAAAACCAGTCATGTCTGAAGTTTTACTATCGGCAGGTGAAACTCTTTCTCCATCAGAAGATAGCTTGGGGTTCAGGTTATTCTCCGAACCTTCCCTGGGTCATTCATCTTCCAGCATGAATAGTGATTCCTCTACCAATCTTGTTGAATCCGATGAAGCAACAAGGAAACACCAACTCTGGTCCAAACAGGTAGAAGAATCTTCATTTAATGATAAAGAGGAAATGTTGAACATGAGGAAAAAACTGGCAAAAGGTGAAGTACCAGTCATGTTTTGGCCTTTGGCTGATTCACAGTATGACATTCCAAAGATGTTGACGGATGATGGAATCCATGATATTCGTCTTAACATATGGAAAACTCTTTGTCAATTAAAGAAGAAGGTATTATCTTACGATGAATATGAAAATCATCTTAAGATAATAGAAGGGTTACGACGCCAGATTGATTTGGCATCTCTATCAGTCTCTCGGTATCCGAAGGCTGAAAAGCAACAGAGAACCCTTCAACGTTCATGCCTTGGCGCACTAAGAAGGTTGCGTCAGTTAATTTCCAATGCTCCATCTAATGTTCATATCAGAGGATGGGGTGTTCACGGAGCACTACATTTCACAGTGCTTTCCGGTCAGCAAAGCCCGCCGAAAATGGTCTCATGCAATGTTATTGCCCATGGCCGGCCACAGTCAATGGGCTTTGTTCATAATCAAAATCTTGCTCGAGATCAAGCTTCAACTAGTTCCTCTCAAAGTCAAGTATATAGAGAACAGGTTGTTGAATTGCTCCTACATCAAGCAGGCGAGAATATTGCACAAGCCTCTCGTCTGGAGCAAACACGTCATCAAATGACAGAAGTTTCGGAAATCATCCAACGGTCTGTTGAACCAGGTGATAAAAGTGGATACAGGTTAATGCATCCAGCTAATTTCCGAACTAAGATTCGCAAGATCATGAGAGATTTTAAAAAGATCTCAGACATAGCATGTCAAGAGACACCCCAGCTTGCCAGACTGGGGACTTCTCTAACCCAACCCTCAGAATCAACGAATGGGATTCGAGGAGTTGAGCGGAAGCAACAGGAACACCCCCAGTCCACCGGACTGGGGACTTTTTCAAATCTTCAATCCCTCCCTCAGAGAAAGTCAGTATTCTCTCGATTAGGGAATAAGCCTCAAGAGGAACGAAGAGCCAAGATGTCAGGAGATTCTCTCTAAGTGACGGTTCTCCAAGAAATTCCTGAGGGATCAAGTCAACGGAATGCCATGTCTTATCATGGACATAAAAGGAGACAATATCACAGAAATGCTGATAGAAAGGATTCCATGAAATATGCATCCATTAATGTCATCACTGCCGTTGCTGCTGATTCACCAGATGAGGCTCAATCAGAGGGATCAGACGAAGAGGTTCCTGCTCAAGAAGTTGCGCACAAAGACCTAAATGAAGAAGGTGTGCGCACACGTAATCAAAGGCTTACCCAAAATCTGGGTATTCCTTCAAGTAACCCACTTCCCCCTCTCCGAAAAGGATCCAATAAGGGGAAAGGAAAGAATCGGGTTACTTCTCACCCTTCCTCTGAAGGAGGTCAATCGCTCTCATTAGAGCAAAGGCTTGCACAACAGGAGGAAGAAATGAAAGAATTAAGAAGGTTGAATGCAGAACTACTTCAGAGTAGTCTTCTTCTTAAGAATGCTGAAGTCCAACAGCCGAAGGAATTTGTTGTAACTACTGAGATGGATCAGGAATATCCTCCTTTATCAGTACACCCACAGAGGTCTAATCCTACGGGTCAAACGCAACAACGGTTGGCAGCACTACCATTAGTTGCAGCACCAACCTCCACGGCTGTCCAAGCTCAATTCATTGCACCTACCCAAAACCAAGTTCAACCTGACGTTTCTCAAAAGTTAATAACTACTATTGAGTCATTAACAGCTCGGTTAGAAACTATGGAAGGGAAACGGGCGCAAGTTCAACCTGAAAAGAAAGTTTACCCTGAATGGGTAGATTCAATTTCTCCTCCATCCAGTTTTGGAAACCCTATTTTCCCTACTTTCAATGGATCAGGCGACCCTGAACAACATTTGACGCATTACGTGTCTTGTTGTGATCCTATGATGGGAACTCCAGAACAACAAGAAGCAGTGAAACTCAGATGCTTCGTACGAACCTTGCAAGGACCAGCTTTTGTCTGGTATACAAGCTTGCAATCCCGGTCAGTCATCGGATGGGAGGATCTTCGTCAAAAATTCCTTCTTCAGTTCAGCTCAACTTTGCCAAAAACGACAGTTTTTGATCTTACAAACTGCAAGCAAAGGGAGAATGAAAGAGTCTCTGATTTCATTGCTCGTTGGAAGGGATTAACGTATTCCTTGAGTTTATCACTCCCTCAGGAGGAATTGTTGCCAATCTGTGTGGAAAATTTGCGTGACGAATTACGCACGCCATTGATCCCTGTGAAATACACAGGAGGGTTTCGAGACCTTACTTCAATCGCTCAACAGATTGAAGATTCCCTTATGCAGGCTAAGGTTAAATATCGTGTAATTCCATCAGCTCCAGGAAGAAGAATGGGTAAAGCAGAAACTGCTACAGTTATGCTTAAACAGGCACCTGTACCTATTTCTACTTCAAAACCTTCATCTTCTCGAAGGGCTCCACCTCCTGAACGCCAACAACAAAGGTTGTTTCGTCCAAATGATCAAAAAGATCAACGACGAAAACAATTTGAGGATATGAAGAGTAAAACATACTCTTTCCGAAGTGAGCAAGTTCCTGGTTACTTCATTTCAGCTCTGGAAAATAATTTGGTTCAATTACCAGTGCCGAAGAGACCAAACAAGGAAGGAGATGAAGACCGTCCCAATTATTGTCCCTTTCATAAAATGTTGGGACATCCCATCTAGGAGAGTTTTGTCTTTAAAGACCTCCTACAAAAGATGGTTGACTTGGGACAAGTCAAATTGAAGGGTTCTTCAGCTCATGTAGCGTGTATTACCGCTACAGATCCAGAGGAAGGAGGCGAGTGGCAGGAAGTCAAAAGCAAAACTGCGAAAAAATATGATGATTGGATGGTCAGAAAGACAATCAATCGGACCCATTCCATTTTGCGAACACAATTGAAGAAGCCAATTGTGTCTCCTACAAAAGCTGCAGTAAAGCCTCCATCAAAGGACAAATCCTCAAAAGGGCAACGCAATTCAAAGAAGAAAGAGGAATCAGGAGAAGATGAGTATGTATCAAAGCCTAAATTGTCTTTGACTCTGGCAGATTTCATGCCATCTACTTCAAAGCCACGGGCACCGTCCCACCAAACGGCACAGCCTAAACAGGTTAATCAGGCAGAGTCTTTATCAGACGAAGAGTTAATCTTTGGTTCTGTTTGATCTCAATGGATGGAGAACACATCACGACTCCAACTAATGCCAGATTTCTGAAGAAGTATTTTGTATAAACACAAAATATTGTTCCCAGAACCAAGACTTACAATTGGTTCATACAACAAGGTCCGGTATGACCTTAAACTACACAAAGGTCCGGTATGACCTTAAACTACACCATGGTCCAGTATGACCTTAAACTACAACTTCGTCCAACATGACGTTAAACTGTGTCACCTTCAATGTCCGAGATGACATTAAACTAAATTTTGTCCCTCCAACATGACATTAAACTGTGCAGCACCAATAGTCCTAACTGCAAGACTTTAAACTGCATAGTCCCTGATTTTGTCCTACATGACGATAAACTGTATAGAAGTTCCTATATTTTGTCCGAGATGACATTAAACTATATTTTGTCCTAGCGACATGACATTAAACTGTGTGACACTTTCATCGTCCAGCATGACGTTAAACTGTGTTAAGTCCCTTATTGTCCTACATGACACTAAACTGTATTCTGTCCGAGATGACATTAAACTATATTGTGTCCTAGCAACATGACATTAAACTGTGTGGCACTTCCAACGTCCAGCATGACGATAAACTGTAAAAAGATCAGAACTGATATCCTCATATTGATTAACCTTAGTCTTAGCTACATGACTTTAAACTGTACAGCATCAGTTCGTCCTTGCTATATGACGCTAAAACTATACAGCAATGGTCCAGTATGACTTTAAACTGCAACTTCGTCCCACACGACATTAAACTGTGAAAAAGTTCCATAAACAGTCCAGCATGACCTTAAAACTGCATCATTCCTGGTCCATGTATACGACCATAAACTATTTGCAAATATGTCCAGCAAGACGTTAAATTGTGACGTCCTAACTACATGACGCTAAACTGTATAAAAGTCTCTCACGTCCGGAAAGACATTAAACTATATAATCATCAAAAGTCCAGTATGACATTAAAACTGCACAATCCCCCTTTCGTCCAATATGACGTTAAACTGTATTGTCCCCATCGTCCTAACTACATGACGCTAAACTGTACAGAAAGTCCTTGATATGTCCTACATGACATTAAACTGTGCATCGTTAAGGTTGTTATTACCTCTTGTTTCTCACACCGAGTATGACTCACGTGATCTTAGAGCGAACATCAACCATAACACTCCCTTTGGGCCACTAACCATGTGTAAGTCCCAACAACATTTTTTTAGATCATTGTCCACAAGAACAACTTGATCATTAATTCATTCTTTAATTGAACTACACAGACTTTGATCCTTGCCCTCCAGGCTGGGTATGTAGGCAACCTCCCAAAGGTTCAAGCCCAAAAACAATCTCTTCACATTGGTTCACCATAATCTCATATGATTATGATTTGTGAAACCACCCCTGGAATCAATATCTTTACATTGATTCACTTTCGTCCTTGTTATATGACGTTAAACTATACAACACTTTTGTCCAGTACGACAATAAACTACAATATTCTTTGATTTCCTCATTTGAGAAGGAACCATTATTAACATTGATTCTTTTTCAATCATGGTTTTCATTTTCAAAAAGACTACGTACATACATGGTAATGCCTAAACTTTTTATCTTAGGTTAAAACCATCATTGCACTAAAGTCCCTTTTCACCCTTCACATGTACGAACCAAATTTGTACAAAGGGTAGTTTCTAGAACTACGTGGACTTGATTCCCTTCTTTATGGGATACGTAGGAACATTCGAGTGTCCCTCGAATCCAGTCCCAAGTCTTTTGGGCCTAACCCCAAATTTCACTTTCAGTCCCTTGGCTGAAAAGTCCTCATGAAAACACACACTGTGTATTCATTATTATGGTCCGAATTCTATGACCCCAAAAACTAAGATCACTCATCCTTTCGTCCTGCACGACGTTAAACTGCATTTCAAGAACTACGTATGGCTTGATTCTCATTCTTATGAGATACGTAGTGAAGTCCAAGTTTCAATTCAGGACCCAGCCACAACATGATTATGGTTTTCATTGACCTATGTATCTCTATATACATTGGAAAATACCCATCTTTATGTATTATAATCCTAACCTTAAATATTTTCAGATCTTCATAACCCTTTTCATGACTTATAGTCACAAAAATGTCAAACTTCTGAGAATTCTTTTGCCTGACTATGCAGCACGTGCCCATAGGTGGCCTTGCATAAACAGTCCACATAAAAGACTTGTCAGCCAAGAGATTCTATTTATTTGACCATGCAGCCAATGCCCATAGGTGGCCCTGCATGTTTTCAACCCCCTAACGGGTTTGTTAAATAATAGTAACTTCATTCTTGGGAAGAATGCCTCTTTTGTCCTTATTTGTCTTAAACGACAGTATGTAGGGATCCGCAAAAATAACCATCCTTAACATATTTGTCCCATATCCTTTTTCATGATCTGAAAGTATTCAAGTCTATGGTTTATTCTCCTTCCCTACGTTTGGGTCAGTCCTTCGTAGGAGTGATATTCATCCAGTTCTTCGATATTCTTGTTCGGAAATATCCTTTCCATATTCAAGTACCTCATTCCATACAACAAACTCTATGCTTTAGAAAATTTGAATCTCCATAAACTTTCACTGGCTTTTAGCACTAGGAAAGTAAATTTCTGAGAGTTCTTTTGCCTGACTATGCAGCACGTGCCCATAGGTGGCCTTGCATAAACAGTCCACATAATAGACTTGTCAGCCAAAAGATGCTATTTCATTTGACTATGCAGTCAATGCCCATAGGTGGCCCTGCATATTTCAACCCCCTAACGGGTTTTGTTAAATAATAGTAACTTCATTCTTGGAAACTACTTTTTCTAATGCCCTTTTAGCTCTTTTTCATATCATTCCTCAGATTCAAATATTCTTAAGTCATAGTTTACATATTTTCTCTCATACTTGAGTATGGTAATTTGTTTTCAGATAAATTATCAAGGAATTGAATCCATTTTAATCCATTTTTCGGTCAAATCTATTTCGACCTTAAACATTAGCCTCTTTATGTCCGGCTTGCATGACTTTAAACTGCCCACACAAAAGACAGAGGAACTATGAATAAAAGTCAAGTTCCAGCTCACTAAATATACATTTTTTGTATGATTTAGCTAATATTGAGCAGTTAAAAGATTCAAAGTTTGTAGGGTTATTTGTAAATAATCCTAGTAAAAATCAAACTATGATTACTAGGCCCATTGGCTTAAGTAAATTTGAAGCAGGTAATGAAAGAATGCAGGTACAAATTATTGGAGACGAAAGTGTTTTTCATTGATACACAAGAGTTAGAAGGACATCCACAGATTGGAGTCTCTTCTCTTTTTCAAGAATTACAAGAGGCTTTCAACATAACACTTCATTTGATTTACGGCATCCCGAGCTTCATCAGCAACCACCTGGAATTCATTCATTCAACTGGAAACAAAAAGGAGATGCAGTGATACCAGCTCTTCTTGGAACAATTGTAAAAGGATGTTCTTGAGTGCGGTTTGAGAAAATTTTCTGCTGATCAAACAGTGACTCTGTTTCTGTCCAAGAGACTTGGAAGATATATACGTGGATTTGAGAATGGAGCATTGGAAGTAAAGAACCATTTGGAGAGAGTACTCTTTTCAGATATTGCTCTAATACCATGTTTGTCTTCTCTCCACCAACCGGCAGTGGAAAACATTTCAGCCCATGAGTTTGCCATTTTCATATCTGCAAAGGAATGACATGGAGGAAGAATTTGAAAGTTCACACCATTGTTGTTACTCTTAATGCACAACATAACCGAAATAGAGAAGTAGCAGTGCAGCTGCATCTCAGGTGTATAATTGTTTGCATTTGGAACATTAACTCCTTGCAGATGACCATGAACACACAGAGATAGGTAGATGCTCTGTGGGAAATTAAGATGATATTTCTTCAAGTACTTAGCCAAATCTGGAAGAGTGCTGTCACAGATGTCATAGTAATCTGGGCCAATGATGTTCATCATGTCATCAATCCGCTTGCTAGCCAGTTCATAAGTCGTTCCAATTCCCTTGGGAACCACTGAATCTGCACAAAAGATGAATAAACTAACTCTTAAATGGGTTTATTTTTCACAAATTTTGTGAAGAAATTTGAAAAAATGGCTAAGGCATTAAGGCGCGCAAGTCTACAAAATGGCGCGCAAGTATTCACGTGCCGCGCTAGTTTTCGTCGCGCAAGTGTAAACCGCGCAAGTACGAATACCTTTACAGGAGCGCGACATCAAGGAAAAACAGAGCAGACTTGCGCGGCTTAGGTGACCTGCGCGGCGAGAGCTCGAGAAGGTATGAAGTCCGGAAATCCGGATACTTGTACGGAGGTGAGGCCGTATATTTATAGGCCAGGAGGCCTACCTGCGCGCCGACATCTGTGCACTGGAGACTTGCACGCCGCCCTTTTCCTTTAGATGGATTCGATTTCCTCAGAGTCAAATCCTCATTTTCCTCCGGATCCAACTCTGAGGGGGGACTTTTGTTGACGCTCCTTTCGTCACGGAATCTAAAGATCGGAAAAGGGAATATCTGAGCTCAAAGTGATTAATCCTTTGAAGAAACATCAAAAATCGACAAAGGGATGGAAAAGGAGAACATTGCCCATAGGTCGCGCAAGTTCCCTCTGGGTCGCGCAAGTACACTTGCGCGCCGCCTCAACACTTGCGCGACCCCTCATGGTCGTGCAAGGGACTTGCGCGACAGATCTGGTAACCGCCCAGTAACCGCCCGGGGTCTTCTTTTGCCTATAAATAGACCCTGTGGGCCCCCCATTCGAGAGGATCTCTTTCCAGAAACTCGGATCAAAGCTCCCGACGCCCAAGTCTCTTCTCAAAGCTTCCGGAACACTTCTAAGGTAATTTCTTACCTAGAATGGAATATCTAAAGGGAAGAAGGAAGGCCAAGTGTTGAAACTTATCAAACACTTGCGCGCCAACTTAATTCCTTCAATATAACTTGCGCGTCCCCTCTCTGGAAGAACCTCAAGAGGATGATAAAGGGTTTAATAAAGAATCGCTCATGTATTTCAACTCTGGTTGTAAATCGCGCAAGTATCCCTCATGTCGCGCAAGTATACTTGCGCGACCAATACTTGCACGCCGCCGCAGGACTTGCGCGACTTTTAATACTTGCGCGCCCCTATCTTTTTGGGTGCCCATCTTGCCCATTTTACCCCTCTTAAGCCATTTCACCTTTCCTATTCAAGATTCAGTCTTCAAGATACTCTTCAAAATCCATTTACGGCATGATTTCTTGATTTGACATCCTTATCTGAAAGGAATTCTGTGAAATACCTCTCAACACCCAGTGATTTAAACATCTTTATGTCACCAAAGATTGAGAGTTCATTCATTTCAACCTCATCCTTTAAGATGAGAGAATTCTAACCTGGGTCTCCTTTTCAGGAATAAGACTCAGTCATAACCTTGGGCTTCCTTTTCAGGAGTAAGCCCCAAGTCCCCTAACCTAGGCTTCCTTCTCAGGAATAAGTCCTAGTCATAAATCTTGGGCATCTTTCTTAAGAATAAGCCCCAATCAAGTTCCCAAACTTGGGCATCCTCCTCAGGAGTAAGCCCCAAACCTTAATCCCTAACCTGGGTCTCCTTTTCAGGAATAAGACTCAGTCATAACCTTGGGCTTCCTTTTCAGGAGTAAGCCCCAAGTCCCCTAACCTAGGCTTTCTTCTCAGGAATAAGTCCTAGTCATAAATCTTGGGCATCCTTCTTAGGAGTAAGCCCAAGTATCTTAAAATTTCTCTTAACCAGTCATAAATTACCTTTGATTTGGGTTTCCTTTTCAGGAATAAAACCCAATCATAAGTCCCCTCCTAACTTGGGCATCCTCCTTAGGAGTAAGCCCCAAGATTAGAGTATTCAAATCTCCATGAAGCACATATAACTTTGTGGACCCTGTTCTTGGATTTTCTCCCTAAAAGTAAATCCTAAACTTTCGTCTATCTGGGCAGTCATCTATACATAAGCCCCAAAACAAATTCTTATGATTGCATCTTTTATGGCACAATTGTCTGAATTTTACAAATACCTCTTGTTTCTCACACCGAGCATGACTCACGTGAGCTTAGAGTGTAAAAGTAATTATGACATTCATCTTTGAGCCATCAATCATAAAACATCATATCCCATTCCTCGAACTACGTGGGTTCTGATTCCTTTTTCAAAACAAAGGATACGTAGGTAGCCCATTTATGGGTTCGATCCCAACATTGAAATAATCTCTGTCCTTCTGAATGACGATAAACTTCAAGTGCCCCACTGAGTGGCTTTAAAACCAGCCTGGTCATCAAAATGACCAAGAGACTTTTATATAAATTTTTTGAAGGATACCATTGACCAAGAATCTCTAAACAAATATAGATGATTTTATATTGATGAAGAACCTCGAATACATATAAAAGATTCTCTAAATTTCTTGCATATTTAATCATTGATTGTTAAAACTAAAGGAAAGCTCATTTTATACTTGGTAATGTAATAAGGATCCACGAACTTAACTTAAATCTATAAAGAGAGTCCCGGAGTAGACAATAATTCCCCTCAAAAAGGTGTGATGAGTCCGACCTCCCATCCTCTCGACCAATGCAAATTCCTAAGCCTCATTAGCCCACAAGCTAATGGGCGCCTGCCTTTGGAAAGTAGGTCCAAACGGATGTGGAATCATTGGATGTTTCCGGTTCTACGAACAAACCCTTTAGAAACCGATCGGAACGTTTGAATCTCCCGTCCATGAGGTCATCCCCGGATTCCGCGCGAAACAAACACGCATAAGAACAAAAAGTTATAAAGACCCGAGTAACAAGTAACAATGAAATATTACTAACAAGAAGCTAATAATATGACCATATATGATCTCATATCAATATGTATGATTCTGGAATAAGTCAATAACATTATTTAAACCATTATACAGGAGCTTCGGACACGAACAAAGCAAATCGGACCTAAGGTAAGGGAAATATCACAATCTCATTTTTATCCGAGATTGTTTATTCGTAAGTATTTACTGGGGTGTATTTTATCATCCACATCCATGTTTCCCTCAATATGTAATATTGTTTCCATCCACTTGAAATAGTTTAAATCCAATTTTACCCTTAGGTGAGTTTTTAGTAAAGAATATGAAAGGAATCTTTTGTCGTTTTTCCGTACGAGGTACTTTTTGACTTTTCCGACAAAAGTACGAAGAATGTTTTTTTTAACTTATACGACATGAATGGATTTTTAAAACATTACTTCAAAGAATCTTCCTTTACAAGTTTTCAAGTTTATTTTTAATCAACTTCTTTTATTTTAAAGTTGTATGACATGTTATGAAAGGAAAAATGTTTTTTAAGAAGAAAGGATATTTTCCTCAAGAATTCAATTCAAGTGTTTTATCAAAATTATTTTCCATCTAAGATAATAAAGGGTTCTGTTTCTATCCATATTTTTACATTGGTTTGACTATGTTGTGATGGAATTATGTTTATGAATTCCTTTATCATATATGAATTGATTTATGATGTCATGATGTTTCAAGAATCCCATTTTTGTTATATGTGTTATGCGATGATGTATGTTTTATGATTATGTGGCACACATAAGAAAGGATTCATTATAAGATGGGTGGGACCTATATCTCCCTCCAATGCATTGGGTAATGATTTTATATCTCATGAGATAGACATGGCTGGAACGGAAGGTTATTTTGGTTCAGTGATACAGGACTGAAACGAGGAGTGAACTCGGTTCAGAAAGGGACTTTGTCCACTAAGATAGTCTTGGCAATGAGTCATGACTAACAAGAAATGATTTTCCATGATTATGTGTGCATGCCACAAAGATTCATGTTTTATGTTATGATTATGGGGATCTCATTTTCACTTCTATGATTTATTCCATGTTAAGATATTATGATCTCTTTTGCAGGTTTTGATTTTCAAAAAGATATGATATGATTTTTATTTCCTTTATTTGCCCTTGCTGAGCATTTGAGCTCACCCTTTTATGTTTTCTTTTCCCCAGGTCAGGAATATGGATATTAAGTAGAATATGCTAAAAGGGACCCTAGATATGATGAAATAAATGGGAGACACTGTAGAAGATTTATGAACCAGTTGTTTATGTTTCCCAGTTTCTAAAGACACTATACCTATACGGTCCTTTGTGGTTTTGTCATATGTTGTAATAAGTGTGCTTCAATTTTGAAGTATTAACAATGTATGTAAATTGTGGGTCGTTATAGACATCTTTCTAAACCTCTCTTTCTGAAAATCAGATCAAATCCACCTTTGAAGCATTAATCTGAAAAACCCCTTCTGGGACCTCTATCTTTGAATGGAGAATATGTTCAAGGTACGTATTTTTAACCCCATCGTCCTTTCCTGATGTATCACCCATCCCTCGATCCTCAGAAGGTCCACACCATTCCTTACCCTTGCCACTATTTAGGACCAAGATCTTATTTTGATTCTGGTCATGAACTATATATACACTTTCCCATTAGGCTCTATTTCAAGTGGTGGTGAGTTTTTTTTCGAACAAACAAATATGTACACAACACTTTCTTTATCCAAAACTCATTTAACCTCTCACCACGGATCTCCCTCCTTCAGCACATCCGCCATTTTATGTCATAAAACATCACATAAGCCTCTTCATTAGTTACATATAACAAATCACACATTTAACAAACAGATCATGTTACAAAAATAATGTGGCATGCCTTAAGGTGTGTTTTTCACTTTCACTATTCATTTTTAAGGTTCCAAACGGGCCTCATTACTCCACTAGAATGGTTTTTCTTTAGAAAACATGTTCACCCAAAACTCATTTTTGAGTTCATTTTGGAATATCTTTGGAAAACAACATGTCATTTCACTTTTCTATCAAAATCGGCCTAAAGACCATGCTTCTTTGGAGATACCTAGTTTATCTTCAAAACATTAAAGAAATCACATTTCAAGAAACTAAACCATTTACACAAAAACACACACACAGATATATATATATATATATATTGCATATGCATTTCATGTAGAAAAAGAAGATGCACTTTTAATAAAACATTATGCAGTTATGGAAATTCTAATTAAAGATCAGCTCATATGGGACCTACCTCAAAAATGTCATTATTCGTCGATGACCACTTGAATCGACACTTGGAAAATAAATTTTCAAGCATTTATACACACACACACACACACACACACCCACACACAGATATATATATATATACAACCCTAGCTGCATTACACATATTCCCCACGCCATGAGGGAATAAGTTCAAAGAGGGTAGATTTATATATATACATTACACTAAGCATGTACATGTATGATACCTCGACACCCGCAGCCCAAAACTATCATAGCGAGGTCAAGCACACTACACATATCATTTAATAAATTAATAGAACAATTTATGCAACACTTCAAAATTAGTACCACAAAATTTACACAAAACAAACGCACCCGATTTATATCAAAATGTAACATTTAAACCAATTGTACTTCATAACCTTATCAAAACATGACTTAAACCATTTCAGAAATTTAAATGAAGCCTTTAAAAATTTTGTAATGAAATTTCAAGAGGCATCGCAAGGCATTATACACAAAATAACCCACTCACATTCCACTTTTGAGGCCAAAAGCACACTACGACTATTTCAAATCATAATTCGCATCACTTTCATAATTTAATATATCATTTAGAAACATGATAAAACAATTACATAAAACTCCACAAGGATATACACTAAAACCACACTAAAAATCCACTTTTTAAACCAACCACAAACCTAATCCTTCCCAAAGTATCATTCGCATCACACTCAAAAATAAATAAATCGTTTCAATAAATAATAAAAAATTTATAAAATGCACAAAAAGGAATTACCAAAAAAACTCCATTCCCTCTATTTAAAATCAAACAAACCTCAAAACATTTTCCAAACTTGGTTTTCACATTTTACAAAAAATAAAAACACCATTAAAACAACTTATAAATCAACTTCAATAACACCCCCAAATGCTTCCAAACACAAAGAGCACCCCAACCCTATAAAAAATAGATTTTTATCAAAGCCTTATAAAAAAACATAAATCCTACACATAATTTTATAAACTACATGCATGGTTTATAAAATCATAAGCGGTGATGAGACTAAGATTTCCACATTAAAAATACACTGTTTCACATTAAATAACCTCCTTAAAACCAAATCCACCTCAATTACCTTCACAGATAATTTTCTCACCACCCATGAAAAAAAACTTAGACCATGAAAAAACACTCAAGCAAGCATAAAAAATCATCACTTAAAGGATAAGCATGAAATCACCTGCCTCGTGTTTCGAAAACGCCAACACTCTATGAAAAACATAAATCACACACCAAATGAACCACATGTGAACCAAAATAATCAATGATTCATCCAAAAAATGATAAGATTAAACCATAACATGAACTCCATACCCGCTGAAAATCTAAAATACCAAATGGAAGCACCAAAACACTAGGGAAAATAGGAGAAGAGCTTACCGGGAGGGGAATAATTTGTGGAAGAAGGTTGTGTAGGTCGAGAAAGGGTGTGGCGGGTCCGATATGAGGTGGATAGATGGTGTCGGTGAGATTCACGCCGGCCGATGGAGGGTCACACTATCGGGAAGAAGGAGGGGCTGTGGGATGGTGTGAGCAGGTCATCCTGGAAGGAGGCGGCGGTCGCGGCCTGGAGAGGAGGAGGCTGGTCGGACGTTCAAGCGGGGGGGGGGGGGGGGGGGGGGGTGGCGTCGCACAACCAGAAGGGAGGAGGAGGGGCGGGGGGAGGTCGACCGCGCGATTAGGAGGGAATGCTAGGTTAGATTAGGGTTTACTTTTTTTCATTCTAATTCAATTGATTTAAATAAAAATAAAAATAACAATAATAATAATAATAAACCTACAAATGAATAAAATTAAAAAGAAACTCAAAAATAAGTAAATAAATAAATAAACAAAAAACACAAAGTTTCGGGTCGGGGTGTGATAATTTTCCCCACCAAGACACTTTTTTCCCAGAGAAATTCCCAAAGGCTACATTGTTTGGTGGTCAAAAGAAGGAAACAATGATTCTCAAGACAAAACCCCTTCCACTTGAGGATCAAACAATCACATACCACCAAGACCTGAAACCTCGAGACCCGAACTATCAGGAAAAAGAGACAATGATTCAAGAATCACATTTCGAAACTGAACCATAACCTAGAACACCCTGACCCCCAATATAGAAATCACTATAGTCTGCTTGAGATCTCAAAGGAATATTTGCTTTACGACCCATCATCTACATTGATCGGAGTTTGGTACATTAGAGGCATATATTTTCCCAAACAATAACACCATTAAGATTAAGTTCTCTACAAATTTTTCCTATGTAAGTCTCCCTACCGTTTTAGGACTCCAACCAAATACTAGCTATCCCAAATCGAGACAAGTTATAAAACGAAACAAAACTTCTGACACTGATGTTACCCCGCAAATTTCTGAGTCACAGCCCACCAGGTTAAGGGAAGACATTGGCGAGACCCATAGTGGGTCCCCACACCATATTAAACACTGGTTAGTACAATAACACCCACATGGGAGCTATCAATTTAGTATCAAAATTGCAGGGTGAATTCCCCATCATCAACTCACCAACATGTGGTAGCTTCCTATATAGTAGAGAGGGGGGGTCCAAACAAGAGGAACCCGAAATGAACATCGACTCCGAACAGACCACTTCCCCAGGACACAAGCATATCCAATAGGCAACACCCAAAACCCAAAATTTCTTAAGGGGAAGACTATCCATTAGAGATTTTATACTCCACCAGACACAACCACGAAAACTACGTGAAAGAGGCCACCAAGACTTCCAAAACAATCACCCCTAGAAAAACAACTACATGATGTAAAAACATAATCAGACTCTTCCCCAGAATTAAAGATGACAGGTTGGAAGTGCATCCCTCACACTTGGAAACCACCTAACTTCATGAAAATCATCACTCCGAGACCTATGGATGGAGCTCTGATGTATTGAAGCATCTGATGCACCACATTCAGTAACTAACAACCTTCAACTGAGCCTTCATCTTTCTAGAAGACCACTTACAAACTTCCCTATGTGACCCAAATAGCCATGTTGTTGACAAGCCTTCAGAAGACTGTGATGAACATATTTGAGTGCCCAAATCGACCACATTGGAATCAAATGATTGTGTGGTCTTAGGAATGAGAGCCAAGAACGGATGAATGACCCATGCCAAGAACATGTTCCTCCGGTTCACACTATACACCAAATTGGGAACCCTTCACGAGAACCTTGTAAAACAAGATTGTCTCTTGTCCCAATCTGTGACCCCAACATGGTAGGAAAAGATAAAAATCACCCTTCTCTAGCCCGATCATGACCCTTCAAACAAAACCAGGAAAACATACCCTTCACGACATCTAGAGATCCTAAAGACCCAATGAAACATTCGAATTCCTAAAGTTTCACCGTAACCTCCATCGAACATCGGCCACCAATGATAAAACAAGCAACGAGGAAAAGAAAATAACCCCCACCACTCCATTGGGAGTCTAGGTAAAACTAAAATCTGGAAATGATCCCTCGGGGACCTCTGGACATTTCTGGGTGGCATACATTAAACAAGAAGCACAGAATCAACCTGAAGAACATCACAAAACAAGCCTTCACATTTAACCATATATCATTCACTCAAACTCAAAACATCCTCTCAACCTTGAAACACCAGCTCGAAAACAATCACCATGTCGATAAAATAATACATCACAAAACCAAACCATAAAAAAATCAAATATCAACCAAAATAATACCAAGAAACATCACCAACCAAGCCTCAAACCCACTTTCATAAATAGAAATTTTGAAAACCATCCCCTTTCAATCCATCTGAATGCCAAATCCCCCTTTTTAAAACCCACTTTCCTTTTTAAAATTACTTAAAAAAATTCATATCCTAGAACATCAGTAATCAAAACAGGCCATTGGAAAACAAAACAAGGCTTGAAATCTGATCTCCCACAATTGTTATTCCCTAAAACCTCACACCTGTACATTCCCGCATGAACTCGGCCACCCATCCATGTGTAACAACAACCATCCACATCTTATTACATTCATCCATACACGTGGTAATCCATTGAAATACCAAAGGTAAAACTTATCATTTCAAAAATCCTTTTTTTACAAGAGACATTAGTTTCTTACTTGACAAAAAATTCAAAATCCCCAATAACAACATTCAAATTCACTTTCGATTTATGCTTTACAAAAGCATTAAAAGATAAAAAAACAGTTTTCCAAAGAATATCCATTTTCAAAAAAACTCATTGTATTTTTAAACAAATCAAGATTTTCATTTTGGAAATCCAATTTCAAAAGACCAATCATCATTTTCGAACCCTGAGAGATACACCCCAAAACCAACTGAAACTCACACCAAGAACATACCAAAACAACCAATTTACTCAACGAATCAAGATTCCAAATTCTAAAATAAACTACTGGTACAAACAGTTTTGTCACACGGTTTGGCTGACCGTGCACCTACCGGGTGAGCACATCGGATGTCAAAAAATGTGATTTCAGGGTTTTTGCATGGCTTTCCAGGTCATGCACAACATCCATACATCCCTCTGGAGTGACCAATAAATCTCAAAACTGACCAGAAACATGCAAACAGGACTAAGGACCTAGAAAAAAATTGAGATCCAGACATGGACACTGATGCAAGACAATCCCGGACCACCCAGGCATTTATAGGGTCATTCCAAATAAGTGGTGATCAGGAACCTACCCGCAATTAACCAGTTGGATTTCGAAAATCCTAACTCCAAACTACCAAAAATCCCTAAAGTACAAGGGATAAAACACCTCTGATACCACTTTCTCACGAACCAACATGGGTGGACCTTGAACCGGTCAACCGAATCAGTCCGCAGAATGGCCAGAAGGGTGTTCCCAATCCCCACAGGCTGGAAACAAGTTCTGGGCATCAAAACAAGGAGTTGGGAATGATTTAGTCCAGAAAAATAAAAGAGAGAAAAATATAAATAAACTGAAAAAGTATGTAAACACTAAAAATGGAAAATGCCATAAAGGTAACCAACTAAAATTACCTCCAAGTGACCTCATGGGTCATTACCAAACATAAATCCAAGCTCAAGGGATCCAAAACTAAAACCTGAAACTGAAGAGATAAAGTAGGCATGAGCACTGAGATGATCAGTAGGAAATCCAAAGTAAAACAACACCCTAAGACACTTTCTTTAATAAGAAATCCAAATCATGCTATTTTGAAAATAAGGCATAATAAAATAATGTTTTTCGCTCTTATCAAATTCAAATAACAAGATTGAATTTACAAGGAAACCATTTCTCTTCAATTTTCAAAATAGGTTTTTGAGAATGCATTAACATTTCAAAATTTAAGGAGACCAATTTAGATTTAAAAATATGGTTTTCACAAAAGAGAGAACAAGCATGAAACAACTAAGTTGAAAATCGCATCACAAGCACCATGGGAAGTCCATAAGTATCTAGTGTTAGTTAGGGACCTAGGATCTTCGTGTCTTGGTGAAACCTGGCTTAAAAGACCATGACCTTTAGGAAACATGGTTTAGATGACCGGGACCCTCGGAAAATGTGGCTTAGAAGACCACAACCCTCAGAAAACGTGGCTTATAAGGCCACAACCCTCTGTCATTCATATGTATAGTTAGTGTTGCGATCATTAAAAATGAATTGATACCAGTTCAAGTCTCCTCCAGAACACTAGCCCGCTAGTCTTAGTTCACCCCCACCTATATACTCAGGTTTCCCATTGTGCCCTTTTTCAAGTGGTGGTGGGTTTTTATCAAGCAAGAATATATATACACAACAATTTGTTTATCCAAAACTCATTCATCCACTCACCACTATTCTCCATCCTTAAGTACATCCCCCTTTTCATGTCATAAATCATCACATAATCTTGTTCATAAGGTACATATCACAAATCACACATTTAACATACACATCATGTTTCTAAAATAATGGGGCGTGCCTTTAGAGGGGTTTTCCCCATTAAATATTCATTTTCAACATGCCAAATGGGCCTCATTACTCCACATGAATGATTTTTCTTTAGAAAACATGATCACCCAAAACTCATTTTGGAGATCATTTTGGAACTTATTTGAAAAAAAACGTGTCATTTCACTTTTACAACAAAATCCGCCAAAAGACCATGCGTCTTTCGAAATACCTACATGATGTTCGAAACTTTAAAGAAATCACGTTTCAAGAACCAAAACCATTTACATATATATATATATATATTGAATATGCATTTCATGTAGAAGAATATGATGCACAGTTAATAAAACACTATGAAATTATGGAAATTCTAATTAAAGATCAGGTCATAGGGGACCTACATCAAACATGTCGTTATTCATCAACGACCACTCGAACCTACACATGGCTCTTACATGAACATGAATTTATACATATATATATATACCCCTATATGCATTTCACATATTCCCCGCGCCATGAGGGAATTTTTTCAAAGAGGGAATATATATATATATATATGCCTTACCCTATGCATGTACATATAGGATACATCGATTCCCTTTAGCTGAAAACTATCACAGAAAGGACCAGTGCACTACATATATTATTTATTAAATTAATTGAACAATTTCTGAAACACTTGAAAATTAGCACTAGAAAATTTACACAAAAGAGACACACCCAAATTATATCAATACATAGCTTTAAAATAAATTTTACATCATAATATTACCAAAACATGACTTGCATCATTTAATCAATTAAAATGAACCATTTAAAAAATTTCTAAAGAAACTTCAAGAGGCATCACAAGTCTTTCTACACAAAAAACTCACTCCCATTTCACTTTTGAGGCCAAAATCACATTATGATCATTTCAAATCATAATTCTCATAACATTAATAATTTAATATATCATTTAGAAACGTGATAAAACAATTCCTTAAAACTCCAAAAGGTTATACACCAATAAAAAACTAATAATACACTTTTTAAACCAAGAGCACACCTAAACCTTTCAATAGTATCATTTTCATCACACTCGAAAATAAATAAATCATTTAAATAAATAAAAAAACATCTCTAAAATGAAAAACAAGGCTTTACCCTAAAAACAGATTCCATTTCCTCTCTTTAAAATCAAACGCACCTCAAAACATTTCCCAAACGTTGTTTGAACATTTTAAACAAATAAAAACACCATTAAAAAACATATAAAACAACTTCACTAACACACCCAAATGCTTCCAAACCGAAAGAGAACCTGAAACATAAAAAAAAATACATATCAAAGCCCTATCAAAACACAAATTCAATCCTACACATAATTTTATAAACTGCATTCATGATTTATAAAATTACAAGCAGTGACACGACTAAGATTTCCACATAAAAGAACGCCTTTTCACATAAAATGACCACTTTAAAACTAAATCCACCTCAATTCATTTCAAAAATCATTTTTTCACCACCCAAGATATACATATAACATGAAAAAACACTCATGAAAGAATAAAAATTCATCAATTCAATGATAATCATGAAGTCACCTGCCTCATGTGTTGAAAACTCCAACACTCTATGTGAAAATTCAATCGCACACCAAATGCACCACATGAGAACACTAAGAATCCATGATTCATCCAAAAAGTACAAGATTAAACAATTACAGGAACTCAATACCCGCTAAAAATATAAAATCCCAAAAGTAATAACCAAAACACTAGCGAAAAGAGGAGAGGAGCATAATGGGAGGGGAATAGTCCGTGGAAGAAGGTTGTACCGGTCGAGCAGGGGTGCGATGGGTCCGGTGGGAGGTGGACAGATGGGGTCGATATGGCGCACACCAGTCAGAGGAGGGTCACATGGTCAGGAAGAAGGAGGGGTTGTAGGGTTGCACAAGCAGGCCGGCTGGGAAGGAGGTGGTGGTCATGACAGTCGCAACAGGGAGATGAATAGGGTGACAAGAGGTTCAGGCGAGGGGGGGGGGGGTCGGTGTCACGCAACCATAAGCGAGTAGGGGGGGGGGGAGGTTGAGCACTTGATTAGGAGGGGATGTGGGTTAGATTAGGGTTTACTTTTTCATTCTAATTCATTTGATTTAAAATAATAATAATAATAATAATAATAATAAACCTAAAAATGAATAAAATTAAATAGAAACTCAAAAATAATAAATAAATAAATAAATAAATGAAAAGTATCCGGTCGGGGTGTGACATATACGTTTCAGTAAGAATGTTAAATTGTGTCCCAAGTACATCGGACCTTTAAAAATTATAGAATTAATTCAGGATGTAGCTTACCATTTGGAAATGCCTTCAAGTCTCTTCAATGTCCATGATGTATTCCACATATAAATTCTTGACCCAACACATGTACTAACCTTTGAGAAATTATAATTGGAACCTGATCTGTCTTTTTTTGAAGAGCCTTTCAAGATTCTTGATAAAAGAGAATATGTGTTGAGAACTAGACGACTCATCTGGTAAATGTTCTATGGAGAAATCATATGTTGGAAGAGGCAATGCGGGAACCATACGAACATATAATGAAGAACCACCCAAATCATTTTATGCAGTAATATTCTAGAAATTTGAAAGATGAAACTATTTGAAGGAGGGGAGAATGTAACACCCCATGCTTCCATAGTATGTTTCCCTTTGAATAATGCAATAGCTTTCATTGTACGCACCTTCAAAATTCTAGCACACCATGACCAAAAAAACTAGCCGTTATGAATATTAATACCTGATTTTTGAAAATTTATAAATTTTATTTTTCAAAATGGAGTTTTGTTTTATTTCGTATACTCAAAAATAGCTTAGGGTGAATTTTTTCTATTTTTCTGAAAACATTCAATTTTTGATGAATATTGAAAAACACTGAGTTATTGCCTAAACCGTCTTTTTATTTAAATAATTATTTATTTTATTTTGATTTATTTTAAGTCAGAATAGATACATAATTCCTATATAAGTACAATTGAATTCATTGGAGTCAGTTTATAATGATTTTAGAAATATAAAAATTTTATTGAACTTTTTACCGTCTTTTACCCACATCCTAGGAGCATTTTCATATTTACATAAAACATAATTTTACAAATTTTGTGATTTGAATTTCAAAAATATTAGAGACAAGATTAATATCAAGAATAAAATGTGGTTCAATAATATAAAAATATTTTTTGGTGAATAGTAACTTTTAACTTTTATTTAATACAATTAAAAGTAACTAGGGTAATTAAATGTAAAATTGATATTATTATTACCCTAAAACATGTCCTAATTCTATCTGATAAGTTTTATTCGACAAACAAAAACCTTGGGAATAATATATGATCCCTTAGGTCCTCCTGGATTATATTAGGACACTTATTATTATATTTTTTAACGAAGAGTTAAATGTGTTTAAATCAATTCTTAATAACTAAACAATTTTTATTATAGGGTTACACATAAGATATATTCGACTATAAATATTACATAAAAAAATAAAATTAATTCCTATATAATGGTATTTTATTTATAATTTTTAGTAATTAAATAATTTAATTTATTTATGACACAATGATAATGCAGTAATTACATAATTAATGAAATATTAAAATAATTGAAATTATAAATATCCAAATAAATGTAATTTGATACCTTTTATGAATTAAACTAATTTTATAGGTTACTAAGACATATTATGGTTAGTTAAATTAATTTTATTCGATGTAATAATGCTTTTATGAATTTTAGCAAAACAAAATACCAAATAGTGTCAAAATTCACATAAAGAGTTATTAGAAGAAATATTATATTATTAATTGATATTTTTTTTCTAAAAATCTAAGGTTTGGGAAAAGGTCTTGAATAACATTATATATGTCATTAATTAACCACTTGTGGTTCTTGTTTAATTTTATAGTAATTTTATTAACCATATCATATAAAAATACAAAGAGACATGGTAAATGTCAAACTATTTAACTAAGAGTTAAATCTTAACGATAAAATTAATATAGTGGACCTACCTATCTAAAACATATTCATTGAGTGGTTTTCCTCCCATACCCAAATTTTCATTTAAATAATTCTTTTTAGAGACATTAGAAACTGAAAATGATTTTATTATAAAATAATATTTCAATCTTTTCCTAAGGTGCCCCTCACTCCTCTTATAAAAGGGAACTTGCCCTTCTCTCAAATTCACACCTTCAAAGCCATTAGGATCGACCAAACCTACCAAAATATCCTTCCAAATCTCCTCCCTTGAACCTAGAGTCCTTCAGTTAGTCAGAAATCCATCCTATGGAGCCCTTTTGGTCAAATCAAAAGAAAGAACCCGAAGAAGAAGTAAATATTTCATCACCTCTTTTAAGTTATTTTCTTCTTCAACATCATCTTTCTTGGTTGTTTATATTATAAATAATAACTCTATTATCTTATATAGACTATGGTGTTATTATAAATATGGTTCAACTGTATTCATTATTTTATCCATCCTATGAATGACATGTAACCATACATGCGTACGTACGGCTTACCATCTCCACATTGTTGTGTAGTTTGTTATTCAAACAATTCATCATTTGGATGGGTATAATAATGACTATAAATGATTAAAATAAAAAATATATTTTGATAATGATTATTTATGAATGATATTCCATCCAATTATATATGATTTTAATATCAAAAGAATGATATTGTCGCTTTTGCGTACGTACAGATTACCGTCTCCATGAACACGATGAGATTCATTCCCCATCATATCCATTCAAGACTAATTTTCATTTGATGATTATAAATAATGTTTAAAGACTTAATATCATTCTGTATATGAATATGTTACATCCCATCGATAAAAAATACGACTCACATAACAAAGATTATAAAGGAAAACAAATCAGTTAACTCCCAAAACAATGATAATACTAAAATATTATTAACAAAGAAATATTAGAAGATCCTATATGATATCATATTTAGGAGTATGGTTCTTGTATATTTTTATAAAAATTATATCACTATTATACAGAATGTTAAACTACTATATACCAAGTAAAAGTACATGTTATGGGTTAATTTCTCAATCTCTTCATTATCTGAGGTTGTTTATACGTAATTAACTACTGGGACCTCTTTATCATCAATATCCATGTTTCTTAAAAATGCATTTCAAAACATTTTTACTATTTATTAAACAATGGGGTAAAGTAATTTATAGCTTTATTTGACCATATATATATTTTAAAGGAATCATTCCTTCTTTTTCCAAACAAGGTACTTTATGACATTTTCCACTAAATTAAGGTAAGAATGTTGTTTTAACTTATACGGCCAGTGCACCTATTTTCCTCCATTATAACATTGTAAAATCTTCCCTTACAATATTATAAGAATATTTTCCAAAATAAATTTTTTCTTTTATAATTACATGACTATAAAATTATTTCAAAATAGAAATTGGTATTTCTCTAAAAATGTTTTGATTTCATCTATATAAACATCCATTGGTGGATTTTAAGCTTGTTTGAAGTTAATTTATTATGATTAAAAAATTCCATATTTTATTGAAGGATTTATGATATGTTTGACTATAGATGTGTTATTTTATACCATTCATCATTTATGGATAAATTATTAACATTTCGTATGCTAGTTTTAATATGAATGTTTAGGTTATGTTTAAACCTGTTCATATGAGGTATGCATTGGACATAGTAAGTGACAGGTGGAGCCCTCTTTAGCTCCTCGATGCATCAGTATGTCTAATGAGACAAACTAGTGTCTTAGGACAAGGTCATGAAAAAATCTTAATTGTATTCTTTGAAAAAGGCCTTGACTATGTTGTTATGAAGAATGGCATTATGCATTCCATCATTATGAAAGTGGCTATTGATATTGAATGAGATTATTTGACTAGTAGAATATCCATGTGAATAAGTAAATGAAATTATTGGATTTTAGCTTTTCCATATTATGCTGAAGATCATGTTTAAAAATATTTTGTTTTAGTCTTATACATTGCCTTATATGTTTATGCTTATTTATGAAAGTTTCCTCTATATTTTTATCATTATTTAGCATATGGGCTCACCCCTTTCTATGTTTTATTTTTCCCCGGATGTGAAGAAGTATTTTATGACTGACCTGTATGGATAGTATGAGGGGATATGAGTGTGGTCTATAGAAACAATGTTGTTGTAGCCTTTTATTTAGTAATGTAACGCAACACTTACGAATATATCTAATATTTAAATGCCTACTAAACTGATCAGTCTTTCAAGACATGATTTCCTTGTATCATGTCAATGTTATGTAATAATGCACCGACTCTAGGTAACTAAGGTCACGACATTATAGTATCTATGTCAATGGATTATATAAAATAAAATAATTAATTATTTTATTGATTTTATGTTGCGATGAATTTTCTACAAACACTTTGAACCAAAAAATGATATGTCACACCTAAGGTAAATATAGAATTCTAAATTCAATAGTTCCATATGATTTATAGTATAATCCCATGTTTATTAGTTACTAGACGTTATCAAGAAAACTGTATGCATGTGATATTTAATATATATTATAAATTTTAATATTTTATTTTGGGGACACTAGGCCTCAGAATTGCATGCCAACTTAGCACATGGTCTTGAAAATAATCCATACATTATCCAAAAATAATACATGGATAATATAAGTCATTACAATATATCTAAAAGTATTATGATTTTCTAAATGCATACCTTTCACTACTTTATTTAACAGATCCTGATTCGAACGAAATACTAAGAAAATTGTTTTTGATAATATCAAATAATATCATAGAAATGAGAATATGAAAACTAAATCCTATGATTTATTCTCTTATGACCACTTCTTTTCAACCAATGATACATTTAGTTCAACTATGATATATTTGGAACAACCTATAACCCCTTCAGTTTAACCTAGGTTATCTATGATAATATTCTTATTAGGTTCTCTAACATTAAAAGTTATATATTACACCCTCAAAATTCCATTCAAATTCATCCCAATGGGTTATAATGAGAATTTCAATTTTCCAAAGCATAATCCATTGGAGTGTCAATCTAGGCGTGTGGTTTGGAAAAACTTTTGTGAACCAAATGATGACCTAGTTTATATCCATCCATTATTTTGAGGGTTACTTCCTTTTGAAGAATATGTTTCATAACCTGTGTCCACCTGATTGTATACCAATAGTGATTTTATATCTATGAATCCACAAACTATATAAATTACAAAAAAATTCCTATATTTTGGATTATTCCAAAGCTTTCCACTAATGATCTCTACTAGTAATCCAAAAAAATAAACAATATAATATCTAAAAATAAATAAACCCTAATATGAAACAAATTGAGGCACCTCTGACCCACAATCCTTGATCAGGTTTTAAAAAAATTATTGAATTTTAGGATTTAACTCTAAGTAAGATTCCCCTAGATAAACATACATATATTTCAAAAAAAATTACAATAAATTTCCCCATAATCAGAAAATCCTAGCATTAAAATGTTTAGTGTCTTCAGATATTAGCTGCATAAAAATGTTACTATGAACAATTCTATATATTTTTAATATACTAGATCCCCTTATATACATGTCCTAGGTTATGTTAATCATCATAACCTATGGAATGGATAACATAATAAAATGGTTAGATCGAATTATTCGTTTTGGAAAATCATATCAATGATTCAATAAGAGTTAAATCATAGGACGTTGTGAAACATGATCATGGGAGGATAAGTAATTAAAATAATAAGGGAGATTAAGAGATGTCAGTAAGGACTAATTTATGTGCCTGAATTAGGTATACCTTTTTATACATTCTACAGAATATAAAAACATGTTTTTATTAGATATATGTGTTGAACTCATGATAAAATTGTTTAATTCAGTAATCATGGTTGTTTTTAGGTATTTTACAGCCTAAGACACAAATCAGGAAAGCTCGGAACAAAAATTCAAATACACATGGTGTGTAATTCCTATACAAGATATATACTATTTCGTTGGACACAGATCAGAGGGACCAAATACACACAAATTTTTTCAAGAAGAGAGTACACACTTTTTTATTACCCTAAACAAGCCAAGTACAGCTTTATTGAAGCATTTGTTGAACAAGGTTTGACATAACACACCATGGGGGGAAACATTACATGATGTGCACCCCCACCAACCAGTTGGCGCCATGTTCAATGTCAAGGGAGGGGTAGTAGATCACCTACCGGTGGAGAAAAATGGGCCAATTCCGGATGAAATGAGTACACTCCATGTACTTTTTTTACACAGTGTTTATTTCCAAAATTTATAAATATCAGGGAAGGCCCTCGTAATTTGATATTCATACTCAGATACCAATATGGGACAATTCCGAATATGTCCAATGGGATAAGAAGGAGAGAAGAGAAGAGGGGAGTTTTTACTGATAGCTTCCCAATGATCTTCAATCCAATTTTTGTGTGATATATCACTCATGTATCAAAAGAATTTTTGTCATTATCTACTCCATTAGTAGATAAATTCATTATGTTTTGGGGTTGTGGATGATTATGTGTGGTTTTTTATAAATTTCAATATTGTAATTTTTTTATTTATATTTCTCTCGTAATCCCTCAAAAACCCTTTCTAAATATCACTGGAATCCTAGTATCAGACCAATAATGGGATTTACAAGGATCATATGAGGAATTAAAATTAATAAAAAAATATGATCATTGAGTGTAATTATCATCTTAAAATGGGTTACAATTAACAAAATTAATAGAAACCATATTCTAGACCAAGGTAATGGTTTCTTCTGATTCAATCTAAATTCAACAGACCAAGGGGAGTTCGATTATATAAAAACCCCTAGGATGTGAGTTATCATGAAAAACACAACCTCATAATAAAATTGATTATTTAATTATCCTTAAAAAATCAAAATCCCTAAAACAATCTTCTTATATTTCAAGAAGAATTAAATTTCATTGTTTTTCATTATATTTAATGTGATTTATCAAAAATTGAATGTTGAATTACTCTGTTATTGAACATAAGAACATTGACTCTAAATTTCAAAAAACATTACCAAATTAATTACAGTTGATATTAAAACAATAGATCAACTTCATAGCCTTGTGGATCGATCCCATACTTGAACAATTCTAGTATCATGTTTGGGGAATTCAATTTTTATTGTCAAAAGTAACATTTTGGAATTAAGGATCCAAAAATAAGGTAACATCCCAAACATCCATGATACAATTCTCTTTGAATAATACAGTAGCGTGTGTTGTACACAACTTTGAGTTCTAACACACACCACAACCAATCAAACTAGCCGTTATGAATAGTAATACCCACTCTTTGAAATTTTATAAATTTTATCTCTTAAAATGGACTTCATTTTTGGATTTGGAATATCAAAATTATATTAGGGTGAATTTTGGGTATTTTTCAGAAAGCATTCAATTTTCGATGAATAGTGAAAAAACACTCAGTTATAGTTTAAGACCGAATATTTATTTAAATAATTATTTATTTTACTTAAATTTAATTAAGGTCAAAATAGATACATAATTTCTATATAAGTTCAATTTAATTCATTGGAGTTAGTTTATAATAATTTTAGATATATAAATATTTTATTGAAATTTTCACCGTCTTTTACCCACCTCCTAGGAGAATTTACAAATTCACATAAAACGTAATTTTACCGCTTCTGTGATTGGAATTTTGAAAATATGAGAGACATGGTTAATATCAAGTAGTAAAATGTGTTTCAATAAGATAAAAATAATTGTTGGTGAATAGTAACTTTTTACTTTTATTTACAACGGTTAAAAGTAAATAGGGTAATTAAAGGTAAAAATGATATTAATATTATCCTGACACATGCCTTAATTATATTGGAAAAGTTTATCTCGACCAAGAAAATAATTGGGAATAAAATTTTTGCATTTAGGTCTACATTGATTATATTAGGACATTTATTATTATTTAATTCAAAGAAGAGTTAAAAGAGTTAAAATCATGGTTTAATTACTAAAACATTTTTAATATAGGGATATACATAAGATAAATTCGATTGTAAATATTCATTAGAAATATAAAAATATTTCCTACATAATGGTATTTCATTTATAATTTTTAGACATTAAATAATTTAATTATTTTATGAAACAATGGTGATACAGTAATTACCAAATTAATGAAATATTAAAATAATTTATATTATAAATATCCAAATAATTGTAATTTAAGAGTTTTTATGAATTAAAAAAAATTATACGTTTATATGACATGTTAGTATTAATTTAATTATTTATTTAGAAGTAATCATGCTGTCATGATTTTCACAAAAGTAAAATACCAAATAGTGTCAAAATTGACATAAAAAAGTTTTCAAAAAAAATATTATATTATTAATTGATATTCAATTCCTAAAAATATAAGTATCGTCCAAGAGACATTTATAATTATAGGTTTATAATTAATGGACTACTTGGGGGTCGCTTGGAGGAATATAGTATGTTTATTAACTATATAATATAAAAATACCAAGAGACATGGTAAATGTCAAACTATTTAAATACGAGTTAAATTTAAATGATAAGGTTAATATAGCGAACCAAACCAATCTAAAATATATTGTTTGAAATTATTAAGACCCATCCCCACCTTAACCTCTAAATAATACACTTTGGATCCATTAAAAACGGAATAAAACTTTATTAGAAAATAATATTTCTATCTTTTCCAAAGGTGCCCCTCTCCCCTCTTATAAAAGGGAACTCACCCTTCTCACTAATTAACAAATACAATGACTTTTGGATAGGGTGAACCCTACCCAAATATTCTATCAACGTCACTCAATTCAACCTAGAGGCCATATTTTGATCATAATGCCATCCTATGAAGACATTTTGATCAAATCAAAAGAAAGAACCCGAAGAAGAGGTAATGTTTTCACCACCCTCTTTCAAATTCCTTTTTTCTTAAACATCTTATTTCTTTGTTATTTCCATTAAAAAAATACTAAATCCAGTATCTTCTATATACTTTGATGTTATTATAAATATTGTACAACCATATTCAGTATTCTATCCATCCTTTGAATGACATGTCACCATATGTGCGTACGTACGGCTTACCGTCTCCACATTGTGGTGTAATTGTTATTCAATTAATTATTATTTGGAGGTGTATAATAATGATCTATAATTCATGTAAATAATAAACATAAGATGATAATGATTCTGTATATATGATATATACAATCCAACAATTTATTTTTTTAATATCAAAAGAATGATATTGTTGCTCATGCATACGTACGGACTACCATCACCATGAAAGCGATGAAATTCATTCCCCATCATATCCATTCAAGAATAATTCTCATTTGATGATTAACAGTAATTTTTAAGAGATTTATATCATTCTGGATATAAATAAGATACAACCTATCCATAACAAACATGAATTATGTAACAAAACATATAAAATAAAACGAGTAAGTTAACACCTGAAACAATAATAATAATAAAATATTATTAACAAAGCATTAATAGAATATAATATATGATATCATTTTTATGTATATGGTTCATGTATAACTTAATAACAATGTTTTAACTATTATAAAGGAGGTTAACATACCATCGATTAAGGAAAAGTACAATGTAAGGGTCTATTTCACAATCTCTTCATTATCTGAGGTTGTTGATACGTAATTATCTACTGGGACATTTTAATCATCCGCATCCATGCTTCTTAAAAAGGTATTTCAAATCATTCTTAATATTTTACAGAATATGGGTTAAAGTCATTTATACAATTGTTGACTTTTTATAATAAGTTTATAATGGAATCTTTCAGTCGTTTTCCAAACAGGGTTCTTTTTAACCTTTTCGACAGAATTAAGGTAAGAATGTCTTTTTTAACTTATATGGTGGGTGCGGATATTTTCCACCGATATAAAATCATCGAAGCTTCCCTTACAAGATTATAAGAATACTATCAAAGTAAATGTTTTATTTTATAATTATGTGACTTTTAATTGATTTCAAAGAAGAGATATTTGTCTCAAATAGTTTTGATTTCATCTATGTCAATATCCTTTGATGGATTTTAAGCTTATATGAATGTAACTTATTATGATACAAAAATTCCATATTTTATTGAAGGTTTTGTGATATGTTTGACTGTGGATGTGTTAATTTAATAGCATTCATGGTTTATGGATAAAGTATTTACATTTAGTATGCTAGTTTTGTTACAAATGTTTATGTTCTGTTTAAACCTCTTCATATGAGGAATGAATTGGACTTAATAAGTGACGGGTGGAACCCGATATAGCTCCTCAATGCATCAGTAGGTCTCATAAGACAAACTAGTGTCTTGGAATAAGGCTTTGACGAAATATTATTTGTATTCTTGGAATAAGGCCTTGACTATGTGGTTTTGATAGTCTCGCATTATGCATTCCATCATTATGAAAGTGCTTATTGATATTGCATGAGGTTATTCGAATAGTAAAATATCCATGTGAATAAGTAGATGGAATTATTTCATTTTATCTTATCCATATTATGTTGAAGTTCATGTTTAAAATGCTTTTGTTTTAGTTATACATTGCCTTAAATGTTTATGCTAATTTATGAACGTTTCCGCTATATTGTTATCCTTACTGAGCATCTGAGCTCACCCATTTCAATGTTTTATTTTTCCCAGGATTTGAAGAAGTAATTTATTAATGACTTTCAAGGATAGTATGAGAGGATATGAATACATGATGTTGTTATAGTTTTTTTACTTTATGATGTAATGTAAGACTTTATGAATGTGTGTAGTGATTCCAAGACGACTAAACTAATCGGTCTTTCGAGACATGATCTTTTGTGATCATGCAAATGTTATGTAATAATGCACTGACTCTGGGTAACTGGGGTCGGGGCGTTATAGATGTTATCAGAGGAAATTTAGTAAAAACCTTGGTAGCTAGATTTAGATAAACTCTTATTAGAGCACATAACCCTAAGATATACTTTGAGGATAGGTATAGAAGAACATCCTAGAATTTTGGTATTGTAGAGATTTTGTGGGTTTTCCGAGAAATACATCCCTATCTGGATACGAGTAGGTATAGGTGGCTCTTGCACATATGTACCTAAGGGTAAAACCCGAAAGTACTGTTTTGAGCTAGACTCAAACGAGGACTGGTGCACGACAACAGGCCTTACTGCACTCTTGGTTACGAAACACCCGGGGGATATGCTTAGGATAATTCTCATTTTCTTTACAAACCATTATGAAGGTTTCCTGAGTATATAATTTGACAAAGAACACATTTTTATGATTATGGATTATATCCTTAAACTGTTCAATTTATGTTAAGTGTTTTAAAAGTATGGAATTATGTATTTTGATTCATAAACTGATCTAGTTTATGCTATTGTTTAGAAATGGTGCGTAGTGGAAGGAATGGAAACCGTATCAATGCATGCACTCCATGAATAGATTTCCATCCTGCTCAAGATAATTATAGTGGAGCTGGTGATGAAACTAGTGCTGATCAGCTAATCACCGTACTGAGACAACTCATTCAGGTTATGAATAATAACCTTACCCGTATGGAGCACCCTAATATGAAACATCGAGGTTCAATGTTAGATCTCTTAATGAGGAAACAACCACCAACATTCAATTGAATTAAAAATCTATTGTTAGTTGAGCAATGGATATGTTCCCTAGTGAAAATATTTTCGGCTTTGGGGAGTAGTGAAATTAACAAAGTTATCATGGCGGTTTACCACCTCACTGAAGATACTCATCAATGGTGGTCATTGATTCAAAACACGAAGGAAGATGATAAAGTATCAAATGTGGAATGGTGGGAGGTCAAAGAGCTTTTCATAGAAAAATACTTTCCTCGTGACCATCAAGCAGATATGAAAATTCCATTTCTAAGTCTGAGACAAAAGGAGGATGAGAATTTCACAAAGTATGATGATAACTTTACAAGGTCAGAATGGAATACTAGAGATTATATATGAAACCCAAGAAGTAAGATTGATCTTTTCTTTAATGGGTTAAAACCATTTCTCCATCGAACATTAGTCTCAAAATCCTTCTCGTCGTACAAAGATATTGTCTCATGTGCTATCAAGAGAGAAAATAAATTATCTAAGTCTTCTGACTTTAATGAAATTCAAGAGAAAAATAGATCTGCTGATCAAACTAGAAATGGAAATAAGGGGAAGAAGGGAAAAGTTGAATATACATCCTGCAGTAAATGTGGGAAGAAACACCCAGGTACTTTCTTGAAAGGAATGGGAGTTTGTTTCAAGTGTGGTGAAAAAGGCCCCCATGCTTGTGATTGCAAGGGGAAGAAAGAATCTACCGATGTTCAATGCTACAACTGTAGGGAGATGGGACATTATGAAAATGAATGTCCTAAGCATAAGAGGAACTTACCTCAGAAAAGGCCAGTGGATCATGTCTTAGACTTTTCTATCACTACTGCTGTGGTAGAATCTCTGAAAGATGTGGTGGTAGATAAGTTAATGGTTTCCTCAAGATTAGCCAATGCTTTATTTTATTCTAGATCATCGAATTGTTTTGTATCTTCCCAATTTTCTAAGAAAATTAGATATTTCAAATTTTATTTCACAAGGGAGTTTTCAGTTAAAACTCTTATGGGAAGTATCATTGCAACAATGTTTTGTGAATCAGTCCCTATTAGAGCACATAAATGTTATTTTTATGTTGATCTCATCGTCATACCTATTATTGAGTTTGATATAATCCTCGGTATGGATTGGCACTCATACCATGATTCAAAGATTTATTCTAAGAAGAAGGAGGTTATTTTTTTTTATGATCATAAAGAACACCTTATCTTTAGAGAAAAATCATCACCAACTGATTCTTACATAGATCCACCACCAGTAGCTCATCTAAATTCAATTATTAGAGAGGAAGAGAATGAAATAATAGCGGGTAAGGAATGGAATGTTCAAATAGAGGATGTACCAATTGTGAGAGAATATGTTGATGTGTTTCCAAAATATTTACCCGGATATCCTCTAGAATGAGAAATTGAGTTTTCCATTGATTTAATTTTTGGTTCAAGTCTTATATCGAATACCCCTTATAGAATTACTACTATGGAATTAGTTGAACAAATGAAACTAATAGAGAAATTGAGTAATAAGGGATTTATTTGCCCTAGTGTTTCTCTATGGGGATCCTATGTCCTTTTTGTTAAAAATAAAGATGGATCTATGAGGTTATGTATTGACTACATGGTGATCAATGCTATAAGAATAATGAAAAAGTCTCCCCTACCTCGCATTGATGATTTATTTGACTAAATGCATGGAGCTCAATACTTTTCTAAGATTGACGTTGGATATGGATACCATCTGTTGTGTGTGAAGAAGGAAGACAGTCCAAAGACAGCGTTACGAACTAGGTTTGGGCATTAGAAGTTTACAGTAATACCTTTTGGGCTGACTAATGTACCCTCTATTTTCATGGATCTAATGAAAATAGTTTTCAAGAAATATCTCGATGTTTTTGTAGTGATATTTATTGATGATATCTTGGTAAACTCCAAAGGTTGCGAAGATCATGAATATCACTTGTGCATTTTCTTGAAGACTCTGAGAAGTCATGAATTATATGGGAATTTTATCAAGTGTGAATTCTGGCTTTAGGAGATTTATTTTCTTGGCCACATTATCTCAAATGATGAAATCACTATTGATCCTTCTAAGACCAAGGCAATCCATGAATGGCATGCACCGATGAGTATAACTGATGTATGTATTTAAATTTTTTTAGCAGGTTATTATCTACGTTTTGTCCAGAACTTTGCCCGATTTTCTAACCCATTAACGAAGGTCACACATAAAGGGGTTAAATTTGTTTGGATATAAGAGTGTGAATAATGTTTTGAGTAACTGAATATAATATTAGTCAAGGATCCTATATTGAATCTACCATCGGGGAATGATGGGTTTGTTATTTATAGTGATGCTTCAAAGAAAGTACCTGGTTGTGTCCTTATGCAGAATGAGAGGGTTATTGCCTATGCATCACGAAAACTAAACCTTCATGAGAAAAACTATCCTACTCATGACAATGAGTTAGCTACTGTAATGTTTTCTTTGAAGATATGGAGACATTATCTCTATGGTAAAAATGTGATATTTATACTGATCAAAAGAGTTTGAATTACATTTTATCATAGAAAGAACTCAATATGATGAAAATGCGATGTCTTGAACTACTCAAGGATTATGATTTCACAATAAACTACCACCCGGGGAAGGAAAATAAAGTAGCAGATTCTATGACCGGAAAAGATCGTGGAGTTTTAAACATGATGAGAGTTGAAAGGGACCCAATTTTCATAGATCTAGTAATGTTGGATATGGAAATCACCATGGATGGTGAAACATGAATTCTTTTTCAAATGGTTTCCAAACCATATTTATTAGAAAGGATAAAGAGTTCTCAGACCAAGGATGAAGAATTTCAAAAAAAGATTAAAGCTAGGAATGATGGGAGATTGAGAGACTTTGTGTATGAATAAGGAATTTTGAAATTTGGGAAGAGTCTTTGTGTTCCTGATATAACTGATCTAAAAAGGGGATTGTTATATGATGCTCATAGATCCAATTTCTATATACACTATATGAGAACCAAAATGTATAGATATTTGAAGAAACATTTTTGGTGGGACAATATGAAGAGAGAGATTGATGATTTTGTGTCACGATGTATGGTTTGTCAACAAGTGAAAGCTGGAAGGCAACAGCCTGGAGGAGTCATGCAACCACTTCCCATACCTGAGTGGAAATGGGATAATATCACGATGGACTTTGTCATGGGACTACCAAAGGCTCTTAAAAGGAATGATGCAATATGAGTCATTGTTGATCATCTTACATAGTCAGCACATTATCTTCCTATGAGGGATGATTTACCACTTGAACATCTAGCAAAACTATATATTCATGAAGTTGTGAGACTTTATGGTGTACCCCTATCGATTGTTTCTGATCGTGATCCCCGTTATACTTCAAAATTCAGGAAGAGTCTTCAGAAGGACTTCGATACTGAATTTCATTTAAGCACTACCTACCACCCCCAAACTGGTTGACAATCAGAACGGACTATTCAAACCTTAGAAGACATTTTGAGAACATTCTCACTTGACGTTCAGGGTATGTGGGATCAATATTTACCTCTGGTAGATTTTCCTATAATAGTAGCTTACACTCAAGTATTCAGATGTCACTATATGGAGCGTTATACAGAAAGAGATGTCGCACACCAACCTGTTGGGATGACATTGGTGAAAGAAAATTTGTAGGCCCAGAACTTGTGGAGGAAACGATGGAAAATGTGAAGGTAATCCAAAACCACAACAAAGTAGCTCAAAGTAGGAATAAGAGCTATACTGACAACCAATGGAAGGATTTGGGGTTTCAGGTAGGAGATCATGTTTTCTTATAGGTAACCCCCTGGAAGGGAGTTATACGTTTCACTAAGAAAGGTAAATGGATTCCCTAGTACATAGGACCTCTCGAAATTCTAGAATGAATTGGGGCTGTAACATACCATTTGGAAATGCCGCCAAGTCTCTCCAAAGTTCACGTTGTGTTCCAAGCATCACTATTGAGAAAATACATCCCTAAAACAATGCATATACTTACATACGAGGAATTAGAACTGGAACCCGATCTGTCTTATTGCGAAGAGACTATCAGGATTCTTGATACCAGAGAACAAGTGTTGAGAAACTGGACGACTCATCCGGTAAAAGTTTTATGGAGAAACCATAAGATGGAAGATGCAATGTGGGAACCTGAGGAACTTATGATGAATAACCACCCAAGTCTTTTCATGCGGTAGTATTATATAAATTTCAAGGATGAAATTATTTGAATAAGGGGAGAATGTAACACCTCAAGATTCCATGGTACGCTTCTCTTTGAATAATACAGTACCGTGTGTTGCACGAAACATTGAGTTCTAACACACACCACAACCAATCCAACTAGCCGTTATGAATAGTAATACCATCTTTTTTGAAATTTAATAAATTTTATCTTTCAAAACAGAATTCATTTTTGGATTCTTAATATCGAAAGTATATTTGGGTGAATTTTTTGTATTTTTCTGAAAACATTAAATTTTTGATGAATAGTTAAAAAACACTGAGTTATAGTTTAAAACCAAATTTTTATTTATTTTATTTAAATTTAATTATGGTCAAAATAGATACATATTATATATATAGGTTCAATTTAATTTATTGGAGTTATTTTAGAATAATTTTAGATTTATAAAATTTTTATTGAAATTTTCACCATCAACCCACCTCATAGGAGAATTTGCAAATTCATATAAAACATAACATTACCGCTTCTGTGAGTGGAATTTCGAAAATCCGAGAGACACTGTTAATATCAAGGTGTAAAATGTGGTTCAATAAGATAAGAATAATATTTAGTGAATAGTAACTTTTTACTTTTATTTACCACGATTAAAAGTAAATAGGGCAATTAAAAGTAAAAATGATATTAATATTATCCGAACACATGTCCTAGTTCTATTGGACTAATCTATCTCAACCAAAAAAACCATAGGAATAAAATATTATCATTTAGTTCCACTTGGATTAGATTAGGCCATTTATTATTATTTAATTCAAAGAAGAGTTAAAAGAGTTAAAATTATGGTTTAATTACTAAAAATTTTTAATATTGGGTTATACATAAGATAAATTCGATTAAAAATACTCATTATAAAGATAAATATATTTCATAAATAATTGGATTTTATTTATAATTTTTAGACATTAAATATTTTAATTTATTTATGTCACAATGGTGATGCAGTAATTACCTAATTAATGAAATATTAAATTAATTGATATTATAAATTATCAAATAAATGTAATTTAAGCCTTTTTATGAATTAAACTAATTTAATAGTTTAATATGACATGTTACTATTGATTTAATTGAGTTTTTTCGAATTAATCAAGCTGTTATGATTTTCAAAAAAAATCAAATACCAAATAGTGTCAAAATTGACATAAAAGAGTTTTTAAAACATATATTATATAATTAGTTGATATTCAATTTATAAAAATCAAATATTAGGCCAAGATACTTATATAATGATAGGAGTATCATTAATGGACCACTTGGGGGTCGCTTGGAGGTATATAGTAAGTTTATTAAACATATAATATTAAAATAAAAATAGACATGGTAAATGTCAAACAATTTAACTAAGAGTTAAATATAAATGATAAAGTTAATATAGCGACCCAACCCTGTCAAAAATCTATTTGTTGAAAGGATTTCTACCCATCCCCACCTTAAAAATTAAATAATCTACTTTCGATCCATTAATAACTGAATATTAATTTATTATAAAATAATAATTCTAGATTTTACAAAGGTACCCCTCAACCCTCTTATAAAAGGAAACTCCCCCTTGTCACTAATTCACACATTCAAAGCCTTTTGGATCGGCCAAACCCTACCCAAATATTCTCTCAACTTCCCTTAGTTCAACCTATAGGCCTTAGTTTGATCAGAGAGCCATCTTATGGAAGCCTTTTGATCAAATCAAAAGGAAGAACCCAAAGAAGAGGTAATGTTTTCACCACCCTCTTTCAAGTTCTTTTCTTCTTCAACTTATTTATTCTTTGTTATTTCCATTATAAAATAATAACTCTTATATCTTCTATCTAATTTTATGCTATTATAAATATGGTACAACCATATTCAGTATTCTATCAATCCTTTTGATTACATGTCACCATACGTGCGTACGTACGACTTACCGTCTCGAGGTCGTGGTGTAATTGTTATTCAATATATTATTATTTGGATGGGTATAATAATGATGTGTAATTCATGTAAATAAGAAATATATCATGATAATGATTTTTTATATATTATATAACATCCAATTATATATTATTTTACTAACAAAAGAATGATATTGTCGCTCGTGCGTACGTACGGACTACCGTCTCCACGAACGCGATGAGATTCATTCCCCATCGTATCCAATAAAGACTAATTCTCATTTTATGATTCAAAGTAATTTTTAATAAATTTTTATTATTCTGGATATGAATAAGATACAAACTATCCATAACAAACAAAACTTATGTAACAAAACATATAAAAGAAAACGAGTTAGTTAACACCTAAAACGACAATAATACTTAAATATTATTAACAAAGCATTAATAGAAGATCATATATGATATAATAATTATGTATATGGTTCTTTTATAACTTAATAACAATATTTAAACTATTATACAAAAGTTTAACATACCATAGACTAATGAAAATTACAAGGTAATGGTTTATTTCACAATCACTTCATTATCCGAGGTTGTTTATACGTAACTATCTACTGGGAATTTTTATCATCGACGTCAATGTTTCATAAAAATGTATTTAAAATCATTCTTATTATTTTACAGACTATGGGTTAAAGTCATTTATACCCTTTTTTACTTTTTATAAGAATTTAATAATGGAATCTTTCTGTCGTTTTCCAAACATGGTCCTTTTTAACCTTTTCGACAGAATTAAGGTAAGAATGTCTTTTTTAACTTATACGGTTGGTGCGGCTATTTTCCTCTATTATAAAATCATCGAAGATTCCCTTAAAATCTTATAAGAATATTTTCAAATTAAAAGATTTATTTTAAAATAATGTGACATTTAAATGATTTAAAAAAAGATAAATTTCTCTAAAATAGTTTTGATTTCATCTATGTATACATACATTGATGGATTCTAAGCTAATTTGAATGTGATTTATTATGATACAAAACATTCATATTGTATTGAAGGTTTTTTAATATGTTTGATTGTGTATGTGTTATTTTAATACCATTCATGTTTTATGGACAAATTATTGACATTTCATATGCTAGTTTTAATAAGAATTTTTATGTTTTATTCAAACTTGTTCATATGAGGAATGCATTGGACTTAATAAGTGACAGGTGCAGCCCTCTATAGCTACTCGATGCATCGGTAGGTCTCATGAGACAAACTGGTGTCTTGGCACAAGTCCTTGACAAAATCTTATTTTTAGCCTTGGAACAAGGCCTTGACTATGTGGTTATGATAGTGTGGAATTATTAATTCCATCATTATGAAAGTGGTTATTGATATTGCATGTGCTTATTGAACTAGTAGAATATCCATGTGAATAAGTAAATGGAATTATTTCATTTTGTATTTTCCAAATTATGATGAAGTTCAAAATTAAAAGTCTTTTGATTTAGTTATACATTTCCTAAAATGATTATGCTTATTTATGAAAGTTTCCGCTATATTATTATCCTTACTAAGCATCTGAGCTCACCCCTTTCAATGTTTTATTTTTTCTAGGATGTGAAGAAGTAATTGTTTAAGGACCTATAGAGATAGTATGAGTGGTTATGAAGACAAGATGTTGTTGTAGTTTCTTTACTTTATGATGTAATGTAAGACATTAGGAATGTATATAGTGATTCCAATACTACTAAACTAATCGGCCTTTCGAGACTTGATCTTTTTTTATCATTCCAATGTTATGTAATAATTCACTGACTTTGGGTTACTGGGGTTAGGGTGTTACAATTATGGCATCGTTTTCAAGGTCCTTAATATTAACAATGTTTTGATTAATTAGTTTTTATTAATTAATGTGAAAATAATAATAAAAATTTCAAAAAATAATTTTCATAATCTCTTTTCAGTTTTTCATTATTTTATTTTTTCCCCTTTTAAGCTTGGTTTCTGGTTTTGTGTTCTGCCAAATAAAAAGTGCATGAGTGGCCAAATCATGTGTTCCAAGAGAGATGAATCATTGGAAGTCCTTACACATTATTCATATATCAAACAAATGATCTTGTGGCAATGGTGGACACAAATGGATGAGAACAACCAGAATAGTTCCATTGTGATCATAGAAGAGGGAGATCTAGTAGCAGTATAAGGATTTGGACAACAATTTGTTCTGGATGACAATCAAAACAAACAATTACCAGCAATGAATTAGCAGATCCAACTTCCACCAGCAAACATGATGGAGTTCATCCCATAGAACCGACAAAGACAACCAGCTCCATTTGTTATAGGGTATGGCCTGAAGTAACCCCAACAGTTTCCAACAGAGCAGTTTTCATACCTGTATCCAGGTTAGGTCCTTAATTTTCTTTTGAGCAATAATTTTAACCCCCACATCCTCCAGAATAACTTCCCCCATGTCATACACTTAGGGAGTACTGTATTCCTTCAATCCAAGGGGTAGAAAAGAGAATTGTCAGACCATCGGTGCAGGCCCATCATTTCAAGATCAAATCGGCCATCCGGAAACTCATCCAAAAAAACAGTTCAGTTTGGATTATTACCTAGTAAAGACCCTAACACCTATCTCTCCAATTTTATGGATATTTGTTACACCTTTAGCAATCGTGGGGTGTCTAGGGATTCCATTCACTTTCATTTATTCCCCTATTCATTAAGGGATAAAACGGAGGACTCGATCAAAGGACATATGTAACTCTCCATCATCAACTAGGAGGCATTAGACTAGGCATTATTATCAGAATATTTCCCACCCTCCAAGATGGTTTCATTGTGGAACGAAATTCATAATTTACATCAACAAGATTCTGAGTCATTGTATGAATCCTAAGATAGTTTTAATGAAATGTTAAGGAAGATCCTTAATCACAGACATATATTGTCATTGAAAATCCTAAAATTCTATGGAGGTCTCAAGATAAACACCAAATATATGGTTGTTGTAGCTATAGGAGGAAAAATAATGTGTAAATCCCAGGAGGAACACTTTGGATAGCTCAAAGATATGTCGGAAAATTGCATCCAATGGAACACGGAGCGGGGTACCCAAAAGAGGCGCATGCATATCATTGATGCCACTAAGATGCTTGCTGCCCAACTTGATGTCGTGTCCAAGAAGATTGATGTGTTGAATATAAAAATTGCATCTCATATTTAAGCGGCAAAATCACCCAGCATGAAGTGAATGTGGTGAAAACCAGACCCTGGGTGACTTTCTGTAGAAAATTGTCGGTCCTTCAACAAGTGAGGTATGCTCTGTATCTTAGAAAAGTGGGCCAAACATGTAACCACATTACAAAAACCCAACATGGAATGATAAGTCTAATACAATATGGGTGCAACAATAACAAAATTTTCAAGCTTATCCCAAATGGCCTACTAGTTATGGTCAACAACTATACTAGAATCCATATCCTAGACATCAGCAGAAGTTATCCTTCCAAAAAAAGGGTATAAAAAACCCGCATCCAACGCAACAACCAAGGAAAGCACAATCTTAACCAGATGCACAAAAACCACAGTAAGAACCCCCATCAACGCTTATGGAGATGAGGTCAAAATTCATAACAACTACTGAGACAATATTTCAGAATGAAGCTGCAACTAATAGAATCCTGTATAATCAAGTTATTGAACTTTCTAATGAACAAATTTCATGGAATCCTAGTAAATTTCTAGTTAACACAAATAATAACTCATGGGAGGAGGCCAAGGCATTCACTTTATAAAGTGGGAAGAAATTACCCCCGAAAATGATTGAATATCACGGTGAAAATCCATCTCCACATACACCCTCTTCAAATCATGATGTAGAGATCTAGGAGTACCCTCAATCCATGAAATATCAAAATATAAAGTGTCTACACAAGGTAAGGAAAGATATGTGGTCACACCTTATGAAAAAACATTACCATTTCCCGTGTGAATGAATCAAAGGATGATTGGTCATAAATTCAGATAATTCATTGAGTTATTCAAAAAACATCATTTCAAATTTCCATTCATAGAAGAATTAACTAAAATGAAAACATATACAAATATTATGATGGAATTCCTCTCAAATAAGTGGAATATGGATGATTTGGGATCAATTACTCCCAATAAGAAATGTTTAGTAGTTATTCAACACTCTCTTCTTACAAAGCTCCAATATCCATGTAGTTTTATAATTCCATGCAAAGTTGGATCTAGTGAGTTTGGTAAAGCCCTATGTGATATTAAGGATTGTTTCAATCACATGACTTATAGACTAGTTATAAAGATAAGGCTGAATGATTTACAACCTACCTGAGCGGCACTACATCTTGTCAATGGACCCATTAAAAATCTCAAAGGGCTACTTAAATATGTGCTTGTGAATGTGGGAAGGTTGATTCTTTCTAATGATTTTCTCATACTTTACGTGGAGGATGATGAAGAGAGACTTCTAATTTTGGGTAGACCCTTCTTGGGTACTGGGAAGATGTTGATTGATGTTCATCTGGGAGAATTGATCATCAGAGTGGGATATGAAATGATATCTTATAATATTCTCAAAGTAGCTAAACTGTATCAATGATTGAACACGAGGATTGTTTTGATTTGACCACTGTAAAAGATCACTTGGGCCACATGGAAGATGACATGTAATGTTGTTATATAACTAATGAACCATTCAACAATGACATCTATCCTAAATACGAACCATAAGAGTGTCAATTAATCATTGACAAGGGATATCATTATTGGAAATGTGAAATTGTTCTGGATATTCTCAAATTGGCTATGGTATAACCAATTGTTCCATCATTTCTAAGGGCCCCACCACATGAACTCAAACCTCTACCAAATATTTGAAATACGGTTACTTGGTTAATATGCACATGCTTCCAGTAAGACTCAACACCTCCCTCTAACAACTATTAGAGAATGCCCTTACCAAATTCCTTAAACGATGAAAATAAGATATTGGATGGAATGTATATGATCATAAATGGATTATCCCACCCATTTGCACCCACAAGGAGCTACATGAAGAAGGAACCAATCCCTCTAAGCCACTAAAACAATGACTAAATCCTCCAACGAAAGAGGTATAGGTGAAATAGGTGATCAATCTTCTAGATGTGGGAATCATCTACCAGATCTTCGATAGACCATGGGTACGTCCTTTGTATGTGGTACCCAAAAAAGGGTATCACCATGATAACTAATGATAAAAATGATCTTATCCTAACAATAATAGTCATAAGAAGGAGAGTATATATATTATAGAAAAATAAATGGTTCTACATGGAAAAATATCTTCCCACTCCCTCTAATTTATAAAATGTTATAGTGATTAACTCGGAGAAGATTCTATTGCTTTAAGGATAAATATTTAGGTTATAACCAAATTTAAATTTATTCTGAAGACCAAGAGAAAAGCAACTTCACATGCTCATATAGAACTTTTTTTATATTGAAGGATGTATTTTTCCATGTGTAACTCTCCATCAACCTTTTAGCAATGTTTGTTATCAATATTCCATGATATGGTAGAAAATATTCAATAAGACTTTATGGATGATTTTTTGGTCTATGGGAAATCATTCAACACTTACATAAGAAATATGGTATTGGACTTGGAATGGTGTGAGAACACCAATCTGATTATAAAATAGGAGAAGTTTCACATTATGGAACAAAATGGATTTTCCTTAGGACACTAGATTTCTATAATGGGAATTGAAGTCGACCCAGTGGAAATTGAATTCATTTCACAATTACCTATCCCAACTTCTTTTTGATAAATCTGAAGCTTTCATGGGGATTTTGGATTTTACATAAGAATCGTTCGTGACTTTTGAAAGATAGCTCATCCTCTAACCAATATTCATTTTAAAGATGCTATATTGGAATTTTACAAAACCTGAATTGTAGTTATTGTGTAGCAAATAAATCAAATCTTCAGACAAATCTATTATGCCAGCAGGGCCCTCAATAATGGACAGATTAACTAAACTATGACGCGGAAGGAAGTTCTATTATTATTTTATTCATTCAATAGGTTCCTATCTTAATTAGTTTAATCAAAAGTTATTTTTTACACTAACCTTGAAGAACATAAATATTTTATGAACAAGGAGTATTGGAAACCACACATCATCTGTAGGGTTCTTCTCCTCCACAAATTTGACTTGGAGATCTGTGATAAGAAGGGCTGGGAGAGCATTGTTTCTAATCATCACTCTAGAATGGAATTGACTCATTTGGAAGGATAAGATGATAGAATAATCAATGAGGACTTAATGTATTATCATCTTTTCTCAGTTGGAATGTTATGTCATCCATGGTATGCCGACATAGCCTGTTACGTGGCTACATGAGTCGTCCACCGAGGTCATTCATTCCAACAAATGAAAAAAATTCTGTCTGAAGTGAAAATATATTTTTGGGAAGCCCCACTGCTCTTCCACACATGTAAGGATGGGGTGATCCTCTACCACATCTTAGATAGAGAGACTCAAGAAAATATAAAATTTTTTCACTCTATTCATGATGGGGGGCACCACGGCCTAGGCAGAACGATATCTAAAATTCTCCAATATATATTTTTCTAGTCTACCATGAACTGGGATGCCCAGAATTTTGGAACAAGTTGGGATAGGTTCCAGCAAATAAGAAACCTGGGGCACTGAGCCAAAATTCCTCAACACCTTATAATTGAGGTATATGTATTCGACGTATGGGGTATTGACTTCATGGACCCACTTCCATGATCATTTGGAAACTCATACATAATTTTTCATGTGGATTAGGTATCAAAAGTTGTTGATTCCACAACCACAACACACAACAAAAAAAGATTATCATGGCCTTCTTGAGGATAGATATTTTCAGCAGGTTCAATGTTCCAGGGAATTTGATCAGTGACAGAGGGATGCAATTCGACAATTCATTGATGTGAATTATGTTTCTGAAGAACGGTGTGAGGTATAAAATAATGACACCTTATCATCCCCAATCCAGTGGATAAGTGGATATCTCATTCAGAGAATTAAAGTCGATCCTGGAGAAGATAGTGGGTGCCTCATGGAAGGGTTGGTCCATGAAACATGATGATACTGTGTGGGAATATTAGAAAACCATTAAGATACCTCTGGTCATGTATCCTTCTGATTAATCTATGGGAAAACGTTTCACTAGCCAGTGGAATTGAAGCACAAATCCTATTATGTTGATAAGGCTTGGAACGACGATCTAAAAGCTGTAGTAGATAATCACAACTTTCAACTAATGAAACATGATGAGATCTAGTGGGATGAATATGAGAATTCCAGGATATATAAAGAGAAGAAAAAGGAAGTCCATGACCACATTATCTCTCAGAATTCATTCCAACCCCATGAATAGGTTCTATTTTTTAACTTTTGTTTGATATTTTTTCCATGTAAATTAATATCCCATTAGTCGGGACCTTCAAAAGTGATCATGTTTTTCCACCATGGTGCGATGGAATTTGTTATAGCTAATGGTCAAACATTTATGATAAATGGACAGAATTTGATTCCTTGTTTTCACATGGAAGGTTTTTTGGGTAAAATCTCCACCATAAAATTTGGGTATCGAGACACTCAGGTAAGGTTGAGATAATGACATAAAACAAAGGAACTTCTTGTATGGAAACCTAGAGGTTACACATAGTGTACCACATCAATACATAGAATTTACATTCCTCTTTTATGTATATTTAAATAGAACTAGTAGTGTGATATATATATTAAATAATATAGTAAACAGGGATGATGACGGTGTTGATGGCATGGTCGCTAGAATATATACAATCTATCATTAGTTAGAATCCCTCTATATCTACCTATGGAAAAGGGTTCATAAATTTTAATCCTATTTTTAATTAAATGGCATGTGATATTTTTTTAATAACATTAATTTTCCAATGAAAAGAAATCCCATGATGGGGATGGACCGGCAGACCATGTTCGTAATCCGGATCAAAAAGACCTGAGTTCAAATCCTGATAACCAACCCATTTCCATTATTTTTTATTTGAATAAAACCACACGACGTTCATTTAACTATATTTCATTTTCATCATGATTTAAATAATTATTTAAATATTTTTTGAAATGAAAAAATACATGAAAGTGATGTTTCCATATAGTTAGAGTCTCATACATGGACTCATAGGACCTTGGTTCAAACTCTTCCAATCTCCATACATTACCCCTTTTATTCCAATTAAAATAAAAAACTACGCCTTTTCATTATCCCATGTAGAAATGAACCTCTAATTTAAATATTATGTTTAAAAAAATGGAAAATGCAAAAATATTTTCTCTAATGGTTGAGGGATTTCATTCCGAACAGCCGATTGCTGGTTCGACTCATGCCCCAAGTAGTGGATTGAAGGATGTAGTTCTATTTTTCAAATTTTAGAACACACAATTTGTATTTCTCTAATACAAAATATATTAGGTTTAATATAGTTGGTATATATATATTTTTTTCATTTTATTGTAAATTATTACATAATTTTATATATGTATTTGTTAAAAAAACATACACAACATGTACACCTTATTACACGATGTGTCCTTCTAGTATAAATGTCAAGGCCCTACTGACCTCAGGCCGTGTCGTGAGACCCCCTCATCCCGCTTTTATTCTCCCACATGTCTTCAGCCTCCCTCCCACAAATCACGGGTTTTCAGAGTTTTTTGGTCCGCATATCTTCCAAATTTTGATCCTTGATCCAGATATGCTATTCTCCAACTCCTATTTCAACTTTTCATATGTGTTTAGGGTGATTTCGATTTGGGTAACCGTTCGAATCTCCCACATTGTACATGGTGTGCGCAAATAACACACACTGTGTACATCTTGTACATGGACACACATGGATTTTTTTTTAAATTTGACATCTAAATGCCGTGTAATTTTGGTACACACCATGTATCGTTCCTTCCCTAGACTTATGGACCAGCCTGTGTCCTCTGGGACACTACCCCTTCCCCTATCGACACACATGACGTGTGTGTTCGGTACATGATGTGTCCTCCATCCCTTAAGAGGAATCCATATGGACAATGTACACACCTTTAACACTAAGTTGATCCACACAGCGTGTACCCATTCCACACAAAGTGAATTGTTTTATATTCCCTGCCATAGTTGAATGTGTTTTCCCTCTAACACATGAACAACTCTGTGTTCTACTACACATCATTTACACCTTGTTAGATGCCATGTACTGGATTTTTCCCATCCAAATGTCCTCTCAGTGTGTAGATATAGGGTAAACGAACTCTTTAATAGATCATACTACACACCATGTCCCATGAATCTATACTCCATGCTCTCCTCTGTTTTATTTTTATCACTTTTTTGTTCATTCATCTTTTTAATCTTTTATTTTGTTTTCTTTTATTTTGTTTATTCTATGGTAGGTGACGATCCCCAACTTTGAGGTTACTCTATTTCACTGTTGAGGGCATGTGGCCCCCTCACTATCATATTCTTCTTTGAAATTCTCAGTATCCAGCCTTAAATTTCTTATTTTTACAACCCCCATTGTTGGCCGCTCTTCCTCCTATTTTGATGGAACCTCCCTCCATGGCGTCTGTCCCTCGGGTCACTTTTGTTATGACCCATTCTACCAATGTTACATCAACACCTTCCACTATGGATGAGAGATCTAGTGGTGTTGCTCCCTATTCCAGATCCTACATTGGAAACCACCATCTTATACTGTAGTATACCGACCTGTGTCAGTCCCTCCACCCTTAACTAGCCCGTCCTTCGAGGAAGCTCAGGTATCCACTACTCCACTTACTACTAGTATAACCAGCCCTTATACATCGGAATAAGTAGATCCTACCCATCCCTACCGCCAATTCATCACACTCAGATGCATCCATGACTGATATTTCTTGAGGTTCATCCTGTAGTAGATAGACTACAGTGATTCTACTGCCGCACTATCCAGTTTGGAAGCTTCTATCTAGACGTCAGTATTCCCCAACACCTTGGCATCAGGGAGGATATTGAGTAGATCATTGTCCATAGTCATATACTCAAGATAGTCTTGGTCAACACTCCTATGTAAATTGATTTATTTTTAGATTTTATTTTGACTTTTGAGTTCAATGGGCCTACCTACCATCGTACGCCCACCAATAACGCTGCCCCTATTCACTATCGACTAGGAATCCACCCTTTTACCCATACCATTGTAGATTTTGGCCGAGGATGCAGCCTATAACCCCATCCCTCCACCCCACCTCCTATCTCCAAACTTACCCTCTATGAGCACTCTGAATTCATTACGATGTGTCAGGAGCTTGGTGGGCATGACAACAGGTACACCCCCACCTCACAAAAGAGCACGATCATCATTTACCCTCCCCTTCATTTCCTTCACAGGTGATTGATCTCCATCCTTTTTCATCCACATGAGGATAAGGGAGTCGTGTATGGTGGTGAAAAGGACCTTCTGGCTTGTATTTTGAGGTATGACTACCCTGAACTCCCTAGTCTCACTACTTCTTACTACCACTCTATTATCCATGTCTGTCAGGTCAACATGAACAACGGTTTTTATGCCACTCGGTTGGACCACCATTTGTGATTTCTTGTCCCTATCATCATCATTAAACATTAGGCTTCAATCCTCATCTAAACTTCCTCATTATCATCCTCATTCTGATGGGTGAGCATCTAGGTGATGGTTGTTTGCTCGGGTAGGATACCCCATCTCTTGTAGGGGTGAGAGTTGACCCAGTTTCTCCAACTGTTGTTGTGGATCCCGACCACCCTCATCCTTTAGAGGATATTCCCTCACTGCCCCACCCCCTTCTTATAGACATTATTATTCTTCCACCATCCCCTCTTCATCTATTACTTCCACCTCCCCATGTCCACTCACACCCTCAGCAAATCTCGCCACCGCCCTCAGCTAGGATGAGATAGACCGACGTCCGGACCTTGATCAGCTCCACCAAGAAACCCTTGCTCAGATGTAGACACTGATGGATGGCATGTTGCTGCTTATCTTTTGGCACATGGGTCTTTCACTACCGGTGGTATCACCTATGTCTATACCTCTATCCACCACTGACATCTCTGGCCAGAGATTCAATTTTTCTATCTACTAGTAGCCCATCTTCCAGTTCCCCTATTCCCATGCCCGAAGTACCTATTGTTCCTACCACCCAGAGTGCCATGCTCATGCGTCCAGATTCTACTCTATCTTCTTCTACTCTGGTGGTGTCCATTGTTTCTGATGATTCCTCTTTTGAGGTGAACCATTGACTGGTTTTTGGCATATTTTCTCCCTTATATATATCTTTTTTGGGCTATTCATGGGATGTGATGATGTATGAATCTGTAGATTTATTCTTCCATTCCCTCTACCATCAGTGGTACTTTATAGTGACATAAGATTCTCTATTTCGATAGCTTACCCTATTTTTGGATTCACCACGAGGGGTGTATTTTTATGTATTTTTTTCATTTTTTATTTGGATTTATTTCTTACATTTCTTCTCCTCATCTGAACCCCTCTATTTCCCAAATATTCTCCCCTTCATTAATATTGCACTTGGGGGACCATGTGATGTATTATGTGTGGGGAGGGTCTCTGACTACACAAGTATTTTCCTTGAATTCATCTATTTTACCTCACTAATAGTTGACATGTTTTAAACATTGGAAATGTTTAGATTATTTATAATTATAAATAATTCATACATAAAAGATAATTTTATAATTAACATGCTTATTTCAATTTTTAAAGTATTTTTAAATTATTTTTGATATAGTTTGATTCTGTATTTGATGTCTTTGACATTTATATTTATTAGAATTATCATTTTCACTCATGTCATGACTTAATTGAATTTTTTTAGTCATTATCAAGAGGTATTCTATGATTGTTTGACATATTCTTTCTTATACCCTATTTCTTGAGAGATTCTTGGGATATTAATAACTTCCAAACCATGCTGGCTTTTCTCTTCAAAAAAAGTTAGTTTTTTAATATCATTAAACTGATTGAGGGATTTGATTGTTTTCCCACCCATTTGACCTTGATACCTATCATACATATGATATTTAAAACACCCTTAAAAACCATAAACTTTTATGATAAGAAGACACATTTCAAGACTCTTTTCCCTTCCTTCCCTAATTATTTCATAATTTTTTATTATTATTCATTTTAGCTTTAGAGTTAGTTTTTTGGGCATTTATGGTATATTTTGGAGCAACCACACATTTACATTTTGGGGTGTTTATAACTTCATAATTTGGGAATTAGGGTTTAAAAAACCACTCTTTATTCTATTCATGGTGGTCCGCAGAACAAAAATATTAAAAAAGGGTCCAGAATCATTCATTTAGATTAATTGATGGTTTATGGGTCTATTTTGTCATGGGAATTTCACAGTGATGATACTCATTATGAAATCATGATTTGGGGTACATTTTCAATATGATATATTATTAAAATCATGCATTATTGTTTAATAATTAAGCCTTATTTTAAATCATTTGATATTAATTTTGATCATTACCTACCAACCGTTAGTCTACGAAACAATTGAACCTTATTGAAATTCATCACGATTTTTGTGATTTAACTTCTAAAGTGGAGAATGAGGACACTAGAAAGCCTACGGATAGAGTGCTTATAATTAAGATTGAGCATAAATCTGATTAAATAATCATGGGTGACGAGTGTAGTACTTTTTTTGTGAGGTAAATAATCCTATGACATGTTTATTTATAAAAAGGTAAACAATTTGGGTGAAAGAGGATACAGTTTTTTTAATTGGATTATATATGATGAATGATTAGAATATAATTGGAATTGAAATGTGTTTTGTGATTTTTAAAATCCTCAACTATAGATATAGTATTTACGATTAAAATTAGTTGACTGATTCCTTTTTAGAGTATGGATTCTATTGGCTTGATGTTGAGATTTATCTTGAGGGAAAGAAAATGACAAGGTGTGGGGGAGTTTGATGTTCCCAAATTTGTTTATACATTTTCGTACATTCTATTGGTTATAAAAACAAATTTTTATTAGATATATGTGTTGATTTCAAGATAAAATCTTTAATTTTGTAATCATGCCGATTTTATGTTATTTTCCAGCTGAAGAGGAAATTCGATAAAGGCCATAACAAAAATTCAAATATACATGGTCTGTACTTCTTACACATGTCGTATACTATTTCCCTGGACATGGATCAATAGGACCAAATACAAGCCGTTGTTGCTGGCCAATGAGTATATGCCAGGTGATTAGCCATAAAACACTATTTACTGCCCACTAGAATCATTTGGTGTCTGAGGTTTAACATTACATGACATGTAGGGAGACATTACATGCTATGTACCACCACCAACAAGGCGACGCCATGTTCAATTTCAAGGGCAGTACGATACCTCACCCACCAGAGGTGGAAAATGGCCAACATAAAGTCGACATGAGTACTCGTCATGTATTTCCTCAAGTTATAAATAAGAGGGTTAGCCATCCAAAATCGAAATTCATACTCATATTCCAACAGGGGCATACTCTGGAGAAGACCAACAGGATAAGAAAGAGATAAGAGAATAAATGAGAAGAGGTATTGATGTTACCTTACCAATGAGCTTCAATCCAAAGTTTGTGTGATGCTTCACTCTGGTATCACCAGTTTTTTAGTCATTAGCTACTTCTTGAGTAGCTAAATCCCTTATGTGTTGGGTCTGTGGATTATTAGGGGGTTTTGTTTATCAATTTCTATATTGTAACTGTGTTATTTATATTTCTATCATAATCCCTCAAGAACGCTTTCTAAATATCATTGGAAACCCCATATCTGACTAAGAATAGAATTTCAATAGATCCTATGAGGAATTATTATTATGAACATCCATGATCATTGGGTGAACTTATCATCTCAAAAGTGGTTATAATTTAAAAAATTAATAGGAATCGAGTTCCAAACCATGTAATTGGTTTAGGATGATTCAAATGAAATTCACTTATCCAAGGGGGGTTCTGTTATATCCAAAAACTTATGATGTGAGTTATGATGAACAACACAGCCTTATAAGAAAATTTATTAATTAATTATCTTTTAATATTCAACATCCTCAACATGTTCTTCCCATTTTTCACCATGAATCAAATTTATGTGTTTTTATATATCTTTATGGTAAATTGTCAAGGAATTGAATGTTTAAATACACTGTCACTAAAAAATAATAACATCAACTCTAAATTTCAGAAAAATCCACTTAATTAATGAAAAATGAGAGGATCAAAATACATTAATTTTATCTCCATGTAGATAGAACTCAAAATTTCACTATACTAGTATATATTATGTGGAATTAAATATCGAATTTCAAAAGTAACACATTGGCATGAATGATACCAATAATATAGAGACATGTAATCTCTAAGGATAAAAAATATAGCATGAAATAATTATAAAATAATCATGATCCATGGATTAAATTATTGTAATCGAATATAGAAGCTATGAATAAGAATAATTATAAGAATGTCTATCATTATGAACATAGCTATCTGTAACACCCCGAGATTTAATGAGAATTATTCTTTTTAATTTCTTTGATGGATCTTGTTGTACAATACAACACGATTATCTTCTGATATATGAAACACCGTATTAGCTTTTAGTATATGAAACACTATTTTTGGCATTCATCACACGCAAGAGAAACCTTCCTCGATAGCTTGTGTTGTACGCAATACCGAGTTTCACTAAACGACGATATGTTATTAAAATATTTTATAAACTAGCCATTATGAATTGTAATACCCAGTTATTTAAATTTTATAAATTTTATCATTAAAAATGGACTTTATTTTTGGATTCGGAATATCGAAATTATCCTATAGTGAATTTTTGGTATTTTTTTGAAAACTTTTAATTTTTGATGAATAGTGAGAACATTGAGTTATTGGTTAAAACTGAATTTTTATTTAAATAAAAATTTATTTTATTTAAATTTATTTTAGGTCAAAATAGACACATAATACCTATATAAGTTCAATGTAATTCATTGGAGTCATTTTAAAATAATTTTATATATATGAAATTTTTATTGAACTTTTTACCATCTTTTACCCATCTCCAAGGAGAATTTGCAAATTTACATAAAACATATTTTTACCACTTATGTGAGTTGATTTTCGATAATCTGAGAGACACGGTTAATATCAAGGAGTAAAATGTGGTTCAATAAGATAATATTTTTTATGAATAGTTACTTTTAACATTTATTTACCACCGTTAAAAGTAAATAGGGTAATTAAGGGTAAAAATGATATTATTATTATCCTAACACATGTCTTAATTATATTAGATAACTTTAATTCTATGAAAAACAACATTAGGAATAAAATATTACCCTTTAGGTCCACTTCGATTAGAATAAGATATTTATTATTATTTTCATTTAAAAAGAAGTTAAAAAAGTTAAAATTAATGTTTAATAACTAAAAAATTTTAATATAGGGTTATATATAAGAAATATTCTACTATAAATATTCATTATAAAGATAAATAAATTTCCTACATAATTTTATTTTATTTACCTTATTTAGACATTAAATAATTTAATTAATTTATTACACAATGATGATGCAGTAATTAGCTTATTAATGAAATATTAACATAGTTATTATTATAAAAACCCAAATAAATGTAATTTGAGACTTTTTATAAATTAAACTAATTTTTTATGTTAATATAACATATTAAAGTTGGTTATATGAATTGTTTTCGAAATAATAATACTGATATGAATTTAGAAAAAACAAAATACCAAATAGTGTCAAAATCGATCAAAAAGAGTTTTTAAAACAAATATTATATTATTAATTGATATAAGGGTCATAAAAATCTAAGGTTCTGCCGAAAGATGTATATTATAATATATATGACATTAATGAATGAATTAGGGTTCGATTGGCTGTTTATTCTATCTTTATTAACCATATAGTGTAAAAATACAAGAAGGCACGGTAAAATACAAATTATTTAACCTACAGTTAAATCTAAATGATAAGGTTAAAATGGTAACCTAAACTGGTATAACACCTATTGGTTGAGAGGATTTCAACCCATCCCATCCCTAGACTCAAACTAATAATCATTAGAGCCATTATAAACCAAAATTAATTTTATATAAAATAAACTTTTATGTTTTTCCGAAGGTTCCCCTCACCCCTCTTATAAAAGGGCACTCCCAATTATCTCTAATTCACACCTCTAAAGCCATTTGGATCACCCACACCCTACCCAAATACCCTCATAATTGTCCTAAATTTATCCTATTTTTCATCCTTTAATCAGAAATCCATCCTAAAGAACCCTTTTGATCAAATCAAAATGAACAACCCGAATAAGAGGTAAATATCTCACAACCTATTTCATGTTCTTTTATTATTCTACTTCCTCCTTCTTTTTTGTTTCCATTCTAAAATAATAACTCCAGTATCGTCTATATACTGTGATTTTATTATAAAAATTTTACAACCATATTAGTTATTTTATCCATCGTATGAATGAAAAATTCACCACACGTGCGTATGTACGGCTTAACAACTCCATGTCGTGGTGTAGTTTGTTATTCAAATATTTCGTCATTTGGATGGGTATAATAATGAGTATAAATTATATAAATAATAAATAGAAAATTTTTATGATTCTTTATATATGATATAACATCCAATTATATACTATTTTAATATCAAAATAATGATATCATCGCTTGTTCATACGCACGACTTACTGTCTCCGTGAATGCGATGAGATTCATTTTCCATGATTAACCATTCTAGTATGGTTGTAAAGTATATATAATAAATAATCATGAATGATATTACATAATAATGATATTGGATTTATGTTCATATATATTTCATTTACTTAATTCCATTCTATTCAATATGGAAACTAAAATAGTGTTCATGCGAACGTACGACATATCGTCTCCATGAACGATGTATTTCATTCCATTTATCAATCTATCATATATATTTATATGCGTAATTTATATTATATATAAATCATGTTTTACATTTTTGAATTATGTAAATTAGTAAATATGTAATAATATCAAGAACAACAAGTCCAAACACGTATGATAAATGAAACGATTTTACCCAAAACACGGCTTTAACATGGTATTGAAAAATGAACAGGTAATATAAAGTCATAAGTGAATCATATATGATATCATAAATATTATAATGGTTTTGTTAAAATTTAATAATATTTTTAAACCCACTATACAGGAGTCTCAGGTATGTACAGATGAAATTGGACCTAAGGTAGGGGATAATTTTTCAATCTCAATTTTATCCAGTATTGCTTATACGTAAATATTTACCGGGGTTATATTTTTCATCCAAGTCCATAAAAATGTTTTAATGAAGTGTTTAATATTCTTCTATTCAGGTTTAAAGTCATGTTTCCACATTTTTTAATTTTACTTTGTGTTATGGAAGGAATCTTTCTTTTGTTTACCACACAGGTTAATTTTTGACTTTTTTGGTAAAAGTACGAGGAGAATTTTTTTAACTTATACGGCATGAATGGATTTTTACGGTTTCCTAACACATTATTTTCATGAAGCTTACTCTACAATATTTCAGGTTTATTTTCAATAAAATCATTTTCAATTAAAATTTCGTGGCATTTTGTGATAAGAATATGATATTTAAGAAACAAAATATTTTCCTCCATAATTCATTTCATGTGTTTTATCGAAACTATTTATTTCATATAAGATGACATTATTTAGTATATTTAGGTCCCAATTATAATGTCTTTATTATTTACATATTTTTATTTTTGTTATGATGAAATATCCATTTGTTTTATATGGAATATGTTCTCATGGGATGATGTTTATAAAACCTATTTTATTCAATGGGTTATAATGAATCATTTCTTATTGTTTTGGGGCACCTGTAAGAATGATTTCGCTATGAGATGGGTGGAACCTATATCTCCCTCAAATTAATTGGGTAAAGATTTATATCTCATGATATAGACAGTTCTGTAACAACAAGTAAATCTGGTATAGTAACATAGGATTGGAACAGATGGTAAACCCGATTCAGTAATGGTCTTTGTCCACTATGATGGTCTTGGCAGCAATGCCTTGGCTACTATAAAAATAATATCATGTGCTTAATGGTTTCCCATAATTACATGTTTTATTTCCATGATATTTTATCATGAATGATGTTCCATTATACTCTATGCCTTACGTACTACCATTTTTAATGCCATTGCTCAAGATTTTGATGTTTAAACATTATGTTCATGTTTTTTAAGTTCAAATGTATATGGGTTGTTTTATTTTCACCATGCTTACCCTTACTGAGCATTTGAGCTCACCCTTTTTTTGTTTTCGTTTCCCCATGATATAAATAAAGGTTTTAGGTAAGAAAACAAAAGGGGAAGATCTTTAAGGGAGATGTTGATGATCTTTCAACATGATTAGAAGTCTATGTTCCATGTTTCCAAGGACACTAATCTAATACGGTAATTGGGTGTCTGTTTGTGTCATGTATTATGTTTTCTTCAAATGTAATGTAATTTCCATGTATGTCATTGTTTGGTCTCTATACTATCTATATCTTGTCTATCATGAATCTTATGAACATAGATAATGAAATATTGTCCAAATACATTATTTTCAACATAGTTAAATGTATCGTTTTCATGCTCAATCATGTGAACATAGAGAAATGTATCATTTCCATTCTCAATCTCATCATTATAGTGGGACCACACTTTCACCCAAACAGAATCTTGTAAGAAAATATAAACTACATTTACATCCACACAGAATCTTATGAGAATATTTAAAAAAAAAGTACACTCATATATCATTTTTACCATAGATTAACCAAAATTACATCCACACAAAATATTTCTTTAAAATAATAATTGCAATTACACCGAAACACCATCTTTTGAGCACAACTAAACCCTAATTTCATCCACGTTCAATCATGTGAACATAGCCTAAACATAATTAAACCCTCATATAAAATAATTATATCATGAGATATCAAAAATTACCCAATAAATTTGAGGGATATATAATACATAACCATCGATTAATGAAAAACCATACATATGTGTGCCAACAAAAAGGTAAAACATTTATATTGCAAAAAACACTTAATTAACCTATGGGAAATTGATGGGTATCCTAAAAATTACACAATAAAATTTCATAAGAATTCGAAATAAAAAATATGGATAGTGTTATATATAAATATCCCTATTAATTATTAAAACCATTAAAATATTTTGTCGTAGATGGAAATCACCTCTATAAGAAGAACACATCAAACAGTGCCACATAATAAAGGATCAAGAGTTTGATAATATGTCTAACACCCCAAGGTTTTAGGAAAATGAAATGAATGAAACAATGTTTTAAGTAGATATTTATAACTATCCTTAAAACATAATTTTATATCTTCTATGTTTTGAATTTTGAAAAACAGACATCTATAATTGTGTTCAGTAAGTTATTTAGAGTCTAATGAAACCATCTTGTTGGTGTATAATAACATTCCCTTATGAATAGTAATTGGAAAAGTAATACAACCCTAATAAATAGTAAATTTCATTAGTATTTTATATTATTATGGCTTTAAGATAATGTCATCTTGGATAATATTTTAATGTGATATAAAAGTAGTTATATTTTTGAAATTATTAATTTATGAATTAAGTATGATTTTCTTTAAAAATAAATATTCGTGATATATAGATAATTATTTTCAAAAAATGGAGTTCATTTTTTAATTCTAAACATTTTAAAATTGTAAGTGTTGTTTTTTGGGATTTTTCTGAAAAATTTGATTTTTCGATGAATAGTAAAAATATAGTTTTGAGTTTCATTGTGTTAATGACATCATTAATGATGTAATAATGATTTAATAAATTTGGAAGACTTTTGTACAATAAAATAAGATTTGAGGTGTCTTACGTGGCTAATAATTTGAGAAAATACCCTAGGAAAGCCCACGGTTTTTCAAATACCACTAATGAGCTATCCCTTAGATATTATTAAAATATTCCCTCACTTTTACAATAAATACCATCCCATTCCTTCATTAATATAATTATAATTTCCTAATAATTGAATATATAGATTCATTAGATCCCTAGTAGTCCTCCTAAGGTTTCCTCATTCTTCCAAGGTCCATACGATTAATTTCAAGGAGTAACTCTAAAAGGTAAGAGAATTATCGATTTCATTGTTTTTCCACACAATTTCTCTTTTTTGTGGTATAAATTTCATGTTTCCATACCATGTTCATAATTTTTTCATATTATTTCCTAATATCCTCATAACCAAGAGGCATCAAATATGCATAAATCGTGTATATTTTGGTTGTTCTCATGTTCATTCAAAATTCATCATCATTCTTCTTCTCCTCTCCAAATTATTCAAGGAATAAAATCATTATCCATGATGTGTCAAATTACCGACATCATGGGTTATGTGATTTCCATTTGCATTAATTCTTTCAAGTCAATTAGTGAAAACATTTTTATGGTGGAAATAGATTATAATATATTTATTATGTCTCATCCAGGGTACTTTAATTCTTTTTTACTCATGGTTTTAATTTATAAGACAAACTGATGTCGTTATTATCAAAAAATCACTAAAATGATCTACTCAAACTTCATTAATATTTTAACTGATGAATCATCCTCATATAAAACTTCAAAAAATTAAATGGTATATATTATGGTACTGGAAATATTTAAATACCTTAACATTCCAATTCTGTAGTTTCATTTCCACTGGACAAGAATATCCATCATTAACCAATCATGGGAAACATGTAAAGAAAACACCCCAAAACAATGAAAGGAACAAAATACTATCTAATAATGGGTGAAATGAATTAAATAAATAATAATTTAAGATAATATAAATATGAATATTCTTCTATAATATATTAATAAAACTCTTTTAACCATTATACATGAGTTTTAATCCGGATTTAAGTAAGACAACCCCGAGGTAAGGGAAATCTAAGCCTAATTTTCAATCATTGGGTTAACATTACTCTTTATTCATTATATGTTATTAAGAGTATTCGGGTGGTGAATTTTTTATATTTTTTTAATTATGTGTAATTATATTGTATACACATATCTATTCAATTAAAATAATTCTCAATACAATTATATTTTAAATGACTTTCCTTTTAAAATCTTTTTAAAATCCCTTTAATAATTTAAAAAGGATTGTTTTTTATGTGTACGACATGAGTAGTTTCTTTAGATTTCAAGATACTTTATTACCATGATTCATTCTTGGGACGTTATTTATGTTGGTTTATCCCATTATAGCTAAATATATGTTGGTTTGAGCCTATTATAGCTCATGATATGTTTGGTTGAGCCCATTATAGATCAGGATATGACGGGTGAGCCCCATTATAGTTCATGCAATGTATTGGGTACTCTGGATATGGAATTTGACCAAAAATTCATTCTATCAATAAGGGTGAATGTAAGAGTGATATGGTAAATATTTCCTAATGAAACAACATGATTATTCTATGCATTCGAGTTTTTTTTATGATTATGGGTTTTATTGGTATTTATATTATCAATTGACTAACACTTTATATCTTTATATCCCTTGCTGAGTTTTATTTGCAACCCATTTTTTTACAAAAATAACAGGATATAAGGATGGGTAATAGAATGAAGGGATTCGGGATGTTTGACTTGGAGTTTTGTCAATGAAATCATGCTTTATGTTTTAATATTTTATATTTATAAAAAAAGGAAACGGTATTTAGTTGTATTATATTATATGATTGTGGTATGTTATGTATGTAAGGTATCCTAATTCTATAGAAATATAAACAAAAGAAGATCCTAATTGTGTAATAATGTATAATCATGATGAAAATTCAAGATTAAGTAACATTTTAAGGTCGGGTCTTTACAGTTTGTATCAAATGATAGTTTAGAGAAATTTAAGGGAAGGGTTGATATTAAAGAGTAACATAAATGATTTTTACACTAGGATTAATTTGAAATGTTATAGAATATAAATATTTATATGTTCCATCAAATATGTTATGTTTATTCGTAATGTATTTCCATAGAAAAAACATGGAAGCTGAAGTAGGAAGGCACCAAGAGGCTAACGTATGTCTGAATCTACAGCCCAAAATGGTGGGAATCAAAACCGAGCAGTTTTTGACTCCAATGGATCAGTTGAATATAGTGATAAATGGTTGTTGTATCTATGTTAGAGATTAAAATGATCATCCAAAAAGAAACATGTCTTTTCTAAAGAATTTTATGAGGCAATATCCTCCAGCATTCAGTGGAGCTGCAGATCTAGTGATAGATGAAGGATGGATCAACGCTCTAGAAAAGATATTTAATGTCAATGGATGTTCAAAACGTCAAAACATAATACTATAAATTTATTTCTTGGAAGTAGAAGTCGATCAATAGACGTCTATAGTTAATAATACAAGATAAAAATATGATCTTGACAATATATAATGTGATGATTTTAAGGGTCTTTTTCTGGAAAAATATTTTCCCAAAACTGTTCGACTCAGAATAGTGAAATAATTTTTGGAACTGAAGTAGAAAGATGATGATTTTTTTTCAACATATGATACAAATTTGACAAGACTAACCAGGTATGTACAAAATTTTACATGGGATTTTGAATGTAAAAATAACAAAATTTACCCTAGTTTGAAACACTTTTTTAGGAAGTTATTGTCCTCAAAATAGTTTAAAAGAAATTAGAAGGTTGTTTTTTTTTGAAAAATTCGATATGGGTATTTCTGATACTTACATTACTCGAGATGACCATAAAAAGAAGTAATAAGTTTGGTAGGAAATGGGGAAGAACTCATCAATGAAGTCTAGAGGTAAGAAATTGAATTTACATTCTTGTGAAAAGTGTGGTAAAAGGAATCCTGATGAAGGTCTTGTAAATTCTTGTAAATTATACCAATGTGGGGTGTTTTCAAACATTTTTCGTGAGTGCAAGGAAAATGATCTGAAATCTAATGAGAATCTGATGATGGGATTCATTAACTATAAGGAATTGCATCATTTTTCTTATGTTTTTCCGAAGCTATTCTGTCAAGAAAGGAATTATCAAGGTATGAAACATAAGGGTTTAGATTTTGCAACCACATCATAAGATGTTGAGCCATCAAATGAGGTGGTATCATGTGAATTTCTTGTTTTTATAGATTTTGTAAAAAAAAATTTGATTAAGTGTCTACACATTCCTTGATTTTTGAGAAATTTTTAGAAACTTTTGGATTTCAAACTCATGAAATGAAACCAGATATCATGGTAAAAACACCTGAAAGAAATATTATGGACAAAAACAATTATAATAATCTTCTTATCCATGTATATGGAAAGATTTTATGAGCAAACCTTGTTTTTTCCCTCTAGTAGAGTTTGATACTATTTGGGGTATGGACTGCCATTATTTTTATCATGCTAAGATAGATTGTAGAGAAAAAGAAGTATCTTTTAAGAATGAATTTCAGTTTGTGTAATAGAATTAACCCATACCATTAATAACATATATGTAAGCTATGAAACTGAAAAAGGATGTAAATTAATGTTATATTTCTCATATATTTAAAGATAAGGGAACTATCTAGATTAATGTTGTACTAGTGCTAAATGAATACCTGAATGTTTTTCCTGAAGATTTTCCTGGTGTTATTCCTAGTCGAGAGGTTGAATTTACAATTAAATTAGTTCCTAATGCTACGCGAGCTTCAAAACCACCTTATCAAATGGACCAAATAGAACTTCGGGAATTAAAAAAGTCGTTGCAAGAATTACTAGGTAAAGGCTTCATCCGACCTAGCACTTCACCATGGGGTGCTCTTGTCTTGTTTGTTAAGAAAAAAGATAGTTCAATGAGACTTTTCATCGATTATATATCCTTGAATAACATTAATATTAATGAAATTATTATTTTCCTCATATCAATGATTGTTTATATCAGCTGTAAGAAACATAGTATTTCTCAAAGGTTGACCTCAGGTCAGGGTACTAACAATTGAATGTAAAGAATGAATACATCCCAAAGACTACATTCCATACTAGATACGATCATTATGAGTTTGTATATTTTCATGTTGGGTTAACTAATACACCCGTTTTATTCATGGATCTTATGAATAAGATATTTCATGTGTTCTTGGATATGATTATGGTTGTTTATATTGACGAAATTCAGGTATATTCTCGTTGTAAAGAGGATCATGAGGAATATCTGTGGATTCTTTTTCAAACCATAAAAGAAAAGAAACTGTATGGAAGATTCAAAAAGTGTGATTTTTGGTTTCAATATATTTCTTTTCACGGGAACATTGTAAATATCTATGTAATAATAGTTGATCCTTCCAAAAAATGTTTGATTAATGGCCAATACCTACAAATGAATAAATGATTCATAGTTTTCTTGGATTAATGGGTTAGTATCGATGGTTTTTTAAAATCTTTGCAGGATTATCTAGCCCGATAACTAAGTTAACACGAAAAGGGGATAAATTTGTTTGGACATGAAAATTGATGTTTGTTTTCAGGAACTGAAGAAGAGGTTGGTGAATTCTCTAGTTTAGGCATTTCATTCCCGAAATGGTGAGTTTTTCATCTACAGTGATGCTTCATTGAAGGGACATGGTTTTCTTCTGATGTTGAATGATAAGGTAATTTCTTATGCTTTAAGACAACTAAAACCTCATGAGTTAAATTGTCCCACGCATGATTTGGAATATTTTTTTTGTGGTTTTTACACTGAAAATTTGGAGACACCATTTATACGGAGCTAAATGTCAAATATATAGTGACCATAAAAGTCTGATGTATATAATCTCTTATAAAGAATTAAACATGCTGTAGAGAAGATGGATTGAACTGATATTGGATTATGATTGCACAATCATTTACCATCTAGGAAATAAAAACAAATTGGTATATTCATTGAGTGGAAAACATCATGCATCATTAATCATGTTATGTTTGGAACATGATCCCTTAATTAATTATTTGATGGATTTTGTATTAGAAGTTATTGGTGCAGGAAATACATCAATTTTTATTTAGGTTTCAGTGCAGTGAATGTAACATCCCGGTTCTGGAAGCCACCCAGGGGCGCCCCGTACCCGGTTGGTCACATGACCTCAAGCAAATTTCCCTAAATTCCAGAGGTTGCCGACTAGTAGTGAGGGACCTGGTTGTGATATTGGGGAACTTTTCCCTCATTGGAAGAGTACACAACTGAAGAAAAAAAATTAGACAATAGTAGAAACTGTAACCATCCATACAAGAGTAAATGATAAACAGCTGAAGACTAATTGTGAACAACTGGAGCAGACACAGATGTATATAAAATGATGCATGATACATATGTCTAGGAAAATAGCCAAACCTATCACAATCCTAAATACAATATTAAATCAAAGTGAACCGGAAAACAAGTAAACTCCTCAGCATCGCAAGCCACACCATGGTCCCATGCTCTTCAGATCTACATCAAGTCAAGTACCTAAAGAAGAAGGTCGCTTTCATTTATCTATATCTGGAAAAATATAATCAGATTGGGCACAAAGGCATGGCTCAAACAGGGTGTGAGACAAGGTCCCAGTAGGCAACCACCCATAGATCATTGCCTAATAGTCACTCAATACATGAAAGTAATAATAGAGGAAGTATTAAACAGGAAAGCACAAAACAACTACAATCCACAGTGTCTAGCATATAATGTACACAATTAACAACCAATCAACAAGAATAACAACAGGTAACCCCCTCGGTAGTTCTCACATCCTAACCCTTATGATTCAACCTACAAGTCCTAGTAACCCTCTGGGAGGCACACACAGTCTCGCCACTCTGGTTCAGGTAAAGAATAGACTCTCTAAGGAATCACTCACCGTCAATTCCCCATATAGTCTCATATCGTACTAAAGGCTCTATGAGGAAGCACTCAACGTCTCATTCCCCCTGTGGTTCATATCAAGGATCTAAAGACTCTCTAAGGAAGCACTCAACATCAATTACCCCTGTGGTAATGCATAGTAAATTAAATAAACTCTAAAGAAACCCTTACATCCATTCTCCCTATGGTCCACTACACTAGGTTCTCACAGCACCGTGTAAAACAAACATGCATAGCATGCATATCGCCCAAGTAAACATCAAGCTCTACGTGGATATCATTCTCAGGCACAGCAGCATAATAGTACAATAGTTCCCCTATCCTATAACAAGGAATTTCAACTAGAAAAACGCCTAACAAGAAAAACATGCAAGGAAAAATATCCCGAGAAAAGCAAAAAATTATCCTTTTCACAAGCATTTACCTCTACTCAAACAATCAAGAAAAATAGGCAACAAAAGGGACAAAATATAAAACACACACAATACCCCGTTAAAGGGAATTTGTGGAATTGCACAAAATATTCAAAGACATACTACAGAAAGGCACAAAACACCTACCTTGATGCTTGGAGATCGATATACATGAACCACGATGATTGATTCTCCTTAGAACATTGAAGATCTGAGAAAACGTAAAAATCACTATACCTAAGATATCTTGAGAAAGGGGAAAAAACATGGAAAAAGGATAAAGTAGGAGAGAGAGATTACTAAGGCGATCCCAATGCAATCGACGACGGCTAAAACAGAGATAGGATGGAAGCTCAAGGGATCAGAGAAGAATTGCACCTGTACGGAAGCTCATGGATGAACGAGACCTAGAAGAAGGTCGTTTTGGAGATTAGGCATGACCCTCGTCCATTTAATGAGAAAAAGAAAATACACGGTGTGTACTTCTGGGGTACACAACATGTACTCGGTTTTTCTGTACTCCGCTTTAAGAGGCCTCCACATCAACCTTACAAATTCTTTGTGTGGCCTGGACACAGCCAGAACACGACCTTGAGCGGCCAAGTAGTACACGGCGTGTACTATTAATGTACACGGCGTGTACTTAAAAAATTTCCAGAAACTCCTCTTTTCTCAAAAATTCCAGAAAAAGGAGAGACATAGCTAAAAAGGAATATTCGGTTTCTTACAAACTTCCCCCCTTAAAGAAATCCATCCCAGAATTTCCCTAGAGGGGAGTAGAAGAAGAAACCCCGAAAAACTCTGGCCATTGCGATCGTACATCGTCCTTCCTTTCCAATGACTCGTCTTGTACTGGCATGTGCTTCCATAGAACCCGTACTAGAGGAATAGACCGCCCACGGAGAACCATCATACTGCGATCGACAATCCGGATATGATGCTCCTCAAATGATGCATCTGCTTCAAGCTCAACCTCCTTGGGCTGAAAGACATGATACGGCTCTAAAAATTATCATCGGAGTTGAGAGACGTGGAAGACGTCATGCATGTCCCAGTACCTCTGAGGTAACTGCAACAGATAGGAAACCATCCCAACTCTACCAAATACCCCAATGGGTCTATGTACCATGGTGAATTCTTACCCTATCTCTGAATCCTCTTGTGTCACAACCTCGGTGAGATGCTCAGGAAAACCTGATCCCTGACATCGAACTCCAGAGGTCGTCTCCGCTGATCATCATAAGACTTCTGTCGAGACTGTGATGTAGCCATCCTCTTCTGAATCAACTCTATCAGCTCTGAGGTCTCATGAACAAGACGATGTCTTAGTAAAGTTACCTCTCTTGCCTCCAGACAGTATAAAGGTGATCGTCATGGCCTACCATACAATTCCTCATAATGTTCCATCTGAATAGTCACCTGAAAACTATTGTTGTAGGCGAACTCTACAAGAGTGATATGCTTCTCCCAAGAACCACCAAAGTCTAGAATGCAAGCTCGAAGCATATACCCAATCACCTAGAACGTATGCTCAAACTGGCCATTTGTCTGAGGATGGTATGCGGTACTCAAAAGTACATGTGTACCCAAAGCCTTCAGAGGCCCCTACCATAACTGAGAAGTAATGCACGCATCCCTGTCTAAATCAATGGAGTGTGGAACTCAATGCAGATGTACAGTCTCTTAGATGTATACTCGTCAAATATCATCAACACTAAAGGTTTCCTTGATAGGTAAGAAGTGATAAACCTTCGTATGTCTGTCGACGACAACTCAAACATCATCGTTACCTCAAGGCGACCTCGGAAATCCCGTCACAAACTCTATCGCGACATCATTCCACTTCCACTCCAGAATGGTTAACTGTTGTAAAAGGCTTGTTGGTCGTTGATGCATTGCCTTCACTTGCTGACAAGTAGAACACCTCAAGACGAAACCAGCAACATCCCTCTTCATACCTGGCCACCAGTACTGGCGATGAAGATCTCGATACATCTTGGTGACGCCAGGATGAACTTCCCAAACTGAGAAATGGAAATCCCGCTTCAGATCCTCGCGTATGTCTGCTGGCACCCATACGCATCCCTAGAAATGCAATATCTCATACTTTCCCACTGTCCATCCAAGAATAGGGTCATCTCCTGACACACTCTCCCGCAAGACTAATCCTTCCGAGTCTGATAGCTGCCTCAACCGTACCTGATTAAGAAGTGTCAAGGTAACAACTATGGAAGATATGTAAGTCTGTCCCTGTCTATTGTGAACCTCCAGATTCATCTTAGAGAACAGAGTCATAAGATGCCACTCACTACTGGCCTCCTAAACAGCCTAACCTGAGTTCTCCTGCTCAACGCATCTTCCACTACGTTTCCCTTCCCTAGAGTATAGGCTAGTTCAAAATCAAAATAATGATGATATTCGACCCACCTACTCTATCTCAGATTTAGATCACGCTGAGTGAAGATGTACTTGAGACTCTTGTGGACGGTGAAAACCCAAAGTGCTCTCCCAGAAGGTAATGTCTCCATCATCACAAGGCATGAACAACAGCTACCAACTCCAAATCATGTGTCGGGTAGATCCCCTCATGTGACCTCAATTGTCGAGACCCGTACACAATGACTCTAACTCCCTACAAAATCACAACACCCAGCCCAATACCTGAAGCATCACAATAAACTGTATAGCTCTTTCCTGGTTCTGGAAAGACTAGTATCGGTGCTCACGTCATCCTTCCATTCAACTCCTGAAAGGATGACTCACAAGAATCTAACCATTAGAACTTTTCCCCCTTCTTGGTCAGACCTATCAATGGTGCTGATAGGCGTGAAAAGTCCTGCATGAAGCGTTTTTTGTATCCATCTAGCCCTAGGAAACTTCATACCTCAAAAACATTCTTTGACTATACCTAGGAAACTAAAGATCTCACTTTCTCTGGGTCCAATGATACACCTGCCTCTGAGAGGACATGACCCAAGATGTGAATATGATCCCTCCAAAAGTGGCACTTTGAGAGTTTAGCATAAATCCGATGCTCTATCAGTGTACTCTGAAACTTCTCAATATGGGTATCATGGTCATGTCGAGTGTGAGAGTACACCAAGATATCTTCCCTGAAGACCACGGCGAAGGAATCAAAGTAACGATGGAACACACGGTTCATCAGTGCCATGAAAACTGATGGCACATTCGTGAGACTGAACGACATAACCATATACATGTAGAGACCGTACCTGCTCTAGAATGCTTTCAGAGGTACATCTAATGGTCTAACGTGAAACTGATGATAACTTGACCTTAAATCAATCTTTGAGAACACCTGGGATCCTGGAAGCTGATCGAGAAGATAATCAATCCTCGACAAGGGATATCGGCTCTTGACCATCACCTAGTTCATCTTCCAATAATTCACAGAGATCCTAAGGGTACCATTTGTTCTTTTCCCAAACAGGACAAGAAAACCCCAAGGAGAAGTACTGGGTTGGATGAAACCATTTTCCTACAACTCCCCCAACTTCTTCTTTATCTCTTGCGACTCAGGTGTATCCATCCTATAAAGAGGAATGGACATCAACGTCGCTACTGGAACGAGCTCAATAGAAAAGTCTACCTCACACTCCGGAGGTATACCTAAAAAGTCTTCTGGAAAGACACCCCTAAAACGATTCACTATTAGAGGAAAGTCTAACTGTGAAGTCCCGTGATCATATAGATAAAGATTGAAAATCTAGCATATAACCCTTTCTATCCCATGATGCTCGAGTCCTGCTCAACCCGCCTGGACATCCCATTCGCCTCTATGAAGAAAATATCCACCCTCTGGTGAAATGAAAATCACCATGCAGTGATAAAATTCGACGATGTACTAGAAGGGAACCAACCAGTCCATATTGAGAATGACATCATAGCCTTTCATCTCTAGGAAATAGTGATCCCATAAGAAATTTTACCCTGCAACCTTGAGAGGAAAATCTATACACTGACATACACTAGATGTCATCGTCCCAAAAGGTGTGTTTAGTGTCAAAAAGTCTGAAAAAGAAACGATACAGAGCCCAAGGCTCTCCAAAATAGAAACAGAGATAATTCTATGAGTAGAACCAGTATAGAAAGGATCTGAAGATAAAACGGAGGCTACTAAGATTATACCACAAACTATAGAAGGTTCGGGATCCTGCTCTTGATAGGTATGCTCCACTTAAAAAGTCTGGCCTACCCCGCAGCCTTGTGACCCTACCTAGAAACTCTGAGCTGATCCTCCCTACTGACGCAGAATGTCTGGTGACTGACTCCCACAACCTCGACCTCCACCTCGGCCCGAATGGACAGAAGATCCCTAGTTCACCGACTGGAGAGAAACTGGTGGGGCTGCTCTGGAATGAGGAGTCATGGAAGAACCCCCGTCACCAGCTACTGGTGAGAAAACCTGGCAGAAACGCTAAAGGTGACCCATCATGCGGAGAGATCGACACTCCACTAGGTCTCTCTGGGACTGCGGCCTCGTGTGCCCTACCATTCCACACTTATAGGATACTACCTGGAAACCTGAAGATGTATCTCACCTCCTCAGATCACCGCGCGTAGAGTCCCTACGGCACTTCTTGCAATTAACTGGAGGAAAACTATCTCTTGAAGCAGAACCATCGTGGATCGCAGCTCTGGAGTCTCTCAGATTGTTCTCCGCAATTAGTGAATGGTTGACGATGGAAGTGATGGAAGTCAACTGGATGATATTCACATGCGAGCAGATCTCCTTCCTGAGACCATCCTCAAACTTCCTTGTTAAGGACATACCATCTCCACTCCGGAGGGGTGTCAAATGTTGCATCTCAGTGACATGAGAGAAATAATCCATAACAGAAAGAGTACCCTGCTCTAGACTCATGAACTCTTGGGCTCGATCGGCCCTCAGGGTCTCCAGGTAGATGTAGTCGTAAAACATGTGCTGGAACTCCTCCCAATCCATAACCTGTTGATGACCCACCTATGAGATCATGTCCCACCACCTCTTGGTATAGTCTCAAAGAATATAGGTAGCGAGCTTGAACTGCCTCTCTGGAGGCGTTTCCAGATGCTCATAGATAGTCCGCATGGCTTCCATCCATGACTCTGCAGCCTGTGGTCCTCCTTCCCCCAAGAAAGTAGGAGGATTCTACTGCTGAAAAAACCACGTCAAGTCTTCCATAGTCGTGGTAGGAGGCAGTGGTCCCTGATGGGTCTGAATAATCCTCATAAATCCTTACCTAAACTATGCATCAGTGCCTATAAAAATTATGATAGGTGGTGCCAAGGATGGTATAACTGGATGATCGGTAGGAAGTCCCGGATTAGCCACAGCTGGCGTCTAATCACTATCCTGAAATTGTCGTACAACTAGAGGACGTCTCTGAGGCATAGCTATGAAAGATCAAAATCATACCTTAAATTATAAATATCACGGACAAAGAACAAAGGAGTAAAAAATGAAAAAAGGAGGAAAAATTCGAGTTTTAGAAAACACGACTACACAACGTGTATAAACTCAACACGACATGTACTTAACTATATTCCCCTTCCCGAGTGTCCTTTCATGGCTAACCCACATGGTCTTCATAAACTGAGACTACACGGCGTGTTCCCTGTGGACACAGTGTGTATTAGAAAAGGTTTCAACAACTTTTGTTGTTAGTTACATGACATGTTACATGGTTGAAACTACACGGTGTGTTCCAAACAAACACAGCGTGTACTTGAAGATTTTTCCATACCCGTGTTGTTAGTTACACGGCCGAGTACATGAATGAACCTTACATGGTGTGTTCTGAATGAACAAGACGTGTATAGGAGGAGATAAAACCATCCCATGTTGTTTGTGACATAGCTGGTTACTAAGAACAAGGCTACACAGCGTGTTCATACAAAACACGACGTGTATTACACGAGCTTCCCTGACCCATGTTGTTAGTGACACGGCCGGGTACACGGCTCAATAATACACAGCGTGTACCTACCATACATGTCGTGTTCCTATAGATTTCTCACAACCCATGTTTCTGCTCAAACAGTCAGTGACATAGTTTAAAAACTACACAACGTGTATATATAAAGTACACGTCGTGTATTCCGGGTTTTTCTGGATTCGTAGCTCTGAAACTATACCGAAGACCAGAAAATAATGAAAAATGAGCATGAACGTGCCAAATTCCGATTCGCGATGGCTCATACTCTGGACGAATCAATTCTTGGAATCCAATACAATCATATATAAGGAAAAACAGGTCAATGATTCACCAATTTACAATTTAAGAGGGCCCATAACACCTTAAGAACCAAAATTTTGCGTTCATTTAAGAAAATTACAATACAAACAACCTCTCTATCGAACTTCTAGGATTCTATCAGAGCATCGACCACAATAGCATTCATAATCTACATAACATCTATCAAAACAACATGCAATTTCTAGTTTATCCTAGATGGCATGGAAAGAATGTATGGCATGTGATTTCTAACAAGTTCCTGTATGATGTATAATATGGAATACCCTCATCTCATCGGGTTGTGATAGAAATAAAACCACAATATCAAAAACAATAATAACACAAGGCATGTGAATAACTCTAGGTGAAATCCAATCAACTATAACATTGAAAAACCAGAAAACTATAATAAGCGAGGTAGATTGGATTTTCCCTGTACACGTGTTAGAAACTCCCGAGCATAGCTTAATACCAAGTACCAAATCCTTCCAATCCATAGATAAAGGATCCAAATAGTAAATCAAGATAAAAGTAATGCCTATGATACCAATTTGTAACATCCCAGTTCTGGAAGCCACCCAGGGGCGCCCTGTACCCGGTTGGTCACATGGACTCAAGTGCATTTCCCCAAACGCCAGAGGCTGCTGACTACCAGCGAGGGCCTTAGGTGTGATAGTGGGGAACAATTCCCTCATTGGAAGAGTACACAACAGAAGAGAAAAAGTAGAGAATAGAAGAAATTTTAACCATCCATACAAGAGTAAATGATAAATAGAGGAAGACTAATAGTAAACAACTGGAGCACACACACATGTATATAAAATGATGCATGATACATATGTCCATGAAAATAGACAAACATGTCACAATTATGAATACAATACAAAAACAAAGTGAAAAGGAAAATATCTAAAATCCTCAGCATCAAAAGCCACAGCTTGGTCCCATGCTCTCTATCTCCACAGCAAGTCAAGTAAGTGAAGTAGAAGGGAGCTTACCCTTATCTATACCTGCAACAATATAATATATTTGGGCCCAAAATCATGGCCCAAACAGGGTGTGAGACAAGGTCCTATTAGGCAACCACCCAATTATCTGTGCCTAACAGTCAATGAATAATTGCAGTAGAAATATATGACGCAGTAAACAGAAAATCACACAACAGCTCCAATCCCCAATTTCTTGCATATAACGTACACAAGTAACAAACAATAAACAAGATGAACAATAGGTAACCCCTAGGTTGTTCTCACAACCTAACCCTTATGGTTCAACCTACAAGAACTAGAAACCCTCTAGGAGGCACACAGGGTCTCGCCCCTCTAGTTCATCTAAAGAATAGACTCTCTGAGGAATCACTCACCGTCAAATTCTCCCTATAGTCTCGTATCGTACTAAAGGATCTCTGGGGAAGCACTCAACGTCTCATTCACCCTATGGCCTGCGTCGAGGAACTACAAAATCTCGGTGAAGCACTTAGATTCAATTCCCCCTATAGTCTCACATCATTAATTAAAGACACTCTGGAGAATCCCTTACGTCCATTCTCTCTATGGTCCACTACACTAGGTTCTCACATCCCTGTGTAAAACAAACATACATTCGTGTGTATCGCCCCAATTAAACCTCAAGAACTACTTGGATATCATTCTAAGGCACAAAATCATAACAATAAAACAGTTCCACTATCCAAGAACATGGCATGGCAACTGTAAAAATGCCTAACAAGAAAAACATTCATGGAAAAATGTCCAAAGCATGGTAAAAATTACCCGATTCACTAGCATGTACCTCTAATCAAACAATCAATAAAAACATGCCACAACAGGGGAAAAATTGGAAACACACTCAATACACCATTAAAGAGAAATGGGGGAATTGAACAAAATATTCAATGACTTGCTACAGAAAGGCGCAAACCACCTACCTTGATGCTAGGAGATCGATATAATTGAACCAAGATGATTGATTCTCCTTAGAATATTGAAGATCTGAGAAATCGTCTAAAAAGATCAACCAATGATATCTTGAGAAAGAGGAAAAAATGGAATAAGGCTAAATCATAAGAGAGAGCTTACCGAGGCAATCCCAAAGCAATTCACGGAGGCTGAAATGGAGATCGGACAGAAGCTCGGGGGCTCAGAGAAGAATCGCGGTCGTACGTAAGCTCTCGTCCGAACAAGACCTAGATGAATGTCATTCTGGCGATTAGACGTGACCCCGATCTGTTTAATGGAAAAAAAAGAAATTACATGGTGTGTACTTCTAGGGTACACGATGTGTACTCGATTTTTCTGTACTCTGCTTTATGCAACCTCCACATCACCCCTATACATCGTGTGTGTGGCCCGGACACGGCCATCACACAGCCTTGAGCAGTAGAGGAGTACACGATGTGAACTCATAAAGTACACGATGTGTACATCAAAAATTTCCAGAAACTCCTATTTTCTCAAAAACTCCAGAAAAAAGAATGACTTACCTGAAAACGAAGATCGGGGTTCTTACAGTAAACATTGTCAGAGAGAATTAAGTGAGCATATAAGGAATCCTATGAGCTACAGGAAAAGGTAGAATTGGTTAAAATGGGAATGTTTCATGAATTTAACCTTGATAAAGATTGTTTTTTAATATTTGGTCCAAGGTTCTGTCTTCCTTGTGATTATAAGTAGATGAAATACTTGCTGTGAGATGCTCATAGTTCTCCAATTTTAGTCCATCTGGGGAATACTATGATTTACATAGAACTTCGAGAGAATTTCAGGTGGGATGGAATAAAAAGGAATATATCCAAATATACTGTGAAATGTTTGTCATGTCAACAGGATAATGTAGAATGACAGTTATGAAAGGGGATACATCATCCATGGCCAGTTCCATAGTGGAAATGAGAGAATATATCCATGGACTTCATGGTGGCACAAACTATGACTTATCGTGTTAAAAGATTGATTTGGGTAATTGTTTTTCGAATGAAAACATATTCACATTTCTTTTCTATTCTAGATTCAATTTCATTGGATTAGATTTCTTGACAATACCTCAAAGAGATTATCATGTTACATTGTGTCCCACATTCCATTGTATCTTATTTAGATCCCATGTTCACTTCTATCTTTTAGAAGGGACTTCAAAATTAATTGGGAAAAAATTAAATTTCAGTAGAGATTTTCATCCTCAATTAGATTGGAAGTCAGAACAAATGATTAAAATAATGGAGGATTTACTTTGATATTGTTCTATATTCTATCAGGGATGATGGGATCATTATCATTCTTTAGTTGAGTTTTCTTATATTTATAGTTTTCATTCTAGTATACAGATGGAACCTTTTGAGGAATTGTATGGGAAGCAGTGTCGAACTACAACTTCTTGAGATGAAGATTGGGAAAGAAAGTTGATGGGACTAGAATTAGTAGTGGAAGTGGCTGAGAAAGTTATGATGATCCAGCATCACATGAGGATAGTTCAGAGAAGGCAGAAAAGTTAAACAGATAACAGAAGGAAAGACTTCTCTTTTAAGGAAGGTGACCATGTTTTCCTTAAAATATCTTCTTGGAAAAGTGTGATACAATTTGGTAAGAAAGGAAATCTAAGTCCATGATTCATCGCCCCTTTTGAAATCTAGGAGAATGTATGACTAGTTGGATACAAATTAACATTGCCACTCAGTTTGTCTCAGGTACTCAATATTTTTCATGTATTGATGTTGGGAATGTATATTCCAGATTCATCACGTGTCTTGAGCCCATAAGAATTTCAACTAGAAATGAATCCTTCCTGTGAATATAAAGTAGTTAATATTCTTGATCGAAGGAAACATATATTTTAGAATATGGTAATACACTATGTAATGGTTTTTGGAGACACCACATTGTAGAAGAAGAAACATGGGACTATGAAAATGCTATGAGGGAAAGGTACCCTAACTTTTTTAATTAGTAAATAAATTTGTGAGGAAGTAATTTATTGAAGGTGGGGATAATGTGACAACCCATGGACTAAAAAATGATATTCATGAAACTATTATTTATTTAGATATTTATAACTAGCCTTTAAACATAATTTTTCAGCTTCTATAGATTGAATTTTAAAATCTAGTCATCTACAATTGTGTTCATTGTGTTATTTAGAGTCTGATGGAACCAACTTATTTTTTATGTAAATAGTAACCAGAACGTATGAGATTCAATATGAATAATATTATGAACCTAATGCATAGTAAATTTTATTATTATTATTTTTCATCATTATTTATGACAATGACATCTTGGATAATTTTTCAATGTGATATAAATGAATTTATATTTTTTAAATTATTAATTTTTGAATTACGTATGATTTTATTTGGAAATTAAATTAATGATATTTAGAAAATTATATTAAAAAATAATATTAATTTTTTAATTCTACACATAAAAAAAATTTAGGTAAATTTTTGTGATTTTTCTCAAAGAGTTGATTTTTTAGTGAATAGTAAAAAAATACATTTTTGAGTTTCATTGTGTTAATGACATCGGTAATGATGTAAATATGATTAATAAATATGGTCAACTTCTGTACTGTAAAATAAGATGTGAGGTAACCGTAGTGGATAATAACTTAGGAAAATACCATGGGACAGACCATAGTTTTTCAAATACCACTAATTTGGTGTCCCTTGGAAATTATTAAAATATTCCCTCACTTTTTCTATAAATACCAACCCATTCATTCATTAATTTCCATAGAATTTCCTCCTCAATTAGGCTATGAAATTATTACCTCCCTAGTAGTCCTCCAAAGATTTCTCCAATCCCCATGGTCCTAACCATCATGTTCAATGAGTTACTCTACAAGGTATGAAAATTCTCAATTTCTATCTTTTTCCATTCAAGTTCTTTTTTGTGTGGTATAACATTCAATTTTATATACCATGTTATTATTTCCTTATTATTTTTGATCTATTATGTATTATGATTCATTTCCATATGGGTTACCCATGTACCCTCTCTTTTTAATATTTTCTAAAACCATGGGGCATAGCCGTTAGGCTACTGAAAGTTTTGAATGGGATTTCTCAATTATTCTTTTATTTTGAGTTCATTTCTTGTCTTATTATTTCCTCATATCAACATACCCAAGAGGAATTAAAGCTCTAGAAATAATGTATATAATGTATTTTATCATTTTCATGGTAAATTCATCAACATTCTACTTTTCCTCTACCAATTTTTCAATGAATAAAAACATTGTCTGTGATGTATTGAATTACCGAAATTGTGGACATTGTGATTTCAATTTGCATTAATTATTTAGAGTCAATTAATGAATCCATTTTTAAGGTTAATTTAGGTTATAATATATTTATTATCTCTCATACATGTTTATTGAATTCCACTTTACTCATGGTTTGAATTTATAAGCCAAAATTAAGTCGTTATTATCAAAGAACCACTAAAATGATCAAAACAAACATCATCAATGTTTTAACTTATGAATCATCCTCATTTTAAAATTCATAATAATAAATGGTATAAAAAATGGTAATGGAAATATGTAAAATACTTTCCATTTCAATTGTGTAGTTTCATTTCCAATCGACAACAATATCTATCATTAACAAATCATGGAAAACATTTAATGGAAACACCATAAAACAGAGCACATAACAAAAATCTAAAAAATTATATGCGAAATGATGTAATGAAATGATCATTAAATATATTATAAAGATTGATATGTTTCTTTATGTTATTAATAACTCTATTTTAACCATTATACCAAGGTTTCAAACATGTTTAAATTACGACTAACCAGAGGTACTGGAATTCTTAACACAATTTCCATTCATTGTGTTAACAATCTTCTTTATTCATTATATGGTATTATGATTATTTGTGTGATGAATTTTTGTATATAATATGTTTCAAAATGTGTATTTACATTTTATACACATAACCATTCAATTATATTAATTCTCACTCTAATTAATTTTTAACGGGCATTCCTTTTATAATATTTTTAAAACTCTCTTCAATAAATTTCAAAAGGATTGTTTGTTTATGTTTATGGAATGAGTATTTTTTCATAATTTAAAGATAGTTTATTACAAAGATATGTTCTTTGGACATTATTTATGTCGGGGGGATCCCACTATAGATTAATATATGTTAGGTTGATCCCAATATAGCCCATGATATGTTGGGTTGATCCCATTATAGCTCAAGATATGATAGGTGAGCCCTATTATATCTCTCCAATGAATTGGGTAATCCAGAGATTAATTTTTACAAAAGGTTTATTCCATTATTTAGGGTGAATTTATGAGTGATATGGTAAATATTTCCCATGTAAACAACATCAGTATTATATACATTCATGTTTTTATGATTATGGGGTTTATTGGTTTTAATGTTATCTGTTGACTAACACTATCTATTTTTATATACCCTATTATGTTTTATACTAATCCAATTTTTTTAAATGTTTTTAATAGGATATAAAAATGGGTTAGATAATTAATGGATTATTTATATTTATATTTATTGTTTCCTAATAAATCACGCTCTATGTTTTATTGTTTTTTATTTTGAAAAAAAAAACAGAAACTGTTTTTAGTAGTATCCTCTTGTATGATTTTGGGTTTTTATGTATGTAAGGTATCCAAATTCTATTTAAATATTAAATAAAAAAGATCCTCAATGTGTAATAATGTATATTACTGACAAAAAATCAGGATTATGTAACGTTATAAGGACAGGTCTTTATAATTTGATATTACAAGTTTAATCCCACAAAAGATAATTAGAAAAAGGGAATTTATAAATCAATTCATGGAAAATAATTTTAATTGAAATATATTATTTTGAAATAAATATTATAATATAATAAATACCATAATATAGTTTTTTAGAAAACATTTTTACCATTTTCGTGAAAGGCAATGTTATGAGTCACATTAAAAATCATTTTCAAGAAGATGAAGTGATAAATTATGAAATAAAATTATTTTCTTTAAAGAATCATAATTAAGGGAGTTATAAAAAAATTTATCAAAATTATTCAATGGAAATATGGATTGGAGGATAAAACATATAAACCTAAAAGTAAATCTGAATTTGAAAATTTTGAAATGACTTTTTGAAAATACATATTTTAAATAGAGTTGTAATGATTATTTTTAAAAATAGTTAAAGAAAAATATGAAAATAGTGATGGATAATACCTACTAATATTTAAAAAATAATAAATGGATAGATTTTTGTAATGAAATAATATAGACATCGAAGAAAACTTGTATTTAAAGAGAAGAGAATTATTCATGATAGTGTTGTTTGTTTATGTAATGGAAGTTCATGATAGAAGAGGATTGGAATTCAAAAGATAAATATCCCTATAAATAAATATAAATTCCAATTTAATAAAATAAAATGTAATATGAAACCATATATAGAATAATGGGATTCAATAAGAAAACCTACGACTCAGATAAAGTGGATTTAATTTTCAAAAAACCATTATAGATATAGTAACACTTGAATAAAAAACCCATTTAAATCAAGATCCTATTATATATTTTTAAATACATTAAATTTTATGGAATTTATTACAAAAATATATAATGTTTTTTATATAAAATATAAAATATAAAACATTTTTTGAATATAGGATATGACTCAAATAATAAAAAGTCAGATAAGATACTCGTACCTTATCTCTTTGCAAATGAGGATGTTCATTAAACTCTTGTGTAACAAAAATAACTATATTAAAAATTTATTTCATCAAATTATTCATATATATAACCTTTTATAATATTTATTTATAATCATTCTGTATTTATTCATCAGTTATTTGGTATATATTTTTATCAGCATATGTTTATACTTTTTGGTTGTTTTGCACATGGTTCTTAATGGAAACGTCAAACCATTTTATTTAATACCAAGTTAGTCATTATCATATTATAAAGTATATTTAAATAATTTTTTCCTATATTTATTCATCCCTATTTTAAATTTATATAATCTGTGAGTATGGTTCAAGAGAAAGGGATTGATGATGATCTTTTTTCAGGTAACTAAATGATATCAATAGGTTACTGTATAATGATCACCAATTTTTGTGTATTCATTTTAGATATAAATTAATGAAAATAATTAACCCTAAATATCATATATATTCATTAAATTTATTTATATCTTTTCATTTATAGTGGTGATAAAAATGAAACATGTCATCCACGGAGGTAGTAGTTCGCACATACGCATGAGCGACGTTTGATTTTCTCATGAATGGGAGGAAATGAGGGTAAAATATTATTTATATTTTTATAATATTAATTATTCCTTAAATATATTATTTACTAATTGAATAAATTCATATAACCATCCATGTAAGGTGGTTATGAAAAATGAAATGTTTCAATCATGGAGTTAGTAGTTTATAAATACATACGAGTGATGTTTTCATTTTTCAAACATTTTGTAAAAGGGTGTAAATGATTATTCTATTATTATAATAAAATTTATGTATACATATGATACTGAAGAGATTATGTTATCATGTGTATATTATATTTTCCAAGGATAAATAAGAATAAATTGATAGGAATAAATAATGAGTGATTAGGAATTTTTACCTTAACCCTTGGAATAACTCCACTGAAATTGGGTTAAATAAATGGCAGGTGATATTTTGATGAGAAAAGAAAATATATGATATGTATATGGTTTTTGGGGATCTATTTGTTTAGATTTTAGTAAAAAAAGTGGCTTATAGTGTGAAAATAAATTTGATGGTGAAGGTGTCCTTTTGTAAGTGAGATGGGTGACATTCTAGTAAATACTTATAACCTTATATTAAAGGTTTGTTACTGTCAAAGAAAATAGGATACAAAATTTGAAAATAATGGATATGGGATAGGTTAATCTTAAAAATTCATTGAACAAAAAATGTTTATATATTTGTAACATTTATTAGGGCTTTACCCCTTAGATTTACCATTTAATTATTTTATCTTTTATCATGGTAACTGATTTTTACCCAAGTATTTTAATATTTTTTGCCTAAATTTAAAATTGACCATATTAAATAATATTTAATTTCTGATTAAAAATATCAACTAATTTTTTTTTGATGAAATTTTTAAAATCTGTAGAAATTATTTCTAAAATAATAAATTTTTAAGGAATTACAATCATTTTTAGTAAAAATTATAACCTAAGTTATAATGTGTATAAATTTGGTTTTTAAATTAAATATAATATTTTACATGTGTAATTTTTTTATAAAATATATATTTATTCGAGGAAAATTATTCATAAATTTTATGTTATTATTATACCCAAATGATGTAATAAAAGTCACCATATTTGTAAAAACATTATTTTTCAATATTTAGCTAAAAATAAATATTTTTTAAAAAATTCCCAATATTTATCCTTAGATAATACTTTTATGATGATTCCAAAAAATAATTTAATTTTTCAAAATTAAAATTATAAAAGTTGTGAATTTAACTTGTAAATGGAAACATCTAAAATAGGTGAAAATTGTTTGTATAAAATAAAATTCTTTCAAAGATTAAATATTATTAATATTATTATTTTGGATAAATTTTTAATAATTTTTATATAAATATATTATTAAAATAAATAATATATTTTATAATATTCTGACCATAATATACATTGTTTCTTAAAATAAATTTTTATATTTCATAAAAGACCAATTATCAAAAAAAGAAATATTTTCAGCATCAAATGATATTATTAGTTTTTTAGCTATACTAATTGAATTTATTTAGTGAATTAGTATTATAAGGGACCTTTATTTATTTATATATATATATATATATATTTCATAATTAATTTACTTATATTTTTACCTTCCAATTTAATGGTGACTTCACCATGGTTATATTAATCATGACAAAATGTGTTCCAGATAGTTTTAGTTCGATGTTGTATGTAAAGATATTAAACACAGTAATTATTTAAATAATTAAACATACTAAAATATTAGGGAGTTATATTATCCACACTTTTATAAATTTTATACTCATAATTTTAATTATCATTCACTGGTGAAAAAAGGTATATATATGATAGAAAATACTACAGAAAAAACATCCAACTCCCAATCATGTGTAAGACTATAGAAGTCATATTTTCTATTATAAAATGAATATATTAAGACTCTGAAACATTTTTCCCAAAAATAATTACTTATCTATATATAATTACTATGATTTTCTAGATACATACCTTTGATTGATTCATTTTCGTGATCCAAATTCTAACCAATAACTAACACCAAATTGGTTATACTAATATCTAATAAATTGATATTACTAATCATAGAAAAATTCAATCCTAATATGTCTTATCATTTGATACATTCATTTCAACCTATAATATATTCAGCTAAACTATGATATATTTGGATCAACCTATAAATCATTCAGTTTAAACTAGGTTATTTATGGAAATATTACTATTAGATCCTCTAACATAACTAGTTATATATTACATACTCAAATTCTATTTAAATAATAAATAATGGATTGTAAAGGAAATTTTAATCAACCACTGAATATCCCCTTAGAGTTCAAAATTTTTTTATGGTTATTCCGATTTGGTTTAAAACAAGTTATGATCTAGTTGATACCCATTAAATATTTTTATGGGTTTTCACCCCCAAGTGAATCTATTTTAGATTCAACATCCACTTTTTGTTTAGAGATAGGTATATTATGGCTTGGAATCCACCCACTCACTACATTACCACTGTTTTGAAATTTTATACAATATTTTGGATTATACCCAAGGGTTTCTCTAAAAGTTTCATGTCCTAATCCAAAAAAATAACTAATTTAATCTATAAATATTACTAGTACCTAGTATAATAAAAATGAGGAGACTTGGACCTACACTCCTGGATCATGTGGTAAACAAACAATTCATTGTTTGGGATTTGATTCCATATAAGAGGACCCCAAATAATATTACAAATATTTAAATAATTTAAACATAAAATCAAATAATAATTACACAATCCTATAACATAAAGGATCATCATAGATTAGTTGTAAAAACATATTTTAATGAACATTTCTTTACAATCGCACTATTTTAGATCCCCATCTAGACATATACTAGGCTATACATATCTTAATAACCTATGGAATGGGAAATATAAGGAATGGTTGATCTCAAATGATCATTAAATGAAAAAGGTATCAATGATATATTAAGGGTTAGATCATAGGCATGTTTGAAACATTATCTTCAAATAATATCTATTTAAAAGAACATGAAACAATAATATTTATCAATAATGAATAATTAATGAACATGTAATATAAAATTATGAAATATATACCATGGAATGAGAAAGTGGAATAATGATAAAATTATTATAATATATCGATTATAATATTGTAATATAATATATAAAATAGTCATAGGATTAACCATATGAAATCATAACATTATAAACGTATATAGTTGTATTGTGTCCACACACCATCATATGAACATAGATTACTAAATCATGTTCATTCTCCATAATTTGAACATAGATAAATACATCTTATGACCACTTCATCTTATGATCATAGATAACTACTTTATTTCATTTCTAAACCTGTAATAGCAGCTTGAAAGGAATTATATCCAAAAAATCTTGGGAGTATATCATAACAATAATTACATATGAAAAAAATTATCATGAGCATAGGCTTACTAAAATGACGCTCTTACATAATATTTTGATCATTTCTAAACTTTTATTAAACCCACAAACAATCTTAAGGGCATAAATTATCCATAATTATACTCGTTCATAATATTGTGAGCATATATTACCTGTAATTACACCCATGCATCATCATGCGATAATATATTAACAATAATTAGAGCCATACACAATAATATGAACATAGATTAAATATAGTTAAACTGTGTATGAAATCATTATCTCTTGAGATATCGAACATTTTCCAATGCAGTAGAAATTTATATATGATGAACCATTAATTTAATGAATAAATATACATATGTGTGGAAAGAAAAAATGAAAAAAAATTATTTTTAAAACATTAGTTAATTAAACCATGAATATCTTATGAACATTACACAATCTATATAGATAAATAATAGGGATAGTATCATAAGAACATATCCCCATTGAAGTATAAAATCATTGAAGGTTGTTGACATAGATGAAAATCACCTTTAAAACAAGAACATTTCCAATGGTACCTCATAAGAAGGGATGGAGAGTTAGGACTTTTAATACCTTGAGTTTAATATCCAAAAAATATAATAAGGTAATTTAAAGGGTACATTATGAAAAATAATATTCATAGAAATTAATTTTTTTAGATAGAGAGGATAATGGATGTGAAACCATAAAATATTTTTTAAAAAATATTTTTAAAATAGATAAACAATGATATTATGGGTCACATTGAAAAATAATTTTCAAAACGGAAAAGTAAAAAATTTTATTTTTTAAAATAATCATCAACAACTTATCCTTTAAAAGATACATAAATGTTATTAAATGTAAATTTATTGTGTAAGACAAAGCATGCGATCGTTAAAGGAATAAAAAATTTATAATATTTTCAAATACCATTATTAAACCACAAAATATAGAATGAGTAGTAAAGAATATTTTATAAAATAGGTAATCAAAACTATAATAAATAAAAAGAGACACTAAATATTAGTATTTTCAAAATAATAAAGTAAAACATATTGGGGTAGAAAGATTATGGACAGGGAAAAAAAGTCTTTAATGTTGATGTAATTAATCTTTGCAGTGTTATACTTTAATGTGAAATAAATTTATTAATGACGAGGATTGGAATTAAATATATCAATTTACATATTGAGAAAAAAAAATTATAATTTAATAAAATAATAGGTTATATTAAAAAATCATATAAGAATTAATTTCATGAAGATACATTATAACAAAATGAAAGGGGGTTTGAATTAAGAAAATACCTTATTGATTTAGTAACACTTGAATAAAAAAACCTTGAAAAGGATATCATATGATGGATTTATAAATCCCTTGAATTACTTGGAATGAATTATAAAAAATATATATGTTATTATATACACCACGGAATACAAAAAAAGTTTTGAATATGGGATATGTCTGAAATAATGAAAAGTGAGATGAGAAACCCTTACATTTAATCTCACATTCTACATATTCAACATCACATATTGTACGATAAACATAACTATCATAATAAATTAATTTGGTACATTATTCAAATATATAACATTTTATACTCTTTAATTATAATTATTCACTATACGTTAATTATTCAGTTATTATTTATTTTCATCATTAGATCTTGTTAATTTCTGATTGTTTTGTACATGTTTCTTAATGGAGATGTCAAACACCGTTCATAATTAACAATTTCATCATTACCAAATTATAAGAGATATTTATATAATATTTATTTAATTATTTATTCATCCACATATTTGTTTTATGGAAGCTATGAGTATGGTTCGAGAGAGTGGGATCCATGATGAGCTTGTTACGAATAATTTAACGATATCAATGGATTAGACTATAACGATCATTAATTTTTTCATAATAATTTTAGAACCATATTAAAAAAATATATTAATCCGTAAAATAATATATATTCATATAATATATTTTATATATATACATGTATATTGGAGATTAAAATTAAACTCGTCGTCTATTGAGAAAGTAGTTTTCATGTTTGCATGAATGATAATTTCATTTTTTTAATGAATGGGATAGAAGGAGGATGGATAAGGATTATAATCTATAGAGAATTAATAATTTCTTAATTAAAATATTTATTCATAAAATACATTCTTATAACCATCTATGTTAATTGGTTATGAATAATGAAAATTGTTATACATGGAGGCGGTAGTTCGCACAAACACACGAGTGACATTTTAATTTTTCCAACATTTTTAAGGAATAATGAAAATAATTCCTCCATTTTCATGATAAAATTTGAGTATATATTTGATATTTTTGTCTTTTTTCTCCTATATGAATACATTTGGGGGATTTCTAAGAATAAATAAAATAATATAAATGAAAAATGAGTGATTGTGAATTTTTACCTTACTCTTTGGAATAAAACCTTTACAATTTTGATTAAGCCTTTGAGAGGTGGTATTTTGATGATAGAATAATATAAGAGACATATTTTTTTGTTTTTTGGAGTTATCTATGATGATTTTGGATGAAATACGGGCCTTAATGTGTGAGGAAATGAGGGGTTGTGAATCAGCCCTTTCAAAGGTGAGGGGTGGAATTCTGGTAAATACCCAAATCATTATATTGAAAGAATGTCACCCTCAAATGTGGGTGACACAAAAAGTGTAAAATAATATATTTGGATTGTATAAGGCCTATAAATCGAAAAAAACTATAATTTTGGGACTTTTTATTCCATGTTTTAGGTCTTTTACCTATTATATTTAACCCTTCACCATATTTGACTTTTACGGCAGTCACTAATTTTTACCTATGTAATTTTATTATTATTATAAAAAATTAAATGGTACTTATGACATAATTTTTACCATAATATTCCATATATGATATTATTTTTTTAATTTTAGATTTATAAAAGTGGTAAATATTAATTATAAAATAAAAAATTTATAATTCATTAAAAATAGTTTTACAGAAAAATATAACTTATGTTCGAAAATGTTAAATATTGGTTTTTAAAAGAATCATAATGTGACTAAATTTATAAATTTACTTATAAAAAATATATTTTGTGTGGAAAAGGGTTTCAAAAAATTTAATTTAGGCTTATACCCAAATGATGTCATAAATGTCATGGTATTTATAAAAATAGTATTTTGCATTATTCTCCTAAAAATCCTTATTTCCATAAAAATATGAAAAATTCATATTAAGATAATATTTTTATGATGAATACAAATATTATGTTTACTCTTTGTAATTAAAATTATATATTGGTTTAATTTATCTTTTAAATGTATGTAAAAAATATAATAAAAACTTTTTTATATGAAAATGACTTTTACAAATATTTAATTTTTTTAGTCTTATTTCCTATCATTTTATAATAAAATTAGTGTTAATATATTATTAATATCAATAACATATTTTATCATCATATAACTGTAATATATGTTTTTTATGGAAATAAAAATAAATAGAGTGTAGAAAACTAATTTTAGAAAAAAAATCATTTTAAATCATAAAAATGAGCTTATTAATTTTTTACCTATAAAATATAAATTTAATCAGTGAATTACTATTAAAAGTGACCAAAATTTTTATTTATAAATATATTTTATAATATGGATAACTCTATTTATAACCACCAATACCAAAGATATTTAAAGTAGATATATTTATCTTAATAAAATGTATCACAATGATTTTTGGTTTGCTGTTGCATGTGAAGTAATTAATCATAGAATTTATTTAAACAATAAAACCTAAAAATTTACCATATTGTTATATTATCACTTATTAAATTAAATTTTTATTAATAATTTTAATTAATAATCACTTATGAAAACATATAAGGGTTTCTATAGGATAGACAAGACTCAATAAATAATTTCCAACTCACTATCAGAGGTAAGACTTTTGAAATCCAAATTTAATTTTTAATAAGAATATATTGATATTTTAAACCATTTTTTTTAAAATATTCCCTTTATCTGTCTATAATCCATATGATTTTCTAGATAAATACAATTCACTTCTATAGGATCCCGATTTAACCAAACACTAAAACCAATATGGTTATGAAAATGTCCAATATAATATGACTAAATATTCTTATGAAAACTCAATCCAAATATTTATTCTCCTAATTTTATATTATTTCAAGAAATGATATTTTCATTTCCCATATTGTATAATTCTATCAACCTATATATTCTTTTTTAAACCATGTTTTCCATATTCATATTCCTATTAGGTCCTCACTCTTCTTCTTATGAGTGGGGCTTTCATTACAATAGGGAATGTTAGATCCCTTTATCATGTAAGAAGATAAATTGTGATGAGGTCAGTAGAGGAGGTGGTAGTATTTACCATCATTAATCTAATTTTGTACAATTAGAATTTGTGGGGATAAAGTTAGTAGTATTCTATTAGTAGAGAAAACCGTGTTAAACTAAACATGAAAACTAAGATGAACCCGAGACATGACATCAATATAGAAATTTGGGCCATCTCTTTCATTTCGTGTGAAACCATCCTCAAAGAAGAAGGGTGGAAATGTTTTCACCAGGGATCAAAACTAGGGTTTGAGGCATCAAATCCAGGGGGATCGCACTCTATGATAAATTTAGTTTCTAGTCAGTGAATATATACATAATTGGGATTGAATCTGGATAACTTTATACAGTTCTGTATATACTAGAGGACTCTGAGGTTGGTCCAGTGACTGTGTGAGGAACAATATTTTTTACATATTTAATTTCTTTGAAATTATTTATTACTGGTACCTTCTACTCATTTATAACAACTTATAATTTTATTTATTTTGGGATCCAATCAAAGATGACTTTTTTAATATATCTTTCTACTCCCCTGGGGAAAAATAAAGAACAAGGATTTAAGTGTGCCGACTATCAATTTCTGATAGGCGACTTCCTGTTTGAGTGTTGTTTTTTTTGTCATAGACCTATAAATTTCAAACTTATTATTGGGATGGATTAGATTATTTTCTTTAAGGATCAGATCAAATGATATTGCCATAGAATCATGTCATATTCTCCCAATGGTAACACCCATTTATTTTAAGTTGGGTGGGACTTTGGATCGGTAGTAAAAGATCAATTTTAGAAAATATTAGGGAACTATATTTTTATTTTTCTTGTTTTATCTTTTGTTAATGGGAGAATTATATTGTTGTTTAGCTTCTTGTTGTTATATATGGGTATCATAAGGTCTTTACAAATGATTGTTCTCTATTTATTCCCTAGTAGTATATAGATTTCTTCTCTAACTTATTCCCAATGATGATCCCCATTTCCTTATTATCTAATTGAATGGATCCCACTGAATTTATGGCATTAAATGTGATTTTAGTGGATATTAATAATAACAATTTTATTTACCTATGTATGACACTATGGTCATCACTAGTTATCTTTGAGAAAATGATTAATGGTAGAATATGACTCTGCATTGATTATGATAAGATCAATTAGGTGGCTGTGAAGAATAAATACCAATTATCATAAATCAATGACCACTTTTATTATATTAGTAGTGTTAGGTTGTCTTCTAAAATTTTCATCAAAAAATGGTACTAAAATTTTAGAGTAAAAGAATTGGATATTCCAAATACCACTTTTAGAAGAATGTATGGGAAATTCAAGTACATGGTTAAGTCAGTTGAACTTACAAATAATCCTATTGGATTCTTGGCATTGATGAACTGGATCATAAACCACTATCTTAACACCTTTTTTGTGGTGTTAGTGGTTGATATCTCCGGCTATTCCATGTTAAGGGAACAATATTTGGACCAATTAAATGTTATATTTAGAATATTTAAGGATCATATCAAATATGATAAGTTTTCTCCTTTCATGTTCCGGAACCAAAAGGGGAACATTATGCAACATATTTTTTTTGAAATGAGAATATCAATAGATCCTGAGAATATTCAAATGGGAATGTATTGGTATATGCCGAAGAATATTTTTTAAATCATAATATTTTTGGGATACTAGGGAACTCTAGGTAGTTTTTATATGAGTTCTCCTGGTTAAATTCTCCCATGGTGGATTTGACTTGAAAAGGGGTGACATATTATTGGGATGAAAAATATCAAATATTCCTTGAGGAGTTGAAGATTTGGATAAAATAAAATCCTCTTCAGATTCATCTTGTTAATGGAAAAGGTTATGTTATATATTGTGTTTCTTTATGTGTGGATTTGTGGTATGTGTTAATGTAATTTTTTGTGGAATATATCCCTCACAAGTAATTCCCACTTGTGGGGAATTACCACACCTACAACCTAGAGATAACAGTTGTGATATACGATTTAAAGGCATAACACTACTATATTTTTAGGGAAAAGTTTCTAATATATTATAATAATAAAATTATGAAGTATATTTCCACCTAAAGGGACTTAAACCGTAAACAAAGGAATTTGGTGGAGTATCTCTATGAATTCCACTTTGACATAGTCGACACATTGTGCGAACAAAACATAGTGGATGATGAATTGAGAAGAAAATTTTTGTCTCAAGCTATGAAATAATTAGTGGATGAATTGTTCTCGATGAGTTTGTATTTTCAGATAAATTTTAGTGTGGAATAGGGGGTGATTAGTTTTGTTGAATAGTTTCATGGAAATATTTTCCATTGATAATAGGTTTTTCCTTAATAAGGAATCAGATCTAAATTTTATTTATATTAATGGAACCTTTAATGATGGAGAGACCATGGATATTAGACTCAATCATTATATGGTTACATTTATTTTGGAAATAGGCTCGTTTTTTCTTTGAATTTGATGATGGAATTGATATAGGGTAGTCAATCGAACAATTGATTTATTCACCATGGAGATATAATGATGTACTGTGATCCAAAGTGGTGGTCTTGATGGCTTGGGATTAAATGGGTTGTTCCATATTTTATATTATGATGCCTCGCCTATTATATATTTAAATCCTTATATCATATACCTATGATATTTTTACAGCATCGTCTTATCTTAATTTAGAAATGGGATAGTATTTATACGTACATCATGAAATTATTACATCATAATTTGAGTGGGAAGAACATTACATATGTTATTATTGATTAGTTGAAAAAATCAATCCATTTTTTCTTATCAGTGATTCAACAAATGTAGAATAACTTATGAACATTTAAATCTATCAGGTTGTAAAGATTCATGGTGTGACTTCGATCATAATTTATGATTAAGACATATATTATGCTTCTTGGTATTACACGGGTATTTAATATGTGATGGGTTATCTGTTAATGTTATTAATGGTGTATCATCTACAGGTGGATGGTTAGACTAAGTTGGACATCTAGGTCTATGGGGATATTCTATGAGAATGTGTTCCAAATTTCAATGGTTATTCGGAGAATCATCTATCATTAGTTATTGTTTCATATAAAATTGGTTATTAATATATGATTAAGGTGGATCCTTTTGATGTTTTTCGGATAACCATATCGGTACCATCTCTGCTGGTCAAAATTACGTAATAATTATATAGTGGGGTAGATCCTCATTTAGGATATGATAGAGATAGCTCAGCTGATTTAGGAAATGTTGGAAATGGATCAGAGTTATTATAAATCTTATATCAGTCATCATCATCCCATTTTTTGAGTTTTTGGTTGGTGATCGAGTGTTCCTTATAATATCTCCTCGACAGATACATCATCGATTGGTAAAGCATGGTAAGTTGATGTCATGGTATGTCCAAATGTTTAAGATTATGCATCATCTAGGATGGGTGGAATACCAGATATACCATCCATCCTTGATTAGATACTTTCATGATATATTCCACATGTCATATCAATATAACTATCACTCGAACCCATCCCACAATGTTTGGTGGATGGTTGTGGTGTTTGAGACCAACACCTCAATTGTTGAGTACCCTATTTGCAAAGACAAAAAATTTTATCAATAGAAATTAGCTTTTTATAATATTTTAATAAAACACAAACAACACCAATACAACCTTATAAAAAAATTTCATAAATTTATATTGAAATCATATGTATTTATATAAATTAAGAAACCTATACCAATGTAAAAGTAAGTTGAGCATTTTAATAGTAATGTGACCATTAGGAATAGTCGATCCAAAAATTTAATATTAACCTCACCATTGAAAGTTTAAATAATATTTGGGTCTAATATAAATGAAAATATGATATATTTAAATCTTAGAATAAGAAAATAAATGTATTAAAAACAGTAAATTAAGTGTTGGTATTTTTGTACAGCATAAATACTAATTTACAAATTTATAATTAATATAATGATTTAAATAAATATTTATTTTCAAAAAATGGAATCATAAATTATTTTTTTGTTTTATTATTATTATAATAAAATTTAATTAGTCCTTAATTAATTTATCAATGTGTCATAATGTCATTTAAAATTTAAAAATCAAAATATTTTGGAATAATTGATGATTTAAAGTAAGAAAAATAAGTTCCTCATAATTATAAATTTATTTTCATAAAATAGAGTATATTATTTAATTCTACACATAAAAATTTATTAAGGTGAATTTTTCTGATTTTTCTAAAAAAGTTGATTTTTTGAATAGTGAAATACGATAATTTACGGTATATATAATTTTATCCAAAATACATGAATTATTGAGTCATGGATGAGTCATGGATGATATAAGTGGAAATTATCTATAACTCAGTTCCTCTAGTTACTTTATTTAGTAACAATAATAAATAGTATTTATAGTGTTGAACAAATATAAGAAAAAAATGATTAAAATAATCCAAAATACCCCACTCCTCCCCTATGAATACCACCCCACGCAACCTTTTCTAATAACACCCTATATGATTTTGAGATTTATTATATTATGAATAATTCATCTGCAAAACTAATTCACCATTTTTGGGGATTTTTGGTCTCATCAAAATTCCATTTCGAAGTTCTTTAACAAGGTTCTTAAGGAGACGACACTTAATAGGTAATACATTCCCACCCTCTCATTCAATTTTTTTCATATCCTTCCGTCACCTCTATTCTAAAAAGTAAAATGATAAATCTAGTATCATACATTTAGTGTAATTTTATTTTATTAATTGTATATCATCCATTAATTCTTATCTCTTACCCTTTTGTTTTAAAAATGAAAATGTCATCTGTGAGGTGTCAATTCACCACCTTCCTAGATGATGATTTTCCATTTTCTAATTTTACCTTCAAGGCTGGTAAAAAAAATATAATTGTTAAAAAATATTTTAAAATTTCTAATAAAACTTATATAATTATCTTTGACCATTATATATACATAATATTAATAAATAAAACAAAACTAGTTCGTGATGACTGAAAATTGATAAAATAATCTAAACAGTTATCATTCCCATTTAATCTAATGAATTATACTAATATATAGAATAAAAGTAATTTATAAGACCATATAATCATCATTAATTTCATTAATAACATATAATTCCAATTATAGATACCTATTCCCTTTTTAGTTGATATTTTATTCATGTATACAAGTGAACCAATCTAGAAAACTAAGGAAACAAACACCCCTGAATGACAAAATTGAATCTTATAACTCATAAAAAGGATATAATGTACATTTATAAAATTATAATAAGAAAAATAAAAGTAAAATTTGTTCTTAATGAAATTATTAATGATTATAATTTTATTATCCAATACATTAATTACAAGTTCATAACAGTTTCGAACATTAGGTAAGGGAGTCTCTTTGAACCCCTATTTTTTTCATCGGGTTACGTTGTCTATATATTTACCCCAATTAATTTCCAAATGATTCTTATTTTTTTTCATAAATATTTGATTTTATATTAGAAAAATATTTACTTAGATCAATTCATCTTTATCAGATTGGGAATAACATGTTTTATAAGGTTCCCATCTCAATTCCACCCAATAAGCAAGCCCAATTAAAGGGAAATAACTGGTTTCTTACCCATTTTGATGCATACTCCATAGTTTATTTTTAGACACAAATATTTTCCTTAAAAAAAATTTATCCTGAAAATTTATCTATGTTAATTTAATTTTTTATTTAAACAATTATAAATCTCTCATTCTTTAAAGACTCTTTAATATTTTCCATTAAACTGCACTAATGTAGATATTTCATAAAGTCTATTAAACACTCTTTTAAGATGGTGTCACATAATTTTAATAGAATTTTTTCTTGATATTTTGAAATTTTACATTATTAATTTCTTAGGTATAATCTAAATCCTCTATTTCATGGAGACTTTTATGATACACCGATTTGTTATTCTTTATGGCATGATTATGATACCCATCTCTTCCTGTGGGTAAAACTTATGTTTATGTTTTATACTTCATGTTATGTGATAATTCATGAACATTTTATTATGGGTGCACCTATATATCACTCCAATAAATTAGGTAATGTTTAGTCTCAAGAGATGTCATGTTAGTATATCAAGTAAACCGGATTCCTTTATGGGACTTTGTCCACCTTGTCTAATAGTATTGGAAGTTAGCCATCACTCATCCTTTTGTCAACTTGTATTTTCCCATAATTCTTATTATTCCACTATTACTTAATCCCATGTTATGAATTTTATGATTATTTATCATTATTGACGTTTTATGCATTTTTATTTCAAAATGTTTTTCCTTCTAACCCAGGTCTTATGCTCTATTCCAATGATTCTTTTCAGCTGTTGGTTTTTTAGCTCATCAATTTTTTCATGTATTCATTAGGTTAGCCAATAAAAATGTATGGTCTCAATGGAATTTTAGATAACATTATGTAGATTAAATAAAAGTTTTATAATTATTATTTCATACTATCTTATTTTTACCTAATATTTCAAATACACTACACCTTTTGATCATTAGTTTCTATTAGATTGTTAATTATTCTAAAAATCATGTAATAATATGTTTAAAAGGATGGGGCTATTATAGTTGGTATCTGAGCATGGTATTGGTATTTTTTTAGACTATGACTAGAAAACTTAATCAATAAACCTATGGATTATTCTATTAGTGTGGATAAGCTACATTGGAACTTAGGAAAACACATGTTAGGATATAATATTCATTTACAATTTTATCCTTTTATGTTCAATATTTTTTTCATTATTAATAAATATGTATTCAAGCCCCCAAAATTTTAATTTATTTTTCAGTTAATTTAGTAAAATAGTAGAACATGTTCCATGAATCAATGTGATATGAAATTTTAAGATTTACCAAATGATTTGTCGAACCTGATGGAAGATGGAGTAACACATGTTCTGTTTATTCAAATCAAGTTATCACATATTACAATTAATAAATGGAACAAAATTGATTTTTTCAATAATACAAAATTGAGAAGTATGGAGTCTCATAGAATCTTGGGTTATAAATATGACAAAAAAAGAATAATCAATTCCTTATGTGTTAAAAATGTTGGAACAAGTAACCTGGAAGCTATCTCAAGGGTACCGAGAGATGCTTAAAATGTGTATAATAAGGTCATAATAAAGCCAAATCCCTGAAGGAAAATGAGTATTAATTCTAAAAACATTCAGTAAAATAAAAGTCAAACTAGGATACCAAATACATATCTACGTCATAGATGTGGAGTATGTTTCAATTATCCTTGTCAACGATATCTTCCATGGGATGATAGGCATAATGACGACCAGTAAAATCTAAGACAATTGAATGTGGAATCCCTTGTGATAAGATGGATCATGATTATTTGAGTACAATAAACATCTACATCAGTTTTTTTGGTCATGTTGTACTTCCATTCATTCCATATTAGCATGCCTTGTTTTTTTTGTACATCAAGACACCACCCCAAATTAATTGATTTCATCAGGGAAATATTATCTAATTATTGTGTCATGTGTTGAATTTTATGGAAATAAACTTCTTGAAAATCATATTTGACTTCCTTTAGTGAATTTTAATGTTATTCTATTAATGGATTGAATATCTTTATATAAATCCTATATTAACTATTAGGAAAGGGATATCACTCTTCACATCCTAAGGAATCTTCAAATTTTTTACAAGTGTAAGGAGGAGGAAGAGTCTCATTTAGAATCATAATCTCAATTATGGATATTATTACTTCATGAAGAACTCTATCTCTCTCAAATGATTGAGACATAGTAAATAATCATTCCTGATGACATTCCCATTGTGAGGGACTACATAGATGTATTCCCGAAATAATTGTTTGGTCTTCCTCTTAATTGAGAGGTTAAATTATCAATTGAAATTATCAGGGATATCGTCATATATTAAAAACTCCTGATTGGATGTCCACTATTGAGCTAAAAGAACTAAATAAATAGTTACAAAAGAATAAATATTAGGGTTTCATACTCATGAATGATTCACTATGGAGTGAGAAAATCATATTCCTCAAGAAGAATGATAAATCAATTTGCCTCGGTATTTTTATCATGAGCTCAAAAAATCATGATAAAGGACATGTATCCACTCCCATGAATATATGACTTGTTAAATCATTAATGTGGGACCAATTATTTTTCAAAGGTGGATCTTCGATCGTTATATCACCAATTATGGGAGAAGAAAAATATATTCAAAAATAATAACTTCTGAACAAGGTATGGACAATTTGTGTTCATAGTGATTCCCTTTGGACTCACTAATTCTCTACAAATTTTCATGGAATTAACAAATATAGTCTTATGAAAATACCTCAACAAATTTTTGGTGGTCATTTGATCATATTCTAATATAATATAAGAGAAAGGTGGAACATGATGATCATTTGAATATGGTGGTATAGACTTTGTGAACGAAGAAACACTATAAAAATTATTTTAAACGATAGTTCGAGTTGGAGGAAGTATCATTATTGGGGAATGTTATCACTAATAAAGGAATATATATGGATCCTCCCATGAAAAATATAATAAAAGAGTGGCCCATGAAAATATTTTTAACAAATATCTTTGGTTTTCGTGGTCTATCTAGGTATCATCTATGATTTTTGAGGGATTTATCATGATTTTAAAACCCACAAACCATGAAAACCCGCAAAAAAGATAAATTTTTCTAGACCAGTGAATGTGAAAAAATATTTGAATATTTGAATATAGGTTTGTCACTAAACCAGTACTCACACTACAACCAACTAAGAAACTCTTTATGGTATACAAAAATGCTTAAAATATGGGATTATGTATTTTATTCATTAAAAATGATAAATAGATATCCTACACCTCAAGGAAGGTGAAAATTCATAATAAAAACTTCCGTATGCATGATATAGTGTTGGAAACTGTGATCTTCATGTTCAAAATATTGCCACATTTTATCTATAGGGAGAAGTGTGAGATATATGATAATAATAAAATAAACAAATATATATTCTCATAGCATTATCTTAATATCCACCAATTAATATGGTTATATATCATTAATGATTATGAATACTCAATCCACTACCATCCTAGTAAAGAAAATAAGGCAGTTGATGCTCTAAATTGTAATGATCCAATAAATTTATGAGTGATAATAATTAATAAGGATCCAATATTCATAGACCAGTGGAGGATATACATGGGAATAATTTAGGAAGGAACATCATCACTCCTTTCTCAAATGATTCCACAAAAATACCTTATAGATAAAATAAAGGATGATCAATGAAATGGTGAAGAAATTCTGAAAAATGTGGAAGCTATCAGAAATGGGAAGTCCTCAAAACATAATTGTTTTTGTAAGGAGTCATAAAATTTGTCTCATGGTAATTTTTTCAATCCAATCCAAAGATAAATAGAGATAATTTGAATGAAAAAAAAAATCTCAACTATTTATATTCACCTATGAAGCAAAAAGATGTATCCAGGTCTCTAAAATCATTATTAGTGGGACAATATGAAGATGGATATTGTTGAATATACATATAATTTCCTTGTATGTGAAAAAGTGAATACTGAAGGGAAAAATTATAAGGGAATGATGAAACCATTACCCATAGAAACATGGAAATAGAAAAACATCACTATGAACTTTTTCATTGGACTTGCAAAGACATCCTAAAGAAATTATTCTTTATGGGCCATTATGGATCATCTTACAATGACATCTCACTTTATCATAATTCGATATGACTTCTTACCCGATCAAATTTCTTAGATATACATCATAGAGTTGGTGAGGTTTCAGAGAATACCACTATATATTGTATCTGATTGAGATTCAAGATTTACCTCCATGTTTTGGAAAAGCCTCCAACATTCTCTAAACACTGAGCTAAAAATCAGTACAGCTTATCATCGACAAACATATGGTCAATATGATTAGACTATTCAGACACTATAAGACATGTTGAAAGCATGTTCTATGGACCTTAAGAGAGTATAAGACTAACATGTAACTCTATCAGAGTTCTATTATTATAATATTTTTGACTCCAGCTTCCAAATGGTCCATATGAAACCGATTATATTAAAAGATACCAAACACTGGAATTTTGGGTTGATGTTAATGAAAAGAAGTTATTGGGACTCAAAATGGTTTATGAAATGGTATAAAAGGTAAAAACCATTCAAAAAAAAGATACGTTCTTCCCAAAGTATACATAATATTAATGAAACTAATCGTCTATTGGAATTACAGTGTGATTTTGGATAGATTGTATTCCTCCAGATATCTCCATTGAATCGAGTTATGAGTTTTTCCTAGAAAGGGATGATAACTACCAGGTACATCAGCCCCATCCAGTATATTGATTGTGTCAATGCTGTAGAATATATATAAGAACGTTGACCAACCATATCTCAAGTGCATTTTGTAACATAACCATCTTGAATAATTACATACCATTTCCCTCACATGTACTAAATTCTATGGCTGTGCAGTGGGAAAATAGTCACTCTTATGAGGAGAAGCAGATGAAGATCTTTGACCATAGAGATAAATATTTAGGAAATAAGGATACTTATCGGGTTAATGTATTATTGTGGAACCATATGTAAGAAAAGAAGACATGGGAACCATAGAAATAAATAATGGAGATGTACCCCCACCTATTTTTAAATTATAATGTAAAATGATATTTTGAGGGTGATGTTTCATAATGGAGAGACAATGTAACAAACCATAATTTTATCACTGGAAATTCCCTTCATATAATTATTTCCTATACCACATACATTAAATAATAAACCAAATAAAAACATTTTTTCGATACATTTTGAATCATATAAGAGGAATTTCTAGAAATTACGGAACCTATACAAATGGAATAATAACTTGACAACTGTATAGTAATGTGACCATTAATAATAGTAACCTAGAAAATAGAATAGAAAACACACCTATAAAAGTGTAAATAAATTTTTGGTATATTTAAAATGAAAATATGATATATTTATATCTTTGTATAATAAAATATATTTTTAAAATTTATAAATTAAGTGTTGGTATTTTTTTAAACTATAAATGTTTATTTAGAATTTTAAAATTATATATAATTATTCAATATAATATTTATTTCAATAAAATAGATTAAAAAATTAATATATTTTTGTCTTATTATTATAATATAATTTTATGAGACCTTTATAAATTTTTTAAAGTGTCATAAAATCATTTATAATTTTAAAAAGGTATTTTTCAATATTGGATTATTTTAATTAAAAATTAAATTAATCCTATTTAAAAATTTATTTTCATAATATGGATTTCATTTTTTTATTGTATATTTAAAAAATTATAAAGTTTACTTTTGGGATTTTTCTAAAATAGTTGATTTTTTGTGAATAGTGAAATATGGTAATTTACATTATTTATAATATTATCCAATTGCGTGAATTTTGTAGTCATGGTTGAGTCATCAATAATGTAGGTTTCCATAATCTAAAACTCACATGCTCTAGTAGCATTATTTAATTATATTAATTAATTCTATTTATAGTCTTGATCTAAAATAATAAACAAAGAAATAAAATAACCAAAAATACCCATCTTTTCCCCTATAAATACAACATATACTCCAAAATCCTTCTATTCTTTGGTTATTTCTTATATTTTTCAAATTAATATCCCAAAACACTACCTCATATTATAGAATATTTTGTGTTATCGAAATACTATTTCTAAGTCCCTTACGGTGGTTCTCAAGGGAATAACACTCAAGGGGTAAAACCATCCCACTATCTCTTTCAATTTACTTTATTTCCATGTCCTTCCCTCACCTACACTATCCAATGATACATGATAACTCAAGTATTATACATATACCAATATTTCATTTTCTTAATGGTATATCCAAAATTAATTCTCTTCTCTTCCATTTTTATTCAAAAAATGAAAACATCTTCTGTGAAGTGTCAATTCACCACATTTGTGGACGATGTGTTTAAATTTTCTAATATATCCTTCAAGGATTCTCATAAAACCATTATAATTTTTAATATATATTTTGAAATTTATATTATAGATTATTTTGTTTTTGTAAATAGTGTATATACATAATATTAATTAATAATTCTCTAATACTTTGTGATGAAGAATAACACTGAAATAATCTAAACAGTTATCATTAATGTTTTATCTAATTAATAATAATCATATATAGATAAAATTAAATATAAGTTCATTTAATATTATATACATTCATTAATAAAATTAATTTCAATAAGGATAATTATTCCACTTTTTCATGATCTTTCATACATGTATACAAGTTAATCAATCAATAAAACCAAGAAAATGAACACTCTAAACTGATGAGATTGAATTTTATAACTCAAAAAATGCCATAAATTAACTTAATAGAATGATAACAATCAAATAAATATTTAATATTTAATTAATTAAATTATTAATGATTCTAATTTTATTATCTTGGACATTATGTACGTGTGTAGAATAGTTTCAGACATAAGGTAATAGATTCTCTCGGAACTGATGTTTTTTCCTTCAGATTACAATTTCTCTCTTTTTACCAAAATGTAATTACTATTCAAAATTAATTAATCCCCCTAATTTATTTTTTTATATTCCAAACATATGTACCCAGATCAATTCTTCCTTCTATGATGGATAAATACATGTTTTATATGGGTTTCTTCTAAATTCCTCCCAATAATCTGGCCTAATGAAAGGGAACTTATCGGTTTCTTACCCATTTTGAAGTACATCTAATTATAAATTATAATACCCAAATATTTTTATTAAAGCACTATTTTTATAATAAAAAAAATTATAACTTCATTTATGGTTTTATGTAAAACAATATACCTTTTACCACATTAAAGACTCTAATATTTTCCCTTAAACAACACTATAAAGGCTCATTAATAATGTTTCTTAAAAACCATTTCTATTTTTTTCACATAATTTGAAAATAATTTATAATTATATATAAATATTTTTTCTTAGAAATGTACATGTATGATATAAATATACTCCATCATGGACACATTTATGATATGACCATTTGTTATTCTCTATGATGTGATTACAATACCCATATCTTTCCATGGGTGAACATTATATTTATGTTTGATTCTTCATATGGAAAACGTATTACCAAAAATGTTATTATGGGTTACCCAAAATAGCACTCCAATGAAATGGTTAATTATTAGTCCCCTGAAATGCCATTTTGGGACATGCAGTAAACCTGATTACGTAATTGGACTTTATCTGCTATGTGCAATAGACTTTGTAATAAGCCTTGATACACATTGATGTCATGCTAATTATTTCTGAAACATTCATATGATGCCATGATTACCTGATCCCATATTCAAAATGTTATGATTATTTATTTTTATTCATGTTCCATGCATTCTTATATCCTCATGTTATGCTTTCTAACCCATTTTATAAGCTTTAATCCCATGATTGTTTTCCCTTACTCGACTTTTTAGCTCATCCATTTATCTCATATATTCCCCATGTAATGATATGCAGATGTAAGGGATAAAATTATGTTAGGATCTCATTATTAATTATAAATATAATATTTTTTTATCTTGTTTTCATGTTTTATAATTATGTACCTAATCATTTAGAGACCCAATACTTTTTTATCCTTCGTTTTTATTTAATGTTTAATTATGCTTAAAAATATATAATAATACGTGTAAAAAGATAGGGTTGTTATAATATTTATACCATGGGTTTCTAAAAGAAATTCTTTCATTTTAAATATATGAAATATTTCCATATTGAATAGAAGCGTAGTGGTAGTATCGATGAGACTTGGGTGTATTAAGCGGGAGTAAGGGACTAGTGGCCCCACCAATTTTCAAAAGCAGAGCCCTGAGAACATTTTGAGGACATAAAATGGCATGGTAGGGAAAAATTTGAAACCCTGTGTCATGTTTTGGTACAATATTCTCTATATATTTTTTTATATATTTAATTATCTATTCGGATAGATATACAATATTATTTTGTTGTATTTTGATCATTTCTGGCAGTTCTAGAGTGAGGAATTTCATTATGTAGGTCATTTTGTTGTAGAAGTTGAATATTTTACATTTTGGGTTACACCATTGGAAACCCCACATCATGGTTTTGGTTGTGATGTATAGGGGAGTGATTGTATCTAAAATACCTAGTGTGTGCCATGTCATGGTGATCCCTAGGGTGTAGCTTAGATGATTTTCCTTTACTATGTCATGATCCATTCCTTCGAACTTATTGTGGTGGTAGGGAAATACCCCATGTAAATAATACTGAACGGTAAGGGTGCAATATTCATTCCCTCATATGGTACCCATTTCATTATACATGATGTATAGTCATGAAATGATGGTCCATGTGGACAATTTTAGGGTAAGTATTTGGGTGGTTTTTTTAATAGTGTGAAATTCTATATCATCCCTCAATTAAATTTATCCCATTTCAGTCCTCTTCTCACCCCATTTCTGAAACCTATGAGATCCAAATGTGGGAATGTTATACTTAAACTACCCTTGGTGATCTATTGTGTATTATGTTTGGAAATATTCAAGGTTATTCACAATTTCTAAATGATTTCTTCCTCATTTTCCATTGTATCTTCTTTTATTTACATTTCATTCGGGTATGGAAACACTATCCACCCATGGGGGTTACAACTAGGGTATGGAATGTATTTCTAATGAAATTTCATGAAAATTTAGGTTTTTGAGGACCCAATATTCTCATTTATTATTATTTTAAGTGAAGGTGATTAGTTCTCCTCAGATTCAATGTATATATCTAAAAAACATTCCTTTCCTTTCACATGCCAATGTCTCTGGGGTTTTCCTTTGGATTTTTTAATTAATTTGGTTTAGAATGAATTATTGAGGGATATTACGGTCTAATTAAATATGTTTGTTAACATGTGTGGAATAAAATGGTATTTTCATAGGTTTTCTTGGAAAATAAATTTTTTGCCTTCCATGTGTTTAATAAAATGGAACAACGGGGGCTTTGAATTTGATTTTGATGTTTAAATGATTCTTCATATTGGGAAAAAAAATTTCATTGAAATTTATTTTGAATTTTAAAAGTTGATTTATTTGTAACATTATTGATTAAATGTTTATACTTATAGAGTTTCATATGGTGTGTCACATGGGTAACCTTATGAGCATATAGTTGGCATGTAATTGTGCTTCCTAAGAACATATTATAAGCTGGTTAGGTATTGTAGCCTTAGTAGCATGAGGGAAAAAGATATGGATATCATAGACATGGTGAGACCATGCGATCTCCTAGAAATGTTTTAGGTTCACATATTCCAACTAGTGTTCCTCAAGTGACACCTTATTAAATTTAGGACAAGGTAAGATCTATACATGCATATGTTATTATTGTTATCCATGGTATGATACAACCCATTATTCTGTTTATTTGAAATATATGATGTGGTTGTAATTTATTCCCTCTATTTCTATTATATTTATCCATGTTCAAGATAAATAAGGAAGTTGGATTTTTCCCAGAGAAAAATATATTCAATAAATATTTTCCATTAAATGTGTTTTAAAATATTATTTTCAAAATAGATATAATAGTTTCATTATGGATGATGTTATATAAATTCATAGTGGTATCCTAATGGAATTTTCCTCACACTATAAAAATTATATTAGGAATATTTTGAATTTTTTATAGGATATATGTATATCTAATGGAAACTCCACTCTAGGTGGAGTTACAATATTCTCCCCATTCATTTTCAAACAAAATCTGGCAGTCACATTGGGTCATATGTAGTGTTTTTGGGGGGAATTTTTTGGATTGCTTTTATTTTATTATTTTTGGGATGGTGAAAATGTCATCCATATAACCCCTAGTATTATTATTTTTGTAAAATATATTAATATTTTTTATCCATTTAATTCATGCTATAGTGTAATGGATTTGTATTTGGATTGTTTTACTATTATTTTGTTGCTTAGGAAAGGATTGAATATTCCTACTACAAGGAGGCTATTTATTATGTACATGGATGTTTACCATATAAATGGGTCAAGACAAACATTTATGTGGAATAAATATGATGTTTTTTAGATTTAGAGGGTGATATCATTCCCATTTGACGACTTCTGATACCCAAGAATTAGTTACTTCTTAGAGGCAATTAAGAACGCACTTTGGGCCTTGTATTGGGCTACATTGGATGATCAGTTGGGATTATCAAGGAACTTTTATTACATATATGATATTTACAATACAATGATAAGTACCCAAATAAATGTAATGATAATTAGTTAGTCAAGTAGGGTTATTTCATTGTATAAGGATAACAATAATATTGTTTTATTAAAAATAATTGTCCGCATTAGTAGGAGACCAAATCAATGATAGAAAAATTTCACCCAGACCCGCACTTCTAGAACATTTCAAACACTTAAAAACATTAAATACCAAAATTTAAAATTATTATAATTTTATAAAAATATATTTAAATTTATCATTATTGTTTTTAAATATCATTCTAATATTTAAAATTATATCCCGATTGAGTATCAAACAAGGTATACAGTTAGGCCCATTTTTAATGCATCGACTAAAGATCGGGTTAATATGGAACCAACATTATTTAGGGTTATAACCCCTAGGTGAATCTAATACACATAATAAATCCACTTGTAGTATAAAGATAAGTATTTTATTTTTAGGAAACCTCACACTCTTTACATTACCGTGATTTTTGAAGTTTTCTTATATTTAGATTTACCCATTCAGTATCTATTAATGTTTTAAGATTTAATAAAGCCTCTAAAGGTAGTATAATTATATGGAATGGTGATATATCATCGATATTATGATAATTAATTTACAAAAATTAAGCATTATATAATATAAAATTGAAGTGAAATTGTATTAGAGAGTATGGAATGAATAAAGGGTATAAAGGGATTAAGGACCCTTATATTGGAATAATAAAAGCTGAAGAAAAGTCTATAATGATTGGAAATAAGCAATATCTCATTATAAATATATCAAATGGATGAAAATACCATGGAATTACAATCACTAAATATATATGAAAATTAATTTTAAATGGTAACAAAGGGATATTAATTGAAAAATAAAGAGGGTAATTGGGAACCCTTACCTTGAGAGGTATCTTTTTAAAGTGTAACACCCAATTTTTCAGCACATAAATTTAATATTAAATGAATGAAACAATAATTCTCTAAAAACACCACTTTTTTATAACCTATCTAGTAAACATAATTTTTCCACCTCTGTGATTTGAATTTCAAAAAACTCAAAAACATGGTTGCGTTCAGTAGGATATTTAGAGTCTAATAAGACAAACATAATTTTTTCTGAAAAGTAACATAACCTTATGAATATAAATAAATATTAATTAAGAGTAAATCAAAAATTAATTTAAACCTCACCCATGAAGGTAAAAATACAATTTAGACATATTAAATGTTTAAAAACCATCACAATATAAGTACAGGTAATTTTGTATGTTATAAAAATTATTATTACATTTTTGTGATTAATATAACAATTTCAAATGAAAATTTATTTTCATAAAATGTAATAATAAATAGATATTTATATTTTTATGAATATAATATAATTTTATGGGACATTGATTAATTTTTCAAGTTGTTATAAAACGTGTTATAGTTTTAAGGTCGATTTTTCAAACAAATTATGATTTAATTTAAAAATAAAATTAAAAATATATTAAATAATTATTTTTAAATAATGGAGTTCATTTTTTATTTCGACACATTGAAAATTGTGTAGGGTGAATTTTTTGGATTTTTCTAAAGTACTAGAATTATGGGTGAATAGTAAAATACGATAATTTAAGATAAATGATAAATACATGATTTATTGAGTCATAGGTGATGTAAGCATGATGTAAGACCACATGGTTCAAACTCACATCCAAATATTACTATTACTAGTGACAAGAATCGGTATTATTAGTTTTCTATGAAAAAATAATAAAATAATGATTAAGATACTCAAATATTACTCCACTCGTCTTCTATAAAACCACCCATCACAACCTCTTTTCATCACTCATATAATCTAGGAATATTCTCAATGTTCACCCCAAATACCCTTCCCTAGTAAACCCCACAATATAGAGCTATTGAAATTTCCAAAAGGCCAAAATCCCATCCCTTAAGGAGATTCGGAAGGTGGTGGATTCAAGAGGTAAATTGACATTGTATTTCATTCAATTTCACTTTATGTTCCAATATATGGTTATCAGCTCCTCACCTCCTCTTTACAAATGAGAACAATAACACCAATATCATGTATATATTGTAATTATATCATGTGAATGGAGGAACCATCAACAATATTCTTACTCACTCTCTCTCTTATTTTATAAATGAAATAATCGTATGTGAGGTTCTAATTTACAAGATTCGTGGTTGACGAAGTTTCTTTCATCAATTTATCCTTCACTACATGTCTAGAAACAATTTTGATGGTTGAATACGACTATAATATAATTATCGTATCCTAATTAATATTAACTAACCATTATATGTACATAATATTAAATAATACGACAAAAATATAACTAAATAAACAGAATACCGCTAACATAATATAAGTAACTGTCATTAATATTTCATCTAATGATTCATCCTCATGAATTGTAACCAAATCATTTAAATTACCATTAATGCCTATTTATTTTTATAAATAATATTTAAATTCAATATTTGATATTTACAGCCATTCGACATGAACTCCATTATATATAAACAAGTGAACCGACTATGAAAATCAAGAAAACAAACACTCTGTAACGACATAATTCAATAATATAACTTTTCAATAAAGACATTAATGAATTAAAAAAATTATTATAAACTATATAAATGTATAATATAAAATTAATTATGTTATTAATGAGTCTAATTTCATATTCTAGGTCTTTTATGTCAATAGAAAAACATTCAGACTTAAGGTAAGGGTTTTCTACCCGTACCTTCATTTTCATTTGGGTTGCTTTTATTATCTACTTACCTCAATTAAATGATTACTGATTCATATTTAATACTAATAATTTATTTTTAATGTTATATATATGTTTCCCAACCTGAATCATACCTTAATTTATGGGTAGTTATATGTTTTTTTAAAAGGATCTTTCAAAAATTCTTTCTAAAATACAACCCTGTTTCAGAGGAATTTCCCAAATTCTCACCTATTTTCAGAGGAACTCCATAATATGTTTAAAGCAACAATTATTATTTAGAACACTCATTTTTTTATGAGAAAATATATTTTTCAGTACTGGTTTTGTGAAAATATTTGTCCAAAATAACTACTCTTTTCAAAGTAAAAGTGTATTTAAATCATGAATTACTCGATGATTTTATAAGATTATTTTAATTTGTCTCAACACACATATTGTTTAATTTGTATAAATGGGACTAACATATTATGATATAATTTAAAATATTTTTGTGAATTTTTTATGATTATTTTGACTATGGATGTGTTGTCTTAAATTTTGGGTGAATAACAAAATAAGATAATTTACGATAAATGATGAATACAATATTTATTGTGTCATTGGTGATGTAAGGATGATGTAAGACCGCTAGTTTTGAAATCACATGAACATATTACTATTATTGGTCCCATTAATCAATACTAACTGTTTTCATTTGGAAAAATAATAAAATATGGATTTAGATGTTCAAAGATTTCTCCTCTCCTCCACTATAAAATCCCCCATCACTCCCTCTTCTCTTCACTCATATAATCCTGGATTCTCCTCAATTTTCTTCCCAAATACCCTTCCCTATTTACTTCCCACATCCAGGATCTCTTGGTATTTTTAGAAGGCCAAAATTCATTCCCTTAAAGAGATTACCAAGGAGGTGGATTCATGATGTAAATTCACATTCTATTCTTTCAATTTCATTTCATGTTCCATAATTAAATATACTTCTCCTCACCTCCTTTATCAAAATGACAATGATAAATCAAGTATAATATATATACTATAATTATATCATATGAATGGAATAACCATCATCAATATTCATACTCTCCCTCTTTTATTTTATGAATGAAATCATCATCCGTGAGTTTCCAATTTTCAGCCTTAGTGGGTGATGAAGTTTCATTCTACCATTTGTCCTTCATTACTAGTCATGAAAAAAAATTTATGGTTACAAAAGAAAATAATAAATTGTGTATAACCTAATTAGTATTTAGTATCCATTATATGTAAATAATATTAAATCATATGACCAAAGTAGTTCCCAATAATCTAAATACTGCTAAAATAATCTATCTAATTTTCCTTAATATTTATTCTGATGATTCATCCTCATTCCATGTTTACAAATGATTTAAATTACTATTAAAAACAATGTATTTTCATTAATAAAATTTAAATTCAATTCTAGAAATTTACATCCATTCCACATGAACTCCATTACATAAAATCAAGAAAACCAATTATGAAAATTAGGAAAACGAACACTCCGAAACGACAGAATTAATTATTTTATGTTATAAATTAAGACATAAATGAAATAAAACATTTCTTATATATAAATAAATGTCTAATATTTTGGTAATTAAGTTATTGATGAGTATAATTTCGTATTCCAGTACCATAAGGTCAATAGCATAACATTCGGACTTAGGGTAAGGGTTTTCTACCTGAACCTCTATTTTCATTCAGTTTACTTTTATTATCTACATACCACAATTAAATTATTATTAATTCACATGTACTCTTCATAAATTCTTTGTGATGGTTCTATATATGTTACCCATCCAAAATCATACAATCATTTTTGGGGTGTTGTATTTTTTTCAAAGAATCTTTCAAAAATTCATCTTCAAATACATGATAGTTTCATAAGAATTTCTTTAATTCTCACCCATTTTCAAGGGCACTATATAATATGTTTTAAGAAAACAATATTTTATAAAAAAATAATTTTTCAATTATAAAACTATATTATTTCACTTACAGTTGTAGACAGATATTTTTCCAAAATAACTCTACTATTCAAAGTAAAAGTGTATTTATATTCAGAATTACTTGATGATTTTATAATAGTACTTTCATTTGTTTCAACAATATTATTTATTCCTATGTATAAATGGGAATAATGTTTTATTATATAAACTACCATATGTTTTTAATGGTTTTTGATTAGTTTGATTATGGATGGGATATCTTGAAAGCATTCAGAGTATTACACTGAATGGTTAGTGATTTTGTTCAATGCTCGGGGAAAGATATTTAAATTTAATTTGTTAGTTTCAATATCAATGTATATGTTTTTTATTTTTCCCCTCACTCATATGAGTAATTAATTGGACATATTATGTGATGGTTGGGACCCTCTATATCCCCTTGATGCATCGGTATGTCTCATGAGATATATATATATATGGGCATAGTTGAGGCCTTTCCCATTTTGAGATATGGTTTTGGTTAAGGCCATAATAATATTTAGATTTCTTGGTTGAGGCCTTGATGATATGTTTCATAATGTGTGAAATATGAACTTACATAAGTATTAAGCTGGGAATTTAAAGGACATGTAAGTATTTGACTAGTAGAATACCCATGATTAGGTTTATTATGGCATTGTTTACTCTACTCATATTCCTTCCATAATGAGTTCGTGTTTATTATTTGTAAATAAATGTGTTTTTAACTATTCATAATGCCTAATGTTTATGTTTATGTTTTGTTCTGCTCTATTTTTTTCTCTTTCTATGCCTTTGATATGACCCCTTACTTATTATTTATCATCTCACGACATGATAATGATTTTTATAAATGACATGTTGGTTTAAACTCGTAGATTTTGATATTTCTAATAAAACTTATTTGTTTTCTTTACATTTCATGTTGTAATGTTGAATTTATTTATGTATCAATATTTAATAATCTACTATACAATTTTTTCCTTCTGGATACGACATTCATTTAAACATGAAAATGTAATGTAATAAGGTACCAGCTCTAAGAAACTGGGGTAAGGTCATCACCTAAAGAAATAAAATAAATACCTATATAATACCCTGATATTTTAATCAAAATGTTTTTAAAATAATTTAAATTCTTCTATATATTTCATTACATGAAATACGTGGTTTATATTGTGTTGCATGTAACATAAAATCTATTTGATAACTTCTATTACGCTCAAGGTTATGACTTATGAGAAAGAAATATAATATTAATATTATGATAGTTATATCATATCCATTGTAATGATGAATAATAATAGGATTAACTAAATTATGAAATTAATTCTTCGGTAACCAATTAATTAAAACTGGAGATAAACAGCAGTTGCAAATAATGGACGTGTTTTGTGGAAAAAATAAATTATTCCCAAAAAGGTGTTTTGTCTTAATAAATTAAATTAATAACGCATATTAAATGAAAAAAATTAAATTAATATTTTTTTAATTTAAATAAAATGTTTTATAGGCATAAAATAAAAACAAATCCAATTTTAAGCATAAAAAGATATATTTTTCTAAAAAATGTTGTGTCTCCTTTGAATGGAAGATTTATTTTAAAACTAAAATTTCAAAATAATTAATTTTTTTAATGAAAATAAATTCAATTTTTAATTGGAATATACAAATTATCTATGGTTTAAATTTTTGAATTTTTTTACAAGTTTCATCTTCTGAATAATAGTGAAAATGCTGCATTTTAATTGAAAATTGTATCTTCTTGAAAATAATTTATAATTATAAATTATATTTTAAATTGGGTTTAAATTAAAATTATAAAACATAAATAGAAATTATTACAATTTAGGTCGTTGGGATCAATTTTATTTTAAAATTTGTTATAAAAACATACTGAACTTTTTGAAATTTCCACATTAAAAACTGACCTTCTCTCCTGATCTATTGGATTAATATTAAATTACTTTTAGACAGCTCTGTGTTTTTTATTTTGAAAAATTCATTCCATATTTTTAATAATAAGATAAAAATTTAGTACATAGGTTCCTTTTATGCGTAGTAATCTTAGTAATTTTATTACCATAGTTGAGTGTAAATCAAGTAAGTAAGGGAAAAATTAAAATTACAAATATTATCCAATTAAATTAAAACTTCTAACATTTTTATTGGATGATTAATTTTAGATCTAAATCATCCACTGTCCTAATTTATGATCTTTTGGAGACACTTTTTTTAATTTAATCTCTTAATCGTTTTTTATTTAAAGAAAAGTCAATGATCGCAAACCATGTTTCTAATAGCTATAACATTTCTAATATAGGGTTATTTAGAAGATATATTCTACTATAAATATTAGTATGAAATATAAAATATTTATTTTTGTCATTGAAATTTATATTTATTTTATTTATTAAATATTTATATCAAATTACTACAAAAAGGATGATGTAGTAATTTTTTAATTAATGAAACAATCAAATGAATTAAATTAAAAATATTAAATAATATATATATTGATTTAATTAAGGTTATACATGAATTTAATAGGTTTTTATTAAATATTAAGGTCATATTAAATTATTTTTTAAGATATTATGTCCTTTTGTTTATTTTAAAGTAAAATAAATTAATTGTGTCCAAATTGACAACAATGATATTTTTTGGAAATAATATTTTAGTAAATTATTTAAAATTCATAAAAATATTAAAAAAGAAAAAATATATTACATATTTTTTAAAATATATTAAGTTTTACATTTATTTTACAATTGAATATTTATAAGTACACATTACAACAATTTAATGATGAAAATATGTTATTGTATTTAAATTTAAAATATGCTAACTAATGGATATTCAAAATGATAAGGCTTAAAATAACACTTAAACATGTATTAAATATATTGGTTTATGATATTAAAACAATATATTATATTATACTATTATAGAAGACAATTGTTTGTATTTGTATAGAAAACAGATTTATTATAATTTAATCTTTTGAGAAATTCCGAAAGTGCCCTACACATCGATTTTAAAAGGTCGCATCTTCTTCATTTTTTCTTCACACTTCAAAACCTATCTGAATAATAAAAAAACTATCCAAATACCCTAAAAATATACTTAATTTATCTTATAATCCATTCATTGAGTATAAATCCAATCTAGGAAGTCCTTTTGTGAAAACAAAAAAGATATACATGGAGAAGAGGTAACATTCATCAATGAAAATTTTGGTTTTATTTCTTCCTTAAACCCCCTATATTATTTTAATATCATGTTATATATAAACATTAATATATTCAATATACTAAGATGTTTTTATTTTAATTTTACTACCAGAAACTTTACACACTTCCATCCAATGGGATACATAATCATCATTTGTGTGTACGGCTGATTACAGCCTCAAAAACAGATGTCAGCCATTCTTCCATCCCCACCATTAATGTTTGGTAATAATGATTAATTTATATTTTATATATGATATATATTATTTTTTATGATTTTATTATGATTCATCAAATTTTATATCACACATACCTTCATGATTTTCATTTTATGGGAATATGATAACATCGTTCATGTATTCGGTGGACTACTGCCTCATAAAGTGTTGTGATGTGATCACTATTTACATGGAATGTATTAAGGATGTATTTAAGGAAAATATGAGATATAAATAACCTATATATTATTATATAATTATAATATATCATATAATTGACTTTATTTTAATCCGTCAAGTAAGTTAAAATAGCATCCATGCATACGTACGACCAAATGTCTCTATGAATTGTGTATTTTATTTTATACCTCTAACTCTTATGAATCTATATAATTTAATATATATTAAATATATATGACATTTATATCATTTTTATCATTTTCTGGATTATTAAATCATGATATAAGAAAAAGGACTATGAATAACAAGTCAAAACATGTATGAAAAACAAAGTGGTTATTACTCAAAACATAATATTAACATGGAATTTTTAATAAAAAAGTAATATAGAGTCTTAATTAAATCATATATGGTATTATATATATGAATATGTTTATATGGGGGATTTATAATAAACATACATTTATTATATAGGAGGTTTTAGCATATATGATGGATATAAAAAACTTATGTTAAGGGATTCCCATCTCACTTTTATTTTATGTAATTCACAATCTACATTCACCACCTATTTCTTATATGTGGGGTATATAATTCCCATGGTTGTATTTCAATATTATTATAGTAAAAATTATTAGTATTATAATATAATATTTAGGTTATCTCATTCATGGGGATTATTTCTAAAATGTTACCTTAGTGGTAATGAAATTTAATCTCAATTTTTCTATTTTGTGACACAATTTATGTTATGAACATATATTAATATATGATGTATATATACATCCACTTTTAAATTTTATATTCTAAATCTCATCATTACATGATATTATATGTTTTAATTAATTTTATTCTCTCATTGGTATCATGATTCAATGTTTCCAAATTGGAAAGCGTTTATTGCTAGAATCTCATAGTCTATTCGGATTGTTTAATAATATGATTACATTGCTGAAATATTATGGTCCATATTTCATGAACTCTCTTGAAATCTCTTATACTATATTTATTAATGATATTTTCAAACAAAAATTTATTCCAAATGATTTTAATCTTCCATTATTAGTTTTAAAATTTATCTTCAATTAAAAAGGTTTTCAAGAAGTATTATGTTTTAAAAAGTGTTTTTAAACGCAGAAAAAAAAATTCCCATAATAATTTTTCTAAATAACTTTTCATAAGTTTTTTAGATATAATATGACATCCCTTAGTGTTAATCATGCCTTACTAGGATATTATCTAAGGGTCCCATTCATATTCTTTCTCCTAATGTTTTATGTTTTCATGTAATGATATTTGTGAATCTCGTTTCTCCATGTGTTATAAAATAATAAAATGATTATGAAAACCATATATATTTATGGGTTATTATATTATGAATATATTATTATCTTATGGTATATGTATGTATTATTTTATTTTTTGATGGTTGTGACATATATCTCCCTCCAATTCATTTCGGTAAAGGATTATATCTCATAATATAAATAAGGGAAACAAGATGATGTGTTTGATCTATTATTAGAAACAACTTGACTATCTTGATCCAAATTGGGAAATGTGTGTTTACTAATCCATAATAGGAAATAGGTGTGTCCTGATCTACTATATGAAATAAGATTCTTCTAATACACTATGTTTAATTCTTTGGTAGGTAACCATAAAACATAAAATTGTTTTCTATATTTATTATGGTTTTAACACCTTTATGAAGAATAGATTATGGATCATGATTGAATTGTGATGATTTCCCACCATTATGGATCATGCTTTCTAATATTATAATATATAAATTCATGAATCATATTTATGATATATGTCAATATAGGTATGGAATTTTGAGGTTTTTATCAATGATCACATTCCATTATGTATATCTTATTCTTTCATATATTCCTTGTTTTCAAAGACACTAAAATATTTTCCCTTAAGCCTATTCTTTTGCAATGTGCTAAATATTCATCTAAAATTATGTAACATCCATATATATTAAGTTTGGTTCACTATAGTTGGTATTAGAGAAAAGATTTAGTCATCCTTTCGAAAATAGTATTATAAAACTGTAGCGATATCCATAGAAATATTTATAGGGATATGTCTAGGTATATTTATAAGGATAAGTCCAAGGATGATTCAATGTATATGAGAATGTACTAGAATTTTGGTAAATGATAAATAAAGCATTTTCCTATAAATAAATCTCTATCTGGATACTAAAATGTTCATGTGGCTCTGGAATAGATGTTCCTAGGGGTAATAACCCTATAAACATCAATTTGATCTAGACAAGATGGTGAACTATATCATGACAACAAGCCTTGTTGAACATCTAGATTTTCACTCTTATGGGTATTCTTTAGAAGTTCACAAAACTCTTAAAAACCATCATTAGATCATTACGTTGAATAAGACTATGAATAACATAGGGTAAAAATAAGGTTTCATAGATTAAGGTATAAGGGGTCATTATATAGACATCCAATAAATAAAATTTCATTATTATATGGTTTTGTAGTATGATTATTGTTTCTCACACATTTATTTTTTTCTTTCTTCAATGGTTAAACCTCAATGGAATCGTATTCGTGATGAATGCAATGGAAATTGTGATGAGTATCCTCTTGATCTACCAAATAATATGGGATATGTAATGAATATTCTTATTTATAGGATCAAAAAATATTCTCATAATATTATTACATTGAACATCCTAATAAAAAATGGATGAAACAACATTCTTTTCAGTCCTTAATGAGGCAACATCCACTTTCTTTTAGTGCTTATACTGGTCCACCAGTTTCAGAGAAATGGATCAGTACCACTAAATAGTTATTTTCCACTCATCAGTACATGAATAATCAAAATAAATTTTTTATTCTTATCATTTAGAAAATAAATTATATTAGTTGTGGAATATTATTAATAACATGATGGAACTATATGATATTGAATCTTTGTATTGGGAAGAGTTTATGAGGATATGTTTTCATATGTACTTACATTATTTTATATAAATGAAATATAAGTATGAATTAATTAATATTAATAAATAATATGGTGGATATATTGGTACTTATGAAGCTCATTTTTCATGAATTTAAAGGTATTATTCTTGTTTAATCATCATCCCCAAAAAATTGGTATATTATTTGTTGGACTGAAACCATGTCTTTGAAAGGAATTGGCATGAAGAGACATTAGTTGTCATGAATAAGTCAATCGATGTGAGCTAAAGGTAGAAATGTAAATTGGATATTCCCACCTTTCCTTTGGTTTTGATAATAAAAGGAATATTGAGTCTCCTGAAAACTCAAATGGTGGAAATAAATTCCAAATGTATGTGTCCAATAATTATTGGATGAATAATCATGGTATTTGATTGAATGGAATTTTTAGGTGATTTAAATATAAAAATATAAGTAATAAAATTAGTTAATGTTAAAATATGATTGATGAGATGTTTGATGAAATATAATATTGGAAAATGTGGACTAATTCACCCCCACACTCTAGTGTTTCTTGTGCAAGGAATTTGGGAATTATGTGAATAAATTCCCCAATCTAAGGGATAATTTGGATGATAAGGCCGAAATAGCCTCTGAGGAAAAAATAAAAAGTGAAATATTATGAAATCACAATGGATGAAGTGAATACTGATAATTAGGGAACACTTATACTCACCTATTTATATGGAAATTTCATGTTCTATGTTTATGAATAAGACCTATAAAAATATTATTATTCATCCATTAGTGGATTTTTAGTTGAATGTATGCCTCTACAGAGATTTTTTTTTAATAAAATAGCATTTAATATTCTATCACTACATTGATGAACCCATGCTTCCAAAGTAATTTTTTTCTATAAGATAAGATCTTATTTATGTATTAAAGGTAAATTATATCTTTTATGTTTTATATGGTTAACCAAATATGGAATGGTTTAAGTTGATATTTGGACGATGTTTTGCATATTAAAGAATTACTTCGTAATATGAATATTTACACACAATCTTTTTAACCACATTGTTTTATGATAACTAGAGATATATTGAATAAATTTTCATTTTATTTATGATCCATTAATGCTTAAAAAACAAAAATATTCACCATTATTTTTTTAGTAAAATATTAATTGACAATTGATCAAGGCACATCTGAGTTATGATATTATGCTTAGAAGATGGAATGAAATCATGTATGTATATTTTCTTGTAAAAATTTTTCACCTTTAGTAAATTTAACATGAAAAAATGTTATCCTTGAATGTTATATTCCAATTAATCAAATGGTCCATTAGGTAATTAAAGATTTATTGTTTTTAATGGTTAACATTATAAAGACCATGTTCTCAATAACTCTTCATCAAAATAGTATAATTAGTTTTCCCTTATATGTCAATGTTTTCAATTTTCACCAATCTTATCCTTTTTAGAAACATAGTTATGAGTTACTTTGGGTTTCCATTAATTCTAAAACATTCCATTTTTAAATTTGTTTTAGTATTAATTTTTATGATGTGGTTTTATATGAGTGAATTATGAAATATTAAACCGTTGATGACCGAGACAAATTTTGAGGGAGAAATTCATTTTAAGGGGGGAATGATGTAACAACCTGGGATTTTTATGAAATATATAATTAAATATGTTAAATAATTTGTTATATTATGTTACAGGAAATTTATAGTTTACCTTTCATTATATGAAACACTATCTTTAACTTGTGTTTCATGTAACATCATGTTTCTTCGATAACATGTATTTCACGTACACACGAGTCTTACCAATAAACAATATTATATTAATATTATGATAGTTATAAAATATCAATTAGAATGGTGGGAATGAATAGTATTTACTACATTTTGAAAATAATTATTTGGTTAACAATTAATTAAAATTGAAGATAAAAACTAGTTGGAAATAAAGGATGCATTTTTATAGAAAACTACTTTTATCCCCACAAAAAAGATTTAAGATAAAAAATTAAATAAACAAATATTATATAATAATATTAATGGAATATATATTATTTTTAAATTCATCAAATATGTTTTATTGATATAAAAAAAATAACCAATTTTAAGCATAAAATTAGAATTTTTCTAAAATGATGTTTTCCACCTTTTAATTATAGAATTATTTTCAAACAAAATTCTGACACATTTTTAAATTTTATGTGACATATTAAAATTATATTTTAAATTTTAAATGTCAATATTATCATAGGGTTGATTTTTTTAATTTTTTAAAAATGTTTCATCTTTTGATGAATTGTGAAAATATTGTATTTTAATTGAAAAAGGTCTTTTCTTCTAAATAATTAATATTGTTGTATTATATTTTATATTTTTTAAAGTTAAATTATATAAATTATATATATATATATATTAATACAATTTAATTCATTGGGATCAATTTAATGTTAAAATTAGATATAAAAACAGAGGAAACTTTTGAACGTTTTCTCTTAAAAACTCACCTTCTCACCATGTCTACTGGATTAATATTAAAATAAATTTTGAAACATATATATTGTGATTTTTTAAAAATGGATAGCATATTTGTAATAATAAGGTCCACATTTAGTAAATAGTTCTATTTTTTAAATAAAATTGCCACGACCCATCCCCTAGGGCCCATGTCGTGACTACCCCAAGCCCGCCTTCCATAGGCCAGGGGCTGGTGACTAGCACTGAAGGCATATTTCCTAAAACTATGAAGGAATTTCATTTCTAACATGTAAAAAAATTCAACCAAGCTGACTTCAAGATATGATCTCATGTAAATAGAAAAGTAAATAGAGTGAGTGCATTAATTAAAAATGGGAAAAAATACAATCCCAACTATAAAGTACAAGGAAAACTGGAAAGTACAAGAAAACTGATAGGTGGAAAGCAGTTCCTAAATCGTCAACCACAGATCCTACCTAAAGGGTAGGTACAACTCAAGAATGTCCATCTCTGTGGTTTTTCTCGACTAATGTCCACCTCCGAGCTACATCCATTCCTGGTACCCTCAGCATCATTCATCGCTATCCGTCGTCTGCACCAAAATCAATGAAGTGCGGGCATATCCCGTGCAGGGGTGAGTATAAAGATATTTAGTAGGGACCCCGAGACCCTCAAGGTCTCACAAAATCCACAGAAGGATAAAACATAACAAAAGGAAACAACTAATAACCCTAATAAGGTATATGCCCATACATATACCTAAGTTATCAAGTAAACCCATCTCAATCATGAGGAAAACACAGAGTCCAACTCCAAAGCCCCATGCTCAACTGTTCCACCATGGAAGAAAAACCATGAAGGCATATACCACACAGGTACGCCAGACAGAAGAATACCTCCAAGGTATTACCAGGACGAATCTTACCACACAGTTACAGACTCATCTCACATGAGGTATAACATAAGTACAGTAGTAGAGATGATTAGATATAACTACTAAATCATTTTACTCTGTTAAAAGGCTCTGCTACTAACACACATAGTATCGCTTGGTGTTGACCCACACAATATCACTTGGTGCTGAACCACATAGGATTGTTATGTGCAGACCCACACATGATCACTCGGTAATGACCCACATAGGATCACTAGGTGATGATCTACACATGATCACTTGGTGCTGACCCGCACATGGTCGCTCTTTATTCTTCAACTCACATCCAGCTACATGGTTCCCACACTACACTCTCTTGTCTCCAGGAGGGTCTGCTCTATAAGAAACTGGTCGATACTCAAACTGCCATGATGTACCATGAAATAGATTCACAAAGGACCGCCACATCATAGTTATCTCAATGCAACAAATGGTGTGTCAATCAGATGCTCGATCTATAGGTTATTAGCCTTTTAGTCCCATGGGCCTAGTTAGATTCAAGCTCGATCCAACCTGAATGCTCCCCAACTTTATCCAAATATTTAGTGGGGTATGCCAAAGGTACCTTCCCACTCCAAGGTTTATTGATCCACTGAAGGTTCATCAAACGGAGGTCCAGTACCGAAATTATGGCCAAATAAGCATAAATGGGTCAAAGTGGGTCCAGGTCTGGTCAAACCTGGTCGGACTGACCCAAATTGACCCGGCTCGGCCCACTAGGTGGCCTGGGTAGTGCTGGGTGGTCCACCCTATTGTAGGAAGCCCAGACTGGCGGCGCGAGGTGGGTAGATCTGTGTGGGCCACGAATGTCATGGGGTGGCGGAGGCCGCAGAGCAGCGCGAAACAATGTTTACCCCGGTGCGGAGTGAGGCCAGGGGTGTCGTGGGGCGGCGGAGGCCGAGGGTTCCATAGGGTGTTGGAGTCAACAAGGGCAGCGGGAGGGAACCAGGATGTAGGTGTCGTGGGGCGGCAGAGGCCACAGTTGCCTCGGGGCGGCGGAGGCTGTGGGTGTCATTAGATGGCGGAGGTTGCCGGGGCCACGGGGTACGGAGGCAGTGTGTGATGATGTGTCGTGGGGCATGGAGGCCCGGGGTTTCAGAGGGCCGCGGGGCGCAGAGGCCGCGACGTGGCGGAGCGTCATGCTTCCCCAGGCGACCGACATGACAAGACGCCCTTCCTTCATCACCTTCGTCGTGGTTCTCTTCTTCCATCAGTGCCAACCGCTAGCACTGGTCACCGTCACCATCATGAAGATCATAAAAAATATCCGCAATATTTTCAGAGGGGTCGGGCCATGTTTGTTGGCTCATACACTCCACTTAAAGGCAGTAACATACGGCTCAAGGAATGATTATTCAATGTGAGAGGAAAATTAAAATTGATCAAAATAAAAAAAAAACCCATACCTCGTTCATTTGTTGATGTTGATGAGAAGTGAAGGATGGTGGTCGATTGAAGATGTCCAACATTAAAGGATGTCCCGAGTAATATTTCAAAGTCGTGTGTCGACATTATTCATTAGAGGAGCGTTCTTCGTTGGAGGACCGTTCTTCATGGAATAAGTTCATCAGTCGAGAAGTGTAATTCTCACAAAATCTCTCTCCTTCTCCTTTGCCAAAAACCTTCCCCAAATCCACCAAAATATGAATTAGCCAACATTATAGAATATTTTTTCATAATTTCAAATTGTTTTAATTAATTAATTGAGTTGGTATAATTAATTAATTTTTGTGTCACCGTTATAGAGGGGGGGGGGAACCATAAAAGGATTCCCCAAATTAAAGAGGTAGTTCAAGGATGTTTTAGTCTCGGGTGGTCTCCACTGCCATAACCTCTCATGGGAGGATTAGTTATGGTCGTCCCCACCTCCATATCCTCTCATGGAATATATAATTCTTGTGGTCTCCACCTCTTTAACCTTCCACCTAGAAGGTTTAAAAAAAGATAACAAAATAAAATTTTGTTTTATTTTGTCTCTATTTCCACCAAAAACCAAAAATTCTATCTTTCACCCTCAACCTACAGTGATCATGCTGAAGGTCTCCTTAAGCGAATACCGATACTATTAGTTCATTGATGCCCTTAGATTTAAATTCTGAGCACTGATTCAATATTTAGAAAACCCTCTCACATATTTAATAATAGTACCTAAAATAAAGTTAAGAAATTCATTTTGGGCACTCTGGGCCTCGGAAACATGCGACTTCTGTTTTCACAGACTTATAATATTCCCATTTAATTAAAAAAAATTACATTTATTTTTCAGGTCTTTACATTCTCCCAACCTCAGGTCTTTACATACCCATAAGCCACTACTCATAATGAGGAAAACAAGTGGGGGGTACTGAGCACATATCTGAGCCTCTCGCTCCCATGTGCTCTCTTGAAGGTTCTCGTGCTGACAACGAACGCGCACCAGAATTATTGATCACCCATGAAGGACATACTCCGGTCGATCATCAATTTCAACTAGAGACTCTGAAAACATCGCCCCATCATAGATGTTTAGCTCTCCATTGTCAATGATGTGGGATGGGTCATGAACATATCTCCTAAGCTGGGATACGTGGAAGACGTCGTGCACCTGGTGCAACTGAGGGGGAAGTGATACGAATTAAGCCACCTATCCAACTCTGCTGAGGACCTAAAAAGGTCCGATGAACCTCAAATAAAACATTCCACCTTTGGAAAATCTCTTTAATACTCATCTAGGTGAGACCCATAGAAATATGTGGTCACCACCCTCAAACTCCATAGGTATCCATCTCCTGTCAGCATAAGAATTATGTCTGCTCTGTGCAGTCTTCATCTTCTCTTGGATGATCTGCGCCTTCCCTGTGGTAGGCTGAACAATCTCTGGTCCCAAGAGTGCTGACTCTCCTGGGTCAGTCCAACACAAAGGTGATCTTCAAGGTCTCTTGTACATCCCCTCAATAGGTCCCATCCCAATGGTGGAGTGATAGCTGTTGTTCTATGGAAACAAAACCAAGGGAAAGTGATCCTCCCAGCTACGACCGAAGTCAAGGACACAAACATGAAGCACGTCCTCGAGGGTCTGAATGGTTCGCTCAGTCTAGACATTCATCTGAGGATGGAAGGTGGTGCTCAAATGAAGATTCATCGCGAAAGCCTCCTCCAACCTCTTCCATAGGTGGGAAGTATAACGTGAATCATGATCGGAGACAATCGTTGAAGGTACTTTATGTAATCGCACAATCTCTTCCACATAGAGTCATCCCATGCACTCTACTAATCCCTGCTCTCTGATCAGTACGAAGTGGGAAAACCTTGTGAGTCAGTCTATGATCACTAAAATCGAGTCATGAACCATGGATTTACGTGGAATTCTTATCACAATTTCCCTGGATATCTCATCCATCTTCACCTTTGCAACCTCTAAAGTCTGAACCACGACTGCTGGTACCTGATCCTCTTCCATCACTTCCTCACAAGTGAGGCACTGAGAGAAAAACACTATTATTTCATTCATCATTCCTGGACACCAGTGTTGTCATTGGAGACCTTGTTACATCTTCACCACTCCTGGATGTACCGCTAGAGGGGATGTGTAGAAATCCTTCATCACTTCCTCCCAAAGTGACATTTGTACCATGGTACATCCTCTGAAAAGGATGACGTTCTCCCCATCATAAAAAAATCCACCAGGTTCCTATCTTGTGGATATCTGAGCACGTCGTGTCTCACAGTCATTTTCCCCACGCTCCACCTCTCTAACTCGCTAAAGAATTGGGAGATTGACTGTAAGAAACTGATGAAAATGTACTCCATCCCGATCCATAGAGAATATCTGCAAAGTGGCCAGCTGCTCTATCACCTCACCTAGCAGTTGTATATGAGATCTTTGGCTGAGTACATTTGCTACAAAATTCCCTTTCCCCGGAGTATATACTATCTCGAAGTCATAGTCCTAGAGGAACTCAATCCAATGTCACTGTCTGAGGTTCAGGTCCTTCTGAGAGAAGATATACTTGAGACTTTTGTGATTAGAGTACATAGTAAAATGCTTGCCCATCATGTAATGTCGCCACATCATCAAGGAAAATACCACTACTTCTAACTCTAGATCATCGGTAGCGTAGTTCTACTCATGTTGTCTCAGCTATCAAGAACAATGTGTGATCACTACTCGTTCCTACATCAGGACACATCCGAGTATGGTCTCTGATGTGTTGCAGTAGACTATGTACCATATTCCCTCTTATGGAATCCTCAAGATGGGGGAACTAGTCAGCCTATCCCTCATCTCATGAAAACCTGACTCACATATCTTGGACCACATGGAGGCTTTCCACATTATTCACTAACGCTGAAGGAGGTACTACAACTATAGAGAAATTTGGCACAAATATTCTATAGTATCTATCCCATACCAGGAAACTTCATACCTCTGTCACACTACTAGGTGGATCCAAATAAAGTACCGCCTCAATATTCACAAGATCCACTTCAACTAGAGCCACTTAAATGACATGTCCCAGAATGTGAACCTCACAGATCCACTATAACATCGATATCTTACCACTAAGCTGGTGCTCTCGGTGTGTGTCTAGTACTACCTGCAAATGATAGGAATTCTCCTCCTCTGTAGCCAAGTAGAATAGAATGTCATCGATTAAGAATACTAAAAAGTTATCATTGCATGGCTGAAAGATCCTGTTCATGGGTCCCATGAACACTTCTAGAGAGTTGGATAAAACGAATGGCATGACCAAGAACTCATAGTGGCCATACAGACATCTAAAATCCATCTTCTACACATCCTCTTCTCATACTCTGAGCTGGTGATAGCCCGATAAGAGTTCGTTCTTCGAGAACCACCATTCCCCCTTCATCTAATAAATGCAGTATTCAATCCTCAAAAGTGGGTACGTTTTCTTAATGGTCACCATGTTCAGGTGTCGATAGTCAACACAAAGCCTCATTCTATGATCTTCCTTCTTAGCGAACAAAATCGGGGATGCCCGAGGAGAAACACTGGGTCAAATGAATCCATTCCTCTACAAGTCCTCTAGCTATACCCGTAGCTCACAAAGCTCTGCAGGAGCCATCCAATATGATGGTGTAGATATCGGTGCCATCTCATGGTACAAGTCTATGTAAAAGTCCACCTATCTGTTAGACACAAAACATCATCAGGGAAGACATCTTCATAGTAGTCCACAACTACAGGATAACTCGAACTCTCCATATCAACTACTCTAATGATAAGGCTTGTCAACTGATGAGTGATCGGCTGTACTCTCCACCAGGTAAGTCTATCCTGTGCTACAAAGGCTCCCTTCTAATCAGTGAAGGCAGACTTGGTCCCATCCTTGTGGACACACTGTATTTTGCACATAATATAGTCTATATAAGCATGGACTGTAGATAACCAATCCATACCCAAGATAACGTCGTAAGGCATTGATGCTACTTCTAAGAGATCCCAGTAAAATCTCTCGCCTCCTAAAGTAAGTTCAAAGTACCAGTTCTAGTGCATAATCATCTAATCTACTCCAGTAGGAGCCTTTATCTGTAAGGATCGAGCCAAAACTCCATCATAATATTTGAGCTCCGAACTAGGGAAGTGGAAATAAAATAATAACTCATATCTATGTCTATAATAATTACAGCTAAGGTGGAGTAGACACAGATCTTACCTCGTATCATCTCTAGAGTTCCATGATCGTAGGCCTCAGCTGACTAGAGCTGAGCTCGCCCCAGCCTTCCTGCTCTCGGTAGTCGGAGTGGACCACCTAGTGGTGGTGGCTGTAACTTCTCAAATCATCTCCCACCTCTAGATACATAGCCGGATCCTGAGCCACGTCCACCTACTCCCCGCAGACCACGTCGATCAAACCTCTGTCTCCGCTTGGGTGGTCCTTCGACCATCTGCTAATCCTCTATACTACGGGTCGGATAGTCACGGGCCATGTGACCGTAACCGCTACATGCGTAACACTACCCTCTCCTGGAATGACTGTATTTTTCATCATGTTCCCTACACAACTGGCCCTAAATCATGCGGTCATCCACCTGTTGATCTGGTCCTCTTAGAACTCTGTGTCATCTGTCTATTTTCTAGCTGTAGAAGACTCCGCTATGTGATTACTATTAGTGTGTCTCTCTACTGGTGACTGCTCAGCATGAAAACACTCCACTAAAAGGGCTCACTCTAACACCCCCACCTATGTTAGGATTCTGAGTGAGATCATCAAAGCCCTGATCTCCCTCCTGAGTCCCTTCTCAAAGGTAAGGTCCATGAAGAATGGATCCCGCACCATATCTGTGGAGTAGTGTGAGAGGTCAGTGAACCTCACTAAGTACTGATCCACAGTCATGCTACCATGTTGCAGATGAAGTAGCTATTGTATGTGAACTTGGTGAGGAGTCGCTAGAACAAACTCTGTCTACAATAGGCTCTCGATGTCTTCCCAGAAAAGAATCACCTCATCGTGAGCCTGAAGCATCAAGATCCAACATCTTCCTATTGCTAACTGTAGAAAACTAGTGTGAAGGATCACCATGATATCGGCTGGTGTCCCTACTTGTCGAAATACTCTCACCACAGCCTCCATCCAATCCTCAGATGCATGTTGGTCTATCTCTCCAATGAACCTGGGTGGCCTCTGACACTAGTACTCATGAAATATTCTCAAGAAGCGTGCACCCTCTACTGTTGGGGCTGGTGGCATCGTTGGCCCAATGGAAAATGGTACCGCTAGTGCCTCCATTGGTGCCTCTACTAAAAGAGGGACCTACACTAAGGCCTCGTCTCTTGGTGGGCTGTTAGTGAATACTATATCCGGAACCGTAGTTGGATTTCTATGTGTAGGAATCATAAAAAGAAACAGGTGCACCACTATTAATAAGTTATACATGGTGAGCTGACTCAAAGAGATCACAACGAAAACTCTTTAAAACACACATGAAATCCGTGTTTTCGTGCACTTAGTCAGTAATCAGAAATCAGGGTCCTTGTTTATGGAATTGTCGGCTACAACACCAACATTTGATTCCTTAAACTGACAACCAGACTGACTATACTTAACACTATTACCATTAAAAAAATCATAGTCCAATTTTCTTTTGGTAGAATCGACTACTCTGATACCAATTTTTCACAACCTGTCCCCCTGGGCCCGTGCCATGACTACCACAAGAATTCCTTTCATAGGCTAGGGGTTAGTGACTAGCACCGAAGGTGTATTTCCTAAAACTTGGAAGGCATTTCCTTTATAACTTGTAAACAGACACAACAAAGCACACATCATGATACGAAATCATGTAAAGTGAAAAGTAAACAGTGTGACTACAATAATTAAAAAGGAGATAGAATACGAGCCCAACTAGAACGTACATCGAAAACTGGAAAGTTCAAGAAAAATGAAAGGTGGAAAGAATCTCTTGAATCGTCCACCATAGATCCTACCTGAATGGTAGGTACAGCTCACGAACAGCCATCTCAGTGGTTCACCTTGACTAACATCCACCTCTAAGATACCTCTAGTCCTAGTACAGTCGTCTTCAATTAGCATTGTCCATTTTCTGCACCAAACACAATGAAATACAGGCAGATACCATGTTGGTGTGAGTATAAATATACTCAGTAGGGACCCCGAGACCCTCAAGGTCTCACAAAATCTACAAAAGATAAACCACAATGAAAGGAAACAACAAATAACCCGACATAGGTATATTCCCATATATATACCGAAGTTATCAAGTAAACCCATCTCATTCATGAAGAAAACATAGAGTCCTACTCCAAATCCCCAATATCAAATATTCCTCAATAGAATAAATACCATGAAGGAAAGTACCACACAGGTACGCCACACAAAAGAATACCTACAAGTTATTAGAATGAAAAATAGCACCACATAAGTATAGAATCATCATGCACCAGGTATAACATAACTACAGTAGTATAAATGATTTTATGTAACTACTAAATCCTCTTTCTCTATTAAGAGGCTCTACTGCTGACCTATAGAGGATTGCTAGGTGCTGACCCACATAGGATATCTCAGTGTTGACCCACACAGGATCACTAGGTTTTGTACCACACAGTATCACTCAGTGCTAACCCACATTGGATTGCCTGGTGATGATCCACACACGATCGCTCAGTGTTGACCCACATTGGATCACTAGGTTCTATCCCATACAGTATCACACAACAATCTTCTCGTTAAAGCCATCTACAGGGTTCCCGCACTATGCTCACTTGTCTCCGGGAGGGTCCACTCCACAATCCAGTAGTTGATACTCCAAATTCCACGAATTCCCACTATGTATTATCAAAATGGACCACCATGTCATTAGGGTCTCAACGCAATAGACGGTGCGTTAATCGGATGCTCGGTCTTTATGTTATTAGCCTTTTAGTTTGGAGGGACCAGTTTGATTCATGCTCGATCCCGCCTAAACATTATACAACATTATCCAAATCTATAGTGGGGTATACCAATGGGACCGTCTAGCTCCAAGGTTTACAGTGCCACTAACGGTTCATCAAACAGACCCCCCGGTGCCAATATTATGGCCCAAATAGTGTAAATGGGTCGAAGTGGGTCTGGGTCCGGTCCGACCCAGCCTAGGCCGACCCAGTTTGGGTCTACCTAGACTAACCTGCTGGGTCTGGACCATCCCGCGCTGGGCGGCCTGGCCTGGGGGCCCAGCCTGGGCGGTATGGGGAAACATGGAAGTCGTGTTGGCCGTGAAGACTGCAAGGGGCCGCGGGGCAGTTGAGGCTGTAGAGTGGGGAGAGGCCATGAGTGATGGGGGAAATGTGAGGCCAAGGGTGTCACGGGGCGTGCTGAGGCTGAGGGGGGTCCATGGGGTAGCAGAGTCTATGGGTGCCCTAGGACGGTGTGAGGTTGTGGGTGACGCGGGGCAGTGGAGGCCATGGGTGCAGCTGGGCGCAGAGGACGCTGGGCGGGGGAGGTTTCGGGTAGTGGAGGGCTATAGGGGGAAGGGGCCTCAAGTGACAGAGTGCCGCCGGGTGCGGAGTCCACGAGGTGGTAAAGAATCGTTCCTTCACCGACGGCCATCTTGACCATCCACCCATCATTCATCATGTTCATCACGGTTCTCGAGTTCCACAGGTGTCAACTACCAGCACCGGTTGCCGTCACCATCATGATGATCACTCAAAATATCCACAAGATTTTCTGAGGGGTGGGGCTATGATTGTTGGTCACGTACCCTCCGTGTTTGGGCGGTAGCAAACGGATCAAGGAATGATGATTCAATGTGAGGGAAATTAACATTGATCAAAATAAAACACTCCCCTACCTCATTCATTTGTTGAAGCTGATGAGGAGGGAAAGACTGTTATCGATTGAAGATGTCCCACATTTGAGGATGTCCCAAGGAAGAAGTATAAGTCATGAATTGACATTAATCATTTGAGGAGCGTTCTTCGTTGGAGGAGTGTTCTTCATGGAAAAATTTCTTTGTTGGAGAAGTGTAACTATCCCAAATTCTCTCTCATTCTCCTTTTCCAAAAACCTTCTCCCAATCCACCCAAAAATAAATTAGCCAACATTATAGAATATGTTGTCAAAATTTAAAATTTGTTTGATTAATTAATTTTTTTGTATAATTAATTAATTGGGGTGGCACCATTAATGTTGGTGGAGATTAAGAGGCTTTCATACATTCAAGAGGGAGTTCAAGGGGGTTTTAGTCTCAGGTGTCCCCACCACCATAACTAGTCATGAGAGGTTTAGTATTGAGGGTCCCCACCTACATAACATATCATGAGAGGTTTAGTTCAGATGGTCCCAACCTCTTAAACCTTCCATAAGGTAGGTTTTAACAAAAAGAAAATAAATGAAAAGATTTTTTTGTTTTATTTTTGTTTCCATAAAAAACCCAAAATTCTATCTTTCAACCTCTACCTACTATGGTCGAGGTGAAGGTCTCAATAAGTGAATATCGGCGCTGTGAGTTTAACGGTGCACTTAGATTTCAATTCCGAGCAGTGGTTCAAAAGTTAGAAAAACTCATTTTCACATTTATTGAATGTACCTGAAATAAAGTTTAAAATTTATTCCTGACAGTATGGGCCTTGGAATCACACACCATCAATTTTTGTGGAGTTGGAAAGTACCATTTAATTAAAAAAAATTACATTTGATTTTTTGGTCGTTACGTAAACCTATTAATTTTTTTACCTTGTTTAAGGGTAAATCGGGTAATTGAGGGTAAAACCAATATTATAAATATTATCAAATTACCCAAACACTTGTCCAAATTTTATTGGATAAGTAAATTTAGAAAACAATAATCAATGGTTTTAGTTTCTAGACTTATTTGGGAATCATTTATGACTTTAAGATCATTATAGTTTTTTATTTAATGAAATGTCGATGATACCATACTCATGTTTTTAATAATTAATTTTTTTTAAATATAGGGTTATTATAATATATATTTTCCAATAAATAGTAATTTAAAATATAATAGATTTATCTTTATCATATAATTTCATTTTTAGATTTAGTGAATAAATAATTAGCTTAAATAATTACACAATGATGATATAATAATTATTCAATTATCGAAACAATAAAATAGATGACATTAAAAGTATTAAATGAAATATAATATTTTTAAATTAATGTGATCCATGAGTTTTATATATGGGTATGAAATATTGGGGGTGTATTAAAATATTTGGTTTGAATATTTATTTTTTTATTGTTTTTTACGGTAAAACTAAGGAATAGTGTCAAAGTTAACACTAATGATATTTTATGGAAAAAATATATTATTAAATCATTGAAAACTCATAAAAATATTCATTAAATACAAAGGGTATGATATATTTCAAAAAAATATAATATATGTTACATTTATTGTCCAATATAAACATTATATGTAAAATTATAACCTTTTAATATAAAAAATGTGTTATCGCAGTTTAAATTAAAATGGGTTAACTAGGCGTTAATCAAAATGATAAGGTTTTAAATAACAACAATACTTGCCAAAAATCAATTTTTTGAAGATATTAAAACCTTATATTATATTATATTTGAATAAATGTTCATTTTTTGTCATTTGGAAATTAAATTAAACTATAATAATTTAATCTTTTGAGTAACTTCAAAAGTGGTCCTAACTTCAATTATAAAAGGGAACATCTTCTTCTTTTTTCCATACACTTCGAAACATATTTTTTCCAAAACAAACTGTTCCAAATATACTAAAAAATTATCTAACATAATTATATAATCTTTAATATTGGTAAAAATTCAACAAATAATAACCTTTAGTGAAAACCCAAATGAGATACCTAATGAAGAGGTAAAGTTAAACAACAAACGTTTTAGATTTATTTATTTCATAAGCCCCCTTAAATATTTTTATGTAATTTCAAAATATTAACCTCAGTATCTTAAAAATAATTATATTTTCTTATGTCAAGGATATAATCAAAAACATCACAGACATCCAGAAAATGTGTTATGCAATCCACATATGTGTGTGCGGCAGACTACCATCTCTCGAACTGATGTTGAAAATTCTTCCATTTAAACCATTAAATGTTGGCAATAATGATGGATTTACAGATTAAATATGATATATATTATTTTTATTATGTTATTATAATTATAGATCTATTATATCACACATACCATCATGATTTCTATTTTGTGGGAATACAATAACATCGTTCGTGTGTATGGAAGGAAAATGCCTCACGAAGAGATGTGATTCGATCACACTATATATGGAGTGTTTTAAAGATGTTTTTAATAATATTATGTTATATATATTACATAATAAACTTTCAATAATGATAATTTATTATATAATTTTATCTCTTTTAATCTAATAAAATATTAAATTTGCATTCATGCGTATGTACGTCCATCAGTCTCCATGAAAGATGTATTTTATTTTCTACCTAAACATTTTATGAAAAAAAAATAAATACATATATTCTGAATATATATGATATTTATATCATGTTAATAATTATTTATATTATTAAATCACGATCAATATAAGAGTAAAAAGCATATAAAGTGAAAACGTTTACAAAAAAAGTGTTTATAACATGAAACATAACATTAGAATGAAATTATTAATAAATAAGTAATATAAACTCATAATTAAATCATATATGGTATTATATATATATATATGAATTTTTCTATATAGTATATTTTTAATAAATATTTATTTATTATATACGATGTTTCAACATTTACGAATGAATTCAAAACATCAGGTAAGGCATTCTCGTCTCACTTTTGTTTTCTTCATGACAAAAGCCATTTTCATTGCCTATTTCATCTATGTGGTGTGTATAATTACCATATCTGTATTTTATGACTATTAAAATAAAAATTTATTGTATTTACATATCATTTTTAGGATATATCTTTCAAGGGGTTTATGGTTAAAATATTATCTAAGTAGTAATAAAATTGCGTCTCAATTTTCTTTTTTTAAGACACAAGTAATGTTTTGCACCTATATTGTTTTACAGGGTGTATATATTGTACCTTTGAGAAGTTATATCATGAATCTCCATATTTTCAATATATTATAAGTTTCATGTAATTTATTCTCTCATGGATATTAGTATTCAATGTTACCGAATTGGTAATAGTTTATTATTGTAATCTCTTAATGTTTTGATATTTTTTTTATAAATATGTATCCAATGATATAGTCTTATGATCCATTCCCTAGAATCACAGGAATATTTTATCCTATGAATGTGATGGATATTTTTGTACAAAAATGCTTCCAAAAATGTTTTCTGGCTTCCTTTAGTAGTTTCAAAATTATTTTAAATGAAAAATGTTTTCAACATATATGATGTTTTAAAAAGTGTTTTTCCGAGAGGAAAGAAATTTTTTTTCATGAAATGTTTTTTATAAATTTTATATATTCTTTTCTATATAATATGACATCTATTGGTGTTAATCATGACTTAATGGGTATATTATCCAAGTACACCGTTAATATTCATTCTATAAGTGGTTTATATTTTTATAGAATGATGTTTATGAAACCCATTTCTCTTTCATGGGTTATACCATAATAAAACAGCTGTGAAACCCATCTATTTTTTTAGGTTTTGATTTGAAGAATTGTTTATTATCTTTTTCCACATGTATGTATGATTTTATTTTTTGATGGGTGGGACCTATATATACCTTTAATTCATTGGGTAATGAATTATATATCATTATATAATAAAGGAAAACAAGATGATTCAGTTTATACTTTATGGGAAACAAGTCAAAAAATTTGATTCAAAATGGGAAACAGGTGCATCTTGATTCAAAATGAAAAATGGGTGTGTCATATTCCACTATGGGAAATAGGTTTGTCATCATCCACTATTTTTATATTCTCAATTATTAACCTTGATTCATGAAATTGTTTTCAATATTTCTTTTCACACATTTATTCTATGAAGTTGTGGTTCATGTTTGATCTGTGGTTATTTCTTATCCTTATAGGTCATGTTTTCTGAATATATAATGTTTTTCCATGAATCATGTATATGATCTAAGAAATAATGAGTATGAACTTTATAGGTTTTGATTATGTATCACATACCATTATTAATATCTTATTCTTGAATATGTTCATAGATTTATATATCTTTTTTTAACATTACTGAGCATATGAGCTAAAACTTTCTTATGTTTCCTTCTCCTAGTTTTGAAGAAATGTTTAGGTAGGATATTACAAAGAAATGTACTAAATTTGAAGATAATTGTGGAAAAAATTTAAGATCATTAACCAAGAAAAAATACTATCTTCCTTGTTTTAAAAGACACTAAAATATTACGGTCCTCAAGAATGTTCTTTTGTAATGTTCTGAATATTCATATAAAATAATGTAATACCCATGTATGTTAATCATGGATCACTATAACCTAATTTCATAGAAGCTACAGGGTTAGACTAATGATAAGGAAAATTAGAGAATAAATATTCTCAAGAATTATTAGTGGAGGGTATTTAATGGGTGTGTATTTATTGTAACATGTTGAGTTTTATGAAGAAAACACAATGTTTAATAGCATACATGATACGCTACATCGAGCATAAATGAAGAACTAAATGTTCTTATTTAAATGTTACCCTTATAACCTAGCAATTGGAATTAAAGGAATGAATAGTATCAACTAAATTTTGAAAATATGGTTTAAAAATGTTTAAATAATGAATCATTGGTGACCAAATTTATTAGAAATGAAAATAAAAACCAAATGAATAAAAAGGATGTGTTTTTATAAAAACCAATTTAAAAAGAGAATAATTGTGTTTATAAAATCATATCACTCTTTATAGAATTTCATTTAATGAAAAATATATGTTATATATTTAATTTAATTTTTTTAATACATTATATAGGTTTTATAGATATTATATCATAACAAATTAATTTTTTCGGATAAAAGATATATTTTTCTAGAAATATAATTTTATAGCCTTTTGATGTAGAAACATTTCTAAATTTAGTTTTTGACACCATTATATTTTATATTTTGAAAAATAAATATATTATTTATAATAATGAATTCAAAATTTACTTTGAATGAATTTTTTGTATTTTTCTGAAAGCTATCATGTTTTGATGAATTGTAAAAAACACTAAATTTTAATTGAAAACAACTTTTTACATAAGAGATAATATATATATGGATAAATTAAATTATATAATGGTTTCAATGTATAAATGGAATTTATTTTTATCATTTTATACAATTTTTTTCATTGGATGTAATTCACTATTAAATTTGACATAAACACATGTCATTCTTTACATAGTTTTTATTTCTTATAAACATTCTTTCGAGTTTTAACAACGGAAATTAATTTTAATGTAATTTCAATAATTTCTATGTTTTGAATTTGGAAAAATGGATACCATATATGGAATCATAATTTCCAAATTTTTTAAATATGTACCTTTTATTTTTGTAATTTATGACTACTAACATCTGTAATTATTTTGATTTACAATGGTTAAAGAGTAAATTATGTAAATAAGGGTAGACAATTAAAATAATAATAATATAAAACTATTCTAAAACATGTACTAATCATTTTTTATGAGATATTTATGACCATGAGAATCTTTAGGCTGAGCCTTTGGCATTTTCAAGCCACATTTTGGTGAAAATTACATTTTATAATAATTAATTTAAAGAAAAGGGAAATATAACCTAAACATGAATCTTCTAACTAAAAAAATTAAATTTAGTTTTATTAAATGATATATTCGACTATAAATTTTCATTATAAATCTAAAAATATTTCCTACTTCATGGTATTTTATTTATAATTTCTCAATATTAAATAAATAAATTTATTATTTAGATAATGATGATGTAATGATTATCATATTAATGAATGACTCAAATAAATGATATTATAAAAATTAAAATAAATGTAATTTGAATATATTTATTCCATCTACGAGTTTTATGGATGAAATTTAAATATTATAATTGAAATAAATATTTGGTTTTGAAGGAATCAAGTTGTTATGACTTTATCCAAAATCAATTACTAAATAGTGTCTAAAATGGAAAAAAACAAGTTTTTAAAAAATAAACAATATTATGTAATGATATCATATTCAAATAAATATATTATTAGGAAAAATGACTCTTATAATGTTAAATATATTATTAATGATCCAATTGTGGTTCTTTTGGTATTTTACAGTAACTATAGAAATCAGATATTATGAAAATACAAGAAGACATGGTAAGAGTTAATGATTTTAAATAAGGGTTAAAGCTAAATGATATGAATACTATTGTGACATAAATTTGTCTAAAACCTATTTTTTAGAAGATTTAGATGTATTATAATCTTATATTTGAACCATATAGATTTTTACCTATTATAATCCTAAAATAAATTTATAATAAAATAATGTTTTAAGACTTTCCTAAATTGCCTGTCATGCCTCTTTTAAAAGGCCACCACATCTACTCCCTTACTCAAACCTCTAAAACCCATTTTATAATACAAATTATACTCAAATAATCTCCCAAAATTCTCTCTATTCCACTAATAAACATTAATTTTTGAATAAGAAAATTCAATAATGGATTTTGGCTCAAATCAAAAGAACTTACCCAATTTAGAGGTTACGTCTTCTCTCAAGTTCCTTTCCTTTATTTTCCATCTTCTCTCCCCATGATATTCTTATTCATTGATTACATAAAAAACCAGTATCCTAAATATAGTATTATTTTTTATGAGAATCAATTTAACCCACACTTACACACATCTCAATCTAATGGATACGAACTTACTATTTTTGTTTATAGAGTACTGCTGCCACACAAAACGATGATTGTTCAATTTTCTCCTACCACTTATTATGGTGGCCAATATTATGGATATATATATATATTTATATGATATATTTTATATTTATATCATCAATATTCTTCTATAATTTTCATTTTCAATATACTTTTATGCTTTCCATAATGTGTTAATGCGATAATTTAATTTGAGGAAATGAGAACGACCGCACCCTCAATATGATATGAATCATTCAGGCCATAAGTGGAACGTATAAAAGATGGTTTTAATGAAATTATGTATCATATATAACATATATATTATATGGTAATTATATTATACCTTTTTACCATTTAGTTTTTACTTATGATAATATGATAATGAAACGATAACATCGTTCATTCATACGTACAACCTACCATATCCAGGAACGGTGCATTTCATTTCATATATCCAAATTTTATAGAAATTATAAATTCATATATATATATATATATTATTTCTAACTCAGTAATTATATTTTGAAGATGATTTAATTTTGACTACATGGACAAATTACATCAAAACTAATTCATTTTCGACTCATGCATCAAACATCGACAGAACGACCAATATGGACTTAAATTATTAAATAATATTTATAACATGATAATAAATAATATAAAATGTATAATAAACATGAATTTTTTTTAATCAATTATAAATTAACCTATGTTTTTATTCATGAATATAGAGAACGAACAAGACAAGTCAGATTCGATGTAGGGGAACTTCTTAACCCAATTTCCATTCTTTGGGTTGATCTTCTACTACTTGACTATGTTTTGAAATGATTATGTGTGAAAAAAATTATTATATATTATCATGTATATATATGTTATTTATATATATTTATATTTAATACACATAATTTATCAATTTTATTATCAAAATTATCTTCGTGAGGGAATTTCTAACCTCAATTTCTACTCATTTGGTTTTACACATACTTTGTTGATAATATTATGCCATGATTATGTGTTGAATTGCTTTCTATTTTTTTTATTTTAATTTACTCTTCAATTTTTGTGGATATATTATTTCTACACATAATAATCCCTTTTATAAATTATTACGTCATTTATATAATCATTTTATGAGATTTTGTCTCAATTTACATTCCATTGAGACTTATTTTTTATATGTACCAATTCACTTTTATATAGTATTTATACAGCCTTTGGACATATTATATCATGAATATCCTTATTTCCGTGATATTAAATGTTTTTTAATTATATCAATTAATTATTTTTATTCATGTATTTTCTCGTGTGGTAATTGACTCTTTAAATAAAACATAATTTTAAATGTTTTAATGATTTATTATTATAATTATTTCTAATTAATGTACATGTTTTCAAAATGGTTTTATGGATTTATTTATATGGACAAAAGTGTTTAAAATTTTAAATTCATTTTAGAAGATCAAAATTGGTATGGGACACTTTGATTCAAAAGTATTATTATTTTTAAATGTTTTAAATGAATTGATTTTAGCAAAATCATTAAAAGATTTCTTGTGATTGAAATGTGGAAATGTTATTTTATTTTTATTATTGGTTAATGTGTTCTAATTATGTTATGTTTTTTGGGAATTGATTAATTATATGGGTGGTTCCATGATAAACCAAGGGAGTGTGAGCTTTTGATAGCTCATCAGTTCATTTGGTAACATGATAGAGGTAAACATTAAGGTTTATCGTAAGATATTTAGGGATTATATTGTGTTGGGTATTTGAAATGTAACCATAATGATTACACCCAATGTAGTTATGAATGATAAAATGTATGTATGTTTTGGATGCCACAAGTTACCTTTATGTTTTTTTATTTGTATGAAGTATTGAAATAATCATAAGATTTCATGATATAGGCTAAGTAGTTTATGTTTTATGGGTGAAATGTGTGATTTTGTTTAATTTTTTCATGGGTTCAAAATTTTTATGGACTAATAGTTTTATTCGTTATTTTTTTATTGTTTAATGATATTTTTATGGTCATCCTGAGTTTTTGATATATTTTTGACATGGTATAATGAACTATCAGAGAAATGAATAATTCAAGAATATTTTTATCAAGAAAATAATTCTTGTTTAATTTAATGTTTTTTATTATTTTCAAATCAAATGGATAAAGTAGAAGTGCCTACATTGTAATTTTTTAGATGTAATGTAATAGTTATAGTGTAATTATCTATGAATATAAACCATAAAAGTTCCTAAATGTTAATGACAGTAAATTCTTTATCGAAACTCATGATTATGTATATTTTAAGGCTAGGGTCTTATATTTATAATAAATGTGGAATAATTTTTTATTAATTTCTAAACAAAAGCCTTGAAATTATAAGTTTTTAAAAATAAAAAACCCTTAGCTTATCCCAAGTTTTATCCCATGGGTTTTGACATTTATGACGTTCTTTTTCATATTTTATGGTTTAGATTTTAACTCCATGGTTTTATATTATATTAACCATGTAGATTATTTTTTCCACAAAAATGTTTTTAACCATAATTTCTATATTAGAACTTGGAATGTCATTTAGAGGGTTTTAAAGTCATTTTAATTAATTAAATACATTATGGTAACATACTAACTTATTTCTAATCCTAGAGTCACTTATATTATCTATTAGATCATTTTTACATAACAATTATGTCATAATAAAAAATGTATATTCATACCAAATTTTAATATTTTCCTGAATAATCAATAATCTCATGAAATTATGAAAATAATTACCATTAGATAATATCAACATGCTAATTTAAAACATAAATTTATTAATGAAAATAATTTTCTATTTATAATAACATTAATAATTAAATACAGTTCTTGCTATATTTCAAAATCATGAGGTTTTTATAAACAATTTAAAAATAATTTCTTTTAGTGAACATAAATTATTGATCATTACTTAATATAAATTTTATAATTAATTATCAATTATTATATTATCAAACTCACTTATTCATTTTATTGGAAAAATTTATGAATAAATTTTATATTATACTATGTATAACTATTGTGATTAAATAATAGACTATGAATTCTGCAATAGTTTTGGGATAATTTATTTGTTTATTATAGACAAATATTAGGTCACACATTTACCCCAAAACAATATTATCCTTGAAATTTGTGTTCTACATAAACCCATAAAAATATGAGTAATCCATCCCGAGTTCTTCCTTGGTATCCCATGTTTAATCCAAGAGATTGTGATTCCTCCAATTTAAATCAATTTATCTGGTTTTTTTATTCCAGAAAACTTCATCTTTATTTTCAATAATTGTGATAGAATCCTCATTATATAAAAATATGGGATCCATCTCAATTTACACGGTGGGGATTATATGTGTTTGTAATGGAATGTACTTCCTGAACATAAAAACATGTAATAAACCATTCACTTAAAATAGGTTGGGTGGAAAATCCAAAATGACAATCCACTACTCCAATTATTTCTAAAATACCAAAAATCCCATTTTACCATAGACTTAGCTTCCCATTTTTAACAAACCTTATAACCCACATACATGGTGATACTTTTAAGAATAAAAGACCCCCTACATGAAATTATAATTTCCTACATTGATTATAAACATAGTTTTTTATATACGTTGAGCTATCATGATTTGAAAAAATATTGATTGCACATTCTCTGTTGTCTCCACAATAAGTCATGGACGGACTAGTTTACTTTCCCCAACATCAACCCAACTATTTTGGATTTTGATATCATTTTCCTTAAAAGTAATCATATAACCCCATTTGTATTCTCAAATTGAATATATATTTTATATTTAAAATTCATTAGAGGTAGGTATTGGCCACATGTTCCCTCAAAGTCAAGCGATCATGTCATCTATTGTTTAAATGGACTCTATAGACTATCCATCAGTTTGAGGATGTTAAGAAGTGATCGAATGTGTATCAATGTTCATATAATTTTGAATACTCCACTAAAATATTAAAGATAAATGACGTTTATGATTTGATAAAATTTAACATAGGTTCATCAAGAAGTCTTACAACTTTATTAATATATAGTCCAGCAAGATGTTTAATAGGTATGCTACATCATTATTTCTGGTAAATGTGTAATCATAGTAAGATGATCCACAAAGACCCATATAACATTATTCCTCTTATCTTTCTGAGGTATAATAGTAACCAAGTTCATCAAAATATTATCTCACTTCCAATATAGTATAGGGAGAGATTTCATGAAAATATATGTGAGTTTTCTCTAAGCATTTACGTTTTGGAATACCAAACATGTTGACATAAAATCATCAATTTAAAACTTCATTTTTCCCCATGAGAAGTTATATATAAAATCCCTATACATATTAGTACTACCTAGGCATATATGGATGATTTAGATATGAGATTAATCATGAAATTACCTCTTTGTATCTAGTAATGATGGTACACAATGTTTATTTCCTAACATAAACACACCATCTTTATAGATGAAGTTTTTCAATCCACCAACTCTCATGGATTTTATATTATATTTAAGACATTTACATGTATTCTATACTTATTTATCTTCATTAGTAAATATGGATGGGAAATTACTTCGAAAATAAAATATGTTTCAACATTATTAGTAATATCCATGTTCAACATTACTAAATCAATGAACATTGGATACTAGTATACCTTTAACAAGGATATTATACTACAATCCTTCCCTCATAATTAATCATCCACTTTTTTCTTCCATGGGTAGTAATGTATTGAGTAGTCATAGTAATTAATTAGTTATATTCATTTTGTTTGTCTCGTGTTGAAATATTTATGAGTTAAATTATATTTCAATTTTTTTATCAGCATATATGTAACAAATATCATTGTAAACATAGCGACTCTATATTTTTTGTTTAAATATTATATTTGTCAACTCAAGATCATTAATTCAATAGTTTTTCTCTTGTTCATTAAATTTACTTGATTTATAAGAAACAACACTATCATTTTTCATAAGGAATCACACTATTCTGTTCTTTAATGCCTCATTATATATAACAAATCATTCTTTTCTTATGGTAAGGTCAATATCAGTGCAGTGGTCAATCTTTTACTTAATCATAAAATCATTTTTCACATACCATGGATTATGTTAATTTTAACCCTTTATGTGTCAACATTGTTAATATATTAGATAATCAAGAAACAAAATCAATAAATCGCTAATAGTAACAAGATAAACCAAGGAACTTATGTATATTAATTATATTCATTATTATAGACCATTATTTAAGAAACTTTGACTTCACAAGATCAATATATATATTCCAAAATTAGAGAAAATATTCCATATAAAATAAACATTCTAAATAAATAATTTAAAAAAAATTAATTATCAATATAACTTTTTTCCTTATATTCTTGAGTAAAATTTTATATAGTCTCAATGATATTCATTGAACATATAATATATCAAGATTTCATCGATAAAAACCATGGAAAAAATATAATGATAATCATTGAATACTCTATTCATAATACCCCTAAAGGCATATGGTGTATTTGTTATCCCAAATGGAATTACTATGAAATAATAATAACCATATCTTGTTCAAAAAAATCCATTGGTATATTATCCTTCTAGAATTTTAATTAATGAAAAATATACTGGATATATATCATTGTGAAGTATTTATCTACTTGATGTTTATCAAATATATCATCAATGTGAAGTTAATGATACTTGTTCTTAATTATTTATTTCTCTATGGATAAATCATGACCTCATAAACCCGTCCTTATTCTTCACCGATAAGAAAAGTTCTCTTTAATGTGAAACACTAGGGTGAGTGAATCACTTATCACATAATTCAAAAAAAATTCTTTTATTTCTCATATTCCGTTAAATAAATTTTATATGGAGGCTTAGATATGGGTTTTTGCTTTATGGATAACATCAATAGGGAATTAAAACTCACTATTTAGTGGATATATAAGAAATTAATCATGAAATACCCCAATATTATCCTATAAAATAAATATATCCTCTATTAGAAGGATGTCACTTTCATTTGTTGAATAATATTTTCCAAGAATTTATTTAATAAAATCCATTGGATGTGATTATAAATAAGAAACTATATTTAATTTCTCTCCTCTATGAATAATGGATTTTATTCCATCCTTTGATATTTTATTCGTATTATTTTAAAAATAAATTTTACATTTTACATTTAGAGATAATCCATCTGAGATATCATATCAAAGTAAACCATTCATATATCAACCTAGTTTTTAACTAAATAATATAAATGTATTTTAATATATGTACACTAATATTATTTCATTCCTATAATTACATTATCAGTTTTATCTAAAAACTCATTCTTTAATGCATCAAGGGATGATTCAATTTTCTTAAAGAATTTTAAATATATAAATGAGTACATAGATCCCAAATTAAATAATGTGGGGGATAACATTGAGTTTAGGATCAAAGTACCCATAATAATGTCATTTAGGACCTCAACTTCTACTATTGTGATTTTAAAATAATATACTTTATTCCTTTTAATTTTCTTGGGTACATTCCCATGACACTTGGGGTATTAATTTGAATAGGGTGAAATTTCCTTCCAATTAAAGAATTTAAAATTAGAGGACATTTTATTTCCTTTTCATTCATGAGCTTGATAACCTTTATCTCCAAACTCGAAGAAGACTCCCAATCCATTAATCCATGCACGAGAGTGTTTCCTTCTATAGTTATTACCTATTGGATGTTACACCCTTCCAGTCCTTATCTTTTCCAAATTACTTTCAAGATGTCTCTCAGCCACCCTCTTCCTCTCTTACATTCCTTTAAAACAATATGACTTGGAGAAATATTTCTCATACTTAATGGAAAATGTTATGATATACTTATATAAATAAGATGTTTTAAGGGGCTAATTCCATTTTAAGGTTTTGATTTAATAAATTAAATAAGAGATCAATATTTATTTCAAGTTTATTAACATAATCCACAGTATGCGTCACATACCATGTAAATTTATGCTCATACTCAACAACGAATAAATATTACGTTAATTGTAAATTTATGAATTTACTTTCCATGTAATCTCTTTTTTCATAATGAAACTATTTCTCTTGAAATATCACTTTAAAATTATTCCACTCTATACTTTTTATCTCTTCATCATTCTTGGTGTATTGAATCAATGGATGATATTGATCATCATCCCCTAGGATGACACACATCCACGATAACATTCTAATGATCACTACATCCCCAAATAAGGAATATTATTTCTAATGATTTCATAAATTAATCTTAACTAATAGATTATTGGTTCCACTAAAAATGGATGTTTCTATAGCATGAAACTACCCAATGTTGTTATAATATGATGAGGTGGAATATGTTATTCAATTAATTAAATGTTACTTGTAATAACATAGGATAATAGAACCAATATATTTTTATTATTATAATATATAACACTATCATCATTGGTTTTATTGAGAGGTAAATATATACACAGATTACGGGAGTTGACACAATTTCTATTTCATCCATTATATTCTTTTTTTAGACAATGGAAGAAACTTAATTTATCAACGAATATACCATTGAAATAAAAACATATTATATAATTCCTATAAATTAATTGGTGGCACATGTAATGTAATTTCATAATATTAATTAAATATCATAAGGGTTTTATATGTTTATCTTATCTTACAATGTCATTATGATTCTATTTTCTAAGGTTTTCACTATGATTTATCTAATATTAATTTTTAAAGTCCCAAATCTAACACCCTAGAGCTAGTGTTAATTTTATTTGAATGTAATTGAATGCATAGATCAATATACCTAAGATCATGATTTCTAAATGTCTCAATAAACTAGATATATAAATAAAGATCATATTACATTGAAAATGTAACATACATAAATTGAATACGTGAAAAATTATTATTTCTTCTTAAAAATTCGCAAGTCAGATGTTGAAATATTAATTATTTCCTAAGGTAGTCGGAAAAATATAAAGGGGTGAGATCATATGCCCAGTAGGGGGTTGTCTATAGTAGAAACTATCATACATAAGCATCAAATAGATAATATTAAAGGAATAAATAAATTCAATAATAAAAACGAAAATTGATCATAATAAATCTATGGGTTATGTAATAATAAATTAATGAATATATAAGAATAATTTATCTCATTGTGGTAAAAATGTATAATGATGAACCTTATAAACATATCATCAATGCCTCATTCCAAGACAACATACATAGTTGGAATGTATTACACCAAATACCTTAGCTAATTTTTCTCATAAGACCTATTTATTAATCGAGGGTATATATAATTATGGGTCCCACCCATAACATAATATGTCCAAAGAATCCATAAAATGAATAGTATGAACAAAAAATACATATCATTATTATTTCCAAGGAACCACATATATAATCATGGATTCATATTCAAGAGGTATATTTATTAAAATAAAGGGACAAGGAATGTTAAAATATCCACATCAATAGAATAATATTGAAATCTAGGTTAATATAAAATAATAAACACATGAATTTATGGTATATTCACAATATAATGGGAAGTAACATTATCAAAGGAATTATAATGAAGTAGTATAGTGGAGTACTTTTAGGGTATAAAGATTTCAATAAGAATGACTTTGTAATGTCCCTAAAATTCCAAGTAATTTTTTATATGAAATTATTTTGAGACCAGGCGTTGAGAAACTATGCGATTCTGAGGCTCGAAGTGCCCGAAATGATTTTTCAAATAATGTTATGTTCAAAATAGCACAAGTGAGTAGTTTTCCTGAAAACACGAAAATGGTATAACCATAAAAAAATATTAAATAAAAAATATTATTTTTTAAATTCTTATAACCCATGAATGGTGACATGGATTGCAAATCTGAGACCACAATTGAGATTGTGAGAGTATGCTCTACATAGGTAGAACATAAAATTGGCCAGCACAAGACAATAATGGAAGTTAGTTTTTGGTTGTAAATAAAATAATTAAGCAACAATTATTTTATTTTCAATTCCTTATAACTCTAAAAAGGTTACATATATTTGAAATTTGAGAGTTCCATTGAGCTTTTGGTGGAATTGTTCACTTAGGAAGAACATAAAGACGTCCTGTGTGGGTCGAGGGTGAAAGATTGTTTTTTATTTTTTTTAAGAGAATTAAAATGGCGTATATGCACGGTTTTGGAAACTGCTAAACGTGTCCCTAGATTGAAAATATGAGGGAACTATTGAGTACAGAATGATGAAATTACCTATGAATGAACCCAATCTCAACCTACGCAGTTCGAGGGAAAAACATAATTTTCAGACCTATTAAGGAAAACATAAAATAAACATAAAAATTTTATTTAATTTTAAATAATTTTTCCGCTACAATGAAGTGATGAGCCGACTTTTTTATACCATAAATTAAATAGTGTATCAAATATTTAACATAATCATAATAGAGATTTTTTTTTCATAAATGAACCAACATAATGACATAGCGATATTTCCTAACAGAGTTTTTGTGACTTGTTTTTCTTTTAAAGGAGTAATAGGTTTGAATAAACGGGATAAAGAATGTGGATTTCCTATGAATAATATACAACAAGAATCCTATCTAATGATGAATGAAGAACACCAAGAATCACCAGTGACATCAATTCACCCCGATGAATAGAACTGAAGAACAATGAACACCAATGGAATCCCTGTGAATAGATCCCTCCAATGATGAACATCCTCCTAGTAGGAGTTTCTTTGATTTGAATTACTTTTCATGTTCTTCATTCTAAAACAACGAACATGGATCAAACCATTAATTGGTTGATCCTCAGATCTATTGTTGTTACAGGAGTGTGCCTTTTCTTGGGGGTTTTGGTATCAAAAATAAAATTATTTGTTTTATATAACTTCAATAGCCTTCCCCAAGTTTTAAAACCTCTAATATACAGCGTGCATGCAAACACAAACAAAGGTTGATCCCCTCTGCCTTGTGCATTCTTATGAATTATTCACGGTCGAACCTACAAAATAATGATAAAGTGTTTTTAATTCCTTATCTGGGAATGTGGCACCCCATGGAGGTTGGACACAGAGACGAAATAATTAACTGACCACCAGAGTAGATTCAGTGGTATGCAGAAGGTGCGACCAGTGCTTCGGGCAAGTGGAAACATCGCTGACCACCGGCGGTGGCCCGTGGAAGAGGCTGAGGGCGGGTGGTGGTAGACAAAGGATGTTCGTGGCCAGCTCAGGCCACAACATAATAGTAGGAGCTAGCAGCGCTCGGGCCGACAACTGGCTGTGGCCGATGCGGAAACCAGACGGTGTCGGTAAAGTGGGTCGTGGTGAATGGGCTATGAATCTTCTCCTGCACACAGTCCAGCGACCCCGTGCAGGATCCCAGGTTTGGACGCAACACGTAGGAACCAGAAAACTTATGTCGTCTATGCTGGAGGGGACCATTCTTGTAAGTGGGCCGAAAATGTGTGTACAAACCAGGATGCAACACAATCCTTGCTGGATTTAGCCATCCCACTTTAATAGGCATGGCTTACAATGTAGAACCGAGATGTAGGGCGGCCCAGTTTGGGAACAACCGGCCCACCTATTGCGGGCTGGGCTGGATAAATCTTGTTCATAGGGAAACACAACGGATGGACTGCTAGTAGAACCAGTTTGAATCCAATAAGGCCCAATGGCCCTGGTGTTGTGACCAGGATAGACCAGGCTGGCCTAGACCCGAACTGGGTCAGGTCAAGTCAGTAGAACTAGGCCAGGGCATGCGGGGTCCCTAATCTTGGAAGGTCAAGACTATCCAACCATGTCTTACTAGGCCCATATGCACCCAGCCATTTTTTACTAAAACACTGGTAACATAAAAACATGGCATCTGATTGATGAACCCTTTTCGACGTTGGAACCCTTGTGATGAGGCAGTAATTTTGGATTATTATAAGGAGGTGTTAATGGAAGTTGAAATGAGATGAAAGATTGTTGAGCAGTTTCTCTGGGAATCAAGCACACTATAAGAGGGAATCTTGCAACTGACGAAGATTTTAATACTGTTGACAGGATACCCAAAGTGGATTAGCTATGATGGACTAGTGGGAAGTGTCTCTGTGTGACCCGCAAAAGCCACAGTGGGAAGATACTCTGTGGGACTCGAAAAACCCAAGGAACTCATTGGAAATGAGTACTTTTGTACAATGGCCAAAGTGGGAAGCGGTTGTGTGTGACCAGGAAGGCCCACAATGGGGATCGACTCTCTGTTACCTAGAATACCCATGATACTCATCTACGATGAGTTCCATAGAAGTTTCAGACTAGTGGGAAGCTGTTCTGTGTGACCCGACAGACCAACAGTGGGGAGAAACTCTGTATAACCTAGCATACCAATGATACTCATTAGGGATGAGTACCAAAATAGCCCAAGCTGTTCAGTGTTGAAACAGAAGGATTTTCTTTCTATAAATTAGATTATACCCACGTGATATGAATCTTTGTGTCCTCACCTTAGAGGTGTACTTATTTTACATTGTGTACTCTCCTTAGTGGTGTACATAGTGTACATAGAGTACTCTCATCAATGGTTTTACTAGTTTACATGGCATACTCTCATCTATGGTGTATATAGCATAATTACCATACTCACCTTAGTGGTGTACTTAGTGTACATGTCATACTCTCCTTAGTGGTGTACGTAGTATACATGGAATACTCTCCATAGTGGTGTATATAGGGTACTTTCCGTACTCACCCCAGTGGTTTACTTAATGTACTTAGCTTACTCTCCTGAGTGGGGTACTTAGTGTACATGGAGTACTATCCTTAGTGGTGTACTTGGTGTCCTATACGTACCATTGTATGACAGTATATTGATCATATCTCCTCTTTTTGTCATTCCCTTGTGAATCAAAAGCAACATCAATGCACCCCGATAAAGAACGTGGATTTCCTATGACGAAGTTATAGTTAGAATCCTTTCCAACAATTAGCAACGAATGCCAGTGAATCACAAGCAACATCAATGCACCCCGAAAAACATAACAGGAGAGTGATGAATGCCCACCGAATCTCGGTGTAGAGATCTCTCCAATAATGAACCTCCTCTAGGTAAGGGTTTCATTGATTTGAAATCCATTTCCTATTCTTCATTCTAAATCAATTAATGCAGAACATCCAATGAAAAGGATGATCAACGAATCACTTGTTCTTGTGGGAGGGTGCCTTTCCATGGGGTTTTTATATCATGATTAAAATTATTTGTTTGATATAACTTCAATCTCCTTCCCCATTCTTTAAAACCCCTTACGCAGAGGGTTCATGACGATACGAATAAGGCCTAAGCCCCTCCACCATATAAGTTCTTCTTTTTTCTTCATGGAAAAACCTACAAGTTAACGAAAAAGAGTTCAAGAGGCCTTATTAGGGAAGGTGGTACCCCATGGATGCAGTTGGTGTAGAAGGCATGCAGAACATACCACCAGAGCAGACCTAGTGGACCACAGAAGGTGCCACTAGTGCACTGGGCCGGCAGTGGCCCACATCAGCGGTAGTGGGTGGTTGGTGGTGCACAATTTTGGCCCACAAAGGAATGTTTCGGCTGGAAGCATTGGAGGTGGGCACTCATCCACATCGGTGGAGTGGCCCGCATCGCGGCTCTTCGTTGGCATGCTGTCCAACGATGGCCTGTGGGACCCCATGGAAGTTCAGCCATGACGTGAAGGAATCAGATGCCTTGTGGAATCTGAGCATGAGGGAAATGGTTTGTCAGGTGGGCCTGACTGAGGCACACAAATGGGGATATGGTGCGGCCTGGACTGGATTTAGTCATCCCACTGTAGCAGGCAAGGATGAAAAGGGAGAACCTGACCACTTGGTGTTCCGACCTTGGAATAATCCACATTCTTGTTGCAGGCAGGGCTGGATAAATCTGGGTCACTACGCGAACTGGTGGGTTGTACCCACGACCAAATTTGGCCAGGCCCAGTAAGGTCCAAAGGGCCTGACCTACTGGCCCAACTATACTGGGCTGAGCAAGAACCGAACTTGTTTGGGTTGGGTTGGTCGAACCTGGCAGGGGCATAAAGGGGCCCTGGGCTAGGCTGTTTGGGACGGTCTGACCAGGTCAGACTGGGTTTGGATGCAACTGACCCCGATTTACTAAAACGCCAATAACATACAAACTGGTATTCTGATTGACTAGACTTTTGTAGAATTGGATCCCTTGTTATGGGGAACTTATTTTGGAATACTATAATGAGGATTTCATTGATGTTTAAATGTGACAAATATATTGAGAATAAATTTCTTCCAAATCAAGTGCACTACATGTGGGAATCTCGTAGGTGACTATGACCTGAAGACTACTGATATGTGACCCTATGTGGATCAGCTCTATTTTTAGAGTTGGAAGCATCTCTGTGTGACCCGGAAAACCCATAGTGGGGAGTGACTCTATGTGACCTGGAAGACCCATATTACTCATTGGGAAAGATTATCTCAATATGATGGCCAATGTGGAAAGCTGATCTATGTGTTCTAATATGCCCATGGTGGGGACTGGCTCTGTGTGACCCAGCATACCCATGCTACAATTTAGGGATGAGTACGAAAGCTCTCTAGGACTGGTGGGAAGTGGCTCTGTGTGACCTGTCATGCCCACTATGGGGAGTGACTCTGTTGAACCAAGCATACCCATGGTACTCATCAGTGATGAGTACCACAATAGCCCATGGTGTTCAGTGTTGCGACAGATTTTCTTGCGTTCTATACATTATATTTTCATGATATGACTAATGATGTACCCACTTTAGTTTACATAGTTTACTTTGATTACTCTCTTTAGTGGTGAACTTTGTGTACTTCACTTACTCCCCTCAATGGTGTACTTAGTGTACATGGTGTACTCACCTCAGTGGTGTACTTGGTGTACTTGGCATACTTTCTTTAGTAGTGTACTCACTGTACTTGGTGTAATCTCCTCCATGGTGTACTTAGTGTACATGGAATACTCACCATAGTGGTGTACTTAGTGTACATGGTGTACTCTCCTTAGTGGTGTACTTAGTGTACTTGTTTCACGATGATTAGTGGTGTACTTAGTGTACTTGATGTACTCCCATTAGTGGTGTACTGACTATACATTGATCATATATTCTTTTGTTTTATTCCCCTCATGTTTCGGGATCTCTACTAAGTATTATGTTACTCACCCTTGCTATTGCCTATCATGAACATGTCATCTCTCATGCAGGTGATCAGTGCTTCGATGGAGTCCATGGATGTTCGAGACTAGGTGGCGCTCAGTGAGACAGGATAGAAGGACACTTCGACAGAGTCCATGGGGGTTCGAGACTAGGTGGTGCTCAGCAAGATGGGACCGATTGTTGTACCACTACGACTACAGGTCGATACCCTTCACAAACCCTTCAGGTAAGGTTTGAGAAGACATACATCAGAAACTATACATTCCATTGCAATTTTGGGCTTCTATTTTGGACCCTTTTACCTTTTAGTGTGTACAACACATTCATCAGTTGTCTTAGTGACATTTGTGGTTTAAATAGTGTTTACTATTCCACAGTTTGTGATGTGTGAGTGTGTACAGATTTATTGGAAATTCCTTCCCTTTATTATTATAAGCCTTTTCGGTGTAGTTTCCTACCCCTGGCCTATGGATGGCGAGCTTGGGGTTGTCAAGACATGGGCCCTGGGGGATGGGTCTTGACATACTTATTAAATATCCTTGTTTGTATTAGTAGAATATCAAATTAATTATATAAAAAGATTCATCATCCCCTCACTTCCAAATAGAGTTAAACCCATACATACATGAGATATATAAATTGAAAATCTATTAAAATTACATAAGAATATAATAAAATCCTACATTGTTGATTATGAAGTGATTATGAACCATCAAAACAATATCCCCCAAGAGTATCGAACTATGTATGTAATTAGGGCCATTTATTATGCATGGATTTTATATTGATATAATAATCAAACAACATTGTAATGGTAATTAACCATATGTTAATTTGAGATAGAGCTTGACACAAATTTTAGAGTCCGCAATGGGATTTCATTCCTAGGAAATTACTAACTCTTTACATTAAAAATAATTTAGTATGTTTCCCAATATTCAGATTTATCCCTTGGGGTTCTTATTCATTTTTGAACATTATAATAGATTATGTGGGTAGTATAATCAGATGGAATAGTGATATATCTTTAATAAAATGATAGGGAATTAATAACATTTAATAATAATAGCTTTTCACATATAAACGAATATTTACTGGAGGGGATTACAAAAAAATAGGATAATAAATGATGTGGGACCCACATATTGGTATAATAACAATTGAAGAAAAGTATACAATTATATGGAATCAATAATCTATCATTATAAATATATAAAATGGATGATAATACCATTGAATAACATGCATGGAATTATATGAAAAATAATATTAATTGACAAGAAAACGATTGAAATAGAAAGGGGGAGAGGATCACTGAGAACGCATACCTTTAAAGGTAGATTCTTAAATATTTAATAATAATTCCATAGAATTTTATAAAATTATTATAGAGACTTTATAGGTGGAAAATTAGATGACAAATATTCTCAATAATTTTTAAGTCAAGAGGGATGGATGGGTGGGTGGGTATTTATCGTAAATGAGGGTGAATTGTTTACTAATTAATAAACATAGGCCATTGAAATATAGGTTATGTAAAAGGAAAAACCATTGGATTACTCATGGTTTCAGTTAATATTTTTTTAACATTTAGGATGAGTTTTGTAATACTTTATTATTTTAGAATTAAGAAATATTATATTACATTCACCATGTTCTTATCAATTTTCTAACAATTATTCTTTTTAAATTCATAATTTCCCTATTAGAATATATAAATTCATATATTGGTTTAGAAAATTATTATAATACATTTAAAAACATTATATTAAGAAAAAATATATTTTTTGTAATTTATTCATTTATTTTAATTATTGCATCATTTTAACATTATAATTATGTCAAAATACTTACTTTAAATTCAGATTGTATTTTAACAATTTACTTAAAACTCGAATGTCATAAAAAATTATTAGAAATTGACCACTGGATAATTTCAACACGTTGATTTAAAATGTAAATCCAATTTTCTGAAATTAATTTTCCAAATATGAGAATCATCATTATTAATGAAAATTGATGTTGTTTTTAAAAATCAGTTGTTTAGTGCGAAAAATTAAAAAAAATTCTTCAAGTAAATTTAATTTTTATTATAAGTCATATGTAAATAATTATATATCTATCAATTAGTAAACATAATTTTTATTTAATTATTAATTATATTAATATCAGAATATTGTAATCACTTTATTGGAAACATTCATGTATAACTGTGGCATTATAATATATTATTCTATTATGATTAAATAATAGAATATAGATTTTTCAATAATTTTATGATGAAATATTTATTTATTATGGCTGAATCATAGGTCTTATAATAGTGGTGATTTTTATTATCATGCATCCATGGTTGATTCAACGTAATTTAGATTCATACATAGTAGACTACTAAGTGAGAGAAACCTAACAGGAGTTGGTGTGGGATATACACATGAGTGGTTTCTACTCTTGCTAACTCTTCTTCTCTATTCCCTATCCTGAGATACATACATCCTTCCATCACTAATTTTTTCCCTACCCATTTCCTTCACCCATTATTTTTTTTGTTTCACCGTAAATTTTTTTTTGTTTATTGCCAGTTATATTTTAAAATGTCTCCTCCACTGATCTTTCCACTTGAATCAGTGCATCTAACCCCATCCAAGTCATCCTGGAGGATATTCTTGGTGATTTGGGATTATCTGGTTGGAAATATTTCCAAACATCTCATTAGATATTGTTTTATATCTGTTTTATTTCTTTCCATGATTGGTATTAGTCATCTTTCACCTCATTGTTATCTTTCTTCCTGGTCTATCAAACCATAACCCATCCTTTTCTCGGTGTGATAGTTATTGAGTTGGATTGGGTCTTTGACCGCGTTATCGTGACACGTCAAATTGATTATATATTTAAGGTTGAATTATAGTCTAGGGTAAAACCTAGGTCGTCTCTCAAGGAGCGTTGGTAGGTTTAGAGTGTGTATTTTTAATAAAAATGACTAAGATAGGGGGTGGTTTTGAAAACAGTTTAAAACAATGACTTAGTTGAAATAGCTTAAAGGATGAGTGCCCAAGTGGATTTTGAGAAATATGAGATAGAGGTGTCGATGTGATTTCACTACACACATATCAATTTCATTGTTCATAGAGATTTATCTTGGTTTTAGAGTAATTCTTTGGTTGGAGTTAATTGGAATCCTGATTAATTCCTAAGCTTTTATTTCAATGCTTTAAGGACCAAACCTTGACGTAACAATCGTATTGTAAAGGTCCAGTACTTATGCATAGAATAAAAGATTCAAAAGAATATTGAAATCTCAATAAGTTGGGTATGAAAAGGATTCATGTGATGTCCAATTGGAACAACACAAGTCACGCACTCAAAACCTCACACCGATCGGTTAGAAATTAAGAGCATAACACTCGCATGTATCAAATCAAGCATTCAAATCTGAAATAAAATAAGATACATGGAATGAAATGTTTAAACACCCAAATTACGCCAATCCAATAGCTAGTTTATGCATCGGAACTCCCTTGACATGTGTGTAGCTCCCTCACAACGAACACCCAACTTTTAGCTCGACATCGGGAGGAGGAGGAAGCTCGGGTTGAACTCCTTCTTCATTGTTGATACCCCTATGAGGATAGGGGCCTCCAGAACCTCCAAGTTGATTAGGGGACTCCTATGCGACTCCAAATTGGCAGCACTTCACTCCTTGGCCGAACTTACAAATGAGGAGCCCAAGGTGCCCTTTTATAGGAAATGTGGGAAGTGGTTTTGGGCACACAGATTTCATCAATCCACTTTCATGACGCATTTCGGACTTCAGAAAGTCTTATCATGCTTTGGAGAAAATATAAAAGTTGTATCCCTACCTCGGGAATGTCTCCACCGAATGTTTGGCACCGTTTGGACAATTACAACTCAAGATATTGATAAAATACAGAACACCACATTTGAATTGGTCCAAATTCGGAGGCTTGGACAGATCAGTTCGGATGGGCCCCATACAAGCCGAATCAGGATTGGGTTCCTTCATATGAAATGTATCCTATTGAAATTTGGACAGTCCCACAACATTTCAGCCCATTTGGATGCACGGATTCTGTGTACTATTCAAAACAGTGGACAAATGTCCATGGATCCATGCAATTTTGGCCCAGTTTTCTTTCACTTCATCAAGGGCCCTCCAAATCACCTCCACCAACATTGAAATTTTCAAAACAAGTATCATTGCACTATTTAACAGTGATAAACACAAAATTATTGAATCAGACATTAATCACAATTTGATAATATTTTTATAATTTTTAATACAAAATATGTTTAGCACAGCGGTGTAAGGGTGAAAATGAAACAGTAAATCGTGGTACGATCACACCCCCACACCTAAGCATTTTCACTCCTGGGAAAAGTCATATATCCAAATACATTGATTAGTATATATATATATATACATTTCCAACATCCTGAATATTTATCATTTGAGGAAATTTTATTTATCGATGCACGAATCACACCAAGGAGTTCATCCTAGTGAAAATAGAAAAAGATGTCTCATAAATCATATCATAGAGAAATTCAAAAAGATTCATGATACCCAATTGAGAAAGGAATTCATAAGTAAATCATGACACTAACTCTCCATGTGTGTTTGTGGAAACCATTCCATGCTATTCTTTCCACTTTCTATCCAATAAATATATGTTATTTTAACATTTTTCAGCTTAAATGATTTGTCACCGAACCTGTCCTATATCCTTTGCAATCATATTTCAAGACCCACTCATTTAAGCATTCCCAGAAGTCAAACCATAAGCTCCTGACCTAGATATCCCCATATGTTGCACATTTCATCACTCCCCCCATTTATTATTTTTTTTAAGTTGCAATTGGAACAAATCTCACACTCATCTCTCAACCCTTGTTTGATCTCCTCACGACACTAATTGCAATAGTTATAACAAGATCAAAGGTTGAGGAGGAGAGGTTTTTGACCTGCCCAAGACACAAAAAAATTATTTTTTGAGGGCGTACAACAATTGTACATTGGGTACACACGCATAGGTCAATCTGGTATAGTAATGAAACAGATCGGATAAGGAATGAACATATGGAAATATCATTTAAAGCTGAAAAAATATTATCCCAACATATATTTACCTTATATTAAGTAAGAAATAATCACACTTTGTGGTTTGGTGAGAAACGTTTTGTAGGTATTAGTGACACAGTTTTAACAAAAACTACTCACACAATGGGCATCAATCATCTCAAAGGGTTCACATAGATACGACCATTTATATCATTGACAGAAAACGAATTCACTAAAAATCACTCCCTGATGTTAAATTCACACAAATATTCTTTTTAGCCTTCGTTATGGTATTTTTACTTTCCCCACTCTATGGTCGCCACATCATGGAATTTCGAAATTGTTGGGAAAAAATGAAAATACCATAAACAAGGCAAAAAAGAAAAAAAAATGGAGAAAACGATGAAAATTCCTAACTAACCCAGGAACGTATCCACCCCCCCCCCCCCACACCTAGAGTATGCAGTGTCCTCACTGTAGTAAGAGAGAATGTGGGAAGGAAAGATAAAACCTGGTTGATGTCATTCCTAGTTTGCTTCTTGAACTTGGAGTTCCTCCATTGGGGACTCCGGAATGGCTTCATGGAAGTGCTTCAACCGCTGCCCATTGACAGTGACGGTTTTCTTGGTGTCTTCATTTTAAACCTGGACAACACCAAATGGAGAGACATTAGTTACAATATAAGGTCCAAACCAATGGGAACGAAGCTTAACAGGGTGCAACTTCAGCCTTGCATTGTATAGGAGGACCTTCTGCCCGATGTGGAACTGACGATGAAGGATAAGACGGTCGTGGTCAACCTTGGTTCTCTTCTTATAAATTCGGGAGGTCTCATATGAATCTCTTCTCATTTCCTCCAACTCCTGAATCTAAAAATTCCTCTGAATACCTACACCAGAAAGATTAGAATTGCATTGTTTAATATCCCAGTAGACCCGGTGCTCTACCTCAACAGGGAGGTGACAACTCTTCCCAAAAACTAGCCGATATGGTGACATGCCAATCGGAGTTTTGAATGCAGTATGGTAAGCCCATAATGATTCATCGAGTCTAAGACTCCAATCATTTCTATTTGGCTGAACCATTTTCTCAAGAACCTGTTTTACCTCTCTATTTGATACTTCGGCTTGACCATTTGTTTGTGGGTGATAAGCAGTAGACACTCGATTCCCAACCCCATACCTGCACAAAAGAGATTCCATTGTGCGGTTGCAGAAATGAGAACCCTGATCACTGATGATAAACCTATGTAATCCAAACCTACAGAATATTTGGGTTCTCAAAACTTCCACAACTGTCTTGGAATCATCTGTCCTCGTGGCTCGTGCCTCTACCCACTTTGAAACATAATCCACTGCCAGAAGAATGTAAAGGTTCAAAAATGAATTGGGGAATGGTCCCATAAAGTCAATGCCCCAAACTTCAAAAATGTCATGGAAGAGTAAGGGTTTTTGGGTCATCTCATTTCTTTTAGAGACATTCCCTATTCTTTGACAGCGAGGACAAGATTTACAAAATTCATGGGCATCCCTAAACAATGTGGGCCAAAAGAGACCAGAATCTAAGACCTTGCGAGCAGTCCGTTGGGGACCAAAGTGGCCCCCACAAGCAAGTGTGTGGCAGAACCTTAGGACAGACTGAAACTCACTATCGAGAGCACAACGCCTAATAACATGATCACTACATGTGCGCCAGAGGTAGGGGTCATCCCAAATGTACCAACGAGACTCATGTTTTAGACATTCGGCCTGGTTTTTGGTGAAATCATCAGGAATGCAAGACGCTACCAAATAATTTACAATTTCAGCATACCAAGGAATAACATCTTGCACTCGGTACAATTTCTCATCAGGAAACAATTCATTTATGGGAATACAGGGGGATGAGTCAATGTCCGAGGATGGGAGATTCCTACTGATATGGTCAGCAACCACATTCTCTGCTCTTTTTTTATCCCTAATTTCTAGATCAAATTCCTTAAGGAGGAGCATCCAGCGAATGAGAGGTGGTTTGGCTTCCGGTTTCTTAAGGAGATATCGGAGGGATGCATGGTCTTAGAACATAATGACTTTGGACCCTAAAAGGTATGACGTGAATTTATCCAAGGCAAACACAATGGCAAGAAATTCTTTTTCAGTTGTGCTGTAGTTTTCTTGGGCAGGGTCCAAAGTACGTGAGGCATAGGCAATGAAATGTGGAGCTCGATCGACCCTTTATGACAAGACTCCCCCAACTGCATAGTTAGAGGTGTCACACATGAGCTCAAATGGTAAATCCCACCGAGGTTGTTGGATTACCGGGGGTGACGTGAGACTCCATTTTAACTTATTGAATGCTTCCTTACATTTTTTTATCAAAATCAAATTCTTTTTCTTTTTGGAGTAATCGGGAGAGGGGGAGTGTAATTTTACTAAAGTCATGAATGAAACGACAATAAAATCTAGCATGACCCAGGAAAGACCTCACATCCCGAACATTTTTAGCGAATGTTAGGGAGGAAATGATATCTACTTTTGATTTGTCTACTTGGATACCTTACGCATAAATGACATGTCCCAAGACTATGCCTTGTCGCACCATGAAATGGCTTTTCTCATAATTTAATACGAGACTCTTTTCAATATAGCGACGTAGGACAGAAGCAAGACGACTCAAACATTCATCAAAAGAGGATCCATAAATAGTAAAATCATCCATAAAAACCTCCATGAAATTCTCCAGGTAATCCAAAAAAATACTAACCATACATCGTTGGAAAGTACCTGGAGCATTGCAAAGACCAAATGGAATCCTTCTATAAGCAAATGCACCAAAGGGGCAAGTAAAGGATGTCTTTTCTTGATCCTCAGGGGCAATATGGATCTGAAAGTATCCAGAATACCCATCAAGGAAACAGTAATGAGACTTCCCTGCTAGCCTCTCTAGCATCTGGTCAATGAATGGCAATGGGAAATGGTCCTTCCTAGTGTGTTGGTTTAGTCGGCGATAGTCTATATAGACAGGTCAACTATTCTGCACACGAGTTGGAACCAATTCATTGTTTTCATTTTTAACTACAGTAAGGCCAGTTTTTATAGGAACTACTTGAACAGGACTGACCCATTGGCTGTCAGAGATAGGGTAAATGATTCCAGCAGCCAACAATTTTGTTACTTGTTTTTTAACAACATCAAGTAGGTTTGGGTTTAGTCTACGTTGTGACTGCCTCACTGGTTTAGCCTCATCATTTAATAAAATATGATGTGTACAAATTGATGGGCTAATGCCAGGAATGTCAGAAAGTGTCCATCCCAAAGCTTGTTTATACTCCCTCAAAAGATCAAGCAGTCGAAATTCATGCGTAGGAGGGAGTGAACTAGCAATGATGATGGGAAACTTGTTTCCATTCTCAAGATATAAGTATTTGAAATCTTGAGACAGTTGTTTCAGTTCCAATTCTGGGGGATTTTGGATTGACGGAAGTGTGTGTGAAAGTGAGAAGTCACCGATCTCATCTAACTGCTCAATGGTAACATCCTCAGATGAGGAATGAGCTTTTACAAGCTTAGAAGTATCATCGATGGTCATGTGATCCTCTGTGTTCAAGAAATCATCAATTAACAAACATGCATGACATTTCTCTAGACCGCTACAACAATCAATACATGATTCATTACCTAACATTTCAGTCAATGAAGAAAACTCAGAATGGGGATCAGGTGAATGAAAATAAGTTGTTTCAGGGGAAGGGAGAACATCTATTGAATTGACAGAGATAGAGGAGTGTTCTTCTAAGGGGTGCTTCATGGCATCAAGGATATTGAAGTGGACAATATTACCACCAAAATCCATAGATAATGTACCATTATGGATATTAATTATGGTTTTGGCGGTTTTCAAGAATGGTATCCCCAATATAATTGGGTCATGTCCATTCATCCTATCATCTTCCATTTTAAGCATGTAAAAAGCAGCACAAAAAATTAAATTTTGCACCCTCACAAGAACATCATCTAGCACACCAGAGGGGTGTGATGTACTCCGATTTTCTAGCTGAACGACAATACCAGTGGGCTTCAGTTCACCGACCTACAAAGAAGAGTATATGGAGTGAGGCATCACATTAATAGAAGCACCCAAATCAAGCATAGCATTGGAGAAAGAATACTTCCCAATGGTGCATGGAATCGAGAATGTTCCAGGATCGTTGCACTTGGTAGGAAGTGATGGTTGTATCAATGCTGAAACGTTCCTCCCTAGGCTCACCTTCTCATCACCTCTATGTCACCTTATATGGGTACACATCTCCTTCAGAAACTTGGCATATCTCGAAATTTTCTTGACGGCATCAATCAATGGAATGTTAACCTGCATTTTTTTGAAAGTCTCCAAGATTTTTTTATCAAGTTCAGTTTCATTTTTTTCCTTGGTTGGGTGGCTCTTTGGAGAAATGGAAGAGGAATGGTTGGGATAGGTGGCTCATCAACAGCCACAGTCTTTCCTTTGGAAGGGCTTCTCTCAGGAAAAGGGTTTTATTCTCTTGGACCATTTTCAACAGTTGGGATGGTGGTTCCTTTGGATGGGAGGACTCTAATGGAGGGGTCATTTGGCTTTTGAGTTGTGTCCAACTCCTAAGGGTGATGGCACTAACATTTCCTTTATCCCTAGGGTTTACTACTGGTTGAGATGGTAGTTTACCCGACCCCTGACTTTGGATTTCCCCCACCGAGTTGGCAAGTTGGCCTATTTGGGTCTTTAGGTCTTGTATGGCTGCTTGGGTGGTTTGTTGGAATTGGATATTATTGGCATCCATTTTCTTCATCATATCTTCTAGGCTAGGCTCGGTTTTTGGAGGGGGTGGTTGGAATGGCCTTTGGGGTGGTTGAGGATTTCTGGGTGGTGGTGGATGACTACTCTGACCTTGTTAGTTCCATTACTGTTGAGGTTGGTTTGAATACCCCCCTTTCCTATAGGCTTGGTTTTCCTTCCAACCTTGGTTGGATGGATAGTATGGTTCTTGCCTAAAGGGTTGGTTAAAGGGGCGTCCTGGAAATATTTCCTCACAACTTTCAGAAGATTCTCTCAATTGGGGGCATTGGTCAGAATAGTGGGTGTCAGAATAGCAGATTCCACAATGGATGGGAGGAGGAGATTGGAATTTCCCTTGGGAAAGAGCATGTTGTCGTAGAAGGGTACTCACCTCTTCAATCTTTGTGTCCACCTTCTTCTCAAATTCAGTAATTTGCACCTCATGGACACCTCGAATGGGAACACTGGACCGTGTACCGAATTGTTGAGTGTTCTGTGCCATGTTCTCAATGAGGGTTCTTGCAGTGATTGGGGTTTTATCCACTAATGCACCACCTGTAGCAGCATCAATCATATTTTGATCAATAGGAATCAAACCTTCATAGAAATATTGAATTAAAAGTTGATCACTTATTTGGTGGCGTGGGAAACATTAACATAGCCTTTTAAATCTATCCCAATATTCATGAAGTGTTTCCCCTTGAGATTGTCTTATACCACATATTTCTTTCCTTATAGTTTCAGTTCGAGAGGTTGGGAAGTATTTTTCAAGAAAAAGGCACTCCATGTGCACCCAGCCTCTTATTGGTGAATTAACATAGTACAACCAATCTTTCGCAGTGTCTTCTAATGAAAATGGGAATTCCCTAAGCTTCACTTGTTCTTCATCCACATTAGCAGGTCTTAATGTTGAACACACAGTATAAAATTCTTTTAAATTCTTATGTGGATCTTCTCCAGGCAGTCCATGAAATCTTGGTAATAAATGAATTAAACCAGATTTTAGTTCAAAATTGGGTGCCTCGCCTTGTAATTGAATGTAAGTGGGTTGGATATAAACATCAAATGAGGTTTGTTCTTTTAGTGTTCTATTATTTTCAGCCATTTTATACAGGTTATGTTCAATTTTAGCTTTGGTTTCAGAAGAAGAAGAAGGATCAAGAAGAATTTTAAGATTTGATGTCTCCTCCTTCAAAGTGTGGTCTTGTGTGTCTCGGTTTCGTTGATGTAGGATCCTCTCCGGGTCGGGTTCGAAAGTTTGTAGTTCTCCCGGAGTAGAACGCATAAAACAAAGAACATTCAAAATAAATAAATTAGAACACAAAAACAAATGCAAACGTAGAAGATAAAACAAACAAATATTCAAAAAAATTACAAAAAATTTATCAAAAACACGCACAAAAAACCAAAGCGCTCCCCGGAAACGGCGCCAAAATTTGACTGCGTTATCATGAAACATCAAATTGATTATATTTTTAAGGTTGATTTATAGTCTAGGGTAAACCCTAGGTTGTCTCTCAAGGAGCGTTGGTAGGTTTAGAGTGTGTATTTTTAATAAAAATGACTAAGAGAAGGGGTGGTTTTGAAAACAGATTAAAACAATGACTTAGTTGAAATAGCTTAAAGGATTAGTGCCCAAGTGGATTTTGAGAAATATGAGATAGAAGTGTCGATGTGATTTCACTACACACATATCAAGTTCATTGTTCATAGAGATTCATCTTGGTTTTAGAGTAATTCTTTGGTTGGAGTTAATTGGAATCCCGATTAATTCCTAAGATTTTATTTCAATGCTTTAAGGACCAAATCTTGACGTAACAATCGTATTTTCAAGGTCCAGTACTTATGCATAGAATAAGATCTTCCAAAGAATATTGAAATCTCAATAAGGTGCATATGAAAAGGATTCTTGTGATGTCCAATCGGAACAACAGAAGTCACACACTCAAAACCTCACACCGATCAGTTAGAAATTAAAAGCATAACACTTGCATGTATCAAATAAAACATTCAAATCTGAAATAACATAAGATACATGGAATGAAATGTTTAAACACCCAATTTACTCCAAACCAGTAGCTATTTTATGCATCAGAACTCCCTTGCCATGTGTGTAGCTCCCTCACAAAGAACACCCAACCTTTAGCTCGACATCGGGAGGAGGAGGAAGCTCGGGTTGAACTCCTTCTTCATTGTTGACACCCCTATGAGGATAGGGGCCTCCAAAACATCCAATATGATTAGGGGAATTCTATGGGACTCCGAATTGGCATCACTTCACTCCTTGGAAGAACTTACAAATGAGGAGCCCAAGGTTCCCTTTTATAGGAAATGTGGGAGGTGGTTTTGGGCACACAGATTTCATCAATCCACTTTCACGACGCGTTTCAGCCTTCAGACAGTCTTATCTCTCTTTGGAGAAAATAGAAAATTTGTAGCCCTATCTCTTGTCTATCTCCACAGAATGTCTGACATAGTTTGGACAATTACAGCTCACGATATTGATAAAATACAGAACACCGCATTTGACTTGGTCCAAATTCGGTGGCTTGGACAGATCAGTTCGGATGGGCCCCATAAAACCCGAATCAGGATTGGGTTCCTTCATAGAAAATGTATCCTATTGAATTTTGGACAGGACCACAAAAATTTCAGCCCATTTGGATGCACGGAGATTGGGTACTATTCAAAACAATGGACAGATGTCCATGGATCCATTCAATTTTGGCCCAGTTTTCTTTCACTTCATCAAGGGCCCTCCAAATCACCTCCACCTACATTGTAATTTTCAAAACAGGAATCATTGCCCTATTTAACAGTGATAAAAACAAAATTATTGAATCAAAAATGAATCAAAATTTGATAATATTTTTATAATTTTTAATACAAAATATGGTTAGCACAGTAGTGTAAGGGTGAAAATGAAACAGTGAATCGTGGTACGATCAGTTTTATTGGGGGGGGGGGTCTCAACATATGACCTTGTTTTTATTTCATGGATTCAACAATATCTTTTTTCCTGGAGATCATAAATCCTATGTGGTCATTGATTAGAAATGTTGTTTTTAATTGGGTGGTTCAGTTTAGATATATCTAGTTATTTTATAAAGAAGGTTGATTAAGGCTTTGTATAACATTACAATAGTGGGTAATGGTGGTTTCTTCAATCAGTGTTCCAATATTTTATGATCAATTTGTAGATTTTAGTTTATTTTCTTTATCTAGGATGTGTTTATCTATATGTTTGCGGTGATGGCTATTTTTTAAGGAAGTTTATATGATATCCCATATGGGTAATACACATTATTTAATGATTTATTTCATAAATATACACTTACTAAAAACCCAAAATGATAATGTGGCATAGTGTTATTGGGTAATTAGGTACATATTATAAAAAATTAATATATAAATATAAAGATGTAATCAAAAACTCTATAACATGCCATCAAATTTCCTTCATATTCTAAAAATGATCAAGATAACAAGGAGATGTGCATAAAAAATGGGTGATATATAAATCCAAATAAGGGTATAATAAATGTTTGAGATTATGAAATTAATGAATTTGAGTTAATATTCAGATCAAGGAAGCATAAGATGGCTGATAATCATAAAATTTAACATGAAATCATGATAAAAGATGATAACAGAAAAGATACTTGGGATGTGGAAACAATGTCAAATATGAAATCTGAAAAATATGTCACGAATAACCTAAAAGACATCACAAGTGTTCCCAGGATAACCTCACATTCACCATAAATTGTATATTATGATATAAAAACATTACCCATTGCATTGGAGGTACATATAATTCTGGGCCCACCTCTCACATTCATATAATGTACATGCATCAGTGTTCATCATAGATCATACAACATAAGGATATCATTCATCACTTTTAATCCCATGATTATGGATTATGGATTAAAAATATTAATTGAAAAAATAAATAAATGATATGTACTATGATGAACTATCCCAATTCGACCACGAACTGACCCCCCTATCTGATCAGTGGCAAGTCCTAAAGGGTGTTCCCGATCCTCGTAGGCTACAAACTAGTTCCGGGTATCAACAGAGTAAAAAGAGTGATCATATTTTCCAAAAAAAAAAAAAAATTGAATAGTGGAAATTTAATAGAAAATCACAATATATAAATAACATCAAAACTGAACAAATTTATATAAAGCATTAAAATTACAACAAACTATATAGTAAAACCCAAAATGGATCACGACAATAGAACACCTTAATGTGACCCCACAGGTCACTCTTCAGTACCAGAACCAATCATAACTCATGGCAATGTAATTTAATATGGGACCCTCACTACAAGAGAAAAACAAGAAGAAACTATACATGTGACTATTAAATCATAGTAGGCTTGCTCGAATAATCTATTCCCATTACACTTCAATTAAAATGAATGAAACACAAAAATCAAGTTTGTAATTCATCTTATGAAGTAATATTTTTCATGAATTTTTTATTTTAAAATAAATCACAATCCATTTCCCTTTTTACCATTTAAAACCACACTTTATATTAATTAAAACCATATTAATTTAAACGAGGAAGGGTTCATTCTGTTTATAAAAGAGGGAAGAGTATGCAAAAAAATCCAAAACATTTTCCCCAAACACTAGAAATAATTTATCATCTTAGGCATAATGCAACAATACCCAAGAAGTAATAATAACAAACATTTGAAAATCTCAATCAAAATAAACATACAAGAGTAACCAACCCATAATGTATGATAATCATTAACTGTAAGAAAATAATTACCAATAGACATGGGTGAACCTATGAGATCGTGAAAAATCCAAAACATACTAATACATGATACCCATTCCTAGAAAGATGCTTCAAATGATTAAATAAAAAATTCCCCAAATACTTCTGGCCACACTAACTCAGGACATACAAAGGGGAAAATCTCATAAAAATAAACCCAATATATCCACCTACTATGGGAAACCACTTAGTTCGTAATCTACCCAGTGTAGCAATCACTCTTATAATATTATATTGTAATGACAGGTTCTCATGTATCATTTATAGTGGGGGTGATCCAAAATATTCCAACTGATCATTCAATCACATGTATATGTATAATTACAATTCAATCATATTTATCACCTCAAGCCACCCAATGGATCTATCTCATTCCATGGAACAAATAGATATCCAAGGAGTCTGTATTGTGGATCCCCAATTATTTTAATAGATCAAAATTATTCCATTTTTAGTAAATCCGATCAATTAAATTGAAACAGGGCATGAGAATCACCCAATGGAGGTTTTGAAACTAAACAGTTTGATTAATTTCACAAAACATCAAAATGGGCCTTTAAGCATTCTCCACAAAACCATCACATTAAAATAACCAAGTAAATTTTCATAAAAATGGGGAAACACATTTTTTACATTTCACATCATTTTAGAAAACAATACTTTCATAGTACCCTCATTTCAATTTTATGACAAAACTATTTTTATCAAAATTCTAAATGGGCCACTAATTGAAAACACATGCCAAACCAAATTTTAAAACCAATACACATTATTTTCAAATACAAAACCCATTTTCAACTCATTACAGGAACCTCAAATAATCAATTAAAATACCATAAATACATTTACATTGTGAAATTATACTTTAATCATCACAAGATACTTGTGGAAGCCAACCTGAAATTTTTTCAAACACTTGGTGTGCACCTTTATAATAAGAATTTTCTAATTTTTAAAGAATAATGTGTAAAAAATTACATTACACACTAAATTTTTTTCCAATGATCAAAAAACAATATTTAAGAAGTAATTGAAGAGAAAAAATAATTAAATAAACCATTTTTAAATTAAAAATGTAGGTTCACAAAATCCTACCTCAAATCGATGACACATTAATGACACAGACCCGAAAACACACCACTAGGGTTCCAAGAGGAAAGATATGTAATGTGGAACCCTAAAAGAAAAACAACCAATTTTTCATATCCCTAGGTATGAAAATAATCCAAACATGGTGTTTGGAAAAAATCCATCAAGGTATCATTAAAGCATTTTTGAGGTGATTGTGTTTGTTGACAAAGTGGGCCTCTGTGTTGTGTTTGTTGAGAAAGAAACCCATGATGTACAAATTTTTTTTAAAAGAGGATTTCACGGTGGCATGTCAATTTCAAGGTATGTGGATAATGAGACATTTTTGATTCAAGAACATCAACAAATGAATGGTCGATCTGGAGGCGGTTTAAAAAGAGAAGATACAATGTGGCACTGTTTTCCAGTGTTTGCCAAATTTTTGGACCTCAAAATCGACAAATGGAGAAAAGTTTTTTTTCCAAAGGGACTTGCATACTGGTGTCTTAAAGGCATGGAAAATTTCATGCCATTTTATTTTCATGATCAGAACATCAAAATATGGCAATGAAAACAGGGGCGCCTAAGTTTTGGGTTTGGTCGCGCAAGTGACCAGGGCAATATAGACTAGGGCATATGAACTTGCGCGCTGAGAGAAGACTTGCCCGCCGGCGATCAGGATGTCCAAATTCATATAAATAGAGGTGATACCCTCCTCATTCTGTGTATGGTTCAACACTTCGAGAAAATCAGATCTCCCATCGTGCAGTTGTTGTGGTCGCGCTAGTGTTGGTGTGGTCACGCAAGTATAAAGATATTCAGATGTTGCGTGCCAGTTGATAGTTTCATGCCCAAAGTTGTTTTTGTGAGAATGGGTTTGAGTCACACAAGTTTAGAGTTGAAGAATGGGGTGTCACACACATGTTTTGGTGACACTTGAGCACCATGATTTGAAAAAGCGCAACAGTTGATAGTTGCATGCCAAAATTGGTTTGGGCGTGAAAGGGTGTGAATAGGCCAATATTGGAGTTGAAGAAGCTAGTGTCGCCCAAGTGGTTGAGGTGAACTTGTGCGCCAGATTAGAGAAGAACACCAGGTATGGTTGAAGCATTCCAGTCTTTTTAGGGGAGAATGAAAGAGAGAATATTTCCCAATACCTTCGGTGCATAGTGAGATTCATCTACGGGTGAATGTTGGACATCAAATGAGAATCTACATACAATAGAGGATTATCCATTAGTTATAATGAAGAGACCTATAGGTCTATAAACAATGAGTGTATCCTTTCCAGAGTAGTGAGCAAAGGAACAGAAAAAAGGTGATCCTCTCCACCGGTAGTGAGTCAGAGAGAGAGAAATATGGAGTGGCCTTTGGGAAAGCAGTGAGGTGACGCTAAACTTTGTAAAGGCAGTGATCCTAGGAATAGAAGTGATCTATCCCGAACATTGTAAACAGCAGTGCACTTTTAGTGGATTTGGTACATCAGCACATCACCGTTGTATGATCCTAGGATGTAGCCTAGTGAGGGTGAACCCATTAAAAATCATTGTGTCTTGTGCATGCTTTAGTTTTAGTTTATACTTTGCTGCAAGAAAGAGAGAGAAGATAGTATTTCTTAATAGTGGGCCAAGATCAATAGGGGAAGTTGTTTCAATCTGTCAAACCCTAATTCAACACCTTCTCAGGGTATCTTACCTAGTGGACCTAACACATGGCCTCTAGTTTTAGATTAGAAAGGGAATATGGATGAAGAAAAACTAGAAATAGAGGGGAGAACTAACCATTCAAACCGAGTGAAGATTCACCAAGAAACCACCTCTAAATAACCTTATAGGATCTTGGAGGGGCCATAATGATCCATGGTATGTATCTATGATTGGAGAGTTAAATTGGGGTGTCCAAGGGAAGAATAAAATATTAATAATAAGTATAAAATCCCAAAACACAAGTTTCTAAGTGAGTTACATAGTTAATTCGTGCGGTTTAACAATCCATGTGTAAACTGTACATTTAGGCAATGTGTAGTGATTCACGGGCTAGACAAATAGTCTGTATTGTTATTTAAATCATTTAAGAAACGTTTGACCCCCTACACACATACCTTTATGATTATAATAAATGTGCGCCTTAACCGTGTGACATAGTAAAAGTATATAAAAGTCACAATTCTCACCCAAAACCTCATTTACCTCAAGGGGTAAACCATCCAATAAATATAAAACATAATACAAGGCCAATATAAGTGTTAAAAACCCATTTTCCAAGAAACCACCTCCTTATACCTATCATTTTAACCAAGAATACGTTCAAACCCCTCAAAAAACCTCCAATAAATAAAATTTATATCTGGGACACCGAGAAATGAATAGAAAACCATAAGCCAAAATGTACACTTGAACAAAGGATGAAAACCAAAATCAATGTGTGGAAATTATCCCCACCATAATACATTCCTCCTATAAAAAACTTAAAAATTTTCCACTTGATTTATCAATGATTAAGGGTTCCTAAAACCCCAGATCCAACCGCTCGATCTAAAAACATCCAAATAAAGTCAAAAAGAACTTATTCTTATTCCTTGAAACTGACCAAGAATTTGAATTACGTCCCAATAATAAAAAGGAAATCAGGCCAACAACCATCACACCGTTAATTTGAGTTATACCATTTAGTGCACTCTAAAAATTACAATGATTACCCAATCTAAAGAGGAATGGAAAAAATCAAAAAAAAATCCACTTCAATCGTACTGACATCAAAACCAAACCAAAACAGATCACCAATAAGGTGATTTTTTAGTTAGACTCCCTTACATTTGAAGATACCAAGTACTTATTTCTCATTGAATCATTTTCAACAATCCCCATGGTGGATCTCTACCCCAATAAGAACTAATGAGATTAAACAAACATGAAAACTTCCCCAAACGAACAAACCACCCCCCACAAGGGGGGGGATGGAAGTGATCCAAGGATTGGAACAATAAAACCACCACAAAATAACTACCCATGACTCATCACCTATGTATGGAAGAAAACCAAACCCACAACTTAATTACATGGGCAACCCATGCATGGACACATATCATAAAATTTTATCCAAGAAGACACAATCATAGAGATTTCATGAGGGATAAGTCCATCAAACCCTTTCTAACAAGGTGGAATTTTCATTGAAATGTAGACCAAAATAGAAACACATAAACCAACTCACCCCAATGCTGGAGTCATGATCATATCCAAACTCTCCACACCCCTAGGAATCATGATTACATTAAAGCTTCACTCTGAGGCCATCAGATGGATCCCTCATGCCTGAATCATCCACTACCTAGTAGACAAGAGATGCTAATCCCTAATCATAACTACTTCTGTTCAGTCCACAATAATCCACATGATACTGCATGAAAAAACATAATATCAAGACACACCAAGAAAATATCTTGCTCAACGACACACCAATACCCAAATAGGAACTTGAAAGATGAACATACCATTATTTCTCACTCTGATCGTGGAATAGGATGAATAAAGAACCTGAACAAACACAAAATACACCATCAAGAAAAATTTCTAGAACATATATAATTACTACAATAGGATTTCACTTTATGTCAATCCCAAACAGTGTTCTACTATAGAAAATGGGTTAGGGTATCCTTCATATTGATGGATTTAACTTTTGAAACACCAGAACAAAATAATTACGTTGATCAACTAGAAATATTTATAATGGGGAACCACCCATATCCACACCACTAACATTTGTCAAATCTCATTCGGGGGTAAAACATTGGGCAATAAGAAAACCAAGAGATCTATAAAAACCAACTCATAAACAAAAACTGACATCGAATAAACATCGATCGCCGGATGGGAAACATGAAAAAACATCCCAAAATCATTTCTATAAATATAAAAAACATCACATAAAAACCAAAACACCAACCATAATTTAAACTAAAATCACATCATAATTAAGACATCCTAAATAATGGGGAAAAACCATACAACTACCATTTTTTCAAAACATCACAACTTTCCTCATAAAAACATTTTCTATGAAAAAAACTAAGTGGGTTTAGAACATTTAAATGATATTCCATGGATACTCAAACACGTACATTCCATTCCAACTTAGGCATCCATAACCCCATGAAAATTCAAGAACATTCCAACAAAATTCCACATATATCTATGCATGTGAGCATCCATGGAACCATCAAAGGTAAAAACAAACATTCAAATTTTTCAATTCATCAATTGTTTTCAAAATACCACCAACCATCATGTAAAAACAATTTTAACAAACCAAATATCACTCAAACTCATAATTTATTTAAAATAAATCTCATGGATTCCTTCTAAAATGCCCATTTTAATACAATTTACACAATGCTTTTTTTACAGTAAATCATAGTTCCCATTTCATCAATATCATACAATTAATAACCCATACCATTACATTTATAACAACTTAAAAAAACATAATCTTTAAAAAAAATTCCATAAATCCCATGTTTTGATTATAAAATTTCAATCCCGTTAAATCATTTCCATTTTACCCCAAGAGGTCATTTTATAAAAATTCATTTTTCGAAAGTCTTCCACTAGGTTAATTTTGATAATCCTTTTTACCACCTTCCAAAATCGATCCACTACCACTAAAACCCTATTTTCACAATTTAAATACAATGGTTTCTATAAAAAGTTCATAATCAAAGAAGACTCAATGAAACTCACAAGTAAAACTTTTGTCAGTAGGTGACTTATCCATATGGTTGGAAGCCATATCCCAAACACACCACCATTAGAGATAGCCTTCAAAATACAATGGTCTCGGCTTCGCATAGATTTCTAGCTCTTGCAATTTCATGGATACCATTATCCAAAATACCATTTCATATCCCAAGAACCAAACAAACCATAAGAACCAAAAATACTAACCAAAACCAGACATCCCATGGAAACCGAAGGATCATAATGAAAATGGGTTCATGATGTACTTCATGTTCCATCCTAATGATTCCTTAAATTCCTATTGTCTAATATACCTTGACATATCAAAATAACAGAGTGAGATCCCAAAAAATAGGTCCCATAAATAGCAAACCTATTCTGATACCATTTCTTTATTAACAAACTCGGGTTTTCCCCATACTGGTCACCCGAGTAGATCAGTGGCGATGCCCGAAGGTCATTTCTGATCTCCATATGCTGGAAACTATTGTCAGGTATCAACAGAGTAAATAAAGTGAATTATTTCTACCACAAATAAACAAAAAAATGAATAGAGTAAATGAAATAGAACATCCCAATATATAAATAATATTAAAAATAAACATATTTATTAAATAATGAAAAATAAAAAAAACAATATAATAAAACCGTAAATGTAACATGACAACACAACAACACCTTATACCCCTATGGGTCACTCTCTAATACGAAAACCAAACATCACTCACGCTGATATAATCAATGATGGTATCTACATCACATTCTAAAAACAAGAAAAAAATATAGGTGTGTTTATATAAACATAGTAGGCTAGACCGTATAATCTACTACCAATGTAGATCCTTTAAAATGAAAGAAACATCAACCCCGAGTTTGAAGTATAGTATACAAAGTAATCATTTTTGTGTATTTTCAATTTTAAACTAAATCACGAACCCTTCCCATTTTACCATTAAAAACACACATTATTTCCAAAATACGAACCATATACATTTAAAATAGGAATGAGAAATTTCATGTACAAAATTATGAAGAGTATAAAAAAGAATTTCGACAAAATTTTCCATAAACACTTGAAAACATTTTTATCACATCAGGCTTAATGCCACACTACTCAAGAAGTATGCAAAAAATCATATGACAAGGACAACATAAATAAACATACAAGACTAACCAGTCAAAAATGTGTTCCAATATATTAAAATAAGTAACTAAGTACTAATTGAAATGGGTGATCCTAGAAGGTCATGAAAAAAAAATACATGTGACCAATCCCATGAAGCATGCCTCACATGAAGAAATCTGAAACACCGTAAATATTCCTAGCCACCCCAACTCAGAACAGATTGAGGGGAAAATCCCATAGTGGTAACCCTAATATATCCACCTGCTATAGTCCACCAGCTTGTGTGTAATCTAGCCAATGCAACAACCATTCTATGAAAAGTATCTTACAAATACAGGTTCTTATTTCTTGTATATAATGTGATCCAACTAATTCCAAACACGCATCCAATCACATGTATATGTATAATAACAATTCAATAATATGTATCACCCGTAACCACCCAATAGATCTATCTCATTCCATAGAACAAATAAATCTCAAGAGGAGTATGTATTAAGGCTCTCCAATTATCTTAATGGATCACAAGGATTTCACAGTGAGGTAATCCCAACAACTAAACATAAAAAAGTCTTGAGAATCACCCACTAAAGTTTTTTTATAGAAAACACTTTCATCATTTTCACAAAGGTTCCAAATGGTCCTTTATGAATTATTCACAAAAACATTACTTCTAAAGAAAAAATTACATTTCCTATAAATGGGGAAACTACATTTTTCTATTTCATAATCATTTATAAAACAATACCATTAATGTACTCCCATTTCAATTTTATAACATAACCATATTTATCAAAATTCCAAATGGGACACTAATTGAAAACACATGACAAACCATATTTGAAAACTAGAACACTTTATTTTTAAATCGAAACCCCCTTGGAAACCCACTCGAGGAACCCCAAATAATTGTTAAAAATATCTTAAAATCATTTACATTTCAAAATTATTCTTTAAACATCAAAAGATACATGTGAAATATAATGATACATTTTATCGAACACTTGGTGTGCACCATTATAATAAGAATATTCCATTTTTTAATAAACAATGTAGAGACGATTACTTTTTACACAAAAACTATTCTCCAATGATTAAACAAAAATATCTAACTTGTAAAGGAGGAGAAAAAAATGAAACATACTATTCACAAATTAATAAGGAAAGTTCACGGGAAACCTACGTCAAATCAATGGCGCATCAATGATGCACACCTGAAAACGCACCAATACGTTTTCAAGAGACAATATATATCATTTGGAACCCTAAACAAAAAAACCCTCAATTTTTCACAATCCTATGTACCAAAATCATCCAATTATGTTCACTGTGGTTAGAGGAGAAAAAGAAAATTGTCAAAAATCAAAGGAGAAAGAGAGGGGATCACTGACCATTCAAACTGGGTGAAGATTCACCAAGGAACCACCTCAAAATCACCTTGGAGGATCCTGATGGAGCCAAAATACACAATGAGATGATTCTATGTCTAGGGAGTTTGACTGGAGTGCCTAAGGGAAGAAACACTAATAAAAAAGAAAGATTAAAGCCCAAATTACCCTTTCACTTGTGGGTTACCCAATTTACTGGCATGGTATAAAAAACCATGTGAAAACCATGTAATTATCCATTGTACAGTTCTGCACCATCTTCACACTTAGGCTTCATGGATAGTTAAACTATGTGAAAACCATGCAAACCCCTACACACTTACCTGCATGATTATACTACCTGTCTGCCTTAACTGTTCGACCAAGAAAAAGTCCCCAAAAATCACACTTTTTGCCCCAATACTCATATAACTCAAGGGGAGAAACTATCCAACAAACACAACCCATAAAAATTTTCATTATTAGTGTTAAAAACTCAATTTACAATCCACATCCTCATCATACCGTTCACGCTATCCAATAATAGGTCCAAACCCCACCAAAAACCTCTAAAAAATAAATTTTAAATTTAGACAACTCGAAACTCGGGAGAAAAACCCACAAAAAGGTAATCTAGAATAAAGGATGAAAAGAAAAATAGGGGTGTGATAGGTATATCATGATGAATACCCTTAAGTGGAAATGGGATGGTTATTCACTACAGAAATTTTTGGCATGGAAAATCACAGGATAATTTCATTATTATAACAGAGGTTCATAAGGATTCATGAAATGGTTTAATGAGAGTGAAAGGGTTATATAATAAATTATTCATAGAAATAAAATTAATAGTTATTTGTAAGAACATATCACAACATGGAAATCTGTAAATCAAATGGCATCTCATAATGAATGTTCTTGAATGAACAAGAGGATGGGATCCATAACCTTGATAGGGGGCTTTTAAAAGCATGGGAATAGATTATTAAGAGCTTGGGAACACATTTTGAGGGATATAGATAGGTAATGTTTTATTAAATTTATGCTCCAAGTGTTTTTAGTGAAATTAAATATATTTTTGGGGTTTATTTATAGAAAAAGAGAGGATAAAGCATTATTAATTTCTAAACATAGGTTTTGGAATCTATATAATAAATTAATCCAAACCAAAAATAATAAAATGGTTTTTTCCATTGTTTCTTCGAAATATTCGTGGATTTCATTATTTATAATTTCTATGAAATGAACACCTAAAATAATAGCCTTGGTAATTTGGAAACGAGTTGTTTTTATAAATAGTTTATTTTAAAACCGTAAAATATAATATTGGTTTTGGAGGATTCATTAAGGGTTTATAAAATTAATTAAATAACATAAAAATCTCAGTATTTTATATTTTAAACATAATTTTCATCATGGATACACTTTTTTGTATTTATTACATCAATATTTGGATTTTATTATTTTATAATACATACCGTATAATTATACTATATGGAATGTTTAGCAAAAAATCTGAATATCTCCTAAAATTATGAAAAAATATATTGGATAATTTATATATTACATTTCCCAAAATAATTTTTATTTTATGTAAAAATAATTTATAAATATATTAATTTACAATTTTAAATCAAATGTAGTCATTTATTGAAAAATAGTGCTTTTTTATGATAAGATGTCTTTGGCCCTTTTAACCATTACATTTGACTTTGTAAAATTATATTTTAATTAAAAGTTAATTAATAATATTTAATAAAAATATTTTATAAAAATATAATTTATTTGAAAAATTATTTAATTCTATCAAAATGTGTGTCATGATTGAAACTATACATTTCCTAAAAAATCAGTTTAATGTTTCATTGTATCAATATCTAATTTTCATCAAAAATTATTATTTAACATATATAAAGTAATAAAATTTAAATATAATAATTATTTTATTAAAAATAAAAACATAAAAATTCATACTATTAGAATCCAGTTACATAAATCTTTATTACACAAACAAATTCCATAAGGGTAAGGTGTGCGACAGTGATATTTTGTTGGTGTGGTTTAGGGAAGATGGTTTTGGTCATGATCATGATAAGATTGAACTTCTCCAAAAAACTATTTCTCATGTGAATTAGTAGTTGAATATCAGATTGGTATTAGTCAAGGGAAAATCCAAATGATGTTATCTCCATTAGAAGCTCTGAAAAATGTGATTCATAGTGTAAATTCCACCTGTTTGAGGCCATCATATTTTTGTCAATTAGATTTTTCATATTCTTATATATATAAAAAATATAGAATCACTATAGAATTGATATATTAAAAATGGTTATAATGTTTAGCAAACTTTTATATCCAAAATGATATAACATAAAATGGTTTAAAAACCAAATTAGTGAATATATTTTCTATAATTTGGTTTCTTAATAAAGAATGTACTAATTTAAAACGAAATTTAATTTATAAATGTTTAGTTCATTACATTGTAACCCCATTAATATATTTCACACTTGAAATTTTTTTTGTTCTCTAAAAATGATGATGGTATATATGTTTTATCACCTCTTCTGGTTCCTAAGTCACATCCTAAAGCTTTTGGTTCCTCCATACCACTTTTACTTAGTGATTTTTCTTATTTTGTAGAAGATTTTCTCTATGATATAAGATCCTAAACCGTACCTCCTCATATGAAATAAAATTATCTAATATTATAACCTTGGGATACATAATATATAAGGGGTTTGGTATGTACCTCTTCAAGAGTGATACATGGAACAAATCAGGTACTGATGAAAGATTATCTGAGAGTTCTAGTCAATAGGAATCTGTTCCAATGAATACAAAGATCATGATGTCCTAGAAGAATCATGAACTAGGCATTCCCTTATTCCCAAACCTCATGAATTTTTCCACGATGATATATGAAGGAACATTTTATCTCTGATCATAAACATTAGGTCTCTTTGATGATTGGATTCATAGAATTTATATCGACGTTGTGAAAATTCCATATGAAGTTGAATACTTTGAACCATTTCTAGAATATCTTAGATTACATTAGGTCTCAAAATCTTTTTCTTTATAGATTATTCCAATCATGTTGGAATCCAACACATACTCCAGGAAAATCCAAATAATGTGATATTTTAATGCTAGAGTGAAAACTTTTGTTACATGAGAAATCCAATAGGAGAATGATTTGATCTCAACACCACTAGAAATCCATTAAATGTGATATCATCACATACTATAGAGCTTTAATGGTTATTTCATACTAAATATCCATTTATTGGTTATAAGAAATATTGAATCATGGATTGGTATCCATTTATTGTTGGAGGATTATCTAAAACCTTGAGTTAAACCTCATATCTTGATCAGATAAAATATAGAGTGGAGAACCATGCAGTCTGACCACTAACATTATGTATATCATTGTGATTTGGTCAATAGAGAAGTATTCCTTGATAGTAATGAAATGTGTTGACTTGGTAATGTGTTCAAATAGACCTAGATAGTGATATCTACTATAGGTTTCCTAGAAAGTCCTAGGAAAAACTATGTGGATATATTATTCTATTTTTATATTGGTATATAAAACGGTTCCATCATACCCATAGACTTTTATTTTTCATCTTGGAGTTTTTGGAATATCAAACAAGGTGATTGAAATTTTACAATATCCCTCGTTATGTTCTCTTATCAGAGTGTTTTCTTCAAATCACGATACATATTTGTTATGATTGGATGAATATAGAAGGATGAGATATCAACATAATTTATAAGTTCCATTATTAGTTCTATTTTTAATGGGACAAATATCTGAGTTCCAAACCTTTAAACACTATATTTTGTAAAGATAAACATCATAATATTCAATACTATTTTCTGTAGCACCTCATCATCTATCTGATCCTCCTTGATCCTCTCAATAATATATAGTTGATAAGTCATTTTATAAAGGTGGCATGAAGATCGTTTTATTATCTCCATGTTCATCCTCTATATATCTAAGTATATTGGATCCTTTCAATTCTCATCTTGGATAGGGTTGCAAGATCTTTTTTACTCAGAACATGTACAAATTTTTTTCTTCATAGGATGGTAATATATTGAACAATCATAATCCTTGATTAGATATAACCACCTACATTGGACCATATTTATCTCTTTTTGTGTGAATATATACTTGATACTTTTATGATCCATATATATTTCACACTTCTCCCAATATAGGTATATTCAATGAATCTTTAGTGTAATGATAACAACAGACAATTCAAAATCTTGTGATGGGTTGTTCTGCTCATGGATATGGAATTGGTGGGAGGTAGAGGAAATCATATATTCATCCTTCAATAGAACAGAACCCAATACTTTTTTAGACTCATCATTACAGATCACAAATAATTCCCCATTAGTAGGTAATGTGAGTACTTGTGTGGAGATTAGAATCTTATTAAACTCATTAAATATCACATCATGTTCATCATTCCATAAAATCTTTACCACATCCATGTTTTCTTAGTTAGTGGGATTGAAAATCATGAGAAGTTTCTCAAAACATGTATGATAATGCACAGTTAATCTATTAAAACTACCTCTCTCTATCACAGATGTTGTTCTAGTATATTAACCAATTGAATCTATTTTCCAAGGATCCATAGATATTCTCTTTTTGGTTGAAAACATGCCATGATAATGTTATATAACCCCATTAGATGATTGATTGAGAAATAAAAATCTAGTTTAGGGGGAATATTTGGCTATTTTTTAAGAAACGTATTCTCTCACAATGGTCATTTAATAATATATGATCTTTTCCTTTGTCTTAGTCATAATATCTTCATAAAATTTTTTATAAGAAATAATATCCATGCTTGAGATGATAATTACAAAGGAGATTCATCCTTTTCATTGGAATTGTATAGAATCATGGGGTGATTAATGATATAGATGGTGACTTCCTTCTCCCTGAAATTTTTGTTGGATCTATACAAGGAAACCCAATTCATACATAAGACAAAGTTGAATTTCACTAAAGTATAATAAGGTCTTTTTATATTTTCAGTCAAAAAAATTTGTTATGGGGGAGTTATGTACTTGGGATGCAATAATTTACCCTTTTTTCTCTTTTATAGATATTTATAATTTCATATTGTTTTTGGTGTGTTCAAATAGTATTACTAATTATGCGTTATATGAAAGAATGCATATAACAAGAATAAAATTGTATGTTTAATATCCATGAATGAATTGTCACGACTCGTCCCTCGGGGCCCATGTTGTGACTACACAAAGACTGCCTTAAATAGGCAAGGGTCTGGTGACTAGCATCAGAAGGAATACCCCTAAAACGGGAAGGAATTTCCTTTTTAACCTTTACACCCACACAATCCAAGTTCACAAAAATAATGAACCACTATGTAAACTACTATAGTAAATGTCTAATGAAAGTAAAGGGGTTGGAATACAATCCCAACTAAAAAGTAAAAGTACAACTGAAAAATACAAACACTATTGAAAAGTGAAAAACATCTCATGGATCATCCACCTAGTATCCTACCTGAAGGTTTGGTACAACTCATGATCAGTATTCCATGTGTCACGTCACGCCAAAAATTCAACCTCTGTGTACCGTCCAGTCCTGGCACCCTCATCCTCGATCAATGATGTCGGTAGTCTTTACAAGAAAAAACAAGGTGTGGTTGTAGCCCTTGCTGGGGTGAGTATAATGATACTCAGTAGGGACCTCGAGACCCCTATAGGTCATCCAGTGTCCCTAAAAGGAAATACCACAAAGCAAGACCTCAATATAACAACACAAAGCAATATACATCCACTCTAATTGGGTTTATTCCCATAGATTTACCTAAGTTATCAAGACATACTCATCTCAAAAATGAAGTATGATTTCCAAAAATGTAACACCATGAATGTAGAAGTACAACACAGGTAACACCACGATGATAGATGTAAGACACATTTAACACCACGAATACAACACCCCAAAGGTAGAAGTACCACACAGGTAACTCCATGAAGACAACAACACAAAGGTAGAAGTACCCCACAGGTTGTACCACGATGATATAAGTACATAATAGGTAACACCACAAAGATAAAACCACGAAGGTAAAATAATCAACTCACAATATGTCATAACTTATGTATATATGTACATATTATTAGTCGTAAGATATATCATCTTATTCTATTAAGAAGAACTACGGCTGACCCACACAGGATCGGTAGGTAATGACCCTTGCTGACCCACACGAGATCTGGCCCTCAGAAGATCGGTATGCACTGATCCACAGAGGATCACTGGGCACTGACCCACATAGGATCTGATAGATGTTGAACCACATATTATCAATAGATGATAACCCACTTAGGATCGATGTTCTCTCTTCACGTTACAACTAGCTAGAGTATTCCTTGTACTAGGTGTGCTCGATCTCTGTAGAATCTACCCCATGAGATATTGGTCATACCATGACCACTGATAAGATCCACAATTGAGTAACACAAATGACCTCCATTCCCTAAGGGTTCCAACATGAAAGACGGTGCATCAATCAGATTACTGGTCTGTGAGTTATAAGTGTTTTAGTTCTGAGGGCCCGGTTGGATTCGGGTCCAATCCAACCCAGCCATACCCCAACAGTCTCCAAAACATGTGTGGAGTATAAAAAAGGAATTTCTCACTCAAAGGTTCTAAGATCCATAGATGGTTTATAAAACGGACTCCCGGTTCACATGTTATGGATCTTTAAGTAGAACTGGGCCTTGTTGGGTCCGAGTATGGTCTGACCCAGTCGTATCTACTCAGCTTTACCCGGACTTGGCTGAACAGACTCAGCTAGTTTGGGATATGGTATGGACTAACCAAAAAGAGTTCGGGCCATTGGTCTTGCACGACGCGCTCGGTGGGGTTCGCTCGAGCTGGCACGGGAGGGGAGAAGTCCCCCATTCTGAACATGAAGCGGCAACGCCTAAGGGCATTGCTAGGTCATCATGGTATCCACTGCAGGTCCTGTCACCTTATCATCGGAGCCATGGACCCTTTGGAGGCACGCTGGATGCACCACCCTACCCTTCCCCGGCCGACTATTGTGCCGACTTCCTCCTATAAGAACAGTGGATGAAGAGCCACAACCAGTTCCTCTGGCGACGCTGGTGCGCTGCATCCTCCCTCGCGGCCAACCGGTGTTGGCCACTCCCTTGGTCCCTACTGGCACCGGTCTCCAGTACCGCACTGCCAGCGACCTTCCATGGGACACCTGGTTAGTTTCGATGGCCTTTCATTCCTTTTGAAGGAATTTGTGAACTTCATGGGACATCATCGTCCCTTCTAGCCCATTAAAATTGGGTTTCATAAATCTAAAAGATTCACCCACAAAGAATGCAAAAACAATTCCAACAATGGCGACGGGTCCATGCCTTGTTCATTTGGAAAACACCATCTACGTTATCTTGATAGAAATAGTGTATAATTCAAAAATAATTTGGAATTATTACTATATAAATCCATACCTATTGGATGATGGAGGACGCTCGCAATTAGGAAAGTGTCGATGTTCATCTTTCTTATAACATGCTTCCAACGACGCCACTCATACGTCGTCCTTTAGTTCATGGTTCGGTGTCATCTGTCACCTCCTGCTAAAACTAGCTCTGTCCACTAAGGGATTGGTGTCTCGACACATTTTCATCACTTTTTTGCATGGTGAAGCAATGACGATACCTCTTCCCATGCTCCATATAAATATAAGAGGGGGAGGGTGTCTAACGCTCGTGGGATTTATGAGGGGTCATTAATGAGGAACCTTTCTTCATTCCTAATTACATTGTTAATTAGGATTGTAGGGTCATGCATTTTAAAGGCATGAAACATCACTGGTCCCACAGTGCTTCTTGTCTATTGGAGTAGAAGAAAGAAATAAATAAAATAACAATGTTATTTTATTTATTCTTTTAAAAAGTCCCAAAATCTATCTTTTTCTCTTGTCCTACTGCGGTCGATGTGAAGCCTGTCTTAACAGAATCATAGCGCTATGGATTCAATGGTTCCCTCTTATTTTTAATCTGAGAACTAGTTCAAATGTATTAATATTCCATGCACATGTTTACTGAACATACCTAAAAAAAGTTCAGAAATTCATTCTATGCACACTGGGACTCGGAATCAAGAACTATTAATTTTCGAAGACTCATAATAATTCCATATAATTAAAAAACATTACTTTTAAAATCCGTGTCTTTAAAATCTCCCCACCTTAGGGCTTTACATCTCCAAAAGCCACAACATAGAATAAGGAAACAAATGGGGGTACTGATCATGATTCTGAGCCTCCCGCTTCCGCATGCTCTAATGGAGGTTCCCGTGCTGCCAGCGAATTCGCACCAGAGGTATCAACCACCCACTAAGGACTCACTTCATTCAATGTACAATATCTATGGGATCCTCCATCAATGTCAGCACATCATCAATGTATAGCTCGACGTGTTCAATTATGTGAGATGGGTTATGCACATATCTCCTCAGCTGGGATATGTGGAAGACGTCGTTCACCCTCTCCTACTACGGTATAATTTCTATGTGGAATGAAACCTCACCTATCCTCTGAAGTATCAAAAATGGCCTAATTAACCTCAGTTATAATAGGATTCCTAATCCAAATCTCCATAAACCTTGTCGATGTGAGAATCATACAAAGACATGTTTTCCCTCTTTGAACTCCAAAAGTCTCTACCTCCTGTCCGCATAAGAATTATGTTTTCTCTATGCAGTATCCATCAACTCCTGGATGATCTACACCATCTTAATGGTATACTGTTCCAACTTTGGTCACATTTGTGATGACTCCCCTAGGTTTGTCAATTCAAGATCTGATCTGCAAGGTCGACCATATGGGGCCTCGAATGGTGCCATACCGATGGTGGAGTGATAGCTGTTGTTGTATAAAAAATCCTCTAAGGGGAAATGATCCTCCCAACTGCAGCCAAAATCTAGGATGCATGCATTAAGATTGTCTTCTAGTGTCTAAATGGTCCGCTCTGTCTAACCAACCATATGAGGATGAAAGGAAGTGCTAAATTTTATATGAGTCCCAATGCCTCTTGTAAACCCCCACACAACCGGTATATGAAACGCGCATCATAGCCAAATAAATTCATTGATGGAACCCCATGAATTCTCACAATCTCCTTTTTGTAGTGGAATCCCATGAACTTTATTGATCCAAGATCTCAGATCGGTAGGAAGTGGGATGACATGGTGAGGTGGTCAACGATCACCCAGATGGAATCACGTCCTCGGGACATATGTGGAAGCCCTTTCAAAATTTCCAAGGACATTCCATCCTAATTCCACTCTGGCACCTCTAGTGGTTGTGCTAAGCATACTGCAACCCAATTCTTGTCCTTCACTTGCTGAAAATTGAGGCATTGTGAAACAAACTCTCCCACTACCTTCATTATTCTTGTCCACCAGTGCTGATGTGGGAGGTCTTGGTACATCATTTCCACACCTGGATATACCACCAGAGGGGATTTATGGAACTCTCTTAATACCTATTCTTGTAGCAACACCAATACAAGGGTACATCCTCTGAAGTGGATGACATGCTCCCCACATTCCGAAAATCCATCAGGTGCCTCTCCTAAGGATATTTGAGCACGTAGAGCCTCATAGTCAATGTATCCAAGCTGTGCCTCCCAGACTCACTAAAGGAGTGGGGGAGTAACTATCACAGAATAGAGGTATGATGCCCCATCACTATCCATGAAGGATATTGGCAACGTGGCTAGCTGCTATGTCGCATCACTCAACAACTGCAGACCAGACCTATTACTGAGGGCATCTGCTACCACATTCCCCTTCCCAAGAGTATAGAATATCTAAAAGTCATAGTCCTGGAGTAACTCTAGCCATTTTCATAGTCTCAAGATTAGGTCCTTTGGGGAGAAGATATTCCTGAACTCTTGTGATCAGAGTAGATTGTAAAACATTCATCCATCAACTAATGTCACCACATCTTCAAGGCAGAGACCACCACTGCTCACTCCAAGTCATGGGTAGAATACTTCTGCTCATGTTGTCTTAGTTGTCAGGAACCATATTGGATCACTACTTTCTCCTACATCCAGACACATCCATGTCCGGTCCCTAATGAATCATTATAGACTTCATACCCAACTCACTCTTTTGGTAGCCTCAAGATGGTGGCACTCGTCATTATCTACCTCAACTCCTGAAAGCCTAGCTGCCATCTCTCTATTCATACGAAGGGTTTTCCCTTCTTCTTCAATGCTCATAAGGTTGTTAAAACTCTTGAATCTTTAGGAATGATTATCTGGTAGTATCCATCCAATACAATAAAACACCGCATGTTTTTCTCACTCATTGGTGGCTCCCAAGCAAGCACAACCTCAATGTTCTCTAGATCCACTACAATTCCAACCTCTGAGATAAGGTGTCCTAGAAAGTTGACCTCTAATATAAAAAATTGGTACATCGAGAGATTACCATAATGTTGGTGCTCTCAAAGTGTATCAAGAACTATCTTAAGATAATAGGCATGCTCCTCCTTCATCGCTGAGTATATCAAGATGTCATCGATGAAGACAACCACAAATCACTCAAGGTATGGCTGAAAGATCCTATTCATGATTCCCATAAAAACTGTTTTGGCATTAGTCATGCCAAACAAAATAACCAATAAATAATAATGGCCATACCAATATATAAAGGTCATCTTCTACAATCATCATCTCATACCCTGAGCTAATAATAGCCAGATCTGAGGTCTATCATCGAAAACCAACGAGCTCACTTCAGATGATCGAAAAGATCATCAATACTCAGAAATGGATACTTTTTATTCATGGTCACCTAGTTCAAGTGGTGATATTCAACACAGAGTCTCAAACTCCCATCATCCATCTTGGGGAACAAAAATTAGGATGCCCATCGAGAAACGCTAGGCCTTATGAACCTCTTCCTCTATAAGTCCATCAACTATACCTGTAACTCACAAAGCTCTATGAGAGCCGTATGATATGTTGGAATAGATATCGGTGCCCTCCTAGGGTATAGGGCGTTGTAAAATTCTACCTCTATGTGTGGAGGTAGTCCAATAACATTATCAAGAAAGACAACAACTTACTTGTCCACCACTACAGGATATCATGAACTCTCAAAATCAACTTCCCCAAGGATAAGGCTTGAAAACTAATGTGTGATCGCCTGCACCCTCTTCAGTGTAGGTACATATTGTACTACAAAGTTTCCATTATCACCAGTGAAGGAAAAATGGGTCCCATTCTCACAGACACACAACACATTGCACCTAATACATTCAATATGAACATGAACTTTGGGTAACCAGTCCATACCCAAGAGGACGTCGTATGGTTTCAATATTGCTACTAGAAGATCCCAGCTGAAGCTCTCACCTCCTAGAGTAAAATAAAACTATCAGCACCAGTGTGTAATCATCAAATCCTCTCCAGTATGAGTTTTTAGCCATAATGGTTGAGCCAACGACTCCCCCAGAATCTTCGATCTCCAAAAAAGTACTGTGGAAATAAAAAGTGACTACCACCTATGTCTATAAGTATTGTAGTTAAGGATGAGTAGACACAGATCATAACTATAATCATCTCTGAGGCACCGTGATCATAGGCCTCAACTGCTTGGAGATGCTATTGTCCCTATCTACCTACTACATGTGGCCAGGGTGGACCACCTGGTGGTGGTACCGGTAGATCCTTGAATCGCCGCCCACTGCCTGCTACATAGCCAAGTCCTTTTCTATGTCTACCTGATAATTGCAGATCTCCTCGATCAAATCTATTCCTCTACCTTGGTGGTCCCTCAACCATCGTTTGGTCATATTTATGGTGGGTTGGGTAGTGGCGATCCATGTGAACTTTCCGGCCACACACGTAGCACTGTCTTCTCTAAATCTGTTATCCTCTTTCCCCTGAGCCCCACACCACTAACCGAGTATCTTGAGGTTGTCCACCAGAAGGTATGGCTGTCTTGGGCCCTCGAATCATTCCCTTACTGCCTGATGTAGATTAATCTACAACTTAACATCTAGTAGTGGCTCTCATTGTTGGTGCTTTCTCATATAGGAAGCTCTCCACCAAAAGTTCTCACTCTAACAACCCATCCTACATCTAAATGTTGACCGATATGATCAATGTTTTTATCTGTCATCAGAGACACTGATCAATGAATCAGACCATAAAGAAGGTTTCCCAAACAATATCAGTGGAATAGTGGGAGTGATCAGTAAACCTCCCCGAGTACTGCGCCCTAGTCTTGTTGCCCTTCTATAAGTGCAGCAGCTGATGTATATGCACTGAGCATATGTCATTGGGAGGAAATCTACATGAAGAGGCCCTCGAAGTCCACCTAGATGTGTCTCACCTCATTGTGTATCTGGAGCATGAAGCTCTACCATCTCCCAGATTCTCCCTAAAAATGACTGGTAGCTGGGATCACAATCAGATCAGTTGGTGTCCAAAATAAGTTGAACATTCTAGCCACAACATCAAGCCAGTCCTCAGCTGCCTTCGAATCCATATCGCTTCAGAACCTTGGAGGCATCTACATCTGGAAGACATACAACATGATCAGTCATCATGCATAATCTACTAGTGGGGTATGTTGAAACTGCTTCCCTATGGGTAGTGGTGCTGACAGTACACCACCTTAAGGTGCTAACACCGTCAGAGGGCCCTGAACCAAGGCCTCATCACTCGGCGGGCCATCATCTCAAACTCTCTTGGGAATCCTGGATGGATTTCTACATGATGGTATCTTGAATGAAGACAGGTTACACACAATCAATAAGTTATACCTGGTGAGCTGACTCGAAGATATCACAAGAAAACCCTTTTAAAAACACATGCAATCAGTGTTTCGTGCACTGAGTCGAAAATCAGAATTCGGGGTCCTGGTGTATGTATACATCAGTGGCCACCCCAACACTAGATTCCCCAAACTGAGAACCACACCCAAAAAACATAACACTATTTCCACAAAGAAAAGATCAGAGTCCTTGTTCTTCGGTTGAACTGAATCCTCTGATACCACTTTGTTAGGGATAATCCCTCGAGGCCTTGGTCATGACTATCCCAAGCCCGCCATCCATAGGCCATGGGATGACAACTAGAACCTGAAAGGAGTATCCCCAAAATGGGAAGGCGATGAATTTTTAAACCATACAAAAACATAGTCCATGAACACCACATGAAGTAACCACGATGTAAACTATAGTAGTAATAGTGTGCTGAAGTAAAAGGGCTAGAATACAAGACCAAATGAAAAGTATAATTACAACTAAAAAGTAAAAATATAATTGAAGATTGAATAACAGCTCCTGGATCATTCACCGAGGATCCTACCTGAAGGGTAGGGATAGATCATGATCAGTAGTCCCGACGTCACATCACGCCAAATAGTCCACCTCTATGTACCATCGAGTTGTGTCCCCCTCATCCTCAATCAATGTTGTCCCTCATCTGCACAAGGAACAACAAGGTACGGCCATATGCCATGCAGGGGTGAGTATAACGTGACTCAGTAGGGACCCTGAGACCCGTGTAGGACTCCCAGAGTTTCACAAATGAAATACCACAAATAAATACCTCAATCTCAAATAACGAGTCAATATACATCAACTCTACTTAAGTATATACCCATACATCTACCTATGTTATCATGGCATACTCATCTCATACATGAGGGAAGAAATACAACAATGTTGACACCATGAAGTTACAAGTACCACACATGTAACATCACAAAGATAGAATCACAACACTGGTAACACCATGAAGAAAACACCACGAAGGTAGAAGTACCACACAAGTAACAACAGGAAGACAACACCATGAAGGAAAGAGTACCACATAGGTAACACCATGATTCTAGAATTACCACATATGTAACACCACGAAGATCAAAATAAGAATGTAAAAAACTTAGCTAACAATCAGGTATAACTTAGGTATAAAATTACTAATGATTAGTCTTAAGCTAGATCATATTATTCTATTAAGAAGAACAACCACTGACCCACATATGACCGTTAAGTAATAACCCCCACTAACCCACACAAGATGTGACCCACACATGATCGGTATGTGATAACCCGCACAAGATCACTGAGCACTGACTCACATAGAATCTCCTAGATACTGACCCATATAGGATTAACATATGGTGACCCACATAGGATTGATGTTCTTTCTTCACCATATAGAATGTCATAGGATTCCTCACACTCAGTGTGCTAGAGCTCCGTAGAATCTAACCCTTGCGATATCGTTCGTACCGCAACCATTACTATGCTCTAAAAAGAATTATCCCAAAGTGCATCCTTGTCATAATTGTTCCAATGTGGCAGATAATGCATCAATCAGATGCCTGGTCTGTGAGTTATAAGTGTTTTGGTTCTGAGGGACCGATTGGATTTGGATTTGATCCAAATCTGTCATACTCCAACTATCTCCAAAACTCAATTAGAGTATACCTAATGTAACATCTTTCTTGATGGGTCTCAATTCCGCAATCGATTCATCAAACTGATGCCCGGTTCTCTTGTTATGTCCCTTTAAGTGGAACTAGGCCTGGTTGGGTCCGAGTCCGATCTAACCCGGTCAGACCGACCCGGTCCAGGTCCGACCTAGCTGGGATGGGTTGTGGTCTGGCCCGACCTGCAAGAGGGTGGCCCCGGCCCACAAGGGTGCGGATCGGCCAGTAATGGGGCAGTTAGACCAATAAGGGGGAGGCCCACTGGGAGAGGTCTGATCGAGCTGGAATGGGAGTGGAGTGCCCCCCCCCCAATTTAGAACATAATGCGATAGCACCTAAGGGAACTACCAGGTCACCGCAGGACCCACTGTGGGTCTCGAAGCTACAACATCATAGTTTCGGCTCTTCTGGAGGTGTGATGGTTGCACCACCCTCCCCTTCCATGGCCAGAAAGGGTGCTAGGCACCTCCTCTGACTGCCGCAGCTGACAAGCCGTGTCCGGTTCCTCCACCGAAGCAGGTACGTCACTTCCTCCCTCACATCCTGCCGGTGTCGGCTTCTTCCTTGTTCCCCATCGATGTCGGTCTCCAAAACAGCTGCGCCTATGGCATTCTGTGGGTCACTGGGTGGGATCAGTTGGCACGTCATTACTTCTGAATGAATCATTGAACTTCTCAAGACAACACTGTCACTTCTATCCCCTTAATGTTGGGTTTCTTCCATCCCAAATATTCTCCTGTGAAGAATGCACAAAAATTCCAACAAGGGCGGACGGTCCGAGCCGTTTACATTTGGCATGCGCTCTCCACATTAGCGTGATATCAAGAGGGTAGGATTCAACAATCACTTGAGATTATAAAAAAATAAATCACTAAACCAAGAAAGATGGAGGACACCCATGATTGATGAAGTGTTAATGTTCATCTTTCTCATAAGAATCTTCCAATGACGCCACTCGTACGCCGTCCTTCAATTCATGATTATGTGTCACCCGTCACCCCCACTAGAACTAGCTTCATCCCCCAAGGGTTTGGAATCTCGAAACTTTGTCAGCAGTTTGTTTCTTGGTGATGCAGTGTCGATACCTCTCCCCACGCTCCATATAAATAAGAGAGGGGGAGGGTGTCCATTGCTCGTGGGATATAGGGGGGTTAATTAATTAGTAACCTTCTCCATTTCCGAAAATGTTGTTGCTTAGGATTTCAATAGTCACTCCTTTATTGGTTGGTCACATCATTGGTCAAACATTGTCGCTTTTCCATTAGAGGAGAATAAGGAAATAAATCAAATAACAATGATAAATAATTTATTCTTTTAAAAAGTCCCAAAATCTAACTTTTTCCTTAATCCTACTTTGGTATAATTGAAGCCTCCCATAAGCAAATCAAGGTTTCGTGGATTCAATGGAATCCTCATATTTTTTATTAGAGTACCCGTTCGAATTTTAGAAAATGTCACTCACGCGTTTACTGAACATTCCTGAAAATGTTCAGAAATTTATTCTGGGCACACCGGGCTTCAGAATCACACATCATCAATTTTTTCAGACTCGTCATAATTCTATATAATTAAATAATTTACATGGAAAATCATGGTCTTTACATGAATAACCAGCATAACTATGACCACATTGTTTTTAGGATCCACCTCTGGAGTTTTGATGGAATAATATTTCCCTTTTTCTCTAGGCCTTAGAGTTTGTTTCTATCTATTGTATTTAAATACCCTTATATTAGTGTATTGTTTCACATAGTGTTCTTATTCGTTATAGTTGAAACATTATAAAATTGTTAAGGGTTGACTGGAGAATTATTCTTTTCCATCACAATAGTGGGTTTCTCTTATTGGAAATTTTTAGTCAGGTACCCATCCATCTTGTACCCAAAAAAAAATTCCATTCCCTTTTGTAGTGATTTCCAAGTTGTTTCGTCCCATTCTTTCACAAGTGGGATGTTGGAATTTTTTCCACTGTGAGACTTTTTCATCCTTCCACTAGAATTAGAATCCATTCTATAATTCTTATCTCTACAATATTGAGAACCTTGAGATTCTATAATCTCAATTTTTACATTAAGGGAACACCAGACAAATATCTCATGAATTTTAAATTTCTAAATTGCCAATACTATTCATTGACTTTTTCTATCTCACAAAAGAAGTTTTCAACATTTATTTTATGATAAATTAAAACATATGAGGTTCATTATTAACCTTTTGTAATGTATTAATTTTATGACAAGATGTACTTTCCATGCTTTTTCTTGAGGGGAAGGAAATCCCACTCTATTTTATGTCAAATAGTAAAAGGAAAATATTTAATGAGAAAAAAATGTTGGAATTATTTGTACTCCATCAATGTAATCTCTTAAACACGCTTTATATTTTTGATCAAATTTTACCACTTATCATCTCCTCCCATCATATAATAAATAGCCAGTATGACCTTCTCATTCTAATAGAATTTACTGACATGGAATATCATTTCAATGGAGTTATCCCATTGTTCGATGATTAAAGTATCAATATATCTATTGAAATTTGGATTCCATTTTATCATAAATGTGTTTATTATAATTTTCTCTTTGTTACAAGGATGTTTATTTGACCCCTGATTCAGGTTTTTATTCAAAACGCGAGTTAATTGCGAAAATTGTTATAATGATGTTCATGATACTTGTTCCCATTAGGTTGGGAATCTCATTTGGTTAGTCAACACATTGATCATCGAACTAGTTATTGACTCAATTACACAAATTTATAGCCATTGAATAAAATAAAGAAAAAAATTAGTATAGAAATTCTATAAACAATTTAAACCATAAATGTTAAACAATGAACATTAAAGGGATCATTCATTAATGTCATATGTTCCTTAACATATGAATTTATATGTTTTAGTACAAGTTATTCAATATTAATTTCCAAATATAATGTATTCTGTTAATTTTCTCCTTAATAATGGTTTATAATGAGATTTTGAATTAACCAATTCATATCCTCCATATTATTCCACCTATGTGTGAATCACGACCTCTTTTTCATGCACCATGTGATGATCGAGTCCAGATCAATGCATCCTTTAAGAGGTTATTACCCCTAGTTAAAACTATACCTGTGACATATACACCATTGGTATTTAGTTGGGGATGTATTTTCATGAAAAGAATTTAATCTTAACATAATAAAAAATTTGGTATGATTTCATATGACTAGTTTTATACCAAAGGCTTTCATTAATGTTTTCTAATCAAAATACCAAAAGAAATTAAACTTTTCCCTAAACAAAGATCACAACCCATGTCTTTTATATAAAGTTTTCATGTTTAATATCCTTAAAATAAAAATAGTACAAGATAATATTATCATAAGGTCTATATTCGTATGATAAATAGGTACATAGCATAAAAACATGAAATATAAATACAATGATGTAATCTAAAACTCTATAACATGCCCTAAATAATCTGGAACTCGTAAAACTACACGGTATAACCTAGGTACTTGTATAAGAAATGGTTGACCTATAACGAATAGTTAGGTAATAATCAAACAATGACATTATAATTGTAATTTTTTTTTTGTAAATAGGGATATCAAAGTAACAAAAGAGTGGTGAGAATAATTAACTTTATCATCGAAGAATGCTAAAATCAAATAACATAATGGTAACATGGGAATGAGGAAACAATATAAAACATGACATCATATGAATAATTCAAGGGAAAATATAATGGCATAATATTTTAGATAATATTTATCTTATAATATTTTAATTTATTGGATGTCTTTAATTACACATGTCAATGAATTTAAACGAATCATAATACACTCTTACAATATTATTATTTAATTTGATACTAATAACCAAGATGTTAATTGAAAAGGTAGGAATATGATTTAATAATTTATGAAATATATATAAAATTCTAACTAAATATAAATGTGATGATAAATTCTTAATAAACAATCACTTTATTTTTTTCTAAAGTTGTTTTTTTTCAAAAATAAATTTTACCCAAAAATATTAATTATGAGTGAATATTATAATTAATTTCTAAAAATTTTAGAATCTTCATTTTTCAAAATTATTATTATTATTTAATTTATAATGAAAAATTATATTTCGATGAATTTCTGATAATTTTTATAAATTATAAATGTATTAAGGAATAATGATTAATAATAATTTTTACTACAAAATATATTATATTTTAAAGTATTTACCTGGTAGAATTTAGTTTTTTATCAATTTTAGTAATTAAATAGTTAAATATTATTTAAAATAGTACAATTATTGTTTTTGAAAAGTATTTTATACTTTAATTTAGTATTAGATAATTTTATATTTAAAAGGGGATTTTCTAAAAAAACAATTTATCATTGTGTTTTTTCAGTTTAATTTTAAATTATATTCTGAAAAATATATTTTTTGAATTTGGAAAAATTAATTTCATATTTTGAATCAGTGGATTCACATTTAGTTAATATTCCCATTTTATTTTTGGTCAAACTAATAGAAAACCTGGTAATTTTGTTACCAAGACAAAGAGTATATCTTGTAATTTGGGTTATAAATAAATTTATTAACATGATTAAATGAACCAAAACTTGACTAAATCTTATTGGATGAGTATATATATATCATAATTATCTAAGGGAATAATTTATGCCCTTTTGGGGCCACATTTATGAGATTATGACCAGTATAATATTTTATTTAAAGAAAATTCAAACATGACACACTCTTGTTTTTCATAATTATAGTATTTTAATATGCTCCTATCCAGAGGATATTTCCGACTATAAATTGTATTTTGAAATATTAAATATTTACATTCATCATGTAAATTCATTATTAATTTTAAGGGAAGAAATAATTATCTTAAATACTTCCACAGCCCTAAGGTAGTAATTACTCAATAAATGAAAAAATCCAATAAATTTTATTTAAAATGTTAAAATTATTATAATTTGAGACAATTTTTGTGATTTGTAAATTTTATAATAATAATTAAATTTTCGAGATGTATTAAAGGATTTTGTTCTAATTTATATTTATTTCTTGATGTAATTAATTTCAATGTGATGAATAATGTCAAAATTGAAAATAATGATATTTTATGAAAATAATATTTCATTATGTAAAAAAATAAAAAAATATTAAATAAGTACAAGTTGTATAATATATGGTATAAAATTTCATTACCTATTAATTTATTTCCCATTTAGAATCATTTTTATATATAATAGCCTTTTAAAATTTAACATTTTGAGAAATTTCAAAAGTTCCCCTCACCTAAATTATAAAAGGGCACCTCCTTCTACACATCTTTAGAACACTTTGAGTCTTCTAGCTCGACCATCCACTAAAACAATTCTTATATGATTTGTTAGTACCATTTTAATGGTTTGGTTCTTTCAAAAAATCAACACTATATCCCTTTAGAGCATATCTATAGGAGTTTATTTTAAGAAGAGGATGTTATAGAACTTTCAGAGGAAGTTAGGACTGTTGTAAATTATTTTATTCTCACTTTTATTTCTATGGGACACATTCCCAATGCACCACCTTTTATTTTGTGTGGTTTATATACATTGAATTAATTCATTTTATGATTCATCATATGAATGTTATGGTGACTTACATATAAATCTATGATTTTTCCCTTTTGTGGATTACAATTCATATATTAACAAATTAGTAAAGGTGTCTCTCACAATCTAATTATTATTTCAGATATTTATATTTAAGTCTCCACTAGGGAATATTTATCTTCCATGTCTATGATTTATATTAATTTTTCAAAAAACTATTATTATTATCTTCTAATTGTTTAAAGTCATTTTTACCCATGTATTAAGTTTCTAAAAAACTGTTTTAAGGGAATAACTTTTATTTGTTTTCCAACTGGGGAACTTTTTTAATTTTAATCAAACTAATCTGGGAGGATTTTTTGAACATATATTTAATGATCATATATTCTCGTAATCAAGATACCATAATTCTTTTATGATTCTTATACAAGTTTGCAACATTATATTCAAAAAAAATGTTTTTATTTATAGGAATCAAATTTTTTTTTAAAAGATACGTCATTTTAAAAAGGAAAAGTTATGTACCTCAACAATTATTCCATTTTATCTTTCAAAAATAATTTTTTATTCAATGTTGACATCCATTGATAGTAATTATGTTTTACTAGTTATATGATCTAAGGATACCATCCTTACTATTTTTCTAGGGTGTTTATGTTTATGATTGAATGCTTTTGAAGAAACATGTTCTCTTATTCATGGGTTATTCTTTGATGAAATTCATTAATTTTTATGGTTTTTTAGATGATGAATAGTTTATGATATTTTACAAAACATATGTATTTATTTATTTTTTTCGATGGGTTGGATATATATATCCATCCAAATGTATTTGTTAAATGTTGATAACTCATGAGGTAAATATGTTATGTATTAACCTGATTTCATGTTCACACTTTTTTAAGTAGACTTGGATTTCTGACCCATATGTTTATGTGTGGACTTGGATTTCATGCCTATAAGATTTTTAATGCACCTGCTTTTCTGTCAAAATGTTTTTACTATGGCCCAATTTTAGGTCATTAACATAATGAGTGAAAGTTTTCCAATATATACATGAATAAAAATTCTAAGTTTATGATGACGCCACAACTCCATGTCTTTTTTCAATGATATTCTCTCATGGATAGTTTTTCCTTGATTATTTTATGATTTATGTATTATGTACTACCAATATTTATTCAGTGACTCAAGATTATGATCTACGATATGCATGCTATAGATTGTAACTATTATATTCATGTTATCACACATTTATACTTATGCGATTATTTATTTTCCCCTTGTTTACCCTTATTGATCATCTAAGATCCCAATTTCTTATGTTTATTTTCAATAAGTCATGCATAAAATTTTATTAGTGAATTACCATAAAAAGTATTGTGATTGAAGATATTTATAGGATATGTTTAATAAATTTCTAAAAAATAGATGATTACTAGGTAATCTCTAAGGGAACTAAACTTATGTGGTCCTTGAGTTTATTTTTTTGAACAATGTGTTGAATATTCATATACTAAGATGTAATAGCAATATATAAAATTCTCAATACTTTATAGTAACCCCTACGGATTCATAAAAAAGTATACTTATGATAATACCCCATGAAACATAAATGGAAACAAATGAGATAAAAACTTCACAAAATTCATTAGAGGGTAATATAATTTCGGGCTCACCAGTCACATTCATATCATAAACTAGCATAGTTGTTCCAACTAGATCATGCAACATATGGATTTATTTCATCACTTTTAAACCAATTATTATGGATTGTGTGTTATATTAATGGATGTACACAATATATTTAGGATTTGTAAATCTAATAGAATACCCTTGAGTGGAAATTGGAGGAGTATTCAGTACACAAATTTTAGAATGGAAAATCATAGGATAATTTCTGAAGTATAATACGGGTACAAAAAAATAGTGGAATGGTTTAAAATGAGTTAAATGGGTCCCTCTTCACTTATAATAAATAATTATAATATGAGGAATGTATAATAAAATATCCCAACATGAATTATTAGAAATAAAAAGGTGTAATACAAAGACGGTTCTAGAATAAATATGAGAAAACATTGATCCCTTACCTTGATAAGATGCTTCTAAAATATTGGGAAGAGTTTACTAATATCATGAAAGTAATAAGTGAGGGATTTAGAGATATATTTTAGGGTAAATGTTTCCTCCATGGTTTTTAGTGAATCTTAATTGGAGTTTTGATGCATTTTTTTAGAAAAAAGTGGATAGTTATTTAATAATTTCTAAACATACCCTTTTTACTCTATGTAATAAATTAATCCAAACTAAAAACCATCCCATGTTCTTTTTCCATGGATTCCAAAAAAATTGTAGTGGATTTTATAATTTTATATTGATAAGAAGCCAAATCCTTAATATAATACCATTTACGTTTTTAATGTGATCCATGTTTATAAAGAACTGATTTTAAATGCATAAAATAAAATATATGTTTTAGAGGATTCATTAAGGGTTTATAAAAATATTAAAATCTCATATAATCACATTATTTTAAATGTAAAATTTTTCTTTGGTCTTTTATACTCTCTATAGTATTTATGAAATCACATTTTTTCTTTATGGTGTAATAATACAAACATAATAATTATATCATTTTTAATATTTACACTACAAATTGATTCTCTTAGATAATTATAAAAAAACCATATATGTATAATTTAAACTTGCTGACTTCAAAAATAATATTTATTTTATCAAAATAATTCTATGAATATGAAATATTACACTTTTGAATCAAAAAATCCTCATTTATAAAAATATAGTGTGTGTTTTTACTATAACCGTTTTTAGACCTATATACCAATTAAAATTGAGTTCGAAAATTGTATTACATTTATTTAATAAATTTTATATAATAATAATATATTATTGAAATATAATTCATTCTAAAAAATCTGTAATTCAACCAAAATTGTTTCATTATTGAAACTAAAAATTTCCCCAAAAAACAATTTGTGATTAATTGTATCAAAATCTAATTTTCATAAAACGTTATTATTTAATCGGTATAAATAAATAAAAGGTAAATATAATCATTATTTAATTAAAAACTAAAATTTATAAAATCATAGTGTTGGGATATAGAGACATAGGTCTTCATTACAACAATGAATTTCATAATGGTAAGGCATGCAATGGTGAGATTTTATTTTGGTGGTTCAAAAAACATATTTTCGTCTATGATCTCAATGAGCCTAACATTCTCTCATAAATTGTTGCACGCATTCTTTGGTTGTTGAATCTCGACTTGGTGTTGGTCATGGGAAAGTCCCAATGTTGTTATCTTATTTGTAATCATTGATAAATGGATTTTATAAGGTATGGGCCTACTAGTCGAGGACATCACATAATTTATCAGTTTCAATTGGATTTATCATAATCTTATATATATATATATATATATTTTATATGATCACTGTATAACATATATACTATCAATGTTTATTATTTTTAAGGGTATTTTAAATCCTATAGGATATAACATATAATGGTCTAAAAACTGAGGTAGTTCATGTGTTTTCCATAATTTCATTTCTTAATGAGGCACATACTCATTTAATAGGGAATTTAGTTTATAAAAGTTTTGTTCATTATTGTCGGAAAGTTATTTTCTCTGAAGATAGGGGAAACCATTCCTTACATAGTTCATGGACCTATGTTAAGTCTACACCCACTTTATCTCTACTTTGGATTTGTTTTATATTTACCTTACCAGAGTTGTTATAGTGTGGTGGTTGTGGATGAGGATTTAGGATTTATTGTTCAGGAGTTAAAAGTATTCCATGTTATGTGACTGGAGTTGTCGTCTTTCCTTACTTTTAATTTGTATTTTTTTTATTTCAAAGTGTAGGATCTGATCTGGTCCATCAATGGTGGTTATTCAAATGAATGGTGATGTCTGCATTCAGTAAAAGATATGTGGCATCAATGGTTTTATTTTTGGTAAACATGGAATTCTGATTTCAATTGTTTGTTCTTCGATAGGTTTCTATGATAGCTTTCAAGAAAAAGTTACTAACATTGGCAGTTTATGGTAATTGTAATTTTTTATTCTCTCAGTTATACTTCTAGTGATGGTGGAATGCAGGGGTTGCATTTTTGGTTAACATCTGCAATGGGATAGAGAATCTTAGTCCAATGTTACTAGACTAAGCGTCAAGAATCTATAAAAATAATTTTTCCTGGTATACCACCCTTATGCAGGTTGGTATTCAATTTTAAATTATCAATTTTTAATTTCTGTATTTGTTTTGATTTATAGGAGAGTTGGTTAAGATTGATGTATGTTTCTTATGAGGTTAACACAAAAACAAATGATGGATTTCCAAAAATAACAAAATTGGATTTAGAGGAGGATTCATGTGATTAAATTTTATGAACCGAGAGGAGAATATTGAATCAAGGATTATGAGGAAACCCAAAGGAGTACCTATATTGGGATATTTTGATTCAACAATTTCAAATTTTTTCTTATTGAATTTTATAATCACAAACACCCTCATATGATTTTTTTAATAAGGTAACTCTAAGTGATTTCCAGGATTATATTTATAGAAATAATTATTTTATTTACAATTAAATTATTGAATTAATTTGTTTGAATATTTTCTATGTGTTCCAGACATCTCAAAAAAGCCTCTTTTCATTTTTCTAAACTGTATTTTTTCAATGAACATTAGGTTTATGAAACTAACATCAAAAATAGAAAATAATATTTTTACCCTATTTTAAAGCTAAATATTTGTATTGGGAAGAAACATTTTGTGAATAACCCTATGTTAAAGTATCTAATGTATGATTGGTTAATAAAACATTTTGAGTTCATGGTATGTTTTAGACTGTACTTTTAATGATTTCGTACATAGAGTAATCCCTTTGTTTGAAGTAATAATCTGCTGATTTAAAATTATAGATATTTTCTTGAGATTTAAATAATATTTTTACTGTAATAAATATCTTGTTAAAATCAATTAAATTTTGGATTCAAAGTATCTTATTAAATAGATTAAATCATTCCAATTTCCATTGGAAATTATTATGCTCAATGGTGATTTAAATTCAAATTCCAAATGTGCGAAGTGTTTTAAATGTCATTATTTTTCTAGAGATATTTCCAGATCTACTTTCATGAGGATCACATCTAGATTTCTAATTTATTTTCAATATATTTTATCATTAATATGATGAGTTTATGTCCATAGAAGATACATATGAAATCAAAGAGAACTAAAAAATAATATGAGAATCAAAAGTTACTTTAACATCCATCTATTTTTTTGAAATACCAAAAGCTAAATCTTTTTTTCATTTTTATGAGACATTATGAAAATATTTTTATTATAATTCTACCTTTAATATGTAATATTAATTATTAATACTCAACTATTTATGCTTTCATGGCTACAATTTGGTGACTTACATGTTATTATATTTGGATGTGTCCACATCCTACATTTGCAAAAGATTATTATTCTACAATTATAATTTTTTATGATGTTTTTATAAATAGGATCACATGGGAGATGTATTTAAAAGAAATATTATTCTATATAGAATAATATACTTTTTCTATTATGTGAGAAGAAAACTATGGGATGGGTTTATTTTTCAATTGAAATCTTATCTTATTCTATTAGAGCATGAGATACATGTACTCATTAGTGTTGGAGGGTCACATTCATACACTAAGCTGAGGAAATAAGGGCTCCCTGTAAAAGAAAATTATTTTTATAAGGTTTCAACTACATGTACATAGTTATATAGGTCCCCAGTAAAAGGACCATATTAGTGAAGATCATCAAGCTCGTAGAGATTATTGGTTGTGGAGAGTACTATGGGATATTTATGCCAAAAACCACTATTAAAATTATTGTGTTCTTATTCTTTAATTTTCAAATCCTCTATTTGTTTGAATAAATGACTAATAAAGCTATTTCTAAATAACAAAGGGAGATTCTGTTTAAATAAACCAGGTTTTTTAAAATTAAAAAAATTACCCTCTCCCACCACTTCTCGTGTCTTAATATTTTCCAACTAAAAATCTTGACTGAGGACATTTGGGGAAACCAAATAGGGTATCTCAAATCAAGGAATATGAGGAATCAAAAAAGTGTATTTCAACTCATGGTATATGATGAAACTAATAGGTGGACCTTAACTCAAGGTATACGAGAAAACCAAGAGGAGTACCTAGACTCAAGGAATACCTGGGAACCAAGATTAATGTGGCAATTCAATGAATATGCAGAAACCAAGGGGCAATATCAAATCAAGGAATATAAGGTAACCAAGTGGAAAATAATGACTCAAGGAATATGAGGAATCCAAGAGGAGTATCACCAATCAAGGTATTTTTTGAAATTCATCCAAACGATACTCATAAATAGAGGGGTAGCTCCCTAATGGTTGAAACAATGACCTAGCATTGATAGCCTCCGCGTTGGGCACTCCCCCCTCGGTGGGGGAGGGAACTTCGTCACCTTTACCTGGTAGTTGATCATCAGATTTCTCCTCCTACTAAAACCTAGATTTCATCCCTCCCTTTATTCAGATTTCTCATTGTCTAAAGGTTCAATACTTGTTCGATGGACTCCCAAAACTTTTTATTTCGACTCAGGAATTCAATGAATCTCTCTCCCTCATAGTTCTAACTCTAATTGCAATATACAAGCTTTATAGGCCTTCAGTGGACTCCTTTAACCGATTCTTCATTAGCGTAGGGGGTTTGTAGGAGTGGGTGACCATCAATCTTCTTGATTCGAAATATATAATGATAAAATTATCCTCGGAGGATGATATGATTCTAGCTCGGTAGAGTGCTTCTCACGTTTGTGGGGGATTTTGTTTTCTTCTCTACAAGAGGTCCTACGACTTTATATGATGTGTGATTCTCCCTCTGTTGTGATCCGAGTAATGATTCATTTTCTACCACTTTTTTTTTCAAAAACCATCTATCTTACACATGTTAGGGAACATAGTTGGTATATATCATTTTTTTGTATAGCTGAACGAAATATGTATGCCATCCCATTTTTCCTCGACTTTGTGTTGAGGTAGATGTTTCGAATCTGCCGGCCGAGTCTTTCTAGGTTGGTGTAGGTGAGGTGTTTAGATACAAAAAATAAGTTGTTTTTGAGTCTTGGTATTATTTTTTCTCCATGTGAAATCATAAGGGACATAAGAGTGTGGTTTATAGACGCATGATGTCAGTTGTGAAGTCTCTGGTTAATACGATTCCAGTGAACAGGCCACTGCGAGGATGCATGGTAGCTCTAACATTAGGGAATCTTGCTACTCCTCTTTGGATAAGGTATTACCAGAATCTAAACAGTTGGTCCAGGATTTGGAACTAATCCATTTATGCCAAATAAACCATTGTACCTACCTCTTGATCCAAAATTCAAAGAGTTTTTTAGCATATTTAAATGATATTTTAGTGGAGTGACTCTTGAGGTGTTGATGGTACCTCATGAGAGTTCTGAGATACTAGGTGGTCTCTCTAAAGATTGGCATGCAATGTTTTATATCTGCAGTCCAATCTAAAAATAATACTTATCATAATTCTATGGTTACAGAGGGTGGTACTATGAAGAGACAGGATGTAGGTGTAGTGTAATATCCACACAATGTTGATAGTTTTATCTAGGTGAATGAAGCATGTGAGGTGAGACCAGAATGAATCAGTATAAAGGTAATAGTCTGTAATCGTTTTGAGTTCCTTGTAGTTGATGACCCGAGACAGGAGCGGGATAGGTCTCAGGAAATTGCTATTATGATGAATGAGATTCATACTAATTATGTTTATGGGGAACCTGAGCTACGAGATAGTGCCTTTAACACATATGAACAACTTGTTACAGAGATAGACGATCTATTTCAGGTGTCAAAAAACGGATAGGGGGAAGGGCATCTGCAAAGAGAGGAATACTTATTCCCATTTTCATCCTCTGATGGAGACACCATTTGAAAAGAAATTGAAATGATTGAATAAGGAAAATCAGTGTATTTTAGATGAAGCAATTGAGCAATCCTTGGAGTTACTCATGAGCTTGGGTGAAGAAGCAGTTGAACATGATTTGTCTCTAAATTCCACTGAAGAAGAAGCTACTAAAATGATGTGGAGATCATTAAGGGTAACTCACAATGAGGATAAATATACCTCGATTAAATAGAAGAATATTAGGTGGGGGTTTAAATAATGGGAAGATCATCATTTAGGGGTACATCCATTATTGGGAAAAGCTGACTTATTGGTTGGAAGATCTTTTTATAGAGGAACCCTACACTCAGGGGAACAATATCTCCTAGAAATTATTTAGGGAGATTAACTCTGGTAGAATTAAAATGCACTTTAATGATTTTGTAATCTTTTTTTGTGGTTGACCCCATGGTTTCTCACTTTTTCTTTCAAGTGTTTGGAAAATATAAATTCAATTTATAGTCCATTGTATTTCTGGATATCATGTTTTGGGTAAAAGTTATCATAACCAAATAATGATTCACCTAACACAAAAAGTTCATAGAGTGAATTTTTATGTTTCATGTGGGTCATTGATTGAGGTAGATAGAGCGAGATAAATTCAAAAGATCATAACCCATCACTGATCGAAACTTGGGTTATAAGGGAAGATACCCTATAGTGTAGACTATTAGTTAGAATGGGAACCCAATTAGTTGACCTGAAAAAAATGGGATCCTATGTGAGAGGCCTATGTGAGGTTGTTCTCAGGTAGTCTATTCCCCAGGTGTTAAGAGCCTATCTATATTTCTACCTAGGTGGTTAGTGCCTAGTTACATGATCTAGGATAATGGAAACCCAAGTAGGTTATCTGGGTGAAATGAGTTCATGTGTAGGAGTACTAGGTGAAATTGGAGCCTACATATGAGTCATATGATAAGTGGTAATCAGTTAATTAGTTCCATATATGTTTAGTGCCTAAGTACTTCAGCACTCAGGTGGATGGATACTATGTGGTCGGTGCCCAGTTAGGAGACCTAGGTAAATGGCTGAACAAGTAAGTGAACTATGTGAAATTGGTTCCTGATTAAGAAGTCTTGAAAAAATGGGATCCCTAGTAAAAGTCCAAGGTGAAGTGGTTCGGAGGTATTTTATGCCCTGGGTGTTTGAATCCTATGTACATTGGAACCCATGTAGTCAGTGATTGGGTGGTTAATTCCTAGGTTGGTGCAACTCATAAGTGATTGGTGCCTATGTGGTTTGTGCCTCGGAGTTTCACTTCATTTGTTATTTGGGTCCTATGTTTTTTATTCCAAAGTGTTGATTCACATAAGTGGTTGGAGTAGATGAATTAAACTCACATGTGGTGAAAAGCTTATGTTTTTTAGTACCCAAGTGATCAGTTCCTATGTGGTGTAGCATTATAGTGGTTTGTGGCTATGATTTCAGCTTTGATTCAGAGTTATTGAGCTCAAACTTCCACCTTCTAGGGTTTTAATTCCTAAATAAACTAAAGGAATCAATAAAAGACATGGGTGTAAAGGTGTAAGCTTTGTTCACTTCGGTTTTTATGGTATGGTTCCCTTTCCACTTTATTCACACATTGTGTTTAAAATAGAGAATTTGGTGGTCCTTTTATAATAAATATCTATCCTTTGTTCTCATATTTACCCAGGACACCTAGGAATGACTTTGGTTGTACATATGTTGTGCGAATAGAATCATCTTTTTGTTTTCATGGGTATGTATGGGAATATGAACATCTAGGTTCATGATGCAAGGAAAAAATGGAAGAGTGCATGGGGAAGGAAGAATATTGTTAGGTGTATGTGGAAGGGAATGAATGTATTGGAAGAAATGAAACTATGAATGTTTATTGAATTTAAGAATACATCAAAAAAAAATTCCACATTCAAACAATAGTAACTTTTTACCCATAATCCTGTTTTTTATCTATGACCTATGTAATCAAATACTATAAAATAATCAAATTTTTATGATATATAAATTACCCTTAATAGATGTTTCAAATATACAAGATAAGACTTAAACATTATAAAAAATTATTTAAATACTGAAGATACCTTTTATCCGATAAATAATGAAATCTATAGTCTAGACATATTGGGAGGTTCTCAACACCATGTCACTAGATTGGGTAACTATTTTGATGTGTCATCAACCTTTAATATGTGAGAATTATAGTGGAACATGGATATCCTTTTTTGTACTTGAATGAGTCACACTTTCATCATTAACCTGAATAATTTAATTGATGTAAGGATCATATTGTGGAGGAAGAGTACATGTAACACAGTTTTTGGTTTCCAAAATATACAAATAGCATATCTCCAAATAAAACCATAATATCCATATTCCAAATTAACTATTTTATAAAAAAAGAATTAAGAAAAGTATAATATTATTAAAATATATAAAAGAGAGAACATAAATGGGAAAGTTAGGAAAGAGAGACATAATGATATGTTATCTGTCGAAATTATCATGAATTTGGAAATACTAGTATATTTTAACTCACTACTAATTCCAGAATATCAAGGGATCCACACTAGAAATAGAGTGGGAATAAACCCATAGGATAAATTCATTATAATCTACTCTACTTCTATCTAGACTAGATAATCAAATCACAATAGGTACATTAAGATCACCTGGGGTTACAAATAAGGAGGCTTTAAATCATATCACAACCAAAATGCATCCAAAAAATAAATTTATTATAACAAATATTTCACTTGGTTACTAATAATTCTAGTGGAATAGTGTGAACACACACGAGATGGGGTTTGAATTCGGTGTTCTTTGATAACATTTATCAAATTCAAAATTATGTTCTTAAACATTACCACCCTTTGTTCTAATCCAATAAATTCAATTAAGAAAATTTGATATTTTTTTAACTTAGAATACACCTCTATGAAATGTAGATAATGCAGTAAAGTTGGGACTATTATTTTTATAAGGCATATTCTTGATTTTACTGTACTTCTTTCTACAACTAGATATTATCCTAGTCCATGTATATTCTAATATAAAATTTCTTATTATTTTTTCAGTAGACTTTATAGGGATTATACTGAAACCACACACACTATATTACATAGGTCTGTGATCACTATATCTCACAAGTTCGCAAATACTTTCTATAGTATGGTATTTTTTCTAACTACAAACAATTTTTTCATCACATCCTCTTATTTAGGTAGATGGCAGATATTATTCAGGGATTTCACTACACCAAAAAATATTTTTTTGGTTTCTTAATAAAATATTGTCTTCGAGATTTTAATGTACCTTTCTAGAGGATGATGGCTTAAGGGGAACTGGGTAAAACCCTAAGCCTGATGATGAAGATGATTCATCGAATCCCAACCAGGGGACACACACATATAATGCTAGTGATGAGAGGCCATGTGTTGAGATGATTGGTCACAGGGAGATGTTCTCAATTGAAAAGATGGGTGAGACTGTCAATGTGGTCTCTTTGAAGGAACCTGTGGGGATTAAGAGTAATTTTTCGGAAGTGGTGCGCAATGCAGAGGTACCATCCATCTCAGATTTCCAATCACCCCCACCTGGGAGAGTGATAAGGAAGGGGAAGATTTCCCCTGTTGCGGCCCATCAGGAAGCAGTTGAGGAACAGGTAAATCTCTTTCGGTATTCAATTATCGTGAGGGTCATTACCCCGAAGGGTGAGCGTCTGTGGAAATTTCATGATATGAATAAGAGGATCACAGTGTTTTGGGGCTTTGATGACTGGAGAATGATTACGATGGGAATGGGTTATTACCATGTGGTATTCCCCACAGATGAAGTTGAGCGGAAAGCATGGAGCAAGGGAACAGTCTCATTGAACCCTGGTTTTCTGAATGTGTAGGAATGGGATTGAAATTTTGACTCCATGAATGTTCAAAAAACACATACCCAATTATGGATTAGGATTTTCAAGCTAAATTGGCTGTATTGGCACACGATGATCCTCTGGGACATTTATTCATTTTTAGGAAATCCCATTCGCATGGACCGACAGATAGATAATCGGAGGCTTAGACACTATGCGAGAATCTTGGTGGAAGATGACATGTCGAGCACGCTGGTTGAGGAGGTAATTCTTACAACAAGGGGTGATATCAAGAATCTTGATATCTTTTATGAAAGGAAACCCAAGTTCTGTATAAGCTGATTATTCATCGGGCATATGAAGACTGAGTGTAAACAAGACAAGGAATACAATGTTTTCAAGATGAAAGGTCATGAAGGGAGCTTGTGAAGAAGAAAGAAGGGGAAGGAGAAAAATCTTATCGATCCCTCTAAGAGCACAGATGATGGCCATGGAATTAGACATGGGCAGCATGAAGCTCTGAATATGGGGGGATCTTCATCTGCTGCCAGGGAGAATGATCTTCCTAGAAATGAAGTAAAGGTTAGATCTCCATGTGGTGGGGAGGACATAGTTGAGGAGAATTAGGTGGCACATCCTCCCTATAGTGGACATGAGTGTGAACCTGCAGAGATGGGCGCACCTGATGTGTCGGGGGATAAATCACCCAATCCAGCAGAATCTGATGGAGTTGGTAGAGGCTCGATCTGCAACCCAGCTTCTGATCTAGGATGGAATTTCATCCAAATCTCCTCCTCCAAGGCGCCCCGAAGAAGGGTATCGGATGGCATTGACCACCTCTCAAATATGGGAATACTTTCATGCCCCTGGGTGACCGTTTATGGGATAATGTGGTGGAAGGTCTTGATAAATAAGCTATGTCTGTTGCATGGGGTTGTATTGCTGCATCCAGTGGTGGATTGGATGGGCGAATGGTTGATGACAACGGTGCTAGGAATAATTAAGACACAACATGCCCAGAAGTGAATGTTGTTTCATCCAATGGCAGTGGTAGTGATGAACTAATTGGGCATGTGAATGATGGAAAGAAGGACAAGCTAGTGAAGGGGATCCAAGGTGTAGATCAGGCTTCAGCTGGTCCAGGTTTGGGGAAGAATTCTACTACTATCCCACCAAAGGAAGGGGGTAGTGGGGCATTCCAGGAGACCAAAGATACTCATAACATTACTACATCTGGACAGCAAGGGAAGAGTGGTCAGGGGAAGAAGAAGAAGAAACAGATACCGGTTGAGAGAAAATCGGGGCCTCTGACAAGAGGTACAACTAGTAAAAATGATGATCCTTTATTGGAATTGTTAAGATCTGGGAAACTCCCGCACGGTCAAGGCCCTTCGAAATTATCTCCTGACCTACAAACCGATGTTTGTTGCCATTGCTGAGCCAAAAATCCTCATTGAAAACTGGAATGGATTCAAATGGGACTCTTTAGGATACAGTTGTTTCTCTAATAATCTGCATGCATCTCATATGGACCACTTATGAGTGTTATGGTAGGATAATATTAATATCACCTCTTCTGATAATGGGACTCAAAGTGTCCTGATTAACTACATCTTTGCTGGGTAGGATTTCCCAGTCTTCTTTTTTTATTCCTCCAATTATTATATAAAGAGGAGGGAATTATGGGGGGAACTTAATGACACTTCTAGGAAGATGGAGCTAAAATGGGTGGTTATTGGTGATTTCAACACAGTGCTAATGTCTGAGGAGAAAACATGACCAAACTTCAATAGGGTTGCTACTGCTGAATTTTTTGAATGCATTGACAATTGCAATCTAGAACAAGTTACCATAGTTGGTTCATATTTTACATTGTGCAGGTACATGTGGGAGGGGAACCAAGAAATAATGCTTGATTGATGTTTCATATGTATTGGTGATCATGATATGGCCCATGGAGTTTCTGGTTTCACGCTCCCTAAGAATCATTCTGGCCACAACCTGATGGTTATTGATGTCAAAAACCCAGCTCACAAGGTCAGCCCCAATTCCCTTTAAATTTAACAATTGATGGCTTGTGACTCTAGGCTGCAGGGAGATTGTCTTGGAGGCATAGAATTATGATGTTATTAGGAGTCCTCTTCGGAGACTTGTTTTGAAACTCAAGCATCTGAAGGGGCTTCTAAGAGAAAGTAGTAAAAAATATTTTTAAAAAATTGATGAGGACATCAGGAATGTATAGGAGAAGCTGGCCAGGATTCAGGTTTTTCATGATCAATATCCTACCTTTTCCAGAGAGTAAATAACAACAAATAATAGGTGGGATGATCTCTTAATGACAATGGAAAGTCTGGTTAAAAGTCAACTGAATCTGAAATGGTTAGCGGATGGGGATAGAAACTCCATGATTTTCAACAGATTACATAAGGAAAAGATGGAGTGTGCAGTTAATAGGGTGATCAGCATTGATGGGAACCTCTAAAGTGAAGAAAATGAGATTTCGCTAGCTTTTTTGGAATACATAAAATGAATATATTCTGATAATGGGCAGTCCAACATTCACCGCATGGTTGATAACATCAGACCTTGTATTGTTGATCACTCAAATCAGATTCTACTAGCTCCCCCATATAAAGGGGAGATTATATCTGCCCTCCTATCTCTCAATCTTGAGAGTTTCCTAGGCCCTGATGGGTTCACAAATAAAATTTTTATGTTCTACTGGGACATCTTGCAGAATGACATTTTACATGGAATTAAGGATTCCTTCTCACACTCATATATTCCCTATGGAATGAATTCCTATTTCATTTCTCACGTTCCCATGAAATAGAATGCTCTTGACATCATGGACATCAGACCGGTTGCTCTTGGGAACACAATACCCAAACTTATTAGTATTCTTTTGTTAAAAAAGATGAGTGGGTTTGTTAATAGAATAATCACTTCAAATCATTTCAGATTTATCCCTTGGAGGATCATTCAAAAGTGCATTTTTTTGGTCTCTTAGAGTGTCAATCTTATGTGAAGGAAGTCAAAGGATGGGAATTTTTCCATAAAAATTGATATATCCAAGGCTTTTGACACTCTTAAGTGGAGATTTCTACTTGATGTTCTTAGAAGGTATAGATTCTCAAATGGCTTCGTGAAACTGATTAGTATCATTTTGGAGTCTTCTAGGTTATCAGTTATTGTCAATGGTTCCCTGAGGGGATTCTTTCCATGTATCAGGGGTGTGCGGCAAGGTGATCCACTCTCTGGTCTACTTTTTTCCATGTTAGAGGACTACCAGAGTAGGTAGATTTAGTGAGAATATTTATAATCTATTTTTGACCGGTATTGCTATTGCTATTACAATCCTTTGGGAAGCTCAGAATGATGTTATTTTCAATGGTGTACGCCCCACAGTTCAGCAAGGAATGATGGTGATTCATAAGGATTTTTATACTGCTTCCCCTGTGCAGGATGGTGCAATGTCTAATGCAGTTGTAGATCTTCAATTTATGTGAACGCTTGGGGTATTGGGGTGGCCATGCTTGCCTCAGATGCTAATTTATATTCGATGGATCCCAGCCATCAGACCTTTCCTCATGGTTAATGTTGATGGGGCTACACTGGGTGCTCCAAGACCATTGGGTTGTAGAGGAGTGTTCCGCACCTACCATGGGTTTGTTAAAGGATGCTTTCACCACGCCATTGGAACTGCTACCACTTTGGAAGCTGAGATTTGGGCAATGATCTCTGCCATCAGGTACGCTGTCCATTTTAATTGCAAACATATATGGATTGAATCTGACTCTCAGACCATGGTTCATGCCTTGAGCACCAAGACGCGTTAGGTCCCTTGGTGTTTACTACCGCAGTGGGTTGGTTTCCTTAATGATATAGCTAGGATGTGGCTGGAGGTCTCACATTTCTACTGAGAGGCTAATCAGGTGGCAGATGCGTTGGAAAAGCGGGCACTCACTGATACTGGAGAGATGTGGCCTTTCACGACCCCAGATTAATGTACCTCACTAGTGGATGAAAATAGGTGTGGGGTGGTGCACACTCGTTTATGTAAGATTCCATTGTATGCTTGACTCTTTTCATTTTATTTATTTAATTTTATTAGGACCAGCTTACATCAGCTCTAGGCTTTTCGGGTATTTTCTTCGACCATTTAAAATTCATCAAACACTACTTATGAAACACAGTCATTGTTTCATTCCTAGATTTAAATTTCTTATTTATAATAATTATGTTTAACATTCTCAACTTAGAGACTCAAGAATAATGCCTCAAAAAATCTTACGTATTGATTATACATTGAACTTCACACTCAAAATATTTTCCATTTATTAATCACACTCAATATCATGTATGTTTCTTACACAATTCATGTGGTGCCTCTTGATTATGTAGCTTATTTTTCATTCACATATTCAACTTCTTCATCCAAATTCGTTCATTTTGTTTGTCCTTTTGTTCTTCATCAAAATGCAGATGATATACATCTCCAAAAAAAGCTCAAAAACACATCATCTTCTTCTTCTTCTTTCCTTAAGATTATTTCTTCTCCCTCAGATTCACCTTCTCATCTTCTTCATCTTCTTCGTTCAAGTGTTCTTGTTTTACTTCTTGACACCCACCTTTTCTTCTTATCGACTGGTGAATTTTTTATGATAACATATTTTTTTTCAAGAATCCAATGTATCTATTTTTCATAAAATTTTCATTATTTCTTTTTGGGTTTTCTCATATTTATTTAAATGGGAATGTATCGAATATATCATGTGGAAAATGTAAACCATATTTTAAGGCACCACGATCCTATGTTTTTTCTCCTAAAATTTTCCAACAACTTCCCCAAGTGAATTGATAGAATTATACTTGTTTTTTATTCACATTTTAACTCTTTGGATAACCTAAATATATTTTAAAGATTTACTACAGTATCCTTGACTTCATTTTAAATATCAATATATTCCATAATAGCTGCATCAAAATGATATTCATATATTTATACAAAATATAGCATCAAAAGCATCTATGGTGAAAATCATTTCATCTTATGTTATTCCATAGTAACTATACAAATTCTTGTTTTAGTTTATATTTTTAGATAGTATATTATCCCTATTACTCATCTTATTATACTACTTTCACACAATGTTTTGTGATATTTAAAAACCTAGAAGTTCATCCCGAGTGTTGACTCAAAGTCATCTAAAATATAATTTAAACACAATAAATTCATTTTATCATTGACGAACCACATCTGCAAGATATTATCAACTTATTCATGGATACTGGAAAATTTAATCTTTAGGAAGATTATAATTAAAAAACAAACCTTTGGAACCTTGAGATAATAGATCTCATTAGAATAACTATTTTCTATAAGCTCAAAATTGCATATTTTAAAAGGACTTATATTCATTCCTCGTTCTTTGGCAGTATAATCTAAGCATGATGATCATTTTCTCAAAATAATTAAGAATTAATGAAAAATTATTTTTTCATATTCTTATTATTGATGAACAACACATCAAACATATAATATATATCTATATCCTGAAAAAGGATTTGAAAATTCAAAAATTATTATTTAAAATTACAGAATATAATGAATAATGATATAATTCTATTTCATATGATTCATTTTTATTCAAAATAATAATTTAATCTTGGATAACCAGTCAACATGATTATTTCAACTTCAATGAAAATATCTATCATTATCCTAATTAATTTTCTCTTAAGAATCTTATAATCTAGAAACCCAATTTTCCTACAGTAGAATTCTAAACATTTCACTATGTGTTATTTCATATGCAGATAGGATTTCATCCACAATAACTCAAAAAATCATGTTATTTATATTATGACTTATGTTAGGTTTTTCAAATACACAACCCTCACATAGATGTTATATATTGGGTCTCATAAATCTTTTATGTTGGTTATCAAATTCAAACACCTCACAACCAATGTAATATGCCATATGATTAAAGTATTTTGTGGGGACATATAGAGTCATGTGTTTGGGCTTCCAAATTCTAACACTTAGTAGGTATTTCATATTCCCACAATTTTATTTTTCTCTATCCAATTCAATATTTACCAATTCTATTAAAATGAATCCAAGGATTTTTTAACCATCATTGACTATATAAAAATCTACAATTCACCTCCAAGTTTTTTAATTAATTATGATAATTATTATAATAGTTTGATTCTACTTAATCTTGCATAAAATTTTATTCAAAAAAATATATAAATACAATTAACAGATTATCCCAAATATTATAATTTTACCACAAAATTTCATATTCAAACTCAAAACAAAATTCAACCATCATCTAAGGAACATTAACAATGCTTCCAAGAGTCTTTATTTTTAACACTCCATGGATGGATTCTATAACATAATAATAATTTTACAAGAAAATTGAACCCATTTGAAAATGTTATATATATATTTATAGGTTTTCCAAAATATTTTTAGTAGTTATAACACACTTCCAAATAAACTAATTATTATGACTATTGTAGATATTTCTCCTTCAACATTAGCACTTGTTCTAGTATTTAGAATGGGATCATGAATCTTTTAATATGTTGATATGATCACTAAACTACAGGTCTTACACTTTCCATTAACAACATAAGATGTAATATACTTTTCTGGTTCAATAGATGCCAACAATTTACTTCATCTTATTTTACATGCAATGACCTACATTTATATTGACAACCAACTAACAGTAAACATAATTTATACTTCACAAATACAAAGGGTACATAAATCTATCCCTTTTTATTTATTATCAGTTCTAAATTTTCTTCCAAATTCAATGTATTTTTACTCCCAATAATTGAAAATAAATGAAAATGAGTGAATTTTTTCCCCAATATTAACATTAAAGGGATTGACATATTATCCTTTTCTAAAAAAAATATATCTTATCCCATTTATTGATCATCCACTTTCAAAGTTCTCCTTATTTCTTGAGAGAATCAATTAACTCTAACGGAGATGGGTGATACCACCTTTTTCCTTGAAATAGTCCAAAAACTATTCAACTCTAAGTCTATATTGACTAACTCGAGGTAAGAAATAAGTGTGTTCAATTTAAACTAAAATATTTCCAATTTAATAACATTAAATTAATTCCAACAATGAACCTTAGTTTTTGGAAGTGAGGTTGAAGGATTTATCATGGCATGTTCTAACCCAGACTAACCTTAACCAACACATTAAAATATTTCTAGTGCATAGTATTTCTCCTCTCAGTTGGTTAGGTAATCAATCCCCCTTAAAATACATACACAAAATGATTCAAAAAATTACGAGAGTGAATATCATACCATAGAGTTCAATTTTTAAATGGTTTTCCTTGGATTCCATATTCAATAAGTATTAACAAATCTTTGCAACCTCACCCTTTCGAAATCACCCCCTCCCCAATGATGCTCAACACACAACTTCACCTTTAATTCCCATCATTTAATGATAACCAAAATAATATGGAAATAAGGTGAGATTATATCTTCACTTAAAAGTGAGACACATAAAAAAATATAGCTTTCTCAACATAGATACTCTTTTATTTTATGATATAATGTGGATATAAATCTTCTAACTTGATTCCCTTTTTATTTACCAAGTCTTGTCAACATTGGGTATCATGCTTTTCATCTATTTTCATATTTACTATTAGAGGGATTGGATTTATTAACATTGGAAAATAGGGAATTTTCTTTATTTTATTCTAACAATAGCTTCTTGGGTTTTAATAAATATTCTATAAAAATTAATATCCATTCATTTTTCTCATACTCAGATATCATCTTGAGTGTGGACTATTTCTTTGTATCTTTTTTACTTGGAATCATTAGAGATTTTACATTATTTCTAAATACCTCTTCTTGTTATAGGTTCCATTTAATGGAATTTTTTAGAAATTTTTTATTTCTTCATGAACCTTCCATACATTATTTCAACAATATTTAACATTATTTTCTAATGTATCTTCTCAAATTCCTCATAAGTTGTTTCAACCAATAATAATATCTTGTTGTCTCTCTCTTGGATATATTTTCTGATGGATTCTAGATTACTACATTTCATCATTATTTTCATGTTTATTTTTCAATGGTAAATAATGTTGACTCTATTTCCATAGTAGAAGATATTCTCTGTTTAGGTTGAACAACCTTTTTTTCATTCATTACTATCTTGTTGTTTGTACATTGTTTATCATTATTATTTTGGTTATGTGCTAAGGAAGACTTGTTAATCTTTATTTACATATTGAACTACTATTATATACATATTTAACCACTAATGGAAGTGTTTTTTGGGCTTTTACATAACAAATAACTTCAAAACAATGACCATATATGTTGTAAAAATCATAGAAGTTATTAAATTTTCCAAATATGTTTTTTCTAGGGTGATTTTTCTTAATCTGTGAATTATTCTTTATTCTGGTTGGTTTTTCTAAAACCATAGCTTTCTACTCCCTAAAAATAGGCCTTATATTAATTTTGTATACTATTTTTTTTATAAATCCATCACCTTATTTCCAAACTTATAATGAGACCAAAATATTCTAAAAAACTTTTTTCTTTTACATGTATGTGTAGTCTTCATATATCTATATGCAAATTAATTTATGCTTTAAAACCCAAACATTTTTTGATCCATTTTGGGTGAAATTCTTGTATGTGATGTCTACATATATAATTTAAATATTGGTTCATTTATTATCGTTTATTACTTCCTATTTTTTAATGTTTTTATGTTTTCCCTATACTATTTAGCGAATCAAATTCTTTACAATCAGACTTAGCTAAACAATGGGTGACGTTTTTGTGTGAGCTAGTTATGAGATGTTCTTTTGATGATTTATAAATATTCTTTCAACATTTTTCTAGTCTTATATGAAATAATACTCATCTTATATATACTATTGTAGTGATTTTATGTCAGTAGATTGTGAAGTTCCAGCTAAGGGGGATTCATGGTCTCCTATATTTACCTATAACCCTATACATTTTATATTTAACATATACTTATAGTCTTCAAGTGACATTACCAAAAATCCAAATAATTTCCTTAGTTTATTAAAATTATATCCATGCAATTAATTTCCCTCTTGAAATAATATTTTAATCTCATTAACTCGTATTTCATTGATTTCCAATTGAATATTTTCATCATCCAATGAGACCTTGTGAATTTTTTGAAAGACAATAACACCTATTTAATATCCTTTTAAAACAGTTATTTATATCATTTATCCATTAAATTTATTTATCATATATTGAAATTATTTCTTTTTAAAGAGTGATGGTTTCTTCTTGGACATTCCCAAGCTTTGTGAGAGTGTAACAATAGAGAAATTTCATTGTTAATTATTCTTCTATTGATTCATCCCCTACCTATATCTTTGACTTCTCATATGGAAGCCCCTTGATGTATGATAAAATGTATGTAAAAAATTCAGTGTGAAATTTCTTTAAGTAATCATTGATTTAATAATGGAAGAAATTAGTTAACCCATTTAATCATGTTTATCATATATTTATCTTGATTCATTAAAAGAGACATAGTTTATAGAGTTACAAGATCATTTACCACTCAGACTACCTTCGTCTAGTTGTAATTCCTTTTCAATTTCTGAATCTTTTCTCTACTTACTTTACTCTTTTATCTTCCCATTTATTAATGTATTTTTATGACCTATAAATATATCTTTATTGGGTTAGAGGATGATTTTTCTAATATATGATATTCATATCAAATATATGCTTCGTATAATTTTATAAAAAAATAGAAGAATGAATTTGAACTAATAAAAAATATTTTTAATTTTTGATATTAGTTTTTGTAGAAGATTAAATCCAATCATTGAGAACAAATAATCTGATAGAAATTGATGGTCTCAGCGGACCTGTGTAGATACACCTAACAAGGGGTGAATTAGATGATTCCCTATTTTTACGTAATTACAAATATTATTTTGAAAAAGTAACCCCGTATTGTTTTGATCCTCTAATATTTGTTAGTAAAATTGTATATTTTGTTTTTTAACCAAGAATACACCTCTATGAAATGAAAATAAAGAATTAACATTTCCCCATTAATTCTTAAAAGGAATTGTCAGAATGTGAGACCACTTCTTATTACAACATGTTATTATCTTAGTCCACATATTTTTCACATGAAATTTAATTTTAATTTTAAATTAGTTTGTCAATGGATTATCGTTAATCCTTTCAAACCATACTATATACGTGTGGGATCAATATATTACACCATGGAATAAAAAATACCTAAAATAGGTGCTTAGTATTAGAATTACACCATTTAATTTAACATTTCATCATCTAAAATAAGATCACTGATCTTATACATGGATTTCACTATACCAACAAATGTCGGACTAATACATCAATAATAGAGTTTATTTAGCAACATTATATTCTTTAAATAGTTTAGAGTCATAAAAATAAAACCCAAGAAAATCTAACCATATGGTTATACATTGAACTGCACCCTCAAAATCTTTTCTAGTAATTAAAAACACTGAGTAATCAGTCTTCTATTACACAATATATTTGCTACCTTTTAGGTTTTCAGCTTCCTCTTCTTTCCATTCTTCTACTATTTTGACCAACTCAGTTTGGTTAATTTCACCAATATTTTCTTCATTAAAACCGTGATGACATAAAACATTCTCACAAGCTTAGAAGCACATCATCTTGTTTATTCTTCAAGTGAGTTTCCTATCTATCGTCTTCAACATATTTTTCTTCTTAATCCTTTGATATTTATTTATTCTCTTGGTTTCAACCTTTTATTTTATTCTTCTCAAGTGCCATATTTTAATTAGAATAAGTAACATATTTTTTTCTTGATAATCTCAGGCAACTATTTTTCAGGCATTTCCCATGCTTTATTTTTTGTTATTATCATGTTTCCATGAATTTATAATTACATGAGAAATCAGGAAGGTTAAATTAAATGCAATTTTAATGTTTCATGATCTTCCATGTCATCTTTATTATTTGTTAAAATCTTTATCAAATATGAAATTCTATCCTTATCATTCATTTATTTTCTTCTCATTTAAACACTTTAGGTCATCAAAATATATCATCTATATTTAATGAAATTGTATAAAATTAATTTCTATTAAAAATATCATACAAATAATCAATATTTAAATGATCTTCATAACTTTACTAAAAATATAATAGTATAACCATATGTAGGACAAATAGTTTCTTGTTGAGTGCTTTTATAAAACACTATACAGATTTCATATTTAGCCTTTATTTTGAGATAGAAGCTCAACCATTATTCTCATATTATTATAATACTTGAATAAAATAAATTAATATTTAAATAACTATAATAATAGCTTGATAATCAAATCATATTAATTTGGATTATTCTCAAAAATTATATAAATAAATTTTTTTCATTCAATTATCTTTTCTATTTGATCATCTCAAATTTGGTATGGATGATGTGTAAAAAAGTTAAATAATATTTATAACATTTAACCACAGATTCGTCATCTTTTGATATTAACTCATATCAAAATTATTAAATTCTAGATACTAAAAATTTCATACATTAAAAATTATCAAAAAATATTCTTCTAACATTGATCTTCTTATACATGTTTGAAGTTGAACTTCAGAAAATTATTTTTCTTGAATGAAAAACTATATTTTGACATATTGATAATTAGAGGATATTATTTCTTAATTGGACTTAAATATTAATTTTTATCAATGAAATTTAATTTAATATATTCTAAATGAAAATTTTCGTATATAAAGAACAATTATATCTTCCTCGACATCAAATTAAATTAACCTAAAAATCATTTTTTAATAATGGTTTACCATAAATAATAACTTTTTGAACATGAATTAACAGTTGTATCACTATCCCAATGAATTTTCTCTTTAGAATATAAAATCTAGAAACATCAATTTGATATAGTATAATTATAAAAATTATTCTATGTGTAATGTCATAAATATATATGAAGACATATGCATCAACTCAAAAAGTCAAATGTTTAATATTAAGTCTTATGTTGGATACCTTAAAGTCATTCACTACTCATAGAAGTCATACACTAGGTCTCATCAAAGTATTTCATCATTCATCAAACTCGAATACCCTGTATCAATGTTTTATTGTGTAGGATTATAGAAATACATGTAGACTTACCATATCATGTGTTGGGAATGATATAGTCATATGATTAGTCGAGATGTGATGTTCCAAGACGTAGAAATCTCCTCAACGAATTTAATAATTCCACATTCTCTTCAAATTAATTAATGATTTCTTTAGATAACATTGGCTTATAAAAATAATAAAATCAACATTGAGTTTCTTTATTTAATTATGATAATCATTATAAAAAATATAAATTCATTCAATATGCTTTTATGGTTTTTTTTAGAATATATGAAAACAATGAAATAGAGTATACCCAATATAGAAATATTTCCACAAAATTACATCTTCAAACTCAATCAATTTTAGAAATAATCCATGGAATATTAATACTAAATATAGTGTCCTTTAATATTAAAACATAATGGATGGATTGAAAAACTTATATTTGTTATTTCAATAACTTTTAAACCATTTGAATCCTATTAAATACATCTTTATTACTTATCTAGAATTGTTTTAATGTCCATCAAACACTTTTAAATTATGCACTTCTTGTAACTATTGTTGAAAGTAATTATCTAACATAATCACTTATCTTGGACTATATGACTATATTTATAATAATCACATGTGATGGGATGATCACAAAGTACCCACTCTTCTATATATTATTTTCAACATAAGTTAGACTATCTTTTTCATGTTAAACAATAGCCAACTCTTCATATCATTATTATTTAGCACACATAGAATTTTATTTATATTGAAAACCAATTCACAATAAATAAAATTTCAACTTCAGACATTCAAAGGGAAATTCAGTTATGTTGCATTGGAAAACTAGGACAAAGTATTTGTATCACAACTTTTATTAATTCTAATTATGATGGGGAAAAGGATGAAAACATAACACTATGGTTATAATACACTTGTAAAATAACCCACTCCCAAAATGGAGAAGTTAAGAGAGATGATGTACTTAATTTGACACCATGAAACCATGTTAGAAAAGTGGATTATCTATTCTAAGATAACATTATACATAATAAATATTAAAATGTTAGTACATTAGATTGATATCACTTTTATCCATTATTGATAAAAATTAATGATGTGAAAATATTTTGTAAAAAATTACTCAATAAAGATGTGAATTTGGGTACCCATATTTCATACAGTTCAACTTTAGACTTACCCAGTACAAGATCTACCTAATAATTCTACAGAAATTTAGGTTGTGTTTTGTTCTTCTTCATTTATTGATAGTTCACCTAACAAAACATCTAGATGAAACCTCGGTTTCTACATTGATATTTTGAATAAGATGTATTGTTATTTCCTAGATTCCCACTCTGAATGAATAATAGTATTCCCTTTCTAACTAAATTACTAGTTATAGGTTATGAATATTTTCCTAATTCATTATCAACAAAATTATTTGAAAATTATTTCATCCAATTACCACTAGTTGGATTACGTTTACTCTCCCTGGGAAACATTGATGCATTTCCTTAAATAAGTTATCCTTCCATAATTTATTCCACTACCTTGTCCTTATTGATTACTTTCACATTTGAAGTTAGGACAAATAATAACATTATTGAAATATGATTGGTATATAGAACACTTTTAAATAATTATTATTTCTCAGATTCATTTGAGATTATCTTAGGACATAAGGGAAGAACCTATAAAATGGATAGTATAATCTTTTACCAGTTGATCACATTACTAGATAGACAATAATTTTGATGCATTATATTTATCTTTAAGATTTTCAGGACTCCAATAATGTGGGATTAACTTACACTATAATGATTCAATGGATTACCCATACTGCTTCATTTATGATCCACCTCGACAAGTAGTAAATTCTCATCCATTCCTATTTTTTATCCACCTTAATCCTTACCTTATTTGATTATAGTAAAATTAAATGTTATACTAGAAAAAATATCAATTATTCTAATAAACATAATAAAACGGGTATTGTAATTAAAAACATAATCTCCTAAAAAAATTATAAGAAAATTTGATAAAATTAGGTTGTTTTCCATGTTCATTTTGTGGTCATTTTTTCTTTTCAATGAGGAATAATACCAATCTAATTCATTATCAATACCCATTGATATAAGAGTCAGTTTTTTAAACACTAAAATTTACTTGTTTTTTTATTAGAACCTAAACTGTTAATAATCTAACATTACAATTTTATGTTTTTAGGACTAGATATTTCCTGAATATTAGGAATTGTTTCTTGAGATTATTTATCCATTATTACCACAACATTTTTTGTCTTATCTAATTTTATTTAATGTATTTTTAATGTCAAGAAACCTTGATAGCATCATATACCTGGAGAAAGTATAAATGGATCTCCACACCTATGTTGGTCTCCCTTATCTAAAAACCTAACTCAACGCCCATTTTACATTGATACACTCAATTAACAATCCAATACTTATAATGCCACGAACTTCAAACTCTATCCACGGAAATCAAAAAACTCTGATTCCACTCTAATATGAACTGAACCATCAGATCCCCACATGGATTAGTAATATTCTCTGTATACCAACTTAAGCCTACTTTTATAGGTTGATGTTATGTGATTAGAACCATTATGGAATAACATACATACGGATCCTTAGATTATAACAACCTATAATAAATATGAAACTAAAAAATACATGGGGTAATAAAAATTACTAGAAATATATGAACAATATAAGATTTATAACATATAATGAATGTAATATATTAGTCAACAAGTAATTTTTCATGCAAGAAGATACCCTAATAAGAAAAAATAAATCAGGAAAAGTATATAATTGTTATGGACATGATTAGGGAGTTATTATCTTCACTAAATATATGGTATTCACCATTTTATTACATAAAATATTCATTACATGGTACAAAATTGAGGATCTTTTAATGTTCAGTTTCATGGAAATTGGGAACATTATTCAAAAAATGTAAAACATTATTTTAATCAACATGAAATGATTCATCAAATGTTCCTAAAAAGTACATTTACTATATCTCATAACCGTGGTATATACTTCCAATTAAAATGGTGATCATACGACCCTGTAAAGAAATAGTTTACATATATTAGTTATAAATATCATTAAGAACGTGAGGAATATCAAAATAAAATAAGTAATCGAAATAATTATATCATAAATAAAAAAACATGAGTCATAACCTGGAAATTTGGGTACAACATTTAATTTATACATTCATAAGAATGTCAGTAAGGTTAATCAAAAAGGTGTCATAAATGAAAACTATCGAGGTTATTCACCGAGGTATCATAAAACATGTAATCTATAGAGATTAAATTCATTGAATAATTCATTGGAGCACAGTCAAGGTGAATATTTTCTATTTCTTAATATTATGTGATCGGAATTGATCATAATCAAATAGTTCATAACTAACCTATGGAGAATAAAATTAATGGGGTTCCTATTAAAATCATGGAATTTTAAAATTATTAAAAAACATGTTCATTTTTTCATTTTTATCCCATAGAAATGGAATATTGTTTTCAATTATATTAATCCCAGAATAAAATAACTCATTTTGACATATATGTTCATACCAATGGAAAATAATGATTTGTGGTTATTCACAACAATAAAATAAAAGATAATTTTTTTGAGAAGAAGTGTATTTTGAGAATTAAATTCAGTAACATAATAGGTATAAAACCTGATTTGAAAATGGGGTAAAATGGGGTGGGTATTTATAAGAAAATAAATATATAAATGGGTGGCTATTTATTTGAAAAGTGGAGGATTTGTTTAATAATTCCCATATATAGGCCTTCGAAATCTAGGTTGTGGAAAATGAAAAAATTGGGGTTTCCCATGGGGTTTCCCATGTTTTTAGATATTTGAAAGATATTTTATGTTATTTAATCCCACAAGAACCTAAAATAATATTATATTACTTATTTAGAAATTAAATGTATAGTTTCCATAAAATAATATTTTTAATGGAAACTTTCAATTTTAGACTTTGGAAGGTAACTTATAGGTTTATAAATTGATTAAAATATACTAAAATTATTGATATTAATAAAATAACATATTTTTATTCATTTTTTGTTAAATAATTATTAAATAATTATTCAATAATTATGATGTTGATAAACATACCAAAAACATCAAACTATATTTTTACTATTCATCAAAAAATAATGTTTTTTAGAAAATGATAATTAATTCCTCTTAACCTAAATTAGTCATTTTTATTTTATAGATGATTTCTATTTTATTCTAATAATTTCATAAATAGGTTAAATATAATTTTTAACTACATGAATCCTTATTTATTAAAAAAATAATGGGATGAAAATGCATAGTATTATTTTTTACAATAAATAATAATAAAATTGTTTTATCATTTATATTTAAGTAAAATTTTCTTTATCATTATATTCCATTAAAATAATCATTATTCTTAATCGATAAGTTTATTATATGAATTTAAACATTTTATCAAAAGTACAATTTGTGTCGGAAAAGTCAATTTATGAAATTCCATCACAACTAATCCAATTTGTATTGAGCAAAACTCTTCTCAAAATGGAAGTGATTGAATAAAAATTTTATTTATCAAAATAAATTACCCATTAAGTAACTGTTGACATGACACGTAACCCCTTATAACACTCTCTTACATCCTATGAGTATGGTGTGTGACGCTGAAAGATTCATGGGGGGGGGGAGCTTGGAAAACATCACCTGGGTTGTAATTTCCACTAACTTGAACTTCTCTCATAGGAGTTTTCATTCAAGATTCCTTCGTTGAAACTCTGAGTGGGCATGGTCAAGGGAGAACCCCAGTAAAAGTGCCTCCCTCCCTTGTTTTTAAAAAAGGTATTCGTATGGAATAGGTCTACTAGTAGAGAACATTGCTTCTCCTTTCAGCATTAATTATCCCTTTTCATTTGTTTAATGACAAAAAATCATTATAACATTAATATTTTTATAAAGAGTATAGTTTCAAGTAGCCATATTGACCAATAGTAATATTTTACTATAATACATATAACAGTCTAATCTTGATAGTAAAATTTCCCTTTAAATTCACATCATCAATAATGTGATATGGTATTTTTGAGTATAATTTAATATAAAATAGATTTTCAAAAATAGTTATCGCTAGAAAATTCAAGTTCATTATAAGAAGGATTCCCAGAAGATCCTCAATTAGGAATAGTTTCTACCATGGTCTACAGTATAACAACATGCATCAAAACTACCATCTCCTTCACCTCTACATCCACCAAGTTCACCACTGAACAATGAATTATATTCATATACAAAACACATGTGGGATCAAATCCCATGAAATGATGAGTACAAACATACCTAGTAAGATGCCTCAAAAACAAAAAGTAAAGACAAAAAACACTCCAAATCAGACCTAGTATTTTATAAAATTAAAAGAAACATAGAAATTAAAAATATTCAGTAAAAATAAAAATGGATAATAGATGTATATGTACCTTCACTTCACAATTATAAAAATGGTCATATATTTCAAGAAACCAGAGATACCAAGAACATTGAATGACCCAAAAACCAATTTGAATCCAAAATACAGGGAAAATTTGAACATAAACAAATGTTACTGATATGTCACCAAAATAATAACATCCATATAATCTGACTTTACCATATTCCAAACATCATAACTACCATGTTAACAATTAAGATGTATATTGGGGGACCTATACCTTCACAAGTAATATTTTTTAGTCAAGGTTGTATTTAACCCAACCTTTAACAACTGCAAATTTAAATGATAACCCATTTCACCTCATAGAATATAAAGTGGGGATCTTGTACCTCACCAAGTAAAACATTTCTTCATTGAGGGAGTACTCGTCCCACTAGGGGAATTGTTATTTATTGAGGAATACACATTGAATGATGTAGTACCTAACTGCATAGATTAAAGACTTGTTCCTGTAAGTGGGGGAGTTCCAAAATCTATCAACAATGTAGGGGAAGTCTAACTTATTAGAAGAAATTGTGTAAATACCCTATTCTCAAAAATAGATGACCCAAAAACAAAGGGTGTGGGGGCTACCAAACACCATAAGTATCTGAGGGACTTATGCCTTGCCACTATCACTTATCCAATGGGAGTACTGATTCCCCATTTATACTATGATCTTAATTCCCAAACACCATAATTTTATCTATAATACTAAAATAAAAATCATTCTAAATCAAATAAAAATTTCCCCCAAATATATAACTATATTTAACCATCATTATCTGGAGGAAAAAATGATCAAGATAGGATATCGGCTTGCCTAAAATCGAGATATGGTCAATGTGGAATACCATATGTTGAATAGTTCTGGACATGTACTTGGATGGAAAAGGAAGTAGAATCAAAGGGATGCCGTGAGAGTGTACTATATCCAATTTCATACTGTGTAATATTACATGGAATAGACTTCCATATTATATACCTTATACACTAATTTGGGTGTCATAGTGTGTAATTTTGAAAATCCAATGTCATATTGCCTAAAACCAAATGACATTTACTTCTAGAATACACACCATGTAAAATTTTGGTCTATGAATAAACAATATCCACTGATATAAATGGAATTTACAGAAAAATTATATACCATATAAAATAATTGGAGTGTATGGGTGTGTACTCTAGTACACCCCATGTCATCAGGTCTACCACTATAGGGTAGTTACTTCTAGAATACACACCAAGTAATATTTAAACATATCCATAAATCATATTAAACTATATAAATGGAATTTAGTTTAATGTTATATGTCATGATATATTTATATATAGAATTAACTAGATCCTCCACATTGAAAATAGTATTTTATATGTTACATTATATATTGTTATAAAATTCCCATATTTTTATCCTTTAATGATCTGATCAACTATAATTTTTTTATTACACTCCCACTATAATAATTAAAACCATATTCTTCACCCATATGTAGTTGCCTCTCTAGCATCCTCCACCTCTATCCCACCATCCATCCTCACCACTGTTTGTATGAAGCAAAACCATAAAATCACCCAATATAACCTTCATAAACACCTAATATCATTGTTTATCACTAAAAATAACACCATAATGCCTATCCAATGACCATTGGCAACCACCATATGCATCATTCTTACCTTCTACCATCATACTCTACCCCTCACATCATAATTATTTATAAAATGATGCCTCATGATCCTTTTTATTACCAGATCACCCTCCTAATATACCATCATTGAAGAACCAGGCATGGAAATGAATAATGGTGGTTATTTGAAAAAATATGTGATAATAACATAGATAATATTGGTTTTGTAGCTGGTGTATGGATTCAATAACCATTTATCATTTTAAAATATTCCTAACAATGATGAACGTGGAGAAAAAAAATTATTGTGAAGTATTTTTGTAATGTAATTATATGGGGAAATAAAAATAGAAAAAATAATTCGTTAACAATGAAATTGTTACATGAAATTCATGATTAACCAGAGAAAAAATTAAAATAATGAGTAAAATCCCAACACCAAATCACCTTCACTTCAAAGATTTATTATCATCTGAAGCACAAATCCAATTTTTTTCTTTTAATAATTCATTATTGGTACCACCTCAAAGTCAATTCCCCCATCTATTCATGGGTGGTACCTCCTCTATTATCATTATGGGTAACATATCTAATGATTTTGAGTAAAAAATTAAATAATGGGGTTAGTATTGTCATGTCACCAATAAGACCTCTTTAAACATAGTCTTGATACTGTCCCAATAAATGCATTAATCCTAAATTCATTTTTCACCTCTCCTAGGGAAAAATCTCTATTATAAACTAAACTATTATTTTCTAAATTTCCATCTAGAATAATATTTTCTAGATATTTTCACTTGTAATCATAAAAATATTATTTAATTATATAATTAATATTAAATATCCCTTATTATTTTAATATCATGGAATTCCAAAAAAATTCTATACATAAGGTAAAAGAACAAACCTAAATATTAATGGAATCATTAAAAAATGAGATCATTAACTGAGATTAACTGATTATTTAACAAATATATGGGACCCTATAATCTAAAAATAAATAATAGGTAAAGTCTCTCTTTCATGGAACTTGTTAGTGCATAGTTGGGGAGTTCTATTACTTCATTCAGGACAGAAAATTGAGTTCAAATATTTTTAAAGTAAATGTTGAATTTATTGATCTCTAATGTGGTATTAGAAAAGAAACTAGTGGAATGTATATAAAAAGGTTGGTTTAGGTCAATTAACTAAGGACGAAAAAAATAAAAAATAAAATAATAGATATCCTTTAATATTTGGGTCTAAAATCCAAATTTTTGGTCCAGATATGGTCAACCATTCTTGGACAAATATGGTCTTTTAAAATTTATAATAAGGGATGACATGGATGCGGATTAACTCTTGAAGGATTTGAGGTCCAATTCAAAATTGTTACATTGGGTGTGTTAAATTATTTGGTTTCTTGGGTGTGATTACCCTTGAGTGAATCATGGTATCATTACAACTAGATATAAAATAACATTCAAAGATTTTTTTTGTTGGTTTACATGAATTAATTTCCTTTTGTAACAAGGTATGTGTTAATTAGGATAACATGCCTCGAGGAACGGTCAATTGAGTTAGAAAATGGATTTCGATGACACATAATTTGATTAAGGGTTATAATGTTCAATAAGTTTGTTTTGAGGTATGAAAGGTGGTTTGGGATTCATTATTTGAGGATGGAAAATACCCAATTTTTGTTTATCCAAAATCTCTATAATAGAGAGTGTATTAATGAAAATTATATTTAATTAGGTGTAACACTGCGATATTTTAAAAAGGGAACATCAGCTTTGATAGTGTATTTGTTACATGACACAAATATTAGAAGATAATGAAACACCAAAACACTTTATGATACATTTAGTTTTAAATAAATTGAATCTCCTTCATATCTTGTGATGCAAGCAACATTTGGAATAAACGAAACGTGATACTCTATTAAAATATTATAATTTAAACAGGAAATACATAATATAGAAATTTAGTTAGAGGATACAAATAGGAAAAAATAAATCATTAAATTTTGATGTTTTACACAAGTATAAAATAAATTCAATGAAATCTATTAACTTGAAATAAATTAATAACCATTTGAAAGAAAAATATTTATTTTCTGAAAAATGGTATTTTCTAGAAATATATTTACTCTCACTATGCACAGATAATTCAAAATTAATTTTTACCAATTTTAGGAGATGTATTTTAAGAATTTAAATAAATTTTTGTACTTATAATACAAAAATTTACTTTGGGTAATATTTTTATATATTTCATAAATTATATATTTTAGTTAAAAGTAAATATATAATATTTTTTGAAAAACTATCATTTATTTATAACAGATTAATTAATTTATTGGAAATGTTATTCTTTGAATTTTATTTCATGTAAAAAATTATTTTTTAGATATATTTTTTTCCAAGAAATTAAATTTCAATTTCCTTTATACTATATTTTAGTATAATCTTCTTTTTTGGTTTAAAACACGTTTTTTCTTAAAATTATTTTAAAGTAAATAATGACACCACATTTTAATTAATAAAAATATCCACTAGTTATGAATTAAATAAGTGAAATTTATATATTATAAATATAATTTTATTAGTTTAATATAATGATTATTTTTGTTCATATAGTAAATATAAGATCAACTTTTCCCTAAAAAATACATTTCCTAAAAATCGCTTTTTTATCACGCATGTGATATTGATTTTAAATTAAACTAATCTAATTAATTTAATTGAATTCGGAAAAATGGATTCCATATTATGAATAATAATAATTTATAATATCTAAAAAGTTCAACAGAATGTTTTTACCATAATGAATAGTAAAAAGGTAAAGCTTAATTACCATATTTTATGTTAAAATGAGTTTACCAGGGGTTAAAATATGAAGATAAGGGTTAACTTTGACCTAATATTTTTTTCAACAATATTTATATGTCCATAGTTTTACATTATATCATCTATGGTTCTATAATTACCATTTTCATGATATTGTCATGAGATAAATGTGGGTGTCTCTTTTACATTTCAAATATTTTATCGTCGTAATTTCCCATCTTTTAAATGAATACCGCACATCCTATTCAACTTAAAATTCAAAAACCCTTTACATTAGCCTATAAATAAATAGATATGTTACCTAATACCATCCTAACATCTTAGTGTCATTCTTTTGATCAAAAAACCTATCCTAGGATGTTTGTTGTTGCAAACCTAAAGAGGTTGTCCGAAGAAGAGGTAATGTTCTCAAACGACCATTTTAATTTTATTTCTTCTTCAAAATTCCTTAAATATTATTAATTAATTATAATATAAAAAAATTACATAACATATAATTATATTTCATTTTTTTTATTTTCATAACCTATATCTATCTCAAATTCCATCAAATAGATAATGAAATTGTCGATTGTTTGTACGACATACTACTACCTGGGAAACCGATGTAATTTTTTTTCTATCACCACCATTAAAGGATGGATATAATTATAGATTTAATATATATATATATATGTGTGAAATTTATGACATTAATATACTTATATAATTATAATATCATGGATGTTTTTATCCACAAAATTGTTGGAAGGAAAAAACGTTGCTTGTCTGCACGACAAACTACCACCTCGCAAGCAGATGTGATGTGTTTTTTCACATTTCCATTTAACTTTGATGGTAATAAGGATAAATAAAATTAAAATATATCAATTATTAACATAATTATACATAGAAATTATTACATCACAAATTATTTCATACCATCTATTCTGTGGGGGATACAATAACATTTCTCATTTGTATGGTGGACTATCACCTCACGAAGCGATGTGATTACTTTTTCTTTCAATCTTTACATAGAAAGTAGTAATGTTAACATTAATTAATAAGTGTGATATTAATGAACTATAAATATTTCAGAAAATTCATTATCTCATCTAACTTCTTACCATCTAATCCTCTGGAAAATAGTAATGTTTCTCATGCGTACATCTAGACTACCGCCTCCACGTAGCGATGTGAAATTTTTTTAATTTTATTTTTACATGGATTGTAATTAGGATGTATTTGATTAATAGAAATGAAATATTTTACATAATAATTAATATATAATGTTTTATTAACATTTATTTTACTTTTATTCTATCTTTCATGAGAAAGCGGAAACATCATTCATGCGTACGTCTAGCCAACCATCTCTACGTACATGGTACTCCATTTTCTATCTCTAACTTGTATGGATTACTATAAATACATATATAATTAATATATACTAAATTTATATTATGTCTAAAATAATTCATATTATTGAACCATGAAAAAATGAAAAATAATGAAATTACTGATCCAATCATACATGAAAAATAATGAATTTTTACCTAAAAATATTGTTTGAACAAATAATTGTTACCAAACATGTGTGAAAAGAATATAATTAAATAATATATGGTATGATATATCTGGGTATAGTAATTTAATATATTTATAATAAACCTATATTTATTATATATTATTTTAAGACACATATAATTTAAATGAAACATGAGGTTAGGGTTTCTCATCTCACTTTTACATCAGTAAAATGTATTCTATATTCACAAAAAGTTGTTTTTTGTGGTGTATATACTACCAATTTTATATTTCATATCATGAATTTTTTAATCATCATGGTATTCAAGTATTAATTTGAATTCATTTATTTCATAGATATTGTGATTCAAATGTTGCTAAAGTGTTAATGGTGTATTTCACAATATCATTATTATTTGAGACTATTTATGTTTAAGAATCCCTTGGGAGAATTATTTTATAATTATATATTAAAAATAATCTATTTAATTTTATTATTAGTCATGATATTTTTATGTAAAAGTACTATGTTTCCCATCTTTGGAACTTAAAGTGATTTAGAAAATGTTTTTAAGAAAGCATGGCTTTATTTGTCTCTTAGGTTATAGAAAATTTTTCTTCTAAATCCAAAATTTCGAAAAATGTTATTGAAAATTATTTTAAAAATCACCAAATAATTTATTAAATAATATTTTATCAAATTTCTACTTTTATTACAAAAATTAAAATAATATTCATATCGTTTTCCAAACAAGGAAAATTTGACATTCATCGAAAATGTGAAAAGAATAATTTTTTAACTTATACGACATGTTCACAATTTTTTACCACAATGAACACTCAATGTTATAAATTCAATTTTAAAATATTCTATTGTAACTTTCACTGAAAATTGTTTTTAAAAGTTTTTTTGAGATTTTTTTTTAAAATGTCATTTTTCAAATGAGATGATTTTCTTCTCAAGAATGTTTTTAAGGTATTTTTATGGTGTTTCTATGAATCAATGACAAAACCCCCTATTTTACCATATGCTACATTGGGGACATGTAATAATGATACCATACTTATTATTTAGCTGGATGGTTTATGATCAGTTAATTGTGAAGTAAAAATTTTATACAATTTATTATAGTACTCGGAATGGTTAATGATGATGATTATTTATTAGGGAATGTATTATAATTTTATAAGATATTTTTTCCCATATGAATTTTATATTCATTATGTTTCACCACATTCAAATAATGAATTAATTATACTTATTAAATGATTGGTGGGGCCTACTATAACACTTCAATGAATTGGTCGGTCTCATGAGACAGTCTAGATCTGGTTTTTGGTTGAGCCTTTACACATTTAATTAAGGTGACCTGGCATGAGGCCTTGATGGTGTTGTTATGATGTCTATAATAATGAATTACCTAATTATGATATTAGTTATTGATGTTCCATGTGATTATATGAGTAGTTATAATATCTAAGGTTATGTTTCAAGATTATGTATTTGTATGGAATTATTTGATCATATTTTATTTCTAAAATTTTATTATTCATCTTCAAGTTATTAATTAAATGGAATGTGTTTCAATTATTTACCTTTATAAATATATTTTTTATTATGTATTCCAGATATATTCATTGTATGCATACCCTTAATAAGCATTAGATCTCAACACTTTCTTATGTTTCATTTTCTCAAGCACATCGGAAAATATTTTATAGTTCATATGAAAGGATATGATAAGGGGATTAATGGAGTTATTAAATAAAAACATTTTTTATTTTATTTTTTAGATTGTAATGTGATGTTTAAGTATATATCTAGCTCATCAAGACTACTAAACTATTCAGTTAATTGATATTTTATTCCTTATATCTTACACCAATTTAATTATGTAACAACTAACACTAGGATACTAGGATTGGGTTCTTTACATTAGGTGTATCGTAAATTATATAGAGAATAGTTCTGATTATATATCTAAATTGAGAATGAAATTATCTCAATCCATTCTATTAAGAAACTTGTAAATGATGTCCATTCAAAAGGGATTCTTTCACATAATCTCTCTTTTAAGGGAAGAAGTCGGTGGGGTTTGGGAAAATGGTAATATGAATCTCAGGTGAGGTATATTCAGTCTTATAGAATGGGATGTGAATTTCATTCCATATACTAAATTTTTTATTAATCTCTAGATATAGTTATGTATTTATGATTTTAATTGGGTTTATTAACACTAATATATTTTAAATGACATTTCCTCTTGTTTGGGATTTCCTCTGAAGATGGACCAAATAGGATGGATGTAGAATTTGGATATTAAACATGGATCTTTATTGATTCCAATATTTTTTCTAACCAATAATATTATAATACTTTGATTACCAGTGGTGCTAAAAATTTATGTGAAAATTGAGTATGAGTATGTTTGTCCATTATGTAATGTATATAAAATTATGGGGAATATTATTTCTAATTTCATATGGAATTGAAACAATTGAAACAAGTATATGATGATAAGATGAATATTTGTAAGGATTATTTGAGTAGAAATAAGAATGGTCCTTAGATTGAAAAAGAAGGTAACTCTAAGATTAATATTTTGAAGAATTTTTATGTCAATTTTGGACTTGATGGGAGGGTGGTGTTAGATTCCGTGGTACCAAAAAACCATCTACCCTTTTACTTTGGATTTCATTATATATTCGTGGTGATTGAAAAAATATAATATAATTTATTATTAGTTGGAAAAAACCCCTATGGAGTTTTTTGTGGGTTGTGTTTATTGACAAGTTGAATAAGGGAGATAAATTGATACATTCAGTATTATTATAGATTCATGTTAATTCACACTCACTTGGATATTTTTAGAAGTTTATGAATAAAAGTTCTATGTGATGTCATTAAGATGAAAATTCCATAGATCCTACTCCACATCATAAGATGTGATGTTTTTTTTGAATACTATTCCATAATATAGTTAGTTAAATTTTATAGGATATTTTTAAGGCTAACTCCAATGTTATTCTATGTCATATACCTTGTCTATACACCACATTTATATTTGGATGGGTTCCAAAAATATATTCATGATAAATCAAGGCTAACACTTGATCCACCTCTAGATAACCTAGTGGGTGATCCCAATTCCACATAGTAGAGTGGTCTGACAGGGGTCTGTCTATGAGCACCCATGAATGTATAAAATAGTGTGTGAAAATGTATAACATGGGGTAGGTGAGTCCATGAAGGAGGTGTTTAGACACTCATGTGTTGGTTGGCATCAGAGGTAGTAGAAAAGTACCAACACTAGTCTGACATAATTTAGAAGCTATGTGGAGGCAGTTACTTATATATTGCATCTTTTTTGGAGGAATTTCTAATGCGGGACTAAGATTTCATAGTCTATGACACAATAAAATGAACCATGATGTACAGTCATGTTAGATTGGTTTTGAATATTTCTTGTGACATTATAATATTTGGGGTGTCTATAATAGGGATAGATGTTTATGTAATAGTTCCCTTAGAAGATAAGTTTTATACTACAACAATGTGTTGCATCATGGAGGGTATAGAATTAATAGAATCAAGAATCATGAGTATTTTATATGTGATTTGAACTAACATCTCAGTAATTATGGGTACATCATAGATTCATTAGAAGTGAAGATGTACATTTTGTAGGTACATTTTTCATCATGGATAGTCTAAATTCTACATAAGTAACGAATTTAGGATCTCAAATTATTTAGAAGGATGTGGCACAATATAAGGGGCCACACCATTGTTTTTTTGGTGAATCAATCAGTTGGAGGATAACCCAGTAAAGATCATGTGATATTTACTGGGGGATTTATGTTGGGGGACTGTTTGATCTATTCAACTGATTGATCACATGTTGTAGCTTTCTTAAACATGTGAAATTTAATGTAAGTGTTACTCTATGGTAACTTTTTGATAAAATGGGTGTATTTGAAACATAATATTAATGTTAAAATCCCTAACATAAAATATTAAGTTTATATAGCCTCTCATTTTTTATTTTGAATAGATCGAGCAATATCAAAGTTCTTGATAAAACATTTCTAGATTGATTTATACTAATGAGTAGTCCTAAATAATTTTTTGGTTGATGTAATATCATTTATATCAGTTTGAATGGGCCTTTCTAGGCTGGGAATGAATCTTGAGGTAAGTGTTGAGAAAATCCGTCTCTAGGATTTTAGGATTAGGGAGTCCACTCGATGAATCAATTAAATGTAGGTAAAAGTTTGTAAAGACATTGCTATATAAATACCTTAATATAGATTTATCAATCCTCATTGAGTTTATAAGAAGTGAAATTTGGAGCTTTTTTAATAGACTATACCAATGGAAATATAATACATGTTCAATGGGGAGGGATATCAAGACATGATGAAATATTTAAAGACAAATAAATAAAATTTAATACATCACAATTTTGGTAATCAAGGAAGGAATTAAAAGTTTCTCTTTTTATTAGAGATGTGGAAATCACTCATCATCAGCATTATCATTGTCATAAATCCATAATAATGAAAAAAATATCATAGATATCAATTTCTGGGAATGGAATAAATAATATCATATTATACTACTCCACGATATAAAATTTTATATGTTGGAATAAATAGTTTCTCAGCCACCTAACAATGAGGCTAGTCAGGAGGAATTATCTTCCAATGAAAAATACATATAGGATAATGTATTTTTCTTGTATTTGATGTTATCAACTATGTATAGTGAGATTCAAAAGTTTCAAGAAATCATGCAATGTTTAGAGTATTTTCTCATCTCCTATATAATAGTCATGATAAATAATGACATGAGATATTGGAGATCTTTAAGAACCTATTCAAGTGAAATATTATATATTCATTGTCGTCTTGGATTCCTATGATCATGATGATAGACTACTTGTAGTTTTTTGACATCCTATGATTTTAACTACCAGATGTGTAACACCCCAGGATTTCAGAGTGTGTTATTTCTTAAAAATAATTCAATAACTTGCACTACACGCAACACCGAGTTCAATCACACCATTAAACGAGGTCATGAATAGTATTAACTACATTTTGAACTTTATATAATCCTTATAATTTTAGAATTCATATTATGAGTTTCTTAGACATAATGTAAGAACAAATTCATTTTCAGTATTGCACTTTTACCAAATTTTAATAGTGAACCATTTTTAGATACTATATTTTAAACTTTTTGACTAAATGGGGACATCAAAAATTTAAAATGAAATATCCCAAGCTTCCAAGGTACGCTAGCGTGTGTTGTACGCAACACTGAGTTCTAACACACCGTAACCAATCAAACTAGCTGTTATGAATAGTAATACCTACTTTTTGAATATATATATATTTTATATTTGAAAATGGACTTCATTTTTGGATTCGGAATATCGAATTTAGCCTAAGGTGAAATTTTGGTACATTTCGGATAACTTTCATATTTTGATGAATAGTGAAAATTATGAAATTTTAATTAAAAACAACTTTTTTAATCAAAATAATTAATAGTGATAAATTGTGAATTTGAGTGGTTTTAAAGTATATTTAGAATATATTTTTACCATTTAATATAATGTTGGTCATTGGACATAATTTTACAATTAAACCGAACATAAACAAGTGTCAATCTTTTGATAGTTATTACCTCTTAAAAACACGCTTTTTGTTTTGACAGCGGGAATTAATTTTAAATTAATTTCTGCCACTTCTGTGTTTTGAATTTAGAAAAATGGATTCCATATTTGGAATCAGGATTTCCAAATTGTGTAAATAGGTAACTTTTATTTTTAGACATTTTGAATAATTACTGTGGTAAATATTTTATTTACCATGGTTAAGGGTAAATCCGGTAAATAAGGGTTAAAAAATAATATTATAATAAAACAAAATTACCCTAAAACGTGTCCTAACCTTATTGGTGGACACATAACCGACCATGATCATCCTTGGGTCAATTTGGGGACCCCTTGGAGCCACTTGTATGTGGTAGGGACACTTTATATTAATAAAGTTAAAATAAAAATAAAAATGGCATAAGCTTACATCTTTTAGAAGAACAATTTTTACATAGAGTTATACATGTTGGATTTTCGATTATAAATATTCATTAGAAAGATAACAAGATTTCCTACATAAGGATATTTTATTTATAATTTTTAGACATCAAATAATGTAAATTATTAATGACACAATAATGATGCAATGTTTACCTCATTAATAAATCATTTAAATAAATAAGATTATAATGATTAAAATATTATCTAAAACCTGTCCAATTCTTATTGGTTGATGTTATTTAGAATATTAGTCATTCTATCTTCGACCTCAATGATTTTTGGACCATTATAAACCTAATATAATTATATTATAAAGTAATACTTTCACTCTTTCCTAAAGAGCCCCTCTTCTCCCTTATAAAAGGAGACCACTTCTACTCATTCCTCACACCTCTCAAGCCACTTGGCTCGTCCAAACTCTGCCCAACTAAGCTCCCCACATCCCTATCCTACTCCTTGAAGCTTCCCCTTAGGCAGAAATCATTTCAAGAAGTCCTTTGGTTCCAACCAAAGTGAGTTACCTAAATTAAAGGTAACGATTTCTCTTAAATTATTTTCCTTTATTTTGCTTCTCCAACCCCCAAACTCCTTTTATTTACTTTCTTTTGTAACAACACCAGTATCCTCAATATACTAGGATGTTGTTATGAGAAGGATTAAAACTACACATTCACACAACTCCATCTAATGGATGATGAACATAATGTTTCTGTGGATGGCAAACTAACGCCTCACGAAACGATGATTGTTCAAATACATCTTACCGCCTCTCATGGTGGCCATTATGATGGCACTGTAATTAAATATGATATTAATGATATATATTTTATATATAAGCTTCTGTAATTCCATTTTATTTCATACCATTATTCTTTTCATGTTGTATATACATACGATAATTTCATTTGAGGAAGTGCGGACTACCGCCCCCTTAAAATGATATGACTCGTTCATACCACACATGGAACGTATAAAGGATGGTGTTAATGAACTTAAGTAACATATATAAAATATTATATTATACTGTAATAGTAATATACCTATGTATCATTTGGATTCAATTCTTTTAAAATAAAAATTAAATGGAAGTAGCGTTCGTGCGTACGTACGGACTACCGTCTCCACGAACGCGGTGAGATCCATCCTCCATCGTATCCATTCAAGTCTTATTATCATTTTAGGGTTAAAAATAATGTTAATATCATTCTGATTATGAATAAGATTTAATCTATCCATTACAAACATGTCTTACGTAACCAAACATTTAAGAAGAACGAATCGATTATCACCTGAAACGACGATAATACTAAGATATTATTAATAAAGCAATGTTAAAAGATCATATATGATATCATATTAATGTATATGATTCTTGTATAATTTAATAACAATTATTTCACCATTATACAGGAGGTTAACCGACCCCAAAAAAGGAAAAGTACATGGTAAGATTTATTTCACAATCTCTTCATTATCCGAAGTTGTTTATACGTAATAATCTACTGGGATATCTTTATCATCCACATCCATGTTTCTTAAAAATGTATTTCAAAACATTTTTACTATTTACTAAGATATGAGTTAAAGTCATTTATACCCTTGTTTGACTTTTTATAAGAGGTTTATAAAGGAATCTTTCCATCGTTTTCCAAACAAGGTGATTTTTAACCTTTTCGACAAAATTAAGGTAAGAATGTTCTTTTAACTTATATGGCGGCTGCGGCTATTTACCGCCGTTATAAAATTTTAAAAGCTTCCCTTACAATCTTACAAAGATATTTTCAAAGTAAATGTTTTATTTTATAATTATGTGACTTTTAAATTATTTCAAAATGAATATTTTAAGAATTTTGGAAGGGTACTCTTTATCAAAATCAGAATTTTAAATGTTTTAAAGATTTATCTTTCTAAATATTTTTAATTAATGTCCATGTCTTCAAAATGGTTTTTAAGGATTTATTTATATGGACATGAATGTTTTTAAAATGTTAATTCCTTTCAAAAGTTTCAAAGTGGTATGGGACACTTTGATTTAAAATTCTCTTTTTAATTACTTCCTTTATAAATGTGTGACTTTTAAATGATTTCAAAAAAAGAGATATTTCTCTCAAATAGTTTTGATTTCATCTATGTCAACATCCTTTTATGGATTTTACACTTATTTGAAGTTGGTTTATTATGATACAAAACTTCTATATTGCATTGAAGGTTTTGTGATATTTTTGACTGTGGATGTGCTATTTTTATACCATTCATAGTTTATGGTGAATGTATTGACATTTCGTATGCTAGTTTTAATACGAATGTTTATGTTATGTTTAAAACTTTTCATATGGGAATGCATTGGACTTAATATGTGACGGGTGGAGCCCGCTATAGCTCCTCGATGCATCAGTAGGTCTCATGAGACAAACTAGTGTCTTGGCACAAGGCCTTGACAAAATATTATTTGTAGTCTTGGCACGAGGCCTTGGCTATGTGGTTATGATAGTCTGGCATTATGCATTCCAACATTATGAAAGTGGTTATTGATTTTTTTATGTGATTATTCGATTAGTAGAATATCCATGTGAATAAGTAAATGGAATTATTTCATTTTATTTATGCCATACCATGTTGAAAGTTCATGTTTGAAAGGCTTTTGTTTTAGTTATACATTGCCTTAAAAGTTTATTCTTATTTATGATAGTTTCTGCTATTTTGTTATCCTTACTGGGCATTTGAGCTCACCCCTTTTATATGTTTTATTTTTCCCAGGAAGTGAAGAAGTAAATTATGAATGACCTGCAGGGATATTATGTGGGGATATGAGTGTGGATTATGGAGACATTATGTTGTTGTAGTAGTTTTTCATTTTATGATGTAATGTAAAACCTATGAATATATCTAGTGTTTCCAAGGCTACTAAACCAATCGGTCTTTCGAGATTTGATCTTTCTTGTGATCATGCCAATGTTACGAAGTAATGCACCGACTCTGGGTAGCTGGGGTCGGGGCGTTACAAGATGTGTTTATCATATATCTAATATTGGACTCAATACACCATAGCTTCTTTAGATTAAATATTAATTATAGTATTATAATGGTCTAGTGGTCTCTTATGTAACTCCTCATTCTGATTCACCATGTCGATAAGGGAATGTGGGTGAAAAATTCATGGTTCTTATAGTGAATAAAGTTATGTATAAGGAAAAGGGTCTAAATACTGATTCTAAGCCAAAGTATTTTGAGTAGTGTCCTTCCAAGAAGAGTAATATACAAGGGAAATAATTAAAAAAAAATTGAAATTTGTTATTAATGTGATAATCATTGCCCCTTAGAAGATGAATTTGACACAAAATAATCGAGGGGATTCTTTAGGAACATTAATTATTAAGATAAAAGTTTCCATATTTATTATCTTGTCATTAGATATAACCTTTTTCATAAATATATATCTACATAAAAAAACTAAGTAGATTTATAAGGGTTTACAATGTTGAGGTAGATCTTCGAGGAAACAATAGGGCTTGTTAAGCTTCCATGACTATTAGAGACATCCACTTCACACTTCCAACCTGACTTATATATTTTTAATGAATTTTAATTATATTCTTAATGTTACCAAAAACATCATATCAGTTTCATGATTTGATATGAATGGGTTTTCTTTTATAATATAAGTATCAAAGGCTATTTTTAAATAGAGACAATTGTTTATGGTATAGTATGACTTAATAAATTTCATTATATAATTGTTTATGAAAACTAACAATTTTTAGTTGATAAATAATTAAGTTCACATGAATCATATAACACTAAATTTTGGAATCACTATATTGTTCATGTAAACCAGATGTATGTGAAAAATATCTATCAAGAAATGTATTTTGGATAATTTATTTATAACATAGGATAACCAAACCATATTTTAGTGGTATAGGTTAAAAGGTTATAGAACCTCTAGAATTGGTACACACAAACATTCATGGACCATTTCCAAAATCTAGAGATAGATTCTCATACTTCATTACTTTTACGGATAATATGAGTACACATAATTTCATCTACTCAATGAGGAAGAAGTTAAAAACCATTTACAAATACAATAAATTCAATAATGAAGGTGAGAAGAAATATGTAAATAAATAAATAATATTTGATTAGACTGAGGAAAAGAATATCTTAACCATATGTTTTAATACTTTTATAGGATTGTGGAATTTCTTCCCAACTATGTCCTCTATATACACCATAATAGAATAGTGAAATTGAATGGAGAAAATTTACCTTGTTCAACATGGTGATGAAAATGATGAGTCATGCTAATCTTCCATTATCCTTTTGGGGAAATTATTTATAGATTATGATGCGAAAACCGAAATAGGTGCCAACTAAAGTGAGAAATGGAATACCATATGAGTTAATGTATCGAAAGAGTTATGTGTTTTCAAACATACTTCAATGGTGATGGGAGGCATATGTTAAAAAACACATTAGGAACAAAAATGGATCCATGGTGCAATAAGTGTATCTTTATTGGTTACCCTAAGGAAACAAAGATTTTTTTACTTATATCATCCCTTTCAAAAGGGTTGTTACTTATAAAATTCCATGATCATTGAATGGATCACAATTTCAATAAGGATAGTGGGAGAATGATTGGATTTGATGGATTGTATGGTCAAGATTTACATGATTTGGAAGACGAACACCTTCCATCAATCCCTATAAAAGATGATCTTCATGAGGAATAAGTATTTTGTAGAAGCACATGAGATGATATAGAACAATTTTGATATGGTTTTCTAGTCACCGACGATGGTGAATTTTTATTATTAGACAATGATGATCCTATAGTCCATATGGTAGTAAGAGAGAGATATGATTCTACTAAATTGAAAGAGGCTATTAATTCTGAAATGGGGACCATGTATCATAACAAATTCAAGGTTTTGGTTGATTCTTTTAGTTTATATAAATCATATTAGGTAGAAATGGGTATTGGAGAAAAAATTCAAAAGTAATTTAATGTCAGTATCTATAAATAATGAATATATGATAAAGCTTTTATACAGAGTCATGGAATTAACTATGATGAAACCTTTACCCCAGATTCCATGTTTAAATCCATCATAATTCTAATTTCTATTGCATCATTCCAGGACAATATGGTTTATCATTTTTATATCAAAATAAAATTTCTTAATAGTAACATTATGTAAGATGTCTATATAACATAACCACAATGTTTTTTTAACTCCAGGTAATTCCATAATGGTATGAAACTTTATGAAATGAATATATGTAATAAATGAAGTATCCATGTTATTATGATTACATTTTGATGAAGCTATACAAGATTTAGGTTTCATAAATAATGAATTTGAGTTATTTATAAAACTTTGGATTAGATGAAATGTAGTAATTTCTGGGTATTATATGTTGATGGAATATTTCTTTTTGGAAATGTGTTACCGGACATATAGTTAGTAAATGGCTAGTTGAACATGTGTTTCTCTATGAAGTACCTATGTTTAGTAGCATGCATCCTTATAATCAGGACTCATAGAAATATATTCAAGAGGTTTCATGAACTATGTCAGTGTACATACATTGACTAGACATTGAAGATATTAAATATAGAAAAATCTAATAGGGTATTTCTTCTAATTTCACATGGAATTCATCTCTACAAAAAATGTGTCCCCATATGCAGTACATGAGATATAGGATGAGTAGAATTCCATCAAGATCTAAGATAGGATCAATTACCTATGTTGTGATATATATGATTATTTATGTTTATTATACTCTAATAACAGAAATAATATAACAATAACCTTGAGGGTAAAATATTAGACTATTATTAAGACAATTCTTAAGTATTTGAGTCATACTAAGGATATGTTCCTGGTATATGGAGGATACTATGATCTAGGCATCAGGGGAAACTAGATTCAGGTTCTAAACTGATCAAAATGACATGAGATTGTAATTTGGCTATTTATTCCCATTAAATTAAGGATTTGTGACATATATAAGATAAAAATAATTAGCTACGACTCATTATATAGTGGAGACTAAGTATATTATGAAATTTCATGTAGATAAGGAAGTAGTTTGGATTCAAAACATCATTTAGGATATTTTTGTAGTGCCTATTATTAAAGACCCTATCATAGAGTATTGTGATAATATTGTATACATGGCTATCACAAAGGATCCAAGGTCTCACCAATGGAAGAAGCTTATACTCCGAACGTTTTATATCATGATGGTTTTTTCACAATTAGATGAAGTTAGAGTGATAAGAGTATCCACATAGATGAAAATGAATATACCTTGACTAAATCCTTGCCTCAGGAGATATATAAATATCATGTGAGAGTTAGTGGAATTAAAATTTTTTACTGTTGGGTTTAGTGAATGTTGGTGTCTGTTGGAGTAGGTGGTTCCCTAAAACCAAATTACATTATCATTTTGATTACATTGTATATTCATGGTGATTGAATACAATATAATATAATTTTTATCACTTCCTAATTATTTTTCTACATCATAGTGTATGTGATAATGTCCTATGGATAAATTGTACATTGAAAATACAAATTAGTTCCCTACTATAACGTGACAATTTAAATTATATAAATATATTCCATAAACACAAATTTTATTGCTAAATGATATTTTCATATAGGACACAGATGATTGAGGCTATTAGTGTAATGACATGGAATTTTATCAATGGAATTTTCCTTCGTAAAATTGTTTCAGATTTTGTAATGAAATATAATGCACATAAACCACATTATGGGACCAAAAACATTTTATTATATTAATTTTATATTTTACTTTTATCGATTAAAAATGGACACAATTATTGAAAATGATAAAATGGGATAAAATATATATATATAAAGAGAACTAAAATATGAAAATTTTCATCCACTCGATCCCCCAGAATAATCACACTCACGAACAACTCTCTAGAATGTATGTGAAATATTAGTAATGAAATATGCATTTTAAAAATGAATATATATATATATATATAAATTTTATAGAAAATAAATTTTAATGAATAAATAATGAAATATGAGTTATTTAGGGAAATTAGGGAACCAATATGACTTTTACAATTTGACTAATGGAATTTTAGTATAACCATTCTAACAGTAATATAACCTTTATGAATAATACCTAACCATTAGAATAGTATTATAATTTATGTATGTGTAAAATAATGGTTATTAATCCAATAAAATGAAACTTTTTTATATTTATTTCATGATATAAGTAAATAAATATTTTTATAATGGAAAAACGTTTATATATTTTTGTAGAATATATATGTTTTATTTTCCTTATTATAAAATCTATAATTATTTAAATTTTATTTTATTTTCATTAAATGGGTTTATAAATTAATATTATGCTTTATTATAATAGTAATATAATTTTATGATACCTCAATTAATTTTAGAAATGGTCATACAATTGATCATTGTATTAAAATTAGCGTTTTTCAAATAAATGAAGGTTTTGATTAACATTTAAAATTATCATATTTAGAAAATTATTCTCAAAATATGAATTCAATTTTTTTTATTATAAAAATTAAATAACAGTCAGGGTTAATTTTTATTATGTTCAAAATTAGTTGAATTTTTTGGGATTGATGGAATACAGTAAAATACAGTAGCTAACATAATAATCTAAATGCATTATTTTTTGAGTCATGGATAGAGTAATAAACAATTAGTTCTAGAAAACATGTATAATTTTCTATATATAATAATAATAATAAATAAAACTATTATTTTGTAGCAAAATTAATAAACTATTGAATATATTATTCAAATACACCTCGGTCCTCCCCTTATAAATATCACCACTCACCAAACCATCTCCTCATTGCTTGCAAGACCTTGACCAAAAAACCATTCTTCCCAATTTCCTTCCCAATACTCTCCCCCATGTTTTATTTCTATTATTATTGACAAAGGTCTTTTCATAGATCCCTATGGTGTAACATAAGAGGAGGGAACCAATGGAAGAGGTAAAATTCCTGACTAACCACTTTCAAATTTATTCTTCCTCTACCACCATGATAAGTTCTCCATACACCTAAAAATAGGAATATAAATATTTTAAATATATTGAAGTGTTATTATTATGGTGCAATATCCATATTATACCATTCCTTATTTTATTTATAAATTAAAATCATGTGAAAAATATGGATTGTTCCCCACCTCCATGAACAACATACATCATTTTTATCCACCAACTTCATGGATGGTTGTAAAAATATTATTATTCTTACATACAATTATAATAAATATAATAAAACTTATTTTATGTTTTTAATGAATATATAATAAAAATATTAAATAAAAATAAATTAATTCATTATGGTTGGTGAAATAACCTAAATGAACTAACTATATAATGTTAACATTTTTACTAATTGAATAATCTATATATAATAATAAAAATGTATATTTGAAGCTATTTTATCTTTTTTTATGGACACGAATACCATCTCATTTAATTAAGTATATTTATCCTTAGTTTGTAATAATATCCATAGTTATCCTCAACCGATCTAACTGAGTAACCATGAAATGAATTCCCTTCAAAAAATGAAATTAAACATTATATATCATTAAAATGGTCAACAATCAACATAACATTTCACGCCTCACAAATGAATTATTAATTACATAAATATAATTTTCTATGTTATGGTGTTTTAAGTTGAACATGTTTTAGATATTAAAATTTGTGGGTTTTCAATAATCATGCATGGTTGGCGTATAGTTAGTGGAATCTATTTGAAGATAGTGATGATGTTTATTGTAGTTTTAAAATAGTAGAACCACATTGATAATTCATAGTATGAAAAATATGTATACAAATGATGTATGTTTTTTATGTTTTAAAATTAAATTAATTAATTAAAATAATTATAACAATAACTTATATCTAAAAGTGATATTCCCTTACCCCTGTCCCTCTTGTCACATGACCAAGTAAAGTAGGGAATACCCCAAATAAATGAATTCTTCATTCCTACTCCATCTAAAATCAATTTCCCATGTTTTTTAAGAGTGAGATATTTAACATTTATCATTTATCGTCCTCCACTCATCATTATTTCCCATTTTATGGATTTTATTCTCTCCCATAGGTTGAAAGTTCCTTGGCTAAACTCCAACCAAATTTTGGTGATAAATATGGATGTTTCAGGGTTATTTGGGTTCTTGAGGGTCTATTTAAGGCTCCTTCATTCTATTTTATTCAATGGTGATGGATTGTGACCTCGTGAACATGATATACTTATATATGAATATATATGAATATATATAATCACTCACTTTTTATATATTTACTCATGGATATGTGAACATATAGATTGAGATAAGGGGTGTTATAAATATGTAAATGAGAATATGAATGTAAATTATGAGTGGTCATCATCAAAGGATACATGTTTTGAGGTAGGTTATCTTATTTCCAATCCTTTAATTGAAAAGCAAAAATTTATTAAATGTTTTAAAGTGAGTTTTTATTATTAATTAAAATGTATATGTTATGAAATGTTGTTTTTTTCTTAGAAATCGTTTCTCACTAGTTTTCAATATTTTTATTAAACATTTGGCATGGGTTTCCATTGATAAAACATATTACTAAGTGGTTCTTCAAATGTAAATCACCTTATCTATTAATTTGGCTTCTAGATTATTTTTACTAAGTGAAATAGAAATGGAAAAGGCATTGGTGTATCAAATGTGACTTATATAAATATATAAATATATATGTTATCAATTTTTATGTATTATCTCATGGATGTGGGAATATGTGATAAATACATTGGGTATTTAAATATTTATATGTATATGTTTTTATGTGCTTATGTGTGAGGAATGGTATTGAAGTATGATAGTTGTGGTATGAGAAGATGTTTTGAAATGATAAATAATTAAATATAAAAATAAGAACTTTTTATGGAAAATGTAAAACCCCTCTTAAATAATTGTCTTGGAAATGGGAATGTGGTGTATACAATATAAATATGTGAAATGTGATGTAATATTGGAAATGGGGCTCATGCCTCGGTTGTTTGACATGGAATGGGGATACACTCAAGGAGGGAGATCGATGGTGAGAAGATAGATAGGTTATTCTATGAATAATGTGATATATATGTTAATTATAGAATGATAAAAAATTACCTCCATTTGAGCATGGAACATGGGAACACTAGGTACCCCAAAAATTGGGGTAAGGACTAGTATATTGAGATATATGTTATTGTTTTTCAAATTTTTCCTAGCTATATTATGGTAAAAAATTATCTAAGTGTGATTATGATGATGATGTTTTGGGTACCATTGGAACTAAAGGGATGGCCTCTCTAGTAGACCATGTATAAAGAGAGAAGTGGTTGAATCAAATCATTGAGAGTATGGGGATCCAAGAACTAATAAGACATGGGTACTTACGGATTTCCCATGGTGCTTTATTTCTATTACTCTTGTGTTAAAGGTATAATTTTAAAATTATTTGCTACTCCATTTCCTTTTTATATTGAATGCGATAAAAATAACGTTTTACTTTCCTCAATTGGTATCATATTTTGATATAATTTTTATTGGTTGGTTTTATATTGAAATGTTTCCTTCACTGAATATTCCTCCTCATGAATTGTTTTTTTTGGAAATTTATCATGTTTAAGAAATGGTATTCAAATGTAAGAATGGGAAAAAGTAATGGGGATATGATCTCTTCTTTTTTTTTTAAAAATAAAAAATATTATTTTTATTATTTTTTTTGAAAACTAGATTCGATGGTTTTATTATTAAATATATGAAATATGGAATTCGGTTTCGTTTATTGCATCCTTACTGTAAATTTTAAATGCTCATGCATATAATCTATATCATTTTTCTATTTCAGGTTCTTCCCCAATTTTTGTTATTCATGGGGCGAGCGTAGTACTATGGTTGGTGGTGAATCATGGGGTCACATAGATGAATGTCTAGTTTAATTTATTTCCACTATTAGTGAATATTTTATTCTTATTTTTTAATGTTTTTTTTACTTTTATTTATGATATAAATTATTCCCAATTGAGTTTTACTTGTTTTTTAGAATTATTTTCATGCTCTGGAGGATTAAGAATGCCTCTTGCGCCTTGTTACAAATTGACTCAAGTTCATAATTAGTGGTTAACCTAGGTATATTTTCTAAAAATGGTATCATTGGAAGAGATATGTTATTTCTATTATAGTAACCTTAGATTTATTGTATGTGTGCCTAGTTATATGGGATGTTGGGTAGATTTTATATAATAATGTTTCATCTCCAGAGGTATATATAGGGAGATAATTAAGAAATCCTTTCGGTTTGGAATCTTGTGTCCATTGGGGGTGATGGGTTTTTTTAAGCCCTTATTTTGTAGATTCAATGGGAGTTGATATGGTGATAATCTGTGAGATGACAATGATAACCCATGTGGAGCCTATGAATGTGTTTTTGTGTTACTCTTAGTGACTGTAACATTATTGAAACAAGGTCAACCAAGCCATGTGTTCAATTCATTCAAGGTCACTAGTCAATAATAGGTTTGTTTTATGTTGTGTGTTATCAGTCAAAAGGGTTTTCAGTATAATTGGTAGAGGGTTTTGTATTTTAATCTGGTTGTCAAATAATTTTTTAAGATTTAAAAAATGGTAGTGTCTGTTAAAAAATGGTTTTCTGTTTTTAAAATTATTTTTGAAGTATTAAAATTGTACTTTTGTGATGAGTAAATGATCTGTGAAAGTATTATTAAAATGGATTTTTAAATACATTGGTTTTTAAAAGTTATTTAAATGGAAAGAATACAAATTTTAATAAAACCATTTGTCTTCCATGTGGGACTTTTATTTTGGTTCTTTGTGTTATTTTAAATGGAAGTTTTGGAAAACAAATACTGAATATTAACATTCTTGAATTTTTAAAAGGGGGTGAAATGTTTTTAGGATATATTTTTCAAAATGATATTTGGATTTAAAAAAAAGATGGGTATTGAAAGGAAAAAATGGAATTTTTATTATGTTGTATTCATTTTAGTAAATTATGTTTTTAGATTTAATTCACAATTTTTGTTCAGACCATTTAGTTTATTTGAGGAAGTACAGATAAGTGGATTCATGTTTCATGTCAAATGAGTTTACCCCCAAAAAATCCTGAAAATATGGTATGTTTAGTGTATGGGATATCATGTTGTTCCTTTTAAGGGGCCCTATTGGTTCACCTAAAGATTTTGTTTTTAAAATTTCATTACAGAAAGTGGATGTTTTGATCAAGGATTATCAGCTAATAACTACAGAGAAGATTATGCATCATGATATTAGGGAACCATTGATAGGTCTCATAGTTGATCATTTCAGGCAGTGGCGGGGGCTACCAGGTGTGGTGGATGTTGATCCAACATATTATTTTTGACGTTTGCTTGGAAACAGTTTGAGTTTTCCATTTCCTTGGTTTTTTATTTTTGGTAACCATTTCTTTTTGGATATCTTGATGGTTATCATTTAGTGGTTTGATCTTGTCATATTTTAGGTTGATAAAATAATCGAGGAAAATCTAAATAAAAATTTCTTTATGTATTTCCTTTTAAAACCCACATAGGGAGTATCAGCTGTTTTGGTGATCATTCTTTTTTAGGAGCATCATGCCTCAGTGTTGGTGTCACATCTATGGATAGGAAATTCATGATTGAATGGTTGTGATAGATGGGAATGTTTATTTATGTTTTTAATAAATTGGTTTCACTAAGGCTTGTTGTATTGAGAATTTGTACTTGGTTATCCTATATTAACTAGAAACTAGAGCCCGTATTAATTTTATTGAGGCATGATTGTTTGGGAAATTTTATGTTATACCTTATCTTCCTACACAAACAAGTTTTTCATCATTTCCTTTATTCTATGTGGTGGTCCATTAAGTTCTTTTTTTATTAATTGTTTATGGTTTTGGGTTGTTCATTGAGTATGGTTTTGAGGATGGTTGGCTATTAGTCGTTTCTCTTAGGATCTCTAAGTCCATTTTATTTTTGGGTTTCTTAAAAATTATGGATTCAATGAAAGTATATTTTGGAGAAATTATGAATAATTTTATTTTAATGTGGTGACATCAATCATTTCACTCATATATTGTTGTATATTTTGGTTCTTATATGATTTTTTCTTATGTGGTAAATTGGAATTTGATTAAATTTCTATTATTTTGGTGACGCTACTATGGAATGAGATTATAGTAAACTTAGTCTTTTCTATTTTTTGATTGGGTGACTCCTTAAACCCACCCCGCCCAACCATGATCATAGTAGTTTGGATGGATATGATCAAGGGTTGTGTGAAAGAAGCTCATGGGGATCCAAAATAGACCATGGTGATTCTTTTTGGGGATTTATATGTCATGTTTCACAGTGTTTGTTGTTTGAGATTGTGTTTAGAGATAAGAGAGTATTGTTTCATTTATTTTTTTGTCAATGTTATTTCTTTGGTCTCACTAATTGTGACTATGGTTGTGGTTTGATATTTGAGGTGATTTCTTGGGAATAATTTTGTTATTTTAGTGGTTTGAGTTTTAGTGTAAAGTGAGTATTGGTTCTTTGATAATTGTGTTTGGGAAGTCTCATTCTACGTAGTAGTTATCCTTACTTCTTTATATGATCAACCAAAATTATTGGTACATTATTCAGGTATAATGTTTCGTGGTAGAGAAAATTGTCACACAACAACCATTATTTATAAATTTTTTAATTATATTTTTTTTATTTTAGTTTTAAGATGAACAAGATTTACATTTAAAAATATGTGGAATTTTGGCCTTTGTGATGATTGGCACATGATTAGTAGGAATCAAGCATAGAAAGTGCAACGGTGTTTTTAGTTCTGATTGATCCAAATCACATGGCTAACACATAGTCTCGAAAACCATTTTACTTCCCATGTTAAGTTTATAGGACCACTAGAATAATCATTTCTACTCCTCCTCTCTTCTCTATTTATCTTGTTTTGTTTCTCTCCCATGTGGTGCACTTTTTTATGGTAGAATCCTAACTAGATATGAATGCTTTTTTGGTAGTTACATGGTTTTGGGGCTTTATGAGGGTGGATTTGATGCTCGTCCTTGAAATGATCATTAAATGAAATGTATTATGGATTCATAAATGTGACTTACTTATATATAAATATATGGGATTATAAATATTTACCCAATTTTTAAATATTCACTCATGGTAGTGTTAATATATTAATTGGGGAAAGGGTTTGTTATATAGATGTAAAGTTGTATATGTATGTATGTGTAGAGTGGCTATCGTCAAAGGAGATATGTTTTGAGTAAGGTTGCCCAATTTATAAGACTCTAATTTGAACACTATGACTACTTTATTTTTATTACAGTGTGTTTACATTTTTAAATAAAATAATATGTTGTGTAAAGTGATTTTGATTCATAGAAATTGTTTCTCTTGGATTGTAAATATTTTTTATAAAATTATTCCATGGGCTTCCATTATTAAATCTAATTAGTCAGTGTGATTTGAAATGTAAATAAAATTAACTATAAGATTTTATTAAAAATTATTTTTACCATGTGAACATGAAAAGTAAATGGTGTTTTTGACATTGAAATTTTTTTCATAATGTATTAGTAGAACATTTTTCTTCCCTAAAAATGCCATAAGTGGTTTTAGATCATTTGGTTTATCAAATGTAACTAATATATATATACATATACACACAGACATATATATATATATATATATTCCCTCTAAATTTATACTCTCACATGGAATTGAGTATACATGAATATGGACATGTTCTCTATGTGTGGGTATATATATAAATAAATTTGTGTTTGTGTTTACTTTGGAAGAATGGTTTTGAGGCATGGAAGTTGTTGTTCGAGAAAAATTTTCCATGTGATAAATGATTAATTATAATAATCTAAGGCCTAGTTGGAATATTTAATGTTATAATCAAAATAGATATTACCTCTAAAATAAATCCCCTTAAATGGATAAGTGGTGTTAGTATGATAAATATGTGACATGTTATGTGAGCCTGGGATTAGTGCTTATGCTTTAGTTTTGCGTCATAGAAGGGTTATGCACGTAAGGAGGAATATAATAGGTGAGAATGTAGTGGGGTTTTTGGGAATAATGTGATATGTATGTATATTATAACTTGATAAAAACTAAATTCCATTTGCACTTTTATCATTGGAATCCTATGTGCCTTAAATGATGGGCTAAATATATGTACGCTGAGTGGGATGATAAGGTTGGACATGGTCTTCCTAGTAGCAAAATTCTACAATAATAACTTAACATGATGATAATGATGATGTTGTGGGTATCACTATAACATTAGGGGTGGCCTTTCTCTTGTCTCATTCTTAAAAAGATATATGGTTATGACCTATCACTGATGGTGTGAGGATCCAAGAAACCATGTGACATCGATTCTTATGGATTTCTCTTGTCCTTTCGTTACTTTACTCAAGCATTCAAGTTACTGTTTCAAAATAATTTTCTTCTAAATTTCTTTTTTATGTCAAAATTAATAAAATTCATGTTTTACATTCCTCTTTTGTTAGAATTGTTTGATATACTTTCTACTAGTTTCTTTAAAATTGAAATATTTCTTTTATCAAATGTTTCATCTTATAAATGGGTTTTTTGGAATTTTTATCAATTTTTTTGAAATGGGATTTAAAAGGAAAAAGGAGGATATGTTTTTTATGGGTATTATAACCCAACATGTTGTAAAAGAAAGTAAAATATTAAATTTATTATTTTAGTTCAAACTAGATTGAGTGGGATTCTTCTTAAAGGTGGCGCATAGGGTGTTGTTTTCTGTTTTAGTCCCTACCGGTCATTTTTAATGATCATGCCAATACTCTCTATTATTTTTTAGTTTCATGTTCTTCCGTTGTTTTTCCCCTCATTGAGATAGCGTAGTTCCATAGCTGGTGGTCACTCCCAAATTCATATAGAGGTATTTGTAGTTTTATTTCATTCCACATCAGTGTTTATTTTATTCATTTTTCATGTTTTATATTGTTGTTTATGAAATATATCTTTCCCTATTGAGTTATACATGTTGAAAAACCCTAGTTTCTAACTTAGTATGATCAGGAATGCCTCTTGGATATTGTCATGGGCTGACTCAAGTTTTGGGTTTGAGGTTTACCTTGTTTGGTTTGTGACAAAATTAAATTATAGTAAATACAATTTATATAGAAAATGTTAAGGATTAATTAATAAATTAATGAGTTTAATTTTATTATCTATAAGTCTATACTCAATTACATAATGATTATGTACATTAGGTAATGGGTCAATTTGAACCACCCTTTTCATTTTGTTATGGCCCATCTATATCTAAATTCATTTATATCTCTCTTTGATTTTATGTAAAACTATTGAATTCAGTACATATATCTCTTATATATGTAACTATATTATTCTCCCTTATTTTTATTGGTTAATACTTAGATTAAGTTAATTTATAAAATTCATTCTTTACAATCAAACCCATTTAAGAGGAACCTATCAATACCTTAATTATTTTATGTAAAAATCATTTAAATAATTTATAAACATTAATGATTTCATTGAATAAAAGAATATTTTATGTACAACCATTCTAGTTTACCAATAGTTTTCAAATAAAATTTCATACATATTTGTTCTCCAAAAATAATCAACTGTGTCCACAATATTGCATTTTGAAAGTTCATTTCTTTACCAAATTTGTTACACTTTTTCATCATTTTTTTACAATGAACACCATATTTTGAGACATATTCTTATATCCTTAAATATTAATTTCCTAAAATTATAATTTTTATTTTTCATTGGAATAGTTATGAAATCTACTTTGATTATGACATGGGTCAATATTATGAACCCCATTTATTTCCATGTGTAATTATTATGTTTATGCCTTATTATTGGTTTCATTTTATAGAACAGACAATGACATACATGTTAGGAAGGGTTCACCTAGATAACACTTCAATACATTGGGTGATGTATTTTAATGATACAGTATATATTAGGGTTTGAATTAAACCTAATCCATGATGGGACTCAATCAACCATGTGATGATATCTTAACTTTTATCCTTAAATTATTCTTATGTCATCTTTTATATTGTTCCCAATTGTATGGAACTTCTTCTTCATTAAGAAAAAAGTGTGTAGTTATTCTTCTTTTATGAAACTCAATGTCTCACAGTACTTCCTCACATGGAATATGGGCATAAAAATCCTCAATTAATGTATCCAAGAGACTCATTAAACTCCCTACTTCATCACATAACATGAACCCATGGAGATGATATATTTTATAAGAAACAATACCTCTCATAGAGATATTTGAATATAAACATTTTTTCTTATCACTCTATAACTATTAATAGAGTTGTTTCACCACATATATGTATTCATTCACCCACTTAAAATTCCCAAAAATAATATCTTGTCAAAGACTAGAGATATTTATATCATTAAAACCTAACTATCTTGTCAATTTATATTTTCTGAGGGTGGGAAATTAGATTGGGAAAATCATATTGTCTCGTCTGATGAGAAGACACCTCATGTGACAATGATAACTATCGCATGATTCTCCTCATTTTCAAACTCATGTATAAAAAATGGATTCATAAAAATACTATACAACCTTTTTTCATCCATTTGAATCATTTTTTATTCACTCATGGTTATATGATCATCATATAAATCATTTAGTAAGATTAAATTATGAACTAGTCCTCAATTCAATCTTCAAGATTGATTCATGTGGCATGTTCTTATCACCAATAGTAGAAAATCATAGAAAAGATGGAGTTGAATATCCCCCTTTAATAAAGAAGGACATGACTATGTAGAGGCTCGATGAATGCCAAATCGCTTCAGATCATATGAATGAATTGTGTAAAAGTATTTTTAAATTAGGTGGATAGTACCCACGTGCACCCATTCTATATCAATCATTACCTTGGATTCACTCCTTTTAGTAAGCATTTTCATTCTACTACCAGTACATGCCAAGGTAGTGTCCGATCAGTACTTTCATACAATCTTCACAAATGTTTAACATGGGAGGTTCATAAAATTTCTTTTCCCACCCGAAAAAATTATGAATTATATGAATTCCCCATACACACCAAGAATTTTTCACTATGAAGGATTTATGATTACATTTCCTCCTGACATCATGGTTATCTAGTCGGGTGGACTACCTCCCACATGGCTGACCCAAGGGTTTTATATTTATGGTTAAGGGGATCCCTGGTTAGTTGACTGATGGATTATTTTTTTAATATAAGTCCCAAAATAATATTAATTATTATAATTCAATGTATACCAAATAATAAAAATCCATCTACACACTTCCTCAACTTCAAAATAAAAAATATACAATAAAAATATATTTCAAGACCATATCATTAATTCCAAATTCTTCTTCGTCATGAAATTTTTTATTTTTCATTGTATTCAATAAATACTTCTTCATGAAAATTAATATTCAAATTCTCAATAAATTAGATCCTCATATAATAGAGTTTCATATATTTCTTTAATTCCTCCCTTCCCCCCTTCTCTTTTTGGAATATAAATTCCAAATAACATCATCATCCAATCAAATTTTTTCACATCTTCATAACTATCATAAAGAATTTTTCCCCATTTAAATAAGTATTTTACCTAAATATCATTTCAATAATAATCATATTTAAAAACCCAAAGTTGTCAAAATAACTTATTTAAGAAAAAAATAATTGATTAATTTATTTTTCATTTAGTTATCCAAGATACATTTACTTTTTTTTATCAATATTTTAAATCTTAAAAACTCTATAAGCTTCATTCTATCTAACTTACTCAATATATTAACATTAATGAAGATTTTTCATCAACCACCATTGTAAATAGATATCAATAATTAACATGAAATCCAACTGATACACAATGTGGTCTCTTTAATCTCCCGCTTTGTATTTGTTTTCATTACCTTAAAATTTTATTCCAAATGAATATTTAAATATGAAAATCTCCTCCCTTTACTTCTAAAACCATTAATTTCATTTTCCCTTACCCTAATTGAATGGAGAAACAATGTTTATAGAAAAAAAATTGTATTAATTCTTACAAACACAATGTTTTATTCAGCATTTCACTCTATGTATGCATAATCATTGATTATTGCAAAAAATAAAATAATTTGATTTAGAGAAAAATAATTCTTTTAAAAACTAATCTTGATATCTTATGAAATAAGAAATATTATACATTTATTCAAAGGATATCCAATTTTATTGTATGATGAATATAATAAATCTGATATGAAACTTTTTAATAACAGCTATTTTAAAACTCCTATACTCAATTGAAAAAACATATTAAAAACATTCAAGTGAAAAAATTAGGATAAGTGTCCTTATGGAACATCCATTCTTCCACTTTTCGTATTTTATTAATTAATTTAATTACTCTACATTTGTGATATGTTTATTATTATTTTTTAACCTTGGTTGATAAATATTGAAAAAATACAATTTCTAATGAAATGATATTAAATCCATTTCAAGAATAATTAGATTTGATTCCAATTAAAATAATGATTCTAACAAAAACATCATCTTTATTCACTTATATTCCCCTCAAGGGAAACACTCCTCAATATCTTCATAGTATTGAATATCTTCAATAATGGATTTCAAGATATTCTAATATAGAGAATATGAAAAAGGGATAGTTATCTTTTGACGGCCCAAATTTGAAAACTTTCACAACTCCGAAAAGAATGATATTTTTAAATAATTGATCTTTGGGATACATAATATAAGATCAAACAATGATATTATATTTATTATCCTTATTTTCTAGGATATTATATCCCATTCATGAACTTTATCAAAGATGACCCTCTATAATATTTATATTTGAATACCAATTGAGGAATCATTCAATGATCATGAATTCTTCAGTTTTCTTTCAATGGATTATAACATTCACTATTCATAGGTTCTACCCCTCATTAATTACTTGACCTTCAATTTCATGTATTATAAGAAAAAATAATATAGAAAAATATTAAGTTAATAAGGTGTATCATTCTTTACATCATCTATGTTAACTATAACGCTGAGATGGTTTTCTCAACCATGTTTCTCCATGTGTTTTACTCTACATAGATTTACATCTGATTCCAATTCTAATTGAGGTTGTGTGGATATTAAAACTTATTCAATTAATTTTTTTGTGGACCTTATTTTTTCAATAAATTTTAAAGTAGATGTTTTATCTGGTGTAATGTTTATCTTTTTAAATAATTTTTCCTATATTTGGTTTACTCTAGAATATTTTTAGGAAGTAAATTATTCCCGGTTGGACCTCAATTAAATAACATATGCATCTTATTATATAACATTGTATTTTTCCATTATCAAAACCAATAGCTTGTGATGCCTCTAGTCTCCTCATAATCTCATAATTTTATTTCGTAATAATTATTATATCATTAAGAGATTTTATAGTTGGTTTAGATTTTCCATATGTATTCTTCTATGTCTTAACCTTCTGATCTGTTTTTTTGGATCATTCACTTTTCTTCAGCTTCTTATATTTAGAATCCAAGGCCTTCTCACATTTCTTACTTGAAAAATTATTCAAATATTTTTTATTAAAATATAATTATACTTTCTTTCCATGGTATATTCATATTTTATACCCATTGTGTCATGTCCCAGTCCAGCCCATGATCATGATATTGTTCGGTTTAGGCCGAACCCACATGGTATTTCTCTCTCTAGGGTCTGGGCCTTAGGAATCCCCCAAGAAAAGGCCTCATGATTGAATATGTGTCCACACCACCTTATAAAGGGGTACATTGTGATCATCTTCCTTTGATACGTGATATCCATAATCCACCCCCTACTTAGAAGGACCCAGCATCCTCACTTTAACATGAAATGGAAACTCACTCTGATACCATCTGTAATGGCCTAGTCCGGCCCTCGATCATGATATTGTCCTCTTTGGTCCTAAACCACATGGTTTGTTTCACAAACTACCCCTAGTTCCTTGGAAACCCAATAAATGAGGTTTCCCTGACATATCCGGAAAGGAATTACCTATCCCAACAGGTTAGCAACAAGAACCTTATATCACAAAATATTTCTATGGGAATAATTTTACCTCCAAATATTTTGATGAAAATAAAAAAGAAAGTATGCATAAAAAAACATACTACAATAGAAGTAATGTGCCAGATGTTATCAAGGAATAATACAGACAAAATCACTACAACCAAAGTAATAAAATTGAAAAATATCCTTAAAATAATTAAGGAAACAACTCACCTAGAACAAATCTCAATATCTAGATCCACCTCCAATAGATCCCTTCCCTTTGCTCGAACCTAGAATATGAAGGTCTAAAAACCCCAAAGTATGAAGTAGGGTGTGAGAAAAAGACCAGTAGGATATAACCAATGATTCCTTAAAATATGGAAAAAATATATTATCCAAAGTAATGATTTCAAAATTAAAAGATATATAAGTTTGTCAATTAAATGTTTTTTATAAAAACATGTTATACCTATTCAAAATGATGGAAATTACATTCAAAACATAAGAATTACTATAAAAGTGATGGAAAATTTCTAAAATAATGTATTCTATAAAACATTTACATAAAATAGTTTTATAAATTCATAATCCATGTAAATCAGTTCAAACAAACATTGGAATTCATTTATATCTCAAATTTAAATAAAAAATTGAGGAACATGGTCATCCGCACAAATTTACGATAGTATTATCCATCTATAGGATCCCACAATCACTAAGTGAACTCAGAAAAATGTGTATAAACACGTCCAAATCACACTGCCAAAGGAGACTCTTCACCAACCCATCAGGGATGTGACCAACTACAATTATTTTTTTATAAAATTTTAATGTCTTAGAGTGTATCCAAATAACACAATAATTTCCTAAGACATACTTGTGTTATTATATGATGGGGGACTATTTTATGGAAACTTAAAATATGATCAATCCCAAAATTACATTTCAAAAATTCACATTTTATTTCATTTAAAATTGCAACATGTTTTATATAAAAAATTTCATTTTTACAAGATAAAACCATTTGACTTATATCAAATCATTCTAATCCATTTTCATGAGTTTTAAATCCATTAAAAACCAATTCCATCCTTTTCAAAATTCATGCTCACAATTAAATTCAATAATTTAATTGAAAACATTTTCATAAAAATCCACCATTTAAATTCAACTATTTAAATCAGAAAATTTCCATTAACCCACCCCAATTAAATGACATTGGGGGTTTTCCAAATTTCCATTCCAAAACCATTTAAAAAACCCCAAATTACACGAATTGAGTTTTTATGAATTTAATTGAATTAAAATTTTTAGAAATTGAATTTAAATCAACAATTAAACTAAACTAAGCAATAGAAGGATAATAAATTTGGATATTTAGGGCGAAACAACCTACCTCAATGTCATCGATGTATGTACCAATGATAAACCACTATGTGTGGTTCAATACACCTCCAAACAATCTTATTGTCGTATTCATAGAAAAACCAATTCTTGATGTTCGTCATAGGTTCCTATAACCAAAACCATATATTTCAATTCAAAAGGAAATTAAATATCACATGTGATGATAGTTTATATCTCCTTGATAATTCTTAAATTATCGATTAGAAATATTACATGTGATAATATTTTATCACACTTTGTTAATTTTCAAATTATCATTTTATAATTATAATAATTGTCTGTTGAAAAAAATGTAACCACTCTATGAAAATTCTATATCATTAGTTTATAACTATCCATTTAGTAATATTAATATTTATATTCTTACAAATTTTCATTTCTCAATATCAGTATGACAATTATATGTAATTATCACTCAATTATTATTAATTATTATTCCATGATAAATTCATGTAATATTCTTTTATAATTTCATGAAATTATCATTGGATGATATTAATTTATTATTTTTAAATATCCTAGTATCATTATCATTTGATAATTATTTATAATTGTCTCTAGTAATTCCATGTGATTATCACAAAAAAAAAATTTCAAATAATTATCTATGATGACAATTTACCTATCTCATAATAATCTACATAGAGATCCTTTGATTATTTATTACGATTATATTTATTTTTAAATGACCTAATTATCCTTTGATAATATTGTTTAAGAATTATCCCCTATAATTTCATTAAAATTATTATTTGATAAGGTCATGTAATTATAATTCAATAATATGATTCAGGGACTTCTCGTCAGGATGAATCCAACGAAATCAGCGGTGAATAATTCTTATCAATAATGTTGACATTATAAAATAGATAATATTGAAACAAATAATAAATGAAATGAAATAAATATATAAAATAAAAACAAACCATATCTTCATTGTGTACAAGATGTTGGCCTCCCATTACCCACCTATGAAAGAGATCAAACTCCACGAATTGAGGCCTAGTGGTCACCCTAAGAAAAGATCTAGGTTGCATAAAATTTAAAAATATGGTCCAAGAGGAGAAAAACTATGATTTTTACTATTTAAATATACACAAAATGCATATGTCAGTGGGAATTATGAACACCCCATTCAATATTGTTTTTTATAAAACAAATAAATGTCGAGTTGTTAAATTCATCACATTATGTCATTTCAATAGAAACTGTTCAAAATGGTCAAGAAATGGATGATTTTATTATCTTGAATTGTCAATAAATGGGGTTACAGTTTTGGGGAAGATGAATTAATAGTTCATGTTGAGTTTTTAGAATTAATATTTTAATTAATTTGCCTAAAAAATAAATGACACCAAACATTAGTGGTGCATTAAATTTATACCTCATCTAGGGAAAACACTTCATTTTTGACCCAACAGTTGTCTCATATTTCTTATAGGATTCATCGTTATAGATATATTAATGATTTATTATTTAAAAATAGAATAAGTAAATAATTAAAATAAAAATGGTTTTTTTGTAGGAATTTCATCTAAAAACACATTGCCTACAAATTTAATACACCAGCTATTGTAAACTACTCATTCAGAACACAAGAGTGGTCTTAGATTTCCCTTACAGTGCACCATTTGGGAGATAATTAATTATTTCTAAAAAATAAAATATTAAATATTATTTAATGACTATATCTCATGAGAGAGGCATCCAAATGTCTTACGCCTTCAAAAATATATACCCCTCTTAGGGTAAACATCATATTTTAGACATAACCATGGCATCAAAATTCTGATACGATACACCAATTTGGATATAATAACATATTTCAAACAAAAAGTTCACACATGATATAATATAATTAATATTTTTATTCAGTCATCGTTGAGGATTTGTGGGTCTCGAAAAGTTATAATATAAAAGTTTCGAACACCAAAAATAATTAATTGAATATTACAATATATTAACTATAATTTAAGTACCTTAACACATTAATCGAAATTTCGCAGAAAAATCATTTTTTCACTTATGATATTAATGATTTAACAAAAGAGGGTTTATGAATACCCAAAAATAGTAACACAATGTTACAAACTCCTCACCGTAAGAATATTTTGTCCTCAAAAACCTATGATGAATTTTCCATGACAAAAAGATGAGGCCACTACTATTGAATCGGTTTCACCTCTCCCACATATCCTGATAATTAGAACCATCATTCAATAACACATGTATTATATGTATCATCCTCCCATGAATTAACATGGTACTAGAATTAATAATCATGACTGGTCGTTCCGTCACAGGTAAACTAGGTTTCACTTCAAGATCACGACAACTCACTACATGATATTGTTCATATAAAATCATTCATGTTGAGATACATAAATAAAATTATTCATTTATGTTAGATATGGTGGTAGTTCAAACAATATGTATCTTCCCCACATGATTAATAATATCAAAAGGTCCCCCAAAATGATAAGTAAACTTCCCTTGCTTCCCAAGTCATCTATTACCCAATATGGTGAATCATTCAAGAACACATGGTCACCAACATAGAACTCCAATGGTCTCTATCAATGATCACCATAGAAATTATATTGGCTCTAGTTCATTAAAATTCACTAACAAATAAAATGAACATTTATTTTCTTCTCTTTCATTAAACATGGTCCAACTGATGAACATTCACAAATATCTGACCCACACAATAAATATTTACAAGGACGTCCATACAAGTACTCAAAAGGATCCATTCTGATCATAGACGGATAATTATTATTTATAAGATAATGAAACCTCTCTTACCACTTGGTATACCAGAAAATATAGAAAGAAACAGAATGGTAAACTCAACGAAAACTTTAGGTTGATCACCACTCATTGAATCTCACTCCTGATCAAAATAAAATACTAATATCACTTTACCCAACTCGGGAGGAGATGGTCCAGCTCATGTCAACCTTGGGATACATTCTCCTTGAATGAAAAGACACACACATGGTGTATTAAGGTAGACCCACTAAATATAACAATCATGCAGGGATTTATTGGCAATTAGCCAATCCATCCCCAATATGAAATCAAGATATTTCCTGTCAAGAAACCAAAAAACTCCCATAAAGCTTTCCTTATAATTGATGGAAGACACAAGTGGGACTATGGAGACCCTTCTATCTCTTTTTACCAAGGTGTATAATATTATCTTTTGAATAAGATAAAATCTCTATAGGAATATTAAGATGAATAATGATACGAGTTGAAATAAAGGAGTAAGATGCTCCCATATAAAATAGGGTAGTCACTAAAGACAAAGTTATAGTAATGGTACCTATCATGGTAGTTGGACCTATATCATCATCCTCGGGAGACTCTTACACTGTGTGAGGAATCTTTGTTTCATATTCTTGTGGTTAGAACCCACATGTACATGAAACATTTGATTTCCCATGACTTTCTCTTGAGGTACTAATGATCTTGTCTCTATCTCCAAGAACTCAAACATTCTGTCATGCCCAACCATTCCTCAGCATGTTGAGGATCAGTAGAGAAATTTAAAACTTGTTGTTTATGGCCTAGGAACTCTTGAAGAAGATTTCAAAAAAAATTACCTTGAGGATCCACATCTAGTTCCTGAACGGGACTGGTGATGGTGCTTTACCCAAATCATGGAAAGTACGCATAATCATCACAACTAGACTGAGGCCCCCTAAAGGATTATCTCTCTGATGTTTAATAGTATCTAGTTCATGGATACGATTCCCATGTCTTCTTGTATGCATGATGTTACACAAAATTATCCAAAAATAAGGAATATATTAGAAAATTCTCATACAGAGAATTGAGGGAAACATGATCTTGACTAGTAGAACTAATATGATTTTTATTTAAATCTATCCAAATCAAAATAGAGAAAATACTAGAACTAATCCACAATACAAAATTCCCTTTACCACCCATGGAGTCTTAAGGATCAATAAAGTGAGAGATATCTAGGCACTCAATAATAATTATCTCTTATGTACCAAAAATATTTCATAAATGCATACGGACTTCAAGAAAAAATCTCAACCCCCTTTGATACCATTATTTCACTAACCATCCCGAGCACCTAGTAACATGAAAACTGAGCTGGCCCTGACATAGACTGATGTGCATTCTCAATCCCCATGGGTCAGATACAAGCACCTAGAATTACACAATATGCATGTGGGAATGATTTTACCACATATAAGGATTAATAAAAGAAACAACATAGAATGCATAAAAAAAGTAATCTCTAATGGGAGTAATGTAAGTGTAGTCAACAAGAAATAAACCAGCCCAAATCACTACAACCAATGTATAAAAATGGGAAAATAGTCCCAAGGACCCTAAGGACACAAATCAACAAGACCAAAGCTCAAAATTAAGATCCACATCCAAGAGATACCTTACCTTTTCTCAAACCTAGAAGAAGAAAGTCTACAAACATTCTAAGTCGAAAGTTGGGTGTCAGCCTAAGCCCAGTAGGATATCACCAACTATTCCATAACAGATGCCTAATATAGATTATCCAAAGTAATTTTTACAGTTTTTAAAGACAAACAGGTTTGGAAATTCAAAATAATATTTATAAAAAATGTGATATATATTTTAAAAATGATGGAAATTACATTCAAAGAACATGATTTATTTTAAAATAGAAGTAACATCTCTAAAATAATGTCATATTTAAAATAATTATACAACATAATTTATATAAATTCAGTAGGCTTGTAAATATTTTCGCACAAACATTAGAATATATTTATCTCTCAAAAACAAATAAACAAGTGACCAACATAGACATCTACCAAATGGTACAACAATATTAATCATTTATAGGATTCCACAATCTCTATGTGAACTCAGAAAAATGTTTATACACACATACCTATGACACATGCAAAAGAAAACTCATCATCAACCCATTGGGGATGTGAGCCACTGTATGTAGGTTTTAGAACGTTGTAATAGCATAGAGTGTGTCCAAATAACTCACTACCTACCTAAGGCTTGCATTCTCCCTTATATGATGGGCTAAAAATTTTAACAATGATTAAAATATTATCAATCCCATTCTTCTATTTCAAAAATTAATATTTTTTTAATTTAGAACCAAAATATGTTTTATTAAAAAACATTCCTTCTTCACAAGCTAAAACAATTGGGTTTATATGAAATCATTCTAAGCCATTTACATGAGTTTGAAATCCATTAAAAACCAATCCATCCTTTTAACAATTAATTTATATAATTAAATTCAAAAATTTAATTGAAAATATTTCCGTAAAAATCCACCTTTAAAATTCAACAATTTTAATCATACAATTTCTATAAACCCACCCCAATTATATGGAGTTAGGGTTTTTCACAAAATTCCATTCCAACACCATTTCAGGTATCCCGATTAAATGGAAATGTGGTCTTATAAATTTAATTGAAAGATAATTATTAGAAATTTAATTTAAATCAAATATTTAAGAATAATTAATTTGGCTAATCTAGACTGAACAACCAACCTCAAGGTCATCGATGTTAGCAGAAATTATAAACCAGCATGTGTGGTTAAATTCAACCCCTCATAGCCTTATTATCATAATCATAGACACAACTTTTCACAAATTTCTTCACATGTTCCTAGAACCAAAACCATATATTTTAATTCAAATGGAAATAAAATATCACATGTTATGATAGTTTCTCTCTGCTGAATAGTTTCTAAATTATCGATTAAAAATATTTCATGTGATAACAATTTATCTCTCTTTGATAATATTCATATTATCATTTTATAATTATAATAATAATCCTTTGAAAAAAATTAATTATTTTATAATAATTCAATATTATTACATTGTAATTATCCATTTTATAAAAGGAATAATTATATTCTTAAAAATTATCATTTCTCAATCTCTTTATGATAATTAGTTGTAATTATCAACTGATAAATATTAATTATTATTCCATGATAAATAAAATTAATTTTCTTTTGTAATTTAATGAAATTATCTATAGATGCTTTTAATAGATTATTCGTTGAATAACATGATATCATTATCATTTGATAATTATTTATATTTATCATTAGAAATTCCCTGTGATTATAATAACAAATTATCTCTAATAATTATCTAAGATGACTATTTACCTCTATCACAATAATCCATGTATCCATCCATTTATTATTTCATATGATTATATATATTTCGAAATTATTGAAATTATCCTTTGATTAAACTATTTAAGAAATAACTAATTTCATTAAAATTATTATTTGATCAGTTGTTTCAATTATAATTTGATAATTATTAATAATTATATTTTTTTAAATTTATTTAAAAACTCATTTAAATTGTGGAAATTTATATTGAATAATACACTAATTTCGTTGAATCATAAATATAATTTAGGTTATTCTTCTTGATATGATCTCAATGACACCAAGAGTGCATAATTCTGATCAATAATAAAGAAGATATAAATGAAGGAAGATTGAAACAAATAATAAAATAAATAAAATAAATAAATAAAATAAAAACAATACATATCTTCATTGTGCATATGAGGTCCCCCTCCAATTCTCTATCACATCCCATCCCCCAGGGCCCATGCCCTGACAACCCCAAGCCTGCCTTCCATAGGCCAGGTCCTAGCGACTAGCACTGAAGAGGCGTATCCCTATTACAGGACGGAATTGACTATAAAACTATTCAAACACACAATCCAGGAACAAAACAAGAAGAAACCGTTAAATAAATTGATAATGTATAAAGTTTATTGAATGTAAAGGGGATAGAATACATTCTCAACATGGAAGTACAAGTACAACTAAAAGATAAAACAACTCATTAATCTTCCACCGAGAATCCTACCACAAGGGCGGGTACAACTCTCGATCAGTAGTCATTGCATCATGTCACATTATACAGTTCACCTATAAGCACCGTCTTGTCCAGGATCACTCAACCTCGATCAACCTATTCATCGTCTACATAAGACACAACTATGTATGGGCATAACCAATGAAGGGGTGAGTATAACAATACTCATTTGGGACCCAAAGACCCCTGATGGTCTCCCAGAGTTCCAGAAAAGAAAATCCACAAAGTAAGACCTCAATCACATTGCATGATTAAGATATATTCTCCACATAGGTAAATTCCCATACATTTACCTAAGTTATAAAAATATACACGTCTCATACATGAGTAAACATATGGATCCAACATTTAAGCCTTCAACACAACTAATCCACAAGGGAAGAATACCACAAAGGTAACACCACTAAGGTAACACCACAAAGGTGAAATTACCACAATGGTAACCCCATGAAGGTAACACCATGAAGGTAAATGTACCACAATGGTAACACCACGATGGTAAAATTACCACAAAAGAAACACCATGATGGTAACACCATGAATGTAAAAGTATCACAAAGTTAACACCATAGAAGAAAAAATACCAAAAAGGTAACACCACGATTGAAAATGTACCACCAATGTAAAGACTCATCTCACACCAGTTATATAACTCAAGTACAAATGTATAGATTCTTAGTCTTAAATCTAGATCATCTTATTCTATCGAGAGGCTCTTCTGCTGACCAACACATGATCGATAGATGCTCATCCACACATGATCTATAGGCACTAACCCCCACATGATGGTTGGATATTGAGCCAAAAAAGTTCTCTAAGCTTTGAACCATGGAGTATTGATAGATGCAGACCCACATAGGGTCGATCTTCTTTCTTCATTTTATAGCCAGCTCACACATAGTATCCTCGAGTTCCATAGGACCATTCCTTTGAGATATAATTCATACCTAAAATACCACTAATCCCCAAAAGGAGTAACCCAATGTAAAACTATGTCATAAGGGTTACAACGTGACAGATAGCGTGTCAATAGGGTGTCTGGTCTATGAATTATTAGAATTTTAATGTCGAGGGCCTGATGGGATTTTTGTTCGATCCATCCCAGCCGTACTCCAACATTCTCGAAAACTCTCTTTTAGTATTGACAAGGGTTTATCCCTCTCTAAGGCCCTCAGTTCCGTAGATGATTCATTAAACAAACGTTTGGTTCAAAAGTTATATCCCTTTAAGTGAAACTGGGCCTAGTTGGGTCTAGGTCATATCTGACCCGACCTAACCCGGTCTAGGTCTGGCCTGGCTGGGTTGGGCCAAAGCAGGCTCAGCCTGCTGAGCCGCATTCTGGCCGAACCCGTTGGGGGCGCGGCTCGGCCCGCAAAGGGGAGCGGCCCAGACCAAAGAGGAGTGCGACCTACTGGGCTCGTGCACCCTGGCCCATGGTGGGTGTGGCCAACTGGGCTCACACGGACTATCCCATGGAGGGGCGTGGGCCGCTGGGCTCGTGCGGCCTGGCAGGTGAAGAACATGGCCTTCTGGCTGGGTTCCACCCTAGCTATCACTAGGGGGAGCAACTTCCCATTAGTTTCTCGAATCTCGTTAGCCATTAAGTTTGTGAAGCCTCAGTGACATGTGGTGATTCCCGTTCTCCGTGGGACCCACAAGAGGCAGGTCCCTCCACTGTTGCGACGTCGAGTAGTGGCCTCCTCTAGAACTGCGCGACAATGCCTCGGACGACCTCTGTGGTCGGCCGGTGCTGGCCACCCTTCTTGACCTCCTCTGCATGCAGTGTGTAACGGTGTGCCGCCTCCTCGATGGACGACCGGTTCCAGCTACCACCATGACCTCCCCTACCGGCACAGGTTGTCGGAAATCTTCTACAGGTTACCAGGTGAGCTCGTGTGGCATGTGTTTTCCATATTAAGGTACCAATGGACCTCTCATGACACCCTTTTCAACGCTTTTCTCTTCCTTCTGAAATCTATCTAATCCGAAAAAAAGCCCAAGAAGAACACGTTGGCAAAAAAATAACGTAGGGTTTGAGCCTTGTTTTTTTTGTCCACTCACTTCATATTATCAAGATATCATGAGGGAATAATAAGATTCAACAATTATTTTAATACTAAAAACACATAAAAACCGTAACTCATGATCATAGGAGAACCTCCACATTTGAGGAAGAGTCAGTGATCGTGGGTTCATGATTTGGTGGCACTCGTCGCCGCTTTCTACAATGGGTTTTTTCCTTCAAGTAGATGGTGTCACGGTACATTACCATAACATTGTCGCTTGGTGAAGTCATGAAAATACTCCTCCTCATGCTCCGTATTAACAGGAGAGTGGGAGGGTGAGTACTTCCATTGGGAATTTATAAGCTTCATTTAAAGAATAAAATTCAAAAATTACAATGGTGTTGTTATGATGATTGAGGAGTGAATTCAATTAAGGGCTTGACATGTTTTTGATCTTGCCACCGTCTAATTTTCGTTCGAGGAAAAGAAAACAGAGAAATAAAATAACTTTTTTATTTTTTTAATTTTTTAAAAGACCAAAATCTATCGTTTTTTCCCGACCTACTGTGGTTGAGGTGAAGCTTCCCTGAAGCGAATCCTGGTGCTACATATTCTACGGTTCTCGCTGACTTTTTATTTGGACACCATTTGAAATGATAGAAAATTATGCTCGCATTTTTTCTGAATGTACCTTAAAAAATGTTTGGAAATTCATTTCAGGAACCCCGGGCCTCAGAATCACGTGCCGTCAATATTCCCAGACTCATAATAATTCCATATAATTCAAAAACATTCAAATGGAAAATCTGTGTTTTTACATTCTTCCCACTATAGGGATTTCCATCCCCGAGAGTCACAACATAGACTAAGGAAACAAATGGGGGTACTGAGCATGAATCTATGTCTCCTACTCCCATGTGATCTCATGGTGGTTATCGCGCAACTAGTGAACGCACACCAGATGTATTAATCTACCATGAAGGACCTACTTCTTCCGATCCTCTATCTCCACTAGAACCACTGTAAACGTCACCCAATCATCAAATTATAGCTCTCCATGGTCGATAATGTAATATGGTTCATGCATGGATCAACTTAGCTATGATTTTTGGAAGACGCTGTGCACCCTCTTAAACTACGGTGGAAGTTCCAAGTGGTATGCCACCTTTCCAATCCTCTAATATATTAGAAAAGGTTTGATAAACCTCAATGAGTGTCTGTTGCCTTGGCCAAATATCTATATTCCATGTCAAGCGGTTACTCACTAGAATATGTTTTCCCCCTCCTAGAACTCCAGAGGTTTCCATCTCCTATCAGCATAAGACCTCTTTCTGCTCTGTGCAATCTTCATCCACTCCCGGATGATCTGAACCATCTCAGTTGTAGCCCATTCCAACTCTGGACCCATAATTGCTGACACACCTGGGTCTGTCCAGCATAGTGGTGATCTTCATGGTTGACCATACAAGGACTCAAATTGTGCCATACCGATGGTGGAGTGATTTATATTTTTCTATCATAATTCCACCATGGAAAAGTTGTCCTCCCAACTACGGCGAAAATCTAGGATGCATGAAAAAATCATGTCCCCCCTGTGTCTGAATGGTCTGGTCCGTCTGTCCATCCGTCTATGGATGAATTGCGGTGCTCAAACATAGAAGAGTACCAAACTCTACCTTTAATGGCTTCCAAAAAAGTGATGTAAAACATGTTTCATAGTCAGAGACGATCGTCGATGGTACCCCATTAAGTCATACAATCTCTTATACGAAGAGGTGTCCCAATCCCTCTACTGATCCCTGCTCTCAGATGGGTAGGATGTGGGCTGACTTGGTGATTCAATCAATGATCACCCAGATAAAATCATGTCCTTTTGACGTACGTGGAATCCCTATCACAAAGTCCATGGAGAAACCATCCCACTTCCACTCTGGTACCTCTAGTGGCTATGATAATCCTGTTGGAACCTAATGCTCGACTTTTTCTTGCTAGCAAGTGAGGCATCGTGTAAGAAACTCTACCACTAATTTCCTTATCCCTGGACACCAGTGCTGATGTAGAAGGATTAGGTACATCTTTTCCTCACTTGAATGTACCACCGAAGGGGACGTGTGAAACTCCCTCAACACCTCCTCCCATAGCACCACACATATAATGGTGCCTCCTATAAAAAGGATGATGTGCTCCCCTTTATCATAATATCCATTAGGTTCCTGTCCTAAGGATATATGAGAACTTCAAGCCTCACAGTCAATGTCCCAAAGATGTTCCTCCCAAACTCACTTAAGAAGTGGAGGAGTTATAGTCATAGACTTGAGGTAATCACCTCCATCTCTATCAGCAAAGGATACCTACAACGCGGATATCTACTCTGTCACCTCACTCAGCAACTGTAGACCAAAACTCTTGCTGATTGTATCTTCTACTATGTTCCACGTCACAAGAGTGTAGACTATATGAAATTCATAGTCCTAGAGGATCTCTATCCAACATCGCTGTCTCATGTTCAGGTCCATCTATTAGAATATAGACTTGAGACTCTTGTGATCAGAGTAGACTATAAAACGTTCGCCCATAATGTAATGTCGCCCCATCATCATGGTGAAGACCACTACTACTACCTCTAGGTCATAGGTAGGGTATTTCTACTCATGTTGTCTTAGCTATTAAGAAATATATGAGATCACTGGTTTCTCATGCATCGGGACACATCCATGTCTAGTCCCTGATGCATATTAGTAGACTACATAACCAACACCCTCTTTAGGTAGCCTCAATATGGGGTCACTCATCTATCTCTACCTCAAATCCTTAAAATTATGTTCATATCTCTCTTTCTATATAAAGGGATGTCATTTCTTTGTCAATGCTAAAAAGGGTGCCTTAACTCTGGAAAATCTGGTAACGAATCTCCAGTAGTACCCTACCATTCCTAGGAAAGTCTGCACCTCGACCACACTCCTGGGTGGATCGCAAGAAAGAATTGCCTTTATCTTCACTAGATCTACCACAACTCTATCCTCTGAGATATTGTGTCAATGAATGTAGACCTCCCATATCCAGAACTAGCACATTGAGAGCATACCATAATGTTTGTGCTCTCATAGTGTATACAGAAATCGTTTCATTTGATAAGCATGCACCTCCTCCAACGTCAATATATCAAGATGTCATCGATTATGACCATCACAAAGTGATCAAGGTACTGCTGAAATATCATGTTCATGAGTCCCATGAACACTGCTTGGGCATTGGTCACAATGAATGTTATAACCAAGAACTCATTGTGCCCATACCGATTTCTGAAGGTAGTCTTCTACACATCCTTATCTCGTACCCTGAGTTGGTGATACCATGATTTGTGGACTATATTCTAAAACCATTTTGCTCCATTCAGCTTATTGGAAAGACCATCAATACTCGGAAGTGGATACCTATTCTTCATGGTAACCTAGTTTAGGCACCAATAGTAAACACAGAGTCACATACTCCCATCTACCTTCATGGAGAACAACATTGGGGTGGCCCATGGAGAAAACCCTAGGCATTTTGAACCCCTGCCTCTATAAGTCCTCCAGTTGTACCCGTAACTCATGAATCTCTGTTGGAGGAATCAGTTGGGCTGGTGTAGATATTGGTGTCATATCGGGGTATAGGACGATGTAAAACTCTACCTCTCAACATGCAGGAAGTCCTAAAACATCATCAGGAAAGACATCAGCAAACTAGTCCACCACTACAGGATAACCCAGACACTCAACATCAACTGCTCTGAGTGTAATGCTATCCATATATTGTGTGATTGGTTCCACCCTCCTCTGGGAAAGTCTATCCTATTCTGCAAAGGATTCCTTCACACTGGTGAAGGAAAACCTGGTCTCATCCTCACAGACACACCGCACATTTCACCTAATATAGTCAATCTGAGAATGGACTTTGGATAACCAGTCTATATCAAATATGACATCGTAAGGCCTAGACGCCACTACTAGATGATCCCAGCTGAAGCTCTTTCCAACTAGAGTAATCTCACACAACCGACACTAGTGTTTAATCGTCGATTCACCTTCCCTAGGAGTCTCTAGCTGTAAGAATCAAGGCAACAGCTCCATCAAAATCATTGAGCTCCGAACGAGGGCCATGAAAAAATAAGAGTGACTGGAACCTATTTCTATAAGTACTGCAGCTAGGGTTGAGTAGACATATATCATACCAATAATCATATCAGGATCCCCGCTATCATATGCATCACCTACCTGGAGCAGAGCACGTACCTGTCCTCCAACACCCTATTGTCGAGGTGGACCACATGGAGGTGGTGGCAGTAGATCCTCAAAATGCCACCCACCACCTGCTGCACGACTAGCTCCTCTTCCATGTATTCCTACTGCATGCAGACCTCCTCGATTGAATCTCTGCCTCTACCTCGGAGGTCCCTCAACTGTCTTCTGGTCATCCTAATGGTGGGTTGGCCAGTCGTGATCCATGTGCGGGGGGGGGGGTACATGCCATGTTGGAAACCCATGTACTCCAACATGTGTCATTTCACTTCCCATGTGCATGATGAGTCATTCTACAAGGGGTGACACACCATGTAGTCAGGACTAGACACAATGTGTATTGGGTTTTCTAGAAAACTCATCTTCTCCCTCCTTCTCATGTCATTGATCACCTGGATTTTTTTTCAGTGGTATATTTTCCTCCAAACTCTAGATCCATGCTTATCTGGTCACTCTAACATCGAGTTGATAGAATTTGGGCCTTCAACTAGATTAGAATATGCAATGGTATGTGTTTTTCATATCTACAGAAGAATGAAAATTTGGAACACAATGTCATTTAATCCACTGTCATACCCACCATCGTACCTCTTTTGGGCCATCACGATGCTAGATATTTGGTTTGTGATCATTTCACCAAGAATCGAAGGCGCAATGATCAATCGTTCACAAAGGGTTACATGTAAGGAGAGAACAAATAATGCGTAACCAAGAATGCCTAAATTGGGAGAGAAAATAGAAAAACAATTGAAAGAGACAAACTTTGATATATGTTCTTGTCACAAATGGTTCTTCACCATAATAATTGTAATGAATCCACACAAATATCAAGAATAATCTCCTAATAAATCCCACAAAATAAACCATCTCACAAATACGATCGATCAACGAGCTAATCTGCTTGTGGATTAGTGCATGTTCACCATTGGAATCACGAATAGGGGAAGTAAATCCAAATAATTCATCCTTCATTAATTTGGATCCCTCCTTGATGATGAAAAGTCACTGATTCATTTCCATTGGAGATATCTATCAAGATCAGCATTTGATAATTTCTGGTTCAAGGTTCTGTCATCGCCTACTTGATAAAATTCTCCAGATCTCTCTATCCAAGGTTTCCGTAGGATTAAAACGTTATGAGGAAAACCCTAGATCTTTGACATTAGAATATTTTTAATGATAAAATTTTTGTTTTTTGTGTCATCAAAATAAAATAAAATATATTAATTTATTGATTCATTTAAGCACTTGTGATGACTTTCCAAAATCGACCAGCACCGACTAATGTGAGGTCGCGCCTAGGGTAAATCCATTGTTCTAAACTCAACAGTTCACTCATATTTCTTATCTAGGAACCTATTTAGAAGTTATTCTACTTTTCTAGGAACATGTTTTGTGCATGAAATTTAATATTTTAATATTTTTTTAACGATTGTTTCAAGACACTGGGCCTCGAAATCGCACACCGTCTAATGCCTTATCTCATGATTAATCTATAAAATATTTAAAAAAACATATAATATATTATTAATTACATATAAAAAAATAATATATAATCATTAGTCTATTTAAAATTCATGAAAAACTATATGAATGTTTTAATTATTACATAATAAACAATGATATAAAATAATCCTTTAGTTATCTTTAAAAAAACATTATTTCACAAATATTTTCATAAAACATATCATAATCAATAATAAAGGGAAACAATAATCATGATATTATCATGAAATACATTAATACATTTCCTTTAGAACAATGATTCTATCTAAAAAGGGAAATGACTCTCTTTAAATCATGAACTCATTTTCTTACCTTTTAAATTCAAAATATTCACATAAATGCAAATTTTAAAGAAAATAAAATTTATAGGTACCTTGGTACATCATATTTATATTACTATTATAATCACATAAAAAATAAATCTTATATAGGAATAACATTAATGGTGTAATTCCATTATGACTCTTCTCAAAAACATAACATTACCCAATGCATTAGAGGTATATGTAAGATCCACTTGTCATTATAAAAAATTTCCAAGAACAAGAAACATGAGTTTAACATATAAAATCGCGAATTTTCTATATAAAAATTATAATAATTGGTATTTTATAACATGAGAAAAATAATGTTCATAAATATGAGAATAAAGAACATTTTTTGTTGAAAACATTTAAAATATAAAACTATAAAGACCCTGATCCTAGAAGTCGAGAGTCGGTGGTTACTTTATAACATTGTAAGTGATCTCAAACCAAATTATACAATAGTTTAGTATTCATTGAACTCTATATAAATACTTTAATCTCACATTACATAAATTTTATTTAAATAAATCATAGTATTTTATTTGATAAAACCTATATTCTATTTAGAGTATGCCTGTATATTAATCATAATACACATCATGTCATCCTGGGAAAATGAAACATAAGAAATGGGTGTGCTCAAATTCTCAGTAATGGTATGCGTACAGTTGAATCTATTTGGATTAAATAAGTTATAATCATTTTGTCAAGGTAAATATTATAAAAAACACATTCCATTTAATCAATAAATTGAGCATGAAGAATAATATGGTAGGAATAAATAATGATAAAATAATTCCATATAAATAATCACATGATATTGACCCTTATCCATGGATATCAAAACTAATCATATAATAAAATTGACATTAATAAATAATCTCATAACGATAGAATTCACAATCTAGGACATCATAAACATAAACAAAAGAACTAATGCCAAGTCATGTTACATAAATGGGTAAGGCCTTTTCTAAATACCCAAAATATTTTATCATGAGACATACCAATGTATCAAGGGTATATATCAATCCATGACCATCAATTATTATGTCTAATTCATTTATTATTTGAAAATAGAAAATAAAAATTAAATACATAATAAATATATGAATTTGTATTGAAAAACTATAATATGAAATATTAGTATTTCCCAAAAAACAAAGTGATCTTAGAAATACATAGAAAGAATACTGATAGTATCATTACAACATAAACATAGTGGATGATAAAACATTTTTTATTAATACCATAACAATATCACTACCAATATTCTTGAGGAAAATACCGATTTCATTTTGAAATCCAATTTTTAAAACAAAATTCATTCAGAATATTATGAAACACATTATATTTGAAAAAATTCTTGGAAAATTTTAAATTAAGATTTAAATAAATGAATAATCATGATGGTGGGAAAAATATTTTCATACTAAGTATGTTAAAACAAATGTTTCATTAACATTTTTGATAAAAAGACAAAAGGTACCTTATTGAAAAAAAAACAAAAATACGATTCATTTTAATCCATTTTTATAAATTGAAAAATGGTCAAAATGCCTCTAATAAATCATTAAATAATATTAAAATATTTTTTAGAATATTTTAATTAATATATGGATATGGAAGAAAAATATTTCCACTTGAGTAGAAAAACAAAATCAATTTTCCATAAACACTTGGGTTTAATACCAGGATTACGTAAAGTATGTAAAAAAAAGGAAAATTTGTAATTTCTTTAAATAAATATAAGAGAATAAAATATATTTGGATTAATATAGAACGATTCAATAATTACCTCAGTGGATACTTTAACATAAACAATCTCGAATAATAATGAGATTGTCAATAAATTGTTGCCTCAAGATCGAGTTCCCATGTTTCTTTATGTACCTACTATATAATAAATATAGATTTATTATAAATATATTAAAAAAATTAACATATATTTTATTCTATATGTGAGTTTCTTTTAGTATTTTATAATAAATTTATTAATTATTATTTTCAAAAAATCATTGTTTTGTGTAATAACTACATCATTTTTCTTGTATGTTTGGGTACTATAGTTTTAGTCCATAAACATTTATCATGGTTAAATAATAAAAAATATTATATTCATGATAAAAATATCATATATATTCATTATATATGTATTTATAGTAATTCAAAAAAATTATAGATGGAAAAATGAATTACACAATTAATTGATATGATATGTCGTACGCACGCCTGAATGTTGTTTTCATTTTTTGATGGTTGGGAAAAAAGGTAAATAAGAATTATCCATTATATAATCATTATTTTATAATATGTAATCATTAAATAAGTATTTAATAAAATCCATATAAATTATAATTGGAACCTAAATATTATCACTTCATCGAGTCGATAGTCCACACGTACACACGAGTGGCATTATCATTTTCCAACAGATTAGAAGGATATAAGGTTGGTGTGGTAAAATAATTATTGAAGCATAAATATATCATAATTATCATATATGTTCTTTAAATCAATCATAATATCCATTAATAAGATACTGTGATGTAAAATGAATTACATTGGATTACGAGGCAATAGTCATTCATATTCACGATTAACAGTTTCATTTCCCATTTGATGGAAAAATAGATGGGGATAGGTAATTAATAAAACATAATAAAATATATTTATATCATATATAATTTTTTTATTATATTTTAATTGTTAATAATTATTTTTCGGTGGTCAAATAAGAAGTTAAAAAGAAAGAGCTTGGTGAAGACAATTATATTCAATTAGAAAAAAACCCCTTTTGATGTATTATTAAGGACCCAAAGGTGGGTCTTATGGCTGGAAACAAAGATCTATAACATGTATAAATATATTTTAAATATAATTTGGGAGTTTTTTGTCAATATAAATGGATAAATATGTGTTAATTAGTTATTTGAGGAGGTTCGCATTTATAATTGAGTAGAGGAGCACACTTGTAAGTTTTCAATGATTTAAAATAATTTCAGTTCACTTTCTTATAAAAGTGGATTCAAAATAGACCGTTATTGAACCTTATACATTATAATGTCTACATATATGGATAAAATATAAATTAAACAATTTTTTGAGTCATTTTAATCCTTGTATTTATAGTTTAATCCACTGGTAAACCTGTTTTAAATGTAAATGTGGTAAAATATTTTTACTATTTTTACTATTCATTATGACCAAAAATTAATTTTAACTTATTAAATAAAAAAATTATTACAATTATAAATATTCTATATATTAAATCAAATTATATTACTATAATTTTTACAATTTAATTAAAATTAAACACATAATCACAATGAAAAAAACGTTTTCCAAGGAAATATTTTTGTAAGTATAAATATTTTTATATAAAATATAAAAATAAAATTGATTCAAATTAATTAAATTGGATTAATATTATTATTATTTAAATTGTTTTACCTATAAAACCATTTTATAAAAAAAATTAATTTTTAAAATGTTTCAAATGAAAAGATAATTATTAATAAAAATTGGTATTTTTCATGTTTAATAAAATAATAAATCTTTTCAAAAGATTATCCATAAGTATCTCTATTATAATATAATTTTTTTGAAAAAAAATTAATTTTTAATATTAATATTCTATATGTTCAAAAAATGATTTTTAAAATACGCATGAAAAACATGAAGATTTCTTTTCATAAAAATATATTTTTTATGCATAAAATTGGATTTCTTCTTACCCGATGCCTAGAAAAGATATTGTATGATTTTTAATAAAAATTATTTTATATATCATATTAAATTATTATTAAATTCATTATACAATTGTGGTTAATTTAATATAAAATTATAATAACGCATTGCGCATATCAAACAGTTTTTTGGAAAAACATTCATTTTAATTTCAAATGATTTTTATTTTCAATTATAATAAAGTGGAAACCAATGAATATATTTTATAAAATTTTATGACATATAATTTACATTCCTTAGTTATACATATTTATAACCAACAATTTAACATAAAGGTTCTAACTCTATACAATATCACAATTCATTTAAAAATGAAGTTGTTTGTATCAAAATCTATTGAAGTAGTGAGAATTTATTTAAAGTGAAATATATTGTAAAAAGTCTGGGTGTTACAATCTTCCCTCATTCAAAAAATTTCATCCTTGATATTTCCCGATTGTAACCTCATAAATATATTTTTGTTACTTCTTCATTATAATTTCTTTAAGTTCCCTTGTTGCCTCTTATATATTATGATTTATCCAAAGTATATTTACTAGCAAGTCATCTAGTTCCTGAACACCTATTCTATAGTTTATCAAATATGGATAGGATCTTCATGGTACGATAAGATAAGTCCCAATTCTACTTCATCATTAGTGATCACATGAATTTTATTTTGAATGAAATTCCTCACTAAAGCGATATAGAGCACATCATGCAATTTAGATATGATAGGTGGGATTGCTAAACGAAAAGTAAAAATTACAATTATTTCTAGAATTTCAGAAGTTTTGATCTACCTTGTTCTTAGTTTTCATTTCTTACTAAATATTATAAAACCCTTCCATGAATATAATTTCAAGAAAACATGTTCTTCCACTTGAAATTCCAAATATTTACATCGATTATCAACATAAAACTTTTTCATACATTGAGATGATTTAATATGGGTTTGAAAAGTCTTTTCCTTTTTCATTGTCTCCTCCAAAAGTTCTAGGACTACATTCTCACATTCACCAACTTCATCCAAACTAGTTAGAGTATGAAATATCTTACCATATAATGCTTTATACGATGATCTTTTAATACTATAATGGTTGATATTTTTATAATTAAACTATACTGTTGGTAAATAATGATCCCTCATACCATCAAAATTAATGTTATCATGACCTCCACATATCTTATAATGTTTGGATAATCCTTTTTGATTACCCATAAGTTTGAGGATGATATGTGGTGGTTAAATGAATCTCAGTATCAAGTGTACTAAGAATAATTTTCTAGAATTTCTAGTTAAATCATGTATCATGATCAGAAAAATTTATATAGGTTCACCATGAAGGCTTAAAAATTAATTAACATAGATTCATTCAAGGAATTCTATACATACAGCTTCTCTTATAGTAATGAAATTTATATATTTATTATTGTGATCGACAATAAATAATATTTCATCATTATTTAGTGTTTTATTTGGTAATATATTTTAAGAAATCCATAGTAATCTCATACCATTTATATATTGGAATAGGTAGAGGTTATATGACTCCTCTAGGATTTCGTCTCTCTTCCTTCACCAATTGACAGACCAAATATATTGACACATAATCTCCAATATCCCACTTCATTTTATCCTACCAAAATTTTTCTTTCAAATCATTACACATCTTGGTGCTACCAGGGTGTATTGAGAAATTTGAGCTATGAGCATCATCTAATAATTCCATTTTAAACTAAGGCATAGATAGAACACAAATCATCTTTCCAAATTTCAGAACATTATATTCATATATGAAGTCTTCCAATTTACCAATATTTATGGTTCTTAATTTCTTTTGAAAATTATCATCATTAGTCACATAACATTTTTTTTTATAAATTTGGTTTGGTAATCATTTGAAAATAGGATAATGTTTCCCCTTCATTCATAATTAATATAAACACATTTAATTAATTTATGAACATATGATCCCTATCAATCCTCGTTTTTTTCGAAATTACAAGATCATTCTTTCTTAGTAATTATGGTATTTTATTTTACTTTCCAAGATCATGTTATATAGTTCAATTATAATCCTTAAGTATCTTGAGACAACATCTTTACATCATATTGATCTTTTTTTAAGAAAATATTTAGTTTATACACTTATGAATTGTTTATGTTTCATATATTTTACCATAGAGATTATGTCACCATATCTTCTGAGAAAATATTACTATTGTTAACACAAGATCATGATTTTTATAGTTATGCTCATTAGTATTTATCTACCTTGATTATTAGGTAACAACATTATCATTATCTATAAGGATGCAACAAAACCCTTTAATTGATACATCAATATGTATCAAAAATTTTTCATTTCTCGATGGTAGATTCAATATTAGCTCATTCACCACTCTATTATTCATTTAACTAAATTATTTTCCACATTCCTTTTTCTATATGAACAAGACCCCATTACAAGTTAGATTGGTAAATGGGTTTGTTAATCATGAAAACATTTTGACAAATCACATACTGTAGCCCACCAATAAAATGAAACTATATACCTTGATTATGTTTGTTAGCATTGGATAATCTTGGAAGGCCTTTTGCCCTTATATCATAAACTAAGATTCCATCCTTGGAGATAACTGTTGTAATAGTGGGTTCCCTAGACACAACATGATCAGTACTTTTTGATTACCATATGACAGATACAGTGAGTTATACATGACTTACAGTTACCTTAATGGTATCGATATTTCCATTTCCACTACATAAATGGTCATGTCCAAGGATTAATTATTGTATAACAAGAATATAACAGTTCCAATTCTATAATTGTAAGGTCAAGATATTATGAAATTAATCATAAATAGATGTCATATTCCTTAGATACATCATACTGAATGGGGACAGTTGATGTCATACTATCATGTTTTTAGAGCTAATAATCATTGTGATTTATTGTCATGAAGTTCGCAGATGGTGATATATAGTAGGTGAGATCAAGAGGATAGACCTACAAATAAGAACACCACACATTTTGCATGTCATTCTCATTTATTGTTCCTATCTACAGTCTTTTTTATTCACCTCATGACTTGAGATAATTATCAATGTGTACCAAATGATTGCACACATTAATTCCATGTGAAAACCTTGAAAATTAAGTCATGGTGAGGTAGTTTGTGTTGGATGAGTCATTGGTGGTATAACGTTGGATGAATGATCAAGATACACATTCTCACTTATGAATTGAGGAAATGATATATCAAGACTTGAGAATCAGGATGGTAGTACGTTCATTAAATCCATGGCCCTGGGAGTTCATAGTTTAATCATTCCATATAGATCAACGAAATAATAATTCATGAAAGGAGGATAACACAAGTGCGCATCCTACATTGTGAGATATCATATTATAAAGTTATTAAATTACACATTATGTGTTCATTAGATGGGTTTCAATATTGTGACTACTTATTATCTCTTTAGGGGCATGATGGATTGCTAGATTTCATTATTGTTATTTGAATAGAATTAATTGATACTGAGATAATGACCTATATGATCACACACAATAAAACATTCACGATTCTTCCCTATTCTGCTGAATAGATATATAGGCTATGGTAAGCCCCACCATGGGAACTGATTATTGCCCAAGTTTAATCGATCACTAACAAATAAATATTTCAATATTTTTAAATTATTGAATAATTGAGTTGAGTTAATTTATTAAAAGAATTTAATTTTTTTTAAATATATAAATGGAATATTATTATAAGAATGAATATTATTTTAATATTCAAGGATTATTTAATATTTAAGGGACTTACGAGTTGAGTTAATAAATCAAGAATATCACGTAATATATTTAATATATATTACAAGTATGTGATGAAATAGAAATTATAATTATTTCGCATTTAGTTTTTCATAATTATTTATTTATTACTTATTTAGTGGGCATTAAATATATGGGGGTTGGGGTACCCTAAGTAAGTATTTTACACATCCACTAAATAACTAAATGAGGGGTTTATTTCTTTTATATAATTCATTTTTCAATGGATTTCGATCCCCTTTCTGTACCTTCATATCTGAGAGTGAATGATGTCGTCTAATAAATTGATCTGAGTATGCCTTTTGGATCATAGGAATGGGCACAAAGTGATCATTTTGAAGTTGAAGTGATCACTAGAACGTTATAATAGTACTCGGGATCCGATGATCGTTGTTCTTGAAAATCAATGAAACATGTGTGGGAAATATATTGGGGTTCAACTTCGGATCATTCTTAGAAATTCTCTGGTGACAAGATGCATTCGAGCATCCATTAATGAAATTGAGGTAACCATTTATTTATTTCTTTATTTAAAGTATTCGCACAATATACTCAGACCTCTACTGGGGCTTGGATCCCTAGAGACGATGAAGCTATGTCGCATCAGTGATGAAAATTTTGAAATCCATATCCCATATGCTTTTATTGTGTGTTTTGATACTTTAAATTAGTATCAAAGGATTCATTTGAATTTCATAAGGTGACAAAAAATAAATTTTAATTAAATTTCGTAGGGGAATTAATTGGACCTAATTTAAGAAACTCCATGTCGATCCAAATTTGAATGGCCATATACTGGCCATTTGAATTTTTTTGATATGAATAAAAAATATGGTTGTTTGCATTTTAGAATTGAAGAATAGTATAAATAAGTATTTTTTGACGTTTTTTTGGATGATCCAATTCGGATGAAATTTCATTCAGAAATTTATTTTCAACCACTAAAACATTATTTCTAATTAAGGCAATGCTTCCAATGGATGCTCTCCCAAATTAAAAACCCCACTTTTTCTTTTTGTTTATTTCAATAAAATTAAGAAAAATTAATAAAAATGTAATGGAATTCAGTTCTGTTTCATAACGAATCCATTTGGGTGGAATCTAAAATACCAATTAAATATGAGGGGTAATTTTAAATAATATTTCTTATCCTTTGGAATAATGTTAAAGGGTTGGGGCTCTTTCTATCAGTTGTAGGGCTGTTTGACAACCAATTTAAAAATCAAAAGGAGATACTTCCCGTGATAGAATCCAAGTATAGATAGACACCTGACCCCTTCCCTCCACAACTCATATAGACTAGAAAAATTATATTCCACCTTCTTCCTTATCAAGTGGCCTATATAGCTGCTTCACCTCCTAGTCTCAATGTTGCGAGGTCTCAGATGCCAACCCCCTATAACCTGGAAGCGCCACTACGCTACCACCACATCACGAATCTGCTTCACCAATTGCCTATTCTTTTTTTTGGTACTAGATCCTCTTCCCTCTTGTCTTGTAATTACCATCAGATGTGTGCTCTGCCAAACCCTATCACCACACCTTCTATTATAGGACCCATACCGCCTTCAAATTCCCCAGTCTGGCCCCGCCTTGAACCATGTAATTCCTTGAGATTTTTGTGAATTAGTTTTTAAAAAAGAAACTAAATTTCATTGGTAACTTTGGTTATACACAACAGCAAGTCAATATTTCATTTCACACAACCTTGGGTCACCTTACAATACATCAAGCACTCGGTTATCTTGTGTTACACATGATATTGAGTTTTGACAAAACCATGATATTTTATTAATATAGTTATCTAAATATGATTGTTTCAACCTAGAATTTAAACATAGTGATATGAATACTAATAAGGAATTTTTAAATATTAAGTATAATTTTTTTATATAAAGAAAAAAATATTGATAATAAAAAATATAATTATGAGAAAAATATTCAAATGTTTTGAGAAACACTATTTTCTAAAATGATGTTCTTGCACAATAATAAAATAATTTTTTAAAATTTTAGATTTTTAATATAACATTATAAATATCATTTTTTAAATAATAATACCAAAATTATACTACATTCAGTTTTGGGATTTTTCTAAATAGTATCTTTTTTTTAAATGAATAGTGAAAATACAAAATTGTAATTGAAAACTACATTTTTTAATTTACTTATAATGGTAATTTTTATTTTTATTTCAATTTAATATTAGTTCAATTTTATTTTAATTAAAATAATATAGGTCATTGGAATAAATTTCATGTTGAAAAGGATATAAAAAGATTTATGAACTTTTGAACATTTTTTCTTTTAAAACATGCTTTCATGTCCCTTCTGTGAGATTAATTTTAAAATAAAAATTTCCACTTCTATGATTTCAATTTTTAAAAATATATTCTATATGTGGAATTATAATAATTTATAATTTATAATTTGTTCATATTAATTTTGGACCAAAATTATTAATGAAAGCGGTAAAAATTATTTACCCTGATGATGTTAAAAATGGTTATACTTGGGGTTAAGCTAATAATATAAGGGTTAAAATGACCTTCCAATTTGTCCAACACCCATTTTATGAAAATAATTTTACCAAAATGTCCTTAATAAAAAACATTATGAGTTTATCGGATACGTTTTCTGGAAAATGACCCTTATAATAAGCTGTGTAATGTAAATGAAAAAAGGAACCATTCTTCCTTTTAATTTCAATAAATCTTTAGGAAAGATACAAAAAAAAATATTAGTATGGTTATAAATATTATTTAGAAATAAAAATCAGTTTCTTATAAGATGATAATTTTTTTAATGTTTTAGAGTTTGATTAATTACTTTAATTACTTAATAAACACCAACACATTAATTATTTAGTTAATAATTAACTAAAATAATTGATGCAAAAAAATATTAAACGTGAAGTAAATTGAATGAATTAGAATCATCCATTAATTTTTTATATGAATATGTCAGTTCACATAGACATGATAATTATATATTATAATTTCATTATTATTTTTATTCTTTTTTAATATTCTAATTAAATAAATAATTTCAAAATTGACAATAATGTTATTTTATATTAAATTATATTTTATTAATAGATTTAAATTTTCAAAAAGTTATATATTGATCAAAATTCTTTTTAAATAATAATAAATATATAATTTGGGATATTAATGGATAAATGTTTCTATTAAAATGACTTTATTGACTGTTAAATAGTAAATAACTATGTTACCATAGTTAAGGTTAAAGTAGGGTTTTTGAGAGTATCATGAGCTTATGTTAAAATTAATTTTCAACACACATAGGATTTTAATGTTATAAATTAGATTTCTTATTTAGAATTAGTGGATCCAAAATATCTGTTAAATATTATTTATCTTTAGTTATAGTGGAAAAAATAATTAGGTTAGAAAACTAGTAAGGATAAGGAAAAACCAAAATGTTGAAAATAAGGAAACATAGAAGTCCAAGAGTCATATGATTAAAAAAAGTTTTACATTGTCTATTTGAGGTGCGTATCAACATTACAAGACCTATAAACCTTTAATTATTTGTTTTGGATGCACTTTACATAAGTTTTACTTCAAAATTGATAATAGTTTTGAGAATTAACAAGAATGTCACACCTCCTCAACTATAAAAAGGGACTTCTTCTTCCCACTACTTCACACATTCTTTATAATGTTTTAAATATTAATTTTTTATAAGGTCAAATTTTTATAAAAATATAAGAAATTATTTATGTTGAACTTTGAATGAGGTTTAAGAGAGTAATGTTTCACAATATAGAAATTTATGCATATTGGTTAACCTATGATAACCATTTTTTTATAACTATACATAGTTTGAATGAATAACATTATATTTTTGGATTTTATGATATTTTCATTATTAAAGATTAATAATTCTAACTTAATTTCATATAGTAAGATATGAAATTCAAATTATTTCAAGGCAAAACTAAAGAGTGAGATCCTGTTTATAAAATGAAGTCCATTAAATATATTATATCGTTAAAATTCTCAAATATTGGGAAAATGATTGTGAAATTTTTTTTGACATATTATCATTATTTTCTATTATGTCAATGAATTTTCAAAAGACTATAGTTTAGGTTTTTGTGGTTGTTAGAATTTTATGCATCTCCCTCATTCATGTGATCAATGTCCTCTATCACTCTCCATACATATTTGAGTATTTTTTTATCTTATATGTCCATGTTTTCAATTGAAACAATTGTTCACTTATGCAGAAACCCAGTAGGTTTCATACTAGATGACTTATGTAGATATCTTTATCTTTTTAAATAGTAGTTTCCATAAACCCTTTTTAAGATGTGGGTTTATATAATGGAATTATCAAATGATAAACACTTGATGACCAAGATGAATTTTATGGGAAAAACTGATTTTAAGGGGGTAGAATGTGACACTCGGAGTTTTCAGAATTATTATTTTTTATTAAATTTTATTATTTGTTATAATGTGTTATAAAAAACCAATTCAATCATGCATTAGATGTAGCCATGGTTATGTTTACATAACACACAACACTGGGATAGATTATTTAACACATAATAATGAGTTTTAACCAAACCAAAATTTATTATTAATATAGTTATTTAAAAGACGCAACTATAACATATTCATTAAACCTAGTGATATGAATAGTAATAAATCATTTTTAAATATTATGTTTAATTATTTTTTATGAATAAAACATATTGATAATAAAATATATACTTTTCTGTAAAGTGTTTATATGTATTGAAAATATTATTTTCTAAACTAAATATTTTTACATAATTATAATGTTCATTTTTGAAATTTTTTGAAATATAATATGATAAAATAAACATTGTTATAGAAATATTAATGTTAAAATTATCTTTGGGCGAATTTTTATGATTTTTCTAAAAAGGATATTTTTTATGAGTTTATAAAAACATTGAATTTTAATTGAAAACTACATTTTAGTTTTATTTATTTAAAAAGATAAATTAAATTTTTAATTAGTTTTATTGCAAAATTATTTTAAATATGTATCAATTAATAAAATCTATGTCATTGGAAACAATTTCAAGGTAAAATTGGATATAAAAATTTTATGGACTTTGGAACACTTTCCCTTTAAAAATCCATCATCTCCACCATTATGTGGGATTATTTTTAAATTAATTTTTTCCAATTATATGATTTAAATTTGGAAAAATTGATTACATATTTGTAAAAATATTAACTTATAATTTATAATAATATCTGTATATGGTTTGATCAAAACTAATGGTGAATGTAGAAAAAATTATTTACCGTGATTATGTTAAAAACAATTTACTAGGGATGGGTCAAACGTAGAATATAATAGATAAAATGAGATTCCAATTTGTCAAAACCCGATATTATGGACATAATTATACCCTATTTACCATAGGCTCTATTATTATGAGATTATGGGATACGTTTCCTTGAAAAGGCCCATATAATATGTTAAGTAAATAATAAAAACAAAAAAATGAATATTTCCTCCTTTTAATTTCTATAAATATTTGAGGTTGGGAAAAACATTATAGGTTCGATAATAAATATTATTTTTAAATATAAATTATTTTTTATATAATTATAAATATTTTAATTTTTTTGGATATGAATTAATTACATTAAATATTTTAGATACGCCAAAGCATTAATTATTTAGTTAATAGTTAAAAAATAACACTAAAAATATTAATGGTGTAGTAATTTGAATGAATTATTTTCATAGATTAATTTTTAGATGAATGTTTCTTGTTATATATGATTTAAAATTATATGTTCTAATTCTATTTTTTATTTATATTTTTTAAAATAAAAAATAAATAAATAATTTCAAAATTGACATTAATGCTATTACTTAATAAAAGATATTTTATTAATATATGAAAAAATTCTAAAAATCATATATTTTGTAAATTAATTTTTAAATGCTAATAAAGTAAAACTATGGCCAATTAATAGACCAATTTCTCTATTATAATTACTATATTTTCTGTTAAATAGAAAAGAATCATGTTAGAATAGTTAATGTTGATGTGGGGTTTTTGCATGTTTCATGTGCTCGTGAAAAAAATAATTTTCCACACACATTGGTTATAATTTTTTTTTAAATTTATATTTTATTAATAATATTTGGGTCTAAATTATATATTAAATTTCATTTTATTTTATAATTGAATGAAAAATTAATTGGGTTAGAAAACTAGTTAGGATAGTGAAATTCCGAAATACTAAAAATAAAGAAACCTAGGAGTTAAGAAATCAAAATTTTAAAATAGGTGTCTTGACCTCCCAATAGTGAATACTATTGAGGATTTAAATGAACGCCGCTCCTCCTAAACTATAAAAAGGCACTCAATCTCCCCACATCATCACACCTTTCAAGCCATTTAGATCAACCAATACATAAAACAATTCATTTCCCAACTTTCCTAAAATCATCCTTGAATACTTATTTTTTTTATAAAGCAAACACTTTAATGATTAATGGAATACCTATGGAGTATACACAATGAAGATGTAATGTTCTTTAAACAATCATCTTTATTTTATTTCATTCTCCACCTCCTTCAAAGCTTATGATACCGTGATTATATAATAATATATGTATCTTTAATATATTTATATGTTGTTATGTTATTGTTACAGCATAAAACCACACAAACCTCTATTAGAGGGGTTTTGAAATCATCGTTCATCATTACGATGGACAACCACCTTGCGAAATGATGTCGTGAATTTCTCCATTACCACCTCTCAAGGATGATAATAATGATGAAATTATTATTTATATATTATATATATGTGATATTACTGATTTTATAATATTTATATAATATTTATATCGCACATACCATCATTATTTCCATTTTTTGTAAATAAGATAACACCATTCGTGTGTACAATGAACTACCACCTCGCGAAGCAAAGTGATTTGTTCACACTTTTCATGGGGTGTATTAAGGATGGGTTGAATTAAAATTTGTAATATATATGACATAATAATTATAATTTAATGATAACATATATATATATATATATCACTTAGTTTTTTTATTCAACAATACCAGAAAATGGAAACCGTGTTCATTCATATATATGGTTTACCATCACCATGAACTGTGTATTTAACTTCCTATCAAAAAAAATTTATGGATTACATAAAAAAAAAATATATATAATATATTATATTTATATCATTTTTTACATTATTAATATTATTAAATAATTATCCATGTAAGATGAAAAAAAATAATGAGCCCAAACATATATGAAAAACAATGTGGTTATTACCTGAAACATAACATTAACATGGAATTGTTAATATATGGGTAATATAAATACACAAAAAAATATTAAATGGTATGATATATATTATTATGGTTATTTTTTAGGATTATAATAAACTTATATATTTTATGCTGTAATTTTTTACCAGTACAACATAAGTCAATACTTAAGGTAAGGGATTTTTATCTCGCATTTTCACTTTTGTGGGACACAGGTTATATTCACCACCTATTTCTTATATGTTCTGTATATACATCCCATGAATTTATTTTATGATAATTAAAATAAAATTTATTTTTATTTACAACCCCACTTCATGATCTCTCTTTCATGGGGTTTATAGTTCAAAAGTTACCAAATCAGTAAGAGAAGTTTGTCTCAATTTTCTTTCTTTGAAACACATGTGTTGTTATGCACCTATATTATTTTATAATTTGTATCTAATACAAATTTTACATGTTAAATCTTGAATATCTTATTTTTCATGATATATTATGCTTTATGTAATGTTATTATTTTATGGTGGTTATGATTCAATGCTATCGAAGTAGTACGAGTTTATTTTTATGGTCCCATTTTTTAACGTGATTGTTTATGATTATGCTTCAATTTATGAAATATTATTATAAATAACTCATGAATTATCTTGAATTTTATTCCCATCAGTATATTCATGATATATTCATGTAATTTTACCATTTACCACTCTTTGGTAGAAAATATAATTAAGAAAATGTTTTTATAAAAATCTTGATTTATTTTACTCTTGGGACAGAGATTTGATTTCTTTCAAAAACAATTTTTTTGAAAAAGAATAATTTTGTTTATATATTATTATTTTTAAAATATACTTTTAATTATTTTTAAATATTTAAAAAAATTATTTAAGGGAATATTTATTTTGTTTTCTAAAAAATGTTCATTTTTATTTTATCATAAATGTGAAAAGAATACTCGTTTTTATGTGTAATATATAAATATAATTTTTTAACATCCTGACCAATCATTTCCTAAAATAATTCTTTATATGTTTTCAAATTTATTTTCAATATATTAATTTTTTAAAATATTTTAGGTTTTAATAAGTTTTATTAAAAGTGTAATGAATATTTTCTTCAAGAAATGTTTTAAATAAATTTTAAACCATAGTTTATAAGTTTTAAAAATAGTTTTAAAATAATAGGATTTGAAAAATGTTTATTTAAAATGTGATATAAAATATTATTAAATATTCTTTTTAAATTATCAATTTTATTTTCAATAAAACATTTTTATAAATGGTTTCACATTTTTAAAAGTGTTTTTTCAAATAAGAATGGATTTTTTTCAATAGAAATGTATTATATGAATTTTTTATGATTTATTTACATGTTTCCAATCCTATTTTTGATGAACGTAATTTTGAAAATGTTGTATAAAATTAATTTTCAATGAATGGATATTTTCCTTAATTATTGTTCTAAGTGATATTTCAAAATCAATCTCTATCTAAGATGAAATCATTTGATATAGTTAATTACATTATAAGGATATTATCCAGGGAAACCATTCTTATTATTTCATTAAATTATTTATTTTTATGATGAAAAGTTGTTTATAAAACCTATTTATTATCAACGGGTTATACCCTAATAAAATTCATATGAAAATCTCTTATTTTCATCGGGTTTTATATGATTTAATTATTATGAAACCATTCTCTTTCCCAAAGGTTATGATATGATGAAATTATTATGATACCCATTTCATTTAATGTGTTATGATATGATTAATATTTATTATCTTTTCTTATAAATAAGTATCATTTCATTATGTGATGGGCGGTTATATATCACTCTTTCATTCATTGGGTAATTATTTATACACACCATTACATGTAATTAACTAGAAAGGGGAGTATACCAAATATTGTAAGGGATTTTACAAATTTTGATGGTTTGGGGAGTAAACCCATTAAACTATAATGAAAGGTATTCCTCTATGAATGGAAGTGTGTCACAGCCAGATGTTGTATCCCATATGAAGTTCCCTGATAGGTATTTTAAATGATCGTTTACTTCTGGGGAATGATTTTATGTGCTTATGTGTATTCTATGAATATATATATTATGAAAATGTCATTATATCGTGTCTCATTATCCTTTGTTTCAAAATGATTAATGTCCTTTAAACTAACAATCATTATTCCATGGCTCAAGCTTTTGATCTTTGATATGAATTATAAAGATTTGAAATGTTATACAAATTTTCAAATATATTTTTGTTCGTGTTATACTTATATATCACCCTCTATTAATAATATATAGCATCGTGATCTCACCCATTAGTATGTTTCCATTCCATGGGTTATGAATAAAGATTTTATATAGCGTATGTCTATAAAGAGTTCTAATTGGGATGTTCTTTGTGGGAAATATTAAAGATATTTTACCAGATTAGAAGATTGTGTTCCATGTTTACAAAGTCACTAAACTATTCTTTTCCCGAGTTTTATAGTTTTTTATCTATAGAATATTCATCTAAAAATATGAAATATACATGTATGAGAATTTTGGGTCATAATAGGACACCTCTCCCATGAGTACCCCGACTACCACTACCCCTGCCTCACCTGAATCGTGGTCACACCGCCCTCCTCCTTCACGCTGACCACGACGAGAATGATCGCCACCTCCCCCAAGCACTCCTACAAGCACCTTCACCATACATGGTAATCCTCATTAACCTTATTTCACATGAAATCTTACCATACCCCTATGACATCCCCCTTTCCATATCGGACGATCGATCACTAAATTGGCCCTAATCGACCCAAAATAGATCAAAACAGTTATTCCTAACCTGAAACTACCATCCATTGGGGTCTTTTTTACCCTGGAAGGCCTTAGGTGAGTTCTTCCTGAACCTAAATTAGACTATGTGGGTTCGGTATGATCCACAATTAGTCTGGGTGGGAATTTAGGGGCCCGGGTTAATTTTATTTAATCAAAATTAATGTATTAATTTATTAGTTTAAAAATAACAATTATAATTTAAAATAATTAATTTAATTTTCGTATAAAATTGAATTAATATATGGACTGAAAAAAAAGAATTATTTTAATTTTAAAATTATTTTAATTTATAGTCAATCCCTTAAGTATAAATTTGTTACAATTTAATTTTATCACGCATTTATTTATTATACATATATTTCTTGAGAAATTGGGAAAACTCATATTTGTCTGGTTAATTTAATTTAATTATTTATTACTACATGTGATGTTTTTAATAAGTAGTAAAATTAATAATATCTACGAATCCTCATTTTTTACATCAATATGTATAAGGTTCTGTTTGTCCAATTTATTAGTTGTATATTACCCTCCTAATAACCCCTCACATATGTGTGAGTATACATGTACATTTGATGATGACTTTGTGAGTCATGTACCATGGCAAGATGATGCGCTATTTCAGATGAGAAGTGTTCATACTGGAGAGGGATGAGATGCATCAGTAGTCAGGACTCGACTTATGTATGATACCCCTAGGTCATGGTTGATCCATTCAGTCAAAAAAGATCTACCATTATTAGTTTCTCAAGACCAATTGGGTAATTTATTTCCATTATACATTTTTTATTTTTTATGTATGTTTATTTTTACTCTAAGAACACTTAAAATAATAAATAAATAAAATTCATAAAGGCACGATGAATCTTTTTCAAAAACAAATTAGTTGAGAGTGCTATAGAAAAGTGTGGATATATTAATATGAATGGATTACATTCATCAAAAAATATAAAACACTCAAAGAAATATTAATTCAAAAACACATTCTATCATTTAAATTTAAACAAAATCTGGTCTACGGGGTTTCTAATTAGTCATATATGAGGGTTTCTCAAACTACTAGGGAGTTATTATGGGAACTAAAAGCTAACATAACTAATGTTAGAAGCAAAGGATTATCCATATCAAGATTGTTTCAACATTAGAGGTAATTATTGGTATTTACAAAAGTGTCGCACTCTCGCTTATAAAATGATCCCCCACCACCCCACTTCTTCACACATAAAAAGGCTTCTAAATCAACCAAATTATACCAAAATACCTTCCCAACACCATTTAAAAATTTACATATTTTTTTTATCATAAAAATTTAAATCTAAGAATAATTAATAAGTTGTTCCAAGGAGTAAGGTTACAATTACTAATAAATTATTTTTCATTTCTATTACATTATTTCTTCTTCTACCTCCTAAAAATATATTCTTCTAATGATAAAATAATTATATAATTATCATAAATATACTTAAATATTATTATTTTAATGTAATAATCATTTTATACCTTCATCCTAACCATTTAGAAACTGAAAATATTGTTTGTGCCCTTGTGCGGACATCGCATCCATGGATGACATGTTTTTTTCATAAAGACCATAAATGGATAGATATTTGAATGTATAAAATGAATAAATAAGATATTATGAAATAATTATTATTCCATAAATATGAATCATTATATACCATTTTTTTCTATCCACTAAAAATAGAAAATGTCACTAATGCATATGTCTGGACTACTGTCTCCCTGAACGATGTCTTTCATTTTCACCATCATCATTCATGGATGGTTCTGAAAATGAGGTCAATTTATAAATATTACATATATGACATGTTTAAGGTCATTAAATATAAATTTAGAATTCTATTAATAGTACCATCATTTATAATATGACAATGCTGCACAAGTTACGTGCGGACTGCCGCCAACATGGACGACATATTTCGGTTTTCATCTGTGTTTTCATGGATGGTTATAGAAATAATTTTATTGTTAAATGTGATGATAATAAGTAAATTAAAACTGATTTTATATTCTATATGGATGAAACAATAATAAATAATCATCATAAACAAATCTATTGATATTAGTAAATTACCTGAAATGAGATCATAATCAATTTCATCTTTATTAATCATTACCAAAACACTCATGGAATGATATTAGAACTTTTTAAATAAGTAGGGAAGATAATTTAAAATTCCATAAATAATATTGAAAAGGTGAAATAACTAAAAATTAACAAGATTTCATATCTCCATTATGAAACTCAAATGAAACAATCATGGTTTCTATCACTAGATGATGAAATTAAACAATAACTAGATAAATGGTTACAATTGAATAATATAAATAGTAATAGATATTAATATGGTTATAAAATTAGTTAATAATATGGTCATGTCTATTATAATAGAAAAATTTAATCACGTTCATTAAATTCAAGAGTTATGGTAAAGTTTTCTCATCTCACATTTCTTTCTTTGAGACATATGAAAAATTCAACACCAGTATTTTATTGTGTGGTGTGTATAAAAATCTTTAGATGTTTTAAGTGTACATTAATAAATATAATGGGAATAAAAAAACATATCAAATAATATCATTCATGGGATTTATATTTATGGTTTACCAATGTTTTGTGGAAATTTTCAAATTAAACATCATTCTTGGGGTTATATTGTTTCAACATAATCTTTTTTATGTTGGGTTTTATCAAACATAATATTTTATTAAAATATAATTAATCATTCACTAATGGTAAATGAAAATTTTTTATTGCAATATTATTCCTTGATGCATTTATTTTTCTTCAAAATATAATATTATTAAAAAACTCACATCTGCTCCAATAATATCTTTCTCTTCCATGTATATGTTCTTTCTCCCCAAAAATGATATACCTTATTATTTGTATGGGTATTATTTATGGCGATCATGATAATTATGTTTAGATAATTTTGAAATTAATTTAATTAATCTTTTGAATGATGTGGGTTTCAATAAATGTATTTTAAAATATTAAAGAGGCCTTTCCTTTCCCAATTTTATATTTTATCTCCAACATCATATTTTCTTACAAACCCATATTAATTATAAAAATTATATTTTTACCTTATAATAATATTTTAAAAATTATTATAGAAATATTAATAAAAAATATATTTAATTGTAACTTTTGACATCATTTTTGATTAACTATGACTTTATTGACTAAATTTTAAAGGAATATTATCTTAAACATTTTCCATACTAAACCATATTTTCTACTAATCTTATTAAAGAAACATCACCTCCATGTATCCATATTTTCATTAGAAGTTTATATTCCCTTTATATAATGAAACATTTTATAAAAAGGTTATCAAAAAATTATATTTTATTTTTTCTTTATTTTCAATGTAAAATTTTACTTCATTTATGAATTTATTTTTCATACGCACCAATATATTTTAATGATTCGATTGTTTCTCTAGGTATATACTATAATGATAACTCCCACAATATTTATCTGGATGTTTTATGACAATGTGATACTACTTATTTATTGGGGAAAATATTTACATCTCATGTGTTCTGTATTCTAGTAATGTGTTTTATTGATTACAAAGGAATGTTGATTATGTGTTGTATTAATAATCACATATTTGAAGGAAAAATTGGAAAAGTGTAAGTAAATGGTGGGGTTTGATATTTTACATCCCCTCGATGCATCATTATGTCTAATGGGAAAAACTAGTATGGGTATTTCATGTAATCCAACCTATTCATTAATTATTTTTTTGTTCTTTCATGATAGAAACAATAATGTATTGTTTCCAAACGTACAGGAATGAATAATTTCATTGTTGGGGTAATGGTGGTCAAAATAATGTTTTGGTGGTGGTCATGATAGTATGAAAAATTTCTTCATTGTGTCCATGATAGTAATAATAATGTTTTGTATGTGGCCATGGTAGTAATAATAATATCTTGTATGAGGCCTTAATGGTGAAATTAAGATGTTTGACATTATTCATATCACCACCATGAAATAAATTCTTATTATCTGTGTGATTATTTTTATTGTTATTCCATCTATGTATTTATTCTAAGATCATGTGATCAGTTATATGACATTATTCAATTTATTTATTCCTACCACATTATTCATTTCATATTTGTTACATTATATCATTCTCTATACTGTACATGTTACTGAGAATTTGAGATCACCTTTCTTATATTTCTATTTCCACGGGTTAAGAAGAAGGAGAGTACACATGATATGTTGAGAATGGTATAATGTGTAATGAAATTAGTGGGAGATATTGTGTAATTATTAAAGAATAAATAGCTCTTTTTGTAATGTAAAAAATATTCATTTGATAGGAAATGTAACAAACCAACTTGAGTCAACTAAGAAAGTCACTCCTGCTGACCCATCATAATGGTGAGTTACAATAGAAGAACAGAAACATGTATCATTTATAACAAAATAATATAAGAAAATAGAGTAAAATGAATAAGATAAATATACATAAAAGATCCAAAAAATCTAAGCCAAATAGGACAACCCATAATGCATGACAAGATAAAAACATCAAGTCTCCAAGTTATTAGTCATCATCACCAAACTATCCTACAATACATGCTATAATGATAGGAGATACGTGAATGCTATATGATTCCATTCCTTTACCAAATATCTAATAATACGATGTCTACAACTAGCCACTGTAAAAAGTAGGTGGTGATCATAAATCTTTGTAGGTTACCACAATTGATTTTTCACATGTTCTAATAAAAATCATGTAAAAATTCGATCAATTAAAAAAAATTAAAAATAATATTTCTAAATCATAACCCATTTTTATTTTATTTCATTTCATTTTAATAAAATCATTTCATATTCATAATTCTTGTAAAATAAAATGTATAAGTGATTAAATTGGGAGGCATATCCACACACCATTATGTAATAAAGTAAACACATATCTATGAAATAATCCATCATTCGAATCCTTGTGGTACAACCTCATTTGAAAACATTTGTACAATTATCCATGATAAAATCCATCATGCAGTAAAAAAATCGTAAATAAAAAAGCACATTTTATTAGGCCCTATACTATATTCATATGTTCTAGAAATAAACTAATCATAAACCATGAATATGTTACTATCAACAAATTTCAAGTCCTTTTATAGTCTGTTGACATCACAAAAACTCTAGTGTATTATGAACACTATGATTGACATGTCTATTTCTAATCCACACAAGGATTCCATTGTTCTGTGATTTTGAAAAAACATTTCAAAAGCATTATCATAGTTTATAAAATATTATTAAACCAATACAGTCATATTTAGTGTTTGAAAACCAATTTTCAAACCAAAACCTCAATTTATAAGTTTAATCAAACAATTGATGTAGACAAACAATTTTTTTCGAAAAAACATCTTTAAAAATGATTTAATTAAAAAAATTAATTACAAATCAATTCAACTCAATTAATAACCCAAATGAAACACATACCTTCAGAATAGAGGTTGAACTAAATGCATTCAAAATTGGATATTTGGGAAGAATAGACCAGTTCCTCATAATTCTAGAGCCATAAGATATAATAAAAAATATATAAAACCCATTAGAATAAAAATATTTATACCATAATAGATACAAAGAGACAAGGGGAGGATATATATAACAGTGATCTAAGAAAATAAGAGTAAATTACATCAAAACCTGAACATACCAGGAGTTATTTGTCGAGAATGAAGGGGGAATGACAATAATTCTAAGGTGGAATCCTCTAGATAATTTAGAAAGGATTAGGTTGAGCCTAAATGTGATTATTTGGGGAATTTTTCAAAAAAATATGATAGTAAATAGGGTAAAACCATATTTTTAAATGTATAGAGTGTTTCACATGGTTAGTATACATTTTTAGATAGACCGTGAGCTAACCCTGTGTGACTACTATTTGTTTAAAAAGTAAAGATGCATAGTCTCATGAATTAAACCACATAGTTTGGTCAAAATTTTTAACCCCTTATACAAACACCCTATCCCTTCTTGATATCCTCTAGTTATCAGCATCATTTCTTAAACCCTGGTCAATCTTTGTAAAATACCACTATTAAGGCATAAATTCATATTGAATAGTTTCTACATATTTAGTTCTAATTATTACCCAATCATTCTCATAATCTGTATCATCCAAAAATATCCATTTTAAATAGTTTTTCCACTAAATGGATAGAGAATTATTAAATAAAAACAATGATTAAATTAAAACCTACCTAAGATCAAGTGTGTGATACTAGAAAGATATGAGTATTGTTAAATTAAATTTTTTCATGACTCTATAAAAATTATATACCTAAATGGCCATTGGTATAATGAACCCAATGCCAATAACTCAAATTAAGTGTCGTACTTTATTATATTAGCATAAGAAATATATAATATCATCCTAAAGGATCTAAGAGTTTAGTATTATTGGTAAACTACATTCATACATGATTCCCATATTACATTTGAAAACACATTGTACAACATATTTTTTTAGAATAACATTATTCAATCTATAATATCCTTATATATTCATCATAGTAAACTTAATTGATTCATAATAAATGAATAAAATTAATTGTACTTCAAATTCTCAGTAATTTTTAAGTATAGTAGATGTTATCCTGAATAATTAAGAATAATCATGGAAAGGTAAAGAACAAGGAATAAATTCAATTTAAATAATTTTAAAATTATAATAAATATTTAAATTAAATAACTAAAAACGCATTTTAATTAATCAATAACATGACTATAACAATTAGATAAGTCATAATCAATATCATAGGGAAAAAATTGATAAAACATTCCATTTAATTAAGAAAAGGAGAACAAAATATATCCAAAGGAAACATAATTTTGAAAATTTCAATGATAGAAATAATTTAATTCTAAATGAAAGAAATATTAAATCATTGGATGTCATGTTCATAAGAATATGATAACATTATAGATAAGGCCTTTCAAAATATGGTTTAAAACTATAGGTACAAAACCATTTAGTTACAGCTTATAAATTTTCTTCATGATACTATCGATGCATCAAGGGGGTATATAATTCTAGTTTATATCCTTAAATTCGTGTCCAAAGAATTCTGTATATATCAAATAATTGATTTAATTATTGAAAAATAGTCATTATCATTAAATAATGTGTTCATTAATGAATACACATTTATCAATATTTTCCCAGATAAACAAATCACCTTTAATGTGGAACAATATATATATAAATTATATAAACATTAGGATATAATCATATTCATGATGAAAAAATAGATATTTTGGAAAAATTTAAAATCCAATTATAATAGAAATGTGAATATTTCAATAGAAATTTAATTAATAAAAAAGTCAATAAATAGAATATTAATACTTTCCTTGGTCAAAATGATCATAAACCACCTGCTGAATGAATAAAGATGTTATTAATTCACCATATCCCTAGTGAAGTATAAGTAAAATAAAGGGTTTTTGTTTTTTATGATTCTAAATACCATAAAATGATCTTTAAAATAATTCTTGAAGAAAATAACATTTTTAATTTCAAATTTTTTTACAAATCAGATTTTACCAATCATTTTGAACAAAAATAAAATGCACGATTTTGGAAGAAATAATATTTTTGAATCAAGATAGTAATGCAGTATTATTTTCTTAAAAACATTACCCAATTATTTTAGATTAAAAATATTGGGAAAATGGTAATATTATTTTAAAATATTACGAATAAAAAAAGGAGAAGAAAATTTGAGGTTTTTCTTAAAAAATTATCAAATAATTTCATTAAATGGAAATTCAATATTAAACAATATAGAATAAAATGAGACTGTTAAATTAACCCTCATAAATATCATGACGTTGAAGTGAGAATTAACCAATTAATCGATTATGTGTATCAAATTTAAATCCTCATAAAACAATTGGATATATAACATAAAATTTTCAAAAGTAAATACACACATAATCATAGAATATAAAATAAAACAAAAGAGTAATATTAAAAAAATAAAAATAAATTGAGTTATGAAATCATTAATCACTTTTTTATTTTCAGGTCAAATCCACTAGGATTAAAAAATTAAATAATAAACATAAAATACACTGAATTGTTAATGAACCATGATATTACCTTTCAATGGATTAGTATATACACTATATAAAATAATGTAGAGACATAACATTACAATATTCCCCAATGAAGGGAAATTGAGAGGAAATCCCTTACCTTGACATTGACTCGTCATGTATGTCATTTATCATCATAAATAAAAAACATATATTAATCAATCAATTGATTAATAAAAATTTTCAAGTACTATTTTTTATTTTATTTCACTTATTACCTTATTATATAAAATCACATAATCAATTATGTTTTCATCATGTGTTTTGATGATAATTGACTTATGTGTCAAAAATGACTTTGGTAGGTTGACAACTGGTTTAAGAGGTCATTATTTAAAAATAACCAGAACAATAATCATGACAAAATTTTTATATTTATTTATAAATTATACATCTAATTCCAATAATGAAATATTTTTTTGGATGAATAATGTATGTAATGGTCATGGAGAGGGTAGGTCGTACGTATATATGTGTTACATTTTCATTTTTTAAAGATCATTATGGAAAGGAGGTATGTAATATTTTTAATTTCCAAAAATATCATAATATCATAAATACCATATTATTTATATAAAAATACTTATATATATCATCTATTCATTTTGGTGATGATATGTGGGCTCATCGCATTGTGGAGGTGGTAGTCCACACATACACGAACAACGTTATCATCTTTTAGTGAGTGAAAATGTAAGATATAAAAATATTTATTATCTTTTAAAAATAAAAAATATGTCTTTCATAAAATAATTATTTCATTTATATCACATATATTAATTAACTTTATCCTTATTACATTCCATTTAAATCATTAGTGAACAATGAATAACATTGCTTCGCAAGGAGGTAGTCTTCCTTACACACGAGTGACATTATTGTATCCCCTATGGAATGGAAATTAAAAATGTATATATGATATAATTACACTATAAGTATAATTATGTTATTGACAGTGAGTCACATTGGTTCGTGAGGTAGTGGTTTTCCGTACAAACGAGCAATGTTATCATTTCTCATTTAAGGGAACCAGAGATGGATATAGATAAATACCTCAAGATAATAACATCTAGGTATATCTTATATAATATTATTATTATATATGTAAAAATTGATATTATTTTATGGTGGTGGAAGAATTAATAAAATAATAATGTAATGATTTGAATTTTATCTCTTCACGATCCATCTCTTTAGGAAGTATTCTATAATGTCATTTTAACCAAAAAAATAAATATATTATGAGGCTGTGGAAGTTGGAATTTTATTTGGTTTTATATTATCTAAACCTAAAGTGTTTTATGTTTTTATAAATAGAGGAAATTGTGTGGATTTTTAAAAGTAAGGTGAGTTTCACACTTTTAACTTTTGAAAAAAAGGTACACCCATGTTTTAAACATTAAAAAAGGAAAAATGGATTAATATTTACAGTTATACATTATAAGATCAAAATATATCCATAATATATATTTTAGATAACTTTATATTTCATTTAAACTCTTCATGTTTAGTTTAACCACTAATATACACATATTTACCTTAACCATGGTAATTAATTTTTAATGTTTTCACTATTCATTATGGTAAAAATTATGTTCAACTTATTTGATAATATAAATTACTCTGATTATAAATATGGATATATTTCTAAAAAATCATTTTATACAAGTGGTCAAATCCAAATTAAAATTATACCCATAGACAGGACAAAAAAGTGGGTTTTCAATGATAAAATTCTTGTAAGTATTAAAGGTTTTAATATCAAAATTTAACATGAAATTGATTACAATAACGAATATATTATGAATTATAATATAATTGAACTAGTTTTACATTAAAAATAATTTCAAATATAGTTTAACTAGGAAATAAATTTAAATAAAAAGGCAGTTTTCAAATAAAAATCAGTATTATTCAATATTCATCAAAAAATCATTTTTTTCAGAAAAATAATGTAAAATCAACCTAAATTAATTTTACTATTATTATTTTAAAAATTATTTTAATTTTATTAAATAATGTTTCTAAAAATTTTAATATTTTATTTTATCATAAGTGCACATGAAGCAATGAAATTGTTTTTTTCAGAAAACTTATCATTTATATTAAATGATTCTTTTTTATTTTTAATAAATTTATATGTATTTGATTTATTGTATAAATTTATAAATCATATATTTATCATAATTTTTATAGTACTATTCATACCAACAAATTTATCAATTGGGCTATAAGGGTATACTATATTATTATTAAGGTAGGTTGGGGGTTGTTTGTTCTGCAACCTATAGAAGAGATTAAATTTATATAAATATATTTTCATGGTTTTTTAAGCTTGGTATTCCATGCCATTTATTATATTAAATAAAAATGTTAATATTTTAGAATTTTGAGGTGTTACATTCTCCAAACCTTAAATATATTACATCCTCACAATTTGATCTTCTACTCAGAAATCAAAGGTTTTATATTTTAAAATTAATTTATTGATAACTCACATCATAAAATGGGTTAAAAAATATCTTATTAATAACAGATTATGGAAATTTAAAAGGTTATATGGAATAAAAAATAATTAGGTTTATATGCATGATAAAATTGGTGGAAATGGAATATAAGGACATTTAATAAAAGTAAATATAACTATAGAGTGTGATAGAGGTCATTGATCACAAAAAGTGAATGACCAATAAAACGTTTCGGACATCAAAACCATAAATATGTGATTATTTAATAACCTATTTAATTCATTATATATTAATGTAATAGTATAATAATTTTTTCATGATCCTTTTCCTAATTTATATTAAATGTTTTACTACCTAAGAACATAATGAAATATACTTAATTGATATATTTCTATTTGTTAAGAAAATTTTCATCCCTTTGTTGTGCTTTAGTAAGGTTAAAATTCATCGCTTACTCTATGAAATGAATATCAAAAAAATATTTTTTGTTCTTGAAACTCTAAAATTCACTTTTAATGGATGCCAATATCTATCAATGAGTGAAAATTCTTTACATCTATCTCTAATTAATTTTTAAAACCAATATAGTTAGAAAAAGTTCTCCAATATAATGCATTAATTTCATAACCTCAACAGTAACACCATTATTTAATTATTAATATTTACTCAAAAAATAATTTAAGTAAAGACAATGAAAAATTAACCAGAATATCATTTATACCAATGGTCATTGTTAAACACATATATCCCTTCGGCTATAGGTTCTATCCCCACAGCTTTATCAAATACAATAGATTTTCATCCAGTATGCAGGTTGTCCTTTTTTCAAAAACTAAATTGATATAATTTCTATAACATTCCCAATGTGTAATAACCCATAATTACCTCAAAATCAAAGATAATATAAACCCTAAATATTACCAATTCCTTTAAACTTATTCCCAAAATTGTAAGGGAATTTTTACATAAATAGATTTCCCTTAAAACGTATAGTAAACCAATGGGATTTATTTCCATAAATGTCTCCCATAATATCGCGAATCTTAGTAGAATCCCATCATATAAAAAATAAAAGTGGTGTTTAAATATTTTATCATACAATTAATCTTAAACTTATAACCCCATTATTTTATCCTTAATTATTAATTTAATAAGGAAATATATGATTCTAAAATATAAGAAAATCCTTAGATGTTTTATGATTCTTTTAAAAAAATAACCTTCATAAAAATAGTTCACCAATTTAATTCTTGAATTACAATTTATAATTATTTATTCTATTTTATTTTAATATATTTATTTACTTATTCTAGGTGTTAACCTTTAGAAGTGTAATTGAATCGAATAATTCCCATTTCCTCTCATTTAGGATAATGAACTATAAATTAATCCCTATGATATAATTTATTTACTTCCACCGTACTCTTTATTTACATCAAAATTCAATACATTATTCCTTTCTTTTCCATACATAAAACATTTTTTCATTACATTGAGGTAATTTCCTGGGTGTCTTTTTTCCAATTTAACAAACAAGGGAAATATATGCTTCATTCCTCCATGGTCTCCAGCACTATATCTCTTATAGTACTCTATACTTTTCTTCATTGGGGAGTAAAAGAGTTTTTTATGTTATATGTTAATAATATTTTAGAATAAATTATTAGAAATATTCATTTTAGATTTCACGCCTATAATCATCCAATTTGGTTTCTCAGAGTCATCAAATTTTCCTTCATGTTCAATGGTATCAAGATTTCTTTAGGTTATATCCATTTAATAAACCCAAAATACATATTTTTAGAAATAATTATCATTGTGGGAAAATGACATGCTCATTTATATTATTTATAAATCATTACACCTTATTTTCAATAAGAGAATCAATATGTTTAACCTAGGTAATTCATTGTAATCATCTATTCAAATCCTTCATAATTATTTTTAAGGAATATTTGAATTATCCATATCATAAGCATCAGGAGTGCCAAACCAGGTGAGAAATAAGGCCCATTATCATGCACTAGTTGGTGATTAGGTCAATCCCAATTCACCATTTTTGAATTTATTACCCCTATGTACAACATTGCCAGAACCATGCCCATATGTAATATATATACAAGTATTAATTTCTAGGAAAACCACATATTCTCTTCCTTACAAAAACATTAGGATTTTCTTCAATACTTATCCTAAAATTTTTTCATATGGTTATGTTACCAAATCTATATTTTCTTAAATATAATTCCCATAGTTTATATTAAACTTAATCTAATTCCAAAAATAATGAACCCAACTTTAGAAACCTATAGCTGCTATCTTACAGTTTTACATTGGAATAATATACAAGAAATCACCTCTAAAAGTACCAAATAGTTAAGTAGTCATGGAAAACATGATACATTCATGATTCCCATATTACATTTGAAAACAAAAATTACAACATTATTTTGATAATAAAATTATTCCAATCATAATATACTTTTATATAAATCATATAAAACATCAAGGATTCCTATAAAATAAAAAAATAAGATTTATATCAAATTATAATTATGGTTTAAGTACATTAGAATCCTTCATAAATCAATATAAATAATCATGGAATGGTAAATAACTCGACCCACATGCCATTTATATAATATTCCCAAATAATAAATATAGAATGGTAAATAACTGAAATTGAATATTATTTAATAAATAACATGACTATCATATATAGATAACAAATAATTAATATGGCATGGTATATAACTGGAAACACATTAAATTTAATCAATAAAAAAATAATGGAATATATCTAGATATAATATTATTTTGAAAATCTCATTAATAATAACAAATGAATTTTTATTAAAAGAAATTTATAATCATTGGACATCATGTTCTCAGGTGTATGATACATATACCTTTAATACCTAACTTAGTATGATTTAAAAAAATAGTTATAATTTCATTTATTGATATCTTACTTTCTTTTCTCATAATACTAACATGCATCAAATGGATATATAATTTAAGGAAGCACATGTTACTGCATGTCCAAATCATTCCTCATATGTCAAAAAAATTGATTTAATGATGAAACAATAATCCTTGTGATCAATTATTTTATTGAGTAAGGAATATTGATTTATCAATATTTCCCTTGATAAAAACTAACATTTACTACATGAAACTATGTGTAGAAATGATACCCAGTGTAATAAATAATCATACCTATGATAAATAATATGGGTACATAGGGGAAATTTAACTTCCAATTATCAAAGAAAAGTGTATATAAAAATCTAATGTTAATGACTATAAAAATGAGAACTGAAATTGAATTTAAATCATTTCATGGTCAAAATTATCACAAACTATCCATATGAAAAATATGGATAGTTTCAATAAAACATATCATTATTTTAATACAAGAAAAATAAAGGGTTTTTTTAAATGCTGAATAAAAATACAAAAAAATAATCGTTAAAAACATTAAAGAGGAAAATAACTTTTTTTTCATTAAAAAAATTGAATCCTAAATTAAAAAAAAACTTTTGAAAATACAATACTTCTAAAATATCCTTTTAAACATATAATTCATGTTTTAAATCATTTAGTGGTCAGATGATGAAAGATTTTATATATATTGATTATGTAAGAACAAAAATTTTATTCATATTTTATAAAAATTAAAATTTTGAAAAACTGTATTTGATAAATCACTTTCAAAATGATAAGAACATTTATAAAACGATTTTTAGAAAAATTGGTTTTGATGGAAAACTGAATTCTCCCCAAAGAGATAAATAAAATAGGATTTTAATAAGAACATTTTCTCAATTATTTTAAGTACCAAAGAGTTAATTAAGTCGTAATATTATTTGAAAATATCATTATTAAACATTGGATAATAAGATGAAAATGGTTTATTATACAATGATCAAATAATTTATTTCAATGGAAATCCATGAATAAACAATCTTGATTAAAATGAGATTCTGAAATAAACCATTAAAAATTAAATGAAATTGGAGTGAGAATTTAACAATCAATCAATTATTTGTATAAAAATATAATCCTAGAATAGAAAATGCAAATAAAAGGTAATATAACCCAATGAATGGAAATTTGGTTAAGAAATTCTTTCCCACAAGGTAATTTTCATGTAAAATAAATTTGGATGAAATAATTACAATGGAAACATAAAATACCATAAATTATTAATTAATAATGATGTTAAATCTAAAATGGTTTGTATATAATCCATATAATATTGAATGGGTGCATAAGATTACAATATGCTTTAATAAAGGAATGTAAGATGAAGTCCTTTACCATGATTCTAATTCATCGAGTACGTTATTTATCTTCTAGATTAATAAAATTATGTTAATTTCTTAATTTATTAAAAACATTGTTCATGTTTATTTTTCTTTTTATTTTACTTATTACCATTTTAAAAACAATTACATAATTAATTAATTTTATTTTTGGCATTTTGAGGATATTTGACTTATGTGTCGAAAATGAATATGGTAGGTTGACTATTGGTCTAAGAGGACATTATTTCAACAAATAAAAAATAGTAATAATGAAATAACTATCATATTTTTACAGAAATTATTATTTTAATACTAGTCATGAAATATAGTTTTTAGAAGTAAAATATGTTATGATCATAGAGACAGAAGGCCATACGTATAAATAAGTAAAATTTTTATTTTATAGACATCATTATGTAAAGGAGTTAAGAAATATTTTATCTTAAGAGAATTATCATAATATCATAAAAATCATATTATATCTTTATATATATATATATATCTTCCATGTGGTGTGGTTATGAAAAGAGAGTCATATAGCTTCCTGAAGGCAGTATTCCACACGAACACGAATGACATTGTAATCTTTCAGTGAGTAACAAGTTATGAAAAAATATGAATAACTATCTTTTAAGAATGATAAATTTTTTATAAATATTATAATTATATAATTTATATCAAATATATTCATTAAATGTATCATTATTTCCATCCATGTGAAGCGTTAGTGAAAAAAAATCGTGTCGCCTCATTATGTGATAGTCAGCTACACAGACGAGGGATGTTATCATATTCTATATGAAATGGAAAGTAAAAAAGGTATATATTATATAATTAATCAATATGTATAATAATATTATAAATATCTCATATATACCTTATATCTTTTTGCATACCCAACCATGAGAGGTGTTGATGGAAAATGTGTCACATCAGTTCGCATGGCGGTAGTCCGCTATACGCACGAGCATTGTTATTATTTCCCATTTTAGGGAAGCGGAGATAGATAAAGGTAATTTAAATAACATAATAACATTGAATTATATTTTCAATATATTTTTTATTATATGACCATAAATTAATAAGATTTTAAGGAGGTGTAAAAATAAAAAAATTGCGTAGTTGTGAATTTTATCGATTCTCAGACCATCTGTTTAAGATTATACATAATGTATTACAGGAAATTATTTATGTCAAAAAAATACATTCTAGGATTATGATAATGAATTTAGGAAGTTATTTGGTTAATTATTTTCCAATATAAAAGTATTTGAAGCTATATAGGATATAGGAGATGGGTGGCCTTTTAATAGTGAATTAAGTGGTAAAATTATAATTTTTGAACAGAAAATGGTGTACCATTGTTCTTCATATTACCCAAGGGCACAAAATGGATTATTATAGATACTTATACATTCTATGGTCTATATATTTCCATTAAAAAGATTTTATATAAGTTTTTAGGCCATTTTATCCCATATCTTTTTAGTATTATCCCCCGGTAAACTTATTTTTACATTAATTGTGTTAATAATGTTTTTAAATTTTCATTATTAATTATGGTGAAAAAGTAATTTTAAATTTTTGGATAATATAAATTATTTTTTATAAATATTTAATACTTTTTTAATAAATTAAATTCATAAAATTGGTAGAACACAATTTAAAATTATACACCCTAACACGATGTAATGGCGGGTTCTCAAAGAGAAAATTCTCAAAAGTATTAATGGTTTTAATATATAAATTTATTATGAAATTGATTAAAAGAGCATAAATAGAATTAATTATAATATAATTGAAAAAATTTTAATTTTTAACCAGTTTACAATATAATTATCTTTGAAAAAAATTTAAAAGAAAATTTCATTTTCAAATAAAAATATGTATAATTCAATTTTCATCAAAAAATTAAACACTTCCAAAAAATCCAAACAATTAAACCTAATATATTTTTGAAATTATTATTTAAAAATTAATGTAATTTTAAAAATTATATTTTATAAAAACATCAAAAATTTATTTTTTTAACTCTGTATGAAGCTGTAATACAGATTTCTTAAAAAAATCAGAAAACGTTTCTTTTTCAGTCGAATAATTATTTTTTAATTTATAATAAAAATATTCCCATTTAATTTATTTTATTAATTTTTAAACAAAATATTATTTATAATTAATTTATTAGTATTCATACCCAACATTTTATTTTCTAGTATATAATGGTACATCATATTAAGGTTCATTTAGACTCGGGGTTGCGTGTTCCACAAGTTATGGAAGAGAATAAATTTAAAGAAATATATTTCATGGGTTGTTTAAACATGGTGTTTCATATTGCATGATTTATTGATTTTTTTTTATTAATTTATAATTTTAGGGATTTTTTATTTGTGTGTTTGTGACTCAATATTTTTTAGGGATATTTTAATTATATATATTTAAATTTAGGTCACTTTATTTATTTTCAAATCCAATATGAAATGATTGTGTTTATTCATAATGGATTACAATATTGTGGGTATGAGGGGTCATGGAAAGTGAAAAAGTATAACTTTAATGACCATAAAGAATAATAAGTGTACATGATCAAGGTATAAATTTCCCTTCAGGTTGATATATAATTTTATGTTAGGGAAATTATGGTTATTTTCTATATTTTAGGGGTATTCATGATTAAGGTATATATTGATTGGAATCAATGTTTTGTTTTTTGGGGTTTACATCTTGAATGAATTCTTAGATCCTAGGTTTAAATGAATTTTTCTATTTTTCTATTGTAATAAATAACTTGATTATGACTTGAGAACATTAGTGGAGACCTAAGTGAAAATTTTTAATATAAGAAAACACCCTATATTTTGGTAATGAATAGAGTGTGTGACATCCTAAAAATGAAATCCATGTCTGGATAAAAATAATTTTATAAAATATCTATCATATATGAAACTTGTGATATTAACCCTAAAAATGTTGGTTGGGTGTTAACTCGATCTAAAACTAGTGCAAATAAAAGAGACCAAATTGCACACATATTTTGTCACTCATAAGGAATATTATTTGACGATAAAATTCTATTAGTGAAACAATATGAATAATTTGGCCAGGTTTTTTGGTAGGGTTAGAAATAATAATATTAAAATGACTTTATAAAGACTATATTGAAACCTCTATATTTATAATAATACATATATAATTCATTATTTATTTTTTATAATATAATTATTTTCCTTCATATAAGATTATCAAATTATTATAATTGACATTATATTATTTAATTAATGGTTGGAGTATGGAGAAACTGCGTTAACAATGGGTGTTTCCAAATGAAAAACGAAATATGATGGGAGCTAGTTTCAAGAATCCTATTGTTATTTTTGATCCCCTATATAGATTTATAATTTACCAATTATTCCTAGTTGAATTCCCCAATACACCAAAAAATAGTGTGATGGTGATTCATGTAATTTATGGGGATAAAGACCATAAAGTAAAATAGTATAAATATTTTACATATTGTAAACATGGGAAGAAGAAACCAGGAAAATGTTTCAATATAATTGGAATATATTTTACTTGTGTAAAAGGAGGTCATTGAGTTGTCAATTATAATTAAAAATAAAGACTTCATTAGAGGAAAATAAATTTCATCATAATGTACCATTAATAATTTTGAATCTAAAATGTGGGTATCTTTATAATTATCCATGTCAATTCTCAAATACCAGGGCTAATTGGGGCGATGAGAACCAACAACCTCTTATACCAAGGGAACAAATATGGGTCTACAATATAGAAATTATATAGGAGGATCATGTTAATTAGGGTACACTTATCCTTTATTCTATATTTATGGATGCCTAATAAAATTTCAGTTTTAGTCACTCTAGTAAATATATGATTTTTCTAAGATCATCATTTCACCACCTTGATAATTTGATACTGAATTATCCGATAAAACATTTAGTTGTATGATTATTTTTTCTCATGTTTATTTTTATGGGAATGTGATTTATGAAAATCATTTTATTATTCCTTTAGATTAATTTGATATGTTTATAGAAATGGGTATGTTGTTGATGGTTGAGAGAAAGTAAATATGTCTTATCAGTTTCAATCCTAACTCATCAAATGTAATATTCAATGGAACATTCATATATTTTACAAGAAATAAACTATATGTCCAATGAAATTTCTCCAAATAATAATAAAATTGAAATATTTTTGAACCAGTATTTTCCATTAAATTTATAATAAATTAAAATAGACCAGAAGAAATAATTCCTTATCCTTGATAACCTGCCTACAAATCATTTTTTTTTTCATTATCAGATAGCCGGTTTGTAAGGGTTACCGGGACCCATAGATACAATCATACATTTCAAAATTCAAAAAACACCCAAACAGAAGGAAACCGCGCAACATCTCGAGCCGCGAACTCATGCGCTGGCCTCAAAACCTGGGATCTCCTGCCACAGCATCATCAGCCTCGAGATACGCCCCCGAGGCGACTGACAAACCCACTTTCACCGGAACACCGGTGAGGTTCACCGACTCCCGTCATCGTCACAGAAACCATCTTCGTCTTCACCAGCAACCACCACTGCCATCCCTTCACCAGCGCACCAACACCCCTTCAACGACTTAAACGATGCAGAAACCCTCGGCGCATCGCAAAACAAATCACTGGATTTCCTTGAAAATCTGGTGAAAGAAACCACAAACTCACAAATTACATCCCGCAAAGCAACCAACAACAACCAAACATCAGAACTGTCAACGATGAAATGAAAAACATCCATGGAGTTGAAGATCCCACCGCCACCAGACAAACCAACTACAACAGAGACAACGAAAACCCCATCGAACTCACCTAGGAGGGGACAGAGCCCAAACCGCCGATGCAAGAGCGAGACCCTCGAACGCGAGTAAAAACACCACTGGTCATCAGAAAACTACCAATATCTGATCCTGGAGTGCTCCGTATAGTGTGCTGTCAACAGGACCGGTCTTACACCCGCGGACCAGAACCAGTAACCACCGAAGCTCGAGAGCATCTTCACCGCTGGAGAGACACCCACGCAGCGCCGCGCAACATAGGTCCACCACCGACCCACCGAGTGTGAGAAGGAGTCAGCGCGCCTTCCACAACAGAGGAGCTGGCCATGGAGAGAGGGAGGAAACCCTAGGTTGAGAGCCCCTTACGGGCGCATTCATCCTTGATAACATTCATCAATAATATTGTTTATTACTCAAATCTCTTTTTGGGAAACCATGATTATGCTTGTAGGATTCATGTGTAGAATCAATCTTCTGTGGATCAACAAGTACACCTATGATCTCAAAACAATACAGATAGATTTTTGGGTTCTAGTGTAGTGGATTGACCATTTATTAATGTTTTTCTGTATTTTTGTTCAAATTTATTTGGCCTTGAAGAATCTTATTTTCACTATAATTCTTGATTGGTTGGAGGAGGTATGAGATTCTCTAGAGCATTATTCATTCTTGAGATATAGATCTAGATTTTTTTTGCAAAGAGATTCTAAAATTAAATCTATTTTAATCATCCTCTATATAATATACATAATATTCTATTTGTAGATATCAGGTTAGGGTTAAAATATTAATTTCACAATATCCCTTAAACAATATATTAAACGGCATCTGACCTCATCTCGTGTACTAATAATAATATTTTTATTATTTTTCACGGTGTTCGCAAACTATCCCAGCGAAAAATATTATCTTAACAGCTTGAAAATTAATATTTTTCCCTGAAAAAAATCGTGGCTCAATAATTGTCGTAAGTAATTAATGAAAACCCAGATAAATATTTAACTAAATATTCATTCATAAATAAAATAAATATTTCATTCATATTATCATGAATAAATATTTATGAATTATTCAATAAAAAATAAATATTTTATAAATATATTAGAGAATAAATATTTATTAAATATTTAAATAATTAAATAAGTTATTAATTAATGAATAAAAAAATTTATTACCTTATGAATTAAATTTGATATGAATAAATCATGAATAATTTTATTCTTCTCTCTTTAGAATGATATTTATTCCCGTAATTAAATTAAAATAGAATTTAATTGAGATCAATGGAAACACATAATGTCTTACCCTATAACCTTTTTTTAGTGGCACTTTCCTTGTTTTCTTAAAGTCTGTGATTACTATCAATTAATGGTTCAATGAAACCAAGGGAATAAATTTAATGTCCAATGTTGACCACAACATGAAAGTTCTATTCATGTAATATATTCTCTTTATCACTATATCTCATTAAGTAGGTTTCTCACTCAGGTCATCTACCTATATGGTTGATAAATCATTCATTTTCTCTCTAAAATAAACTCATAATTACACCATAGACATTGCATTTATTGAAATTTTTATATTTCACTCGATGGGTGGAGATATCAACATCTATAAATACAGAAGGGATGGATCATTCCTCAACATATTAATTAATAACATCTCATTTGTGACACAACCAATGTACCATACTTCCAATGAAAATTTGGTTTTATAGTTTTTCTTTGTATATATAAGTCTGTGAGTTAGAAAATACATTAATAATAATACTAACATATGAGGACCATTACACATTCTTAGATATAGTTTTATCTAATGACAAAAAACATGAAGAATTCCTATAGGCAGGTTTTTTCTCATAATATCCCATATTAGAGATTTCCATGTTTGAACTTCATTGGAATAAGTCTCATATACTTATGATTACCCAAGCCTGATAGTAATGAAACTATGTTCCCCATCATATAATGTTATCTTAACATAGAACTCGGTTAAATAATATCCCAATGAAATTTCAAGGTTCTCATCATAGAGTGGAACTATTATGCCCTTTTTATTGTGATATATGCGCTAGTACATTATCAAATTAATTTTATGTAGAAGATCAATAAATAGGTGATAACGTATTTATATCAATATTCACTTCCTTGAATATACATGTAATCTAATGTGTAAAGTAGTTGGTTCTACGGAACAAACTCCAATAGACTACCACATTCAATATAGTTAAATGATAACAATTGGTTAGTTCTCTCATATTAAACATGATTCTATTGAGTATGGATTCAACTACTGGTCATATCACATTTCTGTGACTAGGGTTAGTAAATCCACATATCTCTGTAGTAAATCTTCTTACTGTAACTTTACTTCCTTGAGAAAATCCACCATTTAGTTATATAACCAACAATCCACCTCTTATTCCCATTTAAGAATATCAACATCATGACTATGTCCATCGTGAATGATTATAATAATAATGATAAATCTAGTTCTTATAGTCTAACCTAAAATTTTAATATGGCATTTCTAAACCACTCCTTATGATATATCAGAAGAAGAAACATACTAGGATATTTTATACATGTAGATCACTTTCAATAATAAGTTTTCATTGAATATTAATTAACTTTTTTATGTTTTACTAGATCTAACTTATCTTTGTATGAAAATTATTAAATTCCTATGATCAACTATATTCACACTTATCCCAACACTATGAACTCATCTAGTTCTACTTTTCAAATTACTATGAAATAATCTTACTAAAAGTTGATATAGTTATGATGGAATTTTTTATATTCACCAACTATAATTTTGGGCATTAGAAATATCAAATAGAAATACATATCATGTAATGTGATATAGATTCATTGCACATAATATTTTGAAATCCTTTTTAATCTCAATAATATCTTCTTATTCCCATGAATGTTCAATTGGAATGATTATATAACAACAAAAATTTGGTCTTGAATTATTTTAACTTTTATTTTTCAATATATTGTTAATATATGTACTATTACTATATTTAGAAAACCCATGGATTTATTTTTGATATATTATTTCCTATAACTTGGTTTCTAATTGATATTATACTTCGAGAAATTTTAATCCTTTTTATTAGAAAAATGATAATACATAACATCTATTTTACATATGTTATTAATATATCTATATTAAAAATTTTTAGTGCTCCCATTGACTAATTAGAGACATTTGTCTGTCATTGTTTTCAAAATGATTATTCTATTATCATTATGCATGATTTATTAATAAATCAATTTATGTAATATATATATATATATATCATTGGAATTTACTAACATCACCAAACCTTTTAGATCATGCTTTTGGACATATACCATAGGTTCCCCTTTTGGTCATGTCATATAGGAATGTTCTCAAGGGATTCATTTAAATGAGGTTAATTTGATTTTTAGTATACTAGTATGATTACTATAGATTTATTATTTAACGAGTATAATTTTGAAGTATTTTAGTCATGATGATTAGTGCATGTATTTTATTTATATACTCTACCTTTAAATAATCAATCAATATTTATTAGTATTATATTGAACCATCTATTTCCAGTTTCCCTTGAATAGTAACCAACCATATCATGAATTAGAAACATTCCAAATGAGGAGTCCCTGAATCTTGAAATATGGTTTCCATTACTTGAATTTATACATACATTTCAACCTTATCATATTTTTATTTATTGCTTCATTATAATAATATTTATTATAAAGGAATAATATATTCTTCGCTCTCTATAGTAAATATAAAACACCTCTTTGGTTATGAATTCCTATAGAGTATGTGTCTCTAGAACTATCACCCCCATTATACTTAGTGGAGTCCATCATTAATTTGCCAACCCATGTGCATAAAAATATTAACCCATAAAATTTAAGTCTTATCCCACTATACTTAAATATATAGTCTTCATTTATATAAATATATCTGGTGTTGACATAATTTTAATATACTTAGTGTCTACAGGATCATTAACTCATATTCACCAAAGTTTTTGATGTTCATTTTTAACTAAACCCAATATTTAATAGACAACTTTAAATAAGAATTTATTGTGGTTTCGTAATATATTATTATAATATAACAATTAATATGAAATAAATTTTTCAATATAATGGGCATAGGGTTAGTTATTTCACTTATATTTTTACAACATGTCTTAGAAGAAACCATTAAAGATTTTCCATATATACAAGACTCATTATTCATTTTCCATTTACTACAAACATGATATTGATTTTTTTAATAAAATATAAGTTTGGGAATACCTTAACTCAATATGTGTGATCAATGAATACATGTATAATATTTTCTACAATAATAGAACTCAAATATTAATCAATCATTACCAAGTGTGTTTATTTACTTCAATGATAATTTCTAAAATTTATTAAAGGAATCTCATGAAATATAATAATTTACCATTAACTTAATAATAGTTCACATGGACATGTTGAAATAAATATTAAATGTTTTGTGTAATGACATTAAATATAAATTTTTATTTATCTAGAACATCATAAGTAGTTTTCTATTATATCTAGTATCTTATCTCAATTGAGGCAAAAACTTTTATATATATAAACAAGTAAAAAACATTCATTTTTATTTAACAAAGATTTATCTTTCCATGCTCTTTTAAAAGTATTATATTTTATATTCACCCTTAATTTTGATGAATATCAATTATTCAAGAGTTTTTGATCGATTAATTTAGTATTTAATTACAATAATAAAATTTATCCCAAATGTGAAAAATTGTCTCATTATACTAGCCGGATACTGAGATAATTGTTTTGGTTAAACTAAAACCTGAATCAGTCTATTTTTATAATGAGAAGTGGTGATCTCCCCTAACAAAACAAAAGAATATCCCTTTCATAACCCCTTTTGAGGTAGCTCTATAACTAGTCTATTCACGATTAATTCTATATTTTAATACATTTATACTGTAAACATAATTTATTTAATACCGAAACGGTGAATCGAAACTTAATGAATATAATTGAATTGGATGCATGCACTTTCTTCTTCAATTTATTTCAATTATTATTCACGTTTTCATTTTTTCCACATAAGAGGAAAATATCTTCTTATTCATTTTCTACCTATAAATAATTTATATTATCGATGAAATTTCTAAAGGATATTTTTCATTTATATTAATCATGGGATCATCAAACTTTTATTTCAAAATGTTCACAATAATTGATGGAGAATATTGTTTCAACCAAACCATATACACTTTTTGAAGTATGATCAAAATATTCTTGAATCGATTATCCATTTCATTTATCTAGTCTTGGATGAATAAGGACAACCATAGTGGTAATGATAATAAAATAAGATTAAATCATAATTTATTATCCAAATGTAATCCTAATTTCACTAATTGATTGATATACCCCAATATTTTGAAATTGTGATCCATAGATAGATTCCCTTATTCCATTTTACACTAATATAATGCATTCACCATCTTATTTATTCCAATACATTCACTCTATTTCTAATGGAAAAAAAGATGAGATATAATGGTTTAAGAATCCATGTCCTTATTTTTTATAATTAAATCTCCGAACATAATTGATAATGTAATATAATGGACATAGAAAGCATCCATGAGATATATCTGTAGGGAATCCTTGTCACTTTTACTCACCTACATGGGTGGAAGAATAAGAATAGGGAATTCCTAGAGAAAAGCAACTTTTTCATACATTACTGTTACATTATTTTTAATATAAACAACATAATATTAATATGTATAAGGATCGAAAGGTTTAGTATCTTGGGAAAAAATTATCATAAATCACTTGTTTATAATAAAATATTAAAATATTTTAATTACTACTATTTATCCTTCTCAGTCTCACATGCTGTCCTTATTAAAAGGGGACACTAGAGAATATAAATAAAAAATGGTTAATCTAAATGCCTAGTGAGGGGAGGAATAAGGGACATGAGTAAATTGTACATGGGTGAAAATAATCAACATCACCATATCATGTTCATGGCAACATCATCATAATCATGAGGGAAATATTTTATAATGTCATGGAATGTGGCATAGGAATAATAATTAATCATCATAACATTGTGGTTAAATACCACACAATGTTTTGAATAAAGCTATCATCACATTCACACAAAACATATATGCATATATCATAACATAATAATTTTAAACATAACTAGAATAATATTAATTAATAATGAACATATATCTCATTATATATATCACAATAGCCAATTAATTGGTGGGATGTATTGTTTTAGAAGCACCCTTCATATTAAAAAATTCTCAAAATCATGCGTGCCACATGGGATTATAACAATCGTAGTCATGACATAACTCTTGGAATGTGATGGGTTTTATAAAATATTTCACATATCCTACATAATTAAATAAAATTTTGGATACCCAATTGAATAATGGATATGATACATTGGAAATAAAAGTTAGTTTTATTCTTATAAATGAGAAAAACCTCAATAAGATTCTACATCTATTTTTGGAAATTGAATTATTTTTTAAAAAATAATTACTAGTAGCATAGAAAACATTTTGGAAGGGTAGAAGCATGTATATCCCCAAAATAAAAGATAAATAATATTTAAATAAAATATTTTTTTATTATATTAACATTAAAAAATTTGTATTGTTAAATAGGAGATAACCCAAAAAAGAGTGTGGGTTTGAGAATCTACTTAAAATAATCCCAAATTTATTTCATCAATTTTCTATCTCCAGAATAATAATATTACGTTCAATGAAACATAAAAAAAGATGTGAATTATGTTAATTAATATCATTTTTTATCAATTATAATCACTAGTTTTTATTTATTAATTCCCATCATTAAATGGGAAATGGTTGGATATCATATTTTCAATCAAAATTCCTTATTTTTCTTTCATTTCGTTAATTCTCAAGGTAATTTGTACATAAGTAGGGTTAATTTCATAAGCTTAAATATATATTCCAATAAATTTATATATAAAAAATTAATTATAACCGTTCAAAAGGTTGGTTATAATGAATGAATTGGAAGTGTTCTTATTTGCAGTTATGTGGTCATTAATGAGACATTGTCTAAAGAGGAGGCATGAAATTTATAGTATATTCATATATTAAAGGTAAAATGTTTATAGTATATTAATATTATCAATATCATTCTAACATACTATAAAAATTTAAGAATGTTTTGGTTATAAAATAGATGAAGGATATGAAATTAGAAAAATAAATTTTAAATAATAATATGAAAAGGTATTACATCATTGTTGAAGTGGTTCTTTTTCTACGGGCTTCAACATCTTGAAATATTTGTGTTTGATTACTCCAAAAAATAACTAAGGATGATAAGGGTCTTGAGTGTAAATATTGTTGTAGATTTTTGTATTTTTTATGTGAGGTATTAGTGGTTTTAAAAGGGGAGGGTGAGGGGTTATTTTTAATTTAGGAGGGGGGTATTTTAGAATAAAATATTTAATAAAATACTATATCTAAGGTAAACCAAGTAATAATGATATTTTTTTAAAAAAAATATTATATATATATATATAACTAAATAAAAATTGTTTTAGGACTTTAAAACCTATTATAATTATATTTCAGACATTTATTACAATGTTAAGTGTGATAAATGAAATATAGTTATCTTAAGGGAATACTTTTGGCTTTAGACATTGGAAAATATTATTTAGGATTTCAATTTAAGTTAGATGTTTTAAAATAAAACATTTATCTTATTACATTGATTTTGGGCCAAAATTACTAAATTAGCATTTATTATGACATTATTTTATTATTATTATGTCTTAAAACATTTAGTATTTGAACAACGATATTTCTTCTATTCACATAAAATTTATGTTTTTATGAAAATTCCCAAAACCAGCCATGGAAAATTTTGAAATGATGATTTCAAAAAAGAAATTAATTTTAGAAAAATACTTATCTAACATATGTAATTTTAATTTTCGATATGAAAATTTTATTTTTTATGGAATACTTTAAAATAAACTATATTAAAAATATTCTTATATTTTCTTTGATTTTTTAATTATTATATTTATTTAATGGAATTATAGTATTTATAGTTACTCAAATTAATCATGATTAATATTATTAATATTTCAATTTATTATTTTGAGGTCAGATTACTATTTAAATGGCTATAGAACTATTTCTAATGGTCAGTTACCATTCCCAATGGTCATATTAAATCATATAAATAATATTTTATTCCTTTATTAAACATTCCCTATATTTACTCCAATGGTTATCTATTTTCAATTTCTATTATTTTTATTAATTTATTTATATTTTTTTCATTTCTATAATGTTGGATGTTGGTGTGATGATTCAAGAAGGTTGGAAGTATCCATATTTTCCAATTTTACTTTTGTTATTTTATATTTTTCCACTATTAATATTTGAAAATTTCATTAGATTTGTAGCTGACTAATACAATGATTTTTAGTAATAAAATTAAGTGTTAGTAATATCACTACTTGTTATATATAAAAAAATATATAATATAAGACATATTTATTTAGGAAATAAATTTTACTAATAATATCTAGTCTGTTACATTCTTCCCCCTCTAGAAATTTCAACTCATATTCTCAGTTGAGATTAGGCAAGAGTTATTTTGTTTCATTGTTTCTTTTGGTTCTCATGTCTCATCTACGTATTTATGGTTTGTCTATAACCCATTGGTATCGTGAGTAGTCTTATTGCATGGAACTGTGTCTCTATGGTCCATGATCATCCCCAACTACTCCATAGAAAAGATATCAATCTTCAATTGTATCATCTCAAAATTTAGTACATGTGGGAGATCTGGTATGTAATTACACATGAGAGATATATCTAATGCATCATGAACTTGATCCATTTTTAGTTGATGTTCAAGATGCTAGTCCACTACTCCAATACAATGAAGGATCTGAATGGTAGGGTTGAATGTACCTAGGTCTAAGCTTCCCTTTCATTCCAAACTGCATAACTCTTTTACATATTGACATTTTATGGAAAACTATGACACTTAATTTTCATTCTAATTTTATTATATGGATGGTAACATATCTCTTCTACTAACTCAAAGCATCTTTTACATAAAATTGTATGGCATGAACCTTCTCTATCATATCTTAGAGAAGATCAGGTCCAAGTAACATCCATTTACATTCTTCATCACATGAAGTAGGATTTCTATATCACTTCTCATATATAACATAATATGGATCCATTTAAATACTCGAGTGGGATTTGTTGTTGTATGATAACTCAAAAAATGGTAGATTCTAATCCCATATTCCTTTAAATTCCATTGAGTAGGCTCTCAGTACGTATTAGAGTGTCTGAATAGTCCTTTCAAATTAGAAATTAGATTGGGGTAGATAGGTCATACTATAATTCAGTTTAGTTATAAAATCATGTTGAATTTTAATCTAGATTTTAGAATTTAACCTTGGATCATGATCAAAGATATTCAAAATTGGTTCCCTATGCATCCCCACAACTATCTTAACATATATCATGGCATGTTGTTCTAGTGATAAATCTTAAAAATAGTGATTAAGTGGGATTCCTTGTTGAGGTTATCCACCATAACTCATATAAAATTACTTACTTTGGATATATTTTGGAGACTAATGACAAATTCCATGATTATGTTCTCCCATTTCCACATGATAATGAGTAATGGTTTCATCATCCCTTTGGAATTTTGTTCCTCTATTAGAACTTGATAACACATCAAGTACATTGTAGTGTACTCAACGATCTCCTTCTTCATGTTGTCCTGCTAGAAGTGCTCTCTACAATCATACTACATATTGGTACTTCTAGGATATATGGAGAATGATAACATAAGTGAATTATGTAGTAGATCATTATTTATCTCTAGTGATGAAGGAACATAAAGTTTAGTTCTGAATAAAATAAAACCATTCTCATAAATATGGAACTCATGAAGCTACCCATAATTTACTGCTTCCATTAACATTTAAAACTCGTAATCTTCCCTTTATTCCTCCATGATCTATTAATAGATAGATGGTTAGGAAATAATTTTGGAAAGTTTTTATGTCTTATCAAACATAATAATTTCAATATCCTTACATTCTTTATCCATAAAGATATTGACTTCATCTTTCCGCAGAGTGGATAATGTAACAGGTTCTTTTTTGCTAAGAGCATAATATACCTTGTTCACCTTTCTGTGATGGAAGTGAACATAAAAGTCATATTCCTTGATCATATCTAACAATATTAGATTACACATGTTGATCAAATTTTCTATGAATATATTCTTTTAACTCTAATAATCTATATATAAGCCACACTTCTCACCAAATAGGTATTTCTGAAATATCTTTAGAGAAAATATCACATCTCATAACTCGATATTATGTTCTTCATAGTTCTATACATGAATCTTCAGTTTCTATCTGGCTTAATATATCAATTTATTAATCTATAGGAGTAAAAACCCAATAACTTCTTTTAAGTGTTATTGTATATCACAAAACAATGTCCACATGATGGCAGAGTGAGAATATGAGAAGTAATTAGCCTCTTCGTCATATCCTTAAATCCTTCCTTAAGTTTTTCACCTATACACACTTTATCCCTTTCCATGATTACATAGTAATAGGGCTAGAAAAATAGGATTAATTCATCAAAAAATGTTGGTGACACCCTACTAAGCTAAGAAAACTATAGATTTTCATGACACTAGTGGGTGTGGACCATTCATCGATTGCCTTTGTCTTTGAAGGGTCCACAAAAATTCTCTCACTTGTGATCACATTCCCCAATAATGTGAATTTAAACAACTAAAAGTCACAATTTATGAATGTAGCTTCTAGTTTCTCATTTCATAATGTCTCTAGCCGAATCCTTAGATTCCCAATTTGTTCCTCCTTTCCCTTGGAGTAAATGAGATTGTAATTAATAAATACTTCCAAATATTTTCCTATTTAGTATCTAAAGACTCTATTCATAAAATAATTGGCGGTTATTGGAGGTATTAGTAAGCTTAAATGGAATCACTATGAACTCATAATACCCATGAAATATATAGAATGTTGTATTCAGAATATCTTCCTTCATTACCTTCAGTTGATGACATCTTGAATTAATATCCACCTTTGAGAAGTATTGATATCCTCTTAGTTGATAGAATAATTCAACAATCCTTTGAAGGGGATACCTACTCATTATAGTGATCTGGTTGATCTCCTAGTAATCAACACATAACATCATTGATCAATCATTCTTGTTTAAAAAAGAGTTGTCTCACACCATGTTGGTGCACTAGGTCATATTTACCCTTGGTCCAAATACCCTTATAGAATCTTCTTTAACTTCTCTAGTTTGATCAGGGTCAGCCTATAGAAGAATTTAGTGGTTCTATGTATACTATATGTTGAGAGATATACCCTGAAATATGGAGGAAATACGAGAAACTCGATAGAAGATACGTCATTGTATTCCTTAACAATGGAAATTTCCAATAGGTTGAAACATTACTTCAACTCAACCATTTAGGAAATGTATACTTATTAATAGGATATCATCACCCACACCATCAAAGGATTATCCAAATGAGACTCATAATATTCATTGAATTTTAAAAGGATAATCTGTTGGTTTACATTATGAAAAGATATTTATTTTTCCTAACATTTGATGTGTGATATGTATAGTGAGTTCCAATACTTGACCATTATATCATCAAATTCAACCAGGGGAAGGATTAGTAGTTTTTTTAAGACTCATATAACATTCACTAGTAGAATTAGATTTATGAACATGGGTTAATTTATTGCACCACTTGGAATTTTTATATATATCTCTACTTTTAGGTATTATGGAATTGATTCAACGGTTCTAGAAAACATGGAGGACATAAACAAATGTTTATAAATAGAATCAAAGAAAACCTTTTCCATTTTTTATTGAATAATAGGTCAACATTATATGACTCATTTTCGTGTTCCACCTATGTTTTGGTGATGCAATATAATTTCCCTTAATCCTTCATCTTTGGTGGTTTTTGATGCTGATTACCCTCAATGACCTATGGTTTTCTTTACTAGCTTGCATAGTTCTCTTTCTCCCTATATTTAAATTATTTAATCATGGGTGGTGCCTTCATTTCCTTCACCATGTTGGCCAGATATAGATGGGTAATTAGAAGCATGATTGTTTCGCACGGAATCCGGGGATGACCTCCTGGACGGGAGATTCAAACGTTCCGATCGGTTTCTAATGGGTTTGTTCGTAGAACCGGAAACATCCAATGATTCCACATCCGTTTGGACCTACTTTCCAAAGGCAGGCGCTCATTAGCCTGTGGACTAATGAGGCTTAGGAATTTGCATTGGTCGAGAGGATGGGAGGTCGGACTCATCACACCTTTTTGAGGGGAATTATTGTCTACTCCGGGACTCTCTTTATAGATTTAAGTTATGTTCGTGAATCCTTATTACATTACCAAGTAAAAAATGTGCTTTCCTTTAGTTTTAACAATCAATGATTAAATATGCAAGAAATTTAGAGAATCTTTTATATGTATTCGAGGTTCTTCATCAATAGAGAATCATCTATATCTGTTTAGAGATTCTTGGTCAATGGTATCCTTCAAAACATTTATATAAAAGTCTCTTGGTCATTATGATGACCAGGCTGGTTTTAAAGCCACTCAGTGGGGCACTTGAAGTTTATCGTCATTCAGAAGGACAGAGATTATTTAAAAGTTGGGATCAAACCCATAAATGGGCTACCTACGTATCCTTTCTTTTGGAAAAGGAATCAGAACCCACGTAGTTCGAGGAATGGGGTATGATTTTTATGATTGATGGCTCAAAGATGAATGTCATAATTACTTTTACACTCTAAACTCACGTGAGTCATGCTCGGTGTGAGAAACAAGAGGTATTGATAAAATTTAGACAATTGTGCCATAAAAGATGCAATCATAAGAATTTGTTTGGGGCTTATGTATATATGACTGCCCAGATAGATGAAGGTTTAGGATCTACTTTTAGGGAGAAAATCCATGAACAGGGTCCATAAAGTTATATGTGCTTCATGGAGATTTGAATACTCTAATCTTGGGGCTTACTCCTAAGGAGGATGCCCAAGTTAGGAGGGGACTTATGATTGGGTTTTACTCCTGAAAAGGAAACCCAAATCAAAGGTAAATTATGACTGGTTAAAAGAAATTTAAGGGGACTTGGGGCTTATTCCTGAAAAGGAGACCCAAGGTTATGACTGAGTCTTTTTCCTGAAAAGGAGACCCAGGTTAAGGGACTTGGGGCTTACTCCTGAAAAGGAAGCCCAAGGTTATGACTGAGTCTTATTCCTGAAAAGGAGACCCAGGTTAGGGATTAAGGTTTGGGGCTTACTCCTGAGGAGGATGCCCATATTTGAGGTTGGGGCTTATTCTTAAGAAAGATACCCAAGATTAAAGGACTTGATTGGGGCTTACTCCTGAGGAGGATGCCCAAGATTGGGAACTTTAAGAATTTGGGGCTTACTCCTGAGGAAGATGCCCAGATTAAAGGTTTTATAACTGGGGATTATTCCTGAAAAGGAGACCCATGTTAAAATTCTCTCATTTTAAAGGATGAGGTTGAATGAATGAACTCTCTGTATTTTAGTGACATAAGGATATTTAAATCACTAGACTTTGAGAGAGATTCCACAGAATTCCTTTCAGATAAGAAAGTCAAATCAAGAAATCATGCCATAAATGGCTTTGAAGAGTGTCTTGAAGACTGAATCTTGAAAAGGAAAGGTGAAGTGGCTTAAGAGGGGAAAAATGGGCAAGATGGGAACCCAAAAAGATAGGGGCGTGCAAGTCTTGAAAGGCGCGCAAGTCCTGCGGCGGCGCGCAAGTATTGGCCGTGCAAGTATACTTGCGCGACACATGGTGTAATTGCGCGATACATGGTGTACTTGCGCGATTTTCAATCAGAATTTGAAATACTTGAGCGACTCTTGATAAAACCCTTTAGAATCCCCTTGAGGTTCTTCCAAAAAAGGGACGCGCAAGTTATATTGAAGGAATTAAGTTGGCGCGCAAGTGTTTGATAAGTTTCAACACTTAGGCCTTCCTTCTTCTCTTTAGATCTTCCGTTCTAGGTAAGAAATTACCTTAGAAGTGTTCCGGAAGCTTTGAGAAGAGACTTGGGCTTCGGGAGCTTCAATCCACGTTTCTGAAAAAAGATCCTCTCGAATGGGGGGCCCACAGGGTCTATTTATAGGCAAAAGAAGACCCAGGGCGGTTACCGGGCGGTTACCATTTAGGTCGCGCAAGTCACCTGCGTGACCAAGGTAGCCGCGCAAGTACACTTGCGCGGTAGTGGTATAACTTGCGCGGTGGATTTGCTGTTGATCCTTTGTTCATGCCTTTTTCGATTTTTCATGTTTTCTTCAAAGGATGAATCACTTTCAGCTGAGATATTCCCTTTTCCGATCTTTAGATTCTGTGACGAAAGGAGCGTCAACAAAAGTCCCCCCTCAGAGTTGGATCCGGAGAGAAATGAGGATTTGACTCTGAGGAAATCGAATCCCTCCAAAGGAAAAGGGAGGGCACGCAAGTCTTTCAGTGCGCAGAGGGCGGCGCGCAAGTCTGCGTCGCGCATGCCTTAAGCGCTCTGGGTGTGGTGCGCAGGTAGGCTTCTTGGCCTATAAATACATGGCCTCACCTCCGTTACATGCATCTGTATTTCCGGATTTCTTGAGCTCTCGCCGCGCAAGTCTTCCTCGCTGCGCAAGTCTCTTGTTTTCACTGTTTCCTCGCTACCGCGCTACTCTCAAGGTAATAGGGCTTGCGAGGTAATACTTGCGCGAACAAAACTTGCGCGGCACATGTATTACTTGCGCGACATCTCCATACTTGCGCGCCTTAATTCCTTAGCCATTTTTTTCGAATTCTTTCACAAATTTTATGAAAAAATAAACTCATTTAAGAGTTAAATTTATTCAACTCCTGTGCAGATTCAATGGCTCTTAGACCTGGATTAATTGATGAACTGGCTAGCAAGAGGATAGATGATATGATGGATATCATTGGCCCTGATTACTATACTGTCAAAGACAATACTCTTCCAGATTTGGCTAAGTATCTGATGAAATATCATCACGACTTTCCTCACTGCAGTTATCTACCTTTGTATGGTCATGGTCATCTGCAAGAAGTCATTATTCCAGAAGTAAAGAATTATCTTCCATTTTCGTGGTTTCAGAATTATACCAATTTTGCTTCAGCAAATATCTCAGGCGGAGGAGTATTTCAAACTGCTGGAACAGTGGAGAAGGCTTATGTGATGCATCATAGCCCTTGCACACCAGATCTGAAAAAACATACACCTGAGCTTCAACCACATTGCCATCCTTCAATCTTCCGAAATGCTCAGATGGATCAATCCAAAGGCTGGAAGAAAAGTTGGGATTTCCGTCCTGGGGGAGGTGTGAAGCCAACTTGGATGTGGGTATACTGGGTGCGACAGACTTGTGTAGAGTTTATTGAGGATCTGAAGAGAGCTGCAATATATGAGGCTGTTTGGGTTGGGAAAACATATATTTACAGACATGATAACTTCGTGCCAGAGATACTCAGCCACTGGAGCCCAGCGACTAATTCTTTCCATTTGACTCATGGATAAGTAGGTATCAGTTTGTGGTATGTCCACAAGATTTCAGGACTTACAATGTAAAGAATGGATTACAAATTCCTGGAAGCTCTTTCAGACCGTCAGTGCAAGCATTCTCTGGAATTGCTCCATTAGATGTTAATGGTTATGACATGAAAGTAAGACTAAGCATGTATAAGGAATTAAACTTCTTTCCTTATGGAAGTCCGCCATCCGGGCGGTTTGTTGATGATGGGAAAGCCCATTTGGATTTGAGGGCATACATGCTAGCTTGCAGGGATGGCGTGTTAGTAGCCAGGATTGATGGAGAAATCATATGCGAGGCCTATGCTCCATATAGATTTGCACGCCAATTCAAATGTTTGCAACAGATTTTTGTATCCCCTCCAGTACATGTCAGGTTAGAGAAACATCTGATGGTTTCTCGACAACTATGGTTGCTGACATCAAGAGAGAAGACTGGGGCAGTATTTGATCTACCAGTTGAAAAAGCGGCACATTATCTGACTACATTTTATGCCGAACACTGGATAGCATCATACTCTAAAGGGATATTGAATCACCCAGTATATCAAGTGGGAAAGAGGAAGAGGACTGTAGAGAAAGAAACTCTTCCTCATGAAGGTGACGCTTCTCCACCTGAAATAGGTTCAACAGACTCCTCCTCTAAAACTGATTCATCGGATTATCATGATGGGGATGATGAGGCACAACCGGCAGCAAAGCGGTTTCGTGCCCGATATAATCCTCCGGCCAGAGTTAAAAGACCCACTCCATCAGCTCCTGGTGAGTTATTTGAATGTAATAACTTCAATCACTTCTACTTTATAAAGTAATAAGTCTTACTTTCTTATTCTCTATCTGTAGTTGCAGGAGTCGGGAAGAAATTAAAATCAAAAATTGTAGGACCTTCCTCACAGCCTTTATATCTAAGACCAGAGGCTGTTCAGCTATGGCAGAGCTTATACTGTGATACTGAGACCGCCTGGCTGGATTTGTGTGAGGGCCTACAACTTCCTGGGATAGGATATCTTCTAGCTTCTAAAGACCTTCAATACGGAGACAACCCCAATGAAGTGCGAGCTTACATCATAGAGATGGAAATGCTCATATATGCCACTGATAATTCGGTTCCTATCACCAGGAGGGTGAAAGAAATGATTGATCGTGGCACCAATGAGGGGGCTGGTGGTTCTGGAGATGAGGAATGGCAAGAGTACGTGGCTCCTGAAGATGTAAGTTTTCTTTCCTTATTTTCTTTGCAACTTGATTTTAGTTGAAGCTTTGTTACTTAAGGAAGTTATTTTCTTCATCTTGCAGCTTGAAAAGAAAGGAACCGGGGTTCCTTCGCCACAATATAGCCCTGGTGGTACTGCTATCGGGGCTGCTGCTGATTCTCCTCGCGAACCAGGCGAGATATCTTCAGGCCAGCAGGCCATGAATGAGGCACTGGACATAGCCTTTCATTCGCCAATCCAAGTGCCAATAAGGGAGACTTCTGATACTCCGAAAAAACAAAAGAAGCCAAGGCAACGAAGGAGGAAATCCATAGCTAAACGTTTCATTAGTAGTGGTAAGTCCTTCGAACAATCATGAGTTTATACCCATAATCATATGGTTACTCATATTTCTGAGGATTGCAGGGGCTTCTTCAATTTCCCCCTTGAGGGAAGGGACTGATCCTTCTTCAAAGGTCGTGGAAGGTGCTGTAGAACAATCACAGACCCAGGCTGACTTGGTTTGCTCCTGGAGAAGAGCTACCATCCATTCCCAGTATCCCTCTTATTACTGAAGATGCTGTCCAGGGTCAGGGGTTGCAGGACATAAGTCGGCAAGAAGACGTAGCAAATGTTCCCACTGGTGAGACTAACCAAGATTCTGAAGTATCGTTGGATGAAATGATGAATCAAGGAATGACTTTTGAAGAATTTTATGATCATGCTAAGTTGTCATGTGATTTAGAAGACCTTGGGCGTGAGTGCTACCCTTCGCCCAATTTTTTTTAAAAAAATATACTTCTAACCATGATGGAAAATAATATGCAGTTTCTTCCATAGAAGCCGCTGAACTGCCAATGCCCGAAGAGGGTGTGGACACTGATGTCAACCCTATCATTGTAGAAACATTAGCTCAAGTAGAGCTAAATCTAATAAACTCTCCTGAGACCCATCTTGAAAATCCTGTTGAAACTGGGAAAGATATGGAGAAGTCTTCTCAGGTTGCTGAACCACCATTGGGTAATGGATAACAATATTTGTGATTGTACTTTATTCGCAAGACAATCCTTTCTTTTGTTATCCTTTGAAGCTGACTAAACCTTTCAATTAATCATGCAGGACCATCAACTGCAATGACTAGATCCGAAGATGAGGCCTCATCCTCTACCCCAACGGGAATTGAAAGTGAAGAAGCACAAGTCAGGGGGGAAAGATCATGACAAGGCACCTCCCTAAACGCGCTAATTCCAGATTACATACCCCCTTCTGACGATGATATTGAATCAGATCCAGATATGCTTAAAGCATTCAGCTTTTCACGACGTAAGGCATGGAATAACATATGGAACATCATATCGGGGGGTTCCTTTAGAAGAGCTACCATCAAAAATTTCCCGATTTTCATCCCAATTTGTTATAATGGGACTTGGTGGTTTTGGGTATGAAAAGATCCATGCTGCGGTGAAACAGATCATTTTCAGGAGGGAGCAAGTGTAGAAAAGTCGCGAAGATTTGACCAGAGTGAAATTGTCAGTCAACATAGGCGAATTTGAGGCTGCGATATCCCAGGCTGAAGCTGATTATGCTGTCAAGATGAAGGATCTGAAGCAAAAAATCAAAGAAAAGGTCGTCCAATAGGTGCAACTCCAGCAACAGTTAGATGCTGTTACTGGGGAACTTGATCAGCTTAATAAATCATTGGATGAAACTCATATGAATGGCATGAAAGCCATTACAGATGCTAAGAAGGCACTTCATCAAGCTGAAAAGAGTGAAGCTGGTCAAGTGCACGAGCTTCACGTAACTGCTGATAAGGCTCAGGATGCTATACATCAAATGAAGACATATGTTGACAATCTTCTGTAATTCTTGAAAAAGAGAAGAGACTCCAGTCTGTGGATGTCTTTCTATCTCCTGTGTATCAATGAAAAACACTTTTGTCTTCAATCATTTGTACCTGCATTCTTTCATTACCAGCTTCAATTTTACTTAAGCCAATGGGCCTAGTAAGCATAGTTTGATTTTTACTAGGATTATTACAAATAACCCTACAAACTTTGAATCTTTTAAGTGCTCAATATTACCTAAATCATTCAAAACAATGTATATTTAGTGAGCTGGAACTTGACTTTTATTCAGAGTTCCTTTGTCTTTTGTGTAGGCAGTTTAAAGTCATGCGCGCCGGACATAAAGGGGCTAATGTTTAAGGTCGAAATAGCTTTGACCGAAAATGGATTAAAAATGGATTCAATTCCTTGACAATTTATCTGAAAACATATTACCATACTCAAGTATGAGGGAAAAATGTAAACTATGGCTTAAGAATATTTGAATCTGAGGAATGATATGAAAAAGAGCTAAAAGGCATTAGAAGAAGTAGTTTCCAAGAATGAAGTTACTATTATTTAACAAAACCCGTTAGGGGGTTGAAATATGCAGGGCCACCTATGGGCATTGGCTGCATGGTCAAATAAATAGTATCTTTTGGATGACAAGTCTGTTATGTGGACTGTTTATGCAAGGCCACCTATGGGCACGTGCTGCATAGTCAGGCAAAAGAACTCCCAGAAATTTACTTTCCTAGTGCTAAAAGCCAATGAAAGTTTATGGAGATTCAAATTTTCTAAATTATAGAGTTTGTTGTATGGAAAGAGGTACTTGAATATGGAGAAGATATTTCCAAATAAGAATATTGAAGAACTGGATGAATATCACTCCTACGAAGGTCTGACCCAAACGTAGGGAAGAAGAATAAACCATAGACTTGAATACTTTCATATCATGAAAAAGGATATAGGACAAATATGTTAAGGATGGCTATTTTTTTTGCGGATCCCTTCATATTGTCGTTTAAGACAAATAAGGACAAAAGAGGCATTCTTCCCAAGAATGAAGTTACTATTATTTAACAAAACCCGTTACGGGGTTGAAATATGCAGGGCCACCTATGGGCATTGGCTGCATGGTCAAATGAATAGCATCTTTTGGCTGACAAGTCTGTTATGTGGACTGTTTATGCAAGCCCACCTATGGGCACGTGCTGCATAGTCAGGCAAAAGAATTCTTTGATGTTTGACATTTTTGTGACTAGAAGTCATGAAAAGGGTTATGAAGATCTGAAAATATTTAAGGTTAGGATTATAACACATAAAGATGGGTATTGTCCAATGTATATAGAGATACATAGGTCAATGAAAAACCATAATCATGTTGTGGCTGGGACCTTAATTGAAATTTTGGACTTCACTACGTATCTCATAAGAATGAGAATCAAGCCATACGTAGTTCTTGAAATGCAGTTTAACGTCGTGCAGGACGAAAGTATGAGTGATCTTAGTTTAGGGTCATAGAATTCGGACCATAATAATGAATACACAGTGTGTGTTTTCATGAGGATTTTTCAGTCAAGGGACTGAAAGTGAAATTTGGGGTTAGGCCCAAAAGACTTGGGACTGGATTCGAGGGACACTCGAATGTTCCTACGTATCCCATAAGGATGGGAATCAAGTCCACGTAGTTCTAGAAATGCCCTTTGTACAAATTTGGTTCGTACATGTGAAGGGTGAAAGGGGACTTTAGTGAAATGATGGTTTAACCTAAGATAAAAAGTCCAGGCATTACCATGTATGCACATAGTCTTTTGAAAATGAAAACCATGATTGAAAAAAATAAATGTCAATAATGGTTCCTTCTCAAATGAGGAAATCAAAGAATATTTGTAGTTTATTATCGTACCGGACAAAAAGTGTTGTATAATTTAACGTCATATAACAAGGAAGAAAGTGAATCAATGTAAAGATATTGATTCCAGGGGCGGTTTCACAAATCAACATCATATGAGGTTGTGGTGAACCGATGTGAAGAGATTGTTTTTGGGCTTGAACCCTGGGAGGTTGCCTACATACCCAACCTGGAGGGAAAGGATCAAAGTCCGTGTAGTTCAATTAAAGAATGAATCAATGATCAAGTTGTTCTTGTGGACAATGATCTAATAAAAAATATTGTTGGGACTTACACATGGTTAGTGGCCCAAAGGGAGTGTTATGGTTGATGTTCGCTCTAAGCTCACGTGAGTCATACTCGGTGTGATAAACAAGAGGTAATAACAACCTTAACGATGTACAGTTTAATGTCATGTAGGACATAAAAAGGGGACTATGCAGTTTAAAGTCTTGCAGTTAGGACTATTGGTGCTGCACAGTTTAGTGTCATGTAGCAGGGACAAAATACAGTTTAATGTCATGTAGGACATATCAAGGATTTTCTGTACAGTTTAGCATCATGTAGTTAGGACTATGGGGATAAAATAGTTTAACGTCATATTGGACGAAAGGGCGACTGTGCAGTTTAATGTCATGCAGTAAGGACAAAAGAGTGTACCACTTTAACGTCATGTCGGACGAAGGTGCGAATAGTTTAAGGTCATATGCATGGACCGTGAATGGTGCAGTTTAATGTCATACTGGACTTTTGAGATTATATAGTTTAACGTCTTTCCGGACGTGAGGGACTTTTATACAGTTTAGCGTCATGTAATTTTAGGACGTCACAGTTTAACGTCTTGATGGACATAAGGGATTTGCAAATAGTTTTTGGTCATATACATGGACCAGGGATGATGCAATTTAAGGTCATGCTGGACGGTTTAGGGAACTTTTTCACAGTTTAATGTCGTGTGGGACGAAGTTGCAGTATAAGGTCATACTGGACCATTGCTTTATAGTTTAACGTCATATAGCAAGGACGAACTGGTGCTGTACAGTTTAAAGTCTTGTAGCTAGGACTAAAGTGAACCAATATGAGGATATCAGTTCTGGGGACTTTTTACAGTTTAACGTCATGCTGGACGATGAAAGTGCCACACAGTTTAATGTCATGTTGCTAGGACACAATATAGTTTAATGTCATCTCGGACAATTTATAGTTTAATGTCATCTCGGACATTGAAGGTGACACAGTTTAACATCATGTTGGACGAAGTTGCAGATTAAGGTCATACTGGACCATTGCTGTATGAACCAATTGTAAGAGTCTTGGTTCTGGGAACAATATTTTGTGTTTATACAAAATACTTCTTCAGAAATCTGGCATTAGTTGGAGTCGTGATGTGTTCTCCATCCATTGATATCAGAGAATACGCTCCATTGGAGTAGACTTTATGTATTGAATAAGGTCCTTCCCATTTTGGTTCAAGCTTGGGAGGCTTCTTTCCTGGTATCATTGGTGCTCTGAGAACCAATACCAATTCTCCCTGAATGAATGAACGAAGACGAACTTTTTTGTTAAAAGCTCGTGCAATCCGATTCTGATAGATTTCCAAGTGGTGCAAAGTGCACAATCTTTTCTCATCTAACTGTTCCAATTCATTCAACCGCTTTTGGGATCTCTCATCTGTTGACAACTGATCACAAATTGCTATTCTGAGTGAAGGCAATTGAACTTCATTTGGCAAGACTGCTTCTGTTCCATATACCAATGAATATGGAGTAGACCGCGTTGCATTGCGAGTGGTAGTCCAATAAGCCCATAAAGCATGAAAGAGTTTATCAGGTCATGACCTCTTATATTTATCCACAATCTTTTGCAGTATATTTGAAAGAGTCATGTTGAAGGCCTCTATCTGTCCATTAGCCGCTGCATGATATCGAGATGAATGGTTGGACTTAATGTTGTATTCTTGATACAATTTCTTTACCTCAGAAGAACAGAAGTTGGTTCCGTTGTCCGTCAATATGGTATGAGGGACACCAAATCTAGTAATGATGTTAGACTTGATGAAGCTAACAATGCATTTAGAACTGACTTCTTTGAGAGGTACTGCCTCTGCCCATTTGGAAAAGAAATCAGTAGCAGTAAGAATGTACTTAAACTGCTTGGCCGTAGCTGAAGGGTAAGGTCCCACCACATCCATTCCCCATGTGGAAAATGGCCATGAGTATTTAGTTGTATGAAGCAACTCTGGAGGTTGATGAATGAAGTTGGCATATACTTGGCATGAATGACACTTCTTTGTGAAATTAACACAATCTTGTATCATTGAAGGCCAGAAGTATCCAAGCCTTCGAATTTGATCAGACAGTCTATGTCCAAACTGGTGGGCACCACAGACTCCTGCATGCACTTCTTTTATGACAGCCATTGTCTCTTCACCATCAGTACATCTGAAGAGAACTCCATCAAAACCACGTTTGTAGAGAATTTTCTCGAGGTGGTTTAGACCATCATAAAGAGTAAAATTGACCACACGTCGCCGAATTTGTTCTTTCTCGGCTCTATCAGGTGGAAGTGTTCCATTTTGAAGGTATTCCTTGATAGGTGACATCCATCCTGTAGTATGACCATACGGTTCATGAATGGGACTAATTTCATTAATTTCCTCTGTTCTGACTTGAACATAAGGTGAAATTGCACGACGGTGGGCAATACAGATGGTTGTCTCGTCCCGATTTGGATCTGCTAAAGCTGTGGCTATATTAGCCAGTGCATCAGCTTGATCATTTTGTGATCTTGGGACATAAGAAAATGTCAGTTCTGAAGGGAATTCCGACATTAATTCTCTGACGTAATCATACAAAGGGATTAATTCTTCTTTTCTGATGGCATAATCCCCATTGACTTGTTTGATTACCAGGTCTGAATCACCTTTCACCTTTAAGTGATTCACTTGTGCTTGAAGCGCTAACTCCAAGCCTGTAATGAGAGCTTGGTATTCAGCTTCATTATTGGTACCACCTTCCCACAACAAAAAGGAATAAGGTAACACTGCCTTATCTGGAGAAATGAGCACAATTCCTAAACCAACTTTGTTGAATTTAGGATTTTCCATTTTCTTCCCTGTTGGACTTCTAGAAGCACCATCAAAATACATTTCCCATGTTTGAGGACTCTCTTGAATAGAGAAAACTTCCTCATCAGGGAGTTCGATTTCTGAATACGTGTCTTCCACTGAAGGATGTTCAGCCAGGAAATCAGCCAGAGCTTGGCCCTTAATTGCCTTTTGAGACACATACTGGATGTCGAACTGCTGTAGAATAATCGCCCATCTTGCCAGGCGTCCTGTAAGCATTGGACGACTAAGGATGAATTTGAGCGGATTATTGCGAGATACCAATTGGACCTCGTGATGTTGCAGGTAGTGTCTCAGTTTCTGAACTGCAAAGATTAATGCTAGGCAGCACTTTTCAATACTCGAATACCGGGTTTCTGCTTCAAGCATAGTTCTACTGAGATAGTAGAGACTATTTTCATTCCCAGCATCATTCTTTTGAGCGAGAAAGGCACCCAATGATCGCTATAAAGCTGTCACATAGAGGATAAGAGGCCTACCCTCAACAGGTGGCATGAGTACTAGTGGACTCAAGAGGTATTTCTTGAGAACATCAAATGCTTCTTGACATTCTTCAGTCCACTGGTAAGTGACTCCTTTCTTCAATAATTTGGTAAAGGGTAAACTTTTTCCTGCCAAATTGGCGATGAAACGCCGAATATAGGCTAAGTGTCCTTGAAGTACTCTTAATTCTTTCAAATTCTGAGGAGGTGACATACCAAGGATTGATTTGGTCTTCTTAGGATCGACTTCAATACCACGATGGCGTACAACAAAGCTGAGGAATTTTCCTGAGGTTACCCCAAAAGTACATTTTAAGGGGTTCATCTTCAAATTATGTTGTCGAAGATTGTGGAATACGACTTCCAAATCATCCAAGTGATCAAAACGTTGTTTGGATTTAACCACCAGATCATCTACATAGCATTCAACAAATTTCCCTAGAAAAGGTTTGAAGATACGATGCATGGCGCGTTGATATGTTGCACCTGCATTCTTTAAACCAAAGGGCATCTCCCGGTAACAAAAAACACCTTGAGGAGCTCTGAAGGCTGTATATTCCTCATCTTCTGGGGCCATTCGGATCTGATTATATCCAGAATATCCATCCATGAAAGAAAGTACTTCATAGCCAGCTGTCTCATCAATTAAGAGTTCTGTAATCGGAACTGGGAAATCATCTTTAGGACAATACCGATTAAGATCTCTGAAATCGATGCAAACCCTAATTTGTCCGTTCTTCTTCTTTACAGGGACAATATTAGCCAACCACTTCGGATATTGAACTTCTCTGACGAAGTTAGCTTTGATAAGCTTATCCACTTCAGCCTCGATTTTGGCAGCATAGGTTGGGTGTGTTCTTCTCGCGGCTTGCTTGAATCCTCGATGTTCTTTTGGAAAACCCAAATGATGGGTGGCAACATCAGGATCAAGGTCAGGCATCTCTGTATAATTCCAAGCAAAAATATCTTTATTTTGCTTTAAAAAATAAATATACATCTCTTGCTATTCAAGGGTCGTGGCCACACTAATTAAAGTGTGGCGTGGATCTTTCTCTGTACCCAGATTTACTTCTCTGAGTTCATCCACAGTGGTAGAGATACCCTCTTCAAATGCTGGAGGAGCATCTCTAAGATCTTCCTCTTCCTCTTCATCATGTGTTATTTCTTCCGTTTCTACTTGCAAAGTAGATGAAAAAATGAAATTCTCATGATCATAAGAGATGTCAAAATTTTCACATTTTGAAGAAGAAGCTTCCATTTCCGACCCTATTGATGAAAAAGGGTCTTCTTTGGGAAATAAAGAGGAGATGATGGATTGAGAATCGACATCAATATTCACCTCTAGTGTTGCTATAACTTCTTCTGGCCTGATTAGCGAAGTATAGACTTGTTGGATTTCAGCAGACGAAATGAAAACGTCACCACTTATGCTTTCATCACTGCTTGGTAAGTTACCAAATTCTCCCATATTGTCTGGCTCGATTGCCATAATTGACATTATGGATCTTTCCATAAGAGTATTTTGATTTGGGCCTATTTTGTCAATTTGACTGATAGGTAACACATAATCTGTACTCACATGTGAAAATGGATTTATTGGAATTTTTTCCAAACCATACCGAGCATTAACTTTGGTAATTTCCTTAATTGTAGATTTTTCTCTTCCCTTCATGTGATAAAATTCCGCCTCAATGTATTGAGACTCACATGTCTTGAACGGGGCCTTATCACCATACAATGTTCCAACTTGACCATCGAAACAGTATTTGAGACATTGATGGTATGATGACGGAATATCTGCATGCCGATGTAGCCAGGGTCTTCCAAGCAAGATATTGAAAGCTGAGTCTTGATCAACAATAATGAAATCCGAATTGGAAACAAGATCTCCAAACTGAGTTCTGAGCGTAACTTCTCCCTGTGGTTCTTGTTCATTTTTATCATATCCTTGCAACATCATGGTAGAAGGAGATAAATCAGATTCCGTGAGGCCTAATCGACGAAGTGTGCGAATGGGCATGAGGTTGACTCCTGAACCATTGTCAATGAAAGCTCTTCGAACATCTATACCATTTACTTTTCCAGATAAGTACAAAGGTTTTATGTTCCCATGCACAACATCATCTTCATCTTTATCAGTAAAAGATATCACTTCATGGCATTCCACAGGATTATTCTCTATGTGATAGATTTCAGCTGCAGCAATTTCAGTTTCAAACTCCTGAGGACTTGACAAAGCTTCGATGAGTGCTTCCCGAAGATCTCTTGACAGATTCAAAGCATCCAAAATTGATAACTTGGCTGGTACTTGGGCCAAGTATTTCAATATATCATACTTTTGATCTAGAGGTCTGCGTTTCCCAATAGGAATATGCGGTTTAGCAGGTACTTTGGAAGAAGATGCTTTGGAAGCTGATGCATCTTGTATTGAAGTTGGCAACATCCTTGGTTTTGGAAAATTAGACTGATTAGATCCATTTACTTTCTGAGATAAAGAAGATGGAACTTTTAATCGGTCTTCCAAAATAACTGTGTCGAAACTGAGTTGTCCATTGGCAGAAGAACTTGCTTTTTTCTTTTTGAGCTCACTGAAGGGCTTTACCACGAGTTTCTGCTGCATATACAGTGCTAGCAGGGGTAGAATTAGAGTAGTGGCTTCGGAAAGATCCACGTCTTCCCCTGTATCATGAACCTCTAGAACTTCCTCGGGTTCCCTTATTTGATACAGGGAATTCAGGCTCATCAAGACTGGAATATGAATCTGTTAATTGAATCATATTAATAGAACCAAAGATTAACTCTTCGTCTGATAAAGACTCTGCCTGGTTACCCTGTTTAGGCTGTGCCGTTTGGTGGGACGGTGCCCGTGGCTTTGAAGTAGATGGCTTGAAATCTGCCAGAGTCAAAGACAATTTAGGCTTTGATACATACTCATCTTCTCCTGATTCCTCTTTCTTCTTTGAATTGCAATGACCTTTTGAGAATTTGTCTTTTGATGGAGGCTTTACTGCAGCTTTTGTAGGAGACACAATTGGCTTCTTCAATTGTGTTCGCAAAATGGAATGGGTCCGATTGATTGTCTTTCTGACCATCCAATCATCATATTTTTTCGCAGTTTTTCTTTTGACTTCCTGCCACTCGCCTCCTTCTTCTGGATCTGTAGTGGTAATACATGCTACATGAGCTGAAGAACCCTTCAATTTGACTTGTCCCAAGTCGACCATCTTTTGCAGGAGGTCTTTAAAGACAAAACATTCCTGGATGGGATTCCCCAACATTTGATGAAAGGGACAATAATTGGGACGGTCTTCATCTCCTTCCTTGTTTGGCCTCTTCGGCACTGGTAATTGAACCAAATTATTTTCCAGAGCTGAAATGAAGTAAACAGGAACCTTCTCACTTCGGAAAGAGTATTTTTTACTCTTCATATCCTCAAATTGTTTTCGTCGTTGATCTTTTTGATCATTTGGACGAAACATCCTTTGTTGTTGGCGTTCAGGAGGTGGAGCCCTTCGAGAAGATGAAGGTTTTGATGTAGAAATAGGTACAGGTGCCTGTTTAAGCATAACTGTAGCTGTTTCTGCTTTACCCATTCTTCTTCCTGGAGCTGATGGAATTACACAAGATTTAACCTTAGCCTGTATAAGGGAATCTTCAATCTGTTGAGCGATTGAAGTAAGGTCTCGAAACCCTCCTGTGTATTTCACAGGGATCAATGGCGTGTGTAATTCTTCACACAAATTTTCCACACAGATTGGCAACAATTCATCCTGAGGGAGTGATAAACCCAAGGAATACGTTAATCCCTTCCAACGAGCAATGAAATCAGAGACTCTTTCATTCTCCCTTTGCTTGCAGTTTGTATGATCGAAAACTGTCGTTTTTGGCAAAGTTGAGCTAAACTGAAGAAGGAATTTTTGACAAAGATCCTCCCATCCGATGACTGATCGAGATTTCAAGATTGTATACCAGACAAAAGCTGGTCCTTGCAAGGTTCGCACGAAGCATCTGAGTTTCACTACTTCTTGCTGCTCTGGAGTTCCCATCATAGGATCACAACAAGATACGTAATGCGTCAAATGTTGTTCAGGGTCGCCTGATCCATTGAAATTAGGGAAAATGGGGTTTCCAAAACTGGATGGAGGAGAAATTGAATCTACCCATTCAGGGTAAACTTTCTTTTCAGGTTGAACTTGCGCCTGTTTCCCTTCCATAGTTTCTAACCGAGCTGTTAATGACTCAATAGTAGTTATTAACTTTTGAGAAATGTCAGGTTGAACTTGGTTTTGGGTAGGTGCAATGAATGGAGCTTGGACAGACGTGGTGGTTGGTGCTGCAACTGATGGTAATGTTGCCAACCGTTGTTGCGTTTGACCCGTAGGATTAGACCTATGTGGGTGTACAGATAAAGGAGGATATTCTTGATCCATCTTAGTAGTTACAACAAATTCCTTCAGCTGTCAGACTTCAGCATTCTTAAGAAGAAGACTACTCTGAAGTAGTTCTGCATTCAACCTTCTTAATTCTTTCATTTCTTCCTCCTGTTGTGCAAACCCTTTCTCTAATGAGAGCGATTGACCTCCTTCAGAGGAAGGGTGAGAAGTAACCTGATTCTTTCCTTTCCCCTTATTGGATCCTTTTCGGAGAGGGGGAAGTGGGTTACTTGAAGGAATACCCAGATTTTGGGTAAGCCTTTGATTACGTGTGCGCACACCTTGTTCATTTAGGTCTGTGTGTGCAACTTCTTGAGCAGGAACCTCTTCGTCTGATCCCTCTGATTGAGCCTCATCTGGTGAATCAGCAGCAACGGGATTGATGACATTAATGGATGCATATTGCATGGAATCCATTCTATCAGCATTTCTGTGATATTGTCTCCTTCTATGTCCAAGATGGGACATGGCATTCCGTTGACATGATCCCTCAGGAATTTCATGGAGAACCATCACTTGGAGAGAATCTCCTGACAGTTTGGCTCTTCGTTCCTCTTGAGGCTTATTCCCTAATCGAGAGAATACTGACTTTCTCTGAGGGAGGGATTGAGGATTTGAAAAAGTCCTCAGTCCGGTGGACTGGGGATGTTCCTGCTGTTTCCGCTCAACTCCTCGAATCCCATTCGTTGATTCTGAGGGTTGGGTTAGAGAAGTCCCCAGTATGGAAAGCTGGGGTGTCTCTTTACATGCTATGTCTGAGATCTTCTTGAAATCTCTCTTGATCTTGTGAATCTTATTTTGGAAATTAGCTGGATGCATTAACCTGTATCCACTTTTATCACCTGGTTCAACAGACCGTTGGATGATTTCCGAAACTTCTGTCATTTGATGACGTGTTTGCTCCAGACGAGAGGCTTGTGCAATATTCTCGCCTGCTTGATGTAGGAGAAATTCATCAAACTGTTCTCTATATACTTGATTTTGAGAGGAACTAGTTGAAGCTTGTTCTTGAGCAAGCTTTTGATTATGAACAAAGCCCATTGACTGTGGCCGGCCATGGGCAATAACATTGCATGAGACCATTTTCGGCGGGCTTTGCTGACCGGAAAGCACTGTGAAATGTAGTGCTCCGTGAACACCCCATCCTCTGATATGAACATCAGATGGAGCATTGGCAATTAACTGACGCAATCTTCTTAGTGCGCCAAGGCATGAAGGTTGAAGGGTTCTCTGTTGCTTTTCAGCCTTCGGATACCGAGAGACTGATAGAGATGCCAAATCAATCTGGCGTTGTAACCCTTCTATCATCTTAAGATGATTTTCATATTCATCGTAAGATAATACCTTCTTCTTTAATTGACAAAGATTTTTCCATATGTTGAGATGAATATCATGGATTCCATCATCCGTCAACATCTTTGGAATGTCGTACTGGGAATCAGCCAAAGGACAAAACATGACTGGTACTTCACCTTTTTCCAGTTTTTTCCTCATGTTCAACATTTCCTCTTTATCATTAAATGAAGATTCTTCTACCTGTTTGGACCAGAGTTGGTGTTTCCTTGTTGCTTTATCGGATTCAACAAGATTGGTAGAGAAATCACTATTCATGCTGGAAGATGAATGACCCAGGGATGGTTCGGAGAATAACCTGAACCCCAGGCTATCTTCTGATGGAGAAATAGTTTCACCTGCCGATAGTAAAGCATCAGACATGACTGGTTTTACGTTTGCAAGTGCCTCGAGATAGGAGGGCTTTCTCGTCACTACATTGCCTTCTGAAGAATTTTCGAGACAACGTGAATCACTAATGCAGAGAGGAATTTCGCATCGAAGTTCATCACCATGAGGAGGACCGTCATGATGGGTTACAGCAAAAGATGAAATCTCTTGCTCCTTGGCCTTCTGACCACACAGAGGGTTCCTGTGGATCACATCTGAAGAAGAAACTTCAAGATTGACTGAATTTTCATGAAGCAAGTCTTCATGAGGAAGTGTCTGTTGAAGACCTTCAGAATTAATGTTCCAGTTATTGGGAACTGAGGGAGTAGAATCTTGAATTATGACAGATAAATGTCTGAGGGCTTCAAGAACTCCAGCATCGAGCAAGGCCTTGTTGCAGATTGGCCTTTGATCTCCTGACTGTGCTGGGCGGATCTTTTTCTTAGATGCCTTCTTACTCGCTTTAGAAACCACCTGATGACGAAAGTGATTGCTCTGAGCAGTTGTATGTGCCTGATCAGGAAATATGGTCAGGTTAGGCTGACGATCTGCACTCAAATCAGGTGTATGTGCCTGACTTGGTTGTCCGTATGATATGGGGGAGTATGCCCCATAACCCTCTTGGACTGGAACAAATGTGTGTGTCTGTTCCGGAGTGAATCGTTGATGTGTCACTCCATTGCTAGGGATAGATTTATGTGTCTGTCCCTGAGATGATGCTGAAGTTGTTATGATATCCTGGCAAGCATCCAGAATATGATCAGGAATTTTCTTCTGCTCTTTCACCATTGACAAAATATGTTTGGTGACTTCAGCCACCGGAACGGGGATATACGTCCATTCCAGGCTTGGAGTAGGTGTATGTGCCTGCTCCTGTCCTCCTTTTCCTGTCAGTGAATCCTGACAGTACTCAAGTGTGGAGGCAGAGAGTTGAGTCTGCCCCCTGTTTGTCGTCGGGACATTCCGACTGACTTCTCCGGGTGCTACCAAGCGAGACTGTTGGTAAGCCTGATTAGTATTAGCAGGTGTATGTGTCTGCTGATTACACTTCTCCAAACGCGGTTGACGAGATCCATCATATGTAGTCAGACGAGCCTGGTGACTAACTGATGATGTATAAGCAGGTGTATGTTCCTGCCTATGGTACTCCGCCGGAATTGCCTGGCGGGATCGGCTTGATGCTGCCAGACGAGTCTGCTGGACTGCGGAATTAAAACGGACAGGTGTGTATGCCTGCTCGTTGTTTGCCACCAAGTTAGGTTGGTGGACTTCTCCAGAGATGGCAGGGATGACAACCTGCTTATTATTAACCGGATTCCGTCTCTGTCGGTTCATCTTGCCTGCTCGGGTTCGAGGAAGCTGAGCTGAATGCCTGGAGTCGGTACCCTCATCATGTTGAGGGCGCACTACCGCACGAGTCTGGCAGCGATTGTTGATGGGAGCCCTTGAGAAGGACTCCTGTCTTTTTGAATTAAGGTCCTGCGGGACCTGCTCATTCACTTCCTCAGAGTAAGGGAGTGAATGGAAATTGCGTTCCGGGGATAACGACCCGAAACGGTTGGAGACGGTGGTCAGCACCGCCTGCTTCTTGATTGCTGGCCGCCATTGTCCGGACGACCAGGTAGAGTTGTTAACTTGGAGGGCTTGACGAGCGGCCTCCAGAGTTGGGATAGTACCGTTGCGACGGTACTCCTTAACCAGTGCATTAGAAACACAGCGTTGAAGACGCTGAGTTGGTGTTGTCATCCTCAGAGCGGATGACGTTCCAGCAGGAGTAACAGCATTGGTTTTCACAGCAGCAGACCTCACAGTAGAGGTGTTTACAGCAGCAGTATTCACAGAGGGGAATTTAAGGAAAGCCATTTTTGCAGAAGATCTTGAGAAAAGAGTGCATGTTCCATGTAACAGACATAATCAAGATGAATCCAGCCACTGCATCTTTTGGATGAGCATATGTCAATGATTGCCTTGTTGGCCCAAGGGGCCTAACAAATAATAAGAACATCACTTTCACTTGGTTAAGGATTCACATCGGGTTTACCATTTTTGTTTCGCGCGGAATCCGGGGATGACCTCCTGGACGGGAGATTCAAACGTTCCGATCGGTTTCTAACGGGTTTGTTCGTAGAACCGGAAACATCCAATGATTCCACATCTGTTTGGACCTACTTTCCAAAGGCAGACGCTCATTAGCCTGTCGACTAATGAGGCTTAGGAATTTGCATTGGTCGAGAGGATGGGAGGTCGGACTCATCACACCTTTTTGAGGGGAATTATTTTCTAGTCCGGGACTCTCTTTATAGATTTAAGTTATGTTCGTGAATCCTTATTACATTACCAAGTAAAAAATGTGCTTTCCTTTAGTTTTAACAATCAATGATTAAATATGCAAGAAATTTAGAGAATCTTTTATATGTATTCGAGGTTCTTCATCAATAGAGAATCATCTATATCTGTTTAGAGATTCTTGGTCAATGGTATCCTTCAAAACATTTATATAAAAGTCTCTTGGTCATTATGATGACCAGGCTGGTTTTAAAGCCACTCAGTGGGGCACTTGAAGTTTATCGTCATTCAGAAGGACAGAGATTATTTCAAAGTTGGGATCGAACCCATAAATGGGCTACCTACGTATCCTTTCTTTTGGAAAAGGAATCAGAACCCACGTAGTTCGAGGAATGGGGTATGATGTTTATGATTTATGGCTCAAAGATGAATGTCATAATTACTTTTACACTCTAAGCTCACGTGAGTCATGCTCGGTGTGAGAAACAAGAGGTATTGATAAAATTTAGACAATTGTGCCATAAAAGATGCAATCATAAGAATTTGTTTGGGGCTTATGTATAGATGACTGCCCAGATAGATGAAGGTTTAGGATCTACTTTTAGGGAGAAAATCCATGAACAGGGTCCATAAAGTTATATGTGCTTCATGGAGATTTGAATACTCTAATCTTGGGGCTTACTCCTAAGGAGGATGCCCAAGTTAGGAGGGGACTTATGATTGGGTTTTACTCCTGAAAAGGAAACCCAAATCAAAGGTAAATTATGACTGGTTAAGAGAAATTTATGAGGACATGGGGCTTATTCCTGAAAAGGAGACCCAAGGTTATGACTGAGTCTTATTCCTGAAAAGGAGAACCAGGTTAAGGGACTTGGGGCTTACTCCTGAAAAGGAAGCCCAATGTTATGACTGAGTCTTATTCCTGAAAAGGAGACCCAGGTTAGGGATTAAGGTTTGGGGCTTACTCCTGAGGAGGATGCCCATATTTGAGGTTGGGGATTATTCTTAAGAAAGATTCCCAAGATTAAAGGACTTGATTGGGGCTTACTCTTGAGGAGGATGCCCAAGATTGGGAACTTTAAGAATTTGGGGCTTACTCCTGAGGAAGATGCCCAGATTAAAGGTTTTATAACTGGGGATTATTCCTGAAAAGGAGACCCATGTTATGATTCTCTCATTTTAAAGGATGAGGTTGAATGAATGAACTCTCCGTATTTTAGTGACATAAGGATATTTAAATCACTAGACTTTGAGAGAGATTCCACAGAATTCCTTTCAGATAAGAAAGTCAAATCAAGAAATCATGCCATAAATGGATTTGAAGAGTGTCTTGAAGACTGAATCTTGAAAAGGAAAGGTGAAGTGGCTTAAGAGGGGAAAAATGGGCAAGATGGGCACCCAAAAAGATAGGGGCGCACAAGTCTTGAAAGGCGCGCAAGTCCTGCGGCGGCGCGCAAGTATTGGCCGCGCAAGTATACTTGCGCGACAAATGGTGTACTTGCGCGATACATGGTGTACTTGCGCGATTTTCAATCAGAATTTGAAATACTTGAGCGACTCTTGATAAAACCCTTTAGAATCCCCTTGAGGTTCTTCCAAAAAAGGGACGCGCAAGTTATATTGAAGGAATTATGTTGGCGCGCAAGTGTTTGATAAGTTTCAACACTTAGGCCTTCCTTATTCTCTTTAGATCTTCCGTTCTAGGTAAGAAATTACCTTAGAAGTGTTCCAGAAGCTTTGAGAAGAGACTTGGGCGTCGGGAGCTTCAATCCGAGTTTCTGAAAAAAGGTCCTCTCGGATGGGGGGCCCACAGGGTCTATTTATAGGCAAAAGAAGACCCAGGGCGGTTACCGGGCGGTTACCATTTAGGTCACGCAAGTCACCTGCGCGACCAAGGTAGCCGCGCAAGTACACTTGCGCGGCAGTGGTATAACTTGCGCGGGGGATTTGCTGTTGATCCTTTGTTCATGCCTTTGTCGATTTTTCATGTTTTCTTCAAAGGATGAATCACTTTCAGCTGAGATATTCCCTTTTCCGATCTTTAGATTCTGTGACGAAAGGAGCGTCAACAATGATGTTTTTAACTCCACCTCCCATGTCATTGGGGATGTTTTTTGGACAATCATTCCATTGTCCCTTATATTGGTTATTGGCCTTGTTTCTCCAGGTTCCCTCCATTTTCTAAAATAGAAAAGGATTCAAAAAAACATAAGTCAAAAAATAGTGAATAATATATTATTCTAAGAAAATTAATTCCAAAAACATATTCCTCGGATCCCTTGGTTTATCCTTTTCCATAAAAGAATCTTATAGGATCATGTACCTTGATCATTTCTATCTTACGAGAAATAATTTAGTTATTTATTCTTCATAATGGTTTGTATACAATCATTTATAAATTAATACATATCCCTTGGGAGTGTCAAATTAGGCGTGCAACAATGCCCATTTCCATGCACTAGGTAACGATTGATTTAAATCCAAATGATCTATTTTTGAGGTTATTTCCCCTTGGTACTAGTATTTCATATCTACACCCACATGTATTATCTAGATAAGGACTTTATTACTCAAAAACCATGTACTCTCATACTTACCAAATCATAGTATATTTATATTAAAACTCATGATTATCCCTATGGTTTTCTTTAATGTTTTATCATCATAATTCCCAACTTAATGAAACCATACCTATGATACCAACCATATGAATACAAATTTTTATAACCTTGTTATTATATTTTTTTTAAGATAAAAACATAATATTTATATATTCAAGGATATATAGGTTTAATGTCTTGAGAAAATTTGGATCATAAATCACATGTATATAATAAAACATAAATATTATTTAAATTATTCTTCATCATCCATTTAAATATATCATGATATACGTAGTAATTGTAGTCACATGAGTATATACCTCAATGAATTGGTTGATCTAAAATCACAGTATGGGGAGGAATAAGGGACATGAATAAATAGTAAATGGGTGAGAATATCCAACAATGTCATATAATAATAACAGGATCATAATAATAATCATGGATGAAACATTTTATAAATCCCTGTACTTTTTCATTTACATAATAACAAATCATCATAATGTTGTGGTAAAATACCATGCATAGTTTTAAACAAATATGGAATCATGTTCACGCATAACGTATGTGAATAAATAATAAGATCATCATTATGAAAGAATATAACAACATAGTCATGAATAATGCAAATAATATCATGAGATTTAGCACATTACTCAATTAATTAGTGGTATATATAATTTTAGAACCATCGTTCACATTATGAAAGGGTCAAAATCAATCATGCCACATTGAAGTATAACAATCACAGTCATGAAATAACCCTTGGAAAGGAATTGGTTTCATAAAATATTTGATATATAATCCACTAGGAAGTAAACTTTATCATTCCTATAATAATAAGGTAGATCATAATTTGGATTAAAATATTTTTATATTGTTTTAAAGGAAAAACAACTCAATAGGATTCAAGAAATGTTTTGGAAATTGAAGTATTTATTAAAAAATCATTATAATTTGCTCAAAAAAATATAGAATAGTGGAAACATGTATATAAAAAAAACAAAATATAAATATTATATTAAAGAACATATTTTTGATATTATGGGAACATTCATACAAAAAAATGTGAAATAAGAGATAATCGAAAAGAAATAGTTTGGGTTTGAGAATACTCTTACCTTAAATCCCACTTTATTTCATTGATTTTCTGTCACATAAATAATCAAATTTCATTCATTAAAACATTGATTTAAAATAGAATTATATTAATTTATTTCACTATTTATAAATTATAATAACCAGTTTCCATTTTTTAATTTCCATATTTATATGGGAAATATTTTTATATCAGGTTTTCATTAAAAATCGATTTTTCTTTGATTTTGTTATTTTTTTGAAGGTCATTTATACATAAATAAAATTAATTACAAATGATTAAAATACAAATAATTATACATTTATATAATATAAATAATTTACTTAAACCATTCATAAGGTTTTTAATAAGGAAATAATTAGAAATGTTATTATTGGTGGTCAGCTGACCGTTAATGAGACATAGTCCAAAGACCAAATGTGAGACGAATTATATATTATTATATTAAAAGTAACATTTTTATATAATATTAACATAATAAATATAATGTTAAAATAATATATAATTGTTTTAAGAAGGTATGAATTAGAAAATATGAGGATATTATATTAGAAAAGGAAAATTTAAATAAAGGATGAAAGGACATTACCTATTTCTTATAGTGGTTCCATTTTTATGACCCTTAAATTCATGAAGCATTTGAGTTTGATTACTCCAAAAATTACATAATGATGCTATGTTTCTTGGGAGAGAATTTTTTGGCAATGGTTTGGCCTTGGTAAGTGAGGGAGGAGTGGTTTTCCAAGGGGAGGGAGAGGGGTTATTTATACTGGATGACAGGGGTATTTTAAGAATAAAATATTGAATAAAATACTATATACTAGTTAAATGTTGTAATAGTGATTGTTTTTAAATTATGGATCATATATACATAAAATAATATTTTTATTAATTTAAAATACTTTCTAAACTAAATTAACAAATTTATTAAAATGTGATGTAGAATAATTAAAAATTTGTTATTTTAAGGGATTACTATATACTTTAGACTTTAGAGACTGTTTTTTACATGTTGAATTTATTTTTATTACTTTTAAATAAAGCATTTATCTTAGGAAAGTTATTTTGTGTCTGACTTAACCAATTTATTATTTATTAATACTATATTTTATCAAAATTATGTCATAAAACTTGTGGTATTAGTAAAACAATATTTTTACTATTCTTGTAAAAATTAATGTATTTTAGAAAATTACTAAATACTAACCCTTTGAAAATTTCAACATGATTATTTCAATAATTACATTAATTTTATCAAAATAATTATCTATGAATGATAATATTAATTTTCAATATAAAAATTATGTTTTTTATGGAACACCTTCAAATACAGTTTATTAAAAATGTTCTTGTATTTTATTATAGATTTTACTCATCATATTTATTTTTTTGAATTATAATATTTATATTTACTAAAATTACTCATGATAAATATTATTAATTATAAATTTTTTTATTTTCAGTTTAGATTACTATTTCAACAGTCAAATTACTATTCCCAACTATCTAGATTGTATTCCCAAAATTCATATTACCTCTTGTAAATACTACTTAATTCTTGTATTAAAAATACACTAATACCCATCTCATGGTCATACATATTTCCATATTCTATAATTTTAATTGGTTTAATAATATTGTTTTCATTTATATAGTGTTGATCATGGGTCTGATGATTTTATTTGATTGGAAGGATCCATATTTTTAAATAATATTTTTCTTATTTTACACTTTTTTCCAATTGAAATGTTTTTCATTTCCATTGGTTTATTAGGTGACTATTGTGATTATATTTATTACTGAAATAAATTTTTATTGATTTCACTAGGAATTTAGTGTGTACAATACAATATAATATAACACAGATTTATTTCTGAAAGAAATATTAATAATAAAATTTAGTTCATTACAATTCCAATAAATAATAATTTTTTTAATAATAATGCATCGCATAAATTATTGTACAATATTAGAATATTATCATTTATATGGAAATCTTCTGTGTTATGAAATTATTATGCTGGTGTTGTAGTTTCACATTACATTTTCTATAATAATTAAAATAGTTGATTAGTGATTTAATTGATTACAAATAATGTGAGACTATAATAAATTTAATTTTATTATGTATCCCATAATTGTATCAAGTCCGAATAGATAACACCATTAGAATAATAATGAATAGTATCTCAGTCGTTCTGGTGGAATAGATCTATATTCCCTTATTCATAACCTATGTGTCGGTTAATTTAATTACGAGAAAGGTACTTAGGTAGGCAGGTATTTTCTAACTACAAGATTGTCCCTCCTTGATTCATTGAGTGGTCTCCCCAATCCAGAATCCCTTACTCAAATTTCATCAAAACATTCCTACAAGATACATAATGTCTGGAATGGGATACTTCTTTTGATATAAATTGGTTAATTCATCCCTAAACATTCATAATATCGACATGATAAAAATTAGTGTCCCATCATGGATTTGTCAAACACTTATTTATATGTTTTTATTTATAATTAATTGATAGAAGGATTAATATTAATTTATATTAATTTATATTACTTGATTTATTATTCGTTTTTTTGTTTACATGTATTGTTAATATAAAGTTTATTTTACTTTAGGTATTTACTATGTAATCATATGAAAATATGCATAACCCATTAATTTTAATTTCATATCTTCATGTTAGAATATTTATTTATGTTATCATGGTTTTCTATTTATATAATATATAATATATTAGATAGAAATAAAATAAATATATAAATGATATGATCATGATCATTATCTAATGGTTGGTGTAGTGAGGAGATAATAAAATAACCTCTGAACTTGAGGATTAACACTGTATGTTATTCTTGGAAAGAGATACAGTGTCCTACATGTCCAATTATGTATCTCTTATGTTAGTTTTATTATGGTTCCATATTGAACCACCTCTAACTGAGCTCCATCTTGAACTAACCCCATATTTCTTCTAGAACTCATTTTATTACATATGTCTTGTAACACACATGTGGGATTGGGGAACCAAATGATTTGTTAAAGGGGGTTACAAAAAACAACCTTTGACATAAAGGTCATACCAAATAAAAAAGGGAGGGAGGAATCAAATTCCATTGTATATAATTAATAATAATTATTTGAAAACACATTAATAAAATTAAATAAAATTAAACCAACACATAGGTGGGTATAGTGAATTTCATGACTGTTCACACACATGAAATGATTATGATTTTAAAATAACTATCTAGAATTTATTTCAATTCCTTCTTTAATAAGAGAAATCATGCATGAATTAATCAGATAAAATATATAATTTATAAATAAATTGATTTTAACTTATTCCATCTAATTTTCTGAAAATTCCCATCCACTGTGATTTTAAATAAAATTTATTATTTAATTTTTAAAAAAACTCAATAAAATATTGCACAACATTGTACTTTGAATCAAATCAATGAGTTCATTTCTGAATTATTAGGTATGGTATTAATTGTAAACAATGAACTCATATACCATATTGTGTACATAGAATCTGTCATAATTTCATGAATCATACTATGAATTTAATGTCACACAAAACACAAGAAAATTACATAGCATGCATAATTTAATAAATTGAGTCTTCATTATATAATAACAATTAATGAGTTTTAGTTTTATATATTTCATGAATTAATTGACTATTTAATAAAATATAAATTCTTACAAACTATGTGAATTTTCAACTTAATGACCCATGAATCTTAGTGGATGGGGGTTTAATTGAGTAATTAATTACATATAATATTTTTTTAAATAGGTAAATTACATGTCTTATGAAATCCATCCACACAGAATGTACTTTTCTTTTCTAAATATTCACAGTACCCAGCTAGAGATTCAAACTGTACTTCTTGTATAAATTTAAATAGTACAGGTTATTTATAAAGTATATAAACAATGTAATTTAAATTACACTGTTGTCGATTTGTACATGTCATGTACAAAATACACAACGTTTATTAATTTCACAATGTGGTTTAACCTTAGGATTCCTACATTGAAAGCATGTGGAATATATGGAGTGTACTCTTTAAAATCCTTGTTCCACCCTTTCTAGTAATAACACAGTTTATTTATTACATATGATGTGTACTAATTATATGATGACTCGGAAACCACAAATACATCCTTGTGAAAAGAATAAAGATATGAGACATGTAACAACGAAGTACATGTCGTGTTCTTTGGTATTATCCTTCAAGAATTATCGGCACCTTTGTTTGGGTTCAATATATGTGATCTTCATTAACATTTAACTGATCTTAGTTGTATAATCAAGGAATGAAAAATAGTTAGAATAGATTTTGATGGTAAAATTTGAAATTTTTTAAAACATCATATTGATTTTAACTTTTAAATGAATAAATATCAAAAATCTATGAAATAATTATAAATTTTAATGTGAACCATATGTTACAACTTAATGTATTTGTATGCATCTAAAGACTTTATCTGGGCCGATCCTGACTAAAAAATGTCATATTTTTTTGATTATTTACATATTGTACATCATGAAAATGTCATGACAAAGAAATATTTTCTGAAAAATATTGAAAATGAAATACAATGGACCCAAGAGATCATTTCATGTTAAATTTATAAGTAACATAAATTAATCAAAAGAATTAATATCCCAGTCTTGATATCATTCATCAATGATTCTTGGTCATCCAAATCCCTTTCAAGTCATCCTTCATTGCACTTGTAATATCCAAGTGTATACTCCCACTAAGAATGATCCACACATGTTCTGATGATCTCCAAAAAACCCTAATGAATTTTTAATTGCTATCATTATGGACAAATCATATTTCAGTGTTATTCTAGATCACTAAAAAAATTCATCATGGATTGAAGAATCATCCTTACACTCTCATGATTGAGAGGATATAAGAGGTAATATAATCCCCAAATCTTTCATTAGTCTTGAGAGTGATCTCTAAATTTACTTGTGTGCAATGATTCTCAGATTTTTCTATCTCGATTAACCTCAATACAAAAGAAATAATCATATCTTAATAGAGATAGGGTTGGGATTCAAATATTATATAATTGTACAAAATCCCTTAAATAGTATATTAAACCTAATTCAACCACATGAAATAAAATAATAATAAAATAATTATTATATTCCATGGTGTGCATACACTGATGTAATGATATATATTATTTCACCAGCCTACAAATTAGTATTTATCATCATACACTATCATGGTTCACTCATCCTCCTTGAAATATAATGAATACCTAAATAAATATTTAATTTAATATTCATTCACAAATAAAATGAACATTTCATTCATGGTTTGGTGAATAAATATTTAGTAAATATTAAATAAATAAGATAAATATTTTATTAATGGTTTGTAGAACATATATTTATTAAATAGTCATATAACTAAATAAATTATTTATTCATTAAAAAATATCCATTTTTTAAATTACAAATAAAATTGTTCTTCAATAAATCCTGAATAAAATTATTCCTCAGTTTTGCGGACAATATTTACTCTATTAATTAAATACAAATATAATTTAATTGAGAATAATAGAAATAACTAGTGTGTGACAAAGTAGACTTATTAATCATTGTATTTTGGATTATTTTCCTAATGTCTTCAAGAAACCTAACATAAAAAATTTATTTTCGCAACATCGAAAACCACATGTGATCTATCATTGTGTAATATATTCCCTTTATCGTAATATTCAATCAACCTGGTTTCTCCCTTATTTCATCAATATATATACTAGATACATAATTATATGACTATATGAAATTTGATCATAATTTCACCAAGGAAATGGAATTTAAGGTGATGGCTCAATTTCAATTAAAGGTTAGAGATAAAAACATCCATAAATATGGAAGTCGCCAATCCATCCTCAAGATATTACTTAATAACATTTCAGTCATGATGCACTCGATGTACCCTACTTCATTCAAAAATATGGTGTCATGGTTTGGGTTCATAAATATAAGATCAGAAGTAAAGACATGAATAAATAATAATATTAATGTATAAGGAACATTAAAAATGCCTGTAAAAAGAATCTTTGATGTTACATAAACATGTGGAATTCTAACATGCTATTTTTTTCACATAATATCATATCTTGTAGAATACCATCTTTGAACTTCAAGAGAAGAATTCTCAAATTCTTATGACTACAAACACCTGGAAATAATTATATTGTGTATCAAAACAAAGAACTAGGTTTAATAATATCAAAATCTTAATTCAAGGATCTCATCAAAGTGGGGAACTATTATGACCTTTTCAATACAAGAGATACTCTAGGACATTATCGAATTAATGTTATGTAGAAGAACAATCAATATTTTATAAGTTCTTTATATCAATATTCAATTCATTGAATATACATGTAATATAAAGTAAAAATTATTTGGTTCTAGGTCACTAACTCTAATATTTAACCCCACATAGTCACAATATTAGTTACCGAAATTCCAAAATCATATTTCATGTCACAAATCTTCCTATAATAATTTATCTATAAAAGTATAATTTTGAAATAGTTATTGATAATAAATCCATTATATTCGTCTTAATATATAATTACATTATAATTTTATTATTTATACCCATGTTAGTACATTTGATATCTCACTTCGAATAATATCCTGAGTTTTTTCTATCTTCTAGATACCCATAGTGATTTCAATTATTGTGTTTTAAAAAAGCTTTCAAAGGTGAAATTTATTTAGGGGTATAATACAACAACACATGAAATAATATATAATTATCCTTTAAACCCGTACTATTTTTAAAATCTTGTTTCGCACTCAACATCAAACCAAAACAAACTGTGATACAATTTATTAAGAAAAACAAATTAAAAGCAATAAATATAATCATTATAATGCAGTTGTTTAGTTTGTGGGTATAAAGAAAGGTTTCCAACATTTGATGTGTTTTTTGAATGAAAAATAATATCCATTTTTAATCAAAATTCACTGATAAAATTCAAATAGTATATTTAACTAACTAATAATATCATTTTTTGTTAAAAAAATTATTTTTTCTGAAAATTACTTTTTCTAGACTTGTCATTTTTAATTTAAGAAACTAAATATATTATTATTAAAAAATAATAAGATATAATAACGATATAAATAATATAATAAGGCTAATTTAATTAAAAATTAATATCAAATAAGAATAAGAATATTTAATATTTAAATATTCATTTTCCTCATTTTTTTTATTATACTTTATGATTCCATTTAAAAGTTAACCCATAAATTTTTTATTATAGATTTTAAAAAAAATATCTATTTTTATATATTCATCAAAATAATTTTATCTTAGGATAACGTTTTGGAATTTATTTTTTAAAATAATGATTATTAGTTGAATAGTGAAAAAATTTTTTATACAAATTTTTTGACTTTTATGACATCATTAAGGAATATAAATAACATATAAAAATATTAAAATTTTTATAATAAAAAATATTTATTTAATAATTAATATTATAAAATTAATATATAATTTTTTAATTCAAAACCTATGACTGAGATTCTATAACTCGTGTTGTACTTCATTCTAAAACTATTTTTATTTGTTATACAATAATAATTTTAAAATTAAATTTCATCAGTTTTAGAAATATATTATTATGAAATGGTTTTAATATTTTTTTAATCAAACTATCAAAATTTTATTATAAGTTTAATTTTAATTTTATTCATTAAATTATGTTACAATGTTTAAAAAATGAGTTTTCATGGTAAGAATAAATTATGGTAAAAGGTTAAATTAATGGGGAAATTCTAAAATATCTCAAAAAATTTATTTTTTTCTGTAGGAATGAGATATGGATAAAACAATAATCCAATCATCTATATTATTTTCCACTTTTTGTTCCAATTTTATTTGAATGTGATATGACTAAAAATAAATTTAGGGTTATTTAGAAAAGTGTCACCCCTCTCACTTATAAAGGAAGATCTTCACCACCCCACTTCACCACATAAAAAAGTCCTTGTAACCTAACTATTGTATACCCAGACCCCTAAAAAAAATATTTACTATTTTATATAGGTATTTATTTCACAAATAGATCACTCTATGATGGCTCATGGAGTTTTTTTAGGGAGGAGGATAAGATTTCATAATCCATCCTTTTTCATTTTTATTCCATTTCTTATTCCTCCACCATATTCCAATATATTATAACCATCATAATATAAATACATAAGTTTAAAAAGAATACCTAAATTTTATTATTTTAATATAATAATCATTTTCTATCTTCTTTCAAACTAATTGGAAAATGAAATTTTCACTTGTGCGTACATGCGGGTTATCGTCTCGATACACATTGTGTTTAGTTTTACATAAACTCTTTAAATGGATGGTTATAAGGATGTATTAAATGAATTAATACAATATTTATGGAATAATTATTATTCTATAAATACAAATCAATATATATTTTTCTTTCTTTTCATCCGTAAAAAAATGTCACCCATGAATACGTGTGGACTACCACTTTCATGAATGATGTCTTTTGTTTTACACCATCATATTGCATGGATAGTTAAAAAATTGATTTAATATAAAAATTTGAAATATATAAATTTATTAAGGTACTTTTATGAAAAATGGTGTATTATATTTATAGAATAATCCTTTGTAAAATGAAATGTTTCTCCATGTTACATGTGTATTTTCGCGTCCAAATATGACGTGTTTCATTTTTCAGCTCCACATTCATGGGTGGTTATATAAATAATAATAATATTAAATATGAAAATAATAATTATATTAGATCCTTTTTAATATTATGGAATTATGAAACAAAAATAAATAGTCATTATAAATTAAATTTGTGATATTAGAAAATTACTAAGAACAAGATGTTGCCAATTTTATTTTCATGATCCATAAATCAAACTCTTAAAGAATTATGATATGAATTTATAATTCATTTTGGAAATTAATTCCTTGTACCTAGAATAAAATTTATTGAATATATTTTTAAAAAATAACAATAATTTATGTCTCTATTAAAACTCATATGAAACAATTTGGGATACTAACATATGATGATGATAACAAATGATGATTACCTAATAAATCAATAATAAATTGTTATAACTGATGAGTGTTAAATTTAATATATATCTACATGTTTATAAAATGAGTTATCAATATATTTATGTTTATTATATAGGATTTTGAATCACTTTTTTGAAAAACAGGAGTTATGGAAGGGGTTTATTTTCTGACTTTACTTTCAACAGGACACATGTCATATTAACCGCTTATTTTATATTTTGTGGTGTATATAATTCGTTGTGGGTGTTTTTATAATAATTTAATGAAATTAAATAGATTTAAAAATTTATATCTAATTTTATCATTCATCATATTTATTTTCAATATATAGCAATGTTTTATGATTTTTTATTAACAGAAAACTCCGTTCATTGAGTCATAATGATTTTCCATGAACGTAATTATTTAGTGTCTTATTTCTTCCACCACAAGATTTTATTATGTGAAAAATTCCCATTCAATATATGAAAATGTACATTTTTAATTCAATCCATTATCATTGATTAGTTTCTTCTGAGATGAATTTCTTTCTCCTAAAATTCATCTAAAATACTTATAAAAATCATGATAGTTAAACACTGTAAATGAAGTATCATTGAAGAAAACATGGGTTTTGATTTAGCTATTTATTTTGGGGAAACATTAAGTGGGGTTAATTCAACTATTAAATTAATAACACTTTAATTGGAACCATTATATATGTGTATGTTTCTATATATCCCCTTGTTATCTCCTCACAATCACTTTTTTTCATTCTTTTGAGATTGCTAACTGAAATTCTAAACGGACATAGCTTGATCTTGTATTATTTACTGATTATGTTGTAATTTTCATTGTAAATTTCCACTATAATATGAAATAAACATAACTATTCTAGCTTCTTGCGACTTTCCCATATGCATTCAACTAATTATTTAGGTGTGATGAATTTAGAAAATAATTTCTATTTGGTTCACCCTTCAACTATTTCCAATAATACTAACACATAAATTTGAGCATTAACATTCTTATCCAATCATACAAGAATTAAATTTCACATTAAAGAAACAAATTATAATCATTTTTGGTCTGGGTGTAAAGGAAGTTATAAAAAAATAAAGTAATTTTGTTTTTAATAAAAGTAAAAAATTATTAAGAAAAAATAAAATAATCAAAAAAAATTTGAATGTCACATCGTAATGTTGAAGATACAGATTTATAAAATTCAAATAATTTGAGAGCAGTAATAGTTGACAAAAAATTAATAGATTATTGAAATTGTATATTTTCAAAAAGATGAAACTTCAAATCCCGAATCACTAAAAATAAAATGCAATCGAATTATTAAAGGAGTGGATGAACAATGAACCATAAATGAATTTGATACTCTTGACCATTAAAATTTAAAAATTCTCTAAGTTTACACAAAAATAACTCATGGTTTTGAACTTAGATCAGTGTTGATACACAATTTTCTAAAATTCCCTATTTTACTATGAGAGGTCCCCCACATGAAAATTCAAGAGTTCCATATGATTTTTATAACCATGAAATCACAGGGGGTTATTTATGATCTAATAAATATGAGGGACTTCCAAATTTCTCTAGATATGGAAGCTAAGGAGTGGTTATAATACTCCTAGTCTTCCATAATATGGAATTTGCATCACTTAGAAAAATCATAGAAATGTTTTTCCCAGGATATATTATTTCCTTCCTTATGAAATATGTTTAAGACATTATAAAATATAAAGGATAGATCTTATAGGAGTATTGAGAAATATTTATGAATTTTTTTTCAATCTATCATCATCACCAAATTTTGGATCATCTTATAATACAATTTTTAATTATGTATAAATCCTAATGGAAATAAGTATGAATGATACTATTGTTTGAGGAGAATTGGTGGATAAGACTCCCACTGATTCTATAAATATCATATCTAATATATCCCAAAACTCATAGAATTTTGGTACTAAGGGATTAATCCATGTCAAACATACCATGGAAGTGTCTACTTCCAATTTGGAGAGTGTCCAAATTGGGAATCAGTTTAGAGATCTCACAAACATGATGCGGCTGATTTTACCTATCATTTTACCTTCTAAAACTAACCTCATCCATGTTATTCTATCGTGATTAATCATGGTGTTTTCTCATATTTTAGTCATTATAATGAAAAATTTCCACAATTTCATGAAACTTCTGAATCTTTTTATTGGATATTCCGGAAAATTCCTTTTTAAAATAACCCAAAGAGACATTTTCCCAACCAAAATAGTCATCCTATACCTTTTTAATCCAAAAATAATTTCAATCAAGGATGTAGATAGAAAAAAATTAGGCTTAGGTATTATTATCAATATAATATGTATTTCTATCACAAAAACATTAATCAACATCAACGGTATGATCAAGATCAATTTGGTAACAAAGGTGGTGACAATTTACTAAATTTTCATAATAAAAAAAAATACAAAAATAATCTATGAATTGATTCTCTTATGAAATATATGGTTAATAAATAATAAGACATTTCTAAAAAAATGTGTTGTTATAGAATATGGTAACTCAATTAGGTTAATTGGAAACTGAAATTTGTGGAATGTAAAATCCTGGAAACTTGTATGGAAGGTTTTTAAAAAATTCTAGTAAGAAAAATTCATTTCTATATATAGAGTTTAAAATAAGTCTCATTTAACATTTTCTAAAGAAAGTTATAATTAAAAAATTTGATGTCAAATGTCAATTTTAAATATCATTTTCAATAATATGACCAGAATCCTTTTTACAAGATTATTTCAGAAGAAAAAAATTAAATTTGAAAAGTAATAGGGGATAATTAAGAAATTTTAGATTCAGATATGAAATTTATAATTTTGAATGAAAAACCCTTTTTAAAATTTTAAAATACTTTTTTTGAAACCAACATCATTTAAAAGTTTAATAAATCTTCAGTTTGAAAATTAGTAAAATGGATTATAATGATCTATAAAAATAATTCACTTTAAAATAATAAAGGTGTACATTGTATGGAATAAAGAACATGAATAGTGAAGAGAAAGTGTTAAATAGATAGGATATGAATTTTTCCACCCAATGTTATACTTTTATGATAAGTAAATTCATCTAGGAAGAAACTCAAAATAAAAAAATTCAAATTTACTCATACAGATTGAGATGGTATTTTATGTGGACATTAATTCATTCATTTTTTTTACATTTTTTTGTAGTTATAATTATTTCATTAATGTTAAATGTTTCCTATAAATTGTTAATTAATGTGTTATAGATAATTTTTATGTAAATTGTAAAATTAATTAATTAATTTATTAAATTATTAATTTAGGTCTAAATTATAAAATGTTTTGAGATTGGAGTTTAATCTTTAATTTATAGTTATTATATTCATTTTATTTTAAATTATCATGATTATTATTCTTAAATTAAATACAATTGGTATTAATTATATAATATTTTATTTATAATATTTAATCAGTGTATTTTTCATATACAGTTGATCTGTGGGTGATAAATTTTTGCAATGTCCTAGAGAGACCATTCATTTTTCAATAAAATTTATGCCTAAATTAATATGATTTTACTTTACATAGCTAATAGTGTCCAGGGAAAATTTATAAATGCATTCTACTATCAGACTGGTTTTTAGATCGACCAAGTATTTCCAGCCTTATTTTCATCCTCCATGCCTGTTTATTTGGTAAAGGACAAGGATGATTGTATGTTTTAGTCTGATCGATAATACATGAAAATGCATCAAGTTTTCCCTTAAAACTCAATATTCCATAATTTTTAACTTCATCAACCATCGATAAGCTCAGTGAAGTGCACATTGCAATAGAGAACGTCAACAATGGAATAAGAGGGTCATTGGAACGATGGATTTAAAGGGAAACTTATTTCAAGATACATTTTTAGAAGGCTGATTAAGAAGGATATGATGATGCATGACTGGTGAACCACACTTATTAAAGACCAAAGCTGGGATGAAACGTTGAAACCATATGAACCACGCATGATCATATAATTCGAGCTCGAAATTGAAATTGATGATAGATTTTAAAAACCATATTCATGTAAGGGTTTCACCACAACTTTAACTCGCGTGAGGGTAACATCATTAAAACCTGTATAAGGGTTACACAACTACCCCAACTAGTATAAGGATAACATCACTATCTCAGCCTATGTAAGGGTAATTTCGAGTTGTATGCGGATTTTAAATAAGTTCATCAATGAAAATTGAAGCCTAAAGAAATTATTGGAAATAATTGGAGATAGAAACAAATCAAAATATTTTTACATGTTTAGTACACCTAAATAATTAAATGAATACACATGAGCCTATCATGAGTAATTAAAGGAGTTTATCTTTTCTCACATAAAAGTGAGAAATTACTATGAAAATTTTCATGTGGCCAGTAAATAAGAGAAATTAAAGCTATGTTAGTGCACAAGGTATGAGACCAATATTAAAAAAATTAAAATAACAATTATTTATAGTATATGGAAATGGAAAATAAAAAAGGAATTTGGATAGTATCATTGAGAGAACATCGTAGAGTGTAGTGGGAATAGATCTATTTCTTCATTAAAAAGGTGTGAAGACTGAGGGATTTGTGTGATCCTTAAACATGATTGTATAATAATTTTAATGGTTGTACCTAGTGAATTGAAAAAAGGGATTCTTTTATAAGATTAATATTATTCTTTCATACTTTAAATTATCTCCGTAATTATGATTGTAAAATAATCAAATGATTTTTTATGATCCCATTCTTTATAATTTCATTTTCATCCTCTTTTGTTTTATTCTGTGACCAACACATTACTGATCGAAGTGTGTTGTTCATCAAGTACATATTATTAACATAGTCTTTTTATGAATTTTGATATTGCATCTCATTATTAAAAATTCACAATTCTCAATAAATGTTTTTTTGTATAATGGTAGGTTGATTATTTAATGGTGCTCAACGATCATTGAGTGTTGTGACCACATCATACTGAAAAGGAATTTGATAACTGATATCGTAGTTATTGACCTCCACTTTCCAAACATAATGAGGTGCATAATTAGATATTTTAAAGTATATTTTTAGTGATTTTATAGATTGAAATTTTTTATATATAATTAAAAAATGATGATACATAATAATTACTAGGATATTCTATAATTTCATTTCTAAATGTTTTGCCACTTCTCACACATTGTTGTTTTCATTACTGTTGTTTTCACTAAACAGAATTTTATTTTTAAACACTATATTATTATTTGATTTTTTTTATACAAAATTTAAAATATTTTTTTGATCATAAAATTATCATTAACAACTTTTAATATACTTATCAAAGGCATCACACTGAAACCAAATAAATGTGGTTTCATATGAGACAATGTTGAGTGCTTATTTACTATAGTATTTATGGAAATTTTTTATAGGATTTAAGTGATTGTTAAAATAAAAACACATAAATTGAAAAAACTATCCTAAATTTAATATAAAAATATTGACTAAAATAGAAAATGTCATGTAATATATTGACTTTAGTAAAAATAGCAACAAATCAAGTATTAGTGTGTGAAAAATGGATAATCATCATAAATGAAATAGTGGAATTTCCTATATATTTTTTTTGATAATCCTTTATTCGTCATTTTTAATGATTTTTACTCTAAAATTTCCCTTGAAACATTATTTTAAATCTATAACTTTTAATTTCATTAAGTTTGAAAATTGAATGTCCACAACAATGATCTCAGTAATCGAACTCCTTTTCGTAAGTGTCAGTGAAATCAGTCAACGATTGTTGAGAAAAAAAGACACAATCGGTCTTCCTTTATGAACAAAATTATTGATTGGATTTAGGGAATAGGGAATAATTGAGACGAAGTTAAATCTAGGGCCAATATTCTTGTGGTTGGGAGATGTTGTATCTAGAAAGGGGTAATCAACGCCTGTTTCAAACATCTAATTAGCTACAAGAAAGCTATTTTGATCATAACTAGGAACTTAATGATCAATTTAGCTCAAATAATTATCAAATTGGATGAGGATACCTCCCTTAGAGTAATCATGGGAACTAGGAAATAATTTCCATCCTCACCCATACCTCCTCCCAACTGATGGATCATTTGCTATCCACACAACAGGGGGTTAATAACCCATACCGATGGTTCATATAGCTCAGGCAACATGCAGGGAAAAGTATTAGTCCATGATGCAAGAGGATTATTTATCCTTTCTTTGATGACATTCTATGGGTATGGGAGATGCACATGAGCCTCATCCTTGTTGTTGAGGACTATTAAGTGCATCTAGGATACCCGGGATCAAATCCAGGCGGAGGCACAATTTACCAATACTGTAGCAGGTAATGTAGCGGGATCTATGTAGTACTATACCAGGTACTGTAGTAGGCACTGTTTGGCACTTTAACAGCTGGTAATTTCCCCCGTTTGGGCCTTCAGGCCACCCAAGCCTTCAGTCTAGTAAGGCCTTCGGTCCACCTCAAGGCCTTCGTTCCACATTAAGTGCAGATGAAAACCATACAACCTACAAGGAACAACTTCTATAGGAGGATGAGAAATGAGCTTTCACCACAGAAGAAGCTACACGGATTGCAAGAATGAGAGGGTATGGAACCTTCCATAGGGACAAGCCTTTGCATGCATGGGATAGCCTAGCCAAACAGCCATAGGAAGGTGGAGAGCTGATTTATGGATGATAATACTGGGGAGGAGAATTTCCATGTAGTTAGTCTGGGTTGTATGTAATGTTTGAAGCCTATGAGAATGTAATTCCTCTAACGCCTATGGGAGATTTAATATTTACACCTACAGGAATTGTAAGGGTTCCACCTCAATCCTTGAAAGGTGTATTATAAAAAATCTATAAAAAAATGAATTCCTCTGGTCCATTGAATGGATGGATGGGTATGGGAGATCTCTTCATACATATGTAAATGAAAATTTAACCCTCTTTAGTTATGGAGCAGAAGGAACATTTCTATAGCAGCTTTGGAAACATATTCACTATTTGTCCAAAGGTCTCTCTTTGGAATTGGAACCACCCCCAGGTCAATTTAATATAAAATTCAAAAGAGTAGGAAGATGATTAGCAGTAACATGTTTGATAATCATTATCGGCATGAGGTAAATATTGAGGTTACTTTTTTAGCCTCTAAAACTCCATTGAATGACACTTTCTGTTTCTTCAACATATTGGGGTCTTTTCCACAAGAATGTGTGAACGTTGTTATTAGACACTATCAGTTTTTATAATTTCATAACTCTATAGTTCTTATTTATTTTTGTCCCTTTCATGCTGGATTGTTCCTCTATATTAACAAAAAATTATCGAATTGTCTTAAGAGAAAAACTCATACTATTAACCAGACAGAGTTTTCAATTTTCACTCAAGGAACATAACACTCTGATTTGTAATGTTTCAATCACAGAATGGAAGAATGAGGATGAAAGAAAATTATAGTGGATGTGAAAATAAAACAACAATCCTTTCTTAAATAATCATAATTATATAGAGAATTTATAATATGAAATAGGAAAATTAATCTTTGAAATAAATTAAATGTTTAAATCACTAGTTATAGCCATGAAAATTATTATCCAATATTATTCGAGGAACACAAAAAGACTTCATTATTCAAGTCCTTATAAAGAAGTATAAAATCTCCACCCAATATTATCTAATGATTTTTTTTCGATGCTCCACTTAGGATGAGCGAGTTCCTATATATCCTTTTTCGGCCTCCTAAAAAACATTTTTATTTCCTTTATTTTATGATTGCTCATAGACCTCATGCACTGACTTATTGTGATAAAAAATTATTTACCTAACACATGGAAATTTTCATTGTAATATTTCATCAGCCCATGACATATGATAAACTCATATATGTACTCATGATAGTCCCAAATTATTTATGTTAATTATTTAGGTGCAGCAATCAAAGAAATGAATTTTTGTTGGTTCATTATTCAATTGTTTTCCATAATTTTTAGATGCTTTGATTGTATTTGATGAACATATATACGTAACTCCGACAACTAGAAATTACACTTACATAGGCTCTTGAGTTGATGTTTCCAATACATAGGTGAAGGAATTGGTGGTCCCCTTATTCAGGTTGAGGTAGTGGTGATACCCTTACACAGGTTGAGTTGAAGTTACCCTTAAATAGGTTAATGTTTTGGTGTTACCCTTAATAGAGTTTCCTCGAGTTGACGTTGCCCTTATGTTGGATTCTCCAGCCATATGTTACTTTGGAAAATCTCATTAACCGTTATGTGGGATGTATCAGGATGATGTTACTCTTACACAATATAACGCCTACATAATATCACCAATAAATGAGATTGGGTGTCTGCATATCACAGGCTTCTAGAGAAATACTTGGGTCCAGTCACTTTTTTCGGGTTGGGACTGGTCAGAAAATATCATATTTATCTTCAGTCACCATCGATGGAGCATTGGTCACCTAGTAAAATTTCCACATAGTTTATCTAGTGTTAGAGTCCTGAACTTTATTCTAGAAAAGGGTATCCTTCGACCTGTAGTTCCTTCGATCTAGGTTCCAAGATTTGGAAAAGGAAATGTTTACTAAGAATTCAATTCATCTTCTATATCCGGAGGAACCTAGACCAGGTTCATATGATTATGTGACTAATGTCTTAATACTATTTCCTCAGTTTTGATTTTAATCACATCTTCTATGATCATTCTTAGCTTGTATAGTGTTGATGTGTCACCATTACATTGGTCTTCAGCATGTACATTTGTTTGATCAAGCTTCATCAAATCCATATCAATCTACCATCTAATGATGCATCTAGGAATCAATTACACTTCAAATAAATAGTATTTATGACCCTCTTTAACATCAATTGAGGTTCTCCTTCCCAATTTATGCTTTAACAAGATTATCAACGGTCGATCAAGTTAATCATTGAGGCCAATTACCTTTCAAGGGGAAATTCAAATCATTTTAAATATTGTTCAATCAAAAGTGGGAATATTATTTTTCCCATCCTTCACCAAATAAAAAAATAATTTAGTATAGAATCATGTTTGGAAAGACACAGTCAATCCGAAAATTGTTTTGTTAACTAAATTCCTTTGTCAATTATTCATGCATGTTGTAGGCTAACACAAGAACCATCACTTCAATTTAGGAAAATAGTCAGTTGTATAAGGGCCAATCACTCTGGTACTTTAATAAAATTTATCATTCATAGATCAACCACACATGAAAAATACATCGATTAAATATTATCAATAAACTATTATACATTAAAAATAATATGATTTATACTAATTAAAACTAAATTAATAATTAAACTCGATATAATTTAAAATAAAAGGAATGTCAAAGATAAAAAATTAAAGATAAACAATTACATTATATAATTAAATAATTAATTAAGAAAAAAATATGAAAGTATTTAATTTAAATAACTCCAAAATAATTAGACACAAAAAATTAATATTATAAAAAACTTCAAATTAAATTATAAACTCAAAGATTGACATATTTATATTTTAAACATAAAAAAATTATTTTAACATAAAATTTATTAATTTAACAATGTACATAAAATGATCCCTCAATATAATTATTAAACAATTATAGTAATATTTTAATATTAAAAACATAATTAAAACTAAAAAATGATTTGAAAAAATGAAATAATTTAAGGTCTCATTAAATTCTCCCACAATTAAGATGTTTCATACCCTCAAGAAACTACATAGTATTGATTTAGGTGGTATAAAATGAATCTCAAAACTGAAAAATAGTAATTCAATATTGGGAAATATCCCTCAAAGTAACATTGATCCTTTTTTGAGAGGTTTTTGTTTGTTGACAAAGAAGATTTGTTTGTTTACAAATAGGGTTCCCATGGTGATTTGTCGGGTTGCATAGATATTATTGAAAATCTATGTTGAACAAGAATGATGACAAAGGATTGGATGATCTGGAGGTCGTACAAAAAGAAAAGATCTAATGTGGCATCGTTTTACAATGTTTACCAAATTTTTGGGCCTTAAAAATAGAAAATGAGGAAACATGTTTTTGGAAAATGAAGTTGCATGCATGATCTATGGTGGTTTGGAAACTTGCGCACAAGGCATGTTTTGGGGTCAGAAAGAGGAAAAATGGAAATGGAATGTCTCACATGAATGATTTGAAGATGTGCGCGAATGATGAGGTTACACGAAAGAAATTTGCGCCCACAATGTGATGCAAATTTGAGCTTTGTTCACTCAATGAGAAACTTGTGTGACTAAAGACGAATCTTCTGTGTAAGAGTCAGCAAAGTTTATAAATAATATGTGACCCCCCTTATTCGAACCATCTCAACACTTAGAGACAATCCAAGATCTGAATCATGTAATATTTTCATGAAAAAGGGAGTTGTGTGAAATATTGTGAGTTGTGAGCAAGATAAGAATGGTGTACATAAGATTACAGTTATGCATAAGGTTGATGTTTCACGCAATGGGTGTTTCATGAAAAATGTGGAATCATCCATGCAAGGAATAAGTGTAGCATGCAATACACAATAAGGGTTGTAAGAAAGATTTGGAGTTACCCAGTGGCTCTGTGGTAACGTGGTTTTCATTAGTGAAGGTAAATTGGACTTCAACATAGAATCTACGTACAGTCGAGGATACATTCATTCGTGATAATGAAGAGACCTACCAGTCTATAAACCATGAGCGGATCCTTTGAAGATGCAGTAAACTCACTTAAGTTGAGAGAGTAGTGAGTTATCAAATAGTTAGTGGTTGCAAATCAGAAGGGATAGTGAGTTCCCTTCAAACATGTAAACAACACTATTCTTATAGTAGATTTGGTACATCAGAACTCCATCGGTGTATGATCCTTGGACATAGTCTAGTGAGGGTGAACTATGTAAACGTTTTGTGTCTTTTTCATGCTTGAATATCCATTCATACTCTGCAATGGGAAAGAAATATAGAGAAGAGGGTTTTCTCTAACAACAAAACAATATCCAAAGGTGATTTTGTTTTAATTTTTCACACATTGATTAACCCCCGCCCCCTTTAGTTTATCTAGCCTCATGGTCCTGAAAATTAGTATCATAGGGAATGGTTCATATAAATTTTTTTCCCTAAAATGGATGTCACCAATCATAAAAGGATTTCAATTTTCTATGAGAACAATTTTCATCTATGGAAGAATAGAATGAAACACTACTTTTGATCATCGAGAATGGATGTGTTCCTAGAAGCAATGTGTGGAATAACGACTGATATTAATAGTGGTACATTATCAGAATCTGAAAAATGAGAATTAGGTGCTGACGCTAAGGGAATCAATGGTTTAGGGGATCCCTATCCAATGCTATATATACAATGATTATATCATGAAAAACATCACATTTTATGTGGTAAAATATATTGAACATATATGATGGAGAATCAATGGTCTGATAGACAAAGATTCAAGTGTTGTGGAACAAGTATGAATATCTAAGAATGAACCCAAATGAGTCTATTGATTCATTCTTTGACAGGTTAAAGGTTGAACTAGAAGACATGTGAGGTCTTGGAGAAGTTATTGAAGACCTAAATATTGTGAAGCGCATCATGAGAAAACTTCCACCTCAGTTCAATTCGAAAGTTTCATATTTGGAAGATAAAGACCCAAATGAGATGATATTGGATAACCTTTATAGAAAAATTGTTGCATGTGAAATGAGAAATGATGATAATGATGCTATTGATAAGGGGAAATACAAAGAGGAGGAATTAAAGTCCATGATGAATCTCACCAATGAATATTCTCAAGAATAAGAAGAGGTAGATGTGGTGATGTAATTCATTTTCACGAATCTTCAATGAGGAAAAGTAAAGGTCAATGGTAAACATACAATTTCTAGCTTCAGATGTGAAAATGTTGGTCTCTTTTCCTCATGAAGCCCTGATAAGTTGCTAGAAGATGAGGAGGATGAAATAGAAATTACCAAGAAGAATAATTTAGCCTATGTGAAAGGAAGGAAACAAATTAAGGGAAATTTCATTATGAAAAGTAATCTTTACTCATAAAAATGTGGCAGCTCATATGATTATCAGGCTGAAGAGGTTGAAGAGATAGAGAACTGTATAGATGAAGGATAGAATGCTATGGTGGAATTGTCGGTTTCTCATAGAAAAAGGAAGAAACTGATGCTGATGAAGAAGAAGAATAAATTGAAGGAATAGTCAACATTGATGTTTAATTAGAAGCATCCACTAAAGAGATAGATGTATGGAGAGATAAAACAATGAATTCCAAGAAGTTTGTACATGATGCCAAACTCTACATGCAACAGCTAAAAGAAGATACTGATAAAAGAAATTGAATACCTATAGTCTTCTAGACCATAGATCATAGAAAAGGATGATGAATATAAACTCATGGTTGAAGAATAGAAAAGTGAGATAGATGGATTGAATAACATATGGAATAGTCAAATCAAGAATATTGAATAACTTGAAGGATAAGTGGTCAGTTTTTGGAAAAAGGTTAAGGATAAAGAAATACTCATGACTCTTGCTGGGACATTAGAAAAGAAGATCACCCATAAATCCGAGAAGCTAAAAGTAGAGAATAGTGGTTCAGCCGAAAGGAAGAACCATTTATGTTAAGATGTTAAGGCTGATGAAGGTCTTGATTGAAAACCGAAATATATGAAAATTGAAGAAAGACCGCAAGAACCTATTACGAGATTGATGGATGATTTGTGCACAAAGAAAAATCAGAAAGTTCAGAGATATTGAGGGGAAACTACTAGTGCAGAAGTGACACGATAGAATGAGCATTATATCAGGTGTTATTATTGTGGAAATATGAGACATTCACAATGTGTGTCTTCCAGACCCAAGATATATATATGGGAACAAGAACCGAGGTGGAATCCAAACAGAGAACAATTTTTTATAACATACTTCTAGGGAATTGTTTTTGGGGTGGAGGATTTGGGCACATGGCTAGATACTGTACATCGGCCATACAATGGAATGTCCCAAAGATGATTCAAAATGTTCACAAGAAGCTGATCAATGAATCAAAAAGTGAGTTGAAAATTGAAAAACATATTTGGAGCATTCATAGATGAATCAGAACCATCATACACTAAGAAAGATCAAATGTCTCAATCTATGCTGAGTGTGAAGGCCAAAATATGGACCAAGAAGAAAAAGGATGAGAAGAAGGTGGTGGAAAAAATTGCCTTTAAAGAATCATATTGTTCTTGTGTGTGGATCCTTGATGGCAGTTTCACATCAAACATGATAGTTAATAAGGATCTCCATTATAGGTATAAAATGTGACAAAGAATGAATTTTCATGTTTGGAAATGATGAATTCCTGAAGAATATTTGCTCAGGAACGGCCAGGTTTTGGGGAAAAGAGATGAGACATGGTGATATTTTATTAGTTGAAGGTCTCAGTCACAATTTTCACAATGTCAGTCAACTAGGCCACAGAGTTCATTCTATAAGGTTTACGAAGAAGATTTATATCATCAATGTAAGAGATGGGTCAATGGTTCTATTGGTAAAAATAATTAACCAAATCTCTACATAGTAAGTGGAGTAGAAGATATGTGATTTCTATCGAGAGAGGAAGAAAACAAGTTGTATCATAAATGGCTTGGTCATCTATGCCATCCATCCATGGAATATCTAGAAAATTATGATATAGAAAGGGACCTCTCTAATCTATCATGTGATCTTAGTCACATGTGAGATGCATGCCAATAATGGAATCTCATCAGAAAGACGTATAATGAAAATGATAAGATGTCAACAAGAGTGCTTGAATTGGTGTATGATGATGTTTTTGGGCCTGTCCCATGAAGAGAAATTGATAGCAAGATGTACTAAAATCATTTAATTGATGAATATAACAGAATGGCATGGGTATTTGTTATTTCCCATAAGTCTGATGTGTTTAAACTCTTAAAATATTACAGGAGGGAGTGCGAAAGGATTCATGGATTTTTTTGAATATTTGTACTGAAAATGGTACAAAATTCACAAATAGTCAAATGGAAGACTAACTCAAGAAACATGGGATAAGGCATCAATATTCCTCAGTGAGAACTCCCCAACATAATGGAGTAGTAGAAAAGAGTAACCAGATCATCAACAGCATGGCTAGAATGATTATTATTGAAAATGACCAACCAGAGAGGTTCAGGACGGAAGCATTACTGAAATCACTCTCTATTTCTAACAGAGATCTTTTCTATCTGATAGAAGGAAAGAATCTATATGAGATGTGCTACGGAAAGAATCCAATAGTGAAATACTTTCAAAAATTGGGATGTAAGTGCTCTATTCTCAACAAGGAGAAAGATAGTAAATTTGAGTCCTCTAGAGATGAGGGGATATTCCTTGGATAATCAGGAAAAATAAAAGCATACAAATTCTTTTAAAAGAGGCCGGTAATAGTAGATGAGAGAAATGATGTCACTTTTCTCGAAAATGAAGAGAATAATCAACAACATAGTTAATAGTTTCTTGACGAATGTAATGATGAGGAAATTAACAAAAGAGGATAAAAAGTGGCCGATGCTGATTCCGAAGAAGATACAGATCAGGACCATGAAGACGTAATATCTATATCTGCACATAAGCAGTGGAGTCAAGATTAAATTGATAGAAAGAATATCATTGGTGATCAGTCAGCTCTAGTTCATACAAGAATAATGAAATCATTGTAGTACACATATTTGTAATATTAGGTAGAGCCTAAATTTATTACTGATATATTTGAAGATGAATACTATGTTCAAGCTACGAATACAGAGCTAGATCAGATTGAGATGAACCAGACATTGGAGATTGTTTCGATGCCAGTAGATAAGAATTTCATCAGGACTAAATGATTATTTCACAACAAGATGAATAAAGATGGATCAATGAATCGAAACAAATCACGAAAAGTGTACAAAAGATACTCCCAGATATGGGGAATAGATGTTGATGATATATTTTCACCAATTTCAAGGCTAGAGACAATTAGATTATTTCTAGCCATTGTATTGTAATGATATATCAATGTTGTCCTGATGAATGTCAAATCTATATTTTTGAATGGGGTACTTTAGGGTGAACTGTATTTCAAGAAGCCATATGGTTTTCTCATTCATGAGGATGAGAAAAAGGTTTTTCGGCTGAATAATGTGTTATATGTGTTGAAACATGCACCGAAAGCATGGTATTTAAGGCATGATCTGTATTTGAAGAAGCATGGTTTCCAGAGCCATGGAGTTGATTACAGTATCTATTTCAAAAACAACAGTAATCAAGGAATGATGGTGCTGGATTATGTCGATGGCGTAATATTTGGCAGATTAGATGAAGATCAATGCAGACAGTTTTTTGAATTTATGAAAAGTGAGTTAAAAATGTCTGTGATTGGTGAGATGACATGTTTCCTTGGTTTATAGGTGTCACAAGGAAGGAATGAAACTTTAATTTATAAAACCAAATATGCTAAGGAGGTTCAGATAATGTTTTCAATGAAAAATTTCAAGGATATGAAGACTCTGGTTGCTACCCGGATGAAATTATCAAAATATGATGATGGAAATGAAGTTAATATAACATAATACAAGAATATTATTGGATTTTTTCTATACCTGATAGCGATAAGACATGATATTATTTTCACACATTCCACGCAGCATGATATCAATGAAATCACAAGGACATCCACATGCTTGAAATGAAAAGAATAATTTGGTATATCAAAGGAACTGTGGATTTTAGTTTTAATTATACTGAAAAATATCATTTAGATATTTTGGGACATATAGATGTAGATTAGGTCGGATTAGTAGACAACATGAAATCTATGTTGGGAGGTTCTTTCTATCATGGTGGTTTGTGTATTTCTTGGCTAAGAAAAAAAAGATTTAATTTCATGGAGCACCACATAAGCTATGTATATTCCCGCCACTCAATCATTCACACAGTTACAATGGATGAATTAGAAACCTGGTGATATGGGTGTTGAAGTGATGTCTCTGATCGAAATCCATTTTGATAACTCATGTTGTATCAATATTAGAAAAAAGACAGTCCAACTGGGGCTCTTGGAGTCCAGTCGACTCCCTGCACTTGAGAAAGTGTAGATGTTGGGACCCCCCCCCCCCCACTACTCGAGGTATGGTGTGATTTTCTCTACTATGATAATATGTGTTCTTTCCAATGTCTCTGACCATAGAGGAGTTATCTTTGGGGTCGTTGACACATGGGGAGAAATAGTGACTCCTCAAGGGGGAAAACTCTTGCTAAAGAAGGGAGAAAATTTCATAGTCAAAGAAATGGGTAGAAGCTTACATGTGTAGTAGCGAGATTGTGGGAGCAATGAAATATGGGGAGAGTTTAAATCTGACGATGCTATAAGTGATCGATCAAAGAATTGATATCACGATAGATGAGGACCGTGAAAAAAGAAGAAGAGTGGTATTGGTATGGTGTTAGAATGTTTCCAACGATCATCAAATATTATCAGTTTTATATCAAAAATTTCTATCAGAAATGAATTTATTAATTGATGAACATTTCATACTACTCTTTTTTCTCATGCCGGGAATTGTTCTTGTGGGATTATAGTATGTGTTGAGTAAATCCTTGATCGATATTAGAATCGTAAGATTCAAATGATCGATGAATATTGGAGTATAATTAAAAAGATATCGAATTATGTTAGGAGTTTTCAACAATCCCAATGGGGGTTATTTTTTGTCAAAAATACCTCAAAGTAACATTGAACCATTTTTTAGAGTTTTTTGTTTGTTGAAAAATATAATTTCATTGTTGACAAAGAGGGTTTCCATGTTTATTTGTTGATTTCCATAGATATTTTTGATAACCTATATTGATAAATAATGATAAAAAAAGAATGGATGATCTAGAGGTGGTATAAAAAGAACAAATATAACATGGTGCAATTTTGTAGTGTTCGCCAAATTTTTGGTCCTCAAAATCGGAAAATAGGGAAACATATTTTTGGAAAAGGATGTTATGGGAAAGATCTAGGATGGTCTGGAAAATTGCACTCAAGGCATGTTTCATTGTTAGAATATTGAAAACTCGAAACTGAATGTTGCGCGTGAAAGATTTGAAGATGTGTGTTAATGATGAGGTTGCACAAAAGAAAGTTATGCACTCAATTCGACGTCAATTTTAGGTTTTCTTTCTCAAGGATAAACTTATGTGAAAACTTTTTATTATTCCACGTAAGGGTCATCAATGCTCATAAATATGAAGGGACCCCCTCATTCTATGTATATCGACACTTATAGATAATTTGATCTCCAAATCACGTAATATTTTCCTAAAAAGGGTGTTGGGAGAATGATTTTGAGTTGCGTGCATGTTATAAATGTTTCACGTGAGATTTGAGTTTCCTGTAAGATTGAAGTTCGCGCAAGATGGGATTCATGAAAAAAGTGGAATCTTGCATGCAAGGCATTAATGTTGCATGAAAGGCGCAATAAGGGTTCCAAGAAAGATTTGGAGTTACCCAGTGGTTCTGTAGTAATGTGGATTTCATCATTCAAGGTAAAATAGACATCAACAGAGCATCTATGTATAGTGGAGGATGCATTCATTAGTAATAATGAAGAGACCTATGGATATATAAACTGTGAGTGGATCTTATGAAAAATTAGTGAGCTCACTTCAGTTGAGAGAGCAGTGAGTTCTAAAAGTGTGAGTAGTTGTAAACCAGAAGGGACAGTGAGTCCTCTTAAAACCTATCAACTGTAGTGCACTTATATTGGATTTGGTACATCGTCACATCTCCATTGTATACTCTTTGGATGTAGCCTAGTGAGGGTGAACCAAGTAAAAATTATTTTGTCCTTTAAATTCATTAAGATTCATTCATACATTGCAATGAGAAGGAGAAAGTGAATAGGGATTTGTCTAACAAAAAAACTAGTTCAAAAGGGGCATTTGTTTTAATTTTTCATACTCTGATTCATCCCCCCCACCCCTTAGGGTGTCTAGCCTAATAGACCTAACAATAAATAATGAGTTTATTTTCAAAAAAACATTATGTCATGGATTCTCTCAAAGAAAAAATATTGCGAATGCTTTCTCGAAATTAAATATCATCCATTCAAAGTTGGTTACTATTTTACAAAAAATTATTAGAAATTTTAAATTTTAAATTGAATTTACCAAACTTCAATTTTCTTCGAAATGGAAGCCCAAACATCTCTTCACCTACATGATAACAAAGTCACATAAATTATGAGTCATTAATAAATAGACACACTGTTGAATGGGGTGGAGTGATAATTTTTTGATGGAATAAATTACTCATCCAACAGTAAATGAAAAATGAATAAAGAGGTGAAAGAATAAAGATATCAACCTAGATTAGGGTTTTAATTTCATAATCCATTTTAAATCAAACCTTATGAGTTAATTCAAATAAAAAAATATTTAAAGTAAATGATTAGTGAGTCATTTTCCTAAAATATTACTTAAATACATTATTTTCAAGAGGAAAATAGAAATTATTTACCCAATTAAACCTATTAAGTGATATGGATAAACCTCCTCAATTTATTATCACAACCATTAAATTTGGGAAAACTTTTCACCCACTAAAAATTAATAGGTGAAGGATAAAATCAAAAAAAAATCAAAAAAAATAGTGGTTTTTGGGGAAATAATTTTGAATTGTAGTTCATCTTAATAAAGTCACATCCTCAACACCTAAAACTAATTATTTTTCCCCAATAAAAAATATCAATGTGGGAGATAAATTTAAGAACTTTAATTCAAAAATATTTGAAAATTCAGAAAATTGAAATCCAATTTTGAGGGGAAACATGAATGATCACAAAAGAATATTTCCAAAAAAGTCACTCAAAACAGAACTTGCAAAAGAGGTCTCTAATGGACATTAATTTAAATAATTATGCATAGATAAATATGTTCCAAAATGTTTCATGCTAAAGATGTAGTATGTATTTCATGAATCGCAAATCAAGAAGATAGATCAAGAAAATATGGATACTAATAAGGATTTAAAGAATCACAATAGGAACATAAAATAAAAAAATAGTTTTTAAAAAATAAATCAACTAGGCGATGCTTAAGATAATTAAGGGTAGTGATGAAAAATTTATAAGTTAATTAAATTACTCCCTTGAAAGAATAATTTATTCTTTCCTTTGATGTACATCTTATATAACCTCCACTGAATTTATAAATAAAACTCTCTAGTTATAAGTTGAAGCCCCTAAAAAAGAACAATGTATAGTGAGGCACACGAGGATAGAGCTCATGAAATAAAATAACCAGAGTTATATATGGGGGGTTTATTCTAAATTATACATGTATATAACCTTTATCCATTGAGGTGTAGTTGACAAAAAATTTGTTTCATGCCATAGAGCTATCCAATTGACCAGATAACCAGAACAACTCACAACACCATATTAAGATCCTCTCAATCAATTAAGCCTGAAAATCTCCTCCCACAATAGGATGGTAATGTAGATAAAATACCCAAAACATTAACATTATAAAAAACATCAAATTAAATGATAATCTCAAAGATTGAAATATTTATATTTTAAACATAAAAAACATAATTTTAACATAAAATTCATTAATTTAAAATTTTAAATAAAATGTTCAACAACATAATAATTAAACAATTATAGGTATATTTTAATATTAAAAAATAATTAAAACTAAAAAAATTATGTGAAAAAAAGAAATAATTTAAGGTCTCATCAAATTCCCCAACAATTAAGATGCTTTATACCCTCACGAAACTACATAGTATAGATTTAAGGGGTAGAAAATGAATCTCAAAACTAAAAAATAATAATTCAATATTAGGAAATATCCCTCAAAGTAACATTAAACAACTTTTGAGAGGTTTTTTTTTTAAAAAAAGCAGATTTGTTTGTTTACAAAGAGGGTTTCCATTGTGATTTTTCGGGTTGCATTGATATTATTGAAAATCTAAGTTGACAAAGAATTATGAAAAATGAATGGATGATCTGGAGGTGGTAAAAAAAGAAAAGATCTACCATGGAACCATTTTCAAATGATTTACAAATTTATGGGCCTTAAAATTAGAAAAATGGGGAAACATGTTTTTGGAAAATGAAGTTGCACGCAAGATCCAGGGTAGTTTGGAAACTTGTGTACAAGGCATGTTTTGGGGTCAAAAAGAGGAAAAATGGAATTGAAATGCCGCACATGGATGATTTGAATATGTGCGTGAATGATGAGGCTTCACGAAAGAAAATTTCACCCACAATGTGACATCAATTTGAGGTTTGTCCACACAAAGAGAAACCTGCGTGACAAAAGAAGAATCTTCCGCATAGGGGTTAGCGACATTTATAAATAATATGTGACACCCTTTATTCGAATCATCTCAACACTTATAGATAATCCAAGCTCTGGATCATGTAATATTTTCATGAAAAAGGGAGTTGTGCGAAATATTGTGAGTCTTGCGAAATATTTTGAGACGTGCATAAGATAAGAATGTTGCGCATATGATTAGAGTTACGCGTAAGATTGACATTTCACGCAAGGGGGGTTTCATGAAAAATGTGGAATCTTTCATGCAAGGAATATGTGTTGCATGAAATACACAATAAGGGTTGCAATAAAGAGTTAGAGTTACCCAGTGGATCTATGGTAACGTGGTTTTTATCAGTGAAGGTAAACTGGACATCAACGGAGAATCTATGTACAGTTGAGGATACATTCATTCATGATAATGAAGAGACCTACCAGTCTACAAACTGTGATTGGATCCTTAGAAGATGTAGTAAACTCACTTTAGTTGATAGAGTAGTGAGTTCTCAAATTATGAGTGTTTGCAAATCAGAAGGGATAGTGAGTTCTCCTCAAACATGTAAACAACACTGTGTTTATAGTGGATTTGGTACATCGGCAATCCACCTGTGTATGCTCCTTAGATACAGTCCAGTGAGGGTTAACCCTATAAAATTGATGTGTCTATTGTGTTCTTGAATATTCATTCATACTCTTCAATGGGATGGAGAGAGAGAGGAGAGGGTTTTCTCTAACATGAATATAATATCCAAAGGGGAAGTTGTTTAAATTTTTCACACATTGATTAACCCCCCCCCCCCTCAGGGAATCTAGAATTATGGACCTGAAAATTGGTATCATAGGGAAAGGTTCATATAAAAATTTCTCTCTCAAATGGAGGTCACCAATCATAAAAGGATTTCAATTTTCTACAGGAAGAATTTTCATCTATGGAAGAATCTAATGCAACACTACTTTCGATCATCGGGAATGGATGCGTTCAAAGCAGCAATACGTGGCATAACTGCCGATATTAACATTGGTCCATTATCATTAGCTGAGGGAATATAATTAGATGTTGAACCTAAGGGAATCAATAATTTAGGGGATCCCTATCCAATGCTATATATAAATATGTTATGTCATGAAAAACATCACATGCTATATGGGAAAAGCAATTGAACATGTATGATAGAGATTCAATGGTCCGAGAGGAAAAGATTCATGTATTGTGGAACAAGTTTGAATATAAAATAATAAACCCAAATGATTCTATTGATTCATTCTTTTACAGCGTCAAGTTTGAAGTAGAATACATGCGAGGTCTTGGAGAAGTTATTGAAGACATAAATATTTTGAAGCGCATCTTGAGAAAACATCCACCTCAGTTCAATTCGAAAGTGTCATATTAGGAAGATAAAGACCCAAATGAGCTGATATTGGATAACCTATATAGTAAATTTGTTGCATGTGAAATGATAAATGATGATAACGGTTCTTTGGATAAGTTGAAATCCAAAGAGGTTGAATTCTAGGCCATGAAGAAGCTCACCCTTGAATATTATCAAGACGAAGAAGAGACATATGAGGTGATGTAATTCCTTTTCTCAAATCTTCAATGAGGAAATGTAGAGGTCAACGGTAAACATACAATTTCTAGCTTCATATGTGAAAATGTTTGTCACTTTTTCTCATGGTTCCCTATGAAGTTTCAATAAGATGAAGAGGATTAAATAGAAATTACCAAGAAGAAGACTTCAGTCTATGTGAATAGAAGGAAACAATTTAAGAGAAAATATTTCATTAAGAAAATGAATCTTCCCTAATAATAATTTGGTAATTCATATGTGTATCAAGCTGGAGAGGTTGAAGAGATAGAGAACTCAATAGATGAAAGAGAGAATGCAATGGTGGAAGTTGTCGGTGGCTCTTAGAAAAAGGACGAAACAAATGCTGATAAAGACAAATAAGAAATTTAAGGAAGAGTCAACATTGGTGTTTAATTAGAACCATCTAGTAAAGAGATAGATGTTTGGAGAGAGAAAACAATTAATTCCAACATGTTGGTACATTATGCCAAACTTTACATGCAACTACTGGAAGAAGAGAAGTCTGGGCTGATAATAGAAATTGAATACCTTTAGTATTCTACACCATATAGCTTATAAAATGAATATGAATATAAATTTGAGGATGAAGGATAGAAAATTGAGATAGATGGATTGAATAACACAAGGAATGATCAAATCAAGTATATTGAACAAATTGAAGGAGAAGTGGTCAGTTTTTGGAAAAAGGTAAAGGATAAGGAAATACTCATGATTCCTGCTGGGACATCAAGAAAGAAGATCACTCATAAAACCAAGAATATAAGAGTGGAGAATAGTTGTTCAGCCAAAAAGAAGCAACATTTATGTTAAGTTGATGTGGTCGATGGAGGTCTTGATAGAAAACCCAATGAATGAAAATTTAGGAAAGACTACAACAACATATTCTGAGATTGAAGGATGATTTGAGCACAAAGAAGAATCAGAATATTCAGAGATACTAAGGGGAAATGAGTAGTATAGAAGTGACACGATGGAATAAGCATTATATCATGTGTTATTATTGTGGAATTATGGGACATTCACAATATGTGTCTTCCATATCCAAGACATATCGATGGGAATAATAACTGAGGTGGAATCCAAATGGAGAAAAATTTTCTAGAACATATTTCAAGGGCATTGTTTTTGGGGTGGAGGATTTGGGCACATGGCTAGATACTGTATACCGACCATACAGTGGAATCTTCCAAAGAAGAATCAAAATGTTCACCAGAAGCTGATCAATGAATCAACAGATGAGTTGAAAATTGAAAAACATATTTGGAGCTTTAATAGTTGAATCAGAACCATCATACTCTACGAAAGATCAAATGTCTCAATCTATGCCGAGTGTGAAGGCAAAAATATGGACCAAGAAGAAAAAGGATGAGAAGCAGGTGGTGGCAGAAATTGCCTTTAAAGAATCAGATCGTTCTGGTGTGTGGATCCTTAATAGAAGTTTCACATCTCACATGATAGGTAATAAAAATCTTGTTACAGGCATATAATTTGACAATGAATGGCTTTTCAAGTTTGTAAATGATGAATTCCTGAAGAATATTGGCTCAGGAAAGGCCTGGTTTTGGGGAAAAGAGATGAGAGGTGATGATATCTTAGTAGTAAAAGGTCTCAGTCACAATTTTCAAAATGTTAGCCAACTAGGTCACTAATGTCATTCTATATGGTTTACTAAGAAGATTTATATCCTAAATGGAAGATATGGGTCAATGGTTCTATTGGTAAAAAAGAACTAATGGAGATATCTTCCAAGTAAGTGGAGAGGAAGTTATGTGATTTTTGTTCAGAGAGGAAGAAAAAAAGATGTGTCATAAATGGTTTGGTCATCTATGCCATACATCTCTGGAATATCTAAAAAACTGTGATATAGAAAGAGACCTCCCTAAGCTATCATGTGATCTTAGTCATATGTCAGATGCATGCCAATAATGGAAGCTCATCAGAAAGAAGTATAAGGAAATTGAGAAGATGTGAACAAGAGTACTTGAATTGGTGTATGATGATGATTGTGGGCCTGTCCCATGAAGATAAATTGATATCAAGAGGTATTGTATTATTTTCATTGTTGACTATAACAGAATGGAATGGGTATTTGTTATGGGCCATATGTCTGATGTGTTCAGCCTCAAAAATATTACCGAAGGGAGTGAAAATGGATTCATGGTTTTTTTTAATATTTTTGCTGACAATGGTACAGAATTTAAAAATATTCAAGTGGAAGACTACCTTAAGAAACATGGGATAAGGCATCAATATTCCTTGGTGAGAACTCTCCAACAGAATGGAGTAGTAGAAAGGAATAACTAGATCATCAACAACATGGAAATAGTGATGCTTATTAAAAATGGCCAACCAGATAGGTTCTATAAAGAAGCATTATTGACATCAGTATTTATATCTAACAGAGCTCTTTTCTATCCAATGGAAGAAAAGAATCTATATGAGATGTGATACAGAAAGAATACAATATTGAAATACTTTCGAAAATAAGGATATTAGTGTTCTATTCTCAACAAGGAGAAACATAGTAAATTTGAGTCCTCTGGAGATGAGGGGATATTCCCTGGATAATCAGGAAAAATCAAAGAATACAAAAGCTTTTCAAATAGGCCGGTAATAGTAGTTGAGGGAAATGATGTCAATGTTCTCAAAAATGATGAGAATAATCAATACCACAATTAACAGTTTCTTGATGAATGTGATGAATAGGAACATAAAAAAAGAGGATAAAAAGTGGTCGATGATGATTTAGAAAAAGATACCAATCATGATCATGAAGAAGTAATACCTGTATCTGCACAGATGCCAATGAGTTAAGATGAAATTGATAGGCAAAATATCATTGGTGATCAGTCATCTCTAGTTCAGACAAGAAGAATGAAATCACTACAGTAGACATATTTCTTATCTTAGGTAGAGCCTAAATTTATTATTGTTGTAGCTGAAGATGAATACTAGGTTCAATCTTTGAATGTAGAGCTAGATCAGATTGAGAAGAACCAGACGTTGTAGATTGTTTCGAGGCCAGTAGATAAGAATGTCATCGGGAATAAATGAGTCTATCAAAACAAGATGAATGAAGATGGATCTATTATTCGAATCAAATCATGAATAGTGTGCGAAGGATACTCCCAGATAGAGGGAATAGCTATTTATGATATATTTTCACCGGTTGCAGGGCTAGAGACAATCAGATTATTCTTAGCCATTATATTGAAATGAAATATCATTGTTGTCCTGATGAATGTCAAATCTGCATTTTTGAATGGTATTCTTGAGGATGAAGTGTATTTCGAGAATCCATATGGTTTTCTCATTTATGAGGATGAGAACAAGGTTTCTCGGATGAAAAATGTTTTATATGGGTTGAAACAAGCACCAAGAGCATGGTATTTAAGACGTGATCAGTATTTGAAGAAGCTTGGTTTCCGAAGTCGTGGAGTTGATTACAGTCTCTATTTCAACAAAAACAGTAATCAAGGAATGATGGCGCTGGTTTATTTCTATGCCATAATATTTGGCAGATTAGATGAAGCTCAATGCAGACAGTTTTTTTAATTTATTAAAAGTTAGTTCAAAATGTCAATGATTGGTGAGATAAAATTTTTCCTTGGTTTACAGGTGTCACAAGGAAGGAATGACACTTTCATTTATCAACCCAAATATGTTAAGTAGGTTTAGATAAGTTTTTCATTGAAAAATTATAAGTATATAAAGACTCTGGTTGCTACCCGGATGAAATTATCAAAAGATGATGATGGAAATGAATTTAATATAACAGAATACAAGAATATTATTGGATGTTTTCTATACCTGAATGTGACAAGACATGATATTGTTTTTTTCACATTCCAAGAAGAGTGATATCAATGAAATCACAAGGAAATCCACATGCTTGAAATGAAACGAATACTTTGGTATATCCAAGGAACTATGGATTTCAGTTTTATGTATACTGAAAAATCACATATAGATATTTTGGGATATACAGATGTAGATTAGGCCGGATTAGTAGATGACAGGAGACCTATGTTGGGAGGTTCTTTCAATCATGGTGGTTTGTATATTTCTTGGCTAGGAAAGAAAAAAAATTTCATTTCATGGAGCACCGTATAAGAAATGTATTTTGCCACCACTCCATCATGCACACATTTACATTGTATGAAGTATAAACATGGTGATATGTGTGTTGAAGTGATGTCTTTGATCGGAATCCATTTTGATAACTCATGTGCTGTCAATATTAGAAAAAATACAGTCCAACACATAAATAAAAAAGGGCATTAAGATCAAATATAATTTTATCAAGGATTATGTTGATCATGGAATCGTGATATTAGAGTATGTGCCTACATAACTACAAGTTGCATACATTTTGAAAAAGTCCTTACCCAATTTTTTTTGAGATGCATCACCTGGTTCTAGGAGTCCAGTCAACTCCATGCACTTGAAAAAGTGTATATGTGGGGACCCCCCCCCCCCCTACTCGAGGTATTGTGTGATTTTCATTACTATGATAATATGTATTCTTTCCAATGTGTCTGACCATAGAGGAGTAACCTTTGCGGTCGTTGACACAGGGGGATAAATAGTGACTCCTCAAGGGGGGGAACACTATATAAATAAGGGAGAAAATTTCTTAGTCAATGATATTGGGAGAAGCTGATATGTGGAGTAGCGAGATAGGGGGAGCAATGAAATATGGGGAGAGTCTAAATCTGATGATTCTATAAGTGATCGATCAAAGAATAGATATCACGACAGCTAAGGATCTTGATAAAAACAAAAGAGTGGTGTTGGTATGGTGTTAGAATGTTTCCGATTATCAACAATAATTATCAGTTTTGTATCAAAAATTGGTTTCAGAAATGAAGTGATTAATTGAGGAAATTTTCATACTACTCTTTTTTCTCATTCCGGGAATTGTTCATGTGGGCTTAGAGTATGTGTTGAGTAAATCCATGATCTCTATCAGAATCACAGGAGTCAAATGATGGATGAATATTGAAGTAGAATTAACAAGATATCAAATTATGTTAGGAGTTGTCAACATAGCCAAAGGAGGATATTTTTGTCCAAAATAACACAAAGTAACATTGAACCATTTTTGAGAGGTTTTTGTTTGTTGAAAAATCTAATTTCATTGTTGAAAAAGAGGGTTTCCATGGTGATTTCTCGATTTCCATAGATATTGTTGATAACCTATATTGATAAGTAATGATGAAAAAATAATGGATGATCCGAAGGTGGTACAAAAAGAACAGATCTAACGTGGTGCAGTTTTACAGTGTTCGCCCAATTTTTGGGCCTCAAAATCAGAAAATAGGGAAGCATTTTTTTGGAAAAGGAAGATGCGTGCAAGATCTAAGGTGGTTTGGAAACATGCATGCAAGGAATGTTTTGGGGGTAGAATATTAAAAAATGGAAATAAAATTTTGCATGCGAAAGATTTGATGATGTGCGTGAAAGATGAGGCTGCATGAAAGAAACTTTCACTCTCAATGCAATGTCAATTTGAGGTTTGTGCGCTCAAGGAGAAACATGTGTGAAAAAATTTGAATCATTCACGTAGGGGTCAAAGACGTATATAAATATGAAGGTACCCCCCTCATTCAAAGTATATCAACACTTATTGATAATTCGAGCTCCAAATCACGTAAGATTTTCATGAAAAGGGTGTTGGGAGAATGATTTTGAGTTGCATGCATGCTATGTATGTTTCACATATGATTTGAGTTGCACATAAGATTTAACTTCGCGCAAGAGGGGTTTCATGAAAAAAGTGGAATCTTTCATTTAAGGCATTAATGTTTCATGAAAGGCACAATAAGGGTTCCATGAATGATTTGGAGTTACCCAGTGGTTCTGGGCTAAAGTGGTTTTCATTAGTGAAGGTAAACTGGACATCAATAGAGCATCTACATATAGTGGAGGATGCATTCATTATTCATAATGAAGAGACCTAAAGATCTATAAACTGTGAGTGGATCTTTTGAAAAATTAGTTATCTCACTTCAGTTGAGAGGGCAGTGGGTTCTCAAATTATGAGTGGTTTTAAACCAGAAGGGACATTGTGTCCTCTTAAAACCTATAAATAGCGATGCACTTATAGTGGATTTGGTACATCGTCACATCTCCATTGTATACTCTTTGGAAGTAGCCTAGTGAGGGTGAACAATGTAAAAAAAATTATTTCATTTGAATGATTTATGATTCATTCATACATTGCAATGAAAAGGAGATAGTGAATAGGGTTTTTTCTAACAAAAAAAAACTAGTTCAAAAGGGGAATTTGTTTTAATTTTTCATACTCTGATTCATCCCCCCCCCCTCTCAGGGTATCTTGCCTAGCAGACATATGATTCAATAATGAATTTATTTTCAAAAAATATTTTCCCTCATGGATTCTCTCAAAAAAATATTGTGAATTATTTCTCGAATTAAATATGATCAATTCAAAGTTGGTTACTATTTTACAAACAATTATTTGAAAATTTAAAATTTAAATTGAATTTACCAAACTTCAATTTTCATCCAAATGGAATCCCAAACATCTCTTTACCTACATGAGAGAAAATTCACATAATTTATGAATCATTAATAAATAGACACACTGTTGAATGGGGTGGAGTGATAATTTTTTCATAGAATAAATTACTCATCCAATGGTAAATGAAAAATGAATAAAGAGGTGAATGAATAAAGATACCAACCCAGATTATGGTTTTCATTTAATAATCCATTTTGAATAAAACCATATGATTTAATTAAAATTTATAATATTTAAAGGAAATTATTAGTGAATAATTTTCCAAAAATATTACTTAAGTACAATATTTTCAAGAGGGAAATATAAATGATTTACCCAAATAAACCTATTAAGTGATATGGATAAACCTCCTTAATGTATTATCATAGCCATTATATTTGTGAAGACTTTTCACCCACTAAAAATTAATAGGTGAAGATTAAAATCACAAAAATTTAGAGCAAATTATGGGTTGTGGATATAATTTTCAATTATATTTCATCTTAATAAAGTCACATCCCCCACCCCTAAAACCCATTATTTTTCCCTAATATAGAATATCAAAGTGGGAGAAACATGTAAGCAGATTGATTCAAAAATATTTAAAATTTCCAATAATTGAAAATCAATTTTGATGGGAAACATGAATGATAACAAAATAATATTTCCAAAAATGTCACTCAAAATAGAACATGAAAAATAGGTCTTTAATGGACATTAATTTAAATAATTATGCATAGAAAAAATATGTTCCAAAATGTTTCATGCAACAGTTGTAGTAATTATTTCAAGAATAACAAAACACGAAGATAGATCAAGCAAATATGGATACCAATAAGGATTTCAAGAATCACAACAGGAACATAAAATCATAAAAAGAGTTTTCAAAAAATAAATCAACGAGGTGATGCTTATGATAATTAAGGGTAGTGGTGAAAATTTTATATGTTAATTAAATTACTCCCTTGAAAGAATAAGTTAATATTTCCTTTGACGTACATCTTCTGTAACCTCCACTGAATTCATTAAGAAAACTATCTAGTTATAATTTAATGCCCCTAAAAAATAACAAAGCATAGTGAGGCTCATGAGGTTAGAGCTCATGAAATAAATTATCCAGAGTTATATACTGTGGGTTTATACAAAATTATACATGTATATAACCTTTAACCATTGAGGTGTAGTTGATACAAAATTTGTTTCATGCCATAGAGCTATCCAATTTAACACATAACTAGAACACCTCAAAACACCATCTTAAGATCCTCTCAATCTATTAAGCCTGAAAATCTCCAACCTCAATAGGATGATAAAGTAGATAAAAGAACCAATTGAATTCCTTATGCTTGGAAATGGGAACAGTGTCCTCCCATCAAGTTCACTTTATTCACTGCAATGAAACACTATAAAAAAAATAAAAACGTATCACTATAAAAGGATATTACATTCCCCGAAAATCATTCGAAACAAAAAAAAATATATTGTGTAGATATAAACTAATGTATTTAGTAGTAAAAAAATTAAAAAATAAGGAGCTCCTCTCCAAGAGGTTCTTTAATCTCTACTCTAAATAGTTTAATCCTATGTCAATTTATAGTGAATGGAGCATCATTACCTGGATCTATGATCTATATAGCACTAAAATGGAGATATCTAGTCACAATAAAAGTATCAAACCATTTGGAAAAATATTTATATAAAAATGGATTAATCCATTAGTTTTATAGTATAGTTTTATCTACAATGTGGAATTATTTGTTCAAACAAATATTTGTCATAAATAGACTTCATTTTATCCTTAAATACATTTTCATTCTCATAATCATTATTCCAAATTTATTCTAACTCATGTAAATATAATTTCATCTCTTCTCCATCTTAAAATAAATTTATATTGCATGATTTAATAGGCCAAAAATCTCCATGATCTAACTATACATGAAAATGATAGGTTCTACTAAATATTTTCCTATAAAGTGACGTCACTATTGATGTTTTATAGGTTTTTATATACATCTATAAAGAGTATTCAAGACATAAACTCTTGTTATTTATATTTAGGTTAACTATTTTATCAACAATATGCTTGGTATCCCTATTTAACAATTTATTCATACCATTTGTTTAGGTATTATAGGGTGTAGAAACATTATGACTAACCCAATAACTTTTTATTAAATAATCTTATGTACTAGTACAAAAATTAAATTATTGGTATGTATGAATGAACATTGTCATCCCAAATCAATAAAACATATTACTCTTAAAAAAAGGTCACCAATATTACATCATCAGTTCTAGTCAGTATAGCTTCAATTCACATAGACACTCTGTAAAAAAAGTAATATATAAGAATATATAAACAAATTAATTAAATGATTCATAAAATATATCCCCCATACATCAAAGACATCACAATAAAACAAGTTTATTTGTGGCATCTCATTCCTTTGATAAATGTTTCCTTGTAATTGATAATATTTACATGTCCTATAGAAATCATGATAATCTTTAAATATGGTGGGATAGAATAATCTTGAATCCAACACATTACAAGTTGTTATTTAGGGGCCAAAGTGGCTTCCATAGCTCAAAATTTTACGTAATTTCATCACTAAAAAATCTGAAAATCTGGGATACATCTTTTAACAATCTCTTCACATCACATATTCCACATGTAAGGATGATCCAATTCATATTTCCTATAATCGCTACAAGGTTTTTGAAAACATCTATATGAAATCTAGTGAGAAGTAATATCAATATCTAGGAAATTCACAATGTCTAAAAACAATGGTATCTAAATAAAAGTAGTAGAATATAATTTTTCATTGGTAAAAAATATCTAATGGGTTCAAAATATGAATTTCGTGGATACAAATCTTCAGGTACCTTTAAAATGATCTTCCAAAGTGTTTTAAATCCCATTATTATATTTGATCCCTATGTAAATTTCAAAAATTAAAAAGATCCACCTAACTAGTCATGGTTTTGACTCCGATTTCATCATGAGATAGATAATAGTGCACTTATTAGTGAAAACCATAACATTATATCCCAAAATATATCACCTAAACCTATCAAGGGAATAAAATTTTCTTGTAATTTATTATTTGTTGTTAAGTAATTAGATTGGTTGTATCTATAGTTCTAGAATAATATGAAATGATATTTAATCTCATTTCCACAATCTTCCCGAGAACAATCCCAAAATAGAAGAAGCATCGGTTATCAGTTCAAAATCCAATTCCCAATTAGGTGGTTAAAATATTTTTTGGAACACTATCTTCTATCTATGTTCATTAAATTTTTCCTTATAATTTATATCAAATAAAAAATAAATATCTTTATCTAGATGTTTTTTCAAAGGGAAATAAATTCAGCTATATTCTTTTATGAACCGCTTATATAATTTTTAATGGACAAGAAAATATATATTATCCTTAATAGTATTTAAAATAGGTAATTAATAGATAATGTTATCCTTGTTCTTATCTTCATAAATTCTACTTCTAGACACATATTTTCCAAGAACAATTCCAATTTCTACCATGAAAAATCATTTTCCAATGATCAAAAGTAGGTTATTTTTTATATAAAAATTAAGAAAATCCCCTAAATTTCTCATAGGTATCTCAATATATGTATTATTCACAAAACAAGATATCATAAATACCTCCATAAATTACCTATTAAATTCATAAAAAATATTAAACAATCATATTTGGAAGTTGGTATGTGCATTAAATTGTCCAAATGAAATTCTACATTATGAAAAGGTACCAAAATGAAATATAAAATTTGTTTTATCCTTGAACTCTAGAGCTATATGAATTTTAAAATATCTAGAAAAGCCATTTTGGTAGAAATAATGGGATTGAACCACTCAACTTCCTGGTATTTGATCATTGAACAACAAGGAAAAGTCATCCTTACTAATCACTATGTTCTTCCTCTTATAATCAATGTATAGCCTCCACAAATTTGGAAACCTAGAAGGAACTAATTATCTAAATTAATTCTTAACAAAAATTTATCCCACCATTTTATGAAGAATTTATACTGTAATTACATATAAAATATTGAAAATGGGGTAAATTATACCAACATCCAACAAGGTAGTCACTAACCTTTTAATCACTTCAATAAACGTATGATCAATCTCCTCTATAATTGTCTAACAATTTTTTAATTTTCCACTAATAGAGTCATGTGTATATGGTCCAAAATAATAATCCTAGGTTATTCATATAAAGATAATCATATGTCCTTAAATTTCATTATAAGGATCACTAAATGTTATTTTTCTTGTTTAGTTTATAACCCACACGTAATTAAAACATGGATTTTCTATTTGTCTTCCAAGTATGTATACATTAAATTATCATTAATATATAAATGTTTAAGTGTGATTTGGATGATTTACATAAATAAAAGTGGTTTTATGGTTTCTTTGAATTTATTTACATCCACTAAATCATTACACAATAATTACAAGTTTAAGAAACTCTAAATCTATAGATGAACTATTCTCAAGCAGTGAATATGGGCCATCCTCAAATGAAATTTCATATTAAACTTCGCATACATGACATGAATATTCAATTGTTTTAGTAATATTATTAATGTTTCAAATTTTTTAATTACATTATGTTTTATTATAGAAATAAATAATATCCATAGAATTTTCACGTATTTTAGATTTTAATTCAGTTTCAATAAATTCAAGCTCTATTATGCAAAAAAAAATTAGATTCATCATTAGAAAATTATGTTTCAAAATATTTAGAAAATTCAAAATTTATTCCATAACTGTTTTCTGAAAAGAAAATTTCCCTACTCATATTTATAAATTCCAAAATAACATGACGTTCTTTCAAAATAATATTCAATTATGGATTCTCATAGTATGTTCAAAACATTTCATTTACAAAACTTCTTCAGTAAATTAGTGTTTATTTTCAATCAAATTAAAGGTATATGGTTTTGGAAAATATAAAGAAACATATATATAAAAAACAAATAACATATTTACTTTTTGTTAATAATAGGTTTATACAAGGGGTTTCATTAATTCAAAAATAAAAAAAATAACCATATTACCTCTAAAATCAAAATATAAAGACCCTTTAAAAACATTAATAATTTCAAAAGAATATTTAAAAAATGTTTATCCTAATATTAATGTAACATGTGAACTAAATATACAATCCTCTATGTATAACACAAAAAAATTAGTTGGGAAAACTAAATCCATTACCCTTACTAACACATCTTCAATGACTATGTCTGTCTGAGATGAACTCCTATCTACTTGCGATATGACAATACTAGATTCATCAAGATCACTATATTTCATAGAAAAAAGACATAATAAGACATAATATTTGTGGACGATACTAAATATAACATATTATATTAAAATTAATTATCTCCAATGACATAGGGGATAGAAAATTTACCAATATATTTCTATTAAATTAGAAGAGGTTGTTAAATCAGGGATGACATATTCCACACAAAGTTAACTTTCTCACCACCATTGAAATTCATATTGTGAGTAAAAATTTATTAAATAATTTTATAATATATACGGATATGCTTCATAAACTCTAACAAAGGTATGTTAACCTAGAATTTAATAATTACTTCAAGCACTTATTTTCCCATAATAGATTCAAAAAGAATTGATAAGAGGGATTCCCAAAGGATAAATTAGTGGATCCGTGTACTTTTTTAGGTTATAGTCATCTTTATAATTCCATTTTTAATAGCCCATAAATTTTATGAAATCCATATAATTTCTTTCAAGATTGGTATCAGATTTTTTATTATTCTTTTCTTGTTAAATATTTTTTTGGATACAAGGATTAAGAACTAGTTCTCTAGGTGGTTTTTTAATTTCAGGATTTGGATTCCCATTTGCTTCAAATGTAGAAATATCCTTCTTCGGTCATTATTAATTGTGTTCATCATGGAATTTTTTAATTTTTGTTCCACTTTATAAAATTATATCACTAAAATTCTCTCTCCCCCTTAGGTTAACTTCATCTTTTGATGAAAAAATACCATTTCATTGATTTTTAAGACAACTTATTTCAGTTTTCATTTTATCTATTTTAGTAACCATATTATACAACAAAACTAATTTTTATTAATAAATTTATAGTTATTTATTATCCATATCTTTAACATGTGAATCATTTATTTGATTATTTTATTGTTTTTTTATTTTTCATGATTCTGAAAAGTTTTGAAATTCACACCATCTTGGTTACCAAATTAATCCTGACAACACCTAGGCTGTTGATTAATGTTTTGGGGATTGAAATAACTATTTAATTTATCAATAAGATAAAAAAAATATTATTGTTTGGTCCATTACATCCTTGGTTGAAATTATTGTTGGATTAAAAGGTCCAGGTTGATTTTTCTGATTGGAAAATTGATTGTTTGGGTTATTATAGAAAGGATTTCCAAGGATGGTATCGTTACAAGATTCAACAGTTTCTTTCAATAGAGGTAATTGATTATTAAAATTATTATAAGTTAAAAAAAGATCACTGAGTATATAGATGGTAAAATGAGTTTATGTTTAGTTTTTTAGGGAATATAGTTGGATAACATCTATCTTATCATGATAGTGACCCACTCAACTAACACTCAAATTTTCCACTATTTGTAATGTATGTATACACTTAAATGGTAGGTTTAACATTAATGAATCCTATAGTACCAATATTTTGTGAATTTTGGTCAATATTATATGTTATATGTCTCAAATAAATACGATTCGTATCCACTAAATCTCATCAAATAGTAACATCTGTCATAATACTATTATTTTAGACTAAACCATCATAAAACTATTATATAGGGAGCTGATCTAAAATCTAGTGTTGAGGATATCTTTAAAGAAATTTCTTAAATATTTATCTATACTCATGAAATATCTCACCTTAATATTTTCTAATGTCCCAAATGTTGTTCCTATGGGAATTAGTCCTAGAGGCTTTAAAAATTTGTTCTAAGAATACTCACATAAGAGAATGTCAATTCCCTATTGTGAGAACCACTCCATAGATAGATCGTCTATAAAAAATGGTAACTGAATAATCTTTATCTTATCCACTCTAACACATTTTGATTTAATGGATATACTAAAAATATGGAGCTCTTGAACATACTTTTGGGGGATTCCCTTAGTAATCTAAGGAATTTTTTCAAGTGGTGGATCAATCATGATCTATGATAAAAACCAGGAGACATTTTTGGGTAACCTACGAACATTTTATGATTCCCAAATTTAGAAGCATCCAAATCCTTTATGATTCATTGTTTATCCAGTTTTTTAAATTTATGAATGTTTTCTATTATTGGTGATTTTGGTTTAAATGTTCTTGGTTATTTTTAAGAATTTTCAATTTCAATGATCACTTTATTTTATTCAACTATTCATGATCATAAATTATTAGAATTTTCTAATTCCAGATTTTCAATGTCACTATGTAAAATTCAACATACTGTTTATTCACTAATTTTTAAGAATTGTGTATCAATCCAATTATATTTTATTTTATTTTTTTACCTCATTGGTAGTCTCCCCATAAATATTACAAATTAAAATATTAGGATTTTAACAATGACTTAAGTCTTACTTCAATTTTTCCCTAAATACTATAGTAATGAAGCAACCATATTTGACTCATATGAGACTTCCCTTATGAATTATCACTGTCATTATATTAATAATTATTTTAAATGATAATAAGATTAATTTTATTTTAAAACCAAATTTTTATAAATTTATAGAAAAATATTAATTGAAACAGTAGATTGCGAAAATATATTTAGTTCAGTGATAAAGGTATAAAAACCATGTAGAATTGTGTGATAAGTGGAGAAAGGTTTAGAAATGATATAGTGTAATTTTCTAGTGATTCTTATAGTTCATCCTCTCTTAATAACTTTTAAATTTTTTCACTCAATAAAATCACTCAACGCACATTTCAAATTCTCAATTTTTTCATCTCATTAATTTTGAAAATTTAAGGTCAATAAAAAAGATCTTAGATATCAAAAAAAATTTAGTTATATCTCATCAAATAACTCATTGATCATCAAGCACCAAAACACAGTCATGATTTTGTTATGATCATAGTTATCCATAATTAATAGATAAGTTTAAATAATTATAATCAACCTGAATCTCAGAATCGTACAAAGATAACAATCTGTGCTCAATGAACAACACACATGTATAGATAATGTATCCATTATAGAATGAAATAAAAAAAAGAAATGATATATAATCTGATCATAAAACATCAATCAATTATATCATAATAATTATTATGGATAGAATTTATAGTTTGAAAGATGAAAATTAATCTTGGAAAAGAATCACCTGTTGAAATCATTTGGTACAACCACTAAAATTATTTTTCAATCATCTATCAAGAATAAATTAATCCTTCAATATTCATCACCTTTGAAACAAGTGTAACCACTCCTCCCACTTCCCTTAAAAAGTGATCTTGATTCTCAGATTGGGATGTGTGATTTGTTCTTTATTCCATTTCATTCTCCTTGAAACCATTTTTATTTCCATCATTTTATGTTTCTTTACGTATCTTGTGCACTAACATACCTAGATCAAGACATATTTACCCAAAATGTGATAGTTTTGTTGGTAATTTTTTACCATCTCATGATTCATGATAAAATCCCTTATCTTCTTGGGATATACCAATATTTATTTTGTTCTTTCCTTAGGTTTAGTGAACCAAGACACTAATTTCATTTGAGTTCACTATTCATGTATTTACAATAATTTATATATGATATTAGTTGATTTGATGAACTCCATTACATAACTCCAACCACTAAAAATTACATTACACGACCTATTAAATTTATATTACCATTAAATAGGTTAGAGAAATCATGTTACCCTAAAACAGGTTCAGTTAGCGGTGTTACCCTTACACAATTTGAGTTGATGTTTCCCATGCATGGGTTAATGTTGTGGTGTAACCCTTATGATGGATACCTCTGGTTGATGTTACGTTTACTTAGTCTTCTCCACTGTTATGTGACATTGGAATATCTCAGTGATCTTTAGATGGGTTGTCTAAGGTTAATGTTAACCATACTCAATATCTCCCTTATGTGAGGTTTGGTATCGAAATCTCAAAGACTTCTTAGGCTTGAATCTGGTCCAACTTCTTCATTCATGTAGGCATTGGGCTCTACAGATCACATTCATATTCAATATCCATTTATATAGTTTCAGTGACCTAGTAATAATTTCTACATAGTTCATATAGTACTGTAGTCCTAAGTTCGATTCTAGAATAGAGTTTCCTTATATCAATTGTCACATCAACCACAGTTCCATTCATTGGAAAAGGGGGTGTCAGATTAGAACTTAGATCATATTCCACATATGGTGGAACCTAGATATATTTCATCTATTCACATGAGTAAGGTCATCAAACTACATCCTTAGTTTTTATTTTCACCTCAAATTCTATTAACTTTCTCAGTTCATATGGAATCAACTTGTTGCCTCGAATATGATCTTTAGCATGTTAGGTTCATCAATTGACAATCATCCAATCCATGTCAATCACCCTTCTAATGATGCATCTTGGAATAAGTTTTCCTTAAAATCCATAGTTTTGATGACCCTTTTCAACCGGAATTAAGGCTCTCCATTATAATGTTTGTTTCATTGATTTTATTTATGGCCGATTAGGTTATGATTTATTGTTGATTGAGTTTCAAGGGCATGGTGGATGCATTTTCATCTACAGTTGATGGAACTTGGGTATATTTTTGGTCTCATGCTTTACAGAATAAATAGTCATAGATGATGGAAACAATGATGGAAAGACATGGTCGATCGAAAAATAGGCACAATAGTTAAATTCCTTTATCGATTTTTTATACACACTAAAAGCTAACACAAGAACAGTCACTTCAATTTAGGTATATCGTTGATTGATGAAGGAACAATCATAGAGATACTTTTCAAAAATTTATCACTCATAGATTGACCAAACATAAAAAATACAATGATTAAATATTATAAATAAACTATATGAAATTTAATATTATATAATTAATTTTAATTCTAACTACCGTAATAAAAACTATCATTATGTATTAAAATTAAAAAATATCAAAACTATAAAATAAATAATAAATAATTAAACTAAAATTTAATTAAATAATAATTTAATTAATTAAAAAATAATGTAATGGAAAAAATAAATTGACCGAACACAAAAATAATTAATGATACTGAAAATAAATATTTTAAAATAAACATCAAAATTAAATAATAAACTCAAAGCTCATCACATTCTATAATTTAAACATAAAAACATAATGTAAACATAGAACTCAAAATTATGACAATTTTTTTAACATTTCCTATAACATAATAATTTTTCAATTAGAGGCATATTTTAACATGAAAAAAATAATCTAAAAAATAAAACATTTGTGAAAAAATGACATAATTAAAGGCTACATCAGATACTATCACTTTCTCTCTGAAAAAAAAATTTAATTCCAATATTCTTCCTTGATTAATATTTTTTCCAACAAATGTAGAACATTGTTAGGAATAATTCTTATCCTCTCTAAGGCATTCGGGTCACCTTAAAGCCATCGGGCCACATAAAATGGTGCTTACAATGGACAGGGTAGACTATATGATGAGAAAGATCTAGAAGAGGACTTAGAGTAAGAACAGTAACCAGAGAAGAGCTAACATATTTTGAAGAATGAGAGGTTACAAATATTTCTATTATGACCAGCCAGTGTATGCACAAGAATCCTATATAAAAATTCAAGTGATGTTAGAGAAATAACATCATAATGATGACACTAGGGAGGGGCAGTTCCGTGTAGTTATAGTCTACCTGAATTACTCTATGACCTTTGGGCCATGTAATGTTATCAATCCTATGGGTCATGTAAGGTTTCCCCTTTAACCTCTAAAATGGGGATTATCAAAAATTAATTTAAATAAAAGGCATCCGGGCCATTCGGAGAAAAAATATTGTTTTAAACTATTTCTATACATATTATTTTTTGTAACAAGTATTATTAAAGTATCTTCACGTAATAGTTTCCATGTTTTACAATGAAATTTATATTCCTTTTATTTTATAAAACATTTTATATAAAGGGTTTTAAATATATAAAGGATTTTTCATTCTATTCCTTGTAATATATTAATGTATTTATAATAGTGTTTTTCATCTGTGCCAAAATCTTTAAATATTGATTTTGTTTTACTAGGTAAATTCTCTTGTGATAACATCCACTTTATTTCTATAGATGGATTGTGATTATGTTATTCCATTTTTATCTCAAGAAAACAATTACATCTCATATTTAAATTATTACAACATACATGTTTGTTGATTACAATGGAAATATGAATATGAAATGTATTGAAGATTCAATATATAAGTAAAGAATTATAAATTTGTAAGTGATGAGGGGGATACAAAATTATATATTCCCTAGATGTATTATTAGGCATCATAAGTCAAACAAGTTTGGGTATTGGTTGTGAACTAACACATTTGTCAATGATATCTTGGTTGTGGTCATGATGGTAAGAATAGTTTTTTAGAAGTAATCATGAAGGTATGAATAATTTCTTGGTTATAGTTAAGATAGTATGAATAATTACATCTCTATGGTCATGAAGATAGGAATAATATCCTGGTTGTAGTCATGATGATAAGAGTAGATCATCATATAAGGACATGATAGTGATATTAAGATGTTTAGACATATGCATTTCTCCACCATGAAAAAATAGTTATCATGCATGTGATTATATTTATTGTTATGATATCCATGGATTTATTTAAATATCTTGTGATCAGTTTTATTTAATTATTAAATTTATTTATTCCTACCATATTATTTATTTCATATTTATTACATGATAACCTCTTATATGTGATACCCCTTATTAAGCATTTCAGCTCACCCTTTGTGTTTTCATTTCACTAGGTCAAGAAGAAGTGTAATACATATGATATATCTGGAAGAGTATCATATGTGGAGAATTTTGTGGGAGGTGTTGAAGGATTATTGTAGAATAAATATTATTTGATATAATGGATAATATTTTAATTTGATGAGAAAGATATATGTTTGTCTAGATAAACAATTTTCCTAAAATCTCTAAAACTCTAAACCTAAATTGTATTTGGTGTGAAAGTGACTCGATATTTATTTTTGATATTTTAATTATGAATTTTTTAATTTGGATCACATTATTTTTTTAAAACCCAATATGAATTAATTACGTTTATGTGAACCAAATTCTAGGAGCGTGGGTTCAGGAAGTCATATTATTCCCCTTATACCGAATAAAAAAGGGGGTTTTAATAATATAAAAAATGGATTCGATTGAATTGTTTTAAAAATATATATTTTATTATATTTTATTATATATATGTATTTGATTTTTTTAATATTTATATCTATTTATATCTATTTTATAGTATTTTAATGAGTCTAAAAACATCTATCATATCTAGTGCAAGTCATTTAAATCCCATTTTCCAAGGATCTCCATGCCAGATGATATTATACTATGTAAAAAATAAAATTAAGAAACTATTTAACTCTAGAATACCTTACATTGATTATACATTACAACAATCTGGATCTTCATCAAATGATTTTGAGAGAGATCAAAAAGTTTAAAACAAAAGAATACCACCCCTGTAGTGTTTCTATAGGTTGCGCATGAATCACTTGACATTCGAGTTGGATTCACCAACCACTATGATATGATAGCATATTTTTACTAAAATAAGGAATATGAATAAATCATTTGGGTACATGGAGGTTCATCTAAGGCATACAGACCATACTGTCATTCTATGCCATTATTTTTATAAATCACTAACAACATTTCATAGGGCTTATGCATTTATTCATATGATAAAAAATATTAAAAAATAATATATTTGGTAAACATTCCTCCCATACATTTCATCTCATGAAATGGTATAATATATAATATCTAATATGAGATAATAATAAATGATAATAATATATAATTTAAGGTGCATGGAAATATATACCATGCATAAATATCATAACTTTCATGTAATATATATATCATATATACATAAAAGGATTTATTGTATATTGATTTCAATATCCCACATGCACTAAATCCTAAAAGACTTTATGTGATTTCACCATAAATTATGTTGTATACAATAACTTGTGAAAAAATATTAAAAAATATTTTGGGTTATTTTTCTAATCACTTTTCATAAATTATAAATAAATTTTCTTTTTATCACATCATATTCAATACCATATGGATACTCATTCAAAATGTTTCAGGATTAACACTAAAAAACTTTCACAGTAACTCTCTCAGTCAGACTCAGTCCCCATTTAGTCAACCACAAATTTCGACCCTATGGGATTTTATAAAATTGATAACAAATATGAATATTTAGATCCATATATATAAGAAATGTGTTGACTCTAGAAAAACATCAATTCTACAAAATCTATAAAGGGAACTGATTTGATCTTCATCCAACACATGCATTTCAATACCTATTTCCATTATTCGGTATCTTATAAAATCCTTCATTCTCATATTTTCCATTTGTCTATGAAGTCGAGTTACCATGGAACATAGAACATGTCGCACCCATATAGGCAAGTCATCTATTCTCAACTATATAAGTGTAGCCTAAACTGGTCAATGAATCCAACACATGTCATTCATCATTTTAGATAAGCACATCACATGTCCCTTATCCAGATATATATATAGATGCAGCCGAACACTACCAATACCTATCTGAATCTAGGGTAATGATGTCACACTCATCATACAAGAGTAAAATATCATGTTGGTTAAGTTCAAACCGATGACATGATAAAAAATACTCCCAACCACCCTCTTATAAGCTATGTCAATATGCAGACTTAGGTAATTAGGGTATCAATGTATAAATGTTCTCATGATAGTTCTATCTCCAACCTCATATAATGGGGAATCAAATATGATTGATGAACCCCTAGTATACCAAATTCATCTGTATTACATTTCATGTGGTATACTTAGTAGGTCATCCAGCACACACAAAGAATAATAATATTTTTTTGTTTTTCATGAGCATATTTAGTATATCTACACAATATTCCAACTCATTCTAACAATAATTTATTTTTCAAAACCTATAATACGTCATGATTAAAATGTGTTGGGGAAAATCTCAAATTCATGCTTTTAGAGTTCAATTATCCTTTTACTTAATGAAATGTATATCTGTATAAGTATTTATTTAGTACATTTGAAATAATGATAAAATAGAGGTTAAATTATAGTATGAAACATTATGATATTCTTAATCTCTTTAATAATATTGAACAAAACTAAAAAAGAACCAATTTAGAATATAATATTTTATTAACTACCAAATCAACCTTTTTTATCTATACATTATGGATTTAGTTAAAAAATTACATGATATATAATTCATGTCATGTCTTTATGTGATCATATGATAAAAACCCCCCAACTAAACTATTTAGTGAGAAACATATATGAAGTAATCCAATTTGAATATTGGTGCTATTTTTGAATGAAATTCATAACTATTAAAATTTTGAACATATTCAACTTTCTTAACTTCTAAATATTAAATGTCATGAATTTAACATATGTTGTCAACTTCGAATTCATAATAAGTACAACATAATCGTACTTGTGATCCTATTTAATTGATTTTTTTTAAATAATGTAACTACATATATTATTGTTTACAAATACATCTTTACTCTCTTAGTATATCAAGTAAAATTTAATTTAAACTTATATCCGTGTAATTTATTTTTTAACGTTGAACTTATTTAATTCAATACATTCATTTTCTATCCTATTAAACATTAAATATTTTTCAGAATATATTGATATGGTACACAAATCCTTCTATGTCAGGAAATATCATTTATTTTTTTAGTAATAATATTTAACAAATAAAGAATTTTTTCAATATCATATATGACATTTTATGTCTTTAGAAAAAATTCATCTGAAAATTAAAAATTAATAAAATATAACAATGATGGGGGTAGGAAAACATTACCATATATTTTAAAAAATATTTCGAAAAACTATTCATCCTAGATAAAACATTTTTATCCATATATTTTTCTCAAAAAGTATTATAGAAAATTGTGAATCATACACTATGTATATTCAATTAAACCATTCATTATTTTTCAAAATAAAACTTTATAATTTAACAACATATCTTTTCACATAAGGGAAATGAGAATAAGATAAACATATTTTACTTAAATTCATTTGATATTAATAAAATAAGTTACATTAAAATCCTTGATCTAGTAACTATTTTCTTCATCAGAATAATATAAACAATGATATCAATGAATTATTCCTTTAGTTTTGAACTCATTTATATTTAAAAAACATTATAAAATATAAGTTCAGCATCACAAAACATTTAAAATGAAGAATTAATATCAATAAAATTTGTACCCGACATGGAAATTCCATAGAGTTTATCAAATTCCATTTGGTATATTTATAATATTCCAATTATATTGAATTATTATTATTCCTTCTTGAAAATTCTAGGTCTCCCGATAAATCATGTTATATAATTCAACAAACCAACACTAGGTGTATCAAAACAACTCATCTAATTTTATTAAACCAAGTTTTTTTTGAAGATATCCAATAGAGAATAATTATAAAATACACATCTTATGAAATATTAAACTTAACCAGATGTATCCTTGTCACTAATACAATAAAACATTTTATCAAGAACATGGAAAAAACTTCAATATTGATCATTCATTTTTCTTCTTTTCATTTTTATATTTCAATTATCTTGTATATTTTCAATACTTGTAACATATAAAATTTTTATAACATACCAAAAACAAATAATTTAATTAAATTCATTACTAAAGTTGATTCTCTATGTGTCTTCATATAACCCTTTAGCTAAGCTAGACAATTTCTTCCCCAATTTCAAACATTACCATAATGAAAACAATATTCTTCATTTTCATTCGTGGCATGAAATTAATTATATACTTTCCATGATATATTTTCTTCCCTTTTTTTCTAGTACATTTGCCCATATTTTTTTGTACCTTCATCATCATATTAGAACTTCTACCACCCATTTATTTTTCCAAAATCCTAAATATAGTGAGGAGATTGGGTAAATATTTACATAGTTCACTCAAATTATAATAAAAAAATTATTATAACCTTTCCGGAAATTATTATAAAATTAAATATGTGGGCAAATCAAGCATCAGAGGTGAACCTAGCCTTTGTATATCACTAACGTGTCTAATAATATTGAGGACATGAGTGGATACTAAACTTGATTTTGTCATCATGAAGTGAAAAGGGAATTAATCACTTTATACCAGTCATTCATTACATTCCCCTGATAGAGTTTTCTTTGGTTATCTATCATTTTAAAGGAATTAAGATTCTCATGTTTCTTTTTCAATTTTGAGTCAATTTTAGTAAATATAATTGTAGATACTTCTGTTAATTCTTTTGATGTTAATTTTATTTATACAAATTATTTTTTTGAATATTCTCTGTAGTTTGTTTATTAGGAAGAGGTTATATAGAAATATCATTATTATTTGAGAAAAATCCTAAATTTTGATACCAATCAAGGATGTATCTACCATTAAGTTTTTGTTTTTCAAGGATTGGTATTCAAGTAAATATTGATGATGATTCAATTTATTATCAACAAAATCTTTTATCAAATTAGCATAAACTTTTATAACAAATTAGTAAAATATCATATCAAATGGGATCCCACTAAAATGGTGATCACCTTAAAAATCCATTGTATTTAATAGTAGGACCAGATCCATATTTCACTACGAAATGAGTTTTACTTGGATTTTCTCTCATTGAATAGTTATTTAGGTAATGATTCATCCATATCATATCATATATGACTCATGGATAGTAAAAATAGAATCCTTTATCTAATCCATCATATTGATAAACTCAACTTTATTCCTCTGGTAACCTAATCCTATTAGGTTCTCCTTACTAGTGTAACCCAAAATAAGTACCATGAATAATCTAACAAAGGAAAATCCAAGGACACCCATTTTTTGGCATGAAATACCCAAGCATTTTTCAATGAGACTCATACTTCCAATATTAAAAACAGATAATTTAGTGTCACCTAGCATTGGCATGACCTACCAGGTTGTATAATCAGGTTCTTGACATGTTTCACTTTTGAATGAATCTCACACATAGTAATTGAGGGGGGGGGGGTTAATATCACCATCTTATATCATGTTATTATCATCTTTTTTGCATTATTATGTTAATTTAGTTTGTAATATTATTTCCTTGAAAAAATTAGTATGTTTAAACTATATTGATGTGTATCACTTTACACTACCCACCAGTTTGTGTTAATCACCCAAAAATATAAGTAATACATGTTCATTTGTATCCTCACGTGTCATATAAATGTGTTAAATGAACAATTAATGTGAAGGTTTAGAATTATATTATATTAATAATCTCTACAAGAGTAATTCCAAAGTTATTGAGAAAAAACCTCATTCACCTTCTATATATGGAATTTACCTCTAGGTAAGTAGGTATTCTAACCCTATGTCCATCTACCTGAGGACACAATATTCAAGAGAGAATATAATTCATCATAATTCTAATAACCTAATGTATACAAACTATATTCAATGAATAAATTCATGATAATGTCTTCAATTACAAAAAGAGTTCAAGGTAGTTAAAAACTATATTCATTAACATTACCTAGAATGTGATGAAATTCTATATCTAATAAGCGGTTTCTCATTTTAAACTAAAGCATAAAAAATGATCACATTTCTTAAAAAAATTTCTAAACAGGAATATATAAGGATATAACCATTATATAAATAAAAATTTCAAATATTTAAACATGAGATATAAATTTATGTACAATTCATAAATAAATGATATTTTTAAACCCTTTTATAATTTTCATCCTTAACATTGGGGACAAACTATAATTTTTAATATAATCTTTTTATAATAATTTCAAAATTTTGAATTTAAACACTTTATATTAATTTCAATATTAACTCTTTAATATTTATCATTATATGGCCTCTCAATTTTAAATATATTATACTATATGAATTATAAACAATTTATAATCATATTTTGGTTTTTTAAACATTTTACATAATATAAATATCACATATTTAATTAACATTTAAAACATCATCATATCAATCCAAAAAAAATTAATGTTTGTGTTCTAGAACAAAAAATTTGAACTTTTAATACATGGATATTATTATATTTGAATATTAATAAAATATATTATTATATATAGTTTTTTTACATGCCTTTGATATACTAATATCCTAGGATATTTATCACCTTGATAAGGTCATAACAGGTACCCACTATGGTGAAAACCTTAAAATGTCATGCTGATACTCTTAATTATAGTTCTATAATCGGATAACATACTACAATAGGGATCATAGGATATATACTGTTAGGTGAGAGTTCTCATATCCTGGTGAGATGTCTTATAATAAAGTTCACACTTGGTAATCTCCAGGATGGGAGATTATGAGAAAAGTCCTTCCAATATGAATTATTCATCTTTATGTATCACCAGATATTTTTACATGCATGCTTATATAACGGTCCTTATAATTTAAGATTATCATTAATTCATGTTATAAATCACTCACATAGATATAATTCATAGACCATGAATATAATAGTGACCGGTGATGTTGGATATGTAGGGTGCATCATGAGTGATATTTTATCAATGAATATGTCAAGAAATGATTTTTACCTTAAATCCTTATAGAAATTTATATTTTGGCCACTTGATTTACCTGGAACCATATCATTAATTTTCATAGCACTAGTGTAATGAAGTGTTTATTTTAAATTGTCAAATAAGATAGATCATTCATATAGGTCGATGACAAGGGTGTTAATCCTTCTTGATGATAGATGGTGAAATATTTATTATATAACACAATGATCATTCATATGTGGTTTTTAACATTGTGACATTTAGTTATTTCACTTGGGTACCATGACCCATTTCTAGAATGTAATCTTGAACATTTGGCATGCCTGTCTAATGCCAATGAGAAACAATACTAGAGGGTCACACACTAATTTTTATTGATTGGTATTTATTAAATTCTATATTAATTTAAATAATTGAAAAAATATTGTTTTGAAGAATGATGAATAATTTTATTCAATATTTATTTTTCTCACAAATTAAATATATATGCATTCCAAATATTGGGAATTAAACATAGTTTTTTAATTTTTTTTAATAATTATTCATGTATTAAATTAACTTGGAGAGGTATGGGCATAAAAATATCATATCTGGTGATAAATATTAATTTACAAGCCTATAAAATAATATTTATCATCATGTTTGTTAGCACAAGCCATAAGAATAATTATATTATCATTATTATATTCCATAGGGTTTGATAAATATGATTATGTAATTTAAAGGTCATTGTGCTATTAAATAATATTCTAAACTGAACCCTAACTCCATCAATAGATGGTTTTATATATTTTGTAGGTTTAATAAAAAATAAAAAATTAAGAATTGTTTTACACTATAGACTTCTCTGTCAAATTTTTTCATCTCCCCTCCTCTCAAGAAAAATTACTCCCTCAATATATAAGGGACATGAGAAAACAAAATGAAATCATGATGATTTATCAATCATGATATCACCCAATGTTCCATCAGTTATTGTTCAGTGATCAAAGGAGTATGTATTGATCACCGCGAGATGAATTCTACACATAGATCCCATGAGAAAAATAATGGTATTTCAAAATGGGTTTTACATTATCGACATCCTAAATGAAGAAAGTTCCTCAGAGTTGGTATTTTTTTGGATCTAATATAAATTAATTTTAATTTTAACATGCAAAGATCTTATACTGTTTTTAGGTTCTCTTTTTCAATATTCTATACAAGTTTTTATTTAATCATCAAATTTACATCATGCATAGTTTTTGAGTGATCCATCATATAGAAAAATACTCTTTAGTTATTAAACCCACCATAGTGCTTCAACTATTCCTGGAACCTTCAAGTGGGTAACATTTGAAATTTATAATTATTTATGTCATTGTAGATCGATTATTCACAATAGTGATTAGACTTTCATTTCAAAAATTGTTTTATCATTAATTATATTTAATTTATCATTCCTTTAAAATATTATTCATAATTGTTTAGTGTTTTGTTTTATTCAAGTAAAAAATTAACAGTAATATAATTATTGAAGATTCCATTGGGAAGAGCCAAATATTTTGATCAGTAAGACTGGGTTACACATAGTGTATCTAATGTAAATGTTTTGTACCCAAGGTAATTCGATATGGGAATTTTTTGTGATAGATGGAATGATTATAAATAACTACACATAGTGATTTTAATTTCCACTATGTGTAGACTGGAAAATACTAGAACATAGCTTGTCGAAATACATGTTGTGTAGCTAGCGCACATGTCATGTAGTATGCATGGTCTAGTGGAGAAATGTAGAGTAATTGTGAGATAATATACATGGTAAAAATAATTTAAGAATTATAGGGTAGAGAATGAATGGAAAATGTCACATTTAGCTGACATAAATGGTTTATAGTGAATTAATGTTGACATCTGAATTACATGCCAAGCCATTCAGTGAGTCAAGAGGAAACATGACTGCAAAACAAACAATGTGTATCTAGAGTACACATTGTGTGGGATCACGATTGAGGAGAATTCTATGTCCTTATTCCGATTGTGCGAACAAAAAAATGAATGTTACACAGAATGAAAAATTCTTGTACATGTTTTGTAGTCTAGCAGAGGTACCCACTGAATGTCTATGTGTTTATCTTAGGTATACGACATTCAAGGTACACATTTTGTAACTCAAAAGTACATTCTATGTAGTCTCTATATAATATATTGGATTGATTCACATTAAATTACTAATTTCACCATTAAAACCCTATCATATTGATAGGAACATTATGTTTTTGATTGTTTAATAAAGGTTATAACGAACTAAAATGCACGATTAATTTATAATAATTATTTTTAGTTATTGGTGATAGCATTTATTTTCCATGAATTTATTTATGATGGGGGTATCCAAGATAATTCGGATTGTTATTAAGGAAATAGATAATTAATTAATTAATACATGCATTTTTATCTTAATAATAACAAATTAATAAAAACACATGTTAACAATCATACTTTTGTGTAATTGTTGCATGTGTATGGCCAATCATGAGCTTGAACAATACCTATTTATGTGTTAAAATTTTCTTTCATAATTTTGTATATGGTTTTTCCATTATTTACTATTATATTAAATATAATGGTCTATGAGTCATCCCTCCATCCTTTATTATGTAAGACCTGCATTTCTAAGATGTTTTTTTCAATTCCCCATAACCAATACATAGTTTCCCCTCACATTCATGTGATTTATAAATATATATATTAAATGGAGTATCTCAAGTTGTATGGTGGGAGTTAATTATGTTACCAAGATGATACCAACCTCATTAATACATTGTTGGACAAATGGGATGTTACAACTCATGCCAAGACTGGAGATCGCATCACGATTCAGTACTTTATTTCACCCTTACATCACTATTTCAAACTAGTTTTGAATTTAAAATTACAAATATTACCTTATTTTGAACATCCCAATTGATTCAATTGTTATATTATTATCTCTTTTGAAAAGGAAAATTATTCTTGTTTTGGTGAATTTCTTGTAGGAGGAGGTGATTTGGAGGGCCAGAGATGACTGAGAAGGAAAACGGGCCAAACTTCATGGAATCCCAAGGACATTTTTCCATTTTTTATATATTTAGAAAACTTCATTCCTCAAAATGAAATGAAAATTTGTGTTATTCTTCACAACATCATGGGATACCACTCATCTCAAGAAACAGAAGGCCAATTCATCTATTAAAGGGGCCATCCGAACCAATTTTTCTAGGGGATATAATGTACACGATGTCAATGATTTTGTTTTGTATTTCGATCATATCTCATGTTGTAATACTCAATTCACCACCAAATTTTAAATGGAGATATTCATGATGATGGTCTACAATTTTTGTCTTTTTTCAATGTCGGGAAAATGCCATTTACCATTCCCAAACCATTACACAATTGGTGTCTCTAAATTTTGGTGCCCAAACCCACATCACATTTTCATTATAAATAAGAACATTGGAACCCCATTTTCAAGTTTAATCAAGGAGGGAAGTGATGAAATATTTAACTTACATAGGTTTCCTCTCATCAACATAGATGATCTTTAACATCCTATACTCATAGGGAGATCTCTTGAAGAAAGGATCCCATCATCGTAGCCTTCCTCTCCTTCTCAAGTTATAATATTTTTCTTTGCGTAATAAGATTCTTAGTTCCTATTTAATTTCATCTATTTTACTCTATCATTTCACAAATAATCTTTATTAATCTTCCTAGTTGGGTTGGAATCAATGAGTAGAACCTATATTGGGTTAAAACTTTTCTAAATCATTCCAAATGCAATTCATTTCTACGATGACTACACCACCCATGGAAGTGTAGTTTTCTTAGTAATCAATCGACCTCTTACATTATTCATTTTTTTTTTAAAAAAATCAATCTACTATAATTAAAAAAATATGATCCATTAATTTTTATTTAAAATTTTATTAATCTATTAATGAAATTGGACAATTGATACAAAAACACGTGAGCTCTAGATTTGAGTAAATTGTGAGAGACAAAACATAAGCGGTAAAACCAAATCACACATGGTTAATTTGTAGAGTAAAAATATAATACCTAAAATCAATTTATCCTTACTTTTATAATGTATTTATACCCAAATTTAACACTGACCATATGTTTTTTATAGAAATAAATTCAATGAACGGTGTTACGATGGCATGTTCTCAAGCTGACCCGGGGTATAACTGTTTAAATTTATTTGATAATGTTAATTACCATAGTGTAAAAAGATTAAAAAAATAGTGGATCAAAATTATGTTGATGTTAATTAAAATTATAATGATCAATAAGTATGTGAATATGTTAAGTTATATCGATTATTATTTTTAAAATATTTTCTAAAAAATTATTTTCTTGTTGGGTTTTATTAATCAATTTTTTTTTGAAAAACAAATATAAATTAATAAAATATTTTTAAAATATACATATTCTATATTTATAAATATACTCCCCATACTTTTAAGTAGTTTGTTTCTTCCTATTTACTTTATTTTCAAAATAACTTTAGAATTTTTTAAATTACTTCCTCCTTTGAGAGATGACCTTTGTCAACAACTTTACTGCACCTAAGTTGTAATGACCCAGAAAATTCCATGTAAAGTTTTTAATTATTTTCAATTACTATGAGTTTGTAAAAATTGAGGTCTTGTGATTATGATTCCTGGTGTTCCCAGAATGAATTTTTGAACCCTTTTAAGGTACGCTCAGTAAACGCATCGGTGGAATTTTTTATCTTTTGATATGGTGCTTAGAATTGAAATCTGATGCACCGCTGAATCTGTAGCGCCGAGATTCGCTTAAGAGAAGAATCACTTCGACTGCAATTGGTAGGGAGAAAATATAGTTTTTGGAATTTTGAAGAATAAAAAAATAACATGTAATTTTTAGTTTATATTATTTTTCTCCAACGGATGAGCGGCGATGGCAGGATCGGTGACTTATTAAGCCATGTAATGGATTGAATCATCAACTGCATAACTCCATCATTATGAATTTAAAGATATTAGTTACTTTATTCAATGAACCACGTTAATTATTCATTGAATTACTCATCTTTCCCCCAACTATATAGAAGGATCTTAGGTTGGTGTTTTGGAATGGATTCTTTAATCGAGGAAACTCTGGTGGAGTTATATGGAAACATCCACCAATGGAGGATGAAATCTCGGGCGTCATCGATCAGGGATTGATAAACGCCGATTACTCCATCCAACGTGGATGCACCTCCAACCATAATCATGACACCTATTATGAATTTTAAGGTAGGGAGTTTATGTTTTTTTTTGTATTAACTTTATTGAGATAAGTTTATATAATCTTTAATATTAGATAAATATTCTCTTTCTTGATCACATGTTCACGTGGAGGGCATGGGCTGAACGATTAAGGCCCAGACACTCCGTCATTTCAATCATGTTGTATTCTTCGGTGTCATATTTCCTCAATTTTGATGTCAATGCAAGATGAAGGGTTTTGTTGTGATGACGGTAGTCTGGTAGACTCATAGGCGTAGATGGCACCAATAATTGAAAACTAAAGCACATCCAGTGGTCTGTTGAAAGAACTGCCAGCGCGCTATGCCGACAGCGGCCAGCGTTGGTCGGTGGAGGCCTACGGAAACCTCCCTCAGGTGGTGGAAGGAGGTGCACCATCGCATGACATGGTGGGCAGAGGCGGCCAGCCCGATGTGGCCATGTGGAGAAGGGTGGCGCCCGCATGCGCCGCCGGCAGCAGTAGGGGGCGGTGCGGTCCCGCGCCGTGTCGCGTCAGCTAGAGATCTGTTGGCCCCCTAAACTGACTGTTGCACAATGTGGGGTAGTTCCCCACCAGCTGGATGTAATGGCCTAACATCCATGGGGCCAGCTAGAGATAGTGTTCCACCTTTATGTGGACTACTCCTGATGGGGGCCGGTCAAACGTGGCACACCAACCCACTGGGCTAGACCCACCCAGTGGGCTAGGTCGGACTTGCCCAGTGGGCTTCCGTGGGTGGGACGAGCCCCACCCAGCGGGCCGAGCCAAACGTGGTCTGGGCCCATGAACCAGCCTGGCCACACTGACTGGCCAGACCCAGTGAACTGGTCCTCCCTTAATGGGCACGACTCAGGTGGGTTTGGGTAGAGCTCAGGACTCATTGCGTTGGACTAGCCTGACCAAGTCGGACTGGGCCTAGACCCAATCAGCACCTAAATAAAGAAACATCCATAATTAAAAAAACATGTTTCTTTTTTGAATGAAATCAGTGGAGTTTTGAATACTTATTTTCAAGCGGTCCCTTTGTAAAATTCTGTTTGGATCACCGAGCCGAGCCAAACCGATGTGCGACCACCCTCTTTTCACAGAAAGGGGTGTAACTAACAGATCGAGCATCTGATCGACGTACCGTATAAGGAGTAAGGACCCTTGTGACATGAATGTACTTTTGAGATATATTAAGGGTGTTTTGATGGATTTCTACATGCGACCTATGTTGGATCAAACTTGAATCCATCCGGGCCCTTTTTACCAAAGTTCTCATTTCTCACAGACCAGGGGTACGATCGACACGTCGTCTGTCATGTTGAGATCCCTATGGCATGGGTGAACCATGGGTATTCTTTTTTTAAGACATTTTACTATTTAAAAAATATCCAATGGCTTGAGTTTCAAATTCTTCTGGATAACAATTGAGATTTGTGCATGAATCCTATGGCTGGTTGTGAAATGAAGAACAAGAGTAAAAAATATAGGTCAACATTATAAACTCTTAAGTAGGATGATCTAGTTCTATGACTAATCATCCCTTATTTTGTACCAGTGAACAATACGGGTCATCACCAATGGCTAATATGGGTCAACTCTAACAACCAATACTGGTCAACACCAGCGACCAATACAGTTCAGCACCAACTACCAACACGGGTCAGCATCTACCGACCAATATGGCTCAACATACAATGACCAATACATGATAGGAGTAGAGTTACTATGGATAGGATTACCTATATTTATGACTAGTCATACCTATATGAGAAACCTTGAAGTTTTATCATTAGGGTGACCTGTCTCTTTCTCTTTGTGCATCATTATTTAGATCATCCTTTTGATATTACATTTGTGCTCTTTCTTGTGATGTTTTCTTTGAGGATTGTTGAGAGACATTCTAGGGTCTCGAGGTCCCCTACTGAGTTGTTATCCTCACACATGCACGGGCTCCACCTACATGTGTGTGTATGTTGTAGACTACTAACGCACTGAGGTAGACTTTGGATGTTCGGGATTTGGTAGATCTTGGTGCGATGGGAATAGTTGAGATCCTCTTCTTTGACTTCAGTCTTATATCTACTACCCTATAGTTAGAGATATAGGGACGACGTGACAGCTGTTAACATACTTTTTATTTTCTAGGGCTTGTATTTCAGCCCATTGATTTCAATTTACATATTTACTTGTGGTTAATAATTACTTTTGTGGTTATACCATACATTTTTCTGTAGTTTACTTCAGTTTCCCTTTTTGAGTGTGTTCAGGTCTCTAAGGTAATGCATTACCTATTCAAAAAAATCCTCTAGGTGCTAGTAACCAACCCCTGGCCTATAGAAGGAAGGTTTGGGGTAGTCATGTCTAGGCCCTAAGGGATAGGTCATGACAACGTGGTATCAAAGGACAGTCGGTTCTACCAGAATAACTCAGAGTATAATTTGAATGTGGCCATGGTGTAAAGTATCCTGAGTTTGGTTTTCAGTACAGGGTGTCTACTGTTGGTGTGGCAGCCGACATATCTATAAACTAGGACCCTAAATTCTGTATTACAACATGGTATATGAAAACACCATTTTCTATTGTTTTTAAAATATTTCCTTCTCTTTATGGAGTAAGATCACCAAGTATAACATATTGACAATGAAGAATTTGTTTCTTATAGGATGCATCCTTGAAGATATCCAACCATGATTCTGGTTAGATATTATGATAGTGGCCCACCAAACGGTTAGGCATCGGTATAGGGACAACTCGTAGTGATGGAACATTCTGGGTGGTGTACCAGCAGCACCACCACCCGTTGAGTAGTAGATGATACAAGTGGATCATTCATGCTAGCTGAGCACGTTTCATGAGTTCCATAGACAGAGATATCTGAGTCTTGGTGGCTAGATGGAACCCTAGGCAGAAGAGGACTAGCTTGAGGCGGTTTTGTTGGTTGTTCTCATAGTATAGACACCCAACGAGCAGATATAGATCACGTCTCCTAGCCTTCTTTAAGGCTCTATAGGATGATGGTGGAGTTAGACTCTATAGGTTAATAAGGACATGTCCCTCGCCAGGATGGACTTTGAGAACCATTTCAGGGCAGAGTTCATGCCAGCGACATAATGCTCTGTGCGTATTCATGAGCTGCAACATCTGTAGTAGGGAGGCCAGACTGTTGATCAGTACTGGAAGAGATTTACCAACCTCTCCCAATATTCCACTCACATCATACAAGACCCTTACATTAGGGATCATACCTTTGGGAAATGGCTTACGTGAGAGATCAGAGATATGACAGTTTCTCTTAGTATCTTGATTCATGATAGGGTGTCAGAGTGAGATTTTATGAAGGATAGATTCCTTTCTGAGTAGTCACTGACAGTGAGAGCCCCTACCAAATGATATGTAGTAGAGTTATTATCAGCTGGATCTAGATAGATGATGCAGAATCCCAAGCATGCTAGACCATCCGGATGGTGACCCAAAGACACAGGGTCATAGGTGCGAGGCTCGATAGGCTGGGGGAGCCAAGAGCGAGGCATGATCTATTTTAATTATGGGGGACAAGGTCACTGAGCTCATGACTGTCCAAATCCTCATGTGGATGATCGACAAAAGGTGGAGGGGCCACTGATGTAGAAGTAGTGGAAGCATCATGAGTGTCATCCAAGCGGCTAACGAGGCAGGGGAGCAGGACTTGTAACAATTTGTGGTCAGGTTCACTAGGCACTATAACCACCACCCCAAGGTGGTCCACCATGAGCTCAGGAAGCATGTGGTTGGGACAGACCCATCTACAGTCTGTAGAGGCTCACGATCCAGAAATCCCTGAGATAATACGAGGTATGCTCTGTATCCTCTCTACTTTAGCAACAGTGCTTTCCGACACACGTGCTAGCACTTCATTCATTTTCGTGGACTACGTTCAGGACTATAAGATTCTGACAGAGATTTTAGCTCAACCATTATGTTTGGATACTACTATGGGGAGAGATTCAGTGGTCACTCACTGGTGATGTCAGTGTGATCTTAATCTCAGAGGAGATAGATTTAGATGTGATCTTCTAGTAGCAACATTGAATCCCTATGACTTCATTCTAGTTATGGACTGTCTATCAGCAGTTCACACATACATTGACTACTATAGACATAAATTACGATGTATGCACCAAGATAGGGGCCATCTTACCTTTGTTGGTGAGAAGGAAAATAGAGCCGCACAAGATAGACTTGCGCTCAGGATAGTGCAACATATTAGAAATCAGCTAGCTTGAATGACCTTCGACACGGTGGTTGATACAAGTCCACAGTTTCCAGCAGTGGTGGACGAGTATGAGGATTTAATTCTAGAAGATTTTCTAGGACTACGTATTCAAAGAGAAGTAGACTTCCACATTGACATGTACCCAGTAACAACATCAATATCTTCACCTGAATATCAGATGGCCCCTGTAGATCTTCGAGAGATGAGGGTACAGTTGGAGGACTTACAAAGTAAGGGATTCATAATTCCCAGTGTTTCATCATGGGAATCTCTGGTGTTGCTTTCCAAGAATGAATATGGATACTTGAGGGTATTCGTGGACTTTAAGACCCTAAACAAGTTGACTGGGAAGAAAAAGTATCCTCTTCTAAGGATTGATGATCTGTTTTTTCAATTAAAAAGAGTGAAGTGGTTCTCGAAGATAGACCTCAAATATTGTTGTCATATGCTCAGGGTACAGGACGTGGACGTACCAATGACACCCTTAAGATGTCGGTATGGCCATTACGAGTTCATGTTGATGCCTTTCAAAGTGACCAACACCCTATAATTGTTCATGTGGCTCACGAACAGGATCTTTCAGCCATGCCTCTATCGTTTTTTGGTGTTCTTCATCGATGAAATCTTGGTATAATCAACGTCCGAGGAAGGGCACATTGTACACTTGAGGATAGTTCTAGACACACTCTATGAGCACTAGTTATATGAGAATATCTCGAAGTGTGAGATCTAGATACGGAAGGTCCACTTCTTGGGACACATCATCTCAAAGCCTATATTTTCAATAGACCCGATGAAGATTGAGGCAATACATTCTTAGGAGCCACCCAGGAGTGTTACGGAGGTGTGGAGATTCCTTGGATTAGAAAGCATCTATCGGAGGTTCGTACCTGATTTATCCAAAGTAGAAGGACCTATGACTACCTTGAAGAAGGATGTGAAACATTTCTTATGGTTAGAGATATGCCAGTAGTGATTTCAACTACTGATGAAAATCCCGAACAATGATACCATCCTAAGGCTTCTAGTGGAGGGAACTGAGTACGTGGTGTACAATGATGTAGAAGAGATTGGACTCAGTTGCATCCGGATGTAGGATGATGCAGTGACTGTATGTGGCTCATGACATCTCCGGCCTCATCAGAAGAATTATGCAACTCATGACTTGGAGTTCGCTATAGTAGTCTTCGCACTGAAGATTTGGCGACACTACTTGATGGGTGAGTGGTTCATTGTTTACCCAAACCATAAGAGTCTAAAGTGTATATTCACACAGAAAGATCTAAATCCAAGACATTGACATTAACAATAGTTCCTCTAGGACTATGACATTGAGATAGTCTAAACTCTTGGGAAGGGGAACATAGTGGCATATACACATTGCTTGATATTGAGTTTTAAGCTACTAAATGAGGTTTCTGATCAGTTAGCCTCGCTTCATATATCCTATGTGGATAGAGATGAGACAATCTAACTTCAGTTGAGGGTAGTTGGCCCTACACTCCTTCATCGAGCAAGGGAGGCGCAACTCGCATATATCTGCTGTGAGACTACACATGCTCAGATATGCTAAGGCCATTCACCTGAAGGATATTATCAAATTGGGGAACACGCTATACTTTTTAGAGTACGTACAGTCGTACCAGTGGCACTATGAGAGGATATACTAAGGGAGTTCCATACATACCTCTTGGTAGTACATCCAGGCATGATGAAGCTATATTAGGACCTCTGGTGTACGTACTGGTAGCCATAGATGAAGAAATTTTTGGCAGAGTTTGTTTCTAGATGCCTCACTTTCCAGAATGTGAAGGTTGAGCACCACGTACCAGCCTGAATGACCCAACCCCACGATATACCAGAGTGTAAGTGGAAAGGGATATCAATGGACTTCATGACAGGGTTACCATGTATGTCCAGAGGGCAGGATACCATATGGGTGATCACTGGCAGACTCACCAAGTCGTCCCACATCCGTTCTATTCAAGAAAAGGGTTTTATAGAGTGCTTGGGACATCTCTACGTTCAAGAGATCATGTGACTTCATAGGGAGCCTTCGACAGCAGTCTTAGACTGCGATTAATACTTCACATCCCGATTGTGGAAAGGATTGCAGGTGTCTTTCAGGACTCAATTCTATTGAGCATAGCTTTTCACCCCCAGAAATATGGTCAGACTAAGCAGACCATCCAAACCATGGAAGACATGATTTGGGCTTGTGTCCTATATTTTGGTCACAATTAGGAGAACCACCTTCCCTTTGGGGAGTTCACATACAACAATATCTATCACTCCACAATTGGTATGGCCCATTTTGAGGCTTTGTACACACGACCGTGTAGATCGACCTTGGGCTAGATGGATCCAGGAGAGCCTGCACTCATGGGCCCATAGATGGTACATGATACCACTGATAAGGTGCAGGTCATCCGAGAGAAGATGAAGACTTCTCTCAACTGATAGAAGTCATAGGATGATAGGTGATAACAACCACTGGAGTTCTAGAAGGGGGACCACGTTTTCATGTGAGTATCCCTTCAACGGTGACTATGAATATTTGGCCGAGGTGGAAAACTCTCACCAAGGTTTATCAGACAATTACTGATACTTCAGAGTATTGACATGGTGGTGAACTGCTTGGAACTACCACCGCATTTGGAGAGGGTGAACGACATCTTCCCAGTTTCCCAGATGAGGAGATACGTGCATGACCCATCTCACATCATTGACTATGGAGAGCAGAAGATTGATGATGGGGCAACTATTGCGGACTACCTGGTGGCGATAGAGGATCGCTATGAGCGGATACTTCATGGGTGTTCGATACCATTGGTCTGCATTCTGTGGCAGCACCATAATATATAGAAGATCACATGGGAGCGAGAGGCTCCTATGTGTGCCCAATACCTTTCTTTGTTTGTGTATCCTTGTTTGGATTTATGGAATGTAAAACCACAATGTGGGGAGAATGTAAAGACCCAAAAAAATCCATGTAATGTTTTTAAATTATTTGGGATTATTAAGAGTCAGAAAAAATTGATGGTGCATGACTAAGAGGCCCAGTGTACACAGAATAAATTTAGGAACTTTTTTAGGTTCATTCTGTAAATGAGAGAATGACATTTTCTATCTTATGAACCAATTTTCGGAATTGAAATCCGAGAGCACTGTTGAATCCATAGCACGAGTATTCACTTAACAGAAGCATCACATTGATCGCAATTGGTCGTGAAAAAAATGATAGTTTTTAGAATTTTGAAAGAATAATAAAATAACATGAAATTGTTATTTTATATTCTTTTTCTCAAACGGATTAGTGGCGATGATGGACCGGTTACTTGTTAGGCCATTTATTGGATTGAATCATCATCTTTGTAACTCCACGATTGTGAATTAAAAGAGGTTCATTAATTAATTAAATGAGCCTCATTAATTCATCAACGCATTACTCACCATTCTCCCTCTTATTTAAATGGAGCTTGGGGTGGGGTTTTGGCATAGCTTCCTCAATCGACGAAACTCTTACATAGTTATGTGACTACATGCACTGATAGAGGATGAAAGCTTGGGCGAAAGCGATCTGGGATTGATGAACACTGATGAATCCATCCAACGTGGATGATCCTCTCGCCGTAAACGTGACATGTCCAACGAATATCGAGGTAGGGGGTTTATGTTTGGTTTTGGTTTAACATTATTTAAATTAATTTATTTAATCTTTAATGCAAGATAAATATTATACCACTTGTTATCATGTTCACACGAAGGGAACATGCCAAATGAAAATGGCTCAGACCCTCCGCCTCTTCATTTATATTGTGTTCATCAGAGACGACACTCCCCAATATTGATGATATCGTGATACAAAGGATCACGCTATGACGACAGCAGTCTAGGAGGCACATAGGCGCAGAAAACACCAAGAACGGACAACCAGAGCACATCCAATGGCCTCTAGAAAGAACCGCTGGCATGCAAAGCTGGAGGCGGCTGGTGGTGGCCAGAGGAGGCCAGTGAAAACCGACTGCATGCAGTTGGAAGGCGGCATGTAGTCGTCTCATTGCGGTGGCTAGAGGCAGCTGGACCAAGCTATCCAATTGAAATATGGGTGGTGCTCTAGGCGTTGTTGGTTGTAACAGCCGTCGCCAGTGGGTCATGATAGGAGGGGGTGGCGCAGCCCCGCGCCAAGCCCTATTGGCTAGAGATAGGTCGACCCCCCTGGCCGACCATTGCGCGCAGTGGGGCAGCTCCCCACTAGCTGAATGAAATAGCCCCATGTCTGTAGGATCTTTTGTAGATAGCGGTCTACCTTCTGGAAGACCGATCCGAATGTGGGTCGGACCCACGGCCCAGCGGGCCTGTGCAGGTGGCCGAAGCCCACCTAGAGGGCGGGCCAATAGCTGCATGGGCCCACAAACTATTTGAGCCAACCACAATAGGCCAGACCTAGTGAATAGGGATGACCCTTAACGGGATAGACCCGAGTGGGGTCATGTACACCTCAGGACCCATTGTGTCGTGCCGACCTGACTGAGTCGGACCGAGCCCATACCCAACTGACCCCTAAATAAATAATTTCCCATAAATAAATTACTAAGTGTACATTTGACATGATGTCAATGGAATTGTGTCCCATTTTTGGGAAGTAGTCCCTTTGGCATATTCTGGTGAGCCCGACTAAGCTAGTCTATACTAAAGTGTGATCACCCCCATTTCATGGAATGAGGTGTAACTAAAAGACCGGGCATCTGATATATGAGATGTCTATGGAATTAGGTCCCTTTTGAGAAGCCAGTCCTTTGGAGATATTGTAAGTGAGGTTTGATAAAGTTTGACGTGCGACCTGGGGTGGATCAGACTTTAATCCAACCGGACTGTTTTTACAATAATGCCCATATCTCACAGACCAGGCTTCTGATCGACATGCCATCTATCACGTTGGGACCCCTATGGTGCGGTGGTCCCTTGGGTATTATTTTTATGTGAATTAATACTAGTTTAAATATGACTTATTTCTTGAGGATTAGAGAGTTCCGGTGATCAGACGATCTTCGTGTAGGAATCCAGTGGTTGGTTGTGACATGAAAAAGAATAGTGGCCAATACGGGTCAGCATCAGAAACTCTAGAGGGGGATGATCTAGTTGTATGACTAATCACCCCTACCTATGTACTAGCAACCAATACAGGTTAAAACTAGTGACCAAAATTGTTCATCAACAATGACCAATATGAGTCAGCACCAGCGACCATTATAGGTAAGCACGAGCCTCCAATACGAGTCTACATCTAGCGACCAATATAGTTCTATATATAGTGCCCTGTAAAGGTCAGATGTAGAGTTACTATAGATAGGATGATCCGGATTTATGAATTTTCATCTCTATCCCAATAACCTTGAAGTTATATCATTAGAGTAAGTTGTCCCTATTTTGTTGTGTTTCAGGATTTAGATCATGTTTGTGATATTAAATTTGTGGTATTTCTTGTGATATTTCTTTTTTGGAACACTTAAAGACTTTTGGGGGTCTCGGGGTCCCCTAGTGAGATGTTATACTCACCCCTTCATGGGGTATACCCATACTTGTGTGTCTAGTGCGGTCTACTGACGGTCCGAGGTAGATTTTGGATGTTTGGGACTTATGGGAGCTTGGTGCGATGGGATTGGTCGAGATCCACTTTTGAAACATTAGACATATTGATACTACCCTCCAGGAGGAGCTCCATGGCTGATGCAACAACTGTTTACTTCCATTTCTGTTTTAATGGCTAGTATTCTGGCCCAATGTTTTCAGTTTACAGTGGTATTTGTGGTTGTACTTTACTCTCATGGTTATACCTTACTTTTGTTGGTAGTTTACTTCAGTTCCCCTTTTTGTGTCTCTATAGATCTCAAATTCAATGCCTTCCCTGTTCTTGAAAAGCCTACAGGTTCTATTCATCAACCCCTAGCCTATGGAATGTGGGATTGGGATTGTCACATCTGTGCCCTGTGGGATGGGTCATGACATAGGTTTCCAAAAATCACACTTTAATTGAGAGAGCCCACAATAATGCCTTTCTAATTGGCATCATTTCCAGGGATGAAAATATTTTATTCAACTAATTATATGTATTTTTTTCTTTTATTTGATCCTTCTCTTTTATCCTCATTCTTCCTTCTTCTTTCTCTTTTCTCAATTTTTTATTGTTTTCTCTCTCTCTCTTTCTCCTTCCTCTCTCTTTTCTTCTCTATTAGACCATAAATTTAAACTTATTCTCATTATATTACGGTCTAGTTTTATCAATTTCTATGATTTATGTCATGATATCATCCTAAGTGTCTCTTTGATCTAGACTCCGAGAATGAATGCATTCTTTGGGCTTGAATCAGACAATCCTAGCCTACGATTAGGGTCGAAATTTACCCAACTGGAGAATCCCAACACTCTAAGAACATTGACATTGGAAACACTTCTCGATCGAATAGAAAACAAGAACTACTGGATGAAAATAACAATAACGAACGTAATAGAACCATTCCAGAGTTGGCTACACATGATATTAACTATCAACCAAATTGTATTGCATGCCCAAATCATGAATCAAACTTTGAAATAAAATTTGGATTACTTCACATACTTATAGAATTTCATGGATTATCTGTTGAGGATCCAAATAATCATTTAAATTAATTTAATGTGGTTTTCTCAACCATAAAACCATGAAATTTATCTGAACATCAAATAAAACTAATAGCATTCCCATTCTCACTTGATGGAACTGTAAACGATTGGATTTATTACTTACAACATTAATATGTAACATGTTGGAATAATTTAAAATGACTTCTATTGAAAATATTTTTTTCCTTCATCAAGGAAAAATTCTATTTTTATGGAGACATTGGAAGTCAAGAATGCATGGGGGTTTTTTTATATGTTCTGGGTGTGATTTAAGAAGTTTTGTTCCAGTTATCCACACCCCCAAATCAGTTAGAAACTCCTCATACCATACTATTTTGAAGGAATCACACGTATGGAGAAAATCATGGTGGATTCCACAGTTGGAGGAGAATTGGTCAAAAAGCACCATTCGGTGCACGCGCGTTGATTGAAAAGATGGAAAATACACTAAACAATTTTGTGATCGGGATACACCACATATTAGAGGTAAAAAATAAGGTATGTCCTTCTTCTTTTGAAAATTATTTGATTGATACTATGTTGGACGAATTGACCACTATGGTGATACATATTAATTTGGCACAAAAGACATCCCAACCATCTACATTAACTCCTTGTGGAATTTGTACCGAAATATACCTCGCAACAGTTTGTTCCCCCAAAGAGAAGAGAGAGAGGATTTCACGGTATTATTCCTTGGGAGACCATATCAGTAGAAACAACAACCACATCCTCAGAATAAGTACACTTCCATTGTCCCAATATACATCCAAGGGAGGTAGGATCAATCAGACATGTGGTATAGATCGTGAGACCAACAAAGGGCCCCTTTTCAACAAAATTTCTAGTAGCCTCTACCTTACCAACAAGGTTTTCAACATCCCCAAATGATATTTGATGGCCAATAATCAAAAAATTCAACAACAAGGGAATTATCAACCAAATGTATATTATAACACCGATGATCTTTTCAAACAAATTTTTATTAATCAACAGAATGAGCTGAAGAGTCAAGGTCTGGATTTGAGGGAGTTGAAAACATAAATGAGACTAATTTCCACTGCACTCCATCTGGAGGTAAGTAAGAACCCTAGAAATATTCCATCCCAACCTATTCTAAATTACAAGTGGAATGTTAATTCCATCACATTATGAAGTGGGATGAAAATTAATGATACTTCTACACCCATCATTCCACTAGGATTCCTCTAAACACTAGAGAACCGTCAATCAAGACCAGCTGATGAGAAACCAAAGGAGAAAGAAAAGGTTAAGAAAAATATTGATGTAATTCATCCTAAACCCATTACATTTCCAAACAGAGTAGTACAAATAAAGAAGACGGCTGATGAGGTGATATAAAAAGAGGATTTGTAGATATTTAATAGTGTGGAGATCAACATTCCTATACTTTAATTCATTAAACAAAACCCATGGTATGATAAATTATTAAATGAAATTTTAACCAATTGAAGAAGGATGAAGGGAAAGGAGAGGATCAATCATGGAAGGATTGTTTCATCACTCATTACACTAACTCTAGCCAAGACATCATTGTGGAATGATCTGGGGATATACACCATCCCATGCAACATAGGGGAGATGCACTTTTCTAATGTTATTTGTGACTTAAGAGCTTCCATAAATGTAATTAATCACAATATATATTCTTTTTTAAAATGTTGGTGAGTTGAATTCAACGAGAGTAGTGGTTCAGTTGGATAATAGATTTATAACATATCCAGTGGGAGTCTTTGAGGATGTACTTGTTTTGGTAAGACACATGATATTTCCTACAGATTTCTACATGATTGATAAGGAGGATGATCATCTAAATTCTCATGCTCCCATTATCTTAGGTAGTCCCATCCTCAAAACTAAATAAACAATAATAAATGATCATGAGGGTACACTTTCAATAGATTATGGAGATAAATTTGTGATATATAATGTTATGGACTCCACGAAGTACCCCTCAAAGTATCATTATGCTTTTCTTATCTCACAATTTAAACCATGAAAAAAACCCCCCATGTAATATTATGTTCTTATTATTATGGATATTATTAGTATTGGTTCTTTTTTAATGTCTAAGATCACATTCCAATTGGGTTTTAATGAAAAACCCCTCTATTAGAGTTGATTTTGAAATGCATTCGTATTATGATTTTGATAATTCGCACTCCGAATATGACATGGTTGTGGCATATGATGATGGATTTGAGGATTTATTTTTTTATATTGATTATGTATATTCTAATACAGATGTTCATTGTGCACATATTTCAGTTCCATACATTTAACCATCCATACATCAACCTCCTACATTGGAACTCAATCATTTTCCACAAAATATGAAATACTCATACTTGATAAGTGGTGAGAAATGACCTATTATCAATTCATAAAATCTCAATTATGAACATGATGAATTTTTTATGAATATATTCAGGGAATCCATAATGGAAATCAGGTAGATCTTGAAAGAAATATTTGGTATTGACCCATCCATTTTAATGCATATGATTCTTTGGGAGGATGGGGAGAACTAGTGAGGAACTGAAACAAGAGACTAAATCAATCTTTTTTGGAAGTTGTTAAAAAAGAAATGAAAATTTTCAATATGTAGGTATAGTTTATCCCATTTTAGATTCACATGGGGTAATTCCTATTCCGATTGTGCCAACGTAAAGTGCTGTTACTGTTGTTAAAAATTATAAAGTGGATTTATTTCAAATGAGGGTGAAAAATAGTTTGTGTGTGTGCCTTGATTATAGGAAACTAATCCAATCCACACTTAAAGACCATTTACATTCCCATTTATCGATCAAAATATTGAGAGACAACTGGGAAAACATGATATTTTTTCATGGATGGATATTATAGATATTTTTAGGATCATATTGCTGTAGTGGATCAAAAAAAGACAATATTAACTTTTCCATTCGATACATTTTTTGTTTGAAGGATTCCATTTGGGCTTTGCAATTCCCCAGGAACCTTCCAGAGATGCATGGTGAGTATTTTTTCCGATATTATTGAGACATGTTTGGAGGTATTTATGGTAGATTTTATAATGTAGGGGTCTTCATTTGAGGATTTTATCTCTAGTTTGGGAATGGTTTTGAACTGTTGTATTGAGAATAATCGAGTCTTAATCATTGAAAAGTGCCATATCATGGTATTTGGAATGTAGTGTCAGAACATGGAATAGAGGATGATAGATCTAAGGTAGATATTATTTCATCCATACCCTATCCTTAAAGTCTGTGTGATGTTAGATATTTTCTTCGGAATACAATGTATTATCGGCGCTTCATTGAAGATTTTGACATTATCTTTCTGTTGTAATATATTTAGCTTCGTATATTGATAGTGCTACAGAGTATTATTTATTTCTATACCATGACACTATGGATTCACCTAGAAAATGACAGGTTCCTATGGTGATATTCCAATCTAATCTACCAACAAAGAAGTTGGTATCTACAAAAGAAATTAAATTACAATTATATGTCTTTGAAATAGTAGATAATGACTCATAATTCTTTAATGTACATTTAAATTATTTTTGTGGAATTTAAATGAAATTATTTATTATTAGATTTAAATATAGCATAATGTCATACTTAAAACATAATCTCTCGTCAAATTACAGAATGATAATGAATGATGCTAATTATTTATCCATATAACATGATGGCGCCATATTTTCCAGCTTCTTTAAAGTCATGTTTTGTGTTTCAACTCATTAGAGTTTAATATGTATTACTTTTTCAAACCTAAAAATTTTCAATAAAACAAGTATATATTAACATTGTTTTAAAAAAATTCTAATGTATTTTGGATAAATTTGAAAAGATATGAAATTGTTTAAATCAACCACCATGATCATCTAAATTTCTTTTTTAAGAGAGTTTGGGAAAATAATTTCACAATTTTCGGTTTATTAAACCGAAAATAAAATCACCAACATAAATTTTCACAAGAAATGTATATTTTGATGCATTTTTCATAAAAGTATTAGGGTCTTCCAATCCCACATTAAAACTGTTCAATAAAATAAAATAACAAAATCTTTCTTATCATACTCTAGATGCCTGTTTATGTCCATAGAGTTATATGGTAAGTTTAAAAATAGAATTTTGATAATAAGAATCTTTAAAATTAGTAGGATGTTCAACATACACTTATTCCAAAAAAAAACAATTTAGAAATACCTATTTAACATCCATAAAATAAAATTTTATGTTTATATGAGATGCATATGCTAGTAGGATTCTAATTTCTTCTAACATAGCAATTGGTGAAATGGTATCTTCATAATCTATTACTTCTTATTTATTATAAAATTTTGAAACTAATCTAGATTTTTTTTATAATGAACACACCATGATCATTTATTTTTTCCTAAATTCCCATTTATTTCAAATAATATGATATTCATTGGTTTTATCAACTAATTCTCATGCCTATTTCCTCTTTAAATTGTTATCTTTTCTTGAATTTCTAAAACACAACTCCCATTTGATAAGGATTATTCTGTAGTTCTGGGTTCTAGATAAGATAATAAAAGAATATAATTATATAATATTTCATACATTTATTCTATTAATAGCCCCTTTATCGAAGAATTCAATAACTATTTTTAAAGGATGTTCATTAAGGTTTCTACGATGTCTAGGTAACACACATTCTAGCACACTAGTATCAACCATTTTTGGATTTGGTTCACCAAAAATATGTTCCAAATGATAATCCTATTTTTAGAGGTTCATGTATCATTCCTTCAAGGGATTCACTTAACTCATCATCTTGAGTCATTTTTTGATAAAAATGGTCACTCTCATCAAGTTTCATGTGAGATGGATAATAATAAATCCTGGAACATTTTTTGAAAACTCAATAATCATTTTATGTACTGAAATAACCAAGAAATATTCTATAATCATTTTTGGATCATATTTACCACGAATTTATTTGGTTCTCATGATATAAACATTACATCGAGACACTTAAAAGTATCATATCTTTGGTTTTCTATTATTTAAAAACTCGTAAGGTATTTTATTTAAAATATAACTTATTATAACACTATTATTGACATAAAATACTTTATTTACAGCTTATGTGAAAATAGGAGTTGGCATGTTATATTAACATAACATTGTTATAGAAATTTCATGTATGGTCTTATTCCACTTTTAAACAACCCCATTCCATTATGGTGTCCTAGGAGAAAAAAATGTTTGTTTTATACTATGCTTGGAGAATAATGAATTAAATTCATTATTCACAAATTCTCCCTAATGATCACTTATTAATGAAATGATTTTGGTATCTTTTTCATTTTTCACAAGTTTATTGAAATTAATGAAAAAAGAAGAGGCTTCACTTTTATGTCTCATAAAGTACACCCAAGTAAATCACGATAAATTAATAGTTGATACTAAAAAAGGATTTTTATAGTAAGGAATTATATTATACCAGGTCTAAACATACCCATATGGATAAGTTCTAAAATCATATAAGTGGAAAACTCTTTAAATGGATTAAAATAAGACATTTCTTTCTTTCCCATCTTTCATGCATTACCTAATTTCTTTTTATCTAGTTTAATATTTGGAAAATATGAAATCAAATTTATTTTAAATATATTTCTAAAAGAGTAATATTTACAATGACAAAGTATTCTATAATGAATCGATGATTCATTTACACCATCATTCAAACAATTAATATTTTTTTATGAAATTAATTAAGTCTAAGGTATATTCATTTCCAGTTTTTGGTGCACTAAACATGAGGTATTTTTTATTTATGATTGAGAAGGCATTGTTAGAGAAATAAACAAAATAATTTTCATCAAAAAGTTGTTAAATAATTATTATGACTTTCATTAAATCTTCAATATAGATTGACTTGTTGATGAAGATAGATTATGTATTTCGAACTGATAAAATGTCGAGTATATTCCCTTTTTCATTGTCTCCAAATTTTATATAGCATCCATCAACCTTAGATAATGAGTAAAAGTTGAATAAATATCCACTCATGTGCCTTGAATAGTAACTTTACATTAAACGTTTTCTATTTCTATTTGAGTGCCTATTTACATACATTGAAAAATAAAACAAAAATATTTTTTTCTACACAAATACTCAAGGGTCTTGGGATTTTATCTACAAATGATTTGGAGACCCAAATATATTTACATTTCCAAATATTAAAACAATAATTAGATAATTTTACAATAATAATATCCTTTTTTATTCGACAACTTTCAGGGTTTATTAAATCATATTAGTTTATAAAACGACAATTTATTCCACAATAAAAGAATATAATTTTATACATAGTTCTATTTTTGGACTTCGTATAAAATATTTTTGAAAAATCATGGGGTTTTCACCCTTTCAACATATACCATACTTCTACATTTTGAGTTGGTTTTTTCCAATTAATTTATTAAAATAAACCTTCCCATTAGTAAAAGTGTTTCCCAAATCCTTATGTTCATGAACTTATTTTTGTATACTTTTAGTTTTTTCATTTTTTTCAATACATGAGGTAGTAGAATTTTAGAACTGCATTTCCAAATATACTAATTTTTTATTTAACCATTCATCTACATTAACAATATTTTTATATAAATTTATATTGGATTTGTTTTTATTTTTTATGCATTCAAACAATTTTTCCTACATTGTATGTTATACATTTAGTTATTCATATGATCAATTTTCATTTTCAAACTCAAACTAATTCTCCAAAGAATAATAAGAGTGTACTTCATAATAATATTCCATAAATCACATATTTTACTTATGATTAGGCACCTAAACATACATTTCTTAAGATTTATTGTCACTTGAATTTTTTGAGGGACTCCAGAAGGCGTTCATATCCTTCTTGTATTTATTTTTATACACAAAATTCTTGAAAAATGTTTTATTAGTATCTTTGTTTTCTCTCATTTCAAGACATTCTACATTGATGTGTCTAATATTTTTTCATTCATGGAATATCACTTAAATAGAGTTTCTATTATGATACTTATACTTATTGAAAGACTTTAAGAATCCTCTTCTCTTGTTATATAAAATTTTTAACTTTCTTCAAAAATGAGAAAGTACATTATATAAAGAAAAAAATTATTTATCTTCAACTGATGACACATCAACTTGTTTATATTTATAATTATTTTCATCCTTAGAAGTTAAAATTTTTAAATAATCATTTATCTTCTCAATGATATATTCTCTCCATATTCAAGTTTCATTTCTTCCACAAACATCATAAGAGTTCTAATGATATCTTTTATTTTGAATTTATTAAACGGTTTTATTGCCTAATGGAAGTTTATATTCTTCTCCACCTAGGTGGTAAAAATATTATAAATTTCAAAGCATGTTATGGATTAGAAGTTTGTTCTCAAAGAAAAAATTATTTACATTCTTTGTGAGTCTTCAATTAAACTGAGTAATTCATTCTCCATTATCCATACTAAAGGTGTTGAAATTTTGTTTGGAATTATCATATCTTAGATCCTTTGCATTATTTTTACCATCATAACGAACAACTATAGTTGCCCAAATTTCATGGGTTTTTTGACATTATGAAACATGGTAAACTCATCTGAACATAGTCAATGGATAATGGAATTAATTTTTTTGGAATTTAAAATATAACTAGATTTAGTATTCATATACCTAGTTTCTGGTCGTGTCTTGGGAATTTCAAAAGGCTTCAGGTATTTGATATAAACTTTTATAAAAAGGTTCATTAGACATATGATCATATGTTCTTTCCAGAATCCATAATTTCCACCATTAAAATAGGGATCTATAACCATTGACATACCATCTATGTTAGTAGTTTTAACAACTATTTGAAAGAAGATATTTAGACTTCAAATATTTATAAATGGTAACTCATGAGTTATATGTTTTGATAACAAATTGTTTCCTATGTAATTGTTATACAAAGACTTAGGAAGTGGTGAATTGATTTCTTGAAAATTTTCTTCCCTTAAAGACCCCCGTCTTAATTGTATGTGAATTCAAATATTTTACTTAACAAAACTGTTACTTTAAAATTAAATGAAATATGAGAAGTATTGAACATAATATATTTATAATTTTTTGGAAGAGAATCTATAGTCCACTCCACCAATAATCTACTCTAAATTTTTTTTTGTTTTCATTATATCACCTCTTCTTTTCATGGGACCCCAGTGGAGTGTTTTATATTTTTACATGTCAAAAAGATCCAAGAGATTTTAACCAGACTCTCCCTTTACAATATTTGACCATAATATTAACTTGCTCAATCACACTGAGAAAAAATTAAAACAGTGTTGAATGAAATTGAAGTTTGAAAAATTATGCAGCACATGGTTGCAAGTAGTAACTAAAAGTAGTTGAAGATTCATATAGAGAAGATGATAATCTTATAAATTCATATCTATATGTTCTTTAATTTTAAAATATGATCTTATATGTATAATAAATATAAAATAGCTTCAATAGTTATCTTATTTATATATTTTAATCATTTATTATGTTATATATTTCTTATATACATGGATTCATGGGTTTAATTTTTCACATGCATACATCCATAATTTATGTAGTGAAAAAATCTTCTATTTATATCTTATATTTTAAATTTAAACTTCTTTACACTCGATAATCATAATGGTCGAGTGATTAGTCCTTTTGAAAATTTGATGAGATAGATTAATAATGCTGTGTGTACTTATTTTCCCAATATTGAATATGCTTCTACAATGGAGATGAAATAATTATTCTTTATCGGGTCATTCTATTCTTTTAAAAAAAGTCATAGTGTCTGAAATCAATCATTCGATATTTAGATATCTCTTTTACTAATGCACTTTAAATCATGTATTAACTTATCCAGATATCATACAAATGTTACGGGTATAATCATGAAGATATTTAAGATGTTATTCTTCATAAGATAAACATCTGATATCACTATTACTGAAATATAATTTATTGGTAGCTTCATAGGATAAACTACTTTAGATATTAGACATTGGTTTTGGGTAGGATAATCTAAATCTACTATTGCGTAAGATAATATATTATTTTCATATGATAATCAACATCCATGACTTCATTTAATGTTTATTAGATAATAATTTTATAAATTTCATTTTCATAAGACAGAATACTTCTCATAAGTTCCATCTAACTATCCTTTCAAACTTTGAAAATTAAAGATTTAATTTACTTTCTCCATAATATAATTTTCTTATAGAGTAAGATTAACTTTCCTAACTAAGATTGAATAAGATAAAACATTTTGTGCAAAATTGAATGTTTCAATGTAGATACTATGTATCCTTTATAATATAATTGTATTACATTTTATATAAACTCCCATTGTAAGATAAATTTATTTAATGAGCAACAAAATTCCAACAGAACAAATATTTGTGCACTATTTTATGGTAAATTCCTTTAAGATATATCCAACAAATAGCTCTTAACTTATAATAAGTGTTACATATAAAATTATAAACACCTAATATAAAATTATCCAAGATTAAGTAAGGGTTTTTTTATTCATAAAACCATATAAAGATCAGAGATATGTTTGAACAATATATGTTCTCCAAACAACTAGAACAAAAACTACACCCTGATAAAGAAGTAGTGGGGATATTTAGGGGTGTTTGATATCAATTCAAATCTATTTATTTCTACAAATTGGGTATTAGATATATCTTGAGGTCCTCACATATGTATTCAAATATAGGAACCATGTATATTCAAAAAGAGTTTCTGATGGTAGGTAGACATACAAGCATCTAAAAAAATATAAACATATTGGTTTGGCCATCAAGGACTTCCAATTCACATTTCTGATGTTGATGATATTTATTGTAAAAAGGTTATTGTTATATTCTATATACTACCAAAAACATTATTTCCATAGTCATACATGATACAGATGGATTTATTTTAAAATCTGGAATAAATGTATCTTTATTTTATAAGGATAGCATTTTTATGGAAAACAAGAATTAAATAATTTCCTTTATGTGTTGGATTATAGGAACTGGGAAATGGAAGTCGATTAAAAACTACTTAAAATGACTCATACCACACCCAACTATAGAATAATCCTCTAGGTCATGTAAACAAAAAGTGTTTGATTAAATTTCAAAAAGACGGATATTTATATTCCATTGAACTAATTCCACTTAGTGTATGTCACGTATGTGTATAAAGAAAAATAACCAAATCCATATTTAGTGGAAATGGAGAACGGACCAAAGAGGTACTTAATTTAGTTCCTACCTATGATTCTGGATTATTTCATGTTTCAAAAAGTTGTGGGTAATCGTAACTCATAATTTGTTATGATAATTTTAGTAGGTATGGATATGTCTACTGGATGAGGTACAATATGGATTATTCTAATAAATTCAAAGAATACAAGAATGAAGTTAGGAACCATCTTTGTAATAAGATTATTAATATCAAATCAGACCACGTTGAATAATATCTTAATAAAAAATTCATATTTTATTAACAAGAGTTTGGTATTTTATGTTATCTAACTCATCCTTATACACCTCAATGGAATACTTTTTGTGAAATGAAATACCGAAGCCTATTGGACATGTTGAGATCAATGATGAGCCATGTTAGTATTACATTATCCTTTTGGGGATACACATTACCAATAGTATCATAGATAATAAACTAAGTGCAAAGTGAGTCAGTAGATGGTATTCCATAAAAATTATGAAGTGTAAAGAAACTCATGTTTTCGTAATTACATGTGTGGGGGAATGAATCATTTTTTAAATCCTTTTTCGGTAACATACTTTCACCTTGAGGCACAATGTTTAACTTTATAGGATGTTATATATAAATAAGGCAATACTACAAATACAACCACTCAGATGAAAAGGTTTTGGTTGATAGACCTACCATATTTCATAAGAATGAAAATGCCTCTAAAGGACTTTTTGGGTGTGGTATAGACTTCTATGATGTCCGGGATCATGATACAAAAGATTTAGAACAAGAAAATATTTCACAAACACCGATGGAAGATGATGTTATAGAGACATCAGTACTATGTATTAATACAAGAGAGGTTATATAATAAGAACAATATGGTTTTATATTAACTAGGGATTGTGACTTGTTATTAGTTGATAATAATGTTCATGTAACCTAAAAGGAAGTAGTGAGTGGAACAAATGATTCCTTGTGGAAAAAAGTTATGAATTCTAAAATGGATTTCAAGTACCAAAATAATGTATCGATTTTTCTAGATCCTCTTGTGGATCTAAATCTGATTTATTGTAAACGGGTATTCAAGAAGATTTTGGACATGGATGGACAGGTAAATTATTATAAAAACGATTGGTTGCAAAATGGTTCAAACAGTGCAAAAAAATAGAATTTTATAAAACACATAAACCAATTTCAGTACTAAAATCTATCATAATTATACTTTCTATTGAAGCATACCATGAATATGAAATTTATAAAATGGATTTCAAAATAGATTTCTTCAATGGGAACCTTCAAGAATATATATATATATATATGTGTGTGTGTGACAAAACACAAAGGATTTGTTACTCCATAGGATGACAAAAAGATATGAAAATTTTAAATATCTATTTATGGATTAAAGAAATCATTTAGGTCATTAAAAATTCATTTTGATGATTACATGATGGATTTTAGATTCATAAAGAATTAATATGATCTTTGTGTCTATAAAAATATTATTGGGTGTGCAATAATTTTCATAATAGTGTATGTTTTTTATATATTACTTATTGGAAATCAAATACTAGTCTTATAGTATTTTAAAGCATGGTTAAATAAATGATTCTCCAGGAAGGAATTAAGGGAAGAATTCATATTCTTAAATAATAATCTATCATGATAGATCAAATAGGTTTCTCGACCTATGTAAAGGTATATATTTTGACAAGGTAATGAATAGATTCAATATGGAACAATCTATGAGGGGATTGTTTCTAATGTCACATTACATTCATCGTTCTAAGAAAATGTTTACTCAGAAACATGATGAAATACATAGGATGGTAAGGATTCTATATGAATTATTGATTAGTTTAGTAATGAATGCTACATTACATACTTGGGTATATGTCACCTATGAATTTAGTGTAGTAGAAATACATCATGTTCACTAAGGTGACCATCATTGGATGGCAATCAAAACTATCCTTAAGTATCTCGGGCATACTATGAATATGTTCTCGGACTATGGAGTAGACGAACAACTAGTCATCATAGTATACATATATTATAGTTTCTAAACTGATCAAGATGATCTAAAGTCATAAACAAGATGCATATTTACTCTGAATAGAGGTGTTGGGAGTTGGAAGAGATCAAAGTAGGTTGTGGTCAAATATTATATAGTTTATTCTGAGTATAATATACATTTTAATGCATATAAAGATTAATTTTGGATATGAAACCTTTTCCAGGAGATTGGCATGGTACATACAACTAAATAACTTCTCACACTCTATTGTTATAATACTGTAGTAGTCTCCCTTGAATAGGCTCCAAGGTCCAATTAGTGGATATAGCATTTACATCAAATGTATAATATTTTGAGGGATTTTTCTCAAATAAGTGAAGTCATAGGGAGAAGGATATCTATAGTAGACAACATGGAAGAACCCTTAACTAATGTCTTAACTCAATAGAAACATGATCATCATGTGAGGTCTAGAAGACTGAATTTTATGGGCATTTGGCTGTAGTCCAAGTAATATTTTGTTGAGTTGGATTTCTATAACCATATTTTTGAACTTTTATTGAATTTAAATTCAATGATTTGAATATTAATAAAGCATATTATTTCATATTGTTTTTTATATATTCATTAATTTTATGAAATATTGGCCGAGGTTATTTATTGCATTTATATGGTTATATAAATTCCCTAATTTGTTAAATATAGTTATATGGTTGAATAACATACTATGATAGGGAAAATAGTATATAGATAAGAAGGTGTGATTGTATATAAGTTGATGAGACGTTTTCTCAGGAAATTCACCCTTGGTAATATCAATGATGGGTGATCATGAGAATTGAACTTCCGCTAGGAATTTGGCATGTTTATGTGTCGTCAGATATTCTTATCTATGAGTGGTTATGACGATACTTAGACATTATGATAATTATTAATGCATGTTATGACTCGCAACCTTAAATGTATTTCATATACCATAGATAAAACATTTCATGTTGAAGTGAAATATATTGGGTGTGTCATAAGTGATGCTTTATTAATGAATTAGTTAATGAATGATTTTTCCTTCCATCTTTATAGAAATTGATATCTTGTCCCATTGATTGAAATGAAACTGACTCATTAAATACCCTGGCCATGTTGCAATGAAATGATTAGATTAAATAATCAATGAAATATGTATCTAGTATATAGGTTGATGAAAAGGATGTGTAACCATCTTGATGATATATTGTGATTAATGGGATGTATTATACAATGATTATTTTTATGTGGTCTTCAACATTTCGACATTATGTTATTTATCATTGGTTACTTGACCAATTGATAGATAGTAATCATTGACTTTAAGTAATCCCATCACATGACAACACGAAAAAATCCTTGTGGGGAACACAGAATGTGTTTTTATTATTCTCAATTAAATTACATTTTAATTTAATTAATGGAATAGATATTATTCTCAATACTGAGAAATAATCTTATTCAATTTTTATTGATCGTACAAATTAAATAAATATTTATACACTTGATTGTGAATAAATTATATTTCTTTTATTTATTGAATATTTATTCATTTATTGAATAAATGTTAAAAAAAGACCAGACCAAGATCATTTCCATTGATAAATGTAAATTTACAAGCCAGTAAAATAATAATATTATTTAATTAGATAACAAAATCCATAAAAATATTATTATTGCTATTATATGGCATGGGGTTTGATGGAGATTATTATGTTTTATTGAGGGATGTTATGTGAATATTTTTTTTAACATAATCACAAATGCTATTAATGGATGGATATGTCTATTGTTTAAGGTTAATCAAAAAATTCTAATTGAGAATCATTACACCCAACTGAATTCTCTCTCAAATTTTTCCATTCTCATTGTATCATGAAAAATAAGAAATCCTTCAAGCTGCAAGGATCTTGATAAATCAAGACGAACAAAAAAATGTGATTTTTCTATTTTGCATTCACCTGGCATTACATCAATGATAATATGGAGATCAATGGAGCATGTGAAGATCACCACTGGAGGGATTCTACTCTTGGATCTTACAAGAACAACAAAGGTAATCAAAAAATAGTTTTAGATGATCAATATATTCATTAATGAAGGTTCGTCCAATCAATTATTTGTTCTTTCGATCTAATAGTAATTGTTTATAAATTTTGTTTTAAAATTTACTTTCGATGTTCCTGATTCTATAATTATAATATCCAGTGGAAAACATTTGTTGGTCATGTTGTTTATATCATACAAAATTTAATAATGATCTATTAAATCGACAAAACCTTTTTGGTTATTACACCCACCAAGGTGCTTCTGTTATGCATGTATCCTTCACAAAACTCTTTTGATGTGGTTTAAATGATATCCCAATAGTATCCCCTTAAATATTGAATAATTCAATGTAATTGTTTATGAAAATTTAAAATTTTAAAAATAAACATTTTATATTTCGTCCATATTTCATAGTTTATAACATTTATAATTTATTTTATATGATTTATAAATAAAAAATATATTTTGTATTATAATAATTTTCATATAATTAGTTAAAAGGTATTTCAAATATTAATATTTAATATTTATGGAAAATAAATGTTTCATAAAAATTTATTTAATTATTTATAAACCATTAATAATTATTAATTTAATTTATAAACCATTTATAAATTAAATATTCACAAAAATACAATTTATAATGACTAATAAACATTTTAAAATCCATTATAATAATTTATAAATTTTTAAATCATTTTTACATACTTTTCTATTTACCCTTTCATAGGAACTCATTCATGTATAAGGGTAATCTGGTTCTGGAAAACTTGTGTAAGGGTAGATTTCTATGACTCTTAAGTAGTATACACGACATAAGGGGATAGTTGGTATAAAATTTACTAGAACTCTTCACAAAATGGTAAGTACAAATAAACCTGTCAGTGTCCTTTCAGAACTATTGCATATGGGTAGTAGGCTCACATGAGTAACCTTTTTGTAGCCCTTTTAAATTCACAACTACCGTTACACAAGATCCGGTTTATATGTAAGGCATTGGATAACATTAAACATCCACCATTTCTCATAAGGTAAAATTGAAACGTACCTTTATATACCCTTAGGAGAACCATGTTTACCCTCATGTGAACCCATTCACATTAAGGTAAGACATGAGATTACTTTAATTGACTATCCATGTATATGTATCACCCTTATTTTCCATACATATTTGATATTCATAGGAAAAATGAATTGATTATATTTTCACAACTCATTATCATAAATGAAAACCTCAATTTCAATTATATAGCTCTTCGACATAATGGTAATCCATTTTGAAAACTGAATATGAAAAACACGAAAACAGAACTCCATTTTTTCAATTCATTAATCATTTCATGAATGATTTAATAAAACATAACATATATCACTAAGATAGCACTATTATGATTTAAAATATTCTATGAATATTTATTAGATTAAGCTGAATTGATTTAAAATCCCTTTTTTAAATATTTATACAAGATCCACAAAAAAATTTGATCTTCTTTGGATGATTTTGGAGGAGATCAAATTATTTCAAAAAATTCATCCCACCACTATTTTTTATCCACTGGTTGTGCTTGAATCACTCGATCTTCTAGATAGATTGTAAAATCCCTCGATCTAGCACTCTCTCATGTGGCCATAATAGGTTAATTATGGGACCTCGAGTGCACCTCCTAGTACTCCATAGGTTTCCTAATAGCAGAAGGGGTGATATTAATGTATTGGAAATACAATACCCCTAGTATGGAGTTATATAGTAGTGGAAATGAATAATATAAATAAATAAAATTAGAGTAACATAAATAGATAAAATAGTGAATCATACAACTGGGATGTAAAAGGAGGAATCAATAATCCAAATAATAATTAATCATGTAATTAAAAATTGAAATATAACTAAAGTTTAAACTGAATTTAGTACAATTAAAATAATTATCTAACATAAAAAAATCTCAGAATACCCCAGTCCCAAACCACATTTCAATCTCATCTCTAAATTAAATCCCATTTAGCAAGCAATAATCAACAACAAGCTCCCTTTCCCTTTTCCAAACCGACATCCATGTAATCTTCTTGGGAACTAAAAGAAATATAAATAGGGTGTTATAAAAACATATAATTTAAACACCACCATGTAAAAAACATGTTTTATAAAAATTGCATGAAAAAATTGATAAATATGTATATTAGTCAATAGATTGTTCCTCACTTCCCTCTCCCCTCTCCCCGCTGATGGAATAGGTGGAATGGCTACTCTATTGCCTCTCCTCCTCAAAACTTCTCAACCAAGGATGTTTGAAGGTCATCATCTGCTCTATTTGACTCCCTGACCTCTAGATATCTTTCCATTCACCAACCCTTCTCATCTCCCCTTCTTGCCCGGTATAAATTTTTTCCCTAAAGTCTAATCACAATTTTATAGGTTTATTTTAGTTCTAATGTATTCAGTAAAATTCATGAGAAACTATGTTGTGGTAGACCTTTATTTTGTAGACTACTTCAGTAATAAATGAACCATGGTGAAATCCTTTGATGGATTTGCCTTTGATTCATGGAAGTTGAAATAATGGGTGATTATAAGGATTTTTTAAATGAGACCTTATTTGATACAGTTCTCTATAAAAGATGACCTAATTCCAACATGGGTTAATTCCCCACATATTATATCATTTTTTTGTTTCTACATCTTTTAGTGGTCTTTTTATTTTCACCTGAAGTGAAATCCTTATATCATGGTCATATGGATCTCCCTTCTTAGTCTTCTACTATAGATTTAGCATCTAACAATCTTTTAATTGATTAGATATATTATGGGTCTATTTACTTACTCTAGTCATCACACCACCATTTTTTTCAGCCAATATCTCCATGTATTGTCATTGAAACCTATGTCTCCAAGGATCTGTTCTTTTTTTTCGTTGAGATTGATGGTGGGCGTTATTGGAAGTAACAAGTTTTATGTGAATATTGGTTTTCTATTTGGTAATCTTGTAGGTGTCTTGGTCATGATGTGAACATATGCTCAAATAGAGTGATATGAAATCCTAATTTGGACCTTCCATTAAGTAACTTTGGTAAGAATGGTTTTTCAAATTGTTCTCCTATTTCTAATGGTTTTTGGCTTCAACTCCATCGGTTGCAGGTTGTAGACATTTTTCTATCCTGAGGCGTGACATGGAAGGTGATGGTCATCCTATACAGGCTACGGTAAATAATAGGTTGAACACCCCAGATTTTGTTTCAAGTTATTCTCAAATTTTTATTGCTAGAAATTTGGGAAATGGTTAGGAGTGTGTTATTAGTAAGTATCCAACCAATGATCCTGGTTTTATGTTTAAAGAGGTTGTGTGAGCTAGTGATGCTTAAGTAAACTTCATATCACAGGAAGGATCAAAAAAATCTAACTTGGATTTAAGTGGAGGGTGGGAGAAAGTAGTATGTATACCATGTCCTAGTCAATGACCATGGGGGACATTCAATAGATTGAAAAAAATTTATATTCCTAATCAGATTCAAAGTATGTGCAATACTATCATACAATAATGGTTATTAGTTGTCACTTGAGGAATGGGAATCAATGAAATATGTTTGGTGGAAATTTTCAACTAAAAAAAATCAAAATAAACATTGCAACAAAAATATTACTCCAACATTATGAAGCCCATTTTCCCCAAATCATTTGAAAAACATATGAAACCCAAGGGAGAAGTAGGGTAGATTCTAGTACTGGTTTGATAATGTGGAACTCTAGAGGTGATATAAACAACCCCTGAAGATAAAGATGAATTTTTAAGTGATAGGGTTTTGGATACTGAAGTTGGTTAGTCAGAATACTCTAACAGGATTTTGGAACATGACGAATTTGAAGGGGTCTATACGAAGAATGGGATGGTGGATACTAATCTAAAGCTTCTCCTACACTCTATGAAATTGATGATGGATGAACATTTAAATATAAATGCTTAAAATTTAAATGCTAACATAATGTATTAATGATCAATTTATGTTGATCTAATTGATGTTAAAATTTATTGGATCAACAAAAAAAGATTGACTATTGGCTCAGGGAATCAATGGGGGAAAATAAATTTGGAGGAATATATTTAGACCTAGGATAAGTTTCCCTACCACATTGAAAATATAGTTAAAGATGATCCAAACACAAAGATATCCTCTATCACATGGAGTTTACATTGGGTAATTAATTCAAACCTTTTAAATATTTTCTAGAATAGAATGATCATTTCCTCTTCAGTTTGAAATTTGGTACAACGTTTAAACATTTTGGGTTTGCACATTCCCACAAAAGTGTTTTAAGGGATAATTTTTGAAAACAATTTCAGTCGTGTATATTAATTAATTAATTAATATAACACACAATAAACTCTCTTCATAACCATATTGGAATTTCTATGAGCATGTTTCACAACCATTCCAAACATAACCATAAACCATTTCATAATCAAGCAACCATGAAAATCCCTCTATATAAGAATTTTTTCCTCTGAGAAGATCCCTATATAATATAATTTCAGCTGGTATCATAGAGAGTATTCCACTATATAACCATTTCAACATGTATCACAGGGTATATCCCATTATATAATCATTTCAGTATGTATCATTGGGCATAGCCCTTTATATATGCATTTAGAATATATCACTGGGAATAGCCTGCTATATAAGCATTTCAGCATATATCCCAAGGAATAGCAAATTATATATTCATTTTAGCCTACGAAATTCCCTATATATATATATATGTATTTCATCATCAATTCAATGAGTCATAAAATCAAGGATATCACACTATCACATAAGAAGCCTCAATTGTTAATTATGAAATTTTCATTTGTTTCCCAATTACACATTCATCTTATATCAAAATATGACCAATAATTTCAATAATAAGTAATCCAATTACCTAGGGATTCATATCAAGAAATCAACTAAGGTATCATATCATTTTAATCACACATTAATCCATTAGACAATTCATTATCATTCAAGGTTTCACTCGCCAAATGGAATCCATAAGCCAGGTTGCAAGAATAATTGAATCCAATGGATCTAACCAATATTCAAATTTATGACTTCCCATTAATCAATCAATGAATTAATTATATATTATTTTATGTTGAAAAAATAAAAACATTTCATATACTTGACCATTTAAATTGGACAATGGGTTAGGTTTAGACCCCCAACCTTTTAGTGGTGATCAACACAATGCATCCAAATGCAATCGCCAATAATGATGAAGGTGCTAAAGATCGAAAAAAGAATATGGGATTAGATGCCTGGTTGGAATAACTAGAAATGATGGAAGGGATCTAGAATCACCTATAATTAACATAGGGATCAAGAGAAGAAAGGGTTCCAATGGATTAACTAAAAACATAATTATTGCATGTCCTTAAATCTACCCATCCAGTGACTTACGCAGCATGTAATCCTCACTTAAGAGTAATGTAGACTAACCAATCACCATGGATTAATTTTTTCCATGCCCAAAATTTACAGGGCATGAACTAGGTTCATGATGTGTAACCACTTCACATCATGAACCACTTCATGACATGTGTCTGAATGTAGTTATACATTGTGTTATAGGTACATGTTCTGTAAATTCCCTATTAATAGCTTTAAGCCTTGTTTCAATAAAAAATGCATCAATCACCTCTGAAGCCTACCAAACTCATAGGAAGCCCTCATAATCCCTTTTTACCCATTGATTCCTAGACTCCATCAATTAAAAAAATTCATCCCATAAATTTAGTCTATTTTCCCAACAAAGTCTCTTTGTCTCTAAACCAGGTTCAACTACCAAGGTCTAAGGAAGAATAAAGAATCAACCAATAGAGGTTAAAAAAACTAAAAAAGAGACATCCCTGAAAGAGGATAATATAGGGATCCATCGACCTCCATGATGTGCTACAATATCTCAATGCGAATGAAAAAAGATGATGAAATCTTTTGGGTACATGGAGGTTTTTCCAGTGCACACACACAATACTACCATCATATGACTATATTTTTATAAAGCATAGAGAATCATTCTTGGGGATTCAACATTTAGTCCAAAAATAAAATATATGAATAAATTATTCGGCCGGTATATATTCCTCCCATTTGTTTCATCTCATGAAATATTATAATAAATGATAGCTAATTTAAGGTAACAATAAATAGTAACAATTTATCATTTAAGTTGAATTGAATTATATACCATTCGTGAAATTCATAATTTGTTTGAAATATATATATCATATATATATATATAGTTTTAGGTCATATCACTTTCATATTTATATACATATATACATATACATATTATGTTAGTATATTTATATACAAATACACATATATTTACATGGTTTTATGTATATATATAGTTATATTTAATTATATAATGTCTGTGTGTATTTATATACATTTGTGTAGATAAAGAGTGTGATTCTCTATTTGGTAAAAAAATATGGACATGCAATAAGATCTTATAACACCACTTATAGTTTTACAGAGATAAAATAAATTACTCATATATTTCTTCTATGGGGAGCATTATTAAATTCATATCTCTATAAATAATCTATCAATATTGTTGATGATTCTAATGAATGAACTATGCACATATATGAGTTTTCCTTATTACTGAAGATCGTACAACATCTAAAGTTGAAATCTTTTAATAAATGGCCTCGTATTGTAAATTGAAAGGTTCATCATGACATGTTATTGGTAAAAAGTGAATATAGTACTTGTGTTTCCATTCTAAAGATGTGTGATGGAAGAGTGTATTCTCCATTGAAGTTGGCCATAATGTAGGCCAACATAGATTAATGAGTTTCATCACAATACATTGGTGGTTTAAGGATTGTTCACATTCTAGGTAGACACTTTTTTGTACATTTTTTATACACTCCACGCAAAGATTTATTTTATGGAGGAATCCATATTAACAATAATTCTGATTTATTTAAAGGATGGTCTTGGTGATGTACTGGTATTTTTTGACTAGGAAAGAAGATATTTAGGTAGTATAGATACATTTTGAAAATAATCTGAAAACTTTTCCTCAATAAATGATCATATTTTAACAATTCTAATGTTTTCATCCCTTACTTCTTAACAATAGATGTGGGATTTCTGATCATCTTATATTGGATTTTATAAGGTAACTCTCAAAACTTATATTACTGAGAAATTTATTTAAATACCTGGAATTATGTATGTGGAAGTCCATGTATTTGTAAAATCATATAAATTTAATGAAATATCTAACATGGAATCTATTATAATATTTAAAACCTAAGAAGACTATGATCTTCAAAAGAGTGGGCATGCCGATTAGGATTCACCTGGAAAGTCCTTTTGTTTGTATCATAATAATGAATTCAAAAATCTTAAGGATTCCATAGTACCATAGATCAAGAAATTTAATATCTCATATATTATTCTTCCGTACAAATCACTAGGGGTTGAAGAAATTATGGGATTTAACATCATAAAAAAATCCCTAAAGTATGTCTATTGTCAAATCATTAGATCAATTATTATTGTTGGGTTCTTTTACAGTTGGATACAAATTATTAGATCCTGGATGTAAGATGTACCAAATAACATTAGATTTTCTTATTCTCAATCTCTCATTATAGCCAGTACATTTAATTTCCATAAATAGTTATTGATATTAGTTTACATTCTCTCAATTGAATTGGAATCATGAAGAAGATAAAATGAAAATAAAATTATTTTCGAGTCTTAATGATGATCACATCACCTTGATTAATGAATATAAGGATACTCAAGAGATTGAAATGGGAAAAATGTAATGAAAATGTTGAAAAATATGTGATAAAATGGTACAAATAAAATTTTATTAACGATAAATTATTATTGAATGCACGTGACATTCACAACCAAATTTGAAGGCATGTTGAACAAATGGGTCTCTCTGTTAATTTATGTAGATATTATATAATTTTGTTTCAATAATTCTTTTCTAATTCATTCATTCTTAATGTTTCTATGAACCATCAGAAGGGAACATGTAGAGCTTTGGAAAGTGGAATTTTGGTGCAAATACAACCAATCTCTGTTTTATGGGGGGGACTCAAAGATCAGAATCCTCAATGAACTTTTACAAAGCAGTAAAAACAATTTATGTAATATAACTCGAATAAAAATCTTTTGGTTTCTTGAGTTGGCTTCGCAATTCTAACCACAAAACGCAATAATTCATTCCATGTCTCTTTTTCTAGTTAGACCAATTTTGATGAGTTATTTCATTTGTTTTCAAGTGAACTATTACAGTGTGCTTGGGAAAAAAAATATAAATGAAAATATATTTATTTTAAAAAATAGATGTTTGTATATACGTTTTAGTATATTTATAAATTTTTATGGAATTTTATTTATATATGTATGTATTTATCAATTATGAATAAATATATGTACATATATGTCATGAATCGGTCTGGATACCCAGGTACCCTGACACCTGAGCCAACATTAACATTTCCCAAAGGGCGTTCCTAATCCCCATTTGTTGGTGAAAAGAATATGGAATCATTCAATATTAATGCGAGAATGAATTTTCACCAAACATAGTAAATGAAATAGATACAAATCATTATTCTCAAAACAAGATTCCAAACAGATAATAGTACCATAAGTCAAACAGGTATATCAAAACCCAAACAGAACATCACAAAAGTACCATAAAGACATGATAATCAAACAAGTCCCAATGGACACATCAATCCAAGCCCAAAGGATAAAAAAACCACCTCCCAGTGGCGCATTATTCTTTCCCAGACCGGGTAAAAATAAAGCTACAAATTTCCATTGCAAAAGGCAAGGTGTGATCTAAAATCAATGTAGGGTCACACCCAGTGTTCCATAATTAGATGGATATATGAATAAAAAAATTAATTCATTCAATTTCACATAAAATATGCATGGAATTATAGTTACATATTTATGATAAAGCATTATCTTAATTTGAATTAATGTAAACATTTCAAACAATATATTAATAAACATTTTATATAAAATATATTATATAACTAAATTGGAATGTATAAAATAGTTTTACGAAAAATGGAATATGTAGCAACCAAAACTTTTATTAAAGAATATTCCTCTGGATCTAGTTAGATGAATTATTATGTAAAATGGTTATACAAAACATATTCACTTTTTTATGTTTTCTGTTTTTGGATTTTAAAATACTGTTACGAATTGTTACCATTGATAATATAGTCTTTGAATAGTGATCACATGATTAGTATAAATATAGGTCTTTAATAAACGCAATTTCCATAGATAAAGGAAGAAATGGCCTCATCCAGTATAATTTCTACATATAAAGCCCATTTTTTGAGCTTGGGAAGAAGGTGACATAATTGGGCTTCTCTCTTGACCATTCCCAAGATGATATTCAACAGGTTATGCTTGAAGATAATCACATATGGGAGAATTGGATGTTAATTGATATTACCCCTTGAGGTATGTTATCCAAGCCACCAAAATATTCAATCACCATCACAGACCATACCTTTAGGTCTTATGCAGGAGTTATAAAGGTTTATGTAACATGACCCTAGCACTATAATTATGTGCATTATTGTTTTTATAAATAATATGCATTCATTTTATTATTGTTACTTTGTAAATGGGTTTTAAATCACAAATAGTCTTTGTAGATAATATTTAAATTCAAATAAGAAATCAATTTTGACTAATTAATTGATTTTTGAATTAAATAAAATTTTGATAAAATATTATTACTAAATTAATTTTTTTAAATATAAATCATTGTATACTTTTTATGAATACAATTCTAATTTTTATTAAGGATTTAAAGCTTTTTTTCATCAAAACACATTAATTTTTTATAAATGTTATTTTTATAAGGAGAAATTCAAATATTTAGAAAATTATATTTATAAAATTAATATTTGTTTTTGATTCAGGACATCAAAATTATCTAATGTTGCATTTTTCATAATATTCTTAGACAGTCAAGTATTTGGGTAAAAATTAAATACCATTTAAATAGATAATGTATTTTATGACATCATAATTATTTAATAGTGATGTAAAAAATTTTATAAAACAATATTTCTGTAACACCCCAAGCTTCTACAGTACGCTTCTCTTTGAATAATGTGATAGCGTGTGTTGTACGCAACACCGAGTTCTAACACACCATAACCAATCAAACTAGCCGTTATGAATAGTAATACCTACTTTTTGAAATTATATATATTTTATATTTTAAAATGGACTTCATTTTTGGATTCGTAATATTGAATTTAGCCTAAGGTGAAATTTTGGTACATTTCGGATAACTTTTATATTTTGATGAATAGTGAAAATTACTAAATTTTAATTAAAAACAACTTTTTTAATCAAAATAATTAATAGTGATAAATTATGAATTTGAGTGGTTTTAAAGTATATTTAGAATATATTTTTACCATTTAATATAATTTTGGTCATTGGACATAATTTTACAATTAAACCGAACATAAACAAGTGTCAATCTTTTGATAGTTATTATCTCTTAAAAACACGCTTTTTGTTTTGACAGCGGAAATAAATTTTCAATTAATTTCTGCCACTTCTGTGTTTTGAATTTAGAAAAATGGATTCCATATTTGGAATCAGGATGTTCAAATTGTGTAAATAGGTAACTTTTATTTTTATACATTTTGAATAATTACTGCGGTAAATATTTTAATTACCATGGTTAAGGGTAAATCCGGTAAATAAGGGTTAAACAATAATATTATAATAATACAAAATTACCCTAAAATGTGTCCTAACCTTATTGGTTGATACATGTTCGACCATAGGCATCTTTGGGTCGATTTTGGGACCCCATGGATCCACTTGTAAGTGATAATGACACTTTATTTTAATTAAGTTAAAATTAATACAAAAATGACACAAGCATATATTTTTAGCAAAACAATTGTTACATAGGGTTATATATGTTGGATTTTAGATTATAAATATTCATTAGAAATATTAAAAGATTTCCTGCATAATTATAGTTTATTTATAATTTCTAGACATTAAATAATATATTTTATTTATGACACAATGATGATGCAGTAATTACTATAATAGTGAAAAATTAAAATAATTGATATTATAAATACCCAAATAAATATAATATGAAACATTTAATGAATTAAACTAATTTTCTATGATACTATGATATATTAGGATTGATTTAATTTACATTTTTCGAAGTAATCAATCTGTTATGAGTTTCACAAAAATCAATTATTGAATAGTGTCAAAATTGACATAAAAGAGTTCTTAAAACAAATATTATATTATTAATTGATATTCAATTCATAAAAAATCTAAGGTTCGGCCAAGAGACTTATATCATGATAGGTTCCTCATTAATGGACCACTTGGGGGTCTCTTGGATTTATGTAGTAAGTTTATTAACCATATTATATAAAAATACAAAGAGACATTGTAAAAGTGAAACTAATTAACTTAGAGTCAATACTTAAAGATAAGGTTAATATAAGTACCCAAACCTGTCTAAATTCTATTGGTTGAGTGGTTTTCGACCTATCCCCTCCTTAACCTTTGAATAGTCAACTTTGGATCCATTAGAAACCGAATATTAATTTATTATAAATTAATATTTCTAGCTTTTCCAAAGGTGCCCCTCACCCCTCTTATAAAAGGGCACTCCTCCTTCTCATTTCTTCACACCTTAAAAGCCTTTTTGATCAGCCAAACTCTGCCAAAATACTCTCCCAACATCCCTCACTACAACCTAGAGGCCTTAGTTTGATCAGAAAGCCAACCTAAGGATCCCTTTTGATCAAATCAAAAGGAAGAACCCGGAGAAGAGGTAATGATTTCACCACCCTTTTTCCAAGTTCATTTATTCATCCACTTCTTCTTCCTTTGTTGTTACCATTCTAAAATAATAACTCCAGTATCTCACATATACTGTGATGTTATTATAAATATTTTAAAACCATATTCAGTATTCTATCCACCCTTTGAATAACATGTCACCATACGTGCGTACGTACGGATTACCGTCTCCACGTTGTGGTGTAATTGTTATTCAATATATTATTATTTTGGATGGGTATAATAATGATGTGTAACTCATGTAAATAATAAATATAACATGTTAATGATTCTGTATATATGATATACCATCCATTTATATATTATTTTAATATCAAAATAATGATATTGTCGCTCGTGCGTACGTACGGACTACCGTCTCCACGAACGCGATGAGATTCATACTCCATCGTAACCATTCAAGTATAATTATCATTTGATGATTTAAAAATGATGTTTAAGGACTTGATATCATTCTGGATATGAATACGATACAACAAACATGGCTTATGTAACAAAACATATAAAAGAAAATGAGTAAGTTAACACCCAAAACGACGATAATTCTAAGATATTATTAACAAATCAATGTTAAAAGACCATATATGATATCATATTAATATAATTTAATAAAAATTATTTCACCATTATACAGGAGGTTAACCTACCCCAACCAAGGAAATGTACATGGTAAGGGGTTTTCATCTCACTCCTTATTCCCGTGAGATTCATGTCGTATTGCCACCATCACCTTTTGTGTGGTGTATGTACTGCCCATAATTATATTCTTTGTGTAATACACTCTAATTTATGTGTATTTACATATTCATTGTATGATACCTCTTTCATGGGTTGTATGTTTCATAAGTTACCAAATTGGTAAGGATTATTTCACAATCTCTTCATTATCCGAGGTTGTTTATACGTAATAATCTACTGGGATCTCTTTATCATCCACATCCATGTTTCTTAATAATGTATTTCAAAACATTTTTATTATTTACAAGAATATGGGTTAAAGTCATTTATACCCTTGTTTGACTTTTTATAAGAGGAATATTTCCGTCGTTTTCAAAACAAGGTCCTTTTTAACCTTTTCGACAGAATTAAGGTAAGAATGTTTTTTTTAACTTATACGGAAAGTGCGGTTATTTTCTGCCGTTATAAAATCTTCAAAGCTTTCCTTACAAACTTATAAGAATATTTTCAAAGAAAATGTTTTATTTTATATGGATCATAAATGATTTCAAAATAAAAAGAGATATTTCTTTAAAAATAATTTTGATTTCATCTATGTCAACATCCTTTGATGGCTTTTAAGCTTATTTGAAGTTGGTTTATTATGATACAAAACATCCATATTTTATTAAAGGTTTTGTGATATTTTTGACTGTGGATAAGCTATTCTTATGTCACTCATGTTTTTTTAATGTATTGACATTTCATAAGTTATTTTTAATCCAAATGTTTATGTTATATTTCAACCTTTCATTCAGATGAATGTGTTAGACAAGTATGTTCCGGGTTGGGGACCGGTAAAAGTAAGCCCTCCGGTTTGGTCTCCGGTTATTAGAGGAACTCCGGTTTGGTCTCCGGTTATTAGAGGAACTCCGGGTTGGTGTCCGGTTATTAGAGGCACTCCGGGTTGGTGTCCTGTTATTAGAGGCACTCCGGGTTGGGTTCCGGTTACAGTTAGCCCCAAGGTCTTGGGACGAGGCCTTGACAAAGAAATTAAAGTTCAACATTATGCATTCCAACATTATGAAAGTGGTTATTGATTTCTGAATGTGATTATTCGATTAGTAGAATATCCATGTGAATAAGTAAATGGCATTATTTCATTTTATTTATTCCATACCATGTTTAAAGTTCATGTTTGAAAGGATTTTGTTTTAGTTATACATGGCCTTAAATGTTTATTCTTATTTATAAAAGTTTCCGCTATATTGTTATCCTTACTGGGCATTTGAGCTCACCCCTTTTTTATGTTTTCTTTTTCCCAAGAAGTGAAGAAGTAAGTTATGAATGACCTGCAGGGATATTATGTGGGGATATGAGTGTGGATTATAGAGACAATATGTTGTTGTTGTAGTTTTTCGTTTTATGATGTAATGTATAACTTATGAATATATCTAGTGTTTCCAAGGCTACTAAACCAATCGGTCTTTCGAGATTTGATCCTTCTTGTGATCATGCCAATGTTATGTAATAATGCACCGACTCTGGGTAACTAGGGTCGGGCATTACAGTTGGTATCAGAGGAAGTTTAGTACAAACCTTGGAAACTAGATTTAGATAAACTCTGATTAGAGCACGTAGACCAAAGATGAACTTTGAGGATTAGTATAGAAGAACATCCTAGAATTTTGGTGTTGTAGAGATTTTGTGAGTTTTCCGAGAAATACATCCCTGTCTGGATACGAGCAGGTAGAGCCGACTCTGGCACAGATGTACCTAGGGGTAAAACCCGAAAACACCGCTTTGAGCTAGACTCGAACGGGAACTGGTGCACGACAACGGGTCTTGCTGCACTCTTGGTTACGACACTCCCGGGGGATTTGCTTAGGATAACTCTCATTTTCTTTACAAATCATTTTGAAGGGATTATGATTATATACTTCCTCAAAGAAAACATTCTTATGATTATGGATTATATCCATAAATAGTTCAATTTATGTTAAGTGTTTTATAAGTATGGGATTATGTATTTTGATTCATAAACTGATCTAGTTTATGCCATTGTTTAGAAATGGCGCCTAGTGGATGAAATGGAAACCGTATCAATGCACGCACTCTATGTAGGGATTTCCCTCCTGCTCAAGATAATTATAGTGGAGCTGGTGATGCAACTGGAGCCGATCAGCTAATCACCATACTAGGACAACTTACTCAGGTTATGAATAATAACCTTACCCGTATGGAGCACCCTGATCCACAGCGTGGAGGATCAATGTTAGATCGATTCATGAGGCAACAACCACCAACGTTCAATGGGAGTACAAATCCCTTAGTAGCTGAGCAATGGATATTTTCCCTAGAGAAAATATTTCAGGCTTTGGGGAGCAGTGAAAGGGAAAAAGTTATCATGGCAGTTTACCGCCTCACTGGAGATGCTGATAAATGGTGGTCATTGATTCAAAATATAAAGGAAGATGATGAAGTATCAAATATGGAATGGAGGGAGTTCAAAGATCTGTTTTTAGAAAAATAATTTCCTCGCGACCATCGAGCAGATATGGAAAGGCAATTTCTGAGTCTGAGACAAAAGGAGGATGAGAATGTCACAAAGTATGAGGCTAACTTTACAAGATTAGCAAGGTATGCTAGATATTATATTCGCAACCCAAGAAGTAAGATTGATCGTTTCTTTGATGGGTTAAAACCATTTCTCCGTCGAGCGTTAGTCTTACAATCCTTTTCATCGTACGAAGACATTGTCTCATGTGCTATCAAGACCGAAAAGGAATTCTATAAGTCTTATGACTTTAAAGAAAAGCAAGAGAAGAAGAGGCCTGCTGATCAATCTGGGAATGTAAATAAGGGGAGGAAAGGAAAGGTTGAATATCCATCATGTGGTAAATGTGAGAAGAAACTCCTGGGTGCTTGCTTGAAGGGAATGGGAGTCTGTTACAAGTGTGGTGAAAAGGGCCACCAAGCTCGTGATTGCAAAGGGAAGAAGGAAGCCACCAACGTTCAGTGCTACAATTGCAGGGAGATGGGACATTTTGCGAATGAATGTCTTAAGCGTCAGGAGAACATACCTCAGAAAATGCCAAGGGATCAAGGCCAAGCTTATGATATCACTACTGCTGAGGTAGAAGCTCCGAAAGACGTGGTGGCCGGTAATTTAATGGTTTCCTCAAGTTTAGAAAATGCATTATTTGATTCGGGATCATCGCATTGTTTCATATCTTCCCAGTTTGCTAAGAAAATTAGATATTTCCAGTTTGATTTAATAAGGGAGTTGTTAGTTAAAACTCCTAAGCAAAGTATCATTGCAACAATGTTTTGTGAATCAGTCCCCATTAGAGCACATAAATTTTCTTTATCTGCTGATCTCATCGTCATACCTATGATTGAGTTTGATATAATCCTCGGTATGGACTGGCTTTCGGACTATGATGCGAAGATTTATTGTAATAAGAAAGAGGTTACGATTCTTGATGATAATGATAAGGAACACCTTATATTTAGAGCAGAATCGTCACCACCTAATTCTTATTTAGATCCACCCCCAGTAGCTCAACTTAATTCAATTATTGGGGAGGAAGAGAATGAAATAACTGTCGGTGAGGAAAGGAATGTTCAAATAGAGGATGTACCTGTTGTGAAAGAATTTGTAGATGTATTTCCGGAAGATTTACCTGGACATCCTCCAGAACGAGAAGTTGAGTTTTCCATTGAGTTGATTCCTGGATCAAGGCCTATATCGAAGACCCCTTATAGAATGGCCACTGTAGAGTTAGTCGAACTAAAGAAACAACTAGAGGAATTGAGTAATAAGGGATTTATTCGCCCTAGTGTTTCTCCATGGGGATCCCCTGTTCTTTTTGTTAAAAAGAAAGATGGATCTATGAGGATATGTATCGACTACAGGGAGATCAATGCTATAACGATAAAGAACAAGTATCCCCTACCTCGTATTGTTGATTTATTTGACCAACTGCATGGAGCTCAATACTTTTCAAAGATTGACCTTCGATCTGGATACCATCAGTTGTGTGTGAAAAAGGAAGACATTCCGATGACAGCATTTCGAACCAGGTACGGGCATTACGAGTTTACTGTAATGTCGTTTGGATTGACTAATGCACCCTCTGTATTCATGGATCTGATGAATAGAGTTTTCAAGGAGTATCTCGATGAATTTTTGGTGGTATTTATTGATGATATCTTGGTATACTCCAAAACCTACGAAGATCATGAAAATCACTTGCGCATTATCTTGAAGACTCTGAGGAGACATGAATTATATGGGAAGTTTAGCAAGTGTGAATTTTGGATTCATGAGATTTCTTTTCTTAGCCATATTGTCTCTAAATATGGAATCTATGTTGATCCTTCGAAGACCAAGGCAATCCAAGAATGGCCAGCACCTACGAGTATAACTGAGGTACGCAGTTTTATTGGTTTGGTAGGTTATTATCGACGTTTCGTCCAGAATTTTTCCCGATTGGCTAACCCATTAACGAAGCTCACACGTAAAGGGGCTAAATTTGTTTGGACAAAAGAGTGTGAAGAATGTTTTGAAGAACTGAAGAAAAGATTAGTCAATGCTCCTATATTGACTCTACCATCGGGGAATGATGGATTCGTTATTTATAGTGGTGCATCGAAGAAAGGACTTGGTTGTGTCCTTTTGCCGAATGATAGAGTTATTGACTATGCATCACGACAGTTGAAAATTCATGAAAAAAATTATCCTACTCATGATCTTGAGTTAGCAACTGTGATCTTTGCTTTGAAGATATGGAGGCACTACCTCTATGGTGAAAAATGTGATATTTATACTGATCACAAGAGTTTGAAGTATATTTTCTCACAAAAAGAACTCAACATGAGGCAAAGGAGATGGCTTGAATTACTCAAGGATTATGATTGCACGATACACTACCACCCAGGGAAAGCAAACAAGGTGGCAGATGCTTTGAGTATAAAATACCATGGAGTTTTGAACAATATGAGAATTGAAAGCGATCCAATTTTCATGGATCTAGTGAAGATGGACATGGGAATAACCAGGGAAGGCGAAACATCATTTCTTTTTCAAATGGTTGCCAACCCATCTTTAATAGAAAGGATTAAGAGTACTCAGACCGATGATGAAGAATTTCAAAATAAGATTAAAGATGTGAATGATGGGAGATTGAGAGACTTTGTGTATGAAGATGGAATTTTGAAATTTGGGAAGAGACTTTGTGTTCCCGATATACCTGATCTAAAAAGGGAATTGCTGGATGATGCTCATAGTTCCAATTTCTCTATACACCCTGGGAGCACAAAAATGTATAGAGATTTGAAGGATAATTTTTGGTGGGACAACATGAAGAGGGAGATTGTTGATTTTGTGTCAAGATGTATGGTTTGTCAACAAGTGAAAGCTGGAAGGCAACAGCCTCGAGGAGTCATGCAACCTCATCCCATACCGGAGTGGAAATGGGACAATATTACGATGGACTTTGTCATGGGGATACCAAAGACTCCTAGAAGGAATGATGCAATATGGGTTATTGTTGATCGTCTTACCAAGTCAGCACATTTTCTTGCTATAAGAGAAGATCTACCCCTGGAACGTTTAGCAAGACTATATATTAATGAAGTTGTGAGACTTTATGGAGTACCCTTATCAATTGTTTCTGATCGTGATCCCCGTTTTACTTCAAGATTTTGGAAAAGTCTTCAGAAATCCATGGATACTGAACTTCATTTGAGCACTGCTTACCACCCTCAGACAGATGGACAATCATAACAGACTATTCAGACCTTAGAAGACATGTTGAGATCTTGCTCACTTGACTTTCAGGGTATGTGGGATCAATATTTACCTCTGGTAGAATTTTCCTATAACAATATCTTCCATTCAAGTATTCAGATGGCACCATATGAAGCGTTATACGGAAAGAGATGTCGTACACCATCCTGTTGGGATGACATCGGTGAAAGAAAACTTGTAGGTCCAGAACTGGTGGAGGAAACGATGGAAAAGGTGAAGGTAATCCAAAATCACATCAGAGCAGCTCAAAGTAGAAAGAAGAGCTATGCCGATAATCGAAGGAAGGATTTGGAATTTCAAGTCGGTGATCATGTTTTCCTGAAGGTATCTCCGTGGAAGGGAGTCATACGTTTTGGTAAGAAAGGTAAATTGAGTCCCAGGTACATCGGACCTTTCGAAATTCTAGAATGAATTGGGGTTGTAGCTTACCGATTGGAAATGCCGCCAAGTCTCTCCAAAGTTCACGATGTGTTCCATGTATCTCTGTTGAGGAAATACATGCCTGACCCAACGCATGTACTCACCTATGATGAATTATAACTGGAACCCGATCGGTCTTATTTCGAAGAGCCCGTCAAGATTCTTGATACGAGAGAACAAGTGCTGAGAAACCGGACAACGCGTCTGGTAAAAGTTTTGTGAAGAAACCATAAGATGGAAGAGGCAACATGGGAACCCGAGGAACTTATGATAAAGAACCACCCGAGTCTTTTCATGCAATAGTATTCTAGAAATTTCGAGGACGAAATTATTTGAAGGAGGGGAGAATGTAACACCCCAAGCTTCTACGATACGCTTCTCTTTGAATAATGTGATAGCGTGTGTTGTACGCAACACCGAGTTCTAACACACCATAACCAATCAAACTAGCCGTTATGAATAGTAATACCTACTTTTTGAAATTATGTATATTTTATATTTTAAAATGGACTTCATTTTTGGATTCGGAATATCGAATTTATCCTAAGGTGAAATTTTGGTACATTTCGGATAACTTTCATATTTTGATGAATAGTGAAAATTACTAAATTTTATTAAAAACAACTTTTTTAATCAAAATAATTAATAGTGATAAATTATGAATTTTAGTAGTTTTAAAGTATATTTAGAATATATTTTTACCATTTAATATAATTTTGGTCATTGGACATAATTTTACAATTAAACCGAACATAAACAAGTGTCAATCTTTTGATAGTTATTATCTCTTAAAAACACGCTTTTTGTTTTGACTGCGGGAATTAATTTTAAATTAATTTCTGCCACTTCTGTGTTTTGAATTTAGAAAAATGGATTCCATATTTGGAATCAGGATGTTCAAATTGTGTAAATAGGTAACTTTTATTTTTATACATTTTGAATAATTACTGCGGTAAATATTTTAATTACCATGGTTAAGGGTAAATCCGGTAAATAAGGGTTAAAAAATAATATTATAATAATACTTAATTACCCTAAAACGTGTCCTAACCTTATTGGTTGATACCTGTTCGACCATAGGCATCTTTGGGTCGATTTTGGGACCCCATGGATCCACTTGTAAGTGATAATGACACTTTATTTTAATTAAGTTAAAATGAATACAAAAATGACACAAGCATATATCTTTTAGAAAAACAATTGTTACATAGGGTTATATATGTTGGATTTTAGATTATAAATATTCTTTAGAAAGATAAAAAGATTTCCTACATAATGATATTTTATTTATAATTTCTAGACATTAAATAATTTATTTTATTTATGACACAATGATGATGCAGTAATTACTATAATAGTGAAAAATTAAAATAATTGATATTATAAGTACCCAAATAAATATTATATGAACCTTTTAATGAATTAAACTAATTTTATAGTATACTATGATATATTAGAATTGATTTAATTGACTTTTTTAGAAGTAATCAATCTGTTATGAGTTTCACAAAAATCAACTATTGAATAGTGTCAAAATTGACATAAAAGAGTTCTTAAAACAAATATTATATTATTAATTGATATTAAATTCCTAAAAAATATACGTTTCGGCCAAGAGACTTATATCATGATAGTTTCCTCATTAATGGACCACTTGGGGGTTTCTTAGATGTATTTAGTATGTTTATTAACCATATTATATAAAAATACAAAGAGACATTGTAAAAGTGAAACTAATTAACTTAGAGTTAATACTTAAAGATAAGGTTAATATAAGTACCCAAACCTGTCTAAATTCTATTGGTTGAGTGGTTTTCGACCTATCCCCACCATAACCTTTGAATAATCAACTTTGGAGCCATTAGAAACCGAATATGAATTTATTATAAATTAATATTTCTAGCTTTTCCAAAGGTGCCCCTCACCCCTCTTATAAAAGGGCACTCCTCCTTCTCATTTCATCACACCTTAAAAGCCTTTTTTTTCGGCCAAAATCTTCCCAAATACTCTCCCAACATCCCTCACTACAACCTAGAGGCCTTAGTTTGATCAGAAAGCCAACCTAAGGTGCCCTTTTGATCAAATCAAAAGGAAGAACCCGAAGAAGAGGTAATGATTTCACCACCCTTTTTCCAAGTTCATTTCTTCTTCCACTTCTTCTTCCTTTGTTGTTACCATTCTAAAATAATAACTCCAGTATCTCACATATACTGTGATGTTATTATAAATATTTTACAACCATATTCAGTATTCTATCCCCCCTTTGAATAACATGTCACCATACGTGCGTACGTACGACTTACCGTCTCCACGTTGTGGTGTAATTGTTATTCAATATATTATTATTTTGGATGGGTATAATAATGATGTGTGACTCATGTAAATAATAAATATAACATGTTAATGATTATGTATATATTATATACCATCCATTTATATATTATTTTAATATCAAAAGAATGATATTGTCGCTCGTACGTACGTACGGACTACCGTCTCCACGAACGCGATGAGATTCATTCTCCATCGTAACCATTCAAGTATAATTATCATTTGATGATTTAAAAATTATGTTTAAGGACTTGATATCATTCTGGATATGAATAATATACAACAAACATGGCTTATGTAACAAAACATATAAAAGAAAATGAGTAAGTTAACACCCGAAACGACGATAATTCTAAGATATTATTAACAAATCAATGTTAAAAGATCATATATGATATCATATTAATATAATTTAATAACAATTATTTCACCATTATACAGGATGTTAACCTACCCCAACCAAGGAAAAGTACAAGGTAAGGGGTTTTCATCTCACTCCTTATTCCCGTGAGATTCATGTCATATTGCCACCATCACCTTTTGTGTGGTGTATGTACTGCCCATAATTATATTTTTGTGTAATACACTCTAATTTATGTGTATTTACATATTCATTGTATGATACCTCTTTCATGGGTTGTATGTTTCATAAGTTACCAAATTGGTAAGGGTTATTTCGCAATCTCTTCATTATCCGAGGTTGTTTATACGTAATAATCTACTGGGATCTCTTTATCATCCACATCGATGTTTCTTAATAATGTATTTCAAAACATTTTTATTATTTACAAGAATATGGGTTAAAGTCATTTATACCCTTGTTTGACTTTTTATAAGAGGAATCTTTCCGTCATTTTTAAAACAGGGTCCTTTTTAACCTTTTCGACAGAATAATGGTAAGAATGTTTTTTTACTTATACGGCAAGTGCGGTTATTTTCTGCCGTTATAAAATCTTCAAAGCATTCCTTACAAGCTTATAAGAATATTTTCAAAGAAAATGTTTTATTTTATATGGATCTTAAATGATTTCAAAATAAAAAGAGATATTTCTTTAAAAATAATTTTGATTTCATCTATGTCAACATCCTTTGATGGCTTTTAAGCTTATTTGAAGTTGGTTTATTATGATACAAAACATCCATATTTTATTAAAGGTTTTGTGATATTTTTGACTGTGGATAAGCTATTCTTATGTCACTCATGGTTTTTTTAAATTATTGACATTTCATAAGTTATTTTTAATCCAAATGTTTATGTTATATTTCAACCTTTCATTCAGATGAATGTGTTAGACAAGTATGTTCCGGGTTGGGGACCGGTAAAAGTAAGCCCTCCGGTTTGGTCTCCGGTTATTAGAGGAACTCCGGTTTGGTCTCCAGTTATTAGAGGAACTCCGGGTTGGTGTCTGGTTATTAGAGGCACTCCGGGTTGGTTTCCGGTTACAGTTAGCCCCAAGGTCATGGGACGAGGCCTTGACAAAAAAATTAAAGTTCAGCATTATGCATTCCAACATTATGAAAGTGGTTATTGATTTTTTCATGTGATTATTCGATTAGTAGAATATCCATGTGAATAAGTAAATGGAATTATTTCATTTTATTTATTCCATACCATGTTGAAAGTTCATGTTTGAAAGTCTTTTGTTTTAGTTATACATTGACTTAAATGTTTATTCTTATTTATAAAAGTTTCCTCTATATTGTTATCCTTACTGGGCATTTGAGCTCACCCCTTTTCTATTTTTTATTTTTCCAAGGAAGTGAAGAAGTAAGTTATGAATGACCTGCATGGATATTATGTGGGGATATGAGTGTGGATTATGGAGACAATTTGTTGTTGTAGTAGTTTTTCGTTTTATGATGTAATGTAAAACTTATGAATATATCTAGTGTTTCCAAGGCTACTAAACCAATCGGTCTTTCTAGATTTGATCCTTCTTGTGATCATGCCAATGTTATGTAATAATGCACCGACTCTGGGTAACTAGGGTCGGGGCGTTACAGTTGGTATCAGAGAAAGTTTAGTACAAACCTTGGAAACTAGATTTAGATAAACTCTGATTAGAGCACGTAGACCTAAGATGAACTTTGAGGATTAGTATAGAAGAACTTCCTAGAATTTTGGTATTGTAGAGATTTTGTGAGTTTTCCGAGAAATACATCCCTGTCTGGATACGAGCAGGTAGAGGCGGCTCTGGCAGAGATGTACCTAGGGGTAAAACCCGAAAACACCGCTTTGAGCTAGACTCGAACGGGAACTTGTGCACGACAATGGGCCTTGCTGCACTATTGGTTACGACACTCCCGGGGGATATGTTTAGGATAACTCTCATTTTCTTTACAAATCATTTTGAAGGGATTATGAGTATATACTTCCTCAAAAAAAACATTCTTATGATTATGGATTATATCCATAAATAGTTCAATTTATGTTAAGAGTTTTATAAGTATGGGATTATGTTTTTTGATTCATAAACTGATCTAGTTTATGCCATTGTTTAGAAATGGCGCCTAGTGGAAGAAATGGAAACCGTATCAATGCACGCACTCCATGTAGGGATTTCCCTCCTACTCAAGATAATTATAGTGGAGATGGTGATGCAACTGGAGCCGATCAGCTAATCACCATTCTGGGACAACTTACTCAGGTTATGAATAATAACCTTACCCGTATGGAGCACCCTGATCCACAGCGTGGAGGATCAATGTTAGATCGATTCATGAGGCAACAACCACCAACGTTCAATGGGAGTACAAATCCCATAGTAGCTGAGCAATGGATATTTTCCCTAGAGAAAATATTTCAGGCTTTGGGGAGCAGTGAAAGGGAAAAAGTTATCATGGAAGTTTACCGCCTCACTGGAGATGCTGATCAACGGTGGTCATTGATTCAAAATACGAAGGAAGATGATGAAGTATCAAATATGGAATGGAGGGAGTTCAAAGATCTGTTTTTAGAAAAATACTTTCCTCGCGACCATCGAGCAGATATGGAAAGGCAATTTCTGAGTCTGAGACAAAAGGAGGAAGAGAATGTCACAAAGTATGAGGCTAACTTTACAAGGTCAGCAAGGTATGCTGGAGATTATATTCGCAACCCATGAAGTGAGATTTATCGTTTCTTTGATGGGTTAATACCATTTCTCCGTCGAGCGTTAGTCTCACAATCCTTTTCATCGTACGAAGACATTGTCTCATGTGCTATCAATACTGAAAAGGAATTCTCTAAGTCTTATGACTTTAAAGCAAAGAAAGAGAAAAAGAGGCCTACTGATCAATCTGGGAATGGAAATAAGGGGAAGAAAGGAAAGGTTGAATATCCATCATGTGGTAAATGTGGGAAGAAACACCCCGGTGCTTGCTTGAAGGGAATGGGAGTCTGTTACAAGTGTGGTGAAAAGGGCCACCAAGCTCGTGATTGCAAAGGGAAGAAGGAAGCCACCAACGTTCAGTACTACAATTGCAGGGAGATGGGACATTATGCGAATGAATTTCCTAAGCGTCAGGAGAACTTACCTCAGAAAAGGCCAAGGGATCAAGGCCAAGCTTATGTTATCACTACTGCTGAGGTAGAAGCTCCGAAAGACGTGGTGGCAGGTAATTTAATGGTTTCCTCAAGTTTAGATAATGCATTATTTGATTCTGGATCATCGCATTGTTTCATATCTTCCCAGTTTGCTAAGAAAATTAGATATTTCCAATTTGATTTAATAAGGGAGTTGTCAGTTAAAACTCCTAAGGGACGTATCATTGCAACAAAGTTTTGTGAATCAGTCCCCATTAGAGCACATAAATTTTCTTTATCTGCTGATCTCATCGTCATACCTATGATTGAGTTTGATATAATCCTCGGTATGGACTGGCTTTCGGACTATGATGCGAAGATTTATTGTAAGAAGAAATAGGTTACGATTCTTGATGATAATGATAAGGAACACCTTATCTTTAGAGAAGAATCGTCACCACCTAATTCTTATTTAGATCCACCCCCAGTAGCTCAACTTAATTCAATTATTGGGGAGGAAGAGAATGAAATAACTGTCGGTGAGGAAAGGAATGTTCAAATAGGGGATGTACCTATTGTGAAAGAATTTGTAGATGTATTTCCGAAAGATTTACCTGGACATCCTCCAGAATGAGAAGTTGAGTTTTCCATTGATTTGATTCCTGGATCAAGGCCTATATCGAAGACCCCTTATAGAATGTCCACTGTAGAGTTAATCGAACTAAAGTAACAACTAGAGGAATTGAGTAATAAGGGATTTATTCTCCCTAGTGTTTCTCCATGGGGAGCCCTTGTTCTTTTTGTTAAAAAGAAAGATGGATCTATGAGGTTATGTATCGGCTATAGGGAGATCAATGCTATAACGATAAAGAACAAGTATCCCCTACCTCGTATTGATGATTTATTTGAACAACTGTATGGAGCTCAATACTTTTCAAAGATTGACCTTCAATTTGGATACCATCAGTTGTGTGTGAAGAAGGAAGACATTCTGAAGACAGCATTTCGAACCAGGTACGGGCATTACGAGTTTACTGTAATGCCGTTTGGATTGACTAATGCACCCTCTGTATTCATGGATCTGATGAATAGAGTTTTCAAGGAGTATCTCAATGAATTTTTGGTGGTATTTATTGATGATATCTTGGTATACTCCAAAACCTACGAAGATCATGAAAATCACTTGCGCATTATCTTGAAGACTCTGAGGAGACATGAATTATATGGGAAGTTTAGCAAGTGTGAATTTTGGCTTCATGAGATTTCTTTTCTTGGCCATATTGTCTCTAAAGATGGAATCTCTGTTGATCCTTCTAAGACCAAGGCAATTCAAGAATGGCCAGCACCTACGAGTATAACTGAGGTATGCAGTTTTATTGGTTTGGCAGGTTATTATCGACGTTTCGTCCATAATTTTGCCCGATTGGCTAACCCATTAACGAAGCTCACAAGTAAAGGGGTTAAATTTGTTTGGACAAAAGAGTGTGAAGAATGTTTTGAAGAACTGAAGAAAAGATTATTCAATGCTCCTATATTGACTCTACCATCAGGGAATGATGGGTTCGTTATTTATAGTGATGCATCGAAGAAAGGACTTGGTTGTGTCCTTATGAAGAATGATAGAGTTATTGCCTATGCATCAAGACAGTTGAAAATTCATGAACAAAATTATCCTACTCATGATCTTGAGTTAGCAGCTGTGATCTTTGCTTTGAAGATATCGAGGCACTACCTCTATGGTGAAAAATGTGAGATTTATACTGATCACAAGAGTTTGAAGTATATTTTCTCACAAAAAGAACTCAACATGAGGCAAAGGATATGGCTTGAATTACTCAAGGATTATGATTGCACGATACACTACCACCCGGGGAAAGCAAACAAGGTGGCAGATGCTTTGAGTAGAAAAGACCATGGAGTTCTGAAAAATATGAGAATTGAAAGGGATCCAATTTTCATGGATCTAGTGATGATGGACATGGGAATAACCAGGGAAGGCGACACATCATTTCTTTTTCAAATGGTTGCCAAACCATCTTTAATAGAAAGGATTAAGAGTACTCAGACCGATGATGAAGAATTTCAAAATAAGATTAAAGCTGTGAATGATGGGAGATTGAGAGACTTTGTGTATGAAGATGGAATTTTGAAATTTGGGAAGAGACTTTGTGTTCCCGATATACCTGATCTAAAAAGGGAATTGCCGGATGATGCTCATAGTTCCAATTTCTCTATACACCCTGGGAGCACCAAAATGTATAGAGATTTGAAGGATCATTTTTGGTGGGACAACATGAAGAGGGAGATTGTTGATTTTGTGTCAAGATGTATGGTTTTTCAACAAGTGAAAGCTGGAAGGCAACAGCCTCAAGGAGTCATGCAACCTCTTCCCATACTGGAGTGGAAATGGGACAATATTACGATGGACTTTGTCATGGGGCTACCAAAGACTCCTAGAAGGAATGATGCAATATGGGTTATTGTTGATCGTCTTACCAAGTCAGTACATTTTCTTGCTATAAGAGAAGATCTACCCCTGGAACGTTTAGCAAGACTATATATTAATGAAGTTGTGAGACTTCATGGAGTACCCTTATCAATTGTTTCTGATCGTGATCCCCGTTTTACTTCAAGATTTTGGAAAAGTCTTCAGAAATCCATGGATACTGAACTTCATTTGAGCACTGCTTACCACCCTCAGACAGATGGACAATCAGAACGGACTATTCAGACCATAGAAGACATGTTGAGATCTTGCTCACTTGACTTTCAGGGTATGTGGGATCAATATTTACCTCTGGTAGAATTTTCCTATAACAATAGCTTCCATTAAAGTATTCAGATGGCACCATATGAAGCGTTATACGGAAAGAGATGTCGTACACCAACCTGTTGGGATGACATCGGTGAAAGAAAACTTGTAGGTCCAGAACTGGTGGAGGAAACGATGGAAGAGGTGAAGGTAATCCAAAATCACATTAGAGCAGCTCAAAGTAGACAGAAGAGCTATGCCGATAATCGAAGGAAGGATTTGGAATTTCAAGTCGGTGATCATGTTTTCCTGAAGGTATCTACGTGGAAGGGAGTCATACGTTTTGGTAAGAAAGGTAAATTGAGTCCCAGGTACATTGGACCTTTCGAAATTCTAGAACGAATTGGGGTTGTAGCTTACCGATTGGCAATGCCGCCAAGTCTCTCCAAAGTTCACGATGTGTTCCATGTATCTCTGTTGAGGAAATACATGCCTGACCCAACGCATGTACTCACCTATGATGAATTAGAACTGGAACCCGATCTGTCTTATTGCGAAGAGCCCGTCAAGATTCTTGATACGAGAGAACAAGTGCTGAGAAACCGGACGACGCGTCTGGTAAAAGTTTTGTGGAGAAACCATAAGATGGAAGAGGAAACGTGGGAACCCGAGGAACTTATGATAAAGAACCACGCGAGTCTTTTCATGCGATAGTATTCTAGAAATTTTGAGGACGAAATTATTTGAAGGAGGGGAGAATGTAACACCCCAAGCTTCTATGGTACGCTTCTCTTTGAATAATGTGATAGCGTGTGTTGTACACAACACCGAGGTGTAACACACCATAACCAATCAAACTAGCCGTTATGAATAGTAATACCTACTTTTTGAAATTATATATATTTTATATTTTAAAATGGACTTCATTTTTGGATTCGGAATATCGAATTTAGCCTAAGGTGAAATTTTGGTACATTTCGGATAACTTTCATATTTTGATGAATAGTGAAAATTACTAAATTTTAATTAAAAACAGCTTTTTTAATCAAAAAAATTAATAGGGATAAATTAAAAATTTGAGTGGTTTTAAAGTATATTTAGATTATATTTTTACCATTTAATCTAATTTTGGTCATTGGACATAATTTTACAATTAAACCGAACATAAACAAGTGTCAATCTTTTGATAGTTATTATCTCTTAAAAACACGCTTTTTGTTTTGACAGCAGGAATTAATTTTAAATTAATTTCTGCCACTTATGTGTTTTGAATTTAGAAAAATGTATTCCATATTTGGAATCAGGATGTTCAAATTGTGTAAATATGTAACTTTTATTTTTAGACATTTTGAATAATTACTGCGGTAAATATTTTAATTACCATGGTTAAGGGTAAATCTGGTAAATAAGGGTTAACAAATAATATTATAATAATACTTAATTACCCTAAAACGTGTCCTAACCTTATTGGTTGATACATGTTCGAACATAGGCATCTTTGGGTCAATTTTGGGACCCCATGTATCCACTTGTAAGTGATAATGACACTTTATTTTAATTAAGTTAAAATGAATACAAAAATGACACAAGCATATATCTTTTAGAAAAACAATTGTTACATAGGGTTATATATGTTGGATTTTAGATTATAAATATTCATTAGAAAGATAAAAAGATTTCCTACATAATGATATTTTATTTATAATTTCTAGACATTAAATAAGGTTTTTTAATTATGACACAATGATGATGCAGTAATTACTATAATAGTGAAAAATTAAAATAATTGATATTATAAATACCCAAATAAATATAATATGAAACTTTTAATGAATTAAACTAATTTTCTAGGATACTATGATATATTAGGATTGATTTAATGGACTTTTTGCCAAGTAATCAATCTGTTATGAGTTTCACAAAAATCAACTGTTGAATAGTGTCAAAATTGACATAAAAGAGTTCTTAAAACAAATATTATATTATTAATTGATATTAAATACTAAAAAATCTAAGGTTCGGCCAAGGGACTTATATCATGATAGGTTATTCGTTAATGTACCACTTGGGGGTCGCTTGGATGTATGTAGTATGTTTATTAACCATATTATATAAAAATACAAAGAGACATTGTAAAAGTGAAACTAATTAACTTAGAGTTAATACATAAAGATAAGGTTAATATAAGAACCCAAACCTGTCTAAATTATATTGGTTGATTGGTTTCGACCTATACCCACCTTAAAATTTGAATAATAATCTTTGGAGCCATTAGAAACCGAATATGAATTTTTTATAAATTAATATTTCTAGCTTTTCCAATGGTGCCCCTCACCCCTCTTATAAAAGGGCACTCCTCCTTCTCATTTCTTCACACCTTCAAAGCCTTTTTGTTCGGCCAAACTCTGCCCAAATACTCTCCCAACATCCCTCACTACAACCTAGAGGCCTTAGTTTGATCAGAAAGCCAACCTAAGGAGCCCTTTTGATCAAATCAAAAGGAAGAACCCGAAGAAGAGGTAATGATTTCACCACCCTTTTTCCAAGTTCATTTCTTCTTCCACTTCTTCTTCCATTGTTGTTACCATAATAAAATAATAACTCCAGTATCTCACATATACTGTGATGTTATTATAAATATGTTACAACCATATTCAGTATTCTATCCACCCTTTGAATAACATGTCACCATACGTGCGTACGTACGGCTTACCGTCTCCACGTTGTTGTGTAATTGTTATTCAATATATTATTATTTTGGATGGGTATAATAATGATGTGTAACTCATGTAAATAATAATTATAACATGTTAATGATTCTGTATATATGATATACCATCCATTTATATATTATTTTAATATCAAAAGAATGATATTGTCGCTCGTGCGTACGTACTGACTACCGTCTCCACGAACGTGATGAGATTCATTTTCCATCGTAACCATTCTAGTATAATTATCATTTGATGATTTAAAAATGATGTTTAAGGACTTGATATCATTTTGGATATGAATAAGATACAACAAACATGGCTTATGTAACAAAACATATAAAAGAAAATGAGTAAGTTAACACCCGAAACGACGATAATTCTAAGATATTATTAACAAATCAATGTTAAAAGATCATATATGATATCATATTAATATAATTTAATAAAAATTATTTCACCATTATACAGGAGGTTAAGCTACCCCAACCAAGGAAAAGTACAAGGTAAGGGGTTTTCATCTCACTCCTTATTCCCGTGAGATTCATGTCATATTGCCACCATCACCTTTTGTGTGGTGTATGTACTGCCCATAATTATATTCTTTGTGTAATACACTCTAATTTATGTGTATTTACATATTCATTGTATGATACCTCTTTCATGGGTTGTATGTTTCATATGTTACCAAATTGGTAAGGGTTATTTCACAATCTCTTCATTATCCGAGGTTGTTTATACGTAATAATCTACTGGGATCTCTTTATCATCCACATCCATGTTTCTTAATAATGTATTTCAAAACATTTTTATTATTTACAAGAATATGGGTTAAAGTCATTTATACCCTTGTTTGACTTTTTATAAGAGGAATCTTTCCGTCGTTTTCAAAACAAGGGCCTTTTTAACCTTTTCGACAGAATTAAGGTAAAAATGTTTTTTTTAACTTATACGGCAAGTGCGGTTATTTTCGGCCGTTATAAAATCTTCAAAGCTTTCCTTACAAGCTTATAAGAATATTTTCAAAGAAAATGTTTTATTTTATATGGATCTTAAATGATTTCAAAATAAAAAGAGATATTTCTTTAAAAATAATTTTGATTTCATCTATGTCAACATCCTTTGATGGCTTTTAAGCTTATTTGAAGTTGGTTTATTATGATACAAAACATCCATATTTTATGAAAGGTTTTGTGATATTTTTGACTGTGGATAAGATATTTTTATGTCACTCATATTTTTTTTAAAGTATTAACATTTCATAAGTTATTTTTAATCCAAATGTTTATGTTATATTTCAACCTTTCATTCAGATGAATGTGTTAGACAAGTATGTTCCGGGTTGGGGACCGGTAAAAGTAAGCCCTCCGGTTTGGTCTCTGGTTATTAGAGGAACTCTGGTTTGGTCTCCGGTTATTAGAGGAACTCCGGGTTGGTTTCTGGTTATTAGAGGCACTCCGGGTTGGTTTCTGGTTATTAGAGGCACTCCGGGTTGGGTTCTGGTTACAGTTAGCCCCAAGGTCTTGGGACGAGGCCTTGACAAAGAAATTAAAGTTCAGCATTATGCATTCCCACATTATGAAAGTGGTTATTGATTTTTTCATGTGATTATTCGATTAGTAAAATATCCATGTGAATAAGTAAATGGCATTATTTCATTTTATTTATTCCATACCATGTTGAAAGTTCATGTTTGAAAGGCTTTTGTTTTAGTTATACATTGCCTTAAATGTTTATTATTATTTATAAAAGTTTCCGCTATATTGTTATCCTTGCTGGGCATTTTAGCTCACCCCTTTTCTATGTTTTATTTTTCCCAGGAAGTGAAGAAGTATGTTATGAATGACCTGCAGGGATATTATGTGGGGATATGAGTGTGGATTATGGAGACAATATGTTGTTGTAGTAGTTTTTCATTTTATGATGTAATGTAAAACTTATGAATATATCTAGTGTTTCCAAGGCTACTAAACCAATCGGTCTTTCGAGATTTGATCCTTCTTGTGATCTTGCCAATGTTATATAATAATGCACCGACTCTGGGTAACTAGGGTTGGGCCATTACAATTTCTTCCAATATATGTTTTATCTTTAAAATTATGTGATTTTATATTTGTTTGATTTATTTTTAAAATACTTAGTTGACCCTCCAAGAATTATAAAACATTTTATCATTTTAAAATTATTTTCATGAGAGTTTCACTCACCTATACATATAAAATCCTAATATTTTAATAAAATAGCCCATTTTCCTTATAAATTAACGTTTACCATGCCACTGTTTCCCAAACATTGGAAAAAAACCACGTTATGGTTTGTGGTTTTGATTAGTTTAATGTGTAGTGTCCAAAACCTAAATAATGAATAATTCCATCTCCTTTCTTATATAAACACACTCAATATCCCATTCATTTTCACTCAAACCTTTTGGATCTCGACCAACCTCTTACCTCCTCTATATGGAATCCTCTCAAGTAACCCCAATATCCCATGAATCCAATCCCAAGCCACTCTCAAGCCTTTGGGATCACAATTCCAAGTAAGGGATCCTCAATTTCTTCCTTTATTTATGTCCATGATTCATTATATTATTATTCCCTTTTATTTTCAATTAAAAATTATTGGGTATGATTTCTAACCTACCCTATACTTTACTCTTTATGATTTAATGATGATAGACCCCTTTAAATCTCATTAATGCTTCTTCTGTACACCTTCTACAATACCGAAATTCCGTAAGATATTTCTCACTCCTCGTTTACATTCATGCAGTAATTTTAAATTAAAACCCTAAATTTTATTACATATATTTGGATATTATGTTCCATGACCCCCTTACTATCCATTTTTATGTGTAAATTATGAGAGATTCCATTATCTCTCAGAAACCCATTTTATGATTTCTATTTTATGTCATTATGTTGTCAAAGTTTCACAAAAATTTCCCATGCCAAAATCATCGAGTAGGTGAATACCATACCCATTTATCAATCAAGGGCATTTACCATTATTCACATGTACTTGTTCATTTAGGACTTACATTTTTTATTTCGTATCTCTTTTTCACAGAATAAATTATGATGTTTAATGAATCTACGTTGTATGATTAATGTGGAAAACATATACATGAAATGAAAGGGTTTTCCTTGATAGCGCTCTAATGCATTGGGTATAGAATTTTATTCTGATATGTCATGTATAATGAGTTTTGAATCATGATAATTCATATGCAATGAGGGTTTACTCATGCTAATTCAAGTGAAATGAAGGTTTACTCATGTTCCATGTTCAATGAGAGTTTCCTCATGCTAATATATTGTGAAATGTTGTTGCCACATTTTATTGTTATGATAATCATGTGATATGAAGCATGTATGTTCATGTTTCTCTTATTCTCCATTGACATGAAAATTTACTAACATATATTTTATTCTTCATTTTATTCCGTGTTTACTCTATTATTTGGCATTATAGTTCACCCTTTTCACATGTATTTCCTTAGGTTATCCCATTCAATGCTATGTACGATGGATTGTTGTGGTCATCTAATGTATGTTTTCAAAAAAGATGTTATATTTTTATGTCTTCAGATTTCATGTAATGTAACTAATTCCCAATAAACTAGACATATTGATCCTCATAGTTGTCTTAAGTGCAATTTTATATAAAAAATCATTTTTAAGTGTGTAATAAAGTCTAGGGTATTTATAGTTGGTATACGTGGATATGTTTAGAAACTTTTGAGATTAGGATTAGAAAACCCTATTAAAAGACTTAGGTATAAGACTATGTATAATAAATACATCCCTAAAATTTTTTGAGTATAAAGTATGTTTTTTTTCAAGAAAATAAATCCCTATCTTGATACGAACTAGTAGATGCGGCTTTGGAACATATGTATCTAGGGGTAAAACATGAAAACACCACTTTGAAATAGATTGGAAATGGATCTAGTGAACGAAAAAAAGCCTTGCTTCACATTTGTTTATGACACTTCTAGGGGATATGCTTCGGTAAATTCATATTCTTAGTATGAACCATTATTAAGGGAATAAAAAAATCCTGCTAATAATATATATTGGGAAGTAGAACATGGATAAATTTGATTCAAGCCTGTAAATTCATAAGTTAATGAAATAGATTTAATTCATAAGTTATCACTTTTTTCTTTGGAATCCCCTTTATGTGTTAGCTGTAACTTTTCTTTTATTCCAGATAATGGTTACTAATAGAAGAACTCAAGCTAACAATCGATGTGGAGATCAATGTGATTAGTGTTCTAATGAGATGCCTAATTCGATGGGGGAAAGAATCAAAATCACTGTCACGATACTCTCTCAGTTAATGCATGATTTGAATAAAATCATGGGTCAATAGGAATGTTCACCCACCCCCAAGTAAGACCATGCAGAAATTGATATCTTCATGAGACTAAGGACAAATAATTTTAATAGATCACTTGATCACTCAATCTCTGATCAATAGATCAACTACATTGAAAACTCAACTCCACCCATAAATGTTCTAAACAAGATATGGATCTTCGGTCTTCTTATTGTGTGGTGGGAAAAGCTAGTCAGTGGAGTACATTAATAAAAAATAGGAATAATGAGGATGAGATCAATGCATTGGAATGGAAGGATTTATAGATAAATATTTTCGATAAATATTTTCCATGAACCCTCCGACTTAAGATGGAAAGGGACTTACTTTCCATCAAGAATAAAATAAAAAATATTCTTTGGACCATACAAGGTAAACTTCACAAGTCATGAAAAATATGCCTCCATCTTTGTCGTTACCCCCGAATGCAATATTGATTGCTTCACTGGTGGGATAAATCCTTGCCTATTGAAATACATGGTGATTCGTGACTTCGATTGCTATGAGGAAATTGTGAGATGTGCACTAAAAGTTTCAATGGAGATCAGTGAATCTTTGTAGTATCAGGGGGATAAGAAGCGAAAAGGGGACTTTAATTCTAGCCATCCGATGGATAAATCCAAAGATGCTATGAAATTCCAGTACCCCACATTCCAATTGTGTGGAAAGAAGAACCCTAGAAATTTCCTGAAGTTGATGAGGAAATGCTTTTCGTGTGGAATATATGGGCCCCGGGATACTAACTTACATCAAGAAAAACCCACTGCTCTGAAAGAGTAGTGTAATAATCTATTCGACCCTCATTATAATGTTAATTGCTTCAACTACAAAGAACCAGGGAACTTTTCAAATTAGCGCCCTATTCCGAGGGTTTTTTTTACGGCAACCAACAACCTCCACGGCAGCAAGGGAGATCTTTTTTCCATCACTATCGTCAAGGAAAACCTTGACAAAGATGTGGTGATAGGTACGCTAGTTATTCATTCATTAATAGAAAAAATATTTTTCTATTTTTATTCTATGAATTATTTTATATCAAGAGGTTTTAGTAGAACAATACCAATGATACCATAAATTATGGAAGTAGATATGTTGGTGAGAACAAGAAATAGGGAAATTATTTCATCCCATGAATATAAATCATCCACTGTCAAAATTTGTGGATTGAACAACCTAGAGATCCTCATCATACTCCCTTTGGTAAAATTTGAAGCAATTCTTGGTCTGGATTGGATTTATCTATATTGATTCGTCATAAATTTTCATGAGAGGGAAATCACTCTCCCTATGGATAATCGACCCCCAATTCTGGATAAGTGGAAGGAGGGGGATGAATCTTTTTTATCACTATCATCTCAAGCGTGGATATTACTGCATTAGGAGCATGTGTATCTAGCACAGATGAGTATGTCTATGGAAGAAACCATCCTTAAAGACATGAAAATTGTGAGGGAATTTGCTGAAGTGTTTCCCCAGGAATTTCCTGGTATTCTTTATAGATGTGATATTGAATTCTCGAATGATCTTACACCTGGGACATTCCCAATATCTAATAATCCATAAAGAATGGATGTTGTGGAGCTTGAGGTTCTAATGAAACAAATATAGGAGAACCTGGATAAATGTTTTATATGGCCAAGTGTGTCACCATGGGGTGCACCATTCCACATTGTCAAGAAGAAGAATGGGTCAATGCACCATTGCATTGATTATCACAGTCTCAAAAAAATAACGATAATGAAAAAGTATCCTTTGTCATGAATTTATGACTTGTTTGATCATCTACATGGAGAAAAATACTTCTCCGAGGTGGATCTAAAGTCGGTATATTACCAAGTAAGGGTGAAGAAGGGGAATATTCTCAAGACAAGGTTTTGTACAATGTACAAGATATATGAATTCATAGTAATACCTTTAAAACACACTAATTCTCTAGAAATTTTCATGGAATTGATGAATAGAGTCTTCAAATATTACCTTGACAAATATGTGGTAGACATTCTTGTTGATATCCTAATATACTCCAAAACCAAGGAGGAGTATGAGAAATAGCTAAGAACCATACTAGAGGCCATGTGAAAAGATTAAATCTATCAAAAGTAAAGTATGTGTGAGTTCTGGTTGAAGTAGGTATCATTCATGGGTCATATAATCACATACAATTTGATATATGTGGATCCCTCAAATGAAAATGCAATTGAGGGGTGGTCAAGACCAACATCATTGACATATATCCATAGCATCCTTGGGTTAGCTGGATATTATCACCGATTTTTGAGAAATTTTTCACAATTTTCAAAATATCTTACAAAGCTAACTAAGAAGTGAGACAAGATTTCTTAGAGTGATGAATGTGAAGAGAGATTCAAGGAGTTTAAAAGGGGCCTTATCATTATGCTCGTTCTCACACTACCTATATGTTGAGAAACTTTTGTGGTATTTAGTGATGCTTCGAAGAAGGTCCTAAGTTGTGTGTTGATGAAAAATTTCAAATTCATTGCCTATGCATTAAGGCAATTGAATGTTTATGAGAGAAACTAGACAACACATGATCTGGATTTGGATGAAGTAATATTCGCTTTAAAAATTTGTCGACATTACCTCATTGGGAATTAGTGTGAAATATATATAGATCAAAAAAGCCATAAGTATATATTCAAATAGAAATTAATGAATATTCTCCATAAAAAATGGTTAGATATGATCAATGATTATGGATTCTCATTTTACTACCATCCTAAAAAAGAGAACAAGGTTTTTGATGGTCTATGTAGAAAGGATCCAACAAATCATTCATTGATAAGAATTTAAAAGGATCTAATCTTCCCATATTTGGTTAATATGGGCATGGTAATAAAAAATAAGTGATAATCATCAATCCATTCAGAAATTACTTCCCAAACATATAATTTTAAATTGTTGAAGGATGCTCAAAATGATGATGTGGGAATTACGAAAAAATTGTAAACTATCAAAAAACATGAATCCATCGATTTTAATGTTAATGAAGAAGGATTTGTAAGATTTGGGTCAATATTACGTGTACCATAAAATCCAGAATAAAAAATATCTTTTGGATGATGTATATTGTTCGAATATCTCCATTAACACAGGAAACACAAAGATTTATCGAGATCTTTGAGGGCATTATTTGTGAGATAACATGAAGAATGAGTTCAATGAGTATATGTCAAAGTGTCTGGTATGTCGTAAGGTGAAGGATGAGTGGAAGATGTCAATGGGGATGATGAAACCATTACCAATACCAATGTGGAAATGGGAGACCATCTCCATGGACTTTGATACCGGACATCTGAAGAAATCCAAGGGAAACAATAATATCTGGGTTTTTGTGGATCTTCATAAAAATACAGCACACTTCAATGAAATTTGGGATGATTTATCATTGGATCAACTTGCACAGATATAATTCAGAGAAGTGGTAAGGATGCATGGAGTACAACTATCAATTCTATCTGATTGAGATCCATGATTCTCCTCTATGTTTTGGAACAATCTCTAACACAATCTGAATACTGAATGGAACTTTAGTACATCATAACATTCTCAAACTGATGGCTAATATGAGAGGACAATAAAAACACTTAAGGACATGTTTATATCATTCTCAAGGGACCTTAAATAATGATGGGATAAATATCTTCCCTTGGTTGAGTTTCCTTACAATAATAGTTTCCACTAAAGAATCTAAATGGATCCTTATGATGCCCTTTATGGGAAGAGGTGCATAACAACAGCATGTGGTGATGATGCTGTGGATAAAAAAACTCCTAGGTATAGAAATAGTCAACGAAATATTGGAGAGGGTTAAGACTGTCCAATAACACATTAAAGCTACTCAGAGTCAACAAAAGAACTATGGTGATAAACGTCTGTGAGGCCTTGAGTTTGATGTTGGGGACATGGTATCCCTCTGCATATCACCGTAGAAGATATGTATGAGATATGGGAAGAAGGGAATGCTTAGTCTAAGGTACATTGTCCCTTTTGATATCCCTGCTCACATTGGAGTTGTGGCCTCTCGACACGAACTCCAACCGAACATATCTCAAGTACATGGTGTATTCCATGTATCACTCTTGAGGAAGTACATACCTGATCGATAGAATTTTCCTATTCCTAATGTGGTACCATTGGATAAAGAACTCTCCTATGAAGAGAAATCTGTGATGATCGTAGATTGTAGGGAACAATTTCTATGAAATATGAAAATACCCCTTGTCAAGGTGTTCTGGAGAAACCAAAAGTTTGAAGGAGGAATATGGGAATCATTTGAAGTGATGGAATAGAGATTCGCTCAACTGTTATAGTTTGGTAAAAGAAACATTGTCCAGATAAATTTATTTAGGGGGGGATATTTTAAGGACCGACACTTTTATTAATGAAAATATCACTTGATCTAATTAAATGTTTTATTATGTAAAATGGTTATATAAAACATATGTGTTCCTTTGGATTTAGAATTTTGGATTTTAAAAAACCTTTAAGAAATGTTACTGTCGCTAATATAGTCATTGAACAGTGATCACACGATTCATATAAATATAGGTCCTTAGCAAATCCAATTTACTCAGATAAAGGATGTGATGGTGTCATCCAGTAGAATAGCTCCATACGAAGACCATTTATCGAAGCTCTAATATGTGTTGGTGTCACAAGGATTATCTCTTTATCAATACCAAGCTGACATTCAACACGTTAATCTTGAACAAAATCACCTATGGGAGAAGTGGAAGTTAATAGAGATTTCCACTTGAGCGATGTTATCCGATTCACCCCAAGAGTCTTTCATCATCACAAACCTTACCCTCAGGTCTTATGCGGGGGTTATAAGTTGTTATGTAACAAGACCCTATAACTAGGATTATGTTCTTTATTTTTTTATAAATAATATGGATTCATTTTATTATTGATACATTGTAAATGGTTTTGAAAACAAAAATATAATTTTTAGTTAATATTTAAATACTATTATAAAATCTATTTTGATGAATTAATGGATTTTAAAATTAAATAATATTTTAAAAACATATTTGTATGAAATTACTTTTTGTTAAATATAATTGATTATAAAATCGTTATAAATACATTTTTTTTGATTTTATTAAGGTTTGAAAGCTATTTTTTGTCAAAACCTATGAATTTTTTATAAATGTCGTGTTTTATCATAAAATTAAATATCTATTATTTATAAAATTATTTTGATAAAATATTTATTATTTTTGGATTCAGGACATCAAAATAATCTAACGGTGAGTTTTTCATAAATGTTAGAGATTGTCAAATTTTTGGGTAAAAATTAAATACCTTTGAAATATATAATTTGTTTTATGCCATCATAATTTCCCAAAAGTGCTGAAATAAAATAATATAAAATGTATTTTCAAAAAAGATATGTTTTACCATTAACATATGTTATTTACGATTTTGTTGATTTATTTTACAAATCCTTAGTGGACCCTCAAAGACATATAATACATTTTAAAATTCCATAATGATTTTCTTGAGAGTGTGACTCACCTCCACATACGCAAGACTAATTTTTTAATAAATTCAGACATTCTAATTATAAAATATTTTTTTCCACTATAAATTGGAAAACATAATGGGAAAATCATGGTATGGTTTTTGGGTTTGGTTAGTTTAAGGTGTATTTTCCAAAACCAAAATAATAATTAATTCCCTCTCTATTCTTATATAATCCCACTCAATATTTTATTCCTCTTCACTAAAACCTTTTCGAGGTCGACCAAAATCATCCATTCTCTCTCTAGAATCCTCCCAATTATCTTTAATCTCCCAATAAGCCTCCTCAAATCCTCTACCAAGCCTTTGGGATCACACTTCCAAGTAAGGGATCCCCGCTTTCCTTCCTTTTTTATTTATGTATATGTTTCCATATATTGTACTGCCAATTTATTTTCAATTAAAAATGATTGGGTATGATTTTTAACCTCCCCTATACATTTCTCCTTATTTTTTAATGATTAGAGACCCCTTTCTCTATCATTAATTCCCCCTCTGTACACCAGATACCATGCTGAAATTCTGAATGGGGTTTGTCTCTCCTCGTTTACATTCAAAACTTTATTTTATATTATCCATATAGTTACATTACTTATCATTGGATATAATATTTCATGACCCCCTTATGATACATTTAATTAATAAATTATTGGAAACCCCTATCTCTCTCATCAACTCATTTTATGACTATTATTTGACGTCGTTATGCTGCTGAAGTTACAACAAAATTTCCCATGCCAAAATCATAATCTACGTTAATACCATACCGATTTATCTATCATGGGTATTCAACTTTATACACAAGTAATTTGATTGAAGACTTAAATTTATGTATTCCACATCTCTTATTCATGCAGAAAAAATATTATTTTTAAGGAATCCATGATTTATGATCCATGTGGCACACTTATGCATGAAATGAAATGTTTATAAAGGGTGCACCCTGATAGTGCACTGATGCATTGGGTAATGAATGGTACCATGATACATCATGTACAATGAGTGTTTAATCGTTCTTATACATGTGAAATTAGGGTTTACTAATGGTTTTTCATGTGCAATTACGGTTTACTCATGCTCCATGTGAAATGAGTCGTGGATCATGCTAATATATTGTCAAATGTTGTTGCCACATTACCATGTTATGATAATTGTGCTATATAATGACTTTATGTTCATGTTTCTCTTATTCTCCATTTATATTCCAATCTCTCAACATGTATTTTATTCTCCATGTTATTCCATGTTTACTCCCTTATTGGGATTTATATCCCACCCTTTTCAAATGTTTGTCCACAGGTTATCCCATCCAATTATAACTATAAGGGAATGTTGAGGTCATGTAAAGGAAGCTTTCAATAATTATTTTTTATTCTTATGTCTTATGTTGTCATTTAATGTCCCAAATATCCCAATACACTAGACCTCTTGATCCTCAGAGTTGTATTAAGTGATCATTTATGTAATAAATCATGTTTACATGTGTAATAAAAAGTAGGGTTGTTATAGTATATAAATATATTCTAAATAATTCACAAAAAAGAAACATGTTCATCTACCAAGAAGTATGATGGTTCAATGTTATGGGATCCAAATACATTTAATATCGACGATCATGATAATATGTGTACACATGTCCCTTAGACATTGGTTAAATAGGACTCATCAACATCCCATCAGGGATGAGATCCACCATGCTATGTTTTTTTAGAGTTCAAAAGCGTCAATCCATTGATATGGAATTATCATCCAGGGGTATTTGTCCCTATTTCATAGTTACTTGAAATGTATGTTCTAGTTCTATGAATTGATGCTTATAGGTGGTTTATAATGGATTTATTCAAGGAACCAGAAACATACAATAGTTCTTTATCCCAAAGGGACATTATTTCCAAAGGAATGAATCTATTAAGATAAAACATTTTGATTCCCAGGAACGTGCATTGGTCTAGAATATGGGATTTTGGACTTATTACACCCTTTTGAGGAGGAATTATTATCAACTCCAGAACTATATATATAAATTTTTTATATTTTCTTGAATCCTTATTAATTGACCAAGTATTACATTAGTTTCCATTAGAATTTTCAATCACTTATTAATATGTGTAATATTTATAATCTTCTATATGTATTCAAGGTTATTCACTAATGGAGATATCCTCTCATATACTACATAGATATTTTTTAATCATCGTTATGATGATACTGGTTTTTAAGCCACTTAGTGGGGAACATTGGAATTTAATCCCAGCCTGGGAGATGAAGGATTGTTTTGATATTGGGAATGTACCCATGAAATAGGCTACCTATGTATCCTTTTGAAAGGAATCAGAGCCCTCATAGATCAGTGCCTCTTAATGGGACACATTATACAATTTAAGGTCATGTTATAAGACCTATTCCTACAGTTTAATGTCAGGTGGTACAAAATTATAAGCGAAAGGTACTTAGTGAATGTTTGTTGTGGGTCTTAGGCCTAATAAGCCCAAGTAACATTGAATGGATATGGGTTTCCATGTAAGATTATACCCTATTGAGAATTTTGTCCAAGAAGAATTGTGTTGATTTGATATATTGGGTTTGATCCTCAAGGATCCTTCCTACGTATCCCATGTAGATGGGAATCAATGGCAACATAGTTTGATAAGTCTAATCGGATAGTATAATACTTTCAGAAAAAATCCTTTTATAATTAATTCAAAAAAAGAGTGACTTGATGATTTGGGGGTTTAATTTGGTGCTTATTCTTAAGAAGGATGCCATGATTAAAGGAATTTGGTTTGGATTCCTGAAGAGGATATCCAGTGACCTCAGGCTCTGAGAAGGCTTCCAATGTATCCTAGTTATGGTGGTATTTAGAGTTCTTGTTGTTCATTCATTATGAAAAGTTTGTGATGATGACAAATCTCTAAGCCCACGTGGGTCCTAATCGGTGTGATTGAAAAGCAGATGTCAATGATTCAACAAATTAACCCACACATATCCTTCTCTACTGGTGGATGAGGTTGCACCTACAATGGCCAGGGTGAACGAGGTCGAGGCGACTCGGGAAGAGGATGAGGCAACGATCCTTCCCTCTATTCACATTACATTGGGAAAGGGTCCAAATAATGGAATAAGGGATGATGGATAGGGGATTACACCAGGATGGCTCCCTAAAATTGATCCTGGTAGGGGAGAGTGAATTTTCATTCACTTGAATCGAAAAGAAATCTTGAAGCATACCTTCCCTACAATAGATCTAAGTTTACGACTCTTTGGTTAAGAATAGGTCAGGACCCAAACACTTATCCTCAAAACTGGGAACATCCCACAACTATTAATGGTGAAATTTCCATGTGATTGCGGATATAAAAACCCACAAAAATTCCATGAGTCCTAAGCCCATTGAGAAAAAATGTGGGAAACCTATGACTGTGGATATAGAAACTGAAATATAAGACATAGTACTGTGCCTTTCTTAATGGGTTGATTAGTCGGGAGGTTTTGGATGAGGTCTCAATAGAATTCCTATCCAACAAGGGGTCCAATAAAGAATACGACTTTCCATGGATGTCTTTGAAGAAGTCTTGAAGGCTTGAAGAAAGATTAGAGTAACTGAATCAAATAGGGGCACCAAGGTATGTAAGGGAACGCATGTATGGGTATGAATGTAATCTTGGGAAGCTTTCTATTTACATAATATATGAAAAAACAGTATACAAATATATGGGGGAGACCTGGCTCAAGCCTTCAAGAGTATTCATAGTAAATTCCAGAAGAGGAGCGCATAAGTTTTTATAAGAGGAATAGGTGGCGCACAAGTGTTTACAACATTAGAGAGGTTGTGAGATTTAGGTGTGAAAGTGTTACGGATTTAAAACACTAAAAGGACTCAAGTCCTATGATCCTACTTCAATTACTCTGCTTTATGTTTTAAATAACAATATTAAATTTTTCGGAGGACTTTGGTGAAGCACTAGGGTGACTAGAGTAGCCAATGGACTCCAGGAAAATTCATCTGTACAAATGAAGGCCCCAAGGGTCTATTTATAGGAAAATATAAGACCTTGGTCAAAATTAAATTGGGAGTTCATGTTGGTTCAATGACATATGGATGTACACAAATAGGTTGTACGCTGATGTCGTCTTGTCCTGACTAGGGTGACCCAAAGATCATGCCTTTTCAAAATTTTATTTTTATTATGTGTTTTCCATTATTTATTATATGGTATTTCCCTATGTAATTTCTCATTAGAATATGTGATGAAACAATGTTTCAACAGTCTTCTATAACCCGCAAACTACCTAGGCATGCATGTGCTAAAAAATCAATTAAAATAGGCAAATAATTTTAAAACTGTTTAAAATAAAATTTCCCCATTTTTATTTTCAATATGAAAATTTCTCTCAAAAAACCAAAACATGGGTTTTTAATCAATTCATTAATTTTCAAAGATATAATGAAAAATAGGTTCTTATAAAATAATTTTAATCTATTTTTTTAAAAATAAAATTCAAAAATCAAATTCACCAATCTCTTCAATTTCAAATTACACCCTAATTTTCTAGTACCATTAAAAATGGGGGTTTCCTAAAAGTCTCATTCCAATTCAATTTCAAATCCCAATTCACACCAAATTTTGTTTTTAAAACATAAATGAAAGAAATTTTAAAAAATAAATCAATTTATTATTACAATAGTTTTCTAAAATTATACAGAACCACATAATTTAACATGTAGAACGTTGATCAAAATTCCCATAATGGAAATTTCTAATATAGAATGTCGAAAATTGAGATCAAGGAATAAAACCTGGATTCAATATCTAAAACAAAGTATTTTAGATATATACACAACCATATGATCTAACAAACCCTATGTTGGACAGATAGAGAGAGTGGGAGAGAATAAATGGGTGAAGAACACTTACTGGTGAGAAATAGAATGACATTCTCCAAGATTCTGTCTGACTTGGAATAGGTTTGAGAGAGCTAAAATGGGTTATTGTTAGCTCTAAAGACCTAGGAATACATAAAATCCTAAGTTAGTGTTTAGAGGTGGTTAATATGGGTGTTCAAGAATTTTTAAAATAATTTTCATAATAGAAAAAACATTGTCTGCAAGGTCGGTTGGGCCGGGATGCACGATTTTCCAAACTGTGCACCCTAGTCGTGCACCTCTCTAATGGGTTGAATGGATTCTACCTAATCTGTGAATGATTTTTCAAACCATGTGTTAACCATGAAAACTCTATGTTTTCACTGTTTCTACTAGCCAGACACACTGTTCGAGATAACCGTGTGACAACCTTTCACAACCTAGAAAATTAAATATTTTAACCTGAGGCACCCCTAAATGAGACCCAACCAAATCATGATCAATAGGATGGTTAAATAAGTTCCTAAAAATATTAACATGATTTTATAACCTTGTGATCATAGAATATTTTTCCCTCGTAAAATCCCATAATGATGTATTGTTGTCAAAAAGATGAGGTCTCTTCTCTCTCATCAGTTCCTCTCTCCCCCATGTTTTATATGTATTAGAACTATAATTCCTTTGCAATAAAACAAAAGGTATTGTCCTCCTATGATGTTCCTTGGTTTTAGAATCAACTATACTAACTGGATGCTCAATCATGGATAAATTTAACTCAATGTTAAGACCACTCCATCTCAGAACATGAGATGTATCACAATGATACTTTCATAGTTGTGACAGATGGACCCCATAATGTATCAACATTAACTATGGAGGAAGTGATAAACACTCAGACACTTTCCCCACCAACTGAAAAACCTAAAAATGTCCCACAAACATAGAGAATGTTTACATTTCCACCCAATCCATTTATTACCCAAAGGTGGTGAAGCTTTTGAGAACACATGGCCACTAAATAAAAATTCCAATGATCTATAGTGACAGTTAGAATAATATTTATTTTGGCTCTGTGATTTCAACATTCTATGAAAAATCAACAGAATATTTTCATTTATCTCTTGAACAATGTTTATTCCAACTAAGTAACTTTCACTGATTTTCGGCCAACACAATAGCGATATACAAGATTGACCATACAAGGCCAAAAAAAGATCCACTTTGATCACGGAGTGGTTACTATTGTTTTATGAAATCTCAACCAGCACCATGTGGCCATCCCAAGATGCACTAAAATCAAGGATACATGAATTAATTATATCCTCAATAATAAATATATCTATTTTTGTATGTCTATCCATATGTGGATTGTATTCCATAGTCAAATAAACCTGAGATCCCAGTGAATCTTGAAGGCCACTCCAAAAGCAAGAAGTAAAACATGAATCCCTATTACAGACTATAGTAGATGAAACTCTATGAAAATGAACGATCTCTATCCCATAGAGATTTCTCATCTCTTAAAATTTTGTTGTATCATGAATGGGTATAAAGTGAGTCGATTTGGATAGCCTATTGATCACAACCAATGTCACATTCTTCTTTTTATAGGTATGCATCAACCCAACCACTAAGTCCATATAAATCTCATCACCCATCAACGTTGGAATAGAAAGTGTATAAAGAAAACCTAAAGGTATATGGTTATAATACTAGACCTATTGGATCATAAAACAATGAAATAAAAAATAAATAATGCCCCATCACATACATAGCCACAATAATTTTTTTCATATATCATAGAATATATTCATCGTTCCATGGTGCATAGAACACTATGAATTATGGAAATCCACCATAACATATTTCCCACATGAAATGGTATAATGTACTAGTTCCAAAATATAGGATACTCTCTGTGGATAATATACACTCTAAAATTGTCTCCCCACCATAAGGAGAGTCCCTAATTACATAAAATTCACCATCAAGCTATTGATCCTAATGAATCATCTTGATAAGTGCGTAGGAAAACTGAACACTGGCCAAGAAAACCTCACCCCCAATTACTCAACTCTTATATGAAACAGTGAAAAATGATCTGACAATTTATAATCATTCAATATTACATTTTAGACCTGAGTTGGAAGTTTCCTACTCAAGGTATCAGTATTGATATTCCATTTCTGTGAGGTATAGGAAATATATATATCAAACTATTTAATGTATTCCACCCAACACCTATGATGGATATTCAAATATTATTTAGAGAAGATATTACTCAATATCTTGTGGTCAAAACACATATTAAACCTCTATTTGAAAAGGTAATTTTGACATCTCTTTTGTGCACACATCAAAGTTACAAGTTAAAGGTTGTGGGTCATGTAAATCTTCTTATTTGGACTATATTGTTTAAATATATAAACAAAAAAAATGATAATCCTACATAAGAACATGGCCCAAACCCGAACATGGTGCATCAAATAATAAAACATAGCCCTTCTCGGCCTCTGGAATAGTCAACATTGGCATGGTAATAAAAATACATTTTAGCTCGACAAAATTACCCTGCCATTTATCATAAAAAAATTAACTCTCTTTAATGTTAGATAAGTAATTTGAGAAGCCAACATTGAGGAATATTTTAAGAACCAAATATAATATCTTTCTAAACCCAAGAAGTTCTAAATCTCAAAAACAATATGTAGTTGTTCCCATGTCATAATAGATTTCACCTTCTCAAGATCAACTATGATACCATGTTATGGCATCACATGTCCTAATAAATTCACATTTCGGATAAAAAAATCACATTTTGATAGCTTGGCATAACGTTGCTGATTTCTACACAATTCCAAAACTACTCTCAAATGATGAACTGGATCCTCCTCCAACTTAGAGTAAACAAGGATTTCATCTTAAATGACCACCATGAATGTATCACGATACTTGTGGAAGATCATGTTAATCAAGGATATAAATACTATTAGAGAATTGGTTAGACCAAATGGAATGACAAGGTAATCATAATAGACATACAATCTCCAAAAGGTAGTTTTATGAATTTCATATTCCTTTATTCTCAACAAGTGATAACAAGATTGAATATCAATATTTTATAACATCTTCCTAAAATAAAACTGGTAAAAAATGATATAAATCCATGGTAATTGACACTTTTTCTTTATCCTAACATGACTGAGTTTCCAGCAATCAACACCAAGGCACAGTGACACATGAGATTTCATAGTAAATAAAATTGTTGTTTCCCGTGGTGACACACTCTGGCATATAAAACATTTATCTAATATATCTTCTAACCAAGTCCTCAACTATTTCATATTAGCTTGTTTCATGAGGTATTAAGTAATAGATATTGGTAATGTACCAGGTACAAAATCAATTTAAAACTCTACCACCCTTAACAGTGTAAAGACAAAGAAGTCAGAAGGAAAATTTTAGGAAACTCGATGAACACTGAAGGGAGATCATCACTCGAAGATTATCGATCCATGTCAGATGAAATCATTGATATCAATTTCCACAACTCTAGATATAATGGTCCGACTCTGCTCGACCTTATGTCTCTTTATCCTTGAAATTTACGGCACACACCATTGGGTTCTGTAATGTAGATCCACCGATGATATCTAACAATTAAGGATTTATTATTAATGATCAAATACATCATGAGATTGAAATCAAGAGTTATCATGTTAGGAAGCATGTAATATCATTTATGAACAATACATGATAACGAGAAATAAAAATTAGTACAATGAATAAAATGCTCTCCCTTCTTTCTAAGGGGGTTCATAAAATCTATCATATAAGATAAATTCTTCATAAGAGGATTTATCATATTTAAAACAAACGATGAAATGAACAAATTAGATGTACTATTATAAAATAAAGTAGTATCTAAAAATAAAGTTAATGTAATGGTTCCTCTCACAGTCATTGGAACCATATATTCTTCCTCTAGAGACTCTTCCACTACTATTTCCCTCTGGAATTGGGGATGACCTTGTTGATTTATGTTTCAAACATTCCAAGTGGTTTATAATGGGTTTGTTCGTAGAAAGGGAAACATCCAATTATTCTATTTCTATTTGGACCTACTTTCCAAGGGTAGGTTCTCATTAGTTTTGAACTGATGAGGCTTAAGAACTTGCATTGGTCGAGAAGATTGGAGGTCAGACTCATCACACATTTTTTATGGGAATTATTTTCAACTCCAGGACTCTCTTTATAGATTTCAGTTATGTTCGTGAATCCTTATTAAATTACCCAGTATAAAAATGATATTTCCTTTAGACCTGACAATCATTGATTAGTATGTATGAAATTTAGAGAATCTGTTATATTTATTCGAGTTTCTTCATCGAGAGATGGGCTACCTACGTATCCTTTGTTTTATAAAAGGGATCAGAACCCATGTAGTTATAGTAAAGAAGTATGAGGTTTATGCATGATCGATGACTCAAATAAAGATTTCATAATTACTTTTACATTCTAAGCTCACGTGATTCATGTTCGGTGTGAGAAACAAGAGGTATTGGTAAAACCAGACAATTGTGCCATGAAATATGCAATCATAAGAAATGATGTGGGGCTTATGTATGTATTACTTTCCAAATAGATAGTGATCTGGACTTATTTTAGAGAAGAAGTCCAGGAACAGGGTCCATAAATGTATATGTGCTTTTATGGAGATTTGGATACTCTAACTTACGTCTCAATCCTGAGGAAGATTCCCAAATCAAAATAAGTTAAGACTAGTTAAGAGAAATTATTACTGGGGCTTATTCCTGAGAAGGAGGCCTAGGTTAAAGGGACTTGAGAACTGGGGCTTATTCTAGAGAAGGAGGTCCAAGTTAAAGGGAATTATGAATGGGACTTATTCCTAAGGAGGATTCCCATATTTGGGAACTTGGGGCTTACTCCTGAAAAGGAGTCCCAACTTAAGTGAACATGAAGACTGGGGCTTACTCTTGAAAAAGAGGCCCAGGTTAGGGGACTTGGGGCTTACTCCTAAGAAGGAGGCCCAAGTTAAAGATCCTTTCATCTTAAAGGATGAGGTTGAATGAATGAAATCTCTCACCTTAGTGACATGAAGATATGTAAATCACTATGTTTTGATAGATATTCCATAGAATTCCTTTCAGATAAGGAAGCCAACAAGGGAACCATGCCATAAATGGATTTGAAGAGGGTTTTTAAGGTTAAATCTTGAAAAGGAGAGGTGGATTTGAATAAAAGAGGTGAATAGGAAGGAGGGGCACCCAAAAATAAGTAGGTGCGTAGGACCTGCGTGGGCACGCATGTCTTGGGCATGCACGTATACCAAAAGGGTAACACGTGGGCGAGACATGGATAAAGATCTTATTATTATCCCTAGGTACATCCAAATGTATGGAACACTAGTTATGTTGAAGGGATAAGGCGGCTCATAGGTGTCTTCATTTCCCATAAGGGTTAGAAACTTAGGCGTGCAGGTGTTGATGAATTTCAACACTTTAGACTTGTTTCCCCTGTTTAGATATACCGTTATAGTTAACAAATTACCTTAGAAGTGTTCGTAAGACTTCCAGAAGAGACTAGGGTGCTGGGAGCATAAATATGGCTTTTGGAATTTTTCATCCCTGCAATGGGGGGCCCTGAAGGGGTATTTATAAGCTACTGAAGACCCTTGGAAAAAATCAAATAGGGCGTGCAGGTCACCTACGCGCCCAATATGTGCTGCGCAGGTATACCTGTGTGACCATGATGAAACCTACGCGGCCCAACTTTGACCAAATCCTTCTTCATTCCTTTGTTAATTTTTGATGTTTCTTCAAAGGATGGATCACTTTGGACTAAGGTATTTTACTTTTTTTGGTCTTTTAGACTCTGTGACAGAAAGGAGCATCAACAAAAGTCCCCCCTCAGAGTTGGATCTGAAAGGAATGAGGATGTTACTCTGAGGTAAAGAAGAAAACCAAGGAAGGATGGCGCGCAGGTTCGGAGCTCGCAGAAATCAGCACGCAGGTGAGAGGCATGCCGGCTTGGGCACGCAGCGGTGCAGCCGGGCCTATAAATATGAGGCCATTCTCGCGCAAAGCACTCGGCTCTCAAACATTTCCATTCTCACTGCGCAGGTTGATTTCATCACGTAGCTGGCTGATTTTCTACGGTTCAGTTCTATTTTCTATGTCGCACTGCTACAGAGGTGTTTTGACCTGCGCAGAAAAATTGGACTTGTGTGCCTTAATGACATAGCCATTTTTTCGAATTTCATCACAAATTTTATAAAAACTCAACCCACTTAAGAGTTAATTATTTGACCTTTTTTTATATTCATTGGCTCCTAGAAGAATCGGAATAGCTTATGAACTGGCTAGCAAACGAATTGATGATATGATGAATGTTGTTGGCCATGATTATTATACTCTCTGCAATAGAACTCTCCTAGACTTGGCCAAGTACTTGAAGAAGTATCATCTCAACTTTCCAGAGAGCATCTACTTGCCTCTATTTGGGTATGGTCATTTGAAATATGTCAATATTATAGAGGCAACGGACTATCTCTTGCATTCTTGGTTTCAGAATTACACCAAATTTTCTTCAGAAAATATCTCAAGTGGAGGAGCATTTCTAAATACTAGAACAATGGAGAAGTCCTATATGATGCATCATAGACCTTGTGCGCCAGATCTGAAACCTCACAAGCCTGATCTGCAACCACATTGTTAACCACCAATCTTTCAAAATTCCCAGATGGATTAATCCAAAGGATGGAAGAAGAGTTGGGACTTTCGTCCTGGAGGAGGTTTGAAGCCAACTTGAATGTGGTTATACTAGGTGCGACAAACCTATTCAGTGATTTTCGAGGATTTGAAGGGAGATATGATATATGAAGCTGTCTTGGCTGGGCAGACATATGTCTATAGGTATGATGATTTTTTGCCGAAGCTAATCAGCCGTTGGAGCCCATAAACCAATTCATTCCATTGAAATCATGGAGAAGTAGGTATCAGTTTGTGGGATGTCTACAAGATCTCGGGTTCTCCAATTATAGGTGACATGTATGATAAATTAACCCCCCCCCCCACAAGGAGACTTGGAATGATTTGGATAAGACTCCGGCTTTGGATAGGGAATTATTTAAAATGTTCTACAAGATCAATAATTAAACAACCTAAAAAACTCATTCCAGAAAGGATATTCATCAAGAGGAGTGTATGGATATGTTTCTTACCAAGAAGAAGGGGTAGTGTCCCACCTATACATGTCCTACTATTTTCCCCAAAATAGAAAAGAGGGGTGCTCATGACACATTCTGGCCGACTCTAGAAGGAAGAGAATTTGATTAGTGGGGGTACAGAGTGAATCAGAGAATCCCAAGAAAGACCCATTTGGCGGGCTTTTAGCCTTGTAGCTCAGTGTTTATCTTTTTCCAGTCTGGGATTCGAAGGGAGGTGCCAGGCCATGGACATTTTTTGTGGTAGCCATGTTTGCTGAGAAGAAAATGGTTGGGCTGGCCACCCCCATTTTGGCGAAGATTCACATGAGATTACTCCATGTCTTTGTGGGTAAGTCTCATTTGAGAATAGCGAGACCATTCCATGTTTTGTGGGGATGGATCACCACTCATTTCAAGACATGTAATGTACAAAATGGAGAACAAATTCATGGAAGTTATTTTAGGCCACCAGTGCAGGAATACTCTGAAATAGATCCGTTAGCTCTCAACATCTATGATATGAAGGTGAGGCTGAGCATGTTCAAGGAATTTTATTTCATTCCTTATAGAAACCCACCAACCAGGTGGTTTGTTGCTGATGGAACCGCTGATCTAGAATTGAGGGCATACATGCTGGCTTGCAGAGATGGAGTACTAGCCACCAGGATTGACGGAGAGATTATATGAAAGGCCTATGCTCCATAGAGATTTGCACGCCAATTCAAGTGAATGCAGAAGACTGTTGTATCTCCTCATGTACATGTCAGGTCAGAGCAGTATCTGATGGTTTCCTGACAGATATTGTTACTAACATCTATGGAGAAGATATGGGTAGTGTTTGATCTACCAGTTGCAAAATTGACGAGTAACTTGACTACATGGTATGCTGAGAACTGGATAGCACCATACCCTGGAGGGGTGTTGAATCATCCAGATTATCAGGTGGGGAAAAATAAATGAACTATAGATAATGAAACCCTTCCTCGGGAAGGTGACACTTCCCCATCTGGAGATGATTCACCAGGTTCCTCACGAAGGGTTGAGTCGTCGGATTCCCAAGATACGGATGATGAGGCACAACATGCAGCAGAACAACATCCTACCAGATATAATTCTCTTTATATAGCAACAAATCTTATTTTATTATCCTTTATCTGTAGTTGCAGGAGCTTGGAAGAAGCTGAAGTCTGGGATTGTAGGACCCAACTCGCAAACATCTGGTACACATGCTAAATATCTATGACCAGAGGTTTTCCAGACATGACGAAGCTTATTTTGCGATGCTGAAACTGCCTGGCTGGATCTGTGCGAGAGGATACAAATCCCTAGAATAGAGAATCTTCAGAATTCTATAGATATCCATTACAGGGATAACCTCGATGCAGTGTGGGCTTACATTAAAGAGATGGAATTGCTCATATATGCCACTGATGATTCCATTTCTGTCACCAAGAATGTGAAGGAAATGATAGATCTTTGCGCCACTGAGGGGATTGGTGGTTACAGAGATGAGGAGTGGCCCAATTATGTGGCTCATGAAGATGTAAGTCTCTTTCCTTATTTTCATTGCATCCTGATTTCAATCAATTCTTTATTACTCAAGGAAATTATTTTCTTCATCCTGCAGCTTTCGAATAATGGAACTGCTAAGGTTCCTTCACCAGAGTATAGCCTTAGTGGTAGTGTCATCAGGGCTAATGAATCTCCTCGTATGCTGGGAGAGATATCTCTTGGCCAGCAAGCCATGGAAGAGGAGTTAGACATGGATTTTCATTCTCCAATTCCTGTATTTGGAGATGATGATGTCATCACACCTAATAAGCCAAAGAAACAATGGCATCGAAGGAAGAAGTCCACAACTAAACTCCTCATCAGTAGTGGTAAGTCCGTCGAATAGTCATGAGTCTTAACCCCTGAAAATATTTCTCATTATTCTTTGGATTATAGGGGATTCTTCAATTTCACCTCTAAAGGAAAGGATTGACCCTCTTATGAGGGCCACTGAGGGTACTGGTGAACAATCACAAGTTCATGCTAGCTTGGTTGATTCTGAAGAGGAACCAACATCTGTTTCTAGTATCACTCCTACAGCTACTACAATAAGATAATAATATTCTTTTGGCATGTTAAAAATTCTTCATAAAATGTAGAATGAAACATCAACTGACTTCTATTCTGTGATACTTTAGGTTCAAACCCTACGCTAGAGCTTTTGGCGGCCTTTGCAACTGATTCTACGATTTTATATGAAGATGTTGTCTGAGGTCAGAGGCCACAAAATGAGGGTTTCTAAGAATATGTATCGAATGCTCCCACTTGTGAGACTAACCAGGAATATAGGATAACATTGTATGAAATGATGGAACATGGCGCATCTTTTAATGATTTTTTAGATCATGTTAAATTGAAATGTAATTTAGATGATTTTGGATGTGAGTGTTATCCTTCATCCTATTAAAATAACTTCTTATTACATCTTTGACCATGATTGCTTCAAATATGCAGTTCCATCTGGGCAAGATGTTGAACTGACAATGCCTAAAGGGGGTTCCGAAAACCCTACTTTTACAGAGACATTAGCGTAAGTGGAGATGAACCCAGAAGAGAATCCTTAAACTCATCCTGAAAATCCTATTGAAGCTAGAAAAGATGTGGAAGATCCTTCTCCTGTTGTTGATCTACCGTTGGGTACGAGATAACAATTTTTGAGACTGTACTTCATTTGTAAGATAGCCAATCAAATTTTGTTATCCTTTGAAACTAACCAATGATTTCAATTGATTTTGTAGGGCCATAAATTTCAGTGGCTAGATCTAGAGGTGAAGCCTCAGATTCCTCCCCAACGGGAATAGAAAGTGAAGAAACACGGGTCAGGGGGAAAGAGATGAACATGGCACTTCCCTAAGTGTATTAATCCAGGATTATACCCCCCCTGTGATAGTGATGCTAAATAAAACCTATAGATTCAAAAGGCGCTCCAATTTTCATGGCCCAAGGCATGGTAGAACATATGGAAGATCATATCTGAAGTGCCTTTAGAAGAGATGTCCTCGAAGATTCCATGACTTTCATCCTTATTTTTCATGTTGGTACTTAGCGGTTTTGGATATCAAAAGATCCATGCCGCGTTGAAACAGGTATTCTTAATGATTGAGCAGGAGAAAAAGTACCATCATGATTAGACCAGGGTGAGGATGTCAGTCAATATCAGTGAATTTGAGGTTGTGGTATCCCGAGATGTGGCTGATTATGCTACCAAGTTAAAGGAGTTGATGCGTAAGATCAAAAATAATGTCTTCAAACAGATGAAACTTCAGCAACAGTTGGATGTTGTTACTCGAGAACTTGACCAGCTTAATAATTCACTGGAAAGAGCTCAAACAAATATTATGAATGTCATTGTAGATGCTAAGAAATCACTCCATTAAGCTGAAAAGAGTGATGTTGATCGAGTGCATGAGCTTCAAGTGGCTACTGATGAAGCTCGGGATGCTATAAATCAAATGAAGATTTATATTGAATGTCTTTTGTAATTCATGGAAATGAGAAGAAACTCTAGTCTGTGGATGTCCTTATAACTCTTGTGAATCAAATGAAAAATAATTTCTTCTTAAATCATTAGTGCATGCCTTATTTTGCTACCTTCTTTAAATTTTTACCTATGCCAATGAGCCTAGTAAGCACAGTTTGATTTTTTTACTAGGATTATAAAAACAAACCTACAAACATTGAATCTTTTAATTGCTCAATATTACCTAAATCATATGAAATGTATGTTTTGTGAGTTGGAACATGAATTTTGTTTAGAGTTCCCTTGTCTTTTGTGGCCAGTTTAAAGTCATGCACGTCCGACATAAAAAGCCTAATGTTTAATGTCGAACTAGCTTTGACTGAATGGATTAAAATTGACTCAATTCATTGATAATTTATCTAAACAACAAATTACCATGTTCATTTATGGGGGATAATATGTAAATGATGACTTAAGAAATTATGAATCTGAGGAATGATATGAAAAAGGGTGAAAAGGAATTAGAAGAATCAGTTCCCAGGAATGAAGTTACCACTATTTAACCAACCCGTTAGGGGGTTGAATAATGCAGGGTCTCTTAAATACATTGGCTGCATAGTCAAATAATATCATCTTTTGGCTAAAATGTCCAGTATGTAGAATAGTTATGTAAGGCTACTTATGGGCACGTGCTGCATAGTTAGGAAAAATAACTCTCAAAAATTTACTTTTCTATAGCTAAAAAGCTAGTGGATGTTTATGGAGATTCAAATTTTCCAAATGATAGGTTTTCCCGTATGGAGAGATGTACTTGAATATGGAGAGATATTTCCAAACAAGATTTTCTAAGAACAGGAAGAATGTCACTCCTAAAAAGTTATGACCCAAACTTATGGAAGGGAAATATAAACCATAGACTTTAATACTTTCATATCACGAAAAAGAGTATGGGACAAATATGTTAAAGATGGCTATTTTTTGCGGATCTCTACATACATTTGTTAAAAAAACTAAGGACAAAATATATTTCCTTCACAAGAATGAAGTTACAATTATTTGTAAAACCCATTAGAGGGTTGAATTATCGAGGTCCACCTAAGGGAATTAGCTGCACAGTCAAATAATTGCATCTTTTGGCTGACATGTCTGTTATGTAGACTGTTTATGCAAGGCCGCCTAAGGGCACGTTCTGCATAGTTATGAAAAAGAACTCTCAAGTATCAAACATTTTTTTACCATAAGTCAATAAAAGGGTTATGGAGATCTGGAAGTATTTATGGTTAGGAATATGACACATCAAAATGAGTATTGTCTAATGCATGAAAGAGACACGCAGACCAATGCAAACCATAATCATGTTGTGGCTGGGTCCTGAATTAAGATGTTGGAATTCACTACATATATCATTAGAATGAGAATCAAGCTGAATGTAGTTATTAAAATATAGTTTAATGTCATGTGGGATGATATTATAGGAAATCTTAGTTTATGGTCATAGAGCTTGGACCATGGGGGACTTTTTTGAAAAGGGACTGAAAGTGGAATTTGGGGTTAGGCCCAAAGACTTGGGGCTGGATTCAAGGGAAGCTTGAACATTCCTACGTATCCCATAAAGATGGGAATCAAGCTGCAAATAGTTCTTGAAGTACCCTCTATAAATATTTGGTTCGTACAAGTGAAGGGTGAAAAGGGGACTTTAGTGCAATGATGGTTTGACCCGAGATAAAAGGTTCGAGCATTTCCATGTATGCACATAGTCTTGGATTATAACATTATTGGAAATCAATGTAAATATTGATTCCCTCTCAGGTGACGGTGTCAAATAATGTTGTATTTTATTGTCGTATAGATTAAAATTGTTATATAGTTTAAAGTCATATACCAAGGACAAATGTGCACCAATGTGAAGATATTGATTAAGAGTGAGGCTTCATGAATCAAAATCGTATGAGATGGAGGTGAACTGATGTGAAGATATTGGTTTTGGGGTTGATCCTCGGGAGGCTTCCTACGTACCCAGCATAGATATCAAGGATCAACGTCCACATAGTTCAATTAAAGAAGGAATTGGTAATCATGTTTTTATTGAGGACAATGACCTAAAAAATGGGGTTGGTACTTATACGTGGATAGTGGCCCAGAGAATGTCTTATGGTTGAAGTTTACTCTAAGATCATGTGAGTCATACTCTGTGTGAGAAACAAGATGTATCAACAACCTTGAAGATGCACAGTTTAATGTCATGTAGGACATATGAAGGGACTATGCAGTTTAAAGTCTTGCAGTGAGGACCATTGGTGCTACACAGTTTAGTGTCATGTAGCAGGGACAAAATACAGTTTAACGTCATGTAGTAAAAATATAGGGACATAGTTTAACATCATGTTGGATGTGAACATAGTTTCTCATCATGTTGGACAATAAAGGTGTTGTATAGTTTAGCGTCTTGTAGATAAGACGGCGGGGACAATATAATTTAATGTCATGTTGGACGAAAGGGGGACTGATCAGTTTAATTTCATGAAGTAAAGACAAAAGAGGAAAAAGTTTAACGTCATGTTCAAAGTGTTAGGGACTTTTTCATAGTTTAATTTCTTTTTGGACGTAAGGGCCTTCTGTACAGTTTAGCGTCATGTAGCTAGGATGTCATAGTTTAACGTCCTGTTGGATGATGGAAGAGTTTAACGTCATGTTGGACGATGGTGTGAATAATTTAAGGCCATATGCATAGACCGGTGATTATGCAGTTTAACATCTTGCTAGAGATGTTATTATTTGTGTTACACAAAATAATTCTTCAGAAATATGGCCTTGGTTGGAGTAGTGATGAGTTCTCATTCCATTGAGATTAAATAATAAACTCCATTAGAGTAGACCTTATGTATTGAATAAGGTCCTTCCCATTTTGGCTCTAGCTTTAGAGGTTTCGTTCCTGGTATCATTGGAGTTCTGAGAACCAATACCAATTTTCCCTGAATGAATAAATGAAGACGATTTTTTTTGTTGAAAGGTCATGTTATTCAATTCTAATAGACTTCCATGTGATGCAAGGTGCATAATCGTTTCTCATCTAATTTTTCCAATTCATCCAATCGCTTTTGAGATTGTTCATCTATAGATGACTGATCAAAAATAGCTACCCTGAGTGAGGGTAATTGAACCTCAATGGGAAAGACTACTTCTGTTCCATTTACCAATTAATATGGAGTTGACCATGTTGCAGTGCGGGTGGTGGTTCGATAAGCCCATAAAGGATGAAAAATTTTATCAGGCTATGATTTCTTATCTTTATCCACCATCTTTTGCAGTATATTTGACATAGTCTTATTGAAGGTTTATATCTGGCCATTGTCCACTGCAAGATACTGAGACGAATGACTAGATTTGATGTTGTATTCTTGATACGACTTCCTTACCTCGGAAGAACACAAATTGTTGCCACTGTCTGTCAATATGATACGAGGTACACCAAATATGGTAAAGATGATAGACTTGATGATGCTAACAATGAATTTAAAACTAACTTCTTTGAGAGGTATTTCCCCTTACCATTTGTAAAAGAAGTCCGTAGTAGTAAGAATATACTTAAACTGCATGGTTGAAGACAAAGGGTAAGGTCCCACTACATTCATTCCCCATGCAGAAAATGGAAATGAGTATTTAGCTGTGTGAAGAAACTCTGGGTGTTGATGAATGAATTTGGAACATACATTTCAAGAATGACACTTCTTTATGAAATCAAAAAAATCGTGTATCATTGAAGGCCAAAAGTATCCAAGCCTTCAAATTTGATCAGACAGTCTATGTCCAGACTAATGGGCACCACATACTCCTGCATGCACTTCTTTCATGATAGCCGTTGTCTCTTCACCATCATTGCATCTGAAGATAATTCCATAAAAAACTCTTTTTTAGAGAATCTTTTCAAGGTGGTCTGGGATTTCATAAAGATTAAAATTGACCACACATCACCGGATTTGTTCTTTGTTGGATCTATCAGGTGGTAGTGTTCCATTTTGATGGTATTCCCTGATAGGTGTCATCCATACAGTGGTATGACCATATATTTCAGGAATGGGACTAATTTAATTGATTGCCTCTATTCTGTTTTGAAGATAAGATGAAGATTTATGGCAGTGGGAAATACTGATGCTTGTCTCATCCCGATTTGGATCTTCAAGAGCTGTGGCTATATTATCTAGTGCATGATCTTGATCATTTTTTGATCGTGGGTCATTAGAAAATGTCTGTTCTGAAGGAAATTTGGCTATTAACTCTCGGACATATTCATAGAAATGAATTTACTCTTCTTTTATGATGGCATAATCCCAATTGACTTGTTTGATTACCTAGTCTGAATCACCTTTCTCCTCTATGTGATTCACTTATGCTTGAAGCGCCAACTCTAATCCTGTGATGAGAGCTTGGTATTCTGCTTCATTATTTATACCGCCTTCCAACAATAAAATGGAAAATGGTAGAACTACCTTTTTCCGGGGAAGTGATTAAAATTCCTAACCTAACATCTTTGAATTTAGGATATTCTATTTTCCTCCCTATTGGACTTCTGGAAGCACCATCAAAGTACATTTCCCATGTTTGATGATTATCTTGAATAGAAAAGACTTCTTCATATGGATGTTCAATACCTGAAGATGTATATTCTACTGAAGGATGTTGATCAAGGAAATTAGCATGATCTTGGCCCTTTATTTCTTTTTGAGACACATACTGGATATCAAATTGCTCCAAAATAATTTCCCACCTTGCCGAACGTCCAGTATGCATTGGACAACTAAGGATGAATTTGAGCGGGTAATTGTGATATACCAATTGGACCTCATGATGTTACAGGTAGTGTCTCAACTTCTGAACTATGTAGATTAATTCTAAGCAGCACTTCTCAATAATTGAATATCGGGTTTCTGCTTCAAGCATAGTCTGACTGAGATAGTCGAGGCTATTTTCATTCCCAGCATCATTCTTCTGAGCATGAAAGGCACCCAATGATCTCTGTAATGCTGTCACATAGAGGATAAGTCATCTTCTTCAATAGGTGAAATTAATACCGGTGGACTCAACAGATACATCTTGAGAACATTGAATTCTTTTTTACATTCTTTAGTCCACTGGTAAATGACTTCTTTCTTCATCAATTTGGTGAATGGTAATCTTTTGTCTGCCAATTGGAGATGAAATGCTGAATATAGGCCATGTGTTCTTGATGTCCTCTCAATTCCATTTAATTTAGAGGAGGTGACATACCAAGGATTGAAATTATCTTCTCAGGATCGACTTCGATACCACGATGGTGTACAACAAAGCCGAGAAATTTTCCCGAGGTTACGCCAAAAGCACATTTTAAGGGTTTCATCTTCAAATTGTGTTGTCGATGTTTGTGGAATATGACTTCCAAATCAACCAAGTGATTAGAAAATTTTCTGTATTTAACAACCTAATCATCTACATAACATTCAACAAACTTCCCTGAAAAGGGTTTGAAGATATGATGAATGGCACTCTGATATGTTGTGCCTGCATTCTTTATGGCAAAGGGAATTACCCGATTGAAAAACACACCCTGAGGGGATCTGAAGGCTGTAGATTCTTCATCTTCTAGAGCCATTCTGATTTGATTATACCTGGAATATCCTCCCATGAAGGAAAGTGCTTCATATCCAGCGGTTGCATCAATTATGACTAATGTGATCGGAACTAGAAAACCATCCTTAGGACAATGCCGATTAAGATCTCTGAAATCAATACAAACTCTAATTTGTCTGTTATTTTTTTCATAGGGATAATATTAGAAAACCAATTGGGATACTGAACTTCTATGAAAAAATTAACTTTGATAAGCTTATCCAATTCAGCTTCAATTTTGGAAGCATAAGTTGGGTGTGTTCTTGTCGCAACTTGCTTAAATCCTCGATGTTTTTCTGGAAAACGAAAATGATGAGTAGCAACATCAGGATCAAGGAATGACATCTCTGTATAGTTCCAATAGAATATTTCTCAAATTTTCTTTAAAAATGTAATATAAATTTCCTTCTCTTCAAGATTTATGGCCGCACTAATTAAAGTGGGGTGTGAATCTTCTTTTGTACCCATATTTATTTCTTTGAGATCATCTACAGTGGTAGAGATACCCTTTTCAAATGCTGGAGGAGAAACCCTGTGGTCTTCCTCTTATTCTTCAACATGTGTTATTCCTTCTATTTCTACATGCATAGTAGATGATGAAGAAGAGTTTCCATGATAAGGAGAGATGTTAAAATTTGAACATCTTGAATAAGAGGCTTCCATGTTTGACCCTATAGATGATGAAGGGTCATCCTTGGTTAATTAAAATGAGATGATAGATTGAGAATCGACATAATCATTCACCTTTGACATTTCCATAACTTCTTCTGGCCTTCTTGGAGAAGTGTAGACTTGCTGGATTTCAATGGATGAAATAAAGACATCTCCATTTGAGCTTTTATCATTTCTTGGTGAATCCCCAATTTCTCCCATGTTGTTTGGCTTGATTTTCATAATTTACATTATGGAATATTCCATAAGATGTTTTGGATTCGAGTCTATCCTGTCAATTTGAATGATAGGAAACACCTAATCTATACCCACATGTATGAATGGGTTTACTGGAATCTTTTCCAAACCATATAGAACATTAACCTTGGTAACCTCCTCTGTTGTGGATTTCTCCTCACACTTCTTGTGATAGAATTCTGCCTCAATGTATTGAGATTCACATGTTTTGAAGGGGGCCTTATCACTATAAAATATCCTAATTTGACCATCGAAACAATATTTGAGGAATTGGTGGTATGATGAATGGATAGCCTCTTGTTGATGTAGACAAGGTCTTCCAAGAAATATGTTGAAGGATGTATCATGATCAACAACCTTGAAATCTGAATTGGATACAAGGTCTCCAAAATGAGTTCTGAGTGTAATCTCGGCCAGTGGTTCTTGTTCATTTTTATCATATCCTTGTAACATCAAAGTAGAAGGAGAAAAATCAGATTCTGTGAGGCCCAATTGACGAAGTGTACAAATGGGGATGAGGTTGACTCCTGAACCATTATTAATGAATGCTCTTCAGATGTCTCCACCATTTACCTTTCTAGTTAATTACAAAGGTCTAATATGTCCATGAATGACATCATCATCATCTTCATCAGTAAAAGATATCATTGCATGGCATTCTATAGGACCATTCTCAATATGGGAGACTTCAACCACAACAATTACAGTTTTGAATTCCTAAGGATTTGACAAAGCATCAATGAGTTCCTCCCAAAGATCCCTTGATAGATTTAAGGAATCCAGAATAGATAACATTGGTGGTACTTAGGACAAATGTTTCAAGACATCATATATTTGATCCAAATGTCTGTGTTTCCCAAAAGGAACCTATGCTTTCGCAGGTGCCTTAGATGTTGATGTTTTGGATTTAGATGCCTCTGGTATCGGGGTAGAAGTTGAAAATACTTCTGGATTTGGAATATTGGACCGATTAGGTATATTTACATGTTGGGAGGATGTAGGTGGAACCTCTAACCGATCCTCCAGAATAACTGTGTTCGGACTGAATCTGCAATTGGTGGTAGAATTTTCTTGTTCTTGTTGAGCCCGCTGAAGGGATCTTCCATGAGTTTCTGCTACATATACAGTTCTGGAAGGGGTAGAATTGGAATAGTGGCTTCTTGGATATCCAAATATTCCTATGTATCCCAGACTTCTAGAACTCCCTCTAATTCCTCTATTTTATATAGGGAATTAAGGCTCATCGAGCTTGAAAAATTGACTGGAATAAGGATTTGTTAATTTAATCATATTAACAGAACCAAAGATATACTATTCATCTGATTAAGACACTGCCTGATTAGCTGGTTTAGGTTGTGGCATTTGGTTGGTCATTGCCTGTTTCTTTGAAGTAGATGGCAAAAAATATGCAAGAGTAAAATTCAACATGGGCTTTGACACGATTTCAAATTCTTTTAATTGTTCCTCTTTCTTTGAATTATTCCATTTATTCAAGTATTTTCCCTCTGATGAAGAGGTTTCTGCTCTGGCATTCATAGAAGAAGACACAATTTGTTTCTTCAATTGCGTTCACAAAATGGCATGAGTTTAGTTGATCATTTTTCTGACCTTCCAATCATCATATTTCTGCACATTTTTATCTTTTACTTCCTGACACTTTCCTTCTTCCTCTGGATTTTTAGTAGTAATACATGCTACCTAAGCTAAAGAACTTTTCAATTTGACTTGTCCCGAGTCCACCATTTTTTGCAGGATGAATTTGAAGAAAAAACACTCCATAATGGGATACCCCAACATCTGATGAAACAGGAAATAATTGGAACGATCTTCATCTTCTTCCTTGATTGGCCTTTTGGGCCTTGGAAATTTAACCAAATTATGTTCCAGAGCTGAAATGAAGTAACCAAGATCTTGTTCATTTCAGAAAGAATAAACTTTGCTCTTCAGATCCTCAAATTGTTTCCTTCTTTGATCTCTTTGATCATCTTGATAAAACGGCCTATGTTGTTGATGCTTAGGAGGTGGATCCCTTTAATAAGATGAATGTTTTCAAGTAGAAGTAGGTACAGGTGCTTGGTTAATCCTGACTGTAGTTGTCTCTACTATACCCATTCTCCTTCCTAGAGCTGATTCAATTACACGAGTTTCAACCTTAGTCTTCATAAGAGAGTCTTCAATATGTTGAGTGATCTAGTTAATGTCTCGAAACCCTCTTGTGTATTTCACAGGGTTCAACGACATGCGTAATTCATCATACAGATTTCCCACATAGATTGGAAATAATTCTTCTTGAAGGAGTTCTAGGTTCAGGGAATATGTTATTCCCTTCCAGCGAGTAATGAAATATTAAACTCTTTCATTGTCCCTTTTCTTACAATTTTTAAGATAAAAAACGATGGTCTCTAGAAACATTGACTTGAATTAAAGAAGGAATCATTGAAGAAGATCCTCCCACCCGGTAAATGACCAAGATTGCAAGCTTGTATACAAGACAAAACCAGGCCCTTGTAATGACTCTACAAAACAACGAAGCTTAACTGCTTCCTGTTGATGAGGGGTTCACATCATAGGGTCACAACGAGAAACAAAATGTGTTATGTGTTGGTCTGGGTCTCCCCAACCATTAAATATTGGGAATGTTGTACTTGAAAAATCTGATGGGGGAGGAATTGCATCAACCCATTCAGGGTATGCCCTCTTTTCTGGTTGAATTTGAGCATGTTTTCCCTACATAGCTTCCAAACGAGCTGTTAATGTCTCAATAGAAGTCATTAACTTTTGAGAAACATCTGGTTGATCTTGGACCTAAGAAGGTTCAATAACTAGAGCTTGGACAGATGTAGTGGCTGGTACTACAACTGATTGTAGAACCGTCGATTGTTGTTGCACATGACCCATAAGATTAGACCTGTGAGGGTGTAATGATAAAGGAGGATATTCGTGATCCATCTCAGTAGCTGTAACAAATTCCTTTAGCTTACTGACTCCAGCACGCTTAGGAGGAAGACTCTCTTGAAGTAGTTCTGCATTCAACCTCCTCAATTCCTTCATTTATTCCTCTTTTTGTGTGAATATTTTCTCTAGTGAGATTTATTGGCCTTATCCTGAGGAAGGGTATGTAATCTGATTCTTTCCTTTCCCCATGTTAAAAACCTTTCAAAGAGGTGGAATTTGGTTATTTGAATGATTTCCTAGATTCTGGGAAATTCTTTGATTCCGTGTATGCACACCTTATTCATTTGTGTCTTTGCATACAAATTCTTGAGTAGGAACATCTTCATTTAATCCCTCTGAGTGAGCCTCATCTGGGGGATCAAAAAAAATGGAATTGATGACATTAATTGATGTATAACACATTTCATTTCTTCTATCAGAATTTTTACGATATTTTCTTCTTCCATGTCCTTGATGAGACATTTCCTTTTGCTGATTTGATTCCTAAGGAACTTCTTGAAGAACCATTATTTGGAGAGAATATCCAGATAATTTGGATCTATATTTTTCTGGTGGTTTCTTCCCTAATCGATATAAGACTAACATTTTCTGAATAAGAGATTGAGGATTTGAAAAAGTCCCCAGTCCGATGGACTGGGGCGGTTCCTTCGGTTTCTACTCAACTCCTGGAATCCTATTTGTTGATTATGAGGGTTGTGATAAAAGATTCCTGAGTCTACCAAGCTGGGGTGGATCGTGAGATGCTATATCTAAGACTTTCTTAAATGATCTCCTGATCATGCAGACATTAGTACGAAAATTGGATGGATGCATCAACATTCATCCACTCAAATCACCTAGCTCAAATGAACGCTAGATGATTTCAGACACTTCTGTTACTTGATGATGTGCACTCTCTAAACGAGAAGCTTGTTCGATATTCTTATATTCCTAATGCAATAGTAATTCGACAACATGTTCTCTATATGCCTGATTTTGAGAAGAACTAGTTGAGTCATGTTACTGAGCAAGACTTTGATTACAAACAATGTCAATTGGTTATGGCCGATGGTGGGCAATAACATTGCATGAGACCATTTTCGGCTGGTATTGTTGGCTGGAGAGTACAGTGAAATGTAGTTCTCCATGAACACCCCATCACCTGATATGAATACCAGATGATGCATTGGAAATTAACTGGCACAATCTTCTTAGTGCGCCAAGGCATGAACGCTAAAGGGTTTTTTGCTGCTATTCAGCCTTCGAATATTGAGAAACTGAGAGAGATGCCAAATCAATTTGGCATTGTAACCATTCTATTATCTTGAAAATATTTTCATATAAATCATATGATAATATTTCCTTTTTCAATTGGAAAATTTCTTTTCACATGTTGGGACGAATATCTTGAATACAATCTTCTGTCAACATCTCTGGAATTCCATACTGAGAGTTATCCAAAGGCCAAAACATGACTGGCACTTCGTCTTTTGTCAGTTGTTTTCTCATATTCAGCACATCTTCTTTATCATTCAATGAAGATTCTTCTAACATATTTGAACAGAGCTGGTTCTTCCTTGTTACTTCATCAGATTCAACAAGTTTGTTAGGGAATTTACTTATCAAACTAAAAGATTAACAAACTAGGGGTGGTTCGAAGAATGACCTACACCCCATGATATCTCTTGATTGAGAAATTATTTCACCTGCTAGCGGTAAAGCATCAGACATGAATGGCTTCAAATTTTCATGTGCCATAAGGTAAGAGGGATTTCTCATGACTACATTGTCCACTGGAGAATTTTCCATGAAATGTGAATTACTACTACAGAGAGGACATTCGCAGCTAAATTAATCATCATGGGAAGGACAACCATGATTTGTTATAGAAAATGATAAAAAAAATCTCCTTGGTCATTTTTCCACACAGAGGGTTCTTGTGGCTCTCATTTGAAGATGATACTTCGAGATCGACCGAGTTTTCATTAAGAAAGCCTTCACGAGGAAGTGTCTGATAAAGACCTTCGTAATTAATGTTCCCAATATTTGGAAATGAGAGAGTAAGATATTGAATTCAAACAGATAATTTTGTGAGGGCTTCAAGGACTCTAGCATCGAGTAAGGCCTTATTACAGATTGTCCATTGATTTCTTGACTGTGTTGGATGGGTCTTCTTCTTAGATACATTCTTACTCAATTTCAGAACAACTTTTTGACGAAAGTGGTTATTATGGGCAGGTATATGTGCCTGCTCAAGAGAAATGATCAGGTTAGGCTGATTATCTCCACTCAAATCAGGTGTATGTGCCTGACATGGTTGTCTGTATGAAATGGAAGAGTACGCTCCACAACCCAATTGGAATAGAATAGATGTGTGTGTCTAATCTAGAGTTAACTGTAGATGTGTCACTCCACTGGTACGGATAGATTTTCATTTCATTCCCTGGGATGCTACTGAAGCTGTTATAATATCCTGACAGGAATCCAGAATTTGAGCAGGGATTTGCTTCTGCTCATTCACCATTGACAAGTTATGCTTGGTGAATTCAGCGGCCTAAATGGGGATGTACATCCATTCTGTGATTGGAGTAGGTGTGTGTTCCTATTCCTATCCTCCATTTCCTATCAGTGAATTCTGACAGTACTCATATGTGGGGGTAGAGAGTTGAATCCTCCTCCTATTTTTCATTGGGGCTTTCCAATTGACTTCTTCGGGTGCTACCAAACGAGTCTGTTGGTAGGCTTTATCAATACTAGCAGGTGTATGTACTTGCTGATTTCACTCTTCTGAACGTGGTTGATTAACTATTTTTAATACTGACTACAATGTTTCTGGAAGGATTGATGAGTGTTAGAAGGTGTAAGTGCATATTTACCAGTTGTCAACACATTGGGATGGTGGGCTTCATCGTATGTAGTTAGACGAGCCTGCTGACTAACTGATGATTTAAAAATAGGTGTATGTTCCTATCTATAGTACTCCTCTATAATTTCCTGACGGGAATGGCGTGTTGATGCAAGAAGAGTCTACTGGATAGATGAATTAAAACAGATGGGTGTGTGTTCCCGCTCATTGCATTCCACCAAGTTGGGTAGGTGGACTTCTCTGGAAATGAAAAGATAAGAACCTCCTCACTATTGACCAGAATATTCCTCTGGCAGTTCATCTTCCATGCTCGGGTTTGAGGAACTTGAGCCGAACCTCTGATGGTGATACCCCCATCCTTTTGTGACCGCACTACCACACGAGTCTGGCGGAGATTGTTGATTGGATCCCATGGGAAGGACGTCTGTTTCCTTGAATTAAATAATTCAGTGACCTTCTCATTCACCTCTCCAGAATATGGGAGGGACTTGTGATTGTGTTACAGTGATAACGACCCAAAATGGTTGGAGATGGTGGTTGGAACCAACTGCTTCTTGATCATTTCTCGTCGCTTTCCAAACAACCAGGTTGAATTCGTGACTTGGAGGGCTTTTCAAGCGGCCTACAGAGTAGGAATGGTACCATGTTGACAGTATTCCTTAACCAGTGCATTTGATACATAGATTTGAAGACACTGAGTAGGTGATGTCATCCTCAGAGTGGACGACGATCTAGCAGGAGTAGCAGCAGAGGCATTCAATGAAGAGGTATTTACATGTGTGAGCTTAAGAGAAGTTATTTCTGTAATGCAGAAGATCTAGGAAATGTGTTCCTGTTTTATATAACAGAAATAATCAAGATAAGTTCGGCCACTACATCTTTTGGATGAGAACATATGTTATTGATTGTTTTGTGGGCCCTATCATTGAGGTTTAAATATGGGCCTAACAAATAAGTAAAACATCATTTTAACATGGTAAAAGATTCAAGTTGGGTTCACCATATTTTTTTCCCTACGAAATTAGGGATGACCTTGTTTATTTAAGGTTCTATTATTCCTAGAGGTCCCTAATAGGTTTGTTCGTAGAACCTGAAACATCCAATGATTCTATATCGATTTGGACCTAAATTCCAAAGGTAGGTGCTCATTAGTAATGAGCTGATGAGGCTTAAGAACATGCATCCGTCGATAGGTTGAGAGGTCGGACTCATCACAACTTTTTTAGAGGAATTATTGTATACTCCAAGACTCTCATTATAGATTTATGTTATGTTCGTGAATCTTTATTAAATTACCAAGTATGAAAATGAGATTTCCATTAGATCTAACAATCAATGATTTGTATGTATGAAATTTAGAGAATGTTTTATATGTATTTGAAGTTATTCATCGATAGAGAATCATCTGTCTTTGTTAGAGATTCTTAGTCAATGGAATCCTTCAGCACATTATATAGAAATATCATGGTCATTATGACAACCATACTAGTTTTAAAGCCACTCAGCGGGGAACATGAAGTTTATGTTCATTCAGAAGGACATGGATTATTACAGAGTTGGGATCGTACCCGCATATGGCTAACTATGTATCCTTTGATTTAGAAAAGTAATCAGAACCCATGTAGTTCGAGTAATGAAGGGTGAGTTTTATTCATGATTGATGGCTCAAAGAAGGATGTCATAATTACTATTACACTCTAAGGTCACGTGAGCCATGCTTGATGTGAGAAACAAGAGGTATTGGTAAAACCAGACAATTTTTCCACGAAAGATGCAATCAGAAGAAATGATGTGGTGCTTATGTATGTATGACTGCCCAAATAGATAGATATTGAGACTTATTTCAGAGAAGAAGTCCAATAACAGTGTAGAGACCGTAAGCTTGACGTACATGGACATTACATTACTTTTTCGGAACACTTAGTTCATTATAAAAACACACACATAAGGACTGTAATAGTTTAGTGTCTTTGGAAACTCAAAATATAATCTTCTAATCATGGTGAAAGATCTTCAACATCTCCCATAAATATCTTCCCTTTTTTTCATACATAAAACCTTTCTTTATATCCTGGGGAAAAGAAAACATAAAACAGTGAGCTCAAATGATCAGTAAGGGTAAACAAAATAAATATCAATCACATCATATTCATAAGAACATATCAGTTTGGAAATATTACCCTGCAAAAGAGATCATAATTTCATAACATGGGATAAATCATGCTAGTGAAATGTAATCACAATAATCATAACATAAAACATGAAGCTTTGTGGAATACACACATAATCATAGAGAATCATTTCTTATTATTCAAGACTCATTTCCAAGACTATCTTAGTGGAAAAATTCCATTTCTGAACCGAGTTCATTTCTCGTTTCAGTCCTGTTTCACTGAACCAGTTTAACCTGCCGTTCCAGCAATGTCTATCTCATGAGATATAAAATATTTACCAAATGCATTGGAGGGATATATAGGCCCCACCCATCTCATAATGATACCATTCTTATGTGTGCCACAAAATCATAAACCATACATCATTACATAGACCATGTAATAAAAATGAGATTCTTAAGAAACATGACATCATAAAACAATTCATACAAGATAAAGGAATTTATAAAAATAATTCCATCACAACATAATCAAATAAAAGTAATAATAGGGATATAACTAGAACCATATATTATCTTATATGGAAAATAATTTTGATAAAACACTTGAACTCCATTCTTGAGGAAAATATCCTTTCTTCTTCAAAAACACTTTTCCTTTCTTAACATGTCATACATTTAAAAACTAAAAGAAGTTGATTAAAAATAAACTTGAAAACTTGTAAAGTAATCTTCTTGTAAATAATGTTTTAAAAAACCATTCATTCCGTATAAGTTAAGAAAACATCTTCTCGTACTTTTGTCAGAAAAGTCAAAAAAGTACCTCGTACGAAAAACGACAAAACATTCCTTTCATATCTTTTACTAAAAACTCACCGAAGGGTAAAATTGGATTTAAAAAAATGTAGTTGGATGGAAGTAATATTAAATATTGAGGAAATATGGATGTGTATTATAAAATACACCCCAGTAAATTCCAATGTATAAACAATCTCAGATAAAAATGAGATTGTGATATTTCCCTTATCTTAGGTCCGATTTTCTTCGAAAGTGTCTGAACCTCCTGTATAATGATTTAAATAATGTCATTGAATTATTCCAGAATCATACACTTTTTTATGATATCATATATGGTCATATTCTTTACTTCTTATTAGTAATATTTCATTGTTACTTGTTATTCGGGTGTTTATAGCTTTTTGTTCTTATGCGTGTTTTGTCGAATAAATTCTTATTATTCTTTTATGTTATAGATACCTCATTTACAGAATGGTATTAGTGTAATATATATCATATTCATTCACTCAATTCATTTATGTAATAATTATGTAATGAAAATCATGTAGAACGAGTCGCATCACATTGTGGAGACGGTATTCCGTACGTTCACACGAGCGATGATATCATTCCCATGATCATGGAATTGTATTGGAGGGTATGTATACTATTTAAGATACAATATCACTTTACAATAATCATATATATTCATTCTTTACACCATTATACCCATCCAAGTAAGGTGGTGGTGGAAAATAGATTACACCACGGCGTGGAGACGGTATTTCGTACGTACGCACGCGTGGTGATTTCGTTTTCCGTAGGATGGATAGATGAAGAAATACGGTTGTTTCATACTCATAATAACATATCAGTATATGAGTGATACTAATGTTATTACTTCATAATGAAAAAACTAAATAAGAATAAGTGGAAGAAGAAATAAAGTTGAAAGAATCGGTAATAGACATTACCTCTTCTTTGAAGCGCTTCTTTGAGAGCTCCTTTTAGGGAACTAAAATTGGTCTTTAAAGAAGACCAGAACCTCTAGGATGTCTCTAGGTAAGTGTATAGAAGACATTGGCAGGGGTTGTTCAAGCTTGAAGGCTCAAAGTTGTGTGAGGAAGAGAGGGAGGAGGTGCCCTTTTATAAGGGAGGAGAGGGGCACCTTTGGAAAAACTAAAAATATAATTTTATTATAAATCCATATTCGGTTTTAAATAGCACCATATTGATTTATCCCAAATAAAAGGTGGTTATGGGTAGAAATAATCTCATCGAATAGAATTTGGACAAGTTTAGTTTACTATTTTAACCTTATCATTTAGATTTAACTTTAAGTTAGAAAAGTTTACTTTTACAGTGTCTTTTTGTGTTCTTACACTATAAGGTTAATAAACATTCTATAACAAGCCAAACGAACACCAAGTTGTTTATTATTAATATATATAACATTATATAAGTCATTTGGACTAACCTTAGATTTTTATTAATAAAATAACAATTAATAATATAATATTTATTTTAAAAACTATTTTATGTCAATTTTGACACTATTTAGTAATTGATTGTTTGAAAATCATAACATAATTATTAGTTCAAAAAAAGTTATTTAAACCAATAATAACTTGTCATATTAACCTAGAAAATTATTGGAATTCATAAAACGTCTCAGATTACTATTATTGGGGTAATTATAACATCAATTATGTCAATATTTCATTAATAAGATAATTACTACATCATCTTTGTGTCATGAATAAATTAAATTATTTAATGTCTGAAAATTAAAAATAAAATTTCATTATATAGGAAATCGTTTTATCTTTATAATGAATATTTATAGTCGAACTTATCTTATTTATAACCCTATATTAAAAATTATTTACTTATTAAACATTGATTTTAACTATTTTAACCCTTCTTTAAATAAATTAATAATAAATGTCCTAATGTAATCCAAGTGGGCCTAAATGGTCATATTTTATTTCTATGGTTGTTTTTGGTCGAATTAAACTTATCCAATAGAATTAGGACAAGTGTTAGGGTAATAATAATATCATTTTTACCCTTAGTTACCCTATTTACTTTTAACCGTGGGAAAAAATGTAAAAAAATTACTATTCACAAAAAATTATTTTCATCTCATTGAACCAAATTTTACTTACTGAAATCAAACGTTTCCCTTGGAGTTTTTGAAATTACATTCACAAAATCGGTAAAATTATGTTTTGTGTAAATTTGCAAATTCTCCTAGGAGGTGGGTAAAAGACGGTGAAAAGTTGAATAAAATTTTTATATATCTAAAATTATTACAAAATTAATCCAATGAATTACATTGAACTTATATAGGTATTATGTATCAATTTTGACCTAAAATAAATTTAAATAAAATAAATAATTATTTAAATAAAAATTTGGTTTTTAAATAGTATCCGAGTGTTTTCACTATTCATCAAAAATTGAAAGTTTTTAGAAAAATACCAAAATCTCACCCTAGGATAATTTCGATATTCCGAATCCAAAAATAAATTTTATTTTCAAAAATAAAATATATTAAAATTCAAAAAGTGGGTATTTCTATTCATAACGGCTAGTTTTAATAATATTTTAATAGCATATCGTTGTTTAGAGAAACTCAGTATTGCGTACAACACATGCTATCGTGGAATGCCGTGCATGCGTGTAATGAAAGCCTAGTCAGGGATGCGTGTTGTGCATGCTCCTTTTGATGTAGCGTACAACACAAGGCATTAATGAAATTAAAAATAATATTTTTCGTAAAATCTTGGGGTGTTACATTCTACCCCCCTTAAAATGAATTTCGCCCTCGAAATTCGTCGGGGTTATAAATGGTTTAATATTCAAATGTTTCTCTAATAGAAACCCACATCGTAAAAAGGAATTCCAAAACTTGGATTTAAAAAAATGTATGAAACATAACGGTTACCCAAATTAACTAATCACTGGGTTTCCACATAGGAGAACTTAGGTTAAAATATGGATATGGAAGAGAAATCTAACTATCATGTTCTGATGGAGAGTGGTAGAGAATATGGCTATGAAAAATCCAACAATCACAAATCCATAAATTTGTGATGATCTAGGGTACCATCTGATTCATCGGATATAAGGGAACTAGGACAACACTTTTGGTTTTCAAGATCATTTCCCTAAAGTTTAATATTTTAAATTAGAATAAATACTTACTTTATTTTGGTACAATCTCACTGTTGTTTGTTCTTTGAACAATTTCACCTTCATCTCTTAAAGAAATGTAGTTGAATTTGTTATTCATGAAGTGTTAATATATCATGTTATAGAATTATGGGTCATTCTATCTATTTCAAACAAAAGGTTAGAAAAAGTTATCAAATATACATAAGTCCATCTATGGTGAGGTTAATCGTATACGATTCCAAGAATGAACAGATACTTCATATATCATACCGCGTAATAAAATAAAACTAGTTTCTACTAACCAGGGACTTCTTGTAGGCCAATGGTAGGCGATGAAGGCCAGTCGCACTTTGGATGTGGGTTCGATTCCCACAGACTTGTCCAACGCGATGGGCTGTCGCCCGTCCTACAGGTTGTCCTTTTTCTAAAGCTATATTTATATAACATCCCATCAATAATATCGAAAAAAGTTTTATCCTTAAATAATACTAACTTATGTCTAACATAATCCATTCCAATTTTTAGGCTTTTCTAAAATACTTCTGTCCAAGCTCATAGTATACAAAAAATGATTACATGAAATGTCACAAAACAATCACATGAATTCCATCATGTATCCCCCATATATCATAAGATATATCTTGTTGGTCAAATTACAGACATGTGAATACCTTAATCATGTATTCTCTTGAAAAATTAATACCCATTGAACCTTAGTGAAAACATGAATGCAGTTAAAAGTTAACACTTTCCAAAAAACAAAATCCTCAAAATTCTTTATACTCAAACCATGATATCACTTAGTCCTTATATAAATCATGAGATCATTAATACAATCAAACATCTCATTATCTTCTAATCCCTTCATTATGCGCATATCATCTTCTTACCAAAAATATCTCAATCACTTTCCATGGTTACCGGTACCATAAAATTATTGAAAATCACAATAGACCAATTCATAAATATTCCAATATTCCACGATACTATATACAACATTATTTTAGAATCCCATTACATAAAAACTTAATCATTCCACCACATTGTTTTCATATTCAACATTTCCAATAGTGATCACATGTGACTTCCCTTTGTCCTTTTCCTAAAGTGGTTGCTCATGTCGATCCTCATTAACCCTTGGATTAGGGCATTGATTAGCATAATGCCCCATTTCATTTCACTTGAAGCATTGAAGTGTTGTCGGTGCATTCTCTGCAGTATTTTCTTTATTCACACCATTAACAACCCTTTTTCTATTACTTCAACACTCAGCTGCTGGATGACCTTCTTTTCCACACATAAAACATTTTCTAGTCTCTTTAAGACAATCTCCACTATGCTTCTTTCCACACATTGAGCATAAGGAAACATTCATCTTCTTTTCACCATTATTATGGGATTTCTCCATGAACTCCATATTTCGTTTCTTATCAAAACCATGAGATGGATATGTAACACCAACTTCCATTTCTACCTTAATAGCACAACGCACAATTTCTTCATATCTACTGAAGTCTCTTATAGCTAATGCCCTTCGAAGATTTGGTTTTAAGCCACTGAAGAATCAGTCAACTTTGCTTTTAGGTTGGATGATAATGCTAGATGCATACCTTGCAAGCCTTGTAAAATTCGCTTCGTATATACCAACAGATTCATCATCCTTTTGCTTTAGTTCAAAAAACTCCTTCTCCAACTTTGTTCAGAGAATACGAGAGAATTACTTATTGAAAAATAAGTTCTTGAACTCATCCCATTCCATGAACTCAATTTCATCTCTTGGACTCTTATTCTTGATAAGATTCCACCATTGATCAACATCACCTTCCAAACGATATACTGCTATGATGACTTTATCATGATCAGAACATTGAAAAACTGAAAATATCTTTTCAGTGGTACTGATCCATTGTTCATCAACATGTGGATTGGAAGACCCACTGAATGAAGGTGGGCATTGCCTCATGAAGGACTCAATAGAATATTGTTCCCTTCTCCAGTCATTTGGAAGTCCATAATGATTCATAGCTTGTGTAAGTATAGCAATAATATTTTTCACTCTATCTCCCATAAAATTGGTTTGTTCAGGGGGGAAATCATTACATCGTCCATTACATTGATCAATACAGTTCCTTCGGGTTCTAGCCATCGTCTGAAACCCAAAAAGAATAGTGTGGGAGGAAAAAATCACACTAGGGAAAACAACATAATAATGGGAGAGTACAATCAATATCTATCATCTTAGGTTTAATTATACGATGGTTAGCACCATTATAGGACTATAATGTATACTTAACCTTAGGTACATCCCTAGACATACCTTAGAAATATCTCAAGGGATCTCACTAAAGTTCTCGCATCCTAGTTTCCAATGGTTGACAAAAACTTTCCTCTGATACCAACTGTAGAGACCCTAAGCTTGACGTACATGTACATTACATTACTTTTGCGGAATACTTAGTACATTACAAAAACACACACATAAGGACCGTAATAGTTTAGTGTCTTTGGAAACTTGGTATATAATCTTCTAATCATGGTGAAAGATCTTCAACATCTCCCATAAAGATCTTCCCTTTTTTTCTTACCTAAAACCTTTCTTTATATCATGGGGAAAAGAAAACATAAAAGGGTGAGATCAAATGCTCAGTAAGGGTAAACAAAATAAATATCAATCACATCATATTCATAAGAACATAAAAATTTGGAAGTCTTACCCTACAAAAGAGATCATAATTTCATAACATGGGATAAATCCTGGTAGTGAAATGTAATCACAATAATTATAACTTAAAACATGAAGCTTTGTGAAATACACACATAATCATAAAGAATCATTTCTCATTAGTCAATACTCATTTCCAAAACTATCTTAGTGGACAATGTCCATTTCTGAACCGAGTTCATTCCTTGTTTCAGTCCTGTTTCACTGAACCGGTTTAAGCTACCGTTCCAGCCATGTATATATCATGAGATATAAAATCTTTACCCAATGCATTGGAGGGAGATATATGTCCCACCCATCTCATAATGATACCATTCTTATTTGTGCCACAAAATCATAAATCAAACATCCTTGCATAACCCATGTAATAAAATGGGATTTTTAAACAACATGACATCATAAAAAATTCATATATGATAAAGGAATTAATAAAAATAATTCCATCACTACATAATCAAATCAATGTAATAATAGGTATAGAAACAGAACCCTATATTATCTTAGATGGAAAATAATTTTGATAAAACACTTGAACTCCATTATTGAGGAAAATATCCTTTCTACTTCAAAAACACTTTTCCTTTCTTAACATGTCATATAATTCTAAACTAAAAGAAGTTGATTAAAATAAACTTGAAAACTTGTAAAGTAAGCTTCTTTGAAATAATGTTTTAAAAATCCATTCATTCCGTATAAGTTTTAAAAAACATTCTTCTCGTACTTTTGTCGGAAAAGTCAAAAAAGTACCTCGTACGAAAAATGACAAAAGATTCCTTTCATATCTTTTACTAAAAACACAAATAAGGGTAAAATTAGATTTAAAAAATTTTATCTGGATGGAAATAATATTACATATTGAGAAATCATGGATGTGGATGATAAAATACACCCCTGTAAATTCCAAAGTATAAACAATCTCGGATAAAAATGGGATTGTGATATTTCCCTTACCATAGGTCTGATTTGCTTCGTAAGTGTCCAAAACTCCTGTATAATGATTTAAATAATGTCATTTACTTATTCCAGAATCATACTCATTGTTATGATATCTTATATGGTCATATTATTAGCTTCTTATTATTAATATTTCATTGTTACTTGTTTTTCGGGTGTTTATTGCTTTTTGTTCTTATGTGTGTTTTGTCGAATAAATTCTTATTCTTCTTTTAGGTTCTAGATACCTCATTTACAGAATGTTATTAGTGTAATATATATCATATTAATTCACTCAATTCATTTATGTAATAATTATGTAATAAAAATCATGTAGAATGAGTCGCATCACATCGTGGGGACGGTATTCCGTACGTACGCACGAGTGATGATATCGTTCCCATGATCGTGGAATTGTATTGGAGTGTATTTATAATATTTCATAATCAATATCACTTTAAAATAATCATATATATTCATTCTTTACACCATTATACCTATCCATGTAAGGTGGTGGTGGAAAATAGATTACACCACCGCGTAGAGATGGTATTCCGTACATACGCACGCGCGGTGATTTCATTTTCCGTAGGATGGATAGATGGTGAAATAGGGTTGCTTCATAATTATAATAAAATATCAGTATATTAGTGATACTGATGTTATTACTTCATAATGAAACAACTAATGAAAAATAAGTGGAAGAAGAAATAAAGTTGAAAGAATCGGTAACAGACATTACCTCTTCTTTGAAGCGCTTTTTTGAGACCTCCTTTTAGGGCACTAAAATTGGTCTTTGAAGAAGAACAGAACCTCTAAGATGTCTCTAGGGAAGTGGAGAGAAGAAATTGGTAGGGTTTGTCTGAGCTTGAAGGCTCAATGTGGTGTGAGGAAGAGAGGGAGGAGGTTCCCTGTTATAAGGGAGGAGAGGGGCACCTTTGGAAAAACTAAATATATTATTTTATTATAAAGCCATATTTGGTTTTAAATAGCTCCAAATTGCTTTATTTCGAATCTAAGGTGGGGATGTGTCGACATCCTCTCATCCAATAGACTTTTGACAAGTTTAGGTTACTATTTTAACCTTATCATTTAGATTTAACTTGAAGTTAGATAATTTTACTTTTTCTGTGTCTTTTTGTTTTCTTACACTATAAGGTTAATAAACATACTAAAAGAAGACAAACGAACCCCAAGTTGTTTATTATTAATATATATGACCTTATAAAAGTAATTTAGCCGATACTTAGAATTTTAGGAATAAAATAACAATTAATAATATAATATTTGTTTTAAAAAATATTTTATGTCAATTTTGACACTATTTAGTAATTGATTTTTGTGAAATTCATAACAGAATGATTAGTTCGAAAACAGATAATTATATCAATACTAACATGTCATATTAACCTATATAATTAGTTTAATTCATAAAAAGTCTCAAATTACATTTATTTGGGTATTTATAATATCAATTATGTCAATATTTCATTAATAAGATAATTACTGCATCATCATTGTGTCATAAATAAATTAACTTATTTAATGTCTAAAAATTACAAATAAAATACCAGTATGTAGGAAATATTCTTATCTTTCTAATTAATATTTATAGTCGAATTTTTATTATGTATAAACCCATATTAAAAATTAATTACTTATTAAACTTTGATTTTAACTATTTTAACCCTTCATTAAATAAATTAATAATAAATGTCCTAATCTTATCCACGTGGGCCTAAATGGTCATATTTTATTCCTATGGATGTTTTTTTTCTAATTACACTTATACAATATAATTATGACACATGTTAGGGTAATAATAACATCATTTTTACCCTTAATTACCCTATATACTTTTAACTGTGGTAAAAAAAGTAAAAAGTTACTATTCACCAAAAATTATTGTCATCTCATTGAACCACATATTACATACTGACATCAACCGTGTCTCTCGGATTTTTTAAATTCCATTCACAAAAGCAGTAAAATTTCGTTTTATGTAAATTTGCAAATTCTCTTAGGAGGTGGGTAAAAGACGGTGAAAAGTTCAATGAAATTTTTATATATCTAAAATTATTATAAGATTACTTCAATGAATTACATTGAACATATATAGGTATTATGTATCAATTTTTACCTGAAATAAATTTAAATAAAATAAATAATTAGTTAAATAAAAATTCGGTTTTTAAATAGTAACCCAATGTTTTCACTATTCATCAAAAATTGAAAGTTTTCAGAAAAATAACAAAATTTCACCCAAGGCTAATTTCGATATTCCGAAACCAAAAATGAAGTCCATTTTCAAAAATAAAATTTATAAAATTTTAAAAAGTGTGTATTACTATTCAAAACGGCTAGTTTTAATAATATTTTAATAGCATATCGTTGTCTAGAGAAACTCGGTATTCCGTACAACACACGCTATCGTGGAAGGTCGCGCTTGAGTGTAATTCAAGCCAAGTAAGGGATGTGTGTTGTGAAAGATGCTTTTGGTGTAGCATACAACACAAGACATTAATGAAATTAAAAAGAATATTTTTCTTAAAATTTTTGGGTGTTACAAACAGGGTCCATAAAGGTATATGCGCTTTTATGGAGATTTGGATACTCTAAATTGGGGGTTAATCTTGTGAAAGATGCCAAAATCAAATTAAATTAACACTAGTTAAGAGAAATTATAACTGGGGCTTATTACTGAGAAGGGGGCCCAGGTTAAAGGGAATAGAGAATAGGGTCTTATTCCTAAGAAGGTGGTCCATGTTAAAGGGAATTATGACAGGGACTTATTCCTAAGGAGGATGACCATGTTTGGGAACATGGGTCTTACTTCTGAAAAGTAGGCCCAGTTTAAGATAACTTGAAGACTGGGGCTTACTCTTGAAAAGGAGTCCAAGGTTTTGGGACTTGGGGCATACTCCTGAGAATGAGGCCCAGGTTAAAGATCCTCTCATCATAAAGGATGAGGTTGAATGAATGAAATAACTCACCTTAGTGACATGAAGATATGTATATAACTAGGTTTTGAGAGACATTCGACATAATTCCTTTCAGATAAGGAAGCCAACGAGAGAACCATGCCATAAATGGATTTGAAGATGGTTCTGAAAGTTATATCTTGAAAGATAGAGAGAGGTTGATTTGAATAAAAGAGATAAATAGGCATTAGCGGCACTCAAAAATAAGTAGGGGTGCAGTTCATGCGTGGGCATGCAGGTCCCGGGTGCGCAGGTACACCAATGTGGCACAGGTGTACCTGCGCAATGGTTGCCCAAAAGGGTAACACTTGGGCGAGACTTGGCTCAAGCCTTTAGTATTATCCCTAGGGTCTTCCAAAATAATGGCAGGAAAGTTATGTTGATGGGATAAGGCCGCACACTGGTGTCTTCATTTCCCATAAGGGTTAGACACTTAGACGCGTAGGTTTTCATGAATTTCAACACTTAGGGATTGTTTCCCCGATTTAGATCTTCCATTCTAGGTAATAAATTACCTTATAAGTGTTCGGAATACTTCTAGAAGTGACTAGGGTGACGAGAGATGAAATCTGGATTTTTCAATTTTTTGACCAAGAAACGGGGGGCAAAAGGGGTATTTATAGTCCGCTGAGGACCCCGAGCGAAAATAAAATAGGGCATGTATGTCACCTGCACGCCGAATATGTGGCGCGTAGGTATACCTATGCGACCATGATGAAACCTGTGCGGCCCATCTTTGAACAAATCCTTCATCATGCATTTGTCAATTTGTTATGTTTCTTCATAGGATAGATCACTTTGGACTAAGGTATTTCTGTTTTTTCAGTCATTTAGACTGTGTGATGGAACAGAGGGTCAACAACAATGTGAAGAAACTTCTTTTCAAAACACTATGCAAATAACCCCTTAGTTGATGAATCAACTGATTGTTCGACAATAATTTTTTGGTGATGATAATCTCAAGACACTACATGGAGTATAATAGATATGATATAACTTATACACATGACCCAATCTTCTATAAGAACCACATCCCTTTGGTGCCTCAGTGAAAAATAATTACACCATGATTCATTATTTTATTTTACCCTTACACCATTATTTTAAAATAATTTTGTATCATAAATTACAAATTTTAAAAAAATTGAAATTTATTTTTGATTCCATTATTTTGTAATAATCACTATCAAAATGTGTAATTTCACTTGTTTGGACGTTTTCATTATAGTTGGAGGTGGTTTTGAAGGACCACACAAAGTTGTAGTAAAATGGGCTAAATTACATAGGAATCTACGAACATATGTGTGCTGAACTGCACACTTCTACTAAAGCATACATAAAATTGGGCCAAAATTTTATTTTATTGTCCAAACATTTTTGGTCTAATATAATTCCCTGAGATTTTTTAGGTATTTTGTCAAATGAATTGATTTTCATTGATGTTTTCAATGCACTAAGTCAAAAATTATTTTCACGTGGCATCGACTTTGTGAACGTTACACGCAACACCGAGTTTTACCAGACATCATTATATATTTAAAATATTATATTATGAATTAAACAATACATTATTTTGGAGGTTTTGAATAGTAATAAATAACTTATTAAAACCAATTTTTTTACAAAAATATAAAATTAATTCCTTAGTTATAATGGACCAATTGAATATAAATGGAGTATTTCTATAGAAAACTATTTTTATGCTCACAAACAAATTTTATCCTAAAAATTTTAACTAATTATAATCAATAAATTATATTAATATAATATATAAAATATATATTCAATAAAATATTTTTCATATTCATCCAATAAAATTGATGGGTATAAGATAAGAACAAAACTAATTTAATACTAAAACCATATATTTTTATAAAGGTAGTTTTACCACCTTTTAATGGAGTTCACATTTTAAATTCAATTTTTGGAACCTTAATAGATTTTATATGTCAATATAAACATCATATTTTGAATAGAAACATAAAATTTATTTTAAGATATGTTTTTTGTATTTTTCGGTAAGGTTTTGTTTTTTAATGTATAGTTAAAATTCTAGATTTTATTTCGAAACTACTTTTTCATCTAATTTATTTATATGAATAAATTATATTTTAAAATGGTTTCATATTTTAAAAAATTATATTTATTTCAAAAAAATATAATTTAGGTCACTGGAATCAGTTTCAATTTGAAATTAAATATAAAAAACAGCAATCTTGTAAATGTTTTTTCTATAAAAACCCTTATTGTCCACCTGACTACGATATTAAATTTAAATTAATTTCTTTCAATTATGAATATTTAATTTGGTAAAATGGATTCCCTTTTTGGAATTATGTTATTTATAATTTCTAATAAGGTCAACATTTTTTTTACTAAAATAATTAGTAATGTAATTAAAATTAATTATAACAAATAAGGTTAAATTAAGCTTAATAAGGAAGTAAAAAATAACCTTAAGGCCCAAAAAACCTATTAACATATCATAAATCCATTTTATACCCATATTTTTATCATATAATCCATTATATTCAATTTTTACCATCTTTTAACCACATTAAATTAAAACATGGGTGGGGTTCTATTATTTTCAAATATTACAAGAGTGTCACCCCTCATCCATTATAAAAGGCCTTCTCTCCTCCCACTCTCTCAGACCTCTAAAGATACATATTTTCTAAAAATATCTACCCATATATATCCCAGAAATACTTCAATTTCTCCTTTAAGCCTACCTTGGGAAGAATTCCTTCCAAGGAATCCCTTTTGTTCAAACCAAAAGGAGTAACCTATTTAGGAGAGAACAACCTCCCTTAAACTCCCTTATTTTTTTTATGAAATCCATAAAACCCTATTATTATATGATTGTAAAATGAAATAATTATCCTCAATATACTAATATGTTGTTATGATAATTATTGTACCTACAGTTAAACACAATTCCATTTATTGGGTAGTGAACATATTGTTTACGTGTATAGAGAACTACCACCCCCCTAAAGGATGATTGTGCATTTTTCCATTACCACCAATCATGGTGAAAATTATTATGGAAACACTATTTGCCTATTTTATATATTATATTTATTATGTCTTTTATCATCTGTAATTCTTTCTCAAAACATAACTTTATACATTCCTTTTTGTGTTAATACGATAATTTTGTTTGAGGAAGTGTAGACTATCGCCCCCTCAAAGTGATGTGATTCATTCATACACTACATGAAATATATTAACGATGGATTTAGTGAATATATATGATAAATATGATATAATAAATATATTTTAATAATTATATATATTAATTTATTTTTTTATTTTACTTCCTTTCTGTCAACCTGAAAACAAACTGAAAATAGTGTTCATGCATACGTATGGCTTACCATCCCCATGAATGGCGTATTCCATTTGACAATTCTATATTATATGAATTATTATAATAAAAATTAATCAATATAAATTATATTTAAATAATATTTTACATTCTATAAATCATGATATAAATATAAGGACAAAATATATTACAAATTAAGACACTTGTGAAGAACAAAGCATATATTACAGAAAGTGAAACCTTAACATAATATTGTTAGTATGCAGGTAATATAATGTCATAATCAAACAATATATCAAATTATATATAATAATATGTTTCTATCATATATTTATAGTAAATTTATATTTACTATAGAGTAGGATTGTATGAGTACGAAGAGAGTCAATAGATAAGGTAAGGGAATTTAATATCATTCTTTATTTGAGTGAGATACATGCCTTATTCCCCGCTCACTTTTTTTTGCGTGGTGCATATAGTGCATATAAATGTATTAGATGAATATTATAATTTAATATATCATTATTTCTATATCCATTCTATTATCTTTCTTCAATTGGATTTATGTTCTATAAGGATTTTCAAGTGTCTTGTATATGTTTTCAAGGAAAATGGGTTTTAATGGTTTACCAGATTCTTTAAAAGTTTTTAGGATTTTTTTAAAGATGATTCCTATGTCAATTAATAAATTCTCAAGTCAATTTACCTATAAAATATTTTTCAAATTGTTTTCTATTAATAAAAAAAATCAAATAAAAAATATGTTTTCCTATAGAAATGTTTTTGATTGATATTTAAAAATTCTTTTCCATCTCAGATTGCATCCTTTGATTTTAATAATAATTTTATTTGAAATGATCTAAATGTTACATTTATTTTAATTCCATGAATGGTTTATTATTGATGTATATGAATTTATGAAACCCTTTTCTCTTTCACGGGTTATATGTTTATGAAATCTGTTTTTCTTTCAGGGGTTATGTTCTTGATGAAATGATTATGAAACTTTTATCTTTTTCTATAGGTTGTGATATTTTTACATGTTTTCGAAACCCAATTCATTTCATTGTTTGTGATATGATTGTTTATGATTTTGTTTTACATTATGTATGGTTTCATTATGAGATTGGTGGGACATATATCTCTCTCCAATGCACATGATACATATTTATATCTCATGAGATAGACTAAGTTGATATTGGGAGTGAACCGCGACTACTATGATGCCCATGGAAGTGAGCCTTGACTACCAAGATGGTATGAGGACTGAACTAATGCTACTAAGATAGCCATGGGAGTGAACCATTACTACCAAGATGGTATGAGGAGTGAACCTGTACTACTAATATGGTATTGGCAGCAATTCCATGGATACTATGTAAATAATATTTCATGCTTATATGTTTTCCCCAATAATATGTTTTACTCATATTTTATGATTTATAGGATTATGTTCTTTATTTCCTTATGATTAATTCATTATTAACTATCACTATTTATTCCATGATAAATTTTTATGATATTTGATATGCATGGTATGTTCTTCCAATGTTTTGATCACATTATCATACCCCTATGGCCATGAATATGATTAAATGTCTCCCTTATTTTCCCTTGCTGATCATTTGATCTCACCCATTTTTCTATTTCCTTATACAGGTTATGAAGATATGTATTATTTTTTGTGTATATAATAAGGGAGTAGTCATCAAGAATATAGTGGTAGATAATGAAGCTCTTTTATATACTAGTGTTAATGTATCCATGTTTCCAAAGGCAATAGACTAGTATATTATTTGAGAATCTATTTGTATTATGTTTTATATATTCTACAAAAGTGATGAAATATTAATCTATGTCAAGACAATGTCATTATAGATTGTATTAGTGAAAATATTTAGTTAACCATTGGAAGATAGGATGATATAACCTTAGTGAGAACCCTAAGGACATGTTTAAGGTTAATTTTAAGGATAAATAAAAGTGTAGGAGAATGTTCTGGAATTTTGGTAAAGGATATAGTGAGGGGTTACCTAGAAATGTTTCCTTGTTTGGATAATTAATGTGGATGTGGCTCTAGAATATATCTACCTAGAAGTTAAAACTCTGAGAAGATGTTCTGGGCCTGACTCGAGGTAATCAGGTACACAAAAATGGGCCTTGTTGTATACCTGTTTGATACTCCTGGGGGATATTCTTTGGGAATTCATGAAATCATTATGAACCATTACTAATGATTTAAATAGATTTTGTTAATGAATAACACCTGATAAACCAATGGTGTCATATATTAATTAAGGTTTCATAATTTATACATCATATAAGTGACTTTTAATGATTATGTGGTTCCTAGTTATGAAAATTATTTCATACATTATGATTTTGGTTTTAGTCAATGGATTGAACATGAAGCAACCACCTTTACAGTGATTGTAGGGGAAAATATAGTTATTTTCCACCTAATAAAACAAACACAATGCGAGAAACAATAAAAAATCTGGTTTCTATTCTCATACAGATTTCTCAAGATATAATTCAGGGTAGACCTTCAAATAAGGAATGGACAGACAATATTCTGCCGAGTCTTTCATGAGGAAGCATCCACCTTCTTTAAGAGGCTCTTTTGATCCACTTGTTTTTGAAAAATGGATCAATACTACTGAAAATATATTCTCTATCCTCTAGTGTTCAGAACATTAGAAATTAATTCTTGAAGTTTATCATTTAGAATGTGAAACGGACCAGTAGAGGACTCTAATAAAGAATACGAGGTAGCAATATGAGATTGAATTCATGGAATTAGTCAAGTTCAAGAAGTTATTTATTAATAAATACATTCCTCAAATTCTTCATCCAAATATGGATAAAGAGTACCTTGAGTTTAACAAAAGGGATGATGAATTTTTTGGTAACGATGAGGTTAATTTCACAAGCCTTCTGACATAAAATTTAGGAATTATCATTAAACCCGAAAGTAAAGTTGATATGTTCTTAAGTGACTTAAATCTTGGTTTCAAAAAGGTTTTGGATATATGAGACGTTATTATCTAAGAAGAAATTGTGTGTTGTGTAATCAAGGATGAAATAGAGGATTCAGTCACATATCAATCCAATGGTTTTGATAATAAAAGGAAGATAGAGTTTAAAGGAAAATCTAAAAACTCTGAATAGAAGAATATGAACTTTCCATTATGCTTTATATGTGGGAAGAATCATGAAGTAAATTTCCTTAAGGGGTATAATATATGTTTCAAGTGAGGAAGGGAAGACCATCAGGAATTTGATTACCAATGTGATGGGAAGAAGCTAGTTAATAGTGTGAATGGACAAAAAGTGAAAAATAACGAATCCCACATTATTCAATGCTACAAGTGTAAGGATAATGTGTATTATGATCACTAGTGTCCAAATACAATGACTGATGATGATTATCAAAGTTATAAACATATTAAGTCTAGGGGAAGGGGAAATCTCATGCAATCTCCATTTCTAATAAAGGGTGTGATAAAGACATGGTAAAAGACACACTTACCATCCACTCTAGAACTACTAACATCTTATTTGATTCTAAATCAACCCACTCTTTCATATCTGAAGAATTTTCTAAGGGTGTAAATATTACTCCAAAATAATAAGATATGTAATTAGAACTACAAAACCGTAATTGTTTGTTGATTGAATCCCATGTCTATGATTCCTCCCCCTTTGATGATTATGGAAATGTTCTTCCTGTAAATCTTGTCATTATTACTTTGGTTGAATTTGGTGTCATCATGGGAATGGATTCGATTTCACTATATAAATCTCACGTCATTTTCCATGGAATGGAAGTTACATTTGATATTTCACACACTCTTATGATTGTCCATCAATGTGATGATAAGTAATAACATCCTATAGAGATCACATCTAGTATATCGGTATTAATTCCCATTAATAAAGGGTTATTTATCAAAAATGGTTGTGGAGAAAATCAACATCAATGATATTCTCATTGTTCAAGAATTATTGGATGTCTTTATGGAATAGTTTCATATCCATCCACCAAAAATTTGAAGTAGATTTCTCAACAGAACTCATACATAGTTCCACACTGATTTTAAAGACTCCATATAGAGTGGTGTTGATTGAGTTTCATGAATTGAAGAAGAAACTCCAATAAAACCATGACATGGGATTCATCTTGATAATTGTGTCACCTTGGGTTTCACCTCTTCTTTTAGTGAAAAATAAATATGGATCAATGTGACTCTACATTGATTATTGGCAGTTTAACATGAACATAATCAAGAACAAGTATCCTCTTCCCTGTATTGATGACTTTTTTTGATCAACTATGTAGAGCTCAATAAATTTTCATTATTGGGTCAAAAAGGAGATTATACCCAATATATAATTCTTTAAAAGGTATGGACAATATGAATATAGAGTAATGCATTTTGGTCTTACTAAATCCCTTGTTATATTCATGGATATAATGAATAGAGTCATTATAGATTACCTCAATTAGCTTGCGGTAATATTTATAAGTGATATTCTTATCTTTTCATATAGTAAGGAAGATAACAAATCCAACTAGATAATTGTGCTAAAGAACCTAAGGAAGGTGTAAGTATATGAAAACATGACAAAGTGTTAATTTTGGGTGAAGAATTTATCATTTTTGGGTTGTATAATCTCAACAGTTGGAAAAAATTATATCCATAAAAATGGAGGCTATTGAATGCTATCCTAGACCAATCACAATGTAAATGATCTATAGAGTTCATGGATTAGTAAGATATAATCAATGTTTTGTGGAGAAGTTCTCATGACTGTCCAATCCTATGACTATGTTAACTCGGAAAAGTGTCAAGTTCCTCTGGACTAACAAATGTGAGGAAAAGTTGAACAAACTATAGAAAAGGTTTGTCAGCGCACCTGTGCTAACAATTTCCTAAAGTGGATAATGTTTTTAATATATAGTGATGCATCCAAGAAGGGTTTGAGATGTGTTCTTAGGAAGAATAACATGGATGTAGCTTATTCATCATGACAGTTTATGATTCATGAGTAAAATTACCAAACTCATGATGTAGAGTTTTTAGTGGTAAATATTTCTTCCAAAATATTGTGGCATTATCATTATATATTAAATTTGTATATATATACTAATCATAAAATAATGAAATATATATTCACACATAAGGAATTTAACAAGCATAAGAGAAGATGTTTGGAGCTGATAAAGTATTATGATTCCTCAATACATTACCACCCTGATAAATTGAACATGGTGGATAATGATTTAAGTCGAAAATAACATGCTAGATTATCCATGATTATGATAAAAATGATCCAATATTTATGAATTTTCAATAGATGGATCATGAAATCATGATGAAAGGGGAAAAATATTATCTTTTTCAAATGAATGTTCAACCCTCTATCCATGTAAATATTATGGAGGTGCAGAAGGATGATGTAGTGACGAAAAATAAAGTAAAAAATGCTCCTGAGTTTAACCTCAACCAGGATATAATGATAAGGATAAAAACTGCATATGTATTCATTCCATAGAAGATTTCAATAAGGATATATTATAGGAATCTTATAGTTCTTAATTCTATATTCATCAAGGATGTACGTATATGTATAGGGATTTGGAAGAATATATATACTGGGATGGGAAGAAGAGATATAACATAGAGTTTGTATCATGGTGCTAAGTACTCCATAATGTTTAGGATGAAAGAAAAAGATCTTAAGGGATGTTCAATCCATTACATATACCAGAATGGAAATGGGATAACATCACAATGGATTTTTTTATTTGGGCTACCAAAAACCAATAATGGTTATAATGTTATATGGGTGGTAGTCGGTTGCATTAAAAATTTAGCAAACATCATTACTATCAATGAATACTTACATCTTTATCAGCTTTCTAGGATATGAATTACGGAATTTGTAAGGTTTCATGGAGTACTATGTTCCATTGTATCAGATTAGGATCTAAGGTTTACATGAAAATTATGGCAATGTATTCATCAATCACTTGATATAGAATTGAGTTTCAGAACTTCTTATCATTTGTAGATAGATGGTCAGTCGGAAAAAATAATTCAAACCCTAGAAAATATGTTGACATCTTTTTCTATGGATTTTAAAGTGGTTTGGGAAAGTCACCTTCCTCAAGTTGAGTTTTCTTAAAATAATAGCTTTTAATTGATCATTTAGATCTCACCATATGGATCTATCTATGAGAAGAAATGGAGGTAGACAATGTTTTTATGAACTGTGTTTCATTTCTTGTCAATAAGGTGTCAAGGATTGAATGAATGACATAGAGTGTCAATATGTGAATGATAGAGGATTTGATGGTGATGGTGATGTTGTTAAAAAAATATCAAGGATTGAATGAATGATGAGGTGATGCTGGTGATTGGAGAATGGACATGGTACTGAGAAGCATGTAACTTAGGAGAATAACTAAGTGGAATAGGAGGTAATGGTTGAATCATTCTGCATATAAAATAAGAAAATTGTTGAGCTGATCTTACATTCAAAGAGCATGTATCTAGAAGATACAATGTCACAACATTGTCAGACATACATGCATTGTCTTCAAAAATGCATGAGGAGAAAAAGAAGTGTCATCCACAATTACTAAGTGGATGAGGAATAAATAAGGGTTCCATCCACAATCACTAAGTGGATGAAAAGAGAAAGGAGAACCATCCACATCACTATGTGGAAGAAGTGAAAGAAGATCCATCCATATCTACTAAGTGGTTGAGGGATGAAGTGAATGAGATCCATCCATCATACTAAGTGGATGAAGTGAAAATGAAAAATTCAAAGCTACTAAGTGGATGAAGTGGTTTGAAAAAGACCATGCACTATCTCTTAGTGCATGAGGATTTTAAGATGATCCAACCTCATCTATAATTGGATCATAGAAAAACACTGAAGAAATGTTTGATGCAAGAGTAATGGTTGCTGAAGATCCTTCGAGAATCCCCTTTTATGTGGAGAAGAGATGTTAAAGAAGATAGACGGAATTATAATAAAGATGAGGATAATGGATTGATATAGACCTGTTCCTACTTGGGAATTTATCCAAGTATACAAGGAAGAGCTTATGCAAAAAATGGGGCCTGCCCACGAGCTAGCTTCCCAAGCTTCAACCCAAGGAACATGTGGGACTAGGTCACCACGCCCATGGGGAGGACTAGGAAGAGCCAGTCCACAGGAGGTCGGGCCATGTGTAAGCCCGAGACACGCAGAGGTCAAGCCCACGCAGCGTGGGCGCCAAGGGCGCTCCCGTGAAGGAGAGCATAATCGGCGTAAAAGGGCACCCGCAGGTGAAGCAATGCGAGGCGGCACCAGAGGGGTGAGAGGAGAATTCTGAATTGAGGATGTGAGGAGATGGTTGTTAAACCGTGGAAAAACCGTGGCACGTTTCGATGTGGGACGAGTATTAAAAACACGGATCTAATCTGTGCCTTCCATCTGATATCTCATCCGATCTCAGCCGCATTATTCATCTGCGGCGTTGTGTTATAATCCTGGCCATCCGTGATATTTAAATGTGGATCCAATGGTCGTGGCATCGTCTCCTACCTCTCACCGTGCCGAGGACTCCCTGATGCCTCCCACAAACCAGTGGAATCCCATACGTTGGAGATGGAGCTCCCAACCACATCCGATGAAGGTTAAGCCTCCAAGTGATCAGTTGGGTGTACTGAACACATGCATGCATTAAAAGACGCATGCATGCAAATAAATGAAGAAATTCGAATGAGGCTGAAGCAAACGGAGTTCTGGGGCAGTGTATTCGTGCATGGAAGGATCATGAAGAATCCATGCATGCATTTGTAAACACATGCACGTGATGCACACACCAAGAATGTAGGATCCCGTGGATAAAAAAGAAAAGGGAAATAACAGAGATTTCCCGGATATCTCATCAGCATTTGAAGATCTCAAAACACTGCAGATCTTGGCCCTTCAAAGATTTGAACCCCGCGGCTTTGATCAATCTCCTTGCCTATAAAAGAAGCCGTCTGAGGCCAAATAATGATGGTGCTGATCACTTGAGAAAATAAAAGTCCCACGAAGCTCCTGGCCTAGCAAAGTTCGAAGCTCCACGCACAACTTGTGCGGAAAAATAGACCGGAGCCATCTGAGGCTCCAAGAGTTCCTTTTGCGCTACCCCTATGAGAAAGAAGTAGAGGAGGAGGCCTCCCTGTGTTCTCCCTTGCGCGACAGGGAAGAATCTGGGCCTTGCATGCCCGCTTCCCACATCACCTGCACAGTAGCAAGTGGTTGCACCCTGCGCGCTCCGTTTTCGTGATAGGAAGAGTCCGAGCTATGACACCCTGTGCATCCCTTTGTGCAGTAGGAAGAAAATGAACCGCACACACTTGTGCGCCTTCTCTACCCGCTAAATTTCGCGGCAGGAGGAAGCTACCGCACCACTTGCGCGGTAGAAGAAGTTGTTGCACCTTGTGTGGTAGAAGAAGGCAGCACCCTGCGCGCCTATTGCACCCAAGCACTCTTGGTGTGTAGAAGACTCGTTCTCCCTAGTTTTCACGAAGAAGAAGAACTGTGCACTCCTGTATTTCACAATGTAGGAGAACTCGAGGCCTTGTATTGTCACAAAGAATAATACATGCATGAGGCTGAGGCTTTGATAACCTCTTGAGAAGAAAACTTCACACTTACACCATCCACATAACTAATTGGATTGTGTGTGATTTACTTGAAGAAGGATTGTGCTTTCATAGTGGAGTTAATGTGCATGAAAACATAAGAACATAGTGTGTGTGCAAAGAAACAAGAAGGCCGAAACCTTAGTGTGTTCACAAGTGGAGTGTGCACACTTTGAAGAAGAAGGAAAGAACAAAGGAAAAGAAGAAGGTGTGTGTGCAAAAAGAGTTTACACCCTATAAGGGTTTATCACATCAAGAAGAAAAGGGTGTTCATGAATTCTTGCGTGCACATACACACGTAAATAAAGAATAATTTGTTTGTGTGCATTTGAGAAGTTCGAGAACAAAGGTTCTTGAAAATATTTGAGATTCCAAGCAAGTCATGCATGATTATTGAGAAGACATGCAATCAGTGCATGAAGATTCAGAGATGCCATTCACTCAGTGCATGAAGTTGAATTAAAAAGAGACTGAAGACAGACTAAAGTTAAAAAAACATTTATCTAAGTTTTCAGTAGTTTAGATGACCAAGAAGATTGACTTAGCAGACTCAGTGTAGAAAAATAATTTTCCAATCAAGATTCTTGAAGACAGAGTCCAGGGCATCCTTAGAAGAAGAAGATTATGCCCAAGCAATGAAGAGGATTCCTGGTCACCACAAGTGATCAGAAGAAGTGAGAAAGGCTAGCAGACCTTATCCAAGGTTGTTGAAGACTCTTGAAGTGCTTCAAAAGAAGAAGAGCTACTCGTGTAACTCGAGGAGCCAGGAGAAGACCCCCTGTGAGACTCAGGGTGGAGAAGTCTTCGGTGGAAGCTGGAGCAGGCTAGTGAGGCTCTGGTAACAGTGTGGGATGCAGTATAAAGAACCTCATGTAGGACTCAGGAGAGATACATTGTGACTCTATATCGACCATTGTTATTAGTAACCAAATTACAGTGGTGAAAACATGTTGGGGCGTTTAACCAACATGGAAAGGTCGTAGGCCTTTGGAGCTGAACCTTGTAAATCATTGTGTCCTGTGCCTTTACATTTAATGCATCCCTCAAGGAAAGGCTTGGAGATACAAGAAGAGTGGATCAAGGCCTTAACAAGCCATAGAGGCTTAATTAATAAAGAATCAATTAGTAAAATGTTTAAAAGGATCACTGATTCACCCCTCCCCCTCTCAGTGATCACACTGATCCGAGCACTTCAAATATGTTGGGATGAAGTTGGAGAATGAGAGGTATAGGGACATGAGATCAATAATGTAATTTTAGATAAGGTTAGATCCGCTCAGCATCAAATCATGTTAGTTCAAAGTAAGAGGAAATGTTATACTGATAACCGCCAATGTGATCTAGAATTTGAAGTTGGGGAAATTATGTTTCTACAAAACACTTTTGGGAATAAGGTCAATAGTTTTAGAAAGAAATGGAAACTAATCACTAGGTATATCAGTCCCTTACAGATTATTTATCATATTGGGATGCTAGCCTATAACATGGAACATTCTCCAAATATCTCTCAAAACCATGATGTGTTCCCTATATCTCTCCTAAGGAAGCACATACAGGACCCTTCACATGTAATGAAATCATAGTTCAAACCACTATATTTGGATCATTGTTACAAGGAAAATCCAATTTAAAATAGGGATCATACAAAAAATGTTCTAAAGAACAAGACCACTTTCTTGGAAAATGATTTATGGAGGAATCACCATTTAAAGGAAGTTATGTGGGAACCTGAGGATATGATGAAGTTGAAGTATCCTCATTTGTTTGTACTATAATAATGAATTTTCAGGGTGGAATTCATTTTAAGTGAGGTGGAATTTAACAACTGGTGTTTTTGTGGACATTTTTTCTAATTAATTAATTTTCATTGATATTTTTAAATACACTACGTCAAATATTACTTTCACGCAACACTGACCTGGAGAACCTTACACGCAGGACTGAGTTTTACCAAAAAATAATATATTATTAAAATATTATATTAATACATAACCTATTCATTAATTTGGTAGTTATTAATAGTACTAACTAAATTATAATATCTTATGTTTTACACATAAAAATTTAATTCATTAATTACAATGAACCAATTGAATATAAGAGAGATTTTTTTATATAAATTTTTTTATGCACCCAAAGAAATTGTATCATAATAAATTTAACTAATTAAATATAGTGAGTGATATTAATCTAATATAAAAAATATATATTCTATATAATACTTTTTATATTCATACAACAAATTTTACAGGCATAAGATAAGAAAAAATCCAATTTTATACTTAAAAAACTATATTTTTATGAATATTGCTTTCCCACCTTTTAATAGAAAACTCATTTTAAATTTTTTTTGGAAATATTATAGATTTAATATTTCAAAATAAACATTATATTTTTTAGGAAAACATAAAAATTAGTTTAGGATAATTTTTGTTATTTTCATTAATCTTTTATTTTTATTGAATAGTTAAAAATAATAGATTTTTCATCTCATTTATTCGTAAGATTAAATTATATTTTAAATTGGTAAAAATTTTTAAATAGATTATATATTTATCAATAAATAAAATTGAGGTCATTTTAATTATTTTGTTTTTGAAATTCACTATAAAACATAATAAACATTTGAACATTTTTATTAAAAAACTCTCATTGTAGACTTGAAATACTAAGTTAAATTTAAATTAATATCTGAAAATTATGAATTTGGAAATTTTAAAAATGGATTCCATATTTGGAATCATCATTATTTTGTTTGTAAATTATTTTTAACTTAGTTTTGTATCAGAAAAATAGTAAATTAATTAAAATCAATCACAATGATTAAGGATAAATTAATCTTAAGAAGGGACTAAAACGTAACGATAAGGCTGAAAACGACCTATATACTTTTTATAAAGAAATTTTATGGACATATTTAGATCCTATCATAAATTTATCAATTTTTTTGCATTATTTAACCACTTGAAAAAAAATATTGATGGGGTTACTTTATTTTAAAATATTACAAGAGTGGCACCCCTCCTCCTTTATAAAAAGCCTACTCTACTCCCACTTCATCACATATCTCATGATAGTTATTTTCAGCCAAATGATTACCAAATATTTTCCAAAAAATACAAAACATACTCCTTTAATCCTACCATAGTAAAAACAACCTTCCTAGGAATCCCTTAGATTCAAACTAAAATGAGTTACCCGATTTAGAGACAACACCCTCCCAGAAACTCCTTTCTTTTATTTCGTTTCTATACTAAAAAAAATATTATTACTCCAATATTAAATAAAACATTATACTAAATAAAATATTTTATTTTTTTTGAAAATTATTCATCCTACACTTTCAAAAACTTATATCTAATGGGTAACGTACATACTTCTTACATGTATGGTATACTACCGCATCACTAAACGACAATTGTTCATTTTTCATTTACCACCTATCATGGTGGAAATTATGATGGAAAATATATTTATATATATTTAATATATTATTTATTATGTATTTAAACATATTAAGTTATTTTAAAACACTTATCCTTCTAATTTCAATTTTGTTTTAATATGTAAATATCTATTGAGGAAGTGTGGACTACCTCCCCCTCAAAGTGATGTGATTCATTCATACACTACATGGAATGTATTAAGAATGTATTTAGTGAATATATTTGATATATATGATATAATAAATCTGATATAATAAATATATATATAGACATACATATATTTCTTTTTCGTTTTGTTTATTTCAACATGACAATTAAATGGAAATATCGTTCATGTGTATGTATGGCTTACTGTATACATGTACAATGTATTCCATTTGATACTTCTATATTCTATGGAATGTAATAATAAACATATAGATAATATAAATTATATATAAATCTTTTCATGTAGTCCGGTAATCATGATATAAATATAAGGACCAAATATATGATGAATTAAGACACATGCGATGAACAAAGTGGATTTTACACGAATTGAAGCTGTAACATAAAATACGTAATGACTGGGTAATATAAATTCATAATCAAACAACATATCATTTTAGATATAATAATATGGTTATATGATATATGTATAATAAATTAATATTTTTTATATAGGTGATTTATACGAGTATAAAGAGGTTCAAGACATCGGGTTAAGTAATTTCATCTCATTCTTTATTTCTTTGAGATACAAGCCCTATTCACCGCTCACATTTTTTGTGTGGTGTATATACAACACAAGAATGTATTCTATGAATATTATAGTTAAATATATATGTATTTATATATCTATTTAATGATCTTTATTTAATATGTTTTATGTTCGAATAGAATTTTTTATATTCTTGTAAATGTTTTCAAGGAAAAACACTTTTGAAATGAATTACAAGGTACATTATAAATTTCAATGAAAAGTGTTTTAAAAAACTTTTCTAGTTTCCATTATGTGTTTTCATGTCTATTTAAAAACAAAATATTTTTGAAAATGATTTATGTTTTTTAAAATATTCTTTTCAATGAAAAAAGTGATTTTATTCAATAATTGTTTTTGAAAGATATACCAAATTATTTTCCATCATAGATGAAATATGTTATTGTTGTTTATTCATTTATTGAAAACAAAATATTTTTTTCATATTCTTTATCTGAATAGTTTATTCTTGTTGTTATGTTTCTTATGATACTTTCTTCTCTTTCATGCGTTCTATTTTTATGATATCCTTTTTTCTTTTAGGGGATATGTTTTTGATGAAATGATTATGAAACTTGTATCCTTTTTCATATGTTATAATATGATTACACGTTTATGATACCATATTTATTTATGGGTTATTATATGATTATATATGATTTTGTGGAACACATATGTATAACTTCATTATGAGTTGGTTGGAACATATTTCTTCTTCCAATACATTGGATAAAGGTTTTATGTCTCATGAGATAGACTAAGATTGTCTTGGGAGTGAACCTTGAAAACAAAGATGACCACGGGAGTGAACCATGAATACCAAGTTGGTATTACGAGTGAACACATACTACTAAGATGTCAATGGGTGTAAATCCTACTACAAAGTGGGTATGGGGAGTGAACCCATACTACTAATATTCCCTTTCTTGTTATGCCTTAGCTATTATAGAAATCACATTATATGCTTATGGGTTTGACACAATTCCATGTTTTATTCCTATATAATGATTTCATGGCTTATGTTATTTATTTCAAAATTATTCAAGCCTTATTAAAATTAAATATTATATCCAAGGTACATATCTATGGTCTTTGATATATAGGGTACGATCTTTAAATGTTTGAATCATATTATCATACCCCCATAATCATGTTTATGCCTACATGACTCCCTTATTTTCTATTACTGAGCATCTAAGCTCACCCATATTTATGTATACTTCCCATGTTTATGAATATATGTATTATTTTTTATGTTCCTAAGAAGGGTTCTAGTCACTAATAACCTAGTAGGAGATAATGTAGCTCACTTATGTACCAGTGTTTATGTTTCTATGTTTACAAAGGCATGAGACTAGTACAATCTTTGGGCGTTTGTTTGTATTATGATTTATATATTAAATAATAGTGATTTAATATAAATTTATTTCAAAACTGGTTTTTTTGCTACAACTTTCTTGAATACACCCACGATCAATTAATACATTGTGCTTCCCAACCGAGCTGATCTGTCCAAGACCCTGAATCTTCACAATGTCAAAAGTTGTGTTCTGTATTTTAGCCATATCTAGATTTATTAGACTCCAAGTGATTCCAAAATTTTGTTGTAGAAATTAAATAGGTGAAAAAATAGATATTTATTTTTCTCCAAATCACGACAAGGTTGTCTCCCCACCTAAAACCCTGGTCTAAGTGTTTTCTCGAAATCTGGGTTCCCAAAACCACCATCTACATTGCCTATAAAAGTGTACCATAGACAACCTATTTTAAATTTAATCAAGGGAGTGGAGGGATAAACTTTTAGAGTTATATAAGAAACCACACTTAATTTTAGATGTTTTTGAGATCCCCATCCTCATAGGGTTTTCAGTTATGATTAATGAGATCTACCTGAGCTTCCTTATCCTCTCCATGTCAGGCTAAAGGGTGGGTGTTCATTATGATCAAGCTACACACATTTCAATGATGTTATGAAACATATATTAGATACTATATTGGAGTAATTTTTTTGTTAAAATATATGTGACCTTATATATTACATTATTTTCTATTTAAATTATAGTTTTTATTTATTTGATTGATATGATCTTAATTTCAAACCGATCGGTGTGAGGTTTTGAATTTGAGATTTGAGTTGTTTTGATTGGACAACATAAGAATCCTTTTCATAACAAAATTATTGAAATTTAATTATTATTTTGAAGCTCTTATTCCATTCCTATGTTATATACCTTCTCTATTGGATTATTATGTCATGGATTGGTTCTTCAAGCATTGAAATAAAATCTTTGGAATTCATCAGGATTCAAATTAAATTCAACAGAAGAATTCCTCCAAACCTGAATGAATATCTAATATAAATGAACATGAAATATGTGTAGTTATATCACAATGTCCTCTTTATCTCATTGTTTTTCAAAATCCATTCATTTTTTGACAATTAAACTCATTAAATTACGTTATTTTTATAAAACTGTTTTCGAAACCACCACAATAATTTAATATTTTTTTTCGAAAATATGCACTCTAAACCTATCAAATCTCCCCAAGATATGACCTAGGGTCTACTATATACTATAAATCAAATTTAAAAATATAATCAATTTAACTCTCTCTGACCACATTATCAAATTTTAGATCAATTTTCTGGGAGTTATTTGGGTTTAGTGTCTATTTATTATAATCATTTCGTAAATTTTGTGAATATTTATTTTTTTATCTTTTACATTTTTCTTATATTTTTGACTTCTAGTTTATTTCTGGTGTAGGATCTGTGCATTATGCATTCTAATTATGAATATTTACCTCATTTCAAACATGTATATGAGATGATCCCACAATAGCAACATTGACACACACAAGAGATCCCATTGAAGGAGGAAACACCTCACCATGAGACTTTTCTAAACCCATATTCATCAAGAATAACTCAATAAACTGAACAAAATATGTATTAAATTGATAAAAATAACTAATCACTAAAAACTATACCTCACTTGGATTCTATATCCAATATTAATATATTCAAGTACAAGGCAAGGCCCCCAGTTTTGAACTTAATTCTAGTTTAATTCACTTATTACCACGATTTCATGGAATTGTTGTAGAATATCCACATAAGAATTTAAAATAATTTCCTACTATGTGTTCTACATTAAAACATGATAATATTGATGAATAACATGTAAATCATCATGAATTAAATTTTTCATTCAAAGAAACTACAAAAGATTAGTTATATTATGTTAATCCTCTAATTAGAGGTTAGGTAGATAGGAAATACCTTTTTTTGAAAAATATTTCCCAGCGTCTCAAACTATAACAATATGAAATGAAATTTATGGGATCAGAAAATCTCATGGAGAAACACTTCATGAATATTGGGAAATATTTAAAATGCATTGTTCAAATTTCCCACACCACCAAATATGTGATAAACATTTCATAAAATATTTAAATGATGTTTTAATTGTTATTGAATGAAACATGATTGCTACTATTATAGGTGGTCCTCTAGTTGATAATACCTTAATTTCATCAAGAACCCTTATTGAGAACATGGCACAAAACACCCAAAAATTTGGTTCAAGGTCCAGTGTACACATTCTATGTGTCCCAAATGTGAAGCACACTAAATTAGAGAAAAAGGTGGACATGAAGTTTGAAGAGGAAATTACCCTTATTTGATAGATTTATCTTTACCAACAGAAATCCCAATTTCCTCTTACCATACATTGAGGTACTTGTTCTTTTAACACCCACTATTCTGACCAATACCCACAATTGAGATAATCATATGAGAGATGTGAAGCAATCTTTCCAGGACACCCCTATAACGAACAATTTAGTAATGAAACAAATTATCTATCCAATCCGGAGTTGAAAAAATTGCATGCCTATATTCAAGGGGTTTATTCAAACCAACCCCATCAACCATGAAACCAATTGAGGTATAGCTTTCATCAACCACCACCACCAAAAAATACACAATCACCATAAAGGCCTTTCCAAAAACCCCCTCCAAAACCTAAGTCTAGCCTAGAATACATGGTGAAACAAATTCTTCAAAATATCATCCAATTCTAAAAGACAACCAATAATCCATAAAAGACCTAAAACCCCAATTGGGCCAACTCGCCAACTCAGTATGGGAAATGCAAAGTCATGGGTTTGGTAAAAAACCCTATCAACTACTTGTCAATCCTAAGGATAAGGAAAATTCTAGTTTCATCACCCATTAGGAGTGGAACACTATTTAAAATCATAATAAACCATCCATTATAGTCATCCCATCTAGAAGAAACCACTATCCCAACCATTGAGAATGGTCCATGAAAGGAAAAACTTTTTCCAGAGGAATATACTCTTAAATGAATGAGTGATTCTATTGATGAGTCTCCTCGACCAACCATTCCTCTTCCATTTCCCCAATGTTCCACCCAACCAAGAAACCAGAAATAAACTAAATTTGATAAAATAAATCTTGGAATCATTCAAAAACGTGTAGGTTAACATCCCCTAAATTATTATCAAAAAGTAAAATCTATGATATTCCACGTTTCTAAAGGACATGTGCACACACCAAATAAGACATTAATGTGATAAAAATGTGAGATTTGGGAAGAATGTATCAGCATTTAAAGATCAATAAATTCCAACCAAATAAAATTACTTGGGAATATTCTTTATTATGTGCAGTATAGCGGAGTATTCCCTTACCAATGTTATGCTTGATTTGGGTGCTTCTATAAATGTCATTCCTAGATTGATTTTCAATTCATTATAGTTCAAGGAATTAAAGCCCAGGGAATTGTTGGTAAACTAAAAAAATGGAGTACCTCCTACCCCATTGGTGTGTTTGAAGATGTTTATGTGAGGGTGAAAATTATAATCTTTCCTACTGATTTTTATGTTCATAAAATAGAAGATGATGGGATGAATAGATATGTCCCAATTATATTGGGGTGGACTTTCTTGAAATATTCCAAATCAATTAATAAAGTCCATAATGGTACATTATCTATGGAGTTTTGCGGGGACATATTCCACTTCAATATCACTGATTCCATGATGAACCCCTCATAAGAACATTCCCCACTTTCAGTTAATTCTATTAATATAATCCCTTCCATGGAAAAAATATCTTACCTTTCCCCCATTCCCCTTTCTATGTTTACATCAATGATATGTATTCTAGTTAATGATTCATTTGTTGAGGGTCATATCAGTTCTGAAAAATTCCTATCATGTTTTTTAATTTATGAATTCTTGATCAACAAAGATCTCATGACCACAGATGATACTAAAAAGGTTTTAAAAGATCATTCCCCATTTGAGGATATTACCATAGTTTAGTCTAATGAGATCAATGGGCTATCAATTTCAAATTCACTTCCATTAGTCCAAAATACCGATGAATTGGAATATAAACCAATTATTTAAAGTTTGAAATATTATTATATTGAGAATAGAAAGAATATTCCCCTCATCATTTATATTTCACTCCCTCTTTGATCATGAATTTCAATTTCATTAACATTGGAGGGGGTATAAACCCATTTTGGGATATAAAATTGCTGACATTCCTAGTATTAGACCACCAATTTTTACACATCACATATTAATATATGATTAGGATATACCGGTGCAGTAGGCCTGGCGTTGACTAAACCCAAACCTCCTAAATGTTGTTAAAAATGAGGTAAAAAAATTATTAGTAGCATGAATAATTTACCCCATCTTTGATAGCCAATGGGTTATTCGGGTGTTGGTACCCCCTAAAAAACATGTCTTGTGATAATTAAAAAAGAAAATAGTTAATTGGTTCCAACATGTGTGCAGAATAGTTAGTGTGTCTGTATAGACTATCATCTAATAAACCAACACACTAGGATGAACCATTTTTCTTTTTAGTTCATTGACCAGATGCTAGAGTTGGTAGAGGGGAAGTCCCACTATGGTATCATTGATGGGTATTATAGATAATATTATATCCATATTTCTCTTGAGGATCAAGAAAAGTCAACCTTCACTTGCCCCATTGGCACATTTACCGATTGGGGGATTTTATTGGGTCTATGAAATGATCCAAGTACTTTCCAGCGATGCCTGGTTAGTATTTTTTTGTATTATCGGTATAATTTCGTTGAAGTTTTTAGGTATGTTTTAAATGTATATGGATTTTCTTTTGATCAATGTTTGTGTAGTGTTGGTTCTATCCTACATCACTGTATTGAATATAATTGTTTATTAAATTAAAATAAATTCCATTTCATGGTGAATAAAGGTATAGTACTTGGACATGTAATTTTTGGGGATGGTATCTATGTTGATAAACAAAAATTGGTTGTCATTTATTCCCTATGATACCCCAAATATGTGTGGGATGTGTGTTCTTTCCTGGGTCATGATGGATTCTACTATCGTTTCATTGATGGATTTAGTAATATTTTCCTCCCCCACTCCTGATTACTCCAAAAAGAAAAAGAATATTTTTTTATAAAGAATGTGCAGAATATTTAAACAAATTGAAATGGATTCTCACATCACCCCTGATAATCAAACCACCTTGGTGGGATTTACCATTGGATCTCATGTGTGATTCCTCTAACTTTTCAATTGGGGAAGTCTTATCACAAAGAGTTGATTGAGATCCACATGTCATATCCTATGTCACAAACACACTGGACCCTTCCCAAGAAAACAACACCATAATAGAAATAGAATTCATTTCCATTGTGTTTTCAATGTATAAATTTAGGTCATACCTTTTAGGTTCTAAATCCATTGAGTCTTCGGAGCATGTAACCTTCTGGTATCTCCTTAAGAAACTAATTTCCAAACCATGTATCATTCATTGGATGCTCCAACTTCAAGAATTTAACATAGAAATTAGGTATAAAAAGTGTAGATAATGTGTTGGATGACCATATCAGTAAAATCCTACCATCCTTAGACATTGACCCATCCGATTGTATTAGCATAAATTAGATGTTTCCTGATCAGAAATTGTACCAAGTTCCAGATGATATTCATTGATACACCTAAATTGTAAATTATTTGGTACAATCTTGTGGTCTTATTGATTTCAACAAAAACCAAGTTGGTCATCTAAAAAATGTGTCTTGTTTTTACTTTTGGGATAACCCCTGCCTTTTTCTCACAAGTAGTGATCAAGTCCTTAGGTGTTGTGTTCCATATAGCGAGTTTCAGTCTATCCTTAGGTTCTTCCACACTCTAGCATATGGGGGCTACATTGGTTCCCAACAGACTAATCACAATATCCTTGATTCTGGTCTCTTTTACCCAATATTATTTGGTGATGCCCATGATTTCTTTAAATCTTGTCCTCATTGTCAAATAATGGTGAATTATCTACATGAAATAATGTTCCACAACAATCCTTTCTCTCCCATGACATTTTTTATGTTTGGGTAATTTAATTTATAGGGAATTTGCCAATTCCTTTGGAAAATTGTATATTCTTCTGATATTGATTTGTGTCAAACTGTAGTGAGGCACGATCCACAAGGATAGATGATTCCAAGATAGTTTTGGAATTTTTTAGGTCCCAAAGTTTATGTAGTTTTCGATTACGTAGGTTCATTGTGAGTGACCAGGGTTCTCTTTTATTTATACAGACAATAAAATCTTGTTTCCCTTGGTATGGGTTTGGGAATCGAGTTTCCAATACATGTCAACCATAGACTAACGGTCAAGCAGATATGTCGAATATAGAGTTAAAAAAATATTGAAAAAAATAGTTCAATCCAATAGTAAATATTAGATTCATAGACTCGAGGATTCATTATGAGCTTACTATACTACTTTTAAGACGAGAATTGTAATTTCACCTTGTAGGATTGTTTTTTGAAAAAAGTTTTCACCTCCCTATTGAGAAATAGAACTGATCCTACTAGGCCATAAACTATAGAAATTCTAATAATTATGGTGTTGGTTCTCAAAGGAAGATTAATATTTGGGAGATTGAGGAAATTTGTTGGGATTCTTATGAGAACTCCCAGATCTATAATAAGTGAACCAATGTTTTCCATGACTGTCTTATCCTTCATCGTCAATTACACATTGGGAAGAAGGTCCCCCTTTTCAATGAAAGTATGAAGTTTCTTCCATGTAAGATTCATTCCTGCCAGTTTTTCCAATAAAATATTACTAATTTTTATCCATTAGTTGTTATCTATGTTCAAAATGAAGAAACAAAATAAACAATCACAATTAATGGGAAGCGACTGAAGCACTTTCATGAAGTCATTCCAGAGTACCTGATGGAGGAACTACAAGGTCATGAAGAAAATTATGAATGACACTCACCATGTTTTATCCTTCCTTCCAGCATTTATTTTATTAATGTGAGGAAAATTCATACTCTAGGAGTGGTGGTGGGTACATTCCTGGGATTGTTAAAAAAAATAAACATATTTATTCTTTTTCCCTTTTTATCTTGTCAAATAGTATATTTACCATTTATCTCCCTCCCTTTATTTCCCCCTCACTTTTGTGCCATAATATTAATTTTGATGACCAATTTATCATGGAAAATTATTACCACATTATCATGGAATATTATAGAAACATAATCATGAATGTTATTGAAAATAGATGGAGACTTTAAATAATTCATTTTTTTAACATAAAAAAATAGTTTCAATGATGAAATGTTTGTTTTGGTATAAACTCAACATTGAGGAGTGCCTTTTACAATAAAATTGGTTTGTTTTCAATGATATAAATGGTTGTATCATTTTGAAATCATTGTAAATAATGGTACCCTTTGTGTGAGTAATTTATGGGAAAATTGTGTCACTGAATATCTGCACGCATATGTTCACCCCACCAAGAAGTGGGATTTTTTCATACTCAATAAAAAAGAAAATTAATTTAGGTTAATAATTATCTTCTTATTAGTTTTATTTTTCAATTCATTCCTTTGTTTTTTGGAATTTTTCATTACTGTACCAGATTGAAAAATGCATGTGTATCTGTTATGTGATTGTTGTAAACCATAAAAAAACTAAAAATAAAACACAAAAAAACACAATAAATGGGTTGTGTCTTGGAAAGGTAAAAACCCACTCTTCCTCGACCTTTGATCTTGTTATAACTATTACAATTAGTGTCATGTGGATATCGAAATACTCTTTTATTGCCTCTGAGTGGAGGCATCTACTCTGATATCTCGTGCTAGGTCATATCCACAGTGTCGGTTCGATGGGGGAGGGGGGGATTTCAGTGGCTTTAGAACCATCTCCCCCTACTCCTTCTCCACTTTCTTCTCCACTGGAATTTATTTTCCACGTTGTATTTTCTCCCAATATTTTTTTTCCTGCCCCTTTGATTTTTTTTTCTAGGGATCGTTGCAAGATATTTTCCCATGCTGCTTCTTTTATCTTCATAGCATCATAGGTTTGTTGCAGAAGACATTGGCTTCTCAAAACCCACTATAAACCCAAGGTCCCTTGATCCTCTCTATTCTGGTGCTGGAGTTTCCCTTCAGTATGGTTTTGGGTCATGTGTTGTTCTAGCTGTCAATGGGTTCTCTAGCACTCCAAGTGTTACCCAGCTCTCTCTGTGTATTCTTTTTTTTTTCTACTCCACAGTGGCATAGTTCAGAGCTCCCCACTACTCAATCATGCTCTGACCTTGATTTCCTCTGCACCTCTCCCAGTCAGATATGGATCAGTGGATTCTCTGAGGTTCTGGGAAGTGTGGTTTAGAATCTTTCTGTCTAAATGCCTCTTAATTTGTTCTTACCCTTCAAAGTCAGTTTTTGGTTTGTTATATTTTATTTTTGTTTCTTCTTCAAAGAATTCAGAGATGATTTGGTTGTTTGGAGTTAGTCTTCTTGTGTTGTTGATGGTTAACAGTGGTGATGGCCACTGGTGTTGATAGTGACAAAGAAGTTGGGGTGATGGTGATATGGGTTTTTAACTGGATTTGGGACTTAGATAAAGGCTAAGATGATAAAAATCTTATGACAGTGATGACAGAACCTGGAGGAAGGGCGTTTCGGTGATTTCATCTGAAGAAACGATGGGGATATGATGGGACAAGGTGCATGAATCAAGGTGTTCAGGAGACATTTGGTGGTATGTGGACCAAGACAGAATGATGGATCTTCATTAATTTGGAATTTTATTATTGATTTTTTAATTGTGATGTTTTTCTATGTTTTCTGCATGTTTTTTTGTGGGTTACCGCTAATCCATAAAGCATGTTCAAAATCAAATAAAAAATGAATTTTCAGGTCATGAGGAGATCAAACAAGGGTTGAGTGATGAGTGTAAGATTTTTCCCAAGTTTAGCTTTTGAAAAATAATAATAATGATAATAGATCGGGGGAGTGATGAAATATACAACAGATAAGTACATATAAGAAGAGAAATTAGGGTTTGATGTCGAGGAATGTTTAAGTGAGTGGGCCTTGAAATTTTATTGCAATGGATTTATGGTAGGTTTAGTGGACACAATAGTTTAACCAGAAAAATTTAAAAATAACATATAATTTCTGGATCGAAAGTGAAATGAATAGCATGAAATGGTTTTCACAAAGTCATGGAGAATTACTGACATGGTTGAATTCTGAATTACATTCTCTGATTGTTATCATGAATCTCTTATAATATTTTTTTCATACAATTTATAAGACATATTTTTCCATGATCACTAAGAATAACTGCTTGTTGTGATTTTTTCAAAGATCACATTGCTATCATGAATTATATTTTCATTGAATTTTAAATCTTCATGAAGTTGGGAATATATCCACACATAATTTTTGGAAATCATACTTTTCCCAAGAGTGAAAATGTTTGGGTGTGGGGGTGTGATCACACTATGATTCACTATTTTATTTAACCCTTTCACCATTGTTTTAAACTAATTTTATATCATAAATTCAAAATTTAATAAAAAATATCACTTCATTTGTTATTCCATTTTTTAATCAATATTAAAAAAGAGAATTTCATTTTTTGGGATGCCTCCATTGTAATTTGAGGTGATTTGGATGCCCCAGACAAAGGTGGGAAAAAGGGTCCAAATTGTGTAGGAATCCAAGAACATATCTATACTAAAGCACACACTACTACTAATATGTGCATCCAATTTGGATGAAATTTTGTGGAATGTTCCAAAATTCAGTGGGATACAACTCAAATTAATACAACAAAGCCCAATTCATCCATTAAGTGGCCCAACCCAACATATCTATAAAGGACACCAAATTTGCGTGAATTCAAAATTGGTGTTCTATATTTTATCCATATATAAAGATTTTAACCTCAAAATTATTCCAAACATTCATATGATAAATTAAATATATGCGGAAAATTATCTTTTTCTAAAAAATTAGATATGGTTTTCTACCCACCCAAAACCTTGGTCTATGTGGTTTCTCAAAATTTGGGTTCCTATAACCACCATCCACTTTACCTATAAAAGAGTACCCTGGGAACCCTATTTTCAAATTTATCCAAGGAGTGAAGTGCTGACATTTTTCTAGTTCTATAGGATTTCTCCCCTCATCCTATATATTCTGGAGGCCTCTATCCTCATAGGTGGTAAGGGATGGAGAATGATATATACACGAGATTCCTCCTCTTCTCGATTTCAGGATGAACAGTGTGTGTTCATTTTAAGAGAGATATACAAAAGTCGAGGGATTTAAGACACATATATTAGATATTTTATGGAGTAATTTTCTTCTTAAAACATTTAGTTTCGTGTATCATTCATTATTTCAAATTTGAATGCATGTTTTGATGAATGTGATTGATATTCTCTTAATTTCTAGCAGATGGGTGTGACGTTTCGAGTGTGCGACTAGTGTTGTTCTGATTGGACAACACAACAATAATTTTCATAAAAACGTTATTGAGATTTAAATATGATTTGGTAGATCATATTTCATGCATATGTACATAACCTTGGCTATATTATTTTTATGTCAGTGTTTGGTTCATCAAGCATTGAAATACAATCTGGGGAATTAATCGAGAATCTAATTAATTTCAAACAAATAATTAATCTAATACTAAATTAATCTATAAGAATAGTGAACATGAAATGTCTATAGTGAAATCATAATGACCCCGTTTTCTCATATATTTCAAAATCCACTTGTTTTTTGCATGATTAAACTCTTTAAAAAAAGTAATTTTCATAAAATAAATTTCAAAAAACACACATATTTTAATAATCATTATTAAAAATGAACACTCTAATCCTATCAAAGCTCCATGAGAGATGACCTAGGGTATGTCATAAACAATAAATAAACTTTAAAAACATAATCAATTTGACATTTCATGACAATGTGGTGACAAACCAATTTTTAATTCTCAAGCATGCTACACTGGTAGTATATCCAAGTGCCTATTCATAGCACTTTAGGAGGTCTAGACGAACCCTGCTATCAAGAACCACTATGATACTCATCATGCTTTCTCATTCCATTAAATGAAATCATAGAACATACGTTTGGAGAAAATGGAACTCTTGAATACCCTGAACTACAATTGAGATGAAGATCGACCATCAATTATTTTTCAACCACCCCCTCATAAGAAGAGAGCCACGTAAAGAATACCTGAGAATAAATATCAGATCTAAGTCCCATATCCAACTGTAGATTATTCATCATTTCATTTGGTATTATATCATGTGATAAATCTACAATATTGGTAATGTGATTGGTATATTCAATCACAGTCCTATCAACATGCTCGATTATGAAAACCTCAGTAGTATTTTCCAGAACCATAATATCTGGATATAAATGGTAAGTGAAAATAACCTTTGTGTCCTTAAACTATAATACCTCATGCTTTTTCACTGTCATCATTCGGCCCCACCATCTCCTTCTAGGTCCTTCCTTCTTGAAGGTATAACATTTCATCTTGATTTCATCTAGAATTTCCAAGAACTCAAATAAAATCTAAACCCTCCTCAACCAATACTAATCCTATGGGGGATCATTTGAGCCATTGAATGCTAGTTGTTTCTAAAAAAGGATCTCTAAAGAAAAATTACTGAATTCATCTGTCTGAGGTTCTATATCTATAAAATTTATGGGAATGGGTGCAGGTGAATGTCTTAGATATTGAAAAGAATAAAATGTAACTTCAACCAGATTCTATTACATGAAAATATTTCCTCATAACGATTCATTAGCATATTACTCCAGGATCATATTCACATGTGTTCTCAGATTCAAGATACTACACAAAATTAACATAAAACATTGGGAATATTAAAATATTACTCATAGAAACCCAAAAACACGAGAAACATGGAAATTAATCACATTAGATAAACAAGATATGTATTTGAACCTATCCAAATCGAAAGTAGGGAAAAGACTACAAATAATCCTTAAGACACCTTTCGCAAAATACCTATGGTGAGATAAGGATCACTACAATGAAAGATATCCAAGAACTCACTCACAACTAACTCATATGTCCTAACAAAGATTACACAACTTTATTCTTACATTAAGGAATGATGCAAGACCTGCACATCTAATAACACTACTTCACAAACCGACAGAGATACCCTCATACACTAACCCCCAATTTGGCACTAACATGGATCGAAGGGCATTATTGATCCCCAATGGTTGGTGATAAATCACCTATCATTATAAATTATGAAATTTGGAAACACGATTCCAAAAACACAGTAGAAGAAACATATATAAGTTAGTATGATCAAAATTTTTCTCCAAATGAAGAATAATACCATAAGTCAAATAGGTATATCAAAACCCAAATAGAACATCACCAAAGTACAAGAATGATAACATAATGATCCCCCAAGTCCCCACAGACCCAACACTCCATGTCCAAAATATCAACAACCCCCACCTCCGAATGTTGTTTTCCCCTTCTCGAACCAGGAAAAAGGAAATCACCAAATGCTAGAAGGAAAAGGTAATGTGTGTGATAAAATCCTAGTAGGACTTCACCAAGTGTTCCATATTAATATTACAATATAGATAAACCATCTCCTTTTTTATATTTCACATATAAAGTCATTGAATTACGGTTTCAGATTTAAAACAAAACATTCTATTCATTTCAGTTGATGGATACATTTCACACAATGGATTAACAAACATTTTATATTAAAAAGATTATATAACAAAATAGGCATGTGTAAATAAGATTTATAAACAATGAAATATATATATCAAAAATATAAAAAATGAGAATCATGATCATCTTCCAAGAGGTATTATAGTTCCATGTTAAATGATCCGAACACATCTCATATCGGTGATCAAAAAAATATATTTACACATGTTCCTCAAGCACTTTTAAATGAGGACTCAAAATATGAAATTGGGTATGAGACAACCCACACTATGTTTTTGTTTGAGTTTTAAAAAATCAATCAATTGTTAGGGAATTACCATCCTAGCATGTTTTTTCTTATAACCCACTAACTATCAAGGCTATCCTATGCTCAAATTAATAATCAAAAAAGGTAAAATCATTTTACAAAATTTTAAAATACAATTTCCCCATTTTTAGTTTATATATGTCACCATTATTTAAAAGACAAAACATTGGTTTTTAAGGAATTCATACATTTTATAGGAAAAAACAAAACCTAGGTTCTTATCAAATCTTTTTAATATATTTTTTCTCAAAATTAATTTCATAAATTCCATCAATTTTGAATTACACCCCTATTTCCAATTATATTTTAATTTGATGTTTTCCACAAAATCTCAAGCCAACAAATTTAAAATCCTAATTCATTGAAAATTGGGTTTCCATAATTTTATTGAAATAAATTTAAAAAAATCATTTAATTCATGTTTAAATTAATTATCCAATCTTATACAGAACCAACTACCTTAACATGGAGATCATGAATCACAACACCTGTAAGTGGAATTTCCAATGGAGAACATCAACAATGGAGATCAAGGAATCAGACAAAGATTCAAGATCAAAAATAAAATAATTTAGATCCATCCAATAAAATATGATCTAAAAAACCTGCAGGAAGAAAGATAGGATGATCTAGAGAGAAATAATGGCATAATTAATCTTACCGGTGAGAGATTCAACAATGTTCGACAGCCATTGATCCACCTCAGAATAATTTTAGAGGTGTAATAATGGGTTCTTTGGAGATCCAAATACCTAGGAAGACGTCAAATCATGGGTTAAAGTTTAGCATGGATTTATATAGCAAGTTAGGAATTTTTAAAATAATTTTCAAAAAACAAAATCATTTATGCATGGTTAGCTGGTTGGGGCGAATAGTTTTCCAAATAAAGCACCCTAACAATGCACCCCTATACTGGGGATCATGGATTATACTATATTGGTGAATGGGTTTCAAACTATGAACCAATCATAAAAAACATCACTATTTTGGTTTCCACGGATTCCACTTGGTTGGTGTACGGTTTGGGATAACCATGCACTAATCATGAAAAACCCAAAAAATTCAAAAAAAATTAAAATCTTCACCCAAATCACACCTTAATGAGACCCAACCAAAGTATGGTCAGAATTAAAGTTTAGAAGTTCCTAAAAATAGTAATAGCATGTTACAGTATGATTGTGTGTGTGTGTGTTTATATGTATTGTCTATATATATATTCTATTTTATTTAATCACCACATGAATAAATATTTCAAATCTCACTCTACACATATATATTAATTTCACACCTTATCATTATCCTAATATTTTATGAAATTTTTATTTCATAATTTTTCCCTGAACCATCATATACATGAATATCCATTTATTTTGTATAAATTTCCATGATGACTTGGCCAATTAATGAGATAGTATCCGTGAAATTCTATTTCTTCTTAGTATGTCTGTCAATTTTCCATCCATAGTTCTATTTGTCATATGATTCCTCATTTAGCTCCTCAAAATGATTCTGAAGATCAATGTGATCATGGGCTCCTAGCTTTGGTGACTCAGAAGTAAACATATCCAAATCAATTCACAAATTATCAAATGTATTATAAACAAAAGGTTCAATGTGAAATCGACATTCACCCCTTCCGCCTCCTGTAAACATGTAGTCATTGTTCCTCCACTAATAGAATATTCTCTTTCTGAATGAGAAGATATTGCAAAAATTAAGACTAGAGTTTTATCCAATAGGATCCCATTAAAATGATGACTATTTTTTAAATTCATTATATTCATTAGTATGACAAGATCCATATTTCACTAATCAATGAGTCCCCTATAGAGTTTCTATCACTAAATAGTAATTTATGTAGGGTATCATCCCAATTATATCATATATGACTCTTGGATTGTCGATTGGACAACCCTCTATTCAATAAATCATATAGAAAATCTCTACACTATTCCTTCGGTAATGTAAACCTATTAGGGTCTCCCGACTAGTGTAACTCAAAAAAATCACTAAGAATAAGCTATCAAAGGATAGTCCAATGGAACATGGCATTAGAATGACCTGCCCAAGGATGTTCTAGGCTCACCTGTCCTTTATTACCTTACAAAATATTATCTAGGGTAACCTATATTTGGCATGACTATCCCAGTTAGATAATTGTGGTTTTGAAAAGATATGCTTTGGAAGGAATCTCACATTTATTATTGGAAGAGATTTTTTTAAATCTCATCCTCTTATCTCAAGTTATTCCACTAATGTGTGTATGATTCTGGTAAATTAGTTTGTAATCCTATTCCCTCAACAAAATCAATATATACAAACCATATTGATATGTAATCCTTCACACAATCCACAATGTTCTATTAATCCCCAAAAAATAAAAGTCAAACATGTTTATACATATCCAGATGTGTCAGTTATATAAGGTACATGAACAATTCATGTAAATTTTTATAATTATATGAGATTCACAATCTCCAAATGAGTAAGCTCAAAGCGACAAATAGCCAACCCCATTCACTTTCCTAATCATGGCATAGTCCCCCATGTAAGTAGGTAGTCTGATCCCAATTCCCTCTACCCGATGATACTCTACACAATAAATAATCCACTTCATCATATCTCTAATAACATAATACATACAAATAATAATCATCCACTAAATTAAAGATAATAACGTCAATTACAAATCGATGAAAAGGTAGATGAAAAACTAAATTTATAAACATTACCTAACTTTTAATGCATGGCTCTATCCTAGATGAAATTAAAAATTATAGAGTAAATCAAACACAATATTAACATATCTTAAACAATTTACTAGACATGAATATATAATCGAATAATCCTTAAAAATGAACAATTATAATATTTAAACATGAGATAAATATCTTTTATAATCATAAAAAATATAATTATAAACCCTTTTATAATTGTTATCATTAACATTACATACATTCCATATTTTTGAATATAGCCTTTGTAATTTTATTCCAAAATTTTGAATATAAACTCTTTATATTCACACCAATATGAATTATTTCATATTTATCTTTAAATGGAATATCAATTTTAAATATATGACCTTATATGAAATATAAACTATTTATAATCAAATTTCTATTATGTAATAATTTTAAAAAATCTAAATATCACATAATTAATATACATTTAAAACATGATCATTTAATTCATCAAAACACCTTCGATGTGGTTTGAATAATATCCAAATAAGGGCCCCATTCATTTTTAACAATTCAATGTAATTAATTGTAAAAAATTCATAATTTAAATAAAATCATTCTATATTTTTTCATTATTCCATAATTTAAAACACTTTATAATTTAGTTTTTATGATTTATAAATAAACACTTTTAATTTTTTAACATAAGAATTGTTATATAATTTGTTAAATGTTATTAAAAATATTTACATTTAATATTTTAGAAAAATAAAATGTTTTTCAAACATTAATTTAGTTAATATAGACCATTGATAATTAATTATTTAATTTATAAATCCTTTATAAATCAATTATTCTTGAAATACCTTTAATAAGGGATTATAAACAATTTATGGACCATTAAAAACATTTTCAAAATTTAAAAAAAATTAAACAATTTTCTATTAACCCTTAACAAGAACCCATTCCGGCGTAAGGGTATCCTCACATTACCCTTACACAAACAATATGTGTATGGGTATTCCGGTTTTGGAGCCCTTTTGTAAGGGTGGGTATTTGTGACCCTTGATTAGAATATGCTACGAATGGATATAAATGGTCTTTAATATATGTGAACATTTCATGTTATTATTAATTGAATATATGCCTTTATGTATCCCACTAAAACCACTACATATGGGTTGTTTGCAAAGCTTATGAGTAAGAACGTTACATAGCCCATTTATATTCATAATTACAGTTATGTAGGCTCCCTTGTATATGTAATACATTGTCCACCTTTATGAAATAAGTGTTCCATATAAGGGTTAGTTGCAACACACCTTTACACAGCCTTTTGAAAATAGTGTATACTCTTACACGAACCCCTTCATGTAAAGGTAATCCATGAGTTAATTGTATATGATCATTCATGTATATGTATCACTTGGGATACCCTCTTGCAGTGAACATGTGTAAGGGTAATGAATTGGTAATCTTTACAGAACCCATTTGTGTAATGTCAATAACTTAGTTACATTTAAGTATCTCTACTATGTAAGGGTAAACGATTTTGAAAAATGAATTTCTAAATAACAAAAATACAGCACTGTTTTTTATTTTTTTTTCATCATTTCACACTCTATTTCATAAAACATAACATAAATCCCTCTAATACCATTGTTAAGATTTAAATGAGTCTAAAAAAAATTATCATATCGAGCATAAGTGATTTAAAACCCATTTTCTATGATCTCTATGCAAAATTATATGACATTGCATAAAAACTGAAATGAAGAAATATTTTAAAATTGAAACACCGTACACTTAATAGCCATTAAAATATCATTATCTCCTTTGCATGAGATTGAGATACATCACAAATTGGAAAACAAAATCCCATCTTCGTAGTGTATACACGGTTTGGAAATAAATCACTAGAAATTTGAGTGGGATCTAAAAGCCTCCATGTTGTGTGAGTGTCTCGCAAAGTAAGTGAGGAAGATGGAGAATGATTTTAGATATAGGGTGGTTTGTTCAAGGCACACACACAATATTGTCATCTTATGACAATATTTATATAAAGCACTAAGAATATTTCTCAGGGATTCTACATTAATTCATATGTTAAAATATATAAATAAATTCATTTTCTGGTATACAATCCTCTCATACATCTCATTTCATGAAATGCTATAATAACTGATATCTAATATGGAATAATAAAAAATAATAACAAATTATCATTTATGATTCATTAAATGATATAGAATGCATGGAAATTTTATTTTTTATTCAATATATAAACATATACAAGGATTTACAGCATATCAATTTCATATTTATATACCTACATATATTTATACACATATATTTTGTCGGTACACACACATGAATATATTTATATGTATGTGTGTGTGTGTGTATTCATATAATTATGTTTAATTACATATATATGTGTGTGTATTTATATACATTTATGTAAATTTATTTATATATATATATATTTAATTGATATATATATATATATATGTTCTAATATATATATATATATTCATAAGTAAGTATATTTTTATACGGATGTATATATAAATTCTGAATAAATATTTGTAGATGAGTGTATATACATACATGTGTGTTTGTATGTATTATATATATATATATATATATTAAATCCTATATAATAACCACATAAATAATGGTTTCAAATCTAGAAGTCCACATATATATTAATTTCACACCTTTATTTATTTTATCTCTCTCCTAAAATAAGATGAAAATGTAATTTTATAATCTACACATGAAGCACCATCTGATAGAATCTCTATTTCATTTTTTTCAATTTCTTTGATGTCATGGTTAGTCTGTGAGATGGTATCCCATTCATTATACTTCCTCTTAGTTCCTTTTATTTTCCATCACTCATTCCCTTTGTCTAATGATTCTACGTTAAACTCCTTAAACTGTTTGTTAGGATCAATACGAACATGGGCTCCCTATGTGGGGATACACCCAATTATGGGATATTTTCTCAAGAGATGATTATCAGAAATCCCTTGTAGTGGAACCCTTTGATAGATGTAAAGCAACCTAGGTATCACCTTGGACCATTGAGATAGTCATCGACAAGAATGTTATCATGGTTGGATTACCTACACAACGACCTCATGAAATTAAGTTTTAATTCCTCTATAAGATGTGATTCAAATCCCATTAAATTTTAACTAAAACCAAATTTTAATCCTATAATATTTTATCCAATGATAAAATAATATAATTGAAGCACCTCCCCCCCCCACTCTCTTGTGGAAGTAGTGACCTTTCCTACCTATGCTAAATCTGTATATATTTTTTTTTCAGTTTTCCTCTTTTTTTGTGCATTTTTCATTGACATGAAACTACGATTCCCCACTAATGTGGTATTATAGAGAACTAGGGTCAAAACCGTGAAGGTTCAAATGGGTTTTTGGGTGATTGAATATCATTTTTAGGCTATATATGTGAAGAGATTGTTAATATTATTCTAACAACACAAGTGGCGTGAAAAAAGAAGTCAAAACAAAGTTTGTAGTGCTAGTCAAAAATTTGATCAACTCATTGGTGAGAAAGAACCCCCTTACCTGAGAAGCTGATTCTATTCATGTCTACAAAAACATTTCAATTGATTTTCCAATAAGTGATGTCATCCATGCCTCTTCCGTTTATCTAGACCATTGAAACCGTTTTGGCTATATCTGGGCCAATCAATGTCCAATTTTAGCAATCCAGAAGTAGTTTCCAGCTATTTTGACCATTATAGATGCATCCATATGGTTAGATTATCAATATTTTCACTACATAAATGGGTAAAAATACTAATAATATGATTAAACTCACCAGTTTTAATTATTAAATTTAGGAACACAAAATAGAGGATCTTTTTTATATTAAAGATTTGTGGAGACTAGTAATATAGACAACTAAACCCATTGTTGTGGAAGTGGAAAAATCATAAAAAATGGACATTTTGGTGAGAAGATGTCACCCAATGTAGTAACACCCCATAATGATAATGGTTTAAATTACTAAATGATATAACACATGTTAACTAGGTGAATCTTCCATTTTGGGAACCTATATGATTAGAACTCAGTAGTTAAGAATTATTAGGATTGTCTTGTGATAGGGATGGGTGAGCTTCTAGGAAATTTTCTAGGGTGTGTGAGAGTGAGGAACAAGAACACTAGAATGAACATGTGTTGTAATGTGGGGATATCCATTTTTTAGATGACCTATTCGAGCACATTAGTGGGCACCATGGAGGGGACCACGTGTATATGGGGCAACTAGTCGTACTTAGTGGGCTATGTCCTGATAGTAATGTTAAGGAGAGGTGTTTGTGCTATCAGTAGGGCCCAGCTATTACATTTGGTATTAGAGTAGGTACTCTACCTTAAGTGTGGTGGCTAGTGTCCTGAATCAGGACATTGTACTCTAAAAGGGGTAGTGAATGTAACACCCCATAATGATAAATGATTAAATGGATAAATTTCATGACTCTTTTTATACACAATAGAAGTCCTATGAGAGGCATCAACCATCCTTCCTCCTAAACATGGGTTCTCTCAGTTGAAATTTGGTCAAGGGAGGCCTGTGTTATTTAGCGGTCCCTCCACCACTTCTCTTCATTTACTCCTTCTTTCTTTTGATGTTCCCTGGTTCTCTTACCTTTGGTACTAGTTCAATCTCGTTTACTCTTATTCCAAATTTCCATTATTTATAATTTGGGCTTCAATCTATACTTCTCTTTGTGGTCATTTATTTCCATTGATGATTTTGGTTCCTCTTACTATACTCTTACCATCTGTTATTGTGTTCTGACCTCGATCAGGTTTGGAGTGCATGCAATATGGGATGATTTGGGAAGTGTTGGTTTAGGCGTTATTGTTTTCCCTAGAGGTATGGATTGTTGTAGGTGACTACATTTTCAATTGAATGAAATGTTCTAGTGGTGGTTTGTTTTCCCTCAATGAGGGTGACTCTTTCTAGTTCGTTTCCTTTCTAGGTGTTTCTCCAATGTGGAAATTGTTTTGATGATTTTTGTGATGGTGATGAGTCGAAGGTTCCAACCCATTTGAAATTCCTATACAATTCATGCTCCAATATAGCATCATATTCTTTACCCCAATCCAGGTCGGTCTGGTGTGATGGTTCTTGTAGAGGCTTTGGTATTGTGTTGTTTGAGTGTTAGTCAGTGTTCCAGGAGGTGTAAACTTGAGTTGGTGTTTATGTTGGACCTTGATTTCAGAGATGGAAATGATAAATAAATTGAGATGTTTTTTGTATTAAATTTTTTTTGTAATCATCGATCAAGTTTGTGACGTTCTATTTTAATGCCTTTTGGTGGTAATGATTTAGTTCTCCGATGGAGACATGACCATTTCAACAACATAGAGGTTGAAAGATGAAGGGTTCTTCTCTGATGGTGATGTATTGTTGATGGATTGGTGTGATCAACAATGTTATTGTTTTTTTGATCGGAAGTGGGATGATTTTTGGTGGGTTCTCGTCGGTGTGCTGGTAACGATGTAGTAGAGATTGTATGTCTCAGGGTGCATCCTAGTGACTCACGGATCAAGATGTGACCTGATAATGCATGATGTGAGGAAATTTTTGGATCAAATCCTCATGATGGTATTTGCTTTAATTTTAATTTTGAATCGATACATGGAACCAGTGTTAACCTATGTTTTCCTTGTTTAAGGCTCAACCATAATGTGTATATTTGAAAAAAAAAATGAATTTTCAATAATGAGACCCATGTCAACAAGGTGCACCTTTTTTCAAGAGGCTGCTTAATTAGACTTCCACACATAATCATGTATATCAAGGAGTAGACATTTTTAGGGGTGATATTCTAGGATGTTTTTTGGGGTGTGTGCGAGTGATTTCAAGTCAAATTGGAAATAACATTTGATGGCTCACGGGGAAAGTCATTATCCAAATGACCTATTTTAGAATGTGGGTGGGCCACAAGTAGTGGAACACGTTTCTTTGGGGAAACTAATGGTACTTTCTATTCGTGGACCTGGCGACCAGGTTATGGTGGGGTGTTTGTGCTTATAGTGGGGCATGGTTGTTACAAGTACCCCTCCGATTAATGAAGAGTGGGACATACTCAATGAGAAGTGCACTGCCCAAATCAGATAGTGGGTGCGCCCCATAGAGGGGACTATGTGTCTATGGGTAAACTAGTGGTACATAGAGGCCCATGACCCAATGACCATGTCAATGAACTATGTGTGCTATTAACGGGGAACAGTTGTTACATGTGCCCTGCCAGTTGATGCAGAGTGGTTCATACTCAATGGGAAGTGTGCTGCCCAAATTAGACAGTGGATCGACAAGATTATCTTCCAAAAATATTCCAACTAATATGATGATTCCTTTTTATGGGGAAAACTGTGACATAGGTATGCACAGACAACCATGAAGAATAATGAAAACCAAATATACTAACTTGTTAACTTGAAGTACAAAGACGAGACCAACATATCAAAGCACATGAGTGAGTTATAATGTTTTGTTGATTATTTAAATTCTATGTAAATAATGATTGATGATGAGTTTCAGGAACTATTTATTTTGATATATTTACTTAATATATTGGAAAGACTTGTTATATCGGTTAGAAATTCAACCCCAGATGGAATATTCACCATGGAAATGGTGAAAGATAGAATATTGAATGAAGATTCCTAAAGGAAGGAAGAAGGATGTACACCTGAACCAGAGGCTCCTTTCACTGAATGATAAGGGAATAAAAAAATGGCAGGGATGAAGCATAAGAAGAAAACCGCATGGAAAAAGTATTTAAATGAAGAAGTGATCAGAATCATTACTGAGATATGACATTAATTTCAACCATTATGGAAAACAAGTAAGCATCATCCAATAGTGTATAAGGGTGAAGGAAGAGTAGAGGAATTAGGATGGTAAGACGTAGAATAATGATGATTCAATTTTTAATGAAGAGGTTTTTATTATTCCGGAAGATAATTAGGTAAATCATGAATTTCAAGACTCAACATGGGTGATTGTTTTTGGAACCTCCTACCAATCCACTGCCAGAAGATATTTTTTATAATTTTACACATCAGGTAGTTTTGAACACATGAAGATGAGAAATAATGAATCATCTGAAATCACTGATCTTGGTAATATTTTTCTAGAAACTTATATTGGATGTGATTTATTGTTGAAAGATGTGAGGAATGTTCCTAATATATTCCTAAATTTGATATCCACTGGAATGCTTGATGATGATTGATATGTTAGATACTTCGATGATGGGAAATGGAAGCTTACCAAAGATAACATGGTAATTGAAAAATTAATGCAAGTAACTTCCCATTATCATACATATGTTGGACTGTATGGAGGAGAGGTTAATGTAGCTAGAAAATATGTTCCTGTAGAATTTTTTCATAGGAACCATTGTCACCAATGTGAGAGAGGGATCAAAATTCTCTCCTAGAAGGATCGTTTACTAGGAATATAAGGTACATATTTGGATACTTATGATGATTTCATCAGGGGAAAATATCACAGAGTATCATTTCATTCTTATGTAAATTCCATAAAATAAAATGTAATAGATTTGATTCAAACTGATGTCTTCATGATGAGATCTAATTCAATGAGAGGTGATATTTAATTTGTTACCATTATTAATGATCATTTTAAAAAAACTGAGAATTTTCTCTGAAACCTAATTATCAAGTGCAGGATGTTTTCAAACAGTTTCATGTAAACGTGAAAATGGAAATAGGAAATCAATTGAAGTGTGTCTGATCATACAATGAAGGATAATATCATGGTCCATTTGAGGAGTACCTTAGGAATTTCGGTATCAGGATGGAAAAATCAGTATCAAAGATGCCTTAGCATAACGGTGTTGCTGATAGGATGAATAAAATAATTTGGGAGAGAGTCAGATGTACTATCTCACATGAAAAGGTTTGAAACACCTTTTTGAGGGTGGAAATTGTAAACGCCTTGACCCTAGTTACCCAGAGTCATTGCATTATAAATTAATATTCTAATGATACAAGGAATCATGTCATGAACGACTGATCGGTTTAGTATCCTTGGAAGTACTAGATACATATATAAGAATTTCATTACATTAGGAAATGAAAAAAAACATTGTGTCCCATTTAAACACTCTCAAACCCCTTAGCCTATTCCTATAGGTTAATTTTAATGAACTTCTTCGTATCCTAGAAAAAATAAAACAAAGGGGTGAGCTCAGATGCATAGTAAGGATAACAATATAGTGGAAACTATCATAAATGTTCATGAATATTTAAGGTGGTGTAGAAGAATAAAACACAAGACATTTAAACATAAACTTCATCATAATATGGAAAAGATAAATCAAATAATTTAATTTACTAATTCACATGGATATTCTACTAATCGAATAATCACATGTGATATTAATAGACAATTACATACCGATGGAATGCAAAATGCTAGACATGAATACCACATAGTCAAGGCCTTGTGCCAAGACTACAAATAACTTTTTGTCATGGAATTGTTCCAAGACACTAGTTTCCCTCATGAGACCTACCGATTCACTGAGGAGATATAGTGGGCTCTTCCCATCACTTAAAAATATCAATGCATTTTTCATATCAAAAGGTAGAAACATTACATAAACATTCGTATTAAAACTAGGATACAAAAAGGTAATACTTAAACCATAAAACATGAAGGGTATAAAAATAACACATCCATATTTAAAAATATCTTAAAACCTTCAATACAATTGAAATATCGCATCATAACAAATCAAATTCAAACCAGTGTAAAATTCATAAAAGGATGTTGACATAGACGTAATCAAAACTATTTGATAGAAATATCTCTTTTGATTTTGAAACCATTTAAAAGTCACATAATTATAAATGAAAAAATTTATTTTGAAAAATATTTCTATAATTATGTAATGGAATCTTCAAAAGTGTTATAATATCAGAAAATAGCCATAGTTTTTGTATAAGATAAAAACATTCTTACCTTAATTTGTTGACAATGTTATAAAGTACCCTGTTAGGAAAGTGATGGAAAGATTCCTTTCAAACCATTTTATAAAAAGTAAAATGAGGGTATAAATGACTTTAAACCATAGTCTAATAAAAAGATAAAATGATTTGAAATACTTTTTTATGAAACATGAATGTGGATGATATTGATTTCCCCTTAGATACTTACATATAAAAATCCTCGGATAATGATGAGATTATAGAATTAACCCTTACCAATTTGGTAACTTATGAAACATACACCCACATGAAAGAATGATAATACAATTAATATGTAAATACCCATAAATTAATTTATATTACACAAGGAATTCAATCCTAGGAAGTACATACACTATACAAAAGGAAATAGTGGCAATATTGAATAAATCTCACACGAATAAGTAGGGAGATGAAAACGTTACCTTGTACTTTTATTAGTAGAGGGTTCATTTAAATAATGTATAGTTGTGAAATAATTGTTATTAAATTATACAATAACCACATGCATTAATATTATATCATTTATGATCTTCTAATATTGATTTGTTAATAATATTTCAGTAGTATCATTGTTTTGGGTGTTAACTGATTTGTTTTACTTTATATGTTTTGTTACAAAAGTAATTTATGATATAGATAGGATGTATTTTATTCATATCATGAATAATATAATGTTATTAAAAAAATTAATCATAAAATGATAATTATTCTTGAATGGTTGTGACGTGGAATGAATCTCACTACGATTGTGGAGACAGTATTCCATACGTACACGTGAGAAACAATAACATTCTATTGACGGTTAAATCATATTTAATTGGATGATATATCATATATTAATATTAATTAACATGTTATATTTATTATTTAAATAAATTATACTAATTATTATACCCATCCAAATAATGATGTCTGGAATAACAAACTACACTACAACATGGTGATGTAAGCCATACGAACGCACGTTTGGTGACTTTATCATTCATAGGATGGAGAGAATAATGAATATTGTTTTACAATATTTATAATAAAATTACAATATGTATATGATACTGATGTTATTATTTTTTTATGGAAACAACAATGAAAGAAATAGTGTATGAAGAAAAGAACATTGAAAGACCTCTTCTTCAGGTGCTTCCTTTTTATTTGGTCAAAAGTTCTCATTAGGATGGCTTATGACCAAAGTAAGGCCTCCATGTTTAATTTATGGTATTTGGAAGGATATTTGAGAAGGTTTTGGCCAAGCCAAATGGATTTGGAGTTGTGAGATTGAGATAAAGGGAAGTGCCCATTAATAAGAGAGGTGAGGGTCACTTTAGGAAAAGCTTGAAATATTATTTGATTATACAATCATATTTGGTTTATAAAGGCTCTAAAAGGATTTATTTTGAGGATAAGGTGGGGATGGGTCAAAAAACTCTCAACCTATAGATTTTAGACAGGTTTATGTCACAATATTAACCTTATATTTTATATTTAACTCTTAGTCAAATAGTTTTACTTTTACCATGTACTCTTGTATTAAAATAATAAATGGTTAATAAACATAAAATAAAAAGACAATAGAACCCCAAGTGGATAATTATTGATATATATAACCTTATATAAGTCCTTTTTCTGATCCCTATATTTTTAAGAATATTATATCAATTAATAAGATAATATTTGTTTTAAAAACACATTTCTGTCAATTTTGACAATATTTAGTATTTTGTTTTGTGAAAGTAATAATAACATTATCACTTGAAAAAAACATTATTAAATTTACCCTAACATTTCATATTAACCTAGAAAATTTGTGGAATACATCAAAATTTTCAATTTAATATTATATTCACATTTATAGTATCAATTATTTTAATCATTCTATAATAGGGTAATTACTACATCATCATTGTGTCATAAATAAATTTAAATTATAAATGTCTAAAAATTATAAATAAAATAAAATTATGTAGGAAATAATTTTACCATCCCCATGAATATTTACAGTGGAATTTATCTTATGTATAACCCAATATTAAAAATGGTTTAGTTATTAAACATTGAATTTTACACTATAACACTTCTTTAAATAAAATAATAATAAAAGTATTAATCTAATCCAAGTGGATCAAATATATAAATTTATATTCCTATGTTTCATTTTGGACTAAATAAAATTTTCCAATAGAATTAGGTCATGTGTTCAGGTAATAATAATATCATTTTTACCTTTAATTACCCTATTTACTTTTAACCGTGGTAAATAAATTTTCAAAGTAAATATTCACCAAACATTATTTTCATCCTATTGAACCAAATTTTACATAATGATGTCAATAGTTCTCTCTGGTTTTTTAAAATCAATTTATAGAAGAAGTAAAAATATGTTTTATGCAAATTTTCAAATGTGCCTAGAAGGTGATAAAAAGGTGATAAAAGTTCAATAAAATTTTATATAACTACTCTTTTTATAAAATGAAATAAATTAATTAAATTTTACTAATATAGGTATTATGTATCAAATTTGACTTTAAAATAAATTTAAATTAAAAATAATTATTTAAATAAAAATTTTTCTTTAAATAATAACATAGTGGTTTTCATTATTCATCAAAAAATTGAATGTTTTAAGAGAAATAGAAAAAAATAACCAGAGGATAATTTTGATATTCAAAATTAAAAATTGATATCTATTTTAAAAAATTAAAAACATAGAAGTTGTATTAATTAATTTAAAAATATATTCACATTGTCAAAACCAGAAAGTGGATTTTTGAGAAGTAAAAACTATCAAAAGATTGATATGTGTTTATGTCCATTTTAATTGTAAAATTACATCCAATGAACAACATTGGATCAAATTATAAAAATATATAATAATTATAATTCAAATCCATTCAAATGTATAATTTATCACTATAAATTATTTTCATTAAAAATGTTGTTTTCAATTAAAATTTTGTATTTTTCACTATTCATAAAAATATATCATTTCCCGTAAATGCACCAAAAATTTATCCAACCAAAAATGATATTTCCCTCTTCTAAAAAAATATTATTTTGTAAAATTGTATATATAAAGGTTTCAAATATTTGATTTAAAATGTTTTTTCCATTAAAAGGTGGTAAAATTAAATTTTATTTAAAATACTACTTTTTTCTAAAAATAGAATTTGTTCATAGATTTTGTATAAGAAACACATAATATGGATGTTAAAATTATATGGATTATAAGAAATTCAAATTTTGGTTATTACTATTCAAACCTGCTTTTTAAATGTCTAGTTTGATAAGTTGTGGTGCGCTTGAACTTGGTGTTGTGTACTTCACACACCATCATATTATTCAAAGATAAACGTAACATGGATTCATGGGGTGTTACATTCTTCCCTATTTCAATAAATTGCATCCTTAAAATTTGAAATTGTTCTTCAAAAATAAAACTTTAAAAAATTGAAGATACCTTTGTGGAAAAATCACATCGGAAATATGATTAATAAAATATAGTCTTAATAAGAGGGAAAGTGAAATTAAAAATCCACCATCAAATTAGGATATGGAATAGGATTACATTTCTAGAAATTATAATTGGAGGAAAAATGTAAATATTTATTGGGGTGATTGAGGTCATCAATCACAAACAAGTGAATAAAAAATTGAGGGTCTCAATACCATAAATCTATGATGATTTAAAATATCATCAGTTCAACAAAACATAAGGTCATTCGATAACACATTTTTTGTTTTAAGATCCTTTACCTAATGTTTATGAATTATTTTATTCATAGTATAAGAAAAATAATACTTGACTTGTATAGTTCCATATTTTAACTAATTTCTGGCACAAAATCATATTTCACTTCAAAAGACAAGTATTTAAGATGACTAGGTCACACATGAAGCACTAGAATCAACATCTAGAGAATAACATAATCCAAAAAATATTAACTATATATTTCCATTTTCTTTAGACATAACCAAAACAAAAATTGTTAGTTCAAGATCAGTTGATTCCTAAAAGGATAATACTTTAAAGAAACAAATATTATTCTTCATCTCCAAAATTAATCAAACAATACCCAAACTTCAACAAGGACCATTAGAAAACAATTGTCCTTAAAATTATTCAAAATAATCGAAACTATGTTTGAAACCAAAAATTCAGAAGGATTTGATCACATTGTCTTCCATCATAAATCTTAACACTTATCTCCAAATAACATCGACTATCCTTAATGTCACATACATAAAAGTAATTAACCTAATAAAATATTCTCTAAGATAGGTTAATTATTTTCCATAAACAACCCAAATCTCAAAATGTCCACAAAAAACAAACATTCATTCAAAATAAAAATCTACTATTACTCCTCAAATGAAATCTCATAGTATTCTATTTTTATTAGGCATATAGTTTTCCCATAGAAGATAAAATCTTCCAAAATAACATTTATTGCTTAATCACCAAATCATTTTCCTATAAAAAGTATAAATAACAAGTTCCAAAAATTAAATTATTATTTATCCATAAAATAATTTAACTAAAAAGAATTATTCATACTAACTAGGGACTTCACGTAGTCTAGTTGTAGGTGATAAATCCCAGTCGCACTTTGGTTGTGGTTTCGATTCCCACAACATTTTCGGACAAGATGGGTTGTCACATGGTATGCATATTGTCCTTTTTCAAAAACAATCTAATTTTATAACATTACCAAAAATGATATAAATTCTTCAAAAATAACCATAACACATTTTAAGCACAAATGTTATCTCATACAATTCATTTTTTCCCAAAATGTTTGAACTTAAAATTGACTCAAATTCAAGGATCATATAAACTCAAATGGTTATTTATTAATCTATCTAGAAAATAATATATAATTATTCCTCAAATTACATTTTCACATATCAGACTGCAGGGTTACACATATAATAGAAAAGTCTTCCAAATTAATATCATCAACAAAGAGCATTGATACTTTTATATATTTATCCATCAATTTATTTCCACATAGGTTCTTCCTTGAATTAGTGGTTATCCAATAAAATGGAACATTGACTCAGGTAATTCCTAGGTCCCCAACATTTATGGCTAAAGACAGGCTGTAAATGGTTTCTTATGATCATTTTTATTTTCTTCCATAGTAGTCTTAATTTTTAATTGGAAAATCAATACTTTATGTGCATCTTTACCACACATAAATCATTTCATTGATCAGTTGAGACACTATCCTAGGTGTCTCCATTCACATTTGCTACATTATGGAAAATGAGCTTTCATTTCTCTATGGTCTCCACTGTTGGAGATACTATCATTCTCTATATTTCTATTCTATGTTGAGTTTAAGAGTTGGTTAATGTATATATAGTTGATCATATTTTTGGAAAGTTTATTCTCCATGAACACGATATCTTCTATTCCTATAAACATTCCATTTCATTACTCATTCCCACCAACATTCACACCTTCTACATCATGTTTAATGTTACTATGACTTCATTTAAATCCATCCATTGACTAAAAAAATAAAAAAGAGTGTGAGTAATAATAGTCATAAAGTCATTTAGAGAATATCATGACACCTAATTTTAAATCAAAATCACTAAATGATTAATCAAGGTTATTTGTTTTGGTCATATATTAAAATCCTTCAAATATGTTGGTAAAGCAAATGTGAATTATCCTAAGCATATCCACTGGGAGCGTCGAATCCAGGAGTGTAGAAAGGCCCATTTTGTGTACCAGGATACCCTGGTTCAAGCCCAAGACTCATTGTCAGATTTTTCACTCTTAGGTACATTTGTACCAGAGCAACCTCTACCTGCACATATCCAAATAGGGTTTTATTATTTGGAAAATTCGAAAAATCTCTAAATTACCATAATTCTAGGAAGTTCATCTATATTAATCCCCAAATTCTATCTTTGGGTAATGTTCTCTAATCAGAGTTTTTTCTAAATCATGTTTCCAATGTTTGTACAAAACGTTCTCTAATACCAACTGTAAATGCCTCAACCCCAGTTACCTAGAGTCGGTGCATTATTACATATCATTAGAATGATACATGAAATCATGTCCCGAAAGACTAATCAATTTAGTAACCTTATAAGTACTAGATGCATACATAAGTATTCCATTACATTACGAAAAAAAATATTGTGTCCCCTTTGAACACATTTATATCCCTTAGCCTATTCATGCAGGTTAATCATAATAAATTTTTTCACATCTGGGTAAAAATAAAACATAAGAAAGTGGTTAGATCATGTGCTTAGTAAGGATAACAATATTGCAGAACTATAATAAATAATCATAAAAATTTTAAGGTAATGTAAAAGACTAAAACACATGATTTTTAAGCATAAACATTAACATAATACTGAAAAGATAAATCATATAATTCCATTTACTTATTCAAATGGACATTCTACTTGTCGAATAATCACATGTAATATAAATATACAATTTAATAATGATGAAATGCATAATGTCGGACATCATAACCACATAGTCAAAGCCTTATTCGAAGACAAAAAATGAGATTTTTCAAAGCCTTGTTCCAAGACACTAGTTTCTCTCATGATACATACTGATGCATCGAGGAGCTATAGTAGGCTCCCCCAGTCACTCACTAATTCCAATGAATTTCTCATATGAAAAGGTAGAAACATAACATAAACAATTGTAATAAAAATAACATATTAATTTTTAATACATTATCTATTAACCATGAATGGTATAAACATAACACATCCATAGTAAAACATATCACAAAACCTTTAGTAGAATATGGAAGACTGTATCATAATAAATCAACATAAAAAAGTGTAAAATCCATCCATTGATGTTGACATAGATGTAATGAAAACTATTTTAGAAAAATATCTCCTTCCATTTTGAAATCATTTAAAGGTCACATAATTTTAAAAGAAAAAATATGTTTAGACAATATTCCTATAATCTTGTAAGTGAATCTTCAAATGTGTTATAATGGGGGAAAATAGCTGCACTCACCATATAAGATAAAAACATTTTTACCTTAATTCATCGAAAAGGTCATGAAGTTCCTTGTGTGGAAAGCGATGGAATGATTCCTTTCAAAACAATTTAAAAATAGTAAAATGAGGGTATAAATGACTTTAAACCATATTCTAGTAAATACGATTTTTTTTTGAAATACATTTTTATGATGCACAAATGTGGATGATAAAGAGGTACCAATATATACTTACGTATAAACAACCTCAGATAATGTAGAGATTGAATAATTAAACCTTATCGATTTGGTTTCTTATGAAAAATACACCCATATAAAATAAGGACCATACAATATAGATGTAAATACCTATAAATTAAATTATATTACACAAAGAATATAATCATGGGCAGTACATACACCACATAATGGAAATAGTGGTGATATAGCATGAATCTCACGTGAATAAGAAGTGAGATGAAAACCCATTACCTTGTACTATTATTTTTTAGATGGTCATTTAAACTCTTTTATAATGGTTAAATAATTTTTATTAAATTATAAAATAACCTCATGCATCAATATTCTATCATATATGATCATCTAATAGTGCTTTGCAAATAATATTTCAGTAGCATTATTGTTTTGGGTGTTAACTGATTCGTTTTCCATTATATGTTTTGTTATGTATGTTTGTTTGATATGGATAGGATTTATTTGATTCATATCCATAATTATATTATGTTCTTAAACATTATTTTTAATCAAAAATGAATATTATTTTTTAATGGGTATGATGGGGAATGAATCTTTTCGCGTTCGTAGAGATGGTAATCTGTACGTGCGCACGAGCAACAATACCATTCTATTGATGGTAAAATCATATGTAATTGGATGGAATATAATATATAAATAGTAATTAACATGTTATAATTATTATTTACATCATTTATACTCATTATTATACACATCCAAATGAGGAAGTGTTGAATAACAAACTACCCCACAACTTGGAGATGGTAAATTGTATGTACGCACATATGGTGACTTTGTCATTCATAGGACATATAGAACAATGAATATGGTGGTACCATATTTATAATTACATAATATTATGTATATGGTATTGTATATGTTATGTTGGTATTGAAATAACAATGAAAGAGGAAGTGGAAGAAGAAAAGAACTTTGAGAGAGGTGATGGAAATGTTATCTCTTCTTCAGGTGCTTTCTTTTTATTTGATCAACAACGATCCTTAGGTTGGCTTCAGATCAAATTAAGGCCTATAGGTTGAAGTGAGGGTAGTTGGGAGGATATTTGAGATGGGTATGGGCAAGCCAAATGGAATTGGAGGTGTGATTTTAGAGAAGGGGAAGTGCACTTTTATAAGAGAGGTGAGGGTCACCTTAGGAAAAGCATTAAAAATATTATTTTATTATACAATCATATTTGGTTTATAATGGGTCAAAAAGGCTTTATTTATAGGATGAAAATGGGATGGGTAAAAAACCTCCCAACTAATAGGTTGTAGACATGTTTAGGTCACCATATTAACTTTATCTTTTAGATTCAACTCTTAGTTAAATAATTTAACTTTTACAATGTATTCTTGTATTATTATAATAAATGGTTAATAACCCTACTATAAAAATCCAAGAGTACCCTGAGTGGTTTATTATTGATATATATATCCTTTTCTATTTCCTTTTTCAGAACTTTGAAATCTTAGAAATATTATATAATTTAATAATATAGTCCGTGTTTTAAAAACTCAATTATGTCAATTTTGACAATATTTAGTATTTAGATTTTGTGAAAGTCATAAAAACATTATCACTTCAAAATAAATTTATTTCATCAACCATTACATTTCATATTAACCAATAAAATTAGTGGAATATATCAAAACTTTCAATTTACAATTATATTTATATTTATAATATCAATTATTTTAATCATTTAATAATAGGGTAATTATTGCATCATCATTGTGTCATAAATAAATTTAATTATTTAATGTCTAAAAATTATTTAGAAAATACCATTATGTCAAAAATATTATTATCTCTCTAATGAATATTTATAGTCGAATTTATCTTATGTATAAATATATATTAAAAATGGTTTAGTCCTTAAACTTTGAATTTAACACTTTTAACTCTTCTTTAAATAAAATTATAATAAATATCCAAATCTAATCCATATATACCAACACGATAATATTTTATTCTTATGGTTGATTTTGGTTGATATAAAGTTATCCAATACAATTAATACATGTGTTAGGGTAATTATAATATCATTTTTACCTTCAATTAACCTATTTACTTTAAACCGTGGTAAATAAATTTCAATGTTACTATTCAAGAAAAATTATTTTCATCATATTGAACCACACTTATCTTTCTGATTTCAATTGTGTCTCTTGGATTTGTTAAATTCAATTCACAAAAGTGGTAAAATTAAGTTTAATGCAAATTTTAAATTGGGCCTAGAAGGTGAGTAAAAGACGGTAAAAAGTTAAATAAAATTTTATATATATAATCTTATTATAAAATGACTTCAATGAATTATATAAGACTAATATTGGTATTATGTATCTTTTTTTAATGTAAAATAAATTTAATTTTAAAATACATTTTTAAATAAAAAATCGGATTTAAACAATAACGTACTGTATTTCACTATTAATCAAAAATTGAATGTTTTTAGAAACCACATATTCAAACAATGATAATTTTTATATTACAAATTCCAAAATGATGTCTATATTACCTAATTCAAAACATAGTTTTTTATTAATTAATTTTGAAAAAAATTCCTGTTGTCGCAATTGGAAAGCGTGTTTTTGATAAGTAAAAACTATCGAAATAATGATATGTGTTTATGTCCAATTTAAAAGTAAAATTACATAAAATGGTTAACATTAGATTAAATGATAAAAATATATTCAAATTATACTTAAAACCCATTCAAATTTATAATTTAACACTATAAAGTTTTTTGATTAAAAAAGATGTTTTCAACTAAATTTTAATATTTTCCATTATTCATCCAAATAGGAAAGTTATCAGAAAAGAACCAAATATTTATCCAGCCTAAATTTTTATGTCCCTATTCTAATGAAGAAGATTATTTTGTCAAATTGAATATATAAATGTGTCAAATAATGTATTTAAAAATGGTTCTTCATTAAAAGGCGGTAAAAATGCAATTTTTTGAATAATACTTATTTTATCAAAAAATTGTATGTATTTTTATATTATATCTAATAAATACATAACATGGATGATAAAATTATATGGAGTATATTAAATTCAATTTTTTTATGAATATTCATAACCACTTTTTAAATGGCTAGTTTGATAGGTTGTGGTGCGCTTGAACTCAATGTTGCGTACTTCGCACGCTATCATATTATTCATCGAGAAATGTACTGTGGAAGCATGCGGTGTGATAGAAATGAAGACCAAATTTGATCTTATTAACCATTATATCATAGTTTTATTGAACTGTTAAGTTCTAGAAATAATTTTTATTAGAAGAAATGTTTCATAAAAACACTTTATAGTATTTGGTTATGGTGCATTTTTCATATCCTGAATGATGAGCAGAAAAATCATAATTGGAAAGGAATGTAGTGTATTTTTTGGGGATACATTCATGGGGAGTTTTCATATTGAGATTAGTATCCTATAAGTAGGAGTATCATTCGAAGTAGATAAGTGGTGTTTCATGGGGATTACACCATTCTGTATTTTGAGATGATAGAAAATTATGAGAACTTGTAGTATGAGAAAATTCTAATCAATATGGAACTATTCTCACAACGATAAATTCTATATAGTGTGATAATGATATGTGACACTAATGATACAACACTACCCATTAATATGTCTATATCTATAGATTTTTCTACATCATATGATATTTCGAAGTAGATTCCCCTTGAAGCGCAGTTGAGGAGATCCACCAGATGACGACAACCAAGTTGTAGATACTCACTGTTGGAGTTGGTTCCCTAAAAGAAACTTTTGTGTACATTATTTTATCATGTATTAATAGTTTTGAATATTAATAAACTAATTATCATATCATCGTTATTATTATTTGTAAAATATTATTTGATAATTTATTTAGAGTTTTTATCTCATTGAAAATTCATAGCAGTTCCCTGCACTGATGAGAACATGCAAGTTATATGACACTATTCTTAAATATATGCTCTATAGATGGATGATATCATTTATGGGACACAAATGACATAGGTTATCTGGGGTGGAGACTCATAATACCTTGAGGTACCTTCTCATGGTGTACTCCCTTGGTAATATCAAATAAGATATTATGAGAATAGGACCTTCCAGTAATAAATCCACATATATACGTGTCATTGGATGTTCCTTTAAATGGATGTGTGTATTGGTATTTAGACTTTTGGATTATTATAAATTAATTTTATGAGTTTCATAATTTGATATATTAATGAATACTGTGATGACAGATTTTCATGGAGAGGTAGGATATATTTGGTGCATCATGATTAATATTATATTAATGAAAAATGCGAGAATGGATTTTTGAATTATATTATTTAATAGATGTTTATATCTCAGGAGAATTGATGGAAATTATATAGCCTAAATAAATCAATGACCATGGTGTACAATAAGCAAGTTTAATTTTCGGGAAGTCAAAGAAAGTGACATCGGGCACATAGTTTAATGGCACTGCCATACAACCTAAATCATTTGAGATATCATACTAAAGGGATTATATTACTCTGTAATCATTCATAGGTGGAATCATGTCATTATGGTATTAAATTCGTTCTTTATGGTTTTCTTGGCCTGTTGATCGATTCTAACCATGTACATTAGGCTACTTCTCCTAATTCCATTGAAGAATGATACCTAGAGGGTAACACATTAATTATATCCAGATTCTCAGTTAAATAATATATTTTTATTTATAATTTAAAATTTTGAATAAATATTAATCCAAAATGTAGTTTAATAATTGTTCATGTCTGATTCATGGAATAAAATTATTTATTCGATATTTATTGAATATAATATTTATATATTAGTTGGGAAATAATGCAACAATATTTATTTAATAAATAAATTGTCATTATTGAAGGCATAATAAATATTTGTGAGGAATGGTGAACATAAATAAATGGTCTAGAGAGAAACAATGATATTGGATATTATAGGATAAAATAATAATTATTTTCATTCAAATTTTAATAACATGTTGAGAAATAATAAAATTATTATTATTATATGACATGGGGTTCTGTCGGGATTATATAAATAATAATGGGAACTTATTCAATTATTTTATTTTACCCCTAGTGATTTATAAATCTAATTATATTATTTTCTCAATAATAAATTCTTTTTTGGTTGTGAATAATAGAATTATATAATTCTATCTAGACCTATAAAGATCCCTTCTCTAATAACGCTCCCAAGAATGGAGAATGATCTTCTTTAACCTCCCACTCTCGAGTCAAGAGAGAGATAGAATAATGTTTTGGAATTAGTTCTTGATGCGATCAAAGGCATATGACTCTAGTGCTGGGATCTGTCATTCTTGCTCTCAAGGATTCCTATGATGACTGTAAAAGAATTTTGTAACATGTATGGATCACCGCTAGAGGGAATCTACATTGATTACTACAATGCAGTAAACAAACAATGCAAAATATTTGTCTGATCTATCAATAAAGAAATAATTCCATCAAGGTAATTGTTATTTAATTATATTAATTATATATAATATGTGATGATCCTATGTGTTGGTTTCAACATTCAATACCTTGTTTATATTATTATATTCAGTTATGTATATCATGAAGTTTATCATTGGGTAAATCTCATATTGATCATCCATCATGAAGAAAATAAATGTTTGGCACAACCCATCAGACACTTCCACTACACCTGAAACCTTAAAGAGTTATTAGAAGGAGGTTACATAATTATTTATAATTATTTAATGATTTTTGATTGATTTATCCAATTTTTTAATTCAGTTTTTCATTTCATGTTTAATATTTATTTTAATATGAATTATGATATTTTATTCACACTCCTTCATTTCCCATAGATCTAATCGAGATGATTAATTTTATAAATAAAATAAATCAAATAATGCAACTAATGGTTCGAAGTTTTCTATCCAAACTACACAATATTACACAATATGTAATTAGAGTTACACATTGTGTAATTTTATTCAATGCACCATGATTTAATTCAACAATTACTCAAACCGTGTACATTGATTACATGTGGTGTTGTTAATTCTTACACTACATGTTGATTGGGCCAGCCTTGTGAATAGTCAGCCAGATTACCCACCGTGTAGCCCATGTATAGGGTGTGTGTTCACTTTTAGTCATATAAAGTCCATTTATTACCAATCATGTCTTACCTGAGTGGTGATCATGTAACTCCAAGTTAACACATCGTGTAGTCATTTATACAAGTCAAGTAATCTATTTTTCTAAGGCATGGTTTACATGCTAAATCCCTAGGCATGTGCCTCGGATAGAAAGTGAGTTGTGTACACACTGTGTATCTTACCTATACATGATGTGTACTTATACCAAATTATGAAAATTTAAAATTTATTAATTATACCATGTAAACCTAATCGACATGTTCTTGAGTGTGGACATTAATTTGACAAGACAATCCATGTGGTAGATTTATATATATATATATATATATATATTTATATATATTCTTAATTAATATCTGCTTAATGTTCAGTTATGTATATCATGTATGATTCATAATACAGTTGGTACTATACAGGAATTGCAGCATAACACAAGACTGAAAAATCATGTAATGTTTTAATCAATAATTTGATATCACATGTCATGAATGTATGTGACAAGTCTTGTTTGCCACATTTTACAATAGTAAAATGTATATGATTATAATACATATAGGGTAGAATCAGATGGGTATTCACCTCTTTTCCACCAAGGCACATTTATGTACATAGTTAATTTTAGATAAATTTATTTAGTTTTTAAATATTATAATGGATTAGAATCTCAAGGAAATTTGTATGAGAATTATGATAAGAGAATTTATTAATTAAATTTGATAATTAATTGATTCAAGTGAGATTTATCTTAAATAAGAAGTATTAAAAATTAAATTCTAATTTTATTAAATCCATAATCCATTCTATTCATTTGGATGATCATGATCATAGATCATACCATTTTGTGTGACTGGTTTCATTTAATTTATTATTAAATTAAATTGTTGTTCTATGTGAAATATCTCCTCTTATTATATTGGGTCTGCATACCCATGGTTTCATATATGTAAACCCTTTTCTCAAACCTATATGTGAGTAAAAGAATATGTAATGGATTGAGCTCCAATGCTTGTGGACGTGGTTTAATATTGGAGTCGAGGAGAAACCAATCCAATAAAAATACATTTGTGGATAGGTAGAAAGATTAAATACAAGCCATAATTGGTTCAAGGTGTTTTTTCCCTAGGTCAGTGGTTAGTTTTTCAATTGCTAGATAAACTAACCATTAGTAAACTCTCTGGATCATTCCTCTTTATTATTTTATTTCTTTCAAGTTACATGGTTATTTCATTATGGATGTTTTTTCTTGATCGCACAGTTTAATGAAATTAATGATCATGCAAGATATAAATAAAATAAATTGCATTATGCATAAATATTATCTAATACATGATAAATCACTTAAGTTAGTAAAATTAATATTAACAAGCATATCATCAATTTTATAATTATCAATTTACACATAAAATGATAATATCCCTCAATTAAATATATTAAGTCGCTATAGCCTTCCCCAACATCAGTTAAAAGCGAACCCGAGTTCAAATTTCTTGACCATACATAATTAGGGTTCTTTCAATTATTATAGAACTAAATCTTGAATATTTGAGTTGACTAAACATAGTTCACATCAAGGGTTGACATGCAAAGTAGGGCATGGTGTAACTGATGGGAAATGGTTAAGGAAATATAATTTCAGGATTTCAGGATCTCCCGATTGGGATGTCCTCTTATCAGTTAAAGGAACTGTGAGTTAAGGTAGTTGACATTTGAAAAACCTACCTAAAATAATTCATGTTTCTTGAATAACCAATGTTAGGGTAATAAAAATAGAGTTTAGATCTATAACACTAGGATTTCCAAGCAATAGGATATTCTGAAACCAATGGTGAGGTCTATTAGATTTTTATAATATAGTGGGAGACTAATAAATAAAATATTTATTTATTTATTTGACTAAATTTATCAGATAATGTTCTAAAATTTTGCCTATCTTATTTTGAAGAAAAATGATTAAAATGAAATCAAACATATCATTGTGATCAAAACATGAGATGGAAAACCCACAAACCGACACAAATTTTTAATAATAGAAAAGGCTCAAACTTGTCATCCATCACCATGAAAAGAAATTACATGTACTGGAAGAACCTTTCCCTACAGATCCTGGAAATGAGGCTTGTGATGAACAGTTCAAACTTTAAGAGAAACATTTGAATGATTCCCTAAATGATAAATGTTTTATGCTATCATCTATTTCTAATGATCTTTTTAAGCAACATGAGGAAACATATGTGTATATAATATTATGTCTTGCCATCAGGATATCTATCAAGAAAATGTGAGACAAGATATGTATGAGATGTCCAATGTTATGTTCACAACTAATCTTGGAGTGTTTGCAATAGTTCGGCCTCATGTAATCAAGATTATTGGTACTTTTAAAGTTTATAAATATTAGTGATTAAATTCCCAAATGAGTTGCATATAGATCTCATACTTTCACCACTTCCCAATACATTGTATAGTTTTATTGTTAATTACAACATGAGTGTTAATAAGAAGAGTATTTCAGAACTTCTAACTTTGATTCCCTATGTGGATAAGTACATTGGGTGTTATAATCCAACAATTCGTAAGGTGAATAGGAAAAGGAAGAATATGGAAAAGGGTATCCAAGACCTAAAAATATTCTAAATATTTGAGAACAATCCTTCAAAGAAGAGGAAGATCCAGAGGGAGGAATGGAAAAAGAGGTAGTATGTTTTCATTGTGGCAAGGTAAGCCACTAGAAGAGTAACTACACCTAGAAGTAAGGGGATGCTAAATGTGTGCCCGTTATCATGTGTAATCTTTCAATATATATACATTCGGTATTAGAAACATCTTTTAGGGATCACATATATATCCCAATACAAGAACTAAGTAGGTTCTGAAATATTACCTGAGGAGAGATGGATCTAATAGCTACTAATAGAGTGGGGATAGTTGATCGTACAATTGGTGACTGTCGCTTTTCCTTTCCAACAAGAATTATTTTGGTGTTAAAATATTGTTATTATATACCTACTATTACCAAGAACATAATTTCAATATCATGCCTAGATGCATGTGGGTTTATTTTCACGTTTGGAAATAAAATTTCATTCTTTTATATGGAAAACATTTTTTATGGTATGGAACATTTAAATAATGATTCATATATAATAAATTACCAAAACCCAAGTGTTGTAAATTGATAATGAATCATGTTCACTTCACTCATATAACAACCATCTTTGGAATCACCATTTTTGTCTTGTAAACAAAAATCATCTGTCGAAGTTCTATCAAGATGTTTATTTTGGATCATCTGATCTAAAAATAGTTGAATAATATCATGGTTTTTTATAAGAAAAACTGAGAAAACCTACATTTTTTGGATATGTAGAAAGGGCCATAGAACTTATAGGATTAGTACACACTGATGTGTGTTGACTATTTCTAGTAGAAGTTCGAGGTGGATATTCTTACGTCATATCTTTTACTGAAGACTCTAGTATATATAGTTAAATCTAGGTGATGAGTTATAAGCCCAATTCCTATGAGAAATTCAAGGATTTCAAGAATGATGTAGATAATCATATTGGAAAGAAGATAATGAATCTTTGATCAAATCGAGGTAGTGAATATATTACCAAATATTTTATTGACATTCTACAAGAGTTTGGAATTCTATCTCAACTCACTCCATCTTACACCCCATAGTGGAATGGTGTCAGTGAAAGGAGGAACCATACACTGTTAAACATGGTAAGGTCGATGATAACACATGATGATCATCCATTATCCTTTTAGTGATATGAATTACAAACTATGCCATACCCATAAAACGGAGTACCATCTTACCTGGAAAATGGAATTCCCTTTGAGCTATCGAGCGGAAAGAAACACAGTTTTTTAGACACATGTGTATATGGTTGTAAGTAATTTGTTAAGTTATTCTTTGGATTAAAACTATCACCATGGGGGCACAAAGTAAATATTTATAGGATATCCCAAGGAAAAAAATGAATACATCCTATAAAACCCCTTAGAAAAGAAATTGATTTTCATTAGACAATCCATTTTTCATAAGAGGGAGAACATCCTTAAAATGCACATTGGGATAAAGATTGAATTGGATGAATTTATCCTCAAGATATACAAGAGTTGGTATAGGAACAGATTCTATTGGTCCCCATGGAAGAAGTAGTTCTTTAAATACAAGTACTGCATTAGAGGCTATTAGAGTTAATAGAACCAAAGAGATATGGTTTTATAGTCCTTGAATATGGTAATGTTTCTTAGTTAATATTGGTGAACCTTTCTTCTAAAAGGAGTTAATATAGAGATCATAAGCTATAAGAAGGAAAGAACCCATGAATTCTGAAATGGATTTTTTTATCAAAACCAATTCTGTGTTTTGGTTGACGCACCAGTTGATGTAAATCCCATTGTATGAAAATGGGTATCCAAGAGGAAACTAGATATGGAAGGCAGTTTTAACACATATAAAGCATGTCTAGTGGATAATGGTTTTTAACATAGACATGGAATTGAATATAATGAATCAATTTCAACAGTTTCCATGTTTAAATCAACCAAAATTCTACTTTCTATAGAAATGTACCATTATTATAAAATTTAGAGGATGGATATAAAAGCTTCATTTCTAAATGGGAACATTCAGGAAGAGGTCTATATGAAACAACCAGATGGTTTTTTGATCTAGGTGATACCAAGAATATTTGAAAGTTAAAGAGATCCATTTATGGATTGAATATAGGATCCTGGTCATGGAACATGCAATTTGATGAATCCATTAAATTATTTAGTTTCATTAAGAAACAATGTTGGTCATGTGTTTACTATTGGTTTATTAGAAATGTAGTCATTACCCAAGTAGTATATGTTGATAAAATATTACTTATTGGAAACGACATACCAGTATTAAAGTCATTTAAGGACTAGTTAAACAAGTGAATCTACAAGATGTACTTAGGGGAAGTTGCATATATTCTAGGGATCAAGTTCATTTGTTATGGATCCAAGAGGCTATATGGACAAAGTCAAAGTACATATGTTCACCATATACTAAATATATTTAGTTTGGAAAAATCCATGAGGGGATTGGGTCCATTTTCCCATGGATTACATATTTCTATAAAAATGTGTCCTCATACACAGCAAGAGAAAGAGAGAATTGGAAATATATCACAATAATTAGTGATAATAATAATCATGTAAGCCAAGTTGCGTGCTAGATTTGGTGTCTCCTATAGATTGATTATGGTAGGAAGATATCAAGCAGATCTAGGAGAACAACATTAGTCTATGGTTAAGGCTAACCTTAAGTATCTAAGAAGAACTAAGGATATGTTCTTGGTGTATGGAGGAGATGAGGAACTGGTCATCAGGGGTTATACTAATTCTAGTTTTCAGAAATATTAAAACTATCATAAGTCAAAGTCAGGATATGTATTGTGTCTCAACGGATGAGTAGTGAGCTGGAAGAGTTTAAAACATCTAGTTGCAAATTCTACAGTGGAGTCTTAGTATATAAGATCTTCTGATGCATCCAAGGAAGTTGTTTGGATTCGAAACCTTCTCCATGATCTTGATGTGATACATAACAGTAAATACCCTACCAAATTGTATTGGGATAATGTTGTAGAAGTGGATCTTGGAAAACATCCAATGTCATACCAATGGAAAAAGCATATACCCTGGAAGTATAATCTCCTGGGGGACTTTTCTCATAGGGTTGAAGTTTCAGTAAATAGATTTATTATGTCAGATAATATGGTGGACCCCTTGAATAAAGGCATATCACTACAGAAGCATATGTAGCATGCGATTTCTAGTGAACTGAAGGTTTTTAATAGTTTGATCATATGTAAGTGTGATTCTGTTAGAGTTTGTGCCCTGGATCCAACTTAGGTATACTTTATGATAAACTCTATTCATGGTTTTGAACATTAATAATCTTCTTATCATATCATTATTATGAAACTATGTAACATAGTCTGTTATAATGTCCTAAGAGTAGCTATCATACTGAAAGGTTATAGTAGTTACCTACTATGATGAGAACCTGTATGTTCTATGAAACTATTCATAAATAAATGTTCTATAGGTAGATGATATCATTTGACGTACACACATGATACATACGATCATGTGTGGAGACTTATAAGACCTTTATACACCTTCTCATGGTGTACCCCCTTGGTAATATCCAATAGGATATTGTGAAAACGAGACCCACAAATTTGAAATCCACATTTATATGTGTAATTGGATATTCCTATCTATGAACATGTGTAAAGTTCCTTAAACTTTAACATTATTATTAATAGGTGTTATGAGTTGCATGGTTTGACGTGTTGATGAAAACTATGATGACAGATGTTCATAGTGAGGTAGGATATGTTGGGTGTGTCACGAGTAATATTTCATTATTGAATAATGTGAGAATATATTTTCCCTTCTATTTTTTTAATAGAAGTTTATATCTCAGACCCTTTGATGTAAATGATATAGCATAAATAATTTCTTGGTCATTGTGTACAATTGGAAAGTTCAATTTCCAGGAAGTCAAAGATAGAGACATCAAGCATATAGGTTGATGGAATGAGCATGAAACCATCTTGATTTAAGTTATCATGATTATGAGATAATATTACAAAGTAATCATTTTTATGAGGCATCATGTCATTGTGGTAATAACTTCATTATCTATGGAAGTCTTGGTGTATTACTTGGCGATAACCCTTCTTCACATAATTCCACTGAGAAAGAGGCATAGAGGGTCACACACTAAGTGTATCCAGAGTCTTTGTTAAATAATATATTGTTATATTTTGTTTAACATGTTGAATAAATATTTTTCCCATATGTTGTTTAATAATTGTTCTTGTTTGTTTGATCACATATAAATATTGATTTTTTATTTAGTGTATATAATATTTATATATTTATTGGTGAATAATGCAGTGATATTTATTTAATAAATAAATAGTCATTATTCAAGACCTAATAAATATTATGGAGGAATGATAGACTGAGTTTAATGGTATGATGAGAAATAGTAAATATTGAACATTATTTGATTAAATAATGTTTAATTGTATTCTTATGTTAAGTGCATGTTGAGAAATAATAATATGATTATTATTTTACATGGGGTTTTGCAGGGATTAAATATATAAGAAATGGGACATGTGAAATTATTTTATTTTAACACTAGAGATATATAAACCCAATTATATTATTTTATCAATAATCCATTTCATTTTTTTATTGCAGACGAAGAATTTGGAGAATTCCTTAAAACCCCATATAAATTCTTTCTCCTAGAAATATCCCACGAATGGAAAGTCATCTTCCTCCACCTCTTACTCTTGATTCAAGAGAGATACATGAGAATGATTCTGGAGCAGTTCTTGAGGCAATCGAAGGAGGACAATGAAAGCACTAGGATTTTTCATGCTATCACCCAGATAATACAACAAAAATGTTTTGAGATTTTGGGGTATGTGGGGATCACTACTACAGGTAATCTAAATTGATTCCAACAATAGAACAAAAGTACAATGTAGATCTATTATCATATCCATCAATGAATAAATAATTCCATAAAGGTAATTATTATTTAAATAAATTACTTATAAATTATATTTCATGATCCTCTCCTTTGGGTTCGTTGTTATATCTCTTTTCTATATTCTATGATTCAATTTTTTAGAACACAGTTTTTATTTTTGTGTAAAAATAATATTGATCATTGATCAATGAAGAAATGTTTGGAGTGGTCTATCACATACTTATGCTACACCCGAATCCTTCACTCACCAGAAGAGTGTATGATGCATACAGAGGGGGGAGAGCCAATTAGTTATGATGACACAATAAGGAGTCGACCGATGATAGAATAGAAAATATTTTATGTAAGAGGATATGTGATCCTTTCACAAGAACAAAAAATTTTATTTGGATGAGTTACCACTAGGAATCAAGGCACCTCAGAACAAGTGGGTGTACTGAATCCAAGGAGAAGATGATATCTCACAATTGTGCTATATAGTCAAAATTGTTCTGAAGAGATTCGGTCAGAAGAAAGGTACTCACATTGATGAAATTTTGTCTCTTATGGTTAAAAGTTATTCTATTAGAGTTGAGATTGGATTAGAAATTAGTATGAATTAATAGGATCAACAATTAGATATAGAGACAAAGTTCTTAAATAGTAATCATGATGAGAATATATACATGGAACATCTAGAGAGATTTGAAGTGAAATGTAACGAAAAACTAGTATGAAAAATTATGAAATGTTTATATCATTTAAAATAGATATTGAGTCTCAAGTTCAGTAATTTAGCAGTAACTATAGTAGTTACTGCAGCAGTAATGTAGCTGTTACTGTTCGGCACTGTTGTAGATAATGTTCAATACTGTAGCATCTGGAACTATTCACCCGATTTGGGCCTTCAGGCCACTGGTTTGGGCCTACGTGTCTCTAGGGAATTCGAGTCATCAATGGCATTCGAGCCATAGGGCCTTCAGGCCACAGAGACCATGGAGTATCCCAGTTCACATAGAACATGCCCCAGAAGAGGATCAGAGCAACAAGATTAGAAGCCACCAGAAGTAGAGGTAACCGGAATTGAAGAATGGGAGGGTATGGTCGCCACCATCGGGACCAGGAAATGTGCTGCTTTGTATGGGAAAATTCTAGCAGATCAGCAATATAAAGTGGGTATCTAGGTGATCAATCACAAAGAATATGGGGAGGGGAAATTCAAGTGGGTTGTGCCTACATGTCATGTAATTGGCATGGTATGCCTCTGGGTCTTCAGGTTGTGTAATGCGGGTCAGTCGGGCCTTATGCCTTGGGCCTATGAGTTATGTATGGGTACCCCTTCAACCCTTAAATGGGGGATTATCCATAATAATATAAAAAAGGCCTTCATGAAATTTGTTCATGGGGAATAATGAGTAAAGGAGGATGACTGCTGATCGTTTTTTTTTTCAAAAAATAGTTTTTGGATGGTGATATTTTTATCTTGTTTCGTTATGTTTATGATATATTTATTATTGATAGAGATTCACAAATATTGAATGATTGAAAAAGGAGTTGAACAAGACTTTTAAAATGAATTACTTGAATAACACAACTCATATTTTTAGTATGACGATTACTCGTGACAATGGGAATCTAAATATTTTTCTATCATAGGAATGGTATGATGAAAGGATTATAGAATGATTATACATGATAAAAGAGAAACCAGTTAGCACTCCCAAGTGAGTCATATCAGGATCAAATAAACTCAGAGTCTATAAAATAAGGATGTGAAATAAAATATAGAAGAATTTTCTTATCCATCAGCAGTTAGCAATATTATGTATGTCATGGTGTGTATCAAACTAGATATTTCTCACATTGCAGGTGTTATGATTATATTCACGTTAAATCTATGAAGGAAGCACTGCACAATGATTTAATTGATTTTTAGGGATCTTTGAGGTATATTTAGTAATTTTTTAATGTTTTGTAAGTGATAAACTTGTTTTAGATGGATAAACATATGAAAATATTCATCGAGTTTTTGACAAGTGGAAATCAACATTCAGGCACCTGATATCTCTTACAGAGAGTACATTCTAATGACAATATCAACTTCAGATGTTTGGTGTCTTGTATACGATATAAATAGAGTATATCTTTTTCATTGAATGATGGAATGAGATGTCATGGATGAAGATGTTTTTCAAATAGATGTGATAGATTCATGAGAATTATATTCTCTATCTTGATATTCAGAGAGATATTCATCTCAGAAAGAACCCAACATTTCATTCCTGATATAAACACATCGACATACGATATCATTGGATCCAAAATGTGTTTGATTTTTTCTAATTTGAAAAAATACACACCATTGATTATGAGATAGACATAATGATGAATGATTTACTAAAAGAGAAGTTGGAAGTCTGAAAGGATACTGTAGGTCTAGCTTAAACCCCAAATTGATCGTGACATAGAGATTTGTGGGGGAAACTCCCAATTATGGGATATTTTCATTGGATATTATTTTCAACAATAAAATTTAGTGGAATCCTTCAATGAATGACACTCAACCTAGGTAACAACTTGGACCATTGACATGACTGACGGTGAGGAAGGTTTCCAAAGAAGAATAAATACCCAAAAACAGGTGAATCTTTGGGTTACATTTCTCTATAAAATAGGATTAAAATCTTGTGAAATTTTAATTAAAATTTTTTTAGTGATCATTTTTTATTGAAAATGAAAATAATAGAACGACATCACCATACTCAGGGATGTAGACACCTTATGGAACCATATAAAATGTGTATTTCATTTTACCACTTCTTTTGGTGTATTTTTCGTACCCATGAACCTTCACCACCCACAACACGCTGCTTTGGAGACTCAAAAGTAAAGATACCCAAATCAACACGTAAATTATCAAATGTATTAGAAAACAAAGTTTCAGTTATCAATCGATCATCACCCCTTACATATCCTATAAACAATTAGTATGGTTGTGACCATCAACAAGAAAACCCTCCTCTTGAAGTAGTAGATACAACGAATGCAAAAGACCATAGTTTGGTTCCTGAGGTCACCTTCATCGATGAAGTAGTTGTTCCATGCAAAAAATACTTCAACAAAGGATTTAAACCCCTCATAATCCATTATGTAATGATCATATCCATGTCTCCCTCCTTTCATCCATCGTTCCCATTAAGGTAAATTGTGTTTGGATTGTGGGGGTCACTCCCAATATCTGGTGGAGTTTTCAGTGCATGAAGACATTATTGTCGGCAGTAACTAATCCAGGATAGTGCGGGAGAATACTCCTAGGTTGGCAGCTGGCTCAGTGGACATGTATAATGTGATGGTTGAAGAATAAAAGGGTTGTTTAACCAAACATTTGAGAGATTTTTGTCATTCTTATTATAGTGGGATGCAATCCCATGTTTTGTATGAAGGTAATATTTATTTGTGTGATCCTCCTATGAGTTTGAGCCAAATAGAATAAAATTAATGACCTCATGTCTCCCATGGATATAAGAAACCCTACTGAACAACGTTAAAAATATGTGTTTCTCTATTTTCTCCTCTTTTGGGTGATTTGTGTTTCCACGCACCTCTAATGTTCCCTTAAAAGTGGTATCATAGGACGTCTGAGTGAGAAGAGTCAAAACTGAGACATGTAGAAGGATTTTCTGTTGAACGAAAAATTGATAGTGGTAATTGTTTTCCAAGGCCTGATCTATGTGGAGGACGGTGAGGTGATTCCTACAACCCAAGCGACGTTAGAAATAGAGTTGAAACAAGCCCTATAGAGACGATCAAATTTTTGGTCAAATTATGGGTGAACAGTAACCCCGTTCCAGAGAAGACGACATCGTTCACTCAACCAGAAAACATTCCAGTGAGATATCGGAAGCAGATCTGGCATACCACGTCAGTGCCACTCCATCACCACGTTAGTAGGTGATCTAGACCGTTGAATTTATTTTAATGATATCTCGACCAATCAGACTCTTATTTCAATGATCCAGGACTCAATTTCTAATATTTCAACTATTTTGGATGCATCGTACGATTCAATTTTCAAAATTCTCACTCCATAATGTGGAAGCGAAGAGGTGATACATTGTTTGTGGTGTTCATGTTTGTGACATTTACGATAGATGGTGGTGGTCCATTGCCAAAATTTGACATCGAGATGTTCGACGGTCACAACATCTTAGACATGTGGAAAATCACGGTGAATGATATTCTTTTCCAGCAAGGCATGATCAGACCATTGATAAAAGAAAATCTTATGATAACTTGTGACGATGATTGGGAAAATATCAAGATGCGGGTTGTGAGCACAAATTGAATTTGTCTACAAAAGGGCCTAAAATACTCAGTTTTGGATGAGACCTCACCAAAAAAGATTTGGATGAAGTTGGGGAAGCGATATATGGAGAATTGTCCTACCATGATATTATTCCAGAAGAAGAAATTGTACCATTTGTGCCTGGGTGAGGGAACAAATTTTTCATATCCCACCATCCAATTTAACAAAATCCTGACATAATTATTGTGGCTCAGTGGGAAGGTTGGAGATGAAGAAAATGAAAATTTTTCTTTTGGGATCACTACCATGTTCATTTTATGTTCATGAGACTGCATTGCTCATGGGAAAGGAAACATTGAAGCTGAACATGGTAAAGTCATCTCTTCATGATTTGGAGGCAATCAGAAGACCCATGACACATTTAGGTGATAAAATCATGGTGATGTGAGATGCTCAACATGGGGGGAGTTGATATCGGAAGTCATTATGTAATCAATGGCGACAAAGTTGAGAGGATGTGATCATAGATAAATCATGTGTTTCTGGTGAGAGAAAAATGGTCACTATAAAAGTGACTATGTAGTGCACAAATGGTACATTGCTGGGAAAGATAAAGTCGAAAAGAAGGATGTGAACATCACAAAATTATCAGTATATGATGATGTTTATTTAACAATGGGAAGCTTGAACTCATGTGGGAGAATCTAACTCGGAGAAGTGCAGTGTCATTACTGTAAAACATATGGGCATATGAAGTGGGAATGTCTATTTCTAAGAAGGAAGAATGAGAAAGCTCAAAATCCAATGGAAGATGGGTGAGTTCTAGAATTGGGGATCTTGACACACATATGTATGATGAAATGTGTGTTTCATTATATCTTGTAGGTGGGAGATTCAGTGAGATATGGTGACGAGTAAACATCTAAGGTTCGAGGAGTCAGGATAGTGAAATTGAGGACACCTGCTAGAGCAGTTTGTAAACTATATAATGTGAAATTCTTTCCTCAGATAAGATGGAACATGGTATCATTTAGTTGGTTCGATGTAAGAGGATTCATTATTTCCATAGCAGGTGTACTATTGGAAGTCTCGCGTGGGGATGCACTGATGCTTACTATGAAATAGTACCAAGGGTTAAATCATTTTATGGGTACCACCATCAACCGAAGATCGATTTAAGATAGTTGAAGTGCCGCGTAATCTGGCCTGAATATGCATGTTTAATTTGCTGATAATGTTTTCAACAACTGTATGAAGACTACCGGTTTGGTTTCTTACCCAAATTGGTCGTGAAGGGGAGATTTGTGGGGGTCACTCCCAATATGGGGTAGAGTTTTCAGTGGAGGAAGTCTACGTTTCCGGATATAACTAATTTAGGTAGGTGTTGGAGAATTATTTTAGGTTGGCAGCCGACGATGTGGACATGTAACAAGTGATGGTGGAAGATTACAAGGGTTATTAAACAAACCTTTTGACAAAATTTAGTTTCCTTCTCTTTATAATGGGATGTAATGTAACACCCCAAAACCTATAGACTGGAGTCGGTGCATTACATGTTATATTGGAACAGTTATAAGGAATTCAAACATCAATGGAATCATCATTTAATAGTCATAATTAATCTAAAAATATAGATGATACTTAAATTACATTGGAAAGGTTTAAAAATACAATACATAACGAAAACTAAAAGATGCATTCATAAGAACTCAATATATGATTTCCCCTTTATCACCTATCAAAATTAATCAATGAAAGGGGTGTACTCAAACACTCAGAAATGGAAACAAATGGTATAATCATGAATCAATAATAACTGAATTTTAAACAATTTGACAAAATCAATATGTCATGGTGAATAAATGAAAATCTCATGTCATTAATAAGATGAGAATGAAACTGCATCCATAGATTTTGTCATAGTGAAATTCTCATAGATAGTAATAACAGATAAAGAATAAAGAGAATTATTATTAATTGGTCTTCATATAAATTGTACATGATACCATAATATTGTAAAAACATTTTAGTTATGTGGGTAGAAACCTATCTGATTTTTTGAAACAAACTCGAAGGGTTTGTCACCAAACTGATTTGTCTCAATAGACCTATCGATGAATTGAGGGGCTATAGAGGGCCCCACCCTCCACTGCATGTACAAATCATTCTTTATACATTTATTCAATAAAATAGTTACATCTCTTTTCAATATCTATATAGGGTAGAGTATACGGATTCATTAATTATTCTATAATTAAAATAAATTTTCAAATAATTTACCGTATGTAAAATGCAATACGATTTAGAAAAAAACATATCCATGATATGAGATTATGGATATTTAATATAAATATATTTTCAAATGAAAATGTGATCTCAAATGGGCAGTTTTTACACCATAAAATGAATATTTGGCGCACCACACAAAATTAGTCACAACAAAATAGTAGTTGAGACAATGTCTCTTACCACAATGTAATCGGTCGAATCAGATGACCAGAACCTAATAACCCCCAAATGAATAATTTAAAAACATGAATATAAAGAAAATAATGTTATTATATATAAAATGGAAATACACATATACCACATACAGGAAATAAGTGGCGAACATTAAAAATCTCACCGAAATGAAAGTGAGATTAGAAACCCCATAACTTATGCTCTAGTGTGTTCTTCATTTGTTTTAATGACCTCAATAATAAATTTTAGATTAATTAATTAATAATTCAGTAACATCTTATATATTTAATTGGTTTAGTATAATCTTATTAGGTTCATTCATGGAACTTTTAATGGGTTTAATAGGTTCAATTTTCTTGTTTTGGATGAATTTTCTTCCTTGGTTTTCATGATTCGTTTACTTGTTTTCATGAATGGAAGTTTCTTTGAAATGTGGTTAATCACCCATAATTAATAATATATCTTATTAAGGACATTAAAGATATATAAATGATCTTATAATGATTTTGGGTTATATACCATGATGATGAATCATTAGTTAAAAGTTTATTACAAATATTAGGATTAACATGGCGGTTTTGTTCATAATGAACTTGTTTTATATTATTATTTTATATTATGAGTGTATAACGATTATAGAAAATTAATGAGATGAAGTAAATATATTTTTATCTAATTCAGCAATTAAAATGGTTTCATGATATTTAATGAAGGAGAAAGTTAAGAACGAAACCCTGTCTTCCACAAAAGTTATAAAGTGGAACCTCATAGATGTTGATTTCGTCTATAAACAATAAAAGGGTTGGAGAAAGAATATTGATGGTATTTAATCCATTTACATGATATAATTACATTATATATATGATACTGTAGTTTATCATGGTCATTTGGACATAGGAGGTGTGGAGAGAAAAATTAAATAGATGAACTAGAAAATAAATTAAAAGGTGAGAGATCCTTTCTGAAAATTTCGCAGCCTAACGACTTCACTTAGAATTTATTGAAATAAAATGATGAGAGAAAAATGGTATCTAATAATATTTAAATAAAAATGGACAGTAATAATAACACATAAAATCAAATCCCAACATATGAGAACAGAAAATCAAATAGATAGCATAAAGGAAGTGTCGAATACAATAAGAGAATGAAGGATTCCTTTGCCTTGTAGAGTAACTCCAAGATCATGAAGGATGGGACCTTGTGGGCTTAAGAACACCTTAAGAGGACTACATGAGAGGTAATACCACCACATCTTCGAGGATATTGAGTTTGGAATGAAATAAAACAAATGGGCGTGAGTGGGTGTTTATAGTAATTAGGAGAGAGTTTTTTAGTAATCAAAAGGGACCCCTCATTAGGGGTTTTCACAGAACCATGGGCTTGCCCATGGTATTTTCCCATGGTTTAAACCAAATGGGACACCTAATGTAATTTAATATTATAAAAAAGTCTACCAGACCTTTATAGTAATAATTACATCATTATGATGTTATTAAACTACGGAAAACTGAAATCTGTATTTTTACTATTAACGAAAAATTCATGTATTTTAGAAAAATACAAAAAATTCACCCTAACCATTTTTCGATGTGTATAATTCAAAAATTAACTATATTTTTTAAAATAATTTTCTATGTATTTTTAATTTAATTTTTATATAAAATCAAAGTTAATTCAAAAAATAACAATTTAAAGGTATAATACTTTTTGTATTACATTGAAAAATTAATTTTATTCTAATTTTCTTATTACATTAAGAGAATAAAATATTTTAATTATTTACAATTTATAAGGGTCATATTAATATTCAAATTATTATTCATAATGGTATGATAGTATTTATCGAAAAATTATGTTGGTTCTATCAGACTCCAAATGACTTACTGGTCAAAAATATAGATGCCTGATTTTTGAAATTCCAAAACATAGAAGTGAAAAATCTATGTTTAATGGACTGGTTTTTACTATCTCCTAAATAACCAAGTTTTTTTTCAAAGTAACAATGTGATTAATGATATATAGGCTTTGAAAAGAATGTATTTAATAATATCATAACATAAAATGTTTCGGGTGTAATATTATTCCCTCCTTGGGAAATTTTATCCTCGAAATTTTATGTATAATGAACACAAAAAAGATGTAGGTTGTTCTTCTTCATGAAATCCTCTGGTTCCCATGTTTCTTCCTACATATTTTGGATTCTCCAATGAACATTTAAAAGATGATTTTTCTGATTTCTCAATACCTACTCTCTTGTGTCAAGAATCCGAATAGGATTTTCACAGTATGACAAATCAAGTTCCAATTCAATTTCGTCATAGGTGAGTACATGCGTTGGGTCTAGCATGTATTTCTTCAATAATGACACATTGAACACATCATGGACTTTAGAGATATTTGGTGGCCTTTCTAAATGGTAAGTTGCTACTCTGATTCTTTCCAAAATTTCAAATGGTCCGATATACCTCGAGCATAGTTTCCCTTTCTTACCGAACATTAAGACACCCTTCCAAGGAGATAATTTCAGAAAGACATGATCTCCCACATGGAATTCCAAATCCTTTATTTGATTGTCAGTATAATAATTTTGTCTAATTTGGGCTACTTTAATGTGGGCTTGTATTGTCTTCACCTTTGTTGTGGTCTCTTAAATATGTTCTGGGCCTATAAGTTTCCTCTCACTAACATCATCCCAACAATTTGGAGTATGAAATATCTTTCCATACAATGCTTTATGTGGAGCCATTTAAAACTATAATTGAAAATATTGTTGTATGAAAATTCCACCAAAGGAAAGTAATAATCCCACTTACCTTGGATATCAGGAGATCATGACCTCATCATATCTTCTAGAATTTAAATTGTCCTTTCAGACTGTCTGTCAATTTGGGGGTGATAAGCAGTACTCATACGAAGCTCAGTATTCAAATACTTCTGGAGAATTTTCCTGAATATTACTGTAAATCGAAAATCCCTATAGGATACAATTTATAGAGGTGCACAATGAAGTCTTACGACCTCATTACTATATAGTTTTTCTTGGAACTCAAGTGGTAAATCCTCTATTATAGGAATGAAATGTGATGATTTTTTGAGATGACGAACAATTACCCATATTACATTGTTCCTTCTAGGTTTCCTTTGTAGTCCAACGATAAAATCCATCATAATTTTATCCCACTTTTACATAGGAATAGGTATAGGTTTCATCACTCTATTATGATGTTTTCTCTCTGCCTTCACTTGTTGACAAACCAGACACCTTGAAACATAGAAAACAATTTCCAGCTTCATATTATCCCACTAGAAATATTCATTCAGTTCTCTATACATCTTTATGAAACATTGGTGTATAGAGAAATTTTAAATATGAGCATCATATAATAGTTACCTTTTTATCTTAGGTACTGATGGAACACATTACCTCTTCCAAAATTTCAGAACTCCTTCTTAATACAGGATGTCAGCCAGTCTCCCATCCTTGACATCATTAATTTTCTTCTGCAGATTCTCATCATCAGATTGAGAGCTTTTTATCTTCTCTAAAAATTATGGTTTAGAAATCATTTGAAATGGAAAAGGTTTTTCTCTTTCCTTAACAATTCTCATATCCATCTTTATTGTATCTAAAAATATAGAACTATCTCAATCCTCATTTGAGTCAGAAGTCCATGATCATTCATGCATAATGCATCTTCCACCTTATTCACCTTTCCTTGGTGGTAGTGTATTGAACATTTATAATATTTGAGTAACATAAGTCATCTCCTTTTCCTCATGTTGATTTCATTTTGTGTGGAAATGTATTCCAAACTATTATGGTCCGTATAAATCTCACACCTTTCTCCATAGAGATAATGTATCCATATTCTTAGAGCAAAGATTACGACTGCTAACTCAAGATCATGATTTGGATAAAGTTTCTCATATGTCTTCAACTATCTTGATGCATAAGCAATAAGATTATAGTTTTTCAAAAGGATACAACCCAAACCATTCTTTGATGCGTCACTGTATATCAAAAATCCATCACTTTTAGATGGAAGAGTCAAAATTGGGGCATTGACCATTCCAGTTTTCAATTCTTCAAAGTATTCTGTACACTCTTTTGTCCACACAAACATAACTCCTTTACGTGTGAGCTTTGTTAGTGGGTTAGCCAATCAGGCAAAATTATGAATGAAACATCGATCGTAACCTGTTAAGCCAACAAAACAACATACCTCAGTTATTGTTATGGAATGGGAAAATCATGGATTGCCATTGTCTTATAAGGATCAACTAGGATTCCATCCTCAGAGATAATATGACCATGTAAAGAAATTGATTGAATCCAAAATTCACATTTTCTAAACTTCCAATATAATTTATTTCTTCTAAGAGTTCTCAGAATAACACTCAAGTGATTCTCATGGTCTTTATAGATTTTTGAGTATACAAGGATATCATCAATGAATAACAGACTAATGTTTTTAATATATTCCATAGAAACTCTATTCATTAAATCCTTGACAGCAGAGGGTTCATTTGTTAGTCCATAAGGCATCACTGTAAACTCATGATTCCTATACCTAGTCCAAAAAGTTTTCTTAGGAATATCTTCTTTTCTCAAACGCAACTGATGATATCTAGTTCAAATTTCAATCTTCAAAAAGTGTTTAGATCCATGAAGTTGATCAAATAAATCATCAATCTGAGGAAGAGGATACATATTCTTTATTGTAATTGCATTTATTTCTCTGTAATCAATGCAATGCCTCATGGATATATGTTTCTTCTTGACATAGAGGACAAGGGATCTCTATGGGGAAACACTAAGTCGAATAAATCCTTTTTCACTCAAAACCTCTAGTTGATTATTTAGATCTACTAATTACACAGTGGACATTCTATAGAGAGTTTTTGATATGGTCTTTCATCAGGAATTAAATAAATAGAGAACTCAACTTCCCTCTCTGGAGGATGTCTACGTAAATCATCTGGAAATACATCAATGTACTCATACACTATGTGAACATCTTCAATTTGAATGTTTCCTTCCTCTCCCATAGATATTGGTTTATATTCATCTCCAAGTATTTTATTCAGTAGGGCTACTGGGGGTGGTTCTAGAAAAGAATCAGGTAGTGAAGTTTCTTCCCTAAAGACAAAGGATTCTACACCATTTTAAAAAATTGTTACTTCATTCATCTTACAATAGATCTTTGCATCATAATTTGATAGTCAATCCATATCGAGAATTATACCAAATCAATAATCGGTATGAGGATAAGGTTAGCAACTAATACACATTCTTGTTTCTGGAGGGGGAATAGTCGACATGCCTTTGTTGTAATGATACCTCCCCTCAGAGTTTTGACTGAAAACTCCATTATTAAATTAAATTGGAAATATATAATTTTCTTGGAAAACTGGGAAGATATAAATGAATTTGATGATCCAGAATCAAATAATGTGTTTTCTAAGGTTCATGAAACAATTAATGTACTTGCCACCATGTCATTAAGAATTTCAACCTCTACGGTTGTAATCGCATAGACTCTCCCTTGTTACCTTGAATTTTTCTGAGGCATATTTCCTTGGAGCTTTGGACACTCATTTTCATAGTGTCCCATCTCTTTGCAATTGTATTATTGAATATCATTAAACTGTTTCTTCCCCTTACATTCATTAGATCGATGACCCTTTTCTCCACAATTATATCATACTCCCAGGCCTTTCAAGCATTTCCTAAGATGATTCTTTCACAGAATGGGAATAAATTTGTTCCATTTTTCTTCTTTGGTTTTTCTCATATTCCATTGTTATCAGAGTACCACTTCTTATCTTGGTTTCTTTTGAAAATATTTGATCTAAAAAATTCCTTCTCTGTTTTGATGAAACTTAATACAATTTCATCATATGATGAAAATGATTGAGAATATAGTTCCCTTCAAATACTTCTCTTAAGATCTTCAAAAAAATGATCAATATTTTCTGTCGATTCACATATGTAATCTACGACATACCTGGCCAACCTTGGGAAAGTAGCCTCATAATCTGCAAAAGTGTCTTCTTCCCTTTGTTTTATGCTATGGAATTTCCTCTTCCTTTCAGTTCATTGTTCATGAGGGAATTATTTTTCGACGATTAATTTTTTAAAAGTCATCCATTACATATCTTCTATTTCTTATTCGTCTTTGGTATTTTTAATCAAGTACCAACATTAATTAGCATCTCCCTTGAGACAATATACTTCCATAAGAAGCTTTTCATTTTCATTACATCTTAATCCCATAAATATCTTTTCAAGAGACTTTATCCATTGCTCAGCAACCACTGGGTTATTTTTCCCGCTAAAAGATGGGGGCTCCTGCCACATAAATCGATCCAACACAGGTGTGGAATGGTTATTCATTACAACCTAAGTATGTTTTCCCAATATGTTCAAGATCTAATATGCTCCTACAGTGACTGTGTTGACTTGCTTAGTAGGGAGATCCCTACCTTTCCCACGATTGTTGATTTACCTTCTTCTATTAGATTATTTTTTTAAATAAGGGGATACACTAGATTAGTTTATGAATCTAAAATATATAATAATTCAACATTGATTGAAATTCTACAAATAGCTAATATTATAAACATGGTTTCTCTATAAAAAAAATTTCATTAAACTACTTCATAATGGTATATAAAGCAAAACGTGAATTATCCTAAGAATATCCCCTGGGAGTGTCTTAAACAAGAGTGAATTAAGGCCTGATGTCATGGACTAGGATACCCCGGGGCCAGCCCAAAACTCCTTGTTGGAGCTTTCAATCCTAGGTACCTCTGTGCCCGAGCCTCCTCTACTTGATTGTATCTAGATTGGGATGTATTTTCTAGAAGGACTCACACAATCTATTTCTTACCAAAATACCAGTATATTCTTGTACGTGTATCCTCAAATACTACCTAATGACTTTGTTCCCTACTATAAATTTCCTACTCTAGTTTCCATGTTTTCTACTAAACTTCATTTCATACCAACTGTAATACTCTAACCCCTTTAGAGCAGTGTCGATGCAATAATTTTTATATTTTCATGGTTAGAAGGAAAGAAAATCCTGAAGGAATGATCAGTTTAGTAGTCTTTAAGAATTTAGATACACTGATGTTATTCAAATTACATTGGAAAAGTTTAAAAAATACAATACATAATGAAAACCAAAATCTACATTCACAAGAACCCAATAAATGATATCCTCTTTGTCATCTGTCATAAGTAAACAAAGAAAGTGGTGAGCTCAAATGCATAGTAAGGGATAAAAATATTGGATTCATGAATCAATAATAACTTAATTGTAAACAATTTTACATAATCAGTATAGCATGGTGAGTAAATGAAAAACTCACGCAATTAATAAACTGATAATGAAATGACATCAATAGGTTTCTTCATTGTGAAAACCTCATGGATTAAAATAAATAATAATAAATAAATAGAATGATTATTAATTGGAAATCATGTATCCATCACATGATACCATAATACTGGAAATATCGATTAGTTCTATGGGTAGAACCCCGTCTGATTTTTGGAAATGAGCTTCAAGGGTTTGTTGCCAAACTGATTTATCTCATGAGACATGTGAATGCATTGAGGGTCTATAGTAGGCCCCACCTACCACTGCATGACCAAATAATTCTATATACATTTATTCAATACAAGAGCTACATGCCTTTTCAATATCCATATAGATTAGAGTACACAAATTCATCAATATTTCCAGAATTAAAATAACATTCCAAATAAACACTGTATGTAAAATGGTATACGTTTTAGACCCTTACATAACGCTTGAGCGTGTTAATCATTTGTTCTAATGACCTGAATAATCAATAATATATTAATTAATTAATAATATCAAAACCTTATATATATGAAATTCGTTTATTATAATATTATTATGTTCATTCATGGCTTTTTAATGGGTTTAATAGGTTCAATTTTCTTGTTTGGGAAGCATTTTCTTCCTTGGTTTTCATGATTCGTTTACTTGTTTTCATGAATAAGAAGTTTGTTTGAAATGTAGATAAACATCCAGAATTATTAATATATCATATTAATGACATAAATAAGATTTAAATTTTCTTATAATGATTTTGGTATATATACCATGATGAGGATTCTTTTGTTAAATGTTTATTACAAATATTTGGATTAACTTGGCCGTTTTGTTCGTAATGAACTTATTTTATATTATTAATTTATATTATGAGTGTATAAGGATTACAGAACATTAATGAGCCTAAATACATATATCCTTATCTAATTAAACCATTAAAATTGTTTTAGGATTAGTAATGAAGGAGAAAGTGAAGAACGAAACTCTGTCGTCCACAAAGGTTATAAATTAGAACCTTATGGATGTTGATTTTGTTTATAAAAAATAAAAGTGAGGTATTAAGAATATTGATGATAGTTCTTCCATTACCAAGATATAATTCTAGTATATATATGATAATAGAGTTTATCATTTTCATTCAGACATAGGATTTGAGAAGAGAAAAATAAAAGAGATGAATTTGAATATAAAAGAAAAGGTGAGAGATCCCTTATGAAAATTCAGAAGCCCAACGACGTCACACAAAATTTCATAAAAAGAAATGATAAGATCAAAAAGTTATGTCAACATATTTAAATAAAATATAAAAATAATATGAACACATAAAATCAATCCCCCACATGTGAGAATATAAAATCAAATAAATAACATAAAGGAAGTGTCGACAAAAAGAAGAGAATGAAGGATTCCCTTACCTTGTAGAGTAACTCCTCGATCATGATGGATGGAACATTGAGGGATTAAATAAACCTTGATAGAACTCCTAGGGAGGTAATAACATAAGAGTGTCAAGGATATTGAGTTTGAAATGAAATAAAATGAAGGGGGTGAGTGGGTATTTATAGTAATAAAGAGATAATTTTTTATAAATTAAAAGAGGGAACTAGTTAGTGGTTTTTTCCAAACCATGGGCTTACCAATGGTATTTGACCATGGTTTAAGCCACATGGGACACCTCATGTCAGAACATATTGTAAACAAGTTGACCAGAACATTATATTAATAATTACATCATTATAATGTCATTAAACTACAGAAAACTCAAATATGTATTTTTACTATTCATGAAAAATTCATGTATTTTAGAAAAATCCCAAAAATTAAGACTAACCATTAATCGACATGTAGAACTAAAAAATTATCTCCATTTTTTAAAAATGATTTTCTATGTATTTTTAATTTAATTTTTAAATAAAATCAATCTAAATTCTAAAAATAACAAATTAAAGGTATAATTAGATTTTCTATTACATTGAAAAATTAATTAAATTCCCATTATCTTATTACCTTATAAAAATAAAATATTATCATTATTTACGATTTATAAGGGTCATATTACTATTAATATTACTATTCATAAGGGTATGTTTCTATTCCTCAAAAAATCAAGTTAGTTCTATCAGAATCCAAATGACTTACTAGTGACAACTCTAGATGACCTTTTTTTGAAATTCTAAAGCATAGAAGTGGAAAATATATGTTTAATGAATTTTTTTACTATCTCTTAAATAAGAATGTTTTTTTTCATAGGAACAAAGTGTTTTATGAAATATAGGATATGAAAAGAATGTATTTAATAGGATTATACCATAACATTTTGGGGGTGTTATATGAAATCCCATGATTTGTAATAATATTGTGTGTATTTTTGTGATCCAACGACGATTTTGAGCCAGGGAGAATAAAAGTGATGACCCCATTCCTCCTCTGGATATAGGAAAACATACTGATCCTTGTTAAATATCTGTGTTTCTACATTTTTATTCTCTTTGAGGTGATTTGTGTTTTCACGCACCTCCGCTTCCCCCATAAATGGATTTGTTAAAGGGGAGAAAGGAGGTGGAATCCTTTTATCATTACCACGGTTTGAAAGATCGTCTCGATGAGAACCCTCATGAATATTTTCATATCTAGTAGTTAAAACATGTTGAGAGGCTTATTGATCATGGGCTAGATTATTGAAGAAGTAGAAAAAAGTTTCCCAGGAATCAAATAGCATTGACTAATCACAACAGTACTCCTCTTAGACCTTGATCCAAATAAAGTACACTAGTGGATTAGAGGTGCCAACCTAAACACACTTGTTAGGGGAAATGGTATGACAAAGGGATCTTTTACTACTATATGAACACAAATAGCAACAGAATATGCTCTGAAGAAGGCACCATGGGATAATATAATGCGATCTATTTTCTAAGGCCACACGTGAATTCATTTTTTTGGGTGAATTAAATTTGTCCAAGAATCATGATGAAAGTATTGGGAATACATTCCTCAGGATTACAACCTCATAACTTGAATGATTTATTAACATTTTCTTTTTCACTGAGATCAGATTGGCGGGTGATGAACTCATTTTGTCCATGATCTCTATTATTGATAAGCAAGCTATAAAACATGGCTGAGATTTTATCTCCATATTATTAGGTGCCTTATACCCTGGTCTATCCTACAAGACCCTTCCCATATTTCACTATACTCATATTCCTCTTCTCGTCTTGGTGATGGCTACTGGTAAAACTACATGTCCGTATTTATGTTAATAACTTATGGCACTCATATAATGATTGCACAAATATCATTGAAAATCCATGGTTCACCCATGAAGATTTCCTCTATTTTTAGAGGTTTTCCAATAATATTAAGAGCTCCAAGCATGATCTTAGAGCCTGGAGTAAGGGTATGTTATGTTTCATTGAAAATGATATTAAGTAAGATTAAGTTGAGCTATAGGAATTCTAAAATAGAAATCTATCTCAAAACATTCCTCATCATGAGGAAACTCAAAAGTGGTATAAGCATGATGATCTCATCATTATTGAAGATGTTATTATAAAAGAGAGATTAAGGCTAAAATGGATTAGGGAGGGGGATAGAAAGTTGAGGTTATTACACCAAGTTCATAGAGAAATAAACATGGGGAAATAAATTATATTTTTCCTTGTATATGATAAACTGTTTCAATCGAGTTGATGAAATTAGAAGAAGCATGGTTAATTATTTAACTCATCTCTTCAACACTGATTCTAACACCTATGAGGGACTTTTTATTGATGATTTAATTAACTGATCCATTATAGATATTCTAGATACAAACCTTACTATAATTCCTCAGGAGAAAATGATTCGAACTGGTCTTCGTTCTCTCAAACAGGACAATACTGTTGACCTTGAAGGATTTTAAAATAAATTATTTATCCATCACAGGGATATCATTCATTATGATGTCTCTGAGGCTATCAAAGAATTATTCTCAGGGAAATATATGCCCATTTAATTCATCTAACATTTCATCAAACTTATCCCTATAGATGATCAAGAAATGGATGATGAAGGTTATAGAACCATTTCTATGGGTAATAAGTTTCATAATATTATTGGTAAGATTCGGGCCATGCTGCTTGGGAGTATAGCTAATCAGATTGTATCTTTCAATAAATTTTTTTTCATACCCAAATGAAATATCCAAGAGTGCCTTTATACTATATCAAAGTGTATCAATTTTCTATAGAAAAGGTCTAAAAATGGTAACATTTCACTTAAGCCAGAAATTTAAAAATATTTTGACCCTCCTAAGTGGAACTTTATTCCTCCGGTCCAACATAGGTAATGGATTTTTTGTTAGGTTTTTATAGCTTACTCATGCTCTTCTTACCAACTCAAGAATGTTTGTTTTTTTCAATGGTTCCACAATAGTTTTCTTTATCTGCTCTAAAGGAGTGACGAAGGGTGATACACTACTGGGCCTCCTCTTTGGAATGGTTGAAGATTACGTTAGTCATTGCCTTCTCAATGTTGTGGACCTCTGTTTGGTCACGCAAATGAAAGATGGTAGAAACCGTAAGGCTCATACCCACCACTTTTCTCTAGAAGACTTGCTTTTTTGGTGAAGCTAATGAGAAGATCTTATCGATAAAGGATATCTTCAAGCACTATGAGAAATTATTAGGGCAAGGAATTTGCTGGTCTAAATCATTGGTTCTTATTGGTAAAGGGATCTCAGAAGGTAGAAATAGGTTTATCACTAATATTTTTTTGGTGAAGTAAGGGAGTCTACCCATAAAATATCTGGGAGTCCCTTTTTTTGGGTAGAGAGAAGGATTATTATGTCAAAGTTATTTCATATAAAATCAATTCACATAAAATTAATTGGGAAGGAAGAAACCATTCATAGGTTGGTATAATTTTGTCGGTTAACTCAGACATTACATCCATGTTTGCGTATTCTCTTCATCTATACCTCTAGCCAAAGGGAACTAATTAAGAGGGTCGATTCTCAAATCATGAATTTTTTTGGTCTAGATGTGTGCATGGATGGAATATGATCACTATTTGTTGGAAGAAATGTGTCAAACCCTTTATCGTGTGAGGTTTTGGCATAGAAAATTTACGTCTTTTTAAATATAAACCTCTTAGAAGCTTTACATGGAATATTTTAAGCTCTCCTAGTGAGTTTACATTATTCATTAGGCAAACATTTATTGATAAGAATTATAGGGGAATCCACTTATACATAGGCTCATATGTTTGGTTGGATACTAGAAACTCCTACGATGTTATTATACAACATACACCCTATAATCCTTGAATATCTTCAAATTTGAATTTCTAGGAAGCCAAATATATGAATTGTTAATTTTCAAAATGATCTGGAGGTTTCACATTCCATGGAAAATCTTTTTATTGATGTTTGATTAGTGTAGCTCGTTTAGGGTAGGTTGAATGTTTGTGGCCCGTACTGTGCACCAGCACGAAACTTTCACGGCTTGAACTCTACAGTGAGCTCATTGAGGGATGCAGGGGGAAACACACCCATTCTTTGGGGGTCATTGTAGCAACGTTGAACACTGTAGTAGAGTTGATCGACCGACACCGACCAACACCGTAGTGACACGGACTTCCAACTGCCATTCTCTGTATCTCCTCGAACATCCAACCAGCAGCCATTATAGCACTTTTGACATGGGTGACCACCTTTCACTATAGTGATGTATACTTTCTCAGGTGGGTTGAATAGTGTTTTCTCCTCTACATTAACCCATTTCATGATATGGTTTCTGTTTGTCTATGTAAGAAACTGATGTAAATTGTGCTTCCAAATTATAGTGATTTTGTTCCACTTTGTGGATGTAGGTATTATTCACGAACAATGTAAATCCTTGTGACCTTGTTTTTCCCTTTTACACTTATGTGATCTATTATTTTCTTCGTTTCTCCCGACATTTTTTTCGCAACATTTATTGATACAATTGGTAATTTGTTACTACTTGACGACTGTAAAGACCCGCAAATTTCAAGGAATTTTTTTTTCTTAATTTTCTTTGTAATTTTACAAGAGCGCAGCTTCAGACGGCACCTGATTCCGAGGCCCGGTGTGCCCGGAATCAATTTCCGAAGTTTGGCTCGGGTACGTTCAGTGAACGGACGAGCGGGTTTTTCTATCTTTTGAACCGGTGCTCGGAATCGAATTCTGAGGGCACCGATGAAATCGCAGCGCCGATATTTGCTTAGAAACGCCTCTTCCGGAGTTGCGTTTGCTCAGACGTGGTTTTTAAATTTTTGGGCTTTAAGTCAGAAATAAAATAAAGTTTGTGCGACAACTTTATTTTATTTCACTTAAGCTGCTTGGAAGCCACTTGAAGCCACTTAAAGACGGCTTGAACTGTGTTGAACTGGATAGGATGCTATCCGGAAATATCCTACCCTCTTGGTAGGATATTTGTGAGGCAGGGCCCGCACGAGCCCCGCCGTTTCTTTCGCTAAGTAACGCACCCGCGAAAACCCGTCAAAGTAACTGAAAAGTCAACCGACGCGTTTTCTTTAATTCTTAACAGACCATTTAATTGGGCGGTTTATTTCGTGAATTAAATGGGCTGTTTCATTCGTTGAATTAATTCAACGAATTTAATGGGTCGTTACTTACGCGTTTGCGTTCGTTGGCAAAATAATAAAATAAGACCAACTCTTTCTTTTGGAGGATTACTCGTTGTGCGAGATTCTCTGGGCCTCCACCTTCCCCGCGAAGAACGCGAAGAACGCGAAGAACGCGAAGAACGTTGGCGACCGGAATTCGACGACGCACACCGAGATCTGCGACGTCGACGAGCTTTACCCGCGACGTTCTTCGGCGACGCCTCTTCTTCCGCGGCCGATCCTCGTTCGGAAACTAAGGTGAGAATCGGATCGTTTAAATTCTCTTTTTTTTAAATTTCATGGCAACGGATTTAATTAATTAAATCCGTTTGTTCTTGATCCGGAGATTGGCGACGCGACGCCGGATACCGCGACGACGCGACGATCTCCTTCATCCGCGATGAGCGATTCCGCGACGACCTCTCGTCCGACGACGACGACAAGGTAAGGGTTGATTGGAATATTTTCCTTTCCCGTGATTTTATTTCTTTTAAAGTAAAGAACCTGATCTTCGAACAATTTTTATTTATTTAAAATTGTTGTTGATTATTCCTCCCGTGGTTTATGACTAACGCGGAGGGTGCGGGTCTAACGAACAAGACCCGGCAACCCTCCGCCGATCTCTTTTGTTGTGCGGATATGGCGGACGACGACGAACCGCGCGGCAGGGGCGATCTGTTGATTCCGCATTGAAGATCGGCCCCCGGGAGGAGCAACGGCGCAGACGGGAGGCAAAACGGGCCACCGAAGCAACACCGGCGGCCCGCGGAAGGCGGCGGCGGCGCGGGTCGCCGGCAAGGCGGCGCCGGCGACCGGAGGCGGCGGCGCCCGGCGCGCCGCCGTGGAGAAGATCCGCCGCGGCTTCAGCCGCGGCGGCGGCGGCCGGTTCCGCGGCCACGCGGAACCGGGAAGGGACGCGGCGGCCCGGCCGCGTCCGCGTGACAAGCGGCCCCCCGCGGGGCCGCGTTTCCTTCAAGCCGCGGGTCAAACCCGCGGTGGCGGCTCCTTCGGCCGCCCGGCCGAAGCCGAGCCGGCCGGTCCGGTCGGTCGGGCCGCGCCCAGGCCGGACCGGACCCGGCCTAGCCGGTTCGGGCCGGGTCGGGCCGACCCGGTTCGGCCGACCCAGGGGGGGGGGGGTTCGGGCCGGGTCGCCCTGGGCCCAGAACCCCCGTTTCGGGCCCTCTTCGGTCTTTCGCCCATATCATGGGCCTGGGACCTCCGATTGACGAACCGTCAGCAGCTACGCAATCCTTGGATCGAGACGGTCGTTTCGGTATATTACACTCAAGGTTTCGGAAGACTTTGGGTTCGGCCGGGTTGGTTCGTACACGAAACCAACCGGGCCCTCGGAGCGGAAACGCTCATAACTTGAGCTACGGACGTCCGATCGACGTACCGTCAGCTGTGGTAGTTTCCTCTAAGTGAGACGGAACTTTTGGCATACTCCGCCCGAGAATCGGATACAGGCGGAGTATGGTCGGGTTGGTTTTGCCCTAAAACCCAACCGGGCCCCTGGGACGAAAATGCCAATAATTCTCAGACCGGGCGTCCGATTGACGCGCCGTCTGTTGCGTTGAGATCCTGTTGTCGATACGGAACTTTTGGATACATCAACTTCGGACTACGTGTCAGTTGATGTATCAGCCTCTCGGCTCGTGGAGCGGACCCTCCTAAACGAGCTCGCTAAGTGCGGGAACCCTAGCGCTGGCTGTGACTTCGACGACAGAGCAGAGATCCTCCGTGGACTGCGATGATGGCAGAGCAGAGATCCTCCGTGGACTGCGACGACGGCAGAGCAGAGATCCTCCGTGGACTGCGACGACGGCAGAGCAGAGATCCTTCGTGGACTGCGGCGACGACCGTGCAGAGATCCTCAGTGGACTGCGTCGACTACTGCACTCAGCGATCCTACGTGGATCAGTGCTACAGGTTCTGTGTGAGCCCGATCCTATGTGGGTCCTTACTACCGGTTCTGTGTGAGCCACTGCCTACAGGTTCTGTGTGAGCCCGATCCTGAGTGGGTCTTTTGCGGGGGTTAGTACCTATCGATCCTTCGTGGGTCCGACGACTTAGATGGATCAGTGATCATCTTTGACGTCATCTGAAAAAGTATACCTGGTTGAGCTGAATCTTATGTTACTCTCCTTTGTGGATTGTGTTGAACTATCCTATGTGGATTTACTGTTTACTCTCCTTTGTGGATTTGAGTCTTGCTTTCCTATGTGGGTTGAGTTGTTCTTGAGCTCGTGAGCAGAGCTAGAAGTGGGGACTTAGGTATATGTATGGGCATATTCCTAAGTCGAGTCAGATGTTACTTCGTGATTGCATCTTTCTTTGTGCTATATCCTTTGTGGATTTCGGGAGACCTTCGGGGGTCTCGGGGTCCTTACTGAGTAGCTTATACTCACCCCTGCACGGGCTATGCCCGCACCTTGTTGTGTTGGATGCAGACGACGGACAGCGCTGATCACGGTTGGGGCGTTGAGCAGGACGGTACCTGGAGGTGGACCACTGGGCGGGACGTGCTCGGAGCGGACGTGGGACCAGAGGAGCCTGGAGGCTATCTGTACCCACCCTTCAGGTGGGATTGCCAGTGGACGACACGAGGCCACCGTCTTTTCTTCAGTTGCTGTACTTTACTTTTCAGTTGTACTTTACAGTTGGGCTTGTATTTCCGGCCCCCTTTACTTTTCTGCACTCTGTAGTTACTTTCCGCTTGCTGACTCTGTGGTGGTTGTTACTTATAAAGGCAATGCCTTCCCTGTTTACCGGGAATTTACGCCTTGGTGCTAGTCGCCAGCCCCTGGCCTATGGAAGGCGGGCTTGGGGTAGTCACGGCACGGGCCCCGAGGACGGGTCGTGACAAATTGGTATCAGAGGTGGTCGGTTCTACCGCAGACTCTGATCGTCTTTTCTTTCTATATGAAGCAATAGTGTTTAGTGTATTGAGTGTGGTTATCAGTTCAGGGAGCCCAGTGTTGGTGCGGCGGCCGACGTATCCGTACACCAGGACCCTGACCCCTGATTTCCGACTTAATGCATGAAAACATTGATTGCGTGTGTGTCCCAAGTTTCTTTGTGATTACTTGTGTCAGCTCACCGGGTATACTGATCTTCTTTATGAAAGTCTCAAGTTTTCCTTGTGATTACTTGTGCCAGCTCACCAGGTATACTGTTCTGACTGTGGTGCTCTTGTTCTCCTTTTCAGGATGGCCCCGCGACGACAGCCAGCTAGGGTTCCGAGTGTAGGGTGCGACGGCAGCCCACCGAGCGACGAGGCCTCGGTGCAGGGCCCTTTGCCAGCAGTGGCACCGGCGGTAGCCTTACCCGCCGAGCCACCGATGCTTCCAGTACCAGACGCTGACGATGCACGTCGCCTCAGGGCACTGCATGAGTTTCAGAGCCAGCGACCGCCCAGGTTTCGCAGTGAGGCGGACCCCCAGGCCGCCGAGCACTGGCTAGAGGCGGTGGTACGGATCTTTAGGCTAGTGAGGACACCAGCGGATCTCATGGTGATCCTCGCGGCGAGCCTCCTGCAGGCGGCGGCAGGACGATGGTGGAGCTTGATGCTCCAGGTTCACGATGAGGCATCCTTGCTCTGGGCGGACTTCGAGAGCCTCTTCCGCTCTGAGTTCGTCCCGGCCACCCTCCGAGCGGTGCGCATCCAGGAGCTTCTCCAGCTGCGCCAGGGCAGCATGACGGTCGCTCAGTACGCGGCGAGGTTCACTGACCTATCTCGCTACTCGACCGACATGGTACGGGACCCCTTCTTCCGGGCCCGGACCTTCGAGCAGGGCTTGCGACAGGAGATTCGGGCGTCGCTGATCTCCCTCAGCATTCCGACCCAGGCAGGAGTGCTGGAGAGAGCCCTCCTGATCGAGAGCTTCCTGGCAGAGCCTTCATCAGCGGCGAGACCTAGCGCAGGGCGGCAGGTAGCTGAGTCTTCGGCAGCAGGTAGCCGACGGATGACTCTCGGGTCCAGGCAGACCAGACCCCCACGCAGACGGCCTCAGGACACCGGCTCAGCAGTGCGAGGCACACAGCGGAGTGCCAGCCTTCCGAGAGGCAGGCTGTGCTACTCCTGCGGCGGGCAGGGTCACATGGCTCGTGACTGCCCGACTCGCCGACCAGAGGAGCAGCAGACGGTGGAGGGGCCACCCAGGCAGAGGCAGAGGGTCGACCGTGGCGGTCCGCAGGGAGGAGGCGGACGAGGCAGAGGAGCTGGCCGAGCAGCGGGTGGTGGGCGACGCTTCCAGGCTCTACCCCCACCACCACCAGGAGGGCCACCTCGACCACAGGGAGCTGGCGGGCAGGGACAGGCCCATCTCCAGGCAGTGGAGGCCTATGACCCCGACTTGCCAGAGATGATTCGAGGTACGATCTGTGTCTATTCCACCCTTGCTGCAGTACTTATAGACACAGGAGCGAGTCACTCTTTCATAGCCTCTACCCTTGTTCGGAGCTCGGAGATTCCGACTGAGCCGTTGGCTCGATCCTTACGGCTAGAGACTCCTACAGGAGCGGACTCGACGATTACGCATTGGTGCCGGCAGTGTGAGCTTACTCTAGGAGGCGAGAGCTTCGGCTGGGATCTCCTTGTAGCGGCGTCGAGGCCTTACGATGTTATCTTGGGCATGGATTGGCTATCCACGGTTCATGCTCAGATCGACTGTTTTAGGCGCAAGGTGCGATGTGTTCGCACCGACGGGAGCTGGTTTACCTTCACCGGCGAGAAGGGAACCTTTGCAGCACAGGATGGACTTCCGCGGAGGAGAGTGCAGCCCATCTCTCATCAGTTGGCTAGCCTCATCCTAGGAGCAGTGGACGTGCGGAGTCCAGTTTTTCCTGCAGTGGTGGACCAGTACGTGGACGTCTTTCCCGACGACGTTCCAGGGCTACCTCCTCGTAGAGAGGTAGACTTTTACATCGACTTGTACCCCGGGACAGCCCCGATATCTACTCCAGCATATCGGATGGCCCCCGCCGAGCTTCGGGAGCTGCGGGTACAGTTGGAGGACTTGCAGAGCAAGGGGTTTATCCGACCCAGTGTTTCACCCTGGGCTTCCCCGATTTTGTTCGCCAAGAAGGCGGACGGGAGCATGCGACTATGTGTCGACTATCGTCGCCTGAACCAGGTGACAGTGAGGAACAAGTATCCGCTGCCACGGATTGATGACCTCTTCGATCAGCTCAAGGGAGCGCGGTGGTTCTCGAAGATAGACCTCCGGTCAGGCTATCATCAGCTCAGAGTTCGAGACGAGGACTTGCAGAAGACGGCCTTCAGGTGTCGGTATGGCCATTATGAGTTCTTGGTTATGTCGTTCGGCGTAACCAATGCTCCAGCAGTGTTCATGAGCCTCATGAACAGGATCTTCCAGCCATACCTCAACCGATTTGTTGTGGTCTTCATTGACGACATTTTGGTATACTCGACGACTGAGGAGGAGCATGCCTACCACCTGCGAGTTGTGCTAGACACGCTCCGAGAGCACCAGCTTTATGGCAAGCTCTCAAAGTGCCAGTTCTGGTTACGTGAGGTCCATTTCTTGGGGCACGTCTTCTCTGAGGCGGGAGTTGCAGTGGATCCCACGAAGATCGAGGCAGTGCTAGCTTGGGAGCCACCCAAGAGCGTGACGGAGGTGCGGAGCTTCTTGGGCCTAGCCGGATACTATCGGAGATTCGTGCCAGACTTCTCCAGAGTTGCGGCACCACTCTCAGCGTTGACGAAGAAGGGGAAACCCTTCGTGTGGTCAGACAGATGTCAGCAGAGCTTCCAGGAGCTGAGACAGAGATTGACCAGCGCACCTATCTTGAGGTTGCCTGAGGAGGGAGTTGGATACGTAGTTTACTGCGATGCATCAGGGACTGGACTCGGGTGCGTCCTGATGCAGGAGCGGGCCGTGATCGCCTACGGATCACGTCAGTTGAGGCCGCATGAGCAGAACTACGCCACTCATGACCTGGAGTTGGCAGCAGTGGTCTTCGCTCTGAAGACTTGGCGGCACTATCTGATGGGCGAGCGCTTCACAGTCTTTTCTGACCACCAGAGTCTCAGGTATATCTTCTCTCAGAAGGACCTGAACCTGAGACAGCGGAGATGGCTTGAGTTCCTCCAGGACTATGACTTTGAGATAGTCTATACTCCTGGGAAGGGGAACGTGGTAGCTGATGCCCTCAGCAGGAGGACGGGCATTCAGCTACTTGAGGAGGCGACGGAGCAGCTAGCCTCCTTACGGATATCCTTTGTGGATAGAGACGGAGCAGCCTTTCTTCAGTCTCTCACAGTCTCTCCTCCACTTCTACAGCGGGTCAGAGAGGCTCCGCGTGAGGACGCTGACTGTGAGACCCGGCGTGCACTGATATCCTCAGGTCAGGCGCCTGATGGTTTCCCCCTTGGAGCAGAGCACGACATCCTTTTCAGAGGACGTACCTTCGTACCAGTCGCTTTATGAGAGGAGGTGTTGAGAGAGTTTCACACTTCTCCCTTGGCGGTGCACCCCGGAGTGGCGAAGATGTACCAGGATCTCAGGCGACAGCACTGGTGGCCGGGCATGAAGAAAGTTGTGGCAGAGTTCGTTTCACGATGCCTCACCTGCCAGCAGGTGAAGGCAGAGCATCAGGTACCAGCAGGCTTGGTACAGCCCTTGGAGGTCCCGGAGCGGAAGTGGGTTGGCATATCTATGGACTTCGTGACTGGACTTCCACGCACTTCCAGAGGTCACGACTCCATTTGGGTGATTGTCGACCGACTCACCAAGTCGGCACACTTCTTACCCATCAGAGAGCAGGGCTCAGTGGAGAGCTTGGGACGTCTTTACGTCCAGGAGATCGTACGGCTTCACGGGGTGCCATAATCTATCGTCTCCGATCGAGATGCTCGTTTCACTTCCCGGCTTTGGAAGGGGTTGCAGGAGGCGTTCGGGACGCGGCTCCATCTGAGCACAGCCTTCCACCCTCAGACGGATGGTCAGACTGAGAGGACCATACAGACACTCGAGGACATGCTCCGTGCATGTGTTCTCGACTTTGGTCGTAGCTGGGAGGACCACCTACCCTTGGTGGAGTTCGCGTACAACAACAGCTACCACTCCACCATCGGGATGGCACCATACGAGGCGTTTTACGGCAGACCCTGCAGATCACCGTTGTGCTGGACAGACCCTGGGGAGTCAGCACTCGTGGGACCAGAGATGGTCCGAGCCACGACAGAGAAGGTCCAGATCATCCAGGAGAGGATGAGGACAGCTCAGAGCCGGCAGAAGTCATATGCTGACAGGAGGCGGAGGCCACTGGAGTTCGAGGATGGCGACCACGTCTTTTTGCGTGTCTCACCTCGACGTGGTTAACGGAGATTTGGCCGAGGCGGCAAGTTGTCTCCACGTTTCATCGGGCCTTTCCAGGTCCTCAGCAGGATAGGAGAGGTGGCTTATCGCCTGGCTCTACCACCTCAGTTGCACCGGGTGCACGACGTCTTCCACATGTCTCAGCTGAGGAGATACGTGCACGACCCGACGCACATCATCGACTTTGGGGAGCTGGACGTGGATGATGGGGCGACTTTTGCGGAGGTCCCAGTGGAGATCGAGGATCGACAGGAGCGGGTCCTACGTGGGCGGTCGATTCCTCTTGTGCGCGTCAGATGGCAGCACGGGAACCTCCAGGAGAGCACTTGGGAGCGGGAGGCTCAGATGCGTGCTCAGTACCCCCATTTGTTCCCCTATTTTTTGATGTATCTTTACGGGGACGTAAAGCCCTGAGGTGGGAGTAATGTAAAGACCCGCAAATTTCAAGGAATTTTTTTTTCTTAATTTTCTTTGGAATTTTACAAGAGCGCAGCTTCAGACGGCACCTGATTCCGAGGCCCGGTGTGCCCGGAATCAATTTCCGAAGTTTGGCTCGGGTACGTTCAGTGAACGGACGAGCGGGTTTTTCTAACTTTTGAACCGGTGCTCGGAATCGAATTCTGAGGGCACCGATGAAATCGCAGCGCCGGTATTTGCTTAGAAACGCCTCTTCCGGAGTTGCGTTTGCTCAGACGTGGTTTTTAAATTTTTGGGCTTTAAGTCAGAAATAAAATAAAGTTTGTGCGACAACTTTATTTTATTTCACTTAAGCTGCTTGGAAGCCACTTGAAGCCACTTAAAGACGGCTTGAACTGTGTTGAACTGGATAGGATGCTATCCGGAAATATCCTACCCTCTTGGTAGGATATTTGTGAGGCAGGGCCCGCACGAGCCCCGCCGTTTCTTTCGCTAAGTAACGCACCCGCGAAAACCCGTCAAAGTAACTGAAAAGTCAACCGGCGCGTTTTCTTTAATTCTTAACAGACCATTTAATTGGGCGGTTTATTTCGTGAAATAAATGGTCTGTTTCATTCGTTGAATTAATTCAACGAATTTAATGGGTCGTTACTTACGCGTTTGCGTTCGTTGGCAAAATAATAAAATAAGACCAACTCTTTCTTTTGGAGGATTACTCGTTGTGCGAGATTCTCTGGGCCTCCACCTTCCCCGCGAAGAACGCGAAAAACGCGAAGAACGTGAAGAACGCCGGTGACCGGAATTCGACGACGCACACCGAGATCTGCGACGTCGACGAGCTTTACCTGCGACGTTCTTCGGCGACGCCTCTTCTTCCGCGGCCGATCCTCGTTCGGCAACTAAGGTGAGAATCAGATCGTTTAAATTCTCTTTTTTTTAAATTTCATGTCAACGGATTTAATTAATTAAATCCGTTTGTTCTTGATCCGGAGATTGGCGACGCGACGCCGAATACCGCGACGACGCGACGATCTCCTTCATCCGCGACGAGCGATTCCGCGACGACCTCTCGTCCGACGACGACGACAAGGTAAGGGTTGATTGGAATATTTTCCTTTCCCGTGATTTTATTTCTTTTAATGTAAAGAACCTGATCTTCGAACAATTTTAATTTATTTAAAATTGTTGTTGATTATTCCTCCCGTGGTTTATGACTAACGCGGAGGGTGCGGGTCTAACGAACAAGACCCGGCAACCCTCCGCCGATCTCTTTTGTTGTGCGGATATGGCGGACGACGACGAACCGCGCGGCAGGGGCGATCTTATGATTCCGCAGTGAAGATCGGCCCCCGGGAGGAGCAACGGCGCAGACGGGAGGCAAAACGGGCCACCGGAGCAACACCGACGGCCCGCGGAAGGCGGTGGCGGCGCGGGTCGCCGGCAAGGCGGCGCCGGCGACCGGAGGCGGCGGCGCCCGGCGCGCCGCCGTGGAGAAGATTCGCCGCGGCTGAAGCCGCGGCGGCGGCGGCCGGTTCCGCGGCCGCGCGGAACCGGGAAGGGACGCGGCGGCCCGGCCGCGTCCGCGTGACAAGCGGCCCCCCGCGGGGCCGCGTTTCCTTCAAGCCGCGGGTCAAACCCGCGGCGGCGGATCCTTCGGCCGCTCGGCCGAAGCCGAGCCGGCCGGTCCGGTCGGTCGGGCCGCGCCCAGGCCGGACCGGACCCGGCCTAGCCAGTTCGGGCCGGGTCGGGCCGACCCGGTTCGGCCGACCCAGGGGGGGTTCGGGCCGGGTCGCCCCGGGCCGAGAACCCCCGTTTCGGGCCCTCTTCGGTCTTTCGCCCATATCTTGGGCCTGGGACCTCCGATTGACGAACCGTCAGCGGCTACGCGATCCTTGGATCGAGACGGTCGTTTCGGTATATCACACTCAAGGTTTCGGAAGACTGTGGGTTCGGCCGGGTTGGTTCGTACACGAAACCAACCGGGCCCTCGGAGCGGAAACACTCATAACTTGAGCTACGGACGTCCGATCGACGTACCGTCAGCTGTGGTAGTTTCCTCTAAGTGAGACAGAACTTTTGGCATACTCCACCCGAGGATCGGATACAGGCGGAGTACGGTCGGGTTGGTTTTGCCCTAAAAACCAACCGGGCCCCTGGGATGAAAATGCCAATAATTCTCAGACCGGGCGTCCGATTGACGCGCCGTCTGTTGCGTTGAGATCCTGTTGTCGATACGGAACTTTTGGATACATCAACTTCGGACTACGTGTCAGTTGATGTATCAGCCTCTCGGCTCGTGGAGCGGACCCTCCTAAACGAGCTCGCTAAGTGCGGGAACCCTAGCGCTGGTTGTGACTTCGACGACAGAGCAGAGATCCTCCGTGGACTGCGACGACGGCAGAGCAGAGATCCTCCGTGGACTGCGACGACGGCAGAGCAGAGATCCTCCGTGGACTGCGACGATGGCAGAGCAGAGATCCTTCGTGGACTGCGGCGACGACCGTGCAGAGATCCTCAGTGGACTGCGTCGACTACTGCACTCAGCGATCCTACGTGGATCAGTGCTACAGGTTCTGTGTGAGCCCGATCCTATGTGGGTCCTTACTACCGGTTCTGTGTGAGCCACTGCCTACAGGTTCTGTGTGAGCCCGATCCTGAGTGGGTCTTTTGCGGGGGTTAGTACCTATCGATCCTTCGTGGGTCCGACGACTTAGATGGATCAGTGATCATCTTTGACGTCATCTGAAAAAGTATACCTGGTTGAGCTGAATCTTATGTTACTCTCCTTTGTGGATTGTGTTGAACTATCCTATGAGGATTTACTGTTTACTCTCCTTTGTGAATTTGAGTCTTGCTTTCCTATGTGGGTTGAGTTGTTCTTGAGCTCGTGAGCAGAGCTAGAAGTGGGGACTTAGGTATATGTATGGGCATATTCCTAAGTCGAGTCAGATGTTACTTCGTGATTGCATCTTTCTTTGTGCTATATCCTTTGTGGATTTCGGGAGATCTTCAGGGGTCTCGGGGTCCTTTCTGAGTAGCTTATACTCACCCCTGCACGGGCTATGCCCGCACCTTGTTGTGTTGGATGCAGACGACGGACAGCGCTGATCACGGTTGGGGCGTGGAGCAGGACGGTACCTGGAGGTGGACCACTGGGCGGGACGTGCTCGGAGCGGACGTGGGACCCGAGGAGCCTGGAGGCTATCTGTACCCACCCTTCAGGTGGGATTGCCAGTGGACGACACGAGGCCGCCGTCTTTTCTTCAGTTGCTGTACTTTACTTTTCAGTTGTACTTTACAGTTGGGCTTGTATTTCCGGCCCCCTTTACTTTTCTGCACTCTGTAGTTACTTTCCGCTTGCTGACTCTGTGGTGGTTGTTACTTATAAAGGCAATGCCTTCCCTGTTTACCGGGAATTTACGCCTTGGTGCTAGTCGCCAGCCCCTGGCCTATGGAAGGCGGGCTTGGGGTAGTCACGGCACGGGCCCCGAGGACGGGTCGTGACAACGACATTCTTGGTAGTACCACTATACAAAACAACCATGAGTTCAGCTTCATGGATGATAAAGAACCATTGTGGTATCCATCTAGAAATGGGATTATGACTCTGAGGCTTTATTAAAAATTTCAGGTGGGGTATAAAAACAACCCACCTAAATGGGATGGCTCCTTCAAAAATATATATTTTTTCTCCCTTAGTGGGAGATTCATATCTGGAAAGTCTGTCATAACGGTTTTCTAACTAATGATTATTCAAGAGTTGTTGGTTGAGGCGGTACATATTTATGCTTCTTATACATTATATCTAATGAGTCTCAATAGTAAAGTTTCATCCTATGTGAATTTTTTAAATGCATTTGGGAAACCTTCCATCTCTCTTCCATTGCAATCTTACCACTATGTGTGATTTGAATTCCTTCATGGATTTTTTTCTTGGTCAATAATTGAGTGACCTGCAGAATAACAAGATCATATCTACCATTTCATATCTACCATTTCATATAACAACCATGTTTCTGAGTTTTAGTCTCATGTGAATTCATTCATCATTTCCTTCGCAATAACCCAATACTCACCCACACACAACTCCTACCTAAAACCAATAGAAATCTATAAATTTTTATAAGTATAATTTATTATATTTATACTTCTAGATATAAATTTTCTACTTATATATACATCTATAAATTATATAGTATATCCTATTATGCTTATATAATTTATATATAAACATTTCTTAAACATTTATAATATTATAGTTTTATACGTTTTTAAATTTATATACATTTATAAACTTTATATTATATCATATTATAATAATATTTTTTAATAATATTTTTTTATTTATATTTATAATTTTATAGTTTTATTTATTTATAATTTTATATAATTTTATAAATTTTATTGTGTATCATATGATACATATATAGCTTAAATATAAACTTTTATTTATTATCTATACATTTATAGTTTTCGAGATTTATAAATTAATATAAAATTATAGTTTTATTCGTTATAAATTATTATACATTTATACATTCATAAATTTTATTTTTATATATTATAATTTTATATTTTTATAAATTAGTAAAACTATATACTTCTTTAAATTATGTATACTTCCATATCATATATATAATTTTATATTGTTTAATAAATTTATGTACATTTATAAATTATGTATGTTTATTTAACATATATATTCTTTGATAAATTATATCTAATTGTATACTTCTATATACGTATATAATTTTACATACTAATATAAATATATATAAATTTTTATCTTATACTTTTATACTTGTAAACTTTTTTCATTTTATCAATAGTTTAACACTTTTATACTTTCATATATTCAATGGCAGTGTTGAATATATTTGAAAAAACATACTATCTTTTATTTTTGAATCCATTATTATATTCAATAGTCATATTTTTCTATTATTAAAATGTTTATCAAATAATATTCTTTTTTTTATATTACAATTATTCCATTCTATAGCTTCATTTCATCATATCTAATATTGTAAATGTGATTTTATACATCATTTATACTCATACAGAAAGGGTTTTGGTCGTTAAAAATGTGAAACAAATTATCAACTGATTTTTAATCCAACAAGATGATAGTTATATCATTTAATCTTCTAATGATTCCTTTATTATACCTTGAAATATTTTCATGCCCATTGTCAAACAGTTGGTAATTTCTCTAGGGATTGTGCCTCAATCCACCAACAAAGAGAACATCATTTGATCCAAAATTAATGTCTTTAATTTTAGAGCTTCTTATACCATTCCATTGAAGTGAAAATAGTTTTTAAAAGTGAAATCTCCTACATTATATTTCTTAACTTCCTTCAATAAGTTTTTTACAACGTAGGATGATGAACTATTTTTCACTCTTTCTATTTTCTTTTATGAAATTCATGAAATATATCTTAAATTGAACATATTTAGGAGATTCTTTGTCACTGAAATATTTATCAATTCATTCTCTCAGATTTGATGTTAGCTTCTAAGGGGAAGATTCACAGGCAACAAAATGAAGTTTTAACTATCATCCACATCATCGTTATTTCCCAAATAGTTATTACTACATTTTATTTCCTGTGACTCCTCCCACATCACTTCTAGACATGTACTTATGTTTCTTGAACTACTCTGAGTAGTAAATATCCCATAAAATGTATCAATGAAAATTATGGATGAATTCAGTGGATAACACCTACAAATTGTGGAGTATTTAATTTCTTAAATTCAATTTCCCATTTCCTTCAAAGAATGACTAAATTTTTTGAAACATTCAAATGTTGTGTTCCCCTTATTTTAAAGGTCCCATTTTGTGTATTAATTTTATTAAATATTAATATTACCATATCAAATAGGATGGATATGAATAGAGAATGAATGAATGTTAATCATATCACAAAAGAGTATGAAGATGAGGTGAAAGAGTTCATCATAGTTTCAAAAGATCATGCATATGACCCTTCTCAAATTTGTTTTTGTGTTTATGCTATTGTTATTCAAGACTAATTATTCGACAAGAGTTGGAATAACACTTGATATATCATGGAAATGATCTAATTTATAAATATTTCATTACACGAGGGGAAAAAGAAAATGTACCTAGTGATTAGGATAACACTACATTTTATGGATCAACTTATATGATTAAAATTATGGAAAATGAAGAAGACTATATTGATTATGTGATTACAAGTGTCAATGATGATGAGAATCATATTGAGGATATGATTTTGATAGTTGAATATGAACTTCTTCATTATCCAAAATTGTTTTGGAAAAAGAGTTGTGCAAATATGCCACTGTATGCTGGTTGTCGTAAATATAAATCATTATCAGGAGTACTTAACATCTATAATTTAAAGTCTTGAAATAGAAGGAGTGACACCACATTTACTAAACTACTTGATCTCTTGGATGATATTCTCCAAAAAGATAATGAGATCCCTAGATGAACATGTGATGTTAGAAGAATGCTACATTCGATAGGTATGATCTCTGAAAGAATACATGCTTGTCCAAATGACTGTATAATGATTCGTAAGGACCAAAAACCACTTAAAGAGTGCCCAATGTTTGTTTCTTCTTAATAACATAAAGATGAATCCGTTCCTAGTAATGTGGAATGGTACTTTACAATCACTCCAAGGTTTAATTACTTATATGAATGTGAGAATATTTCAAGACAATTAAAATGGAACATTGATACAAGAAATAAAGATTGGAAACTTCATAACCTGACAGACTATCCTCAGCGGAAGATAATTTATCATCAATATCCTGATTACCAATCAGTTGGATCATTTATAGCATGGTTTTCAGATCGTGTAAAAAACTAGTCTATAAGGAGTTATTCATTTCTAATTGATTTTTAATGATAAACCTTTAACAATTAAGGAAAATGGTCTGAATTGATAAACATTATTACAGGAGTACATAGGTAAGGGGTGAAACAAAATGTAGAATCAAAACCATTTAAAAGGTCAAATAATCAATCGAAATTATATTCATAAATTACATTGACCCCTCTTATTCAGACATAGACATCTCAAGCTAGAAAGAGAAATAGGTTGTTTGCAGATTTATTTTAAAGGGTGACTCTGGATTTGTACAAAAACTTGATTAAAACATTCAATAGTTTGGGATATTATAATCTATATAACCTCAATAAGGAATGATCTATACTCCGGTCAAAACTCAATTTTAAGGAACTCATTTTCAGCATCATCAATTAGGTCTAAGAAACCCTCATTTTTGGGATTTTCAAAAACCTAAATCTCATCCACATCATCCATGTATTGTATAGTAATTTTTCCTTTAGATAAATCAATTATAGAGCCCCACAATAGCAAGGAACAATCTTCTAAATATTATTAATACCTTTTCATCATATTCCATATCACGAAATATAAAATATGTGGGTAGTTTTAGTTTTCCTAAACAAACTAATAAGTCATCCACCCTTCTACTGGGGCGAGTGAGTGGCCTACCAAAGAGTTGAAGAGAAATTGTAGTTTGTTTAATATCTCCAAGGAATGTATTTAAAGAAAATGTGTAAGTAATCAAGATAATAATCACTCCTAAATCATGCAAACAATCCATTTTCACAATTCCTTCTATTCGTCATTGAATAAAAAAGGTCTAGGGTTCTTGAACTTGGGAGGAAACATCCTCAATAGAAATGCACAACATTCCTCATTGATATTGATAGTAGATAACTAATTCCAATAAATTTTTTTTCTAAAAACATATTTGGTATATTATACATGTAATTGGATTTTATCCAACGCTTCTAAAAAATGAATGTTTGAATCATTTTTGGGAATCTAATGTAGTCTGGTTCATCACACTTTTTCAATTTTCTAAGGAAAGGAATGGGAGGTGCATAATGTTTTAAAATATGTTAATTTTTCTATAACTCTTCAATCCCAAAATTTTTATTTCCTTTTATAATCAATTCCCAATTCATTTTTCTTAGTTATTTTATCTTTTTATGGGTGTGTTTAACATTTTGGTAATTTTAGATCAGGCTATATAGATTTCTAGATTGAGAGTATTAAAGGTTTCTCTTCTCATAGTCTACTTTTTCATAGTTTTAAACTTCCCCGAGGTGTTAAATTACTTTTTATTGGGTTTTATGTCAATCTATAGTGGTAACAACAATGAAATTATCTCTTGGATTATGAACTATATTGTTGGGAAGATTTCCCTGGTCCCTACCACCTAGGACCCAAGACATTTTACCCATTTGATGATCTAGAATATGAATCTTAGTATCTGTATCATTACTCAGTGAACCAATCTCACTTGATTCCTACTACAACAACCCCTTTAATTCCAATTTATAAATAGATAACTCAGATATATATTTATATTGGAAAAACTATTTGCGTTGTGGATGGAAATGTGTGGTTGTGGGCTATTGGATGACACCATGATATTTTCAAGACATGTTTGGGAGATTTTTCTTCAAACATTTCATTGGTTTGAAAATGGATAATTTCCCCTTTATTCCAAGATATATAATCTATGAACTATGAATTATCATCATGTTATACAGGGGTTTCATTGTTTGGTCAGTATTTTTGTGTATGATATAACATCCCACAATGAAAGCATCGCTCTATAAGAACCCTATCATCAACAAAAAAAACTTATGTGATTGTTTTAGATATATAAATGAATCACTTCCTTGTATACTTGTGATGATAATTTTGAGAAATTTCATCAATCAATCATTTATGCTTAGCATCATTAGAGTGAGAGAATTCACCGCACAATGTTGGTCAACTATGTTATAGTTATAATAAGTTAAGGCATTGTAAAAAGTATCCATAGGAATATGGGAATAAAATTGTTGATTGGTACATTTCCAAATAATAATAATAAACCAATAAAAATCCTCATGAAAAAACTCTCCCTATTCCCAAAAAAACCCTGTGACCATATTCCACACAACTATGGTAGTGTTCCTAGGGTAAAATTTGGAAAGAAAAGCATTGAACACCTCATATCGGGTTTCAACAATTTCTTCATCTAAATTATGGAACCAAGTCATAGAATTCAATATAAGACAAAATTAAAACACTCTCACCATAAAATCTTCCTCAATCAAATGTTATATAGTTAATTACCATAGAGAACTATAAAATTATCTAATAAACTCTAGGGAGTCCTCTTTCAGAAGACCATTAAATGATGTCAGTTGAGATAAATGAGACTTTTTTGAAATCATTATTAATATAAATTCTATAAAAAGTAATGTAAAAAGTATTTCATATCAATGTTGGAATTTGTAAAAATCTATGAATATGTGTCTCAAGTGCAGAAACAATTGGATGTCAAACCGTTATATTCTTATTTTCAGCATTGCTTTCCAAATATTCCATTTTTTTACATTTCTCTAAGAGCATTAATTTTTGATTGATTTTAAAAATTTGAGTTTAATATTATTGATTAGATGACCTTATGTTCATAAAAATATAGAAAATAGATTTTAGGGTTTTTTGAATAGTTATAATGTTTTGAATTTTTTGGGGTTTTTTTATTCTTTTTTTATGTTTTTATATACATAATTTTTTTTGGTTTTTTTGACATGGTTTCATCTCCCCTCCATAGAAAAGGAACAAAAATATGACTGTGATCTTTTTAAACTCATAAAAAGTTTTAACTTATGATGCCTTATTAATAATAGTGAATTGGTAAGAAGTTATGAACCACATTGAAGGCTTAGTGATTATGTTGATAGAAAAACAAAAAATAAAAAAAACAACAACGACAACAACTAAGAGTGAACAATGAAATGGAGAAGAAGAGGGTGATGTGGGATGGTGTAGTGGGAAAAAGATGAGATGAAAATTCAATCAGAAATTATGTAAGGAGAACATAACCATAATTGATCAATAAAATAAAAATTCTCTAGAATGGGATAATCCTAGAGGTGTTGAGGTTCTGTGAAGATGAATGAAATGTCTGAATGTTGTTATATAAATCACTCTCACCATTTATTTCTATTAGGAATAGTTACATCCAACAGAACCCAAGAAAGTGATGCCTACTCATGGAGAAGAGATTAGTACATCCTTTTCTAGATTATTACTTCAGTTGTAGTTTCCAAGGAAAATGTGAACTCAACTCTTCACCTCTTAGTACTTGGGGTAGAGTGTAATAATAATCACGGGGAATCGAAAATGAAATTAAAAGTTGAAACACCTCATCCTTCTTGTGATTAATTCGATTGTAAGAGAAGATGAAATGAATGTGCTTCAATACATTCAATAAAACCCTTCTAAAATACTAATAAATTCTTAATATAATAATCAAAAAAATGTAAAATTCATTAAAAAAATATAATTATCAAAAAATGAGGAAGAAATGGAGAAGAAGCCCTCCTGGTCCGAATGATTTCATCCTCTATCTCAAAAACCATAGTTTTCTTGCACCGAGTATTCTACCTACTTGATCTTATGCCCCAGTCTATGTATCCAACTTAGTGAATAGATGTGTATTGTGGATTGATCATCTTGATATGTGGAATGGATAAGATGATGGGTTCAAAATGGATGTCATGGGATAATCTAGATTGCTCCCCACTCTCCTGGTTGCTTCCCACTTCATGTGTTAACTAAATGTATTCTAGTTCATCTAGATTATTCTACCTATCCTTCATGCGTAATGCCTTTATTTTCCCATCACAAGTTTCCAATGGAACATGATGTTAGTTCAGTAATACCTCTATAACAGAATTAGCTCGTGTGATGAACAACTATAATTTTCAGCTCCATACACACAAAACATTAATTAGAAGATTAAAATTATAATAATAAAATTATTACAGTGCATTTGTAAATAGGGATATATGTTATAATAATTTTTTATTATTTTATTTTATTTTATTATTATTATTTAAGACATTTAAAAAGAAGTATATTTATGTATTTCAAGTATTATAATTTTATATGTTGTTGTTGTTGTTTTTAATATTATATAATATAAAAAAATAATAGAAAATAGAGGGGGTTCATCTCTACATAAAGGGGAGTGGGGGTATATTTCGGCTAGATATAAGAGGGTATTGAACTCATAGTGGCTTTTATTTGGGTTTTGTGGTGTTGTAGATCCTCTAGAGAGGGAGGCACATCTTTAATTATCCAATGACGACTTGGTTATTCAATGGTGGGAGCCTCCTCCTCTAGAGATAGCTCAAAATATCGATGACTTCGAGATCAGAGGAATCGACATGGTGGGTTTCCAAATCTGGAGGCTAGAGTTAAAGATCTAGTGAACATAGGTGTCACAACACAATTGGATTCAAGTCTCCACTAGCGGCATCATCGTTGCAGTGGTGCTCACTTCATTCATCACTGATTTTCATCCATGGGGGTCATCTTCTTCACGCTTGGTGTGGATCCGATTTTGATTTAGATCATTTCAAATTTTCTATGTGATATTTTTTATTTTTTTATTTTTGGATCATCTACACTCACTTGTGCTTGATTTTGGTTTCTTGGTTTGCGAGACAGTGGATTGTTTAATGTTGGATGTCATTGGTAGTAAGTGCCGCTAGTAGAGTCTTGATGGGGAGTGGCAGCTCCTACTGTCGGTGACTCTTTCTGGTGGAGGTTTTTATGGATGGTAGTTACTCAAGGGGAGGATATCATAGAGATAGGTTTCTAGAAGAGGCACTGGTAAGGGTGGATTGATGGATTCTGGTGACTGAAGAGAAGTTGGCGGTTAGTCAAGTTGCTAACAGAGGCTGGAAGTGTATTAGGGGTATATTGGAGGTGACATGAGTCACCACTCTCTATTATAGTGGTGACTCAAGTATATATTGGTAGTGACATAAATCACCATACTCTATGTAAGCATCTCAAGTTGAAGTTGGCGGTGACTTTGTGTTATAACTCTCTATGTTTGTGCTGGCTCAGGGAAATAGTGACTCCAGAGAAACTGTGATTCATTCGGTGGAGGGTCCTACAAATATAAAAGAATTCATAATTTCTTTTATAATTATTTATATAATTATTTCATTATTTGAACTTTATTAATTTAGTTTTTTAATTCATATTTAATGGTACTTGTAATCTAAATTTTCAGATATGTTCCTCTGTTATGATTTTTTGTAGATCTAACGAAAATGATTTATTTGATGATTAAAATGAAATTGAGGATATCATCAGGAGGTTTTAATCATTCTCTATTGACAAAACAAGAATATACACCATGTAGTCGGATTTACATGTCAGGTATTTGTGTTCGAGCATCAGGAGTAATTCAACAATTACTCAATCAATACGCATTAATTACACTCTGTGTATTTAGTTGTTACACTGTGTGTTTTCTAGGATATACCTTCTCACAGTCAACCGGACTCCATTTCATGTGGCCCATTGGACATGACGTTTAGTCCCTTTAGAATAGTGTCTAGTCATGTATCCCATACATGGATTGTCTGGCTGGTGACTGTGTGATGCATAGTCTATACGGCGTGTAGCCCATTAGATATGCCATGTACTCTGATGATTTCCGATGTACACCTCACACACTGTTTCGTCAGATGTGTACTTTGGATGGATGTTGAGGAGGGTACATTCCATGTAGTCAGATCTACACAGCATGTACTATTTCCAAATTAAGTAGATTTAATAATTTATTATCATATTATGTAACCCTTGAGTCATGTACCTTCGTGTGGGTATAAAGCTGGGACACAACATGTGATAGATGTTTGAAATATATATATATATATATGTATATAAATGTTTAATTTAAATCTTAAAAATGTTCAAATATCTTCACATCAGGTATGCGTTGTATTACAATTATAATTCTTCATGCATACCACATGTCACAATGCATAAAGAGTATAAAAAATAAATACATGGTGGGTAGTTTTGGATGAGTATTTGATGGGTTTCTTCCAAGAAACAAGTTATGTACAATGTTATGGATGAGAATCTTAAGGAAATTTAGAAAAGGATAAATATAGAAGGATTGATAAATTAAAGATAATGGTTAGTCAATTTGAGCATAATTCATCTTAATAAGAACAACTAAAGAATTGAATTCTAGTTTTATTAAATACGTAATTCGTTGCATTTTTTGTGGATGATCATGAGCTAGGCCAGACCACTATATGTGATTGGTTCCCTTTTAATTTATTTATTAAATTAAAATTCTTGGCCTAAGTGCCTTCTACTCATTAATATGTAGGGACTATGTTTCCATTGTTTCTTTTATATAAACCCCATTTTACACCTCACCTAGATATGAGTTAAAAGCATAAAGATGGAACTCCCAAGCTAGAGGAGGTGGTTCTTATTTGGAGTCAAGGTGAAACTAGTCCAAGGAGATGAAAAGGTGGACATGTGGAAAGCTATAAACACAAACCTGAAATGGTTCAAGATGTTTCTCCTCTAGTTTATGGTATTTTATCAACTACTAGATAAATTATCCTATAGTAATGATCATGATCATACCCATTATTTTATATCACTCAATTTTATGGTTATTCATTATGGATGTTTGATGTGATCACATTGTTAATTAAATAACTGGAATTCAAGATAGAACTAAAATAAAAATGGATCTTGTGTAAATATTATCTATACATTGTTAATCACTTAATTATATCATACATTATATTAACAATTATTGGAAAAGATAATAAGTGACAATTTACACACAAATTATAAAATACATCAATTAAATATTATGTCGGTAGAACTTTCCATTACTTCAGTTAGAATCGAACCATAGTTCAAAGTGCTTGACCAACCCTAGTTGGGGTTCTTTCAAGTATTGGGGAATTTTAATTTGATGTTTTTGGTTGACTTAACATAATTTACCTCAAGGTTTGCCTACCATAGTTGGAGTTGGTGTAACTGAGTTGCAAAAGTTGAGGAAATCCAAAATAAAGGATTTCAGGATTGGGGAGCCCACTCAACAGATCAATGAGTTTTGAGTTAATGTAGTTTGCATTTGGAATTCCTGCCTAAATCCATTCATGTTTTTTACCAACACTGGTTGGGGTAATGTGAAGGGAAATATCGATCCTTCGAGCAGTAATGTCCAAGAAATAGGATATTCTAAATCCAATGGTGAGGGATTTTGTGTTTCAACAAAATAGTGGGAGACTAATATATGTTAATTTATTTATTTGTCAATATTTATCATGATACATTAATAAAACTCTGTTACACTTAATTTTTAGAAACAAAAAACAAAATTTCATCAAACCTATCATTGTGATCCATAATCAAGAAGGAAAACCTTTTTGCTGGCACTAATTTTCAATAGTGGAAAAGGCGCCTTCGGGTTGTCCTTGCCATGAGAGGAAGCTTTATCTATTGGAAGTGAATTTACCAGTTTCTCTTAGAGATGAGGACAGTGATGAGGAACTCTCGGTGTATCATAAACCTCTGATTGATGCTACAGATGTTCATTTCATCATGATATAATACATTTCCAATGGGATCTTGAAGAAATAGGAGGAAATGCATGCTTATTGCATGATGTCTGACCTTCAGTATCTCTATCAATAGATTGAGAGACAGTAGTGGGATGATATCTCCAACATTTTTTTCAATACTATTTCTGGAGAGTCTGTGCTTGTTGAACCACATGTAGTCAAGCTTACTGGATATATTGAGCATTTTCACATCATATGGATTATATTTTCCGCTGATTTTCATAAATGTCTCATACTATAATCGCTACCTAATACCTTATCTAGTTATTTTTAAATTATAATATGAACAGCAATGAGGAAAATATTTCTGAGCTTCTTACGCAGATTATCCAAGTGGATATGGACATGGGGAATGAAAAATCAGAAGTCCTTATAGTGAACAAGAAGAAGAAGGACAATGAAATGGGTACTAATATTTATAAACAATCTAAATCATTTAAGCACTGTCTGATCCCAAAAATGAATATCTAGAGGCAGGGTAAGGAAAAAGAGATAGTATACTTTGCATAAGGAAAGTTAGGAAACTTGAAGAGGATCTTCACCCAGGGGAAATGGGATGCCAATGGTTCATTCTTTATCAAGTGAAATCATTCCATTTCTACACATTTGGTATTATATATAGCTTGTGGTGGCCACAATTTTACTCAAATACAAGGACCATATAGACAACATAAAATTGCCAAAATAGATGTCGATCGGTGAGTTTCCCATGGTGCATGGTTAGCTGCGCATTCCATTAGTGACTAACACCTCAGATTGCTGACAAAAATGATTTTGGTTTTACATGGATGATATTATATACCTAGTGATACCAAGAAGATAATTTATAAAAAGATTTTTGATACAGATGAATTTAGTTTCATGTTTGGAAATAAATGTTGTCAATTTAATAATGACAACATATGTTATAGTATGGATCATTTAAATAATATCCTGTATGTACAAAATTACAAGAAACAAGTGTTGGAAGTTGATAATGAACCATGTTTACATGGCTCATACAACACCAAATTGTGGTACCACCACCTTGGTCATGTAAACGAGATGATCCTGATAAAGCTCTATCATGATGGATATTTAGAATCTTCATAGCTAAAACCACATAATAGATGTCACACTTGTTTTCAATGGAAAATTACAAACCACCATTTGGTGGACACAGTGAAAGGGCCATAGAGCTTCTAGGATTGGTACACATTGAGGTGTGTGAAACATTCACAATAGAAGATATAGGATGACACAATTACATCATTAATTTCACTGATGAATTGATTAGATATGGTTATGTTTCCTTAATGAGATATAAGTCTGTGTCATTTGAGAAATTCTAGGAGTTTGAGAATAAATTAGAGAATCATCTTGGTAAGAAGATAATAAACCTTTTATCAGATCAATGTGTAATATATCGTAACCAAGAGTACATCATCCTTTTATGAGAGTCTGGGATTTTACCTCAACTCACTACAACTGATACACCATAATGGAATGGTGTATGTGAATGGAGGAACAATACCGTTTTGGGCATGGTATATTTAATGATGAGTCATGTAGATCATCCATTATCCTTTTAGGTATATTCTTTGAAAAATGCGGAATACACATTAAACCAAGTACCAACTAATTTGGAAAATGGGATTCCTTTTAAGCTAAGAGTTGAAAGAAATCTAGTTTTTCGTGTACATGTCTATGGGGATGTGAGGAATTTTTTAAGGCTTTCTCAGGCAATAAACCTGCTCCTCAAGGCACAAAGATTATCTTTATAGGTAATCCCATGGGAGAAAGGGACACTACCTATACAACCCATCTAACAAGAAACTGATTTTATAGAGAAATGTTGTCTTTATTGAGAGGAAAAAATTCCTCAATAAGGATAGTGTGAGAAATGTTAACTTTGATGAATTTGATGCTCAAGATACACATGATTTGGTTAAATAAAAAGTTCTATAGGTCCCCATGAAAGAGGTCATTCCTAAAAAACAAGTAATATGTAGGAGAACAAGAGAGGAAAGGAACTAGACAGATATAGATTCCTTTCACCAAGGAAGCTGACTCATTATTGTTGGATAACGATGAACCTCTCTCCTACAAGAAAGTAGTATAGAGCTCAGAAGAATCAATATTTCTAGAAGCTATGAATTCTGATATAGATTCTATATATTATAAAAGTTTTTGGGTTCTAGTCACTGAACTAGTTGATGGGAAACATGTTGGGTGTAAATGGGTATTCAGAAAGAAACTGTACATGAATTGTCAAGTAAGTACCTATAAAAAAGGCTAGTGTCTAATGGTTATAAACAACATCAAGAAATTGACTATGTTTAAACCTTTTCACCATTTTCCAAGTTTAAATCCATAAGAATCCTACATGACCTAACAACCTTCCATGACTATGGGATTTTGTAGATGGATTTCAAAACTGAATTCCTTAGAGGGAACCTTAAAAAATATGTCTATATGACACAACAAACAGGTTGTGTGACACCACATGTTGTCAAAAGGTTATTAATATTGCAAAGATCCATTTACAAATTAATAAAATAATACAGATCATAGAACAATCAGTTTGATGAATCCATAAGAGAATATTGTTTCATTCAGAATGAATGTGAGATATATGTTTACAATAGGTTTAATGGGAATGCGGTCATTTTCCTAGTAGTGTATGTCAATGACTTATTACATATTATAAATGAAAAACCAGTCCTGAAGTCAATCATGTACTGGGTGAACAAGTGATTATCCATGAAGGACATGAACAAATAAGCATATATTCATGGGATCAAGATCAATCATGATAGATCTAAGAGGCTACATGAACTAATTCAAAGAGCATCTATTGACCATATAATGAAGAGATTTATTATGGAACAATTCAAGAGGGGATTGGTTCTATTGTCATATGGTGTATGTCTTTGAAAAAAATGTGTCCCCAGATACAACATGAGAAAGATAGTATGAGTAAGATTCCATTTTCTTTAGAAATAGGATCTATCATGTATGCTATGTTATATAAAATGCTTGATGTTTCCTATACACTAATCTTGGTAGGAAAGTATCAAGAATATCAAGCAGAACATCATTGTACACTTGTCAAGATTATCCTAATGTATCGGAGAATAACTAAGGATATGTTCCTATTATATTTAGGAGACGAAGAGCTTGTCAACAGAATGTATACTGATGCTGGTTTTCAGACAGATCAGAATGAACTGAAATAAGAATCAGGATATGTTATCGGTCTCAACCGAGGAGTTTTGAGCTGGAAGAGATCAAACCAACCTATTTTTGCTGATTCAATAGAGGAGTCCAAATATATAGCAGTGTATGATGAAGAAAAGTAATCCTTCTGGATTTAAAACTTTGTCTAGGATCTTGATGTTTTATCTAGGAGTAAAGTTCTCATTACATTGTATTATTATAATACTATAGTGGTGGCTCTTGTAAAAGAGACTAGGTCACATCAATGAAAAAATAACATACTATGAATGTATCAACTCTTTAGGGATTTCTATCAAAGGGGTGAAGTCATAGATAGAAGAGTCTCCATGGAAGAGAATGTGGAGGACCCATTGACTAAAGTCCTATCTCAGTAAAATCATAAATATCTTATAAGATATAGAGGACTGAAGGTTGTTATTATTTGGATCTAGTGAAAGTGGGGGTGTGTTAGAGTTGGTGTGCTAGAAAACAATGTTTTTATACATTATCATAAACCATTATTAATTGGATTAATATTAATAATATTCTTATCACATCATTATTGTTCTTCTACGTGACATAGTATGTGATAATGTATTAAGTATAGATGTCACACTAAAAGTTCACAGCCAATCATTGATATTATAAGAACCCAGAAGTACCATGACACTATTCTAGAATATATGTTCTATGACCTGATGATATCATTTCAAGAGACACAAATGATACATGCTATCAGGTGTTGAGACTCATGAATCATAGAGGAACCTTCTCATGGTGTTCTCCCTTTATAATATCCAGGATGATATTATGAGAATACGAAATTCCAGTAGGAAATCCACATTCATAAGTGTTATTTAATGTTATATTCTTCAGTTGTGTGTATTGGTCATTAGGCTTTAATATTTTTATTAATGGTTATTAGGAAACACACACTTAGATGTATTAACAAAAATTATGATGACAGATGTTCACATTGAGGTAGGATATTTTGGGTAAATCATGGTTAATAATGCATTAATGAATAATGCGGGAAAGTATTTTTCACTTATTTGAAAGTATATATCACAATCCATTTGATGTAAATGATATATCCTAACTAAATCCATTTCCATAGTGTTGTCTAGGGAAGAGCAATTTCGGGAAGTCAAAGAATGATTAATCGAGCACATGGGTTGATGGAACATTGATCAACCCACTTGATTGGAGATATTAGGAAAAAAATGATTATATTACATGGTAAAAATTCAGAAGATGTGACATATCATTTGTACATAAACTTCTTTCTCTTGGTTTCCTTGACCCATTGATAGACAATAATCATGGACTTTAGAAAAACCCGCCTAATGCCAACGAGAAAGAGTCCTAGTGGGTCACACACTATGTGTAGCCAGTATCTCAGTTAAATAATTTATTTATTTAATAAATTTAATAAATATTATTCCTGTTTGTGGTTTAATAGTTAATCATGTATGTGTGATCGTATTTAATTCATTACTAGTTATTCAATAGAATATATTGCGGACAAAATGTCTATTTATCGGCAGATAATGAAGTTATATTTTGTTAATAAATAAATAGTCATTATTCAAGTCCAAGTAAATATTTAGGGTGTATTGGAAGACCATTTTATGGTTCTAGTGAGAAATAATATTAAATATTATTTCGTTAATTTATATTTAAATATAATGTGCACATTTAGTATATGTCATTGAAATAATAGCATTTCTCTTATTATTTGACATGAGGTGTCAGATAGAATAATAAATTAAAGAAACTTTTATTAATTATTTATCATTACCTAGTGATTTAAATTCCCCATTATTTTATTATTACTTATTTAAGCCAATGGTTAACTCTATCGACTAAAAAATGTTGTGTGCAAATCAACTTTAGAGAACCACCCTTGATCCTACAAACCGCTTCTTTCAATGGAGATGATGATTGAAGGCTCTTCACATTCCTTAAACATGAGTGGCTATGAATTTAAGTGGTTCTACCTGTGGATTTCAATCAGTTATTCTTTTACAATATTAATTTACTTATTTTATACAATAAATTCTTCCCATAATTATGATTTGTAATTAAATAATTGGTGTTTGATGTTCACAATATTTGTTATTTCATTTTATGCTTATTTATTCATTTTTGTGAATGATAGTTTACTGATCTTCGTGTGAAGATCATATAGTGATGATTATTGACTCAGTATGGTTAATAGATTGAGTTTTACTCTAGTAATTTAAGCATCTCAATTATTTATTAAGAATTGTGAGTATAATAGAATCTCAATTGTGTCTTAGTGCTCAATGAAAATTGAGTTCTCTAACCAGCTCTTACTAAAAGGAGTTAGAAAACTGAGATCTTAGTTGATGAACTATAATATTAAAACATAATGAGATTCTTATTTAGATATATTGAAATGTGTGTTGAGGGATTTTATATAGTTAATATATTTAAAATTAGTAAATAAAGGATGAACTAAAAGAATCACTTTGAAATGCCACTATTTTATTTTTGACATTTTTTCTACTTCTCACACAATGTTTTTTTCTTTTCTATTTTTTTCATTTAACTCAATTTGTTGTTTGAATTCTATTTCATAATTACTATATGTCTATAAAATTTAGTACAATCTTATTTCAGCATTAAAATTTTCTTAATAACATTTCAAATACTTATAAAAGTAATGATAGTGAAACTCCAGAATGGAAATCACATATGAGAAAATATATTGTGTTACATTACTGTAATATTTAAAGGAAGCATTAACAAGGATTTATATGAATTTAAAATTCCTAACACTTCAATTGAACAAAATTATCTCAAATTTTGTATACAAACATTAATTAAAATAATACTGTCTAAACAAAAGATAGAGTTCAGTTAAAAGAGAAGAAAAACATGTGGAAATCTGTGATAAGTGGATAAACATTCATAAATAAAATATTATAATTTCTTAGTGACTCTTATTGTTAAACATTTATTCAACATTTTTGAATATTTTCATTTTATAAACTCCCATAACACATTTTTCAAAATCACCAATTTTTCCTAGCATTATGTTCAAAAAGTCATGGTCAACAAAAAAGATCTTAGTTGTTGACTGCCTTTTAATAAGAACCAATCAAAGAAATCAACAATAAATGTGACCCCTAACAAAATCAATCTAAATTTATGCTCATAATTATAGATTGATAATTGAGACGTTTAAATAACAAGAGTATACCTCAAACACTTAACCAGAATGAATTATAATTCTATACATGATGAACAACACACTCTGATCGAAAATGTATCTATCATTGAATTGAGGAGAGGGGGATAGAATGAAATGAACAGAATGTGATCATTAAACATCTATAGGTTATTTAATGATAAATAGTATATACAGAATTTATATTTTGAAAGAAGAAAACTATTCTTGGAAAATAATCGCAAGTTAAAATAACTTGGAACAACCTATAAAATTTAAATCCTATCCTATTTATGGAATGTGGAAATCCTTCAGTCTCCACATCCGTTATTATAAGTAATAAATATCATCCCACTTCATTCTAGGAAGTTATATTGATTCTTCACTCTAGCTTTCAATGTTTCTATACATCCCCTTTTTATTTCCTTTAAATTACTTTTATTTTCAATAATTTCAGATTAGTTAGAGACCTTGTGTGTCAAATTGGCTTGATATAATTTTATTTACCAACCACATCGTAACTATCACTATAATGTTTCTCCAACACATGAAGGAATCAAAAATCATTCAACTGCTTATGGAAGCCTCGCGTGCATTCAATTAATTATTTTAGTGTAGTGAACCTGGGCATAGATTTCAGTTTAGTTTAATCTTCAAAAATTTTAAATAATTTCCAAAAGCTTCCATTGGCTTTGATGAAATCCTTTACCCAACCCAAACCACTCTAAAATTCCCTTATGTGGGCTCTTATGTTGATGTCACCATTATGCAGGTTGAGGTAGTAGTGTTACCATTATACTGGTTGATGAATTTTTTTTACCCTTATACATGTTGAGTTAAAGTTACCCTTATTTTGGTTTAAGTTGTAGTGTTTCCATTACGTGGGCTACATCATATTGATTTTTCCCATATATATGATTCTACATACTTTTGTGACATTAGAGAGTTTTTTTAATCCATTTTAAAAAAAATTATTATGAAAAAAATGATTTGGTTTATTTTTTTTTTAAACTACGCCTCAAAGGTAGCATCGTAGATACCGCCATTAGCATTGGGTGAAAGACTGCATCACGGATGCTGCCTTTCCAATAAATTCTAAAAAAATTAATTTCATTTTTATTTTTATTCTGGTTTGTATAGTATATATATGTGTGTGTGTGTGTTTATTAACAAAACTTTTATCTGAATTTATCCTCAATTTAAAATCCAGCAGTGCTGCGATTACAACAGTATGGATTCTGATAGAAGCTCTCACCCAGAGATCCCTTTTATAATAAAGCTTACCCTAGAAGTCATTCTGCATTTCTGATGTGGGATTATGGTTCTCCCTTTCCTGTGTAGAACATTTTGCACTTCCAATGTGGGTTTCTGTTTCAACTATGTGACTTTGATAACTATAAAATATAAACTATAAGACCAATATAAATTAATCCTAAAACATGGATTAAACCTATAAGAAATAGGTGAATCTAAAAATAATTTAAAAAAAATATTGATCAAAAATAATATATAAGGTTTTAAAGACACATACATGAAACTTAATAATGTTTGAAGTATGTGACTTTGAAATCCTATAAAATACAGACTACGAGACCCACATAAATGAAACTAAATACATGGATTTAACATATAATAAATAGTTTAAAATATAAAAAAATTGTAACGAATGTTCAGAAGAATAATTTATATGTTTTCAAAACCAACTACTTGAAACATAAAAATGATTCAAGTATGTGGCTTTTAAAGACTATATAATATAAACCATATGTCCGATAAAATTTATAGTTAAAACATGAATTAAACAAACAATAAATTATTTAATTATTTATTAAATATTAATAATAATTAATTATATAACAATTGATTAGTTAATTAGAAATTATATAATAATCTATTAGTTAATTATTAATTATTAATTAGTTAATTGGTGATATAATTATTAATTATATGACTATTAATTGTATAATAAATAGTTACATAATTAATTATTTCTAATAATTAATTATATCATAATTAATTAGTGAATTACAAATTTAATTAGTTAATAAGTAATATAATTATTAATTATTTAATAACTAATTATAATAATTATTAACTATGTAATTATTATATATTAATTTTTAGTAATTACCAATTAATAATTATAATGAATACTCATATTACTAATTAACTAATTAACTATTATATAATTAATAATTATGTTACCAATTAACTAATTAATTATTATAAAATAATTTTTAATAATTACTAATTAGTAATTATAATTTATAGTTATATCAAAAATTAACTAATTATAAAAAGGGTCTCAGCTTTATCTTTCTCAAAAAAAATTAATGAAGTAACTATTATATATTTTATAATTATATTACTATTTAACGAATCAGTTGTTATATAATTAATGATTAATAATTACATATTACGTAATTAAAAATTATATAATAAATTAATTAATTAATAATTAATTAATTTTTTATTCAATAATTTATAATTATATTACTAAGTAAATAATTAATAATTATATGGATATTAAACTAATTATATTACTCGTTAAGAAATTATTTATTATAAAAATAATTATTAATAATTACTAATTAACTAACTAATTATTATACAGTTAATATTTTTATTATTAATATTTATATTACTAATTAACTAATTATCAATTATAATTCATATTTATAATGATATTTATAATGAATAATTATAAATATAATTAAAAATTTATAATTATATTACTAGTTAACTAAATAACTATTATATAAATAATAATTATATTACCAAATCACTAATTAATTATTATAAAATAATTTTTAATAATTACTAATTATTAAATATAATGAATAAATATAATTTATAATTATATTACTAATTAACTAATTAAATATTATATAATTATTTTATTATATTACTAATTAATTATTTAACTATTATATAATAAATTAGTAATAATTACTAATTAACTAATTAGTTATTATTAATTAATTTGTTAAATCACTACCACAAAAACAGTTTTTCGTAGCGCCCCCCTTTATCAGCGCTTGCTTTGTAGCGCTGATAAAGGGCCCCCCTTTATCAGCGCTTGCTTAGTAGCACTGATAAAGGGGGGCCTTTATCAGCGCTTTTTTAGCGCTGATAAAGGGTCGGCTTCAAGAAAAATTTAAAAATATATTAATATATAAATATAGTTATATTGTTATATAAATATAATATATAATTTTTAAATATATTTTAGATAAGTATAAATGTACATTTACACTTATTATACTTAATATTTAAGATATTTAGTGAAAATGACTTCTTAAAAAATTAAAAAAAATATTTTTAATTAATATATTGATAATCATTATGGAGTAATAGTCATTTAATAACAATTTGAGAACAAAAAAAATTAAAAAAAATTAAAAAAGATCCAAAATATGTTGAAAACGCAACTCAAACTTCAAACGGCCATAACTTTTGATCCGGGTGTCCGTTTGAGCTCTACCACATATCAAATCGAAGCCTGCGACGAGCTCTAAATCGCTATGACTTAGGGGGAACCCAGTAAAGAGTTTTTCGAGGAAAAAAGAGGCCCAGATGGCCTCAAAAACTGAGTTTTTTGTCGGGGTACCAAGATTTTTTAACATTTTGTGGATTTTCAAACTCGTTTAAGGGTGTATTATTGGATTTTCATGGTGGGGACTAAATTTATTCCAAGGTATTAAATTCATATTGATATTATGTCTTTGAAATTTCATCCTTTTTTATAATGAACTGATATTTATAATCAAATATATAACTATATGTACATATTTTTTATATATTCGCACCTAAAAATTAAATTTTTTAAATAAATAATTAAACATATTTACATATAAAATATATTAGCTTTATCTAAATAATAACTAATATCCATTTTATTTAAAATACCAATATATGAATATTTATATACCTATATATTAATCTAACTATATATATATATACATTAATCTAACTATATATATATATTAATATAATAACTATATATATATTAATATAACTACATATATATATATTAGTATTACTATAAATATATATATTAATATCACCATAAATATATATATTAATATCACTGTATATATATTAATATAACTATATAAATATATATTCATATAACTATATATATGTTAATATAACTATATATATGTTAATATAACTATTTATATGTTAATATAACTATATATATGTTAATATAACTATATATTAATATAAATATATATTACTATACGAATAAATAGAACTAAATATATATATATATATAGATATAGATATATATTAATACAACTATATATATATATATTAATATTACTATATATATTATAATATAACTATATATATATTATAATATAACTATATATATATATATATATTAATATAAATATATATTACTATACGAATAAATATAACTAAATATATAAATATATATATAGACATATCATGAATTGGAAAGCAAATCAAAATAGAGTAGTGGTAAGGGCTTAGGCGCGCAGGGGGGAGGTCTCGAGTTCAAATCCTGGTGGAGGCAGGGGTGCGCGCGCAAGGGGAATATTGGAGCAAGCATTGTTAAAGGGTGGATGGGGGTGCGTGGGGTTCATGGGGTGTTGTATAGGGGCCGAAAAGCACTGTAAAAGGGGGGGTTCAAGCGCTATAAAAGCCCCCCCCAATCGGTAGTATTTTTTAAATTTTTTTAATGTTTTTAACTTTTAACAGCGCTTTGTTAAAAGCGCTGATAAAAGGGTCCTTTATTATCACTAAAACAAGAGCGCTGATAAAGGAAGCGCTGATAAAGGGGACCCCCCCTTTATCTACGCTGGCTTTATCATCGCTTTTCTAGCGCTGATAAAGGCCATTTTTAGCGCTGATAAAGGCCGTGTTTGTAGTAGTGAATAATTTATTATATGTTCATTCCGTATTTTAACTTTAAATTATATTGGTCTTATAATTTATATTTTATAGTCTTTCAAAGACACTTATGTGAAACATTTTTAAGTTTCTTGTATGTGTCCTTGAAAGCTTATCAACTATTTTTCATCAGAATTTTTTCTGAAATTATTTTTATTTTCAACTATTTTTAAATGTTTAATCCATATTTTAACTTTATATTATATTAGTCTTATAGTTTATATATTTAGGTTTTCAAAGTCACATGCTAGAAATATTTTTATGTTTCATGTAGGTGTCTTTGAAAACATATAAATTATTTTCCATCGTCAATTGTTTACTAAATTATTTTTATTTTCAATTATTTGTTATATTTTTAATCCATGTATTAGGTTCCATTGATATTGTTCATGTAGTTTATATTTTATAGGATTTCATCATCACATACTTGAAACATTTTTATGTTTCAAGAAAGTTGTTTTGAATTCTTATAAATTATTTTCTTTCATCATTTCTTATGAAATTATTTTTGATTTAAAATATTTTTTATAAGTTTAATCCATGTTTTATGTGTTATTTATATGGGTCTTATAGTTTATATATTATATTCATTCAAATTCACGTACTTGAAAAATAATTGCACATCAGAAATGAAGAATCTTCTTTGCAGGAAAGGGAGAACCATAATCCCAAATCAGAAATACAAAATGAGTTTCAGGGTAAGCTCTCATATAAAAGTGAGCCATGGGTGAGACCTTCTATCAGAATCCATACTGATGTAATGGAAGTACTGTTAGATTTTAAATGGCGTCCAAATTCCTCTAAATTTTTTTATTGATATATATATATATATATATATAACAAAACAAAAAAATCCAATTTTTTTTAAAAGAATTATCTTGAAGAAAGGTGGCGACTACGTTGCCTCCTTTCACCCAAATCATAAAGGCAATAGCTACACTTCCTCTTTTGGGGCTTATTTTCAATTTTTAAAACTAATAATTTTTTTAAAAAATATATTTTAAAACATATTTTAAAAAAATCCAACTTTTTAAAATCTTGGAAAAATATAAATAGGTTGTCTCAAGTTGACGATACAATTATGTAATATCACCCTACAAAATATCACCCTTACGTGAGATTAGGTGTCGACATCTCACATGCTTCCAGGGATAGAAATGGGTCCAAACACTTCATTAGGGTCAATATGAGGCTCTACAACTCATATTCATATTCAATATCAATTGCTGGAGCTTCAGTCACTAGGTAAAATCTCCACATGGTTCATCATGTGTTATAGTCCAAGCCTTGATTCAAAAACAGGGTTTCCTTCAATCAATAGTGGATTTGACCTTGATTCCAAGATTTATAAATTTTATTGTGAAATTAAACCGAATTTTATCTTCTATATTAGATAGAATCTACATCTAGTTCAATTTTTCACACTAGTATGGTCTTTAAACTTTAGCCATAGATTAAATATTGATCCCATCTTCTATTATCCTGCTCTGTTCATATGGCATAGACATGTCTCCTCAAATTCAGTATTCAATAGGTGTAGTTAGCCTATCATGATTCATCATATCTATCTCAATCATTCTTCTTATGATGCATCTAAAAACCATTTTCTATTAAAATATATAGTTTTAACAACCCTCTTCAACATCGGTCGAGGTTCTCCTTCGCAATACAAGCTTCATCAAGATAATAGATGATCTATTTGATTATATGTTTCTATTACCTAAGATTCAATGGAATGATTGATCCATTTTCAAGTACGATCGATCAGCCATGGGTACCTAGGAAATCATATCCATCACCAAATAAATAAGCATGTGTGATGGAGACAAGGTAAGAAAGGTATAGTCGATCCAAAAAAAGGCACGGTAGGAAAATGCTATTTTCAAATATCTATGCATGGAGCAGGATAACATAGGCATATTCACCTCAATTATGTAATATGGGTGATTTTAGTAGGCATGATTTCTTTAGTTCTTTTTTAAAATTTATCACCCATAGATCCACAACACATGAGAAATTCAAATATTAAATATTATAAATAATCTATTAGGCATTGAAAATTATAAAATTGATACAAAATCCAACAAATTTAATAAACAAATCCTTATAAATTAATATAAAAATAATTTTAAAAAATTAAAATTAAATTTAATGAATTAAATTGAATTAAAATTAATTTATTTATTAATCAATTAAAAAATAATTATATGAAAAATTAAATTGATAGAAGAAAGAAATAAAATTTGACACTAAAAATTATTATTTTCAAAGAAACTTAGTAATTTAATTACAAACTCAATGATTAAAACATTTTATAATTCAAACATAAAAATATAATTTAAACATAAAATTCATTAATTTAATAATTTCCCAAAAATTTACCCACAACACTATAATTAACCAATTAAAGTCATACTTTAACATTCATAACATAATTAAAAATATAAAAATGATTATGAAAAATTAAAGAATAAAAAATCACATAAAATCACCATACACTTATTATATTTAATGGACTTAAAGTGCCTCTTTTATAAGATTTATTGGGTTGAACATGAACCATAAAATTGAAAAATATTAATTCCACAAGGAATAGATTTTTAAACATATTTTACAACATGAATTATCTCTAATAAAGAAATATTAATTCCCTCTCTAATGAAATATATTCAGTGAATATTTGGCAACTATTTTAGAAAGAGGTGAAATAATAAGGACCTCAACCTAGATTAGGTTTTTTAATTCATAATACATTTTAGATACATATCATTTGAGTTAAATTCAAATTAAAAATATTCATAGTCCAAGAAAATTTTATATAATTTTCCCAAAAATAGTACAAAATGATATTTTTTCTTGATTTAATGAGAATTTATTATCCTAATTAAATCCATAGGGTATTAAATATAACCCTATTCAAAGTAGTATCACTGTTACTGGAAATTATTTTTTCATTTTCAAGATAGACTCTAATTATTATGATAATATTTAAAACTCAAATGTTTCCAAAAAATGGGATTTTTATGGGATGATAGTGACTTATAGTTTAGATCAATTAAGACCCCTCTCCACACATAAAAAATTGTATTTTCCCTTATAATAAATCTCAAAGTTTGAGATAAATTTATTTTGTTTTATTCAATAGTTTTTTAAAATGAATTTAATAGAAATATAATTTTGAGCAGAAATAGGAAAGATCATAAAAAATCCACAAAAATATTCTCTAAAAAGTATGAAAAAAGGCCCTTAATAGACGCTAATTTAAATAGTTAATCATAGAAATAGATATTTCATAATGTTATATATGATATATGTAGCAAGGATTTCAAGAAAAAAAAACACAATTATTGATCAAGTTAATAAAGTAACCAATATAGATATTAGGATTAAAATTACGCACTTGAATTCCTAAAGAGAATTTAGAAATAATAAATCAACCTAGACCATATTTAGAGAATGAAGGGATGTGATGAAAATTTCATAAGTTAAAAAGGAAAATTATTGAAAGAAAACATTTATTGTTTCCTTTAAAGAATTATTTCTATAAACACCCATGAATTCATTATGAAAACTATCTGGTTAAATGGTAAAGATCTATTAAAAATAAAAAAGACATATTGAGGGATTATACGGAAAATCTCAAGAAATAAAATAACTAGAGGTTGATATTAGGGTGATTTTATCTAATATGCTCCATTTGCATTTCCATCAACGCTTGAAGTGTAGTTCAAAAAAACGTTTCATAATGACATAGATCCATCCAATTGACCATATTACAATAAGACCATAAGAATCCCTTGAGAAATTATCTTTATAAGTAAATATTGAAACATTACAACTTCAGTAGGATGATGAAGAACCCCTAATTAATTCTTTATCATGAATATAAGAAACGATATCCTCCCCTCAATCTCTCTGTATTATTTACATAGAAACACTATGAACCAAAAATGAAACAACTAACACTACAAAATGTTTTTAACATACCCCATGAATATTATAGAAAAATAGAAAGGGAAGATACAACATGAATGATTCAATGATATTAAACTACTAATATAAGTAACTCTTCCCCTAGTGATTCCTTAATCTATTCTCCTAAGATTTTAATCCAATTTCCATTTACAGTCAAAAGAATATCATTCCTTAGATCGCAAATATTCACATCACCAAAATGGGAAACAAGAGTCATCATAAAAGTACCATACAATTTGGAATAATATTTACATAGTAAATTATTAGCCGTACTGTTTTATATCATCACTTTATCTCGAAAATCGAATTCAAATTTCAAAATCAAATTTTTATGAACAAACATTGTTTTCTCATTAAAGATGTGCTAATTTTTATAGGCATTTTTCATTATTTCATTTAAATCATGTTACACAATTTACTCTCTTTTCTATCTTCAAAAGATCCAAATTTCCTGATTCAATAGCCCAAAAAGATCTATAATATTACTCAATAGGAAAATCAAAATCTATAATAAAGATTATCTTTTAGGGTGACATTCCTATTAAAGTTTTATAGGCTATCCAATATCCCCAAAAAGTATCTTTAAGCCTTAAGCACTAATCCTTCATATTTATGTTAACTTGTTTCTCTAGAATATTCTTGATCTAAATATTTAACACTTCATCCAAATCATTTTTTGTGGATAATAGGGAATAGACACTTTTTGACTAATCCCATATCTTTTACATAAATTTTGCAATCCCCTTTTATTGAAATGTGTTTGTATGTCTATAAGAATGAACCTTGGAATCTGAAATCTACAAAATATATTACTCTTGACAATCTAGGACACCGCTCTAGCATCATCATTTCTGTTTGGTATAACTTCAATCCAATTAGACAGACAGTCTAAAGTAAGCAGTTCATGGTAATATCCAAATAAATTTGTAAAAGGACCAATAAAATCCATCCATCATACATCAAATACATCACAAAACAAAAAATGGTTGTTATGAGATCTCATTTTTTTGAGAAATATTTCCTCGGAATTGATATGATTTATAGATCGTAAAAGACTCATGAGAATATTTTAATATTGTGGGCCAAAAATCATGAATCTACCACTTTTCTAGCTCATAATTATGGCCTAAATTGGATTCCATATATCAAACTATGGAAGAAGTTTTGAACATAATACATCCAAAAATTGAGATACATCACCAAACATTTTTATCGCATCCCATAATCCAAAATTATAGATCATACCATAAATATTTTCTAGACTCGCTAATCATTTTTGAAATCTAATACTTGGAAAACCAATGAAATGTAATATCAGAATATTAAAAATACCCTATATCTGAAAACCATGGTCTCATTTTAACAAAAATACAATATAATGTTACCTTAGGGGAAAACTCTTGTAGGATGTCAGTAATAATTTCTAAAAAATATAGGATCCAGGATGATGGTGGGTGATGTGTAGTTCACGTGACGTGTGATTAACCATCGTGGGTGATCAGAATCTGTTTTTGGCCACAAGTAGCTTTGGAATGACAGTCATAGGTGACCCTTGTGATTTTAGGAAGTAAAAAAGTGTGATTCATGGAAGGGTATTTGGATCTAGTAAACATGTTAATATTATGGTGTTTTTCTAAAAAATAAAACTACATGGTTTGTATTCCATGAACATTTTCATGCATACCAATATAGTTATGGTTACTATGGTGTTGGGGAAGATAACAATCATATTCTGATGCGTGGGATAATTATTTTCCACTAAAATAGGTTAATATCTTTGTTTATATTATAATATTCTTATGCATCATTATTCATAAACACATTTTTTTCATTTTAGAAATTGAACATTATTTAACATTATGAATGTAATTCTTTGTTAAAGTGAACTATTACATGGTACATATTTGAACACCTCCTATAACACAAAATGATCATGATTTTTTTTATTTTACATTAAAGTCTCTCATTCTATAATGAAAAAGCTTCATTGTTTTGTATCACTTGTAAATTCACATTGGATGATGACCAATGTGGGAATTCATGCCAACACATTCTGGGAAAAGTAAACTGGACAAAAACCCGATAAAGAGACTATAGCATCCAATATCCAAGCCCAATAATTATCAAAATTTAACTGAAGATATAGGATATGAAAAATAAAATTTAATCAAATATTTAATATAGATATTTTAGAGTGCAAAAGGGAGATCCATGCGGCCCAAGTTTGAGATAAAATCCTGGTCCAGATTCTTTATCCTAGAAAAATAACCCAAAATTTTAATCATGTCTCGTAAATATTAAACTATTTTGGGATGAAAAAATAAATAAAATTAGGGAACATTCATTGATTAATTTTTTCCTTATATTTCTTACTTCAATTTGGCTATCTAGAAGCTCATTTTGTTACATTTGTTTTGTGGATGCAAGATGGATGCCATTTCAGGTTATTGGTGGATAAGTCAAAATTTCACAAAAGATCCACTTTTCTAGGCCTACAAAAATCAAGTTGGAAGATATGATCTATTGGGGGATCTACCAAAGGATTAAAAAATTCATATTTAAGGTTGTTTTGGTGAATGAGTTGAGGATATTTGGTGCTTTATTTCATTGTAATGTTCTGCTGAGATTTTGTTGTCTTAAGTTTGTCATTCACATGTAAGTTGTTCTAATTCACCTTAGTTTCTTTATAAAATCACTTATTATCCTATTATTATATTATTTTCCATATCACTTTGATACCATTTCCTCAATGTGTTAATTTTTTCTCGCCAAAACTTTTGATTTTAATCACACAATAGTGGAGTGATAGTTTTTTTAATTCTTCAATTCCTCCCTCATGACTCTACATCCCACTTCAGGTGAAACCATAACATAAATAGAGGGATAATCCTCCAATGGGTTGATAAAATAGATTAAAAATGAGATTTATTGGATTTTATTTCTCACAATATTAATATATAATCAATTTTTTAAATGATAATTTCATTTGATGATTGTAAAATTTGTTCTTCATTTTTGATTTTTAAGGTTTCACACTTCAAGTGACAATACGAATTGTTACCTTATAGGGATCACAATTTTGACCCTACATGTGTATAAGTTATTAGTATTAGGGTTAGCAAGTATTATAAAAGGAAGTTAAGATTCTTTTTAATCTTATAAAAATAACCCATCTCAAATATATGAAATTTTAATATTTTAAAAGGGAATGCATCCAATCCACCCTATGTGATAACCTAGGATCAACTCATTCTTTTAAATTGAATTATCTTAAATCTAATAGTTTTCCCATAAACCTATCTAAAATCAATACAATTATTTCAACTTAATATCCAAAAAAAATCCATTGAATGTACGTACCAATATGTTTCTTCTTAAGTATATGAGGATTTGACAACCCAAGCTAAACTATAAGAGACCACCTCACCCAAAAAACATGGGTAAATTTGGGTGAGACCAAATTATGGAACTATTTCTAGGGACCCAAGTATGTCATCTCAACAAAAATTCTATTCTCATGCATTTATCTTTTCACACCTCAACATCTCTTATCTTTCCCCTTTCTTTTGTTTTTCACTTTTCTTGGCACATGTCCGCCTATACCCATTACCAATCAAATCATCTTGTTAGGGTGGATAGTCCAAGGGTTGGGGATAAAATTACACCATGGGGCTCATCAAATTAGATAAAAATATTCTTAATAATATGGATTCAAAAATTGATCCAATTTTAATGGAAGGTCTTCAAATAAATCAACTCATAAACCTGGGTGGGAACCAAAATGGAAATCCAAATGAGACAGCCCCAAACATGGGGAATGCAATCTATCAACCCATGAATGTCTGCCTCACACATTCCTAGACCAATGATCACTATTTCATTAGTCATTATTCCATAAGATAATACCACTATGACTTCAAACATCATGTCTTAAACCACCTTCCAACCTTCCACTGAATGGAGTCAGAAATTCCATACCTTCACGTTAAAGAGTTCAATGACATTGGTGAATCCATGTACCCACCACATCTAATTGAGTCATCTAAGATGATTCTCTTTACCTTTTCACTTATGTATTTAGAAAAGAATGCGTTAATAATTTTGAGACCTATATCAATCCACTCTTGGGACAAATTACAAAGAGAATTCTACAAAAACTACTTCCTCAATCACAAAACAATTTCACATAAAAAGAGAATCCATAATGTTATTTAAAAAGAAGGGGAGAAATTTTATGAAATAAGTGAAAGGATAAAATATATACTCAACAAGGTAACTCACCATGTACTTTCAATCCAAAAACATGTTCTAATCTATTATGAAGGACTGGGTCTAAGAAACAAACAATTCATTGACATGATGTGTAATGGAACCTTAAAAAATCCCCAAATGATGCTTATGAGTATCTAGAAGGGCTGGTTGAATAAAACCAAACATGGAGAACATCACCTTACTATGAGAAGACACAAAAATCTATTAAAAACATTCACTTATGGAAGAGTAAATCCTTAGGGAAATATATGATCCACTCAATAGGAAGGTCGAGGAGATCTATCATAGGAAGGTCCATGAAATTCAAACTATCAACCATGTTTGCACAATATGTGACAAACAAAATCACAAGGCCAAAAACATCCCAACCATCCATGAAATTATGAATTTTTTATTAGGAGGACAACCAAATGAGATCAATACTCTACACATTCTTAAGCAACAGTACCAAAACAATTTCAACCCATGGTACAATGACCATCTAGGATTCTATTGGAAAGATAACCAGCAAACCATTAAATTACCCAGTCATCCACAAGGACCAAACCCATACCGTCCAAAAAAATTTTAAAACCATATCCAATTCAGACCATAAGGATTCCAATAACAAAATTATCATATCTTATACTAACAACCAATCCAACAACCAAAGTATAAACCAACCAGCCCAAGCCCCAACTCAGTGTATCCCTCTGCCAATCATTGAACAGTTGTGTAAAAAATACTGAAAATGAACTCAGTAGTCTCATCCTGTAAATGTGAACTAAAAAACATTAAAACCGAGAAGGAACCCATTCCCACTCAGGTGTTACCAACCTCAACATTAAGGGGAGAATCCAATTACACACAATCCTCTCCTAAAAAACTAAAATTAGTGACTATTGTATTGTGTGGGAAATCCATAGAGAAACAAAAAAACCATTCCAGAACCATTTAAAGCATTAAAAATAGATGAAAATGTTGAAGAACCACCCACAAATTCTAGAAAACTGAATTAGAATGAGAAGGAACAACAACCACACCAAACAATCAAACAACCTACCACCTTACCTCAAGTCATGATAGGAAAATCTAAAACAGAAAAGAATGGAACATTGGGGGAAATATTATCTCATGTTATGTTGAGGATTATCCTTATTAATGAAATCCAAACCAATTCTTCCCACTCAATGTACCTTAAGAACTTTTTCACTTTTAAAATAATATTTTCGCAAAAAAGTCCTTTTGGATACTAATGTGTGTATCATTATTCAGGGTACCATTTCTCAAAAGCTGAAAGATCCAGGATGTCTATAAATTGATTTTGTTTTAGGATAGAAAGAATTTTCCAAATCACTTTGTGATATATAAGCAGGTGGTAACCTCATTATTTATTCCATGTATTATATGTTAGTGTTCAAATAATTACAACCCATATATGTCACTCTTCAACGTGTTGATCGTAGTGTTCATGTTCTTAAGGGAATCTTAAATGATGTTTCGGTGAATGTTGAAAATTTTATTTACCTTGATAAATTAATTATTCTTGAAAACTACCGAATACTAGATCCTAGGGAGAAAAACCTGATCATCCTTGGTCATCCATTATTAAAAAAAATAAAATCAGTCATCCAAGTTAGGAATTGGAAAGAGATAATTACCTTTAAAAAAATGAGTCTTGATCTGTACATCTACAATGAATAATATCGAGTTAGGGATAATGAAGATATCAATGAGGTAAATTGGATTGGAAGTGAAGTGTATGAACATTAAGGAATTATTAAAGAATGTTTAAGTCAATAAGAGATTTATTACCATTGTTTACATGAGGGGAATTTTTCACCTTGGAATGAATCTAATTCAGATATATCATATGATGATTGTATTGAATAACAGATAAATGATACCATTAGAGAAATCAATAACATCGAGTCCATTCTCATTCACAACACTAATTTGGAAAATTTAGTGGATGAAATTTTTGTTCACAAGGAACAAATTTTATTAAAAAATATGGACAAAGAAAGTGAGTTTAATACAAAGTAACATCTTTATTTTCAATGTGATAACCCATCTGATCTTGAATTTTAGGTCTTACCCTCATCACTCAAGTTTTCAATCTTAGGGGGAAATCAATCATTTCAAGTTATCATTTCTTCCTCTATTGGACCTAATTAAGGGATGATTCTTCTAGATATCTCAATAAAGAATAAGAAGGAAAATGGATTGACCCCTTTTGATATTACTAGGATTATCCCAGTCATTGGAACTCATAGAATTTTTCTTGAATCTGACTCCAAACCATTTCATCATCCTCAGTGAAGAATCAATCCCAATCTTATGGATGGGATAAGGAAATATCTTCTTATGTTGCTGAAAGCAGGTAGCATCTACACCATAAATAAGAGTTAGTGGGTAAGCCTAATTCCAGTAGTCCCAGAAAAAACTATAATCACAGTGATCACTAATGAGAATGATGAAATTCCCCTCATATGGGTTAGTAGTGGATGGAGAGTCTATATTGACTATAGTAAGTTCAACTCTTTTATCAAGAAAGACTGTTTTCTGTTTCCCTTTATTGATCATGTCCTTGAGTGAGTGGCGGTTCATCAATTCTACTACCTACTAGATGTATTATTAGGGTATAATAAATTCTATGTATCCTTAGATGATCAAGTAAATCCCACAATTACTTGTCCATTCGACACTTTTTCCTTAAATCTCATGCCATTTATGTTATGTAATACCCCTAGTACCTTTGAGTAGTGCAAGATGAGAATCATCTCAGACATGTTGGGGGATTGTTTAGAGGTATTTATGGATGACATATCAATATTTAGGGGTAATTTATATGGATTCCTTCTACATATTTAAAGGGTTTCGTCAAGTTTCGATGATAAGGATATCATCCTGAACGAGAAATAATTCTATTTTTTGGTAAATTATGTACTTTTCTAGGCCATTTGGTCTCTAGTATAGGGATTAAATTCAATAAATCTAAGGTCGATATTATTTTCCACCTTAAGACTCCATAAAATAACAATGAATTGAGGTCCTTCTAAAGACATTCTGAGTTCTATAGAAGGTTTATTAGGCATTTCAGCTCAATTTATAAACCACTATGTGCTCTGTTCGTGATAGATGCCCCATTTTTATCGATAGAAAGTTGTGGGGAGCCATTATCAACATTAAATACTTTTATTATCTCTCCACCTATCACGAAATCTCATAATTGGAAACTTCCTTTTGAGATTATATGTGATGTTAGTGACATCATTGTAGGAGCAGTCTTGGGCCACAATGTGAGAAAACACCAAGTGTCATTTCTTATGTGAGAAAATATCTATATGATGCACAAATCAACTACACAACCACTTAGAAAGAGTTTCTTGTTTTTTTTTCTTTTCCTCAAATAAATTAAGGTAATATATTTTATTATCGCAGATCATTGTCTTCACCAACAATTCATCACTGATATACCTTTTCCAAAATTAATATTCCATGGCTAGATTGATTAGGAAGGTCCTTCTGCTTCAAGATTTTGATTTAACCATTAAGGATAAAAATGCTGTAGAAAATGTTGTAGTAGATCATATCTCTAGGGCTGAATTAAAAGACAATTCACATCACCTTTCTCTGTCTAATTCATTTCCCGATGAGCACCACTATTTTGTGTGTGATTTCCCATTGTATAATGACATAACTAACCATTTGGGGACAGGTGGAATTACAAAATTTCTAGGGACCCAAGATAAGATAAAATTCTTTTGTGATGTCAAACACAATTTGTTTGACGATCCATACCTGTTCAAGTTCTGTCGTGGTTAAATCATTAAGAGATGTGTTCTAGAGTTTGAGCAAGAGTCCATTATAAAATTTAATCATAGAGATGCGTGTGGAGGCCATTTTTTATATGAAGAAAACTACTAAAAATTTCCTCCATAGTGGTTTCTACTAGCCTAACCTCACTAAGGATTCCTAAAAAATCTTCCAAAGTTGTTCTCGATGTCAATAATGAGTATCCATTACATAAATAAATCAAATTCCCCTCACACCCATTCTATTAATTGAAATCTATTTTTGTTGATGAATTGATTTCATGGGTCCTTTTACAATCTCTAGGGGATATCTATACATACTTTGAGTGGTTGATTATGTCTGAAAATATTTAGATTTCATTACCACCATGTCCAAAAACCATTATGTCATGATCCAATTTCTGAAAGAGAAACTATTTTCTCAATTTGGAATTCATATGGCTATAATCAATGACCAAGGAACCCATTTATAAAAATGTCCATTTTCTTCACTCTTTTATAAATATGATATTTCTCTCATAGTTTCAACAACCTATCTTCTTCAAACCAATGGTCAAGATGAGTTAACAAAAAGGGATATTAAGAAAATTATTGAAAAAACTGTCAATCCCTCTAGGAAATATTGGTCCGAGAAACACTTGGATTCCATTTGAGAATATCATACATCATTCAAAACCATCCATGTAATGTCATCATATAGTTTTTTTTATGAAAAATCACTCCACTTACATATTTAAATTTTGCATAAGGCCCTTTGGGAAATCAAAATAAATGATCTTTGGCATTTTTTTAGCCGAAGAAAAGAGGAAGTCAGATCTTAATGAACTCGAGGAACATAGGATGGGGACTTATGAAAATTCAAGGATAAATAAAGCTGCAGTTAAATCCTACAAATCAAGGAATATTAAAGTCAAACACTTTGAATTGGGAAAATTGTTTCTCTTGTGTAATTCAAAAAATCATTTACACCTGGGAATGTTAAGGTCAAGATGTTCAGGTTCATACATTGTGAATCGAGTGTACCCCCATGGGGTAATAGTGATTCTAGATTCCACTAGTGGTTATGTAGTCAATGTCAATGTTCAAAGGTTAAATAATTACTTGAATCATTCAATAAACATGAAACAATGTAGGAGTTAACTGATCCAACCTATGAAATAGAAAAAATATAATAGATTTATCGTCTAAGTCAAGCTGACGACTTTAAACTAAGTGATTTTTGGGAGGCAACCCATCATCAACATTAATTTTATTTTATTTTATAACTTCTTTTTGTTTTTTGTATTTTATTTTAAAAAATCACTATATATATTTATATATACATATAAAACATTTTCATCTATTTTCATTTTTTATTTCATTTTTTATTTAATTTTTTTCTTATTTGTACTATATATTTTATTTTATTGGATCTATATATATATATATATTTATATTTATAAAATTATTTCAACAGAAAAAATTATATATTTATATTTTTAATCAAATGTTTTCCTCTCTTGTCAAAGGCAGGAATGGTGGTACTCCAACCCGTAGCCCTATTGAAAGAGTCGCATGCGCCTTCAACTGACCTACTATACAATATTCTTACCACATATTCTTTTTAAATATTTATACTAATAATATATATATATAAATATGCAATAGTAAAATTCGTATTTCAAGTTAAAAAATCTTCTGGGACTCGAACCCGTGCCCTCAGGGTGATAAAAGAGTGCACCATCCACTGACCTATGACCTACCCTGCACACATCATCTATATATTTATTTATTTAATATTTTGTGTATATATATATATATTTTATATATGTAGTTAAAATATATATATATATACATATACATATATATATATTTATATTTATATACCATGAGTCTCTGTTAAGTTTGAAAAAATTAACTAGGGAGTTTTTTCCTTTCCTTTTGTTTTAGTTTATTTTTTTTTAAATGGACCTCAAGGGGTATCCATAGTGTTATAATTGTATGTTTTTTTGAGATTTAGGGACTACTAAGATTGATGGATTTTTAGGAAAATAATATGAGTACAAATATAAACCACCATCACTGATGATGCTTCTCCGAAACACACGGAGATGAAGGGAATAAATGTGAACAACCCAAACGTCAAATTCAACCACCAGGTGACTTCATTCAATTATAATAATTTTCAAATTCCTTTTATAACTCTTATTCTCTACCTCTACCCCCTTCTAAATTTTCTTTTAATTAATCACAGGGGACAATTTTATTTTAATCTGGCAGAGATGAAACAAAAAAATGATTTTGTGTATAAAAAATGATTTGAAAAAAAGTGTGCCAAAATGGAAGGAAAAATTCCTCTAACCTTGAACATGATAATAAAAATTTCAAACTAAAAAATTGAATATGAAATAATTTTGAAATCCTTGATTATGATTTTAATTCATGTTTATCTTCATGTTCATAGATTTTGGAAAGTGCAGTTGTCCAATGGTATTTTTCCCCATTTATATTTTCATCTATTTAATTACAAAAAATCACACAATGCACATCCTATGGATTGTGGGGTATTTTTTTTAATTATTGGGGTCACATAATAAATTGAATATGTTTTTTGATATTTTTAGTTTTTACATGGGTATTCAGAATATATCAAAAAAATAAAGACAAAAAGTCTAAACATAAAATAAATTATGCGTAGAGAAATGGATTGAACTAATGTGTGGATTTCAGAACATGGGGATTGTGAATCCCTATTTTCAGGAACTAGAGATGAACATTTGTCTCTATTTTTTGGTAATTTGAATTTTATTTTGATTGAATGAACTCGAGATGATGCCCGAGTATGTGAGATTCACATGGTGCCCAAAGGTCCTTGAGCATGGGAGACATCGGCAATGTCATTCTACAAGGATTGACTCGATTGAGTTCAATTTAAATTAATGTGGAAAGTTTTTTTAAAAAATAAACTAGAAAAATATAATACTCATATTAATATTAAAATTTTATTCCACCTATAACTACCATAGTTTCTCGCATGAATAAAGGATAAACCCCAATTCTTTTGTGACACACAACACATCATCATGATTAATTGAAATTGGATGAAATGTGGATATTAATTTGAACAAAGGAATGTGATTGAGAATGGGAAATTCCTTTGGATATATCTTTTTTTAATGATTTTTATGGGTTTCATAATTTTTTTATATGTGGTCTTTGGGTGAGCAATTTTCATTAAAATGTTTCTGGAAAAGGGAATTCAAATTTTTTATTTTTTAGATATATTTTTCTCAGGACTAGAAAAACTCAATTTGGGGGTGTGTTAGCTACTAAAAGATTCTAATATTAATTTTTTATATTATAATATTCATGTTCTTCGTTATTCATAGACACCATTTTTAGTGAATTTTACTATTTGGGAATTATTTCACATTATGATTGTAATTATTTGTTAAAGTGAACTATTAGATGGTACCTATTTGAAAACCTCCTAAAACGTAAAATGGTAAGGATTTTTTTTAATATTTTTTTCAGGTCTCCCATTCAATAAGGAAGATATTATTCTTTTGTATCACTAGTAAATTCATTTTTGATGATGACCAAAGTGGGAATTCATGCCAACACATTTTGGGTAAATTAAACTGGATAGAAACCCAATAAAGAGGATATAGAGTCCAATATCCAAGCCCAATAATTCTCCAAATTTAAGTAAAGATAGAAGAAATCAAGGAGACCATTTAATACTATAGTGAAAAGAGCTAATATGGGGTGCTAAAGGGAGTTCCATGAGTCCCCAGTTGGAGAAAACATTTTGATATTGGTTTTTCATCCGAGAACAATAGCCCACAGATTTAATAATATCTCATAAAGCATAAACTCTTCGGTGATGAAACATTACATATATTTATGTGTCATACAGAGATTAATTGTATTATTTTATAGCCTACTCAAATTCATCCATCTATAAGATCATTTTTGAACCTCTAGTTTTTTTTATGCAAGATGGATTCCATTTCGTGACAAGGGTTTCAGAGTCTAAATTACAAAAACATTCCACCTCCAGATACCCACCATACTCAAGTGGGAAGACTTTAACTATATGGGGATCAACCAAAGGCTTCAAAAATTATTATTTATGGATGTTTTGGTGAATAATTTGAGAATATTTGGTTCTTTATTTCATCGTAACGTTCTGCTACGATTTTTTGGTGTTATGTTAGTCTTTCACATGAAAGTTGTTCAAATTCACATTAGTTTATTAATAAATGTTCTTATTATCCTTTTATTATATTATTATACATATCATGTTGATACCGTTGCTTCATGGTTTTAATATATTCACACCAAACCTTTTTAAATTATTCACAAAACGGTGGAGGGATCGTTTTCTTTTTTCTTGTTTTTTACTTCTTCAATTCCTCCCTCATGAGTCTAATTCTTGCTTCCATTGAAACAATAGAATAAATAAAAGGATAATCCTATTATGGGTTGATCTATTGGAGTAAAAATGGGATGTATTAGATGTTATTTATCTATCTATTAATATCTAATCAATTATTTTAACTGAGAATTTCATTTGACGATATTAAAACATTTTCATTTTTTAAATTTTAAGGTCGAACACTTCAAGTTCTAATACAAACCATTAGCTTGGAGTGATAAAAATTTTCAACCTCCAGGTATATATGTGATTAGTATGTGGGAATTTAGTTATTAATCTAGGATGTGATGATGTAGTTTGATCTTATTAAATGAACACATCTCAAATATAATAAATTGAAATTATTGAAAAAGAATGCATCGAATCCACCCCAACAGATAGCATAGGATCAACTCATTCTTTTAAATAAAATTCACTTAATTATCTTAGTGTTCACTTAAAACTCTAAAAAATCAACCCAATTTTTTCCACTTCATATCCATAAATAGTCCATTGAATGTATGTTTCTATAGGATTATTCTTAGGTCACTGAGGATTCTATAACCCAAGCTAAACTACAAGAGACGAATTAACCCTAAAAACCTTGGTAAACTTGTGCAAGACCAGAATACATGTTGTGTGTCCCTCCCTGGGAAGCCGGGAAATATTCCATATTGAACAACCCCTGGGACTCTTGTGGGAGGACATGTTGTGTAATCTAGGAGTACATGAGCACGAGCCGACACTCAAGAAAAGTCAGCTACACAACCTAGTACTCGGATATGCCCTGAGTGGCTGAGCCACATACTGTGTACTGTGTAATGTATTCAAATCAATATATATAGTAGTACATTTCTAGATGATGAGGTGATATTCCTACACCACGTGGACCCCCACTTACATGCAATATATTCTCTACTTTGAATTATTCCTCTCATATCTCTTTTGTCTGGACTCCGATTTTGGACCACAAGTATCCTATCTCGAGTGATTTTCTATATAGAACCTAACAGTGGAATTCGTAGTGAATTTTCAGAACTATGTGTAATGTTTCATGCATGACTCTTATATAGGATATACTTGGTGAAGGCATTGATTAGGCATGATCATCAGAGAATATATAGGGTCAGTACACCCTTGTCACACAAGGGTTTATGTTCCCCATACTATAAGAGAGATGATAGGGTTAATACACCCCTGTAACACTTGGGAGGGGGTTCCCCAAATTATTTATATAGACTTGAATAATACTACAATACATGGGCCCATTTCATCTATCAATGGATTGGTACTCCCCCATCATTGAGCTTCGATGGGATGTGGGTCATCCATGGGAGTTGTTGGTCCCATTAATGTAGAGCATTTTTTCAAGGAGTATGACCCTCCATACATATTTTGGTGGGGGTACGTTTTATGATGGGAATCAGTGATGGGTTTTGGGAATTGTAGGATTACTCATCAAATTTGGTTGTGCTATGATATGTTGATCCTATTTCTATTTTATTTGGTCTATCAATGGCCATATATTTATATCTATGTGTGTGTGTGGTGGGTTTTGTTTTCCACTAACATTCTATTGAGATAATAATCATTTTATCCCTCTATCTCTCCTTTTTAATTTCAATTATTCCTAATGGTTATGTATATACTCAACTCGGAATGGGACATTCCAACACATTTCATTACTTATGATAATTATTGATAGATATGAGATGGTAATGGTGGATCATAGTGATATTTGGGTACATTAACTATGTATAGTGGTCGGTCTTTGAGATCATGAGGTGGGACCTCTCAAATTTCTTCATATCCAATATTTTTCATGTTGGGACATAATTTTCTATTTGGCATGAATTTTTCCCCTTTACACATTGGTTTTATTTTATCATATTCTAGTGTGTTACTGATATTTCTTTACTTGCATATTTTTTCACTATAGATGATCTTGTACTTTAATTATTTTTACAAATTGTTAGATAGAGATTATTGGGTGCATTCATACATGTAACTTAGGTAAAGGCATCCAATTTAATATATTTCTTCATGGAGATTATCGCCAGCCCCAAGCATACTAAAGGTTGTCTTGGGGTGTTGATGGATCTACCTTCAACTAACTAAGAATTACCTAGTGGATTAGGTTGATAATTAGTGGTAACAAATAATTCCATTCCTTGGGATTGTGTTTGTATTTGACCCGTTACATGGATTGGTTGGGACATAGGGAAACCATTTATAAGTTTCTTGAGTGTGGCTTCTAGGTTAGTGAACCCAAAGTGTATATAGTGACTGATGTATGCATACACCAGATCTTTGGACACCTTATTATTAATTTTAAATAATGAAAATTTTATTGGATGTAAAATTTGTTAATGATTTATATAGGATTGATTCCATTGAGTTTCCTTCTTGATTTATTTCCCCATATATATATGCTCATCTAACTATGGTATGTATTGATCACTTTAAAAATGCCTCTAATAAGAAAAATGTCCAAGTTACTAATTCAAAATCATAATTGAGATTTGATGAGTGATGAGGCATGTGTTTCGAGTCTATCCCATGACTTGATTCCTCTAGGTGGGTAGGTAGCAGCACCCCCACCAATCAAGCATTCATTACTATTGATAATTTAGGATGAGGTTGTACACTGTCTTAGAAAACTCTCTGAGTAACAGTGTTATAGAAAACTAAGGTTAAACATATAACTAGATCCCTAGGTAGAGGATGATTGACTTGAGTAGTGGATCATGTATTCAGGCTATTCATGACCATGACAGCTTAGATGGTTTCACTAGAATCCATTATTTTCAGTAGAGAAGTTGAGAAATAAGAATGTTTTTTCATAAACCCATTAGAAGATACCACTCTCAGGGTCCAACATCTAACAACTATTTAATGAGATTAATTACCATTCATGCTTGAGATCTGTCTATATTCAAGTGCTTCTGGAGCTATAGAATTGTGACATGTCAATGGAAGAGTATGTCGCAAGGTTCACAAACCTTATGTGGTAATCTCTTGATATGGTACAAAATGAATTATTTCTGGAACATAACTTCATGAAGTGTCTCTGTAGATACATTTGTGATAGTGTGGTTTCCTTATGCCTACCCACATATTCTAGACTAATAGAGATGCCTCTAGTGAGAAGAGATATTACCTTCCAAGGGGCATTGGGTGGTTATAGACGGCAGTGGGAATCATGTCGTTGACTCATCTACAATATGTATAAGGAATCATACATTATGATCTAGGTGGAAGAAACAATCTCATTCTTTGATGTATAGGTGAGGATCTGTGGGTAAGAGATCATGTAGATGATCCAACAATCTTGGAGAGTGTTTATTTTGTGTTTTCGACCTATGTTGTCATTTATATCATGATTTACTAACTTGTTATGAAGATTATGATAGGGAACAATGGATGCAACTCTATAGTAGAGGCAGTTCCATGATTAGGGTTATCTCAGACATAATTATGGTTTTAGTTAGAAAGGTAGTGCAGGTAGAGGAGTAGGAGTACCTTCGGTGAGAGGATTAGTTGTTGGAGTCATATGTTACGAACTCCGACAACCAACACCGCTAGGTGGCCCATGTCAGGATAAGGGAGATGGAGATTAGGTTCGTTGGTAGTGTAAGGACATGGAAGCATACAATTTAGATGTAGATGATATGATATGATGTATAATTTTTGTTTATTCCATTATTTCCATAGTACTAGTAGACATAAATGTAATTCATTCCTTCATATTCTTATTCATTTTGTGAGAGATGTACCATTGAAGGAAAGAATATATGAATATATTATTGGATATAAAGGGGAAAATTTTTATCAATTAATTGATGAAACATTAAAACATCTGATGAGAGTCAACATAATTCTTCTTCTACCTCAATGGTTATGAGATCCCAAAAAAGAAGGGCTCTGGTAAATCAAAAAAGAAAAAGGGTACTGACCCAAGAGACAATTGAAAATGAATGTCCTCTTCTGGAACTGTCAAGGGGTAGCCAACAATGGCACCACCTCTACTCTTAGGAGGTTTTTAAATACTCATAAACCACACCTGTTTTCCATTTCCGAACCTAAGTTCAATTTTAAAATGACCTTTATGAGATTTGGAGCTCTTAATTACAGTTTTCTGGGTTCTTGAAATAACAGTCCTCATGTTGACTCTATGTGGATTTTTTGTCATAATACTATAAATAATGTTAACATTTTTAGAACTTCTGATCAACAATTTACTTGTGACTTCTTATGGAATGGTCAGTACATATTTTGTACTATGGTTTATGCCAAAAATAGGTATCAGGATAGGAGAGCCTTATGGATTGAACTCCTTGATATTTCTAATCATATTCACGACTCTTGGATTGTTTTCGTAGATTTTAATATCATTCTCTCCCCTTCTGAAAAAATTGGTCCTTCTCATCTCTCCATTTCTACTAGAGAGTATAAATCTACTATTGATGATTGTAATCTATTTGAGGTCAACCTTATTGGTGCAAAATACACTTGGTAGAGAAAACATTATAATAGGACTGTTTCTAGTAAACATGATAGAGCATTTGTCAATATGAAGGCTCTTGATATTTAGGAAAAAATATCTAGTGTAACTCTCCCCAGAAGCAATTCTGATCATCATCCTATCCTTGTTAATCTCCTCATGAATGATCGAAAACCTTTCCTTCCTTTTAAATTTAACAATTCTTGGTCTTTGAATCCTGATTATGTCTCTTTTATTTCTAACACTTGGAACTCCATGAAGCATCATAAAGATTCTTTTGCTTGTTTACATAAATTGAAATTTCTTAAACAAGCTCTCAAAGGTTGGTGTAAAAACTATAAGTCTCAAATAGAAATTGACATCTCTTACCTTGAAAATGAACTTAGTTGCTTCCAAACTCAGAACACTAATTCTAATTTTATTTTGGATCCTCAGTAGGAAGCTAATATCTCTTCTAAACTCAATTCTTTACTTAATTTCAAAGACAATATTCATAAACGGATGTTTAGAACTAAATGGCTTACTGATGGAGATCGTAATACTAAATTTAATAAATGTCTGCAAAGAATTAGAAAGGCTAGTGGTCCTCTATCTATGCTCATCCATAATGACTTGGTCATTGATTCTGAAGGAGCCATCATGGATCATGTTACCTATCATTTTTATAATATTTGAAATGGTCTGGATAGAAATTTTGAACTTAAACCTGACATCATTCTTTTGTTAGTTGATGAAGGTGATAATAAGACTCTTTTAATCATTCCTCTAGATCACGAAATTAAAGACATTGTTTTTGGTTTAAACCCAGACAGTGCTCATGGATCAGATGGTTTCAATAATGGTTTTTTCCAAAACCATTGGGACATCATCCAAAATGATGTTTGTAATCTTGTCAAGATGTTCTTCATTCATGGAACACTTCCTCATGGAATCAATGCTCAATTTCTAAATTTAATTCCTAAAGTTGAGAATGCAGCTGAGATACATCAATTTAGACCTATATCTTTGATTAACACTATTTATAAAATCATCACTAAATTTATTTCAAATAGACTTGCTCCTATCTGTAATAGAATTGTTTCTTGGAACCAATTTGGTTTTATCAAGGGAAGATCCATTCAGGATTGCATTTGCCATGCTTCTGAATGTACGAACACTTTAAATAAAAAATCTAGAGGTGGGTGTGTGGCCATCAAACTGGATATTAGAAAAGCTTTCGATACCATTGATTAGAATTTTATATATCAAGTTATTAGAAGCATTGGTTTTAATGACTCCTTAATTGGTAGAATCAAGACTCTCTTTCATTCGGCTCATATCTCTATCCTGATTAATGGTACCCCTCATGGTTTCTTTAGATGCTCTAATGGTGTCAGGCAAGGAGAACCTCTTTCTGCCATCCTCTTTGTCATTGCTGAAGATTATCTTAGCAGGCTCATTAATCACCAGGTCAAGCAACATTTGATTAAACCGATTCAGGTGGCCAGGAACTAAAATGCCCCCACCCACCTTTTATATGTTGATGATATTATCTAATTCATAAAAGGAGACCAGATAAATATTCATGTTCTTAAGCAAACTATAACTCATTATGAGGATGCCTCTGGTCAAGCTATCTCCTGGAACAAATCTTACATCTATTTTGGAAAAAAACTCCTGTAAGAAGGAAAATTGGTATTATAAATTACCTGGGTATTAAAGAGGGTAATTTACCTTTCACTTATTTGGGTGTTCCTTTTTTCTGGGGTCGACCCAAAGCTACCTATTTTTCTAACATCATTTCTCATATCACTAATAAACATGCTAATTGGAAAGGGAAGTCTCTCTCCCTGGATGGAAGAATCTGTTTGGTTAAATCGACCATTATTTCTAAAATGGTCTATTCCCTTATGGTCTATAAATGGCCAGTTGGTATTTTTAAAAAATCAATACTTATATTAAAAACTTCATTTGGTCTGGAAGAATTTTAGAAAAGAAGCTTGTCACTATTCCTCGTAATTCTTGTTGTAAACCCATTTCTAATGGTGGAATTGGCATTAAAAATTTAAAGTTGTTTAATGATGCTCTTCAGGCCTGCCTTACAAGGGGTATCATTAATTGTTATTCTAAAGCTACTGACTTTCTTAAACATAGGTTTTTCTCTAAACTTTTCAAAGGTAATCTGATCTTCATTAACTCTTCCATCTGGCCTTCCATCCGAGACTCCTATCATAAAATCAGGAAAAATTCTAGTTGGATTGTCAGTGCTGATTCTTCCATCAATTTTTGGTGTGGAAAATGGTGTGGCAACCCTTTTATCTCTTTGTTACCCCCCAGTAATCTTCTTGTAGAAACCGATCATACTATAAAAGAGGTCTTACAATCTCATGATTGTGATCTCCCAGATATTATTATGAAAGCTATTGAGAATTATATTTTTTCTCTTGTTGGTGATTTCATTGTTTGGGAACCTTCTTCTAATGGTATTCTAGACTCCAAAAGCTATTATAAACTTAATTTTTATGACCATGATTCTAATTTTTCTTGGGTGAATCAATTTAACAAACCTTGGATTAAACCTTCCAGGCTTACCCATATTTGGCGCATTGTTCACAATAGATTACCTTTGGAAACTAGTCTTCAATCCTTTGGCATCTCTCTTTGTTCAAAGTGTTGTCTGTATAACCAAAATAGGGAAGATTCCAATAATCCGTTTCTATCTTGAGTGACGACCTCTACTCTTTGGAATTACATCTTCGATATTTTTAATTGCAGAAGGCCCCTTAATGATTCAATTTCTTTGTTTCTAAATAATTTCACTAGACATGATGCTTCCCTGCAGGTCAAAAATTTGTTTCTTGTGGCAGTGGCGGAACTCATGCATGATCTCTGGTATGTTAGAAATGATCTCATTCCCAATAATCACTATCCTAATCTTAATGCAGGGAAGTCTCGTATTCTTCTTGAGATTCATGAAGTAGCCTCAATTCAAAAGGACTGTTGAAACAACTCTGTTGGGGATTTTATGATCCTTCGTCATATTTATATTCATGGCATTTTCCCAATGCCTAAATTCTCCCTTGAAGATTTCTGGAAACCTCCAATGCCAGGATGGATCAAAGTGAACGTCGATGGTTCTTCTAAAGGCAACCCTGGCCCTGCCAGTTGTGGTGGTATCTTTAGAGACTCAACAGGTCAATGTCAGGGTTGTTTCTTTGCTGGATGTGCTCACTCTTAATCTCTGGAGGCAAAAATTCTTAGCGTTATTCATGCTGTTGATTTTACTCTTCAAAGAGGCCAGAGAAAGCATTGGATTAAAAGTGATTCAACCACTATTATACATGCCATCTGGAATGGCAACATCCACCTAGCCTGGTCCCTCACAGCTTGTTGGATAAATTGTCTTAATTTTCTCAATGGGATTTATTTTATCGCTACTCATGCCTATCGTGAATGAAATGCCGTTGTTGATGCCCTAGCCAACAAAGGTGTCCATCAAATAATGACTTAGCTTGATGCTATTCCTTCCGACTTATTATAAATTTTTGATAGATATTGTAAAAAAATCCCCTCCTTTCGCATTTTGTAATCTGTTTTTGCTTATCAATAAATTATGCTTTGGTCTTTGACCAAAGCATTACCTTTTTAAAAAAAGAGTCAAGGACCAAACATAGAGCTTGTAAATGAAGAAGTATTATAAAATGGGAAAACCCTGCATGAAATAAACATTACATTTAGTGTATGTCATTCATGACTAGTAACATGAATAATTACACAACAAGAAAACTCGTTATGAAAATTTCAATGTGAAAATTTAAATGACATGAATCCACTATAAATGATGTGTAACATTTTGGAAATCAGTGAGGTTGTCCTACACTTTACACATCATGAAACATGTACACGACATGAAATACTCACTATAGGAAAAGAAATGATAGTTTTATGTGATTTTATTAATCCTAAACTCATTTATAACCCATTGATAGACATGTATGACCAATTAATAGACCATTAGGATGTATAAATATCATTTATTCAAAGAAAATTACTTGGGAGATGGAAATTTTCTTGATCAATGAGGAAATCTTTAGATGTCGTCTTGCAATAGATTTATCTCCCAACAATACTTTTCATTTCTTTTCTTAGTTTTATGATTTATCCCATATCTTGAATAAAATAAACATCCCCATACATGGAGGGTATTTCTCTAAGTGATAGATACAGTGGAGGCTTATCCAACTATGTTGTTTGAGTATCTATATTTAGTAGAATCAGACATTTTCTCTTTCTAATGCCAACTACTTTCAATTATTTATTATTTTTTTTATTTTAAAATCATCTTCACTATGTTGAGATTCATTTTATTTCAATTACTTTATTCAATTATCCATATCTCATTCCAATTGCTTCTAATATTATTTATACAAAACATATTACGATTGGGTGGTTAGTTTTCGACGATGGCGGGCACATGTGAGGAATTGTGATGGGTACATTTGTTAAATAGTTAATAACAATACCAAATTGGTAATTGAATTAATTTATAAAAATAACCTACCAAAACACCCCACATATAGGAAATAGGGAAGACCATTTGAGACTTTATTATGGATTCCATTTCCATCACCATTTGACTAAGGGTGAGAGATGAATCAATTGAGGAATATCTCTCTTACTAGCCAAAAGATGTAGAATTGGTAAAAATTATAAATTATAATATAATAACACTAGGTTCATCCAAAGCTACTCCATTCAACATTTTACTAATTTTTTTTAAAAAAAATTATTTAATCTGAATTCTATTTCGAATTTCTAAAACCATTCAAACCCCAATTTGTTTTAAAAAACAACTAAAAGTTAATTTTTTTTGTATACACTACTATTATGGATTCAACTCAGGTTAACCACTATAATATAATATCTAATAATAAATTTTTCCACACCCCATATAAGGTGCATGTAAAACATCTAGTTGATACTTTAGGCTAATTGATATTTCTATAGATTTTGTCTTGGGGAAATTCTTCGATATCACTTGTCGACTAATACTGAGACATATCACCTAGTGGAGAGAGTCTCACATGATACCACTTAGTATTCATGATGAAACCTTATGCCTTTATATTTAGTATGGAATGGTTGTCCATGGTTCTAGATAGATATATTTTCATCGTGGGTGGGTTAGATAACTTTAGATAGATGGGATGAGATTCTATTTTATTAGTCAGAGAGATCTCATGGATTAGTGAGTGAGCCTTGGGTGTAGGAGGTTTCATCCCATCACCCATAATATAGTGCGTTTATCCCTTATAATAGTAATTTCTTTAGGCATCTAGCTTCATTTGATACAGGAGGAATTCATGGGTGTCTTCCATGATTAGGTTCGCGGGCTACCACTGATGCAGATTATGGACATCTACATTAACTTCCACCCTGAGAATATACCGATATCTTCTTCAACATATTGTATGGCCCCTAACAAGATCCATAAGCTAATGGTATAGTTTTAGGAGCTATGAGATATGGTTTTTATCATACACATTGTTTTACCCTAGGATAATCATGCTTTGTTCATAACAAAGAAGGATATAATCTTGCAGATTTATATTAATTATCATCACTGGTTCAAGGAAACGATAAAGAATAATTACACCTTATTAATGATTGAATACCTATTTTTTATGTTTCATGATGTGATTTGGTTCCTAAATATGAATCTCAAGTCTGGATTCCATGTATTGATTGTTCATGAGACTGAGATTCTAAAACAATCATTCTGATGCCACTACCGACACTATGAATTTTTTATGACACCTTTATGTTTGATGAATAGCCCCACTATGTTTATAGATTTAATGAAATTGATCTTCCAGTGATACATGGACTAATTTTTTATTGTATTCATTGATCACATACACTTGTATTATGCATTTGAGGGGGATCATGCAAAGAAGTTGAGGATGGTCCAAAACATACTTCAAGAGCACCAGATTTATGTTAAGATCTCAATGTTATAGTTTAAGAATTGTGAGTTTCACTTATTGGGGCATGTCATTTCTTTTCATGGATCAGTTATGGAACTAGAGAATATTGATAATGTTATTTCCTATGATCAACCCAACATCGTGTTATAGGTGTGGAGTTATCTTGACTGGGAAAGGTACTAAAGGAGGTTCATAGAGGACATCTCGAGGATAGTAACACATTTGGCCATCCTTATATTGAAAGAAAATGATTTTTACCTAGATCGAGTAAGGTCATAGAGAAATTGAGTAGGTGATGTTGAAGCAAGCTAGTTCTCTTATTCCTATACTATCTAAGGAGGGTGTGAAGTGTGTAGTGACTTGTGATGCCTATAGAGCTATAATCAATTGTGTATTGATTTAGAGTTAGGTAGTAATCACTGATTGGTAAGGCAGATGATACCCCATGAGAAGAAATATGTTAATCATGACCTAGAGTTTGTAGATGTAGTCTTTGATATGGAGATTTGGGGGCACTGTCTTTTGATAGTACACTTTAATATTTATTGACACCATAATATTCTCATGTATATATTCACACAAAGATATTTGAACCTATGAAAGATGTTCTGGTTGATGTTCCAGAAGGATTATGTATAGGGAACCAAGAATTTAAACATAGATATTACATAATTTTAGATGAACAATAATTGCATTACAAAAAAACATGCTTATAGACCATAATAGTTTAGTGGCATTGGATTCCTGGAAACATAAAAAACTAGTCCACAATTGAGATAAATCATCTCATACTATTCTCTTCATAATAATAACCAATCTAATATATATCATACATAATGAATTTCTTCAGATCCTTGGTAAAGGAAACATACGGAAGGGTGATCTCGGATGCTCATTGTGGGTAAACAAGGGATATACATAAGCAAAAAATGAACACAAGGGTATATGATCATCATTATAACTTTGAATCCCACACCTTCAATAAAAAAGATCATAATCTTGAGTCATGATATAAATATTTTATGTTCATGAGACATTAATCATAAAGAAATAAAAGAACAGGATCCATGAGTGTATAACATTGTAATAAGACATGGATTTTTGGCATACAAATAAGAATAAAAATATTATGTCAAGTATAACCCCAAGACAATCCTAACATTTTTTCTTTGTCTAATCACCCATGCACCCACTTAAGATTTGGGATAACCTCTCATTTACCATTTTCAGGATGGGGATAACTAAAATGCATTGTCGATCGTCACCTATCGGCCGGTCAATTTTCCAATGCTCTGCTAATGTGTGTAGAAGCACTCGGGCCAAATCCTCAGAGATAATACCTTTTTAATAGTAAATGTTTTTTAGTTGATTGTATTTTTATTAGGGGGTTTGTTTACAGAGCTTAATTCAAATGATTGATTATTATTATTGATTTAACAAATTGAAAAAGATTGGAGTGAGTTCATCATTATGTAGTCAATCTTGTGATATCCTTTAGATTTTCTTTCTATTGATTTAAATTAACACCCATGCCAATAACCTTTCATGTGACCTTTGTTCTCATACGACATTAATCATTACCAAATCTATTAGAGGGAGATATTGGTCCCACCTGTCACATAATGAAAATCATAACTATGTGTTTCGTAAGACCATAAATAATTCATCATATCATAACCCATGAAATGAATTTTTTTTTATAAAATCTGCATCATATCATAACTCTTATAAATGAGATCGGTTTCACAATCATTTCATCATTTTATCATAGCACAACCCATTTAAAAGGACCATGCTTCATAAGAACTATATCATTGTATAACACATATAAGAGAAATATGATTCATAAACATCATTTCATTATAAACTTATACCATTTAGATACGTAATATGAATGGTATCCTTATATTATAACCCTAATCAGTAAAAAGATAAATCGATCAATGACATCTTATATGGAAAGAGATTTTGAATGATCATTTAAAACCATTCTTTTTGAAAATATATTTTATACTTTGAAAGAAAAAAATTTTAATGCATATTTTATTTTGAAAATTCATCTATTTTATAATAATTGGGAATAATTATAAATTAATCATGAAATAAAGTAACATTCATGAAGATGGGATGTTTCATTCATTCTATACCCATTATAACAAATATTCCTTTCATATTTTCAATAAAAGATAAATGGTAATTGTTTAGAAAACATCCTAAATTTTCATATCAAAACATGTTTCACAAATTAATACATGGCTACAAATGAATTTCAAAAATCAGAGGATAAAAATAAATTTTTTTTGAAATTTTTTTATTAATATTTGTTTTGGAAGAAAATGGATTCTCAAGCAAAGAGAAAAATATAGTAAGATTTTATTAAAAACATTTTGTTAATTATTTTAAGTAACAAAGAGTTGAATATAGTAGTATTACTAAAAAATATAATTAATAAACATAGGAGAATAAAATTATTTATGTTTTTAAGATATTAATCATAATATTTTATCATTGGAATCATAATCCTAAATAATCCTCATTAATGATGAGATTGTAACATAAAATCACTACAAGTTTGGTAGCTTTGAATCCTAATCCAAATGATGTAATAAACATAAATGAAACATAAAATATCATGAGGACAAATAAATTCAAGATATTACATGTCAAAGGGGTTTTATATACCCCACATAAAAGAAGATAGGCGTGTAACATATGACTCAAATAAATCAATTTGAGACAAAAATGAATTACTACTTTGGTAATCTTTTGAATCGTAATCCCAAATAAAGAATAATATAAAATTAAACATTAAATATAATTAAAAAATGATAGTCATTATAAAACACTTCAAATGTGATGTATATAAACCACATAAAAGAAACAAGAGGTGAATTTTCATTTATGTGTCGTAAATAAATGGTAGACTAGAAATCCAATACCTTAAGTCATCAAATCCTTCATACATGTACAAACATAATGTGTAATAAATATAATTTTATAATACATATATTATAAAACCATAATTATATAAATATATAAAATAATATAAAACAATTTTCTTATTCATTTTTATTACCCGTTTATAAACAATTCCAAGTTAAACCAACGTTTCAGGAAATAACTTCTTTGTTTTTCATGTTAGTTTTTAATTTTATTTTTATTTTTTTGCTCTTAATTTTATCATTTTCTAATTATATCTATAATTTTAACCATGATAAAAATATCATATATATTTATTTTTAGTAATCCATAAAATTTAGGTATATAATATGAAATACACCATTCCTGGAGATGGTAGTTTATAGATACCCATTACTGTTGTATCTATTTTTATTTATATCAAAACAAATAAGGTAAAATAATATATTATTATTATAGAATAATTATTTATATCATATATATGACATATTCCCCTTATAATCATCCTTATTACCTTCCAAGTAAATATTGTATGAGTCACATAACTTATTGAGCTAGTGGTCTGCCAAACACATGATTGTCATTGTCATATTCCTAAAAAATGGAAAGAATAAATATATGCGGGATATAATAACTGAAGAAGAATTATAATATCCTAAATATAATATATAAATAATAAATACATCATTATAAACATAAATTAGAGGATTTAATATAAAAATGAATTACATGGCTTCGCGAGGCAGTAGTTCCCCATACAAATGAATGATGATATCTTCACCCATTTAATGGAAGTGGAGATGGTTATAGGTAATTACTTTAACATAAAAAACTCAATATATAAAGGATAATGAATTTATTATATCAGCATTTTATAATAATAATTTAATTAGTTATAGTAAGAAATAAAACCAAAATGCTCATTGATGAACATTATCTCTTCTTTAGGTATCCAACTTAGGATTTCACAAAAACACTTCCTAGGTTGTATTGAAGTTAAAATAAGGATTATATGTTGATATGAGATAATATTGAAAGTTATTTGGGTATCTCTTGGTAGAAAAAAGGGTTTGATGGTTTGAATATGTGAAGGGTGGAGGTGGCCTTTTATTAGTGGGGGAAAAGAACCCACATGGTAACCAATTGGAAATTTACCAAAAGACTCCAAAATAATGAATCCATTACCAAGAAAAAGGATTCCAAATGAACCTATATTTTATCATGGGATGGATAAGGTGGAAATATGTACATAAAAAATGATTATACATGGTTTTTTTCATTTCTAACCCTTATCATTTCAGTTTTACCCCTTACAAACCTATTTTCACCTTAACTGCGTTAAATAATTTTTAGTGCTTTCACTATTCATTTTGGTCAATAATTAAGTTGAACGTGTTAGATAATATTAATTATGATGATTTAAATTATGGAAAAAAATTCCAAATTACATTCATTGAATTTGAAAATTTTAATTTAAAACTATCCACATAGATGTGACGAGAAAGTGGGGGTTTAAAGATAAAATGTTCAAAAGTATGAAATGTTTTTTTTATGAAAATACAATATAAAATTCCTTAAAATGGAAAACTTGTGCTAATGGAGATATAATTGAATTAATTTGAATTTTATAATTAATTTAAGATATAATTTAACTTCATAAATAAGTTTAAAAAAATCGAATTTTCAATTACAACTCTATATATTTCACTATTAATCAAAATATGAATCATTAAAAAAAATACCAAAATTCTACCATAACATAATAATGAAATTATAGTTTTAAAAATGATGAATATTTTTTAAAATTATTATTAAAAATTTTCAAAAAATTAAATTTATTATTTTTCACTAAAATAAATATTTTTTAATAAAATTTAATATTATTGAAACATTTGAAGACTTACCCAAAATTATGTACTTTTTATCAATATGATTAATTTATATAAAAAATGTAATTAATATTTAAAAATGATTTGTTACATGTCATATCAATATGTTTAATGGCTAGGTTATAATGGCTTCATGTAAATAACTATATTAACAATATATCATGGTTTTCATATAACTTGGTGTAATGCATACTGCTTTCTAAACCAATGTTTTTCTTCAAAATATTAACATGTTGTTTCAGGTAATGAAATATATCAATTAAACATAATTTTTTATTAAAAAATAATTCATAAAAACTCAGGGTGTAAGATTTTACCCCCCATAAAAACATTTATTCCACCAAAATTCATTACTTTGATTCAAACAAATGAGGAAACATATGACGCATAATATCGTCAAGTTCCGACATAGCTTCTTAAAACTGGTGGTTTAACCAAAAAAATTCTAGGTGAGAGGTCTTGTTTCATTGATATTTCTGAATATGATCTAGAATCTCCACCATTGGTACGTCATAAAAATGATCTTGCTCTTGCAATATAAACTCTGAGTTCAGTACAAGTCAAGGGTTTGGTATTGAATTATGTAGGAGAGATACATGGAATAAACCATGGACTTGATAGTGTATTTTTGGAAGAACCAATTGATAGGATACCATAGTTATATGATCAATAATTTCAAAGGGACCAATATAACTAATTCTCAGTTACGCTTTCTTTCTAAATCTCTTAACCGTCTTCCATAAAACAATTCATGGGAATTTTTTTTCACCATCATCAAATTATAGATCACATCAGTTATTGTTAGGAATTTTTTTCCTAATATGAGATTCATTGATTTGTTTCTAAATTCATCTAATCTTATCTTCATATTCTTCAGTTATCTTAGGTCCAAATAGCTTTCTTCCTCATACATGATTCTAGTAAGTTAGAGTTCAACATGTCATTCCACAAAGATATTCCTAAGGATCCATCTGAATACTCAAGTGAAAGATATTATTTCACTAAACCTCAACTAGAGGATAGTGCTGATACCAACCACCTTTGTAATCCATAGAACATAATCATAGTATATCCTCTAGAGTTTTAAATATTCTCTCAGACCTAACATCTATTTTTGCTTGATACATAGTGCTAAAACCAAATTTTTATTAAGAGATTGAGGAATAATATTTCAAACAATCAGGGAAACCATTGTATCAAGATCAGATACAATTTAATTTGGTACCCCATGAAACCTTACCATTTTATTAATGTATATTTAGTAATGAGGGTCCAAAGTGAAAAAATTTCTAGATAGGAGTGAAGTGTGTTGAATTTATAATCTAATAAACTAAAATCCATAATTACCTCAACATCAATGATAAGATAAAACCTAAAGTTTACCATTAGCTTTAATCATATGTAAACAAGGTGTATATTAAAACACCCGTAAATAATTTTTTCACTAAAACAAATACAAAACCAAACTGTTATATTGACATAAATGTCTCATAAAATATCCTTAATCTTGATAAATCCCCATAACGTAAAACCAAAAATGGGTTTCAATGACCTTGAAATTTTGATCATTAAGAAAATAATAAACCAACATTGGTATCCATAACACTGAAGTTAATATTACATGAAGATGTGTACTCTTCCAAAAGTTAATTCACACTTTATTCCTTATATAAAACCTAATATTATATAAAACCTATTTTATTGGATTACTCTTTTCATTATTGTGCTGTCATGATTTACTCTATGATTTAATTATTCTATAATCAATGTAGATGGATTTATTAACATTAAATTTTCTATAAGATGAAAATTATTATTTTTTTAAGGCCGATTCATACAAAAGAAAACATGAAATTTCCTATCTAAGGATAGGAGGATAAGTGTATCCAAATTATCATGATTCCATTCACCAATTGTAATTTCATAAAATGTTACATTTTAATTAATCTTTAGAGGTTGTTGTGGCTTATCATCTATGATATCCCTTATATTTGTGCATTGATTACCGTAATTCCCACAATCCATTCACTTGATACACTGGAGTGTAGTAGTGTATTCTATTGATCTCTCTCTCCATTAATTTCATTAAGTGATATATTCAAATCACATTTATATTATTTTTCATTTTTTATAACATTCCTACACTTGAAACACCCACTTGTGTTTTTAGACAATCATCTGAGTGCTTCTTTCCCCATATCTAGTTTTTTTTGTGACGGAAATTGCTTTCCACCATGTGATTTATTCATGTCTTAATGATACTAAATCGTCAATTTCTTATCAAAACCATGTGTATAGTCTGAATTTCGTATTACTAATTTCAATTTTTATTTTCATTCAACATTTAATGTCTTCTTTATAGTTATTAATGTATATTATATCCAATTCCCCTAGAATAATTTGCCTTTATCCAATAGATAATTGATCATCTTTTTTTTGACTAATAAATAACAAGAAATGTACCATAAATGTCTTTTAATATTAGCTTCTTAAGTACAAATAGATTCATAATCCTTCTATTTGATCTCAAGAACATTGTTTTCCACCCTAGTTCATAGAAGACAAGGGAATAAGTTACTAAAAATATCCACTTAAACTCCTCACATTCAATAGAGTGAATTACATCCTCTTGACTCGTTTTCTAGATATGGTGACACCATTAATACTCTACATCATTAAAATGATAGATAAAAAAAATTATTATTTCATGCTCCAAATAATAGATAATATAAAAGTTATTTTCATTGGTAAGGATCATTTTCTCAGTGACTAGTGGATTAGAGGAACCACAAAAATGGTGGGTGTCGCCTCATGAAGATCTTAACTAAATATTGTTCAATATTTTTCTCACATAGATGTTCAAATGGATTCATATCTTCATAAATTTTGTATGAGAATAGAAAAAATATTTGTCATTCCATCTCCCATAATGTTTTCTTGATCACGAGGACATTCATTATATTTTCTATCTCACTCAGCAATAACACGGTTCCTTAAGGTTCCACTTACCAACTAAAACCTAAATAATATTGTGATAAATTTTTATCATTATGGAAAACAAAAAACTCATGGAAAAATAATTTAAGGAAGTATAAATATTGACGCCTTATTTTCCATCTATGAATCCATGGGATTTTTATTGGTCATTCATAGTTATTGTCTTTTTAAATCCTTCAAGAAGGTTCGTAATGAGTTTGTGAATTTTCATAGCATATCCTCTAGGAGTGTCAAATAAGATGTATGAAAAGGCATGTTTTAATTCACAAAGTGATGATAGATTCCAACTCAATATTCCCTCATCATTGTTATTACCCATAAGTATATCTATTTTTTAGCCACATCCCCTTCTAGTATTAGGAAATGGATGTTATTTCTTAGAAACCAAATTCTCTATACATTATAAAAAATCTAGGATATTTTATAAAACCATTTTACAACATTACAATTATCTTTGGTGACATCCCTATACATATACCTAGAAATATCCTATTGTATTTCATTAAAGTTTTCTCATCCTATTTTCTAATTATTAACTAAATCTTTCCTCTGATACCAAATATAGGGACCTAAGAATTTCAAGTATATATATTACATCCTTTATATGAATAATAATTACATTGAATAGATAGAAACCTAATAAATATAATAGTTTACTTCCCATGGAAACTTGGAAGCATAAAATGGTCTATAAGTGATCTACATCATTTACACTATATTGTTCATAACTAGAACCCTTCTTAGACATATCATATATAATACCATTTTTTGACATCCCAGGGAAAGGAAAAATAATAACGGGTGATATTGGATGCTCACTAGGGGTAAAAAAGTTAGATAAATTATCATAACATGAACATAATGGTTTGAGAACCTGATTATAAAATTTTAAAACCATACACTACATATAAAATATCAACAAATTGAGTCATGGAATAAAGATTGGAAGTTCATAAGACATAGAACATATGGAAATCAAATAACATAATCCATCAGAGCACAAAATTAGAGTAATAAATATATTTGTGGCATACACATAATCATAGAAAATTTTATTTCAATGCTAACCACCAATACATTTTAACATTTTAGGATTAGGATAACCATTTATGTACTTTCTTTAGGCTTGGTATGACCTCCGACACACCCTATTTAAGATTGGTATAACCTCTGGTGTACTGTTTGATCATATATAACATTAATCATTACTTAATACATTGTAGGGTGATATAGATCCCACTTATTACGTAATGTAAATCGAAAATACGTATTCCAAAATATCATAAAATATTAATAATAAAATAGCCCAAAAAATAAAATGGGTTTAATAAATTTTTCATACTCTCATAAGTTATTGAAATAGACATGTTCATAATCATTTCAACATTTTATCACACCATAACCCATGAAAAATATGTAGGTTTCAATAGAATTATATCATTGTATACCCCATGAAAGAGAAATAGTTATTGTAAATATCATTTAATCAAAAAAATAAACAATTCATATTGTCATTATAAATTGTATCCTTGTGTTTTATCCTCAGAAAGTCATAGGTCATGAATTTTTTCCCTTTACACATTGGTTTTATTTTATCATATTCTAGTGTGTTACCGAGATTTCATTACTTGCATAATTTTTCACTATAGATGATCTTATACTTTAATTATTTTTAAAAATTGTTAGATATAGATAATTGGGTGCATTCGTACATGTAACTTAGGTAAAGGCATCCAATTTAATATATTTCTTCATGGAGATTATCGCCAGCCCCAAGCATACTAAAGGTTGTCTAGGGGTGTTGATGGATCTACCTTCAACAAACTAAGAATTACCTAGTGTATTAGGTTGATAATTATTGGTAACAAATAATTCCATTCCTTGGGATTGTGTTTGTATTTGACCCCTTACATGGATTGGTTGGGACTTAGGGAAACCATTTCAATGTTTCTTGAGCGTGGATTCTAGGTTAGGGAACCTAAAGTGTATATAGTGACTGATGTATGAATACACCAGATCTTTGGACACCTTATTATTAATTTGAAATAATGAAAATTTTATTAGATGTAAAATTTGTAAATGATATATATAGGATTGATTCCATTGAGTTTCCTTCTTAATTCATTTCCACATATATATATGCTCATCCAACTATGGTATGTATTGATCACATTAAAAATGCCTCTAATAAGAAAAATGTCCAAGTTACTAATTCAAGATCATAATTGAGATTTGATGAGTGATGAGGTCTATGTTTCGAGTCCATCCCACGACTTGTTTCCTCTTGGTGGGTAGGTAGCAGCACCCCCACTAGTCAATCATTCATTACTATTGATAATTTAGGATGAGGTTGTACGCTATCTTAGAACACTTTCGGAGTTCCAGTGTTAAAGAAAACTAAGGTTATACAGATAAATAGATCCCTAGGTAGAGGATGATTGACTTGAGTAGGTGGATCATGTATTCAGGCTATTCATGACCATGACAACTTAGATGGTTTCACTAGAAGCTATTATTTTCATTAGAGAAGCTGAGAAATAAGAATTCTTTTTCATAGACCCATTAGAAGGTACCAATCTCAAGGTCCAACATCTAAAAACTATTTAATGAGATGCATTACCATTCATTCTTGAGATCTGTCTATATTCAAGTGCTTCTGGAGCTATATAATTGTGACATGTCAATGGAAGAGTATGTCGAAAGGTTCACTGACTTTATGTGGTAATCTCTTGATATGGTACAAAATGAATTATTTCTGGAACGTAACTTCATGAAGTGTCTCTGTAGATACATTTGTGATAGTGTGGTTTCATTATGCCTACCCACATATTCTAGACTAATAGTGATGCCTCTAGTGACAAAGATATTACCTACCAAGGGGCATTGGGTGGTTAGAGATGGTAGTGGGAATCATGTCTTTGACTCATCTACAATATGTATAAGGAATCATACATTAAGATCTAGGTGGAAGAAACAATATCATTCTTTGATGTAGAGGTGAGGATATATGGTCAAGAGATCATGTAGATGATCCAACAATCTTGGAGAGGGGTGATTTTGTGTTTACGACCTATGTTGTCATTTATCTCATGATTTACTAACCTGTTATGAAGATTATGATAGGGAACAATGGATGCAACTCTATAGTAAAGGTAGTTCCATGATCAGTGTTATCTCAGACATAACTACGGTTTTAGTTAGAAAGGTAGTTCTGGTAGAGGAGTAGGAGTACCTTCGGTGGGAGGATAAGTTGTTGGAGTCATATGTTACAAACTCTGACAACCACCACCACTAGGTGGCCCATGTCAGGATAAGGGATATGGATATTATGGGCGTTGGTAGTGTAAGGCCATGGAAGCATACAATTTGGATGCAGATGATATGATATGATGTATAATTTTTGTTTATTCCATTATTTCCATAGTACTAGTAGATATACATTTAAGTCATTACTTCATATTCTTATTCATTTTGTGAGAGATGTACCATTTAAAGAAAGAATCAATGAATATATTTATGGATATAAAGGGGAAAATTTTTATAAATTAATTGATGAAACATTCCAACATCTGATGAGAGTCAACATAATTCTTCTTCTACCTCAATGGTTACGAGATACCAAAAAAAGAATGGCTCTGGTAAATCAAAAAATAAAAGGGTACTAACCCAAGACACAATCGAAAATGAATGTCCTCTTTTGGAACTGTCTAGGGGTAGCCAACAATGGCACCTCCTCTACTCTTAGGAGGTTTTTAAATACTCATAAACCACACTTTTGTTCCATTGCTGAACCTAAGGTCAATTTTAAAACAACATTTATGAGATTTGGAGCTCTTAATTACAGATTTATGGGTTCCTGCAATAACAGTCCTCATGTTGACTCTATGTGGATTTTTTGTCATAATACTATAAATAATGTTAATATTTTTAGAAACTCTGATCAGAAATTTACTTGTGACTTCTTATGGAATGCTCAGCACATATTTTGTACTATGGTTTATGCCAAAAATAGGTATTAGGATAGGAGAGCCTTATGGATTGAACTCCTTGATATTGCTAATCATATTCAAGACTCTTGGATTGTTTTGGGATATTTTAATTCCATTCTCTCCCCTTATGAAAAAATTGGTCCTTTTCATCTCTACATTTCTACTAGAGAGTATAAATCTACTATTGATGATTGTAATATATTTGAGGTCAACCTTATTGGTGCAAAATAAACCTGGTACAGAAAACATTATAATAGGACTGTTGCTAGTAAACATGATAGAGCCTCTGTCAATATGAAGGCTCTTGATATTTGGGATCAAATATCTAGTGTAACTCTCCCCATAATCAATTCTGATCATCATCCTATCCTTGTTAATCTCCTCATGAATGATCGAAAACCTTTCTTTCCTTTTAAATTTAATAATGCCTGGTCTTCGAATCCTGATTGTGTCACTTTTATTTCTAACACTTGGAACTCCTTGAAGCCTCATAAATATTCTTTTGCTTGTTTACGTAAATTAAAAGTTCTTAATCAACCTCTCAAGGGTTGCTGTAAAAAGTATAACTCTCAAATAGATCTTGACATCTCTTACCTTGAAAATGAACATAGTTTCTTCCAAACTCAGAACACTAATTCTGATTTTATTTTTGATCCTCAGTTGGAAGCTAATATCTCTTCTAACCTCAATTCTTTACATACTTTCAAAGACAATATTCGTAAACGGGTGTTTAGAACTAAATGGCTTACTTATGGAGATTGTAATACTAAATTTTATAATTGTCTGCAAAGAATTCGAAAGGATAGTCGTCCTCTATCTATCCTCATCCATAATGACTAGGTCATTGATTCTGAAGGAGCCATCACGGATCATGTTACCTCTCATTTTTATAATATTTTAAATGGTCCGGATAGAAATGTTGAACTTAAACCTGACATCGTTATTTTGTTAGTTGATGAAGAAGATAATAAGACTCTTTTAAGCATTCCTCTAGATCACGAAATTAAAGACATTGTTTTTGGTTTAATCCCAGACAGTGATCCTAGACCGGATGGTTTCAATAATGGTTTTTTCCAAAACCATTAGGACATCATCCAAAATGATGTTTGTAATCTTGTCAAGATCTTCTTCATTCATGGAACTCTTCCTCATGGAATCAATGCTCAATTTCTAAATTTAATTCCTAAAGTTGAGAATCCATCTGAGATACATCAATTTAGACCTATAGCATTGATTAACACTATTTATAAAATCATCACTAAATTTATTGCAAATATTCTTGCTCCTATCTGCAATAGAATTGTTTCTTGGAACCAATTTGGTTTTATCAAAGGAAGATCCATTTAGGAATGCATTTTCCTTTCTTCTGAATGTACAAACACTTTAAATAAAAAATCTAGAGGTGGTTGTGTGGCCATCAAACTGGATATTAGAAAATATTTTGATACCATTGATTGGAATTTTATATATTAAGTTCTTAGAAGCATTGGTTTTAATGATTCCTTCATTGGTAGAATCAGGACTCTCTTTCATTCAGCTCATATCTCTATCCTGATTAAGGGTACCCCTCATGGTTTCTTTAAATGCTCTAAAGGTGTCAGGCAGGGAGACCCTCTTTCTGCCATCCTCTTTGTCATTGCTGAAGATTATCTTAGCAGGATCATTAATCACCAGGTCGAGCAACATTTGATTAAAACGATTCAGGTGGCCAGGAACTTAAATGCCACCACCCACCTTTTATATGTCGATGATATTATCCTATTCATAAATGGAGACCCGAGAAATCTGCATGCTCTTAAGCAAACTATAACTCATTATGAGGATGACTCTGGTCAAGCTATCTCCTGTAACAAATCTTACATCTATTTTGGAGAAAATTTTCCTGTAAGAAGGAAAATTGGTATTATAAATTACCTGGGTATTAAAGAGGGTAATTTACCTTTCACTTATTTGGGTGTTCCTATTTTCTGGGGTTGACCCAAAGATATCAATTTTTCTAACATCATTTTTCATATCACTAATCAACTTACTAATTGGAAAGGGAAGTCTCTCTCCATGGCTGGAAGAATCTGTTTGGTTAAATCGACCATTGTTTCTAAAATGGTCTATTCCCTTATGGTCTATAAATGGCCAGTTGGTATTTTTTTAAAAAAATCAATACTTATATTAAAAACATCATTTGTTCTGGAAGCATTTTAGAAAAGAATCTTGTCACTATTCCTTGGAATTCTTGTTGTAAACCCATTTCTAATGGTGGAATTGGCATTAAAAATTTAAAGTTGTTTAATGATGCTCTTCAGGCCTGCCTTACTTGGCGTATCATAAATTCTTATTCTAAAGCTACTGAGTTTCTTAAACATAGGTTTTTCTCTAAACTTTTCAAAGGTAATCTGATCTTCATTAACTCTTCCATCTGGCCTTCCATCCGGGACTCCTATGATTAAATCAAGAAAAATTCTAGATAGATAGTCAGTGCTGATTCTTCCATCAATTTTTGGTGTGGAAAATGGTGTGGCAGCCCTTTGATCTCTTTTTTACCCCCAGTAATCTTCCTATTGACACTGATCAGACTAAAAAAGAGGTCTTACAATCTCCTGATTGTGATCTCCCAGATATTACTATGAAAGCTATTGATAATTATATTTTTTCTTTTGTTGGTGATTTCCTTGTTTGGGAACCTTCTTCTAATGATATTCTAGACTCTAAAATCTATTATAAACTTAATTTTTCTGACCATGATTCTAATTTTTCATGGGTGAATCAATTTAACAATCCTTGGATTAAAACATCCAGGATTACCCATATTTGGCACATTGTGCACAATAGATTACCTTTGAAAACTAGTCTTCAAACCTTTGACATCTCTCTTTTTTCAAAGTGTTGTCTGTATAACCAACATAGGGAAGATGCCAATCATCTGTTTCTATCTTGTGCGACGGCCTCTGCTCTTTGGAATTACATCATCGGTCTTTTTAATTGAATAAATCCTCTTAATGATTCAATTTATTTGTTTCTATATAATTGCACTAGACATGATGCTTCCCTGCTGGTCAAAAACATGTTTCTTGTGGCAGTGGCGGAACTCGTGCATGATCTCTAGTATGTTAGAAATGATCTCATTCACAATAATCACTCTCCTAATCTTAATGCAGGGAAATCTCATATTCTTCTTGTGATTCATGAAGCAGCCTCAATTCAAAAGGACTGTTGCATCAACTCTGTTGGGGATTTTATGATCCTTCCTCATATTCATATTCCGGGCATTTTCCAAATGCCTAAACGCTCCTTGGAAGTTTTCTGGAAACCTCCAATGACAGGATGGATCAAAGTAAACGTCGATGGCTCTTCTAAAGGCAACCCTGGCTCTGCCAGTTGTGGTGGTATCTTTAGAGACTCAGCTGGTCAATGTCAGGGTTGTTTCTTTGCTGGATGTGCTCACTCTTCATCTCTGGAGGCAGAAATGCTTGGCGTTATTCATGATGTTGATTTTACTCTTCAAAGTGGCTGGAGAAAGCTTTGTATTGAAAGTGATTCAACCACTATTATACATTCTTTATGGAATGGCAACATCCACCTAGCCTGGTCCCTCACAGCTCGTTGGATGAACTGTCTTAATTTGCTGCATGGGATTGATTTTATCGCTACTCATTCTTATCATGAATCAAATGTCGTTGCTGATGCCCTAGCCAACAAAGGTGTCCATCAAAGCATGACTTGGCTAGATGATATTCCTTCCGAATTATTATAACTTTTTGATAGAGATTGTAAAAAAATCCCCTCCTTTCGCATTTTGTAATATATTTTTGCTTATCAATAAATTATGCTTTGGTCTTTGACCAAAGAATTACCTTTTAAAAACAAGAGTCAAGGACCAATCCTAGAGCTTGTAAATGAAGAATTATTATAAAATGGGAAAACCCTACATGAAATAAACATTACATGTAGTGTATGTCATTCATGACTAGTAACATGAATAATTACACAACATGAAAACTCGTTATCAAAAATTCAATGTGAAAATTTAAATGACAGGAATCCACTATAAATGATGTGTAACATTTTGGAAATCAGTGAGGTCGTCCTACACATTACACACCATGAAACATGTACACGACATGAAACACTCACTATAGGCCTAGAAATGATAGTTTTATGTGATTTTATAAATCCTAAACTCATTTATGACCCATTGATACCCATGGATGACCAATTAATAGACCATTAGGATGTATCAATATCATTTATTCAATGAAAATTACTTGGGATATGGAATGTTTCTTGATTAGTGAGGGAATCTTTAGATGTCGTCTTGCAATAGATTTATCTCCCAACATTACTTTTCATTTCTTTTCTTAGTTTTATGATTTATCCTATATCTTGAATAAAATAAACATCCCCATACATGGAGGGTATTTCTCTAAGTGATAGAGAGAGGGGAGGCTTATCCACCTATGTTGTTTGAGTTTCTATATTTAGTAGAATCATACATTTTCTCTTTCTAATGCCAACTAGTTTCAATTATTTATTAAGTTTTTAATTTTAAAAGCATATTCACTATGTTTAGATTCATTTTATTTCAATTACTTTATTCAATTATCCATATCTCATTCCAATTGCTTCTAATATTATTTATACAAAACATATTACGATTGGGTGGTTAGTTTTCGACGATGGCATGCACATGTGAGGAATTGTGATGGGTACAGTTGTTAAATAGTTAATAACAATTCCAAATTGGTAATTTATATAATTTATAAAAATAACCTACCAAAACACCCAACATATAGGAAATAGGGAAGACCATTTGTGACTTGATTATGCATTCCATTTCCATCACCCTTTGACTAAGGGTGAGAGATGAATCAATCGAGGAATATCTCTCTTACTAGCCAAAAGATGTAGAATTGGTAAAAATTATAAATGATAATAAAATAACACTAGGTTCATCCAAAACTACTCCATTCAACATTTTACTAATTTTTTTAAAATAAAATTATTTAAACTAAAATATATTTCCAATTTCTAAAACCATTCAAAACCCAATTTTTTTTAAAAACAACTAAAAGTTAATTTTTTTTGTATGCACTACTATTATGGATACAACTAAGGTTAACCACTATAATATAATATCTAATAATAAATTGTTCCACACCCCATATAAGGTGCATGTAAAACATCTAGTCGATACTTTAGGCTAATTGATATTTCTAGAGGTTTTCTCTTGGGGAAATTCTTCGATATCACTTGTCGACTAATAGTGAGAGATATCACCTAGTGGAGAGAGTTTCACATGATACCACTTAGTATTCATGATGAAACATTATGCCTTTATATTTAGTATGGAATGGTTGTCGATGGTTCTAGATAGATATATTTTCATCGTGGGTGGGTTAGATAACTTTAGAAAGATGGGATGCGATTCTATTTTATTGGTCAGAGAGATCTCGTGGATTAGTGAGTGAGCCTTGGGTGTAAGAGGTTTCATCCCATCACCCATAATATAGTGCATTTATCCCTTATAATAGTACGTTCTTTAGGAATCTAGCTTCATTTGATACTGGAAAAATTCATGGGTGTCTTCCATGAGTAGGTTCGCAGGCTACCTCTGATGCATATTATGGACATCTACATTGACTTGTACCCTGAGAATATACCGATATCTTCTTCAACATATGGTATGGCCCCTAACAAGATCCAGAAGCTAATGATATGGTTTTAGGCGCTATGAGATAGGGTTTTTATCATACACATTGTTTCACCCTAGGATAATCAGGTTTTGTTCATAACAAAGGAGGATATAATCTTGCATATTTATATTGATTATCATCACTGGTTCTAGGAAACGATAAAGAATAATTACACCTTACTAATGATTGAATACCTCTTTTTTATGTTTCATGATGTGATTTGGTTCCTAAATATCAATCTCAAATCTGGATTCCATGTATTGATTGTTCATGAGACTGAGATTCTAAAACAATCATTCTGATCCCACTACCGACACTATGAATTTTTTATGAAACCTTTAGGTTTGATGAATAACCCCACTATGTTTATAGATTTAATGAAATTGATCTTCCAGTGATACATGGACTAATTTTTTATTGTATTCATTGGTCACATACACTTGTATTATGCATTTGAGGGGGATCATGCAGAGAAGTTGAGTATGGTCCAAAAAATACTTCAAGAGCACCAGATTTATGGTATGATCTCAATGTTCTAGTTTAAGAATTGTGAGGTTCATTATTGGGGCATGCCATTTCTTTGCATGGATCAGTTATGGAATTAGTGGATATTGATAATGTTATTTCCTATGATCAACCCAACATCGTGTAATAGGTGTGGAGTTATCTTGACTGGGAAAGGTACTAAAGGAGGTTCATTGAGGACATTTCGAGGATAGTAACACATTTGGCCATCCTTATATTGAAAGAAAATGTTATTTACCTAGATCGAGTAAGGTCATAGAGAAATTGAGTAGGTGATGTTGAAGCAAGCTAGTTCTCTTATTCTTATACTATCTAAGGAGGGTGTCAAGTGTGTAGTACCTTGTGATTCCTACAGAGCTATAATCAATTGTGTATTGATTTAGAGTTAGGTAATAATCACTGATTGGTAAGGCAGATGATACCCCATGAGAATAAATATGTGAATCATGACCTAGAGTTTGCAGATGTAGTCTTTGATATGGAAATTTGGGGGCACTGTCTTTTGATAGTACACTTTAATATTTATTGACACCATCATATTCTCATTGTATATATTCACACAAAGATATTTGAACCTATGAAAGAGGTTCTGGTTGACGTTCCAGAAGGATTATGTATAGGGAACCAAGAATTTAGACATAGATATTACATATTTTTAGATGAACAATAATTACATTAAAAAAACATGCTTTTAGACCATAATAGTTTAGTGCCTTTGGATTCCTAGAAACATAAAAATCTAGTACACAATTGAGATAAATCATCTCATACTATTCTCTTCATAACATGGACCAATCTAATATATATCATACATAATTAATTTCTTCAGATCCTTGGAAAATGAAACATAAGAAAGGGTGATCTCGGATGCTCATTGTGGGTAAACAATGGAGATACATAAGGAAAACATGAACACAAGTGTATATGATCATGATTATAACTTTCAAACCCACACCTTTAATAAAAAAGATCATAATCTTGAGTCATGATATAAATATTTGACGTTCATGAGACATGAATCATAAAGAATTCAAATAACAGGATCCATGAGTGTATAACATTGTAATAAGACATGGATTTTTGGCATACAAATAAGGAAAAAAAATATTATGTCAAGTATAACCCCAAGACAATCCAAACATTTTTGACATTGTCTAATCACCCATGTACCCACTTAAGATGTGGGATAACCTCGCATTTACCGTTTTCAAGATGGGGATAACTAAAATGGATGGTCGATCGTCACCTATCGGCCGATCAATGATCCAATGCTCTGCTAATGTGTGTAGAAGCACTCGAGGTCAAATCCTCAGAGATAATACCTTTTTAATTGTCAATGTTTTTTAGTTGATTGTATTTTTATTAGGGGGTTTGTTTGCAGAACTTAATTCAAATGATTGATTATTATTATTGATTTAACAAATTGAAAAAGATTGGAGTGAGTTCATCATTATGTAGTTAAGCTTGTGATATCCTTGACATTTTCTTTATATTGATTAAATTAACACCCATGCCAATAACCTTTCATGTGACCTTTGTTCTCATATGACATTAATCATTACCAAATCCATTAGAGGGGGATATTGGTCCCACCTGTCACATAATGAAAATCATAACTATGTGTTTCGTAAGACCATAAAGAATTCATCATATCATAACCCATGAAATGAATTTTGTTTTATAAAATCTTCATCATATCATAACTCATATAAATGAGATCGGTTTCACAATAATTTCATCATTTTATCATAGCATAACCCATTGAAAAGGACCAGGCTTCATAAGAATTATATCATGGTATAACACATATAAGAGAAATACATTTTATAAACATCATTTCATTATAAACATATACCATTTAGATAAATAATACGAATGGTATCCTTATATTATAACCCTAATCAGTAAAAAGTAAAATCGATTAATGACATCTTATATGGAAAGGGATTTTGAATGATCATTTAAAACCATTCTTTTTGAAAATATATTTTGTACATTGAAAGAAAAAATTTGTAATGCATATTTTATTTTGAAAATTCATCTATTTTATAATAATTGGGAATAATTATAAATGAATCATGAAATAAAGTAATGTTCATGAAGATGGGATGTTTCATTCATTCTATACCCATTATAACAATTATTCCTTTCATATTTTTAATAAAAGATAAATGGTAATTGTTTAGAAAACATCCTAAAGTTTCATATCAAATTTTTTTTGAAAAATAAATACATGGCTACAAATGAATTTAAAAAATCAAGGGATAAAAATAAAATATTTTTTAAAACATTTTTATTAATATTTTTTTTGGAAGAAAATGGATTCCCGAGCAAAGATAAAAATATAGTAAGATTTTATTAAAAACATTTTGTTAATTATTATAAGTAAAAAAGTGTTGAATATAGTAGTATTACTAGAAAAAATAATGAATAAACATAGGATAAAAAAATTATTTACGTTTTTAAGATATTAATCATAATATTTTATCATTGGAATCATAATCCTAAATAATCCTCATTAATGATGAGATTGTAACATAAAATCACTACAACTTTGGTAGCTTTGAATCATAATATCAATGATGGAATAAAATTAAATGAAACATAAAATATCATGAGGATAAATAAATTCAAGATATTACATGTCAAAGGGGTTTTATATACCCCTCATAAAATAAGATAGGCGTGTAACATATGACTCAAATAAGGCAATTTGACACAAAAATGAATTACTACTTTGGTAATCTTTTGAATCGTAATCCCAAATAAAGAATAATATAAAATTAAACATTAAATATATTTAAAAAATGATATTCATTATATAACACTTAAAATGTGATGTATATAAACCACATAAAAGAATCAAGAGGTTAATTTTCATTTATGTGTCGTAAATAAATGGTAGACTAGAAATCCAATACCTTAAGTCATCAAATCCTTCATACATGTAAAAACATAATGTTTAATAAATATAATTTTATTATACATATATTATAAAATCATAATTATATAAATATATAAAATACCGTAAAAAAAATTTCTTATTCATTTTTATTACCCCTTTATAAACAATTCCAAGTTAAACCAACGTTTCAGGCAATAACTTCTATGTTTTTCATGTTAGTTTTTATTTTTTTTTTATTTTTTTGCTCTTAATTTTATCATTTTCTAATTATATCTAGAATTTTAACCATGATAAAAATATCATATATATTTATTTTTAGTAATCCATAAAATTTTCGGATATAATATGAAATACACAATTCATGGAGATGGAAGGTTATAGATACACATTAGAGTTGTATCTATTTTTATTTAGATAAAAAAAATAAGGTAAAATAATATATTATTATTATAGAATAATTTTTTATGTCATATATATGACATATTTCCCTTATAATCATCCTTATTACCTTCCATGTAAATAGTGTATGAGTCACATAACTTATTGAGCTAGTAGTCTGCCAAACACATGATTGTCATTGTCATATTCCTAAAAAATGGAAAGAATGAATATATGTGGGATATAATAATTGAAGAAGAATTATAATATCCTAAATATAATATATAAATAACAAATACATCATTATAAACATAAATGAGAGGATTTAATATAAAAATTAATTACATGGCTTCGCGAGGCAGTAGTTCTCCATACAAATGAACGATGATATCTTCACCCATTTGATGGAAGTAGAGATGGTTATAGGTAATTACATTAACATAAAAACAACTAAATATATAAAAGATAATAAAATTATTATATCGGCATGTTATAATAATAATTGAATTAGTTATAATACGAAATAAAATCAAAATGCTCATTGATGAACATTATCTCTTCTTTAGGTATCCCCCTTAGGATTTCAGAAAAACACTTCCTAGGTTGTATTGAAGTTAAAATAAGGATTATATGTTGATATGAGAGAATATGGAAAGTTATTTGGGTAACTCATGGTAGAAAAAAGGGTTTGATGGTGTGAATATGTGAAGGGTGGAGGTGGCCTTTTATTAGTGGGGGAAAAGAACCCACATTGAAACCAATTGGAAATTTACCAAAAGTCTAAAAAATAATGAAGCCATTACCAAGAAAAAGGATTCCAAATGAACCTATATTTTATCATGGGATGGATAAGGTTGAAATATGTCCATAAAAAATGATTATACATGGTTTTTTTCATTTCCAACCCTTATCATTTCAGTTTTACCCCTTACAAACCTATTTTCACCTTAACTGTAATAAATAATTTTTAGTGCTTTCACTATTCATTATGGTCAATAATTAAGTTGAACGTGTTAGGTAATATTAATTATGATGATTTAAAATATGGAAAAAATTCCAAATAACATTCTTTGAATTTGAAAATTTTAATTTAAAATTATCCACATAGATGTGACGAGAAAGTGGGGGTTTAAGGATAAAATGTTCAAAAGTATGAAATGTTTTTTTTTATTAAAATAGAATATAAAATTCCTTAAAATGAAAAACTAGTGCTAATGGAGATATAATTGAATTAATTTGAATTTTATAATTAATTTAAGATATAATTTAACTTCATAAATAAGTTTAAAAAATCGAATTTTCAATTACAACTCTATATATTTCACTATTAATCAAAATATGAAACATTATAAAAAATACCAAAATTCTACCATAACATAATATTGAAATTATATTTTTAAAAATGATGAATATTTTTTAAAATTATTATTAAAAAATTTCAAAAAATTAAATTTATTATTTTTCACTAAAATAAATATTTTTTAAAAAAATTAAATTTATTGAAACATTTGAAGACTTACCCAAAATTATTTACTTTTTATCAATATGATTAATTTATATAAAAAATTTAATTAATATTTAAAAATGATTTGTTACATGTCATATCAATATGTTTAATGGCTAGGTTATAATGGCTTCATGTAAATATCTATATTAACAATATATCATGGTTTTCATATAACATGGTGTAATGAATAATGCTTTCAAACCCAATGTTGTGTCTTGAAAATATTAACATGTTGTTTCAGGTAATGAAATATATCAATTAAACAAAAAATTTATAAAACAATAATTCATAAAAACTCAGGGTGTAATATTTTACCCCCCAAAAAAACATTTGTTCCACCAAAATTCATTACTTTGATTCAAACAAATGAGGAAACATATGATGCATAATATCCTCAGGTTCCCAGATAGCTTCTGAAAAATGGTGGTTTCACCAAAAAAAATTCTAGGTGAGTGGTCTTGTTTCATTGATATTTCTCTATATGATCTAGAATCTCCACCATTTGTACATCATAAAAATGATCTTTCTCTTTCAATATAAACTCTGAGTTCAGTACAAGTCAAGGGTTTGGTATCGAATTAAGTAGGAGAGGATACATGGAATAAACCATGGACTTGATAGTGTATTTTTGGAAGAACCAATTGATAGGATACCATAGTTATATGATCAATAATTTAAAAGGGACCAATATAAATAATTCTCAGTTACCCTTTCTTTCTAAATCTCTTAACCGTCTTCCATAAAAAAGTCATGGAAATTTTTTTTCACCATCATCAAATTATAGATCACATCAGTGATTGTTAGGAATTTTTTTTCCTAATATGAGATTCCTTGATTTGTTTCTAAATGCATCTAATCTTCAATTCAATTTCTTCAGTTATCTTAGGTCCAAATAGCTTTCTTCCTCATACATCATTCTAGTAAGTTGGAGTTCTACATGTCATTCCACAAATGGATTCCTAAGGATCCATCTGAATAATCAAGTGAAAGATATTATTTCAATAAACCTCAACTAGAGGATAGTGTTGATCCCAACCACCTTTGTAATCCATAGAACATGATCATAGTATATCCTCTAGAGTTTTAAATATTCTCTCAGACCTAACATCTATTTTTGGTTGATACATAGTGCTGAAACCAAATTTTTATTAAGAGATTGAGCAATAATATTTCAAAAAATCAAAGAAACCATTGTATCAGGATCAAATACAATTTAATTTGGAACGCCATGAAACCTTACCATTTTATTAATGTATATTTAGTAATGAGGGTCTAAAGAGAAAATGTTTCTAGATAGGACTGAAGTGTGTTGAATTTATAATCTAATAAATTAAATCCATAATTACCTCAACATCAATGATAAGATAAAACCTAAGGGTTACCATTAGATTTAATCATATGTAAACAAGGTGTATATTAAAACACCTGTAAATAATTTTTTCACTAAAACAAATACAAAACCAAACTGTTATATTGACAAAAATGTCTCATAAAATATCCTTAATCTCGATAAATCCCCATAATGTAAAACCAAAAATTGGTTTCAATGACCTTGAAATTTTGATCAGTAAGAAAATAATAAACTGACAGTGGTATCCATAACTCTGAAGTTAATATTACATGGAGATGTGTACTCTTCCAAAAGTTAATTCACACTTTATTTCTTATATAAACCCTTATATTATATAAAACCTATTTTATTGGATTAATCTGTTCATTATTGTGCGGACAAGATTTCCTCTATGATTTAATTATTCTTTAATCAATGTAGATGGATTTCTTAATGTTAAATTTTACTATAAGATGAAAATTATGATTTTTTAAGGCCGATTCATACAAAAGAAAACATGAAATTTCCTATCTAAGGATAGGAGGATAAGTGTATCCAAATTATCATGATTCCCTTCACCGATTGTAATTTCATAAAATTTTACATTTTAATTAATCTTTAGAGGTTTTTGTGGCTTATCATCTATGATATCCCTTAGATTGGTGCATTGATTGACATAATTCCCACAATCCATTCACTTGATACACTGGAGTTTAGTAGTGTATTCTATTGATCTCTCTCTCTATTAACTTCATTAAGTGATATATTCAAATCACTTTTATATTCTTTTTCATTTTTTATAATATTCCCACACTTGAAACACCCACTTGTTTTTTAGACAATCACCTGAGTGCTTCTTTCTCCATATCTAGTTTTTTTGTGACGGAAATTTCTTTCCACCATGTGATTTATTCATGTTTTAATGATACTAAATCGTCAATTTCTTTTCAAAACCATGTGTATAGTCTGAATTTCGTATTACTAATTTCAATTTTTATTTTCATCCAATATTTAATGTCTTCTTTATAGTTATTAATGTATCTTATATCCAATTCCCCTAGAATAATTTGCCTTTATCCAATAGATAATTGATCAACTTTTTTTGACTAATAAATAACAAGAAATGTACCATAAATTTCTTTTAATATTAGCTTCTTAAGTACACATAGATTCATAATCCTTCAATTTGAGCTCAAGAACTTCGTTTTCCACCCTAGTTCATAGAAGACAAGGGAATAAGTTACTAAAAATATCCACTTAAACTCCTCACATTCAATAGAGTCAATTATATCCTCTTGACTTGTTTTCTAAATAATGTGACACCATTAATACTCTACATCATTAAAATGATAGATAATAAAAATGAATATTTCATGCTCCAAATACTAGATAATATAAAAGATATTTTCATTGGTAAGGATCATTTTCTCAGTGACTAGTGGATTAGAGGTACCATAGAAATGGTGGGTGTCGCCTCAGGAAGATCTTAACTAAATATTGTTCCCTATTTTTCTCACATAGATGTTCAAAAGGATTCATATCCTCATATATTGTGTATGAGCATAGAAAAAATATTTTTCATTCCATCTCCCATAATGTTTGCTTGATCACGAGGACATTCATTATATTTTCTATCTCACTCAGCAATAACATGGTTCCTTAAGGTTCCACTTACCAACTAAAACCCAAATAATATTGTGATAAATTCTTATCATTATGGAAAACAAAAAACTCATGGAAAAATAATTTAAGGAAGTCTAAATATTGACACCTTATTTTCCATCTTTGAATCCATGGGATTTTTATTGGTCATTCATAGTTATTATCTTTTTAAATCCTTCAAGAAGGTTCATAATGAGTTTGTGATTTTTCATAGTATATCCTCTAGGAGTGTCAAATAAGGTGTACGAAAAGGCATGTTTTAATGCACAATGTGATAATAGAGTCCAACTCAATATTTCCTCATCATTGTTATTATCCATAAGTATATCTATTTTTGAGCCACATCCCCTTCTAGTATCAGGAAAGCGATGTTATTTCATAGAAACCACATTCTCTATACATTATAAAAAATCTAGGATATTTTCTAAAACCATTTAACAACATTACAATTATCCTTAGTGACATCCCTATACATATACCTAGAAATATCCTATTGTATTTCATTAATGTTTTCTCATCCTATTTTCTAATTATTAACTAAATATTTCCCCTGATACCAAATATAGGGACATGAGAATTTAAAGTATATATATTTCATCCATTATATGAATAATAATTACATTACACAGATAGAAACCTAATAAATATAATAGTTTACCTCCCAGGGAAACTTGGAAACATAAAAAATGGTCTATAAGTGATCTACATCATTTACACTATATTGTTCATAACTCGAACCCTTCTTAGACATATCATATATAATACCATTTTTTGGCATCCCAGGGAAATGAAAAATAATAAAGGGTGATATTGGATGCTCACTAGGGGTAAAAAAGATAGATAAATAATCATAACATGAACATAATGGTTTGAGAACATGATTATAAAATTTTAAAACCATACATTGCATATAAAATATCAACAAATTGAGTCATGGAATAAAGATTGGAAGTTCATAAGACATCGAACATATGGAAATCAAATAACATAATCCATCAGAGCACAAAATTAGAGTAATAAATATATTTGTGTCATACACATAATCATAGAAAATCTTATTTCAATGCTAACCACCAATACGTTTTAACATTATAGGATTAGGATAACCATTTATGTACTTTCTTTGGGCTTGGTATGACCTCCGACGCACCCTATTTAAGATTGGGATAACCTATGGTGTACTGTTTGATCATATATAACATTAATCATTACTTAATGCATTGTAGGGTGATATAGATCCCACTTATTACGTAATGTACATTGAAAATACGTATTCCAAAATATCATAAAAGATTAACCATAAAATAACCCAAAAAATTAAATGGGTTTAATAAATTTTGCATACTATCATAAGTTATTGAAATAGACATGTTCATAATGATTTCATCATTTTATCATACCATAACCCATGAAAAATATGTAGGTTTCAATAGAATTATATCATTGTATACCCCATGAAAGAGAAATAGTTATTGTAAATATAATTTAATCAAAAAAATAAACAATTCATATTGTCAATATAAATTATATCCTTGTGTTTTATCCTCAAAAAGTCATAGGTCACATCAACATATTAAATATTTAATGGAAAATGTTTTTTAATGATGATTAGAAAATTTCTTGGGGAAAATATCCATTAATATATTAAAAAAATATTTTTAAAACATAAAACATTTTGAAAAAAAAAATCATTGAAACTAACCTTGAAAACCTATGAAGTATGATTTTATGAAAATAATGGTCATTGTGATGTGAAGTTTATTTAATTCCGTACATGTTAAAACAGTCATTATTTTCACATTTTCAGTAAAATCACAATAGTAATATGATGGAAAACAAAATAAAGATTAATTTAAAAACCATTTGTAAAAACTAAAACATGGATAATTTTTTTTTAAAAAAATAATTATAGAATAATAACACAATTCTAAATATCTTTTTAGAAACCAAGGTTTTGGAAGATAAATTATTCTAGATCTAAGTGAGAAATAAGTTAATATTATCTTGAAAATATTTTCTCACTTATTTTAAGTACCAAAATGTGTAAAATAGTAAATTTTCAAGAAAATACCTCGATTAACTGGAGGAGAATAAAATTCTTGAGTTTTTGAGATATGGATCATAATATTTTATCGTGAGAAACATGTCATAAAAAATACTGATAAATGACGAGATTGTAACATAAAATAATTACCAATTTGGTAACATTGAATAATAAGTCCCATTAAAGAATAAAAATAAATTAATATTAAAATATAAAGAGGATATATAAACTCATGATATTAAATGTCAAATGGGATTTATATACACCTTTTAAAAGATGATAGGGTCATAACATAACTTTTGTCTCAAGGAAGGATAATAAAGATTGAAATCCATTATTTCTTTAGTAATATTATGAGTCACAATCCCAAATAAATCATATCAAAAATTAAAATATTATTTATGAAAAAAATAGTGGTTTCATGATATAAAATTTAAAAGTTTTAGTATATAAACCTCATAAAATAAATGAGTGGTGAATTTCTGTATGTGATCTAGAAATAAATGAGTGACTAGAAATCAATTACCTTAAGTCTTAACTACAATAGTACATGCTCAAAACTCATTTATAATAAATAAATTTATTATAAATATATTAAAAAAACTTTGATATATATATATATATGTATGTATATATTATACCATATATTTTTTACTTATGACCTTTTAATACATATTTATTAAAATTTCCATGATAAAGACTTGTTCGAGGAAATAAATTCTCTGTTTTTTCATTTAATTATTGATTTTTTATTTTTAGTACTATTAATTTGTTCATGGTCTCATAATATCTAGAATTATAATGATGATATATGTATAATAAATATTTTTTATATATTTATTTATAGTAATAGAAAAAATAGGGATAAAAAATGAAATAAATCATTCATGGAGACGGTTGGTATAACATAATCATGAACACAGTTTCAATTTTATTTTAGGATTGAAAGAATTAATGGTAAATGATATATTATCACTATAGATTCATTTTTATTCCATATATATCACATATTTTTATAAAACACATCCTTATTACCTTCCATATAAAGAGTGAATGAATAACTTCACTTCATGAGGCGGCAATCCGTTGTACACATGAGTGACATTAGCATATTCCCTCAAGATGGAAATAATGAAGGTATGCATAATATAATAATTTTATAAGTATAATAATATCATTGATATCATATATAAAAAATAAAACATCATTATATACAATATTTAATGGTTTTAATTTAAAAAATTATTGACATCAGTTCGTGAGGTAGTACTCCACCATACACACAGACCTAGATTTCATAACCCATTCAAAGGATGGGATTATGGTTGCAGGTCAATACCATAACATAAAAATATCTCATTATATGAAATATAATAAGCTCATTATATCATAATTTTATAATAATAATTTTAATATGTGTAGGAAGAAAAAAAACACTTGTTCATGAACGTTACCTATTTTATAGGAATCCTCCTTAGGTTTTCACCAAAAGCCTTCCAAGGATGTATTTCATTCCAATATAACGAATCGAGGATGAGATGAGCGAATTTGGGAGGTATATTGGACAGTATTTGTCTTAAAAAATGGTTTTACGTTATGAATAATTTATATGTGGTGGTGGCCTTTTATAAGTGGTTAAAAGGAACCAACTTGGAAATTGTTTGGAAATTACAGAAAAGACTCCAAAATAATAGTCATTCCCAAGAAAAAATTATCCAAATGACCATAGATTCAAAATATAGATGGGTAATATTTAATTATATATATAAATTAGGATTTATATATGTTTTGGGTCATTTTAAAACTTTATTGTTTTAGTTTAACTACCCCGATAAACACATTTTCACCTAAATCACAGTAAATAATTTTTATTATTTTATGATACTTTTTGGTAAAAAATTAAGTTGAATTTTTGATGATATTATTTATTCTGATTCGAAATATGGAATACTTTTTTCTAAACTCCATTTACTTAATTTGAAAATTTAACATTAAATTAATCCCACAAATGCAATGGGAAAGCAGGTTTTTAAATAAAAAATATTTAAAAGATTGAAATGTTTATATATAAAAATTCAATATTAAATTTATTAAAATAGACTAAATATGTTTAATAGTTGTATTTATTATACTTTAAAACTAATTTCAATTATAATTTTGCACTATTAATAAATTAAATTAATATGAAACTTCAATTAATATTCAATATTTCTCGATATTCATAAAAAATAATTAATTTTCTAAAAAATCCCAAAAATTATTTATAAGATAAATTTGAAATATAGATTTAAAAATTGAATTTTATTTTATAAAACAAATTTTTTCGAAATTACAAATAATTAATTTTATTATTGTGGACAAAACTAAATATTTTTTTTTGATAAAATAATATTTTAGAAAATTATAAGTGATTTACAAAAAATATATATATTTTATCAATATATTTTCTTTACATAAAACCATTAAAATTAGTTTTTATAAAGTATTTATTACTATTCATATTCCTTTGTTTAATGAAAAGGTTATAACAGTCGCATTAAAATAACTATATTAGTATTATATTATGGACTTGTTAAAACTCAATTTCATGTATAACACCAGCTAATCTAGTGTTGTCTAAAGCGCATGATTAACATGAATTTTCATGTAACGTAATCTATCAAAGAAATTTATTTCTTATTTTTTAAAGAATTCATAAAATCATTGGGTGTTCTAACCTAACTTTGAGATACTCTATACTCCTTGAAAGTGAAATGGTGTAGCTGATTCCATTAGAATGAAGTCTCATTCTCATTTAGTGGAGGTGGAATATGGATAGTTTAATTTATTGCATCTGACCCTAGTAGAGGATATAGGTTCCACTTATCTCTAGTCGACGGTGTTGGCTCCTCCACTTCTCTAACATGTGTGGAAGGCTCAGTTTTAGACATTGAAATTGTGGTTCTCTATGAAAAAATATATTCATAAGATTTATTATATAGATTTCATGAAGGATGGGAACACATATTCCTTTACATTGTATGGACAATAGTTCTAGTCATGATTTATTAGGAGGTGATGGTGGAGTTTCATGATTCTTATTTGGATGCATATTCTAGTTTATGTAATATGTATAGAAACCATCAAAAATAGTTTTGGTGGGATCGTATTAAGTAAAGTGTCACTGAGTTTGTCTCTCTGTATCCCACATGATAGTTGGTTAAGGCTTTGTACTAGGTTCTAGAAAGTTTGGCACATCTTCTTGAGATCCCAACATAGAAATGGGATGGCATGTCTCTACACTTTGTGATAGATCTTCCATAGACAACAAGAGAAAAAAATTCCATCTATGGGTTAATTGACTGACTTTAGAGGGAAACAAACTTCCTTTACATCAGGAAGCAGAGTTTGGTTGAGTTTTTGGGATAGTTGAACAAGTGGGATATTTTCTATCTCCATTGGGTACCCCCAATGATTACCTATAAAAGAGATGAATGGTTTACATCTCGGTTATGGAGAGGCATGGGGGAGGAATTGGGGCTGAATTATGGATGAGTACATAATTCCACCCCCAGAAGGATAGACAGGACAAGTGTTCTATCCATATATTATAGGATATTACAAGATCATGTGTTTTAGACGTTAAGTGGAGTTGGGAGGATCAATTTCCTCTAGTAGAGTCTTTTTATAACAACACTTATCACTGAATGATTGGAATAGAACATTTTGAAGACAGGTATAAGAGATCATATGGTTCTTCATTATATTATACCGATATTGTAGATACATCACTTTTTGGGCCTGAAATGGTGTAGGCGATGATATAAAATGTTCATGTGATCCATGAGCATATGACGATAGCCTAATGCTAAAATAAATCTTAAATATATTGATGCCACATTCTTTTGTAGATCAAGAAGGGATACCATAATTTCTTTATTTTACCCTCTGATAAGAAATGTTGAGGTTTGGAAAGGGGGGAATGATATCCCCACAGATTATCAAATCTTTTGAGATCTTATGGAAGATTGGGGAGTTTTATTACTGCCTAAAATTACCACAAAATTTGGATTGGGTGCATGATGTCTTCCATGTGTCACAACTATGGGGATGCATGCATGATCTTATACATGACACTAACTGGGGAAATGTGGACATTGAGGATATATCCACTTAAATGGTGTATAATGTTGTGATGAAGGATTGGTAGGAGAATATCTGGGGAGGATGGACCATAACCTTGGTTCATGTTTCGTTCCTACATGGTAGTATTCTGAAGATCTCTTAAGATCAGTAGAGTGATATGAAGGTTCATTATCCAAACCATTTTATTTAAATTGTTTGTTTTGGGAAAGAATATCATTGAAGGGGATATTAATTTAGTGATAATTTTTTCTCTTTATAAGAAATTGAAATATATTAAGGATTTTTTTGGAGACATATGTTAAGATGGTGAAAAATTCTTAGGCTTGGTGTGCCTTGAATTTATATTTTAAAAAAATATTGATTTATTAATATCATACTTATGTAGTTTTATGAAAAAAGAGGAATAATTTCTAAATAGATCCTAAATTTCTAAATCCAAGACCACATTTGAATTTAAAATGTTTGGACTACACTAAGCATGACCTAAAGATGGTCAGTACTGGACATTCTATTAAGGCGATCATTGGTGGTGTGCTTAAATGGAATATATAAACTAAATATTTTGTTATATTATTAAATTCCCAATAGACCTAATTTTATACTTTTAAACGTTTTTGTATAATTTCACTATGGTTACCCACCTAACCTTGGGATATCTTAGAGGATAAGATTCATCATTCATCATTGGCATATCACATCAGAGGATGACGAGAGACTAGATCGAGGTGGATCGATAGGAAGAAAATGAAGTGGGATCCCCAAAATTATAGAAAATAAATTCTTCACTAATAATCAATCCAAATAGAGTTAGGGGTAGTAAATTATAGAATTATCACTTTTTATTAAAATATTGAGCATATAATTTTTTTCATTATTTTGATATGTGCTTTATAACCTTTCACAGGAGCCCATTGTTGAATAAAATTGTTTTTTCAATCTATACATTAATTCTTTGATCTCATCCTAATTTCCCCTCATTTAAATTGTAGGATAATAAATCATGGACAATGATATTTAACACCCATTTTTATTAGGATTTTCCCCCATCGTTCTCTTTTTTCTTCTCTATTAACATATGAGGTCATGGTTTGACATCATCATGGTGGGTTCGAGCATTATCAAATCCCCAAATTCAAGGAGGATATGAGAATATTGTTTTAGGTAGTGTTTTTAGGATATATAAAGATTCATTGTGGTATATTGGTGATAATTTCCATAATTCTAGGATTTAGGTTGATGATAGACAATGAGTAGAGTGCATCATGTGCGAAGAACCCCATGGGTGATTTGAACCCATATTTTACCTACCTATGACCATAGAATGATGGCCAAATGTTACCCCCAATGATTACAAGTGGTCAAAGAGTTTGACTTGTCGAAAAGAGAATTTATTTGGGGAACACATGAATATTCAATATTTTCTGTGTATAAATCTACGATATAGCTAGTAGTTTATGAAAACACGACATGTATACCCACCCAGTTGTGGAAGCTAGGGTTTTTGGGAAAGTATGGATCACACACACTATGGGTTGGCCCATAAACCATGTGAACCTCCCTAGGAAACCTAACTATGTGCAAGATTGTACATGTCCAGAACCCTGTGTGGGAGGACAGACCATGTATTGTTGAAGTAAATAGGCACGATCTGATACCTGAGCGTGGACTTGAACATATATTGATATCGTGGGACAAAGACACACCATATGTGTTCCATAAATGTTGTGTAATATAACATGGATTACAAGACATGTATAGAGGAGATCATTTTAAGGAAACGAGTTAGGATTACATGCCATGTAGACCCCATTTCATGTTATGTATTCCCTCTTTGAATTATTCTTCTCATATCTCTTTTTTTTAATATATATTAGACCATGAGGAGCCAATCTAGAGAATTTTTTCACATAGGATGAAATGGTGGCCTTCATAATGGATTATTAGAAATGATGTGATATTTTATGAGCCTGACACTAATTGAGGTAACACTAGATGATGGAAATGACCAGGAACGATCAATAAAGGGATATTGTATTCAGTACTCCCAAGTATCCATAGGGAACAAGATCCCTAAACTATCAGATATATGTTGGGGTCATTACTCCCATGTCACAACAGGGAGTGGGTTCCCCATATTATTTCTACATATAGATATGGTACCCCCCCTACATGGGTGTGAAACCATTCTCTATGGAGTGGTACTTCCCCATCTTCAAGATATGGTGGGGTGCGGGTCCTCCATAAGATTTGTGTATCCCACAATTGTGGAGTTCGATTGAGAGGAAAGGGCACCTCCACCCAATTTCTGTGAGGTTATGTTAGATGTTGGCCATCAGTGATAGAATTCTAAAGTTGTAGGCTTAGTAATCAAATTTGGATGTGTAGCGAGATTGAGATCCCCTTTCTCTCTCATCTTCATTTCTTTATGAGAATATATATATTTGTGTGTGTGTGCGTCTATCGGGTTTCCATTCCATCCATCTTTTGGTTGAGAATACTATCTTTGTATCTCATTATCGATCCCTTTTCATTTTGGAGGCATCATACTGGGTATGTATATACTCACCCCGATATGGGATTTTCCCACAAGGGTCGTGTCTTCTTCAAAACACATATAGATCGATGATGACTATAGTAGATCATAGTGATAAATATGTACATTTACTACATATGGTGGTTATTCTTATATATTAAGAGTCGTGATCTCTCATGTTTCTTCATATCCAAATGGTGGTTGGTTGGGATTTCATTTTTTTAATTTATTTTCACCCTTTACACTTTGGATTATTTTTTTCATAATCTAATGCATTCCTTAGAGTTTATTACTATCATGGTTTTACTCGAGATGTTCCTTTTTTTTTATTATTCCTATGCATTATTTCATAGAGGTGGTTGGGTGTGTGGATTATGTACCTTAGGAAAATACCTCCCATTTCATTTATGAATTTAAGTACTTATTACAAGCCCATGGCCTATTAGTGGTGGGATTAGGGTTGGGATGGTTCGGCCTTCCACCAGACAAGTGGTCCTCGGTGGGTAAGGTCATTACATATAAAATTGAAAAAAAATCATAAACACCTCAATACATTTCAATTTAAATTTGGACAAAAATATAAGCATGAATATTTCGAAGGTATTTTAGGTATTACATAGTATAATTTACATTATCCTATAAAAAAGTTACCAAAAGGACATATAAATATTGTTTTTATCTTATTCATCTAGAGCTATATGAATCTATTAATGTTCATAAAAACCATCCAAGAAGCATTAATGGTGTTGAAAATCTAACCTTTCATTGATTTGATGATGAAAAGTCATGGTAACGTGGTCCTTCCTAATCACTATGTTTAACCTCATATATTTAATGCATAACCTCCACATATTGGGTAATCTCAGAGGCACTTATTCTCCAAATCCATTCTTTAAAACAACAAACCCTCCCTTTTTAGGAACTAATTGCACTAGGCTTACCCATACACAAATTGAAATCGTATAAATTATACTTTCAGGAAATAAGGTAGTCACTTCATTTTATCTACTTCATGAAGGGTAGGATTCAATATCCTCTAGATTTGTCTAAAATGTTTAAAAATTTACTCTAATATTATCATGTAAAAACACCTCGAACGAATAATCCATGGTATGTAGTATAAAAAATCCAATGAAGTTATCATTCTCCTTATTAAATGCAATGATTTGGTTTTCTTATTCGGTGGAAAAACCACTTAAAATTATAATTGGGGATTGTATTTACCTTTGAATATTATTTAACAAAATTCTCCAACAAATATTAATATTCAAGTGTGAGAGGGTTGTGTTCCTCAATAAAAATCGGTTTTAAGGTTCCAATAACTTTAGTTTAAGCTACTAAATCATTCCATGGAATAGCAATTTCAGGCAACTCTAATGCAGTAATAAGATTGATCTAGAGGAGTGAATATGTCTCATGGTCAAAAAACATATTTGGGTTTAGAAATATTAAGTGATTACTCATAAATATTAGGAAAATTATTAAAGATAAAAATTGTTAAATTAAATGAAATATGATCAGAGAAAAATATACCATCCAAAAATGTTTTATACACAACATATTATAATTTAGTTTCTTCAATTTTGGGCTCATTTCCCGATAAAATTTCAGATTCTTCACTAGATAATGGTGTTTCAAAGAATTATAAAGATTAATTATTTAATACACTATTATTTCCAGAAAACAAATTCACCCTTATCCTATTTAAAAACACTGTAACAACATTTATTTTTTCCTTAAAAAATCAATTTTAGATTCATCATAGCATGTTTCAAAAACTTTTGCTACAAAAACTACTTCAGAATACGATGGTTTATTTTGAAAAAATTCTAGTAGTTATGGTTTTGTAAATTATTTAAAAACATATCTCTAGAAAACATATCTAAGATATTTACTTGTTGGTTATAATGGTTTTCTATAATGTGTTTCACCAATACCAAAATGTGAAAATTAACCATATTAAATCCAAAATCCAAATATAGTTTCCCTTTATGCACATTAATTATTTACATATAATTTTTAAAAAAAATTCATCATAATATTATTCGATCTGGTGAACTACGTATACCATCTTTAATATCAAACATATTAAAATCTATTGGTAAAACTAAAACCTTTAACCTTTCTAGAACATTTTTTGTGACTCCATCTGGCTATGTTAAACATTGATTTTCCAGTTTGATGATAATATTATATTCTTTAAAACCTCTAATAATTATATATTAATATAACAAATTAGGAATTACATTTATGGAAGATCCTAAATCAGACATAGCTTCTAGAAATTCATGTTCTTTAATGACACAAGGGATAATAAATATACATATATCTTCGTATTTAAAAGGTTGAGGGCATTGAGTTATAAAGGACATATTCCTCTCTAACTAGACTTTCTCACCTTCCTTTAACTTCCTTTTGTGAGTAAAAATTTCCTTACGAAATTCAACATATTTAGGGATCTATTTCACAAAAACTAATAATTTCTTTAACCTATACGTTCCTCAATATTTCACAACATTCATTCTCTATAACAGTTTCAAAAACAATTTGATAGGAGGTTGGCCCAATGGATTATGCAGTAGAGACCATCACATATTAAAGTCATAATAATCTTTATTATTCCATTTATAGGTGTCCCTAAAATATTTATGATCTCTATAAGTTATTTCAACTTCCCTTTTATTATTCTTTTATTATTATATAGGGTTTTGGACAATAGGTTTATAAATCTGTGTGGCTTTAAATTTTATGAATATGGATTCCCATTTCATTCAAAAGTGAGACTATCATTATTAGGTTCATGTTCATTTATTTTCACTTATGCGTTTAGAATTTCAGTTCCAATTTATTAATTTATATCACAAACATTCTCTCTTTCACTAGGGTTTAATTTATCTAATGATGGAAAGAAACCATATCTTTTATTTTTCAGACCACTAATTTATATTTCCATTTTACCCATTTTAGATACCATATTCTATAAAATAATTGTTTTTCTTGACAAATGTATTTTTTTTTAACCATATATTCAATATGTGAATCAATTCATCGATTATCGTTTTTAATATTATTTATATTATTTAGAAATGTTCTGAAATTGTCCCCACCTTGGTTACCAAATTGATCTTTACCAAACCTAGGCTATTAATAAATGATTATGGGACATAACTACCTATTTGGATGATCATTAGGCATAAAACTATTATTTTATTAGTAATTACATCATTTTTTAAAATTCTAGCTAGATTCAAAAATGCCTAGATTGATTTCTCTTGTCGAGAAATTGACCATTTTGGTTATTCTAGAAATTATTTCCATATAAGATCTAATTACATGATTCATATGTTTCATGAAATTTAGGACATATATCATTGAAATGAATATATGATGGGAAACGTACTCACTACATATTGAATGAGAAAATCGATTCAGGTTCAATTTGTAAAGGGACAAAATTTGATGACATATGTCACATCATTTTGGTGAGATCACTCAATAGAATTCCAATTTGGGCACATCGAAAATTTGAAGTGGACACTTACATGGATGTTTTGAAATAAATTAATCATATATTACCAAAATGCTATGAATTTTGTAATATATTAAATGTTAAATTTCTATCATTAATGGGGAGTCTTATCCCCTATGTCTATATCTATAGTAGCATTTATCAAACTTCTATCCATTAAGAATAAACAATCATAAAAATATTTATATATTAGTCAATCTATAATATGGGGTTGAGGATATCTAGAAAAATATTATTAAATATTTATCAATCCTCATGTAATCTCTCTTGATTAACTTATTTAATATCACATATTTTATTACTATGGGAGGTAGTCCTAGAGACAGGAAAAATATTATCTATATGAATTTTCATAAAACGATAACAATTCCCTATTTTAGTAATATAAGAGTAGTAAAACCTATCCATACCAAACTCATACAAAGAAAATTAGAAGGATATAATATTTATTTGATCCCAACTAACCCCTTGTGGTTTCATAGTTATACAAACAATATATAACATTGGAAGACTTGGGGGGGGATCTCCTGGTAAACCCTACATTTTTTGGAAAATTGTGGATCAATCCTCATAAAAGTATTAATATATAAGGTTTTTTAGGTAATCTTAGAGTTTTTTTTTGAATTTATTAGTTATTAGTATCCAAATCCTTTATGGTTATTTGTTTTTCTATTCTATCTAGAAAATTTATGATTTCTATTTTTGGTGATTATGGTTGTAATGTTTCATATTTTTGAAAATTTTAAATTTATTGATCTGTTTATTTTTTTTTTCAATTTTCATTAATCACAAATTATAAGAAATTTATAATTATGTATATTCAACGTTACCATATGAAATTTAATATAATGTATATTCATTTATTATTTTAATATATTTTTATATTTTCTAATATGATTATTATGTTCTATATTACTTTTTTTAAACTCCTTGGCATCCTCCTCATTAATGGCGCCAATTGAAGTGTTTGGATTTTTACAATCTCTTAGTTCATACTTCATGTTTCCCCAAAATACTATAGTAATGAAGCTCCCAATGTTGTCTCCAATGAGACTTTATTTATGGATTTTCAATGTTATTATTTTATAACTATTTAAAATGTTTTTAAGGTTATTTTTCTAGTGAAATAAATTTATCATATTTTTTTTTCAAAAAATTGTATTTCAAATAATAGAGTTTAAACAACATATTTAGATTCATTAAAATAGTGGTCAAATAAAAAAAAGTTTCTGAGATGTGGATACAAATTTAGAAATGAAATAATGGAATTTTCTAGTGGTTATTATGTTTTATCATTTATTCATCACTTGTAATAATTTCCAATCTATAAACACCCTAAACACATAGTTCGAAATATATAATTGTGCATCTCATCAAGTTTGAAATGTATATGTTAATGAATAAGATCCCAATTATAGAGTTCATTTCTTTAAAAGTTAGGCAAAACACTCTATGATAACTGAGATCCAAACACAATCAGGATACCATTATGATCACAATTATTGATAGAGAACTGATAATTTTAAATAATAATACCGAAACTCAAATTCATAACTAGACTATGTTAAAAATCTACACCCGATAAACAATACACTTAAATCGATAATGTTATGGTCTCAAAATTGAAAAAAAGGGGGAAAATTAAATGATACATATTGTGATCATCAAACATAAATCAATTAATAAATGGTCATAATTCTAAAGAGAATATATTATATGAAAGAAGAAAATTAAAATTTGAAAAAAATAATGAATATAAAACACTATGTACAACCACTAAACTTCTTATCTATTAATGTTTGAGGAATACAAAAAGCCTTCAGTTTTTTTCTCCTTCTAAAGAGGAAAAACATCGCCTCTCAATTCCCTCTACTATGTATTCTTGAAACTCTAGATTAGACGTGTATGGTTTTGTATATCCCCTTTTGATATTAATGAAATCATTTTTATTCTCATTATTTTCATGTTGTCATTGACATCCACATATCATATTCATCATCAATCTCCATCGAAAATAATGTTTCCTTCAATTTGGGGTTTCTTTGACCTTAGTTCTACACTTTTAAACATTAAATGATATCTTAGAGCTCAACACATCTTCTTCATCTGATAGAACCCAGACCCAGTTCATCTATTCATGTGAGTATGGTCTTTAAAATCTGGCCTCAGTGTTGATTACAAGCCTGGTGTCTATGATCTTACTTGATTCTTATGATGTCGAAGTGTAGCCTCGACATAGGTCATCAATAGGTGTGGTTTCTCAATCATGATTCATAAAATACTTCTCAATAGGCCTTTTAATGATGAATCTTAGAATTACATTCCCTTTTTAAATATGGGTTACAGCTACCAACGAATTCACACAACGCTACAAATAAATTGAATTATATAAATTGTCCTAGGGACTCAACCCCATGACTCGCATCCCCATCCCCTACCCCTCATGCCATCCTAGCCGTATGTGGGGGGAATTAGTTTCCATTTTAATCTATAGATCCTGAGACCCTTTTCAACCTTGATCAAGGCTCTCCTTTGTAATTATCAATTCACCGAGGTTATCGACAATTGATCAGTATATGATTTATAGTTAATTAAGATTAAAGGGAATGGTCGATGATTGATTGGACTTGGCCATATGATAGATCCCATCCTTTACCAAATAACAACATATAAATGATAACAGAAAGGCTGGAAAGACATGCTCAATCCAAATATGGTAATCATAGCTGAATTCCTTTTCCAATTTTCCATCCACATTATTCGCTTGCATTATTAGAGACACTTTTATTTAAAAAAAATGTTCGATTGCATAAGGAATAGTTACTGTAATAATATTTCCAGAATTTATCACTCATAAATCGACCACACATGTAAAATAAATAGATTAAATATTATAAATAAACTATTTTAAATTTACAATTATATAATTAATACTAAATTGAAAAACATTAACAAAAAATTCATTATAAATCAAAATAAAAATAATATAAAAAATATAAAATTTAAGATGAATAATGAAATTAAAATTACCTTAATTAATTAATTAATTAATATTAAAAACAAATAACTGGAAAACTCAATTGAAAAACACTCAAAAGTAAAAAATGACATTAAAAATTAATATTTTAAAAGAAACCTAAAAGATTAATAATCTCAAAGATCAACTAATTTAAGAATTTAAATATAAAATCATAATTGAAAAATTAAATTCATTAATTTGGCAGTTTATATAAAAATTACCCACAACAAAATAATTGACCAATTAGAGACATATTTTAACATTAAAGACACAATTAAAACTAAAAATATGATGTAAAAAATGAAAGAGTTAATGGAGAAATCAGACACCGCCTTAATCCTTAAGGGGAAATTGAGATTATTAATTCAAATATTATTCCTTAATGAATTTATTTCTCATAAAATTGGAAATTTGTGACTAATAATTTTCATCCTCTCCAATAAACTCTTTTTCTTCCATATCCATGTTATTTCTTCCAATCAATGTTTTCATTTATTGTTTTAATACATATTATTTTAAATTATCTTTAAAATATTTTTTCACCACTTACAAAAATGAATCTTTACTAATTTTTTAATTATATATTTTCAATAATGGTGTTATAAAATATTAAAAATGGTTTTCCATTCACAGTTTTAAATTTTAACTCTCACTAAAAAATTTCTTACTTTTCACATATTTACATTAAAAAAAAATTATTTTATTTTTATATAACATGATAAAAATTCATCCATCCATATTATCGAAAATTATATTTAGGGGTGACTTATTACTTCAGTTTTAATTATTAGTGAATTTCATTACGAAATTTGAAAGGAATCTTCTTTTAAACACTTTTGGTAAAAATTTATTTTTCTCGCTAGTGTTATTAAATAAAGTTCCCCTATATGTTTGCATGATTTTGAAATGAAATTTATGTTCTCTTAATTTTATAAAACAATTTATAAAATGGGTATAAAAAATAGAATGTATATTTTTCTTCCTTTCCCAAGTAAAATTTTAATTCATTTATAATAGGGTTTTTCATCTATCCAAATATCTTTTAAAGTTTCTTTTGTTACACTAAGGAAAAGCTCCAATGATACGAACCACACTATTTCTATATATTCCTTATTATCATGGAATTCTATTTATTAACTAAATTCATCATTAACATCTCATATGTTCAATATTCCACTATTGATGTTTGTAGATTATTAAGGTTAGTTAATTATGAATTGCCCTGATAATTCAATATATGAGAAAAGAATTGGATCTGTGTAAGTGATGAGTAGGGTATATAATTAAATATTACCTTGATGAATCATTAGGTCGACTAATACAGTCATGTTTGGGTATTTGGTGTCACCTCAAACATTTATCAAATGTATCTTGGCCATGATCCTGAAAATACGAATAATTATTTGTCAATACCCAATATTGAAAAAATAATTTTATATCTATGGTTTTGATAATAAAATAATTTCATGGAAATGATCATGATAATAAGAATAATATATTATCATTGGTCATGGTGATATGAATAATGTCCCAGATAAGGCCATGATGGAGACATAAAGACATTAGATATTATGTATCTCACCACATTGAAATCAATTATTTTTATCCTTGTGATTATATTAATTTTTACTTCACCCATGGATTCATTTTAGTCTCAGATGATTAGTTTTATACCACTATTTAATTTATTTATTCCCACCATATTATTCATTTCGTGTTTATTACATGATGATATTTGATATGCGATAACACGTATTAGGTGCTTGAGATCTTCCTTCTCATGTTTTCAATTATCTAGGTTAAAATGAACAGTAATACATATGATATGTCAAGAATAGTATCATATGTAGAGAAATATTTGGGAGATATTGAAGGATTATTATAGAGAAATTATTTATTATTATAAAGGTAAAAGCTTCCATTGGATGAGAATGAGTTGTATTTTGTAAAATAATCAACTTTCCTAAATCTCAAAAATTATAAACCTAAATGGTCTTTAGGGTGCATGTAACTCAATATTTATTATTTATATATTATTTATCAATATTTAAATTTGTGACATAGTAGTTGTTTTCATAAAATTTTTGAAATGATTTGGTTTACATGAATCAGATTCCAGGACTATGGATATACGACAACATAGTTTTCCCCCACAACCCATTAAAAAGGGGGATATAATAATAATAAAAAGGTCTTCATGTGATGGTTTTTAAAAATATGAATTTATATTTAATTTTATATATGTATGTATTTGTTTATATTTATATTTATTTATGTATAATTTTTAAATATTTAAATGTGTATAAATAAATTTAGCTGAACCAGTGGAAGTGATTTAAAACCAATTTATGAAGTATCACCATGAAAGAATATATGAAATTGTTTTAGAAATTAAATGAAGAATCATTGTAAATCATGCATACCATACAATAAATATACATTGTAATAGAATCGATACCCTTTGGATGAGTTTGAGGGATATCACAATGGAGGAAAAAATCATCCAACCTTTGTAGTGTATAAATAGGTTGTACCTGAACCACTTGAAATTTTAGAAGGATACACCAACCTCCATGATGTGCTTATGTCTCGAAGTGAATAGGAGAAACATAAATAAATAATTTTTGTACATGGAGGTTCATCCAATTAACATGTATAATACTATCATCATATGTAAGTATTTATATAAAACAATATGAACATTTCATGGGGATTCTCTGTTTATTTATATGCTTAAATATATAAATGAACACTTCATTGTTTTTCATTCCTCTAATATGTTTAATCCCATTAAACTGTATAAAAATTGATAGATAATAATAGAGAATAATAAATTATAATAGTTTAACAATTAATTTTCAAAGAATTATAAACCATGATTAAAAATAATAAATTTCATGATATATATATATATATATCATATTTATATATACAAAGATTTAGGGAATATATCATTAACGTTGAACTTTCCCTAAATCCTAAATGACATTATTCCATTTCAAATTATATTCTATAGTATACAATAACTTGTGAAACCATATTCAAAACTCCTTTAGGATATTTTCTAAAACACTTTTAGAAAGATATCATTAACTTCACCCTATATCACATCATATACAATAACATTACAATATACATCCAAAACACATTTATATCAACACTAAGAAGATTTTAGAGTAACTCTATGATTCAAACTCAATCCCATTTTATTCAACCCAAAATTAAGACCCTAAAATACTTTATATCATTCAAAACAAATATGAATCTATCAATTCATATATGTAAGAAAAGTGAAGCCTCTAGAAAAGAATCAATGATAATAAATCTATAAAGGGGCCTGATGTGATATACCTTAAAAAGATATATATTTATACCTATGTATCCCATTTTATATTATATGAAAATGTGTATTCTAATATTTTATCTTTTTACAAGCATTAAGTGACCATGGGATGTGGAACATGTCAATCCCATCTATCAATCTCATATATTATTGACTCTCTAAGTATATACTGAATTGATCAACCAATACATCAAATTTTATTCATACTTTTTGATAAACACACAACATGTTCCTTGTCTAGATAGATATATATAATGTCTAGGTTCGGTAGTACACTCCCAATGTCTTTCTCAGTTTATGGTCATGATGACATACTCACCATATGAGAGGAAAAATCCCATATTTTTTTGATCCAACTGACAATATGATCAACAACATTCCCAACCACCATAATATAAGATATGTCAATATATAGAATTTCACCTGTTTGATATCAATGTATGATGGTTTTAATGCTAGGTATCTCAGCAACCCCAAGTAATGGGGACTCAGATATAACTTATAAAACACTTGTATACCAAAGAAATCTGTAAGAAATTATATATGGTAAACTTAGTAAGTCATCTAGTGAACACAAAAATCATATTATTTTTTCCCTCATGATAATTTTATACATCTATATATAAGGATATTACTCATCCTAACTTTTACATTTAGTCACAACTGATAATAATTCAAAAAAAAACATTTTTTAGGGATAAACGGATAGTCATACTTTGATTGGTAAATTATCATTGCTCATCATGAAATGTATATTAACATATACATTTTTGTAGGCAATGTAAAATAATTATAAAATGGAGGACTCATTTTAATATTAAATAAATTAATATTCTTAATTTCAGTAATAATATTTAACAAAGTCAACATAGGAATTAACTTATCAAATCATATATGATTAACCACCATAACAACCTTAAATATTCTATACTTTCGAGGTTTTTTTTCTCATTACCTCATATGTTATCTGTGTCATATCTCTATGTGACCATCTGATAAAACTCTCATACTAAAATCATTACTGGGAAACATCTATGAAGTAATCTATATGGAATTATGTTGACATATTATTAACATATTCAATCTTATTAACTTCACAACATCAAACTTTATGATGTTAGCTTCTGTTGTCTACTCATAACTCTTACTAATTGCATCACTGTAATCATTTTTATTCCATTTCATCAAAAATATTCCATGAAATAATGTTCATACATACATTATTGTTTACTAATAAATCCTAAACATCTAAATATATTAAGTAAAATTAACTTTAAACTCATATTGGTGCAATTATTTATATTATATCTTTGATTTTCTTCACGTCTAAACATATTTTAAATATTTTATTAAGAAATATGATATTTTTAGAATATCTTGTTAAGATATATAGAATCTTTTCTGTTAGTAAAAAACATTTATTTCTTTTCACTATGAATATTTCAAAAATAAATATATTGTTTCCATATAATATATGGAATTCTATATGTTCGAGAAATATTCATGTGAAAATAAGAAAATATTAAAATATAGCATTGATGGGTGGTTAGAACACATTCCCATATATTTTAATAAATATTTTTTTAAACACTTTATCCTAGAAAAAACATTTATATCCATATATTATTCTCAAATAATGATATATAAATTGACGAATCATAAACCATGTGTATACAATTAATCATCTCATACATTTTCATAACACACATTTCAATCAAAAAAAATTTCTTATAAAATAAGTGATATGAGATGAAGATACACATATTTTAGTTAAATTCATTGGTTCTTGATAAAAGCTTTTACATTGAAATCTTGGATATAATTACTATTTACTTCATCTCATTTATATAATCTACATGATCGGTAAATTTTTACAATGATTTCAAACTCCTATATATTTGAAACACATTATAAAATATATATTTGGAATCACATATCATTCAAAATTATGAATTAATTTCGATAACATTTATATTTGACATGGATATTCCTTGGTGTTTTGAAATTTTCTTCGGGTATATTTTGGATAATATAATAATATAGAACTACAACTATTCATTCTTGAAAATTCTAGGACACCCCTTGAATAATGTTAAATAATTGAACAAATTACTACTTTTTGTATTAAAACACCTTATCTTATTTTATTAAAAAAAATTGATTTAAAGAACATATCAAGAGAATATGAGAATGTACAAATATTATGAAGTATTCATCAAAAAGTATCCAATTCTCAAACACATGAACACCTTTCTCTTTCACTTGGTCATCAACATCGAGCATGATCATTCATTTATTTATTTTTCTTCTATTTTTCATGTCTCATATATTTAAAATACTTATAAAATTTTAAATTGGTATCCCATAGAAAAAATAATTTTATTATATAAAATTCTTACACGAAGTGGACAGTCCTCATGGCATCTTGAAGCCCTTTAGATAATCTAATAAATTTATTATGTAATTAAAAACATTAACACATGTAAAAATTATCCTTAATTTTTCTTTCTCATATTGATAGGTTATGTTGACGTTCCATGATCTAGTTTATTCACTTTTTAAGGTAATTTTATATGAAATATTTATGTAAGGGTAAGAATATATCTACCATTACATGGCCTCTAAGAACAACTACATAAGGGTAGTCGACTCACATATATATGTGAGATTTAAAATTCCCTTTTAAATCCACACATAATTTTATGCGCACTACCACGTATAGGTAATACATCACATACCTTTATGAAACTACAATTACATGTTTGGTAACATTGCAACATACCTTTAAACAACACAAGGAAAATCATTGTTACCATTATGTGAACCCCTTCATATAAAATTAATTCATGATTTAAATTTATGTGACCATTCTTGTATATGTTTCAACCCAGTTATGCCTAGGAAATTGATATGCATATGGGTAAAAATTTTGTTATCCTTACAGTACCCATATGCGCAAATATAACACCTCAGTTTCCTTTACATAGCTCATGTAAGGGTAAACCATTTTGATAATAGGATTTCTAGAAAAAGAAATAACAACTTTGTTTTTAGTCTTCTTCATTTCAAGAAATGTTCCATTAATCTAAACATGTATTTCTATGATATAAATATTAAGATTAAAATGATTCTAAAAATATTTTTCAGATTGAGAAAGAGTGATATAAAACCCATTTTTCTATAATCTCCAAGAAATATGATATGAAACTATAGAAAACTGAAATTAAGAAATAATGTAAATCTAGAGAAACATACACCGAAAAACCACTGCAACAATCTAGATCTCCTTTGGATGAGTTTGAGATAGATCAAAAAGTGACAGAAAATAATCCCACCTCTGTAGTGTATCCATAGGGTGTGATTAAATCACTCAACATCTAAATTGGATCCATAAGGCTCCATGATGTGCTAAAATCATTAAATTTATAGGAGGAATATGAAGAAATATTTTTGTATAGGGAGGTTCAGCCAAGCCACATGCATGGCACTATCATTTAATGATTGGTTTTATATAATGCACTAAGAATATTTTTTTGGAACCAAGGTTGTTCCTTACTAGAAATGGGATATGATTTGTTATTTTTGTCAATACACTCATATAAGACCAATGTAATTTCACAATGATTACATGGAAATGTATTATGCAATTCCATCAAAAATAAGTATTGAAAGCGGTGTCGTTTCCTAGTATTTTACAATTTTTTACGGTTCAAAATTTTGATAATGGAAAGCATTGGGAAAAGTGGTTCTTCATGAAATCCTTATGATAGTATGGAAAAGGAATGAGCATCACAAAGCTGGGATTCATGAATTGTGTTTCATAAAGGATTAACGAATTCATAATGTGTGCTCTACAGTTACGATGAGCATAGTGAAAGACTACTTGATTTAGAGCATTGTTTCGGCTTGAAGGGTTTGACAGAGAGAATCACGACAACGTCAAATTTCAGTGGTTACTTTCTAATTCTTGAGTTACATGAATTCCTTTTTTATTGATCTATAAAATGTTCTAGAGGTGGAGGAGCTTGTAATTGGCTGAGCCTAAAAATAAGTGGAAACCCATCTTTATTTTCATGAACGTTTGTGAGAAAATCCGAAATAGCTCTGATTTTGCGATGTAAGGGGTGCTCCAACAATTAAGTTATATATGAGTTCTTTATCTTAATGAAAAGTATATTTTAGTATTTATTGATGACAATGATTCTAAGTATCTAGTTCTTTGCAAAGTAGGGATGTTCCACATTGGCTTAGTGATCATCGCAAAGGAAGGTTGTTCCACGAAGGAAATGTTCTTCATGATGACAAGTTGTTTTGAAAAGGCGAATGATCTTTGTGAAGTTGTGTACTTTTCTAAGTAGTGATCATTTAAATGGAGTAAGAATTGTCTAGGAGTTAGACTTGTAAAAAAGGGGCTTTGTGAAAGGCAGTTTTTGAATACTAGTTTTATGTGAATAGGGTTTTCATTGTGCATCAACTCAAGATTTTGATGTAAGAAGAGTCTTGTGATAGAAATAGATAAAGAACTTTATTCTAAATAATTAATGTGACCTCCAAGTCAATAAGCTGAAATATACTTCACTAAAATAAGTGATCTTGTGGAATTGAAGGAAGTGTTCTTTGGGACACAATGAGATATCTTTGAACCATAATTAAAGTAGTGAGCCTGGCATAGAGTAACTATAATTGAAAATTTGTATTCCACATCCAATGACTATTAGTGTATTTTTTTATGACCTAAACACTATTGGTGTATGCTCAATGGATGTAGATCTTAGAGTTGACCCATGTAATTATGTCATGTTTTCTCTTTTCATGCGATTGTTTTATTGTTGTTCTTGTCCACCATATATGTTTAACGGGTTCCTACTAATGTGGGAAAAAGATCCATCACATTAAAAAAAATATTTGCCTCCCTGATTCACCAATCCACTCTCTAGGTGTCATGAGGTCCTAAAAGTTTTATTATAGGGTGGATTCTAGTGTAAAATATATCCTTTATTTGTTGGCATATAGAATTCAGTAAACGTTAGGGGAGTTCCCCTGTTTGATAGAAGATACTTTTAGATAAGGAAGAATAGGATGACATCTCATCTAATATATTTTGGAGTGATAGTTATTTTTTTACACCACAAGGAATACATGTAACTAGTCTAATAGGTCTATCTATGATAGATATAGACTGGAAGATGATTGATGCAGATGCTAAAGCACAAAATGTTATCACTATGGAACTTTGTGATCAGATCAATCTAACGGTAATGAGCTATACGTCATCAATGGGAAAAATTAGGGAATATATTTTAAGGAGAAAAAAAAGTTGATGAGGCGAAAATAAAACTCCTACACAATAGGTTTGACGATCTGATGATGAAAACTTATGAGAATGGAGATTCATTTTTCAATCATATTCTGAAGTAGTAGGTGCAATATGACGTCTTGGGGAAGAAATCAATGTCATTGATACTGTGATGAAAATTTTGAGAAGGATTCAACCTCTTTAAAACCCAAAAATGTCATCCCTGTCAGAAATAAATCAATATAAACATTCCCTGGATGATCTATTGATTAGTATTGTGGCATATGAAAAGAGAGTAAAGCCTAAAGATTCGATGAAATGTGTCCACAAGGAATTGGAATTCAAAGCCATGGAATGTATAAAAAATTTAGGAGGTAATTTTGATGATGATACTGAGGAAGGAGAACATATCTCTCTCATTTCCATGACATTAGATAAGGGAATAGGGAAATTTGAAGCTAATTTTACTATGGCTAGTTTCTGTTGTAAAAGAGTTGGGAACATTGCCTATCAGTTCACAATAAATATTGATGATGATGAAAATGAAGATGGAGGCATGAAAAAGTCTTAGAATGGGTTTTCAAAAAGGGAGACTTCAGGTATGGTATGAAATAATAGAGAACGAGTTTTGTCTATGTTAAAGATGATGATGATAGTGAATACTTTGAGGAAGAAGAACCAAAATTTAAATTTGGAACCCATGAATCAGTGATGAATATCATTGATGAGAATGAACCTTTGGGAGATAAATCTACATATAGTCAATTGAAAACTGATGTCGATCTAAAGTTTGAAGTTAATATGATTTTAGAAATCCTAAGAATCAATGCATGATATGAAAAAAGTGAAAAGGAATTATGGAAAAATTATAATAATATGTTTATCATCTTGAAACTAAAATTGATCTACCAAAGAAGTAGTGAAATTATGATTACTAACCATTGAAAGCATAGAATATGTAGTGGAAATGAATCTATGAATTTATGAATAAGAAAAGTTCATCAATGACCTCACCTCCAGATTGTAAGAGAAGTCCATATCTATCGTGGGTCTAGAAGAAGATGTTTTAACTCATAGGAGTAAACTTTAAAGCGGAACAATTTCAAAAGAAAAAATGAAGAAAATACAATTTTGAAGATTCTCAGATACAAAATTGCTGGATAGATAAAAGCATGGTTATGATGGAGTTGAAAATATTTTGAATGATCAAAGACCTGCACGCATGGGAAATAGTGGAATCAGTTGTGATGCTGAAAGATCAAATACTTCAACAAAAGTTGGGGATAATAAATGCAATCTGAAAGATAGTCATATTGAAAATTCACATATTGTATTGAAAAAGAAACCCTTAAATATATCATAATGATAAACTGAAAACAATTCTCAAGAATCTAGAAATTATAGGTAGCCAATATTTTTTCCATCGAAGGATACATGAGAAAGAATCGAAATGAGAAGACATTTCCACACATGAAATGTCAATTCTATGGCTATCTGGGTAATACCATGTCATATTGAAAAGAGGCAAGGATATATTTTAACGTGGAAGAGATATGAGCTCAACAAAGGAGAAAAAATTCATATTCTACTTCTTATAAAAATAAGGATATCTATGGATACTGTTATCATTGTTCTAACATTGTCTATAATGTTTTGTATAGCAGGCAGAGGAATGATAGGACAAATTCATAGAATTCTCAGATATAGGTCAATACACGACAACTAGATGGGGTGGCTATTTCAAACAGTTTTTCCTTTTGGAAGATGTGTATGATTATGATGAACCTATACTCGGGGAAAATAGATTTAAAATTAGATCCCTATCCTCCATTAATTTAAATATTTCATTGAAGGAAAAGACCAAAACTGAAAAATCCAACCGTACAGAAGTACAACTCATGATACAAAGAACAACACCATGTGAATTCATTATAGTGGGTGCTCATCCGATATGATGGGAAATGAAGACCAATTAATGAATGTTAGGAAAATGTTTGATGAAATAATTATGTTTGGTAATGATGGTGATTTTATGATCAAAGACAGTGGAAGTACTGAACTAGCCAATAGAAAGATAAAGAAAACTAAAGTTCATTATGTGGATGGGTTATGCAACAATAAATTAAATGTAAATAAATTTTTTGACGTTGAAATTATCGTGTCTTTCAATAAAAAATGATGCATTATAAAGGGAATGATAGGGAATTATCTTATGAATGGATGCAGAACATATAGAACTTGTATCAGGGTGAGAAAAATGAAAACATTTTCTACATGATAGTTGAAGATGAAAAAAATTATGTCATTAGATATTGGGGAGTATTAATCAACAAGATATCGAAAAGATATCTAAATTAAATATTGAGATAGATATTCCAAATATGACGTGTGATATTAAGAATTGTAATGATTTCATGTGGGGAAAGTTGGTGTGTAGTTCATATCATACAAATAAGAAAAGCTCATCAAATCTTATTGATCTCATCTATACAAATGTTTTTGGCAAGATAAATGTTTTTATAATGTATAGAGAAAGGTACTTTTTGGTAACGTCCTGACCCCAGTTACCCAGATTCGGTGCATTATTACATAACATTGGCATGATCACAAGAATGCTCAAATCTCTAAAGACCGATTAGTTTTGTAGCCTTGGAATAACTATATATATTGATAAAGTTTTACATTACTTCATAAAATGAAAACTACAACAATATATTCTCCATAGTCCACACTCTTATCCCCTCATACTATCCCTGCAGGTCATTCATAAATTACTTCTTCACATTTTTGGAAAAATAAAACATAGAAAAGGGGTGAGCTCAAGTGCCCAGTAAGGATAACAATATAGAGGAAACTTTCATAAATAAGAATAAACATTTAAGGCAATGTATAACTAAAATAGAAACCTTTTAAACTTGAAATTAAACATAGTATGACAAAAATAAAATGAAATAATTCCATTTACTTATTCACATTAATATTCTACTAATCGAATAATCACATGCAATATCAATAACCACATTTATAATGATGGAATACATAATTCCAGACTATCATAACCATATATCCAATGCCTCATGCCAAGACTACAAATAAGATTTTTCCAAGGCCTTGTGCCAAGACACTAGTTTGTCCGATGAGATATACCGATCCATCAAGGAGCTATAGCGGGCTCCACCCATCATATATTAAGTCCAATGCATTCCTTATATGAACAGGTTTAAACATAACATGAACATTCATATTAAAATTAGCATACGAAATGTCAATAAATTCTTCATAAACCTTGAATGGAATAAAAATAACATATACACAGTCAAAAATATCACAAAACCATCAATAATATATGGAAGTATTGTATCATAATAAATAAACTCCAAATAAACTTAAAATCCATCAAAGGTTATTGACATAGATGAAATCAAAACTCTTTTTAAATAAATATCTCTTTCTATTTTGAAATCATTAAAGAGTCATATGTTTATAAGATAAAACATTTTCTTTTAAAATATTATTATAATTTTTTAAGGTAAGCTTCAATGAATTTATAACGGTAGAAAATAGTCGTACCCACCGTATAAGTTAAAAAAACATTCTTACCTTAATTCGGTCGAAAAGGTTAAAAAGCACCTTATTTCAAAGAAGACGGAAAGATTCCTTTATAAACAACTTATAACAAGTAAAAAAAGGTTATAAATGACTTTAACACATATTCTTGTAAATAGTAAAAATGTTTTGAAAAACATTTTGAAGAAACATGGATTTTGATGATAAAGAAATCCCAGTAGATTATTACGTATAAACAATATAGGATAATGAAGAGATTGCGAAATAAACACTTACCTTTTACTTTTAATTGGTTGAGGGTAGGTTAACCTCCTGTATAGTGATGAAGTAATTGTTATTATGTTATAAAAGAATCATATATATTAATATGATATCATATATGATCTTTTAACATTACTTTGTTAATAATATTTTAGAATTATCGTCGTTTCGGGTGTTAACTTACTCGTTTTCTTTTATATGTTTTGTTATGTAAGTCGTGTTTTTCAGGGATAGGTTGTATCTTATTCATATCCATAATGATATCAAGTCCTTATAAACTATTATTATTCATCAAATGAGAATTATACTTGAATGGATGTGATGGAGAACGAATCTAATCGAGTTCGTGGAGACGGTAGTCCGTACGTACGCACGAGCAACAATATCATTCTTTTGATATTAAAATAATATTTAATTGGATGTTATATCATATATACAGAATCATTATCATGTTATATTTACTATTTACATGAATTACACATCATTATTATATCCATCTGAATAATAATGTTTTGAATAACAATTACACGACGACGTAGAGACGGTAAGTCGTACGTACGCACGTATGGTGACATGTCATTGAAAGGATGGTTAGAATACTGAAATATGGTTGTAACATGTTTATAATAACATAAAAGTATATATAATATACTGGAGTTATTATTTTAGAATGGTAATAAAAATATAGAAGAAGTGGAAGAAGAAAGGAACTTGAGAAGGGTTGGTGAAATCATTACCTCTTCTTCGGGTTCTTCCTTTTGATTTGATCAAAAGAGCTCCATGGGATGGCTTTCTGACTGAATTAAGGACTCTTGGATGAAGTGAGGGAAGTTTAGAGAGTATTTGGGCAGGTTTTGGCCGAACCAAAAGACTTTTAATGTGTGAATTAGTGAGAAGGGGGAGTGCCCTTTTATAAGAGGGGTGAGGGGCACCTTTGGAAAATCTAGAAATATTATTTTGAAATAAATTCATATTAGATTTATAATGGCTCAAAAGTGGATTATTTAAATTTTAAGGTGGGAATAGGTCGAAAAAAACTAAACCAATAGGATTTAGACAGGTTTGGGTTATAATATTAACTGTATCGTTAAGTATTACCTCTTAGTTAATTAGTTTCACTTTTACAATGTCTCTTTGTATTTTTATATTATATTGTTAATAAACTTACTATATACATCCAAGTGACCCACAAGTGGTCCATTAATGATACACCTATCATGATATATGTCTCTTGGATGAACCTTAGATTTTTAGTAATTTAATATCAATTAATAAAATAATAATTGTTTTAAAAACTCTTTTTTTCAATTTTGGCACTATTCAATAATAATTTTTTGTAAAAATCATAACAAAATTATTAATTCGAATAATATTAATAAAATAAATCATAACATGTCATATTAACCTATAAAAGTATTGGTATTTATAAAAAGTCTCAAATTACATTTATTTGGGTATTTATAATATTAGTTTTTCTAATTTTTCATTAATTGGGCAATTACTGGATCACCATTGTGTCATAAATAAATTAGATTATATAATGTCTAAAAATTATAAACAAAATACCATTATGTTGGAAATAATTTTAGAGTTATAATGAATATTTATAGTTTAAAAGACAACATATATAACTTTATGTAAAAATTGTTTTTCTAAAAGATATATGCTTATGTCATTTTTGTATTTATTTTAACTTAATTAAAATAAAGTGTCCCTATCACCTACATGTTGCTCCATGGGGTCCCAAAAATCGACCCAAAGAAACCCATGGTCGGACATGTATCCACAAATATGGTTAGGACATGTTTTAGGATAATTTATTATTATAATAATATTATTTTTTAACCCATATTTACCGGATTTACCCTTTAACCACGGTAAATAAAATATTTACCGAAATAATTATTCAAAATGTCTAAAAATAAAAGTTAACTATTTTCACAATTTTTACATACTAATTCCAAATATGGAATCCATTTATCCAAATTCAAAACACAGAAGTGGCAGGAATTTATTTATAATTAATTCCTTTTGTTAAAACAAAAAACGTGTTTTTAAGAGATAATAACTATCAAAAGATTGACACTTGTTTATGTCTGGTTTAATTATGAAATTATATACAATGACCAACATTCTATTAAATGGTAAAAATATATTCCAATTATACTTTAAAACCACTCAAATTCATAATTTATCAATATAAATTATTTCTAATAAAAAAGTTGTTTTTAATTAAAATTTAGTAATTTTCACTATTCATCAAAAAATAAATGTCATCCGAAAAGTGCCAAACATTCACCCTAGGATAAATTCGATATTCCAAATCCAAAAATGAAGTCCATTTAGAGAGATAAAATTTATAAAATTTTCAAAAAATATGTATTACTATTCATAACGGCTAGTTTGATTGGTTGTAGTGTGTGTTAGAACTCGAAGTTGCGTACAACACACACTACTGTATTATTCAAAGAGAAGCGTACCGTAAAATCTTGGGGTGTTACCATGTAAATTCTCTATATCCCCATTCTAATGAATAAATTTATTTAGTTAAATTGAATTTATAAAAGTTTAAAATATTGGATTAAAAAAAGAGTTTCACTATTAAAAGTTGGTAAAAGTGCATTATTTGAAAAATACTTCTTTTATCTGAAAAAATTAGAATTTGTTCTTACATTATGTCTAAGAAACTTATAATATGTATTCTAAAATTATAAGGATTATATAATGTTTAAAATTTAGTTAATACTATTCATTAACTCTTTTAAACGGCTTGTTTGGTAAGTCATGGTGCGCTTGAACTTTGTGTTGCGTGTAATGCAAGTTATTGAATTATTTTGAAGAAATAATACACTATGAAATCTTAGGGTGTTACATTCTCCCATCCTTGAATAAATTGCATCCTCGCAATTTGAAATTGTTCTTAGAAAATAAATGGTTGACTATAGAAAATATCATTGTGGGAAAACCCACATCGGGAATTGGGTTAATAAAATTTCATCCTTATAAGAGGAAAGGAGAAATGAAAGGTTCACCACAAAATTATTATCTCTATTCGGAGAACATTGGTGGAAATTAGAGACATATAATTGGAGGAAAACATAAATATTTATAGGTAGTGATTGAGGTCATCCATCAGAAACAAGTGTAAAATTGAGGTCCTTAAATTCATCAATCTATGATGATTTGAAATACCATCGGTTCAACAAAACATTGGGTATCAGGATAACAAATTTTTGGTTTTAGGTTTCCTTAAATGGAGTATATGAATTAATTTCATCGTAGAATAAGAGAAGAAGAAAAATATATTCTTGAAAAGTAGAGTTCCATCCTTTAACTAATTTCTACCACAAACTCATCTTTCACTCCAAAAGATAATAGAACGTAAAAATTATATTTTATTTATCCTATTCATATAGGGTTCCAAAATATGAATTTAAAATTCATATTCCAGATATTTTAAAAAAACTACATTATTTATTCCAGGAAATCACATGGGCCATTGGTAGGTGATACACCCATGTCGCCCTTTGGTTGCGGATTCAAGTCTCGCGGCCTTTCCAGATGCGACAGGTTGCCGCCCGTCCTCCAGGATGTCCTTTTATGGAAATCCAAAAATAATCCAAACTGGAACTATCCAAAATACTTCAGTCCAAAATTTATAAGGATGGTAAACAAAATGAAGATCCTTTTTGCAGTGTAATAACATGTGAACAACTTCATCATGTATTCTTTTAAAACACTGCAACATCCCGAATTACCATAAAACCTTATTGATTACATTCATGATCCCTTATTCCTTAAAGAATAATGGATATACTTCTTCACTCAAAAAATGTTGTAAACCCCAACAATGATGGAATATACAAATCATTAACCAGTTTCAAGGTAGTCAAGAATATCCAATATAATTTATCCAAATCAATCATGTATTATTCTAAAATCACTACCTCAGTATCATAACCATATTATGGTTTATCATTCTCTCAACCATATATTTTTCAAAAATTTAACCTGATATTGAGTCACTTTTCTTTGTTCCACACAATCTCAAGTCCTTAATGAAATAGTACTACAGTAAAATCCTTATATACTCCATAATTATTATAACAAGTACATTGTTGATACAACACTCAAATGACATAATCAACATAAGAAATCTAATCATTTCTCTTCATCTGTGATTGTATCATAACTTGATTATTATCCAATAGTCATTTGCAGTATAGTCTGATAACTAGGACATAGGTTCTCATAGTGTCCAAACTCCTTGCAAATGAAGCATTGTACATTTGAAACCATTTTCTTACCCTTGCAGTCACGTACATTTTGTCCTTTTTCTCCACACTTATAACAAACACTCATTCTCTTCAATAATTTTCCAAGGTGATTCTTTCCACAGTTATCACATATGGGAAAATCCTTCTTTACCTTCTTCCTGTTATCTGTCCTTCTCTCTACCATCCTTTCCTTCTCTGGATTCCCTTCAAAGCCATAGGACTCCGATAATTCTTACTTATCTTATCAATATGTGATACTATTTATTCATATAATGATAATATGTTGGAGAGTATTTCCCTTCTAAATTCTGGATTAAGACCATGAAAGATATGATCCTTCTTACACATTGGATCATGCGTATTGTTGGAGTTGTCATTCCTTCTATTGGGCTCCATTTCTAAACAATGCCATAAACTAGATCAATTTATGAATCAAAATAAATAATTCCATACTTGTAAAACAATTAACATAAATTGAACTATTTATGGATTTAATACATAATCATAAAAAAAGTTCTTTGAGAAAGTACATAATCATAAACCCTTCATAATGGTTTGTAATGAAAATGAGAATTATCCTAAGCATATCCCCTGGGAGTGTCGTAACCAAGAGTGCAGGAAGCCCCATTGTCATGCACCAGTTCCCGTTCAAGTCTAGCTCAAAGCAGTGTTTTCAGGTTTTACCGCTAGGTACATTTGTTCCATAGCCGCATATACTTTCTCGTACCAGACTGGGATGTATTGCTCGGATAACTCACAAAATCTCTACAACACCAAAATTATTGGAAGTTCTTATATACTAATCCTTAAAGTCCATCATATGCATATGTGCTCTAATCAGAGTTTATCTAAATCTAGTTTCCATTGTTTGTAATAAACTTCCTCTCATACCAACTGTAACGCCCCGACCTGAGTTACCCAGAGTTGGTGCATTATTACATAACATTGCATGATCACAAGAAAGATCAAATATCGAAATACCGATTAGTTTAGTATCCTTGTAATAACTAGATATATTCATAAAGTTTTACGTTACATCATAAAATGAAAACTACAAAAATATAGTCTATATAGTCCACACTCTTATCCTCTCATACTATCCCGGTATGTCATTCATAAATTACTTCTTCACATCCTGGGAAAAATAAAACATAGAAAATGGGTGAGCTCAAATACATAGTATGGATAAAAATATTGCAGAAACTTTCATAAATAAGAATAAACATTTAAGGCAATGTATAACTAAAACAAAATCCTTTTAAACTTGAACATCAACATAGTATGGAAAAAATAAAATGAAATAATTCCATTTACTTATTCACATGGATATTCTACTAATCAAATAATCACATGAAATATTAATAACCACATTCATAATGATGGAATGCATAATCCCAAATTATTATAACCACATAGCCAAGGCCTCGTGCCAAGACTACGAATACGATTTAGGAAAGGCCTTGTTCCAAGACACTAGTTTGTCTCATGAGACCTACCGAATCATCTAGGAGCTATAGTGGTCTCCACCCGTCACATATTAAGTCCAATGCATTCCTCATATGAACAGGTTTAAACATAACATAAACATTTGTTTTAAAAATAGCATACGAAATGTCTATACTTTCTTCATAAACCATGAATGGTATAAAAATAACACATCCAAAGTCAAAATTATCACAAAACCATAAATAAAATATAGAAGTATTGTATCATAATAAATCAGCTCCAAATAAACTTAAAATCAATCAAAGGATGTTGATATAGATAAAATCAAAACTATTTTTAAAGAAATATCTCTTTCTATTTTGAAATCATTTAAGAGTCATATATTTAAAAAATAAAACATTTTCTTTGAAAATATTCTTATAATCTTGTAAGGTAAGCTTCAATGATTTTATAACAGCGGAAAATAGCCGTACCCGCCGTATATGTTAAAAAAACATTCTTACCTTATTTCTGGCGGAAAGGTTAGAAAGAAAATTGATTGGAAAACGACGCAAAGATTCTTTATAAAACTCTTATAAAAAGTAAAAAAAGTGTATAAATGACTTTATCCCATATTCTTGTAAATAGTAAAAATATTTTGAAAAACATATTGAAGAAACATGGATGTGGATGATAAAGAAATCCCAGTAGATTATTCGTATAAACAACTTCAAATAAAGAAGAGATTGAGAAATAAACCCTTACCTTGTACTTTTCCTTGGTTGAGGGTAGGTTAACCTCCTGTATAATGGTGAAATAATTTTTATTAAGTTATACAATAATCATATATATTAATATGATTTCATATATGATCTTTTAATATTACTTTGTTAATAATATTTTAGAATTATCATCGTTGCAGGTGTTAACTTATTCATTTTCTTTCATATGTTTTGTTACGTAAGCCGTGTTTGTCATGGATAGGTTGTATCTTATTCATATCCAGAATGATATCAAGTCCTTAGATACTATTATTAATCATCAAATGAGAATTATACTTGAATGGATACAATGGATAATGAATCTCATCGCGTTCGTGGAGACGGTAGTCCGTTCGTACACACGAGCGACAATATCATTCTTTTGATATTAAAATAATATTTAATTGGATGGTATATCATATATATATAGAATCATTATCATGTTATATTTATTATTTACATGAATTAAACATCATTATTATAACCATTCAAATAATAATGTTTTGAATAACAATATCACCACGGCATAGAGACGGTAAGTCGTACGTACGCACGTATAGTGACATATCATTCAAAGGATGGATAGAATACTGAAATATGGTTGTACCATGTTTAAAACAACATCAAAGTATATATAATATACTGTAGTTATTATTTTATAATGGTATTAAAAAAGATAGAAGAAGTGGAATAAGAAAGGATCTTGAAAAGGTGTGGTGAAATCATCATCTCTTCTTTGGGTTCTTCCATTTTATTTGATCAAAAGGGATCCCTAGGTTTGCTTTCTAACAAAAGGAAGGACTATAGGATGAAGTGAGGGAATTTGAGAGAGAATTTGGTCAGGTGATTGCTTATCCAAAAGGCTTTTAATGATTGAATTAGTGAGATGTGGGAGTGACCTTTTATAAGAGGGCTGAGGGGAACCTTTGGAAAAGCTAGAAATATTAATTTTTATTAGATTCATATTCGGGTTATAATTGCTACAAAGTGGATTATTTAAGGTTCATGGTGGGGATAGGTCACAAAACACTCAACCAATAGGATTTAGACAGGTTTGGGTTACTATATTAACCTTATCTTTAAGTATTAACTCTTAGTTAATTAGTTTCACTTTTACAACCTCTCTTTGTGTTTTTATATTATATGGTTAATAAACTTACTATATACATCCAAGAAACCCCTAAGTGGTCCATTAGTGATACACCTATCATGATATAAGTCTCTTGGCCTATCCATATATTTTTAGGAATTTTATATCAATTAATAATATAATATTTGTTTTAAAAACTCTTTTATGTTAATTTTGACACTATTCAATAATTGATTTTAGTAAAAATCATAAAATATTATTACTTATAAAAAAGTTAATTAAATCAATCCTAACATGTCATATTAACCTTTAAAATTATTTTAATTTATAAAGAGGCTCAAATTACATTTATTTGGGTATTTATAATATTTATTTTTCTACTTTTTCATTAATTAGATAATTACTGCATCACCATTGTGTCATAAATAAATTAAATTTTTTAAGGTCTAAAAATTAAAAAAAAAATACCATTAGGTAGGAAAGATTTTTATCTTTATAATTAATAATTATAGTCGAACATCCAACATATATAACCTTATGTAAAATTGTTTTTCTAAAAGATATGTGCTTATGTCATTTTTGTATTTATTTTAACTTAATTAAAATAAAGTGTCCCTATCACCTACATGTTGCTCCATGGGGTCCCAAAAATTGACCCAAAGATGCTCATGGTCGGACATGTATCGAAAAATAAGGTTTGGACATGTTTTAGCATAATTTATTATTATTATAATATTATTGTTTAACCCTTATTTACCAGATTTACCCTTTAACCACGATAAATAAAATATTTACCGAAATAATTATTCAAAATGTCTAAAAATAAAAGATAACTATTTGAACAATTTAGACATCCTAATTCCAAATATGGAATCCATTTTTACAAATTCAAAACACAGCAATCGCATGAATTTATTTAAAACTAATTCTTGTTGTTAAAACAAAATGCGTGTTTTTAAGAGATAATAACTATCAAAAGATTCACACTTGTTTATGGACAGTTTAATTGTGAAATTATGTACAATGACCAAAATTGTATTATAGGGTAAAAATATATTCTAAATATACTTTAAAACCACTAAAATTCATAATTTTTCAATATAAATTATTTTGATTAAAAAAGTTGTTTTTAATTAAATTTTAGTAATTTTCACTTTTCATCAAAATATAAATGTTATCTGAAAAGTTCCAAAATTTCACCCAATGCTAAATTCGATATTCAGAATCCAAAAATGAAGTCCATTTTGAGAGATAATATTTATAAAATTTAAAAAATTAGGTATTACTATTCATAACGGCTAATTTGATTGGTTGTAGTGTGTGTTAGAACTCCAAGTTGCGTACAACACACGCTACTGTATTATTCAATGAGAAGTGTACCGTAGAAGCTTGGGGTGTTACCTTGTACATTTTTGATGTCCCCATTCTAAAGAAGAAATTTATTTAGTCAAATTGAATATATAAAATTTTAAAATAATGTATTTTTAAAAAAAGGGTTTCACTATTAAAAGTTGGTAAAAGTGCATCTTTTGAGAAATACTTCTTTTATCTAAAAAAAGAATTTGTTCTTAACTTATGTCTAAGAAACTCATAATATGGATTATAAAATTATAAGGATTATATAATGTTTAAAATTTAGTTAATACTATTCATAACCTCTTTTGAATGGCTTGTTTGGGAAGACATGGTGCGCTTGAACTATGTGTTGCGTGTAGTGGAAGTTATTGAATTATTTTGAATAAATATTACACTATGAAATCTTGGGGTGTTAATATTTTCCTCTTCATAGATGATTATAGTAGAATGGAATGTTTTATGGTTATACATAAAAAATAGAAAGTGCTAGATTTTAGGAAAACCTATTGAATAATTTATCAGAATGATACTAGATGGACAATCAAAGTTCATCAACATGTAAATGGAGGAGAATATACATCCATTTAGTTTGAATATTACCCAGAGAACACAGAATTCAACATCAGGTGTCTACTATTAGAACCCCATAGAAAAATGGAGTTATTGAGTGCCATAATTAAGAGGTGAATAATATGGACAGAACTATGTTAGAAGATACTTATTCATTATGATGATTTTGTTCTGTTCCTGATAATTGGTAAACAACTGTATTTATCCATCCTTAATCTCGATAAAGGGAACCAGAAAATCCTATGGTTATGTACTAGGGTATATGAACACATTTTCAAAATGATCATGAAGATAATTATTAACTCTTCTAGTTCTATTAGGGACATATATTAGGGGAATTTAGAGATAGGGGTGGATTAGAGTATGAAATCTATTTAGAACTCTACATCAGGATCTAGGGGTAGTCAGGGTAACGCTTCGAGCAATACATTATAGTATTCCCTAACAATGTGAATTTGCTCATGGTTGATAGATTCCTTTGATTCAACCATTTGAGTGAGGTATGCTTCTTCACAACGTAACAACACCCACACCATTGAGGGTTCTCCAATGGAGATTCATGGCCTTCTATTCATTTGTAGAGGAGAATTATATGGATTAGAATATGAAAATATATTTTCCTTTTCTGATAGTTGATGTGTGCTCTATAAAATGAGATCCAATCCATGCCACATGTAGCCTCGAATTCCACTATGGGATATATTATTAGATTTTTTATAATAATCTACCCACAAATACTTACATGATAAGAGACAAATACATGGGTTTCAATTATTGAACTACCATGTATATTTATAGATATCTCTACTTAAAGGATTCAGGGAATCGACTAAAAATCTCTAGAAAATATACAGGATATTAATGTATTTTTAGAACCCGAATCAAATACAACTTTTTCCATTCTTGATTGAATAATAAGTGTACCTCATACGACATCCTTTTCTAGAACTACATCGGTAGTATTGATGGAATAATCTTTCCCTTAATCCTTTGGATTTTGCAATTATTAAAAATGATTACACTCAAGGAACCATGGTTTAGTGCACTAACATTCATAGTTCCCTTTTTCCCTACAGTTACAGTATTGAACCATTTTTGGGGTATTATGAGGTTACTTTATTTCTTCCATCATGATTGCCAGCTTCATTATGTCTCTTTGATATTCATGAGCTTAGTGGCATTCTCTCCCACACTGGAATCATTTCCCATTCTATTTTAAAAAATTCACATGATGCTTATTCCCACATTCTTGACTTGTGTGTAGTTGGATCCTTTTCCCTCCTTTGTCATTTGGCCCACCAGCTTGAAACTCTATTATTCTAATGTTATCCACAAAACCATGGGACCATTCTTTGAAATAAAAATCTACTTTTAGAGAATAAAGATCCAATTATACATAACTCTAAAAGTCTCGGATGGTTAGAGCCTTTATATGTGTGTATTTAAACCACTAATATATATATATATATATTATTGTTGACAACAAAACCTAAGTTGTGTTTGGGAATAATTTGATGTTTTCCTTTTAATTCAGGACATTTTAACAATCTTTTTTTACTTCATATTTATTAATTCTGCCTTTATCTTTGACCGATGAGTTTTAGGGAAATAATTGTTAATAAGTCATTCCACTATATACATTCCATTTCATTTATTTTCTTGGTATTATTTATCAATGCCCTCTATTGATTGGATTATCCATCAAAATGAGAAATATCTAGATACTACTTTTTCTTTTTATAAAAATGGATCACAGAAAATATATTCTCCATTGAGTAAACATGTTGTTCCGTGAAAAGTGGCTTATAAATTCTAAAACAAATCAAAGGTTGATTTTAAATAAATTATTTAATTGATAGATAATCCTTATTAGTTAAATTCATACATTACATATGTTTCTAGTAATTATTTATAGTCTTTGACAATTGGTTAAGAATTCCCATGATGTTTTGAACCCTACCTCCCATGGAATTGGGGTTTCCATTTGAGAAATCGTTGTATTGTCCCTCTCACGGGGTGTTGGAATTGTTTCTCTTGGTTCCCTCCATTTTAAAAAATAGAAAAGGTTAGAAAAAAAGTAAACTCAACAATAAATGAAAAAATTAATAATTTACACAATTAACACTAAGGGAATTTTTTCGGGGATCCCTATGCTTATCCTTTTCTAAAATGTCTACACTATGGTGCTTTACCTCTATAGATGCTTATAATTGTTTATTTAAATATTGTTTTTAATATGAATTACCAAATTAACTAAATCATACTCTAATACTAACTATTGAGACCCTACTTTTTCTTACCTAACTATTACATCATTTTAAATTTAAACAACATAGTAGTGATACAGATCCAGGATATAAAGGTTTAGTGTAATGGGAAGATTAGAATTATACATAAACATTACATAATAAAAAATTGAAATTTTATTAATTCCTTATTCATTATATTCCTAGATTCTCGTTCATTATCTTTAGTATAAGTAATCACCTGAGGATATACATCAGTGAAAAGGGCGAGAAATATTACAGTAATAGGATGAACAAGGGATATGAATAGATATAAAATGGGGGAGAATAATAATAATAATAATCATATAATAATAATTTTATCATCATCAACATCATGAGGGAATCTTTTTTTAATGACTTGGAATGTGGAAATTTATAAAAATGAAACATAATGTCTTTGTGGTCAAATACCACAAATAGTTGTGAACAAAGCTAGCAACATGTTCACTGATAACATATTTTTATAATCATAAGAACAAAATTTTCACCCAATATATCAGTAATATCACATATAATAAACATCATATAATTAAATTCCTCTCATTACCCAATGTATTGAAGGGATCTATAATTCTGGTCACATCCATCATATTATAATATTTAGATAATCATTCATGCCACATAGAACATATGACATCATAATCAAGAAATAACACATGGAAATGAATGGGTTTAATAACGATTTCATCAATCATAAATTCATTAATAAACATGGTTTTTTAAAATGAACAAGGGAAATATATTTGGAATAATCATATTTATTATTTAGTAAAGAAGAAACAACTCAACAGTATTAAAAGATGTTTTTTGGAATGAAGCATTATTTTAAAAACACCCTGTATTAATCATAATATAAAGTAAGAAACATGTATATCTGCAAAAATAAAAAGGGAAAATAATGAAACTATATTTATGGAACATTATATGATTATTCATACAAAATATTTCATGAAATATAAATAACCTATAGAACATGAGTTGGGTTCGAGAATCCCCTTACCATAATTATATATTTATTTCATTGATTTTGTGCCCGTGGAATAATAAAATTACATTAATTAAAAAAACTAATAGTGAAGTGAATTATATTAATTTATACAACTATTTTTAAATAATAATTATCATATTATATTTCTTAATTCCCGTTAATGAATATTAAGCATTTTGACATCATTGTTTTCTGAAACAAATTCAGTTTTTCTTTGATTTCACTATTTCTGTTCAAAGTAATTTAAGAATTATTATGATTTAATATTGAAGACTATAATAGATATAATTACTTAATTATAATATATCTATTTAATACTATCCATCTGTGAATTTGGTTATATTAATTTTCATGGAAATGTCTATGTAGGTCGTTAATGGACATTCAATGGGACGTTGTTGAAAGAGAGACTATGTAAGTATGGAATTTATATTTGTCATAAATAAGAAAATTATAGTAGGTTTAATTCATGAATATAATGTTAAATTACTGTATAATTAATTTTATATTATATGGTTTTTATATAAAAGGTAAAATGAATAAAGAGAAGAAGAAAATGGGGTGAGTTAATAGAGACATACTCTCTCTTTAGTGTAGCTTCTCTTGTAAGACAATATTAATCCCTTGGCGATTGGAATTGGATTGCAATTTAATGTATATATGTATTTTAAAGTGATTTAGAGGGAGGATTTGTGAATTTCTTGGGCTATTCAAATGGTTGGAATAGTATATTTCTAAGGGGGGGAGGGGTTATTTATACTTCAAGAGATGGGTATTTTTAGAATAAAAAATAATATAAAAGTAAAAACATTTAATAATGGATTTCTGAAAATATAAATCATATTGAAATATAATATAATAGATTTATGACATTAAAAACTTTTAATAATTTTAATTTATAAAATAATTAAAATATAAATTTGAAAAAAATAGAAATTGTTTTTTTAAGGAATCACTTTTGACTTTATGTTTCAGAATGTTGTTTTTTAGGTTTATAAATTAGGTTTATTATATATTAATGACTCAATTATGAAATAAAATAAATAATTTCCATACCTCATGTTATATAAAGGGTTTTTTCATAATTCTATCATGAATGATTTCATTTTAGATACACGGATTTTGTTAAAACAAAATTTTTTAATTCACTTGAAAATTGAAGTATTTCAAAAAATTACCACAAAATCACCTTTATAAAATTTCTAAATTTTTATTTAAAAAATTATATTCATTTTATCAAAATAAATTTCTAAAATAGTTAATTTTAAATTTTAATAAAAAAGTATGACTTTTATGAAATAGTTTAAAATATAGTTTTTTAAAAATGTGCTTATAATTTCTTTGAGATTTTTAATCAAGATATTTATTTTTTTTAATATTTATATTTATTTAAATTATTCCCGGTGAATAATTTTTATATCAAAATTTAATATTTTGAGTTAAAATTACTATTCCAATAATCAGGTTACTATTCCTAATGATCAAGAAATTATTAACAAATGTCAGGTTACTATTACAATAGTGACATTACTATCCAATAATGAAAAAAGTATTCCAAATATCAAATTATTCCTATAAATACCACTTCTTTATTTTACTCGTTATTCAAATCAAAACATCTAATGGTTCTATATTTCCATTTTCTATGATGTTCATCAGTTTATTAATATATTTTTTCTTTTCTATAGTATTTTCAGTGGGGGTGATAATTCTAGTTGATTTTCGTGATCCATATTTTCCCATTTTACATGTTATATTTTATATTTTCTCAATTGTATGATTTGGAATTTTTATTGGTTTCATTACTGATTGATATAAAATTAATTAGACATTAAATATTCTTTTGGTTGTTTTCTTTATATTTTACATGTGTATAATGTTATATAACTTAATATAACAAAAAATTTACTAAAAACCATAGGGTCATTATAGATCATCAGTAGGTTCCTAATCTCTCTCTCATTATACCACACTCTTATTTGATCCATCCTTCTCTTCTCTCTCTCAAAACCGTAGATCTATTCATCCATTAATATAAGTATTTTTCATTAGGAATATATTTTCGATATATTTTTAAATCTATTGAGAAAAATAATATCCATGCTCAGATATATAAGATTAAATTATCATTCTTCATTTTCTTCATCTGATGAGAGGTAAGTGGATTACCTCTCATGTACACTCGTTCTAGATCTTAAAGGATTGGCATTGATTAATGATTTTTTACATTAAAATTGTTGTGAAAACCTTATTTAATTATTGAAGGAAACCCATTTTTTATTATGGATTATGAAATTTGGTTAATGTGATGGATTTAAGAAAACCCACTTCGTTTATAATTTTAAAATAATATTTTTAAAATTATTGTATTGTTTTGATGCATGAAAATTGTTCAATGAAATGATTTCGATAAAGAATTTTTTTTATATGAAGTAAATTTCATAATGGAATTTTTCTTACATGGTTGAAATGATTTAATTTTGATACATGACCTTTGAAAATGGGAATTTTTATTATTGAACCTAGTTATTGGTCACCTTGTGATGAATTAGTGGATCAATGAGAAACCTCTAATGAGTAAGGAACTATCACTTGACATGTGTGTTTCTGTGCATGTCGAATGATTGGAATGGGTATACGATATGATAGGAAATTGATAAAATAATTTCTTGTTTCATTCTATGGAACATTTTATAGTATCGATAGAAACAACATTAAATGTATTTAAATAGATTTATAAAAAAAATTAATTAGTTCTTGTCCTAGTGGAATGTTAAGGAAGGATGTTGGGGAAATCATACTAAGTTTATACTCACCCCTTTCTTGGGAACATTAGTGCCTTTTCAGATTTTGTATAACATTACACAATAGAGGGAATGGTATCATACTTATCTAGTGATACATCTTGATAATGTGGAAATGAAAGGTGGAGTTAGATTTGGGAGCTAGTCGAGAGTACTTGGGTTCATGGTTCTTCATGTCTTGATGTCTTTTTCTCTATTGGATTGATATAAGAAATTTTTGTTGTCAGTCTTATATTTAAATACAATTGGATTTATTTTTAGTTTGTATTACATTTTTTAATGAATCATGTAGTGTTTTGGGTATTAAAATTCTGAATGTCTGGGTGTTTTATCTTTTAATGGAAAATCATCCCCCAATGATCTTGTAGGTGTATGTAATTTTGTGGAAGCATTTTGTGTCTTAGGGATGTCACATATTGTTATTGGCACCCCATATCATCTAAAGATAATGATTTGGTATGGGATGTTATAAATGGTATTTTTATTGTTTGTTCTATCTATCTCTTGGGATATTCGAAACAATATAGGAGTGTCAGAAATTGAAATGAATGACATGAAAAGACCTAGCTAACCATTTTTTGTCAAAATTCAACTTATCAGGGTGTGTGGAAATAAAATTATTCAGAGAAACTTGATGGTATTTTTTCAAAACATTATCATGATTTTAGCTTATGAGTATTACATTTCATCAATTGATAGTGAGACTCACCACTAGGACTGAATTGGTTTTTCTTGATTCATTATTTATAGAAAAGTGGTATAACAAAAGGATTTTTGAAACATAAATGGAAGTATTCTAAAAATAATGGTTAATACTTGTTGGTACTAGTAATTTGGAATGTTATAATAATTCATATTATAGAAATTGATCACTAGATAGATTTTTTTTCTAGTTATATAAATTGGAATAGGGTAGAATTCATTGGAATCAGCATGAGGATGCTACTGAAAATCTGGTTGTACTTAAGCCAAAGGTGATCAAAAAAACAATTCCAAAGAATCATTCTGGACTTTCATGCCATATATAAAGGGAATAGTGAAAATAAAACATAATTTATGGACCACTATGATTCGTTTCCAAAACAAAATCCACCCATCTTTGAGTGGGATTCTATGCCTAAAGTAGTAGAGGTGTGGCTAAATCAGATGAATGAGATTTTTCGAATTCTTGGAAAAACCAGTCATGATGAAATTGAAATTAAAAAATTATATTCTAAAATATATTTTATTTCAATGGTGTTATTTAGATGTTAATTCTAATGTTTTACAAGTAATTACATGAGTGGAATTTCAATAATTTTTCAAAAAATTCTATCCTCACACATTAAAAAATTCAAGAAAAACTGATTTGTTATGTTTGAAAAAAAGTGAATATGTCCACAATAGAGTATACAGAGAAATTTATGAAGGCCTGATTTAATATAGGTTTATAACATTTATTTATTTATTTCTCATGTGGTGTAAGATATGGGTTTACTAGTTGAGATAAGGCATGTAGTTATAAAACATCATCCGCCTCTATGATAATGAGATTGTCGAGCCAATAAGTGCATTGTGCGTTCAATAAAAATTGTGTAGACTGAGTTGGTTAGGTTTTATTTTTTATAGATATGGATATCTATGAAGTACTTTTGGGATGTATTGGATTATTAATTTTAAGGAACATGTCAATTTTTATACAGTACATTTGAGTTTGACAACATCAGATGGAATTAACAATCTCATTGAAGGATATTGGATGGTAAATGAAAGAAGAGAAAACCCATTAATACCAGTTGTTGGAAATATATATTATCATTTTGTAGTGGATACCATTGAATATATGGATTATATATTACATATATATTTTCATGAAATCGCTGACTAATTTTCTAATGTTTTTATTAATAATTTTGAACAATTTATAACCAAAAAAAAGTTTAATATAATATTGATATCCTACCAAGTACTAGTAATATTTCACTTATTTCTTATAGGATATCAATAATATAATATATGTAATTAAATTTATATATTTAATATTTAAAATTAAAGTGATCATGTTACCATTCACGTATTTGTAGACAATAATGGTTCTTTTATGAAAGAAGGTGGATGGAAGTCTGGGCTTTGTGTGGATTATCATGAGGTTAAGTAGGTTATGATAAAGAATCAAAATCATCTTTAATGTATTGATGATTTTTTTCAACAATTGAGTGGGTCTTAATGGTTCACTAAAGTTATCTTATGTTTATTACTAATTACGAGTTTTGAAGAAAGATATTCTAAAGAAAACATTCAATATAATATACAATCATTATGAATATGTGGTTACTACCTTTGTCTTTAAAAAAATACTGGTGGTTTTTATGGACTTAATTATCCATGTCTTTCCAAAGTATCTCGATTCTTTTGTGGTGGTGTTCATTTATGATATCCTTTTATATTATATGATTAAAGATGAATAGGAGGAACTTTTTTCTATTTTGTGGAGTACCTTATAGGAACATCATCTTTATTCTAAGCTTTCAAAGTAGGATTTTTGGATGAAGGAGGTATGTTCCCTGGTCATGTAATTTTTGAAAAAGTAGTTCCACTAGATTCATAAAATATAAAAACTATTATCTCTTTTCAAACAATGAATAATGTTTTCAATATACATAGTATCATTAGAATAGTAGGATATAACTTATTCTTCCGTAATGAATTTTCACATCTTTCCAAACCAATTATATATTTGACAAGGAAAGGTGTTCCTTTCCATTGGAATTATGAATTTAAAAGATAATTCTGAGGGATTAATGTTTGGAATAAATATGAACCTATCATAAAATTTATAGACTTAAGATGAGGTTGTGTAATCAATTATAATTCATTAGGATCTAGGATGGGTTGTGTTCTCATACAGAGAGATCACCTTTTAATATATGACTCAAAATAGTTATGGGTGCATGTCACAAACTTCCCAACACATGATTTGGAATTGGAGTGTGTAGTTCATGATTTAAATACATGGTGTCATTAACTTTTTGTTGAGAAATGTATGGTTCTTACATATCATAAAAAAAAGAATCACATTTTCTATCAAATGGATTTGAAATTAAGATAACATATATGGATGGAATATTTAAAAAAATTGGACTTAAAAATAATGTATAAACTTGGAAATATAAATTATGATGTTGTTGAATTCAGAAGGAAGTCATATAATATGATGGATAAATCAGATACGAATGAATAGAAACTAATAAATTTCATAACTGATAAGCATATGGATTGTGCAGAGGAAGGTGGTGCTGTAGTTTTATTTCTATTTTATGTGTTTTCTATGTTTGTTAAGTAGGGAAGATATTATCAGATATCTGATCCTAAGTTGTTTGAAAGTGAGGTCAAAATACGTTGGTGGGGAGACTATTGAGGGATAGATTACATATGATATATCTATGTTATGGCATATAGACTGGATTTTGGTCCCTACAACCTATCAGGAATAACATCATAATTCCTACCACCATTCAAGATGGTAAGTTTATCCATGACTAAAAAATATTTATAAAACACTAAGATCATTGTTTTTTGGTTCTGAATAAAAAAGAACACGGTGGAGTTTATATTGATATTACTAACCTGTCAGTAGGTCAAGGTAGAGAACCAATGAACAACTATTATGTTTCACACATTACCAATTACAATGTGGATATACGAGTAGATTGCAATAGATATTTTCTATTTATACCAAATATTATTCATAAGAATGATTTGATAAGGGTAATTATTGACCATCTCATGATGTAGGTTTACCTCACCCCTATTTGTGAATCTAATACCACGTATGACTTATCCAAAACATATATTCTAGTTATTCTAAAAGATTTTTGACATTCCAATTTCAATTGTTCCCAAATGAGACCCTATGTTTATATATAGGTTTTGGAAATCATTGCAAAAAGTTCTCGGAATGAAATTGAGAATGAGAAAATATTATCATCCTCAAACATATAAAGAATAAAAATAGAAATCCAAATTTTTGAATACATGATTAAAGAATGTGTGAGGAATTTTAGAGGCTCGTGGAAGGAGAACATACCATTAGTGGTGTTCGTAAACAATAATAAATAGATATTATTGATATGTATGAAACCTTTAGATGCATTGTATGGCCTTACAGGTTTTCTCTACTTTTTTACAGATAAATAGTTGATACAGCAATCATAAAACCTGGACTAGTTCAAGGGAAAATAGAAAATATTTAAATGATTATAAATATAAATTATATGGATTAGAGTCATCCAAAATTGTATGTAGATTATCATTAATGACCATTATCTTTTGGTGTCACTGGTCATGTTTTCTTGAGATTCTCTATGTGGTTAGTTAATCAGCTTTTTCGTAAATAAGGAATGCTTTCTTCATGGAACATTAGCCATTTTTAGATACATGGTTGAGAGGGTTTGGTGGAATTTGGGGTGACTCTACCAACATATTTTAATTCATTTAATAACATCTTTCATGTATCTCAATTAAAGTACCCACCTGATCTAGACCATGTGATTTGATGGGAGCATACTGATCCTGAATATTATTTCATGATCATTTATGCGCTGATATCTATTTTGGATAGGAATGATAGACTCATCAATGGTGAAGTCATCAGTTATTATGGGTATTTTGGAAGCACTTTTATATTTAGGAAGAGACGTGAGAGTGTGAAAAGAAAATGTTGGAGAAATGTCCCAAGTTCGTCCACCACAAAAGAATTTCTCTAATTTACAAGGATGGAATAGAAAATTTTGGAAAAAATGTAATGCCCCAGTTTCAGGTAATCACCCATGTTTAATGTATTATGACCTTATATAATGCTTGTATTTAGTTTCAAAAGTTATAGTATGTTGTGAAGTGTTTTTTTAGGGGGTTATGGTTTTTTAATGATGTTTGGTCATGTAAGTGGTAGTATTATTTGGGGTCTTTGGTTTCATCAGTGAATAAACTCCATGATGTGGAATAGAGGATAAATGTGGGTTTTCTCTACCTATACCAATTTTTTAACCCTTAAAATGTAAGGTTAAGTCAAAAAAATAATTTAATTTTAGTTTATTTGTGGTTTAAGAAGTTGTTTCATAGCCATCTCTCCTAAATTATTTGATCTACATCCCATCTTATGTAGTGTTTTCTGGGAATGATGTTGAAAAATCTGTCTGTGATGTGGAACCTCTACCTACATCATAGCTTCCAATGTCCCAGTATGTATACTCCCTTGTCCCTTGGCAATGTCATGGTATGGCGGTTCTCATCATTGGCCTCTTTGAATTTAAATTAGTTTTAAATCCATTAATCCCTCATTAGTCTTATAATATTTATGGTTCTCAAACTTTTTTTCCTCTCTAGTCATGAGAGACAATTCCCTTTGATCCAAAAATGAATTTTATAAAAATTAAACTACATCAGAGATCTTGATTAATCAATAAGTTCTTGATATCTCTAATTTTTATTGTTCTTAGATCCATTATTCTACTATCTATTGAAACAATTGATATAGTTCACCATTGATAGATCTATTTTCCTTGTTTTTGATCTTTATGAGATATTATTGAAACTATATAAAGAAATAAGATACTAATTTGGATGTAGAAGATATTATAATCTTTCATCATTTTTCACATATGCTGAGAACTAGGTGGCATATCCCTCATCTTTAATAATTTTTTTTAACTTTAATGCTTCATTTTAATCAGATTATTTTTTTTATTTTTGGGAAAAACTTGTGTGGTTATTTAAAGAAAACTACATTTTCTTTACAAATTGGGAAATTTTTTAAATCGAATGGATTTAAGAAATAACTCTTAGTTTATAATTATTAAATGATAGTATTAAATTTATAGTATTGTTTTTATATATTCAAGATATTTGATGAAATGTTTCCAAGAAATAATAGGTTTTATATATAGTGAAATTTGATATGGAATTTGGAATACATGGTTTGTGTGTGCTCATTTGTGTATTTGACCCTAGATAAGTAGATTGTTCTATTGGAGAACCGAGTTATGGTTCCCCCATTGATGACTTGGTTGATCGAGGAGAAAATACTCTTGTGTATAGAACTTTCACTTTGCATGAATGTGTTCATGTTTGTGGAAACACATGGATGGCTATTCCAAATGATGAGAATTGGTTCAAAGACTATGTTTATTTCTATCCATTTAACTTGACTATGATTTCGATATAAATTACATTGAATGTCTTTAATTTTTTATATAAAATATGTAAAGTAGTTTTTAACTAAATGGTGTGATTTTAAAAGTCTTTTGGGAAATTATATAGAGTTAATAGTCACTCCTACTTGGGAATTTTGGTGAATTTTCATATGCCATATACCTAGACATAGGAATGGAAAATTTATATTACTTATCAATTGATTCATCTTGATACTATGTGCATGGTAAGGGGAGTTGGATCTAGGAGCTAGTCTAGTTTATAGGGGTTCGTGGTTCTTGGTGTCTTGAGGTCTTGTTGTCTTTTATTTATTTTTATATATCATTTAGGATTTCACTATGATATGTCTGTATTACATTTTTATGTTTTTCTCTGTCTTACATTTCTTTAAGCATCATGTAGTGGTTTTGATGTTACACATTTTTTATCCTATGTGTTTTATCTTTTAAGGGTAAATCATCCCCCAATGAACTTCTAAGCCCTTGGAATTTATAGTTGACCATTGGTGTCCTGGAGATTTCACCTATGGTTAGTTACACATCATATATTCTCAATCCAATGAGTTGGGATGTGATGTTACAATATTATTGAAAAAACATTAATGAAAACATGGAAATGAATGAAAAATATTTCCATACAAAGTGTAAATAAATGTTATTTTAATTAAAATCATTTCCCTGATCATTTTATATAACAAAAAGAGGATAATGGTACTATAACTTAATAATTAAATTATTAAATAATGGAAAATAAAAATAAATGGTGTTATCAGATAATTATTATATAATTTCCTCAATTTAAATTATATCATAAATATTCCTGATTAAAATTGGATCGATACATAGATATATTGATGCTTTAGTATCTTTTGAGACATAACCCACATCGAAGAAATAACATCAATTGATAATTTAAATACCATGAATATAAAAATAATTAATGATATAAAATATAAAAGTGTAAGTATATACGCCACATAAATGAAATAAGTAGTGAATATGGCATATGTCCCACAGAAATAAACGTGAGATGGGAAATCCTTAACTCAAGTCCAATTACTTTGTAAGTTATTTTAAATATATTTATAATAAATTTTAAATTATGATAATTCCATAACTAAACCATATCTAAACATATAAAGTTATATATGACCCACTTATAAAATTTCAACACTATTTTATTAATAATTATTTATTAAAATTATCATTTCTTCTTTTTAACTATTTCATTTTTCTTATAAGTTTTTGTATGGTTGTTTTAGTCCTTGAATATTGATAATGGTTCCTTAATTTTTAGAATGTTAATAAAAATATAAATATCATTTATATTAATTATATATATATATATATGATCATATTTTACATGAGGATTTGAAAAATGATTCGCATCACTTCGTGGAGGTTGTAGTCAACACATACGCAAGAGTGACGTTATAATTTTCTAATAGCTGGAAGGGAATAAGTTAAATAAAATACTAAATTTATAGAACCATAATTATTCCATAAATAACACATATATGTATATATATTAGTTATATATTTATTACTATCCAAATAAAATGGTGATGGATAACGAACCACACCGCTACTTGGAGATGGAAAACCGTACGTACACACGAGTGATGATTCCGCATTACGTAGTATGGACAAAATATAGAAAATGTTTGTCCCATAAAATAACATCTAATTATTTATAGGATATTGGATTCATTATTTTAGGATGGGTAAAATATATCTATATTAATTAGAAGAATAATTAAATTTGAAATATTTGGCAAAAATGATTACCTCCTATTCGGTAGACCTTAGTTGAATCACATCTTAAGGACCCCTATAATGGTATTTTAATAAAAATTCACTTTTAATTCATGGATATGTATTTTTATAATATAAATATTATTATTTTTGTTGATATGTATGATTAAAGTTTATTTAAAAAAGTGAAACGAGGTGTTTTATTTTATAAGGGAGGGAAGGGTCACTATTGGAATTACTTAAAGTATTAAATTAAAAATAATTAATTTTAATGGATAATAGTCACAAAATTGATATATTTCCAATATAATATTATGATTATTCAAAACAAACTAATAAAATAAAATTATTATAATTTTAGATGATGTTTTTACCCATATCATTTTATTTTAACCACCCCCATAACACTTTTGATGATTATCATGATATCAATGGTTTTTAAACCTTGATGGTCATTAAAGTTACAAAAAAGGGAAAAATGAACCATAAATAGAACATTTTTGATATTTTGAAACATATCTCTTTCACTTGTATGTATATAAGTTTTTTATGAATTTTAAAACATTAAATAAATTATTATAAAATATAATTATTATTTTTTATTAAACATTTCATTTAATATAAAATTAATGAAATAAAGATAAAAAAGGAATTAGAATATATACATTTAAAACCTCATTATTATGTTATACCAGTATATAATTTTTTTGGGATACTACAACTCAGGAAAATAAAATTACATTTAGATTTTTTAAAATCATTTTCTTCATATTTCTACTATTTTCTCAACCACTATGCTGACATTGTGTAAGCATTTAAGTTAATTGTTTCATCACTAAGAAAATTACAATTATAAAAATAATCTCATTACACTCAAAATAACCATTAATATTTATCCATAAATTATTATTATCCCTATGTGAATATATAATATATGTTTAAAAACAAAATAGTTATATGTTATATTATTCATTAATTAAAAAAAATATTAGACATTTTTAGAGTAAAATGGAAAAAAATTCCATATATTTTAATATTTGACTAGTATGGTATAACCCCACTCATAAATTCAATTAAATGTAAGTTTTATGTTTATTTTTAGTTCTTATCATATTTTTTATCCTTAGTTTCTCGATTTACCAATATCAAGGTGACAAATATTTACTACTATTACTTTTCATAATATCTGAAAATAAATGTGACCTAGGTAAAGAAATTGATCTTTATTATTCCAAATATGTAATACATTTTAAAAAATAAAATTTCTATAAGTTTTATAAACCCATTTTAATATAATTCTATAAAAAATGATGAAAAGAAATTTTTATAAAACTGTATTTTTTAGTTTTATAATGCACTTACTCCAAAATTATTTGTAATAAAAAAATTTATATAATTAATTAGATTAGATAAATTTGAAGTAGACTTATGTTACTTAATTTTTATTTTTAAAGCATTATTGTACTTTCAAATGAATAAAAATTAATATTTTTTAAAAATCAATATTTTTCACTATTCAATAAATAAATCTTATTATAAAAATACCAGACATTCACCTTACATAATTTTAATATAGTGATTTAAAAAATAAAAATACATTAATAAAATTAATTTTCTAAAATTTTTATAAATTAATTTTTATATCTATAAAAAAGGAAATAATACCATTTTTCAAGAAAATCTATTTTTGAAGTAAAACATGACTATTGAAAATTGAGTAGCTACTCCCTACGATTTCATAAATACATATGATTTAAATAATTACTTCACTCAAATATTTAATAATTTCACTATTATTATTAATAAATTTCAATTTAATGGCTAGGTGATAATTGCCAGATTATACTATATGAATTGTATATCACCACTTGTTTAATTTTTTTGTTTCCTGTAAAAAAAGATATCAAATAAATTAAAATTGTTTATAGAGAAATATATTATAAATTATCATGGTTATACATTAAATACCCCTTAGAATAATTTTATCCTTTATGTTTCATCACTCCAATACAAACAACTGAGGAAACTTTTCTCTCATTACATCCTTGGGTTCCAGATAAGAAGAACATTGGTGGGTAGTTAAAATATATACACGTAAAAGAAAAATAACATTGAAGGACTCATATATATTGATAGGAAACATATTTTCTTGAGATTTTTAATAACCAAAAAACTATAAATCAATGTGGAGTTAAAAGACAATGAATTTAATTTAAATTTTGGTAAAAGAATAGGATTTTAATTTTGAGGTCCTTTTTCATTAATATTTTATGCATAATAAAGTAATTTATAAATCCTCAAAACTAAATAAACCCCAAAATTTAGTAGTATTTTAACGAAAAACATAATTAAAAAACCCATGTTTTAAACTGGGTTTTAAATCTTAATCTTAAAATCAATCACTCAATAACTGCATTCCTACTCGGTGTCTTAATTTATGATTCTTTCCTCAGAGTCTGGAGGGATAACTCAGTATCCATGAAAAATATAAAACAGTTCATATATCTAGAATAAAATAAAGCATGATTTTATGTTTCATATCATCAAAACCTAATGGATTTAAAATTTAGCTATAATGATGGACAAATATAATCCTTACCCGATTTTTTCTTCTATAGTAATTTACCATGACTTTTGGGACATTGGTTTGAATAGTTCCATGTATCTTGATAAGTGAAGAACTAGATAAAATTAGTTTCTTTATTTGTATATTTCTCAATATAATTATGAACCCTTTCCCTACACAATAAAAAAACACCTCTTCCTATTTATATAGTATATTTTTGTTTCATTAAAAACTTATCACTTGTAAAATTTTCCATACTTGTTTTCCATTCCTTTAACTCGTTTATTTTTCTTAGCGCTCAGTTATCCTCTACTTCTATTAATTTCTTTTGAAAATATATTACTTGGAGAATTATTTCCCCATCGTAACAGAACATGATACCATATAATTTTGGGATTAATACTTCTAAGATAATAGTTCCCTTGGGAGTCTTGGATTAATCCAATAAAATATACATTTGATCTTAATTATTAGATTACGTATGCGGTCTCTAACATACCTTCCTAATATTGAAAATATTTTCTCAAAAAAAGTGTCACTTTAGTTTTCTTTACTCTTTAAACTGAGAAACATCATTTCAATTCCATATCACTATTGTTTAGGAATGTTATTGTTGAATAATATCACAATAAAAGTTCATCAATCCATGATTTCTTTTTCGCCAACCTCTTTAGTGTTCTGGATCAATGATGACTATTGATCGATATATTATTTCAAACAATAAAGTGTAAAAATAAAAATTGATGTTTATTTATGTCCCAAATCCGTGAATATATTTTCAAGTTACTAAATACATTTTTTAGCTACCAATGGATTTGTGGATCCATTAAAATATGCAGACATTTATTGCATGTAGAGGTCTAACATAGGTGAATCATGCTATGGAGAAACATGTTGTTCCGTAAGTTAATGGTTATTCATCATAACGTGAGTCAATTACGCTAATAAATCCATGATTTTCTCTGTTCCAACGTTACTTTTATTTTTCTTCTTGGTTGAGAAATTCCAACATTGACTATGGGTGTTGATCTCCTTTTATCCTTTACATTCCATCACCAAACATTGAAACACACAAAGATTACTCATAATCATAATAAATATTGAGCCATAAATTAATAATCTCTATATGATAATTGTTATCATATACTATAAGGGGTTAATATAATTCTTATATTAGATATGTTCATTTAAAATCAAATTCTAAAGGATTCTACCAAACATTATCTAATACCAACTATAATAACCCCAAACTCAGTAACATAGAGTCGGGGTCTGATTTATTACATTATCTCTAGATACAAGTGATAAACCCCCCAAATATCAGTCATTTTAGGTGTCTTAGAAAAATATATACATATTTCATTCCAATATGAAATTTTAAATATAAGAAAACATAATATAATAAAAATTATTTCATCCTTGATATCATTCATAATAGTCTTTTTCAAATCCAAGGGAAAGGAGAAAAATAAATTCTGATATTTTATTCTCAGTAAGGGTTATATGCAACAACCATTATTGTGAAAACAAATAAGAGATAATAAATATGGCTAAGTAGAAAAACAAAACACATGTCATTCAATCAATAAATTGATTTCAATGTGAATCCATGGATAATATTAACATAAAACACTATTGGATAATGATAAATTAAATATTAATAATGCAAATGAATAGTTCTTGTAATTCATGATCATGGAATCTCAAATAAGAAATCATGAATCCTACCATCAAGCACTCTCAATTAAGACATTATTATTTTGTCAATACCTCTCAATCAAGACATTATTATTTTATAATATGTCATACTCTAAATAAACAACTACCATAACATGATTTTACATCCTCAACATATACATCATGTAAACTGTTTTTTTCTTTTCATGAGACCTATCGATACATCAATGTGTATCTAAAACTGGGCCCTATTTGATGCTTTCAATTCCAATGAATTCCTTATATTTTGAATGATCAATTAAATTCATTCTCAAAATTACTTATTAGTCAACAATTGTGTGTGTTTCTCTAAAAACATAGAACATCAATATTTCAATACAATAAAAGACGTTAATAAATAATAAATATGGAATCATTTTATCATATCCCCATTTACATAAATGGGAGTCTTTATAGATGAAAATACCCTTAACAAACATAGGGACGTTTCTTGAGGAAAATACATATTCCTTTTCAAATAACTTATTTAAAATGTACAAATTTATAGAATATTAGGGAAAATTTTATTTTAAAATAACCAAAGAAGATTTTAAATGTATCTTCAATGTAATAATTGTTCATGACTACATGAAATTCGTTTCATGCCAAATATGTTAAAATATATATTCCTTTCACATTTTCAGTAAAAATAATAAGTACCATATTCATAAAAAACAAGAACATTCATTTTTAAAAATTTCCTAGAATGTGAAACATGGGTAAAAATGACTTTATAAAATCTTTTGAGAATATTAAAATTTCACATGAAAATTTTTAAATAAAACATGAACATGGAAAAACCTCAATCATAGAGAAAATAAAGTTTTTTTTTATTAAAAACACTTTCTCGAACATTTTATATATCAAAGACAAAAAATGGTATGGTTAAATGAAAATTACATGTATAACCAGATGAGAATAAAATGAAATGGTTTTATTCAGAAAGGATTAAATAATTTCCTCAATGAAAATTCATGAATAAACAATGTTGATTAAAATGATACTGAAGCATAAATTCTTTATCGTTTGGTATATTTTGAATCATAACCCCCATTAAATAAATAAATTAAAACTAAACATTATAATCCATTAATATAAAATATATTTGTGATTTAAAAAATAAAATCATATTTATATACATCATAAAAATTAAATAAGTATTTAATATGGTATACCTCTCACAAAAATAAATGTGAGACAATAAATCCATATATCGAGTCTGAGTTTCATTGTTTATGATTTTTTCTACATTTATAATAAATTTAAATTTATTATAATTATGTTACATAACCATATAAATACATATAATATCAAATATGATCCCCTTATAATAATTTAACACTCATCTATTACTAATTATTTATTAAAATCATTGTTTTTAGTGTTAAATATTTCATTTTTTATATAGGTTCTGACTTGTTAGTTTCAGTTATTGAATCATGATCTTGATTAAATCATAATGATATATTTTATAATTATATAAATATAATATATATTAATAATATACATATTTAAAATAATCCTTGGAAAGTGGTCATGAAAAATGAATCATATTGATTCATGGAGGTGGTAGTCCACACATAAGCACTTCCAGCATTGCCATTTATAACAGCTATAAGGGAGTGAATTAAAATGATATATTATAATTAAAAACCCATAATTAAGTAATATTTTTTATATGTATTCAATATTTCTATCTTTATAACCAACCAATTAAAATTGGGATTACAAATGAATCACACTGCTACGTGGAGATGGTAAGTTGTACGTATAGAAGAGAAATGTTTTCACTTTCCATAGGATAGAAAATAGATGGAAAATGGTTGTCACATAATCATAATAAAATAAATTTATATTTATGATATTGGATTAATTATTTTAGTATGGTTAAAAGATATTTATTGGAATTAAAAAATCAACTAATTTTGAAAGAGTCGGTTAAAATTATTACCTCCTCTTTGGTAGAATTCCTTTAGATGCCTTATTAAGGACTATTTTAAGGGAATTTTAAGAAAAAAACAACATTATTTAATTTATAAGGAATTTCATAAGAAAAAATGAAAGGTTTTGGTCAAGTTAATGGTTCAAAGTGTTGTAAAGAATAGAGAGGAGGGTGGCCTTTTATAAGAGATGTAATAGGTACACTTGGAATTAATTAATGTATTAAATTAATATAAATTAATTTATTTGTTACAATGACATGAAATTCATTTATTTAGAATATAATATTAATATGAATATAAATAATATCATAAAATTAAATTTTTACAATTTAGGTGATGATTTCACCCTTATCTTATTCTTTTAATCCCCACTCCCATGTTAACCCTTTTGATGATTACAGTGATATTAATAGTTTTTTACTATTTAAGGCTCAATAAAGTTACTATAAATGTGAATTGATGCATAAATTATATTATATTTTATGTTATATCTCATTATCATGGCTGAAGATATTATTTTTATTAATTGTACATCATTCAATAAATTATTATCAATATAAAATATCATTAATGTCATCTTTGGAATAATTCGTTCAATTTGAATTTAAATTCATCAAGATAACAGCGGAGTTCAAATATAGACTTTAAAATTTTTCCTTATTTTTTATATTTATTTTAATAATAAAATTTGGATACTATAAATCACTAAAAAATTTCTATTAGAATTTCTAAAATCATTTACAAAAATTTTCAGCTACTTACACAATAACTATAACGGCATTGCGTAAGATTTTAAAATGATCATTTCACTGTTAAAATATAAAAAAATAACCATCATAAAAGAATTTTAAATATGATAAACATAATATTTCTGAATCATTCAAAGCTTATTTTTATCCCTATATGAACACATAATAGATTTTTAAAATCATGGGAGTTACGTTTTATATAGATTTTTACTTGAAATGCTATATAAATAATTTTCAAAGTAAAATGGTATGAAATTTCCATAACATTTAATATTTTATGAATATTATATAACCCCTCTTATAAAATATATTAAAGACATGTTTTAGGGTTATTTTATGTCCTTAGCATATTTTTTAACCTTAACTACTTGATTTACCATTATCAAGGTGATAAATAGTTACTATGGTTACTATTCATAATGATAAAAAATAAAATCCACAATTTAACAAATTTTATACCTATTTTTTCAAAAATAGAATATATTTTTCAATATCAAATTTATATTAGTAGAATGAATCAATATGAATATAAATTTGTAAACCGCAATAAAAAATAATTTTCAGAAATTACGTTTTTATGACTAAAAAACTACTACCAAAATAATGTATAATGATCATTATTATATAATTAATTATATTATATAAAGTTATACTATAATTATTTTAATTTCATATCAAAATGAAAAAATAGATATTTAAATTAATAATAATGCGAGTTTTAAATCTGTTTTTTCACAATTCACTAAAAACAATCTTTTTAGAAAAAAACCAAAATAAATTAAACTAATTTTTTTTTACTCTGATAGATTAAAAAATTATATAATTTTTATAAAAATAAATTTATAAATTTGTAATAAATAAATTATAATATTTGGGCAAAGAATGAAATAAAACCCATTTTTAAGGCACAAAATGACTTTATAGAAAATTGAGTTTTTATTTTCGTAGAATTATTAAATATATTTATATTAAATAAAATATTTATACTTACTTTTTATAATATTTTTAATCATTTTCATACCAACCAATCCTAAGGCTATGAGATAAATTTAACATATTTATATTTTAATTGTATGACACAATTAATTTAAACTCAGTGTTTCATTTAATGTATGTTATCAATGAAATTAAATATATTTAAAGGGAAATATAGAATAAAATATTAGGATTTTATATATATTACCTCTATACTAAAATAATTCATGAGATATAGTGGCAATATTTATGTTATATGGGATAATGAAAGTCTTTCTCAGGTTACTCATTAATAAAAAATTCCAAATTGAGGAGGTATGAGAGCACAAAGTAGATAATGGGGGTAAATGTGTGAGAGGAAAGGTGTAACACTTCATATTAAATATTTTCTTGATTAAATATATTATTTTGAATTTCTTATTATATTTATATAATATTATATGTTATTTATAGTTTGTAAACTTCTCCCTCTATGATAGTAGATTGATTGTTAAAGAAAAGTAATAAAAACAATAGGGACAACCCTAGGTATATATGGTCAAACACCATGTAGGACAAGAGTCTAATTGATTAAAAAATAAAGAAAATTAGTAAATAAATAATTGAATATCTTGTCAAGAAATGGAATGGGAAATCCATCTGTCATCGTTAAAAATGGTATATTGAGTGGGCCCTAAACAATGGTTGATCTAGAGTAACTTTTAAATAATTTTAAATAATAGGGGAATAAAAAACCACCTTATCTCAATTTTACTTTAAATATAACATATATATATATAGGAATTTGGGAAACAAAACCTCTTTATTTAGTAATGAAATACCTCTTTTAAATAGGGTTTAGATGTTACCCATACATGAACTCGAGTCCCAGTGCCTCAAAGTACCATTATAATTTGAGGGATAAAATAACTTGGGGATTGAAATATGAAATAGATAACCTAAATTCTCATGATTAGGTTCCAATCATCACATAATGATCTCAGTCATCTCAATGTCATAGAACCTTAACACCAACTATTTCATTGTTCCACCCCATCGTGATGTCAAGGAAGATTACCCTAATTTAAACAAACTTCTTGGTAGGGGGTCATATAATAGGTTATAGAAGAACCATTTATCTAACAATATGACAAACCAAAAAATTCTACATGCCCCCATACCATCATACCTTCCATGATGTGTAAGTTTTCTTATATAGTGAACACCATTAACACGATGCATCACCCCCTCTTCCAAGAACCATCACATTGTGCTGCCCTTTGTAGTTGAAGATCCCCCTTATGTCCAAAGAAGTTATAGGTCCAATTGATAGATTCTAATGCACCTATCACACTTTCAAGCTACCCATGCATAAATCTAAGATTCACTACCATCCTAATGTGCAACAATTATAAATTGTCCACTTTGTGTCATCTACTTCTTGGTGGTGGCTTGGAGGCCCTATGTCCTGAATGCCTATGGTGGGCCAAAGTCCATATGACCCATATCCACAAACCTATATCCTGAATGAAAAATACAAATTAAAAAATCTGTTATTATACTACCAATAATTTTCTTCTACTATACGGCTACAGTAATACTATAGTATCCCCTAGATACTCCTCCACCGGGATTTGATCCCAGGATTCATGTAATATTTTGTGGTGTTTAACCTCTTGTCTACCCATCCTATAACATAATATATATATATATATATATATATATTAATATATATAATATTTACACAATTATGTATTTAGTTAAATAAGATATTATATTCATATTTTTTAGGATTATGTATTTGAAGCTCTTCTATACATGTCAAAAATTCATTTCACCCAATTAAGTGGTAGATCACATTGATGTAAATTTTAATATAATTTGATATAAATTTAAATAATTTTTTGGTAGTTTAAATATCTATAAATAAAATATAGAGAAAAAAACACATTATGAATAGTTTGAATATTTTATAGTTTTTTCTCAGGTATATTATAATGATATCCCTTTTTAGATCAATTGTGGATCCTTAGGTATCTTTTTATATGAAAAGTGATTTTAGATTCAGATATATGAGTTGGTTTTCAATTCAAAATTATTTCATTTACATCACATGAGGGGAAATTCTAGGATCCACTATCATAATTATAAAAATAATTAATCATATTGATTAAACATTTAGCACAATATAAGAATTTTATTATGATATATATGATTGATAGAAATGATGAAACCTTAGTGGTTACATGTAGTGTGAAAACTTAAGGATAATGGTGAGCTAAGTAAATAATCATTAAGAACTCATATGATTGAATGTGTGAGTTGGGATGACCATCAAATGCTGTAATGTTCATTATTTTTTTAATTTTATACTTGAAGTGGTGAGTCATTTAAAATTTTGGTTTTACACTATGTGGGAGTGATCCTATGGTTCTCTTCTCAATAGTATCAGGATAAGTTATTTGGGAATTATATTAGTTTGATATGTCCTTTCATTGATTAGTCTAATTAATTGTATGAGATGACTTAGCGTAATTCCCTAGCTAGAACCCACCCACTAGTGCCCCAACAGAGATTCCAAAAGACCTCATGTACTCTTCCTCAAACTCTAGAGGTTTACAGAAAGTGAAGAGGGACAAAATCATATGTTTAAGAAAATAACACCTCAAATCATATCTATAGAAAAAATAGAAATAAAAAAATACATGGAGGTCATTAGATTTCACATAATCAACAAATAATAATGTTATTACAAATGAATTATAAAATATCATAAAATCATGCATAAATTGATTTTTTCTTGGGTGGATCGCATATACAAAATAAAAAGAAGAAGATAATAAATAAACAGATGTACTACCATCCCTGAGCCTCGCCTAATCCTAGTCTCACATAACAATTGAGTTATCTCAACCTCATCCACTAAACATTTTGTGCTCAACCTTATTATCGGAGTTAGGGTCTTTACGCACACTAGAGTTCCTGCTCATGGTGTTATAAATTAATTTCAATATGGTTACACCAAGTTTTCTTAATATAACTATTTATACATGTTTATTAATGAGGAAATTAAATAAAAAAAATACTCATATTAGTGTGTCAGATATCATGTGCAATCTATAAAACTATGAATCAATGTGCATCAGGCCATCATGTGTTAACACAGACAAAATGACAATCAACTTTAACTACTTTAGCATAATATGGAATCCTCTAAAATCATACCATAGAACCCGTATCCCATCCAAAACCAAAAACTCATGGTAGGGTGTCTACCAAATCCTTAGCCACTACCCAAAGGGACAATTAAGGATCCTACATCCAAGTCTAGGACTCACCCTCTTACTCAAGACACTACTATAGATATCACTTTTAAAAGTTATAGAAATGGAATTTTTTAGTGATAAAAAGATGTGTCATATTAAAATACCTTAAAAACTCTCATGATTTATCAGTGCTAAGAAATAAACTTATAAAGGCCACTTTTTAGCATTTTTTGTGCTTATAAAGTGTTTTTTTATCAGTGCTGATAAGGGATGCCTTTATCAACCCTTTTTTTACCACCAATAAAACTTATAAATTTATTTCATTGAACCCAGTACATTGACCCCCCTCCTATTATAGTTATCTTCCCCACTACACACATCATATAAAAGTATCAATTCAACCCCCTTTATCAACACTTTACAACCCTTTTAATAATTCTTTTCATTCCCTTCATCACTGAATGTCTCTAGAATCAATCCCTTGACCTATACGTTCAAGGACTGAGTCCTTTACCACTACATCATATTGATTTTTATAAAAATTTATGATATATCTATTTTTATATATATAATTCTTTTTAATTTATATTTTTATTCATTTAATTATTTAAATTTACATAATTATTGAAAAATGTATTTTAAAAATACATCTAAATTATTTCTTTCTAGATTTTCCTATGCCCTTTATTTTGCTTCTTGTTGTGGGGTGTCTTGTGGTTCAGGAGAGGTATCATAAAATATGATGTTTCCTTTAAAATTTATTTTATAAATTTTAATTAGGTATTTTAATTTTTTAAAAATTATGGAATTGATTTTAATGTTTTAAAATTTATTTGAAAGTTAAATAGGGAGTTTTGGAAGTGATCATATATCCTTATATTAATTATTTTCATGTTATTATAAGTAAAAATTTAAAATTTATAATGTTAAATTTACCCTTATGAAATTCATTTCTTATGACTTAGGATATTGATTATTTTAAAATGGGGTGTTTTGTAAAGATATACTTTTCATGTCATGTGAAATGGTTAAGGGATGATTATGCTTCATATGTAAGGGTAAGTCCAAATTTCCAAAATTTGTGTAAGAGTAACACCATCATTGTGTAAAAGTAATATTGACGTTTACATCTATACATAAGGGAATTTATGATTTTATAAATCATACATAAAGGTAAATGTTGTTTTCTTTGACTTTTGAAAAGTTATGGATCAATTATTATGAGTAGTGTAAGGGTATATGGGAGTTTATCTAACTCACATAAGGGTAACCCTAAATTTCTAAGGATTATATTATGGTTAATTATCACTTCATAATGGTAGGATGAATTTAGAGTCCCTAAAAAATCATAAACTCTTTATCCACATCTGACGGTAAGGATTTGGGTAAGGGTAAGGCCATGTTTCCATTACACAACTCCCTTTTTGAAAAAATAATAATAAATTTTTATCTCCATTTTTCATATTTATTCTTTCAAAATAATCATAAAATGTATTATACAATTATAAATTACATAAATAATTTAATTAAATACTTTTCACTCATTTAAAATTATATCTATCATTTCAAAATGGATTTAATTTAATCACAAATAGTTTTTGTGTTAAATAAAAATGAAATGAACAATAAGTGGAATTTTTGATGGAGTATATGTAATAAACATGGAAAGATGTTTGTGAATCTCAAAAATGAGTTTCCTTATCCCATTTGAGAGTCACATAATTTACCCTGAGTATGGGTTCCCCAGACCTCACCTTCAAAGATCTTCAAATATTCAACAAATTTTCAAAATACATTTTATGAGTTCCAGACCTATGCATGTTTCCTCTCACTTATATTTTAATATTCGAACATGTGAAGATTCATAGAGGTAGTGGATCTATGAATTATCCTTAATATATACAATGAACATTTTAAATTATTATTCTTTACACTACACTATTTATATTAATATGTTCAACCATAATAAAATAAATATCTTTAAAATAATATGATGATGGAATATTTCATGAAAATATGGTAATTTAAAAGGTTGAAAGATAAAATGAATACAGTGAAATGTTGATAACATATTGTCATAAAATCAATAATAAAAGTGAGAATTATCTAATTTTGAATATTTTTTTATTTATTAATGTGAGATATATTTATATTTAATTTATTTAGATAAATAATTCTTCTATAAAAAAGTGTAGTATGTTTTGGAAGCATTATTCTTTGTTCAAAATGATCATCATACTATATAGATTCTCTATTTCATATAAAATTTCAATTTATTTGATTCTTTAATATTTTACTACTTGAGATTATCATCACATGTCATAAGGGTTGTCAATTCTTTATATAAGCGTTTCATCACATGCTTTCTTGAATAAATGACAATAATTATTATTCTAGTAATTATGCAAGAGAGAGAAATGGATTATCACAAGTCATTGTTTAAATTATAAATAACTAATTAATATTATATTATTTAATAAGGGTTTCCATGCATGCTTTGTTAATTTTTCAAATATTGAAATTATCTAAGTCAGAGAATGAGATAACTTATTACGTTTTTTTAATTAATATTTGATAAAATAAAATGACACCATGCCATGGTGTTAAACTACTCAAATAATATTTATGAAAATTATTTTTTAAAATTTATGTATTAGAAAATTCAAATTGATATTTTCATTTTTTATATTCTTGTTATTATTTTACAAAAAAATAATTTTTCATGAAAATAAATTTATTCATTGTTATAGTGATTATCAAATAGTTTTAAAAATTTCTTAAAACATAAATATTATCACATATAGGAAATTTAATATTCTTTTTCAAAATATTTTGGATGCGTGGTCGCATGTTTTTTAGATATTTATTTTTGTTGTCTCTAATATATACAAGATATTCTTTTATCTATTGTTGTAGTTTTTAATAACAGTATATATTCATGGATATAAAACCAATACTAAAATATGATAATGATTTATTTTGTGATAAAATAGGCATGTTTAAATAATTATCGTCAATATTATTGTCATTTGGGAAAGAAATATAAGGAAGAACAGAATTTTAAATAATTAATATTTATCATTTTTTATTTTCATGGATAGTTGTATTGGTATTCAGTCATTATTAATCATTTTATTAAATAATGAAATGAGAATGCAGTGTCTAATTAATCCATTTCTTTTTTGTGAAAGGTATCTAATCATTGTTTGATAAAGGCAGGGATGCCTATTTGGATTTGTTCATAGTTTCCATAAAATTATATACATAATAAAAAATTAAATATTTATTTATGATATATGGATTTAGAGACATGATATTATTTAATGGTAACATTGTGTGGTTGGAATATTTATTGACTAATAGATGGGGAGGATCGAGGTTGTGATGGTGGAATGAGGTGCCGATACAGATGATAATGATGGTGACACATGGTTCCACTGACGGTGGGGATGATGGTGGCATGTGATGATATATATGATGTGATGAGTATTGGTATTGAGGATGAAATTGAGATAGTTGGGAAGGGTTCAATGTGAGTCTTGCTCATCGACAATTATTTCCTTCTCAACAAAAGCTTGATGGATAAAGGAAACATTTTATTTATATAATCTATTTTCAACTAAAGAATAAAAATGATGATACAAACTATGAGTAAATATTATAAGTGATTGTTTTTTTTTGAGTCTTAAAGTACCCAAATTTTCATGAAATGGTATTGAACTAATTACAGAATGGGTTTAGTTCTTAGTGATTTCTAATGATGATGACATACTTGAGAATATAAAAATATGGTAGCATGGTTTTCACTTGACTTAGAATATTAAAATGTAAATATTGAAAATTATAAGGGTAGTAATTAATTAATTAAAATGATGCTTAATTATTTTATTCTTATTTTATACCAAGACCTTAGCAATGGAAACTGGGAATCTTGTGTGATGTTAGCGGTATAATAGTATACGGAAATTTAGTTACCCATAGTGTGGTTGTGAGATATACATAACCTAAATGTTGTTTGATTTAATAAACTAACATACCCATTTCAGTAAATAGACTAACTTCTAGTAGACAATGAGAGGACGTATTCCCCAACATCTAGTGTATCGACCCATACTTTTCTTAAATGATATTTGTTTCCTTCAAAAATGTGTGTTATATTATTTTATAGACAACAAAACCATGTAGCTTTAATATTGAAGTGGTATTTATAAATTATAAAGATAGAGGTGACCATCAGGATTCGACCGTCATATGACTATTTGCCAATATGACCATTTGAAACTATACCATTGGTTTATAATTTTATTGTAAGAATATGTAGTTATCTATAGAAATGATAAAGGATATTTAATACATAAGGGAGAAGTGATCACCTCAACCAGTAGAATTATGCTACATGAATCCCATTTGTAAGAACATGGGAGGGGAATAGTTTCATTAGGGTCCACCATTGACCATGTTTAATATTATCTTCAATAAGTGAAGTTATAATTAAATTACATACAAGGTATGTTCATGTTAGTGGAAATTACCACTCGAGTGACGTTAACTGAGCCACCCCCGAAATCTATCACCATTACACACCTTACCCAGAGGTTGTACGTTATAGTTATAAGGGGTTTTTTGAGAAATTAGTTTATTAATGTTCAATTCCTCTATATAAATAATATTTTCATTCCATAAATTAAATTTTATTAACAGATTTTCTTAATAAAATACATGTTTTATTAAAATGAATTTAATAAATTGATATTCCACACACAAATTATTCCTTTCATAAATGATATAATTTCTTTAATTAACTAATATATTATGAATAATATTTATTTCAATAAAATATTATTTCAAAAATAATATTATTTAAATTTAAATGAAAAAATACTTTATTAATGTACTTGAATTTTTTTAACTGTCAAAAATTTTACTACGTATTTCAAAATACTATTTTTTAAAAAAAGAAAGATTTTAAAATTTAAAAGTAAACATTCTTATATTTAAAAAATTATTCTGATAAGATAAACATCATTTTTGAAATCAGAACATTGAAATTTGTTTAGGGTGAATTTATTAGAATTGTCTAAAATAATTTTATTTTCTATTAATATAAAAAATATGTTCTAGGTTTTCTGGTATGTTTAATGGATTCATAATTATTAATTAATTATTTAATAATTAATTGATAACAACATAGACTAAAATATTTTAATTTAATAATAAATTAAATTTTTAGATTGTAATCAATTTCTAATCCTATATGATACTTTCCAAAGTCTAAAATGGAAATTTTAACTCTAAAACATTATTTATGGAATCTTTTTTTTCATACCAAAATAATTAATAAAAATGATTATCAATTATTTTGGGTTAAAATAACATAAAATATCACCCAAATTTCAAAAACCTGGGAAAAAAAATGGTCAAACCAATGGTTTTTCTTTTTTCCACAATCTAGATTTCCATGGCCTATATTTTAAAATTATTAAACAAATGATCCACTTTTCTATAAATAATCCCAACTTTCTTTATTTTGGTTCACTCAAAATCAAACCTACACAATGTTCAGGTGGGTTTTATTCAAATTGAATCTTTCCAAGGTGTCCACAATCTTCCATGGTTCTATTGCTCAGGATCTAGGAGTAACTCTTCAAGGTATTGGAATTATCCTTCCATTCTCTTGAATTCAAGAACATATTTTCATTTATGACTTATATATGATATGGTTACACTATTATATTATCCTTTTTATAATACCATTACTTCTAAATGATGTCTTATCAATGGGATTCCCTTGTCCTCTACCATTTTACCCTTTTTTAAAACCACATTTTTACCAGTTATGTTACCAATTTTTCTTCTCAAAATTTATCACTTCTCCTTAAGAAATAATCTTTTATTATATTTTTGTGAATATAAAAAACTCATTATTTTCTAGTTTTATTCACCTATATGTAAATATGAAATATATTATGTTGGTATTTACACATTATAACCCCACGTTTCCTTTTTGTGTGTTGAAAATGACATAATGATTATGTCGTTAAGAACTTTTGAAACACCATGATTATGATAAGAAATCTGTTCTTTATTCTCCACGGGTTATTAAAGAAATGACTGATTATGATATACATGGACCAATTTCATTATGTCATATTAAGTGTGTACCTTTATTGTGTTCCAATGCACTACGTAAATAATTTAATATTTATAGATGACATGTTTTACGATACCTTAGTGAATAACCTTTGTAATTTTCTTTTATGACATGTTGGTGAAAATACTTGGTGATATGATTATGAATGTCTTCATTAAATTTTGTGTCCACATTTCCATGTTATGAATCATTTTTCCCTTGCTCATACCAAAATTATATTCTTCATGTTCTTATTGATTTTCCACTTGATCCCATGTAAATTGTTTTACCTTACCGGTCCTCTTGTTCACACATTTCCTTTTATGTACGTCCCCAAGATATGAGATATTATTAATGTACTTAGGATGAACCCATGAGTATGTATTTTAGTGGATATAGAATAAGGTTTTATGTTTTCATAATTTTTTCAAGAAACTAAACAATAAAGGATCCCTTATTTGTTCCATGTAATTAAAAGTTGTGTTATAAAAATGATAGATGTCATAACTAGTATTAAATTATGTTTTAGTAATATATATAAATTTGGATTTGAAAATTTTATGAATAACCTTGGTGATATGTTTATTTATTTAAAAACATCTATATATTTTGGTAAAGTATTATTTAAATGGTTTCTGAGAAAACAAATACATGTCTGGATATGAACAACTGGATGTGTCTCTAACACAGATGTATCAAGTTACAATACCTACCAATACTGCATTGTGGTAGACTTGAATGAAAACTGGTTTATAAAAATATTCCTTTCAATACTCATGTATTGATAGTACTGGGGGATTTGTTTGATTAGTCATAATATTTTTTAAAACCATTTTGAAGGATATATAAAAATTGTAATTGTTGTTAAAGAATTACATATTTAAGAATGATGTTTTAAGATATAAAATTCAATTATAATTATAAGATTATTAATAGAAACATGTTTCTCACTATGTTTTTATTATTTTATAAAATGTTGGGAAATATGAGGAACCAAATAAATGATGAGCTCAATGGATGATAAATTGATGACCCTACAATAGAAGCAAGAATGGAATACATCACGAGAATTGTGAATCAGCAATCTAGAGTAGTGAATAATAACATGAATCAAGTCAAGATATCGAATTCACTTCTAAGGGGACAAATTTCTATTGAATCCTTCATTCTACAATGAAAACCTTGTTTTAGTGGATCTAAAAACACATTAATTTCTGAATAATGGATAATATCTATAGAAAAGATATTTTTTCCTCTGTTATTTAGAGAAAGAGAGAGTAATCCTGGTAGTATACCACATAGAGGGACAAGTTGATCAGTGGTGGAAACTAATTAATCACACAAATCCAAGAAGGGATATTAGTGATATTGAGTGGGAAAATGGCATCAAAATATTTTTCATTGAATATTTTCCCCATTTGATGGGAATGATAATAGAAAATGAATTTCTAGAATTGATGTAGAAAGAAAATTAATAAGTGGGAAGCTATGATATGAACCAAAAAAACATTATTGTTACACATATATCCTTGTTATAGATCCAAAGAGAATGTTTGATAGATTATATGGTGAAATAATACAATATCAATAGATAAATCTGGACAATAAAGAGTATGAATGATATAAAGATATAGTGATGATTACAATGACAGATGAACCATAGTTCAGAGAGACGTAGTAGTCACATAGATAAAAAAAATTAGATAGTTATGGATGCAATATTTGGGAGGAAATTTGATCATGTAATAGGAGGAAATCATGTTAAACTTCCCATGTGAAACAAATGTGGGAAGTACCATTTGAGAAACTATTTTCCCAGTAGTGGAAAAGGTTACAAGATCGGAATATATTTTCATATACCATGTAAAAATCAGGTTGAGTTATAGCCTCAACATCTCAACACTAATGATAAAGGGAAGATGGTTCTAGCCCAACATAAAGTCTAGTGATTCAGGTGTGTACATCATAGGAACTTTTCAAATTAGTTTCCAAATTATAAGATAATGGAGGTAAATAGCCATCAACCTTAACATAGGACAAAGGAGCATGGTTGGTCATTTTCTATCCAAAAGGATAAATTAAATGCTCAAAATGATTTCGTGGAAGGTACTATATTTGTTATTTCAAAGATATAATGTATTTTCACTAATTCTGGATCTACACATTCCTTTATTTCATCCATATTTTCATAGAATATAGAATCAATTCCTAAACTTCTAGAAGTAGAGTTATCAGTTAGGAAAACTAGATGGATTATCCAAGCATCGACAGTATATAAAAACTCAATTATTGTCTTTGGAACGAAAAATATCATAAAAAATATATTAGATATTATCATGGTGGAATTTCAAACTTTACTAGGGATGGATTTGATGTCCATGTATAATTCTAATATCAACTACAGACTTAAGGGAATCTCACTAGACATTAATGGACAAACTATATTTATTTTCAATGCAGATAAATCCCGACCTATGATTTCTCATGAATCGCCCCCCCCCCCCCCAGATAGATTTATAGAGATGATAAATAAAGGGGAATAATGAAATGAATATATAAGAATATAATATTTTCCAAACCTTCAGGAATACATTGAAAAATTTCCTAAAGAGTGACCAAGACCTACCCTACAAAGAGAAGTATATTTATCTATTGAACTCATTCCTGGATCTAATTATATATCAAAGACCATATATATAATGGAAAATTCAGGGATAGATGAATAAAAGAAACATATGAATTATCTTTTAGAGAAGGATTTTATCCGACCAAGTGTGTCTCCATGGGGATCACCTGTTCTCTTTGTGAATATGAAATAATAATCAATGTGACTTTGAATTGATTGTAAATAACTTAATGGGATCACAGTAATGAATAATTACCCTCTCCCAATAATTGATAATTTGTTGGAACATCTTTACGGGGCCCAATTCTTCTCATATATAGATCTTATAATGGTTTATCATCGATTGAGTGTGAAGAAAGAATATATTCCAAAGACTGCCTTTCGATCATAATATGGTCATTATGAGTTTATTTTTATTCCCTTGGGCTTGAATAATTCTCCTACATTTTTTATGGATTTTATGAATAGAGTATTTAAGTAATACCTTGATTTTTTTATTAATCATATTATAATATACTCCAAAATTCATGAGTAACATGAGGATTATATTAGGGTTATTTTGAAAACACTAAGGAAGGAGAGGCTATTGAGAAAATTTAGAAAATTTGAATTTTTGTTACAGTTTGTTTGTTTCCAAAGAAACATTGTGAACAATAAAGTAATTTGAATTTACACTACCAAAAAACACATTATGGAGGAGTGAGGTAATCCTAAAATAGTAACTAAGATTCATAGTTTCCTTGGATTTGAAAGATATTATAAGATGTCTGTGAAAAAAAATTGATGCAATTCTAATCTTCTTTTCTAGTTTACTAAAAAAGGGTATAATTTCACTTTGATAAAGGAGTGTGTGTAATGTTTCCAAGAATATAAGAATTTATTGGTTATTTAACCTGTGTTATCTCTACCCAATATCAAAAAAGGATTCAATATTTTTAATGATACATCTCTGAAATATTTTTATTCCTCCTAATTCAAATGACAAGGTGATTGTGTATGTATGTTGATAGTTAAATCCTCATGATAAAAATTACCCTACATATGACTTGGATATAGCTACAGATATTCTACTCTGAAAATATGGTGGCACTATCTTTACAGGGATAAATGTGATATTTACACAGAACACCAATATTTGATGTATATTTTCACCTAGAAGGAATTGATCATGAGACAAAATTAATGGTTATAACATTTTATTGACTACGTTTATTCAATTCATTATCACCCCAAAAGATTACAAAAATTTAGTGATAAATTTAGTAGGAAATACCCTATTGTGTTGGAAATGATGAGGATTATAAGAGATCCATAGATTAAACAACTAGTAAGGTTGGTCATGGGAATCATGAGGAAGAGACATGATCAATATTATCCCAAATTATTTATCAACCATAATTTCTAGAGAATATAAATAAATCTCAAATAGAATATACTTTTATACCAAATAATATATTGGTTGTGAAAAATGAAAAGTTTCATAAGTTCAATAGTGATCAAGAATGTGTACTGAAATTTATTATAGGGCTATGTATCCCGTTTATTCTGGAAATATAGAAGGAGAATATGGTTGAAGCTCAAATATCTATATTATCTATACATCCTAGAATCACTAAAATGTATAGGGATATTGGTGGTCATTATTGGTGGGATAAAAGAAAAGGGATATTTCTGATTACACTAAAAGGTTCTTCATGTGTTAACATGTTAAGACATGGTAACAAATTTTTATTGGGGTATTACAACCGTTACACATACCAACATGGAAGTGAGACAATATCACTATGAACATTGTCATTGGTATCCTAATAACATCCAAAGGAAATAATGTGATTTGAGTTATAGGGTATTGACTCACCAAGACTGTGCATTTCATCGCAATTATAAACGATTTATTTCTGGATCAACTTTCCAATATATACATAACATAAGTTCTAAGGTAACATGGGGATCCAAATTCTATAAATTATGATCATGATCTAAGGTTCAATTCTGAATTCTAGAAAATTCTTCAACATTCTCTAAATACTAAATTGAATTTCAGTTTGGAATATCACCCCCAAACTATTGCTCAATCAGAAAGGATTATTTAGACACTCGAGGACATGCTGAGAACATTCCAAATGGAATTTAATAGTGGATGGGATTTGAAACACCCATTATTTGAATTCCCATACAATAATATATTCCACTCGAGTATTCCTAGGGCACCATATTTGGAGCTCTATATGGATAGTGATGTAGAGCTCCCACTTATTGAGATAAAGTTAGTAATAGAAACCTAGTTGGGCCTGATCGTGCCCAAGAGATGATAGATAAGGTTCATGATATCCCAAAATATATAAAATATACTCATAGTTGGAAGAAGCACTTTGCTAAAAGGGAATCTTCTCCCCAGGTACATTGTCCCCTATGAAATCCTTGATTGCGTTTGAGCGATGGCCTATTAGCATGGACATACACCAAATTTAGATAAATTTTATGATGTATTCTATATATCTCTCTTAAGGGTGTACATACATGATCCCTCACATGTATTGAATCTCGAGGTTATATAATTGGAAAATGAAATATTTTATGAGGAGTAGCCAGTGGAGATCTTGTACTGTAGAGAAAATTTTATACACAACAAGACTACCCAGCTTATCAATGTGTTGTGGAGGAACCATAAATTTAAAGAAGTGATGTGGGAACTATAGGATAAAATAAGACATAAGTATCCACACCTTCTCTCAACTGATTGAATGAGTTGAAATTTTGGGGAAAGATAACTTAAGGGGAAGAGTTGTAACGACCTAGCAATCTTTTGAAATTATATTTGATTACTATGAACATTTGTGTTATAATATTTTATAAAAAAACACTTTTGTTTATTAATTATGTGGTATTTATATAGTATAAAGTGAAAGGTGACTATTAATATTTGATCATTATGTGATTGTTGGTCAATATGATAGTTGGAAACTATACCATTGGTTAATAATTTTAACGTTATAATTAGTCTTTATAAGTAGAAATTAAAAAGGATAATTTATGTAGAAAAGTGAGGTGGTGTCCTCAACCAGTAGAGTCATTCCCTATAAAGACCATTTGTTAGAACTTTGGTGGGTGGTTGCATTATTGGGGTTCTCTCTTGACCAATTCCATGCCAACCTTTAACATGTGAAGCTATAACAAAATTTCCAATGAGGAAATTTTATGTTATTATAAATTACCACTTGGGCAATGTTATCCAAGCCACCCCATGAATCTATCCCCATCACACACCATACCCTTAGGCCATAAAACATTGTTATAAGGGGTTATATTTCAAGGTCATAGTTTTTTAAAGTGTAATTCCTTTGTATAAATAAAATTATTATTCCATCAATTATATTTTAAGAATGGGCTTTCTTTAAAAAATATGTTTAATTAAAACTAATTCCATAAATTGATTTCCCAAACAAAAATTTTACATTTCAGAAAGGATATAAATTTTTATAATAAACTAATGTATTATGAATAATATTTATTTTAGTTAAATTTCATTCTAAACACTCTATTATTTATAAATAAATGATAAAATATTTTTATTATGTCTATGAATTTTTTATGTGTCTGAAATGTGACAATGCATTCCAAATGATTTAATTTATAATAAATATGTATTTTTATATTTCAATCATAATATTATTATATTTATAGGATTATTTGGATAAAATGGACATCATTTTAGAAATCATCACATAAAAATTAGGTTATGGTGAATTTATGAGAATTTTCTAAAATACTTTCGTTTTTCATAAACAGTAAAAAATACAGTTTGACTTTTTCAGTAAGTTTAATGAAATCAAAATTATTTTAAAATTCTGATATACTTAATTAACCATAATACATAACCTAAATGGGTTATTTTATTAATTTCATGTATCCTAATGTATTTTATTCAATTTGAAAACCTATAAGTGACTTTCTAATGTCTAAATTGAAACATTAACTTTAAAAACATCATTTTTTGAAACATAGATTTTTCATGCCAAAAGAAGAAATAAAAATGATACATAGATCTTGTGATAGGGAATAACGTAATAAATGACCCAAATTCCCAAATAATATTGGAAAAAACATTTTCAAGGAAATCGATTTTATATTTCAACATCACAAATTTCCAGGGCCTATATTTTGAAATTAATAAACAAATCCTCCACTTTTCCTGTAGATAACCACCAATTTTTATATTTATATTTTCTCACAATGGATTAAATATTAATTTATGATGGTTTTTCAATAAAACTAGTTCCTCAAGGTGTCCTCAAACCCCCATGGTTCCATTCCTCAAGATCATAGAGTAACTCTTCAAGGTAAGGAAATTATCTCTTCTTTCTCTTCGATTATAGAACCTCGTTTCATTTATTTCTTCTAAATGTTACAGTTTTTAAATTATACTACCGGTTTTATAATAAAAATATTATAAAAATATGTTTTTTCAATGATAAAACCTTTTCCCATATCATTTTACCATATTTTAAAACCACATTTTATACCAGTTATGTTGTCAGTTTTACATCTAAAAATTCCTATATTCTCCTTAAAAAATTTTCTATTATTTTATTTTTTTGAATACTCAAACCTCTTTATTCTCTAGTGACACTAACCAATATATAAATATTAATTATATTATTTTTTTTATTTATACATAATAGACCCACATTCCCATGGATTGGGCTAAAAATGACATAAATATCGGATCTTTATTCACATTTGGAACGCCATGATTTTTATAAGAAACTCATTATTTATTCTTCATGGTTTATTAATTAAATTACTGATTATTATAAAAAAATATCACATTAATTAATACATACGAATGTTTTTCCTTGATATCTTCCCAATCCATTAAGTAAATAATTTAATCTCTATAGATGATAAGTTTTATGATACATTGATGAATAACCATGGTAATTTCATTTATGATACCTTCGTGACAATCTTTGATGATATGATTTGGAATGTCCCATTTAAATTTTGTATCCAATTTTTCATTTAATGGTTAAATGTTTTTACCATTATCATCCTATAATGATATTCCTTGTGTTATTTTTGATTTTACTCCTTATCACATGCAAATTGTTTTTCATTACTCGGCCACTTCCTCACCCATATCCTTTGATATATGTCCCTAGGATATAAGATGCATCAAATATACTTAGTATTTACCCAAGAGGATTTCTTTATGTATATTTTTAATATTGTTTTATTTTTTAATGTATTATGTACCTTTTTCAAGAAACTAAACATTAAAATATTCTATATATGTATCATGTAATGAAAAGTAATGTAATATAAAGGTGGAAAACCATATCCAGGTTTGTGATTAATAGATGGAGGACTACCCCCTCATGGCGTACTCTCTTATCCTAGTAGTATTTTTTGTTGTTATGAATGAATTTAATCTTTCCCATATATATGTATAGAGGGTTTTAATTTATCTTTCTTATTTCACAAAAATTTAATTTCTAGATATTGTATCCTATAGATTATTATTATTATTATTTTTTATGGGTTATGATGGATTGAGGTGTAAATTTAAACATAGGGGCTATGGTGGTTCCTGAAAACTACTCAATTATTATCTTGATATGAGTCATGGTATGATTGTATGATTTTATTGATGGGGTCCATGATATGACATTGTATCCCAGCTGTCTTTGGGGATGGTTACATTTAGAGAGAGATGGGTCAGGATGTGCAACATTGGGGAAGGGTGGAAAACCAATGGGGAAGTTGTAGAAGGGTGCCTTTTGGTACTATGTTTATTGTTATATCATTACTTGTATGTGATACATGGTGAGTGAGCCATAGTTATAATGGTAAAAAAATAGTAATCCTGTATAATTGATGAGTTTTTTTATTTTTTCATTCACGGGTCTTTAGTATGCATGTTTTAGATTTTTCTGAGAGGTTTTACAGAGTATCCTACTATGTATACATGTTATTTTTACCCAAAATATACATATATTATTTTCATGTAATCACAAGTTGGTTGGTGATTTATCTAGACATTACTAGTTTGAGGAGCTGATGGAGATTTGTGGTCACTATTGAGGATTTGTTTTAGTATTTTCAGTTACATCCAGTTCTATATGACATCATATGATGTATCTAGATTTCTTCTTTTTTTATTATGAGAAGGTGTTGTTTTTAGGAGGTTCTCATATTATCTCTTACATAAAAAATATTTCATAGGGTAATGCCTCTATTTTGTGTTCTTATATACCAACGGTGCTTTTCGTCAACCCAAGACTTGTTGGAGGTGGTTTTCAGACGCCATTATCCCTCTTTCTCTATTTCCATACCAAGAAGGGTCCCTTTTGAGGGAGAAAGTTTTGACATATATATTTTATATTTGAATATAAAATTTTAACATATTAACATATATATTTATTTCTTTATATAGTTCTTTATATGTACATATTTAAAATACTATTATATTTAGATATAGAGTTTTATAATGTTTATATAAATATTTATTATAAATGAATTTATAAAATATATTTTACTATAATGTTATATTTATAAAAATAAAATTATATATGATTTATTTATACAATATTGGCACAAAAAAACGCACACATGCACAAACATGTTTACACACACATGTACACGTTTTTATTTCTCAAATACATATAAATATATATATACATATATATGAATATACACATAATTATATATTATCTTATTAACACAAATATATTTATATATAAACATTACTTGTATATAAATATATATATATTAATACATTTTCATAAGTTAAATAAAATGGATATCTTTCTTATTTTAAAAACAATGAATAATAAATATTAACATACTTATAGTTTAAATTTTTTATAGTTTATTTTTATGTAAATATTTTATATATTTATTTGTAAAATTGATTTATTATAGGAGAATATGCATATTTTTAATTATAAATATCACTAAAATGTGAAATAATGTAAAATTTAAACACTATAATATCAATATGACAGTAACACCTGAGAGTAAATTTAGTCACTAAAAAATCAAGAAGACCACCTCAAACTATGATGGAAGTTCATAAAATGTTCCGAAATTAATGTACCTTAAAAAGCTACGTTTTAGAGGCCTTCAAACATTTTTCTAACAGGAAAAATATTGAACTGACCCCCATTTGGTCACTATGTTCTATATTTTGTTCAATATTATATTTGAAAAATTATAGGTCCCAAATTAACTTGTAGATCAACAATTATGCCTATTTTAAGTCCAATGAATGTTTTCAAATTATCTTGGACCATTATTTAATTTTTTTAATATCTATGTCATCTAAAATTTATTAAATTACTATTACATAATAATAGATAGGAAATTATTAATTAATAATATTTTATAGTTATTTATTATTCCATTTTCACACAATATCTGATATATTAATTTTTGAGAAATATGTAGACTTATATAAATAATATCGAATATAATATATTATATATATAACATAAAGAATATATTTATACATTAATATATTAGTGTTAATGATATATAATTTTTTTATTAAATATAAATTATATTAGTGATAAAATAGTGTAGATAATGGTCACCCTTTATCAATGCAACCCAGCCCAGGGGCACATTAGATAGTACTAATAAAGGGTTAGGATGAATATCGCATGATCTATAGTTGTTAGAGGATCCTACCAACTCCTATCAATCAAGATGAGGCCTTCTATATCCCACCCACTACATTATACCTCAATTTAGGGTCTCTCTACACAAACCTGAGTCATGAATAAAACTAGACCACCTTCTCACTCAAGGCAGTTCCCCTACCCACAACTTATCTATCAAGATGATGTTGTCCATCTAATCTTGAATCATATCACAAATAGGTATAGAAATTATCACTGTGAGGAGGCCACATATTCTTTGCACCACCCTTTCACTCGGTACAATATCTCAATCAGGCCACTATCCTCTCCGTGAGTGGGTCTCAAAAGAATAAGTGGACATGTACCCTCTCACTAAACAAGGTCCCTATTAATACCATATCACCTAGGTTAGGGACATACATCCTAACAAGTAGTCTCTTACATAGGGTAGGGTCTACTCCATATCTCCCTTCCTTCTCTCTTAGGGTGAGATTCATGACCCAGATACAAATGAAATAGAAACAATGAACATTACCCATCTCACAAGGTCACAACTTTTTGTATGGTGCTATTCACTCAACACTTAGCCCCTCAATTTGAACACATCTCATAGTCCATGAATTACATGTCAACCCTCTTTCCATTATCATATCACTCATTAGGGAATCTACTAGGGTCATTAATACCCTCTATGGAATCTTATCATCATCTCCCAGCCACATCTAGTACCTCGTGATGTTCTCACAGCCCATAGGCTCCATCAAACCCAAACCTACGGAGTTAGTCCAAATCCTTTAGAAATTCCCACTTCATGACTACCACCTAATTTACGTCTAAAATTTATCTAAAATTATGCATAAATCATATCACCTAGAGGAAAATCTATTTTGTCACACAATTATAATCCCAGAGGAATCATCATACCCATGATGCACACCAACTCTCGATCCACCCTCAAGAGGGTGATTCTTATTTGGCATGTGACATACAATCATCTCAATCACCACACTAGGCATAAGACACTCATTACTATCTAAATAGCTTAAGGAACATAACCTAGTATACTCAAATTACATATCAAAACTTGATACCTCTGTGAGGTCTTTCATCAACACAACTAGCACTTTTTCTCCTTAATGACATAATCATTGTGTGGTACTCATTCACACTCAGTTCTAAAGATATCATTCTATAAATCAAGGACGCTCAATAACACCCGATATCATTATCTACAGGGATCTTGGTATATATCCCTTTTACCTAGTCCCATAAAACATTCATGAAGAAAATAAATCATGCATAACAAGTATGTGGTGTTGTATTATAGTGACCACCTACCTAAAACATGGATTTATTATCCATGTAAAGATTTTTTTTATCCTCAACCAAGCCCATCCAGGACCTATTTGTGTTCATACAATCAACATATCTTCTATCTCAATCCATAACATACAAATAACTAATTAAGAAATTATAATTAATTATTAAATTTAATTCAAAGAAAAATATTCACTGAAGAAATCATCGAGCAATGCCTCATCATAAAAACCAAGACCAACCGCACATGGAAGATCCATGGAGTACCTTCAACACCCTCACATGAAAAACCATATCACCTGAAATCCAATAAATCAATGATTTTATAAAATTTTAAAAAATATATAAATAAATTTTGATACTGGATTACCTCAATTTAAATAGGGTAATATTATGTTCATTTATTATTGTAGGATGAACATTATCCATCACATGAAATAGCCCCATCATCTTCACCTGATTCCACCGTGATCTGGTGGATTCAAAAATACTAAACTAACCAAAATAAATATAAATTAGTGGGAATTAAATGGTAATAATAACTAATTTATGAGGAAGGATAATGTACCAAAAATACATTGTATAATCTCTACAAAATATCACCTATTCAGTACGGTTTTAGAGGAGTGTCACGGGGGGGTTGAAATGGTCCTACTATTCATACATCTCCACCAAAGAACCAAGGGGGTGACTTTGAAAATATGTATCCAACCCTGATAAAAAAATAAGGTAAAAGGCCCTTTATGGGTTTTCTATAGGGGCCATAATGAAAGCCCTCCAGCTACGGTGTGGAGAAATCCTCCATGGAACAACCCACCTCTAGAGGAAACCTGATGGCCCTCCGTGGCCCAACCCCTTTGGACATAGCATGGTAATATCACACTACGTCATGATATATTGTGGAACATATGGAAGTTTTATAATTATATTTTCAGTGGGAGACTTATGGATTTACTCCCATGAATTCTCCATGGCCAAGCCTAACCAATACAACTTGGTCCTTCACTATAAAACACAACCAATATACATTCCTTAGGATGTGCGGAAATTATAATCATTAGACCATTCTATGGTGAGACCCTCATGGATTTTATGAAACCACTTATCCACACGTTAAAAATTAATCATCTATGACACATTCCAAGGCACAATACCCGTAATCTGCAGTTTGGACCATCGATTGCAACTACAACTCGACACATGAGTCACCCTGACCCACCACTATCATTCACCCAAGAACCCAAAACAACTCTCGAGACTCAATACAAAAATGATAACATATTTAGAGTTGTTCCAGATATTGTAATTCAGATATGAATCCTAATTAATGAATCATCCCCTTCTTTGAGACATTAAATTAAATTATTCTCATAGTTAATGACCCATAAAATTTGGGGTTCCTTATTAGCTCTACAACATAATTCTTATCATCCCTATGATGAATTAGTGGTTCTCCATGAATCACTCACAACCTAAAATGGTTTTCAATTCACTGCAAACTTACTTCATTTTAACTTATAGCATCGAACATGTTTCTTCTATGAAACTCCAAAATGAGGACACACAATTCTTCACAGGATAAGTTATATTATTTCCATCATCGCTAACACTAATAAAATACCCTTTAACACCCATCAATATTATGACACCATAGTTTAATCGATTAATTAATCGATGAGTTTATGTGTCTCCCCACCCTAAATCTCTTCTCACAATGACCTACTTTTAACCATGGTTCTCCCCCTATAGGAATATTCAACAACAAAAATTATCTTTTGATAGTCCATGAGAATATTTGATGCAATTTCCACCTCAATTCATCCAGTAACATATAAAGAACAACTACACCCCACTCTAGTTTACCTTCCTTGAAAACTCTTGGTATCACCCACCAACAGACTATCACATCACATGGTCACAATTGTTTAACTCCCAATGTCCCCACACAACCATCTATACACTCACATTGAAGTATGAACCCAGAACATAGTGAAATTACGTAGTTCGATCAATAACCACGCACACCATATATCATGCTCTATCCATATGCACATATGGACATCTGATCCATCTCATTCCTAGATCACATAGAGTCCATATCAAGACAAATTTAAACACCTAACCACCATCTAACACTGCATTAAAATATGGAAGATAGTGTTTTCCCAAGGAACTAGATATTAGTGGACCTTTCCACCAACTATATCTAGGTGTCATCAAGATAATCCATCAAATGGTCTCACTGTATTCATGAACATTTTTACATGAAGGTCTTTGAACAAAAAATAATAATATTCTCCCCACCATGTGCTTATATTCTTCATTTCCCCACCAATATAAAATTCATGGCTTCCACATCCCAAAATCCATCCATTACTATATATAATGATTGGATATGGCTGCCGCACTCATACTTGAGTGCCAACATGAAACACCCACCACTACCTGTTCTCAGCTCACAATGAACATCACTATCAAATTACACTAAAATTAACCCATAATGTTGGTCACACTCTCTAATAACCAAATATTCATTCCAGATGAAATGGCTTCGCATACACCACTCCTTGAGCACTGGCCCAAATGAATCCCAAAACCATATTCTGGTATCTCTTCCCAAGCCATGGTAATCCACCCTGTCAACCCATGACACTATCCATTCATGATATCCCCATTTCAAGATAAAGAGGTAGTTCCCGTAAAAACCATATTCTTACAATATTTCTAGTGTCTCACCAAACCAAAAAAATCATTATATTACACAGAACCAATCATCGACCCCCCCCCCCCAACTCAATGTGTACCACGTTTAACTAGTGTGCACCTACCCATGCACGATAGGGATTTTCCAAAATTCCATACTAACACTCAGTCTACCCTTATAAAGGCATAGTACACCTATAAACCCCTCTCATAGGCTCTCATACACTATTTAACTCAACCTCATATGAACTCAGTAGGTGCACAGTCACACATTACCCCATCACACAGCTAAACTCATGCTCACATGAGTTTCTTCCCACCAACCTAGACCCATGCGCCTAACCCATCTTTATAGTTATTCTTAACTAGTTGGAAGAACCTCAATGATTATTTTACAATAGACCCGGGTTATTTAAATCATGCCTAAGCCAACCACATGATCACATAACACTTAGTCCTGATTTCAAAACCACTACTATCTACCAATTCTCAAACTATTCCACCAGAAGAACATCCAGAATCAATAGGGTTAGACACCGAATCAGTCACACCATTCAAAACCTATACTTAGTACCAAGAAAAATTCATTTCACATTCCTTTCAGAAACAATTTTAGGGTTATTCTTATAATCATCTCATTCAGTTAATCATAGTGACACTAATAAAATATATTGGAAAACACAAAATTGTTTATTTTTACACTTTAATTAACAAAACCATATCACAATAATCCCCAAGTGTTCTATTGATGAGGCATCAACTACCTATGCCAACGGACTAGGGGTCCCTATATAGCCCTCACATGAAGTGATTGTATAGTTATAATTAAAGAATTTCATGAACCATGATTTCTATAACCTTCCATTATAAATAATATACTATGTCTTAGTTGAGTTGAATTCCACAAAAAAATTATATGGGAAAATTCCAAACAAAATATTTGTTACAATTTAAAAAAAATGAACGTATAATTATTAAAATAGTCACACACAAGCACATTTATATCATGTTAAACCAATATTCCAAATATGATGTATGATATACCTCTTTAAAATAGTCTATGAGTCAAAAACATATCTAGTAAAAAATCATATTTGAATAATCATCTCAATTATAACTGTGAAAACCAAGAACAACAAGCATATACCCCTAGTGAAAATAGAATCCCACCTGAAAACGTGCTCATAAATCATTGTTAAATGGTCCATAAAAAGATTTAATACATTCATAGAACATATTTCAACCATCTTCCTGAATAATAAATAAAAAACACTTTGATGGCACTTTATAATGTCCTTGTCTGAAGCCACCCACTAGTGACCCAGTCGAGGTACGAAAAGTCCTCAAACGCGCTACCCAATATGCCAAATAATTCTTGATAAAAATGAGGGAATAAATAATAAATTAATGATACTATTACATTGAATCATAAACATAAAAAAATGGAAATAACCAAACAAAATATATGGTAGGAATCATAGTACACATAATGAATAATTAAAAATGTTGTAACAAATGTCCCGTGTAGAAGCATGTAATCATACATAAACAGATCTCCCACCCACCCAGTCATGTATAAAAAAAACTAAATACACAATTGGATATATTCTCATCCTTAATCCTCATCTAATCCTAGTTTTCACAACTCCTTTATTTTTATCAGCATAATCTACTGCATGTCCTATACTCAAATTTAGATGTATACATAAGCTCTACACATACACCAGAGTTCCCTTCAAGGGTGTAGGAAATAAATATTAGTAGGGAATCACCAAGTTCATCTAATATACAACATTATATACATTTATATATGAATAATGAAAATATAGTAAAACATATGCTTAGATAATATTTTCAGATGTCATGTACTAACCAGGCCACCATGACATCAGGTGCATCAAGTCATCATGTCCTAACCAAGACACCATGAAACACAACCATACCTACTTCAGTTTAAGCTAGAGTCCTATCACCTCATTCCTCCAAACCCATATCTCATCCCATACCTAAAAATTGAATTTTCCAAGTAAGGATTCAAGTATCACTAAGAGGGGGTAGGGGTGAATTAGTGATGTCTTTTTATTTTTTGGTTTTCTTACTTATGAAACAACCTACACCTCCTATAAAATATTTATTTCCATATTGAACACAATTAAACCACAAAACAATAAAAACATAGGAATTTACAATGTTCACTACTCAGTAAGATAAGCAACATACTTGGTATTGTTTGAAACCATCCAACACCACAATATCAACTGGAAAACAATCATTTTATGTGGAATAGATGGAGTAGGATGTTCCATTACACTCATTTAACACTATGAAAATAATAAAATAGTTTATTTTCTTATTTAACCATAATGATGTAATATTATATTATGGTGATTCTTGATCCCCTTCCACAATTTTTATCTTTTTAACAATTCTTCTTTTTCCTACATAGAAGCTAGTAAGGACCTCCTAGATTTTTTAATGATACTTAGTCTGATTCCCCATTCAGATTTCCGTGTTCTCTTAGACCTAATTTGAGGCTATTTGATATACCCTAGAACTCCCTAAGTGGGGAGGGTGAATAAATGTTTCAAATTTTTCTTCTCAATTGAATGATATTATTCCCATGTAGGTAGGAACATGTTAGTCCTATCTGATGGTAATGTGCAGTAATTAAGAAAATCACAGGCATTAAGACAACACATCAATTTTACTTGGTTCATGACTAAGAGATAGTTTAAGGGTCATACCCCAACAATGTTTCAATCATACATAAATAAACTACTCTTTATTAGATGTGGAATAAAAATGTTCAAACAAAGTCACTATATTCCAGGTACACTACCTTTACAAGATTATAGGGATATAACAATGTATCCCATAGAATACTTATTTAAAATCCCTATAGCTAACTTCGTTGAGAGAAGTCAAACAATGTTTATCAGCCTAAAAGTCACTTCAATTAATTGACATTATTGTCTTTAACCATGTCTAGAATGAGACACTCCTTGCACCACTGACCTAAATTGATTCACTCTAGAAGCTGTGTTCATATAAAATCTAATGTTCAAAAACATTCTTCCATAAAGCTCCTTCATGAATATCAATCCTTCATGAAGCTCTCTGCCTTCATAGAACAATATTCCTTCACAAATTATCCCTTCCTTCATAGAATAAACTCCTTCATGAATCTCAATATGTTAACATGGAATACCCCATCATCTCGAAGACACCAATAATAAAAAAAATTAAATTAGTCAAGACTAATTGTCTTTTCACTATACGGAAACACGCATAGAAATCTGAATTCTTGAATCTCCCTTAGCTTAATGAAAATATCGTGTTTCCTGATTTTCCTTAAAAAAAATCCTTGGAATGAAGTGGGACTATTCGTGATTCTCCACCACCTCTTAGAGGATTTTAAGAATATTTCATAGAAATCTTTGTAGTTCTCCTCCTATCGTGAATCTCCATGGAAATTCCACATTTTTTGATGCTCATCGTAATCACCATAATTTCTATCAAAACCTCCATGCTTCCATAAAGCTCCAATTCTCATAATCACAGAGGTCACCCCCACCATTCGCATTGATCCAATTCTTCATCATCTGTGATGCTCATCGCTATCACGTAGATTATCATCCACAATATTTGGTCCTTCACGAAACAAAATTCCTGAATCCCCTCTTCTTGAATGTCTTGACTTTTCTATATTTCCATATGGCCTTTAGGAAAAACCACTTTTCACGATGAAATCCATCCTCCAAATTTTAGACCCCAAAAATTTTGCAATCACTGGGAAATGACGCCCCATTCAATATTGTTGTCATACTAAACTATAAGATCCATTTTCTTTCCAAATCCATGATCATACAAGCACTACCTGATCTTTCATGTGGATGATTGACAATATACACAAACAGTACTCCATTTCGTACAATTAGCATCCATCATTCCAACAATCTCCCTCTTTGGGTTTATTGGAAATATGGTGTTAAATTAAATGAAACACCATCAACTATCAAAACCTGATACACAAGAAACAACTCATACCAAAATCTAAGTCTACAGGAGAAAGTATCAGTATAGAAAACCAGAGGAGTATGAATTGGGTTCTCATGTCTTAGACTTGATGACTAAAACTTAGCTTATTTATTATCAAAACACTTTTGAAGAAAAAGTGAGAAACCACAAGTTTCATACAATTAATTTGATTAAAAACATAAAATAAGTAAAAATATATCAATACTACTAGAAATTTACACTCCCCAAAAAGTAAATTCTATTATCAAGGATATACCTTCACATGACCACTCGGCTAGCTATCTGGTGCAGGGTTTCATGAGCTAGGTACTGATGAAAAATCCATAGCCTCTCATTCTTCTAAATCTGAACGACAATTCTCTAGTGAAAAATTCCTTCTCTGATCCTCGTATAGAGGTGATCCTTATAGTGTGATAGTTTCTTTAATAATATAAATTCAAAATAAAACAAACTGTCAATTTGTTTCCTCATATCTCGGCCACATCAGATTTCAATCGCAACATTGACATGAATACTAGGAAAATATTTTTCACCCTTGAACTACCTAAACAACACTGCTTCCAATCCAACATTACATTAAAATACTATAGGACAAAACATTCTAAAAATAAAATACACCACATAGTGGAAGATGAAAATGATACTAGAGTAGACATAAGTGCATCACAGAGGCAATAGGAGTAACTGATACATGCATCACAAATGCAATTGGAGCAACTAAAAAGTGCATCACAGAGGAAACTGGAGAAATAAGAGATGTGCATCATAGAGGCCTATGACGAAATGATAAGTTCAATTAAATATCCAATAACATAAAACCATACTTAATAAAAATTGAAACACTAAGAGGGATAGGTAAAAGGCATTGAAATATCCTGTAGCACATCGAGGAGGCAACTGAAGAAATCGAAAAGTGCATCGTAGAGGCGACTGGATTAGCTGAAAAGAACATCATAAAGGAAACTGGAATAACTAGATATGCTCTTTATATAGGCCTCTGGACCAATTTAAGAGTTCATTTTAGGACCGAGAACCTAGACCACTTGATCCAGACCACCACTGAATCCTCAAAAGTAAAAAATCGACCAATATGTATTGATAGTAGAAAACCACACAATTTTCCAAGAAGACATGAAGATATTCAGATGTATAGGGAGGAAAATAAATAATTCCATAAAATTAGAAAGATCCTAATAAATGAAATTTGAGAACACCAACTTACTCAACCCCAAACTCTCCTTCTCTAAAATTCTTGAACAGAAGGTCATCAAAGGAAACGCGAAGGCCAGAGAATGATTCCAATGAATGACTACAACAATAATTAGGGAATAAGATAATAGTTCGTCAAAGTTGAAGGGTTGGGAAACCCTCACCACCACTTATTGAAGCTGAGAATGGCCAAATGAGCTTTAGGACACTAGAATTCAATAATTCTACCACGCTAAAAGCAAACTATTACTAAATCCATAGCCAAAGATGAAGAAGCCGCAATCCCCCTACTATGCCAGTCCCACAATGATGACTAAGAATTATGTCCCCATGGAACCAATGATTTTATTCATTGGATGACTCTGACAAGAATTCCACTGACTCCCATATGCTCACTAATCACCTGCCGACTATGTTGATCCTACCTTCCTTGCCAAACCCATCGACCCCAAACCCTAGGGTTCTCTCGAGAGCAAAGAGCTCCCAAGAGTGCCCCCAATACTCAATACGAAAATATTTAAGTGAAAAAGGTTCTCTCTTTTGTAATTATTAAATAGTTCAATGATATACTATGACTATTTCCTCATAACATCGAATTTTTTTTTCATTCTAATTCTCCGGATTTACAAATCTTCATTCTACCTATTTCCGACTCATTGAATGTCTCCATTATCTATTATCCTACAACAAAAGAACCATAATTAATTCATTATTATTTTCATTCCCCACCTATATAACACTAAACCATTTAATTTATTCATTATCCCCCTTGTAAACAAACCCAAAAAGCCTAATTTTGACATGTACAACTCAAAAAACTCTCGTGGATCATATCTCCCCCATAAACCTGCATAACATTTACAAACTGTTCAAAATAGGTAATTCAACTAAGGAGGGAGGAACCCTCGTAACCTTCTCCTGCATTGGGAGGAGGATAAATAACGAAGTTCAACCGATTATTCTCAAACACATGTACTATTATTGGAATGGTTAATATGTCATCCACATGCTCCTTCATTCCATCATGATCCATTATAATCATTCTTTGTTCAAATTTATCATTTACTAAGTGATATATGATTTCAATGTGTCTAGGATGATAATTCTAATCAGGATACTTCATAATATCAATTGCACTCTTATTATCACAATGAATCGTCATTAGTCAATTCACCTCATCACCAATATCATTCAGCTGTTGTTTCCTCCAAAGTATCTAAGTCAATGAATTTGTAGTGGATATATAATTATCTCTAGTTGTAATAAGAGAAGTAATTTTTGGATTTTTACTCAACCATCAAACACATTTCTTGGAAATAAAAAAAGATCCACCACTGGGGCACTTTCAATCAATAACATCACTAGTCCAGTTTGCATCATAAAATAATGATAGTTCACTACTTATTCCAGAAAAAAATTATAATACATAATTTTGAGTACCTTGAATCCACATCATGTTTCATTTTACTATATCCATATATTCTCCCTTCAGATTACATTGAAAGTAGTCTTCTAAGAATGTTGTAAATACAATATATGGTCATGTCACTATCGGGTATAATAAGCCTCAAATGATTCTTATGTACATTATGGGATCTACGGATGTCCTATACTCAGGCCTTCTTAGTTTTTTTCACAATCACAAACAGAGTTTATATTGGTTTGGAATAATGTATATTTAATTTCTTTATAAACTCTCTTATATACTTCTATAGCCTGAAGGGCTTCATTTTTTTATTCATTTTGATAATCCACCTTTTAAGGGGTGATGTGGAAACCTTACAAGGCCAAAAGGCGTAAGCATTAGATGGCCCATATACCTTAGATGAATTCATTCCCCTAGGCTCCAAACATTACATACAACCCATACTAACTACTTTGATCTACTCCTACCCAGCATCGTCATTGTTAAATCATCTCTCCACATTCATATGGTTGTTCGGCTAGGCTTTCCCGTGCATTCACAGGGTTTTCACGATGGTAGGTGCCATACCCTCTCATTCTTGCACTATATTTAGCTTCTGCTATGGTGAATGCTCCTTGCTCCTCCTCCTTCTGAAGATTGTTCCATTGTATGTTGTTTGGTTTCCATGTGCACTTAAGGAGTCTCGAAGGCCCTGAGGTGCCCTGAAGACCTTACTGACCCGAAGGCCTGGGTAGCCTGAAGGCCTTAATGGACTCGGGGAATAAATCATTGGCTCGAAGGCCCAAATGGGGGAATATTCCTTTCTGTTATAGCGCCAAACAATGACTACTATAGTTCACGCTACAGTACCTACAACAGTTTAGCAAAATTACGGCCATAGTATCCCAAAAAATAGACTCTACTTCGATTTGATCCTGAGTCTCTTGGACATAGTTATGTGGTCCTCACCAACTGGGCTGAGGCTCATGTGCAAAAACTCTCTTACACACATTTCATGATAAAAAATTGTATTCTTACCTCTGAATCACTTGCATCCTTAAAACATATGTGAGATCCACAATCATAGACATTTCAAATTCTTATTTCATGTGATTAGAAAATTAAACCAATAATCCCTACCTACTTCCACCAAATATAACATCATCTCCTTACACCAGTACCATGAACTAATCTTTCTAAAAATTATTAATGTAGGGATTCTGATCTACTCCTCTTTTAATTTTTTTACTTCTTTAGATAATAATAAAGTCGAGAGTACCACGCCCATTGTACCTATTTCAGACTATATAGTGACTTTGTCAAAATTAAAACCTTTATTTCATAATTACTAAGAATAAAACCCACTAATTTTTCAATGTAGACATCTTTTTCAAGAAATAGATTCAAGATACATATTTTTAAATCCATTTGATACACAATGTATCCTCTTCAAATTTCTTGGAAAAAAAATCAGGATCAACTCTGTAGAGACCCAAAGCTTGACGTACATGGACATTACATTACTTTTGGGTAATACTTAATACATATCAAAAACAAACACACTAGGACCATAAGAGTTTAGTGTCTTGGGAAACTCGGAATATAATCTTCTAATCATGGTGAATGATCTTCAACATCTCCCATAAAGATCTTCCCATTTTGTTTTCTTACCAAAAACATTTCTTTAAATTATGGGGAAAACAAAACATATAATGGGTGATCTCAAATTTTTAGTAAGGGTGGGCATGGAGAAAATAGAACAAATCATATACATTTGAACTAAAAAAATGAAAATAATGTTTAAACATCAAAATCTTTAGCAATTAAAGAAAACATGGCAGTATGTAAGGCATAGATCATAAAGAAACATTAATAATTATAAAATAGCATGGAAATAAATCATGTAATTGTGGAAACCATTAAGAACATGTTATGATTTCCACAGTATCCAAGGAATTGCTTCCAAGACCATCTTAGTGACAAAGTCCCTTTCTGAATCGAGTTCACTCCTCGTTCCAGTCCTGTATCACTGAACCGTATTAACTTGTCATTCCAGACATGTCTATCTCATGAGATATAAATCTTTACCCAATGCATTAGAGAGAGATATATAGTTCCCACCCATCTCATAATGAAATCATTATTACTTGTGCCACAAAATAAACATAAATCATTCATCACAACCCAAAGAATAAAATGGGTTTCATAAAAATAATCCCATCATCACATAATCCATATAAAACAAATGGATATCATTTTATCATAAGAAATGTGAAACCATGTAAATAATAGAGACATTATACTTGAAACATGCACATATGAAATAATGTAATCATAGATGTAAAATAGTGTTGATAAAACACTCGAAATGAATTCTTGAGGAAAATATACTTTCTTCTTGAAAATCATTTTCTTTTCACAAAATTCCACAAAATTTTAAAAGAAAAGGATTTTATTGAAAATAACCATGAAATATTTTAGAGTAATCTTAATTGAAAAAAAATCCATTCACCCCGTATAAGTTAAAAAACATTATCCTCGTACTTTTATCGGAAAAGTCAAAAAGTTCCTCGTATGGTAAAAAAAAGAAAGATTCCATCCATAACACAAAGTAAGAGTCAAAGAGGGCTAAACATGACATAAAATATACATGGAAGAATATTAAACACTTTATGAAAAACATTTTATGGGCATGGATGAAAAATATAACCCCAGTAAATACTTACGTATAAGCAATCTCGGATAAAAATTAGATTTGAAAAATTATCCCTTACCTTAGGTCTGATTTGATTTGTACGTATCAAAACCTCATATATAATGATTTAAATAATTTAATTGAATTATTACAGAATCATATTAATTGTTATGATATCATATATGGTTCACTTATGACTTTATATTACCCGTTCATTTGTAAATTCATGTTAAAGTAGCGTTTTGGGTAAAATCGTTTCATTTATCATCCGTGTTTTGAATTTTAATTATTAATATGATTAATTAGATCATGATTACATAATTCTTGAATATAAAACAATATTTATATATAATATATATTAAGAATATAAATATATATAATGTATCGATAAATGGAAAGAAATACACCATTCATGGAGACGGTAGGCCGTACATACGCAGGAACACTGTTTTCGTTTCCTTATTGAATTGAATTGAATTACGTAGATGAAATACATATATATATACATAAATCCATTATAATTATAATGTCATATATTTCATGATTACTTATTATATATACTTTTTAATCATTCTTGAATTTTTAACATGGAAAATGAATCTCATCGCGTCGTGGAAACGGTAATCCGTATGTACGCACAAGCAATGATATTGTTCCCATATTTATTGAATGGAATTAAATTAAATGATATAATATTTTAGAATTAGTATGATGTTATAATAATCATATGTAGTTATTCTTTACACCACTATACCCATCCAAGTAAGGTGGTGGTGGAAAAATAGATTACACCATAGCATGAAGACGTTATTCCGTACGTACGCACGGGCTGTGATTTCATTTTCCTTAGGATGGATAGAAGGGGAAATAGGGTTGCTTCATATTTATAATAACATATCATTATATGAGGGATACTTATGTTATTACTTTATAATGAAACCACTAAATAAGAGGAAGTATAAGAAGAATGAAACTTGAATGAATCAGTAGAAGGTATTACCTCTTTCTTGAAGTACCTCCTTTGAACTTCCTCTTAGGGCACTAGATTTTATCTTTTGAGAAGAGAAGTACCTCTATATGTTTTCTCGGGAAGTTGGTAAGTGTAATGGGCAGAGTTTGGCAGAGCATCAAGGCTCAAAATGGTGTGAGGAGGAGAGGGAGGAGGTGCCCTTTTATAAGGGAGGAGAGGGGCACCTTTGGAATTATGAGAAATATTAATTTATAATAAATTATAACCCAAAATAAAAACCTCTAAAATGACTCAAATATGAAGATTATATGAGATAGAGTTGTAGTATCATCAACCAATAAAATCTATAAAAGTTGGGAATTTATTTTAAACATTGTCAACTTGATTTATCCTTAAATAATCTATTTAATTTTTTTGTGGTAATAATATTATAAATTTTAAATCATTATAAATAATTACTTATATGATTTGAATTATCCATATTTTTATTATTTATTACATTTTAGACCATTTAAATTTTAATTTATAATTTTTAAATATATTTTTGATTTTTAAACCATTTTATAATATGTAATTTTTATAAAATAACAATACTGTCAATTTTGACACTATTCATTTATTTGAATTTAAATAAAATCCCCACAGATGATATGTTCGAAATAAAAGATTTAGTAGATTCATAATATTTCATATGCAACTATAATATTATTGGATCACATTAAATAGTTCATGTAATATTTATTTTAATATTTTTAATACAATTTATTTGATATTTCAATCAATAAAATAATTTCAACATCACTACTGTGTCACCTTTAATGATACTTATTTAATCCCTAAAAATTATAAATATATTATCATGATATCGATAATTGTATTATATTTATGGAGGCTATTCATGTCCGATGTTTCATGAAGTTTATCGCTAAATTAAAATTATTATACATATAAGATTTAAGAGAGTGACATGTTGTAACATTCTTTAGTTTTAATAATAATTTAATTATTTTCAAGGTCAATAGTCCATTAAATGAATCTAATCATACCCTTAGGTGATATGTGTCGATATTTAGTCATCCAATAGAATTTTTTAATGTGTTAGGGTAATTTTATAATCTTATTTTTACCGTTAATTACCCGATTTACCTTTAACTGCAGTAAATAAAAATTACCGTAGTTACAATTCATAATATCAAAAAAATAAAAGTAACCTATTTACACAATTTGGACCCACTAAATTAAAATATGGAGTTCATTTTTCAAAATTAAAAACATAGAAGTTGGAGTAATTAATTTAAATTTAATCCTGTTGTTAAGAAAATGGGTTTTAAATGTTAAAACATTGCAAAAGATTGAAATGATTTTACCTATGAATTCAATGTAAAATCAATGATAATGACATAAAATATATTAAATGGTAAAAATATATTCTATTTATACTTTAAAATCATTCAATATTATAATCTAACCATATAAATTATTACGATGAAAAAAGTTGTTTTTAATTAAAATATATCATGTTTTTACTATTCTTTAAAATTTGAAAGTTAGCAGAATAATATGAAAAATTTATCAAAAGTAAATTTTTATATCCTGATTAAAAAGGATAATTTTATTTTTTCAAATTGAACTTATAAACCTGTCAAAAATTAGATTTAAAGTGGGTGCGTCATCAAAAGGCGGCAAAACTTCGTTTTTTGAAAAATACTTTACCCGAAAAATTTATTTTGTTCACATACCATGTTTTAGAAAATGTGTAAGATGAATAATAATGTTATAAAATAAAAATTTTAGTTAATACTATTCATATAATCTCATCCATACTAATATTATAACAATATATCGTTGTTTAGTGAAACCTGGTATTGCGTACTACACACGCTATCGAGGAAGGTCGTGATTTCATGTAACACAAGAAAATTCAGGGTTCTGTGTAGTGAAAGACTCCTTTGTTTTTGTGTATAACACAATCCAACCATATTTCATTTATACATTGAATATATATATATACACTCAATGTTGCGTAGAATAACTACTATCAAATGAACTTGAAATTGTGTGTAACACAATCCAATAATAGTGTTGCGTATACTGCAAACTAATATGGTGTTGCATATAGCGCAAGATATTATTGGTGTAGCATACAAAAAAAGATATAGAAGAAATTAAAAAGAATTTATCTGATAAAATATCATGGTGTTACATTCTACCCCCCTTAAAATGAATTTTGCCCTCGAAATTCGTTAGGGTTATAAATGGTTTTCTACATGAAAGTTTCTTTCATAGAAACCCACATCGTAAAAAGGAATACAAAAACTAAACATTAAAAACTAAATTATGAAATGTAACAGTTACTGAAATTAACTAATCACTGTGTTTCGACATAGGATAACACAGGTAAAAATGTGGATTTGGAAGAGAAATCTAACCATCATGTTCTGATGGAGAGTGGTAGAGGACATGGCTATGATAAAGACAACAGTCACAAAGTCATAAATTTGTGATGATCTATGGGACTGTCTGATTCATCATATATGAGAGCACTGGGACAACATTATTTGTTTTCAAGATCATTTCCCTAATGTTGAAGAATTTTTGAATTAAAAGAAATACTTACTTTAATTTGGTAAAATCTCACCATTGTTCGTGCCTTGAACGATCTCCACTTCATCTCCTAAAGAAATGAAGTTGAATTTTTCATTCGTGAAGCATTAGTAGATCATGTGATAGAACAGTGGGTCATTCTATCTATCTCACATAAAAGGATAGAAAAAGTTATTAAATATACATATGTCTGTGTATAGTGAGATTAATTGTATATGGTTCTTAAAATGGACTTATACTCCATATATCATACCACTTAATAAATTAAAACTAACTTATACTAACCAGGGACTTCATGTAGGACAATGTTATGCGATAAATTCATGTCGCACTTCGGTTGTGGGTTTGATTCCTACAGCCTAGTCCGACGTGATGGGTTGTTTCCCATTCTGCAGGTTTTTCCTTTTCTTAAACTACACTATTATAACATTCTATCAATAATATCAAAAACATTTCTAGACTTAAACAATACTAAATTATGTCCAACATAATAAATTCCAATCTTTAGGATTATCCAAAATACTTCTTTCCAAACTCATAGTATAAAAATAATGACTACTAAAAATGTCATATAACAAGCACGTGAATACCATCATTTATCCCTCATATATCTTTTTGGTAACATTCCAATCATGTGCATACCTTAATCTTGTATTATCTTCAAAAATGAATACCCATTGAACCTTAGTGAAAAAATGAAAGCTGTCAAATGTAAACTCTTTCCACATACCAAAATACAAAAAATCTATTTACTCAAAACATGATATAACTTTGTCCTTATATTAGTCATGAGCTCATGAATACTATCAAACATTTAATTTTCCCATTATCCCTTCATTATGCGCATATCATCTGCTTTTCAAAATATTTGAATCGCTTTTCAGGGTTAACGGTACCATATAGTTATCGAAAACAACAATAAACCATTACATAGATATTCCAATGTTCCACAAAACTATAAATGATTTTCCACAATATTATTTTGGAATCCCTTTACATAAACACATAATCATTCCACAACATTGTTGTCATACTCAACATTGCTAATAGTGATCGCATGTGAATTCCATTTGTCCTTTTCCTTAAGATGTTTCTCACGTTGATCATCATTAACCCTTGGATTAGGGCATTGATTAGCATAATTCCCCATTTCGTTGCACTTGAAGAATTTAAGTGTTGGTGGTCCACTCTCTACAGTCTTTTCTTTATTCACATCATTAGAAAACCTTTTTCCATTACTTTTACACTCAGCTGCTCGATGACCTTCTTTTCCACACTTAAAACATTTTCTAGTCCCTTAAAGACAATATACACCATGATTCTTTCCACACTTTGAAAATAAAGAAATATTTATCTTCTTTTCACCATTATTCTGAGATTTCTACTTGAACTCCATATTTCGTTTCTAGTCAAAACCCTGAGATGGATATGTAACACCAACTTCCATTTCTACCTTGATAGCACAACGCATACTTTCTTCATAGCTACTGAAGTCTCTAATAGCTAATTCAATTCGAAGACTTGGTTTTAAGACACTGAAGAATCGATCAACTTTACTTTCAGGTTGGATGATAAAGCCAGATGCATACCTTGCAAGCCCTATAAAATTCGCTTCCTATACACCAACAGATTCATCATCTTTTTTTCTTAAGCTCAAGGAAATCCTTTTCCATCTTTTTTTGAAGAATACGAGGTAAGTACTTATTTAAAAATATGTTCTTGAACTCATCCCATTCCATGGATTAAATTTCATATCGACGCCTCATATTCTTAATAAGATTCCACCATTGATCTGCTTCACCTTATAAACAGTAAATAGCCAGAATGGATTTTTAATGTTCTGAACAACGAAGTATGGAAATTATCTTTTCAATGGTACTTATCCATTGTTCAGCAACAATTGGATCAGAAGACCCCCTGAAATAAGGTGGGTGTTGCCTCAGGAAGGACTAAATAGAATATTGTTCCCTTCTATGATCATTTGGAAATCTAGAATGATTCATAGCTTGTTTACATATTGCAATAAGATTTTTCCCTCCATATCCCATCACATTTGGTTGTTCATAAGGACAATCATTGAATTGTCCATTACATTGATCAACATGGTTCCTTCGGGTTCCATCTATCTTCTAAAACCCAAAAAGAATAGTGTGAGAGGAAAAAATAATGCTAGGGAAAACAACATAATAAAGGGGGAGTATCTTCAATATATAACATATTAAGGTTAATTCTATGATTGTTACCATAATTATAGGATTATAACCTGTACTTATACTTAACCTTAGGGATATCCCTAGACATACCCCAGAAATATCTCTAGGTATCTCACTAAAGTTTTCGCATCCTAGTATCCAACGGGTAACTAAACCGTTCCTCTGATACAAACTGTAGAGACCCAAATCTTGAAGTACATGGACATTAAATTACATTTTTGGAATAATTAATATATAACAAAAACAAACACACAAGAACTATAATAGTTTTGTGTCTTTGGAAACTCAGAATATAATCTTCTAATCGTGGTGAAAGATCTTCAACATCTCTAATAAATATCTTCCCATTTGATTTTCTTACCTAAAACCTTTCTTTAAATCCTGGGAAAAAGAAAACATATAAATGGTGATCTCAAATGCTCAATAAGGGTAGGCATGGGGAAAATAGAACAAATCATATATATTTGAACTTAAAAAATGAACATAATGTTTAAACATCAAAATCATGAGGAATGAAACAAAACATGGTAGTATGTAAGGAATAGATCATAAAGAAACATTAATCATGATAAAATATCATGGAAATAAAACATGTAATTATGGAAACCATTAAGGACATGTTATGATTTCCATAGTAGCCAAGGCATTTCTGCCAAGACCATCTTAGTGGACAGACCCTTTCTTAATCGAGTTCACTCCTCGTTCCAGTCCTGTATCACTGAACCGGATTAACATGTCGTTCCAGCCATGTCTACCTGATGAGATAAAACTATTTACCCAATGCATTAGAGGGAGATGTAGGTCCCATCCATCTAATAATTAAATCATTTTTACTTGTGCCACAAAATTAACATAAATCATTCATCATAACCTAAAGAATTAAATGGGTTTCAAAAACATCATCCCATCATCACATAATCCAAATAAAACAAATGGATATCATTTCGTCATAAGAAAATTGAAACCATGTAAATCATAGAGACATTATACTTGAAACATACACATATGAAATAATGCCATCTTAGATGGAAAATAGTGTTGATAAAACACTTGAAATGAATTATTGATGAAAATGTCATTTCTTCTTCAAAATCATTTTCTTTTCACAAATTGAAACATAGTTTTAAAAGAAAAGAATTTTATTGAAATTAACCATGAGATTTTTTAGAGGAATCTTCATTAAAAAAATCCATTCACCCCGTATAAGTTGAAAAAATATTCTTCTCGTACTTTTGTCGGAAAATTCAAAAAGTTCCTCGTATGGTAAACAAACGAACGATTCCTTCCATAACCCAAAGTAAAAGTAAAATAGGGGAAAACATGACATCAAATATACATGGATGAATATTAAACACTTTATTAAAAACATTTTATGGGCATGGATGAAAAATATAACCCCAGTAAATACTTACGTATAAGAAATCTCGGATAAAAATGATATTTGCAAAATTATCCCTTACCTTAGGTCTGATATGATTTGTATGTGTCTGAACATCCTGTATAATGATTTAAATAATGTCATTTAGTTATTACAGAATCATCTTCATTCTTTTGATATCATATATGGTTCACTTATGACTTTATATTACTCGTTCTTTTGTAAATTCATGTTAAAGTAGTGTTTTGGGTAAAATCGTTTCATTTATCATTTGTGCTTTGACTTTTAATTATTAATATGATTAATTATATCATGATTACTTAATTTCAGAATATAAAACATGATTTATATATAATATATATTCATAATATATATATATAATAGATTGATAAATGGAAATAAATACACCATTCATAGAGACGGTAGGTCATACGAACGCATGAACGTTGTTTTCGTTTCCTTATTGAATTGAATGGAATTAAGTTGATGACATACATATATATATACATAAATCCATCAGAATTATTATGTCATATATTTCATGATTACTTATTATATATACTTTATAATCATTCTTTATTTTTTAACATGGAAAATTAATCTCATCGTGTCGTGGAGACGGTAATCCGTACATACGCACGAGCGATGATATCATTCCCATATTTATTGAAAGGAATTGGAGGGAATGATATAATATCTTATAATAATTATGATGTTATAATAATCATATGTAGTTATTCTTTACACCATTATACCCATCCAAGTAATGTGGTGGTGGAAAAACATATTACACCACGGTGTGGAGACGGTATTCTGTTCATACGTACGCGTGATGATTTCGTTTTCCTTAGGATGGATAGAAAGTGAAATAGGGTTGTTTCATATTTATACTAACATATAAGTATATGAGGGATACTGATGTTATTACTTCATAATTAAACCACTAAAGAAGATGATGTATAAGAAGAAAGAAACTTGAATGAATCGGTAGAAGGTATTACCTCTTTCTCGAAGTTCTTCCTTTGAACTTCCTCATAGGGCACTATATTTGGTTTTTTGAGAATACCAATACCTCTATAAGGTTTCTAGGGAAGTGGGGAAGTGAAATGGGTAGAGTTTGGACGATCTTCAAGGCTCAAAATGGCTTGAGGAGGAAAGGGAGGAGGTTTCTTTTTATAAGGAGGAGAGGGGCACCTTTGGAATTATAAGAAATATTAATTTATAATAAATTTCAACCCCACATAAAAACCTAGAAAATGACTCAAATAAGAAGATTAGATAAGATAGGGTTGTAATATAATCAACCAATAAAATTTATACTAGTTTGGAATTTATCATTATCAACTTGATTTATCCTTATATAATCTGTTTAATTTTATTTGTGGTAATAATATTCTAAATTTCAAATCATTATAAATAATTACTTAATGGTTGTGAATTGTCCATAATTGTATGATTTATTACATCTTCGACCATATAAATTTTAATTTATAATTTCTAAATATATTTCTGATTTTTAAACAATTTTACAATATGTAATTTTTATAAAATAACAATAGTGTCAATTTTGACACTATTCATTTATTTGAATTTAAATAAAATCCCCACAGAAGATATGTTCGAAATAAAAGTTTTAATGGATTCTTAATATTTCATATGTTACTATAAAATTAGTGGATAACATTAAATAGTTCATGTAATATTTATTTTAATATTTTTAAAACCATCTATTTGATATTTCAATTAATAAAATAATTCCAACATCACTATTGTGTCACCTTTAATGATACATATTTAATCCCTAAAAATTCTAAATAAATTATAATGACGTAGATAATTGTATTATATTTCTGGATATTATTAATTTTATATGTATCATGATGTTTATCACTAAATTAAAATTATTATACTTATAATATTTAAGAGAGTGACGTGTTGTCACTTTCTTTGGTTTTAATAATAATTAAATTATTTTCATGGTCAAATGTTTATAAAATGAATCTAATCCAACCCTTAGCTGATATGTGTCGACATTTAGTCATCCAATCTAATTTTGTAATGTGTTAGGGTAATTTTATAATCTTATATTTACCCTTAATTACCCGATTTACCTTTAATTACAGTAAATAAAAATTACCATAGTTACTATTCATAATATCAAAAAAAAAATAAAAGTAACCTATTAACATAATTTGGACCCAATGAATTAAAATATGGAATCTATTTTTCAAAATTAAAAACACAGAATTTTCATTAATTAATTTAAAATTAATCCCGCTATTAAGAAAACCGGTTTTAAAAGTTAAAACATTGCAAAAGATTGAAATAATTTTACCTATGAATTCAATGTAAAATCAATGATAATGACATTAATTATATTAAATGGTAAGAATATATTCAATTTATACATTAAAATCTTTAAATATTATAATTTAACTATATAAATTTTTACAATGAAAAAAGTTGTTTTTAATTAAAGTACAGCTTGTTTTTACTATTCATTAAAATATGAAAGTTATCAGAATAATATGAAAATTTTATCCAAAGTAAATTTTTATATCCTGATTCCAATGAAGAATTTTATTTTTTCAAATTGAAATTATAAAACAGTCAAAAACTTGATTTAATGTGGGTGCGCCCTCAAAAGGCGGCAAAACTACATTTTTTCAAAAAAACTTATTATACCCGAAAAAATTATTTTTTTCACATACCATGTTTTAGAAAATGTTTAAGATGAATAATAATGTCATAAAATTCAAAATGTAGTTAATAATAGTCATAGAAGCTAGTACATAATAATATTATAACAATATATCGTTGTTTAGTGAAACCCGGTATTGCGTACTACACACGCTATCGAGGAAGGTCACGATTGTGTGTAATGCAAGCCAAGTTAGGGTTGCCTATAGTGAAATACTCCTTTGTTGTTGCGTATAACAGAATACAACTATATTTCATTTATACATTGAATATATATATATATATACACTCAATGTTGTGTAGAATAACTATTATCAAATGAACATTAAATTGTGTGTAACACAATCCAAGAATAGTGTTGTGTATACTGCAAGCTAATATGGTGTGGAGTATAGCGCAATATAATCGTGGATAAGCATACAAAAAAATATATGAATGAAATTAAAAAGAATATATCTCATAAAATCTCAGGGTGTTACAAAATCCATTCTCCCCATAGGGGAAAATGCTTCTTCAACATAAACACCTTCAATATGTGAATATCCTTTACATGCCAATCGTGCATTATTTATAATCACATTACATTTTTCATCAAATTCATTCTTAATGATTCCCATCATACCAATCACATTGTGATTTTAGGTATCGTAACAATATCCTATGTCAAGTTCTTCTCAATCTGGTCTAACTCTTCATTCATGGATTTAACCCATGATTCATCCATTGTAGCTTCTTCAAATGATTATGGTTACAAAACTAATATATAGATAGATTGGGAATTTTCCCCATATTCTCTTTATCTGTGTTTTTTTGGTCAAATCAGTAATGATATTAGATTGATCAATCTCCACTCTTCAATTTCTCCTGTGAAGTTCAGAAGTAATTTCTTTAGCCATGGTTTCCCCTTATGAATCTTCTTTCCAATCAACATCGTGTTGTGCCCCCTGAATATTTTGAATTTATTAATCTACTTATGTATTTGTATTTTTTCTAGGTTTATATTATTTCTCTTTTTTTATCATATCATCAAAAGTATTCCATGAGGAATTTGTGTTTTTATCATCAATGATCTCTACATCACTTCATTCCACAATTTTTCGTAGATGATTATTGATGAATTTGTAGGATTTTCACTTCATTGAATATCTATGTAATATTTTATAATCTTTAGCATCACCACACATCCCATCATATCCTTTTTTGTTTTAGATGAAAACTTTACTTTTGAAAACACAAAAATCATTCAAAGAGGGATTCCTTCCATGCCACAACTCGTGTGGTGACTTTTTTTCTCCCATATGAAGCCCTATTATATTTTGAGTATACAATGTAGCTTAAACAACCTATTTCTAGTAATGGTCATGGATATAACCCTCAATAAGTATAGTTCTAGCCATATTGTTCACCTTTCAATTCCTACAATCAAAAAGTCCATTTTGGTGGAGTTTTCATAACATCCACCTCATGTTGTATTCCATGTTTCCATATATAAATTTCACATTCAATGGATGTGAATTCCTATCAATTATCAAACTGCTAAACTTTAATTTTCCATCAAGTATAATTCTCCTCTATTCGGTTATATGTTTTCATGAAATGAAGATTTTTTTTGTGTATAACCATCACACAAGCCATCCTACTAAAATAATTAATTAAAAAATGGAGTATATATCTTCATATGTTCAGGCCACATTTATCGGTCCACATTCATCTATGTGGATGAGATCAGGGAGATAAAATTCCATTTTTATCTTTTTGTGATATGAATAGCAGACCATTATTCCTCATATGCATGCATCATAAGTATTCTCTTGTTCACACTTCAGATTAGGTATATCCAATAAAATAGTTACTTTAGATATATGTTCTTTGTCTTGTTTTTTAATGTGACCCAACCTCCGGTGTCATAAGATATTCTATTCTTAAACTGTAATGTACCAAATGTTCTCTTTACTATCAATCATATATATGTTTCCATTATTCTGCATCTTTTCATGATATAATTCTCTATCCTTCCTATTACGGTACTCCACTTTTCATTGAATGTTATAATAAGTCATGAGTCACATTTTTGGATCACTCTTAGGATATTATGATGGAAACCATCAACATAAAGAACATCAGTTTTCTTAATCTCACCACTTAACAATTCAGTACTCCCACTGCCTTTGATATTCAAAGCACCATAATTACTGAACCTGACTATTCCACTAACCATTATCCATTCATTATTGAATAAATATTAATTCCCCATCATATGGGTTGATAATCCTCTATCAAAAATCTTGGAGATATTTTTCTTTTTAGTTTTGAGAGTGTCCTCAGCAAGATTTTATTTCTTGATATTTTTCGTTTCTATCCATGAAATATTTGATGGAGTTAAAGATGAAGATTTCCTTTAAAATTTATTTTCCATGTTTGTAGGTTCATCATACTCATACTCTTCTTCTAGAGGATAAAATCTATTTTTCAAGAGAAAGACCACATGGTTGATTATTATTTTCATTTCATTGAGTTTATTATTAATTTTTCATGGATTTCCTTTTCCTAACAAAATCAGCATTATTTCCAAAGTTAGAACAATGAAAAAATATCCACATTTTTTATTTCTTCAATAAGAAGTGGGGTATGAATTATTTATTCCTTGTTTACTTCCTATATATTCTCCATTAAAATATCTCTTTCCTCTTGACAGTATGGTATGGTATGTCTAAAATAGCCACAAAATTTACATTTCATAAGAGGAAATTTCTTCTCACTTCTATTTTTCCCTTGTCACATTACTTAGTGGAAAGAGTTTAACAGACAAACATTTCTGAAAAATTGTGGATATTTTATGTTCTCTTTTTAGTATGATTTTGTTCATTCTTTGTTAAGACTTCATACAACATTGGGATATGTTCAACTTCAAGATTCCTTTTATCTTGGTTCATTTTGTTTCCATCCTTCGATGATTCAACATCATAACCAAATACACTATTTCCCATGTATGTGTATCATTGATAATACCAATCCATATATATGCCTTTGGAACCATGATTTTTTCTCTCTATTAGCTCAACATTTGAGAATCTTCTAATCCATATTTTCTTCTTTGTTTCCTTTGAATTTGACTCACTTTAAAGTTTACTCCTTTGATTAACAACATCTTCTTCAAGACCCTCAATAGTCTTCGAATTCTCCTCCAGTCTAGATGTAAGGTCATTGATTACCTTTTAATGTTCTTCAATTATGGGATTCATCTATAGTACATATTCTATAAATTAAAAGGTTGTTTATTTTTCCTTCACTACTTCTACCAGTCGTTTCGTTTCATGTTCAAGATGATCAACATATTCTAATGATACTTCCACAAATTCTCTCCATTTTTTCATATATCAATTTAATTATCTTGTTTTCAAAGAGGATCATCATGTTACAAATCGAGATCATTATTATCAATCAACTAATTCTCTCCATCTAAATCTTTTGAAGATTTTGACTTTTCAACTATAGCCATCATAGACACATTAGTTATAGATTTAAACTCTAGTCCTTATTCCTCAAAGAATTAATTTTAATCATCTTAATCTTTATAGGAAAAAATCGTTCTATGTACTTTCTTTCTGGATTATAATAATACCTTTTGATAAAAAAAATCAGGCTTCAATGAATTTATTAATTAAACTTCTTTATCTTAGAGCTTCCTTGAGTACCGAGAGGTAATGTACCAAACCCTACCATAATAAAAACAAGCCAAGGGAAGAATTACATAAAATACCCCATTTCCTCCATTGAATTTATTTTCTAGAATGAAATAATTTCACATTCTTCATTATCTTCATCAACTATATCTCCAAACGCCACATGTTTTTTCAGTAGTTTGAAAGCCATTTCTTTTCTTGCACGAGTAGCCACATCTTTAGGTTTGACTCTTAATTCTGATGCCTCCAGACTGGTCAGTGGGTAATCCATATAAAGTTTAGATAGATCCCTTTTCTCATGGTTAGACACATTTACATTATAGAGAGTTAAAATCATTCCCATGAGTTTCTTCAAAATTCCACTTTCATTTATTTCCTCACTAAGTCTATGTATAGATCCAACAACATCAGTAAATGAAATAAAAAATGCATCTGAATTTTCATCAGGATAAATTTTCAAGTCATCCTACCTATTTAATTAGACTTGATCTTTTCCTGCTTCACATTGATGTCTCCTTCATAAATATTATCCATTTTCCCCACATATACCTTAATAAAGTACAAATCATCACATTTTGATATATTTTATTAGAAAGAGATACAATGATATAATTTTGTGCTTTAGCATCTGCATTAAGAATTTTTCTATCTATATCAGTCATAGATAGCACTGCTGGATCAGTGACATATATTACTTATATAGTGGAAAAGATTACTTCCATTATAAGAGATCATAGATGAGATCTCATTATGTTCTTCCATGTCATAAATTTACTTCCATTAAAGTGGGGGACTCCCCTGAAATTAACTAAATGTTCCATTACAGCAAAGAGAGACATATTTAACACCAGAAACATTTACCCTTTGATACCACTTGAAGGACCCTAGAACTTACTAAAAGGGGAGGGAAGAATGAGGGGGAAAAATGTTTCTTCTCAAGTGAGGGATATTATTCCCACATTGGTATGAACCTGATAAACTTCTTTGATAGTAATGTGCAGCAATTAAAACATTCACAAGAAACAAAGTAACACAAAAATTTTACTTGGTTCAAAAATAAGGGTTAGTTCATGGATCATACACTGACAGTGTTTTAGTCAGACCTAAGTCCACTATTCTTCCCTAGATGTGGAATAATAAAGTTTAGAAATAGTCATTCTATTACAGACACACTTCCTTTATAAAATTTTAGGGATAGCACACTGCATCCCTTGGAACACTTTCGTTGACTCCCCTGAGCTCACTACATTGAGATAAGTCTGACTCAGTTTATCAACTTGTTTTTTTCATTAATTAATTGACAGTAAAGTAATTATCCTTATCTAGCATGAGACTCTTCTTACACAACCTACCTAAATTGATTCACTCTAGAATATTTGTTCACATAAATATTGATGTTCAAAAACATCCTTTCATGAAGCTCCTTCATGATACTCAACCCTTCATGATGATCCCTACCTTCACAAAAACAACTGCCTTTGTGAAGCGCCCATTCTTTCATAAAAGAAACTACATTGTGAGGCTCACTGATTCAACACAAAATACCCCATCATTGTTAAGAACCCTTTAATCAAAAGCAATGGAATTAGTCCAGGATAATAGTCATATCTCGTTGTCCATTCTCACATAGAAAGAATGATTTACGTAGCTACCTTATTATCATGAAATCAAAGTGTTTATGTATTTTCCTTGACAAACATCGTTATAATGTAATGGGGCCATTTGTGATGATCCTCAACCTCTAAGAGGATTTTCTAGATCTTTCAAAATCATATTCACGATGATCATTCTATTATGATGCTCTATGGAAACTCCCCATTCATGGTTTTTGTTGTAATCACGGTTCTTTCCATCAAAACCAACATTCGACAATGAAGATCCAATTATCATAATCGTATAGATCACTATCATTATTCATGATTCCCCAATTATTCATCATCTGTGATGCTTATCTTTTTCATGTAGATCACCATCAACAATATTTGATCCTTTTCAAAACAAAATTCGTGAACCCCTCATCATGAAAGTAATAAATTTTCTATATTTTCATATGTCCTTCAAGAAAAATAACTTTTCATGAAGGGAAGAATCCTTTAAATTTTGGACCCTAGGAATTCGCAAAACACTAGGAAATTATGCCACCATCAATATTGTTGTCATATTGAACTGTAAGATCCATTTTCAGTCAAAATATTTGATCTTCCATGTACTCCTTCATCTTCAATGTAGATGATTCACAAAAAACCCAAACCATACTCCATTTCTATCAATGAACAACCTTGGTTCCAATACTCTTTGAAAGTTATGTTCACTCAAACTAGGAATTCAAAACTATTGTTGATGAACCTCCCGTTTGAACCTCCCACACAATGCTTAAAACCTTTATGATATAACCTTCCTTCATGGAACTAACTACCTTTGTGAAGCTCACTTATTCAAAAGAGCATATCCCATCATCATGAGGCACCCATTTCATTGAATCACTGGAATCAGTAAATACTTTTTTTACTCTTTTCAAGATGATCAAATTGAAAAATTAGTCCAGGTTTGTGGAGATACTTTACCTTCACGAAGTCAATGTGATTCCATATTTTGTATTTTGTTTTTTTCTAAAATAATGTGGTGGTCACTTCTTATTTATATGATCTCCCATTTCTGATGATCCATCGCCTATAACACATTTTTTGGTTACCTCAAAAATATCTTCTCGGTGCTCCTCCATTCATGATGCTCCACGTATATTTTTCATTTTCATGGAGATCACCATCAAACCATTTTGTTCTCATTTCTCCTCCATTAATGATGCTCCACTTATATTTTTCATTTTCTCCCCCTTACAGTTATAAGTATTTTATCATAAGTTCCCCAAATAACTTATGATATTTATGAAATTCAATCCAAAAAATCATTGTTAGGTTTACATTGTAAATTATTATAACTTCCCTATATTATACCAACATATTTCCTTCCAAAAGAAATTGACTTTATTAAAAAATAAAATTTATTTTTATGACTATAATGATCATTCCAGTCATTCACTTTTACAAAGTGAGGTGATTTACTTTCTCTTCACACTTCATTGATAGAAAAAATACAATACCTGAATATGATACACTTCCTTATTAGCTTGATCCAAACTATCTCCCCATTTGTATTATGTTTTTAACAATGATTAATAAATAATTGAACATTTTAACCTCAATTAATGGATTAATAATTAACATTTCTAAACCTACATGAGGTAGCTCATTGTAGAAAAAAATTATTGACAACAAAAACCATGATTTCCAAAAGTAGTGACTCATTTCATCTTCATCTTTCTTCCTCGGCATTCTTCCTTTGATATTTCCACATATTCGAATTTCATGAAAAACAAAAATTTTGATTCCTACAACCAATCAAACAAACCATTAGAAAAATTTACACAATTACATGATGGATTCACAGCTTACCCAAAACTCCCATTTATGAATGCTTCCATAAGTATTAACTTATAATACAATTCACCCCCTTGAAAACACTATCCAAAGTTAATATAAGAGAGGAGATAGAAATGTATTCCTCAAATTTAATGAGAGATATGTTGGATTCCCATATTCAACTTCAATTAATAAAATGGTTCCTTTGGTAAAGGTTTTTTGAATATGTGTGCAACTTCTTCCATCATATGAATATAATCCTTATTAAATTAATTACATTTAAAATTATCTTTGATGAATTGGTACTTCATGTCAATATGTTTTTAAAAAGAATGGTTTATCAGATTCCTTGTAAGATTGAGTTCAATTTGATTATCACTTCCTAAGAGCAATCTTAACTTTAATTCAACTAGAAATTTTTCAAACTGAGTTTTAATCCTCATAAGTTGGGTAGTAGCATCTGTGGTAGAGACACACTCAGCTTCATTTGTGCTACGAGTTTTGTAATTCATGTTTATTTGTTTTCCAACTAACACAACATTATCCTAGAAAGAAAACTCCACTAGATGTGGATCTTCTATCACAAAAATTCTAAGTCCAATCAACATCGGAATACCCAAACAGGTAATAACAATCTATGATTTCATAAATGATTCCTAAATTTTTTATTCCTTTGATATATATTTAAATTATGTTTCCAGCTATTAAATGTGATTATTTTGGAGAACTCTAAAATCTTACACAAAAGTTAACAACATAAACAATGCCAGGTCTTAAGGTAGTCAAATATAACAAAATTAAAATCATCTTTAGAAACTCATTATGATCAACTTCTTTAGGTTCATCATATTTAGAAAAAATTGTTCTCATTAAAGATAGTGTAGAAATAGTTTTCAATCATTCCATGCCATACTTCATAAGATTTTTTTAGAATATATTTCATAAGAAAGAAAAAATTTTCTCTTATTTTGTAAAATTTTTTACCCAAGAAAGTATTTCGTTTCTCCCGGTATGGACATATTAAACAAATTTTTCACCTTTTCAGCAAATCATTCATAGGATCCTTCATCATTTTCTACAATGATAATGTCACCCATATAAACAATTATTATGAGAGGAAACTCCTGACTTTATTTATGTAAATATTACTATCAAATATTCCTTTATTAAAAGTCATCATCCTAAAAAAAGTATCAAATTTGGAATAAGATTCCCTAAGAGAGTGTTTTAGAAAATATAGGGATTTCTCCAACCATCACACATGACAATCATCATTCTCAATAAAAATCCCAATGGTTGCTCAATTTAAACCTTCTCATCAATATACCCATTCAAAAATTCATACTTCACATACATTTAAAAATAATAGCTTTGATGTGATGAAATACTAAGAAATATTATGGTAGTTTCTATCCGTTCCATTAGAGAAAAACAATCATCAAAATCGACAACATAAATTTTTGAGTAACCTATTCACCCTAATCTTGCCTTGTTCCTTATAACTTTTCCTTATTTATTGGGATTATTCAATAAAACCTATTTTGTACCAATAACATTTTTGTTCTATGTCTTGGTTATGAGTTCCCATGAATCATTCTTTTTTATCTAATCATTTGTTCAGTCATAGCTTGAAACCATTCCAGATGCTCAAAATATTCATTCTCATCATTAGATTCAAATTTCGAATACAAAGAATTGTGTGAAACAACATTTGATATTATTTTTGTTTGAACCTTTGGATTTTGAACACCAATAATGTTCTGAGCCTATACTTGATTCATAGCCTATAATGATCTATATGAGTTTCATTCTCGTCACATGAAATTGCTAAATCAGATTCTTCTTCTTGAGTAGGATTATCACATCCAGTAGCATTATCCTAATTGTTAATAATACTTTCCTTATCCTTCTCAACTTCCATATTAGTTTAACTCTATTTTTCTTTCTCAACATTTTCAACAACTCTCATATAAGTATAATCGATAGTTCATCTTGTTTCTTTATTGAAACATCTATATTATCTTCCTTCTGGTTCATATCCAAGAAAAATTTCATCTCCAGCTCTTTGTTTAAGCATTTCAAGGATTCCACCTTTCTTATTTATAATTCTTGGAATTCTAAAAAATCTTAAGTGTTTAAAACTTTTAATTCTTCAACAAGAAATTTCATATGAATTCATATCTGAACTTGCTCAGTAAAACATCAGTTTTGAATATATACACAGCAGTACTAATGGAATTCCTCCTATAGTAGTGAGAAAGACCATGTTCAAGTTACAAAGTTCTATACATTCCCACTATACTTCTATTCTTTCATTCAGCAACACTATTTATTTGAGGTGTGTGTGGTGAACTAAACTCAAGGAAAATTCCATGCGTCTCATGATAATTTCCAAATTTTTCATTCTTATACTCACCACTATTATCAGTTCTCATATTCTTTACTTAATACTCACATTCCTTCTCTAATTTCCTCATAAAAATCATAAATATTTTCAAAGAATCGTACATACATTTCTTATACATAACACAAGTAATGTGATTAAATTCATCTATGTAAGTGATGAAGTACTTATATGTATTTTTTATAGATCTCTCATTGTCCCACAAATATTAGAATGAATAAGTTCCATGGTTTATTTTGAAAAAATGTCAACATTCTTATGCACAGAATTTGTAATCATTAATTTTTGAAAAATAGTGCAGCACCAATATATTCTTCATTACATATCAAAAATATCTTTAACACTACCTTGTTTTGATAACTTCATCTTGTTTCTTTGACACATGTGGCCCAACCTTTTATGCCACAATAAATTTTCATCCACCATACCCAAGTAACATGAGTTATGTATTTAACCAACTTTGAAAATGTTTCTTTTTTTTCATTGGACTCTTGTAACTATCTTTCCATCTTCCCCGCCTTCCACAAAAACCCCATCCATTTCGAATATAACTATTTTAACCTCATCATAATGTTTTGAAACCCACATTAGGTTTTGTTTCAGTCAATCAGTTTTTTTGTATTTGAACTTTTCTTTCCCAATGATGGTTGATCCAACAAATTTGATTATAAGAGATTCATCATTTCAAAATTTCATAGATATTTCTTTGAGGTCTCTCACATTCTTCAACAACTTTAATTATCCTTTAATATGAGGAGAACATCCACTATTAAGAATCCAATGACGTTCTCCTTTTATGGATTTTAATGTGATTACAACAAAAAATGCTTTTTTCTCCCATTTCATTCTTCACCTCTGACTTACGGTAATTGTTATGAAGTTTTTTGTACTCATAACAAAACAAGAAAACACATAGAAATATTTTTAGATTGCTCAAATTTTTTAAAAACAGTTTCCAGTGGTTAGATCATATTCTCAACATTCACACCATCCTTCTCATATTTCATCAAAACTTCCTTCTGTAATATCTTCTTTTGAGATGTTTTAATCCCCCTAAAACCATGCCTTCTAGAACCTATAGATTAATAGTAATGTTTTTTTGTTAAACCAAAAAACATTTTTTGTATGTCTCATTCCACCATAATACTAGCAATATTCATAGAAAGAGTATTTTCCTCTAAAATGTTTGGATTGATTGGTGTTGTGAGTATGTTTCTTACTATCCATCTTAACAGAATTTTGTTTACCATTAAATATTATATGTTCAAGTAAAACATAATTATTCAAATCTGATTTCATTCCAAAATCATTTTTATTAGAAATTTATAATTTTTCAACATTATTAACTTTATCTACATGCATCACTTTCTCATATTTTTCTTCTCAGAACCAATTTCTTCTTTCTATTTAACTCATTAAGGTATCTTTGGTTGATCCTTCTTAGGTTCATACTTTTTAAAATTTTCACCAACATCTGAGATATATTTTTTTGAAACTTATATCCCTTTTTTTGATTTATAATGTTTTCATTTAAAAAGTTTCAACACCTCTTCGTTTTCCTTCATCTTTACTACCTTATGTTCAATATGAATCATTTATTTCTCACCGTAATTCTTCAAATCATCAATATCTTTTACCATATTGAGTTTTTCATCAAGAAAACCTTCTTTATTGTATTATGGGGAATTTAATTTATCAACATCATTTTTTCCTTATAACGACTTCTAAAGTTTTTCATTAATTCCTTAAACTCTTGTTTGAAATTAGATTCAAGTGTAATCGCTTCTACTACAAAACTGAATCTCACAAAAAGCTCATTGTTCACTCTTAAAATGAAGGTATTCTATCCAGCTTTCATAGAAAAAGATTTTTTGGATTAAACTTCACTATCTTAATATTCATCATCATTAGAAAAAAAATATTGTTTTTTCTGGTTTGAAGAAATTTTTATCCACCCCTCTAGAAAAATATTTATATTTATCACCGTATCTCTTACATAAAATTTTAATCCTTAATTATTCCTCATCATTGTCTTCTTATTTATTTCATTGAGGACAATTAGCCGCAAAGTTCCCAATGGATCCACCTCCAAAACACTTAAGGGGGCGTTACCCTTTGTATTTTCTTTTGTGTCTTCTCAATTTTATAGAAAATAATGATAAAATTTCATCAAGATTTTTACATACATCATTCTTAGAGTCTACATCAGCAACATCATCTTCCTCAAGAATCATATTAGAATTTCCATTCTTGATACCTTTAAAATATATTTCTCTAAAAAAAAATTTCTATTCATAATTTTCTCCCTTATCATTTTATAATTGATGAGAGTTATATGTAAATCATTCGGGGATAATGTTTCTGGATCCCTATGTTATAATAAAGAGACTTTAGTATCAAAATTGTCAGGAAGGATTCATAAGTTCTTCTCAACAACTAGATAATCCTATAACTTTTCGCCAATACATATGATAGTGCTGATAATTTCATTTACCACGGTAAAGAAGTTCCTAACATCTTAAAACTCTCCCATTAACAAATCATCAAACATCATCCTCTAGATTTGATGTTTTTCCTTATTCACATTTGTATTTCCTTCATAGATGTTTTTCAGATTATCTCATATACCTTTAGCTACAAAATAACCTTTCACTCAAAAAAACACACATTTAGAAATTGATGAGAATAAAAAAAATTATCTCTTCAATCATTCACAAGAGTCTTCTAATTTATAGGTGTAAGAAGAACCGGTCATAAATAGGATGAAATACATCTGTTGTAGCTTCAAGAACTTCATACCCAATAGATATAAGATATGGAATCATTTTGTCTTACCAGATATAAAAATTATTTCCATAAAATATGGAAATACCATTATGATTCATGTAATTCAGATTCTCCTTTAAAACATCTCTTCAAAACTCCAACAATGAATAAACAAAGAGAACTTTTTCTCGGATACCAATTCAATTTTCCCAGATAGGATTCATGTATCACTAAGAGGGGAAGGGGTTAATCAGTGATGTCTTTTTATTTTATGCTTCCTTATATATGAAACAAGCTTCACCAACTGTTAAATATTAATTTCCATAATGAACACAATTCAACTGCAGAACCATATAAACCCAAGAATTTATAAGTATCACTACTCCAGAAGATTAGTTACATCCTTGGTATGGTTAGAAACTATCCAATACCACAAAATCCAATACAAAAAAATCATTTTATGTGGAATAAAATGATTAGGATGTTCCCTTAGACTCTTGTATCGCTATGAATACAATCCAATAGTGTGTGTTCTTATTTTAGCACAAAAAGATGTAATACAATGTGACGGTGCTTCTTGATCCACTACCACAATTTTGATCTTCAAAACAATTCTACTATTTCCTACCGAAAATCTTGTAAGAACATCCTGGACTTTGTAATGATACTTAGTTTGATACCCTAGTCTAATTTCCAATTTCTCTTAATCCTAAGATGATTCTATTTGAAATCTTTGTTCACATAAACTAGTTATTCAAAAATGTTGTTTGAGATGATCCCTCGTGAATATTAAAACCTTCATAAAGCATCCTGCCTTCTTGAAGCTCGCTAAGCCAATCCATAATATATGATCATCAAAAATCACCCATTACTTAGAATCAATTTCATCACTCAAGACTTTTGTTGTCTTTTGGTGCTTATGATGATCACATAAAAGTCTAGGTTTGTGGAGATCCTCTCCCTTCTCAATATCAATGTGATTCCTTATTTTCTCTATTATTTTTGTCAAAAATGAAGTGGGGTCACCTCATATTTATAGGCTCGCCCAATAAAAATGCTCCACCGCCTCCAGCTCATTTTTTGGATCACTCAAAAAATATATTCATGGTGCTCCTCCATTCACAATGCTCTGCTGATATATTTTGTTTTCAAAGAGATCATTGTCAAACTATCACAAGCTCGTGGTTCTGAACTTCTCTTAATCAAGGATATTACCATAAACATTATTTGATCCTTCATAAAACCCCATTTTTGATGCCCATATTCTCAAAACTCACACCTTTTCAATATTTTTTTTAGGATTTCTAGAAAATCTATGTTTTACGATGCAATCCATCCTTCAAATTTTGGAACCCAAAAATTTGGAAAAACCTAGGAAACTATTTCACCTTAAGAAAGCTACTTCAAAAAAGACCATGCTGATTCATAGTCATCTAGAAATATCTTTCCTTCCAATAAAATTTGAAAATGATTCACATAACATTTTCTCCCCCTTACAATCCAAAGGTTTTCATCACAAGTTCTCTAAATAACATAAGATATTTTTGAAATAAAAATCGTCAAAGAATTGTTAGATTTACTAAGGAATGTATTTCAAATTCCATGTATTCCAGCCATTTATTTTCTTACAATTCAGATAGACTTTTTTAATAATTGAGAATCTGATTTACTGAGTATGAAGATTAGTCCGGTCATCCACTTATACAATGTGAGGAGATTTCCTTTATTCTCACACATCCTTGAAAGTAAAAGACTATAACTGGATGTGATACACTTCCTTATCATTTTTTTCCTAAAAAAATCAGTGTTAGTCATCAACCAAATCGTTGACCACTACCAGAAAGGACATGGAAGGGTCATGTATCATAGATTTTGACTCAAATTCTCACTTAAAGTGGTACTTATAACGTCTTCTCACTTAGTGTGAGGCCTTCCATATTATAACTAATACCTTATCTCTTATGTTAGGGTCACTCCACCCAATCCTAATCCACATATCAATCTAGACCACCTTTTCACTCAAGGTGTTCTAATTTTCTAAGCCTTAACTCTTAAGGTGCAGTTATCCATCAAGTATCACATCACATTACAACCAGGACTAAGGCCTCTCACCCCGGGGAGGCCACACATTTCCTTTTCCACCCTCTCACTCATGATGGGGTCTCAACCTAACCAACCCCCTCTACTAGTGTGGGTCCAAAAGCATAGTTGGACTAGTACCCAATCACTCAAGGAAGTACCTTTCAATACCCTCTCATATAGGGAAAGGGAATACTTCCTAACCACTAACCTCTTTTTAAGGGTATGGTTTATTACATATATGTATCTCCACACACTCAGGGTGAGGGCCATGACCTACACACACATGTGGAAAAACTATAACAACCCATACTTTTCATATATAGATATTACGTCAAACATGAATAATATTTATTACAAAACATAAAAATACCACACCAGGATAGTATAGGTTTAAAGTATTTAGAAACTGGGAAATATAAACAGTTGATTCATAAGACATCGACATTTTCTCCCACTAGCACATCATATCAAGAAACCTTTTTGACATATCTTACTAATACTCATCTTAAAAACATGGGGAAAAGAAACCTAATAAAGGGTGATATTAGATTTTTAGTAAGGGTAAACAAGGGAGATATCAATCATATAATAATCATAAGATATAAGAACATAACATTTTGAAATCTTATCCTATAAATGAAACTTCCATATATCATTTCATGGGTCAAATCATTAATTTTAATAAATAATCAATGAACATATTCCCAAAAGTCATAAAATAAGACATGGATTTTGTGGAATACACATAAACATAGACAAATAATTTCATATTAGTCAAGGCTCATTTCCAAGACCATCATAGCAGAAAAAGTACATTACTAAACTATGTTTACTTCTTATTCCAGCCCTGTATTACTAAACTGAGATCTTTTCCCAGTCTAGCCATATGGATCTCATGAGATTTAAATCATTACCCAATGCATTGGTGGGATATATAGGTTCCAATAATATCATAATGAAATCATTATTATGGGTTCAATAGAAACATAAATCATTCATTATATCATAACCAAAATAATAAAATAGATTTCTTAAACATCATTCCATCATATCATAATCATTATAAAACAAATGTATTTCATAAATAGAATTACATTATAAACATAATCAAAAATAGGAATAATAGGGATAGTGTAATTTTATCATAAACCTATTAAATAATTCCATCTAGATGTAAAAAAATTTAATATAACTCTTTATAATAATTATTTAGGGAAATACCCTTCCTTCATAGAAAACAATTTCTTTTCCCAAAATTCCACACAATTTTAAAAGAGAACAATTTCATTGAAAATAACCTTAAGATCTGGTAAAAGAAGCTTGATGGGAATACAATGTTATGAAAATGTAAAAACATATCATGCTAAATAATTTAAAAGAAAACCTTATTCTCATACTTTTTTATGATAATTCAAAATATATCTCTTATCAAAAAATGGAAAAAGTTCCCTTTCATACTGTTTAATAAAAAATCGCCAATGGGTTAAACTAACTTAAAAAAATTATTGAAGAATAGAATTACAATTAAATATTTAGAAAACATGGACATGTATGATAAATATACCCCATTAAATACTTATAGATAAAAAATCTCAGAAAATAATAAGATTTTGAAGTAATCCTTTACCTTAGGTATGATATCCTTTGTATGTATCTGAACCTCCCCTTTTTCACCATGTTCCTATGAGATATCCTCTTAAAGGCACTAAATTTTTATTTAGAGAATTCCAAAACATATAGAATGTGACTAGGGAAGTTGATAATGGAAACGAGTAGTGTACGGATGAATTATAAGGCTCAAAATGAAGTGAAGAAATGAGGGAAGAGGATCCCTTTATATTTTAGGTTGGGGGAACCTTTAGAATTTAAAAAAATATTAATTTATAATAAATTGAAACCATATACGAATAACTCCAAAATGAGATAGAATCGAAGATGATATGATATATGGTCATAATATCATCAACCAATAATTTTTTGACATGTCTTTAGGACCGTTTAAACCTTCTGAGTTTCATTAAACACATATTTATTCAAATTAATTTTATCTATGGTAAAACATATTTCAATATTTAAAGGGTGTAATGTTTAATTATTTTATGTCATCTATAACATATATGAATAATTTAAAAAAATTTAAACCATTTAATAATAATTATATTTTTTAAAAAATAAATTCTCATTTTTAAATAATTTAATATTACATTATTTTGATAAACAATCAATAGTGTCAATTTTGATACTATATAATTAATTGATTTTAAAAAAATATAAAGATAATAATTTAATATAAAACCAAAAGTTTTATCACATTAATAAGAGGAAAATGTCATAAAAACAATTATTTTAATATACAAATTATTCCAAATTATATTTATTTAAATATTTTTAATAAAATTTATTTACTATATCCATTAATAAAATAATTACAACATCAGTTTCACATAACAATTTAATATACATATTTTTTCAATAAAATTTTATAATAAAATACTTTGATGAAGATATATCTTCTATGTTTCAAAATAATACTGGTATTCGAATATATCTTCTGAAAAATACTACATTAAAAATATTATATTTATTAAAATATTAATGTTTCAACTTTAACATTACATTAAATAAAATATTATAAGTGTCATAATATTATCCATATTTCTCCAAATGGTAAAAATAAATGATCCTCGCATGAATATTGTCAATATATTCTCAACCAATAACATTTGGGCAAGTTTTATTCTCTTTTAATGGTTATTACCATTCTAATAAAAATTAGTTGATTGATTTGCCATCAATTAAATAATTTTATCATCATTAATGTATAAGAAATTAAGGTAATTATTTATTTCAAAAAAATTAAAAATAAATTTCCATGATAATGAAAAAAAATATAAGATTTCAAATGATTATTTATAGTGTAATTTATTTTTTGTATAACCTTATATTAAAAATGATATAGTTAATAAAATTTGATTAAGACATATTTTACTTTTCTTTAAATAAACTAAAATAAATGTACTAATATCTTAAAAGTGGCTTCCCAAGGATACCATTTCATCCAAAAGATTATATAGGTTGAAACTCACTCATAAAATGAAATTATGAAAAGTGTTAGTGTAATTTTATAGCATTATTTTTACCCTTAATAACCTGATTTACCGTTTCACCTTATTAAAAGAAATTACCGAAGTTATTATTCATAGTGCCCAAAAATAAAATAAATATTTATCAAAAATTTTAACCTATGGATTTCAAATATGGAATAAATTTTTCAATATTTTTAACAAATAAGTTTCGGTCGTTAATTTAAAATTTATCTTTTTATCCGAAAGAGGAAACATGTTTTAATAGTTAAAACATTATAAATGATTGAAATGTTTTTACATATGAATTCAATGTAAAATTAATGTCAATGACCTAAATTATATTAAATGATAAAAATATAAACTATTTTTACTTTTAAACCATTATTTAATATAATTTAACCCTAAAAATGTTTTTGATGAAAAAAGTTGTTTTCAATTAAAATTTAAATTTTTTTATTCTTCATCGAAAGTAGAAAGTTATGAAAAAAATATCAGAAATTCATAACAACTATATTTTTAAATCCCTATAAAAAAATAATGAGTTTATGGTGTCATTTAAAAATTATGAATATGTGAAAAATCTATTTATAAAAGGGTTCTCCATTAAAAGGTAGTAAAATTACCCTTTCGAAAAATATTGGTTTCTATAATGAAAATATAGTTTAATCATTGCCTCTGACTAAAATACCTATTGGATTAATATAAGAAATATTTTATTTAATATATAACATATATATATATATCATTAATTTCAATTTATAATTATAATTCAATTAATTTATTATTAAAAAATTACAAATATTTCCTTTACATGTAATTGGTTTATCTTTTTGCAACATAATAGGTAGTCAAAAAATTCACACTAAATTCTCATATGTTAGTTATATTTATTCTCATTATCTTGGTTATAATGGTCATTTTATACCAATATCATCTTGTTATTCAATTAAAGTCATGATTTAATGTAACATAAGTTGTTGAATAATTAAATTGTTTAAAGAACATATTTCATAAAACATCAGGGTGTTACATTCTACCACACTTAAACTGAATTTCAACCTCAAAATTTGCCCCTTGGATAAAAACAGATAAGGATACCTCTACCTCATCACTTCCTGATGTTTCCACATAGCTTCATCAAATTGGTGGATCCACCATAAAACTTTAACCAAGTGACTGGTATTGTTTCACAGAACTTTTTTCCTATGATCCAGAATATCGATCAGTTGTTCTTCATAATAAAGATATTTCTCCAGTGGTAAAACATCTATGTTTATTAAATGTGATGGATCAGGTATTTTCTTTATCAAGAGAGATACGTGGAACACATTATGAACTTTATAGATATTTATTGGTAGTATTAATTGATAAGCTACCTCGCCAACACGATCTAGAATTTCAAAAGGATCGATATACTTAGGGCTCATATTTCCCTTATTTAAAAATCCAATTACTCTGTTCCAAAGAGATATTCATAAAAATACATTTTCCCCCACTTTGAACAATAATTATTTTCTTCAGTTGTTAGCAAAACATTTTTTTCGACTCTGAGCTTCTCTTATGTGTTGTTGAATAGATATGACATCCTTGTAATTTCATAAACTAGATCATCTCCTAATAGATTTCTTTCCCAAAATTCATCCCAACAAGTAGGAGTTCTTAACTTATTTCCATAGAGGGATATATAAGGATCCATATAAATACTGCATTAAAGATATTATTATAACAAAATTCTACTAAATGTATTTGTTGATCCCACCCACCATTGAAATCCATATAGAAAGCTCTCAACATTTCTTCTAGAGTTTCAATTATCCTATTAGACTGGCCATCTATCTGGGGATGATAAGCAATAGTGAAACTTGTCTTTTCATCCAGAACCTACTGAATACTAATCCATAAATTCAAGTTAAACCTTAGATTCTGATCAGATATAATGGAAAGTGGTACTCCAAGAAATCTTATCACTTTATTTATATATATCCTGTAAAGCTGATCAAGGGTGAAATACTCTCAAGCAGCAATGAAGTGTGCTAACTTCATAAGCTGATTAACTATAACCCATATAGAATTATGGAATTTAGATATTTTTAGTAAATATGACAATAAATTCCCTAGTGATGTTTTTCTATTTCCATTTTAGTATCGATAATAGTAATAACATCCCCTTTGACTCTTATCTCTCAGCCTTAACTCGCTTACAAACCAAGAACCAAGAGACGTATTTAGAAACGTCTCTTTTCATGCCATACCACCAGAAAAAATCATTTAGTTCCCTATATATCTTTAATATTCTATAATTATTATAGAATAATGAACTAAGAGCCTCATACAACAACTCCTCCTTTAATTATGGTATGGGAGGAATACCAACACGGTTTATGAACCCAGTTATTAGATCATAATAAATGTTTAATTCAGGAACATTTCTTACCTTCTTTTGCAGCTCAACATATTACTTATACACCTTCTTAATCATTACAAGTATAAATGGTTGAACATTATTTGAAAAAGATAGGATTTATCCCCTTCATTTAAAATTTCAAGATCCATCCTTCCCAAATCCATTAATATTGGATCCTTTGTGATCTTCATCATGGATAGGCTAGCAATGTCCTTTCAAATTAATGTATCTTCCAACTAGTTCACTTTCCCAGGGTTGAAATGTATCGAGTAGTCATAAAATTTTATTAACTCAAACCATATTCCTTGGTGAATATTAATCTCTTTTTGTGTGAAAATATTCATTAAACATTTATGATAAGTAAAAATACAACACCTTTAACCATAAATACAATGCATCTATATCTTTAATGAAATTATTACCACAGGTAACTCCAAATCATGATTTGGGTAATTTTTCTCATTGATTTTTAATTTTCATGACCAATAATCTATCACCGTATCATTTTTTGTGAAAAAACATCACAAACCCTTATTGGACGCATCACTATAGATCACAAACCTTTCTCTACTAAAAGGAAGTTTGAGCACAAATGCACTGGATAACCTTATTTCTAGCTCTTTGAAATTCTCTACACATTCCTCTATCCACTTCAACATAACTCCTCTGCAACTTAATTTGGTGAGAGGATTATATAGTCTTGAAAAATCATTCAAAATATTTCCATGATCTTCATCCAACCCAATAAAAATTTAGATCTCAGTTACCGTTGTTAGTCTAGGCCAACGTTTAGTAGCATTTTTTATGGCTCCATAGATATCCTATCTCTTCATATTTTGTGACTAAAAAATCAAACCCTGTAAAGCCAAACTCCACAAATGTTTAATTTTTCATAAAGATTCTTCTTTCCTAGGGACTTAAGTACAATTCTCAAGTGATCATCATGATCTGCCTTTCTCTTCAAATATACAAGAATATATTCTATAATGAATACCAAAAACTGATCAAGATATTCTCTAAAGACTCTATTCATTATATTGATGAAGTTAGCGGGGAAATTAGTAAGACCCAAAGGCATCACTATAAATTTATAGTGTCCATACCTTGTATGGAATTTTATTGTTGGTATATCCTTCTTATTGACCCTTAATTGATGAGATCCTAAATGAATATCAATCTTGTAAAAGTATTGATATCCATATAGTTATTCATACAAGTTATCAATGAGATTAAGAGGATATTTGATCTTGATAGTTATCTTGTTATGTTCTCGATTGTCAATGTAGAGTCTTATAGATCCACCTTTCTTCTTAACAAATAGAATAGGTGAACCCTATAGTGATGCACTAGGGAATATAAATACATTTTCCATATTCTCTTGTTGTTTCCTTTACAATTCCTTCAACTCAATTTGGGAAATTATATATGGTGTCTTTGATATAGGCATAGCACCTAGTATGAGTACTTTTGAAATATCAACTTCGAGATTTGGTGGAAGACGTGGAAATTATTCCGAAAAGACGTCAACAAAATCCCATAAAACATGTGGATTATTACAAGTGAGTTTCTCCCCAACTATTTGAGATAGATAGCCTTCATTTATAGGAATCCAGACCCATAATATTGATGAAATGTCCACAAGAAAGCCATATTAGTCCTTGAATTAATAGATTATCATAGATTGATCCATAATATGAAAAGTGGCTCACCTTCCTTGAAATTTGACATGAGCTTCATATAGAGAAATCCAATCCATGACAAGAATCACATCAAATTCCACTAAAGGAAGTATTACAAGATATTAAATAATCACTTTCCCACAAACATAAAATGGGGAAGAATTATAAACTTTTGATGTGATAATTATGCCATTTAAAGTTGTCACAACTAAATCAATATCTATTTATTGAGGTAATATAATGATACCATTAGAAAAATATTCATATATAAAAGAGGAGATGGATATATAATAAAATAAAACATTTTCTACATTTGAGTCTATGGTATGTGTATCTTTCACCACTTCATTATCATACTCCACATCATTGATAGTGCCCACATGTGACATGCCTTTTTCTTTGTCCTTATTATTTTTTTACATTGATCATCATCGATAAACCTTGGATTAGGGAATTGGTAGGAATAATATCCCATTTACATGAACTTGTAGCATTGAAGTGTAGGAGGTGAATTTTGTGTATCCTTTTTTATATTCGCATCATTATAAACCCTTTTCCCATCACATTATAATTCAACAGCTCGATGACCATATCTCCCATAGTTAAAACATTTTATAGTCACTTTAAGAAAATTTCTTCCATGTTTCATTCAACAAATAGATCATAAGGTAAAAATCATATTATTTTCAGTGTGGTCTTTAGATTTTCCCTTAAATTCCATTTTTCACTTCTTATCAAACCCATAGGTTTTATGGGTTACTACAATCTCCATCTCAACCTTGAGAGCACATTGAACAATATATTAATAGTTATTGAAGTACGTTATAGATAATTCCCTTAGGAGACTTAGTTTTATGCCACCAAATAATTAATCAATTTTACTTTCAGGTTGGTTGAAAATTCCCGAACAATTCCTTGAATGACTTCAAAAAATTTCTTTATAGGTACCAATAGATTCATATTCATTTTTCTTAAGTTCAAGGAACTCCATATCCATCCTTGTTCAAAGAATATGATGAAAGTACTTATTGAAAATTAAGTTCATGAGGTCATCCCATTCCACAGATTCAGTTTTATCACTTTTCCATGTATTCTTAAAAATATTCAACCATTAATTAGGCTCACATTCCAAATTATATACTAGGACCATGAATTATCATGTTTTAAAAATTAGAGAACTAAAAATATCTTTTATGTGGTACTAGTCATTTGTTCATCCATTAGTGGATAAGAAGACTCACTGAAAGAAGCTGGATGTTACCTTATGAAAGTCTCAATAGAATGTAATTACTTATTTTGTTTGTTTAAAAGTCCTACATGATTTATAGCATTATAAAGTTGTGTGAGCATTGAAAAAAGTTTTTCATTTTAGCTCCCATAATATTTAGTTACTCCAGAATAAAGTCAGTGCATTTACCATCACGTTTAGCATTTATGTGGTACCTTTAGGTTCAAGCCACTAACTAAAACCTATAATCATAGTTTGACACAACCTAATCAAAATTTGAAACACAAATAATCAAGAATAAAATTTAAATTTTGGACACTTTAGGTTTTATCCTAGAATATTCATTTTCATTTCTAAAACACTAGGATCATAACCTGTATTTTGACATACCCTTAGGGTTCTTACTAAGGTTTTCTCATCCTCGTTTCTGAAGGTTAACTATACCTTCCCTTTGATAACAACTATAACGATTCATACTTTACATATATATATGTAACTTTAAAATTGATGAATATTCATTAATAAACATAACAAAACCACACCATGATCACATGGGTTTAGTTTATTTAGAAAGTAGGAAACATAATGAACTAGTTCAGAAAACATATACATTTTATCCCACTTTTTCTTTCATATCTAGACTAATTTTTAAAATTTCTTAATAATACACATCTTCACAACCTGGGGAAAAGAAACATAAGGAAGGGTGATCTCATATTCTTAGTAAGGGTAGAAATGGAAGATATCAATCATATAGTAATCATGATACATAAGAACATAACATTTGAAAATATTATCATGCATATGAAAGATCAAGATATCATGTCATAAAAAAATCATTAAATTTTAAAAAGAATCGATGATCATATTCTAAAAAATCATAACATAAGACATGGAATTTGTGGCATAAACAAAAGGATAGAAAAATAATTCTATATTAGTCAATGCTCATATACAAGACCATTATTGTGGAAAAATTCCATTACTAAACTGGGTTTACTTCCCATTCCATCCATGTATGATAGAACTGAGAACTGTTCCCCTTTAATACATGTTTATCTCACGAGATATAAATATTTACCCAATTCGTTGGAGGGAGTTATAGGTCCCACCATCTAATAATGAAATCATTATTATGTGTTCCACAAAAAGATAAATCATTCATTGTAGCATAACCCAAATAATAAAATGGGTTTCTTAACCATAATTCCATCATAACATAATCTATATAAAAATGGATTTCATATATAGAATTCCATTATATACAAAATAAAACATTTGAATAATATGGATATTACCCTAGAAACATAAACCCCTTAAAGAATGTCATATTATATAGAAAATAAATTTTATAGAATAATATAAATTAATTATTAAGGATATTATCCTTTCATCTTCAAATTTTTTTTCTTTTCTCAGAATTCCACACAATTTTAAAAGAAAAGAATTTCATTGAAAATAAGATTGAAATATTGTAAAGGAAGCTACATGGAAACATGGTGTCACGAAAACATAAAAACAAATAATATCTTATAAGATATAATAAAACATTCTTCTCATACTTTTTTGAGATAATTAAAAAAGTTCCTTTGTATTGAAAAATGAACAATGATTTATTTCATATCGTTTAATAAAAATTCACCAATGGGTAAAATTGACTTTAAAAAATAATAGAAGATTAAAAATAATGTTACATATTTTGGAAACAAGGATGTGGATGATAAATATAAGCTAGTAAACACTTACTTATATACAATATCAGATAATAATGATATTATAAATATTTCTCTTACCTTATGTCTGATATCCTTTGTATGTATCTGAACCTCTTCTTCTTCAGCGAGATGCCTATAGATATCCTACCAAAGGCACAAAAGATCATATTTTGGGAATAACAATACCTCTAAAATGTGACTATGGAAGTTGATAAGGGAAATGGAAAATAGATGGAAAAATTTGAAGGATCAATGTGAAGTTCAAAAATAAGGGAGGACGTGCCCTTTTATAGTTAAGGGTGGTGGATCCTTTTGAATTTCCAAAATTTTTAATTTATAATAAATTCATATCACATACAAAAACCTCTAATTTTTTTTTCGTAGAATGTGATATAAAATAAGGTTGTTATATCATCAAGAAATTATTTTTAAACTTTTTTATATCCATTTAAACGTTATCATTTTCGTTTAACACTTTGTTATTCTATTTAATTTTCACTATGGTAACAAATATATCAATATTAAAAGGGTGAAATATTTACTTATATGATGTCTTTTAGACAATAATGAATAATTTTAACAATTTTAAACCATTTCATAATTATTTAATATTTTTTTAAAAATGTTTTATTATTTTTAAATAATATAAAAACACATTATTTTGAAAAACAATCAATAGTGTAAATTTTGAAACTATACAATTACTTGATTTTTAAATATATAAAGATAACAAGATAAGTTTAAAAAAATGTTTTATTACCTTCATAGGAGGTCAAGGACGTAAATATTTTTTTTATATACTAGTTATCCAAAATTATATTTATTTTAATATTTTTAATAACGTTTATTTCTTATCTACATTAATAAAATAATTACAACATTAGTTTTTCATATTTATTTAACATACTTATATACTGACTAAAAATTAAACATAAAATACTATGATGAAGATAAATCCTATATATTTCATATGAAAACTTAGAATTGGATTTATCTTCTAAAAAACCATACATTAAAAATGTTATATTTATTAAAACATGAATGTGACAACTTTAACATCACTTTAAATAAAATATTATAAGTGTATTAATATTTCCCATATTTCTAAAAATGGTCAAAAACTAGACCCTTGGATGAGTAAGGTCAATATATACTGGGATAATAACACTTTGGAAATTATTCCTATCTTATAATGTTTATTATAATTTTAATGAATATTAATTTATTGATTTCCCACTAATTAAATAATTTCTATGTCATTAATGTATAGGTCATTAAGGTATTTATTTATATACTAAAAATTAAAAATAAGCTTCCATGATAAAAACATATTATATTTCAAAATATGGTTTTTAGTCAAATTTTTTTCCTATATAAATTTATATTAAAAAAATATATTGTTATTAAATGTTTAGTAAGAAATATTTATCTTTACATTAAATAAAATGAAATAAATGGCCTAATCTCATCCAAGTGGCTTCCAAAGGATACCATATCATCCCATGGATGATTTAGGTCAAACAAATAATCCAATTAAATTAGTAAAAGTGGTAGGGTAATTTATAGCTATATTTTAATCCATAATTAACATATTTACCATTTTACCATTTTAATAAAAATTATCAAAGTTACTATTCATAATGCCCAAAAACAAAAGAAAAATGTTTACATAATTTTGACCTATAGATTAAAAATATGAAATCTATTTTTAAAAATTCATAACAGAAAAGATTCAGTAATTAATTTAATATCCATATTGTTGTTGGAAATAGAAAATAGGTTTTAAAATTTAAAACATTGTAAACGATTGAAATGTTTTTACATCTAAATTCAATATAAAATTAATTCCAGTGACTTAAATTATAATAAATGATAAAATATATTCTAATTATTCTTTAAAATCATTCAATAATATAATTTAATCATAAAATATATTTCGAATAAAAAAATTTTCAATTAAAATTTAGTATATTTTTACTATTCATCAAAAGTTTAATGTTATCAGAAAAATTTCAAAAATTCATCCAAATTAAATTTTTATATCTCTCTTCTAAATAGTCTTTTTAGGTTTTCATATAAAAATTAATAAATTTCTAAAATTTTAATTTAAAAAGTGTTCGCCATTAAAAGGCGGTAAAATTACCCTTTTGAAAAATATAGGTTTTTATACATAAAATAGGATTTATTCATATTATATGACTAAAATATCTATTATATTAGTATAAAAACATTTTATTAAATATATAACATATATATATATATATCATTAATTTAATTTTCTAATTTTAATTCACTTAGTTTATTAATACAAAAATACAAACATTTCATTTACATTTAACTAGTTTATATTTTTTATAAATAATAGGTAGCCAAAGAATTCACCATATATTTTCAAAAGTTAGTTATATTTTTTCTTGTTGCCTAGGTTAAAATTTCCATTTTATACAAATGACATCTCATGGTCCATTTAAACTCAAGATTTCTTGCAACATAAGCTGTTGAATAATTCAAATTAATTAAGGAAAATATTTCATAAAAACATCGGGGTGTTACAAAACAAGAGCACCTTACCCACCTAACAAGAACCCAGATCATTATAGGGTGTTAGTAACTCAAAACATAGACCCTATCCCAGAACACATATCACCATTCTATCATTACATACCAGTCCTACTGACATTCTCATGTCACCCATCATGGAATCCATTACGGTTCTTTAGACCCCCTACAATCTCTTATCGGTGACAATAAGCCATATATAACACCTAAATATGATCTGATAACATGTAGGCTCCATCTTACCTATAAATGAAGAGGTTTTTCCATATCCTTTACGAAGATGCACTCCATAACTCTCATATGGGTTCCATCATTAATAGCTCTTAGAATATCCCTCAATCCCATTACCTAGATTAAAAACCCTCTCGGCCTCACCTTGTATAGTCCTAGAAGACGCATCCTACCAATGGTACACATTAGTTCTTAGTATAACCTCAAGAGGGTTTTCTTTACTATGTGTGATACATACAATCATGTCACCCACAACACAAGTCCAAAGATTCCCTTACCTTCCAACTAGAATAAGGAATCAAATTTAGGTTATCCACATTATATCATGAAACCTAAGACGTAACAAATGACCTTTTTCAACTAAATGGTAACCATTTACCCTTGGAGACATAGACATGGGGTGATCCCAATTTAACCAATATTCTAAATAACGATTTACATAACTTGTGGAGACTCAAGGCCACCCCCTAAATTTATTAAAATCAAGCTGGTTTCATATCCCATTTATGATTTCCTATAAGACAAGAATAAAGGAATAAAATAATTCATCACATGCATATAATTGTGTGTCATAGTGACTACCTATCTCAAATATAATATTACAACCCATACAATTCTCTACACATCATCAAACAAACCCATCCAAACCTCATCCAAGATCGTGCCATCGACTAAGCTCTATATCATGCAAAAAAATTAAATTAATAAATTATAATGATTTAAAATTAATTATTAAATTTAATAAAAAACGTAATATTCACTGATAATATCCTAAACCATCACTTCATCACCCAAACTATGACTAACTACACCTAGAAGGCCCATTCTGGATCCCTACCACGATCATTGGAAAAATTCCTATCATTCGACAGTTGATAAATCCCAAATGTCTTCTGGTTTAATATAAAACCCAAAATAAATTATTTCATTTAAATGAATTAATTTATAAAATGAAATAAGATGTGAATTCATCATCATGAGATACCATCTATGCATCACATAAAAACCCCATCTTTATTTTTCCACCACTCTCTTATGGCATCAGAACCCAAACTCCATCTTCAAAACATCTAAATCAATGAATATCACAGGATAATAAAAATAGAGGGAGAATTATGATGAACATAACTCAAATCCACCATGTTATCACCACAAAATATTCCCTATTTATTGTAGTTTAAAAGAGGGATCATAGTGGGAGGGAGCCGGTGAAAATGGGCATCCTGTGTGTGCCTACTAACCTGAGAATGAGGGAGATGGACCTAAAAATATATGTTTACCCTATTAAAAAAGGAATAAGGACCAATTTAGTTTGAACATAAGTGTAATACTCTGTGATTTTTGTATATTGTTTTTGAATAACACTATATCCTATGTGATACACAACCTCGTTCTTAAATGAACAAAGAATTCATATTATTTCAATATAACTATTATAACCTAATCATTATGTGGAGGGGTATAAATACGAATAATAGAATTATAATATAATTTTAGAAATAATTTACTTAATAAAAAAATGAACTTTATCAATAATTTTAACATTCATCTAATTGTTTTTACCGGAAAATTAATAAGAAAAAATTCATTTTATCACTAATAGAAAACAATATTATTCCTCCAATTTTCCAAAACCATGGATATAGATTTTTGTCCATGTCTATACTGTGGTTCTCATAAAATCATGGCTATATATATGATCTATAGCCACTGCATTCTAAAATTTTGGATACAGGCTTCCAGTGTAATGGGGATAAAAATATTTTCCCACGAGAGGAGCACAAGAATACCAACATTCATTTTTTAATGCATATTGAAAAGTTTTTTTGAATATATATATATATATATATATGTTTAGAAAATATAAGTATAAATATAAAAAATGATTTCTAGTGTAGTGTTTATGAATTTGGTTTCTGAAAGTGGAGGTATGAGATTGAAATCGGGTTATTAAAATTTTATTAAATGCATATACCCACAATTTTAAGGGATATAACCGTGGTTATAGGGATACTATGGAATATTACTTAACATTGGTACTAATTTTTTTTCAAAAAGTTATATTCATTTGTTTTTTCCTATATACATGGGTCAAAACTATGTATATAGTTTTATTTTATAGTATAGTATGCTTCAAAGTTGCTTTTATCCAAAATGGTTATTATTTAATTTTTTTGCACAGAGATTGTAAATAATTTTTTCATCATTTATAAAAAATATATGAAAAAATTTACATAATTTTTTAAATTATCATTTCTTAATATTCTTAGGATGTATTTCTATTTTTTTTGGAAAAGATTGATTTTTGAGTGAATAGTGAAAGAATACCAATACCTGTAAAACTGTCATTTCATTTCATTAAATAAAGTAATTTAAATGCCTCGTTATATTTTTAATTTGATATTAAAGTGATATTATTTTCATTTAATTAGAAATAATATAATTAATCAAATACGAATCAATATAATACTTTCTTTTGATATCAAACAATTTTTAGGCATAAAACTCATTTTTTTTAAATATTTTTTCATTGCGTTTTATGAATTTATATTAAAAATTATTTATTCCACTTATAGACATTTAATATTTAAAAATGGAATTAATATTTTAAATTATCATTTTCTCATTTTTAAATAGGTTCATTTTTTTAAAAATTAAAATAATAACCATGGTTGATATTTTTCACATTAGTAATGAAAAATAAAATTTGGTAAAAATTATGGATTAAGGCTTCATGATATCTATAATAGATGAATTTATTTTATTTTAATCATTTATTTAGACCATAATCATCCAATATTAGATTATATATAATTTTGGTCACATTTACCTTTGATAATAAAATTTATATTATTTTAAGATAATGATAAATACAAAATGTCACCCTTGATTTTAATTTCTACTTTATGTTTCCATTGTTATAAAAAGAGTTTATGAAAAATATAAAAATAAATTTTTCAACATAAATAAATTATTTTTATGATGGTAATTTATTTTTAATTTTGGGTGGTGATATAATTACCTTAAATGATTACGCAGCATTGAGTCAGTGCTTCTGAAAACAGTAAGAAAACCCTAGTAAATGGTTTTAAAAAAATTAAATAAAATATATTTTGGATGAATAATGGTGTTCCAAAAATTTTATGTCTCATTATAATATAGAATTGGTTTTGAAATAGTTTATATTTAAAATTAATTATTATATTAATGAATTTAAAGATAAATTAAAAGAATAATCCCATAAATGAATTTAATAATATTTTATGTAAAATATTATTTTATCAAATGATTTAAAAATATAAAAAAAATCCTTAAGGAGTAAAATTATGTTTGGAAATGGAATAACACATCATACATGGAATAATTTTGAAGAAATTGATACCTTAGAAGTAAATGTATAACCCTTAATGGCTAAAAACATTGTTACCACGATTAATATAAAAACAAGCTAACAAAGTGGTAAAACCAAAAGATATATCATAAAATGAAACAAAACCTTTATAAATTTTGTTTTATGATTATATTTTTACGATATCTATTTTTTAATCAAATCAACATCAATTTGGATGCAATTTGTGTTGGAAATACATTATTTATATTTAAATATTTTATATAATTCCAAGAGTACCATATCCTCACTTATATAATGTAACCTCATCTATATATTTATTCACAAATTTTGAGCCTTTAAAATCAACAAATACCTACCATAATTCCCTCTTAGCATTATTAATTTCATTATTGTGCATATTTTCATACCATAAGACTATCCAAAGAAGTCTTAAGGTTTAAGGTAAAAGTGTTATCTCATAGAAGAGGTAATCATCTTTCCAAACTCTGTCAAATGTTATTTATTTTTATACTTACTCTAAATATGTTATATCCATACTAAATAATTAATATTAATTACTGTATAGTTCCCCATGTTTAGGATAAATGATTTCCAAATCCTATAATGATTGATTTATTCTGTTACTGAATGATTTCATGTTGGGTTCACCATTTTTGTTTCCGTAAAATGTTTGTGGGGACTGATGATTGATTGTGGGGAGTTTAATGTGTTGCACATTTATTTATGTCAGGTTAACCATTTTTATCTTTCATAGAAACTCTCAATGTTTCCCACATCCATATCTATGTATGAACCTACTTAAAAAAGGTAGGCGATCATTTATTGTTCAGAACTAACAACATTTTTGAACATGAATTGGTCGAGATGATGGAAGTGTGTTCTCATCACACTCTTATGGGGAATTATTATCTACCTTTGGAATCTATTATTGATTTAATATATGATCAAAAAAATATTCCTAATATGGATAAAAAATCAGTTACCATAACAAAATAATCATGTTTAGAATCATTTTATCTATAAAATAGATGTTCTATTAACTATTCCATATGAATGCATCTGATGTGCATCATCTATTTCCTATCATTCCATAAAAATGTATAGCTTCCTATATTTCGAATTAATATCACCAAGAACTCTAGAGTTTACTATCATCCAAGGAGTATATTGATATATTGATAATGGGATTCAACCTTTATGAAGTGTCCTACATATCTAGTTCATGATAAGAATAAAAATACACATAGTTCATTGAAACCATAAAGATTAATATCATGTGGAAATGGAATATAAAAGGGAACTTTGGAACCAAGTATCATGATGAAGCCTTAGGAAGGGGTCATATGTATCCTACTTATAACAAGAATTTGATTCATCATAGTTCGATGTGTCATAGGGACATCCCCCAAGGTGGATGCCCTTATATTAGGGAAACCATATTATGCCATTGAATAGGGATAACACATTGAGTTTTCCCTAGCTGTGGAAAATTTATGATATGAATGATATTATTATTGAAAATCTCTAAGATCATGTGAGCCATGATCAGTGTGAGAAACAATGGATAGAATATTACCATTCTCATTTATTATAGACTTGGGACCAGTGCACTAAGGCATCCCTATTGGGGTGTTTGATATGGGTATTAAGCCTCAGTGAATAATCCAAGGTATCCTTTGTATAATATAATTCAGATTTTGTGTTGTTTAATTTTATCCATGATCCTATGATTGATGAGAACGAATGATAAACCTGCTGGAGAGATTAAATACAACAGGTTAAAATGTTTAAGATATGGAGGGACTTACACTATGGTATATTCCATGTTATCATGGGACCTAGGAAGGAGTCCTATGTATTGTGGTTATAGAATGAATAAGATTCTTCAAAGTAAAATTTTGGGGTATTCCTGAAAATTTCTACCGGAAAAGGTTATCACGTATTGGAGTGTCCACCTTGTTAGTCTTGATTATTTTTCCAATGGGTCTTGGGTGTCTGTCTGACATGTTTGAAGATTTTTGGTCAAGTCTTTGTTTCGTAAGAGATATATCAAATGATAGTCACATGATCTTGTTGACTTGTCTAGAGGATATCATATGATATAGATGGAATATCTAGTAGTTTGTCACAGATCAACACAGACATGTCTAGAGGAAATTTCTTGGTCTAGTTGGAAGGTATGGAGGGTGTTTCATGAGATTATTTTCCTGACCAAAGGGAATCACATGACATGGATGACATGTCTAGAGGAAATAGAACAACTTCTTTGACATGTTTGGAGGGTTCTTAATGACTAGGATGACAAGGAGCACATCACATGAATTTCTTAAGATGCATGTAGGAATCATCTAACATGTTTGACATTCCCAATGGGCAAAGTATGATCTGTTGTCATGCCCAGAGAACATCGCAAGACTAGGTTGACATGTCCTTGTGTTGTCACTTGATTTTTAGGACATGTCTAGATGACGTCCCATGATCAAGATGACATGACCATAGAACATCACTAGATGAAGAAAATGTTTACAAGTCTTGATACTATCACATTATCAAGATAGATCATGAAAATCACATGAAGACTTCAGATGAAAATTTTCATATTTGTTTGTGAATAAGTATTTTATGTATTTTAGTCTTTATTTCATATGTTCCCCATTGTATGTATAGAATTGGTTTGTTTAGGTTTTCCAAGACCCAGTCCACATGCAAAAACACTTTCTCATAATATAGATGACACATTGGAATCCCTTCATGTTATCTATATATTGATCATGTGAAACTCATATTCATGTCATGTAATCGCTTAGGTCTTCCCACGGGTTTTACCTGGTGGAACACCCTTGTGATTATGTGACCTTTTACTCTAAGAATTATTCTCATACATAGTCTCATTTTCATGATTCATAATGTTGTGTGTTATTTTTGTGATAAGATGTAGGTATTTATAAGCCGTTTTCCCGGGTTATATGCTTTATTATGCGGTGTTCATATTTTTTATAAGAGGTGGAGTTGGTGGTGGAGGTTTTTAGTCACGCGCATTGGGTGATCTTGTCATAGGTCATCCAAGGTGTCACATGATATTAATAAACCATAAGGATACCCCATAATAACCATATTCACCGGACCATGTCATATCAATCAGACCTTACATATTCATGTCTACTTGCTAGAGAGCCTTCAGAAGGTCAAATCCACATGTCAAGGAGTCTTCATGAGACTGGGATTCCCATGGAAAGGATAGTTCATGACTGATGATGACTTTTATGGGGTCTTTTGTAAGACAAGGACAACTTGTCAGAGGATTTTCACCATATCAGGACAACTTGTCAGGATCCTCACATGATATTATGTTTCCGTGTCGAGGGACTTTCAAAGATTAACATGGCATGTCAAAGGACCTTTTCATGATAAATTGTGACCACCCTTGGTAAGTAACCATTTTTAGATGAAGATCAGTGCAATCTCCCTTCGTGATAGGCTTACACATTTTCCCATTTTTATTTTACCTCTTTATTGTTCATGGGAAGGAGATCTCACAACATTGTGAGAGTGTTGTCATGAGAAATCACTCTACTTATTTTTGATGAATCATGTGATCAATGATGGATCATGCAATGATGTTTGTGTATTTCGACAAATAATCCCTCTATCTTAATATGGATCCATTAGGTTATCAACTGTTTTCACATGAGCCTTAGCCCAGTTGGTGAGGTATCCTTAAGTGCATCTATGAGACCCAGGTTCGAAACCAGGTGGAGGCATATTTCCAATAGTGTAATTGTACTATAGTAGGAAATGTGTGGGCATTGTGGTAGGTACTATTTGGTACTGTAGTAGCTGTTGGTGCAAAAATATTGCATGAAAGGAAGGAGCAACAAAGAAGCCCCACATGCTGCCTTGCGAAGCACTGACACGAAGCATCCCCCGAGCATCGCGGTCCCGCCGTAAACCACCAGAGGCGGTACCTATCCATGAATGAATTTGATGTTCTCAGTCCCGTCGTGAAGCACCGGAGGCGGTACCTCTCCGTGAAAGAATATGACGTTCATGGCCCCGCCGCAAAGCACCGGAGGCGGTACCTCTCTGCGAATGAATATGACGTTCGTGGTCCCACCGTGAACCACCGGAGGCGGTACCTCTCCGTGAACTAATTTGATGTTCGTGGTCCCACCATGAAGCAACGGAGGCGGTACCTCACCGTGAGCGGCTTGACATTTGTGAGCGCTCCATGAAGCACTGGCGGTAGTACCTCTCCAAGAACGAATATGATGTTTGCGGTCCCACTGCAAAGCACCGGAGGTGGTACCTCTCCGCGAACGAATATGATGTTCGCGGTCTCGCCGCGATGCACCGGAGGTGGCGCAGGAGTTTAGCATCACGGCACCCATTGCCTATAAATACTGGGTTCCCCTTGATCCCAGGGGATAGACAATCCGACCTTTCGGCTTCTCCTATCCCGAATCGTGAATCACCCTTTGCCCCGGGAATCATGAGCTCCGCGAGTTACATCAACTTCGTGTGACGCCTTTTCTTCGTCTCGTTTTGAGCCCCTCTTCCGAGAGGGATTCCCTTCACGAAGCTCAAGGGCATTCGCGAACGAGGGGGATTCCCAAGGGATCCCGGGCAGCCGCAGAGCGTTTATGCTTCGCGAAACACCCATCTGGTACTAGCGATTCCCATGCTATGGAAGGATCGCTACATATCGCGAAGCACACTGCTTCGCAGCACCCTACTTCTCGGAGAACCTCTACTTCACGAGGAACTGCTCCGCGAACACTATTCCACTTCGCGAAGCACCCCCCATCCACACCTCTGCCCCATGCTAAGGCCAAGGCACTCCACTTCGTGAATCACCCTCCTCTTCTTGAAAATTCCTCTTCCCGTGCGACCCTCCAGGTTTGCACAATGTGATTTTAAAGTCCCACAGACAACACCACTCGTAGCATTGCTTTGCCTGATGCTTCTTCACATAGACACGCTAACGGCTATTGATTCTTTGCATAGCCACGCTAACATAGACCCCACGATGGTTCTCTCTATGACCCCCCTTAACCACAGCCTTATTGGTATCTTCCCTCCCCGAAAGAGTAGTGGGCACCAGTTATATAAGTCTTAGGGGTGCGGAGTAAACCCACCTCGTCCGACCTGGAGGATATTAAACTGCCAATCACCCCATCTTCAACACATGACGTTAAACTGTGATCTGACCCCGTGCTTTTCACGAAGGTTCCCCCCAGCTCGAACATTTTTACGCCACTCGTCTCCACAGAGACGGGGTCACCCCCTCCACAAGGGATGATATCCTCCTTCTTTGAGTAGCGTATCTCCATGGGAGAAGGGAAACCACCTTGGTATAAGCCCCTAGCCCCTCTTGCGGAAGGCTGCACCCCTGAATCTCCGTACTTCCCCACTATCAAGGTCGGTGGAGGGCATAATAGGGAACGAGGAACCTCCCATCATTGGTCCCAAATCCCTCTTTTGCTGCACTTTGCCGCACTTTGGGCCTCCATCCTGGAGTAAGTCCCAGCACCATGGGTCGCCTAACGCGTATGCCCCTCTTCGCTTCTCATGAACGCACCCTTCATGGCGTGATGGCCAGGTCTCTACTGTCTCTTCCATGACAACACCTCGTCCAGCATGACGTTAAATTGTATGCCCTCGTCCAGCATGATGTTAAACTGCACGCCCAACCGAACTATGAGGACTTTGATCCATGTCAAGGCGTGGTATGTAGGAAGCCTCTACGATGTTCAATCCCACCACCCAGTAGTTCCGACCTCATTCACGTCGGTTCACCACCGTCCCGCATGACGTTAAACTGTATTCCATCATTTGAACTACGAGGACTTTGATCCATGTCAAGGCATGGTATGTAGGAAGCCTTCACGAGGATCAAGCCCAACACTAGTGGACCCCCTAGTCTACATTCACGTCGGTTCTCTAACAACTTCCATCATTTGAACTACAAGGTCTTTGATCCATGTCAAGGCATGGTACGTAGGAAGCCTTCCTGAGGTTCAAGCCCACCCATCATTTATTCACGTCGAGTTCATCATCGTCCCGCATGACGTTAAACTGTATCCCCCCCGTCCATCATGACATTAAACTGCACACCCATTTGAACTATGAGGACTTTGATCCATGTCAAGGCATGGTACGTAGGAAGCCTCCCTGAGGTTCAAGCCCATCTCCCTTCGGACCAAGGTCTCTTTTTCACTTCGGCTCGCCGACACCCACCACAAGTGGACCCGCAGGTTCACCTTCACGTCAGTTCGTCGACGAAGCCGCTTTGAACTACGAGGTCTTTGATCCATGTTAAGTCATGGTACGTAGGAAGCCTTTACGAGGCTCAAGACCACATCTCGTCATTTATTCACGTCAGGGTTCATCTTCATCCTGCACGATGCTAAACTGCATTCCGGTCCAGTGGGATGTCATTGTGAACAACCTGAACTACATGGTCTTTGATCCATGCTAAGGAATGGTGCGTAGGAATCCACCCAGAGGATCAAGCCCACCACATGTTGGTCACCCCGACCTTCTTCACGTCAGTTCACCAACACCTGGGCAGCCTAGTGTGTAAGCCCCACAACATCCGGACCAAGGTCCTCACTCACGTCGGTTCACTGACACACTCACCCGAACTACGAGGACTTTGATCCATGTCAAGGCATGGTACATAAGAAACCTCACGAGGTTCAAGCCCAACATCCATCGGGCCAAGGTCCACCGTCACGTCGGTCCACCGGCACCATCGCGAAATACGCGGAATTTGATTCCCTACCATGGGGATACGTAGGAAGTCTCTTCAAGACTCATGCCCAACTTTACTGTCGCACTTGCAATAGTCTCATTTCATTCCCCCTACACTTCATTCATCTCTCCATCACCCATCCCGATTCTCACCCGGACTACCATGTCCCGGAAAGATCATACCATTCCACTCCTCTTCGCAGCCGCCCATGGGCTGGTCTCGGTATCGGCACCCGTTCAAGGGAAATCCCTCGATCTGATCCATTCCAGCTAATGCTCTGATCGGGCTCATCTATCCCCTGCTAGACGTTTAACCTATGGAATACCATATTCCAAACACAGAAAGCTGAGGAGAACCTCAGATATATGTATATGGAATATAATTCCCCGTGCACGATGTGGGATGCCTTGGCCATCCATGCCCTCGAGAAGCCCTTTGACAAGGGATAAAATACAGACACGCTAGTTCCCCAGCATCCAGAGATGCTATTGATGCCTCAACATGACTACTCCCCCGACTGCAGGTTTCTGCCCTAACCAGACCCTTTGGAATGTCCTGACAGAAGAAGGGTAATTAACCGGTGTCCATGGAAACATGGCACTAGGAAGAGTTTCACGAACAACGTATTAAATCTATGAGGGAGACCCGGACTAGGTGACGAGTTCTGAGGAGGAATCCATGGAAGGAAGAACCGACATCCCATCATCCCATTTCGATCAAGGAGCAGACATCCCTGAATAAAGAGCGAATTTCGCCCACCATTGGAAAGCAGGAATGCGGGGCAACAATACAGCGCGTCCTCCTCCGCAGACGGACAGATGTGCGCGCCCCGACAAAAGCATCGGAAACAGAAATGGTGAACCCGACGTGAAATTATTCTCCTCAATGCAGAGATTAGTGGCATTTGAGACACCAGTAGATTGACGTGTCACTGGATCCAGATATCCAACACCGGGTCCCGCCAAGAAAATGGCGGGCCTGGTGTGAAACTCACCGGAAATTGGGGCAATAGAACGTGGGGCATTCTATTATGCAGCGTGCTGGCATGGATCCTTCTTACAGACATGGGGAATGGAATGATGCTGGGGCACTGGTTGTCAATCCTTTTCCTCACAGTGTTGATGGGTTGATCTCTCCGTTTCCCAGGAACCAGAATACTTCTATGGAGACGCGATCACTGTCTGCTCTCCTACACAGGGGCAGGGGCAATACCGGCACAGCCGCTCCATGTGGCTCCGCTGCCACCACGACGACCTCTACATCCTTGAATACGCAACGCCCACGTCCCCTCTCCCCGTCAGAGATCATCTAGCGAAGGTTGATCAACAACCTTGTACACAATTACGAGGAGGAAGGGGTCATCCCAACTCAGGATATGGCCCGCCTGGACCTGGAGGCATCCAGGCCCTGCCGTCAACGCTGCCCTAACAGGCCGCGCTGGGAGCCCCTGCTCCCCACCCCAACGTTCAATCATTTCGGGAGCTTGTCCCTGTAACGCCTCGATGATTCCTCGCCTTATGCTGATGAGACGGGCGACATCCGGCTCTGCCAGCTCAGGTTCCCGACCCAAGGGCTCCGGGCGAGGGCTCCCATTCGGCCGCGTCAACCCCGCTGTTCGACTCTACAGGAAGAGTAGGCAGGCTATTCCCCTGCACCACCTGCGCCAGCTCGTCTGACCCGACGTCAGCGTCGGGACCGGGCTAAGGACGCTCGCCATGATACGTCGACTTCAACAACTACTGTGTCCCAAGCCACTTCCGACATACATCATAGAGTTTCTGCATACACTAAGCAGGGGCACTTCTTCACACGACCGGGATCGAGGCCTCATCCGCCCCACGGGCAGGCTGGGTCGACTCTCGGGGTCGTAGGCCCAGGTGATGATTGTCGTGAACCAATCCGTGGTAAAGTCACTCCATACGGAGGTCCTCTCCATACCACCATTCCATAGAGTGTGGGCATTCCCCGTTCTGAAGCTCATCACGGAGGTATGCCTCATGCTATCCCCATCCCGAAGGAAGACCCGCCCCGCGGCGGTGAAGCTCGGCACGTAAACCTTTCCCACGCCCACTATACAGGGTATGGAGTCCATCCTCCTGCCCCCGACTGCCGATTTGAAGGCACTGTCCATCCGTTCCTTCTTCAGCGTTGGGTTCCTCCCTACGTCCTCTCTACAACGGGTGAAGGTCCTACTCGCCCCAACAACTCGAGGAGTGAAGGTTAGCCTTGCTCCACCTGCATCAACCATGGAGGTCCTCCCCATGCTCTTGATGATTCCAACAGAGGCTTCGCCCACATGGGTGTTGTCCGTGGAAGTCCTCCCCATGTACCCTTCGACATTTTCCCTGGTACCCCTCAAACCCTGGCCACCTCGATCGAGAGCCCTCTCCGCCACGGCGCCATCGCCGCCCCAAGACTACATAGTGGGAATCAACCATGTCCCTAGGAGCCACCCCGGGGTAGAAGAGCAGGTCGTCACCACAACAAGAAGAGTCCTGGGAAGGCCCGGGTGGAGATCAGACCTGCCCGTTTCTCAGGTTCTGAAATGGAACGCGACTCAACGATGGAACCTTCTCCCCACTCCTCCGCATCAAAGACTGGGGAAGGAACCAGGCACATCATCCTCATTCTCCCAGAATGAGAGGTCCACCGGGTTCCCACCTCTCTCCACAGGTACATCCAGGAGGAAGAAGTCGTGGAAATTCTGCAGGTCACGACCATGCAATCACCACTGTTGTCACCAGAAGCGCCCTCTACCTCTACTAGAGATTACGGGGAGCTGTTTTGGGGAACAACGACGACAGAGCAATGGCGTAAACCATCGTCGGTGACCGTGACTCCTGCGCCTGAGTCTGTGGCTATTAGCCCATCGTATCGTGATATCGTGGTCTGGTCACCTCACTCTTCGGAGGGTGGCCCTGAATTCGGCTGCCAGTCAGCCCATTCTCTGTATTCTCTGCCGTCAAGCTTACTATCCCAGAGGTCCGCCTCGGTACCACTACCAGTCCCTCAGCTGCCCCCGGTCGACGAGTGGGGCAATACAAGGCCAGATCCTGAGTCCGAACCCAGGAGCTTCTGGAGAATTCTCGCAGCAGATCACTTCCTGGAGAAGTTCTGGCCGATGGCGGTGCAGAATTTTCGCGCGCTCGAGTCCCTTACCCCAGAAGAGGTGGGGTGATTTTTCCGAACCCTATGGGCGACACACTTCCGTCTTCATTACGAGCGGGTGATGTACCCTAGAAGTCGAGAGCACTTTAAAGAAATCGGATAGCAATGTCGCCTGATCGATTTGGCTGCACTCCCTATGGCCCAGTACCCTGAGTGACCAGGCCGTCAGAGATCCCTTCAAAGAAAATGCGTTCAGAGTTTCAAAGTACTCTTCAGAGTCATCACGGAAGCTACCCCCATGTGCAAGTCCGTGGCTAGGGACACTATTCCACTCTCCTCTTTGACCCTATCCGACGATAGCCTGATTGGTTATGCGACATTGAGGACATGCCCTCTAGAGGGGTCACAGTCCACATGACTGACATAGTGGTGAAGGAAGATGAGCTTGAGTTTCTCGATGGAGACTTACCCCCTGAGGGCGTACCGCCACTGTTGGACCCATCAGGGAGGGTTAGTCGTTAGCAGAGGAACCTTCTACGCCTCCCTGTACCCACCGAGTCATTGGTACTTAGTAGAAATTCCGGTAAGGGTAAGGAGCACATCATAACTATCAAGCACTTCGACCTATCCGCCTCTGTACAGAAGACGGACGAAGATCCTATGAAGGCCATGTTACGCCAGCAGCCTGCTGAGCAGAAGAGGCTGGTTGATGAACTCTTGGCCGAGCACGCTGTAGAGCGGCGTCCCGACTATGGTAATCCCAAGTCGGGGTAGTAGGGGTAGGAACAATTTCCCCCGGTGAGATGCCTCTGGGAAAACCTGATCATGCTGCTTCCGCAGACAGGGCAGAAGCCGGAACTTATGGCAAGAGGGTGTAATACGTCTCGCCAAACCCACCTGAACGATGGGGCAATCTGAAGAACCCGGTTCGGGTTCCCCCAGTCGCCCCACAGGCCATTCCGCCAGTCGATCCATGAGTCGCCGAATCCATCTACCGTGTTGATGAACCTGGTAATGCACTTGTGATTAGGGATCCCCATCAAGATAGGGACCCCCACCTGGATGATATTATAACAACACTCATAACTCGCCTCGAAGCGTTGGAAATGTGGCATGTGGCTGTCCCACTGGATGGAAAGCCGTATCCTGCGTGGGTGGATGATATGCCCGCACCCCCAGGTTTTGGGAACCCCACTTGCTCGCCCTTCAATGGGACAGGGGACCCACTACAGCACTTGGCCCATTTTTCCTCCAGGTGTGGCCCCATGCTGGGGACTCCGGGCCAGCAAGAAGCCGCCAAGCTCCCATGTTTCGTGTAGACATTGGAAGGTCCCACATTCGTCTGGTAAATCTAGCTCCCTATCGGATCGGTGACCGGTTGGTAGGATCTCCGCCGGTAGTTCCTATATCATTTCAGCTCCACCACGCAGAAGACTAGCATTGCATACCTCTTCAAGTGCAAGAAAAGGCCTGATGAGTGAGTCGCAGATTTCATCTCCTGGTGGAAGGGAATTACGTACTCCCTCAATATGCCACTGACTCAGGAGAAATTACTGACGTTGTGTGTAGGGAACATTAAAACGGAGCTGGTACCTTCCCTGATTACCCAGAGCTACCCTGGAGGATTCCAAGATTTCTCAGATAAGGCTCAGCGCCTTGAGGAGGCTCTGCAACAGGCTAGTCAGGAATGTTCGCTGCCCCCTATGATCCCAGCCAGGAGGACTGCAAGAGCCTAACCCGCCGCGGTGGCCCCAATAGAAGCCCCCAGGCAATTAGAATTGCTGCCAGCGGCACCATCCCTGCAACCCCATAGAGGTCCTCCACCTCAAGCACAGGCTCCTGCCCAGCAACAACTTCCTCAGAATCGACAGGTTCCCCCGTGCAATGCGCCACCTCCACCAAGGAGAGACAATCAGGCTCCGCCTCCTCGGCAAGTCCCTCCGGCCCCTCATCAGGGCCAGGCCCCTAGGGACCCCTATCCGGAAAGAAGGAACCATACTTGTTCGTTCAACGAGAATTAGGTCCCTGGCTACTTCCAAAGTGCTCTAGAGAAAGGGATTGTGCACCTGCCCGAGTGCAGAAGGCTGGAAGAGGCGAATCTCACTGATCACCCCAACTACTGTCCTTATCATCAGATTCTGGGGAACACCCTCAAAAAAAGCTATGAGTTTAAAGACTGGCTTCCAGACCAGGTCAACAACTACATAGTCAGGTTGGGACCGACACCAACACAAGTGGCAGGTGTCTTTAAAGGGTCAGAGATCGGTACGGACAGCGAAGGAAAGTGGCAGCAGGTTCTCAGTAGTGGGTCCCAGAGATACGATGACTGGATGGCTCGAAAAACCGTCGTCGGTGACCATGGTATCATCTGGGCGTGCCTGAAGATGCCAGAACCTTCAGAAGAGGTAGCCAGTACCTCTGCATCGCCTTCACAGTCGACCTCTGCCCAAAAGGGAAAGCAGCGACGATGCAAGAAGAAAAAATGTGCTCCATCGGTGTCATCGTCATCCTGCACTCTCGACAACTTTATGCACCATGAAATGGGGATTCCTCCCAAAATCCTCCCGGTGGTGGATGAATCGTCGAGTGACAGCCAGGGGTACGCTTCGGTTAACACCATGGAGATGGTAAAGCCCTATATGACTCCCGATGAAGGGGAACACCAAGCGAGCCTCCCCCACGTCCCCAGCCGACGTCAACGTCAGCGGAACCACAACCATGCCAGTCGTCGAGACACTTTAGCGGGAACTTTCATCCAAGTCATGCACTCTACTAAGACCAGACAACATGATCAGCGTAGAGCTCAGCACGTGCAACCCCATCTGACGCCCTCAGCTTTACCACCACTGTCGTTTGTGCTACTAGATTAGGGAGAGTTGCCTCGTTCGTATCACAGCCAGTCTTTCCCGGCTACAAGCCAGTCTCCGCTATCCAAACCTAGTCAGACAACTACTCCCCAGGCTTTAACTAGTAGGCGGCAGGATGTACCCAGCACCAGCCAGCCGCTGGTTCAACCAGCAGGACCCGCAGTGCCTCCAAATGCAGAACGACCTCTTATAAGCAGAGGTTCGTGCTTGGCACGAAAGTACGATGTCCTGAAGCACCTGGTCGGAATTCTAGCAAGGATTTATATCCTTGAGGCCCTTTTCATATCATCTGAAATGCGCGAGGCACTTTCCTTGGCCCTAAGGAGCCTCCTACAGTTTGAGACAGAGGGAGCAGCCGCAGAAGCCATCCACGTCGAGGCAATTGAGAACGCCGAATGTCAGGCGGTTATCTCATTCTTCGGTGAAGATGAGGACCCTCCTATACACTGGCATATTCGCCCGCTATACATCACTGGCCACTTCAATGGTGTGGAAGTCCGCCGCTGCCTCGTTGACATGGGTTCCAGAATAAAACTAATTCTGACTCGGACATTGCGAAAGCTGGGTCTATCTGAAGATGATTTAACTCCCTCTGACCTTATAATCCAGGGGTACGATAGGACCGAGCAAACCCCAGTTGGCAAGATCCGTCTGAAGACTCAGTTCGATGGCTTAATTGCCAGCACTGAGTTCATGGTCGTCTCTCAGGACACCACCTACAACGCGTTGATGGGTAGGCCATGGCTCAATCTGCACGCACCAGTCCCTTCATCATATCACCAATGCCTCAAATACTCCCTCAATGGTCGAGTAGGCATGCTCCAAGGAGATGTGTCTCCTTTCGCCTCTTCTTAGGCCCACTATCTGGATGCTGATTATTACAAGAGTAAGGATAAGCAAATCCTAGAAAGTGAGGATGAACCCACCGTGGTCACAAGTTATCCTTGGGAAAGCATGGATGACACCTACATCCTCCTGATCCACCGATTGGAGGCCATGACCCCCGACATGGGGCAATGTTTTGTTGTTTCGGGTACGCAAGGAAGGCATGTTCCCATGTCCAAGCGACGACAGAAAATCACCTCGCACTCCTACACCAACCAGGCTCAGGTGATCCCGGAGCCTCCTACCCCTATGTGGTACCAGAATTTCAAGCTTATGACAATGGCGGTATTCCATACGTGTCTCTTCTACCGGGCTGGAATCAACCCACTCAGGCCGACACGTCACCACTGTTTTTATGTCATCAAACGTGGCCCCTTAGGCTGAAGGCCAGATGGGATAGGGTCGACTGCCTACATTGTTATGGTCTCAATGGAAAGTGAGCCTCCTGATATGATGACCACTACTGCCCAAGCCGGCACCAGCTGCCCCTTAGGTTTTGATAGCCCATAAGTATCTCCCTTCGCCGGAAATCCCCCTGCGGGTGGAGAGGAAGACCTGGAGGATGCTCCCCCCACCTTTGAGGAAGGCGTCTCTACCACATTTTATGAACTGGTACCGATGAACCTTGGTAGTGAGGTAGATCCGAAACCCACATTGATCAGTGGATCCATGTCCCCCGAGGAGCGGCAGCAGTACGTAGACTTTCTCAAACAACATCGTGATGTGTTTGCCTGGAGTTACAACAAGATGCCAGGACTATATCCCCAGGTAGTCGTTCACCGTCTGGGCCTCCCGGCAAACCATCATGGGTTTAAGAAGCCTCCCAGGAAGATGCACCCTTCTCATGGTGCTATGGTTGAGGCCGAAGTTGACAAACATATCAAATCCAACTTCGTTAAGGAAGTTCAGTACCCCATGTGGCTTGCTAACATTGTGCCAGTCAGGAAGAAGAATGGGAATATCAGAGTCTGCATCGAATTTCGCAACCTTAATCGCCATTTCCGAAAGGATGACTTCCCCCTCCCGGTGACTGAGTTATTGATTTATGCCACGGCCAGGTTCCAAGCCCTCTCTTTCAGGGATGAGTATTCTGGGTACAACCAGATCTGGATGGCCCCCGAGGACGAGGATTCCACTGCCTTCAGGGCTCCCCAACGTACCTTTTTCTACCAAGTTATGCCCTTCGGCTTGAAAAATGCATGTTCCACTTATCAGAGGGCCATGCATCGCATATTCAAGCCAATTCTCGGGATGCTGGTGGAATGCTACATAGATGACCTAGTGGTCAAATCATGCCAGCACTAGTACTATCTCAAAGACCTTGAAAAAGTGTTTGGTTTCCTCCATTCCTTTCACCTGAAGATGAACCCGTTGAAGTGTGCCTTCAGGGTCACCTCTGGGAAGTTTCTAGGCTTTTTTTTAGATACCGAGGCATTGAGATCGACCCAGAGAAGATCAAGACCATCAGCCAAATGCCTCCCCCAAGAAATATTCAGGAACATCGAGGCATTCAAGGCCACATAGCCTATATACGCCGATTTATCACGAATCTGGCCGGCAAGTGTAAGCCCTTTTCCTAGCTCATGAAGAAGGGAACTACCTATGAATGGGATGAGGAGTGTCTGACCACTTTCGAGGAAATCAAGAAGTATCTACTCCAACCTCCGGTTTTGATGCCACCCGTCTCTGGAAAGCCACTGGTTCCTTAGGTGACTGCCCTGGACCAATCCCTCGGTGCACTTCTCACCAAGAAGAATAAATAGGGTACTGAGAACAGTCTATACTATCTCAACATCATGCTTCTCGATACAGAGGTCAGATACTCCCCTATCGAAAAGAGCTGCCTTACGCTCGTCTTTGTCATACAGAATTTGCGGCATTACCTGCAGCACCATGAGGTACAATTGGTCTCCTGGGTAGACCCACTAAAGTACATCCTGAACTGCCCCATGTTGACTGGCCGACTAGCGCGTTGGGCAGTGATTCTCCAGCAGTTTGATATCAGGTTCGTACCTCAGAAGACCATTAAGGGACAGGCATTGGGAGACTTTTTAACTGCCCATCCAACCTCCATGGATCAATCCCTGGACCTGGATTTTTCATGATGAGGCAATACTCTCAATCGATCATGTCGTCCCATGTTGGAAAATGCACTTCGACGGTGCCTCCCAGAGCCCCACCAGTAGGAGGCTCAATGATCCTAAGATCAACTGAGTGGGCATGGGTATTGTCTTTATTACCTCGGCGCAAGCCGTCCTGCCATACTCATTCATGTTGTCGGAAGTCTGTACCAAAAACGAGGCAGAGTACCATGCTCTCATCACTACCCTCGAGCTTGCCCTTGAGATCGACGTGCCCCATCTACATGTGAAAGGAGATTCTGAGCCGGTAATCAAATAGGTCAATGGTGACTCTGTCGTCGGGAAGCCGGAGCTTGTACCATTGCTGGAGTGAACCCTCTCACTAATGGCCCAGTTCTCCTCTCGACTAGAGATTACCCATGTCTCGCAGTCACAGAACGGTCAAGTAGACGCCTTGGCTGGCTTAGCTGCATCGCTCGCAGAACCCAAGAAAGATGATTTGATCATACATGTGGCACACCGGAGAGTCATTTCCCCCGTCACCCAAGAGGACAATGATGGCCTGTGGGTAAGTCATTTCACCGTCGGACCCTCTACATCAGGGGTCCCGGGTTCATCAGACATAGTGGTTGAAGACACTCCTGACTGGAGGGTGCCTTTTGTCGAGTATCTCCAAAAGGGTCGCCTCTCGGACGACCGTGCCAAGCGTGAGCGGACCCGACGTCGCGCACTGCAATTTACCCTCCAGAGCAGCCCTAGTCTTGAACAGATCCTTTATAAGAGGAGCTTCGATGGAGTTCTCCTCCGTTGTATTCAAGGAGTAGAGATTTCTCAGGTTATGCAAGAGGTTCATGCCGGTTCCTGTGGTGCCCATCAAGCAGGGCCGAAGCTGTCCCATCAAATCCGGAGGTTGGGGTACTTCTGGCTCTCTATGATCCATGATTGTATCGGGTATGCAAAGAGCTCCCATGCGTTCCATGTTCACTCCAACTTTCTGCATCGTCCGCCGGAGCCCCTCCACCCCACCAAGTACTCTTGGCCATTTGCGGTATGGGGACTTGAGGTAGTGGGACCATATCCACTGGCAATGGCTCTCCAGGGTAGGTTTAACCTGACTGCTACAGATTTCTTTTCCATGTGGGCAGAGGCAATTCCACTCAAAGTGGTCAAGGCCCATTCCATCGTGAACTTTGTGAGCTCCAATATCATCCACCAATTTGTGGTCCTTCACGCCATCCTCACCGATAATGGCACCAACTTCTGAGCTGATGAGCTGAAGAAATTGTACACCATGTATGGCATCCATTCGAACCATACCTCCCGCTATCACGCGCAGGCAAACGGACAGATCAAGGCATTCAACAAAACCCTCTCCAACATTCTGCAGAAGATGGTTGGTCAGAACAAGAAAAGTTGGTCGGACAAGCTCCCCAATGCCCTCTGGGGTTATCAGATGACAACTCACAACTCTACCCAGGTAACCCCATATTCCCTGGTGTATGGGGCTGAGACCATCCTACCCATTGAGATCCAGCTGCCATCGCTGCACACTACAGTCTATGACTAGCAGGTGCCTGATGAGGTGGCCGAAATCCATCTAGATGAATTAAAAGCACTGGACGAGAACCGGCTTTGTGCCCTGCACAATCTGGAAAGGCATCAGAATAAGATAGTGAGGGCCTTCACCAAGAAGGTTTTCCTCTGTTCTTTACTACAGGGTAACCTAGTGCTGGACCTTTGAGTGCCAATGATCCCTGGTAGGAAACCTCCCAAGCTAGAACCCAAATGGGAAGGGCCTTATATCAACCATAAGGTTTACCCCAATGGGGCGTACTCCTTGGTGACCACGGATGGTGAGCGCGTGACTCCTCCCACCAATGCCAGGTTCCTCAAGCAGTACTTTGCCTGATCCTATATGGTCCTGCATGACCTTAAACTGTACGGTCCCGCATGACACTAAACTGCACGTTACGGTCCGGCATGACCCTAAACTGCACGTTACGGTCCCACATGACCCTAAACTGCACGTTACGGTCCCGCATGACCCTAAACACCACGTTACGGTCCCGCATGACCCTAAAATGAACGTTACAGTCCCGCATGACCCTAAACTGCACCTTACGATTCCGCATGACCCTAAACTGCACGTTACAGTCCCGCATGACCCTAAACTGCATGTTACGGTCCCGCATGACCCTAAACTGCAAGTTACGGTCCCGCACGACCCTAAACTCTACATTATAGTCCTTCATGACCTTAAACTGTATGGTCCTGCATGACCTTAAATTGCACCACCGTCCTGTAGGACGATAAACTACAAAATGGTATGAGCTCTATGACCTTAAACTAAGATCTTCCCCCGTCCTTACTGTAAGATGTTAAAATGCTAGCCAGTCAGGCCTCCCTGACCGAGGCTCAGCCTCAGGCCCCTTGTCCTCCTCGAGCCCCCGGCCCCTGTCCTTACTGTAAGACATTAAACTACAAGCCAGTCAAGCCTTCCTGACCAATGTGCAGCCTCGGGCCCCTTGGCCTTCGTCGACTCGGACTCTCTTATGGGATTGTGCGGTGTGGTGTGGGATTACATCCTCATTTAAGTCGGGTTACCCTCTTTACCGTACATACACCCAGTTGAGATACATTTCTCATCCAGAACAATGCTAAAACTGCGCTTCAAGAACTACGTGTGGCTTGATTTCCATCTTAATGGGATACGTAGAAATGCTCGGGCACCTCGTCTTGAGCCCAGCCCCAAGCTCTTCTCTTCCACTATCCCCCCCTGGGAATAGTTTCCTTGGAGAGTCCTTGCGTAGCGAGGAGTAGGCTTTCTTAGCCCTGCTCATACAACCGCGCTCATACAAGGATTTTAAGGGTTTCACCATGTGCCCACTCCCATTATTCTATCCTCCATCGTTCTAATCGCATGACGTTAAACAGCATGGCCTTCAAGAATTACGTATGGCTTGATTCCCATCCTAATGGGATATGTAGGAACGCCCAGGCATTTCGTCCGTTGGCCCAGCCCAAAAGCCAAAATCTTCCCCTCGGGTCAAGACAAATGGCAGGGTGCACACTTTCGCCCCAACTCACAACGAGCAAGCCTCGACCCAACTGCACGTCCCCCCTGGAGACGTTCGCCTCTTTCGTGGATGGATATATCTATGCTTCACCCACACTTTGACTGGGATTCCATCATTTTTTTTCTGTGCGGTGTGGTGTGGGATTATGTCCTCTTTCACGTCAGGTTACTTGCCATGCCGCACACACCCATGGATTAGATACAATTATCTCTTTCCCCGTCCTCACGTAAGACGTTAAACGGAAAACTAGTCAGGCCTTCCTGACCGATGCCTGACCTTAGGCCCCTTGGACTTCTCGGGCCCCGGCCCATGTCCTCTCTTATAGGAGTGTATGGTGTGTTGTGAGATTATTTCATCATTCGCGTAGGTTTATTCGTTGTACCGTACACCTCCCTTGTTTGGGGGTATATTACTCCCCTCCTCGTCTTGTATGACGTTAAACTACATTTAGAGAACTACGTGCGGCTTGATTCCTATCCTCATGGGATACGTGGGATCACTTCAATGTCTAGGCTTCAGCTCCAGCCCCATCTCTCGGGAATATTCATCCCACTTTGGCTCCTTGGCCTACCCTTCCTCCATGAGAGGATTATATGGTGTGGTGTGGGATTATGTCCTCATTCACGTCGGTCTTGTAATAACCACACCATGTACCTCTACCTCCCAAGCTGTTCTGCCGACCCTTTCCAGCGGTTCACCAATGTGCCTAAGGGTACTCTGGTTTGTTACCTAGAACGCCAGACATTACTCGGACACGTCTGCACCCGCCTTCCAGGCTTTGCGTATCCCTTCATTAGGGCTTCCATTATCATTCACACCTGGAGGGACCCCCAAGAACGTCCTGGATACTACGCCCAAGGGATCTCATACCGTTATGGGCCAATTCCCCTGAGGGTTTCATACAACAAATCGATAAAATCCCGCATTGCGAATATGGTCAGCGGTCGATGCTCGTTTGTTGTTCCCACCTCAGGATAACGTGATATAGAGACTGTTTTTTCTGCCACGGTTAACAGTTTTCTTCTATCGCCACGCCGACCCCATTAATCCCAAAATTCCAGTTACATGATTCACATCCTTCTCCATTCTCATCATGTCCAAGTAGAGTCTCTGAACTCTTGGTACTATTCCTCCGTGCACGTCTGCGCGTTGGGGGAACAAGCCGTGTCAAAGGTTTCCTTCGGGGATCTCTGTCAACTCCCCTTTGATGGATGCCCCAAGTATTGCGATAAGGATACCCCCACTTGTTTCCCACACCAAGTTTAACTCACGTGGGCTTAGAAATCGAATTGACATCTGTGCTTACTCGGGAAGTTGTCAACATTCATGGTCCGAGCTCTATGACCATAAATTAAGATTCTATCAGAACTATGTTCTGTTTGATTCCCATCCTAATGGGATACACAGGAATTCCCAGACCCCCTGTCTTTGGGTCGAGCTTGAGTTCATCTAATTCACCTCTCGGGTCCTGCCTTCCGGACCCCAACTACGCCACTGTGTGGCATAGTGCGGGATTATGTCCCCATTCACGTCAGGTTTGCAATAACTGCACCACACGCACCCCATTATAAGAGTTAGCCCTCCTATTCCTTATCCCGCATGACATTAAAAGGAACCCTTCAGAACTACATATGGCTTGATTCTCATCCTCATGGGATACGTAGGACCACCTGAATGTATATACTTCGGGTCCAGCCCCACCTCTTAGAGATCTCCCAATCTCCTGGTCACCTAGGCTCCTTGGCTTGTCCCTCTCTAGGAGGGGGATATAAAGGTATGATACAGGGTTTTTGGCATTATTCCCCCTTTTCCTAGGAATCCTCCATCTCTGTACCTCCCTCAAGTCGAGTCCCTCGACCCCTTGCAGTGGTTCGCCTATGTGTTAAGAGTACTCTGGTCTAGGACCAAGAGTGTCAGATTCGACTTGGTCAAGTTCCTTCCACTTTCCAAGCTTCGTGTTTCCCTTCATCAAGGATTCCATTATCATTCACACCTGGAGGGACCCCCAAGAATGGTATGGATACTACGCCCAAGGGCTCTCCTACCATTACGGGCCAACGCCCCCGAGGGTCTTCAGACAACAAATTGATACAAATCCCGTGTTGCGAACATTGTCAGCAGTCGATGCTCATTTGTTTGTCCCCATTTTAGGCTAACGTGACAGGATGCTATGTTGCGAACATAATCAATAGTAATCCTCTCTCGTCACGCCATCCCCTTCAGTCCTCGAATGATGGTTGCATGATTCACATCATTTTCCACCCCATCATGTCCCGGTGGAATCTCGACACTTTTGGCGCTATCCCTCAGTGCACCTTTGCATGTCATGGGGACAAAGCTGTAATACGGCACCCTTAGGGGCTCCCATGGTCCGAGCTGTAAGACCATAAACTAAGATCTCCTCAAAACTATGTTCATCTTGATTCCCATCCTCATGGGATACGTAGGACCAAGCAAACGTCTCGTTTTCAGGTCCAGCACATTTGGGAGCTAATCTCTCCCCCTTCACCTCTCACCTCTATGTGGGCCCCTCGGACTAAGGTTCCTCCCTCGGGACTGTGTACGGTGTGATGAGGGATCATCTCCCCATCCACGTCGGTTATGTTGCACGACACCAGACACATTCCCCGCCTAGAATCGTCTCTGCTACGTCTGCACTGCATGACGTTAAAATGCATGCTTGGTCCTATCATACAACCCTAAAACTGTGACATTATCGTCCCGGCCGCATGATGAAAAACGGCACTGCATTTTGATGACCTCGTTGTAGAGGACATCACGTTGGGTATTGGTCACGTGCCATGCCATTTGTCAATGCCTGTCATAGCTTGATTCTTGTGGCGACACCAGGGATTTCTGCCCTAGGGATGTCGCTTCCCAAAAAAACCACTCACCTTAATGGAAAAACAAGATTTATCAAATTCCGCTTCTTTTAGTGTAAGGGCCATGCCCGCACTCCCCTTTTTCCCTGGCATTGGTACCTTACCACGCTACCTTTGAGAACTACGTGAGGCTTGATTCTCATCCTTATGAGATACATAGGAGCGCCCGGGTACTTCCCCGCAGGCCCAGCCCAACCGTCGTGTTCGGTCCCTCGACTCGAGCATTTCCCTAGGGAACACACGGTAAGTAGGGCTTAAGTCCTCATTCACATCGGGTTTTGTAACCACCTTGCCATGTGTCCCCTTCTCCTCTTACCCATTCATGGTTTGAGTTCTAAGACCATAAACCAAGATCTCTTAAGAACTACGTGAGGAACGATTCTCATCCTTGAGATATGTAGGAGCGCCTGGGCACTTCCCTGCGGGCCCAGCCTAACCTTCGCTTTCGGTCCCTTGACCTAAAACCTCTCTGAAGGGGGTCATGCGGTGTAATATGGGATTATGTCCTCATTCACCTCGGGTTGTTCACCACACCGTACACACCCCCTATTCCAATTCACACCAGGTTTTTGAGTTACTTGGTCTGAATTCTATGACCTTAAACTAAGATCTCCCTATGGGAAAGGACTCTGCTCCCTCTATCTAATATGTCTCATTGTCATATTCATATGTGTTTTGACAAAGAGCCCGAAGTGTGGGATTTTGATGGGGACATTCCCCTCGTCCCATGACCAAGCTTCATGAGCTCGCTATTCAGATCCTCATCCTCTTCCACATCCAAAAATACCCTCGGGTGACATGGATACTAGGCTTAAGGGTTCTCCATGGATGTTGGACCTAAGGGCCCTCCAATCGTTTCAGGACAACGTCCCTAAAGTATCTTTGACCAGATTTGTGACATGGTCCAGTGTTTCGAACATGGCCAATGGTCAACCCTCATTTGTTTCTCCCCATTCTAGGTAATGTGATATGGATGTTTCGTTTCCGCCACAGTTAACAGTTATCCTCTATCATCACACCACCGTCATTGTGATCCAAATCTCGAGCGTCATGATTCACACATTTCCACTTCCTCATGTTCAAGTGGAATTCCAACATATTCAGCTCTATCTCTTTGCACATCTAAGTGCGCCACATGGGCATGTTAGTATCATGGGGCCAGTATTCACCAAGAATATCTCCACCCTAACCTCCCCTATTCTGTGTCGAGAAAGTCCCACCACTACTTGTTTCCCACACCGAGCATGACTCACGTGGGCTTAGTAGTTTTGGCAGGATGTGTACCAACACGGCCAGGCTTCTCATCATCCTGCATGATGTTAAACAATGCTTCCAGAACTACGTATGGTTTGATTCCCATCCTCGTGGGATACGTAGAGACACCATGGTATTTTGCCTACGGTCCATCCCATAGAAATCATCAATCCCATTCTTCCCCTTTCCGTCCCCCTGGTCAGACCCCTCGCTAGAGAGGCCCTGTCCCAAAGAAGGAATGATATATGATCAAACCAATGCACCCATCTGGCATACTCCCACCACGGTGGTGTAACTAACTACGTGTCGGATTCTGTTCGGACAAACCATCACTCCATATTCCACGCTTTGCATGCCCCTTATTCGGACCCTCATCCCCTTTCATGTCTGAAGGGACCCCCTAACGGCCTGGTCTCATGCCGCATCGGGTCACCTACTGTCCTAGGCCAACGTTCAGGAAGACTGGTCATGTTTGGAAGGACCCCCTAACAGTATGGATGTTCGACCTATGATCCACCAACTGTCCTGGGTCAACGTCCCGAAAGATTGACTGACAACATTTGTGACATGGTCCCATGTTTCAAACACGGTCAACGGTCGACCCTCATTTTTGTCCCCATTCCAGGCTAACGCAGTAAGGATACCTCTTCTCCTCCGTGGTTAACGGCTATCCTTTATTGTCACGCCATCCCCATAGTGCTCCGAACCCTGGGCATCATAATTCACGCTTCCCGTTTCCGTCTGTTCGGACCGATTTCAGTACCCCCGGTGTTGCACCGTTCGTGCATGAGGGCACGCTGAAGAAATGGTAATTCGGATGTTTTGAGAAGATCCTTCTCCGGCCATGCCTCTCCCATCTTTCGGAAATCTGGACTGGTAATCCAGATCCCGAATGCCCTGAGCATGGTCACCACTCCTATGTTAGGTGGGACGAGGAGGCCACTATCGCATGTTTCTCACATCGGGCTTGACCCACATGATCTTGGGGAATTAGCGCCGAATGTCCCGCAAACATTGTAGTGATGTAACAAACCGATTTAAACAGTGGAAATCGTGCATGATACGACATTCAAAACAAAGGAATAAATTGAAGCGTGAAAGTACCAATAAAAGGTTTTCATTTTGTTACAGTATCCGAGGGTTGACTCCCCCAGTGGATGGGTTGACCTAGTTAAAAGAGCGTTGCAGCTCCGCCACCCTTCGGCTTGTGGCGTCCAAGACTTCCTGCCGCTGACTCAGCTCCTGCTTCTCCTCAACAGCGGCGGGGCACAGTTCTTCAGCCTTGGATCTGGCCCTCTCTACCCCAAGCTGAATGGAAGCCGTCTTTCCAAATGCCTGCCTCATATGCTCCTATGCCTCTACCAGCTGGGCCCTCAACCATGAGGTCAACTTAGATTGTGAACTAAGAGAGGATGAGTGCTCATCCACCCGGGTCTGCAGCTGTTGGACCTCTCTTTCAGCCTCCTGGAGCTTCTTAATGTTTGTCTCCTTCCTCCACTGCCAGCCCATGCTGAGCCCACGATCATGCTCCCGGATCTTCTCAGCCATAAGATCTCGGACGAGCGCGTGAGGACGTTGGGCATCCACTCCCCCAGCACAAAGTTCATGCAGCTGCAAGTGAAATCTATCCATTTCGTCCAGCCATAGCACTTGGGGGTGTCCTTGATGAAGCGCATGATTAGCTTCCATGATCGGCGGTGGACTATGCTGCTGGCATCCTCATCGGAGGCCGTTTCGTCCTAGTTTGCTCGATTGGAAGGCTTGTATGCAGGATACGCCCGCAAGAATTCCTCGGCGGGATCTGCATCTGGCATTGAATCCAGTGCGACGTCTGGTGCCGAAGCAGGCACGACAGGACTAGGACTGACCGGTCGATCCTCTTCATCAGAGTCCACCTCAATGACCTCAGGCACGACCTTGCTGGTGGTCCCGCCAGTGATGATTTGTGTTGAAGCCTGGGGAGATGGGGGGACTATCGCCACCATCACCGGTATGCCCCTAAGAGGGACGCCACCAGACATCCCGACTATCCTTGCCACAACAGCCCACACCAGTCGGAGAACTATACGACAGAGAGGGACATAAACGTTAGTTGTCATAGTCTATATATGACGACAAGGAAACCAGTAGAGAAAACTTACAGAGGTCGACCTCCTGGTGCTTCTCTTAATCTGATACTGACAGGACCCTGAGGCGAGGCCCTCCGTATACAGTTGGAAGGTCTAGAGATTCCGGAGGAGCCACCTCGGGTGCTTTGGTCCCACCAGATGCGAAACTGAACGCAGCCATAGGCGTGGGTTCTGAAGGCCCTACATCATCACCCACCAAGGGGCGATAATGAGGCCTGAAAAAAAGTTCCTCCTGCAAGGCTCAAACATCGGTGATAAGTCCATAATGACCCGAGAACGGACCCTAAGGGAAGAAGTTTGGAATGCTACATCGAGAACCTCCGCAAAATCGAGAGGATTCATCTGATTCTTCTGGCAGGGGGAAGCGCTCCCTCAGATCAGTAGCTAACAACTATGGGGGGACCGTTCTATCCAACAGTACCCTCACCCGGTCTGTCATTGGGCAAGGGACACCACTGGAGTGAACGTAATCCTCCAGCTCGTCCAAGTATTTCTCTGCCTCTACCGGAGATGCCATGAAACCAGCCTGGACTGGGCCTATTCCCGGTAATTCCATCCCGAGGAGATTCAGGTGCGCCCATATCTCGGGTGGACTAAGGAATTGCCGGTTGACGTCCCATATTTCCCAGGCCCCCGGGAAGACGGCATCCTCTGCCATGTCGATATGACGTTGCCGCTTCCCCGGAGCATAAGTGGGTATCCTACGAAATCCCCTCGGTGGTTTCCCCTCCGAATGACCCTGCTCTTCCAGAATCACCGGATCTTCCGCTACTGCCACACCCTCGGCCGGTGCGGGTCTCACCGCCACGGCAGCCCTGCCACTGCGAGAGGCCCTACCTGCCCTCCGACCCCGACCTCGAGATAGAGGAGGCCACCATCACCAACCCGAAAAGTTGGCTGCTTCAGCATCTCCCCTAGGTAAGCAGCCTCCCAACAAATGGCATACTCCCTCACCACTCTGAAAGCGGTGGTGGATGGAGGCAATGCAATTCGCATCTTCCCATCTTCCCTTGTGAACATGAGCCACAACTGCCTCCTCACACACAGGTGCTCCTCGTGACGCACATCCCAGTAGACGTGTGGGGTCAGCCGCAAGAGGCGCTAGAACTTCCTCGCAAGCCAATGCGGGGTGTACGGTTCGCAGAGCGGCTCACTATCCACTCGTGCCACTAAAACTCCGCCTCGAAAGGCCAGGAGGTAAGCCCAGTTCTCTTCTGTTCCCTTCCCGTCATCAGTGAGTATACCCATCGACAATGGGAAGGGGTAGAAATTTAACTCACCCGCCCTCCACACCCAGTTCAGCACCATCGGCATGGTTAGTTTGAATGGGAAGATCCTGGCTGCATTCATGATGGAGGGGCAGAAGTTTGATCTCGGCGGTGAGATAGGGTTTGGATACTCATAGATCCCCCTGATGTGTGCCGCAATCCACCCATACAAGAGGTGTAAGGGCCCACATATCCTTGGCGGCTTCTTTCCCTCGCTAATGTGTTGCAGCATTTTGTACAGCTTGGCGAGCATTGGGATCCCCAGATTGACCCGCTGCCCCATGGCCAGCATGGATGCCATGATAAACGAGCTGGGCTACACCCCCATGCTGGTATCCCTCACCGGTAGAACCCAACTGCAGATTAGAGCCGCAATGAATGCCGCCAGCCTGACTATCTGCTGCTATTCAGTGCTGACACTGAAGCCCGAAGTCTTCCATGACCCACTAATACAAGTTCTCCTTACCCCATTGGGCTGCCCTCGGACAAGTTCGAGGCCTCTTAGGGAACTCTCGATTTTCTGGGAAATTCAGAAAGCACTTGAACCACTTCTTAAAGTGGACATCCCTCACTGCCTCCTTGTCCTCTCCAGGGACGAGTGCCATTAGAGTCAATGCCGGTCGCGGAATTTGCTCTACATCCTCCCACACGCTCATGATGGGGAGGAACTCATCATACATGGCCCCCAAGATCAGAACCCCCGAAATCTGGTGGACATCCCATAGGCTGATGCCCACCTCCCCGTGGTGCGGGTGAAAGGTATTGGTCCTAGACCACCATCTGCTCAGCAACTCCGGCATCAGTTGTTTCGGTTGGTAAATGTGGAATTGGGAGGCCCATACCATCTCATATAAACCCACTTATCTAAGCTCGACACTAAACTACTCACATGAGGCACGTACCCAATAGGCCCAGGCCCAGTCATCATTAATGTTGCCACCCTAGCGCAGGGCTCACTCATCGGACCACCCCTTCTTCGAATCCTGCAACGCCGCCGTCAGCATGGTATGGTACAGAGTAGGGGATGTCTCCGGTTGCAGTGGATTCCCGTCAATATCATTCACATGATTGTATAGACAGTTGGCGGTGACGGGTTTGAAGTCCTCCCGCGCATGACCATCGGCCACCCTGAACCATTGGTGCTGACATGGCGTGCTCCTAATCCAGCAAGCTGGTTGGTCCCTACTCACCGCAAGGATGAAGATGTCATCCCTCAACCCAAAGCCGTACAATGGAAGCTTCTTGCACTGTGGATAATTCTTCTGACCCTCTGATAGTAGCTCTGTGAAAGAAATGTGGCCCGACAGGCTTCAGACCATCTCCCCAAGGCCCAGACAGTTGGCAATTTCATCCCTCCGGGCGGCATCGGCAATCACCCCCAATATAGCTTCTCGATGGGCCATTTCAGTTCCGACACTCAGAAAAAAAATTTCTCAGAATGGATCGTGAAATTGGATCGTAATGCTGGCTTGCGAAGCCGGATCGCGAAGGTCAGTTGCAAGAATGCGCCGCAAAGACTGACCTAGGCCGGTAAATAGGAGTTCAATTGGCACGGTCGCGGAGTCGGATACCCGGGGTTCACCACGAATCTCGATTCGCGGAGAGCAGGCGCGGAGTACGTGGAGCTTCACGAAATCCAGAGCACCAAAAGACAGGAAAATCAGGTGAAGACAAAAGAGGTCGACCCCCAATTTATAGTCGGTGACCCCGAAGTATCGCGGTGTGCCTCGCCCGTGCTGATCATCGCGGCACGTCCGGATCTGTGGCCCCGATCAGCACCGCGGGCCCCCTTCGTGAAGTCACATCGTGAAACACCGAAAATTTTGGCGATTTTCCCTCAGACTTCGACCTTACGGTCCGCGGCTCCAAGTCTGAGGGCGGGGGGGGGGGCATTTTTTGGCGCCAAAATATTGCACGAAAGGAAGGAGCAACAAAGAAGCCCCTCACGCTGCCTCGCGAAGCACCGACGAGAAGCACCACCGAGCATCACGGTCCCGCCGTGAAGCACCAGAGGTGGTACCTCTCCACAAACAAATTTGACGTTCGTGGTCCCGCCGCGAAGCAACGGAGGAGGTACCTCTCTATGAACGAATATGACGTTCGCATCCCCACTGCGAAGCTCCGGAGGAGGTACCTATCCATGAACGAATATGAAGATCGTGGTCCCTCCGCGAAGCACCGGAGTCGGTACCTCTCCATGAATGAATTTGACTTTCGTGGTCCCACTGCGAAGCAACGGAGGCTGTACCTCTCCGCGAGCAGCCTGACGTTCGTGAGCGCGCCACAAAGCACCGGAGGTGGTACCTATCCACGAACGAATATGATGTTTGCGGTCCCGCCACGAAGCACCGGAGGCTGTACCTCTCCTCGAACGAATATGACGTTCGCGGTCCCACCGCGAAGCACCGGAGCCGGTGCGGGAGTTTAGCATCGCGGCGCCCATTGCCTATAAATACTGGGTTCCCCCTAAGCCCAGGGGACTGTCAATCCGACCTTTCGGCTTCTCCTCTCTCGAATCGTGAATCACCCTTTTCCCCGGGAATCATGAGCTCCGCGAGGTACTTCTACTTCGTGTGACACATTCGCTTCGTCTCGTTTTGAGCCCCTCTTCCGAGAGGGATGCCCTTCGCGAAGCTCAAGGGAATTCGCGAAAGAGGGGGATTCCCAAGGGAACCAGGGAAGCCGCAGAGCGTTTATGCTTCACGAAACACCCATCCTGTATTAGCGATTACCATGCTACGGCAGGATCGCTACACATCACAAAGCACACTTCTTCGCAGCACCCTGCTTCACGGGGCACCTCTGCTTCGCGAGGCAGTGCTCTGCGAACACTATTCCACTTTTCAAAGCACCCCCCTTCCACACCTCTGCCCCATGCTAAGGCCAAGGCACTCCACTTCGCGAAGCACGCTCCTCTGCTTGGAAATTCCTCTTCCCGTGCGACCCTCTAGGTTTGCACGATGTGATTTCAAAGTCCCATGGACAACACCACTCCTAGCATTGCTTCGCCTGATGCTTCTTCGCATAGGCATGCTAACGGCTATTGCTTCTTCGCATAGCCACTCTATAGTGGACCCCTCAATGGTTCTCTCTACGACCCCCCTTAACCACGACCTTAATGGTACATTCCCTCCCCCAAGGAGCAATGGGCACCAGTTATGTAAGTCTTAGGGGTGCGGAGTAAACCCACCTCGTCCGAGATGCAGGAAGTTAAACTGCCAAGCACCTCGTCCTCAGCACGTGATGTTAAACTATGATCTGGCCCCGTGCTTCGCACAAAGGGTCCCCCCAGCTCAGACATTTTTTACGCCACCTGTCTCCATAGAGACAGGGTCACCCCCTCCACAAGGGATGATATACTCCTTCTTGGAGTAGCGTATGTCCATGGGAGAAGGGAAACCACCTTGGTATAAGCCACTAGACCCTCTTGCGGAAGGCTGGACCCCTGCATCTCCGTACATCCCCACTACCAAGGTCGGTGGAGGGCGTAATAGGGAACGCAACACCTCCCATCATAGGTCCCAAATCCCTCTTTCACTGTGCTTTTCCACAGCTTGGTTCTCCATCCTGGAGTGAGTCCCAGCACCATGGGCCGCCTAACGTGTAAGCCCCTCTTCGCTTCTCATGAACTCACCCTTCGCGGCGTGATCGTCAGGTCTATGTTGTCTCTTGTTTCTCACACCGAGCACGACTCACGTGGGCCTAGAGTAAGCATCGGCCATGACAACACCTCATCCAGCATGACGTTAAACTGTATGCCCTCGTCTAGCATGACGTTAAACTGCACGCCCAACTGAACTACGAGGACTTTGATCCATGTCATGGCGTGGTATGTAGGAAGCCTCTACGAGGTTCAAGCCCACCACCCGATAGTTCCAACCTCATTCACGTCAGTTCACCACCGCCCCGCATGACGTTAAACTTTATTCCATCATTTGAACTATGAGGACTTTGATCCATGTCAAGGCATGGTATGTAGGAATCCTTCATGAGGTTCAAGCCCACCACTAGTGGACCCCCAAGTCTACATTCATGTCGGTTCGCTGACAACTTCCATCATTTGAACTACGAGGACTTTGATCCATGTCAAGGAATGGTACGTAGGAAGCCTTACTGAGGTTCAAGCCCACCCATCATTTATTCACGTCGAGTTCATCGTTGTCCCGCATGGTGTTAAACAGTATCCCCCCCGTCCAGCATGACATTAAACTGCACACCCATTTGAACTATGAGGACATTGATCCATGTCAAGGTATGGTATGTAGGAAGCCTCCCTGAGGTTCAAGCCCATCTCCCTTCGGACCAAGGTCCCTTCTTCACGTCGACTCGCCGACACCCACCAAAAGTGGACCCCCGGGTTCACCTTTATGTCGGTTCGTCGATGAATCCGCATTGAACTACGAGGTCTTTGATCCATGTTAAGGCATGGTACGTCGGAAGCCTCTACTAGGATCAAGCCCGCCTCTCATCGTTTATTCACGCCGGGGTTCATCTTCATCCCGCACGATGCTAAACAGCATTCTGGTCCAGTGGCAAGTCGCTGTGTCCAACCTGAACTACGTGGTCTTTGATCCGTGCTAAGGCATGGTACGTAGGAATCCTCCCAGAGGTTCAAGCCCACCACCTGTTTGTCACCCCGACCTTCTTCATGTTAGTTCACCAACACCTGGGCAGCCTAATGTGTAAGCCCCACAACATCCGGACCAAGGTCCTCACTCACGTCGGTTCGCTGACACACTCACCCGAACTACGTGGACATTGATCCATGTCAAGGCATGGTACGTAGGAAACCTCACGAGGTTCAAGCCGAACATCCATCGGGACAAGGTCCACCATCACGTCGATCCACCGGCACCATCCTGAACTACGCGGACTTTGATTCCCTACCACGGGGATACGTAGGAAGTCTCTTCATGACTCAGGCCCAACTTTACTATCGCCCTTGCGATAGTCCCATTTCATCCCCCCTCTACTTCATTCATCTCTCCATCACCCATCCTGATTCTCACATGAACTTCCATGTCCCAGCTAGATCATACCATTTCGCTCCACTTCGTAGCCGCCCATGGGCTGGTCTCAGTATTGGCACCCCTTCAAGTGATATCCATCGATCTGATCCATTCCATCTAATGCTCTGATCGGGCTGATCTATCCCCCGATGGACGTTAAACCTGCGGCATGCCCTCTGCTAAATAGAGGAAGCTGAGGAAACCCTAAGATATATGTTTATGGCATATAATTCCCCACACTCGATGTGGGATGCCTCAGGATTCCACGCCCTCGAGAAGCCCTATGACAAGGGATAAAAGACAGACACGCAAGTTACTTAGCATCCAGACACGCTACTGATGCCTCGACGTGACTACTCCCCCGACTGCAGGTTGCTGCCCGGACCAGACCCTTTGGAATGTCCTAATAGAAGTAGTGTAATTAACTGGTGTCCATGGAAACATGGCACTGGGAAGAGTTTAAGGAACAACGTATTAAATCTATGAGGGAGACGCAGACTAGGTGACGAGTTCCGTGGAGGAATCCACGGAAGGAAGAACCGACATCGCATCATCCCATTTTGATCAAGGAGTAGACGTCCCTGAATAATGAGTGAATTCCACCCGCCTTTGGAATTAAGGAATGCGGGGCAACAATGCAGCGCGTCCTCCTCCACAGACGGACGGATGTGCGTGCCCCGACGAAAGCGTCGAAAACAGTAGCCATCAACTATTCACCTTGGGCCATCGGTTTGGGCTTAGAGTCCTTAAGGCCTTTGGGCCACCTAGGCCTTCATGTCAATAGGGATTTCCGACCACCATTAAGGATTTCGGGCCAACTCATGGCCTTCGGGCCACATGAAGATTCCCTTGAATGACTCTACCAAAAAAAAAAGAAACCCCAGAAGAGAATTCAGAGCAGGCACACTCACCGGAGCAGAAACAAATGGATTGGGAAAGAATGAGAGGGTATGGCTACGCCATCGGGACCATCATGGGCTTACATGGGATGCTTTTCCATATGGCCATGCAATGGTGGAGAGCTACCACCACGATGCAGATGCTAGGAAGGGGTAGTTCCTTGTAGTTATAGTCTGGTTGAATTCCATAAGACCTTCTAGTCATGTAATGTCTCTTAGGCCTATGGGAAATGTAATCACCTAATCCTACGGGCCTTTCAAGGGTTCCCCCTCATCCCTTGAAAGTGTGGTTTTCAAAAAATCAACAAAAAAAGTGGCCTTTAGGCCATTATGGCAATGGAAGTGTCTGATGTCCTCTATATGATAAAGGTGACATGCTAACATGCTCTTTCATGATAAGGTGGGCATGCCTGCAGGGGCACAATGAGGTCTTATGAATTGCATGATAAGTGTGTACCTGCTTATAATGAAGTAAAATAGTGGAGTCAGAGTATCCACCTTTATGATGGTTTCCTCTATGGAATGAGGGTATCACATTGGGTAATCCATTCCTATCTTGTACAAACTATATAATTTCTATGCCATATTCAGAGGAGAAGAGCTTCACATAGAATGTCTGGTCCCATTATGGTATTGTGGGGTTGGAAGGGGGCATACCTGGGATGATATGAGTACATAAGAATCAATAATTTCCCCGATGTTCATTTCAAAAACTTTTTAAGTGAACAAGTGTGGTATGGACCATCACACTAAATGATGGGAGATTAGGTCCTACCTAAACCATGAGGAACTCTCCTAATTCAAACCCTATAGGAAATATCCCACTAGTAGTATTGTTGATGATGTTGGGGAAAACCAGGAGGCTTATGCCTATATGATGTCACTTTGTGATGATGTCCCTTATACCCACATTGATGGTTTCCTTCTATGTGAATGGTATAAACCATTTTAATTTTGATGTTAGTTTTGAGTGTATTTAGGCAAAGTATCCCCCCCTCCTTATATTTGATATGGGACTCATATAATGGTGGATTTCTATTTATAGATAATGTTCACTAGAGCGAAGACTCATTTCCAGATAGAAATTCCTCCCTCAGATGTCGATATCAATTTTCCCAAAAAAAATATTTATATCTAAACATATCAAAAATGGAAATTATCTACATCAGTACACAAGGCTACAAAATGTGTACTGATTACTGGATCCATTACGGGGCCTAGAATGTAACTTGAATTAAGTAGATCAGAAACCCCAAAAATACCTCATAAGGAAGTGAGACATTCACTAACAATCTCATTTCTAGTAGAAGCTTCAAATATCTTGTCTATAGTAAGTGCAGTGTCTATGAGTGAATTTTTTCTTGCACTATTATTTCATGTTGTATTTCAATGATTGATGACCTCAAGAATATAAAACTCATAGTCCAAGGTCTTGGTAATATTATGCCCTGTAGTGTAACATTTAGAAGGATTCACTCAAGTCACCGCACTTTTAGGTTTCACATTCAAAGACTAACCTACTAAGGTCAAGGATTTATTCTAAAAATATGATGCATTGATGGAATGCACAAAGGGTCAGATCCACAATTCACCTATAGTGTAGTGATTGTAGTTTGGGGAACATTGGAAGTTATTGTGGAATGCAAAAAGGTTATCCCATCATTGAGGTAGTGGTAATACATATTGTTCTACCATATTTAAATGAACTTTTTATTATTGAAGTCGTATTGAAATATTTTTCATTTTTTATGTGATAGTAAGATGTAGGATACCTGACACTTCCTCTATCCTCTGTATATTCTCTTGGGGGTATGGTTGTTGGAGCAGAAATTGGTGACCATGGGGCTAATGAAAAGGGTTCCCCCAGTAAACTGGATTTAATGAGGGTGGTAATTATCATCCAAGGGGCATCACAATCTACACTTCTATAAGATCCATTCTCCCACCAATGACATTGGAACTTTCTAAGGACCATTCCTTAGAGAGGCAAGGGAGAATAAAGCACTCTGAACTATCAAATTCCTCTCCCTCGAATCCTCATGTAATAGTTTTAATTTAATACTTACCTATTCAGACAATTCTCGTAACTCATTTTAGTTTTTTAATAATTAACAGGATCCTGTCAAGACCATCTCAAGGAACACACATCTATTTCAGAGGATAAAGGCGAGTATGATGTTTCCATTATAAAGCCTTCGCTATTAGGCTCAGCCCATCAAAAATTAGATATGGATAAAGTAATGGATCAATTATACCTAGAGCTTACAACAAATATTCTCATGGTCATTCCATTAAACCTAACACAATAATGAAAAATTTAGAGGAAACTGATGTTCATAGCTCTTCTACTTCCAATTTAGATTTAATAGAGTCTCATTTTAGATTAGGTGAGAACTTCTTCAAAAAATTGAAATATAGTTCATTTTACATCATTTTCACTAAAATTTATTTCACTATTATAACCCAAAAATAAGATGATAAAAAATGAAAACATTGAAAACACTGATGGAGTAACCATCTCACTCGGCGTAAAATGGGGTTGTCTCCGCACATGAAAATGTGGGTGGGGAAGAATATGTTTCCCATGATGTATTTGAAAAGTTATTTTTTTAATAATGATCATATCCATTTATTTCATTAAATACATAATAAAATTTATCCATTGATTGAAAAACCATTTACCCTCTTATTGTAGGGACTTAACCTCAGAGCTCGTAAGTTCTAGTCCCTTCTTACTTAGGGATTCCTATGACTGATTCAACTAACACATATGTTGCCTCCACACCCATTTCATCTATGGTCATCATTATAAATCCCCCACTCAGTGTCTTATCCCCATAAAATATTCATTTTCCTATGATGTGATTCAGTGATGGTTTGGAGTCTGCATCACAGTATCAGCTGATATGGTAGCATTTGTGGTGTGAAATTTGGGCATTAATTTGAGGAAACCCTTTCAAAGGGTTGAAGGACCAGATAGGTCATCTATGGTTGATATTCACCACCCTTGGATATGTGGGTTTTGATTATACCACCATTCACACATCGGTGGTAGAGGTGATCTCTATGAGGGAGCAAAATAGGCCTCATCAATTAATTGTAGTAGTGGTAGAGGCTTTGTCCATGGAAAAGAGAAGTTGGTAAGAGACCTTAAATGAAGCATCATAGTGCGTGGTGGGGTGGAGTCTCAGTAAGACATGATCAGTGTTGGGAAGGATAAAATTGTCCATTTTCAGTATAAAATTGGTCATATTCAATATGATATATCTTAGTTTTATGATGAAATGGACATTTCAGATAATAATGTATTGGATCAACAACGGATCCATAACCTTGAGGAGAATGCGAAACATGATTTTGTTTCTAGGGAAGAAGCATTGCAACAGATCATAGAGGTGGAAACTGAATCTGTTGATCAATTATGCCAATCTATTGGCTCCATAGAGCTGAAATATGTAGATCCCAAGGAATCCACTACGAACATTCTAGGAGGGGCTTATAACACATAATTTTATTATTCATGTGATATATTTTGATGTGAGGATATTCCACCTTATTCATGACATTATCAATGAATGAATTCTCTAAAATTTACATATTTTTGTCCAGATTTATTTCATTCATGATTTGAATGAATTTTCATTGACCTTATGTCATATGAATCAAAAAAAATACCCATCCATTTCACAATATAAATTAAATCAAAATTCCTATATTTTAATGATTAAATCATAATATATTCTTCTTCTTGGAATTGATATTGAATTCATAGCAACATGAGATTCCTCATTAATGTTCCTATCCTAGTTTTCCATAGATAACCTAATTTAAAAGGATAATTTGGGTAAAATATTAATTTAATGGGGGGATTTCACTAATGTTTTTCCATGTTAATGGACTTTGTGAGAACAACATATTATTTATAGGGGAATATACCCATCCATATAATATTGGTATCTATTTATTTATATTTCCCTATGTTTTTCCAATGATTCATATAGGGGAAGGATTAGTGAGGATGGACATGGATTTTTCTTAGGATTCCCTCTTATAGGTAATTAGCTTGTAATCTTTTATGCATCTTCCATTTATGAGGGATTAATATGTCATAGGTCACACGATGTGCATATCTAGGGAGCACCGACTCGACTTTTTCTTATAACGCCATCATAGGGTTTTCAACCTAGTGATAATTATGTCTCTTTTTTTTCTTTATGGTCTCGCTCACTATAATATTGTTTCATTTTAGTTTAGGTCCTTCTATCTCAGACCATCTATTGATATAGATTATGGTCTTCTAGCCTAGAACTTCTATTATATGTAATATATCATCTGCAATGTAGCATTCTCTACATAGTTCAATTTCATACATTAAGTACATTTTGCAAGAATTTTAATGTCATTCAGTAAGGTTGTGACATGATATTTGATTTTAATTATTTGAGTCTGGATGTGGTTGATGAGTATATTATGGGGTGATCATATCTGGGATGAACAATAACATCCCAAGGTGTTGAGTTTTTTCATAGTGTTTAAATGGATCACTAGGATTGGAATTACTTTCCAACAAGGATGATATCCCACTAATTGGTGGGTCATAATCTGATTATTCATGGGCCCATATGGCTTACATTTATGGTCAATCAAAGAGGGCATCCACTCTATTCCAAGGGGCATAGTGGATTTATGGGGATAATATTGGTTGAGTGTAAAATGTTAGGGAAGCTGAGCCTAATTAAATATTTGGAATCTGGGTTGTGTAATTTATAAAAAAAAAGTGTCTGAACTGGTGAATATGGAATGGGTTAGACAAACCTACGATAACACAAAACACCTTAAGGTGATATGTTCTTCCATGGTGTTACTGAGGTTCATGAGGATTATATTTCCTTAATTGTATGAGATGATTACTCTAGTTTTTCGGTCTGAATCCCTTATTCATGAGCCTATGGGGTTTACATTCATGGTCATGAAAAGTGGGTCCCAACGTTTTTCCAAGGGCCATAAAATATTTATGAATATGCAAATGTCTATGTAATGAAGTTGAAAATAGAGAGAAAGATATCACATACGTGTTCTAGAACCCTAGGGTTGTTTGGATTTTTAGGTGGGAAGCTCGATTCCTTTTCTAGGAGGTTTATAATCACATATATTGGGCCATCTTAAGGTTTTGAGATTGATTTTATCATTCCTTCATTAAGAAAGGATAAAAATCACGAAGACATAACATAGAGGATGTTGAATCCACTTGAACTGTCTGGTTGTGGGGGTTTTTAATCATGGTCTAAATTACTCAGGTCATGAGTAATGGTATTGTAAAATCATGCTAGGGATGACACAAAATACTCTAAGTTTTTGAGTTCTACCATGGTGAAATCAGGGATCAGAAGGACCACAAATCCCATTTTGAAATTTTTGATGCATTTTTTTGACATTTGGAGGATCATATATAGAAAACATGGGAAGAAATGAATATTAAAGAAGGGTCCCTTGAAGATGAATGCCTTTTTCTCAGGTCCATTAAGTGTTTTATGTTACATGAGGTGCTCAAATCAAGAATATTGATTTATGAAAAAACAAATGAAATACTTAAGAAGGGTTTAAGAACCCTAAGAGTTATGTCACCACCAAGTGAACATGTTAACATGGTCAGGATATGTAGAAAACAATTACTCTAACTTCTTCCTGGTCAAAGGGGTCTAGTGATCATGGATAAGCTTTAACACGGTCGACAAATGGGCCCCCCTGAGAACTATTACTTCTTTATTTACACTCTAACATTTTTCTATACTTAAGAGGTGAAGAGTTTATCGAACGGTGACTTAACTTTTTCTCAGACCTCATTTTGTGGGTTTTTATCTAGACAAGTTTTATGTATATTTTACATGCATTTTAGGTCTTTCATTTTGGACCATGAATGGATAAAGTTTAATTTCATGCATCTTTGACCAATTTTAATGTAGTTTATGGTCATGGTGCACATGGACCTAGTGTAGGGGAAATGTTACACAACAACCTCATTTGCATACCCATGGTCTAAATAACTTCATCATATTTTTTATAATGAGATTAAAATTTCCCAAACCATTGATCAATGTTCTTGGGTAATGAGTAATGATATGGGAAAATCATCTCAGGGATAATCTGAAACACTCTATGGTTCAAAGCTCTACCACGATGATGTCAGGGCTTACAAGGACCCTAAATCTCTTTTACAGTGCAAATTTTAATCTATTTGGTAGGTCAAATCAATTATGAATTAGTAGAATGGTTAAATAGATAAATCTATTTTCTTTTATAAGGGATATGAAAGGTTTTTATCAACCTAATGTGCTTAATATATGAAGTGTGTTTTATGGGATGATGTTCTTAAAACATGATGAAATAACCCCATACTCTAGTTGAACAACATCTTGCTTTATTGGTCCTTTGAAAAGGAATGAATATGGTTGATGGCCTATAAATTTTAACATCTTTTAGTGGGGAAATATTTCTTTTGTAGTTTAATTTCAAAATATAAGTACGTTTTTTAGGAATATTAAATTCATTTGGTAAGGATGTTCTCCATGTAGTTTAACGTCATGCAATTTTAAAATGGTTCCCAATATAACGTGTACCTTAGTCACATCATCTAGTGATGCCTTCTAGGTTCCCTATTCCCACATAATCCATGCATGGTGTGAGAAACAAGGGAATACTAGTTATTTGATTGAGCCTCTTAAGATCGGGTCTCATATAGATCACTACATAGGTCCAACCCATATAGAGTTAGGGGTAATTTTTATCATTTTATATGTTATGAATGTACCCAATATTTATTATCTGAGTGTCACTACATATCCTACGATAGAAGGAATCAATAAGCATGTAATTATATAATTGGAAATCATTCCACATGGGTCTGACCCATATTCATTGGGGTGATTGTTCTCGTTCATCATTACAAATAGACCCAAGATTTATGATCTAGGTATCACTACATATCTCATGATGAAAGGAATCAATACACATGCATTCTTTCATGAAATCATCATATGCAGGTTTTACCCATACATAGGGAGCGGGACTTGTTTATTTCATAACTTGACCCAAAATTAGAGATTTTAGTGTCACTTTGTCTCTTGTGGTAGCAGGAATCAAGCTACACATAGCTCTTTAATGGGAAACTTTATTATGTAGGTCTTACCCATATCCATAAGAGTGAATTATTACGATTTATTATTGTATCTAGATCCAGGATTGAGTAAATGTGTGTCACTATTCTATAAAAATAGGAATCAAGAGGCAAATATGTATTGATTGAGAAACTCTCTACGCATGTTTAACCCTTACCGTGAGGGGGCCATTATTTCAGTTAAATGTTATGGCAAAATCCAGGATTAGAGATCCAGGTGTAACAATATATCTGGTAATTATAATAATCAAGGCATGCATAAGTTCTTGAATATAGGTTTGGTGGAATCCCAACACCATGGATTGTGGTCCCCTCAGGTATGGTCTAGAGTAGTTTCATGTTTTATGTCATACAAGCGACACCAACCATCCATGTTAACATCCTTCAAAAAAACACATGGAGTTTCTTTCAATGTTTTACATCCCAAACTATACTAACCCTATCATGAACTGATATGTCTTGATCATGTGGGGAATCCTTTACCAAAATTTTTAATCCCACATGATCTATTCTTGACGTGAGAAATAAGGAATGGAAAATCGTTCTTTCATCCCACAGAAGAGATTGGAAGAAAGAATGAGGGAATTTTGTATCATGTGGTGGCTGGTAAATTATATAGGATTTAGGAATCCCTACACATCTAATTGGAGTTAGAATCAATCTGACGTAGTTTTGGAAAACCATTCAGTTTAATGTCATGTGACAAGAAGGTCATCAATGTAGTTTAGAATCTGTCCAAATGATTTGAGGAATGAAATTTAATTCCCTGTGGTATGGAAAAGGTGAATGTTTTTGGAAAAAAATAAATATTACATCTGGAACAAATACTATAGATCCAGGCATCACTACATATCTTTTAATTATAGGAATCAATCCACACAATGTTCTTGAATGGGGGCTTCTCTATGTGGAACTGACATGCACATGTGCTTAGGGGAACTTCATTTATATTTCAAACAAATCTATATTGTATATGGAAATTAATTAGTGAGATGATGCATCCCATTTAGTTTAATGCCGTTTGTTGGGGAAATTTTCTATCTAATTTAATGTCATGCAGTAAATTAAAATCCTTTAATTTACCTTAATTTGAATATGATGAATACTTTGTAGTTTATCATAATATGATCAAGAAGTATTCCTTATAGTTGAATGTCATTCATTGAGGAAATATTGTGAAGTTAAATATAATGTGACAAGGATGAATTCCTTTAGTTTATCATCATGTGATCCAGACATCTTCCTTTTAGTTTAACATCTTTTGGTTAGGATGTATCATGCAGTTTAACATCGTGTGACCATGATTATTTTCATATAGTTTAACATCATGTTATTATGAGATATTCCTTGCAGTTTAACACCAAGTGGTCATGATGTCTTTCTTGTAGTTTAACATCATACAGTCAAGATGTGTCATGTAGTATAACATCATGTGAATAGGATAATTTAATTGCAGTTTAATGACATATGGACATTATGTATTGTATCTTTGATGGAAGCTATGAAAAGTATTTCTTCAGAATCCATTAATTGGTGGGGGCATGATGCAATCCCCATTAATTATGGAAAATGGGTAAACTCTATTGAAATAAAAATTCTATATGAAATAAGGTCCATCCCAATTGGGATCTATCTTTGGAGGTTTTTTTGTGGGTATCATTGGGGATCTGAGAACTGAAACCATTTCACCTTAGAGGAATAAACAGTGAAAACCTATTTTATTGAAGGCTCTTGAAATTTATTTCTAATGGATTTTGAGGTTTTTTAGTGTACAAAATCTTTTCTCATTGTGAGATTTCAAATAATCTAACTAGTTTTTTAATTTATCATTTTATGAGAGTTATCCAAAGAAATATATTCGATGTGAAGTTATCTTGACTTATATTGGAAAAAATACCTTAGTTATGTAAACCAATTAATAAGGAGTTTCTTTCTTAGTAGTACGTGTGGTGGTATAGTATCCCGATAAAGCATGGAAGGCATCATCCGACAAGGAATTTTTGTCTTTTTATACCATCTTTTGGATTATATTCTAGATATTCTTATTAGAGGACTCAATCTATCCATTTTTAGATTCATGAAAGTGGGATGAGTGGTTGGACTCAATGTTGTACTCATGGTACAATTTCATTAAATTGATAGAAAAAAAGATGATTCTATTTTCCACATACATTAGTTTAGGGGCTCTAAATATGGTGATTATATTTGGATTAATGAATTTAATGATATTATTTATCCTAAATTCATTGAGGGGTATTTCCTTATCCCATTTGGAAAAGAATTAGGTATCTATAAGGGTGTTCATAAACTTTTTGTATATGGATGGTTGATATGGCCCCACAACATCCATTCCCCGATGTTCCATCCAGAAAGAGGCAATCGAGAACCCACATCGAGGTGGGATCCATTTTTTCAGATGGTTGATTGTGAGCGGTTTATTCCATGAACATTCATTAACATCATGTTACCATTGTATCTCTTAATGGAATCTCCCAATGGTTCCCCCATCTGTAATGGAGTAAAGACCTACTTTCCAAAGGCATATGGTCATATGTGTTTTTAGGCCTAATGGAACATAGGGAATCTCATTGTTCGAGAGGATGGGAGGTCGGGATCATCTCACCCTTGGGGGGGGGGGGATTATTTCCTACTTAGATGATATGTTATATATTTAAGATATGTATATGAATCTCATCCGAAATTATATATAGGATAGATTACCCTAATAAATATTATTGGATAATTCTATTTTTGTGTGTATAAGAAGGGGATCTTATTATTGAATCCATCTATATGTATGTGAGGTTCTCCATCTATTTCCCAATAATGGGAAGTATTTCATGTTCTAAATCCACAAAAACCCACACTTCTGAATTTTCATCCACATTGGTAGGGGGTTAATATTCCGAGGAGGGGATTGATCCATTATGAGGCATCCTACATATCTTATTTATTACATGAATAAAAATAGACATTGTACATTAAACATGTATATATTAACATAATACAAAGAGGACATCTGTGTGGGAACTTTGAACCCTAGTTATTTGAGATTTGGTCTCGAGGATACATCTTACTTATATTAGTTATAGCATAAATAAGAGTTATCATATTTCAAAAATCTCATTCAGTTTAACATCACACAAAGAGTACATGGGTGTTGTCACCTACGCACATTGATATTTGAGCGCAGGTCTTAAGGATACATCATACATATCCTAGTTATAGTAGGACTTATATTTATCATAGTTATATCATTCACATGAAACTATCCCCAAGGTAGATATCCCCATATCGTCTTAAATTCAAAGATTTCCCTAACTCGTGGAGGTTAATCATGACAATTATGTATTCATTCCCACTCTCTAATCCAACATGAGCTATGCTCGGTGAGAGAAAAAATGGATAGAGAGTGGCCAACATCATTGAATTTGGTTGTGGGGATTATGTGTTCGTACAAACATTAGGATTTTTAATATGGAGCTCGGGCCTTAGGGAGTCATCCTATGTATCATGGTTATGGAAGGAATAAAATTCATCATATTTCAGTTGATTTCTCTATCTTATTAATGGATGATGTTGAATGATGAGCCCATGGGAATGATTTGGACTAGATAGATGAAATTCCAGAGACATAGTGGTACCCAACCTAAGGTGGATACAAGTTTGAAATTGGGATTGAGATTTGGTATGGTGTCTTATGTATCCTGTTATGGTGGGACATAGAGTCTTTATTGTTCACTCATGCCCCTGGGAGTATCCTCAAGTTATATTCCTTTATATGTAGGAAAATATTTCACCATCATCTTTTTATATATTTATTTATAGAGAGCCGAAACATAGGGTCAAAATACATATAATCCTGGGGAGGCCTAAAGTAATAAAGCCCAATATGATCCCCTGTAATAAATTTTACCCCCTATGGTTTCAAAATGTGTGTGTCTGAGAAACATATAATACTGGAACTTTGGTATTCTACCACCATGGAAGCAAGAAAATTCACCACCATGTTGCCTTCACACCACATATGGATCACACGACTATAGCTGCTACTTAGGATGTCTCTATATTTCCTAATGATGTAGGCTATCGACCATAGAGTGTATATTTTTACCTTCATTGTATCATGAATGATTAAGGAGTCGGTTCTCACCAGGTTGTGGGTAATATGATTTTTTCTGCATAGACATAGCCATATGTACATAGCCCTGGACTCCGCCTGGATAAAACTCCCCTTCTTGTAAAAGGCGGTAAAAGCAAGGATAACACTCACATGAAGTCTTGAACCACCCATACACCTCTCATGGCACTTTATATACATGATATGTCAAACTTTATCTTGAATACCATGAAAATTGGAATCCAACATACCTAGTGGCCCATTTTCCCAAGATAGATGACTATAATCGTGACACATTCACCAACACAGACCTCAAAGAGGGGGCATCTCACCAATTATTTATTCTTATAACCACATCGATAAGGAGGGATATTTTTTTTGTCATGATGGATATCATAGTATAATTAAACCACATGAATATGGCCTTATTCCTAGCCCAATTCACATGTTAGAGTGTATCTGACTGACATGTATAAGGTAAATTATATGATCCAGTTGACTTTTCCAGAGGAATTTCTATTATCGGGATGGCTTGTTCAATGTTTATCACATGATCATGGTTAACTTGTTTGGTGGACATCACAAGACCGGGCCAGTTGATCCTGGAATCCATCATGTGATCCTGGATGACCTTCTGAGAGGGTGTCACATGATCCAACTGACTAACCCTGGTTTCACCACAAATGTTGGTTGACACACTTAGAGGGTGTTGTCATAATCATTTTGACCTAGTTCGTAGGGTGTCACAGATCCTGGATGACATGTGTAGAGGGCATCATGAATCTTAGATGGAAATACCAGAGGGCATCACGAGATCCATTTGACATGCCCTGGTGTAACTATGAGACTCGACTAACATGAATTGTTTCTACCATATTGGTTAGGATACATGTTCGCAGGGAACTATAGGGCTTGGATGGAGGGATTGGAGGACTTCAAGAGACTAGGGTGGAATACCTGGTGAGATTCATGAGACATACTTTCACATGTTCTGGGGACTTTCCATGACCCAATAGTGTTCCAAAGGAGTGTTTCATTACCTGGGCGATATATCCTATTGTTGTCTCCTGGCCTATATGGTTCTTGTGAAGTGCACAAGGATCAGCGTATATGTTCTCTTCTTATGTCACCCATATTTTAGCCATTTTTATATCCTTTAGATTTTGAATGCCTTATATTTTTTCAATGTTAGATTGTTATAAGTCTCATGTGTTTTAGATGATGTGTGGAATGTTCTTCATGTGTCCTTCCTGAAGTCCATCACATGATATTTTAGTGATCACGTAAATAGCCTATGCATGTTGCATTAATGCCCTAGTTGTTCACTAGTATCTTACCATAAGGAGAACTTTCCAATCATGAGATCATCCACTCTGAGAAATTCTCTTTATTTCTTGGGTGAGGTGGTGGATCTAGATGAAAAAGTCCAACCCATCTAAGGATGTCACAGTGCATTTTTCATGATAGGGTTGGGGATTTATAGGCATTTCCACACCAGTGTTTAACCACTTTCTGTAATGCATGTCATGTGAATCATAGATATAGTTGGTGGGGGGCTTCATCATCAGACATCTTCACAAGTCCCTTCCTTGAATTACCCTAAGGCCATCACTTTTTTCAACAAATAAGATCACATCCCCTCAAGTCATCCTTTACTAGATTATTTCTAATTAATATGGACCATTTTAGTTACATGTTAATGCCAAAAGACATCCATATTGTTATATTTATATGTCTAATGATATTTGCGAGATGAAGGAAACTTTTTTAAAGTCTTTCATGTGATATTTGTTTGAGTTTTCTTGGACGTTCCATGAGATATGGAAAACCTATTAGGGGGATATTTTGAGATTAGGGTGACTTTTCAAGGGGACTTGCAAGATTGTTCTATATACAACCTTAGCACATTACAAGAGTTTTATGATCTTAAGAGGCTCCTTCCTCCTCCCCTTTTTATTTATGAGATTATTTTACAAATGGTGGCCGATCTAATGAGGTTAATTGAGTGTTTTGGAAGATAATTACCCTACCTCTCGGTGATGCGTCATGTTAACAATAAAGGTTATATTGATATGCATGATCATTTCTTGGAAAACTCTTTTATTATACAAGAGGATACAATAGGGGAGTGTGAGGTCACCTATAATAACTGAGGTTCTTAACATGATGAGGATAACATGCAAATGAGATTTCTCAAGATTAGACAGACATGTCACTGGGGTCTTGTGGTATCTTTCAGATCTCCAGGGTGCGTCATGTGATGTTAATGATAGCCAAAGGCTCTTGCCTCCTCTCTCTTTTTTATTTCCATTGTTCTTTTTAAAAAGGCACTGGTCCTCAGGATTTTTTCAGAATTTTGTCAAGTAAAATAAATATTCCCATCTCTGATGCATTTCATGGATATTATGAATTTAATAAGCCTCCACCTTTTGAACATTTTTTTCTATTTTTTTGTGGATTTTTTGAGGGGTTTTCAGGAGTCCTCTGGTTGACAATCTATGTATCCTATGGGTTCTTTCTATCTATCTCTCCATGATCACAAGTTATCTAGGAAACCTTCATGGGAGAAAAATTTCTTCTCAAAAGGGGATCCATAGGATCTATTGTTGGTTATGTGCTACACAATCTCATCCACATAACCCTCCAATGGTCATACAATTGCATGTATCATGGGGGTTCATGTGATCTGTGATATCATGGAAAACTTCCTCTTACCTTTATTTTGTAGGGAAATAATACCCATATTAATTTATTTTTACCTTTATTGATTTTTTTATTCTCATTTGGTGGGAATCAACAATTCCCCCCTAATGAGGGATGTTTGCGGTGAAAAGGGCTCAGTAAAATGGAAAGTGAATGCCTGTCTGAGACATTTGCACAGTCATGAGTCAATGTCTTGTGCAATGCTTGGTTTTCCAGTTTATGTTTAGTATTCTATAGTATTTCCTATATATAGGAGGGGTGGAGAGTGATACATTCATTGGGTTTATATTTCTCCATATATCTCTCAACTTTCTTCCATCGCCTGATCTTTTTACAAGACCATGGAACAAGACCTAATCATGAGACTTGAACATTAGAACTTTTTATGGGAGCTATTCTACATGACCGATATTTCCCAAGAATCTGTTGAATCCAAATATGAACTAAATTTTAAGAGTAGTATGAACTTTGTCTTTAAGGATTCTAGGTCATCTTGAGGGTTCCATGAAATCTGGTGGCTCAATCATATGATCTATTAACTATCATAAAAAAATGCATGAACATGTCATGGTCACATGATCATCAGTATTTGAGGGTTTATGAAATTATGTAATTCCCTGTGGGCTTGTGTGACTAATGAGATCTTTATAAATCAGAAAAACTCATGATCCCTCTAGGTAATTTGTGAATTCTTTTTCTGATTCATGAGATGCATATTATGATTCTAGTTTATCATGTCTTTCGTATGAAAATATTTTATCTTGTTTTTGTGAAATATGACGCTTAATTATATTCATATGGGTTATGGTTCTCATCACACTTACAGAAATTCTTCGAAAAGGGAGGAAAACACAGTGATATCCCGTTACAATGATGTTGTGGAAAGTATCCATGCTTATTTCCACAATGGACTTGGGTCTGTTAAATTGAGCATGATAAATTTAATGGTACATTAACTTGGGGGATATCCCATTCTTTTATTTCCTTCCTCTTTATGGGTTTGGCCTCACCAAAGAAACTATAATTCCTCTACCACAATCATCATGCATTCCACATTCCTGGATTTGGAAAACCAATGAAACCTTATAAGGGAACATTTTTTAGGGAGGCCATTTTGTCAATGAGGGAGAATTTAATGGTGTGAATATAATTATGTATATTCCTATTGAATATTATTACATCAGTCATGAATCTATCAGGGATGTTCAGATGTACCATTTGATCATGCAGAAGTCGGCCTCCACCTAAAATTTTAGGTGGATTCCCAACTAGGACATTCGATCAGGAAGTAGTTGTGGAATGGACTGGGGATTTCCCTTCTTGGTATAATACATTTCTTATGAATTATTCGAGGATATAAAGAAAACTGGAATGAATTAGGCCATTTGGATCTCATAGACATGTTCATATTTCAACAAGGGTATAATTATGGATTTATTCAGTCATTGAATCTTAGACACAAACACCATCCACCTCATGCATTTTGAGGTGGATATCATCTTATGGGATGTGGAGAAGATATGAAGTGAACCAATATTACATGGTTTGTATAATGAATTATTACTTTCATGGTCCACCTGGGATGACATAACGAGGACTCCTCCTCTTACCCGAGAACAGATCAAGATTACCAAAAAGACGCATATAAAGGAGCCAATCCCAAGAGAGGATATCGAATTCAAGTCATGGGAAGGATACCTCATCAAAAAATACTGATCTAAGCTAAAAACTAAGTTTTCAATGGACTATCTATGGAAGGATACACATAGTGGACATGGAACTTATTGGACCATGGTTGAAGAAGGGGAACTCAATGAATGAGGATGGAAATTTATTCCTATTATTGATCTGTCTGTCTAACTAGTCAGCTTCCCCGCCATGTACCTGAGTGGTTACATTCTCCCAAAGAAGGAAAAAAGTGGAGTTAGAGTTTCCAATTTTATGCTAGTGACCTCCATGTTGGTGGGTGTATTGGGTTAACAGTCCCTATGTTGGCCAAACATTATCATCTTATGCACTATTTTTATAAGGGAAAACCACACTTCAGGATTGTAGGACCCTACAATGATTTATGGGGTTATATACGTGCTGATTTAGAAGGTTATGAATATCTGAAAATCTAGGGTATCCCAAATTCTTACTTTATACCATACCTAAAATGTATATGTGGGGTAAGACCAGTTATTCTGGAAGATTGAGATGTTTGAGATTTTGTGAGCTGCTTTGATCATTTATCTTTTAGAACCTATGGGACAATGCCAACATGTAATATAATTATACTAATGAGTCTAATCTTGAGTCATGATCCTAGGTAACATCACTTCATCAGGGTTTTCATTCTACCCTCATTGATGGGGCCTCGTATTTGAATGGTATACACCCTTCTAATACAACTGACAGTTCATGTATGTCCAATCAAGATACCCTTTCTCAATTTAGGTATTATCTATGGAACATTTGACTGTTTATATCTAGTTTTTGATAATGTTCAATAGGGAGGAGACATGGATAGATTATACTATTTCCCCCTTGATGCGTAAATTATATTATCCTAGTGTTATGTTATGTTTTTCATCTTCTCATATCCCAATGGGAAATTACCAAAATTGTTAAGAAATACATCCCTTGTGGCTAAGTGAAATCAAAGTCCTGGAAAGTTGTTGGATTCCAGAGGGTCACCAGCTTTAGAAGCACCCTATAATGAGATAATGAATTTTCCACCATCTTCTTTTCTAATAGATCTGACCACTGATGTGGATATTGAAAATGTAATGTTATAGGGTGATGCTATAGAAGAGTTAAATTTTCCTATAAAATCACAACAGAGGATGTCTTGGAGGAAATTGAAATTCGAGGTTGAGCTTTGGGGTATCATGCATCAATCAGAGAAACCTTTTGAGGGGTTTTATCACGTCACCTCCCCTCAAGGTATTACTTTAAAGACCAACCCGAAGAGGTGAAGGACTTCTTTTGAGACCATAAAATAATACTGGAAAGAGTCAAGGATTGTGTCTTCTATTATCCTTTGGTATAATGAATGGTGGTGTAGGGAACACTAAAGGTGGATGTGAATGAGTTTGGCTTACCCCTAGAGGCAATAGTGAGACTGAGTTCACCATGATGTTTTAAGGTCCATGGATCCATTGTATAATTACTTCCATCATTTGTTTTTATTGATACAGGGGGAGGATGATGAAGACCAGCCAGTCCTACCATCCCCTAAATACTCTCCCCATGGTATATCATTGGGAGAGGAATTCGATAGTTATTAGGGAATGATGATGATATATTCCAAGTTTAATTGTCCCTGATTAGGGTAGTTATTTCCACTCATAGAACAACATATTCTACTTTAGAACCATCAAAAGACCCTTCCCTGTAAGGGAAGAGGAAAAGTTAGTTATCTTTATTGCCAGGGTCATATCCTAAAGAATCCTTTTGTAAGATTACTGTTCCACTATTCTCTATCATTATATTATACTAGAATCACATTCTAATTTTTTTTTAAAATTTTAAGGTACATGTCGAGCTTTCTTGGAAGAGGACATGTCCACTTATGAGGATATTGGTTAGAATTTGGTTCCCTTGGTAGACCCTTTATTAGCATTCCCCTACATTCAAGAAGTGGAGACTACTGAGGTGTTGACTCAATAACGTTTATTTCTAGATACATACATTCAGTTGATAACACCACTTGATCCATCATGGGTTGATGTACTTCTAGAGGATACTGACACATGAAGAAATTCTTTTACCACATTATCCTTAATGGAAGTGAGTTTCAAAAAAGTTGAATAATTCTTCAAGAATAGACACTTTTTTTATTTATATCATATTGAATAATGGTATTTATTCTCCATGTAGTCTTCAAGGATGGTGAATGAATCATGCCTTCAGGAAAAGAACAATAGCTTCCAAGAAGTCGCTCATCAGAGGAAGGTGTTTCCGCCTCACCCAAGGATGGGGTCGGGGTAGTGGATGATGAAAAAAAGGTGGTTGAGAAAGGTATGTTCCTAACATCAGTCATAAATATTTATTACCTAGTCATACCATATTTTCTAATATGTTACTAACAAACCCATGTTTCAATTGTTGCATCATTTTCACCCCATATTTTGGAGGCTTTGTTCCCAACTCCAATGGTGGTTCCTCTGACTGGATCAACCCATGTAGAGGTAGGCTCTCTTCCCTCACCAATAAAGACTATGATCATGAATATTTCTACTGGATACTTGGTCCATAATTATGTTACTATTATTAGGATAAACATAGATCAAGGCCCCTGGTCTACATCACTTTATCAGTTGATGTGGTGAAACCTATGGAGGGAGTTCTGGTAGATGGTACCAAAATCCATGTTGATGATCTAAAGGACTGATTGGGTCATCTTAGATTTATGTTTACCACATTTAGTTTTAATATTTTTTATTATTATACCCTTGATTCCTGGGTGAAGGTGTTCATATCATTAAGGGATACTAAGAGGGCCCTCAAATTGAGGTTGTTATCTCTTGAGGCCTCCACTTCAGTGAAGAAGAACTAGTACAAATTTTTTAATGAATCCTCCCATTGTGTGGTAGATTAATATGCTCACTATGATGTGGTCAATTCTAGAAAGGTTGAATCTGACAATATTTATTCTGAAATCAACCTTCTTTACTCTAAAATAAATAGTATTCTAGAATATCCATCCCAATTTCAACATGCACTTCATATCTTGGAGAATACCATACTAGAGAAGAAATGTACTCTTGATATAGTAGAGGAAGATAGGATTGATGTATTTTCTAGGGAGGACGATTTACAGGTGGGTATGGAGGAAGAAAAAGAATTTGGTGATCAACTATTCCAATCTATGATCTCCATGAAGTAGGGATTTGTAGAACTCAAGGAGTAATCCAAGAATATTCTATGATGGAATCTTAATTTTAAAATCATTCTTGGTCGTGTATGTTTGTAGTAAAGACTCTGATATTTGGATATTCTTCCTCGATTCCAGATATCAATGAATAGATCTACTAAACTTTACATATTGTTGTATAATTTTATTTCATTCATGATGCGAATGAAATTTTAGTACATTGGTATTATATGAAAAAACAATGATGCCCACACCTTTGGTAATTAAACATGAATTCCTGGAGTTGAATACTGAAATTATAATAGAATCTTCTTGAGAAATTATCATGAATTCTCACCAACATTAGATTATTCATTGATATGTCTATTCCAGCTATCTTGAGATTACATGTTTTCAAAAATAATAAATAGGTAGAATATACATATTGGAAGGAGGTTTTTCTTTCCATTTCCAATGTTGATAGGCTTGGAGAGCATAGCAAGTTCTTTTCTAAGGCCATATGTTTGGCCTTACATGGGTTACATTCTTTCATTTTAGATATCTACTGTGTTGTAGTTTAGGTTCATCAATATTGGACCTTCTTTTTTTGTAGTTTATGGTCTTTAATATCAATCCTTATGTCACATTAGTTTAAGGTATTTTAGCTCTGAACATCTATCACATTAGTTTAAGTGTTTTAGCTCGACCATTCTGTCTTTTTAGTTTGTGGTCTTTTAGCTCAATCCTTGAATTACATTAGTTTAGGGTCTTTTAGTTCAGACCATCTATCAATTTAGTTTATGATCTTTTAGCTCGAACCTTCTATTTCGTTAGTTTAGGTACTTTTACATCATAAAATATATCTATTTAGTTTAGATTGTTTTAACTCTAACTTTATATCACATTATTTTAGGGTCTTCAAGATCTGACCTACTTTTAATTTTCTTTTGGTTCTTTAAGCTTAGAACGTATTTCACTTTGTTTTAGGGTCTTTTACCTCAAACCTTATATCATTTTATTTTAGTGTATTTTAGATCAGAACATTTATTTATTTAGTTTTGGTTCATTAAGATCAGACCTTCTATCAATTTAGTTCAGGGTCTTTTAGATCAGACCTTATTAAACATTAGTTTAGGCTCATTTAGCTCAGACCTTCAATCACATTAGTTTAGGGTCTTTCATCTTGGACCTGATCAATTATCATTAAATATGGTGCAGAAATTCTAGGAAAGGCCAAAGCACACTAAATTGATGATTTTTTCAGTGGTATTTCTAGGGAACACAAGGACCATAAATCCCTTTTGGTATAGTGACAAATTTGGTTGATGACCATGGGCGCATAAGTTAGAGCCATATGCATACATTTATAGTCAAGAAAAGGGTCTTTAAAGCTGAGTATCTTTTCTATGGTCCATGGAAGATTTATTGGGGTAATATCAGTAGAGGTAGAGATACTATGGATGTTATGTGCACCTAGAAAATTAGAGTATTAACAAAATAATTCATAACACAAATGTTTGATTCAGTAATTTTGATACTGGATAGATATGTAGGGGTGAACCATAACACCATAAGGTTCCATGTTCATCCACAGTGTTTCTTGGGCTCAAAATTATTAAATATCCTTTCTTGAAAAGAGTATAGGTCTTTAGTTGGAAATTCAAGGCCATTATGTTTTAGTAGCGTGGCAAAGAAAACGATGATATACACTCCTCTCTGATGGCCATAAATGATTTTTGAGGACTCAGATGTCCAGATGATGATGTTTAGTATGGGAGGAAAGTGATCCATGAAGGATCTAGAACCAACGGGAAATTTGGTTCTTATATTGTGAAGATCGAGCCCTACACCCTATGGTTTTTAATCATGAGGTTTTGACCACTAACGGTTTGGGAATAGAGTCCCACATTCATACTTTGAAAATGGTATAATACATGTTAACATGAAATAAATGATGATATGGAAAAATCATACTGGGAATGTCCCAAAACACACATAGGTGTTGGGTTCTTCTGTAGTGATGTCAGGGCTCATAGGGACCGCAAAGCCCTTTTTCATTGTGACACATTTGGTTGAAAAACATAGGCACATATGTAGGATCCATATGAATAAATTCATAGTAAATAAAAGGATCTCATGAAGATGGTAATCCACTCCTGAGGCCATGGAAGGTTGTAGGGATCTAAGGGACTCAAATCATGAAGTATGATTATTGGAAAGTGTAATATCTAAGAAGCGTTCGAGCACCATAAATTTCATGTCACTGCCTAGAGAACATATTCTCCATGAAAGGAGATGTGAAATAACATTACTTTAATCTTTTCTTTAACTAGGGCATCCAGTGATAATATACGGGATTTTAATAGGGATACAAAGTTGACCCTATGATATTTTTTCCTTATTCAATGGCACCATAATTTTTTCCAAAACTCTGGAGATGAAGAATTTAAAAAGAAAAGAATTTACTTTTACTTAGAATTCCCTTTGATGGGTTTCAAACTAAAATTTTTGGGGTCTCTTTCTTTAGAAGTTCAAGGTATTGATATTGGGAACATTATAGACTAGATTTTAAGATTGTACAACTTTTACCAAAGTGTAACTAGTATAATGTTATGAAACTCATAGAACTAGTATTGTGGATGATACGCAAGATCCCAATTAGGATACCTAGGGTAAAGAGTAACCCAAAATCCTTTTGAATGTCAGAGGGAAATATTTCAAACAGTGGATTGAGGTACTCAAGTTATGAGTAATTATATGATACAATCATACCAGTAGTAGTTCAGATAACATTGATTTGTTGAGTTCTACCACTATGATGGTGGGGATCATAAGGATCAGAAATCCCTTTTTTCAGAGTGACATATTTGGTTGATGACCATATATGCATATGTATAATCCATATTCATAAATGCATAGTTAAAAAAGGGTCCCATGAAGCCATGTATCATTTCTATGGGTCGTGGAAGGTTGTGGGGATCCGAGATAATGAAGAAATGAAGTGTTTCTTACGGATTGAGGTTCCTTAAAAGAAGATGGAAGCATCCCATACTCTGGATGACCAGGAAATGGCACGTGTGGTCCTTTGATAGGGGATGAAAAGTGGGATAAATCCTATATATTTTATTTTCATTGAGTGGGGACATTTTATGTTTAGTTTACCATCATTTGGTAGGGGAATTTTCCATGTATTTTATCGTCATTTGGTAAGGATGAATTTGTTTTTTAGTTTTAATATCATGTGACCATGTTGTTTTCATTGTAGTTTAAAATCATGTATTAAGGAAATGGGAATTGACATGAAAAATTTGTGCATAACATATTGCATACAAAAGAAAACCGCATATAGATTTGGATTGTGTGTTGGAAAATGAGCTTGTATGACTGAATCCCCATGCAGTTGGGGTGATTTTTATTAGTGGTTGTAGCTGGGAAAAGGATTAGAGATCTAGGAATCACTACGTATCCTATGATGATAGGAATCAATCCACGTGTAGATATTGAATGAGAAACTCCCTATGTTTTCTAACTAGTACATATAGGTGGAAATTATTTCTATTGGTTTTTGTAACTTGGCCTATGATTGTAGATTCGGCGTCACTATGTATCCTATAGTAATTGGAATCACACCATGCATTGTTTTTTAGGTACCATGAAATTTAACGTCAAGTGACAAGGATGAAGGATTCCTGACATAATAATAGAAAAATATGGCTAGACACAAGGATGGAAATCTTGGTGGAACTATGGATCCTATGGTAGTAGGAATCAAGAAATATGTATTTCATGAGGAATTAATTTCCTACGGATGTCTGGATTATACAGAGGGAGAGGGGACTTTTTTAATTGTTGTTAATGGACCCAAGATTGAAGATATATTCATATTTATATATCTTATGATTTTAGGAATCAAGTGACGTGTAGATATTGAATGGAGGTGTGGTAGGATACCAACAACAATAATGATGGTCCTCTCATGTGAGGTCCATTGGGAAGATATAGTTTTATATCGTGCAATGGACATCACCCATGCAGTTTAATGTCATGCGGTGAGGACACATGTTATTCCTTTTATGGTCTTTCAATCTGGACTATGATGAGCCTTTCAGGAGTTTCTATTCATATTTTTTACAAGGAATCCCTTAATAATGTTCCTAAGCTCAGGTGAGCTATGTTTATACTGAGAAACAAGGAATGGAAAGTGTTCCTCTCACCAAGAAGATGAACTTAAGGGAATAATAGAGGTATTTCGCATCATGTGGTCACTAGAAAAAGATATGGGATCAAGGTGTCCCTAAAAATACCATTTAAAATGAAAATCAAGCTGTGTGTAGTTCCTGCAAACTTATAAAGTTAAATGGAATGTGGAAAGGACATGTATTAACCATATTGAGAGAAAATGAAAGTTATGGTTGGGACCAAGACTACAAGTTCAAGCATTACTATGTATCTTGTAATGAATGGAATCACTCCACACATAGTTCTTAGATGAATGTATTCTCTATTTGGAGTTATCTCTTACATGGAAAGGAAGGCATCCCTTCCTTCCTTCAATCGGATCTAACTCGTATGCGGTGAGACATTGGTGAGATATTTCATTCCATACAGTTTAACATCGTGCGGTGAGGAATATATCCATGCAATTTAACATCATGTGGTAAGGACGTACATGTGTAGTTTAAAATCATAAAACCCATATGACTTCGTATAGTTTAACATTATGCGACCATTATGAACTTAAGAAGTTTACCGTAATGCAATCTGGATGACCTCATACAGTTTAACATCATGTGTTCAGGAAGCGAGACACCATGAAGTTTAAAGTATATCCATTAGGACATGAGGTGATGCGCAGTTTATCAACATTTTTTTGGGATGAGAGTGGACTAATGGAAACTATTCAATGTATTTCATAAGAAATATCGCATTGATGGGAGTAACATGCTCCTCTTCCATGGTGTCTAATGAGTAAGCTCGGTTGTGATTGATGCTACGTACGATGTAAGGACCTACCCATTTGTTTTCCAGAATTAGAGGATTCTTCACTGGTATCATTGGGGTTCTGAGAGCCAATAGTAGTTCTCCTTTGAGGAATAGATAGACATGAACCTTATTATTAAAGGCTCATGCGATCTAATTCTGATGGACCTCCAGGTTGTGTAGTGTGTCAAACCGTTTCTCATCAAGCCTCTCAAATTCATCCAGCTACTTTTTTAACTCCTCATCATTTGAGAGAAAACCTCCAATGGCTATTCGGAGTGAAGGCAACTGGAATTATTTGGGTAACACTACCTCTATCATGTATAATATTGACTACAATGTATCTTATGTATAAGTATGTATGGTGGCACAGTAGGCCCATAAATCATGGAGGATCTTTTCTTGCCAAGACTTCTTATCCTTGTTCACAATCTTCTAGAGTATATTTGAAAGAGTTTTATTGAAGGCCTCTATCTTTATTTTTTCCACTACATGAAAGCGAGATGAGTGTTTGGATTCAATATTGTACTTGTGGTACAGTTTTTTCAACCCCATCGAACATAATTTGCTGTCATTTTTCGTCAATATTGTGAGAGGGACTCTTCCTATTGCAATTGGTTTGGCATTACTTCTATGCCTAACCGTGGGAAGTTTATTTGCGACTGTTATAAAATCCTGTTACAAAAACTCGTCGACATTTTTTAGTATTTGCGATAAGTGGTCAATTCTGTCGCAAATAGTATGTCGGTAGGTTGGTAATTGCGACGGTACCCATCACAAATAATCTAACCTATATATACCCCTATCAGTTTTTCTTCTTATTTCACCCCATTCTCCACACCCCTCTCCATCTCTATTTACATTTTTTTCTCTCAAATTTTTTCAAAATTTAATGTTTTAAATCAGAATATCATTCATGGCTTAGATCCTTAGAATGGTTCAGTTTTGACGTATTTATTTGTTTCTTTTATTTTATCGTTATTTTATTTTATTTTATTATAGTTATAATTATTGTTAATTTGCAACATTTAAATTAAATTGGAATTATATCATTTTATTTTATATTATTATTTTTACAACTATTTACATGTGATTGGTATTAATTGTTATGAATTAATAGTTATATTAATTATTATTAATTAGTAGTCATTAGTGATAAACAGTGATAAATAGTCATAATTAGTAATAATAAGTTATAAATATTAATAGATAATAATAACTATTAATAATTAGTAATAATTAGTGATAATTAGTCATAATTACCATTCCATTCCATTCTATTATTTTTTGAATTTTGTCAAAGAGGTGAGGACCACAGCATCCGCACGAAGTGGGAAAAGAAAAAAAGGGGAAGAATCAGACAATATAAAAGGAAAAGAAAAGGAAAAAAACGAAAGCAGAGGCTACGGGGGCCTGAAGTAATGGAGGCCGAGAGAATCCCCTCTGATGATGTTAATCCCTGTTGCTTTCAGACTGAGGGAGTTATGAAAGAAAATGTCCTCCAGGCCTGGTGAGACTATAGAATCTAGGTAGTCCGCAGCTTTATTGCCCTCCCGCCAGGTATGAGAAACTCTAGTTATAGTACCCAAGATACCCCGGCACCTCCGGGTAATGTACTCGATAGACCAAGGAACGCTCCCGATTCCCTGAATGGAATTTGAGAGTATCAGGGAATCCATTTACACTTCCGTTAGAACCACTCCCCTTTTGATGCATTCCTGGAGGCCAACCATCATACTCTTCGCCTCTGCAAGTAGCGGAGTGCCCGAGCCCAACCGAATGGAGAAAGCAAACAAGACTGAACCTTTATGATCACGAACAAGTCCCCCTCCTCTGATGTCACCCGCATGACAGGAGCCATCAGTGTTAAGTTTGAAGCCGTGATTCGGGGGAAGCCAACGGACCCAGTGACCAGTACTCGGAGCAGAGGCCGGAGGAGGATGATGACTCGAGGGAAGAAGGCGCTGCAGCGTGGGTGCCTCCCGCCAGGAACTGAGCACAACAACCATGTCCAGAAGCAGGTTCCTGATTCGGGAGATGATGGAGCGAGATGAGGAGGATACCCCTTCATGCAGAAACGTGTTACGAGCATGCCACAAACACCAACAACCAGCGTTAAACACCAGAGTACGTGCTCTTTTCTCCGGGCCCGCATCACCCGAACCATGAAACCAGCGATTAAGGAAGGGTTGGTCTGCCATGGCTAGAATATCATAACCCGTGAAAGCACCAAAGAAGGACCAAACCTCACGCGCCCAGTCGCTATAAAAAAACAAGTGCTCTGAGGTCTCCTCCTTATGCCGCTTACAACAAACACACTTGGAAGCCATACTCACCCCGCATCTTCTGATATTCTCGTTTGTAGGAAGTCCTCTGTGTCGGATTCTCCAAGAAAGGAAATTAAATTTTGTGGGAATGGCGCTATCCCATAGTGTGACAGACCCGGGGACCTCCGCTGTCTGCATGGCAGAAACCCGACGATAATCTCTGGAGGTGAAGTTACCAGACGGTGAAGGGGTGAACACACATCGATCTGGGGCCGAGGACAGGGCAATGAGGTTAAACATCTCCTCCTGGTTCTTGTTAAGGACAGAACCGATGAAAGAAGGGAAGTTTCTGGCCTCCTGGAAGGAAATATTGGTAACAGGGCATCCCGGAAAACCAAGGGGCGTCCCACACCAGTTGTCATGCCAAAAGGATATGTCACCAGTACCGATGATCCAGCGGGAATGAGGTCTGAGAACGTTAACCAGGGGATGAAGTACACGCCATAGAGGGGATGCCTGCACAGCTCCACCCTCCCCATTACTGAGATAGCATTCTTGCATGTTCGAGCCCCATAACGTGCGTTTTTCCAGGACTTCCCATGCCAATTTAGCTTGCATGCAAGAGAGGGCATCCCCGACATTACGGATGCTGATGCCACCCTCCTTGACCGGCCGCGCCATGCTCCCCCAAGAAACCCAGTGACGTCGCCCCTCATTCTTAGGATCCCAAATGAAACCGGCAAAGATCCTATCCATGGAACGAATAACACCCTTGGGAACCTTAATGGCGGAAAGGGCATGAATCGGGGTGGCTGTGAGGACACTGTTAACCAGGGCTATTCTACCGCTGAAGGACAGTAGACGGTTCTTCCAGTTAAGAACTTTCTCCGTGATTTTGCAGACGATGGAATCAAAGTCCCGAATACGCAGTTGCTTAGACGAGATTGGGGCTCCCAGATAAAGCAAGGGAAGGTTGCCTTTCTGCATGCCCAGGATGCTCCCCACCTTGCTGATACGCCTTTCGGGACATGTATGAGAGATATAGAAGTGACTCTTACTTCTGTTAATGATCTGTCCGCTCATACGACAATACTCCTCTAATGCTCTGTTAAGGCCTCACACTGACCTATTGGCTGCGTTGATGAAGAAGATGGAGTCGTCCGCAAACATGAGATGGGACACTGGAGGGAAGCGCATCCTTCTTCTAAAGGGCATGATCGTATTCCTTTCAAGGTTCCTATGCATGATGCGGCTGAGGATGTCCTGGGTGATGATGAATAGGCTTGGCGAGATGGGATCACCTTGGTGAAGCCCACGGACCGTCTTGAAGAAACCGAACTTTTTCCCCATGAAGGAAATCGACATCCATGCTGAACTACAGCACCGAAAGATTAAATCAATATTCCAGTGCGAGAGACCCATACCTTTTAGAACTTTGATCATGAAACTCCACTCCACCCGGTCGTAGGCCTTGCTCATATCCACCTTCACCGCCATATTGGAACCACGTGCTTTGACGTTGAGATCCCTGATCACTTCCTGTGCCAAGCCGATCGCCCCCTGGATGGATCGTCCTTTGATGAAGCCATGTTGTTCCATGGCAATGCACTTGGGAAGGAAGATGGACAGCCGATTATTGATAATACCTGCAAGAATCTTGTACGACACATTGCACATGCTGATCGGGCGATACTGCTCCAAGGAGGAGGGAGACTTGGATTTCGGGATGAGGACCACTGTAGTAGCACATGCCACTCTAGGAAGAGGACTGCCCCTGAAGAAATCTTGAATGGCACCAATAACGTCTTCTTTCACAATGTCCCACGCTGCTCTGTAGAAAGCTCCCGGGAAACCATCGGGACCAGCCGCACTATCTGGGTTCAGGGCCATCATGGCATCGCGAATTTCCCCCTCTTGGGGAATAGCCCTCAGAGACTCATTGTCACCTGCCGAGAAAGAAGGGTGTATGTAGTCGAGGAGGCCCAAGTCTCCCCCTGTACACCTGCTTGGCCCGGTATTACCAGTACCGGCCAACATGCTATGAAAGTGGGAATATGACAGAGCCCCAACTGTTTCCCTGTCATCAGAGAAAGATCCATTTCCCAGCTCAATGTTCGGCTTAACCCTCCTTGTCCTTTCCTTAATACAAGCGTGGAAAAAAGCAGTGTTCCTATCCCCCTCTTTGAGCCACTGAATCCGGGCCTCCTCCCTGGCCTCACGTTCTTGTCTTAAAAGCAGATCCGCAAAAAGCTCCTTCTTGCTGGCAAGCTCCTCAAAAGCATGGTCATTCCATTCCTCCTCAAGGCATCTTTCCAGACGATCCACCTCATTCATGGCCTCTTCAAGGGTACTGTCAGACACAATAGAATCCCGAGACCAGGATTGAAGACTATGTTTGAGACGTCTCAGTTTGTTATGAAGCGCGAACCATGTGTGACCCTGGACCGGGAGTGCCCAAGAAGCTCGAACCAAATCATTGAAGCTTTCGTTATTGGTCCAGTGCTGAAAGAACCTGAAGCTGTTACGGAGGTCCTGATCAGACGATAACGAAATGAGGAGCGGAGAGTGATCCGACAGTCCACGCGTCAAGTGAGTAACCCGGGTGTTCGCAAACGCTGAGATAGCAGACAGGTTGGCTAGGCAGCGGTCCAGGCGACTCCATGATCTCCGGGGACCCCGCTGGTTGTTGCACCACGTGAAGCGATCGCCTGAGAAGCCCAGGTCCATGAGCCCCTTGCTCGCCGTGAAATGGGAGAAAGCGAGGCCTGCCTTTCTATTAAAAGGGCCTCTGCCCCGACGTTCCTCGGGGTCCATGACTACGTTGAAATCCCCCCCCCACGAACCAAGGGAGGGTACCAGGATCAAAGGAGTTAAGATCACTCCACAGAACCTCCCTAAGCTGGGGTTCACAGCTTCCGTATATGAAGGACACAAAGAAAGAGTGGGGTTCGATGGTAACCTTCACCGTGATACACTGATCCCCAACCTGGGAGAGTGAAACCGAAGCGCCGCGCCGCCAGAGAATCCAAATGTGTTTATTGAGCGGTTCACCATGCATGTACCCATGCATTTTAAGTTTCCTGGAAAACTCCGGTAGTTTATTCGGATGTTGCTTGTGCTCAAGGATGGCCGCCACAGAAACCTTGTGTTTGACACACTCAGAGGACAGGAAGTCTTGTTTAACTCGGGCACCCATACCACGGGCATTCCAGATGAGAAGACGCGTCATTGAAAACTTATGGCTCTGGGATTGGCCCCAGATTGCATGGCCTGTAGAAAATGGGAAGAAGGGTCGCCTGTGAGTTTCCTGAGTTGGGACCGAGTGCGAACTCCGGAGCCTGAAGAAGGAGGAGGGAGGAGAGGGGGAACACTAGACTGGCTCGGGGCTCCTGAAGCACCGACTTTGCCTGAACCGGAGGAACCCCGCACCTGGTCTTCCAGCACCCCCATGAGGACAGCTTTTGCAGGAATCGGAGGGGATCTAGGGGAGGAGGGAAGCTCGACGATGCTGAAACCCACGGGAACCACCGCACGAGAGCATTCTGCCTTCCAAGATCCACGCGACCCCCGCGCCGACGAAGGCTAGGGAGGTAAACCCAAGGGGAGCTCTATCGAAGAAGGGAGGCTGCTACCAAGGAGACTGGGGACGCCCCGCGGGACGAACGAATAATTAGTAATAATTATGATTAGTTAGTAAATGTTTTAGTAATAAATAGTAATAATTAATAGTAAATAGTAATAATCAGTAATAATTAGTAATAAATAATAATAATTAATAATTATTCGGATTGAATAGGATTAATTTTTAGTATTTATGATTAATTAGAAATAGTTAGTAATAATTAGTAATAGTTATGATTAATTATGACTAATTAGGATTATTTAGAAATAATTAGTAAAAATTAGTAAAAATAGTAATTAAGTGTAATAAATAGTAAAAATTAATAGTAATTAGGATTAATTAGTAATAATTATGATTAATTAGTGATAATTAGTAATAATTAGTAATAATTTAAAATAAATAGTAATAAATAGTTACAAATATAATATATAGAAATAATTAGTAATAATTAGTAATAATTAAAATTAAATACTAATAAATAGTTGTAATTATAAAATGCATAAAAATGCCTACAACCATCATGAAAATGTGAATTCTTTCTACATTTTGAATTAATTTTATCATCATTTTATCTTATATTTGTAAGTTAATTTATTTAACATCTTTATCTAATACAATTTTTTTTCACAGATCTTTTAGGAAGTCATGTTTTCTTTTCAACTATCTGCAACACGACACAAAATATATAAAGTGATTATTTCTACCAATGTAACCTCATTTTCCATATTCATCGTCTTCCATTGTCGATCATCCATCATTGCATATTGATTTGATGTTGTTAACCAAAAAAACTTTTTTTAAGGACATGATAGTAAACGAAGCTCATGTGCCCATTGTAATTAATTCTCATGATATTATTGGCACATGAGCTTTTTCTCCTCCTTTGACATTCAAAACGGGAAAAAATCGGCTAATAAAATTGAGTTAATATGTTGTGTTAGTAGTTCGACATAGAATTAAAAGGGAAACGGGGTAACTATAAAAGATAGGATTGTTTTGAGACTTTGGGATGTGTACAAATCAACAACACATTAATCTGACACGCGTTGTGATCGGTATATATGGGGGCAGACAGAATTGTATGTGTTGATGACCACATCAATAGTACGGGGAGGAGAAGATGTGTCATTTACTGGAGCAGTAACACCCACAGATGAGAAATTACATGCGATGTCTAACTCATGGTTTAGTGAGTTTTTATATTTTTGAAAATATTGAGTTTCTTTTTATTTTCTTATTAATTTAATTATTTAATTATTTAATTATTTAATTTATTTATTTTTTTATTAAAATTATTTATTATTATTATTATTTTATATATTTTAATATTTAGATTTTTTAATTTTATTTAATTTTATTATTATTATTATTATTCAATTTTATTAATATTAATAATAATATTATTAATATTATTAATATTATTTATCAATATTATTATTATTACTATATTAATATTATTATTTTATTATTATTATTATATAAATATTATTTTTTAAATTTTTTTATATAATGTTATTTTTCGACGGGTATATATACACTTCGCAAATAGTATTTATATATAATATTTTTCAATTTTTTTTAATATTATTTGTTTTTATTTTTTTTCTAATGGTTATATCTTTCCATCGCAAATACTTTTTGTGATGGACCCATCAGAAATATCCATTTTTCCATATTGTATTACCCCAAATCATTCATTCCTTATGGAAAATGGCCAGAAATATATAGCTAGATACAACAATTCCTAGGGCTGATGGATGGAGTTGGCATGTATTTTTCATGCCTGACAATTCACGGTGAATTCCACAGAGTCTTGTATCATGGTTTTCCAGTAATATCACAAGCTACAGATTTCGTGGGAGAGCCAAGTCCAATATTGATGGGCGCCATAAAAGCATGAATGGGACTCCATCCATGATAGAAATAATCCCTCCATCTATGCATCTGAGTATGATTCCATCAATACCATGCTTTTAAAAGGATTTCTACTAGTTTTCACAACTTTGTAGGGAAATATTTGCGGCATGACACTGAATTTATTCCTTTCCATCTCGGTTTGTCAAGAGAGTCCCTTTTTGGAGACAAACAATTATGGGCTTCATCCGTCTAGGGGTGGTTACCTGTCAATCCCACTCTGGGGTGGTGTTGAACGAATTGATTACTTCTATATCACCTATGAAAATCAATGAGACTATCCTTCAATGTGTGATACTGAATATTTATTTCCCCTAAACAGGGTCTTCCAAGTCTGTGGATGCATTTTCAAATGTGTCAATGTGATCCTTCTATGATCTCAGAACATGATGCAATGTGGGCTCCAATGGGAACAGTTCCATCATTCCCCTAAAGTAGCCAGTGAGAGTGTCCAGTTCTTCCTTTTTGATTTAATATTCATCATTGATCATCTTTATCACTAAATAAGAATCCCATTTAACATTTAGGTATATTATTTTTGGTTATAGGAAATGTTTCACCCCAGCTATGAGTGATTGGTATTCTTCCTGATTTTTTGACTAGCCTACTAATAATGAGAAAGAGTAGGGAAAAACTGTTACACAATCAGATTTTATGAAATATGTTTTTATAATTAATTTAAAAATTTGATATTTTCAATTTCATGAAACACCAAAAATAGGTTTTTATATTAAATCACTAATTTAAAAATTCTTTTCACATGGCACTAACTTGGTGCGCATTACACACAAGCACTGACTTGGTGTACGTAATATTTAACACTAACTTGGTGAACATTACGTGCTACACTAAGTTTCAATGACACATCACTTTATCATTATAATTATTTAAATGAGTTAATTATAACGTATCCATTATAATTAGTAATATAAATACTAATAACTATATGTGAAATATATTTTATAATGTATTTACTGGTAACAATACATATAATTGGTTTTTCTAAAGTCCTTATATGTTTTAAAATAGTAAATTTATCAAATAAACATCCTTTTATGTCCTTCTAGTAAAATTAAAAAAACAAATTTTATGCACATTTATAAATTTAATTTGATAAAATAAACTTATCTTTTGAATTTATAATGTCAAAATTAGATTATAGAATTATTTTTTGGATTTTTTTACAGAAAAATCATTTTAAATAAATAGTGAAAAATACTTGATTTTAATTCGAACCTCATTTCCACCTAAATTATATATAACTTTATATTAGATTTTAATTTGGTTTAAAATTTTATTTAGATAATAAATTTATCAATTAATCTAATTTAGGTCATTGGAATAAATTTTACTTTGAAATTGGGTATAAAAACCGAGCAATCTTTTGGACGTTTTTACATTAAAACCTCGTAGTGTCGTTCGGTTAATAAGATTAAGTTTAAATTAATTTTTCCATTTATAAGATTAGAATTTAGAAAAATGGTTTAAATAATTTATATTAAAATAATTAATAATCTCGATTAATTTCAAATTATTTTTTTACCAAAAATATTATTGAATGAGATTAAATTTAATTATAATGGTTAAGATAAAAATCGTGTTAATAACGTACTAGAATTTAAATTTAAGACACAAAACGACTTATAAACTTGTAAAACTCCCATTTAATGGCCAATATGAATCTTGTAACCTTGAATTTTTTATTTCTTTGATTGTTTTAGGAAAAAACGTGGGAACATCTAACTTGTTTTCCAAAATGCCAACTATGTCTTTTCCCTTACCTATAAAAGGCCACCACTTCTCCCTCTTCTTTACACCTCTCAAAACAATTAGGTTCTTCAAATATCTACCTAATAAAATCCAAACATACCACTCCTCCTAATTTAATCTACCCTTTTAGTATAAATAAACTAATGGAACCCTTTTGTCATAAACCGAAAAGAGTTACCTGATTAATAGGTTACACCTTCTCTCATGCTCCATTCTTTTATTTCATTTCTCCACCCCCTCCACTATATTTATTCCATTATATTATAGAAAAACAATTATATTCAGTATAATATTATGTTTTTATGCTAAGGGTTCCGTCTACACTTACACACACATCAATCTTATGGGTAATGAACATACTATTTTTGTGTCTGGTGAACTACCGCCTAACTAAGCGGTGATTGTTCATTTCTCCTTTACCACCTCTCATGGTAAAAATTATGACGTATAATCTATTTATATACGTCATATATTATATTTATTTTGTATTTAATCTTATGTATTACTTTTAAAACACATACCATTATTACTTTCCATTTTTTTTAAATATGACACTTTTGTTTGGGGAACTGCGGACTATCGCCCCCTAAAAAGAATATGATTCGTTCACACACTACATGGAATTTATTGAGTATGGGTTTAGTGAATTTATAAGATAAATATGATATAATAATTCTTCTTGAATAATGATATATATTCATATATAGATACTTATATGTCATTTTCTTTCTTTTAATTCAATACTATAATAAAAATAGAAACAATGATCATGTGTACGTACGACTTACCATCTCCATGAACATTATATTCCATTTCATAATTATATATTCTATAGTTTCCTTTAACAAAAATATACTATATATAAATGATATTTATATCATTTTTTACATTCTTAAAATAATGATATAAATATAAGTACCAAATATATAACAAATTAAGATACATGGGAAGAACAAAATGAATATTACTCGAAATGAAACCTTAACATAAGATTGTTAACAAGTGGGTAATATAAGGTATTAATAAAAATATATTATGAAATTGATATAAGATAATTATTCTATATAATATTTATAATAAACTACATTTAATATATAGGAATCTTGTACGAGTACGAAGACAGTCAATACACAATGTAAATGGATTTCATCTCACTTTTTATTTCCATGAGATACATGCGTAATTCACAACACATTAATTTTTTGTGATGTGTATACTACCAATGGTTTCATTAAATGATTCATATACTTATATTTATGGATATTTACATATCCATTCTATGATATTTATTTTATAGGGTTAGGGTTTCAAAATCTACCAAATTGGTAAGACAATTTTGTCTCAATTTGTCTTATTTGTGACACATGTTTAATTAAGCACCAATATTATTTTTTGAGGTGTATATAATTACCTTTGAAATTTTATATCTTTAATTTAAATCATTTCATTATATTTTATTCTTCATGTAATTTCACCTTCTACCATCGGGGTTTGGTTCAAAATTACTAAGGGATAAGCATTTGAAACAATCTCATCTTTTTCCAAGATTGTTTATGATTAAACTTCTATTGTTGAAATATTGTAATCCATATCTCAAGAACATTCATGAATTTTATTATCCTATTGTTATTCGTGATATATTCATGTCTTGGATCTTTTTTATACTATTTTCTACTTATGATAACTATGAAAACATTTTTAATAAAATATGACAGTACATGTCACTTCGGTCATAAATCTGTGTTCTTACAATTCCATGATTTCAAAAAAACGTTTTCCAAAAATATTATACTAATATCCTATGATAATTAAAGGAATATTTTTCCATTTTTTTCTTAACAATTTTTCCAATAGAATATGATTATCGATTTCTAAATGATACATTTCTCTAACCTTTTTACAAGGAAAAAGGAATGTTTTTTTACCTTATATGACATGTAAATATTTACCCACTATCAATTCTTTGATGATTTATTTTTAATATTTTATTTTTAATGTAATGTTTTTAAAATTATTTTCAATATAATGGTTTTCAAAAAAATCAATTTTTTAAATCTTTCAATTGAATAGGGGTTTTCAAAAAAATATCAATCTTCTTCCATAAGTTTACAAGTAATAATTTTTTCAAAATATTTTCAAGCATTAATTATAAGTTTTTGAAGTAATTTTATAAGAAAACTTTTTCTAAATGTTTTTAAAATTTCTGTATAAGAATTCAAATTATTTGAAATGAAATTTTTTATCAAACTATTTCTAATATTATTTTATATGTTTTCATGGGAATATGTTTTTAAAATGATTTAATGTCATTTTAATAAGTTTTCAGTGTATTGTTTTTGAAAATTATTTTCAAATGATTTTATATATATATAAAATTCAAAGTAGAAAGGATATTTTCTTAAAAAACGTTATATAAATACATTTAAAAATTACTTTCCATATAAGATGAGATCTATTTATGTTACTCATGCCTTTCTAGAAAAGAATATAAAGATTTCATTCATATTCGTTCTGTGAATGGTTCACACATTGATATCATGATGTTTATGAAAACCATTTCTCTTCATTGAGTTATATGCTTTTAAAACCTGGTTATTTTTATCGGTAATGCTTTCGTGAAGTGATTATGAAACCTATATCGTTCAAATATTATGATTTGATGAAATGATAATAATACCCATTTCATTTCATGGGTTATGATTTGATGTTTGTAAAACCTATTTATTTTTTACGATTAATGATATGATGAGAATTTAATTTTGGGAAACATTTTTGAATGATGTTATTATGAGATGGGAGGGACAAAAATATACATCTAGTTAATTGGGTAACAATGGAGGACTCATGAGTATATATGTTATGCGTTAACCTGATTACATGTTCACAATGCTTTGTGTGATCCTAATTACATGTTCGCAATGTTATGCATGGACCTGGTTGCATGTCTATATGATTATGCATGAAGTTGATTACATGTTCCCAATGGTATCAGTAAAACTTATTATGTGTTCACAAAAATATGCATGGACCTAGTTCCATGTCTGTATGTTTATTAGTGAACCTGATTATTTAATGCATAAACCAGATTACATGTTCAAAATGTTATGAATTGACCTAGTTTCATATCTATAAGGTTATTTGAGAACATTACTAATTTTTCACAATGTTATCCATGTACATAGTTGCATGTCCATAAGTTGATGTGGGGGCCTAATTTCATGTCCTTAACATAATGAGTGAACTTTTTTCTACTTATTCATGTTCACAATGTTATAAACAAATGTGCATGCCATAAATTTTGTGTATTATTCCTATGTTATTCATTCATGACTTACGCTCTTAATAATCTTATGATCTATGACTTATGAACTTCCAATATTTATTATGATATCTAATATGCAAGGTATGATCATCAAATGTAATGCTCAAGTTCCATACCATTTTGGTCTTTTTATGCTTTTGTATTGTCTTTATTTACCCTTACGAAGCATCTCATTTCAACCCTTTCTTATGTTTCTTTTCCCAAGGTTATAAAGAAAGTTTTATGTTGAATTTATAAAGGGGGATATATTTATGGGAGTTTTTTAAGAAATTTTTCATGGATATAATATTTTTTCTCCATGATTCCAAAGACATTAGACTATTATGCTCCTTGGGCATTTATCTTTGTAATTTATCTAATATTAATCTAAAATGATGTAATATCCATATTTCCTAATCCTAGTTCTCTATGGTTGGTATCACAGGAAAGGTTCAGTCAACCATTTTAAACTAGGATTAGAAAACCTTAGTGATATCCCTAGGGGTATTTTATGATGATTTCTAGGGATATCTATAAGGATAAGTCATAGGATAAGGAAAAGTATAGGAAAATGTCCTAAAATTTTGGTAATGGATATAGAGAGTGGTTTTATAAAAATATATCCATATTTAGATAATATAAGAGAATGTGGATCGGGAACAAATGTACCTATGAGTAAAAACTCTTACAAGATGTTTCGGACCTGACTCGGGGTAATACAGTACATGATAATGGGCCTTGATGAACACATGGTTTGACACTCCCGAGGGATATTCTATGGCAATTCACAAACTCTTAACAAACCATTATGATATAATCGAATAGTATATGACTATAAATAACCTAGGATAAAACTAATGTTTCATAGATTAACTAATGTGTAATAATTTAGACATCCTATAAGTAATTTTTCATTGTTATATAGTTTTCTTCTACGATATGTTTTTATTACCCAGTGATTTCTAGTTTTATTCAATGAAGATAACTAGAGGGAGTACGGTTAATGTTGAATATTTTAGATGTGGTAAGTATGTAGATTTTTAAAATATATTTACCAGGTGTAAATATTATAAATAGATAAAAGAAGGTGGTATGAGTATTGGCTATACTTTTAAAGATAAAGAGACCAAAAGTGACACGTGAAAGGTATGTTATATTATTCCACCATAGTTTACATTAATCATAAAAAGAATTATCTGATTGAGGTTGAAGAACTTTAATACAATATTCAAATATTCTAGGAAAGAGGTATTAAGGAATAAGTTTATGAATCCTGAGTAATAAATTATGAATAAAATTTGATGAATTCAGAACTTTTGTTTTGGAATTAAATGAGTATGTTATATGAATCATGAAAGATGTAAGTATTTTTAGTATATGTTTTCTTTAATGATTGAAAAGGATATGTTTAATGGTGATTAATACATATAAAGGTGATATTTTTTTATGGGAAGGTGACCCTAAATGTGGTCAAGATATTAAAAAAATTCATTTCTCTTAGATAAAGATTTGATTGGTTTGGATAAAGTAAATTTGATAACACTTATTAGCACATACCGATAAAGGATATTTTGAAAAAGTATTCGATGTTGTCTTGGATTAAGTTAAAAAATTCATGTATTTATGAAATATATCCAGTAACCTTTGTAATATATAATAAACCATTTTTAAATAAGTATTTATGGTAATTTAGGTTATTACCTAGTTTCAAGACAATATATCGGGAGGATATTTACATGTTTGGAATGTAACAGCCTAGAGATACTTTGGGATATATGGGGTAGCAATGTTAAACCGGTTTAGTATCACAATTTATAAAGTATTCTATATTTATCATTCAAGAGCGTTATAAGGTTAACCAAGTATGTTATGTTTAAGTTAAACTTCATATGAATTTTGTGAGCTTAAAGTGTTATCTCGCCACATGGGGATTTATGAATATTGGATAAACATCTCTAAAAATTTTATGTTGATGGTAACTGATGAGGAATGATATGATTTATCATGGATCTAATGATGTATTAGTGCTTTAGAAATGAAAAATTCACCTTCCATTTTGGAGAAATATGTAAGGTGTAAATAGGTTAACACATGACCAATAGGTGAGATTTTACTAATCAAAGGGAATTAAATAAAGTATGTATAACTTATCTTTCAAATTATACAAAAAATTGAAAAGTTTATCCTCGTAAATTCATTTATGATGAATCAATTGGTCCCAAATATGATCACATATTTATGGATTTATGATATTTAACTGTGTCCTAAAAATTTTCTTTATCACTCTTAACTAGAACATGATAGTTTTATTTTTCTTCTATATCCATGTCTTCACTTCCCACCAATGTTCTCTTTTGTGGAAACCTATTTATATGTTACTTTTGGTAAAGGTTATGATTCCTACTTTACATTTCTAATGGAAGTTCTAGTATTAAATTTTACAATGTGAGTTTCTATGAAAAAAACACTCATGTATTATTTCTTTGATAACAAAGATTAATTTCACAGGAGAAATTCATTTTATGGGTGGTATAATGTAAGAGCCATATATTTTTTGAAATATTTTTTTTTCAAATTAATTTAATCTTTTTATATTTTGAATTCCACGCAACACTGGAAATATATTTTTTAAATTAAATTAAAAATTAATACATTCCATTAATATAGAACTGACTTTCCATACATTACATGCAACACCGACTTGGTGTACATTACACCAAATACCAACTTGGCATACATTACACGTAATAATTAAATTCTATGAAACATTACTTTATAATTATTTTTTAAATGAACTAATTATAAACTATCCATAAAACATAGTAATATTAATAGTAATAACTACTTTTTGAAATATTTTCTATCATATTATTATTGGTATTAAAGGATATAATATTTTTTGTTAATGTCCTTATATGTTTTAAAATACTAATTTCTCAAATAAACTACTCTTTATGTCATCCTATGAAAAATAATAAAATGAATTTTAGACATAGATAGATATTCAATTTCATAATATAAACATATATTTGAATTTATAATGCAGAAATAACATTAGGGAATGTTTTTTGGATTTTTTTGAGAAACATCATTTTTGGATGAATCGTTAAAAATACTTGATTTTAATTCAAAACTACTTTTTCATATAATTTGTTAATAATGTTAAATTATATTTTAATTTTGTCAAAAATTTTCATTAGATCTTATTTTAATATATTAATCCAATTGAGGTCATTGGAATCAATTACATATTGAAATTGGTTAAAAACCCAAGCAAACATTGGATGATTTTATTTAAAAACAGGCAGTGTCATCCCTTTTGTGGGATTTATTTTAAATTAATTTCTTCCATTTCTATTATTATAATTCTGAAAAATTAATTCCTTACTTTTAATCATCATAATTTATAATTTCTAGTATGTTCTGCATATTTTTTGATCACAAATGTTGGTTAATGTGGTTAAAATTAATTACAATTTTTAAGAGATGAATTAGATTAATAATGAACAAAATCATAAATATAAGGCACAAATAAACCTAGAAACTTGTAAAACGAAAATTTTCTAGAAAAAATTTAGACATTAACCATACATTATTGAGTTTGGTTGGTTTAGTATGAATTTCATTATGTAAAAATGTGGGTACAACTAACTTGTTTTAAAAAATGTCAATTGTGTCATTTCATTTTCCTATAAAGTCCACCACCTCTCATTCTTATTTACACCTCAAAAACAAATTAGTTTTAGAAAATATCTTCAAAATACACATCACAACATACCTCCCTTCATCCTTAAATCCTCCCTTTGGGAAGAAATCAATCCAAGTAATCCTTTGGGAACAAACCAAAAGGAGTTACCATATTAAGTGGTAACACCTTCTCTCAAGATCATTCCTTTTATTTCATTTCTCCACCCCCTCAACACACTTTATATCATTATTGTATACAAAACCAGTATCTCAAATATTCTATTATGTTTATATTCTATGTTTTTTACCTAAAATTACACACACATCCATCTAATGGGTAATGAACATACTATTTATATGTATGGACAACTCTTGCCATACTAAATGATGATTGTTCATTTTTTCTTTACTGTGTCTCATGGTGGACATTATGGTGATGTCCTTGACCCAGAATCATGGATTCAGTGCCTAAATCATGGTGTGTAATTTTAGTTATAAAAAAATTCTTATAAAATTACACATCACAATCCATCATAGATTCTAGGGTCTTGAAAACCGGATATAGCTGATATATTTCTTCAAAAAAGAATGAGATAAGCTTTATAAGAAACCCACCACATGGAAGAACTCAAATATGAAAAGTAAAATAATCTTGTAAAAATAAATCTAAAATGTAGGGTTAGAATTTAAAATGTTCGGTAAAGGATTTTAAAACAAATCATTGAAATTCCATTTTTTTAAATCATTTTGAAATAATTATAAAACATTTTATAAAAAGAAAAAACATTTCGTTCATCACATAATCATCATATTTTAAAGTATAATTGAAATACTTTTAGGTAAAAACTCATACACTTGGATTTATATATTTATTAAAAAGATAAACATATAGCAGAGTACGAATACTTGTACAAAATTTCAAGGAATATAGCATATAAACCAGAAAATTTGTCATACTAATTTATGGTTGGCATGAAAGAGTGAAGGTAAAAAATTAGCACATATAATAATACTTCCTTAAAAATTAATAAGTAAAAATATAATTATTCACTTAACACTTAAAATTAAATTCATGAAATGACATAGGTAATATTAATTTCTGTGTCAAAGTTCTGAAAATGGACGTTACACTTTAATTACAAATAACTTTCCAAGTACATACTTCATTATGGAATGTGAATTTATGACCACTATCATAAGTTAAATATTCTTAAACATGGATATTATAAAAGTCTAATAATCACATGGTTAGTTAAATATTAATCACATATAGAGTAAATTCATAAAGTCGGAAAATCATAACATTATGTTGAGGCCTCGTGCCAAGACCATACATAATCATTCTGCCAAGGCCTTATTCCATGACATGGTTTTTCTGATGAGACATATCGATGCATCAAGAGGCTATTGCGGGCCTCACCCATCACATCATAAGTCCAATTCAATCCTCATATATCAAAATGTATTTAAATCAAAGTTTCCCATACCACTTTGATTTATTAAATTATGTCTTTTATTCAAAGTGTCCCATAACACTTCTAATAATTAATTTATGACTTTTATTCTAAGTGTCCCATACAACTTATAATAATTATATTCTTAATACATATGTTATCATAAGAGATAAATTTCATTTTTTTCATTTTTTTCCATGTTCATAAATAAAATGAATCATGAATTAACTTTAAGGTTTTTTCACAAAAGATAATAACAATTAATTCAAAACTCTTGTTTCATGTAAATTATAATTTTGTATAATTAATATTCATGTCCACCATAAACTCATAAATGGTAGTGTAAAATAGGTTAAATCCAAAACTATTAGTATTTGTTTTGGTAAATTCACCATGAATTGAAACATAATATTTGAAAATGTATAACATTTATTTCATGTTAGGTATTGATGCATAAATAATTAAACACACTTCACCATGCATATATGGGATTATGTATTAAAAAAGATGCTTCCAAATATTTATCCTAAAATTATAATTTTAGATTCATGTAATATCACTTTCAATAACAAAGTGATTACTTATTTTAAAAACTTTAGGCACACAATAACCAAACAATGTTTTGTTATTGTTTTCCAATATCAAATTTCATTTGTGATCATTCAGACATTTATATATGTAATTGTGTTTATTATTTATTCATGTGAGTTTCAAAATAATAATTAAAAAAATATATATAAGGATAGGAATCGCATTTTAAATTAATTTTTTATCTTATGAAGAAATGCAGTTTAGACATATTAGGATTAAAAAAATTATACATATATGTATACATATATGTATTAGTTTAGAAACCCAAAACAATTCTTAGTAAACCCTATTAAATGAATAACAAAATTATCAAATTACTAATAATTATCACTTGAAAACACCTAAATATATTAGGTTTAAATATTATATAAAACCATATATGGAAAAAGAGTATACATGGAATTTTCATAACAAAAACAAGAATTGATAAATTCTTATGAGTATCAAACACTTCAAAAACAGTATTTAATCACCACAGAAATCTGTTTTATGAAAACATAAATTATTTTAGAATTAAATTATATATATATATACATATAACTTTGTATACCCAAAGTGTATATATGGTTTTTACATATCAAATCTAAAGCTAAAATGAACTCTTCATCTTTCACATGAGTAATGAACATCATTCCAATATTCATCATTCAAAAAAAAATATGAAACAGAATAGGTTTATATCAATATAAACATACATACACATATATGTATATAAGGGTTAACATAACACCAAACTAAAAATAAATACCTTACATGTATTACAAGAATTAATAAAATAATTTAAAACAAATGTTCATCATTCTAAAATCTTAAAAATAAAATAGGTTTTTTTTATATATATAATTATATAAACACACCCACACACACACACACATATATAAATATATATATGGGTTAATCGAATAAAAAACCAAACTAAATTAGAACCCTTACATGATTACATCCATTGAGAACAACATTTAAAAACAAATGTTCATCACTCGAAATTCATAAAAACAGAAGTGGTGTGTTTTATAATTAATCCAATATATATATATATATGTATATGTATAGGGTTTAATTAAACTAAAAAAATAATACCTTACTTGACTTTAGAGTTACGGTATTGCTGAGCAGTGGTCGGAGAGGAGTTAGGAGGTGACAACCTATAGGGTGATGGTGAAAATGGTTGTTTATATAATCAGTTTATATAAACTATATATATATAGATATATGTATTTATATATTTATATATTTATATATTTATATACAATGGTTCAACATGAAATTATAAAAAATGAAACTAATAAGAAATGGAATATTATAATTCAAGGAAAAAATCCAAAAACTGTGATTAACTAAAATCTCAAATTGATCGGTTCTCTAATAAACAATATATATAAATTATGGTAAGTTTTCATGGAAATATTTTGGGTTGGTATTAAAATAAACCACCCTTCAAGACATTTTTAAAGGAGAAAGAGGATAACCGGGATATGGAGAGGGATAGGAGGACTCATAGGTGAGGAAAAAATAGTGGAGGGAGTGATGACTACTGGTGTAGCTTGGAGAAGAAGAAGAAGAAATGTAGAAGATGTGGAAAAGAATAGACAACCATGATCAATCGAGGCTAATCAGGTAGCTGATGAGAGTTTCACTATTTTGAAAATAGATGGAAAATTGAGATTACATCACGACTTGATCAGACTGTTATTCAGAATTGTGAGTTTTAAAAAGGATGAGTGTCAGATATCTAACATGACAAGATTGGAAGGCTCATATTAGATCTAAAATAAAATTACGTGTCCCACACCAAAAAATAATTAGTTTTGAGACATCATTATATATCTCAATGCCTTGTCCACATTCCAATTAAATAGAGCACGTCGTGGGGTCCTTACACAGGGGACCCCCACCCCGGTGGGCCTTATCCCACCCACACTCGTGTCAGTGCGCGACCTACCTCACCCCCTTCACGTGCTTGGTCAGTCCCTATACACGGGTCTGAGCATGCGCTTAGGCCTCACCATGCACGTCCTATGTTCGACTTGGAATGCACCATGAATGTCCTGCCTAAGGGTTCTATTATCTCAGGGTTCTATGTGAGATGCCCACCAGACCTTGAGGGCTTGGATGTTAAGGATTCCCTCAATTGGGTGGGTACACACAAAAAATTGGCCAAAAAACTTCATTTTTATAAGAAGATATATATATTAATGTTGTAACGATTTAATATATATATTATTTCTAACGGTTAAAAAAACTCTAAATACCATTATTTTCATATGTTTTTATATATTTTAGTTTTAACGCATTATATGTTCAAAATGTAAATCATGCCTCAATTAAAAACCATGTAATTACTTTAATAAACATATATTTATTTTAGAACAAACATCTTGGTTATTATATTTTTAAAATAACATATATGATTTTATAAAAATATGTTATTTTATAATATATAAATCATTTTAAAAAATTTGAAACATATATATTTCGTTATAAAACAAATGATTACATTTAAATTACATTAAAAACTAAATCATTATTCACTTCCAATACATAGATAGGTATTGTTTCAAAACATTACATTTACATAAAAACATTATTGTATTAACAAAAATATAACTTTCAAACATGAAAAACCCTTAATGTTATATAAGTACTTAAAATAATTAGGATACTTTAAATACATAGAATATTTAAAATAATTATATTATTGTAATACTTAAAATAATAAAAATACATATAATACCTAATAGTTATAAAATTTTACGTCCATTAAAAAATACAACGGTCAGATAAATATTTCCACATCCAACAATGATCATATTTAACTCCAATGCATTATAAATACATGTTTAGGGAATTCCAAACTTCAAAAACATATTCGGTGAAGATGGTGATCTACATACCCTTGAAGATTAGTACGGTTTCCATTGTTCATTCGATAATTTTTTTCATTGTGAAAGACCCGAATCATTTTTACTATTTTATTGGTATGTTTGTTGTCATTGGCAGTCCCTAATGATTCTAATAGGTCTCTAAGTAGGTATTCTAGGTTAGTGGGGGTCTTTTGGTCCAATTGAAAATGTAATGTTTTAGTATTTCGATTGAATAAAACATGTCTTATCTTTATTCTGCAATCATTTATTTGGATGGAACCATTATTAAACAACACAAAATTATAAAATAATAATAATTAATAAAATATTACTATTAAAATTATAAATATGTTCGCGGTTTCACAATATTTCCCTCTCAAAAGAATTGTGTCATCGCAATTCCATTGCACTCCTAGACATCCACAACACCATCTTCTGAAACTAACTTCGATGTCCTTACAAGATTTGTTTTAAATATTATATATAAAAAAATTGATTGAAAGAAATTTATTTGTATACCTTAACCAGTTCCAACACTGTGGATAATCTGCTGATGACTTCAAGTGAATTCCTAGGGAAGTTTTTAGTTCCATAATTTCCCTAGCCCAGATACACCATGAGTAGTTACTGTCAAACCAAGGCATGAAACACTCAGGTTTCCAGAGAGAGGCTTGGGATGTATAGAGCACAGTGATTTCATCATGGTATCAGTCCTTATAGATATACTGGACTTTGTTGTGCCAAATAGTTTTAATGTCATTGAGTCTCCCATACATGCTAAAACTCAAAACCTGGACCAGATATGGTGCTCGAAAGTTACCCTCAAATGTATATTCCCATAACATCCCTAAGGCTATGAAATTTTCGAACAGAGTGAAACAGATAAGGATACCTTCAAGATACTTTCCCCTATTCATATACTCTTCAAATTTTGTATTTTTCATATAGTGATAAACATAACTATCTCCTTGATAGTAATGAAGGAAATATGGGCGGATATACACTTAATAGAGGTGTTTGTAGGTTAGACGTAGATTTGCGAAAGGATGGTAGGATTCTGAGTAGGACTTGAAAATTATGTTCTCATGTAATTCAGTAGGGAGATTCAAAATCATTGTTGGTAATCCTTTTCCTTCCATCTGAAAATTTGAAGAAAAAATGATACTCAGCGTAACAGAGTAATTTTTTAATTTTGTTTTAATTTTCCAGAATTGTCAAAACCATTACTCTAATACCAACTATGAAGACCAATCCCCAGAAGCCTAGATTCGATTCCTAAAACATGATGTGTAATATTTTTATATAAACATTCTCATAAAATTACACATCACATTCCAATAGGGATAATCTTCCCGGTTTAGGTTCTGTAAAACTAGATACATATTATACATTTCTTAAAAACTGAATGAGATAATCTACATAATGAAGCCACGACATAAAAGAAATCAAATTTAACAAATCAAATAATCCAGTAAAAATAAATTGAAAACATAGGGAGATAATTTAAAATGATTAGTAAGGGTTTTCAAAACCAATCAATGAAATTCATCTTCAAAAAAATACTTTTAAAATAATTATAAACCATTTTATAAAAGGAAAACAACATTTCTAATAGCACGTCATCATCATATTTCAAAATATAATTGAAATCATTTTAGAGAAAAACTCTTACTCAAGGATTTATATATTTATTTAAAAGCTAAACATAAATCTGAGTGCACATACTTGTACCAAATTTTATGGAATGTTTCATATAAACCAAAACATTGATCAAACTAATTTATGGGTGACATACAAGGGTGCAGGTACAAAATTATCACAAGTAATAATATTTTCTTACAATTGAATAAGTAACAATATAATTATTCATTTAACACTAAAAATGAAAATAATGAAATGACAGATCTCATATTAATTTCTATATCAGTGTTCTAAAAATGGATGCTACTCTTTCTTTACAAATAACATTCCAAGTAGAAACTTCATTATGCAACGTGAATTTATTTCCACAATCATAAGTAAATGATTCTTAAACAAGGATATTCTACTAGTCAAATAATCATATGGTTAGTTAAATATAAATCACATATTGAGAAAATGCATAATCACAGGAAATCAATACATTTTTTTGAGGCCTTGTGCCAAGACTATACATAAAATTCATTTAAGGCCATGTGTCATGATTTGGTTTGTTTCATGATATATTCCAATGCATCGAGAGGCTATAGTGTGCCTCACCTGTCATATAATAAGTCCAATTTAATCCTAAAATGTCTAAATGCCTTTGAATCAGAGTGGACTATACCACTTTGATTAATTAATTTATGACTTTTATTCGAAGTGTCTGTTGACGCTCCTTTCGTCACAGAATCTAAAGATCGGAAAAGGGAATATCTGAGTCCAATGTGATTCATCCTTTGAAGAAACATCCAAAATCGACAAAGGGATGAACAAGGAGAACATTGCCCATAGGTCGCGCAAGTTCCCTCATGGTCGCGCAAGTACACTTGCGCGCCGGCTAGTGGTTGTGCAAGTACTTGTGCGACGCCTTATGGTCGTGCAAGTGACTTGCGCGACCTAAGTGATAACCGCCCGGTAACCGCCCGGTAACCGCCCAGGGTATTCTCCTGCCTATAAATAGACCCTGTGGGCCCCCCATTCGGGGGATCTTTTTCCAGAAACTCGGATTGAAGCTCCTGATGCCCAAGTCTCTTCTCAAAGCTTCCGGAACACTTCTAAGGTAATTTCATACCTAGAACGGAAGATCTAAAGAGAAGAAGGAAGGCCTAAGTGTTGAAACTTATCAAACACTTGCACGCCGACTTATTTCCTTCAATATAAATTGCACGTCCCTTTTCTGGAAGAACCTCAAGAAAATTCTAAAGGGTTTAAAAAAGAGTCGCTCAAGTATTTCAATGCTGGTTGAAAATCGCGCAAGTACACCATGTGCCGCGCAGGTATACCTGCGCGACCAATACTTGCGCGCCCACGGAAGACTTGCACGCCTTGCAAGACTTGCGCGCCCCTATCTTTTTGGGTGCCCATCTTGCCCTTTTTTACCCCTCTTAAGCCATTTCACCTTTCCTTTTCAAGATTCAGTCTTCAAGACACTCTTCAAAGCCATTTATGGCATGATTTCTTGATTTGACTTTCTTATCTGAAAGGAATTCTGTGGAATCTCTCTCAAAGTCTAGTGATTTAAATATCCTTATGTCACTAAAATACGGAGAGTTCATTCATTCAAACTCATCCTTTAAGATGAGAGAATCCTAACCTGGGTCTCCTTTTCAGGAATAATCCCCAGTTATAAAACCTTTAATCTGGGCATCTTCCTCAGGAGTAAGCCCCAAATTCTTAAAGTTCCCAATCTTGGGCATCCTCCTCAGGAGTAAGCCCCAATCAAAACCTTTAATCTGGGCATCTTCCTCAGGAGTAAGCCCCAAATTCTTAAAGTTCCCAATCTTGGGCATCCTTTTCAGGAGTAAGCCCCAATCAAAACCTTTAATCTGGGCATCCTCCTCAGTAGTAAGCCCAATCAAGTCCTCTAATCTTGGGCATCTTTCTTAAGAATAAGCCCCAACCTCAAATATGGGCATCCTCCTCAGGAGTAAGCCCCAAACCTTAATCCCTAACCTGGGTCTCCTTTTTAGGAATAAGACTCAGTCATAACCTTGGGCTTCCTTTTCAGGAGTAAGCCCCAAGTCCCTTAACCTGGGTCTCCTTTTCAGGAATAAGACTCAGTCATAACCTTGGGCTTCCTTTTAAAGAATAATCCCCAAGTCCCCTAACCTGGGTATCCTTTTCAGGAATAAGACTCAGTCATAACCTTGGGTCTCCTTTTCAGGAATAAGCCCCAAGCCCCCTTAAATTTCTCTTAACCAGTAAAAATTTACCTTTGATTTGGGTTTCCTTTTCAGGAGTAAAACCCAATCATAAGTCCCCTCCTAACTTGGGCATCCTCCTTAGGAGTAAGCCCCAAGATTAGAGTATTCAATTCTCCATGAAGCACATATAACTTTATGGACCCTGTTCATGGATTTTCTCCCTAAAAGTAAATCCTAAACCTTCATCTATCTGGGCAGTCATCCATACATAAGCCCCAAACAAATTCTTATGATTGCATCTTTCATGGCACAATTGTCTAAATTTTACCAATACCTCTTGTTTCTCACACCGATCATGACTCACGTGAGCTTAGAGTGTAAAAGTAATTATGACATTCATCTTTGAGCCATCAATCATAAACATCATACTCCATTTCTCGAACTACGTGGGTTCTGATTCCTTTTCCAAAACAAAGGATACGTAGGTAGCCCATTTATGGGTTCGATCCCAAATTTGAAATAATCTCTGTCCTTCTGAATGACGATAAACTTCAAGTGCCCCACTGAGTGGCTTTAAAACCAGCCTGGTCATCATAAATGACCAAGAGACTTTTATATAAATGTTTTGAAGGATACCATTGACCAAGAATCTCTAAACAGATATAGATGATTCTCTATTGATGAAGAACCTCAAATACATATAAAAGATTCTCTAAATTTCTTTTCATATTTAATCATTGATTGTTAAAACTTAAGGAAAGCACATTTTATACTTGGTAATGTAATAAGGATTCACGAACATAACTTAAATCTATAAAGAGAGTCTCGAAGTAGACAATAATTCCCCTAAAAAAGGTGTGATGAGTCCGACCTCCCATCCTCTCGACCAATGAAAATTCCTAAGCCTCATTAGTCCACAAGTTAATGAGCGCTTGCCTTTGGAAAGTAGGTCCAAACAGATGTGGAATCATTGGATGTTTCTAGTTCTACGAACAAACCCGTTAGAAACCGATCGGAACGTTTGAATCTCCCGTCCAGGAGGTCATCCCCGGATTCCGTGCGAAACAAAAATGGTGAACCCGACGTGAATCCTTAACCAAGTTAAAGTGATGTTCTTCTTATTTGTTAGGCCCCTTGGGCCAACAATGCAATCATTGACATATGCTCATCCAAAAGATGCAGTGGCCGGATTCATCTTGATTATGTCTGTTACATGGAACATGCACTCTTTTCTCAAGATCTTCTGCAAAATGGCTTTCCTTAAATTCACCCCTGTGAATACGGCTGCTGTGAACACCTCTACTGTGAGGTCTGCTACTGTGAAAACCAATGCTGCTACTCCTGCTGGAACGTCATCCGCTCTGAGGATGAAATCACCAACTCAGCGTCTTCAACGCTGGGTTTCTAATGCTCTGGTTAAGGAGTAACGTCGCAACGGTACTATCCCAACTCTGGAGGCCGCTTGTCAAGCCCTCCAGGTTAACAACTCTACCTGGTCATCCGGACAACGGCGGCCAGCAATCAAGAAGCAGGTGGTGCTGACTACCGTCTCCAACCGTTTCGGGTCATTATCCCTGGAACACAATTTCCATTCACTCCCTTACTCTGAGGAAGTGAATGAGCAGGTCCCGCAGGACCTTAATTCAAAAAAACAGGAGTCCTTTTCAAGGGCTCCCATCAACAATCGCCGCCAGACTCGTGCGGTAGTGCGCCCTCAACATGATGAGGGTACCGACTCCAGGCATTCAGCTCAGGTTCCTCGAACCCGAGCAGGCATGATGAACCACCAGAGACGGAATCTGGTTAACAATAGGCAGGTTGTCATCCCTACCATCTTCGGAAAAGTCCACCAACCTAACTTGGTGGCAGACAATTAGCAGGCATACACACCTGTTCGTTTTAATTCCGCTGTCCAGCAGACTCCTCTGGCAGCATCAAGCCTATCCCGCCAAGCAATTCCGGCGGAGTACCATAGGCAGGAACATACACCTGCTTATACATCACCAGTTAGTCAGCAGGCTCGTCTGACTACATATGATGGATCTCATCAACCGCATTTGGCGAAGTGTAATCCGCAGGCACATACACCTGCTAATACTAATCAAGCCTACCAACAGTCTTGCTTGGTAGCGCACGGAGAAGGTAGTCGGAAAGTCCCGACGACAAACAGGGGGCAGACTCAACTCTCTGCCTCCACACTTGAGTACTGTCAGGATTCACTGAAAGGAAATGGGGGACAGGAGCAGGCACATACACCTACTCCAAGCCCGGAATGGACGTATATCCCCGTTCTGGTGGCTGAAGTCACCAAACATATTTTGTCAATAGTGAAAGAGAAGAAGAAAATTCTTGCTCATATTCTGGATGCTTGCCAGGATATCATAACAGCTTCAGCATCATCTCAGGGACAGACACATAAATCTATCCCTAACAATGGAGTGACACATCGACGATTCACTCTGGAACAGACACACACATCTGTTCTAGTCCAAGAGGGTTATGGGGCATACTCCCCCATATCAAACGGACAACCAAGTCAGGCACATACACCTGATTTGAGTGGAGATCGTCAGCCTAACCTGACCATCTTTCCTGATCATGCACATACACCTGCTCAGAGTAACCACTTTCGTCAACAAGTGGTTTCTAAAGTGAGTAAGAAGGCATCTAAGAAAAAGCTCCACCCAGCACAGTCATGAGATCAAAGGCCAATCTGCAACAAGGCCTTGCTCGATGCTGGAGTTCTTGAAGCCCTCAGACATTTATCTATCAGAATTCAAGATTCTACTCCCTCAGTTCTCAATAACGAGAACATTAATTCTGAAGGTCTTCAACAGACACTTCCTCATGAAGACTTGCTTAATGAAAATTCGGTCAATCTTGAAGTTTCTTCTTCAGATGAGAGCCACAGGAACCCTCTGTGTGGTCAGAAGACCAAGGAGCAAGAGATTTCATCTTTTGCTATAACCCATCATGAAGGTCCTCCTCATGGTGATGAACTTCGCTGCGAAAGTCCTCTCCGCAGTAGTGATTCACGTTGTCTCGAAAATTCTTCAGAAGGCAATGTAGTGACGAGAAAGCCCTCCTATCTCGAGGCACTTGAAAATGTAAAACCAGTCATGTCTGATGCTTTACTATCGGTAGGTGAAACTCTTTCTCCATCAGAAGATAGCCTGGGGTTCAGGTTATTCTCCGAACCATCCCTGGGTCATTCATCTTCCAGCATGAATAGTGATTTCTCTACCAATATTGTTGAATCCGATGAAGCAACAAGGAAACACCAACTCTGGTCCAAACAGGTAGAAAATCTTCATTTAATGATAAAGAGGAAATGCTGAACATGAGGAAAAAACTGGCAAAAGGTGAAATACCAGTCATGTTTTGGCCTTTGGCTGACTCCCAGTACGATATTCCAAAGATGTTGACGGATGATGGAATCCATGATATTTGTCTCAACATATGGAAAACTCTTTGTCAATTAAAGAAGAAGGTATTATCTTACGATGAATATGAAAATCATCTTAAGATAATAGAAGGGCTACAACGTCAGATTGATTTGGCATCTCTATCAGTCTCTCGGTATCCGAAGGCTGAAAAGAAACAGAGAACCCTTCAACGTTCATGCCTTGGTGCACTAAGAAGATTGCGTCAGTTAATTGCCAATGCTCCATCTGATGTTCATATCAGAGGATGGGGTGTTCACGGAGCACTATATTTCACAGTGCTTTCTGGTCAGCAAAGCCCGCCGAAAATGGTCTCATGCAATGTTATTGCCCATGGCCGGCCACAGTCAATGAGCTTTGTTCAAAATCAAAAGCTTGCTCAAGAACAAGCTTCAACTAGTTCCTCTCAAAATCAATTATAAAGAGAACAAGTTGTTGAATTGATCCTACATCAAGCAGGCGAGAATATTGCACAAGCCTCTCGTCTGGAGCAAACACGTCATCAAATGATAGAAGTTTCAGAAATCATCCAACGGTCTGTTGAACCAGGTGATAAAAGTGGATACAGGTTAATGCATCCAGCTAATTTCCGAACTAAGATTCGCAAGATCAAGAGAGATTTTAAGAAGATCTCAGACATAGCATGTCAAGAGACACCCCAGCTTTCCAGACTGGGGACTTCTCTAACCCAACCCTCAGAGTCAACAAATGGGATTCGAGGAGTTGAGCGGAAGCAGCAGGAACATCCCCAGTCCACCGGAATGGGGACTTTTTCAAATCCTCAATCCCTCTCTCAGAGAAAGTCAGTATTCTCTCGATTGGGGAATAAGCCTCAAGAGGAACGAAGAGCCAAGCTGTCAGGAGATTCTCTCCAAGTGACGGTTCTCCAAGAAATTCCTGAGGGATCAAGTCAACGGAATGCCATGTATCATCATGGACATGGAAGGAGACAATATCACAGAAATGCTGATAGAAAGGATTCCATGCAATATGCATCCATTAATGTCATCAATTTCGTTGCTTCTGATTCACCAAATGAGGATCAATCAGAAGGATCAGACGAAGAGGTTCCTGCTCAAGAAGTTGCGCACACAGACCTAAATGAAGAAGGTGTGCGCACACGTAATCAAAGGCTTACCCAAAATCTGGGTATTCCTTCAAATAACCCACTTCCCCCTCTCCGAAAAGGATCCAATAAGGGGAAAGGAAAGAATCAGGTTACTTCTCACCCTTCCTTTGAAGGAGTTCAATCGCTCTCATTAGAGCAAAGGTTTGCACAACAGGAGAAAGAAATGAAAGAATTAAGAAGGTTGAATGCAGAACTACTTCAGAGTAGTCTTTTTCTTAAGAATTCTGAAGTTCGACAGTCGAAGGAATTTGTTGTAACTACTGAGATGGATCAAGAATATCCTCCTTTATCAGTACATCCACAGAGGTCTAATCTTATGGGTCAAACGCAACAACGGTTGGCAGCACTACCATCAGTTGCAGCACCAATCACCACGTCTGTCCAAGCTCCATTCATTGCACCTACCCAAAACCATGTTCAACCTGACGTTTCTCAAAAGTTAATAACTACTATTGAGTCATTAACAGCTCGGTTAGAAACTATGGAAGGGAAACAGGCGCAAGTTCAACCTGAAAAGAAAGTTTACCCTGAATGGGTAGATTCAATTTCTCCTCCTTCCAGTTTTGGAAACCCTATTTTCCCTACTTTCAATGGATCAGGAGACCCCGAACAACATTTGACGCATTACGTGTCTTGTTGTGATCCTATGATGGGAACTCCAGAGCAGCAAAAAGCAGTGAAACTCATATGCTTTGTGCGAACCTTGCAAGGACCAGCTTTTGTCTGGTATACAAGCTTGCAATCCCGGTCAGTCATCGGATGGGAGGATCTTCGTCAAAAATTCCTTCTTCAGTTTAGCTCAACTTTGCCAAAAATGACAGTTTTCGATCTTACAAACTGCAAGCAAAGGGAAAATGAAAGAGTCTCTGATTTCATTGCTCGTTGGAAGGGATTAACGTATTCCTTGAGTTTAGCACTCCCTCGGGAGGAATTATTGCCAATCTGTGTGGCAAATTTGCATGACGAATTACGCACGCCATTGATCCCTGTGAAATACACAGGAGGGTTTCGAGACCTTACTTCAATCGCTCAACAGATTGAAGATTCCCTTATACAGGCTAAGGTTAAATCTCGTGTAATTCCATCACCTCCAGGAAGAAGAATGGGTAAAGCAGAAACTGCTACAGTTATGCTTAAACGGGCACCTATACCTATTTCTACTTCAAAACCATCATCTTCTCGAAGGGTTCCACCTCCTGAACGCCAACAACAAAGGCTGTTTCTTCCAAATGATCAAAAAGATCAATGACGAAAACAATTTGAGGATATGAAGAGTAAAACATACTCTTTCCGAAGTGAGCAAGTTCCTGGTTACTTCATTTCAGCTCTGGAAAATAATTTGGTTCAATTACGAGTGCCCAAGAGGCCAAACAAGGAAGGAGATGAAGACCGTCCCAATTATTTTCCCTTTCATCAAATGTTGGGGCATCCCATCCAGGAGTGTTTTGTCTTTAAAGACCTCCGGCAAAAGATGGTCGACTTGGGACAAGTCAAATTGAAGGGTTCTTCAGCTCATGTAGCATGTATTACCGCTACAGATCCAGAGGAAGGAGGCGAGTGGCAGGAAGTCAAAAGCAAAACTGTGAAAAAATATGATGATTGGATGGTCAGAAAGACAATCAATCGGACCCATTCCATTTTGCAAACACAATTGAAGAAGCCAATTGTGTCTCCTAAAAAAGCTGCAGTAAAGCCTCCATCAAAAGACAAATCCTCCAAAGGGCAGCGCAATTCAAAAAAGAAAGAGGAATCAGGAGAAGATGAGTATGTATCAAAGCCTAAATTGTCTTTGACTCTGGCAGATTTCATGCCATCTACTTAGAAGCCACGGGCACCGTCCCACCAAACGGCACAGCCTAAACAGGCTAACCAGGCAGAGTCTTTATCAGACGAAGAGTTAATCTTTGGTTCTGTTAATATGATTCAATTAACAGATTCATATTCCAGTCTTGATGATCCTGAATTCCCTGTATCAAATAAGGGAACCCGAGGAAGTTCTAGAGGTTCAGGATATAGGGGAAGACGTGGATCTTTCCGAAGCCACTGCTCTAATTCTACCACTGCTAGCACTGTATATACAGTAGAAACTCGTGGTAGAGCCCTTCAACGAGTTCAAAAAGAACAAGAAAGTTCTTCTGCCAATGGCCAACTCAGCTTCGGCACAGTTATTTTGGAAGACTAATTAAAGGTTCCATCTTCTTTATCTCAGCAAGTAAATGGATCTAATCAGTCTAATCTTCCAAAACCAAGGATGTTGCCAACTTCAATACAAGATGCATCAGCTTCCAAAGCATCTGCTTCCAAGGTACCTGCTAAACTGCATATTCCTATTGGGAAATGCAGAACTCTAGATCAAAAGTATGATATATTGAAACACTTGGCCCAAGTACCAGCCAAATTATCAATTTTGGATGCTTTGAATCTGTCAAAAGATCTTCGGGAAGCACTCATCAAAGCTTTGTCAATTCCTCGGGAGTTTGAAGCTGAAATTGCTGCAACTGAAATCTATCACATAGAGAATAATCCTGCAGAATGCCATGCAGTGATATCTTTTACTGATAAAGATGAAGATGATGTTGTGCATGGGCACATAAAACCTTTTTACTTATCTGGCAAAGTCAATGGTATAGATGTTCGAAGAGCTTTCATTGACAATGGTTCAGGAGTCAACCTCATGCCCATTCGCACACTTCGTCGATTGGGCCTCACAGAATCTGATTTATCTCCTTCTACCATGATGTTGCAAGGATATGATAAAAATGAACAAGAACCACTGGGAGAAGTTACACTCAGAACTCAATTTGGAGATCTTGTTTCCAATTCGGATTTCATGATTGTTGATCAAGACTCAGCTTTCAATATCTTTCTTGGAAGACCCTGGCTACATCAGCATGCAGCTATTCCGTCATCATACCATCAATGTCTCAAATACTGTTACGATGGTCAAGTTGGAACATTGTATGGTGATAAGGCCCCGTTCAAGACATGTGAGTCTCAATACATTGAGGCGGAATTTTATCACATGAAGGGAAGAGAAAAATCTACAATGAAGGAAATTACCAAAGTTAATGCTCCATATGGTTTGGAAAAAATTCCAATAAATCCATTTTTACATGTGAGTACAGATTATGTGTTACCTATCAGTCAAATTGACAAAATAGGCCCAAATCAAAATACTCTTATGGAAGGATCCATAATTTCAATTACGGCAATCGAGCCAGACAACATGGGAGAAATTGGTAACTTACCAACCAGTGATGAAAGCATAAGTGGTGACGTTTTCATTTCGTCTACTGAAATCCAACAAGTCTATACTTCGCTAATCAGGCCAGAAGAAGTTATAGAAACACCAAAGGTGAATATTGATGTCGATTCTCAATCCATCATCTCCTCTTTATTTCCCAAAGAAGACCATTTATCATCAATAGGGTCGGAAATGGAAGCTTCTTCTTCAAAATGTGAAAATTTTGACATCTCTTATGATCATGAGAATTTCGTTTTTTCATCTACTTTGCAAGTAGAAACGGAAGAAATAACACATGATGAAGAGGAAGAGGAAGATCTTAGAGATTCTCCTCCAGCATTTGAAGAGGGTATCTCTACCACTGTGGATGAACTCAGAGAAGTAAATCTGGGTACAGAGAAAGATCCACACCCCACTTTAATTAGTGCGGCCATGACCCTTGAAGAGCAAGAGATGTATATTTCTTTTCTAAAGCAAAATAAAGATATTTTTGCTTGGAATTATACAGAGATTCCTGGTCTTGATCCTGATGTTTCCACCCATCATTTGGGTTTTCCAAAAGAACATCGAGGATTCAAGCAAGCCGCGAGAAGAACACACCCAACCTAAGCTTCCAAAATCGAGGCTGAAGTGGATAAGATTATCAAAGCTAACTTCATCAGAGAAGTTCAATATCCCAAGTGGTTGGATAATATTGTCCCTGTAAATAAGAAGAACGGAAAAATTAGGGTTTGCATCGATTTCAGAGATCTTAATCAGTATTGTCCTAAAGATGATTTCCCAGTTCCGATTATAGAACTCTTAATTGATGCGACGGCTGGCTATGAAGTACTTTCTTTCATGGATGGATATTCTAGATATAATCAGATCCGAATGGCCCCAGAAGATGAGGAATATACAGCCTTCAGAGCTCATCAAGGTGTGTTTTGTTACCGGGTGATGCCCTTTGGTTTAAAGAATGCAGGTGAAACATATCAACGCGCCATGAATCGTATCTTCAAACCTCTTTTAGGGAAATTTGTTGAATGCTACGTAGATGATTTGGTGGTTAAATCCAAACAACGTTTTGATCACTTGGCTGATTTGGAAGTCGTATTCCACAAGCTTCGACAACATAATTTGAAGATGAACCCCTTAAAATGTGCTTTTGGGGTAACCACAGGAAAATTCCTCGGCTTTGTTGTACGCCATCGTGGTATTGAAGTCGATCCTGAGAAGACCAAATCAATCCTTGGTATGTCACCTACTCAGAATTTAAAATAATTAAGAGGACTTCAAGGACACTTAGCCTATATTCGGCGTTTCATCGCCAATTTGGCAGGCAAAAGTTTACCCTTTACCAAATTATTGAAGAAAGGAGTCACTTACCAGTGGACTGAAGAATGTCAAGAAGCATTTGATGTTCTTAAGAAATACCTCTTGAGTCCACCATTACTCATGCCACCTGTTGAGGGTAGACCTCTTATCCTCTACGTGACAGCTTTAGAGAGATCATTGGGTGCCTTTCTCACTCAAAAGAATGATGCTGGGAATGAAAATAGTCTCTACTATCTCAGTAGAACTATGCTTGAAGCAGAAACCCGGTATTCAAGTATTGAAAAGTGATGCCTAGCATTAATCTTTGCAGTTCAGAAACTGAGACACTACCTGCAACATCATGAGGTCCAATTGGTATCTCGTAATAATCCGCTCAAATTCATCCTTAGTCGTCCAATGCTTACAGGACGTCTGGCAAGGTGGGCGGTTATTCTACAGCAGTTCGACATTCAGTATGTGTCTCAAAAGGCAATTAAGGGCCAAGCTCTGGCTGATTTCCTGGCTGAACATCCTTCAGTAGAAGACACGTATTCAGATATCGAACTCCCTGATGAGGAAGTTTTCTCTATTCAAGAGAGTCCTCAAACATGGGAAATGTATTTTGATGGTGCTTCTAGAAGTCCAACAGGGAAGAAAAAGGAAAATCCTAAATTCAACAAAGTTGGTTTAGGAATTGTGCTCATTTCTCCAGATAAGGCAGTGTTACCTTATTCCTTTTTATTGTAGGAAGGTGGTACCAATAATGAAGCTGAATACCAAGCTCTCATTACAGGCTTGGAGTTAGCGCTTCAAGCACAAGTGAATCACTTAAAGGTGAAAGGTGATTCAGACCTGGTAATCAAACAAGTCAATGGGGATTATTTCATCAGAAAAGAAGAATTAATCCCTTTGTATGATTATGTCAGAGAGTTAATGTCGGAATTCCCTTCATAACCAACATTTTCTTATGTCCCAAGATCACAAAATGCTGAAGCTGATGCACTGGCTATTATAGCCACAGCTTTAGCAGATCCAAATCGGGACGAGACAACCATCTGTATTGCCCACCGTCATGCAATTTCACTTTATGTTCAAGTCAGAACAGAGGAAATTAATGAAATTAGTCTCATTCATGAACCGTATGGTCATACTACAGGATGGATGTCACCTATCAGGGAATACCTTCAAAATGGAACACTTCCACCTGATAGAGCTGAGAAAGAACAAATTCGGCGACGTGTGGTCAATTTTACTCTTTATGATGGCCCAAACCACCTCGAGAAAATTCTCTACAAACGTGGTTTTGATGGAGTTCTCTTCAGATGTATTGATGGTGAAGAGACAATGGCTGTCATAAAAGAAGTGCACGCAGGAGTCTGTGGTGCCCACCAGTCTGGACATAGACTGTCTGATCAAATTCGAAGGCTTGGATACTTCTGTCCTTCAATGATACAAGATTGTGTTAATTTCACAAAGAAGTGTCATTCATGCCAAGTATATGACAACTTCATTCATCAACCTCCAGAGTTGCTTCATACAGCTAAATACTCATGGCCATTTTCCACATGGGGAATGGATGTGGTGGGACCTTACCCTTCAGCTACGACCAAGCAGTTTAAGTACATTCTTACTGCTACTGATTTCTTTTCCAAATGGGCAGAGGCAGTACCTCTCAAAGAAGTCAGTTCTAAATGCATTGTTAGCTTCATCAAGTCTAACATCATTAGTAGATTTGGTGTCCCTCATACCATATTGACGGACAACGGCACCAACTTCTGTTCTTCTGAGGTAAATAAATTGTATCAAGAATACAACATTAAGTCCAACCATTCATCTCGATATCATGCAGCGGCTAATGGCCAGATAGAGGCCTTCAACAAGACTCTTTCAAATATACTGCAAAAGATGGTGGATAAAGATAAGAGGTCATGGCCTGATAAAATCTTTCATTCTTTATGGGCTTATCAGACTACCACTCGCAATGCAACGCGGTCTACTCCATATTCATTGGTATATGGAACAGAAGCAGTCTTGCCAATTGAAGTTCAATTGCCCTCACTCAAAATAGCCATTTGTGATCAGTTATCAACAGATGAGAAATCCCCAAAGCGGTTGAATGAATTAGAACAGTTAGATGAGAAAATATTGTGCACTTTGCACCACTTGGAAATCTATCAGAATCGGATAGCACGGGCTTTTAACAAAAACGTTCTTCTTCGTTCATTCATTCAGGGAGAATTGGTATTGGTTCTCAGAGCACCAATGATACCAGGAAAGAAGCCTCCCAAGCTTGAACCAAAATGGGAAGGACCTTATTAAATACATAAGGTCTACTCCAATGGAGCGTATTCTCTGATCTCAATGGATGGAGAACACATCACAACTCCAACTAATGCCAGATTTCTGAAGAAGTATTTTGTATAAACACAAAATATTGTTCCCGGATCCAAAACAATCACATAAGATCCTATATTTTTTCCTACATGACATTAAACTATTATTATGTCCTATCTACATGACATTAAACTATACAGAAAATCCTTGATAGGTCCTACATGACATTAAACTGTATTTTGTCCCTGCTACATGACACTAAACTGTGCAGCACCAATAGTCCTAACTGCAAGACATTAAACTGCATAGTCCCTTCATGATATGTCCGAGATGACATTAAACTATATTTTGTCCTACATGACATTAAACTGTTATTTTGTCCTATCTACATGACATTAAACTGTACAGAAGATCCTATATTTTTTCTGAGATGACATTAAACTATATTGTGTCCTAGCAACATGACATTAAACTGTGTGGCACTTCCAATGTCCAGCATGACGATAAACTATAAAAAGTCCCCAGAACTGATATCCTCATATTGGTTCACCTTAGTCCTAGCTACATGACTTTAAACTGTACAGCACCAGTTCGTCATTGCTATATGACGTTAAACTATACAGCAATGGTCCAGTATGACTTTAAACTGCAACTTCATCCCACACGACATTAAACTGTGAAAAAGTTCCCTAAACCGTCCAGCATGACCTTAAACTGCATAATCCCTGGTCCATGTATATGACCATAAACTATTTGCAAATCCATTATGTCCAGCAAGACGTTAAACTATGACGTCCTAAACTACATGACGCTAAACTGTATAAAAGTCCCTCACGTCCGGAAAGACGTTAAACTATATAATCATCAAAGGTCCAGCATGACATTAAACTGCACCATCCATGGTCCATGCATATGACCTTAAACTATTCGCAATTTCTTCCGACATGACGTTAAAATGGTACACTCTTTTGTCCTTACAGCATGACATTAAACTGCACAGTCCCCCTTTCGTCCAATATGACGTTAAACCATTTTATCCCCATCGTCCTAACTACATGACGCTAAACTGTACAGAAAATCCTTGATAGGTCCTACATTACATTAAACTGTATTTTGTCCCTGCTACATGACACTAAACTGTGCAGCACCAATAGTCCTAACTGCAAGACTTCAAACTGCATAGTCCCTTTTTTTATGTCCTACATGACATTAAACTGTGCATCGTTAAGGTTGTTATTACCTCTTGTTTCTCACACCGAGTATGACTCATGTGATCTTAGAGCGAACATCAACCATAACACTCTCTCTGGGCCGCTAACCATGTGTAATTCCTAACAACATTTATTAGATCATTGTCCCCAATAACAACTTGATCATTAATTCATTCTTTAATTGAACTACACGGACTTTGATCCTTGCCCTCCAGGCTGGGTATGTAGGCAACCTCCCAGGGTTCAAGCCCAAAAACAATCTCTTCACATAGGTTCACCACCATCTCATATGATGATGATTTGTGAAACCGCCCCTGGAATCAATATCTTTACATTGATTCACTTTCATCCTTGTTATATGACGTTAAACTATACAACACTTTTGTTCGGTACGACAATGAACTACAATATTCTTTGATTTCCTCATTTGAGAGAGAACTATTATTGACATTGATTTTTCAATCATGGTTTTCATTTTCAAAAGACTACGTGCATACATGGTAATGCCTGAACTTTTTATCTTAGGTTAAACCATCATTGCACTAAAGTCCCCTTTCACCCTTCACATGTACGAACCAAATTTGTACAAAGGGTAGTTCTAGAACTACGTGGACTTGATTCCCATCCTTATGGGATACGTAGGAACATTCGAGTGTCCCTCGAATCCAGTCCCAAGTCTTTTGGGCCTAACCCCAAATTTCACTTTCAGTCCCTTGGCTGAAAAGTCCTCATGAAAACACACACTGTGTATTCATTATTATGGTCCGAATTCTATGACCCTAAACTAAGATCACTCATAATTTCGTCCTGCACGACGTTAAACTGCATTTCAAGAACTACGTATGGCTTGATTCTCATTCTTATGAGATACGTAGTGAAGTCCAAGTTTCAATTCAGGACCCAGCCACAACATGATTATGGTTTTCATTGACCTATGTATCTCTATATACATTGGACAATACCCATATTTATGTGTTATAATCCTGACCTTAAATATTTTCAGATCTTCATAACCCTTTTCATGACTTGTAGTCACAAAAATGTCAAACATCTGAGAATTCTTTTGCCTGACTATGCAGCACGTGCCCATAGGTGGCCTTGCATAAACAGTCCACATAACAGACTTGTCAGCCAAAAGATGCTATTCATTTGACCATGTAGCCAATGCCCATAGGTGGCCATTCATATTTCAACCCCCTAACGAGTTTTGTTAAATAATAGTAACTTCATTATTGGGAAGAATGCCTCTTTTGTCCTTATTTGTCTTAAATGACAGTATGTAGGGATCCACAAAAATAGCCATCCTTAACATATTTGTCCCATATCCTTTTTCATGATCTGAAAGTATTCATGTCTATGGTTTATTCTTCTTCCCTACGTTTGGGTCAGACCTTCGTAGGAGTGATATTCATCTAGTTCTTCGATATTCTTGTTCGGAAATATCTTCTCCATATTCAAGTACCCCTTTCCATACAACAAACTCTATACTTTAGAAAATTTGAATCTCCATAAACTTTCACTGGGTTTTAGCACTAGGAAAGTAAATTTATGGGAGTTCTTTTTCCTGACTATGCGGCATGTGCCCATAGGTGGCCTTGCATAAACAGTCCACATAACAGACTTGTCAGCCAAAATATGCTATTTATTTGACCATGCAGCCAATGCCCATAGGTGGCCCTGCATATTTCAACCCCCTAACGGGTTTTTCTAAATAATAGTAACTTCATTCTTGGAAACTACTTCTTCTAATGGCTTTTAGCTCTTTTTCATATCATTCCTCAGATTCAAATATTCTTAAGCCATAGTTTACATTTTTTCCCTCATACTTGAGTATGGTAATATGTTTTCAGATAAATTGTCAAGGAATTGAATCCATTTTTAATCCATTTTTGGTCAAAGATATTTCGACCATAAACATTAGCCCCTTTATGTCCGGCATGCATGACTTTAAAATTCCCACAAAAGACGAAGGAACTCTGAATAAAAGTCATGTTCCAGCACACTTGTGCACTGCCCTCTGTTCCCTAAAGTCTTGCGCGCCCCCTTTTCCTTTGGATGGATTCAATTTCCTCAGAGTCAAATCCTCATTTCTTTCTGGATCCAACTCTGAGGGGGGACTTTTGTTGACGCTCCTTTCGTCACAGAATCTAAAGATCGGAAAAGGGAATATCTGAGTCCAATGTGATTCATCCTTTGAAGAAACATCCAAAATCGACAAAGGGATGAACAAGGAGAACATTGCCCATAGGTGGCGCAAGTTCCCTCATGGTCGCGCAAGTACACTTGCGTGCCGCCTAGTGGTCGTGCAAGTACTTGCGCGACGCCTTATGGTCGTGCAAGTGACTTGCGCGACCTAAGTGATAACCGCCCGGTAACCGCCCGGTAATCGCCCAGGGTCTTCTCCTGCCTATAAATAGACCCTGTGGGCCCCCCATTCGGGGGATCTTTTTCCAGAAACTCGGATTGAAGCTCCCGACGCCCAAGTCTCTTCTCAAAGATTCCGGAACACTTCTAAGGTAATTTATTACCTAGAACGGAAGATCTAAAGAGAAGAAGGAAGGACTAAGTGTTGAAACTTATCAAACACTTGCGCGCCGACTTATTTCCTTTAATATAACTTGCGCGTCCCTTTTCTGGAAGAACCTCAAGAAAATTGTAAAGGGTTTAAAAAAGAGTCGCTCAAGTATTTCAATGCTGGTTGAAAATCGTGCAAGTACACCATGTGCCGCGCAGGTATACCTGCGCGACCAATACTTGCGCGGCCACGGAAGACTTGCGCGCCTTGCAAGACTTGCGCGCCCCTATCTTTTTGGGTGCCCATCTTGCCCTTTTTTACCCCTCTTAATCCATTTCACCTTTCCTTTTCAAGATTCAGTCTTCAAGACACTCTTCAAAGCCATTTATGGCATGATTTCTTGATTTTACTTTCTTATCTGAAAGGAATTCTGTGGAATCTCTCTCAAAGTCTAGTGATTTAAATATCCTTATGTCACTAAAATACGGAGAGTTCATTCATTCAACCTCATCCTTTAAGATGAGAGAATCCTAACCTGGGTCACCTTTTCAAGAATAATCCCCAGTTATAAAACCTTTAATCTGGGCATCTTCCTCAGGAGTAAGCCCCAAATTCTTAAAGTTCCCAATCTTGGGCATCCTCCTCAGGAGTAAGCCCCAATCAAAACCTTTAATCTGGGCATCTTCCTCAGGAGTAAGCCCCAAATTCTTAAAGTTCCCAATCTTGGGCATCCTTTTCAGGAGTAAGCCCCAATAAAAACCTTTAATCTGGTCATCCACCTCAGGAGTAAGCCCCAATCAAGTCCTCTAATCTTGGGAATCTTTCTTAAGAATAAGCCCCAACCTCAAATATGGGAATCCTCCTTAGGAGTAAGCCCCAAACCTTAATCCCTAACCTGGGTCTCCTTTTCAGGAATAAGACTCAGTCATAACCTTGGGCTTCCTTTTCAGGAGTAAGCCCCAAGTCCCTTAACCTGGGTCTCCTTTTCAGGAATAAGACTCAGTCATAACCTTGGGCTTCCTTTTAATGAATAAGCCCCAAGTCCCCTAACCTGGGTCTCCTTTTTAGGAATAAGACTCAGTCATAACCTTGGGTCTCCTTTTCAAGAATAAGCCCCAAGTCCCCTTAAATTTCTCTTAACCAGTCATAATTTACCTTTGATTTGGGTTTCCTTTTCAGGAGTAAAACCCAATCATAAGTCCCCTCCTAACTTGGGCATCCTCCTTAGGAGTAAGCCCCAAGATTAGAGTATTCAAATCTCCATGAAGCACATATAACTTTATGGACCCTGTTCGTGGATTTTCTCCCTAAAAGTAAATCCTAAACCTTCATCTATCTGGGCAGTCATCCATACATAAGACCCAAACAAATTCTTATGATTGCATCTTTCATGGCACAATTGTCTAAATTTTACCAATACCTCTTGTTTCTCACACCGAGCATGACTCACGTGAGCTTAGAGGGTAAAAGTAATTATGACATTCATCTTTGAGCCATCAATCATAAACATCATACTCCATTTCTCGAACTACGTGGGTTCTGATTCCTTTTCCAAAACAAAGGATATGTAGGTAGCCCATTTATGGGTTCGATCCCAACTTTGAAATAATCTCTGTCCTTCTGAATGACAATAAACTTCAAGTGCCCCACTAAGTGGCTTTAAAACCAGCCTGGTCATCATAAATGACCAAGAGACTTTTATATAAATGTTTTGAAGGATACCATTGACCAAGAATCTCTAAACAGATATAGATGATTCTCTATTGATGAAGAACCTCAAATGCATATTAAAGATTCTCTAAATTTCTTTGCATATTTAATCATTGATTGTTAAAACTTAAGGAAAGCACATTTTATACTTGGTAATGTAATAAGGATTCACGAACATAACTTAAATCTATAAAGAGAGTCCCAGAGTAGACAATAATTCCCCTCAAAAAGGTGTGATGACTCCGACCTCCCATCCTCTCGACCAATGCAAATTCCTAAGCCTCATTAGTCCACAATTTAATGAGCGCCTGCCTATGGAAAGTAGGTCCAAACGGATGTGGAATCATTGGATATTTCTCGTTCTACGAACAAACCCCTTAGAAACCGATCGGAACGTTTGAATCTCCCGTCCAGGAGGTCATCCCCGGATTCCGTGCAAAACAAAAATAATTGTTTCGCACGGAATCCGGGGATGACCTCCTGGACGGGAGATTCAAACGTTCGGATCGGTTTCTAACGGGTTTGTTCGTAGAACCGGAAACATCCAATGATTCCACATCCGTTTGGACCTACTTTCCAAAGGCAGGTGCTCATTAACTAGTGGAGTAATGAGGCTTAGGAATTTGCATTGGTCGAGAGGATGGGAGGTCGGACTCATCACACCTTTTTTAGGGGAATTATTGTCTACTCTGGGACTCTCTTTATAGATTTAATTTATGTTCATGAATCCTTATTACATTACCAAGTATAAAATGTTCTTTCCTTAAGTTTTAACAATCAATGATTAAATATGCAAAGAAATTTGGAGAATCTTTTATATGTATTTGAGGTTCTTCATCAATAGAGAATCATCTATATATGTTTAGAGATTCTTGGTCAATGGTATCCTTCAAAACATTTATATAAAAGTCTCTTGGTCATTTATGATGACCAGGATGGATATAAAGCCACTCAGTGGGGCACTTGAAGTTTATCGTCATTCAGAAGGACAGAGATTATTTCAAAGTTGGGATCGAACCCATAAATGGGATACCTATGTATCCTTTGTTTTGGAAAAGGAATCAGAACCCACGTAGTTCGAGAAATGGAGTATGATGTTTATGATTGATGGCTCAAAGATTAATGTCATAATTACGTTTACACTCTAAGCTCACGTGAGTCATGCTCGGTGTGAGAAACAAGATGTATTGGTAAAATTTAGACAATTGTGCCCTGAAAGATGCAATCATAAGAATTTGTTTGGGGCTTATGTATGGATGACTGCCCAGATAGATGAAGGTTTAGGATTTACTTTTAGGGAGAAAATCCATGAACAGGGTCCATAAAGTTATATGTGCTTCATGGAGATTTGAATACTCTAATCTTGGGGCTTACTCCTAAGGAGGATGCCCAAGTTAAAAGGGGACTTATTATTTGGTTTTACTCCTGAAAAGGAAACCCAAATCAAAGGTAAATTATGACTGGTTAAGAGAAATTTAAGGGGACTTGGGACTTATTCCTGAAAAGGAGACCCAAGGTTATGACTGAGTCTTATTCCTGAAAAGGAGACCCAGGTTAGGGGACTTGGGGCTTATTCTTTAAAAGGAAGCCCAAGGTTATGACTGAGTCTTATTCCTGAAAAGGAGACCCAGGTTAAGGGACTTGGGGCTTACTCCTGAAAAGGAAGCCCAATGTTATGACTGAGTCTTATTCCTGAAAAGGAGACCCAGGTTAGGGATTATGGTTTGGGGCTTACTCCTGAGGAGGATGCCCATATTTGAGGTTGGGGCTTATTCTTAAGAAAGATGCCCAAGATTAGAGGACTTGATTGGGGCTTACTCCTGAGGAGGATGCCCAGATTAAAGGTTTTGATTGGGGCTTACTCCTGAAAAGGATGCCCAAGATTGGGAACTTTAAGAATTTGGGGCTTACTCCTGAGGAAGATGCCCAGATTAAAGGTTTTGATTGGGGCTTACTCCTGAGGAGGATTCCCAATATTGGGAACTTTAAGAATTTGGGGCTTACTCCTGAGGAAGATGCCCAGATTAAAGGTTTTATAACTGGGGATTATTCCTGAAAAGGAGACCCAGGTTAGGATTCTCTCATCTTAAAGGATGAGGTTGAATGAATGAACTCTCCGTATTTTAGTGACATAAGGATATTTAAATCACTATACTTTGAGAGAGATTCCACAGAATTCCTTTCAGATAAGAAAGTCAAATCAAGAAATCATGCCATAAATGGATTTGAAGAGTGTCTTGAAGACTGAATCTTGAAAAGGAAAGGTGAAACGGCTTAAGAGGGGTAAAAAAGGGCAAGATGGGCACCCAAAAAGATTGGGGCGCACAAGTCTTGCAAGGCGCGCAAGTCTTCCGTGGGCGTGCAAGTATTGGGCGTGCAGGTATACCTGCGCGGCACATGGTGTACTTGCGCGATTTTCAACCAGCATTGAAATACTTGAGCGACTCTTTTTTAAACCCTTTAGAATTTTCTTGACGTTCTTCCAGAAAAGGGACGCGCAAGTTATATTGATGGAAATAAGTCGGCGCGCAAGTGTCTGATAAGTTTCAACACTTAGGACTTCCTTCTTCTCTTTAGATCTTCCGTTCTAGGTAAGAAATTACCTTAGAAGTGTTCTGGATGCTTTGAGAAGAGACTTGGGCGTCGGGAGCTTCAATCCGAGTTTCTGGAAAAAGATCCCCCGAATGGGGGGCCCACAGGGTCTATTTATAGGCAGGAGAAGACCCTGGGCGGTTACCGGGCGGTTACCGGGCGGTTATCACTTAGGTCGCGCAAGTCACTTGAACGACCATAAGGCGTCGCGCAAGTACTTGCACGACCACTAGGCGGCGCGCAAGTGTACTTGCGCGACCATGAGGGAACTTGCGCGACCTATGGGCAATGTTCTCCTTGTTCATCCCTTTGTCGATTTTGGATGTTTCTTCAAAGGATGAATCACATTGGACTCAGATATTCCCTTTTCCGATCTTTAGATTCTGTGACGAAAGGAGCGTCAACAGTGTCCCATACTACTTCAAATAATTTAATTATTATTCAACAAGTTATCATAAGAGAAGATTTTCATTTTTTCAGTTATGTTCATATTCATAAATAAAATGAATCATGAATTAACTATAAGGGTTCCTCACATAAAATAATAAAACTTAATTCAAAACCCTCGTTTCATGTAAATGATCATTTTGTATACTTATGATTCATGATCACCGTACACTTATAAATGGAAGTGTCAAATATGTTACATTATCAAATAATAGTATTTAATTTGGTAAATCCATCAATAATTAAAACATAATATTCACAAATGTGTAACATTCATTTCATGTGAGCTATTTATGCATAAAAAATTAAACACACTTCACCACGCATGTATGTGAATATATATTAAAAAAATGCTTCCAATTATTTATCCAAAAATTATAATTTGAGAGACATGTAATATTAATTACAATTACAAAGTGATGGCTTCTTTTAAAAATTTTACGCACATAATAACAAAACAATGTTTTGTTATTGATTGCTAATATCGAATTGCATTTGTGATCATTCAAACATAAATATTTGTATTTGTGGTAATTATTTATACATGTGAGTTTCAAAATAAAAAAGAAAAGAATATGTATAAGGATAGGAATCACTGTTTAAAATAATTTTTTACTTTAAGAAGGAATAAAGAATATAAATATTAAGATTAAAAACATTATACATATACTTATACATATAGGTATTTTTTAGCAACCCAAAACAATTCTTATTAAACCCTATTACATGCGTAAAAACATTTTCTAATTACTGATAATTATCATTTGAAAATCCAAAAATATATTAGGATTGATTATTATATAAAACAATATATATAGAAAGTCTATAAATGGAATTTTCATAACCAAAACAAGAAATGATAAATTTTTATGAGTAGCATACACTTCAAAACATTATTTAATCACCAAAGAATTCAGTTTTATGAAAACGTAAATTAGTTTATAATTAATATATATATATATACATATAACTGTATATACACAAAGTGTATATATGGGTTTCCCATATCAAATATGAGGCTAAAATAACTACTACAAGTTATGCATGAGTAATGAACATCATACCAGAATTCAAAATTTGAAAAAAAATGAAATAGAATTGATTTATTTGTATATAAACCATAATAAACATATATGTATATATGGTTCAACCTAACACCAAACTAAAAATAAAACCCCAACATGTATTACATGCATTAAGAACATCATATATGAAAATATTTCATCATTAGAAAATCATAAAAAAAGAATAGGTTTGTTCTATATATATAAACGTACAAACACACACACACACACACACACACATATATATATATATATATATGGGTTAATCAAATAAAACACCAAACTAAATAAGAACCCTTACATGATTACATGCATTAAGAACATCATTTAAAAACAATTGTTCATCATTCAAAATTCATATAGATAGAATAGATTTTTTATAATTAAATTTATATACATATATACGTATATATATAGGGTTTAATTAAACATTAAAGAAAATAAACCCTTAATTGACATCAATAGTAGGGTGGAGCCGCGCATAGGTTGGAGAGGTATTGGGAGGAGAAAACATGCATGGTTATGGTTAAAATGGAGGTTTATATAATCAATTTATTAAAACTTTATATATAATTTTTATATACAATTGTTCATCATGAAATTACAAACAATGAGACTTATTGAAAATTGAATCTAACAATTAAGGGGAAAAGAAAAAAATTGTTATTAACCCAAATAAAAAATGGATCATTTGTCTTATAAAATATATATATTTCTATATATATATATATATTATGGATATATTACATCGAAAAAAATTAGGTGAGAATTAAAATAAACAACCCTTGAAGACTTTTGGAGAAGGGAAAGTGGAAAACTGGGCCGTGGAGAGGGATAGGAGGACTCAAGGGTGAGGAAGTAGTGAAGAGATTGATGAATACTGGTGTGGTGAGATGAAGAAGAAGAAGAAAGGGAGAATATGTGGAATAGAACGGATGACCATGATTGACTGGGGCTGATCAGACAACTGAGGTGTCTTCCATAGTTTTAAAAATAGATAGACAGTTGAGATTACATCATGGATTGATTGGACTGTTGTGGGGATCCATGAGTTTTCAAAAGGATGAGTAGCTGAGATCAACCATAGAAATATTGGACGACTCAGATTATATTTACCATAACATTATACGTCCCACATCAAAATGGAAGCGGTTTTGAGACCACATTATATATCTCGATGCCTCTTCCACATTCCAATATCATAGTACAGACTGTGGGTTCCTTAGACATGAGACTCCCACCACAATGGGTCATGGCCCACCCACACACACGTTGTTGCACGACCTACCTCACCCCCTACGTGTGCCTTCCTAGGCCCTATACATAGGTACGAGTGTGCGCTTAGGACTCACCATGCATGGCTTGCGCGAGACTCGGCATGCCCCATGCATGCAATACCTGAGGGTTATTTGACCTTGAGATGCCCACAAGACCTTGAGGGCTTGTCCTCTAAGGCTTCCCTCAGTTGGGTGGGTACTCCCCCAAAATTATTCCCAAAAAACAACATTTTTATAAGAACATATATATATAATATTGTTTTAAAACAGAATATATATATATTCCTTCTTATGGTTAAAAAACCCTAAATAAATTTTTTTTTATAATTTAGTATACATAGGTGTTTTAAAAATTTATAAGTTCAAAATATAAATAAGATTTTAATTAAAACCCATGTCAGCACTTTTATAAACCTATATTCATATTAGAATATACATGTTGGTTATTATATTTTTAAAATAAAGTATATCCTTAATTAAAACAATGTTATTATATATTATTTAACTCAATTTAAAACATTTGAAACATATATATTTCCTATCAAACAATTTATTACAATTAATTTCTATTAAAATATAAATAAGTATAAACTTTAAATATGTAGAGAGGTATTCTTTAAAAACATTACATTTATTAAAAAAATACTTTTATTAACTAAAATATTACATTCAATCATTCAAAACCCTTAAATTTATTTAGGTGCTTAAAATAATTAGGATACTTCAAATACTTGGAATATTTTGAATACATATATTCTTTGAATAAAAAAATAAAAATACTTAAATACCTAACAGTTTTAAAATTTTATGACCGTTATAAAAACCACCAGTCATCTAAAGACCTCAATGGCCATCAACGGTCATATTAAACTTTAGTGCCTTATAAATAATGTTTAGGGGGTTCCAAAAATTAGAAACCAATTTAGGGAAGATGGCGCTCTACATCCCCTTTAGGGATAGTGCATTTTCCATTGTTCTTTCCATAATGTTTTACATTTTGAAAGACCTAAAGGATTTTCACTATTTTCATGGTCTGATTGTTATGTTTGGTGGTCTCCCAATGATTATGATAGGTCTCATAGTAGGTATTATAGGTAAGTGAGGGTATTTTGGACCTATTTCAAATGTAAGTATTTATTATTTATATTGAATAAAACATCTCTTATCTTCATTCTGCATGCATTTATTTGGATGGAACCATTATTAAACAAAACAAAATATTTATAATACTAATAATTAACCAATTATTATCATTACAAATATAAATATGTTTGGGGTGTCACAATTATGATGGAAACAATGTTTATATATGCCATATATTATACTTATTATTAATTTATGATTATTTATTCCTATTAAAACACAAATATTTTTACTTTCCATTTGGTGTAAGTTGATAATTTCATTCGAGGATGTGTGGACTACCACCCCTTCAAAGTGATGTAATACATTCACACACTACATATAATGTATTATTAATGGATTTACTAAAATTATATGATATATATGATATAATAATTCTACTATAATAATGATATATATACATATAGATACTTATATTTAATTTTGATTCATTCTTTCAATACGACAAAAAAATAGAAACAAATTCATGTGTATGTATGGATTACTATCTCCATGAACAACATGTTAAATTTCATAATTATATATTATATAAATTATTATAATACACATATATTGTATATAAATTATATTTATATCATTTTTTTAATTTTTTTAATCATGATATAATTATAAGTACAAAGGATATAGAAAATTAAATTCTGTGTAAAGAACAAAGTGAATATTACCTAAAGTGAAACCTTAACGTAGGATTATTATTAAGAGGATAATATAAGGTATTAATAAAACCATATATGTTTTTATATATAAGAATATTATCCTTTAAGATATGTGTAGTAAACTTAAATTTATTATACAGGAATCTTGTATGAGTATGAAGAGAGTTAAGACACAAGGTAAGGGGATTTCATCTCACTCTTTACTTATGTGAGATACATTCATAATTCACCACCCATTACTTTTATGTAGTGTGTCTTATTCCAATAAATGTATTAAATTATTAGTATACTTAAATTTATTTGTATTTACACAACCATTATATGATCTTTATTTCATGGGGTTAATGTTTCAAAATTAACCAAATCAGTAAGATAGTTTTGTCTCAATTTTCTGACTTTGAGACACATATTTTATTATGCACCAACATTATTTCTAGAGGTGTATATACTACCATTTTACATGTTATATATTCAATATACATCATTTTAAGATATTTTAATCTTCATTTAATTTAATTTTCATACATAGGGTAATGGTTAGAAGTTACTAAGCGGTATGAGTTTATTGAAACAATCTCATATGATTTCGAGATTGTTTATGATTGTGATTCCTTTATTGAAATATTATAATAAATTTCTTATGAACATTCCTGAATTTTATTAACCACTTATTATTCAAGATATATTCATCTATTTGTTCAATTGTTCTATGCTTTTGTTCTTAAGATAATTAGAAAAATGTTTTTAAGAAAATATGATCATACCTCTCACTTCGGTCTAAAATATGGGTTCATTAAAAATCATGTTTTCTAAAAAGGGTTTCCAAGAATATTCTAAAAAAATAATATGATCCTTAAAATAACATTTCACCAATTCATTTACCATTTTTTACAAATAAATCATCTTATCGCTTGCTAAATAAGGAAATTCTATAACCTTTTACAGTGAAAAAGAAAAATTATTTTTACCAGATATGACATATAGAGATTTACCTCCACCAATTCTTTGAATATTTTTTTTAATATTTTTTTAAAAAAATTTATTATCTATAAAACGGTTTTTAAAAAAAATCATGATTATTTTTAAACATTCAAGGGAAAAGGCGTTTTAAAAACTTTTTTAAGCTTCAATCATTATTTTCCAATGAAAATATTTTCCAAAAAATTTCAATAATTCATTATTATTTTTAAAATTTATTTTTGAAGAAATGGTTTTCAAAATATTTTCAGTATTGTTTATAATATTTTAAAGTATTTTAAATGAAATGGTTTTCAAAAGGGTTTCAATATTCTTTTATATGTTCTCAAGGAAAAGTGTTTTAAAATTGATTTCAAGTCTTCTTTATAAATTTTCAAGGTATTTTATAAGAAAACAATTATAAAATGGGTTTATGTATTAAAAATCCATTTTCAACGAAGAAATGATATTTTCATCAAGAACCATTTTTTAAAGATGTTCCAAAATTAATTTCCATCTAATTTGACATCCTTTGAGGTTAATCATGACTTTCTAGGAAATTATCTTATCTTTCCATTCATATTCAATCTATGAATGGTTTATGATTTGATGTCATGATGTTTATGAAAATCATTTCTCTTCAATGAGTTATATACTTTTGAAAGCTGCTTCTTTTCATAGGTTCTTCTTTCATGAAGTGGTTATGAATGAAATATCTTTTCATAGTATATGATTTGTTGAAATGTTAGTGAAACCCATTTCATTTTATGGGTTATAATTTTATATTTATAAAACTTATGTCTTCTTTTGGTTCGTGATATGATGAATGTTTTATTTCATGGAATAAGTACGAATGATGTAATTATGAGATGTTTGGGACCTATATCTCCCTCCAAATCACAAGGTAACTATAGAGGAATAATGAGCACATATGTTATGTGTGAACCTGAATTCATGTTTACAATGTTATGAGTAAACATGATTATATTTTCAAAATGTTATGCATGGACCAAGTTGCATGTCTGTATGTTTATGTGCGAACCTTATTACATGTTGAAACTACTATGAGTGAACCTTATTACATGTTTAAAAAATTATGCATGGAACTGGTTGCATGTCCTTATGTTTATGCATGAAACTAATTACATGTTCACAATGTTATGCGTGAACCAGATTATATGTTCACAATGTTATACATGGACCAAGTTTCATGTACATAACTTTATGAGTGAACCTGATTACATGTTCAAAATTTTATGCATGGACATAGTTTTGTGTAGAAAATTTGATGTGGGGGCCTTATTTCATTTCCTTAACTTAACCAGTGAACATGTTTCATCTTATACATGTTCACATCATTATAAAAAATGTGCCTGCCATAAATTCCATGTCATATTCCTATATTATTAGTTCATTTCTTATTCTTTTAATTATATTATGATAAATGTCTTATGAACATCCAATATTTATTTTGACCTCCAATATGCAGGGTATGATATTCGAATCTTATGCTCATCTTCCACGCCCTTCTGTTTATGTTATGCTTCTACATTCCCTTTACTTTCTTTTACTGAGGATCTAAGTTCACTCCATTCTTCTTTTTCCATTCCCCAGGTTATGAGGAATGGTTTTAGGTATAAATAATAAAGGTATTGACCTTTATGAGAGTTTTTATTGATCATTAAGTAGGATAGAAGATATTATTTCAATGTTTCCAAAGATAGTAAAGTATTATAGTCCCCATGAATTTATTTTTGTAATGTACTAAATATTCATCTAAAATGATGTAATATGCATGTCAGTTATGACTGGGTTTCTATAGTTGGTATTAGCAGAACAGTTTAGTCAACCGTTATAAACTAGGATTATAAAATCATAGTGAGATCCCTATGGGTATTTCTATGAATATTTATATGGAGGAATCGAAGGATATGTGTAAGGATACGGAAAAGTACAGTAAAATGAACTGTAATTTTGGAAACAGATAGAATGAGTGGTTTATTAGAAATACATCCATGTATAGATACCACAAGTGTATATGGATCTAGAACATATGTACCGAGGAGTAACAACTCTTACAAGTTGATTTGGGCCTAACTTAGAGTAATTTGGTACAGGACAACGGGGCTTGTTTCAAACCTAGTTTGAAACTCCTGGGGGATATGCTATGGGAATTCACAATCTCTTCACAAACCATAATGAATGATTTGAATCAAATATGACTATGAATAACATAGGATAAAACTAAGGTGTTGTAGATTAATTAATTTTTCTTTATTTAGACATCATGTAAGTAAATTTTCATGGTTATGTAGTTTTCTTCAATGATATGTGTTTCTAACCCCGTGATTTTTGGTTTTAGTAAAAAGAGATAACTAGAAGCAACATGGTTAACATTGAATGTTTCAGATGTAGAAAGTAAGGTCATTATGAAAATAATTTTCCCAAGTGGAAATCTCATAAAGGTAATGAGGAAGGTGGTATGAGTATTGGTTATACTTATGAAGATAAAGATACCGCAAACGACTTTTGAATGTTATGTTATGTTCATTCAGTATTAATTACATTAATCATAAGAATCATGATTACATTTATGTTCATTAACCTTATGAAATTAATCATATATTCTAGGAAATAGGTATTAAGGAATAAGTTGATGAAGCGTGATTAATGTTTTAATAAAGAAGTTGGTTGAATGAATTACTTGTGTTCTGGAATTCAAAATTATGTTATATAAATCATGAAGTGTATAATTATTATCAATATAAGTTTTATGTAAGGATAGAAAATGATATGTTTAATAGTGATGAAGACTCAAAAATGTGATATTTTTTATAAAGGGGAGGTAACCCTTAATGTGATCATGATGTTGTGGAAATTATGTTTCACTGCGATATATAGATGATTGATTTGGATAAATTATATTGGATATGACTTATTACCCCATAACTGATAAAGGAACTTTGGATAAAGTAATCTATGTTAGAATGGATGAAGTTTATAACTTCATGGATTAATGTAAAATATCTAGTAACATTTGGAGTAAGGAATAATGTTTGTTTCAAAAAGGATATAGGGAAATTTAGGCCATTACCAAGTTTCATGAGAATATAAAATGAGGATATTCACATGTTTTGAATGTAACAAAGAAGAGATAATTGGTGATTTTAATGGGGTGGGGGTCAATTTTAATAGGATTCAATGCCATTCTTTCTATGGTTATGGATTTCAATTATTCTAAAGGGTTATAAGGTTAACAATTTATGGTATGTTTCAGTTATGCTTTAGATGATGTTTGTTAGATTTAAGTGTTATGTCACCACATGGGGATTTATTCATATTGGATATCCATCTATACCAATTTAGTGTTTATGGAAACTAAAGAGTGATGGTCTTAATTATCATGGATCCCATGATATGTTACAGCTTCATGAATTAAAATTTCATCTTCCTTTTTGAATAAAAAGCTAAATTGATTATAGGTCAAGACATGACCAAGGGGTGAGATCTTACTTATGAAGGGGATTGAAATCAAGTAAGTATAACTTCCCATGAAAATTATTCAACTGTCGGGAAAGACCTTTGGAACTAAATGGGTTATACTAGTACCTTCTTTTCTAATTAATAAAGTGGTCCCTTAGATAGTCACTGATTTATGGATTTCTGATTTTTAACTTTATCCTAAAAAAGTTATCTACCACTTTCCATCAAAATATGATAGTTATATTTCTCTTCCATATCCATGTTTTCACTTCCCACCTATGTTCTCCGTTGTGGAAAACTGTTTATTTGTTACTTTGGGAAACTGTTATGTTTCCAAAAATAACTTTTCAAATGATGTTTTAGTATTCATTATTATGATGTGGGTTTCCTAGGCTATAGAAGCCTGAGTAGGTTATTATCCATGGATGCCTAAAAACAACCCAGGATTTGTTCATTCTAGAAGGAGTACTATTTATAAATAATTTACTCAAATCTCGTGCCACCCTGAATTCTTTGTTCTTCAATCCAAGGGTGAGTCTATGGTTTTCACCACTCCACAGGAGGTGTTGGTCTGTTTGGGGCATGTCTGGGAGCTTGGATGGGCACTGCTAATGGCTGGACAGTGAAAACAATAGCTTCTATATTAACTATTATTTTTACCAATGATAAGGGAATGATCCAAGATTTGGATCAAGTTCACTAAATGGAATCATTGATACATTGTTCCATTTCATCTAAAATTTATAACCCACATGTATACTTTGTTAGGATCATAGGAATATTCTGCTCATCCTGAAGATTTTTAGCATAGACTTCCAGTAGTTTCTCTTACGAGAGAGGGATACTGAGTGAATATGTTAATCCATTCCATCTGGATATTAATTCATTAAACCATTAATTTTCATGTTTATTTCAGTTTATGAGGTAAAAAATTCTCATTTTCATCAACATGGATCTGAAATGATAAAAAACTTATGATGAAGGTCTTCCCAACCTGCAACGGATCGTACAAGAAAATTATTGTACCAAACAAAGGTTGGACCTATAAGACTCCATAAAAAACACATCATCCTTGATCTCTCATTGTGATATGAGGTGCGTGAAATGTAGTTTATGTTCGTATGCATCATCAAATTTGGAGAAGATAGGATTTACAAAATTTGGCTTGGGAAAATTTTCATCCAGTCATTCAGGATATGGCTTCCTACCAGGCTTCAATGTTGAACATCACCCTTCCATGGCTAACATTAGAGTAGACTGGGACTCTATAAAATTAAGTAGCACCAGGGGAACTATTATCTAAGATGTCTCCCATCTACAGGGAGCAGGAAGAGGTCGATGAGTTGTCCCTTCCATATTCTCTTGCTGAATCTCAATTCATCCTAAGAATAAATGATCACCCTTTCGAGGAAGAGGCTATCTCCAAAATGGAGGGACGTCACAATCATTTTCAATTTCATCATTTTTATATTTTGTCTTACTAGATCTGGAGCCAATATGACACTCATATGTCACTATTTCTAGTGGACTGGATCTTATGTGAGGAGTGATATTCACCTCAGCCTAATGAAGTTACACAGAGGGGATATCTCCAATGGGTATCTCCTCATTGAGTTTTCAGAAATTTTTATTTCACTCTCATTTAGTGATAGTTTTTCCTCTGTGGAAGGAACCTCAACTCTTTGGGGTTGTGATTGGGAAGTGGCCACACCATTCCCTTTTTCCGTAGCAGTGTTACACCATGGAGGTCTGAAATAATTATTCAAAGGTACCATATTTTTGGATCCTTCCTTGGTTCCAGGTGTGTACACCCTCGGTCTGTGCATCCATATCACATTGCTATTGGGGTATGTTTTCTATTTTGCAAAACTCTTCATTTTCATCTTGCTCGTAAATATCCATCATTTTAATAGTGATGCAATTTACAAAACAATATCGTGTAATGGTGGTTATACCATTACATTAAATGCAACAGGATGAATCAAAACTACCGTCACTGGGGTCGTTATTGAAACCCCAGACCATATTGATCTGTTTTGCTGGGTGACCCTTGTTGGGTATGAATTTCATTTCCATACCTTCCTCATGTCATGTCTTATAAATAGTGACCATGAGAGAGTTCTTGATCTAGTTTTCCAATTGATCCTTGACTAGTATAGGTTTTTATTATGGTGAGAAGAACATGTGGGATGCCGAACATTTATTTTTCACTCGCAAACTAGAGTAGAGTAGTTCTCTCTGTTGCGTTGATTATGATGAAATTTCCCCTAGAACATTTATATGGGGGTTATTCGGGTCCACAAATGGAATTGATTGGTCCTTTTGTTGAACATCCAATGACTCCATTCATAGATCTGGTGGTTCTAAGGGAAGAAATTGAGATATAAATGGACATATCCTAGCAGGATGGCAGTGATTTGGAATCACCATTAATTTCCCCATGACCCTATCATGGGATGATGAACCCGGTGATGGTGATTGGGATATAAATTCACATATCACAGTGGTTTGGGGTTTCTTCATAGCTACTTCCAGTATGTGCTGAATCCTCTCAAGAATTGACAATCTGAGGGGCGGACATGGTGGTAGATATTTTCATGGCCTATTGGCCCAGGTTCGCTCCAGGATGGCAGTTATAGTAGATCCTTTTGTAGCACTCTATATGTGGAATAACTAATCTTATGTAATAGTTGGGTGTGATGGTTGCCCTTAATAAGAACCATTCCTTATGGGATGTTGTACAAGTGATCACAACTTCAGTCTTCGTGTTTGAAATACATTCTCATTTATTAGAGGCGACCAATTTGAAGTATTTTTGGCTATCCTCTAACCATTTTCATAATGTATATGTATCATTAAAGTGGGAAAATTATGTTATAGTGAACAACTAGATCGATCGTTACCTGGTCCCATAATTTTATCGGAGGTAATGGAATTATAGGGAAATGTATCTTAGTCTTTCTACTATTCGAGGGGTGTGGTAAAGTTTAACACAACTTACTTTCCCTGTCCTTCAATATGGCAGCCTGAAGTGGAATAAAAGATTAGATACAAAAGGTTTGTTATGAAATGGTGGTAATTGTGTTGTACATTTGAGATGTTAGTTTCCATTTTTGGATCCCGGGCCAGGGAGACAGTATCTAGGTCCACCTGAAAATAGTTAATCTTTATTTAATGAAGATTAAATTCATATCCTATATATGGAAGATGTCTATACTATAGTCACTGCTGAGAATCCCACATAATTTGGCGTAGATAAGGCATGAACTCCTTTTCTAGCTCATTTGGGATCTTATTGTCCAAAATGGTGGGAGACAAAACATAATGGGAGGTTATTTCTAGCTAGCTCTCTCTATATCTCAATTTCATCATCTTATTCATTAAGCCTACAAGAATCCATCTGGTCAGAACATAGAAGATGCTTCTAAGGTTCACCAACTGACTAGATTGGAGTGCTGCTAGAAGTTGATGGGGTACTATATGTTGTTGACCCCAATGTTTCGAGCACCTATCTATATGAAGGAATTTTATTTTTGAGCACCTCTCTATATGGGGGATTCTAGAAATGGGGAGTATTTCCATATCCATGGGATTTGTTTCTATATGGAGGTTTACTACAATAGATATTAGGAGTGGAGTCTCGATGATTCATCTCTATACCACCACAATGAAGGATATCAATGTAATGATCATCTTCTACTTTGGTTTTATAGTTTAAAAACTCTTGTGGTGTTCGGAATGTGTCTCAAACAACCTCAACAATGGTGGATTTGAAGAAATTCAGAATATGGGTCTTGAACTGCATCATGGATGGAATATATTGACCTACCTTTTCGAACTATGTACGTATATGAGTTTGCTATACAATGGTATCCAGAACGTTTTTATAAATACTTGGTACTGTAGAAATAAGAGACCACTACTAAAACGATGTTATTATATGATGATGAGTTTTCTCATTATTAATTTGAATGTGAGATTTTCTCATGGAATGTTCCATTATCACTTAGTGAGTCTCGGTCAGAATGATAGTATGAGACTGATCTTTATACATTGGAATATTTCACTGGTCATTTGTGGTAGGAATATGATCCTTCCTAGATGCATGTATTGATGTCACATAGTATGACCCAGTTGGAACTAGAATATGAGCATGGATCGTATATGTATTCCCCACTGGAATATTCCAATGGACCTCGAAAAATGGGAGATGGGATATGTGCCTCCTCTTGTATTGCCTTGGAATGATGTCGGTGTATTCATTAATTAAAGAAATTAGGAATTTTCACCTGGCTTCTATGATCTACCAGAATATGCCAAGAAATTCACTAATATAAATATGAGCCGGGCGTAAGGTATATTCAATTCTCATTTGGTTACCCCTCGCCAGAATGAGGATATATGTCTGATATTAGGCTTCTGGATTATGTCACTAGTCTTATTAGATAAAAATATAAACCTGTCCTGAATAATTTTCCCCAATCACATAGCTAGCCCCATCTAAAATGAAGATATGATCCCAATGATGGGACTTTAGAATATAAATTTGGACTTATTCTATAGGTATGTGCCCCTATCCTGTGGCATGTTCTGCTATCACCTGGTGAGTCTTGGTTGGAACAAGAGTATGAGCTCATTCTGATTCCTCATCCTTTATCAAAATATTTTGATAATCCTTCTATATTGGGAAATAAAGATCACTTTCTCTAAAGAAATCAATTTTTCATAATGATTAGAGTTTTGATCTATCATGGCCATTAGGGTAGGAATATGAACCTATCCCTATATCTTTACTAGTTCTGTAATATATCGGTTGAGTTGTTTAGCTATTGCATTAATTTAATGGAATTATAGTAAATTGATTGAAGGGATATAAGCATGCACATTTTCTGTATCCATTATATACTATCATGTATATTCGATTCATGTATGGATATGCACCCAATTATGTCCTCTTTATACCACCAGAATATTATGATGGGCTTCATGCATGGGGGTGTTGATATTCACCTACCCCATGCCTATTTCTAGAATATTTCCACAGACATGTTCCATGTGACCAGTAATATGTTAATTCTCACTTTTTACCATTGAAATATTCTACAAGTTATCATCTCTCGGGGTGTGGGTATGAGTCATCTCCTAAATATTCAGTGAATTTCTCACCCAATGTGTATTCCTTTCTACCCATGCATGGGATTCATAGGTGGTAGCAAGTTGAGTGGTACCTTTATTAGGTGATTGATTGGTACTTTTGGTATGATGTTGGTGATGGTGGTTTATAGTTTCCCTCCTCTATGGTTCTTGAATCAGAAGGGATCCACATTTGACTCTATAGCCCACCTTCACTAGAGACTGAAGGTGGTAGTTGTATCACTCCAAGTATAATATCCCTAAGTAGTTGGTTGTGGTGATGAGGTCCACTATATTAGAAAAACATTTCCTTGGATAGTGAAGACTCATTAGTTTCTATACTTGGAGACCCTCTGTGGTAGCTTCAAGGATCATAGATTTTACTTTGTCGGTGGTATTTCCAGGCCATTTTGTTTTCCACCAAATGTAAGAGCTATCGAGTAGGCATGATAATTCTGAAACCCATGGGGTTTTCAACTATAAGTGACTAAATAGAAAATTCACTGAATGATGAATAAATTATCTCGGATTGAGATTCCATTAATAATGTAATTATCTATAGTCATGGAGATAGAAAAGAACATGGTTACCAATTCATGAAATATTTTAGGCATGATATTCTCAATCAGATATGAATAGTTAAAAAATCCCATTTATTCATGATCCATCCTTTCTAATTACTTGGTGTTACTGAAATTTGGATGGAATAATTTATGGTAACCCAAGTTATAGAGGATATGATGTAAGATTCATGTCATTCTTATCTTTATTTTTTGTATAGGATATACAAAATAAAGTGGTCTAACATATTATTAACATATCATCTTACTATTTGAGAGTTTCACATTGGGTTTAATATTTTTTTGGAAAATATTCTAAAAAAATGGATTGATGAATGGTAACTTAATCATTTTTTTTATTTTATAGATTCATGTTTGGTTCACCACATTTTTTCATCAGGAAAAAGTAGACAGAGAACCCTAATTTAGGTGGGCACAGTTTGGATCGATGGTTGATTGTGAGGGGATTATTTCATGCATGATAATTAACATCAGCATTCCATTGTCACTTCTAAGGGAAACTAACAAATTTTCCCCCATCCATAACTAGGTACTGGCCTACTATCCAAAGGCAAGTGGTCCTCATGAATTTCTAGCCCGATGGAACTTAGGGACTCGCATTGATCAAGAGGATGAGAGTGTTGGCTTATCTCTCCCTTTGGGGGGGGAATTATTGCTTACTTCGTGATGCTCTTATAGATTTAAGATAAGTTTTTTAATCTCTTTCTACTCCCAATACAGGACTAGTTACCCTAACAAAATGATTATCGGCTAAGTATCTTTTTTTGTTATGAAGGGGATATTATTAGTGAATAAATCAATATGTATATGAGGTGCTTCATAACTCTCCCATTACTGGAAAGCTACTTATGCGATGATTCTGCATAACTAGACACTTTAGAATTATCTTGTACCTAGGGAGGTGGCTAATATTCTGAGGAGGGAATTGATCAATTATAAGGAATTCGGCATATCCTATTCTTTATAGGAATAATAAGCCATGTAGTTAGTTAAACCAATACAATTTCATGTCACATGGAGAGGACACGTGTGTAGGAACTTTGGCAAGTGTATATTTGAGTTCAGGTCTTGAGGATACTTCTTATGCATCCTATTTATAGTAGGAATCATATTTATCATAGTTTGTTAAACCTTCCCATTTTAACATCATAAGAAGAGGACATGTATGAGGGAACATATCCACGTTAATATTTGATATATGTTCTTGAGGATACATCCTATGAATCACTGTTATATCATGAGTTAAATTTATCATAGTTTTCTCATTCCCATTTCACCTGCCCCAAGGTAGACATTCCCATATGGGGGAGTTTTATATCATTACAGCAATTGGGTCTTATATTGATATACCTACTTGGATGGTGGAAGTTCAGGATGTTGTTGATGTTTTCATTGCCACTCCGTAAGACCACATGATCCAATCTAGGAATGATAAATAAGGGATATAAAATGATTATTGTAATTGTATATGAGTCCATGGTATAGTTCATGGACAACCCCTATGATTTTTAATATGGATCTCAAGACTCAAGGATGAATGCTATGCATCCTAGTGGTTGAAGGAATTGGAGTCATTGTAGTTCAGTTGATTTCTTAGTCTTCTTGATGGATGATGTAGAATGATCATCCTAAAGTAATGATTTGGTCATGATGGTCGAATTTTCAGAGACATGGTGGGACCCACAGTGATGTAGATGACTATATGTATTTGGGATCAGGGTATATGATGGCATCCTACATATCCTAGTTATGGTATGTATCAGAGTCCCTGTAGTTCTCTCAAACCCTTCAGACTGACCCTAGGGTATATTCCCTTATATAGAGGTGAATCTACAATGCCACTCATTGGGGATTACACACTGACATTTCCCAAGATGGTGGATATTTTTTAGGTGAATGATATGAATATTATAATACCCTAACCCCAGGTAATCTAGGATCGATGTGAGAAACAATGGATAAGAAGCAATCAATGTCATTGCTTGTGGATGTGGGACATATGTGCTTAGACTTCCGTTTGGGTTCTTAATATAGAGCTCAAACCCCATGGTGGAATCCTATGTTTCCTTGTTATGGAAGTAATCAGAGTTATCTGTGGGTTATCACTTGATCAAGATAGATGTCTACTTAGGAAATCACCAGACCTAGACAGTTATTTCTAGAAGCCACCATAAGATCATGGATGACCTTCTTAGAGGGTGTTGGATGATCCAGCTGACTCGACCTGGTATCATCACAAATTCTGGATAACATGCTTGGAGGGCATCAAGAGAGGAAGTGTAACATTTATTTAAGGGTGTCGCATGTTCTGGATGGTATGCCTGGAGGGTATCACGAGTTCTAGATGGAATTCCTAGAAGAAATCATGAGATCTAGTTGACTTGCTTGGGTGCTACTATGGGACTCATCGAACATTAATTGGTGCTGCCATATAGGTGAGGTGACATGTTAAAGGGAACTAAAAGGAATTGATGGCCATCTTGTTGGGATTCATGAGAACAAGGTGGTATACCTAGGGAGTTCCATGTGTCTGGATTTTACATGTATTGGGTACTTCTCATGATCTAAATAGTATTCCAAAATAGAGTCACATGATCTTGGTGAGATGTCTATGTATTTTGGCATGACATGGATGGTTCATGTGTATGAGAATTAGTGTATATGTTCTTTTCTTAGGTCTTAAATATTTTAGTCTTTTTTCTGGCCTAAATATTGTGAATTCTATAGATGTTTTCAGTGTTGTCTTGTTTTAAGTCTCCTGTATTTTAGCAGATGTGTGTGATTTTATTCGCATGTCTTATCAATGTCCTTTACAGGATCTATGTGTGATCACGTGAAGAACCTATGCATGTTTTATGATCCCTCAGGATATTCTCTGATATCTTTACTAACTAGAAATCTATTAGTAGTGAGATATACCACTCTGAGAAACTAGCTCTGGTTCTTGGGTAATATAGTGCATCTAGATGAAAAAAGTCATACCAATATAAGCATTTTATGGTGAATTTTTCCTGCTATTGTGGGGGATTTCTAGGATTTTTCACCCATTTTTTTACTTCTCTACGAGACTCATATCACATGAATCAAGGCTATAGTCAATGGAGGGTCTCAGTGTCACACATTCTCATGTGTACCTACCATGGATCACTCTGAGAGCACTGCCATATTTTCAAGGACCTTGAGTCCATACCATCAACGCATCCTTTATTAGATTATTGGCAATTACTGCGAAATTGTTCAATCACACAGTTATATTGAATATATTCCATATTGTAATATTGATATTTCCAAAGGCCTTTGTTAGATCATGGAACCTATCGAAATGATTCCACCTGATCTTGGGTGACTTTTCTGAGACTTTTTGTGAGATAGTGATGGTCAAGTGGCCTTGGCAAGATTAGGACAACTTTTCACAGGGTCTTATGAGACTATTCTATGGTCATACATATAGCATTTCAATAGATTTATGACTCTGAGAGGATCCATCATCCTCTATTTTTTATTTTCATTGTTTATTTTAAAGCGGTGGGGATCTTATGAGTTTTCATGACTATTGTTGAAGATAATTACTCTACCTCTTGGTGATGCATCATAGGACTAATAATGTTTCTATGGAGATGTGTTGGAATTTCAAAGAAACTTCTATTTTTTTCCTAGTGGTGACAAAGGGGGACTGAAAGGTCACTTGGAAATACTTGTGGTGCTACTCGTGATGAGGATGGCATGCCGGCGGGTTTTCGTGAGATGAGGTGGCGATGTCCCTATGGTCTCGTGGTGTCTTCTGAATCTCCAAGGGCACATTATGAAAATTTTACAATGGTTTTGTGCTCCTACTTCCTATTCTTTTTATTTCCTTTATTCATTTTACAAAGGCTTTTGGTCACATGATTTTTCTTGAATGTTGTGAGGGAAAATATTTCTTTTAATTTGTAATGATTTTCATGGATTTTTTGATTGTAAGTGTCCTCCACATTTTTTACATTTTCCTCTTCTTTTGGGAGATTTTTGCATGGTTTTTCATGAATTCACCTTTAAATTATCTGGATGTCCTAGGGGTGCTTTCTTGGATGCCTCCATTTCATCATTTGATCTCCAAGGAAACTTCATGAGAGAAAAATGTCTTGTAAAAAGGGGATATGTGGGATCTCATGCAGGTTACGCAGTGCATATGACCACCCACATGACCTTATACTATTCATGTGATAACGTGTCTCCTAGGGGTTCATGTGATCTTTGAGATCATGGACACCTTCCAATTTATTTATTTTTCTGGGAAAACAATACCCATATTGAAGTATTTATCCTTTTGTGGATTTGTCGATGCCCATTTCGTGGGCTTCATCACCCATATAGAAAATGGCTTGGAATATTTAGTTCTAAATTAAAAATATGGGGGTTTGTGGACAAAGATTTCATGAATCTTGAATGCATGATATTTTTTAAAGAATTCCCAATGGTCATATGTCGTGATTTTAAAATAGAAACGAAGCCACCTGATATTATGGGAGATCTTATTACCAATCCAATGAGTTCCATGGGATCATACATTGAATTTATATATGATGGAGGGAATCTCTAATCTAGCTATAAATCTGGGGATGATTTAATAGACGCCTCTTTTATAGAAGGTATTATGCTTATTTGGACCATCCCAAAGGGTAAAATTCACTACATGGCCTTGATTTTTTTCTCTTCTGGCTCGGTATGTTAGGAGGCTCCCATTTTAGTGATAATCAATTATAAGATCAATCTATCCAGGGGTGGATATTGGCTTATCACACTCTAGGGTTTGTTGATCTGATTGATGTCTCCAATGTCAAAGATGATGATCGGTGAGACCATCATTCAGTGCATGATGAAAAAGACCACATCATCTTCATATCAGTGGAAAAAATTATAGCTTCATTATCCAATGCATCAGAAAATCATTTTTTATTTAAAGGACATGATGAAATGTTTGCTCAAAAGGGAACAATGATATCATTCCTCTGTCATAGCTGATGAGAAGGGTCAATTATTTCCTTTTTATAAAATATTCCCCATTGTTTTTCTTTATCACTATCTCTTAATCAAATTTGATGTTTAGGTAGTCTATCTGAAATTGTAGGGCTAGTTCCAAACTAGTGATGAGACCTTGGTTTTCTACCTCTTTATTAGTGTATCCTTTGAATAATGTGAAAGTGTACGTAAATCATTCTTTTTCAAGGTAAACAAATAAAATCCCCATGACAACCTGGTTGAGACTCTTATTTTCTAGAATATTTCCAATAGGACTTTAAGATATTCTAGAACAATATATATCCCATGTTTGAGGAGTGTCATGGGTGTATAAAACCTTATCGTTTGGGAGTTTTATATCAATTGGTATTCATTATAGGGTGGTATTTTCTACAAGGAAATCATCCAGGGCCTTCCCTTTCACTAACTTTTGGGACACATATTGGATGTCATGTTGTAATATAACGACTTCCCAGCAGACCAAACAACCAGTTATCATAGGATGGACAAGAATGTACTTGATCGGATTGATACAAGAGAGCTAGTGGAATTTTTGGATACGCACGGCTGACATTCATGGACATTACATTTATTTTGTGGAATAATTAATACATTACACAAAAATATGCCCAAAGATTGTATTAGTTTAGTGTTTTGGGAAACTTGGAACACTATCTTATAACATTGGTGAAAGATCTTCAACATCTCCCATAAACATCTCCCCATTTTTTTTCTACCTAAATCCATTCTTTATATCATGGGTAAAAGAAACATATAAAAGGTTGAGCTCAAATTCTCAGAAAGGGTAAACATGGAGAACATAAAACAAACCATAAAAATTTGAACATAAAAACATTAACATAAATTTTAAACATCAAAATATTGAGTCATGAAATAATCCTCGGTAGTATGTAAGGCATAGATCATAAAGGAACATGAACCCTAACAAAATAGCATTGGCATAAAACATGTAATTGTGGTAAACTAATGAGTGAATAATATTATTTCCATTATATCCAAGTCATTTTTTCAAAGACCATCATAGTAGATCAAGTCCATTACTGAACTGGGTTTACATGTCATTCCATCCATGTAATACTAAACCGAATTTACTTTTCAATCTAGCCTTGTATTACTAAACTATATTTACTTGTCATTCCAGTCATGTATATCTCATGAGATATAATTAATTACCTAATTCATTGGAGGGCGATATAGGTCCCACCTATCTCATAATTAAATCATTCTTACATGTGACACAAAAACCTAAACCATTCATCAAAGCATAACCCAAAAATAAAATTAGATTTTCAAACATCATTCCTTCATAACATAATAAATATAAAATATCACACTATCATTAACAAAATCAAATATTACTAATAATTGGGATATAAACATAACCCTATTTAAATAACATCATCTTAGATGGAAAATAATTTTTATAAAACACTTGAACTTAATTTTTTAAGAAAATATCTTTTATTCTTCAAAAACATTTACTTTTCTCAGAATTTCGTGAAATTTTAAAAGAAAAGAAACTAATTAAAAATATACTTGAAGTAGTGTATAGTAATTTTCATGGAAATAAGGATTCATGAAACTATAAAAATACATTCATGACATAGATGTTAAGAAAAAACATTTTCCTTGCACTATTGTTGGAAAAGTCAAAAAGTTCCTCATATGGTAAATATAAGAAAGATTCCTTCCAAACAATGTAGTAAAACTCAAAATGGGAAAAAATGAATTTTAAGATACATAAAATAATTGTAAAAATTTTATGAAAAATTAGAAAACATGGACATGTATTATAAATATATGCCCAATAAATACTTACGTATAAACAATCTCAGTTAAAAATGAGATTGAAATTTTTCCATTACCTTAGGTCTGATGTTTCCATTATGTGTCTGAAAATTCATTATAGTGGGTTTAAAAATATTATTATCTTTTAATAGAACAATAATAATATTTATGATATCATTTATGATTTACCTATGACTTTATATTACCCATTCATTTGTCAATCCCATGTTAAATCAACGCTTTGGGTAATAATTGTTATATTTATCATATGTGTTTGGACTGGTTATTCTTGATATTATTACTTATATCATGATTTAATTACTTCTAGAATGTAAATAATGATTTAAATATTATATATATTCACTAAATATATATATATATATATAATGTAGATAAAATAAATGGAATACACTGTTCATGGAAACGGTAGGTCGTACGTACGCATGAACGTTGATTTCGTTTCCTTGTTAAGTTGAATGGAAGTAAGTAAAAGAAATATTTATATATATACATAAATCTAGTCCAATTATAATGTCATATATTTTATGAATATTAATAATATATACTTTATAATCATTCTTGAATGGTTAACGTGGAAAATGAATCCCATCGAGTCGGGGAGATGGTATGTTGTACGTACGCACGAATGTGGACATTATTCCCATAATTATCCAATGGAATTAAATTTAATGGTATATAGTATCTATGAATTATTATAATGTTCTAATAAACAAGTATTTATTTAATTTACAACATTACACCCATCCAAGTAATGTGGTGGTGAAAAACAGATTACACCACGGCGTGGAGATAGTAAGTCGTACGTACGCACACGTTGTGATTTAATTTTTCATAGGATAAATAGAATGTGAAATAGTGATGTCTAATATTTATAATAACATATAATAATATGATTTATACTTATGTTATTACATTATAATTACACAACTAATGAAGAATAAGTAGAAGAAGAAATAAATTTGAAATAATCGGTAGAAGAGATTACTTATTCCTCAATGTGCCTCCTTTAAATTACTTCTTAGGGCACTATATATGGTCTTTTGTGAAAACTAGAACATATATAATGTAACTAGGGAAGTTGATAAGAGAAATTTTCAGGGTCTCATTGAGTTTGAAGGCTCAAAATGGAAGGAATAGGAGATAGAGGAGGTGCCCTTTTATAAGAGAGGAGGGGGAACTTTAGGGAACTCTCAAAATATCAATATATTATAAATTCAATTTTGATTAAATATGGTCCAAAACATATTTAATAATAATATAAGTTAATTTTTGTTTGATATAATCCAATAATTTTTATTCATATTTTGAAAAAAAATTATCCTTATCATTTTGGTTTAACCATTATTTTACCCTTTTTAATCTTATCGTGATATCACATTATTTACATATTTGTGGGTTAATATAATTACCATATCATATAAAATGACCAAAAAAAGTTATTTATGACATATTTGGACTTATATTAACCATTATTAAGACTATTAGTTTTTTTGGATTTTAATAACATTTAATAAACTATTTTATGTTTAATGTTAGGAATTATGTCAATTTTGGACACTATTCATACTTGAATTTTTTAAAAAATTCATAACAACAATATTTCTTTGAACCAAAGGAATTAATTCATCCTTGATCTGTCAATTTCTACCATAAAATTCTTGGATGGAATAAAAAGGTTCAATGTAAAGTTATTTTAATATTTATAATCATATTTATTTTAATCATTCATTAATACGGTAATCACTACATCATCATTGTGTCATAAATAATTTTTTTTATTTGTGGAAAAAAATGTATAAATAAAATACCATGATGTAATAATTTTTTCCCATTAAAATTACAATTTGTAGAGATATAGATCAGTTAAATACAACTATATTAAAATCAATTTAATAAAAGATATATGTTTAGGTTATAATTATCTTTAAATTAATTCTTCTAAAATGTCATTTTTACATCCAAGTTAATCCATGGGGTCCCAAAATCAACACAAGGATGTCCATGGTCAAAAATATCTCATTCAATAGGATTAGGAAATTTTTTATGGTAGTTTAATATTATTATAATATTATTTTCCCCTATTTTCAAGATTTACCCTTAAACCATGGTAAATAATATAATTACTGAAGTTTCTATTAATAATGACCAAAAATAAAAGTTACCTATTTACACATTTGAAAAAATTTGATCCCAAATATAGAATCCATTTTCCCAAATTTAAAATACAGAAGTTGAAGTAATTAATTTAAAATTAATTCTTGTTGTTAAAACCAAAAAGCAGGTTTTTTTAAGTAATAACTATCAAAAGATTGACATCTTTTTATGTCCAATTTAAAATTGAAATTACTTCCAATGAACAAAATTGGATTAAATGATAAAAATATAATCTAATTACACTTTAAAACAAATTAAAAAGATAACCTAACTATATAAATAAATTAGATAAAAAGGTAGTTTGGAATTACAATTCAGTAATTTTCACTATGCATTAAAACTTTAATATTATTAGAAAATACAAAAAATTAAAAAAAATTACATTTTTATGTCCCACTTCCAAAGAAGTAGTTTATTGTTTCAAATTTAACTTATAAAAGTGTCAGAAATAAAATTTAAAATTTGGTGCTCCATCAAAAGGTGGTAAAACTGCATTTTTTTAAAAATCCTCCTTTATACAAAAAATTGATTTTGTTATCATATCATGTTCTAGAAAATTTTGTAATATTAATTTTAATGTTATGTAAAATTAAAAATGTGGTCAATACTATTCATAAATGCTAGTTTATATCCCATTAAATAATAATATTTTAATAAAATATCATTATTTATTGAAACTCGGTATGACTTACAACGCAAGATATCGACGAAGGCCGCTCTTACGTGTAACTCAAGACAAGTCAGTGTTTTTTGTAGTGAAATATTTATTTGGTCTTGCGTATAACATAATCCAATCTTAGTTCTTTTATACATTGAAAAAAATATATACTCAATGTTGCAAGAAATTAATTCAATCAAAAGAACATGAAATAGTGTGCAATACAATACAAGAATAGTGTGGGGTATACTACAAGATAATATGGTGTTTCGTATAGCACAATATAATTTTGGAGTATCATGCCACACAAAAAATCAAAGAAATTAAAAAGGATCTATCTCATAAAATCTCAGGGTGTTACATTCTACCACCCTTAAAAATAATTTCTCCCTTGAAATTCGTCAAGGTTATAAATGGTTTTCTACATGAAAGTTTATTTCAATGAAACCCATATTGTATAAAGGGATACTAAAACATCATTTTAAAATGGAATGTTAAAAATATAAAGGATACCCAAATTAACTCATCACTGAGTTCCCTCATAGGAGAACGTAGGTGGTAAGTGAAAACATGGATATAGAAGAGAAATATAACCATCACGTTATTATGGATAGTGATAGAGAAAAAGGTTTGTTGAAAGTTAACTTCAAGGAAGCCATAAATCTGCGTGATTTAAGGGATCATCATATTTATTGGATATAAAAGTACGAGGATATCATTTTTTGTTATTCAAGATCCTTTTCCTAAAGATGAAGATTTTTTTCTTGAGAATAAACACATACATGATTTCGATACAATCACACCATTGTTCATGCCTTGAAAAATTTCCACATCATCTCTTATTTAAAGAAATGAAGTTAAATTTGTCATTCCTGAATTGTTAAAAGATCATGCGATATAATGATATGTCATTCCATCTATCTCAACACAAATGTTAATACAAGTAATCACATATGAATAATTCAACATACAGTGATATAATATGTTAACCTAAAAAAATTAAAATTGAAAATAACTTATACTATCCATAAATGGAAAACATTACATTATTTTTAAAAAATTAAAAAATATAAAACTTTAGAAATTGGTGAACTAAATTGACTTAACATTTTTCTCACATGTCTCGTTTGGCAGTTCTTGGTTGTCACATTCCAAACATGGTAATAACTTAATTATGTATTCTCTAGAAAAAAATATAGAAATTATTATATAACCTTAGTGAAAAAATTCATTATTTAAAAATTAACTCTTTCCGCACAAAAAAATTCAAACCATGATATTGTGTCCTTATATCATTTGTGGGCTCATTAATACTATCAAACATCTCATTATCTCCATATCAATTAATTATGTTCATATTATGTGCTTTCCAAAAATATTTTAATCATTTAGCATGGTTATTGGTACCATATAATTATTAAAAACCACAATAAACTAATAGATATAAATTTAAATATTCTATAATACTATAAATGAGATTCCACAACAATATTTTGGAATCCCATTACATAAACACTTAATCATTCCACCACTTCGTTTTGATACTAAAAGACACCAATTGGAATTGCATGTGTCTCCCCTTTGTATTTTTCCTTAAGAGTTTTTTGATGTCGATCATCATTAACCCTTGGATTAGGGAATTTGTTAGCATAATGCCCCATTTACTTGCACTTATATCATTAAAGTGTTGGTGTTGTGTTTTCTATAGTCTTTTCTCTATTCACATCATTATCATCCTTTTTACCATTACATTGGCACTCAATTTCACTATGACCTTCTTTTCTCGACATAAAATATTTATCAGTCCCCTTAAGACTGTTTCCTCCATGTGTACTTCCACACATTGTGCATAAAGGAAATCTAATCTTCTTGTCTCTATAATTTTGATTGTTTAATTTGAATACCATCCTACTTTTCTAATCATAACCGTTAGATAAATTAGAAACTAAAATCTATGATTTTTTAAGTATAATACAAGGGAGTTACATACTGGAAAATAATTTCTTGAACTAATCCCAATCCATGGAGTCAATTTTATCCCGTTACCTCGTATTCCTTATGAATTTCCACCACAGATCTGCTTTACCTTCCATGTAATAAGTTCCCAACATAACCTTTTCACATTATAAAAAATTTAGAATGAAAAATATATTATAAAAGGTAAAAATTCATTTCTCTAGAACTAGGGTATTGGTCGTTCAACTAAAATATGTTGGTTCTTTCCTTAAGAATGATTCAAGAGAACGTTGTTCCTACCTTTGGTCATTTTGAATCATAGAAGGAATTGTGATCATAGAAACAAGATTATTTATTTGAGATCAAATAATTTTTTTTTTCAATATGATAATCATTGCATTTCCCAGTGTATTGATCATTAACAGGGTTCCTTCAGGTTCCATCCATTGTCTAAAACCCAAAAAGAACAGTGTGAGAGGCAAAAATCGTACAATAAAAACAACATTATCATGAGGGAGTACATTCAATCTCTAATATCATTGGTTTAATCATTGGTTATTCATGATAGTTACATTAATTATAGGATTGTATCCTATAGTAATATTTAACATTAGGGACATCCCTAGACATACATAAGAAATATCTATAGGGATCTCACTAATGTTTTTGCATCTTAATTTCCAAAGGTAAACAAAAAATCCACTCTAATACCAACTATAGAGACCAAGACTTGAGGTACATGGACATTAATTTTCATTTCTAGAATACTTAATACATGACAAAAATAGACACACAAAGATCATATTAGTATAGTGCCTTTGGAAACTCGTAACATAATCTTCTAACATTGGTGAAAGATCATCCACATCTCTCATGAAGATGATCCCATTTTATTTTCCTACCAAAAACCTTTCTTTATATTCTAGTGAAAAGAAACATATAAAATAGTTAGATAAAATTTTCATTAAGGGTAAATATAGAGAACATAAAACAAACTATAAACATTTAAACATAAATACATTAATATAAAGTTTAAACATCAAAATCTTGATTCATGAAACAATCCTTGGCAGTACGCAAGGAATATATCATAAAGGAATATTAACCATGATATAATAGCTTTGGAATAAAACATGTAATTATGGAAAAATAATAATAACATAATATGATTTCCATAGTATCCTAGGAATTGTTTCAAAGAACATCATAGGGGACAAATTCCATTACTGAAATGGGATTACAAGCCATTCCAGCCATGTGTTACTGGACCGGATCTACTTCTCGTTCCAGCCCTGTATTATTGATTCAAATTTAATTTTCATTTCGGTCATGCATATCTCATGAGATATAAATTTTTACCCAAAGCATTAAAGGAATATTTAGGTCCCACCCATATCATAATTAAATCATTTTTACATGTTCCACAAAAACATAAATCATTCATCAAATCATAACCCAAAAATAAAATGGACTTTTTAAACATTATTCCATCATAACATAATCCATATAAAAAATAATTTCATAATTAACACAATAAAATCATGATAATAGTATGGATATAAACATAACCTTATCTAAAGAGCATTATCATACATGGAAAATAATTTTGATAAAACATTTGAACTTAATTACTGAGGAAAATATCATATCTACTTCAAAACATTTTCTTTTATCAAAATGTCATGAAATTTAAAAATAAAAGAAATTTGATTAAAATAAACATGAAATATCTTATAGTACGCTTCATAGAATGAAGTATTCATAAAACTGTAAAAATCCATTCATTCCATATAAGTTTAAAAAAATTATCCACGTACTTTTAACGGAAAAGTCAAAAAGTACCTCATATGGTAAAAAAAAGATAGATTCCTTCCAACCCATGAAATAAAATTGAAAATGGGTAAAAATGACATTAAACGTACATAAAATAATATTAAAATTTTAATTAAAAAAAGTTCTAAAACATGGACATGAATTATAAATATATCCCTTGAAAATACTTAGTTTTAAACAATCTCAAATAAAAATAAAAGTGCAAAATTATCCCTTACCTTGGGTCCGATTTCTTTCTGTATGTGTTTGAAACTCTTGTATAGTTGGTCAAAACATATTATTAACTTTTAACAGAACCATAATATTATTTACAATTTCATATAGGATTTTGTTATGACTTTATATTACACATTCATTTTTCAATTCCATGTTAATGGAACCTTTTGCGTAAAAATCGTTATATTTATCGTACGTGTTTGGACTTTTTATTATTTATATTATTACTTATATCATTATTTTCCTAAATCCAGAATGTAAAAAATTATTTATATATTATATATATTCAGTATATAAACATATATATAATAGATAGAAATAATAAATGGAATACACTATTCTTGGAGACGGTAGGTCGTACGTACGCATGAATGTTGTTTTCATTTCATTATTAAATTGAATAGAAGTAAGTACATGAAATATATATATAAATATATCAAGTAGCATTAATATGCTATATACTTTATTATTAGGTATTATATATTCATTATAATTATTCTTTAATGGTTAACTTGGAGAGTGAATCTCATCGCGTCATGGAGACGGTAAGTCGTACGTACGCACGAGCGACGATATTGTACACATAACTGTTGAATAATATTTAATTGAATGGTATCAAGTATCTAAGAATTATTATAATGTTATAATAATAATATCTATTTTTTATTTTCAGCATTATACCTATCCAGGTAAGGTGGTGGTGAAGGCAGATTACACCACGACGTAGAGACAGTAAGTTGTATGTACGCACGCGTAGTTATTTTGTTTTTTGTATGATGGATTGAAGAATAAATAGTGTTATTTCATATTTATAATAACATATCATATTATTATTGATATTTATTTCCTTACTTTATAATTAAAAAACTAATTAAGATGAAGAAGAAGAAGAAATAAATTTGAATTAATCTATAAAAGAGATTACCTCTTCCCCGACGTGCCTCCATTAAATTTCCACATAGGGAACTAGAGTTGGACTTTTGAGAATACCAGAACCTCTAGAATGTTACTTTGGAAGTTTATATGGGATATGGGTAGGGTTTTTATGATCATAAAGGATCAAAATGGAGTGAATAAGAGAGGGATGATGTTCCCTTTTATAAGATAGGAGGGGGAACTTTAGGGAACTCTAAAAATATTAATTTATTAAAATTTCAATATCAATTGAAAATAGTCCAAAACTTATTTAGTTATATGATAAGATGATTTTGGTTCAAATACCAATCATAAAATAATTTTTAGACATATTTTGAATATTTTTTTATCCTTATCTGTTTTGTATAACCCTTATTTTATCCTTTTTAATCATAACATGATATCATGTTATTTACACATTGTGGGTTAATGTAATTACCTTATATTGTCAAAAGACCCAAAAAAATTTATGACATATTTAGAATTATATTAATCATTTGGATGAATCTTATATTTTTATAGATTTAAAATCATTTAATAAACTATTATATGTTTTAAGTTATGAATTGTGTCAATTTTGGACACTATTCATACTACACATTTTAAAAAAATTCATAAAAACCTAATTTGTTAGAAAAAAAGGAATTAACTAATCCAAAATATTTCAATTTCATCCATAAAATTTGTTAAATGAATCAAATGGTTCAATGTAAATTTATTTTAATATTTATTATTTCATTTATTTAAATCATTCATTAATAAGGTAATCACTACATCATCATTATGTCACAAATAAATTTATTTAGTTGGGGTCTAAAATTTATAAATAACACAACATGATGTATGAAAAATCTATGGATTTATAATTACTATTTATATGCATATAGATCAGTTATATAAACCTATATTAAAATTGATTGGGCAAAATATATGTGTTTAGGTTATAATTGTCTTTACTTTAAATTATTTCTTATAAAATGTCATTTTCTGATCTATATGAATCCATGGGGTCCCAAAATCAACAAAAGGATGACCATGGTCGTAAATATCTCATTCAATAGTATTAAGACATGTTTTAGAGGAATTTAATGTTATTATAATATTATTTTAAGCTTTATTTATCAGATTTACCCTTCAACCATGGTACATAAAATAATTACTGAAGTTACAATTCATAATGTCCAAAAATAAAATGTACCTAATTACACAATTTCAAAATTTTGATTCCAAAAATGGAATCCATTTTTATGAATTTAAAACCCAGAACTTTCAGTTATTAATTTGAAATTAATTTCACATGTCAAAACAAAAAAGCTGGTTTTCAAGAAGTAATAACTATCAAAAGATTGACATGTGTTTATGTCTAATTTAAAAGTGAAATTAATTCCAATGAAAATAATTAGATTAAATGATAAAAAATATAATCTAATTTGACTTTAAAATAAATCAAAAAGATAATCTAACTATATAAATAAATTAGATAAAAAGGCAGTTTTGAGTTAAAATATAGTATTTATAACTATTCATTAAAATTTTCATTTTATTAGAAAATTACCAAAAATTAAAAAAAAAAATTTATTTCCCACTTTCAAATAAGAAGTTTATTTTTTAAAAATTTACTTATTATTGTGTCAAAAACTATATTTAAAATGAGTGTGCCATCAAAAGGCGGTAAAACTGCATTTAAAAAAACATCTATTATCCAAAAATTTGTTTTTGTTCTCATATCATGATCTATAAAATGTCTAAGATTAATTGTAATTTTATATTAAATAAAAAATGGGGTTAATATTATTCATAACATCTATTTTATATACAATTAAATAATAATATTTTTATAATATATCTTTGTTTAGTGAAACTCGGTATGGTGTACAATGCAAGCTATCAACGAAGGTCGCTCTTTTGTGTATTTCAAACCAATTCAGTGTTGTGTGTAGTGAAAGATTCATTTGGTGTTTCATATAATATAATTCAAACATAGTTCATTTATACATTGAAAAAAATATATACTCAGTGTTGTGTGAAATGAATTCTATCAAAGGAACTTTAAATTTTGAATAGAACAAGCCAATAATAGTGTTGTGTATACTACAAGCTAATACGGTCTTTTATATAGCACAAGCTATTATTTGTGTAGCGTACAACACAATAAACCAATGAAATTAAAAACAATAAATCTAATAAAATATCATGGTGTTACAGACTTTGTGATGCTTCATGTATTGTCTCAACTTTTACACTACAAATATTTGTGTGAATAAGTTCTTCTTGACATCAGAGTACTAGATCTCAGTGTATAGAATAATTTATATTAGGTAATAAAGACTACTTTAAATTCCTATATCACTCTTCTATGTGAGGAGAGCTCCAAAAATTTGTTCCATGGTAACCATATATATTTTGAGTGTAATTCCTTCCACTATAGGAATCAACATAGGCGGGTGAAACAAATATTATGTGATACTCTAAAAGGATTATTGGAATTCCACATCCCATTGGTAAGTGAATCCATTATTTAATAAATTGGTGAAGGGGAAATGATTTTTGTCTAGTTTAACTATGAAATAAAGAATGTAAGTGAGGTTCTCTTAAACTACCCCCCTCAGTTCATTGATATTATGAGCGGTGGAATTTCTAGGATAGGTCTATTATTTTCTAGATCTGCCTCAATGTCATGGTGGCATACCCAAAATCCAAGAAAGTTTCATAATGTCACCCAAAAAGTTAACTTCAGTGTATTCTTATTCTAACTATGTTTCCATATCTTGTTGAATATGGTTTTATGATCTGGGAAATGATCACATCACTGTAGAGATTTTATTTCCATTTCATCAACACAACATTATTCTATTTTTTCCAAGAAGGGATTAATGGTATGATTAATTTTGAATTTATAAGTAGTTTATGTGTTCTTTAATACAAATGGAATGACCTAATAGAAAAATATCCATTGTGTAACACTATAGTTAATGTATTCGTCCTCTTTTGAGTCTATCTATACATTAGTGTACCCTTGATAACCATGTATGATGGAATTGACATGAAATCAAGAAGTTAAATCGATCACGAGTTCTATGATTGAAAATGGGATATAGTTCTTCGAATAGTGTTCATTAAGGTCTCTCAAATCGATATAGACCATAATCTTATTATTCCTTTTCTCTGCATGGATGATGTTGGTTATCCATCTTGGATATTTTACTTCCCAAAAAAAATTGTCATCGTTCAATTTTTCAACTCCTAATTCTTCATTAGTATCATGAAATGGGTGTATCCTCCTTGATGCCTCCTTGAAACCATGATGGTCATCAGGTAATCCAAGATGGTTCACAGCCATATTAGAGTTCAGTATGATAATTTATGTATAATTACAAGAGAGGACATATCAATGTATCTTTAGAAATGAAATATACATTTCTTTATACTGGTGAGGAATTCCAAAACTGAACAATGTAGGCCATGAGTCTGTTTATATTCAAATATTTGTCAATCTGAGCACACCAATAGTGGTGGAGAAGCCTTCCTCAAATGTGGGATGGGAACTCCTAAGATCCTCTTCTTATACCTCCATTTATGATTATGTGGAGTTATTTTTATATGTTGTAGGAAGCTTGAGGGAATCTATATCATTGTCGTGGTAAGCGAGACCATGAGAAGAAAACTTTTCACACTTAACTTCAATATCTATTATAGAGAGATTATTGATATGATTTTTTTATTTTACACTCTCTCTAGAGAGATAATGATCTAGGGTATCTGTGATTAAGTCTAATTCATTGATCCTATTTTTGGTAAGAATATAATCATTGTCGACCATACTCCAAAGATTTTAAACTGTAGTCCCCAACCCATTGGGAGTTGCAGCCTGTATATTTTAATCCACCATTGGTTGTTTACCATACACTTTATAGAAACCTACCTCAACATATGTTGATTTTCAAGACATTAAGGGGGAACCATAAAAATTTAGTACTCCCACATTCCCATAATTGGGTTATTTCAAGAACTCATGAAATGTTCAAGGTTATGAAATGTGGCTATGAATCCAAGCACTTTCGAGAAAGACAGTGCAAGCATGTCTTATTGGATAACAATGAACGTAGAATTAGGTGAGATATCCCAAAACTATGATTTTTTCATGATATTCTTAAGTGTATTCTTCTCCTTATATCATAATCTTCGAGGGTTATCATTGAAAGAGATAAATATCCCTCTCTATATCCCATATGTTGATGGGTATGAACTATGATGAGGTTGATAAGGAGTCATTTTCAATAAGATACTTTCAGTTATCAACATCATCATGTTTTCTAGAAACGTATATGGGTATTATGTACCCTTGTATGAATCTGTCCTCATCATGATATGTGAATGAGATGAATATATGGAATTCTGATGACATAGTCTCCACTCAATAAAACTCGGATGCAAACACATTTATCTCGACCTCCTATGGGATCTGAAGGTCCCCTATGAGTGCCTATATGTATTATTTTGAATGATGAAGAGAATACATGATCAAGATTTTGGATGGGACAACTGGAAACTATTTTATAATTTTGTAATTTTTTTCCAAATTTCTGGGATTCCTGAAGTGGGGTTTCTCTCTATTACGTGGCTCGAGAGATTTTGTGTTGGAGGCATACCACCTTAATGCATGAGCAGAGGTTGAAAGAGAATTTACTACTGATAGAATATGTCTTGTTAACTATACCCTTTGTCTAGTTTTATCATACAATCACACCCATTCCTATATTCCAAACAATATTACTAGGTTTGGATGTTTTTTGAAGATCTCTAGGGCACCTATGTGTTTTTCTTGTCTCATTGAAGTGATATCCCACGGGTATCAACTATGTTTATATATATCCTATATGGGGATGTGAATGAGATAGTGGATATAAATTTGCACATGCTAGCCGTTGTATCCTCATTCCCTGCCCCTTTAGGCTCCATCTCTCTGGTTAGGTATAGGGGACTCTTATTTGTAGGTGTATTCGTCATCAAATAAGGGGAATATTAAGTGAATTATGTTAAGTGAACCAAATATGATCCCTTCATATGATGAGGGTTCAATTTGGTGGGGTTGTGTCCATTCTTTGGATATTGTAGGAAATAAATCTTCAAGAGTAATAGCTTACACTAGAACTAAATATGACTCTTCCAATTTTATATCTTCATGTGTTTAATGATTATGTCAACCTTCAGGACGTGTATTCAATTCTATCTCCCTTGTTGATTAGATCATTCTCGGTTTTAGATTTAGTTCTCTCATGGTGGAATGAGAATGGTCAGAAAAATTTTGAGTCATCCAACTATCAAAATTATTTACACACTCACTCAAAACATCATGAAAATAAACCTCATATTTTGATTGGGAAAGGGTTACACATGTAACATGTTCTAGGTAATTTTACCACTCCAAATGTCCAGAATAAACCATGATTTGGAGGATGTATTTAATGACAAATAAATAATGGATGGTGTGACCCAGTTTCCAATGGAAAGGTTAGTAGTTTGGGAAATTAGTGAGGATGGCATCATTGGGTTTTTGGAGCTACAACATATTGATTTGGCTAATTTTCATGGATGTAATGAAATAACATGGGAATTAATAATTTTGGAATGAGTATGCTTTATTCATCCATTCCCCAAATCCAATATGACCTTGATCTCTTTTTTTCTTTTGTTTGAGGGTGATTTTGTTGTTGTGGCAACTCAATGGTAGATTCTGAGTGATTTGGGGCCTATATAGGCCTATTGACGTAAACTGATTCTTGTTTTAGGGTAACAATGAATCTCTTATCCTTACCAAGAGTTTTCCCTTATGTTGAGGTCATGGTAAGAAATTTAGGTTCGGTCCATTGAATGGAATATTCTAAGAATGTTTCCACTTATATAATCTCATTGAATCCATCCAGATACTTTATTAGGATCATAGGATTCTAAAACTCATCATTGAGATTTTAAAAATAGAGTTCCTACAATTTATCTTATGATGGGGGTATGTTTAGTGAATAGGTTAAACCCTTCATCTAGGAATGAATTTAGACACCCTCCCATTTTCTCATTTATTGTAGTTCATATGGTTGATTATTTCCATTTTCCTTATCATGGAATTAAACTAATAAAGAATTGACGAAAATTTTATTCCCATCCCATAATGGATCATGGTGTAATAATGTTCTATCCAAATATGTTTGGACCTAGAAAAGTATGTAAAATACATCTCATTTGGCCACCTTCGTCTGATCTTAATTTTCCATCATCGGGCCACATCAAAACAAAAAATTCACAAGATATTGTACAAGACCTCATGCATTGTTGAAGGATAAAAATTTGGGATTGCATAAATTGGGTAGTTGAAAAGTGTTATCCACTCATTTTCAATATATTTTCTTTTTGAGCTGAAAAGGTGTGCATCATCCTCCCATGGCTTCCGTTCAAAAATACATGGATTCAATGTAATTTAGATTTTCTGGATATATCATTGTCTAGGTCACATCCCATCTATAGGGTGGTGGTAGAACTTGAGAAGGTATCCATGATTTCATATGAATTTAATTTTTAATTATTTTTTGGGACTAAATGATCACCCTAATGATGGATAGGTTTTCAACATAGTGGTGCAAAGTCACGATCATCTTGGACTTCCTCATTTATATAGACAAAATATTAGGATCTAGAGCCAACCTAATGCTCAGATGCTACTCTTGCAGGTGGATTGACTCTTTCCTATTGTGTTAGAGGAGGAATATTAAACTCTATTTAAAGAATGTAACTAATGGTTATTTTTTCCTCTGATAATCTCTTCTTTGAGTTATTTGAGATTTTGAATCTCATTCTCATATTGTGTCATATGTTCTTATATGTAAGGAATTCTGGAAACTTTGGGAATTGATTGGGATATAGACACGCCTTTTCATTTATCCTTGGTAGAGTTCTTCCATATAGGTGAAAAATGTTTTATTTAAAGGTCACAGGTTTAAGAATATACTTTGATTCCATATATGTGATGTCTTAATTGTTTCATCCTGATCACACTCTTATCTATAAACTTTTTTCGTTTTGTTTTCATCTATTTTTTATTTGGATTCACATCATCAATTGTATTGATGGTCCTGAAATTAACTGAGGTGTATTAAAAAACTATAGTTATCCCATTACTCTCAATATAATATGGAAATTATTCACCACTTAAATTAGATTCATTTCTCTAATCCATGACAATATTGGACCTTTTTGGATTATGAATTCCATGGGGTTTGATTGAATACACTATATGTTACTCCTATCTTGGTCTGTGAATAATGAATTTGAGGGAGTTTCTAGTTATATTTACCAAAGATTCCCTAATTAAATAAGGGTTATGTTATGGTGGGAGGAATGGACGAGCTGCCAATAGTAGATATTAACCTTTCAACCACTATAAGACTTATTGGCACTATGGTGATTATAATAATGAAAATACTCCGATAACTGTGGGTTTAGTCCTATTTAAGGCCATAATTAGACTTTTTTGATCCATTTGTTGAGGATCTATTGATTTTGGTTATAGATTTGATGAATCCTGATATGGGAATTGAGATATAATTTCTGCATCCCTTTAGTATCGAGTTGATATGGAATCCTCACTAATTTATCTTGGACCATCTCGGGGTGTGATGAACCTAGTGATGATGATTGATATAAAAATTACCCTATACATATGGGTTGGGGTTTGTTTTTATATGTCATAGATACATCCTGAATCTTCTCATGGATTTATGACATGAGGTCTAGAGGTGGTTCTAAATACTCCCTCAATCTAGTGGGCTGGGTTTGCTCTTGGATGGCTATTATGGAAGCTGCTATTGAAACCTATTTGCTTTGGCGCAATTCAGCCCATGTATGATATGTGTTCCATGGAAGCCCATAATGGGATTCATTTTCCATAGGAATATTTTTGGTTGGTTATATTATTTTCTTCCATGATTGAAACAAATTCCCACATTTTCAAAGGTCTCAGTTTAGATGTTTTTTGGCATCTCACTCCCTCCATTTTTAATAACTCTACATCATTGAATAGGGATAATTCTATTATAGTGACCAACTAGATCACACATTACACAACCCCCTAATATCAGCAGAACTATGATGCCACAAGATTCCAAATCTAGGGTGATCATCTATTCTAGGGCCATGGTAAAGTGGAACACCCCATAATTTCCCCATCCTCAAATATAGATACAATATGAGTCTTCGACAATCATTTTCCAAATATTTGTGATATAATGTTGGTAAGTTCATTATAGATTTATGTTGTGATTTTCCAAATTCAGGTCCTCATCCATGGATATAGCGAGTAGGTCCATTTAAATATATAGTATGTTTTTGATCTGATGTAGACCCTCATATCTTGCTTGTGGGAGGTTTCTAGACTTCAATTTCTAATGAGTTTCCCACATATTTTGGCATAGGTAAGGCATGTCGTCCATTTCTAGCTTGTTTGGGTTCTCATAGTCAGGAGTAAAGAGGGGATAGAACATGTTTGGGAGGTTTTTTTGGGGTTAATCTATGCATATTTCTATGTTTTTCTCCTCTTTATCATACTTACACTCCTCAACCTGGTCAAACCATAGAGTATTCCTCTCCAAGTCACCAACTGACCATGGTGAAGTGTTGCTGGTGGTTTATTGGGAACTATATATGGGTTACCTTAGCATTTTCAGCACCCCTTTGTATGAAGGTGTTGATGTCTTGAGTACCTATCTATATAGAGGTGTTAAGGAAAGTGATTTATTTCCTTGTCCAAGTGAGATATCATGGTGGGGCAGTTGACCACCAATGATGTTAGGAGTAGAATCTGAGTGATCCTTCTACACACTACCACGAGGTGGACAATCAAGGAAATGAATTCATTCCACTTCAATTTAAAAATCGACAAAACCTTGAGGTGTTGCAGATATGCATCAAACAACCTCAAGGACACAAGCATTGATCATGTTATGCATATGAGCCCCATTCATTTTTGTGTCCAGAATAGGTTGACTATCATTTTGGGGTTGAAAAGAGATTTGGGCCTCCCCCATGAAGGCTTCTACAAAATTTGGATAACCATCTAGTGTTATGCGGATGTGTTCCCTCTACTGTTATGATGTTGGAATATGCTGGTGAGATTATGTATTATCAATAGGAATATGAGCATGTTTGTGGGTGTTTTCTAGAATATGCTGGTAATCCCCAGCAGAATCGGGGATATGATCATGGTTCAAATATGAATTCCATGATGTAATTATCCAAAATACTTCCAAAATTAGATAAGGTATATGATCCTCTTCTTATATAGACTTTTAAGGATTTTGGTGTAGTCATTCAATGGAAGATATAGGGATATGAGATAGGCTCTTATGAGCTTCTTGAATAAGACAAGTAACTTCACTGATAAGAATATGAGCTTGATCTGAGGCATATTCCACTCTCACATGTGGTCACAAATTGGAGTGGGGATGTAATCCCAATCATGTTCTTTTGGAGTATGAAACTGGTATTTTATAATAGGGATATGAGGTTTTCTCGAGGCATGTGCCACTTTCACTTGGTGATCCGCATTTGGAGTGGGGATATGTGCCCAATATGGTACCTTTGGAGTATTTATTTAGTATTAATCAATAGTAATGTGTGATTATCCTAAGACATGTGTCAATCTCACTTGGTGAGCCTTGATTAGAATGAGAATATAAGCATTGTCTGGTTCTTCATCCTTTTTTCGATAATATAATGATAATCCTCTTAGATGGGAGCAATAAGGTGTTCTTCCTTTAGAGTATCAACGTGTTCATACTGATTAGAGTGTAATGATTCTCTCTCTTTTAGGATAAGAATATGTTATATTCCCCATATTTGTATCAATTCTAGAATAAGCTAGATATGCTCTTCATCTATTGCTAGAATGTAGTAACATTTTGGCTAAGTGTGCACATGAATGTAAGCCTTCACATTTTTAGTCTCCAATATGTACTAGTATATATCTTCAATTGATGCCAGGATATGATCCCACTCATTTCCTCCTTGTGCAATCATATTATGATTTTCGGCTTCCTGAATGGGGTCAGTGATATGTAACTCCCCAATAATTTATATAGTAATGTGCATGTAGGATTGATCTTAGGGAGTTAGGATATGACACATCCCACTAGCTACTACTGAAATATGTCAACGGGCTTCAATAGTGGGATAGGGTATATGACCCCACTCCAATTTATGCATGGATTTCCATACCAGATATGACTTCCTTAGTCCCCATGCATGAGTTTCCAGGGTGGAAATTTGTCTAGTAGTTTCCACAATAAGCGACTAAGGGGCATCGATGGGATGATATTGGTGACAGAGGTAGATAGGATCCCTCTAATGAGGCTCTTGAATTATAATGATGCTATTTCTTACTCCTTGACCCACATTACCCAGATACATTAGATTCTATTTTTCATGATCTAGGGATAATCATGCAAAGTTATTGGTGGTGGAAATAATATCCATTGGTTTCACTGTAATATTTTTTCACTGTATATACTAATTGGTTATAGAATTTAGAGACCCTTTCATGTAGCCTCAAGGGTCAATATTATACCTTGTCAGTGGTATTACTAGAACTTTACATTCACAACCTAAAGATAAAGGTATCAAGTGGGTGACTATTTCTTGAAAATTGAATGTGTTGCAGCCATAGCTGATGTTCTCAAATAGTCTCTAGATTAAGTTAGGATCAGGGGTTAGGGTGTTTTCTATGAGAGAAATATCTATATTCCTGAAGAAAATAAATAATAATGTCACTGATCAATACATATTTCAATGTATGATACATGCTTCATCATATATGGACAAGTAACACTATTTTCCTTCCTTATAACTAGTTTTTCCATTTCACTCACATGGACTTGTCATGACGAGGATAAAAATATTTTATTAGAACCATTTTTACAATTGAACAATTGCACATTTTTCATTTTATATATTCACATTGATTTCACCATTTTTCTTTCTTAGAAAGATGTGGATGGTTTTAATGTTTAGAAGACATGATTCTTAATTCCTAAAATGATTCGTTTATTCTATCATTACATGATTTCACATAAATTTCACCATTTTTATTTCTTATTAAGATTTAGACAGTTCCTCAAGTTGAGGACACTTGATTCCCAATTCCTATAATGATTCACTTATTCTTTAATTACATAATTTCTTGTTAGGTTCACCCTTTTTGTTTCAATTGAAAGTGTTTAGGGGCTGACGATTGATTGTGGGGGTTGAATATATTGGATGATTATTCCTGTCGACTTTACCATTTTTATCTTTCATAAAAACTCCAAATGGCTCCCATATTCATAACTGAGTAGGTAAATACTTTTCAAAGGTAGGTGTTTATTCGGGGTTTTAGACCTGACATTGCATAAAAACTCACATTGGTCTTGAGGATTGGTGGTTGGGCTCATGAAATACCATTGTGGGGAATTATTACCTAATTTGGGACTCTCTAATATATTTATGATATATTTTTGAATCTCTTTCTAATCTCTATATGAAATAAATTACCCTAACAAAATGGTCATTTTTTGAATCCTTTTATCTATATAATGTCTATTCTATTAATTATTCAATCTATATATATATGAGGTTCTTCATCTATTTCCCATTTTTGTATAATAATGGGTAGATGATTATATTTTTAAGTCATATCACCAGTCACTCTTGAGTTTACTTTCATCCTGGAAGTAAATTTATATCAAGAGGATGGGATTGAACCATTATGTTGCATCTTATGTATCTTATTAATGATAACAATAAAGACCCACATATTTTATTGAAACATTGTAGTTTAACATCATGTATAAAGGGAATAAATGACATAAATTAGGCACTAGGTATCGAGATCAATCCTTAGGAAGTAATTTTGCATATCATGTGTGTTACATAAATTTGAGTCATTATAGATTTATATTCTATAGAGACATACTACGAGGTGGATTCCCTTTTATTTTAGTAGTAAGATTATTTCATTGAATGGGGATTATAGAGTGAAGTTTTTCTAGCTGGGGAAAATAGATGACGTGAATGATATGTTTGTTTCAAATCCCTAAGCCCATGTGATCCATGATCGAGTGAGAAACATGGGATAGCATTTGACCAGTCTCATTTCATATGGACATGTACACAGTGGAATCCCTGATGGTTGTTTGATGTGGGGGAAAATATTTAGGAATCCTTCCTATGCATCCTGTTAATAATACAAATCTGATTTAACATAGTTCAATTTTCTCCTAAATATACCGACGGATGAGAAAGAATTATAAACCTATGAGAAATATTGGGTCCTACAGGTTATAATTTTTGAGTCATTGAGATACATACAATGATGTTGATTCCCATTTGAGCTCAAGCATTAGGAACATGTCCCATATATCCTAGTTATATATGGAATCAAGTTCATCATTTTTCAATTTAGGGTTATGCCTGAATATGTCTATCATACATGGTAATGACGTCCCAGAGTGTCCACTTAACATGTCCTGGTTTCCAAACAGACATGTTCAAAGACAATTGCATGATATTGTCAACTTATCTGTAGGACATCATATGATCTATATGGAATGTCTTGGAGGTTTCACATGATCAATGAGGACATGTCTAGAGGAAATCACAAGATCTAGATAGAAATCCCAAAGGGCATCACATTACTTGGACGACATGTTTAGAGGGAGGCGCATGACTTTTTTCACATGCATGGAGTGTAACACCCCATTTTTTTATGGATTTTTTTTTGAAAGAATTAATTTTTCATTTATGTATTTAAATGCACTAATTCAAACATTCCTTTCACATGTCATATACTTGGCATACATTATATAGAACATTGACTTGTCTTATGTTACACACAACACTGATGTTTCTATAAAACATCATTTTAGTGTTATAATTTTTTATATGAGATAATTATATCTTAGTCATTCAACATAGTTATCTATATATTAAAAAATAATTTCAAAATATTTTTATTATTTTTTATATAAGTAAAAAAATTTGATAACAAAGGATATAATTTTTGTTAACGTCCTTTTATGTTTAAAAATACCATTTTCTTAGATCAAATGCTTTTAATGTCCTTATGTGAAAAATAATAAAAATAAATTTAAACACATTTTGAAATATAATTTGTTAAAAAAATAATTTTTTAATTTATAATGTATAAATTATCTTAGGGATAATTTTTGTTATTTTTCTGAGAAACCTCATTTTTTGATGAATAGTAGTAGTAGTAGTAGCTTATTTTTCTATACAAAAAGAAAAGGACGAGGAAGAAAACATCCTCTCAAGGGGTCCGGAAATGATGGAGCCCAAGACCATCACCCAACACTATAGATGCACATTCGGGAGGGAGGGAGAGAACATAATCGAAAATGATAAGGGGTGTGTCCTGCCTACCCAAGCGAGCAAGGGAGTCCGCCGCAATGTTGGTCTCCCTCCAGCTTTGATGACTAAGCTTCCCTTGGGAATTTTCGATCTTGCATCTCCTGATGAGGTAAATGAGCTCCCAAGGAACCCCACTGGTCCCTTTTAAGATCTGCGTGAGGAGTTCCGAGTCCGTCTCAATCTCGGACGTTGTCATCTTACCCCGTCTACACACCATCATACCAGAAGCAAGAGCGTGGACCTCCGCACTCAGAGAGTTTCCCGTGCCATAAAAAGCACTGAAGGCGATGACAACTAAGCCTGAGGGATCTCGCAGCACTCCTACCCCCTCATAATTCCCCCCATGCATGATCCATCAATGTTGAGCATGAAGCCCGTAACCGGCGGGCACCATTTAACCCACTGACCAGTCCCCTTTCTCGAAATACAGGGGAGGTTGAGTAGGTTACTAACCACAGTTGACATCAAACCTCCTTTTATCTGAGAAGAAAGCTCAAAAATAAGAGCTTTGAGGCTAGCCTGGAGGAACAACCACAAGTTCTTTTCTCCCATCCGAACCTGATTGCGAGCCTCCCAAAGCACCCAACACGTAGCCACAATGATGATCGTTCTAACTGTCTGCTCTTGGCCAGATGACCCCGAGCCAGAAAACCAGAACTCCATGTATTCCTGTAAAGAATACTCACCGTCATTTCTGCATGGATTATACGTGAACAGGGACCAAAGGTGGAGCGCCCAATGGCTTTGGAAGAACAGATGCTTTGCCGATTCTGCTGTGTGATTAATGCAACAGAAGCATCTAGAGGCCAAAGCAATGCCCCGACGATGGATGTTATCCTCCGTAGGTAACTATCTATTCCAGATTATCTAGAGTAAAAAGTTCATTCTGAGGGTAATTTCATTGCACTAGGATGCTGCGGCTCCAGCGTTGGTTGTGCTGCAGGGATGAATGATACTCCTGAAGCCTTGCAAGGTAAACCTTCCCGAGCTAGTAGCTGTGAAGCAACACCTATCAGGTTCCTCACTCATGACAATATTTTCAAACACAGACATCTGATTAGCATTCAAAGAAGTACTGATCATGTCGAACTCCTTGCATGCACTACTGAATGTGATGTCCGAAAAAGGACGGTTAGAGTCCCCAAAGGATTCCCTCGTCCAGTTGGTGTCCCAAAAACTGATCCTCTCGGCGCCGATGATCCATCTTTTATGGCATGACAACATCTTAATAAGATAAAACATGAGCCTTTCCAGCCTCGTGGAGCTGTAGAAGACCCATGTTTCAAACCCCGGGTAGCGCGCTTTGAAAAACAACGCCCACAACGATTCCCCGACGATAATTTCCCAAGTGAGTCATGCCTGAAGGCTTTGAATGGTGCCCTGGATATCGCGAAGACCAACCCCTCCTACCTCCACTACTCTGGCCAGACGTTTCCAGGATGCCCAGTGGTATCTTCCCTCCTCCTTGGTGTCCCACAGGAAACAGTTAAGAGTGATTTCCATTCTCTCCACAGTACCCTTTTGGGGATGAATCATGGAGAAAATGTGCATGTGAATGGACGTGAGAACACTATTGATTAACGTTATCCGGACACCGAAGGATAGCAGCCTATTCTTCCAGTTATAGATTCTACCCAGAATGTGATCAAGGATCGCAGATAAGTGCCCCTTCATAACATGACCATAGAAAATCGGCACCCCGAGATACGAAATTGGAAGCAGTATCTTACAACAACCCAGAATCCTTTGAATCTCCATGCTCCTTCGTGCTGGGCATTTGTATTCAATGAAGAAGTGGATTTTACCAGAGTTAACACTCTGCCCGCTCAGTCTGCCGTAAATGGATAAGTAATCCATGATGGCCATCAACGACCTTTTCCTTCCATTGATAAATATTAGAATGTCATCCGAAAACATTAGATGTGAAATTTTAACACTACTACTTCTTCCTCGGAAAGGGAGGATGATTCCTGAAATCATTCCGTGGTTCATGTTCCTTGAGAGTGCATCCTGGGCGAGAGAAAAAAGATAGGGAGACATGGGGTCCAGTTTCCAAACACCATGAAAAGTCTTGAAGAAACCAAAACCTTTTCCCATCAAGGCAATAGAATTCCACGATGAGGAATAGAATCCGAAGCAGATATCACGAAACTCCTCACTGAACCCAAACTTCCTCAGGACCCGGATAATGAAGCTCCATTCCATCATGTCGTAAGCCTTGTTCATGTCAATTTGGAAGATGACATTTGATCCAACATATTTTCTGTTAATTTCTTGCACCATTTAATTGGCGATTCCCACCGCCCCTTGGATACTCTTTCCCTTGATGAAACTATGTTGCTCCAAAGAAAACAGACGAGGAATAATCTTGTTGAGCCTTCTAACAGGAACGGAGGCCAGAATTTTATAAGCAACGTTGCAAAGGCAGATTGGCCTGTACTGACTAAAGAGGGTGGGATTTCTGTTCTTCGGAATGAGAACCAGTCTGGAGGCCAAAATTCCCCTAATGAGAGGGCCACCGGTAAAGAATTCCTGGAACGACTCCACAACAAGTTGGCCGACAATCGCTCAAGCAAAATTGAAAATGCTGGTCGGGAATCCATCAGGTACAGGCGCGCTATCCTGTGGCATGATCCTTACTATGAAATGGACCTCCTTGACTGAGGGGATAGATGAAAGATCTCTATTGTCCATCTGATTAACCATAGAGGGGATTCGACTGAAGAAGTCCTCGATGATTTGATTCCCTCTCACGAATGATGATACATTCTCCCCTGCAAGGATGTTTTCAAAGTAGTCATGAGTAATCTTCCATGCAGTGCTCACATCCGAGGTATAGTCCTAGTTCTCCATTATCAGGTTCATTCTTGAGATTTTCCTCTTGAGATTTTCCTCTCTCTAATGCAAGCATGAAAAACGCACTGTTTCTATCTCCTTCCTTTAGCCATCTAACCCGCAAACTCTGTTTAAACTCTTTCTCTAGAGATAGAAGTCTCTCTGCCAAGATGTTCTTCTTGTCATACAGATCAAAAATCAAATCATCACCCCAAGTGTTCTGAAGAGAATCCTCCAATCTGCCGACTTCCAACCTGATACTGTTGATACCTTGTGCGGCATCAGGTTTAGAAATCGCCCAGTTTTTCATGTCCAGTTTAAGGCGCCTGAGGCGGTTCACCAGACCACCCCACGATCTAGGACTAACATCCTTACTCCAAGAAGTCCTGATAACGTTTAGAAATGATTCATCCCCATGCCATGCAGTCGAGTAGAAAAAATGAGAGCATGCGACCTCCTCCCTCTTGATATAAATCAGAAGTAGATTATGATCAGAGAGCACCCACTGGAGATGAGTGACTAACGTCTTTGGGAAGATGTACAACCCTTGAAGATTAGAGAGGCAACAGTCCAACTCGAACCAAATGCGGTCTGAATGCTTGCAGTTGTTGAACCAAGTGAACTTAGGGCCAGAGAACCTGAGGTCTAAAAGCCTAGCACTCCTCATGAACTTGTTGAAATCAGACATGCCACCATGATTGTATCCAATGCCCCACTTTTTCGTGGAGATGTCTATGTTGGAGTTAAAGTCGCCACCCATGAACCAAGGAAGGGGCCCTGTTTGCATATTTTCCAAATGATGCCAAAGCTCCCTCCTCTTGGAAACCACAGTGACTGCATAAACGAAGGAGAACATCAAATCATGGCTATCTGTGGAAATCTTTGCATTGATGCATTATGAAGAGAGACTGATAATATCAACTGTAATTTGGCTCCTCTAGCCAATCCAGATATGGGAGATCTCAGCGCCGCCATGAAAGAAGTTAGGAAAACCCATCTTCCTGGTAAGAGCAACACCATTTCTATGTACCTGTTTGGGTTCAAGAATCTCCACAACTTGAACATGGAAACTCTTGGCCTCAGAATCCAAGAAAGCACGTTCGTATTGAGAACCTAAGCCCCATGCATTCCAGATGATAACGGGAATCATCAAGGTAGGCCTTTCTGGGCTATAGGAGAGGAGGAAAAAGAGAAGAGAACAGGCGCAAAATGGCCAGAATCCTTGGATCTATAATGAGTAACAGACCCTGAGATCTCCGCCTTGAGGAGCATTGGATTGGGAGAAAAAACCACCTTCTTGAAGGAATGAGAATCCTCCTCCAACAGGGCCTTTCTTTTTCCATTAACAACAACTTCAGAAAACGAACCCATGTCTCCCTGAGATGAGGAGGCAAGAATGCGTCGTTGCGGGGATAGACGAGAGACTGCCAACTCTCCCTCCAATCCATATGAGGAATAATCCTTCTTGGCCAGCCCCTCCATGGCCAGAGTGAGGTTACTCACCAGCGACTTCTGGAGATTCTCTGGTGAAATCTGGGTTGAGATGCAGAGCGGTGAAGACGGAGGAGAAAGATACCTGGGAGGACTCTCTAGAAGATCTAGGAGGAAGCCAGGCTTGATCACTGCTCTTCGATCCTGTAGAGGGGGAATCTCGGTGACGGGACTGGGCGACCAGGCAATCAGATCACGAGGCTCAGAAGGGGCCGAAAACCGGGCCGACATGGCAGACCGCGCCCCCATGCAAACCTCTTCAAGCGCATCGCACTTACTGATAGGATTCAAATTTGAAATCGTAACGGGACGAACCAGAGACCCCTCTTTCCTTCGACCGGGCGATGCCTGACCTGGACCCGCCTGTGGATCATGCCGGGACGAGATAGCAGTGTCCTTCCTTCTCCTACAAGCCAAATCCCAGTGGCCATGTAGACCACAAAGGACATAGAACTTCAAGAAATGATGATAGCTGGCCCTTTTCCTCCATGTAAAGTCGTTTCTAGCCTGCAAAAGGACCTTGGGGGCAGTTTCTTGTCTAGGTCAAGTTCTACACAGATACTGGGATTGGCAATCAACAAGAGGGACCGAGTCATGTCATCCATGCAGAGAAAGGAACCAAGAAAATTCACCAAAGACTACAAGATGGACGGATTCTGGAAAGGGAGCGGAAGGCCTGGGAAGGAGAGCCAAACTGCATCCGAAGAGGAATCACGTCCAAAATGATAGTCCTAGGACCATCGAAAAAGGGAGAAGCGCTAGGCACCACACCTTCTGCTAGCTCTTGACCAATCCCTCACAAAATCATGTCTAGAACCGAAGTGAATGCTAAAGGCCACTCTAGAAAGTTCAGAGACCGCCATCGGGCACGAGAGGCCCCAAGAGTTCACCACATCCCAGAAGAAGCTCAACGAGGGTTTTCTGTGACCAAAGAGAGCCACCAAAGAGTGTTTGAGGAGAGAAGTAGCTTCATGGAGATCATAAGTGGAGGGATCCACCAGCAAAAACCCATCCGCCTTCCTGGGGGGACGACATTCCACCAAGATTGGAGCCAAGAAGGGGCGGTCCACAGGGGGAAGTGGTTAAAATTAATTACAAAGATTAAGGTTAAATAAAGATTTATAAAAAACTAAAACCTAACATTAAGTCCCAAAACAACAATAAAGAGTTACTAAAGCCATTGGATGTCCATATTTCTACACTAAAATCCCTTTTCTCTATAGTTAATAATTAATGAAACAGTTTTATGAAAAAAACATGGGTGGGGTCCCTTTAAAATATTTCAATAGTGCAACCCATCCTCTATTATAAAAGGCCTCCCCTCCTCCCACTTCTTCGCACCCCTCAAGCCACATAGGTTCGTCCAAAATATTTCAAAATATCTCCTCAACTCTCATACCTTCTACCTTAAGTACTCCCCTTTTTTATAAAGAAATCAGGGTAATCCTTTTGGCATAAACCAAATGGTGTTTCCCGATTAATAGGTAACACCCTTGTAACAACCCGAGAATTTATGAAAAATATTCTTTTTAATTTTATTAATCTCTTGTGTTGTACGCTACACCAAAAGAAGCTTGCACAACACACCTTATTGACTTGCCTTGCATTACACGCAATCACGACCTTCCTCGATAGCGTGTGTAATAAGCAATACCGAGTTTCACTAAACAATGATATGGTATTAAAATAATATTAAAACTAGCCGTTATGAATAGTAATAACAACTTTTTAAAATTATGTAAATCTTATTTTTCAAAGTGAACTTCATTTTTGGATTCGGAGTATCGAATTTAGCCTAAGGTGAAATTTTGGTACATTTCGGATAACTTTCATATTCTGATGAATAGTGAAAATTACTAAATTTTAGTTAAAAACAACTTTTTCAATCGAAATAATTAATAGTGATAAATTATTAATTTGAGTGGTTTTAAAGTATATTTAGAATATATTTTTTTACAATTTAATACAATGTTGGTCATTGGATGTATTTTCACATTTAAACTAGACATAAACAAGTGTCAATCTTTTGATAGATATTGTTTCTTAAAAAACACGCTATTTGTTTTAACAACGGGATTTAATTATAAAATTAATTAATGCAACTTTTATGTTATGAATTTGGTAAAATAGACTTCATTTTTGAATTCGGAATATGAAATATAGCTTGGGATGAAATTTTGGCATTGTTCTGAAAAACATCAATTTTTGATGAATAGTGAAACTACTAAGTGGTAGGTTAAAAACTGAATTTTGCATAAAACTTAATTTTACCGCTTCTGTGAATGGAATTTCAAAAATCCGAGAGACACAGTTAATATCAAGGACTAAAATGTGGTTCAATGAGATGAAAATAATTTTTTGGTGAATAGTAACTTTTTACTTTTTTTACCGTGGTTAATAGTAAATAGGGTAACTAAGGGTAAATATGATATTAATATTACCCTAACACATGTCCTAATTCTATTGGACAAGTGTAATTCGACCAAAAACAAACATAGGAATAAAATATGACCATTTAGGCCCACTTGGATTAGATTAGGACATTTATTATTAATTTATTTAAAGAAGGGTTAAAATAGTTAAAATCATAGTTTAATAAGTAAATCATTTTTAATATGGGGTTATACATTAGATAAATTCGATTGTAAATATTCATTAGAAAGCTAAAAAGATTTCCTACATTATGGTATTTTATTTGTAATTTTTAGACATCAAATAATTTAATTTATTTATGACACAAAGATGATGCAGTAATTATCATATTAATGAAATATTGACATAATTGATGTTATAAACACCAACATAAATGTCATTTGAGACTTTTTATGAATTCCACTAATTTTCTAGGTTACTATGATATAATAGGGATGCTCTAATCAACTTGGTTCGAACATATAATTCTGATATGACTTTCACAAAAATCATATATCAAATAGTGTCAAAATTGACACAAAATAGTTTTTAAATCAAATATTATATTATTAATTGTTATTTTATTCCTAAAAATCTAAGGTTCGGCCAAATGACTTAGATAAGGATATATATATTAATAATAAACAATTTGGGGTTCTTTTGGCATGTTATAGTAAGTGTATTAACCATATAGTGAAAGAAAACAAAAAGACACGGTAAAAGTTAAATTATTTAACTTAGAGTTAAATCTAATTGATAAGGTTAAAATAATATCCTAAACTTGTCTAAATTCTATTGGTTGATAGGATTTCGACCCATCCCCACTTTAGCTTAGAAATAAGACCCTTTGGAACCATTATAAACCGATTTTGACTTTAATATAAAATAATATTTTGAGGTATTCCTAAGGTGCCCCTCTCCTCCCTTATAAAAGGACACCTCCTCCCCCTCCTCCTCACACCAATTTGAGCACTCAAGCTCGGCCAACCCCTGCCAATTTATCCTCTCCACTTCCCTAGAAACATCCTAGAGGTTCTGGTCTTCCTCAAAGACCAATTTTAGTGCCCTAAGAGGAGGTCTCAAAGAGGCACTTCAAAGAAGAGGTAATTACCGTTACCAATTCTTTCATCTTTATTTCTTCTTCCACTTCTTCTTCTTAGGTTGTTTCATTATGAAGTAATAACATCAGTATCACTCATATACTGATATGTTATTATAAGTATGAAACAACCCTATTTCACCATCTATCCATCCTACGGAAAAAGAAATCACCGCGCGTGCGTACGTACGGAATACCGTCTCCACGCTGTGGTGTAATCTATTTTCCACCGCCACCTTACATGGATGGGTATAATGGTGTAAAGAATAACTATACATAGTTATTACAACATCATATTGATTCTGATATATTGTATAATCCACTCAAATTCAATTCAATATTTATAGAAATGATATCATCGCTCGTGCGTACGTACGGACTACCGTCTCCACGACGCGATGAGATTCATTCTCCATGTTAACCATTTAAGAATGATTATAATGTATATATAAGAAATAATAATGAAATATATGACATTATAAAGCTACTGGATTTATGTATATATATACATATGTATGTCATCTACTTACTTCCATTTCAAGACAATATGGAAAGAAAAACAGCGTTCATGCGTACGTACGGACTACCGTCTCCATGAACGGTGTTTTTTATTTTATTTATCTATTATATATATATATATATACTGAATATATATGATATATAAATCATATTTTATATTCTGGAATTAAGTAAATCATGATATAAGTAATAATAATGTCAATAACAACAAGTCAAAATACCAACGATAAAAGAAACGATTTTACCCAAAACGCTTCTTTAACATGGAATTTACAAAAGAACGGGTAATATAATGTCATAAGTGAACCATATATGATATCATAACAATGAATATGATTCTGTAATAAGTCAATGACATTATTTAAATCATTATACAGGAGGTTCGGACACATACGAAGCAAATTGGACCTAAGGTAAGGGAAATATCACAATCTCATTTTTATCCGAGATTGTTTGTACATTGAAATTTACTGGGGTATATTTTATCATCCACATCCATGTTTCCTCAATATGTAATGTTATTTACAACAACCTACAATTGTTTAAATCCAATTTTACCCTTCGGTGAGTTTTTAGTAAAAGATATGAAAGGAATCTTTTGTCGTTTTTCGTACGAGGTACTTTTTGACTTTTCCGACAAAAGTACGAAGAATGTTTTTTAAACTTAAACGGAACGAACGGATTTTTACGGTTTTATAAAGCCTTATTTTCATGAAGCTTCCTACAAAAGATTTCATGACTATTTTTAATAAAATCTCTTTCTTTTAAAGTTTCATGATGTTTTGTGAAAAGAAATTTATTTTGAAGAAGAAAGGATATTTTCCTCAAGAATTCATTTCAAGTGTTTTATCAAAATTATTTTCCATCTAAGATAATAAAGGGTTCTGTTTCTATCCATATTTTTACATTGATTTGACTATGTTGTGATGGAATTATGTTTATGAATTCCTTTATCTTATATGAATGGTTTTATGATGTCATGTTGTTTAAGAATCCCATTTTTTTTATTACATGGGTTACGCTATGATGTATGGTTTATGATTATGTGGCACACATAAGAAAGGATTCATTATAAGATGGGTGGGACCTATATCTCCCTCCAATGCATTGGGTAAAGATTTTATATCTCATTAGATAGACATGGCTGGAATGGTAGGTTATACCGGTTCAGTGAAACAGGACTGAAACGAGGATTACTCGATTCAGAAAGGGACTTTGTCCACTAAGATAGTCTTGGCAATGAGTATTGACTAACAAGAAATGATTCTCTATGATTATGTGTGTATGCCACAATGAGTACTGTTTTAAGTTATGATTTCATTTCACTACTATGATTTATCCCATGTTATGAAATTATGCTCTCTTTTGCAGGTTAAGATTTCCAAAAAAGTTATGTTCTTATGAAAATTATGTGATTGATATTTCTTTTGTTTACCCTTACTGAGCATTTGAGCTCACCCTTTTATGTTTTCTTTTCCCCAGGATATAAAGAAAGGTTTTAGGTAAAAAAAAAGGGATGACCTTTATGGGAGATATTGAAGAACTTTCACCACGATTAGAAGATTACGTTCTGAGTTTCCAAAGACACTAAACTATTACGATCCTTTAGTGTGTGTTTTTGTTATGTACTAAGTATTCCGCAAATGTAATGTAATGTCCATGTACGTCAGGCTACGGGTCTCTACAGTTGGTATCAGAGGAAAGGTTTAGTCAACCTTTGGAAACTAGGATGCGAAAACGTTAGTGAGATCCCTAGAGATATTTCTAAGGTATGTCTAGGGATGCCCCTAAGGATAAGTATACGTATAGGATATAGTTCTAGAACTATGGTAACGATATTAGATTAAACCAAAGATGATAGATATTTAAGTTACTCCCCCTTTATTACGATTTTTGCATCTAACACTATTCTGTTTGGGTTTTAGAAAATGGCTGGAAACAAGATGATTCACAATAATGGAGGATATGATGGACAATGGAATGATATTCTTCATGAGCAACCAAATGAAATGGGATTTGGAAGTCCAAACATCATTATTATGCCGAATCAGAAATCTCATAATATGATCAATAAAGTAAACTTTGGTAAGTTTCCTGACTCGGCTAATAAGAGAAAGATGGAGTTTCATGATGATCATAGAGGAAAGAAAGTTCAATTTCCCCTATGTAAATCATGTGGGAAGAGGCATCAAGGAGAATGTTTCAAGGGAACTGGAAGATTCTTTGGGTGTGGAAAAGAAGGACACAAAGCAAGTAAGTGCAAAGAAAAAGGGTCGGTTAACACCATGGATGAGGATAATGGTATTGCTACGACATCAAAAATGGTTAAGTGTTTTAAATGTGGAATGTATGGGCATTATGCAAACAAATGCCCTAAGGGAAAGACTCATGAAGAGAATCAGTATGGTCATATGGGTAGTATTTATGTGGATGATGATGAAGAGACTACAAATGATATGTGAGATGAAATAATTTTTGAAGCTCGGTCAATGGTTTGAGAATGTAGTGGAATGATTACATGTTTATCATGTGTAATTTTGGAATAAAGAGACATCTATGGATTGTTACACTGTTGCCTTTCCTTGTGTTTTGAAAGTGTATGATTAATGTTACTAGTATCCATGAAAGGTTATTCAGATATTTTTGGAATTTAGATGATATGCGCATAATAAAGGGATAAGGAGAAAATTAAATGTTTGATAGTATTCATGAGCTCATGATTGATATAAGGACTAAGTGATATCATGGTTTGAGTATAAATAATTTTGAGGATTTTGGTATGTGGAAAGTGTTAACTTTTAACTGCACTCATGTTTTCACTAAGGTATTCAAGAGAATACACGATTAAGGACTTTGAATGTTTGGAATGTGACCAACAAGACATATCTTATGATATGTGGGGATCAACGACAGTATTAAATCTCTGGTAATCGATGTCACTATATTATGAGAGTGGACTGCAGTATTATGTATAAGCCTAATGATTAGACTGGATTATGTTGGACATAAGTTAGTATTGTTTAAGGATATAAGATTTTCGATATTATTGATGGGATGTTATAGTAACGTAGTTTTAGAAAAAGGGACAACCTGCAGGACGGGCGACAGCCCATCGCTTCGGAAAAGGTTGTAGGAATCGAACCCACAACCGAAGTGCGACTGGCCTTTATCGCCTACCACTAGCCTACAGGAAGTCCCTGTTTAGTAGAAACTAGTTTTATTATATTAAGCAGTATGATATATGAAGTATAAGTCCATATGTGATTAATCTCACTATAGATCGACTTATGTATATAATTTTGCTAACCTTTTGTTTGAAACAGATAGAATGACCCGTCATTCTATCACATGATCTGCTAACACTTCATGAATAACAAATTCAACTTCATTTATTTAAGAGATGAAGTGGAAATTGTTAAAGGCACGAACAACAGTGAGATTGTACCAAAATAAACTAAGTATTTATTCTAATTCAAATTCTTTAACTTTAGGGAAATGATCTTGAAAACCAAAAATGTTGTCCTAGTTCTCTTATACCTGATGAATCAGATGGTACCTTATATCATCACAAATCTATGGATTTGTGATTACTGGCTTTTCCATAGCCATGTTCTCTACCACTCTCCATCAGAACATGATGGTTAGATTTCTCTTCCATATCCATATTTTCACCTATGTGGAAACCCAGTGATTAGTTTATTTGGGTAATCGTTACATTTCATACTTTAGTTTTTAAAGCCAAGTTTTGGTATTCCTTTTTACGATGTGGGTTTCTATTAAAGAAACTTTCGAATAGTAAACCATTTATAATCCCGACGAATTTCGAGGGCGAAATTCATTTTAAGGGGGGTAGAATGTAACAACCCGAGAATTTATGAAAAATATTCTTTTTAATTTTATTAATGTCTTGTGTGGTACGCTACACCAAAAGAAGCTTGCACAACACACCTTCTTGACTTGCCTTGCATTACACGCAATCACGACCTTCCTCGATAGCGTGTGTAATACGCAATACCGAGTTTCACTAAACAATGATATGGTATTAAAATAATATTAAAACTAGCCGTTATGAATAGTAATAACAACTTTTTAAAATTATGTAAATCTTATTTTTCAAAGTGAACTTCATTTTTGGATTCGGAGTATCGAATTTAGCCTAAGGTGAAATTTTGGTACATTTCGGATAACTTTCTTATTCTGATGAATAGTGAAAATTACTAAATTTTAGTTAAAAACAACTTTTTCAATCGAAATAATTAATAGTGATAAATTATTAATTTGAGTGGTTTTAAAGTATATTTAGAATATATTTTTTTACAATTTAATACAATGTTGGTCATTGGATGTATTTTCACATTTAAACTAGACATAAACAAGTGTCAATCTTTTGATAGATATTGTTTCTTAAAAAACACGCTATTTGTTTTAACAGCGGGATTTAATTATAAAATTAATTAATGCAACTTTTATGTTATGAATTTGGTAAAATAGACTTCATTTTTGAATTCGGAATATGAAATATCGCTTGGGATGAAATTTTGGCATTGTTCTGAAAAACATCAATTTTTGATGAATAGTGAAACTACTAAGTGGTAGGTTAAAAACTGAATTTTGCATAAAACTTAATTTTACCGCTTCTGTGAATGGAATTTCGAAAATCCGAGAGACACGGTTAATATCAAGGACTAAAATGTGGTTCAATGAGATGAAAATAATTTTTTGGTGAATAGTAACTTTTTACTTTTTTTACCGTGGTTAATAGTAAATAGGGTAACTAAGGGTAAATATGATATTAATATTACCCTAACACATGTCCTAATTCTATTGGACAAGTGTAATTAGACCAAAAACAAACTTAGGAATAAAATATGACCATTTAGGCCCACTTGGATTAGATTAGGACATTTATTATTAATTTATTTAAAGAAGGGTTAAAATAGTTAAAATCATAGTTTAATAAGTAAATCATTTTTAATATGGGGTTATACATTAGATAAATTCGATTGTAAATATTCATTAGAAAGCTAAAACGATTTCCTACATTATGGTATTTTATTTGTAATTTTTAGACATCAAATAATTTAATTTATTTATGACACAAAGATGATGCAGTAATTATCATATTAATGAAATATTGACATAATTGATGTTATAAACACCAACATAAATGTCATTTGAGACGTTTTATGAATTCCACTAATTTTCTAGGTTACTATGATATAATAGTGATGCTCTAATCAACTTGGTTCGAACATATAATTCTGATATGACTTTCACAAAAATCATATATCAAATAGTGTCAAAATTGACACAAAATAGTTTTTAAATCAAATATTATATTATTAATTGTTATTTTATTCCTAAAAATCTAAGGTTCGGCCAAATGACTTAGATAAGGATATATATATTAATAATAAACAATTTGGGGTTCTTTTGGCATGTTATAGTAAGTGTATTAACCATATAGTGAAAGAAAACAAAAAGACACGGTAAAAGTTAAATTATTTAACTTAGAGTTAAATCTAATTGATAAGGTTAAAATAATATCCTAAACTTGTCTAAATTCTATTGGTTGATAGGATTTCGACCCATCCCCACTTTAGCTTAGAAATAAGACCCTTTGGAACCATTATAAACCGATTTTGACTTTAATATAAAATAATATTTTGAGGTATTCCTAAGGTGCCCCTCTCCTCCCTTATAAAAGGACACCTCCTCCCCCTCCTCCTCACACCAATTTGAGCACTCAAGCTCGGCCAACCCCTGCCAATTTATCCTCTCCACTTCCCTAGCAACATCCTAGAGGTTCTGGTCTTCCTCAAAGACCAATTTTAGTGCCCTAAGAGGAGGTCTCAAAGAGGCACTTCAAAGAAGAGGTAATTACCGTTACCAATTCTTTCATCTTTATTTCTTCTTCCACTTCTTCTTCTTAGGTTGTTTCATTATGAAGTAATAACATCAGTATCACTCATATACTGATATGTTATTATAAGTATGAAACAACCCTATTTCACCATCTATCCATCCTACGGAAAAAGAAATCACCGCGCGTGCGTACGTACGGAATACCGTCTCCACGCTGTGGTGTAATCTATTTTCCACCGCCACCTTACATGGATGGGTATAATGGTGTAAAGAATAACTATACATAGTTATTACAACATCATATTGATTCTGATATATTGTATAATCCACTCAAATTCAATTCAATATTTATAGAAATGATATCATCGCTCGTGCGTACGTACGGACTACCGTCTCCACGACGCGATGAGATTCATTCTCCATGTTAACCATTTAAGAATGATTATAATGTATATATAAGAAATAATAATGAAATATATGACATTATAAAGCTACTGGATTTATGTATATATATACATATGTATGTCATCTACTTACTTCCATTTCAAGACAATATGGAAAGAAAAACAGCGTTCATGCGTACGTACGGACTACCGTCTCCATGAATGGTGTTTTTTATTTTATTTATCTATTATATATATATATATACTGAATATATATGATATATAAATCATATTTTATATTCTGGAATTAAGTAAATCATGATATAAGTAATAATAATGTCAATAACAACAAGTCAAAATACCTACGATAAAAGAAACGATTTTACCCAAAACGCTTCTTTAACATGGAATTTACAAAAGAACGGGTAATATAATGTCATAAGTGAACCATATATGATATCATAACAATGAATATGATTCTGTAATAAGTCAATGACATTATTTAAATCATTATACAGGAGGTTCGGACACATACGAAGCAAATTGGACCTAAGGTAAGGGAAATATCACAATCTCATTTTTATCCGAGATTGTTTGTACATTGAAATTTACTGGGGTATATTTTATCATCCACATCCATGTTTCCTCAATATGTAATGTTATTTACAACAACCTACAATTGTTTAAATCCAATTTTACCCTTCGGTGAGTTTTTAGTAAAAGATATGAAAGGAATCTTTTGTCGTTTTTCGTACGAGGTACTTTTTGACTTTTCCGACAAAAGTACGAAGAATGTTTTTTAAACTTAAACGGAACGAACGGATTTTTACGGTTTTATAAAGCCTTATTTTCATGAAGCTTCCTACAAAATATTTCATGACTATTTTTAATAAAATCTCTTTCTTTTAAAGTTTCATGATGTTTTGTGAAAAGAAATTGATTTTGAAGAAGAAAGGATATTTTCCTCAAGAATTCATTTCAAGTGTTTTATCAAAATTATTTTCCATCTAAGATAATAAAGGGTTCTGTTTCTATCCATATTTTTACATTGATTTGACTATGTTGTGATGGAATTATGTTTATGAATTCCTTTATCTTATATGAATGGTTTTATGATGTCATGTTGTTTAAGAATCCCATTTTTTTTATTACATGGGTTACGCTATGATGTATGGTTTATGATTATGTGGCACACATAAGAAAGGATTCATTATAAGATGGGTGGGACCTATATCTCCCTCCAATGCATTGGGTAAAGATTTTATATCTCATGAGATAGACATGGCTGGAATGGTAGGTTATACCGGTTCAGTGAAACAGGACTGAAACGAGGATTACTCGATTCAGAAAGGGACTTTGTCCACTAAGATAGTCTTGGCAATGAGTCTTGACTAACAAGAAATGATTCTCTATGATTATGTGTGTATGCCACAATGAGTACTGTTTTAAGTTATGATTTCATTTCACTACTATGATTTATCCCATGTTATGAAATTATGCTCTCTTTTGCAGGTTAAGATTTCCAAAAAAGTTATGTTCTTATGAAAATTATGTGATTGATATTTCTTTTGTTTACCCTTACTGAGCATTTGAGCTCACCCTTTTATGTTTTCTTTTCCCCAGGATATAAAGAAAGGTTTTAGGTAAAAAAAAAAGGGATGACCTTTATGGGAGATATTGAAGAACTTTCACCACGATTAGAAGATTACGTTCTGAGTTTCCAAAGACACTAAACTATTACGATCCTTTAGTGTGTGTTTTTGTTATGTACTAAGTATTCCGCAAATGTAATGTAATGTCCATGTACGTCAGGCTACGGGTCTCTACAACCCTCCCTAAAACTCTTTTCTTTTATTTTATTTCTCCACTCCCTAAAATATTATTATTCTAGGATTGCATAATAATACCAGAATCCTAAATGTACTAGTATGTTATTATTCTATTTATTCACCCTAAAATTATACACACTTCCATCTAATGGGTAACAAACATAATGTTTAGGTGTGTGGTGGACTACCGCCTCACTAAAATATTATTGTTCACCTTTCATTTACCTACTCTAATGGTGGATATTATGATGGAAAATATTTATATTTATTTTATATATGATATTTATTATTTATTTAATATTCTATAATTATTTTATAATGCTTATCTTTATACTTTCCATTTTGTGTTAATATGATAATTTCATTTGAGGAATTGTGGAATACTTCCCCATCAAAGCGATGTGATTAATTCATACACTAAATGTAATGTATTGAAGATAGGTTTACTGAATATATATTATATATATGATATATTAAAGGTTCATTAATAAGTATATTTTGTAGGATCGAAATAATTAATGTAGATGCTCAATATACTAGAGGGGGGTGAATTGTATACATTAGAAAATTCCTTTGGAACTTTTAAAGATGGTAATGTTTAACAAAGTTAAAAAAGTTTAATTCACCAGACCACATAGTTCTACAAATATGCTTGATTGCGGAAATGCGGTTACGAAAATGAATCTTTATAAATGTTTAAAAAGATAAAGATTCTACTTTAAAACGTATAGAATCTTAATAATCAAAGTACAAGTATAAGAAAGTATAATATAGTTATACATTCCCTATAAAAAAATGTAGCAGAAAAAAAACTTTAAACAATAAAAGAAACAAGTAATAAATCTTTTAACCCAATGAGAAGGGTATCCTATAAACATGGATAAAGGTCCTTCTATTTATACATTCTAGAAAGTTTATCTTACACACACGAGGGTAAGCCCTTGATACGAATACTAGAGTCCTTCTTTCTATCCATACAAGCCCTCAAACTTCAAGGTAGTTGGTACCTCTCTCTTCCTATCCTCAGATGCCCTCGAATGTACTCATCAACATTGGGAGTTGCACGAAGCAATTCTGAACAAGATGTTCAGTACGCACAGAGCAATAAATTCTCTCTCTCTAGAAATCACATCAGCAGCATATAATCTCTAGATTTATCAATGTTTATGAGCTTGTTCAAATGATATCCTATTTATAGGAACATTTCCAATGGTCGACTCCCTCCTCCAGCGGTCATATTTTTCATTGAATTTCGGAGGGACCTATACACGTCTCAATCAAACAACAGTTAGTTAGGAATAGATTGTATGACATCGTTTTATAACTATATCAAGGGTAAGAAAAATATGGTTGCTCAACAAAATCCATTTTTCAGAGTCTAAGAAAAAATAAATGTTCGGATTTTAAGAGAAATAATATTAAATGTCTATAATACATGGATATTCAGATTCTGTTTTTCATGGAATTTGTAATCTCAATTCTGAGAATTTTGGATTCTCAATTTAGAGAGTTTGGATTCTGAATTCACATGAATTCATAGTCTGAATTTATAAGAATTCGGAGTCTGAATTAATAAGAATTCAGAGTCTGAATTCAGCAAAATGAAAACTTGAATTCTGATCCTGAAAACAGAATACTCTATATCTAAGTATTTATAGGATATTAAGGTTTTAGATATAAAACTGAATATTACACTTATTAATAAAATGAGTTAGATTATAACATGAAAAATGAAAACATGGTAAGGATAAATTTTTGTTGGGGAAGAAAACTTTTCCTTATTAATATAAAACAAAGGGGAAAATAAATTTTCCTTAAGATAGAATGTTTGGGATTTTCAAAACATGATGGAATGGAAAATTCAAAAGGAAACCTTATTGATTCAACATATTTTTACATATATATATATATATATATATGTCTTTCACTTTATTTTTTTCAACATTATAAATAAACAAAAATAGAATTCATCCGTACGTACTTCTTAATGTCTCCATGATCAGTGTATTCCATTTTTTAATTATATATTATATGGATTATTATGATAAATATATAAAAGAATATAAATTATATTTAAATCATGGTTTGAATTCTCAGACCCATGATATAGTTATAAATACAAAAGATATTATAAATTAAGACACATGCGAAGAACAAAGTGGATATTACCTAAAGTCAAACCTTAACATAAAATTTTTAACAAGTGGGTAATATAATGTCATAATCAAACCATATATGCTATAAGATAAAATATTATTTTTATTTGATGTATTTATAATAAATTTATATTAATTATATTAGATATTTTAATGAGTATGAATATATTCAAGACAAAAGGTAAGGGGATTTCATCTCATTTTTTGTTTCTGTGAGATACATGTTATGTTTTCCACTCTATCATTTTGTGTGGTGTATGAAATTCATGTAATTTTATTATATGAATCATATAATAAAATTTATTTTTATTCACATGTCCATTTTAGGATCCTTATTTCATGGGGTTTATGTTTCAAATGTTACTAAATGTTTAAAAATGTTTTCTCTCAATTTTCCTTTTTTGAGACTCATGTTTTTTTATGCACCTAAACTCTTTAGAGAGGTTTATATACTTCCATTTTCAATTTTATATCATGAATATCATTATTTTCATGATATTTTATGATTTAGGTAATTTATTTATATTTTACATGGATATTATGATCCCAATTAACCATGTAGTAAGAGTTTATTTAAACAATCTCATTGCTTTTCGAGATTGTTAATGATTATCCATCTTTGATGAAATATTATAATACATCTCTAAAGAATGATCATGATGTTGGGAATGTATAGTATTAAAAATAATAAATAAATTATGATGATTTTAATGCTCAGAAATATCCTTGTTTCTTTTCTAATTATGTTTTCTTGAGTGAGTTTTCAGGAATTTATATTCTGGTTAAAGCAATTTAACGTTATGAGAATTTCTCTAAAAACACTGTTTCAAATTCCAACATTTCGTAGATGAATGTATGGTATCAACCCTATGTTACCCTAGAAATTTGAAGCACTTTCTGAAGGTATCAAACCTATGTTATGCTAGAAAATTGAAACACTTATGTGTATTATCAATCCTACATTTCACAAAATAATTTGTGTTTGGATCGACATACTAACATTCAGAGAATCATCAAACATATGGATTAGAAACCCTACAATGGATGTTGGGATATCTATTAATAAACCATTGGTTCTATATTTTTAATATATGGTTAATCAATTCTTTGTTCAGGATATTTTTCTAAAAAGATGAATGTATGGATTATCATCCCTATGTTACTTTTTCTCCCTATGTTATGTGAAGATGAAAGTATAGTTAAGAAACCATACGTTGTTAGGAACCCTATTCTACAAGAAGGAACCCTATGCTATACAATGGAACCCTATTCTATGAAAATGAACCATACTCTCCACAGTTCAACCCTATGTTCCGTTTACAATGGTGACGTTTTTATGTCTCATTTTTAATCCAAGATTGCTACAACGATCAAGTCATAATTGTAGACTGATTCAAGGATCGATTATGATTGTTTCTAAGAACCATATTCATCATAGAAAATATTTTTTTTATTAATTGAAGTAATAACTCCCATGGTAAATTGGAATTTGAATTTCTGTGATTAATCAGGCCATTCTATTGGATTTGGAATACCAAAACAAGCTATATGTTCTATATATTTATTTAGAGTATCTGTTCAAAAATATGTGTGTGATAAGATATTATCATATGAAACTATATTATTGAAATTAACATTTACATTACTACCACAAAGAATGATCAATTATGAAATAAGCTACACATTGGAGATATAAATTATCAATCAATTACTTTTCTATGATTACTACTGTTTTTAAGTGTCTACCTTATTGAATATATTTTTTCAAAAAGGATCACTTCAAACTGCTTCATTCTTAGAGTTATTATCTTATAAAGAATATGATCCCTCATCAAACAATTGCTACTACTATGACTATGAATAATAACCTGAACCTTTCAAATTAAACTCATTTGATTTATTGTAATTTTAATTACTTCTACGCAGTTGTGGTGGAGTATCAACTTCTCAATCTAAGTTCCGGATAGCCGGTTCTCTGTTATAGAACAAGAAGTATTTTTTATTAGTCTTATTGAAATGTTGTCAACTACTTGCACTAGTAGTGAATTTATGGTCTTATGATAAGACGACCATTGTAGTGAACATTACTAGGATTGCAGAGAGATTTATTGGTAGAGTGGAGTAGGGGATCTTTTTTCCTTAAAACACTATAAAAAGTTGTATTAAATTTTTTTATATTTTTCTACGGAATATTCTTTTTATACCGAAGAAAACACTTCTTATTTATATAAATCACAGGGGGTGTTAAAATCCATAAGTGTGAATGATTTTTGAAAAGAATCAATTCACCCCCTATTATGTTACTTTGTATATTACAACCCAAAATTGGTATTATAAGTGAGACTTTGGATAAATATATAGCAATCTAAAAGTTTAAGGTCTATACAAGGATGGAAATTGATAGTCAGAGAGAAGGAACGACAATGGTAGGTGCTCTATATTTTAAGGGTGAAAATTATGGATGTTGGAAGTCTTGAATGATTATCTATCTAAAAAATCATGGATTCAAATTCTAATAAAAAATCATTACGCTTTATTGGATTCCTGAGAAAACATAAAGGTTGAATATTGAAACAGAATCTGAGTATGATATCAATTCTAAAGAAATAAATGCTATCATTTTTGGTCATGGACCAAATGAATTCAAGTATGTATCATAATGTCAAATATTCTATGTGATGTGGAAAACTATTGCAGTTTCTTATGAAGGAAATGACAATGATAGAAAGGTGATGTATGCTACAACTAATGAAGGAAACTATTTCTATGAATCCAAATTCTAAAAAACATAACAAAAAAATAATGAAACAATTCAATGAAGAGAAAAATCATTTTCCTCATATTCTGAAATGGAATTGGCTCAGCTCGCCAGAATGTTCATCAAATTATACAAAAATAAAAGAGGATTTAGAAAATACTTCAGGAAGGATGGAAAAGAACCAAGATAATTTTAATACTATGAATGTAATAACTTAGATCATATCAAACCAGATTGTCCTCAACCTAAAGGTTAATGAAAAAATTTCATAAAGTAGATATAAGAAAAATAATGATTATGAGAAAAAAATAAAAAGAGAAATGAAAGCTACATGAAGTGTATTGGGATAATCCATCAGCCCTTCAAAGTCTGATTCAAAGAAGGAGAAATCAAATCTAAAATTCAATATGTGCTTCATGGATAATGAAAAAAAGTTAAAATCTTACTACTCTTCTAATTCTGAATCTATTAGTTGCTCAATTGATAAATTGGAAGCCTGTTATTCTATGTTAAAAGAAAAAATTAATTCTTTTCTAAAGGAGCACAAATAATTAAAAAACATACATAATTCTATTTTTGTTGAAAAATATATGATTCTAAAACAACTTCATGAACTACTTTAAAAATTCAATTACCCGGTATAAAACAGTATCAACCATGAAAAAAGGATTACAGAACTGTAGGATGTTTTTGAATCCTATAAAAGTGCTACTCTAGTTATTACTGAAGAAAAAAATATTTTAAATGAAATGACTGGAATGAATGTCATTAAAAATGAATTATTTGGAATAGGAATTATGGGAGAAAAAACTAAATTATATAAACATTATTTTGAACCAAATTCCAAAAATACTACTTGTTATTATATTAGAACAAAAGGTAATTTCACAAATAAATGATATTTTAAAAATACTCAAATTAGTGGTATTAAATTCCATTTAATTTCCAAAAGTCTTTATGAAGCAAGTGAATTTAGTTATATAAAAATAAATCAGATCTGGATTTCTAGATAATTACCTGAAAACACTACTGGACCCAAGAAGATATGGTTACCAAAAAAATGATTTGTTAAGTTACCTTTGCATGAAACAATCTAGTGAAAAATAAAATCTATATGGTAAATGGATATTGGTTGTTCCATGAATATGAGTGGAAACTATAACACCCCGACCCCAGTTACCTAGAGTTGGTGCATTCTTTTAAAACATTGGCATTATTACAAGGAATCAAGTCCTGAAGGACCGATTGGTTTAGCAGTCTTGGAAAATATATTACATACATGAATGTTACATTACACTTTATAACATACAAAACAACATAAATAATCCTTTATGAAAACCATTATTCCCTTGTTTTAACCCTTCATATCAATCACAATAAACTTCTTGGAATCCTGGGAAAAATAAAACATATAAAAGGGGTGATCTCAAATGCTTAGTAAGGGTAATCAATACAGCGGAAACTTTCAAAAATATGCATAAACATTTAAGGCAATGTATAAAACTAAAACAATAGCCTTTTAAACTTGAACTTCAGCATAATATAGAAGAAATAAAATTAAATAATGCCATTTACTTATTCACATGGATATTATACTAATCGAATAATCACATGCAATATCACTAACCACTTTTATAATGATGGAATGCATAATACTGAACTTTAATTTCTTTATCAATTCCTCGTTCCAAGGTATAGGGGCTAACTATAACCAGAACCCAACCCGAAGTGCCTCTAATAACCGGAACCCAACCCGGAGTGCCTCTAATAACCAGACACCAACCCGGAGTGCCTCTAATAACCTGACACTAACCCGGAGTGCCTATAATAACCGGACACCATCCCAGAGTTCCCCTAATAACCGGAAACCAACCCGGAGTGCCTCTAATAACCGGACACCGACCCGGAGTTCCTCTAATAACCGGACACCAACCCTGAGTGCCTCTAATAACCGAACACCAACCCAGAGTGCCTCTAATAACCGGACAACAACCCGGAGTGCCTCTAAAAACCCGACACCAACCCGGAACATACTAGACCTACACATTCATCTTAAAAAGAGGATGAAATATAACATAAACATTCGTATTAAAACTAGCATAAGAAATTCCAAAACATTAATCATAAACCATTAATGGCATAAAGATAACTCATCCATAGTCAAACATATCATAAAATCTTAAATACAATATGGAATATTTGTATCATGATAAATTAACTTCAAACAAGTTTAAAATTTATCAAAGGATGTTATCATAGATGAAATCAAAACTATTTGAGAGAAATATCTCTTTTTCATGACAACATTTAAATGTCACAAAATTTGGAAAAGAATTCATTTAAAGACATTTTTGAATCAAAGTGTCCCATACCACTTTGAAACTTTTTAAAGGAATTAACATTTTAAAAACATTCATGTTCATATAAATAAATCCTTAAATACCATCTTGAAGACATGGACATTAATGAGAAAGATTTAGAAGAATAAATATTTAAAACGTTTGAAATGATGTTTTAGTAAAAAGTACCTTAAAATAATCCCTTTGAAAACTATTTCATAAAACATGGATATGGATAATAAATATGTCCCAGTAGATACTTATGTAAAAACAACCTCGGATAATAAAGATATTGTGAAATTAACCCTTACCAGTTTGGTAACTTACGAAACATACAACCCATGAAAGAGGTATCATACAATGAATATGTAAATACACATAAATTAAAGTGTATTACACAAAGAATATAATTATGGGCAGTACATACACCACACAAAAGGTAATAGTGTCAATAAGTCATGAATCTCATGGGAATAAGAAATGAGATGAAAACCCCTTACCTTGCACTTTCCTTTAGTCGAGGGTATGTTTAACCTCCTCTTCTTCGGGTTCTTCCTTTTGAGTTGATCAAAAGGGCTCTTATGATGGATTTTTGACTAATGGAAGGCCTCTAGGATGAAGTGAGGGATGTTGACAGAGTATTTTGGTAGGGGTTGGCCGAACCAAAAGGCTTTGAAGGTGTGAATTAATGAGAAGGTTGAGTGTCCATTAATAAGAGGGGTGAGGGGGAGTTTTGGAAAAGCTAGAAATATTATTTTATAATAAATTAATATTCGGTTTATAATGGCTCAAAAGTGGATTATTTAAATGTTAAGGTGGGGATGGATCTAAAACTACTCAACCAATATAAATTTGATAGGTTTTGGTCATTATATTAACCTTATCTTTTAGTTTTAACACTTAGTTAATTAATTTGACACTTACCATGTCACATTGTATTTTTATATTATATAGTTAATAAACTTACAATATACATCCAAGAGACCCCCAAGTGGTCCATTAATGAGACAACTATCATGATATAAGTCTATTGGCCGAACCTTATATATTTAGGAATTTAATATCAATTAATAATATTATATTTGTTTTAAAAACTCTTTTATGTCAATTTTGACACTATTCTATACTTGACTTCTGTAAAAATCATAAAAGAATGATTACATCGAAAAAAGTTAATTAAATAAATCCTAATATGTCATATTATCCTATAAAATTAGTTTAATTCATTAATAGTCTCAAATTATATTTATTTGGGTATTTATAATATCAATTATTTTAATTTTTCACTATTATGATAATTACTGCATCATCATTGTGTCATAAATAAATTACATTATATAATGTCTAAAAATTATAAATAAAATACCATTATGTAGGAAAGCTTTTTAGATTTCTAATGAATATTCATAGGTGAAAATCCAACATATATAACCCTATGTAACAATTTCTTTTCTAAAAGATATATGCTTATGTCATTTTTGTATTTATTTTAACTTAATTAATATAATGTGTCATTATCACATACAAGTGGCTCCATGGGGTCTACAAATCGACCCAAAGATGCCCATGGTCTGAAATGTATCAACCAATAAGGTTCGGACACGTTTTAGGGTAATTTAGTATTATTATAATATTATTTTTTTAACCCTTATTTACCAGATTTACCCTTTAACCATGGTAAATAAAATATTTACCGAAGTAATTATTCAAAATGTCTAAAAATAAAAGTTACTTATTTACACAATTTGAACAACCTGATTCTAAATATGGAATCCATTTTTCCAAATTCAAAACACAGAAGTGGCAGAAATTAATTTAAAATTAATTCTCTTTTTCAAAACAAAAAGCGTGTTTTTATGAAATAATAACTATCAAAAGATTGATACTTGATTATGTCCGATTTAATTGTGAAATTATGTTCAATGACCGACATTGTATTAAATGGTAAAAATATATTATAAATATACTTTAAAACCACTCAAATTCATAATTTATCCCTAATAATTATTTTGATTAAAAAAGTTGTTTTTAATTAAAATTTAGTAATTTTCACTATTCATCAAAATATTAAAGTTATCCGAAAAGTACCAAAATTTCACCTTAGGCTACATTTGATACTCCGAATCCAAAAATGATGTCCATTTTCAGAGATGAAATTTCTAAAAATTTAAAAAGTAGGTATTACTATTCATAACGGCTACTTTTATTGGTCGTGGTGTGTGTTAGAACTCAAAGTTGTGTATAGCACACGCTATTGTATTATTAAAAGAGAAGAGTACCGTGGAAGCTCTGGGTGCTACATTATCCCCTCCTTCAACAAATTTCGTCCTCAAAATTTGATATTTTTATTTGATAATAAAGGTTGAAAATAGAAAATATCTTTGTCAAAAAACCCACATCGGAAATTTGGTTAATAAAATTTTAGTCTTAACAAGATGCAAAGAGAAATGAATGGGTCACCACAAAATTATGATCTTGATTAGGAGGACATTGGTGGAAATTATAGACATATAACTAGAGGAAAAACATAAATATTTATAGGTAGTAATTGAGGTCATCAATAACAAACAAGTTTAAAATTGAGGTCCTTAAATTCATCAATCTATGATGATTTAAAATACCATCGGTTAAAGAAAACATAAGGTATTAGGATAACAAGTTTTTTACATTTAAAAATATCTTAGTTGAAATCCCACATCGAAAAATGTATTAATGAGGCTTCTATTTAAAATAAGGAGTGCAAATTATGAAGATTACCGAAAATAACACATACTAGGGTTCCATGTAGGAAAATATGGATATGGAAGATAAATCTAACCATCAATTTTCTGGTGGAGAGTGGTAGAGAACATGGCTATGAAAAGGCCAACAATCCAAAAGCCATAAATTAGTGATGATCTAAGGTACCATCTAGGAAAAAAAATTTGTTCTAAGGTCATTTTCTTAATGATGAGGAATTTATTTATGAGATTGGATAAGATCATAAGGAGATATAATTACTTTATAATTAGAGTTTTATCCATTAATAAATTTCTACCACGAACTCATCTTTCACCCCAAAACATAATACAACTCAAAAATACTCTATTTATCCTAATCGTATAGGGTTCCAAATATAATGAATTTATATTTCACATATCAGACCCTTTACGTAAAGAAACTACATTATACCATCTAGGAACTTCTTGTAGCACAATGGTAGGCGATAAATCCCAATTGCACTATAGTTGTGGGTTCGATTCGCGCAACTTTTTCTGACATGATAGGTCGTCACATGGTCTGTGTGTTGTCCTTTTATAAAAATCCAAATAACTAACCTTTCAAACTTAATCCATTCCAACCATTAGACTCATCCAAAATAATATTATCCAAACTCACAGTCCAAAATTTACAAGGAAGCTAAACATAATGAGGATCCTTTTTGCCGGCTAATAACATGTGAATGCCTTCCTCATATATTCTTTTAAAACACCGCAACATCCTGAATTACCAAAATCAACCATCTCTTATTCAAAAATCACAAACTCAATATTAGGACCATGTAATTTCCAAAAAAAATTAACTCATTGTTGAGTCACTTTTCTTAGTACCATAAAATCTCAAATCCTTAATTAAATAGTACTACAGTACAATCCTTATTTATTTCCAGAACATCATTGATACAACACTTAAATGAAATAATCCTAAAATAACAACATAAGAACACTAGTCATTCCTCTTCATCTGTGGTAGTATCATAACATGGTTATTATCCAATAGAATCATTTGCGACATAGTCTGATGACTAGGACATAGGTTCGCGTAGTGTCCAAACTCCTTGCAAATGAAGCATTGTACATTTGAAACCATTTTCTTACCCTTGTAGTCACGTAATTTTTTCCCTTTTTCTCCACACTTATAACAAACTCCCATTCCTTTCAGGCATGTTCCAGGGTGATTCTTCCCACAGTTATCACATATGGGGAAATTCTTCTTTTCCGTCTTCCCTTTATCCATCTTTCTTTCTTTCATCCTTTTCTTCTCTTGCTTCCCTTCAATGCCATAGGACTCAGTAAACTCTTTAGTTATCTTATCCACACATGATACTATTTCTTCATGTGATGATAATACGTGGGAGACTATTTCCCTTCTAAATTATGTCTTAATATCGTGAAAGATATGATCCTTCTTACTCTTTGGATCATACGTATTACTGGAGTTCACATTCCTTCTATTGGATACCATTTCTATACAATAGCATAAACTAGGTCAGTTTATGAATTTAAATAAATAATTCCTAATGCAAATTGAATAGTTTATGGATATAATCCATAATAATAAAAAATGTTTTCTTTGAGTAAGTATATACTCATGATCCCTTCATAATGGTTTGTAAATAAAATGAGAATTATCCTAAGCATATCCCTCGAGAGTATCGTAACCAAGAGTGCAGCAAGGCTCATTGTAATGCACCAGTTCCCGTTAGAGTCTAGCTCAAAGCATTGTTTTCGGGTTTTGACCCTAGGTACATCTGTGCCAGTGCCGCCACTACCTGCTCGTATCCAGACAGGGATGTATTGTTCGAAAAACTCACAAAATCTCTACAATACCAAAATTCTAGGAAGTTCTTCTATACTAATCCTCAAAGTCTATTTTAGGGCTATGTGCTCTAATCATAGTTTATCAAAATCTAGTTTCTAATGTTATTGCTAAACTTCCTCTAATACCAACTGTAACACCCCAACCCCAGTTACCCAGAGTCGGTGCATTATTTTAATACATTGGAATTATTAAAAGGAATAAAGTCCTGAAGCACCGATCAGTTTAGCAGTCTTGGAAAATAGATGACATACATGAATGTTACATTATACTTTATAACATACAAAACAACATAAATAATCCTTTATGAAAACCATTATTCCCTTGTCTTAACCCTGCATATCAATCACAATACACTTCTTGGAATCCTGGGAAAAATAAAACATAGAAAAGTGGTGAGATCAAACGCTTAGTAAGGGTAGGCAATACAGCAGAATCTTTCAAAAATAAGCATAAACATTTAAGGTAATGTATAAAACTAAAACAAAATCCTTTTAAACTTTAAATTCTTCATAATATGGAAGAAATAAAATTAAATAGTGCCATTTACTTATTCACATGGATATACTAATAATCGAATAATCACATGAAATATCACTAACCACTTTCATAATGATGGAATGCATAATGCTGAACATTAATTTCTGTATCAAGGCCTCGTGCCAAGGCCTAGGGGATAACTATAACCAGAACCCAACCTGAAGTGCCTCTAATAACCGGAACCCATCCCGGAGTGCCTCTAATAACCTGACACCAACCTGGAGTACCTCTAATAACCGTACACGATCCCAAAGTGCCTCTAATAACCGGACACCAACCCGAAGTGCCTCTAATAACCAAACACCAACCCGGAGTGCCTCTAAAAACTGGACACCAACCCGGAGTGCCTATAATAACCGGACATCAACTCGGAGTGCCTCTAATAACCGAACACCAACTCGGAGTGCCTCTAATAACTGGACACCACCCCGAAACATACTAGTCCAACACATTCATCTTAAAAAGAGGATGAAATATAACATAAACATTCGTATTAAAACTAGCATAAGAAATTCCAAAACATTAATCATAATACATTAATGGCATAAAGATAAATCATCCATAGTCAAACATATCATAAAACCTTAAATACAATATGGGAGATTTGTATCATGATAAATCAACATCAAACAAGTGTAAAATTTATCAAAGGATGTTTTTAGAAATGAAATCAAAACTATTTGAGAGAAATATCTCTTTTTCATGAAAACATTTAAATGTCACACAATTTGGAAAAGAATTCATTTAAAGACATTTTTGAATCAAAGTGTCCCATACCACTTTTAAACTTTTGAAAGGAATTACCATTTTAAAAACATTCATGTCCATATAAATGAATAATTAAAAACTATTTTGAAGACATGGACATTAATGAGAAAAAATTTAGAAGAATAAATATTTAAAACGTTGGAAATGATGTTTTAGTAAAAAGTCCCTTAAAATAATCCCTTTGAAAAATCTTTCATAAAACATGGATATGGATAATAAATTTTTCCCAGTAGATACTTATGTAAAAACAACCTCGGAAAATAAAGAGATTGTGAAATTAACCCTTACCAGTTTGGTAACTTATGAAACATATAACCCATGAAAGAGGTATCATACAATGAATATATAAATACACATAAATTAAAGTGTATTACACAATGAATATAATTATGGGCAGTACATACACCACACAAAAGGTAATAGTGGAAATATGGCCTGAATCTCACGGGAATAATGAGTGAGATGAAAACCCCTTACTTTCCACTTTCCTTTAGTCGAGGGTACGTTTAACCTCCTCTTTTTCGGGTTCTTCCTTTTCACTTGATCAAAAGGGCACTTAGGTTGGCTTTATAAATAAAGGATGGCCTCTAGGATGAAGTGAGGGAAGTTGAGAGAGTATTTGGGCAGGGTTTGACCAAACCAAATGGCTTTGAAGGTGTGAATTAATGAGAAGGGTGAGTGTCCATTTATAAGAGGGGTGAGGGGCACCTTTGGAAAAGCTAGAAATATTATTTTATAATAAATTCCTATTCGGTTTATAATGGCTCCAAAGTGGATTATTTAAATTTTAAGGTGGGTATGGGTTTGAAAAAACTCAACCAATAGAATTTAGACATGTTTGGGTCATTATATTAACCTCATATTTTAGTTTTAACACTTAGTTAATTAGTTTGACACTTACCATGTCACTTTGTATTTTTATATTATATAGTCAATAAACATACAATATAAATCCAAGAGACCCTAAAGTGGTCCATTAATGATAAAAATATCATGATATAAGTCTCTTGGACGAACTGTAGATTTTTAGGAATTTAATATCATTTAATAATATTATATTTGTTTTAAAAACTCTTTTATGTCAATTTTGACACTATTCAATACTTGACTTTTTTAAAAATCATAACAGAATGATTACTTCAAAAAAAGTTAATTAAATAAATCCTAATATGTCATATTATCCTATAAAATTAGTTTAATTCATTAAATGTCTCAAATTTTATTTATTTGGGTATTTATAATATCAATTATTTTAATTTTACACTATTATGGTAATTACTGCATCATCATTGTGTCAGAGATAAATTAAATTATTTAATGTCTAAAAATTATAAATAAAATACCACTATGTATTAAATCTTTTTATCTTTGTAATAAATATTCATAGTTGAAAATCCAACATATATAACCCTATGTAAAAATTGTATTGATAAAAGATATATGCATATGTCATTTTTGTATTTATTTTAACTTAATTAATATAAAGTGTCATTATCACTTACAAGTGGCTCCATGGGGTCTGAAAATCGACCCAAAGATGTCCATAGTCGGACACCTATCAACAAATAAGATTAGGACACGTTTTAGGGTAATTTAGTATTATTATAATATTATTTGTTAACCCTTATTTACCAAATTTACCCTTTCACCATGGTAAATAAAATATTTACCGAAATAGTTATTCAAAATGTATAAAAATAAAAGTTACCTATTTACACAATTTTAACATCCTGATTCCAAATATGGAATCCATTTTTCCAAATTCAAAACACAGAAGTGGCAGAAATTAATTTAAAATTAATTCTCGTTGTCAAAACAAAAAGCGTTTTTTTGAGATATAATAACTATCAAATGATTGATACTTGTTTATGTCCGGTTTAATTGTAAAATTATGTCCAATGACCAATATTGTATTAAATGGTAAAAATATTGTTTCGGTGCGGATGTGCGTCGGGTTACGCTGTTCCGCCAGGACGCGTTCGCGCGTGCACCCGTCAACCCGAGGGGATGGGCGCGCGGCTTGTGGTCCCGCAGTCCCGCTTTCCAAGGGCGGGCGGCATCCGTCCCTTATTCAGGGGCGTCTGCTCCTTGATCGAAACCGGGATGATGGGATGTCGGCTCCTCCTTCCTTGGACGTCTCCTCGGAACTCGTCGCCTAATCCGGGTCTCCCTCATAGACTTAAGAATGTTCGTGAATCTCGCTCCCGGCGCCATATCTTCATGGACACCGGTTAATTACGCTGCTTCCGCCCGGACGTTCCAAGGAGTCTAGGCGGGGCAGCAACCTGCAGTGAGAAGGCCGGGTGGCTCTGGGTGCTGGGGGCGTGTCGTAGCACTGCGGCTCTGCACGTCTGTCTTCCGTCCCTAATAGGGCTTCTCGAAGGCATGATGGCCTGAGGCATCCCGTACTAGGTGCGGGGAGCTGTGTCACCTGAGGTTTTCCTCAGCTTCCCGTGTTTAACACGGGGTATGCCGCGAGTTTAACGTCCAGCGGGGACGGCATCGGACCGATCAACACAAAAAGTGGATCAGATGACAGAACCCCTTGCGGGGAACCTCCGACGCTGGGGCCAGCACATGGGCGGCTTCCCAAGTAACGTGGAGTGGAGTGAAGTGGCATGACCCCACCGGGATGTGGCGGCCCGGGTAAGGATCAGGATGGATGATGAAGTGAAGAGCTTGGACCCCAGAGGGGCTTCCTACGTACCGCGCGTTAACACGGATCAAAGTCAACGTAGTTCGGGCATACAGTTTAACGTCATGCTGGACGTCGGCAAGCCGACTCACGAAGAGGTCTAGGCCGCCGGGCGGAGGATTGAACCGAACCACCTCGCACATAGGGGGATGGAACGGCCGGGTGGATCACAGTTTCACGTCATGCTGGACGATAAAAGGGGAAATGGAAAAAAGGGGGGCCGTGGGGAGGCACCGTGGAGATACACACGGGCAGTCTCCCACAGGGGCGGATTCATAGGTGAATCAACGCAAGCGTGAACCCTGGAGGGGTCCACTGATGGACGAACCGACGTAAATACGACCGGGACGACCAGGTGGTGGGCTTGGACCTCAGGGAGGCTTCCTACGTACCCTGTATAGAAGACAGGGATCAAAGTCCACGTAGTTCATTCTGTCAGGACTTACGCACTTGGGGCAGCCCGGATGCTGCAAAACTCAGTTGGAAGGGACTTGGACCGAAAGCGGAAGACACCTCGATCCCAGTCAGACCCTCTACTGGCTTCGGCCGTGGGGAGGCGCAATGGAGATACACATGTGCAGCCTCCCACGAGAAACTAGGAGTTTGTACCCTGCCCCCGTAGGGAAAAGCCACTCCCATTAAATCGCCCCGAAAGCGGGAAAATCCCGACATCCCTGCAGAGACGAGCGGGTGGGGGCCACATCCAAACCGGGGGAGACCCTGCGTGCAGAGCACGGGATCGGATGATGCGGACGGTTTAACGTCTTGCCGGACGAAGCACAGTTTAACGTCGTGTGTTGAGGACGAGGCGGACGGTTTAACGTCTTGCCGGACGAAGTACAGTTTAACGTCATGTGTTGAGGACGAAGCACTTGGCAGTTTAACGTCTTGCAGCGCGGACGATGGGGGCTAGGCAGTTTAACGTCGTGCAGCTTGGACGGATGTGCAGTTTAATGTCATGCTGGACGTATGCGCAGTTTAACGTCATGCGGGACGAATGCGCAGTTTAACGTCATGCTGGGCATAGGTTGCCGGACGATGGGTGCATGTCACTTCGCACGAACCTGGAGGGCCGCACGGGAAGACGACGCACGGTGCGGGCACCCGGGATGAGAATCATCGGGTGCCACACAGGCGGGTACCCTTAGGAGGTCGAGGGGGCGACCCTGGCAGATTGCGCGCAAAAAGGAAGCTTTGCGCGCAATACTGCGGGCCGGCGCGCAATCGGGGCGACTGGCGCGCAATTGGGCCAGCGCCTTGCGCGCGGATGCTTGAGAATGCTCCCACCGGGCTTCGGATAGCGCGCGGGGGCAACGGCTCATTCTCTAGTGAATGGCCACTTGAAAGAAGGGGGGGTGCGCGCAATCAGGCCGGATTGCGCGCACCCCGGGGGCAATTGCGCGCAAACGGGTTCTTTTGCGCGCAACGGCCTTAGGGTGAGTTTTTATTCAAATGAAAGGAGCCAGCGGGGATTGCGCGCGAAGGCGGACCCCGAGGCTTTCTTGCGCGAAAGAAAGGAGGTTACCTGAAGTTCGTCATTGCGCGCGGAAGGGGTTGAATTGCGCGCACGAGAGACGTTTCGACTTCCAGCAACCTTTGAAACGTTGGGGGTCGCCTTGTATTTATAGGCAACCCCGGGCGCGGAATCCAGGGTGCGAGCGCGAAATTCTCCTCGCGGGCGCGGAATCGGGCGCGGCGCGCAAGGGAGTCGCGCGGACCCGCGGCGCGCAAAATTGCGCGCCGGACCGGCGCATTGCGCGCATCCCGGGGGGTTTGCGCGCGGAACATCACCTTTGCGCGCGGGCCTCTGAAATTCCGCGCAAGGCCTCCGGGCCCTCCGAAACGTTCTTCCGACTCCAAATATCACTTCGCTTTCCGCATCCGGAGCTTCGTTTGGGAACAACGGACTTTTCCGGCGTCTACAAAAGCCCCCCCTCGGAATCTGATCGGCGAGAGGTCGCAACGATCGGGTTCCGAGGGAGACGCCGGAATGCCGAAGTCCTGGGCGACGCGGGACTTAGGCGCGCAAAACGGGGCGCCGGTCGCGAAATTCGCCGCTGCGGTCGCGCAAAGCGCTTTCCGCGCAGCGCGGACCCGGCCTCGCCTATAAATAGGGGCGCTGGGTCCCGCGTTCCGTACTCTGGCCTTCCGCGCGATAAGCTCCAAAGCTCTCGTGCGCGAAATTGCCTCTTCCGGTCGCGAAATTCGCCCGATCGGCGCGCAAAACCGTCCGGATTTCGCCTGTTTTTGCGCGAAAACCCGGAACTTTGCGCGACAGTCTTCCCAATTGCGCGCCGTCCACTTGGATTGCGCGCCAACCTTCAAACTTTTCCACCAGCCTCGTCCGATCCCGCACGCTTCATCCCTTAACCCGCACGACTCCCGAAACTTCTGAGATGGCCGCGCACAGAGGAAATGAGGGGGATGCCGCCACTCGCAGGGCTGAGATGGCGACGAACGAGGAGGTTTACGGAGCCAAGGAGATTGTTTCTAACAATCAATCCTTGTTCAACTTACTAACGCCGGCCCAGAAGACATATCCACTGTCGGACAACCTGCCGCTCTGGAACTTCGGCATCCTCGATGAGGTTCCGGTGCCAGGGTTCGAGGTTGATGCGCCACGGACCTGGGTGACTCGGGAGGACGAGCTTCACCGCTATAACATCACCAACAATGGGCATCCTGCCAGGGAAACCAGGCACTTGGATGTCTACGTCCTGAACCCGAGGACGCGGACCATTGACGGGGGTGAGCCTACTGCGGAGAATTCTCCAGCCCTCTACTCGAGCACATACCGTCAGAGTGTCACTGACGACACCAAGGGCTGGCTGAAGGACTGGGACTTGCGGTCTGGGGGCAACTTTACCAGTGAATGGGCCTGGGCGTTCTGGGTACGCCACACTTGCGATCACTTCGCAGAGGAGCTGCGGTACATCGGCCTGTTTGAGGCGGTGTGGACGTCGCAGTTCCACTTCTACCAGCAGTCTGAGCTCGGGCCGGAGCTGTTCACTCGCTGGTCCCCGGATACCAACACCTTCCATCTTCACCATGGGGAGGTCGGCATCGGTCTCTGGGACATCCACTGCATCGAAGGTATCCCGCTGGAGGGCTACCAGTACGATGAGTTCCTGCCACCGAAGAACATCTGGGAGGACAGGTCACGGACTCCCATTCTGACCTGGCATCTTCTTGACCTGGCTACGCAGCAGCTCGGGATCCAAGACTTCCAGAAGGACATAGCCTACATGGATTGGTTCGGCCAGTTCCTGGAGCATGACCCGGCGGTCAAGATGCCAGGCAGGGGGAAGCGGTGCCCGACCGCAGCTCAGAGGAGCCGGAACGGGTCGTACTGGCGGGTCCTGGAGACGGGCGATTACCGCTCATGGGGGTACCGCGTCATCGAGGCCCGGGACCCGAATGTCCGGTACGCGGCGTTCCTGGCCGCCTTTCTGAGCGGGTGGCTCCTGCCAGTGCGGGATGCGAGGATGGGCGTCCGCCCGGCGACGCTGGCGATGGCGGGCGCCATGGCTGCCAATAAGAGGTACAACCTCGGGGTCCCAGTACTGGCGAGGTTGTATGCCATCCTGGGACGCATCTCACGAGGGGGGTCGCCACGAAGGATCTGTGGGCCCTTTCAGTTCTTCCACGGCTGGGTGGCTGCTCACCTTGGTGGGTATACGTTCCCAAATGCCATCAGTCCTCCGGGCAACGGCCTGCGACCCTCCCTGCTGAACATTGCGGGGGTCGCTCCGATGACCCTCAGTGAGGAGGGCGTGAGGGTTCGGATTGGCAATCATGCCAATTTCAACTTCATCCCGTTCCCCACTCCCGTCGGCCAGATGATCGACAACGGGCAGGGTCCGTTGGAGCAGCATGAGTACTTCCTGAACATGCGGGGCGGGGTGCTCGTGGCTCGGATCGACGGGAAGGTGATCTGCGAGCCTTACGTGCCGACCCGTTTCGCCAGGCAGTTCGGGTGCCTTCAGCGGATGCCGAAGAGGGTATTCACTGCTGTCCGGGAGGAGACGAACCCTTGCGTCCTTCGCCAGATGTGGCTGATGTTCGTCGCCTTCGGCTCTGGCGACGTCATCACTCTCCCTCCTACCGGGATCGACGCAGGCTTGGCAACCGAGTATGCCGAACACTGGGCCATCGCGTACCCTGAAGGGCTCTTGCGGAAGCTAGTTCGGCGGCTCGAGGCTACCCGTGCGGAGACCGGGCGTCAAGGAAGGAGGCGAGGCGCCGCCACACGGGGGAGAACGGAGGCGCGCCAAGCAGCGGAGCCGGCGCGGGCAGGGACTTCGGCGGCGGGCGCATCGCAGGCTGCCGCCACGGCCTCGGCGCCCAGAGAGGGGGCGCATGCGTCGGTCGGAGAGCGGCCCGGGAAGCAGGTGAGACGTCTGCTCGAACCCTCCCACGATGCGGTCTTCCCGGCGCTGTGGTCGGCCTGGATGACCCTGCGGCAGTCACTGGGGACCGACGTCATCTGGCGAAAGATACTCAGAGAAGGAATCTATCTGCCAGAGGTCGAGCGCCTCCAGATCACCGACAGGGTGGACTTCAACCGGCAATATGCATATCTGACGGCCATGGACGAGTACGCGCGCCAACGTGGTCAGCGTGCGGAGCCATCCCTTCTGGTGAAGGTGATGCTCGGTCTCGAGCCCGCTCCAGAACAGATGCCGCCGGGAGAAGATGACAGTAGCGGCTCCGAGGAGGAGGAGGGGACGGGGGAGGATGAAGGCTCCGAGGGAAGGTCCCATCGGGGGAGCCCACGGGAGAGTGGCGAGGTGGCCGGCTCTGACAACGTTGATGTCACTGAGCTCCTCGAGGTCCGCTTCTATCCCTACTCAACTTGCTTCATCCATTCTCTTATGCAGCTTCTAACCCGTTTCTCCATCCTTCTCAGGAGCACACGGATGTCGGTCAGGCGTCCTCAACAGGAGTAGGAGAGGCGCCAGCAGGACAAGGCGGGGGCCAGGCACCCATTATCGAACTGTCAAGCGCTAAGGGGTCCCCTGCTGCAACTGTTCCTGCGGCGACCGGGGTAGCGGAAGATGACGCTCCGAACTCCCGTAAGTCTCCCTACTTTACTGCTGGCGCTTGCCATTGACGATCCGTGACTAACCATGGCATGCCCCGCGCAGTGATCTCAACATTGGAGGCTCGTCGGGTTGCCGAACCCGGGCCATCTACGAGTGGACCAGTGGTGGACATGCCGCCTGCTCCGGAACAGACCTTCTAAACCGAGCCGGCCCCACCAACTACTGATCAAGGGGCTGCGGACGTCGGCGGTGCTGCCATCGGAGAGAGGTTGGGGGCTGACGAGGGTGTCGGCGCCACTGGGGAGAGAGAAGAAGGTCGCCCGGATGTTGGGGAGCCTATCCCTCGTGAGGACCTCCCAGGGGCGGACCCTGCAGCAGACCTGCTGGCTGCTTTCCCTGCTTACCGGCCTGCCGACCCCGAGGAGATGGATGACTCGGACGCGGAGGCGGTCGAGGATAGCCGGGTAACGCGACGCAGGGGGTGGAAGTGCATCCAGCGCTTCCTCAAGCGAGACCCATCGGAATGGCTGGGGCGCATGGGATCACTTCAGACCTGGCTGCGCTTCCTGTGTGCCGGGGGAGCTGATGCTCACCGCCTCCATCTGACGGTCCGTGATTTCATGGCCGAGAAGATGCGCGAGAGCCGCCGGCGTGCCGACGTCGCACAAAGTCGGGACATGTCGGAGAGCACGCAGGCGCTCATCGCGGCAGAGCAGGAAGTCCGGCGCCTCGAAGGGCAGGCGGCAGAGAAGGAGGCCTTCGTCGCAGCATGTACCGAGCTTGTGGAGCAACTATCGGCACAACTGATCGACGCTCAGGTACAGCTGACGGAGGCGGGCCAACAGATGGTCACACTCCAAGTCGAGCGGGAGCGTGCACAGGTCAGGATCGACGAACTGCGTGCTGCGACCGCCGATGAGGAGAGGGCACGCAGAGAACGAGAAGTAGCCCTGGAGGCCGCCAGCCAGAGGGTAGCGGCATTAGAAAGACTTATCCAGCACGCTAATCCCTAGGGGCTTTGTTTTTTGGCCATTCCTAGAACATTTTGCTTCCGTTATTCAATATTTCGATCCATTTGTATGAATCAATATATTTATCTGCGTCTTTCGGTTTAATATGCTCAACCACAATTCGTTGTCTTGCGGGAGTGTTAACCAAGCATCAGGCATCCATAATTGGGCCTGGGTTTCTGGAGAAAAGAGGGAGGTCATTCCTAGGAAAGGAGACCTCAGACCTAACCAATGTACCATCCCCCAACCTGTTCCAACACACGAGCGGGACAATGCCAGGGGCGTTGAGATTTTATCCGAACATAGGGAAATGAGAAAGGGTGAATCGCGTGTCCCGAATCCAGACATCCACAACGGTCGGCCTTCCAGGAAATGCCCAAGACGGTAGGCGGACAGTGGATCGACCATAACAACTGCAATAGACGGACCGAAAAAGGCCATCATTCATATTGCAGGAGGCGGACCACATGTCATCATGAATACCGCTTTGGGGTTCCTTCAGACACAAGGGTGGAAAATCCAGATCAACAGGGCATGCGAAGCGTGGGGCGAAGTGACGATTTGTTCAGACAGAATCCAACGCTCTCAAAATTGCGCCACCGTGGGGAAAACGTACTAGGCGGATGCACTAATCTGGCCGTGAGTCACCTCAATTCTCAGACAGCACCTCTCTGACGAGGAAACTGTCGCTTCCCATCCTTGCGATGGGGCATCCCGAGCTGAATCGGGGAGAATATCACAACTGCACCACTCTACCCGAAGTCAGGCCAGACGGCCGGCGACGAGGAGGGGCGGGACTTAACGATCCCTGAGGCTGGACCCGAGTCGAAATGCCCGGGCGTTCCTACGTACTCCATCAAGATGGAGATCAAGCCACACGTAGTTCTGAGAGTGCAGTTTAACGTCATGCAGGACGTAGGACCCCATTTGGGGTAGATCTTAGTTTAGGGTCTTAGAGCTCGGACCATAAGGGCTGGATCTTAGTTTAAGGTCTTAGAGCTCGGACCATGAAGGTGGAGGATCTTAGTTTAAGGTCTTAGAGCTCGGACCATAGGGCTAGAGGATCTTAGTTTAAGGTCTTAGAGCTCGGACCATAAGGGGGGATCTTAGTTTAAGGTCTTAGAGCTCGGACCATAAGGGGAGATCTTAGTTTAAGGTCTTAGAGCTCGGACCATAAAGACTCAAAGCACGCCACATCGTGGTCATATCCCCTGGATATGCGAAGATGCACTAAGGGATAGTGTCAAGAGTGTCGAGGTTTCGCCTGGTCAGAATGGGAGGTGGAAAATGTGAATCATGCGGCCATTCACTCAAGGACTGGGAGCACCGGTGTAACGATATGGGAGTACTGCCGACCGTGGCGGAAAAGCAGCATCAATATCGCACTAACCGTTGGTGGAATGAGGCAGCAAACGAGCATCGACCGCTCAATCGCAGGATTCATATCGATTTGCTGCCTGAGGCCATTGGGGGTACCGGCCCGAGTCGGTGGGAGAGCACTGAGGCATTGTGTCCGAACCGTTCACGGGGGCTCCACCCAGGGCGTAGACGATGGGTCCGAATGAAAGGGAGCACGAAGCCTGAAAAGTGGAGGAAACCTGACCAAGCGGATCCTGACCCTCCTGGAAATAAACCAGAGTACTCTTGACACCGGTGGACCACTGCAAGGGGTCGGGGAATACGCCTTGAGGGTGACCTGAAGGCGGCGGATTCCCCAGAGAAGGGGGAATCTCTAAGAAGTGGGGGGCTGGACCCGAAGTTTCAAACATTCGGGCGTTCCTACGTATCCCATAAGGATGGGAATCAAGCCGCACGTAGTTCTTGAAGCGCGGTGCAACACAATCGGGCACCAGCGCGGGGAAGAGTGCGGGTCTGACCCTCGCACACAAAAGGAGCGGCATTTGATATTTCTTGTTTGTCCTTAAAGATGAATGGTTTTTCTTTGTGCGGCGACATGCCCGTGATTGAGAAATCTCTGGCGTCGCCACAATAATCAAGCCATGGAAGGCATTGATGAATGGCATGGTCATTAACCAGCGCCCAACATGAGTGTCCCCTGAGAAGGACATCACGATGCAGTGCCGTTTTCTCGTCGGGCGGCCAAGACGATCACAGTTTACGGTCGTGTGGTAGGACCAGACAACACAGTTTAAGGTCGTGTGGTTCGGACCATGGAGGAATCCGCTTACCGCGGTACGGCGGACACGGCGGAGGTGGGAGCATACCCAGCCCTGCGGTCACGCACGATTCCAGGAGAAGAGTCCTGGGATGGGGGTCTGCGTATGTCCATCACCCGAGGGGCAGAGATGCTAGCCTCCAGATATACTGGGCCCGGAACGCAATTGTTCGGGCGACTCCCTCCTCCTTATGGGGACGAGGGTCCAGCTACGCATGGCCCTTAGGGAGGATATCTGCATATATCCTTGGTGCTCAGATCATGGGAGCCTCGAACGACATCATTACCCTGGTTGGTCTGCCTAACGTGTAGAGGCGTTCGGGCGACTCCCTCCTCCTTATGGGGATGAGGGTCCAGCTACGCATGGCCCTTAGGGAGGATATCTGCATATATCCTTGGTGCTCAGATCATGGGAGCCTCGAACGACATCATTACCCTGGTTGGTCTGCCTAACGTGTAGAGGCGTACCGGAGGTCAGTATGAAGAGAGTGTCAAGATCCCACTACAACGCACAAAGGCGGAGTGTGATGAGGACTGCGCAACCAATGTTCAGAGCCTGAGAGAGCTGACATGGCGATCAAGGACGTTGCTGACGCATTCGCAACACAACATCCGATCGCGTCAGCCTAAGACGGGGCAAGCAAACGAGCATCAACCGCTCAATCGCAGGATTCATATCGATTTGCGGCCCAAGACCCGCCGGTAAATCGACCCGGAGCGGTGGGAGAGCACTGAGGCATCGTACCCAAACCGCTAACGAGGATCCCTTTGAGTGAAGGCTCGAACAAGAGGAAGCGCGGGGCCTGACAAGCAACACAGGACTTGTCGGGATTGAATCTGACACTATGAGTCATAGACCGAAGCACCCAAAACATGTTAACAGATCTCCGGAAAGGGTCGGAGGACTCACCCTGAGAGCAACCGAAGGGGGGCAGATCCCCGTGATCAACCAAGAGACGGGGCTGGACCTGAGACACAAGCGTCCAGGCGGTCCTACGTATCCCATAAGGATGGGAATCAAGCCATACGTAGTTCTGGAAAGGCAGTTTAACGTCATGCAGGACGATGAGGGGTGTGAGGTAGTCCCACACACGGGGGAGGCGTACGGCGCGGCCAGTAGACCAACGCGAATGAGGACATAATCCCCCGCTCACGCGATACGCCTCGCACAAAAAGGAGGGGAACTGGGGCCAGAGGCCCAACGCGGGATAGAGATTCCCGGGAAATGGGGCTGGGCCTGAAACATGAATGTCCAGGCGGTCCTACGTATCCCATAAGGATGGGAATCAAGCCATACGTAGTTCTTGAAGTGCAGTTTAACGTCATGCAGGACGATAAGGAAAAAAGAAGGGGGGAGCAGAAGGCATCCCCAAACGTGGGGGGGCGTACAGCGTGACGAGCAAACCGACGTGAATGAGGGCATAGCCCCGCACTCACACCATACGCCGCACACCCGGGGGCAACTGGGCCAAGGGCCCGAGATGGGATGGAAATTCCCGAAGGATGGGGCTGGGCCTGAAACGTGAATGTTCAGGCGGTCCTACGTATCCCATAAGGATGGGAATCAAGCCGCACGTAGTTCTTGAGGGGCAGTTTTACGTCATGCAGGACGAATGCTGAACAGTTTAACGTCTTGTAGCTCGGACGTAGTGCAGTTTAGCGTCATGCAGGACGAAGCGCAGTTTAGCGTCATGCAGGACGAAGCGCAGTTTAGCGTCATGCAGGACGAAGCGCAGTTTAGCGTCATGCAGGACGAAGCGCAGTTTAGCGTCATGCAGGACGAACGGACACTCAGGCAAAGTATTGCTTGAGGAACCTAGCGTTGGTGGGAGGAGTGACACGCTCACCATCCATAGTCGCTAGGGAGTACGCGCCATTGGGATAGACCTTGTGGACAACAAAAGGTCCCTCCCACTTGGGCTCCAACTTGGGCGGCTTCCTGCCGGGGATCATTGGCGCTCTTAGGGCTAGCACTAGATCACCCTGCAGGAAGGAGCGGAGGCGAACCTTCTTATTGAAAGCTCGAGCCATTCTGCTTTGATGCCTCTCCAAGTTTTGAAAAGCGCGAAGTCTATTCTCATCCAGTGCTTCCAACTCGACTAGACGGGCTTCAGCAACTTTGTCCGGCGCTTGCTGGTCGTAGACCGCAGTGCGCAAGGACGGTAACTGGATCTTGATGGGCAGGACGGCCTCAGCTCCATACACCAGGGAATAAGGAGTCATCTGGGTGGAATTGCGATTCGTCGTCCGATAAGCCCAGAGGGCGTTGGGGAGCTTGTCCGGCCAACTCTTCTTGTTCTGACCAACCATCTTTTGCAGAATGTTAGAGAGGGTTTTGTTAAACGCCTCGATCTGTCCATTCGCCTGCGCATGATAGCGGGATGTATGGTTCGAGCGGATGTTATACTTGGCGTACAACTTCTTCAACTCGGCTGCTCGGAAATTGGTTCCGTTATCCGTGAGGATAGCGTGAGGCACTCCAAATCGATAGATGATGTTGGAGGTCACGAAGTCAGCGATCGAACAGGATTTGACCTCTCTGAGCGGAATCGCTTCTGCCCATTTGGAGAAGAAGTCCGTGGCGGTCAGAATGAACCGGCACTGGCGAGCTGTCGCCGGCGGGTAAGGTCCCACGACGTCCATCCCCCAGACTGCAAAGGGCCAGGAATACCTGGTGGTATGGAGAGGCTCCGGCGGCCGATGCACAAAGTTCGCATGGACCTGGCACGCATGGCACCTCCTGGCGTACTCGATGCAGTCATGGATCATAGAGGGCCAGAAGTATCCCAACCTCCGAATCTGGTGGGACAGCTTCGGCCCAGTCTGGTGGGCGCCACATGAACTAGCATGAACCTCTTGCATGACTCGTGGGATCTCGACTCCCTGAAGGCAACGGAGGAGAACACCATCAAACCCGCGCTTGTAGAGGATCTGCTCCAGACCGGGACTGCTCTGGAGGACAAACTGCGATGCGCGGCGTCGAACTCGCTCGCGCTCGGCCCGATCTGACGGAAGAATGCCATGTTGGAGGTACTCAACCAAAGGCGCCCTCCAATCACGGGCTGATTCGACTGCTATATATGGGGTACTCGGGGCTCCGGGCATAGGGGCAACCGTGGTGAGGTTACTTACCAACGGGCCGCGATCTTCTTCCGGGATAACGGGAGCGATGAGCCTGCGGCGCGTCACGCGGACGATCAGGTTGTCCTGTTCAGGTTCCGCAAGTGACGCAGCCAGGCTGGCCAAAGCATCTGCTCGACCGTTCTGCGACCAGGGAACATGGACAATTTCCGGCCGAGAAGGGAACCGGGCCATCAGAAGAAGGGTGCACTTCAACAATGGCACAAGTTCCGGCTTCCTGACAACGTAGTCGCCATTGATCTGCTTAACGACCAGCTCGGAGTCCCCTTTCACACACAGATGGGGCACGTTGATCTCGAGAGCTAACTCGAGGCCGGTGATGAGGGCATGGTATTCCGCCTCATTGTTGGTACAGCCCTCTGACAACAGGAAAGAGTATGGCAGCACGGCTCGCTCCGGGGTAATGAAGACGATGCCCAAGCCCACTCTATTGAGCTTAGGATTATCGATTCTTCTACCGGTGGGGCTCCGGGAGGCACCATCAAAGTGCATCTGCCAGCATGGATCGGCTCGATCAACCGAGAGAATGGTCTCATCAGGAAAGCCTAGATCCAGCGGCTGATCCGCGGAGGTCGGGTGAGCGGCCAGAAAGTCTGCCAACGCTTGCCCTTTGATGGCCTTCTGAGACACATACCTGATGTTGAACTGTTGGAGAATCACAGCCCACCGCGCTAGACGGCCAGTCAACATAGGTCGGCTCAGGAAATATTTCAACGGGTCTACCCGAGAAACCAACTGTACCTCATGGTGCTGCAAGTAGTGCCGTAATTTCTTTACGGCAAATACGAGCGCCAGGCAGCTCTTCTCGATGGGGGAATACCTAACCTCCGCATCGAGGAGCATGCGACTGAGGTAATAGAGGCTATTCTCTGTTCCCTCGTTGTTCTTCTGGGCGAGAAGGGCACCCAGGGACCGTTCCAGGGCTGTCACATAAAGGACCAGCGGCTTTCCGGATACGGGCGGCATCAGGACCGGAGGTTGAAGCAGGTACTGCTTGATTTCCTCGAAAGCGGTCTGACACTCTTTATCCCATACATAGGTGGCACCTTTCTTCATAAGCCGAGAAAAGGGCTTACACTTGCCGGCCAGATTCGCGATGAATCGGCGTATATAGGCTAAGTGGCCTTGGAACCCTTGCAGTTCCCGGACGGTACCCGGGGGAGGCATCTGGCTAATCGCCCTGATTTTCTCTGGGACAATCTCAATACCCCGGTATCTTACCACAAATCCAAGGAACTTTCCGGAGGTGACCCCAAAGGCACACTTCAACGGGTTCATCTTCAGGCAGCGAGACCGGAGGAAGCTGAACACTTTCTCAAGATCTTTGAGATGGTCCTGACGCTGGCGCGATTTGACAACCAAGTCGTCGACGTAGCATTCCACCAGTGTGCCGAGGATTGGCTTGAATATGCGGTGCATCGCCCGTTGATAGGTGGCACCTGCATTCTTCAGGCCGAAGGGCATGACCCGGTAGCAAAAGGTACCTTGGGGGGCCCTGAAGGCAGTGAACTCCTCATCCTCAGGGGCCATCCGAATTTGGTTGTATCCGGAGTATCCATCCATGAAGGAGAGGGCTTGGAACCCTGCCGTGGCATCAATCAACAGCTCTGTCACTGGAAGGGGAAAATCATCCTTCAGACAGTGGCGGTTGAGATCGCGGAAGTCGATGCAGACTCTAATCTGCCCGTTCTTCTTCCTGACCGGCACAATGTTGGCCAGCCATTTGGGGTACTGAACTTCCCTCACGAAGTTGGCTTTGATAAGCTTGTCAACTTCGGCCTCAACCATGGCACCGTGGGATGGGTGCATCTTCCTGGGAGGCTGCTTGAACCCGCGATGGTTCGCCGGGAGACCAAGGCGATGGACGGCTACCTGAGGATCTAGCCCCGGCATCTCGTCATAGCCCTAAGCGAATACATCACGGTGCTGCCTGAGAAAGTCCACGTACTGCTGCCGCTCCTCAGAGGGCATGGCGGCACTAACCAACGTGGGTCTTGGATCGGCCTCGGTTCCAAGGTTCACCTGTATTAACTCATCGACCGTGGCGGGGACGCCCTCCTCAAAGGCTGGGGGTGCATCTTCCACGTCCTCTCCACTTGGGGAGGGATCATCCACGGGAGAGACTGCGTTGGAAACTGCATTGGGGCCACCAGATCTTGCTGGGCCGCTGGTGCTGGCACGGGCGGTCGCGGTCATCTCATCAGGAGACTCACAGGCCGTCGAAACCATGGCTACGTCCAACCGTTGAATCGGGAGGACGTAGGCGTCATCCAAGCTGGCCCATGGATCGCTTGCAACAGCGACAGGCTCAACCTCACCTGCCAGGATCTGCTTGTCCTTGCTCTTGTAATAGTCCGCGTCCAGATAACGGGCTTCACATGAGGCAAAAGGAGAGGCATCTCCTTGAAGCACGCCCACTCGACCATTAAGGGAGTATTTGAGGCATTGGTGGTATGATGAGGGAACCGCCACATGAAGGTGGAGCCATGGCCTGCCCATCAATGCGTTATACGCAGTGTCCTGAGAGACTACCATGAATTTGGTGTTGGCAACCAAGTCACCGAACTGGGTCTTCAAACGTATCTTGCCGACCGGGGTTTGCTCGGTGCGGTCGTACCCCTGGATCCTGAGGTCGGAGGGAATCAAGTCATCCTCAGACAACCCCAATCTCCGGAGCGTCCGAGTTGGAATCAGGTTAATCCCGGACCCCGTGTCGACAAGACAACGCCGGACTTCAAGGCCGTTGAACTGGCCAGTGACATACAGCGGACGAATGTGTCCCTGTATAGGAGGGTCTTCATCCTTACCAGAGAACGAGATAACTGCCTGACATTCGGCGTCCTCGATCGTTTCGGCGTGAAAGGCCTCTGCAGCCGCAACCTCTGTCTCAAACTGGAGGGGGCTCTTCAGGGCTTCAGCGAGTGCCTCGCGCATCTCAGATGACATGCGCAGAGCCTCAAGGATGGAGAGCCTTGCTGGGATGTCGGCCAAGTGCTTCAGGACATCATACTTTTTGGCCAAGCGCGAGCTCCTGGTTGCAGGAGGTTGCTCCGCGGTTGGTGGCATGACGGGCCTTACCGGTTGGGTCGGCGGCCGACTGGTGCTTGGCGCATCCCGCTGTTCACTGGTCGCAGTCCGGGAAATGGTCACCGTACTGGAGTCAGGAGGCCGGGATGGACTTGTGGCAGGGCGGAGCTGGTCGCGACGCGGCTGAGGCGGTTCTGCCTGGTCCCACACCACAAACAGTGGCGGAGGCGAATCCGTCATCCCCGGATGGGGAGCCTGCGCACGTTGAGCTCGATCTTGAGCCTGCTGCCTAGTCTCAGTGGCGTGCACGGCCTGGCCGGAGGTACCGATGGCTGTGCCCCGGCGACTCCTGCTGCTGCGGTTCTTCCGACGGTGGCGACGACCGGGGACACTAGGGAGGTCCACCTGGTGTTCTTCAATGTCGGGAACCGAAAAGGGATTTACCAGCTCGACGGTATTAACCGAAGCGTTCCCAACACTTTCATCGGACGAATCATCCACCACCGGGCGGACCCGAGGGGGGATCCCCATCTCCGGGGGCATGAAATCACCGAGAGTGCGGGATAGTGGCGGAACTGGCGGGGCGCGCTCTTCCTTCTTGCGCCGCCGCCGTTTGCTCTTCTTGGAAGAGGCAAGCTGGGACGACGATGCCGAAGCAGCACCCGCGGATTCTGGGGGCTCAGGCTGATTCAAGCGCGCACGGATGATTCCATGGGCGCGAATGGTCGTCTTGCGGGCCATCCAGTTATTATACTTCTGGGATCCGCGGTTGGAGACCAGCTGCCATTCGTCCTCGTTGCCACTATCGTCATCTGATCCCACGAACACGCCTGCCACTTGTGCTGGAGCTGGGCCCAACCTGATTACATTGTTGTTAATCTGGTCTTGGAGCCAGTCCTTGAACACATAGCACCGCTGGATGGTGTGTCCCAGGGCCCGGTGGTAGGGGCAGTAGCGGGGGTTATCCGTGAGATGTGCCTCCTCTGGCTTCCAACACTCAGGCAGTCGCACAATCCTCTGCTCCAGGGCGCTCCGGAAATAACCGGGGACCTGATCCTCATGGAATGAGTACGTCAGGTGTCGCGGGCCCCTGGGAGCGCGATCTTGACGAGGGGCTGGAGGGGCCTGCCGAGGAGGTGGACCCTGATTATCTCGCCTGGGTTGTGGCGGTACATTACGCGGAGGGGCCGGCCGGTTCTGAGGCTGCCGTTGCTGGGCCAGGAACTGAGCCCGTGGAGGCGGATTCCTGTGAGGCTGCGGAGCTGGCCTCACCGGCAGCAGCTCCAACGGCCTGGGATCCTCTATCTGGGCCACAGCAGCGGGCTCAGCCCTGCTGGCTCTCCTTGCAGGAATCATAGGAGGCAGCGGGTGTGCCTGGCTGGCCTGTTGCAGGGCTTCCTCAAGACGCTGAGCTTTGTCTGAGAAGTCCCTGAACCCTCCGGGGTAATTTTGAGTGATCAGGGAAGGGACCAGCTCGGTCTTGACGTTCCCGACGCACATTGTCAGCAACTGCTCCTGAGTCAATGGCATGTCAAGGGAATACGTGAGACCCTTCCATCGGGCGACGAAGTCCGCGACTCGCTCATCAGGCCTCTGCTTGCACTTGAAGAGGTCTGCGATACTCGTCTTCCGGGTCGTGGAACTGAACTGGTAGAGGAATTGTCTACGAAGGTCCTCCCAGCTAGTTATCGACCCGACGGGAAGCTGGCTGTACCAGACAAATGCTGGCCCTTCCAGTGTCTGAACAAAGCAGCGAAGCTTAGCGGCCTCCTGCTGCGCCGGAGTCCCCAACATAGGCCCGCACCTCGAGTTGAAGTGGGCTAAATGCTGTGGCGGATCTCCAGTCCCGTTGAAGGGGGCGAAAGTGGGATTCCCGAATCCCGGAGGCGCCGGCATGTCATCCACCCATGCTGGGTAGGGCTTGCCGTCCGGTGGGATCGCCACCTGCCGAGTCTCCAAGGCTTCCAAGCGGGCAATGAGTGCCGCCATCGGATCGTCCGGACATGGGTTCCAGTCCTGGCGAGGATCTCTAACCACGAGCGCATTGCATGGCCCTTCAATCGGGTCGTCGACCGGGTCGTCGAACTCGGCAGCTCGTGGGATGGCGGGCGGAGCAGCCCTTGGGGCAGCGGGAGGAATCCGAGCGGGATCTCTCAGGTAGTCCCGCCGCTCGGGAGGGTGTGGCGAAACATACCGCGCCCTCTTGCCATAGGCAATGGCCTCTCTCCTGTCGGCGAACACGGCATGATCACGGTTGCCCGGGAGAGTCTCGTCGAGGTGCGGTTGTTCCGGTCCCTGTTGTCCTGGCCTGGGATCACCGTAGTCAGGCCGCCGTTCTGCAGCGCGCTCGGCGAGGAGCTGGTCAACCAGCCTCTTCTGTTCGGCGAGCTGCTGACGTAGCGTAGCCTTCTCGGGATCCTACTCTGCCCTCTGCATGGAGGCAGATGGGTCGGCGGGCTTTATAGCCTCGCTGTGCTCTTTTCCTTTGCTGACGTTTCGGCTTAACGTCAGTGCTTCAGTGGGTGCGGGGAGCCCCAGGAGGTTTCTCTGATGACGAGTAACTCTCACTGATGGATCTGACGACGGCTTGTCTTCGGGGGGGAAGCCCCCGTCGAGAAGTTCCAAGTCGTTCCCCTCTCCCGACAGGTCAGCCATATTGACCGTTCCTGTCCCTGGGGATATACCCTCAGGGCCACCCAGCGAATCGGGCTGTCGGCGGATCACACTGAAGCGTAGGGCAGCGTACTGCCCCCATCCACGGATATACACGTGGGGAGTGGCTTCCTCGATAACTTTGCGGAGTACTTGAAAACACTCAACGCATCGTTGTTGGAGGGCCTCGTGGTGCCCAAATGACCCGGGGTGCCGAACCGCGGGGAGCATGGCCAGGTCAATTTGACGGCACTGCTCACCAATATCCTCCAGGTGCGCTTGACTCCCGGGGTATGGCATTCGTAGGCGGTGAAGACAGGAGCGAGTCTCCCGGAGAGTTCGGCGGAAGCATTCGAACTCATCCGGGGTGAGCGATTCGGGTGCATCAAAGCCCGGTCCTGCGACTGGCCAAAACTTCTCAGGGAAGTGGCCCTCTGCAAGGACGGTCCAGAAGCTCCACGACTCAAACTCGGGACCCAGATCTCCTTGGTCCTCTTCCATGGCTGGGAACGGACGGGGAACTGGTAGTGGTGCCGAGGCGGGCCGCCGGGCCGACGGGCTGGCCGGCGGTGAATACGGCGAGCGGGCCGATTGGCCTCCATATCCCGGGCCTCCCCCTGAGGGTGGCGGTGCCCCAGCTACCACATCACGATAGGACGGGCCGGCGAGCGAACATCCTGCCGTAGCATCGGTGCTCGCCGAGGGTGCACCAGATCGTGGTTCGACCGTCGATCCCCAGAAAAAGTCTCCGGCTTCTCCGATCGAGGCGGAAGGCACTTCCGGAGGGGCCGGTACCAACCGCAAGCTTGATCCCTGGGGGTCTACCAGGCCCTCGTTACTCCGGATATACCTTCGGAGAGACGCGGGGATCACATCGATCTCGCTCTCGGGGAGCACGAGGCTGACGTGCCGCATTCCTACCCCTGCCCTTGACTGGCGGGATTGGGGAAGGGGCTCTGTCGCCGAATCGTACTCCGCCTCTGAGTCAGAGAAGCAAACCGGTCGGATCTCTGTCCGGAATTCCGCAACATTCTTCCCTCGGCGTCGACGCCTTGCCTTCCTGCCCCTGGGTGGTTCTTCGGGGCAGGGCTGATCTCTGTCCTGGCGTCCTCCGGCCGCACTGGTGCTGGGGCCGAGAGGACTGGGAACCGAGGTGCGAAGGGCACCGGGACAGATATCAAAGGGGACGCGGGGAGAGATGATTCCGGGCAGGACTCCGGGCCGGGATCGGAAGGTGGGATGACCCATGCCTCCTGGATCGGCCACACAGAGTAGATCCTGCCGGTGAATAGCGCTACCGCGAGGTGGTCCGCGGTGGCTACTGCCAGTGCCAGCAACCGGGAGAGTCGACCCAACCTGCCTTTGGGGCGGTCGGGGCCTCGATCCAGGTCGGGCATAGGAGTTCCCCCGCTCAGGATGCGCAGAGGCCTGGCGACTGGAGCCAGCGGTGGCTCGGGCCAATGCGGCCGCTGTTGCTAGAGCCCCAAGGTGGGCATCCTCTTCCGCTCGTGCCCGACGTTGGCGTCGAGACAGACGAGTCGGGATGAGCGGCGCGGGCAGGTGGAGAGTCCGCTCTTCGACTGGAGAGGCCTGGCGGCGGTGTCGCCGTGGCCTGGCGGGAGTCCTTACCGTAGATCCCTGGAGCGAATCCCGGATAGGGTGATCCCGGGCCTCTTCCACCTCATCCGCGTAGGGAAGGGAACTGTCAGAGCGCTCCGGGGATAAGCTCCCGAAGCGGTTGGACGTTGAGGTAGGCAGCGGTGCCTCCCTGCGCGGCCCTCGGGGGCGGCGGTGGTGGCGAGGCGCAGCCTCCTCAAGGTCTAGGCGAGCCATTTCCCTAGTGGGGATGACTCCCTCTTCCTCGTATCTCCGCACCAGGGTGTTGATCACCCTTCTCTGGATGACCTCCGAGGGGGAGAGAGGGCGTGGTCGTCCCGCAATTGCGGCTGCTGGGACGGCTGTGGAACGGGCAGGACCGCGCGGAGTAGCCGCGTCGGTGTTTCCCCTATCCCTGCGCCAGTGGGCGGGTGGCGATCGGGCACTGGATCGGGCGACCTGATTTCTGAAAGCAGGGAGAAGAACCCATTAACACTGACAGGAAAAAGGAATCGTCAACCAACCATTAGCGCCACGACGCCTTCCGTGGGGGGAACCCAGGCCCTCGACGTTGCGAGACGGAGTGCCCGATTTCACTTCCCCAGCCCCTGGCGGGTAAGACTGAATGCTTGGTTGGGCAACACGCCGGTCTTCCAACACCTCTGAAAGCCATCGGTCTTCGTATCGAGGAGAAGAGATTCACGTCGGGTTCACCATTTTTCTGTTTCGGTGCGGATGTGCGTCGGGTTACGCTGTTCCGCCAGGACGCGTTCGCGCGTGCACCCGTCAACCCGAGGGGATGGGCGCGCGGCTTGTGGTCCCGCAGTCCCGCTTTCCAAGGGCGGGCGGCATCCGTCCCTTATTCAGGGGCGTCTGCTCCTTGATCGAAACCGGGATGATGGGATGTCGGCTCCTCCTTCCTTGGACGTCTCCTCGGAACTCGTCGCCTAATCCGGGTCTCCCTCATAGACTTAAGAATGTTCGTGAATCTCGCTCCCGGCGCCATATCTTCATGGACACCGGTTAATTACGCTGCTTCCGCCCGGACGTTCCAAGGAGTCTGGGCGGGGCAGCAACCTGCGGTGAGAAGGCCGGGTGGCTCTGGGTGCTGGGGGCGTGTCGTAGCACTGCGGCTCTGCACGTCTGTCTTCCGTCCCTAATAGGGCTTCTCGAAGGCATGATGGCCTGAGGCATCCCGTACTAGGTGCGGGGAGCTGTGTCACCTGAGGTTTTCCTCAGCTTCCCGTGTTTAACACGGGGTATGCCGCGAGTTTAACGTCCAGCGGGGACGGCATCGGACCGATCAACACAAAAAGTGGATCAGATGACAGAACCCCTTGCGGGGAACCTCCGACGCTGGGGCCAGCACATGGGCGGCTTCCCAAGTAACGTGGAGTAGAGTGAAGTGGCATGACCCCACCGGGATGTGGCGGCCCGGGTAAGGATCAGGATGGATGATGAAGTGAAGATCTTGGACCCCAGAGGGGCTTCCTACGTACCGCGCGTTAACACGGATCAAAGTCAACGTAGTTCGGGCATACAGTTTAACGTCATGCTGGACGTCGGCATGCCGACTCACGAAGAGGTCTAGGCCGCCGGGCGGAGGATTGAACCGAACCACCTCGCACATAGGGGGATGGAACGGCCGGGTGGATCACAGTTTCACGTCATGCTGGACGATAAAAGGGGAAATGGAAAAAAGGGGGGCCGTGGGGAGGCACCGTGGAGATACACACGGGCAGTCTCCCACAGGGGCGGATTCATAGGTGAATCAACGCAAGCGTGAACCCTGGAGGGGTCCACTGATGGACGAACCGACGTAAATACGACCGGGACGACCAGGTGGTGGGCTTGGACCTCAGGGAGGCTTCCTACGTACCCTGTATAGAAGACAGGGATCAAAGTCCACGTAGTTCATTCTGTCAGGACTTACGCACTTGGGGCAGCCCGGATGCTGCAAAACTCAGTTGGAAGGGACTTGGACCGAAAGCGGAAGACACCTCGATCCCAGTCAGACCCTCTACTGGCTTCGGCCGTGGGGAGGCGCAATGGAGATACACATGTGCAGCCTCCCACGAGAAACTAGGGGTTTGTACCCTGCCCCCGTAGGGAAAAGCCACTCCCATTAAATCGCCCCGAAAGCGGGACAATCCCGACATCCCTGCAGAGACGAGCGGGTGGGGGCCACATCCAAACCGGGGGAGACCCTGCGTGCAGAGCACGGGATCGGATGATGCGGACGGTTTAACGTCTTGCCGGACGAAGCACAGTTTAACGTCGTGTGTTGAGGACGAGGCGGACGGTTTAACGTCTTGCCGGACGAAGTACAGTTTAACGTCATGTGTTGAGGACGAAGCACTTGGCAGTTTAACGTCTTGCAGCGCGGACGATGGGGGCTAGGCAGTTTAACGTCGTGCAGCTTGGACGGATGTGCAGTTTAACGTCATGCTGGACGTATGCGCAGTTTAACGTCATGCGGGACGAATGCGCAGTTTAACGTCATGCTGGGCATAGGTTGCCGGACGATGGGTGCATGTCACTTCGCACGAACCTGGAGGGCCGCACGGGAAGACGACGCACGGTGCGGGCACCCGGGATGAGAATCATCGGGTGCCACACAGGCGGGTACCCTTAGGAGGTCGAGGGGGCGACCCTGGCAGATTGCGCGCAAAAAGGAAGCTTTGCGCGCAATACTGCGGGCCGGCGCGCAATCGGGGTGACTGGCGCGCAATTGGGCCAGCGCCTTGCGCGCGGATGCTTGAGAATGCTCCCACCGGGCTTCGGATAGCGCGCGGGGGCAACGGCTCATTCTCTAGTGAATGGCCACTTGAAAGAAGGGGGGGTGCGCGCAATCAGGCCGGATTGCGCGCACCCCGGGGGCAATTGCGCGCAAACGGGTTCTTTTGCGCGCAACGGCCTTAGGGTGAGTTTTTATTCAAATGAAAGGAGCCAGCGGGGATTGCGCGCGAAGGCGGACCCCGAGGCTTTCTTGCGCGAAAGAAAGGAGGTTACCTGAAGTTCGTCATTGCGCGCGGAAGGGGTTGAATTGCGCGCACGAGAGACGTTTCGACTTCCAGCAACCTTTGAAACATTGGGGGTCGCCTTGTATTTATAGGCAACCCCGGGCGCGGAATCCAGGGTGCGAGCGCGAAATTCTCCTCGCGGGCGCGGAATCGGGAGCGGCGCGCAAGGGAGTCGCGCGGACCCGCGGCGCGCAAAATTGCGCGCCGGACCGGCGCATTGCGCGCATCCCGGGGGGTTTGCGCGCGGAACATCACCTTTGCGCGCGGGCCTCTGAAATTCCGCGCAAGGCCTCCGGGCCCTCCGAAACGTTCTTCCGACTCCAAATATCACTTCGCTTTCCGCATCCGGAGCTTCGTTTGGGAACAACGGACTTTTCCGGCGTCTACAAATATATTTTAAATATACTTTAAAACCACTCAAATTCATAATTTATCACTAATAATTATTTTGATTAAAAAAGTTGTTTTTAATTTAGTTTTAGTAATTTTCACTATTCAAAAAAATATTAAAGTTATCCGAAAAGTACCAAAATTTCACCTTAGGATAAATTTGATACTCCGAATCCAAAAATGAAGTCCATTTTGAGAGTTAAAATTTATAAAATTTTAAGAAGTAGGTATTACTATTCATAATGGCTACTTTGATTGGTTGTGGTGTGTGTTAGAACTCGAAGTCGCATACAACACACGCTACTGTATTATTCAAAGAGAAGCATACCGTGGAAGCTCTGGGTGTTACAGAAACTCAAAAAACTTTCATATAGTGAACCAAATTGATGGAGGACTGGTCACTTTTAGTGACAATGCCAAAGGAAAAATAATTAGATTTGGAACTGTTGGAGATCCAATGACTATAGTAATCAACAAAGTGCTTTATTTCTAAGGGTTAAAGCACAACTTGATAAGTATCTCCATACAATGTGATGATGGATTTTGTGTTGATTTTTCTAGAAATTCTTACTGTGTGTTTAAAGATAAGTTTCATAGATTCATAGGACCGATAACTGGTAATATTTTTACTTTGGATTTAAATTCCTTGGGTAAATAAAAATTGAATTCATTAACTGCATGTAAAAATTAATTGTGGATTTGGAATAGAGGAATTATACATTGTAAAATATATGCATTTTATGAATTATTTATTAAATATATAGTTTTTGATTTCCCTAGACTTTAATTTAATAATGATAGATTTGGTGATGCATGAAAAATTTGAAAGCATCACAAATCTCCGTTCTCATATATTCAAAAAATTGTCACATATAAAACTTTAGAACATATCCATATGGAATTGTTTAGACCACCAAGAGTAGTATGTTTGGCTGGTAAATTATATGTTTATTTTTTATTAGATGATTATTTCAGATTTATATGGGTTTATTTTCTAAAACTCAAAAATGAATTTTTCACTATTTTGAAAGTTTTCGTAAAACTGTTCAAAATTAAATTGGTTCTAAAATAATTTCATTGAGAAGTGATCATGGTGGAGAATTTTAGAATCAATAATTCAATTATTTTTTTCTAAGATCTTATTTTTAAACACACATTATCTGCATTAAGAATACCTCAAAAAAATGGAATTGTTGAATGGATAAATAGAACAATTCAAAAAATGGAAAGGACTACACTAAATGAATATAGTATTCATGTCTACCTTTGGGAAAAATCTATAAAAATACCAGTAATATCATGAATAGAGTTTTAATATATCATATTTTCAAAAGGACACCCTTTGAACTTTGGAATAACAAAAAACCTAAAGTAATGTACTTTAAGGTTTTGGATGCATGGTTTATATCTTGAACACTAAGGACAATCTTGGTATGTTCGATCCCAAAACTGATGAAGGAATGTTTTTTAGATATTCTACTACCTCTCAATCATATAGGGTGTTTAATAAAAAATCAAGGATCTTTGAAGAATAAATTCATGTGATGTTTGAAGAAACTGACCATTTTCTTAAAAAAAATATAGATCTGATGAAGTCATTAACTATTTTGAGAACATGAGACTTAAAACCCATAAAAATGATTTTGAAAATGATATGAATAAAATTTAGTTCAGTTTAGAAGAACGTGATATAGAAGACTCTGATAGTATCTTTCCTAGATAGTCTAGAACATTAAAGAACCATCATTTCAAATCTATAATAAGAGTCCTAGATAAAGGAATTATAACAAGAAGAAATGTAATAAACATTGCTGAATTCTCTACCTTTCTATCTCAGTTAGAAATAAAGACTATTGGAGAATCCTTAGAATATGAGAGTTGGATGCTAGCAATACAGGAAGATCTAAACCAATTTAAAGGGAATGAAATCTGGGAACTAGTAGAAAGAAAAACCAATTATATGGTTATAGGAACTAAGTGGGTCTTTATAAATCAACAGGATGATCAAGGGATCATAACTAGAAATAAAGCGAGGTTAGTTGCTAACGGTATTATCAAAAAGAATTTAATGATTATGATGATACATTTTCACCTAAAACTAGATTGAAATCCATTAGAATCCTTTTATCCTGTGCATTTCATATGGATTTTTAATTATATTATATGGATATCAAGTATTCCTTTTTAATGGTTATTTAAGGGAGGAAGATTATGTTGAAAACCCCTATGATTTTGAAAATCATCAAAAAAACATACTCAATTTTTAAACATACTAATGCTCTTTGTGGCCTTAAAAATGTACCTAGAGCTTTTTATGAAAGATTATGTTCTTTTATTTTTAAAAATGAATTTACTGTTGGATTGGAAGATCCATCACTTTTTAAGAAAACCATTTTTTCTAATACTTCATAAGTTCAAATCTATATTTACGAGAAATTAGATTTTTATTTCAAAATCACTTTTGAGGAAAAAGTGAGAAACCAGAATGAAATCAAAAACATAAAGATCAACCATGCCCCCATGGTCCATGACCATCGAGAACAAATACACTCCAATTCAAGAGAATGGAAAATCCCCACCCTAGCAGAGAAAAAATACTATCAGTGTCCACCTTCTCGTCGATGCTCGGCAAGTTGTCTCGTGCAAGAATGCACGGGCCCGGTACCGATGGAAAACTCCATACCTTCTCAGACTTTGAAATCAAAAAAGTGATGGGAAGGAGAATGATCCCAGCTGTAAACCTCATCCCTGCCAGTCCCTTGTAAGTAAACAGAATACATTGACTCATGAATCAAGTCCAATAGCCACAAGCAACCGAATTTTTTTTCGAACTTCACACTAGCACGACAACAGTCACACAATCAGATTTCTAGAGTACATCGTGATCAGAAATTATCACCAATTCAACTTCAACCAGCATAACCACCCTTTCCACTACATCGCATTAATTAACCCGCAGACAACTCAATAAGAATCGATATTCATGAACCATAACCCAAAAATGCATAACCTAGCCTTCAAACCAGCCACTGTCGGCACACTCAACAGAACCAATTTCAATTTGCAATACCAAATAACCGGTTGCCCATCCATTATCAAGGCATAAAACAAACACAAATCCAATATAATACCAAATCAAAGACTAATTTTCGATGCATGAATGAATCCCCATGAACTCAAACGCCTTCAAAATCTGAAACAATTGCAAAAAAACCACAAATCAGAGAAACATCACCATTCCGCTGGGAAGAAGACCGCTGCAAACTAGATCCTGTCGCCACCGTCCGAGTCACTCGTGAATAATATTGAAACCTCCCACCACAAACACCAGGGATGAGATAGTGAATGTAAAGTCGTAGAAGTAGTATCTCGGATTCGGCCAACACTGCTGCGCAATGTGAAAACCTATCCAGCTTAGGAGGAATTGGGAACGGAGTGGCTAGAGACAATCTAAATTGCTGAGTAACTGAGTCTATAAAGTCACTTACGCTATTGTAACAGAATTTCTCCACCGTAATCTCACTAATAATGAAGGAGGGTCAAGCCGATCTAGACGAGTATGGAGGCGGCGACGAGGGCCAACCAAGCTCACAGTTCCCCTTACAGGTGCATTTTTTACCATATAGTCTAGGATTAGTTAAAATATATATTAATGATGTAATTGTTGGTTGAAAAAACTAAAATATTTTTATTGATTTTTCAAAATTAAAGAAAAAATAATTTGAAATCTTTATGATGGAAGAATTGAATTTATTATTACGATTTTAGATTTATTATAAAGATTGTGGAAATATTTTAAATCTAACTAAATATATTATCGATATACTAAAAAGTTTTTAACATGAAAACAAAAATACATATAAAACTACCATGTGTACCAATATAAAACTTGTTCTTGGTAAAGCCAGAAAACCAGTAGACAAAAAGTTATATATAGTTATGATTGGAATTTATTTATATATTATTGTTCACAGACCAGACATTATGTTTTTTGTATCTCTTTGTGCTATATTTCAATAAAATCTAAATATTCCCATATTACTATTGTTAAAATAATCATTAGATATTTAAAAAGAGATGTTTTTCAATCCCCTCTTTACCCAAAAACTTTGGATTTTAATTTAATTTCATATTCAAATTCTGATTTTGTAGGATGTTGATTTGATAGAAAAAGAAAATTAGGAACCTATAACTTTTTGGAAAAAAAATTAGTTTTATGGTCTTGTAAAAAACAAAACTTAGTTTCCATGTCAACCACTAAGGTGGAACATGTGTCTTCGGGAAATATTTGTGCACAAGTACTATGGATGAGAAACACCCCAGTAAACTTTGTACATAATTTTAATATTATACCAAATTTATGTGATAATTCTAGTGATATAAATATTTCAAAAAAAATACTATAAGTATTTATTGAACTAATCAAATTGATATAAGGGATCATTTACTAAGAGATAATGTCCTTAAAAATGATATATAATTATAATATTTTAATACCCAATATCAATTATCTGATATTTTCACTAAATCACTTCCCAGTGCATGTTTTGATTTTATTATGGAGGAGTTAAAATTATTTATTTTTTAAATGAACTACTTGTTTTATTTGAATCTCAATATTTATATTTTAAGTATTTTATATGATTTATGTCATCTTTTATCATTCATTATTTTATTTTGTTACATGTTATTTATATTTTAAAATAAATTTTTTGTGTTTATAAATTAAAAACATAATGAGTACATTCTCACAAACCATTCTCTGACTCCCAGTCTCTTTCTCCTCTCTTATATGTCCCTTCATTTTACATAGTATATCTCTCACTATTTTTATTCTCGTTTATACAAACCGTAATCCTTCAATCCCTCGAATATTGAAACCTTCAAAGAAGCAATTCTCATGAAGATCTGAAGATATTGAATTTTATGTGGCTACTTATTTTTCATGGAAATCATTCAATGTGCACCAAGGAAAGGTAATTGATTTTGATTATTGAGATTCTAAAAATATTTCACTCAAGGAAGAAATGAGATTTAAAGGTCTGTTTAATGATTTTGGAGAAGATAAGACACTTTTAGTTCATGACATTGATGTAAAAGAATTCTCTAGAAATGATTCATTTAGTATTGGATTTGATGAAGATACAATTATCACTATGTTTAACGATTATGAGCTTTATAAATATTCTTTGTAAAAGGATGAGTTGTTATGTTTCCCCATGAGGGGGGGTTTAGTTTCATTTTAAATATATAGGTAATGGAAAACATTTTTCAGAGGACATTATTTTTTCATTATTAGGAATGAGAACTATAAAAAATATAATAACAAAAGAACATACTTCGGACCGCTGGGTTGTGATGAAATTTATTCAATATGGGATTTTTGAAAGGACTACTGATCATTAGAAAGTCCTTTATCCGGACGTGTATGCCTTTTTTTGTGTTTGAATTACATCAAGTTCAATTTATATTGGTTTATGATAAGGTATCTAAACCACTACTTCCACATGGATGGAAAGGTGGGATATTATCCCTTTGGAGGGATTATATCATTTTTGTTTTGAAGAGATGGAAAAAATGTAAATATGTTTTTTGGTAAAACCTATCATCACTACAATGTTTTAAATTCTATGATTGTTAAAAAGTAAGGCTTTGTGTGAAGTAAATCTTGAAATAGTCTTCTATATATTGGTGTAGAGCAACAAAAATGGATAATGATAGTCACTATAAGGGATAAAATAATGATTCCTTATGTTGGATCTGTTAGAGAGAGACCTGGTGAAGAGGCCAAATATATGCTAGAAAAAATATTCTTCAGAGAAGAAGGATTTAAATTGAAATTTCTGATATTGTGGATAAAGTTTTTATTGGAACTATGGATGAGGCTCTAGTGGGTGATCATGTTGAGAAAGAGACACCCAAACAAGAACATCACTTGGAATTTGTTCCTGATTTTGAGGCTTCTAAAGGATCTTCCTTGAGATATAGATCAGATTATAATAAAGATCAATGTTTTTACTTGATAGAAGATCATAATATGGATGATATACATGACCCTAGCACTCAATATCTGGAATCTTTTGATTCTCATGATGAATCCTTTGTTATAAATGTAAATCTATTAGAGGCTAAGAAATTTTTTCATTGAAACCAATTGAGAGCTGAGAAAAAAAATTTGATTAATTCAAAATTAATATAATTCCAATATCAGAAATTGAGGCTCAAAAGATCCATCTAATGAAATTTAAGGAAAATATCATTTCTATTGGAGCCCTGCAATAGTTAATCATCTAAATGTGTAGATAGTTCAATTTATTGAGAGATGAATCTATCAGGAATTCCTATTTTCATGAGCTTAAGCTATTAATTGGGAGATAATTTCAATATCTTAGGGTAATAAATCAAGCATAAAACTTCTCTCAATAGACACCTACAGACCTGATCAGAATGTTTTAAACAACTACTTCAGTGCTGGCCGATTTCAATGATTTCTTGCACACTCTTTAGTGTTTCAATATTCTTTTATGCGTTATGTTAGTTAATAAAAGACATCTGTTTAGTCAACTTTATTCAAGTGAATCCTAGTTCAGATTAGTGATTAATCAATTTAATGATAAGTTGACTTCATTCATTCATTCAGAGGAAGCTGTGAATGAGTTTATAAAGATTACTCTAGTTGAAAATTTGATGATTGGTAATAATTCGAATAAGTTACTTTCTAAATGATCAGAAGTATTCTAAAATAATTTCCAAAGCTTTCTTTTTATTCCTATTGATATTAGTGGCTCTTTCTGAGACATTAATCATCCAGATGAACTTTCTATACCTATTGATTCTGATAAAAGTCTCTCATTTTGGAGAACATTTGTTGGCTATGGATTATTATATATTATATTTTCCAAACATTTGCATTCATTTTAAATCCAATTTAATTTATTATTGTTTTGGTATATTTTTTTAAGATCAATACATAAATACAAATCCTAAATTTAATTATCTTATCCATTTTTATTACTATTTATTTACAATTCTGTGCTATATTAACTGTGGTTTAACTAATTTATTTTTCAATCCATCTTTTTGATATCTCAAAAAGAGGGATAATATTTGTATGGAAGGGGAGAATAATAGGAAATATATATGCGGAGAATATTTTCAAACCACAAAATATCATACAAAATATTTAATTTAGAAGTATCTATTTTTATTTTGTCGAAATAATACTGTTAAATATAAATATCTAAATATTTTCTATATCTATTTGTGTATGTTTACAAATCCTACATTTTAATTAATTTTTGTTATAGATTATGTTATTGGTTTTGTGATCCTCAAAAAGAGGGAGATTTTTGGGCATGTATTGTGTCAACAATACTCTATAAATTATGATGATTTTGATTCTCACAAATACCCTTGTTTTTTATACTGGTGTTTTCTTAAGCGAGTTTTCATGAATTTATTTTCATTTTAAAGTAATTTAATGTTACGAGAATTAATCTAGAAACATTGTTTAAAAACCCTACATTTGGTATATTAACATATGGTATGAACCATACATTATGCTGGAAAAGTGAAACACTTGTGTATGTTATCAACCTGAAGTTACGTTGTAAAAGTGAAACGCTTGCATATGGTATCATCCCTACATTACACTAAATAGTCTGCATTTCTATCGACATCCTTACATTCAAAGAATCATCAAATGTATAAATCATAAAACCTATATTAGAAGTTGGTATTACTATTCATCAACCCAGCATTCAGGAGTTTGAACATTTTGTTAATCAATGCTACATTTGGGATATTGTTCTAGAAAGGTGAAAATATAGATTATAATCCCTAAACTACTTCTGGTCCCTATGTTATGTGAAGAATAAAGTACTCTAATGAAACCATACATTGGTAGGAACCCAACCCTATGATAAGGAACCCTACACTATGAAAAGTAACCCTAATCTATGTTAATGAACTCTATTCTACATAGTTCAACCATGTGTTGTGTTTACAATGACGAAGTTTTTAAGCCACGTTTTTTATCCAAGATTGCTGCAATGATTGTTTCAAGAAAAAGACTAATTCAAGGAACTATTATGATTGTTTCAAAGAACCATTTTCATCAGAGAAAGTGAATATCTTTCTTGAGGGAAGTTAAAAATCCAATAGACAATTGGAATTTGAATTTCCATGATCAATCATGATATTATTTATTATCTGGAATACTGAAGAAATCTATCTATTATATATATTTCTTTAGAATATATCTTCAATATTATACATGGGATAAGTGATTCACATATGTGATTTTATTATTGAAATTATCTTTTACAATGCTACTACAATGAAAAATCAATTCTTAAAGAAGATATACTTTGAAGATATACATGATCAATCTTTTATTGTTGTATTAATAGTAATTTTGTATAAGTTTCAACCTTATTAAAGATCATAGTGTACAAATGATATTTTTAGACCATTTCATTCATCAATAAATTCTTTTCTAAAAAATATGATTGATCATGTTTAAGTTACTGCTACTGCAACTGTAAAGAACATCCCAACCCATTATAATCAATATTTATTGATTTGTTGGAGTTTTAACTGATATTACTCAGTTGTGGTGGAGTATCAGCTTCTCGATCTAGGCTATGGATAAAAGGTTCTCAATTATAGAAAGAAAATTCTTCTTTATTAGTTTTATTGTAAATGGGTCAACTTCCTGTACTCAGTTGTGAATCCATGGTCTTTTTATAAGAGGACTATTCTAGTGAAATTTACCAGGCTCATAGAGAGTGTGATTTCTAGAGTATACTATGAGATCTTTATTCCCCAATCCACTATAAAAATCTTTGTTCCTTTTATATTTTTTCCCTCTAAACATTTGTTTAATACAAACGAAAGCACTGCTTATCTATATAAATCACAGTGGGTGTTAAAATCAAGAAGTGTGAAAGATTTTTGAAAATATACAATTCACCCCCATTGGTGTTACTTTGGATATTCTAACCTAACACATGAGTTTCAATATCCTTTATTTATTTAATATATAACCATGTTTTAGTACCATTTTTTCACTCTTTGTTACTTAGGACAATGATTTTATGTATGATCAGACAGTCTATCTCTTCGTTGGTAAATCTATTGTATTAAAAAACCATGTGTCAAAAAATTATTCCAAAATTTGTTTTTAGAAGATCATTGGAGCCCATTTTCAATAAAAATTTATTCTAAAAATATTTTATTGTTTTCAAATATTCCTTTATAATATCAACAAAAATTTCCAATAAAAGTTTTTCAAAAGTTTTAAGGTTTTAAATGGAATTTATTCATTTATGAAAGGAAATTTTCCTCAATAAATTATTTTAAAATATATATAAAAATTATTTCCCATATAAGATAACATCATTTGATGTTAATCATTCCTTTATAGAGAAATTATTTAATGTCTAACTTCATATTCTTTCCATCAATGGATTTTGTTTTGATGTTTTTGAAACCCATTTCTACTTCATGGGTTATATGCTTTTGAAAATGTATTCTTTTCACAGGTTATGTCAATGATGTAATTATCATTAAACCTATATCTTTTCCATAGTTTATGATGTGATTAAATGTTTATAACACCCATATCATTTCTTAGGTTATGATATGATATGTTTTTAATGACCTTTTAGTATATGTATGTATTATTTCATTATGATATGGGTTTGACATATATATACCTTAAATTAATTGAGTAAAGATTTATATATCATGAGATATACATGGTTAGAATGAGAAATAATCTCGGTTTGGTATTAAAGGGTTGGAATATGAAATAGCCTCTGTTCTGAATTACATGGCTCAAATGGGAAATAAACTTGATTTAGTATTACAGGTTTGGAATAGAGTATGAACCCGGTTGAGTAAAGGACTTTTTTCACTAAGACGGTCTTGGAAGTGATTCCTTGACTACTATGGAAATCAATATGTCCTTATTTGTTTTCCACAATTTCATGTATTATTCATATGTTATGATTTCAAGGATTTTTTTCTTATTTTCATTATGATTCATGTCTTATGAAATTATAATCATTATTCCATTGTTTCTATTTATGATCATTGATATATAGGGTACGGTCTTTTATTTTCATGATCATGTTATAATACAATATTCTCATGTTTATGCTTACATGTATCTATTGTTTACCCTTAGTATGTATCTCAGTTTACCTTTTTTTATGTTTCCGGCCCCCCAAGTTATGAAAATATTTGTTATGTTTTATGTGTCTAAGAATGGTTCAAGTCAATAAGATCCCAGTGGGAGATGATTTAGCTCATTTATATTCCCCTATTTATGTTTCTATGTTTCCAAATGCATTATACATGTACAGTATTTGGGAATTTTTTTATACTATTTTAAGTATTCCATAAATATAATGTAATGTTTTTATATGTCCTGATCAAGATCTTTATAGTTCGTCTTAGAGAAAAGTTTTAGTTAACCTTTGGAAACTAGGATATGAAAACCATAGTGATAACTCTAAGTACATGTCTAAGGATAAGTCTAAGGATAATGAAAAGTGTAATAAACAATGATGAATTTTGGTGAAGGATAAAGTGAGCGGTTTCCTATAAATACATCAAATCTAGTAACTAAATGAGGATGTGGATCTGGTAAAAATGAATCTAGTAGTGACAACTCTAACAAGATGTTTTATGCTTGACTCGGGGTAATCTGGTAAACGAGAATGGACCATGTTGCACACCTGGTTTGACAATCCTAGGGGATATTCTTTAGAAATTCAGAGACACTTCATGAACCATTATGAAGGATTTAAATAAAATATTACTATGAATAACTTAGGATAAACCTATGGTGTCATTGATTAATTTTTTTTTCATAATTTATACCTCCTATAACTGAATTTTCATTATTATATGTTTCTTCAATAAGATTTTCATTTCTTACACTATGCTTTTGGTTTTAGTCAATGGATAGAACCTGAAGGAACCATATTAACGGTGATTGTAATGAACAATGAAATGAATTTCCTCCTGATAAATTGAATGCTATGGGAGATGGAATGAAAAACATTGTTTCAATGATCACCCAAATTTCTCATGTTACGAATCATGGTGGACTTTGAAATGAGCAGAAGAGGGAACAACATTCTGGTGAGTATTTCATAAGGCAACATCCACCTTCTTTCATAGAGTAATCTTCTCCACTTGTTGCTAAGTAGTGGATCAATACTAATGAAAATATATTCTCTGTTATCCAGTGTTTAGAGCATGATAATTCTATTTTGGATATTTATCATTTAAAATGTGAAGCATCCCAGTGGTGGACTATAATCAGGAATACAATAAACCAAGATGGGATTTATTCCATTGAATGAGATGAGATTAAGATGTCATTTTTCGATAACTAATTTCCTTGTATTCAATATACAATATTAGAAAAAGATGTACTTCAGTTGAAGCAAAGGGTTTATGAACCTATCGGTACCTACGAGGGTAATTTCACAAGATCTGCGAGGTATGCCTTAGGAATTATCATCCAAACTGAAAGTAGTGTTGATAGGTTCATCAATGCATTAAATCTAAGTCATAGAAGGAAATTTTCCATAAGAGACATTATAATCTATGATGAGATTTTGCATTATGCAATCAAGGAGGAAATGGAGATTGGAGTCATGTATTAATCCAATGGTTTTGACAAGAAAATGAAGACTCAGTTCAGAGGAAACTATAAAAACCATGGAGAAAATAAGATGATTTTTGATTTATGCTCTACATATGGGAAGAAGCCTGGAGGAATTTTTATAAAAGGGTCTAGTAAATGTTTTAAGTGTGGAAAGGAAGGATAGTGAGAAATTTATTGGTTAAGTGATGGGAATAAATTATCTCAAAATTCTAATGGAGAAAGAGTAGTGCAAAAGTGTACTCCCACAATTCATTTCTATAAGTGTAAGGAGAATGGTAATTATGTTATCCACTACCCAAACCCAAGGGCTGGTGATGATGATCGACGTCAGTAACCTCTTAAGCCAAGGGAAAATGGGAAATCTCATTCAATCCTGATTTATAATGAGGCATGCAATAACAACATGATAAAAGGTACACTTACCATTCATTATAGAACTGCTAATGTATTATTTTATTCTTTATCTACCAAATATTACATAAAAAAAATAATTTTCTATAGGTTTTAAGATTCCACCAAAATCATTAAATGTGGAATTAGTAGTGAAAACCCATAATGGTATGATGATTGCATCACAAGTCTATGATTCCTCTACAGTTGATGTTTTTGGGAATGTGTTCCTGTAAACCTTTTCATAATTCCTTGGTTGAATTTCATGTCATCCTACGAAGGGATTGGATTTCTCTTCACAAATCCCACATCAATTATCAAGGAAGGGAATTTATGTTTGATATTTGAAACCATCCTATGGTCATCCATCAGTGTGGCAATAATCATTAAATTCTTATGGGTATTACATCCATCATATGGGTATTTACTCCCACTCAAAAGTGTTTTTCATCTAAAATGGTTGGGGGAAAACTGAGATTGATGATATGCCTATTTTTTTGGAATTTGTGGATGTCCTTCTAGAAGAGTTTCATAGTGTTCCACCAAAATGGGATGTTGAGTTCTCAATAAAACTAATACCTGGTTCTACATCAATTTCAATGACTCTTTATAGCATGGCACCGATTGAGTTGCAGGAATTGAAGAAGAAACGTCAAGAAAACATTAATAAGGGATTCACTTAGCCAAGTGTGTCACATTGGGATGAACCTATTCATTTTATTAAAATTAACGACTGATCAATGAAACTGTATATTGATAATTGGGAGTTGAACCAGATCAAATTCAAGAACAATTATCTTCATCCCTATATTGATGAATTTTTTAATCAACTGCATAGTGCTCAATAATTTTCTAAGATTTACCTTCATTATGCATATCATCAATTGAGGTTCAAGAAATATGATATACCCAAGATAGCATTCCATACTAGTTATGGACACTCTTAATATATAGTGATTCCTTTTGTTCATACTAATGTCCCTACTGTCTTCATGGATTTAATGAATTGGGTCTTTAGAGATTTTTTTGCGCCCAAATTTACCCTACCGGTAAAAGCGGTCGTTGAAGTACAAGTAGGGATCAAATCCACAGGGACCGAAGAAGAAACCTTGAGACACTATGATTTGTTGATCGATTGGCTATGAAGTGGCCAACATTGAGGTAGATTTTAATTGTAGAACTAAAGATATAATTTAAATAACATATAATAAAAAAATGATGTGAACTAAAGAATTTTTGATGGTGGGTTGATCTTAGGGTTTTGGTTGGGGTGGATTGGATGAATTTCTTTTCTGAGAAAATTTCATGTCATTAATTCAAGACATATCCAAACAATGAGATAATTTTTCCAAATCATTCACCAATTTAATCCCTACAAAATTCCAAATCCAATCACCAATTCACTTTGAGGAGCACTTTAATGGGCACTCAAAGGAAATAGATCGTACTGGCACTCAAAATGTGTCATCATTAAAGTTGTCAAAGATGAAAAAGAATGTAACTCATCAAATGGAAATCCTAAAATAACGAATATATTTAAATATTAAGTACAAGAAATAACATTAAATATCTGACCTTGATACTCCCTTGGATCAACCTTTAAGAGGTTATCCCTCCATTGATGTTATTCTACCAATGGAAGCAGGATGTAGACATATGGGGGTGGAATTGAAGAAAAATAAAATTATTAAAAGAACGAACACTCCACCGTTGTGTGATGGAAATCACAAGTGCTGGGGTGAATAATTTCACACATTGATTCAATGGTATCAACGTGTGAAGAAAAGGAAAATAAAAAATGAAGAAGAATAAATTTTATTAAAATACTAAACGTAAATTAAAAACTTACATTAGAGAAATTGACTATGCCATTACAAAATGAAAGCGGGAAATTACAATTGAAAGAGAAAAGAATGGATTCAAAGAAAAATGAGAGATTATAATTACACTCACCACCATCTTCTTATATAGGAATATTAGGAGCCTTAGGTCCACCCCCGACAATCAATTCACCCCCCAACAATTAATAGAGTCAAAACGAGGGTGAATAATCAAAAGGAAATTAACGTTTCAAAGTTGACCCGGAAAACTGTCTAGATTCGTCAACCATTTTGATGTTCGAATCCTTAATTGATAGAGGCCGAATATTGAGGGGTCGTAGAATACAACTATCTTCTTCCAGGTTTCCTATATCCTATTTAAAATTTTAAGGACATTTGGGGAATCCGTTTGGAAGTTATGGTCGAAATGGTGGGACGACTTTATGTGCATTAATGTCGGGTGCACCATTTAAATCTCAGCTTCAGATCCCTTTATCATCATGAAAAATTCAGAATTAGCTCTGTCCACAGTTGAATAAAATGATACTAATATTCTTATCTTTCTACTGAATAAATTTGATCTTCATTGGGATTTTTTTGTGAGCCCCACATTTGTTTGATTGGCCTTAGGCCCATTGTGCTTTTGGCAGAAAATTTCTGCATTCGGGCGCAAAATTATCCATCTTCCCTTGGGATTCATCCATCAGACCTAAAAGATAAAATGTTCCAAAAAAAGTGATAAATCATATACTAAAATTTCAAATTCAGAAAATGAATATAATGTTATACAAAAAAAAATGAATGATTGGGCCCAAATTTTCATTTTAAACAAGAATTGCATTTTAGATGAGAAATGAAGTTTTATTTATGTAATGCACTAAAAACAATGTTTATGGAATTTGGAATAATTAATTTAAAGATATTAAAAATGAATATTAGCCACTTTATGTGACTAATCAAGATTACACCAACCAGATTGTAGTAGTATTTATAGACTCCATTCTTATCTATTAAAAGAGAAATGAAGAGCATGAGGATCACTTGATAATTGTACTATAAACCCTGAGGAAGGAGAAACAATATGAAAAATTTACAAAATTTGAATTTTGGTTACAAAAGTTTTCATTTTTGGGTCATATAATATCAAGAGATGGTATAGCAACAAATCCATCAAAGATAGAGGCTATTGAATTCTCTCATATGCCAAACATTATGATTGAGATCTGTATATTTCTTATCCTAGATGGTTATTATCAATAGTTTTTGGATAATTAATCATGAATATCTAATCCTCTTACCAAGGTAACTTGGAATGGTGTGAAGTTCCTATGGAAAAATGAATGTGAGGTAATTTTCAAGGAACTAAAGAAAAGGTTGGTCAGCACATCTGTGCTTACATTACCCCATAGTGTGGATTTTTTTTAAATTTATATATATGCATCCATGAAGGTATTGGGAAGTGTTATTATGCATAATGAAATGGTTATCACTTATTTCTCATGAAATTTGAAGATTCAAGAAAATAATTACACAACTCATGATTTGGAGTTTGCAGCAGTAATTGTTTCATTAAAGATATGGACACATTATCTTTATGGAGAAAAGTGAGATATATATACTGATCATAAAAATATGAAATTTATATTTAAACATAAGGAGTTTAACATGCATCAAAAAATATGGTTGGATCTAATAATGGATTATGACTACTAAATACATTATCAACCTGTGAATGTGAACCAGGTGGATGATGCTTTAAGTCAAATGGATCATGGTAGATTATCCATGATAAGGATCACAAAAGATCCAATGTTCCGAGATTTTAAAATTATGGATATAGAAATCATGAAGGAATGGTGAAAATATTATCTTTGTCAAATAAATGATCAACCCTCTATCCATGTAAAGTTTACGTAGGCATAGAAGGAAGATGCAGAGCTACAAATAACTCAGAAATGTTCTTGAGTATAACCTTGATCATGATTGAATTATCAGGTTCAAGAACCATGTATTCATTCCATCCATACAAAACATGAATAAGGAGGTATTAGAGGAAGCTCATAGTTATTCATTCTATATTCGTCCTGGAATTAAATAGATTTATATGGACTTAAAATAATATTTATGGTGGGATGACATGATGAGTGACATTAAAGTGTTTATATCTCACTGCTTGGTGTGTAAGAAATTTAAGGATTAAAGAAAATAGTCTAATTGGATGTTGAATCCAATACCCATACTATAATAGAAATGGGATAACATCATTTCGAATTTTATTTTTTCATTATCCAAACCCTATAAAGGGTTTAATGTTATATGGGTGGTACTCGATCATATTAAAAATTTATCACACTTCATTTATATAAACAAAGGCTTATCTATGGATCAAAATTCCATGATATAAATTAAGGAAGTGGAAAGTCTACATAGAGTACCACATTATATTATATTGGTTTTGGATCTGAGGTTTAACTCAAAATTATGGAACAGTATCCTACAAGCACTGGATACCAAATTGAGTTTTTGTATTTCTTATCATCATTGGACAGATGGTCAATCTAAAATAAAAATCCAAACCCTAAAGGTTATTTTCATGTCTTGTTCGTTAGAATTGAAAGGAGGTTGCCTTTAATACATTACTCTAGTTTAGTTTTCATATAATAATATCTTTCACTCATGAATTCAGATGGGACCTTATGAATCCCTCTGTGGTAATAAATGTAGGGCTCTAATATGTGGGGATGAGGTTAGAGAAAGAAATCCATTGGGACCTAATATCGCTAAATGAATGGAATAGAAAGTTAAATCCATTCATAAGCTTATCAAGGCAGCTCAAAGTTCGTAGAAATGTTATGTTGATAAAAATTGACTTAATATAAAATTTGAAGTTGTTGAAAAGGTTTTTCTATGAATCACTTCATATAAGAAGGTTATGAGGTTCAAAAAGAAGGGGAATTAATCCCTAGGTATATCGGTCCCTTTAAAATTCTTAATCGTATTGGTATGGAAACCTATCACTTGGAACTTCCTCAAAATCTCTCTCAAGTCCAGGATGTGTTCTATGTATCTCTCTTAAGGAAGTACATACCTGAACCTTCATAGGTACTTAACTCAAAGGCCGTACAGTTGGAGAAGGATCTTTCTTATGAGGAGAAGCCAATTGAAATCATGTATCGTATAGAGAAGGTTCTAAGAAACAAGACCACTAACCTGGTCAAAGTATTTTGGATAAACCATTAATTAGAAGAAGCTACACGGGAACTTGAGGCTATAATGAAGCATAATTATCCTCAATTTTTCAAAATAAAATGACGAATTTCTATTGTGAAATTCATTTTAAGGCAGGTAGAATTTAACACCTTGAGTTTTTCTTGAATTTTTTTCAATGACGTAAATTTTTCATTTATTTTTTTCAATGCACTAAGTCAAACATTCCTTTCACATTACATGGACTTGTTTTACATTAAACTGGGCATCGACTTGGCATATGTTGCACAAAACATTGATGTTTTTGCGAAACAACATTTTTGTGTCATAATCATTTAAATGAGATAATTATAACCTAGACATCAAAATAATTTTTAGGATTAATAATAACTATGTTTCCTATATTTTTTGTAATTGTTTTATATAAATAAAACTTTTTAATAAAAAATTATATTTTTGGTAAATTTCTCTTCTGTTTAAAAATATAGTTTTCTCTGATGAACTCTTTTTATGTTAATCTATGAAAAATAATAAAATTAATTTTAGACAAATTTTTAAATGTAATTGATAATATAAATTTTATTTTTTAATTTATAATGTATAAATTATATTAGGGTGATTTGTTTTTTATTTTTTTGAGAAACATCATTTTTTGGTGAATAGGGAAAAATATCATGTTATAATTCAAAACTACTTTTTCATTTAATGTATTTATAAGGATAAATTTTATTTAATTTTGTTTAAAAGTTTAATTAAATTTTATTTTTATCAATTAATATATTTTTGTTAATTTTAACCAATTTCACATTGAAATTCGTTATAAAAACATAGAATCTTTTTGATCATTTTTACATTAAAACTTGCAGTGTCGACTTGGCAGTGAGATTAATTTTAAATTAATTTATGCTACTAATATGATTGGGACTTTCAAAATTTTATTCCATATTTTGAATAAAAATAATTTCTAATTTTTAATAATGTTAAATTTTATTTTGACCAAAAATATTAGGGAAGTAATGAAAATTAATTACCAAGAATAAGGTTGAATTAAGATTAATAAAAGACTGAACCATAACATTAAGGCCAAAAATGACCTATAAATTTTTCCTAAGTACATTTCCTAGAAATATTCTTACCCTAAACATTATTTTATTTACTTCTAACCAATAATGAACCACTTTAAATAGAACAAATGTTGGTGGGGTTTATTTTCTTTAAAATATTTCTAGATTGCCACCCCTCCTCCATTATAAAAGGCCTCCTCTCCCCACAATTCTTCACACCTATCAAGCCACTTAAGTTCAAAATAACCCTACCAAAATATATTCCAAAATTAACTCCCTTAGAAATTGAAGACTCCCTTTGGGCAGAAGTCAATCCATGGATGCCTTTTGGCACATTCCAAAAGGTGTTGCCTGATTAAGAGGTAACACCTTCCCTCAAACTCCATTATTTAATTTTCTTTCTAAACTCAAAAAAATATTAATTTTTCATGATTTTATAAAAAAATAATTTTCCTAAATATAATATTATTTTTTTAATTCTAAATATTAAACTTACACTTAGACACAATTCCATCAAATGGGTAATGAACATAATGATTAAGTGTGTGGCAGACTACCTCCTCACTAAACTATTATTGTTCATTTTTCCTTTACCACCTCTCATGATAGAAATTATGATTAAAAATATATTCATATATGTTATATTTTATCTCTATTATTTATTTAATCTTATGTAATTATTTTAAAAAAAATTTCTTTATACTTTCCATTTTGTGTTAATATGATAAGTCATTTGATATAGTGTACACTACTACCCCCTCAAAGCGATGTGATTCGTTCATACACTAAATGGAATGTATTAAGGACTGATTAAGAGAATATATTTTATATATATTATATAATAAATATACTTTAATAATTTTACAAATACATATATATATATATACATATATATCTTTCACTTGCATTCTTTCAACACGACAATTAAACGGAAATAGCATTCATGTGCAAGTACGACTTATCGTCTCCATGAACGGTGTATTACGTTTGATAATTATATATCATATGGATTATTATAATATAAATATATTGAATATAAATTATATTTATATCATGTTTTATATTCTGGAAATCCTGATATAAATATAAGGACTAAAGTTATGAAAAAATAAGACACATGTGAATAACACATCAGATATTACCCTAAGTGAAAGCTTAACATAAAATTGATGAAACACGGGTAATATAAAGTAATACTAAAACAAAATACAGAATTATATATCATAATATGGTTATTTGATGTATTTATAATAAATTGGTATTTATTATAGTGGATTTTTGTATGAGTATGAAGAGAGTAAACGCATAAGGTAAGGGGATTTCATCTATTTTTTTTCGAGATACATGCTATGTTCTCCACTCATTCCTTGTTTGTGGTGTATACACCGCCCCAAATTTTATTATATTTATATTATAATTAATTTTATGGTAATTCAAATGTTCATTTTTTGATCCTTCATTCTTGGGTTTTATGTTTCAAAAGATACCAAATCGGTAAAAATGTTTATCTCAATTTTCTATCTTTGAGACTCATGTTTTCTTATGCAAATACACTCATTATCAAGGTGTAAATACTTAAATTTTTCATGTTAAATAAATAATATAACTTTTTTAATGATATTCTATGCATCACTTAATTTATTTATTTTACATGGGGATTATGATCACAAGTAACCAATTGGTATGATATTATTGAAACAATCTCAACCCTTTTGAGATTGTTAATGCTTATGCATATTTGATAAAATATTGTGATTCACCTATCAATAATATTAATTTTTTCCTTATACATTTTTTATTAAAGATATATCCTTGTATTAGTACAATTTTTACACTCTTTGGTACTTACGATAACGAATTTATGTAAAATCTTTTCATTTATCTCTTCAGTCAGAAATCTTTTGTATTCTAAAACCATGTGTCCATTTTTTTCAAAATATGTTTTCAAAATATCATTAAAACCCATTATCAATGAAAATGTATTTGAATTGTTTTTACTATTATCAAAGATTCATTTATATATTTTCAATTCAATTATAAAAGAAAAGGATTCCAAAATATTTTAGGTTTTAAAAATTATTTTTTCAATGTAGATGGAATATTTTCCTCAATAATTGGTTTTATAAGATCTTTCAAAATTATTTCCCATATAAGATAATAACTTTTAGTGTTACCCATGACTTTTTAGGGAAATTATTCCATCTCTCCATTAAATTTCATTCTCTAAATTTTTTATTTTTTTATGTTTATGAAATTTGTTTATTTCTCACATGTTATATGATTTTGAAACATGTTTATTTTTCACAGGTTATGGTTATAATTAAATAGTTAGGAAACATATATCTTTTTTATAGGTTATGATATGATTACATGTTTTTTACACCCTTTCCATTTCTTGGGTTACTATATGATAGAGTGTTAATGATCTTGTGGAACATGTATCTATGATTTCACTATGAGATGGATGGGACCTATATATATGTACATTGTACTGGGTAATTATTTATATCTCACGATATTTACATGGATGGAATATGATATAAATTCAGTTCAGTATTATAGTGATTTAATGGGAAATTAACACAATTCCTTATTACAGGGTTGGAATGGGAAATAAACTCAATTTAGAATTACAGGACTGTATCGGGGTGTGAACCCAGTTTAGTAAAGGACTTTTTCCACTAAGATGTTCTAGGAAGTGAGGTCTTGACTACTATTGAAATAATTATATGCTTTTGTGTTTTCCAAAATTCCATGTTTTATTTCCATGCTATGATTTCATGGCTTATGTACTTTATTTATTTATGATTTATCGACTATGATCTATCAATTTTTATGCCATGATTAGAGTTTATGATCTTTTATATGTAGAGTATGATCTTTTTTTTCATGATCACATTCTTATACACTATGCTCGCGTTTATTTTTACATGTCTCTATTTTTATCCCTTATTCAGCATTTGAGATCACCCATTTTTATGTTTAATTTCCCCCATGTTATGAATATATGTATTATGTTTGATGTTTATAAGAAGGGTTCTAGCTAAGAAGAATCTATTGGGAGTTGATATAGCTCATTTATGTATTGCTTTTTGTGATTCCATGTCTCAAGAGGCACTAGAACTATACGAACTTGGGGCATTTGTTTATATAAAATTTTAAGTATCACACAAATGTAATGTAATGTGTTTGTATGTCAAGATTATGGTCATTATATGGAGTTCATTTCATGACTTGGATGACATGTATAGAGGCAGTCATGTGTAGTTATTAATATGTCAGGTGGGCATCGCATGGCTTTCTTGACATGCCTGGAGAGAATCGCATGAATCTATTGACACGATGGAAGTTCATAACATGAGTTGGATAACATGCCAAGAGGGAATCACATGACTTGGTTGAAACTACCAGAGGGCATCACTTGATTTTCTGCCATGATTGGTGGATTTCAAAAGGATTAGTTGACATGGCATGGTTCCATCACATGACTTTACTCACATGTCTACTGGGAATCACTTGATCTAGATGATATGCTCGAAGGATGTATCAAGATGAAAAAAAAATTATTCATGGTACTATATCGTGATTTGGATAGATCATGAAAATAAATGATTCCTTCTAATGAAAACTAACATATTTGTGTATTTTAAAGAATTTCAACTTTTTCTGTATTTATTGCATATGTGCCTCATAGTCTTTCAAGCATTAGTCTATTTTGGTTTTACTTGACTCAGTCGACATATATTAACTCTTTCTCATAATATGGATAACACACCATAATTGCATTGAATTATATATATTGTGATCACATGAAGCACATATTTGTGTTGTGTGATCCCTTAGGACATCCCCCAAGTTTTACCTTGTGGAAGACCATTATGATCACATGAAATCACACTCAGGGAATTCCACTTCTGTATAGTCTCTTTCCTATATGTCACAGAGTTGTGAGTTATTTTTGTGTTAAATGGGATGGATTTATAGGCCTCACCTCCTTATTCATATGTCTTATTTTTGTTCATGTATCTAGAAAATATAAGATGAAGTTAGTGTTTGAGGTTTTCTATCACTCTCTTCGCATGATATTTCGACAGGTCATCGAAGGTGTAAAATTATATTCTAAAACTACAATAAAACACCATTATCATTATATTCACTAAGCTCGGGACTATAAAAGGGAACTCTCATAATCATGTTGACTTTTCAAATATCATTCACAAGGTCAGGTCTCCATGCGTAGGAGTCTTCATGAGATCGAGATGCCCAAGGAAAGGCTTTCACATGATTGAGGATGACTTGTATAGGGTCCTTTGTGGGACTAAAATAGCTTGTAACATTTTTTTGAAAGATCAGGATGACTTTTTAGGGTCCTCTACAAAGGAAACACTAGCATGTGGATGGGTCAATGTGAGACCGAGCTGGCTTGTCAAAGGGCCTTTTTGTGATTAATGATGATCACCTGATATGACTAAACCTTTTCCTATGAAGGCCAAAAAATCCTCCCTTCATGAGATTCTTCCTACATTTTTCTTTTTATTTTCAATCCTTATTTTCCATTGTTAGGGTATCTTGAGATGTTGTGAGATAGTTGTTAGGGAAAATCACTCTACTTGTTTGCGATGCACCATGGAATCAATGATGGATCTCATGTTGATGTGAAAACATTGCCACAGAAAATCAATATTCTTTTTTTGAGATGTAGCGGAATCAAATTTTTAATGGAAATGTTATAGGTCCATACCATGATAAATTTTAAATTCCGACATTATATTTCACGACAAGGTTGACATACCACCCAGGGCCCCACGAGGTCATTAAATCATATGAGAACATCACATAAAGATCAAAATAACTCTCCTTCACTTAAAGATAAAATAATTATGCCATTATTATATAAGGGGATTTGAATTTTAAATGCATCTGTCAGTTTTCAATTCATATGATTTGAAATAAATCACCTGGAATCCTTCACGTAGTAATCGACAATTTTCAGTATACCTTTGCAATAGTATAAGGTTTCTCAAAGGTTCATCGCATAATCAATAATAGATCATTCCCTACACATGATCCATTCACATAAACTTCCCAAAGTCATGAAATATTGTGTCATTCTAAAGGTTACATGATCTGTGGGATGCTACCACCTTCCCTTCCATTGTTTTTTGGAGAAAATAATACCCATACTTTGGGTATTTCCTCAATTCTAGAATTTACTATTATTATTTTGTAAGAATCAGAACCAATATAATTAATACAATATAAAAAATATATTTAGATTTTATTATTATTATGGGAAAACAATTTTCCTCTTCCATTACATCCTATGGAAAATGAATACATTTCTCATGCATACATACGACCTACTATGTATATGTAGTAGTGTGATATAGTTTTCATCATGAAATTACATGGATGGTTATAAGGGTGTAACTAATGAATATTTATAGTATTTCTGAAATAAATATGACTCTAGAATTATATATATCAGATACCTTCACACCCTTCCATTTTTTGGAAAATGATAATGCCTTTCATGCGTATGTGTGGACTACCACCTCCACGATGCTATGTGATTAATTTATATTGTACACCATTCAAGAATGAAGATAAATTTATATTTAATTAATAAAAAAATTTATTATTTCATGATTAATATTCTAGATATGTTTAAACCATGACCAAGATGCTTGTAACAGAAAAACTTAACCAAATATTATAGGAAAATAGAATTGTTAACACCCGAGATAATGGTGTTAATAAAGAATTGTTAATAGATAGGTGATACAATGTTTTAAGTGAAACATATATGGTATGATAAAAATTAATATGTTTATTTTATAGATAAATAATAAATTAAAATTAATTATCATTGAGTTTAACAGGGCATATAAAGAAATTTTGACATGAGGTAAGGGTAATTACATCTCATTTCCACTTCAATTAAATTTTATTTTCATTATGCACCTAATTTCATTTATATGGTGAGTATAATTTCCTTTTAATATATTATATCTATAATTAAACTCTATTCATGGTGTTTAAGTTCCAAATATTTCATATTCTTTTAATGGGGTTTTAACTCCAAATTTATTAAACCCAAAAATGATTTATTTAAGAATCTCAGTTTATTTTGGGATTGTTTATGTTCAGATTTACATTGAAAAATAATATGATCTTAATATCTCAAACCCCATATTTTGTTTTATACTCTAGTTATATTTTTTATTTTTACGTTAATTTTTCTTTTATTCTCTAATTGGATCATGAATTAACAAGTAATTAACATGTAAGGGACTTGATTTTAAAAATATTATATTGATGTTTTCATTCCAACTATTTTTTTCCAATATCCATATTTTCTAAAAATGATTCTCATAATGTTTTTTATATTATCAAAAAACTTAATAAAGTCATTCTGATCTATTTTTCAATTTCTATAAAATGGTTTGAATAGAATATCTTTTTGGTTTTCCAAATGAAGTAATTTTTACCAAAGGTGTGAATTCAATATTTTTTTAATATACAATGCACAATTATATTTTTTTCCACTTTCATGACTAGTATTTTATATAAATATTACATTAAAATTTTATATTATTATTTTATATGAAAATATTTTAATAAATGTTTTGGGAAATTTTATTTAAAACAATATAAGTAGAAGATGATACTATTTTAATAATGGAAGGATAATTATTTGGAAAAATAATTTAAAACTACATTCTCAAATAAAGTTACAAGGAATTTTTTTTATTGCCTCTGTTTTCTTTTCTAATGGATTGGTTATACTAAAAAACCATAATTTATGATGAATCTATTGTATTTTATTATCATTTAATGATAAGGGATTATACCTTTTTTGAGATCATTTAGTTTCTTATGATTTTGATCCCTACCACTCTCCATTAATCATTGGGAATTAATTTTTCTCCTTCATGTACATATTTTTAATATAATGGATGAATTAAAACTAATTTATATTAATTTGATGATATTTCAACCATATGAAATTTATATATTTGGCATTATTTGAAGGATTATTATAGTGTAATCTATTTCATTTACTGGGGAAATATCGATGTATCGTATGCTTGATTTAATATGTCTAATTTTTAACTTATGATAAATTTTGAGAATAAATTTTGTTGATCATTTAAAATATGAGGAATGAATAGGATGTGCAATTGATGGGTGGATCCTGATTATAGATAGCTCCTTGATTCATCGACTGGTCTTATGAGACAAAACATGTGGCCATACAAAATGGGTATTTTATTTACATATACCCATTAACAAATAATGATGAATTTTTTTATTGGAATTTACATTAAGATTCATGATAAATTGTCCAAGGCCTTGAGGTAAATTTCATGAATTTTTAATTTATTCTATTCCTTTATAGAGAATTGTTTTGGTTATCCCTATGATTGCTGTGTTATTGTTATCCATCGATATACATTGAAATAATGTTTTCAATTAAAATGGAATGTGTTTTGGTTGTCCACTCTACTATATTGATTATTCCTTGTCTATTAATGATAGATCCTATTATATTTTTCCCCTTACTAAGATTTTGTTTATCACCCTTTATTATGTATTCCTTTCACCATTATATGAACAATGAATCTTGTAATGATATTCAATTATAGAATTAATTTTTTCATATAATGTTTTATTTTACCAATGTATTTTTGGAAATAATGTATATATATAGTCTCACAAGACTGTTAAAATAATTATTCCATTATGGGGTGATCCCTTGTATCTTTTATTAAGGTAACAAGTATGCATCGACTCTGGGTTACTAGAGCTATGGTTCTAAAATTTGTATTAAATGATGTTTAGAAGGAGCCTTGGGAACAAGTTTTAGGAAAACATAGGTTAGAGAATATATTTCTATGATAGATTTTTGAAGTAATTATAATTATAAAGTAGCATCATGAATCTTTGGTAATGTTGGTATTTTGTGTTTTTTCTAGAAAATAAATCTCTATCAGGATAACGAAAAGTGGATGGGGTTGTAGCAAAAAATCACCTAGGGGTAACAAATATGAAAGGTGTATATTAAGTATTAAATCAATTATCACCAATGCACAGTGAGTAGACCTTAGACCACACACATTCATAGACACTCTTATAGGGTATTCTTAGGTTAATAAACATTTTATTTATAAACCATTATGATGAACAAGAGAACAAACCTATGGAAAACCATGATATTCGATTTTGATATGGTATAAACATAAATTTGAATTAGGTTGATAATTGTAAGGTTAATCACTTTTCAAAAGGAATAGATACAACTTTTTATTATTTCTTTGATGAGAGTTTGAGATGATTAAGGATATTTTAGAAGATGCCTATGGGAATACAAAATTTTGGTTTTAGTATGTGTTTTGGTGAAAAAGTCATTTAGGAAGAATTATTTTAGGTTTTATGTACATAAGTTGAAAAGTATGGATAAAATTTTGTATAATATGATTATTAATGATAATATGGTTAATTATGATAAAAGTTTTAATAATTTTTTGGGGACATATGTTTTATCATATAGATAATGATGAGATAAAAAATTGATTTTGTGATTAAGTGATTAATTTTATTTTTGAAGAAGATGGCTATACTGAGAACATTATATGATTAAGTTAAAAGGAAATATTTTTTTGATAAGATGATATTTTATATTAAGAATAATGGTTTGGTTGACTTTTGGAATCATATAAGATTTTATTATGACTTTTTGGTGATTCAATTTGTTTATTGGAAATATTATCATATTTTGAAGATTATATGATCCCGAATATAAATTTTTGGTATATGATTTTATGACTGATTAATATTGTATAGATATAATAGTTAAATTGATCTCAAAAGAATATGTGATCAAATATTTCTAATTTTTGAGTTTTTAACTTAGTCATGAATATTTTTGAAGATTTTTAAGTTTAGTTACTTATAGATTGATTTAATATGATCTATGGGTGTTATTATTGAGGATTTAGAGATTAATTTAGTATTTCTACATTTTAATGTTTATTCATATTTATTAAAAAAAATTCTTATTCTATCCATTTCGGTTTGAGATATATTAAACATCTTTTCATCATTTTTTGGATATTATAGTCGACTAAAAGATGATTTTAGTGCTTCAAACATGAAGAAATACTTATAATAATGATGATGCATATCAAAATATGAAATCATGAAAATAGAAAGAGAATAAATAAAGTAAATTTTACAATATTTTCTATCCTATTAGTAAAATTATTGGTATCTAATGGTATTTTTAGTTTAGAAAATAAGAAATAAAATTGTATGGATTTAATTTATGTAAGTATGGGAGGAATTATTACCACAATATTTTATTTTGTATTTTATTTTTAATGAACATTATATCATACACCACACACAAACCCAATCTTTAATGAACCATGGAATAATAATATTTAAATGTAACAATTATAACATAATCGTTGGGATAATGGGTATGAATAAGAATAATAAAATTATAAAATATATTTAGAAAGTATTTCCTCAACATAAATAATTAATTGAGTCATTAAATATATCTCTTATATAATTTTTATTTAGTAAAAGAGTAAAAAATCATTTTATGCTTTAATGTTACTTTTCATCAAAAATGGGGATTAATTTATTTTGTGCGCATATATTATAATTAATTGAAACCAATTTTCAATATAAAATTTGATAAAATGGATATTATTTTTGAAATCAAAATTTCATAGAAGTCATATGATGAATGTTTATGATTTTTTGAAAATATTGATTTTTAAGTTAATAATGAAATATATCCATTTTGTGAAACTATCAATCTTTTTATTAGATAAATTAATTTTAAAGTAACATTAAATTTTAAATTTGATATTAAAGTGACATTAGTCTCAATTAATTATAAATAATATAATTAATTATATATGAATCAACAGTATACTTGATTTTGGTGTAGGTTCATTTTTGGGCTTAAAAGACATTTTTCAAAAAATTGTTTTTCATTGCGTTTTACACATTTATAATTAAACTATCTTTGGAAACATATATAAATTTAATATTTAAATATTTATGAAAACATAATAATCAGTATGTTCATATTTGGTAAATAGGTCCCATTTTTTATCCTTATCAATAGTAACCATAGTAATAATTTTTCACATTAATTAGGGTAAAACATATAAAACAGGGTTAGAACTATGGGGTAAGGCTTATGAATATCAATAAAACGTTAATTTATTCTATTATATGGGTTTATTTAGAAACAAATCATCCCATGTAATAATATATATCATCTTTGTGTCATATTTCTTTGATAAGGCATTTATATTATTTTAATAAAATGATAAATACAAAATGTCACTCAAATGATGTTTATTTCACTTATATGTTTTTGTGGATATAAAAAGAAGTTATTATTAAATATAAATGGATATTTAGAATATAAATAAATAATTTTTATTATCCTATATTATTTTTAGTTTTTGAAATGGGATAATGACCTTGAATGCTTATGTAACGGTGACATAGTGCTTACGCAAATAGTTGAAAAAATCTATTAAATGGTTTTAAAAAAATAAAAGAAATAATTTTTAGTAAAGTATGGTTTTACATAAATTTTATTATTAAAAATTCTGTACAATTTATTTCAAAATATTTTATATTCTAAATCCATTTTATCTTGATGACTTTAATTAAAATTAAATGAATAATGCAAAAAATGATTTCAATGATATTTTATGTAAAATAATATTTTATTAAATGATTTAAAATGCATCAAAAATATTTAAATATGACTATTAGGATGTTAAATGGTTTAAAATTTTATATGTGGCCTATTTTTTAGCCACTCGTCACCTTATTTGTAAATTTATAACCATTAAAGGCAAGCAACATGTTGCCATGATTAAGGATAAAACGGGTTAATAAATGGGTTAAACCAAAATAAAACACTTAAAATGAGAAAAAACCTATCTGAAGTTTACAGAATTATTTTATTTTGACCTTAGAAACGTTTTATTGTAATCCATGGGCATTTTTAATCATTTTACTTGAGAGATAACTTAGTATTATTTTAATACTTAAAGTAATTATGAGTGTGTCCACTCATCTCTTATAAAAGGGAACCTCCTCCACATTTTTCATAATGTTTTATCCCTATATATCTTCTAATAACTACCCTAATAACTTTATAAGGTCAAAATATAATAATTCAATCACAGGATGTCTCTCCCAGAAGAGGTAATCATCTTACCTGACCCTTTGAATGTTTATTTCTTCTTCTACTTCATAAAAATGTGTTTTATACAAACTAATATAATTAATAAAAAATAAAAAATATAATGATATGTTATTATGATTTTTTAAAATCCATTTTTCATCTCGTTTACATCCTATTGAAAATGGAAACATCATTCATGTGTTTATACAACCTACTGTCTCCATGTAGTGGTGTAATTATTTTTTCATCACCACATTACATTGATGGTTATAAAGGTTTAATTAATGAATATATATATGATATTTATTTGATAATTAATTTTTTTAATATATTTTATCATTTACATTCTTACCCTTCAATCCATTGTAAAATGATAACATCGTTCATGTGTACGTATGGACTACCACCTACAAGAAGCGATGTGATTCATTTCTCATGTCTACATTTCATGAATGGTTCGATATTTGAATTTAATGTATAAAAATTTTAATTTTTACAATATTCATATTATATAGATTATGAAACCATGTTCACGATGCAAATATGGGAACTACAAACTGAATCTTGTATGAAAAATACAATAATTGACCCCTACGTGATGATGTTAATAAATAATTATTAATAAATAGGTGACATAATGTTATAATAGAGTCATATGTGGTTTGATAACCATGAATAGTATTATTTTAAACATTTATAATAAAACTAAAGCTACATTAGATGAATTTAAGATTGCATACGAAGGATGTTGGAATTTAGGTTAGGGTAATTTCATCTCATTTCCACTTCAATAAGACATATTTTTAATTATACACCTAATTTAATGTATATGGGGTATATAATTCACATTTGAAATATTAAATAATGAATTAATATATATATAAATGGTATTTATATTTTTAATTCTCTTTTACAATTTTAAGGGGTTTAGATTCAAAATTATTAAATTAAAAAGGGATTTCATTTATAATCTCAATTTTTTTAGGATTGTTTTTTTTATGATTTTTATAAGAAAGTTATATAATAATAATCTATATAAAATCCTATATTTTATTATATTATTTAAAAAAATTTGTTTTACACATTTATTTTTCATTTATTCTCTTTTTTGTTCAATAATAAATAAGTAAGTTACATGTAGTGTATTTCTTTTAAAAAATATTATTTTGAATATTTACTTCCAACTCTTTTTTTTCTAATTTCATATTTTATAAATATTTCAAGAATATTTTTATTTTTATATAAATATTTATAAAAAAATTTCCCATTCATAAACTTCTATAAAACTTTTCATAATAACCTTCATGTCATTTTCCAAATGATTTACTTTTTGAAAAATATGTGAAGGAAATATTTATTTTAACATACACCACATGAATGATGTCACCTATTATCATTAATAATCATTAATTTGAATATTAATATAAAACAATTTATGGTTATTTTCATGGAAATTATTTTTATCTGAATTTTTTGAATTCTAATTTAATATGATATCAAAATACAGTGATATTATTTTCTTAAAGGAATGAAAATAAGTTTGAAAAGTGATTTATAGCATCGTTCTTACATGAATTTCAAAATATGTTATTTTTAATTTAATGCATATATTTTCTTTTCTAAAGTCTTATATTAACTAAAAATGTTCCTTTATGATGAATTTATAGCCATTAATAATAATTTACAAATAATATATTATACCTTATTTTAAGATCATTCCCTTTCTTATGATTATATTCTCTACAACTCTCCATTATTTATCAGACATTTATTTTCTCCTTCATGTCCTAATTTTTAATATCATTGATGAATTCATAATAATTTCTATTACATAGTTTATATTTCAACTATATACTATTTCTTCAAATAGTATCAATTGAATAAAGTTTATTAATTTATTTTATGTATTTTAGAAATATTAATGTTCTTTATTCTTGATTAAATATGGATAATTTATGAATAAAAATAATTTTAAGAATAAATTATATTGATCATCCAAGATATGATGAATACATAGGAAATGGAAGTGATGGGGGGACCTAATTACTGATATCCCTTCAATGCATCGATTGGTCACATGAGAAATTTTTTTTTACAATAAATGGGTATTCAGTTTACACATACCCATTTGTAAATAATGATTTCTTGGTTGAGATTCCATGATGATAAGATTCATGGGAACATAAACAAGGTCTAGATAAATGGTTCCTGAATTTTTGGATTTATGCATTTCATTTATTGATTATATAGATTTCATTATTCATATGACTGTTATATACGTATTACCCCTGGATGTACTTTCAAGTCAAGTTGTTGATTAATATTATTTTTGTTTTGATTATCCAAACTTCCATATTGATTATTCCATATCAACTAATAATAGATTTTATTGTATGATTTCTCGTACTATGAATAAGGTTTCACACTTTATTATGCCTTCATTTCTAAAGAATTTTATGAAGGAATATTTGAATGATTTTCAAGGATAACATTAATTTTTTAATACAATGTTTTATTTTCTAAATATAATATGGAAATCATGTATTCATCTGGTCTCCAAAGACGACTAAACTAGTAAATCATAATAGTGTGATCACTAGTCTCTTATACCTATTTAATAATTATGCACTAGCTCTGGGTTATTAGATTTATGGTGCTATAATTGGTATCAATGTTAGTTTAGTTTGACCTTTAGGAATGAGATTTAGAAAAACATTGATTACAGACCATAAACCTGTGATAGATTCTAGGGATATGTATAATTTATGTTAATATCATGAATCCTTGAAAAAATATATTTTTTTGTGGTTTTATTAGTAAAGGAATCTATGCCTACATACTAGAAAGTGGATTTGTCTATTACATAGATTCGCCTAGGGGTAACAACTCTGAAAGGGGAATATTGGTTATTTACAAGATTTTCATAAGTGCATGATGAGTGGACCTAAGAATTCACACCTTGTTAGACACTGCTGGGGGATGTATTTGGGTTAATTTACAATTTCTTTTTAAACCACTATGGTGAATGATAGCATATAACCTATGGAAAACAATGATATTCAATAGTGATATAGGATAATCCTCAAGTGGTGTGGTTTGATAAGTTTAAGGTTGATCATACGTTTAAAATCATAAATGCCACTTTTGAGGATTTATGTGAAGATAGTTTAATATGATTAAGGATATTTTTAGTGAAACTTATGTAAATACAAACCATTGGATTAGTATGTGTTTTATTGAAAAGGTTATTTGATGAATATTTATTTTATATTTTATGTTTATAGGTTGAAAGGTATTGATAACCTTTATGTTTAATATGATCATTGATATTAATATGGTTATTTGGGATAAAAGGTTAATTGTCTTTTAGGAACATATGCTTTATCATATATATAACCATGGAAACTTAAGGTATTAATATCAATTTTTAATAAGTTCACTCTATTGGGAATATTATGTGATTAATGTAAATGGAAGTATTTTTTGGCTAAGATGAGATTTTATTTGAAGAACAAATGTCGAGTTGTCTTTTGGAAGCATATAAAATTTTACTATGTCCTTATAGTGATTGAAGTTATTTATGGGAATGATTAATATATTTTTTAGATTATATGGTAGGGGATATACATTTTATGGGTGTGAATTTATGAGAAATTAATTTTGTTTGGAGAAAAATATTACATTAATCATGGAAGCATATGTGATCAAATGAATCTTTTTTTTGTAACAAACATTGTCCGGAATATTTTTGAATATTTTTAAGATTAGTTACTTATAAATTGATTTAAGTTGAACTTTATTTTTTACTATTGAGTTTTTTTAGATTAATATAGAATTTCCTCAAAATAAAGTTTTTCCATATTGGTTCTTATTTTATAGTGTACTAAACATATTTATTTTAGATTAAAGGAATATTTTTTCATCATTTTGTGGATATTAAAGTCAATTAGAATTTAATAAATGGGTTATAAGAATGAAAATTCATCATAATCATCATTAAGAAAATCTAAAGATGAAATCAAGATTGTATAATGGGGTAAAATCATGTAAATAAATTTTAAAATAATTTCTTTCCCAATAACATAGGAATTTCTCACTCTCAAGAAATTTAAATGTAAATATATCAAGTATTATCTGGAATGTAACACTCATCCACTAAGGTACATTTTTAAAAATTCATTTTGAATTATGATTCTTATAGATTTACATGCATAAACATTTTCTTGGTCATAACCTAGAAATTAAAGTTCATGATAAAACTTATATCCAATATTTATACTATATTATTATATTTTTTTTAAAAAATAATAATTAAAATTATAAGGTAGAAATTTCTATAAGGAGGGGAGAATGTGGTGACCTGAGATTTTATTATATATTTTATTATAAAATAACATTATAGTATATTCCACACATAACCCATTGCTTAAATGAACAGAAAGAAATAATATCATTTAAATATAACTGTTATAGCCTAGCTATTGGGTTAGAGAATATTAATAGGGATAAAAAAATTATAAAATATATACAAAAATGATATACTTATTTTAAAAAATAAATTAAATCTTGAGTGAAATTGCAGATAAAGACCGCACAGGTGATTCCACTATTGGATATCCAAGAAGAATCCAAATGATAAATCTTTATTGACTCTGATTTTTTAGATTTCTTTCTTTGAGTATTTCTATATATATATCTTGATTTTTCTCAAAGTTGGTGTAGTTTTGAGCTGTCATAGGGACCCATAATTAATATATTAAAATATTAATATATATTAAATTTTTTGTGTGCATCATTTTAGTATAAATGGTTGTCTTATTTTTTGGGACCTAGGATGGAAAATCTGAGACTCCAACTAATTCGGTAACATGCTTTTTTCCCTAGATGCAACATAATTTTGGTAGACTTTGTAATTTATTTGGAATAATTACATTGGAAGTGTGTTGAGTAACATGAAATGTTAATTAATTTATTTTTTTAAATTCAGTGATCTAGAAATCTTCTCTACTAATATCCTGTTATAGAAAATATCAAGGATCATCTATATAACCTTGGGAGATTATATAGTTGGATGGAGCATTTTGTGGATCAGGATTGAGGATCAGTAATGAATTGATTGAGGAGAATCTTTATATGGATGGAAAACACATCAAGATCATCATTTTAATTTTTATTAGATTATTTCTTCACCAATAATCGATCCAAATTGAGGTAGGGTTTGTTAATTTCAACTTCATTCCTTTGAATATACTAATAACTATAGATTTCATTATCCAGTTATATTTATCTATGATTTCCTATCCTCTCCATGAGCCTTGTAATTTATTTTTTTAATTGTGTCATGATTTGCCCCTATTTTTCGCACTTAATGATCATTTTTCAGTATTCCATCAACCAATGATCGATATCACATTTTTATTATTTATTTTCCTCATGTTATCTTCATTATTCATTTTTGGCCCACAAGTTTGTGGTTCGAAATTAGAGGGATAGAATCGAGCATGATTGAACCCCTAGATTCATGATGGATGTCTGGATGATGTACATATCAGTTATTTTCTTATGGATTATGATCTGATTCTCATTTTAGTTAATGGAGACATAGATTGAAGGTATAATCACAGTTCTTTGTCCACATGAGTGGTGACACGACATTGTAGGGCAGCGAGAACATCTTTCACAGGGTTCAGGTTGTCAGAATATGGCCACCAGTGATGGATCGGGCATACAAATCACTAGATCTAAGTTACCCTATGTGAATCATGGAAGGAATGGTAGTGGTCGAAGCATGGGTGAAACATGTGTCGGATTATTAAATTTCAATAAATAAATAAGATACGATGTATATAGTCTAGGACCACACACTGTTTATTCCCATGGATATGGTTTCTCGTGTTTCAAGTGATGATATGTATCGCACTCTGTGTATGGACCATACATGTCATGTGACCCAAGGTTTGTAGCTTAGTGTATAACCTTTCGTTACATGGGCATAGGAACGGCCATGAATAGGGGTAAAACCAAAGTATAAAGACATGACCATGTACTCAGAAATGTTCATGGTACACAAGAGTGACAAGAGTACATGGGCATGAGATAAAGTACATGGGCATGAGCTAGAAGGATATAGTCAGGACTAAAGATGTCAAGACACATCGTGTACCACCCATACAGGACATGTATTCCCACATGTGTAGCTAATCAATGTATAATAATGAGCAGAACTAAGTGTCTAGGTGAGGTCACAAGTCATGTGACCCTAGGAACATGTCATGTACCTCCCTAAAAATCATCCACTTTGTGTATCTATTTATTCATGACTCATATTTGGGCTAGCTAGTATCCTAGTCTGGGCTATTTTTCAGGTCAAACATGATGAATGCCTTCATTTTTAGCATCAAAAACATGACACTACATGATATGATAATGGTGTTTCTTTTAGTGATACGTGGTCGATGGTAGTGATCGGTCGCAGATATTAAAGAGATGTTGGGGTTAGAAACTAACCTATTACACTTGGGTATGGGTCCCCCATACTCTAAATATTTGTACAGTTGGAACTCTCCCATACTATACTAGGGTGCGGGTCCTCTATCTATGGAGTGTTACTCCCATGTATTCAAGATACATTGGTAATAGGGTCCTCCATTGGAGTTAGTGATCCCTCGACTATGGAGCATAGTTGCAAAAAGAGGGCCCCTCCAATCATATTCTTGTGAGGTTTCTTGTGATGATGGGAATCAGAGATTGACATTTGCAGATGAAATAAAACTCATCATTCATGATAGGCTGTAGAGATAGAGATACAATTTCTCTATCCCTTGGGATTCGTTATGAGCATATATGTTGGGTTTTTTGTTTCCATCAAGATTTTGGGTTGATCTGACTATTGTATCTTTATATTTATTCATTATTGGTTTTCATAATATCCTACTTATTCTGTATATAATCATCCCTTCATTGTATTTTACTACATGTATCATTTCTTATACTGATAATGGGTAAATAATTGATGAATTTGGTGGATCATAGATATACTTTGTTGCATTAACCATGTTTGGTGGTCAGACATGTAGATCAAGAGACAATATCTCTTATGTTTTCCCTTTTTCTAGTTATTATCAATTTGGGACTTCATTTATATTTGGGAATATATTTTCCCCTTTATGATTTAGTATTAAATTTTGATAGTCTTTTGTAATCATTATATGTTATTTCAAGAATGTATGTACTCCAGATTCTATTATATCTTATTATTCATATTCACCATTTCAAAGACATGGTTGTGTGCATGCATATAGGTATATTAGGATAAGGTATCCCATTTTAGTTTATACCTTCTCAGAACTTCTCACAATCCTCAAACTTATTGGAGGTATTCATTGGGTGTCACATTCATCCTTTCACAAGCAAGGAAGGCCCGATTGGTCGATTCAGGACAGAGTGCTATCAGAGCAGGCTTTGCTGGGAATGTGTTTTGAGTTGACCGTATTTTTTGGATTTGTTTATGAAATTGGGGAAATGTTTTCAGAGTTTCTAGAGTGTGAAATTTTGGAAAATGAACCCAGTGTTTCTCTAGTGGATGACTTATCCATTTATAAGGACTCAGAATATCATTTTTTACTCTAAATGTGGAGATATATATTATAAGGAAAAAATGGAACATGTATCATTAAGATTTTGTTTTTAGAAATTCATGTCCTTTTTTAGTCAACTCCCCAAATATGCTCATCTAACCATGGTACATCTTGATGAATTTTATGATTCCTACATGAACACAACCAGATAGGATGATGATATGGAATAACAATGATGATGATTTGAGTGATGAGGCCATAGTTTAGGGACCTTCTTGTTAGTTGTTTCCTCCAGAAAGGCATGGAGAAGTGAAACCACTTTTTGGGAAACTGATAGTTCAAGTAGGCCAGGATAATGATGATGCTTAGTAAATTTTAAATTTATAGTGACAAAGACTGTAGAGGTTTTGTGGTGATCCAAACCCTCCGGTAGTGGAGGATTGTTTTGAGTTGGTGATCTTGGATTTTAGGCTTGCTCAGACCTTGACTGGTCAGATGTTTTCACTTCTATATAGTCTTCTTCAATGATAAACAAGGTGTTGGCATAGTTTGATCACCCAGACTCATGATTAAATGACACTCACATGGGTAAACTTCCATCATCTTTTTCACGATGAATATTAACCTTATAATATTTTATCTATTCAGATTCAAGAACTTCTCGAGAAACATTAGGGTGATATGACAGTTTCAGAGTATACTAAAGGTTCACTAACCTCACATTTTACTCCATCAAATTGTTCAAGATAGTTTCTTCCATCTGTGGATGTTTGATAAGGTCCTTCATAGAGAAATATATTCCACTGTGGTATTCTTTTACATTCCAACATATGTTTGACTGCTGGAGTAGACTCTGGTTATAAAGATATTCCTAGTAGAGGGATGCAATGTGGCTTTATCCAGTAATAGTCTCCTTGGGGCTGATTCATCAGCAACATCTAACAGTTTATAGACAGGGTCTTGGTGTTGGAAGCATACCCATACTCGGACAAATACATGTGGATCTATGGCATAGCGTTTTCAAATATAGTCCAATTACCCCTAAAAGGGGATATGTTAGGCTTGTGATGGATGGGGTCACTTGGATCATGATTACCTAACCCAACATGCTAAGGAGGGTAGCCAATAGATTGACCACCACAATAGAGGAAACATTATGTTTAGTTATCTCTTATGAATGGCCATGTTAACCCCTAGGGTGGTGGTGTTAACGAAGGAGAGTGTGGAGTTACAGAGTGAGGAGCTGCTAGTGGATTAAAATGGTATAATCTACTTCCACTACCACAACCATCTAGACCATGCTAGGTAGTTGAGCTTGTGGTAAATATCGTGGGTATCTTTAGACTATAGAAGAATATGACCAGGCTACTCATGATATTATTCAAGGTACGATCTTTGTCTTTTATACTCTTTGTCGAGTAATTATAGACAAAGAAATGAGTCATACTTTATCTTTATATCCCTGATGTGAGGGACTAAGATCCCCATTGATAAATTCTCCTTTAATATATGTAAAGAGGTCTCTATGAGGAGTGAATTTTCTGTATCACACATCACCAGATAGTTCACATTATCTTTTTGTGGAGGGGGTTTCTCATGGAACCTATGGTTCATCACAATAAATCCTTATGAGGTTACCATGGGGATGGACTGGTTCTCTATGAGGCATGAAAATATGGAATATCTGTTGATGTGGAAATACACATTTTAGGAGATAGGGCTAGGAAGGAGTGTCTAGTTCAGAGAAAATCCTGGCCAAAAAGTCCAAAAAAAGCACTTAAGGGACCAGATTCATTCAGGTAAAAACCTTTTTAAATGAATATCACTCACTAAAATCCCTGGAATCATGGATCGTTGAACGTAACCATCTCTCTATGCGATTTTGGTTCATGGATAACCATTTCATTTAATTCCCTGACAACATGGAGCTTTGGCAGAAATCTCTGTGTACTTTAACTCTATTTCACAGAACCCAACCAGTTCGTAAATATCCTAAATTTTCATTAAATCCTTCAAATTTTTTAATGCAACTCTTTATCCTTCTATGGTTCTATAAATATGACCTATGTATGAGCTTTAAGGGGACATGAATCCCATGGGTTTTTGGGAGCCTCAACCCATGGTGTTGATGCCTTTTGTGAAGTTACATGGCCTCTTTGTAAGGAGAAGTCCCTTCATGGATATTGGGGTTTCAAAATAAAACTATCTTTTATGAAACCAATCCCATGGGAATCAAGTCTTTTCCCCATGGAAGGATCACCATATTTCTCAAAACAAACTCTTTCATGAGACCGCTAACCTCTACAAAACCTCTACCATTCACAAGACCCAAAACATTCACAAAAACCAAAACATCCATGAATGCCATCCTCTAGGCCTCTCAATGGTTCCTTCTTTCAGTTGATCCCATTTCGCAAAAGTAGAGTGCCTTGGTCCCCTATGATCATCCAAACGCTTTCCAACCACTATCCAAAACTCCATGAGACTAATACCACCTACTATAGTGTCTTCCCACTTTTCTATGAGTACTTCTTGGGCCTTCATGTTACCTATTACTCTAAAAAATAGGTACCCTAATGACTAGTTCTCATAATCACTTGTACCATAATGCCAGGCCTCTTTATTTCCACTCCTTTATGGTAGTGCCAATTCCATACCCCACCCAAAGGATCATGAGTGGTGGAGACATAATCCATGTAGTTGGTATCACTAAGGGTAATATATTACCTTTCTTTATAGAGATTTGTTATGGTGAATATTCCAATCACCTTGACGCGGTCCCCCTTAGGTTGTAATCCCCATCCATTTTTTAGCTACAAGAAGTAAAAATGATTATATCCATGTCCTAGAAATACAATGTTAAAATGAATGAAAACATCATCAGCACATGAAATTAAATATTAGTCTTAACCTATGTAACAAACACATGATTCCCCATGCATAACACACATGGGATGACACCTACCCCCATACAATAGATGTGACTCCCATATAGGATATCTTATTCCTATAATCCCCACACCATATTTCTATATCATTGGATGTGACTCACATTCTGGGTAGCTTCCACATGTATTCCCCACACCATTGTTAATTGATCCTACTTTTTTGACATGAGTGTCCTTGACATATGATGTTAAACTGCATGGATGGGTCCTTTCACATGACCATAAATTGTGGTATTAAACTACATGTGTTTGGATCAATCTATATTAAACCTGATTCATAGGACACCTCCTTGAGTTTTAATACATACACCATCCAGTGTGAAATCATCCCCCTTGGGGGGAAAAACTCAATATTCATAGTGTGAAATCATCCCACATGGGGCACCTCCACCATATGTCTATACAAAACATTAAACATGTGACCATCTCTAAATAAAGTTAAACTATTGACATGATATATAATACCTAACACATTCAATAAATGTGTGATTCCTAAGGTAAAACTAACAGAATAATTATTCCCTTAGTATGGATTATCTCATGATCAACGCATGATTCCTTGGGTACCATGCAAAAAATACCTCACACATGAGATGTCCTTTAAATGAGGATGACTTTACAGATGGTCAATCTACCCCACGTCTAGAAATACCCAATGTTCCCAATGATTCTACCTCACCTGACCAAATTTTTTTCCCTATCTAGACAGAATCAGTGTTATTAACCTGTGTCCCCCAGGCGATGGTGCTAGGAACAAGTTTCATAAGCATGATTTAAATATATGAGGGAGACCCAAACATGAATATGGAAACAAATTAGGAATCCAAGTAAGTATGAAATAACATACCATCATCCCATTTTGTTCATGGATCAATTAACACAAATTAAAGGGATGTAATTATCCTAGTTTTGGAAAGTGGTAATGTTGGGCAATAGAAGCTTTCATGACACGTTGGCCCCAAAAATAACTTCTGAAATAGAAATTTTTAACCCAATATAAAACTATTCTCCTTAACCATGGGTAACAGTAGAATTTGGGGGGGTATTTTCATGACAAAGAATCAACACATTTGGTGCTAAGTCTCACCATGAAAATGGTGGGCCCATCATGAAACTCACCTGTAACTTGGGGAAGATAACATTGGGTATCCTAAGTCTATGACATCGTCAGCATGGATCCTTCTCTGATTTAGGAAGAATGGATTAAATTGGGGGATTGGGAATCAGTTTCACTATAACTATATTGATTAATAAATCTACAGTCCTTATTGGACTAATTCTTATGGAAATTAGTGAATGGGCACCTATAAGTATAGTGGAAGGAGAACTTGTGGTGTGGAATTATTGCATGACTACATACCCACCTCAAACTATACTTTTTCATCATTGTATATGTTCTCATGCCCTCTCTAACGTTCTATGATCATTCATATGAGGGGTATCGACACCCTCATGCGTCAATATTAGTAGGAACGAGTCATTCCCACTAGGAATAGGGTCCACCATGACCTTGAGGCATCATTACCTCACTAGTACCACCACCCCCAAGGGTAGTGTAGAGAGAAACCTCTCTCTGTTTTGATAATGAACTACTATGGGAGCCTCTCCCTAGAGTTCTTTGGTACGTCACTTCAATATTTCAAGGAGGTAGGGATGTTCGAGATACTCCTATAGAAACTAAAACTCTTGAGATTTTTAGGGGGGCTCCAACCAAGATGTTCCAAGGCCAACACTGACCATTCCCATGGGCTGGAGAATGGGTTTAATTAATCCCTAATCTATTATACCTAGTCCAAATTAGCTGATGATTATTGCAGGGGAAGACCCATGAAATTTAATGATATAGTGTATCTTCTAAATCTCCTCTAGCCCCTTCCACCAATGGAATATCCCATCAAATCCATGTAATAGGTGAACAGTGACCCATATTTTCCTATATGGTATGGAGCCCCTAGCCACCTCACAAGTGGGATGGGTTGAATTTATTTGTTACTAGAACCATAGGCATCTATTAAAGGCTATTCATTGATGAGGGAAATTAGTGTGGAGGTCCACGCCACACCACCACCAATCAACTTAGAGGTCATGCATGTGCCACCATCAATAAAAGTGATGGTCCTCCCCTCACCACCACCAACCAATATGAAGATACTTCCATTGATTAAGACATACCCTGCACTGAAGAACTATCATATGGAAGGATGGAAAAAACTCACCATGGGGGTAATGCTCACTAAAGATGATGCAACACAGATGGAGAAAACTCGGGTGACTATTAGTAATCCTCATATGGATAAGTATTGTACAATCATAAGTAGATCCCTATGAAGTGTCATTTCATCATCGAACACTTATATTCTAAGATGAATGATGAATCAATTAGGTAGCATTCACCCACACTACTAGTGTTTAGGGAGGAAGACTTAAAATTGAGGATCGTGATCATGGAAGCCGACGTCCCTAAGACCTCTAGATCCCTCCACATATACCTATATGTGTAGGATCTTCTTGCATGCTTTAAAAGAATCACAACATAACCATCTCTTTCCCTAGTAATTTCCCTCCTCCTTGCCTTGAAAAAAGAAGTTGTATAGATTTCAAGGTCTAGGTTGAAGGCTTCAGATGATGGTGAGCACTCCCCAGATCCCCAAATAGATGATACATTCATAACATGTGAGGTAGTAGTGAACACATCATTCTAAATGGACATGATCTTGAAACTTGATCCACCTATAAGAGACTTAACAACCATTAGTGGACATTTTACTCATGCAGAACCCCCTAATATTGTGAAATTGTCGCAAAGAAGTTCTGTTTTGGTGCCACCACCCTTATCTCGGACCACACCAATTAGATCTTGGAATGACCATGAGTACGACTCTTCCCTTGGAATTGAGAAAAAGCACATGTGGGATCGTCTAGACACTAACCAGCTACTAGTTGTGTTTTCACACATATAGTTCTATATTTTTTCATCCCATTGTCTCTCACATAGGTCTAGGAAGTTTGTTTATTCTATATTATCTGGGAGATATTATACCACCTCTTAGACCATTAGTTGTCTGGCCCAAGGATCCATAATCCCTTCGATGTCATCAAGCAATAGTGAAAGGTGGTTGAGATCACAGTCCTCCATGTGGATCAATGCCCCGATTCATATAGATACTGCCAAAATATCTAGAAGAGATTCTTTAACAACCTTACCATGCTACACCAAGTCATGGAAGATTCATATCCATGTATATGTATCATAGTTTTGGGATAGTATACGACCCTCCATTTATATCTATCATGGAAAAAAATATTAGACCTTAAATCAAGACCATTTTCCGAAAATGAAGGTTCTCCTTTAATTACCTCTACGTTGAATGAGATTACACAGGCCATCAAGAGGATCAGAGGGAAAGGGCCACTGAAGTAGTTCATGATATAGAAAAGTCACCTCCAAGGGAGAAAAAACACTAGGAATACCTCATGGTAGTTGTATGCACTACTTTGTATATAGAAGCACTAGGCCTCAAGAATTCCCCTCAATGAGGAGTTACTTCCATCCCATCGGTATGTGGAAAATGTCAAGGGACATGCTAAGAATGTTTACCCATCGATGGTTGCACCAAAAGTGGATTCAAACCCTAGTGTATCCCCTTTTCTAAAAAACCTCGAGGAATACAAAATTCTCAGAATTGGTCTCATTATAGAGTGGCACCTAGATCATAAAATCACCAAATGGGACGATATCTTTCTTCAAGTGGGCATTCCTAGTTCTCCTCAGTCAAACATCCTAATTTGAACATGATGGCCCCATACACCCACTCAGGGTAGAAGATAGGGGATATAGAGGGTTACCTTGATATGAGTTTCCCACCCTGCCTGAGTAGTGTGAGATCCATGATTATCAAACTAGCGATAAATTCCATGCTTACCCTTATTTTTATAATACCATATACACTTTTTTAGTCACAAAACATCACTAATATGATGTGATATCAACTCTTATCAATGGTTTGGAGGCTCTAGAAACATGATTGGTGGCAATTATACCCAAAGTAAAACTATACCTAGTATGGGTGGGCCATGTTTGAGCCACCCCATTTTTTGGTAACACTAGATTCACCCCATTCAAGGGGATTGGTGACATGCTATAGCATCTAGCCCATCTTGCCTCAAGGTGAAACCTAATATTGGGGACTCCAAAACAAAATGAGGTTGCTAAACTCTGATGCTTTATCAATACATTGGAAGGAACAACATTCATCTGATGTATGTAGCTTCCCATATAGTCTATTTTCAGCTGGGAGGATCATTGTCTATAGTATCCCTAATAGTTAAACTCTACTACATGAAAAATGAGTGGAGTTAACATCTTCAAATTCAAGAAGAGTATAATTGATCAAGTTACTGACATCACCTAATAGTTTAAATGAATCACATGGTCACTTGACATGTTTTAGTAATTGGAATAGATTCTCATGATGTTCATGGAGAACATTAGAAATCATCTAGTATCTACCCTCATCTCCCTGAACTACCGCATTCGATTTTGTGAATTCTTTGAAATTTTAAGTGCATAGAGGAGTCCTTGTAATAGACTAGACAATATTCATGCCCATTACCCCTTCTATCTCTCATGATAGGGAATTTAAAGAACTGATATGATTACCACTGTATATACAGAGGTCCCTAATACAATACGCACATTGGGCCTTTTTCTATATGATCCTTTCCAAGTACAACCCTATCAAGTGAGGCCTCGCCCAGAAAATCCCTGCCAAGAATAGCCTCTCCAAGTGCATCTGAATTGATGATAGAATGTGGCTTCCGCCCCTCCTCAAGTATTGGATCATAGGGTACGTTTAACAGATAGAGGAAACATGACCTATTCCCTTTTTGATTTACATGTTCTGGGATACCTCATCTATGTCCTTGGGAAGGGAATCCTATAGTTTCTGAAGAGTAAGAGACCACAGGAGGCCCAACTCACTGGTTGTGACAATCACCACCCATATCATAGGATCCTCAAACACACCATCAAAGATTAATTATATACAAATATTTTCTCTTTGACCAATTAGACTATGGCATAATCATTTTTGGTTACACTCCACTACAGGTGACTCATATCTCCACTAACCCCGATTATGATAGTAAAGAGTCAAGTGAATGGAAATAAGTCCCCATCTATGGGATACAATATTATGATGATTTATTGTATCATAAGGTTGTTTCTCATTCACATGGTATCATCTATTCCTAAATGGAAATCCAAAACCCCATGTTGTTGTGGCACCTCCTTTAACCAGTACCTCTACATCTACGTCGCAACCTTATAAGTATCAAAGGAATAGACGGTGATGACACAAGGTAAATCAGAGTCCCCTATTGAGGGAGAAGCTATATCAACCTCTTAGTGACTTAATCTCTCCTAAATTGGTAGATTAACCCTATGTTCACCTAACCCTATAATATTCCACTCATTATGAGATGGAATACACCTTGGAGAATTTTTTTAAGGAGTGGGACCACTTAAAGATGCCTAATACAGAGTAATACCATGAAAATCCCTTGGGTACCTCTAACTGACCACATTGAAGGAGAGGTTGAGGACACACTAGTCTATATAATTCTCACAATATCACATAAAGAAAATCTATTTATACTATTGAGACTAAATATTAATCCATGCGTAGAGCTCAGTAAGCATATCACTCCTGGTCTGATCCATCAGGTACACCCCCAAAAACAATTGTTTTATTCAACCATGTAACTCAACTATAACTATGTCATGATAAAAAAATTTCTAGTTAGGGCCTAAAATTAGGTGATCAATACACATCCATTAGTTATTTGGAGAAGGAATGTTAGTCAGTAGTAGAATGTTTCTAGTATGATTCGGGCCCCAATGGTTTAACCAATGACTTCTGTTGCACCCTCTTCTATGGAAAGGTCATCCACAAGACAAAAATATAACCTTTTCATGATAGTATTATATGATAGGTCACCTTTCCAATGTTTATGTAAGGCTTTCAATCCTCGATGTTCTCCACTAGTCGATGTCAATTCATGAGGGCATTACAAAAACTTGGAAAATCCCTTTCTATTTTGAAGATAAGCTCATTGTTTCTAGGTCCAACTATGTAGATGAGTCTCAATAAGAGGGATGTAATTAAACTGTCATGTTTTCTAGAGATTATGATGGTGTCACCATTCAGGGGAACTTATGAGCACTCTATTTAATGGGTCAATATAGTGGAATACATATCAACATCTACTTTGTTGATATTTGTTCCAGGATTAACCACATTATACCCCAAACAATCAATAATATACAACTCATAGAATCATATTTTAATCCCTCCAACCTGATGATCCTAAGTTATGATAAGAGTGAGATGAAACCACGTGTAATAATTTGTCTGAAGACACAGTTTGGGTGGTTTGATATCATGCACTGAATCCATGGTAGTATAAATGGATACTTCCCACAATGTGATGACTATAAAATCCAGGATTAATTTTCATGAATCAGTCCTCTATCCATACTACAAGATCCACAAATACTCCCTTGACGGTCGAGTAGGGGTACTACAGGGTGATGCATCCCACTTTGACTCATGTGACACATGCTACCTGGATTTTGTATACAATAAAAAATAAGGGATGTAGGTTCAGAGCAAAGGGTTTGAGCACATCAATTATATTAATGATTGAATAGAAAATACATAGTATTTGTTTATATATAGGAAACAAAGCTTCATTCTAACCATTTAGATAACAAGATTCCAGACAGGGAGGGTGTTTTGTAATCTCCAAGAAGAAAAGGAGCACTCCTAGATTACCTCATACTCCTACACTGGATAGGCTCGACTAGTACTAAATGACCCTACACATGTGAATTACCAAGAATGGTTTTCCATTTACACATGAATCTATAATTCCCATGTGATCCATAAAGAAGGGAAAACTCAATGAAGGTCAACTCTTCACCATTACATTGATATCAAGGGTGGAACTCTCAGTCAAAAAATTAATGGAATTGGATCAATAAATTCTATCACCATAGTCTTTGTATATTTGGAAACCCTAGTTGAGGATTTTGTATCCACCAAGGAAAGCACCAATGCACCACCACGTTTGATGACCAAGAAAATCCACCTCCTCTATATGATCGTCCATTCAAAAATGGTGAAGGGGATTTGGAAGACATGCCTCATACATTCATAGAGGGTGTATCCAATATTTGTTATGAGTTGACTGAGGTGAACCTTGATACAAAGGAAAAATTGAGGCCGATGTTGATTAGTATAGCCATGTTGCAGAAGGTTAAGAATTAGTTTTTGGTCTTCATACAACAGAACCACAATGTATTCTCCATGAAGATATGATGAGATTCTAGGGTTATACCCTCATGTCATCTGTAATGATCCATATTTCCATTTTCCATTCCTTTGTGAAAATATAGTTCTTGTGGGGTTCTTTGGGGTCATAGGTGTTTGTTTTGGTAGTTTCCAAAAAATCTATTTCCACCAAATGGTTTCACCAAAACGGTCGCATAATGATGGAGGCACGTCAAGATGGTGGAACACCAAAATAGTGGCACCATAACAGTGAAACTGTGACGGTGGAACACCGAAATGGTGGAACTATATTGGTGGCACTGTGATGGTGGCATACTGAAATGGTGTAACACTAAATGTTGTCTCACCCTTTTCCAATTTTCTAGTTTCCCTAGTTTTTCAGTCCCTCCCATGTTACGTGTTTTCTCCATTAAATAAGGACCCTATAAACTCTTATCAATTTTTAACACCCTATCCACTAATTTCAAAAGAGTTATTAAATCTAAATTAATTCCTAATGTGTGGAGAGCCTTGTAACTTCTAAAATGCATGTTCAAAACACGATCTGATTTTCAAGCACTTTGAACTCATCCCCCGAGTTTTAGGATCTCACCCTTTATTAAATTAGTATCTATTATTCTGTTTTTCCTTTTTGTTCCTCTTGGTTCACCTAAATCCATCCTCTCTATACAATTCGTTCACATATGCTATATCTTCATTCTGCTATATATGCTTAGAGTTTCATGCTGCTCCTGTGATCCCCTGTTTTGGCGTAAATAGGAGTTTGGGTCACCTCTTGATTCAAGTAAGGACTCTTCTGCCTATCTTTAATTTTGAATCATGTTGGGTGGCTATAATGACACCAATTTGTGAGAACAGATAACTCCAAATTTATACATATAAAGATAATTTTTAAATGGTGGGATGGGGGAGATTTTGATTTTATTTTCTATGTTTCAATTATTATTTTTGATGAGGATGAGATCTGTCATGGCCATGTGGCTTTGAAAAGTCATGGTTCTTACCGATCTTTGCTTATGCACCAGTGGTGTTCTATATTTTTGTTTTGATGCTTTGATAAATGGTTGTAACATGAAGTCTACTTAATCACATATACTTGGATAAATAAATGTATGCCCTAGGATCGAACTTGTTTTTTGATAAAACCTATTATTTAAAGTGTAATTAAAGAACCTTGTTTCTAAATATGAATATTATTGTATTAATAGTGTGGTTGTGTGTTGTGTGTGGTTGGGGGTTGTTCTTTTTGTGGGGTGTGAAATTTCTATTGGTAACATTGTTAAGAGTATTGGGGTGGAAAGATGGAATGAAATTGTGTTTGGGGGATGGAATGTATGTCCAGCAGGGCTACTGTTTGATGGTGTCTTTCTATGGTCTTTGTGTATGGGGTGGTATAAGAGGCATGGTTAGGATCTTAGGTAAATGGTCTGACTCATTGTGGAATGGATGGACTTGTTTTTTATTGGGACTACTTCTGGGAAGTTGTTGGGTAGTGGAGCTGGAGGACTGGGTTGTGTCATGACATCATGATTATGGGTGTGATGGGTGTGGTCTTGTTATGTAGTGGGGCTTCCAGTTGTATTTGTGATAGGATTGTTGAGTGGGATAACATTGAAGAATGATAGTTGGCAGTGGTGTGACAGGTGTCTAGGAAAAAGGGTTTGTGCAGTGGGGTTGTAGGTTTCTTGTTCTCTATTGTTTTTATGAATTGGGTTTAAAATGAATTTTCAATACCTTGGTCCCTACTTCCTTATTTGCCTTGCTAGTGTTTAGTGGCCTTTATCTTTATATTAATGGTTGTAGATCTTGTGATTTTTAGTTTCCCAGGTAGGGAATGAATGAATGAATGAATAATTTATAAATATAGGATGACAATGGGTTAAATGGATTGGTTGGGGGTATACTTCCACTTATGGAAGTGACCGTAATTTTTGGTGATATGTTCATGTAGGGGTAACATCAAAGCTGGTTTGTGTGGGCTGGTTTATTCTTTGGAAACCCATAGGTTAGGATGAGTGTTTGTTTACCTATATGTATAAACTTGTAGTTCCTTGTGATTTTCAATATGCACCCCATCCATGTTGAGCACTACGTGCCGTACACCCCCATTTCTAGGAGAGGGTGTCTTTACCAACATCCTGTTGGGAGGATGGATGGTTGGTTACTAACTTTATTCATCAAACCCTCTTCTAGGTTATTACCGCTCAAGCATATTTGATCTGGCTATAATGGTTTGAGGTTTACTAGAGTCTAAGATCCTTCGGTCAGGTTGGGGTGTGGGTTAGAGGTCGGGGGTTTTACGGGCTAGGTTTGATTCCGATGTTTCTTTGGGGTGATTCCTAGGTGTCTTCGTTCAAGAAGCATGGTTTTTGTGGCCTAGGTGTCCTGCTTCTAGGATGTGTGGTGTGGTTGTGGCCTAGGTATCTGCGAGAAAGATTTGTGTGTGGTTTGAGGCCCATGTGTTCATGGGCAAGTTGTGGAAATGGGACATCCTTTTGGAAGTGTGGTAGTTTCAAGATGTTAGCTATTAGGAATGAGCAGTTAACCAGTGGGAAAGTGGTGTGGGGTACCCAAATGTCAATGTTCATATACTAATAATTTACTTGGATTTCATTATTTGGTGAGTGTGCCTTAGTGAGGCTAGACTGGTTATCATTCCTTATTAGGTGCGGTTGGTTTCTGTTGTTTACACAGGGGCATTAGTATACTTCTCCCACTTGTTCATAGGTGGATTTTTTTTCTAACTAGGTATACATGTATACTCACCCAATGTTTATTAAACTATTTTCATGTTTCCAAGAGGACTGTGTTGCACTTTACTAGCTTGGGCGTCAGGATAGTTGTTGTTCTACTACTTACTCTTTTCTTTTGGTACCTTTCTTTGGAGTTTTTGTAGTACCTTTTGTGGAAGATTATATTTTAATCATGTAGGTGTTGTATTTTGGATTCTTATATGTAATAGATTTACATTGTTTCAGATATTTACCATCTTATATCCTATTCCTATTTTCATTGATAAGGGTAATGCCATCATATTTTTTTTGTGATAATATATACCCTTTGTGCTAGTGGCCTATTCAAGGCTTATTGAAGGTGGTACTCGAGGGTAATTATATATCCATAATTTTGAATAATGAAGCGTATGGCACTTTGTTTTCCCTTCCCTCATCTTGATGAAGGTGGGTCCTGACATCATCATTCGTCGTCTTGTCCTCCCACTGAGTAATCACGGGTTTAAATAGCCTCTTAGAAGAATGAACGCATCTCATGGTCATATGGTCAAGATAATATTACAATATTATCAAATCCAACGTTTTCAGGGAATTCCAGTACCCCATGGGAATAACGAACATTGTCCCAGTTAGAAAGAGTGATGGGAATATAAATGTCTATATCACCTTTTAGGACCTCATCTACCATTTTCTGGAGGGTGATTTTACCCTTCTAAGTAAAAAAGCTATTTATTGATGTCACAGCTCGACTCCAGACCCTCCCCTTTATAGACGGATACTACAGATATAATTAGATTTTGATTTACCCCTGGGACAACGAGCCCTCCACCTCTAGGGTTAATCGAGGGACATTTTATTATTTGGTGATGCATTTTGGGTTGAGAAATAATAGATCCACTAATCCACAAGCCATGAACCACATCATCAATCCAATTATTATTAAATAGGTGTAATGTTATGTGGATGATCTGGTGGTCAAATCATGCCAATGTGAGGAACATATCAACGATCATGAGAAAGTGTTCATATTCCTACATTCTTAATTTTTGAAGATGAACCCCTTAAAGAGAACATTTTGGGTCACCTCTATGATGTTTCTCATCTTTTTCATAAGGTAAACAGTCATTGACATTGAATTAGGGATTATCGATTCCATCAATCAAATGCATCCCCCAAAAAATATCTAGGAATTATTGGGCCTCCAACGCCACTTATCCTACATACACTGGTTTATTGAAAATATGGTTTGGAATTGTAATCCCTTATTGATAATCATAATGAAAGGAACTATTTAACTATGGGATGATAAGTTCATGAGAAGATTAGAGAATATCAACCAGTATTTCCTACATCATATCGATCTGATGCCATCCATCTCGGGAAAGCCTCTGGTCGTTTGTGTGACTTCTCTATAATGGTCCTATGGAGCCCTTGCATCACATAAAAACATTAAGGTAACATAAAATAACATATACTATCTTAGTAACATTCTCCTCATCTAAAAGGCTAGATACTCCTCCATCTAGAAGAGTTTTATAGCACTAGTTTTTATAGTGAAGATGTTGTGACCCAATTTTCAACATCGTGAGATACAAATGGTATCTCTAGTGGACCCACTAAAGTATATCCTCAATTTCCACATATTGTCATGCTAATTAGCATGCTCAACAGTGATCCTACAGTAGTTGAACATTAGGTTTTTCCCGCATAAGGCCATCAAATAACATGAAATTCCATACTTCATAGTCATACATCCATCCTTTGAACAAATTCCCACAAACATCAATTTTATAGATGAATATATTCTCTCACTGGATCAAGTAATAACATATTGGTCGAAGCATTTTGATAGTGCTTTATGGAGACCAAACAGTAGTTGGATCAATGATCCCAAGATTAACAGGGTATGCATGGGGATCATTTTCATCAAATTGGAATAGGCCATCTTTCTATACTTATTCTTATTTTCAAAGGGTTTCACTACAAATAAGGTAGAGTATCGGGATCTCATTACTGGTCTCATGTAGTCCTCGAGATTGATGTAGCCTATTTTCATGTGAAGGCATACTCTGAGTTAGTCATCAACTAGATCAAGGGTAACTAAATTATTATAAATAAATATATACTTCCCGTGATGGAATTCAACCTTCAATTAATGACCATGTTCTCTTCCGAACCAAACATGAACCATGCCCCTTGATCATAGAATAGTAAATCTAATACATTGCTAGAGATAGAGGCATCTCTTGAAGAACCTGACCAAGATAAACTAGCGATTCATGTAGAACACCAATGGTTTATCACCTCCTCCACCTCACATGATAGAAACAACTAGGAGAATGAACCTGCTACGGGTGCTTCTATTCTGGGTTCCTAAAATTTTTCCATAGTTTGGGAAATGCCCAATTGGACAAATACTTCTTTCGAGTATCTCCATCATGGAATTCTACCACTAGAATGAGATTAGTATGAGATAATCCTCTTTTATGTAGTTAATTTTACCCTCCAAAGTGGGCTTATCCTATAGAAAAACTTATGCATATTGGATTTTAATGGAATTATCCTCCATTTCATCAAAAGAGATAAGGTACCTTGGGTTAAGAAATAGGTTCATGTTGGGTATTATGCTACCCATCAAGCAAGATTGATTCTCTCCCACCAAATTTGATTATTGGTATTCTTTTTTATCACCATGGTCTGCCACTACATGGAATTCAACAAGAGGTTTAATGTGTGTTAGATCCACTCTAGTTTTGTGCATCGACCACCAGAGATCCTACACACCACTATGTACTTCAGGCCCATTGTAGTATGGGGAATCGATGTTATGGGACCATATCCACCAGTGAAAAATAAACAGTTCATGTGAATTTTGAGTATAAAAGGCATATTTTTTGTGTGGGAATAATCATTTCCTCTCAAGGAAGTTAAACCCCAGTGCATAATCTAGTTTTTGAGATCCCACATCACTCATCAGTTTAGAGTGCCTCAAGATGTTTTCACAAAAAATGGACCTACCATCTGTGTTTCCAAGTCAAATAAATTGTACATCTAGCACAAAATCTGGTCCACCCATACTTATCTCTACCATGCACAGAGAAATGGGAAGATTGAGGATTTAAACAATACCCTCTCTAACATATTTCAGAAAATTGTAGGCCATAAAAAAGAGTTTGTCTGAAAAGTTACCAAAATCCATCTAGGAATATCATAAGAAGACTATAAACTCCACCTAGGTGACCACTTACTCCCTTGTATATGTAATATAAGAAGTCCTACCAATTGAGGTTCAGTTTTCATCATTCTGAATGGATATTTATGACCCAAATATGACAAAAATAATAATAAAAAGTCTATATAAGTAAGCTATAATCCCATAAGGAAAACATGATTCAGACAGTGCATAACATAAAGAGGAACCAGAACATGATTGTGAGATATTTCAACATTAAGGTTTTTCTATACTACTTCCTCCATCATGACATGGTGCTTCATCTCAGAATGAAAATTATACATGGAAAAAATCGACCAATATTGTAGCCCAAACGGGAAGTTCCATACATTATTGACAGGTTCTATTCTAATGGATTATACACTTTGATCAATTTTTATAGAGAGTGTATCACACCTCCCACCAACTCCATGTTTATCAATCAGTAAATCATGTGAAGCACTTATGTTCCTGGAATTATAGACTAGAACTATTTTTGATTTGTCAAATATATGAAACTATAAAATATAGTGAGCATGGTACAAACTAGACAACCATAAACTATGATACATTGTCCAAGAATTATAAACATAAAATTTTTCCATCCCCTATCCTCGGAGCTTTATGAACATAATATAATATCATGTACGAGTTTAATAGATTTAAACTGCAAATCCCAACATCCCCAGTGAAGGACGTCAAACTACGGTCATACACAATAAAGTTACACATGATGCCTCTTGTAATCTGTGTGGAATGACCAAAAAACCAACTTCCCTAGAACATGATGTTAAATTATATCCTTACCTCATGTCATGACCATGGTATTCCCCATGGAAACTATTGGATTCTTACGTATCCTCACCAGAGAGGAATGTTCCCCTCTAGAGTTAGTCTTCTATCACACCACCTTCTAGAAATATGTGTGTATTTATTACCATCCAAAAAATATATGGAGCGATTCTTAGGGGTCTTTGGTCCCAACCACTAGTTCATCATAATCACTTTGTCCCCATGGACCCACTTATTGTCCAATTATTATGACCTTAAATTATGTTAAGATTGTTACAGGATAATTATGTGGCATAGGGTCTTACAAAACCCTCATTTAATTTTGGGTTTTACCTCTTTAATTCCACACTACTACCATAAACAAAAATCCCCCCATCCAAGCATCATAACATTAAACTATTTTCCAAATTCCTTGTTCTATGATTTACAACCTTCAAATGTATACAGCTAGCTTCAGGGTTGCTTTATATTGTTTAGAGTCTCCTTTCCCACCCCCATGTTTGTTTTTAACTCTTTGACACTGAAAATACATCCTTTATGTTCTTACCCATTGTCCAAGATATATAATATTAAACTATGAGTCATGGTCAAAGCATTATGAACTTTATCTCTATGAATATTCCCTTCATTCACATGGTTTGATTGAAACAAGGTTTTTTAACAAGCCTATTACACCACCTAATTCCAAAACTACATGTGTTTTGATTCCCATGCCTATGTGATACCTAGTGACACTTAGACCCTTTGTTTATAGATCTAGTTGCAAATTCAACATAAAAACAACCATTAACCACAATGTTATCTCCCCAAAATTCCCTTATACACCTCCACTTTAGGTATAAACCCAAATCATATCCCTTGATACATTAGTGGGTAACAATTCCCTCTAATCCTAACATGAGAATGAAAATAACATTTCATGAGAAAGAAAATAATGGGTATCTTAATGAATAAGCCCCACTAACATCCTCAACACATGACGTTAAATTTTATCCTTCCCCATATGAAACTAGAATGAAAGATATGATATGTATGGGATGATCAAAATCCAACATCCATAGAAAAATATATTAAACTATATCCTTACACTGTATATGTTTGAGATGCCTAATATCAAAAATATGGGATGATCTAGTATCCTCACATGATAAGATAACCCCCAACTAGTGTCAGTATTCTACCCCACCACATTTCATAACTATGTCCATCTTGACTCACATACCCATGGGATATGTAGTGACTCCTTTATATCTCATCTTAGTCCTATACCTCTCCTTTGAATCATTGCAGGGTCTTTCCTTCCCCTACAAAATGATGTCATATTAGGGTATAGTTTTTTGAGTTATGTGTGGAAGAGATTCTATTTGGCCTTCTTTTCACATCACTTTATCACTCATTCATTACAAAATATTCTCCCTATGATACTCATTCCCCCATTGGGGTCAAAGTTACCTGGCCTTAAGCTTATAAATTCCCCTATGGTCAGAGATTTATGATCTTAAATTAGTTGCACCTATATTTCAAGTTGTAAAACATTAAACGATATATTCCAATTTCCTAATCATGCTACATTAAACTATAGCCTTACCCTGCAAAATATATTGATTAATAATATGATACGTATGGGATGACCATAAAACAATACATCATAAAAAAAATTGTTTTGTCGTATAACAGGATATGATTTTATATCCTTGTTAGAGAGAAAGTCGACCCTCTAGTGTTAGTATATTACCACATCATTTCCTAGAACTACAAGTGTTGTAATTCCTATACTCAAGGGATACGTAGTGAATCCAAGATATCTCATCCTTTTCTAATCCCTAAAATAGACCCATTTAGGGTATTTTCCCTCCAATCATGGATTCATTTTCACCTACCTATTTCTCATCCAGCACATTTCATCATGTTGTGGAATAGCTCCCTAGACCCTCTATATTCCCTCTACATCATTCCCAAATTCAACATCCACACTTTATGATTTATTATATTTTTATATTCATCATCCTCTTAATTTGAAAAGCTCCCTAACACAAATGGTGTCTGGCCACATTGAATCACCTACAGTTTGGGGCTCATTCCTCAAAAGATCTTCGGTAAAAAATCATGTCTCCCATGTTTTGAACTCTTTCAACCATCAATACTAATTTTTTTACTCTATCCTTAATCAATTCAATTATAGAACCTGTGTTTTGAACAATTTAAATATTATTTTCCCATTCATCATTCATTCCCCTTTTACTATCTCGATCCTAAAATCCATTATCACCACCATGGGATTTTTCAATCACTTTTTACCCTCATTTTTTACTCCCATGAAAATAATCGGTACTCTATACCACTCATTTTTTATCATATTGAGCATGGATCGTGCGATCTTAGGAGTCGAGATATAGTTTTCCTTAAGAAATATTGATATTAACAAGTTCCCCAGGGTCAAATCTCTATGACCTTAAATTGGGAGCCCATTTTTAAGAATCATGACCATAAAATGGGTGAATGTTGTCTCAGGGATGTTTTTTTTTGACATCAGGTGGCCTCCTAGGCCCCTCCTTAAACTTAGGATAACCTTCCTTCAATATCACATATATTCTTTTGATACACACCGCCCACAGTCCATAAATTATGACCTAAACCTTTTTTCAAGTGTTTAGGACTCTACAACCTCAAACTATGTTCAAATTTCTAAGCATTGTAACATTAAAATGTTTATAATTTAACTTAGGAATGTTTTGTTTGGCATCAAGTTGCCTTTTTTCCTTAATTCAAGTTGGGTTGTCACTTTTCCATGCTTCACATTTCCTTTTGGGATCTTCAGCCAATGTTCCATCCAGTATCACCTTAAACTAGGATCCTGAGTCCTAGAATCACTACCATAAAATATGTGAAATTTCTCTTGGGATGATTTTTGCAGCATTAGGTGGACTTATAGTGCACTTATTTCATGTCCAGTTACTTATCCTTTATGTCACACACATCCCCTTTGAGTTTCAAAACCATGCCATCCACGAATCATGCCCATAAAATGTGTGTGAATCATACTTGATTCATTTTCTTGATGTTTGGCCTTTTAAGAAAACTATTTCCATTAGTTTTGAATCATATTACATCATAAGAACCTTTCTAGGAGTGATACCCCTTAAGTCCAAGAAATATGACCTTAAACTAGGGGTCATGATCTGATTGTTATGACCATAAACTATTTGTAACTTCTTTGTCTTACTACTATAACAATATAATACCAAATATTTTAAGCACAAGTGTATTTTAGGCTATAAAACCATAATAAAAACTTGATAAATTTTAAAAATACCCTCGTCAGGTCACTCCCACAACTTGGGAAAAATCATGTGGACCAAAATAAAGATTTAAAAAGTTAGTAGGGATGCACTATGGTCCCTAAAAAACCTCTTGTACTCACTAAAACCCTTGGTTTAGGAAATATTTAGAGCTAGATCATGAGCCCCCTTCACCTCACATACCCCTCTAGGTAGTACTCAAATGGATTTACCCTCCTATACCTTATATACCTAAGTCTAGGTGGGTATTACCCACATCATCTCACACATCCCCACCACATGATTTTAAATTGTTTGATACATCTTCTTCACCATATGACATTATGTTTCAAGTCCATTTTCCTCACTGTATAACATTAATCTGCATTTTTATAGTTTCCATTGAATGATGTTAAAATAAAAATAATCTCAGACTCTTTCATTATATGACTATTTCCCCATTTAGTGGTGGTCACCTAGCACATTGTTCATTTTCATTAACCATCACTCCACATCAAATAAGATGATCCCCTTGGAAGAATACTCTGGCCTTATTCAGACCGTTACACCTAACTAATGCTCTCAAAGCCAAGGTGTTGTAATTATGAGAGTGTTGAACTCCATTTGAACATTTCATCACAATATCCCTATGATTTATGTCTCCCTTGACTTGGATACCCATCATCATTCATGTTTGAATGACCCCCCTTGACAACATGATCCTCTTCCACACTATTTTACCTATCGTCTTGGGCATACGACCTGAAAGACTTCTGAAGACATCTTTATATAGGTCCCCTATTTCAAACAAGGTTACTGTTCAAACCTAATTTGATTTTCCCCAACCCCAGTAGAACAATTCTAGATTATGTGTTTAAAACATGGTCAGTAGTTATCCTCAATCGTCACACCACCCCCACTGTGTCCCAAATCCTGGGTGTCTTAATTCACATTTCACTTCACCCATTTGTCCAAGTAAAATTCTACTCCCCTAGAATTACCTCATTCATGCACTAGTGTACATTGAGAAATAAATTCATCTATTTAAATAGTCACCATCTCCATCCAGAATGTTCTCAGTAAGGACACTCCCGTTGTTTGATAAAAAGTTTAAATGCCTAGTTTTCGACCCTTATCTTGCACTCTCAAATAAATGGGAAATATTTTATCTTTTCCTTGTTTTACACAAGGATCATGACTCAAGTGGGATTTGGGTTTCACTATTGGTTGAATTTTCAATGTGATCGATATGTAGAGAAAAGAAAACATTTTAAATCATACCGAAATTTAAATTATACTACCCAATGTTTAGGAGGGTCATCCACATGTTAGATCCTATCCTTTTTTATACGATAAGGTAAAATTACCCTTAGGATCTTCCCTAAATATCATGATCTTGATCTTGTTCAGCCTCTATTGAGTAGCCTCCAGAGACTTCTACAACTTTACTAAGTTGGCCACATTTTTCTCTATAATAAGAAAAACTTACTTAGTACAGATTCCCATCCAATCCAACTCATCTTAGAAATCAACCACCATTGATGTTTCCTCTATTACCTTTCTCTTAGTCACCACTAATTTATCCCTTAGTTGGATGATGATCTCTAATTGAGTATTGATTATGGATTTATGCACCTACACTATCCCTTCTAGGTGAGTGATCTCTTCTTTAGTATCTTGGAGAGTATAAGTTCCCTCAACAATATTTTTAATCAAGTAAACATCAAACTCCTTCCACTTAGCATGCCCCCAATAGATAAGAGATTTACCAATCTAGTGAATGGGGGATACTAGATTCCACCCCACTAGTCCCTTAGATGAATATCCAATTGTGGTGACATCCCATCTTGACTAGAATGTAAACCAGTGGCGTTCGGTTAATGAAGTTCAACACATAGCTCCAAAACTTGTGATGAATGACCCACTCCTCCTCAAAAAACATCTAAGCCAGAATCCCCAAAGTAATCTGGTGGCACATTCTTGAATGGAGGAAATAACTCCAACACATTGGTGGTTATGTCATCCATAGGCATGATCTCAGGTGGCATGAACCCCTGATCTAGTGGAAATGGATCCTCACAAGACCCCTCATTCCTAGTCGGAGACTCGGCTACCTCTAGTGACACATCTAGGGTAGGACCATTCATCAAAACATCCTTGGTCACCTTCATCGGTGGAATAATCTCAACCACACCCTTTTCAAGGCATCACCTCTAGTTTCTTCAACGTATGGCACTTCCAGGATAGTTTCCGCCACCATATAGTCCCTAATTACATTGGTTTTCAGCATGATATCTCCCTCCTCTATCAAGGTTTTGGATCTAGAAGCCACCTCCTTTAGTAATTACATAATAGGTTTAGCAACCACAACCTCCTAAACCACCTCTATTGAAGACATGGCCTTATTAACCACTACTACCCCAAGCTCGAGTGTTGCCACAGCTGGCCGAGTTGAAAATTTGGTTTGAACTACCTTTGAAATCATAGGGAATGATAATTGAGACTTAAAATACGGAACACATGAAAATTAAATTTCAAAAATGGGAGATAATTATATAAATGGTATATCTCTATGATCAACATAGAGATATTCATGGGCAATCACCCTGTAAATAGTACATCCCCAGTGGTTATCACCACGGTTGTCTGTGCCACCTTAGCCGACAATTGGCTTCCCATGGTTAAAATATCATTGAAATTATCCACACTCACCCCATCAAGTGTTTCGGATTCCTCTCTATCTGTCAAAGGTCTATCATGAACCTATCACTCTTCTATGCTCACTGATTCATGAACAAGTGAAAAGGGGGTTCAGAAGAAATTATAAAAGTCAGGTAACATTCATGTCACATAAGGTCATATTAGTTCCCAAATAAATGGTTAGACCTCCATCCTTGGGGGAATAAAAATAACTATCACTTCCATAAGATTCCTCTAACCACTTCAATGGTGGTGCATGAGAGGCTAACTCAATTTTCAAGAGATCCATAAAATATTTCATCCAGAACAACACCATTACTCGGCTGGTCAGGGGGCGCACAACAATCTAAGATTGTACTAAGTCCTCTAACTCTATTATAAATTGCATCACATCAAATCAAGCAATGTGTAATCATACCTAGATTTTACCCAACATGGTGAATAATATATCATCTAAGTTGACATTGTACTATATCCGATGGAGAGTGGTGATTTATCTATGGAACCCCATCTCTCCTTTTTCCCAAGAAAAACATCCCACATGGGGACATCTGAGTGGTGTAGACACTTTCCTGAACCATGGGTTTATGCCATAAGAATTTCCCAGGAGGGGTTTCTTTCCTCCCACAATCACTTTCCTGGGAAAATTAATCCTATTTCTACTATGCTACCTCTATATTTCATCTGTTTCAAGATAGGGATGGTCACCTCAATAGCTACTACTCTACCTATATGACTAAACCTGCCTCCATGGTGTGCCCGAACCATTTCTCATCCTTAACCCTATAGTTTTGGTATCCCTCCTTCATCATCTTGAATTGTTTTCCACCTCATCATTTTCCAAAGATATGCGCTCTGCCAACTCTATTCATAGTTAAGGGTGAGCCTATAAGCAGCAATATGTAGTGTAAAATCATTTCTCCCATTCCATTATTCAAAAATAAACATGTTTTAGATCTATCGGATAACCAATGGTTGACATTAATTTCAAAACATCTTCTACACCCTTGGGGTTACTCGCTGGAGGCATTTAAACTTTATCACAAACTGATGTGGGGTGTAAGACTCACAGATCACCATACAGTCAACCTTCACCACTATCAACCCACCTCAATATGAATAGAGGTATAACCACTTCATGACATTTATTTCATCTTCAATGGTCATTTTCCCTATTATAAGGGTGAACATGTGGAAGCTAAAGCATTCCTTTAACCCATTCCACACCAGCATGTGCACTGATCCCATGTTAAGTGGGTGACTCCTGATGGTGTTCAGAATCGATGGCTGAAGGTTTGGGGTATGAGGGGAGATTAGGTTTGGATATTCCAATACCAACATGTGTATATCTACAAAATCATTTATAAAATGAAAGGGCACATACAAACTAAGATGAGTCTTCCCCAACTTGAAATGTAAGAGAACCTTGTACATACTTTCCAATACCAAGATAACCATGTTGATGCACTACCCCATCTCTAGCATCACTAACATTATGATAGTTCATGGACACACCGTCAGGTACACATCTATTACTAGGAGAATCAATTCATAGTTTATCACAACAATAAACCCAATCATCAATACCATGGGAGAATTGGGATAAAAACCGTAGCCCCAAATTAGGAACTGGATATCCTCTAGGATCCTCTAGTAACAATGATCCTTTCCTCAATGTAACTCCCTAGGGTATTTTTTAGGCCTCCTAGGTATCCTATTTTCTGGTTCATTAAAAATGTTCCCAAACCACTTATTGAGTGGGAAGTCCTTCATTCCTAATTTTTTTCACTCATCCCCTTCAACAAGTGAAGAAGAACCCTTGTATGGCTGAAAGCTAATCCTAGTCCACCCATACATTCTCTTTGTGGAGGAATTCAATATACATGTATCATTGGATCAAGATTCCAGTGATCCATTATAGATCCCACAAGCTGATGTCAACCTCCCCATGGTGCAAATGAAATGTCTTTGTCCATGGGGACCATCTTCTCAACAACACCTGTATAATGTCCATGTGATGTTAGATGTGGAATTGTGAGGAAAATTCCATCTCATAATGTCTAACCTATATCAGATCTTCCTAAACTCATGGAAATATTTTCTTCTACAGTACACCTAGGCCCACTCATCTATGATGTTTCCATCTCAGTGTAGGTCCCAACCTCCAATACATCACTTAATAGGGTTCCCTAATCCTTCATTGAGCATTGACTCATGTTGATGGGGAGATACATCTACCTATAACACCTCCCTATTAGCATCATTCAGATGATGCTATTAGGTTTGAGCAATGATAGACACATGATCCTCTGGGATGCAGAATCCAATAGCCTTATTTCACTAGTATTGTATAGGTTCTATCTTGATTTATTAGGTGTGGTCATCATGATTAACACTAGGGATGACCACAGCATACCTTAGCTAAAAAACATACAATTTATGCTTCTTGTAGAGCATGTATTATTATTGAGCCCCCATCATCAATATGTTGAGTGTGTCATAGTCTAATGTTCTCAAGATTCTATGTCTACTCTTAAGGTTTCTGATCATCTCCTCTCAATGAGTTTTGGAAGAATTTTCACCTCGAACGGAAATATTTTCTATGACTAATAATATTTTTAATACTTTTATGTGATGTTTGGATCACTAAAGTTGGGTTTGTGGAAGTTTGTTCACAGAAATCCAATCGCTGAAGTCCATTCGTGAAAGAATAGTTCCCAGAGGAGTTGAGTTTCAAAATATGTGAGGATTGAAATTGAAAAAGTATTTTGAATTTCTTGAGTTTATCAAAATGATACCATATTATAATCTTTTTCTAAAATATTTTGGTCCCCTCAGGGTCCCCTACCCCTATTCAAAGAAATACGGCGAAGCCAAATTTTTTTATTAGGCCTAACCAATATGAAAATTTCAATGGGTTTACCTCATAATATGACCGTCCTTTCCTTCGTTAGATCCAATTATAAGGGGTGAATTTTTTAAAAATGAAATATACATATCATAGTAGAGGTCATTGAAGTTACAATTGGTTCCGATCAAATTCAGGTTAAATGGCTCAAAAATCCACTAAAGAGACTATAATTGAGAAGTTACACACCTTAATGAATGGTCATTGCTCATAAAAGACCCTGACCATATAGAGCATCGATAGTAACCTATTCACAACATAAGTCCAGTTCCCTAAGAGCTATTTTGTGGAAGTCACTGGTCGTGTGGAACATTGATGGTAATCTCCTCATAGTGTAACTATATTTCATGAAACCCTATCGATTCATGAAGCTCATAAAGTTTAATGAAATCTACCATTTTTTCAAAAAACCAATACCCTTTCCACTAATTAGCCTATAAATACCCCCTTCCAACTTTTAAGAGGACACGACCTTTCAGAATTATATAAAAGATCTGCATTTTTTATACTTTGAATTATCATCAAAAGGGATAAGATTTATTTACAAAGGTATCCATATTTCTCAGAACTACCTCCCACGGATTTTGGAGAGTCTTAAACAATAGTGGAGATGCATTTTGTTAATTTATGTGGCCTTCACATAATAAAAATTTCCTTTGTTGCTCTTGGAGTTTTTCGAGATAACTATCCTTCATGAAACGAACCCCCATGGGAACCAAGAATTTTTTCAAGGAAGGGTCGCATTTTTTGTGAAACATACTCTTTCTATTAACCCCTAATCCTAGTAAGACAGATAGACTTCATTAGGCCCCCAAACATTCATGAAACCCAAACATCCATGAAACTCATCCTACATGCCTCATCATTGTACCTCCTTTCATACTATCCCCTTTTTCAAAAGTTCAGTTCCTAGGTCCACTAGAATTATCCAATACCAATCCAACCACACATCAAATCCCCATGAAACCAGTATAGCCTACTTTTATATCTTCTCACATTTCACTCAGTGTGAATTGGGCCTTCTCCCTAATTGTTTCTCCAAATCATAGGTAACCTAATGCATATTTCTCCTAATCATGGGTTCCCTTACATTGGGACTCCTTATTGTCACTTCTTCATGGAAGTGAAAATAGTCTACCCCATCCATAGGTGGATGAGAAGTAGACACATAAACCCTAGAGGTGAATTCCTTTAGGAAAATAAATTTCCCGTCTGGGTATAGATTCCTTATTATGAATCTTACTCTCACCAAGACATGGTCTCCCTCATGGTTTAATCCCCATCCATGTGAGAGTTGTGAGAAATTAAACTACCAACCTCCATGTCCTAGTCATATGATTTTAAACTACATTATAATGTCCACAATGCGTGACATTAAACTATAGTCTTACCCTATCTAAAAAACACAACATTCCCCTTGCATGGAACACATGGGATGACACCCTCCCCTAACTATTAGATGTGACTCCCATACTACGGAGCTTATATGCATAATCCCCACACTGTCTCCCCCTAATGAATTTGACTCCAATTCTGGGTAGCTTCTATGAGTAAGCACCACATAATTCCCCAATTATGCTCCTTCTATGACATGTTCATCCTTACAACATGAATTTTCCATGGACTAGTCCTGATATATGACCATAAATTGTACCACCAAAATGTGTGGGTTTTGATCCCAGTCTCTTAAATATGGTACATACGACATCTTCCTAAGGTTAATTATTGACACCATATAGTGTGAAATCATCCCCCTTGGGGGGCACACTCTCTCTTCCTATTATGAAATCACCCCATGGAACACACTCCACCATACATCTCCACAAGGCATTGAACTTATGAATGTATCCCCAAGATGTTAAATTGGGAACTAATCTAGAATCACTTTCTCATGCTATAAATGTTGTGTTCCTAAGGTAAAATCCTTGTAAGACTTACACCCCCAGCATAAATTACCTCATTATCAACACACAATACATTGGGTTTCAAACAAAGGATGCCTCACACATGAGATGTCCTCTAAAACAGGAACACCATATAGGTGCCCAATCTATACAACATCTAGAATTTCCCAACATACCAAAAGAGACTACCTTATCTAATCAAAGTTTTATGCCCAACCAAGAAAAAAGTTTCATAATTAAGCAGAATTCACCAAGAGATGGTTTCAAGAATGATTTTCTCAAATATTAATTAAATCATTAAGTGGGACCCTGATGTAATGTCCTGAACCATGTTCCACAAACTGGTTCCCAGAGCTAGTTAGTCATATGTCCTCAAGCATGACTCCCCATACACCAGAGACCATCAACTAGTATTGAGAGTATAATGTTGATCATGGGGAGACTATAACCTCTTTATTAGATTAATACACTAGCATAAATGATTGAATATTAACAAATGTGATATAGCATAACCTGGGTAATATCAACATCAAAAGTTGGTCGTAATTGGAAATATAATATTATAAATAATGTATAAAATATATAATGCTAATGTACATGTCAAATGTCAAAAATGAAACCCAAAATAATGACACTAATGACTCCCCCAATAAGGTCCCAAATCGTGTATGCTTCCATCATCCACGCTCTATCCCTTATCATCCATCTATCATAGGTCCTTTTCCCTTAACCAATCCAAAAAACTAAAATTATATTCATGTACCAATCAGTAATACCAAGTAGGGTGTGACCACCAACTGTGTCTAAAAAATTATCAAATGAATAAAAAGTGTGTATAGTTATAAAATGAAATAATTACAATGCATATGTGTTGAATCCCACCAAATAATAATCGGAAAATTAAAAAGGTAAGAAATAACTAAATATTGGTATAATTTATTCCTCAAAAGAAAATGAATTGGAAGATGATTGAGACCCACATATCATGAGAACCCTTAAGATAATTGTGATCATGTGTCCAGTATAATGTCATGTAAAGTCTCCACGCACAACACATAACCTACGGAAGATCCTACAAAGCCCAATTTTGGAAGATTCTCTCTAATTTTACCATGGTTCTCCAGACAATCAGTAACCACAAAGAAGTAGCTCGAAGATATCCCCTAGGCCCCATGGATTTTTTGTGACAATCACATGACAATCCAACTTGAAAATCCTTTAAAATGGGAAAAGGGATGCCAAAATGGTGGAAGTTCATAGCAGTAATAATGTTCGCACAGTTTATCATTTATCATAAGGTTAATTATGCTTGACAACAAACATGCAAAAAAATTCTCAATACCTTTGAGCCATTGTGAAATAACAAAAGTAGATAAAAAGGGAGGTGGTGAGTGATACTTGTGGTCAATGAAAGCCATGGGGTGCACCCCTAGCAATCCACAAGACATTATGAGTCCCTGGAAACATATCTATCTCATCTTGCAAAGTCCCTTAGGCTTCTCATCCCCATAAAATGGTAAAACATGGGTATGTCTTGTTGGCCATAGTCGTCCCTTTATCACTCCAAGTGAAAACAAATAGAGTTTTCCACAAAATGATCGCACACCCCCATATATCCCATATTGGTCATGTGATGCATCACCACAAAATAAGGTTATTGTCCTTCATTACACTTGTAATTTCATATGACTCCCAATAATGTTTACATAAAATAAGGGGAATTAAATAGCGATGGTTTGGAAGGCACTATCGTTTATAAAATACTCATGACACATTAAGGAATTATGTCGCACGGTCCCATGAGACCCCTAGAAAACCCATATTTGTCTCTAGGAATGACCCTGATAATTCATCAAGTATCTGACATATGCCTTTTAATAGGAACTTGGATCTCACGAAGGTCCTTTTACATGTCAATATGACAATAAGTAATTCTTGATACATGTATGCATGAGAAAAAAATACCCCATTAATTCGAAATGATATATATTGGAGGTGTTGACAAGAGGGGATAACAGTCACTAAAAACTAGGTGACACCCTTGGAGCGGTCAACAGAAGAGACTCATGAAGCCATGTGGGGCTAGAGTCCTTCATTAACTCTATCCTGGATTCATGATAGATATGATACACAGACTGTTAAACAACTAGGGTGGTGATGCCTATAAATTAACCCACCTGAACATGAAAAAGGGCAAGACTTGGGAGGATTAACCTCTCAGCCGATGAACTCTTAAGTGAAAGGGATAGTGTGGACTTCTCAGAGCAGCTGATCTCACAACCAGAAAGTCTTTCATCATGAAATACACTAACGAATAGCTGGAGTAATCATGCACTATAAATATGGTACTTCACGTGATCATTCATAGATCGTGTAAAGGAATATTGATAAGGTAAGAGAAGAACATATCACATATCCACCCAATCATGCATTACTCAAGAAAAACTGATATTAAAAAGACTATGGCTTTCAAAAAAAAGTGCTAGAACCAAGATTAAAAGGGAAAGGATTAATAAAAATATAGGTTTGTTGTCCCTCATGTGCTTAGTGTGAGTCATCCAAAGACACATTATGGTATCTGGACACATCACCTATATCTCATGATGATCCTCCAACATTCTATTTGGGACATGAAAATCTTCTTGGCTTGTCAAAGTAAGTCATACGGTACCATTAGGCACACCACTTTGGTCTCAAGAATCCCTCTAGACCTATCTACCGATCCTTGTGATATCCTTAAAATATATCATCTGACTCATATAAAGACTCATTCTCATGTCATTCAAGACTCATGGTTTCACTATGGCATGAAAATTGAGATCTCACTATAACCTCTTGAAAAGTTAGCTAAGACCTGTGATGCCCATAGACATTTCATCCAGGTCTCACGATGACCTCTAGGGATTTTATTAAATTTACGAGACATCCTCCAATCCATTCTATAGTGACTCTTGTGAAACCTCCATATGTGTCAAACAAACTCTTGTAAATAACACCAGGGAATGTTATATAGATCATGCGACACCTCCGGGAAAATTTAGCCAGGTTATGTGATGGATCCAAAAGCAAACCATATGGATCTTGAGATGTCCTCTGGAAAGGTCAAATGGGCCATGTGACCCCCTCCAAAAAATAGGCCACATCAAACCGAGCTACCTTAATGTGTAATTCCATAATATAAATTGAACTATGGTTACTTTGATTCCTACCATATATAGGATACATAGGCCACCTCTCCAAAGGTTCGATCTCTATATTGTCCATTTAGGGAAGCCCCAAAACATAATTCCCACATCATGAGGAATGAAATAGTCATTTTCATCCCTTTATTCGCACACCATGCATGGATCACATGATCATAGGTACCTATAATAATCACATAATCTTCGCCACGGGTCTCTATAATGATAGGGGTAACCATAATATATATTCCATGAACGAATGAACTATGATAACTCTGGTTCTTGTTGTACTTGGGATATATTGGACGTCCCTTCCGGACTCAAGCATTAAAACTCAATGTTCTAGAGAACCCATATAATTCCTTTCCACATGACGTACAACATCATGGGTCCCAAAAACAAAGTGGGTTTTGATTCCTATAATAACGAGGATACGTTGGATGGATCATAATGGCTCAATACCCTCCTTAGCATATTAACTACCTAATTGGATGGAAGCACATTCCTAGGCACTCGGTTATATGTCTTCAACACATAAGTAGCTTTCTATTACCAAAAAATGATAGAGAACCTCATATATATATATAGATTTATCAACTGAAAAGACCCCAGTCCTTTACATGTGAAATATAATTAAACATTAGTTATCTTGTTACGGTAACCAGTCCTATATCAGGATTATGAAGAGATTTAGAAACATATCTTAAATATATAAGAGAGTTTCAATGTAGGAAACAATTCCCTCCATAAGGGTGCAATTATCCTGACCTCACATCCTCTCGACCAATGTGAGTCCCCAAGATTAGTTGGGCCTAACAACCTAGATGACTCTAAACCATTGGAATGTAGTTCCATACCTAGATATTGATGTGGGAACCAATGAGAGTTTCTGGGAATGTTGGAAAAAATGGAAAACCGGATGCAAGTGATCAAGCGAGGCACAAAGACTATCCCCTCTACCAAAGAATCAAGTGAAACCCATTCCCTCCCAAAAATCCAAATGAAACAAAAATGGTCAACAAGACATGAATCTTGGTGAAACAAATGACCATGTAATAATCCTTCAGACTATTTTGTTTCTCCACTATAAGTAAAAACATTGTGGACCCGATATGAAACACTGTAATAACAAACTATTGGGTTATAATTGGTTAGACCATTTCTTTTTCTACCATATGTAAACAAAACTAATAGGCCCATCGTGAGTCTCTTGGAACAATTTGTTTTGAAATCTATATAAACATAAATTAGTTAGACCATCGTGATCATAAAGATTATCTTATGTAACCAAGATTATTGTATGTCTATACTGGTGTAGAAAATTCCAAACAAGCAGAATCAACAGATCTAGAAAATATGAAATTTATGTTAACCATGAAAATCTGATTGAGCATATTTATGCCTGAGATATAACACTAATTGGTAACCTTATTCCTTTTTGTCTTTGTGATTGCAAATACTTCCTTTATCAAAAACATCCCAACCTGAGGAAATGTCATTATCATCTAACAATCGCTCTGGTAAATCATGTACGATTGCAACCCTTATGGGTCACTATGAAATATAACATTCTCAACAGATCCAATGTAAGGTGGAAAATATTATGGGTTGGGAGAACCATAGACAAGGTACAATCCTGACCATAGAAGCTTCCCAAAAGGCTCTCCAAGCACAACACCTAGAAAATCTGCATCGCCAGACAAAGGCTATTTCTAATCCAGTATCCCTCATTGCAACAACTCATAAATTTTGGATCTTATCCCTAGAGAGTGACATTTTTCACCACCATTTCTAATGAAGGTGGACCATGATTCCAAATATGGTTCCTTTTCAGTTGAGGTTCCACCAAAAAAGGGAACCTTCCAACCATCATCGCTAGCATCATCCCATCAGTACCCGCCGATTTCATGTTATGAGTACCACTTGACACAATGCCACCTCTGACACCCATTCACGGGTAGCAAGGAAAGCTCATCGGGGGAAGAAGATGCAGGATATCTAGAAGAGGTTTCATATCCCCACTCCTAATCACAATTCCTTTCAGCATACTCCGACAAGAACCACCAAGCATGCCCATATCCCTCTCACCTCGGAATAAGTCTGTGGGGATATTCCCACAATACGTATGGGGGAGGCACATATCCGAACCCTGGTGCATAAATTCCATTTGCATACTCTAATGGTATAATGAGGAAAAAAGTTTGTGTATATCCCTACATCAATCAAAGACATATTCCAGTGCACAACGGAAACCAAAAAAATATCATCATACATCCCTTCACACAATTTTCTTAAATTCCAATATATTTTAGCAATAGTTGAAGAGCTCTACTAGAATATTCCAAGACTATTGAAAATAAAGGGACAAGCATATACTTATATCCATATAGCTAGAGAAACTAAAATCTTTGATCATCACAAATAAGTGGTTGTACTGGAGTAAGCGCATACTCATTGACCCTTCCAGGAGGATTGTTATCATATTCCAATAAGTGAAAAGGCATCTTACTTGGATCACACTCACATTAAAAATGGGTCTCATTAGGTGAGAGTGGAACACACCTCGGGACAGGGGAACATGGAAATCGAAAATGTCTGGAGTCATAATCCAAAGGCCTAAGATCTGACCTATATCCTCACTCTGATCGGGGGTCACCACATTAGAGGGGAACAAGACATGAGTTATGCTCATATTTTTATCAAAAAAGTCTTGCGGCAAACTCCAAAGGCCCGTGATCGGGCATATATCCCCAATCTGGATAAGGCTAAGAACGTGAGAATGGAAAAAGACAAAAGATAGGCTCATATTACTATCCATAAATCTTCATACCATATTCTAGAGGATCACAGAATCAAGGCGCATATTCCAACTTCCATCGGCAAACGATTATGCCAGCATCCTTCCTAGTCAATACAAAAGGAGGCCATATTTCTTCTCTAATTCCAAAGGTTCTTCGACATATTCTAGTGGGGAATGTATATTCGAGCAAGGAACATATTTATGTTCCAACTAGAAATCACCAGGTGAGAGAAGAAAACACATCAAGATATCCCCATACCCCTTCCAAGAATGACTAGTGGAAAATCCCAAAGGCTCAAGATCGGTCTCATACTACCATCTTTAATGAGGCTCACCAAGTGAAAATAGAGAATTCCTTAGGATAGGCACATATTATTATCACATATTGAGATATAATATTCACATATTCAATCTTCTTCTCAGTAGTGGCCTCATACTCCTCCAACAACAGATGGTAATATACATGTTTTAGAAACTATCACACAACAAGATCTTATCCCTATATAATTGAAAAGGTAGGCTGGAATATTCCAACCATGACACAGAACATGTCCCATATTTATAATCTTTTTAATGCCAGTTTTCATGAGGTTTTTCGAGACACATTCTCTACACCACAAGGGTCCATCAACTATTCCATCAATATGGAAGAAGAATATGTTCATTACCATGCTAGTCTTACTCGTGATAATGTGGAGATGGATAGTAGGGACTTGACTCTTGACATCCACAGTGGTAAACCTCCTGATAGAGATATCCCCAATTGACAATAAAATCCTCCCTTTTCATAGAAATCTCCATATAGAGATGTTTACAAAACTACGACACCTTCATATAGAGAGTTTCTCAGAATGTTGGGGTCAACTGTATATGGTTCCCCATCAACAACCAGAAACACTCCACTCCCATCAAGAGAAGAAAATAAGAGACATCTTCTATGGTATTGCAAGATGGAGGCATGTAATCTGATTAGGATATGTCGGACATTGTCAAATGGAGAGAGTTCTTCAGAAACAACCTCCCCATCATGTTCTGGACCATTTCTACTTCTAGTTATGTGGTCCCGAATGATCTTGAAAGGAAGTACATTCCTTACTTATGAAAAAATATGTGGGATAATAATCAGTGACTGAAAGATAGATATCTCCCTTATCCAAGATAAGTGTTTCACTTTAAGATAATAAATATACTATGATTTCAGCTTGGTATTGCTCCTATCTCTATAGCCTAGGATCCAAAATCAGAAAAAACACAACTCAAATCTACCACACACCTATGACCATTAAATTGTGATTCTTCAGTAGATGATATCTAAAGACACACAATGCATCTGTATTTAAGTATGGGGATAATATGATTCATTACACTTTTTTTCACCCCTAGAAGAATAGAATCCCTCAGATTCAGCATATTGTAATGTTGTAGCCTGTGATGAAATTAGGGGACCAGGTAATGCTAGAGACAATTGTTCACTACAATGGAAAATCATCACTTCAATGACGCCCATAAATCACCAATAGAAGAACTGGATAGCCAATAGGACATGAAAATGTTCCCATCAAATCAATCGGAATACATTTGGAACTCGAAGAATGATGTTGTGATCATTTAGATAGCTTCCCATGAAAAATAATTCTCATAATAGGCTATCATCGCACCAAACTCCCACATGAGCATAGATATAACACATAATATGGGATGCAGTAAAAGCTTCCATAGAATCCTTCAATGAGTGGACTTGGCCCTCCTAGGCCAGGAGAATATCTACCACCACTTCCACCCCTCATATTGTCAATTCCCAAGAGGATTCAGAACATACCCTCATCAGCTACAGGTGACCCACAACTTACTGGTCTAGAGGATTTATATATCAATCACCATTCATTGGTTCATAGTCTCCTAAGAGGGTCCTGGAAGAAGCAGTGGTGATTCCAGATCATCCCACTCCACTTGTTTGGGGGAATTTATATCTTCATGTCTATCCCAAAACTATCAAGTCCCTGGCCAAAGTCATTAGAACCTCAACAACAGGTGTAATTAGTAACAATGGATGCCCCAAATAAACCACACCCATAGTGATGGTGGAATGTTCATCCACATTTTTACCACAAAAAGCATCAATATTATCTAGGTTTTGAGAGAAAAATCAAATGGTTGACATCCCACATACTCTTCCAACTGCAAGAAAAACCACTACTAGTTAGGGATCACATGATAACAAAAACCAGAAACTCCCATGAAGTATTTGTTCATAGGCCAAGATGAGAGGAACATATGGTAAATTTAATCAGACACTGTTGGGGTCATAAGAAAAAACGGACCAAAATAGCCGAGGGTTTGAATAAATGCCATGATGGAAGCTGTGAAAAATCATCCTATTGCATTGAAAGCAATGGCACAACCACTATTACCCAATATGCCTCTATCAATAGTGTAACTGTCAACATGGCCGAAGTCAATCAAGACACGAACATGGAAAAATGCAACATGGAAATTTTACCCTAGGAGGAGGGTTATTTGGTCAGACCAAATGAGGTTGCGCACACCCAGAACCAATGTAGGATTCAAAATTTGGAACCACTGAATAATGAATTTACAAATCCTCAGCATAATCCTATAAACTAAAATAATAAATATATGGATACTTATTGATCACCACATATAATTACTAAATTTTCTTCTCTAGAAGAATAGTTTTTATAATATGATAGAGAAATTTGAGCTCTCTGATAAATTAATGAGGAGATACTCAGGGGAAATATTCCCACCAGGTAACATCTCCTCCTAGAGTTGAATATTCTCTCTTATATTCCTGATCCTCCATTTAGAGTGGAATTCAAGAATTATATTGCATCTAGATCCATTAATCAAGTCTACATAAAGTAGGAATTCGAAAATGATCAATGACTTCCCTCTGGTGTAGTGACAAACCCTCCCTCACTAGGGTAACCATTTAGTCTTAGAAAGAATTGAGAATTAGTAGGAGGTAAAAGTGGAACCACCGCATCAACCCCCACCCACTCCTTTTAGATGGTAGGTGGAACGAACAGTAGTTCCACCAAAGTTACATAACCTCATTGAGTCCCTGGATACTCTGATGGAATCCATGGAAGGGCGACGTGCACGTCTTCAGCCTGAACAGAATCCATATACTGAATAGGTGGATGATACTCCACCTCAACCAAACATCGGAAACCCTAAATTATCTACCTTTGATGGTGCAGGAGACCCTGAACAATATCTCAAACAAATTGTATCCCAATTTTGGATAATTATGTGCCCCTGAGATTAAAAAGAAGAAATAAAGGTGAGGTATTTCATAAAGCCTCAGACAGGGCCATCTTTGCATGGTATATCATTCTGCCAGAGGGATCTGTTACATGATGGGAATACATCCATCGTCATTTCCTTTATCAGTTCAATTCAACATTGAGGAAAAAAAGATCATCAACCTACAGAACTAAAAAAAACGAAATAATCAGAGGTTTTCTAATTTCATAGTAAGGTGGAAATGATTAACCAATTCTCTCAACATCCCCCTCTCACAAAAGAAACAACTGGAACTCTATTCTTAAAATCTTAGGGATGAGTTGTAGACACCAATAATCCCCTTGAAATATCCATGGAGGTTCTGAAATTTAACTAAAATGTCACAACATCTTGGAGAGGCTTTTCAGTTAACCCGATCTAAGTCTTGACTCATGCCAACAACATAGGAGAAAAATCTAGGAAAATTAAAATCTTTAGTTGTCATTCTAAATCCTTCAGTGGTGACCATCCATCCCCAAGAAAATTCATGAACCGTTGAACACCTCCTTTCATGTGGCAGAAACAATAAAATCATCATCAGATATATGTACATGGAAATCAAGGTCACCAGGGATTTGATGAATAGATGAAAAAATTATACTCTTTCTTGAATGAAAAAGTACCCATTTATTTCCTCGTATCCATGGATAATAACTTCCTCAAACATCCACAAACTTACCATCAAAGGATTGGTCATTATATCCATGATTGCTTCATCATAAAATATTTTCTTCAAGGCATGATCATTTCTGAACTTGTGGTGTTAGACTACTCCTCAGAATATGTGACATGCATAACCATTTCCCAACCTAAAAAAGAAGGTGATTGGAAAAATGATTTTTCCCGGTGTGTGAAAATGTTTGACAACTAGATGACTAAAAAATAGTTGATCAGGAACTCATCACTCTAAAGGAATAGCTTCACAAAATCACAATAGCTCCACCACCTAATAAGGATACCTCATATGTGCCTCACAAAGGTGGGTGTGACAACTGAAAGTAGGATATGATAGAAGAAAAAGAGTCATATTCTGCTCTAAAACAAGCCCTAAATCATAAAAATTTCTTCCCTATAACAATTATAGGACAAGAACCACCCCACCTAATTGAATCATCATTGGATGATGAGATCATAATTGGTTCTATTAATGTGATACATTTTTAATACCACTTCTATGATAATGAATATTCCCACAAATATGGTTTTCCTATGTATAATCAAGGAATAGGAGGCTACATGCACTGAAACCAAGGATATATGGGACAACTTGGATGTGTTTGGACTCAATATTACAATCATATCCCCGTATAGTATATGTATATATAATACTATTGGACAAGTGATTTGATTGTAGAGCACATCAAATTAGTTGTTTAGTTTTTATTATAATTTATGCAGTATAGAAAGAACCTTAAGTCGTCTCTCGACAGAGCCCTAAATCATTAATTCCAAAAGTAGGTTTTGATTATGAAAATAGATGAGGAATTTTATATTGGGTAAATTAGGTATTAATGATATAAAATCATAAATTGAAACTATATTTCAAAGAGAGAGAGAAACGTTGGAGAAATTGTGATCAACCGGGGTAAGTGTCCCTTGATGCTCAATCCATCATCGCTCTCAAGGGAATTGGAAGGATCATTGATTCCTGATTTTTATACACACTGAAACCTGTAATGTATGTGATTTATTACTAGGTTATCACCTAGTATTTTATCGACCAATGATATTGAATACCAGTGACTTCTGAAAATCAATAAACTTGAATCGATGTAAAAAACTGAACTTAATAAAGGCATCACATCAACAATGTGATGAGATGACCGTATTAATGTCAATGATAAAATTTTACAGAAGAAAAGAACATGAATATTAATGGGATCCATATCCAATAATTTATCAACCGACATAATACATTCACACACTCATGAATGGGAAGGGGTGAGAAAATAGGCAACCACACTCAAATCATCACAAGATCCAGGTTTTCCATGGAAGCATGAGGATTTTTGTAACATGGATTTGTATTTGACCATACTAGACTAAACACAAATGAAAAGGTAAAAATGATTAATAATGGAAAACAAATATTGCATTAAAATTACCTTCCAATGGACATAAGCATGGAGCATGGAATTTAAATGATAAATACCCCCCAAATTGATCCCTAATAGTTTTAGAAGTACATGAGGGAGAAGTGGATTTAAATGGAATAAGAGAGCTCTAAAATTCAACTCCAACTTACCCCTGGTCGTTCAACCCATGGGAATGATGGGTAGGAGTGAATTTAAGGACAAATACAACAAAAATTTTACAAAAATTAAGTTATGTATCTATGGGAGTAGGTGACTATCCATTGAATATTTTTTACTCCTCTGTCTGGATGGTTGACTGACCAAAACACATGAAAAATATCATTAAATTCACTAGAGAGGTGGTATTTCACGTTTCCTATACAATGGTGGCAGAATCAGCCCAATTTTATTTCTGAGGTCCGAGTTATGGTATAAATATAGATGGGTGATCAAATCTGGAATGCCTAGAATGTATTCAGATGTAGGCCACATTTGGGGTCCTTTTGATCGCATTATTCCTTTCGACCAGTTATATGATTTGAATTCAAATCACCAAAGAATCCTAAAAAATAATTTTAACATTTGGATTATTGTATTTAATAATATGATATAAAAGTTAACTACTGTCAAATTTGGACATTTTAAAATTGAATCTTTTAAGCATGTTTTCAACAAAGGAATTAAAAAAAATATTAAGTTAAAAAAGACTTAGCAATGGGATGATTAAACCCATAAAATATGTAATAAAAAAATATAAGGGTGATAAAATATGTTACATTGAAGTTCAATCATACCCCCACCCCTAAACTATTGTACTGCTGGGTAAAGTCTTATATCCTTATCATGTCCATTCCTAATTAAAAGGTAAGAAAACATCAAGGATTCATTGAATTCAAAAACTCTTTATATTGTGTATGAAAATCTATTTTCCTATCATTTTTCAAATATTGCATTCAAATTATTCCAACTTCATTTGTTCACCCATGAAACATGTTGCATCAAACTTCACCAAAAAAATATCCCTCTTTACTCAAGGGACAAACAAAACTGGTGTTAATATATTTTCCTAGAGTTCATGTGATCTTACAATATGATTTCCAAGATTCTAAGTTCTCTACTAAAACAAATAGTGTTCTACTCAAAGGGTCTTCTAATAGGTTGTTCTACTTTTCAAGGGCTGGTAGGATTTAATATATAAAAATTTCATGTACAAGAGGAGTGTTTAATTTACGAATTACAAAACATGTAAAAATTTAGCAAGTGTTCACAATGAATTTACTCACTTCTCATAGAGTATATCACTTTAAAATCACTCTCCCCTTTGTTCCATTTGTGTGGGTCACAACTAAGACAAGAATAATAATGAGTAGACATCCTATTTTCTCCATTTTTTCATTTTGATCTATTTTTTTTATGTACATAACTATATTTTTTATATATATATTTTTGATATAAAGAGGGAAACATGTACAAAATAATGATATAATATGTTTTGTGGACCCACTACCCAAAAAAATGTAGGTACCCTGTCTATCAACCCATAATAATGATTATTTTCTGAGAATAACCATGTAAACATCCTCTCATGTACACTTTCTGAAAATAGAACAAGAATGTACACAAGGGATGGTATGTAGGGATAAATTGTCTTGTGATGTGGCTACCTAACATAAAATGCTTGGTCTCTAAGTCTTAAGAAGGGTAAAATGTCATGGTTTCCTAAAAAAGAGGTCAATTAGAAAAAGGTTTTTTAAATGAACAATGGCCTCTATCATGAGTGCAGCACACATGGAATCTTATGGGATGAAATATAATCAAGGCATGTTTTAGTTTCTCTACATGACCTAAGACTCTCAAGAAAGTGATTAATAGTAATAATATGAAATATAGGGATTAGAATGTATCTCAGACAATGGATTTAAATATTGGTGGGTTATAATGAGGCATGGGTTACAAAAATACCTTAAACATCTAAGAATGGTTTGAAAATACAAATTATAGAAAATATTCTTTATCAAACTTCATTTGAAAAACAGTTTCCCAGAAACAATTTAATTTTCCAAAAATTGAATCAAGCATGAAAGTTTATTTTGGATATTTCTTTTATGATAAATGTTTATCTCATAACATAAAAAATATAAATAAATAAAAAATGTAAACAAAACCTTTTTTGGTTTTTTTTCTTAATCCTAACTATGACATGTCACCCTAACCCACACATGAAAATTATATTACCCTCAATGAAAGTAATATAAATAAATACAGAAATAAATAATTCGAGAGAGAAGGGATATCCTACTATGTGGCATCATATAAAAGATCCATCAGCTGAATTTTATCCACCATATGAATTGGAAAATCTTCATAGAATATTTTAACCCTCTTCCCTTTGACAAAAAACCTATTCCTTATATTCTGATGCAAAACATGGGTAGAGATTTTGCCTAGAATTGTATATGAGGACCTACTCACCAAACTGGAACTTCCACTAATGAATCATTCCATCATGGATACCCTTTCAATTTTCTTTATATATTTGGGAGTTATCATATGTGTCATGTAAATTTTTTTCCAACTCTGTAATTTGCAACTTATTATGATCACATGCATTTGAGAGATTCATATTATATTGTTTAATAGCACAATATACATGGTGTTATACCTCAAACAGGAGGTGAAAATAATTTCCAAACACAATCTTATATGGTGAAATTATGATCGAGGTTTTAAAAGTTGTATGGTATTCCCAAAGTTCATCATCCAAGTGTAAACTCCAATATGATCTATTGGTTTTACAGTTTTTACCAAGATTCTCTAAACTTCATAATTTGAAATTTGGTCTTCTCCAATAATTTTGGGGTGATATGCGTTGGAGAATTTATAAACAACCCCATAATTATGGAGTGATTTTTTCCTATTATGATTTCAAAAAAATTAACTTTGATCACTGATAAAAAATATTGGAAAACCAAGCCTACTAAAAATATAGGACCTGAAAAAATAAACAACCACTCGAGAGCCATCAGTCCTGGTAGCATTTTATTCCACCAATTTTAACATGTATTAAATATATAATAAGGTGTATAAAAAGACAAATGGATTAAAAAAATTCCACATGAATACCACACCACATGCATCAATGTTCTCACAAAATAAAATGGGATGTTGGGGTCTTTTTTTCCTCTTTGAGATATTCCCTATGAATCGAGATCAAGCACATGACTTGAAAAAACAATAGTAATCTCAATACATTGTTGGAAAATAAGGACCTGATTCAAGGACCTATTAATCTCTAGGATGAGAGACAAAGTGGCCCACATAATTCAATGTGTTAGAATCTCAAAATAGAGGTGAACTCATGGTCAGGGACACACTGATGAATGACTTGGTCAATAAAAATTCTTCACAAATATGGGTCATCCCAATTGTACCATCAATAATCATGCTTATTTATTTGGAATTGTGAAGTTCTAAAATCATTTTGGACCTTAGATATTTCTAGAAAATTCACAATGTCCGCATACTAGTGGTTATGGTCCACAGCATCACAAAGATTCTCATGAGGGAAGAATTATCCAATGGGTAGGGGTGATTCAACATGATGTTCCAGTGGTGGGTAAATCATAATAATGTGGTCATCTAACAAATTTTTCATTATTATATTGTCTCTAATATCATGGTCATATTCCTGGAGGGGGAGAAACCATCGATTGAGATAGGTATTATCTTCGGGGTTTTTTTAGATTAAAATGAAGGGCAGCTGATCAGAAAAGACAATGATTTTTGACCAAATAATAAGTCAAATGAATTTTTACAAGGAAAAATTTATTAAAAGAGGTTATTTTTCAATGTTCATGTATTTTTATTGGGAAGGTTCAAGATTACAAGAGGCATATGCAATGACATGAGGAGATTTCTCAACCCTTTGTGATAAAACATCCCTAACTACAAAGTTAGATAAATGACACATAAGTTTTATGGAGAGATAATTCCATTGTTGTTGAATTATGCAAGGTGATGTGAAAATCACTTTTAGTTAATTGAAATAATCATCACATTTTTCTATCAGAAATAACTAATAATCTCTCTATAATAATTTGGATAATGGAATTATGATATTACTAAATTATTTAATGATTTAACTATAAAAACCAGAATGACCCAAGAATGATCGAACCTCAAGAACAAATTATAGATATGGAAGGGATGTAATTAATTTAATTTTCGACTTATCCACTTGAATTTCCTAATTTGAAATAACATTACCAAGAAATATCCCCCACATAACAATGAAATGGAATTTCTTGTAATTTAATACGAGATTTTTTTCAATGCAAGAATAAAGGAAATTAACCTAGGTGGGCCAAACAATTATCAAAATAGGATCCATATACCATGAAATAATCCATAAATAATTCAATAAAATTATCAATGTGCTCATAAAAAATACGCAACATACTTCATTGAAAAGTACCAAGAGCATTAAATATACCAAAATACATCCTTCTATATGAAAATATTCTTAATATATAGGAAAATATTGTCTTTTATTGATCCTCTAGGGCTATATGGATTTGAAAATAACCCAATTAGCCATAATTAAAACAATAACAGGACTTACAATCTAGTATTTCTAATATATTTTCAATGAAAGGTAGAAGAAAGAGGTTATTTTGTGTGTCTTGATTCTGTCAACGGTAGTCAATACAGACTTGCCACCTATTTTTGAAATGTGTTCGAACCAATTCATTTCGTTTATTTGACACAACCGTTATTCAATTTTTTTCCCCAATTTTCACTGGGCTAACCCATTTAATATCAGATATAGGATAAATGATGCCTATAATAAGTAATTTAGTAACATCCAATTTAACCACATTAAGGATAGTGGTATTCAATCGGCATTGAGATTTACTTATGATCTTAGCCTCACCATATATAAGTATATGGTACATAAAAATAGATGGGTTAATCCTGGGAATATTAACCAATGTCTATCCTATTACCTATTTGAACTCTCTCAAATGACCCTGAAATTTTTATTTCTTTTATGGAGAGAGTTTATTTTCAATAATAATGGCAAAATGGTGAATACAATTAAGATATGATATTTTAAGTTTGATTAAAGTGGTTTTAATTCTAACACCAGTGATTTTTGGGTTGAGGGAAGGGATTTATGTGGAGTGAGGTCTATGAAACTATTTATCTACTCATGTTTATTTTTAAAGATATTGAATTTATTTAAATGAGTTTTTTAGAATAATCGATGGTCATGGGTACTACAAAATGAACACACTCATCAATTAAAGAACCAAATTTTCACATTTATGAACCCACACAACACTAAAATCATGAATCAAAACTCAAGTCATCCAAAGGTGAAAAATAAGAAAATGAATTATAGTATGGGTCTATGAGAGAATTTTGTGTGTGTGTGTGTGTGTTGTTAGAGATCACTTACAACAAATAGACAGAGAGAGTATGGTACTCTTCAATGGGGTGTTTTATGGAATCAGGGATATTAAGACAAAACTTTTCCCCACGAAAATCCATGGAATTCATACAATTGTGAATTTTGATGATCATATTTGATATTTTGAGGATTGGAATCCCAAGTATGATGGGGACATGTCCTTGGGTTTGGGTATCTTCCATCTCATGAATGCATAAGTTTGTGGGGAAGATGATATTCTTCACTTTTAGGAGGATTTCCTCAACCACTCTTGATGGGTGTGTTGGGATGCGATTGTAATGTCGCATGATGATTCATATAGGCTGAATCTCTCCATCCTGAAGAGAAATATAAACAGATTAAGGCATTACATTAATTAAAGAACCCAAATCTAGCATTAATTTATAAAAATGGTCTCCCTTATGGTTCAAGGTATTGTAAAATTTCCCATATCCTTGCATTTGTTTCATCACTATTTTTATCAAATCTGATACATAACGTTTAATTTTGACTATAACATTACCCTTTAGTCTTCGTCTATGGGTCAAATATCCTTAGGATATTTGGCATAGTGAGGAATTTTTTAAATGCATCTAATAAAGGAATGTCAACTTTTACCTTTACAAATATATCCATTATTTCTTTATCAATATATTTATCAAAAAAATCTTAGAGTTATATATTCTTTCATAGAAAAGAAGAGAAATGGGTTGTTTAGGGGAATCCATAATCATATCTTGATAACCCTTTTTGTCATGTTTTTCATTACATGAATATTTTTGGGGTTGAGAAAGAGATGTTTCAAGAGGGGAACATACCTTTTGGGTAGAATCATTGGATGGAGAAACTTATTTACAACTAAAAATTGTTATTTAACAAACATTACCTTTATCTTTTGGATTATAAAAGGTTGGAATGGTAGTTATCCAGAACCATGAATCGTTATCTCATTGATGGTGTCTTCTAATTTTCCTACTTGAGTTCATAGGTCTTCAAAAGTTTATTGTGTGTTCGTTTGGAACTAGAGATTCTAGGTTACCATTTTCTTCACCATGTTCTCGAGGATTGGTTCATTTTTCATAAGAGGATTATTTTTTACAACATGATTAAGTATATGATGGTTGCATACCTTGGCCTTATTAATACCAATTCTTAGCGTAGCTTGAGTTTCCTCTTTGTCGGTGTTGTGGTTTTTCTGGCCTCCCTGGGCTTAGATTTTTCCTGAATAGTTATTGCATGAAGGGGGTTCTTGTTTAAATGGATAACCATGTAATATTACTACACAAAACTCAAATCTATCCTGAAGTTGTGGGCATTGGTCATAAAAATTAGTTTTATTAGAAAAAAAATACTACAATGTAAAGTAACAATAAATGAGTGTGATTTACCTTCTACGTTACCTAATTGTCTTATAATGGTATGAATCTCATCAAGTTTATTATCCACCTTATGTCATATGGATGAATTAAATTCCTCAGGACCTGCTAGAGTTGGTGATATTTCTCGTGTACCAAATTTTTATTCATTTTGATCCTTACTGGCTATTAAATCATGGGAGGTGGAAAAAAAATTTCAACTAGGGCTCCGCCAGTAGAAGCATGTATCATACCATGATCCATGGGGACAAGTCCCTCATAAAAGTATTGAATTGGAAATTTTCCACTAATTTTGTTATGGGGAAAACTCTAATAAAGTCTTTTGAATCTTTCCCAATATTTATGAAGTGTCCCTCATTGTGATTTCCTTATTACATATATTTATTTTCGAATTAATGTGGTTTATGAGGTAGGGAAAAACTTCTCTTGGAAGAATCATTTAAGTCATTTCATCTCCCAGCTATGGTAGGAAGATAGTATATATAATATTTGGCTACACCATCAAGGTATAAAGGGAAGGTCCTAAAATTAATGAGATCCTCAGACACATTTAGGGGTTTTATAGTGGAGCACAATATGTGAAACTCCTTAAGTTGTTTGTGAGGGTCCCCATTGGGATGAATATGGAATTTTGGAAGGAGGTGGATGAGGACTTATCTCCGATAAAATTTTCATAATTCCTCAGGATATTGGATGTACGTGGATTTCTACTCCACTTCTGGGGTTATCGGTTCTTTTGGGGTCCAAATATTGGTAGCCATGATTTCTAGGGTTTGATTTGGTTCAATTTTTTGACTGTTTGGGGCCTCTTGAGGTTAAAAAAGGGTTTCCTTAGTGTTACTTGAATTTACTACTCTACATGACCAAATTTTTGAGTGAAGTAAATTTTCATTTTTAGGCTCAAATTCAAGTAGTTTTATTATCTAGATATTGTCATGTAATAATGATGTCTAATAAATATATTTGTTTTTTATTATTCTTTTTTTCATTTTATTGAATTTATAATTTCATGGGAGATGATTAAATTAAAGACACTTAAAAATAATGAAATGTGATAAGAGAATAATTTTTTTTACTATATAATTTTAGAGATAGATAGAGAGATGATAGAGAGAGAAGATGAAACACATAAAATTAAAAACAAAAGGGAAGGGAGAAATTCATGAAAAGAGTATGAAATAAAAAATAAAAGAAATAAATAAAATGGTAAAAATTTTCATGGATACATAAAAAAGGTGGTAGAAATTTATCATGTTGTCGAGTGTGTCAAATTACTTGTTTATCTTTTACTATAATTTCTGTAGTATAATAGGAACCCTATGTGATCTCTTGATAGATCCTTAGGTCATTAATTACAAAATTATTTTTTGATTATGAAAATAAAATGGTAATTTTATTTTGGTTAGCTTGGGGGTATATGATTTAAAATCATAAATTGAAACTATATCACAAATTGGGAGAAATAAGATGGAGAATTTGTGATCTACCTGGGTAAGTGTCCCTTGATGTTCAATATATCATCACACTAAAGGGAATGGGAAGGAACATTGATTCCTCGATTTTATGCACACTGAAACTAGTACGGTATGTGTGTTATTACTAGGTTACCAACTAGGTTTTTATCCATCAACAAAATTGATTACCGATGTCCGCTCAAAATCAACAAACATGAATCAATGTAAAAATTGAACTCAATCATGGAATAACATCAACAATGTGATGATATGACCAGATTTGTGGAAATGATAAAATTTTACCCAATAAAACAACATGAATATTATTAGGTTCAATATCCTTGAATTTATCAATTGACACAATCCATTCTCACACATATGAATGGTAAGGGGTAAGAAAAGAGGTAGACACACTCAAATCATCACAAGATGATGGTTATGCATGGATACATGATCATTCTTCTTCCTTTGATTTTTATTTGATCATACCAGAGTTAAAATAATAAAATGGTAAACATTACGATTAATAGAAAATAGATATGCCATTTTAATTACCTTCCAATGGACATAAGCATAGAGATTGGGATTACAATGAATAACATACCCAAAAGTTGATCACTAAGAGTTTTAGAAGTATATTTATGAGAAGTGTATTGAAATGGAAGAAGAGAGCTCTACAATTAGACTCATCCATAACCTTGGTTGTGAAAACCATGAAAATTTGGGGGAGGAGTGATTTTATGGACAAATATAACAAAATTTCCATGAAAACAAGTCAAGTATAGATGGGCTTGGTGACTATTTATAGAAACATTTCTACTCTTTAATCCAGATGGATGACTAATCAAATCGTTTAAAAATGTCAGAAAATTCATTGGAGATGTGTTCCTTTTCAGTGGTTATACAGTGGTTGTATAATCATCCCAATTTTATTTTGAGGACCATGTTATGGCTTAAATACAAAAGGATGGTCCAATCTGGACTACACAAAAAGTCTTCACTTGTAGGTCTTGTTTGGGCCCGTTGTGTTCACATTCAGCTATTGGACCAGTTGGATGAATTGAATCCAAATTAACATATAATCCTAAAAAAATTAATTTTTACATTTGGCTTAGTTTTATAAATGATACGATATAAAACATGAACTCATATCAAATTGGGCCATTTTGAAATTGAATATTTTAGGAATGTTTTTAAAAAATGAATTCAAAACAAATATAAAGTGCAAAAGGATTTAGTAAGGGTATTATTAAACCAATAAACTATTTAATACACAAGTATAAGGTGGATATAAAAATTTATATCGTTGTGCGATCATAAATCTCTCCATCAGGTTCAAAAGAGGCAAAGAGGTGCCTTCGACCCCTCTAGTAGTCGCTCATGTCCAATTATCCTCCACGACCACTTTATAGGAGTTAAATATGATCAAACCATAAAATGGGGTAGGTCGGCATGACCTAAAATTCTTGGATTATATACTCCATCAACTTCTACACAAACACCAGGTCCATCTACCTCAGACTCCCCATCTCCCAAACCTCATTCGTAAGAGTAGACCCATATTGGAAAGTGTTGAACTCTAGAAAAAAAGTACGAAGTTCTAAAGTAGCTAGATATAGTCCCATCTATTCTCTAAATCCTTTGATTCACATCTCCTTTCAAAATAACTCATGGAGTCACTTGTTGAATCACTTTTGAGTCACAGTGAATTTGATATAGAAGTCGCTACAGATGAGGTCAATAGAGTCGAGACTACATCCTTGTTATGTCATGTCACCATGTCATTCGCTAATTAAGATCCAGAAGAGGCCATCCAAGTGAACATCAAGTCCATATATGTTTTTGGAAGGTTCAATAATTTTAATGTCCAAAAGATCCTGATTGACAATGGTTCTAAAATCAATATTATCCTAATTTTGACCCTCTAGGGTTTGGGATATAGCGAGGGACACCTATATCCTATGTAAAGACCCATAAATTTCAAGGAAATTTTTTTATTAATTTCTTTGAGATTTTACGAGTATGTAGTCTAAGATGGAACCTGATTCTGAGGCCCGGTGTGCCCGGAATCAATTTTTGATGTTTAGCTCGGGTACGTTCAGTGAACGACCGAGCAGGTTTTTCTAATTATTGAACCGTTTCTCAGAATCGAAATCAGTGGGCACCGATGAAACCGTAGCGCCGGTAATTTCTCAGGAAGACCTTTTCTGGAGTGGCTTTTTCTCGGGTGTTTTTGTTAAATAAATGGGTTCACTGAAGAGTGAAATAAAAATTTGTGCTACAATTTTTATTTCTATTCTAAGTAGTTATAAACTATGCATGGAAGTTGGAGTGGGACCAACTAAACCCTAACTCCACTTGGTAGGATATTAGTGAGGTCAGTCCCACATGAGCCCCACCCCTTCAATTCCATTAAACCTCCCTCTTGCAATTTAATTTTGTAACTCACCCACTCCCCCCACTTAAATTGCAAGTAAACTCTCACATTAATTAGATTGATTAAGGTTATTTAATTAAATTAAATAAGAATTTGAATTTTGAATATTTGGAATTCATGGCATGTGTTAATAAAATAAGCCTTCCTTATTTTATTTGGGGGATTTAGTTGTGTGAGGATATTGGGAGAAAATACACAAAGCCTTGGGGATCTTCATCTTCTTCGTTGGAGAACATGAGGAACACCATGTCTTCGATGAAGAATGTCATCTCTGCAAGGAGAGATCGATGTGCCATCTCATATCCTCTCTGTAGCCGGTGTGTGACGCCTTCCCCGAAGAACGATGAGGCCCCTTCCTTCGTTCTTCATCTCACGTTGCAGGAAGGGAGACATTGTTCCCCCTCGGACGATCTCCGTCAACATGTACAGAGCCTCACCCCGTGACGCTGCATTCTACGACGCTCATAGATCGTCAACTCTTTATCGAGGTATGGGTTTGGATTTGTGTTCATGAATTTTCTTTTCCCGTCCATCGTTAAATTCTTTGGTCTCTTTTTATCGAATTAACGGGAGGGGGTCGGACCGCACGAACACGACCGACCCTCCTCCCCTTTGTTGATGTGTCTTGATGCGGATTGGAACAGAGGCAACGCAGTGTCGTTGCACCGCGCTGGAATGAGGAAAGCGTGGCCAGAGTGGGTTGCAGTGAAGAAGCGTGGGGCCGTCACGCCGCAACCAAGACGAAGAACCCGCGGCCAAGGTCGGGCTGCAGCGGAGGGGTGCGGCACCGTCGCGGCGCGCCGGAGCTTCATGAAGGGTCGCGGCCGGGGCGGGCCACGTCGGAGGGGCGCGGTACCATCACACCGCGCCAGTCGGGAAGGAGTCGCGACCTTGGGTCGTGCCTGAACAACAGGAGGTGGCCAGCCTTGCCTGCAGCAGGCAAACAAGAGGAAGTTGCAGCCTTTTGCTGCGGCGGTTCTTCAAGGGGTGGGGGCGGCTGGATCTGCTGGCCGCTGATGTTCAAGGGAGACGGTACCTTCGAGGGGGTCCCACGTTGGCCGTGCCGGCCGGCCGTTTGGAGGAGTCCGGGAATCGTAACCCCCAGCGACAGAAAAGCGGGCTCCTCCATGTGGGGGGCCTCCGTTTTGAAACAAGGGGGGGGGGGGGGGGCAGCACCACCCATTTCCTGCTCGGCTGAAACAACCGAGCTGACTGGCCACACGGGCCGCGCCAGTGCCAGGCCAACCGGCCGCACCGGGCCGGACCGCCCGTGTCGGGCCGGGCCGCCCACACTAGGCCGGACCCCCGTGCCGGGCAAGGCCGTGCCGGCTGGTCCGGGCCGCGCCAGCTGGGCCGGGCCACACCCTAATGGGCTGGACCTGGACCCGGGTCGGGTCGACCCGGGGGGTCTTGGGCAGGGTCGGTCCGGGCCCAAAACCCCCTAAAATTGGACAGCCTCGTTCAGATGACCATAACATGGGCTACAGACCTCCGATTGATGCACCATAAGTTGTGATGCGATCCTTGGATCGAGACGACTGTTTCAGTATATTATACTCAAGGTTTTGGAGAACTTTGGGTATGGCTGGGTTGTTTCGAACACGAAACCAACCGGGCCCTCAGAGCATAAACGCTTATAACTTGAGCTCCGGGAGTCTGATTGACGTGTCGTTGACTTTGTTGTATATCACATAGTGAGACAGTTCTTTTGGATTACTCCATTTGAGGTTTGGACGTAGTTGGAGTATGGTTGGGTTGGTTTTGACTTAAAAACCAACCGGGCCCATGGGATGAAAAAGCCAATAACTCTCAGACCGGGCGTCCGATTGACGCGCCGTCTGTCGCGTTGAGTTCCTATTGGTGAAATGGAACTTTGGGATACATCAAATCTAGAATTCATGTCAGTTTATGTATCGAACCCCTTGGATCAAGGAGCGGACCCTCCTGGAATCGATCATGCTATGTGCATGAACCCTAGAGCTGGCTGTGACGAAGAAGACTTCTATACTGGGATCCTCCGTGGGTTCGAAGAGGAAGACTACCGTACTAGGATCCTCCGTTTGTTCGACGAGGAAGACTACTGTACTGCGATCCTCCGTGGGTTCGACCAGGATGACTACCGTACTGGGATCCTCCGTGGGTTCGACAAGAATGACTATTGTACTGGGATCCTCTGTGGGTTCGACTACCGTGATGGGATCCTCCATGGGTTCAACGGCGATGACTACTATTCTTGGATCATCCGTGGGTTTGGTAGTGATGACTACTAAACTTGAATCCTACATGGGTTTGGCAGAGGAGATGATTCAGAGGCTACATCTAATCATCTCCACCCCTCTTCGTAATTGGATACCTGTGTGAGTTGAGTCTTGAATTTCAAACATTATCTTCGATGTGATTGATTTGATATCTTGTGTGGATTGGATTGTTTTTTCCTATACCGATTGGGTCGTACATTCGTATGTGGATTAAGTTTTACTTTCCTGATTGGACTGGACTGTACTTAAGCTCGTGAGTTGGAGCTAAACTAGATTTGATGACTTAGGTATATGTATGGGCATATACATAATTAGTGTTGGATGGTACTTCGTGATTGTATCTTTTCTTTGTGGTTATCCTTTGTGGATACAGGGAGACCTTCGGGGGTCTCGGCGTCCCTACTAAGTATCGTATACTCACCCCTGCATGGGCTTTTCCAGCACTACGTTGTGTTGGTTGCAGGCAACAGACATCACCGATCGTGGTTGAGGATTGTAGATCTGTATGCTACCCGGAGGAGGATCTCACGACGAGTCAGTGCCCGGAGGTGGATACCACATCGAGTCGGTGCCCGGAGGTGGATTTCACGACGAGTCGGTACCCGGAGGAGACGGACGGGCATGGAGTGCTGAGGAAGAGATATGTACCTACCCATCATGTAGGAAGCCGGAGGAAGATCCAGGAGCGGCTTGTCACCTTTCAGCTGTTGTCCTTGAGTTGTACTTTACTTTCAGTTGTACTGCACCTTTAGTTGGGTTTGTATTCTGTCCCATTTACTTTTCAGCACTTACTTCTGTTTTCAGTTTACTTAGTGTTTACTTCAATTTGCACACTCTATGGTGTTTGTTTTCTTTTATAATGGCAATTCATTCCCTTTTTATCGGTATTTATGCCTTTGGTTCTAGTTTCTGGCCCCTGGCCTCTGGAGGGCGGGCTTGGGGTAGTCACGGCACGAGCCCCGAGGATGTGTCGTGACAAATTGGTATCAGAGGAGTTCAGTTCTACCGCAGAACTTAGGAATCTAATCTTTCTTCTATGTGAAGCAGTAGTGTTAAGGGTATTGAGTGTGGTTATCAGTTCAGGGAGTCCAGTGTTGGTGTGGCGGCCGACGTATCCATACACCAGGACCATACTTCTGATTTCCGACTCAGTGCATGAAAACATTGATTGCATGTGTGATTGAAAAGTTTTCTTTGTGATTACTTTACGTCAGCTCACCAGGTATACTTTTTTGACCGTGGCACACCTATTTCTTTTAAAGATGGCCCCACGATGGTAGCCGGCTAGGGTTCTGAGATTTGTGTGAGACGACAGCCCACCGAGCGACGAGGCCTCAGTGCATGGCCCTATTACAGCGGAGGCACCGGAGGTACCTCTACCTGCCGAGCCACTGATGCCACCAGCCCCAGCCGCGGAGATTGCACGTTTCATTAGTGCACTGCATGAGTTTCAGTGTCATAGAAAGCCCAGGTTCTATGGGGAGAAGGACCCTCAGGCAGCCAAGGATTGGCTGGAGGCTATAGTTCGAGTTTTTAGGTTAGTGGGGACACCGACTTACCTCATGGTGATCTTTACAGCGAGTCTCCTGTATGCGGCATCAGGTAGATGGTGGATCCTGATGCTCCAGGTTCACGATGAGGCATCTTTACTTTGGACGGACTTCTATAGCCTCTTCCACTCAGAGTTCGTTCCAACCACCCTCCGTGTGGTGAGTATTCAAGAGTTACTAGAGCTGTGGTATGGTAGCACGACAATGTCCCAGTACACAGTGAGGTTTATTGATCTCTCGCACTACTCTAAAGATATGGTACAGGACCCGTTCTTTAGGGCTCGGACCTTCGAGTAGGGACTAAGGCATGAGATCAAAGCTTCAATGATCTCCCTCAACATCCTGATGCAGGAGGGGGTGTTGGAGAGAGCCCTTCTAGTGGAGAGTTTTCTCTCCGAGCAGTCACCAGCGGTGAGACCCTCCGTCAGACGACCCATAGCGGAGTCATCTGTAGCTAGCAGTAGACAGATGACACAGAGGTCCAAGCGGTCCAGACCATCAAATTTGCAATCATAGGATGCAGATTCGATTGTATGGGGCACACAAAGGAGAGACATCCACACGAGGAGCAGGCAGTGCTATGCATGCTGCGGGCATGGTCACATGGCTCGAGACTACCCGACTCATCTTGCAGATGAGCAGTTGGCGGTAGAGGGACCTCCTAGGAAGAGGTTCGACCATGGTGGTCGGCAGGGAGCAGGCAGACAAGGCAGAGGAACTGGTCAAGCAGCGGGTGGTGGGCGATGCTTTGAGGCCCTACTACCACCACCACCAGGGAGACCACCCCGACCATAGGGAACGGGTGGACAGGGGAGAGCTCTGCTTCAGGCAGATGAGGCTCACGACCATGGAGCTCTGGGAGCAGATGGACAGGAGCGGGACTAGCTCCAGATATGGGGACTTTTTTTCATGTTGCTACTAGCTTTGTTGATGTTTTGTGTCTTTGTACCTTGGGATGTAGTAATAAAAGACAATGTTCTTGTGACATTTTGTTCCATGTCCTTTTTATGTAGTTGATACTAAGAGGTTCTGGTTTAAGTCTATTGACCTGACCTTCACTTTCAATATTCCTACTGGAGGAGACCTAGTGACCACACACTGCTGTCGATAGTGTGACTCGACCCATTGAGGCGAGAGTAATGGTTGGATCTCTTGGTAGTAACGTCGAGACCTTACGACATTATACATGGAATGGATTAGTATCATTCATGTCAGGATTGACTGTATTAGGCAAAGAACGTGGTTCATCCAGGGGATGAGACCAGATTTCTCTTATCGGCAAAGAATAAATCTTTGCAGCTCTTGTACGACCAGAGAAGGTTCAGGTCATCCAGGAGCGGATGAGGACAACTCAGTGCCAACAGAAGTCTTATGTCGACAATAGGTGGAGACCACTAGAGTTTGAGGACGGTGACCATGTTTTCTTACGGGTCTCACCTCGACGTGGATTACAGAGATTTGGCCGAGGCGCCAAGTTATCTCCACACTTCATCGGACCCTTATTGGTCCTCAACAGGGGAGGTGAGGTGGTTTACCACTTGACCCATCCACCTCAGTTGCACCAGGTGCACGATGACTTCCATGTATCTCGGCTGAGGTGATACGTGCATGACCTGATGCATATCATCGACCATGGGGAGATGGACATTGACGATGGGGTCACTTTTGAGGAGGTCCCGGTGGAGATCGAGGATCGACAGGAGCAGGTCCTACATGGAAGGTTGATTCCTCTAATGTGCATCAGGTGGCAGCACGAGAACCTCCAGGAGAGCACTTGGGAGAAGGAGGCTCAGATGCGTGCTCAGTACCCCTTATTTGTTTCCCTAGTTTGTGATGTATCTTTACGGGGACATAAAGCCCTGAGGTGGGAGTAATGTAAAGACCCTTAAATTTCAAGGAATTTTTTTTCTTAATTTCTTTGGGATTTTATGAGTATGTAGTTTCTAATAGCACATGATTCTGAGGCCTGGTGTGCCTGGAATCAATTTCCGAAGTTTAGCTCGGGTACGTTCAGTGAATGAATGAGCGGGTTTTTATATCTTTTGAACCGGTGCTTAGAATCGAAATCTGAGTGCACCGATGAAACTGTAGCACCGGTAATTGCTTAGGAAGACCTTTTCTGGAGTTTCGTTTGCACGGGTGTTATTGTTAAATAAATGGGTTAACTGAAGAGTGAAAAAAAAAATTGTGCTACAGTTTTTATTTCTATTCTAAGTAGTTATAACCCATGCATGGAAGTTGGAGTGGGACCCACTAAATCCTAACTCCACTTGGTAGGATATTAGTGAGGTAGGGCTCACACAAGCCCCACCCCTTCAATTCCATTAAACCTCCCTCTTGCAATTTAATTTTTTAACTCACCTGCTCCCCCACATAAATTGCAAGTCAACTCTCACATTAATCAGATTGATTAAGGCTATTTAATTAAATTAATTAAGAGTTTGAATTTGTAATATTTTGAATTCATGGCATGTGTTAATAAAATAAGCCTTCCTTATTTTATTTGGGGGATTTAGTTGTGTGAGGAGATTTGGAGAAAATACATAAAGCCTTGAGGACCTTAATCTTCTTCGTTGGTGGATGTGAGGAACACCAAGTCTTCGACGAAGAACGTCATCGCCGTAGGAAGAGATCGATGTGTCGTCTCATCTCCTCTCCATAGCAGGTGTGTGACGCCTTCCCCAAAGAACGATGACGTGCCTTCCTTCATTATTCATCTCACGTCGAAGGAAGGGAGACATTGTTCCTCCTCGGATGATCTCTGTCAACGTGTACGAAGCCTCACCCCGCGACGCCGCTTTCCGCAACGCTCATCGATCGTCAACTCATTATCGAGGTAGGGGTCTGGTTTTGTGTTCGTGAATTTTCTTTTGTCGTCCATCATTAAATTATTTATCCCTTATTATGGAATTAATGGGAGGGGCTAGACCGCAAAAAAATGTCCGACCCTCCTCCCCTTTGTTGTTATGTCTTGAAGCGGATTGGAACGGAGGCAACGCAGTGCCGTCGCACCGCGCGAGAACGAGGGAACCGCAGTGGGAGCGGGCTGCTGCGAAGAAGCGCAGCGTCGTCGTGTGGCGCCGAAGCCGATAAACTCGCGGCCAAGGTCAGGCCACGGTGAAGGGGTGCAGTGCCGTCGCATCGCACCAGAGCTTCAAGAAGGGCCACAGCCGGGGCGGGCTGCGACGGAGGGGCGTGGCGCCGTCGCGTCGCACCCGTCGGGAAGCAGCCGCGGCTTTGGGCCGCAGTGGAGCAACAGGAGGCGGCCGGCCTCACTGGCCGTTGGCAAACAAGAGTAATCAGCGGCCTTTGGCCACGACAGTTCTGTAAGGGGGGGGAGCCGGATTTGTCGTCCGCCGGTGTTTATGAGAAACGGGACCCGCGAGTGGGTCCCGCGGCGGCGGCACCGACCGACCAACCGGGCCGGCTGTTCAGAGGAGGCTGGGGGTCGTAACCCCTAGCGGCAGACAGGAGGGCCCCTCCACATGGGGGGGCCGCCATTTCTAGATAGGGGGGGCAGTGCCCCCTATTTCCCGCTCGGCCGAAATTGGTTAACTGACTGGCCGCGCGGGCCGCGCCCGCGCTAGGCCAACCAGCCGCGCCGGGCCAGACTGCCCGCGCCAGGCCGGGCCGCCCGTGCCAGGTCGGACCCATGCGTCGGCCGGACCGGGCGGGGCCACGCCCTAATGGGCCATACCCGGGTCGGGTCACCCCGGTTCGGGCCGACCCAGGGGGTCTTGGCCCGGGTCGGTCCGGGCCCAAAACCCCCTAAAATTGGACATCCTCGTTCAAAGGCCCATAACATGGGATAAGGACCTCTGATCAATGCACCGTTAGTTGAGATGCAATCCTTAGATCGAGACGGTTCTTTTGGTATATTATACACAAGTTTTCTAAGAACTTTTGGTATGGGCAGGTTGGTTCGAACACGAAACCAACCGGACCCTCGGAGCAGAAATGCTTATAACTTGAGCTACGGACGTATAATTGATGTTCCGTCAACTTTTTTGGATTCATCATTGTGAGACTGTTCTTTTGGATTACTCCGTTCGAGGTTTGGACACAGTTTTAGTATGGTCAGTTTGGTTTTGACTTAAAAACCAACGGGGACCCTGGGATGAAAAGGCCAATAATTCTCAGACCGGGCGTCTGATTGACACGTCGTCTATCGTGTTGAGTTCCTATTTGTGAGATGGAACTTTGGGATACATCAACTCTGGACTTTGTGTCAGTTTATGTATCGACCCCCTTGGCAGGAGGAGGAGACCCTAACGGAATCGAGCATGATGTGTGCGGGAACCCTAGAGTTGGTTGCGACGAAGAAGACATCCATACTGGGATCCTCCGTGGGTTCAATGGGGACGACTACCATATAGGGATCTTCTGTGGTTTTGATGAGGATGACTACCGTACTGGGATCCTTCGTGGTTTCGACTAGGATGACTACTGTACTAGGATCCTCCATGGGTTCAATGAGGACAACTATTGTACTGGGATCCTCTGTGGGTTCGACTACAATGCTGGGATCCTCCGTGGGTTCGACGAAAATGACTTCTATACTTGGCTCCTCAGTGGGTTCAGCAACGATGACTACTAAACTTGAATCCTACATGGGTTTGGCAGGGGAGATGATTCATAGGCTACACCTAATCATCTCCACCCCTCTTCGTAATTGGATACATGTGTGAGCCGAGTCTTGACATTCAATCATTATCTTTGATGTAAATGATTTGCTATCCTGTGTGAATTGGATTATGTTTTCCTGTGTGGATTGGGTCATACATTCCTATGTCGATTATGTTTTACTTTCCTGAGTGGACTAGACTGTACTTAAACTCATTATTTGGAGCTGAACTGGATTTGATGACTTAGGTATATTTATGGGCATATACCTAAGTAGTGTTGGATGATACTTCGTGATTGTATCTTATCTTTGTGGTTATCCTTTATGGATTCAGGGATACTTTCGGTGGTCTCGGGGTCCCCAATGAGTATCATATTCTCACCCCTACACTGGCGTTGCCCGCACTTTGTTGTGTTGGTTACAGACGACATACATCAGTGATTGCATTTGAGGCTTGTAGAGTTGGACGGCACCCGGAGGAGGGTCTCACGACGAGTCAGTTCCCGGAGGTGGATACCACGTCGAGTCGGTGCCCGGAGGTGGATTTCACGACGAGTCAGTACCCAGAGGAGACAGATGGACATAGAGTGCTGAGGAGAAGATCTGTACATACCCTTCAGCTAGGAAGCCGGAGGACGATCCAGGAGCGCCTTGTAACCTTTCAGTTGTTGTGATTGAGTTGTACTTTACTTTCAGTTGTACTACACCTTTATTTGGGTTTGTATTCTGGCCCATTTACTTTTTATCACTTACTTCTGTTTTCAGTTTACTTAGTGTTTACATCAGTTTGCGTACTCTATAGTGTTTGTTTTCTTTTATAAAGGCAATGCATTCCCTTTTTATCGGGATTTACGACTTTGGTGCTAGTCTCTGGCCCCTGGCCTATGGTGGGTGGGCATGGGGTAGTCACAGCATGGGCCCCAAGGATGGGTCGTGACATCCCACAAGTTTGACCAATCGAGGGTTTGATAAGCATGAGAAAATACCTCTTGAGAAGATCATGTTGGAAGACCAGTTTTGGGAACTCACATCTAATATTGAGTACATGGTTCTCCAGGAAGACACCACATATAATTTCCTTCTCAGAAGCCCCTGGCTCCATAGCCATTTGGTGGTACCATCATCATTCCATCAATGTATAAATTACACCATCAATGGAAAGGATGGAATAATACATGATGATAGGGCCCCTTTCAAGACCTGTGGAGTCACGTATGAAAAAGAATTTTCCTATAAGAAGGGAGTAAAAAAAACCAATGGTTGATGATGATATACAGGTTTCAGCTCCCAGTGTCTTGGGGAACACCCTTTTAAATCCTTCAAGAATATTGGAAAATGATTATGTGCTCCCCATAAACATGATAAATTATTAGATCCAATCCCAGAGGTCCAATACCCTCTTATCCTCCTCGATAATGTAAAATCCAATCAACTCCAGCATCTCCGTGCAATGAATCAGATATTAAGGGATGATGATGCCTCTTCAAACTGCCACCCTCACCCAAAAGTGATGAAGAATCCCTATTATCATCATCTTAACATGAAAATGTACCCATGAACTCAGGGATAGAAGTGGTTGAGGATGACCTCAGAAATTCCTATCCAGTATTCAAGTAAGGAATCTCCACCAGAATAGATGAGCTCCAACAGATGAATCATGGAATAAAAGAAGACATGCGGCCTACTCAGATTATAATTTTCATCCCCCGTGAAGAGAAAGATATGTACATCATATTTATAAAGTAGAAATGATATGTGTTTTTTTGGAACTATACAGAAATTCCCCGATTGAATTCAGATCTGTCTACGTACCATCTCAGACATCCCAATGAGAATCGAGGCTTCAGAGAGGTATCAAAGAGGGTGAACCAATCTCATTCCAGCAATGTAGTGGTGGAAGTTAAAAATTTGATCAAACTATCATTTTTTAGGGATGTTTAATACCCAATATGTCTTGAAAACCTCACCCATATCAAGAAAAATAATGGGAAGATTATGGTTTGCAGTGATTTCAGCAGCCTTTATCAGAATTTTCCAAAGAGAAATTTCCCATTATTGATCACAAAACTCATAATCAATGTAATTTCTAGCTTTCAATACATTTCCTTCATGAATGGGTACTTGGGGTATAATCATATCAAGACAACCCGCGATGATGAAGAAGCTAACTCCTTCAGAGTGCCTCATGGTATCTTCTACTATCAGGTCATGCCTTTCGGATTAAATAATGATAACCCACATGTCTACAAGCCATGAATCATATCTTTAATCCATTTTTTGTAATTTTATACAAGTATTATATTGATGACCTAGTTGGTAAATCTCGAAAGTGATGTGATAAATTCTGGGATCCCCAAACAATCTTCGACAAACTACGACAACAGATCCTAATGAAAAAACTACTATTGTTTTCAATCAGAGTAACATCATGAATGTTTCTTAGCTTTGGGTTATGCCACCATGGCGTTAAAGTAGACCTATAAAAGACTATTTCTATCTTAGAAATACTTCCACAACAAATCTAAAATAACAAAGGGGACATCGGGGGAACCTCACCTACATTAGGCATTTCATATCCAATTTGTATGGAAAATATCTCCTTTTCACTTGGATAATTAAGAAGGAAATCTCCTACTAGTGGGATGATGAATATGAATGAGACTTCAAAAATCTCGAGTGGTACTTGGTTCACCAACCAGATTTGAAGCCTCTAGTGGAAGGGAGGTCACACATTTTATATGTGGCCACCAAAGAATACACATTGGGCACCCTCCTCACATAGAAAAATGATGCAGGGAGTGAGAAATGTATCTTTACATCAATCATATGATGATAGGTACTGAGTCCATATATTCGAATGTTGAAAATAACTACCTTGGACTCGTCTTTGTAGTAAAAAGGCTAAGGCACTACTTGTAGCCCCATAAAATCCACTAGGTCTCTTATATTGATCTTGTCAAGTACATCATTGGTCTCCCTATGTTGAATAGGAACTTGGCTCGATGGGTAGTCATTCTATAGCAATATAACATCAATTTCATATCATATAATTTTGTAAAAGGAAAATCCCTAGATGATTTACACATAACACATCCTACCTATAAAATTGACTAGAAGACATCGATCTCCTAGATGAAGAGGTCTTATCCACCCATGACACTCCTCTGACATAGGATATGTACGTTGAAAATTCCTCTCAGATCCCTGCTAATAAAATAATGAAAAACTTGAAGTCCAACTAGGTTGGTTTAGGGATTTTACTTCCCCTCCAAAGAAAACAGTTCTGCTCTACTCTTTCTCAGTATCTGAAGGATGAACCAATAATAAGGCAGAATACCAAGCCATCATCGATAGGTTAGAACTACCCCTATAGTTTCACATCACCAACTTGAAAATCAAGGGGTCTTTAAAATTGTTTATGAAGTAGAAAAATGTTTAATATACCATTAAAAAGAAATAATGGTCCCCCCCTCACTGGCTATGTGAGGGTATTGATGGATGAGTTCCCTTTTGAGCCTACATTGCATCATGTTCCCCGATATCAGAATGCTCGCATCAACATAGTACCTAATTTAGCTGCTATCCAGGATGAACCTGAACAAGATGCATTGCACATAGATGAATGGTATAATCAATATTTTTCTCTCATATGGAAGAAATCAATTAGTTTTACACCGCCCAATAGAGTGATGAACCAATTAACGATCCCGGATGGACAAATCCAATAGTTTATTCTCTCCAAAATAGGATTTTATTAACATATCATGGTGGAAGGGAACCAATTTTACATCTAGAAACAAACATCAATCTGTAGGATGATGCAAATGAGCAAGAAGTCCCCCAAGAACATGAATTTTATGGAATTCTCCTCAGGTGCATTGCAGAAAAAGATATTGTCACCATTACAAAATTATTCCACATAGGCTCCTATGGTGCCCATAAATCTAGTACCAGTCACTCCCACCAAATCAAAAGGTTTTTATACTAGAGGAAAACCATGATAAAATAATTCATTAAATTCATAGGGAAATTTCACGCATTCCATATTCACAAAAACATCATCTATTAACCTCTTGTGTTTCTACATATAGCTATATATTCCTGGATATTTTTTATTAGAGGGGTGGATATTGTGGGGCCATATCCCCCTGCCACAACCAAGAAGTTCAAGTATATCCTTACAGCTACAGAATTTTCTCCAAATGGGTTTAAGAAATAACCCTCAAGGAATTCGGGATGAATAATATCATCAACTTCATGAAGTCCCATATCATTACTAGGTTTGTGTTACCTCACACCATATTAATGGTTAACGACTCCAATTTATATTCCATGATGTTTAAAAATATATACCATGAGTAAAATATCGATTTCAGTCCCTCATTCCTCTATAATGTGGCAGAAAATGGATAGATGGAGGCCTTCAATAAGACTCTATCAAACATAATCCAAAAGATGGCGAACAAGGATGATAATTCTTAGCCGGATATACTCCTCCATGATTTATGAGCCTACCACACCATCACACATACCACCACAGAGGAAATTCCCGACTCATTGTTGCATGGGACTCAGGTGGTGATACCCAAAGAAGTACAACTAACTACACTCTGAATAGCCATTTGTAGTTATCTCTCAGAAGATGAATATGATGGAACCATGGTTGTATTTACATGAATTGGAGTATGTTTTGTGTTTGTTTTCAATACTCAATGGATGCCCAAAATATGTGCCAGTGAAGTGATCTTACAGTTCAAGCAGATAATAGTATTGAAGGAGGCATCGTTTTCCAGTGTTTTCCAAATTTCTAGACCTCAAAATTGGCAAATGGTGAAAACATTTTTGGAAAACGGACTTTCACACCGACTAATTGGAAGATTTAAAACATGTGTGCCATATGTTTTTCAATATCATAACATCAAAATATGGAAAAGGAAGAAGGGGGGACCAAGTTTTGGGTTTGGGTGCTCAAGTGACTTTCACGACAGAGACTTGCACGCCAAAACTTCCGCGCCGAGGGGAGACTTGCACGCCATTGTGTAGGGTGTCCAAATGCCTATAAATATAGGTTGACCCCTCCTCATTCCTTCTAAAGTTCAAAAAATTTAAAAATTTAGAGCTCCCGTCACACAGGTGTAGTGGTCATGCAAGTGGTAGTGTGGGCGTGCAAGTGGTTGTGTGGTCACACAAGTAGAGGTTGCGTGACAGATGTTTGTTGCACATCCAAAGTGTTTTAGGAGATAAAGGGTGTGAGTAGCACAAGATTGGAGTTGCAAAATCTTGTGTCATGCAAGTGGTTGAGGTGGACATGTGCGCCAAGACTTGTGCTCCAACTTAGAGAAGGGTGACAGGTATGGTTGATGCACGACAGTGATTTAGGGCTGTGTCGAAGCTAGAAGATTGCCCGATACCTTCGGTGAAAGGTGAGATTTATCCACGAGTTAAAGTTGGACATCAAGAGAGCATTTACATACAATAGAGGATGTATTCATTAGCGATGATGAAGAGACCTTCACATCTAAAAACTGAGTGGGACTTCACCAAAGGTAGTGAGCCAGGGGGAGTCAATGGGAGTGACCTACGGGATGCAGTGAGTTAACCCTGTACTTTTGTAAGGGCAGTGAGCCTAGGATAGAGTGATTGTTCCTGAACCTTTATAATCCACAACTAGTGAAGAATAGTGGAATTTGGTATGACCGACAACCTGTCGGCGTATGCTCCTTGGACGTAGCCCTTAGTGGCGAACCACGTTTAAAGTGTTGTGTTGTCTCTTTTCATGTAAATGTTTGATTGCTTTTCATATCCATCATATAGGTTAAACTAGTTCCTACCAACATGGGATCAAGATACACAACTTTTAAAAGAAAAATTTGACACCCTGATTCACCCCTCCCCTCTCAGGGTGTCCAGGGGTCCTTCAAGTGGTATCAGAGGGAGGTTTCTGGTGTTTGATCTATCTTATACTGCCATGGAAAATTGAGCCAATGTTAGGGTATTTCCCCTATTTGATGGAAGTAATTTTCAGATTTGGAAGAACAGAATGAGATATCATCTAAGATCCCTTCGAATGGATGTTATTTTTTCCACTATGCATGGTATACATGTTACTGATCCAACAGGTATGGCTATGACTGATGCAGATAATAAAATTCTTAATGTAGAAGCTAAAGCACAGATATCTCTCACCGCAGCCCGTTCTGATCAGATCTATGTTAAAGTGATGAGTTTAACCTTAGCAAAGTCCATGTGGGATAAATATAAAAATACTTATGAAGGAGATATCAAAGTGACGGTGGAGAAATTAAAAGTCCTGCATAATAGGTTCTATGATCTAAGATGCATCTTGATAAGAATGCATACTCCTTTAATCGAATTACTGAAGTGGTTGGAGCAATTCGGGGTCTAGGTGAAGAAATCAAAGACATTGACATTGTGATGAAAATATTGAGAAGACTTCCACCCCTGTACAATGAAACAGTGTCTGCCTTTGATTAAATATATCTTTCCAAACATTCTCTGGATGATCTACTAAGCAGCTTGGTGGCATATGAAATGAGAGTCAAACCAGAAGATGCTACGACTTGAGTTAGAAACGAAATGGCTTTCAAATCCATTGAGAAACTGAAAATCTCAAAAGATAGTAGTGGTGAAGATGACGAGGAAAAATAAATTCTTTCTCTCATTTCAAAGAAGTTCCAGAAGGGAAAATGTAAATTCAAAGGGAAGTTACCTCTAGCTAGCTTTCATTGTGGCAAAGTTGGTCGCATTCCCTCTCAGTGTTCAAGAAAGATTGATGATGAGAATAGTGATTCTGAAAACATTGAAAAGCCTCAAAAAAGGTTTTTCAAAATGGGAGACTTCAAATCAAGAAATAAAGTACCAAATAAGATTTTTTTTCTATGAAGAGGAAGAATATGATAATGAATTATGTGATGAAGAAGAACAAGAATTTAAAATTGGGAACCATACTTCCATGATGGCCACTGTTGAAAAATCAAAAGATAATAGTAGATAAAATCAGTTGACAACTAGTGCCAATCCCGAGTTGTGACTTAAGGATTCTGTTAGTAAGCTTAATATTATATGTAAGAGTTTCAATAAGTGGAAATCAATTGTAGAAGAATAAACTGAATATGTTGATCAACTTGAAGCTGAAATTGAACGACTGGAAGAATTGGTGAAAGTACAGTCTAAAATACTTGAAAGAAATGATGATTTAGTGTATCTGAAGAAGATAATTGAAGAGTGGGAAAAGTCCATCAATGACCTCACCTCTATATTATAAGAAAAGTCCAAGACTACTGAGTGTCTTGAAGATGAAGTTGTTACCATTAGCAGTAAACTTGAAAAAGATTCAATTTCCAAAGAATCACGGAAGAAAATACAGTTTGGAAGATACCCAGATGTTGAGCTATTGGAGAGAGAAAAACGTTGATTTAATGGAGTTGAAAAGGTTTTAAATGTTCAGAGACATGCCTACATGAGAAACAGTGGAATCAGTTGTGAGGCAGAGTCGCCACATGCTACAAATAATGATAACCAAAATAAAGGCAAGCCGAAAGTGAGTGATGTGGAAATTTCATCTGAACTACTAAAATAGAAACCCCCAATTCAATCTAATAGAAGAAAATAATATTATCCTGAAGGCTCCTTACAAAAGGGGACCTCAAACTAGTATCCCACCGAAGAAGGAATGAGGATAAATATAAGTGAGAGGACATTTCCTCTCATGAAGTGTCAGTTCTGTGGATATTTAGGCCATAAAATGTCTTATTGTGAATAGGCAAGAAGCTATCTGGATGGAGAAGATATGGGAGAGAAACAGAGGAGAACAAATTCATATCCTAATTCTTTTAGAAGAAAAAATTTATATGGATGTTGTTTTTGTTGTTATAACTTTGGTCATAATGCTATTAATTGCAGGTAGGGAAGGGACATGGACACCTCATACTGGAGTTCGAGGCATGAAAAATCTCATTAACAAGATAGTGTTTCTCTTACAAACATGTTTTCTCCTCTCAAATATGACTTTGAATATGAAGAACTGATGTACACAGATGAGATAATTGAAAGGCCATCAATGCTCTATAATCAATCCAATGTCTCATGGAAATAAAGGAAGAAAATTGAGAGATCCAACCTTACAGAGGTGTCCCCCAAAGCTACAAAAAGAAACAGTACCTGGATTCAAGATAGCGGTTGTTCATCTCATATGACAGGTAATGCTGGCCTCTTAACAGATATAAAAAGGAAGGTTGATGGTACAGTATGATTTGGTAATGACGGATCTTTGAAAATCAATGGAAGTGGAAGTACTTAATTAGCTAATGGAGAGCTAAAGAAGACTGAAGTCCTTAATGTATATGGATTATGTTATAATATACTCAGCGTGAGACAAATATGTGACTCAGGACTTATAGTTACTTTTAATCAGAAAGGATGCACTATCAAGGAAAAGACAGGAAATTTACTTATGAAGTGATGCAGAACAGAAGGCAACTTGTATCAGGTTGATAGTAAAGAAAATTTTTGTTACATGACTGTTAAAGAAGAAAACAATTTGTAGCATCGGATAATAGGACACATAAATCAACAATACATGGAGAAAATATCAAAATTGAGGATTTTCATGGACATCACCAACTTGAAGCATGAGTGTGAATAGTCTTGTGATGCTTGCATTTGTTGGATGATGGTCTGCAGTTCATATCGGCCAAAGAAGATAAGGGCATCTCATCTTCTTGGTCTAATTCATACAGATGTATTCGGGTTGATAAATGTTGCCAGAACTCATGGAGAAAGGTACTTTTTCTTTTCCATAGATTATTATAGTAGAATGGCATGTGTAATGGTCACTCACAGGAAATGACAAGTTCTTGACTGTATGAAAACATATCAGTGAATCGCTGAGAATGGTATTGGACGAACAATCAATGTGTTGCGATCTGACAATGGAGGGGAATACACATCCATTGAATTCGAAAATTACATAGAGAAGCCTAGGATACAACATGAGGTAGCTGTTGTGAGAACTCCACAACAAATTGGGGTTGTTGAATATTGGAATCGACAAGTGAAAAACATGGCACAAACTATGCTGATTGATAGTCATATTCCACGAAATTACTGGAAAGAGGTTGTTCAAGCTGCAGTGTATATTCAAAATCGAACATGACTTTATATGGGTGAAATGAAGACACCATATGAATTTTGTCATGGAGGGAATCCCTCTTTGAAATATTTTTGTGTTTTTTTGATGTAAATGCTTTATCCGGAACAAAGAATGAAATCAAGGGAAGTATGGTGACAATGAAGATGAAGTAATTTTCCTAGGATACTCACTGAACAAAAAATCCTACAAGTTTTTCAACAAGAAATTAGGAAGGATCATTGAAAGCAGTGATGTTAAGATCATTGAAGAGAAAACCACAAATTCTTCATTGTTTTCATATAATGATGTGATAGAAACTGTGGATGAAAATGAACATGGAGTAAATATAAACAAAGGAATAGAGAAAGGTGGAAAAAATACTCAGCAGTCACATCATGATGTTGACTCAAAAGAAGAATATGAAGAGGAAACCTTGGCTGGAGAGAATTCAACTGAACCTCACACATGAAATCGAAGAGCTAAGATTGATCCATCTAGAATAATTAGGGAAAGGAGTGCACCCACACAAACACGGAGGATGAGGAATAATATGCAATCTGCATTTCTATCATTTGTGAAGCCATCCTCAATTTAATAAGCTGCAAAGGATGAATCCTGGGTGAAATCCATGAATGAAGAGTTAGATCAAATTGATAAGAATCAAACATGTTATCTTGTCTAGAGACCCAAAGGTCACAACATTACCGATAAAAATGGATCTTCAAAAACAATTTTGATGAGATTGGAAGTGTTGTTAGAAACAAGGCACGACTGGTATGTAAAGGATATTCCCATATTGGAGGTGTTGATGTTAAAGAATCCTTTGGTCCAGTGGCTAGACTGGAGTCAATCAGGCTTTTCCTCGCCATGACACTCAAAAGAGGATATAAAGTATATCATGTAGATGTCAAGACAGCATTCTTGAATGGTGTACTCGAAGAAAAAGTCTACACTGAACAACCAGTGGGTTTTATTCTAGGTACAGATGAATCAACGATTTGAAAACTAAATAAGACTCTATATGGGTTGAAACAAGCTCCACAAGCATGGTATTCCCGGCTGGACTCTTATCTCAAGAAGTTGGAATTCAAAAGAGTGGGAGTAGATCACAATCTATATGTGAAAGAATTCTCCAATAGTTCAGTTCATGGTACTAGTCTATGTCAATGATCTTATATTTGGTGGTGGCAAGCAGAAATCAGTGGATGAATTTTATAAACACATGAAATCATAATTTGAAATGTCTATGATTGGGGAGCTCACATATTTCATCGGTTGTAAGTGATTCAAAAGAAGGATTACACATTCATTTATCAAGAAAAGTATTCAAGAGAGATGCTGAAGAAGTTTAATATGAAAGACTCCAATACAATGTCTACTTTGATTGTAGTTGGAACCAAAATTGGAAAGCATAAGGATGGGACATCTGTAAACCCAACCATGTACAGGAGGATAATTAGGAGCCTATTGTATCTGACAGCGACATGGCCAGATATTGTCTTTGAAACATGTCTGGTGGCCTAATTTTAGAGTAATCCAAAGGAGGATCATATGGAATCAGTGAAAAGAATCATGAGGTATATTCAAGGTACTCACAATTATGGATGATACTTTGTTACAGGAAGGGACAATGAACAATCAGCGTTTTCTGATGCTAACTGGACTGGCGATGTAGTGGACAGAAAGTCCACCCGTGGTGGAGTATTCTATAATGGGAATAAATGTGTTGTCTAGTTGATAAAGAAACATTAAAGTACTTATCTTAGTACTGATGAAGCTGGGTATAAATTAGCTACAAATTCATGCACTCAACTACTATGGATGAATAAACAATTGATAGATATTGGTGATAAGTTGAAACAACCAATGCTGATTTACAGTGATAACAAGAGTTCAATTAATCTTACAAAGAATCCTATTCATCATTCTCGTACAAAAAATACTGAAATAAGGTATCACTTCATCAAATAGAAAGTTGAGCAAGGTGTGGTTAGAATGAATCATGTGGGAACGGATGAGCATGTGGGTGATATCCTTACTAAGCCACTGTCAGTGGCTTTATTTGAGAAGCATTAGTTGAACCTCGATATTCAGCCATCTCCAAGTGCATAAGGAGGTTACGAAATACCCCCTATCCCAGTTTTGTTAACTGATTTTTATTTTTTTATGGCTGTGATGCAGGTTTGTGGGGGAGATATTATCCAGGGGGCGAGTTTTGAGATGAACAATGAACAATTACCAGTGTTTCAGTTTATTACCAATGGTGGAGAAAGGAATAAATTCAGGCATTTAATTGACATGTAATGATTTTGTGACACTATGAGAATTCAATGTTGGTGATAGGATGAGAAGGAATTCATTGGACATGTAATGCTTCTATGACACTCTCAGAGATGGAATTCATTGGACATGTAATGATTCTATGACACTGTATGAAAATTACTTGGGCGTCATTGAGAATTCAAAAATACGTGAACCCAATTCAAGATTCATCTCTTGTTTTCTACACTGAGCATTTCTCATGTATAATTAGAGTGTTTGCTGAGTTGATTCTTACATTTTTCGATTGCATGTGGCTGGTATTCTATTGAATTTATTTACTGATTACCAACAAACCAAAAGGCGTATATTGTTGGAACCATGGTTGTCTTTGAATGAATTGGAGTATGTTTTTTGTTTGTTTTCAATCCTCAGTGGATGCTCAAAATATGTGCCAGTGAAGTGATCTTACAGTTCAAGTAGATAACAGTATTGAAGGAGGCATCGTTTTCCAGTGTTTTCCAAATTTCTGGACCTCAAAATTGACAAATGGAGAAAAATGTTTTTGGAAAAGGGACTTGTATGATGACTAAATGGAAGCATGGAATCATGCGCACCATATGTTTTTCAAGATCAGAACATCAAAATGTGGCAATGGAAGAAGGGGTTCCCAAGTTTTGGGTTTGGTCGCGCAAGTGACCTACGCGGTAGAGACTTGCACGCCGAAACCTGTGCGCCGAGGGGAGACTTTCATGCCGTCGCGTAGGGTGTTGAAATACCTATAAATAGAGGTCAACCTCTCCTCATTATGTATGATGTTCAAGACATTGAAAATTTCAGAACTCCTGTCGCGCAGGTGTAGTGGTCACGCAAGTGGTTATGTGGTCGCACAAGTAGAAGTTGCACGACAGTTGTTTGTTGCACGTCCAAGGTGGTTTAGGAGAGAAAGGGTGTGAGTCGCGTACGTTTGGAGTTGTAGAATCTTGTGTCATGCAAGTGGTTGAGGTGGAATTGTATGACAGTTTTAACTTGCGCACTGAGACTTGCGTGCCGGCATAGAGAATGGCGCCAGGTATGGTTGATGCACGACAGTGATTCAGGGCTACATTGAAGCCGAAAGATTGTACGGTACCTTCGGTGCAAAGTGAGATTCATCCACGGGTGAAAGTTGGACTTCAACAGAGCATCTACATACAACAGAGGATGTATTCATTAGTGATGATGAAGTGACCTTCATGTCTATAAACTGAGTGGGACTTCACCAAAGGCATTGAGCTAGGGAGAGTCAACGGGAGTGACCCGAGGGACGTAGTGAGCTATCCCTGTACTTTTTTAAAGGCAGTGATCCTAGGAGAGAGTGAATGTGACCGAAACATTGTAATCCACAGCTAGTTAAGAATAGTGGATGTTCGTATGACCGACAAACTGTCGGTGTATGCTCCTTGTACATAGCCCTTAGGGGTGAACCAAGTAAAAAGTGTTATGTTGTCTCTTTTCATGTGAATGTTTGATTGCTTTTCATATCCATCATACTGGTTAAACTAGTTTCTACCAACATGTGAACAAGATCCACGACTTTTAAAAGAAACAGTTGACACCCTGATTCACCCCTCCCCTCTCAGGGTGTCCAATGGTCCTTCAAAATAATCACAATAGTGGATGGACGAATTGGAATGGATATATGATAACAGATTTCATACATTGGACAACTAGGAGTTCCATCACAATCAGATAGCATGGGCCTTTAATAAAAGATTTAACCTTCATTCATTCCTCCAAGTATAAGTAGTGTTGTCTCTCATAAACCCAATGATACTGGGAATGAATCCCCCAAAATTGGAACCCAGGTGGGAAGGAACTTATGTAATACATAAGGTTTGTCATAATGGACCCTATTCTCTAGCTACTATAGATGGGGATCATGCCACACCACCCACAAATGCAGGATTTATTATGAAATACATTACATAAAGTTTCATCAGCATGGGAATCCACATCAGATTAATCCCCATAATTCATCCTCAGTAGATGAAGTTTAACTATACAAATCGTTCCTGACCATAGGATGTTAAAATGTACAAAAATCATCCTATCCACATGATGTTAAAATTAAAATTTTAATGACAATTATGTATGGCTTGATTACATCTCCCAAAGGATATGTAGTGATTCTAAAATCTCTATTCATTGTATAATCCATAGGATAAAATTCCTTTCACATAGGGTGGTCGAATTTACGTACTTCATGATGTAAAACCGAACTGATCTAGAACTTCCCCCTTCACAACTGGTGACCCAATGTTCTTACCACATGACATAAAAGTGTGTTGATCCATAATTCTTATCTTCATTCATTTCTATTCACCCATTTACTTACCTCATGATGTTAAACTACATTACTCTTTAGAACTATTATTGGATTGATTCTAAATTTCAATTGGATACATAGGGATTCCTTGATCTTATATCTTGGTCCATCGAAAACATGATACAAAATTCCCCAATCCTTCTCTTAAAGTCTCACCATGGGACCCTTTCCATTCATTGTTTATCACAACAAGCATAACTCTTGTGGGTTAGTATTTTTTGGAAAAGGTTTCCGTGTAAGAACAATGCATATCAGCTTCGACAGGCTCAAGTCCTCACCGCAAGATGATAAATTTCATGACTCTTCTGACCTAGATGTGATTTGATTCTCATTCTCATGAGATATGTAGTGACACCCAGACTTCCACCCTTGTGCCCAACCGTAATATTCAAATCAATTCATTATGATTTTCCTCCATCCTCACCACATGATGTTAAATTGTAAGGGATTTCAAGAACAATACATGGCATGATTCTTATTTTTCAGAAGATATATAGTGATGCTCAGAAATCCATCTTTGAGCCTAGCCACAATATTTCCACTTTTCATTTCGATCCTTATTTGTTCTTGTCACATGATGCAAAAATACGTAGTCCCTTAGAGAACTATGTTTTTCTTGATTCCCATCATTACATGATATATAATGACACCTAGGCCACTAACCCTAGGTCTATCTACGCCAATCAATGAAAAACATTCCCACCTCTTCATACAGGCTATACCGGTGAAGGGAGAGTTTCTCATTTAATATCTACATATGGATTGATTCTCATCACCATGGGATGGGTAGCGACATACATAATTACATTCATTGGCCCAACCACAATTCCACCATTTCACATCGGTGGATAAATTCTCTTAACACATGACGATAAAATTTACATAATGAAAACCTTACCAGAAGATGATAAATTGCATGAAATTATGTCCTTACCACATGAAATTAATCTACAAGGAAAACATCCTTACCACCTGATAATAGACATCATTTGAATACATATTTATCACATGATGTTAAACTGTAATGAAAAAATCATGGTTTCATGAAATTAAGACAACAAAATAAATCCCCAATGCATGATGATAAACAATACAGTCCATCTCCCATTTTTTAATTCTTTTCGTAGGACCAAAAGAACCCTACATCAAGGAACTAGAGGTTAGGGTGCTTGCACCATATTCTAAAAGAACCTAAATACATGTGACAAAATTCATGTATTGTATTCCATAGGATTTCTGAAGCCTTTCATTACCCTTGAAAAGGAAAAAATATATCTCTTGGTTGTATATTCTATTGATACAAAATTGCTTCAGACCCACCACCCAGAAACATCTTGGTCGCATATAAATGGCCTTCTGAGTCTCTTGAGCCTGACATCACCAAGGTAGAATCAAACATATTAGGTTGTTATGGGACATTCCCAGTATGATTGTTCCATATCACTTCTCATAACCTGAGGAGCTCGAGCCCTAATTTACAACATTTCCACATCATGGTCATAAGGATATTAGAGTACACTTTATCCTATGTATCCTAATTAGTCACTTTAATGAAATCTTCCATTTTAATTACATGTGATTCATGACCTTAAACTACATACATTTTGGTCAAAGTTTTATGACCATAAACATTATCCTATAATGGTCCAAATCATAAGACTACAAATTTCCAATAAGAGAGACACAAAACTTGTCATTTTAAAAACTTGAAAAGGGAAACCATAGAAAAATTCTACTCACCACCCACATAACTCTTCACCTCTAGTGTTTAGGAATAAATTAGGGTGAAAATAAATGGAATAAAGATCATAGGGTCTTCTATATATTCCTAGTAAAATCCAAGTTATGCTCGTTTGACTTCCACATCTAGGAATATTTTAGAGTAATAATTTGTCACATTTCCTCACCAAGATAATTTTTTCACTATGTGTTGGGATAACTTTTTGGGGGATCAAAACCTTATTGGATATTAAATTTTCCATAAATCAACCATCACAATCTAAAGAGTCATGGGTCATCAAAAACCATTCATATACCCTGAATAGGAAAATATATCTCTCTGCTTGACCATTCTTCTGATGTAGAAGGGATTAGACCCACCAAATAGAGACAACCTGGTCTAATATAAATGGAATTATGATTATTTATGAGCCTAAAGTCATTACAATGGAACTGGACACCCGATTGTGTTTTAAGATACCCCTGGTGTGATTTCCCCATACCATTCTCATAAAATTGTCACTTCGGAAAATTATTTATAGACTTCACACTAGACTAATCAAGTGGATTGGACATCCTTGACATTTTGTCACCATGTTTTGTACCCATTCTCAAGGTTGTAATTTGACACTTCATTCCCAAATCTTTGATTCCCCACACCTCATGATTCAAAACTATATGTTAAAGGGATCGATCATCATGAAATAAGAGTTGGATTGCCCTATGGTTCTAAAAACCTTCTTATATATCTTTCATTCCTTACTTGACTTCATCATCTAGACGTCTAATTCATCGTAAATTTTTTGTGACCCATGTACAGAAGAAGAGATCATCTTTCTGTGGCCATGATATCGATGCATAAGTTCTTTAACCCTCAAACTAAACACATACTCTCTTTGAAATATAGGAGATTCTAATCCTTTTGAGACCCAACAACACCAATGTAGAACTGAACATCTCAAAATGTTATGGAACATACCTATCTTGTATTTGACATCCCACATTAATAGACTTAGGATTTTGGGTTTTGATTTATATCACACAGACTCCACTAATCCATGCCAGCCTAATACCCTAAGTATTTCACCCTCATCCATATTTCCTTCCATAAATATTTCATAGCCCTTGTAAAAGAGTGGAGATAATCTTTTCTTGTCCATGTTTTTGATGTATAATGGATTTAACCGAACAAATAAAGGAATCTCCTCCTTGTAAGAGAGGAACTCCAATCCTCGTGGGCACTAGCAACATCACAATGGAACACAACACCCCAGAGTGTTTTCTATCATCCCTAGTCTATCAGCCCCATATTTATAAAAGATATGATCTAGAAGACCATGAACTATAGTAGACCAATGGTCCAATCATAAAGAAGTTATAATAAAATACACCAAAGGTCTGAGATAAAAAAACATTATACTATAGTACACAAAAGTTCCGATATAAATAAATTTACACTAAATCGACATAAGTTCTAAGCTAAATGACCTTAAACTAAAGTGATGGAAGGTAAAAGATAAAAGAACCTAAAATAAATCACATGGAAATTATCTCTCCTAAAAAATTGTATGAGGCCCACTACATGGTCTTAACATGATCAATATGCGCTAGCCTAAATCTTATCACTTTTAGCGAAGATAAAAATCAATCACCTTTCCAGACATATGACATACCTGGATGATCCCTCTACATGTTCGGTGATTTCAATATATATGGAACATATTATCAATAAATAATCTCATGATGGAGGTAATTCAAGAGCATCTCATAGAGGGAATCTATTAAAATTTCAACATTCAATTCCAGGTATTTATGTGCATTCAATGTAAACAAATATATTAGTATCATCAGTGATCCAAAAAATATTCGATCAATAAAATTTGATGCATCTCATGAAGAAAATAAAAAGGTTTACAACATGTATAAAGTCTGATAATGTCTATTCATCGACAAAAAACATGGAACAAGATGAATCTCTGCATTTCGGAGTCTTCCATGAAGATACAAGCCCAAGAAAGATTGAAAGTATACAATTTCATCATAGAATTTTCCCAGATGTGTCCTTAATATTTAAAATTATATGCTCTAGGGAAACCGAAGATTATAAAACTTGGTCCACATATTCAGTTTCCTCCTTCACAGACTATTGCAACCCCTTTACACAGGCGAAGGATTCAAGGCATGCCTTCTCTGCCACATTAAGAAGTCATTTCTTCTCATGCACATTCTTTTCTAATGTTTGTCATGTATGTTGAAATTGGGATAACTCTACTTGAAGAAAATTTATCTCATCTTTAAGATGAAAAATTTCAGATTGAAATCATATGATTTCAACCTTCCCCACATCGACTACATTTTGGTAAGTGGGTGCCTCTATTTCACCTTACAAGGCTTCCTTTACAACCTCACCCCATTTATGCTTCATCAAATGGGATGACTCAATAGTGACTAACCTCAATTCAAGGGTCCTATTTTCTTCTCTCAAAGAAAATAATTCCTTTATCTGATTATGAGATGGGTATTAATCAAAGAATTCATAAAATATGGTAGGAAACATACACTGAAGGTGACCCAAACGATCCTTCATATCCTCCAAGGGGTCTCTGAAACTAGGTCCCAGACTGCTTTCCCCATTTGTTTCCTCATCGACTGATAGAATGATGTGGACCCCAGACCCTGACTTAAGCAGATTTTAGGAATTGGAATGTATGTTGGGACAATGTCACATATAGAAAGAGTTGTACTCACAGTCTTCCATGACGAGGGGAGGGAGCCCACCTCCTCAATGGTAGATTTGGTTAGAAGAACCCCTAGGGGAGTAGACACTAAAGCCTCAAAAATTTGGGGTGAAGATGCTACAATAAAGTACACATGGGCTCATTAGTTGTGGGATTAATAATCTGGTATCACCAAGTTATCGGAAAATATTACCAAGTATAGAAACATACCTTTCTTGGTCGTGTCACTGGAATGATCCACTCCCCCAACCCGATCTTTAGAATAAGTAGAAATTCTTTCTTCTGATGAGTGGTCTTGTGGACCTTCTAACCCCTCTTCATAAGAATCTATCCACTCACCATCTTAATGGACTATAGGGATAAAATAACAATATCAAGAGACATGACAAAACAAATAAGTTGTTCAATATTGAATAAGTATTCCTCTTCTTCGAAACATTCTTCCATTGTGGCAAACATAGTAGTATAATAGAATCCAATGTTAGAATTATATTGAAATGAACCCCCATATGTTGGTTCTAATAGTATGATCACTGAACCTATCACAGATGGTGATGGGCATGATCTATTTAGCACCCCACTTACCTTCACTTCCTGATGAGTCAGACCCAATAGTGAATATTCTACTAAAGCAACCTGATGCTCATCCGCATCCTTAGAAGAGGACACATGATTTTTTAAGTAAATATTATGGGGACCATCACATGTTCATCAAATTAGAATGTTCTCCAATGATGACCCAAGATGAATAAAAAAGTAATGTACCGCACATACATAAGGATCTTGGAGGAGAAGGATCTGATAGTGCATATTTTTTTCTTTTCTACTTCCTCTTCCCTTCTAAGGATGGTCCTCTAGAAGGTATAAAATATGATACAATTGATTTAGAAGTGGAAAATTATTCCCTCATCTAAGTCTATCGACCCAGGGACCCTTTATCATCTGTTTCCTGGTCATCACTAAATCCCTATCCCAAGGTTGTACCACGGGGAGTGTATTCTGGGGACGGAATGATGGAATGGTCTTCAATAGCCTCCCACTACATCGAAAAATATAAGGGATGTTAATAAATTTGAAATAACACTATGAAAACAAAATAATTGTAGTAATTCTAGAATTAATGCTTCATCATTGATAGGGTAGCCTTATTCATCCTTATAGATTTGAAGTATTCATAGGATGACTGCTTGTTGATCTAGGGAAGATAAAAATAGATGAACCTTGATGCACTCAAAATCAACATAAAGGTCTATATGAAAGGCACTAAACTCATCCCAATGATCTTTAATGGCGATACCATGAAGCACAATGATATAAAAACCCCTTCTAAAAGCACCTTTTATAATTGTAATAAACTTCAGAGATCATCTTCTGAAAACCGCACCATCCAAATATCTCCTTGTTGATTCATAATGGGGAATAAGAACTCTGTAATAGCCTCACCCCTACCACCACATTCACTCTAACCATTGTAGAAGGTTCTTCTTTTAGTAATGGAATGTTCCTGATCTCCTTACAAGGTGCTTCCGGGGCTACTTTCATTTTTGAGGCCAGTTGTTTCCTGGTCTTGGGACTATGCTCCATTGATGGAAGTTGGAAATATTTTATTACCAATTAGCATAATTTCTTGTGGGGATTTGATTGAATCCAAATCTCCACATATTCATGAGATAAACTATTTTCTGCATTACATGGAGGTATGTTTATCATAGCACCAGTCTACTCCCTAGTAAATATCATCCAAAATTAGTGATCTACCATTAGACACTCTTCATATCAAAAATAGACAGAGTGGTGATATATTTATTGAACACATAAGAACTGGTGGTAGAATTGGAAGGGTGAAAACAACTCTCAAATGATTTACCCATCAATACTGGTGGAATGAACTCCTTCTATAAGTGACACCATATAAGACTGTGCATCAAAATTAGCCTCACCATTTTTAATATTGTCATCTATTGGTACTGGAATTAATATTATAAAGCCAAAATGATCATAATGGATTATATAGTGTTTGAAATTCAAAAATATCAATGGGAACAGTCTCACTCGACATATACAATCCAAATATGGTATGATGTGAGCATCAAGAATATCTTGAATGTTCCGATATTAGTAACAACCAAGGTGAGTTCCTATCCAACCCCCTAATACTTGGAGGGGTCCCAAAATCCAATAAGGGTAATTACCCTTTTAAACATGGTTTATAAGGTGGTATATTGGGGCCAGCACAGGGATGGACAACCTGATATGCCCCCCTTCTATAGAGGTCACCACTAGGAATGTGGAAACTCCGACTCCACCTTTCTTATTCATGGGAAGTAATTACCCACTCAGGTACATGGAAAGAAACACGTCTAGTTGAATGGTTTGGTTTATATCATGGAAAACTTCACACCCCCATTTCTTTAACATCCCTTACTCAACTCTGCGCCAATAAACATTGGTCGCACCATGTGAATCTCTCATAAGACATGCATTTGGCCTTTTTTCTTCGGGCTCATAACTAGTTTTCTTGATAATGTATTTCACCCATGTCATGAAAGGGATATATACACCAGGATAAACCCCCTTTAGAAGGGATTTCTCAACCATCTTAATCAATTATTTAGTCAGAGGATGGGTCTTCATTGTATTATCCCATGTAGATAAAGGACTAAAGAACTCATTATACAAGCCACCCAATATTGTTGTGCCACATATATTTTCCACATCCCAAGGACTGATGCCCACCTCACCATGTATAAAGTGGAAAGTGTCTATATCCGAGTACTAGTGGATGAAAATATCCATAATCAGAACATTATTAAAATAATGATACACCTAGAAATTCCTAATAGCCCCATACATTACGACATCCCTTAAATCCTTATTTAATTCAGAAGCATTATACTGGACCGATAAATTTTGTCCCCAATCCATAATGCAGCTACCTCCAGATCAGAAATCCGAGTTGGTATTCCATTCAAAATTTTGATTAAGAGTGGATTAATGAATTATTGAGTGATATATACGTGAATCCTAATCAGGAATGCAATCATTCCCATAAAATTATATGGGCATAAATTTTAGTATATGCCCATATTCACGATCTCCCTGAGAGATACAGTATTCCCCTAAGGAAAGATGTTCTGGGAGGGTGTAATGGGTTGTATGAAACCTGGAAGAAGTTATAAATAATGACTTCAGTGGGGGTATGGAATCATCATAATTAAGGTCGAACTCATAAAGGGGGGAAAACTCTACTAGGGGATCTTTTGAGAACTTTAATTCCATCAATGATGTCATGATATTCTTGTTTGACATACAATATGGTAGCCAGAAGGATGTTTGCTCGACACTATAGCATCACGATGGTCTATTAATACCATTTCAACCTTCTTCAAGAGATTTCAAGAGGATTGATGAGAACCAGATGCCATCTCAAAATAAGAAAGTGGAACATGTCATACAAAAATATTATAATATCTTTCCAAAAATATAACCATGAAAGTCATGATGATTTCATGCGCATCACATAAATCAACAAGGAATTTTTTTATTATCATAAAGGATGTGTGAATCCCATAATATCCGAAGGACTCATGGTAATGATAATCCTCGCAGTGCATCATGTGATCCCATGACCCATTTTGAGACTCGTAATCGTGTAACATAAACATGGTCACATGAATCAGTCAAAACGAAATATCAAACCATCATACCATAAAAAACCCTTAAAAGCATCACAGTACCTCATGGTTAAGGACCAAAAATAATTAACAATGTATGGTTTGTATTTAGACTGGACAAGAACTGGAGCAGAAACAGGTCATGCAGGACATATCTCAAAGTGAAGGCTCATGAATATTGTCTCGTTATTGGGATTCAAGGCATAGTATTGCAATGGAGGTGTGTGATGGAAAAAAGGTGACAATTATTTGTAGTAGTGGTGTTTTGTGGAATGAATTTCTCTCAACTCCCTCCTATATATAGTATATTTCAAGGAATATAAAGAATTTCCAGGTAGACTAAATGTCACATGATGAAATGATTCATGACATAACCAAAGACTCTGGTGATAATTTACATTCCTCAATACTGAGCCCATGTCCCCGTTGACATTGATCATGAGGGGTCTCATTTATTGACACTCTCCAAATAAGCATCTTCAAATTCACATGGGAATAAATAGCTAAATATGGGTATTATTTCCTCCATAAAATCAAAGGAAGACAAAGATGGTCAAGACTTTTGGATCGTGATAACCCTTAAGAGGCTCTCAATCATGTCACCATTTTAAGGTCACACAAAGTCTCCAGGCGTAGTGCATAACCAGAAGAAGATTATGCAGATCCTCCTTTTCAATGAGTCCCTATTCTTTTTCGAATGTGTTCCAGATAACAGGTTATCGTGTATGTGACATCCAAATGAGTTCCCCTAGGACACACTGGTTGTAGTCGACAAGCACTTGGAAATCCAACTTGAAAATACTCTAAAATGGGAGGAAGGATTCCCAAAATGTGGAACCTCCTAGAGTTCATAATGTCCAGGAGACTTATGTTTGGTGATAAGGGTAATTATTCTTGACAATATCCATGAATATTTGAAAGACCGACAATCTTTTGTGAAATAAAACAAAGGAGATAAAAAAGGGAGGATTCAGGTGCTACTTTTGGTTGCTGAAAGACATGTGGTGTGGCCCTAGTGATTAGTAAGACATCGTGAGTCCCTCATGAAATACCCACCTTTTCTTATGAAGTCTATTAGGCTTGTCATCCCCGTCACACTAAAATACTTTGGTATATCTGGGTAACCATATGCTTCCCTTTTCCACTCCAAGGGAAAAAATATTGAATGTTCGACAAAATGATCATGCTCCCTCATTTGACCAATATTGGTCACACGATGCATCACCAAAAAATAGCGTAATTATCCTTGACAATACTCTTGTAATTTTTCATGACTCTCAAACTTTGTTACATAAAATAAGGGTAATAAAATTGGAAGGAGGATGTAAATCACAGTCATAAAACACCCACAACACATTAAGGATGTCTATCACGCATCCCTTGAGACCTACAGAAAAACCAACCTTGTCTCATGAAAATCCCAAAACAAGTCATCTAGAATTTCACTGTTGGATTCCAAGAGATACTTAGATATCGTAAAGGTCATCTAATTGTCAATATGAAAATAAGGAAGTTCTTTAACAAGTAGGCATGATGAAAATGTCCCCATTAATTGGAAATAATACGATAATAGAGGCATTGCCAAGGAAGACTTGTGGTTGTTAAAAATAAAGAGACACCTTTGGATTGGTCCATGTCAGAGACTCGCAAAGTCGCGTGGTTCTAGAGACCATTGCTGAGTCCATCTTGGAATCACTCTATATACACCACAAAATGTTCAGAACAATCATGTGGTAATGCATTTATATTCCCCACCCCAACGTGAATAAATTTTCAGACTCTGGATTATTCGACTCTCAGCTTCAAGACTCTCAGGCACAATGGATTGAACAAAATTCTCAGAGTAGCTGATCTCAGGATTGGTAAGTCTTTAATTAACTAATATACTGCTGAACAATCGGAGAAATAATGTTCCATACAAAAGGTACTTCATCTGATCATTCAAAGATCACACGAAGGACAACTGGTAAGGGGTATGAACAACAAACCATATACCCCCCATATCATGAAATACTCAAGATAAAATAATACTAAAAAACCTTAAGGAATTCATAATACAAGGGATAGAACTAATATTAAAATGTAAATACTTAAATGAAAGACATGTTTTTTGGCCCTCACATGCTTCACGTGATACATCCAAAGAAACAAGATGGTTCCAGGACATGTCACCTAGATCTCATGACACTACTATAGTATGCTATTTGGGACATGAAAAATCATTTGGGAATATATAAGAATGCCATACGGTCCCATTGGGAACACCACTATGGTCTCATGAATCCATTAAGACCTATCACATGAACCTTGTGTCATTGTTTATATACATCTATTGACTCATATAACAGTGTATTCTCATGTCAGTAAAGTCTTGTGGTTCCAACTAGGCATGAGAACTGGGAACTAATGATACCATCTAGACCAGTCAGCTGAGACCTGTGACACCCTCCAGCTATATCATATAGGTATTGTGATGACCTCCAGGTATTTTAGCCAAGATTCACTAAATAATCTGAACCATTCTGTACTGAATCATTGGATACCATCAATATGTGTCAAACCAACTCTTGAGAATGAAACCATGGTATATTATCTAGATCATGTGACACCTCTTGGGAATTCTATCCAGATCAGGTGATGCATCCTAGATAAAACCATCTGAATCATGAAATGTACTCTAGACAAATAAAATGGGTCATGTGACACCCTCTGGAAAAGTATATTGGGTCATACATGCATCTTTAGTGTGTAATCCCTAATATTAATGGAACTATGAAAACTCTTATTCATGTCATATTCAGGTTACATAGGATACCCTCTCGAGGTTCGAACTACATGTTGACAATCCAGGGTAGTCCTATAACACAAGCCCCAAATTATGAGTAATTAAATGGTCTTTTACCATCCCTTGTATCTCACACCAATCATAGCTCACAAGATCTAATGTATTTATAATAATCACACCATATGCACCATGGGTCTCTATAATAACTGGGGTAAGCTCAACATATAAGCCTAGAATGATTGAACTAGGACAAAATTGATTCATATTCTACATTGGATACACAAGATGTTCCTCTAGGACTCATGTTCCAATACATGGTGTTCTAGATCACCCATATATGTCCTTTCTGTATGAAATAAAACTGCACAAGTCCAAAGAACTATGTAGTTTCTTATTCCTACAATAACATGGATATGTAGGATGCCTCTTAATGGAACAATCCCCTTATAATATTAACCACCTCTTTCATTTAAACACATTCTGAAGAACTTGGTTAGATAGCTTCAACACATAAGCTGCAACCTCTTATTGGAAAATGATGGAGAACATCATATACATACAGATGGATCCAATAAAGAGACTCTAGTCCTTTTCACATGTAGTATAATTAACCTATAGAAATTTATTTAGGGTAACTAGTCTCGTATTGAGATTAGTAAGAGATTCACAAACACATCATAAATCTATAATATTGTCCTAGAGTATGAAACAATTCCCCCAAAAGGGTGTAATGAGCCCAACCTCCCATAATCTTGACCAATGCGAGTCCCCAAGAGTCATTAGGACTGAGAACTTTGATGATCATCGGCCTTTGGAAAGAAATTCCATACCGAGCTTTAGATGAGGGAACTATTGGGAGTTTTTAGGAAATGTGGAACAAATGGAAAACCCAATGAAAGGAATTACGTGAGGCCCTTAGACTACCCCCTCAAACAAACCACCGAGTGAAATACATTCACACCTATAATAATTGAAAAACAAATAAGTAAATATTTATCAAATTATCAATTAATCTTTATTTAACTACACAAACCCCTTGGGTTCTAGAAGACACTCATACCTCAATCCCTCCTTTATCTCATGCTTGTGCCTGAAGTATGTTTGTGGGATATCATATCTCATAATTCCATTATCACCATTATTTAATTCATACATTAATTACCATGTTATCATTCCTATATCACCCAATAGAATGACCATGTTCACATTTTTTAATTTACAACTAAATAACCATTTACCATTTATACCTAACACATTAGAATGACCATGTTCCCAATATTTATTTTTCAAATAAATGATCACGTTACCATTCATACCTTACAAATTTGAATAATTATGTTCCCATTCATTATTTCACAATGTTACCATTCATAACTTACAAAATAGAATTCCTATGCTCTGGTTAATTATTACACAACAAAATGACCAAATTGCCATTCATACATAATAATTCATTCAATAATTAATAATCCACACAAATTTCATTACTAATTCAAAAATTATTTAAATAAAAAAAATATTAGTTAATTTAATTGTTAATTAATCCACTTGATTAATTATTTTATGAAATTAATCTCCTTGATTAATTCTCCAATTAATGATTTATAGAAATACCATTAAATAACTCATCAAATAATTAATCAATATCCACAAACACAGAATATCATAATTAATTTTTCAATTACTTATCTCAATATATAACTGAAAATCATATAATTAATTTAAAAAATAATTATATCTATCTATTACTCAATATCTCATAATTCATTATACAATTAATTTTCTCAATATATAATTCAAAAAATCCCTAATTCCACAACTCCTCAATTAATTAATTCAAAAAATTAATTAATTCAAAAATATGAAAATTTATAAATATATAATAGAAATTTTAAAATTACATTCATGTTATTTGAATAAATACCTTCAGATTTGAAATTTTCACCACCAACCTCAATTCTTTGACAAACGATTGCCTAACTGAAATCCCCATAATTTCAGTTGCACAATGATGTAGAATGAGACCCGAATCTAAAACCCTAAATAAAGATTAAACAAATCAATATTTAACAAATCAAGATATCTTAAATCTAAATATAGATCTACAATATAGGATATATATCTACAAAAATAAGTAGATATCTAACAAAAACTAGAAGAAGAAACACTTTCTAGAATAAGAGAAGAGAGGGGAAGGAATGTGAAACTAAGCGGAGTAGGATTCACTTACCTGGAGAGGTGTAGATATTTAATCCAAATTCAAATCACCAAAACTGAGGTTATGTTGTCTTATAATCCATCCATAAGGATCTAAAATTGAGAAATAATTTTAGGGGTTGACTGGAGTTTGATTTAGGATAGTTTTGGGGGTTTGGGTAATTTCAAAAATAATTTTCATGTTACATAAAAGGATGTGCATGGTTAGATGGGAAGGGGAAAAAGATTTCCATTAACTATGTGCCTCTATTATAGTGGTGCATGGTTTCTCTTTAGAGGAAGAACGATTTGAAAAAACCTTTTCCATCCATGAAAATCCCCATTGTCTAGGGTTTCAAGGTTTTCTAGGATGGGTTGAACAGTTTGGGGAAACTGTGCATCAACCATGTACATCCCTTATCACTTCCAATTTTCTCAAACATTCAACAAAACACCCCCAAAGTCAAACTAAAACAAAAATTAATCAACACAATGAAAAAAGAGTACCTGTAAAAAATCCCCATATATATCTGGAAAAGGTTGGGGTTTTACAGTCTCCCCACATTATAGAATCTCATCCTTGAGATGAACTCTCAAGAATCTCTAAGATTATGAGTCAGAAAGATTGGAACATTGAGCCCTCATATCTTCTACTATATCTTGATTTTCCTCCTGAAAACATCCTTGTTTCCAGAATACAAGAACAATCAACACGTCTATTACCCACAACACTTTATGTATGTGATCCAACACATATAACAGATTCTCCTCAAAGGATGCATCTATAACAAGCTCAACATAATTCACATCTATCACATGATAGGGGTTGGGGTGTTACAGCTGAAGTTATGATGCATTGAAAAATTCATGCATTTCACTATATTTCTTTGTAAGAGTCAATCGACATACCAATGTCCAAATTCTTTCCATAATCTCTAACAATCCAATAAACTTGGGTGTCATCTTTCCCAAACTCCATATCCTATAGTGACCAAACCTTGGAGATGCTCTAAGGAATACGTGATCAACCTATGTTAACTCTAGGGGTCATATACTTCTATCATTATATGAATTATTTTTACTCTAATCCATTTCTATATGCTTCGGAATTAACTGAACCATTGCAGGCGTCACCTATATGAGACTCGATCCCAACAACTCTTACTGACCTACCTCTCTCCAGCATAAATTTTGTCTATATATCCTACCATAAAGAGCCTTTTATGGTTCCAGATTAATAGTACCCTAATAACTTTTGTTTTTAGTAAACTCCACTACTGTCAGGTGGTTCTCCCAACACCCACCAAATTCTTAATCACAAGAATGTATAATATCTTCAAGAACCTATATAGTATGCTCTAACTGCCCATATGTCTATTGGTAGTAATCCATTGTCAACAAAACCTGCATACCATGAACCTTTTATAAGTTCTTTTAGAAGTGAAAAGTAAAACACGAGTTTCAGTCTAAAACAATATTCCATGGCACCCCACATAGACGGACTATTTCTTGAACATATAGTTCTCCCAAATCCGCATTAAGAAAGTCTCCCATATATATAATAAATGCACTACCTTTTTCAAATAGTCTACAACAACCCTAAATAGAGTCATTCTTCTTAGGCATCCTCAGGAGAAAAACCAAAATATCCATAATAACATCATCTCACATCCATTTCAAAATATTCAATGGTTACAAACAACCTCCACATTGTTGATTCTAAACCTTCACCTGCTGACAGGTGTAGCATAATGCTGGGAACCCTGTTATCTCCTTTTTTATTCCCATCCACCAAAACTGTCAATATATGTCATGATTCATTTTAGTCACACCGAGATGTATTTCCCACATCGAGGAATAAAACTCATGCATTATATCCTCCTGCATGATCATAGGAATAACAACTTGATTCTTGACATAGAGGATATAATCCTCGTCCATGTTCCAATTGCAAGGAGACTCCCCACCTTCAAGGCATTCCCTCAAGGTAAAACACATTGGATCCTCATACAATCTATCCCTAATACATCTCAAAAGTTCATATTCACATAAAACTAATACCAGGTTCATCTACTCCTGACTCTCCGGAACGATAACATCTATCTCATCCAGTAATTCCATCATCATCCACTCGGCACTACATTCATGAACTTCTTGAGTCTGAGCTTCCATGCTCAAATAATCAGCAACATTGTTCGCCTTTCCAAGTGTATATTCCATCTAAAAATAAAACTACTACATATACTCAACCCATATCTACTACTAAAGATTAAAATCTCATAGTGAAAATATATACTTCTACCTCTTATTGTCTGTATACACATTAAACATTTCACCCAATAAGAAATGTCACCCACACATTAAAGAATAATCCACTACTTCCGACTTGAGGTCATTTATAGGGTATTTCAATTCATGTAGCATCAACTACCAATACCCATACAACACAAATTGATATCACTGTATCGACACTACTCCATGTCCAATCCCAGAAGCGTCATAATACACCATATACAATTCACCTGGCATAGGTAGGATCATAATTGGTGTTGATGATAAACTTTTATTCAACTCTTAGATATCATTCTCACATGCTTCTGACCAATAAAACATTATCCCCTTTTTTTCAAGATCAAAAGTAGAACTTCCAAAAGAAAAATTTCAAGAATGAATGTCTAACCCAAAAAGATAAGGTTATCGAATATGTTCTTGGGATACTCAAAGGAAACCACATCCTATACTTTCTATGGTTATACTAACAAACTATCATACGATATTATTTCATCCAACAAGAATACCAAATTGGTCCAAAACTACTACATAGATAGCTTGGTTTATAACCAAAGGTCTATCAGTGTAAAGAGCACGATGTCAAGATATTGGTTATGATCATCATGATTCTATGAGTACACCAAGATAATATCCAAAAATACTACCACAGACTAATCTATACATTTATGGAAGATTTTGTTCATCAAGGATATTAACCCTACAGGTGTGTTCATCAACCCAAACTATATAACGATGAAATCATATATGCTATACCTACCTCTAAAAGTTTCCCTCAGTATGTTAGAAGGTTGAACTCTCAATGAATGATACCATGATCTCAAGTCTATCTTGAAAAAGACACAAGATCCCATTAACTAGTCAAATAGATTGCTGAAATATGGGAGAGGATACGAATGTTTCACAGTCATCTAGTTCAGCTTTTGTTATTCAACACATAATAGAAAACTCCCATAAAACATCATGGAAAACGGAACTGTTGAACCCCAAAGCGACATAATTGGATAGATAAATCCATTATCCTATAACTCCCATAACTAATTATTGAGATCTTGAATCACATTTGGTTCCATTCTATATGGAGTAATAGAAGCTGTATCTTCTCATGGAATGAGATCAATAGTGAATTCAACATCTCTCTGAGGTGTCATCCTTTAGAAATCAACAAGAAAAAAATCCTAATGAATGTACACTAGGGTTGTAAAGACATCTATATTTACACCTTTATCATTCAACAATAGAATATAAAATAGGGATGTGATTTGTCCTGATTGCTATTAATTGGCCCTACTCATCCCGCTAGGATATCCCACTCTCCACGGTCAATATAGTATTCAACCTTATGAGATATAAATGTCACTATGTTGCGGTAACAATCAATGTGGGATCATGATGCTACTAACCAGTCCATACCCATAATCAAGTCAAATATTGATATTTCTATGATGTAAAGATCACATAGAAAGAGATACTCCCCAATCCCAAGAGAACTCCCTTTAGAAAAATAGATGTATCTAGATCATACTCCCAATAGTGTATCTAGAATTAATACACCTCTCACAAAATCCTTCTCCATGCTCAAACCATTAACATGTTTTTCAAAAAGAAAGGAAGGAGAGGAACCAGTATCAAATAAGGCACTAGCTAATGTAGAATCAACAAAAAAAAGTACCTCTCATTGTCATTAGTACAACCTATCTATCCACAAGTGTAGGTTTCACCACATGAAACACTCATTCCCTTATTCCCTATGTTGTATTCTGACTCCCTAGTGTTGCACCACCCTACTGATAAGAGAAGCTCTTCATCCACTACCTCTACTGCATCATCCAATAGAACTCAAGCTACCAGAATGATATAGTACATATGATCCCCTTTTATCCTCTGATTCTTCCTCACTACAACCTAATTTCTTATCTGTCATTGGGCCCTACAAAAATTTTGTAGAAGTCCGATGTGCCCGAAAAACCGATAATATACTAGTGGGTGGGGAAATTATCTCTGAATGTTTCCTAACTAACTGCACATGTGATATATCACTCGACTAAGGTCTTGTGCAATTGATTCCCATATCTAAGTACTCTATATCCCACTTCTCTGGATGAAGTTGTCGTAGATATGCTTCCTACTATAGGATGGTATACCTCCTGATCATCAACCTATAACCACGTATCTTGCACTGGAAGCCTCCTTCATTTTCACCTCAACTGTGAGAGCATGATCTTCCACCTCAGATAACTATTTTAACTGAAAATGGTTAACCTAATACTTAATATAATATTTAAGTCCATCCTAAAAATTCCTCACCATTTTTATCTCATCCCTGACTACCACTGAATAAAATCATTGGAAACTTTTAAAGAATCCAACATATTCTATAACAGACATAATCCACTGCTTCAACCTCTTGAACTCAGATATTCTCTCATACCATAGTGTCTCTGAATAGATGTTCTCTAAGATCTTCTCAAAGATGTACCTCCATAACATACTATCACCATGTCCTGCTCATGCCTGAACATCCCACCAGTGCTTCACAGATCCTTGTATCATGTTATTAGACAACATGAAACTACATTCTATAGGAATCTCCATGTTGTTATGTATAGTCTCAATGGACTCATCCCAGAACTCATTTACCTCTGGTACACCCGGACTAGTAAATATCAATGGGTGGTGAAACTAAGACTCCCTCATCAGATCATACATACTCTTAAAAATCCATAATGTGTCTCTTCCCATGATTTTCATGAAGTGTGAAAAGTTCTCTTGGAACTGATCACTGACTTCCTCACCTAGCACAATCAGTGCCTCAAGTCCCATTACAGGTTGTTCGTCTATTTCCATGACCTCAGGTAGTCCTCTCGACAAGAATCATCATGGAGGCATATCTATAAAACTACAAACACACACCTTATGACATAGTTCAAAAAATCAACATGTTTACATAAGAGGGAAATACAACAAGGCACAATAAGCCTTTTCCTCAAACCCCACCTCACGTTCAAAACTGAGGTGTCATCGCTACCCTTATCCATCCTAAATTTATGTCCAAGATAACAATGGTAAACATATTATCATTATTTCAGTTTTTTATTTAAACACGCATGTATTGTCATCTTGCATCATTTTAATATCTTTTTGAAATTCATGTTAGGCACCATTTTCAATTCAATTTTCACAAGCATGGAAAAATAGTCCAAGTTCAACAACTTACTCATACCCTTTATTTATTTTGCATGCCTAAAATGATGCATGTCAAAAAATAATAATATGTTCTGAGAATTATTTATACAAATCAAATAACATACCATACCGAACTACAAATCAAATATCAGAAAATATCAACAACAGTAATCACAACACATGACAAGTGAGTCCACCAAGGTGAAATAGTTTTCAACTGTAACAGAGAACTATAATAACTATAATGTCACCCAAGGTACCTGAGTTCTCATGCATACATGAGGTAGCTACCCCCATTAACGAGAACAGAACCAAGGACAAACTCTTCTTATTCTACTTTCTACCTATCCCAAAATTAATAAAATATAAAAACAAAATAAAACCTACTTTAATACTACTTTGTAACATACCAACCCTAGTGCCACACACCATTGACTCGACCCAATCAGTCATATAACCTCAAGAGTGCCACACCTTATGCCAGAGGCTGCCGACTAAAAGTGATTTTCTAATGTCAATCATGCGAAGACTATATCAAGTTTATCTAATTAATAAAGCAACATAAATTATTAATCAATAACATAACTTATATAACATAACTGGAATAATATCAACATCAAAAATAACTAAAAATTGATATATAATATCAAAACACAAGAATAAAATATTTCATGACAATGTACATGAAAATTTTCTAAAATGAAACCCAAAATAAAGACTCTGATGACTACCACAAGAAGGTCCTCAACTATGTCCAGATCCATCATCCACACTCCATTCTATATCATCCAACAATCATAGGTCATTTTCCCTTAACATATCTAGAAAACACAATGTCTATAAGGTTACTAATCAGCAAGCCTGAGTTAGTTATGAGTACAACTCATTAGGCAACCACCAATGGAATCAGAAAAAATATACAGTCAATATCAAGTGAATGAAGTTGTATAAAGAAATTATTACGATCCGTAAGAAAATTATTATAAAATTATAAAATAATCATTATTTATTTACATAAACCATCAATTTCTCATAGACACCCATACCTTAGTCCCTATTTCGGCTCATACCGAAGCCCAAATTATGACTTAGGGATATCATATCTATGAATTCCATTTTTACCATTATTTAATTCATACGTGAACACACATGTTTCCATTAATATATCACAAAATAGAATGACCATGTTCATATTTTATAATTCTCAACTAAATAACCATGTTATCATTCATAACAAACACATTATAATGAACATGTTCCCATTATTTATTTCACAACTAAATGAAAATGATACTATTCATACTTTAAAAATTAGAATTTCCATGTTCCCATCCTTTATTTCACAACTAAATGACAATGTCACTATTTATTCCTTACACATTAGAATTACCATGTTCCCATTTTTTATTTCTCCATTAAATGACCATGTTACCAGTCTACCTTATAATTAATTCAAAAATTAACCATCCACTCTAATTCCATTACTAATTTAATAATTAGTTAAAAACAAAAATTATATTAGTTAATTAAATATTTAACTAATCAAATCAATCTCATCAATAAATTAATAATTTTTATATCATATAAATCCCTTTAATTAATTCCCTAATTAATTAAGTACATCAATCCCATTAATTAACTCATCAATTAATTAATCAGTATCCACAAACTCCAAATATCATATTTAATTAATCAATTTATCATCTCAATATATAACTCAATATCTCATAATTAATTCTATAATTATTTATCTCAATCTATTAGTCAAAATCTCTTAATTAATTCTACAGTTAATGAGCTCAATCTACAATTCCTGAAATCCCCACTTCCACGTCTCATAAATTAATTAATTCACTAAATTAATTAAATCAATCAATGTCACAATTTCGAAATATCTAATATAAATTGTTCAATTAAATACACATAATTTAAATAATGAATTTTGAAATTGAATTATAGAACACCTACCTCAATTATTCAATCAGCAATCGCCTAACAGAAATCCCAAAAATTTGAGTATTGCAACGACGTAGAATGAGATCTGAATCCAAAACCCTAAATCATGATTGAAAAAAAAAGATCATTTTAATCTAGATCAAGATATAAAATCCTAGATCTATATTGAAATAATATGTCTATATCCAACCAAAATCGGAATAACAACCCCTTTCAAGAATAAGATAAGAAAGGGGGTGGAATGGGAAACCAAGAGGAATAGGATTCATGTTCCAGGAGAGATGTAGATCTTTGATATGTACTTTGAATCACCATTAATATATGTAAAGTGGTATTGAAATTCTAATGGAAGTCTCTAAAATCATTAAATAATGTCATGGGTTGAGTGGGGTTCAATTTGGGTGAGTATTGGGGATCTGGTTAATTTAAAAACTAATTTTCAGGTGACATAAAAATTCATGCAAAGTTATATGGGTAGGGGTTCACAGTTTCCCCTAACAGTGTGCCTCTATTGTAAGGATTCATGGATTTTCATTAGAGATTGAATGGTTTAAAAAACCATGTCCAACCATACAAATCCCTACTGTCTAGGATTTCATGGTTTTCAGGGCTCAGGGCGCATGATTTGGGAAAGCCATGCACCAACCGTGCACTGCCCTTCTCCCTTCCAATTTTCTCAACCATTCAACCAAACACACCCTAAAGTAAAAAAACCCTTAAAATTACTCATCTCAAGGAAGAAGAGTTCCGATAAAGGTCCTTGATACATCTTCATAAAAGGATTGGTTTTTTCACCAAACAAGTTGATGATCTCCAAGGAATAATCCATTGATGAAGGAACTGATATCTCATCATCTTGTTTCATTCAAGGAGTAGACATTGTTGATTAAAGTGAATGAAGCCAACCACCATTTAAAAGTGAGAATGTGGGGAAACTGAACAACATGTGATGCATTGGCCCCAATAAAATCATAAAAAAGTAACTTCATAAGATATTTATATTCCTTAAGACAGATGGAATGAGATTCTAATTTTATGGTAAAAAGACATATCATAGAAGTGTAAGCGGGGCTCGGGAGTAGGAAAATACACCCCATCACCCATCATTTGTAAATATTTTCCCATGGTTTGGTGTGCTATTTAGTAATTTCCATTTCATCATTAGTGGAGGTTATATGGACTTATTTTCCAAGTATGTCTCGAGAAAACCTTCTTGTTTGTTCTCCAAGATCATTGGTTGAGGGTTTTTGAGGACGATATTCCAAAGATGTAATTATAATATCACTAAACACACTATTATGTTCTCGAATTCCTTTTTCTATGATGAATTCACCTACTTTGATCATGGATCTTATGAACCATATATTCCATCCATACTTGGACCAGTTCAGAGTTTTCTTCATCGATGACATACTTGTTTACAATATTTTGGAGGAGTATCATGCATAACATTTGAGGATGATCCTAGAACTACTATGTGGGAACTAGGTATTTGTTAAGATCTCTATGTGCTAGTTTTAGATCTACGAGGTTCACTTCTGGGTGAATTTCATCTCTAAACATGATTTATCTATGAATATTGTGAATATTGATGTGATTATTTCTTGGGAGACACCCAAGAGCATTCCAGAGTTGCAAAGTTTTCTTGGTTCGGTGGGGTACTGAAGGAGTTCATGGAAGAAGTTTCTTGGATATAATCCCATTTAAATGACTTGACATGGAAATGGCATCCATTTTCCTTGACTTGGCAGTCTAAAATATCCCTTGAGGATTTGAGGATGAGGTTGACTAGTGCTTTTTTAGGCTTCCAGATGAGGGTGTTGAGTACCTAGTGTTCTTCAATGCCTCTGAAGCTAGAATTGATTTCATGTTGATGTAGAGGAAAGTGGTGATCACTTATGTGTGGAGGCTGTTTAAGGTCCATGATCAGTATCATGTGACTCATGACATAGAGATGGTAGTGGTAGTCTTTTCTCTAAATATGGGGAGGTACAATCTTCTAGGTGAGAATTTATTGTTTACTCATACCACCAGAGTCTCAGGTACATCTTAACCGAAGAGATATCAACTTGATATAATGAAATTGGTTTTATTTCCTAAGGTATTGTGATTTATAGGTATTTTATACTCCTGTGATGGGAAACATGTTGAGTCAATAAGGTTTTCCTTATGACTTTTCCATTCCTTCTTGTTTTGAAAATCACAAACACCTTATCTTTAAGGAAATATGATTTCTTAAGGAAAATTGCTTTTATAAGGAAAATTGCTTTCTTAAGGAAAATCGCTTTTATAAGAAAAATTATCCTTATCATATTTTCATCAATATTTTTCTTAAGTATAAGTTTCGGATTCATTTTCTCGGAGTCATTAAAACTTTGATATAAAAGCATTCTGTTTAGTATTCAGATTCTGGACAAGAACTATAAGGAAGTTTCATTCCGAATTCCGGATATGAATTCTGACTAAGTTCTATTCCAGATTCAGGATACGAATTCTGAAGAAGAATTCTCATTACGAATTCTAATGAAGAAATCCCATTCCGAATTTCTCATTACGATTTCTAATGATGAATTCTCATTACGAATTCTAATGAAGAAATCCCATTCCGAATTCTCATTACGAATTCTGAAGATGAATTCTCATTACGAATTCTAATGAAGAAATTCCATTCCGAATTCTCATTACGAATTCTGAAGAAGAATTCTCATTACGAATTCCAATGAAGAATTCTCATTACGAATTCTAATGAAGAAATCTCATTCAGAATTCTCATTGCGAATTCTGATGACGAATTCTCATTACGATTTCTGATGACGAATTCCTATTCCGAATTCCTATTCCGAATTCTCATTCCGAATTCACCTATTAAACAGAATCTGATTATCATTGTTTTATACATTCTGAATTTATTCACTCCGAACCTTCACTCCGAAGTTTCTATTCCGAACCTTTATGTAAGAGTTTAAAACGATGTCGTACATTCTGTTACACTTGTTTTGTTATAAAACGATGTCGTCCATTTTGTTATAAACTAACCGTTGTCTAAGTGACACGTGTACAGGTCCCTCCGAACTTTAAGGAAAATATGACCGTTGGAGAGGAGCCAACCTTACCTATAAATAAGAGCTCATTTGAAAGAGCTCGGAGCTGATGGATGATGGCTGATGCATATGCTGATTGGTGAAAAAGTGCTTACATGCTGTTGAAGTGATTTCTAGAGAGAGAGTCTCTTATTAACTCTCAAAGCTTCGTGCGACTCCGAATGTTGGTGATTACATTCGAGGGCTTCCGGGGATAGGAAGACAGAGGTGCCGACTACCTTAAAGATCGAGGGCTTTCTTGCTGAGAAAGACAGAGGTGCCGACTACCTTAAAGATCGAGGGCTTTCTTGCTGAGAAAGACAGAGGTTGCCAACTACCTTGAAGGTGAGGGCTTGCGGGGATAGCAAGACAGAGACACCGATCTTCGTATCGAGGGCTTACCCTGGTGTGGGTAAGACAGACTTGCTTGAAAGTATAAATCAAGGGACCTTTATCCAAGGTTGTTGGATACCCTTCTCTTTGGGTTAAAAGACTATTATATTGTTACTAGTAGTTTTACTACTTGTTGTTATTCCGCTGCATTTTGTATCTTAAGGAACGTATAACTTTCTTATACTTCCTTACTTACTCTGATTAGTTTAGATTCTATACGCTTTAAGGTAGAATCTCATATTGTAACTTTTGTTAAGTTTCAATTTCCGGAATCATATTTCCGGAACCTGCTTTTGGAATATCTTTCCAAGTTCAGTTCGGTGTTAGAGGTGTTGTGAATTTACTTAGTTTAACTTTGTTAAACTTAGCCTTTCCTTTTCTTAAGGAAACTCTAGTTATTCATAACTAACTTTAAAGGTTCCAAAGGAATTTTTAAAGTATAAAATTCACCCCCCTCTTGTATATTGAGCATCTCATATTATATTTCGATCCTACAATTGGTATCAGAGGTTGGAAACCTCTTCCTCTATACCATTCTTACATTTGGTATCAGATCCAAGGTTACTGAAATACTTGTACTCACATACAAGTTTTTCTTTCTCACTTTTCTATTCCGAACTTTGTCATTCCGGATTATCCATTCCGAACTTTTCCCATTCCGAACTTTGTGATTTCGATTCTAAGCTATTAACATGTTTGTATCCAAGTTTTTATTTAGTATGGCAGGAATTAATGTTGGATCGATTGACAATCTGAATCCTACAAGGCCACCAATATTCGATGGTAATGACTATGAATACTGGAGAGATCGTATAAAGACTTTTTTTATCAATACTGGAGTAGACAACTTTGTGATGCTTACTGGTGATTATAAAATTCCTGACAAGGAAGTCAGAACCTTTACTAACCAGGAAAAGCAAGAATATCAACTCAACTATAAGGTACGCAATACTTTATTATGTTCAATGACTAGAAATATATATAGCCAAATTTCTTCTTGTGAAGCAGCTAACTGTATATGGAAGAAGTTAGAGGTTACACATTTTGGGACTTCTAAAGTGATTGAGACTAGAAGAGCTATGCTTAGAGCTGAATATCATGGCTTCAATTTTCCTTATGGAGAACCCATCTGTAATGTTCAACAAAGATTTATGACTATTGTCAACAGTCTACAATCTATGGGAGAAAAAGGATTAGATGATGAAGCTCTTGTGGACAAGATAATTGATATTATGCCCAATGAGTGGGAATCCAAGAGAACATCTAGAGATGAGAACAGGAAGGTTACTCAAATTACTCTTGATTAATTATTTGGAACTCTTCTACAACATGAGACTAGAATGAAGAGAGATGCTGACAACATAAAGAAGAAGAATGGAAATGGTACTGTTGCTTTTACTACAACTTCAAATCAGATGAAAGCTAAGACTCCTGAGAGAGTAACCAGATCCAAATCGAAGAAAGTCTTTTTCCAATCCGAATCTAGTGAAAGTGAAGTTTCAGAAAATGAATTAGCCAATCTTGCTCGAAGGATGAACAAGATAGCTGGACAGAGAAACTTTCAATCCAAGTATAAGAAGAAGGACAGGAAAGAAAAGAAAGATGGAGAAGTTACTTGTTATGAATGTAAGAGAGCTGGACATATTAGACCAGATTGTCCTATGCTCAAAAAGAAAGAAAGGAAGGAAAGGCATTCAGACAGAAACAGGAAGAAGTATTATAAAGATAAAGCTAAGAAAGTTCTGAAAGCTAATGACACCTGGAGTGCCAGTGGTGGTGACTCTTCAGATGAATCTTCTGAATATGAATCTTCAGGACAGAAGAATCTTGGTCTTATAGCCAGATTACCTATTGATAATCAATGTCTTATGGCTAAGGTACGAAATGCTGAATCTTTGACCAATGTTTCCTTAAATCCTAATGGTAGTAAGTATTATAACTCTTATGATGAAGAATCATCTTCTGATGAGGAAAATACTTTACCTACTTATGAAGAAGTCTCTAGATTTGCTGAACTTCTTGAGATTGAGAATTCCAAACTCAACAAGAAACTTGATAAAGCAAATTCTAGGAATTCTATTCTTACTAAAGAAATATCAGATCTTTCTAAAGATCTTGATAAGAAAAATGCTGATTTTGAAAATATTTCAAAAAATCTTGAGGAAGTAAGTTCTGAGAAGAATAAACTTTCTAAAGAATTAGAAAAAGTAATTTCTAAGAAAAATGTTTTCGAGCCTAACTCTAGTTCAAAAACTAATGATTTTGAGGATAAAAACTTGGTTGTAAAACTCAAGTCCGAAATTTTTTCCTTAAAGAAGTGTTTATCAAACTTTACCCATGGTAAAGAAAATTTTGATAAGATGTATTCTCAAATACGACCTTTAAGAAATAAATCCGGATTTGGTTATACCCATGCAAAACCAGTTTTCAGTAACAATTATTTTGTTCCTCAAAGTGCCCCATTTTGCACTAAATGTCAATGTGGTGGTCACTGGGCAAGAATTTGTTCCTTAAACAAAACCCAATCCTTAGGTTTTCATAATGCTTACTTTTCTAAGAAAATGTGGATACCTAAAATTTTATTGTCTGGAAATCTCGGATCCAAACAAATTTGGATTCCAAAAGTCTAACTTTGTTCTTAATTTCAGGAAAATAAAGAAAGTTCCAGCAACAATATTTGGTACATGGATAGTGGATGTTCCCGGCACATGACTGGTAACAAAAGTTTTTTTGAAAAGATTATCAAAACGAAAGGAGGAAAGGTAACTTTCGGAGACAATGCTAAGGGAGAGATTGTTGGTATTGGTAATATAGTTCTTTTGGGTAAAACTTTGATTTCAAATGTTCTTTTTGTTAAAGGTCTTAAGCACAATCTCATTAGCATAAGTCAGTTATGTGATGAAGGTTACCTTGTGAATTTTAGGAATGATAAATGCTTAGTTCACAATTCCAAGGAAGAATTTATTCTCTCAGCCAACAGGCAAGAGAATGTTTACACCTTAAACTTAGAAGACCTAAGAAGCCAAGATTTACCTTGCCTAAGTGCAATGGATGATCATTCTTGGTTATGGCATAGAAGATTAGGACACTGTAATCTTAGGAACCTATGTAAACTCTCTAAGAAGAAACTTGTTAAGGATCTACCGGAGCTTAGATTTGATTCTTCTAAAGTTTGTGATCCTTGTCAATATGGCAAGAAACATAAATCTAGTTTTAAGTCAATCGGTGAAGTCTCAACAACCGATGCATTACAGTTAGTGCACATGGATCTTTTTGGTCCAACACAAACTGGAAGCATTGGAGGCAAATACTATGTGTTTGTTCTAGTTGATGATTACACTAGATTTACTTGGGTCTATTTTCTAGCAAGGAAATCTGAAGCTTTTTCTTATTTCAAAAGTTTTAGAGCTCAAGTTAAAAATGAGAAAAATCTTCCATTGAAAACTATTCATAGTGATCATGGAGGAGAATTTCAAAATTCTGATTTTGAAACTTTTTGTAGTAAGAAAGGTATTACTCACAATTTTTCAGCACCTAGAACTCCTCAACAGAATGGTGTAGTTGAAAGAAGAAATAGAATTCTTCAAGAGATAACTAGAACCATGTTGAGTGAATATTCTATTGCTAGACATTTCTGGGCTGAAGCTGTAAGTACTGCTTGTTATACTATAAATCGAGTTTTGATTAGACCTTTTCTTAATAAAACTCCTTATGAGTTATGGAATGGTAGAAAACCAAGACTTTCCTACTTCAAGGATTTTGGTTGCAAAGTATTCATTTTGAATACTAAAGATAACTTACATAATTTCTCACCAAAGTCTGATGAAGGGATTTTCATAGGTTATTCCACAACCTCTAAGGCTTATAGAGTTTTTAATAAAAATACTTGCACTGTTGAAGAAACAGTACATGTAAAATTTGATGAGTCTGATCCTTTTGTTTTTAAAACCTCCCAACCTACATCCTCGGATGTGTTTTCAAAAACTGATTATCAACCTTTGATAGAAGAACCTTCTGATAAGGAAATTTTTCTAGAAGATACTTCTGAAACATTTAATCCAGAAGACTTTCTACCCTATGTTGATGAACAGGTTTTACAAAACCCAAAACAAGTGTTTCTTAAGAATCATCCCAGTGATAGTATCATTGGTGATGTAAATCAACCTGTAAGGACTAGAAGTTCCTTAAGAAATTAAGTAGAACATCTAGCATTTCTTTCCCAATTAGAGCCTAAAAGCACTGATTAAGCTTTAGGTGATGATGATTGGATCAAAGTAATGCAAGATGAACTAAATGAATTCGAAAGGAATAAAGTCTGGACCTTGGTTGAAAGACCTAAGGAAACTTCTGTTATTGGAGTAAAATGGGTTTTCAGGAATAAATGTGATGAAAATGGAGTCATTGTTAGAAATAAAGCTAGACTTGTTGCTAAAGGCTATAATCAGCAAGAAGGAATAGACTATGAAGAAACCTATGCTCCAGTAGCTAGACTTGAATCTATCCGCATTCTACTTGCCTTTGCAGCATTCTTTAATTTCAAACTTTTCCAAATGGATGTGAAATGTGCTTTTCTTAACGGTTATGTTCAAGAGGAAGTTTTTTTTGAACAACCTCCTGGCTTTGAAGATACAAAATATCCAGATCATGTTTTTAGACTTACCAAATCTTTGTATGGCCTTAAACAAGCCCCACGAGCATGGTATGATAGACTTACTGGATTTTTGCTTCAAAATAACTATGTTAAGGGAAATGCAGATCCAACCCTTTTTATAAAGAAAGATAAGAAAAATGTTTTGATTGTTCAAATTTATGTTGATGACATTATATTCGGTTCAACTTAGCAATCTTTGACTGACTCTTTTGCTAGTCTAATGAAATCTGAGTTTGAAATGAGTATGATGGGTGAGTTAACATTTTTTCTTGGTTTTCAAATCTCTCAAAAACCATAAGGAACCTACATATCTCAACATAAGTATATTAAAGATCTTCTTAAAAATTATGGTTATGACAACACTAAGAGTATAAGTACTCCTATTGGTACCTCAAACCCTCTAGATCTTGATGAAGCTGGGAAACCAGTAGATCAAGCATCTTTTAGAGGTATGATTGGAAGTCTACTTTACTTAACAGCTAGTCGACCAGACTTAATGTTTTCTGTATGCTTATGTGCAAGATATCAATCCAATCCTAAGGAATCTCACTTAAAGGCAGTAAAAAGAATTTTTCGCTACCTTAAGGGAACCATGGATCTAGGATTATTTTATACTTCTGGAAATGATTTTGTTCTAAAAAGTTTTTCTGATGCTGACTTTGGTGGATGTAGAATGGATAGGAAAAGTACATCCGGAACTTGTCATTTCTTAGGAGATTCATTAGTTTCTTGGTCATGAAAGAAGCAACATTCTGTTGCACTCTCCACTGCTGAAGCTGAATATGTAGCAGCTGGAAGTTGTTGTGCACAAGTGTTGTGGATGCAACACACACTCACAGACTATGGCTTGAGTTTTACTAAAACTCAAATTTTGTGTGATAACACAAGTGCCATTTCCCTAAGTAAAAACCCTGCACATCACTCTCGTGAAAAACACATAGATATTAAGCATCACTTTCTTAGGGATCACACACTCAAAGGAGATATTATTCTTCAGTTTATCGGAACACAAGATCAACTTGCTGATATTTTCACAAAATCTTTGCCTTCTGATAGATTTGAATATATTAAACAGAAGTTAGGAATGATAACCGTAAGTTAATCTTCCTTAATTAACTTTCTGTTGGAAAAATATCCTTACAGTAATAAACTCCTTTTCATAGGGGGAGTACATTTGATTGTTTGTTTAACAATGTTTTTTCAAAATTTGTTTTCAAACTTTTCGGAACGAAAATTTCCGGAATGGAACTTCCGGAACTAAAATTTTCCAGAAAGGATATTTTCGCACAGAATACTTCTGGAATGGAAGTATTTGTATTGAAAATTTCCGGAATGGAAAACTTTCATACTGGTATTTTCATAACGAAACTTTCGTACTGAATCTTCCATAACAAGTTTTCGTATTTACTGTTTCGTATTGAGTTTTTCGTATTGAGTTTTTCGTGTTGACTTTTCGTATTTACTTTTTCGTATTGAATTTTTCGTAGTTGTCTTTATATTACCCATTATGAATAACTTTCCTATGCTAATCCGAAAGGTATGATTTCCTTACTGAAGTTTTCGTAATCATATTTTACTTGCTGGCAATTTCTTATAGTTTGTTTTTGGTTTTTGGATTTCTTAATTCTTTACTTTAATAAAACCTCAAAAAGATCAGATTCAAGCTTTCAACCGTTAGATCTGATATCAGATCGTTCTAAACCGTTAGATCAACTGAGGAAGTTGAACCGTCATCCCATTGCCTATATAAAGGGGACCCTATTTTCTCGTCCCACATCGATTTCAAGCTTTTTCGTGCTGAAGCTCTGACTCTCCGATTTAAGGCAGTTCCGAACCACAGTTTTCTCAGTTCCGAACTTCAGTCTTCTCTGTTCCGAATATCTCAGAGGACTTCTAATCTGAATGTCTGCAGAGTTAGCTTCTCAAGAAATGTCTTCAACCAAGCCTATTTCTCAGTGGTTAGTCTACAGAGAGAGGTTAGTTCATCCGAATTTCTTCAGCAACTACGATTCTATTATTTCAAAGAATATCAAGCTGAATGGCTGGGAAGGTGTTGCGGTATCAAAAACCGGCAACCAAGATGAAGTGTACTCTGACTTTCTTGTCGAGTTTTATGAGTCAGTTGCTTTCTTCGAGGAAGATAATAGAGAAAAAATTTCTTTCAAATCATATGGAAAGACATATAAGCTTTCTTACACCAAGGCTGCAAGCCTGGTAGGGCTAAGTTATGAAGGGGAAGCTGAGTTTATTTCCCATGTATTACCAGACTCTTTGGGTAGTTTCAACAAGGAAAAGGCATTAGAAATTCTCGGATCGGATGATGACAAGGCTCCGAAAATAGCAAGTCTTTCTACAAACTTCCGGATTCTGGAGTTATGGGTACAAGGGCTTATTGTACCGAGAAAAGGAGATAAGGATAGTCTGAAGAAAAGTGAGATATATATATTAGATTTCCTGATAAATCTAAGAAAGTTCAACTTGATGAAGCATATTCTTCTTAATATTGAAAATTTGAAGAAGGGGAATCTGAGAGCTCAGATCATGATGTACCCGGCAATATTGTCAAAGCTCATAGTTCGGTGCCTTGAGTCCTTCAAGGTAGCCTGTAGTTCCAAACCAAGGGTGTGCAAGATCATGCTGCTTAGTGATGCCACTCTTAAGAGAATGAATATAGCTTTTAACAAGGAGTCAGGGAAGTTTATTGATCTACCTCCTCAAGCAGAAGTGACTCCAAAAGTGGCTGATCCGGAATCATCCAAGCCGGTAAGGAAGAGGAAGCTGAAAGAAGTGGTTGTCGAAGCTGAGGAACCCAAGTCTAAGGAAGTCCACTCCGCACCTCCTATGTCTAAGAAGAAGAAAACCTATACTGATGAGGTTGCAGAAAAGTGGAGAGCTGATAAAGAGAAGAGGAAGGAAGGAGATCCGCAGTTCGGATTGGATCCTGCAGAGGCTAAAGCTCTGAAAGAAAAGGCCGCTGATGAGCTCGAGAAACAAGCAAAGGAGAAGAAACTGAAGAAGAAAATGTCCGAGGCTGAGGTAGCTCAGGCCTTGTTAAAGTTCAAAGAAATGGTTTCAGCAACCATTCCCGTTCCGAGATCTTTCTCTCTGGAATCTCTACTTGAGACTCCAGGAAGAAATCTTGTTACTCCGGAAGAGGCTGTTGCTACTGAGGAAGTAGAGCAAGTGGAAGAAGTTGAAGAAGCTGCTGAAGGAAGTGGTGAGATAGGAGATGTGCTCAAACAAGTAGATGAATACAAGGGAACTCCTTCGGAACACCTGTCGCTCCGAACATCTGAAGCTCAATCTTCAAAGCTTGTTACTCCGACTATGGAAGAAGAGAAAGGCGAAGAAGAAGTTTCTTGTCTGAGAGAAGAAGAACATCTTTTACTTGATGCTGCTCAGAAGGAAAATGTAGAAGTTGCTGATGAGGAAGATTTGGTTGTTCAAGTGTCTGATAGCGAGAAGAAATCTCCGGAACAGGTTTCTATTCCGGAAAAAGATAAGGGGAAACGAATTCTTGCTGATACCCCGAGATCAGAAAAGAGTATGAGGAAGGAAGCTGGTAGTTCTTCTAAGAGGAAGTTGGAGCTTATTGAGGAAGAAAATTCTCCTAGAAAGATTTCAGATTCGGAGTCATCTTCGTTGGGACACGATTTTGTTGTTCAGTCCTTGAAGAAGTTGGTGGGAACCATTCCAACCTTCTCCAGTATTGACTCTAGATGCCTGATGCTTCAACATGCGCTGAATCAGAAAACCGATTCCGTATCCATGGTAATGGATAAGTGTGTTGAGATTGAAGCTTTGTTCAAAACATTTTTCATTGGTTACGAAGCACATAAAATATCTTGCAAGAGGATGACAAGCTGGTCGAAGAAGAATGTGGAAGAGATGAGGTTGTTGGATGAGTTTCAGGAAAATGTTAAGGATGCATTTCAAACAGAGGACAAGAAGTTTCATGAGATGACTGCATCATTCGAAGAGAAATTGACAGAGGAAAAGAACATTCGGATTCAGGAAGTGAGAGATCTGAATGGAAAGCTCAACTCCGTTAATCAGAGTTGGAAATTTGAAAGGGATCATCGGATTGATTTTCTAGAAAGGATGAAGGCTCAGGAAGAGAAGATGAAAGTTCAGGAAGAAAGGTTGAAGGCTCAGGAAGAAATAATTGAATCTTAGTCAGCAAGAATAGTTGCCTTAGAAAAGCAAGCAGAGGAAGATCATAAGGACCTCAAGAAGATCAAGACGATTCTCAAGGGGCTAATGTCGAAGGAGAAAGATCCGAAATAAACCAATCCGATCTTTTTGTTGTAATCTGTTTTTGTTGCTGACATTTCAAATCTAATGGAAATTGTGCTTGTTGTTTCGTTTGTTGTCATTACTAATTTTTCAGGTACTTTGTTAAGTTTTTCCATTCCCTCCAATTCTTTTTGAAAATCACAAAGGGGGAGAAGGAAAAGATTCTCAAGAAAAAGAGGAAATCTAATAAGTGCTTATCAAAGGGGGAGAAAGAAAAAATACCCAAGAAAAAAGAACTCTAATAAGAGTTTGTTTAAGGGGGAGTTTTTCTTAAAGAAACATCACTCCGGAAATATGAATACGATCCTTAGAGTTTCAAAGCCTAAGGGGGAGTTAGTCGTATTCATCTATATTTTTTAAACCAAGGGAGATAAGCTTTAATGTGTTTCTTTCTTAGAATAGATTTTTCGTAAGGATGTTTGTGCTTTCCAAAAAGGGGGAGATTGTTGAGTCAATAAGGTTTTCCTTATGACTTTTCCATTCCTTCTTGTTTTGAAAATCACAAACACCTTATCTTTAAGGAAAAATGATTTCTTAAGGAAAATTGCTTTTATAAGGAAAATTTCTTTCTTAAGGAAAATCGCTTTTATAAGAAAAATTATCCTTATCATATTTTCATCAATATTTTTCTTAAGTATAAGTTTCGGATTCATTTTCTCGGAGTCATTAAAACTTTGATATAAAAGCATTCTGTTTAGTATTCAGATTCTGGACAAGAACTATAAGGAAGTTTCATTCCGAATTCCGGATATGAATTCTGACTAAGTTCTATTCCAGATTCAGGATACGAATTCTGAAGAAGAATTCTCATTACGAATTCTAATGAAGAAATCCCATTCCGAATTTCTCATTACGATTTCTAATGATGAATTCTCATTACGAATTCTAATGAAGAAATCTCATTCCGAATTCTCATTACGAATTCTGAAGATGAATTCTCATTACGAATTCTAATGAAGAAATTCCATTCCGAATTCTCATTACGAATTCTGAAGAAGAATTCTCATTACGAATTCCAATGAAGAATTCTCATTACGAATTCTAATGAAGAAATCTCATTCCGAATTCTCATTGCGAATTCTGATGACGAATTATCATTACGATTTCTGATGACGAATTCCTATTCCGAATTCCTATTCCGAATTCTCATTCCGAATTCACCTATTAAACAGAATCTGATTATCATTGTTTTATACATTCTGAATTTATTCACTCCGAACCTTCACTCCGAATTTTCTATTCCGAACCTTTATGTAAGAGTTTAAAACGATGTCGTACATTCTGTTACACTTGTTTTGTTATAAAACGATGTCGTCCATTTTGTTATAAACTAACCGTTGTCTAAGTGACACGTGTACAGGTCCCTCCGAACTTTAAGGAAAATATGACCGTTGGAGAGGAGCCGACCTTACCTATAAATAGGAGCTCATTTGAAAGAGCTCGGAGCTGATGGCTGATGGCTGATGCATATGCTGATTGCTGAAAAAGTGCTTACATGGTGTTGAAGTGATTTCTAGAGAGAGAGAGTCTCTTATTAACTCTCAAAGCTTCGTGCGACTCCGAATGTTGGTGATTACATTCGAGGGCTTCCGGGGATAGGAAGACAGAGGTGCCGACTACCTTAAAGATCGAGGGCTTTCTTGCTGAGAAAGACAGAGGTGCCGACTACCTTAAAGATCGAGGGCTTTCTTGCTGAGAAAGACAGAGGTTGCCAACTACCTTGAAGTTGAGGGCTTGCGGGGATAGCAAGACAGAGACACCGATCTTCGTATCGAGGGCTTACCCTGGTGTGGGTAAGACAGACTTGCTTGAAAGTATAAATCAAGGGACCTTTATCCAAGGTTGTTGGATACCCTTCTCTTTGGGTTAAAAGACTATTATCTTGTTACTAGTAGTTTTACTACTTGTTGTTATTCCGCTGCATTTTGTATCTTAAGGAAAGTATAACTTTCTTATACTTCCTTACTTACTCTGATTAGTTTAGATTCTATACGCTTTAAGGTAGAATCTCATATTTTAACTTTTGTTAAGTTTCAATTTCCGGAATCATATTTCCGGAACATACTTTTGGAATATCTTTCCAAGTTCAGTTCGGTGTTAGAGGTGTTGTGAATTTACTTAGTTTAACTTTGTTAAACTTAGCCTTTCCTTTTCTTAAGGAAACTCTAGTTATTCATAACTAACTTTAAAGGTTCCAAAGGATTTTTTAAAGTATACAATTCACCCCCCCCCCCTCTTGTATATTGAGCATCTCATATTATATTTCGATCCTACAATTGGTATCAGAGGTTGGAAACCTATTACTCTATACCATTCTTACAAAACATGGTGTAAGATGCACTGAACAGGAAGTCTCATTCTCACTTGGTGTTGTAGGCTTCTGAGAATTTGGTTTCATTATAGCTGACCCTAGTAGGGGAGAGGGGTGTAACCTTTCTCCAGTCATTAGTGGTGACTTATTCAATTCATCAATGTGTGTGGGTAGATTAGTTTAGAGACACGAACTATGATGTACTACATGACTAGATATTCTCAGAAAATGTGATAGATATATTTTTTGATGGAGGGGAGCATGTAATCATTTTCTTGGGATGGATGGTGGTTCTGATCATTTTGTGTGAGGAGTATTTGAGGGAGTTTAACACTTCTCCCTTTTCATAATATGGCTGAGTGGTGATGATGTATAGGTACTTTCTTTAGTAGTTTTGGCAAGTTGGAATGGGGAGGAATTATTTGAGTTTGTCCATCATTTTCCTATATGTAAGTAGGTAAAGACTGTACATCAGGTTCCAATAAGTTGAAATAGGCCTCTTCAGATCCCATAATTGATGCTTGATGGCATGTAGATGGGTTTTGTGATGTGGATTCCACAGAAAATATGAGTCTATGAAGCTAAATGGGTGATTCATGACTAACTCACCATGTTGGCTCACATTCTTCCCATCAGAGAGTAGAGTTTGGTTGAATTTTAGAAAAATTGTATGTGTGGGAGATTGTCTGAATTCATGGGGCTATAGAAGAAGATCATCTTTGAACATGATGATTTGTTCACATAATGGTTATGGAGGGGGGTTCAGGAGGCTTTTAGGACCCAGTTATGGATGAACATAACATTTCATCCCTATATATACGAGAAAACATAGTAGACTATCTAGGTATTGGAGGATATATTGAGAACTAATTTGTAGGACTTCAACTAGAGTCAGTATGATCAATTTCTATTAGAGAAGTTCACCTGTAATCATAGTTATCACTCTAATGTTATCATGAAACCTATTTAGGACCAACATGGTAGACCCTAAAGGTATCCATTATGATAGATTGTGATTGGAGAGATATATATTGTTGAGCCAAAGATGGTTCAGGTGATAACCAATATGGTTTTAGTTATTCGCGAGAGTATGAAGATAGTCAAAGGATGAAATAAATATTATGCATATCAATATCATTGTATATTATACTTCGAATAAGGAGACCATTTTTGGTGTCAAAATTTCTTCTAGAGCCTCAAACAATTAGTTTTATATGAACCAAGCTTACAGTCCACCGCGAAGGACCATTCTAGAGCCATTTAAAAGGGTGCGTGCATGTTCTAGATTTTTTGTGGAAGAACCAAATTTGGAATGAAAATACCTTGTGCACCAATGAAGAAGATATTTCTCAAGTATTTTATCAGGGGAGACAACATTTCCAATTATAATTCATGAAATGAAGACAAGATGCATACAAAGAAACAATGTTATTTGCAACAGACCCTTTGCACGCCAAAATGACGTCAAGATAGAAGTCTTTCCTGGAAGAAGACCCACAGTAAATGATGATGCCTCCCACAAAACCTCTTCCACACCAAGTCCTTATGTGCCCATTATTGATGATATTGGATATAAATTGAAACTCAATCCCCTCCACAAAGGAGGATATCTAGAAGAAGAAACGCCACTCTCATGCATGAAAGTACTCCTCCTCCATGATAGTGTGAAACATGGAACCCTGAAAGTAAAAAATATTGCACGAAAAATCTCTTATGGGCCCAAACATGAATTTTATATCAATTTATTAATTCTCGCACAATGCCTCATAGTGTAGCTCAGGTGAGAGAAAAGGCATTTCCTATGTGCAACCCTAATCTACACACAACTCAAGTATTACATGAACCTACACCTGAAGACTTCATTCCATGTCTTTGTGTTAGATCCCCCTTCTCCCACTACTATTGCGTTCAACACTCCAAACTTATGGGAAACAATTTACGCCTCCCAAAACTAATGGTCCCTATGATCCTACGTGAAAAATTTCCTTACCTACTACTCCTTTTCATAGGTATTATAATGATCATTTAATTTAAGCATAACTATTATAACATTGGCCCCATGGATCCCTCCATATCGAACCCATGATTTATCACACCTATACGACACTGCCAACACCATGATTCCCAGTGGTGCATGGGAAGTGGTAATTTAATCCCTGGGAGTGGAATATTCAACGGAAACTATATTCCTCTCTAGGAAGAGATGGCATAGGGAAAGTATTCAAACACCATATACATGATTCCTTTTAGAGTGTGTATAACGACCCATACTTTACATACATTTTTAATACTTCAAAAATTGAAGCACACTTATTACAACATATGACAAAACCACAAAGGACCGTATAGGTATAGTGTCTTTAGAAACTGGGAAACATAAACAACTGGTTCATAAATCTTCTACAGTGTCTCCCATTTATTTCATCATATCTAGGGTCCCTTTTAGCATATTCTACTTAATATCCATCTTCCTGACCTGGGGAAAAGAAAACATAAAAGGGTGAGCTCAAATGCTCAGCAAGGGCAAATAAAGGAAATAAAAATCATATCATATCTTTTTGAAAATCAAAACCTGTAAAATAGATCATAATATCTTAACATGGAATAAATCATAGAAGTGAAAATGAGATCCCCATAATCATAACATAAAACTTGAAACTTTGTGGCATGCACACATAATCATGGAAAATCATTTCTTGTTAGTCATGACTCATTGCCAATACTATCTTAGTGGACAAAGTCCCTTTCTGAATCGAGTTCACTCCTCGTTTCAGTCCTGTATCACTGAACCGAAATAACCTTCCGTTCCAGCCATGTCTATCTCATGAGATATAAAATCTTTACCCAATGCATTGGAGGGAGATATAGGTCCCACCCATCTTATAATGAATCCTTTCTTATGTGTGCCACATAATCATAAAACATACATCATCGCATAACACATGTAACAAAAATGGGATTCTTGAAACATCATGACATCATAAAATCATATAAGGCAAATGACTTCATAAAAATAATTCCCTCACAACATAATCAAATCAATGTAATTAAAGGGATAAAAACAGAACCCTTTATTATCTTAGATGGAAAATAATTTTGATAAAACACTTGAACTCTATTCTTGAGGAAAATATCCTTTCTTTTTCAAAAACACTTTTCTTTTCTTAACATGTCATACAATTATAAACTAAAAGAAGTTGATTAAAAATAAACTTGAAAACTTGTAAAGGAAGCTTCTTGGAAATAATGTTTTAAAAATCCATTCATGCCGTATAAGTTAAAAAAAACATTCTTCGTACTTTTGTCGGAAAAGTCAAAAAGTACCTCGTACGGAAAAACGACAAAAGATTCCTTTCATATTCTTTACTAAAAACTCACCTAAGGGTAAAATTGGATTTAAACTATTGCAAGTGGATGGAAACAATATTTCATATTGAGGGAACATGGATGTGGATGATAAAATACACCCCAGTAAATACTTACGAATAAACAATCTCGGATAAAAATGAGATTGTGATATTTCCCTTACCTTAGGTCCGATTAGCTTTGTACGTGTCCGAAGCTCCTGTATAATGGTTTAAATAATGTTATTGACTTATTCCAGAATCATACATATTTATATGATATCATATATGGTCATATTATTAGCTTCTTGTTAGTAATATTTCATTGTTACTTGTTACTCGGGTCTTTATAACTTTTTGTTCTTATGCGTGTTTTGTCGAATAAATTCTTATTCTTATCTTTAGGTTATAGATAATTCATTTCCAGAATGGTATTAGTGTATTATATACCATATTCATTCATTCAATTCATTTATATAATCATTACAAAATGAAGATCATGTAGAACGAGTCGCATCACATCGTGGAGACGGTATTCCGTACGTACGCACGAGTGATGATATCATTCCTATGATCGTGGAATTGTATTGGAGTATATATATATCATTTCAGTATCAATATTACTTCATAATAATCATATTTAGTTACTCATTACACCATTATACCCATCCTTGTAAGGTGATGGTGGAAAATAGATTACACCACGGCGTGGAGACGGTATTCCGTACGTACGCACGCGCGGTGATTTCATTTTTTCCGTAGGATGGATAGAAGGTGAATTAGGGTTGTTTCATATTTATAATAACATATCAGTATGTAAGTAATACTGATGTTATTACTTTATCATGAAACAACTAAAGAAGAAGAAGTTGAAGAAGAAAGAAATTGAAAAGATCGGTAATGGATATTACCTCTTCTTTGGAACGCTTCTTTGAATCCTCCACTTAAGGAACTAAGATTGGTCTTTGGAGAAGACCAGGACCTCTAGGATTATTCTAGGGAAGTGTAGAGGAGAAAATGGCAGGGGTTGGCCGAGCATGAGTGCTCAATTTGGTGTGAGGAGGAGGGGGAGGAGGTGTCCTTTTATAGGGGAGGAGAGGGGCACCTTAGGAATATCTCAAAATATTATTTTATATTAAAGTCAAAATCGGTTTATAATGGTTCCAAAGGGTCTTATTTCGAAGATAAAGTGGGGAAGGGTCGAAATCCTATCAACCAATAGGATTTAGGCAAGTTTAGGGTATTATTTTAACCTTATCAATTAGATTTAACTCTAAGTTAAATAATTTAACTTTTACCATGTCTTTTTGTTTTCTTTCACTATATGGTTAATACACTTACTATAACATGCCAAACGAACCCCAAATTGTTTATTATTAAAATATATATCCTTATCTAAGTCATTTGGCCGAACCTTAGATTTTTAGGAATAAAATAACAATTAATAATATAATATTTGATTTAAAAACCATTTTGTGTCAATTTTGACACTATTTGATATATGATTTTTGTGAAAGTCATAAAAGAATTATATGTTCGAACGAAGTTGCTTAAATCAACATTAATATATCATAGTAACCTATAAAATTAGTTGAATTCATAAAAAGTCTCAAATTACATTTATTTTGGTGTTTATAACATCAATTATGTCAATATTTCATTAATAAGATAATTACTGCATCATCGTTGTGTCATAAATAAATTACATTATTTGATGTCTAAAAATTACAAATAAATTATCATCATGTAGGAAATCTTTTTAGCTTTCTAATGAATATTTACAATTGAATTTATCTTATGTATAACCCCATATTAAAAATGATTTACTTATTAAACTTTGATTTTAACTATTTTAACCCTTCTTTAAATAAATTAATAATAAATGTCCTAATCTAATCCAAGTGGGGCTAAATGGTCATATTTTATTCCTAAGTTTGTTTTTGGTCGAATTAAACTTGTTCAATAGAATTAGGACATGTGTTAGGGTAATATTAATATCATATTTACCCTTAGTTACCCTATTTACTATTAACCGCGGTAAAAATAGTAAAAAGTTACTATTCACCAAAAAATTATTTTCATCTCATTGAACCACATTTTAGTCCTTGATATTAACCGTGTCTCTCGGATTTTTGAAATTCCATTCACAGAAGCGGTAAAATTAAGTTTTATGAAAAATTCAGTTTTTAACCTACCACTTAGTGGTTTCACTATTCATCAAAAATTGAAAGTTTTCAGAAAAATACCAAAATTTCATCTTAGGATAATTTCGATATTCTGAGTCCAAAAATGAAGTCCATTTTGAAAAATAAAATTTATAAAATTTCAAAAAGTGGTTATTACTATTCATAACGGCTAGTTTTAATAGCATAATGTTGTTTAGTGAAACTCGGTATTGCGTACGACGCAAGCTATCGAGGAAGGTCGCGATTGCGTGTAAAGCAAGCCAAGAAAGTGTTGTGTAGAAAACGATTCCTTTGATGATTTATATAACATAAAAGTCTCGGGTGTTACATTCTACCCCCCTTAAAAAGAATTTCGCCCTCGAAATTTGTCACTTTGCAACAAACAGATGAGGATACTTCTCCCTCATCATATCCTCAAGCTCCCATGTAGCTTCTTCAAGTTGGTGGTTCCTCCATAAAACTTTCACTAAGCGAGTGGTCTTGTTTCGTAGGACTTTTTCTCTACGATCCAGAATCTCTATCGGTTGTTCTTCATAAGAAAGATCTTGCTCCAGCGGTACAACTTCTGAGCCGAGTACATGTGAAGGATCTGGTATGTACTTTCTCAGGAGAGATACATGGAACACATCGTGAACTTGAGAGAGATTCGGTGGAAGCGCCAATCGGTAAGCTACCTTCCCAACACGATCCAGTATTTCGAAAGGACTGATATATCTAGGGCTCAACTTCCCCTTCTTTCCAAATCTCATAACCCTCTTCCAGGGAGATATTCGTAAGAACACTTTATCACCCACTTCAAACTCTAGGTCTTTTCTTCGGTTGTCGGCATAACTTTTCTGTCGACTCTGAGCTGCTCTTATGTGTTGTTGAATAGATCTGACCTTTTCTGCCATTTCATCAACGAGATCAGGTCCTAATAGCTTTCTTTCCCCAACTTCATCCCAGCAAGTTGGAGTCCTGCATTTCTTTCCATAGAGAGCTTCATAAGGAGCCATCTGAATACTGGAGTGAAAGCTATTATTATAAGAAAATTCCACCAAAGGTAGGTGTTGATCCCAACCTCCTTTGAAATCCATAGAGCAAGATCTCAACATATCTTCTAGGGTTTGAATTGTTCTCTCAGACTGACCATCTGTCTGGGGATGATAAGCAGTGCTGAAACTCAACTCTGTATCCAGAGTATGCTGAAGACTTCGCCAGAACTTCGAGGTAAATCTCGGATCTCGATCAGATATAATAGAAAGTGGTACTCCATGCAATCTTACCACTTCCTTTACATATATCCTGGCAAGCTGATCTAGAGAGAAATCCTCTCTAATAGGAATGAAGTGTGCAGACTTTGTGAGACGATCAACTATGACCCAGATAGCATTATTTCCTTTGGATGTTTTAGGAAGTCCTGTGACAAAGTCCATAGTGATGTTTTCCCATTTCCATTCGGGTATGGGTAATGGTTGTAACATCCCCTTAGACTTCTGTCTCTCAGCTTTAACTTGTTGACAAACCAAGCATCGAGAGACATATTCAGCAACATCTCTTTTCATGCCATCCCACCAGAAGTACTCTTTCAGGTCCCTATACATCTTCGTGCTTCCAGGATGAATAGAGAATGAAGAACTATGAGCCTCATCCAGCAGCTCTTTCTTTAATTCGGGGATGGGAGGAACACAAACCCGATTCCTGAACTTTATTATCCCATCACAATCAAGGTTGAATTCAGGAACATTTCTCACCTTCTTTTGTAACTCGACATCTTCTTTCTGTGCCTCTTTAATCTTCACATGTATAGATGGTTGAACATTCATTTGAGAAAGATAAGATTTTTCCCCTTCCATTATAATTCCAAGATCTATCCTTTGTAAATCCATAAATATTGGATCTTTTGTGATCCTCATCATGGATAAACTAGCATGGTCTTGTCGACTTAATGCATCTTCCACCTTGTTTGCTTTCCCAGGGTGGTAATGGATTGAGCAGTCATAATCCTTAATCAGCTCCAACCATCTTCTTTGACGCATATTCAACTCCTTTTGTGTGAAAATATACTTTAAACTTTTATGATCAGTATAAATATCACACCTTTCACCATAAAGGTAATGCCTCCAAATCTTTAATGCAAAGATTACCGCAGCCAACTCCAAATCATGTGTTGGGTAATTTTGCTCATGTATTTTCAACTGTCGTGAGGCATAAGCTATCACCATATCATTTTGCATAAGAACACACCCCAATCCCTTCTTGGATGCATCACTATAGATCACAAACCTTTCTCCACTACAAGGCAGTGTGAGCACAGGTGCACTGGATAACCTTCTTTTCAACTCCTTGAAATTCTCTTCACATTCCTCTGTCCAGACAAACTTAACTCCTTTCCGAGTCAACTTGGTGAGTGGATTAGATAATCGTGAAAAATCTTTTACAAAACGTCGATAATAACCAGCCAAACCATGAAAACATTGGATCTCAGTTACTGTTGTTGGTCTTGACCATCTTTCGATAACCTCTGTTTTTGCTGGATCCACAGATATCCCCTCTTTTGAGATTATATGACCCAAAAATGCAACTTTTTGAAGCCAAAATTCACACTTGGTAAATTTGGCATAAAGCTTCTCTTTTCTCAGGGTCTTCAATATAATTCTCAAGTGATCTTCATGCTCTTCCTTGCTCTTTGAATAGACAAGAATATCGTCTATAAAGACTACCACAACTTGATCAAGATAGTCTCTAAAGACTCTATTCATTAGATCCATGAAGATAGCAGGGGCATTAGTAAGACCAAATGGCATCACTATAAATTCATAGTGTCCATACCTTGTACGGAAAGCCGTCTTTGGTATATCCTCCCTTTTGACCCTTAATTGATGATACCCTGAACGAAGATCAATCTTGGAAAAGTATTGAGCTCCGCGTAGTTGGTCAAATAAGTCATCAATGCGTGGGAGAGGATATTTGTTCTTGATAGTGATCTTGTTAAGTTATCGATAATCAATGCAGAGTCTCATTGATCCATCTTTCTTCTTAACAAATAGAACAGGTGCTCCCAAAGGTGACGCACTAGGGCGTATGAATCCCTTATCAAGATTCTCTTGGAGTTGCTTCTTCAATTTCTGCAACTCAATTGGGGCCATTCTATAAGGTGTCTTTGAAATAGGCAAAGCACCCGGTACGAGTTCTATTGAAAACTCAACTTCACGATTTGGTGGAAGACCCGGTAATTCCTCCGGAAAGACATCATCAAACTCCCGTACAATGGTCATATTCTTAATCGTGAGTTTCTCACCAACCATTTGAGATAAATAACCTTCATTTAGTGGAATCAATACCCATAATATGGAAGAAATTTCCACTGGAAGGTTATGTTCATCCTTGCATTGGTATACGATCGTAGATTGATCTGGAATATGAAATGTGACTTCCCTTCTTTGGCAATTGATATGAGCTCCATGTAGAGAAAGCCAATCCATGCCAAGAATCACATCAAATTCCACTAAAGGAAGGATCACAAGATTTGCAGGAAGCACTTTCCCACAAACTTCGATCGGAGAAGAATTATAAACTTTTGATGCGATTGATGTGCCATTAGGTGTTGTCACGGCTAACTCAACATCTAATTGTTGAGGTAATACGGTGATACCCTTAGAAAAGTCTTCAGAAATAAAAGAGTGGGTGGATCCAGAATCAAATAAAACATTTGCTACTTTAGAGTGGATGGTAAGTGTACCTTTCACCACATCGTTATCGTACTCCACATCGCTGATAGAAATTGCATGTGACTTTCCTTTGTCTTTAGCCTTAAGATTTTGTTGACGTCAACCATCATCATCAACCCTTGTATTTGGGCATTGATTGGCATAATGCCCCATCTCCTTGCACTTGAAACATTGAAGTGTAGTAGGTTCATTCTGTGTATCCCTTCCTTTGTTTGCATCATTAGACATCTTCTTCCCATTATCACGGCATTCAAATGCCCGATGACCTTCCTTTCCACATTTAAAACATTTACTTGTCCCTTTAAGACAACTCCCTCCATGTTTCTTTCCACACTTTGAGCATAATGGAAAGTTCATCTTCTTTTCAGTGTGCTCTTTAGAGTTTCCTTTGAATTCCATCTTCCTCTTCTTATCAAACCCATGTGACTGATGGGTTACTCCAATCTCCATCTCGACTTTGAGAGCACATCGAACGATTTCCTCGTAGCTATTGAAGTCCCTTATGGCTAACGCCCTTCGAAGACTTGGTTTTAAGCCACTAAAGAATCGATAGATCTTACTCTCAGGTTGGATAATAATACCAGAAGCGTACCTTGCAAGTCTTGTAAAATTTTCTTCATAGGTACCAATAGATTCATCATCCCTTTGCTTCAGTTCAAGAAACTCTTTCTCCATCTTTGTTCGGAGAATACGAGGGAAGTACTTATTGAAAAATAAGTTCTTGAACTCGTCCCATTCCATAGACTCAATTTCATCCCTTTGCCTCGTATTCTTAACAAGATTCCACCATTGATCCGCATCTCCTTCCAAACGGTACACTTCTAGGATGACTTTATCATGTTCAGAACATTGAAGAACTGAAAATATCTTTTCAGTAGTACTAATCCATTGTTCAGCAACTAATGGATCAGTAGACCCTCTGAAAGAAGGTGGACGCTGCCTCATGAAGGATTCAACAGAATGTTTCTCCCTCCTTTGATCGTTTGGAAATCCTGCATGATTCACAGCTTGAGAAAGTTTTGTGAGCATGGCTACAAGATTTTGCATTCCAGCTCCCATATCATTTGGTTGCTCAGGGGGACAATCATTGCATTGCCCATCGCATTCCGCATTAACACGGTTCCTTCGGGTTCCAGCCATTGACTAAAACCAAGAAGAATAGTGTGAGCAACACTAATTATAATAGGAAACCACATAATTCAAGAATAAAATCTTCATGCTTAAGGTCTTATCCTAGGTTATTCAATGCCATTTCTAAAACACTAAGATTGTGTTCTATGCTTAGACTTATCCTTAGGGTTCTTACTAAGGCTTTCACATCCTAGTTTCCAAAGGTTGACTATACCTTTCCTCTGATACCAACTATAATGACCCATACTTTACATACATTTTTAATACTTCAAAAATTGAAGCACACTTATTACAACATATGACAAAACCACAAAGGACCGTTTAGGTATAGTGTCTTTAGAAACTGGGAAACATAAACAACTGGTTCATAAATCTTCTACAGTGTCTCCCATTTATTTCATCATATCTAGGGTCCCTTTTAGCATATTCTACTTAATATCCATCTTCCTGACCTGGGGAAAAGAAAACATAAAAGGGTGAGCTCAAATGCTCAGCAAGGGCAAATAAAGGAAATAAAAATCATATCATATCTTTTTGAAAATCAAAACCTGCAAAAGAGATCATAATATCTTAACATGGAATAAATCATAGAAGTGAAAATGAGATCCCCATAATCATAACATAAAACTTGAAACTTTGTGGCATGCACACATAATCATGGAAAATCATTTCTTGTTAGTCATGACTCATTGCCAATACTATCTTAGTGGACAAAGTCCCTTTCTGAATCGAGTTCACTCCTCGTTTCAGTCCTGTATCACTGAACCGAAATAACCTTCCGTTCCAGCCATGTCTATCTCATGAGATATAAAATCTTTACCCAATGCATTGGAGGGAGATATAGGTCCCACCCATCTTATAATGAATCCTTTCTTATGTGTGCCACATAATCATAAAACATACATCATCGCATAACACATGTAAAAAAAATGGGATTCTTGAAACATCATGACATCATAAAATCATATAAGGCAAATGACTTCATAAAAATAATTCCCTCACAACATAATCAAATCAATGTAATTAAAGGGATAAAAACAGAACCCTTTATTATCTTAGATGGAAAATAATTTTGATAAAACACTTGAACTCCATTCTTGAGGAAAATATCCTTTCTTTTTCAAAAACACTTTTCTTTTCTTAACATGTCATACAATTATAAACTAAAAGAAGTTGATTAAAAATAAACTTGAAAACTTTTAAAGGAAGCTTCTTGGAAATAATGTTTTAAAAATCCATTCATGCCGTATAAGTTAAAAAAAACATTCTTCGTACTTTTGTCGGAAAAGTCAAAAAGTACCTCGTACGGAAAAACGACAAAAGATTCCTTTTATATTCTTTACTAAAAACTCACCTAAGGGTAAAATTGGATTTAAACTATTTCAAGTGGATGGAAACAATATTTCATATTGAGGGAACATGGATGTGGATGATAAAATACACCCCAGTAAATACTTACGAATAAACAATCTCGGATAAAAATGAGATTGTGATATTTCCCTTACCTTAGGTCCGATTAGCTTTGTACGTGTCCGAAGCTCCTGTATAATGGTTTAAATAATGTTATTGACTTATTCCAGAATCATACATATTTATATGATATCATATATGGTCATATTATTAGCTTCTTGTTAGTAATATTTCATTGTTACTTGTTACTCGGGTCTTTATAACTTTTTGTTCTTATGCGTGTTTTGTCGAATAAATTCTTATTCTTATCTTTAGGTTATAGATAATTCATTTCCAGAATGGTATTAGTGTATTATATACCATATTCATTCATTCAATTCATTTATATAATCATTACAAAATGAAGATCATGTAGAACGAGTCGCATCACATCGTGGAGACGGTATTCCGTACGTACGCACGAGTGATGATATCATTCCTATGATCGTGGAATTGTATTGGAGTATATATATATCATTTCAGTATCAATATTACTTCATAATAATCATATTTAGTTACTCATTACACCATTATACCCATCCTTGTAAGGTGATGGTGGAAAATAGATTACACCACGGCGTGGAGACGGTATTCCGTACGTACGCACGCGCGGTGATTTCATTTTTTCCGTAGGATGGATAGAAGGTGAATTAGGGTTGTTTCATATTTATAATAACATATCAGTATGTAAGTAATACTGATGTTATTACTTTATCATGAAACAACTAAAGAAGAAGAAGTTGAAGAAGAAAGAAATTGAAAAGATCGGTAATGGATATTACCTCTTCTTTGGAACGCTTCTTTGAATCCTCCACTTAAGGAACTAAGATTGGTCTTTGGAGAAGACCAGGACCTCTAGGATTATTCTAGGGAAGTGTAGAGGAGAAAATGGCAGGGGTTGGCCGAGCTTGAGTGCTCAATTTGGTGTGAGGAGGAGGGGGAGGAGGTGTCCTTTTATAGGGGAGGAGAGGGGCACCTTAGGAATATCTCAAAATATTATTTTATATTAAAGTCAAAATCGGTTTATAATGGTTCCAAAGGGTCTTATTACGAAGATAAAGTGGGGAAGGGTCGAAATCCTATCAACCAATAGGATTTATACAAGTTTAGGGTATTATTTTAACCTTATCAATTAGATTTAACTCTAAGTTAAATAATTTAACTTTTACCATGTCTTTTTGTTTTCTTTCACTATATGGTTAATACACTTACTATAACATGCCAAAAGAACCCCAAATTGTTTATTATTAAAATATATATCCTTATCTAAGTCATTTGGCCGAACCTTATATTTTTAGGAATAAAATAACAATTAATAATATAATATTTGATTTAAAAACTATTTTGTGTCAATTTTGACACTATTTGATATATGATTTTTGTGAAAGTCATAAAAGAATTATATGTTCGAACCAAGTTGATTAAATCAACATTAATATATCATAGTAACCTATAAAATTAGTTGAATTCATAAAAAGTCTCAAATTACATTTATTTTGGTGTTTATAACATCAATTATGTCAATATTTCATTAATAAGATAATTACTGCATCATCTTTGTGTCATAAATAAATTACATTATTTGATGTCTAAAAATTACAAATAAAATATCATCATGTAGGAAATCTTTTTATATTTCTAATGAATATTTACAATTGAATTTATCTTATGTATAACCCCATATTAAAAATGATTTACTTATTAAACTTTGATTTTAACTATTTTAACCCTTCTTTAAATAAATTAATAATAAATGTCCTAATCTAATCCAAGTGGGCCTAAATGGTCATATTTTATTCCTAAGTTTGTTTTTGGTCGAATTACACTTGTTCAATAGAATTAGGACATGTGTTAGGGTAATATTAATATCATATTTACCCTTAGTTACCCTATTTACTATTAACCGCGGTAAAAATAGTAAAAAGTTACTATTCACCAAAAAATTATTTTCATCTCATTGAACCACATTTTAGTCCTTGATATTAACTGTGTCTCTCGGATTTTTGAAATTCCATTCACAGAAGCGGTAAAATTAAGTTTTATGAAAAATTCAGTTTTTAACCTACCACTTAGTGGTTTCACTATTCATCAAAAATTGAAAGTTTTCAGAAAAATACCAAAATTTCACCCTAGGATAATTTCGATATTCTGAGTCCAAAAATGAAGTCCATTTTGAAAAATAAAATTTATAAAATTTCAAAAAGTGGTTATTACTATTCATAACGGCTAGTTTTAATAGCATAATGTTGTTTAGTGAAACTCGGTATTACGTACGACGCAAGCTATCGAGGAAGGTCGCGATTGCGTGTAAAGCAACCCAAGAAAGTGTTGTGTAGAAAAAGATTCCTTTGATGATTTATATAACATAAAAGTCTCGGGTGTTACAGTGTGAGTCTTCCAACGCCTGGGCGTGACGATATAAAATTGAAAATTTTCCCTTCCTAGTTATAAGATATTAAACTGCATGACAACTTCCTCATAACATGTTGTAAAACTAAAGCCTTACCATGTTGAACAAGAATATTATTCTCTGTGTATGCGTGGAGTGGGATGACCATCACACCTCCTACCCTCACATGGAATTAGATCCTCTGGGAAGCTCAATGTTAAAGCCCCAAACCACTCTAATAAAGAGTAATCGACTTGAAAAGGGATGCATCAACGCATAATACCCACACCATCCCTTGTCAACACTCCTTTTGTAACACGATCATCCTCACCTCATTTCATTAAATTGAATGGATTTTCTTTTCACATGACATTAAACTATGACATCAAACTATGTGGGTTTTTATCCTTTCCTTCTAAACATGGTATGTAGGATGCCTCATTTATGTTCAATCCTAAAAAATGGAAAACTTAGGTGCTTCCTAAGAGGAATTCACCACCTTAATCTTTCCCAATGGGAATTCTGATGAACTTCTTGGATTCACATCAAGGGGTGTTCTGATCCATCGATAAACAATCACGTTGTGAAAACATCCCTCAAGGGATACACCCCTCTAATCTTCCTTAAGGGGTGTTCTAATCATTCTTTTGGTCCCACCTAAAGTGGATTCATGATCAATTGTAAACATATGTTATCTATCCAAGGGACTCATCTCCCCGATCTTTCTTAAGGGGTGTTCTTATCCATCTATTCTGGATCCTCCTTGAGGAGATTTTTAATCCATCAATTAAAGATTCACATCTAGGGGTGTTCCCATCCATCCACATATGATTTCATGTCTTCTGTCATGGGGATAAACCTCCCTAATCATCCTCATGGGGAATTTTGATCAACATTCTCGGTCCACCTCAAGGGGAATCCAATTCAATAGTAAACGTAGGTTCTCCCTCTTAGCGACACACCTCTCGGAATTTCCTCAATGAGTGTTCTAATCCATCCATTCAAGATTCTCATTAAGAGACGTTCTAATCCACCCATTTAGGATCCACCTAAAGGGGTATTAAAATCCATCTAATAATAGTGTGACATCTCCCCACCTAAGGAAGAACCTCATGGATCTTCCTAAATGGGGGTTCCAATCGACCCATTTAGGATCTACCTCAAGGGGTGTTATGATTCATCCACTAATGGTGTGACATATTCCCTCTTAGGGATTTACTTCACGGTCCTCCTCCATGGGGAATTCTGATAAACCAAACCCATGTCCACAAGACATTAAACTCGTTCCCCAATTATTCTTACCCAAATGTCCTGGTCCATCTTCATGTAATGTAAAACTTTTAAGAAACCAACCCCATAAATAAGTGTTGGATTCCTAAGGTAACAATCCTTATAAGATTCACGCCTATGGAATCATTACCTTGTGATTAACATGAGATTCATTAGGATCTGCACTTTAAGATTCCATATATGAGATACACTCCCAAGAAGAGTAATACAGCAGGCCAATCTTTTATTCATCCAAACATTCCCAATGATTCCCTACACGACTACTCTTCTGACCGAAGGTTGCTACCTCATCAAGAAGAAAGTATAATTTCAATACCAATGTGGTGTAATTAACCAGTTTTAAAAAATATATGTCACTCAGAATGCATTCCAAAAACAAGAATTTAATATTTTATGGAGATCCACACTAGGTTGAAATCTTCAAGGAGAAATCCATGGAATGGGGAACCGATATCCCATCATCCTGTTTCAATTATGGAGCATAAATTACTAATGAATGTGAATAAATTTTCCTACATTTGGAAATAAGGAATGAAAGGAAATAAGAAATAAATTTTGTGTATCATATACTGATGCATAGGTTGGACCCGATGAAAGTGTTAGAAATATAAGTGGCGAAGACGATGTTAAAATATTCTCCCCAACATGGGGACTAGTAGCGCTGGGGAATCAGTGTATTTTTATTTCACCAGATACATATATTCAGTGATAGGTCCCTCCAAAATAATGGTGGTCAAAAAATGAAACTCAAAAGATATTGGGACATTTATTAATTGGGATTCCTCAGTCTGCAACATTTTCAGCATATATCCCTTCCCATCATCAAAATATTGGATGACACATAGGAATTTATAATCTCTTTCCTTTTATCATTAATGAAAGATGAATCAATTTTTAATATATAATTAACTCAAAAAGAAACCAACAACTCAACACCCGAAGGTTCTGTGGTAGGGGAAACATTGATGCGACAAACATGAACAACTATAGTTTTTCAACCTCATCCTCCACATCTTCATCTACTGGGTGCACATGCCCTGTCTCACCCTTGAAGATCATACAGAGATGGGTGATCGACAGCCTCATACATCGTTAAAAGTAGTATGTTTTATTACCATGAGGAGTATGGCCCACCATGACCTGGACTCTTCAACACCTTATCGGCACTGCTGCCCCAAGGGCCGCACCAGGGGAAACCATTGCCCGTTCCCCCCGCCCACTGCTTTAGGAGCCTCTCCCCAGATTGATCCTATGACTCTATCCCATAAAAAAGAGGCATGGGATTCCAAAGACATCTAGGTCATTACTACTACTCAATATCTAGTAAGGATGGATCAAACTAAGCCCCATTAGCACCATCAATGACTGATCACTTAGGTACGAGAATAGGTGGAATTTACCCCTACTCCACCAAACCTGGTAAGAACCACTGGATGTCGATGTTGAGGGTATGCCCCGGTGAATCCTCAATAAGGGGAATTATCTTATTTGGATCTAGAGACCCCTTTAATTGTTGGAAAATTACACCAAATCACTTCTAAAAGTGAATAGGGATCCATCTTCACCCAATTGTTATCGAGACCTATCCACCTCATAGGTTGGATAGGAAAACACTTCCAGTTGTCAGCACCAATGACATCCATTATGAACTAACCAGTGATGATGATATGCAGGGCGGAGGTCCTCCCTGCACCATCACCAACCAAAGTGGAGGCCCTCCCAACTTCACCAACACCCTATATGAAGGCCTTCACTATACTCCTTATCAATATGAATGTCCTTCCCATGCCCATCTGAATATGTATGATGTTCCTCCCCCTGATCAGACCAATAAAATGAAGGTCCTCTCCACATTACCACCAAACAGAATTGAAATTCTTTTCATGTAGAATATATACCTTGTCCTAGAGAATCGTCTTGGGGTAGAAGGATGAAAAATCATCACCAAAGGCTAAATCCTTGGAAATGCCAAGTCACTGTCGACCTTGTAAATACTTCATATTATGATTACACAGCCAACTTGGTAATGGAAAATACACCTCAGCTACAAGAGTCTAGGATAGGATCACACTAATTGAATCTCACCATCTTAGAAGGTGAAATCCATAAGATATCTATACTATCCACATGTTTGTGTGTGTGGAGTAAGATTCGGGCCCCTTCCAAGGGCTCACGGTGAAACCTTATCTTTCACTGCTAGTTTACCTTATCTCCACCTATACAAAATATGAAGGAGATTTGTTATGGTCTTAGATCCCACTTCCAGATACTGAGCACCCAATCAATAAACTGATGAGCGTCGTCACCCTTGTTCATGAGGGAGTGGTAAATAGTCTATCCTATATAGATGTGATGATATGGTAGTTATCATCCCTAAGAGCCACCCCAGTGTGAAAAAAATAGATTCCACTTGTAGTGTCTCCTCTACCATACATCTTGTGAAAAAACCAAACCATATTGGTTTTTCCACCTATCTCTCAACCAATGTCGATCAGAGTCTGGGAAAACCAAGAAAATTTCTCAGAGAAAGAGGGAATGTGGGGGTTATAGCTACCAACTAGTTTTCCATATTTTTCTAGACATCTACAACCCCAAACATTGACATCCCAGTGTCTCTTACTGGGGGATAGGCCATGTGTTTCTACCAGATAATCTTTTCAATTCTTCACTACCTCCATGAACATTATTTTCTTAATAGAGGAAGCAAGGGTCACCCCAAGGACATCGATTAGTAATGTTGAATGGTTGAGTTGAATGCACTTCCAATAGCTCAGTACCTTTAATCGACCATATACAATCAAAAAATGTTGTGTTAAGGGCCTCATTGTGCCCCACCAAATTTTGGAAGAGTAATTTCCACATGTGTATATCATAGGTTTGGGACAATATTCTACTCCCCACTTTAGCCATGTCTTGCGATATCTTGACACACCTATTGATGATGATAATTCTACTCTGGGTACAGTTATAGTAAACATGGTTATTCTTGAGTTACCTAGGATGGGGTGAACTGATGAAGAGTTTGAAAATGAAGTTTTTCTATAATGGCTATTATAATACCATATAGACCCTTATATAGGTATCCTCAACTGAAAAAAGGTAGGCACTCAACCTCACAAATCCCTCTGTGACCTTGCCTACCCATAAAAATGTCATAAAGTGTGAAGAGAATGTAGGTCCCACTAATACATCTATTTTTGTGCCAAAAATAGAGGAATATCCCCCCATTGTCACCCTACTCTAATTGGTCGCAGATTTGAATAGGGTCAATGATGTGCTCATTACAAATCAGTACCTAGATTATGGAACATCCCAATAGGATCCCATTTCTACTTTAGTGGAGAATCAATCTCTCCTTTTCCAGTTTGACATAATCAATATCAGTAACATTGCAAACCCAACTAGAGTAGAGTTAGGAGTTCATGGTGAAAAAATTAATATAGTAGTCATCGAACTCCCCCAAACAACCTAATTATCCCCCTCAGGATCTAGGACATGTTGTTCCTTAATATGTTTATCCCGCTTATCGATATGATGATTTTTTCAGTGAATTTTTGGTCAGTAATAATTTCCAAGAAAGGTACCCTTTCTAGGATGAGTTGTTATCCACCCTCACCACTCACCTTTTGGAATTGGAGATTCAACTGGTGGCAATCCCACCTGGTAAGAAGATGCACCAGTTATGGCTGAATGACATGTGAGTTCCCCATAAATTTTGGGAACCCTCTATTTGCTCTATTAAATGGTACATATTACCCGATGTAGGATTTAGACCCCTTCACCGCAAGATGTGGGCCCATGTTTGAAACCCAAAACAAGTAGGAGGTGTCCATGTTCAGGTTCGTTGTCTATACATTGGAAGGTTCTATGTTTTTTCAGAACAACTAGCTACCTATAGGTTCCAAACTTCTTGGGAAGACCTTCGTAGATAGTTCATTTACCAGGTCAGCCGAATCAATGACAAGACAAGCATTGCAGACCTCTTCAAGTTCATGAAAAAACATTATGAGTGAGCCCCAAATTTTTTCACTAGGTGGAAATACCTCATGTATTCACTTGACATGTTGTTGACTCTAGAAAATATGCTAACAATGTGAATGAGGAATTTTAAGACTCATTTGGTCCATACCCCCAACACTAATAATTTTATAGGTGGGTTCTATGATTTTTTTGATAAGGACTAGTTTTTAGAGGAATCCTTGCAGTAGGTTAAATATGTGCTCCTATTTCCTCTTCTAGCTCATGCGAAGAGGCATGCTAATGAAGAAAACCCCACTATTATTTAGGTAGAGGACCCTAAGATTCTAGATTTTTTGGACCCTCTACCTAAAGTTAATCAGTTTTTACAATATCCCTAACAAGTGCATCTTTACCCATAATCTAACTTTTAGGAACTGCCTTACCAAGTGCAGAAACCTAGATGATAAAATATGGATCCATCACCACATCTGGATATGACCCCTTAGCAGAGCTATGATCCTAATGTTCCCTTCTCAAACAGAAGGAACTATACCTATTCTTTCAAGGATAAATAGGTGCCCATATATTTCATATATTCCCTAGATAATGGAATTATAATGCTTCTAGAATATAGGAGGCTCAGGAATCCAGGTGCACTGACTACCATGGTTGTTACCCTTACAACAGGACCGTAGGACCAAGTGGATAATGACCTGGTTAATCTGTGTGATTTTTGAGTCCAACTAGCACATATGTCTTTCAATATTGGAAGTGATAGTGGGGTTTTAGGTGAATCACAGCATGCATCCTGTCATGGAACCCATTTGTATAATGATTGTTTGGTTCACAGAGTAGTTTCTCATGACCCCGGTGTCATTTATTTCCACCTAGAAAAAATAAAACCTCTCATAGTCACCATGCCTTCTCCATTGTTTGCCTCTGCATTCACATCACTACTTTATATGTCTCCAAAGAGCTGGATCTGATGGCACAAGGAAATCCAAAGTCCCCCTCTAGTGCCGAATCCATCTTGTGTCTCAGTTATTTCATGGTTCTAGAGTTTGGAACCACCACCAGGGTCATCCCAGCATTGGAGGGCCCCTAATATGAAGGTTAAGAGTATGCCTATGTGAATTATATAGAGTTGGTTGATCCCTTTGGGATCCTTGATGATGAGGAATACCAGGTAAACCACCCTATATTCCTCAAAACAACTCTGTCAAAGGATAGGTTGAGGACTTGTGAGCTAGCAGAATGGTCAGGCTAGCACCTTGAATCATTTCACATAGACTAGAGAGACTAGGAAGTAGTTTTTACATATATTTCAGTAGGATAAATATTCCAATCCCACTCCATCAGATACACCGCTACATTGAACTATGTTAACTGGTCGAGAAGATCATCCACATCTGACCATGTTAATTGATGGAGAGGACAGGCCGTAATAACACCATGATCATCCACATCTAGTAAGATCCATGCCTTTTCTAGCTAATAGTCATCCGACAGTTCTTTAGGTCGATTCATCTGGTCTTCAGTTGGATATTTCTAAAACCATCCAGAACTTAGTGGTAAAACTAGGAGAACCCATCATGCCTCCCACCAAAGTGTGCCCCCCTATGGGAAAAACATTCTATTGTGGACGTATGAAATATTGAATCACCTTTCCAAAAAACCTGAAATGAATTCTATCATCGAGGCCCTCTACTTATTGAAAGAAATGTGTGAGGACCTTGTAGAGACTTTGAGATTTCCCATACATTTCAAAGATATGGTATCTTTCGAAGAGGTATGCTATTCATAGGAGGTTGAGAGAGAGAAGTTTCAAGATGACATATCATTATATGTAGAGGATGAGGGTTCCCTAATTTTAGGTCACATTAGCTCGATATACATCATGTGATTGTTGAACAGTGTGGAAGTTCTCCATTTCCTAGATGACACTGGTTCTAGAATTAATCTCATCCTGACCATGATTCTCTAAAAGCTGGGGATAACCAATAAATATTTGATACCATCCAACCTAAATAGTAAGGGTTATAATAGGACTGAGCAGGGACTATGTGGAATGATATGGTTGAATACCATGTTCTTAGGATTGATAAAATGTTCAAAATTCATGGTTGTCTCATAGGATACCACTTACAACACCCTTCTAGGTAGTCCATTCCTTCATCTTCATGTGTACGTCCCCTCCTCATATCACCAGTACCACAAATATTCTCTCAACATTCTATTAGAGGTACTCGAGGGTGATAAATATCCCTTTTAACCTATGAATCCCACTACCTGGATGAAGGATATTACAAGAGATAAGGGAAGGTGGGTTAGACCAATGAGGTTCAACACACAACTGCCATAACCAATGTATGGGTAGAGATGGATGATGCCTTCATTCACTCAATCAATCGGTTGGAGTCTATGACATTGAATTTTGGATTTTCTTCATCTTCAAGGAAAAGGATTATTATATTCCTAAAAGGAAGGAATATAAATGGATTACCTCATACTCTGAATGAATATAGGCCTGGGTATTACTATAATCTCCCACCATTATGAGGAACCGAGGTGTTTTCTCCATGGCAACCATCTTGTGAAATTCTCTTCAGTTCGGCAATGCAGGGTTGAATCTCTAAAATCCAACTAACCAGTTTTTCTTTGATATCAAGAATAGACCCCACTATTGTGGTCAAAGGTTGTATGGAATTGACCTTACAGCCTCTATATGCATGGTTTCCATATATCTAGAACCCCCCCCCATGTGGAGATTTTGTATTCATCCAAGAAGGAAAAAGTGCTCCCCCTGAGTCAGCTGGTCTTAATGAACCTCCTCCTTTGGATTTTCCTACCTTATATGATGAAGTGGATTTGGAAGGTACTCCTTCTACATTTATAGAGGGTGTCTGCACCACTATTGATGAGTTTATTTAGGTTAACCTTAATATCGGGGATGATATGAGAGCAACAATGATCAGTGAAGCTATGCCCCTATAGTAGAAATATCACCATGTGGATTTCCAAAAGTATCATCATGATGTATTCACCTAGAGCTACGATGAGACGCTAGGGCTAGATCCACATGTCTCCATCCACCATCTTGGTTTCCCAGGGATCCCTAGTGTGTTCAAGAAGACTCCTAGAAAAATGAATCCCTCTCATGGTGTAATGGTAGAGGATGAATTTGATAGGATTATCAAAGTAAACATCATTGGGAATTTTAATACCCCAAGTGGCTAGCCAACATCATCCTGGCCTAGATGAATTAAAGGAAGATAAAAGTATATATTGACTTTCAGGATCTCAACCACCATTTCCTAAAATATGATTTCCCCCTTTTGGTGACATAGGTATTGATCAATGCGATGGCTCAGTTCTAGGATCTCTCCATCATGGATGGATAATCTGGGTACAGCCCAAACTAGATGGCCCCTAAGGATGAGGAGTCAACCAACTTAACTAAACCATATAGGACTTTCTATTGTCAGGTGATTCTCTTTGTCCAGAATAATGTAGGATCCACTTATCAACAATCAATTGACCACATCATCAAACAAATTCTTGGGACAATGGTGTAATTCTATGTGGATGACTTGGTGGTAAAATACCACTTGTTTCAGGACCATATTAAATACCTTGATATTTTCAACTTATTAAACTCATAGTGTTTGAAGATAAAACCCATGATGTGTGAATTATGGGTGGCCTTGGGGATGTTTCTTGGATTCATCATCAGATACAAAGTAAATAAGATCATCCTAAAGAAGATGTATTAAATCAACTAGATGAATCCCCTAGGAAACATCTAGGATCTCTAAGGCCTACAAGGACACTTTGACTATATAAATAGATTCATTGTGAATTTATCCAGAAAGTGTGATCCCTTTTTGAGGATAATGGAGAATGGAACAACCTATGAGTGGGATGACCAGTGACAAACTGCCTTTGATGAAATCAGGAAGTGTCTTCTATAGCCTTGGATTCTGATTCCACCCATCTTTGGGAAGCCTTTTTTCATGTACGTGGCCACCCTAGAAAAGTATCTCAACACCCTTATCACCCATTGGAATAATGAGTGTACATAAAATAGTTTATACTACTCAAACGCATGCTCCTCAATATAGGGGCCAGATACTACCATATTAAGAAGAGCTTCCTCATGCTTGTTTTTGATGTGTAGAAGTTGAGGAATTATTTGAAGCATCATGAGTTATAGTTGGAATCCCATTTGGATCCACTTAATTATATCCACAATCACTCGATGTTGATGGGATGGTTATTGCACTAGGTAGTGATCCTTCAACAGTTTGATATTAGATTCATTCCATAGAAATACATCAATGGTTAAGCATTATAAGACTTCATGGATGCTCATCTAGACCTGGAATAATTTCTCCTAGATGTTGATTTTCTAGATGAGTCCATCCTCTTAGTGGATCAAGCTACACCTTATTTATAGATTCACTTCGAAAGTACATCTTAGAGCCTAACCATCATAAATATCAACAATCCCAGGCTTAATAGAATGGGCCTAGAGGTCGTCTTTTTCACTCCAACACTATTTTTACTACCATACTCATTTATATTGTCATAATTCTATAACAAAAATGAGGTAGAGTATCAGTATCTCATTACTGGTCTTGATATAGCCCTAGAGATTGATTTCTCTAGATTTCATTTGATGGGGGACTCCCCATTATTCATAAAAAATATTAAAGGTGATTACATCAGCATAAATCTAAAGCTTATTCCCCTGTTAGAGAGAACTCACCAGCTGATGGCCAAGATCCATTCTCAGCCAAAAGTGACACATGCCCCTCAGAAGTAGAATTATCAAACTGATGCCCCAACCTATTTGGATGCATCTCTTATAGATCCTAACCCAGATAACCTATTCATTCATGTGCCTCAATTGAGAGTCATCACTCACATCATTTTAGATGATTACTACAGTTGGAAGGTGAATCATCTGGCTTCTAGTGCTTCCATGTCATGACCCTTGGGTTCCCCCACAGTAGAAGAAGAACCCAACTAGAAAAATCCATTTGTTGGGTATCTTTAATGTAGCATTCCCCATCTGAATTGAGCTAAGAATGAGTGAATTTTTTAGGAGGCTATGATGTTTACCCTTCAGAGTGATCCCACCCTTGAGAAGTCTCTCTTCATACATATTTTTATAGGATTATCCTATGTTTCATCCAAGCAGAAGAGATTCCCCAGGTTTTGGGGGAAGTCCATGATGGATCCTATGGTTCCCAACATGTGATATTGAACCTATCCCATTAGATTTAAAGGATGGGATAATTTTATCATACTATGGACCACAACTACATTGAGTAGGCAAAATGTTTCACATGTGTTAGATCCATGCTATCTTTGTGCATTGACCATTGTAGCTCCTCCATGCCACAAATTATTATTAGCACTTTATAGTATGGTGACTTGATATTGTAGGCCTATATCTACTAGAAATAGCTCTCCAGTGTAGGTTCATTCTAACCATGATGTATTTCTTCTCCAAGTGGGAATAAGTGACTCTAAAGGAATCAATGGCCCGATCAATGATCGAATATGTGATCTCCCACATCGTCCATCGATTCAGAGTCCCTCACGAAGTTCTCATAAAAAATGGTTCTAAATTTAGAGCAAATAAGATGAATAAGTTGTATGATATGTAAAATATCTGTTCAAATCATACTTCCAACTACCACTCGTAATCAAATGGACCAATTGAGTAATTTATCAAAACCCACTCTAACTTTTCGTAGAAGATTGTGGACCAAAATAAGAAAAGATATCCAGAAAATCTCCCCAATCCTATTTGGGCATATCGTATGATGACTCAGAATTCCACTCACATTAACTCATATTATATAGTGTATAGAATAGAGGTATTCCTGCCTATTAAAGTTGATTTTCCATCACTATGAATAGTTTTCTATGATCCATAGTGTCTAGAATGAATATAATAATCTCATCTAACTATGATGGAAGCCCTCAAAGAGAACATGATCCATATCTTTTATAATCTAGAGAGGAACTATAACAAGATAGTATGAGAATTAGTCAATAATTTCCAACTCTAATCCTTCTTTCATGGTGACATGGTACTAGATCTCAGAGTGTCAATGATTCCTAGAAATAAGCCACTAATATTTGATCCTAGGTGGGATGGACCTTACATCTTTCATAAGGTATATTTTAATGGTGAATACTCTTTGGTCACTATGGATGAATAGAATATGACACCTCCCACTAATTCCTTGTTTTTCAACCAGTACATCTCATAAGGATCTTACCGAATCCTAGTTGTATGTTGTTAAAATTCACAACCACCATCATCCTGGTCACATGATGTTAAACTATGGGAAACATCTTGGTCATATGATGTCAAAATATATGACGTCACATCCTCAAAATATAATGTTAAGTTGTATGTCTACATCCTGGTCACACTATTATAAACTATTCCATTTGTGCTAGATCCATAACAATAAACAAGGATATCGACAATATTCATAACAGCTTTAAACATCATGAATGGCCCCTTAAGAAAATACAGTGTGGAGTTGGGCCTCCAGAGACCTTATTTACATCAATTTTTTCACTAGGCTGCACCACACATATCTACTTGGGAAACTCGACTTCCATGGTTCATGATGTAAAACTACAGTTTTACCCCAAACAAGTTTGGCATGTTACATATGTTAAACACATGATGAAAAAATATCCTTAATGCACGATGTTAAACAATGGTCTTACCAAGTCTTGGACATAGATTCCTTTGAATAATATATGAACATTACCTCATACACCAAACAATGGATTCCCTAAAACAAATATGGGATGCCTTAATTACCTCATCAGAGAGGATCACCCTTACCGATGATGGTATTATACCACATCCTTCTTTAGAACTATGTGTGGATTTATTCCCATCCTCATCGGATAAATAGGGATTCCCAAACTTCTTATCTCATGACCAAACAGTGAACTTTTACATTCTGAACACACAACATTAATCTGTGTGATTAGTCCAAGAATTATGACCTTTAACTAAAAGCCTCCCTATTGTCCATTCCATATGACCTTAAACTATTTTCATCACTTAGGTTTGAATACTACTTCGTGATATACCCCATTGTCCTGTACATATACACTATTTCATGGAACCTTGAGTGTTTAACTCAAAATGTACATTCCACAAATCCATTTCAACAATTCGAGTCTTTCACAGTTTGGGTGTCCATCATTTTTCAACTCCAAAGAGGTCCACTAATGGTGATAGTGCATGGTGAAAATGACTCACCTCCCATACTGTGCCAAATCCCTAATGGATCTCTTGAAAGAAATAGTGGATCTTACATTTTAAACTTGGTCAAAATTCAATTCTAAATTTTCTCAACCTATACTTGATTGGTGTGTTTGTAAGACATGTGTTTCTAATATGGTCAACAGATGATCCCTTACCATCAGTAACCCATTATCTAGATCTAAAAAATATTGACATAAGTTTTTTACACCTCCCTGTGTCTTGGGGAAATTACAACACCATTGGTTCAACCCCCCCCCCCCCCCCCCCCCGCAATGAATCTTCACACGTTGAGTAGGAAAGTCTGTATCATTGGGACATTCTCAACCCGACATCTCCTTTCCAGTATTGCGTGATCCATTCGTAAATGAAATTACCTCACCACTCCTTGTTTCCCACACTGATCATGACTCACATAGGATTAGGATATTTGGTAGGATGTGTAATCACATGGACGAACAACACAAAAGATACAAGGGACAAAACTCTTTGAACATAAACTAGGATTTAGAGATCAGGAATCATGACTTGAAACTATATGTAATTCCTCATAGAAATATGTTATGTGGTGAAATCCTTCTTGGACCTCATTCATGTTGAGTTTTTCATTATACCACACTATATATATCAATTTGAGAAGATCCCAGGGTCTTATCTTTATAACCATAAACTGGGAGTATAATTACAAGCATCACACCTTTAAAATGTGTTCTAATATACCTGGGGAATGTATTGTGTGGTGAAAGACTCTTGGACCAAATTCACCTCGAGATGTTTCTATCATGTCACACCTATCCCTTTTGGTTATAATACTCACCACACGGTCCAAAATATATGACCTTAAACTAAGAACTTATAGTCCAAGCATCACAAATTTAAACTATATGAATGTCTCCTCAGTAATATGTGGTATTGTGTTGGTCCTCATTAGATCCATTCAAATCGGGTATGTTACTCTACTACAAACGACATATTTATTTCAGATACCTACCCAAGGATTTAAACTTTATGACCTTAAACTAAGATCCATCGTCCGATTATTAATACCTTAAACTAACAGCCACCTTATGGTCCATGCAACACGTCCTTAATCTACTTGATATAGGTACAATAATTATGACCATAAAATAATTACATCTTCTATTGTACAAGTTTTATGACATTGAAATATGAATCTCAATATGTTTATTCATGACATGATACTGTGGAGTTACCCCATGTAATGTCATGATGCCTCCCAACAATATAATATCTTTACCCCCATTTTAAAATGGGATGCCTCTTACAATAATTATGAGATGGTCAACAAACCTTACTCCATGCACTAAACATGGGATGCCCCAGGATAATCATGTGATTCCAAAAATTTATCAACCCTTCGGCCCCCTAGCCTCAATCACAGTCCATGCATTACAACATTAAACTATGTGCCATTTTTCTCATGGTGTGAATGTGGCATGCCAGCCTTTTGGATCAATTCACGTTGGTTCTTACCTCTTTTGTTCCACATAGATGACCTTGATATCACTATTTCCCTAGTCTAGGCTACATGACTTTAAACTACTTTCCACAGTCCAAGAATTACAAACTTACACTATGTGATATATTTTCCTAGTGTTTTTGTGGTACATGGGCCTCCATGGATCACTCATGTATTGTTTTACCCTTTTTGTGCCACACATATACCCATAGAGAAAAAATCCCTCCATGGTCCAAGAAACATGACTCTAAACTATTTTCCATTATGGAGACCATATGATGTTAAATTATGTGCAGCCGGATTGAGGATTGCTTCACATGGTCTAGGGCCTATATATTCCATTCATGTCATCCTTTAACTCTTACAATAGATGAACATCTTTGAACCACATTTCATCCCATGTTCCAGACCGTATGACCTCAAACTACGTGTATCCTCCCCTCTAACTATGTGTGGCTTGATTTCCATCATTATAGTATACGTAGTGACACCTTGACTTTTCTTTTTTGGTCTAATCTTCTAATTCACCATGAAACCATCCATTATCTGCCATGTAATCACCCAAAAATGTCCTAAAGACTTACTTATAAGTGAAATCCCCATTCAATTACATTGACCAATCAGAGGGCCAAAATTCCCTCATAGCCTAGTATGAGGAAGGAACGTCCTTAACATATGATGTTAAACTATAGTCTTTCCCCATTCAGGTTTGGAATTTATCTGAATGAGAGATGATTTTATTCTAAATTAAACAAGGATTCATATTATTAAAAATCATGATGAACAAACACTAACATCCTCATAAACTAATAATAAACTGTAGCCTTACCCCATATAAAATTAGGATTCCTCATATCTATGTATGGGAAGATTCAATACTCTCTTTCGAGTGAGTAGCCCCTATTAGCATTAGTCTTTTACAACATCATGTTTCATAGTCCAAGAAACAAAACCTTAAACTATTTTAAACCTAAACATTTTGATTCATTTAGAATGTGGGAATTATTATAATTTTATTCACATCATGATAATACCCTTAAATAGCACACCAAACACCATAGGGGCCCTTATGGTCAAAACTCAATGACCATAAATAAAGATCTTGTGGTTCAATCTTCATGGCCATAAACTATATGAAAGTTATCCGAAGAGTGTTTTAAGGTTTGGGGTTTAGAATTTTGATATTAGTGTATGGGGAAGATGCTTTTGGGTTCTATGTTCAGCTTTTAGGTTTTAGGTTTTAGAGATTAGGGTTTTAGTTATACGGTTTTGGGTCTAGGTTTTATGATTTTTTTGTATGGTTTTTTGGGTTACATTTATGATCTCATGGTTAAGGTTTATGTTTTAAGGTTAAAGTTTTATTATTTCGAGAATATTGAATAGGGAATAAGTTTTTTGGTTCAGGGGTCTGCTTTTAGGTTTTAGATTTCTGGTATTAGGGTTTTAGATATAGTGTTTTTGGTCTAGGATTTAGGATTTTTTATCGGTTTTGGGGTTTTGGTTTATGATTTCATGTGGTGGGTTTATGTTTTAAGGTTTAGGGATTAGAATTTTTAGATTAGGGTATGGGGAAGTTGTTTTTGGATTAAGGGTTCTACTTTTAGGTTTTAGGGTTTATAGATTAGGGTTTCAGATATAGGGTTTTGGGTTTAGGTTTTCAAGATTTTCTTTATTATGGTTTTCGGGTTTAAGTTTATGATTTCAGGGTTAGGGTTTAGGTTTTAAGGTTTATGGATTATTATTTTTATAGTAGGGAATAGGGAATAGTTTTTTAGGTTCAGGGGTCTGCTTTTATGTTTTAGAGTTTAGGTATTGGGGTGAGTATCATCCTTGTTGGTCCTCTATGCCTTCCCTTTAATGAAACTAAATTTTGATTCTACCCTGTGAAATGAGCATGGGATTCCCTCTTGGCCTAATATGAGGAGGTAATTATGGTATGATAAGTGTACAAGCCCCACATACCATGTCTTGATCACAGGATGTTAAACTGTGGGATGCATCCTAATCAAATGAAGTTAAACTATACACGGCCCATTTGTCACCGTATGATGATAATAATTATGTCAAATTTTATCACTGTACGATGGTAAATTATGTGTTTATCATCATAATTTCATGATGTAAGACTTCTGGTCATCTTATTCCCTTTCCCAAGAATTCATTTCCTCTTGTACCGGTCACCTATTGCATCATTCATGTTCATTTAACTATCGCTCAGTATCAGATACGGCGAATCCCTTGGAAGATGAGTATAAATTTTTTTCAGATAGATATGATTACACCAATGTTATCCAATTCATAGTGACAAAATCCTATGAGTAATGGAATCCATTTGAACATTCCATCACTTCATTCCCATGCTTCATATTCTCCACATTTATATACCCATCCTCTTCCACATCTGAAGAGAGCCCCTAACGGCGAGGTGTTTGGCCAAAATGGCTCACCTTCCATCTTGGGAAAAACATCCCAAAGGAAAATGGACAAAATCTTGAGGCAACTTCTATGTTTATACCTCGGTTAATAGCTAAACCATGTTTTTTTGTCCTCGTTTTCAGCTAAGTAGTATGGACCCTGTATTTGGAAAATATTCAGTAGTTATTCTATGTCGTTAAGCCACTCCCGTTGTGTTCCAAATTATGGGAATAGTGATTTACACTCCCTATTCTCCTTTGTTAGAATTGAATTCAACATGACATGTGTTACACCATTCATGCCCTATTACATGTTAGAAAATAATGTCAGATGTTTCGAGAGCCCCATTCTCCACTCACATCTTCTCTCAGCCAAGACACTCTCATATGAATCAGCAATCGCACAATCATCCCTTATTTATCTCATAGATCATAACTCTGGTGATCTTACAGATTGGTTGTTGGTTGTCTCAGAAATACGATTCCTGTTAAATATGTAAGAGTAGTATAAATATATATTTCCATGATTGTATAAGGGTTAAAAAAAGAAGTAAGTTTTGGAAACCTTTAAGGGTCATCCACATATTGGAGCCTCTCATAAATCATGAAATATTTCCCCTGCCACTATGCCCCAATAATAGAGAGATTCAACTCTATCAGCCTTTGGAGTGTGAACCTGAAGACCTAGTTCCACCTACTAGAATCTACTTAATCCTAGTTAGCTATCAAGGGGGGATAATCATTTGTATTCTGTGTGTGGTCCTACTCTACATGAAGACTGGATATCTGAGAAATTTCCTACATCACTTGATTCTCAGCCTCCTCCAGCTAAGAAATGATGACCTCTGATTGAGTAGTGAAGAAATAATCCTTATCATTTTCTTTCTACACCATATGTAGTATTTCATAAATGACATTCTAAAGCTTATTATTGTTTAATGATTTTTTTAATGCAAAGAAATGACCATATATTGACTTTAATCAAGTTCCTTATTTGAAAGGTAATTATGAACCAATACATGGTGGCCTTAATCATTTAATACTATGGTGCCCAACTTATATAGCCAATGGTGGATGATCACCATCTATCTTATAAGATATTGTTACAGAGTCTGGGTGATAAAACATTGTATTCTTCTGCATTACCTATGCTAGAATATGTGATTCTTTTAAGCCACCTTGGACCCATAGTCTTCTTGTTTTTTCAAGGGAGCATACTCATACTCAGGAACATCATCTAGAATGGAAATAGTAGTTTCCTTTTTCGAGATCCACTCAGATAGGTCAATCTCTAGATCGTGAGTTCATTCAACTTTACCTGGCCCTTCCATGGAAGCATCTCCTCAACTAGCCTTATGCTCCGCACCACTAGTGAAATAAACCATGACCTCAACAGATTATTCTCTTGGGACGGAGGCCAAATCATCTTGAATGACTGGCTCTTCTAGGGTTGTCATTGTCATTAAGGAGGGGGCTTAGATGTTACGACTGTAGTTAATGGCTGGGAACACAACCTTTTTAGCACTTCAGGGAATATGAACATGTCAGTCAGTTTTTTCTTCAAAAAACCAGTTTAACATGAATGAGATAGAAATAATTATGGGATCTAAGAAGTTATATATTTTGTCCTTGAGTATCGAAAGGGAGATCCAGCAAAGGATACCCCTTTACACTGGCCGACACATCAACAGTCAACATCGACTCCACTTTTATTGATTGAGTAGGAACTGTATGACAACTGATGAACACATTAATGAGAAATATCCTTAACAGTTTTGAAAGATACAAATGAATTGAGATGAAGTGTTACCTTAAGGAAAGGGGATTTTAATGATGATGAATCCCTGGAATTCTAATTCTTTTGTAGTGTAAGCCATCGTTGGAATACCTGGGCATAATACCTCATAGATGAATGGAGGACCTATGGCATCGAGTTCACTACTCTAACTTACTTGACTAGACTACCAACTTATTCAGCCTCTATCATAGTTTCCATAGCATTCTAGATAGTGAACAATGGTTCACCTTCACCCACTCCAATAGGGTCCATTGTCTATTTTTGAGTTTCCCTTGTACAATGAAAAATTCAGTTAGAGATTCTAGATAATAAAGGGTAAGGATCAAAGGAGGTATGTAGGTTAAGGATTACCTTTAGAACTATGACCAGGTCATCTTCATAAGTCACAATTTCACCATTATTATAGGGGAACTCTTGATATGTTGATGATCCCTATGATTCCTTACCACTGGATCCTTGCGCATCATCATCTTCCAATTTCACTTCATATGAGTCATCAACAGGTGCTGTCTCATCCCATATTGGATCAATAACAATCATCACCCACACTAGGGTTCAAGGAGGGTAATATTCCCCCTATTTTCATGTGAAGGTTTCCATGGTCGTTACGTACACATTCCTCTCATAGAATATCACCTTAGCCATGATATGGATTGGACTGAACTTTGGTAGCTCAATTCTATCCCGGATCATCTTTCTCAACTGGTCCTCCATCAGCATTGATGTTCGCAGCATCCTACAAGCCATCCAAAGATAGGGGAAGACCGCATCAATAATTATCTATAGAAAGTACTTAAGATTATTCTAGGATCCTCCCTGACAATGTTTGTCTTAGCATGGGATCCCCATTTTACCCCATGATCATTTTCTGCATCCTTCTCCTCCAGGAGGTTGTTGTACAATAGTACATCACACCACCCCCGCTACAACTCTATCTTGATCTACCATCGTTACCTGCCACGATCAATGTATATAATATCATACCAACCTACCTATTGCTATAACAACATGATCGTCAGCTCGATCACTGAAATATTCTTCAGCAATATTGCGTCTAAATACGCCTACACCCAATTATTGAAATAATCCATCAACATTCCAGTGTCGACATTGGTTGGTGGTAGTGTAATGGTCTCCCCTGATCCCACACACATTAGAATCCACCAAAGTTGATGAAGGAAACATGGATGTATTTCCTCAAAAACACCCATGTAAACCCTCTTCATCTACCACTGGTGGGACCTAAACTGCCTGGTATATAGGGATGGTGCATATAGTTCACAGTAGACATGGCCATCAATTCTGGCCACTAGAACTCCTCCCCTGAAGTTCATAAGGTACTCCTTCTATTCCCATGTCCCTTGTAGGTTATCAACCATCAAAAAACCTGGGTTGATAATAGTTTGATGTTGAAGTTCACATGGTTTCTAGTCCCTATTGTGACCCCAGTCTAATTGAGCATCACTGGTCTTACCCCAATGATATTGAACAGAGATCTCCGTATAATGGAATTCGGTGGGGTGATGATTTTGGAAACTGATAACCCCAAAAGTGTGTTTTGATCTATCCATTAATTAATTATAATGGTATGAACATACTCCATGGCATGCTTCCCCTCACCACATGGCCCAGCAGGCTGAAGAGATTGGCCAACTTGGGTAGCCCTAGGTTTCCTCTATTACCGGTTGCAAAGGTTGATGCCATAAAAAGATTCCCCGGGAGTAGGTATGTGTCCCTAAAAAGATGTAACCATCTAATAATGAATATATAAATAAACATAGTGTATCATATCGTTGGCTCAATCCTTTCACCATATTGTACCCCACCGCTTAAATTGACCTTCCTCTAGGATCAACCAATACGATCCTAGTATCCTCCTCTACATCGTTGTCAAGAACGGATTTCTTGATACCTAAATCTTAAAGATGGATTATTCATTAAAAACATGTAAAAATATACCTCGAAGGAGATATCATTTTGAAACATAGGGTCATGATCAATCTTGTTCTTCAATGCCTCTAAAAGATTTTCTGTAAGGAGACGAGTTCATAGCCTATCATCTGAAGTGTTCTACAATGGATGAAACTCATCATACTATAAAACATCCAATGGGATGCCTAAACTGTAGCGAATATCCCAAAAAATAATTCTCACTTCCATATGATGAAGAGAAAATGTGTTTTTTTTCTTGGGACCATTTGCTGAGGAGCTTCGGTACAAGCTCCTTTTGATGGTAGAAATGGAACTATGTTGTCCACAGTACCTCAAAAAATTCAATTCGTTGCATATATTCTTCATACTCATAGAAAGTAGAGTGTAAATAGTATTCCTAGGCCCATTCACTTGTAAAATTACCATAAGACCAAATTTCCCGGTCCATGTACCCTCTCCTAGTGTTGTCCTGCATACTTCTCTGAATAATGATGGCATAGTGGGTGGGGAATTATTCAACCTCTAGTTACTATCCCATGATCATCCAGGTTAGCTCATTCAGTATATAAATGATCATGAATTCAAGCTCTCTAGAAAGGAGGCCAGGAACTGTGTTGTTCTAATGGTTGAACTTTTCCTCACATGCGAACCACGATCACAACATGTTGACTTCCAAGCTCAAGATATTCACCTCGTCCACAAGCCCAAAATTCACATGCGGAAGGTGTTTACTCAATGGATAATTCCTCTGAGACATATTTTACATGTCCACAAGTTCCTTTTTATTTGTAATGACCCTCCTAGAACATGGGATACAAGGATTTATTTCCATTTCATCTCTTCTAGAGGTAGAATTAGCTTACATATAGGATTGTTTTTTCTCATGGTCCCTTTTGAGTGAGTATGAAAATCATAAGGAAGGTGCGCATAAGAAGAAGGATTATATGTGAAAAATGTGATACGGGGTGATTTTTTAACATAATTCATGATAAATGAGGACTTATCCATGGTAAACATTGGGTGAAATAATTTTTAATGAAATATGTGGCCGAAAACTGAGTTCTTTGCACAAAATATAAACTTACGCACATTAGAGTATGGCTTATCACACAAAGATTCTAGGGATATATAGATAAACCCTTGGACATTATATAGGAATGGAACACTAGATTTTTCATTCACATAAGCCTCTTTCATAACATCCCACCAAAGTTGCACACCCCATGGGTATGATCTTCTATCTTAGGCATTTCCCTCAGAACCCAACATTCTAGTCCCCTTTTAGATCAAATTTTGGTGGTGGGGGGAGAATTTGATAACACCTCAATTTCATTGGAAGTCTAAAACAACCTGTTATGTATTAACCGAGATTACATGAAACCCCGAAATACCATTATGGAGTCAATGATCTTGGTGTATGAAAGTTACCAAAGATACGCGCAAGAACCGTATTTCTCACACAAAGACATTGTGCCAAGGACCACGAAATATTTTTTTTCATACACCAATTGAAATTATATTTACAAGGATATTGTGCACAAGAAATAAATAATGTTTAAAATAAAATAATACTATTAAAAACATTCCCTTTACCCACCAAAGATGAAATCAATTTAGTGTTTTTTTCAAAGAAGAACTCCTGCAGCAATGGAAGAAGTTACGTTAGAATCCTCTTCCATGACCAAGGCCTTGCACGGACACCACTAAGGATTTAGGCTATAAATAGAATCTCATAACCTATATTGAGGAGGCTATATAGAAGACAAAACACTACCCCCATGTGTGAAATTACTCCTCTTTTGCGACAATGCACAACATGGACCCCTAAAGGTAGAGAATCTTGCGCAACAGATCTCCAGAGGACCGAAACATGATTGGCCTATAGTCAAGTAATTATTGCACATAACCTCTCATTATAGCTTAGGTGCATCAAAATTCCCTACCTACACATAACCCTAGTCTATCTACAACCCAATTCTTGAATGCACCTACACCTAAATACTCTATTCACTTCCCTTGTGTACGAGTCCCCTGCTCATAAAACTCCTCCGTGTAACACTCCAAACTTGCGCACAAAAATGTACGGGTCCCTGAACTGATTCCATATGTGATTCTATTTGATAAATTTAATTACCAAATGATCATAGTCATTGGTATTATAATTCCCAATGATCCTAAGAATATGGATTCTAACATTGGTCCTATGTCTCCCTCCACATCGAACTCATGATTGAACACTCCTCCATGACACTGCCAATGCCATGCTGCCTAGAGGGGCATGAGAGATGGTCACTTTAGCCTTAGGAGTGGAATATTATATGTAAACTACATTCCTATCTTGTAATATATGGAATAGGACATGTATTAATATCATCTTAACACTGTTACCCTTGGAGTGTGAGCTCATCAGCATCCAAGCAGCATGACGTAAAACTACCTAGTTCCCTATCCTAGTCATAGGATGTAAAAATTCATGAAAACACCCACATAATTTGACATAAAACTAATGTCATGGCCTATTAAACAAGAATAGAATGCTCCAAGTATGATTGGAATGGGATGACCATAACACCTCTTACCAACACATTGAATGAGATCCTCCAAGCAGGTCAAGAATAAGGTTCTTGAAGATTTTTCAATACCAATAAATTCCATTTTTAATAGTTGAAGTTATTGAAGGTTATACCTAGGTAATTATTGATTCAACTTACCTTAATAGGATGTGAATACATTATAAAGTGGGTCAAAAAAGATAATGAAAAGTGAATCTTGTAATTGTTGATACTTACCAGTTACTGGAAAGGATTTTTTTGTGGGAATTGGATACTAGAAAAGATAGTTTGTGGTATAACCAACTATAGATAGAATGTTTCTATTGGGAATCCTGAATTTTTATTTTTGTGTGCCTTTATATTATGAAATGATGATAATAAAATAATCCATGTTGGTGGGACTATCCCACATGTCAAGGAGTATATATTTATACCAACCCTTTTAAATATAATGTGATACCATCTCTTTATATGTGTTAAGTATGAAAGGTGAGCTTGTGAGATATATTTGAGTGCATCCTAACTATAACAAGTTTCAGAGTTTGAGAATGTTTTTGTTAAGGAGTTAAGAAACCTTCTTATAAAATAATAAGTAACCCCCGATTCACCCCCCTCCCCAACTCTTATTGGTCTTCATCCTATAAGGGAATAATGAAATTCTCCAAATATAAAAGAAGGAGTTTCTCATCTAATGATGAGGGAGAATAAAATAGTGAAACTAAAACCAAAAAGTTTAATGATATTTTGGTGAGAATAATTTTATTACACTAATGAATAATGAAGTATTTGGATGTAGAATTCCTGATGAAGAAGAAACTCAACATGGAATTCATTTGCAACAAGAATTTAAAGAATATCTAAAAAAGATTAGATGGCTTGAAAAAAAAACAAGAAGTTGGAAGATGGTGTATACTCGATAAAAACTCATGAAATTTTTTCAGAAGAGAATAAAAATATTCTAGTGGAAATTTAATATTTAAATAAATCTCTTGAGGAAGAAAATAATCATATTAATAATATGAAAGTAATGATGATGGAAAAAGTAGAATGGTTGGAACTTTTCCAATAAAAACATTCTAAATATGAAGAGAAAAATACAAGTTTCCAAAGACATATCCCTGGAGTTGGTGAATTTTTTAATAAGGACAAACCTGATAAGGATCAAATAAATTTACCTTAAATGTTTGATAATAGAACTATATTTGTTTTTTAAAATATGGAAGCTGGAAACGTTATGTATGTGTCTAAGAGAAACGAAGTATAGAATTCATATGGTTCTAAAAACCCTAAGTCCAAAAATGTTTCTAAACATTATGAACCTATAAATGTTTCTATTACTTCTAGTTTTGATAAGTATGATAAGAAAAAGGATATTCTGATTGATAATGGAATGGATAGTGCTTATGTAAGAAATACAATAAGGATAAACACATTCACAACTCCTGTCAGTATAGAAATTTCATAGGCAATTACCATTCAATGGATACTATTGGTATTGTTGTGGCTTAGTACCTATAATAAATATGCGTTTCTTTAACCAACAACATTACTATTATACCACATTTTAATTATTGTAAACTTTTAGGTGGAGTCAATCCTCTCAAAAGAAGAAGTCTGAAAAAAAATAATAAAATAAACCTGATAAGGTCGGTGTGAAAGTGGAAAATATATTCCAACCACTGGAAAAAAATTTTGAATGGTGTGAATAACCGGACACCTTGAGAAATTATTTCTTGTTTTGTTAAAGGTGAAACAAAATTTTCTTAACAATTCTCAAAAGCTGGAATTGAAGAATGAAAAGAAAGAATAAATGGATCTTGTTGTTGAAACTGGTCTGAAATCTATAAGAGGATAATGACCATGGATTCTTGATAGTGGGTGTTCATCTTATATGAAAAGAGACTTATTTTTATTTAAGAATTTGAAATACTTCAAAGAAGAAAAAGTGACATTTGTAAATTATTAATACATTAGAATCAATGTTATTGGTTCACCCGTTATTAAGAAATAAATGATGCATTCCCTAAAAAATTTATACGTTGATGTGGTAAAACATGACAGAATGAGTGTTTCATAATTGTGTGATGAAGGAAACAAAGTTGCTTTCAAGAAAGATGGGATTTTTTGTGAAAACATGATAAGGGTGGAAAGATATTTATCAGTGTTTAACATATAAATGGAAACTTATTTCAAGTTAGGAAGGCACAAGACTCTTTTTTCTTGGACATGGTAGAATAAATTAAATTGTGGCATAAAATGCTAGAACACGTGTGTTAGAGAAAAATGATAAAGTTATCTTTTTTAAATAGTGTCTAAGAAATTATAATTTTCCATGGGAAACATATTGGGATTGTAATGTTTGTTAGAAAAAAAATACTAAAATTCAATACCTATAAAAGTTAATATATATTCAAAAGAAACCTAGAACATATCTATTATGATATCTGGGGGGATATGAGAAAACAATAAATAGATGGAGATAATTATTTCATCACTTTAATGGATTACATTAATAACTTTACTTATGTCATGTATATGAAACATAAATCATGTTCTTTAAAAATGTTTTAATGTTTATGGAGGAAAGCTTCGAAAGAATGCGAGTATTCAGTGAATAACTTGAGAACTGAAAATGTTGGTGTATACAGAAATGATGAAATTTAAAGTTTTCTTTAAAATCATGTAATTTGGCATGACTTGGTGTTAGATAAACAAATTGGATTGAAAAAAATGGGAGCTATCTAAGCGCTCTACAATAGGCGATTGGAAACCCTAAATCTCTTCTCTATTCCTCGCTGAAATTCATCGATATACAGCTTTAATCCGGTGTGGGAACTCCCCCCACCTACTCCGTCTTCTTCTGATCCTGGTTCTACAAAAATAAAAGTGGGAAATATCAATGTTCCCCTTTGTACCGTACCTGTCTTATTCTGTGAATCTTTGAAAGAAACTAACCTCAATAGTGTGAAGGAGTGCAAGAAGCCACTCTTTAGAAAGCTGGAAGATGGCGGTTTCATGGTTGACGTAGATCCGAAAGCCTTGAATCAAAGAGAGAAACTGTGCAAATACTCGGTTCTTGGATGAGTTTCATACAACACAGGTCACCGGCCCTGGCCTCTATTTGAACTAAAGAACCGAATTGCTCACTGTTGGGGTTTGTCTAAATGGAAGATAGTTTCCATAGGAAAGGTTTATTACCATATACTCTTCAGCTCTCATGGTGAGCTTGATCAGGTATGGAAACTCGGGAACTTGTAGCTTAAACTAGGTTTTCTTAGAATTTTAGATTGTGATGCTACTTTTAACCCATACACACACAAAAACCATATGGCTCTTGTTTGGGTTAGAATTCATGGACTCAATTGGTTCTATTGGAACCTGAATATTCTTAAAGACATTAATTCCTACATAGGGACCCCCATTAATATTTATCACAGGACCTTGAATGGAGATCTTGGCCTACATGCTAGAATAATGGTTGAGATTAATCTAGCTAGTGAACTCCCTTCTATAATACCCCTGATAATAGAATCAACCTTAGAATTGAATATGAAAAAGAAACCACCCTTTTTTGAGGTGTGAATATTGATTGGGCACAACCTCTCCAATTGTAGGGTGGCTATGAAGCAAATGAATCCCCAAATAAATAATGATTAGAAGTAAGTAAAACATGGTAAAACGGGGTTGAATACTACAGACAAACCCGAGCTCCCTAAAAAGAAAACACAAGATATTTGGGTGAAAAAATCCAATGTCTTTGCATCCCTAGAAGGTAAATCTTGGGGAGATTTTGTTGAGGAAGAAGTGGCTCTTCAAATTAATGAGAACATTGTCACTGGCATAGAAGAAATAGTGGGTGAAGGTAATGGAAATAATCTGGACAGGGGCATTCCTACCACTATTTCCAATTCAGCCACTGTTGCTTCTACATCTAGTACTTTATCTTTGATTGATCATGTTAGTAGAGACTTGGAGAAAGATACCTTGGTTCCTTTGGATCTGAATGTCACCTCTTATGCTTCTAATAAGACACAAGGTGTGCTGGAAAAATCTTCAGAACCAGGTATTTCTGTACAATCTACATCTGCTGATAAATTTACTTATTCTGTTCCTAAAATGGATGTTCTGGTTACTCATACTTTTAATATTTACACTGCTGCTGCTAATACTGTACACAACGTTGCACACACTCCTATTTATGATCCTATACAATCTACATCTGCTAATAAAATCTCTACTTCTATTCCTGAAACTGATGTTCAGGTTACTCAGGATGTTAATGTTGACTCTGCTGCTGCTAATACTGCACACAACATTGCACACACTCCTATTCCAAACTCAGCTTCTCACTCTTAGTCACCTAATACTACTGCTATCTGTCCAGTTAATAGGGTGGTGTCCACACCCCTTGTTAACAAGGAGAATTATTTTTTGTTACAATCTCCTACTGCAAATACTATTCCCACATCAGCTAAAAAAAATATCATTCCTGCTACTGAAACTAACACACATTATGCTAATGTTAACATTGCCACTATTTCTATTGCACATGGAATTTCACAAACTCCACAGGTATGTACTTTCCCCCAGGACTGTACTATCCTTCCCCTGGACTCCAAAAATCCACCAGCAGAACAGACTCCTGCTCAAGTAGCTGTGAGAGCTCCTTCTCTGGATAGTTCTGCCATTATTGGTACTCCATTTTCTAAACGTATTTCAAACTCTATTTTTAAAATTTATGCCTCTACAATTTCTGAAACTCATGAGGCCAAACAAAGTCTTTCTTCCTCCCCTATGGTTACGTGATCCCAAAGGAAGAAAGGATCTATAAAATCTAAAAAAAATAAGGGTCCTAACCCAAAACAGAATTAGAAATGAATTTTCTCTATTGGAATTTCCAAGGCTTGGTTAACAATGATACCTACACAACACTTAGGAGGTTTTTAAACACTCATAAACCTCATATCTTTTCCATTTATAAACCTAATGTCAACTTCAAAATAAACTTCATAATATTTGGTTCTCTTAATTACAGTTTTCTAGGCTCTTGTAAAAATGGTCCTCAAACTGACTCTATGTGGATCTTTTATCACAATTCCTGAAAAAATATCAACATCTTTAAAAATACATAGCAATAACTTACCTCTGATTTATTATGGAATGGTCGACATACCTTTTTCAATATGGTTTATGCCAATAATAGATATCAAAATTGAAGGGTTATATGGAATGACCTTTTTGATATGGCCAACTTCATTCAGGACCCTTGGGTTTTTATGGGAGATTTCAATGTCATTCTTAACTCTTGTGAAAAAATTGGTCCCTCACATCTTTCTATATCCTCAAGGGAATTTAGGTCGTCTATTGAAGAATGTAGCCTTTTCAAAGTCACTCTTAGTGGTTCAAAATATACTTGCTACGGAAAACACTATAACAAAACTGTTTCCAATAATCTTGACAGGGCTTTTGTTAACTTGAAGGCCCTTGATATTTGGGATAATATATCTAGTATAACTCTGCCTAGAATTAATTCTTGACCATCATCCTATTCTAGTTATTTTTTTATGAATGATCGTAATCTTGTTCTTCCTATTAAATTTAATAATTCTTGGTCATCGAATCCTGATTGTGTCACTTTTATTATTAACACCTGGAACTCTATGAAACACCATAGGTTTTCCTTTGCCTATATGTTCAAGTTGAAAATCCTAAAACAGGCCCATAAAGGTTTGTGTAAAACTACAAAATCTCAAATTGATCTAGATATTTCCTTTGTTGAAAATGAACTCAGTCACGTCAAAACTGAAAGCACAGTTTCAGATTTTAATACGGATCCCCAATTAGAATCAAATATCTCCCTTAAATTTAATTCCTTGCTCACATTTAATGATAATATTCCTAAGAAAATGATTAGGGCTAAATGGATCACAGATGGGTATCATAATACTAAATTTTATAATTCCCTTCAAAGAATCAGATAGGCCAATCGTTCTCTTTCTAAGCTTATTCATAATTATTTGATCATTGATTCTAAGGAAGCCATAACAGATCATGTTATCTCGTAATTTTATAGCATTTTTAATGGGCCGGAGATAAATATTGATCTCAGATCTGATATTATTCCCTTAATTTTGGATGAAAGGGACAATGAATCTCTTTTAATCACACCTCTTGATCATGAGATTGAAGATATAATTTTTGTACTTAATCTAGATAGGGCGCCTGGTCTGGACGGTTTCAATAATGGCTTCTAGCAAAAGCATTGGAACATTTCCACAATTATGTTTGTAACCTTGTTAAGACCTTTTTCATTCATGGATCTATTCCTCATGGAATCAATGATCAATTCCTAACTTTAATACCTATGGTTGAAAATGACTCAGAGATCCATCAATTCAGGCCTATTTCTCTCATTAACACTCTTTATAAGATCATTACCAAAATTATTGTGAATAGACTTGCGCCTATTTGAAATAAAATAGTCTCATGGAATCAGTTTGGTTTTATTAAAGGAAGGGCCATTCAGGACTGTATTTTTCTTGCCTCCGAATGTACCAATAGTCTAAATAAAAACACTAGAGGGGGCTGTGTGGCCATCAAACATGATATCATAATGGATTTTGACACCATAGATTGGAACTTTATTTTCAAAGTCTTACAAAATGTTGTATTTCATGATTCTTTCATTGGAAGACTTAAAAATTTATTTCGTTCTTCTTTTATATCTATCCTGATTAATGGAACCCCTAGAGGTTTCTTCAAATTCTATAAAGGAGTTAGGCATGGTGACCCTCTTTCTGCCATCCTCTTTGTTATAGATGAGGATTACATAATCACACTTCTCAATAATCTGGTCTCTCAAGGTAAGCTTAAGCCTATACAAGTTGTTAGAAACTTAAATACCCCTACCCAACTTTTATTTGATGATGATATCATCATGTTTCTTAAAGGGGATCAAAAAAACATCCATGTCCCCAAGTAAGCTCTTCATCACTACGAGGAAGTCTCAGGACAAGCGATTTCCTAGAATAAATCGTATATTTTTTTTGGCAAGAACATTCATGTCAGAAGAAAATATAGCATTACTACCTATCTTGGAATTAAAGAATGCCTCTTACCTTTCACTTACATGGGCGTACCATTTTTTGGGGTCGTCCTAAAGAAATAAACTTTTCTAATATCATTAATCAAATCATAAACCATCTCTCTACTTGGAAAGGGAAATCTCTCTCCATGAATGGAAGAATTTGTCTAGTCAAATCAACCATTGTCTCTAAAATGGTCTACTCTATTATGATTTATAAATGGTCTGTCGGCATCTTCAGTAAAATTAATACTTATATTAAAAACTTCATTTGGACGGGAAGTATTATTGAAAGGAAACTTGTCATTATCCCTTGGAAATCTTGTTGTAAACCACTTGATAAAGGTGGAATTGGTATGAAAAATTTAAATCTGTTAAATAATGCTCTTCAAGCCCGTCATACATGGGGTATTATTAAATGTACTTCTAATGATTATTAATTCTTGAACCATAGATTCCACTCTAAACTCTTAAATGGGAATTTTAATTACATAAAATCTTTGATTTGACCTTCTATTAGGGACTTGTACCACAAGATCATGGAAAATTCTAGATGGATCGTTAGTTCTGACTCTTCCATCAATTTTTTGTGCGACAAATGGTTTGGTAACCCCTTGATATCTTTGTTAATACCTAATAAAATTCCTGAAGATACTAGTCATTCTATAAAGGATGTCTTACAAATTCATAGACATGTCCTCCGTGAAAAAATTGTACAGATTATTGATAATCACACTTTTTCTTCTAATGGTGATTTCCTTGTTTGGGAACCTGCTCTAAATGGCATCCTAGACTCTAAAAACTTCTATAAGCATAACTTTTCCGGAGATGAATCTAATTTTCAATGGGTGTGTCAATTTAACAAGTCTTGGATCAAACCTTCTGGGCTCACCCTCATTTGGCGCATTTCTCATAATAGATTGCCTACTAAAGCCTGTCTGCAAACTTCTAGCATATAGCTCTTCTCTAAATGTCACTTGTGTAATCATCACAGGGGGATGTTGATCATCTCTTTTTGTCGTGTGCAACGGCCTCTACTTTATGGAATTAAGTTCTTTAATTATTTAATTATAGATGGCCCCTATCTAACTCTATTTGTTTGTTTCTAAAAAAATTCATTAGATATAAAGCCTCTCTACAGGTTAAAAATCTATTTCTTACTACTGTGGTGAAACTCCTGGATGAGATCTCGTACGTCAAAAATAATCTTATTCATAATAAACACTCATTTAGTCTCAATGCAGGCAAATCCTGGATTCTTATTGCGATTCATGAAGCTACTTCAATTCAAAAAGACTGTTGCAACAACTTGGTTGGCGACTTTGAGATCCTTCATCGTCTCCTTGTGCCTAGAATTTTCCCAAAGACCAAACATTCCATTGAAGTATTCTGGAAATCAACGATGCTAGGATGGATCAAATTGAACGTTGATGGTGCTTCTAAAGGAAATCTTCTCCCTACCAGTTGTGGTGCCATCTTTAGAGACTCAGCTGGCCAGTGTCAGGGTTGCTTCTATACTGGATGTGGGAACTCTTCAACTCTGGAGGCTGAAATGCTGGGGGTCATCCATGCAGTTGATTTTGAGCTTCAACGAGGTTGGAGAAAGTTCTGGATTGAAAGTGACTCTGCCACTATTGTTCATACCATCTGGAATGGCATCATTAATCTTGCTTGGCCCATCACCACACTTTGGATGAATTTACTGAACTTTCTCCATGGGATTGATTAAATAGCTACTCAAGCCTACCGTGAAGCGAATGATGTTGCATATTCTCTTACTAACAAAGGATTTCATCAGACCATGACTTGGATGGACACTCTTCTAGCTGACTTATTATATTTATTTTATTGAGATTGTAAAAAAATCCCATCCTTCCATCTTTTGTAATCTTTTTCTTATCAATAAATTGTTCTTTGGTCTTTGACCAAATCATTACCTTTTAAAAAAAATGTAATTTGGAATGACTGTTGTTCCCCATAAACTCCTCAACAAAATGGGGTAGATGAAAGAAACAATACATGTTTGGTGGAACTGGGGGAAACTATGTTACTTGAACATGGTATTTCTCATTACTATTGGAGGCTACCCATGAGTACTATTGTATACATTCAAAACTAATGTTTCTATAGAAGAAGCTTTGATATGACTCTATATGAATTATTTTATGGAAAAACTCCACGTTTGGAACACGTAGTGTTTTCATAAGTCCATGTGTTATAAAGAAGAATAGTGGAAAATCTAGAAAGTTTGATGAGAAAGGTGATGATGGAAATTTTCTTGGATATGATCTATAAAGAAGAAGATATAGATGTTCAAAAAAATTGGAATGATTTTTTATTTGGATGATGTGAAAGTTATTAAAAACTCTGAGAAGCATAAATAGACTCATGAAAATAAGGAAGTTTAGCATTATAAGGAAGGTTTTGTAAGCAATTATTATAAGGATATAGACAAATGTAATCCTAATTAAGAAGAAGAAGCGTCAAACTCACCCATTTCCAGTGATGAACTCGAATCTAGAAAATATCATCCTAGGATAAGGGAGAAAGTAGAAGCTTAGAATATTATGGGTGATCAACATAAGAAGGTTTAAACAATAAGAACAACAAATGATATTACACATATTTCCTTATTTTTGAAAATTTGAACCAAATGTTGTGAATAATTATTTTGAGTTTCTAGAATCTAACGAATCAAACTTGACGTACATGGAAATTAAATTACTTTTTTCTGAATACTTAATACAATGCAAAAATAGATGCCCAAATACCATATTAGTTTAGTGCCTTTGGAAACATGGAACATATTTTTTTCATTTTTTTTGAAATATCTTCAACATATCCCATAAATATCATCCCCTTTAGTTTTCCATGCTAAAACCATTCTTTATATCCTAGGTAAATGTAATCATATTAAAAGGGTGATCTTAAATTCATAGTAATGGTAAAAAATAAAATATCAAACAAAAACTGAACATAATAATGTAAAAACATGACCATAAATTTTGAAAATATACCATGTATAACATATATTAAAATCCAGAGTCATGATATAAATCTGAACCATTTATAAAGCATAAATCATAAAGTAACATGAGACATGAGAAAATAGAATTAGCATAAAACATGGAATTCTGACAAACACATAAGCATAGAAAGTCATATCCATATTATCTAAGGCTCATTTCTGAGACCTTCATAGTGAATAAAGTCTTATATAAAACTAATTTCACTCCTCATTCCATCCCTGTATTAATGAACTGGGTTTACATACTATTCCAGCCCTGTATTATTGAACTAAGATCATTTCACATTCCATCCCTATATTATTGAACTAAGATCATTTCTTGTTCAAGTGTTATCTTCTCATGAGATATATATCATTATAAAATAAATATGAGGGAGATATAGTTCCCAGCCATCTCATAAAGAAATCATACTTATGTGTTCTATAGAAACAAAAATCAATCTTCAAAGCATATAAAAATGAATAAAATGGGTTTCATAAACATCATTCCATCATAATATAATAAGTTTAAAACTAATAGATTTCATAAATTTAATTCCATCATAAACACTATAAAACCATAACATTAATAAGGATAGTATACTGGAAACATAACTCTATTAAAGAATTCAATCTTATATGGAAAATAATTTTTATTGAACCATTGAAAATAATTCTTTTGTAAAATATCCTTTCATCTTAAAAACATTTCCTTTAATCAAAATGCCATGAAATTTTAAAAGAAAATAATTTAATTGAAAATAATTGAGAAATATTATAATGTAATATTCATGGAAATAAGGCATTATGAAAATATAAAAAACTATTCATTCCTTAAAAATTAAAATAAAACATTATTATCGTACTTTTTTTAGATATGTCAAAATGTACATCGTATTGAATATGAAAAAAGATTCCTTTCATAACATTTAATAAAAAATTAATAAATCAATAAAATTGAATTTAAACAATTGTATAAGAATAGAAAGAATATTTTGGAATAAATATTTAGGAAACATGGGCATGGATGGTAAATTTACCCCGGTAAATACTCACATATAAACAATCTCAGAAAATAATGAGATTGAAAAATTATACCTTATATTTGGTATGGGTTTTTTCATATGTGTTTGATCCTCCCATATAAGGGTTTACATAATTACATTGACTTATTCCAAAATCATATTCATCATAAGTGATCATATTATTACTCATATGTTAATTACATTATTACTAGTTATTCGGGTATTAACTGTTTTATTTTTTTATGCATGTTTTTTCCGATACGTTCCTATTCCTATTCATAAGTTATAGTTATATAATTTCCATAATGATATAATATATATAATATTTAATAATTCTAACAATTTATATAATCATTCTTCAATTAATATCATCTAAAAATTATTACATCACATTGTAGAGATGATAGACCGTACGTACGCATGAGCGGTGATATCATTCCATTAATTTTGGAATGGTATGGAGGTCGATGGTATATATATTATTCTAGAATCATAATATTTTTATAACGATCATATATATATTATCTCTATCATTATACCCATCCATGTAAAGTGTTGGTGAAAACCAGATTACACCATGGTGTGGAGACTGTAAGTTGTACGTACGCACGTGTAGTGGTTTCATTTTTATTTGGATGGATAGAAGGTGTAATATGGTTTTTTCATAATCAAAATAACATCTTATAATATATTTGACACATTATTTAGTACTTTATAAGTGAAATAACTTAGTAAGAGGATGTATAAGAGGAAATAAGTTTGAATGAATTGGTAGAGGAGATTACATCTTCTTCGATGAGCTCCCTCTAGATCTCCACTTAAAGGAACTAGAGTTGGTATTTTGAGAATGAAAATATACTATATAAATTATATATGGAATTTGAGAGGGTAAATTTATAGGTTATGCCCGAGTTGAAGACTCAAAGTCACTTGAATAATTGAGGGAGGATGTTTCCTTTTATAATTGAGGTGAGGGGCACTTTTAAAATCTCCAAAAATATTAATTTATAAGAAAATAAAAACCCATCCAAAAAACATCCAAAATTTCTATTTTCAAATATTATATGAGATAAGATTTTAAAATCATCAACCAATAAATTTTAGACACGTTTTTCTATCATTTTAAACCTTATCCTTTTAATTTACATTTAGTTACTCTATTTAATTTTTAACCAAGGTAACAAATAATTAAATATTAAATGGGTAAAATATTCACTTATTTGATGTAAATTAGACAGAAAATGAATAATTTAGAAAATTTTACACCTTATAAAATTATATATATATTTTTTAAAAAAATTTATTTTTAAATAATTTAATAATACATTGTTTTGATAAACAATCAATAGTGTCAAGTTTGACACTATTTGATTAATTGATTTTAAAAAAAATAAATATAAGATGTTATCCTAGAAAACAATAATTTTGATTATAACTAATGGGTAAAGGTCATATATAAAATTAATTTCATATATTAATAATCCAAAATTATAATTATTTTAATATTGTTAATAAAATTAATTTGATATTTATATTAATATAATAATTACTACATCAGTATTGTAATTATTTAAAATACTTATTTGCTGAATAAAAATTAAAAATAAAATATTATGATGAAGATAAATCCTATAGATTTAATAATAATACATATAGTGTAATATATCTTAAGGAAAATTCTACATAAAAAATGTTTTATTTCGAAAAACATGACTGTAACAACATAAACATCACTTTAAATAAAATATTATATGTGGAATAATATTTTCAATATGGATCCCAATAGTCCAAAACTAGACCCTTGGATGACTATGATCAATATACAGTCGACCAATAAGATGTGGGGAAGTTTTTTTGGTCTTATGATGGTTATGATCGTTTTAATAAAAATTATTTTAGAGATTTATCGTGAATTAAATATTTTTTGCATCATCAATGTATAATCCTTTCGGGTACTTTTTTCCTAAAAATTAAAAATAAATTACCATGATAAAGAAGAAAAAATTTATTTCAAATGTGTATTTATAGTAAAAATTATCTTCTTTATAACCTTATATTAAAAAATATTTAATTATTAAAATTTGAGTAAGACAAATTTAATGTTTATTTTAAATCAAATAAATTAAGTGACCTAATATTATCCAAGTGGCTTCCAAAGTATATCATTTCTACCCAATGATGATTTAGGTCGGAACACACTCATCCAATGATATTAATATAAGTGTCAGGTTAATTTTATAGTATTATGTTTCCCCTTATGTACCTGATTTACCCATTTACCGTGTTAATAAAAAATACAAAAGTTACTATTCATAATGCCCAAAAAATAAAAGAAACATATTTACATAATTTGGACTTAATTATTTAAAATATGGAATTCATATTTCAAAATTCAAATCATATATGAGTCAGTAATTAATTCAATATAAATGTCATTATCAAAATGAGAAAACATGTTTTACAAGTTAAAACATTATAAAAGATTGAAATATTTTTACATATGTATTCATTATAAAAATAATTTCAATGAACTTAATGATATTAACTGATTAAAATATAATCTATTTATACTTTAAAACAAATTAATAATATTATTTAACCACATAAATTATTTTAATGAATTTTTTTTAAATTAAAATTCAGTATATTTTTACTACTCATCAAAACGTGAAACTTATCCCAAAAATATCAAAAAAATACAAATTAAATTTGTATATAAATATTTCAAATAAAAATTTTATTATATAGATATAATATTAAAATGTGTTAAAACATGATTTAAAATGGGTATGTCATCAAAAGCAAGAAAAACTGCGTTTTTTTAAAATACATATTTTATTAGAAAAATTGAATTTGTTCTTATATCATGTTTAGAAAACATATGAGATTGAACATATTACACATATATTTCATTAAAACAATCCATAAATAATGATTTTATTTTATTATAATATTATTTGTATTAAAATATTTTTTCATAAAAATTTATCCTTTTATTTAAAAAGTGTTTTATTTTCATTTATAATTAATTTTTCACAAAATAATTAATTATATATAGACACATGTGTAAATAATATTTTCATAATTCAACTAATATTATTCATATAATCCATTATAATTTCTAGGTTATAAGGTAAGTTGTTCTCTGAAACATTGTCTTATGTGAAATGAATTCTATAGAAAGAACTTGAAATTGTGAGTAATAAAAGCCTAGAATAGTATTATGTATACCACATGCTAATTCGGTGTTGTGTATACTACAAGGTTATATTCGTGTATCATAAAACACAAGAAATCAAAGAATTTAAAAAACACAAATAAATAATATAAAATAAAATAAAAAATATATGTCATAAAAATATCACGGTGTTACATAGAATGGGTTCAACACATGAATGAAGAGTTGGATCAAATATAAAATAAAGTTAAATGGGAACTTGTTCCTAATATAGGAAAATCATTTATTGGTACAGAGTGGTTTTTTTAGAATAATTCGAATGAAGAAGGATAAGTGATGATAAATAAGGAAATATTAGTATAAAAAGGTATCTCAGAAATTGAAGGTGTTGATTTTGATGAAACCTTTACTCTGGTGGAAGGATTAGAAACAATCAAAGACTTTATTGCTATGGTTTCACAACAAAGATAAAAAATTATTCAAATGGATACAATGTATGAATTTCTAAATGGCTATATTAATGAATATGTTTACATTAAATAGCCATATGGTTTTATTGTTGGAAAAGATGAATGTTATTCTTGCATATAGAAGAAAAAATTGTTTGGAGTATGAAATTCTCATTAAAAATATATTTATATCAAATATTATTTCATCAAACAACATGAGGATAATAATGAATTGAAGCTGGAGTATGTTCCTAAATCAGAACAAGTTGTTGTCATTTTCACAAAACTTTTTTGGACGGAATCTTTTCTTAATTGAGGTTGAACATGGGCGTCCAACCTATTTCTCAATATGGTTGTGGAATATGTTTGTATCCCATCTCTCATCTTACCTTTGTATAGTTCTTTCAAATGGTGTAAATGTTTCATAAATCTATCCTCATGGAAGCATGTAAATAATGGGTGTTGTGGGTAGGCTGTGATTCCAACATTGTATGTGTGTGAACATTTCTAAATATTTTTTGGTGTGGTTATAGGGAACAAATTTTTTTTATTCCAGGGAATTTGAAGAAGTAGGGAAATATATAGAATAATGTTTTGAAGAAAAGATGAAGAGGTTTCATGATCTCTCTTTTAGATTTCATGGTTTTGTTATCAATTATTCTTGTTTCCTACAATGAGTTATCTCATGTAGGCTTATACATTTTGATAAGTAATCCATATCTTGAGGACACAAAGTTCATTGATTTATGAATCCTAGGTGAAAACAACATCCAAAGGGGGGGTTGTTAAGACCAAGAAGATAATGATGATCATATTCAGGTGTTGTTTTTTGTTGTTAATGGACATTTAAAACAAAAGAATGTTTCAGAATAAAATAAATCACCTAAAATTGTTTTTTGTGTTAATTATACTACCCATAATATTTGAAAAATTATGACTCACAATGGTTGAGAAATTCCATAGACTCACCTCAGGTCCAAACTAGAAGAAGATATTGTAATGGGGGAGAATCTGAGTCTACATGACTACGATACAAATGTGATGATTCTTTTTTGATCTTAGAGTTATAATAAATCATATGTATTATATAAAACTTGTGATGCAATATTGATGAAATAAAGGTGGATAAGAAGTGTTGAAAATTGAATTGGTAATATAATTTAAGAGAGAAGGTGCTCGAAATTGTATAAAGTCTAATTGTAATCATGGAAATCATATTTAAGCTATGTCAGAAAGAATGATGGATACCAGAGAAAAGGGAAGTCAAAATACTTTCCATTGTAAGATAGACAGCGCTAAAGCTGATATTCAACATAATAAAAGTAATAAAGTAAGTCTGATAAAAGATAAATATTTTGAATGAATAATCTTACTAAAGCTAATGTTTTCTGGACTCCAAGTTATCATAATAAGTTCACTGAATGTAGATTTTCTTAAAGGAAGAGAAGGAAGATCCTAATAAAGAAATGAAAGAAGCTATTGAAGTCAAATCTTTTGACACCAATACATCGTATTCATCATATAATCATATTCATAAAATGTAAAATAGTTTTATCGAAACTAATGGTAAAGGAATTGAAACTATTGAAGCTAATTAAAAATGTAATGACATAAATTGATCAACAATGTATTCACCCATTTTTTATGTGTGACCTATATCTGTCTTCATCATAAAGAGGTATATTATAATAAGAATTGAAATCATAAATGAGTTTAAAATATTATGAATGATATGGTTGGATGTATTGTCAATGGGAAATCATGAAATTTAAAGGTTGGAATTTGTTTTTTGGAAAATGTGAGAAATTAATGGTACTAATTTTTATTTAGACTGAATGCAAAAAAGATATAAATATTTGGAGAATGAAGATGATGGATATAATTATCAAAAAAGAATGAAAATACATTATTTTCAAATGATATTATCAAGTTGGTCAAGATCCACCATATAAAAGTGGATACCAATTCATCTTGATGATTATAATGGAAAAATCATATGGGGAAAATAAAAATTTAGGTGTATCAGAAATCAGAATAGATAATTGGAATCGTACTGGTGTTTTTAATCCATGTAAGAAGAGTGATGAAGGAGTTATAAGATTCAAGGTGGATTGAGAAGAAACGAGAAGAGTTGAGAAGCATTGAAAAAGTCAATATACACTTGAAATTTAAGAAAACATGAAAGTTAAAGGAATTAGGTTGATCTGGAATGTTTTAAGTAATCCCACCCAAAACACATTTTGGTAGTGTATAAAACGAGAAATGTACAGTTCACTTTTCTGACTTAAGTACTATTCATGAGAGGTAGAGGGAAGGTGGAGTGATGATGAAATTCTAGAGACAAGAAGTGGTGTCCAGATTTCTTTCTTAAAGAAATATTGTTAGATAGAAGGGAAAGGAGAAGAGACGAGATATTAACATATTCATCTAACAATCGTATGCATCTTATTACCATATTCAGTCGGTGGTTGTATTGGGAAGAGTTATTATATTCATCTAGTCATATTATTAAGACGAATTATTATATTCAATTGGTACGATTATCATATTGTGATTTCTTGACTAAAGCATAAAGTGTTCAGAATTGATTCTATTGTATTATGAAGAGATATATTATCGAATTAAGCAATCAGAATTGGATGAATTTGTTTGGTAAAATTATACTGAGTTTTATTAGGAATTCCATGAAGTTCATACCAGCTTCTGGGTAATAAATTGAAGAATTTATTTGAAGTTTTATATATGTAAAAGTCAATAAAGAAGAAAAAGTAACATTTTGTGTTACAAAAAACATTGTATTACATTATTTTTAATAGAAAGATCACATGCACTATTGGATTGTTTCCATAGTTCTATATCAGTGAAAGGGCATATCCTACTCATTGTATTGCACACAAATTTTTTTTTCTAGTAGATTGTGTGGTGTTAAATTATTTCCAAACCATACCAAGGACATAACTATTCTTATTGAATAGTGGTGCATGTAAATTTTCTCATTCCTATAGTGGTATGTGTAAATTTTTTCCAACACAGAAAGTAATATTTAACAAGAGTTAAATGTTATTTAATTTGATAATAGAACATAGAAGAAAAGATATAAAATATTCACGCCATCTCCCTCTTAGTTATACAATTATCCTGACTGGGCACATACAGTTGGTATCAGAGGGAAGGTTCTGCTCTTTTTTCTTTGTAAACATTTTGAAGAGAAATTCATGGAGAATCTAAATTGTGTGAACAGTAAAGGAATCCCAATTTTTTATGAAAATAATTATCAGATCTAGAAAGATAAAATGTTTACATATCTCATGCCTATTGGATATGATGTTGTTGGAGAAGGAACATATGTTTTCCACATATTGATGAAAAAGTTACTTTTACATCTGTTGATTAGAAGAATCTTAGTAATGATAGAAGGGTCAATAAATATTTATTATCATCACTTTCTCAAAGTAAAATATTAATAGTAAAAGGTGTTTTCAAAGCCAAAGGTGTATGAGACATGTTGAAAAACATATATAAAGGTTATAAAAACTGATGAAGGAAACATTAAAAATCTGGAGGCCAAAGTATAAAGATTTGGAAATGGGTGAGCATGAATCAGTTGGGGAACACTTTAACAGGGTGAATGGAATTGTTATCACTATCATATGTCTTTTTGAAAAGTTATAATATTCTATAGTTTTTAGAGATATATTAATAATCCTTCCTGAAAAGCGTGATGCTAAATTTTCTTTATTAGAATATGGAGATTCAGATACATTTTCAATGGATAATTTTTATAGCAGTATCATCACTTATGAAATGAGAAAGTATAAATATATGAAACTCAAAACAAATGTAGATAGATAAATATCATTCTAGGCTATCAAGAAAGAAAAATGAAATAAGATTATTATTAAAGACGAATCGGGTGATTCTGATTCCTAAAATGAGGTATGTAAAATTGTAACAACCCAAAAATTCATTAATGAAAATTCCAAATGGTCAATTTAAATGTCTTCTTATGGGTATGTAAAACGTATGAACATATTTAGTTCTATGTTTTGGATATAAAAATACTGTTAATAATTGTGACCGTTGCTAATATAGTCATTGAATAGTGATCACATTATTAGTATAAATATAGGGGTTCAACAAATCAAATTTACATAATCAAAGGAAGAGATGGCCTCATTTAGTAAAATTTCCCCATACAAAGCCCATTTGTTGGAGCTCATGAAAAGGGTGGCATCATTGGGATTCTCTCTTGACCAAGCCCAAGCTAAGTGTGAATACGTTAAGCTCGAGCGGAACCGCCTACAAGAGAAGTGGAAGATGATAGAGATTACCACTCGAGCAATGCTATTCAAGCCACCCCAAGAGTCTGTGACCATCTTGCACATTACCCTAAAGTCTTATGTGGGTGTTTTAGGGTGTTATGTAACAAGACCTTTGTACTATGATTATGTACAATATTCTTGTATAGAGAATATATATTCTTTTTATTACTGTTACTTTGTAAATAGTTTTTAAATCACAAATAGTATTTTTAGTTAATATTCAACTAAGAAATATATTTTGATAAATTAATGGATTTTTGAATTAAATAATGATTTAATAAAATATTATTATTATTATTAATTTTTTTTGTTAAATATAAATTAGCGTCTAATTTTATGAATGCAATTGTAATTTTTATTATGGTTTGAAATTTGTTTTTGTCAAAAAAATGAATTTTTTATAAATGTCAATTTTTATTTAAAAAGTAAAAATTAACATATTTAGAAAATTATTTAGATAAAATGAATATTATTTTTTGAATCAGGATGTCAAAATTATCCAATGGTGAATTTCACATAATTTTCTAAGAATGTCAAATTTTTGGGTAAAATTAAATACCATTTAAATATATAATATGTTTTATGACATCATAATGACCCAATAGTTATGTAATAAAATACTATAAACATTATGTTCGGACAATATATCTTTTAAAATTAAAATAATGTGATTTTAGGGGTTTTTTTTATTTTAAAAAGCTTTAGTGGACCCTTCTAAGCTTATAAATCATTTTGTATTTTTAAATTGTTTTCCTTGAGAGTGTGACTCACCTCAACATAAGCAACCCTATTATTTTAAGATGTTCATCCATTGGCCTTATAAAATATGTTTTTCCATTACCCTTTGGAAAAAACCATTGGTGAAAACCACTTGCTGGTTAGTGGTTTAGATTTGTTTAATGTGTGGTGTCCCAAACTTAAATAATAAAGAATTTTGTCACCTTTCCTATATAAACCCACCCAAGATCCCACTTCCTCTTCACTCAAATCCTTTTTATTTCGTCCAACATCTTCCATCATCTCTCTATAATCCTCCCAAGGTTCCCCAATCTCCCATGAAGCCTCTCTCAAGCCTCTCCCAATCCTTTTGGGATCACACTTCCACATAAGGGATTCCTTAAATTCTCATTTTATCCAAGTTTTTTAATATTGTTATGCCCTTTTATTTTCAGTTATAAATATTGGGGTATGATTTCTCACCACCCCTATACTTTGCTATTTATTTTTTAGTGATGATATTCCACTTTCTCTCTCATCATTTCCTTCCTTATATACCAGTTACCATGCAGAAATTCCGTAAGGAATTTCTCTCTCCTCATTTACATTCAGGCAATTATTTTGTATTATGAATCTAAATTCCATTACCTAGGTTGAGACATGTTTCTATTTGACTCCCCTTACATTCCATTTCATGTAAATATGATGATACACCACTTTATCTCTCGTAAACTATTTTTATGAAGTCTTATGTCACGCCGTTATGCTGCCGAAATTGCACCACAATTTTCCAAGACCAAATCATTGTGTAGTGAATACCATGCCCATTTCTCTATCAAGGGTATTCAACTATATGCACATTTACATATTTATGTATGAGATTAATTTATGAATTATACATTCCTTTATCATGGAATAAATTATGATTTTTTATGAATTCATGTTCTATGATCTTGTGGCACACTTATGCATGAAATGAGATGTTTTAGAAGGGTGTGCCCTGATAGCACTCCAATGCATTGGGTAAAGAATGGTATCATGATACATCATGTGAAATAAGTGTTGAATCATGCTAATTCAAAGGAAAAAATTGTTTACTCATGGTTCATGTGCAATGAGGGATTACTAATGCTCCATGTGCAATGAGCCTTGGCTCATGCTAATTCCATGTTAAGTGTTGTTTCCACATTTCCATGTTATGATTATCATGATTTATCATGCCTTTGTGTTCATGTTTCTCTTATGATCCATTAATATTCCTATTGTCTAGAATGTATAGTATTCCTCATGTTATTCCATGTTTATTCACTTACTGGGCTTTATAGCTCACCCTTTTCATATGCATGTCCTCAGGTTAATCTATGCAATGCTATGTATGAGGGAATGTAGTGGTCATGTAAAGGAAGTTTTCAATAAGATGTTGTGTTCTATTCTTTAAGTTGTTATATGATGTTCCTAATTCCCAAAGACACTATACCTCTCAATATTCTATATTATATCAAATGAAGGTTTTATTTAATAAATCATGTTTAAGTATGTAATAAAGAGCGGGGTTGTTATAGTTGGAATTAGAGGATAGGTTTAGTTATTTTTGGGTTAATATTAGAAAACTCTAGTGATGCCTTAGAAAAAAGAATTAGAATAATAAAAACATCCCCACAAATTTGTGGGTATTGAGTAAGTGGTTTATCAAGAAAATACATTCATATCTGGATACGAGCAGGTAGAGGCAGCTTTGGTACAGATGTATAAAGGGATGAATACCCCAACAATGAGTTTTGGGATTGACCCGGGGTATCTTAGTACACAAAAAATGGGTCATTCTTCACTCATGGTTATTACACTCTCATGGGATATGAATTGTTAAATTCACAAGCTTAGTATGAATCAATATTAATGGAATTAAAAAAATTCCCCTAAATCTATATGTTAGAAAGTAGATCATGGATAACATAGATTAAAGGCTATAGATTCATAAGTTAAGGAAATAAAATCTATTTGTAAGCCATCTATTTTTTCCTTAGATTACCCTTAATTTGTTACCCCTAAATTTACTTTTATTCTTTTCAATGGTCGGTAATATGAGGACTCGAGCTAATAACTGATGTGAAGATCAATGTGATGAATGTGCTAATGATATGCCCAATTCGATGGGAGTAGGAATCTTGAAATTTTTCATGATTGTCTCTCAGTTTACTCAAGCATTGAATAGAAACATGTGTTAAGAAGAACGTTCAACACCCCCCCCCCCCAAGACAGAACAATTCATTATCGAGGGCTTCATGAGACAAAGGCCTCTGACTTTTAATGGATCATCTGATCCCTCAATCGCCGAAAAATGGATCATCTCCATTGAAAAGATATTCTCCATCCTTCAATGTTCCTAACAAGAGAAATTTATCTAGTTTTTTTATCGTATGGAGGGTGAATCTGATCAATGTTGTACATTGATCAAAAATAAAAATCCTGAGGAGGAGATGAAGGCGTTGGAATAGAAGGATTTTTGGAAGATGTTCTTTGATAAATATTTTCTATGCACCCTCCGACTTAAGATGGAAAGGGACTTTAATTCCCTATAGAAAAAAGAAGATGAATCCATCAGAGCGTAAGAGGAAAACATCACAAGGCTTTCAGGATATGCCTCCATCTTTTTCATTACCCTGGAATGAAATTTTAACCACTACTTTGGTGGGATTAATCCTAGCCTACAGAAATCCATCGCGATCCGTGACTTTGACAACTATGGGGAAATTGTCTGATGTGCCTTCAAAGTTGAAATGGAGATCAAAAAATCTCAGAGGTATCATTGGTATAAGAAGAGTGAGGTGGATTTCAATTTTGGCGATCCGATGGATAAATCCAATGGGGCTAAGAAGATCCAGCACCCCACTTGCCAGAGGTGCAAAAAGAAGCACCCCAGAAATTGCCTGAAGGGGACGAGGAAATGCTTTTGGTGTCGAAGAGAAGGACACATAGCTGTTAACTACCGACATGAAAAATCCAAGGCTTCGATAGAGGTGAGGAACTCTCTGTTCGACTCTCAATGCATTTTTCATCGCTTCAACTACAATAAACTAGGGAATGTTACAAATCAGTGCCCTAAGCCAAGGATTTTTAGAGGAAACCAACAACCTCTAAGGCAGAAAGGGAGAGCTTTTTCCATCACTACTACCGAAAAGAACCCTGACAATAAAGTGGTGACAGGTACACCCATTATTCATTAATGAATAGAGAACTTACTTTTCTATTCTGGTTCTATGTATTTTTTTATATCGATAAATGTTAGTAGAACATTCCCAACACCACCACAAATCATGGAAGTAAATATTTCGGTGAATATGAAAAATGGGGCAATCATTTCATCCCAAAAATATAACTCCTACCCTATCATAATCGGTGGATTGAACTTCCTAGTGAACTGCATCGTACTCCCTCTAGTGGAATTTGATACAATTCTTGGCAGGGATTGTCTTTCTCTATATAGAGCCAACATAAATTGCCCTGAGAGGGAAATCACTCTCTATGTGGAGAATAGACCCCCGATTATGTACAAGTGCGAGGAGGAAGATGAATCTTCATTAGATCTATCATCTCAAACACGAATATTACTTCCCTATGATCACGTGTATCAAGCTCAGATGATTGAGTCTAAGCAGGAAACCATCCTTGAAGACATGCCTATTGTGAAGGAATTTGTTGAAGTGTTTCCTGAGGAATTTTATGGTCTTCATCCTATAAGATATGTTGAATATTCAATTGATCTTATACCTGGGGAATTTACAATATCCATGAATCCATATAGAATGACTATTGTGGAGCTTTAGAGGTTGAAGAAACAACTATAGAAGAATCTGGATAAAGGGTTTATACACCCAAGTGATTCACCATGTAGTGCACTCATCCTCTTCATCAAGAAGAAGGATGGGTCAATGCGCCTTTGCATCAATTATCTTGAGCTTAAAAAATTCACGATAAAGAATAAATATCATCTCCCATGAATTGATGACTTTTTTGATCAGCTTCATGGAGAACAATACTTCTCCAAGGATGATTTTAAGTTGTGATATTATCATGTAAGGGTGAAGAAGGAAGATATCCCCAAGACTATTTTTCATACAAGATACGGGAACTATGAATTCATAGTAATTCCTTTTGGACTCACTAATGATCCAGAAATCTTCATGGACTTGATGAATATATTCTTTAGAGATTACACTGACAAATATGTTGTAGTATTTATAGATGATATTCTAATATAATTCAAAACCATGGGAGGATTATGAGGAGAATCTAAGAATTATACTAGATACCATGCGAAAGGTGAAGCTCTATGCAAAGTACAGCAAGTGTGAGTTCTGGTTGAAGGAGGCCCAATTTTTGGGCCATATCATCACAAGTAATGGGATAACTGTGGATCCCTCTAAGAGAGCTGCAATAGAGGGATGACTGAGGCCAATAGAGGTAATGGATATCCGTAGATTTTTGGGGTTAGTTGGATATTATCGCTGATTTCTGAGAAATTTATCACAATTTTCCAACACTCTTATGAAGCTTACTTGGAAGGGAGTAATGTTTTCTTGGAGTGATGAATGCAATGATATATTGAAGGAGATGAAAATGAGTCTTATCAATGTTCACATGCTCACATTACCCATGAGTGGAGAACTTTTTGTGGTATATAGTGATGATTTAAAGAAGGGAATGTGATATGTGTGGATGTCGGATGAAAAATTTATAGCCTACACCTCAAGGTAACTGAAACTCCTTGAGAAAAACTATCCCACACATGATTTGGAGTTTGTGGTTGTGATCATTGCGTCGAAAATCTGGAGGCATTATCTCTATAGGGATAAGTGTGAGATATATACGAATCACAAGAGCCTCAAACATATATTCACATAGAAAGAGCTTAATATGCACAAACGAAGATGGATAGAACTCGTCAAGAATTATGACATCTCAATCTATTACCACCCTGGGAAGGAAAACAAGGTGGAAGTTGCTCCAAGTAGAAAGGATCCAATGATTTTGTCATTGATGAGAATTGAGAAGGATACAATTTTCTAAGAATTGTAGAGGATGGACATGGGAATCGTTAAGGGAGTAACATCATCAATCCTTTCTCAAATGATTTTTCAACCACCCCCCTTGGAGAAAATAAAGGATGCCCAAAAAAAGGATGTGGAAATTCTAAAAAGGGTGGAAGCTATTAGTAATGGAAAATCCTCATAGTTATTGGTTGACAAGCATGGAATTGTGAGATTTGGGTCACGATTATGTGTACCATTTGATCAAGTAATACAGAAGGATAATCTGAATGACACACATAGCTCAACCTTCTCTATTCACCTGGGGAGCACAAATATGGATCGAGATCTCCGAGAAAAATTTTTGTGGGACAATATGAAATGAGAGATTGAAAAATTTACATCAAAGTGCCTGGTATATTAGAAAGTGAAGGATGAGAGGAAAAATTCCCAGGGGATGATGAAACCACTACCCATACCAACAAGGAAGTGGGAGAACATTACCATTTACTTTGTCACTAGAATTCCATGTACATCCAGAGGAAACAATGTTATATGGGTCATTGTGGATCGTATTATGATGATATCTCACTTTATCATGATTTGAGAGGACTTATGATTGGATAAACTTGCACAGATTTACATCAAAGAAGGTTTAAGACTTCATGGAGTACCACTGACTATTGTATCTGACCGTGATTCTAGATTCACCTCGATTTTCAGGAAATGTTTCCAATATGATCTAAGAACTAAACTGAACTTCAATACAACCTATCATTCTCAAACCGATGTCCAATCTGATCAAACTATTCATACACTGGAAGATATGTTAACTTCATGTTCTATGGAATTCATAGGAGGGTGGGACCAACATCTTCCACTAGTTGAATTCTCCTACAATAACAGTTTCCACTCGAGCATCTGAATGGCACAATATGAACCCCTTTATGTAAAATGGTGCAGAACACCAGCATTTTGGGATGAAGTTAGTGAGAATATGCTTCTAGGACCATATATGGTCGATGAAATGGTGGAGAAGGTGAAAACCATTCAGTAGCATATCAAGGCAGCCCAGAGTCGAAAGAAGAGTTATGTAGATATACTTCAATGAGACCTCGAGTTTAAAGTTGGAGGCAAGGTATTTCTATACATATCTAGATGGAATAATGTCATGAGGTTTAGAAAGAAGGGGAAGTTAATCCCTAAGTACATCGGCCCCTTCGAGATTCTTGATCATGACAGGGTTGTGGCCTATAGACTAGAACTTCCACCTACAATGGCCAAAGTACATGATGTATTTCAAGTATACCTATTAAGGAAGTACATACCAGACCCTTCAAATATACTCTCTTCAGAGTTAGTACATCTAGAGGATGATCTTTCTTACGAGGAGCAACCAGTGAAGATCTTAGATCGTAGAGAAAAATTTCTATGAAATAAGAAAATACCCCTCATGAAAGTGTTGTGGAGAAATCACAAGTTTGAAAAGCGATGTGGGAATCTAAGGAAGTGATGAAGCAAAGTTACACACATCTATTTTAGTATGGAAAAAACAAATTTAGAGGGATAAATTTCTTAAGGGAGGAAGATTGTAATGACCCAAAAATTCATTAACGAAAATTCATCTTGGTCTATTTAAATTTCTTTTTATGGTTATATAAAACATATTCACTTATTTAGTTCTATGTTTTGGATTTTAAAATACTGTTAATAATTTTGACTATTTTTAATATATCTATTGAACAGTGATCACATGGTTAGTATAAATATAGGGATTTAACAAATCTGATTTACTCAGACAATGGCAGCGATGACCTCATCTAGTAGACTTTCCCCATACGAAGCCCATTTCTCTAACCTCATAAAGGATTTGGAGTCATTGGGAATCACTCATGACCAAGCCCAAGCTAAGCTAGAATACATTAATCTTGAGAGGAACCGCTTGTGGGAGAAGTGGAAGTTGATAGATATTACCACTCGAGCAATGCTATTCGAGCCTCCCCAAGAGTCTATCATCGTCGTGCACCTTACCCTAAGGTTTTATGTAGGTGTTTCAAGGGGTTATGTAACAAGATCCTAGTACTACGATTATGTACATTATTATTGTATTGATAATATAAATTCATTTTATTATTGTTACATTGAAAATATTTTTTAAAGAAAAAATAGTAGTTTTAGTTAATAATCAACTATGAAATCTATTTTGATGAATTAATGGATTTTTGAATTAAATAATATTTTATTAAAATATTATTCTTATTATTAAATTAATTTTTATTAAATATAAATAATCATATAATTTTGTGAATGTAATTGTATTATTTATTATGGGTTGAAAGCTATTTTTATCAAAACCCATGAATTTTCAATAAATGTCGGTATTTATTTTAGAAGAAACAATTATCATATTTATAAACTTATTTAGACAAAATGAATATCATATTTGGAATCCGGATGTCCAAATTATCCAATGGTGATTTTTTCATAATTTTTTGAGACAGCCAAATATTTGTTTAAAAATGAAATACCGTTTAAATATATAATGTGTTTTATGACATAATAATGACCCAATAGTGATGTAATAAAATACTATAAACATTATTTTCAGGAAATATATGTTTTAACATTAATATAATGTAATTTTGGGGTTTTGTTGATTTATTTTTACAAATCTTTGGTGGACCCTTCAAGGCATATAAAACCTTTTGTCTTTTTAAATTTTTTTCCTTGATAGTGTGACTCACCTCCACATAAGAAACCCTATTATTTTAAAATGTTAGTCCATTGGACGTATGAAATATTTTTTTCCCCTTTGAAAAAACATGGTCAAAAACCATGGGCTCGTTTGTGGTTTTGATTAGTTTAATGTGTGGTGTCCCAAACCTAAATAATAAAGAATTCCCTCTCCTTTTCTATATAAACCCACCCAATATCCAACTTCCTCTTCACTCAAAGCCTTTTTAATTCGTCCAACATCTTCTATACTCTCTCTGTAATCTTCCCAATGTGCCCCAATCTCCCAAGAATCATCTCTCAAGCCTCTTCTAAAGCCATTGGAATCACACTTCCAAGTAAGGGATTCCTTCCATTCTCATTTTATCCAAGTTTCTTAATATTGTTATATCCTATTATTTTTAATTATAAATGTTGGCGTATGATTTCCCACCACCCCTATACTTACCTATTTTTGTTTTAATGATGATATTCCCCTTTCTACCTCATCTCTTACTTCTATATATACATGTTACCATGCTGAAATTCCTTAAGGAATTTCTCTCTCCTCATTTACATTCAAGAAATTATTTTGTATTATGAATCTAAATTCCATTACATATGTTGGGAAATGTATCTATATGACTCCCCTTACTACCCATTTCAGGAAAAAATGATGATACACCACCTTCACTCTCATAAACCATTTTTATGAAGTCTTATGTCACACCATTATGCTTCCGAAATTGCATCGCAATTTTCCAAGCCAAAATCATTATGTAGTGAATACCATGCCCATTTCCCTATCAAGTTTATTCACCTTTATGAACATTTACATATTTATGTAAGAGTTTCATGAATTAATTCTAAATTCCTTGATCATGGAATAAATTATGATGTTTTATGAATTCAAGTTCTATGATCTTGTGGCACACTTATGTTTGAAATGAAATGCTTAAGAAGGGTTCCCCCTAATAGTGCTCAATGCATTGGGTAAAGTATAGTATCACGATACATCACATGCAATGAGTGTTGAATTATTCTAATTCAAGTGAAAAAAGGGTTTACTTGTACATCATGTACAATGAGGGAATACTCATGCTCGATGTGTAATGAGCCTTGGATCATGCTAATTCCATGTAAAGTGTTGTTCCCACATTTCCATGTTATGATTATCATGCTTTATCATGCCTTCATGTTCATGTTTCTCTTGGGCTCCATTGATATTCCTATTGTTTAACATCTATTTTTTTCCTCATGTTATTTCATGTTTATTCCCTTACTGAGCTTTATGGCAGACACTTTTCTTATGCAAATCCTCAGGTTATTATATGCAATGCTATGTACGAGGGAATGTAGTGGTCATGTAAAGGATGTTTTCCATAAGATGTTGTGTTATATACATTAAGTTTTTATGTATTGTTCTTAATACCCAAAGACACTAGACCTCTCGATCTTATATATTGTATAAAATGAAGGTTTTATGTAATAAATCGTGTTTAAGTAAGTAATAAAGGGCAGGTCTGTTATAAAAACCATGATGAAATGTTATCCTTTTTAATAAAAATTTAAGAAGAGGTTCTTGTAAATAAAAAGGGAAAATTCCCTTGAAATTATTTGAATATGAATCAATTGGGTACTTTATATAAAATTTTATATGAAGAAAGAAATAATGAGATAGTGATAAAGGAGAAAGAAGGCCAAGAAGGAACTATAAGAAACATGTTGAAGAATTATTATTATATTCCATATGGAAGTATAGAAAATTCTCCAAATCTAAAATAATGAGTTTCTTGTCTAAATATGATGAAGTATAAAATAGGAAATATGAATATGAAATGTCTACTGAGCATGTTGGAGAGAATACTTTTATTAAAATAGTGAATGATGAAGAATTCAGAAGAAGTAGTTCTGATGAATTAGAAACATTCTGTAAAATTTATTTGAAAGAATAGTTGAAATATTATCTATGAAAGATCAAAAGGCATGAAAAATAAAAACAATAAGTTCAAAGATGAATTCCATCTAAAAAACTCATGAATTTTTTTCAGAAGAGAAGAGAATGATTCTAGTGGAAATTAAGGATTAAAATAAATACCTTGAGGAAGAAAAGGATCATAATGATCATTCATAAGTCAAGTTATTAGAAAAAAGAATAACAGCTCAAACTTATCCTAAAAAAAATTCTAAAGTTGAATAGAGAAACAAAAGTTCCAAACAATCTATATTTGATATCGGTGAAAGTTCTAATAAGGATAAACTTAAGATGGATCAAAAAAATTTACTTTCAATGGTTGAGAAGAAATCTATAATTGTTTTTGAAAAGAAGTAAGATGGAAAGGATTTTTCTGTGGCCATGAGTAACAAAGTGGAGAATTCAACGGTTTCTAAAACCCATGAGTCTGTAAAAGTTTCTAAACATTCTAAATCTGGAAATGTTTCATTTATTGGTTCCTTTAAGGATGATAAGAAAAGGAATTATTATTATTGATAATGAAAAGTTTGGTCATTCTTGTAAGAAATACAAGAAAGAGAAACATGTTCACAACTCTGGTCAATATAGAAGTTTCAGAGGTAAATACTCTTTCTATGGATACTAATAATATTGTGGTAGAATCAAACATACAAATAAATATGTTTCAGTTTTACCAATAATATAACTATTATTACATATGTTATAAATGAAAAAACTTTAGGGGGATTCAATCCTCTCAAAATAATAAGTAGGATAAGGATGTTTGAAAGAAACTAGATAAGGTTGTTGGGAAAGTTGAAAAAATATTCCAACCATTGGAAACTATTTTTGAAAGGTTTGAACAAACTGCACACCTTTAAAAAGGATTTATTGTTTTTTTATCATCATGACAAAAGTTTCTTAACAATTATAAACATTCAAAAGTGAAGAAATAAAATAAAGAAGAAAAGTCTCTTGTTGATGAAACTACTATAAATGCTATAAAAGGTAAACAACCTAGGATTCATGATAGAGGGTTTTCTTCTCATATTAAATGAGACTTAATGTTATTGGAGAATTTGAAAGACTTTAAATAAGTCACAGTGACAATTGGAAATGATGAATCATTGATAATCAAAGGTATTGGTTTAACTGTTGTTGGTAAAGAAAATATGCATTACAAGGAAGCTTTATGTATTGATGGGATGAAACATAACCTGGTTAGTGTTTCATAACTGTGTGATGAAGGAAACAAAGTTACTTTCTAGAAAGATTTATTTTTTTGTGAAAATTTAGAAGAATTGAAAGGCAGAAACAGGAGGCCAACATACAGAGGGAAATGTATTTCATGTTGGTGAGGAAAAAAAATATTATTACTTGGGTATGGTGGAAGAAAAAAAATATGCCATAAATGTTTGTGACACGTGTGTTAGAGAAAAATGAGAAATTTCTCTAAAATAAATATTTTATGAGATATTCCAAAATTTCCAAGAGAAAGAGATTGGTGTTGTACTATTTTTCAGAAAGTAATAATTATAAATTCATTACATAATAATGTTGATATGTGTTCCAAATAACCCCTATAACTTATCCATTATGATATTTGTGGGTTGATGAGACAATAATAAATTAATTTATAATATTATTTCATCAATTTAAATTATGAATTTACTCCCATTACTTGTGTTTTGTATATGAAATATAAATCAGATGATTTCAAATTGTTTAAAAGTATCAGTAGAAAAGATGATATAGAATGTGAGTATTCAGTGATGAAGTTGAGAACTAAAAATGGTGGTGAATAAAGAAATAAATAATTTAAAAATTATATTGAGAAAAATGAAATTTCGTGTGAGTATAGTTCCCCCATACACTCCTCGACAAAATGAGGTAGCTAAATGAAACAATAAAAGTTTTGTGGAAATGGAGAGGACTATGTTACTTGAACATGGTCTTTCTCATTACTATTGGTGGAAATCTATGAGTACTCTTTTATGCATTCAAAACTGATAGTTATATAGTCCAAGCTCTGATATGACTCCATATGAATTGTTTTATGGAAGAATTTCAAATTTGAAATAATTAATAGCTTTTTGTAAGTCCATGTATTATAAATAATAAAGGTGGAAACATTGCAAACATTGAACAAAAAGCTGAAGATGGAATTTTTCTTGACTATACTCCAGAAATAAGAGTATATACATATTTAAAAAATGAAACAGGAAGTATTTTTTATTTTATTGTTGTGAATTTTATTGAAAAGTCAAAGAAGGACAAACAGACTCATGAAAATAAGGAAGTTGAGTAGGATAAGGAATGTTTTTTTAACAATTCTAATAAGTATATAGTCAATTGTAATCCTACTCATGGAAAAGAAGAATCAAACTTATCCATTTCTAGTGATGAAAAATAATAAAAAAAATATCATCCTAGGATGAGGAAGTATGTGAAAGCTCAGAATATCATTCATGATCAACATAAAAAGGATCAAATAAGAAAAAAAATTATATTGCACATACTTTCTTGTATTAAAAAGTTGATCCAAAGGATGTGGATGATGTTTTTGAGTATTTGGAATAGGTTATGTCCATGAATAAAGAGTTGGATCAGATTGAAAATAATGATACATGTGAACTTGTTTCTATTCCAGAAAAAAAATGGTATTTTTACAAATAGGATTTTCCTAAACAAATTGAATGAAGAAGGTGATGTGATAAGAAACAAGTAAAGATTAGTATGTGATGGTTACTCGAAAATTGAAGGTAATGATTTTGGTGAAACCTTTACTCCAGTGTAAAAATTAGATATGATCATAATTTTCATTATATTTTTTCACAATGAAGTTACAAAATCGTTCAAATGGATCTAAGTTCCACATTTCTAAATGGATGAGTAAGTTTGCAACTAAAAACCTTGTGGATTTATTGTTAGGAAAGATTAATGTTATATTTATATATTGAAGAAATCCATGTATGGGATAAAACAAGCTTAAAGAGCAGGGTATTCCAAATTCGATACTTTCTTAAGGAATATGAGTTTTAATAATGGAATATTTCATAGAAATATTTACATCAAAAAATTCATGAGTATTCACACATTGTAATTTTTTATGTGGATGATATTTTATTTGATGGAAATAAGGAAATATATTGTGAATTATTTGATGATGAAATAAAAATGTTCTCTGAGATGTCTATACTGGGGGAAATTAAATTCTTTCTTGGGTTACAAATTTTAAAATAGAAGAATCACATCTTTCTTTCTCAAAAAAATTATGCTAAGGAACTTCTTAAAAAGTTCGACAAGGAAAACTCAAAACCTGTTTCGAAAACCAATTTCAATGGGAGAAAAGTTGTCTAAAGATGGATAATGTGATGAAGTTGATCAAAAGCAATTTCAAGAGTTGATTAGAAATTTATTATATTTAACTACTTCAAGACCCAACATTATTTATGATGTTACCTTATGTGCAAAAATTTTTAGTTTTCCAAAAAAATCACATTTAATTGATAGAAAAAGAATTATCATATACATCAAAGGCACAAAAGTTTTTGGAATCATGTAAAATAGCTCAAAAGGAGAATTTTTTCGGTATTTCAATGTTGAATGGTTAGGAAATACTGATGATAAAATATCTATATCTAATGTAGTATTCTATCTTGGGAAAATTTGTGTTTGTTGGAACACAATGAAATAGAATTTAGTAACTCTTTGTATGGATGAATCTGAGTATGTTTCTATTACTCAGGACACTACCCAACTTATGTGGATGAAGACTGAGTTAGAATATTTATTTTTTTAAGTGATGTTGTCCTTGTTCTTAGGTTGTGATAATCAAAGTGCAATCAATATCACCATGAATCTGGTAAAAAATTCTTCTTCAAAACATGTTGATATCAAATATAATTTCATCAAAGATCATGTGGAGAAGAATTAATTGAAGTCGGAGTATGTTCCTTTATCAGAACATGTTACTGAAATTTTAAAAAAACATTTACCAAAGGAATCCTTTTCTAAATTGATATTGAACATGGTTATCCAATCTCTTTCTCATAAAGGTTGAGGTATGTGTATTTCTCCCTTTATCAACAATCCTTTTGTAACTATTGTCAACGGGGATAATTTTTTCATAAATATATCCTTATGGAAGCATGAAAATAGTGTGAGTTTTGGGTAATATTTGAATCTAACATTGTATGTGTGTGAACTATTCTAACTATTTTTTTGGAGTGGTTGTAGAAAAAAATCATTCCAAGGAATTTGAATAAGTGATTAAAGATATGTAAGAAAGTAGTGAATAAAAGTTGAAGAGGTGTCTTGATTACAAATTTTGGATAACATGGTTTTGTTATCAATGATTCTTATTTTCTATAATGACTTATCTTTTATAGGCTTAGAAATATTGATAAGTAATCCATAGCTTAAGGATACAATGTTCAAGGATTTATAAATCCTTGTTGACAATAAAATCCAAAGGGGGATATTTTTAAGACCAAGATGATAAGGATGATCGTATTCAGGTGTTGTCTTTTATTGTCAATGAATATTTAAAAGAAAAGGACGTTTAAGAAGAAAAAACTAACCTCACTTTATTTTTGGTGAAAATCAGACTGACCATCATATTCATGATATTCAGACTCTAAATGATCAAGAAAGTTAATCGTATTGAGAAGTTGTTTTCTAGATGAAAAGAATCATCAAAATCACATTGGGTCCGTACAAGAAGAAGAGATCACAATTTGTGAGAATTGGATTTTGAATGACTAAAAAACAAATGTGATGATGCTTTGCTCAGATTGGATTTCTCATAAATCCAATGTATCCTGTAAAAGTTTTGAAGATAGATTTATGAAATAATGCGGGAGAATAAGTGTTGAAAATGGAATTGTGCATCGAATTGGAAGAGAAAAGGTGTTGGAAATCGAATCGAGTCTGATCATAATCATCCCAATAATATTAAGGAATTTTTGGAAAGAATTTTGGTTGTTGTTGAAATGGGAAGTCAAAATACTTTCTATTGTAAGATAGATGTTACTAAATATGATCTTCAATACAATCAAAGTCATTAATGAAGTCATGATACAAGATGATTTTTTGAAAGAAGAATGTTTATGATTTTAAATTTTTTTGGCTTCAAGGTTATCAAAATGAGTTTTCTAAATTTTAATTTTCTTAAAGGCTGAGAAGGTTGTTTGTAATGAATAAATGAAAAAATATTCTAAAATGAAATCTACTAACACGGACCCATCATATTCAGTGTACCGTAGTTTTCATAAAAGGAAGAATTTTTCACATTGAGACAAACGGTAAATGAATTGAATCTATAAAGTATTTTCAAAATGAAAAGATAGAAATCATTCGACAATATAGTCAGACATTTATCATGTGTGACTTACATTTGACTTCATCGTAATGAGGTAGATTGTAATTAGAACTAGAATCAGACTTGATTTTGGTAAGAGTATGAAAGATATGGTTGGATGTATTGTCAAAGGGAAACTTCAAATTTTAAGGGTGGGAAGATTTGTGTAAAATGTGAGAAACCTAATGTACTCATTTTCAGTTAGACAAAAATCCAAAATATATAAATCTTTATAGAATGAAGTTGATGGGTATCATTTTTTGAAAATAAATAAAACCTTGATTTTTTTCAAATGATTCTATCATGTGGGTCAAGAACCATCATATTAGACTTGATACCAATTATTCTTATTAATCATAATGGAAACATCACATTGGTGAAATAGAAACATAATAGTATCGTTAATCGGAATAGAGATTCAGAATCAGACTTGTGTTTATAAAGAAACTCAGGAGAGATATGAATTAGTTTAAAGATTCCAGAAGGATAAAGAAGAAATTAAAATAGTTGAGAAGAATTGATGAAGTCAAGATGCACTTGAAATTCAAGGAAATGTGAAAATTTAGGGAATTTGGTTGAGTAGGAAAGATTTTTAGAATCCAACCCAAACCACATTTAGGGCGAGTATAAAAGGTAAAAAGTACAGTTTTTTTCTCACTGAAGTACTGTTCATAAGAGGTAGAGAGAATAAGGAGTACAAATAAATTATAGAGAGAAGAAGTGGTATCTGGATTTCTTTCTCAAAGACACAATGTCAGATAAAAGTGAAATGAGAGGAGATAAGATTGCAATGTTTTCAGCTAATCATCATATTCAATTGATTATTGTATTCAGTTAGTAATTGCATTGGGAAGAATTATCATATTCATATAGTGATTGTATTGAGAAGAGTTATCATATTCATCTGGAAAGATTATCATATTTGGATTTCCACAATGAGGTAGAAAGTTTTCAGAATTTTCTCAATTGTATTCTTTAGAGATACATTATGGTATTGAGAAATCGTACTAAAAATAATTTGATTAGGAAAATCAGATTGATATTTATTATGAAGTTTGATTTGTTCTTACCATTATCAGGCTAAGAAATTCAATAATTGGTTTGGAATTTTATATTTGTGAATGTCAATAAATAATCACCATTAATATGTTTTATTACAAAACCATTTTCTAGACCGTTTGTTCTAGAAAGAGAACACACACAATTGGATTGTCTACGTAGTTCTATATGAGTTAAGGGAATATGATACTCATTTTAATCGACATAAAAGGAATTTTTCTAGTGGATTGTGTGGTATTAGATTTTTTTCAAACCATACCAATGATGTAGCTATTTATTTTGAATAGTGAAACTTGTAAATTCTTGTGTTCACGTGGATGTGTGTTTTGAATTTTTTTTATAAGGGAAAGTAAGCTCTAATAGGAGATTAAAGATGTTTTATTTTCTAAGGAAACATAAAGAAAAATATATCATTGATTCACCCCCTCCCCATATTAGTTTTATAATTATCCTGATTGGACACTTACATAATCCACAAGTAAGTTACATGTAAGGGAATTTCTTTTAAAAATCGTTTTTATGTTTTATTTCCAACTCTTTTTCTTCCATGTTGATGTAATTTAAAAAATTTAAAGGAATATTTTTACTATTATAAAATAATTTACTAAATTCATTTTTACCCATGTTTTACATTCAATAAAAAAGTTTAAAATTAATATTATTGTCATTTTATAAAAAAAGGTGTTTTTACCAAAGGTGTGAACTAAATATTTGTTTTATTGTAAAACATATAGAAAACATTCAATTCTATCACGGATAATCATTTATTTAATATTACTTTTAAATTTTATAATCTTAATTTCAAATAAAATATTTTTCTCAATATTTTGGTAATTTTTATTTTAAATGATATCAAAAAAATTATATTTTTTTCTTCAAGGAATAAAAAAAATTCGATGATTAATTTAAAATTTTATTCTTAAATGGGGTTACAATGATGTTATTGATTCCATTCTCTTTTATAAAGGCATGATTTTACTACAAAACCTTTATTTATGATGAATATATTGTCTTTTATAATCATGCATTGGTAATATATTATAACTCATTTTCAGATTTTTAAATTTATTGTGATCATGTTATCTACCACTCTTCATTATTTATTAGACATTATTTTTTTTCCTTTATGTCCATATTTTTATTATTTTGGATGAATTCAAAATCCTTTTTATTACTCTAATAATGTTTCAACCATATAACATTTCTATATATGATAACATTTGATGGAATATTATTATGTTATTTCATTTACTAGGTAAATATTGATGTTCTTTAATATTGATTCAAAATAAATAATTGTTAATATATAATTAATTTTGAGAATAAATTGTATTAATCATTCAAAATAATAGGAATACATAATATGTGAAAGTGATTGTTGGGACCTGGTTATAGATGGCCCCTCGATGCATCGACAGGTCGCATTATAAAAAACAAGTGGCCACATTATATGGGTATTTATTTTACACCTTCCCATTTATAAAGAAAGGTTTATCAGTTGAGAGGACTTGAAGGGAATTCATAATAACCAATCCATGGACTTGATATAATTTTCATGAATATATGGATTTTTGAATTTTCATTATTTAGAATTCAGTTCTCTTAATCTATATGATTTCTATGTTAATGTTATCTATATATTTAATCTAAACTATAGTTTTTTTATTTAAATAGAATGTGTTTTGATTATCCACTCTATCATATTGATTATTCCTTATATACTAATAATATCCTATATTATGTTCACTCCCTTATGGAACATTTGAGATCCCCCTTTATATTATTTTACTTTCCACAAGATATGAAGAAGGAATCTTGGAATGGCCTTTAAGGATGAAATATGGTTTTTCATGTTATGTTTTTTCTTATTTAATATCGGCACCATGTGTGCATATAGTCTCCAATGAAAAATAAAATTAATGATCCTTTATAGTGAAATCCCTTGTATCTTATACCAATGTAATATGAATGAAAAATCCTTGGGTTACCATATTTGAGGTGATACATTTAGTATCAAAGTAAGTTTAGTAGGAATATTGGAAACTATATTCAGTAAAACAGATATTAGAAAAAAAACCTTGTGATAAAGTCTAGGGATGAGTCTAAGTATAGGGTAATATCATGAACCTTTGTTAAAGTAAATATTGTGTGATTTTCTAAAAAAATACATCCTTTTCTAGATATAGGAAATCGGATGGGGTTGTGGCATAGATTCACTTAAGGGTAATAACTTTTAAAGTTTTAGATTTATTATTATCTTGATCATCACCAGTTTATGTTTAGTGGGCCTAAGGCTGCACACTTGGTTAGACACTCTTGGGGGATATTCTTGGTTTAATTAACATTTTCTTTATGAACCATTATGTTGAATAAGTGCATGGATCCTATGTACAAATATAATATTACATAGTGATGTGGGATAAACCTAAAGTTTCATTGGTTGATAATTCTCATTGGGTCATAAGTTTAATGGAAAATATACCCCCTTTGAGGTTTTATATGAGTTAATTTTAAGAAGATTAATAAAGTTTTCAGAGATATTTTTTGGGATAAAACACTTCACATTAATATGTGTTTTAGTGATAAGGTTATTTTAGTAAGAATGATTTTATATTTTATGAACATAATTTTGAATTTACTGATATCCTTTAGGTTTAATATGATATTTGATGTTAATATGGTTAATTGGGATAATTGTTATTAGATTTTTTGAATTTATGTTTTATCATATAGATATCCATGGGATTAAAAAGTGATTTGTTGACTAAGTAATTAATGTTATTTTTGAAGAAGGTCATTATATTGGGAACATTATATGATTAAGATAAATAGAAATATTTTTGGCTAAGATGGGATTTTAATTTAACAATAAAGGTTGAGTAATCTTTAGAAAGCATATATGATTTTATTATGCCTTTATGGTGATTGAGGTAATTTATACGAAAGATAAGCATAGTTTAGATATTATATGAAAGGGAATATGAATTTTTGGTGTATGAATTTATGTGCGATTAATTCTATTAGGAGATAACTATAAAATATATCTTAGAATAATATGTGATTAAATCATTCTGGTTTTTGAGTTTTCAACTTCGTCAGGAATATTAATGAATATTTTTAAGGTTAGTTACTGATGGAATGATTTAAGTTGAACATTGGGTGTTATTATTGATTATTTTGAGATTAATTTAACATTTCATCATATGAAGGTTAATTCATATTGGTTATTATTTACACTTTCTCTAACCATTTCTGTTTTGAAAGAAGTTATAAATTTTCATCATTCCATGGATCTTATAGTAAATTAAATGTTTATCTTTGTTCTTCAGGAATGAAAAAATCATCATAATAATTAAAATTTACATTTTAAGATGAAATAATTCTTATATAATGGGACACAATCAAGTAAGTAAATTTAATCATATTTTCTATCCCAATAGTAATGTGATCTTTTAAACTTGATCAAACTAACGGTAAATCTATCGAGTCTAATATGGAAAGTAACAATCATTTATCAAGGTAAATTTTTAGAAAATCATATTAAGTTATAAGTCTTATAGAGTTAAATTCATAAAAAATCATGGTTATAAACTAGATATTAAATTTCATGTGAAAAGCTATATCCAATTTTATTACTATATTATGATATTTTTAGTTTAGAAAAGAACAATTCCAAATTATGAAGATGCAATTTCTATAAGGAGGGGATAATTTAATACGCCAGTTTTTTAGTTTATATTTTCATTTAAAAGATCATTATACCATACACCACACACTTCCCCTACCATAAACAAACAGCAAAATAATATTATTTAGGTACAATTGCTATAACCTAACTCTTAGGATGATGGATTTGAATAGGAGAAGTTGAATCATGATATATATATATATATATATAAATTATTTAATTAATATAAATAATTAATTCAATAAATAAAGTTAACATTTTAATATTTTTTACAAGTTAATAAATAATAATAAATTTATTTTATGCTTTAAAGATACTTTTAATCAAAAATGGTTTTTATTACATTTTGTTTTTATATTATAATTAATTTATACTAATATTATATATATTATTTAAAATAAATGGATATAATTTTTAAATAATAACTTCATATTATGTCTAGGAATAATTATTTATGTTTTTTTGATATGGGTTATTTTTTTGTAAATGGAAAAAATATCAATTTTTTCTAAAATTGTCATTTTGATTTTGATGAAATCAAGTAATTTTATGGTATCATTAATTTTTAATTTGATATTAAATTAATATAATTCTACTTTAATTATAAAAAATATAATTATTTATATAGTAATCAATGTTATATTTGATTTTGTTATAAGTTCATTTTTGGGAAAAAAAACATGTTTTCCTAAATACTTGTTTTCATTGCGTATTACACATTTATATTAACAATGATTTATTCCAATTCTAGACATAAAATCAGGAAAAATTGATACATATTGTTAATTAGGTTCAAATTTAGTAAATAAGCCCCCTTTAGTTTTGATCATTGTGAATAACAACCATTGAATTGATTTGTCACCTTTATAAGGGTAGAACAGGGAAAAACTATTGAGTAAGGATTTAAAATACCTCTATCAATTTTATTTATTTTATTATATGAGTTTATTTTAACTATATTCATCTTATATTTTAATATATTGAATTTTGGTTCCATTTTCTTTGATATTTACTTTCATATTATTTAAAAAAATGATATATAAAAAATGTCACTCGATTGATTTTAATTTATATTATTTGTCATAATAGGTATAAAAAATTATGAATTAATATAAAAGGTTATTTTGAATATAAATATTTTTTTATGTTGGTTATTTTTAAAAAATTTATAGTGATGGTATAATAATCTTAAAATATTTAAGCAACACTAGCTCTGTTCTTGTTGAAATAGTAAAAAAAATTAGTAAATACTTTTTTTAAAAATAAAATAAATATGTTTTTGATAAATTATGTTGTTAAATGAATTTGATGGTTAATAATATTTTATAATTTGGGGTAATATTTTATATTATAAATCGATTATTATATTTATGAATTTCATTTATAATTTAATTAATTATCCTAAAAATGAATTTAATGATATTATATAATGAATTATATTTTATTAAATGATTTGAAAATAAAAAGATTTTTAAATTTGAAAATTGGGTGGTAAAATGTCAAAAATTTATACATGGACCATTGTTTATCCACTTTCCACCTTATATATAAATTTATATCCATTAAAGGCTAAAATATTTGTTATTACAATTAAGGTTAAAAAGGGTTAACAATGTGGTTAAACAAAAATATAACACTTAAAATGACACCAAACCCTATAAAAATTATATTTAATTATTATATTTAAAAATTATTCTATTTTTAATAGAATAACTACCAAATTTAATATTTTTTACTTTATAATTTCATTAGTTATATTTAAATATTTTAATTAATTCCAAGTGTTCTGTCTCCTCACATTTAAAGTAACACATCATCACCTTTTTTATTCACATAGTTTAAGCCTTTTAACTTGTCAAATAACTACCATAATACTTTTATATCATACCTTCTATCTTTCCTGAGCTCTTGGTCTTACCCTAAAACCATCATAAGAAGTATTAAGGTGTAATCTAAAGGAGGTCTCTCAAGGAAGATGTAATCAGCTTACCTTACTTTTTCAAATTTTATTTATTATTCTAATTCTTATAGATATATTGTCTCCATAGTAAAATAGTGAATAAATTATCAAAAATATTTGCATATGTAATTATGGTTATGGAATAACACTTTTCTACCTCAATTCCATCTTACAGAAAATGTATACATCACTTGTGCATACGTATAAGTTATCATCTCCACCTCAAGAAGTAATTGTTTTTTCATCATCGATTTGAATATAAGTTAATAATGTTTTAATTAATGAATTAATATGATATTTATAACATAATTATGATTCTAAAAATACTATATATCATCTAAATTCTTACCATTACATCTTTTGGAAAATCATAATGTTGTTTGTGTGTATGTGTGGACTACCATCTCCATGAAGGGATGTGATTTGTATCTCATGCCCAAATTTTATGAATGATTATAGATATTTATTTAATGCATAAAAATGATAATTATGTAATGATTAATATTCTTTATATCATGAATACTTGACCAATATAAAAGGATCATAATTACTAAACTGAATCATGTTTGAAAAATAAAATAGTTAACACCTAGGATGATGATGTTAGAAAATAATTGTTAATAAATGAGAAAATAATGATATAATTGAATCATATATGATATTATAACAATAAAAATTGTTCTTTTATAAATAAATAATAATTATAAATTTATAATACATGAGGATAAAATATTATAAGAAGGAATTTGTACTTGAGGTGAGAGTAATTTTATCTCATTTCCACTTCAATGAGAAATGTTTTACATTATGCACCTAATTATATTTTTATGGTTTATATCCTACCCCTTTGACATATTATATTAAGAATTAATATCTATTCATGTTATTTAATGTTTCAATTCATTTTACTCTTTTAAGGGGTTTTGATTGAAAATTTATTAAATATGGATGGAATTTTGTTTACAATGTCATTTTATTTTTGGACTACATATTTTTAGAGTTCATCAAAAAATTATGTGATACTAATATCCTAAACCCCATATATTTTATTCTAATAGGGATATGTTTTCCTTTTAAAACTTTATTCTTTGTTTCTTCTATTTTTTGGATCAAGAATTAACGAGTAAATTATATATGAGGGACTTCCTTTTAAAATTATTGTTTTTTCATTTTCCTTCCATCTATTTTTCTTCCATGTCCATATTTAAAAAAAATCAACAATTCTATAACTATTATCTAATGTTTTATTAAATTATATTTTACCCATGTTTAAATTTCTATAAAATGTTTTAAAATTAATATTATTTTCATTTTCTAACTGAGGTACTTTTTTCAAATATGTATATGAAATCTTTGTTTTAACATACATCATAATAATGAATTTTCCCATCATCATAAATAATAATTTATTTGAATATTACATTATAATTTTCTTTGTTTATCTTCATATTATATAATTTTCTCAATATTATGGTAATTTTTATTTAATATTATTTCAAAAGAAGAAGATATTATTTTCTTAAAGGAATTAAAATAATTTATAAATGTTATTTATACCTCTATTATTACATGAAGTTGAAAGTTATTTTTAAATTATTTCTTAAATATTATTTATTAATAGTTTGGGTTTAATAAAAAAATTAAGTAATGATTAATCATTGGTCTTCTATAATCCTTTAATCAAAATAAATTACACATTATTTTGATATCATTCATTTTCTTGTGATCATGTTCTCTACCAATCTATTTTATTCATTTAATATTATTTTTTATAATTTGTATCTATATTTTTAATATAATGGTTAAATTTTGAATAATTTATACCAAATTTCTGATGCTTCAACTGTATACCATTTATATATAAATTATTAGTTGAAGTAATATTATTTACTATGTTATTCTATTTATTAGATAAATATTTATCTTTCATATTCTTTATTAAATAAAGATAATTCTTAAATTATAATTCATTTTTAAAATAAATAGTATTTATTATTAGAAATATGATAAATTAAATGGATTTTCAAGTGATGGGTGGGTCCCAATTATAGATAGTGCCTCGATGCATTTTGATGTCTCATGAGAAAAAACAGGTGTCCAGATTAAATGGTTATTTGGTTTACACCTATCAATTTATAAAAAAATGATGTCTTAGTTAAGAGGTCATTATAGTAATATTAAATATAACCTGGCCATGGTATTGAAGGAAATTTCATGAATGTCTAGATTTAAGAATTGACTTTAGTGAGAATTCAATTTTCCTTTCTTATGATTTCTGTGTTGATATAATCTATGTATGTACTTTGAACTCAAGTTATAGATTGAAATGGATTGTGTTTGTATTATCCACTATTGTATATTGATTACACCATATCTACTAATGATTAATTATGTTTTTCTGTTTCTGTTAATAAAAATTTGATCTCATGCTATATTATGTTTTCCTTTCACATGGATATGAAGACGAAATTTTTGAATGATCTTCTAGGATTCAATAATTTTTTCATGATATGTTTTATTTTTCAAAATTTAATATGGAAATATTTTATGTATATAGTATCCCAAGACTACTAAAATGAAAAATACTTTACGGTGTGATCGATTGAATATTGTACCAATTAAATAGGTAACCACATACTTTGGATTTCTATAGATTGGGTTCTATAATAAGGGAAATGACGAATGCCCGCCACCTATCCTTTTGTTGCACTATAGATCAAGACTTCAAAACCCATCACACATTGGGTGATGGATTTATGGAATTGTATATCGAGGTCTCTATACCATTCAATCCCTAGGTTATTATATAATACTCTATCTCCAGTTAGTTTGGTGGAATGGTCCTACTAGATGTAGGGAAACAATCCATAGAGGGGTGGGGGTACCAATGACCTATCTCCCAGGCACCCTCCTTAGCGTACCCTAATTCCTGTGACATGGTTATTCCCCAAAAAATACAAAAAAAAACTTTCCTTAGATAATGGCACAATTCTTCTCACTAGGAGACATTATTAGTGAGCCATCCTGGTTATGGAACAACTTCCTGAAGAGTTTTTAAAATTTAAACTCCTCGGATACACACCACGCTACAACACCCTCAGGTTGTGGCATGGTTTATTTTTTTTTTCTACAACATATCACTCGTGTCACTACAAGGGAAAGGTGATGTGACCTAGTGTTTGATATACATTGTTCGTGGTTGTATCCTGGAAATAAGTAATAGTTGTGTCGTTTATCATATTCCTAGGAAGGCCAACTTGGATACGGATTCTCTCTCTCGAGGGAGTAGCGTTAATGGTCCCTCAGTAGACTTTACAGAAGAGGGTACTCTACACTAGGAATGTATTTGGGTGATTCTTGGGGATGAGCTAGGGATTAATCATTTTAGGCCACCTTGAATTGTATTAGAGGACTTTTATTATGGGAATAAAAAGTAAATGTTCATTCACCCAAGCACCTAAAACACCTCTGAGCATCAATCTACATCCAAAAAGACTCCCAATATTTTCCAATGATTGAAACTCAAATATGAATCCTAATTCAAGAAATGTACTCAGCTCTATAACCAAAAAATAAAATTTCATTAGAAACAAAAACCTATAAAAAGTTTGGATCATTATACCTTGTGAGTTAACTCTGTTATGTTGTTGATGTTGATCATGATTTTACTGAATCATCATTCATATTACATATATCATGACACTTGTGTACTTTTATGTGGAAATAATGACGTGATTAAATGATTACATGTTACCTTGAATGAGAGATGATTGGAGATATTTATGTGTTCTAGTTCCTTCTAGTGTTGATTTTATTAATTGGTTTGATGCATCATCCATAATAGTTTATATTATTTTAGTGATGACACGACACTAGGCCACTACCTTAATTTATTCTCTATGAAACCCTAACACTAGTACATGTTTCTAATAAACATGATAAAATATAGAGTAGCTAAAGAGTTCAAGAATCCATCTGAATTAAATTATATATTAAATTGTGTGATGTTTTATAATCCTTCATTAACTAAAACATGGAGTCTGAGTATTTTTTTCATCCACAAAAGCATAATATTACATGATCTTCTTTGAAGGAGTTCCGTATTATAACAACTCTTATCATAAAAACCCATAATTATATGATTTATAATAATGGTTGTACTTTTTTAAATTTCTAGAGATTTTTAGGTTTAGAGTTTTAAATAATTAATTAAAAAATTATATAATAAAGTGGGAATTTCCATATAGTGTAATTTTTTTTACAAAATCAGCCATTTTGTTTACACTCCTATTTCATTCATCACACTTTTTCTTCATTAATGGTGTGTCAAAATTTATATACATATATTACCTATAGAAAACTAATCCCTTTTAAAACCACTTCAAAACATGGGATGAGAAAAATAAATCTCAGTAAGTGATATGATAATAAAGGGAACCCATTTGTCTATTTGAAACACAAGAGAATCCGTAAGGATCTCTTCCTTTATACAAAATAAACATTGAGTTTAAATAATCATTTACTTAATCATGATATTAATTTTAAATGGAAACTTTTTCCTTAATAAATGTATTATCAATTATAAATAATAAATAATAAGAAAGATAGTTTCTTGAGAAAACATAATAACTCAGGAAAACCTTTTTTAATGAAAATATACCATTCACCTTTAGAAGGTAAAAACATTTTTTAAAACTCATTTAAAAAACATGTGAAATTGATAGACTAATAATAAAACACATAAAAGGAATACTAAAACCATTTAGGAATCATGATACACTATCCTTACAATCACCCTTACAAGAACACTTATATGACCCCTTGTAAAGGAATAATTGCCACAACTAATTACACATGTCTCTTCTTGAGAACATACCATTACATAAATCATTAGAGGGATATATTAGACCCACCCATAATAATGTAAAACTTAAAAGTAATGTAATATTAATAAAATACATAAAATATTTCATTTTCATCCTGAAACTGATAAACTTTGGTTTTCTAGTACATAAGACAATGCACTTTTAGTTATCTCATAAAAATGAGAAAAAATATTCTATTCTATAGAAAACGTTTTTAAACATTCATAAAAGACAAGAAAAATGGTAATATGTAATTATTTTAAAATACAAGAAAAATTGTGGAATAATCTTGATAATGTATAACAAATATGATAATGGGAAAAGGCATTCATAGGATAAATATTTAGAAAAACTTTCTCTTTTCACTTTTGTAAATAAATTTAAAAATAACCCTGATAGTAAACTAATAGAGATGATATTTTCATATTTTTTTCATATGTGTTATAATGATTTAATACCTTCTAATAAAACTATTTGAGCTATTTTGAATCATTTTTTTATTTTTTGTTTCATTTGGCCTTAATTGGAAAAAATGGACTAATTTTGGAATTTAATTAGTTTAATTTATATTAGTATTTATGAAATTAATTTTTATACCAAGATTTAATTTTCTAAATTAATTTTTATGATTAAATTAATCTTGGTATTATTTTCATTCTACGGGACCAAGAGATAAATCTAACATTTGGAAGCCCAAAATATGCACACAAGTCAACCAACAAAATGTACACACAGATCAGGATATTTTTTAATTTAAGACCATAACTCATAAATGGAAGGTCCAAAAGAGATAAAATCTTACACAGAGAAAGATAAAATCCCTAAGAACAACTTTCATAAGTATGGAGACACTGTATTCATCAATTTCAAGGACATAAATTCATGGGAAAATCATATATTTGAAATTCATAGATTATGTTTGGCCAGATTAAATTTTTAGAGATAATGGGACATAAATTTTCCTACACATGTCCATTGAATCTGAAATTTGGTATCCACAAGATAATGATATTTTTCAACAACATTCAAGAAACAAATTCCCAATTTTTTTTATTAATTTTGTCTGGCATTAGAAAATTTATGGTTCAAAAAATCTGGAGGAGATATTAAAGGGAGATTTGGAAGATCTTGAATTTGAATAATGAATTATGGCACCCCCCTGGAATATACAAGGAGGATTTCACCAATGTTGAAAAATATTTTTTTCATCCTCAGTGGAGAGGAGTCCAAGGTCCATGGTGATATTAATGTTCCACATTTTTTTTTATTTTATTATATTTTTTATTTTTATTTCACATGTAATATGAATTTTAGTTAATTAAATAATTCATGAATCCTTTTGTTAATGTGTTCCCTCCACCCATTAAATTATTTTTATTCTATCAATTTTGTCACTCTTCTATGATATTTAGTATTTTATTTTCTTATTCTTTTCTTCTTTCTTTCCACAGTATCCTCTTAACTTAAAAAAACTAGGAATAACCCAAGGCTTGGATTGGGGGAGGTAAGTGGAAATTTTAATTATTATGCACTTAAAGTCATATGTTTTATTATGTTTTTCATGATCAAGAGTAAAAGAAAATGAGTGGAAAAATCTACATCCATGACACTGAAATCAAACTCATTTATACTCTTTTGTTAAATATTTTACCACCCTTTTACTAGATACATAATCTTTATTAAATGTATTTGATACATTCAATAGAAGAAATGGCATACGATGGAGCTAGGTTTTAAAAGATTTCAAACTCTTGATTGAGGTGTTCCATAAACCACGATTATAGTAATATGTAGGATTGAGATTGTTAAATGCATTCAATATTTCACACCACTAAATAAAATAGTAGTAATTCATGAATTAGATCTCAAAATTGAATTAACAAATTAAATCTAAACAATAAAAATAGAATGATGGATCCCATGAACCAAACCACATAGGCCATGTTTTTTTCTTCACTAATTTCATTTTATCAATTCATGTTAGTTTAAACCTTTGTCTCAGTTAAATTTTATTAAAAAAAGTAGTTTAATGGAGTTAGATTAATTGAGTGAACATCTAATAAAGCACCTCAAATGAGATGAATCTAGTCATCCTTTGTACTGTATTAGAAAAATAAATTTTCTTTTCCCACACTCTATGAAAGATGTGCATCCAAACTGGTGCCATTTTTTGGGATCTAGTAAATGTTTTTTATTTTTTATTTTTTGTACATATTAGATTATTTTCATTGTTTTCCATATTATATATATACAAAAAAATAATTCCATTATGTATCTAGACATCTATTATTATAAAATGAAAAATTACTCATAGGTTCTAGAAGAATAAACAGACTATATTGGGGAGGCCCTCCAATGAAGGCTTGATGCACTTATGATAATGGTAAAATAGATGAAAATAGGCTTAGAGACATGGATCTATCCTCAATTTTTTGTAACACCAAGAGATTTAATGAAAAATATTATTTTTAATTTCTTTGATTTCTTTTATTGTATGTTACACCGTGATTAACTTGGGTTAGACGCAACACTATTCTGGGCTTATGCTGCACAAAATTTCAAGTTCTTTTGATATAATTCAATTGACGCAACCCTGAGTATTGATTTTTTCAATGTATAAATGAAATTTGTTTGTATTATGTTTTACATATAACTAATGGAAGCTTTCACTAAACGCAACACTGAATGGGATTTCATTACATGCAGGAGTGGCCTTCGTCGATAACTTTCATTATACGCCATAGTGAGTCTAACAAAACAACAATATATTATTACAGTATTATAATTTAATATGATATAAACTAGTTTTTATGAACATTATAAACCACATATTAAATTTTATACAACATTACAATTCATCTTACTCATTTTTTAGAACATGATATGAAAACAAAATCAATTTTTTCGGATAAAAGAAGTATTTTTTTTAAAATACAGTTTTACTGCCATCTAATGGGGCACCAATTTTAAATTTTTTTGACACTTTTATAAGTTAAATTTTACAAAAAAAACTTCTTCTTTGTAAGTGGGAAAGAAAAATTTAATTTTATTCAAATTTTGGAATTTTTCTAATAAAATTAAAATTTTAATTACTAGTTATAGATACTGCATTATATCTCAAAAATTCCTTTTTATCTAATTTTTTTATATAGTTAGAATATATTTTTAATTACTTTGATAGTTTAATTGGATTATATTTTCATAATTGAATATAATTTCTGTCATTGTAAGTAATTTATGTTTTAAATTAGACATAAACACATGTCAATCATTTGATTGTTATTACTTTTCAAAACACGCTTTTTTGTTTTGTCAATGGGAATTAATTTTTAATTAATTACTGCAACTTATTTCTTTCGAATTTAGAAAAAAATATTCCATATTAGGAATCATAAGGTTCAAATTCGGTAAATAGGTACCTTTTATTTTTGGACATTATTAATAGTAACTTCAGTAATTATTTTATTTGATTTAGTTAAGGGGTAAATTTGGAAAATACGGGTAAAAATAATACTATAATAATATTAAAGTATCCTAACACATGTCCTAATACCATTGGATGAGTTATTTTCGACCATGGGCATCATTATTTCAATTTTGTTTCCCCATGGATTCACTTGGATTTGAAAATGGAATTTTATAAGAATTAATATAAAGTATAGATAATTATAACCTAAAAATATATATTTTACTAAATCAATTTTAATATAGTGTTATAAAACTAATATATATGTATATAAATAATCATTATAAATTGAAAAAAAATCCAATATCATGGTATTTTATTTATAAATTTTAGATACCATGTAAATTAATTAATTTATGACATAATGATGATGTAGTGATTACCTTATTAATGAATGATTTAAAAACAATGAAATTATAAATATTAAAATAAATTTACATTGAACCATTGGATTCCATCCAAAAAATTTCTTGATGACACTAACATATTATAGATCAGTTAATGCTTGTGGTTTGAATGAGTTAGGTTGTTATGGATTTTTTAAAACAGTCTAGTTGGAATATTGTCCAAAATTGACATATTTCATAACTTAAAACATAAAATAATTTATTAAATGACATTAAATTTCAAAAAAACTAATATTATCTCAAATAGTTATTATAAGTCCAAATATGTCATAAATAACTTTTTTGGGTCTTTTGAAATGATATGATAATTACATTAATCCACAATGTGTGAATAAAATGATATCATGGTAAGATTAAAAAGGTTAATATAAGCGTTATACAAAAAATATTGGGATAAAAAAATATTCACAAATTGTGTAAAAATTATTTTATGATTTTTATTTGAACCAAAATCATCTTATATTATAATTAAATATGTTTTGGACCATTTTCAATTGTAATTTAATTTTTAATAAATTAATATTTTTAGAGTTCCCTAAAGTTCCCCCTCCTCTCTTATAAAAGGGAACATCCTTCCACTCCTCTTCACTCCATTTTGAGCCTTCATGCTCGGAGAACCCCTAAACATTTGTCTTATAAACTTCCCTAGTTATGTTCTAGAGGTGATGGTCTTATCAAAATACCAACTCTAGTGCCCTAAGGCAAAATTTAAAGGAGGCGCATCGTGGAAGAGGAGTTTCAGACAAATGTAGATGAAATTAGACCAAGCTAAGCGATAATTTTGAAATCTCATTTTTATCCGAGATTGTTTATATTTAAGTATTTTTTGAGGATATATTTATCATCCATGTCCATGTTATCTAAAAATGTTTTTATAAAATGATTACTATTATTTAATGTATGTTTAAATTCATTTTTACGCATTTTTACTTTTACTTCATGGTTTGGAAGGAATATTTCTTTTTTTACCTTGCGAGGTACTTTTTGAATTTTCCAGAAAAGTTATGAGGAGAATTTTTTTCCATAAATTATATGGAATGAATGGATTTTTATACGTTCGTGAATACTTTCCATGAACTTTCCTCTATACTATTTTAATTTAATTTTCAACTAATTTTATTTCTTTTAAATTTTCATGACATTTTTAGAAAAGAAAACGTTTCTAAAGAAGAAAGGATATTTTCCTCAGGAATTAAGTACTAGTGTTTTATCAAAATTATTTTCTATATAAGATGAGAATATTTAAATAGGATTATTTTAATATCCCTATTATTAGTATTATTTGATTGTATTAATGATGGAATTATAATTTATATAGATTATGTTATGATTGAATGATGTTTAAGAAGACCATTTTATTTTTGTGTTGTGCAATGATGAATGGTTTATGCTTTGGTGGAAAATATAAGAATGATTTCATTATGAGATGGGTGGGACCAATATCTCTCTCCAATCCATTGGGTAAATATTTATATCTCATGAGATAGACATGACTGGAACTGAAAGAAAATGGGTTCAGTAATACAGGGATGGAACGGAAAGTAAATACGGCTCAATAATACATGGATGGAATGACATGTAAACGTGGTTCAGTAATGGACTTTTTCAACTATAATGGCCATGAAAACAATTACCTTGCTACTATAGGGATCATATTGTGTGCTTATTATTTTTCCAAAATTACATGTTTTATTCCAATGCTATTCTATCTCGGTTAATGTTCCTTTATGATCTATGCCTTACGTACAACCATGGTTTATTTCATGACTTGGTATTTTGATGTTCAAATTTTATGTTCATGTTTTTATGTTCAAATTTTTATGGTTTGTTTTATATTCTCCATTTTACCCTTACTGATCATTTGATCTCACCCTTTTATATGTTTCCTTTCCCCAAGATATAAATAATGGTTTTCGGTAGGAAAATATAAGTATAATAACATTATGGGATATGTTGAAGATCTTCCACCAATGTTTGAATATTATGTTATAAGTTTCCAAGTACACTATACTAATACGGTCTTTGGGAATCAGTTTGTGCCATGTATTATGTATTCCATAAATTAAATGTAATGTCCATGTACATCAATCTTGGGTATCTATAGTTGGTATCAGAGTGAATTTTTAGTTAACCTTTGAAAACTAGGATGTGAAAACATTAGTGACATCCATAGAGATATTTCTTAGGAATATCTAGGTATTTCTCTAAGGTTAAGTATATCTATAGGTTATTGTCCTAGAATTATGGTGATGATCCTAAACAACTAAGGATTAAACCTAGGATTTTTTAAATTGAAATTACTCCCTCGTGAAAAAGTGGTTTTCCTAGTATGATTTTTTCCTCTCACACTATTCTTTTTGGGTTTTAGACAATGGATGGAACCTAAAGGAACCGTGTTAATGATCAATTAACATGGAAAAGAAATGATTATCTTTTGGAACAACCAAATGTTATGGGATCATGAATAAATAATCTTGTTTCTAGGATATAAAATATCTCTAGGCTTCCAAATGACCTAAGGTGGGAACAATATTCTCTTGAATCATTCTTAAGGAAACATCCAATTATTTTTAGTGGAGAGACTGATACACTAGTTTTATAGAAATGGATTTGTACCATTTAAAATAGTTTTATTATTATCCTTTGTTTAAAGAATGAAAATGTTTTGTTGGGAACATATTTCCTGGAAAGTAAAGAGAATTTTGATGTCGAACATTATAAAGAATACAAGGAAAAAAATAAAATTGACTCCAAGGATTGGGATGAGTTCAAGAACTTATTTTTCAGTATGTACCTTCCTTGTATTCTTCTTAAAAAAAGGGATATTTAAGTTTCTCATTTATCTCTTGGTTAGTATAATAAAATAATGATGGAATTCAAAAAAACTATAAAAATTACAAATAACATATTTTCTTTATACACAATGTGTGGAAGGATAGAAGGAGGAAGTTGTCTTATGGGGACTGATAAGTGTTTTATGTGCGGAATAGACGGTCATCGATAAATCGAGTTCCATAGTAATGGGGAAATGATTACTAATTATGTGAATGGAGAAAAGAATACATAGAATGCACCAACAACATTTCAATTTTACAATTGCAAGGAAATGGGGAATTATGATAACTAATGCCCCTATCCAAGGGTTAATGATGATCGACTTTAATAACCTCTTATGAAAAAAAGACAAAGGGATGTCACATGTGATAATTATTGGTGATATTTAGTATGAGAACAAAGTGGTGGAATGATTTAGTGTTTATGTAATGGGATTCCAAAATATTGTTGTGGAATATCATTTATAGTATTATGGAATATTAGAAAATATATCTATTGGTTTATTATGGTTTTCAATAATTATATGGTACCAGTAACTAGAAAAAGTGATTGAAATATTTTTTGGAAAGAACATGATATGTGAATAATGAAGGGACAATGAGATAATGATTTTTTGAGGTTATTAATGATCTCATGGCTGATATAAATACAATGTATCGTGGTTTGAATTTTTGGTGTGTGGAAAGAGTTAATTTTGAAAGAATGTATGTTTTCACTGAGTTTATATGGTAATTAATGTCATTTCCTCAAGAGAATATATAATTAAGGTATTCACATGTTTGGAATGTGACAACCAAGAACTGCCAAATGGGATATGTGAGAAAAATGATATGTCGATTTAGTTAACCTTTTTCTAATGTTTGATATTTTTCAGTTTTTGGAATCATTGTAATGTTATCCATTTATAGATAATATAAGTTTTTTTTCATTTTATGTTTGTTAGATTAAGGTATTATCTTACTATAGGTGGACTTATTTATATTTTATTACCTATACTAACATTATTTTGAGACATATAGAATGACATATCAATTTATCGTATGATCTTACAACACATCAAGAATGACAAATTCAAAATCATTTCATTAAATAAGATATGAAGTGGACAATTTTCAAGGAACAGACAATGGTGAGATTTTACAAAAATCAAGTAAGTATTTATTCTTATTAAAAAATCATCAACTTTTAGAAAAGGATCCTGAAAACCAAAAATGTTATCCTTGTACTTTCATATTTTATGAAATAGTTGATCCCATAAATCATCACATGTTTATGGATTTCATGAAGTTAAATTTCTCCAAACCTTATTCTCTATCACTATCCTTTAGAATATGACGATTAGATTTCTCTTCCATATCCATGTTTTCACTTACAACATAGGTTCTTCTTTGTGGAACTCAGTGATGAGTTACATTGGGTAATCATTATATTTATTAGCTTCCTTTTTAAGATTTTGTTCTAGTATCCCATTTTACGATGTGGATTTCCATGAAAGAAACTTTCAAGGAGAAAACCAGTTATATCCCTGATGAATTTTGAGGGTGAAATTCTTCATATGGGTGGTAGAATATAATACCCCTAGATTTTATGAGATATATTCTTTTTAAAAACATTGATTTCTTGTGTTGTAAACTACACCAATATTATATTGTTCTCTATGTGACACCGTCTTAGTTTTTAGTATATGCAACACAATTCTTGGCCTGTGTTGCACACAATTTCATGTTCTTTTGGTTGAATTTATTTCACGCAACACTGAATATAGATTTTGTTCAATATATAAATGAACTAAGTTTGGATTATGTTTTTCGCAACACCAAAGGAAGATTTCACTACACGCAACACTATCTTGGATTGCGTTACACGCAATAGAGACCTTCATCGATAGGTTGTGTTGTATATCATACCGAGTTTCACTAAACAATGATATATTATTGAACTATTATTATTTAATGGTGTAACACCCCGACCCCAGTTACCCAGAGTAGGTGCATTATTACATAACATTGGCATGATCACAAGAAAGATCAAGTCTCGAAAGACCGATTAGTTTAGTAGCCTTGGAAACACTAGATACAATCATAAAGTTTTACATTATATAAAAACATCTTGTCTTCATATCCCCTCATACTATCCCTGAAGGTCATTCATAAATTACTTTTTCATAATACTGGGAAAAATAAAACATTGAAAGGGTTGAGCTCAGATTCTCAGTAAGGATAACATTAAAGTATAAGCTTTCATAGATAAGAATAAACACTTAAGACAATTTATAATTAAAACAAAAGCCTTTTAAACTTGAACTTCAACATAATATGGAAAAGATAAAATGAAATAATGCCATTTACTTATTCACATGGATATTCTAATAGTCGAACAATCACATGCAATATCAATAACCACTTTCATAATGATGGAATGCATAATGTCAGACTATCATAACCACATAACCAAGGCCTCGTGCCAAGACTACAAATAAGATTTTGCCAAGGCCTTGTGCCAAGACACTAGTTTGTGTCATGAGACCTACTGATGCATCGAGGAGCTATAGCGGGCTCCACCCGTCACTTATTATGTCCAATGCATTCCTCATATGAACAGGTTTAAACATAACATAAACATTCGTATTAAAACTAGCATACGAAATGCCAATACTTTAACTACAAACCATGAATGGTATAAAAATAGCACATCCACAGTCAAAAATAACTCATTCGATACAATATGGAAGATTGTATTGTATCACATTAACCTCAATAATGAATAATGAAGGATGTTGACATAGATGAAAATAATCATCAAAACAATTTGAGAGAAATATCCCCCTTTTTCTTGAAATCATTTAAAAGTCACACTATTTGTTAAGAAGCCATTTAAAAATAGATTTTTGAATCAAAGTGTCACATACCACTTTGAAACTTCTAAAATGATTATTAATTTTAAAACTTGAATGTCTATATAAATAAATCCTTAAAACCATTTTTAAAACATGGACATTAATGAGAAATATTTAGAAGAATAAGTTTTTAAAAAATTTAAAAATGGTATTTTAGTTAGAGTTTCTAACCAAAAGTGAGACACTTTAATACAATTAATTGCGGTAATAAAAACATTTTAATATCATGAGAATAAAGTAATTCATGATATACTATGTCAAAGTACATTATATACACCACATAAAAGTGATTTGGTGTATAACAACAAAGAAGTCTCAATGGAATGTAAATTGAGATTAAATCTCTCATAAAGGTCATATCCTTAGATTAAGGATAAATCAACGACATAGTAATGTGTGACAAATATAAATACATTAAATATGATTGGATATTCAGTGTAAAACAATCAAATAACATTCACACATAATCTTGTAAAAATAATACCAATGAATTGGATGTTTAACTCAACAAATGGAGAATGAGTTAAAATTACTCGTATCAAATTCATATCGATGACATGAGAAATTATCAATGGAGTGATTATGTGTATCAAAAGTATATCCACATAAAAGGGGAGTGTAAATTATGACACAAGAAAATGAATAGTGATTCCACACATAATCTCGGAGTAAAATAATCAATGGAGTTTGCGTAAAGCCGAATAAATGGGAATTGAAATTTCAAATTCCCTTATTGATTAGGTAACTTATGAAACATACACCCATGAAATAAGGATCATACAATGATGATGTAAATTCCCATAAATTAAATTATAGTACACAATGAATACAATTATGGGTAGTACACATACACCACATGCAATAAATAAGTGGTGAACAATGGAATTCTCACGAGATTAAGAGTGAGATAAGAAACCCCTTACTTTGTACTTTTTCCTTGGTCGACGGTAGGTTAAACTCCTTTATAATGGTGAAATAATTGTTATTTAATTATACAATAATCATATTCATTAATATGATATCATATATGATCTTTAAACATTGATTTGTTAATAATATCTTGGTATTATCGTTCTTTCGGGTGTTAACTTACTCATTTTCTTTTATATGTTTTATTATGTAAGACATGTTTTTAATGGATAGGTTGTATCTTAATCATATACAGAATGATGTCAAGTCCTTAGATACTATTATTAATCATCAAATGATAATTATACTTGAATGGATACGATAGAGAATGAATCTCATCGCGTTCGTGGAGACTGTAGTCCGTACGTACGCACGAGCGACAATATCATTCTTTTGATATTAAAATAATTCATAATTTGATGGTATATAATATATAAAGAATCATTATCATGTTATATTTATTATTTAAATTAATTAAACATCATTATTATACCAATAAAAATAATAATTTATTGAATAACAATTACACCATGACGTGGAGACGGTAAGCCGTACGTACGCACGTATGGTGACATGTTATTCAAAGGGTGGATAGAATACTGAATATGGTTGCACCATATTTATAATAACATCACATAATATATATGATACTGGAGTTATTATTTTATAATGGTAATAACAAAGAAATAAGAAGTGTAAGAAGAAAGGAACTTGAAAAGGGTTGGTGAAAACATTACCTCTTCTTCGGGTTCATCCTTTTGATTTAATCAAAAGGGATCCTTAGGATGGCTTTCTGATCAAAAATGTCTCTTGGTTGTAGTGAGGTAAGTTTAGAGAGTATGTGGTCCGGGTTTTTCCTAATCAAAAGGCTTTGAAGGTGTGAATAAATGAGAAGAAGGAGTGCCCTTTTATAAGAGGGGTGAGGGGAACCTTTGGAAAAGCTAGAAATATTAATTTATAATAAATTTATATTAGGTTTCTAATAGCTCCAAAGGTTTATTATTTAAATTATAATGTGGGGATAGGTCTAAAACCATTCAACCAATAGAATTTAGTCAGGTTTGGGTCATTATATTAACCTTATCATTTAGTTTTAACTCTCAGTTAATTAGTTTGACATTTACCATGTCACTTTGTATTTTTATATTATATAGTTAATAAACATACTATATACATCCAAGAGACCCCCAAGTGGTCCATTAATGATACACCTATCATGATATAAGTCCCTTGGCCGATCCTTAGATTTTTAGGATATTTAATATCAATTAATAATATAATATTTGTTTTAAAAACACTTTTATGTCAATTTTGACACTATTCAATAGTTGATTTTTGTGAAACTCATAACAGAATTATTAATTCGAAAAAAGTCAATTAAAACAATTCTAATATGCCATATTATCTTATAAAATTAGTTTAATTCATTAAAAGTCTCAAATTATATTTATTTGGGTATTTATAATTTCAATTATTTTAATTTGTCACTATTTTGGTAATTACTCCATCATCATTGTGTCATATATAAATTAACTTATTTAATGTCTAAAAATTATAAATAAAATATCATTATGTAGGAAATCGTTTTAACTTTCTAATGAATATTTATAGTCGAACATCCAACATATATAACGATATGTAAAAATTGTTTTTCTAAAAGCTATATGCTTATGTCATTTTTGTACTTATTTTAACTTAATTAAAATAAAGTGTCTCTATCACCTACAAGTGGCTCCATGGGGTCCCCAAATCACCCCGAAGATGCCTATGGTCGAACGTATATCCACCAATAAGGCTAGGATACGTTTTAGGGTAATTTAGTATTATTATAATATTATTTTTTAACCCTTATTTACCGGATTTACCCTTAACCATGGTAAATAAAATATTTACCGCAGTAATTATTCAAAAGGTATAAAAATAAAAGTTACCTATTCCCACAATATGAAAATCCTGATTCCAAATATGTAATCCATTTTTCCAAATTCAAAACACAGAAGTGGTAGAAATTAATTTAAAATTAATACCCGTTGTTAAAACAAAAAAGTGTGTTTTTAAGAGATAATAACTATCAAAAATTGACACTTGTTTATGTCCGGTTTAATTGTAAAATTATGTAAAGTGACCAAAATTATATTAAATGGTAAAAATATATTCTAAATATAATTTAAAACCACTGAAATTCATAATTTGTCAATATAAATTATTTCGATTAAAAAAGTTGTTTTTTATTAAAATTTAGTAATTTTCACTATTCATCAAAATATATGTGTTATCCAAAAAGTTCCAAAATTTCACCCTAGGCTAAATTCGATATTCCGAATCCAAAAATGAAGTCTATTTTGAAATATAAAATATATATAATTTCAAAAAGTAGGTATTACTATTCATCACGACTAGTTTGATCGGTTGTGGTGTCTTAGAACTCGATGTTGCGTACAACACACGCTATCACATTATTCAAAGAGAAGCGTACCATGGAATCTTGGGGTGTTACATTCTCCTCTCCTTCAATAAATTGCGTCCTCACAAATTTTTTTAAAATTGGGCTTGAGAGTATAATAGAAAGTCCCACATCGGAAAAAGAGTCAATAAAACTATCACTTTAAAAGAAAGGAAGAGAGGTATAAAGGTCACCCAAGATAACCCATACTAGGATTCCATGTAGGAAAACATGGATATAGAAGATAAACTAAGTGTTCAGTTATGATGGACAGGGATAGAAAACATGATCAGGAGAAAGTTAACCATAAGAAAATCACAAACTTGTGTTCGGACAAACGATCATTAGTCTCCTAGTAGGAAAAGTAAACAGACAACATTTTTTTAAGTTACATTACATAAGGATGAGGAATTCATTTATGATATTGACTAACAATATAAAGATATAAACTTACTTTTTAAGTAGAGTTTCATTCTTTAATAAATTTCCACCACTAACTCATTTTTTTTAAATGATGAGTATTCGAGAAGACTTGGTCACACTGGAAGAGCTAGAATAAACTTCTATAGAATCACATGATCTATACAGGATAAAATATATATTTACATTGTCTTTAGAGATTAATCGAAACCAAAATGGTTAGTACAAGATCTAATGATCCCCCAAATGTATATTCTATTAGAAAAAAAAATACTAATCTAAATTTCTAAAATTAAACCAACAATACCCCAAAGTTAAATAAATACCATTCAATAATAAATTGTCCTTAAAATCCTTCAATATAATCCAAACTAATATTGAAACCCAAAACATATAAGAATGTAGTCTTCCACGTTAAATTGTATCTCCAAATGACATCATCTACTCTTAAAGTCACATACTTAAAAGTAATAAACCTAATCACATATTCTTTATTATAGGTTAATCATTTCCATAAATAACCCAAATCACTATAAATCCGCAATAAAAAAATAGATAAAAATACACCATTACCCCTCTAATAAAATCCCATAGTATTCTATTTTCCTTGGACATATAGTGTTCCCAACAAAGTGAACATCTTCCAAAATAACATTTATCACTTAATCACCAAATCATTTTCCTATACTAAGGGTATTCATTTGATAAGACATAAGAACCCAAATCATCTTATTATTGATCAATAAAATCATTTAACTAAAAATAATAGTCACACTAACTAGGGACGTCACGTATTCCAGTGGTAGGTGATAAATTCCAATCGCACTTTCGTTGTGGGTTTGATTCCCACAGCTTTGCCCGATGCGACGGGTTGTCACACAGTCTACATGTTGTCCTTTTTCAAAAAATATATTTTATAACATTACCAAAATGATATAAATTCCTCAAAATAACCATAACATAATTTAACCACAAATCTTATCTCATACCTTGCATTTTCATCCCAAATTATAATAATTTGTAATTTCCTCAAACCTAATGATCATATAAAACCAAATTGTTATTTATAACTATATCCACAATAGAAAAGATAATTCTTCCATAAATATCATTCTCACATGGAAAATGTTAGGGTTAAAAATACAAGAGAAAATTTTTCCAAAGTAAACCCTTCAATAAGGATCACTAATAATTTTTAAACATTTATCCAACTATTTATTTCCACATAGCTTCTTCTCTAACCAAGAAAATATCCTATAGAATAGTAAATTCACTCGAGTAATGGCCAGGTCCCCTACATTTACGGAAAAATGATTGTAAATGGATTCTTGGGACCATTTTTATCTTCTTCCATAGTACTCTTCATTTTTCTTCGGCAATTATTCACTTTATGTCCTTCCTTCCTACACGTAAAGCATTTCTTTGTCCCATTGAGGCACTTTCCCGGGTGTCTCCTTCCACATTTCTTACATGATGGAAATTGAGGGTTCTTTTCTCCATGGTATCCATTGCTGGAGCTTTTATCATTCATCACCTTTCTCTTCCTTGTTGAGTCTGGGAGTTGGTTAATATATATGTTGTTGATCATATTTTTGGAAAACCAATTTGGCATAAAGACGATATCTTTTACGCCTATTAACATTCCATTTTGTTTCTCATTTCCACCACCGTTCCCACCTTGTACATCATTCTCAAAGTCACTATAACTTCCTTGGAATCCATCCATTGACTAAAACCAGAAAGCATTGTGTGAGTAACAGTAGTCGTAAAATCATTTAGAGATTAACATGTCACCATATTATCAATTGAAAACACATTAGGATTAACCAAGGTCATTTACTCTCATCTTATATATTTAATACTTCAAATCGGTTAGTAAGGAAAATGTAAATTATCCTATGAATATCACTAGGGAGTGTCGTAACCAAGATTGCAGCAAGGCCCGTTGTCGTGCACCAGTTCCTGTTCGAGTCTAGCTCAAAGCGGTGTTTTCGGGTTTTACCCCTTGGTACATCTGTGCCAGAGCCGCCTCTACCTGCTCGTATCCAGACAGGGGTGTATTGCTTGGAAAACTCACAAAATCTCTACAATATGAAAATTCTAGGAAGTTCTTCTATACTAATCCTCAAAGTTCATCTTATGTCTATGTGCTCTAATTAGAGTTTATCTAAATCTAGCTCCCAAGGTTTGTACTAAACTTCCTCTGATACCAACTGTAATGCCCCGACCCCAGTTACCCAGATTCGGTGCATTATTACATAACATTGGCATGATCACAAGAAAGATGAAGTCTCGAAAGACCGATTAGTTTAGTTGCCTTGGAAACACTAGATACAATCATAAAGTTTTACATTACATAAAAAACATCTTGTCTTCATATCCCCTCATACTATCCCTGCAGTTCATTCATAAATTACTTCTTCATAATCCTGGGAAAAATAAAATATTGAAAGGGGTGAGCTTAGATGCTCAGTAATGATAACATTATAGCAGAAGCTTTCATAGATAAGCATAAACACTTAAGACAATTTATAATTAAAACAAAAGCCTTTTAAACTTGAACTTCAGGATAATATGGAAAAGATAAAATGAAATAATTCCATTTACTTATTCACATGGATATTCTACTAGTCGAACAATCACATGCAATATCAATAACAACTTTCATAATGATGGAATGCTTAATTCCAGACTATCATAACCACACAGCCAAGGCCTCGTGCCAAGACTACAAATAAGATTTTTCCAAGGCCTTATGCCAAGACACTAGTTTGTCTCATGAGACCTACCGATGCATTGAGGAGCTATAGCAGGCTCCACCCGTCACTTATTAAGTCCAATGCATTCCTCATATGAACAGGTTTAAACATAACATAAACATTCGTATTAAAACTAGCATACGAAATGTCAATACTTTAACCACAAACCATGAATGGAATAAAAATAGCACATCCACAGTCAAACATAACTCATTCGATACAATATAAAAGATTTTATTGTATCACATTAACCTCAATCAAGAATAATGATGGATGTTGACATAGACTAAAATAATCATCAAAACTATTTGAGATAAATACCCCCCTTTTTCTGGAAATCATTTAAAAGTCACACTATTTGTCAAGAAGCCATTTAAAAATAGATTTTTGAATCAAAGTTTCCCATACCACTTTGAAACTTTTAAAAGGAGTATTAATTTTAAAACATTAATGTCCATATAAATAAATCCTTAAAACCATTTTTAAAACATGGACATTAATGAGCACGATTTAGAAGAATAAGTCTTTAAAACATTTAAAAATGGTATTTTAGTTAGAGTTTCTAACCAAAAAAGTGAAACTTGAATACAATTAATTGAGGTAATCAAAACATTGTAATATCATGCGAATAAAGTAATTCATGATATACTATGTCAAAGTACATTATATACACCACATAAAAGTGATTTGGTGTATAACAACAAAGAAGTCTCAATGGAATGTAAATTGAGATGAAATCTCTCATAAAGGTTGTATGCTTAGATTAAGGATAAATCAACGACATAGTTATGTGTGAAAAATATAAATACACTAAATGTTATTGGATATTCAGTGTAAAACAATCAAAGAAAATTCACACATAATCTTGTAAAAACAATACCAATGAATTTTATGTTTAACTCAACAAATGGAGAATGAGTTAAAATTACTCATATAAAATTCATATCGATGACTTGAGAAATTATCAATGGAGTGATTATGTGTATCAAAAGTATATCCACATAAAAGGGGAGTGGAAAATATTACATAATCAAATGAATAGTGATTCCACACATAATCTCAGAGTAAAATAATCAATGGAGTTTGCGTAATGCCGAATAAATGGGAATTGAAATTTCAAATTCCCTTATCGATTAGGTAACTTATGAAACATACACCCATGAAAGAAGGATCATATAATTATGATGTAAATTCCCTTAAATTAAAGTATAATACACAATGAATACAATTATGGTTAGTACACATACACCACATGCAATAAATAAGTATTGAACAATGGAATTCTCACGAGATTAAGAGTGAGATAAGGAACCCCTTACGTTGTACTTTTTCCTAGTTAGATGGTAGGTTAACCTCCTGTATAATTTTTAAATAATTGTTAATTAATTATAAAATAATCATATGCATTAATATGATATCATATATGATCTTTTAACATTGATTTGTTAATAATATCTTAGTATTATCGTTGTTTCGGGTGTTAACTTACTCATTTTCTTTTATATGTTTTGTTACGTAAGCCATTTTTGTAATGGATAGGTTGTATATTAATCATATCCAGAATGATGTCAAGTCCTTATATACTATTATTAATCATCAAATGATAATTATACTTGAATGGATATGATAGAGAATGAATCTAATTGCGTTTGTGGAGACGGTAGTCCGTACGTACGCACGAGCGACAATATCATTCTTTTGATATTAAAATAATTTATAATTGGATGGTATATCATATATACAGAATCATTATCATGTTATATTTATTATTTAAATTAATTAAACATCATTATTATACCCATCCAAATAATAATTTATTGAATAACAATTACACCATGACGTGGAGATGGTAAGCCGTACGTACGCACGTATGGTGACATGTTATTCAAAGGGTGGATAGAATACTGAATATGGTTGTACCATATTTATAATAACATCACATAATATATATGATACTGGAGTTATTATTTTATAATGGTAACAATAAATAAAGAAGAAGTAGAAGAAGAAAGGAACTTTAAAAGGTCTAGTGAAAACATTACCTCTTCTTCGGGTTCTTCCTTTTGATTTGATCAAAAGGGATCCTTAGGATGGCTTTCTGATCAAACTAAGGTATCTAGGTTGTAGTGAGGGAAGTTGAGAGAGTATTTTGTCTGGGTTTGGCCGAACCAAATGGCTTTGAAGGTGTGAAGAAATGAGAAGGATGAGTGCCCTTTTATAAGAGGGGTGAGGGGCACCTTTGGAAAAGCTAGAAATATTAATTTATAATAAATTAATATTCGATTTATAATAGCTCCAAAGTTGATTATTTAAATTTTAAGGTGGGTATTGGTCGAAAACCATTCAACCAATATAATTTATACAGGTTTGGGTCATTATATTAACCTTATCATTTAGTTTTAACTCTTAGTTAATTAGTTTGACATTTACCATGTCACTTTGTATTTTTATATTATATTGTTAATAAACTTAGTATATACATCCAAGAGACCCTCAACTGGTCCATTAATGATACACATATCATGATATAAGTCTCTTGGGTGAACCTCAGATTTTTAGTAATTTAATATCAATTAATAATATAATATTTGTTTTAAAAACACTTTTATGTCAATTTTGACACTATTCAATAGTTGATTTTTGTGAAACTCATAACAAAATTATTAATTCGAAAAAAGTCAATTAAAGCAATCCTAATATGTCATATTATCTTATAAAATTAGTTTAATTCATTAAAAGTATCAAATTATATTTATTTGGGTATTTATAATATCAATTATTTTAATTTGTCACTATTATGGTAATTACTGCATCATCATTGTGTCATAAATAAATTAACTTATTTAATGTCTAAAAATTAAAAAAAATATAATTATGTAGTAAAATGTTTTATATTTCTAATGAATATTTATAGTAGAACATCCAACATATATAACCCTATGTAAAAATTGTTTTTCTAAAAGATATATGCTTATGTCATTTTTGTACTTATTTTAACTTAATTAAAATAAAGTGTCCCTATCACCTACAATTGGCTCCATGGGGTCCCCAAATCGACCCAAAGATGAATATGGTCGAACATGTGTCAACCAATAAGGCTAGGACACATTTTAGGGTAATTTAGTATTATTATAATATTATTTTTTAACCCTTATTTACCGGATTTACCATTAACCATGGTAAATAAAATATTTACCGCAGTAATTATTCAAAATGTCTAAAAATAAAAGTTACCTATTCACACAATATGAACATCCTGATTCCAAATATTTAATACATTTTTTCAAATTCAAAACACAGAAGTGGAAGAAATTAATTTAAAATTAATTCCCATTGTTAAAACAAAAAAGCGTGTTTTTAAGAGATAATAACTATCAAAAGATTGACACTTGTTTATGTCCGGTTTAATTGTAAAATTATGTACAATGACCAAAATTATATTAAATGGTAAAAATATATTCTAAATATACTTTAAAACCACTCAAATTCATAATATATTAATATAAATTATTTCGATTAAAAAAGTTGTTTTTAATTAAAATTTTGTAATTTTCACTATTCTTCAAAATATAAGCGTTATCCGAAAAGTTCCAAAATTTCACCCTAGGATAAATTAGATATTATGAATCCAAAAATGAAGTCTATTTTGAAATATAAAATATATATAATTTCAAAACGTAGGTATTAATATTCATAACGGCTAGTTTGATCGGTTGTGGTGTGTTAGAACTCGATGTTGCGTACAACAAACGTTATCACATTATTCAAAGAGAAGCGTACCGTGGAAGCTTGGGGTGTTACAAATGGGATATAAACTAGCTGTTATGAATAGTATTAACATCAATTTGAATTTTATATAACATTATCATTCATCTTACACATTTTATAGAATATGATATTAGAATAAAATAAATTTTTTAGATAAAAGAATTATTTTTCACAAAATGCAGTTTTACCACCTTTTGATGGCGCACCCTTTTTGAATATAGTTTTCAAAACTTTTATAAGTTAAATTTGACAAAATAAACTTCTTCTTTAGAATAGGGACATAAAATTTAAATTTTTTTGAATATTTGGTAATCTTCTAATAAAATTAAGATTTTTAATGAATAGTAAAAATACTATATTTAAACATAAACCTGTCTTTTTATCTAATTTATTTATACAGTTATATTACCTTTTTATTTGGTGTCAAAGTGTAATTGGATTATATTTTTATCATTTAGTCCAATTTTGGTCATTTTAAGTAATTTTAATTTTATATTGGACATAAACTCATGCCAATATATTGATAGTTATTACTTCTTAAAACACCCCCTTTTGTTTTTCGCAACCAAAATTAATTTTAAATTAATTACTACAACTAATGTGTTTTGAATTTAGAAAAATTGATTCCAAATTTGGAATCAGAAGTTTCAAATTGTGTACATAGATACCTTTTATTTTTTGGACATTATGAATATTAACTTCGCTAATTATTTTATTTACCATGGTTAAATTGTATATATGATAATAAGGGTAAAAATAATATTATAATAATATTAAAATACACTAAGTCATGTCCTATACCTATTTAATGAGATATTTCCGACCATTTTAGTCCTTGGGTCGATTTTGGGACCCCATTGATTCACTTGGATGTGAAAATGACATTTTATAATAATTAATTTAAGGTAAAGATAATAATAACCTAAACATATATATTTTACTAAATCGATTTTCATATAGGGTAAAATTACTGATATATTTGTATATAAATATTAATTAGAAATATAAAAATATTTCTTACATCATGGTATTTTATTTATAAATTTAATACACAAAATAAATAAATTTATTTATGACATAATGATGATATAGTGATTATCTTATTAATGAATGATTTAAATAAATAAGATTTTAAATATTAAAATAAATTTACATTGAATGTTTTTATGTCATAAAATAATTTTATAGATGACACTAACATATTATGAATGATTAAACGCATTTGTTTTAAAGTAATATGGTTGTTATTAATTTTTTTAAAAAGTCAAGTATTAATAGTGTCCAAAATTGACATAATTAAAAACATAAAACATAAAATAGTTTATTAAATTATATTAAATTCTTAAAGATATAATATTCTTCAAAAGGGTTAATATAAGTCCCAATATGTTATAAATAACTTTTTTTGGTTCTTTTCACATGATATGGTAATTACATTAACCCACAATGTGTAAATAACATGATATCACGGTAAGATTAAAAAGTGTAAAATAAGGGTTAAACCAAAAAGATAAGGATAAAAAAATATAAAAAACATGTCTAGAAAATTTTGAATGATGGGTATTCAAACCAAAATCAAATTACCTTCGAATTAAATATGTTTTGGACCAGTTTTAATCAAAATTTAATTTATAATAAATTGAAATTTTTGAGTTACCTAATGTTCCCCCCACTTCTATTATAAAAGGGAACCTCCTCCCTCTCCCCTTCACTCCATTTTGAGCCTTCCAGGAAGAGGAGATTCAGAAACATATATAAGAAATCAAACCTAATGTAAGGGATAATTTTTCAATTTCATTTTTATCTGAGATTTTTTATACGTAAGTATTTACTGGGGATATAATTATCATTAATTTATATGTTTTATAAAAATGTTTTCATAAACTTTTTACTATTTTTTGTATGTTTAAAGTCATTTTACACATTTTTTTCTTTTACTACATAGATTGGATGTAATATTTCTTACATTTCCCATACAAGATACTTTTTGACTTTTTTGGAAAAAGTACGAGGAGAATGTTTTTCATTACTAATACAGTGTGAATGGATTTTTACGGTTTTATGACTCCTTCATAACACGAATATTCCTCTACACTATTTCAGATTTTTTCAATAATTTGTTTTCTTTTAAAATTTCAGAACATTTTGAGAAAATAAAACATATTTAAAGAAGAAAAGATATTTTTCTAAGGATTTAATTTCCAGTGTTTATCAAAATTATTTTCCATCTAAGATTATGCTATGTAAATAGGGTTGTGTTTATATACATATTATTAGAATGATTTGATTGTGTTAATGATGGAATGATATTTTATATGAATTATGTTATGATTTAATGATTTTTAATAATCCCACTTTATTTTTGTGTTATGCTATAATGAATGGTTTATATTTTTGTGGAATATGTAAGAATGATTTCATTATGAGATGGGTGGGACCTCTATATCCTTCCAATGCATTGTGTAAATATTTATATCTATTGAGATAGACATGAATATAATGACATGTAAATATAGTTAAGTACTATAGGGATACATGAAATGTAAATCTGGTTCAGTAATGCCCAGATGGAATGACATGTAAACCTGGTTCTGTAATGGACTTTGTCCATTATGATGGTCTTGGAAACAATTCCTTGGCTACTATGGAAATCATGTTATGTTCTTATAAGTTTTTGACAATTATATGTTTTATGCTAATGCGATTATATCATGGTTAGTGCTCATTTATTATCTATGTCTTACGTACTACCAAGGTTTACTTCATGACTCAATATTTTTATGTTTAAACTTTATGTTCATGTTTTTATGTTTCAATATTTATGGTTTGTTTTATGTTCTCCATGTTTACCTTTACTAATAATTTATTCTAACCCTTTTATATGTTTCTTTTCCCTAGGATATAAATAAAGGTTTTATATAGTAAAAAAACAGGAAATATATTTATGGGAGATATTGAAGATCTTTCACCAATTTTTGAATATTATGTTCTGAGTTTCTAAAGACACTAAACTAATACGGTATTTGGGCATCATTTTGTGTTATGTATTAATTATTCTGGAAAATAAACATAATTTCCATGTACGTTAAGCATGCATCTCTACTATTTTGATGGCCATGGTTGATGAACTCAAAACTGACATACAAATATTTGAGGCCAAGAAAAAAGTTCCACAGTTTTCCATAAATTTCACTATGGAAGTTCCAGAAGTTAACGCCAAAGTTGAAGAATATCAACAAACCAACTATTTTTGGGAAAATATTTAAGATGACCATGATAAGTTATAGTGGATTCACGATGAGGAATAAAATCCCGTTGATATATGTGATGGAGATCAATTGGAACTGGATGAAATCTAGAATGAATAAGATGTACAATATGATCTACTTGATCCTTAAAAAGTAGATTGTCTAGTACCATTTCATGTCACTATATCCATGTAAGAGGAAGACACCACCTATGTTGCGGAATTTGAAGAAATCTTGGAGGACCCTGACTACCTAATTCAATCCACTGAGACTCACTTTCCAGACGAACTTATCCCTAATGAAATGATTGAACCAAAACCAACTCAGGGAGATAATGCTTATTTGAACTCTATATTTTATGATTTTATTCAATTTGATTTGATTATCACTCCTTATTGTTATGTATTTTCATATTTGGTCAATTATTTCCATGGATTATAAGAAGATAATGAAATTGGAAGTGAACTTATTAATGAATACATGGATCTCACTAATTTTCATGACTATATATTTTAGGAATACCAAGAAGAAGTCCAAGTTACTGAGCCTAGGTAAATAAAGATAGAGACTACTCATGTTGAATGGAAAAAATTACTTATTAAAATTTAAAATTTAAGATTTATTCAATTAAAAATAACTGCTTACATTCACTTTTATTAATTAATTCATTCATCCCATGTTGATATACCACTAAAAAATAACGACAAGGTTACAAAAGTAGAAACCCATAAGTAGGATGATCCATACTTCATCCTTCCCCCTCCAAGAAAGTTGTACCTAATAGTGAATGGGGTGGATTTGGTATACTCGATCCATTGATCAATCCTCACCAAAAAAAGAAGAAGTACAAGTTGGGAAAAGACACATGTGGTTTTTCAAATCCAAGAACTTCCATGTACTATCAGACTTTGGATAATAGCTGGTAATGCCCTCTAGTGGCAGTATAAAATCAGGGCCCACACGAGTGATCGTACCAAGATATATAATTTTACATTCTTTCTAGCAATATAGATTTGAATTTCAATCTTATTTTTAGTACAACATGTATCACACATTCTGCTCACTTTTTTAGAATAAATGGCATGATCCTTATGCTTAATTGAGTAATTTTATTTTATAGGTTCAGGATGAAATAAGGAATCCCAAAATAGTTGAATAAAAGGACTAAGCATTATTTCAAAAGGGAGTTCTATTTTAGTGTTTGTATTTTAAAATCCCATCATTTTGGTCTAAAAACATGTTTTGAACATTGATTTGTAAAATTGTATTCCCATATTTCAATTTATTCTATAGTTTAAATATATAGGGGACATGAGTTTGTTAGGAATCCTATTATTCCATGTTTTAGATTTCAATGTTAATAAAACTGAATGAGTAAAAGAATAAATTGAATGATTAAAAATAATCATGGATATTATAATGACGACTCATGATTTTCGGGAATTTTATTAATTAAGGGAAATGAAATTTCCCTATCATTTTTCATGATTTTAATTTATTAAATTAATGTGGATTGAATTTTTATTATTATACATGCCTTAAATGATCGCCAAAATCATGTCTTGTTTCTGGGAGGATTTCTTGACCATGTACTTCCCATTTATCTTGATCATAATTTTTGGTTGATCATAGTTCTTGTCACCTACTAAAACTTGCATTTGAACTTTTCAAATATATTCTTATGAAAATCGACATTTAAAATGATTTAGAGAACTTTTGAAAATCCCTTATTTTAATGACCACCTTTACATAAATCATTGTTTAGCCCATAGATACCAAGAATGGCCTTATTAAGGATGATTCTTATTTCAAGAAATTTTTACCCATTCCTACCCTGCTCTTAGTATTTTCATTATATTTTTATGTTGAAGTGTGGGGCGAAGGGATTCATAGTTGAAGGGTTGAAATTCATTGTAAAGAAAACGTGTGGGTGATATATTAGGGTTATAAAGAAAGGTTTTTTATTATTGAATGTACTTAATTTTGTTCCATTCTTAAAAATAAACATTAAAATAAAAAAGGAATGGCTTGCGACTTTGAAGAATAAAAAATCACCATCATTGGACCAATTATTTTTATCATATGGTGTTATGTGGTGGATGTGAGGCTTATTATTAGCTAAATTTTTAAAAAATAAAAAATGGAAAGAAATGTAAATTTAAAATTTATAAGAGTCAACAAAAATTCAATAAGGTAGAATTTCATTCATTATGCTTTCATTATTCAGGACCCCTTATTTAAAAGTTTTAGGAAAATGGGGGTTGTTACAATATTAAGGGGAGAATTGTTTTACACATTTATTTTTTATATCATGAAATGTAATTAAGTGATCAACCTCTTCCTTGAGCCTTAATTTTTAAATTGTTAAATCATACCAACCTTAATCCTTAGAGACATTTAACTTTGACAGAAATATAATCATGATTTTATGTTCTTTTTGTCTTTAATAATTGGTAAAAGTAGTTATTTTTAGAGATTTTGGATAAGGATCAGGTTCTCAGATTATGAACATAAATTTACGCGAATGTGTCTCTTTAGTGATGAGATAAAAGATTCAAATTTGAGGTATATCGTGATTTGGAATGCCTAATAATAATGAATTGATGAGGCTAAATGAATGAAATAAAATGGTACAACATTTCTCAAAGGAAAAACGTGAAATAATTTAATTGATTATCTCTTTGAAAAATGAGAAATTTAATTGAAATTTATATGTATTTCTGAAAATTTCATTGACATTGATTTTTTTTCTTTAGAAATTGAATATTGGTAACATTAGTGCTACTTGATTTACAATGTTGAGATTTTATGTTTGAGGATAGGCATGGTTTAAATGAGGACGAATTTATAGAGATAATTTTTCCAAATTTTTTATATATACTTTATTAAATTAATACCTACCAATAAAACAATTTCATAATATCTGCATCATTTTGCAATTTTTGTTCTGTTTTGGGTTAAATTGAAAAAATGGCCTAATTTTGGAATTTAACTTGTTTAATTTATTTTTGTATTTTAGAAATAACTTTTTATAAACTTATTTAATTTATTAAATCAATTTTCTTTATACATAAATACATATTGGTATTAATTTATTTTTTTATACCAAGAGCTGAATCAAACATTTGGAGGGCAAAAATAAACTCAAAATTCAAGGCTCAAAATATGTTCACATAACAATATATTTTTGAATTTGGGACTGTAACTCATATATGGAAGGATAAAAGGATCGACAATTCAATATAAAGAAAGACGACATCATAAGGAAAAACTTTCATAACTTTTTCCCCATTTTACTAAGCCAATTTAAAGGCCATAAATGCAAGAGAAATTTTTATTTTTCGAATTCAAAGATTCTTTCTAGACAGAACAAATGTTCCAAGTTAATTTGATATATCTTTTCCTAAACATGACATATGAAGCTGAAATTTGGCATCCAAATGCACAAAATATTTCTAAACAACCTTAAAGAATAATCATTTCCCAAATTTTGTCCTTAAACTAGTCCTCCTTGATGAAAACTTCAATATAATGATTCTAGAGGAGAATTTAATGGGAGATTTAGAAGATATTGAATTTTAATACCGAAATATGGTACTCGCTTTACCTATATAAGGATTATTTTACCCACTCTGAATAAGAGTTCCACATCCCTGATAGAGAGGAGGCCAGGGTATATGATGGTTTTCATTTTCCACATTGTTTTATTTCTCTTCTCTTTTAATTTTTAGTTTTATTTCGCTTGTAATTTGAATTTCTATTAATTAAATCATTCATGAATCCTTTTTCTAAAGTTTTCCCTCCACCCATTTCATTCTTTTTATTAAATTCTATTTCTCTCTCTTATAATATTTTTATTTTTTTCTTTTCTTCATATTTTATTCTTTCTTTCCATAGAGAACTCTTACCCTAAAAAATGAGGGCCTAACTCAAGGATTCACCCAAAAGTGGTAAGTCGTAATTTCATTTTTTTGGTACTTAAATTAAAAAAATTATTATATTTGTGATGAGAAATAATAAAAGTGAGTGAGTTTGTAGATCACCCTCGACTTAGTATTTTCGTGATATTCTTAAATTACATTAAATTACTAGATTAAATAATAAATAACCAAAATAAAGTAGTTTTTGTGAATTTTATTAAGTGAGTAAACAACTGATAAAGATGCTAAAATAAGAATACTGTAGTCATCCTCTATGATTCATTAGGAAAATAAATTTCCTTTTTTCGACGCCCTATGAATGGCATGTTGCAAAAAACATGAAAAAATTGCTTTTTATTACATTGTAATGATCTTAAAAATATGTTTAAAATAAAATTTAATAAAATTTTAAATGTAAAAAAGTTATAGAAACATTTCAATGGAAAAAGATATATAAGATAGTTTTTTATAAAGGATAAATTAAAACAACTTTTTCATGATAATCTATTACTTCGTGTCTCAACTCATCACATATGTATTTTAATTTCCCGAATAAAAAATTATATTAGTTATATACATAATTAATAACCTATTTTTGTTTATTCCTTTAATATTATTCCTTTTATTTCATTTATTATCATATTTTATTTAGTTACTATGCTTGGTAAGTTATCATTGGGGGTTTTGAGGTCATTTGGTTCATAATCTCCAAAATAACTTTGGTGCATGAATCATTGTCAAAGGGACCATGGATACATCAACTATAAAATATTAAATATTTTATAATTATTGTTATTATATAATTAAAATACTTTTATAACCATATTTTTAATGATTTAATAAAAAATAAAAAGCATCATTTCATGCTGGCAATAGTTTACACATACACATGAGCAGTATTTCCATTTTTCTAATGGATGAAAATGAGTAAAATAGATAATTTTTTACCATAAAATAATCATAAAAATATTATAAATATCATAATTATACATTAAAAATATAATTCTTACAAGGAATTTGAGTTATAAATGAAAAATAAATTACATCGCTACATATAGGTGTTAGTCCACATGTAATCATGAGCGACATTATCATTTTCTGATAGATGGGTGGGTAAAAAGGTAGAAAATACCTGAAAATTATATAATCATAATTATATATTAAATATAATATATTTTCATTAAATATATCATTATACCTACCCATTTAAGGTTTTATTGAAAAGTGAAACACATCCCTTCGTAGATAGTGTATTATTCATGTATGCATGAGTGGTGTTTTCATTTCCCATAAGATAGAATTGAGGTAGAAAATAGGTTCACCATTACTAAAATAACATTTATTTATATAAAATATAATTTTTTAGTAATATAAGGATAGTTAAAATATATTTTAAGGAGTTATAATATAAATAAACTTGAAATATTTTGATTATTACTTATACTTCCACCTTTGATATCGTCTTTTGACATAAACATTAAACATTCCAATATTAGAATTTTTATGTGTAAATGACCTCTATTAAGTTTAGAGGAGATGTTTTAAGGTATTTCGGTATATCTCAGTTGAGTTATAGTGCTCAATCTTATTTTTCATTTTCCTTTTGAAGTCTGTTATTCTTTTTCATTTTTTTAGTTTTTTAATTTTCTTTAAAATCTTTAGATTCTCACTTATCATGAATATTTATAAGATGATTTGATCTTAAATGTTTTATCTCTATTTCATATAAAATTCATTACTTATTTAAATAATTTTTTCCAAAACATTTTTTAAATTGGGTTAGTTGTTTCAATTACTGTTTCATTGTATCCTCTGTTTTATTTTGAGAAATATTCTGTTAAATACGTGTTTTAGATATCCATATATTAATAGGATATATTTTTTAATTATTTGAACATAATTTATAAATTCATTAAATATATTTCTTCATGTATTATTGTGCTAAATTATTTAATCATTTTTTATGAGGCATAATTCTTTTGAAATTGTATTATATTATCTTATCTCTTTAACTACCATACTTTGAAAGTTCTGTTTTTATAATCTCAAAGTGGAAATGTTTTTTGTGTTAAAAGTAAAATATAAAATATTGTTGGTTTTAAATGGTGTTTCATCAAGGAGGAAGATATTTTTTTATGCTTTCACAAAGGGGAAACATTATTTCATGTTTATTTGGTAAAATTATACATGTTTATCATTTTTTTATTCTGAAATTCTTTTTGTCAAGTATTTGTTTTGTCAAAAAAAGTGGAGGTTTTTGACTCCTGTCCTGAATTTATTTAATTATTACAAAAATTTATTTATTTCTTACTAGATTTGATTTTTTTAAAGTTTATTTATCTTTTTTTATTTTTAATGGTAGGAAGGAATATGACTCAATGATACCTTCAAGATGGGATAAAATGGCCTCATAAATTTATATTTTTGCAGTGAAGCGCCGAATAGATAGTGAATTGATACTATCTAGCTGAAAGAATTGGATAGAACCACCGTAATTATAGAAGGATCACAAGCTAGCTATTAGAGGCCACCAGCCAACTACTGGTAGCTGATAATGTGAAGGTGTTTCCAACAACATCACTAGCTACCTAGGGGTGGATACTAAGAATCGGGTGGTGTTGAGATATAATATAGGAGGGAACATTGAATATAGTAAAAAATCATCCAGTCTAGTTCTTTAATGTCATGGTTTGAACCCGTAGATCCCAGAAGACTATAATGTCTATAAAAGGAGGATTTGGGAGTCTTAGTTATTTATCTTATCATTAGGAAACTCAAGAAAAATTCTTCTAGATATTCAAAAGCTCCATAATCCATAAAATTTTAAAAGTTTCATCATTTATACAATTCCAAATGAAGTTCAAGTTATCATCATCCATAGAAATTGAACAATATCAAAAGAAATTTGATAGAACCCTCCAAAGGCATGATCTTCATTAATTGTCATCAAGCACCATCGAAGGGTATTGAAGGGCCTGTTTTTCTTTTAAAATAAAACCATGGATCTGTCTATCTCAATTTTAATCTCTCTCCCACCATTCCTATATTTATTATCTTTTATTGAGAGTACATAATTCATTTTTTGGATTTTCCAAAAAGAAAACCTTAACTTTTCTCCCTTTTTCTCATCATTGGTTTCCTAATTTCTCATTCAATAGTGAGGGATTAATTTGGTTCTTGGTTATTGTAAAATTTGGGGTTTCTTGTTTTCTTTATTTTCCATTCAAAATAAATTTAATTCTGTTGTTATTTACTCCTATTAAAATCATGGAGTAATATACCCTCTTAAACCTTTATGAGGGTAAGAGATGTAGGAGAACATCTATGTTTAATTTTCAAACTACATTATCCATGTGTTCATTGATTATTTACTTTTTTCATTTATTTTCCATACAAATTTCACGTAATTCCTTTTGTTTATTTCCTCTATACTTTATATTGATTATATTTATTTATTTCATGTATTATTATATATTTTATAGGATCAATCATTTTATTTCCACAGTTTAATTTTTAAATGGGAAATTCACCCCTATATCAATTTCTTTGACCTAATAAAGACATTTCACTATTTAACATTATATAATTCCTACACATCTTATGTCTTGGGAAAAATATTTGAAAATGTGGGATGGGAAGAAAATCTTAGAAAGGGATATAAAAATAAAGTAAATATGTTAGTACATTTGAAAAACATGAATCTACATAAGGAAGATTTCCTTTTAACAAAATAAATTTTGAGAACAAATAATCATTTACTTTATTATGAAATAAATTTCAAATCTGAATTTTTTCATAAAAAATTTAGTAATATGGATAACTTCAAAATCATAACGATGACAATTTCATGAAAAAAACTCATGAAAACATTTTTCATTGAAAAAATACATTTCACTGTTATAAGGTTAAATAATATTTATAGAATAATTTTCTTACATCATGAATTTAAAATATTTCATTGAAAATGAAATAATTATGTTAAGACTTGTACCTATTGTTTAGATTTTTTGTTTTAGCTTACAAACTAAGCCTTCTATGATTTGGTATTTTGTTAAGACAATGACCTATAGAATGTGGTGGTGAGAGTTGGGATGGTATTTTGGTTGATCCTTGTTAATATAGAGTGATCAATGTGTGTGTATAAGTGATTAGAGGATATTCATGTTTATAAGTGAGAGGATTGGAAAACTTGTTAATATTATGAACATCGAAATAAAATAAATGTATTTATTATTTAAAGTGGCTCCAATTTAGTCTAATTTATAATATTGGATAGTTTAAGATATAAATAAACCCAAAAAATTAAATTTAGGAAAGTTTTAGACAAAATTTAACCCTTATATATTAGTTTAATCCCCTGTTAACACTTTTAACCTTTACCATGGTGACAAACATTTACCACAGTAACTATTCATTATGAAGAATTTTGTAATTAAAATTACTTCCAAATTAAAATATTATGATTCAAAATATGGAAACCATTTCATAGGATTCAATTTAGAAAAGTTGTGAATCAAAAATTTTAATATAATTTTGCAAGACACAATGGAAATTTTATTTTAGAAAAATGATCATTTTAAGAATAAATATTATTTCACACAAAAATAATGTTTAATATTGATTATCATGGAATTTATTGGATTAGGTTAAATAAAAGAGAAATATTTGACATTTAAACCAAACCAAAACTGAAATGATCCTAATGAATACTTCATTATAAGAGTATATCCAAAAACATTATTACAATAAAACCATTACTTAGATTTCCAAAATATAAAGCATAGATTTTTAAGTTCCAAATTATACTCTCAAATGAATTATATTACTTTTAAATATATATTTTGACTATAAATATTTTTTATCAACTTTACTATCATTATTTCATCATGATAATTTCATAAAAGTGATGGTATTTGTAAATTATTTTTTACTATTCATCTAAAAATCCACTATTTTAGAAAAAATACCCAAAAAACCCCTAAGATAATTTTGAAATGATGATACCAAAAATTAAATCCATTTAATAAAATTATAATTTTAAAATTTATTATTTTAACATTCAAATAAAACCATATAATTTGTAGAAAACAATTTAGTTAGAATAAAACTATATCATTTTTTATTGAAAAATTGCCTAAATTTATTATGGTGAATATAACTACATAAAATATAATAATGAATATTAACAAGCCATGGAATTGATTTATTACTAAAATTACCTTGGTTTTCATATGTATTACTTAATCTCTTTTATATATGATGTAGTGTGATCACATAAATATTCAATGGAATTCTATGATGTCTTTGGTTGAGGATAGTTTGGTGCATATTTTTGTGTTTGTATCTGGTTTATTTTTTTTATTGTGTGAAAACGTGATGATTTATTTTGATCTATTTTATCTTTAGTGATGTTTTTTCATGTCTTTATTATGTGTGAACATGGAATTTTACATGGTGCTACATTACAAAATAGATATTCTTTTTGTTTATAATTGACATATTTTACCCCTAAGAGGTATTGGGATATGAGGTTAACATTATTTACTATGATTTTATACGCTTTTGTTTTTATACATGAATGATATAAACTTTAGAATTTCTTGGTACTTGGGATATCTTACTAGGTCACTTTAATCAACACTACATGGGAACTTGTGTGGAAATGTATTCAATGATTTACAATTTATCTAATATTTTTCATGTTCATGGAGATTGTGGGAATAGTACAAAATGAAATTTTAGTATTGATTATTAGAGGTGTCTTGGTTGAAGTGTTTGCATATTTAGATTGTGTTTCATATTTTGTATGCATGTATTCTGTTTCACATATTTTTATTGTTGTCATAATGTTTTATAATTTTTATGTATTATTGATCGTTTATTATGAAGTGTGATATATATATATATATTGATTGATTAATTTTAGTTAATTTTATGATTTTTTATTATTATTTTTTTATATATTAGTGATTAGTATTGGTGGTTGTGTGTAAAAATTCGTCATATTTTCTATGTACTCTCTATTAATGCACTTAACTAGGCTCTATCCAATAATATATGGTCCTAGGGATGAAAGATTAAACAAATCACTATCCTAGGTGGGGTACCAATAGCTTAGTTCGTGTAAACATCATTATTAATATTGATTAACTAATACTAAATAATCACTAAAACAAACCGAGTGAACTAAAACCATGAATGAAAAAACCATTGGTACTAAGTACCTTTTTCAAATTATTTAAATAAAAATAATGATCTTATAATAAATAACATAGATTAGTATAAAAATGCAACTTAAAAGTGGAAATTGTTTGATTTGGAGAAATATTTTCCCCTATTGAATGTTCTGAATGCGTCAAAGTATTATTTTCCATTATATCTATAATTAATTATTGAATTTATCAAATAGATGTAAAATTTGTATGTATCAATGGTGAAATGAATTAATATGTTATTATTGGACAAAAAATGCATTTCCCTTATATTAACATGGTTTAAAAGTTTATAAATTGGAGAAGGGTTTATTTATATATATAAAAATTGTGAACATGGTATCCCAAGATAAATATATGTTTAAAGGATATATATTAGAAAATATATAATAATATTTACCTCAAAAAACTTTAAAAACTTTACTGATTTTAATTGTTTATATTGATGATATAATTTTTATAGGCGGTGATGACATTTTTTTAACATCATTTATCACAAAAATGAATAATAAATTTGGCATACCAATGCTTAGAGGATTAAAATTTGGGACTTAAATTAGTTCAATATCCTTATTATATTCTTATTTACCAAGATAAGTATGATTGATAGTTATTAAATAATATTGTAATGTAATATTTGATAAAAAATGTAATATAATTTTTGTTAGAATCAATATCGAAAAAGATATATAATGAATATAGGTGAATCAATTTTATGATATAATAATAATCCAATGTATTACCTACTATAAGGATTCAAGGAATTATATTTTATATATTTTTAATTTCAGTGAAAATTTCTAAAATCATGTTAAATATTCACACTTATGAAAGAAAAAAATACAATTAAAGACTACAAAATGTACCCTAAATCTGAGACATCATCATGATAAAAAAAACAAGCCTCGGTTTCCTTATTAAGGAAAAAGTTTTCTAAAAATACATTGTAATAAGTAATAAAATATAACATTTAGTACTTCCAAGGATTAATATATTGTTACAACTTAAGATACAAATCAAATTATTTGGATATATTCTTGATTATAAGACTTCTAGGTTGAAATTTCTTTTCCATCACATGTTAAGTGGGATGGAAAATGTTAAATTAGTTTATCAAAAACTTATGGAAATGTTCAAGGTCAAATCACATTAACAAAAAACTAACACTTCATTAAATAAAATTGGAAAACTAAGAACTCAAGTTTGAATGGTTCCAATGAAAGGATAAAGTAGTTGATATATTCACTCACCAAATATTAATGGATGTTGTTTTAGAATATAAGAAGAAAAATTGAATCACAAGACTTTATTATTCAAGGTTTATGTATGATAAATTTGTTGATAAATTATGTTGAAAAAGGAAAAATCATTATACCTTTCAAAAATACAGAAATATTATTTTATTATAATAGATGAGTTTTTTAATTCAAGTGGAAAGATATGATTTCAAAATTTTAAATAATAGATATGGTTTTTTTAAATGGAAAATATTTTTATAATGAAAATCAAAGAGGGTTAATTTTGATTGATTTATGAATAAGGTTTGTCAAAAAATAAAATGGGGGAGTATTTAATTACCCATGGAAAATTTTTCAACATGTGAATTTATGATCATAATTTTTTATTAATTATTTTTTTAATTTTTTTAATTAACATATAAATATTGAAATTTGTTATATTTATTTTCTATTGATTTTTTATTGTGATGATTAGATGAATTTTATAATGATTTTAAAGATCTCATTGTTGTGCATGTCAAATTAGAAATTATTTTTAATAGAAATTCTGAAGTATATAAAGAACCCCAAGTCATATCTTTATGGATACAAAGATCATTAATTTTAAAATAATTTTTTGATTTTTAATATTAAATGGTAATTTAGTTTTATAAAATTTGGGTTTTCTTGATTTAAAAAGAAAATATATTTAAGCAAGATATAAAATAAATAAGAAATTAAAAGAGTCTATTAAGTGTGATCAACTCGGGAAAATATCATGATGATCATCCATAATTTTTTCAAGAGAAAGGGTTTATATAATTTAATCCAAAACATTTAACACCCAGATCCATATTTTTATAGATTTTATACTAGGATACATTATATGGTTTAGTCATAAACACAATATGATTCACCGGTTACCGTTAATGATTGTGTGATTTGTGTTCATATTTATAACCAAAACTCACCAAAGAAACACATGAGGGACTATCTATGTTTTCCAAGTTTGTTTTTATATCAATTTGATAACATGAAAAAAAACATTCAAGGACATTATAGTGTATATTTAACTAAAATTTACCAATATGAACCAGACAAACACCATAATTGAAAGGTGAAGATGATGTGGTGAATAGTGTGTGAAACAACACATGAATGGGTACATCCAAACTAGATCATTTGAGTTTGAGTATGAAATAATCGTATATAAATAAATTATATAATATTATATTATGATGAAAAAAATATAAAAACATTTATTTTGAAATATCATTTAAATAGTACAAACATAAAGCTCGATATTTACATCGCGTTCCTCCACATGTGATCATAATGAGTTTAGAACTCTATAGAAGGGGAGGAATACATAGATGTCAAAGAAGAACCTCCCAAGCCACTAATATTACCTTATGGTCAAGAAACATTTAATTATGTGGTGGATGATACATCTTCTAGAAAATTACATCAATGTTTCTATAAAACACATTAATTTCCTAAGGTAATGGTTGACTATTCATAGAAGACTTTTTCCCTATAATGTATCAAATAGGATGGAGGAAATAAAAATGTAATATTGAATGAAAATTAAGGTTAGTGGTGATTTGTTGATTTTTCTGTCCAATGGATTGGAATCATCCCAATTTAATGTTTGAATATTGAGTTATGGTTTGATCACTACAGGTAGGTCCAATCTATCGTGCCTATAATGCCTTCACTATGTTAGCCTCTTTTGGCAGTCTTTTTCTCAGATTCAGACCTTGGTTCGGTTAGATGAATTGAATCCAAATAATCATATATTCCAAAAAAATCACATTAATGTGAGTTTAGTTACCAATATGATAGAAACATGACACTACTATCAAATTGGTCCATTATGTAATTATATCTTTTAATAATTTTTTCAAGAAATGGATCAAAAATATATATTGAGTGAAAAAGGATTTAATAATGGGATTAAAAAACCTATAAAAATGTAATAAAAAAGTATTGGAGTGATAATATATGATATATCATTTTATGATCACAATCCCACAGCTAAACCTTTATAATCCTAGGAAAATTCTTATATACTATCAAGTCCCATTCCTAAAGTTCCCAAGATTTTTTGAAATAAAATACATCATGCATTATTTATACAATCAATTTTCCAATCATTAATCTTCTATAACCTTAGAATTTTTTCAACTTCATTTGTTTTCCCATGCAACATGACATGACGAGCCTCAACTTGAAATTTTCCCTCTTCACTACAGAAACATATAATAGTGGAGTTATGCTCATTTATTCGAGTTTATAAGAACTTACCATGTACTTGATTAGATTCTATGTTATCTACCTATAGAAAATAGTGTGCTAATCAACACCACTTTCAAAAAGGTCAATGGTTTAAGGCTTCGTGGAATTTGAAGTTTATAAATATGTGGCTGAGGAGGAGGGTTTAATCTCTTTACAAATCATATTAAAATTCAACAAGTGTTTATAATGAATGTTATCACTCAAACATTCACATTGTGAATCACGTACAACTTACTCTCCCTATTGTTCCTTTTGTGTGGATAATAACCAAGCCGTCATTAATAATCAATAAACTTCCTCTTTTCTCAATTTCTTTTATTCTTTTGTTATGTTTACTATTTTTGATGTACACAACTGTAGTCTTTTATTTAAAATTTTATTTTTTTGACATAATTATTGAAGCATGTGTAAAAATTGATATAATATGGTTTTGAACCCACTGCCCCAAAGAAATTTTGGAACCCTTTCACTCAACCCATAATAATGAATCATTCCCTATAATTCCCAGGGAAACACTATCTCCACCACACATTGAGAAAATGAAATAAGAATATACACAATATATGGGTAGGTAGTGATGAATTAGCTTATAATTTTTTACCTAATAGGAATTTCATGTCCTCTAAATCCAAATAAGTTCAAATGTCAACGTGGGCCCAAATATGGGTTCCTTGTAAAAATCTATTTTCAATTGAATGAATGCCACTATCTAGGGTGTAGCACACTAGAATCTTATATATTGAAATAAAATCAAGGAAAGTTCTAGTTTCTCTAAATGACCCGAGACTCTCCAGAAAGTAATTAAAAAAATAATACAAAATAAAGGACATAAAATGTCTTTTGGTTAAGGGATTTAAAATATTATTTAGTGATAATTAATCATGGGTTCAAAAAAACCATTACAAACCATTGAATGATTTGAAAATACTAAATCGAGAAAAAATTTCACATCTACATTCATTTGGAATCATTTTCCAAAAACAAATCAATTTTCCATGCAATTGACTCAATCATGAAAAATGATTTGTGATATTCCCTTTTAGATAAAATTTTATCAAAAAATCCAAGTTAAAGAAAAATAGAAGGAAAAAAAGGAAAAAATGATTTTTTTAATTTAAATCCAAACTCTCCTATGTAACCCTCCCTAACACTAAAAATTTACATTGACCCCGATGAAAGAAAATTAAATAAATTGAAAACATAATAATGGTTGGAAGAAGGAACAATATGTTAATTGGTTTCATAGGTGGGATCCATAAGCTTGATTTTCACCGCTGAATGCTTTAGAAAATCCTTATAGTATATATTGTGCCTATAAAAATTCACAGCACACCCATGGACACTATTCTCATAATAAACCAATATTAAACCTAGAGGATTAAAATTAGTAGCAGTATAAAGACTAAGTCATCGGGAACAATTCATACCAAGAAGATATTTACCTGGAATAGTACATGAAGACCTTCCCACCAACATGAAACATATGATGATGAATTATCTTATCATGGATATTCATTGTCTTCTCTTTATATATTTGGGAGTTCCCATATCCATCACGATGAATCTCTTCCAACTCAAGAATCTGAAACATTATAAGCTCACATGTATCTGAGAAATTCGTATTAAATTGTGTAACAACCCAATATTCATGGTGTTATAACTATATGGAATGACCTAGATTTTTCCATGTAATTGTTTTTAATTATATGGAATTATTAAGAGTCTGTGAAAATTGATGGTGCATGATTCCGAGACCAGGTGCGCCCGAAATGAATTTCTAATTTTTTAAGGTACGTATAGTAAACTTGCACGTGAATTCTTCTATCTTTTGAATAGGTGTTAAGATAAAAAATCCAAGGGAACCATTGAATCTGTAGTGTCGGGATTCGCTTAAGGAAGGATTCACTTCGACTGTAGAAGGATACGAGAAAAAGTTAGTTTTTGGACATATAAGATAATAATAAAATAACAAAGTTATTTTAATTTTATTTTTCCTTTCCTCCAACAGACGAGTAGTGGTGGCAGGACCAACAACATGTTAAGCCATTAATTGGCTTGACTCCTCATTACTTGAAATTTTACCATTGGAATTAGGAAGGATCATTATTAAATGAATTTCATAAATTCCAAACGGCTTTACCCACCTCTTACCCCTCAAATTTATATGGAGATTAGGGAGATGTATTGGCATGGCTTAACCGAGAAATGAAGCTCTGGTAAAATACAGCAACACCAACCACTTGGAGGACGGGACTAGTTCCAGCAAGTGATGATGAGTGCCACCGAAACACAAACCAACAAACACTGACTCCTCCTCTAGCACGGATGTTCTTCAATGAATCTTGAGGTAGGGATTTAAAATTGTTTTAATTTCAATATATTGTTGAATCTTATTATTCCCTCGTGTTATCAAGCTAATGTAGAGGGTGCATACCAAACTAACAAGGCCCATACCCTCTGCTACATTGTTGATCTATGCATTCTTTGCGGACTTTTAACTCGGGTTGGATGGAACCCAGAACGGAGGGTCAAGAAGGGAAGAGGACGTCCTGGGGAGGTCGTTGGTACCTTTAGATGAAAAAAGGGGCCAACAGAGCTCCCACGGTGACCCTTGGAAGTCCACTGGTGCGGCATCAGCATGGCAGCACCGGCGATTGGTGCTGGCGGCTAACGACAGTGGCTGGCCATGGCCGTCCGCGAAAGAGAGGGTGACGTTCCATCATGCATCGACGGTGGAGAAGGTCGCGACCGTAGAAGTGGTGGGTAGCAACGGCCGACAATAGCTGGCTGTGGGCGGAGGTGGAGCGGTGAACTATCACACGTGACTAGAGTTGGCCACGACTCAAAGCCATAGTAGAGGAGGAGGGACTCACCACTGTGGTTCCTGCGATGAACTGGCGACACCACATCACATTGCCGCTTTTATTCTAAACGGCCCAGCCGTTCAGAAACTAGGGGAAACACCTCACCCCTACTTCAGCTTGGGCAGGACCCAACCAGTAGGTCGCACCCTTCATGGGTCAGGCCACACAAGCCCAGTGCGCTGGGCCATGTGAGCCACGTGGGCCGCGCACTCTATGGGTCGGTTCGCACAAGCCCAGCGGGTTGTGCCCCTCCGTGAGTCGGGTCACGCTAGCCCAGTGGGCCGCACCGCCCAGGTGAGTCGGGCTGGTCAGCAACCCGGCCCCACCATGCCAGCCTAGGATAGTACGGGTCGGGTCGGGTTATACCAGGACTGGGTTGGGCTGACTCGAACTGGGTCGGGCGGCCCATACCAGGTCGGACAGGACCCGGACCCTTCCAAGCCTAGTTTTTCTAAAAGAGACATAACTTGTGAACTGGGCATTCGTTTGACGAACCATCTATGGTGCCAAGATCCTTAGAGAAATTTGGTCCTTTTGGTATACTCTACTTGAGTTATAAAAAATTTTGGAGTATGGCCGGGTTGGATCGAACACAAATTCAACCGGGCCGTCGGCACTAAAACACTTATAAGCCATAGACTGAGCGTTTGATTGACGTGTCGTCTGTCATGTTGGAACCCTTAAAACATGGAATTCCTTAGGTATACATGTTAGTGGAATATAGTGGTGGTTAACATATGACTGATGGCATGAGAATCATATCCTCCTGGAATCAAGCGTTCTTAGTGTGGGAATCTTGTGGCTGAATGTAACGTGAAGAAAGAACATTGATTTTATGGGGGTCAGCATCTATAGATCATGTGTGGGTCAACACTTAGTGATCCTATGTGGGTTAGTATCTATCGATCATGTGTGGGTCAGCACCTAGCAATTCTATGTGGTTCAGTATCTATTGATCCTGTGTGAGTTAGAAGTAGAGCCTCTTGATAGAATAAGATGATCTAGATATATGACTAATCATTTTTACTTCTATACATGAGTTATATACCTAGTGTGATCTGAGTATTTTACCTTCGTGGTGTTATAGCTGTGGTACGTTTACCTTCATGGTGTTACCTTTGTGGTGTTAACTTTGTGGTACTATAACCTTCGTGGTGTTACCTTTTTTGTACTCTCACCTACGTGGTGTTCCCTTCGTGGTGTTACATTTTTTGAATTCTTTCTCTATGGATCTATTTTGAAAATGGATTAAAAGATGGAGCCTTAAGTTTCCTCATGAATGAGATGAGTATCTTTTGATTACTTTGGTATATGTATGGGCATATACCTAACTAGGGTTTATGACTACTTCGTGCATTGTGATTACGGTCTTTCTTTATGGTTTTTTCTTTGTGGAACACTGGGAGAACTACTAGGGTATCAGGGTCCCTAATAAGTATTGTTATACTCACCCTTGCACAGGATACAACCGCAACTTGCTGTGTTTTGTGCAGATGACAGACTATGTTGATCGAGGTTGAGGGAGGTAGGACAGGACAGTGCTCAGAGATGGACCATTCAACATGGCGTTCCGTAGTGACTATTGATCGTGAGTTGTACCTACCCTTTAGGTAGGATCCTTGGTGGAAAATCCAGGAGCAATTTTTCTATTTCCACTTGTTCTTGTACTTTTCAGTTGGGCTTGCATTATGGACCCTTTACTTTCAGTACACTCTTTTACTACAATATTTTACTTCATGGTTGCTTCTCGTTGTGTTCTAGGATTGTGTGTTTGTAAAGGTTAAGAGGAAATGCCTTCCCATTATATAGATACACCTTTCTGGTGCTAATCTCCAATCCCAGGACTATAGAAGTCGAGCTTGGGGTAGTCACGTCATGGGTCTCAGGGGACGAGTCATGACAAAGTGGTATCAAAGTCCTCCCCGGTATGGCACTGATATCTAAACCAGTATATCTGATGGCTCCCGCAGAGCATCCTGTGTTACAAGTACAACCAAAGGTCTTAAATAGGAAGGGGTTCATATGGCCCAGTGTTTCTACATTGGTAGCCTCAATTTTGTTCACCAAGAAGGAAGATGGGAGTTTGAGACCCTGTGTGGACTATCGGTGCCTGGACCAAGTCACCGTGAAGAACAAGTATCTACTTCCTAGGATTGATGATCTCTTCGATTAGCTAAAGGAAGCTCGATGGTTTTCAAAGATAAACCTCGTATCATGCTCTCATCAGCTTAGGGTATGAGATGAGGATGTGCAGAATACTAACTTCAGATATTGTTATGGCCATATGAGTTCTTAGTCATACCATTCGGCATGACCAACGCCCCTCCAGTGTTAATGGGACCCCGAAAAATATATTCTAGCTATACCTCGATCGCTTTGTGGCAGTCTTCATCAGTGATATCTTGGTGTACTCAGCGACGAAATAGGAGAATTCCTATCATCTGCAGATAGTACTGGATATGCTCCGAGAGCACCATCTTTATGGTAAACTCACAAAGTACCAGTTCTAGATACGGGAGGTCCAATTTCAGGGACACGTTATCTCAAAGGCAAGAGTTTCAGTGGATCTGGAAAATATAGAGGTTGTGCTAGCTTGGGAGCCACCCAATAGTGTGACCAAGGTGCGGAGTTTCCTAGGGTTGGCTGGGTACTACTGAATATTGGTACCAAACTTTTCCAGAGTTGTGTCACCCTTGTTAGTATTGACGAAGAAGGGTCAGCCCTTGGTATGGATAGAGATATGTCATCAGAGATTTCTAGAGATGAGTTAGATACCGATGAGTGCCCCCATCTTGAGGCTACCAGAAGGGGGCGTTGGGTATGTAGTATATTGTGACGCATCGTGGACCAGACATGGATGTGTCCTGAAGTAGGAGTGAGCTGTGATCGCTTATGGTACACGATAGTTAAGACATCATGAGTAGAACTATGCTACCCATCACATGAAGTTAGTAGTAGTAGTATTCTCCTTGAAGATGTGGAGACTCTACTTGATGGGAGAACGATTTACTATTTACTATGATCACAAGAGTCTCCAGTATATCTTCTCACAGGAGGACCTGAACCTCAAATAGAAATGTTGGCTACAGTTCCTATAGGACTATGACTTTGAGATAGTCTATACTCATGGGAATGGGAATGTAGTAGCAGTAGCACTCAATAAGAGGTCTGGTCTATAGTTGTTGAGTGAGGTGACATAGCAGCTAGCCATGTTGCAGATATCCTTTGCAGATAGAGATGGACCACCTTACATCTATTCTATGATTTTCCCTCCCCCACTTTTTCAACGAGTTCGGAAGGCAGATCATGGGGATATTGACTGCATGGAAAGATATTCTCATATATCCTCAAGACAGGAACCTGATAGATTCTCTCAAGGTGGAGAGCACATCATTCTCTTTAGAGGATGCACTATGGTACCAGTGGCGCTATGGGAGGAGGTGATGAGGGATTTCCATACATTCCCTTTTGTGGTGCATCCTAGTGTGGGGAAGATATACTAGGTCCTCTGGCATCAACACTAGTGTCCAGGGATGAAGAAAGTAGTGGTAGAGTTTGTTTTATGATGCCTCTCTTGCCAGCGAGTTAATGCCGAGCATCAGATTCTAGTAGTCTTAGTTCAACCACTTGAGGTACCATAGTTGAATTGGGATGGTATATTCATAGACATCGTGTTAGGGCTACCATGGACATACATGGGACATGATTTCATCTGGGTGATCATTTGTCGACTAACCAAGCTGTCCCACTTCCTACCCATCCGAGAGTAGGGATCAGTAGAGGCCTTGGGACGCCTCTATGTACAGTAGATTGTATATCTTCATGGGGCGACATAGACAATTTTCTTTGACCATGATGCATGTTTTACATCCTAGTTTTGGAAGGCATTATAGGAGGCATTCGAGACTCAGCTATGTTTGAGCACCGTCTTTCATCCTCAGATGGATGGTCAGACCGAGCAGACCATACAAACACCCAAGGACATGATTCGAACATGTGTCCTATATTTTTGCCGTAGTTGGGAGGATCACCTGCCCTTAGTGGACTTCACCAACAACAAAATCTAACACTCCACCATCAGTATGGAATCGTTTGAGGCCTTGTATGGTCAACATTGCAAATCTCCTCTATGCTGGACAGACACAGGGGAGTCCATACTTATGGGCCCAGAGTTGGTACGGACTACCACTAAAATGGTTCAGATCATCCAGGTGAAAATTAAGACTACACAAAGCAGACAGAAGCCTTATGCTGATAGGAGATGGATACCTTTGGAGTTCATGGAGAGATGCAATGTCTTCCTATGGGTCCCACCTCGATGAGTTTTACAGAGATTTGGTTGGGGCGGCAAGCTATCTCTGAGGTTCATCGAACTCTTTTAGGTTCCCAGTAGAGTTGGCGAGGTAAAATATCAGCTAGCTCATCCCCCACAGATGCATTGGGTGCATGAATTTTTCCATGTGTCACAGTTGAGGTGGTACGTGCATGATCCATCGCACGTTATTGAAATTGGAGAGATGGACATTGATGATGGGGAGAATTTTACAGAGGATCTAGTGGAGATTGAGGATTTATAGGAGAGGGTCCTTCATGGACAATCGATACCTTTGGTACGCATTCTCTATCTGAACGAGCACCTCTGGGAGAGCACATGGGAGCTGGAGACTCATATTCATGCTCAGTATCCCCATTTGTTTTCTTAGTCTATGTTGTGGATTTCGGGGATGAAAATCACTAAGATGGGGAGAATGTAATGACCCTAATGTTTCCATGTATTTTTTTTAATTATATAAAATTATTATGAGTCTACTAAAATTGACAGTGCCTGATTATGAGGCCCGGTGTGCCCGGAATGATTTTCTGAACTTTTTTAAGGTACATTCTGTATATGCATGAGTGGATTTTTCTATCTTCTGAACCGGTGCTCGGATTAAAAATCTGAGGTCACCATTGAAACCATAGTGTCAGGATTCTATTAAGGGAGGCTTTACTTCAACCAAATAAGGTCCGGAGAAAAAGATAGTTTTTCGACATTTAAGAGAATAATAAAATAACAGTTATTTTATTTTTATTTTTTCCTTTCCTCCAATGGACTAGAGAAGGTGGTTGGAACAATGAAATTTCAAGCCATTAATTGGATTGGCTCCTCAATATTTGTAATTTTACCATTAGAATTATGAAGGTTCATTATTAAATTAACCTCATAAATTCCCAACAGCTTAACCCACCTCTTCCCCCTTCTATTTATATGGAGATTGGGGAGGGGTATTGGCATAGCTTCACCAGCTGATGAAGCTCTGGTAAAATATCATGATGCCAACTACATTGAGGACGGGACCGGTTCAAGAAAGCGGTGTTGAGCACCACTGAATCATGAACTGACAAGGAACAACTCCTACCCATGTGCGGATTTTCTTCAAAGAATCTTGATGTAGGGATTTATCTGGTTTTAATTTCAAAATATTGTTGAATCATATTCTCTCCTCATGTTATCAAGAAAATGCAGAGGGTGCGAGCCAAATGAACAAGGCTCGGACCCTCCACTACTTTGTGGATCTATGAATTCTTCACTAACATTTTACTAGGGTAGGACGGAACCCATAACGGAGGGTCAAGCATTGAATAGAGAATCCCAGGAAGGCTGTTGGTACCTTTGAACAGCAAAACGGGACACCGAAGCTCACCTGGTGACCTACGGAAGACCACTGGCACGGCAGCACCGACGACCGGCACTGGTGGCGACATGCAACGACCGGTCGTGGAAGAGATAGAGGCGCGTCATCACGCGCCTCCAGCGGAGAAGGCCATATTTGTAGCCACAGAAGATAGTGATGGATGACACCAGCTAGAAGTGGGCAGATGCGGAGGGGCGCACCATCACGTGCCGCTGGATATGGACGCGATGAAGGAGGAGGGACCCGCCCCTGTGGGTTCCATGACAACCTGGTGTCACCATGAGGCGTTGCCGCTTTTATGTCGAATGGTTGTGCCATTCATAGACTTGGCGAAACACATCTCCCCCCCAGAGCCAGCTAGGGAGGGCCCCATACAGTGGGTCGCACCCATCCATGGGCGGGATGCGTGAGCCCAGTGGGTGCGCCCTCCATGGGCCAGGCCGCGCGACCCCAGCAGGGCACACCCCTCCATGGGTCGGGCCGCACCAGCCCAACGGGATGCGCCCCTACGTGGGTCGGGCCGCACCAGCCCCGGGGGCTGCACCGCCCATGTGGGTCATGCCGATCCGCAGACCAGGCTAGTTTGGGCTGGGTTGGGTCAGACTCGGACCGGGGCTAGCGACCCGAACGAGGTCGGGTCATCCCAGACCGGGTCGGACCGAACCCGGACCCTTCGGGGCCCAGTTTCACTAAAACAGCCATATCTTGTGAACCGGGAGTCCGTTTGATGGATAGTATATAGAGTTGGGATCCTTGGTGTTAGATGGTCCTTTTGGTATAATCCACTTGAGTTTTAGAGAAATTATGAGTATAGCTGGGTTGGATCGAACTTGAATCCAACCAGGACCTCGGTACTAAAACGCTTATAAGTCATAGATGGAGCGTCTGACTGACGCGCCATCTGTCACGTTGGAACCCATATGAAATGGCGGTACTTAGGGAAACTACTTATTTGAGATTTTTGGAGGTTGAATTACAATAGATGGCTTGAGGAGAGGATCCTCTAACAATTAAGCGTGCTTATTGTGGGAACCTCATGGTTGGATATAATGTGAAGAAAGAACATCTATCCTATGTGGGTCAGCATCTATCAATCCTATGTGGGTTAATGCATAGTGATCATATGTGGGTTAGTATCTGTCGATCCTCTATGGGTCAGTGCCTAGCAATCTTGTGTGGGTCAGCAACTATCGATCCTGTGTGGGTTAGCAACAAAGCCTCTCGATAGAATAAGATAATCTAAATTTATTACTAACCATAGGTACTTCGGTACATGAGTTATATAAATGGTGTGAGTTGAGTCATTTACTATCGTGGTGTTAACTTTCTGGAAATTTTACCTTCGTGGTGTTACCTTTGGGGTACTCTTACCTTTGTGGTGTTACCTTTGTGGTACTCTCATGATTGTGATGTTACCTTCGGGGAGATACATTTGTGGTATTCTTCCTTCATGGATCAGTTGTAAAAATTTCTTAAAAGTTTAATCCTTAGGTTTTTTCTTGAATGATATGAGTATATTTTGATAACATACGAATATGTATGGGCAAATACCTAGGTAGAGTTATTGACTACATTTTGCATTTTGATTAATGATTTGATTTGTGGTTTTTCCTTTGTGAAACTCTGGGAGACCTATGAGGGTCTCAGGGTCCCTACTGAATGTTGTTATACTCACCCCTATACAGGCTATGCCCACACCATGTTCTTTCTTGTGCAGATGACAGACAACGTTGATTGTGGCTAAGGGAGCCAGGATCAGACGGTTCCTAGAGTTAGACCATTCGACATGATGTGCCATAGTGACTACTGATCATGATTTATACCTACCCTTCATGTAGGATCCTCAGTGGACAATACATGAGTTGTTTTTATCTTTTCATTTGTACTTGTACTTTTCAGTTGGTCTCTTATTCCGGCCAATTTAGTTTCAGTACACTTTTTACTATATCAGTTTACATTGTGGTTTCTTCTTGTCGTGTTCTTGTATTGTGTGTCTGTATTGTTTTAAAGGCAATGCCTTCCCGTTATAGGGATATGTCTTTCTAGTTCCAGTTGTTATCCCCTTTCCAATGGAAGACAAGATTAGTGCAGTCATGGCACATGCATTGGGTGATGGGTCATAAAACTATATAGGAAAGTGGAATTCCTTTTGAAACAAAATCATTTATGGTGATATTACTATTGGGGATTTAAAAGTTTACGGCATGCCCAAAGTGCATCATTTAAGCATAAACACTAATTTTTTCTATTGGGTTGTACAATTTTCTCAAAATTCACTTATCTTACTAATTTGAAATGTATATATTTATATTAGTTAGGGGTGATATGCTATAGAGAATTTATGAACAACCCTATACTTATGGATCATGAATTTCATGTTTTGATTACAAAAATGTTAACTCTGATCAGTAATGATGAATCTTGATGAACCAAACTTACTAAAAATATGAGATCTCATAAAATCATCAACCACTAAAGACTCATCGGTCCTAGTAGTCATTTATTCTACCCATTTAGAGACATATTCAAGTGACAAAAAGATATATACAAAGGTAAATTAATTTATAAAAGGCCCCATGAATTAAAAGTTCCATGCATTGAAGATATCGCAAAATGGCATGGGTTGTTTGGGTATTCCATTCCTCATGGAGATATTCCTTGCTGATTCGCATCATGTTCATAACTTAACAATTAATGGGAACCTCTATACATGTTTTCCAATAATTACTAGATTCAATGATCTTTTGAGCTATATGTTTAGGGAAAAAGTGAACCCCAGAAGAAAAAGTGTAAAAAAATCTCAAAATAGAGTTGAACTCAGGGATGGGGACACACCTACAAACAACCTAGTCACTAAACATACTCCAAAAGTAAGGGTTATCTTAAATGTACCATAAAAAATTATGATTATTTATCTAAGGGTTTAAACTGATAACGTCGATGGAGACCCTAGATGATGCTACAAAATAAAAATTTCCTCATACCAAGGAGTAAAATCCATAACATCATAAGGATTATCATTAAGGAAAAATTATTAAATATGGTGGGATGAGTCAAAATGGTGGTCCAATGGTGGGGTAGTCCTACTAATGTGACAAGATATCACCTTTTCCAATCCTCTATTATATCAAATATCTAGGTCAAACTCTTAGAGGAGGAGCAACCACCATATGAGGTGGGGTTTAGAATTGGTTTTCATAAGGATAAACCAAAGGGTTTTATGATCACAAATCACAATATAATTTTACCCAAGAAGATATGAGATGAATTTTTCCAAGAAACATACAGTAGAAATATGTTTTCAATGGAAAGTTAGTTTTATTTGGAAGGGTCAAGGGTACGTGAGTCATAGATAATGAAATGTGGAGACCTCTAAACCCTTTATTATAACAATTATCTTACTACAAAGTTATATACATCAAATAGAAGTTATAAGGGGAGATTCCAACTTGATGGTTGAATGATAAGAGGTGATTTCTGACTCCATTTTAGTTAATTAAATTCATCTTCTCAATTTTTTATCAAAAAAAAATCTAGAATCTTTTTGTAATAAATGATATATAGGAAGTGTGATCTTACAAAATACTTTCATAAATTTATAGTGAAAACCAATATGACCCAAGAAAGATCGCACCTCACAAACACATTTTGGACAAGGAAGGGAAGAAATTATTTCAATTTTTTATTTATTAACATAACATACAAAACATGAAATAACAATCCCAAGAACTATCCCTCACTCAACCATGAAATATAATTTCTCATAATTTAATACAAGATCATTTTAAATGAAACGATATATGATTGAAGCTATAAATGCTAAAAATCATCATAGGATGATCCAAAAACAGTGAAATCTTCCATATAAACTTACATACAATTCTTAGGTTACTCATAAAATATATGCAACATACAATGATGAAAACTACCAGGATCATTACAGTGATTAAATGAAATCCTCCTATATCAAAATCTGCTGAATAGAAAGGTAAATATTTTTCTTTTCCTCATCCTCTTAGGCTATATGGATTTGAAAATAACCCAAATAGCCATCATGTAAACAAAAATGGAACATACTAGCCAATATTTCTAACATTTGGTCAATGAAAGGTAGAGGAAAGTGATGTGTTTTCAGGGATTTATTTTGTTTATAGTAGTTTATACAGACTTTTTAACTGTTTTTCACATGTGTTGGAACCAATACATTAATTTTCTTTGAAACTACCAGTATTCTATATTTTTTAGGCATAATCTTCACTGGGTTCACTAATTTACTATCAAATATGGAATAAATCATACCATTAAAAAGTAACTTACTAACTTCCAATTTTACAACTTCAAGGAGGGTAGGATTCAACTGGAATTGAGTTTACATTATGGTTTTATCCTCATCATCTAAAAGTATATGGTGTAGTAAAATAGATGGGTTAATCCTTGGAATGTTAATCAATATTTATCTTATCACCACTATGCACTCTCTCAAAATATGTTACAGTTTTGATTCCTACAGATGAGAGAGGGTATTGTAAATAATTATAGGAAATTGGTCACTACCCTCAAGATAGGTGTTTTTAAATTACATATAAGTGGTTTTAATTCTAACATCGGTGGTTTTTTGGATGTGGGAGGAAATTTAAGAGTTATTTCTAGGAAATTATCAATATACTCATGTTTATATGATATGGAAAGAGATACAATGGAAGTGAGATTGGAAAAATCATTGACAGTCATAGATACCTCAAAATGAACACACTAATAAATTAAAACAAAATATTTACACTTTTCTGAACCCATACAACAATAGAAAAATGAATTAAAACTAAACACATTGAAGTCATAAAAAGTGTAAAATGATTCAGATTATGGGTTGAGGAGATAAGTTTTTGTTTGTATGTGCCATTGTGGAAAACTTCCAACGAATATATAACAAGAGTGGAGTGATCTTCAAGGGGGGGTTTCATAACATCAAAGATATTGAAATGTATATTATATCCCCCAAACTACATAGATAGTGTACCATTGTGAACATTTATTATTGTATTTTTCTTAAGGAATTGATTTCCAAGTATGATTGGGGCATTTCCTTGGGTCTGAGAATCTTATATCCCAAAAATAGGTTAGTCTTCAAGGAAGATTTGATTCTTTACTGACAAGAGGACATCCTCGATCACTCCTATTAGGTGTATTGTACTCTAGCTGGAAAGTTTCACGATGATTCTTGTTGGTTGAAGCTCTCAAAACTATAGATAATTATATATATAGTGTGAAATCGCATTAATTAAAGAACCAAAATCAATAACTACATTAGAAAACAATGTCTCCCCAATTTTGAAAGGTATCGTAAAAGTGCATGTTTCCTTGGATTTGATTAGAATAATTGATTATATCAAGGCTATGACATTCCATCCTACATGATCATAGTGTGATCATTGACATTCTTTTCAACTTATAAATTTATAAACTCTTACTAAAAACTAGGACATTTTCATGAAGGGTCGATCCATGGGGAATTATGGTGAATGTTCTAAGGGATTTATTAAATTATAATCTTTTGAAAACCGTGGGAGATATCATATTGATTTTGAAATGTTTTTTAGAAGAAAATTAAAAAAGGAAAATAAAAGTTAGCACTAGTTACGTGGGGACATATAAGAGTAATTTTGACTACTTTATAGAGAATTTATTTATTCATTCAAGGAAAAATAATTGCATGAGCAAAATAAAAAAATTGTTTAGCTCATTCTACCTCTTCAATAAATTAACTTTAAGTTGAATAATTCTTATAGTTCACCACATATAATATTTATCTAATAAAAATGAATGAATAAAATTTTAGTATAATTCATTTCACCAAATATTTTGATGAAAGAAAATTTAATTACAAGGAACATAAGAAATTCAAAAACGCGAATAAATCTCAAAAAAAGACTCAAATGAAAAGAATAACTAGTGTGATGAATTTAAAAATAAACCTAGAAATATTAATTCATCAAAAAAAAATTAGCTATCCATATTCTGTATAATAATAACATATAAATAAATTAAGATAATGACGTAGAAAAAGGAAAGATTGAGGGAGAGAGAGAGATTCTTGTTTATTGAGTAGGATAATCTATCTTCTCGCTTAATCTTTAGCTTACTCTATTAGATGAAATCCATATCATGATCCCAATATATTTTCTTTCACTCCACTCACATATCAATATATAAGAGTGAAAATAGTGACATAGTTTCCCAAATTCCAATGAGTTAATCATTTTATTTCCTTCGAAATGACTCACTACACCACCTTGATTTTCTAAGTTAATGTGATTGTCATCACAACCAGTTTTTTTAATGATTTGCTTTTTCAAAATACCTATCAATTTAAAAATTCCTTCTAAAAAATTCTGAATACTTTACTAACTATTAATAATTTCATCTAACACCTGGACTCCTCCTGGTGTCATCTTCTTTCGCATTGGCCTCCACTGTTCAACAAAAATACAAAACTCTAGTAAGACAAATCTAATAACACCGCACAGGCACCCAAATTTCAAAGAAAAAATTCATTGAGCTGGTAATATGAACTGCTTCTCAATTTCTTAAATGCAGTAATTGATCCCTATTTCACCCAATAAATAAATCAATTTAACACTTCTAATCAATTTTCAACCAAAAATGATATATCAACTATAACTAAAGCGCCTCAAAATGATATGGTAAATAGAGCTCATCCTCCCACTAGGTGTGTATAGATTCATACAGAAAAACTAATGAATTATTTTGAACTCAAGGGATATTCCTTATTCCCTAAAAACAAACCCAAAAATTTTATGGTCTTGAAATTTCATCAATAAACCTGGGATCTTTTTTTGGCTTAACATCACCGATTTTTATTTCCTATAAATTAGCTTCACTTTTCAAGAATAGTAATCTTTCATATCAGAAATTGGACTTAAATATCACCATAAACTGGTGAAGAACATGAAATGGATTCATCTAAAGAGAAGGATCGACACTGATTCATCTCCAACAAGCTTCAGATTCACTTTCTGAAATAGTTTCATGCCTGAGTTCAATTTTTACAAGGTGAAAAAAAGTCGATTCGATTTAACTCACCAAGAAACATTAAAAAACATCTTCAATCGAATCCTTAGGTATTTTTATCATCAAATCCTTTTTTTGGTACTAAATAATCACCAAAAAACACTAATTATAATTTCATATAAATTTCATGCCAACATCCATGTGAAAAAGGCATTGTTCTCTATTTTGGCAATTGAGTTTGGTGTTATCATCTTCATTAGAGACACCCTTAGTGAGATCAAATCAAGAAATATCCCCTCGATCAGACTCATTTCCTAATAATCGGCCAACTTCCAAAAGATCTACACATTGTGGGATAAGCTTCCGTTGGTTTTATCTGAGTTTGATAGCTTCTAGATCAGCATCCACAAAATTGTGGTTTCCCTTGATTTTGGGTCCAAAATCACATAAAATAAATTTAACTTCCAGTTATTTATATTAACCATCATATACCACTTTAACTTATGGCCTCACCATTTTTATTAGGAATAATTTCCCCCACAAAATGAAATATGGATTCTATTATGTAATAGATAAATATTTTTAATCTTACACGGATCTGTTTCAAATCCATTGACTCATAATATTTTCTACGCCCACATGAGATATTATCTTACATGGATATGATAGTGGACATCATATTCCTCAAATAAAAACAAAACAAATAAATAATTTTAGTTAAATAAATAAATAGAAGAATAAAAATAAAAAATAAAATGATAAAAAATACACATAAAAATTCAAATAAAAGAAATTAAAATAATAAATTTTAATAAAATCTAAAAAAATATTAATTTAATTATAATATATGGAATGAAATAATAAAATACAGTAAAAACCAAGATTAAATTATAACATTTTAAATTATGAAATTAAATGAAAGTTGAAAATGAAATAAATAATTAAAATAAATGAATCTCGCCACAATAACACAATTCAAGAATTAAATTTAAAAAATACACATTAAAAAAATACAAATTATCATCAAATAAATCATAATATTACAATTAAAAACATAAATAACTATTTTAACATTAAATATACATTAAAAAATGTCAAAAATGTGTGAAATAAGAGCCACATCAAATTCCCTTGCACTTAATATTTTTAATCCTCATAAAATTACATAATCAACTTTAGAGGATTTAATAAATGTCAATACTGAAATACTAAAATTCCAAAAGGATTAATTTTCAAATAAATTTTCCCCATGGACTCTATCATGTTAAAATATAATTGCATCCTAGAAATAAAACAATTTCAGTACAGATTAAGTTCCTTATTTAAAACAAATGATTGAAATTGGAAATTTTGAAAAGAATTAAACAAAATTCAATTTGTATCCAACTAGAAGTCCAAACATCTCTATACCTCTAGGTAAAATTACACACATAATTATACACCATAATAAATACACACTCTTTTTTAAGTGATATGTTTTGTAATACCAAGTAGAATAAATAACCCATCAATGAGATTAAAAAATTAAATAATGAATGAATAAATGCTCAACATGGATTATGGGTTTCATTAAATAGTTCATTTAGATTAAAATCTAATGAATTTTATTCTAATTAAATATTTAAAATCTAATAATAAATGTATAACATTCATCCAAAATTTTACTGACAAAACATTATTTCAAGAGGCCAATAAAAATGATTTGATAAATTTAAATTTTATGGTTTAATATGGATTAACCACATCAATGTGTAATTACAATTTTTAAGCTCAAAATAAATTTTTACCCACTGAAAATTTACATAAAAATATTGAGAAACTCGAAATATTAATGAATTTTATTAGGGATCTGATTGTGATTTCATTAAAATATAGTTTCTCTAATTTAATAAAAACTTCTTCCCCATACTTAAAACACAAATTTGTCATCAATATTGAATCTCAAGGTGAAAGAAAACAATTAATTCAGTTAAGTCGAAATAGATTTATAATTATATCGTTTAGTGACATGTTTAAGGTTCATAATAATGTTTAAGAATCATTTTTTCCCAAACTTATAGAAATTCTCCAAAAAATAATTTAAAAATGATACATGCATTGATTTTTTAAGAGAATATTTTTAAAATTAAACTGAAAAATGTAACATGTTAATCAGTGATTTCATTTCAAGAACAAAACATAGTCAAAGGTTATTTAAATTGTTCCAAGAAATATTTTAATTAATTGTTTCAAATAGGTTTTCAACAAAAAAAAATATTACAACAAGATAAATAACCAACATTTATAAGCATACTAAAAAACTAAATTTCAAACCTAGAAAACATTCCCCACACTTAGTTTCTAAGATAAGTTATAATACTAAATAAAAATTTCTGAGATGAATGAAATGATTTTAGAAATATTTATATTCATTGGAAAAAAGTATCTCACCTGAAAATTGATGCCTTTTTTCATTGATTTAAAATTGTGAACACCCTCTATTATCATTTCAAATACACCTGGTCTCAAGAAGGTACCTTAAATTCCATACATTTAGAATAAAAAATATGAGACAAAGTTAAGGGGTAGAGTGTACTAGAAAATTTTATACCAAGTTAGTAGGAAAAAATGTTATATTACACTAAACATGTTGATGTGGAATCTTATTAATAAAAATAAAAGAAACACGGAAAAAAAATTAAATCATGGATTGCCTCCCATGAAGGACTAGATTTAAATTTCATGGTCAATAATTCCTAGAAACTAACCATTTTAACTATGTCAATGTTGTCTTCCATCCATGAACAACCACATGGTTTTCTCTCATGCATTTTTGGTAAAAATATAAATTATATGGGCTCTTATACTTACATTAAAACTCACCTATATAATAAAAGATACAAACCACCAAGAAAATACATGTAAACATCGAGGGACTACTCAAACGAGTCTCTAAAATGAGAAAAAAACCCACTAATGAAGTTCATTTACTTATTGGTATTAAAACATACAGACTTAGGTGAAAAAGAATGAAAAACCTCAAACTCTTCCAAGAAATTTTTTAACTCATCAATCAAAAACTTGTCACCATAATGGATCATGGAAGGAATGATTTCTATATATAAAATTAATTTATATTTTCAAAATTTAGGGTTTTATTAAATTATAAATAGTGAACTAGGTGATTCTATAGGTATGACATTATCCTCACCACTTTCTCTTTCAAAATAAACCTCAAAATTTTAAAAAACAGGGGTTCAAGGAACAGAACTTTGGAAAACAGATTCAACAGATGATGAAAAAATAAAATTCAAATTAATTTTAGTAAAATTGAAAATCATGATAAATTCCTCTTTTATTTTAATTTTAGATTTAATAAGACATTTAATACCCAAATTAGATAATGAAATAATTGAAAAATAAGGAATATAATATTTGTTTTCAACCACAATGTCAGGATTCACCACATTATAAATTTCTTCCAAAATTTCCTCATATATAAAAAAGAGAATTATTAACCACTACTTTCAACAAATTATTTCTTCTAAGACAATATAGTGTGTGTTCAACCCCTCTTTAAAGATATAATATCATGTATTAAAACTTAGAAAAAAATATCTATTAAACGTTATATTTCTTATCAGGGGGACAATTATTCAATTCAGATTTTAGAAAATCATATTTATATAATTTAAAATTTAAAAAAACATAATATTTTTATTCAACACTATTTTCAATTTTATTGAAAAAATAATTATAGGATTCAAAAGTGAGTGAGAAAGGGAGTGAAAATTCATCAACCAAATTTTCTTTATAGAAAATTCCCTCATCCTTTCTATCAAGTGTACATTAAGGGAAAGTTGTGTTTAAAGTTTCAAAACAAGAAAGGGAAATTTTCAAATTTGGAACAAGAATTTCATTATCATTTATTTCATGTTGTTTTTTTCTTTCATAATATCTCTAATTTCAAATACAATTTCTTTATTCAAAATTTTAAGAAGATTAGGTGAAGAGTTTTTAACATTAATATTCTCATTTTTTAGTTTCTCTTCAATTGAGAAATCATATGATCAAAACATCTATAACAATATGGACTTTCAATTTATATAATCATGTAATGAATAGTGAATTCATATTCATTATCATTCAGTTCTCAGTCAAAATTTTCGGAACACAATTCCCTTTAAGTTCATGACAAAGTTTTCATTTTTTTCTCTTCATCTAGATATTTGGTTGTTTCCATATTTTATCATTCATCAGTTTTATATTCTTACTAATAATTGTATTGTTACTTATTTTAAACTTAACATTCCTCCAAAAATTCATTTTTAAATTATAAAATCCATTTTCTTCATCAAAAAATTCAATTTATTTTTTATATTTAATCTTTTTCTATGATTCATATGATTCTGTTCATAATTTTTTTCATTCTTCCATTGTGTGTGTCATCAAATTCATCAAATTTTACCAATAAATTTGACATAATTTGTTTCATTTTTGAATAATATTTGTATTTTGGTTCATAAAATTTAATTCTATATTTATATTGATAAATGTTTTTTGTGGTAGATTATAGACACATTTCTCAAAAGATTTCCCATAGTATCCACAAAAGACACATTAAATTTTTTTACCCAAACCCCTTTCATGTTACATTTTTATAGAAATTAAAAATAATAACAATATGTTTTGTTCATATTCAATACAAACCATTGTAAAGAAACCATCAAATAGAAAGAAAATATAAAAAAATTGTAGTGAGAAGCAATTATGATTTTTTATCTAAAGACACTCAAAAAAGGGGGGGAATGTAACTCAGCATAGGCATTAGGATCTTCGGTAAATTTTTTAATTTTTTAATTTTTTATTTTTTTATTAATTATTTTTACGCTATGAAATAAAGTTCAAAACATCCAGGAAATTTTTATAGTCATAATACACACCTGGGTAGTGGAAATCAAGGCCAACAAACAGGGAAGACTGGTGAATATTCTAATTGTTTTATTAAATTCTAATCTATTAAAAAAAGTGGGATAGAAGATGTTTATTTAGAAAAGTTTTGTATAATAAATAGAGATAAAGGAGAATAAAATTTACCCCTTGCTACATGAGAACATGCAAGATGAATTCCAACTAAATGAATAAAAATGGATTTATTCATTCAAGAAAAAATAATTGTATGTGCAACTAAAAAAATCATTTATGGCAATCGCCAACACCATAAAATTAAACTTAAGTTGAATAATTCATCTATAACACTAATTACCATATTCATCCAACAAAAAATAAATGAATCAAATGTAAATAGAACCAACTTCACCAAAAAAAATTGAAAATTGAAAATTCAATTGCAAGGAACACAAGAAATTGAACAATTTGAATCAATCTCTATAGAAGACTCAAATGAAATATAGAACTAATTTTTTGAGTTTAAAAATTGACCTATGAATATTAATTCTTCAAATAAAAAATTATTTATCCATATTCTATACTAGAAGCCTACACGAGAAAATTAAGATAGAGATTTAGTAAAAAAGGGAGATATATATATATATATATATATATTCTTACCTATAGAGAATGATAATTTTTCTTCTAGATTTATGTTCAGCATCCTCTTTCTGGTTAATTCTATCTCATGATATCAATAGTATTATCTTCTCTCCAATCCCATCTATTCATATGTGCGCCAAAATTGTGATGGAGTCTTGAAAATTCTTATGAGTTCATCATTTTATTTCCTTTGTAATTACTCACAATACTACCATGGTTTTTTAAGATAATGTGTCGGTCATCACTACCAATATTTTCTCACTATTTCTTTTAGACAAATCCATATACTATTAATAATTACCTAAAATAGTTTCTAATAACTGCATTATGACTACTCCTGACTTCATCATTTTCACATCGGCCTCCACTGTTTAAAAATTACCAAACTCCAATACTAAAAAGATAATAACACATCACATTCTACAAAATTTAAAAGACACAATCCATCATGTAGTTAATATGAACCACTTATCAATTTCTCAAACACAATAATTGATCCCCATCTATCTTATAAACAATTTAATTCAACACTAATGATGATTTCTTAGTTAAAAAAGGAAAATAAACTATAGCTAGCACACCGCAAAGAGATCTGGTAAATTTATCTTCTCTTTCATCTGGATGCATAGAGCTTCATTCATCAAAACTAATGAATTATTATAAACTCAATCAATGTACCATCTACCCTAAAAACAAACAACCAAATGTTATAGACTCGTCATCTCATTAAAAAACCTAGGTTCTTGGTTCAACTGAACATCACCAATTTGGAATTATTTTAAATCATATTCACAGGTCCAAGAATAATAGTATTCCTCGGCACAAATCGGGCTTCAATATCAGTATCAAAAATGATAAACACAACATGGATTCACCCATTGTGAAGGATCTGCACTGATTCATCTTTAACAATATTCAGCTTTTCTTTCCAAAATGGTGTCATGCTCAAGTTTTATTTTCATAAGGAGACACCAAGTTTATCTTATTTAACCCACTATGAAACACACAAAAATAACCTACTCAATAAAATCATTGGGTTTGTGATCATCAACTTCTTCATCAGTTTTTAAGAATCAGAAAAAAACCGTTGATTCGTATTTTTTAGAAATGTGAAGCTAATATCCATGTGCATAAGACTCCATTTTCCATTTAAGAAATATCCTTCATTATTTTCCTCTTCAGTAGAGGGATATTTAGTGAGCTCAGATCATGAAATATTAGCTTGATCAGATTCAATTCCCAATCATCAACCTGATTTAGGAATATCTATATATGGTGAGCTTGGCCTCCTTCGGTTTCATCCAAGATTGATAGATTTTAGATCAACATCCCTAAAATTGTGCTTTCTCTTAGTTTTTGGGTCCAAAATCACATAAGACAATTTATATTTTTTTATATTTTTTTACCCACTCTCTTTCAGTTTATCTTATGGGCTCAACATTTTTCTTAAGAATAATTTCCCCAAAAAATTAAAGGTGGATTCCTTTTTTCATCAGATAAAAACATTTTATCTTATGAAGATCTATTTCAAATAATTGAATCAGAAAATTATTTTACACCCACATAAAACTTTATCTTATGTGCGTAGTGAATTACACATCTTGGGCTTCCAACAAAAATAAAAGCAGAAAAATAATTTAAAATATATTAATAAATACAAGAATAAAAATACAAACTAAAATAATAAACACTAAAAATAATAATTCAAAATAAAAGACATTAAAATTATAAATTTTAAAAAAATCTAAAACATTTATAATTTTATTAAATCCTATGGAGGAAAATAATAAAACAAAATAAAAGCAGTGTTCAATTTATAATATTAAAAATTATTATCTAAAATTAATTATGAATATGAAATAAACAAATAAAAAAACTAAAGCTCGTCACACTAACACTATTGAGCATTAAACTAAACAATTTTACACAATAATAAATAATTTACTAATTTCCATCACTTAAATAAAAATACTATAATTAACCACTAAAATACCATTTTATTATTAAATATAAATTAAATACATCAAAGGAGATGTGAAAAAATTCTAGAAATGGTAGCCACATCACATGGTTGACTCTATCATTCCCCTTCAGTCACCATCTATGGGTGATTTGTTTTCAATAAAGTTAGAAAAGTTGGTAATATTTTTAGCTGCATCGAGGAGAGGATTGTTCAGGGTAATTCTCATTGATAACTTTTTTACCTATTTATTTTGTTCTTCTTCACTTGAATGTTGTGAGGGTAGAGAATGAGGTTTTTCAAGAGGGCACATACCTATTGGGTGTAATATTTTAAATAATAAACTTTTTTATCACTATGAAGTTTTATTTCACATAAATTATCTTTTACAGTCGGATTAGTTAAATGTAGTTTTCTAGAAACTTGCATCTTTATCTCATAGTTTGTGTTTTCTAAATTTTCCAACATTAGTTTATAGGTCTTTAATATCTAATTGTGTGGTTTTATGCAACTATAAATTATAGGATTCCATTTTCTTCACCATGACACTGAGGCTTGGTTCATATTTTAGACAATGAGTATTTTTTCTTGATGGTTAAGTATAAGAAAGTTGGATACATAGTCCCTTTTCAATGAAATTATATTTGGGGTAGATTTAGTTTCCTCATTATTAGAGTTATATTTGTGCTTACCACCTGGGGTTAGGATTTGTCCTGAAGTTATCTTCTTTTAAGGGTGGTTCTTGTTTTAATAGTTTCCCATGAAATACTATTTCTCAAAACTTCGATAAATCCTGAAGTTGGGGGCATTGATCAGAGAGATGATTTTTTGAAGAAAAATACCATAATTAAATTGAATGGGTGGAGGGTGTGAATTACCTTAGTCCTAGGATAATTTTCTTAGATGGGTTTTCATTTCATCATGTTTATTATCCACATTTCATTCTCAAGATGAATGAATTACCACATTAAGTCCTTTAGTGGGTGAAATTTCTCATACAGAAAATTGGTGTACATTTTGAGCCATGTTAACAATTAATTCATGAAAAGAACCCGGATATTTATCCACTAGGGAACCACCATCTACATATCTACCATATCACGATCTATGTATAAAACTCCCTCTTAGAAGTATTGAATTAGTAATTTTTCGCTAATTTTGTGGGGGAGGAATCATGGTCAAAGTCTTTTGAATCTTTCCCAGTATTCATAGAGGTGTTGAGGGTATCCTTGATTCAATTTATGTTCTAATAATTAAAGTTATTTATGGTTATATTATTTATTATAAGAGTCTTGATACTTTTTATTGTGTTTTTATTAAAGTGTTCTTAAATTTATTTATATATTATTATTCTTTACTTAAAATATTGTTTAATTCCATGTTTTTATTGTTAATTTCAACTTCTTTGACTATTATATGTATTTCCTATGCTAGATAAATCATTTGGGACCATAAAATACAATTTATATTTGTTTTTAATATTCCCTCATATCTCTTTTACTATTCACTATATTTCTATATATGAATCCATAGAGCTAATCTGTAATCCACATAGCCAATTCTTAAGAATCAGCTACCTTCTATATTTTGACAATATCTTGAGCTACAAAAAGTATAAATTGGGTGATTCATTTTGAATTTTAAATATAAAAAAACTTTCTACATTTTATAATAATACATAAAAATATTAAACTATCTCTGTATGTATAGAAATTATATTGAATTTAAAATCAGTTTTTAGTCTTAAATCAATAGTTTTTCATACTTATTTTGTTACTATATTTTAATGATAACTTGGGTTAAATAACTCAAACTAATTTTATTCTTGATTACATGGAAATATAATAAAATTATATAAATATAAGTAAGCTATAATGAAATATAATTATACCATTTATAAGTGTTTTTTAGGTATGACATTTGATAAGTTAGTCTATTTTTCAAAATTCTCTAATCCCTTTGTTAATTTGACAATGTGATAAATTATATTACATTAGAAATGGATATGTGGTTATTCATCTATATGAAAATTATTTCCTATGGGAATAAAATTTTTATGTGGTGATTAATGATTAAATGAATTTTATTACATGAAATAGCTATGAAAATTCCCTTATATAAATCGTTTCTATATATTCCCTTATATAAATTCTCTTATGTTACATTCACCTATGTAAATTCATCTAAATCAATTTTCTTACATGGGGATGTTGGGATACGTGGAGGAAAAAAGCTATATAAAAATTAATTAGGTGAATTTACCTACAAGGTTACTCATGTTTATATAGGTTTTTCTACAACATGGATATATGATCTATTTTTCTGTATGTTTTATATTTCAATTTACTGCAAGTTTATTTTGAATATTTTTACTGTTTATTTTAATCTAAATTTAGTAATTAATTATATATAAGTCATTAAAATAGATTATAAGTTCTTCAATCGTGATTTAAATATGATTAGCTTGGGATTTAACATCAACTAATATACATGTTGAAATTTTTGAACACAAAATATTCTAATTCAAATCATCAGAAATGTGATGAATTTTTCTCAAATATTTTTAGAGAATTTATAACGGATATGAAAATTCATTATTAAATATTTTATTAATTTTTATAAACTTGATATTAATATAAATATCCCATGGATATTAATTATATCTTTTTATATAAGAACAAGTAATACGATAGCATTCACTGTGTAAAGATTAAATTAGAATTGTATTGGAAAATTGAATTTTAGTCCCTTATAAATTATTAGATTATTTTAGGGAATTTATTATTAACATTTATAGATACACATACTGCTATATTAATTTTTTTTATAATTATTATTTTTTTAGAACGTGGTTTTTATTTTTACTATCTAATTAAAATCTGCCTCCATGTGAGGATTTTATTATTGAAAGGATATTTTGGGAATTTAAAGTGGATAAAATTGATATTTAAATTTTGGTATATAAAAAAACCAAATCATTTAGTAAAGAAAGAAATGGTTATATTCTGTTATTTTACATGTTTTATAGTTCGAAACTGAGTCATTGCGCTTTTTGTTCATCTTCATTCCGAAGTAAAATGATAGATGCACGAGCTTTACTATTTCAACATCTATACGGGACTGAACATTACCTAATACAAATGTCAATATCTCCATCAATGATCATTAACTAGGTTAAAAAATTCCATATATTCGTTGTATTGTAACTATCAAGGGTATATTTTCACACTAAGTGCACGCTAGATTAGGTTATACTACCATAATTAAAGGTATATATGGGTTTGTTCTATCCCCTTAGAATAATTGGTTTAGTTTATCCCCTTAAAATACAAGGTTCCACTTAACCCCTAAAATAGAAGAGTAAATGAAAACTCTTATAAGAGTCTAGGATTAGTCGATCTCTTTAGAATACTGGGTTACTCATGACTTATTACATAAAATATGTTAATAATGAGGTCGTGAAAGTCTTTTATTGGAAAATAATCTTATCAATAATGTTATAAAATTTTGAAAATAATCTTATTAATAATACAATAATCGGTATATTTAAGAGAAATGAAATATCCAGGGATCAAAAGTAAGTAAATGTATCCAGGTCAAGTATCATTACAATCTGTACCTTATAGTGATTAATTAAAATAAAGGGTTTTGTTTCATTTATGAATAATCATACCATAAAAATATTTTTAAGATATTTTTTCAGAAAATATCTTTTTCAATTTGAAATTTACTTTAAAAAATATGAAAATAAGAATGAAAACGTTTTCTTTGAAAATAAACATGTAAAATTTTATAGGAATCTTTATAAAATTAAATCATCACAAATTTTGTAAAATATTACCATGCCATATAAGTTAAAAAAATATTCCTTCCATTCTTTTGTTATAAAAGTCACAAAACAGCTTAATTGGAAAATGACAAAAATATTCCATTCAAACCATTTTTTAAAATGTCAAGAATGGATAAAAATTAAAATAACAAATATTAGGATAATATTAAAACCTTTTTGAAAACACTTTTTAAAAACATGGAAATGGAAGAGAAATATTTTCGGACTTAAAAATAATCAATCAAAAATAATGATGAGATTGTGAAATAAAACCTTACCACATGGATATCTTATCAATTGTATAACACATAAATGAAATATCTTAAAAGAAATATTTCAATATCATGAATATAAATATATTCATGATATAATATATAAAAATGGTATTATATACCCCAGACAATGGAAATAAGGTGTTAATAAGACATGTGTCCCATAGAAAAAAAAAGTGAGATGAAAATCCCTTACCTCACTCTTCCCTTTAGTTGATTATGAATTATCCTCCTATATAATGGTTTTAAACATGTTATTAATTTTTTTATGAACCATATTAATATTTATAACATGATATATAATCCTTTGATATTATATTATCACCAATTTTATAATAATATTTTTTTATTTCCCTTGTTTTGGGTGTTAACTGCCATATATTCTCAAGGGTTTTTTCCATGTAATTTCTAGTTATTGTGAATAGAATATTTTTAAATAATATTCAAAATTATATTAATGTTATATATATCATATTTATTTAATAGACGTATTTTTAGAATAATTCTTGTTAGGTGAACATAGAAAATTAATCACTTCACTTTGTGGTGATAGTAATCTGTATGGACGCACGAGCGACGATATCATTTCTAAATTGTTGAAATGGTAAAGAAATTCACTATATATTAATTTTATAGAACCATTATCATTTCAAAAATATAATATATATCTATTATTTTCCTTAGTATAACTATACAAGTAAATGTTTGATGAAAAAAATTACAGTAGTGCATGGATACGACAAGTCGTACGAACGCACAAGCGGTGTTTTCGTATTTCATAGGATGCATAAAAGGTGGGAATAGGTTTTATCACAATTATAAAAACATCATGGTATATATATTATACTAGATTTATTAATTTAGTATTAAAAAACATATTAATAATAAATATGAAAATAAATAAAAAGGAAAGAGTCGGTAAATAGGATTACCTATTCTTTGGGATACCTCATTTATATCCTATTTTAATGGAATTATGGTCGATTATTTGAGAGGGAAAGCACCTCCAGAACATTGATACAAAAGTTTATAAAATAAAAGGATATGACTTGTTCAATATATAAGGCTCAATGTGGTGTAAAAAATTGAGGTTAGAGGTTCCCTTTTATAATTGAGGTGAGGGGCACTGTTGGAATTCCACAAAATTTTAAAATATAATATGACTATTCTAGCAGAAATTGATTTAAAATAACTTATAAATCCATATAATGTGACTTTTTATACCATATATTGTCATATTTGTCATTATTTGTTATGTTTAGGATTTTTATATAATTCAATAAAATATTATACACATGAAATATAATTATTTTCAGGTTTGATATTATACATTACATTGACTTTAACAATATAAATTAAACAAGACAACTAAAAAAATATTTTAATACATCCATAATATTTCATATTGACCTATAAAATTTATATATCTCCTTAATTATTTCTAACTATATTAATTTTAATATTTTCAATGTCATTTATTTTATTTTTCCATTAATTGAATAACTACTTCATTGGAGTTGTTTAAGCATTTAAAGAAATTATTTATTCCCTAAATTTTGAACATAAATTACCATGATATAGATAAATATTTTATCTTTCAAAATACTTTTTATAGTTGCAAATATTCTCTAGAAAACCCCATATTAAAAATGTTATAGTTATTAAAAACATGAATGTGACGTCTTTGAATTTTCGTAAAATAAAATATTATAAAGTTAAAAAAACACATCAAAATGGTCATAGAAGGTCATATAATCAAACATATAAGGATTATGGATGAAAATAACTCATAAAATAAAATTTTGGAAAGTGATAGGGTTATTTTATATTCCATATAATATTATTTTTACCCTTAATTACCCAATTTACCCTTTACCATGGTAATAAAAAGTATTATCATTACTATTCATTTTGTCTAAAATAAAAGGAAAATATTTTATAAATTTGGACCCACGAATTTCAAATAGAATATCCATTTTTCAGAAATCAAGATTGATAATTTTCATAATTTAATTCGTATAAGTTTTGTAAAAGTTTCAAAAAATAATTATATTTATTTCCTCTAAGAAAGAAATAAAAATCACTTTTTAGAGAAAATATATATTTAAAAAATTAAATGAGACTAGTAAAAAAATAGTTCCTAATATTAAATAAATTTTCATTGTACTATAACTATCTGGGTTGTATTCTCACACATAGTGCATCCTGCATTGAGTTATACTACCCTAAAAAAGGTACTTCTAGGTTTGGTTTCCCCCTATGAATATCTCGTTTAGTATATTCCCTTAGAATATTGATTTTTTTAGCCCATATAAATCTAGATGAAAGGACCACTCCTATAATAGTGCAGGTTTAGAATATTCCATTTGATGAATGGGTTTATATTGATTCGTAACATAGATGGGGTTATGAATGAACTTGTGAAAATATGGTTTTAGTATGTAATTGTAAAATACAAGATTAGGTTATCCTCAGTAAAATAATTGGTTCCATCTATGCCTAAAAAATTAAAGTTTTTGGGATTGAGCCTCTAAAAGTCTAGGTGGGTTCTTCTTTGGTAAAAGTGTGGGTTTATTTCTGAACCTGTAAAAGAAAAGGGAATTAGGTATATCCTCCATGTGTGAAAATTGTAATTTTAAATAATTTTCACTCTCTTTAAAAATTGATATACCATAGTTTTTTTCATAAATGGGGTGAGTATATTTAAGAATAGACATAGGATCCTTTGTATCTAAACTACTATAAAATTCTTATGTTCATCTTTAACTTTCTTGCATTTTCTTCTCTCTCATTTCTTATTTTTTTTGTGCATGAGTATTTTATTATTTGAACTAAATGTTTTCTACTCATTAATTTTATGATCTGTTTATTTTTAATGAAAGATAGTGCCCCCTGTCTATTTTTGTCACCCCTCTAGGACCTAATAAAATGGTATCTCCTTGTAATTTCCTAATTTCATAGGTTTCTTTTGTAGTGGGTATAGTTTGGGAGGATGTGAAGAACTTATTTACTAATAGACAGTTATGTTCATTCTGTCCACCTATTATGATATGTAGATAGTATACCCAGTACTTGTCAAAACCATCATGGAAGAAAGGGAAGGACCTAAACCTAATGAGTTCCTCATCCACATATTAAGTTATTATTGTGGATCACCCAGAGAAACGCCATGAGATGTTTTTGAGGATCCTCACCAGGAATACCCTAAAATTTAGAAAGGATGTTGATGAGTCCTGATCTCAGCTCAAATATGGATACTTCCTTAGGATATTAGATATATGTAGTTTGGTGCTCCATGTGAGAGGAGGTCAGTTCTTTTAAGGTTTGATTATTTTTATCTATGATGTTTGGGGATATATTTAGTTTACAAAAAAATTAGTTTATGAAAACTTTAGGGTCCACAATAGGCTCCTCAGTTTTACTGGATTTCTTACTCTATATGACCTAATTTGTGAGTGGAGTGTCTTTTCAATTTCATGGTCAATTTCAAGTAAATTTTAGTTTTCCATATATTTTCATGTAATAATGATTAATGTTTCTTTAATTTTTTTTATGAATAATCAAATAATGAATTAAACCACACATTAAAATTAATTTGAAAATAAATAAATTACATGAAATTTAACAATTTTTCTAAAAAATAGTGAAGAGAAAATATAAAGAGAGAGATAGAGAAAGAGAGAGAGAACACGAAAAAAATAAACAAAAAAACAAAACATAGCGGAAGGGGGAGATTTATAGGAGTAAGAATCAAAAAAATAAAAAATATCTTCAATCCCCATCAATTGTGAAAAAAATTATCTCATTCTCAAGTATGTAAAATTAGAAATTATTTTTACTATAATTTATACTGTATATAAGGAACACTAATTAATCTCTTTATGGATCTATAGATAATTAATTTAAAAAGGACGTTTTTTATTATGAAAATAATATGGTAATGGGATTTTATAAAAAATTTGTTTTTTCAATTAAGGATATAACATATTTAAGAAGGAGATAAATAAAGATGAAATTAACATATTAGGTTATTCGTGATCAACTCGAAGAAATATCATGATGCTTGTACTTCATCGCTTGAAGATAAATGGATTAGATAATTTAATACATGTATTATAACACATATAACCAAAAAGTTGCAATTGTTTACTAGGGTACCTCATAGGTTTTAGTCGGAAACATATAATTATTCACTTGTTACCATCGATGACTATGTGAATTTTGTTCAACTTCATAACCAAAACTTACCATGGGAATACAAGAATAAATCACCATGTTGTCTATTTTTATCTGTTATTTCAATGTGATACCATGAAATATATGTGAATGTTAATGATATATATATATTAATTAAATCTACCAATATAAACCAAACAAACACCATAATTGAAAGGGGGAAGAAGAAGTGGTCAATGTTGTGTGAAACATCACTTGAATGGGTACCCCTAAACATGATTATATGAATTTAAGAATGAAATAAAAGTATATAAATCAATCAAATAATAATAGAGGATGAATAAAATTAATATAAGAAATGGAATTTAAAATATCATTCAAATAATAAAAACATGAAGCTCAAGATTTACATCATGTTCCTCCCCAAGTGATCATAAGGAGTTTAGAACTCCATGGAAGAGGAGGAAGCCATAGTTGTTAAAGAATCATTTAAAAAATACTTCACTCTTAACCTATTTTTGATCAATATTTCAAAATTAGGGGGAGGAGACATTTTATGGATAATTACATAAATATTTCCAAATAATATGTCATGTTCATAAGGGACTAGTTAACTATTAATGGAGGATTTATTCCCTATACATTATCAATATAGTTGCATGACTAAAATACCTAATATTGACTATAAATTTTTTTAGTAGTGATTTATTGAGTAATCTATTTAATAGAGGTGTAATCATCACAATTTGAGGTCCCAATATTTAGTTATGACCCAATCACTATAGTTAGGTCCAATTTGTCTCGCCCAGAATATCTTCAGTTTATGGGCCTATTTTAGGCCTCTCATTCCAAGATCCAAACTCTGGTTTAATTAGATTAATTTAATGACCATAATCATATAATCCTACAAAACAATTAATTTTCACATTTTTATGAGCTTAGTGACTGTTATGATATAAATAGCTAACTATAATCATATTGGTTCATTTAGTAATTACATCATTTTAAGCATGTTTTCATGAAATGAATTCAAAATATGCATTGAGTGCAAAAGGATTTGATAATGGGATAATAAAATCTATGAACAATGTAATTAAAATTTATAATAATGATAATATATGATATATTGTTGTTCAATTGGATACTATATTATTACGATACTTATAAGTTTATAATGATAAGTATGGGAACTTTATAAAGTTTAGCAGATATTAATTGTAACCCTCGTGAGTTTCAGAGGATGTTTCAAGTATTTATATGAGATAATATTCCCTATATAGGAATTTTTTTAAGAATAAGAGTCATAATAAAACATAGTTTTGATTAATGAAATAGAGTTTATAGTGAAGATTTGGCATTAAAGGATTTTACCTTACATAGAATCCAGATAAAATAAGTCACCACACATATATATTTGATGAAATTGTCTCTTCATGAAAATGTTTCCCTAAAATTGTGGATTTTCTAAAGATTCTTTGAATTTATACTTTATTTTATTTAATATTTTTTTAATATATAAAATGTTTTCCTTATCTGTGAAGTTGTTGGGTTGATCATTATTCTTACCTTATAAAAATCTGTGTGCTCAATCTAATTTAAATATGAATAACAGAAAAAAAATATTACTTGATGGGTTTTATTATACTATATAAAATATACTAGATCTATCCTACTAGTTTTTGAATACTACACAAAGGATACAAAAATAAATATTTACTAACACATATTATTTTTCTCTTGTTTTTATCATACATTTTATTTTATCTCATTCCTGTTATAGTGTTTGTTTCATATAAATCCTTTTATTATTGGGAAATTGTATCAAATACTTCATTATTTAAATTTCACAGTTCCATGAATGATTTGAATGGTCAATATCCTTAATTTTAGGATTTGTATATTATTCAAAGGGTAAATACCTAGGATTTGACATGTGATTTTTAAATGAATGATTTGGAGTTAATTTTATAGAGGTTAATGAAATAGGTATTATGGTGAAATTATATAGAGTTTCCTTATTTTTAATTTTACCCAATAATTATTGGAATGATTATTTTGAAACAAAATATTCTAGGATTATGGTTCCTATTTTATATGAATTTATATATTTGACTCTCACATGTTTAATAAGATATATTTGTAAAAATATAATAAGTATTTTTAGAAAAGGATAAAATATTATTGTCATTTTTTTAGAGTAATCAAGGAAGATAAGTTGAATTATTTAAAGATTATTTTACATTTAATGGAGTCTTGAAAAAAAATATAAATATTCGAGGATAATTATGCAGTTTCTATAAAAAAAATTACCCAATAAATGTTCCCTTTTATATCTTGTATCCATTGATGTTGTCATGTTGTAGAATTTATTCTTATCAGTATAAATTGTTGTTTAAAGGGTTAAAAGAATAATAATTAACCTAATTATGATCACCGGATAGTATTAGTGATATTCATGAATCAAATGATTCCATTCATGACAATGACATGGTCACCAATGTTGAGGACATGGTTAAAAAATTTTGTGTATCTTTTGTTTTTATTGTTTGATATTCAATATTAATGGGAGAAAAATGATTTTTTTTAAATATTTTTATATCATTACTAATATTTCACACACTATATTGTGGTCCTTAAAATTAATGAAATTTATTTGTGAAGATCATGGTTTTTTATGTATATATATTTAGAATTCAATTACCACATTCAATATACTCAAGTTCTTCTAATAAAAATGGTACATGGAATAAGTTTAATGAAATGAAATTAAAAATATAGAAAATCATTATTTCACTCTCAAGGAGGTATGGTAGTATTTATATCAAAATTTTAAAATTTTATATTAAGTAATGATCTCAATCTAATAAAAAGTTTTTCCTAAAATCCTGTTATTTAAACAATTTACACAATAGAAATAATTTTATTGACCAATTATTTTAACCAAAACATAAATATGAATATATATATATATATATATATATGTATAGATATTATTTTGAATTAAAATAAGATAATCTATAAATTTTTCATAATTATATTGGAATATACTCAATAAATAGCATGAAAAATTAATAATTCAGGGTATATCATATATGTATAAAATAAAGTTGTATAGATTAATAAACCAAAATTATGTATAGAATATGTTTGTGAAATCTATATAAATACATAATGTGAATATGAGTAGCTTGTGTAATGAAACAATTTCAAATATGTAATATTTAAAATCATAATAAAAAATTAAAAATTTATAAGTATAAAATTAGAATTATAAATCCATAAATATATTTGTTGTGCTACTTCTTAAAAAAATGCTATTGAATCCATCATTATTACTTTTTGTAAGTTGTTTTGGAATAAGTTTTATTTCATGGGTATTATTCATGACCAATTAAGGATGTTTTATTCTAGAGTAGAATTAAAATAATTGAGGTGTAAACATTATATAATAAAGTCATTAATCTCTAAATTATACTACCTAAGAGATTAATCAGGTAATTGGAGTAATAAATATTTTACACCATAGTGATCTAGTGAGGTTATTAAATGGTTTATTTTTTTAATATAGGGGTTTTGAATAAAATACCCATGACTAAAATGCAGTAAGAAACATTTAAAAACCCATGTAATAAGATATATCATGATATTTTTTAGGGAAAACATAAAATAATGAGGAAGATACCTTCATTTGATGCATTCAAACCTTTACATGGTTGAAAGATATCTATAAACAATATACAAAGTGATATTTTATCAGTAGGTATCCACTAGAATTGTGAATCACTATGAACAATTCTGGGTAGGAATCCTCCACTCTATGTCCCACTAGAACCGTAGTTTAAGGAAAAAGAAGAAAATGAAAACTTTGTGTAAACACCATAACTAAAATCAACCAAACGGTACTCTTTCCATAGTTTCAACATGACCTCAATCGGAACTCCCTATATTCTATAGGTTTTAAACTAGTGGGGATAGTTTATAATCTATGTTTTAAAGACCATACTCTCTAGATAGTAGTGATAAATAATAGATAAAAAACCAAACATCATCCAACATGAAACATCAGAGAACATGTGTATATAATTATTGCATAACAAAATCATATCTAAATCAATAAAAATACATTCTATAAAGAATATAAACATTATTCATATAGTCATTCATCCTATAGATCACCCACTTGGCGGATTGCCTATAAATAAATAATAAATAAAAATACACAAGTGGCTCCATTGTAACGACCCAAACATTTTTCCATGTAATTTCCCCCTTCTTATAGTAATTTCATATAATAGAACCAAATAAATAATATTAGAAAAAAAAATTATATATCATGAATAAATGAACTACTAAATTCTATGTAACCTTTAATCATTATTTTTTCCACTTTTGTGACTTCAGTTTTAAAAATCTGACATACACTATTCCGATCAGTCAGCTGTTTGGAGTCTGATAAGACAAAATTAATTTTTAGGAAATAGTAACATACCCTTATGAACAGTAAAGTTACCCTTATGAATATTAATATTACCATTATTCAAATTAAATTTTCCAAGTGAATATGGACCTTACCAATGATATTATAAATAAAATTTATCCGTCCTATAAGTGACAATATGATATAATTATATTATATTTTTTATATTTTTTAAAGTCGTGAATATTTCATGATTAATTTAATAATTTAAAAGAAAATATATTTTCATAAAATTTATTTATAAACAAGTATTTTTATGTCTTATTATTATATGATAATTTTATGAGACCTTAATTAATTTTTCAATGTGTTAGAAAAGAAGTTGTAATTTTAAAAATTTTATTTTTCATGTAAATTGTGATTTTAATTAATAATTAGATTAATCATATTAAAAAAAATATTTTCATAAAATTTATTTCTTTTTTAAATTATAAACATTGAAAAATGGTTAGGGTAATTATTTGAGATTTTTCTGAAATACATTAATTTTTTTTGAATAGTGAAATTTAATAATTTAAAAAAATGCTAAATAAATGAATTTATGAATCATGCTTGATTAATTCATAATGTAAATGGACATTTTTTCAAACTCACATTCCCTGAATAATTTATATATTTGTGTAATCATCGCTTTTTCATTTCTTTATGTTAATTAATAAACTACTGAATTAAATATTGAGAAAACATCCCTCCCACCACTATAAATACCACCCTTCACAACCTCATTTTCTCACACCTCTAAAGATTCAATCCTATCAATATTCATCCCAAACCACTTCCTTATCCCTCCCCCACATCCAGGAGCTCTTTTTGTCATCAAAATTCCAATCCTAGGTTCCTTGAGGATAATCTCAAGAGCAGAATTAAAGAGGTAATTTCACTCTCCCTTTTCTTTCAATGTCCTTTCAAATTTCATTTATTTTAATCTCTTATACTCAACTTCTCTTATCCAAATGTAATTATAACTATATAATGATTTAAATAATGGTATTATATCATGTTAATGGAATATTATTCATTTAAATCCCCCACTCTCTCTCTTTAATTTTTAAAAATGAATTCATTGCTCGCGATGTGTCGATTTACCATCATCATAGACGATGCACCTTCGTTTTCCTTCATCGCCTTCAAAAATGTCAATAAAACCATTAAATGATTTAAAATAGATTTTAATATTTATTTTTTAACCCCTTTTATTTTCTAGAAACAACTTGCCTACATAATATTAAATGATAAAACTAAACATGTTCATTGTGATAAAAAAACCGCCCAAATTAAACTAAAACGATCATCATTAAATTTTATATAATGATTTATCCTCAGGGTATATAACCAACATCTTCATAAGATCATCTAAACTTCTATAAGATCATTAATAACATTTAATATAAATTCTGTATGTTTATCCATGTTCTAAAAAAACATTTATTCATGTGTACAAGTGAACCATTCAGGAAAACTAAGAAAAAGAACACTTCTAAACAATGAATTTAAACTCTCTAACTAATAAAATGTACCATAAAATAAACTTGATAAAACCATAATTAATGATTTAAATGTCTAAATGGGTTTTTAAGTGTTAGTTAATGATATTATACATGACATTAAATTAAAGAATGCTTTCAGACACAATGTAAGGGGAATTCTCGAACCCAGCCTTCTTTCTTCAAGTTTTCCATCTTTCACTCCATTTTTAGTATACTGATTCCTTGAAAATAATTTCTTCCACATAATCTTACCTTTTATATTATATACATGTTATCCAATATAGTTTATGTCAAACACAATGATTTCCAAAATAACTCTTATTTCAAAAAACAAACCATATACTTCTGACTCATGGTTGATGGTTTTTGTATCAGTTATGTTATTCCCTATTTAATTTTAGAACCCAATGTTTATGAATGTATGATTTATGAAATTAATCCAATTCCTTTACATTGGTTATTTATGAACAAGACTAATATACGTTCTATGTGGCCTGTTGTTTCGTAGTTCCTTAAAACGTGCTTTCTTGATTTAAGAATTGTTGTTTCCAAGCAGTTTCTATTGGATTTATTCATATAACCAGAAACATACAACAATTCTTTATAAAAAGAGGACCTACATTCCAAAGGTAATAGTTTGTTAATTTTTGAACTTTACGATACTTAAGAACGTGCATTGGTCGAGAGGATTGGAGGTCGGACTCATCACACCCTTTTGGGGGGAATTATTGTCTACTCCTGAACTCTCTTTGTAAGATTAAAATATTTTCATGAATCCTTATTAATTTAAAAAGTATATCAAAAGTATCCCTTGGAATTTGTAATCACTTATTAACATGTGTAAAATTTAGAATAATCAGTATGCATTAAAGGTTTTTAATTAATGTAAACATCTATATGTATTCTAGGTTTTCCATTAATGGTATCCTTTAATATGCTGATTAGATAATATTTTAATCATTGTTATGATGATACTGGTTTTTAATCCACTCAGTGGGGCACTCTAGAATTTATTATCATCCATGGAGACGAACTATTGTTTTAATCTTGGGATCATGTTCATAAAATGAGCTACCTATGTATCCTTGTAAAAGGAATAAGAACCCTCGTAGTTCAGTTCCGGTTAATAGGACACATCATACCTTTTAAGTTCATTTGATACGGACCTCTAAGAGGAAGTTTCTTAGTTGAAACATAGTGTGGGACTTATGCTGAAGCATCCCAAGGATCTTGGGGAGGATATGAGTTTCCAAGTACGATCATATTCTGTTGGGAATATGGCCCAAAATAAACATGGTTTAAATTGAATGTTGGGTTTTAAACTCATGGAGGCTTCCTACTTATCCCATATGGAGGGGAATCAAATCCCACGTTGTTCAATAAATCTCATATGAGATTATAGTCCTTTGAGAAAGATGATTTTGGGCTTACTTTATAAACAAGGGTTCCTTGATGATTTGAGGATTGTATTTGGGGCTTATTTCCTATGGAGGATTCCCAAATTGGGGGAATTAGTGTTGGATCCCTAAGGAGGATATCCAGTGAGCTCGGGCCCTAAAAGGGATTCCTACATATCCTGGATTGAACAGGATTCAGAGTTCTCGTAGTTCATTCGTTGGGTGCTCATGCACATGTTGCAACCATCACATATCTCTAAGCCCATGTGAGTCATGCTTGGTGTGAGAAACAAGAGGATGTGAAAGATTCAATAATGACACTTCACATTTCTCCTCCTTCGCTGATGGAAGAGGGTCCATGGACCATGGAAGAGGGAAAGGCGACAGACCATCCTCTGTTCTATTTACATTTGGACAAGGGTCCAATGTAAGGAAGAAAGGGTGAAGGTGAAGGGCTTGTACCAGGATGGCTACCATGAAATTGGTTCTGGTAGGGGAGGGAGACTTATCATATACTTTCATGGAATGGAAAGTGAGAAGTGTACCTTCTCTAATGGAGAACTGAGGTCCCATGTCACCTCTTTGAAAAGGGTGAGGCCGGAATCCCACCATCTTCCAAACTGGGGAATTCCCAATAGTGTTTCGGGGAAAAATTCCATGTGACTACAGATATACAGACCCACAGATATCCCATGAATCATAACCCCCTTGTGAAGCAAATTTGGGAAACCTCTGAATGTAAAAATACAAACCCAAATTGGAGACACACTAATGTGCCTTACCCAAAGGTCCGAGAAGTCAGGAGTTTTTGGGGGAGGCTTCAACAAATCCCCTTTCAAATAAGGGAACCAAGGAAACATATACCCTACCATGAAAGGATTTTAAAGGGTATTTGAACTGGTCGCGTAGGTACCTCACCTAGGTGTGCTGCATAGGTGCCCCGTGTTTCCCTATTGTGTAGTTATGGTGCGCAGGTGTGTCATGCCGGTATAGTGCATAGGTATGGATGAGGAATGAAAAGAAGGTGAAGAACTTCAAAACATGTCTATCCCCTTTAATTATCCCTTCTTTTATAGTTTAGATAACTACCTGAGAAAATTTGAAAGATCTAGGAGAAACAGTTACGCAATGGGAGGTTCAGAGAATCTTTCACTTTTTTCAGTCCGAAAATGGGGAGCCCAAGGGTCCTATTTATAGGCATGGATGGGCCTAGATGAAGAAACTTTGGTCGCACAGGTACCCCGGGTAGCACTACTGCATAGGTTCTCCGAGTAAAGGCATCCCAAATCTTCTCACGCATATTTTGGACGTGCAGCTGTGTCATGATGCTCGGCAACATATCTCTCTTGTGAAGCTTGGCTGTGGAGCTCTCTTTCGAAGCTTGTTCGTGTAGATCTCTCACAAATATTGGCCGCGTATCTCACTCGTGATGTTGCTGGATGTTTATTACATCGAGCTTGGGAGTATTTTTTGATGTTTCCCTTGTACTCTTTGAATATTTTTAAGTAGTGTCATCAAAAGCCCCCCCCCCCCTCTTAGGATTTGATCCAAAATATAAAAAGAGGGTCAAGACCTGAGGTGAAAGTCTGGAAAAAGATTAGGATGGATTTAATGAATATCACAATTCTGCCATGAATGAATTTCATGCAGTTATGTCTAGCAGGTATGCTGTGCTACTATGGCACGCAGTCATGATGCGTAGGTCTTCTGTTGCCTATAAATAGGTCTCAACAATTCGCGTATTTAACTTCACTTGCAATATCTCTGAAATTTAGAGCTCTTGTTGCGTATCTCGTTTTCTTAGCTGCATCGCGTTGTGCTCTCGCACAATTCTCTTGAACTTTATTCAATGTAAAAGTGTTTACGTGATTTGAGCTACTCCAAAGAGGACCTCACTGATATAGTTGCGCTAGGACCTTTGTCGAAGGAACTACATGTGTGACCTCACTAAGGATCTTGTCAAATGACCTACGCAATGGGCCTTGTCGAAGGACCTACGCGAATAGTTTCCTTTGCCAAAAAAATTCACATTCTTCTTTAAAATTTTGACTTTGAAAGTTTTGATAATTATTTTTGCAGGAAATAATGACTCATATGATGACCCATAATAACGAAGTTAAGGTTTGTCAAAATGAAATGATGAGGATCGTCGGGCTAGATTATTATGGCACTGTTGGGAGTACTCTTCCTGGGCTATGGAAGGGTCTAATTCTGCATTAGCGTGACTATCCATAAAGTCCCTACTAACCTCTGTATGGGCATGGGATTTTTCAAGACGCCCATTTTCCATCTATTAAGAAGTACTTTCCAAAGAATTGGTTTCTTCAGTATTACAACTATAACAGTATGAATATTTTTGCAAGGGGGTTCTGATACAAGAAGGAACATTCCCAATTGGTTGCATCCTTCATCATAGTGGTTTCACTCCAGACATGAAGGATCATATTATAGATCCAAGAACACATTGTTATGATTCCACTTTTTGGGCTTCTCAAACAGATCAATCAAATGGTTGGAAATGAGACTGGGACCTTCGTTCTGGAGGGGGTGTAAAACCTGAGTGGATGTGGGCATTCTGGGTATGTCGGACTTGTACAGAATTCAGAAAAGAGTTATCAGACGTTAATATTTATGAAGCTGTCTGGATGGGGAAAACTTATGTTTACAAAAATGAATTCATTCCTGAATTACTGAGCCGATGGAGTCCACAAACTAATTAATTTAATTTGACACACGGTGAAGCTGGTATTAGTCTTTGGGACGTTTACCAAATAGTTGGAATTCTTATTCTTGGGGAAATGTATAATGAACTCATCCCATCGACATCAACATGGGGTGATGTTACCAGAACACCACCGCTGGCCCATGAATTAATTAAGATAGTGAAGAATTTACCCAAGGATAAGAATGATATTCATGCTAGAGTGTGGATGGAAGCTTTCTTAGAACCAAAAATAGATAAAGGTCCAACCAGTGGGCATCCTACTGTTTGTCCATCTGCCGATAATCGAGGCAGTTTAGGCACATATTGGCCTACACTAGAAAGAGGCGATTATAAGCATTGGGGTTATAAATTCAAACCTGATATAGATGCAAAAGTATGTGTATCTTCCTTCCTTTCTATATGGATAAGTGTTTATTTGCTTCCAGTCCGTGAATCCAGATGAGGTGTAAGATCAGCGACTTTCATCATCGAAGCTAAATTGGTAGAGGGGATGTATATTGGTCTAGAAACCCCTGTTTTGGTAAGAATGTACCATCTCCTGGTGAATTTATCCAGTGGGAAGGCTCCATTTAGAATTACAGGGCCATTCCAAGGGTTGTGGGGCTGGATTGAAGCACATTTTTCTTCATACTTAGTACTGAACAGATTCAGAGTTCTAAATGGTCTATTCACCTCGTTTTTATAAAAAAAATTGGTATTAAGCCTCTAAAATTAAGACCTAACAAAGTACTTAAGGTATTGAATGTATCAGGAGAATTCAAATTCTTTATTTTTAGCAATCCACCAACTAGAATATTTATTGATGATGGTAAAGAAAATAATTATCAGCTGAGATCTTATATGTTGGGATTCAGGGATGGTGTAATGTCAACCAGGATTAATGGTGAAATTATCTACAATTATTATGTTCCCTATAAGTTTTCTCTTCAGTTCAGGTGTCTTCAACAATCAGTCACCCTTCCACCCACATATGTCAGACATGAGAAGAACCCAATGGTAGCATGACAAATATGGATTCTCATAACTTTAGAGGTATCAAAATTTTCAATTACATTACCACCACTAGATGCGTCAATTGGATTGGAAGCTGGGTATGCCAAATCTTGGTTTCTTCATATCCTCAAGGGGATCTGACAAAAAGAGTATATTGAATGGAGGCTACAACGACTGTTTCATGTGAAAATCATGGCAATAAGTACAAGGCCAGATATGATATAGAAATTTCTAAGGTTTCGGAGCCCTCAAAACATCTTCGTAGGAAGTACACCAGGAATACCAAGGATAAAGAAGAAATACCTCCAATGCCAAGGTGATCCAGTTGCCACAATCAAACAGAGATTCCTATTCCACCTGTAGAATTTTATGAGGAAGAAAGGTCTGAGGAAGCTCTTAAATCGAAAAATGTCGAACCTCTTCCATGGTCAACCAAGCCAAGATAGAATTATGTGTGACCTTCAACCATTCATCACTAGGAGAGTATAACCCTTGATATCAAGGATGCTTGGGAATTTCTTCAGAATGGCATTCGAATACCAGATATTAGTGATATCAAGGCACCTTCTGATTTTAATCTGGAAAATAACATGGATGAAGTAAAAAAGTATATTGTAGAGTTAGAGACATTTATATATAAAACTGATGAACAAATCCCAGCTTCTAAATGACTATATCATATGCTGGACTTAGGAGTCCATGAAGGGGTAATTATAGACTCTAAGGGGGAGTGGGATATTTATATTAATACTGAGAATTTATTTCCCTTTTTCTTTCATCTCAACTTTAATTTATCATTTGACATCATTAATCTTGATGAAAATGTATTTCTGTAGCCTGAATGTAGAGAAGGAAGATCTGGACCGATTCTTGAATTGCTTTAGTATAGTCCTGCATGTTCTCCCATTGGCGCAACAAATAATCCTCCCAAGTTTCTAGAACATTCTCTCGGAGCAAGAATCAAGACTGGGGTAATGGAGAGAGATAACCATCAACCAATACCTCAAGTTTCCCCTGCTAAGAGAAGTGTTTCCATCTCTCCTCATGATTTTGAATAGAAATGAAAAAGAGCAATGAGATTTCTTTGAATCATTCACTGAAAGAGTAAGTGTTTATACAATCTTCCAGGAATAAAATTATCTCAAGATGTTCTGGTAACCATTTTTTATCCTCTTAAAGGATCTATGTCTGTTTCATCTCTCAAGGGATTAAGAGCTGATGCTTCACAACCAGAAAAAGAAATCCTAGGGGAAACCCAGGTTCATGCTGACGTATTTGTACCGTCAAAAGATTCGGCGAAGCCAATTTGGGCATCAACCAACATTTGTTGGATACCTTAAATGGTGATGATGTTGTATCATTTCAGGAAGTATACACTAAAATGATGGACACCATTAATCTGAATATTGATATTCCATGTTACATCAAGGATTTTGGTGATTTTAGTGAGGAATTTAAAAGAAGTATGTTCTTACTCCTACATTTTCGATACATAATTTTTTCTTCAACTTGATTATTTACATCAAAATTCACCTTATGCATCTTTATCTACAGAAAATGTCGCAAAGGATCTTTAGGAGTAGGTTGTTCCACTTTATCCTTCTTCTGGGACTGAAGACATACTTATAGAGAATCCTTCATCAGGTGATGTTCGAGAGCCTTCAAATTTTATACCTAAACAAATTCAAATAAATCCCCCCTCTCAAGAAACACCTGCTCAAAAAACCGAAGCTCAGAATATAGGGGATTAATCCAATCAAGTAGCTGACTTATTGTTGGGTAAATGTAGTCAGCTATCTGAATCATATTTGAATCCTCTATTTGAAACTAATAATGACATTGATTTATTATTTAGGGTTATCAGCTCCTAGATTAGAGAGTGAAGCTTCTATTGCCCCAAGAGAAGCAGAAAAAAACAATTCTTTAAGTGAAATGTTTCTAGAGCAAATTTTACCTCATGGTAGTGACTCAGATTCAGATTTAGAGATGCAATATGCTCTTTTCATGGAACGTATGAAGACATGACGGCAGATCTAGAGCATAATTATTGAAAAGCCTTTGGATGAATTATCATCCCATTTTTCAAAATTCCCATCATTATTCTATGTGTTGGGATTATGGTGGATCCAATTATCGGCCGGTCTATGATTCCATGAAAGAGACTATTCTCTGACAGGAGCAGGAGCATAAGATCAGACAATATTTTGAAGAGGCTAAACAACTCATCAATATTAAGGGCATTCAAGCTGTAGTAGTTGAGGGTGAGGAAAATCCCAACACAAAATCACTAGAGATTAGCCAAAAAATCAAAGATGTCATGAAGGAGTTATTATCTTTTCAACAACAACTATATGTTGTTCATAAAAAGCTTAAGAAACTAAATCATAAATTTGGAGAAACACAATTAGAGGGGATAAATACCATTTCAAAAGCTAAGGAAGCACTTCATCTGGCTGAGGAGGCAGGAGTTGCTCAACTATCACAACTTCAACAGGCAGCTGATAGAGCTTATGAAGTGATCCATCAAATGAAAAGTCATGTTGATCGTTTATTCTGAAACATGATAGAGAGGCTCCATTTTGTGGATTCCCTCTATATTCATATAAATGAAATATATTTTTTGTTTTCAATCATATAAATCTTCATTCCTGCTTTTCATGATAAAAATATGAAAGGTATATGATGAAAATGATTCCTTTATATTAAACAACCAATTTTTTAATAATAAGAATGAAGTGCGAAAAAAATTTCTTATTAATCCATGGGACATAATAATCATAATTTGACGATTTCTAGGGTCATATGGATAACCCTAAAAATTTTGTGTCTTTTGACCTCTTTTTTATTGCTCCATATTACCAAAATCATTAAAAAATATGTATATTTAGTGAGTTGGGACTCGACTTTTGTTTAGAGTTCCCCTTGAAAGTTCTCAATTTAATGAGTACTGAGTCTTTTGTTACTGGTAGTTTTATTTCATGTGGTGAGGACATTGGTACTTTGTAGTTTTAAGTCATGCAGTGAGGACATTGGTAACTTTAATTTAAGGACTTTGAAAAACCTATTATGGGGGTTCTATTATGTAGGGCCAACTGGGGCATATGCTGCAAAGTCAAATAGTGTCATCTTTTGACTGACAGGCCTGTTATGTAAGAAACATATGCAAGGATGCCTAAGGAAACATGCTTCATAGTTAGTAAAAAGAGATCTCAAAAGATTGACGTTCTATTGCTAAAAGTCGAAGAAAGTTTATGGAGATTCAGATTTTCCAAAGCATAGAGTTTATTTTCTAGAGAAAGGTACCTAAATATGGAAGGGGTATTTCCAATAAAGACATTCGAAGAATAAGAGTAATAAAACTTTTACAAAGGTCTGACCCAAATGTAAAAGATATGGTGTTTGTAGTTTTAGTTCATACAACTAGGACCAATAATGTAAACAATATATAACATGTGGCCAAGTGATTTCAAAATTATTTCATAGTGTATCGAACACATGATGAGGGAAGTGTGTAAAACCTGTTCTTGAAGACTTTAAGACTGTGGGAAATATAATGGGATAAATATTCTTTATTGACAGTTTTAAAATACAGATTCTTTTATATTGTCATTAAATATTAAGGGCGACAAAGATACTATAACCAAGAATGAAGTTACCATTATTTGACAAACCCGTAATGGGGGCTGTATTATGCAGGACGAACTCGGGCATATGCTGCATATCCAAATAGTGGCATCTTTTGACTGGAAGTCTTATTATGTAGGAAACTTATGAAAGGATACCTAAGGGCACGTTCTACATAGTCAGGCAAAAGAACTCTCAGATATTGAAAACATTGTTACCAAAAACCATAAGAAATATTATGAAAATTTTAAAGAAAAATTCAAGATAAAGAGTGTGAGATATGGAAGGGGGTTATGCCCAACGTATATGAGAAATATTTGAATCAATATTGTCTATAAATTTGATGTTCTTTATATAGATATGACTCATATGTAAAAAAGAGGCTTTCTTTGTTTCCATAAATTTGAATGAATATGGTATTGTGCAGTTTTAAGTCATGCAGTGAGGACATTGGTACTGTGCAGTTTTAAGTCATGCAGTGAGTACATTGGTAATGTGCGGTTTTAGGTCATGCAGTGAGGACATGGTTAACTCTATAATAAATTAAATCACCTTATATAAAGAAACCATTTACTCGACTCCTAATCCCACATGAGCTATGCTCTGTATCAGAAACAAGGAGCAGTAAGGGTTTATTTTATAATGCATAGGTGAGGAAAATAAAGAATAGGGGTATTAGATATTAATTTAGTGTAATTTCATGAGGTAAGGACAAAAATGAACTGATATGAAAATTGGATTAAGGGATAAAACCCAAGTATCACTATATGTCTTGCTAGGGAAAGAATCAAGTCATACATAGTTTTTTTTAAACATTCTATATGCTGATTTGAATTTTTTTACAAGAATTTTAGGGATTTTTTATTGTGTTTGGGCCCAATGTTGGAGATCTAGGCATCTTGATGTATCTCATTGAAAATTATAATCAAGCCATACGTAGTTCTTGAAAAGATCATTCCTCATGCTAAGTTTGATATGAAGAATGGGGATTTTGATATGTTTTGAAAGAACGATAAGTCTTAAGACATGAAATGGTGTAAGGAACAAATCGTATATCTTAAATAAATACTCTGTATAGATGTGATTCATATACAGTAAGTGAAAAGAAACTTTTTTGGCTGTGGTTTGGCCTAGAATTGGAGATTTATGCATCTCTATGTATCTCATTGAAAATGATAATCAATCGATACGTAGTTCTTGAAACATGGTCTCTATGTAGATATGACTCTGGAATAGGAAAGAGAGGGACTCATGTACTACTAAGGAGTAGTGATGATGTCAATGATGTTTACTTATGGAAACTTCTAACTTCTTATAGAGAAAATGTTTGTTGTACAAATGATTTCATTTAGTTTAACATCATGCAACAAGGAAAACAATGCTATGAACTTTAACGTCATGAAACATGGACACATATGGTTGTTATGAAGTTTAATGTCTTGAAACTATGTCATGGGGGATATGCAGTTTGAAGTCTTGCAGCAGGGACATGGTACTGTGCAATTTAAAGTCTTGCAGTGAGGACTAATACATATAATTACACAAAGTATTTATTCAAGAATCTCGCATTGGTTGGAGATGTAATGAGCTCTCCATCCATTGAAATTAAATCTTAATCTCTATTTGAATAGACTTTATGTATGGAATATGTTCCCTCCCATTTTGGTTCAAGTTTTGGAGGTTTCTTTCCTGGTATCATTGGAATCTTAAGGACTAATACCAATTCTCCTTGAATAAATGAGTGATGATGAACTTTCTTTTTAAAAGCTCGGGATATTCGGTTCTGATAAACATCTAGATGATGCAAAGTATGAAATCTTTTCTCATCTAATCGTTAGAACTCATTAAACTATTTCTGAGATCTTTCATCTGTAGATAACTGATCATAGATTGCAACTCTAAGTGAAGGAAATTGTATTTCAATTAGAAAAACTGCATCAGTTCCATATACCAATGAATAAGGAGTTGCTTGGGTGGAAGTACTGATAGTTGTCTGATAATCCCATAAAGCATTAAAAAGTTTAACAGTCCATGATTTCTTATCTTTGTCCACCATCTTCTTGAGTATATTTGATAGGGTTTTATTGAAAGCCTCTATATTTCCATTGGTCGTCGCATGATAGCAAGATGAATGGTTGGATTTTATATTATATTCCTGATATAACTTTTTTACTTCAGTAGAACAAAAATTGATTCAATTTTCTGTCAAAATAGTATGAGGGATTCAAATCTAGTGATGATAATAGTTTTGAAAAAACTAATGATGCTCTTAGCTCTAACTTCTTTGAGAGGTATTGCTTCATCCCATTGAGAGAAGAAGTCAGTAGCAGTGAGAATATACTTGAACTGTTTAGCCGTGGCTGGAGGATAAGGCCCTACTACATCCATTCCCCATGTGGCAAATGGCTAGGAGTATTTAGCTGTATGTAGCAACTCTGGGGGTTGATGAATGAAGTTAGCATGAACTTGACAGAGATGAATTTTTTTGTAAAGTCTGTACCATCCTATTTCATTGAAGGCCAAAAGTATCCAAGACTTTGAATTTGATCAGAGTGTTTGTGCCCAGATTGGTGGGCACCACAGGCTCCTAAATGAACTTCGTTGATGACATTTGCAGTCTCTTCTCCATAAATAAATCTGAAGAGAATTACATCAAAGCCTCTCTTGTAAGGGATCTTTTAGTGGTTTGGACCATCATAAAGAGTAAAATTAGCCACTCGTCACCGGATCTTCTCCTTCTCAGCCCTATTTGGTGGAAGTATCCCAATTTGAAGATATTACATGATGGATGTTCTCCATTACATGGTATGACCATACGGTTCTGAAATAGGGAAAATTTCATTAATTTCCTCAATGATGGGTTGAACAAAAGGTGAAACCACACGGCGATGCGTTATGCTGAGAACTATCTCATCCTAATTTTGATATTCCAAGGCTGTAGATTCATTAGCCAGCGCATCTTATTGGGCATTTTCCGATCATGGGACATATGACAATGTTGGCTCTAAGAGAAATTCAGCCATTAATTTTTTGACATAATCACACAAACGTATTAAATCTTCTTTTCTAATAGATTATTCTCTATTGATTTGTTTGATTACTAATTCTGAATCACTTTTTACCTTTAAATGATCCATTCTCACCTGAAGGGACAATTCCATACCTGAAATGAGAGCTTGATACTCTACTTCATTGTTAGTACCACCTTTCGATAATAAGAAAGAATAAAAAAATACTACCTTTTCTGGGGAAATAAAGACTATCCCTAATCCAAGATTTTTGAGTTTAGGATTTTCCAGTCTCTTCTCTGTTGGACTTCTAGAAGCACCATCAAAATACATTTCCCATGTTTGGGAATTATTTTGAACAGAGAATACCTCTTCATCAGGAAGTCCAGCATTAAACGATATATCTTCTGTTGATGGATTCTCAGCAAGGAAATCAGCCAGATCATGACCCTTTATTGACTTTTGAGGCACAAACAGGATATCAAACTATTGAAAAGTAATCACCCACCATACTAGATGTCCTGTAAGCATAGAACGACTGCGGATAAATTTGAGCGGGTTATTACAAGATACCAATTGGACCTCATGTTGTTGCAGGTAATGTCTCAATTTCTAAACAGTAAATATTAATGTCAGGAAGCACTTCTCAATACTTTAATATTGAGTTTCCGCATCAAGAATATTGGGATTGAGATAATAAATGCTATTTTCATTTCCAGCATCATTCTTTTCGGCAAGTAAGGCACCTAGTGATTACTCTAAAGCTGTCATGTAAAGAATGAGTGGTCTTTATTCAATAGGTGGAATCAATACTGGTGGACACGAGAGATATTTTTTGAGTATATCAAATGCTTCTTGTAAATCCTCAGTAAATTGATAAGTAACTCCCTTCTTCATTAATCTAGTGAAAGGTAAACATTTTCCTGCCAAATTGGCAATATTGCGTCCGCTATGTGTCCTTGAAGTCCTCTCAATTCTTGCAATTTTTGAGGAGGTGACTTACCAAGGATTGATTTTATTTTCTTAGGATCAACTTCGATACCACGATGGCATACAATGAAGCCAATGAATTTTCTTTAGGTTACCCCCAAAGCACATTTTAAGGGGTTCATCTCAAAATTATGTTGCTGAAGTTTGTGAAATATGGTTTCCAAATCAGCCAAGTGATTGGAACGTTGTTTGTATTTGACTACCAAATCATCCACATAACATTCAACAAATTTCCATAAGAAGGGTTTGAAGATATGGTGCATGGCATATTGGTATCGAGCGCCTGCATTCTTTAAGACAAAGGGCATTACCCGATAGAAAAACACACCTTGAGGAGCTCTAAAGGCTGTAGATTCTTCTTCCTCTGGCGCCATTCGAATTTTATTATACCCAAAATATCCATCCATGAAGGAAAGTGCTTCATAACCAGTTGTTTCATCAATTAGAAGTTCGTAATCAGGACTAGAAAATCTTAATTAGGAGAATACCTATTAAGAACTCTAAAATCAATGTAGACTCTAATTTTACCATTCTTCTTTTTCACTGGGACAATATTTTCTAGCCATTTGGTATACTGAACTTCTCTAACAAAGTTAGATTTTATAATCTTATCAAATTTAGATTCAATTTTAGAGGCATGAGTTGGTTGTGTTCTCCTCACTGCCTTCTTGAACCCACGATGTTCTTCTAGAAAACCCAAATGATGGGTGGATACATTTGGATTAAGACCTGGCACTTCCATATAATTCCCAGAAAATATATCTCAATTTTTCTTTAGAAAGTAATTATACCCCTATTGTTCCTCAGAGGTCATGGTTGCACTAATTTAGGTGGGGCGTGGATCTTCTCTTGTACCATGATTTATTTCTTTGAGTTCATCCATGGTGGTATAAATACCTTCTTCAAATACTTGAGGTGTATCCCCGAGATCATCCTCTTCTTCTTCATTACGTGACACTTCTTCTATTTCCATTTTCATGGTAGATGACAAGGAAACACTCCCAATGTTAGGGGAGGAATTAGTATTTGAATATCTCAAAGAAGAAACTACCACATCTAACACTACTGATGATGAAGGGTCTTCCTGTGGGGAAGAGGGATTGATGAATTGAGAATCAAATTCTTTTTCTCCCTCTAATATTGCTATAATTAATTCTATTATGATTAATAAAGAAGAGGCTCAATGCAGTTCAGTAGATGAAATAAAAACATCTCTATTCCGGCTTTCATCATTTCTTCGTGCATCAATAATTTCTCCCATGTTATCAGGCTCAATTGTCATAATTGACATTATGGGAATTATTGGATGAGTGCATGGATTTGGATTTACCCTATAAACTTGATTGATGGGTAAAACATAATATGTACTCAAATGCATGATTTAATTTGATGGAATCTTTTCCAGTCCTTTTGGAGCATTAACTCTTCTTATTTACTTTTTCATTGACTTCATTCCTTTTATGTGATAAAACTCTTCCCCAATATATTGAGATTCCCATGTTTTGAATGGATCCTTGTCACCATACAATGTTCCAATTTGACCATTGAAACATTATTTCAAACATTGGTGGTATGATGAAGGTATGGCTGCATGTTGATGCAACCAAGGCCTTCCAAGCAGAAAATTGAATGTTGTGTCCATACAAACAACCATGAAATATGAATTAGATATAAGATCTCCAAACTGAGTTCTGAGTGTAATTTCTCCTAGAGGTTCTTGTTCATTATTTTGATATCCTTACAAAATTAAAGTCGAAGGAGATAAGTAAGATTCAATCAGGTCCAATCGATGAAGTGTACGAAGGGGAATGAGGATGTCTTTGGATCCATTATCAATGAAGACTCCCCGGATATCCATATCATTGACCATTCCAGAGAGATACAAAGGTTTGATGTGTCTATGTACCACATGGTCTTCATCTTCATCTATAAAAGATATGACTGCATGACATTTTGTAGAATCATTCTCTATACGGTAAACCTCAGCAGCAACAACTTCAGTTTCAAATTCTTGAGGACTTAACAAGGCCTCAATGAGTGCTTCTCGAAGATCTTTTAACAGATTCAAAGCATCTAGAATAGATAACTTGGCTGGTACATGGGCCGATTATTTCAATGCATCATAATTTTGATCCAAAGGTCTGCATTTCCTAGCATGGATATGTGGTTTTTCAGGTGCTTTGGAAGATGATGTTTCTATTGTAGATGTGTTCTGTGTTGAAATAGAAGTGGGAAATATCGCTGAATTTGGAAAATTAGACTGACTAAGTCCATTCATCTATAGAGAAGAAGATAGTGTAGATTCTAATTGATCCTACCAAATAATTTTTCCAGAACTATATTTGTTTTTCATTGAAGAAAACCCTTTTTTTGTTGATCTCAAAAAAGAGCTCTTCCATGAGTTTATGTTTCATATATGGTTTGATTAGGGGTAAAATTAAAATTATTGTTTCTGGAATTCCCACACCTTCCCCTGTTTCTTCCACCTTGGCATCTTCCTCTAATCCCCCAATTAGGCACAAGTAATACCGACTCAAAAAAAATTAGAATCACCATAGTAATAATGATATTTTAAATGGATAACATTAATGGGACCAAAGATCAATTATTCATCTGATGAGGATTCTGATTGATAGATTACTTCTGGTGGTACCATTTGACGGGGTAGTGCCCGTGATTTTGAGATAGATGGCATGAAATCTTCTAGGGTTAAGGAAAACATTGGCCTTGATGCGAGATTATATTCTTCTGACTACTCTTTATCCTTATGACCACATTTTTCTTTGAGGAATGAACCATTGATAAAGATGGTTTTGCTCTGGCCGGAGTTGTAGAAGACACAATTGCTTGTTTCAACTATGTTTATAAAATAGCATGAGTTCGGTTGATAATTTTCCTGATCATCCAATCATCATATTTTCGCACATTTTTACTTTTAAATTCTTTCCATTCCCCCTATTCCTCTAGATTGGTGGTAGTAACACATGCTACTTGAGATGATGAACTTTTCAATTTCACTTATCCAGAGTCTACTATCTTTTGAAAAAGGTTGTTGAAAAAAAATAACTCATGAATGGGGTGTCCCAAAATCTGATGAAAATGACAATAATTCGTATGATCTTCATCACCTTCATTATTTGGCTTCTTCGGCCTTGGAAACTGAACAAAATTGTTTTCAAAGGCTGAGATGAAGTATCTAGAAACTTGCTCATTTCTGAAAGAAAAGATTTTATTCATTAATTCCTCAAATTGTTTCTACCTTTGATCTCTTTTATCATCTTGATGAGGTGGTCGTTGCTTCCGATTCTCAAGAAGTGGAGCCCTTTGGTATGATGAAGGTCTTGAGGTAGAAGCAGGTACAGGTGCCTGTTTAACTGTAATTATAGTGGATTATACCTTTTCTATTTTCCATTTTAGAACTGGTGGAATTACACGAGTTTTAGCCCTAGTCTCTATAAGAGAGTCTTCTATCTGGTGAGTGATTGAAGTAAGGTCTCGAAACCCTCCTATGTATTTCACATAGATCAATGGTGTGCATAACTCATCATGTATATTTTCCACATAAATTGGTAGCAACTCTTCTTGAGAGAGTTCTAAACTTAAGGAATATGTTAATCCCTTCCAACAAGTAATGAAATCCGAAACTCTTTCATTTTCTCTTTGTTTGCAATTCGTAAGATTAAAAATTGTCATCTTTGGTAATGTTAAGCTAAATTGAAGAAGGAATTTTTGACGGAGATCTTCCCACCAAAAAATTGATCGATATTGCAAACTTGTATACTAGAAAAAAGCAGGTCCTTGTAATGACTGCACAAAACACCTGATCTTAACTGCTTCTTGTTGTTGAGGAGTTCCTATCATAGTATCACAATGAGAAACAAAATGTGTTAAGTGTTGTTCTGGATCTCCCGAACCATTAAAAATTGGGAATGTGGTATTCAAAAAATTTGATATGGGAGGAATCGGATCCACCCATTCAAGGTTATCTCTATTTTCCAGTTGAACTGGTGCACGTCATTCCTCCATAGCTTCCAACTGAGTCATTAATTCCTCAATTGTGTTCATAAGCATTTGGAGAATATCTGGATGAGATGGATTCTATGCAGGTATTATAACTGAAACTTGATCTGGTGTAATAACTGATAAGACCACTAATGGTGGTGCTGATATTTGACTTGGATAACCTATAGAAATATGTCTATCAGGATGTACATGATCCTGTCTTGATAGTGTACTCAATGGAGGTAATTCTATATCTACATCTATAGTTACTACAAATCCTCTTTGTTGAGGATATCCTACTAGATTTTCAAGTTGAGTACTTTATTGGGGATACCGTTTAACAGAAATGTTGTTTCGAAGTAACTATATGTTATGTTTTTTCAACTCCTTTATTTCCTCTTCATACTATGAATGTCTCTCTTCAAGTGAAAGAGATTGACCATCTCTAGTGGAAAAGTGATATGCAATATGAATTTTTTCCTTTCCCCTTGTTGGACTCCTTTTAGAGAGTGGGGAGTTGGTTATTTGAATGCATACCAAGATTCTGATTAAGCCTTTTATTTTGGGTACGCACACCTTCTTCATTTTTATCGGTGTGTACCATATTGTACATATGAACTTCATCATCTGATTCCCCTGAACTAGAATTTTTTCTTGAGGATCTTCTGCAATGGTATTAATAAAATTCACTTATGCATAACGCATTAATGGAATTCTGTCAGGGTTTTTGGTAGATCGTCTCCCTTTTTTACTTTCATGAATCTCCCTTCTTCTATATGAAGAATTCCCTAGAACTGTTTGACGGACAATAACATGAAGGGAATCATTGTATAGTTCAGGTTTATGCTTTCCTTCTGTCTTCTTCACTAATCGGGAGAAAACTGACTTCAGTTGAGAAGGGGATTGAAGATACGAAATAGCCCCCAACCTTGGAAGCTGGGGTTGATCATATTCTTATTCTTCAAATCTTTGAACATTGTTTAACAAGTGTAAAGGTTGCATTAAATGAGCCCCCAACCTAGCAATATGGGGTGATTCTTGAACTTATACAAATGAAATTTTTGCAACTGTTCTTCTAATTTTGCAGATTTTGGTTTGGACATTAGTTGTATGCCTCATCTGAAAATTAATTAAATTACCTATTTTAGAATATCAATGTGCTATTTCAGACCTTTGCATCCTATAACAGCTGAATTTCTCTAAACGGGATGCCTGCTCAAGATTCTCATAGGCTTGATGTAGAAGTAGTTCAACAATTACATTTCTTTGGGCCTGATTCTGATGAGAACTGCTTGAGGCATGTTCTTGAGCGTACATTTGATTACACAAAAAACTTTTTTACTATGGCCAGTTGTGGTAAAAAAACATTGCATGAATCCAATTTGGGTAGACTTTGGTGATTTTTAAGTGCAGTGAAATGCAATGCTCCATATGCACCGCATCCTCTAATGTGATCATTTTATGGGGAATCAGAAATTAATTGGAGTAGCCTCTTTAGAACATTGAGATGTGCACGCTGAAAGGTTCTCTGTTGTTTTTCAACCCTTGGATGTTGGGAAACTAAAAGAGATTCCAAGTCAATTTGGCATTGTAATCCTTCTATTACCTTTAAATGATTTTGATTTTCATCATATGGTAATACATTATTTTTAAAATGACGAAGATCTTTCCATAAGTGGAGATGAATGTCATGAATGCAATATTCTGTCATAAATTCTGGAATATCAAACTGAGAATTTGTTGAAGGCCGGAACATGACTGGTATTTCTCCTTTAGCTAATTGTTTCCTCATGTTCAATACGTCTTAATCATTTTCTACTAGAGGTTTCTCCACTTGGTCTGACCAACGTGGATTCTCTTCATTTGAGGATAAATGACCTAGGGGAGGTTAGGAGAATGACTGTTCCATTAAGATGTTTTTTGACTGAGAAAGTGTTTCACCTGTCAATGACAAGGCATCAGACATGACTGGGCCTGTGTTTTCAAGTACCTCGAGATAGGACGACTTTCTTGTTGCAACATTTTCAATTATAAAAATGTGTTTTGAAAATGTGGAAAACAACAATGGAGAATACTTTCACAGTGAATTCCATCATGGGGAGGATCACCATGATGGATTACGAAAAGGGATAACTATTCTTTCCCATTGGTCTTATGGACACATGGAGGGTTGTCATGGCTCTCATCCAAAGATAGACACTTTGGATTAAACAAATTTTCATGAAGCAGTCCTTCATGATGAAGTGTCTGGTGAGAAACATCATAATTACAACTCCCATTCCCAAAATATGGTTATGAAATGGTTGGATCTTGCAGAACAACAGATAAATGACTGAGCGCTTCAAGAACTTCAGCATTAAGAGAAGCTAAATTACAGCTTGACTCTTGATTTTCCAACGGTATTTGGTGAGATTCCTTCTTGGATGTTCTCTTATACTTACTTTAGTCCACTTATTGAGAAAAATGGTTATCATGGGCAGGTATATGTGCCTGTCTTGGATTAGATACTGGAATATATAGTTTACCTCCAATTAGAAAGGGTGTATGTTCCTGATCTTGTTGTCCATATGATATGGGGAGGATTCCCCATGACCATCCTGGTTTGGAAAAAAGGTGTGTATCTACTCTGGGATGGCGTTTGATGTGTCATCCCATGTTTGGGGATAGATTTATATGTTAGTTACCCTGATACTGCTAAAGTAGTTGTTAAAATATCCTGAAATGCTTCCAGAATATGGGCAGTGATATGAGTCTGCCCTTTCACCATTAACAAGATGTGTTTAGTGAATTTAGTGGCCAGAATATGAATATACATCCATTCTGTATCTAGAGTAGGTGTATGTGCCTACTCCAGACGTCCTTTTCTTGTCAATGGATATTGATAGTACTTATGCATAGGGACAGAGAGTTGAGTCTTATCAAAATTTGTCGTCGGATCTTTCCGAATGCCTTCTCTGGGTGCTACCAAATGAGACTGTTGGAAAACATGATGATCATTGGCATTTTTATGTGCCTGCTATATATTATTCATCATGTATGGTTGAAGAGTTTCCTTTAATAATGGAATATGAGACTTCTGACAGAATTGGTGATTGTAAAAAGGTGTATGTTCTTACTTACCGGTTTCCAGCATATTATATTGGTGGGATTCATTAAATGTAGTCATGTGAGCCTACTGACTGGATGATAACTTCTAAACAGGTGTATTTTCATGTTGACGATACTCCACCGGGTTTACCTAGTGGGATTGGTGAGTTTCTTTCAGACGATACTACTGAGAAACAAAATTAGGACGAACGAGTTTATGTGCTCTCTCATTGTTTGCCATCATGTTCGACCGATGGATTTCTACGGGGGAGTTAGAGGTGAGAACTTACTTCCTGTTAATCGGACGTTGTCCCTAGAAATATTTCTTGTGTTCCCAGGTCTGAAAGACCTAGGCCAAACGTCCAAAGGAAACTCCCCCCCCCCCCATCATGTTTGGGATATACTACCGCATGATTCTGGTAGTGATTTCTTGTAGGACTCCTTAAAAAGGGCTCCTGTATTCTTAAAGTGAGGCTTTCAAGGACCTCTTGATCTACCTCCCTGTAGTATGGGAGAGATTTATTGTTGAGTTATGGGGATGAAGACCCAAAACGATTGGAAATGGTGGTTGGTACTGTTTTTTTCTTGATCATTTCTCGTTACTTTCCAGATGATCGAGGATTACTGTAGACCTGTAGGGCCTGTCGAGCAGCCTCCAAATTCGGAATTCTACCATGCTGGCGATATTACTTAATAAGAACATTAAAGACCCAACGTTGAATATGTTGGGTTGGTGATAACGTCTTTCCTGTGGATGGAGATCCAGCTTGATCAGCAGTCATGAAGTTCATAGATTTTGTCTTGGAGAAATCCATTCTTTTGAATGAAGGGAATTTTGTGAAAAGCTGAGAACAACAACAAGTTCTATTAAAGTGACATCTTGTCAGATGGATACATGCATGATTAATTCTTTTTTCTATCATTCCTTTATCAATATATAGGGGCCTAACATGTGGGTAACATTATTAACTTGGTTATGTATACACATCAGGTTTACAGTTTGTGTTTCATAGTTCCTTGAAACGTGCATTCTAGTTTTAAGAATCACAATTTTCAGGTGGTTTCCATTGGATTTTTTCATGGAACCGGAAACCTCCAATTGTTCTTTATCCTAAGAGGAGCCTCTTTCCAAAGGCAGAAATACATTATGTTTTGAACTTTATGATGCTTAAGAACATGCATTGGTCGATAGGATGGGAGGTCGGACTCATCACACCCTTTTGGGGGGAATTATTATCTTCTACAGGGCTCTCTTTATATGATTAAAATATTTTCATGATTCCTTATTAATTTACCAAGTATATCTTATGTATCCCATATAATTTTTAATCACTTATTAACATGTGTAAAATTTATAATCATCAGTATGCATTCAAGGTTCCTCATTAATGGAAAAATCTGTATGTATTCAAGGTTTTCCATTAATGGTATCCTCTAATATGATGATTAGTGATTCTTTTAATCATTTTTATGATGATATTGGTTTTTAAGCCCCTCAATGGGGCACTCTAGAATTTATTGTCATCTAGGGAGATGAAGGTTTGTTCTAACCTTGGGATCGTGTCCATAAAATGAGTTACCTATGTATCCTTGTGAAAGTAATCAGAACCCTCATAGTTCAGTGCCGCTTAATAGGACACATCATACCTTTTAAGGTCATCTGATAAGGACCTCTAAGCGGAAGGTGCTTAGATGAATCTTAGTATGGGACTTATGTTGAAGCAGCCCAAGGATCTTGGTGAGGATATGAGTTTCCATGTAGGATCAGTCCCTTTTGGGAATATGACCCAAAGAAAATAGGGTTGATTTTGAAGTGTTGGGTTTTAACCTCAATGAGGCTTCCTACGTATCCCATATGGATGGGAATCAAAGCCCACGTAGTTCGAAAAATCTCATAGGAGAGTATGGTCCTATGAGAAAGATGGTTTTGGGCTTACTTCCTGAAAAAGGATGCCTTGATGATTTGAGGATTGTATTTGGGGATTATTTCCTAAGGAGGATGCCCAAATTGGGGGAATTAGGGTTGGATTTTTAAGGAGGATATCCAATAATCTTGGACCCTAAAAGAGCTTCCTACATATCCTGGATTGAACAGGAATTAGAGTTCTCGTAGTTCATTCGTTGAGTGTTCGTTCACATGTTGAAACCATCACATATCACTAAGACCATGTCAGTCATGCTCTATGAGAGAAACAAGGGGATGTGAAAGATTCAACAATGACACTTCACACTTCTCCTCCTCCGTTGATGGAAGAGGGCACGTCAACTGTGGAAGAGGGAAAGGCGATGGACCTTCATCTGTTCTATTTATATTTGGACAAGGGTCCAATGTAAGGAAGAAGGGGTGAAGGTTAGGGGATTATACTAGGATGGTTTCCTAGAAATTGGTTCTGGAATGGGAGGGAGACTTCTCCTATACTTGTGCAGAATGGAAAGTGCGAAGTGTGCCTTCCCTACCGGAGAACTGAGGTCCCGGGTCACCTCTTTGAAAAGGGCGAGGCCGGAAGCCCCCCATCTTCCAAACTAGGAACATCCCAACACTGTTTATGGGAAAAATTCCATGTGAATATGGATATACAAACCCAAAAATATCCCATGAATCTTAACCTCATTGTGAAACAACTGTGGGAAACCTCTGAATGCGGAAATACAAACCCAAATTGGAGACCCACTGATGTGACTTACCCAAAGGACTGAGAAGTTAGGAGGTTTTGGGGGAGGCTTCAACATATCCCCTTTAGATTAAGGGAATTACAGAAATAGATACCCTACCATGAAATTATTTTAAAGGGTATTTGAACTGGTCACGTAGGTACCTCGCATAGGTGTGCCGCCTAGGTACCCCGAGTTTCCCTATTGTGTAGGTATGGTGTGCAGGTGTTCTGCGCAAGTATAGCGCATAGGCATGGATGAGGACTAAAGAGAAGGTGAAGAACTTGAAAACATGCATATACCCTTTAATTATACCTTCTTTTTTAGTTTAGATATCTACATGAGACAATTTGAGAGATCTAGGTGAAAGAGGTATGCAATAGGAACTTCAGAGAATCTTTCACTTTTTTTCAGTATGAAAATTTGGAGCCCAAGTGTCCTATTTATAGGCATGGATGGGACTGGCCAAAGAAACTTTGGTCCCACATGTATCCTTCATAGCTCTACTTCATAGGTGCTCCGCATAAAGGCATCCAAAATCTTCTTGCACGTAGGTCGTACATGCAGCTGTGTCACAAAGCTCAGCCGTGTAGCTCTCACGCGAAGCTTGGCCGCAGAGCTCACTCACAAATCTTGGACGCGTAGCACTCTCTCAAAGCTTGGCCACGTAGCTCACTCGCAATGTTTTTGGATGCTTATTACACCGAGATTGAGAGTATTTATTTATTTTTCCCTTGTACACTTTGAATATTTTTAAGGACTGTCCACAATCGCATGATAATGATAATGTTAGGAAGTGATGGGTGGTCCCAGAGTTATATAGCATAATGTAGATGTTATGATGTGGAATGTGCTATTGAAATTATATAATTCTCCAATGAATTGGGTAATGTGATTAATATCATGAGTTTAAGTGAACATAATTCTTTCTTTGTTCACAAATATCTATGGTAGTTAACCAATAAGACATAAGGTTTCATTTTTATGCATTTCCGCTTTTCAAGCCCTTTAATAATTCTTTCTATAATGTTTATGGTTCTATGTCTATGTTATGATGATAATGATTATGATCACCCCATGTTGTATTGTCTTATGTTCTTATCCTCTTACTAGGATTTTATCTCACCCCTTTTTTAATGTACATCCTGAGGTGATTACATGTACTATAGAGAACTCAAGGGCCAATAAGATGCTAGAGAACAAGAAATTAAATACCTGTTTATTTTTATGTGGTAAAAGTTATGTATGGTCCTAGTGTTTTCCAGAAACTAATCCTTTGGATCCTCGTTGTGTAATGTTTTTATGTTTTTAATCATTGAAATGATGTGAAATTAATGTGAGAAATGAAAGGTCGCTATTGTTTGTATTAGAGGCACAATTTAGTTAATTTGTGAATAATGATTACATAACCTTAGTGAAAACCCTATTATGATACTAAGTATTTGAAATCATAGAAGTCAATTTTATATACATTTGGGATCCTTTAAGATATTATTTTAGTGTTAATTTTAAAAAATAATAAATTATTTATTCATGACTTATTAACATATGTTTTCTTCTAACCTTTTATATTTTATAAAATTATTGAAACCATGAGAAACATGACCAAAAACCCGTGTAAGGAACATTGCAAAAAATTCCCAAACTGAATCGCCAATTATTGGGGAGGTGGACTTCAAAACTTTATGTAAATGGTTACCTAGTTGTCTTGGTTTATGAATAGTAACCGGAATAATTTGGAACATCCTTCTTCACCTAAGAGTGATAAAGTGGTTGTTGAGTGTTTTATGAGGAAATGAATGCCAACATTTAGTGGATCATATAATTCACTAGTTGCAGAAAAGTGGGTCAACATGATGGAGAAGAACTTTTTTGTGCTTCACTATTCTGAAATGAAGGAGGTGAATCTTTCAATTTATCGTCAAGATGGATAGTTTGAACAATGATGGGTTTTGATTAACAACACCAAGATGAAAGATGAAATTGAATATATGCAGTGGGAAAACTTTATGATAATGTTTCTTAACAAGTATTTCCCATAAACTCATCGTAAAAACCTATAAACAGAATCCATAGAGCTAAAGTAAACGGATGGAGAATCTTTCATGACCTATGATGTGAATTTCACAAGGATTTCAAGGTACACTCAGGTTTGGTTATCAATAATGATACTAAAATTGATCAACTATTTAGTGGATTAAAAAAACCTTCTAAAGTCTATAAGGAATCGAGACTTTTTAAATTATGAAATATTTGTTCAATGTACTGTCAAAGTTGAGATGTATTTTGGAGAATGGTTCTATGGATATGATGTTAATAAATTAAAGATAGAGTTTTAGGACATAGGATCTAATGAGAAAGGTGAAAAAAAACTCAACCACCCACATATCAAAATGTGGGAAGAAGCATCACGTGAACAGCCTCAAAGGTACGAGGAAATTATTCATGTTTGGGTGACAAGGCCACCAAGCTCAAGAGGGTTGAAAATACATGAGAAGGCAGGAGAACTTTGTTGAGGAAATGAGAGAACCACCCATGGTCCAATCCTACAACTATAGGGAGAAAAGTCACTATGAAATCAAATGAACTAAACCTCAAGTCCGCGAGGGTAGTCAACGTCAACAGCCACCTAATACAAAGGAACAAGGGAAGTCTTATGAAATCACTACTACAAAAGTGGAGTAAGAAAATGAAATCGTACAAGGTTCACTTCTTATTCAATCATTAATGGAAAATGACTTGTTGGATTATAGTTCAACGTATTCCATTATATCATTCATGTTTTCTAGAACTATTGAATCGAGGCCCTAAAAACATGAAGTAGAGATATCTATAAAAACACCAAGTGGAGAAATCATTCAACCCACATATTGGACTCTTCTACAATTTCTGTATGTGGGAATATTCTTCCAGTGAATCTTGTGATACTTCCCTTGGTGTAATTTGATTTTATAATGGGAATGGGTTCTCTCTCATTATATAGATCACTTTTCAACTATCAGGAAAAAGAAATATCTTATCATATTTTGAAACATCCCATGATCCTTTAAAAATGCAAGGAAGATCATGAATCTCTTTTTAAAAATCTTTCAAATGTGTGGGTGTTGATTCCATGTGAAGAGGCCTGACTTGCTCAAATGGATGAGTTAAAGGAAGTTATCCACCTAGGGTAAATTCCCATTATTGGGGAATATTGTGGTGTATTTTTTTTTGAACATTTACACAGACTTACCTCAGATCATAGGTTAGATTTCATAATGGAATGCATACCTGAAGTTACTTCTATCTCAAACTGTCTCTATAGGATTGATCCTATCGAACAAGAGGAATTAAAGAAGTAGCTATAAGAGGATTTGGGAAAAGGGTTCATATTCCGTAGTGCATCACCTTGGGGTGCACCATTTCTCTTTTTGAAGAAGAAGGATGGATCAATGTGACTTTGTATTGATTATCAGGAACTCAACAATATCACCATAAAGAACAAGTATCATCTCCCAAGGATTAACGAATTGTTCGATCAGCTATGAGAATCTTAACACATTTAAAAGGTGGATGGGATCAATATATACTGTTGGTTGAGTTCTCATAAAAAATAGATTACACTCGAGTATTAAAATGGATCTATATGAATCTTAGCATGGAAAGTGATGTAAAACTCAAACCAGTTGGGGTGAAGATGGATAAAGAAAGAAACTTAGACCTGATCTTGTACAAGATATGACTGAGGAGGTTCAAGCCATCCAAAAACATATCAAATCATCTCAGAGTTAAAAAAAGATCTATGATGACAACCATAAAAGGGAAATGGAGTTAGATGTTGGAGATAAATTATTTCATCAAATATAACCATAGAAGAGAGTCATGAAATTTGTAAAGAAAGGGAATCTAAGCCCAATGTATATTGGCCCTTTGATATCCTTGACTGCATAGGATCTCTGGCCTATCAGCTTGCAATTACATCGAACATGGATCAATTCAATGATGTGTTTCATGTATCAATAATGTGCATGCACATACCAGATCACTCGCATGTACTAAACTCATAGGTGGTATAGTTGGAAGATGATCTCTCTTATGAGAAGCATCCAGAAGAGATTTTGGACCAGAGAGATAAGGTTCAATGCAACAAGACAACCCACCATGTCAAAGTGATGTGGAGGAACCATAAATATGAAGAAGTAACATGGCAACCAAAGGATGTGATGAAGGACATGTATCCTCACATATATATGTAAAACAAAATTTTGAGGGTGAAATTTTAAAAGGGGGGAAGAATGTAATGACACAAACTTTTATCAAATAAATTTTTTCCTTTTTATAGTAATTTCATATAGTAGAATCGCATATAATAACATTAGGAAATGAAATACCACATCATGCATCTATTAGATACTAAATTCTATGTGACCGTTAAACATAATTTTTCCATTTCAGTGATTTGGATTTTAAAAATATGACATACATGATTGCGATTAGTATGCTATTTGGAGTCCGATATGGAAAACTTATTTTTTGGTGAATAGTAACATACCCTTATGAATAGTAATGTTACCCTTATTAATAGTGATATGAAACTTATGAATAGTAAATCATCCAAGTATATATGGATCGTACAAATGATATTAAAACAAAAATTTATCCATCCTATAAGTGAAAATATGATATAATTATATTATATTGTTGGTATTTTTATAAGTCATGAATATTAAATTATTAAATTAATAATTTAAAATCATATTTTTCATAAAATATATTCATAAATAATAATTTTTATGTCTTATTATTATATGATACTTTTATTATACCTTAATTGATTTATCAAAGTGTTAGAAAAGAAGTTTTAATTTTAAAAATTGTATTTTTCATGTAAATTGTGATTTTAATTAAAAATTAAATTAATCATATTTATAAAATTATTTTCATATAATATAGTTCATTTTTTAATTATATATGTTTAAAAATGGTTAGGGTTAATTTTTGAGACTTTTCTAAAATACTTTAATTTTAGTGAATAGTGAAATTCAACAATTTACAAAATATGCTAAATAACTAATTTTTTTGCATCATCCTTAAGTCATGGATTATATAAATGTCCATTGGTTTGAAATAAAATTACCTTTTTACTGTATATTTTCATGTAATCGTCACTATTTCTTGTCTTTAGGGAAATTAATAAACTAATGAATCAAATATTGAGAAAACACCCCTCCCCTCCACTATAAATACCACCCCTCAGAACCACATTTTCTCACACCTCTAAAGCATCAAGACTTGTCCAAATTATTCTAAAAACTCTTCCACATCCCCTCCCCCATGTCTAAGATCTCTTGATCTCATAAAAAGACCAGACCTATGTTCCTTGAGGGGGATCTCAATAGTAAAATTCGACAGCTAATTCCTCTCTCCATTTCCTTTCAATTTCCTTTCAAATTTCATTTCATTTCTTCTCTTATCCTGAACATATATTATTCAAATGTTCTCCAGTATGATTTATATACTGGTATGATATGAATCTAATTAATATTATTCTTTAAACTCTTCCCTCTCTCTCTCTTATTTTTAAAAATGATATAATTACCTGTGATATATCAATTTACCATCATTGTGGGTGATCCACCTTCAATTTCATTCAACTCCTTGAATCCTGTCAATAAAACCATTATATGGTTGTAAAAACAATTAATAGGTATTTTATAACCCCTTTTATATTCTGGAAAAAACATTTATACATAATAATTATTAATAAAACAAAATATGTTTGTTTAGATCCAAAAACCACCCAAATTAAACTAAAACAATCATAATTAAATTTTATCTAATGATTCATCCTCATGGTATATAACCAAATTCATTATAAGATAATTTAAACTCTTGTAATATCACTAGTAACATTAAATATCAATTCTGGATCTTCATCCATGTTCTACATGAACATCCATTCTTGTAGACAAGTGAACCATTCATGAAAACTAAGAAAAAGAACACTCCTAAACGATGAAATTAAACTCCAAAACTCATCCAAGTCCCATAAAATAACTTCATAAAACCATAATTAATCAGATAAATATATAAATCTTTAATTATTTTTTAATCAATGAATATACTGTGATTATACGGGACATTAATGTGAAGAAAGCATTCAGGTACAAGGTAAGGGAATTCTCAAACCCTACTTTCTCTCTTCGGGTTTTCCCTCCTTCACTCCATTTTTAGTATGGTTATTCATTAAAATAATTTTTTCATTGTTATTTAATTTTTATTTATTTAAATATTTTCCACATTATTTTATTTCAAACACAATGTTTTCCAAAATAAATTTTCTTTCAAAAACACACCTTTTACTTCTCACTCAAGGTTGATGTTTCTTGTATCATGTATGTTATTACCAATTTTATTTGGGAACCCAATGTTTATGAATGTATGATTTATGAAATTAAGCCCACTACCTTCCATGTTTTATTTATAACCATGATTGAAATATGGTCCATGTGGCATTCATGATAATGGTAACGTTATGATGTGACTGGTGTGCCTCGAATTATATAGCATAATGTTGATGTTTTAATGTGATGGGTGCACCCAGAATTATACAATACTCCAATGAATTGGGTAATGTTATGAATATCATTAGTAAAAGTGAACATGATTCTATCTTTATTCACAAATACATTTAATAGTTAACTAATAAGACATAAGGTATCGTTTTTATGCATTTCCACTTCTCAAGACTTTTATTAATTCTTCCTATCATTTTTATGATCCTATTCGTAGTTTATAATGATAATGACTTTGATCACCCCTTGTTGTATTGTCTCATGTTCTTATCTTATTACTGGGATATTATCTCACCTCTTTTTGATGTATATCCATAAGTGATTATTTGTGCTATGGATAACTCAATGACCAATAAGAATCTAGAGAACAAGAAATTAAATAAATCTTTACGTTTTATATTGTAAAATTTATGTATGGTACAAATGTTTTCAAGACACTAACATTTGGATAATCTTAGTGTGATGTTTTTATGTTGTTTAGAATTGAAATGATTAAAAATCTATGTAATAAATGCAGGGTCACAATAGTTTGTATCATAGGCACGGTGTAGTTAATTTAGGAATTATGATTGGAGAACCTTAGTTAAAAACTCTAGTATGAGACTAAGTATATATAAGCACACAAGATGATTTTATAAACATAGGGATCCTATAGGATATTCTTTTAGTGTTAAGTTAAAAAAATATTAAATTATTTATTCATGATTTGTTAACCAATGTTTCCTTCTATCCTTTTCCATTTTAGAAAATTATCATAACTATGAGAAACCAAGCCAACAACCTATGTGAGGGACATTACAGCAAATGCTTGAATGACATCCCCGATTATTTGGGAGGTGGAGTTCAAAACTTCATGTTGATTCTTATCTAGTTGTCTTAGTTTATGAATAGTAACCTGAATAATTTGGAACATCCTTCTTCACCTAAGAGGGAGAAACTGGTTGTCTAGTGTTTTATGTGGCAATGACCACCAACGTTTAGTGGAACTTCTGATCAACTAGTTACAGAACAGTGGAACAACTTGATGGAGAAGATCTTTTTTGTGCTTCACTATTCTGAGATGGATGATGTTAATATTTCTATTTATCATCTAGATGGAGAGGTCGACCAATGGTTGGATTTTATTAAGAACACCAAAATGAGAGATTAAATTGAAGAGATGTAGTGGGAAGACTTTAAGATAAAATTTATTAACAAGAATTTTCCATGAACTCATACGATGAAGATAGAGAGAGAATTAATAGAGATAAAGTAAAAGGATAAAGAATTGATCATGACTTATGAAGTGAGTTTAACAAGGATTTAATGATATGCTTCATGTTTTTTTATCAATAATGATAATAAAATTGATAGATTCTTTAGTGGTTTAAAACAACACCTTTGAAAGGCTATAGACACTCGAGACATTGAGAGTTACGAAGAATTTTTTCGATGTAATCTCAAATTTGAGATGTTGTTTAGAGAATGGTCATGTGGATATGGTAATAAGAAATGAAGGATAGAGTTTATCATCAGAGTATCTAATGAGAAAGGTGAAAAAACAACAACCACCAACATGTCAAAAATATGGGAAGAAGAATCATGAGAACTATCTAAAAGGTATGAGGAAAGGATTCTAGTGTAATAACCTAGTTTTTTCTGTGAAAGACTTTGTAATATTCTTGATAATATTCCAGGGCAGCGCCTTCAGACGGCGTGCGATTCCGAGCCCCGGAGTGGCCAGAATTAAATTTTCAGTGCGTTCACACTGGAAACGCTAATTAAATGGGATAACACCTGAACGGAGTTCCTGATCAGGGATCCGATTGTACGGATGGATCCGAAATGGGGTTTTTACCCTAGGAACGACATAAAAATTGTCAGCGCGGGATGTTTGGACCCCTCACCCGCTTCTGGAACGTTAACCGGATTAATTAATTAATTAATTAGTTTAATGGTGAAACGCTAGTATCTCTTAAATGGTGGCTTGGAAGGAAAAACCGAGGGCACCGTTGAGTTCGGAGCATGCCGTTTACCCTAGGAGGGGTGTAAGATTCGCGGGCGCGGGCCGTTTGTGAAAAATGGCCCCAGGGGCGTTTTCGTAATTTGGCGGCCTCGGGCGCTAAGTTTAGTAACATTTGAACGGGGTCTCGGAATAAAATTCCGAGACCGCCGTTGCGCTCAGAGTGTGGTTCTTAGCCTAGGGGAGGCTAAATGCCGACCCCGTCGGGAGTTCGGGTTCGGGGCTGTCGGGCGGGCGTTTAAGTGATTTATACTTAAACACCTCCCCCCCCCCTTTTCTTCTTCTTCCTCTTCTCCCTCAAACCCTCCTCCCCCCTCCTTCACCTCCGATGATGCGAGCTCCGGCGAGGTGAGCTCCGGCGTGGTGGCTCCGGCAAGGTGCGACGGCGCGGGGCGGATCGCGCGGGAAGCACCAGGCGAAGCCCAACGAGGTAGGTGGATTTGAGTTTTCCTCCCCTTCCCCATTTTAAATCCTAGTTTATGCTCAATCTCACCATTGGATCTTCGAATAAATCCCTTGGTTGCGTAGATCCCGTCCCAAGCTTTCCGGAAAGCTATCCGGATAGAAATTTCGACCACCGGATTGTTCTCGGTGGTCCTTGGAAATTTTCCGGCCACGGCCGGTTTCCGGCGAGGGTCGAAGGCGGCGGTGCAGGGCGGCGCGGGGTGGAGCGCGGCGCAGCAGGGCGGTCGGCCGGGGCTTCGAAGGTGGCGGCGGCACTTCCGGGAGGCGGCGGCGCGCTTCGGCGGCGGCTGTCGGAAGCCGGCCGTGGGTGCCTATGAGCGGAGTTGAGGAGGGGGCCGCGAACCGCGCGACCCCCGTGCACGACCGCGACCCACGTTTTGTGGGTTGCTGTGGGGAATCAACCGGTCGCGAGAGGGCTGGTCGGATGGAGCGAGCCGCGGCCAGCTGGCTGCGGCGGGGTGAACCGAACTCGAGGCTGAGCCGCGGGCTGGCTGTGCGGACCGGGCCGGTCCGGCACGAGGGGCTTTGCCCCTCATTCTTCGGACGCCCGTATTTCGGGCTACGGGCACCCGTTTTGCGCGCCGTCTGCGGCAGCGCGGAGCTTGTGTCGAGCGGAATGTTTTGAGATGGTTTTTGGAATTTTTAATTCCCGAAACGAGGGGTCACGGAGGCGCGACGTGTCATTAAGTGGACTGGCGTTTTTCCCGAGATTCTTGTTTTGGACGGCGCGGATGCGTCCGACGTCCGATTTAAGCGCCGTCAGTGGCGTTGGAACCCTGCCGTCGAGGCGGAGGTTTCCAGGGTGGTTCCGGGCATTGAAGCCAGAGTTGAGGCGTGGTCCCCATGGCCCGTCTTTCGAGCTGCGTGCAACGTTTTACGCCTTTTCCATCGGACATCCGTTCGGGGCGTGCGAGCAGTTGATGTTGGGAGTTTTTCCGAGGGCGTCGCGTTGGCGCAGTGTGCCCGCTGTAATTCCGCACGATGGTGCGGGCCCCGTGAGGGCCGTTTCGTGAGTTGACGGTGATTTCCAGCTTTATCACCGGATGACCATTTTGGACAAGTGAGTAGTCCATTTCGTATACTTTTTCGATAGGATCACAATGGTGTGATCCGTTCGTGGATTTTTGGGACCGGGTAGCAGGTCCCACGTGGCACCGCTCGTGTGCGGTGCACCGGGATGCGCCTTTTTCTCCGGATATCCGTTGCACTCAAGTGAGTAGTGCTTTCCATGTGTTTTCCCAAGGGGATCGCAATGGTGCGATGCGCCCGACTGTTTTCGGAGCCGAGGATCGGGATCGCGGGACGCCGTTTGGGCATGAGGCGGTGTTGGCAACTTTTCCGTCGGATATCCGTTGGAGGCGAGTAAGTAGTCGATCTCGCGTGTTTTTTCACGAGGATTACAACGGTGCACTCCGTTTGGTTGTGCGGAGCCTCTTACACGATCTTGTTAAATGTGGAAATGTGGAGGTGCCCTGGTGGCGGTCCTTCTACCATGTTTGTAGAGGACCTTTGGCAAGTGATCGCGCGCACTCTTGGCAGAGTGATGTAAGTGGTTCACAAGATGTGGTTGGCCGTGCCCAGGCCATTGAGTTGGAGATGTTACGTCACGCCTTCGCGTTGATGTTGGGTGCCGTGTGCACGATATCCCTTGGGCTGGAGACGTGGTATACTCTGGGAGTATACGAGAGCGCTTGCAGGTACATGTGGTTCGTACCTGAGACGTTCGTGCACTTGGTTGGTGTTGACTTGGGGCAACACGTCGTGTGGGCCCCACGTGTGTGCCGTGTTCTGCTTGGCGTACTTGGACCTCTCGCGGAGTAGAGGGTCCCTTTGTGCTCATTTGTTTGGCTAGTAGGGTGGAGTTTATTTCCCCTGGCTTTGTGCTCTGTTGTTGGACCAGCAGGGTTGAGCGGTCTCCCCCTGGTTTCACTCGCGATGGATTGGCCGATAGTGGTGCTAGTGGCACCCAGTGCTGGAGCAGACGCTGCACCTTTTTTGGGATAGTTGTTCTGAAGTTGGGTGGTTGCGCGACACCCACTCCATGTTCGGTTGGCCAGTGTTGTATCCTCCTGTAGAGATGGCCAGAGCAGTTCTGAGTTTTACCCTCCAGCGGGGCTGGGCAGTGGGTTACTCATCGACTTCCTCGGGCTTACCCTCCAGCAGGGCTGGGCAGTGGGTCGCTCACTGACTATTAGGGTTTACACTCCAACAGAGACTGGGCAGTGGGTCACCCAACGCTATTAGGGTCTACCCTCCAGCAGAGACTGGGCATTGGGTCACCCGACGCTATTAGGGTCTACCCTCCAACAGAGACTGGGTAGTGGGTCACCCGACGCTATTAGGGTCTACCCTCCAGCAGAGACTGGGCAGTGGGTCACCCGACGACCTCTTAGGGCCTACCCTCCAGCAGGGCTGGGTAGTGGGTAACCTGTCGTCTAGTTCTAGGTCTACCCTCCAGCAAGGCTGGGCAGTGGGTCTCATGTCGACTTATTCCAGGTCTACCCTCCAGCGGGGCTGGGTAGTGGGTCGCCTAATGGTGTAATTTGGTTTACCCTCCAACAGGGCTAGGCAGTGGGTCTCCTGATGATGTGTTAGGTTTTACCCTCCAGTAGGGCTAGGCAGTGGGTCACCCGATATCTGAGTATGGTTTACCCTCCAGCGGGGCTGGGAAGTGGGTTTCCTGACGATGTATTATGTTTTACCCTCCAACAGGGCTGGGTAGTGGGTCACCCGATATCTGGTTATGAATTACCCTCCAGCAGGGCTGGGCAGTGGGACACTAGTTGGCATTCTAGACTCAGCCCTTCCGACTAGGCTAGTCCGTGGCTTTCCTCCGTGATTACCGGAGCGGGACCCTTGGTTGTACGGGTCGGTGATGGAAAGACTTTGTCTTTGAGGAGACCTCTCGACTACAGGGCAGTGACGAGGTGTGGTTTGACTCTCCCTAGAACTCTCAAGCACGAGGGGCGCTTTCCCCACCGAGACGCGTTCTTGCGACGCGATCTAAAACCGTGCGGGCGAGTCAGTGCCGCCCAAAGCGGATAGTATCAAGGTGAGGTGATTGAGCCCCTTGTCTTGCGGTGCAGGGCAAACATGTGGGATGCTGGGCATCAGTGATGGGGTTACACTGGGACTATTGGTGACTCTTTTCTTGGGCTGAGCTACGGTACGAAGATCCCTTTACGATGTTTTTTGGGCTTCTTGTTGAGCATATGGACCTGTATATACCTTGTTCCAGTACCCACTTCTTGGGTTTGGTTACTCTACTTCCAGGAGAGGCGAAGACACGCGAGGTATGCCACATGCTTTCCGTGTCTAGGTTCTCAGGGTTGGACGAGTCTACTCTCCTGCTGTAGGCAGCGAAAGCTCGATGAGAAGTGCATCTTCTCGCCGTTCCTAGCTCCTTATGTTAGGACGAGTCTTCTACATTTCTCTTGTTGGGTTGAGCCGGACTCTCTACTTCACTTTCAGTTGTACTCGCTTACTTTTTCCCTTGTTTCCTCTACCGCTCACCCTTCGGTACCTCCATTTGTTGCTCCCTCGAGCCTTCGGGGTATCCTACTGAGTATTTTTATACTCACCCCTGCTTGGGCTTTGCCCGCACTTGGTGTGCCCTTGCAGACGATGGACAGGTGGAGCGTGTCTTCAGTGGAGCGTAGGAGCTTGGGATCTTGGACCGCGTGCGGTGGTCGTGGCCGGGTTCCAGGTGGGAGACCCGTCACCTGTTTCTTTTTTTTTACCTGTTACCGGGTTGTGGCACTTTTTGGTTGGGCGCGTTTTTTCCCCTTTTTCTTTTCAGTTTGTACTTTTTACTGTTAGAGGTCTATGCACTCTTGTGGTTATATATAGCAGTTGCCCCTATTCCTTGCTTGTCTTTTCTTTTACTCTGCGCTTTTGCATTGAGTGTGATGCGTGTGTGTGTACAGGTGCTTAGGAAAAGGCCTCCCCGAGTTATTGTGCCTTCGGCGCTGGTCGCCAGCCCCTGGCCTATGGAGGCGGGCCTGGGGTAGTTGCGGCTTGAGCCCGTGTAGGGTCAGGTCGTGAAAAAGTGGTATCAAAGGTGGTTCTTTCCTTGGGATGTTGTGCGGACGTCCCTAAAAGAGGAATTGGTTGGGATATAGGGAAACAGTGTTTACGTGTCTCGAGAGCGGCTCTCAGGCCAGGGAGTCCAGTGATGGTTCAGCGGCCGACATATCCATTCACCAGGACCGTGATAACCCGATTGTCGACTCGGCATGCTGAGACACTTGTTGCAGGGAAATTTGTTTGTGCATCACATAGGATCAAGTCTTTGACTGTCCTTCTTGAGTCAGCTCCCCATCGTTGTTATCAGTATATACATATATGCTCATTTGACTGTGGCACTCCTTGATAATATTCAGGATGTCTCCGTGAGGACAGCCAGCCAGGATACCATCTTGGGTTCGTGACGACGACCCTATGAGATACGAGGCCACAGTACAGGACCCATCGTGTGAGCCCCTTTCTCCGGATGGGCCGGTAGCAGCACCCCCCACCTGTTGAGAAGCAGACAGTTTCAGCAGAGCAGGCTGAGCTGGAGCGCAGGTTGAGCGCGCTCCGTGAGTTCCAGTGGTAGAGACCGATGAGGTTCAATGGTGAGCTTGACCCTCAGGAAGCAGAGGTTTGGCTCGAGGCAGTGGTTCGCCTTTTCAGGATTCTGCAAACGCCGACAGATCAGAGAGTGGCTTTGACAGCCACCCTTTTTCATGGAGTAGCTTGGCATTGGTGGAGTTTGGTGACTCAGTTTCTTGAGGATTCGTCGCTTTCGTTGGACGACTTTCAGTTGTTGTTTCATGAGGAGTTTTTCCCCTCCTGCTTGTGCTCTGTTCGGATTCAGGAGCTCCTGTAGTTTCAGCAGGGAGGGATGACAGTGGCCGAGTACGCGGCTAGTTTTGCAGACCGTGCACGCTTTTACCCGGACTTGGTCCATGACGACAACCTCTGAGTGCGGAAGTTTGAGCAGGGTCTGCACCGAGAGATTCATGCTGTCGTAGTACCCTTGGGCATTTCCACATATGCTGGGGTGCTAGAGCAGACGTTGGTGACAGAGGGCTTCTTGTCATGTTTTGTGGTTGGTAGTGGCAGTGGGTGCAATGGAGCTGGGACGTCTGCCGTAGCTAGCAGGCGCCGGAGGACAGGACCTCGATGCAGGTGGCCTTCCCCCTACCGGTTTCGGAGACGTGGTCGTATACCACTATGGCGAAAAGGCGTAGTGCCTCAGCCGAGGATGCCCTTCCGTGAGTGGATCCTGGGCCGTGGTTGTACACCACAGTGGCGCCAGAGGGCACCAGGGCAGCCCAGAGAGAGCCGGTGTTGTGCTTGTGATGGGCGAGGTCACTTGGCACGAGACTACCCAACCCGAGTTTTGGGAGCTTCGGGCAGTCAGCAGGCGCACCACCATGGAAGAGGCAGCGCCGTGATCGGAGTAGTACCCAAAGAGGTGGTGCTAGTAGAGTATCGGGAGGAGCTGGAGGTGGGGGATGACGTTACGAGATCTCCCCATCACCACTAGGCGGTCCACGTCAGGCTCCGGGAGCTGACGGTTGGGACCGCGGGTAGCCGCGGGCTTTGGATGTCTACGATCCTGTAGAGCATGGGATGGTGAGAGGTACCCCTTGCAACTCTTCTACTTTTTGCAGTAGAATTGTTTGGCTCTGCGTGTGAAAGGCTTTTCTCCCTGCTTCTTATTTGAGGTGTTACCAGGGTGATGCAGGGCGTCAGTGTAACTCTGTGTTGGTAAGGAAAAAGGCATGATACCTTTTCCTTTAGTCGATGGTGTTTACTCCTTCGCCTTTTGAGCGTGTAAGAGAGCATCGACTGTGAAATCATGCATGACCAAATATCCTTGGGTGCTTCACCATATGGATATTCTGAAGGAGGGAATCACCGGGGCTTGTCCCAGGTGCGGGCGGTGATTCCAGTCGCGGTGTGCGACGTAAGGGTTTGACCAGGGAGGTGAGCTACCCCCGAGGGCCTTCGGGCCGTTTGAGACCGTGCAGAGGGATGGCGAGGTACCCTATCGCCTTGCCCTAACCCCAAGGCCTGGAGTGGGTGCACGACATCGGCAAGGTATGACCTTTCATGAACAGATCAATCCTTTGGTTTGTGTGTGGTGGCACAGAGCTTTGTGTGGGTTCTTCTGGGTATGGGAAAGCTAGGTGTGGGCTTAGTACCCTGTGTTGCTCCCTAGTTTTTGCTTTTCAAGGACGAAAATCTTGAAGGAGGGAATGATGTAAGAACCCAGTTTTTGTTGTGAAAGACTTTGGAATATTCTTGATAATATTCCAGGGCAGCGCCTTCAGACGGCGTGCGATTCCGAGCCCCGGAGTGGCCGGAATTAAATTTTCAGTGCGTTCACACTGGAAACGCTAAAAAAATAGGATAACTCCTGAATGGAGTTCCGGATCAGGGATCCGAGTGTACGGATGGATCCAGAATGGGGTGCTTACCCTAGGAAGGACATAAAACTTGTCGGCGCGGGATGTCTGGACCCCTCGCCCGCTTCTGGAACGTTAAACGGATTAATTAATTAATTAATTAATTCGGTTAATGGAGAAACGCTAGTATCCCTTAAACGGTGGCTCGTATTGGAAAACCGAGGGCACCGTTGAGTTTGGAGCATGCCGTTTACCCTAGGAGGGGTGTAAGTTTCACGGGCGCGGGCCGTTTGTGAAAAATGGCCCCAGGGGCGTTTTCATAATTTGGAGGCCTCGGGTGCTAAGTTTAGTAACTTTTGAACGGGGTCTCGGAATAACATTCTGAGACCGACATTGTGCTCAGGGCATGGTTCTTAGCCTAGGGGAGGCTAAATCCCGACCCCGTCGGGAGTTCGGGTTCGGGGCTGTTGGGCGGGCGTTTAAGTGATTTATACTTTAACACCCCCCCCCTTCTTCTTCTTCTTCTTCTCCCTCAAACCCTCCTCCCCCCTCCTTCACCTCCGGCGAGGCGAGCTCCGGTGAGGTGAGCTCCGGTGAGGCGGCTCCGGAAAGGTGCGATGGGGCGGGGCGGATCGCGCGGGAAGCGCCGGGCGAAGCCCAACGAGGTAGGCGGATTTGAGTTTTCCTCCCCTTCCCTATTTTAAATCATTTTTTATGCTCAATCGCACCATTGGATCTTCGAAAAAATCTTGTGGTTGCATAGATCTCGTCCCGAGCTTTTCGGAAAGCTATCCGGATCGAAATTTCGACCACCGAATCGTTCCCGGTGGTCCTTGGAAATTTTCCGGCCACGGCCGGTTTCCGGCGAGGGTCGAAGGCGGCGGACGACGGTGGCGCGGGGTGGAGCGCGGCGTAGTAGGGCGGTCGGCCGGGGCTTCGAAGGTGGCGGCAGCACTTCGGGGAGGCGGCGGCGTGCTTCGGCGGTGGCTGTCGGAAGCCGGCCGCGGGCGCCGGCGAGCGGAGGTGAGGAGGGGGCCGTGAACCGCGCGACCCCCGTGCACGACCGCGACCCTTGTTTTGCGGGTCGCTATGGGTAATCAACCGGCCGTGAGGCGGCCGGTCGGCTGGAGCGAGCCGCGGCCAGCTGGCCACGGCGAGGTGAACCGGACCCGCGGCTGAGCCGCGGGCCGACTGTGCGGACCGGGCCGGCCCAGGCAGGGCGGACTGGCCAGTCCGGCACGAGGGGCTTTGCCCCTCAGCCTTCGGATGCCCGTATTTCGGGCCACGGGCGTCCGTTTTGCGCGACGTCTGCGGCAGCGCGGATCTAGCGTCGAGGGGAATGTTTTGAGATGGTTTCGGGAATTTTTAATTCCCGAAACGAGGGGTCGCGGAGGTGCGATGTGTCTTTAAGTGGATGGGCGTTTTTCCCGAGATTCTTGTTTTGGACGGCACGGATGCGTCCGACGTCTGATTTAAGCGTCGTCAGTGGCGTTGGAACCCTGGCGTCGAGGCGGAGGTTTCCAGGGTGGTTCCAGACGTTGAAGCCGGAGTTGAGGCATGGGCCCCATGGCCCGTCTTTCGAGCTGCGTGCAGCGTTTTACGCCTTTTCCTTCGGACGTCCATTCGGGGCGTGCGAGCAGTCGATGTTGGGTGTTTTTCCGAGGGCGTCGCGTTGGCGCAGTCTGCCCGCTGTAATTCTGCACGATGGTGCGGGCCCCGCGAGGGTCGTTTCGGGAGTTGACGGTGGTTTCTAGCTTTATCACCAGGCGACCTTTTTGGACAAGTGAGTAGTCCATTTCGTATACTTTTTCGATAGGATCGCAACGGTGCGATCCGTTTGTGGAGTTTCGGGACCAGGTTGCGGGTCCCATGTGGCACCGCTCGTGTGCGGTGCGCTGGGATGCGTCTTTTTCTCTGGATACCCGTTGCACACAAGTGAGTAGTGCTTTCCACGTGTTTTCCCGAGGGGATCACAATGGTGCGATGCGCCCGACTGTTTTCGGGGCCATGGCTCGGGATCACGGGACGTCGTTCGGGCGTGAGGTGGTGTTGGCGACTTTTCCGTCGGATATCCGTTGGAGGCGAGTAAATAATCAATCTCGTGTGTTTTTCCGCGAGGATTACAACGGTGTTCTCCATTTGGTTGTGCGGAGCCTCTTGCATGATCTTATTAAATGTGGAAATGTGGAGGTGCCCCGGTGGCGGTCCTTCTACCGTGTTTGTAGCGGACCTTTGGCGAGTGATCGCTCTCACTCTTGGGAGAGTGATGTAAGTTGTTCACAAGATGTGGTTGTCCGTGCCTGGGCCTTTGAGTTGGAGATGTTACGTCACGCCTTCGCGTTGACGTTGGGTGTCGTGTGCACGATATCCCTTGGGCTGGAGATGTGGTATACTCTGGGAGTATACGAGAGCGCTTGGAGGTACATGTGGTTCGTACCTGAGATGTTTTTGCGCTTGGTTGGGGTTGACTTGGGGCCACATGTCGTGTGGGCCCCACGTGCGTGTCGTGTTCTGGTTGGCTTACTTGGACCACTCGCGGGGTAGAGGGTCCTTTTGGGCTCATTTGTTTGGCTAGAAGGGTGGAGTTTATTTCCCCTGGCTTTGTGCTCTGTTGTTGGACCAGCAGGGTTGAGCGGTCTCCCCCTGGTTTTGCTCGCGATGGATTGGCCGGTAGTGGTGCTAGTGGCACCCAGTGCTGGAGTAGACGCTGCACCTCTTTTGGGAGAGTTGTTCTGAAGTTGGGTGGTTGCGCGACACCCAATCCATGTTCGGTTGGCCAGTGTTGTACCCTCCTGTAGAGATGGCCAGAGCAGTTCTGAGTTTTACCCTCCAGCGGGGCTGGGCAGTGGGTTACTCATCGACTTCCTCGGGCTTACCCTCCAGCAGGGCTGGGCAGTGGGTCGCTCACTGACTTTAGGGTTTACCCTCCAGCAGAGACTGGGCAGTGGTTCACCCGACGCTATTAGGGTCTACCCTCCAGCAGAGACTGGGCAGTGGGTCACCCGACGCTATTAGGGTCTACCCTCCAGCAGAGACTCGGGAGTGGGTCACCCGACGCTATTAGGGTCTACTCTCCAGCAGAGACTGGGCAGTTGGTCACCCGACGCTATTAGGGTCTACCCTCCAGCAGAGACTGGGCAGTGGGTCACCCGACGACCTCTTAGGGCCTACCCTCCAGCAGGGCTGGGCAGTGGGTCGCACGTCGTCTAGTTCCAGGTCTACCCTCCAACAAGGTTGGGTAGTGGGTCGCCTGTTGACTTATTCCAAGTCTACCCTCCAGTGGGGCTGGGTAGTGGGTCGCCTGATGATGTAATTTGGTTTACCCTCTAGTAGGGCTGGGCAGTGGGTCGTCTGATGATGTGTTAGGGTTTACACTCCAGCAGGGCTGGGAAGTGGGTCACCCGATATCTGAGTATGGTTTACCCTCCAGCGGGGCTGGGCAGTGGGTTTCCTGACGATGTATTATGATTTACCCTCCAGTAGGGCTGGGCAGTGGGTCACCTGATATCTAGTTATGAATTACCCTCCAGCAGGGCTGGGCAGTGGGACACCAATTGGCAATCCAGACTCAGTCCTTCCGACTAGGCTAGTCTATGGATTTCCTCCGTGATTACCAGAGCGGGACCCTTGGTTGTACGGGTCGGTGATGGAATGAAATTGGCTTTGAGAAGACCTCTTGACTGCAGGGCAGTGACGAGGTGTGGTTTGACTCTCCATAGAACTCTCAAGAACGAGGGGCGCTTTCCCCACTGAGATGTGTTCTTGCGACGTGATCTAAAACTGTGTGGGCGAGTCAGTGCCGCCCAAAGCGGATAGTATCAAGGTGCGGTGACTGAGCCCCTTGGCTTGTGGTGCAAGGCAGATGTGCGGGGTGCTGGGCATTAGTGATGGGGTTACACTGGGACTGTTGGTGACTCTTTTCTTGGGCTCAGCTATGGGACGGAGATCCCCTTACGACGTTGTTCGGGCTTCTTGTTGAGCATATAGACCTGTATATACCTTGTTCTAGTACCCACTTCTTAGGTTTGGTTACTCTCCTTTCAGGAGAGGCGAAGACGCGTGGGGTATGCCATGTGCTTTCTGTTTCTATCTTCTCATGGTTGGACGAGTCTACTCTCTTGCTGTAGGCAGCGAAAGCTCGACGAGAAGTGCATCTTCTCACCATTCCTAGCTCCTTGTGTTAGGACGAGTCTTCTACGTTTCTATTGTTGGGTTGAGATGGACTCTCTACTTCACTTTCAGCTGTACTCCCTTAATTTTCCCTTGTTCTCTCTACCGCTCACCCTTCGGTACCTCCTTTTGTTGCTCTCTCGAGCCTTTGGGGTATCCTACTGAGTATTTTTATACTCACCCCTGCTTGGGCTTTTCCCGCACTTGGTGTGCCCTTGCAGATGATGGACATGTGGAGCGTGTCTTCAGTGGAGCATAGGAGCTTGGGAGCTTGGACCGCGTGCGGTGGTCGTGGCCGGGTTCCAGGTGGGAGACCCGTCATCTGTTTCTTTTTGTTTACCTGTTGCCGGGTTGTGGCACTTTTCGGTTGGGCGCGTGTTTTGCCCCTTTTTCTTTTCAGTTTGTACTTTGTACTGTTAGAGGTCGATGCACTCTTGTGGTTATATATAGCAGTTTCCCCTTTTCCTTGCTTGTATTTTCTTTTACTCTGCGCTTTTGCATTGAGTGTGCTGCGTGTGTTTGTACAGGTTCTTAGGCAAAGGCCTCCCCGAGTTATTGTGCCTTCGGTGCTAGTCGCCAGCCCCTGGCCTATGGAGGCGGGCCTGGGGTAGTTGCGGCTCGAGCCCGGGTAGGGTCAGGTTGTGACATCTAGTGTGTATGAGAAGGCCACCAATCTCAAGAGTGTCAAAAAGACATGAGAAGGCAGAAGAGTTTAGTGTTGGAAAGGAGAGCACCACCTATGGTCCAATCCTACAACTATAGGGAGAAAGGTCATTATGAAATCCAATGAACTAAACCTCAAGTCCTCGAGGATAATAAGTGTCAATAGCCAAAAAATACAAAGTAACAGGGGAAGCCTATGCCATCACTACTGTGTAACTAAACCAAGAAAATGATGTTGTACAAGATACACTTTATATTCACTCAATAATGGAAAAGGTATTGTTTGATTCTGGTTCTTCATATTCCTCTACATCTTTAATGTTTTCTATAACTATTGAATCAAATCCCCAAAACCTTGAAGTAGATATATCTATAAAAACATTAAGTGGTGAAATCATTGCAACCCAAGTGTTGGAATCTTCTCATGTTGGCGTATGTGGGAAGATTCTACCACCGAATATTGTGATACTTTCCTTGGTGGAATTTGATGCTTTAATGAGAATGGAATGTCTCTCGTTATATAGAGAACATGTCAACTATCGAGAAAAGGAAATATATTTTCATATTCTGAACCATCCCATGCTCCTTTAAAAATATAGGAAGATCATGAATAACCTTTGAGAAATCCTTCAATGGTGTTGGTTTTGATTCCCTTTGAAGAGGCATACCTCGATTAAATGGTTGAGTCAAAGGAATTTATCCACCATGGGGAAATTCTCATCATGAGGGATTACAATGATTAATTTTTTGAAGAGTTACTCGGACATCTATTGGATGGTGGGGTAGAGTTCACAATAGTACTTATACCTGGAGCTACTTCTATCACAATGTGTCCCTATGGGATGGTTCCTATTGAATAGGAGGATTTAAATAATCAAGTGTAAGAGAATTTAGAAAAAGGGTTCATATACCCTAGTGAATCACCTTGGGCTGCAACAATTCTCTTTTTAAAGAAGAAGGATGGATCAATGCGGTTATGTATTGATTATCCGGATCTCAACAAGATCACCATAATGAAGAAGTATCCTCTCCCAAAGATTGATGACATGTTCGATCAACTATGTGGAGGTAAATTCTTTTAAAAGGAGGATGGGATCAGCATATACCATTGGATGAGTTCTCATACAATAATAGCTCCCACTTGATTATTCAAATGGATCCATATGAAGTTCTGTATTGAAAGCGATACAGAACTCGAACCTGTTGGGATGAAGTTTGAGAAAGATTGAAACATAGACCTAATCTTGTACAAGATATTACTGAGATGGATCAATCCATCCAACAATATATCAAAGCTTCTCAGAGTAGAAAAAAGAGATATGCTGACAACCATCAAAGGGACACCGAGTTCGACATTGGAGAGAAATGTTTTATTCAAATATAACCATGAAAGAGAGTCATGCAGTTTGGAAAGAAAGGTAACATAATCCCAAGGTACATTAGCCCCTTTTAGATCCTCGATAGCATAGGAGTCATGGACTATCGGCTTGCACTTACACCGAATATGGATCAAGTTCATGATTTGTTTCACGTATCACTCATGAGTACGTACATTCTATATCTCTCACATGTACTAAACTATCAGGTGGGACAGTTGGAAGATGATCTCTCTTATGAGGATCCACCAGTAAATATTATTGACCGGAGAGATAAGGTTCTACGCAACAAGAAAACCCACATTATCAAAGTGATGTGCAGAAACCATAAGTATGTAGAATAAACATAGGAACCAAAGGATGTGATGAAGGAGACGTACCCTCAATTATTTATGTAAAATGAAATTTTGAAGGTGAAATTTCAAAAGGGTGAAATAATGTAATGACACAAAATTTTATCAATGTAATCTATCCCTTTTTATAGTAATTTTATATTGTAGAATCACATAAAATCACATTTGGAAATGAAATGACACATCATCCTTAAATGATCTAATAAATTCTATGTGACCATTAAACATAATATTTCTATTTCTATGATTTGATTTTTGAAAATTTGACTTACACAGTTGTGATTAGTAAGCTATTTGGATTTCAATAAGACAAACTTAATTTTTGTTGAATAGTAAGATATCCTTATGAATTTTAATTTTAACCTTATGAATAGTAATATTACCCTTATGAATAGTAAATTAGAAAAGTTAATAGGGACCTTACCAATGATAGTATAACAAAAATATATCCATCTTATATGTGACAATATGATATAATTATATTATATTGTTGATTTTTTTTGTAAGTCTTGAATATTTAATGATTAATTTAATAACATAAAATAAAATTTATTTTCATAAAATGTACTCAAAAAAATTTATTTTTATGTCTTATTATTATATGATACTTTTGTGAGACCATAATTATTTTTTCGAAGTGTTAGAAAAGCACCTTAAATTTTATAACTTTTATTTTTCAAGTAAATTTTGATTTTAATGAAAAGATAAATTACTCATATATAGAAAATTATTTTACTATAGTGGAGTTCCATTTTGGATTACACACATTGAAAAATGGTTACGGTGAATTTTTGAGCTTTTTCTGAAATACATTGATTTTTGGCGAATAGTGAAATTCGATAATTTACAAAATATGGAAAAATAACTGAATTTATGCATCATGCTTGAGTCATGGATTATGTAAATGGATATTGGTTCGAACTCACTTGCCCCATTTAATGTATTTTATCATGTAATCATCATTGTTTCTATCTTTAGGGAAATTAATAAACTAGTGAATCAAATATTGAAAAAAGATCCCTCCCCTCCAGTATAAATACCACCCCCCACAGCCTCATTTTCTCACACCTCTCAAGCTTCAATCCTTATCCAAATTCATCCCAAAACTCTTCCCTATCTCCTCCCCCATTTACAATATCTCTTGGTATCATCAAAAGACGAAGACTAGGTTCCTTGAGGAGGATCTAAAGAGGAAAATGATAGAGGTAATTCCACTCTCCCTTTTCTTTCAATTTCCATTCAAATTTCATTTGTTTTCTTCTCTTATAATCAACATCTATTATCTAAAGATCATGATAACTACATTATGATTGATATACTTCTATTATATAATTTTAATGGAATATTATTGATTAAAATCCCCCCTCTATCTCTTTTATTTTTTGAAATGAAATAATTTCCCATGATGTGCCAATTTACCATCATCATGGGTGATGCACCTTTATTTTCTTTCAAAACCATAAATACTATCAATAAATACAATAAATTGTTGAAAAAATATTTTAATATTTATTTTTTAACCTTTTTATTTTCTAGAATCAAATTTTATACATAACATTAAATGATTAAACAAAACATGTTCGTTGTGATCCAAAAACCACCAAAATTAAACCAAAATGATCATCATTAAATTTTATCTAAGGATTAATCCTCAAGGTATATAACCAAATTAATTATAATATTATTAAAACTCCTAGAATATCATAAATAACATTTAATATAAATTCTTTAGGTTTATCCATCTTCTACATGAACTTCCATTCATATGTACAAGTGAACCAATCATGAAAACATTGAAAAAGAAAACCCTTGAAAAATGAATTTAAACTCTATAATTCATCAAAAGAACATTAAAAGAACATAATAAAACCATAATGAATCAATTAAATGTATAAAATTATCTCTAAGTGTTAATTAATGAATACAATGTGATTATACATGACATTAATGTAAAGAAATCTTTCAGACCCAATGTAAGAGGAATTCTCGAACCCAACTTTCTTTGTTCAGTTTTTCCCTATTTCAATCCATTTTTATAATGAGTATTCATTAAAAATAATTTATTCTTCATTATATTACATTTTTTGGATATAATTATTTTAAATTTTAGTTTATTTCAAACACAATGCTTTCCAAAAGAAATCTTCTTTCAAAAAAACACACTTTACTTCTCACTCAAGGTTGATAGTTCTTGTATCAAGTATGTTATTCCCTCTATAATTTGGGAACCCAAAGTTTATGAATTCATGACTTATAAAATTAAAACCATTCCTTTCCATCGGTTATTTATGGCCAATAGTGATATATGTTCTATGTGGCATGCATGATAATGTAAACATTATGATATGATGGGAGCGCCTATAATTATATAGTGCAATGTCGATGTTATGATGTGACGAGGGAGATCAAAATTATATAGTTATCCAATGCATTATGTAATGTGATGAATCTAATTATTTAAAGTGAACATGATTCTAGCTTTGTTCACAACTATGTGTGGTAGTTAACCACTAAGACATAAGGTTTTATTTTTATGCATTTTCACTTTTAAAGCCTTTCGTTAATTCTTCCTATCATTTTTATGATCCTATGAGATGATAAAGATTTTGATCTCCCCATGTTGTATTGTATCATTTTCTTATCCTCTTACTGGGATTTTAGCTAACCCCTTTTTGATGTATATCCTCAGGTGATTATGTGTACTAAGGAGAACACAAGGGAAAATAAGAATCTAGAGATGAAGAAATAGAATAAATGTTTAAATTTTATGTTGTAAATTTTATGTATGGTCCATGTTTTACCATGAAAATAAACCATTGGATCCTTTTGGTGTAATTGTTTTATGTTGTTTATCATTAAAATGATGTAAAATTAATGTAATAAATGCACGGTCACTATATCCACTAGCAATCTCAAGCCTCACCTGAACCCACCACCAATCCCCTCGAGCTGCACCAACCTAATAACATGTAAAACATGTGACATAGAAGTAAAACCCAATGTCTAAATACACACCAGGGTTCTCATTTAGGGTATGATAAATACATCTCAGTAGGGTCTCCCATGTTTTCTTAATATACTCCATCATATACATGTGTATGCTAAAGTAAAATAAATAACTGAATATATAGAATAAAAGTATTCACATTAGGTCATTGTTTAAAAAATTGATCACCATGACAACCGAATATACCTATCTTGGCCAATGATAAAAGAAGTAGTCACCTCACAATATAACGCAACCCATGCCCCATAACTGGGTAAAAGGCCTACACTCGATTCTCAACCACTGCTCTCTCAGTCAAGGAAGAGTCTCATCTTAAATCTTGATCTCTGATTTCATTTGGTACCACCACTCTCTCACTCAGGGTAAGGTTTCATATCACTAATATATTCTTCCTCATAACACCACCCCCCCCACTTAGGGTGAGGTCTCATACCGTGTAACACATCTTTCTTGCGATGCCTTGAAATTTCACTTTCTTGGTTTGGCTAGTGTTGTTCACTTATTCCTTATGTTTAGGGTGTCCTAGGGGTTGAAATGTTGAGTTTTAAAAGATTTTTTATGGCTACATAGTTAGGTGAACATTTTGGTAAAGCATGAAAAATAAACAATTTGACATGCGTACTTTGGATAGAGGTGAAATAGACCAACTCGGGTCAACCATACCAGTCACCCAAGTCAGCCTATTACAGGGTGAGGTAAAACAAAGAGAAAAAACATGTATCTTATATAAGGATAAAAAGAAATACAATTAGAGTAAAAATTTTAAAATAAAGGGAGATATAATTGAGTCAAACATGCTAAACCCAAAAGTACCAAAAAACTAGACAAACTAGTCTTCACATGACCAATCGTCACCTCCAAACTATCCTCAAACCAGAACAGTGATGTAAAGAGAAGCCAATATACTTCAAAATTATCTTCTCATTACCTATATCACATAAAATAAGGTCTATATCCACCATAATGGTAGAATTAAGGTATGAGGAACATATCACGATAGGATACCTTCAACGAATCAATAAAATTTCAAATAATAAGAATGAACAAGTTCAATATTTAAAACAAAAAAATTTTACAAATATTTATATAAATAAAAAAAAATTGAAAACCTTTTCCAAATTATCCTTGTATTTTCAAAACATTCATGTAATACTTTCTAAATCAAGAAACAAAGAAGGTAAGGATACTAAAGATAACAATACAAGTGATCCAACATCCATGGAATAATATATCATGCAATAAATAACCAAAAAACAACAATGCGCCAAACAGTTGGGCTCTATCATATGGGACAATATTTACTACACACTCATGATCCTAAAAATTCATAAGTTTTGATATGACTAATATTGAGTCCTTCCACAGTCTATCCATATACAAAAAGTTACCTCCTAGTGTTGTCACACAAACACACTAAGTATACCTATGTCTCTTTCTCAGCTTACCCAAGGCTCCCACTATGAAATGATTGTCGATTTCTATTTTCAAAAACCATTATCAAATTTTTATAAAACCATTTAAAATCCAAGATAATTTGCTTCAGGGTTTGAAAATCCATTTTCCCTTTCAAATCAAGGTACTTCCATTTTCAATGCATAAATATTTTTTTAAACGTGAATGCATTCCATTTTAAATTTCAACAATTTCAATTCCAATTAAAATCTAAATGAATCAATAAGAACAATAAAAAATTCAATAAATTAGAAAACTTGAATATATCAACCTACCTCAAGAACGTAGAAAACTAAACTATCTTTGATAATGAGGATTTTAAAACAAAATATTTTCCTTTAGAGGATGAGGCATGACAAAATAATAAAAATGATTGATATAAAACAAAATCCTATTAGCCATACCTAATGTAAACATTACCCCAACCAAAAATTAGAGAGAGAGAGATAGAGAAAAAGGGGAAGGCCTACTCGAAGAGACAAATCACCTATCACAGCTGATCAATCATGGAAAAAATTGATCCATATAGAAAGGACTCACCCAAAATCACTTAGGGAGGATTTCAGGTCAAGATAAGAGGGCTGAGTAGGGAAAGTCTGAAATATATCATTCACATGGAACCCTAAAAACCAATATTGTGACATTTACATGGTGTGCATCTAATTTACACACTTTGTAATCCTTGGGGTCCTTATAAATTGAATAACTCATCGCCTTCTTAGTTAAAAATTATATTTTATTAATACATGGCATGTAACTGTTACACAGTGTGTAAGTTCCTAGAGAACATAAAATGTCTAAGATTTATGTTGAAAATTCCAAAATATTCAAGAATTCACCATTATAGGTATCCTCCAAATTCAAGGTTGGAAGTGCATGCTCGATGAGAAGGGAATCAAAAATCAAAGATTAAAACATAGTTAATGGAAAGTTAATGGGGAGTTACAATCTCCCAACCATAAAATAATTCTATCCCTAGAAAGAGATGATGATCCTGGATTAATGAAAAGATAATTCCATTAATGCCTCATCAACAACTCACACTCCCACGTCTCGTGGGGATCCTGTCAGCACTTCCAAATTACCCAAACCATGGGGATTGTTTAAATGTGTAGTACCTTATCTTGGTTATCCATAATCAAAATTGTATTCTCAACCAAATTGGTATCATGCTCAAGATCAAAATCCACCCATCTAATCACATGGGAAGATATACCTATTCAACTAGGAAAGATGGAACACATCGTATATAGAATTAAGTCTAGATGGTAAGATCAACGGATAGGCCACCCTCCCTAGTTGGTAAATGATATAAAAGGGGCCTGCGAATCGTAGTTCCAACTTACCCTACATACCCAACTGATGATGTCCCAAGTGAGGTGAAACTCTGATAAAGACATGATCACCATCCTAAAATTTCAGTGGCCTCCACCTACAGTTTGCCTAATATTTATAATGACTCTTTTCCATGATCAAATTCCTTTGATTAACTACACCATCTTTGTCATCTCTGAACCACACTCGTCCAGACCAAGGACCATTGTCCCAACTCTAGCTAGTATAAGGGATATTGAAATGGATTCCCATTCAAATCCTCAAAGGACACTATCTTGATTGAATCCTAATTACTATTTTTATGGGGAAACTCAACCAAATAAAAGTGTTGGTCCCAAGATCCACCAAAATCAAGCACCAAGCCTATAACATATCCTCACAAACCTGGATTTTGCTCTCTATTTTCCAATCTGTCCATGGATGATTAGTTATCCTCATTTTCAACATGGATCCCATTTCATCCTATAAAAAATTCTATAATATTTTTTTAACCTCAACTCCCTATCAAAAAAACTATATAGGGAACCCCATTAACTCTCATCATCTCTCAAACATATAAGTATATATGTTTTCCACTTTCATCATTTCCATTATTGGTAATAAATGCACTAATTTAGTGAGTCTGGAAATAATCACCCAAACCACATACTTCCTACAATGATTCAATGGTAAAACAATGACGATGTCCATGGAAATATCAAACCACTTCCATAATGAAATGGGTAAATGATACAAAAAAACTTGAATTCATCTTCAGTTCCACCTTAACTCCTTCAAAAATTATATAATGCAACACAAAATCTAAAACGGACCACCTCATCCCCGACTATCAATATTGGTTTCCCAAATCATGATCCATCTTTGTATCCCTTAGGTTCATGGAGTTACATGAACAATGTGCATTTTCTAGAAACTCGTGTATCAAGAAGGACAGAATAACCAACCTTCTTTGTAATCACAAAGCTTTATTGGGGGACCAAGTCAACTCGCATAAGGTCTCCCCATCATTTAGTATTTCTAAAAAGTATCATATTTTAGTGTCTTTTGGCTGCTCAAGTCAAACTCGCTCATCAAGATATGATTCAACCTTTATCAAATCTAATAACACCTATCCACCAATGTCCTTTACTCCCAATCTCATCTCTATGAACAAAATCATCAGAGGCCATTGCTCAACTAACTCCCTCCTGACATTTTTCAGTGATTTTCTTCTCAATGCATCATCCACCATATTTCCCTTCCCAAGAGTATACACAATATCAAAATCAAATTTCTAAATATACTAAATGCAGTGTCTCAGTTGTATGTTCAGATCTCTGTAAGTGAAATAAAACTTTTTTCGTTTATGATTAGAATATACTAAAAACTATTCTTCAAAGAGATAATATATCCATTTATTGAGTTCATTCATGACAGATTCCTACTCAAGATCATAGGTAGAGTAATTCTTCTCATGAGAGTGTAACTGGTGAAATTCATATGCCACAACATGTTTCCCCTGAATCAGGACACATCCCAAACAAGTACTAGTAGCATTGAAGAAAACATCAAAACCCAAACTCAATTATAGAAAAATAAAAAATGGTGATAAAGTAAACCTCATATTTTTCTCCTCAAAATGTCTTAACACTTTTCATTAGATTCGAACTTTACACCCTTACTGGGTAAATATTTTATCAATGATGTGAGATGTAGAAGTCCCGAACAATGTGTCTATAGTAACCTACCAAACCCAAGAAGCTTCAAATCTCAAACACATTTCTTGGATTCTCCCAATACATAAATTTATGTACCGTTTTAGGAACAACTGATACACCCCTCTCAGATTTCACATTCCCTAGAAACTTCACCTAAAAGGTCCAAAACTCACACTTGGAAAGCTTAACATATAGACTATGTTCCCTAAAGGTTTTAAGAATGATATAAAAATGGTATATATTCTCCTCCACTATCTTGGAGTACACCAAGATACCATCTACAAACACAACAACAAAAGTATATAAGAACCAATGAAATATTTGGTTCCTCAAAGTCATAAATACCATAGGAGCGTTAGTGAGGCCCAATGGTATAACCAAAAACTCTAAATTTCCAAGCCGACTCTAAAAAAATAGTCATTGTAATATACTCTTTTTTGACTCTAAACTAGTCATACCCCAACCACAAGTAAATATTAGAAAACTAACGAGCCCCTCTAAGCTGATCAACGAGATATTAAATCCTCAGTAAAGGATACTCAATCTATATGGTCACTTGATTCAACTTTTGATAGTCAATACCAATCATTAAACTTTTGTTTGTCTTCTTAGAAAATATTACAGGCAAATCCCATGGTGTCATGCTAGGTTGAATAAATACTTTCACCTCTAGGTCCTCAAGTTGGACGTAAAGTTCCACCAACTCATCAGGTTCTGTTTGATAAGATGACATAGAAACATGCATCATTATATGGAGAACGTTGATAGTGAACTAAACCTATCACTTTGGTTATAAACTAGAGAAATCATCCATAAATACATTAGGGTATGCACACACAGCAAAAGGTAGTTGACCACTCAACAAATGGTCATGTTCTTCAAGAAACACTTATGTCAACTGGCATGAGAATATATCCACATAAAGAACAACATGCCTATAAATACCTAACCTTAAACATTACCCAACATGGGACTTTTACCTATCTAGGTTATGGATAATTAGATAAAATCTTATAATTTATCAGAGTTGTAATAAAATTAAACAAACCAAAATCCAACTTTTCTTATGCATGTGAAACAAAATGATGATAACCATCTTTGGATTCCAAAGAGACCTATGAAAATAGTTTTTAAACAAGGTACGAGTGTTAAATTTCAAAGTAAGGGGTTTTAAAACCATAGAAAAATCCTTTTAAATATATATTTTTTGAAAATATAAAATATATTTACAAATACCCTTTTAGGGACATTATTTTAAATTGCATACACTTTGAAAATACTATATCACTTAGAAAATATTTACCTTCAAAATTGTTTTAAACATATTCTAGTGTTTTTATGAAAAAACATTCAATCATCTAAAAACAAAACACTTTTATGAGGCTACTTGAAATGTTGAAGTTTGTGTTGGGCCTACCCACTTAGTAAAGGTTTTTTCACTCCACAATTCCCTTCTATATTTTCAATAATCAAGTACCAGGTTTTTTGAAAACATTTAAAGTAGCTATACTTATATTTATATATTCACTAATGTTTTTAATTTTGAAAACATTCCACTGAATTAAATTACACATTCTACCTTATAATTATTTATAAGTATGTATATATATATATATATGTAATTTCATTTCATAGAACTTGTGAGTTTGGTTTCAACCTAAACCCATACCATAAACCCTTCCATAAATTTTCCATTTATTCAATTCTTCTTTTATGAGATACATTTTCCATTCTTATAAATAATTGATATTTATAAAATAATCATAATATTTAATTATTTTCTTCAAATAAAATTTCAAATAAAATAATTTCAATATAATCTATATACTCAATAAATTTTGGAACATAAACCTTGAAAATTAAATAGAAACCTTGAATTTATTATAAATTCAACGGATGTCGATGTAATGCATAAACGCATGGACCTGATTGTATATAGATGTGACATCCATAATGATGACATGAAATTCATATTTTCTTGAAGCACAGAGATAAAATTATAAGAATACTTATAACCATTCCATCCATGAGTAAATTTAAAATAAAGACTTATACAAGATCTTGATATTGATTTTAGCCAATATCAATACATGATTTGTTCACGCAATTAAATCATGTACTAATTGAAAAATATGTTGATATATATACATATATACATATAAAAACACACAAACACACATATAGTTTTACTTCCTTGGATCAATTTCAAAAAATGGGAATATAACCATATATTTTAACTTCACATGCCCCACACAATAATTAAAATAAAATAACTTAGAAGATAACAATTTCTCAATGCTTAATATTGATTGGGTAATTTGGGTGATATAATGGTTTAAATATTATGGCCATATCTTAAATGTTAGTCATATTTTTACATGTAGTAACTTACTCAAAATGATAGTTTAAAATTATAATTATATATTGTCATCATAACATATATCTGAATTAATTACTTTCAATAATATACATATAAATAATATTGGACCGTAAATTATTTCATTTATAAAAATAATTATTTTTCATCTACCATACTAAAATTAACAGACCGGTCACTTATGTTTAAAATCAAAAATTCCCCAAACATAAAATTTTCATGAAACAAGAACTTGGAATGCAAACTTTTTAAAAAAAATATTACTAAATTATAAATTCAAATATATATAAGTTTAGACATTGAAAATAAAACTTTTTAATTGGGAATGACATAATTTGACATAAAAAGAAAAATTAATACTTGAAAACAAGGTAAAATAATTTCATCATAAAATAAATAATTTTTTCAAATCACTAAATAGAAAACTTGAAACATGGAGTCTTGTAAAATTGGAAATATATAAAAATATATCCCTTACAAGATTTTTAAAAAGTTTGTAGACTCCTTACATCAAACACTGAAAAATGGATTTCCCCCTTTTTTCACATAAATAATAGGCTTTTATAGCCATAGTTTCTACTTTTTGGCGTTATATCTTAAAAAATATAGACAAAACCAGCTTACAGAGCAAGCTCAATGATTTTCGATCAAAATAGTTTAATTGTATATATATTTTTTATACACAACTAAGTAAATAAGACTATATGAGATTTTTAGATACCATAAATAGAAACATATTCTAGTTATCCATGCAATTTATGATTATGGATGTATATAGCTGGTAGAAAAATATTCATACTTTCACTGTAAATGAATCGACTGAAGATAAATATGTAAAAAATATCGACATCAAAAATTAATATAACTAGAATAGTAACATCTATATCAAAATCCATGGATAAAAACAAAATACTTAATTTTCATAATCAAAAATAGAATGAAAGGTTGAAGATAAATCAGACATCGATAAAGAAGACATAAAAATGAAATGAAAATTATTATAGTTAAACTAGAAAGAAAATCACACACATAAAGCTAAAATTGACAAAACATACCTCAACTGTAAAAAAATTAGAACCCTAATCGCTTAGATATACATCAGCGATGCTCAGATCCTTGAACACCCTCAGTTACTCCCAGCGACTCCACTCGACCTCCCATGGATGCGGATGACTCCTAGTGGCTCGACCTTGCTCGAACACCCCTACAAAGACCCGCGACCCTCGGAGCTATCCTGCTCGAGATATCCCGAACTATGCCTCCCCCTTGCATGACACATGGACCAAATGTCTAATCCCTATTTCTGATTTTTTTTATATCATTATACATAATTTTTTTAATAAACAATATTTATGTATATTATTTAAATTTTTTTATTTAAAAAAAAAGTTATAGTTTCTTGTTTATTAAACAAAATAATTAATAATTAATAATCTAATCTAAATTAATAATTTAAAACTTATAATTATAATTTCATATATATACATATATATATATATATTGTCATTTTTTTAATCTCTTAAAAACATTATAAAGTAATAATTTAATTCATATTTTATAAAACTAATATTTCACATATATATATCATACTTTGAAAATAAAATATTTAAAAATTAATTATAATCCTATGTTAATATAATATTAAATAACATTTTTGATAAAAGTAGTTATATTAAACTTTATCTTTTTAAAAAATCAAAACAAAATTAATTTGAAAAATATTAATTATAAGTATTCAAACACTTCATTTCAGTTATTATCTTTAAGGGAAATTATATTATCAATTTATTTTAACTATAAATTAATTCATTTAATATAATATTTATATAAATAAACATTATATGAGATTTCTGGGTGGTTACATTATTCCCATCTCAAAATAATTATGTCCTCAAAATTCAGTTTGTTGGACTAAAACATAATTCTAAATTTTTGTCTTTAGAATTAGGAAACACTAGGACATCTAAACATCTAGATTCGACAAAAAAAATCTCAAAAGTTAACTAGATTGTTCCTCTAATACCAATTATAAAGGCCCAACCTTAAAAATTACACAACAGGGGACCTTTTACTGGTCTAGGTTCTGGAAAATTAGATAAAAGATTACAATTTATTAGATTTCCAATGGAATTAAACAATCCAAAAGAAAACTTTTCTTCCACGCACGAAACAAAATGATGATGGACAACATTGGATTCCATAGAGACCTGTGGAAAAAAATAAACAAGGGGTGGGAATTAAATTTCCTAGTAAGGGGTTTTAAAACCATTGATAAATCCATTTAAATATATTATTTTAAAAATACCTTCGAAAAATACATTTAAAAATACTCTTTTAGAGAAATTATTGGAAATTTCTTAATCTTTGAAAAAACTATATCACTTATAAAATACTTACGTTCAAAATTTCTTTAAACATATTCCAATTTTTTCTGAAACAATACACATGCTTCTGAAAACAAAACACTATTATGTGGCTACTTGAAATGTTGAAGGTCTTCTTGGGCCTACCCACTTAGTGAAGGATGGGTTCACTCCCCAATTCCCTTCCATATTTACATTGATCAAGTGTCAGGTTTTCATAAAACATTTAATCTTACTCTATATATATATATATATATATTCATTAGAGTTTTCAATTATGAAAACATTTCACTTTATTAAAATACACATTCTAACTTATAATTATAAATAAGGATGTATATATATATATACGAACTTTCATTTTATATCACTTACGAGTTTGGTTTCAACCAAAACTCATACCATAAACCCTTGCATAAGTTCTCCATGTATTCAATCCTTATTTTATTAGATATATTTTCTATTATTATAATTAATTGATCTTTATAAAACAACCTTACCAATTAATTATGTTCCTCACATAAAATTTAAAATAAAACACTTCCAATGTAATCCATGCACTTAATAACTTTTTGAACATAATCCTTGAAATTTAAATTGAAACCATGAAATTTTTATAAATGCTATGGATGTTGATGTAATGCGTAAACATATGGCCATGATTTTATGCAGATGTGACATCTATAATGATATCATGATATGCACATTTTTCTGAAACATGGAGATAAAATTATATGAATAACTATAACCATTACATCCATGAGTAAATTGAAAATAAGGACTTGTACAAGATCTTGATATCAATTTTATCCCCTAACTATACATGATTTGTCTGCGCATTCAAATCATGCACTAATTGATAAATATGTCGATATATATATATATACAGACACACACACACACATAATTTTACTTCCTTAGAACAATTTCAAGAAATGGGAATATAACTATATCATTTAACTTCACATGTAACACACAAGAATTAAAATAAAATCATTTATAAGAGAACAATTTCTCATTACTTAATATTAATTTGGGAAATTTGGGTGATATCATGTTTTAATGAGTATGACCATATATTAAATGTTTGTCATAATTGTACACATAATCGTTTACTCAAAATGATAGTTTAAAATCATAATTATATATTGACATCATAACATAAATCATAATTAAATAATTTCTATGATATAATTTGAAATAAAGCTAGTATGTCCATTATTTCATCTAAAAAAATAATTATTTTTCACTTCCCATAATAAAATTAAACAGACCAATTCCTTATGTTTAAACTAAAAAATTTCACAAACCTAATATTTTCATGAAACTAGTACTAGGAATACTAACTTTTTAAAAAATAAAAATTTCTCTTGATAATTATAAATTCAAATATATAAAAGTTTATAGATTGAAAATAAAAAAAATTGGGAATGACATAAATTGACATAAAGATTCAAATTATCACTTGAAAACAAGTTCAAATAATTTCACTATAAAATATATAATAGTTGTGAATAACTAAATAGAAAAATGGATTTTTCACATTCTTTGTTTTCACATAGGTAAGAGGATTTTATATCCATAATTTATACTGTGTGGCATTATATATTAAAAAACAGATACAAAAGTAGCTTGCAGTGCAAGCTCAATTATTTTCATTCAAAATGGATGAATTGAATATATATATTTTATACACAACTATGTAAAGAGAGGAACCATATAAGATTTTAATATCGCAAAAATAGCGACATATGCAGGTTATCCATGCAATTTCAGCTTATAGATGTAGACAGCTGGTAGAAAAATATTGAAACCATCTTTGTAAATGAAGAAATCGGATAAAAATAGGTATAAAATGTCAACATCACAAATTAATATTACTTGAACAAGAACATCCAGATCAACATACATGGATTAAAAAAATACTTGCTATTCATAATCAAAAATAGAAAAAAAAAGGTTTAATAGAACTCCGACATAAATTAAGAAGATATCAAAATGAAATGACAATTATCATATTTAAACCAGAAGGAAAATCAAACACCCAATGAAAATGTAAATAAAACCTACCTCAGATCTAAACAATTCAGAACCTTAACTGCTTAGATATACATCAGCAAAGCTCAGATCCTTGAATGTCCTTGGTCACTCTTGGTGACTCGACTCGACCTCCCATGGACGTGGATGACTCCTGGTAGCTCGACCTTGATCGAACACCCCTGTGAAGACCCATGACCCTTAGAACTCCCCTGGTTAAGATGTCCAGAATGACGCCTCCCTCTTGCATGACACACAGACTGAACCCCAAATCCCTATTTCAACTTCTTTTTAATTATTATATCATTATACTTAATTTCTTTAATAAATTTTTTTCAAATATTTTATTTTAAGATTAATCTTTAATAAAAATTTTGATTTCTTGTTTACTGACCAAAATAATTTAATAAAAATAATCTTTCCAAAATTAATAATTTAAAACAATAATTATAATTTCATATATATACATATATAAATCTTCATTTTTTTAATCTGTTTCAAACATTATAGGGTAATAATTTAATTCATATTTTATAAAACTAAACTTTTATATATATATATATATCATACTTCGAAAATCAAATATTTATAAATTAACCATAATCATATGATAATATAATATTAAATAACTTTTCTGATAAAATTAGTTATTTTAAAATTAATATTTTAAGTAAATAATAACAAAATAAATTTGAAAACTATTAATTATAAGTATTAAAAAAACTTAGTTTCATTTATTTTCTTCAAAGTATATTATATTATTAGTTTATTTTGACAATAAATTAATCCATTTAATTTAATTTTTATATAATTAAATATGTATGAGATTTATGGGTTGTTACAATTCCCTACCCTTCCTGGTCTAGAGTCTCACTCACCCAAGAAAAAATGAGTTCCCCCATCAGTAGATGAGAACTGTACTTGATGTAGAAAATATTCTTTCTAAGCATTCATGTTGATCATCAAATCAATTCCACCAATCAATTCAATGATTTCAAGATCAATTTCTAAGAAGTACCAAGACACCTCAAAGTAACATATCACCCCTCGGCACCTAGGGAACGTAAAACCTTGTTTGAACCTCTTTCTCGAAGGCATGGAAAGATCCAAAAAAATGACATAAGATTTGAATGCAAACCCATCATGTCAAAAAATCCGATGATCTAAAATAATGAGTGTCACATGTATCAACCAAATCTAAACGATATAAGATTAAATAAACATCATACCTCTAGCAGCATATGGCCTTACATCATATTCCTCTGTCAAACACTATTCTACAAAAAATACATGAAAACATATCTACCTAAACATCCCCCTTTTCCTGAGAATGATTCACAACACCCATATAAACATCAACATGAACCTGTGGCCCATTGGTGAAAGTGGATCCTGCCTGACTACCTTGGAAAATCTGATCACAAATATTTTTTAGATGGAGAGATCACCCACAGAGATGTCAAGTCTAAGGATCCTACATACACTGAGGCCTGGTATAACCATTCCCCACACACTTGTAAAAAATAACCTATTTCTACCTTTAAAAATCCCCTGAAAGTGGTCCTATAGAAAAATGAACACTCTTGCGCTTCCTTTTCTGGCCAAAAGAAGCATCCTCACCAACTAATACACTAGATGACGTTCCTCATAAACCTATTCTTCCATCTATGTATGCCATAGCCAAAAATTATTTATCCACTACCTGCACAAAGTTCAAAATGAAAAAAATTAGTGGCATCAATCAAACAATGTCCTTTATCCCCATCTCGAACCTTCAAGCCTTTATGTAATCATTGGTGAAAAGATTCAGTGCTATATGCACCAACTCAACAAAGAGGATGCATTACTTTAGAATAGTGCACTCTTCTTACTATACATTCAGAAACTCCCAGGTATTTTTCACACATAAATTCTTAGTATAATACTTCTCATTAAATATATTATTGAAAGAAACCATAGTAATACCTTCATGAAATTTTGATTTCACTAAATAATCCCACAATATTCTTCCCAATCTCTAGAGAATATTCATGAAAAAAACCACCTGACAATATTATAGAGTCTTTAGGATGTTAATGACCCTCTCAATCAATTAAATCCAGTTCTCTGAATCTTTTGGTCCTTTTTTCCATGGAATATGGGTGGGTGATGCTTGGAAAATTCTGAGTCATGATCATCTACTCATCTTGTGTTCATTGTGCACATTGACCCCAGAGTATGAATGGTATATATCACTACTTCAACCATAGAAGGGTCCACTGGAGGATCCTTATGTGGAACTTGGCTTACGGTGTCCCCACTCTTATTTGGAAGATCTCTTCTAGGATAAAGTATTTGTTAAACACAAGACAATGAGTAATCATTTATGAGAAAATCAATAACCACTGAACCAAAAAATGAGAATCAAAAACAATTCTTTAAAATAATAAGATTTTTAATAGGTTATTAATTTTACCACAAAAATACAATAGCTTTAGATTGGAACATTCCCATCTAAAAAAAATCACCTCTTAGTTTATTCAAACAAAACTACACACGTAATGTCCCAAAAAATTGAAGATATGTTAATATAAATAAATTTACCATAAAATGTATTCAAATGAACCTAAATACTCAGGCTCAATCTTACTAATGATTTTTTGACCACCTATAGAAACTCAGATTCCTTCACAGGAATAAGCTTTCCAGACCCCTTTTCCTCACCTACTATCCAAATTTTAATGATCCTACTCATGTCTACCCAAGACACAGAACCAACTTAGGTAGTACTGAAACACTTAAGGCTGAGTAGCACCATGGATACAAAATTATAATCGATCTACCCAGGTCAATTGAACCAGTAACACAAGTCATCACATTACAAGGTGAGGAAATGTAAAGAGAAAAAAGGTGTCTCATATATAAGTATAAAAAAACAGAAAATAAAATTACAAAATAGAAAAAATGGAGTTACAACTGAGCGAGATAGGGAAAACCCAAAAGTACCACAAAATTAGGTAAAATGGTCTCTATGTGTCCAATAAACACCTCCAAACCTTCCCCAAACTAGAAAAATGATGTAAAGAGAAGGCAACATGACATATGATTCCATTAAATTTACCTGTATCCTGCATAACATGGTCTATAGCCACCCCAAGGACAAATATAGTGTGTGAGAAATAGAGCCCAATATGATACCACCAAAGAATATATACAAGTTCTAATAATATGAATGCTCATGTTCAATGTTTAAAATCAAATAGTTTTACAAGAATTTATATAAATAAAATAATTTTAAAACCATTTTCAAATAATCCTTGAGTTTTCAAAAATTGCATGTAATATTTTTCGAATCCATAAACAAAGTAGTAAATTATACCCATGATAAATATACATGTGATCTAACATCCATGAAATAATCTATCGTGCAATAATCAACCAGAAATAATAATGCACCTACCATTTAGGCTCTAGATTATGGGAAAATATGTACCAGGAACTCATGAGCCTAAAAGGCCTAAGGTTGTATCTAACTAATATTGAATCCTTCCACATCCCTTAGATATATAAGTGTTTACCTCCTAGTGTTTTCAAACAAAAACTAAGGCTACCTGTGTCTCTTTCTCGATGTAACCAAGGTTCCCTCTATACAGTGTTTGTCAATCTAAATTTTTAAAAAACATGTTCAATTTTTTATAAAACTATTTAAAATAAAATACAATGTAATTTAGGGTTTGAAAATCCATTTTCTATTTCTAATCATGTAAATTCAATTTTCAAACAAAAAACCCCTTTTAAAATGAGATTTCATGCCCATTTCAATTTCAACAAATGAAATTCTATTTCAAACCTCATGAAATCCATATGAACAACAAGAAATTAATGAAATTTGAAAACGTGAGGATATCCATGTTTCTTAAGAATGTAGAAAACCAAACTGCTTTTTACTACAGGGATTGGAAACCACAATATTTCCCTTTATCAGAAAAGGCATGAAAAAGACTAAAAGGAATTGATAGAAAACACAATCAAATTATTGATACATACTGAAAATGGTTCAAAAACTAAAAATGAGAGATAAAAATGAAGGGTAAGGCATTCATAAAGTCAAGAAGAGCATATCCCTAGTAATCAATGATGAAAGAATATATTTGAAGATAAATAATTCACCAAAAATCACCTAGAGAGGATTCTGGGTTGAGAGTGGAGGATTACACAAGGAAATGATGTAGCATATCGATCACAAGGAACCCCAAAAACCAATAATGTGACATTTATATGGTGTGTAATTAATTTCCACTTCATGGAATCCTCGAGGTCTATATATGCCACCAAAACTGTCACCTAATTAATTGTAAATCAGATTTTATTAATAAATGGCATGAAACCGTTACATGGCGTGTATGTTCCCAGTGAGGAATTCAAAGTAAAGGATCTATGTTGAAAATTAGAACAAATATATGACTTCTCCATTATAGGTATCCTCCCAATTAATGTTCAGAAATATGTTCATGATTATAAAGGAAACCAAAAAAACGATTAAAAAATACCTGATAGAAAGGTAGTGAGAAGATAAAATAGGTGATCATTATGAATAGTTTGGTAAACCATGAAAGATAACTAGGTGGCCATTTAGATTTTGGGATGCTTCAGTTTCATGGTCTACAAAAAATTTGGTCAAATGTGTGATATAACCCTCTAACATGTTTAAGTTGATTCATTTTTTTCATTTAGGTTTCATTTTAATTAGGGGATCTTTTATCACCCACATTCAAACCCAGTCAACCAAGGAACCTTTCCCCACCCTCTTTGTCTATTAAAATCCCCTCCAAGGCAAATTTGCAATGGATCATTGACATTTATTAATATAGATCAAGAGTTAAGGTTTTCTACTCTCTTTTTCTCTTGGTTTTTTTCTCCTTCGCCTCTTTTCCTCCAACCCCAATGTCCATGTGGTATGATTTTAAAGGATAGAGTTATTTTTTTTTTGTATCTAATCGTTTTGATCCATTCAAGGAGACCTAATCCATTGGTTTCCATTATAGGTGACATGATTTTATCTCTTAAGGTTGTTCTTTCCATTATGATTCCTTTTTATAAAAAGTTCATTGATTATTTTATATTTTGAAATTGTTCTTGAACCAAATTAAAGATGTATACAATAACTAGTTTTCTGTTATCAAAGGGTTTCCATGCTATATTGGTTTTTTCCATTTAAAAAAATGGTTGGAATGATTGGTTCAATAGAATTTTGGTTTTAATGGTATTTTAGGAATTCAAAGTGTTTGATTAAATTCTATTTATATTTTTGTGCCACAAAATTGATTATTCCATAGTTTTTTGAACTGATTTATGATATACAATGTGAAATGTTATTTTCATATAAAGGGGTTTCCTTATTTTATAAGGTTACCATGTTTTAAAATGAAGCTATTTAAATTTATAAAGAGTTTTCTTTACTTTAAAATGGGGCACCTTGTTTTAAATATGAAACCCTATTTCAAGGGAGTGGTGTGTTTAATTTAAAGGATATTCCATGTTTTGAAAGTAGGTGTGTATGAGTCCTCATGATGGGCTTATTTTTAAGATAAATTCTTTAATTTTTCTATCTTGTGTTCCTTGGTGTTATGTATGATTTACCTTGGAATTAAATTTTGGTTTAAATGGTTTTTTAAAATTGAATTCAAAATCATCTCTTTTATATGTTAAAGATAAGTCATACATCAAACCTTGAGGGAAGGTGGTTTAATAATCAGTATTTACACCCTAATTGATCCTTGATTATCCTTTTTTATTCTTTTGTGCATTTTTTAACATTATAATAATTGTGATTCATGGATTATGTGGTTAGTATTTAGGATTTTTTTGAAGGGGGTGTATTGTAGAAGAATATTATATGATTGTTTTTCTTTTTTGCCTTTGATATTTAGGTTTTCATGTGATAGGCATTGGTTTTATAGTGGTCCACCTTCATTATCAACGTCATGAGAAGCATCGAGCTATTGAGTGGGGAGTCAAGGGACTTTTTCTATTATATTTGATAGTTACACAGTACATAATTTCCCTTAGTTGAATATTATGACCTGGGTAGAGATTTTCACTAATGAGACTAGTTGAAAGTGATTACGGGGATGAGATATGTTTCTATTAACCTAATGGTACTTAGTTCTACTTTCTCAGGTCTTGTACTTGTACCATTATACCCTAGGTTGTTTCCTCACGATATGAATCTTATATCATATCATTAATGTATATTGGTATGTGGGTTATTATATCTTGATTTAAACATATCTTGATATATAAATTATCTATTTTTTATCATTGTTTTTGTATGTATTTCATTGTGTTATCATTTTTATTATTTATGACTATTTAGGTATTTTCATTTTCAATGTTTCCCATGATTATGCTCATGTTTAGAGTGTGTGTGTTGAGTTTCAAAAATATAAAATATATGTTCATTTTAATTTCAACCCTTGTAAAAATTGTTCCTTTTAAAATGAATTTTTAAGACATATATGGGTTTTTCTTCAAATAAAGGTGTTTTAAAGGAAAATAAAATTGTTAACTTATATCTTCTTGAAGTAAAAGTGGTTCTGTTTCGAAAGTTAAATGGTTGGTCTTTGTAAAACAATTTACCTTGGTAATTCCTATATGAATAATTTCTTAGAAGAAGTGTGTTTTAATAAATTATTATAGTTATTATGAATTTATTTTTTTTATAATGTAAATGAAAACTTGTGTTGTTATTAGTGTTAAGCTAATATCCAAGGTTTCTATATAGAAAAGTAATGTAATTGAATCATGGTGGTATCCTACCAGCCTATGGGTCACACCCTACATGTTCACCTCAAGGGATAAGTAGTCATTATGTTTTCTATAGCTTCTCAGGTTATGGATTGTATGATATTTTTTACACTCTTCATTTAAAAGATGGTATTTTTTGTTATAGTGGAGACTTGAGAGTCACATTAAGATATTGGGTTATCTCACAATTTCTTTTAACCATTTCTTTTCATGTGATATATCGACCTCCTAGTACACCTTATTTATTTTCACATTAATATTCTACCTTACTTTGGAAATGTGAAGGGTTGGAAAAACTGGTTTCATTTGTGAGAAAAATGATTTTTAAAATATTTTTGTTTATATTGAGCTTCCTTCCTTTTTTAATTACTGTTTATTTTAGTTCTAATGATTTATTTTTTTCATGGTTATCTAATCTAAGGGATCCTCATGTTAGGTTCGTAGTTGGAACCAATATTTATCCTCCTTTTTATAAGGGTCAAATATTTCCCAAATATTGAATTGTGATACCCTAGTGCATGTCACCAGCCTAGGGTGATTGGGAACATGCCTTAGGACTTGTGGCAGATTGACCCGGGTGACTTTTCAGGTCATCCCAAGTTTGTTTGTTATAAAATGGTATCATATCCATCTTGTTATTTGGGGGTAAGTTAGTTTATATATATGATCCTAAAAACTTGAGTATTGACTATGGAGAAGTGTTATAAAAATCATCCACGTGCTCGACCTCAAGTTTCAATGGGTGGCCAGGAATCATTTTTATTTTTTTAATTTATAGTGGGTTTTTAATGAGATATTTTTATGTATAATGCTACTACATTGAGTTATTGGAATAAGACAGGAAAAATATTATGAAATTACTAGTTTTAGATGAAACTGGAGGCAATCCATAGGTATATAATTAAGGAGTATAGTTTTTCAAATGATGTGCAGTCTATGTAAACCATTTTAGATAACGGTAGTGGAATATACATGATTATAATATAGTATAAAAAACTATGATTCCAAACTATGTGCGGTTTTGAAAATTGGAATGTTTTCTAGTTTTCCATTATCTCTTGTTTTTATCCTCTCTTGTGTTTTTTGGGGCATTCTTAAGAGTGTTAGAGAAAATATTTTGGGATTATGAATGTAGATTAACCATGTTTAAAATATATTTTTTTCTCTTCAATTTAAAATTATTTTGAAAATATTTTTTTTGAGTTTCTATGGTGAAATGTTTTTCAACTCTACCATGATTGATTTAAAAGGATAAAATTATTTTTGTTGTGATGGTTTTTAAAGAAGTAATTCCATGGGTATTATGTTACGAGATTCATGGAATGTTTTGGATTGTTTATTTTGAAGGGGGGAATTATTTTTTTGGAAATGAGTTCTTTTTTATTATTCCATGTGCACTATTTGAATCTATTTGGTTTTTTAAAATGGAAATAATGACGTGTTAGAAATTTTTGAAATATATTTTCAATGGGTGTTTTGGAATTATTTTTTTTATTTGTGTCTTTTTTTTCCTTAAGTTAATATTTTTAGTGATTTTATTAAGTTTGTTTTTTTTTTGAATTTTTAGAATGTGAACTCCATAATGGAGTTGGAATATCATGAAAGGAATCTCTCAGGTAGTTATCCTAGTGATCCAAAAGTAGTCTTACTAGCTTCAGACTCTGAATAGACTCGTTATAGAGTGGCATGGACTAGTTACACTTAACTTAAAACATTTAAGAGAGTTTTGGAATAATTATCCACTATTTTTTAGTGGTGATCATGGATTTCATGAGGATATATATTGGTTAGCCATGGTCGGGGTTCTTTTTTAGTCTTTAGAATATTTAGAATCCTACAGGTTATGGTGAACCACTCCCTTATTCAAAAGGTTGGTTATAGATTTGTCAAAGTTTACTATCTATGCCCAACCATTTAAAACATTTTCTTGAGGAATTTTGAAGGTTACATTTATCCAACAGTTTTATATAGAGAGGGTGAGAGTTTCCAAGGTGATGTAAATATTGGGTGTCCATCAGGACAAGAAGTTATTGAAAGACTATGTTAAGTATTTCACTAGACTAGTTCATTTTTACCTAAAATTAGATACTTATTATTTGAATAAGTATTGGTTTCTTTTCATAGGCCCTTTTACATATATTTATTTTGGTGGAATTCTATGAATGTTAGGCCTTCTTTTCAGACAGCTATGAGATACTATCATCTGTGTGGATATCCTGGTCATACCTAGTGATTTTTAAGTTGAAAACCCCATAGAATAAAAAAGAGTCTCAGACACATCATTGATCTGAAAGGTGATCTATAGTGTTACTTCCACCAGGAGAGTCAAAAGTTATTTTGTGTTTTGGGAGCATCCACTTTTATAGTCCTCATTCTTGTTAAAATTCTTCCACCTCTTTTTTAAACCTAATTTATTTTATTGTTATGGATTGTAGATATTGTGGCTTGTATTTTTATCTTTTTAGATATTTATGACTTGTTTATTTTATGGTACATGGTGTTGACCATGTTTTGAGGGTTAATTTATGAATGATAAGGGATTGTCTCGGGTATGGAATTGGGTATCAGGGGTAATATTTTAGTTTCTGGATAGAACATGAGATCTATCAAGTTGAGGTATTATTTAAAAATCACCAAGGGGTGGTGTTCCCAAAGTTTTTGCTTAATCTATCCTTTATGTTGTCTCATGACCATAAGCCAATGTCATGTCAATCCTTATTGATTATCATTCTTGTTTGGGGTTGTTCTTCTGGTTTAGTGGTGTTCATTTTTTAGGTGAGATTTTCTGGCATGTAGTGGGAAGATTATGTATGTTCTTCAAGATTGTTTTTGGTTTTTCCTTAGATGTTTAACCATTTTAGATCAAATATAAATTATGGGGAAACCAAATAATGGTATCCATGTTTTTCCCCTATTCATGGGATTTTCCTTCCAGATTCTGATGTTTGGGACTTATCGTTGCATTAATCAATGTGACCTTAGATGTTTCAGAGGTATTGATTTCATTCTGCACTTTGATTTGTTTTGGAAATCATAAATCACTTGTGGGTTTTGTTAGGTGCATTTGGTGGAGTTCCTAAAATTCAAGTTAGACCATAGGATTAGTCTAACCAACATTTCACTCTGTTAAGGACTTTTTATTAGGATCCATAGTGCCTTGATGGTTAGTAAATCCATATTATTTTTGTTTTACATTAAGAGTATGTTGTTCAGGTCCCATGTTACTAGGTTCTAGTTCAAGAGTTTCTCGTATGGTTGGACACTTCATTTTCATGATTTTGTTTATACGTTCCCTTTAACTTAAGTTATTAATGACATTTTTGTTGTTTAATTTTTTAGGTAATAAAGTAGAATGGTGGGGAGAATTTCATGACCCAGAAATGTCATTTTCTTTATTTTTTTTAGTGTATTTGATTTATCCCTTGAGCCTGGGGGGTCCTGGGGGTTTAAATGTTGAGTTTTCAAAGATTTTTCATGTCTATATAGTTAGGTAGGCGTGTTGGGAAATTGGGAAGTTGAATCTATGATACCAGGGTAGTTTGGATTGAGAAAAAAATGTATGGTCTGCATATTTTTTGGTAAACCTTGTAAGATAATTATGCAACCTCTGAGGTTTCGTGTGGTGGAAGTCATACGGTCTTTGCTTGGTTTGGTAATCCATTTGAAAAAATTGTGCGACCTTCTCATGTAGGCGATTTTTTTTTCATTTTGGGTTCTTTTTAATTAGGGTATCTCATATTCCAACCCCACCCCCATTCAAACACACTCAAAATAGGTACCACTCATAGTCCTCTTTGTCTCTTCTAATCCCCTTCAAGGGGGATTTCAAGTGGATATTTGGGGTTTCTTCATCTGAATAAAGAGGTAAGTGTTTACCCTCTCTTATTCTCTTTATTTCTTCCACATTCATCAATTTTACTCTAACTGTAATATCTATGCAAGATGATTTTAAAGGATAGGGTTATTATAATTTGGTGTTTTGGTTTTTAAATGTTGTGATCCATCCATAGAGACCTATTCTTGTGGTTTCCATAATATGAAACATAATTTTACTACCTGATGTAGGTGTTCCCATTATTATTCATTTTTATAATGACTTCATTGATTTATTGATGTTTTAAAAGTGTTCATAAACCAAATTAAGGATCTATAAGATACTTAGTTTTTTTATCAATGTTTTCCATGTTATACTGGTTTTTTCCTTTGGAAAAGATGGGTGAAATTATTGTTTCAATGTAAGTTTATTTTTAAATGGTATTTTAGGAAATCAATGTGTTTTATAAAATTCCATTTATAGTTTTATGCAATAAAAAATGATTTTCCCATGGTGTTTTAAACCAATTTTGGTTTTATAAATATAATTATTATTTATTTATTAACCATTTACCTTATTTTAATATTTTCTCTTGTTTTAAATAGAATATTCTTTGTTTAAAAAGAGTTTTATTTTATTAAAATGGGTTTCTCTTATTTTAAAGAAAGAACCTTATATTAAGAGAGGTGTTTGTTCATTTTAAATGATATTATGTTTTGAAATTTGGTTTGTGTGATTAATGTCATGTTTTTTATTTTTGTGATAAGGCCTTTAATTTTTTGATACTGTTTGCCTTGGTGTTCTGTGTGATTTCCCTAGGAATTTTATTGTGGGTTAAAATACCTTTTAAAAATAAATTTAAGAAAAGTTTATTTTATATGTTAAAGATAAGGCCCATTTGGAACCTTGAGGGAAAGTAGTTTAATGATTTATTTGCATACCCTAATTAATCCCTTGTTATCCTTTTTTATGATTGTGTGCATGTGTCAAAGTTATATGAATTGTTATTCATGGATTATATAGTTAGGATTTGGGATTTCTTTTAGGGGGCGTGTTGGAGTTGAAAATTATATGATTTGTGTGATTTATTCCATTGATATTTATATTTTTATGTGATTGGAATCGGTTTTATAGTATCACAACATTGTTATCTATGTCTTGGGGATCACTAGGCTAATAAGTGGTGATTCAAGGGACTTTGGCTATGCTTGTTTAGAGTTATGCACTGGATGGTATCCCCTCATAAAATATTATGACCTAGATATGTAGTTTCCATTGATGAGACTAGCTAAGAGTGATTTCATGGATGAGATATGTGACCATTAACCTTTTGTCTATTGGTTCCACTTTTCTAGGTCTACTACTCACTCTATTAGTCCTTAAGATGTTTCCTCATTCTATGTATCATATGTTATAACTTTTTTTATATTTCCACATGTGTTTATTATATATTTATTTAGGCCTATTTTGATTTATCAGTTATATATTCTTGATAATTGTTATTGTAAATATTTATTTATGTTATTATAGTCATTTTTATAATTCTTTAAGGATTTTTATTTGTGATTTTTTTTACTTACTTATACTCAGTTTTAGTGTGTGTGTCTATGTGTTGAGTTTTAAAATGGGGAAAGAGATGTTTATTTTAAATTTAAGAATTAAAGAAATAGATCCATTGAAAACATATTTTGAAACCATATATGGTTTTGGTATCAAAGTATGGTGTTTTAAAAGAAACTAAAATGGTTAACTTGTTTCTGTTTTAAGTGAAAGATGTTTCTTTTCAAAAATGGTAATGGTTGGTCATTGAAAAAAATACAATTGTAAGCCCTCTTTGAGGAATATTTTATAAGGAGTGTGTTTTGATAATTGATAAAAGGTATTATGTGTTTATTTTTAATTTTTTATGAAATGAAATCCTACATTGTTATTATTTTAGAACTAGTGATTTGGATTTGTTAATAGAAAATTAATGTAATGGACAGGTTGTGGTATCCTACTAGCCTATGTCTCACACTGTGCATGATAACCTTAGTGGGTATATAATATTCTTGTTTTCTATTAGTTATCTTTTTTATGTCTCGAAGATACTTTTTCAGCCACTATCCATTGGGAAGTGGGTGTAGTTTGGGTCCAGTAAAACAAAACTAGGGGATAGCAGTGGTTTTTTTTAATTTGGAAGCAGTTTAAACTACCTGCAAATGTTTCTGTGAATTTTTTTTAAAAAAATCAACTATATTTGGCATTAACATCCAATATAAATTAGTTTCTTCCATTTCAAAGTGGTTTCTATGACGTGTAACATAATTGTTTGTTACTGATGGTTATATTGTTTTTAGCGGTGGGTTTCCCTATCAAAACTACTGAGGAGATTATGGTAGTTTAAACCGATAATAAAATTAATAATAAATAAATGTGGTTTAAACCACCATGAAACACTTTTTGTCCATATATATCGGTGGTTTAAACTACCCTGAAACTTTTTGTGACCATATATATAATCATTTTAAACCGCCATTATATATCACTGTAAAAAAACAAAAGTAGAAACGGTAACCCCATATATGAAAAAAATACAAATATTACATTATACAAATAATAAAAAAATGATTCTAGTCTAACAAAAACATAATCAGAACATATCATGTTCAATTTATACAAAACCAAAATACAATAGATCTATAATATAATGATAATAATAATAAAAAATTAACATTAAGAAGAAATGAAGACAATGAAAACCAATCAGAACATAAATGGAAATAGATCTTATATCAGTAAACAAATTCAAGAAGGTTTCTCAATAATTCAAAAGTATAGTTCAAAAATTAATAAGGTTGAATAAAGACATATATTTTTATACTTTGACCAATTGGCCTATTTACACGGGGCACGATCATCACAGGATTCCACTATGCAATAGGAAAAGGAGTACAATAAGCAACGATATTTGAAAAAAACTATACAAAGACACATATACATGATCAAAATGATAAAAAAATAACAATAACACCCAAGAATTAAAAAAATGACAATGAAAATGTAATATAAATATCCATAGGCATGCATAAATAGTAAATAATAAAGATAAACTAATGAAAATGATAAATTTATTCCAACATTCCAAAATAAGACATCTCGAATTTTTTAAATCATGGGAAGTAACATAGATTCTAGTGAGAAAATATTATAAATTGTCTTGGGGATCTATTTTATGACTTATTAATGATGTTCCTAACATATATTCACCTGAATTTATAAAACCTAGCATCATTGTGTATCACTCCCCATAGACCAAGATTTTCATTCACAATAGGATATTAGTTAGAGTCTTATCATAGGTAATATAAATTTTTTTTGTTGATCTTCAACCTAGATAGATCCACAGTATGAATGAATGTGTCTTTCAATGAGTGTAAAAATGAGATGATCATGAAATGAGTTAATAAATTTTAATAATATTTCATTAATGTTTTTATACATGTAACTTTTCAATGGCATGTGTCAACCAGTTTTTATGCCTCTCTACTGTAATCCTACAGGCATAGACAAGGTATTTACCTCATTATCCTTTCACTAGTGTGGTCTGAATATGAACAACACTATATTCTTTCACTTTTATCTATCATATACTAATTATATAACATGATTATGGTTTATTAGTTTGCAACAAACATGTTAAGTAAAATGGTGAATTTGAGTGGGTTCTTGTCAAAATCAAATGAAAATCATTTTCTAAAATCATATATGATTCTCATGAAATAGCATAATAATGTGGAGGTTTTGGATTTTTAATATTATAAATATGTGTAATTTTATCATGTTGGGATGTTTATAGACCAGCCCAAAATCAGATCTACTACTTTTGTGAATTATTTGAGCTTATATAACCAAGTATTTTCTTTAATTGTCTAGAAATACACCATTTCATTCATATAATTTTTACCTAATAATCTGTATGAAATAAGTCTATTAGTCACATTATATACATTAATTCTATTTGATACTAGTGATCTATGCCTTAATTAGATGATCTAAATTTTGAATGTACCCTCCAATATATTTTTTTCATTCTCTTTATCTCATAGGGATCCCCTCCGACTAATATGAATGAAAACAAGGTGGATTTGACCCAAAAGATGTATTAAATTGTAATATTTTTTTGATATTTAAAATATTTTTTGTTATTGAATTTCCATGTGGAAGTCATAACTCAATAGTGTTCATAAATGTTTTAAAGATATTAGATATTTTGAATGGAATAATAAGGAGTGTAATTTCAAGGAGTACTAAAACAAAACAAAACATGAAGACACTAAGAATGAGGAGTATAAGGAAAAATTAGGAATAAAACATAGAAAATAAATAAATAATATATATTTCATGAAATTTAAGGGAAATATAGTTTTCCCCTACCTTAAGCAAAAAAATGGTTTCTCAATAACCATATTTATATTAACCTATTATGTGTTTAGTTAAACATAACCATAATCAAATCCAAATTCAACCCTAATTACCAACTGAAGAACTAAGATAGACATATTCTATATCTCTATATCCACTCCAATCTATCATCACTTATATGATAATTTTCTATAAAATTAAACAATGTTTTATATTTAAATTTAAACTTAAAACCTAAAAATGTTTGCATACTAAATGATTATAAATTTGGGTTATTTAAATGCTCACTCAAAGCATCCATCCAAGAAATGTCACCATGACACATCCAGTCATATTATAATTTTATTCAACCAACCATTTCTATAGGGAAATGACCTTTTCATCTTATATCTTTATATGAGCCCCCTTGCCCTTGGATTGTGCTCCCCTGTTGCCGAATTGTGCTTTGCATTGAAAAAAAATCCCTCTGAGAATCTCAAGGTAGTGAGTAACTATAACTAGGATTAGATACTGTTGAAATCCAGGGTGACTTTCCAAAAACCATAGATAGTAATGGTCTCAAACCCATCATCTGCACGTAATCAGGATGCTCCTTCCCAAGGAATTATCCAACTAGATCATCCTGAGAGACCAAGGAGGACTGTGTGGGTTTGGATTCCCAAAGTTATTTTCTTTTTACATATAAATAAAATATCATTCATATTTAAATCAATACATACAAAAAAAATTGAAAACTTACAATTTGTTTTTATAACTAAAAAGAAATTCATACCCCATCTTCTTTGGGAGGATCATTCACATATCTCCCATTGGATTTTTTATGAACATCCAACCAAAGTCCCATTTGGGAGAATTTGTGCCCTAAATTATTATACAACATTAAAAAATATAAATCAACAATTTAATATATGAAATAAATAATTTTATCTTATAAATATTTAAACTAATGAAAATTTTACCATAGTCAATCGGTTTCGTGGAAATGTTTTTGAACTGTTAGTTTGGGGGATGATTTTTTTAGCTCAACTAGACTCATTTGTCCTTGAAACATCCTAAAATAATTAACATGTAATTTAATAGTAATGTATGAAATTTCATATCCTTATCATATGAATCTATATATGTAAAATTCGATTAAAATAATAATATATTTTTTTATTGTAATGTAATTTTCATAGTGATCGAACTCAACAAATACCTTCCATTACTCTATAGGTACCCCTTAAGGTACCTTATCATAATGTTGCTGAGTCGTCAACAATGTATCATTGAACTCATTCCACAATCATCATTTAAAATCTTTCAATTTATTACAGAAATTTTTCAAAGTCCACTTTCATGTGATAATATTAAAAATGGTAAAGTGGAATAACAACTGTACAAAGAGATTCATTTTTAAAATATCAGAATTTAATTACATAACTACATTAAATTTAACCATAATTTCTTAAAAACAACACTATCTAGGAATAAAAAACTTTATTCTTCCTAAATTAATTCATATTCCTCCAATCAGACTAGGTAATCAGAAGGGTAATCATATCATCCACCAACTATCCTAGAATCTATCCAAATAATCTCATGGAATCATCCTTGGGGACCCCATAATATCCAAAAGGGAAAAATATCTTCAATCCATTCAAATTCTTTCCATATGAAGTATTCATATTTTTTCTTCATAGTAATATTTATTGATTATTTTCTGAAAAAAATAGTTATTTGTAAAAAATAGTTAAATAACTATATTCATATTAAAATTTGTACTTATAATAATCACCCACAAATATACTCAATAAAAAATAAGAGTGATGACATATTCCTTCACTGTTGAACCTTGTGAATTTGGAGACAATATGCCAAATCATGATGGGATAGAGAAGGAGGGTGTTTCAGATGTTGATGGAAGGGAGAAGAAGGGTGTTTCAGATGCTGATAGGGGTAAAACATAGGGTGTCTCAAATTTCTAGGGAGGGTGCCCAGTGGATCATTAGGTGTCTGTGTGGCTGAGGGGATGTCAACTGGGAGTCGACTCGGATCAATGAAATGATTATTACATTCCATTCCTTTCATTTAAACCAGTGAAATTAACATTAGAACATATATTTCAAAATTTTCATCCAAATAAAGTAGAAATGATAACATATGCAGAGTACTAACAAAAAAAAGATAGATACTTATGATGATGAATTACTAGTCATATAACATATTTGTTTGATAATTTAATGTATGACTACACATACAATAATTTTTTCTTTTAATCGTGTCATTATCTTACTCCATGATTACTTCATATAAATCATCCACCCTTGGAATACTAATATTTTAAATATCCTGATTAAAAAATATGTATGATTCTTATTGTTTATGGGATTCATTATCTAAGGTCGAATCTTCCACTTCACTACCCATATCATACAAGTCCCTTTGTTTTATGTGAACAAATACACTCCACCCTTCATCAACAATAACTTCCACATATTATAACATTTTATCTTATAATGAGAAGATATATGAATAACTTAATTCACAACCACTAACATCTATCAAGTGAGAGAAGTTCAAAAAAGTAAATTGCAGGGATTCACCTTTAATAACCCTAGTAATTACCACCAACATGAATTTGAATAAAACAATGGAAAAATGATTTTGGTAGTTTAATTCAATAATATCAGTAAAATTTATATAGTATCTCAATTAAAAAACTATAAATATACTACTATTATTTGTCTTTAAACCCTCTTCTAGACCAATTGTATGAAATTTTACGCCATTTGCATTGAAATAGTCGAACATTCTAGCATGTTTTAGTGGACCTCAAGTAAAAAACATCAAGTATTCTGAAAAATCATTCTGATTATCAGTATCCATGATTTCCGAAAATGAATATACATTATTATATTTACAAATATATTTATCATCCTAATATCTATATTTATTCTAATATTTATGAACTTACCTGATATGCAAACCATTCAATAAGATCTTTATTAATATATTGGGTAATATCTTTCTCATTTCATGTTATAATTCTCATTTATCTCTTTTTCTTTATCCTAAGCTCTTCAATAAATGAGTCAATAATTACACTATTCATTATTACATATCTATGTGACTATAATAATTTCATTTTTATTAGTTTAATATTTGAGATCCTCCAAAATAATTAGAAAATAGTAGGAAATATTTTTGATTTCCCATGTAGTTGAGATTGGCTCATTATTTCATCAACATTCCCAACTTGATTGAATCGTATCCCAATATCATTCAAGTATCACGAATAAAATGTAAGACAATATAATTCTAAATATCCTCTAGAAATAGATCCTTCAGGTTGAGCTTTATTTTTCACGTATGATTTCGAATGACCAAGATATCTGTGAAATAAAATAAATGAAATATAATTATGTATTTAACAAAAGTTTCAAGAAATGTTTAATTAATATAAAAATAATAATTAAATTACCTCTCAGTTGGAGACATCCATAAATTATTTATAAGGCCTCCGGATTTAGTTTCATAAACCAAATAAATAGTTAAATGCATCATGATAGTAAAAAATGATGGAGGAAAGATAGTCTATATTACTCAAAGTGTCCATACAAATATATAATGAAGTCTTTCAAACCCAGTTGGTTGTAGAGTTTTCTCACATAGTTCCCTGAAGAATGTGAAAAATACTAGTACAATTATGGTAACATTTTCAGGTAACAATGTATGCAATGATAGTGGTAGTAACATATATAACAAAATGTGTGAGTCATGAATTTTCAATCCATGTAACCTGTGATGATTTAAGTCGAAAAAATTTGAGATGTTACTTGAATACCCATTAGATACCTTCACATGTTTTAAAATTTAAAGGAATGTACTTTATCCATTATTTTCATTGGAAAAATATTTGGATCATACTTCCCATTCTAATCTAGCCATAGATCATTCTTTATATTAAATGTTTTTAAGTCCTTATTATCATTGAGATGGTCCTTCAATTTTACATGCTCAGTAAGAAATGTGAAGATAAAATTTTCACAAACATTCTTATCAAAATGCATAACATTATGATTTTGATGCAAAAAATTAAATTCTCAACACATAATTTTGAAGAATATACTTTTTTCTACCACTATTTCATTCTGATTTCAAATAATGATTCCCTTTTAACTCATTTCCCACTATAATTTAAATGATTTACTTTCTCAAATTCTTTTTCAACATTTAATAGTTGTTCTAGTATTTTATAACATGTCAAAAACATTTGAGTTTCCCTATGATCAGAAGAACCATTGAATTTTGACTTATTCAACTAAAATCTATGAGATGCATCGAGAAATATGTGATGACACAAGAATAACTATTTTTTAGTTATTAAAATTCATTCAGGCTGAAAATAAAAGTTACAAACAGGAAAATTCACACTCTTGTAAGTTTTCCAACCAGATAAGTTCCCAATTCTAGGGAAGTAACTAATGGTCCACATTAGAGAAACTTGGATTTTGAGCATTGTTGTGCAAGTTGAAGCATTTTTATCAAAACCATCTCTACAAAAGACCTATAATTATTCAATTAGAGTCTTCAAGTATACATCAATATGATTAAAATGAATTTTTATTCTAAGAATAATCCTTGAAATTGTAACGACCCAAAGATTAATCAATATAAATTACCTTCTTATAAATATTTCATATAATCACATGAAATCACAACACAGTGAACTACTAAATAATATGGGACCTTTAAACAGATTATTTTCACTTATTTTATTTGAATTTCAAAAATCTAACATACACTATTGCGATTAGTTAGGTGTTTGGAGCCTGATAAGACAAACTTAATTTTTGGTGAATAGTAATTGACCCTTATGAATATTAATGTGACCCTTATGAATATTAATGTGACCCATATGAATAGTAAATCATCCATGTAAATAGTAAAATTTCTAATAAATGTATGAATAAAATTTATCCATTTGTGAAAATATGATAGTGTTTGTATTTTTATAAGTCATAAATATTTATTTAAATATTAATGAATAATTTAATAATTAAAAAAATTCATAAAATTTATTCATAAATTATGGTTTTGATGTATTATAATTATAAGATAATTTTATGTGATAATTGTTAATTTTTCAATGTATTATAAGATAAGTTATAATTTTAAAATATATATATTTTCAAGTAAATGAATATTTTATGTAAAAATTAAATTTCCCATATTTAGAAAATAGTTTTCATAAAATGGAATTTATTTTTTTATTCTACACATCAATAAATGGTTAGAGTTAATATTTGGGATTTTCCTGAAATTCTTGAATTTTTATGAATAGTAAAATATGATAATTTACAATAAGTGCCAAAACCTGAATTTTGGCATCATGCTTGAGTCATGGATGATGTAAATTGCCATTGGTTAGAACATAAATTTACATATTAATATTTTTTTCATGGAATCATCACTATATTTTGTCTTATAGAGAAATAATAAACTAATGATTCAAATATTATGAAAACCCTCCTCCCCTCCACTATAAAAACCACCCACACTCCCCTCTTCTCTTCACTCCTCTCAAGCCTCATGCCATTCCTAGATTCTAATCAAATATCTCTCAAATATCCTCCCCCACTTACATCATACTGTAGTATCTTAAAAATACCAAATATTCTCCCCTTAAGAGTCTCTCTAGGAAGATTAATTTAAGAGGTAAATTCCTCTCTTTAATTCTTTTACTTTCCTTTCAACTTCCTTTGTTTTCTTTTATATCATTACCTATCCTCATCCAAATGTTATGAAAAATATAGTACATTATATATACCGGAATTTTCTTATGATACTGGAATACTTTATTATCGTCTACTGATGCACGCCTGTCGCGGGGCGTGGACAAAAACAATTATATTTTTTCCCTAATGCAGCACAGTGGCTGACCAGGGTTATCTCTATTGAATAGCCTTCTCAATGTAGTTCACTTGCATTATTCTAATTCACCTAAACTATATTTTTTTTGTTTTGTTTTTAAATGAAAGTGAGGAAAAACTTTTTTGGGTTTTTGATTTAAAAATATAATCAATCATGCAATGCAAACAGAATGAGTTAATAAGAAAGTACTTGATTTTAGGGTTTAGTCTTGGATTCAATAATTATTATCTTTTATATGTCGATTTTAGTTTAATAATCCTAACATGAAATCTCATGTTTGAATCACTACTCTTTTCCATTATATAAAGAGTTTTAGTTTCATGTCATTGTGGGTCATCACCCAATTGGGGACATTCACCTCACCAATTCATGATACTCAAATATACCACAAACAATAAAATAAACTTTATATAAAATTCATGAATACATTGAACTCCCCCAAATCCAAGTATCAAGTTATCCTCTCATTTATGATAGTATGAGATTACTTGGTGGATTGGTTGTAGGAAGATAGAGATATTGAGAGAGAGATAGAGAGAAAGAAAAGAAGAAAAGTGCATGGAGAAACACATAAGCATGGATTAATAAAACTAAAAATAAAATAAATTACCATTGAAAATGAAAATAAAAGAAAACTAAAATAAAAATAAAAATAAAAGAATAAATGGGGGGAAGTGAGGATAAGGAGAGGCCTGTGCCCCAGTGGGATCCCCCCTTAGTTGTGGGTGTCAAGATGATGATTTGAGAAGCAGGTGAGGGCCTCCTTTTATAGGTAGATTTCTGTCCCCCAAATGTTTGCACATTTTTTACCTAATAATGACCTTTTTTTGTTCCTTCATTAATAAGAGATTTTCATAACTTTCCTTCCTATCTCCCCTCAAAATATCTACGAATTTGGCCACCGGATGTAGGAGTTATGGAATTTTCATTGAATACGACTTTTTCTGGATGAAATTTCCAGGAAGCTTCCTTTAAATGTATAATGATCAATATCCACCTTAATGGATGAAATCCTCCATGTAATTTAATGGGTGAGAGTGCCTATGAGTCCTCTTACATATCCAAGTGGAATCACTGAAATTGTAATTGTGGAGACCGAATTGTGAATCTGTTATGATGGTGGGGTCCACGTTGTCTGCCCAACAAAGTTCCAACTTCAATGAATTTTTAGGCCCTTTAGATGGACGAATCAGCTCCTGGTCTCGAAGACAAAGTTAGAGGATATAAAATCAGTATTCTAAAAAATTTAATCCAAATGTTTGCACATATATTTTTTGAGAAATTAAAAAAATACCCTTGTGGTCAAAATCTATCCAAAATCCAGAATTATGCACTTTTCTCAGTTTTCTCATTTTAATTATGAAATTAAAATTACCCATTATTTTAATAAAACAATGAAATACATTGGTTTTATCGTTGAAAAAAATTGAAAAAAAATACTCATTATTTGATCAAAAATATGCGCGTAAATTTTCTCTTTCAAATACACCCATACTTAAACCATTCTTGTCCTCAAGCATAAAATCTCAACATGGAAATCAGAGGACACAAATGTTACCAATATTCAAATTTCAATTCAATAAAATCAACAAAAATTAAATGTCAAATAAAACATTCAAAAATCTGTATAAAATATCCATTTAACTTCCCATTTTTCAATGAAACAAATAATTTACATATTTTACTTTTCCCCTTTGAAAATTGATGGAACTTATCCTTTCATTCATTCAAGCTCCTTGATTCATCATTATTAAACATGACATGTCATGATTTACCTCACATTTGATATTTTTTCTCTCATCACTCATGATAAAATTCATGTAGTGTTATGCTCATATCATGAGAACATTCTTCTTATCCATAGGATTGTAAAAGAAATATTTTCTCCAATTGTAAAGACAAAAAACACATAAAATCATGAGGAGTTTCAATAAAGGTTCAAATGAATATGAGGCTTAAGGTTGGATGGATTTAATTCTTTAAAAATTAAGGCTCAAGGAGGAGGCTAATATCTTATGTAAAATACATGATATCAAAAGTAAAAGTGTAATGAAATTATCTCCTTCAAAGTAGCAACACCCACTTCCAAAAACTCAATGTAAGGTCATGATAAAATTATTCATAATAAATGATTTTTGCACCCTCTTGAATTTTTTATTTTGTAATTTTTTTCCTTTTCTCAAAAATTATGATAATATAAAACCTCAAATCTATCACCTAACCACATACAATCATAAGATCGTCGGTCTGGAAAATGTTGATTTTTTTTCTCTCAAATCACAACCCTTTTTTTATTTTTTTGGATCTTTTTTTCTTTTTTTCATTTTTTTCAAGAGGGTAAAACAATAGAGAATAATAAATGATTTCAAAACCTTTTAAAATTTCCACAATAACACCCCCACAATTCTTCTTTACAATGTGTATCATCCCGTCCACCGTGATTCTCTTTACCCCCACACTTCAACTTTAAAATACCTTGAAAATACCAAGACTAGGGTAGGAATGGATAAAAATGGATTGAAACATGGCTCTACCCTATAAAGTTCATTCATGGTCTATATGTGATAAAAAAAGGATCGATGTAAAGGTGGTATTTTGATGATAAGTGTCTTTTCAAAGGATTCCTCAGTGATTTTAAATGTATTTTTGATAGTCAAAGCGTTGGCAAGTTTAAATACAAGTTTTGGTCGGTTACATGTCCCAAGATCACTCAAGAAATATGGTCAAGAAAAAATAGGATGTACTTGGTACAAAAATACTCTCGGTAGTGAGAAATATAACATTAGAAAATCACTCATTGCATGACTAATAATAATAAATCAATTAAAATAAATTTCAGAAAATCAAAGCATGAAAGATGGTTGGAAAATTTCATTTAAATGAATTTATTAATTCCTTTAAATCATGAGTCATCATTTCAATATATATGCTTCATATTTAAAAATTTGATTTTTCATTTCAATCATTTAATAATATCAACATTGAAATCTAAAACATGGCATCACTAGGTTCCTAAGAAACTCATGTATCCTAGATAAGTCATGTAAAACACGAATTCAAGTGTGGGAATACAATTGTATCATTAAAGCTCAAAACATGTTGTGGAAAAATGTAGAGATTTTAAAAGATAAAACACTAAAATTGAACTCCCTTTTTACATGAAACTTATCCCTTCCACTTCACTATATAGGGATACCTTCCACCATTATGATCCTATAAAAGAAAAAAAACTCAATTGAGCATAAGGATTGTGTCATTTAAGATCAAAAAATACACAAGGGAGGGGGATTCATGTTGCACTAAATCTATGAAAAGAAAAAAAATTGACATATAATTTACTAGAATTAATGTATAGATAAATATTGGTATGATCCCCCAAGTGGGCCCTGAATTTTTACTGCCTCCAAAGGACAGTACCAGCTGTTATCCAAAGTCTGATGGTGGTTGGGGCTTCTTTGACATGAACCACCACTTGTGGTTTTTATTAGAATCCACTTATTCTTTCTTATTGAGTAGGAATCCATGAATAGAGTACACTAGATCCACCCCCTTCACAATTTGGTACAACTTTCATGGAAGGGGGCAGATGAAGTATGGAACCTCCTTTTTATTTGTTGCTACTTGTGCAACAATCAATTTCCCTTCTTTTTCTCCCTCTAGTAAATGGTCAACGTCTCTAGGGAGCTATAAATTTTCCTCAACAGGTGCATCTTCTATTGTCTCTTCATCCTCCAAGGCATAATAAGAGTCATCTAATTCTGAAAATTCAAAACAATTGGGAGTTATACACAAATTTATTTCAACTAAATTAAAATAATTTGAGTTCAAGAATGTATCATCTCCCTGAGTTGGTTCAACTTGAATCTCTTCTTCTATGGAAACTTCCTCTTGGATTTGATCATCCCATGATGGAGGTAGGTAGTCAGGCACCTCCATTTTGATTTTTCTCGTAACTTCATGGATGTCTTCAGTGAAATCTGGGAAGACCAGTGGCACTTTCTTATTTGCTTCGAATCTTTTTAAGTCATCTCAAAGTTCATCGACCATGGACATCCAATATTCCGGTGAGATCCATGTTTTCTATGCCTCTTTATTTCTGCTTTACCATTATCACAAACACATCAGCTCTTCATTGGAGGGCCTCCTCACTGTGGTCTGTTTCTTGTTCTTCCACCTGTGAGTAATTTTAGTCCATGTAGAATAATAATCATTTGAATTCATCATGGGTAGATTTTTTATTTTGGTTTTTTTAAGAAATGAAATATAACTATGATGTGAAAATAGAAAATGTAAATGAATAACTGATTGGTTCCCCGGAAATGGCGCCAGATTTGAAGCATGCCTGTCATGGGGCATGGACAAAAACATTTATATTTTTTCCTAGTGTAGCACAGTGGCTGACCAGGGTCGTCTCTCTTGAGGAGACTTCTCAATGTAGTTCAATTACTTTATTCTAATTCACCTAAACAATATATTTTGTTGTTTTTTTAAATGAAAGAGATGAAAATCTTTTTTGGGTTTTTGATTTAAAAATATAAACAATCATGAAATGCAAATAGAACGAGTTAAGAATAAAGTACTTGATTTTAGGGTTTAGTCTTGGATTCCATCATTATTATATTTTATATATTGATTTTAGTTAGATAATCCAAACATGAAATCTAATGTTTGAATCACTACTCTTTTCTAGAATAGAAATAGTTTGTGTTTCATGTCATTGGGGTTCGTCACCCAATCGAGGACATTCGTCTCACCAATGCATGATACTCAAATCTACCACTAACAATAAAAAAACATTAAAGAAAATTCATTAATATATTGACCTCCCCCCAATCCTAGTCTCGAGTTAGCCTCTCAATTCCAAGAGTATGTGATTAATTGGTGGATTGGGTGTATGAAGACAGAGAGATTGAGAGAGAGAGAGAGAGAAAGAAAATAAGAAAAGTGAATGGAGAAATACAGATGCATGGATTAATAAAACTAAAAATAAAATAAATTACAATTGAAAATAAAACTAAATGAAAACTAAAATGAAAATAAAAATAAAAGAATAAATGAGGGGGGAATAGAGGAGCAGCAGCGGTTCGTGCCCCAGTGGGATCCTGTCATGACCTGACCCAATGGGGCTCATGTCGTGACTCCCAAAGCCCACCTCCAATAGGCCAGGGGCTGGCATCTAGTGCTGAGTAGGCTATCACACACATGGGAGGCATTAGCCTAAGGTACCTGTACACAAGCACCCACATACACCTCCATGAAACAGTGTAGAGATATATAAAATTGAAAAGTAAATGCATGCATACATCTATCCAAAACCACAGTACAACAAAAGTACAAAAGGGAAAAACAAGGCCCAAAAAATGAAAACTACAAAAGTGTCCAACCTACTCAGAAGGAGGGAAAACACTGCCAAAACACCTGCCGGTAAGCTCCTTGGCAGAGCTCCGGTAAACACACCAGTAAAACCCACTCACTAAGCTCTGCCTACTCCGGGTCCTCCTGGGACTCCTTCAAAAGGCATGTGGTCTGTACAAGACACAAACATGTGCTGGAAATGACCGTGCAGGGGTGAGTATAACAATACTTAGTAGGCACCCCAAAATCCTAAAACAAAAGGGAGAAACTAAATGGAAAAAATCCGCTCATCCCAGCTAGAGAGAACCCATAAAAGAGAGAAACTCCATCTCATGACTATCCTTTTCTAAACACAACTTGTCAGCTCAAACCATTTGTATTCCCATACTTACACCTTCAACATCCAGATATACTTATCTCAGACACCAAGCCACATGAGATACTGACCTCAGCACCAGCAACGGTTCACAAACAGGGGAGCACACCCCATGATCACTGTCATCCAAGATGACACTCATCTGAGAGATACACTCCATCAGGTCCCACACAAACATCTCAGATGCTCACCTGAGAGATCATGCTTGTTGAATATCATCATTGAGGAAAACTCACAGAAACAACAAAAAAACCTAACTCCATGGATAGGGGATCACTCCTAGGGTCCTATAGGGGATACTATAACCCACACTGATATACAAAGATCTCACAGATATGGGATCACTCCCAGGATCCATTGGGGGATACTACAACCCGATCTCGCGCTCGACAAAAACTCATCACTCAAATAGAGGATCGTCACCCGTATCACCAAAGTCACAATGATACTGAAACCCTATCTGGTACATCTCACATTGTAGGGGATCAAACTGACGATGTCGCAACCCTACAGAAACCACATGCTGAGTAGGGTATCGTATAACCAAGGATACCGCAACTGTACTATAAACCTCATGCTGAGTAGGGGATCGTATAACCAATGATGCCACAACCCTACTAAGCATGGCCCACTACATAGGGGATCATATTCCCAATTATTCCACAAACCCTAAATGGTTAACCTGCTAGATAGGGGATCACCGCCCGTGAATAAGCGGTCACAGCGATACCAGGAACCCGATCTAGGGAAACGATGTAAGAGGATTCCACCCCGAGCCCACCGAAGGGATGCCACAACTCTAACAGATTAAACATCCCATAGAGAAGATCATTAACCTATACCAAGGTTTTCAAGCCTCCTAAACCCTCATAGGAATGAACCAAGGGAGTACCCTCATCCACTGCTAGTCCAAACGTTGCTAACCTGAGTGACCCACCCCAATGCCACACCGCGCACCTCCAAGGCCAATACCGAGGCCACCATCGCGATCCATGTGGAAAAACATGCAGGATAGGTTATTTACTCTCCTAAAACAATCTACCAGTGAAAAAGGCACTATTCACCATAGCTAGCCCATATGGAGCCCACATTGTGATCCCAAAACTCATCGACCGGATCATACCCACATGGCACCCGCGACGCCTTGAAGCTCAATCTGCTGACGATCGGCGCTGAAAAAGAACTCTCGGGACTCAATTCGGCGAAGAACGGTGGGAGAGGGGGAGGGGTTAATCGTCTGAGTAGAGAGGGAATTTGGGGGAGGGGATGATTGATTTTCTATTTATTTTTTTTAATTAAAAACATCATTTCATCTCCCCGCCAACCCGCCTCCGACCTGGCACCCGACGCCGACTAAAAATATGTTGCGCCTAGGGTAAACACTGCATTCTGAATGCAACAATGCACTCAGAATTGTGATCTGAGACACTTTTCAGGAGTTATTTGAGCCAACGCTCATTAATAAACTTTTCTATTTATTTACAAAAACACCCCAGGTGGATTTTCTCACAGCAGGCACACGCTCGCAAAGTTTACACCCCGCCTAGCGTAAACGGCACGCTGCAGACGCAACTGTGCCCTCAGATTCCCATTCAGAGATACCGTTTATGAGATATCACATGCCCTCTATGTTCATAGTATAAAAATACTTAATATTTTTGTAAAATTAATTCTGGGCACATCGGGCCTCGGAAGCGCACGCCGTCTCCACACCTAGCTCTGGAATTATTCGTAGGAATATTCCAAAGTCTTACAGGGCCAAATACGAGTCACTACATTTTCCCCACCTTAGAAATTTTCATCCCCAAAAATTCCTAAGCACAATGGAATCAACTGGACTCTCAACTGGGTCTTCCATGCCATCGAGTTTGCTAATAAACACTCATGTGTGAACACATAAGTCAAAGGGACTCATCCACCAAACCTCAACACTATCCACTTTGAACGACACTGACTCGCCTGCATGGTTTTGATCATGTCACAAAAATGCATCTTGGTGGGGGTAGGATGCCCCTTCCTTACGCATTCGAAGCACGCCAAACAAAACCCACACAGGGTCTTACCAACACCTTGAACAAAACTCGGGCAAGAAACAGAAAGAGAAGAGTGCCGCTAAACAGTGTCTAACAAACTTATGCAGAAAGTAGAAAGGATACAAGGCATACCTCTATCCATCAGTAGAGCCTCTGGGTCAACAGAATCTAGGGAATGCAGCTATCCTCGCCCTCATTCCCCAGCTCCCTGGGATTGGCGTGGACCACTCGTGGGTAGGGGTGGTGGCAACTGATACCGCCTACCACCTCCTGCTGCTACACCATCTTCGTCGCCACTTCTGCCACCCTGTGGACCTCCTTGCTCGAGACCATGCCTCTACCAAGGCGGTCTGACGACCGGATCTCTCTTAGCAGCACGACTGGTCAGAAAATATCTAGCAAGATGCCCTCGTCTGTTGCAAGCGTAACACCGCCTCTCCTACGGCTGACCAAAACTAGTCTACGAGCCCTATGATCCTGGAGCCTCTGATCCTCCATCCTGGGTCGCCTCCTAAAATTTCAGCCATGTCCAGAACCTTATGCCTACCACCGGTTACCAGATGCCGATCCGACTGATGAAGTCTCAGCTCTCGCGTGCCCAACACTAACAAGTGGGATCTTCTCTGCCAGAAATCTCTCCACCACTAGGGCCCTCTCCAGCACTCCAGCATAAGTGGGAAGACAAAACGTAACCACACCTACCCGGATTTCTCTGCATAAGCCCTGCTCAAAGGTTCTAGCCCTAAAAAAAGGGTCTCGAACCATATCCCAGGAATAGCGCGACAAGTCTGTAAACCTCGCTGAGTACTCCGACATAGTCATGCCCTCCTGCTGAAGCTGCAAAAGCTCCTTAATTCGCACTGACCTCAGCATCACCGGATAGAACTCTTCCCTGAAGAGCCGCTCAAACTCCGTCCATTTGAGCATCTCCTCATCGTGGGACTGCGTTACTAGGCTCCACCATCGCCCGGCCAAACCATGCAGAAGCCTCACCGCTTGGACCACCATCTGATCTGAAGGCGTCCTCACTAGGGGGGAAAACACGAGTGACTGATTTGAGCCAGTCATCAGCAGTCTGAGGGTATGGATCACCCCAAAACCTCAGAGGTCGCTACCTCTGGAACTCGTGCAGTGCACTAAGCCTGCGTGCAACCTCATCCAGCACTCCCGACTCCACTGGTTGCTCAACAGATGGAGGCTAAATTGGAAGACCACTTGAAGGTACATCCTCAGAACCTGCGCCCTGGTCTACAGTCTCAACATGGGGTAGATCATTACCACAATCCCACTACAGAACTCTCGTTGGCTGTCATCGTGGAGGTATCCTAAAATAAAATCAATACTCCCCATAGTTAAAGAGTATATCTGGAGAGATGACTCAAGAAGAACAAGGGAAACCTAAAAAACAAGTCTTATATGATGCATGTACTATTTTTCCCCTGTGACCAGTGTACGAATGTCCCGAGTTTAAAGGCAGGTTATCAGAGTCCTAGTGTATGGATACGTCGGCCATCACACCAACACTGGAGTCTCTGGATTGAAATCCGAGCTCAAAACATCATAACACTGCCTCTATGCAACCCAAACCAAACTCATAGCTAGACTAGCTATGCTCTGAGATCCCAAAGGTAAAACCTCCTCTGATACCACTCTGTCACGACCCAACCCAACAGGGCTCATGCCGCGATTTCCCAAGCCCACCTCCAATAGGCGAGGGCAGGTGTCTAGCGTCGAGTAGTATATCACACACATGGGAGGCATTAGCCTAAGGTACCTATACACACGCAACCACATTCACGTCCATGAAATAGTGTAGAGATATATAAAACAGAAAAGTAAATACATGCATACATCAATCCCAAATCATAGTACAACAAATTTACAAAAGGGAAAAACAAGTCCCACAAAAAGAAAACTACAAAAAGTGTCCAAACTGCTCCTAAGGAGGGAAAACACTTCCAAAACACCTGCCAGTAAGCTCCTCGGCACAGCTCTGGTAAACACACCGGTCAAACCCGCTCACTAAGCTCCGCCAGCTCTGGGTCTTCCAGGGACTCCGTCGAAAGGCGTTTGGTCTGAACAATACACAAACATGTGCAGGAAAATACCTTACAGGGGTGAGTTTAACAATACTCAGTACGCACCCTAAAAACTGAAAACAAAAGGTAGAAACTAAAAGGCAACAATCCACTCATCCCAGCCAGAGAGAACCTAGATGAAAGAGAAACTCCATCTCGTGACCATCCTTGGCTAAACACAACTATTCAGATCAAACCAGGTGTATTCCCATACTTACACCTTGAACATCAAGAGATACTCAGCTCACGCACCAAGCCACAAGAGGTACCGACCTCAGCACCAGCAACGATTCACAAATAGGAGAGAACACCCCATGATCACTGTCATCACAGATGACACTCATCTGAGAGATACAATCTATCAGGTCCCACACAAACATCTCAGACACTCACCCGAGAGATCACCCTCGTCGGATATTGTCACTGAGGAAAACTCACTGAAACAACAAAAACACCGAACTACACAGATAGGGGATCACTCCTACGGTCTTCTAGGGGATACCAAAACCCACACTGGTATACAAAGATGTCACAGATAGGGGATCACTCCCAGGATCCGTAGGGGGATAATACAACCCGATCTCGCGCTCGACAGAAACACGTCACTCCGAGAGAGGATCGTCACCTGTATCACGATGGTCACGATGATACCAAAACCCTATTTGGTACGTCTCACGCTGTAGGGGATCTAACTAATGATGTTGCAACCCTACAGAAACCACGCGTTGTGTAGGGAATCGTATAACCAACGATACTAAAACCCTACTATAAACCTCATGTTGAGTAGGGGATTGAATAACCAACTATGCCAAAACCCTACAGAGCATGGGCCACCACATAGGGGATCATATTCCCAATGAAGCCACAAACACTACAGGGTTAACCTGCTAGATAGAGGATCACTGCCCATGAATAAGCGGTCACAGTGATACCAAGAACACGATCTAGGGAAACGATGTTAGAGGATTCGGCCCCGAGCCCACCGGAGGGATGCCACAACTCTAACATATTAAACATCCCATCGGGAGGATCCCAAACCTATACCAAGGTTTTGATGCTGCACAAACCCTTGTAGGAATGAACCAAGAGAGTACCCTCAACCACTACTGTCCCAAATGTCGTTAACCCGAGTGACCCACCACAACACCACACCGCGCACCTCCAAGGCCGATACCGAGGCCACCATCGCGATCCACGAGAAAAAACACGTAGGATAGGCTATTTACTCGCCCGAATGGTCAACTGGTGAAAAATGAACTATTCACCATAGCTAGCCCATGTGGATCCCAATACTCATCGAGAAAATCATACCACTGCGCCCCTCAGAAAAACACACGTGATCGACTACTCGATCGTCCCAAACGGACAGCCAGTGAAAAGGTACTATTCACTAAAGCCAGCCTGTGTGGGGCCCACACTAAGATCCCGAAACTCCTCAAGCGGATCACACCATTGTGATCCCCTCGGAAAAAACACACGGGTTTGACTACTCGATCGTCCAAAACGGGCACCCCGGTGAAAAAGTAACTTTTCTCCGTAAACGTCGGAACCTGGCCTCATGGGGCCTACACCCTGTTCTCGGTTCCAACACCCAGAAACTATCTTGAAAATTCTTCTGTATCATCAGGGTCTCAACACCACTGATGGCACATCACTTGGACACTCTGTGCAAGAGTTATGATTGGTTGAAAATGAATAATAATAAAATATTATTATTATTTCAACTTTTCATAGCACCGAGCCACGAACCCAACTCATAGAATTCCCAAAGTAAACTCAAAAGGTCCGTTTCAACGCAAGGAACACGTCACCCCAAACGGCTCTTGATTTGGACTCATGATATGCATTTTACGGGGGTTTAAAGAGCTCCCAGAATATTCTAGTCGGACCACCGTTGGCTCGCCGGAAAACTGACCGGACTGCCACACCGACGCGCCGCCTTCTGGATTCCGCCATGCCATCACTGCCCTCGCCAGATTCTACCATGGCCACTGCTAGAATCTGGGTTTTTTGTCAGAAAACTTCCTGGAAGCCCCGAGAGCACCCAGGAGCTCCAAAATCAAATCCGAAACATGTTTCGGAAACCTCGGGACCCGAACTATAAAACCATTATGAATATTTGAAGAAAAACAACACATAAACGGGGTCTGACGTTTTAAAACTCAAACCACCTACCTGTTGGCAGATCACCAAAGCTTCAAGTGAAGAACGACGCCCGCGATGCCCTGAAGCTCGATCTGCTGACGATCGGTGCTGAAAACGGACTCCCGGGGCTCGATTCGGCAAAGAAAGGTGGGAGAGGGGGAGGGGTTCATCGCCTGCATAGAGAGGGAATTGGGGGAGGGGGATGATTTATTTTTGATTTATTTTTTTAATTAAAAACATCATTTCATCTTTCCACCAACCCGCCTCCGACCCGGAACCCGATGCCGACTCAAACTATATCGTGGATAGTGTAAACACGGCATCATTAATGCAACGGTGCACTCAGAATTGCGATCTGAGACTCCCTTCAGGAGTTATTCGAGCCAATGCTCATAAATAAAAATTTCAATTTATTTACGAAAACTCCCCTGGTGTATTTTTTCATAGTATGCCCGCGCCCGTAATTTTTACACCCTACCTAGCATAAACGGCATGCTCCAGATGCAACCATTCCCTCAGATTCTCGTTCCGAGCTACCATTTAGGAGATATCACACCCCCGCAATGTTCATAGTATAAAAACATAATATTTTTTTAAAATTAATTCCGAGCACACCAGGCCTCGGAATCTCACGCCGTCTTCGCGCCTAGCTCTGGAATTATTCATAGGAATATTCCAAAGTCTAACAGGGCCAAAACCCAAGTCGCTCTAGATCCATCCTTGGTTGTGGGTGTCAAGCTGGTGATTTGAGAAGGAGGCAAGGGACTCCTTTTATAGGTAGATTTATATCCCCTGAAAGATTGCGTATTGTTGAGCAGTTAAATGACCATTTTTTGCATTCCCTATTTCCTAAAAGATGTTCATAAATTTCTTTCCTATAACCCCTAAAAATATCAGTGAATTTGGAAATTAGATGTAGGAGGTATGGAATTTTCATTAAAGAGGACGTTTTCTGGATGAAATTTCTAGGAAGCTTCCTTTAGATGTATAACGATCAATACCCACCGTAATGGATGCAAAAATCCATGGAATTTAATGGGTGAGTGGGCCAATGATTCCTCTTTAATATCTAGGTAGAATCACCTAAATTGTAGCTGTGGAGACTGAATTGTGCATCTGTTATTTTGGAGGGGTCCACGTTGTTCACCCGAAGAAATTTCCAACATCAATGAATTTTTAGGCCATTTAGATGGCCGCATCTGTTGTAGGTCTAGAAGACAAAATTTGGAGAAATAAAATCAGGATTCTATAATAAATTAATCACAAATTTTGGACATATAATTTATGAGAAATGAAAAAAATACCCTTGTGTTCAAAACCTGTCCAAAATCAAGAATTATGCACTTTTCTGAGTTTTTTCAATTTAATTATAGGATTCAAATTACCCATTATTTTAATAAAACAATGAAATACATGGGTTTTATTATTGAAAAACATTAAAAAATACTCATTATATGATAAGAAATATGTACATAAATTTTCCCTGTCATCTCCCATTTACACTTCTTTTATATGAGTTGTAATAACACTATCTGAGATATCTTAATTTAGCACATTCAAGGATGATGGGTTTTTAGTTTCCATTTCTGTCATCAATTCTGGTCTAGAAACTATTATCATGGTTGAACCAGACTATAATATATTTATTGTGCTTCATCAATGGTTATGGATTCTTTTTTACACATGGTTTTGATTTATAAAACAAAATGTGTTCATTATGATAAAAAACCACCAATTAACCCAAAATGTTATCAGTAATGTTTTATATAATGATTCATCTTCTCTCTAAGTAACCAAATGATATTTATAACCATTTAACCTTATGGATGTTCAATAATAAAGCATAACTCCAGTTCGAGAAAACCATCCTCATTTTACATGATTATCCTTTCATTTATATATGTAAATAAATATTTCTTTGGTCATTTGGCCAAATCCTCACTTTCTTCAAAAAAAAGTATTCTGATTATGAAACAAACGGACCTCAACCATAAAATCTAACCTAATAACCAATCAAAAAGGATATGAATGAACATAAAAAGGTTATAAAAATTCAATTACATGTAAAATAGGTTCTATAATTATTAATTAATGAACCTAATTTTATTATTCAGGACATTAATAATAAGTGGAGAACATCATCATACTTAAGGTAAGGGATTATACCAGAACCTCCATTATTCATTCAGGTTATTCTTTCTCAATTTTTACCCAAATTAAATCCTATATTCAATTCATGTATATCTTATAATTGATTTTTATATATCCAAAATCATATATCATGATCCATTAATCATTATCTTTTAGGGATATACATTCTTTTAAGTGATTCTATCCTCAATACTTCTGGATAAGAAAACCCATTTTAAGGGAACTTCCGGAATTTTTACCCAATTTCAAGTGCACTCTACCATCTTTTTTAAGACAACTTTTTTTTATAAAATCAGTATTTATATTATTAAAACATCCTTTTTCACTTCTGGTTTTATATAAAATATTATATTGTATTCTATTCTAAATGCTCCTTAATATTTTCCTTAAAACCGCACTAAATTATTAAAATGATAAAAAAAAATTAAATACAATTTTTATAAGTTATCACTTTGGTTTGGAATAACTTACCATGATATATTTCAATTTTCCCTTACGAATTTCCATATATGTTCTAATTTCTTTCTTTCATGGACACTTGTATGATATGCCCATTACATTACATTATGTTTCATGAGATTAGTGAAAACCATTATTAAAGGAATAAAAAAATATCCCATAAGAATGTAAGTTAAGAAATAGATCAAGGATAACCTCGATTTGAACCTAGGGAATCATAAGTTAGGATATACTTCTTCTTTACAAGTTTATCCTTTTATGCTCAAAGTTTCCTTTATATGATTAATAGCTAAGTATTCAGGCCCTACAATTTTACTTTATTTTTCTTAGTTAATGGAAATAAATAGAAGAACTCATTCCAGTAATAAATTTGATAGGGAATGTGAAGATTTACCTAATGATATTCCCAATATGATGGGAATGGGGGCTCAAAACATCATGGAAGTACTAGCTTAGTTGGAACAAGTTATGAATAATAAATTGAATCATGTGGAACACCCTCCTCCTCCAAGGAAAGGGAATGTTTTAATTGAATCCTTAATGTGGAAAAGTCCCCCCATGTTTAGTGGGTCTTACGATCCTGCCCGTGCAGAAAAGTGGATTAACTCTATTGAAAAGATAATTTAGGTCCTTCAGTGCTTAGAATAAGTGAAATTTGTACTAGAGGTCTGTCATTTTGATGGGGAAGATGATTAGTGGGGGACAATGATCATGAATAAAAAGTCCCAAGAGGAACTTTATTCCATCTACGAGTGGGAATTCAAGAAAATGTTTTTCAATAAATATTTTCCCCGAACCCTCTACCTCAAGATGGAAAGAGAGTTCCTCGAACTCAAGCTGAAGGAAGATGAGTCCATTGGGGACTATGAAGAAAAATTCACAAGGCTTGCAAGAAATGCCTTCAGCTTTTTCATGAACACCAAAAGCAAGGTGTATTTATTATTTAGTGGACTAAAGTTGATTATTTGAAAAGCATTGGCGATTAGAGACTTTGACAGTTATAAGGAGATGTCTTTTGTGCCCTCAAGGTTGAAACAAAGATCAGAGACTCCCAATGGTCTTATGGTCATAGTGATAAAAAGTGTAATATGAAGTCCAATATGGGTGTTTTGGAAAATAAATACCATTATGGAAAGAATATATAACACACCACGTTTCAAAACTATGGTAAGAAGCATCCTGGGAACTATCTAAAGGGTACCTATAAATACATCAAATGTGGAAGAATGGGTCATCTAGCTAAAAATTTCCGAAGGGATATGAAGAATCCCACTAATGTGAAAGAACGAAGGTTAAGATTAATGCTCACCTAGAGGTGTAGTGTTACAACTATAATGAGCATGGGAAATATGCGAACAGTTTCCCAAATCCACAGGTTGTTGGAGGAAAATAACAACAACCTCCAAGGAAAAATGAAAGGGTTTATGCTATCACTACTACTGAGGTGGAGCCAGACAATGACGTGTTGATAGGTATGATATTTATTCATTCAATAATAGTGAACATACTATCTGATTCTAGTTATATAAATTATTTCATATCCTGTATGTTTTGTAGAACTATTCAAACACCACCTCAATATTTGGAGGTTAAGTTATCAGTGAGAACAACGAATTGGGAAATTATTGCATCCAAGGTATATAACTCCCCCTCGGTCAATTTTTATGGACTAAACCTACCAAAAAATCTTTTCATACATCTTTTATCAGATTTCGATGTTATCTTGGGCATAGATTGGCTATATTTATATAAAGCCAACATCAATTGTCAAGAAATGAAGATAACTCTTCACATCCTGAAGCATTCTCCAATTCTTTACATGTGTAAGGAGGTTAATGAGTCTCATTTAGAGTCATTGTCTCAACTGTGGATATTTATAACTTATGAGATATCATGTCTAGATGAAATGATTAATACAATGGAGATGATACTACTTGAAGATATTCCCATTGTGAGGGATTGCACTGATGTATTCCTTGGAGAGTTTCCTAATCTTCCTCCAAATCGAGAGGTTGAGTTCTCAATTGATTATATTCTTGGATCTCTGCCTATATCAAATACACCTTATAGAATGGCCACCGTAGAGATAGAAGAGCTGAAGAAGTAGTTACATAAGAATCTGGATAATGTCTTTATATTCATGAGTGCTTCACCATGGTATGTGCAATTCCTCTTCATCAAGAATATGGATTGATCAATGTGCCTCTGAATTTATTATTGTGAGATCAATAATATCATGATAAAGAACAAGGGCCCAATTCCATAGATAGATGACTTTTTCAATCAGATTTATGTGTCTAGTTATTTCTATAAGGCAGACCATCGGTCGGGATATCACCAATTAAATTCAAGGAAAGAATATATTCTCAAAAATACCGTTCGAATGAGGTTTGGACACTATGATATCATAGTGATGCCCTACATACTCACAATTTCTCCATCAATTTTCATTGATTTAATGAATAGAGTCTTTAGGTATTACCTTGACAAGTTTTTGCTAGTCTTTGTTGTTGATATTCGCATATACTCTATGAGAAAGGAGTAACACAAGGAGAATTTGAATAATGTGCCAAATACATGGAAAACGGAGAAACTATATAAAACGTATAGTAATTGTGAGTTCTGTATAGAGGAAGTATCATTCTTGGGGCACCTTATCACCAGTAAAGGGATATCTGTGGACCCTTCCAATATAAATGCAATTAAAGAGTGGCTTAGACCAACATCTGAAACAGATATCTGTAGCTTCCTCGGTTTATTTGGCTATTACCGATGATTTTTGGATAACTTTTAGTGATTGGAAAACCCAATGACCATGCTGACATAGATGGGGGTGAAGTTTTTCTGGACTCAAGAATGGGAAGACTGCTTTAAGGAGTTAAAAGGCGGCTTTTCATAAGGCCAATACTTACACACCCAACAAGTGGGGAAGTCTTTGTGTTGTACATTGATGCCTAAAACAAGGGCTTAGGCTGTGTGCTGATGAAAAATGATAATGTTATAGACTACGCCTTAAGGAATCTGAAAAACCTTGAGCAAAACTATCCTACATGTGATTTAGAGTTGGCGGTTATAATCTTTTCCTTGAAAATCTAGCGGCATTATCTATATGGGGAGAAGTGTGAGATATATACTGATCACAAGAGTATCAAAAATATATTCTCACAAAAAGATATTAATATATTCCTGCGAAGATGTTTATATCTAATCAAGGATTATGACTGCTCAATCCCCTACCATTTTAGTAAGGCAAATAAGGTGGCAGATGCTCTATATTGAAAGGATCATGCATCCTTATCAATGATGAGAATTGAAAATAATCCAATCATCTTAGATTTGAAGAGGATATACATGAGAATAATTAAGGGAGGAACATCATAAATCCTTTCTCAAATGATTTCTCAACCATACCTCATGGAGAAAATAAAGGATTCTCAAAGAAAAATGTGAAAATTCCTAAAATGGTGGCAGCCATTAGAAATTGTAAATCCTCTAAGTTCATGATTGATAATGAAGGGGTTGTAATATTTGTGTCACGATTATGTGTACCATATGATCCAAATATAAATAATGATATTTTTAATTATGCACATATTTCAACCTTCTCTATTCACCCAGGGGGAACAAATATGTATCGAGATCTCTGAGAGAACTTTTGGTTGGGAAATATGAAGAAAGAGATTGCTAAGTATACATCAATGTTCATGGTATGTCAGCAAGTGAAGGCTGGAAGTAAAACGTCTAATGGGATGATGAAACCACTACCCATAAATCATGGAAATGGGGCAACATCACCATGGACTTTGTCGCTAAAATTCCTAGGATATCTAGAGGAAACAATGCTATATGGGTCATTGTGGATCATCTTACAAAGACAAGTTACTTTATTGCAATTTGAGAGGAATTATCATTGGATCAACTGTCAATGATATATATCAAAGAGGTGGTAAGGATGAATGGGGAACCACTATCTATACTATCTAATAGAGATCCAAAATTCACCTTGATGTTTTGGAAAACTATTTAATATGCTCTAAGCACGGAACTAAACCTTAGTACGGCCTATCATCCTCAAACTGATGGCTAATTTGAGCAAAATATTCATACACTAGAAGACATATTCAGAGAATTTTATATGGACTTAAAAGGAGGGTGGGACCCACATCTTCCATTGGTTGAATTCTTCTACAACAACAATTTCTACTCCAGCATTCTAATGGCGCTATATGAAGCCCTTTATGAGAAAAGGATCATAACATGAGCATATTAGGATGAAGTCCTCAAGCATAAGCTGATAGGACCTGAAATGGTTGAAGAAATGGTGGATATGGTAAAAACCATTCATTAGCACATCAAGGCTACCCAAAGTCAACAGCTGTGTAATGCATACAGTCATTGACGGGACCTCGAGTTTAAATTTGGATATATGGTATTCACCTGTATATGTCCATGGAAGAAGGTCATGAGGTGTGAGAAAGAAAATGACATCTAAATCCCAGGTACATCAGCCCCTTCGAGATTCTTGACCATCTTAGAGTTGTGGCCTATCGACTAGCACTTCAAACTACCATGTATAAAGTACACGATGTCTTCCATATATCCCTCTTAAGATAGTTCATTCTAGATCTTTCACATGTATTATATTCAGAGGTGGTACAATTTTATAATTATATTTCTTAGGAGGAGAATCCAATGAAAATCTTGGATCCTAGAGAAAATTTTCTATGTAACAAGACTACTCACATAGTCAAAGTACTGTGGTGGAACCATAAGTACGGAGAGGCAACATGGAAACTAGGGGAGGTAATGATGGAAAATTACCAGCACCCTTTTATGGATTAGAATGTAAAACAAAATTTTTATGGTGAAATTTCCTAAGGGGGGAAAGATTGTAACGACCCAATGTTTAATCAATGAAAATTACCTTCTTATAATTATGTCATATAATCACATGGAATTACAACATAATGAACTACTAAGTACTATGTGACCATTAAACATAATATTGTTACTTTTATGATTTGAATTTAAAAAATCTGACAAACACGGTTTTGATTAGTAAGATGTTTGGAGTCCGATAAGGAATACATAATTTTTGGTGAATAGTAATTGACCCTTATGAATAGTACTTTTCCCCTTATAAATAATAATTTGAAACTATTACCAAATAAAATTTATGAATGTATAAATAAAATTTATGGATAAGTTACAATATGATGGTGTGGGTATTTTTATAAGTCATAAATATGTAATTAAAAATTTATGAATAATTTAATAATTAAAAAAGAAAATTTATTTTCATAAAATGAATTCATAAATTATTTTTTTGATTTCTTATGACTGTAGGATGATTTTATGAGACCTTAGTTAATTTTTAAAAGTATTATAAAATTAGTTATAATTATAAAATATGTATTTTCAAGTATATGATGATTTTATTTAAAAATTAAATTTTCCATATTTAGAAAAAAAAAATTCATAAAAATAATTTCATTTTTGGATTCTAAACATTGAAAAATGGTTGTGGAGATTTTTTGGGATTTTTTTGAAATATTTTATTTTTTTATGAATAGTAAAATACGATAATTTACGTAAGTGCTAAAACCTAAATTTCTTCATCATGCTTGATTCATAAATTATGTAAATGGCTATTAGTTCTAACTCACATGAATTTATTTATATTTTTTGTCATGTAATCATCAATATTTATTGTCTTATAGGGGAAATAATAAAATACTGATTAAAATATTAAGAAAACCCTCCACCCCTCAACTAAAAAAACCACCCACACTCCCTTCTTATCTTCACTCCTCTCAAGCCTTTTTAATTTCCTAAATTCCTCTCAAATATATCCCCAACCTCCACCACAAATTCCATCTTCCCTTGGTCTATTCAAAAGACCAATTACTCTCCCCTTAAGAGACTCTCATGGAATATTAATCTAAGAGGTAAATTCCTCTCTTCAATTCTTTTACTTTCCTTTCAAGTTCTTCTTTTATTTTCTATCCTTATAACTCCTCATCAAAATGTTATGAAAACTTCAATACCTTATATGTACTATAATGGTTTTATGATAATTGAATAATTTATTATCAACTCTCATTTTCCCTTCTTTTATACTAGTAGTAAAAACACCATCTAAGATGTGTTAATTTACCACATTCAAGGACGATGGGTTTTAAATTTCCATTAATGTCTTAAATTATGGTCATGAAACCATTATTATAGTTGAAAAAGACTATAATATATATATTATGTTTCATAAATGGTTATGGAATCTTTTTTGACACATGGTTTTGATTTATAAAACAAAATTTGTTCGTTGCGATCAAACACCGCAAATTAACCCAAAAGGCTACCACTAATGTTTTATATAATGATTCATCTTCACTCGAAGTAAACAAATGAAATTTAAAACTATTTTACTTTATATATGGTAATATATAACTCCAATTATAGACAACCTTCCTCATTTTACCTGATTATCTATTCATGTATATAAGTAAGCTGATCATGAAGAAAACGGACTCAAACAATGAAATTGAATTTCATAACCAATCAAAAAGGTAATTAATGAACTAAAAAAAGGTAATAATAAATAAATTAAAAATAAAATAGGTTATTAAATTATTAATTGAAAACCTAAATTTCATTATTCAGGTCATTAATATCTATTGGAGAACACCATCAGACTTAAGGTAAGGGATTCTACCTAAACCTCCATTATTCCTCTAGGTTATTCTTACTCTCTTTTTACCCAAATGAAATCCTATATTACATTTATTCACATATTATCATTGATATTTATATTTAAAAACTCATGTATCATGACCCATTAATCATTATATTTTGGGTATATATATACTTTTAACTGATTCCCTCCTCAATACTTCCCGATAAGAAAACTCATTTTAAGGGAACTTCTTGAATGTTTACCTAATTTAAAGTGAACTCTACCGTCTATTTAAGCCACCATTGTTTTTATAGAATAAATATTTTCATTATTAAAATATTCTTATTTCACATTTTTTATATAAAAGATTATTCCCTTTTGGATTTTTAATTATGTTTAGTATTTTATTTAAATCCACACTAAAACGTTTTAATGCTAAAATATACTAAATACACTTTTTATATGTTATCACTTATATTTGACATCAATTACCATGATATATTCCTATTTTCATTTATTAATGTCCTTTTATTTTATAATTACTATCCTTCATGGACACTTGTTTGATACACCCATTACATTATGCTTTATGACCTGATTATGATACCCATTTCTTTCCTTGGGATCCCTTATGTTAATGTATGATTTTGTATGTGTAAAGCATATTCATGAAAATTTTATGATGGGTTCACCTAGATATAACTCCAATTAATTGGGTAAATTTTAGTCTAATGAGATGTTATGTGCAATGGTCTTGGCGGTTATCCTTGACTTCTGTTACCATGTGCAACGGTCTTAGCGGTTAGCCAAGACTTGTGATACCATGTGAAACTATATTGGTTGTTAACCTTGACTTCTGATCCTTTATGTGAGATGAGTCTTGACTCATGCTAAATTCATGTTTTTTGTTGCTTCCACATTACAATAATTCCATTTTATATGAGCCCAAGTTATACATGTTATGGTTCTATATTTTTAATTACGTTATATTCCTTTTTATAACGTTATGTCACGCTTCCTAACCAATGTGATAAAGCATTATTCTTATGTTTATACCATTACTGGGATTTTAGATAACCCATTTTTACATGTTATCCCTAGGTTATCCTATGCTTATTTATGATCATAATGGAAGTTAGGATCTCATTATGGAGATTAAATAAAAAGATGATTTTATGATGTTTGATTATGTAGCTAGTCTTCCAAGACACTAGACTTTATGATCTTTGGCTTATAATTTGTTGTTTAATTATGCTTAAAATCATGTGATGAAATTTGTAAAATTATACGGTTTATATAGAAATGATAAAATAACTTATTACATTCACATCCTAGGATTTAGATTATAAGGGATCGAAACAACCAGAAAAATTCTATAATTGTTAATCAAAGTCCCCAATGGGTTGAATCCATCAACAACCAATCTCAATCGCAAATTACTAGGACTAGATGGGAAATCCATATGTAATGAATAAAATGTATACCATGATTTCAAATATCTTTTATTTTTCAATAACCCATCATTTTTATTATCTATAGAATGCCACTTCATGTTCTCAGTGATTTTGGATGACGTGGATAATCATTGTAGTTGAGGTTTTAAAGGGAATTAACATAAAATCTTTATAGGTGTGTTATTGTTATTCTTCACCATAGTTTTTTGTTTATTTAGAAATTCAAAATCACCCATTTAATTCAATATAGAAGATGAAATTTTTTTAAAATCCTGTATACTTAAATATTCTCTCTAATAAAGCATATAATCAATGAGATAAGCATGTATATTTGTAAAATTCAAACCAGTATTGGTAAAACATCATATCATAAAATGACTAATGAATCATAGATTCATGAAAAGAGTCATGAAACAATTACAATATCATGTACATCACCTTATTTATAATTCTTCATGGGTATTTGATATGGTACAACTTTAACAGAATAGAATGTTTTCAATATTTTAGACATCCACCATATAGATCTTGATTTCCATCATCAACTAAATCATAAAACACATTATTTCTCAATTAATTTATCTATTATATTAGTATCTATATAATAAATAATAGTATCCAATGATATGTTAGGATATTGATATGGTTTTCCTACAGTCCCAAAACATCATTTTTCAAGTTACTATTTGTATCACCCTCAACTGGTTGTTCTGATATGTTTTGATGTTGATGATGTTGTCTTGAAAATTATAAAAGCATCGACTATAAGGTTTTGAATTTCATTTTCCATTTTTGATGTAGTTGGGAGATAAATCTATTGACTGACATCAGTTTTTAAACATTCTATATCATTCAATTCTTCATACCAAATCCATCACACATATTCAGTAGGGAATTTCTTCAATATCAAGTGTTTATAAATTTCATGACTCTCCAACAATATTCTAAATTTATATTTAGTTAATGGACATATTATTGCCCCATCAATGGATCAATTGTAAATTGTAAGATCAAAAAACTCATCTAAACCCTTAGCATACTGAGGTGTGTTCCCTGGTAATGGGATCTAGATTTTATCCATAAATAACAATGTTCCAACACTTTTTTAAATAAAATTAAAACACATAAAAATTATTATGTAATTTAATAAAATTACAAATTTATTCAAAATCAACAATACAAAAACATTTTATTCTTTTATATTTTATTAAATTTTTTTACAACATCGTTTTTTAGATTTTAATTCAAAATATATAAACCATCACACAGTGTAGAAAGAGATGATCTAAACTTCCTCCTTTAATTTAGTAGATAATTAAACTTTAAATGAAACCCCCACTTTAAAAACAAAAAATATTATGGGAACCTTAAATCAATGAGGTCCAACAATAATGAATAATTGTACAACAACCATAAAACTTGAAAAATCTATAAACAATATAGAAAAAATGAATCCCACAAATAATTACATTTCAAAATGAATTTCAAATAACCCTATTTTTAAACCAAAACATTCCTTAAATAAAAAAACTAGTAAATTAAATTTAACTAGGGATTTTACAAAACAACCAGTATAAAAATGATTTAAAATATATTTTTACAAACATTAAAATTAGGAAAATCCTATAAATTGAAGTACATATAAAATTAAACTTAATTTACCATTTAAAAATACATTAATCATATTTATTATTATCATTTTATATATAAATGAGGCATTAAAAATACAGGAAAACTAGGTTATATAATTTAAAGACCAAAATCAAGGGAACCTTCCTTAAACTTTTGTTCCTTAAAAATGACAGTGAAATTCCACCATAAAAGATCTAATGACACCCTATAAAATTAAGAGGAACCTAAAAATTTCCAAAGAAAAAATTTAATTTCATACAAAATGGAAGAACAAGATAAAACCCTACCTTCAACAGGGTGAAAACTTTTTCCAAAAATGAAATTCACCAAAACATGCCTCAAATCACTCCTCGCGAACCCTAAGAACTAAAAATAAAACAATAATCCACCCAAATTTTTTGGGGTTACACTATAGGCTATGTCCAACTAATAATTGGATGGGGAGAGGGTGAAGGGGGGATTGGGGAGCAACAAATATGGGGAACAGGGAATGATGGTGAGGGGAATGAGGGTATTGATGAGGGGAATGGGGGGCGGTGACATCCCACCCAAAATGGCGGGGAGAGAGGTAGGAGGGGATAATTAGGGTGCGTTGGAGAGGGTAGTATGGAGGAAACAATAAGAGGTATTTAGGATCAACATTGATAAGATTATGGAGTGGTGTCAAGGGGAGAGGGGGGCTCAAGTTCAATGAGAGGGGGGATCGGGGGAATGGGGTGATCGGGGGGAAGTGATTTTTTTATGAAATTAAAAAGGTTTAGTTGTGGTTTTTTAAAACCCAACTCAAAATATTCAAAATAATTTTTAGTAGTGGTTTCATAAAATGTTTTTATTCCCTTATTTTTTAGTGTTTTTGTTGGTGAGTTAAGAGTCACATAGAGATTTTATGTTGTCACTAAAGTAATTGAGATGATTTTGGGTCATGTGTTCTGTCAGCCTATTATGACACCTAATTTATTTTTAGTTTAGTTTTATTTAATTTATTTGGAAATTTAGAAGGTCGGTAAAATTAGTTTCATTTGTGGGAAGAATTATTTTTAAAAGCTTTTAATTTATATTAAACTTTGTTCCCTATTTGCATGGCATTCCTTTTAGTTCTTTTATTTCATTTTTGCATGGTCATCCAACATAATAAGATCTCATGTTGGGTCCCCAATTGGAACCACTGTTGATCCTAGTTTTTATGATGGTGAATTCATTCGAAAGTGTTTAATTTTGATAACTGAGTGCTTGTCAGTAGCCCAGGGTGATCATGAATGTGCATCCAAACTTATGGAGGAGTGAATCGGGTGACATGTCAGGTCATCCTGGTCTAGTTCACTACATTACATCATACCACCACCCACTCACTCAAGATGAGGACTAATAACACGTTATACACTATGCCTCAACCTAATCCCTCTTAATCAGTGTAGTATCACTTACTGAATGTCAATCACATCATACCAAATCTCAACAACCACCCTCTCACATAGGGTAAGACCTCATACCAACCCATGACCACATCCCTCTCACTTAGGGTAGGATTCACACAAAACCACAACATTTTCCATTTCACTTATGGTAGGCCTTATAACACCATGATATTTTATGATATGATTCCATTTAAATAAATTTAATTTATTTGAGATCTTGTGATAAACACAAACTCAAGTATAAATGGACCATAATATAGTATACTGTTATAATCTAGATATTAAATTTTAAATATAAAAATGAATAAGAAAATTAAATAAATTATTAAGGCTTTAGATAATGAAAATATATGGATAAATAAGTACTCAATTTATAGTAAAGTCATTATATGCATCAAAAATACATTCTTCCATCCAAAATGGTTTTTACTACATTTTTGTTAGACTAAAATATAACTAATTTCTAAAAATTTTAGAAAATTTAGTTAATTATTTTAAATAATCATATCAAAATTATTATTTATTGAATTTTTATGAATTTTTAGAAGAGATTAATTTTTCAATGAATAGTGAAAAATATGGATTTTGTTGAGAACAATAATTTCATTTAAAAAATTTATAAAAATTTGATTTTTTTAAAAAGAATAAATTGTTTAAAAGTAAAATTTGTTTATTTATATTATTATTAATCCAATTAATTTCATTATAATAAATTTTATTTTTGAGTTTTTGATAAAAAATTCTTATACTTAGAAAAAAAAATTCGGAAAACCATTTTTCGTTGAATTTTGAGGGCTTAATTTTTAATTTTAATTTTACCATTTATATGAATTGAATTTTATAAAATGGACTAAAGTTTTTCATTGAACATAATTAATATTATTTAATAAGTTTAACTTAATTTTGTTTCATAATAAATAGTAAAAATAGTAAAAATATGTTACCACAATTAAGTTGAAAACCAGTTAACCTGTGGTTAACCTAAAATGATAAGGGTTAAAATGACCTAAAAACTTCCATAAATACTATATTCATTCCATATTTATATGATATATTATAAATAATTCTAATAAAACTCAATTTTTAATCATTTTCATATATAATACATTATTATATTTTAATCTTTAAGGAAATTCTAATTATGTCATCTCCCCCACATATAAAAGAACACCCCTACACTCTATTCTTTATACCAATTTTTTCCAATTATATAAATCATAACCTACTTAATTATCCTATAAACTCATTTTTTAAATGATTTATAGATCCTTGTGTTCTCAAAATACCATTTAAAGGTTCCTGAAGAAAAGATCTAATAGAGGTCTACCTAAGAAGAGGTAATCGTTCTACCAGACCTCTTTCATTTTATTTCTTTTTATACCTCCAATCAATATATGGTGTTAATCATAAAATAATAAACCCATTATCATAACAATACTAAAATTTTATTATGATTATAGAACCACCATTATCCACCCACTATTCCATCAAATGGGAAGTGAAAGTATCTCTTGTGTGTTAACTGTGGACTACCGCCTCTACGTAGAGATACAAATCATTTTCCATCACCATATCTAATGGATGTTTATTATGATAAATTTAATGTTTATTTATTATATTTAAGACATAATTATTCTACTAGAATTATAATATCATATTTACCTTCTTACCTTACCTTCATTTGGAAAATGATAATGCCACTCATGCGTACATGTGGACTGCCACCTCCATGAAGCAATGTGATTTGTTTTTCATTTATGTTTTACATGGATGGAAATAAGGAAATATTTAATCTATATATATATATATTATTTATTATATTATTATGGGTTTAATGATAAAATAATATTTTTCTTTCTTTCTATATTTTCATTATAAAATGAAAACAACGTTCATGGGTACCTACGCCATGACGTCTCCATAAATGATGTTACTGATTTTTATATTTAATCCATTTATGGATAAATATAAATATGTATATAATGAATATATATGAATTTTTTATCATGAATAAATTTATATATGGTATTATGATCAAATTATAAGGACTAAAACTTTTGAACCAAAATTTCTTTGAAAAAAGAAACAGTTAACTCCTAGAAATGATTATTTTAAATGAGCAATTACTAAAAAATGGGTTTTGGAATGTTATAAATGGATTTTATATGATATTTTTTCAATGTACGTGATTCTGGTATAGAATTATAATATATGTAAATTTATTATAAAGGATTTTGGAGCACTTTTCTAGCAGACTGAACTTGAGGTAAGGGTTAATCATCTCAAATTGTCTTCTTTTAGACATATGTTATGTTATGATTATATCTTATTTTATGAGGTATATACACAAGAAAATTTGATTTTTTTTTTATCATTAACATAATTATTATAATAATTTTTAATGATTTATTTTAATATATTATTTCATGTATCTTATTATTCAAAATTTACCAAAGTGGTAATGGATTTATGATTCAATCTCCTTTTAAATAGGATTATTTATAATTGAATTCCCTTTAGACGAAATTTTGTGAGACTCATCTAATGAACCACTTTTGTTTTCTTATACATTGTTTCTTCTTATAATTTTATAATAATATTACCATTTTCCACTCATTCATACATAAAATGATCTGGAAAAAGTTATTCAAAAAAACATAGATTATTTTATCTTTGGTCGGGGATATTTTTTCTTTCGTATCCTTATTTATAAAATATTTTAAACATTGTTATTACTAATATAACATGATTTTTTAAATTAATTTTTACCCATGTTTTAATTTTTACAATATGGTTTCAAATTAATATACCTTTCATTTTTTAAATGATGTAATTTTTACTTATTACTGAAAATTTTAAAGGAATTATTGTTTTAACATAAACTATATGAATAGAACTTCATGCACTCATGAATGCTCAATGATTTGAATATTCCATTACAAGTTTCCAAGTTTATTTTCAATGAATATATTTTCCTTAATATTCAGAAATTTTTTTATATTTTCAATAAGTTATTTCAAACTGAAAAGGGTATTTTTCTTAAGAAAAATGTTGGGTTATCTATTAATGGGATTTTTCATCTAAGATTAAATCCTTACTAGTGCTTATAATTTTCTAGGGATATGATCTAATGATTTTGTGCTTAATATTTCACTGGATATTTTATGATTATGATGATGAGATATTTACAAAACCCTTTTATTTTCCATAGGTTATGTTATGATGACATGTTTATAAAACTCATTTCCTTTCCATGGTCTATGATGTGATAATATATAATGAATTTTTTATGATATTATGGAACACATATAAATGGAGTGTGATTGTGTAATGGGTTTAATCTAAATAATATATCCCTCCAATGGATTGGGAAATGATGTATATCTCATGAGATAATATGAACTTAGAAGGGGTGTAAACCCATTTCAATAAGGGACTCTAATTTCAATAATAGTCTTGGGAGTGAACCTTGACTAAGGATATGATGGATAGGGAGTAAAACCAATCCAATATACTAGTCTTGTAAGTTATAATTGACTTAGGAAATGATTTTATATTCTTATGTGTATGTCCCAAACTTAAGTATAAGTCCAATGTTATTCTATCATGGATCATATTATTTGATTGATTTATGATTCATGTCTTATAAAAACAAATATTTATTACAAAACTCATGATTAAGATCAATGTTATACTGGGTATGGTTTTTAAATTTTAATATCATGTTCTCAAACATGTATGATCATGTTAGGCATAAGAGAACATTTATATCTATGTTGTTTCTTTCTAATCATCTGATCTTATCATTTATTATGTTTCTTTTTACCTAGGATGTATATAAAGGTTGTAATTTTGTTATGTCTAAAAATGGTGCTAGTTTTGAAGAACTAAGAGGGATACGACGTTGATCTCTTATATACTAATTAATTATTTATCAATTTTTCCAAATAAAATAAACTATTATAGTTCAAGCATGGTTATTAAGGTTATGTACTTAATTTTAATCTAATAAGTTGTAATATTTATGTTTTAAAAGTATGGGTCATTATAGGGCTATCTTATAAATATATTACCCCTACCCTCTCACTCATGTTTAGTCCCCATACCAAACATCATCCTTTTCTCTCTCACCCAGGATAAGCCACTAGTAACATATCTCAACCCATAAATACACCATGGATCACATGACCAACCCCTTTATCTTAGATCCTCTAAACATCAACATTACAATTACCCAACTCATGAATTATCACTGATCACACATGGACTAGCCTGGCATCTCAAAGTACACCTCATTATACAAGTATCCTCACATGCTAATCTCTCTAATCCAGAATCGAATACACAATCATGGAATTTCAAACCCATCAGTATTTCCATCTTTCCCATGAATTTATTCACTCGAATCTTCAAACCAAATGCAATCTTTACCCATTGATTCACCCCTTGTTTTTTACCCAATAGTTAATACACAACCCAAATTCTTAACCTAACCCAAGACCATAAAAGGATTGTGAATATCCTCTTGTAATTTCAAAAATAACCCCTTGATCCCATTACTTAAGGACCACCCTAGGTAAATAACACCCAATCATATTTGGGTGTTTATCACCTACTCACTAAAAAACAACTCCCAAACTCCCACACATGGGTTCCTATCACACAAATCCCAATGGGATATCTCAACTAGTCTCTTAAAGTAAACCCTCCTTATCACACTACATTAAGCCAAGGATGAATTATCTCACACACCTCAGGCACTAAAACCACAAGCCTACCTCAAGGGGAAATATAAACCATAATTTTTTCATATAGCCACCTCACCTACCACCCATACTCTTAATCCCATCATACATGGTATACTCTCCCTATGATATAAAACCTATGATATCTACACCTCATCCCAAACCCAATATATATCTTGGGGCACTTCTAAAATTAACTGATATCTTATATATCTTGGATATAGTCCTTTGAGTGATTTTAAATCACATAAAATGATATTAAGAACTTTATATGATCTTAATATGTGAAAATCAACAAAATTCTTCATTAGGGTTCTCTTATTCTCCATTAATATTACACAAACCCAAATTCCCAGGAAGGCATGAAAAATAATGTATAAATAATCATATAGTTAAATATTTCATGGACTACCTAACATGAATATGGATTTAACCCCTTAAGCTATGATTTATTCAATCCTCATACAAGCCTAAGAAAAACTTTATCCTTTCCATGAACCCACATCTCAAACATAATGACCATGTATTTTGTTATAAAATTATATAATTAATTATAAAAATTAATAGAATCATTCATAATTCCCAAAAACTCATTGAGTTATCTCACAACACTGAAACCATGACCAATATAACATGGAATGTCCGAGAACCACTTTTGAAACAACTATGAGAAAAGTCATCATAAACCAACATCCAATTGAGTTCTAATTTCAAAAGTAATTACTAAAATACATAAATAAATTCACCAAGAAACAATCATATATTAAAATAATAAATGATTACATAAATTTATTGTTACATGGATTACACAATCCATCCCATAAAAAATCCCAAAATTTCATGACAATTCCACCATTCTCCACTATAATAATCAAAAAAGTACCTAATTTATATCATAACAAATGTAGATGAAAATCAAGAGGAAGAATAATGGAGGGATACTATTGAAATAATACCTCTAAAATTTCATAGAAACAACTTATAAACCACCTCTCATTAAGTGTGATCCAAATAAGGATGAATGATAACATTATTCAATTAAATGGTCCTCTATAAATTCTCTTTCCCTTTTAAATCATGAGAGGGATCGAATTGGAAAAGGTTGTTCTACCATTACATTAAAAAACTAGATTAATGGTATAGTGTGGCATAACCCTTACTGTAACAACAAAATACCTTATACCTAGGTTAGGTTACAATATATCCAAGGGGTTTCATGGAAACATTTCTCACATTAAGGGTTTCATTGTGGAATAACGCAATGGTTCATAGTGAAACACCTCTCCAAAAGAAAGAAACTAAGAAATAAAATTTGGTTTCCTCAAGATACAACACCACCTTGGTTGTGTAATGATTTTTATTGACCCTATAAAACCAAATATTATGCATCATGTTAAAAAAATCCCCCTAATTCTTGAAATGTGTTCCCCTTAAGCTCAGTCTTACATATCACCATGATATTTCTAAACCAAGGTGTGCTCCACTAAATCCACGTTGCAAGTTTTATCTCCTATAATTTCATGATATGAATCCTCCATGTTGTGGAATGGTCTACCACTTATATCCAAAATGTTATTACAACTAAAATCCCACCTCAAGAGCCCAATCTGAATCCCCTATTCTCAAAACACCCCCTACTCCATGACTCAAAATTCAAATTTCCCATAATTTTACCAACCCATAATGATAAATGTTTTTAAAAATTAACCATAATAATTCTTATCATTCCCATGAATAATCCCAATGAAACTTTTATACTCCAATTCAATGATTGAAAATCAATACCACTCCTCGATCTCAATTCAAACTGAATTGGACGTTTCTTGAAGGATTGATTTGTTGTGAAACCCTAATGCATTGATTCTTATTTACTATTTATGGACTATAGTGGAATAAAATTTGGTTGATTCTTTAGGAGGAAAATTAAAAACAATATATTTCCATTATAAATATTTTTTACTTCACTAAAAATGAAAACCTAAACAAAAATAGTGGAGGTTTTTTAAAATGTATATGATAAAAAATATATATAATTTAAGATTTCATGCATAAAAATGTATACAAAATTAATTTGGCGAGAAGAAACACATTTCCTTGGGAGTTCACAGTGATTTTATCATTATTCACTTAAAATGAATAAATTTTCATTATTTAATACAATATAGAGATCAATACATGTCACTCTACACCCTCCAGTTTGAATTGTGATTGTCCTATTCTAATACCTATGCATATAAGAAAATCTTTTTTTGCTTTGGATTTCAAACCACATAACCGTATATAATTATTAAAATTATACTCCACCATATAGATAATTATAATGGTGAAGGGGAGTATAAAAGATAAACATGAAGAAGAATATGGTAGTAAAGAAAATAAGGCGACTGTATATGAAAATGGTTTAACCACTATTAAATTCTTAAAATCGAATAATAAAAAACATTAAAGAATAAGAAAAATCAAATAATCACTACTCCCCCAACAAATATCAGTGGTTAGTTATTTATAACAATAGATATGATAATGTTATTGTTGGAGAAACATAAATTAGAAAATGAAGAGAGAGGGAGAGAGAGAAAAAACTATTATTATAAATACTGAAAATATTACCAAAGATTGCCATAATATACATGAAATAATCCCTTGGATGTTCCAATCCTCTAAATTTATTCTAAAACATTCTAACTAACTTTTTTAATGGATGTGAAGATGCATATTTATAAGTAAGAGGTGCGATATATTTTCCCTTCAATTATTTCATTTAGCTTTCAATGCATATTTGAGACCCAATACCACTAAATAATGAAATATGATCGAATTTAAACTGGTATGAATTAATCTTATCCACCATTTAAAAAAGGTTTATTGGATATGGGTAGAAAATATTATTTTCTAATTACTAAATTAAACATTCTTGTCCTAAAAAACTATTCAGTCCCCCCGCATCCACACATCAACTGACATTCTTATTTACCAAATAGTTCTCTTATATATTATATTGAAATTATACATTGATTTATATTTCATTTTCAACTATAATCAATCAATTTATATTCTTGTATTTGGAATTATAACCCATTTACTTATGTTTGGATAATTTTGTCCTCCCAAATTCTTTTGAATTTTCATTCTTTATTTGGAACCCATACGGTTGGAATAAATAATAGTTCCATGAAAATTAAAGGAATAAAAATAACCATGGAATCCTAAAAAATTAATTCTTTAATTAGGATCAGTGTAATGAATTTTTTGACATGAATACCAAACTGATTTTTTAATGGAAATATCAAAAATAATGAAATTTTCTTTTTTAAAATTATTTTTAACAATGAATGAAAATTGTGAGTTAAATGAAAAATAATAAAATTATGGGACACTATAAAAAATGTAAAACATGTGTCTAAGGATAATAATATTTTATAATTTTATATACAATCGAAACCTAACTTCTATAAATTTTCACTCTAGTGTAAAAGTCATATAATACCCATATCAACTTTACACAAAAATAAATAAGAAGAAATTTACAATATCACTTCTAAAATAGAATATATAATGTCTCCTATATGAAAATAAATTTTCCTTTCATTTTATTCTCTCAAATTTAATTTTTTTCAACCTCAAGAATCCATCCATAACCCAATCACAACATACCCCAAATAGAAATTCATGTCACTCATCAATCATGAAAAATTTAATTTAGAGTAATGTTTATAATTGTAAAATTCATGTATCACCATAGGATTCTAAAAAGTCTCAATCCTCCAATAATTATACCTTTTCAATTTGATTTTTGTGGCTAACGGTTATTAGGTAAAAACATTTAAAAGTTTGAGGCTAAAAAGTGGAAGTTGAACTCTTAAATATAATGCATGAATATTCATATCAATCCATAGGAATGTCCTCAAAAAATTACCCATATAGGATATACACCACACAACCTTTGTGTGATGTAGTTATTGAGTATAGAAATAAATGAATTTGATTATTTCATCCCATTTCCCCCTCTTTTCTTTTCTCTTTCTTCATAGAGGATGAGATGATAATTGAATATAGTTAATGAATAGTTCATTACCTTGATCATTGCGAGGGACACGAGTCATAAAAATAATCACAATGAATAATTAAATATCATTTTCATTTTTTTGTCTTTTATTAAAAGAAAAGGATGATATTAATAAAGTACTAATAATGATAATAAGACATGATATTTCTCTCTCCACATAAAAATATTGAAACACGCCTCACACATCCAAAAATTAGTAAATTACTAAAGAATGCACATAAAAGACCCTTAAACCACACTAAAACATGAAATAGTTATGAAAATATATTAAGAGTGAAGGAACGTAAGGATAAATAATATTATAATGTGGATTAAAATAATATAAAAATTCATGGATTTTAATGGTTAAACTAGGGTTGATGTAAAATTTAGGTCTAAATTTTAAAATGTAGGAAAGTTAAAGAAGTTCCTCAATCATATTGAAATGAATTCACAAACACAACATATTTGAAAGTGAAATAACAAAAAATTATAATCTAACACAATATCTATGTTTCTATTAAGAAAGTGAGGGTATTCATAAGAACATTGCTAAAGGGATTTAAAATACCTCAATATATGAGAAAAATAATTTTGGTTATTGTTTCATGAGCATAGATTTGTAAGGTCGGTTAAACTAATAAGTTTTCAAGAAAATAAAATTTAAGGAAAATCTTTCATATTGATAATCAATTAAAAATTAAATTTTTTTAAAAATAAATTAAACTCTCAAAATAAATAAAATATTAAAAAATGATCATGAATATTAGTTTAAGATAAATTTTCCTAAATAGATTAATAAAATAAAACAAAAAACTCTTAAGAAGATTGAAACTCACCCAAAATTAAATTTAACATCCCTTCACTTCATATGATGTACAATTAAGATAATAATGATGATAAACTACTAACAATTATCGATATAAATTGAGTTTTTTTTTGAATTAATACCTTTGGGTTAATATCCAAATTGTTTCCAATTTCAAAATTCATATAATCAAAGTATAAATGACAGATTTATTGGAAGTAAAAAAACATTCAAAAAGGATATATAAGGGAAGAGAGGATATATCTTGGCTAAAAAACCAAAAATTGAGGCTAGGTTTTTACTGCTTATAGTCAAGAATTAACAGCAATATATCCCCAATATTATAGAGGATAGAGTTTCTTGGAAAGAAAACACCACATATAATTTCTCCTAACATTCATAAGTGGTTGAAAAGAGTGGGAACCCTCGATGAAAATAATATGAAATATTCCAACCCCCAGCAAAGAATAAAATGGTCTACAGTACTGAAAAGGGGGAGGGACAAAAATATAGAGGTTTCCCTATTGGATTTTATAGTTTCCTACTACATGAGATATATAATTTGATGTAAAAGAAGAAGTCACATCACCACGGGACGTTCAAGATCTTCTTTATATTTTAATTCCACTATCATATTCTCCATAGTTCTATGACCTTTATTTTTATCATCACTATATAGGGACAACACTATTATAGTTGAATATGAAAACTAAATTTTTTAATAAAATTTTTTATATCAAAATAAATGAAATAATTATCCATAAATGTGGTTAAAGGTACTTATTTTCCATTATCAATTTATGGAAGATCAAATAGAATTTAATTTCTTATAAATTAAACCCTATAAATATTTTAATATTTTTGATCTCTAACACTAAGATCAAGGGACATGTAATGAGAAATTTCCTCCTTTGACCATGAAATGGAAAAACATAAATCTAATTCAACTATAAATTCACCATCCTGTAGATAATCAATAGAAAAAGTGTATAGGACATAATTTTATTATTCTTGATCCTTTTTTTAATTATTTCAAGGAAGAAACAAGAAGTTATATTTTTTAACTAACATGTTCAATATTTTTTAAATTTTTTTAAACTGTTTACCTTAATGATTTTTCCATTCTAGACTCACTTATTTGGGGAAAATAAGAATAATACGAATAATCACTATGAAAATATATCATTGACCTTTTTTCAAATTTTCTTATGCTTTTTATAAACAAAAGTGTATGCAAGTAATGTGCCTCCCCGTTCGAGGTTACTAATTAAAGGAGGGATTTTTCATGAAACCATACATAATAAATTATTATTTATATAAATATTAAATATAGTTTCCTCGTCTAGGGTCATTATCTTGTGAAGGACACTTGAAAACCATTGAATTTTTATTGTCAGTATTTGTTACAATTCAAAAAATGAAAACCTAAACCTAAACAGTGAGGGTTTTATAAAATTTATATGATATATAAATATATAAATGAAAATGAAATACAAAAAATTGTAAATTTAATTATGTTAATAAGAATAAAACATTGAACCTATGAGTACGCAGTGTTGCTATCATTATTCCCTTAAAATGAATAAATTATCATTCTTCTTTTCAATTTATAGATCAATACCAATCACTCTACAAATTCATGTTCAAATAGTAATTATCCTAAACCAAGAAATCTTTATATAGAGAAAAATCTCTCAAAATATGTATTTTCAACCACATCATGGTACATCTTTAGTAAAATGCTACTATACTCTATGAAACATTAAAATTATTAAGAATAGTAGAAAAATGAACATGGAAAAGAATATAGTAGCAGGGAAAGTAAAGTGATGACACATGAAATAGATTTAACCACATCATAATTCATAGAATATAATAATAATAAGACATAAAATCATAAGAAAACTCAAATCATAATTTCTTTCCCCCTCAAAATAGAAAGTGTTAGTTCTCTATAAGCATAAAGATGAGTTGGTTACAGTGGGAGAAACACAAAGAAAAAACAATAAGAGACCAAGAGATAAAAGGGAGAAAACTATTATTATAAATACTAAAATTATTAAAAAAAATATAATCTACTTGTTGAAAAGAATAAAACTCATTTTCATTGGAAAATAATCTAATTGAATCTTCTAATGGATTTTGTGATACATATTTATAACCAGGAGGTGTTCTAGACTTTTCCTTCAATTCTATCCTTATAATTTGAATATATTTTTGACACTCAAGACCACTGAAAATTAAAGATGAAAAAATATTAATTTTTTGAGATATATATTATATTTAATCCAGACATGATTAATATTTATTAGGAACTAGTAGAAAAAATTATGTTTGAATTACAAAAATAATATTGTATAGACTAGTATACTTTTCAATTACCCTAACTTAAACATGTTAACAGATAGTATTATTGATTTAATATTTACCTAATATTTTATAGAGATATTCATCATAATGTTATCTTTAATTTCCTATTATAATCACCCCATTTGGATTCTTGTATCCTAAGTTATGACCCATTTAAAAAAGGTATTTCAATTATGTCCACCCAAAGCTTTCGTAGTTTTTATGTTACTTAAAGGCATCATGTTATTAGAAAAAGAACTAGGTTCATTTGTATGTAAAGAATCTCAATAACCATGATATCCTAAAAGAAGTAATTTTTCAATTTAAATTAGTGTTGTGAATGTTTTAATAAGAATATCAAACTGATATTTTTCAATATAAGTATAAAAAATATGGAAATTTTCCTTTAAATATATTTTTAAATAAGGAATATAAATTGTTAGTTAAATGATAAATAATAAATTGATGGGGAATTATACCCCATAAAAAATTTAATACCTGTGATTAAGGATGAAAATATTAGATGATTTTATGTGTTATCATAGATCAACTACCCACACACTTACCTAGGATATAATAGGTTTTCCATTGAAACCCTTGTATAATACTCAGAACACAACAATTTTATTAGAAACAACACACCCTATGTATTTCACACATAACTACATGAAATTATATAATAAATCACTAATCATTCCTCCAATTAACATTTTTTCTTAAAAACACCCAACCTCACAATTTGGAACACAATCACATCAATTGGATCATGAAACCCTAACTCCTGAAGGAATTATAGAAACTCTCACATCGAGGTTCATTTCAATACTCAGTGAATTCAAGTTGTTGAATTATTTAAATTGAAAAAATTATATATCATAATCTCTCTATGAGATCTGAAAACCCTTGGTATGAGTTTTTTTATACAAAACATTAAATTATACTTGATTCAATCTCTCAAGGCACTGACTCCACTCAAACATTGTAACCAAATTTCACTTATGGTGTTTACTAAAGAACCAGATAGAATTTGCATGGTTGCACACCAAAATATCAGGCAATGCCTCAGCTTCCCTAAATACAAAATTACACTACCCTATGATATTTCTTGTAATATTATCATACAAAAATCAAACAATATGTTTATCCCCTCATTATAAATCTTGTTATCGCTTCTTACTAATCACAATGCTTCGAAAGTTCCAACATCAAACATATGCCACTTTCTTCAAGAAACACTAATCCCATCCAAAAACACCCCTATCAAGCCATACACCCAAACCTATAACATCATGGTGATCTGAACCATGTTCATACAAACACATTTATAAACAATTATGTGTCACTGACACCTCAACAAATGTACCCAAAACCAATGTATTCCATTTCCATCAACAAAATTTCCATGCTTCAACTTTAACATACATCATTTGAGCTAATTATAGTTAAAACAATATTTATGTACAATATTATTTGATATGAAACATCCCATAATCCTAAAAAAATCCTAACATCACAACATAAATGCACCGAAAATAAGTTGTTTCAACCTCATTGATAAAACCCCATCACTAGTTCTCATCCCACTTTGAAGGAGAACTAATTTCCAAACATGAATGGATATACTCTATTAGAACCAATGATTTTAATTTCTATAAATACAGTCTAGTTTTTGTTTACTATCAATCCACACTAGGTTAATCAATGAGTTTTTAAGGAATGTGATATTACAGAACAATGTGACTACAATATTGAAGGTGGTTTTATTTTAGAGTGTTTACAAAAATTTTGAACTCAAAATCAAGAGGAAGGAAAAAGTTTCACATTGGTATGGAGAATGAAAAAAAAGTTTCATGAAAAGTGATTTTTTTATGAAATCGTATTAAATATGGTACATTCATGCGTTTCACAAATACTGGGTTTTGTGAAGGTTGAGATTCATGAATATGTAGAGCATTGTGGATAAGCATCATGAATGTCCCAATGAGATGATTGTAAATATTTGTGACTATGAGAAGCTTCATGAATTCATGATGAGATTATGGTAAATCTACACGGCTATTAGAATGTTTGTGAACCTGTTAAATTTCACTAGAGCTTTGTGAATGAAGGATCCTCACGATCATGAATTTTGATGTTTATAAAAAATCAACTGGGAGCTTGTGGATACCCTCACTGCATTAAAAATGTAATGAATTGGAGAAAAGGTTGAATCATTCTAAATTCTCAAAGGCTAAGAGATTCATGAATTAGGTATTTATTATGATATTTAGAATCATGAAAAGATTATCTTAGTATTGAAAAATGCTTATGTATCTTGGAAAATAGATTTTCATGGTGACTGGTTATTCCACGGCGACTTAGAGTTCCACAAAGGGAGTTTTCATCATGAAGGTAGTTAACTTTGGTGATATGATTCATGAAATATCTTCATGAATGTGCATGGGGTTTTAAGTTGTAATTTCATTGAAACATAATGGGATTTTTGCAAAGGCTAGGATATTCGTTAACAATAGTTTTGAGAATCTATTTTAATTGAATGGTGTTTTTAAGATCATCAACTCAAGACTATAGTGCATGGAGAGTCTCATACTAGTCAGCGAAAAGGACTTAAATGTTGATGTATAGAATAAACCTTCATTTTGTTAAACAGAGTAAGACTTCTCCTAGTGAAGTGTTCTATGGGGAGTCTACGAATGCGTTTTGAGGAAGGTAGTGTACCACCCCTAAAATATTATAAATGTAGTGTTCCTATAATAGATTCAATGTGTCTGAAATTATGTTTCCCACTAATAGTGAAGATTAGTGGATTTAGGTACGACAGACACACTATTGGTGTATGATCCTTGTACGATCCCGTAGTGGTGAACGAAGTAAAACTAATTTTTTGTCTCTCTAAATGATAATGTTTTATAACTACATGATTCACTCATACTTTTTTAACAAGTTACTACCAATGTGGGAACATGATCCATCGCTTTAAAAGAAAAGGTCCACAATCTGATTCAACCCTCCCCTCATAGGGTGTTTTGGGGTTTTGCTTACCCTTCCACATACCCTAATTTCTCTCCATGACTCATGCCTCCATGAGATATACATCACCAATCCTAGGTTATCAAGCCAAAACAACTGACTATGCTTCCCTTTCATGTCAATCCACATGACCCATAAAATCTCTTAGTTCTTTTTCTACAAACAACACAAGCAATTTCACATATTCCATGGCCAAATGTATGTTCACATGACACTCAAGTTTTCTTCCAAAACTACAAGAATATAACCACACTTCACTCACCTGAGACCTATACATATATGGTCTAATCTCACTATCCCATCAGAATCGTACCTAAAACTATCAAGGATAGGAATTCAACCTGGTTAATCTTCCCAACATGATCGTGTTTCCAAAATCGCTCCATGTGATTCATATTTCAAAAGCCTAAGGAATCTACACAAACTTTTATTAACCCTCTTAGGGGTATCAATCTCATCAAGGTACCTCTTACTAATTATAATAAATCTCTAAAAAGTTTATGCTTTTATCATGCCATCATAAAGGAATAAAATTCTTAAACCATCCCAGAAGTTGTTTCTATAAAACACCATTATATAGAGACTATATAAACATAATCAGATAATGTTCTATGATAAGATTTATATAAATTATCTTCAGATAAATTGTGGTCTAACTTAGTAGAACATAACCAATATTATATATAGTAAAACACTATAATTTATTATTGACATTGTAAATAACAAAACCATTTACCATATATAAATCATCAGTCACACATAATAGCAAAATTTTTATGGGAATCTTACATTCTGAATATAACACATGTACACACCTCTTTCCACTTTGGGTCAAGAGAAAGACATTAAATAATAATATCAAATATAAACATCATGTATAAAAATATATCTTAACTATAATAGTGAAAATTGTAACCACAATCCCATAATCATGGTAACCTAAAATTCCAACCAGATAGGTGTTCATGACTCACCAGACCAAATACCTCCGACACATTCTTATCTCTAATTATCAACCCACAAATAATAATAAAAATAAAAACAATGCTTTGAAATCAATTTATAAATACCTCAACTAAAATAAATTGATCGATACTCTATTCAGAGTCACTACATACACTCAAGAATGCCTCCCCATATACCAAACTTTAGACAAGCATTGAGAGTATATAATAAACATTAGGGAGACTATACTCTCTAGATGAAAGTAATAAATAATATGTAAATAACCAAACATCATTCAAAATCACACATGAAATTATGTATGTATATAATTATAGTCTAAAAAACCTATAATTTAATAAATGCATATCCAATCTGTAATAAATCTAAATATAGTAAATATGTCCATTCGTCCTATAAATCACCCATCAGTCTGATCACATATACAAAATAAATAAATAAAATACATAATAGACTCTACTACTAACCTCAAGCCTTACTACAACCCACCTCCAATCTAATCAAGATACTTTGGCCAATTTACCTCGAAAACGTTTGACGTAGAGGTCAAACATAAGGTTAGTATGTGCACCGAGGTGCCCATTTAGAGTGTGCGGAATACATATCAGTAGGGTCTTAACAAGTTCACCTAATATATTCCATCATATACATATGTATGTAATATTAATATAAATAATATAATATAAAATATACAATAATTCATTTTGAGTCATCAAGTATCAATCAAGACACCACAACACACAACTATATGTGTAAAGACCATAAATTATATCAATGGAAATTCCTTTCATTTAACAATTTAATATAGAAAAAATCATATAAAATAAATTAGATAACACAATAAAAACATTATAAATTAATAATTAATCAAATAAGAGGTATTTCTAGAAATTAAGGAACCTATACAAATGGAATAGTAACATGAACCTTGAAATAGTAATATGAACATTATGAATAGTAAACTACGGAAGAGAATAGTAATCTCACTTATGAATGTATAAATAAAATTTTGGTATATTATAAATAAAAATTTGATATATTTATATCTTGATATAATTAAATATTTTTTAAAAAATGATAAATAAAGGGTTTGTATTTTTTAGTGTCAAAAATATTTAATTAAAAATTTATAATTAATGTAATGATTTAAAATAAAATATATTTTCCTAAAATGGACCTAAAAATTAATAATTTTTTTTCTTATTATTATAATATAATTTTATTAGTCCTCAATTAATTTTTTCAAACTATCATAAAATTAGTTATAATTTTAAAATCGATTTATTTCAAATAAATCATTATTTTAATTAAAATTTAATTTTAACATATTTAAAGAATTATTTTCACAAAATAGAGTAAATTTTGTAATTATACACATTGAATAATTTTTAGGGTATGTTTTTTGGAATTTTTCTAAAATAGTTTAATTTTTTGTGAATAGTAAAATATAGTAATTTACGATAAATATACATTATAAGATATATACCCTATTCCTTAAGTAATCCATGATGTGAGCAATATAATATCTAACTATACTTATCTATGTACATTATTTAATCATTTAATAATCATTATTTCTTGTCTTGACCCAGAATAATAAACTAATGAATAAAATAATCAAAAAAACACCTCTCTCATTCACTATAAAGTTCACCCCTCACCACCTCTAATCCTCACACCTCTTCAGACTTTAAGCTCTTATAATTTATACCAAATACTTGTACAAGTCTTCTTCCCCGTGTCTAAGGGTTTTTTTCTCAATAGAAGACCCAAACCAATTTCGAAATGAGGTTCACAAGGAGAAGAATTCAAGAGGTAAAAATCTCCTTCTTTATCTTTTAATTTCTTTTCAATTTATTTTATTTTATTTTACTCTCCACACCTCTCTTTTTATAAGTGACATGATAAATCCAATATATTTTATATACTATAAGTTTAGTTTCACAATCCATAATTATTTCTCTTCCCCTTTCATTTTATTCTAAAAATGAAAACATCTTCTGTGATATGCAGATTTACCGTCTTCATGGATGACATGTTTTCAATTTTCAATTATTCATTAAAGGATGGTCATAAAACCATTTTTATTGGTAAAAAATAGTATAAAATTTGAATTAAATCCTATTTAATTTTTTATAACAATTATATCTACATGATATTAAATAATATAACAAAACAGGTTTGTGATGATCAAGAAACCGCCAAATTAATCTAAACAGTTATCATTAACATTTTATATAATGATTCATACTCACCCCAAATAACAAAATGAATTTCAAAACAATTGAAACTTTTTTATTTTCATTAATGACATATGTACACAATTTTGGATATATATTCCCATTTCAAATGATCATTAATACATTTATTCAAGTGAGCATTGCATGAAAACCAAGGAAACGAACCCTCGCAAACGATGAAATTGTATCTTATAAATCATCAAATAAACCAGAAATGAAGATAATAAAATTATTATAAATAAGATAAATGTATAAATGTTCCTAATTAATTAATTAATACATATAATTTGATTATTTATTACATTAAGTTCAAGTGCAGAACACCTTCATACATAAGTTAAGGGATTCATTCCAAACCTCTAATTTTGCTTCAGGTTATGCTTTCCCTCTATCTCACCCGATGTACCTATTCTATATTTTTATATATTTCTTATAAAAAAAATTTATAAGTTCCAAAATAATGTATCCATATCATTTTATCCTTCATTTATGGGTAAATATATGTTTTAATAAGGTTTCCTTCTCTATTCTTCCTGATAAGGAAGCCGGATTAAAGGGAACTTCCCAATTTCTTACCCATTTTCCAAGTGCACTCCATAATCTATTTTAAGAAACAATAATTTTTCTAAAATCAGAAATTTTAGGAAGAAAAACTATCTTGGGTAATTTTTTTTTTATACTGACAATAATTCCTTTTTCATTTTAAAGGATCTTGGAAAATTTCCCTTAAACCACACGAAAATGTTTTATTTCTAAAGTTTCTTAAACACACATTTTACATGTTTTCACTTAAGATTGAAACCACTTATCAATATATTTTACTATTTTCCATTATTAATGTACTTATATGATTTAAATCAATTATTTCATGGACACCATTACAATATTCCCTTTTGATATACCTTCTGACATAATTATGGAGCCCAATTATTTTCCTGGGTTACTCTTTTGTTTATGTTTGATTATTTATGTATGATTATTTATGTGGAACACATATTCATTAACATGTTATGATAGGTGTTACCAGATATTTTTCCAATTAATTTGGTAATGATTAGTCTTATGATACATCATGTGCAGAGGTCTTAGTAGTGAGCCTTGACTCGTGCTCCATGTGCAATGATGTTGGTGGTTAGTCTTGACTCGTGATCCTGTATGTGTAATGATCCTTGACTCATGATTATATCATTTTTTATGATTCTACCACATTACTATGATTCCATGGTTATATTATTCCATGTTTTATATTTTATTCTTCCATATTTTGTTTCATGTTACATGCCTTTTTTATGTCATTGTGTTATGACTTCGAACCCATGTGATGTTCTTTATTCTTATATTTATTTCATTACTTGGTTTTTTAGCTTATCACTGTGTTCATGTATTCCCTAGGTTATCCTATTTAGATTCAAGGTATAAAAGGATTCTAGGATCTCATTATGGAATTTAAATATAATATTTTTCATTTTGGTTTGATTTTTTCTATTTTATGTACCTAATACTCCAAAGACACTAGAATTTATGATACATAATTTGAATTTAATGGTTACTTATTCTTAAAACATTTTATTATATGTGTAATATACTAGGGCCATTATAGTTGTAATTAGAGTAAAGTCTTAATTATTTATATAGATTAGGAGTACAACACTTTAATAAGAACCCTGGGGATAATTATATCACCATGGATAACCTAGATTCAAACATAGGGTCATAAGTTAGGATATAGTTTTCATTCAAAAGTTTATCCTTATATGAATAATGTTTTCTTTTTATATATTTATTAGCTAAGTATTCAAGCCCCCTAATTTTTTTTTCTTTTTCTTAGTTAACAGCTCGAAATAGGAGAACATGTTCCAATAGTTAATGTGATAGGCAATGTGATGATTACCACAATTATATGAAACGTATTATTGGAATGGGAGCTCAAACATCAAGAAAATACTTTCTTAGCTATCTCAAGTTATGAATAATAACTTGAATCAGGTAGAACACCCTCCTTCTCTTAATAGAGATCAATTAGTGGTCAAATCCTTTATAAGTCAAATTCCTCCTATCATTAGTGGATCTTATGATCCCCTCCTTATAGAACAATGGATTAACTCCAATGAGAAGATATTATCTATCCTTTAGTGCTCAAAAAAAGAGAAATTTATGCTAGAAGGCTTTCGTTTCAATGGGGATGTTGATCAGTAGTGGAATCTAATAAAGAACATGAATCCTAAGGAAAAAATTGATTCCATGGAATGGGGAGATTTCAAGAAAACATTTTTCAATAAATATTTTCCCCGAACCCTCCACCTAAGGATGAAAAAAGAGTTCTTATTAATAAAGTAGAAGGAAGATGAGTCTATTAGGTCATATGAAGTGAACTTTACAAGAAATTCATGATATGCCTCCATAATTTTCATGAACACCGAAATCAAGGTGGATTGCTTCTTTATCAGACTAAAGCCTAGTTAATGAAAATTGTTAGAAATTTGTGACTTTGATATCTATGAAGAGATTTTCCATTTTCCAGTAATGTTGAAATGGAGATCAGAGACTCCATGTGGTCTCATGTTCCCTAACATAAAAAGAGAAAAATAATGTTTAAAATGGGTGGATCAACTGGTAAATTTCACGATATAAAGAAAACCTAATATCCCACATGTCAAAATTGTGGGAAGAAGCATCCTGGGAACTATCTAATGGGAACCAAAAAATGCTTCATTTTTAGAAGAATGGGGAATTTGGTTAATAACTACCAAATGGATATGAATAATCCCACCAATGTAGAAGAATAAAGGATCCTTCACATTAACACTCTATATGTATTTTAGTGCTTCAACTGCAAGGAATGTGGGAATTATGCAAACTATTTCCCTAAGATATGGGTTTTTGGAGGTAATCAACAACAAAAACCTAAAAGGAATCAAGGAAGGACATATATTATCACTACTGTAGAGGTGGAGCCCAAAAATGATGTGGTGATAGGTACGTTGGTTATTCATTCAAGAATAAAAAACATACTATCATATTCTGGTTCTACTCATTCTTTCGTATCATGCATTTTTACTAAAACTATTCAAACACCAGCTCAAAATATGAAGGTTTAGTTATCTATAATAAAAAAATGGGGAAATTATAGTATCCAAGGTATATAAATTCTCCACGATTAATTTTTGTGGACTGAATCTCCGAAGAAATATTTTATTACTTCTTTTTGTGGATTTTGATTCTATTTTTGGAATCGATTGAATAAATTTATACAAAGACAACATCGATTGTTGGGAAAGGTATATCACTCTTCACATCCCGAGGCATCCTCCAATTCTGTACAAGTGTAAGGAGGAGGATGAATCTCTGTCAGAATCATCATCTGAATTATGGGGAGGATGAATCTATGTTAGAATCATCATCTCAATTATGGATATTATTGCCTTATGAGAAATCATATCTATCTAAAATGATTGAGATAAAGGAGAGAATCATGCTCGAATACATGACCATTTTCAAAGACTACACTGATGTGTTCCCCAAAGTGTTTCATGGTCGTCCTCCAAATCGATAGGTTGATTTCACAATTAAACTTATTATTGGATCTCTTCCTATATCAAATACACCTTATAGAATATAAATTATTGATCTATAATAACTGAAGAAGTAGTTACAGGAGAATATAGACAAAGGTTTTATACACTTGAGTGCTTCACCATGGGGCACACCAGTCCTCATCATCAATAAGAAGGATCTATCAATACACCTCTGTATTGATTATCATGAGATCAAAAAATCACAATATATAACAAGTATCCCCTTCCATAGATAGATGAATTGTTCTATCAACTATGTGTATCTAATTATTTATCTAAGTTGGACCTTCAGTTGGGATATCACCAACTAAAGGTGAAGAAGTAAGATATTCCCAAAACCACCTTTCGCACAAGGTATGATCACAATGAGTTTAGATTGATTCCCTTGAAATAACTAATTCACTAGAAATTTTTATATATTTAATGAATAGTATCTTTAGATATTACATTGACCAATTTTTGGTAGTCTTTATTCATAATATTCTGATATAATCCAAGTGAAACGAGGAACATAAGGATAATTTGAATATTGTGCTAAAGACTTTTCAAAGGGATAAATTTTATGCAAAGTATAGTAAATGTGGGTTATGGATGGTGGAAGTATCATTCTTGGGGCATGTAATCACCATTAAAGGGATATTTTTTGACCCTTCCAATATAATGGAAATCGAAGAGTGGCCCAAGATAACATCTGTAATGGAGATCTGTAGTTTCCTTAGTATAGATAGGTATTACCGAAGTCTTGTGAGGAATTTATCATGGTTTTAAAACCAAATTACTATGATGACTCAAAAGGTATTAAAGTTTTTCTAGACCAGTGAATGTGAAGAATAAATCAAACAGTTGTAATAGAGGATTATCATGGCATCAGTGCTTACCCATCCAATAAGTGGGGAACTCTTTGTGGTGTACAATGATGCTTCAAAGAAGGGTCGGGGTGTTTTACTAATGAAAAATGATAATGTTATAGCCTATATATCAAACAAGATGAATATTAATGAGAAAACCCATATCATGCATGATTTGTAGTTGGAGGCTGTGATCTTTGGATTGAAAATATACCAGCATTTTCTCTATGGGGAGAGGTGTGAAATATATACTGATCAAAAGAGTCTAAAATATATATTCACACAAAAGGATTTTAATATGCACCAGAAAACATGGTTAGAACTCATTAAGGATTATGACTGTTCAATCCACTACCATCCTATTAATGAAAATAAGGTGTTGGTGATCTAAGTATAAAGGATGATACATCTTTATCAATGATGAGAATTGAGAAGGATTTAATCTTCTTATATCTACAAAGGATAGACATGGGAATCATTAAATAATCATCATCATCAATACTTTCTCAAATGATTTATCAACAATACCTCACGGAGAAAATAATGGATGCTCCAAGAAATGATGTTGAAATTCAAAAAAAGGTTGAAGCATTCAGAACTGGGAAATCCTTAGAGTTACAAATGGTTGAGGAAGGATTCTTGATATTTGGGTAATGATTATGTGTACCATCAAATGCAGAGATAAAGAAAGAGCTTCTGAATGACACACATAGCTCAATATTCTCTATTCACCCAAGAATTAAAAAGATGTATTAGGATCTATGAGACCACTATTGGTGGGAAAATATGAAGAAAGATATCACTGATTATACATCAAATTTCATGGTATATTAGTAAGTGAAGGCTGAAAGGAAATACTTTAAAGGGATGATGAAACCATTATCTATACCAACAAGGAAATGGGAAAACATCACCATGGACATTGTCACTAGACATTTAACGGCATCCAAAGGAAAAAAAGTTATATAGGTTGTTGTTGATTACCAAAAAAAGATATCTCACTTTGTATCAATTCGATAGGACTTATCACTATTTCAAAAATTCAAAAATATACATCAATGAAATGTAAGAATGCATGAAGAACCACTATATATTTTATCTATCCAATATTCGATATTCACCTCCCTATTCTGGAAAAGTATCCAATATACTCTAAACACTAAGCTGAGCTTTAGTATAGCCTACCACCCTCAAATTGATGGCCAAACTAAATGGGCTATTCAGACACTAGAAGAAAAGTTGATATCGTGTTCTATGTACTTCAATGAAGGATGGGACCAACATCTACCTCTTGTCAAATTCTTCTACTATAATAGTTTCCACTCTAGCATAAAAATGGCTCCATATGAATCCATCTACAAGAAAAGATGCAGAAAACTGGCATTCTTGGATAAATTTGGTGAACATAAGCTGCTAGGACCTAAAATTCTAAATGAAATGGTGGAAAAGTTGAAATCCATTCTGCAACACATCAAGCCATAACAATGTAGATAGAAGAGTTATGTAGACAATGATTGATGGGACCTACTGTTTATGTTTGGATACATGGTATTCCTCCTCATATCTTCATGGAAGAGGATTATGAGATTTTGTAAGAAAGGAAAGCTGAGACCCAGGTACATCAGCCCCTTCTAGATTTTTTATTGTGTTGGAATTGTGTCATATCGAGTATCACTTCCACCAACCATGTCTCAAGTACATGATATATTTCATGTATCCCTGTTGAGGATGTACAAAACATAGCCCTCGCATGTACTAAATCCAGAGGTGGTATAGTTGGAAAATGATCTCACTTATGAGGATTATCCAGTAAGGATCTTGGACCATAGATATAATGTTCTATGGAATAAGACTAATCACCTAATCAAATTATTATAGAGGAACCATAAGTACAAAGAGGAAACATGGAAACTAGAGGAAGCGATGAAGGAGAAGTACCCTCACTTGTTTTCCCCTTAGTTTGCAAAACCAAATTTCAAGGGTAAAATTTCATAAGGGGGAAGAATGTGATGAACCTGAATTTTATCAATGGAAATTACCTTCTTTTCATAATTTCATATAGTATAAATCACATAAAATAAATTATAGAACACAAAAAAACATTATAAATGAATAATGAGTTCAATAAGTGGTATTTCTATAAATTAATGGACCTTTCATTACCCGAACCTACCCGGGCTTGTGCTGCAACTACCCCAAGACCACCTCCATAGGCCAAGGGCTCGCGACCAGTGCCGAAGGCACAACAACTCAGGGAGTCCTTCGCCTAAGTACCCGTACACACACACGCAGCACACTCAATGAAAAAGTACAGAGTAAAATAAAAGACAAGTAATGAAAAGGTAAACTTCTATAAATAAACCACAAAAGTGCATCAACCTCTAAACAGTACAAATCAAGTGCTGAGGTAAACTGAAAAGAAAAGGGGAAAAACATGCGCCCAACCAAAAAAGTGCCACAACCCGGCAACAGGTGAACAAAAGTAAATAGCTGGGAGGGTCCCCACCTGGAACCCGACTCCGACCACCACACGCAGTCCAAGCTCCTGAACTCCTAAGCTCTACTGAAGTCACGACCAACCTGTCCATCATCTGTAAGGGCACACCAAGTGCAGGAAAAGCCCAAGAAGGGGAGAGTATAAAAATACTCAGTAGGATATCCCTAAGGCTAGAGGGAGCAACAAAGAAGGTACCGAAGGGTGAGCAGTAGATCAAATAGGGGAAAGTAAAGGAGTACAATAAGTAGTGCAGTAAAGAGTACAGTAAAGATTCTAGCTCAACCCAACAAGAGGAAACTAGGTAGACTCATCCAGACACAAGGAGCCGGAAACAGTGAGAAGACGAACTTCCCATCGAGTCTTCGATACCTATAGTAGGTGTAAAGACCCGTAAAATTCAAGGATTTTTTTTCATTCTTAATTTTCTTTGGAATTTTACAAGAACACAGTTTCTAATGGCACCTGATTCTGAGGCCCGTTGTGCCCGGAATTATGCTCCGAAGTTTAGCTCGGGTGCGTTCAGTGAACGAACGAGCGGGGTTTTCTAACTTTTGAACCGGTGCTCGAAATCGAATTCCAAGGACACTGATGGATTCCCAGCATCGGTATTTTCTTAGAAACGCCTTTTCCAGAGTTGTGTTTGCTCGGGTGTGGTTTTTATTTTTTGGGGTTAAGTTAAGAAATAACATAATGGTGGCGGGACACTTTATTTTATTTCACTTAAAGCCACTTAAGCTAAGTTAAGTGGATAAGGTGGAACCCACAATATCCTACCCACTTGGTAGGATATTTGTGAGGTGGGGCCCGCACGAGCCCCACCATTTCATCCCTCCTAAGTAACGCACCCGCAAACCCCTTGTTTAATGAAAGTCAACCGTGCGTTTTTCTGGTTAAGAAATGCCCCATTAAATTGGGCAGTTAAATTATTACAATTAATTCTTCGAATTAATTGTTTGTTTCTTATCTTTTGAATTTAAAAAGCTTAGGTTGATAATAAAATAAGTGTTGGACTTATTTTATTATGGTAGGGGTTTAATTTCTTGTGATTACTTTCGTCGTTATCCCCTTTTCAATTGAATATCCTGTTATCGCATTAACGGGAGGAGGTCGGACCGCACGAACACGGACGACACTCCTCCCCTCTTTTTTGGTTGTTGATATTGATCCGGCGAGCAAGGAGATGCGGTGCCAAAGAACCGCGTGGATTTTTTTTGTAAACGGAAGAGCAGAGAAGCGCGGAGCCGTCGCACTGCGCCGTTGGAAACAATAAATCTGCGGCATCGTCGCGCCGCGCTGTAGAAGATGAACAAAAGATGTGGCGACGTGCCGGAGGACTTCAGAGGCACCGCGGTCAGAGCGGGGCCGTGGCAGAGGGGAACGGCGTCGTCGTGCCGCGCTAGATAGACGAAGGCCGCAGCTGGATCCGGGCCACGGTGGAGCAAGGGAACTGGCGGTCTGTTCGGGCCACCGGCGTCAGAGCAGGGAGGGACCGGCTTGCCGGTCTCGTGGCAGCAGAAGCCGGCCGGCCGGAGTGGGCCGGCCGGACCAAGAAAAGCTGGGGGTTACAAACCCCTGGCTGGCCAGATGAGTGGCCCAATTAAGGGGTCGTGGTTTCCACCACGCGGGGGCAGCGCCCCCCGCCCCTTAATGGCTCGACTGTTTGGCCGAGTCCCTGGCCAGCGCGCCAGCGTGCCGCGCGCCGGGCGGCTGCCCTAGCCGGTCTGCCAGACCGGACCGTCGGGTCGGGCCGCGCCAGCCGAGCCAGGCCGCGCCCAGGCGGGCTTGACCCGGACCCAGTTCGGGCCGACCCTAGGGGTATCGGGCCAGGTCGGACCGAGCCCGAACCCCCTTTTACCGAACCATTTTGGGTCTGTCACCCATAACATGAGCTAAGTGCCTCTGATCGACACACCATCAGCTGTGATGTGATCCTTGGATCGAGACGGTCGTTTTGGTATATCGCACTCAAGGTTTCAAAATACTTTGGGTTCATCCGGGTTGGTTCGTACAGAAAACCAACCGGGCCCTTGGAGCGGAAACGCACATAACTTAAGCTCCGGACGTCCGATTGACGTGACGTCGACTTTGATGGAATCCTCTAAGTGAGACAGATCTTTTTTCTTACTTCGCTCGAGGTTTGGATGCTATCGAAGTGCGGTCGGGTTGGTTCGCTCACGAAACCAACCAGGCCCCTGGAGCGAAAAAAGCCAATAACTCGCAGACCGGGCGTCTGATTGACGCATCGTCTGTCTCGTTGATTTAATCTTGATGAGACGGAACTTTTGGAATACTTCACCTGAGTTTTGGATGCAGTTGGAGTATGGCTGGGTTGGATTGTACCCGAAATCCAACCGCCCCCCCTGGAACGGAAAAACTGATAACTTTCAGACTGGATGTCCGTTTGATGAACCATCAGCGGCGTTGGTGATCACATTGAGAAACGGTCCCTATGATTATACCCTATGTGATTTTGGGTTACAGATGAGATACGGTCGGGTTGGTTCGTACATGAAACCAACTGGGCCCCTGGGACAAAAAGTCTAATATCTCACAGACCGGGCGTCCGATTGACGCGCCATATGATGCGTTGAGACCCCTATGATGAGGCGGTCCTTTGAGATACTTCTTCATGGGACTTTGTGATACTTGTAGTATCGACCAGTAGATCATGGAGCGGACCCTCCTGGAGACGAGCGTGCAGAGTACGGAGACCGTGTAGCCGGATGAGACCTGGAGACTGCTTGACCGATCGACTCGGTGTGTTTCAGATATCCCAGTGTGGAGCGCCTGGTTGTAGCAGCAGACCCACGGCGGAGGAGCGCTTGGTTGTAGCGACAGACCCGTGGTACTCAACAGAAGGAGTACCTTTGGAGGCTATGAGGGGGAGCACTTGGTTATAGCGGCAGACCCACGGCGGAGGAGCGCTTGGTTGTAGCGGCAGACCCACGGTACATAACAGAAGGAGTAACTCTGGAGGCTATGAGGGGGAGCGCTTGGTTGTAGTGGCATACCCATGGTGGGAAGCGCTTGGTTGTAGTAGCAGGCCCACAGTACTCGACAGGAGGAGTACCTCAGCAGTCTTAGGTTAGTGGCAGTAACTCTGAGTTGTGACACGACCACTGTACACTCCAGAGACGGGGCTCTTCAGCAGTTATGGTTTTGATAATGAAAATCATGGTTGAGCTGAGTCTATAACCTTTGTGTCTACCTTATGATTGAGATGTGTCACTTGATAACTTAGGTATATGTATGGGAATATACCTGGGTAGTGGTTATCTGTTGATTTCATAACCTTTTGTTTCCTCATGATTGAGATGGGTTACTTGATAACTTAGGTATATGTATGAGCATATATCTAAGTAGAGGTAATCTGTTCAGATCTTCTTTGTGGTTATCCATGTTGGTTTTAGTGAGACCTTGAGGGTCTCGGGGTCCCTACTGAGTAGCTTATACTCACCCCTACATGGGCTATGCCCGCACTACATTGTGTTGGTTGCAGATGACGGACAGTTCTGATCGCGGTTGAGGCTTGCGGAGCAGGTCGGTACCTGGAGGTGGACCACTAGGCGGGATGTACTCGGAGTGGACGGCTGGACCCGAGGAGCTGTAGAGGCTCTCTATACTCACCCTTCTGGTGGGACTCCCAGTGGATGACTCGACGCTACGGCTCTACTTTTCAGTTGTTGTTTTCCCTTATTCAGTTATACTTTACTTTCAGTTTGGGTTTGTATACTGGCCCACATACTTTTTCGCACTTATTGTTGTACCCAGTTTTTATTAGTGTTTACTTCTACTACTTTCTTGCTCTATGGTGTTTGTTTACTTTACAAAGGAAATTCCTTCCCTTTTTACTGGGAATTATGCCTTGGTGCTAGTCGCCAGCCCCTGGCCTATGGAAGCCAGGCTTGGGGTAGTCACAGTACAGGCCTCGAGGACGGGTCGTGACAAATTGGTATCAGAGGAATTCGGTTCTACCGCAGAACTCATGACTCTAATATTTTTCTATGTGAAGAAATAATGGTAAGAGTATTGATTGTGGTTATCAGTCCAGGGAGTCCAGTGTTGGTGCGGCGTCCAACGTATCCGTACACCAGCACCCTGACTTCTGATTTCTGACTTAATGCACGAAAACACTGATTGCATGTGTGTTTAAAGTTTTCTTTGCGATTACTTTATGTCAGCTCACCAGGTATACTGTTCTGACTATGGCGCACCTGTTTCCTTTTCAGGATGGCCCCACGACAGCAGCCAACTAGGGTTCCGAGAGTTATGCGTGATGACAACCCACCGAGTTATGAGGCCTCGGTACAGGGCCCTATGATAGCTGAGGCACCGGCAGTACCTCTACCCGCTGAGCCACCGATGCAACCAACCCCAGCCGCTGACAATGCACGTCGCCTTAGTGCACTTCACGAGTTTCAGCATCAGCGACCGCCCAGGTTCAATGGGGATACGGAACCTCAGGCAGCTGAGGATTGGCTGGAGGCTATTGTACGGGTTTTTCGTTTGGCAGGGACACCAGCTGACCTTATGGTCGTCCTTGCAGCGAGCCTCCTACACACGGTAGTAGGAAGATGGTGGAGCTTGATGCTCTAGGTGCACGACGAGGTATCTCTCCTTTGGATGGACTTTGAGAGCCTTTTTCGCTCAGAGTTCGTCCCAGCCACCCTCCGAGCGGTGCACATCCAGGAGCTGCTACAGTTGCAGCAGGGCTGCATAACAGTAGCCCAGTATGCGGCGAGGTTTACCGATCTCTCGCGCTACTTGACAGACATGGTACGGGACCCATTCTTCCGGGCCTAGACCTTTGAGCAGGGATTGAGGCATGAGATCAGGGCATCGCTGATCTCCCGCAGCATTCCGACACAGGAAGGGGTGTTGGAGCGAGCCCTCTTAGTGGAGAGTTTCCTTGCTGAGGATTCTCAAGCAGTAGGACCCACCACTAGCCGGAATGAGGCAGAGTCTTCTGCAGCAGGCAGTAGACAGATGACGCAGAGGTCCAAGAGGACTAGACCTACAGGTGGTCGACCGCATGACACGGGATCATTTGTGCGATGCACCCGGGGTGGAGAACGACTTACCATGTGCGGGCAGTGTTACTCCTGCGGCGGGGTTGGTCACATGGCTCGTGACTGTCCGACCCGCCATACAGATGACCAGCAGATGAACGAAGGACCTCCCAGGCAGAGGTAGAGGATCGATCGAGGCTTACCACATGGAGTAGGTGACTGTGGCAGGGGAGCTGACCCTGCAGCTGGAGGTGGACGACGCTTCGAGGTGTTGCCACCACCACCACTAGGAGGTCCACCCCGACCGCAGGGAATAGGTGGACGTGGGAAAGCTCAGCTGCAGGTAGCTGAGGCCTACGATCATGGAGCTCCGGAAGCAGATGGATAGGAGAGGGACTAGCTCCAGACCTGGAGACTTTTGTTCATGTTGCTTCTAGCTCTGTTGATGTTTGTTTGTTGTTTCTTTGTGACTTTTTACATTGAGCTGCAGTAATAAAAAGACACCTTTCTTGTGGCGTTTACCTTCAGGTCCTCTCTTTTGGTGGTTACTAAGAGCTTCCAGTTTAAAAACCATTGACTTGACCCTCACTTGAGATACCTATTGGAGGATACCCATTGACCACACATTGATGCCAACAGCGTGACTCAACCCTTGGAGGTGAGAGTAACGGTTGGATCTCTTGGTAGTAGCGTCGAGGCATTATGACATCATCCTTGGTATGGAATAGTATCATCCATGTCGGGATTGACTGTATTAGGCGAAAAACGCGGTTCATCCCGGGGATGAGACCGGATTTCTCTTATCGGCAAAGAAGAAATTTCAGCAGCTCTTGTAGGACCAGAAAGGTCCAAGTGATCCAAGAGCGGATGAGGACAGCTCAAAGACGGAAAAAGTTTTGTGCTGACGGGAGGCGGAGGGCACTAGAGTTTGAGGATGGCGACCACGTCTTCTTGAGGGTCTCACCTCGAAGTGGGTTACGGAGACTTTTCTGTGGCGGCAAGTTGTCTCCACACTTCATTAGACCATTCCAGGTCCTCAGCTGGTTTGGCGGGGTGGCTTACCGCTTAACTCTACCACCTCAGTTGCACCGGGTGCACGATATCTTCCACGTATCTCATCTGAGGAGATACGTGCACGACCCGACGCATATCATTGACCATGGGGAGATGGACGTTGATGATGGGGAAACTTTTGTGGAGGTTCTGGTGGAGACTGAGGATCGACAGGAGCGGGTCCTACGTGGACGGTCGATTCCTCTAGTGCGCATCAGATGGCAGCACGGGAACCTCCAGGAGAGAACTTGGGAGAGGGAGGCTCAGATGCGTGCTCAGTACCCACTTTTGTTTCCCTAGTTTTTTATGTATCATTACAGGGACGTAAATCCCTGAGGTGGGAGTGATGTAAAGACCCGTAAAATTCAAGGAATTTTTTTTCTTTCATAATTTTCTTTGGAATTTTACAAGAACGTAGTTTCTGACGGCACCTGATTCCGAGGCCCGTTGTGCACAGAATCATGCTCCGAAGTTTAGCTCGGGTGCGTTCAGTGAACGAATGAGCGGGGTTTTCTAACTTTTGAACCGGTGCTCGGAATCGAATTCCGAGGAAACCAATGGAATCACAGCGCCATTATTTTCCTAGAAATGCATTTTTTGGAGTTTCGTTTGCTCAGGTGTGGTTTTTAATTTTTGGGTTAAGTTAAGAAATAAAATAAAGGTGGCGCGACACTTTATTTTATTTCACTTAAAGCCACTTAAGATAAGTTAAGCGGATATGGTGGAACACACAATATCCTACCCACTTGGTAGGATATTTGTGAGGTGGGGCCCACACGAGCCCCACCATTTCTTCCCTCCTAAGTAACGTACCCGCAAACCCCCTGTTTAATGAAAGTCAACTGTGCATTTTTCTGGTTAAGAAACGCCCCATTAAATTGGGTAGTTAAATTGTTACAATTAATTCTTAGAATTAATTGTTCGTTTCCTATCTTTTGAATTTCAAAAGCTTAGGTTGATAATAATATGTGTGTTGGACTTATTTTTTTATGGTAGGGGTTTAATTTCTTGTTATTACTTCTGTCGTTATCCCCCTTTCAATTAAACCGCCGGTTATCGCATTAACGGGAGGAGGTCGAACTGCACGAACATGACCGACACTCCTCCCCTCTTTTTTGATTGTTGATATTGATGCGGAGAGCAAGGCGATGTGGTTCCAAAGTACCGCGCGGATTTTTTTTGTAAAGGTAAGAGCGGAGAAGCGTGGCGCCGTCGCACCGCGCCGTTGGAAACAATAAATCTACAGCGCCATCGCGCCGTGCCGTAGAAGATGAACAAAAGACGTGGCATCATCGCACCGTGCCGGATGGATGAAGGCCGCAGCCGGATCCATGCCACGGCGGAGCAGGGGAACTGGCGGCCTGTTCGGGCCACCGGCGTCGGAGGAGGGGGCGGACTGGCTTGCCGGTCCCGTGGCGGCAGAAGCCGACCGGCCGCAGCAGGCCAGCCAGACCAGGAAAAGTCGGGGGTTACAAACCCCCGACCATCCAGATGAGTGGCCCCATTAAGGGGACGCGGTTTCCACCACGTGGGGGTAGCGCCCCCGCCCCGTAACGGCTCGGCCATTTGGCCGAGTCCCTAGCCAGCGTGCCAGCGCGCCGCGCGCCGGGCGGCTCCCCTGGCCGGTCTGCCAGACCGGACCGCTGGGTTGGGCCGTGCCCAGGCCGTGCCGGGTCGTGCCAACCGGGTCGGGCCTCGCCCAGGCGGGCCGGACCCAGACCCTGTTCGGGCCGACCATAGGGGTATCGGGCCGGGTCGGACTGGGCCCGAACCCCCTTTTACCGAACCATTTTCAGTCTTTCTCCCATAACTTGAGCTACGGGCCTTCGATCGACGAACCATCAGTTGCGATGCAATCCTTGGATCGAGACGGTCTTTTTGGTATATCGCTCTAAATGTTTCAGAATACTTTGGGTTCGGACAGGTTGGTTCGTACACGAAACCAATCGGGCCCTCGGAGCGGAAAAGCTCATAACTTAAGTTCCGGACGTCCAATTGACGTGCCATCAACTTTGATGGATTTCTCTAAGTGAGATGGATCTTTTGATTTACTACTCTCGAGGTTTGGACGTCGTCGAAGTACGGTCGGGTTGGTTCGCTCACGAAACCAACCGGGCCCCTGGGGCGAAAAAAGCCAATAACTCACAGACCGGGCGTCCGATTGACGCGCCGTCTGTCTCGTTGATTTCCTCTTGATGAGACAGAACTTTTGGCATAATTCGCCCGATTTTTGGATGCAGTTGGAGTATGGATGGGTTGGATTGTACCCAAAATCCAACCGGCCCCCTGGAACGGAAAAGCTGATAACTTTCAGACTGGATGTCTATTTGACGAACCGTCGGTGGCGTTGGTGATCACGTTGAGAAACGGTCCCTATGATTATACACTATGTGAGTTAGGGGTACAGTTGAGATATGGTCGGGTTGGTTCGTACATGAAACCAACCGGGCCCCTGGGACAAAAAGGCTAATAACTCACAGACCGGGCGTCCGATTGACGTGCCATCTACTGCGTTGAGACCCCTATGATGAGGAGGTCCTTTGAGATAATTCTTCGTGGGACTTTGTGATACTTGTAGTATTGACCAGTAGCTCCGGGAGCAGACCCTCCCGGAGACGATCGTGCGGAGTATGGAGACCGTGTAGCCGGCTGAGACCTGGCGACTGCTTGACTGATCGACTCGATGTGTTTCAGATAGCCCAGTGGGGAGCGCTTGGTTGTAGCGGCAGAACCACGGCGGAGGAGCGCTTGGTTGTAGCGGCAGACCCGTGGTACTCAACAGAAGGAGTACCTCTGGAGGCTATGAGGGGGAGCGTTCGGTTGTAGCGGCAGACCCACGGTGGAGGAGCGCTTGGTTGTAGAGGCAGACCCGCGGTACTCAACAGAAGGAGTACCTCTGGAGGCTATGAGGGGGAGCGCTTGGTCGTAGTGGAAGACCCATAGTGGGAAGTGATTGGTTGTAGCAGCAGGGCCACAGTACTCGATAGGAGGAGTACCTCAGCAGTCTTAGGTTAGTGAGCAGTACCTCGGAGTCGTGACAGGACCAATGTACACTCCAGAGACGGGGCTCTTCAGCAGTTACGGTTTTGATAATGAAAATCCTGGTTGAGCTGAGTGTATGACCTTTGTGTTTACCTCATGATTGATATGGGTGACATGATAACTTAGGTATATGTATGGGCATATACCTGGGTAGTGGTTATCCGTTGATTTCATAACCTTGTGTTTCCTCATGATTGAGATGGGTTATTTGATAACTTAGGTATATGTATTAGCATATATCTAAGTAGAGGTTATCTGTTGAGATATTCTTTGTGGTTATCCATTTTGGTTTTAGTGATACCTTGAGGGTCTCGAGGTCCCTACTGAGTAGCTTATACTCACCCCTACACGAGCTATGCCCGCACTACATTGTGTTGGTTACAGACGACAGACAGCGTTGATCGCGGTTGAGGCTTGCGGATCAGGTCGGTACCTGGAGGTGGACCACTGGGCGGGACGTACTCGGAGTGGATGGCTGGACCCGAGGAGCTGTGGAGGCTATCTGTACTCACCCTTCAGGTGGGACTCCCAGTGGATGACTCGACACTGCGGCTCTACTTTACAGTTGTTGTTTTCCCTTTTTCAGTTGTACTTTACTTTCAGTTTGGGTTTGTTTACTAGCCGACTTACTTTTCCACACTTACTGTTGTACCCAGTTTTTACTTAGTGTTTACTTCTACTACTTGCTTGCTCTGTGGTGTTTTTTTACTTTACAAAGGCAATTCCTTCCCTTTTACCAGGAATTACGCCTTGGTGCTAGTCGCCAGCCCCTGGCCTATCGAAGGTGGGTTTGGGGTAGTCACGACATGGACCCCGAGGACGGGTTGTGACAATAGGAGGGTAGACTCTTCCAACAATGAGAATCTAGACACGGAAAGCACATGGTATACCCTGCACGTCTTCGCCTCTCCAGTAAGGAGAGTAACCAAACCCAAGAAGTGGGTACTAGAACAAGGAATATACATATACATATGCTTAATCAAGAATACCGAAGAAGATCATAAGGGGATCTCCATCACGTAGCTCAGCCCAAGAAAGTGAGTAGCCAACAGTCCCAGAAGTAAACACCATTGAGGCCCAGCAACTCGCATGACTTCCCCGAACCGCAAGTCAAGGGTCTCAAATCACCGAACCTCAAAACTATCCTCTTTGGGCGGCATTGACTAACCCGCACATTTTTTGGTCGCATCACAAGGACGCATCTCGGTGGGGAAAGCGCCCCTCATACTTGAGAGTTATGGGGAAAGTCAAACCACACCTCGACTCTATCACCCAGTCGAGAGAACACATCAAAGACAGGTTATCACATCAACGACCCGTACAACCAAGGGTCCCGCTCTAGTAGTCACTGAGGAATAAATACAGACTAGCCTGGTAGAAAGGACTAGGTCTGAAAGTAGTCGTCGGGTAACCCACTTCCCAGCCCCACTGGAGGGTAGACCCAAAGAGGTCATCGGGTAACCCACTGCCCAGTATCTGCTGGAGGGTAAGCCCTACGTAGTCGAGCAACCCACTACCCAGTATTTACTGGAGGGTAAACCCTAAGTCGAGCGACCCACTGCCCAGTCTTTGCTGGAGGGAAAACCCTGAGTAGTCGAGCAACCCACTTCCCAGTCTCTGCTAGAGGGTAAAACCTAAGAGCGACCCACTGCCCAGTCTCTACTGGAGGGTAAACCCTGAAGAAGTCGATTAGCAACCCACTACCCAGCCCCGCTAGAGGGTAATCCCAAAACTGCTCTGGCCATCCCGAATGAAAACAACCACATTGGATAGCCCTACTGGAAACAACCTCCTGGTTAGAGGATCATTGCCCGCATAATGTGTTGGTCACACTGAATCCACAATAACTATACCAAGGAACACAAAAAGAAGGGAGAATCTCCCTGGGCATTTCAAGGTGATCACGCTCCAATCCGCTGTGTCACTGTCGAAGTGGACCGAGACAACTCATCCTATAAAGTGGGGAAAACACCCACACTGTACGAACACACGTAGTCTTAAACGGTGTCGTAGTCCGATGAAAGGAAACGGTACTGAAACCATTCACAGCTGAAGAAACAGAATAACTAACCATCTCTTCTGGCCAAACCATCGAGAACGAAACCAGGGAGTGACCACAAAACCCTGCTAGTCAAACAAAAGAGCATCGGGAAAGGGGAAACTCCACCCTGCTAGTCAAACAAACGAGCATAGAGCCAAGGGAAAACTCCACCCTATTGGTCAAACAAACAAGCACAGAGGGACCCTCTACATCGCGAGAGGTCAAAGTACGCAAAGCAGAACACGACATGCATGTGGGACCCACATGACGTGTGGCCCCATCACAACCCCAACCAAGCGCACAAACGTTCTCAGGTACGATAATCCCCAACGTGTACCTCCAAGCATTTCTGTATACTCCCAGAGTATACCACGTCTCCAGCCTTAAGGCTATTGTGCACACGGTACCCAACATCAATGTGAAGGGCGTAAAGATAACTTCGCCAACTTTCCACCTAATCGGCCTAGGAATGGCCAACCACATCTCATTAAGCATTTACTCCACTCACACAAGAGTGCACGCGATCACCCTCCCAGGGTTCTTTGCAAGCATCACGGAAAGAACCACCATCGGTACGCCTTTCATGTTTCCACATTTGATGAGATCTCAATGGAGACTCTACACATCCCAAAAGATTGCACCGTTTTAATTGTCACAGAAAAACATGCGAGATAAGCTATTTACTCGCCTCAAATGGATACCCGACAGAAAAGTCTCCAACTGCGCTTTACGCTCGAATAGCATCTCGTGGTCCCAATCCTCAGCCCCAAAAACAGTCGGGCGCGTCGTACCATTGCGATCCCCTCAGGAAAACACGTCAAAAGCACTACTCACATGAGTGGAATGGATATCTGAATAAAAAGATACATTCTAGCTTACTGCGTACGAGCAGTACCACGCGGAACCCGCACCCCAGTCCCGAAGCGCTGCCAATGGATCACACCATTGTGATCCTCTTAAAAAAGTACACAAGATGGACTATTAACTTGTCCAAAATGGTCGTTCGGTGATAGAGATGGGAAATCACCGTCAACACCTAAACGGTCCTTGTGGGTCCCACACCATCGTGCAGAAATAAAGCGGCAGACTGCACCAACATGAGGCTCTCAGAAAAACACCCAAAATTGACTGGTCGCACGCCCCGAACAAACATCCGATGAAAACGTTGTAAAGTGCTGCACGCATTTTGAAAGATGGGCCATGGGGCCCACCCCTCAACTCCAGCCTCAATGCCTGAAACCACATTGGAAAACTCCGCCTTGGCACCAGGGTCCCAACGTTGCTGACGGCGCTCAGAATGGATGTCGGACGCGTCCGCGCGGTCCAAAACAAGATCACCTAGGAAAACGTCAATTCACTTAAAGATGTGTCGCACCTCCGAGGCCCCTCATTTCGGGAATTAAAAATTCCCAAAACACTCTCAGAAAGTTTGTCTCTATTTAAGGGTCGAGTAGGCATGAAATTTTGACCCACGGTTTGAATGTTACGGCGTTTTAACGCCGTCGGACGCAAGCGGGGGTGGATCGAACCAGTTCGGTCGGTCCACACCCCCTGGACCGGCCAAAGCTGACCATCCCACGGCTCAGTCGTGCGGGCTGGCTGTGGACCCACGGTCCACCATGAGCAGACCGGCCACATAGGGCTGGTCTTGGTCTCCCGTGGATACCCGTACTCAGCGAGTCTCTGTCCCCACGTGGGGGTCGCACACTGCGACCCCGCGCCCCGACGAGCTTTGCCTCACCCCACCGACAGTCATCGCGCCAACCACCAAAGTCGAGGGGGGCAGCCGAATGTAATAGAAGACACCACCTCCAAGTGGAACCGCCACCACCTTACCCGGCACCGTGGTGCCTCGGACCGCCGGAACACCCAAACCGGCCGGAAACACCTCCAAGACCCCCAAACTTCGACGGACGATGGTGATCTCCTCCAAACTCTGATTTCCATTATGAAAAGGGAAATGGAAAGATCATAAATTATACTACAAAATTATGGGATTTATTTGAATATCATTCATCAACTTTATGCATATAATTGAACTCAAATAGGGGTTTGGGATTTAAAACTCAAACGAACACCGCCTACCTCGATGGGCTACGCCCGACGCTTCCCGCGCGATCCGCCACCGCGTCGCTGCCTTGCCAGAGGGGAGGAGGAGAGGATGAGCTTGAGGGGGCTTCCTTGAGGTTTCATCTGCCAAAGGGGTGCCAAAGGAGAAGGAGGGGTGGGTTTGGTTTAAAAAGAAAATTAAATTAATTAAATTTTAATTAATTTAATCCTTAAAATTAACCCGCATCCGAAACTCTTGACGGGGTCGAGGTTAAGCCTCCCATAGGGTAAACACCACCTCCTAAGAACAACAGAGGTCTCAGAATTTCAATCTGAGGCCCCGTTCAAAAGTTATTATACTCAACGCCCACGGCTGCCAAATTACGAAAACGCCCTTGGTGTCATTTTTCACAGACGGGCTGCGCCCACAAGAGTTGCACTACTCCTAAGGTAAACGGCATGCTCCAAACTCAACGGTGACCTCATTTTTCCCATCCAAGCCACTATTTAAGATATACTTGAGTTAAGTCGTTAAACGAATAAATTAATTATTTAATTTATCCTTTCCACGCTCTGATAGCGAACGAGAGGTCCAAACGTCCCATGCCGACATGTTTTATGTCGTTCCTAGGATAAACACCCCATTCCAGACCGATCCGTACACTCGGATATTTGATCCAAAGCACTTTTTAGGAGTTATCCCATTTATTTGGTGTTTCCAATGTGAACGCACTGGAAATTTTTTTCTGGCCACACCGGGGCTCGGAATCGCACGTTGTCTGAAGGCGCTGCTCTGGAATAACCTCAAGAAATTTTCAAAGTCCTTCGCAGCAAAAACTGGGTTCTTAAATCATTCCCTCCTTCAAGATTTTCATCCCTGAAAAGAAAAACCAGGGAACCACTCAGGGTACTAAGCCCACACCTGACTCTCCTGTAACCAAGAAAACTCTCACACAGCTCTGCATCACCTCACACAAATCTGAGAATTTGATCCGTTCACATGAGGTCTTCCCTTGCCAAGACGTGCATAAGAGATCGCACACATCTTATCAGGTAAGTCACGTCGAGGAAGTCGTACAACCACTCCAGACTTTGAAGTTAGGGAAAGGTGGTAGGGAACTTCTCCATCCCTTCGCACGTCTCAAACATCCCGAAGGACCTCGGGGGTAGCTCACTTCCCCGATAGAACCTCTACATCACATGTCGCGACCAGAATCACTGCCCGCACCTAGAACAAGGCCTGGTGATTCCCCCCTTTAGAGTATCCAGATGGTGAAACACCCAAGGATATCTGGTCATGAAAGGTTTCACAGTCGATGTCTTGCAACCAAGACTCTCTTACGAGCTTGGAAAGCATGGAGTTGACACCATATACTAAAGAAAAAGGCCCCATGCCTTCTATCATGCCAACACAGGGTTACACTGACGCCTCGCGTCACCCAGCAACACCTCAAACAAGGAGCAGGGAGAAAAATAATTTCACACACAATCTACCAATTCTATTGCAAAAAGTAGAAGAGCTGTTGGGCGTACTTCATGCCACCTCATACTCCGTAGGATCATAGACACCCAAAGATTGTGGTTGTCTGTGGTCCCAACTATCAGCTCTTGGGGCCTTATGTGGACCGCCTAGTGGTGATGAGAAGACCTGGTAAAGTCTTCCCCCAATACCAGCTCCTCCCGCTCCTCTTCTAGCACCAATTCTCTCGGTACTACTCCGATCATGGCGCTGCCTCCGTCGTGGTGGTGCACCTGCTGCCTGCCTGAAGCTCTCTGCATGCCTGGTCGGGCAGCCCCATGCCAAGTGACCTCACCCATCACAAGCATAGCACTAACTCCCTATGGGCTGCACTGGTTCCCTTTGGCACCACTATGGTGTACGACCATGCCCATGAGTTCGGTTGTTAGAAATCCACCTGCGTCGAGGTTCTGCTTGCCGACGCCCGCTAGCTGCGCCAGACGTCTCACTCCAACGTGCATGCTGCCACCACCAACTATAGAACATTATAGGAACCTATCGGTCACCAGCGCCTGGTCTATCACCTCATCATATGTGGAAATGCCCAAAGGTACTATGATAGCACGAATCTCTCGGCAGAGACCCTGCTCAAACTTCTACGCTCGGATGTTGTCGTCACGGACCAAGTTCGGGTAAAAGCATACACGGTCTGTGAAACTAGCCACATACTCGGCCACCATCATCCCTCCCTTCTGAAACTGCAGTAGCTCCTGAATCCAAATGGAGAGCAAGCAGGAGGGGCGAAATCCTCATGGAACAACAAATAAAAGTCACCCCACGAAAGTGATGACTCGTCAAAAAACTGAGTCACCAGACTCCACCAATGCCAAGATGCCCCGCGAAAAGGCTGGTCGCCAAATCTACCATAAAATAAACTGGCATCTGCACAAGACTGAAGTGGAAAACCACTGTCTCTAGCCAAACCTCTATTTCCTAAGGATCTGGCTCACCACCGAACCTCAGCGGTCTCTGCCGCTGGAACTCACGGAGTGCGCTCAACCTGCGCTCTAACTCAGTCTGCTCTGCTGAAGCTATCTACTGCTCAATCGGTGGGGGTGCTTCTATCGGCCCACCCGGAGAAAGGGGCTCGCATGATGGGTCATGGACTGTGGCCTCGTACCTCATAGGGTCGTCGTCACGAACCAAAGCTGGTATCCTAGCTGGATGTCTTCGCGGAGACATCCTGATTATTATCAAGGAGTGTCGTGATCATATGAGCATATATGTATATCAAAACAACAAAAATGATGGGGAGCTGACCCAAGAAGGACAGTCAAAGACTCAATCCTAGGTGATTCACAAACCAGCTTTTCCCTGCAATAAGTGTCTCAGCATGCCGAGTTGACAAGCGGGTTATCAGGGTCTTGGTTAATGGATATGTCAGCCTCCGCACCATCACTGGACTCCCTGGCCTAAGATCCACTCTTGAGACACGTTAACACTGTTTCCCTAAATCCCAACCAATTACTTTTTATTTTAGGGATTTCCGAACAGCGTCCCATGGAACGAACCATCATTGATACCACTTTGTCATGACCTGACCCTACTCGGGCTCGCGCCTCAACTACCCCAAGCCCGCCTCCATAGGCCAGGGGCTGACGACCAGTGTCGAAAGCACAACAACTCGGGGAGGCCTTTACCTAAGTACCTATACCCACACACGCGGAACACTCAATAAAAAAGTGCAGAGTAAAAGAAAAGACAAGTAAAGAAAAGGGAAACTGCTATAAATAAACCACAAAAGTGCATCGACCTCTAAATAGTACAAAGTAAGTGCTGAGGTAAACTGAAAAGTAAAGGGGAAAAACACGCACCCAGCCAAAAAAGTGCCACAACCCGGCAATAGGTGAAAAAAAGTAAATAGCTGGAAGGGTCCCTACCTGGAACCCGACTCCGACCACCACACGTGGTCCAGGCTCCGGAACTCCTAAGCTCCACTGAAGTCACGACCAACTTGTCTGTTGTCTGCATGGGCACACCAAGTGTAGGCAAATCCCAAGCAGGGGTGAGTATAAAAATACTCAGTAGGATACCTCGAAGGCTCGATGGAGCAACAATGGAGGTACCAAAGAGTGAGAATTAGATCAAACAGGGGAAAGTAAAGGAGTACAACAAGGAGTGCAGTAATGAGTCCATCTCAACCCAATGAGAGGAAAGGAGGTAGACTCTTCCAGACATAAGGAGCTGGAAACGGTGAGAAGATGAACTTCCCATCGAGTCGCCGCTACCTATAGCAGGATAGTAGACTTGTCCAACCACGAGAAGCTAGACACAGAAATCATGTGGCATAACCCGTACATCTTCGCCTCTCCTGGAAGGAGAGTAACCAAACCCAAGAAGTGGGTACTAGAACAAGGAATATACATATACATATGCTCAATCAAGAAGCCCGAACAAGATCGTAAGGGGATCTCCATACCGTAGATCATCCTAAGAAAGTGAGTATCCAACAGTCCCAGAAGTAAACACCATTGATGCCCAGCATCCCGCACGTCTTCCCCGAACCGCACATCAAGGGTCTCAAATCACCGCACCTCGAAACTATCCGATTTGGTCGGCACTGACTCGCCTACACGGTTTTAGGTCGCATCACAAGGATGCATCTTAGTGGGGAAAGTGCCCCTCATACTTGAGATTTATGGGGAAATGCAAACCACACCTCGACTCTGTCACCCAGTCGAGAGAACACCTCAAAGTCAAGTTGTCACATCACTGACCAGTACAACCAAGGGTCCCACTCCAGTAGTCACGGAGGAATAGCTACAGACTAGCCTTGTAGAAATAACTGAGTCTGAAAGTAGTCGTCAGGTAACCCACTGCCCAGTCTCCACTAAAGGGTAAGCCCTACGTAGTCGAGCAATCCACTTCCCAGTCTCTGCTGGAGGGCAAACCCTAAGTCGAGCGACCCACTGCCCAGTCTCTACTGGAGGGTAAACCCTAAGTAGTCGAGCAACCTACTGCCCAGTCTCTGCTAAAGGGTAAACCCTAAGTGCGACCCACTGCCCAGTCTCTACTGGAAGGTGAACCCTGAAGAAGTCAATGAGAAACCCACTGCCTAGCCCTGCTGGAGGGTAAACTCGAAACTGCTCTGGCCATCCCTACTGAAAACAACCACACTGGTCAGCCCTGCTGGAAACAACCTCCTAGGTAGAGGATCGGTGCCCACATAATGTGTTGGTCACATCAAATCCACAAGAACTCTACTAGGGAACACAAAAAGACAGTAGAATCTCCCCAGGCCTCTCAAGGAGATCACACTCCAATCCGTTGAGTCACTGTCGAAGAATACCGAAACAAATCTTCCTAGAACGTGGGGAAAACACCCACACTATAGGAACACACGAAGTTGTAAACGATGTCGCAGTCTAGTGAAAGGAAACGGTACTGAAACCCCTCACAGCTAAAGAAACAGAGGAACTAACCATCTTTGCCAGCCAAACCATCGAGAACGAAACGAGGGAGTGACCACTCAACCCTACTGGTCAATCAAAAGATCATTGGGCTAGGGGAAAATCCACCCTGATGGTCAAACAAACGAGCACAGAGCCATGGGATAACTCCACCCTACTGGTCAAACAAACGAGCACAGAGGGACACTCTACGTCGCGAGAGGTCAAAGTACGCAGAGCAGAACACGACACGCATGTAGGACCCACATGATGTGTGACCCCATCTCAACCCCAACCAAGTGAACAAACGTTGTCAGGTACAAACATCCCCAACGTGTACCTCCAAGCATTCTCATATACTCCCAGAGTATACCACGTCTCCAGACCTAAGGCTATTGTTCACAGGGCACCCCAACATCAATGCGAAGAGTATAAATGTAACTTCACCAAATTTCCACCTCGTCAGACTAGGAATGACCAACCACATCTAATTAATCATTTACTCCACTCACACGGGAGTGCACGGAATCACGGGCCAAGGGTTCTTTGCAAGCATCATGGAAAGAACCACTATCGGTATGCCTTTCATGTTTCCACATTTTATGAGATCTCAAAGGAGACTCTGCACATCCCAAGGTATTGCACCATTGTAATCCCCATGAAAAAACATGCGAGATAAGCTATTTACTCACCTCAAATGGATATCCGACGGAAAAGTCACCAACTCCACTTTACACTCGAACGACGTCTCATGGTCCCGAGCCTCAACCCCTAAAATAGTAGGGCGCGTCACACCATTGCGATCCCATTGGTAAAACATGTCAAAAGAACTACTCACTTGAGTGGAATGGATATCCGAAGAAAAAGATGCATTCTGGCTTATCTTGCACGAGCGGTACAACGCGGAACCCGCACCCCGGCCCCAAAGCACTGCCAACAGATCACACCATTGTGATCCTCTCGAAAAGTACACAAGATGGAATATTCATTTTTCCAAAACAGTATCTCGGTGATAGAGATGTAAAATCAATGTCAACGCCAAAACAGCCCTTGTGGGGCCCACACCATCGTGCAGAAATAAAGATGGCAGACTACGCCAACACGATGCTCTCGGAAAAACACCCAAATTGACTGGTCGCACGCCCTGAACGGACATCCGATTAAAAAGTTGTAAAGAGCTGCACACAGCTTGAAAGATGGGTTGTGGGTCCCATGCCTCATCTCTGGCCTCAACACCTGAAACCACACTAGAAAATTCCCCCTCGGCACCAGGTTCCCAATGCCACTGATAGCTCTCAGAATGGACATCGGACGCATTCGCGTCGTCCAAATTAATATCCCCCGGAAAAACGTCAATTCACTTAAAGACGCGTCGTGCCTCCGAGGCCCATCGTTTTGGGAATTAAAAATTCCCAAAACCATCTCAAATTTTTTTTCTCTATATAAGGGTCGCGTCTCCGCAGACAGCGAACAATTTTGACCCATAGTTTTAAAGTTATGGTAATTTAACGCCGTCAGACGCAAGAGGGGGTGGACCGGACCGGTCCGGCCGGTCCACACCCCATGGACTGGCCCAAGCCGTCCGCGAGCAGACCGGCCATGTATGGCCGGTCTTGGTCTTTCGCGGAGACCCGCACTCAGCGGGTCTCTATCCCCGCGCGGGGGTCGCACACCGCGACCCCGCGGTCGCCGCGCCCCGGTGCTCCCCCGCGCCCCGGTGAGCTTCGCCTCGCCCCGCCGACGGTCGTCGCGCCAACCATCAAAGCCGAGCGCCCTGCTGCCTGGAAGAGAAGACACTACTTCCAAGTGGAACCGCCGCTACTTTACCCTGCACCGTCGTGCCTCGGACCGCCGGAACACCCAAACCGGCTGGAAACACCTCCAAAACACGCAAACTTCGATGGACGACGACGATCGCCTCCGAACTCCGATTTCAATTATGAAAAGGGAGATGGAAAGCTCATAAATTATAATACACGATTATAGGATTTATTCTAAGATCAAATAACAACATGATGCACATAATCGAACTCAAAGAGGGGTTCGGGATTTAAAACTCAAACGAACACCGCCTACCTCGATGGGCTTCGCCCGACGCTTCCCGCGCGATCCACCACCGCTCCACTGCCTTGCCGGAGGGGAGGAGGAGAGGAGGAGCTTGAGGGGGATTCCCTGAGGGTTCTTCCACTAGAGGGTGCCAAATAAGAAGGAGGGGTGGGTTTGGTTTGGTTTAAAAAGAAATTTAAATTCATTAAATTTTAATTAATTTAATCCTTAATTTTCACCTGCATCTGAAACTCTTGACGGGGTCGAGGTTAAGCCTCCCCTAGGGTAAACACCACCTCCTGAGCACAACAGAGATCTCGGAATTTCAATCCGAGGCCCCGTTCAAATGTTATTAAACTCAACGCCCGTGGCTTCCAAATTACGAAAACGCCCCCGGGGCCATTTTTCACAGACGGGCCATGCCCGAAAAAAGTTGCACCCCTCCTAGGGTAAACGGCATGCTTCAAACTCAACGGTGCCCTCGGTTTTCCAATCCGAGCCACCGTTTAAGAGATACAAGAGTGAAGACGTTAAAAGAATAAATTCATTATTTAATTTACCCGTTCCACGCTCCGATAGCGAGCGAGGGGTCAAAACGTCCCGCACCGACATGTTTTATGTCGTTCCTAGGTTAAACACACCATTCTGGACCAATCTGTACACCCGTATCTCTAATCCGAAGCACCTTTTAGTAGTTATCTCATTTATTTGGCGTTTCTAGTGTGAAAGCACTGAAAATTTTATTCCGGCCACACCGGGGCTCGGAATCGCACGTCTTCTGAAGGCGCTTCTCTGGAATAACCTCAAGAAATTTCCAAAGTCATTCACAGCAAAAACTGGGTTCTTATAGAACCTATACCAATGGAATAGTAACACAACCATTAGAACAGTAATATGACCATTATGAATAGTAAATCATCCAATAGAATAGTAAACTCCACTATAAAAGTTTTAATAAAATTTAGGTATCTTATAAATAAAAAATTGATCAATTAATATCTTGGTATAAGTAAATTAATTTTTAAAAATAATAAATTAAGTCTTTGTATTTTTTGTTAGTCATAAATATTTAATTACAAATTCATAATTAATATAATGATTTAAAAGAAAACATAATTTCATAAAATTGAATCATAAATTAATAATTTTTTTTCTTATGATTATAATATAATTTTATGAGACCTTAATTAATTTTTCAAAGTGTCATGAAATTAGTAATGATTTTAAAATCGGTATTTTTTGAATAAATGATGATTTTAATTAAAAATTAAATTTATCATATTTAGGAAATTAATTACATAAAATGGAGTCCATTTTTTAATTCTACACCTTTAAAATTGTTAGGGTGATTTTTTTTGATTTTTCTAAAATAGTTGAATTTTTTATGAATAGTAAAATATGATAATTTACAGTATATATAAATTATAAGTTAAGTACACTATTCCTTGAGTAATAACTGATTTAATCACCATAATATGTAACTATACTTCTCTATTTAATATATTAATTCATGGAATATAATAAAAATATTTTCATGATCAAAAATATTAAAATAATGAATAAAATAATCAAAAAACACCCCTCTCTTAACTATAAATACCACCCTCACCACATCTTCTCCCTACAACTCTTATTCCTTGAATATTGCATAATTTTTACCCAATAATCATACCAATAATCTTCCCCACATTCAAGGTATTATGGTCTCAATAAAATATTAAAACCAATTTCTCAAGGATGTTCTTAAGGAGAAGAATTCAAGATGTAAAAACCTCTTCCTTTTTCTTTTAATTTTTTCCAATTTATTTTCTTTCATTTTCCTCTCATAAACTATCCTTATCCAAGTTACATGATAAATAAAGTATCTATCCTATAATGTAATTTTTTAGTGTTTATGTAATGACCAATCATTATATCCTGTCCCCTCTCCTTTTATTCTAAAAATGAAAACATAATCTATAATGTGTTGATTTACCACCATCATTGACAACGTGTTTTTGATATTAACTTCCACCTTCAAGTCTATTCATAATACCATTTGTGTGGTTAAAAATATTATAATATATGTACTAAATCATATTTAATGTTATGTAATTATTTTATATACATGATATTAAATAATAGAACACTACTAGTTTTTGATGATTAAGAAACTGCTAAATTAATCTAATTGATTATCATTACCATTTTATCTAATGAGTCATCTTCACCCAAAATAAAAAAAATGAATTTTATAAACATTTAACATTATAGATTTTCATTTATAACATATAACTTCAACTCTGGATATCTTTTCCCATTTCACACGATCCTTCATATATTTATTCAAGTGAACCAAGGATGAAAACCAAGGAATGAAACAGTATTAAACAATGAAATTGTATCTTATAACTCATCAAAAAGCACATAAATGACCTTAATAAAATTATAAAAAATCAAACACATGTAGAATATGTTATTAATAAAATAATTAATTGATTTAATTTTATTTTCTAGGATATTAAGTTTAAGTGGGGAAAACCTTCATACATAAGGTATGGGATTCTTTCTGAACCTCCAACTTTCCATTAGGTAACGCTTTCTCTATCATTACCCCAATTTTAATCTTATTTATTTTTGTATATTTTTTATAAATTATGATTATATGTTTCAATATGATGTATCTAGATCATTTCATCCTTCCGTAATGGGTAAATACATGTTTTGATAAGGTTTCCTTCTCAATTCTTCCTGATAAGAAAGCCCGATTAAAGGGAACTTCCTGATTTCTTACCCATTTTTCAAGTGAACTCCATAATCTATTTTAAGAAATGATTTTTTTGTAAAATCACTAATTTTAAGATGAAAAAATATCTTGGTTCATTTTTAATTATATATATATAATTATTCCTTTTCCATTTTAAAGAAACATGAAAAATTTTCTCTTAAACTGCACTAAAATATTTTAGTTCTAAAGTTTATTGAACACACTTTTTTACATGTTTTCACTTAAGTTTGACATTACTTATCATTACATATGATTATTTTCCAATATTAATGTCCATTTATGATTTAAATCCATTCATTAATGGAAACCATTATCATATTTTCTTTTTATATGCCTTCTAATAGGTTTATGGTACCCAATTCATACATGGGTACTCTTATGTTTATGTTTGATTCCTTATGTATGATTATTTATGGGGAACACGTATTCATGAACATATTATGATCGGTTCACCCATGTATTCCTCTAATGTATTAGGTAATTTTTAGTCTGATGATACATTATGTGAAATGGTTATGGTGGTCATCCTTGACTCAAGCTCCATGTGCAATGGTCTTAGTGGTTATCCTTGACTTTTTATCCACTATGTGCAATGAGACTTGACTAATTATTATGTCATGTTTTATATTTCTTCCAAATTTATATTATTATATAGTTACATGATCCCATCTTCATTATTTTGTGATTCCATATGTTTATTCAGGTTACATTCTATTTTATGTCATCACTTTATTCCTTATAACTCATGTGATATTCTTTATTATTATGTTTATTCTCTTACTTGGATTTTTAGCTCATCCCGTTATTCACAATTTCCCTAGGTTTTCTTATATAGATAAAAGGGATCAAAGGATTTTAAGATCTCATTATGTAGTTTAAATAAAATATTTTTTCCTTTTTGTTTCATGTTTTCAGTTTTATGTACCTAATCCTCCAAAGATAATAGACTTTACAATCCATGTTTGGTATTGAATGGTTAACTATTCTTTAAAACATATAACAATATGTGTAAAAGGATAAGGCTGTTATAATAAATACCTCATACAACCCTAAAATAAGTAGTCACCATGAAATATAGAACAACCCAATTCCCATTTCTCAGAGAGTCTAAATCAATGGAAGAACAAAAAGAGAATTTCATGGAGCTTGTTATCCACTCAAAAGAAGATATTATTGAATGATCTTTACTTATAAATTCTATGAATGTGGAGTCCACCCGCATCTATGAAATAATGACAATTATTGAAATAAATGAGAATTAATGGTCATGGGTCAACAAACCACACCACATACTAACATGAGGATTTAATGTATATAATAGTAATACAGAAGAATATGTCCAGGATTGGGATAAGTTTTCCAAAAAGTTTTAAGAAATCATCAAGGTAGACCCTGGTACGAAGGTAACAGACATACAATGGGGATTATATAGAGTGACTAGTTATAATAATATTAGACTTATATTTAATTATTTTGTTATTAATATATATGTTTAATGTCCCTCTGTAAAAATATTTTGTGGTATCCCACTTTTCCCATAAAAGTGATATCAAAATAAAATTTTAATTTTCAGGTCAAGGGCAAACAGCTGAGTCACAACCACTACACCATATGTAAGATCCCATCTTTTTTCCTTAGTATTCTCCGATTTAAGTTTTCATTTGAACATATTTTTTCAATACTTTTTTCTGGTTTTTGGCTTAAACTATTGTTTTTAATGAATTAGTGGGCTCAAAGAAGCCATGTTTGTGAAACGTTCGAGGTGGCTTGCAGTGTTAGGGATGCTAGAGAGGCTCCATCTCATTAGTGCATTCCAAAAACCATCTAGTGGGAAATGAGAAAAAAGGGTCTCCTACATGGATTAACCCGACCCAACATAACCCTTTCAATTTATTAATTTTTTATCTATTTTTTCCTTAAGTTTTCTTGGGAGGTTTTTTATAAATGGTGACTTTTAGGCTAGAAAAAATGTCCCACTTTTTCATTAGAACCAATACACCATCCCTTTTAAAATTGTGCATCCTAGAAAAAAGGACTTTCAAGTTTTCATGGAAAGGTTCATGACTGTTTGTCTTCCACAGTCAAACCATGTTGCTCCCTCCTCCTTTAGATAGAGGCCATAACCTTGTGCACATGATATAGCAGACCATATGTCCAAAACTTGTGGTCTTCTATGTCACTTAAAAATTTGTAATTTACCACTTTTTTCTCTTAATGTTTAACGCAAATCACCCCTTTTATTCCCATATTTGATGCCCAATAGATTTATATCTCCTACCACACCTCTTTATTGGGTTCGTCTCCTCATCCATGGTGAAATCATAGGATTTCTTCACTATTAGAGGTGGATCTTCAAAGTTAAGTCCTGATTTCTCTTCCTACATCCATATTCTTCATTTTTCTTCTTTTTATTCTCCTTAATTGTTTTCCTACGATCTAGGGATCATGTTTCCATGATTTTAAATTTGTGGATTCGGTCTTATAAAGCTCTCTTTGGTTCTTTTTTCTACCTTGGGCTTCATATAAGTGATGTTGAGTTACTATTTCTATGAAAACCAGGATTTAATGTATGTTCTCTACAGGTCCAAACTTTTAACTTTAATTCCATGATTTATTAGTGGTTTCAATGGTTTTTTTATTTTTATATTAATGGTAGATTATATGTAATTGTTTCAATATTTGGAATTGGGTTATAATTTATTTTTTAAACTTCTACTTTATCCTATATCATTAATTTCATTAGTTTCAGACATGTTTTAATGTTTTTTTTCTGATAGAGAGACATATTATTTTTTAAAAATGTTTTGATAATAGAAATTGGAATTTCAAAAAGGTGTTTCGGACCTTCAACTGATTTTTTATAAAAAAAGGCTAATGGTTTGGTTGATTATTTGAGTAATCCTTAGGGAATTTTAAAACTATGGATTATTTGAATATACACATACATATATATATATATATAAGTGACTCCTTTTTCCATATTCTCTCACGAAGAGTGTAATATGTGAATTTTGTGGAAAGGATGATTATATATATATGTCTAAGTGTATACGTTATATGTTTGGGGTATGTTTTGGGAACTAGATAAGATTTAGTCAATCTTGTTTCCAAAAGTGAAAGTGTTTTCACTGAAATAAGAAGGCCCGATTAGCACTTCAACTCATTTTAATTGAAATGGAAAACCCCTTTTAAATAATTCCCCTTTCTATGTATGATTTTTTTTTGTATTTGTTTGAAAGGATTATTCCTTGATTGATTTAATTTGAATTGGGATGCACTTAAGGGGGGAGACCAGAGGTAGTGAGTGGGAAATTGTTTAGTTGAAAATGTATTATATGTGTGTATATGATATCTTAGGAAAACCCACCTCCATTTTATTTTCATGAGAAGTCTTGGGTAGATATGAATGAACCTTAGGTACACATGCTAGAATTGTTGAGATTATGCATTGGCTAATGGCACTGAGTAGATAACCTGACTGCTTTTGGAAGGTACCCCTCAGTCGAGCCAGTGAGGGTTTCACTGAAATTTTTGGTAGTGATTATGGATAACTAGTACTTGTAGATATTTATTATGAGATATCATTTTTTCTTTGTCCTAGGTCATCTCAACCAACACTTAAGATCTCATGAAACACATTTTACACATATTCTATTTTGTGATGCATTTTGGTTTCCTTAAAAAATAACATCTCTAATTTGTTTTTCTTATTAGGTGACTCATTCTAACATTATTTTATCTTGTAAATAACAGAATATTTTCCCTTTATTTATTAAAATAATATTTATGGATAAAATATAAATTGGGTCTCTTATAAATGAAAACTTTTTGTATGATTTTTAAAGGAATGGGAAACCTTATTTTTATATATCTTATTTCAAACTAGAAAGATTTTTTTAATTTAAAGGTATAGAATGGGGAATTTTTTATCCTTGGTATCTTTACTAAGAATCCCAGTGTTCATTCATACTTTATTTATCATTTTTGAGCTTTAATTTATCTTAATTCTAGATCACTCATATGGAAAACTTGTTTCTCTGGTCGGAGGTGACCCATGAGGTCACATAGAGGAATTTTCCATTTTTATTTCTCTTCTACATCCAGTTGTCCCTCTGTTTTTTTATTTTTATAATGGGATAAATCATTCCTAATTGAGTTTTATCTAATTCCCAGTGCTTTCTTCTAGCTCGGTAGGATTGGGATTACCTCTTAAGCCTTGTTTTGGGCTAGTTAGGGTGATGTATTTGGGGTCGACCTTAGTTGGTTCATGGAAAAATTTTATCATAGGTAGGTTATTCCTAGTTATTTTGGGATTCATGGTAGTTTTGAGATATAATTTTTGGAATTAATGTGGTCATTTGTGGGTAGGTTCTTGATCACCACCTATTCCAAAGGATACTTGAATTTCCAAGGTGGTCTGAGATGGATTTACTTAAAAATCCATTATTGTCTCTTAGGTGTTTTTTAGGTTTTGGTTTTTCATGGAGTTCTTGGTTTTCTTTGATAATTGGTTAATTATTTTTCCAAACTCCATGTCTTTTTGTTGATATCTTGTAGGGATACAAAAGAGTGCATTATTGTTGTGCAAGGTCTACCAACCCATGTGTATACCATGAAACCACCCTTATTGACCCCTAATAAGCATTCAATAGTGTCACATGGTCATCCAAATCATGTGTCCAAGCCGCATATGAAATTTTTTCTTCTTGGATTTGGTATTTTTTCCCTATTTATAATCAAGTTTAATTTTTTAACTATTTTGTGGGTTTTTCTTGGTTTTGACGTGTTTCTTTAGGATTTTAAAATGATGTTTTTTTTGCCAAAATTGGATTCTAAAATTAAAATATAAGTTTTAAAAAATTAAACAGTATTGTTTTCAGTAGTTGTGGATCAGATTTCTCCTAAAAAAGATCAATTTATGAAAATTCAATGTTCTTGGATGTCTTACGTACTCCAAGGTATACAAACCATGGTCTAAGGATAAGATAAAATATAGAATCTCTCATTGTTGGGGTGGATCTAATTAGAAGATGATCTCAATCATAAGATGATCTCAATTAGAAGAGGTTTATTTCATATTCTTATATGATGAAAATATGCTCTTGACTCAGTACATTAAATTGGAAATATTCATTTAAATCCTTTAACTTTGAGGATCTGGGAATGGAACATCAATTTTGATCCTTTCAGCTAATATAATTAAATGGATCAAGTTTGGATTAGATTACATGGACAGAATTGGGTGTTTTGGAATCCTAAAATCATGAATGACCTTTCCGGTTATATTGGAATTACCTTAAAGATAGATCATCAAACCCGTACTGGAGAAATGGGTTTATATTCTAGAATATTAGTTGATTATGAATTTGATATAAAGATTTTTATATTTATTAATTTTTCTGAAAATGATAAAATGATAGAGGTAAATATTGAGTATGAGTATGTCCCTCATTTTTTTAAATTTTTTTGAATTATAGGGCACAACATTTCCAAATAAAAAGTCATACAGAAGCAAGTAAATTCCTCTTATGACCCTATTAATTAGAATTAAATTAATATAAGGAATAAATTCAATGAAATTTTCTTATAGAATATTATTTATAAAAATATGATGAACCTAGGAAGTGGGTGAACAAGCAATACAAAACTATTATGTAAAACAATTCAAGGGAAACTCTTGGTTCCTCCTTTTTGATGAAGAGAAAAGGGAGCCTGATCTATCTGGTCCATCCCAAAAATTAAATCCCCTTGTATATTTTGGTGGTGTTATGGAATGTAATTGAGTTATAATTTATTGGGATGAGGGTATTTCTCTTAAAATTTCCCATGATATTGTGAATATTGTTGCTTGCCTACATGATAGAAACCATGATGGATCCTGTAAAAATAAGGGAGATGCTACAACCACTTAACCAAATGATAATTTTATAGCTTCTGCTTTATATCCTATTATGAACACTTATTATAAGATTTCCAATTCCTTTGTTAGTTTTTTATGGATCATATACAGAAATTATAGATAATCTAAGCCTCGACATGCCAAGTCATTCCCAAAATTTTATGGAATCTATAAATGATGGCATACCCATGTCGCATCCATAGCTAGATATTCTTAATTCATTTATATATGTTGAATTTTTTAATATTATATCTCATTTTACCATCATGGTGGATCTTCCTACTATGAAGGATTCAAAATACATTGATAATCTCGAGGACATACCTGCCTCTCTGGTTAATTTCATAAACTCTACTGAAAATTCATCTTTGGATGATGATTTTATCAGAATAAGTGGAAAACAAGAGTTACTGGTGAAACCAAGTGATAACATAAACACTACCCCAAATATAATCCATGTGCAGTACAAATTTTACAAGTTTGATGCCAACTATAGGGGTTTTATAGAAATTCAAGTATCTTTCCTAATCCAAATCCACAATAAGTGGTTATCTATGGAAGTGAATGAACTCTTAATATGAATGGTTCTCAAATTTAAAATCTCCCACATGATTTACCTACTCAAGATAACACTCATGGAATTTATAATAAATATTTTAACAATCATGTTCTCCCTCCTATATAGAATCTTCTAATTAAGGTTGATAATTCCATGGGAATTATAATTCCTACTGTTAAGATTCTTAGTGACGCTAGAGATAAATTTTTAAAATAATTCCAATTAATTAGTAGTGAAAGAAATGATACCTAACTGATATCTAACCAGAATGACTCTATATTGGAAACTGAAATTGGACATGGAAAATTGAATTCTGGAGATAGTTTCAATTCCACTGTGGTGGATGTTCATTTCCCCTCTATGACCGCTTCTTATAATCATAAGCATGTGGTGGGATAATCTAATCTTGATCCTCAATTCAAGGAACAAGATGATAACCATGGGGATGGTAGTTCTACATTTTATTCACTTGTATAGGTTGTAGTAATATTGGATGTTACCTCATAAGGTCATCTATTGAATTCCATTGGAAATAATATAAATGGAAGTTCCCAATTTCATGTGGTTTATTCATATTATTGGATAAATCATGGTTCTTGTAAATCTTTTAAGTACATGAATGTTTATGTACAATTCATAATTTCTCCTACTTCTCTTGTAACTATTAACACATCTAGTGGTCATTCAAATCTTGATGTTTTATGTGCAATAAAACTTGATAAATCTATTACTAGTTCATTTTTCACCTTGTAAGGTTGTTCCAAAGGACATTTTCATGTTGTTATTAATCCCTTGGTTATAGTTTAGGTATTGGGATCTCTCAATATCGATATCTCATGTAAGGATTAAGTATTTGGTCTGTAAAAGGATGATAAATAAACTATTTCAATCATGTGATCAGCTAGGAAAAAGAACTCTGGTGGAAAGAAAAAAAGGGGCTATATCTACAAGCATAAGTTTAAATAAAGATAATGTTTTGGAACTGTCAGGGTTTAGAAAACTCTCAAATAGTTAATTATATCTTAGGATCATTCTCAATCAACACAAGCCTGGTATTATTGGCCTTTCTGAGCCCAAAATTATTTATTCTGGCAAGTATACTATTCTTGAAAAATTAGGATATCAAATAGTAAGTGTTAATCAATATCATAGTGATATCAAAAGGCTTTGGGTTTTTTCTCATTTGATACTGGTGGGAGTCTCCCTCCTAATTTATATGGAGTAGATGGTCACTCTAAGTTATAATTGTCTAGGAAGGACAAAATATTATTCTATTATTCAAGCTTATAATGGTTATCAATAATAAAGGGATATTTGGATGGATATTAAGTCTCTTAGCAGCATAATTAGGGGTTCTTTGACTCTCCATAGCGATTTCAATACCATTCTAATCCCATATGAGATGTTAGTTGTGGCCAATTCTTCTACTTCAACAAGATAATATATAGATTTTATAGAGAATAATAGTCTATATGAAGTTAATCTGGTTAGTGATAAATAAATCTGGTATAGGAAGAATCTCAATTAGGTGATTTATAGTATATTTGGAATGGATTTAGATAAGTATGTTACCATATCTATTTTTACTTCCATTTCATGTTCCACCCATTATAGGTTTAATTCATATTATCATCCTATTGTGATTACTATTTTTACTAGAGAAACTAAACAACATTTCATTTTTATAATTAATAATGCCATGAAATTACACCCAGAATGTAAAAAATTGATTCATTACAATTGGAATTCCATAAGATACAAGGAGCATGATTTGGCCTATGTTCATAATATTAAAGTGCTAAAGAAGATATAAAAATTTTGGAGGCAGTTTTACTTTATCCATTTGGAGGAATATATTATTCAGCTCAAATCTATACTTCTCATTTTTCAAGAAAGTGATTCTAGGGATGATTTTTCTATAGGTCTTGAGTAGGAAAATAAGATTTTATAGGATCTCAATATTTAATTGAACGAAAAAGTGTGCTTGAAAATAGAGGATTTTCAATTCTAGTGTCTTAAGAAAGGTTATCATAATTATTAATTTTTCAAATCTTTACAAAGATTCAGGAATCTCAATAGACCTCTAGGAATTCATAATAATAATGGGGAGTTTCTTGATAAGAGGGAGGATTTAGCAACCCATGTTGTGTATTTTTACAAAAAAACCTCTTTGATGGACCCAATATGACTATAGATCCCATCGAAGGTATAATTCTCGGACAAGTTATTGATGTGAACAATTCAAGACATACTACATTCCCCATGATTTTGAGATTAAGGAATCTTTTTTTTTCTTAAATTCTGGAAGCTTTCTAGGTCAATGCGGGTTTAAAAATTTCTTTTTAAAAACATATTGGGAGAACATTAATAGTGATGTTTGTAGGCATGTTAGTCATTTTTTAAGGGTGTTCAGTCAAAATAGGGAATCAATGCTTATTTCATTGATCTCATTCTTGAAGTGTAAAATGATAATGATATCCATTTATTCATACCAGTGGCCCTTGTCCATGATATTTTAAAAATTATTGAAAAAATTATTTAAAAAATGATCTCTATAATTACAAATAAGATTTTGTCTCATAAAAAGTTTGGCTCCATCAAAGATAGAACTATTCTGGACGATCTTATTACTACGTCTAAATTCATTAATCTTCTCAATAAATCCACCAGAGGGTTTAATATCTCTATCAATATTGATGTTAAAAAATCATTTGACACTTTAGACTATTGATTCATTTGCAAGGTGTTAATTAATTTTTTATTTTGAGAAATAATTATTAATTTGATTAAAATTATTCTAAGTTCATCACATATTTCAGTGCTTACTAATGAATCCCCTAAGATCTACTTCACTTACACCATAGGTTTTAGAAAAGGTGACCCTCTTTTAGCCATAATTTTTTTCATTGCGGGGGATTACCTTAAGTAGGCTCCTGGTCAGTATCATTAACAAAAAAATTAAAGCTCATTAGTGTTGTCAGAGCACTTTCCACCCCAATCATTTGATGTATGTTGATGATGTTATAATTTTCTCTCAAGGGGACAAAAATAAATTTCAATAACATCAAAGATGATGTCCTTCATTATAAAAATTCACAAGGAAGTTGATTAGTTGTAATAAGTCTTTTGTTTAATTTATTAAAAATATCACTAAAGCTAGAAAATTTGTTATTGTTGGAGATATGGTCATTAAATAAGGTATCATTCTTTTCTATTATCTTAGTGTCCCTATGTTTTGGGATAAAACTCATGTTTGGAATTTTTCTCAAATTGGTATCCATGTCAGAAACTGGTTGGCTTCCTAGAAAGGAAAAACTCTATCAATGGATGGAAGGGTGATTCTTTTCAATTTCATGATTTTATCAAACGTTTTTTAGTATTTTATGCCATATATATGGTCAAATCCTCTTAATAATATTATTAACAACTATTTTAAAAAAATGGACTAAAATTATTCTACATGAGAAGGCTACAACTATTTCTGGGAAGGAGTGTTGAAAACCAATTTATCAAGGTGGATTAGGAATTAAAAATATGTGTAAATTCAATGAATCTTTTTGGGATAACTTCATATAGAGCCTTATCAATGGGAATTCAGAGTCACTTTCTTTTTTAAGATCAAGATTTTTAAGCAGACTCAAAGCTGGAAATTTAAATTATGTGGATTATTCTATTTGGTCTCCCATCAAGAATTATTTTTAAACCATTTATATGCATTCAAAATCGATAGAAAATATTAGTTATTAATTAAATTTTATGATTTATAACTATATAGGCACGCATCCCCCCAATAATCTTAGCTCTCCTGAAACTGATTTTTGCACTAATGTATCAATTAAAGATAACTGGAGAATTTATTACCTATTCTTATTACTAGTATTGAGGAAGTAGTTTTGAATTATAATTTCATCAATGGATATGAAACTCTTTTATTGTAACCTATTTCTAATAGGAGGATATATTAAAAGGGCTTCTATCATAAGTCCATGCACTGGCATACCAACATCTGGGATAAGTATTTGAGAAGAAACTTTATTTTTCCATCTAGGTTATGTTTGGAATGGAGAGTTGTGTATTACAAACTGTCTATTGATTTTTTTATGGTATTGGAATTCGCATATATTTAATATGTGCTCTATGTTTTCAGCATAGGTATGATATTAATCATCCTTTCTTGGGTTGTACTACTGATGTAGCCCAATGGAATTCTGTTGCAAATTGTTTTGAAATTGTAATTCCAAGGTTAGATCGTATACGGGATCACCTAATTTCATGCAAGAATTTTCCACTTTTAGAAAAGCTTATCAACCTATTTATTATAGCTAATTTTGAGGTTATTAATATTATATGTACCATTAAGAATAAATGGGTTAATGAAGGCAATGTTTTCAATCTGAATTCAGCATTGCCTTATGTTTTTCCTGCCGTTAAACAAGAGAATGATCTCTAAAAGGATATTATGATAACTCGTTTCATAATTTTACCATAATAAAGTGTCTTTTTATTTCATGTATTTATCATCCTCCTTCTAGAATCTTGGAAGTAATATGGATATCTCTATTTTCATGCTAGATCAAATGAAATACAGATGGTTCATTAAGGTGAAATCTGGGACATTCTGGTTAAGGTGTGATTTTCATAAATCATTGTGGGGGAAGCTATGGGATGTTTCTTTGGACAATGTAGATTCACAAAATATCTTGATGGTGAAATTATTGGTATTATTAATGTAGGGGATATTTAAAAAAACATGGATACCTCCATTTATAGATTGAATGTGACTCAACCACCGTGGTTCAAGATATCAGAAGTGGTATTATTCATCTTTCATGGAAGTTGATTTCCATATGGAGAAACTTCATGGATGATTTTTTATCCATGAACATTATCATTATTCTTACCTACCATGAGGAAAATCACTTAGATGATGGTCTTGAACACAAATTCGTTAATTCTCCTTTGTTTTTACAGTTTAATGATCTTCTTGATGAGATTTTATATGAAATCATCATTCAGAATTTTTTGTTTTTTATTTCATTAAAAAGAAAGACTTATCCTTTTGGGAAAACTACCATTCAACCTTTCAATGGGGGATTTAATGATTTGAGAAATTGGAATGGGGTGATTATTTATTTCTATATTTTTGGATTTCTTGTTGAATACTTGGTTTTATTATATTGGATGTGATTTTGAATGTTTTTAATTTGGGGTTTCTGATTCATGATTGAGATGTGGGGTTTTGGAGTGAGTTATGTTTTGATTTTATATTTCAATTCATGTTTTTAGGTATTCTCCCACATAGTTCTATGGTATTTAGAAACGAATTTTTGGTTGGTTATCCCATAGCTTTCTTTTTGGTTGATCGAGTCTTGTCTTAATCTTTTAGTTTATTATGGATATGGATCCCAGTTGTACTTAGTACTAGGAATTCATACTAAAGTATCAAGAGTCAAACCCTCCTCAAGTCTTTAGGCATCCAAAGACTGAGAAATCCAAAGAATGGTTGTGAATAATTAAAGTTATATTCATCCAAATTGAGCTCTATGGGCCTCTTAAGATCACGTTTTCAACCTTCATGCTGGATGGCTCAAGCTAGAAGTGGCAGAAGTCAGTTTACCAGTCCAAACCACAAACATTCTACACATGAGAAAGCATCAAATCCTTGTTTATCGAGTAATATTTCTAGAAATACATGAAGGTACCAATGAAAATGGAGTTTTAATATCTTATGCAAGGTGATTTAAAAAATTTGGGTTATATATTATCATTTGTTTTTTAAATATTTCCAACTAGATCTTCAAGGATGTTCTTATCATCTCAAAACCCCAAAGATTCGAGTCATGAGTGGAAGATGTATTTTTCTAGTTCTCAACCTTTTAGTGATTGATGCTTCATTGGGTGGAGTTTTTTCTTTTCCTCATGTCTTGGTTGACCAGTTCATTTGGGTCTTTCTAGGGGAAGATAGTTTCAATGGTCACAACTATAAAACTGATCTAATCTAGTGTTTGGCTTTATTAGTGATAGAAAAAATTATTAATAATGGCATCATTTATCAGTTATTTTTTTAGAACTAAAAAAGTTTGTCTTTATAAACTCTAAAAAAAGTAATGATAAAGAGTGACCTTTATCAGTGATAATTAAAAAGTGATGATAAAGGGGTCCCTTTATCGATGCTGATAAATGGGACTATTTATCAGATCTAGCTAAAAAACGCTGATAAATAGGGGGATTTATCAACACTGATAAAGGGGGTCCTTTATTAGCATTCATAAAAGAGTATTCATAAAGTTGGGCCCTTTGGAAGTGCTACAAAAGAATTAATGATAATGGGGAACCTTTATTAGTTCTACTAAAAAACCACTGATATAGGGGGTACCTTTATCGTGCTTTTTTACTAGCGTGGATAAAGTCCCTCATTTATCAGCACTTTATTTCTATCACAAATAAAGTGTATATTTCATAAAAAATTATATTTCATTAAAAATAATATGTTTATAAATTAATATGTTCTTTTTTATATAAATAATATATATATTTTTTAAATATCATTTAGATAATGAAAAATATGCATTTACACTTAATACAAATGATATTTACTGAAAATTTCTTATAAAAATTTTCAAAATATTATTAATTAATAATTTTCTAATTATAATTGATTAATATTATTTAAATAAAAATGGATGACATAAATATTAAATGAATTAATGAATGGTCTAAGATAAGTTGAAAACATGACTTGAATTTCAAACGGCCATAACTTTTGATTCGGGTGTCTGTTTGGGTTGTACCAAATATCAAATCGAATCATGAAAATTGATCCACACTACCATGTTAGGGGACCCGTATTCTCATATTTTGAGTCTTAAAAAGTCCCATAAAGCCTCCAAAACTATGTTTTTAGTTGGGGTATCACAATTTTGTGACATTCCATGAAATTTCAACCTCTTTTAATGGGGTATTATTGAATTTTTTTAGTGGGGACTAAATTTATTCATATGTATTACATTTATATTGATATTATGGTTTTGAAGTTTTATTGGTTTTACTAATGTAGTTTTATTAATAATTAAATATATTCATATTTTATTAAATTCACTTATAATAAATCAATTGTATAAATACATATTTGAACATACTAACATAAAAAAGTGTTATTAAATATATTAAAGAAAAATTTATTAATCATTTTATTTAAAATAAGAACTTTTCCAGTTTATATGCATTATAAAAATAAATTAATATGTATATGTATACCTATACAAGTTATATTGTTTATATATAGACTTGTGTGTGTTAATAAAAAAATATATATGTATATGTATATTATAATATATGTAAATAAATACATATTATGTAACTATTTGTATGTATATGTTAGAAATATAAATATATACTTGTGTGTGTGTATAAATATTATATATAAACATAGTGTATAAAAGTATTTTATAAATAAATCATTATCATTAAATATAATAAATAAACATGTTTTACAGTAAATATTTATAAACAAATTATAAATAATTTATATGTAAATATAATATTATTTGTGAATATGTGAATATACAGACATATAGATATATATGTAATGTATAAAATATATGTCTAAATATACTGACATATTCTAAAAATGTATTTAAAAAATATCTAACCATTTTTTACATTATAAAAATATCTGAATATATATATAAATATACTTTTACAAATATATATATATATATATATACTATTTATATATACATATATGTGTGTATCAATAAATGAATATGTATTTATATTATTTTCTACTATATGTAAATTAATATAATATATAATAGATTTAAATAAATAAAAGTATATATATATCACACACATGAAAACAAACATATATTCTATAGATGTATTTAAAAACAATTACATTGATATATGAATAAAAAATATATATTTAAATATATATAAATAAACATAAATATCATAAAATAGACAATTAAACATTTTAGTGTAGTGGTAAAGGTGTTCGAGTTCCAAAGTAGAGGTATAGGGATCAAATCCAGGCACACATAGGAATTTGGAATTTCTCATAGTGCTAATAAAGGGGGTGGGGAAGTTATGCTAAAGTAGTGGCTGGAGAGTGGGTGAAACGTTGATAGGGTGTGCTGATAATTGGGGATCATAGAGGTCTAGAAAAAATCATCCATTTATCGTCACTTAAAAACTAGCACAATTAAAGTGGCCTTTAGCAGCGATTTTTGCGAGCACTGATAAAGTATGCCCTTTAACATCGCTCACATTATCAACACTTCTTTAGCACTGATAAAGCCTTTTTTATCATTTTTAAAGGGTTGGTTGACTATATTGGGTGAGGATAATTGTTACACCATAACTTGACACAAACCTATTATTTTATTTAGTTTTGATCGACTTTGGTTTCCCTAATTTTACCTAGTATTGTTTAGTGAAATGGTTATTATTGGTCCAGAAATAGGGTGGTGCATGGTTGGAGCATGTCTAGTAGAAACCTTGTTTTATACATTTTAAAATCTTACATCCCAGATAGTTGTTCTTTTAAGGCCGCATGACTAGGATCATGACCATCCGAATTCTTCAATTGAATTTTCTGTCTCCCTCCTTCTATGAACATAGGACACTGCACAGTTGGTTCATGGTCTGGCAGACCATGCAGAAAAGCTATATTGTCTTATAGGTCACTTAAAAGTGGTATTTTTCTACTTTTCCCTTCTTTATTTTTTACCCAAATCACCCATTCCCTCCACCCTTAACCCCCAGTAGTCGTGGAGAACCTCCCATGCCTCTCCCTTGTGTTTTTCTCCTCCTCCATAGTGAAATATTGAGATTTCTTCAATATTTGAGGTGGATCTTCAAATTGAATCTCTCATTGACCTTCCTTCTTTATTATCATTCTTTTTCTTCCTATTTGTCTCTTTCATTATATTTTTATCTTATAGGGTTCTGGTATATGTGATTTTGAATTGGGGATTTTGATCTTCTAGGGTTATCCTTGGGTCTTTTTATCCCTTAGGCATCTTAGAATTGCTTTTGGGTTTCTATTACCAAGTGAACCTAGATCTGAGGTATGTTATTCCAATTTCCAAACTATTAACTATAATTACATAACTTCTTGGTGTTTTTAATGTTTTTTTTTATTTTTATATAAAAGGTATATACGATTTAATTGTTTTGATCTTTAGAATTAGGTTCTCATTTGTTTTCTAAACATTTATTCTAGCCTTTATCATGATTTAAATTGGATTTAAACATGTTTTGAAGATTGTTTTAGAATGGAGATATATATCAATTGTTCAAAGGGATTTTCAAAGAGTTTTAATCAAATAAAGTGGAATTTTTTTAATTTTGTTTTTCTTTTGACCGAGTTTATATAAAAGAAGGGGGTTCATGGTTTGATTGATTCGCTGTGGAATCTTTAGGGAATTTACATACTATACCTTATGTGTATATACTCATATGAATATATATATGTGTGTGTGTGTGTGTGTGTTGATATATAATTTTCTACTTTTCACATATTTACTCATGAAGAGTGTAATATATGAATTGGGTGGAAAGGGGTGCTTATATATATATATATATATAAGTCTAAGTGTTGATGTTATAAGTATGGGTTGCTGTTTTGGAACTGGAGAAGCTTTAGGAAATCATGTTTCACAAAGTGAAAGTGGTTTCTTTGAAATTATGAGGCTTTATTGGAAGTTAAACTCATTTCAATATAATGGAAACCCCCTCTTAAGGTATTCCCCCTTCTATGTGAAATTTGTTCTATATTCTTGGTGGAAATGATTAATCCTTGATTTATTGAGTTAGAATTGGGGTGAACTTAAGGTGGGATATAGGAGTTGATGAGTGGGATATTTTTAGTGGAAAATTTATGATATGTGTGTATATGATTTATTGGTAATACCTAACTCCATTTTATGGTCATGGTAATACATGGGTAGTTATGAAGGATCCTTAGGTACACAAGACACACTAATTGATAACACACACTAGCTAGTGGCCCTTAGTAGATAAACTGACTACTTATTGGAGGTTCCCCTCTTTCAATCTAGTGGGGGTGTCACAGAGTTATTGGGAAGTGATTGTGGATAATCATTTCTAGTAGATATTGATTATGAGATAGTATTTTATCTTTGTTCTAGGATATCTTGTCCAGCACCTAGAACACCATGACACCCATTTTACTCATAATATATTTTATACTACATTTTGGTTTATTTATTAAATAACATCCGTGTTTTTTCATGTTAAGATGCTAGTTTTAGAAACAGATACACTTTTAAAGAACTAAATTGTTTTACCTTTATTTCTTAAAAGATTGTTTAAGGGAAAAAATTTAATAGGTTTCTTTTAAATGACAAATATTCATTTTATTTTGAAAGTAATAGTAAACCTTATTTTTATATATGTTATTTTCAAACTAAAAAGATTGGATTTCACATTAAGGGTAAGATATAGGGTGTTGTTTATTCTTGGATTCTCTACTAATCATCTTCGTTCTCACACATAATTTATTTATCATTTTTCAGATTCAGGTTCTCTCACTTCTGGATCGCTCATGGAGTGAATGTGGTTATTTGGTGGAGGTGAACCATGAGGTCACATAGAGGTATGATCCATTAAAATTTATCTTCGTATTTCAATATTTCCATAACTTTTATTTATTTATTTTTTATAGAATAAATACTTCCAAAATGAGTTTTATATGATGCCCAACACTAGTTATGAGACTAAGAGGATTAAGATTGCCTCTCAGACCTTATTGCTGAACGGATCAGGTGACCAGTTCATGGTCGAACTAGGTTGGTTAGTGACACTACAATATAACCATTGACTAATCATTTAAGACCCATTTGATAGTTGGTGGGGTCTCTCACCATTCAAGCTCATAGGGGGACACCATCGATTATCTAGTGCCATCAGGACGGGTTGTAATAAGTAGGATCCAAATCATTTTTTTATACCCTAAAACCTAGTTTAAGCATTTTAATCCCCCTATTTGACCCTATTATATTTTTTTGTGAATTTTAAAGCTTATCTAAGTCTTTTTTGGATTATCTAACACCTCTCCTCAATCATGTGATCCATTCTTCAATCTGGTTATCAAAAAATTAGAAATTCTCACTTAGTTTTGGTGAATTTATCTTATCTTATTCTTGGATCCATTTCTTCCAGCCTTGATGGTGTGTGTCAATCACTATATATAGGGGATTATTATGTTTCATATTAATGTGGTTTTTAGACCATTGATCTCTTCTTGTCCTTTCTTGAGGTTGGTGATCTAAGTTATATCCCTATTGTCTGAATTTTCTTTCTAGTATGTGAAACATGTTTGACCATGTTAGTAATCCATACATGGGAACTAACATAATTTCAACCCCACTAAAATTGCTGAATCCATATTCTAGGAACTTCCATAGATTTGTTTTGGGTATTTTTTCATTGAGAACAAAACTTGCGACCAATGAAGAGGTGTTATTACCCTCAAGTCCAGGTTAAAACATAGAGTGTCAGTACCGAGATTCATTTGATTAATTATTAATTGTTGTTGTAGTATCTTAATGTATCAATTGGATTACAATATGTATTAGTGTAATTTTCTAGATAAAGAATCACTTTAATTAAAGTGTTTAATTGGAACTTAATTGGATTAGCAAGATAACGTGATGTAATATCAATATAATGGATTGTGAATGGTTTTTGGGTTCAATTAATATGTGTATTGGAATAATTACAACTAGTTATGATAATTGGTTACTTAACATAATGGAATAAATGGTTGATAATTAGCCATTTGGATAAATTAACCAATATGGAATATATAACATGTTAGCTTGTTTTATGAATTGGAATGATTTGTTTCTTTTTTTATTTGTTTGTGAAATGAGTAAATCAGCATAGGAATATGTAATAAACCACAGGAACATGTAAGTGACACTAGCATGGGAATTCAAAAAGTTTTCAATAACACATGGATTATATACTTCTCCCTTGGTTGACTAATTCACCATGGGAACATGTATGTGAATTTAGCTTGAGAATTCACACTGAGTCCATTATTGATGTTTGAGGGTGAGGTATATGATTAATTGATTCCTAAGGGAAATATATACTATTTCTTGATACATGATATTGGTGATTCATCGTAAGAAATATAATCCACCACTATAAATTCGTATTGGTTACTTAATACATGGTATGAGTGATTCGTCCTTGGTGGGAGAATCCTCAAATGGATAGAGATATCTATCATCGATCTAAAATAGGTTTATATGACCCCAGTTTCAAACCTGGAGCTCAAGGGTTAGTGGGATATTTTATGGTCATAATTAATTTATTAATTGATCACCTATTTATCATTCTATTTCAGGCACTATTTATTCATACTAGATATATTTAGAGATCATGGGTTTTAGCCCACTGATTTTTACTCACACCCTATTCAGGTATTGTTTGGTATATGAGTGGACTTCATGGATGTTGGTATGAAAAATTGAAAGGAACCATGTAAGTTATTGGTTGGTTTACTAGAAAGGATTACAACTTGGAGATAGGACCATTCATGGGGTTTAAGATAAGAATTTTTAGAGTCTTTAGTTTTTTTTCCTTTTAGTTGACTGCTCACATGACCTTTAGCATAATATTTAGTTATAATTCAGAATAAAATGAAATGGTTTATTATATATTTGATTATTTTTTTACTATTTTTCTACTGGTGATATTGTATATTGATTGATTTATTTCATTCTATTATGATTCATACTCTATTCTAGAAGGAATAGTCACCCCATTATATTCTTTAAACCCTCACTGATAGTCACTAACCTATGGAATATGGTGATGTACGCTTGATGTTATGTAGTGACCCATCTTATACATGTGGTGGAGAATCGGGTTAGAGACATTACAAAGTTCTATCACAGGTTTGTATTTTTCTATGTTTGACTATTTCAAAATGGTAGAAAAATACTAGGATGTTTCAAGGCTTTTAAATAAGATTTTGGATGGGAGTAGGTAACCCATGTGGGGGGGACCCAAGTTCCCAAGGGTGTGATTATTATTATTGATGTTTTCTTATTACATGTGTGATGTTATTTCTCTTTTGGTAATGCACTTGATGTGTGATGTTACCATTTTAGGAGATTTTAATCATGGGATGGTATGGAATGAGTTAAGTTAGCATGTATCATGGTAGGTGAATATGGAAATATTTTTATATGAATTGTTCATTCTTGGGACATATTGACCACATATGATATATTTTCTTATCCAAATTTGGAATAAAATCCATTTAAATTTCTGATAAAAATGAATAAAATAAACTATAATGAGATGCCAATTCACTTATTAAGCTATGTATGGAGCAACTTTGTTTTAGTGATTTAATGTCTCTATCATTTCCACTATGTTTGATCTTATTTTGTTTCATTTTATATAATGAGTGTGTTGACATTTTCTAATAAAATTCCATTAAGTCATCTTCCAGTTGAGCATCAAGAGAGTGGTAACTAGCATAACCATTTCACAACTAAGTTTTTAATTCCTGGAGCTCTGGGGAACCTAATGTATGATCACTTTAGTGATAGTTTCACATGGTTCATGTGATCAATGGAGATGGAGAATAATCATATCATGGCTTTGATGTCTGATCTGACCAGATAGTTTTAATGGTAGCACCCACCCATGTTCACTACGGAGTAAGGCCCCTAAGAAGCTGAGTTCTGGATCAAGTCCATCCAAATAATCATTATGAACCTAGAGAAACCTATGGAAGATAAGTTTAATATTACTATTTATATTATATAAGGACCAACCAAGAACTAGTAAAATGATGTATAGAATATTGGATAGCCAAAGAATCTAACCTATAAAGTAATTGAGGAGAAGTGTTTGAGTCAATTTTATTTAGAGATGATGAGGGGTGAGAGGGATTGAGAGTTCATGCAATGGAAAAATGGGGACCATGTTAGTGATAGACTACACATGGTGTTTTACTAACCTAACTTTTTTTCTCCATCCTTAGTAGTAGATTAGGTAGCCAAGATTAAGTGCTTCTAGGATGGGGTTCATTATGAGATTAAGTCATAGGTGAACGTATTTCACCTGAGAAACGTATCTAATGTGATGAGTCAGGATATAATCATAAAAGGAAACCTATGAGTGGCCCTGAGTGGTGGGAAGGAAGTCTCAACAAGATGATTGAGGCCCTTTATTCATAAAATAAAAATCTTCTATATGATATTTTCTAACAAGGTATTGGGGGAATATCATCCAAAGAAGTGGGAATCCTTCTTAGGACCACATCTAGGATCAGTTCCTTCAGTATGGAAATACTAGTCACAAGTTATTCTAGTGTTTGTTCCCTTATATTGAGTGTAGAAATTTTAGTAAGTTGGGTCACATACAGAGGTTTTTTAGGGGCACTCAACAGTCAAGTAGTTGTAGAGGATCCGGGTAGGCACCTGAGTCTAGGAATGACTCAACTACCCATCAATAGAGATGTAGTTTGAGTTCCATAGTTTTCATAGTTTATGGTAGTGGATGTGAAAAAATGAAATATGATTGTAAGTACTAGAATGAGGGATCATTTTAGGGGATTCGGGTTGGAGCCCATGGTGTATAGGAAAGTCAAAAGCATGTTAGACTGTCAACTCTTACCAGCATGTATGTTGGACCTTCCTCTATCAGAGGCGTAATTCTAGTGTTGTCTACCCTTGCATTTGTTTTGTTTCATACATGAGAATCACATTACTTTGTATTATCTCAAATTTCTAATTCCTTGTTATTGTTTGGGGAGATGTTTGTAGGGTTCATGACCAGTTACACACCATTATGGGTCTGATCATGGGGTATGAGATATTATAAGGAGTCTTCTCTTGAAATTGGTAGCTATGATTTTCTTTGGAGACTTTTTGGGGTAGAAATGGTTAGGTTAAACTTGATTCTAGATATTTATTAGCTAGTTTTAGACCAATATCATGTCAATTATTATTCAAATAGAGTGAATTTATTATCATGGTAAGGGGGAATCTAATCAATTGTGGCTAATGGGATCATCATACAAGTTATGCAGGGAAGATTAAGTGAAAATTGTATTTTCTCACATCCCAAAAAGATATCCATGTTCTGGATGATGGTGGGATTCAGAAAATATTTCCCCCTAATAATGGACAATTTTTAGGACATTTTCCTGAATTATTATTCATCTTTGTACCCTATGGTGATTTATTTCACTATCAATTTAGTTCTAAGATCCAGACAAGTTTTTATCTCACCATTCAAAATGTGAATAGTGAATATTAATGAGTTAAAAGTATAGTTGGAAGATCTGGAAGCTAAGGGATTCATATGGCCTAGTACTTCACCTTGGGGTACTCCTATTCTTTTCAGTAATAAGGATGATGGGACTTTGTGATTATGTTTGGATTATCAAACACTTGACTAGATGATAGTAAAGAACGTGTAACCCATTATATAAATCAATGAGCTCTTAGATCAACTAATAGGTTCATGAATTTTCTATCATATTTACTTGAGTTTGGGGTGGCATTAGTTGAGGGTGAGACCATATGAAATAACTTAATCATCCTTTAGGATTATTTATGGCTTGTATATTTTCATCATAATTCCTTTTGGTCTAATAAACACATAAGGGAAATTCATGAATTTGATGAATCTGATTTTCTATCCATTTTTGGACAAATTTGTGGTCGTTTTCATCAATGAAATTTCAGTGTACTCATAGTCTTCAGATGATCATTCCCATCATCTTTACATCATCCTATGTATGATAAGAGGGAATCAGTTATACACTAAGCTATATAAATATCAATTATGTCTTGAAAAGTTTTAGTTTTTGGGTCATAATATATTCGTGTCTATAGTGTTATTAATCCCAGAGAAGGTGGTAGTTATGGTATCTTGGTAATAACCCAATAACAACTTCGAGGTACTAAGATTTCTGGTTCTAGGAGACCATAATTGGTGTCTCATCCAGGAAATCTTACATTTGGTATCATCAATTATTGGTCTGACCAAGACATACGTGGATTTTTTTCAGATTCATAAGATAAGTAATTTTAGGAGTTAAATATTAGGTTTACCTCAATAGTAATCTTCACCTTACTTGAGAGGAGTAAGGAATATACCATGTTCTGTGATGCATCTGAATTCATAATTATAGTAGTTCTAGTGAATGAGGATGGAGTGGTTTCTTGTGGATCTAGATAGTTGGGGTCCCATGAGACAAATCATCCCACCCATGATCTAGAGTTCGTGGTAGTAGTACACAACCTAAAATGATTTTAGCATTATCTTTTGGGTGAGAGGTTTTTGGTTTTCATGGACCAAAGGTTTATAAAGAACATATTTTTATAATAAGACTTCAACCTTTAATATATATGGTGGTTTGGGTATCTAAAATTCTTCGAATTGGATTTTTAATACACATAAGGAAAGGGAAACTTCATTGAAAATGACTTGAGTAGGAAGACACAATCAGAGGCAGTGCAAGAATCTTATGGAGAGTGGTGACTGATAGTACTCTCAGTAAATATGAATCATGATGTTGAGGAGTCTAGGGATGATCAACTTTGACTTCATCATTTTTTGTTCTTGTTCTTCTATAATTGATCAATAAAGTGTGGTTATTTTCTTTTTATAGCTTATATATGGGGGATAACATATATGGTGGGGATCCACCATCAGGTATTTATCTGGGCGGTGATTAGGTTATTATTGTCCATTTCCATACTTGGAAACCTGCAAGCTTACATGAGAAGATGATAAGATAATTCTATGCATCTAAATTTGTGGTACATCCCATTTTCATAAATATGTGTCACGATCTCTATAATCCATATTGATGGATAGGGATGAAGAAAAAGATAGTGGGATTCATGGTGTGATACATCACCTACCATGTGGTGAAGTTCAAACAACCACGACCATTTGGGTTAATTCAACTTTTTACCATTATAAGATTTAAATGGGATGATAACACAATGGAATTTGTGATGGGTTTACCTTGTATACCTAAAAAAGTGATATAGCATGGGTGATCGTAGATCGACTGAAAAAGGTATCTATAATAGCCATATTCTTTATTAAACATTAATTTAGGATTTATTACATAAAATTACACATAATAAAACCCAAAATATTGATAAGTCTAGTGTATTTGGGAATTTGTTACATATCATAACAACTTGAACATGGGATTCAACAACATTTTTGAAAACTTCCTTAACATGCTTATAAAATTCCAAGTCTTTTAAAACCGTACGGGAAAACCTGAGGACAAAAAAAAGAAAGGTGTGAGCTATAAAAACTAGTAAGGGAATAAAAATGTAATAAGGTGATACATGTTATAAAATAGGCATGTTAATGGGTTATAAAAAGAGTGTCAACCCTGAACATTAATAATTATACATGATACAGCATGATAATCACAACATGGGAAATGTGGAAACAACATAAAAAACTACATCATAAACATATGTCAATGATAAATTCCAAAATATCATTTGCTAGGTTGTCGGGGCCCACAGCAGAAGCTGGTGGGCTAGGTATTTTAAAATTTTCATTGGCGAGATTACATAACTTCTCGTCGTAGACGATCCAAGCCCCAGAGAGGTCTGAGGATTTCGCATAAATTATTAAGAGCATAGAACTAAAACTAAAATGTAACCGTTTTAAATCCGAATCCACGATCGACTGAAACTAGTCGATGGAAATATTCACTTGAAGGATCCAAAGTAGGATCCCTCTATATCATCCACACGCACGCCAAAAATATGCTAGAACGTCGATCATTGAATTCCAGGTGCTAGAGCGGCGATCAGAAGAAGCTTTCGACATCCCGATGGTCATCACATAGAGATCTCTTTGATTCTTGATGAATAACTTGATCCGAACTCTTGGATACTTAGATTCTCTCTCTATAAAGTGAGAGGAGAGAGAGGCTCTAAATTTTCATTCCATGAAAATGACGGATTAGTGAATTTCACAACTTAAGAGAGAGCCCCCTCTTAAATTTATAGTGACGTTGATAAATACCTGGTAGGGTTCCCCGAACCCTTTTTATTTCAACGTTCACTAAATAAATAATTTTTACAAACTTAACTACACCAATATTATTTATTATTTTATCATATATATATATATATAATATTACGTTATAAAACCAAGTCATTTAACTTGACTCGCTATCCCGATTAATATTAAACGAACCCTGAATATTAAAATAATATTCCTTCATTTAATATTTTTCTCATATTTACTAAACTTGTAAATAAATTAAATAAATTCAATCCCAAATATTCATAACTTGAATTTTAATTAATTTATTTAATTCTTTTGGTGATCGACAACTTGGACAATACTCTAACCCCATGGCGGGGCCCACTATGTCCATATACCTATTCGACTGAATAGGGAGGATTCTTGAATACGCAATTGTGTGTGACCTTCTCAGCCCTTTTATCGATAGCAGTGAATAAATTCCATAGACCAAGAGCAGAGTCTAACAACTCATCATGGACCCTAAAGAGATAAGGGGATTCATAGCAACGACTACCATCCTACGAAAATTGACTATGTACTATAATCTCTTTGTAATTAAATATCTCATAAATAAGGACACACTCTTGTGTCATAATCCTTATTTTTCTTTATTATTTTTTGATATATCCGGATGGATTTTCCTTTCTAATAATTTGGAAAAAGACTTATTAAGGTGGTACCGTCCTGATCAACCAGGCATGAGATATTAAACTTCTTGAACTTGGAAGCGACAAATCTTTTCTTGACTATTCAGCCAATGTCATACCACTAATGACGTACCCAACACAAACTACCTCACCACGACATCACTTCCATTGTTTTCATCTTGCATCAAAGTATTTAGTGAAATGATATACATTGGTAATTGTCTCAAGTCAGGAGACCAATAGACATGTCCGTATATAGGAAAAACTAATGACACCCAAAACATGTGGTGTTCCTATTGATGGGTATGTCCTCATGTTCTCACTACTAGAGATCACCAAGTGAGAACATCATGAGAAGAAGTCTCAATGATAATAAGCCCCCAGCACCTGATAGTTAGACATCTATGTGTCAAGTCAGTAAGATGTATCTAGACTGTAGAACATATATTTAAGATCAATGTCATTATATCTCGAGGTTCTCATTGTAGCCTCATATCTGCTATAACCTCTCGACATGACAATTAACCCTTGGAAATTACCATTATTATCGTGGATGTAGAAAATTCTTCACTATAATGGTAAGATAACATCATGCATAGCTAACTATACACATTACATGGTAATCAAAAGTACTATATAGTTGGGTCTAGGGAACCCACTATTTCAACACTCCCACTAGCACTAGAGCCAACTTTCTAACCAAACTTGTTAGCTACTCACATGATAAATATCATTCCTCTACTGAGTAATGGATTTAACTGCTGGGTCTACCACGTTTTCACCGTGAGGCATATCTTCTATATGCGACCTCATCGGCTTGAGTAAAACTTCTCAAGATAAGGTATCCCCGAGTATATCACTTTGTCCATTTCCATAACTTGACAACTTGTCTAGTAAGAATTTCATAATTTACATTATGATAATACTTTTCTCACTAGGTGCAAATCCAAGAACTAGAACAAATTTTTGTGATTTATAACTGCTTATTAGCTACCTTAGAAGCTGCAACATACTCAATATTTGTAGATATGGCTACCACTAGATTTCATGAGCTTGACTCACTCATCACCTTTATTTAATTACGATACTAGATCAAATTTATCTAAGGATTACTAGTTTGTGTCCTGCAAAAAGTAGTATACCTTCCTTTCCATATTCTGGGTACATATCATTTTTACTTGCCGAAGTAAAAGATGATAGTTCTGATTGCATCACTTGTAGTGCTCCTGGATATAATTGATATTTTTTTATAAAAAATATATCATGGAAGTATCAATTATTGTTCATATTATGGCATATATGATTGATCCATCTCTAAAGAATACGGTATAAATTCACAACATTAATCTCTACCCATGCTCCAAACATGTTAACCAGGAGAGATTAAGCCATGTGACATTGGAAAAAATTCTAAACATGAATTGTTCCAACTTATATTTTTCAATAAAATGTCACTATATGTACGATTGGCTGGGACCAAACAACCTAATGATCTACCTTAGTAGATCTGGTCCCACCAGGTTTCTACATTAATTCAATCGTTGGAAAATTTCTTTTTTTCTAATCTTATCTAATAGTAATATCAAGATATATTTTCAATATGTTCCTGAACATATTTCACATGGAAAACATTGGCGCTCCCACTAACCTTAGGTAGACACAAGGGAAAGATTAATTTATAATGAATGCTCTAAGATATTTTCACTTACTTTAATCCAAAATTGTATTTTAGTAACTTTCAACCCTTATTGGCATCATTTGGTGTCATCATATCTTTCTGGTTGCATCGTAGGGAAACCTTCCAAGAAATATGATCTTGACATCCAATGACCAATAAAAAGATCTTATAAGTTTATCTATGACAAGTAAAATTCTAATGGATTTAGGTTTAAAAACTTGGTATAACTAATAGATCGTTATTGGTACCATGCTTGTACAATTCATGTATCATCTCATTTGAATACCCTCTTAAGTATTCAATTTATAAGCCCCTTTTCAATTTGATACATGGAATCTATTATGGAATTTTAGTTGATATTTTCAATGTTATCTAATTTCCTTGTACTGCTTACCTATAGGATTTATTATTCTTAATGAATAATATATCACCGGCCATGGTGAATATGAAACCATCACCATGGTTTCATTCTTCCTATGTAGTATGTGTCACTAGAACATGCCTATTCCACATGTACATGTAGAACTTGTTCCTATGACAACCATTTGTACATCTTGAGCATTGACTAAACCCAAGTCAATTCAGCTCCCACTATCTCTAATAGTGATGTGCACCCTTATATAGAAATGTATTCCAATACTTGACTACATCTTTTCTATCTTATAGATTTATGTAATATCTTAAGAAACTGTTAGGATAATTTCCTTAGATGCACATCATGTTTAAGTCCATGCATGTCTGTTTAAATCCTAACAAACGCTTTGCATCTAAACATGTCCTATGACATAATGGATTTTTCATCATACTGTGACTTGTATGATATCCATTTGTCATTTTAGTTGGCATGTTGGTCATGGGTTTAAGCCTTCATTTACAAAGCACATCTTAAAATATAATGGAAGTTTCTCCAAGTTGTTATATTGATACAACCTACATCATAACTTTGATGTATAAAATGTGTGTTTAGGAATTTCTCCTTGATATGTCTTGTTGATAAATGTAAACATGTAAGACATTATGATCAATCCTACTTATGAACATCAATAAGGTGATGTAGATAAGGTAACATGTGTTTAGGAATTACTCCACGCTACATTATCATGATCGATGATTGTTTGGTTAAGATATTCTTCAGCATTCTAATCTGAAGAAACTCATATCTTATTACAAAACATATACTTCACCATTCCTTAATAACTTAATGGAATATTATGAAGTATATTTACCTCTTGCTATCCTTAGGAATAGTTCACACTGTCTTGTTGAACTAACCTTAGAAGCTTTGTGGCATACCTTTATTTATGAAGGTTTGTTTTTCTAAACTACGGATGTCAAAAATACCAAATGTGTTTAGTTGTGTCGAGCCTAAATACCATACTAGTTATATAGTTGACATACACTTTTAGTTTTACTTAACAAAGAATCCTATTCCCATAACTTGGTAGGTGTTACATTTTATATTCATCATGTATTGCCTTTGATTCAAGTAGAGAAGAACTATTTGTTGAGTATACTAAAAAAACGACATTCATTCCAAAACATGGAATAATGTCTCATCATGTCCAAAAGGGGTATATGAGATAAATGATTTGGTTATACTCTACAACTTGTTCTATTTGAATCAATCCATTGGCAATTAGATGTTAGGTTTTTCTCACTCATGACTTAGGAATCACCCTTTATCAGTTGCTTGGAGAAGACACTTTACTTCTAGTAATATTTATATACTTCCTTTGTTACTATATTTAAATACACATATGTTATTGGCTTATTATATTCAATACCCAAGAATTATTTTAGAAACATTAATATATTTGATGAATATAAACTGATGAAGAAGTGGGTACCTGCTTCTTGTATTTCAGTTTTTAAATTTCCATGAATTTATTTCATTATGTGATGTAAATAACCTATTGTTAAATAACCAACCACTTTTCATTGAAGGGCATGACAAAGGTGCCTTTGGAGTTACTTTATATATGCCTTTTCTCCTTTCTATTCAATTTATTCACCATAAGAATAAAAGATAGAGTTATCTCTAATATTCTTATTACTTGGTGAATGTTACATTAAAGGTAATGAAGTGCTTACTCTATACCATTCATTTTTACCTTTAAACAAAACTAGATTAATTGGGTGTAAAAGATATAATAATGGGATGACATGAAAGATTGTGAATTGTCTTTCAAATTACACAAACCGAGTGTTATCACCACATTAATATATTGCTTCACTTTCTCCTCAATACATTCTTGGAGATGCGACTACATGTAACATCATCCATGTCTTGATGTAGCAACCACAACTAACATCAGATGTTGATGATAGCATTATGAAAGAACCATCATATGCTTGATTCATGAGTCTCCTGTAAGCTATTTTACACCCTCACTTGATGAGGTGTCTTAACATGTTGGGACTCAAGCACCTTGAATTTCTATTATGGTACTAATGTGCACAAGCACCTATACTACACATGTAATTTTGTGCTTGTTTGGAAATTAACTTTGTCCAAGATTTATCATAGTTTTATTGTGGTATTTCTTTCCAGTCTCTAAAAATATACTTTAGCAGGTTGTACTTTTATGTGATTACCTAATTTGACTTTACTAATTATTTACCCATTAAATGTCTCCCACTAATTTTTCGAATTCTAGGAACCCTCTGTAGTAGAATCAGAATACTCATTAGTATTCTAGTGACAGGGATCCTTGAACCTCCCTCATAGTCTACAAGCTATGGCTATGCCACTACTCGGAGGGTCCAATGTAGGATTTTGGCTTGCCAACTGCATCAACTCACAGTTCCTTGATCTATTGAGTGAAGTCCCAACTTCAAAAAATCATTTACTGATTTACTCAACGGTTGCCTCTAAAATTAAAACAATCTAGCTATGGATATTTCTTTGCTGCAATTTTAGTTAAGTCGACCCACTATATTAATAAAAACTCCCTGGTAGTAAGAGCCACCCTCAGCTAAGGCATGACCGGCACCTCGAACACCCGGTTTTGTTCAAACCTGAATGATGGAAGGTTGTTTGGGACTTAATATTTTCTTTGAGGGTTTTATTGGTTTTCTCTCTTAACGAATGTAATCTATTTCTATTTAACTTGTTTATCTATGTCGTCGTGATCACAAATGAACTTTAATAGAAAAACATATGCATCTTCTTTATGAATTTTATTATCTATTATTTTAAATATTTTCCCGCTATTCTAAAATTCATAAAATAATAAATGAATGCATAAAGGTAAACTACTACCCGACGGGTCTTGAGAATCTAAACAACCTAAGGGTGTTGTACCTGAGTCGAAGCTTGACTCATGATGCTGCTTTTCCTCTGTCTTGTATGTTCGCTTCTCATCTGGACACCCTTTCTTGGTAGGGTCCATGTCACGTCTTGGAGTATCGCCTCATCTTGGTGGGGTCTACGTGTCCTCTTGCATTGTCTTTATCAACGTGCACTACCTTGTCTTGGCAGGGTCCACATTGCTCGCCGTCTTTATCTGAAGTACAAAAAATAATTGTGCGCAGGCAAGAGGAACCGTTGGTATAAATATACATCGGGTAAAATTTGGGTGTGCATGCCCTTATACATTTTAACTAAAAAATAAAGACATTGCCCATGCCATCTATTTAATTAATTACAATCATCGCATGAAGTTAAAATAATTAATTTAATAAAAAGAAACATACACGGGTCGATTCTCAAGACCAAAATGCACGTAAAATAAAGCACGATAAAATTAAAATGCATTAATTAAGTATGAGGGTTCGCTAAATTAAATTAAATGAATTTAATAATTCAAATAATTTAATTATTTTTCAGCCTGAAAATTATTTTATTTTTTAATATCAAAAATTAAATTTAATTAATTAATTAATTAATTAAATTAAATTTAAAAATTAAATTGAATTAATTTTATCCGGGTATTAAAAATTATTTATTTTCAACCACAATTAATATATTTATTAATTTAATTTAATATCATAATTATATTAATTACTTATATAATTGAAATTAACTTCAAACCCGAAACATCTGTTATTGCTCGTTGTGGGTTATGCTAGACCCGCGCACACTCGTAACGGGTCGGGCCAAATCTATTCTTGGTTTTATGGGTCTGGCGGGTCTTCTCAAATCCATTTTGGATTAGGCAGACCCACCCGCAGCCTTGGGTGAGTTACCCCTCTTGATTCGGGCCATGGTTAGAGGAAGCGCCCGACCTACAGCATGGAGGTGTCCCGAAGGCAGACCGAAGGAGGCAGGTGCTGCGCAGAGGGCTCCTGCACTGTGGCGACTACACTAACGAAGGGAGGTGCGGGTAGCCAGGCCCTCCTCTGAGCGGCTGGTGGAGGTCAGCTGGTCATGTACAAGGGAATCTGGTGGAGGCCTTAAGCCGAGGAGGAAGTGGCCACCCCGGCTCCGGGTGCACCATGCGGGCTGGGAGGAGGAGCAGGCTCTGGGCTTCGGTAGTAGACAACAGAAGGCAGGGTGCGGCCTCTAGTGGGATCAGGAGTGCAGCAGTGCGAGTGCACCTAGGGAGAGTCGCTGAAGTAGGGCGGTTCTTGGCTACTGCTATGGAACGGCTCTAGTGGGAGGCGACTGGGAAAGGGATGGCGCTCCGGCGAGAGGCGGCTGCTTAGGGCAGTGTCCTGCTAAGGGTGCACGCTGGAGCAGGTCGCGGAGAAGAGGTGGAAGAAGGCCTGGTCCCTGGTGCGAGTGCACGATGGCAGGTGGACGTCGGGACCTTGGTGAGCTGGAGCTGGAGCAGGGCGACTTCCAGGAGGAGGAGGCTAGTCGGGGTTCGATATGTGGAGCAGGGCCTCAGGGCAACGAAGCATCCCACTGAAGGTGGCGGGATGGCGAGGGCCGTTGGCCAGGCCTGTGTGGCATGCTACCAGAGGGTTTTTTCCTCCTTCTTGGTGGTGTCCCGCTAGGAAGAGGGGTCCGATCGGACCCATTGCATTACCCTTTTTGCTTCATTTTCCCTGCGCCAGCCCCCTTCCCTTTCATTGTTTTTTTTATATTATTATTTTTTCTTTTTAAGACTTCTTTGGAAGTCTTCCATTTATTTGTAGTCCCCTCTAATGTTTTCCACACAAAAACTAAAGTCTACTCTATATCCTTTTAATATAATGATAATAGAATTATTATAATGAATTAATAATTTATTATTATTATATTATTATATTAATAAATTTAAATATTATTATAATTATAAAAAAATTATGCAAATTACTAAATTGTAAAATTTACAATTTGTACAATAAATTTTTTTCAGATGATCCGATTGAAACTTAATCGATTCAGTAAGATAAAATAAAAAATTTAACCTGAGATCAAACAGTGAATTTGATTCAATCTGAAAATTTAAACTAACTATAACATGGTCATTCGACATTGGATAATTGTTCGGTTTGAACCATTGGGACGGTTTTTGAACCCTATACTTAATTATAATGAAAATTTAATTTTCTAGGCTATGAAAATTTATGTGATCCCTCTGATACAACTGTTAGGTTACCGGGGCCCACAGTGGAAGCCGGTGGGCCGAGGATTTCAAAATTTTCATCGGCATGATGACGGAACTTGTCGTTGTTGATAATCAAATCCCCTGAGAGGTCCTAGGATCTCACATAAATTATAAAGAGCACAAAACTAAAATAAAATTGTACCCATTTCAAATCTGAATTCGCGGTCGACTACAACTAGTTGATGGCGATCATCGCTTAAAGTATCCAAAGTAAGATCCCTCTAGACCATCCACACGTACTCCAAATATCCACTAGAACGTCTATCATCGAATTCGAGGTTCTATCATGGTGATCTGATGAAGCTTTCAACGTCCTGACGATCACCACATCGACATCTCTTCAATGCTTGAGGAGGAACATGATGCGAACTCTTCGATCATCAACTTCTCTCTCTAGGAAGCGGGAAGAGAGAGAGGATCTCAATTTTCATTCCATGAAAATGAATGAATAGTTAATTTCACAACATAAGAGAGAGCCTCCTCTTAAATTTATAGTGACATTGATAAATACTAGGTAGGGTTCCCCGGGCCCCGTTTATTTCAACGTTCACTAAATAAATAATTTTGATGAAATTAACTATGCCAATATTATTTATTATTTTATCACATATATATATATATAATATATTACGTGATAAAACTAAGTCATTTAACTCGACTCTCTATCCCGCTTAATATTAAATGATCATTGAATATTAAAATAATATTCCTTCATTTAATATTTTTCTCGTATTTACTAAACTTGTAAATACATTAAACAAATTCAATCCTAAATATTCATAACATGAATATTAATGAATTTATTTAATTCTTTTGGTGATCAACAACTTGGAAAATACTCGGACCCTGTGGCGGGGCCCACTATGTTCATATACCTATTCGACTGAAAAGGGAAGATTCTTGACTACACTATTGTGTATAACCCTCTAGGCCCTTATCTTGATAGCAGTGAATAAAATCTATAGACCAAGAGCAGAGTCTAGCAACTTATCATGGCCCCTAAATAGATAAGTATCGGCATAGCAATGACTAACATCCTTTGAACACTGACTATGAACTATAATCTCTTTCTCATTAAATATCCCATAAAGCAGGATGCACTCTTGTGTCATCATCCTTATCTTGCTTTATTATTTGTTGATCTATCTAGATGGATTTTCCTTTCTACTAATTTGGCCAAAAACATAGGAAGGCGACACCATCCTGATCAACCAGGCCTGGGATATACAACATCCTGAAATTGGAAGCGAAAAATCCTTTCTTGACTATTCATCCAATGTCATACCACCAAAGATGCACCCAACACAAACTCCCTCCCCGCGACATCACTTTCAGGGATTTCGTCTTGTATCAAAGTACGCAATAAAATGATATACATTGGTAATGGTCTCATGTTAGGAGACCAATACACATTTCCGTAGATAGGAAAAACCAATAACACCCAAAACATGTGGTGTTCCTATTGACGGGTTTGTCCTCATGATATCACTACTAGGGATCACCATGTGCGAACTTCATGAGAAGAAGTCTCAATTCTTATGAACCCCCAGCACCATATAGTCAGACATATACTGTGTCCAGTCAGTAATATGTATTTAGACTATAGAACATATATTTAAGATCAATGTCATTGTATCTCAAGGTTCTCATTATAGCCCGGGATCTGCTCTAACCTCTCGACATGACAATTAACCTTTGGACCTTACCATTATTATAGTGGATTCAGAAAAGTCTGCACTATAATAGTAATATTACATCATGCATACCTAACTGTACACATGATATGGTAATCAAAAGTACTGCATAGTTTGGTCTAGGGCACCCACTATTTCAACATCATGATTAAAAAACTCCCCTAAAGGAATTAATTTTACTCTCTATCCCAACATGACATCTCATGAGAGTAAAAAATACCCATTGCATTGGAGTGCTATATAATTCTGGGTGAACCCTTCAAATTCATTTCATTCTCATGATTAAGTGTCCCATATAGATAATAAAACATGGAATCATTTTTCATCCCATTTTATTCCATGAACATGGAGTGTAGAATATATACATGTAGGTACCAATTCAAATATTTATAATTGTATAAATTTGAACACCCTTGATTGTAATTGGGTATGGTATTCACTACAAAATTGTTTTGGTATGGCAAATTGTGGTGAAATTTTAGTAGGATCACGACATCACATAAAAATTCAAAAAAATCGGTCGATGAGAGAGAAAGGGGTCCCTCGTAATTTGGACAATAATTGGATAGTAAGGTGGATATGTAATAAAATATCCCATCATTAGAAAATTAATAAAAAGTCATATGGTAAAGAAGATATTTGAATAAAGAGGATAAAGGAAAGGATCTCTTACTTGAGTGTGTGACTCCAAATGTTGGTTGGGGATTCTTGAGAGCTTGGGGGTGCCTTGGGAGGATCTAGAGAGTGGATAAAAGAGTATGGATTTTATACAAGGTATTTTAGTGAAGATTAATGGGATCTTGTGTGCGTTTATATATGAAAAGAGGGGGATTTCTTTATTATTTAGGTTTTGGACTCTGTATAATAAAATAACCAAAACCACAATCCATCTAGTGGTTTTCCCCATGATTTTATGAAAATTGGAGTGGTTTTATTTTTTTTATAAGTCTTATGGGACAAACATAATAAAATAATACCATTTATTATGTGGAGGTGAGTCATACTCTTAAATATATGGTTTTAAAACCTTAAAATATATTAATGGTTTTAGAGGATTCATAAGGGATTTATAAAATAATAAAATAAAAATAAAATAAAATTATTTTAAAGGTAGAAAATAGATTTGGTTGTGGATACCCTTTATATTATTTATTAAATAACTTTTGTTCACCATGATGTCATAAAACACAAATTATATTTATACGGTATTTAAATTTCACCTAAAAATTAGGTTGTCTTAAAAAATTGTGAAAAATTCAACATTAAAATTTTTTGATGATTTGATTCCAAAAATAATATTTTTTTTCTCAAAATAATTTTCTAAACTTTTTCATTTTCACTTTTAAGATAGTAATCTCTAATTATTGAAAAAATTTGGGTTTTTTAGTAAGAACAGTTGTTGAACCCTTATAAAAATTACATTTGTCTTCATAAAAATTATATGATAATTTATATTTAATAAAAATTATTTAATAATTATATTTTATTAAAATATTATTTATTTTAAAAATCCATTAATTCATCAAAACAAATTCCTAAATTGAATTTTAATATTAACCAAAAATACTATTTGTGTTTTATTATATTGAAATAAAAATCATATATAAACAAACCATAATGGGATGAAAATATATTCATAATTCTAAAAAAAATGTACATACTCGTAATTCTAGGGTATTGATACATATCCCTATAATACACTAACAAACTCCCTAATAGTAAGGTGAGCGATGGTGAGCCTTCCCATGGGTGGTTCGATTTACATGGTTCGGGATGTGATCTTGATGATATTGAACATCTCCCGAAAACGGTTTTCCTCATGCTTAAGTTGTTGGATATCAACTTGATCTTGGTAAAGGAAAAATACCAATCATTCTATCTCCCTCGTAATTTATGAAAAATGGGCTTCATAGGGTATGATTCTAATAGTTGAGGTCATTACTTCATTTTTCTATGTCAATTAAATTTTTTAAACCCTATATTTATATTAATCATGTTATTAATGTCCAATGTTTATATTATCAATAGTAATAATACTTAGCGGTCTTCTAATTCCAATTGAATATAATAAAACAAAATACATGCATGTTTTTTATATATTCATATTAAATAAAAATATATTTAATTAAATAAAAAAAGAAAATATTAATTATAAAAGTTCAGTTCATTATAATCTTCCCCCCTTAAGAAATTTCTCCTTCAAAAGTTTAATTTCCCACACTAAAACAAATGAGGGTAACTCTGCTTCATCACTTCCTTAGGTTCCCACATCGCTTATTAAAACATTTCATTTATCCACAACAATTTGACCTAGAACATTGACTTATTTCATATAACTTTTTCTCTATGATCTAATATCTTCACCGGATGATTCTCAAATGAGAGATCATTCCCAAATGGTACCACATCATGATTAAGTACATGTAAGGGATCTTGAATATTTTTCTTAATAGGGATACATGGAATACATCATGTACTTGATATTGCTTAGGTGGGAGTGTAAGTTAGTAGGATAGCACTCGAATGTGATCAAGGATATCAAAGTGGATGATGTATCTTGGACTAAGATTTCCATTGTTCCCAAATCTAATCACTTTATTCCATGATGATATATGGAGGAATACCATGCCTCCAATATCTAACTCTTGGTCTTGTCAATAATTATCTGCATAGATCTTCTATCGACTCTGATAATCCTTGATGTGCTTATAAATGGTCATAAAATTTTCCACTATTTCCTCAACCATTTCAAGACCTAGCAATTTTCATTCCCCAACTTCATACCAACATGCAGGTTTTCTTCACCACTTCCTATAAAGGGCAACATAGGGGCCATTTGGATTCTAGAGTGGAAACAGTTTTTTATAAGAACTCAACCAGAAGAATATATTGGAATCATCTTCCTTTAAAGTCTATAAAACATTATATAAACATTTATTCTAGTGTTTAAATATTCTTCATAGGCTAGCCATAAATTTGAGTATAAAAGATCGTACTAAAGATCAACTCAGTTTTTAGAGCATGTTTGAGACTTTTCTAAAACTTCGAGGTGAATCTTGAATCTCAACTGGATTCAATCGATAGTGGAAATCCATGTATCATTACCACTTCTCTAATATATATCCATGCAATTTTATCTAGTGAGAATTCAACTCGAATAATAATGAAGTGCGCATCCTTTGTAAGAATATCCACTACAACCAATATAGAATTATTCCCTCTTGATTTCTTCAGAAGACCAGTGACAAAGTCCATGTTGATGTTTTCCCATTTCTAGGTAGGTATGGGTAATGGTTTCATCATCCCCATATATGTTTTACTTTTTTCTTTCACTTGTTGTCATACATGAAATAATTATATATTTTGTTTTATTTCCCTATTTTATATTGTCCCACCAACAATGTTCTCATAGATCTAAATACATCTTCCTGCTTCAATGATGGATAAAGAAGGTTGAGATATGTACAACATCTAAATGCTCCTCATTTAATGAGGAGATTTTATGATACACATATTCTTGGCCCAAATATCACAACTCCTTCATTAACATTTAACTCCAATGATTTTTTCGTTCTTATTTTTTACACTTTCTTTTGAATTCCTAAATCATCTCTTTGGTCACCCAATATATTTTCCAGAACGGACAGTTGAGAAATAATTTGTCAAAGGATTGATGATTTTCCTTACATTATGATTCCCATATACATATTTTTCAAATCTAAGAAGATTTGATCCCTCTCAATTCTCATCAATGATAAAATTGTTTGATCCTTTCTACTTAAGATTGTTTGGCACATTATTTACCTTACTAGGATGGTAATAGATGAGTATCAATAGTTCTTGACCATCTCTAAACTTATTCATTGGCACATATTAATCTCTTTTAATGTGAATATATATTTGAGACTTTTATGATTTATATATATTTCACACTTATCCCCAAATAGATAATGTCTCCATATTTTCAATGTGAAGATCACTACTGCCAACTCCAGATAATGCATTGGGTAGATATATTCATGAACCTTCAACTTCTTTGATGTATATGTTATGAATTTGTCATTTTTCATTAAAACACATACCAATACCTTCTTCAAAGCATAATTGAACACTACAAAAAGTTATCCACTTGTGGCTATTATGAGCATAGGTGCAATAATAATCCTCATTTTCATCTCATAGAAACTCTCTTTGCATTCATCTTTCCAATAAAACTAGACTACCTTTTGAGTTATATTGGTTAGATGGTTTGATAATAATGAGAAATTTCTAAGAAATTGACGATAGTACCTAGATAATCCAAGGAAACTATATCTATCTTTCAAATATGTTACCCTCATCTATCATTCAATTGATTCTATTTTTGAAGGGTACATAGATATCTCATTACTTTTGATGATATGTCCCAATATTGGTTATTACTTCAACAAGAACTCGCATTTTGTGTACTTTTCATAAATATTCTCCCTTTTCAAGGTTTTTATCATAGTGATCAGATTCTCCTCATGATCATCCTTGGTTTTGAAGTATGTTAGAATATCATCTATAAAGACTACCAAAAATTTGTTGAGGTAATATGAAAATAATCTATTCAACAAACCCATTAAGATTTCTAGAGAATTAGTGAGTCTGAAGGGAATTAATATGAACTCATATTTCCCATACATTGTATTGAAATTCATCTTGGGGATATCCTCCTTCGTCACCCTAAATTGGTAATATCTCGACTACATATCATCCTTGGAGAAGTATTGTACTCTACATAGACGATCAAACAAGTCATCAATCCATAGTAGAGGATACTTATTATTTATCATGATATTACTGAGCTCATGATAATCAATGCAAAGGTGAATTGACCCATCCTTCTTCTGGAAAAAGAAGTGGTGAACCCCATGGTGAAGCACTTGGGCATATGAACCATTTATCCAGATTCTCATGTAGTTGTTTCTTCAACTCCTCAAGTTCCAAAAAATCCATTCTATATAGAGTCTTGGATAATGAAAATCCCCCAGCTATACTCTTTATAGAAAATTAAACCTCTTGGCTAAAAGTAATACTATAAAATTCCTCAGAAAACACATCATCATATTCCCTCCAAATAGGAATGTCTTTGTGAATGATTCTTTCCTTAGACATAACCATTTGAGATATATATCAGTTCTAATATGGAAAAAGTATCCTTGCTTAAGAGTTTGTTGGTAAAGATGATTCATCCTCCTCCTTGCACTTATACAAAATTGGGGGTAGATTCACAATACAGAGAGTGATTTCCTGTTTTTAGAAATTTTTGTTGGATCTATATAAGAAAAACCAATCCATATCCAAAATTTCATCAAATTTCACTAAAGATAGAATGAAAATGTTTTCTAGGAAGTTCATATCACAATTTTTTATTCGAGAGGAGTTATATATGTGGGATGAAATAATTTCCCCATTTTATATTTTCACTAAAAACTCTACATCCATGATTTTTGGCAGTGTTTGAATACTTATACTAAAATTTTGTGATATGAAAGAATTCATAGAACCATAATAAAAAAATACAATCACTGGTCCTGAATGAATAACTAGCATACATTTCACCACTTCATTTTTGGGATCTTCCTAAGTGATTCTGATGGAAAATATCTTCCTTTAAGCCTTTTAGGTTATTGGTTGTCTCCGAAAACCATTGTATTAGTGCATTGGTTTGCAAAGTGACATGGTTCCTTGCAGTTGAAGTAATGAAAATTGCACTAAGGGTTGACCTTAGCATTACTTTCCTCCATCACATTAGTGGGTTTCTCTTATTTGAAATTACTAGCTTGGTTCCATTCTTTCCCAAAACTAAATCATTTTTTTATCCCCCTTAGGAAATTTCTAGGGTGCTTCTTTTCGCACCTTTGATAAGTGGGATGTTGAAAATGTATGGCACCATTACATTTCTCCATCGGATTGTTAGAATTAAACTTCACTTTCTACTTATTATCCCTATGATTCCCTTGAGATTATTTTATATCTATTGTGACTTTGAGGTAACATAATACAATTTCATCATAGCTATCAAAATCACAGATTTCCAAGTCTTTTCGTAGAATATGTTTTAGACCACTAAAGAAGCGGTGGACCTTGAATTTAGGGGTAAGGACAAAGACTAATCCATATTGTGCATGTCTTATGAATTTTTCCTCACATATTTGGAATATTTTTGTCTTTATTCTAGATTTCAAGGAAATAACTTTCAATTTTAAGCCATATAGTGCGAGGAAAATATTTATCGAAAAACATTTTATGGAATTTTTTCCACCCCATAACATAAATATCATCCTCAGGATTTTTATTATTGATCAATATCCAACACTAATCATCTTATACCTTCATATGATAAATATCCAGTAGAACCTACTCTTGATCAGAACATTGAAGGATGAAGAAGATCTTCTCAATGGAGTTGATCCACAGTTCCATGATTAAGGGATCAGATGATCCAATGAATGTAAGAGACCTTTATCATATAAAGGTTTCGATCACATCTTTTTCTATCTTAGGAGGATTTTGATGATCCTACGATCTAGGTATCTATTCATAACCTAAGTCAACTAAGAGATATCATCATGAATTTTGTGTTTCATGATCCCAACGGGTTATGAAACTTGTTGGGGAAGTCAACACATTTCCCCTCACATTGATTGTTTACCCAATTCCCCCAATTTCTAGCCATTGAATAGAATAAAAGGAAAACTAGGGATGAGTTTCTTTTAATTATTTTACACATGAAATGGAATCCAATAAAATTAAAGGGATAACTTATAAATTAAAATTGTTTCCTTAACATAAGTATTTCAAGGCTTCAATCTATGTTATCCATGATCTATTTCAAAACATATACTATAATGGTATTTTCCCCCTTAATAATTTTTGTAATGAGCTTATGAATATAACAAAGCATATCCCACAAGAGTGTCAAACTAGGTACGTAGTAAGGCCTATTGTCATATACCAAGTTACACAGAGTCAAGTCTGAAACACCTTGCCGAAGTTGTTACCCTTAGGTACATTTTTTCCAGAACCACTTACACTTATAGTATGCAGACATGGATGTATTTTCTTGATAAACCAATTAATCTATAATTTCCAAAAAAAATTGGATGCTTTCTTCTACATAGTTTTATCCCAAAGTATTTCAAAAAAAAAAATCTAATCCTAATCCCCAAAATAACTAAACTTTTCCTCTAATATGAACTATAACAACCTTATTGTTTATTACACATACATTCATGATTTATTGTATAAAATTACATAAAATAAAACCTGAATTATTAATAAGTCGAGTTTATTTGGGAATTAGGTACATATATTTTCATCTTGAACATGGGATATAACAATATTATAGTAAACTTCCGTAACATTATTCTAAAATTCCAAGGGTTTTAAAACTGCACGGGATAACCTAGGGACAAACATAAGAATGGGGTGAGCTATAAATCCCAGAAAGAGAATAAAAATTGAATAAGATGATACATGTTAGAAAATAGGGAAATCAATGTGGAATAAAAAGATTATTAATCCAAAACAGGAAAAATGAGACATGATATAGCATGAAAATCATAACATGGGAAATTTGGCAATAACATAAAACACTACATCATAAACATAGGTCAAGGATAACTTCCAAGACATCAGGATGGAAAAAGTACCATAAAATAATTAGATTTATTTCCTTTCCAAAAATGATGTCTCATGATACTAAGCATTGCCCAATTCATTGAAGCGCTATATAATTCTGGGTGCACCCGTCACATTCATTTCATTCTCAAGCTTAAGTGTTCCATATAGATCATAAAACATGGAATCATTTGTCATCTCATTTTATTACATGTATATGGATTATTTAACACCTAAATGTAAGTCCCAAATCATATATGTATAACTTTATAGAGTTAAAACCCCTTGATAGAAAATGGTTGTGGTATTCACAACACAATTGTTTTATAATGGAAAATCATGGTGAAATTTCGTCAGCATAATGACGTAACATTAAAATTAAAAAAATCGGTTGATGAGAGATAAAGATGCATGTAATCATTTCTATTTCAATTTTATAGTAATAGGGTTATGTAATAAAAAATCTCATCATAAGGAAATGAAGAGAAACACATAAGGTAAGGAAGATATTTGAATAAAGAGGAGAAAGAAAAATAACCCTTACTTGAGTGTGTGACTGAAAATGCATGGTAGGGGAATATTGATAGGTTTGGGGTACCTCGAAAGGAATATGGAGAGTGTAGGTAAGAGTTTTTATGTTCTAAAAGGATTTTTTGTGAATATAAATGGGATATTGGGTGGGTTTATATAGGAAAATAGGTGGATTTCTTTATTATTTTGGTTTTGGAATCTACATAATAAAATAACCAATATCACAAACCATCCAATGGTTTTTTTCCCATGTTTTCTAATAAATGGGATTGGTTATAATTATTATGCAAGTCCAAGTGAATAACTTAATAAAATAATACATATGCTTATGTGGAGGTGAGTTATACTCTTAAATAAATGGTTTTAAAAAAATTAAATATATTAATTGTTTTCAAGGATTCATAAGGGTTTTATAAAATTAACAAAATAAACATAATATCAAATTATATTAAAGTTAAAACATATATTTGTTCACGGATACCCTTTATAGTAATTATTACATCACTTTTGGGTCATTATGATGTCATAATAAACAAATTATATTTATATGATATTTATTTTCTACCCTAAAATTTGAATGTAAATTATAAAAAATTTAGTGTTTGATAATTTCAACATTATGATTCCAAAAATAATAATCATTTAACCTAAATATTTTTCTAAATATGTTATTTTCTAATTTTAAAATATTAATCAATATTTATAGATAAATACAGGGTTTTTGACAATAATAGTTTAACCCTTATTAAAATTACATTTGACTTCATAAAAATTATGTGATCATTTATATTTAATAAAATAAATTTCATAATAATATTTTATTAAAATATTATTTATTTGAAAATTAAATTAATTCATCAAAATAAATTCCTTAATTTAATTTTAATATTACCCTAAAAACTATTTTTGTTTTATTATATTGAAATAAAAATCATTTATAAAGTAACCATAATAGGATGAAAATATATTATTTATTCTATAAAAAATAATCTAAATACTAGTAATTTTAGGTTCTTGACACATATATATTAAATAGACGATTAAATTATTTAATAGTAAGGTGTGTGACATTGAGACTTTCATGGGGTGGTTCGGTGTACATGGTTTTTTCCATGATCTTGATGAGTTTTTAATTCTCCCAAAAACAATTTAGATCATTATTAAGTTGTTGGATATCATCTTGGGATTAGTCAAGGTCAAATACTAGTGATTCTATATTCATTAGACGCTCTGTTAAATGGGATTCATAGGGTATGATCCTACTATTTGAGGTCATCACTTCCTTTGTCTATGTCAATTAGATTTTTTAAAACCCTATATTTATACTAATCATGTGATCAATGTTCAAAAACTATATTATCAATAGTAATGATATGTAATATTGTTTTAAATCCAATTGGATATAATAAAACAAATTAATTTCATGTGTTTTCAATAACCATATTACATAATCAGAAATTTATTTAAATCAAATAGGGGAATTATATTAATAACTGTTCAATTCATTATAGTATCCCACTTATTTCATATCATGGACACCTTCACCATCAGATATCTAGATGATCATTATGTGTGGGAGATAGTTTTTATGAATGATGTTCCTAGGAGTATCTTTTATTATTAATATCTCTATTTCATGTCATGCTTTAGGAAAGGCCTTCAAAAGGGACTGGGATCACATGTTCTTCTGAGTACAACCTACCATCCTAAGACTAAAGACCAATCTGAATGGAAAACTCAAATTATTTAAGAAGTGTTACAAGACTATTTTTTGGACATAAGTGGTTCTTGGGAGTAGTATCTAGAACTCATGGATTTATATTATAATAATATCTTATAGGTATCAATATAAATGTCACCTTTTTAATGATTTGTATAGATTCCCAAATAATTTTCCTATGTTCTTGTTAGAGTCATCTGAGTTAGTGATCTTTAGACCTAGTCCTGTATAGGATATGTTTGAGTAGGTTTATTTGGTCAGAAAGTGATTAGAAAAAATCAAAGTATGTATAAATCTTTTGCTAACCATCATATATGGCCTCTAAAGTTTGAGATTGGTCACCTTGTTTTTCTTAAGTATCAGCTAGGATAGGGAAATTTCATATCTTCATTTATGGAAATCTATCACCTGGGTTCATTGGGATGTTTGGTTTGGAGGTGATAATCAATCTAGTGGCTTACTGATTGGATTTTCCACAACCCTATAGTGTCATTCATGATGTGTTTAATGTGTCACAACTTCATAGAAATCATCCTAAAACTTTTCATGTGATATATATTGATGATTTTGATACTGAATTTGATGCATCCATTAAGGATAATCTCATCAATATCATATATCATAGTGAGAAGAATCTTTGAGGAAATATTATTCCACTTTTAAGAGTGTAGTGGAAGCATGGGTGAGTTTAGGAGAAGACCAGGGAGTGGAAGTCTCATATGTGGGAATAGTGGCCCAACTTGTTCAATGATACACCATAGTGATGTATGGTAGAATAGCTCAGATATAATCTGTTATGTGATGGGGGGTTTTAAGATATCTTCATTTAACAAGGTGCACACCTATTTTAATTTTGTTAACCATATGTATTTCTATAAATGAGTCTAGTTGATAGGTTTTAAGGGGAGCAGAGAATCTAAGTAATTAGAAGTCCAAAGGTGTATTAAGTGTTGGGGATACTACAGACCCATCAACCAGTTGGTGGGTTGTCCCATAGCTTGGTAAAGTTACCAATGTCCTACTAGCCAACTTATGGGAATGAGGTATAATGAGTCTCTTATAAGACAACTACCTACTAGTTGGTGGGGTCTCCAACCGTATAGGTTCATTGGTGGATGCCATTAGCTTGTCATTAGTGTCAGGCTATGCTAGAATAACTAGGTGAAATTATATTTTACCACCTTGAAACAACCTTTTAATCACTCTAATAACTATCTTATACCCTAATTTAGGTTTTTTTTTAATTTTGAAGGTTCTCCAAGTCTCTTTTAGCTTCTCCGACACCTCCCCTTAGACTTTTCTTGTTCTTCAATATGGTGATCCAAAAATTAGTAAGTATCATGTGATTTTAGTGAATTACTCTTTTCTTCTTATTGTATCCTCTTCTTAATTCCTTGATGGTGTGTTTCAATCACTTTTTTTTAGGAATTGTGGTGTTTTATTTTGATTTAAATTCTTCATTTGTGATCTATTCTTCTTTATTATTGAGGTAGGTCATCTAAGTCATCCCTCTAAAGTTTAAATTTACCTTTCATAATGTCTACCAAGTGTGATTGCATTAGAACACCATGCGCATAGCCTAACCTAATTGGTAACCCACTGAAATTAATGAATTTATATTCATAGATCACCCATGGATACTTTTGGTTCCATTAGTGTTGAGACAGGGACTTGCAACCACCCTAGATGTGTGACAACTCTCAACCCTAGGTTGGAAATTGGAACATATGTTCCTAGATGCCTATGATTAATTATAAAGTGTTATTTTAATGTATTAATGTGTAAGTTGGCTTAAAATATTGATTGAGGTAATTGGAAAGATAAAGAATCACTTGAATTAAAGTTTTTAATTGTAATTTAATTGGAATTTTCATGATAACATGATGGAATATGGTTGAAATGTCTTGTGAATGGTAATTTATTTCAATTAATATATGTAATGGAATTTTTATAATTACTTTTGATAATTGGTAACTTGACATAATAGAATAAATGGTTGATAACTATTAATTTAGATAAATTGACAGGTATGGCATATGTAACTTGCTGTAATGTTTGATGAAGTGGAATGCTTTGGATCTTGTTATGTTTTTTTTTTTGTGAAATGATTAAATCACCCTTGGAATAGTTAATTCACCATAGTAACACATAAGTAGATATAGCATGGGAATTCACATATAGTATAGTAACACATTGATTGAATATTTCTCCCTTGTCATGGGTAATGATCCATGGAAATATTTAAATGGATCTAGCATATGAAATTACATAGAGTACACTATTGATTCCTAAGGGAGATATGTATGGATACTTGATACCTGAGGGTGAGATAAACTATTACTTAATACATAATATGAACACATAAGTAGATATAGCATGGGATTTCACATATAGTATAGTAACACATTGATTGAATATTTCTCCCTTGTCATGGGTAATGATCCATTGAAATATGTAAATGGATCTAGCATAGGAAATAACATAGAGTACACTATTGATTCCTAAGGGAGATATGTATGGATACTTGATACCTGAGGGTGAGATAAACTATTACTTGATACATAATATGGATGATTTTTCCTGTGAATGAGAATTCACCACTAGAAATTCATACTAGTTACTTGATACATAGTATGGGTGATTCATCCTAAATAGAAGAATCCTACAATGGATAGAGATATCTAGCATCAAGCGGAAGTAGGTTGGGCTAACCATGAGTGTCAACTAGGATCTCAGGGGTCGAAGGTTTATTTGATGTTCAACGTTAATTTATGAATCAATTACCTCTTTATTATACTATTGAATTCAATTTTTATTCATACTATATATGTTTAGATGTTGTGGGTATCGGTCTATTAAGTTTTACTCACACCCTGTTTGGGTGCCGTTTCAAAACCCAGAAAACATCATGGATGCTATTATAGAAAAATTCAAGGGGCCCTATTATTGATTAGTTACTTTACTATATAGGATTGGAGCTTAGATATGGGACTGGGTATGGGGTTCTGGACCATTGTTTTTATAGTCTTTAGTAGGTGTGTATATTTTAATTGATTTATCGCATGACCTTTAACATTACATTTAGTCTACATTCTATATGAAATGAAATTGTTTATTATATATTTTATTTTGTGGTTTTGTCTATTTTTCTATTGGTAATGTTTTATATTGATTGGTTTATTTTATTTCCATTTTTAATGTTACTATATTCTAGAGGGTACAATATCCCCCACTATATTCCTTGGACCCTCATTGCTAGTTGGCAACCTTTGGAATATGGGGTGGTGTATTTGGGGTCACATAACGACCCATCTCAGTCATGTGAGGAAGAACCAAGTTAGGGATGTTACACTCTCACTCAAGGTAGGGTCCCATACTAAATAATGATCCCATATTTTACCTCATACCACCACCCTTTGACTCAATGTGATTTATCATATCACATAACATATTATTCGACATACCTCCACCCTCTCACTTAGGATGAGGCCTCATACCATGTCACACATCCTACCAAAAACTACCACCCACTGACTCAGGATAATGATTTATGCCAAGTCACACACTATTCCCCAACCTCTACACACTTACATAGCGTAGGGTCCCATATTCAATCTTAACCACATCATACCTGGTCTTACTCACTACCATATTAGTCCAGGTTGGCCCTAGTACCAACCCATGACCTCCCCCTCTCACCCATGATGGACCTCTAATCTCAAGTTCTGACCTTCCCCCTCTCACATAGGGTAAGTACTCATACCAAAATCTATCCTACACCTTCTTACTCAAGGTAGTACTCTCATAACATATCTCTATCCATACACACTCCATTGATCTCCTGGATTTTCCTTATCTCTTGGATATCTCCTCATTCCATTACTATTGCATATAACCGGCCCATAACCTGGAGCTTGCCACACATGTAATAGTCTCGTATCTTGAAGTAAACCTCATTATATTACCAGTATTTCATGTGAATATGTCTAAGATATATTTTAACACAAAATCATGAAATTTTGAACCCATTGGAATTCTTTTTTGGACTATAAAGACATCCACCCGGCCCCTCAAACCCAACATAGTCTCTACCCATCGGTAAAACCCACATATGTTACCTCATGATAACCCAAAACCTAAATACCTAACCAATACCATGCTCTTTATGTGATATATTAACTCCTCTAACAATTTTCACAACAAATCCCCAATCTTTCTAACCACAGAAAATCCTAGCACCAGCACACCCTTCAGTAGAATATCGCCTAACTGTTAGAAAATAATTCCCAAAGGCCCATATTGGGTTCCCATCACACACCTCCCAAGGGGATCTTTCTATTAGTCTCCCAACGGAAACCCTAATAATCATTTTACACCAAGACCTAAATTAATTATCATACTCACCTCAAGAACAAAAAAAACTATACATCCCCAATGGGGTATTTCCAATTATAACTGATTTGTACAACCATCACACACATTTCTCTTCAGACTAGCCCCTTATACCTAAAATATTATCACTAATAAATCTAACCTAGGATATCCAAAACTCCTCCCATACCAAAGACCTGTATTGGGCCTCTCGTGAACTCAACCAACATCCTTACTCCATTGGTGGAAAACCCTCAATAGATTCCAAATAACATGAAATGCAATAGATAATTTACTCCAATCTTAGGAGGCACATGGCCACCAAACTTCTCTACTAAGGGATATCTCGGTTCCTATACAATTTAACCAAATCCAAATTCGTATACATGCATTTAAAATAAAGAATAAACAATAAAATAGTTAATTATTACCGATAGTTCATACCTAGAATATAGAGTTAACCCATAAATCAAGGCTCTATCCAACCCTCACACAAGATCAGTCCAAAATCCATCCATACCAAGATACCATTTCTCAACCAAACTTCCCAAAAAAATAATTATAACATTTTATAATTAATTAAAAAAATCAATCTAATGAGGTATAACACCCAAAAACACATTGATCCACCCTGCCACACTGAAATTATGGTGAATCACACCTGGAATGTTAAGGTAATACTTCTAACACCACCATGATAAAAATATCTATTGAAATATATCCAAATTAGTTCCAATTTTAGAAGGAATTCCTGAAATATCTAGTTTAACTCATCGAGAAATTATCTTCCACTAAAATGATAAGTGATGTATTGTGTTCCTCATCCCTTAGTATCCACAATCCATGACATTCCAAATCCCCAAGATAAAGTATGATTCCATCGTGGTCTAGTGAAATAATCACCCAAATCCCAAATTTGGATCACAAAAAAAACAATGTCAAACCAACATGAGGCATAAAAGAAGAATAATTGAGAAACCATGCCTTCAAAACTTCATTAAAACATCTCACAACCCAACCCCCATTAAGGTGGGCCCAAAGAAGGAAGAAGGAGAGGGGGATCTCTCTAAATGTCCCTCCATGAACCCCATTTCCCTTATAAATTACAAGATGGGCTGATCTGGAAAAAAATTGGTTTTCTCGTGCTTTAAAAAACTAGAGAAAATCATGTTGCGACATGGACCTTTGCATCACAGTGAAACACCCTAATACCATGTTAGGTTGATACATGAACAAGGGGGTCATGATGCAATTACCCTATTCATGGGTTTTGTTATAGTGTGGCCCAATATATCATTACATAATTCCTCTCCCAATGGTATAACCCCAAAAAAATCAATTGATTTTCATCATGGCACAATGCCTCCTTTGCATCTGGGTGATCTTAGAATACTTAAATCTTGCACATCATGTCATCAATTAATCCTCCTCATTGCGATATAATGTTCCCTTAAAGTTTATTCTTACATATCACCTTGATATCTTAGAACCATTATATGTTATACCACCACTACGGTGCAAGGATTGGCCCCACACCATTCCATGTCATGACTCCTCCTTTTTTCAGCTTGGTTTGGCACCTGTAACCAAACTTTCAAATCAACTCCAATACTATATCCTCCAAAATTCACCGAAAAATTGTAATATCCACTAAAAAAACCAAACACATGAAAAAACATATTCTATATGTTCATTAACTCTTAAAATCCAAATTTGAGTCCCCGTTCTCAAAACGCCCTTACTCTAGTGCTCAAAAATCAAGTTACCACTAATTTCACTAACTCATAACATTGTGGGTTGTTACCCTTAAGATTTATGAGGTTTTAAAATCCAATTATTTTCTTGATATATACTTGTATTATATAAAAACTATCTTAGAATAATTTATATAGAATATCCTTGGAAAATACAAGGGGTCAAGTAATTACATCATATCACAAACTAACTCTCATTAAAACTTTTACAACATAAAAATTTTACATGATCATTAATATAAATCATTTAAATATTAATTTTTATGTGTCTGTAATCCATAAATATTATCCAATGATAATTATTTTCAATATGATTTCCTGGTATGAAAGTATCGATAAGTAAGTAGGTGATATCTCATATAACATTCACATCTCACCGTAAAATATTCCTACGTCACTCTTGGTAAAAAGAACCACATGGATATATTTATCCAAGTGATATACCTTTACCACTCCCAGTGATAAAATCATAATTCTCATATTGCTCCATAAAAATATAAACATAGTATACGATAATTATTTATCACATATAGTGAAACTTATATATCACAACCTATGATATGCTTCAGAGTATACAATATCTATTAATCTTCTACTTGAACTCAAGCCTCCTAGGATTCCTATATATTTCACCTTCGTTCACATCATATGTAACAATTTGTGAACAAATATCCAAAACCCTTTTGGATTTCATATAAAATTCATATTAGATAAACTCTAAAATAACTCATTAAATTTTATACAAACACTTCGTAACAAAAAAATATCATTCATAACCATAAGAAAGTAATCAATTCCAAAAATGTATCAATACTACTCAATCTATAAAGGTATTTGGTGATATTTTTGTCTAAAATATTTGTCTCTATATGAATCTCCACTAGATATGTATCATACATCATGCATAATAAAATAATATTTTTTAAAAAATCAAGTATATCCAAAATACATGGAACATGTTCATATCAAATAAATAAACTAATATGTTATTTATCCTATAATTAAATCCTAATGAAGATAAATTAATAATATCATTTCATTTATCTGAATGAATGCATCTAATTTTATGTATCCCATTAGATGAGAACATCACATGAAACTCAAATAGGTATATCCATACAATTCTTCAGTCCTTCTCATTGAGGGACCATATTCCATACCAATAATACAAAAATACAAATATCATCTTAGTTAATAAAAACTACCACATTATCAAAAATATTCCCATAATCCTCTAATTATCTCATACTAATGTCTATCATATTAAAGGTAACAATGAATAAAGGTTTAAATTCATATCAAATTGTTAATATCATGTTATGGGAATTACTATGAAACATAAACCCTAAGGATAAAAAATAACATTATGTGTGGCATTCATTATAGTATACTCAACGACTCTATCTAGAACACAAATAAAATTCATGTCACAAGAGTGAACATTGAATATCTATATAATACCTTCCTCATGTTAATCTTTACATGTCATCATAATCTATGACTTTAGATGATGATAAATGGATATATATAACTTATAGATTTATATCTAAGGGGATAATTATCATTTAACTTTAATTACATATATATCATTCAGGAATAGATAATGAAGTGAAAATTCCTTTGCATAATAAGATATATTTTTAAAATTATTAATTTTATTTTACAAAAATATTATATAAAACCATATAAATATGTTTCAACCTTATCATATCCTAATATGTAGAGACATCAATGACATGATGTTTTACTATTTAAATTTGTTTTGTCAATGTATATTAAAATACTATTTAATAGATGGTAAATCTGAAGGGTTTATAGGGATTGAACGACACTCATTCAACATAGCAGAAGAAATTAGAATCTAAAAATCCCCAAGACCATCGTGTTATAAAAACTAAAACCATGTATAATAACAACTAAAGAACACTATGTGTACCTTAAGCTATTAATAGTTTCTGATTCTTTATTCTCCTTGGGCTTAATGAAGATCACTAAGGAATAACCAAAGGACTTTTCCCTCTAATGTGAATCCATGGGTTTGCTAAATCACCCAACTTTTGGGTGGGATTTCTCTAGTGATTGGGATGTGATATTATCTCTTGAAAGCTAAGGAGAAGAAGAGAGCTTTATAAGAGTCAAAAAGAACCACCGAAGAGATCAACAACCCTTATCAGTGGTGTTGGAAACTTCATATAGGATTTATAGACACTCCCCAAGCCTCTTAAGTATTTACTAATTCATTATTAAATGTAAAAGTAATTTTAATGTAATTACAATTCATGTAACATTCATCCAATCTGAATACCATACATTTCATCTTATAAAATATTCAAATTAAAGAGAGCTTGAATGGGAGATAATTGAATGTAAAAATTTAACATTCAACCGTCAATATAATCATAAAAATCCATATTAAACAAATAAAATGATCAAACCATATTATGATATCATTATATCATATGGTAAGATTGAAGATTTTTGAAGCCGGATATTTTCATACCAATATTTTTGATATCCCCTAATCTATGGAATATGATAACCCCCAAATTTATATTAATCATGACCTAAGACCTACTCATATCATACAATATTATATGTGTAATGACCCAAAATTTCATAAATGAACTTACACTATTAATGAATAAATTTATTATTATGTAATTATAGAAAACACATGCACTATATTTCAGTATTTATTTTAGACCATTATAAACTATCACCATAGTTTTTCTATAGAGATTAAAATACGTTTAAGCATCACAACCATTGATAATATATCAACTCTACAGTCACAATTAATATTAATATATATTAAGGGTTATGATAAATTCTAAATGACACAGAAGGGGGAAGAGATGACCTCACCTAGAAGATTCACACCCTATAAATCTCATTTATCAAAGCTTCTGAGTGAGATGGAATCATGGGGATTTTCCATTGACCAAGCCCAATATGAGATTCAAAAACTAGAACATGAGAGAAACATTTTATACAAGAATTTCAATCTTATCGAGATTATGAATCAAACCATGTTCGTCAAACCACCCCAAGAAAGTGCCACCATCACACACCTAACCCATAGGGTGTATGCTGGATTAGTATGGGGTTATGTATGTAAACCCTGGTAGTATTAATTTTATTTATTTTATTTTTAATAAAATAATTTTTATATTTATCCCTCTAATTGTTAATTTAGATATGTGATTATATAATGATCTTGATAAAAATTAGATTTTGATAAATAAAACAAAGAGTTTATTTTTGTGAAATATTCAGATTCAATTAAAACAATATTTTTTGATAAATTCAATAATTTTGGACTAATTTTTATTTTATTTAAATATTTTTATTAATCAGTATGTACATAAAGATAAATGATAATAAAATTCAATGAAGTACAATTACATTTTGATAAGGGTTAGAACATTCTTATTGTCATAAAAATAGTTTTTTCCGTTAAATAAGGATATTTTATTTAAAAGTGTACGTATTCATATTTATAAAATTATTTTATTAAAATAAATATATATTTCTGAAATTAGGACCTAAAAATTATGCAATGATTATTTTTTCTTAATTTTCCAAGACAATCTATTTTTAGGGTTGTTTCTTCTGGAAATGGGGATGACCTTGTTTGTTTAGGGTTCAAACATTACAATCGGTTTCTAACAGGATTATTTGTAGAACTAGAAACATCAAATTATTATATTTACATTTGGACCTACTTTCCAAAGGTAGGTGCTCATTAGTTGTGGACCGATGAGGCTTAAGAATTTTCATTGGTTGAGAGGATGGGAGGTCAGACTCATCACACCTTTTTGGGGGGAATTATTGTCTAATCTGGGACTCTTTTTATAGATTTGAGTTATGTTCATGAATACTTATTAATTTACCATGTATGAAAATGAGATTTCCTTTAGATATGACAATAAATGATTGATGTATGAGATTTATTGAATCTTGTATATGTATTTCAGGTTCTTCATCGATAGAGAATAATCTGTATTTATTAGAGATTCTTATTCAATGGTATCCTTCAACACATTGTATAGAAATATCTTGGTCATTATGATAACCATACTGGTTTTAAAGCCACTCAATGGGGACCTTGATGTTTATTATCGTTCATACGGCTAGTGATTATTTTATAGTTGGGATCGTACCTGCCGATGGGCTACCTACGTATCCTTGTTGGAAAAAGGAATCAGAACCCACATAGTTAGAGTGAAGAATTAGGAGGGTTATTCATGATCAATGGCTCAAAGAGAGATGTCATAATTAATTTTACACTCTAAGCTCACGTGATTCATGCTCAGTGTGAGAAACAAGAGGTATTAGTAAAACCTGACGATTGTTCAATGAAATATGCAATCATAAAAAATGATGTGGAGCTTACGTATGTATGAACAACCAAGATATATGAGGGTCATGAGTTACTTTAGGGAAGAAACCCAGGAACAAGGTCTATAAAGGTATATGTGCTTTATGGATATTTGAATACTTAACTTAGGGATTACTCCTGAGAAGGATACCTAAATTAGAGAGGGACTAATGATTGGGTTTTATTCCTGATAAGGAATCCCAAGTCAAAAGAAATTAAGCATGGGGCTTACTCCTGAAAAGGAGGCCCAGGTTAAGGGGACTTGAGATCTAGGGATTACTCATGAAAAGGAGGCCCATGTTAAGATAAATTATGATTAGGGATTTCTCCTAAAGAGGATGCCCAAAAATAGGGAACTTGGGGCTTACTCCTAAGGAGGATGCCCAGATTAGGGAACTTGGGGATTAATCCTAAGGAGAATTCCCAAATTAAAAAACATGGGGCTTACTCCTAAAAAGGATGCCCAGATTAAAGATCTTCTCATCTTAAAGGATGAGGTTGAATGAAGAAAATATCTAACATTAGTGACATAAAGTTATGTAAATCATGATGTTCGGAGAGATTTTCCACAGAATTCCTTTCAGATAAGGAAACCAAAAAAAAGAACCATGCCATAAATGGCTTTGAAGAAGGTTTTGAAGGCTGTACTTGAAGAGGAAAGGTGGATTTGAGTAAATGAAGTGAATTGGAAGGAGGCGCGCAAGTCTTGGTCACGCAAGTATACTTTCATTACATGAGTTCACTTGGGAAATGAAGAACCTGTGAAGTGATACTTGGGAGACTTTGAATTGGAGCCTTTTGTATAATCTCTAGAAGCTTTCAGATTGGTGGCGCGCAAGTTTCCTTGAGAGGGAAAGGCGGCGTGCAAGTATCATCCCTTACCTTAAGGGGTGGACACTTAGGTGCGCATGTATTAATGAGTTCTAATACTTAGTCCTTATTCTTCTTTTTAAGAGCTTCCATTCTAGGAAAATAATTACCTTATAAGTGTTCGGAAGACTTCAAACAGAGTCTTGGGAGACCATAGTTTGAATCTGAGTTTTGGATTTTTTCCGTTCCTGAAATGGGGGACCCATAGGGGGTATTTATAGGCCATTGAGGACCTTGGGTGAAAAAAGAATAGGGCGCAAAAGTGACTTCCGCAACCCAAATGTGGTGCGCAAGTATACTTGCGCGACCATAATGAAACTTGCACGACCTATGATTAAAGAGTTCCTTGTTCATGCCTTTGTCAATTTTTGATGTTCTTCAAAGGATGACTCTCTTTGTGGTTAATGTATTCCCCTTTTATATTTGTTAAACTCTATGATGGAAAGTAACGTCAGAAAAAGTCCCCCCTCAGAGTTGGATCTGAAAAAGGAAGGAGGATTTGACTCTGAGGAAAAGGAGAAATAAGGTGTTGCGGCGCGCAAGTAGTAGGCACGCAGGTATGCTTCTGGCATGCAGGGTCCGGAACGTAGGGTTATGACCTCGCCTATAAATATGGGTGAAATTATCATGCAAAGCACCCAGCTTTCAAAGTGCCTCTCTCTCATTGCGCAAGTGAGCTCTCATTCGCGCAATTGACTCGGCTTTCCCCTCGTCCACGATTCTGTTTGTGTCGCACTTCTGTAGTGAGTTTCTGACTTGCGCGATAGTACTAGCGAGGTAAAACCTTCATGACCATCTTGGACTTGCGTGCCAATATGGGACTTGTGTGCCTTAATTCCTTATCCATTTTTTCAATTTCTTCACAAATTTTATGAAAAACTAACTTACATAAAAAGTTAATTATTCAATCTTTGTGCAGATCCAATGGCTCCCATAAGAATCGGATCTGCAGATGAATTGGATAGAAAGATAATTGATGATATGATTAACATCATTGGCCATGACTATTATGATATTTTTGATAGCACTCTCCCATATTTGGCCAAGTACTTGAAGAAGTATCATCTTAATTTCCCACAATGTATTTACTTTCCTTTATATGGCCATGGTCATCTGTAAGGAGTCAATGTTACAGAGCCAAAGAACTATCTCCCACAGCCGGTTGGTGGAGAGAAGACTATCATGAAATTAGAACAATATTTGAAAAGAGTACTCTCTCCAAATGGTTCTTTACTTCCAATGCTCTATTCTCAAATCCATGTATCCATCTTCCAAGTCTCTTGGATAGAAACAAAGTCATTGTTTGATCAGCAGAAAATTTTCTCAAACTGCACTCAAGAACATTCTTTTACAATTGTTCCAAGAAGAGCTGGTACCACTGTGTCTCTTATTGTATCCAGATGAATGAATGAACTCCAGGTGGTTGCTGATGAATCTCAGGATGCTGTAAATAAAATGAAAAGTTATATTGAAAGCCTCTTGTAATTATTGAAAAATAGAAGAGACTCCAGTCTATGGATGTCCTTCTAACTCATTTGAATCAATGAAAAACACTTTCATCTTTAGTCATTTGTGCTTGAATTATCTTTCTATCTGCTTTAAATAATTTTAACTAAGACAATGGGCCTAGTAAGAATAGTTTTATTGTTTCTAGGATTATAAAAATAACCCCACAAACATTGAATCTTTTTATTTGTCAATATTACCTAAATCATAAAAAATGTATTTTTAGTAAGCTGGGACTTGACTTTTGTTCAGAGTTCCTTTGTATTTTGTGTGAATTTTAATGTCATGCATGTCGGACCTCAAAAAGGCTAATGTTCAAGTTCGAATAGCTTTGACCGAATGGATTAAAATTGACTCAATTCCTTGATAATTTAACTAAAAATATATTACCACATTCAAGTATAGGGAGGGGGGAACATGTAAACTATGACTTAAGAAATTTTGAGTCTGAGGAATGATATGAAAAATGGGATAAAAGGCTTTAGAAGAAGTATTTACTAAGAGTGAAGTGAACATTAATTAACAAACCTGTTAGGGGGTGTAATTATGCAGGGCCACATAGGGGAATTTCCTGCATAGTCAAATAATAGCATCTTTTTGGCTTTCAAGTCCGTTATGTAGACTACTTATGCAAGGCCATCTAGGGGTATGTGCTTCAATGTTAGGAAAAAGTACTCTCAGAAATTTTACTTTTCTATTGCTAAAAAGCCGGTGAAAGTTTATGGAGATTTAGATTTTCCAAAGCATAGAGTATGCAGTATGAAGAGAGGTACTTGAGTATGGAGAGGATATTCCCAATCAAGATTGTCAAAGAATTGGATGAATGTTACCCTGCAAATGTCCGACCCAAACGTAGGGAAGGGAAATATAAACCATAGACTTAAATACTTTCAGATCATGAACAAGAGTATGGGAAAAATATGTTAAGGATGGCTATTTTTTTCACATCCCTACATATTGTCATTAAGACCAATAAGGACAAAAGAGGTTTTCCTCCCAAGAATGAAATTACCACTATTTGAAAAACCTGTTAGGGGGTTGAATTATGCAGGTAAACTTAAGGTAATTGGATGCATAGTCAAATAATAGTATCTTTTGGCTGATAGGTCCGTTATGTAGACTACTTATGCAAGGCCGCCTAAGGGAACGTGCTGCATAGTCAGGCAAAAGAATTCCTGGGTATTAGATATTTTGTGACCATAAGTCAAGAAAAGGGTTATGGGGATCTATAAATATTTAAGGTTAGGAGTATGACACATGAAAATGGGTATTGTCTGATGCATGTAAGAGATACACAGACTAATGCTAACCATAATCATGTTGTGGATGGGTCCTGAATTGAAGTACTAGACTTTACTATGTATCCCATAAGGATAGGAATCAAGCCATATGTAGTTCTTGAAGTACAGTTTAACGTTATGTGGGATGAGAGTGTAGTAGATCTTAGTTTTAGGGTCATAGAGCTCGAACCATAAGGAGGAATACACATTTTGTGTTTTATAAACCTGATGTGAATGAAGACCAGGGTTTTCATACCAAATTCATGTTTTCACAGGGGGAATTTTCAGCCAAGGGACTGAAAGTGGAATTTGGGGTTAGGCCCAAAGACTTGGGGCTAGACTTGAGGGATGCTCGAACATTCCTCTGTATCTCATAAGGATTGGAATCAAGCCGCATTTAGTTCTTGATATACCCTTTGTACAGATTTGGTTCGTACAAGTGAAGGGTGAAAGGGGACTTTAGTGCAATGATGGTTTGACCCAAGATTAAAGGTTCGGGCATTAACATGTATGCACATAGTCTTTGAAATATGACATGATTGTAGATCAATGTCAATAATGATTCCCTCTTAGGCGAGGTACAATGGAAGACTGTATAGTTTAATGTCATATAGCAAGGATGACGGTGATGCACAGTTTAGTGTCATGTAGCAGGGACAAAAGGGACTTACATAGTTTAACATCATGTGGGGTGGAGGTGAACCGACATGAATAGATTGGTTTTGGGCTGCTTCATGGATCAACATCATATGAGACATAGGTGAACCAATATGAAGAGATTGGTTTTGGGCTACTTCAGGGATCAACATCGTATGAGACAGAGGTGAACTGACATGAAGAGATTAGTTTTGTGTTGCTTCAAGGATCAACATCATATGAGACAGAGGTGAACCGACGTAAAAACATTGGTTTTGGGATGCTTCACAGATCAACATCGTATGAGACAGAGGTGATCCGACGTGAAGAGATTGATTTTGGACTTGAACCTCAGTAGGTTGCCTATGTACCCAGCCTAGAAGGCGAGGATCAAAGTCTGTGTAGTTCGATTAAGAATTAATTGGTGATCAATTTGTACTTGAGGACAACCCAAAGATGGTGTTGGGACTTACGCATGATTAGCAACCCAAAGAGGTTGTTATGGTTTAAGTTTACTCTAATCTCACGTGAGTCATACTCGGTGTGAGAAACAAGAGGTAGCAACAACTCTAACGATGCACAGTTTAATTTCAGGTAGGACATAAGGGACAGGACACAGTTTAACATCATGTTGGATGAAAGAGGGGACTATGCAGTTTAATTTCATGTAGTAAGGACAATGGGGGTTGTGTAGTTTAAAGTCTTGGAGTAAGGACTATGGTAGTTTAAGGTCATATGCATGTACCAGTGCTGCACAGTTTAGCGTCATGTAGCAAGGACAACACATTTTAACGTCATGTTGGATGAATATGTATTTGTGTTACACAAAATAATTCTTCAAGAATATTTCATTTGTTAGAGTCGTGATGTGTTCTCTATCCATTGAGATTAAAGAATATGCTCCATTTGAGTAGACCTTAAGTATTTAGTAAGGTCCTTCCCACTTTGGCTCAATCTTGGGAGTTTTCTTTCCTAGTATCATTGGAGTTCTGAGAACCAATACCAATTATCCTTGAATGAATAAACGAAGATGAACTGTTTTGTTGAAAGCACGTGTTATTCAATTTTGAAATATTTCCAAGTACTGAAGGGTTCACAATCTTTTTCATCTAATCATTCCAATTCATCCAATCTCTTTTGAGATTGTTCATCTGTAGATGAATGGTCACAAATGGATACTCTGAGTGAAGGTAATTGAACTTCAATTGAAAAGACTGTTTCTGTTCCATATACCAATGAATATGGAGTTAACCGCGTAGCAGTGTAGGGGGTGGTTTGATAAGCCCATAAAGCATGAAAATGTTTATCAATCCATGATTTCTTATCTTTATCCACCATCTATTGCAGTATGTTTGAAAGAGTCTTATTTATGTATTCTATTTGTCCATTGGTCGCTGCATGATACTGTGATGAATGGTTACTTTTGATGTTGTATTATGGATACAACTTCCTTACCTCGGATGAACAGAAGTTGGTGTCATTATCCATCAATATGGTATGAGGGACACCAAATATGGTAATGATGTTAGACATTATTAAGCTAACAATGATTTTAGAAATAACTTCTTTGATAGGTATTGCCTCTGCCCATTTGGAAAAGAAGTCAGTAGCAGTAATAATGTACTTAAACTTCTTGGATGTATCTAAAGCGTAAGGTCCTACCACATCCATTCCCCATGTGGAAAATGGCCATGAGTATTTAGCTATATGAAGAAACTCTGGGGTTGATGAATGAAGTTTGAAATATGTGGCAAGAATTAAACTTCTTAGTGAAATCAACACAGTCTTGTATCATTGAAGGCTAAAAGTATCCAAGCCTTCAAATTTGATCAGACAGTCTATGTCCAAACTGGTGGGCACCACAGACTTCTACATGTACTTGTTTCATCAAAGACATTGTCTATTCACCATCAATACATCTGAAGAGAATTACATTGAAACCTCTTTTATAGATAATTTTCTCTAGGTGATCTGGGCTATCATAAAGAGTAAAATTGACCACATGTTACCAGACTTATTCTTTCCCGGCTCTATCAGGTGGGAGTGTTCCATTTTGAAGGTATTCGCTGATTGGTGTCATCGATCCAGTAGTATAACCATATGGTTTAGAAATGGGACTAATTTCATTGATTTTCTCTGTTCTGATATGAATATAAGGTGAAACTATATGACAGTGGGAAATACTGATGATTGTTTCATCCCGATTTGGATCTTCTAACGTTGTGGCTACATTAGCCAACGCATCATCTTGAGAATTGTGTGATCACGGGACATAAGAAAATGTCAGTTATGAAGGAAATTCCTTCATTAACTCTCTGATGTAATCATACAAAGGGATTAACTCTTCTTTTCTGATGGCATAATCCTTATCAACTTGTTTGATTACCAGGTCTGAATCACCTTTCACCTTTAAGTGATTCACTTGTGCCTAAAGTGCCAACTCAAATCCTGCGATGAGAGCTTGATATTCTACTTCATTATTTTTACCACCTTCCAACAATAAGAAGGAATAGGGTTTCACTTCCTTATTAGGGGAAATAAGTACAATTCCCAACCCAAATTTGTTTAATTTAGGATCTTCCATTTTCTTCCCTATAGGACTTCTAGAAGCACCATCAAATTACATTTCCCATGTATTAATATTATCTTGAATAGAGAATACTTCCTCATCGGGAAGTTCAATATCTAAAGATGTATCTTCTACTGAAGGGTGTTCAGCAAGAAAATCAGCCTGACCTTGGCCCTTTATTGCCTTTTGAGACACATACTGGAAATCAAACAGCTGCAAAATAACTTTCCACCTTGCTATAAATCCTATAAGCATTGGATAACTGAGGATAAATTTGAGCGGTTTATTGCGAGATACTAATGGGAACTCATGAAGTTGCAGGTAGTGTCTCAATTTCTGAAATTCAAAGATTAACTCTAGGCATCACTTTTCAGTATTTGAATATCAAGTTTCTACCTCAAGCATAGTCTGACTGAGATAGTAAAGGTTGTTTTCATTCCCAGCATCATTATTTTGGGCAAGGAAGGCACCCAATGATCGCTCTAAAGCTATCACACAGAGGATAAGTGGTCTTCCTTCAATAGTTGGAATTAATATCGGTATAATCAAGATATATTTCTTAAGAATATTAAATGCCTCTTTACATTCTTCTGTCCACTGGTCAGTGACTCTCTTCTTCATTAATTTGGTGAAATGTAAACATTTTCCTTCCAGATTGGCAATGAAACACCGAATATAGGCCAAGTGTCCTTGAAGTCCTCTCAATTCATTCAAATTTTGAGGAGGTGACATACCAAGGATTGATTCTGTCTTCTCAAGATTGACTTCGATACCACTATGGCGTACTACAAAGCCAAGAATTTTTCCTGAGGTTACCCCAAACGCACATTTCAAGGGGTTCATCTTCAAATTGTGTTGTAGAAGTTTGTGGAATATGATTTCCAAATCATCCAAGTGATTAGAACGTTGTCTGTATTTAACCACAAAATCTTCCACATAACATTCAAAAAATTCCCCTAAAAAGAGTTTGAAGATATGGTGCCTGGCACGTTGATATGTTGCACATTCATTCTTCAGGCCAAAGGGCATTACACGATAGAAAAACACACCTTAAAGGGCTCTAAAGGTTGTATATTCTTCATCTTCTGGAGCCATTAAGATTTGATTATACCCATAATATCCATCTACAATGGAACGTTCTTCAAAGCCAGCTGTTCCATCAATTAAGAGTTATGTTATCGGAACTACAAAATCATCCTTAGGACAATGTCAATTGAGATCTCCGAAGTGAATGAAAACTCTAATTTGTTCATTATTCTTTTTCATAGGGAAAATATTAGCCAACCATTTGGGATATTGAACTTATCTGATAAAGTTAGCCTTGATAAGCTTATCAACTTCAGCTTCAATTTTGGAGGAATAAGTTTGGTGTGTTCTTCTTGTGGCTTTCTTGAATCCTCAATGTTCTTATGGAAAACCCAAATGATGGGTAGCAACATCAAGGTCAAGCCCTGGAATTTATGTATAATTCCAAGAAAATATATCTCGATTTTGATTTCAAAATGAAATATACATTTCTTACTCATCAAAAGTCACTACCACACTAATTAGAGTGGGGCATGGATATTCTTTTGTACCCAGATTTATTTCTCTGAGTTCATCCACAGTGGTTGAGATAACTTCTTTAAATGATGGAGGAGAATATCTAAAATCTTCCTCTTCTTCTTTAATATGTGTTACTTCCTTTGTTTCTACTTGCATAGTAGATGATGAAGATGAATTTCCATGATCAGGAGAGAAGTTAATATTTGAACATCTTGAATAAGAGGCTACCATTTCTGACCCTATTAATGATGAAGGGTCTTTATTTGGTAATGAATAGGATATGATGGATTGAGAATTGACATCATCATTCATCTCGGGCATTGCAATAACTTCTTGTGGCCTGGTTGATGAAGTATAGAATTGATGGATTTTATCAGATGAATAGAAGACATATCCATTTGATCTTTCATCATTGCCTGTTGAATCAGCAATTTCTCCCATGCTGTCTGGATTAGATTTTGTAATTGACATTATGGAAGTTTTCATAAGAGTATTGGGATTTGGGTATATCCTGTCAATTTGACTAATAGGCAACACAAAATCTGTACTCACATGTATGAATGGGTTTACTGTAATATTTTCCAAACCATATGGAGCATGAATTTGGGTAACCTTCTTTGTCATAGATACCTTCTTTCCCTCCATGTGATATAATTCTGCCTCAATGAATTGAGATTCACATGTTTTGAAATGGGATTTATCACCATACAATGTCCAAATTTTACCATTGAAACAATATTTGAGACATCGATGGTATGATGAAGGTATAACAACATATTGATGTAGCCAAGGTCTTCCAAGAAAAATGATGAAGGTTGTGTCATGAAAAACAACCATGAAATCTGAATTGGATACAAGGTCTTAAATCTGAAATCTGAGTGTAATATCACCCAGAGGTTCTTGTTCATTTTTATCATTTCCTTGCAACATCAAAGTACAAGGAGATAAATCAGATTTCGTGAGGCCTAATCGACGAAGTGTACGAATAGGGATGAGATTGACTCCTAAACCATTATCAATGAAATATCGTCGGATGTTTACATAATTGACCTTTCCAGATAAATACAAAGGTCTAATATGTCCATGCACAACATCATCTTCATCTTCATGTGTAAAAGATATCACTGCCTGGCATTCTGTAGGATCATTCTCTACATGCTAGACTTCAGCCGCAACAATTTTAGTTTCTAATTCCTGAGGACTTGACAAAGCCTCAATGAGTGCCTCCTGAAGACCCTTTGATAGATTAATGGCATCCAGAATTGATAACTTGGTCAGTACATAGGCCAAATGTTTCAAGTCATCATACTATGGGTCCAAAGTTATCTATTTCCCAACAGGAACATGTGGTTTAACAGGTGCCTTAGAAGTTGATGCTTTGGAAGTAGATGCATCTTGTATCGAGGTAGGAGTTGGAAATACTCCTGGCTTTGGGAGATTAGATTGACTAGGTCTATTTATTTACTGAGAGGAAGAAGGTGGAACTTCTAACATATCTTCCAAAATAACTGTGCCAGGACTGAATCTGCCATGTGTGGAAGAACTTTCTTGTTCTTGCTGAGCCCGCTGAAGGGCATTTCCACGAGTTTCTGCTGCATATACAGTTATAGCATGGGTAGGATTGAAATAGTGGTTTCTGGAATATCCATGTCTTCCTATGTATCCTAGACCTCTGGAACCCCCTCTAATTCCTTTGTTTGATACAAGGAACTCAGGCTCATCAAGATCGAAACTATGACTGGCATAAGGATCTGTAAAGTGAATAGTGTTAACATAACCAAAGATCAACTCTTCATATGATGAATATTATGCCTGATTAGCTAGTTTAGGCTTTTCCGTTTGGTGGGGAAGTGCCCGTTCTTTTGAAGTATATGGCATAAAATTTGCCAGAGTCAAAGACAACTTGGTCTTTGACACGAGCTCATCTTCTTCTTACTGCTCTTCTTTCTTCAAATTATGAAACTTCTTTGAGGATTTCCATCTGATGAAGGAGGTTTTTTTGTGGCATTCGTAGTAGAAGACACAATAGGTTTCTTCAATTGCGTTTTCAAAATGGAAAGAGTTCAGTTGATCATTTTCCTGACCATCCAATCATCATATTTCTATGCATTTTTTATTTTGACTTCATGCCACTCGACTTCTTCCTCTGGATCTTTTGTAGTAACACATGCCACCTGGGTTGGAGATCCTTTCATTTTTACATTTCCAGATTCCACCATCTTTTGTAGGAGGTCTTTGAAGAAAAAACACTCCTCTATGGGATGCACTAACATTTGATGAAATGGGAAATAGTTGGGAAGGTCTTCATCTCCTTCCTTTTTCGGCCTTTTAGGCCTTGGAAACTAAACCAAATTATTTTCTTGAGTTTAAATGAAGTAACCAGGAACTTGTTCATCTCAGAAAGAATAAACATTGTTCTTTAACTCCTCAAATTGTTTCTGTCTTTGCTCTCTTTGATCATATTGACAAAACGGCCTCTATTATTGATGCTAAAGAGGTGGATCCCTTTGATATGATGAAGGTATTGAAGTGGAAGCAGGTACAGGTGCTTGTTTAAGTGTGACTGTAGCAGTCTCTGCTTTACCCATTATCCTTCCTGGAGCTGATGGAATTACACGAGTTTTACCCTTTGTCTTTGTAACAGAGTCTTTGATCTGCTGAGCAATCGAAGTAAGGTCTCGAAACCCTCCTATGTATTTCACAGGGATCACCGGTGTGTGTAATTAATCACACAAATTTTCCCCACATATTGGAAACAAATCTTCTAGAGAGAGTGCTAAGCTTAGGTAATACGTTAACCACTTCCCGTGAGAAATTAAAACAGAAACTCTTTCATTCTCCCTTTGCTTACAATTTGTAAGATAATTTTTTTTCTCTTTGGCAATGTTGAGATAAATTGATGAAGGAATCGTTGATGGAGATCTTCCCACCCGGTAATTGACCGGGATTTCAAGCTTGTATACTAGACAAATATAGGACCCTGTAATGACTGTACAAAAAACCTGAGCTTAACTGCTTCTTGTTGTTTAGGAGTTCTTGTCACATGATCACAATGAGAAAAAAAAATGTGTTAAGTTTTGTTCTGGATCTCCCAAACCATTAAAAATTGGGAATATGGTACTTGAAAAATTTAATGGGGGAGGAATTATATCCATCCATTCAGGGTAAGCTCTCTTTTCTGGTTGAATTTGTGCACATTTTCCCTCCATATCTTCCAACTGATATGTTAAGGACTCAATGGTAGTTATTAACTTTTGAGAAACATCTAGTTGAGCTTGGACCTGATTAGGTGCAATAACTTGAGTTTGGACAGGTGTGGTGACTGGTACTGCAGCTGATGGTAGCACTACCATTTGTTGTTGTGCATGACCCATATGATTAGACCTGGGAGGGTGTACTGGTAAAGGATGATATTCTTGATCCATCACAATAACTGCAATAAATTCCCTTGACTGACTGACTCTAGAGTTCTTAAGAGGAAGACTACCTTGAAGTAGTTCTGCATTCAACCTCCTTAACTACTTCATTTCTTCCTCTTGTTGTGTGAACCTTTTCTCTAGTGAGGGTGATTGGCCATCTCCATAGGTAGGGTGGAATGTAACCTAACTTTTTTCTTTTCCCCTTGTTAGATGCCTTTCGGAGAGGGGGGAGTTAGTTATTTGAAGGAATACCTAAATTCATGGTAAGCCTTTGATTTCGGGTACGCACACCTTCATCATTTGTTTCAATGAATACAGTTTCATGAACAAGAACTTCTTCATCTGATTTCCCTAAGTGAGCCTCATGTTCTAGTGGATCGGTAACAATGGAATTGATGATATTTATCGATGCATAATACATTGTATCCCTTCTATCAACATTTTTTCAATACTATCTTCTCCCATTTCCTTGATGAGACATTGCCTTCTGTTGAGTTGATCCCTCATGAACTTCTTGATGGACTGTAATTTAGAGGATATCTCCTGATAATTCGGATCTGTGTTTCTCTTTTGGCTTCTTCCCTAATCGAGAGAAGACTGAATTTCGCTGAGGAATAGATTGAGGATTTGAAAAGGTCCCCAGTCTTGTGGAATAGGGTTGTTCCTGCTGTTCCTGCTCAACTCCTCAAATCCTATTTGTTGATTCTGAGGGTTGGGTTAAAACAGTACCAATCTGGATAGATGAGGTGGTTTTTGAGCGGGTACATATGAAACTTTCTTAAAAGCTCTCCTGATTTTTCGGACTTTAGTCCAGAAATTGGCTAGATGCATCATCGTACATCCACTCAAATCACCTGGCTCAAATGTCCATTGTATTATTTCTGAAACTTCTGTCACGTGATGATGCACAGACTCCAAACGAGAAACCTATTCGATATTCTCATTTGCCTGATGCAAGAGTAATTATATAACTTGTTCATTGTATTCCTGAATTTGGGAAGAACTAGTTGAGGCATGTTCCTGAACAAGACATTTATTACACATAAAACCAATTGGTTGTGGCCGACCATAGGCAATAACATTGCATGAGACCATTTTTGGCAGGCTTTGTTGACTGGAGAGTACAGTGAAATGCAGTGCTCCATGAAGACCCCATCCCCTGATATGAATACCAGATTGGGGTATTATAAATTAACTGGCACAATATTTTTAGTGTTCCAAGGCATGAACGGTGAAGGGATCTCTATTACTTTTCAACCTTTGGATATAGGTGATGTGTCTCTATTTTTTCACAGTTTTCCACATCCTTTTTATTAATTTTTAATGATTTATTTAATTATTTTTACAATTTTTGTCTAATATTTTCACTTTTGTATTTTCATAATTAAATTTGTCAAATATTCACTTTTTATAACATTTTATATAATTTCGGACCTTAAAATAATTGATTTATTCTTTATGTGTTTTTAATATAACTAATTTTTAATTTGTTTAATTAAATCCTTATTTGTTTATTTTATTTAATTTTTCATTAATAGGGAAACTGAGAGAGATTCCAAATCAATTTGGCGTTGTAACCCTTCAATTATCTTGACATGATTTTCATATTCATCATAAGATAATATTTTCTTTTTCAACTGACAAAGAGTTTTCCACATGTTGAGACGAATATCGTGAATACAATCTTCCATCAACATTTCGGGAATATCATACTGAGAGTCAGCCAAAGTCCAAAACATGATAGTACTTCACCTTTCACCAGTTGTTTTCTCATATTCAACACATCCTCCTTATCATTTGATGAAGATTATTCTACTTGATTAGACTAAATATGGTGCTTATTTATTTCTTTATTAGATTCAACAAGATTGGTAGATAATTCATTTATCAAATTAGAAGACGAATGACCCATGGGTGGTTTGGAGAAAGACCTACACCCTGGGATATCTTCTGATTGAGAAAGTATTTCACCTGTTAAGGGTAAAGCATCAGACATGACTGGATTTACATTTGAAAGTGCCTCAAGATAAGAGGTATTTCTTGTTACTGCATTGTACTTTAAAGAATTTTTCAGGCAATGTGAATTACTACTGTAGAGAGCAATATCTTAGCTAAATTCATCATCTTGGAGAGGACCGCCATGGTGGGTTACATCAAAAGATGAAACGTTTTTATCCTTGATCTTCTGGCCACGCAGAGGGTTATCGTGGCTCTCATCTAAAGATGATACTTAGAGATCGACCGAACTATCATGAAGCAAGAATTCATGAGGAAGTATCTAATGAAGACCTTTGGAATTATTGTTCCCACTATTTGTAAATGAGAGAGTAGAATCTTGGGTTGCAACAGTTAATTGTCTGAGTGCATCAAGAACTCTAGCATCGAACAAGGACTTATTACATATTAGCTCTTGATTTCTTGACTGTGGTGGATGAGTCTTTTTTTAGATTCCTTCTTACTCACTTTGGAGACCACTTGTTGATGAAAGTGGTTATTATGGGCGGGTGTATGTGCCTGCTCAGGAGAAATGGCTAGGTTAGGCTGATTATATCCATTCAAATCGGGTGTATGTGTCTGACTTGATTGTCTGTATGGCATGGGGGAGTATGCCCCATGACCCTACTGGACTAGAACCGAGGTGCATATCTGCTCTGGAGTGATATTTTAATGAGTCACTCCCCTAGTAGGGACAAATTTGTATTTCTTTCCCTGTGATGCTGCTGAAGTTGTTATAATATTCTGACAGGAATCAAGAATATGGGCAGGGATTTGCTTTTTCTCTTTCACCATTATCAGAATATGATTGGTGACTTCAGTTGCCAGAACGGGACTATACGTCTATTCCATTTTTGGGTTATGTGTTTATTTCTTCTCCTGTCCACCTTTTCCTATCAGTGAATTTTGACAGTACTCATGTGTGGAGGCAGAGGGTTGAATATGCTCTAAATTTGCCATCAGAGCATTCCAGCTGACTTCTTTGGGTGCTACCAAACAAGACTGTTGGCAACCATGATGAACATTGGCAGGTGTATGTTCCTGCTGTGTATTCTTCATCCAATACGGTTAACGATTTTCCTTCAATACTAGCAAATGAGACAACTGACAAAATTTGTGATTGTAAACAGGTGTATGTCCATGCTTATCAGTTTCCACCATATTATATTGGCAAGCTTCTTTGGGTGTAGTCAGACGAGCCTGTTGACTGGTTGATGAATTATAAACAGGTGTATATTCCTACCTATAATACTCTGCCAAAATTTCCTGGCGGGATTGGCGTGTTACTGCCAGACAAGTCTGCGGGACAGTAATATCAGGATGGACGGGTGTATATGCCTGCTCATTGTTTTTCATCAGGTTTGCTTGATGGAATTCTTTGGAGGGGGAAGAAGTAAGAACCTACTCCATGTTGACCAGATTTCACCTCTGACGGTTCCTCTTGCATGCTCGGGTCTGAAAAACCTAAGTCGAACCCCTAAAGGCAGTACCCTTATCATGTTGAGGGTGCACTACCACACGAGTCTGGTGGTGATTGTTGATGGGAGCCCTCAAGAAGGACTACTGTATTCATGAATTATGGACTTGAGTGACCTTTTCATTCACCTCCCCGTAATATGGGAGGGACTGGTGATTGCGTCATGGGGATAACGACCCGAAACGGTTGGAGATGGTGGTTTGCAGCACCTGCTTCTTGACCACTGGTCGTCGTTGTCTGAACAACCAGGGTGAGTTGTTAACTTTGAGGGCTTTTAGAGTGCCCTCTAGAGTCAGAATGGTACTGTGTTGATGGTATTCCTTAACCAATGCATTTTAAACCCAGCGTTGAAGATGGTGAGTAGGTGATGTCTTTCTCAGAGCGGATGAGGATCCAGCAGGAGTAGCTATAACGACCCACACTTTACATACATTGTTAATACTTCAAAATTGAATCACACTTATTACAACATATGACAAAACCACAAAGGACCGTATAGGTATAGTGTCTTTAGAAACTGGGAAACATAAACAACTGGTTCATAAATCTTCTACAGTGTCTCCCATTTATTTCATCATATCTAGGGTCCCTTTTAGCATATTCTACTTAATATCCATCTTCCTGACCTGGGGAAAAGAAAACATAAAAGGGTGAGCTCAAATGCTCAGCAAGGGAAAATAAAGGAAATAAAAATCATATCATATCTTTTTGAAAATCAAAACCTGCAAAAGAGATCATAATATCTTAACATGGAATAAATCATAGAAGTGAAAATGAGATCCCCAAAATCATAACATAAAACTTGAAACTTTGTGGCATGCACACATAATCATGGAAAATCATTTCTTGTTAGTCATGACTCATTGCCAAGACTATCTTAGTGGACAAAGTCCCTTTCTGAACCGAGTTCACTCCTCGTTTCAGTCCTGTATCACTGAACCGAAATAACCTTCCGTTCCAGCCATGTCTATCTCATGAGATATAAAATCATTACCCAATTCATTGGAGGGAGATATAGGTCCCACCCATCTTATAATGAATCCTTTCCTATGTGTGCCACATAATCATAAAACATACATCATCGCATAACACATATAACAAAAATGGGATTCTTGAAACATCATGACATCATAAATCAATTCATATAAGATAAAGGAATTCATAAACATAATTCCATCACAACATAGTCAAACCAATGTAAAAATATGGATAGAAACAGAACCCTTTATTATCTTAGATGGAAAATAATTTTGATAAAACACTTGAATTGAATTCTTGAGGAAAATATCCTTTCTTCTTCAAAAACATTTTTCCTTTCATAACATGTCATACAACTTTAAAATAAAAGAAGTTGATTAAAAATAAACTTGAAAACTTGTAAAGGAAGCTTCTTTGATGTAATGTATTAAAAATCCATTCATGCCGTATAAGTTTAAAAAAAACATTCTTCGTACTTTTGTCGGAAAAGTCAAAAAAGTACCTCGTACGGAAAAAACGACAAAAGATTCCTTTCATATTCTTTACTAAAAACTCACCTAAGGGTAAAATTGGATTTAAACTATTGCAAGTGGTTGGAAACAATATTACATATTGAGGGAACATGGATGTGGATGATAAAATACACCCCAGTAAATACTTACGAATAAACAATCTCGGATAAAAATGAGATTGTGATATTTCCCTTACCTTAGGTCCGATTTGCTTTGTTCGTGTCCGAAGCTCCTGTATAATGGTTTAAATAATGTTATTGACTTATTCCAGAATCATACATATTGATATGAGATCATATATGGTCATATTATTAGCTTCTTGTTAGTAATATTTCATTGTTACTTGTTACTCGGGTCTTTATAACTTTTTGTTCTTATGCGTGTTTTGTCGAATAAATTCTTATTCTTATCTTTAGGTTATAGATAATTCATTTCCAGAATGGTATTAGTGTATTATATACCATATTCATTCATTCAATTTATTTATATAATCATTATGAAATGAAGATCATGTAGAACGAGTCGCATCACATCGTGGAGACGGTATTCCGTACGTACGCACGAGTGATGATATCGTTCCTATGATCGTGGAATTGTATTGGAGTATATATATATTATTTCAGTATCAATATTACTTAATAATAATCATATATAGTTACTGATTACACCATTATACCCATCCTTGTAAGGTGATGGTGGAAAATAGATTACACCACGGCGTGGAGACGGTATTCCGTACGTACGCACGCGCGGTGATTTCATTTTTCCGTAGGATGGATAGAAGGTGAATTAGGGTTGTTTCATATTTATAATAACATATCAGTATGTAGGTAATACTGATGTTATTACTTTATCATGAAACAACTAAAGAAGAAGAAGTTGAAGAAGAAAGAAATTGAAAAGATCGGTAATGGATATTACCTCTTCTTTGGGACGCCTTTTTGAATCCTCCACTTAAGGAACTAAGATTGGTCTTTGGAGAAGACCAGGACCTCTAGGATTATTCTAGGGAAGTGGAGAAGGGAAAATGGCAGGGGTTGGCCGAGCTTTAGTGCTCAAATTGGTGTGAGGAGGAGGGGGAGGAGGTGCCCTTTTATAAGGGAGGAGAGGGGCACCTTAGGAATTCTTAAAAATATTAATTTATAATAAATCTAACCCCACTTAAAAACCTCCAAAAATGACTCATATTCGAAGATTAGATAATATAGGGTCGAAATCCTATCAACCAATAGAATTTAGACAAGTTTAGGGTATTATTTTAACCTTATCAATTAGATTTAACTCTAAGTTAAATAATTTAACTTTTACCATGACTTTTTGTTTTCTTTCACTATATGGTTAATACACTTACTATAACATGCCAAACGAACCCCAAATTGTTTATTATTAAAATATATATCCTTATCTAAGTCATTTGGCCGAACCTTAGATTTTTAGGAATAAAATAACAATTAATAATATAATATTTGATTTAAAAACTATTTTGTGTCAATTTTGACACTATTTGATATATGATTTTTGTGAAAGTCATAACAGAATTATATGTTCGAACCAAGTTGCTTAAATCAATACTAATATATCATAGTAACCTAGAAAATTAGTGGAATTCATAAAAAGTCTCAAATTACATTTATTTTGGTATTTATATTATCAATTTTGTCAATATTTCATTAATAAGATAATTATTGCATCATCTTTGTGTCATAAATAAATTAAATTATTTGATGTCTAAAAATTACAAATAAAATACCATCATGTAGGAAATCTTTTTAGCTTTCTAATGAATATTTACAATTGAATTTATCTTATGTATAACCCTATATTAAAAATGATTTACTTATTAAACTTTGATTTTAACTATTTTAACCCTTCTTTAAATAAATTAATAATAAATGTCCTAATTTAATCCAAGTGGGCCTAAATGGTCATATTTTATTCCTAAGTTTGTTTTTGGTCGAATTACACTTGTCCAATAGAATTATGACATGTGTTAGGGTAATATTAATATCATAATTACCCTTAGTTACCCTATTTACTATTAACCGCGGTAAAAAAAGTAAAAAGTTACTATTCACCAAAAAATTATTTTCATCTCATTGAACCACATTTTAGTCCTTGATATTAACCGTGTCTCTCGGATTTTTGAAATTCCATTCACAGAAGCGGTAAAATTAAGTTTTATGCAAAATTCAGTTTTTAACCTACCACTTAGTGGTTTCACTATTCATCAAAAATTGAAAGTTTTCAGAAAAATACCAAAATTTCACCTTAGGATAATTTCGATATTCTGAGTCCAAAAATGAAGTCCATTTTGAAAAATAAAATTTATAAAATTTCAAAAAGTGGTTATTACTATTCATAACGGCTAGTTTTAATAGCATATTGTTGTTTAGTGAAACTCGGTATTGCGTACGACGCAAGCTATCGAGGAAGGTCGCGATTGCGTGTAAAGCAAGCCAAGAAAGTGTTGTGTAGAAAAAGATTCCTTTGATGATTTATATAACATAAAAGTCTCGGGTGTTACAGTAGCGGCCGAGGCATTCACAGGTGTGAACTTTAAAGAAGCCATTTGTATGTATAGAGATCTTGGAAAAGAGTGCATGTTTGATGTAACATAAATAATCAAGATAAGTTTGGCCACAACATCTTTTTGATGAGCACATATGTTATTGATTTCTTTGTTGGCCCTCACATTAAGTTAAATAGGGGCCTAACAAATAAGTAAAACATCATTTAACTTGGTTAAGGATTCAGGTCGGGTTCACCATTTTTGTTTCTTTTGTAAATGAGGATGACCTTGTTTGTTTAAGGTTTAAACATTCCAATTGTTTTCTAACAGGTTTATTCATAGAACTGAAAACATCCAATGATTCTATATCCATTTGGACCTACTTTCCAAATGTAGGTGCTCATTAGTTGTGGACTGATGAGGCTTAAGAATTTGCATTGGTGGAGAGGATGGGAGGTCCGACTCATCACACCTTTTTGGGGGAATTATTGTTTACTTTGTGACGCTTTTATAGATTTGAGTTATGTTCATGAATCCTTATTAATTTACCAAGTATAAAAATGGGCTTTCCTTTAGATCTGACAATCAATGATTGATATGAATGAGATTTAGAGAATCTTGTATATGTATTTGAGGTTCTTCATCGATAGAGAATCATCCGTATTTATTAAATATTCTTAGTCAAATGTATCCTTCAATACATTATATAGAAATATCTTGGTCGTTATGATAACCATACTGTTTTTAAAGCTACACAGTGGGACACTTGAAGTTTATTGTCGTTCAGAAGGAAGTGGATTATTTTAGAGTTGGGATCGTACCCATAGATGTTCTACCTATGTATCCTTGTTATAAAACAAAATCAGAACCCACGTAGTTCAAGTGAAGAAGTATGAGGGTTATGCATGATTAATGTATCAAAGAGAGATATCATAATTACTTTTAAAATCTAAGCTCATGTGAGTCATGCTCGGTGTGAGAAACAAGAGGTCATAGTAAAACCTAATGGTTGTTCCACGAAAGATGCAATCATAAGAAATGATGTGGGGCTTACGTATGTATGACTGCCCAAGATATATGGGGATTGGGATTTGCTTCAGGGAAGAAACCCGTGAACAAGGTCCATAAAGGTATATGTGAGTTATGGATATTTGAATACTTAAATTAGAGCTTACTCCTAAGAAGGATACCTAAATTAGAGATGGACTAATTATTGGGTTTTATTCCTGATAATGAATCCCAAGTCAAAAGAAATTAAGCCTGGGGCTTACTCCTAAAAAGGAGGACCAAGTTGAGAGAAATTATGATTGGGGATTACTCCTAAAGGGGATGCCCAAAAATAGGGAACTTGGGGCTTACTCCTAAGGAGTATTCCCATATTAGGGAACTTGGGACTTACTTCTAAGGAGGATACCCAGATTAAAGAACTTGGGGATTACTCCTAAGTAGGATGCCCAGATTAAAGATCTTCTCATCTTAAAGGATGAGGTTGAATGAAGGGAATATATAAACTTAGTGACATAAAGTTATGTAAATCATGCAGTTTTGAGAGATGTTCCACAAAATTCTTTTCAGATAAGGAAACCAAAAGAGGAACCATGCCACAAATGGATTTAAAGAAGGTTTTGAAGGCCTTCCTCGAAGAGAAAAGGTGGATTTGAGGAAAGAAAGTGAATTGGAAGGAGGTGTGCAAGTATTGGACTGGCGCACAAGTCCTGGTCGCGCAAGTATACTTGCATGACAAGAGATAACTTGGGTGATGAAGAACCAGTGAAGTGATACTTGGGTGAATTTGAATTGTAGCCTTTAGTATCATATCTAGAGGATTTCAGATAGGTGACACGCAAGTTTCCTTGAGAGGGAAAGGCGACGTGCAAGTATCATCACTACCCTTAAGGGGTGGTCACTTAGGCGCGCAATTATTGATGATTTTAATACTTAGGACTTATTATTCCTCTTAAGAGCTTCCATTTTAGGTAAAAAATTACCTTATAAGTGTTCGGAAGAGTTCAAATGATGACTTGGGTGACCAGAGCTTGAATCTAAGATTTGTATTTTCTATCCCCAAAATGGGGGGCCCACAGGTGATATTTATTGGCCATTGAGGACCTTGAGCGACAAAATAATAGGGTGTGCAAGTGACTTGCGCGACCCATATGTGGCATGCAATTATACTTGGACGATTATAATGAAACTTGCGCGACGAATGCTTGAAGAGTTCCTTGTCCATGCCTTTTTCAATTTCTGATGTTCTTCAAAGGATGACTCTCTTTGTGGTTAAGGTATTCCCCTTTTCCATTTGTTAAACTCTTTGATGGAAAGGAACGTTAACAAGGGTAAAACTTAAATAAAGTATAAATATATAAAACATATATATCATATAAATATATGCTATGTATTATGATATCTTAATAGTCTAAAAATGAATTGATAAATAATATAAGGGGAATACACAACTAAAAAATTGTTTAGACTTTTATATCATGTTTTTTTTAAGTTATTTAATTCATTTTACAAACCTATAATAATTCATCGAAAACTTATATTATATTTTATGTTTTTAAAAACAGTTACTTATGAACATGGATCAATTCTACATCATCAATGGTATTAATTTAAGGATTTCGGTTTTTTTCCTAATAAAATATTTAAAACCACTCCTCTTTGTAAGAAACAATTGTACGGTTCTTAGTTCTGATTATTTTATCACTAATATTCCAAAACCTAAGATTAGAAATTAATAAATAATTCCCCTCTCTTTTTCTATAAATACCCACCCAACTTCCCACTTCTCTTCACTCAACACCCATTGAGAATGAATTTTATCTACCAATACCTCGATAAATCCCTCCATAGGTTTTCTTAAACTATTAATAAGATCATTCTAATCTTTTAGAAGCAACCTCGCAAGTAATAGATTATCTTCCCCTTACTTTTTATTAAAGTACTTTCCTTGGAATAAGCCTTTTAATATCCAAATGTTAATTTTTTAATGTGATTTTGAAAATCCCATTTATTTTCAATATTATTTAAAATTAGTGAGAGATGGATTTTCACTCTCATAAATCCATTACACAAACCTTTATGTGCACCCATTATGCTGCCAAAATTTCCCTTGATTTTCATGTCAAAATTTTCTATTATGAATACCCATCCCCACATCCCCTCAAGGTTAATAACCTACATTTATCTATAATTAATTGATTAGGTACTTCCATGCATATAACCCAAGCACCTTAATCACGGTATTAAAATTGATAAAATACAATCATATTTCATTTGATATATATGACACAAAAATCCATGTACATTATATGAATGTGATGAGTGGGATTGAAAATATATATCCCTCTATCCATTGGGTAATATTTTTATTTCATTAGATATCATGTATGGTTCATTGGAGGTTATCCTATGTACACTATCTCATGATGTATCAGTATTCAACCTTGGCTAGTGCTTATAATTTCATGTTTTATATTGTTTCTACATTTGTATGATGACTTGATGTCATCAACTTATATCATACTTCAATATTCAGGTTTATGATTCTCACCAAATTATGACTCCTTTATATTCCTATTTACTCAAATGTATTACTTTCATCATGATATGATTTGATTACTCCCATTTTGGGAATCATATCTAACCCCTTTCTTATGTATGTCCTTAGTTTATTCTGTGAACTATTAGAAAATCCATAGAATATAAAGTCATGTTGTCATGTTTTTAAGTAATTTCATTCTATACCTATGACATGTACTTAATTTACCAATGAGATAAGGTCTCAGGTTATTTATGAATTGTATTATGTTTATATTAATATAATAAATCCTGAAATAAATTGTATATAATATATTGGTTGTCGTGGTTGGTATCAGAGCAAGGTCTAGTTGTTTTTTGGGATTAGTTTTTGAAAAACATAGTTAAAACTATAGGGATAAGAATAAATATAGGAAAACATCAATAAAGTTTGGTAAAGTGTAAAGAGGTTACCTTTCTAAAAAAATTCATCCTTGACTAGATATTGGAAAGTGGATGCAGTTGTGGAACATATATACCCAAGGATTTTAACTCTAAAAGGAATCATTGGGTATTGACATAATCTATACATACTGTTTGATAAAGATTCCTAATAATGAACACCTAGATAGACACTACTATGGGATATAATTTGGATAATCATATTACTTTACAAATAATTATGAAGGGAAAACAGATTCCCATTCACTTTTATGTTAGGAAATAAACCATGGATAACTTAGATTGAAATGTAGAAATTTGTATGTTAAGGAATACATGTCATTTATGGGTAATACCCTTAATGTTCATATATTCCCTTTTTATATTTAAATTTTGTAAAAATTTTAGCCATAATTTTTATTTATTTTATTCAATGGTTGGTAATAGGAGGAACCAAGTCAACAACCAATGTGAAAGGAAATGTGAGGATTTCCCAAATGAGATTCCCATCCTAATGTTGGTAGGAGTCTGGACATTTAGTAAATTTTCTCAGTTAACATAAGTTTTGAACAGAAACATGATTTAGGACGAACACCCACATACCCCTAAGAAAGTTTAAGTTGAAATTGAGACCTTTATGTTACAAAGGCCTCTGAATTTCAGTGGATCCTTTGATCCCTTAATCACAGAACAATGGATCAACTCCAATGAAAATATACTCTCTACTATTCAATTCTCTAATAAAGAGAAGTTAGTGCTAGATTTTTATTTCATAGACGTGGAAGCTAATAAATGGAGGGAATTAATGAAGAATATAAATCCCAAGGAATAAAAAAGATATAGAGTAGAATAAATTTAGGAAAATGTTTTTTGATTAATATTTTCCATGTAATATCTAACTTAAAATAGAGAGGGAGTTCCATAAAATAAATGAAAAGGATGATAAATCCATCAGGGCATACAAGGAAAACTTAAAAATAGTTTCATGATATGAATTTGGATTTTTTATTGACCCATAATGGGAATTTGACTGATTCAATAGTGGTATAAATCTTAATTTATTCTAATATTAGGAAATTCAAGTGTAACTCCCCAAAAATCCAAATTCGGAGCATTGTATTTGATCGCGTGTATGACATGTAACACCAATCATGTAAGGGGATATAATATCCTAAGAATTTATAATATATATACTATTTTAAATAAATTAAATATATTTTAGAGATTTAAATTCACATGGAACTATGTTAACGTACGTCACACGTAATAATGAATTTATTCAAAACCTTGTATTACACCCAATACTGTGTTTTACCTAACAATAGTATATTATTAAAGTATTATTATTTATCATAATAAGATATAAACTTGTCGTTAAATTAGTGGTTTTGAAAATTATTAAATAAATTATAAAATATATGGTTTACCAAAATATAAAAATAATTCAGTGGTTACAAATTAATTATAAATTAATATAAGAACCAATTGAAATGGGAATATTTTATACAAAAACTATTTTTATGGTCACAAAGGTGTTTTATCCTAATAAATTAAATTTATCACAATTTGTGAAGGATATTAATTTAATATATATATATATATATATATTATATTAAATAAAATATTTTTTATATTCATCCAATAGATTCAGTATACATAAGATAAGAACAACACCAATTTTTCATTTAAAACTTTATATTGATATAAAGACACTTTTACATCCTTTTAATATAAAACCTATTTTAAATCCAATTTTTGGAACTTTTATAAATATTGTATGTCAAAATAAACTTACTATTTTAATTTTGAACATAAATATTTTGTAGATTTATTTTTTTGGAATTTTTTTGTAAAGTTTCATTTTTTTAATGAATAGTGAAAAATACTGAATTTTAATTCAAAAATAATTTTTATTATAATTTCTTTATAAGGATAGATAATACTTTAAATTGGTTTTAATATTTAATAAGATCAATTTTTTATTAATTAACTCAATTTAAGTCATTGAAATGAATTTCACTTCGAAATTGGAAATAAAAACTTAGAAAACTTTTGATCGTTTTTACTTTAAAAACTCGCATTATTGTACTATTTACGGGATGAAATTTAAATGAATTTTGAACAATTAGGTGATTGTAATTTCAATTTATGAATTTCATATTTTTAATAATCATAACTTATACTTTATAAAAATTTCAAATTAGCTTTTTACTAAAACATTTACTGAATGTAATAACAATTAATTACAACGATTAAGGTGTAATTAAGATTAACAAGGGAATAATCCCTAAACATGGGGGGGGAAATGACCCAAAAACTTGTCCAAAAGTAATTTTATTTTCATATTTATACCCTATCCTCCATTTTATTAAATATTTCCTATTATTGGATCCAATTTAATTGGAAAAACATGGGTATAATTCCCTTTTCCAAAACTTACAAGAGTGTCACTCATCCTCCACTATAAAAAGGCACTCAAGCCTCACATTTCCTAAAACCTCTCAAGAAAATTTTGATCTAAAAATATCTTCCCAAATTTATCTTAAAAATTTCTACAGTAAACATATAATCCTAATCTTTTTCATAAATCCATCCAAGTAATCCACTTTATTCAAACCAAAAGGTGTTACCTAAAGAAGAGGTAACATAGTTTCTCAAGATCTTTTAATTAATTTACATTATAAAACCACTAAATAATCCTTATTACATGCTTATATAACAATACAATTATCATAAATATACTTTTATGTTTTTATTCTAATTTTTTCTACCTATACTTACACACGCTTCCATCTAATGGGCAACGAACTTACCGTTTTTGAGTATGGCGAACTACCACCTCAAGAAACGAACTTATTCGTTTTTTCCTTTACTACCTCTCATGGTCGGTAATTATTATGGAAAATCTATTTTTATATTTTATATATGATATTTATTATTTTTATATACCTATTTAATTCTTTTATAAAACATACCATTATGCACTCCATTTTGTGGGTATACGATAACATCAATTGGGGAAGTGTGGACTGATTCCCCCTCAAAGTGATGTAATTCATTCACACTATACATGGAATATATAAAGAATGGTTTTAATAAACCTATGTAAAATATATGAAATATATATTATATTGGAATAATAATATACATATATATAATTTACTTTTAATTCTTTTAATATGAAAAATAAATGAAAGTAACGTTCATGTGTACTGATGACCTACCATCTCCATGAATGGTTCATTTCGTTTCTTAACTCCAAATATTATAGATTATTATAAAAACATATATAAATAATATATATTATATTAAAATAATTTTTTAAATTCTGGTTATTATGAAACCATAATATTAATTACAAGTAACAAGTTAAAACATACTTGACAAACTAGGCAATTAACACCCGAAATAGTTAAAATACTGACAGATTGTCATGAAATGGATAATAATATATTTTAAAAATATAATATATGATATTATAAGCATGAGTATGGTTTTTTAATAAGTTATAAACACTATTAAAACCTTATAATATAATTTAAATTGAATTTACCAGAAAAGAAATTCATGGTAAGGGATTTCATCTCAATTTACATTCCATTGAGACTTATTTGTAGTTATGCACCAAATTTTATTTATATGGTATATATACTTCCCGTTGAATTTTTATATTGTGAATATATTTATTATCATGATATTATATATTTTATTTAAATTTATTACTTCATGGATATTATAATTTAGATGTTTCAATGTGGTATGGAACACTTTGGAATGTTTAATGATTATTCTCTTCTGGAGCATTTTTAATGATTATCTTTGCAATATCACTTCCATTTTTTATTTCTAACTTTATCTCGAAATAATAACATTATTTTTTAGCACAAAAGATATTATATATTGTTTAAATACTACCAATTTGTCATAAAATATCATGATTCATTCATTTTTCATGATATTTTGAGTTTTAATTTTGATTATCTAAGGAGGTTCAAGTTAAAAGTTACTATGTTGAAAATAATTTCCTAACCAAATTTTATTTATATGGGTTATATTACTTTCTCGATATTTATAATGTTATATTATTATGTGTATAAAGACTTTGGAAAATATATTTATTTATTTGAACTTCTCTTATTTGGATTTATAGTTGATACACATAATCTCTTCATTGACTGATTCTCACATCAATGTTACGGTCTTTTCAAGGGATTAATTCACAATATAATTTTTTTATCGATTGTTTACACTTTAATTTATATATAATTAAATTATTTAATCATTTTATCCCAAACCCTTTCATTTTATTCTCCTCTGGTTACTCAAGTCCTTTTCCAAGTATTAGTACCATTTTCCACTCTTTGGTACTTAAATGTTTTTAGATCATGTTTTTAAGAAAATCTGAATTCATTTATCCCTTAAGCGAGAGAGAATGTTCTCTTTTTAAAACCCTATTTTCTAAAAAGGTTTTAAAAAATTTTATTAACCATACCAAAATTATTTATTAATTACATTTTAAATCTATTTTACATTTACCAATGTTTTCAAAGGAATATTATTGTCACTTTCCAAATAAGGAATTTTTGTAACATTTTATAGTGCAAAAGAAATGTTCTTTCTACCTCATACGGAATGTATGTATTTACCCAACATAATTTATTTGAACTTACTTTTCATGATTAAAAGGATACATTTTAAATAAAAAAATTTCAAGATTTATTTTCAAAGAAACTTATTTTAAATTTTTTTCCAACATTAAAAGGATATTTTCCTCAATAATGTTTATAAAAGATATTTTATTTGTATTAATCATTGACAAAAACCCACTATTGTTAATCCAATTGGGATATTTTTTTATTGATACCATCCTTATTCTTCTTATGGATGGTTTATAATTAATTTGGGAAATGATAGTATTCACATTCACTTCCTTGATTCCTTTGTTAGTCCTCTTGAAACATTCAATTTTCTATGAACATGGAACATTAAATTTTATATAATTATTCATATCATTTATCATGGATATGTTTATTGCCTAAACCATGTACCATTTTTCATATGGAGTTTACTTTGAATGTTATTTGATTATTTGTAAAAATATTGACAAATCTATATATTCTACTCCATATGGATATCTGGTAAGAAACATTGTTAAATAAATTATTAAGTAAATTATAAATTATTTGGATAGGTGAGACAAGGTTGGGGCCTAGTTATATATATCCCCTCGATGAAATGGTAGTCTCATGGGAAAAGTTAATTGGATAGATGACTTCAAATGGTTTTTTACCCGATATACTAAATTATCTTGTGATAGGTCTTGATTGTAATGGTTCCATGTACCTAGGAAACATTACATCCCGTAATTATGAATGGTACTTATTTAGTTTCATTTATTATTCATCCATGAGATTCTTTGTCTACATATCTATAGATAAATTTCATTTTAATTTCATTGATTAAATGGAATGTGTTTCAGTTTCTTACCTTTAGATTTTGATTTTTCTTTATCTAGTTATTTTAATGTCATGTGTTTTCAATAATTACCTTTAAATATTGTTTATTCACTTTCTTCTCTATTTTTTATTACATGTTACTTGTGTTCAGTTATTTACCATTCAATAATTATTATTCTCATTGATTCATTATTGCATCTAATTTACTTTACACATACTGATCATTTCATATCACCCTTTTTAATTTCTTTTCCCTAATAATCCAAGAAGTATACTAGGAAATATATGCAATGATATGCTATATGGAATAAATTTATCCTCAAAAAAAATTTATAATTAGTGTATTCATTTTTAATACAAGATTCATGTATGTATCTAGGTGACCAAGACTACTAAACTAATGTGTCCTTTGAGATTTGATTCATTGTAATCAAGCCAATGTAATGGTATTAGACACTGGATCTAGGATTTTTGGGGTTCGGTCGATATATCAAGACTTTGATAGCTATGAAGAAACATTTTTATGTGTCCTCATATGCAAAATAGATATTGGTGAATCTCAAGGGTCTCGTGGGTTCTGGGATATGAAGTAGAAGATGGATAAATATCATTATAAAAAGAAATTACAACATCCCACTTGTCAAAAGTGTAGAAATAAGAATCCTAAAAATTTTCTGAATGGGGTAAGAAAAGGTTGTATGTGTGGAAAGGAAGGGTACCTATCTAGAAAATGATGCCAGGAGAAACCCACCAATGTAATGGAATGAATGAATGATCCATTCAACCCTCAATGTATTTTCTGTTATTTCAACTATATGTAAAATGGGAACTATGAAAATGAAAAAACTAAGCCAAGGGTTATTGATGATAATAAAGGAAAATATCATCTAAGGCCTAGAGAGAAAGGACGATCATAGCTGTCACAATTGCTGAGATGGATCCCAAAAATGAAGTGGTGAAAATTATGCTAGATATTCATTTGAGGATATATAAAAACAATTTGACTATAGATCTATTAATTCTTTTATATCATGTAACTTTAATATAACTATTCAAACACCACCTCAAAATATACCCCAAAAAACATTTTTATTTATTTTAAAAGATAGTTTAGAGGAAATAAAAAGAAATAGAGATAGAGAGAAAAAAAGGTGGAATGTGTCATGGGGGTCAGATGACGTGGAGTCCTAGGGAGTATTCATGATCTAGTTTATCTCCCTCTAGTTGAAAAGATACAATAACTAAGAATAAAGTGATTTTCACTCCTTGGATGTTCCTGGAATCAAGGAAGTCATAAATAATATTCCCTTTATACCATTAATGAAAACCCTCCATGAACTTGTTCACTAGCCATTTTCACCATCAGATTGTATATTCAAAGGACCATGGGGTTAGATAAAGTCTGTATATAGCATTATAAAAGGTAATTGAAATTTTTTTGACTACTGTGAGGTGGATGTTATTTTGGCTACAAAGTAGGAGACTAGTGAGCATTGCCTGAGCCTCTGATTTAAGGGAGTCAACTCTAGAAAAAAAATCATAGTATACAAGAACCAAAAATCCCTTTGTATCTCAAAACACCCCTAAAAAGACACATTAGTCCCATGGTGTATTAACTATGAGTTTTCACTTTGAGTTCCACATGACAAGGATACGAGTACACCCATCTTCCTAGTCTAGTACTGTGCTCATTGGTGTAGAGTTGTCAGTGTAAGGGGCTTGATCGAGAAGAATGTATTGCATCCCAAGCATATAAATTCACCCCTATTAATAATTTTGGGCTGAATATTCCAATTAAACATATGATAGTCACTGAAATATATTTTGATGTTATTCTAGGTAAGGATTTGATTTACTTGAATAGATCCAACATAAATTTTCTAGAGAAAGAAATCACCCTCTTTATCATGAACCACCTTATGATTTTATTCAAGTGTGATAAAATGATTAATCTTATTTGAAATCATCATATAAATAATGGATATTATTTCATTATGATAAAGTATATCCAAATCAAAAAATTAAGACTAAGGAAAATATCATCCTTGATGGAAGGAACATTACAAAAGAATATGATGATGTGTTCCCCACAGAATTTTCTGGTCTCCCCTGACCCGAGAGGTAGAGTTATTAGTAAAATTTATACCCAGATATTTTCCAATATAAATGAATAAATATAGAATATTCATTTTTAAACTTGAAGATATGAGGAAGAAACTATAGAAGAATCTTCATAAAGTGTTTATACACCGAAGAGCTTCACCATGGGGTGAGCCAGTCCTTTTCATCAAGAAGATGGATGGTTAAATGTTGATTTTAATTGATTATCATCACCTAAAGAAGGTCATGATAAAGAAAAAGAATACTATATTATAGATTGATGAATTATTTGATCATTTATGTGGACCTTAGTGTTTCTCTAAGTTAGATCTTCGGTCGAGATATTATCAAATAATGGTGAATAAAGAGGATATCCCCAAAACGGCTTTTCATATAAGGTATGAACACTATGAGGTCATAATGATTCCATTTGTAATCAATAATGTTTTGGATATCATCATGGACTTAATTAAATAAGTCTTTAGGGATTACCTCAACAAATTTATGGTAGTCTTTATAGACAATATTCGTATCTACTCCAAAATCAAGGAGGAGCATGAGGATAATATGGATGTGGTACAAAATAACACACAAAAGGATAATTCATATGATAACTATAGTAAATGTGGTAATTGGATTGATAATTTAATATTAATGGGGAATGTTATCAGTAGTAAACAGATATATTTGGATCCTTCAAAGATATAGGTAATTGAAGGATGCATCAGACCAATATTTGTGGTAAAGTTACACAGTTCACTTGGATTATGTGGGTACTATGGTTGATTTTTGAGAAACTTCACATGGTTTTCAATCCCACTATGAAATATAACTTGGAAGGGTTTGAAGTTATTATTGAATGATGAATGTTAGGAGAGATTTTAAGATTTTTAAAAGAGTACAACCACTACACCTATGCTCACATTACCCACTAGTGGGGAAGGATTTGTGATTTATAGAAATGCATAAAAAAAGGTCTTATGTTGTATACTTATGCAAAATGAAATATTAATAGCCTACTCCTATCACTAAATAAAAATCCATTATAATAACTACGTGGAATATGTTCTAGAATTTTATATTGTGAAATCAAAATTAAATATTTAGTGGAATTATCTCTATGAGGATAACTATGACATATATACAGATCATAAAATCCTCAAGAATATATTCACACAAAAAGAGATAAATAGGAACTAATGAATATGGTTAGTGTTGTTAAAGGATTGTAAATTTTTAATCCATTACCATTCTAGTTATGTGAACAAATTGGCAGATACTCTGAGTAGAAAAGATCAAATAACTCTATCCATGATGAGGATTGAAATGGATCCAGTCTTCTTGGACATGAAAACAAAGTTCATGGAAATCATAAAAGTTAATTCAAATTATCTTGATCAAATAAACGATCATTAATCTATTATTAAGATGGTCAAGGAGGCCCAAAAAGATGATGAGGTGATAAAGAGAAAGGAATAAAATATTATAGAGTTCAACTTTACTAAATATGAAGTTATAAGGTTTGGAACCTGAATATGTATCCCATAAAAACTGAAACTAAAGAGGAAAAATTTAGATAATGTGCATAGATAATCCTTATATATTCATACAGGAAGTACTATGATATATAGAGATATAAGGTAAAACTTTTACTTGGTTAATATGAATAGGGATATTATAGAGTTTGTATCTCAATTCTTGGTATGTCAAAAAGTCAAGGCTGAATGAAAAAAATATAAGGGTATGATGCAACCATTTTCCATACCAGTATGGAAATGGGAAAAAATAACCCTTGATTTCAACATAGGACACCTCAATAAATATAAATCAAATAACATAGTTTGGGTGTTAATCAACAACATTATAAATTTAGGACATTTAATTCATATCAAAGAAATATTTATCTCTTGACCAATTCACCATGATATACATAAGATAAGTAATATGATTTCTTATAGTATGTAACACCATTAGATTTTGTAAAATATTTTTACAAATAAATTTAATATTTTTAATGTTTTTCATTATATGTAACACTTGTTTTTTCTTACGTTACATTCGACTCTTAGTTTAGCTTTTATTACATGAAACATCGATTTTAAATGAAACATGACACACAGTGAAAATATTGTTATTTAATATGATTATTATCACTTAGCCACTGGAGTGGAGGGTATGAATATAGTTAAATAAATTATTAAAATATATGGTTTAAAAATGCATATATAACTATTTATTTATTGATCAATCAATTAGAAATGAATATAATATGCTTTTTGAAAATAATAGAAATCATTTTTAAAAAAAATTATGGGCATAAATGAATTTAACCTTAATAAATTAAATGAATCACTTTTGGTGAATGATTTTAAAAAAAGTTATTTACTATATATTAAAAAAAATTATCTACATTCATCTTAGGTGTTTTCTAGAAAAGGGAGAATAATAAATCCAATTTTTTTTAAATTGTATTTAAAAAAAATTGTTTTGTCGGCTTTGAAAAAATTATTTTAGTTTAATTTCTAACGCTTTTAGAAAATTTATTTTTAAAAAATAAAATAAAATATTTAAATTTTATTATCAAAAATATCTTAGGGTGGATATTTGGGTTTTTTCTAAAAATTATCATTTTTAGTGAATAGTGAAAAATACTGAATTTTATTTTAAAAATCTATTTGTGTATAATTAATTTATAAAGTTAAATTATATTTTTAATTGTTTTTATTGTTTCATTAGTTCAATTATACATCCATTAATCCAATTTAGGTCATTGGAATCAATTTTATATTAAATTTTGGAACAAAACCTTTGTAAACTTTCGAACATTTGCTCTTTAAAATCCTATTTTCTCATTGTGTATGCTGGATTAATATTAAAATAAAAATTCCACTTCTATGAATGGAATTTATAAAAATGGATTCCATATTTTAAATCATAATAATTTATATTATTTAATAATTTAAACTTAATTTTGGACAAAAATGAATAGTGAGAGCTGTAAAAATTAATTACCGTGTTTAAGGTAAAATGGGTTTACCAAGGGTTAAACTAAAACGATATGGTTAAAATGGCATATAAACTTGTATAAAAAATATTTCATGGACATATACATACTATTAAATCTATAAGGTTCTATAAATAACCATTTTGAAACCTTTTTACATATGTGAAATGTGGTATCACTCAATTATTTTCAAAAATACCAAGTGTGTCCTCTCCCCCACTTACAAAAGGCCACTCATGCCTTATATTCATTACACCTTCACACAATTTTGGTTTATAAATATCTATAAAAATGAATTCCCAACATCCCTACTCACATCCTAGAATCCTTATTTTGTGCTGAAATCTAACCTAGGAAGGATTTTGTGCAAACCAAAGGAGTGTTCCCAAAGAAAAGGTGACGATCTTCAATGGGTATTTTTATATTATTTCTTTATCAAAATAATTTAATTTTTATGAAACCATGATGTTATAAAAACGTAAGTATCTTCAATATACTAATATATAGTCATGTTAAGGGTATGACCTATAACCATCCATAATTCCATCAAATGGGTTATGAAATCATCATTCATTTGTACGATTGTAACATCCTCAACCAGATGGTCACTATCTGGTCCACCAAGTTAGGTCTTTACATGCCCTCAAGTGTGCCTCCCCATATTTTAGAGGTTTCCGACTAGCATTCCAGGTCTATAGTGAAATTTTGGGGAGACGATACCTACTTATCTGAGTAATGCCACAACAGAAATTATATCATCACATATAGTTACTAGCAAAAAAATAATAGCATGTGATAATTCCAACATGTAACCAAGTAGAAAATCCTATTAAAACATGATGAATAAACTACAATTTAAGAAGTCATACAATAATAAACTAAAACTAAAACCACTAAAAGACCAAAAACATGGACCAAAGTCCCAACCCTGTCCTAATCTTATATGCTCCTACTCATCATCCCATGCACACCCAAACATCAAGTCCTTGTACTAACACAATATTTCAAAATCAATTAACATATACTCATGTACCCATGTTACATGGTTTCCTAAGTAGGGTGTGAGTAAAACTCAATAGGCCACCACCAATGGTTTCTAAATCAAAAACTAGTTTGTACAATAGTGTATGCAAGGTAACAAGTGAAATAAACAAACATGGAAAGAAAGAACAGGTTTCACCTTTAACAATTACCCACATAACGAACTATTATCAAGGAGCATGATTCAATTTTAACAATTAATAATTAACCATTTTATCATATGTCTTATAGGTTAGGCATTTACATCAAGTACATTATGGCCTATGTTGGTAATTTATTGTGAAAAAGGGAATAAGTCAAGTTCCCTATCTCACTAGGGATAAACATTTCATAAAATATTTCATCACGCTTACCTTAGAGCCTCAATCTAGGTAGTCTCAACAGATACAATCATTAAGGATATAAAGACTCATTCACCTCCCATAACCCATGCATTATTGGGGTGGGGATTAAAACCACAGCCTAACCCAACCCATGGTCGTAGACTATCAAATCTAATACCCCAAAACTATCAATTCATATGCACATTATTCTTTTATCCATTTACATGTATAACGTTTCACAAACCATTATCAAACAATACACATAAGGTTCAAATTTCATATTTCATTCAACGCATAAATCATCTTTATGACTTAAATTATTAACACCTCTACCATTTAAATTTAATAACCTATTAACCCACTTTTATTATACCAAACAATAACTTATAACTTGTTTTAAATTGTATACAATTAAAATAATCTCATTTACAAACCATTTAAAATTTACCAACACAAACCATAAATATTAAACACACATATCATTATTCCTAACACCCCCTTATGTTACATAATCAACTATTCACACTTATTATTTAGTTCATTTCATAACCATGTTAACATGCCAACATGATCATCTTGGGTCCTATATCACTATATCATCAATCAATTCAATTAATATGGTCCCAATGGGCCTTTCAAACCACATCATGGAATAAAACACAATTCAAAATACTTATTTGAAATCATCTAGAATCCACCCATTAAAGAATGAGTCTTCCTCTTGGAAAACTAAAACATTATCCAAGGATTTTGTTTCCATTTAAACTATCCAAAACAACCATTAAAACTTTTTAAAAAAATGGTAACCTTAGCCTCATTTCAAACATCATTTGAAATCACTTAAGAAAACCCATTTTTGAATCACATTGAGGTTAACACCTCCTTTAAAACATAATTTTCCATCAATAAATCTATAATCTGGTCAAATCCCCAAAACAAGATATAAAAAACATTTATAAACATCTTAGTAATTTACAAAATAAAACTTATAATCATTTAAATTAACCCATAAACCCTACCCACATAACCAATTACACTTTTACATCCCATTTCCTCTAATAATTACACTATCTCAATGTTAACCAATCTTATTCACCATTTACAAGGTTCTAACTCACCCCATGGTCGCCCTTGGTTTAGTCTCACTTAACAAAAATCCCAACAGGGTAAACTAAGGGTTTTTCACCTCAATCTAAGGCCCAAATCACCTTACCTAATCAGAAAAATTGAAACACGTCAAGGTAATATATTATAACAACATTATAGACATATATATAACAACGTGACTATGGGAAAAGGCTTTAAGACCTCTTAGATCATGTTCATTGATTATGCTTGCTTAACCTCCACCCTTGATTGAAAATAAAACACCCATCAGATACCCAACACATAATATAATGTAAAAGTGAGTGTTTTAGGGATTCTTATGAAGATGAGAGATTATACAAGCCCTAATAAAAAAAGCAAAGAGGAGATTTAGACTCACACAGATCTTCCATTTTCACTAGAACACAAATAAAATGCCAAAGAATCAAAGGAGAATAATTTTTTTTCATTATTGGAGGGTTTCGTTCATAACCCAAGCTTTTGGAAGAGGAATAAGGAATAAATCATGATAGAACTGTTAAATCCTCAAAGGAAAAAACTAGAAATTCCCACTTTTATTAAGGGCCACATGGTTTGACCGTACGATTATCCAAACTATGAACTAACCATGAAGCTCCCTCTTTCTAATCAGGTCCAATATGAATATGTTTGGCGAAGTACACACATGGTTTGGAAAATTGTGTGGTCACTGTGCGCCATCCTCTATTTGAAATGGTCCCCACGCTGCACGGTTTTTTGGGCTAGGTGCACAGTTTGTATTAACAGTGTTCCAACTATATATTTCACACTATTTTACCTCTTTCCCCCTGATTTAGTGTCAATACCCCCCAAGGCACCCCAAAAACGCCTTATACACTCAAGAACCACCTCATTATCCAAAACAATGGGATTTAAACCAAAATTTAAATGACTTATGTATATGAATGGTCAGGATCTTATAACCTCCTCAGCTTATAACGACTCGTCCTCTAACCGTACTTATAAACCTTAATAAGCCTCCAAGACCAAAGGTTAGGCCATAGGGATCATCTTCCAACATTCATTTCCCAATATTTCCCTTTGACATGACCACACCATCACTACACTCGGGCTAAGGAAATAGTCATACCCCAAAGAAAATTCCCCTGTTGTAATTCCCCACTATGATCTGATACTCTTCAAGGATGTAACTATGTCAAACTCAACATTATAAACATCAAACACAAGAGGAAGGTATGAGGAAAAATACCAAACCACCACCTAAAGGAAACCAACAAGGAACTACATTACCTTACGAGAGCCAACTAGAATTCCCTCAGTATGATCATCTCTAAAATTCATAGAATAATTCATTTGGAACCATCTCACCCCATTATTCAATGATCCAATAGTGATTCAAGACTAGACTCACTTGAGGGAACATCCATATTCTAACCACGTCCCGCATCCTACTTCGATCTGCAACTCGGGGCCCAATGACCTCAGTCCATTTTCGAGCATCTAAAAGCCCCAACTCAAGAACAACCTTTATCTCAAAGTACATAACTGGTAAAAACCCAATCTGATGATTATTACCATAACCAAAATACCAAAAAAACACTAATCTATATCCATGAAACCCATACCACCTCTCAGTTCATCAACCTATCACTTTCCCACCATAGTGTTCACCCCTATACACTTTATCATTTCACAGCCATTTTTTTTAATTTTGATCTCTTCCACCATTGAAAAGAGACCAACATGACCTCATATCATGTTTCACAACTTACATGTGAATTTCCCAACTCTCCACACCCAAACAATCATGATAACTCCACCCAAATCTATCATTCACCCTTTCTACCAAAACTACCTAGATGGGTCACAATTCTATCTTCTATATATCAACTAAAGACAACTTGGATCTTCCTCAAAACTCATTCCCATTACCAGATCTTAGTTATAAACACAACAGTAAATGATGGTGGATTTCATCCCACCACATCTGGTCCCTTTTACAGAACAGAGTCTGGGAATTCCCGCCGACTCACTTCGTTGATTCCCAACATCCAATGTTTGCATGTTTCCCCTCTACTTGGAAATTACTCCTTCTATCTTAAGGCATACCTCCACCATATGTGCACACCAACTAGATTCTATCCTCAAACTTTGGTGAAAATTCACCACTATAGAATATATTTCCCCGCAAACTGTTGTCATCATCTACAGTACTCAATAACACATCTCCAATGCAAACACTCATATCACCTCTAATACCGTCCTGAGTCTGAGGTCTTCACCTGGCTTGATCAACCCCTACAACCAAGTCCCTTCTATACATTCCCAAGTAATAAAAAATTCCCTTATAGACTTATCATTGGCATCCTGAGGCCACCATATCCACACCATGGTCTTCTCCATTCATCCATGGCTGACATACGACTCCCCACCTTTGGAGTATTGTTATCTATGCTTTCCATAATAAATTTAAACCATTGCGGATCATGATTTTATGAAAAGATAATACAAAAACTTGGAAGTGGTTCTCCAACTATTCCTAGAATAGAAAAACCAACATAAATCACTACCTGATATCATATTCCGAGAAGGGCACCCATGGTATTCATCAACATCTGAACCATCCTGAGGACCTCTCTTGTAAATGTTCGATGGTGTTCTCCCCACCACATGACTCCACATGTTCATCTACAAGATAATAACCTATAAAGTGTCCCATATCCAACCAAAAAACATTCAAGTCACTAGTCATAAACCCAGATCCATTTTAGCATTCCCAGGACATTGTCAAGATATTGGAAATGATCATCACTAGCGAAAAGTATGATATGAAGTCATCGACGAACATCACCACAAACTATCGATAACCGATTTCACACTCAACTATGGGGATCCATGGATTTCTTCAAGTCTTGAACATCCATTCCCACCATCATATCATCCAACCTCAAACACCATAACTTGAATGGGATTTTCAATCAAAACTCATTACCCATCATGACCCAATGTCATGTGGTTGTGACCGAAAATTCCTATTTTTATCACTCTCATTAGCCCAATTGAGTCATTATTTCTCAACTATATTAATATACATGAAAATACATAGACCACCACACCAATCTTCCACTCAACTATCTCACGAATAACTTTTTCTTCCCACTGTGACCGTACAGAGATATGACAAGCATTTATCCTAGGACACATGTTCATCCACACCAATAGAATCACATATTTTCCAAAATGATCCCACTTCTAGACCTCCTCAGGGACCTTAAGGTCTCACACATTCCTTGGATCACACATAGATCTTGAATTAGGATCACACAAGTTATACATCACCAGAGCTAGGCCCAGCACCTACTCAATCATTTGATCGTGCCTCCTAGTCTGTTAAACTCATTGGACTCGAGACATTATCAACATTATCATCCAAAAACCTGGAAATTCCTACATGAAAGACAAACTATGTGACCACCACCACCCCTGGGTTCCACTTCCATATTAGAAGTGTACATCCATTCTTTGATCACTCTTATCACATTTTCCCAAAATCAACATCAGTTCTTGCATAAACTACAATCAAGGCCATATGGAAAGGCCCCAAATGACTTATCAGCTTCCCAAAACTGACCTTACGACCAACCACAATCACTCAGACACCTTCTTAGAAAGAAACTAATTCATAACCAAACATTTTTAATACACTTTATTGCTCTATCTGTGCATCGATTCTGCCTCTAGAACAACCAATCGTGATTCACATCTTGAGGAACCTTCAACACTAGGACAACCTTCTTTGAGTCTACACTAAATTTCCCAAAACTATCAAATCATAACCAAAAATAAATTCATTTTTCCAAATCCATTAACTTTCCCTCTTATCCCACTAGTATAAAACTACTCTAGGAAGAACTTTATTCATGCCACTACTATATTCCAAAATGTATGCATATGTCATGCACACCCAAAAGCACTAACAACCCAACTGGCCTCTCCCACAAGTCATCATTAAAGATCAAACAGTTCCAAATATCTACACTAGAGTCATATTATGAAAATATCACTAGATCTCTATATAATCCATACACATCAAAACTCAACCGAGTCACTGCTCTCGGTGGCACTCATGCCCCCACTCCAAAACATTATCTATTTAACACACCCTAGTGGTCATTTACTCTAGGCCTCAAACCAAGAATACCCACACACATACATTAGAACCATGATCCAAACTCCCACCCGAGGGTCAAAAACACAACATTCACAATCACAAACCTTAAGATTTACCACATCCATATTACTGGACAACAATTCATAAACCCCATTCATCGCCTTATTGAGAGCACAATAAGCACATCTCTTTTACCATACAATGAAACCCACAAAGACTCACATCCCAAAACTAAGGTCTCAAACAAGGTAACTATCACTACCCAAAAACACAAATACACTGATTTTGATCACAAAACTAGGGATTCCCATTTCTAATATCCCTACCAGTTCCATCATGCTTCATCTACCTTATTATTTAAACATTACCAATTAAAACAAAATGTTTCACCATTCAAAACTTTCTATTTTCAAAACCAATATGGTTTACAAATTCATAAACATTTTTATCAACACAGCATTCCAAAAATACAAGCTTTATTAAAATTTAAATTTCAGAACAATTTCTATATCAAACATTTCAGGGGAAAAACAACGTAAAAAATATACTAGAGTAAAAGTACACTACCAATATATGAATACCGAGGTACTATTATTCAAAAGAAACATATGGATAAGATACCAATCTGATGTGACTAAAATGATCCATGAACTCAGACTCACCCTCTTTCCATACTGGTCCAAGAGATAAACCCCATAAATCAATAACATCACATCTATGTGTGTCACTCAAGGTGGAAATAAAAAACAATCATAAAATAAAAAAACTGAATATCAATTCCCACCCTATGGAGACTTGGATTTTCGTTCATACATGGGGTTTCAATAATCCAGGAAAGAGCTCATTTCTTGGCCCTGATAAGTTCCTAGACTCTTATCTACCATGCCCCAAATATCAAGACAAAGGACATGCTCTAATGCCACTTTCTAACATCCCTGACCTGATGGACCCTATCTGGTGTCGTGAGCCTGGTTGTTACATGACCTCAAGCATGCCTACCCATATGCCAGTCTTTTGACTAGAAGCACATGTCTAGGGATAAACTTTGGGGATATTATACCCTCTTATCTATTTAATTACACAATAGAAATGATATCAACAGATATAGTAACCAATAGAAACAAATAAATGGATAGGCTGTGACAATGCCAATAAGTAACCAAGTAGAACATTCTATAACAACATGATGAATACACTATATATTAGTAATTCATACAATCATAAACCAAAAACAGAAACTCTAAAATATCCTGAACACAGACCTGACTCGTAACCTGTTCCTAATCTCACATGCTCTGACCCATCATCCCATGCACACCAAAACATGAGGTCCCTGTCCGGAACCTGTATCAGAAAGTAAGTAGCATCTTCTTAGGAGACAAAGTTGCATGGAAGCCTGATTAGGGTGTGAGTACAACACAATGGTCCACCACCAATGGTTTCTAAATAAATAACCTTTTTATACAATAGTGTATGAAAGGAAACAAGTGAAATAAACAAACATGGAAAGAAGGAACATGTTTTACCTTTAACAATTACACATTTAACAACCAAATTTCAATGAAAATGCATCACATTAAACAATTACTAATTAATCATTTAATCATATTTCCTATAGGTAAGGCATTTACATAAATTAAATTATGTCCTATTTTTTTCAATTACTATGCATAAATAAATAAGTTACGTTCTCTATCTCACTAGGGATAAAAAGTTCATAAAATATTTTATCCCACTTACCTTGGATCATCAATCCATGTAGTCTCGTCAAATGAAATTGTTAGGGGAATAGATCCTTAGTCCCCTTACCTAACTTGTGAAATATTGGGGTGGGTTTTAGAGACTCAGAAAAACCCAAATCATGGGTGTATATCCTCAACTACAATACCCCCACAACTAACAAGGCTTGTGCACATGATTCTTTGAACCATTTACCACATTACCATTTGAAGAAACTTTCTCAAAAAATACACATAACATTCACATTTCATAATTCATTAAACACATAAATTATCTTCATGTCTTAACCCATTAACACATTTTACATTTCATAACCCTTTAACCAACATTCCTTAAACCAAACACTCCCTTACTCTTTATAGTCAATTTTACACAATTAACATTAATCTCATTTACAACCAATTTCATATTTACAAACACAAACCATAACTATGAAACACATATATCATTATTCCTAACACACCCTTATACTATGTCATAAACTATGAAAATTCATCATTTATTTCATTTTATAACCATGTCAACATGGCAACATAATCGTCATGGGTCATGTCTCACTAGACCATATATCCATTCAATGACTATGGTCCCAATGGACCATTAAACCTCAATCATGGTATAAAAAACAATTCAAAATACTTATTTTAAATCATCTTGAAGCCACCCATTAAAATATGGTTCTTCTTCTTGGAAAACTAAAACACGCCTAAGGCTTTCGTTTCCATTTCAACCATCCAAAACAACCATTAAACCATTTTTAAAAAAAGGGAACCTTTTTCTATTTTCAAACATAATTTGAAATATGTTAAACTAAATACTTTTTGAATCACTTTGAGTTAAACACCTCCTTTAAAAACATTACTCTCCTTAAAAAATCATTTTCCTATAATAAAATTATTAAATCGGGTCAAACCCCAAAACATACCATTAAACCCATTATAAAACTTCATAGAAATTTATAAAATCCAACTTATAATCATTTAAATTAACCCATTAACACTAACAACCTAAAAAATTAAACTTTTACTTCCCATTATCTCTCATAATTCCCCTATCTCAATGTTTACCATTCTTATTCACCATTTACAAGGGTCCAGCTTACCCCATGAGTAGGCTTAGTTTGAGTATCACTCAACAACATACCCAACGGGGTCAGTGAAGGGTTTATCACATAAATATAAGTCCAAATTAACTTTCCATAATCAAAAACATAGAAACACATCAAGGTAATATATTTTAACAAAAACATGCATGTATATATTACAATGTGACTATGGGAAAAATCTTTAAGACCACCTACCTCATGTTCATTGACGAACACTTGATTAACCTCCACCCTTTATTACAATTAAAACACCAATTAAAGTCCCAAATTAGAATTTTCTAAAAATGTGAGGGTTTTATGGATTCAAAAGAATATTACCCATTCTACAGGACCTAGTCTATAAAAATAGAAAAGATGAGTGTTAGAGTCACCCAGATCTTCAATTTACACGGAAACACCCTCAAAATGAATAAGAATTGAAGAAGAATCATATATTAGAAGGATTGTATTGTTTTTTCATAACCAAATCTATTGTAGGAGGAATATGGAAGAAAATTGGGATTGGACCCATAAATCCTGTGAGGAAATAACTGTAATTTCCCACTTTTTTAAGGGCCACACAGTTTGATCATATGATTATCTAAACCATGTGACAGTTGTGTGGTTCCCTCTATCCAAGAGAGGCCAAGACGCATGGCTTCCTGGAAGAACCCACATGGTTTAGAAAATTGTGTGGTAATAATGTTCCATCCTTTGTCTGAAAGGGTCCCCAAGCCACACGGTTTCCTGGTTTAGGAGCACGGTTTGTACTAATCGTGCACCGACCATGTGGTTCACATTGTTTGGCCTCTTTTCCCCTCGATTCGTGTCCTTAAAACCTCCCCCCTCCCCCAGGACACACCCAAAACTCCTCATAAGAAATAGAACTACCTAATTATCCAAAACCAATGATGTTTAGCCAAAATTTAAAAATGGGTGCACATATATGAAAGGTCTGGATCTTATAATGACAGATTACTGTCTCGGGAACTGATGTCATTTATTTTTTCATTACCACCTATCAGATTTATGTATGAAGATGGATATAAAGTATATATATGAAATTTATGACATTGTTATATCTCTATATTAATTATATCATTTATACCCTTTTTTAATTTCCATTTCATAAGTAATTTGATAACAGTGTTCCTTTGTAAAATGGACTACCCCCTAATAATATGATGTGAGTCGTTTTCATTAATTATTTACATTGAAGATAATAATTATAAATATATATGATATAAATGGAATAATAATTATATTAATGACATATTTATAATTATTAAAGGATAATATATCATTTTATTTCTTACATTTTCACTCACTAAAAGATGATAACATCATTTGTGTATGTGTGGTGTAATGCCTTCACGAAGTGATGCGACTCTCTCTTTTCATCACAAAAAAATGGATAATATGTATAAGTATATTTAATGAAATAATTTTTTATGAATTATATTATTATCATTATTTAAAGGTATTATATTACTTACCTTCTTTCTATAATAATCATTTGTAAATTTAATCAGTACTCATGCTTACGTACGACAAACCGTCTCTATGATTATAACGTACTTCATTTCATAAAAACAAATTTCATGATTGTTCACAAAATTATAATTGATTTTTATATATTATAATTATTTCATGAATATTATTATAGATATTAATGAACTATTTAAAATTAAGAGGACATAATATAACAAATCAAAACTTATATGAAAAACAAATTAGTTATTACCAAAAACAAGATTTTAACAATGAATTATTAATAAATGGGTAATAATAGTTCACAAGAAAATAATATACGGTAAGATATATATAATTATTTTTATTTAATAAAATATAATGATATTATATTTATTATACATGTTGTTTTAAATAGTACTCTAAAATTCAAGACTTACAGTAATGGATTTATGTCTCACTTTTTACTTCTATGAGACACATTCCATATTCACCGCATATTTTTTTATGTCATTTATATTATTCTCATGAATTTATTTTACGATTATTACCATTAAAATTATGGGGAATTACATATAAATTTTATTATCTCTCTTTTAGGGGGTTTACAGTTAAAAGTTTATCAAATTGATAAGGGATTTTTGTCTCAATATTCCTTCTTTGAGACATACATTATTTATATGAACCAATATTCTCTATTGATGTGCATATAAAACCCCTTTGAAATTTAATGTAATGAGTTTTTTCATCTTCTTGATATTTAATTTTTCATTTTATGATATTCTTTCTTGGGGCTTATGATTTAATGTTACCAAAGTGGTAATGATATTATGTTACAATCTCATCAGGATTATTTTTTATTAAGCCTCCAATGTGGAAATATCATGATATACCTATAAATAATTCTCATAAAGTTTCTCATTTTATTTTTATTCAATATATCGTCATTTAATGGTACTATTTTTCCACTATTTGGTACTTAAAATCATCAATAAAATGTTTTTAATAAAATTTGACATTATATCACTCTTGAGCTAGAAATTTGTTTTCTTCCAAAACCATGATTTTAATAAAGTAGTAAAGAAAATTTTGCTATTTACCTATGATTTTTAAAAATTAATTTTTTTTCCCATGTTTCAATTTTTAAAAAATGTTTTAAAGGTAATCTTTATTTTATTTTCAAAAACAATTCCCATTTGGATTTTACTGAAAATGTGAAAAGAATATTTATTTTTAACAAAAACAACATGAACATTATTTCTTACTATCATGACCACATAATTATTTCAAGATTACCTTGTATGTTTTCAAACTTCTATTCAAGGAAAAAAATTTCTTTAATATTTGGGGATTTTTTTAAATTTTAAATAAATTATTTCAAAATGAAATGATTTTGAATTTTTTTTTATGTTTTTTAAAATGATTTTTTATTTAGAAAGTATATTTTCTAAAAAAAATGTTTTATATGATCAATAAAAATAATTTAACATCTAAGACTTAATCTGTTGATGTTACATGTGCCTTACTGGGGTATATGATCCAAGGATACCATTATTATTCTTTCTCTAAATGGTTTATGTTTAGGATAAAAAAATTTAGGAAACCCGTTTCTCTTTTATGGATTATACCATTATAAAATTCTTATGAAAACCTACGATGAAATGATTATGAAACCTATCTATTAACCATAAGTTATGATATGATGAAATGTTTATGACACCCATTTCCTTTCATGGGTTTTGATATAATTAATTTTTATGATCTTTTGCACACATAAATATTGATTTCATTATGCGACAAGTGGTACCTATATCTCCCTCCAATGTATTGGGTAAAGATTTATATCTCATTAGATAGACAACATTGGAATGGGGAGTGAACCCAGTTAAATAAGACATGATTGAAATAAGGAGTGAACTTGGTTCATTAGTAGACATTGACCTCTATGATGCTCTTGAGAGTGAACCTTGACTAATATGATGGTTTGGGGAGTGGAACCATTACAATATGATAGACTTGGAAATGATCATGTACTAATAAGGAATTGATTTTATATGCTTGTTTTTATGTTGCAAATCCATGTATTATGACATTGTTATGATCACATGGCTCGTGTTATCTGATTATCTTATGATTCTTTTCTTATAAACTGCGAATATGTTTTCCATTACTTAATATTATAATCTTTGATATGAAATGTATGGTTTTCAAATGTTATTATCATGTTTTTATACACTTATTCTCATGTTATACTTGCATATCTCACTTGTTTACCCTTACTAAGAATCTGATCCCTCCCTTTCTTGTATTTACATTCCCTAAGTTATTAAGAAATGTATTGTGTCTGATATTTGTAATAAGGGTTCTAGTTATGAAGAATATAGTGGGAGATGAAGTAGCTCACTTATAAACTAGTATTTATGTTTCTATGTTTCCAAAGGTACTAAAATATTTTGATTCCCATGTGTGTGTTTGTGTAATGTAAGGTATATTCATCAAAATGATTTAATATCTATGAATGATAAGTTTGGGTCACTATATTGTACCTATATTCATTTTATTTGATCAAGATATGAGTTTTTCCTTGAGGTTTTGGAGAAACATTCATTGAGATTTGGATATAAAGTTATGCTTCAGTACTACATATCACCCTTTGAGTGGTAGTCACTACAAGAGAAACATTAAAACTCAATAGTATATTCTAAGATCTTAATCAATGGATTTTTAGAATGTTTGAATCAACACCTTTACCTATTAGTGTATGAAAGGAAACAAGTGAAATAAACAAACATGGAAAGAAGGAACATGTTTTACCTTTAACAATTACACATTTAACAACCAAATTTCAATGAAAATGCATCACATTAAACAATTACTAATTAATCATTTAATCATATTTCCTATAGGTAAGGCATTTACATAAATTAAATTATGTCCTATTTTTGTCAATTACTATGCAAAAATAAATAAGCTACGTTCTCTATCTCACTAGGGATAAAAAGTTCATAAAATATTTTATCCCACTTACCTTGGATCATCAATCCATGTAGTCTCGTCAAATGAAATTGTTAGGGGAATAGATCCTTAGTCCCCTTACCTAACTTGTGAAATATTGGGGTGGGTTTTAGAGACTCAGAAAAACCCAAATCATGGGTGTATATCCTCAACTACAATACCCCCACAACTAACAAGGCTTGTGCACATGATTCTTTGAACCATTTACCACATTACCATTTGAAGAAACTTTCTCAAAAAATACACATAACATTCACATTTCATAATTCATTAAACACATAAATTATCTTCATGTCTTAACCCATTAACACATTTTACATTTCATAACCCTTTAACCAACATTCCTTAAACCAAACACTCCCTTAGTCTTTGTAGTCAATTTTACACAATTAACATTAATCTCATTTACAACCCATTTCATATTTACAAACACAAACCATAACTATGAAACACATATATCATTATTCCTAACACACCCTTATACTATGTCATAAACTATGAAAATTCATCATTTATTTCATTTTATAACCATGTCAACATCGCAACATAATCGTCATGGGTCATGTCTCACTAGACCATATATCCATTCAATGACTATGGTCCCAATGGACCATTAAACCTCAATCATGGTATAAAAAACAATTCAAAATACTTATTTTAAATCATCTTGAAGCCACCCATTAAAATATGGTTCTTCTTCTTGGAAAACTAAAACACGCCTAAGGCTTTCGTTTCCATTTCAACCATCCAAAACAACCATTAAACCATTTTTAAAAAAAGGGAACCTTTTTCTATTTTCAAACATAATTTGAAATATGTTAAACTAAATACTTTTTGAATCACTTTTGAGTTAAACACCTCCTTTCAAAACATTACTCTCCTTAATAAATCATTTTCCTATAATAAAATTATTAAATCGGGTCAAACCCCAAAACATACCATTAAACCCATTATAAAACTTCATAGAAATTTATAAAATCCAACTTATAATCATTTAAATTAACCCATTAACACTACCAACCTAAAAAATTAAACTTTTACTTCCCATTATCTCTCATAATTCCCCTATCTCAATGTTTACCATTCTTATTCACCATTTACAAGGGTCCAGCTTACCCCATGAGTAGGCTTAGTTTGAGTATCACTCAACAACATACCCAACGGGGTCAGTGAAGGGTTTATCACATAAATATAAGTCCCAATTAACTTTCCATAATCAAAAACATAGAAACACATCAAGGTAATATATTTTAACAAAAACATACATGTATATATTACAATGTGACTATGGTAAAAATCTTTAAGACCACCTACCTCATGTTCATTGATGAACACTTGATTAACCTCCACCCTTTATTACAACTAAAACACCAATTAAAGTCAAAAATTAGAATTTTCTAAAAATTTGAGGGTTTTATGGATTCAAAAGATTATTACCCATTCTACAGGACCTAGTCTATAAAAATAGAAAAGATGAGTGTTAGAGTCACCCAGATCTTCAATTTACACGGAAACACCCTCCAAATGCATAATAATTGAAGAAGAATAATATATTAGAAGGATTGTATTGTTTTTTCATAACCAAATCTATTGTGGGAAGAATATGGAAGAAAATTGGGATTGGACCCATAAATCCTGTGAGGAAATAACTGTAATTTCCCACTTTCTTAAGGGCCACACAGTTTGATCATATGATTATCTAAACCATGTGATAGTTGTGTGGTTCCCTCTATCCAAGAGAGGCCAAGACGCATGGCTTCCTGGAAGAACCCACATGGTTTAGAAAATTTTGTGGTAATAATGTTCCATCCTTTGTCTGAAAGGGTCCCCAAGCCGCACGGTTTCCTGGTTTAGGAGCACGGTTTGTACTAATCGTGCACCGACCATGCGGTTCACATTGTTTGGCCTCTTTTCCCCTCGATTCGTGTCCTTAAACCCGCCCCCCCAGGACACACCCAAAACTCCTCATAAGAAATAGAACTACCTAATTAGCCAAAACCAATGATGTTTAGCCAAAATTTAAAAATGGGTGCACATATATGAAAGGTCTGGATCTTATAATGACAGATTACTGTCTCGGGAACTGATGTCATTTATTTTTTCATTACCACCTATTGGATTTATGTATGAAGATGGATATGAAGTATATATATGAAATTTATGACATTGTTATATCTCTATATTAATTATATCATTTATACCCTTTTTTAATTTCCATTTTATAAGGAATTTGATAACAGTGTTCCTTTGTAAAATGGACTACCCCCTAATAATATGATGTGAGTCGTTTTCATTAATTATTTACATTGAAGATAATAATTATAAATATATATGATATAAATGGAATAATAATTATATTAATGACATATTTATAATTATTAAAGGATAATATATCATTTTATTTCTTACAGTTTCACTCACTAAAAGATGATAACATCATTTGTGTATGTGTGGTGTAATGCCTTCACGAAGTGATGTGACTCTCTCTTTTCATCACAAAAAAATGGATAATATGTATAAGTATATTTAATGAAATAATTTTTTATGAATTATATTATTATCATTATTTAAAGGTATTATATTACTTACCTTCTTTCTATAATAATCATTTGTAAATTTAATCATTAATCATGATTACGTACGACATACCGTCTTTATGATTATAACGTACTTCATTTCATAAAAACATATTTCATGATTGTTCACAAAATTATAATTGAGTTTTATATATTATAATTATTTCATGAATATTATTATAGATATTAATGAACCATTTAAAATTAAGAGGACATAATATAACAAATCAAAACTTATATGAAAAACAAATTAGTTATTACCAAAAACAAGATTTTAACAATGAATTATTTATAAATGGGTAATAATAGTTCACAAGAAAATAATATACGGTAAGATATATATAATTATTTTTATTTAATAAAATATAATGATATTATATTTATTATACATGTTGTTTTAAATAGTACTCTAAAATTCAAGACTTACAGTAATGGATTTATGTCTCACTTTTTTACTTCTATGAGACACATTCCATATTCACCGCATATTTTTTTATGTCATTTATATTATTCTCATGAATTTATTTTACGATTATTACCATTAAAATTATGGGGAATTACATATAAATTTTATTATCTCTCTTTTAGGGGGTTTACAGTTAAAAGTTTAACAAATTGATAAGGGATTTTTGTCTCAATATTCTTTCTTTGAGACATACATTATTTTTATGAACCAATATTCTCTATTGAGGTGCATATAAAACCCCTTTGAAATTTAATGTAATGAGTTTTTTCATCTTCTTGATATTTAATTTTTCATTTTATGATATTCTTTCTTGGGGCTTATGATTTAATGTTACCAAAGTGGTAATGATATTATGTTACAATCTCATCGGGATTATTTTTTATTAAGCCTCCAATGTTGAAATATCATGATATACCTATAAATAATTCTCATAAAGTTTCTCATTTTATTTTTATTCAATATATCGTCATTTAATGGTACTATTTTTCCACTATTTGGTACTTAAAATCATCAATAAAATGTTTTTAATAAAATTTGACATTATATCACTCTTGAGCTAGAAATTTGTTTTCTTCCAAAACCATGATTTTAATAAAGTTGTAAAGAAAATTTTTCTATTTACCTATGATTTTTAAAAATTAATTTTTTTCCCATGTTTCAATTTTTAAAAAATGTTTTAAAGGTAATCTTTATTTTATTTTCAAAAACAGTTCCCATTTGGATTTTACTGAAAATGTGAAAAGAATATTTATTTTTAACAAAAACAACATGAACATTATTTCTTACTATCATGACCACATAATTATTTCAAGATTACCTTGTATGTTTTCAAACTTCTATTCAAGGAAAATGTTTTCTTTAATATTTGGGGATTTTTTTAAATTTTAAATAAATTATTTCAAAATGAAATGATTTTGAATTTTTTTTATGTTTTTTAAAATGATTTTTTATTTAGAAAGTATATTTTCTAAAAAAATGTTTTATATGATCAATAAAAATAATTTAACATCTAAGACTTAATCTGTTGATGTTACATGTGCCTTACTGGTGTATATGATCCAAGGATACCATTATTATTCTTTCTCTAAATGGTTTATGTTTAGGATAAAAAAATTTAGGAAACCCATTTCTCTTTTATGGATTATACCATTATAAAATTCTTATGAAAACCTACGATGAAATGATTATGAAACCTATCTATTAACCATAATCTATGATATGAGGAAATGTTTATGACACCCATTTCCTTTCATGGGTTTTGATATAATTAATTTTTATGATCTTTTGCACACATAAATATTGTTTTCATTATGTGACAAGTGGTACCTATATCTCCCTCCAATGTATTGGGTAAAGATTTATATCTCATTAGATAGACAACATTGGAATGGGGAGTGAACCCAGTTAAATAAGACATGATTGAAATAAGGAGTGAACTTGGTTCATTAGTAGACATTGACCTCTATGATGCTCTTGAGAGTGAACCTTGACTAATATGATGGTTTGGGGAGTGGAACCATTACAATATGATAGACTTGGAAATTATCCTGTACTAATAAGGAATTGATTTTATATGCTTGTTTTTATGTTTCAAATCCATGTATTATGACAGTGTTATGATCACATGGCTCGTGTTATCTGATTATCTTATGATTCTTTTCTTATAAACTGCGAATATGTTTTCCATTACTTAATATTATAATCTTTGATATGAAAGGTATGGTTTTCAAATGTTATTATCATGTTTTTATACACTTATGCTCATGTTATACTTAAATATCTCACTTGTTTACCCTTACTAAGAATCTGATCCCTCCCTTTCTTGTATTTACATTCCCTAAGTTATTAAGAAATTTATTGTGTCTTATATTTGTAATAAGGGTTCTAGTTATGAAGAATATAGTGGGAGATGAAGTAGCTCACTTATAAACTAGTATTTATGTTTCTATGTTTCCAAAGGTACTAAAATATTTTGATTCCCATGTGTGTGTTTGTGTAATGTAAGGTATATTCATCAAAATGATTTAATATCTATGAATGATAAGTTTGGGTCACTATATTGTAGTTATCTTCATTTTATTTGATCAAGATATGAGTTTTTCCTTGAGGTTTTGGAGAAACATTCATTAAGATTTGGATATAAAGTTATGCTTCAGTACTACTTATCACCCTTTGAGTGGTAGTCACTACAAGAGAACCATTAAAACTCAATAGTATATTCTAAGATCTTAATCAATGGATTTTCAGAATGTTTGAATCAACACCTTTACCTATTAGACTTCCCTATGAAGCCTCCTTATCAAATCTTTTGAGAGATACAACATCATTGGGATTTACCCTTGACCAAGAATAAGGCAAGATTCAAAAAATGAAACTCATGTTAATATTTTTATGGGATAAGTACATGCTTATCAAGATAGCAACCAAACTATGTTCTTTAAACCACCCTAAAAAAGTACCACCATTGCACACTATACCCTTCGGGAGTACTCTAGTGTAATAAGTGTTATGTATCTAGAACTTAGTAGTATGAATTTATATATTTTATTTTTAATAAATTAATTATTATATTTATCTGTTTTATTATAAATTTATATATCTAATGATATATTGAGTTTGTTAAAAATTAGATTTTGATACAAAGAAACCAAAATTGATTTTTGGGAAATATTTAGTTTCAATTACAATACGCTTTTTGATAAATTCAAGAATTTTAAAGTAAATATTTTATTCATTAAATATTATTAATAAATAATATTTATTTAAATAAAAATTATTAAATAATTTAATGAAGTCCGATGTAGTTTTTATAGAGGGTCAAAAAGTTGTTAGTGTTGAAAAAACTATTTTTTTCCAGTAAATATGGATTTTCATTTAGAAGTGTAAATTATTATATTTATAAAAAAAATATTAAAATAATTTTTTTTAAATAAAAACAAAAAAAAATTAGTTAATGATTAATTTTTCATAGTTTTCTATGATAGTAAAATTCTTGTGTAAAAAAATTAAAATGGTATAAATATACAGTATGTTTTATTACATCATAACAGCCAAAAAGTAATGTAATAAACAATATAAAGGTAATACATGACCAAAAATATAGTTCTCCTTTAAAATAAAGTGTTTTTGAAGTTAATTTATTAATTTTAAAAAATAATGAATCCTTCAAAACCTATATTTTATTTTGTAGTTTTAAAAACAATTATTTATTAACATGTATCACTCCACATCATTAATGATATTAATTTAAGGAGTTCAGTTCTTAGCCTATTAAAATATTTAAAAACATACCAATTTGGTATAAACAATTGTTAAATACCATATTAAAGTTTGTGGTTTTAATTATTTTATTACTTAGTGTCAAAACCAAAGTTTAGATGTTAATAAAGAATTCCCCTCTTATTTTCTATAAATTCCCACCCAACCTCCCACTCCTATTCACTAAAAACCAATTGAGAAGTAATTTACTCTCCCTATACCTCTGTAAATCCCCCAAGTTGTTTCCAATATCTTAAGAATATCTTATTGTGCTTTTATATGTTACCTCTCAAGAGATGGATTCCCTTCTACCTCCTTTTTATTCAAGTACTTTCTTTATAATAAGCCTGTTGATTTCATATTGTTCATATTTCAATGTGTTTTTACACATCCCATTTACTATACATATGATTACCAAGTAATGAGAGATTATAGTCACTCTTATTAATACCTTATATGAACCTTTATATAAACCCATTATGTTGTGCACATGATCCTCAGCCTGGTTGGTGAGGAATCAACAATTTCATCCAAGAGACCTGAGATAAAATCTCGGTGGATAAATATTTTTTGGGTACTGTAGCAGGAACTGCACTTGGCATTGTTCAGGACTATAGCAGCCAGAACTATTCATCCACCCGGGCCTTTGGGCCACCGGTTTGGTCCTCGGGTCCTGCAAGGCTTTCAAGCCACCCAAGTCGTTCAGGCGAGTTGTCTCTCAAGGACTTTGAGTCACCTCAAGGCCTTTGGGCCACCCCATGTCCTTCAGCCCATATAAATATGCAGATGTACTAGTCAGACTACAAGGGACAAGGCTCTAGATGAGGATTCAGAGTAGGCACATTCACCAGGGTAGAGATACCAAATTTGGAAGAATGAGAGGGTATGACATTGTCATCAGAATCAGGCTTGTGCAGCTCTACACAGGATAGCTAGACGACTAACCTTGTGAAGGTGGATTGCATATATCATGACATGTGTTGGAGAGGAGCAGTTCCAAGTTGTCTTTTCTAGGTGATTTCTTCTAAGACCAATGGTTCATGTAATTGTATCTAAGCCATCAGGCCTTATAAGGGTTCCATGTCACCCCTTGAAAGGTGGATTATCAAAAATAATAAAAAAACATTAAGGCATTTAGGCCATTATGAACATTATGCTATCCAACTTATCCTATCATTTTCCATGAGATAATTTTATATTATGAATACTCATCACCATTTCCACTCAAGAAAATTAACTTATATGTAACTATACTTAATTTATTGGGGAATTCCATTTATGTAACCCACTCTCCTTAATTTTGGATTAAATTTCGTGACCCAACCCAAATCAAGGCTTGAGCCACAACTACCCCAAGCCTGCCTCCATAGGCTAGGGGTGGCGACAAGCACCGAAAGGAATATCCTAAATGATAGGACCTTACTCAATGGACCTATATGAATAGACCCAACCATATCAATGAATATGTGTGGAGTAATGCAACAAAAATAAAGTAAACTGGGCATGAAAAACCTCTATGGTGTACAAGAGTATGACAGTGTAAACTAAATAGTAAGGGGAAAAAATAAACTCCCAACCAAAACTTTGTCCCAAATGGAGAAAAAACTAGAATGTAAACTAATAATAGATCCCATATCCTAATTTCCAATCTATAACCCCCTTATGTGGTCCACAACACCCTGTATCCCTAAGCTGCACTGAACTCACCACCAACCTTTTTGTCATCTACATAAGACACAACACATATGGACATGGACTATGTTGGGGTGAGTATATACATACACAATAAGATGCCTCAAAAGAAAAAGGGGTATAACTACGACATAAAACTGGAATAGAAATATAGTAGATGGTAAATAGGATCCATCTCAACCAAAAGTAAGAGAAAGGGTAACCTTATCCATAATAATGGGCTCAACACTGTGTGTAGATGGAATACACATTGATTCATTGACACCCATAGTAAGAAGGTAGCCACATCCAATCATGAGAATATAAAAATAGAAATAATGTGTCATACCTCATGCATCTTCACAACCCATGGTTGGAGAGTTACCAAATCTAATGGTATGGATATAGAAGTATATATATAATCAGAAAAAGAATATCAAATGAGAGAGGAAGGTGACCTCCATCTCCTAACCCATCACATAAAAAAGTTTCTATATTAGTTACAAAAGTCAATCAATAATTCACATCATCTCATGCATCTTCCCAGAAGTAATTGTGTGAAGGTTCATGCCTCTTGACTGTGTTGCACAGTCGAGGGGGCACAATCTCTAAGTAGAGGACCTTCTCCCTAGTGAATTAGGGGGTTCAACTCTATAAGTATCCATAGAGGACCCACAAACTAATGCATTAGAGGGGTTCCACTCTAACGGTCAAGGACTAACACCCTAATGTGATAGGGGCGTTCCACTCTATTGTCATGAGGACCCATTCCTTATCCAACAGGGGGTTCCACTTAATATATAGAGGACTCGCACCCAACTGATGGGGGGTTTTCATTATATAGGTCTAGTACCCATTCTCTAGTGTGACAAGGGGTTAAAAAATGTCCATCAAGGACTCAATACCTATGTGATAGGAACTTTACACTCGATTGGTAGAGGACACATTCCCATGTTGATGGGGGTTCTACTCTATAGGTCACCAGTGATTCTCTTCCTTGTCATTGTCATCATCGAATGTTGCCTCAATAAGTTTCACACTATGAACATCTCACATCATACCCAAAAATCCAAAATCGAGGGTAAAATCACATTCTACATGAAAAAAAACTCAGGATAAGCTACTCGTGATCCAACAATCTGAGTCCAAATGAAGGAGATATGAGAGATTGAATGTTACTCAAAAGGAACTAAGGGTACACAGCGTGTGAGGTGACCCACATGGCGTGTGGTCCCACTCCATCACCTGTATGTTTCACTGTAGGTATAAAATTCACAAAAATTGTAGGTAAATATGGAACTTGGGGGAACTACACAGCATGCCCAAGCCACCCAGGGTCCCACCCATGTGCTTCATTGTGTCTGTATATTCATGTCATATTGGTGTACTCAAGTTATATTTGTGTACTTTGGTATATGGTATTTCTAGAAATTCCCATTCTTGTGTACTCCCAAAGTACATACCGAGTCTTCTTGTATGAGTTCGCACTGTGTGTGGTGGTCCCACATGGTTTGTGATACTTATAATACACTAATACCCTACCCACTGCAGTTAGGACCCGACACGCTATGTGTTCTTCGAACTACATGGCATGTAGTCAAGATTTTTCTAGAAATCCATTTCCATTATTTTTGTGCTAGATATGATGTATCCAACCTCATATAATACTTCTCAATTTCTCAAAAATGGTGTATCTAGTCATTGTTTTTTCATTTCCATCCATCTGGTGGCCAAAAAGTTTCATCCACTCATCACGGTAGTTCGTTGTTCATCATGCATGATTCGAGTTTCTCCGACATTAATAATTTAATTTTTCATCATCCAAAAGACCAAAAAAACCTAAAATTAGTCCATATTTATCTTTAATTCATTTACTCATCCCTCACATATGATGCTTCCATGAATCTAGGGGTTCGATCGGGCTCGATACCGATAGTAATGTCGAACCGAGGCCACGAGGTCCAATCAGTGGAGTACATGAAAAAATTATGATAGGAAGGAAAAAATATCAGAGGTATATCAATTAGCTCCAATAATTATTTTCCAACAACAAAAAATGGGGATATACTAGGTTAGAAAATAGTTTAATAAATGATTTAATTAGTATATATGAGTATTCCAAGGATCCATAATCAGGGAAAATCATAAATGATATGATTATGATCAATCAATTTAATCACAATGGGTAAAATAAAATAATTGATGAGTCCTTAATGGAGATTGTATCATTCAACATTGAATAATTCACTATCCAAAAATTGAAGGAAGTTTATTTGTTCATTATGCTTTGATCTGCTTAGGTCTACAGGTTTGTCTTCACTAGGAGTCGATTCACCAATAGAAGGAGAGGAGGAATAATCACTTGATAGTCCCAATATTGTGAGTCCAAACCTTATAAAATCTCTATAATGATATATTTAATTTAAAATATAGTTATTTTATTCAATCATATTAATTAAATTAAACATTTAATTAATTCAGTAGGTGTACCTCCAATGGGGAATATATCTGAATGTCCCGCACTAACCTATTTTAGTTTGCGCCTAGGGTAAAAATCACCTTCCAAACTCAACTATTGTCTCATATTTATGATCTAATATTTATTTTAAGAGTTAACCCATTTTATTTAAGAAACCACTTGTGAGTAATATAAAATATATTTTATATTTTTATAAAATTAATTCTGAGCACACTGGGCCTCATAATCACTTGCCGTCACAGTGCCTTACTCTAAAAATATATGTTAATATATTTTAAAGTAATACAAGTAAAAAAAGAGTCTCTACATTATTCCATCATTTAATATTTTCATCCTTAAAATTAAAAACTAAACAAAAAATCGAGATACTAAGACCACATCTGGCTCTCCCACTCCTAGGAGCTCTCTTGTACATTCTAATTCTACCAAAACATAAAAACCAAAGGGATATTATGTCCATACATGGTCCTCTGATGTCAATCCTTGAACTCCATTGCATGATCTATAAAGTAGGATCCATACAAAATTCCTAGATCTCCCAGTCGGATGACATCTGTAGGTTCATGCCTGAATCTTCCCATTTGCGACATGTGGAATACATCATGTACTTGCTTCAGCTGTGGGGGTAGGGAGAGGTGATAAGCAACCTCACCAACCCTATGAACAATCTAGAATGGCCCAATGAACCTTGGCGAGAGGTTTTATATCCTGTAAAATATCCAGAATCCTCATCATACAGAGACTCTTGGGAAAATTTGGTCTCCCTACTTAAACTCCAAGGGCCTATGACGGTGATCTACTTAAGCTTTCTACCTACTCTCATCCATCCTCATCCACTCACGGATGACTTAGACCTTCTTTGTCATCACTTGAACCATATATAGACCCACAAGAGACATATCATTGATCTCTATACAGAAAAAGGGTGACCTATAGGGTCTCTTGTACATGGAATAAAATGTGTTATGCAGATAGTAGAGTAGAAACTATATTTGTAAATAAACTCTACCTAGGGAAAGTTATCCTCCCATATCCAGGAGAAGTCTAACATGTAAGCCCCCAATATATCCTCCAACACCTAGATAGGGTACTCAGTATTACCATCTATCTAGGGTAAAAGGTTGTAATCATCCTCATCTGGGTCCTGAATTCCTTCTACAGGACACTCCACATCAGTGAATTAAACTGTGTGTCACTATTAGAGACAATCATCGAGGGCACCCCATAGAAGATAACAATATCACATACATTAAAATTCCACGAAATCTTTACCAAACTCTTCTCCCTGATGTAAATAATGTTTTTTGACTTTTTCAGTGGGTAAAATATCATCCAGATGGCATCACAACCCTTCAATTCTAGTGGAATCCCTATCACAAAGTCCATAGATATGTCATCCCACTTCCACTCTGAGATATTTAGGGGATGCAAGATACCTACCGAAACCTAGTTCTTATCCATCACCTATTGATAGGTGAGGTACCAAGATACGAACTCAACTATGATATGTATTATACTAGACTACCAAAAATACAAAATTCCTTGTACATATTCCCCACACCAGTATATACAGCTAGGGAAGAAGTTTGCAACTCTTGCATCACCTCCTCCTGCATCGTGATAGGGACCACTCTCTATCCCTAGAAAAGGATGATTTGATTCCATCCTTTATAATATCTATAATGAGAGTCCCTTGTGGATATCTAGTCATTAAAGAACTCACATTCAATGTCCCCCATCTTGTATTATCTCATATGCTCGAGAAGCAGAGGATAAATCACCATCAACTAAAAAAAAGTTTCACCCACCTGCTCCACTAGGGTCAGTTGTAAGGAAGTCAACTTCTTAGAATCCTCCTATACAAAGTGATCCAGTGACTTCCTTATTAGGGAATATTATACTATATTTCACTTCCCTAGAGTGTAGACAATCACTAATTCATAGTCTTGTGGGAACTCCAACTATAACTGGGGTCTCCTGTTCAATTATCACTATGTGAAGACGTACCTGAGACTCTAATGGTCTATGTAAACAAACAAGAACTCCCCAAAAAGGTATTATCATAACATCCTTAGGATGAATAATACTACTTCCATATCTAGTTCATGATTCAAATAGTTCTTATCATGGGGTATCAACTCCCTCGGCCTGTATGTGATAACTACTTGTCACTACATCAATACACAATCTATCCCAACTCCAGAGGCATCACAATACACTACAAACTCCATGCATTCCTTTGGTGGTATCAACACCAGATCACTTGTCAGCCTCAGCCTAAACTCCATGAAGGCCCTCTGGTACTTCTCAGTCTAAGTAAAAGGATCCCCTTTCCATGTTAGGTTGGTCAAAGGGGATGTAGTCTAGGATAATGTTTCCTCAAACCTCCTATATTGCCCTACAAAACCAAGAAATCTTCACACCTCTAACATTCTCTTTGGTTACACCCAATAAATCATTGCATTTATATTCACTGTATCCATGGATAGACCATGTTCAAAGATTATATTCCCCAAAATGTGAACCTCATGAATTTAGAAGTGGAACTTTGTTAGCTTACCATAAATATGGTACTCTCAAATAGAATCTAGAACCATCCTAACGTTCTATGCATGATCCTCCTATGATGTAGAGTATATGAGTATTTAATCTATAAATATGACCATAAACTGGTCCAAGTACGGCTAGAAGATATGGTTCATAAAATCTATAAACATGGTGGGGTAACTATTCACACCCAACTACATCACCAAGAACTCATAGTGTTTATAAATACATCATAATTCCAGCTTCATAATATCAGTCTCAGGAACCCTCAATTGAGGGTATTTGGACTTGTCATGGAACTTTAAGAACCATCTCTCACCTCAAAACTAGTAAAAGTGGTCATCAATGCTCATCAAGGGGTACTTTTTCTTTATTGTGAACTAGTTCAGATGACAATAATCTACACAAATCTATTAAATCATGCCCACCTTTTTCACAACCAACACTAGAGTTTCCCAAGAGGAAACACTATTCCTAATAAAACCCTTATGCCAAAGGTCCTCTAACTACAACCACAACTCTCATATCTTGGTGGGGGCCAATTGATATGGTAAAAAATATATCTAAGTGATCACGAGATGCAAGTCGGTATAAAACTCCATCTCCCACCCTAGAGGTAGTCCAAAAACATCCTCAGTGAAGACATCCATAAAATACTCCACAACTGAAGGAATCCATTTACCTAGATATGTTGCTGCACCACGGGCTATACACTCCAATTTATGAGTGATTAATTTCAACCTCCTTCTCACAGAACCCACTCATCCCACCATGGGATCTCTCTCACCCATAAAGGTGAATCTCGTCTAATTTTTGTGAAGGCATATGACTCGTCTGTGGTGATATTAAATCTGTACTCAGACTATAGAAACCAATAAATATCCAAGATGATATCATAGGGTTCCATCATGATGAATAAAATCTTCTATGTGAGCCTCTCTAAAACAATACATATCTCACACTACCGACAGATAAAAGATACATAAGAAGCATTCACTATATGATCCTCAAGATGAAGATGTTGGGATAGCGCCTCAACTGGGAGCTCTAAATCTCACACCAAGAGTATATAGATAATTCAATGATGGAAACATATGTATAATAACACTTAATCAGGAGTATAAAATACACAGATTGTACTAATGATCTTCTAGTGTGTTGTGGGATCATAATCCCTCAAAGCATGTAGTTATCATTAGCCACAACCACCAACTACCTTATCCAGATGTGGGACACTTAGTGGTTATGGTGGAAGGACCTCATAGTGTCATACACTCCCCATATATTCCCCTACTCATGTTCTAACTCTAATTCCTTGGGGGCCATATTTTCTTCTCCTAGGATATCTCTAATCACAGTTATGCCTCTACCAAGGTGATCCATTATCTACCTACTTGCACTCCTCAGTACATCTAGTTAGGAGACTAATAATACTCATTAATAATAATATTAAATTCTAAGGACCAATACACACATCCAAAGATAGGAACATCCAATGAAACATATATATGATGATTTCTTACTAGCGGATCTCGTTCCCATAATATCCTACTAGATATTACCAAGGTCATACACCATGATAAGGAGCCTCAAATTCCTATAAGTCTCCATCCCTAGTAGACTATATCATTTGTTTCTATCAAATGATATCATATGGATATAGAAATTGTATTCAAGAATAGTGTTGTAACACTTTCGGGTTCTCATCATAGTGGGGAACTGCTATGACCTTTTAGTGAGAAAGCTACTCTTAAGAAATTATCACATACTGTATCACACAAAATAAAAATCATGATGTGATAATTAGTTTATTAATATTAAAAACAATTAATACTTGTTCATCATAAAGTAAAAAAGGTTTTTTATAGGGTACTAACTCTAACAGACTCCCATTTGCACTATATCCAACTACCAACAACCTTTAGTCTTATAGCTCTCATATGATACTCATGATTCTGTTGAGATATGCCTTCATTCAAGGGGTTTGAGACATTATCTTCCATGGGTACTCTTCTCAAAGCAACTTCCCCCTTTGATAAAAATTCTTCAATTGGTGATACTTCTAGAGTATGCACTTTATAAATTAGTGTGACCTTGGTTATTTTTCTAGAGCCACTGCTACAGTATTATGACAATACAATGTGACAGGGTATTTATATATAGGTACCACATCAAGATCATGGGCAAAGTTCTGAATCCAGTAGGATTCCTCACCTTCATCAGAATATGCTATATATATTTAATTCAATATAGAATCAGTGAAAATGGATACTTTGAACTCTTCCAGCTCATAACTCCTCTATTGAGACAGAAATCATATTCTGATTGTGACATTAGATCATTATGATATATCTGATAACAAACCTCAGTGTAACCCATGATTACCATCTCTTCATCTCCTCCATACATTAGGAACATATCCTTAGTTCTTCTCATATACTTAAATATTTCCTTAAGAGCTGTCCAGTGTAATTATCTTAGATCTTCATAATATTTACCTTCCATGATTGATGTATAGGTAACAACAATTCTGGTTTGTAACATGGAAAATAAGATTGATCCTATAACTAAATTGTATCGGATCTTAATCATTCACTCTTTATCTTGTTTTGTTTGAGGACACATTTTCTTAGAATTATGTAAAACATGAGACATTAGACCCAATCCCTTCTTGGATTGTTTCATACTAAATCTATTTAGTATCTGGTCAACATATTTACTTTGACTTAGTCTGTCAAGCCTCTTGGATCTATCACAAATGATCTTGATCCCTAGAATGTAGGCCGGTTCCCCTATGTCTTTTATGGATAAACACTTGATTAATGAGTTCTTAACTAACTGTACGATTGGTATGTCACTTCAAATAAGTAATATGTCATAAAAATATAATACTAGGAAAATGATTGCATTCCCACTAAACCAATTGTAATCACATTGCTCACATTTGTTCTTAAAGAAACCAAATTCTTTTATGTATTCATAAAATCAAATTTTCCATGACCTGGATACTTTCTTTAATCCCTAAATGGAACTTTTTAACTTGCATATCCTTCTGGAATCACTTGGAGTCACAAACCTTTATGGTTGTGTCATATAGAAATCTTCTTGGAAGTTCTAATTAATGAATGTATGTTTTACATCCATCTTCCAAATCTCATAGTCATGGTAATATATTATAGAAAGTTGAATTCTAATGGATTTAAACTTGGAAACTGGAGAAAAAATTTCATCGTAATCAATTCCTTGACATTTTTTAAACCCTTTATCCACTAGCCTTTCTTTATAGGTATTTACATTACCTTCCATTTCCAGTTTCCTATTGAATACCCATTTCTATACAATGGGATTTATATCAACAGGTGGATCATACAAAACCCAAAAATGGTTCTGATACATCGAATCCATTTCATAATACATGGATTCTTACCATATTATAGATTCTAATATTTTTACTTCCTCCTTCTAGGATATAGGATCATCATTTTCAAAAAATAAGGACTCTCCATCCTCAGTGACTAGAAAACTATATCTTTTTTGTTCTCTTACATATTTTATGCTCCTACACAGAACATGTGTTTCATGAACTACTTCTTCCATGGGGACCAGTGGAATATGTTCCTATTCCAAGTATTGTGTATCTTGAGCATCAACTTTCTTAAATTAAATATTTTTCCCACTATCCTTTTTTATAGTATGTGATCCCTTTCAAAAATTATAGATTCACTAGAGACATTCAATTTCTTGTCTGAGGGGTTGCATAGGTTGTATCCCCTTATTTCCTTGGGACACCCTATAAACATATACTTCGTGACCTATAGTGCTAGTTTATTGACTGATAAGGCCTTAATAAACACCTTTCAACCCCATACACATGTATGTAATAATATGGGTTTCTTTCCACTCCATAGATTGAAGGGAATTCCATTCAACTCTTTAGTTGGAAAATAATTTAATGTGTATGATATAGTTTGTAATTTGTATCCCCAAAAGGAAAATTGAATATTTGAATGAATCATCATCAACCTCACCCTGTCTAAAAAGGTAAGGTTCCTCCATTTACTAACACCATTCCACTATGGTGTTTAAGGTAGAGTGATTTGAGATATAATCCCAAAATCCTATAAAAATTCGATGAACTGTTGGTTATGATTTTCACCACCCTAATCCCATAAAAACTTCTTTATCTTCTTATCAAGTTTATTATCTACTTCACTCTTTAATTCCTTGAGTTTCTCAAAGTACTCGAACTTATACCTCATCAAGTAGATATAGACATATCCACACAAGAAATCATTGATATTTATGATATAAGAATATCCACCTCTAGCTTCTACTAGAAACAGTCCACACACTTCTGTGTGTACCAATTATATAAGCTCTGTAGCCCTTTCACCCTGTATACCAAATGGTGGTTTGGTCATTTTTCCTTGTAAACAAGCATGGCATCTTTCAAGTGGTTTTATCTCAGAAAAGTCTAAATAGCCATCTTGACAGAGCTTTGTCTAATGCTTCTTGTTTACATGGCCAATGAAGAGATGGAAAATATAGTTGTTGTTTGAGTCCAGTGAATGTGATTCATTATCAGTTAACAACAATTGGTTTTCATAACTTAATACATAAAGACTGTTATTTAAATGTTCCATAACATTACATATGTTTTCCATGTAAAAGAAATAACTTTTATTTCCAAATTTGAAAATTAAATCCATATATATCTAGGTACGACGTTGAAATTATGTTTTTGGTAAATATAGGTACATAATAACAGTATTTCAAAACCAAACTCATTCCCATTGGTAGGGAAAGGTGGAATTCACTAATATCTCGGGCAACCAGCCTTACTCCATTGGAAGCTCTCAGATCCACCTCTCCTCTGGAAATCATTAAAAATCTAATTGGTTCTTTAATTTGCATATAGATGTGAGCACCATAATCCATATTCAATTCCCATGTGTATAAATGGAAGGATTTCACTCGATAATAAATGAAAATTTAGTTTCCCCTTACTTCTGGGTGCAGTTCTTCTTCCAACGTCCTGACTAGTCACATGAAAAACATACTACCTCTTATTCCTTTCCCTAAATTTGGATATTTAACATCTTAGAAGGATGGTACTTGGGAGCTTTATACTATTTATAAATCTTGGTCCCCTTTTCCTTATTTCTTTTCTTATAAACCATAAGGACTGCGGGTTTTTCACTCCCCATGTCATTATCCATTTGGATAATCAATGTATGAAGTTATGAAATAATATTCTAATTTTATTTATCATATTATAATTAACTATAAAGCTATAGAATGTATTGGGTAGTGATGAAATTATGAGATCTGTACACCAATCATATGGGAATTTAATCCCTAATATGTCCAAGAATTTAATGTGTCCAATAATCTTGACTACATGAGGCTCAGTTGATATAGACTCACCAAGATTAGTTGTGAAAAAATCATTGGAGATCTCATACCATTATTTTCTCACCTTCTCTTGATATAGATCCAAAATGTGAGACATCATGTTATACATATCCATGTCCTCATGTTTCTTCAAAATCTCATTGAACATGGATGATAGCATGAAGCATTGAACATCTATAGCATCATTCAGATATTTCTCAAAGAGAGATAATTCTTCACCACTTGCCTCATTACCAAGCATAGTTGGAAAAGTTTCTTTCAGTGCATAAAATTTCCTTTCATAGTGAAGGATGACATGTAAGTGACTTTTCTATTATTGGAAAATTGTGTCGATAAAAAGGTTGTCCTTATCATGTATGGATCACAATGATGTCTTTAATGTCATTTTATTTTTGTTTCTAAAAAATTAAGATAAGCATAATTTAAATACTTTATCTAATAAAATTTAGACAAATAAATTAATATTATATTTATTAGTCTCACACTATTTTGTTGAAACCCAATATCCCTTACCATTAGATTCAAAATATCTTGTCTATTGGAAATTATTGTGGAAAGGAACCATATTCCCCTTATCAATACACCAACTTGGGTTGGTCAAGAAACTTGAATGGCTTTAGTTAGACATTCCAAATTCCAACTGCATTAACTCAGAGTTCCTTGATCTCTAAGTGGACTCCCCAATCCTAAAATCCTAAAAAGACATTTCCTCAGCCTTTTCCTCTTAGTTACTCCATTTCATGCTTTGTAATTCAACCCTTGATCCAAACTAAGTTAATTAAACCCAAAACATCAAGTTATAATTCCTCGATAATTGAAATCTCCCCAACTTAGATTGTTCAAGCACTTTAAATAATGGTTTGATTTTAACTGATGTAATGGAAGGCTGAACATATTTAATATTTTATTGAGGGATTTTATCCTTTTTTCAAAAATTTCCAATTATTTTCTTAGTCATATAATTGTTAATATTATATGGGTTTACTTAAGTGATTAACCATGTCTTAGATAATATCTATGTATAAGAGAGTTTATTTTATTTCTATCTTTCATGATTGTTAATTCATTAATTATGTGCTTGAGATAATACATCTATGATTAAATAAACATGAAACTTGATAAAAATAAAATAATAAAGGGTATGATCATGAGCTTATACTAATGGCTAGTTTATCTTGTAGTTTATAAACTAACCACTGAACTAGGAAAAAAACCATGAAATAATTAAGGTTTGTGTTATAGATTTACACATGTTCACCTATGTATCTCCCAAGATTTGTTTTTCCTTGGATCCAAACTTAAAAGGCCTCCACTAGATTGGAAGCTCCGTCCTTTACATATGCCTTTGAACTCACACACAGATGAGGGTAAAAGTGGGATTACATAAAAGAAACCATGGGAATTCATGCCCTACATAATAAGAGAATATAAGGCACGTAGGAAACTAATTTAATTTAATAATAAATTAAAAGGAAAACAATCTCATACAATGGTCTGGTCTTTTCTCATGATCATCAACATGCATGCAATGGATTACACATTTAATAAAACTTGCATTCAACTCTTAATCGTTCTTACTTATGATAAATAATGCTCGAATCAATTAATTATTATCTTCAATTAACCAATAAATTTATATTAATTCACATCCAAATATCCTTGATATTCCCAACCATTATACTTTTAAATTAAAATAAATTTATTTATTTAAAATTAACTTTGAACATAAATATACCTTGGAGGTAACACGGTGAATACCCATCTGATTCTACCAAATATGTATTATACTCATATATTGTTTTACTCTTGCGACATAGGACATACACAACATATCACATAATTTCAAAATATGTACTTTATATATTATTACACGAATTGCATGATTTTTCATTCACCAGTTATTCTTAAATGCACATAGAGTAACGACTTGTAATATAACTCATTCATGATATGAAGACATGAACATTATGTAGATATTAATTAAAAATTTAAATATTTATGTATATTAAAGCCTATCACTTGGCACGTCTTATCTTTATGACCACAAAAGCGTATGTTTCTCAAGGTTTACATAGTAAAATAAATAAATTTTTAATCTGTGTAACTTGGTATAATTACACGACATATAGATATTATTTATACAGCATGTACACCTCTCACGGTTTATATGAGACAAAATCTTAGGGACTATACATGTAATTTGTGTCTTGTAAAATTTCAAGTACATGGCATGTCCAATGGGAAACATTTCATGTGAACTATAAGTTACAAAATCACCAATCATGTTGGTCATGTATGGAATACATGGCCCATATCTAACTCAAAGGGACTACATGCTATGTGTGTGGGCTACGCAGTGTGTTTTATGATTGACTGTTCACCATTAAATTATGGTCAACACATGGTGAATTAGGTATGCAATTAACGAAATAATCAATGCATAATATTGAATTTATTTTTCAATCAAATATGATGCATTGAACATGACTACACAGCATGTAACTTCAGTTACATGACATGTAGTCAGGTGTTGTCCAGCCATAAACCATGGAACCTTCAGATGAGTTCCTATATTTTATTTTAATCATAAAATTAATTTTTTTAATTAGATATATTAGAAACAAATAAGTAATAAGTAGATCTCTAAATTTGGATTAAAAGAATGATTAAAATTTAATTTCAAAACTAAATTAAAATTCATAAATCACCAACGATATATAAATAATTATAAATAATTATGTGACACCTCTGATACCACTTGTAGGTTCCAAGCATATTGGAAGCATGTGATGGGCGATTCCCAATTTTTATTTTTTCCATGATCAATGATTTATCTGAGATTTAACACAATGTTGAACGTCATGATCAATGAAGTTAAATCAAAGAATTAGACAATATAAATTATTCTAGAACCAGAGGGAGGATCATCACATATTATTTAGATTGAATTTAATTTAATAAATAATTACCTTTAGGGAATTATTTCTTTGTTGATGAATCTAGTGACAGATATGTAGTACGTCATCATTGCGTTGTAGAAACCATGTGTAGATTTTCTCTAGCGTTGATTGACATGTGTTCCAACAATATCCAAACATCGTTGATGGAATATCTGGGTGCTAGAATGGTAGATCCGTGTGCTTGAATCTTATACCTTTGATTTCTTTGAGAATCACCTTTAAATAATTCTCCTTGATTTGATGGGGAAGGATTGCTTCTGTTTATGGGAGTGTTCTTGGAGAAGAATGCGCTCTAGGATTGAGAGGTTTTTCCAAATCCTTTGTGCACAACCAAGACTAATGAATTGGATTAATGGAAAAATAATATAACTAGGTTTATATATCGCTAGGTTTAAAATAAAATAATTGCACAACTTCCCTTAATTATTTATTTAATCCAAGAAAATCCCATTTGAATATATAATAATAATATCATCATTTATCAACATGGGCTTAACATGAAAATTATAATTAAATATTATTTAATAAAATAATATTTATTATTTATTATTTCTCACTAGACCTAAAAACTCTTTATATCATTCCTTCATAATATTAATCAGGTCTTGAATAATGACTATTTATTTGTTAAATAAATATCACTTCATTATTCACGAATAAATAAATAAATATCATATTTAGTAAATTGAAAATAAATTTTTATATGAGATCAAACATACATGAATAATTATTAAAACATGTATGGTAATAATATTTATTCAACCTATTAAATAATAAATAATAATATATATATTATTTAACTAAGATTCTAGATACACTTATTGTGTGGCCCTCTAGGCCTCTTTCTTAGTGGTATTAGGCGAAACAGCCCAAAGTCCAAGGTTGGCATCTAGAAACACCCCAAGGAACCCAGAGAGAAATAAGTTACTTCTACAATGAAATATCACCTCATATGGATTCTTACTATGTAATATAATATCTTTATCTTGATATCTCTAATAAAGCAGGTTGCATGAAGGTGCCATCATCCTTTGTGTTCGATGTCTCTTTCTTTGACTTCCCAAAAAACAAACTTTCCATTAGAATACCATGTCCACAAATTTATTAAGCTATATCATTTCCATCAAAGGGATTTAGATACCAACTTTTATTAATAAACAGAATCTAAAAATCCTTTCTCAAGTTATTCATTAATTCAATATTACTCGTGACACACCCAGTATATCCTACTTCACCACGAACATCCAACGAAACATATAAATGTTTATTTCCTACTGGTAGATCTCATTCACATAATATCCTATAGGATATTACCAAGGGCATACACTATGAGAAGGTCCCTCAAAGTCCTATGAGTCTCCACCCCTGATAGATTGTATCATTTGTGTCCCTAATATGATATCATCTTGCTATAGAACATTTATTCAAGAATAGGGTCATATCACTTTCAGGTTATCATTATAGCGGGGAACTGCTATGACCTTTTAGTGTGACAGCTACTCTTAGAACATTATCACAGACTATGTCACAAAGAATAACAATCATTATGTGATAAGTAGTTTATTAATATTCTAAAAAATGAATACATGGTTATCATAAAGAACACTAAAATTGGTTCTAAGGCACCAACTCCAACAGGTTCCACTCTAGTGTCACGAGGACCTTCACCAAATCTGATAGAGGGTTCTACTATGTAGATAGAGGACCCTCACCCAAGATGATAGTGGGTTCCACTCTATATGTTAAGGATCTATGTCCTGGTGCGATGGGGGGGGGGGGTTCTACTCTGATCATCAACGGCCCACACCATATCTAATAGGCATTCCACTTAGTGGGTAGAGGACTCATGCCCAAGATAATGGGGGGTTTCACTCTATAGGTCACTAATGATTATATGTCCGCTAATTGTTGTCATCAGGAATCATCTAAATAAAATTCACGCCTAGAACTTCTATCATGATATCCTAAAATCCATACCTGAGGGAACCATCGCATTATATGTAGAAAAACACTCAGGATAGGCTAGTCATAGACTAAAATATTATTTTAAACAAAGGAGATAAGAGAGCTTGAAGTTACTTTGAAAGGAACCATGGGGTTCACAGTGTGTGAGGGGAACCGTATGGTGTGTTGTCCCACTCCATCACTTGGAAGAGTCCCTTAAGGTACACGTATTTTTAATCAGGTAAGTATACATGAAATGTGGGGGAACTATATGGTGTTCCCATGCCACTCAGGATCCTTCTCATGTTCTTGGTGTTAGGTTAGAATAATCCAATGTAGCACTAGAGGGGTGAATTGTGTCTTTTTGATAATCTTCCTCAATTCTATATTTTGAATCTATTTTTGATTTATGTAGATATGTTTTGTTTTATTCTGTGTGAAATACAAGCAATGGATAAAAAGAAAGAAGACCACAATTTATAGTCGTTCGGGGCACAAAGATCCCATATCTCACACCACCAACACTCTTTCTATGAACTTGGTTAATTTCACTAGAATGGTCCTCTTATCACAAGGCCAAAAATCCACAAATGAGTCTAGGCAGTTGAAATCTTTACAAAAAAGGATAAACACAAATCCTTATGGTTCTTTTAAAATGATCCAATTATCCGCATATTATATTGATAAGAAGATGATCCACCACAACTAAGTACGAGCAATTTATAATATAAAAAATCAAAACAGTTTGATTTGATGGTTCTGGTTGCTCTTCACAATTTTAGTAGCAGCAACTAACAGTAGATGGATCTTCTTCTTCATAAATGAAAGTCATTAAGAAAGACAACTTCTGAAGGAATCCTAGTGGAAAATGGTTATCAATTTTAATATCAATTAATAGTAGTAGTAGTCATACAATAGTATGATATTGTAACATGTATATATCCAAAATGTAGCCTCTTTTTCAATTTACATAGTCGATCATTTGTTTCAACAGATCAGTAAAATATATTCACGAGAATACAGTTTTATGTGTGAATGAATAAAACATGTATCACCCAAATCACATATATCACACATACCACAACTCTTGATTATAAAATAATTTGATCATATAAATAGATTTCTTACGGTTGAACATATCCAAGCAAATCACCAGAAATATTACATAATTTCAAATCTTAATTGACCAGGGGATTCGTAACTTCCCTTGAGAACATGAGTGATTTCCTCCGATAAATACGATTCTTTGAATCATTCATAAAAATATCTCAATCAGTCTTAAAAAATCTTTCAATTAGCCAATAATTCATTCAATACCATTAAACAAAACTTGGATAAAAAATTAAAATTTAAAACTCTATTATTGAGTAGAAAATCATAGCATTGAACCACATAGAGTAGGATTCTTATGTGTAGCGTAGAGTTCCTTTTCACGGCGTAGGGTTCCTTTTCATAGTGTAGGGTTCCTTTGCATAACATAGGGTTCCTTTGTGTAGCATAGGGTTCCTATCAACATATGGTTCATTAACCATACTTTCATTTTCACGTAACATAGTGATCAAAGTAACATATGGATGATGATCGATACGTTCTTCCTTTTCATCATAAAATTCCAAACATAGAATTGATTAACTATAAGTTCAATTTCCCGGACATAGGGTATGAATAGTGTTCCCATACTCCAATATAGGGTTGATATTCTATACATTCATTCATCGAACGTATATTTTCTGATCCATATCCTTAATATCCAGCAAGCGTTGGGATGATGATCCATACATTCATTCACTAAACGTAGGGTATGAATAGTGTTTCCAGAACACATCCCGTATCATTGCATTCCATCAAACATATAAATAAAAACAAGATATATATTCCTAAAACATACTTAACATGACATTATTATAAAACAAAAAATGGTATTTATGTGCATCAAAATCAATATTTAATATAAATTATTATTGAGATAATACACGCCCAACAATCTATCCCTTTTTGATGATCACAAAACCCATTAAATTAACTATTAGAAAATATATTATTTTGATTTTATATAACTATTTCGATTAAAAAGGTCCAAAAAATATGTTTTTCTCAAATATTCTCCCTAAACATATCTTTTAGATAATCTCCCCCTTTAGTGATATCAAAAAAAGTTTATAAGGAGAAAGAAATTACAATTAATATAGCACTGAACTAAAAATGAATGTTATAGTTTACTGTTATAAATATAAGATATGTGATATGGAAGTGTAACTTTAAACACAAATAAAAAAATAAGAAAGTAATATAAAATTCAAAAAATATAAAATCTAATGTAAAAATAAAATGAAGATTGGATTTTTTTAGAAAATTATGAGTACAAACCACAAGCAACATAAGAGGTATTCAAAATGACGGGCTCTGGTCATAACGGTTTCCTTGGTCAAAATCACCATGGGTTGTAGTTTTTGTAGCTAGATGAGAAATAGTCTAAACAACACCTTGAATATCAAGAAGCTTCACCAATATATTCTGAAAATGGTTGTTGAAGACATCCATCCATTGTTGTTGCGTCTTCCTTATATCGTGACCAATCTTTAATCTTTCAACTAGATTCACCTTATTGAACTCATTCAAAATTTCATTATATTGAACAAAGGTTATCAATGTATCTATGACTTGATGAATAACTAGGCCCAATCAAGATTCATTAGAGTTCAACATGCTGATTAAATTTCTCTCATTATCTATAAAAACATTCAGATGTGTATTTTCACACAATAGAGTGTGAAATATATTGTTGAATTCAACCATCGTAGAACTTATTACATAAAACATATTTATCTGATCAGGAGAAGTTGGTTGAGGTATAGAAGTCGAAGCTTGATGAAAATCCTTTATAGACTGAAATTATCTTTCCAACATAAGCTTTAGTTCATCAAAATCAGACTTTTTCACAAATTTTTCTTTCAAAGATATGAACTCTCTACATAAAGAAATAATTAACTCTTCAACATATCCTATAGAAACCAAATTTTTCTTAACTTATCTAAGTTGAGTTTGAAAGGCTTTAAACTCGGCTCTGATAATTGTTGAAATTTGATGATCCTCAAATTTATTCTTTTCAGACTCTAATTCATTTCTTAGAGTCAAAGTTTTATCATTGGAATTATTGAAACTCTATACCAGCTCTTCAGTGTCTCTATCCAATGATTTATAAGACTCAGTATATTGCACATTTTCTTGACCAACTCTTAATAGTGTCAAACTTCTCTCTTCCTCCTCTCTTAATGTAGATACTCCTCCATCAACTGAATAAGAAATAACTGAATACATATTTATAGGAGTATAATAAATATAATTATTATCAATTCCCCTCAATTGATTAAACCCTTGAGTAATTTATTTAACATTTTTATTTATTGGAGCCTCCTACTCAGAAAAATATTCTACTATAACTGGCCAACTGCCACTGGTTTAGAAATATTTATTGAAATTCTTCTTCTATGATGTAAACTTTCCTCATCAATTCTAGATTCTTATTCCTCATCTGGTCTTGGCCTCATAGAACCAATAGTAGGTAACTAATGATTCTCCCAATGATCATCAATCATCAACCATTCCCACTACTACAAACAAGGCCTTTATCAGCGCTAAAAATGGCCTTTATCAGCGCTAGAAAAGTGTTGATAAAGCCAGCGTAGATAAAGGGGGGGTCCCCTTTATCAGCGCTCCGAAAAGAGCTGATATAGGACCCCTTTGTCAGTGCTAAATAAAATCACTGATAAACGAGCTCTTTTATCAGTGCTAAAAAAAGCGCTGATAAAAGTACTTTATCAGCGCTTTTTTTAGCGCTGATAAAGGGGTCCTATATCAGCCCTTCCTTTATCAGCGCTTTTGTTTTAGCACTGATAAAGGACCCTTTTATCAGCGCTGATAAAAGTTAAAAAAAGATAAAAAAAAGTTAAAAAAAGATAAAAAAAAGTTAAAAAAAGTTAAAAAAAAATTAAAAAAATTAAAAAAAATTAAAAAAAATTAAAAAAAATTAAAAAAACTGCCATTCGGGGGGGGGGGGGATTTTATAGCGCTTGAACCCCCCCCCCCCCCTTTACAGCGCTTTTCGGCCCCTACACAACACCCCACGCACCCCCCTCCACCCTTTAACAGCGCTTGCTCCAATATTCCTCATGCGCGCGCACCCCTGCCTCCACCAGGATTTGAACTCGAGACCTCCCCCCTACGCGCCTAATCCCTTACCACTACTCTATTTTGATTTTCTTTCCAATTCATGATATCTCTATATATATATATATATTTAGTTATATTTATTCGTATAGTAATATGTATTTATATTAATATATATATATATATAGTTATATTATAATATATATATATATATAGTTATATTATAATATATATAGTAATATTAATATATATATAGTGGTATTAATATATATCTATGTCTATATATATCTATATTTATTTATATTTATTCGTATAGTAATATATATTTATATTAATATATATATATATAGTTATATTAACATATATATAGTTATATTAACATATATATAGTTATATTAACATATATATAGTTATATTAACATATATATAATTATATGAATATATATATAGTTATATGAATATATATTTATATAGTTATATTAATATATATATAGTGATATTAATATATATATTTATGGTGATATTAATATATATATTTATAGTAAAACTAATATATATATATATGTAGTTATATTAATATATATATAGTTATTAGATTAGTATATATATAGTTAGATTAATATATATATATAGTTAGATTAATATATATATATAGTTAGATTAATATATAGGTATATAAATATTCATATATTGGTATTTTAAATAAAATTGATATTAGTTATTATTTATATAAAGCTAATATATTTTATATGTAAATATGTTTAATTATTTATTTAAACATTTTAATTTTTAGGTGCGAATATATAAAAAATATGTACATATAGTTATATATTTGATTATAAATAGCAGTTCATTATAAAAAAGGATGAAATTTCAAAGACATAATATCAATATGAATGTAATACCTTGAAATAAATTCATTCCCCGCCATGAAAAGCCAATAATACCCGCTTAAACGAGTTTGAAAATCCACAAAATGTTAAAAAATCTGGGTACCCCAACAAAAAACACAGTTTTGGAGGCCTTCTGGGCCTCTTTTGGCATCGAAAAACGCTTGAACGAGGACCCCTAGGTTACAGCAATGTAGAGCTCATTGCAGGCTTCGATTTGATATGTGGTAGAGCTCAAACGGACCCCCGGATCAAAAGTTATGGCCGTTTGAAGTTTGAGTTGCGTTTTCAACATATTTTGGATCTTTTTTTAATTTTTTCAATTTTTTTAGTCCTCAAATTGTTATTAAATGACTATTACTCCATAATGATTATCAAAATATTAATTAAAAATATTTTTTTAATTTTTTAAGAAGTCATTTTCACTAAATATCTTATATATTAAGTATAATAAGTGTAAATGTACATTTATACTTATCTAAAATATATTTAAAAATTATATATTATATTTATATAACAATATAACTATATTTATATATTAATATATTAATATATTTTTTAAAAAAAAATTTTGAAGCCGACCCTTTATCAGCGCTAAAAAAAGTGCTGATAAAGGCCTCCCTTTATCAGCGCTACTAAACAAGCGCTGATAAAGGGGGGCCCTTTATCAGTGCTAACAAAAGCGCTGATAAAGGGGTTCCCTTTATCAGCGCTAAAAAAAGTGCTAAAAAAAGTGCTAATAAAGGGGTGCCTTTATCAGCGCTTTTTTTAGCGCTGATAAAGGGACCCCCCTTTTTCAGCGCTAACAAAAGCGCTGATAAAGGGGGGCGCTGTGAAAAACTGTTTTTGTGGTAGTGTCCTCTTCTTCTATATGAATCGGAAGAAGGTGGTTTCAGGAATTACTCTAGAAAAATACTAATTTTATGATAGTTCCAGCACTGATAATGGTTCTATGATGAAATATCAAAACAAAATCAATGTATCTTATATTTCCCAGCCTTAACAACAAGAGGGATATAATCCTTCCATAGGGTAAAAATCTATTTTTACTTCTATGTAAAAATAATGACTCAGATACCATAACAAATATCTTATAAAGTTTAGCATGATATTGTTTAAAAATAAATTAATAATATACATATCTTGATAAATTAATTTCTATAGTTTTTTCATTCTTGTCACTATTCCAGACCGAATTAATTTCACCATAACTTGCTGATCAACTAATTGATATTCATTAGTAAAAACTTCTAAAGATATATCCTTTTTAAGAACATGATCTCTTAGAAAATGCTACCTTATATCATCAAATTAATCATATAATGACTTATAGAATTTTTTTAAATATGTATAGAACTAGTATTATCTCATAAAATAGTTATACAAATTTTTTTTTGTCAAAATTCTATTAGTGTGTTTTTCATTCACAATACTTGTGCAAAAAAATTCCAGAAAAACATATTCTGCATCGGTTGTTGACAGGGAAACTGAGTGTTGTTTCTTACTCGACCAACATACTAAATATTTTACTAAAAATTGTCAAGTTCTTGAGGTTCTTTTTCTATCTAATCTACAACCTCGAAATTTATCATCTAAATACGAAATTAAATTAAAATTAGATGTTTTGGGGTAAAGAAGTTATTAAAAAACAATACCTTTTAAATATAAAAAAATTATTCTAATAGAAGTACTATGTGATTCTTTTGGATTTTTCAAAAAAATATAACATAAACAAACAAAAACATAATGTCTGGTCTAATAGCAGTGAGATATAATAGATTACCAATCATACATCTATATAACATTTAGTCAACAGGTTTTCCAACATCATCCAAATCAAGTTTTATATTGGTACACATAGGAGTTCTATATGTCTTATTGTTTCAATTCCAAACATTTTTAATAAATCAATAATATATTTACTTTGATTGAAAACATTCCTATTACCTTTTTGATAAATTTTTAATCCTAAAAAGAAATTTAACTCATCCATAATTCTAATTTCAAATTCTTTTTACATTAGTTTTGAAAAATCAATACATAGCTTTTTATTTCTTGACCCTAAAATAACGTCATCAAAATAACTTTTTGTTAATAAAATATTATAACAAATAGTTTTCTTAAAAATTGGTGGATCTTTCAATCCAACTATGAATCCATTTTTAAAAATAAATTAAATCAATATTTCTTACCAATATCTAGGTGCTTGTTTCAGGCCATAGAGAGCTTTGGAATGTTTAAAAATAAAATTTGGTTTATGTGGGTTTCAAAACAAGTAGGTTGTTCAACATAAACTTCCTCTAATAAATATCCCTTTAAAAAGGTTGATTTAACACCCATCTAATATAACCTAAAATTCATATGTGATGCATAATATAAAAGGATAAAAATGGATTTTAATATAGCTACAGAGGAAAAGGTTTCATCATAATATATTCCTTCTTCATAATTATATCCTTCAGCTTCTAATCTAGATTTATTTCTAGTTATGATCCCTTGATCATACTATTTATTTCAAAAGACCCACTTAGTTCCTATTGTTGGATAATTGGTTGGTCTTTATACTAATTCCCAAAATTCATTTTTTTTTGAATTGTTATAGTTCTTCATGCAGTACTAATATCCAACACTCAACTTCTAAGGCTTCTTCAATATACTTCTGTTCTAACTAAGATAGAATGAAATAAAAATTTTCTAGGTTTCTTACATTTCATCTAGTTCTAATTCTTGTGTCTAGTTCTCCAATATGAGTTTCTAAAGGAAGGTTCTTTATAGTTCTTGACTATCATGGAAATACACTTTCAGGTTCTTCAGTTCCCTATTCTTTTGAACTGGACTAAATTTCATTAGTATCATTTTCAAAATAATCTTTAAGAGTTTAAAGTCTCATGTTGTCAAATTAATTAGTAACTTCATCTGTTTGATCTTTCTCTTTAAAAAAAGGGCCAGTTTCATCAAAATTCACATGTACTTATTATTCAATAATCCTAGAATTTTCTTTAAACACTCTATAGGCTTTGGAGGTTGCATAATATTCTAAAAATATTCTTTCATTGTCTTTTGGATTGAATTTACCAAGGTCATCCTTAGTATTCAAGATATAAAACTTGCAACCAAAAACATTAAAGTACTTTACTTTAGGTTTTTTATTATTGAAAAGTTCATAGCGAGTTTTAAAAATTGGCTTTATTTAAACTCTCTTAATGATATAGAAGTTTGTGCTTACTGCTTCTTCCCAAAAATAGGTTGGAAGACTTTATTCATTCAGCATATTATTTTACATTTCTTGAATAGTTCTATTTCTTCTTTCAATAATTCCATTTTTTTGATGTTTTCTTGGTGTAGATAAGGTGTGTTTAATACCCATATTTGTGAAAAAATAATTGAATTCATGATTCTTAAATTATTCACCATTATCAAATCTCAATAAAATTATTTTAATACCTTTTTCATTTTGAACAATCTTACAAAAACTTTCAAAAATAGTGAAAAATTCACTTTTGAGTTTTTGAAAATATACCCACGTAAATCGAGAATAATCATTAACTAATACAAAGACATATAATTTACCAGTCAAGATTTCTTCTCTTAATGATCCAAAAAAAATCCATATCAATAAGTTCTAATGGTTTTGATTTTTCAATTTTGTTAATAGATTTGAAAGAAGATTTGTGTTCTTTGACAATTTTTCATGCATCACAGAATCTATCATTCTCAAATTTAAGACTAGGAAAATCAAAAACTAATTGTTTCTTAGATAATTTATGTAAATAATATATATTATAGTGTCCATGTCTTCTATTCCAAACCCATGGCTCATTTTTATTATCATTTAAACAATTCACCTTATTTTTATAAAAGGAATTTAAAATCCAAGGTATATACATTTTTAGTTCATGGTGCTCTAAATTTAATAAACTTATCTTTAAATATATAACATGAATTTTCATAAAAATAAACATAAAACCCATCATCAAAAAGTTTAGAAATACTTATCAGGTTTTGTTTTGACCCTATCACATATAGTACTTTATTGAATGAGATAGTATTTGGATCTCCAATAGTTCCAACACCAACAATATTTCCTTTGGCATTATCACCAAAAGTGACAAGTCCGCTATCCAATTGAGTTAGTGTATTAAAATTTAATGAGTCTCCACTCATATGTCTAGAACAAACACTATCCATATACCATATGGTTTTTCTATTCTAGTGGCATGTTTCTTTTTCTTCTTCATCCATAAATCTTGTATTATATTTGACATTTTATGGATCTTTTTCTGAATCATATTTTGAGGAGTAGTTTGGGTCTGTAGATACACTCCACATAGCATTCATACCTCTTTTCACTTTATTCTCATAATCATCATTTTTGTGATATTTCTTTTATGACCACTTTATTTTATCTTTTAGTTGAGGTAAATCATGTCTAATGTGACACAATTTTTTCCATTCAATGAATCTAAATTCTCTATGCTATTTCTTATCCTTCTTGAAGGATTTCCTAAAGCCTCTTTTCTTCTTGTATAATTTTCTGAACTTTATGGATAGCTGAGAAAGTTCTATTTTATAATTTGAGGAATATGAATTTTTCTCTGTTTTTCTTTTCTTTTTTCTGTCTTGATTTTGAGATGTTACTTTCAGGGTAATATTTCCCTTTTCACTATTATCTTATGATATTTAACATTATCCTTCATTTTTTACTTTGTACATCATCAACGTTCCAATCAATTCTTCATTGTTAAATTTTTTTTAGCTGATGACTGATGAATAGTAGTATAGGTATCCCATTCTATTTTGAGGGTAGTACTCTGATTACTTTTAGAGATTGATCTGATTAACTAATAGGATCTCCCAGGGTAGTAATATTATTGATTATTTCTATTAGACTTACATTAATTTTTGTGATTATTTCACCATAAACCATTATAAAGGTGTCAATTAGATTAGTAGTAGAATATCTCATCTGTCTGATATTGTCTGATCCTTCATAAGAAACTACAATAGTTTTCCACATTTCATATGCATTAGGGCATTGTGATACATTATTAAACACATCAAGACCACGTATGTAGATAATAGCAATCATTTCTTTTGAATTGAGGTCATAATCAGCTGATGTTTTAGTAGTCAAAGTCTCTGTTTTTTTAGAAATCACGTAAGGATTAATGATATTAGAATAGAATTTGAAACCAAGGTTATTCAAATAGATAATCATTCGATATTTCTAGCATCTATAATTTTTAAAATTAATATATGGATCATGAACCATAGACATCCCTTATTTTGGATCATCCATTTACATATAATTTTTATAGAACTTATACTTTTTCATTTTCTATATATTTATCTGAAAATATAACCTTTGATGCCAATTGTTTTGTTAGAAAAATTAAAATTAATAAAATATGGTGTGAATTGTGTCTTTTCAATAATCTTCCATAATTCTGGTTTTTGAATCTATTTGTGACTTATGCATATATGTCGTGTTTTATTCTATGTGAAATATAATAAGTGGATAAACATAAAGAAAGAACACAATAATTTTTAGTGGTCCAGGGCACAAAGATCCCCTAGTCCACTTCACCAATGCTCAATTTGCGCGATTGATTAATTTTACTAGAATGGTCCTCTTATCACAGGACCACAAATCCACAACTGATTGCAAACAGTTGACACCTTTACAAACAAGGCTAAACATAGAACCTTATGGTTATTTTACAAGGAACCAATTATCCATAACTTAGCCTGAGAAGATTATACTCCACCACAACTGAGTATGAGTAGTTGATACTCTATCGAATACCAAGAGTTTGATTTGATGGTTTTTGTTGATATTTATAGTTTCAACAGTAGCAACTTATAATAGTTGAACCTTCTTCTTCAAAAATGAAAGTCTTTAAGAAAGAGAAATTCTAATGTGATCCTGATTATAAATGATCTTCAATTTGAATATGAACAAACTATAACAGTAATCTTACAACAGGTTGATATTGTAACACGTATATGTCTAAAGTGAAGCCACTTTTCCAAATTACAGAGTTGATCATTTGTTTTAGAATATTTGTAAAAATATATTCACAAGAATAATGTCGTATGTGTGAATGGATAAAACTTGTATCACTCATATCACGTATATCACAAGCACCAACACTATTGATTCGAAAATAATTTGATCATATAAATATTTTTCTTACAACTGAATATATCCAAGAAAATACCCAAAAATATTTCATAATTTAAAATCTTAATTGAAAATGGGAGTCGTAACATCCCTTGAGAACATGAGTGATTTTCTCCGATGAATACGGTTCTTTGAATCAAACATAACAAGCTTTGAATCAGTCATAAAAAAGATTTCAATCGGCATATAATTACATCAAGACCATTCTACAGAATATAGATAAAAAACGTAAATTTAAAACTATGTTTTTGATTAGAAAAATGTAGGATTGAACCACGTAGTGTAGGATTCCTTTGTGTAGCGTAGTGTTCCTTTGTGTACCATAGAATTCCTTTATGTAGCATAGGGTTCCTTTTAATAGCATAGATTTTATATAAATGTATGGATCCTTAACCATAATTTCATCTTCACATAACATAGGGATAAAATTAATGTAGGTATGATGATCCATACGTTTATCCTTTTCAGTATAAAACCACAAACATAGCATTGATTAACCATACGTTCAATTTCACGAACAAGGGGTATGAATAGTGTTACTAGACTCCAACTTATGGTTGATATTCCATATGTCCATTCATAGAACATATGGTTGATGATATATACACTTAATATCCTATGTTTCATATGGATGATGATCCATATGTTCATTCACCAGACGTAGGGTTTGAACAGTGTTTCCAGAACACATCATGTAGCTTTGTATTCCATCAAAAATAAAAAAAATATGAAATATATTCCTAAAACATAATTAATGAGAATTTATTAAAAAACAAACAAGTTTATTTTTTAGCATTAAAATAAACATTTAATATATATTATTGTTGATACCATACATGCCCAACACGTGGTTCTATTCATGTATCCATCTTGTATTGGTGTACTCAAGCCATGTATTTATACTTTTGTACATGGTGTGCCTAGCCATTTCGATTCCCATGTACTCTCGGAGTACATGATATTTCCTCCATCATGAGGTCACATGGAATTTGGGGTTCCAAAAAGTTGTGTGATACATATAATCTACTTAAATTCTAGACACTGAAGCCAGGGCCTGAGACATCGTGTGTTCTTCGAACTACATGGTTTGTAGTCAGAATTTCATAATAAATCTTGATCTATTATCCATGTACAAGATATTATGTATTGAACCATAGTTCCAGATTTTTCTTCAATTAAAAATGGTGGATCTAGTCATCATTGGTCGTTTCTGGCCATCTGGTGGTCATAAATTTCAATCCATTCGTCATGGAGGTCTGTCATTCATCATGCATGCCTCAGGTTCCTAAAATGTTAATGATTTTATTTTAGATCATCAAAACAACCACCAAATACTCTTTATCCATCTATTTCTATCTTTTATTTTTTATCCATTCCTCACATGTGATTCTATTATGAATCCATAGGTCCGATCGGGCTCGATACCACCCGACAATGTCGAATCGAGACTGCGGGGTCCAACCAGTGAAGAACATGAAGAAATTGTGGGTGGAAGGCACATGAAAAGAGGTTTGTTGATTTTTTAAAAGTGTTATTAACCAAAAATCTAGAATGAGTATATATGGGGTTAGAAAAAATTTTAATAATCAATTTAATCAGTATATATGATCATGTCAAGGATCTGAATTGGCATAGATCTTAAATTGGATGATTCTGATCAATCAATTTAATCAAAATGGGAGGAATCCCTGAATTTACAAGGCATACTTGGAGATTAGTTCATTAATTTTCAAATAACATTCTTTATAATTATTTAAGTATTTTGTTGTGTTTGTTGTACTTCGATCTACTCTGATCTAAATATTCATCGTCATAGAGAGTCGATTGGCTAATGGAAAAATATGTGGAAGAAGATATTAACGGTATCAGGGCTATGAGTCTAACCATAGGAAAATCTCTATAAGGATATATTTAAATGAAAATAGAATTGGTTATTCAATTAAATTAATTAAATTAAACATTTAATTATTTTTCTGAATGTACCGCTAATGGATTGGATATCTGAACGCCCCTTCACCGACCTATTTTAGGTTGCACTTAGGGAAAAAAATCATGTTCCAGACTCAACCATGGTATTATATTTCTGATCCGATATTTCATTTAAGATTCAACCCATTTTCATTATGAATCTGTGCATGCGTAATATAAAATATATTTAATATTTTCAGAAAATTAATTATGGGTACACTAGGCCTCATAATCACAATCTATCTAAGACCCTAGCTCTAGAAATATATGTATAAATATTTCAAAGTATTAGTAGTATAAAACATGTATCTACATTAAAAGTGATGAAATGTGTTTTTATATTTCATGATCTATGTGGAACCCAAATGCATGTACATGATATGAATGTGACGGGTGGGCCCATAATTATATATCCCTTCAATTAATTGGGCAATATTTTTATCTCATGAGATACCATGTATGGTGAATGTGTGGTTATATTACTCACACTATAGTAGACATCTCTATAGTTAGCATTGACTCATGCTTATGATTTCATGTTATATATTTTTGTCACATTCATATGATAATTTGATGTTACCACCTTATATGATACTTCAATGTTCATGTTTATAATTATTTCCCTATTATGTCTCTTTGATATGTCTATTTACTCACATTTATTACTTTCATCATGTTATTCTTTGATTATTCCAATATTGTACTTTATATCTCGCCCCTTTCTTAGGTACATCTCCAAGTTATCTCATGTAGTATTATAAGATCAGTGGAATATAAGGGCATGTTATGGTGTTTTTAAATAATGTCATCGTATCCCTATTTAATATTATAGTTATATGTAACTAATTATGCAAATACACTATGCTTCATGATATTTTGGGATTGTATTTTTTGTGTCTTATTGTAATAATTCATGAATTAATATTAATAAAAGATATGGGTTTTCATAAAATGGACCAATACATATCAAATATAAATGGATTTTATAGAATATCTCTATCAATATCCCATGTGTACTAAATATTCTTGGACTTTGTGTTATTTTACCATGTATTGTATCATATATAATAACTTTTGAAACCATATCCAAAACTACTTTCTAATATTTCCAAAACACTTTTGGAAATATATCATTAATTTGACCTTATTACAAATCATATACAATACCATGTGAATATTTATCCTAATTTTTTTTGGGATAAACTCTAAACCACTTTTAGATTATATTTATACGTTAACTCATAATCCTCATTCAATAAACCACATATTTTTACTGCAATGGACCTTAAATCATTGAAAGTAAATATGAATTTTGTAAGCTATAAATATAAGCAAAGAGTGGACTCTAAAAAAGCATAAATGATAATCAAACTACATATGGATCTAGCGGGATCCCCATAAAACACATACATCTAGATACATGTGTCCATTAACTATATTATATATATATATATATATATATATGAATTTTTATATATTTACATTTTTCAGAACAATAGTAAACATGGGACACAGAGTATGTAAATCCCATATAACCTACTCATATGTTCTTGATTCTCTGAGTATAAACTGATCAGATCGATGAATACATCACATTCCATTCACCATTATGGATGGGCACATCACATTCCCCTCATCCAATCAAGATGAACATAATATATCTTATCCAAGTACATTCATATACTTCCTCGATTTATCTCAATCGATGGACCAAATGTCATACTAATTATACAATAAGTTAAATCTCATATTGATTACACTCTAACTGCAGACATTATCGATAACATACACAACCACCCCTTAATTTGCTAAGAATCAAGTCTTATGTAGGAATTTTATCAAAGTATTAAGGTATTCATTCTTGGTATTTCACTAATCTCATTCAATGGAAAATCTAAATATATAGCATATACTCATAGTAAACCATATATATAGTGTACAACACTCAAAGTTGTATACTTGGGGGTAATCTGGCACAAAAAATTCCCATTAATCCTGATGGGAATATTTTTTATCTCTATAAGAAATCTTACTCATTATAATCTTATCATTTCAAAACAATTTATAATACTCCATGAAAAAAATTGGTTAGAGATGACTCAAATTTATACTTTGAGAGGTCAATTATTAGTACACTTTATGTGTATATGCATCCCAAAAGAAAGGATGATAATGTGGATATTGTCTTTTTATAACATAATACAATTAATATGATTAAAATAATTTAATAATAATAATAAAACCATAATTAATATTTTTTCTCATAATATCTAAAATGATAAACCACTTGATCGACGTTATGTAAGATGCACATTTAGTGTTTTTTAAAACTCATTACATATCTATATAATTTATACTTCATCTCTATGTAACCGTATGATAAAACACTCCCACTAAACTATTTTATTGAGTAACATCTATTAATAAAGACAATTTTAATAATTATCAGGCTTATGAATCATATTCCTATTATTTAACCATTTGAACAAAGTATTCCAACTCTTTAACTTCATAAAATTAAATGTTATAATTCTAATAACTTCTTTCCTCTACTTAGAAATCTATCTATGTTCATAATTCAAAGAACTCTTTACCTTAAATGTTTTCCTTGAGATCATCTTGGAAAAAATTGTAACTTTGACATTTTCCTTTACCAACATATCCCAAACCCATTTTAGGAAAAAGTGATATTCAATTAGGAAATATAACTCCTTATATATTCCTTTACCAACATACCTTAAAATATTTTAGGATATTTAAGTGACATTAACTGTGTATTTTGATTGGTATAATTCTTTATTTGTTAAAATTAAAATTATTTACATACAAAACATACTCTCACTAACATCTTAGACACTATATTATATCTAAAATATCATGTTGAGATACAAAAACTCCATTTTATTCATAAAATAAAACTTATTTCAATTTGTGGGAATATTTAACAAATAACCTATTGTATCCATGTCTTATATATAATTTTATGGAATTGGAGTATTATTCATAAAATCATGACTTTATTCTTTAAAATATTCCACCGATAAGAGGTGGGATCAAATCAATCATATTTTAACAACCATTTGGATCAAATTTCTTTTCATAGATAAAACATTGTAACCATTATATCTTATTTTACATATGTTAAAGAATCAGATAAATCAAAAAACATACATATTAAAATAATCATATAATTTTGTTTGTAACAACTCTCTTTTAATAAACAAATTATCTTATCACATAAGATAAATAAAATAAAATTTAGATATATATATATATACATATTCCTTTACATTTTAAATATAATTTCAACTTTTTCCACTATATTAGAATGTAAACTAAAAATCTCAATCAATAATTTCCTTGATTTTGAGTTATTTTATATTTACTACATTTGTAAAGTACATATTCATTATATTATAACCATAAAAATAAAATAAATAAATTATATAACATTTTTACCTTATATAGACCTTTCATGGAGTTTCAAAAACCCCTTTAGGTAGTGTTCGCATCACGATTCACTGTTTTATTCACCCTTACACCACTGTTTTTAACTAATTTTGTATCATAAATTCAAAATTTAATAAAAAAATATCTTTATGTTTGATTCCATTATTTATTTTAATCACTATTAAAAAGGGTAATTTTACTTGTTCGGATGTTTATATTGTAGTTGGAGGTGATTTGGATAGCCCAGACGAAGTTGAAGAAAAAGGGGCCAAAATGTGCAAGATTCTAAGAACACCAGTGGACTCAAATAGAAACTGAAGCTTATCCTTGTGCTCAATTGGGATTAAATTTTGTGATATGATCCAAACTTCATTAGTATACAACTCTTCTAAATACAAGAAATCTAAATTTTACCATTAAAGGTCCCAACGAAACCAATCTTTCCAAGACATCGAATATGTATGAAGTCAAAAGTGGTGTGTTATGTCTCATCCATATCTTGAGATTTCAAACTATAAATTCTTCCAACTATTTGGTTAATATTTCTATTAGTTAGTGAAATTAGTTTTTAGTTTTCTCAAAAGTAGGATAAGATGGTCTGGATGCCGGAAACCATGCGCCAAGTGGTTTTATGAAATCTATGTGCCTAAAACCACCTTCCACTTTTCCTATAAAATGGATCCTTGGGAACCCCATTTGTATGTTTTACCAGATGGTAAGGTGATTATATTTTGGAGTCCTGAATAAGTCCCCAAATACCTTTTTAGGTTTTGGAGGTCCCTATCCCCATAGATTGATCTTAAATGAAGTCAGAGTCCTATACAAGCTTCCTCCTCCTCTTGATGGCGGGCTAAACAGTGGGTGTTCATTGTGAGGGAGTTACAACACTTATAATAGCTATTGGTTTGGAGTATTTTTGGGTTAAAACATATCATTCCATATAATTTTAATTATTTCATATTTTAATGTTTGTTTGGATGCTTTTGATTGATGTTTTCTTAATTTCTAACCGATCAGTGTAAGGTTTTGAGTGTGTGGATTGTGTTGTTAATATTGAGAAACACATGTTCCCTTTTCTTACCAAAATTATTGAGATTTCAATTTTATTTTTAATTTTTTATAACATGAATAGGGTATTAACCATGGCTATATGAATTTTATTTCATTGTTTGGTCCAAGAATTGATATAAAATCATAGAAATTAAATAGGATTCCAATTAACTTCAACCAAATATTTATTCCAAACCTCAATGAATAACTAATAAAAATTAATTTTAAGTATTTTTAGTGAACTCACAATAAGCCCTTTTATCTCATGTATTTCAAAATCCACTAATTTTTCAACTATAAAACTCTTAAAATTAAGTTATTTTCTTAAAACTATTTTCAAAACCACCCCACTCTTTTAGTATTTTTATTATAAATACACACTCTAAAACTATCAACAATCAATGGTAGAAGACATAGGGTCTGACCAAGACTATAAATCAACTTTAAAAACATAATTAATTTTATTTTTCGTGAAAACATGTTCAAATTTTTCCTCATTTCTGGGGAGCGCTTTAGTTTTTAGGGTGTGTTTTTTATAATATATTTTCAAATTTTATGAATATTTATTTGTATTATCTTATACCTTTGAATATATTTTTGTGTTTTGATTTATTTATTATGTAGGTTCTATTTATGATACATTCTACTTTGGGATATTTACCTACTTTTGAACCAGAACCGGAGATAATCCTACATCAACGACACTGACACACACAAGATAACCCTTTAAATGAAGACACACGACATGTTTCTACTTTTCTAAACATCTATTCATATAGAACAAAATTAGAAACTAAAAAAACATGCATAAAATGGATGAAAATAACAAAACACTATAATAAATAACCTCTCCTAATGTTGATATTCAATCCACTTATATTCAAATGTAAGGTGAAGCACTAAACTTTGAACTAAAATCTTATCTAATTCACTTATTGCCAAGATTCCATGGACTCATTGGAGAAGACCCACATAAGAATTTAAAATAATTTAACATTTTATGTTCAACCTTAATACAAAAAAAAGTGGATGAAGAACATGTAAATATTAGGGAATTACCTATTTTAGTAGAATATGCTACAAAAGATTGGTTGTATTATGTTAATTTCCCCAATAGAGGCTAGCCGGACATGAAGCACTTTTTTCTTGAAAAATACTTCCCAGCTTCTAGAACTAAAAAAAGAAAAGAAATGTGTGGGTTAATACTATAATAAAGAGAAACACATCATAAATATTGGGAAATATATAAAAGTATTTTTTTAAGTTTCCAACACCACCAAATAAGTGATCAACTTTTTATACACTATTTGTATGAAGGTTTAATTCCAATTGATCATAACAGAATTAATGCTAATTTAGGTGGTTCTCTAGTTAATAAAACCCCAATTTCCACAAGGATCCTAATTCATAACATGGTTAAAAATAATAAACAATTTATTTTGAGGTCTAGTGAACCCATTCAAGGTGTCCATGATGTGAAATGTTCTTATTTTTAGAAGAAGGTTGACATAAAGCTTAAGGAGTTAAGTACCCTTATTAGACAACTTTCTCTTTCCCAAGGGAAATTCTAATCTCCTCCTCCCATATTTAGTGGTATCTATTCTATTGAAACCCATTATTATAACTACTTCCCTAAATTAAGAGAACATTCTAAGAGTTGCGAGGCAATATTTTCAGACCACCCCTATAACTAACCCATTAGGAAAGAACCATACTATCCATCCAACCTTGGGTGGAAGGAAACCTATGTTTATATAAAATGTGGTATTCAAACCGTCATTAATAACCATGGAACCAACCAGGACAGAGTATTCATCTACCACCACCACCAAGAAATCCCTAACCACCCCAAAGGTGTAACGACCCGAAATTTTGAATAAATCTTGTTTCCTAATTTTGTGTGTTATTTTATTTTTATACTCAACAAAACTGTTTCATTTGATAACCTGAGTATAATTAAAATGAGACCGTTGGGTTTTGACTGTTATATGACCGTTGGTCAATAAGACTGTTGGAAACTAAACGTTTCGATTATTGTCTCTAAATACAACTGATATTGGTTAATTAATATAGAAAGAAGATTTGATGGCCTCATCCTGTAGTCTCGGGCGAATCGAAGCCCATCTAACGGAACTTGGGAAGGAGGTAGCACCGCTGTGCTTTGCTCTGGACCAAACCCAAGCTGAACTTCATCGTGTGAAACTAGAATGGAATCACCTTAACAAGAAGTTCAAACTGAGAGAAATTACTACTCGTGCAATGTTGGCTGAGCTGCCCTCAGATTCTCTCACCTTAGGACACCTTACACTTAGGTCCTATGATGGGGTTATAAGGGGCTACGTAAGGAGACCGTAACTGCCTTGTGTAATCCTTTGTTTTAAATAAAAAAATTTGATTTCTTCTCATGATGAAGTTTATGAATTTTAAAATGTCTGGATAAATATAGTATGCATATTTTTGATGAATTTTAGAGAAAGGATATTTTAAAAATGTTTATGTAAACCTTAAATAATTAAAAATATGTAATGATTTTCAAAAAATGTTCTTCTACAATTATGTTCAGTACAAAATTTAGAGTCTAATAAGATCAACTTAATTTCTGATGAATAGTAAATTATGAATAGTTATTTTGCGCTTAGGATTAGTAATGTGACAAAATAGATTAGTAATCTCACTTAAATAAATTTTTAATACAATCTAGGCACCTTGATTAAGCAATGTGATTCAATAAAATTGGTAAATAACGGTTTCATAAATTATTAGTCAAGTATTAGTTTTTTTAGGTGAATATTTTTTTTAATTAAATATTAAATTAAAAATATTTAGAAAATTATTTTTATAAAATAGAATTTATTTTTAAACTCAGAGAATCGATATTATGTTATGGTAATTTTGGGGGATTTTTCTGAAAAAAATGAATTTTCAGTGAATAGTGTATTTATTTAAAAATTAAATTAAAAATATTTAGAAAATTATTTTAATAAAATGGAGTACATATTTTTAATCAGAGCATCGATATTTGGTTAAGGTCAAATTTTGGGATTTTTCTGAGAAAGGTGAATTTTCAGTGAATAGTAAAAATGCAATTTTAGGGTTTCGGTATGTTTAATGACATCATAACTGTTTCATGATGATGTAATGAGATATTTTAAGGGTTGGCCGACCAAAGGTGATGAATTATTTTATGGGGGCCCCATGTGGCCTAACTCCATGGGAAATACCATGGGAGAGCTCATGGTTTTGAGAAAACCACTTGTGAGGTGTCCCTTGAAATTATTAAAGCATCACCTCACCTTCCCTATAAAAACCCACCATTTCCTCATTTAGTGTTCACTCCCAACTCTCCCCCAACAAATCTCTGGTCTCATTACCTCCCAAGGAGTCCTCCCAAGGTTCCCCCAAGCCCTCAAGGTCCCAACCATTGAGTTTTAATAGATACGTTTTAAGGTAAGGGATCCAAACTCTCTCTTTCTTTTCAAAATACTCTCTTTTATGTGATTTCTTTTATGCTCCATGTTCTTATGTCAGAGGATGTTATTTTATATTCCTATTACTTAACTTTTCATGTTCATATGATGAGATATCCCCTCTTAATCTCATCATTTCGTTTTATGAATGTTTAAGTGGCGCCGTTAGGCTGCCGAAATTTTTGTAACGGATTCTTTCACCCTTCTCATTTTCAAGTTCTATTCTCGTGTCAAGTATTTGAAGTTAATTTTTATGTTGGGGTATGATATATATATCTATCATACTAATCTTTTTTGTTCATATGATGAGAGACCCTATTTTATCTCTTTAATTGATTTTTTTTTATGTTTAAGTGACGTCGTTAGGCTGCCGAATTTTTAAGGGGTTCTTTCACCCTTCCCGTTTTCAAGATCTATTTTCATGTCAAGTATTTCAAGTTCCTTTTTATTATGTTGGGGTATGATATATATATCTATCATAATGATATTTTATGTTCATATGATGAGAGACCTTATTTTATCTCGTCAATTCATTTTTTTTTTGAAGTTTAAGTGACCCTGTTAGGCTACTGAATTTTTAAGGGATTCGTTCACCCTTATCATTTTCAAGTTCTATTTTTTGGTCAAGTATTTCAAGTTACTTTTTATTATGTTGGGGTATGATATCTATATCTATCACACTGATCATTTATGATCATATTATGAGAGACCCTATTTTATCTCATCAATCTGTTTTTGGATGTTTTAAGTGATGCCGTTAGGCTGCCGAATTCTAATAAGAGAAATCTTTTTTTTTGTCTTCCTTTCATGTTCTTCATTTCATATGGTATATCATTGAAATTTCATTAACATGTTCTCAAATCCATTATATTCTGTTCCCCTAATTTTTTATGTATCATTTATGAGTTGGTGACCCATGTCCCCTCTCTTTTCAATGTTTTCTAAAACCATGTATCATAGCCGTTATGCTGCAGAATTTTCGTCTCAAAATGTCTTTCTCTTTTTGAAAATTATTTTATTTTATTAAGTAAATACTCAAAGATCTTTCTTCTATAGAGTTATTCACATATATATCAAAATGTTCTATTTTAATTCTTGTATTTACATACATGAGACCCACTTTCTTTTTTTCGTGGGTTTAAAGTGACATAAAGATCATGTCTTTAAAGCAGTTTTTTTAAATGTGATGACTATGAAATGAAACCCATTTCTTTTATGCTATATGGGTTGTTTATGAAATATTTGATGATGATATATGTGGCTCACATGATAATAAAGACAAATTTAAGGGTGCGCCCTGATAGCGCTCCAATGCATTGGGTAAAGACTTAGTCTCTAGCGATGACCATTTTTAATGACGCCTTGGTGAATAACCTTGGTAATTTTTAATGACACCTTGGGGATGGACCTTGGGGAAACAGAAATTATTGTCAATGTTAAATGTTTTATACACATCTTCATGTTATGAAATATGTTATTTTTATTATGATATGCCTCATGATTTCTTTCTCATGCCTTAAAGTTATTTTTCATGACATTGTTGATGTATCTCAAGTTCACATGTAAAATGTATCTCTTGTTTCCCTTACTGGGCCTTCTGCTCACCCTTTCTTTTGATGTTTGTCCCTAGGTTATGAGATGTAGTAATGAACCTAGGATAAACATAAGGAGAAGCCTTTCAAGTTTTTAAGAAGAATGTTTTATGTTTTCATGTTTTAATTTCCTGGTTTCCAAGACACTAAACCTTTAAGATCCTCGGTTTTGTAGAATGTAATGAAAGTTTATGTGATAAAAAGGTGGGATGCCATAGTTGGTATCAAAGGATGGTTTAGTTATTTGTGGAAATTAGGATATTAAAACTATAGTAATAACACTATATAAAAGATTAAATATAGGAAATTTTCCTGGTATTTTGGTGAGTATTGAGTAAGGGGTTGCCAAGAAAATACATCCCTGTCTGGATACGAGCAGGTAGAGGTGGCTCTGGCACAGTTTTACATAGGGGTAAAACCTGAAAACACCTCTTTGAGCTAGACTCTAACGGGAACTGGTACATGACAACGGGCCTTGCTGCACTCTTCGTTACGACCCTCCTGGGGGATATGCTTTGGTAAATTCCTAATCTTAGTAAGAACCATTATTAAAGGAACAAAGATAAAATAAAGATTCACATAAGAATATATGATCATGGATAACCTAGATTGGAACCTAGGGGATCACAGGTTAGGATACACTTTTCTTATACATGTTTATCCTTTTATGCTTAATGTTTCCTTTTCATGATTATTGGCTAAGTATTTAAGCCCCCTAATTATATGTTCTTTTCTTAGTTAATGGCGGTAAATGGATGAGCATGTCCCAACAACCAATGTGATAGGAAATGTAACAATTTCCCTATTAATGTGATAGAGATGATGAAAGATCAGGTTGAACATATTGTGATTATTCCAAACTAGCTATCAAAAATCACAATTAATAATTGGTACCTAGTTGAATGCCCAAATTCATCAATGAAGAAGAAGACAAAGTCTCAAGCATATTCATATGATAAAGTTGATAAGGGAAAGAAGACCCAATTTCTTTTTTTCAAAAAGTGTGGGAAGAGGCACCAAGGAGAATGCCACAAAAGAACCAGTAGATGTTTTAAGTGTGGGAAGATAGGGCATAAAGTAGCCAATTGCTTTAAAAAATGGATAATGTAATGAATGGAGATAAGGTTTGATCTAATGTACCTTATAAATTTCGATGTCGTAAATGTGGAGAAGTTAGACATTATCCAAGGTAATGCTCTCTTGGAAGGGGTGAGAAGCATGATGATCATAAACAATATTCAAGGACATGGGAACAATGCAAGTCCTATGCTGAGATGGATCATGATGACTAAAGTACATGGAACTTATTTTCAATAATTATCTATGTCATGTTGTATTCTAGTTCGTTCTCTATGAGCATATCTTTAATGTTTTCTAAGAACATCGATTCACTACCTAAGATGGTTTTATATGATTAAGGAAAACATCTATTGTTATGTACCACATGTTGATGTAGTGAAGCAATTCTTCTTAAAAAGAAAGTGATTAGGGGATTAAAAGATGGTTATTATTTTGGAAGACATTCACTATTTTGGGAACCCTATGTTTTGAGATCGTTCTTATAATTGGGTTTCAATATTAGTTTGGATTATTTTGAGGAATTTTAAGGACAGTTATTTATGGAATGGTCTATGATGAACTTTGGGTAGTACCATGGAACTATGAAGATTTAAAAGTCGTTTCCCTTCCTATGGGATTCTTTCTTTTTGAAGAGTTGTTTTATCTTACCCTTTCTGTTTTTGGGATAATGTTTAAAGATAGAATAAATTGATAGTTAATCTTTTTTGGATTATGTGACTCTCAAGAAGATGATTCTTGTGTTTTGATGAGACCAAGTGTTTTTGAATGCTCATTGTTTGGGGAAAAGATTAGTTTTGGTAGAAACTAAATAAAGGATGAAACTCTACTTGAAGGTGGGTATATTTCATTATGTTTTTGTTCTATGTAGTAAATGAATTCCTCAAAATTATTAAAAGGAATATAAAAGAAAAATGTTGTTGGTTTACATTTCCTACTAGGTAATCAAAGACCGTTTACACACATCATAAGTTTATGATTTTCTTGTGGCTAACTTTATCCTAATAATGTTTTCTATCACTCTCCCTCAGAACTTGACCCTTTGTTTTCTCCTCCATGTCCATGTTTTCCTGCATGGAGTCATAGTGTGGGTTAACTCGGGTGACCTTTGTACTTACCTTTATTTCTTTTAAAGTAATAGTTTTACTGAATCCTTTTCTGATGTGGGAATTTCAATGAAATTTCAAAACCCAATTTTAAAAATTGTGAGGACGCAATTTCTTAAGGGGGGAAGATTGTAATGACCCGAAATTTTGAATAAATCTGGTTTCCTAATTTTGTCTGTTATTTTATTTTTATACTCAACAAAACTATTTCATTTGATAACATGAGTATAATTGAAATGAGACTGTTGGGTTTTGACTTTTATATGACCATTGTTCAATATGACCGCTGGAAACTAAACATTTCGATTATTGTCTCTAAATACAAGTGATCTTGGTTAATTAATATAGAAAGAAGATTTGATGGCCTCATCCAGTATTCTCGGGCCAATCGAAGCCCATCTAATGGAACTTGGGAAGGAGGTAGCACCACTGGGCTTTGCTCTGGACCAAACCCAAGCTGAACTTCATCGTGTGAAGCTAGAATGGAATCACCTTCGCGAGAAGTTCAAACTGATAGAAATTACTACTCGTGCAATGTTGGCTGAGCCGCCCTCAGATTCTCTCACCTTAGCACACCTTACACTTAGGTCCTATGCTGGGGTTATAAGGGGATATGTAATGAAATCATAACAGCCTTGTATAATCCTTTGTTTTAAATAAAAAAATTGATTTCTTCTTATGATGAATTTTATGAAGTTTCAAATGTCCGGATAAATATAGTATGCATATTTTTGATGAAATTTAGAGAAATTATATTTTAAAAATGTTTATGTAAACCTTAAATAATTAAAAATGTGTAATGATTTTCAAAAAATTGTCTTCTACAATCATGTTCAGTACAAAATTTAGAGTCTAATAAGATCAACTTAATTTTTGATGAATAGTAAATTATGAATAGTGAATTTATGCTTAGGATTAGTAATGTGACCAAATGGATTAGTAATCTCACGTAAAGAAAGTTTTAATATAATCTAGGCACCTTGATTAAGTAATGTGATTCAATAAAATGGGTAAATAACGATTTCATAAATTATTAGTCAAGTATTAGTTTTTTTGGGTGAATAGTGTTTTTTTAATTAAAGATTAAATTTAAAATATTTTGAAAATTATTTTTATAAAATGGACTTTATTTTTGAACCCATAGCATCGATATTATGTTATGGTAATTTTTGGGGATTTTTCTGAAAAAAAATGAATTTTTGGTGAATAGTGTATTTATTTAAAAATTAAATTAAAAATATTTAGAAAATTATTTTTATAAAATGGAGTTCATATTTGGAATAAGAGCATCGATATTTGGTTGAGGTGAAATTTTGGGATTTTTCTGAGAAAGATGAATTTTCAGTGAATAGTAAAAATGCAGTTTTAGGGTTTCGGTATGTTTAATGACATCATAACTGTGTCATGATGATTTCATGAGATATTTTAAGGTTTGGCCGACCAAAGGTGATAAATTATTATATGGGGGGAACATTTGGCCTAAATCCATGGGAAATGCCATGGGAGAGCCCATGGTTTTGAGAAAACCACTTGTGAGGTGTCCCTTGAAATTATTAAAGTATCACCTCAACTTCCCTATAAATACCCACCCTTTCCTCCTTTAGTTTTCAGTCCCAAATCTCCCCAAAAGAAGCACTGGTCTCATTACCTCCCTAGTAGTCCTCCCAAGGTGCCCCCAATCCCTCAAGGTCCCAACCTTTGTGTTTTAAGAGATACGTTTTAAGGTAAGGGATCCAAACTCTCTCTTTCTTTTCAAAATACTCTCTTTTAAGTGATTTCTTTTACGCTCCATGTTCTTATGTTGGAGAATGTTATTTTATATTCCTATTACTGATCTTTTCATGTTCATATGATGAGAGATCCCCTCTTACTCTCATCATATCGTTTTATGAATGTTTAAGTGGCACTGTTAGGCTGCCAAAATATTTGTAACGGGTTCTTTCACCCTTCTCATTTTCAAGTTTTATTTTTCTTGTCATGTATTTCAAGTTCCTTTCTTTGTTGAGGTATTATCTATATATCTATCATACTGATATCTTATGTTCATATGATTATAGACCCTGTTTTATCTCTTCAATTGATTTTTTTTATGTTTAAGTGACACTGTTAGGCTGCCAAATGATTATGGGGTTCTTTCACCCTTCTCGTTTTCACGATCTATTTTCATGTCAAGTATTTGAAGTTACTTTTTTTTATTTTGGGGTATTATATATATATCTATCATAATTATCTTTTATGTTTATATGATTATATACCCAATTTGATCTCATCAATTCATTTTTTTGAAGTTTAAGTGATGTCGTTAGGCTGCCGAATTTTTAAGGGATTCGTTCACCCTTCTCATTTTCAAGTTCTATTTTTTGGTCAAGTCTTTCAAGTTACTTTTTATTATTTTGGGGTATGATATCTATGTCTATCATACTGATCATTTATTTTCATATTATGAGAGACCCTATTTGATCTCGTCAATCCATTTTTGGAAGTTTTAAGTGATGTCGTTAGGTTGCCGAATTCTCATTAGAGAAGTCATTTTTTTTTGTATTCCTTTCATGTTCTTCGTTTCATATGGTATATCATTCAAATTTCATTAACATGTTCTCAAATCCTTTATATTATGTTCCCTTACTGTTTTATGTATCATTTATGAGTGGGTGACCCATGTCCCTTCTCTTTTCATTGTTTTTTAAAACCATGTATCATAGCCGTTATGCTGCAGAATTTTCGTCTCAAAATGTCTTTCTCTTTTTTCAAATTATTTTATTTTATAAAGTGAATACTCAAAGATCATTATTCTATAGGGGTATTCACATATATATCAAAATTTTCTATATTTATTCTGTTATTTACATACATGAGACCCACTTTCCTTTTTCCATGGGTTTAAAGTGACATAAGGATCACGTCTTTAAAGCAGTTTTTTTTAAAATGTGAGGACTATGAAATGAAACCCATTTTTTTATGCTATATGGGTTGTTTATGAAATATTTGATGATGATATATGGGGCTCACGTGTTTATAAAGACAAATTTAAGGTTTCACCCTGATAGCGCTCCAATGCATTGGGTAAAGACTTAATCTCTAGAGATGACCATTTTTAACGACGCCTTGGTGAATAACCTTGGTAATTTTTAATGACACCTTGGTGATGGACCTTGGTGAAACGGAAATGATTTTCAATGTTGAATGTTGTAGACACATCTTCAATTTATGTAATGCGTTATTTTAATTATTATATGCCTCATGATTTCTTTCTCATTCCTTAAAGTTCTTTTTCATGACATTGTTGATGTATCTCAATTTCACATGTAAAATGTTTCTCTTGTTTCCCTTACTGGGTCTTCTGCTCACCCTTTCTTTTGATGTTTTTCCCCAGTTTTTGAGATGCAGTAATTAACCTAGGATGAACATATGGAGAATCATTTCAATTTTTTAAGAATAATGTTTTATATTTTCATGTTTTAATTTCCTGGTTTCCAAGACACTAAACCTTAAAGATCCTCGGTTTTGTAGAATGTAATGAAAGTTTATGTAATAAAGAGGCGGGGTGCCATAAAAGTCCTTTCCTACTACACCTTCCAAACCTAATCCTATATTAGAAGAAATTATGAAACAAATGGCTTCAAATAATATCTAAATTAAAAAAACCATCCATGTTTCTATGCATGACCAAAAAAACCCAATTAGTCTAACATTCCAACTCGGTGGGGGAAATCCACAGTCATGGATCAAGTGAACTACCCTCTAAACCAATATTCAACCTTAGGGATAAGTTAAATGTCAGTTCCATCACCTTTACGAGTGGAAATCAACATAAAATCCAAATAAACCCTCCATTAGAGTCATCCCCTTCGAAGGAAACCACCATCCCAACCACTGAAAATGGTCCAATAAAGGAAAATTCTTATCCATATATAAATACCCCAAAAGGAAAGAGTGTGTCTATTGATGAGTCACCTAGACCAAACATTCATATTCCATTTACATAAAGTTACTCCCAGCCAGGAAAACAAAAATAAACTGAACTTGATAAATAAATATTGGAAACTTTCTAAAAATTATAGATTAACATCTCCTTGAATGATGTCGTAAATAATATTCCATGATATGCCAAGTTTATAATAGAGATGTGTACACACTAAAGGTGACTTTGAGGTGCTCAAATGGTGATCTTGGGGAGGAACATCACCTCATTGACAGAGCCATCACTTACCACCAAATTAAATGATCCTGAAACATTCTTAATTTCATGCACCATAGGGGAGTATTTCTTTTTCAATGTTGTTCTTGATTTGGTTGCTTCTATAAATGTTATGTCTCACTCAATTTTCTCTTCATTACAGGTTGAAGAATTGAAGCCCATAAGAATTGTTGTTCAACTAAAAAACTATAGTACCACACACCCCACTATTATGTTAGAGGATTTTCTTGTGAGGGTGAAAATTTTAATTTTTCCTACCAATTTTTAAGTGCTTAAATTGGAAGATGATAGGATGAATGGACATATACATATTTTATTAGGGAGTCCTTTATAAAATATTCAAAAACCCTAATTAGTGTCCCTAGTGGTACGTCATCTATAGAGTTTGGTGGTGAAATTATATACTTCAACATCCTTGATTACCTGAAGAACCCCTAAGAATAACATTATTCTCTTTCACTTAATTATATTGATGTACTCCCTTCCCCTAAAAAAACTTCTTTTCTTTCCCCTAATCCTATTTTTATGTTTTCATCATTAGTAGATAGGCTAGGTAATGAATCATGCATAGAATTTTGTACCTATCTAGAAAAATTTTGTGCATATTTGTTAATTTATGATTTCTTGATCACTGGGGATCACATGACCATCGATGATACCACTAAGACTTTAAAAGAACATTCCTCATCTGAGGGTGTTACCATAGAGTGGTTAGAAGATATCAGCGACCTCTCACATTAAAATTCACTCCCATCAATACAAAATACATCTAAAATGGGACATGAACCCCTAAATAAAAATTATAAATATTCATATCTTGAGAGTGGAAATAAGATTCCCCTCATTATTTATAGTTTACTCCCTCTAGAGCATGAATTATTCCTGCTTGATCTTTTGAGGGAGTATAAACATGATTTGGAATGGACACTTACTAACATTACTAGTGTTATCCCATCAATTTGCAGGAATCATATATTGTTATCTGATGAGGCTAAATAAGTGAGGCAAGCATAATATTGACTAAACACAAACCTCCTAGATGTTTCTGAAAAAGAAGTAACAAAATTTTTAGTTTCTAGAATAATTTACCCCATCATTGATAGCCAATGTGTCAGTCTGGTGTAGGTGGTTCCCAAAAAAACTGGCCTTACTATAATTAATAATGAGAATAATGAATTCGTTCCAAACCATGTGAATAATAATTTGTGTGTCTGCATAGACTGTCACTGACTAAACCGACTCACTTGCAAGGACCATTTTTCATTACCGTTCATTGACCAGATGCTAGAGAGGGTAGTGGGGAAGTCTTGCTATTGTTTCCTTGATGGGTATTCAAGATAAATTCATATCCAAATCTCTGCTGAGGATTAGGAAAAGACAACATTCACTTTTCCCTTCGTCCCATTTTCATATAGGAGGATTTCATTTGGTCTGTACAATACTTCAGGTACTTTCCAGAAATTCATAGTTAGTGTTTTTTCGGATTTCATAGAGAATTGCATGGAAATTTATTGGATGATTTTATTGTATATGGTTCCTCTTTTGATTACTATTTGAGTAGCATTAGTTTTGTCCTATATTTCTATATTTAAAATAATACTATATTAAATTATGATAAATTCCATTTCATGGTGTGGAAAGGTACAGTACTTGGACATGTCATTTATTGGGGTGGTATGCAAATAGATAAATTAAAAGTGGATTTTATTTCTTCCCTTCCATTCCCCAAGAATGAGTGGAATGTGTAATATTTGTTAGTTCATGCTAGATTTTACTGTCATTTCATTCGTTTCTTTAGTAAGATTTCACTCCCCCTCTCCAAATTACACTAAAAATAAAATGTAATTATTTTATAAATAATGTGAGGAAGGTTTTGAAAAATTGAAAATGAGTCTCATTTCACCCCTGGTAATCCAACCACCTAGGCGGGATTAACATTTGAGCTATTTTTTGACACCTCTAACTATGTAGCCAGGGCAGTCTTATCAAAAAGGATCAGTCGAGCTCCACATGTCATATAATATGCCTCACGCATACTGGAACCTTCCCAAGAACACTACACTACAACTAAAAAATAATTTCTTGTAATTGTGTTTGACTTAGATAAATTTAGGTTATACATTTTGGGGTCTAAAGTAATTGTCTTCTCATACCATCCATCCCTCCTATATATCTATATAAAATAGGAATCCAAAACACATATCATTCACTGGATTCTCATTCAGTAATTTAAACTAGAAAATAGAGATAAAAAGAAGTAGAGAGTGTGGTGGCTGACCATATCAGTAAGATCCTCTCACCCTCAAACATTAACACATCCCCATCCATTCTCATAAATAACATGTTTCTAGATTATCAATTATACTACATGAAATACGTTATTCCTTGGTTTTTTGAAATTGTATATTATTTTATGTCATCTTTAATTCCTATTGATTTCAATAAAAACCCAGATGACCATCTAAAACATGAGTCTCATTGGTAAATCTTGGATAACACCTACCTTTGGCACACGTGTAGTTATCAAGTAATTTGGTGTTCTGTTTCCGATAGTGAGTTCCATCCTATCCTTAGGTTCTACCACACTCTTTCTTATGTGTCCTCTTTGGTCCCCAATAAACTACTCACAAGGTCCTTGATTCAAGTCTCTTTTGTCGAAAATTATTTTGGGATACCCATAATTTCTATAAATCTTTTCCTCACTATAAAATAATGGGGAATGTCTCTAATAGAAATTAAATTCCATAAAAACTCTTTCACTTTCATTAAATTTTTGATGTTTGGGTAATTGAATTTATGGGGCCATTTTAAAATTCCATTGGAAACTTGTACATTCTTTTGACTATTTATTTCATGTCAAAATGGGTAGAGGCATGAGATATAAGGACATATGATTCCAAGACAATTGTGGAATTTTTAAGAACCTGATTTTTCTATATGTTTAGAATACCTTGGTTAATCATCAGTGACCAAGGTTCCCATTTATTCAACTTAACAATGAAATCAATATAACATAAATATTGGGTCAAGAATCGTGTTTCTACTGCATATCACTCATAGATAAATTGTCAATTTGAGTTGTTTAATATATAGGTAAAATAAATTCTTTAAAAAATGGTCTAACCAAATAGAAAAGAATGCAGTCTTAGACTCAATGATTCATTATGGGATTACCATACTTCTTTCAGGATTCCCACTGGAATGTCCCCTTATCATCTTGTTTCTAGAATGAGTTGTCACCTCCTTGATAAGATAGATCACTATACCTAATAGGCCATTAAACAATTAAATTCTAATCTTTCTGGTGCAGTTTCTCAAGCTAAGTTACAGATTCGAGAGTTGGAGAAAATGAGAAGATACTCATATGAGAACTCTCATATTTATAAAGAGTGAATCAAGGATTCCCATGATCACCTCATCCTTCATCATCAATTCCACATTGGTCATAAGTTCATCCTTTATAATGAAATGTTGAAGTTTTATCTATGTTCAAAATGATTAAACGAAAAAAAACCTTCACTATTAATGGGAAGCGGCTAAAGCACTTCTAGGAATCCTTTCTAAAGTCCCTGATGCAGGAAATCCATGTTCATGAGGAAAACTACAAATGAAACCCACCATATTTTATCCTTCCTTCCCATATTCTCTTTTATTATATTGAGGACACTATATACTCAAGGTGTTGTTGTGGGGGGGGGAGGGATGGGTACATTCTTAGGTTAGTTAGGAATTTTCATCATCGTATTTCTTTTTCCCTTTTTGGATTGTTGGATTGTATTGTTGCCTTCCCCCCTTAACCCTCACTTTTGTTTCGAATTTTTTTGATTCCCACTTTATTATGGAAAATTATGCTCACTTAATCATGAATGTTATTGAAAATGCATGAGGATTTTCCCAATTTTATGTGGTTTTAACATTTAAAAAAATTATTTCAAGGAAGAAATGTTTGTTTCAGTAGGAATTTAACATTGAGGTGTGCCTTTTATAGAAAGTTGGTCTTTTTTTGATGATATAAATTGTTGTATAATTTTGAAACCTTTATGAAGAATGTTTTCCTTTGTGTGAATAATTGTTTGGAGAATTGTGTCTATAAATATCTCCACGCATCTTTTCACCCAACCATGAAGTGTGAATTTTTATTACTCAATAGAAGTTAAATATAAGTTAGGTTCATAATTATCAGCTTACCAAAATGATCTTTTCATATTTTTGTTTATTATTTGATATCTTTCTTACTATGTCAGATTAACCTATGTGTGTGTACCTATTATTCAACTATTTTATACCCTAAAAATTAAAAATTAAAAAACACACAAAATATGGGTTGTGTCTAGGTCAGGTCAAAAAACACTCTTCCTCAACCTTTTATCTTTTTATAACAATTACAATCAGTGTCATGAGGAGATCAAACAAGGGATGAGTGATGAGTGTGAGATTTATCCCAAGTTAAACTTTTGAAAAAAAAATTGAGGGGAGTGATGAAATTTATAAAATGTGGGGATATCTAGGTCCATAACTTATGGTTTGACTTCTGAGAATTCTTAAGTGAGTAGGTCATGAAATTTGATTGCAAAGGATGTAGGGAAGGTTCAGAAGACATAATAATTTAAGTAAAAAAAATTAAAATAACAAATATTTACTAGATAGAAAGTGCGATGAATAGCATGAAATGGTTGTAACACACACACATGGAGAATTAGTAAAATGGTTAAATTCTGAATTACTTTCTTTGATTGGTATCATTCATCTCTTTGAATTTTGTTCTGGTATAATTTATGAGAAGTCATTTTCCATGATCACTAAGAATAGCTCCTTGGTGTGATTTTTATTAAGGATCACATTGTTACCATGGACTAAATTTTCATTGAATGTTAAATATTCATGATTTTTTTAATATCTCCATGCATAATTTTTGGAAATGTGACTTTTCCCATGAGTTAAAATTTTTTGTTTTGTGGGTGTTCTCACACCGTGATTCATTGTTTTATTTCACCCCTACACCACTGTTTCAAACTGATTTTGTATAATAATTTACAAATTTAGTAACATATTTGAAATCAAGTTTCATTACATTATTTTTTTTAATAACATTGAAAATTGTTAATTTCAATTTTTTGGATGTTTTCATTATAGTTGGATGTGATTTGGATAGCATGGACAAAGTTAAAGAAAAATGGTCCAAAATGTGAAAGATTCCAAGAACACTAGTGCAATTGGACATTGTACATGATAAATGAGTTCAGTTGGGATAAACATTGGTGATATGATCCAAAATTCATTGTTATAAAAATATTATGAAGACACTATGTTCACATTCATCCATTAAATGGCCCAATCAAACTGATTTTTTCAATCCGCTGAAATTGTATGAAGTCAACAGTGGTGTTTTGTGTTTCATCCATATCTCAAGATTTCAACCTATATATTATTCCAAATTTTAAGTGTAGATATATAATATGTGGGGAACAAAGTTTTTAGTTTTTTAAAATTCATTATAAGACTGTATGAATTCCAAAACCCATGGGCCAATTGGTTTTAAGAAATCTATGTTCCCAATACCACCTTTGAGTTTACCTATAAGTAGCACCTTGGGCACCCCATTTCTAAGTTAGACCATGAGGAAATTTGCTACTATTTTTTTATTCCAAAATAATTTCCATTTTCCCTTTAGATGTTTTATAGGTCATTATATTCATAGGGAGTTCTGAAATGAATTTTCATTTTCACACGATCTTCCTCCTCCTCTCAATGGCAGGCTAAACGGTGGACGCTCATCGTGAGGGAGTTACAGAAATTTCAAGGGTGTTTAGACATAGATAATTGCTTCTTCTTTGGATTATTTTGGGGTTAAAACATATCATTCCATTTACCTTACATTATTTCATATTTTTATGTTTTTTTGGATGCTTTTTATTGATATTCACTTAATTTCTAACTGATCGGGGTGAGGTTTTGAGTGCATTGCTTGTGTTTTTCTAATTGGGAAACACAAGAACCATTTTCTTACCCAAATTCTTGAGATTTAAATTTTATTTGGAAGTTATTATACCATTCATATTTTTTGTAACATGGATATATGATTGTTATTTTATGGATTGGTTCTTTATGTATTGATATAAAATATTAGAAATTAAATGGGGTTCTGATTAATTTCCACCAAATACTTACTTAAAAACTAAATTAATACCTAAAAAATGAACTTTATTTATTTTTGATGAACCCTAATGAACCCTTTTATTTCATATTTTTAAAAATATACTTGTTCATCAACTATTAAACTCCTTAAATTAAGTTATTTTCTTAAAACTCTTTTCAAAACCACCCCCTCTTTTAGTACTTTTTATTTAAAATACACACTCTAAACCTATCAGCGCACCTTGAGAGATAACCTAGGGTATGACCTATACTATAAATAAAATTTAATAGCATAATAAATTTGACATGTCAAAACAATGCATTCAAATTTTGGTGTCATTTTCAGGGATCACTTTGGTATTTAGGGTGTGTTTTTTATAATATATTTGATAATTTTGTGAATATTTATTTGTTTTTTCTTATACCTTTTCATATATTTTTATGTTCCAATTTATTTATTATGTAGGTTCTATGAATGGTGCATTCTATTATGGGATATTTATCTCCTTTTGAACTAGAACCAGAGAGGATCCTACGTCATTGACACCAAGACACACAAGACAAACCTTTGAAGGAGGACACACCACATCTTGCTAGTTTTCTAATCCCCTCTTCATCTGGAACCAAATTAGAAAATGAAGATAACTTTTATAACATGAATTAAAATAATAGAACACTAAAAGAACTATCCTCTACTAATATGGATATCCAAACTACTTATATTCAAATTTAAGGTTAAGAACCAAACATTTAACTAACATCCAGTCTAATTCAATTATTTCAAAGCTTCTATGGACTCATGGGAGAAGAAAAACATAATACTTTATAATAATTTCACAGTGTGTGTTTAACATTGAAACTAGAAAATTTTCATGAAGAATAAGTAAATATTAGTGCATTCCCTTTTTGTTGAAAAATAATTCCTAGCCTCTTGAACCACAATAATAAGAAAATAAATCTATGGGATAATAAAATACCAAGGAGAAACATTTTATTAATACTAGTAATAATTTAAAAGGCTATGTTCAAGTTTCCCACACCACCAAAAAAGTGATGAACTTTTAATACAATATTTTTATGAAGGTTTAATTCCTATCGATCATAACACGATTGATGTTATTGTAGGTGGTGATTTAATTTAAAAAAAACCTCATTTCAACAAGTTCCCTCATTGATAACATGGAATATAACTCTCAATAATTTTATTCAAGGTCTAGTGTACCCATTTGAGGTGTCCATGAGGTGAAAATTTTAGAGTTTGAGAAGAAGGTGGACACAAAGTTTGAAGAGGTAAGTACCCTTCTGAGAAAACATGTTCTTTCCCATGGTAAATACCAATCTCCTCCTCCCATCCATTTTAGAATCTATTCTTTCAACACCCATTATTCTGACCAATACCCTCAACTGAGTGAAAATTCTGAGAGTTGTGAGGCAATTTTTTCAGGATTCCCCTATAACTAACCCTTTTAGAAAAAACATTACTATACATACATTCCTATGTGGAATTAAACCCAATAATATAGGAAAGGGGGTATTCAAACTAAAATAAACAACCATGGAACCAATGAGGATAGAATATTCATCCACCACCATCACTCAAAAATACTCAACCATCATAAACGCCTTTCTAAAAACACACTCCAAAACCACATCCAAGCCAAGAAGACATAGTGAAACAATTGAATTCAAAAAATATCCAATTTCAAAAAACTAACCAAGATTCCACTAAAGATCTAAAAACCCAATTAGGCCAACTTTCCAACTTAGTGGGGGGAAATCCAAAGGCACGGGTCAGGTAAACTACCCTCTCAATAAATATCCAATCCTAGTGATAAGGGAAATGTCAGTTACATTACCCTTAGGAGTGGAACACAAGTTAAAATCTAAATAACCCCTCCATTAGATTCATCCCCTCCAAAGGAAACCACCATCCCAACCACTTAGAATTTTCCAAGAAGTGAAACCTCTTGTCCAAAGAAAACTCCCTAAAGGAAAGAGTGTGTCTATTTATTAGTCTACTAGCTCAACCATTCCTCTTCAATTTACTCAAAGGTCCACCCAACCAAGAAAACAAAGGTAAAATGAACATGATAAATAAATCATGGAAACATTAAAAACAATATAGGTCAACATCCCCTTGATTTATGTTATAAAAAAAATTCAAAGATATGCAATTTTTATAAAGTATATGTGTACACAACAAATGTGACTTAAAGGTGATAAAAAAAGGTTAGCTTCAGGAGAAATGTATCAACATTGATATATCTATCACTTCCCACCAAATGAAATGATCCTGGAACATTCTCAATTTTTTGCACCATAGGGGAGTATTCTCTTTCAAATGTTATGATTGATTTGGGTGCTTATATAAATTTAATACCTCATTCCATTATCTCTTTATTATAGGTCGAACAGTTGAATACCACAAGAATTGTTGTTTAGTTGGAAAATTAGAGTACCGCACACCCTAATAGTGTGTTAGAGATTTTTCTTGTGAGGGTGAAAATTTTCATTTTTCTTACAGACTTTTATGTGTTTAAAATGGAAGATGATGGAATGAATGGACATGAACCAATTATATTTGTGAGGAATTTCATGAAAACTTCCAAAACCATAATTAATGTCCACAATGGTACAATATCAATGGTGTTTTTTGGAGAAATTTTCCAATTCAAAATCCTTGATTCCATGAAGCACCCCTCAAAAAAACATTTTTTGCTTTCAATTAATTCTATTGATGTACTCTATCCCCCTAAAAAACTTATTTTCCTTCCCATGATCCCCTTTATAAGTTTTCATCAATGATATAGATGATAGGTAATGAATCATGCATAGAATGTGTATTGGTTTAGAAAAATTCCATGCATGTTTATGAATTGATTGTTTCTTGAGCACCAAGGATCCCATGACCATTTATGATACTCTTAAGCTTGTAAAAGCTCATTCGTCATCTAAGGATGTAACCACTATCCATTTATATGAGATTAGTGACCTCACACTTTCAAATTCACTCCCATAAATCCAAAATCCCCAAAAATTGGAACTTAAAACTCTTCCTTAAAATCTGAAATATTCATATCTAGAGAGTGGAAATAAGTTCCCTGACATCATTTCTAGTTCACTATCTCTGGAGCATGAATTGTGACTACTTGGCCTTTTGAAGGAGTATAAACAAGATTTGAGATGGACACTTGCTGGAATTCTTGGTATTAGCCCATCAATTTCACACATTATATATTGTTAAATGATGAGGGTAAACCAGTGAGACAGACACTATGTCGACTGAACCCAAACCTCCTAGATGTTGTTAAAAAGAAGGTAAAAAAATTATTGGTTGGTGGAATCATTTAACCTATCTCTGATATCCAATGGGTTATTCCAATGTAGGTAGTTCCTAAAAAATTGGTCTTATTGTAATTAAAATGAGAATAAGGAATTGGTTCCAACCCATGGGAAGAATAGTTGGTGTGTCTGTATAGACTATCTCCAACTAAAAAAATCACTAGAAAGGACCATTTCCTATTACCGTTTCTTTGACCAGATGCTATAGAGGCTAGTGGGGAAGTCCCAATACTATTTCTTTGATGGGTATTTTGAATAATTTTATATCTATATTTCCCCTTATGATTAGGAAATTGCAACCTTCACTTTCCCCTTTGGCACATTTTCATATAGGAGTTTTCCATTTGGTATGTGTAATACTCTAGGTACTTTCCAGTGATGCATGGTTAGTATTTTTTGGATTACTTGTATAATTGAATGAAAGTTTTCATGGATGATTTCACTGTCTATGATTCCTCTTTTGATCAGTGTTTGAGTATTCTTAGTTATTTCCTAAGTCACTATATTGAAAATAATGTTGTATTAAATTATGAGAAATTCCATTTCACGGTGCCGAAATGTATAGTACTTAGACATGTCATTTCTGGGGATGGAATCCAAGTAGATAAATCAAAAGTGTATATATTTTCTTCCTTAACATTCCTCATAAATGTGTGGGATGTGCAATCTTTCTTAGGCCATTTTGGATTTTATTATTGTTTCATTCATGATTTTAGTAAGATTTCACTCCCTCTCTACCAATTACTCTAAAAAGAAAAAGAAGTTGATTTTTATAAATAATGTGAGGAAAGTTTTAAAAAAATGAAATGAAATCTCACATCACCCCCGGAAATCTAACCACCTTAGTAGGATTTACCATTTGAGATCATGTGTGAAACCTCTAACTATAAATTTGGGTAAGTCCTATCAAAAAGGGTCGATTGAGCTCCACATGTTATAGTCTATGCCTCATGAACACTAAAATATTCCCAAGAAAACAAAACCATAACTGAAAAATAATTTCTTTTTATTGTGTTTTACTTGGATAAATTTAGGTTATTCCATTTAGGATTGAAAGTAATTGTGTTCTCAAACCATGCATCCCTCTGGTATCTCCTTAAGAAATTAGAATCCAAACCACGTTTCATTCCCTAGACTATCCTCCTTCAATAATTTAACCTAGAAATTAGAGATAAAAAACGAGAGTAGAATGTAGTGGATAATAATGTTTGTAGGATCTTCCCATCCTCATAAATTGACTCAACCCCCTATATTCCCATAAATGACATGTTTCTGGATGAGCAATTATACCGCGAGAAAGATGTTATTCCTTAGTATGTTGAAATTGTAAATTATTTGGTATCATATTACATTCCTGTTGATTTTATAAAAAACCAATCTAACCATCTAAAACATGAGTTCTGTTGGTACATTTGGGATGACCTCTACCTTTGGCACACATGTAGTGATCAAGTCCGTAGGTTTTGTGTTCCTAAGAGAGAGTTTCAGTTTTTCAGTAGGTTCTTCCACACTCTTTCTTGTGGGTTCAACTTTGGTCCCCCAATGGATTTCTCACAAGGTCCTCGATTCAAGTCACTTTTGTCCAACATTATTTTGGGAGGCACATTATTTCTCTAAATTGTGTCCTCCCTATCACGGATTGGGGAATTTCTCTAATAGAAATCCTATTCCACAACAATCCATGCTCTATCATTACATTTTTTATGTTTGGGGTAGTGAATTTATAGGGAAATTTCCTAATTCCTTTGAAAACTTGTAGATTCTTCTAGCAGTTGATTAGGTGTCAAAATGGGTAGAGGCATGAGACACAATGATATAAGATTCCAAGAGATTTGTTGATTTTTTTAATAACCCAAATTTTATATACGTTTAGATTTCCTAGGTTCATCATCAGTGACCAGGGTTCTCATTTCTACAATTGATCAATGCAATCATTATTATATTGATATGGGGTAAGGTATTGATTGTCTACTTCATTTCACCCACATACCAATGGTCAAGATGAGGTGTCGAAAAAAGAGGTAGAAATAATTCTTGAAAAAATGGTCTACCTCTATAGAAAATATTGGATTCTTAAACTCTATGATTTATTAAGGTTTTATTGTACCTCTTTCAAGACTCCCATTAGAATTTCACCTAATTGGATTATTTTTAGAAATAGTTATCACCTCCCTATTGAGATAGAGAACTAGGCCTATAGGGACATTAAAAAATTCAATTCCAATCTTTTGTTGAAGGTTCTCAAAGTAGGTTACAGATTCAAGAGCTAGAGGAAATGAGAAGAGACTCATAAGAGAACTCCCAGATTTATAAAGAGTGAGATAAGGATGCCTACGACCACCTCACCCTTCTTTTTCAATTAAAAAATGGGAAGAAGTTACTTATTTACATTTTAAGGCTAAAGTTCTATCCAGATTCAAAATGAAGAAACAAAACAAACCTTCACTATCAATGGCCAGCAGCAGAAGCACTTTCATAAATCCATTTTGGAGTCCCCAGTGGAAGAACTCCATGATCAAGAAGCAACCTATGAATGAAACATACTAGGTTTTATCCTTCCTTCCCATATTATATTTTATTATAGTGAGGACATTTCATACCCTATGTGTGGGGGGATGGGTATATTCCTGGGTTAGCTAAAAAATTTCATCATCTTTCTTATTTTTCTCTTTTTCGATTGTTGGATATTATTGTTACCTCCCCCACCCATTTAACCTCACTTTTGTTTCATAATGTCAATTTTTTATGCACACTTTATCATGGAAAATGATTCCCACTTATTCATTAGTTTTATTGAAAATTCATGAATAATTTCCCTATTTCATGTGGTTTTAACATTTAAGAAAAACAATTCAATGAAGAAATGTGTGTTTTAGCGTGAATTTAACATTGATGTGTGTTATTTTCTATATAATTGGTTTCTTATCAATTATATAAATGGTTTTATCATTTTGAAACCATTGTAAATAATGGTACCCTTTGTGTGAGTATTTTTTGGGAAAATTGTGTCACTAAATATCACCTCACATTTTTGCACCCAACCAAGAAGTGTGAATTTTTCTTACTCAATATAAGGTAAATATAAGTTAGGTTAATATTTTTCATATTACCAAAGTGATTTTTTCATACATTCATTCCTTATCTGGTCTTTTTAATTACTGTACCGGATTGAAAAATGCATGCGTACCTGTTATCTAACTGTTGTATGCCCTAAAAAATAAAAATAATAAAAATAAAAGAATAAAATAAAATAAAGAACACAAAAACATGGGTTTTTTCTTGGTAAGGTTAACAAAAATTATTCCTCAATAGTTTAACTTTCAATAACTATTTCAATTAGTGTTCATAGAAGATCAAACAAGGGTTGAGCGATGAGTGTGAGATTTATTCCAAGTTTAACTTTTGAAAAACAAATGAGGGGAGTGGTTAAATGTAAAACATATGGAGATATCTAGGTTTATAGATTATAGTTTGACTTTTAGTAATTATTAACTTAGGGGGTCTTGAAATTTTATTACAAAGGATGTAGGTCAGGTTCAACGGACATAATCATTTAAGAAGAAAAAGTTTAAAATAACATATATTTATTGGATAGAAAGAGAGAAGAAAAGTATGAAATGGTCATAACACAAACACATGTAGAATTAGTAACATGATAAACTTATAAATTACTTACTCATTTTGGTATCATGCATCTCTTATAATTTAATTCTAATATAATTTTTGAGACATCTTTTTCTATTATCACTGAGAATAACTCCTCAGTTTGATTTTTACTTTGATCACATTGATATCACAAATTAAATTTTAATTGAATGTTAAATATTCATGAATTTTAGAATATCTCCATGCATATTTTTTAAAAATATTACCTTTTTCAAAAATAAAAATGTTTAGGTGTGGGGGTGTGATCGCACCACAATTCATTGTTTTATTTCACACTTACACCACTACTTTAAACTGATTTTGTATCATAAATAAAAAATTTAATAACAAATTTAACATCATTATTTCTTCCATTATTTTGTGTTAATAACTATTAAAAATGGTAATTTCACTTATTTGGATGTTTTCATTGTAGTTGAAGGTGACTTGGATGTCCCAGGAGATGTTGAAGAAAAATGGGTCAAAATGTGCAAGATTCCAAGAACACCATTGGAATCATACATTTTTGCATTCAATTGGGATTAAATCTGGGTAAATGATCCTAAAATAATTATTATACTACTCTTATGAAGACATTAAATCAAAATTCACCCATTAAAGGTCCAAACCTAACCGGTCATTCTAAGCCATCGAACCTGTGCAAAGGAAAAAGTGGTGTGTTGTGTATCATACATATATAGAGTTTTATATCTCTAAAAGATTAAAAATTCATGGTGGATATATAAAATAGGTTGGGAAAAAATTTAGTTTTTTAAAAATCAAGATAAGGATGTTTTAAGTCCTGAAACCATGGGACTAGTTGTTTTAAGAAATCTGTGTGCCCAAAACCAGCTTCCAATAATCATATAAAATGGCTCCTTGGGCACCCCATTTGTAAGTTAAACCAGGAGGAAATGTGATTAAATTTTTGATTCATCAAGGAGTAACCTAATAAATTTGTAGTTTATGGAGGTCCTTGTACTAAGAGGGAGATATTAAATGAACTCGTAGTTCCACACAAGCTTCCTCCTCCTCTCGATGGAGGGATAAACAGTGGGCATTCATCGTGAGGAAGTTACACACTTGTAAAGGAAGTTTTAGATATTATAATAGCTACTGGTTTAGATCATTATTGTTTTAAAAACATATCATTCCATTTACCATACATTATTTCATATTTGAAGTTTTATTTGGATGCTTGTGATTGATATGCTCTTAATTTCTAACTAATCGGTGTGAGGTTTTGATTGCGTGACTTGTTTTGTACTGGTTGGGAAACAAAATAACCATTTTCTTACCGAAATTATAGGGATTTAAATTTTATTTGGAAGTTATTATACCATTAATATGGACTGTACCACTCATATATTATTGTTATGTCATGGTTTTCTTCTTTAAACATTCATATAAAAGCTTAGAAATTAAATGGGATTCTGATTAATTTCCCCCAAAGACTTACTCCAAACCTAAATGAATCCCTAAGAAAAATGAACTTTAATTATGTGTAGTGAACTCGCAATGATACCTTTTATATCATATTTTTTAAAATCTACTTGTTTGTCAACTATTAAACTCTTTAAATTAATTTATTTTCTTAAAACTATTTTCAAAATCACCCCCAACTTTTAGTACTATTTATTAAAAATACACACTCTAAACCTATCAATTCTCCTTGAAAGATTACCTAGGGTATTCCCAAGACTATAAATCAACTTTAAAACATAATAAATTTAATGTTTTAAAAAAATTCAGTCATTTATCTCTGAAAATTTACATAACATGGAAACATTGAGCATCCATCCTGAAACCACCTTTAGGTTTCAATGATCTTGGCAAGTTATTCTGAAGGAACATTGTTGGACTATTTAATTAACTTTTATTCTTATAATTTGAAATTTTACTCATTTTTATTTTCAATACAACCCCAAACTCTATAAATCACATGTCATGCTAATTTATTCTCAATACTTTTTGAAAATAGGTTCAACATTTTTTAAACTCATTCATATTTTCAAAACCATTCCAACAATAATTGTTGATTGAATTCAATTACTATACCTGGACTTATAGGTTATCCTCAACCTCACCATATCATTGGAACACTCAATCTCATTTATTATATGAGTATAAACAAAATACCCTTATTTCATACTACATATAATTCATTTGAAACCTTAACTGAATTATTATATACTTCTCATAAAATATAGATTAACTTATTGAAATTTTTTTGCATTTGGTTACCTAGGATGGGGTTGATTTATCAAATAGGTTCCTATTATTACTTAAGAACAATTTTAATGTATCATACAAGTCCAAGAAGGTTCTAACATTAAGTTTCTCCCTTCCAATTATTTATTTCAAAATAAATTTAGATGGTGATGGGGTTATTTTATCAATAATAATATATTTTATTATATGATGAACATGTTTTATATTCATTTAATTATGACTTTATAAAATTTTCACCGAGTAAAATTATGATACCGGTTGAAAACATCACATCTATTAGTGTGATAAGATACAAATTTCACTAATAAATGATTCCACGTTGAATTTCCTCTCACCATCTAGCTATTTAGTTTATTTATCATTGTAGTCATATCTAACATGATTCTTTGATAGTAGAGTGGACAACTATTTACTCAATCCATCATATAACTAAACTCAACACTATTCCTCTTATAACCTAATCCTATTAAGATCTACTAGATAAGTTTATCCCAAATAAAATTCCAAAAAAAATTAACCTAATGAAATTAATATCTTCCATTACTTTCTTTGTTACACAAGAGAATCTAGGGGTACCTATCTTTGGAATGACCTACCTGGTTGGGTGATCAAGGTCTTGATAATTTTTTACCACAAAAGAAATCTAACACTTAGTATTTTAAAGTGGATTTAATTGAATAATCTTATCTCATGCATTCCATTTACATTTATGCATACTTATAATTATTATTTTTTAATTTTATTTCTTTCAAAAAAATCAATATGTTCAAACCATAATGATGTGTAACTCCTTACAAAACTCATATATTGTGTTTCTAAAACAAATTAATTTTCAACTCTATTTATAGAACTCTAAATTCATCATATATATGAGGAATATGAAACTATTTCAAGTGAATGTCTTAAATCATATGAAATTATAAATCCCCATGAGAGTATGTTTGGAGTGATAGATAAACAACCTCCACTTTTTGATACAAGGAATAGGCCTCTAGGTTAGTGAGATGTTCAACCTAAAGTCTCTCAACCCATGGATACTTTACTCAAGATGGATTTTAATTTCATAAGAATTATAAAAACTAATAAGTATAAAATATAGCAAAACATTAAATTAATGCTCATAAAAAAATGCAGTCCAAAATCAAGATAGAATAAAATTAAATAAATTATCATACCTAGTTCCTAACACTTTATATCCATGTATAAAAATTTATAGAAGTAGTTTAAAATTTTAAAATAAAGCATAAATTTATACATAATAAAAAATGGAATAAATTAAATAAATTCATAATTCCTAAATTTAAACATGAGATAAAAACTTTGTAAAAAATCATAAATAAATAAATTATAAATATTTTATAATTTATCCATGAATTATGAACAATCTGTAATTAAATAAATATAAAAAAATTATATTTATTTCTAATAAGAACTCTTTATTATTGCTCATTATATCGAATTTTATTAAATATATGATATCTATAATATTAAAAAAATTATATGAATAATTCATATAATATGTAAACATTCAGAATATAAAAAATTTAATATTATTTAAACTTAATCATATCAATTATAGAAAATTCTTTTGATATGGTTTGAAATATTTCACTAATAAAGAATCTAATTTCAAAATTCAAATTAAATAATTATTAATAATTAATAATTTAAAATATAAATTATTCACCACATGTTCTTAAAATTGGTGGTATTTCCTTCTCTCTTTTTTGATTATTGAAGGGTTGTGGTTTGTCCCTTGGTTTATGCATCTTACAAGGGTATTGTTTCTTCTTTAGTGTGTTTCATTTTCTTCAATGTATTTTATGTCTTTCATTTCATCCAGCTTCCCATCTAGTAATATTCTCCCCAAATTCCTCCTGGTGGTGCCTCTCGTTATTTTATGCATCCATTGTCCATGTCCATCCTACTACACCCTTGGTTTGGAAGAAATCACACAGTGTAAAATCTTGTTCTGTGTATTTTCATGTAGTTTATTTGGAAAATCCCTTAATTCAAGGTGTTATCATTATAGATCAAATAGGTACTGGTGTGTCACCCTTGACTTGGTGATGAACAGGTTTTTCAATAAGATCGTGTCTGTTTAGTAGGGGAAAATGGGTTCACATTCTTGTGGGTTTTTATTTTTTATATGATTCGATGTGTTGTGTGAGTATCTCATGTAATTTTTTAGTTCATTTTTCTGTTTTTTCTACTTTAAAGTATGTTTGTCAAAGTTTTTGTTCTGGTTTTCTATGTCCGGAAAGGTGGAGTTGTATTATATCAGTTACTATGGTGATTTATAGGTTTCCTAGTGTTGTTTCATGAGAAGTTTTTTAGTGGTTTAGTTGATTTTTCTATGAATTTTCTTAGTGAAACTTGAGGATAGGGTGTCCAAATTTTTATGGAGAGCTAATAGTGACATGGTCTATTTCTCAACCTTACTAGTGGTGAAACATTCTTATTAATGGTCTATTGTGTGTTGGATATGGTTTCCTTGCAATGATTGTATGGTAAAGGCAGGTTCCTAGGACCTGGTGATTATATTTTTTGGTAAGTTGTGGTATTTTGATGGATTAATGGGTTTGGATTCTCTTGACAGTTGGTAGTTTTCATGGTGAGGGAACATGGGGCATTGAGTTCACTGGCATCAGAAAGCGTGATAGAGAAGTCGTCTGGTTGAATGTGAAGTTTTATAGGGCACAACGGTGTCACTGGGATCGATGTGATGGTCTATCAGGTGACTATAAACTCATTCTCAATCATTTTCATTTTAAATATGAAATATTTTTTTTTTGTGTATAATTTATTTTTTGGTTTTTTTCTAGATTGGGTAACTTTGTGGGTTACCACATAACCCGGAAAATTAGATTTTATGAAAATATCCAATAAAGGAAGCGTATATGGGACTAATTATAAACAATTAATAGTTAATTAATGTATAAATACTTTCATAAATTAAATAAATATTTCCAAATAATTTTTCCCATAATTTATAAAAAATTAAAAAATTATAAAAAATCAATTCATAATTACAATTTTGGAAAATTAAATTTGTATTAAATATTATATTTAACAACATAACATATATTTTAATTTTTGATTGATAATTTGTAATGATTAAAATATTTTAGCATGATTAATCATTCCCTATAATTGATAATCCAGACTTACGATAATTTGAGGTACCTATGAAAGATTAAACACACAATGATCGCAAATAACAGCTTACAATAGGCCCTGTATGAAAAGACAATGAATTTTATAAAAACAGATTTCACTTATAAATTAATATATGTGTCACATTTAAGAATATATTGTGAAGTATGTGGATTTTGTTATAGTAAATTTACATAAAATAAATTTATATAACAATTCAATTAAATGCATGCTTCAAAAATAAAAAAAATAACACAAAGAAAGCATAATTATAAATTTGGTACAATATAAATGTTATATTTTTATTAAAAATATTTTTAGGATAAATTTAGAAATATAAATAAAATTTTATTTCAAAAAATATTTTCATGAAATAGTATATATTTTTATGAAATTGATAACATAATTTTATGAAATCATATTGAAATTTTCAATGTGCTAGAAAATTTATCCTGTCATAAAAATAGTATTTTCAATAATTAAGGATTTTATTTAGAAATCAAATTAATTAAATTTATAAAATTATTTTGATAAAATAAATTTCAATCTTTGAATCAACACATTGAAATTATCCTGGGGTAATTTTTTTATTTTTTTTAAAAATGTTGAATTTTTTTTGAATTGGAAAATATTGTAAAATACAGTGTTTTACATTATAATTTCAATACATGATTACATACATATATAGTGATGTAATAAATCATTATATTATCCTTGTAAGGGGACATAACCTTCTATAATGTTCCCTTTTCATGTTTCTGAAGTCTGCAATGCTTAGAGGGATCGTGGAGTAGGTTCGATGGAATTTAGGAGTTGAAATCTAGAAGTAGAAGTAATTCACAATGTGAATGGGTATTCCTAACACGATGTAGAAGTTATCGGCATAAATAGTGATTCACAACTTGTATAAGGGTGGTTCTCAGGGTGATATTAATGACATAAAACATCGGTTCACAGTGTGGACGAATGAGGTGTCAGATTTGGTGAATCTCTCTAAAAAAACTCATGATGTGAACATATGGTTCAGGATGTGAATTAATCCAAACTTATAGGATCCACGTGATATTTCATTTAGTGGGATTTAAACTTGTACCATTCACGATATGAATTACCCACTCATGTCATGAATAAACATCTTTCAGCACGTTGATAAGTTCTATTCCACCCTCAATTTCCCTCAAATCCCTCAAATTTCTCCCAAACCCTAGGTGTATGGAGGTTCTATTTCATTTTCTTTCAAAGACCATTCAATTCAGATTGATCCCTCAATTCTTATGTTCAATCTGTGGTGATCCAAAGATTTCCTTCTTTATCTTTTAGGACCATCTCCATTTGGTTCTTTTTTCTCCCATTCTACCTTTCTATGTTATGTAGATTTGTCTCCTTCATTATCATGAAGTTATTTTAGTTATGGAAGTGAAGTTATTCTCAAATCATGTTTAAGTAACTTATAGTTATTGATATTTGAATCCTTAGGTTTCATATGGTTGTAACATGTGATAAATGAATTTATTAATTTAGTATGGTAGACCATATGTTGTTTTTTAAAGATAATTATTTGAGTTCAAGAAAGCATATTCTATTATATAGTCTAGATACCTTGATTCAAGGTCTTGGATTCCATGTTGACTCTTTTTTTCTTTAATTTCTTCCTTGTGTGATTTCTCTATATAAGGATCCTTACCATGATATGTGATATGAGCCCGGGGTGGCTGATGGTTTACCAAGAATGGGTAGGGATTCCCTATTTTATGTAAGTAGTTAACACTTATAATGGTGGTATGAATGGTGGTATTAATTGTGGTTTGAGGGATAGAACTGAGACAGATGGAGCAGGTTGATGTTGGCCTTGCATGATGTTTGGTGTTCTAAAATCTAGGATGCTTTCATGATAATGAATATTTTTTAAAGGTCGGATGGCTGACATTCTTGTTTCTTCTTTCCATTCTCCACTATTTTACACAGTAATATTTTCTTGTTTGATTCATCCTTTATGGTAGTTTAGGATAAGTCCTAGAGTACCTGTATTTATGGAATGATATTGTTTAATAGTTTAACCAGTGGGGTTTGAGGTTTATGAAATGTTGTGAAAATCATAATTAATGGGGAACCACAGAATACATTGGATAATGCCTGAAGGGAATGGGGATTGGATAGTAATTAATGTAAATATGAAATATTGAAAGAAATATTTATTTGAAAGACCCTTTAAATTTTTTCATTCTTATAGGATATCTTATCCTTAGTGTTGTTAGTTGGGTGTCTGAGAGGAGATATATGTAGTTGAGGTTATGGATTTGCAGTTTCCCATAGTGTGGTTGTGATATATAAATATATATATATATATATATATATATATATATATATATATTTGTGTGTGTGTGTGTGTTCCTTATGTTAGGTGTTTTCAAATTCTACCCTACCCATTTTGGTAGGGTGATTGACACCTGGTGTACTTTGAAGGATGTTTTCCAAAACATCGAGGATGGTAAGGATGGATGGTTGACTACCACCCCTCCCCCAATCTCTTATATTGGTAGTATTATGTGAAGGTGTTCAAAGATGTTGCATTTACTATATATGTGTGTAGAGGTTTATAATGGCTTGGGGTTATTTTATATACATGTATCTCTAGAATAGTATCCTAAGGATCATTATAGGTATACTATGTATGGGTTTTAAAGGCTTTAGGGGTAGTACATGTTGTGTGAGATATGGTGGATCCCGATAAAATACTTTGTTACTATCTGAAGAAGGGGATATTGATAATGAGATGATGTGTTTCATAGAGCACAGGATATGTTACAATCTCTAATATTTTTTGGGAATTATTATTTGTTAGAGAGAGATGGATTGGGATGTATGATTTTGGGGAGGGAGTGGGAAACTAGTGGAGAAGTGATAACAGTTCACCTTCACTTTTTATATTATATTTGATATTACATTATACTTGAATGAGATACTTGGTGAGATATCCTTGGTGGGAGGCTATGAACTTATAATACTTGATTGAGTGAATATTTAGCAACATTTGTTTATTCACTTGGGATTTGTATATTGTATTTATCTTTTGCATGAGTGGATCCAAGGAGGATCCTACTATCTATACCTATTATACTCACCGTACACCTATATAAAAAAAATCAGGTTCATAGGAGATAGATGGTGATTTGGATGGACATTACTAGCTCATGGAGTTATCCATGAGTTCTTTGGGCTTCGAGGTCACGGTCTTATTTTGGTACTTATAGTTTTATTTTTAATATTTTTTTATTTTTTATGACATAACATGTATTTATTGGGATATTTAATTTATTTCAACATGATAATTATTTTTTGTGTGGAATTATCTTATCTCTCATTAATGAAGATCTTCTTTGAGGGAAATGGATCCCATTTGTGCCTATGATATACCCTCAATGCTAGTATCCAAATCATGGTCTATTATAGGTGGGATTTAGGTATCATTGTCTCTCACCCATCATTTTTAGATCAGGAAGGGTACCATTGGGGGGAGGGGGTCATGAAAGAGTGGTATCAAAGTTTAGTTTGAGGTATGGGGAAGAGTTTGAAGGTAGGCATCAATGAGTATTGATTTGGATGGTAAGGAAATGGTGTCAGATAATCCTAGTAAGTGATTTAAACAAGGGAGAATAGCTAGGACATTGAAATTTAGGGAACCCTATGATATGATATAAGGACCATCAAGTTTACTAAACCTATACAGATAAGTGATACTAGTTATAAGGTAGAAGCCTAGAAAAGGATCATGCGTCATTATTCTTTAGGTCATTTTTTGAAATTGGAAGACCTTGGGGTTTTTTTAACCTTAAATAATTAATATTCAAAGATATATATTCAACATTTAGGAGTAATTAACTTTTTTTCCTTTCCAGGAATGACTCCAAGTCAACATCCTCATCTGGTTTGTGTTAAATATGGATAGCAGGATATGTTAATATATCATCAAAGATTCTATGTTGATTATGATGACACTTAGAAGAGGACACTCTAAGACTTTTACGGAAAATGCTTTCGAATTAAGAGGGATTTTTCTATTAAATGATAGAGGACTAGTTGGAGGTGGTGGATATAGCCTTCAGTTTGATCTATTCACGGAAGAAGCACTAGGCTTCATTGGTGGGGAAAACATTGTGTGGGGTGGCTAGGAATTGGTGGTTATTATTTCCCTAGGATCACGAGGATGCAGTTGTTTCATGGGAAATTTTTTGAGATCATTTCTGAGCTAGGTTTCTTTCTTCAATTGCAAGGGTGGATAGCTTCCATAAGTTTATTACCCTCTAACAAAGAAAGTTTAGGGTAAAGTAGTTCATGATCCATTTGAGGAACCTTCTCTGATATGATTTAGACCTACTTCCAAATGAGGAGAAAAGGGGAAAATATTTATATGGGGCTTTACATTTATAGATCCCACACTAGGTTACTCATTTTATACTAATAACATATCTTAAGGTACTATCAAGAGTATAGGTTGTTGAGAGGAGGTTGTACATGATGATATTTTTATGGTAGGGTAGTCTTTAGGATTCTCCAAAAAATAGAGTTTTGTTTTAGGGTTCCCAGTTCTCTATATAGAAGGGTTTTTAGATAATTGGGATAGGTATCGTCCCTCTTCATTGTAAAATACTGGATTTTCCTTGAGGTATAGAACCTTTGATTTTTAGTTTAATTCCTTGATTTTATCCTTTTATGAATGACTATTGAGGTTATGGAGGAAATGAGGGTGTCCAGGTCTTGTTAGAAGCCTGAAACCCCAAATTTTGGAGGAAGGAACTAGGTCACACGATCAATATAAACTGTGCAGCCCAGTCCTCATGGTTAGATAAACTATGTGTGGTGTTATAGGGCTCCATATAAGGTATCACATGAGATATGCATGGTTTTTTAACTGTACATTGTAGTCCATGTGGGTTGTAATCTCAAGGTAGAGGGGGACACACGGGTAGATCATGGTTGTACAAACCACGTTTCACCAACCATGTGGACTATTATCCATGGAAATTAGTCGGTGTAGGTTTTTCATGAAATTTAGCCAACCATGCAGCCAAATCATGTGACTCTTTAAATAATGGGTAAATTACCATTTTTTCCTCCTTCTATTTTACTCATATCCTTTTATTTTTACCCTCCATTGGACAACCCCTCTCCTTACATTGAGATCTCTCCCACACCTAATTAATGATGTGGGATATTTTCTCCACCTGACATCTAATAGATCCATCATTCATCTCATTAGATTCCTCTCGGTAAGAGTTTCAAACAACTTCCTCCCTTTATTTTTTTTATTTTCCATCTTATTCAATATTTTGGTGTGAGATAATATGCCATATTCTTTAGGAATTCATCTATTCTTAAAATTTCTCCCATTATAATTCAATTAAAGGGCTGATACTGGATTAGGAGAGTAATACATACATAAGGTAGGTGGTATAGTCCATATCCCTAAAATCCTTCTTATATTTTATAATAAACTATTGCTTCTCATGTTATACTTCTCTAGATTTTCCCCAAAACATCAAATAAATTAAATTAAATGATAACTTCTGCTTATTATACCTCTATAAACATGTGAATCACTACCATAGGGTGACCACCCCTATGCAAACCACCCTTAAGGTTGTGCCTTCCTCGAATGCCTAAATGACTCATTCCTCGAATTGTTTTAAACCACCATTTGAGGTGAGTGTGATGTTGTTATAATTTTTATGTTGTTTTACAAAATAGTATGAGTTTTATGTTTTCTAACACTATACCCTTAATTTATGTTGAGGTCAATACAGGGGTCCCGACGTAAGGAGGCCCTGGATGGGCTCATGGTGATTTATAATTGGAATTTGTAAATGAATCAAAATACATCTGAAGTGATACTTGGTTTTTTTAATATAGTACCTTGTATGGGCTCACCGGTTGAAAGAATTTGATACCCAAGAGTGATATAAGTTCCATAGGGAATATTGGATTGTTGAGTGATTCGGTTATTCCATGTCATGAGCGATACTTGGTCCCCTGTGTGGTTTACCTAGGATGGGCTCAGAGGGTCATTCTTTACACCATTCCAAGAGTGATACTTGGGATTCCCTTTACAGATCACCTTGTATAGACTCTTATTATGATGGGTATTTATTATGATCATGGTGAGATACTTGTTGGAACCAGGGTCTTCAAAGCATGATTTGGCGTATGGTTTGTGTTTTTTGTCAATCCTCAGTGGAAGATCAGGATGTGTACCAACAAAGAGATCATACCGTTCAAGCAGAAAATAGTAGTGAAGTTGGGGCCGTTTCCCAGTGTTTGCCAAATTTTTGGGCTTGAAAATCAGCCAATAAAGTAAAGTGTTTTTGGCAAAGTTACTTGTGCGCCGAGGTCTTAGAGGATAAAAGACTTGCGCGCCATATGTTTTTGAGGATCAGAACTTCAAAATTTGGCTAAGGAAAGAAGGTCGCGCAAGTATTGGTTGGGTCGCGCAAGTGAGTTGCGCAACAGAGGTTGTGGGAAACGAGACTTGCGCGCCAATGATGGACTTGTGCGCCTCCGCGCAGGGGGTCCAGTTTGCCTATAAATACTGGACCACCCCTCCTCATTTTGCAACGGAGTTCAATTGTTCGATCTCTCGTCGCGCAGGTGGTTGAGCCGCGCTGGTGGTAGTTTGGTCGCACAAGTAGAGCTTGTGTGCCGGTTGTCTGCTGTGCGCCCAAGGCGGTTTGGGAGAGAAAGGAAGTGAACCGCGCAAGTTTGTTGTCGGGGAAGGAAGCATCGCCAGGTGCGTTGGTGACACTTGCGCGCCAGTTTGGACTTGCGCGCCATATTGGGACTTGCGCGTCCGGCTTGGAGAAGCGCGCCGGGTTTTGCTGTAGCCCGTCGGCCTGTTTGGAGCTGCACGAAAGCCAGGAGACTACCTGATACATTCGAGGAAAAGTGATATTATGCTTCTGGTGAGAATCGGACTTCAATAGAGCATCTACATACAATAGAGGATGCATTCTTATGAAAATTATGAAGAGACCTTCACGTCTATAAACTGAGTGGGACTTCACCAACGTCAGTGATCCAGGGGGAGTCAACGGGAGTGACCCGAGGGGAGCAGTGGGCTATCCCTGAAACTTTGTAAAGGCAGTGAGCCTGGGACGGAGTAACTGTACCCTAAATTTTTTAATCTACCGCTAGTGAAGCATAGTGGATTTTGGTACGACCGACAACCTGTTGGCGTATGCTCCTTGGACATAGCCCTTAGTGGTGAACCAAGTAAAAAGGGTTGTGTCTTCTCTGCGCATGTGAATGTTTGCTTTCTGATCATAATCATCATACAGGTTCAAAAAGTTCCTACCAACGTGGGAACAAGATCCATCACATTAAAAGAAAAAGTGGTCACCCTGATTCACCCCTCCCCTCTTAGGATGTCCCAGGGTCCTTCAAGTGGTATCAGAGGGTAAAGGTTGCTGGTGTTGAATCTTACCTTCTTCGTCATGGAAAACGCGGTCAATGTCAGGGGAGTCCCTCACTTCGATGGAAGCAATTTCCAGATCTGGAAGAACAGAATGAGATCTCATCTAAGATCTCTTGGAATGGAAGTTCTTTTTTCTACTGTGCAAGGAATAAAAGTCACTGATCCAACAGGTATGGCTATGACTGAAATAGACAGGAAACTTCTTGATGCAGATGCTAAAGCACAGAATGCTCTCACTGCATCCCTTTCTGATCAGATCTACCTGAAGGTGATGAATTTCACCTCAGCAAAATCCATGTGGGATAAACTTGAGAATATTTATGAAGGAGATAGCAAAGTGAAGGAGGCGAAACTACAAGTGCTACACAATCGGTTTGATGATCTGAAGATGCATCCAGATGAGAATGCAGACTCTTTATTCAATCGAATTACTGAAGTGGTTGGAGCAATTCGGGGTCTAGGCAAAGAAATCAAAGACATTGATATTGTAAAGAAAATATTAAGAAGAATTCCACCTCTGTATAATGTGAAGGTGTCAGCCCTTGAGGAAAGAGATCTATCCAAACTTTCTCTAGATGACTTACTGAGAAGCTTGGTAGCATATGAAATTAGAGTCAAACCAGAAGATTTTACGACTTGGGTGAGCAAGGAAATGGCATTCAAGGCCATGGATAAATTGAAAATCTCAAAGGATAGTAGCGGTGATGATGACGAAGAGAAATAAATTCTTTCTCTCATTGCAAAGAACTTCCAGAAGGGGAAAGGGAAATTCAAAGGGAAGTTACCTATCGCATGTTTCCGTTGTGGAAAACTTGGGCATATTGCCTCTCAGTGCTTGAAGAATATCAATGATGATGACAGTGAAGATGAAAACTTCAAGAAGACTCAGAGAAGGTTCTTCAAAAAGGGAGACTTCAAATATGGTAAGAAAATGCAAAGGAAGAGTTTTGTCTATGAAGAGGAAGAAGATGACAATGAATTCTGTGATGAAGAAGAACCAGAATTCAAAACTGGGAACCATGCTTCTATGATGGACACTGTTGAAAAGTCAGAAGATACTGATGGAGAAAAACAACTGAGAACTTGTGTAGATCCTGAGGTGAAACTTAAGGATGCAGTTAGTAAGCTTAAGATTAAATGTAAGAGCTGCAATAAGTGGAAATCAATGGTAGAAGAATCAACTGAATATGTTGATCAAATTGAAGCTGAAATTGAACGACTGGAAGAATTTGTGAAGGTACAGTCTAAAATAATTAAAAGCAATGATGATGTAGTTGATATGAAGCTGAGAATTGAAGAGCAGGAAAATGTCATCAATGACCTCACATCCAGACTGGATGAAAAATCCAAGACTGCTGAGGGTCTTGAGGAGGAAGTAGTTACTCTAAGGAGTAAACTGGAGATTGAATCAGTTCCAAAAGAATCGAGGAAGAAAATACAGTTCGGAAGATTCTCAGATGCAGAATTACTAGCAAGAGCCAAGTGTGGTTCAGATGGAGTTGGAAAAATCTTGAGTGATCAAAGACCCGCTTGCATGGGAAAGAGGGGAATTGGCTGTGAGGCTGAGTCATCAACTGCTGGAAGTGAAAAGATCCAAAAGAAAGATAAGATGAAAGTTGAACATGATGACATGTTACCTAGAGTGCTGAAAAAGGAACCCTCAATCCAAACTAAAAGAAGACCCGAAAATTATCCTCAAACATTCAAAATGACAGACAGTCTTACTATTCTCCCAAGGAAGAAGGTATAAGGAGAAATTCAAGTGAGAAGACATTTCCTCTCATGAAGTGTCAGTTCTGTGGCTATCTAGGCCATACCATGTCTTATTGTGAAGAGGCAAGAAGCTATCTGAATGGAGAAGATATAGATGCTCAACAAAGGAGAACAATCTCATATCCTAATTCTCATAGAAGAAATAATTTCTATGGATATTGTTTTCGTTGTTCTAACTTTGGTCATAAGGTCGTTAATTGCAGGCAGAGAAGGGACATAGACACCTCATACCGAAGTTCAAGACAAGTCAAGTCTCGTCAGCAAGACAGTGTTGCTCTTTCAAACAGGTTCTCACCTCTCAAAGAAGACTTTGACTATGAAGAACCTGGGTATGCGGAAGAGATAGTTGAAAGGCCATCAGTTCTATATACTCAATCTAATGTCTCATGGAAGGAAAGGAAGAAGATTGAGAAATCAAACCTTGCAGAGGTAGCCCTCAAAGCTACAAAGAACAACAGTACTTGGATTCTGGATAGCGGTTGTTCATCTCATATGACGGGTAATGCCGGCCTACTAACGAATATCATAAAGAATGTTGATGGTACAATAAGATTTGGTAATGATGGGGCTCTGAAAATCAAAGGGAGTGGAAGTACCCAATTAGCTAATAGAGAACTAAAGAAGACTGAAGTCCTTTACGTAGATGGCCTACGTCATAATCTCCTCAGCGTGAGTCAACTCTGTGACTCAGGACTTATAGTTACTTTTAATCAGAAAGGATTCACTATCAAGGGAAAAACCGGCAATTCACTTATGAAAGGATATAGAACAGAAGGCAACTTGTATCAGGTTGATAGTGAAGAAAATGTATGTTACATGACTGTTGAAGAAGAAAACAATTTGTGGCATCGGAGATTGGGACACATCAATCAACAAGACATGGAGAAAATATCAAAATTGAGAATTGTCATGGACATCCCCAACCTGAAGCGTGAGCGTGAAAAATCTTGCGATGCTTGTATTCGTGGGAAGCTGGTCTGCAGTTCATATCAGCCAAAGAAGAAAAAGGCATCTCACCTTCTTGATCTGATTCATACAGATGTTTGTGGTCCAATAAATGTTGTCGGAACACATGTAGAAAGGTACTTTGTCCTTTTCATAGATGATTACAGTATAATGGCATGTGTGATGGTCATTCATAGGAAACGACAAGTCCTTGACTGCATGAAAACATATCGGCGAATCGCCGAGAATGATACTGGATGAACAATCAAAGTGTTGTGATCTGACAATGGAGGAGAATACACGTCCATTGAATTTGAGAATTATCTAGAGAAGCATGGGATACAGCATGAGGTAGCTGTTGTGATAACTCCACAACAAAATGGAGTTGTTGAAAGTAGGAATCGACAGGTGAACAACATGGCACGAACTATGCTGATTGAGAGTCGTATTCCACGACATTACTGGAAAGAGGTTGTTCAAGCTGCAGTGTACATTCAGAATCGAACAGGACTTTATATGGGTGAGACGAAGACACCATATGAATTTTGGCATCGAAGGAAGCCTTCTCTAAAATACTTTCGTGTCTTTGGAAGTAAATGCTTCATCAGGAACAATGAAGGAAATCAAGGGAAATATGGCGACAATGCAGATGAAGGAATTTTCCTTGGTTACTCAATGAACAGCAAAGCCTACAAATGTTTCAACAAGCGTTTGGGAAGAATTGTGGAAAGAATTGATGTTAAGATAATTGAAGAGAAAACCACGAATGCTTCAAGGATGTCATATACTGATGTGATAGAAAGTCAGGAAGAATGTGAACGTGAAGAAAATACAAATTCAGAAATAGATGAAGTAGTTCAAAACACTCAGCAGTCACATCATGACATTGACTCAGAAGAAGAATCTGAAGAAGAAACTATGGCTGAAGAAAATGCTACTGAACCTTGAAGGAGAAATCGAAGAGCTGAGATTGATCCATCCAACATAATTGGGGACAGGAGTGCACCCACTCAAACAAGGAGAATGAGGGATAACATGCAATATGCATTTCTATCAGTTGTAGATCCATCCTCATTCGAAGAAGCTGTTAATGATGAATCTTGGGTGAAAGCCATGAATGATGAATTAGATCAGATTGACAAGAATCAGACATGGGATCTTGTCCAGAGACCCGAAGGTCAAAATGTGATTAGTACCAAATGGATCTTCAAAAATAAGTTTGATGAACATGGAAGGGTCATCAGAAACAAGGCACGTCTGGTATGTAAAGGATACTCTCAGATTGAAGGCATTAATGTTGAAGAAACCTTTGCTCCAGTGGCTAGACTGGAGTCAATCAGGCTTTTCCTTTCCATGGCACTCCAAAGAGGATATAAAGTATATCAAATGGATGTTAAGACAACATTATTGAATGGTGTACTCGAAGAAGAAGTCTACATTGAACAACCAGTGGGCTTTGTTTTGGGTGCTGATGAAACAAAGGTCTGTAAACTGAAGAAAGCTCTATATGGTATGAAGCAGGAACCACGGGCATGGTACTCACGGCTAGATTCATATCTCAAGAAGTTGTAATTCAAAAGAGGAGGAGTTTATCATAATCTCTATGTGAAGAATTCTCCAAAAGATCAATTCATGGTTCTTGTCTACGTTGATGATATCATATTTGGTGGTAGTAGGCAGAAATCAGTGGATGAATTTTCCAACCACATGAAATCAGAATTTGAAATGTCTATGATTGGGGAGCTCACATATTTCTTGGGGCTGCAGGTGATTCAAAAGAAGGAATACACTTTCATTTCTCAGGAAAAATATGCAAGAGAGATACTGAAGAAGTTCAATATGCAAGACTCCAAACCAATGTCAACTCCGGTTGTAGTTGGAACTAAACTTGGAAAGCATGAGGATGGGGACTCTATTGATCCCACCATGTACAGGAGGATCATTGGAATCCTACTGTACCTGACAGCGACAAGGCCAGATATTGTCTTTGCCACATGCCTTGCAGCCCGCTTTTAGAGTAATCCAAAAGGGGAACATATGGCAGCAATAAAAAGAATCATGAGATACATTCACGGTACACATAACTTTGGGTTATTTTTTTGCTGCAGGAAGGGACAGTGAATTATCCGCATTTTCAGATGCTTACTGGGCTGGTGATGTGGTAGACAGAAAGTCCACTAGTGGTGGAGCTTTCTATATTGGGAAGAAATGTGTTGGTTGGTTGAGCAAGAAACAAGAAAGTACTTCTCTTAGTACGGCTGAAGCTGAGTATATCTCTGCCACAAAAGCATGCACTCAACTTCTTTGGATGAAGCAGCAGCTAACAGATATTGGTGATAAGGTGCAGCAACCAATGGTGATTTATTGTGATAACAAAAGTGCAATTGATCTTACGAAGAATCCGGTTCAGCATTCTCGTACAAAACATATTGAAATATGGTATCATTTTATCAAAGAAAAGGTTGAACAAGGCGTGATTAGAATGGATCATGTTGGAACTGATGAGCAAGTGGCTGATATCTTGACCAAGCCATTGTCCGCGGCTGTGTTTGAGAAGCATCGGTTGAACCTCGGTGTTCAACCACCTCTTACTGCATAAGGAGGCTCTGGAAATCCCCTCTCCCCGTTTGTTTTAACTATATTTATCTGCTTATGGATGTGATGTAGGATTATGGGGGATATACTATTCAGGGGGAGTATGGATTGAGCTGAACGTTGAACAACTTATCGGTCTTTGGTTTTATTTTCAATGGGGGAGAAAGGAATAAATTCAAGGCACGAAATTCTTCTGTGATGATAAGTATAAGATTGTGATGAGAAGTTTAAGAAGGATAACATCAGGCGTCATGGAGAATTTCAAAACACCGGAACCCAATTCATGCTTCCTCTCTTGTTTTCTACACCGAGCATTGCTCACGTAGACTTAGAGTGTTGGCTGAGTTGATTCTTGTGTTTTGGGTTTGCTCATGGTTGGAGATCTATTGAATTTATTCTAATTGCCAACAAACCCAAAGGGAGATATTGTTGGAACCAGGGTCTTCAAAGCATGATTTGGCGTATGGTTTGTGTTTTTTGTCAATCCTCAGTGGAAGATCAGGATATGTACCAACAAAGAGATCATACCGTTCAAGCAGAAAATAGTAGTGAAGGTGGCACCGTTTCCCAGTGTTTGCCAAATTTTTGGGCTTGAAAATCGGCCAATAAAGTAAAGTGTTTTTGGCAAAGTTACTTGCACGCCGAGGTCTTGGAGGATAAAATATATGCGCGCCATATGTTTTTGAGGATCAGAACTTCAAAATTTGGCTAAGGAAAGAAGGTCGCGCAAGTATTGGTTGGGTCACGCAAGTGAGTTGCGCGACAGAGGTTGTGGGAAACGAGACTTGCGCGCCAATGACGGACTTGCGTGCCTCCGCGTAGGGGGTCCAGTTTGCCTATAAATACTGGACCACCCCTCCTCATTTTACAACGGAGTTCAAGACTGAGAGATTGTTCGAGCTCTCGTTGTGCAGGTGGTTGAGCCGCGCAGGTGGTAGTTTGGTTGCGCAAGTAGAGCTTGTGCACCGGTTGTCTGTTGTGCGCCCAAGGCGGTTTGGGAGAGAAAGGAAGTGAACCGCGCAAGTTTGTTGTCAGGGAAGGAAGCGTCGCGCATGTGCGTTGGTGACACTTGCATGCCAGTTTGGACTTGCGCGCCGTATTTGGACTTGCGCGTCTAGCTTGGAGAAGCGCGCCAGGTTTTGCTGAATTCCGCCGGCCTGTTTGGAGCTGCACGAAAGCCAGGAGACTACCTGATACATTCGAGGAAAAGTGATATTCTTCTTCTGGTGAGAATCGGACTTCAATAGAGAATCTACATACAACAGAGGATGCATTCTTATGAAAATTATGAAGAGACTTTCACGTCTATAAACTGAGTGGGACTTCACCAATGGCAGTGAGCCAGGGGGAGTCAATGGGAGTGACCCAAGGGGAGCAGTGGGCTATCCCTGAAACTTTGTAAAGGCAGTGAGCCTGGGACAGAGTAACTGTACCCGAACTTTTTTAATCTACCGCTAGTGAAGCATAGTGGATTTTGGTACAACCGACAACCTGTCGGCGTATGCTCCTTGGATGTAGCCCTTAGTGGTGAACCAAGTAAAAAGGGTTGTGTCTTCTCTGTGCATGTGAATGTTTTCTTTCTGATCATAATCATCATACAGGTTCAACAAGTTCCTACCAACGTGGGAACAAGATCCATCACATTAAAAGAAAAAGTGGTCACCCTGATTCACCCCTCCCCTCTCAGGGTGTCCCGGGGTCCTTCAATTCTCAGGTTCCTCTTTAAATATTTCCTTCGAAGGGCCTACGATTATGTTCATATAAATGCTATGAATGTAAAACTCTTACCCCAGGGAATTTTGTTCCAATACAAATAGCATGCTTGGGTTTAGTCCATTTTTGGAAATGTTCATTTGATTTGTCTTCTATATTCCCATGTTATATCTATACAGGCTGACTTCCATTCAATGATATCTAGATTTGGTTGAAGCAGTTAGTGTCAGTCAGGAACCCCTTGAAGAACCTGGTTCAATTAGGTTTATTTATTTATTTCCTTTTTTATTATTGTACATTCACACTTGTCATTTTATATTCATAGGATAGATATTTATAAACACCATTGGTGTTGGACTACAGAGTATGTCTCACACCCTATTCAGGCCACCTATGGTACCCTAACAGACTTCATGATTCGGAGCATAGATTAATGGAAGCATCTATCTTCCCATGTTTGATTTTTAGTATTTGGATGGAGTACGGGAGAAGGGGACTAAGCTGATGATCATGAAGTTAGAGGAGATAGATTTCTGTATTTTTTTATTTTTATTTATAATGTTGTATATTCCTATCTTTTCCTTTATCCCATGTACTCTATTTTTTATAGTATCATGTAATGGTCATTATTTTTTTATTTGATAATGAATCATCTTCCACCTGTTTATTTGTCTAGATGATTTATTATTATTCCACTTCTTATTTATTACTTATTCCATTGTTTCCATTTATAATTCACCATTTTGGATTACATTGATAACAATGGTATAGTCTCCCCACTATGGCATCACATAACCTTATTTCTAATTGGTAGCCTCTAGATTGTGGGGAGGCACACTTGAGGTCAGGTGGTCAACAGGATCGAGGAACCACTTAGTGGATTTTGGATCTAGATCCTAAAAACTAGTACCAAAGCTTATTTTCCATTTTGTCTTACTCTTTTGGTATTAGATAGGAGACTATGAATGTGTTAGAATTTGAGAAAGAGCCTATATCTAGGATTAGCTGACCCATGTATAGTGGAAACCCAAATTACATAGGATGGGATATTATTGTTACTAGTTTGTGTATGTTATAGTTGTACTGATTTCACCATTGGGTGATGCACATGTTTTGTGACATTATTATATTGATATTATTATTTCTATGCACTTCCTTTTTCCTTGGTCTGGTATGTTAAGGAGGTATTATCTCTTACATCGTTATAGGAACTTGTATATTCACATTCCATTTATTATTCCATACCATATATATAATGATGCATGCATTTTCTGTGTTTCATGTGATTATTGTTAGTTCCATAATTATTATATATAGAAATGTGCTAAGGATTCTTTCAGGGATGGAATAATTGGATTAATTAAAGTCCATGTGTCAATCTAAATGGTGTTTTCCCATACAGATTGACTATCAACCCTTAATTAACCAATTATGCCATGTTTGAGTCATGAACCATTGGTTTTATGGGCTAAAACATGAGATGGTTTTGATTACATGAATACCAATTGTAATTTATAAATAATTTAATTTTAAAAATTGGTAATGGTAGTATATTTAATCAAATAATTTTACATGACCTTTTATATCCTAATACTTGACATAAAGGTGAGGTCATACTAACATGATGTAAAAAATTTAAATTTATAAAGAGTACAGGCATTTATAAATTGGGAACAGTGATGCATCTAATTGGTCTTTGATATCTATACGTATATAAATAAATAAATAAAATGTAAAAACTAAACAAAATGGTTACTATTAAATAGGGATTTCAATTGAAAATTAAAGGGTGTTTTCCTCTATACTTTTCAATTGACACACCATATACCAGAATCTATGCAATTGAATACGAGACATTGACCCCAACCCGGCCTTAGTAGTGGTAAGTAAGAAGTTTCTATTACAACTGATGTGATCTATCTTATAACCTAGACATGGATTTAGGATAAGGAAAAGATGTCTGATTCATTATAGCAAGGCTTTGTACCTATTCTTTCCTTTTATCCGATTCTCAGCTGCTGTAAAATCTTATCTGAACTGTGCACTTGAAAATTGTAGAGCTATGTATCCCTGATGTCCTTGAGTCATGTGCTAAGAGGGTGGTGATAACCATGCTATAGATGAAATGGAACCTAATACACCAATATTTCCTTATGTATTACCACATGGGACACCTCCTATTCTTCCTCTAGTGGGAGACGATGCTCGGTTTATAGACAGATTCATGTGTTTCATGAAGTCTAAAAAGGGAACTCCCTGACTTTCCCCTACTGTAGAAAATTTGACATGACAATTTCTGTAGTAGAATCCTCCTACCTTATCAGGGGATGGCATTCCTCAGGATACTGAGTCAGGGATAGAGGCCATGTTATTTATCTTTGTGAATATGGAGATTCCTCCAAAGTATAGGGTTAATATTTCCACCTATATGCACCATGAATTCACTGATAATTGGTTGTATTTCGTCTCTAAAGTTGATCATCATCAGGGTATGGTCTCGGAGGACTTATATAAAGGCTTATATGATTACTTATTTTTGTAGACATAGAGATTAAACCACACTAGAGAGTTTATGCACCAACAACAGGGGGATAGGTTTTTGATTGAGTATTCAGAAAGTTTCACTAAGATTCAATGTTTTGTGCCAATGTTGACTAGAGAGGAGTTGATGAACATAATATGGTTTGAGTATGGTATTGTGTATGTTTTCTGATTTTAGGTGAACATTTTCTAGCTAACTACCATTTTAGAGATATTGAACTAGTCCCTCATATCATATAAGAACCTAAGGAAAGCTAGTGACGTGATCTAGGTTAGTTCAACATCAAGATAGGTAGATAGATTGTCTAGAAGTATGAAAAATCATTTTGAGGATACTTGTAAGGGGATCTCAAGTCAAAGGATGTGCAACAATAGTTTTTGGTGTGGCACCAGTGTGGTAGGATAGGACATAAGAAGCTATTATGTACAAGGAACCCAATCGAGTGTCAAGCTTAGGGAAGGATGGGTCACCTTCATGGATTCTTCCGATTTCCCTCTCTAGTTCCTAGTGATAAGGGGTCTATACTAACACAATATTTTTGTACCGGATCTATAGATCCACATCAGGCTTGGAGCTGGTCTACTACTGGACGATCAGCCTAAGGAAGTGGTCATGGTTGAGGTATTCAGAATTCATAGGTGCAACACTAATAGAGAGGGCCTTCTCAGGCCAGTCGGGTTGAATCTTAGGGTTGTGCATTTGACCATATCTTTTAAGTGCATCATATACCCAAGGATTAGAGTCTTGGTACTTATAGAGTTTGAGGTATTATTCTATTATCCTCTATGTCATTTTCTACCTTATTTGATACATAAACTTTTTAATATTTTATATCTATTCAAATTATGGAAATTCCAGAAATCAAGACGGAATACTATTGTGGTGTGATGAATTTTGAAACATTGTTAATTATATGATAAAATAGTATACACTAGTGCACGGATTCCCCACTTGAGGTGATTAAATATTTTTTCCTATATAATCATTTTTTTCTCAAGATGACCAGATTCGATTTCATTCTCTGTATGGAATGGTTAGTTCCATTCCATTATCATGTTGATTTTTATCATATAAGGGTGTATTTAACATCAATTGAGGTAAATACCTATGTTCATAGAGGAAAATGGGATATCTAGGATCATCAAGATAGATCCAAGAATCATGGGCTAAGAAGAGTGATATCCCATATGGAAATTCTATTTATGAGTGAGCAGGGTGTGAAATGTTTGGAATTACCTCCTACAGTAGATCATTTCAAGTATGTCTTCCCTAAGGACATATCTATATTATATTCAATGAGAGAGGTGGAGTTCACCATTGATCTAGTTCTAAGGGCGGAACCAATGTCCATTTCTCCCTATAGTATGGCGCCAACAAATCTCTAGGAACTCAAGAAGTAGTTAAAAAACATGTAGTTAAAGATTTTATATGACCTGGTACTTCTACATAGAGTTCACCTATCCTTTTCACCAAGAAGTTGGACGATACCCTTAGATTATATTTGTAAATTACCATTGGTTGAACTAGATAACAGTTTAGAATCTACATCCATTGTCTAATATAAATGACCTATTCAACCACCTCTCGAGAATGATGATTTTATCTAAGATCTATTTGAGTTTGGGCTATCATCAAGTGCATGTGAGACAATAAAACATACCATATACAACATTCTATATTTTATATGGATTTTATGAGTATTGGTTATTCCATTCAGTCTCACAAATGTGGCAATAGCTTTCACATCTCTAATGAATCGGTTTTTCTACCTATATCTTGATTATTTTGTTGTAGTCTTTGAGGAAGACATATTACTGTATTTTCATACACGATATGACCAGTCCAAACATCTTTATATCTTTATTAATACACTGAGAGATCATGAGTTGTATACTAAGATCACTAAATGACACTTTTGGATTGATAAGGCTCACTTCCTGGGTTATATCATTTCAAAGGTAGGAGTATCTGTTGAATCTAAGAATGTGAGCATCATAGTTTTCTAGGAGAAATCCAAGAAATTATTTGACATGAACAGTTTCCTGGGGATGGATGTCTCTTAAAAAAAATTTATTCAAGAATTTTTATGACTAGAAACACCTCTTATGATTTTGACTAATAAGGGTGTAATGTTATTATCTTCTAAATCCCGCAGGACATCCTTTTAGGAGTTCAAAAGGAGACTAAATTTAGCATCAATATTGATTCTTCTAGACTCATGAAGAATTTATATAGTTTATTTTAATGATTCTAGAATTGTTCTTAGAGCTTCTCTGATACATGGAGAACAAGTTGTAACATAAGGGTCCTCCAGCTGAGACCTATCGAGTGGAATTAGCCTATAAATAACCTTGATCTAGAAGTTGTGGTTCCGGATTTACACTATTTGAGGAATTATCTATCGGGTGAGAGGTTACTTGTTTATATGGATCACAAAAGTCTCATATACATTTCCACAAAGTGTTACTTGAATATTAGAATGTGTAGGTGGGTAGAATACCTGCATTCATTCAATTTTTATCTTGATTATACATCAAAAAGGGTAATTATTATGTCTTATTCCTTTAGATAGAAGACTCAGACACAATTTGTCCCATTGGTCAGTAGTTAGTGGTAGTTGATGTCCATTTTTTCTAATATACACCTTGAGGTTTAGGAATATCATGGAAATTCTATTTTAGAATCTTTTAAAATGAAATCCTCCCATACAGAATGGGTAAGGATGAGATAGATTTCTAATCCTGGACGCTCAGTCCTAAGGGAGAGTTTCTCAAGAGAGAACCCACCACTTGGTTGAGTTGTTAAGGAGGATGAGATCATGAAATTTCACAGACATGTTTGGGTATCAGAAGACATAATGGAGGAGTTTATGTTTGAATAGTTGATGTGGGGATATTTACTGATACATATGTCATCAGTATTGTTGGATGGGTATGACAAGGAAGATTGCAGGTTTTATCACTCAGTACTCCTCCTATCATTCGATGAAAGTGGAGCAGAAGTGACCTACTAGACTTTTACAACCTCTATCCATTCCTGAGTGGAAATGGCATGACACCACTATAGATTTTTTTATGGGTTTTTCAGGATCCCATCACAGCAGTGATGCAGTGTGGGTGATCATTGGTAGGTTAACCAAGGGCACACACTTCCTACCTATCTGGGAGGCTTTCTCTGTTGATGAGATGAGGAAGATTTACATTCATAATATTTTTCACCATCATAGTGTTCCCTGTTATAATTTATTAGATCAAGATTCCCATTTAACATCATGGTTCTAGCAGGGGTTGAAGAAAGTACTAGTTTCACCTGTGATCTTGAGTACAACATATGACCCTTAGACCAATGGGTATTTCAAGCGGATAATATGAGTGGTCGAGGAAATCCTCTGAGAATGTTTCCTTGATTTTGTAGGTTCATGGGTGAAACACTTTCCCCTCATTGAGTTTTCCTATAATAACAATTTTCATGAAACTATTCATATGGCTTCATATGAGGCTTTTTATGGAAGGCATTTCCATTTACCCCTATGCTGGTTATAGCTTAGTGAGGCAACACTATTAGGTCCTCATATCATTCAAGAGACTTTAGAGAAAGTACAACTAATTCATAATTGTATGACTATAGCTCATTCTAGGAATAAATATTATACTCATCATCATCGTCAACCTCTAGAGTTTGAGGAGGGACATCTGATCCTTCTATATGTTTCAGAAATATTGGGTCATAGATTGATTCAGAGATAGGGATAGTTATCATGTCGTTATGTTGGGCCTTTTGAGATCTTGGAGATAGTCATGTCGGTATCCTATTGGTTGAAGTTACCTCAGAGGTACCAGGCTATTCATGAAATGTTTCATGTATCACATCTTTCCCATTATAATTCTAATTGGTATCATTCATTTGATCTAGAGGATGTTGAGCTAGAGGTAGACATTTCATTTGAGGATCATCTGATATGTATTATATATTGGAGAACAAAGGCACTTTGGGGAAGTTCATATCCTTTGGTATGGGTTCTATGGAATCATGGTCATGTATATGATGTGACCTTGGAGTGAGAGGCTCACATACATGCTTAGTAGATAAAACTCTTCTCGGATGATGATTTACTAATATAGGGAGGGGAACTCAGGGATTTTTTTTAAGGAGGAGAGGTTGTAATTTCATGGATTTCCCATGAGTTATGTGTAACACCCCAAGCTTCCATGGTACGTTTCCCTTTTAATAATACAAAAGCTTGCATTGTACGCAACATTGAGATTCTAACACACCGTGACCAATCAAAATAGCCATTATGAATAGTAATACCCACTTTTTGAAATTTTAAAAATTTTATTTTTCAAAATTCACTTCATTTTTGAATTTGGAATATCGAAATTAGCTTAGGGTAAATTTGTGTTACTTTTCTGAAAACTTTCAATTTTTGATGAATAGTGAAAAATACTAAATTTTAATTAAAAACATCTTTTTTAATCAAAATAATTTATAGTGTTAAATTATACATGATGTGGAATTAAAAACATATATTTTTTCACATCATTTTAATTAATTTTTAATGATTTAATTGGTTATTTTTGTACTTTATACTAAATATTAACACTTTTGTATTTTTATTAGTAAATTTTTCTATTAATTAATTTGTATAATTAATCATGTATTTTAAGCATTAAATTATTTAATTTATGTTTTACCTTATTTTATAGTCTAAAAGTTTTTTATTTTGTTTTTTTTTGTGTGTATAATTAATAATTTAACATTAATTAATTAATTAATTAATTCTGCTTTGTACATAAATAATGAAGTTTTAATATAGTAATTTTTATTTTAAATATTTATTATTTTAAAGATACATAATCTAATTAATAGTATCCTTTTATTAATTCATTAATGATAAATTTAAATTTATAATCTTACTTCTCTTGTTAAATCTCATTAATTTAATTTCATTTATTAACTTAAGTATTTGATAATAAATTAACTAAATTTTAACCTGATTTAATTTAATTTCTTAAAGTAACTATTTTAAATAAATTAACTGTGTTATATTATTTAAATCATGTTTTTATTTTATAATTTAGTTGCTTTTTAATTTTAAGTTTATTTATAGTTATAATATAAGTTTATTTTTTGATAGTTCTAATAATTTAAGTCTAGTTTTGATTGTTCCATAAATTCATTTAAGTCATTGAGTCTCAATTATTTTCTTCAATTTTTATTTTAAGTTAATTATATTGTTTAGACTTTTTTATTTTATTTTTTTAATAATTTTTTTGTTTGCAGATTAATTTCAGTGTCACGGTGGCACCATTTCAACCCATTACGGTGGCACCGCATCGCCACACACCAGTTCCATCCCCTGCCTCTTCCCTCTATTCATAGTGGCACCATAACTCTTGCTACCGTCAATTATCATCACGGTCTCAACATTTTGGCTCATTACGGTTCCTCCTTACACCGTTTTCCTCCATAGTGCCTCTTTATTTTCCCCTGTGACTATTTCTATTCCTGCTACCATAATTCTGAAATGGTGAAACATCAAATATTCTTCAGTATCTCACAGTTTCCTCTTCTCACGGTGACACCAGTGTGATCGTCCTCAACACTACTTTCTCTTCCACACCCACAAGAAAAACCACACTTTCTTGTAGTAGTGAGCTACATGTCATCAACTATAGAAGTCGCACTGATGCTTCTTGGAAGCTTCGTTTTTTACCAAGGAGGACGAAGATCCACCGCTGGAACTAGAAGAAGTAACCGCTGATGAAGGGAGAACAACCGTAGCCTAACACGGATGCCACATCCATTGCTCATCCATACACCATCACAAAATCAATCAAGAAACTATCCTAATTCATCCATCCAGATATACACAAAAAAAATTAAACCATCTACATCCATAAGACCACATTTATCAGAGAAAATCACAATCCCAAAAATCCACTTTTTCTGAATCTGAAACACAGCTCTCAAATCCAAAGTTTCCACATTGATTTGATTCCCATGCCTTCATTGAATAAGGATTCACTAAAGTTGTTGAAACCCAAATACTTTACTGCAAGAAACGATGAATCTAAGTGAGATCACCAACCTTGCTGATCTGAAGCCATGAATAGAGGAGGATCCATGCTCTAGAGGAGTTTCTAAAGCAGCCATGATTCAACTTTACACCACCATTTGAAGGAGTAGTGGGGGGATTAATCCACATGAGGGTTTTGTCGTGTCTCCATGCATTTGGAGAAACCACATGAGTCGCTGCTTTCAAAGGAGACTAATTTACTGTTATGCCCCGTTGAGAAGGATGAGTCGATTCCAGTGGAGTTGTTGAAGGAGTCATTGTCAACCTATCTGCCATGAGTTATCTGTGGGATGAAAACCAGAAGTGATGAAACCTTCTTTCCCTTCTGCAGTGATAATTTGGGAGGGAGTTGTGTTGTTGTCGAAGCCTGGATCTCACTGGTTTGAAGGAGGAGCTGTCACACCTGAAGGATGTTGCAACACCGATGATGTTCAAGGAGGCTGAGTCGAACCGCTACTTCTCCTTCCAGGATAAGGAATCAAAAATTCCTTCCCCCCTGGTGCATAGTGTGGAATGTTGGGGGTGAAGGAAAAAAATTAAAATAAAAAATAAAACAAAAAACAAGATAGATAAAATAATAAATTAATCAAATAAATATTATATATAATATAATAATTATAATATAAAAAATACTATAATATTTATAAATAGATAAGTTATAAAATAAAATATAAGATAACTAAAAAAATTATTAAATTATATTTTAAAGAATAATGATTCATAAGTTAAATTAATTATTAACTAAAATAAACATATTGAATCTTTGATAAAAATAATAATAAAGTAATTTATTTGGATCTAATTTAAGTATCTAATTAATTATGCTATCTAATTTTTAATAAGACTTATATTAATAAAATTACTTAATTAATAAGTAAGAAATTAATAACATAACATTTTTTAATAATAAATTAATAACTATAATATTAAGAGTTATTTTAGTAAATAATAATTATCAACTTAAGTATTTTTAAATTAAATTTAATTAACTTTTTGATTTAACATTAATTTAAAAAATAACTATAATATAGAATTTATTTTCTATGTATTTATTACTGCTTGTTTTGTTCTCTATATTGTATGTTCATATGGGAATTGAAATCTCATCCAGATTTACATAACTAACTCACTCAGAGTTAGTTACGTGAGAAAAAATAGCGCGACGTGCCTGTCGCAAAAAAAAATGCACGCATAGGGTGCTTAAGTGAAGGAATTTTTGGAGTCAGTGGAAGCAAGTGGTGACGTGCAGTAGATGAACGAGGATATAAAAACTGAGTTGCAATAGAATTTGAAAGGGGTAATTCATTCGATCAAATACTTCCATCAAGAGCAGAGTATAAAACCTGAAGTGAACCTTGAATCACTTCTCTGAGAGCCATTCTTTAGAGTTCTGAGGGCCAGGAGCAGCAGCAATTTGAGCTAGCAGAGGGAGTGTCCTTTCTATTTTTTCTTTCAATTATCTTCCTTTGAAATTTAATGGTTTTAGTATAATTAATTGAGATGATGTTAGGATAAATACTATAATATGGGGTTAAAATCGAATCTACTGGTCATCTTTAATCTTCCTTATCACTTTCAATTAAAATGTGTACAAAATTGATTGGCGAGATCAGTTTTGATTGCATTTAATTTCAACGTACCACCTGCACTTAATCTCGAAATTTTACAATCATTCAATGAGTTCGATTGTGAATTAATTTTCTTAAATACTTGAACTGAAATTTAAAATACAGAATATACGGTGAGTTTGTTCTATACTCTTTATCAAACCAAAATTCTCAAGTTGATTATTCTAGGAGTAGCGAACTACAAGACATGTCAGATTTAGTGATTTATTTCCTAGCAAGGGAAATAAATCACTCCTTTTTAATGGTATTAGTTTTAATCACTATAATGAGAAGGAATGTTTTCAAAACTTGTATAATTGAATGTTTTCCTCAATAATTTTACTAGATTTTTCGTTTATCAGTGTTTTTATATCACTGTTTCCCTTTGTTTTCAACTATTTCTCACTTAAAATTAGTTTAGATACAAGATTTGTAATGTTCTGTCACTTCACTGCTTAATAGAGAATATTAAAGAAAGTAAAAAAGAAAGTAGAAAATCTACCCCACTGCTGACAACAGTGGGGTCTTTTTAAAAAAATTATAAGATTAGTGGCCAAAATTGCCTTCCCTGTGGGTTCGACCCTACTTGCCACATATACTGTAGTTAGTAGGATTATAAATTTTAAACTTTCACCGGCTTCAATGATGGTTTAGGTCAATACATTTGAATTATTTTTATGTATCGTTAGATTATATTTTTGTCATTTTCTATAATTTAGGTCATTGTATGTAATCTCATGATTAAACTAGACATATACAAGTGTCAATATTCTGATATTTATTATTTCATAAAAATGCGCCTTTTGTTTTATCAACGTGAATTAATTTTAAATTAATTTTTTCCAAATCGATGTTTTCAATTTAAAAAAATGGATTCCATATGTGGAATCAGGAGGTTCAAATTTTGTAAATATTTGACCTTTATTTTTAGACATTATGAATATTTACTTAAGTAAAATTTTTATTTATCGTGGTTAATAGTATAAATCCATTAAATAAGGATAAAAAGGTATATTATAATAATATTAAATTTCCCTAAAACTTTTCCTAACCCTATTGGTTGATACATGTCCGAACATGGTCATCCTTGGGTTGATTTTTGGACCCCATGGAGCCACTTGGGAGTGATAATGACATTTTATATTAAATAATCTAAACTAAAGAAAAAAATAACAAAAGAAAATATCTTTAAGTAAAACAATTTTTATATGAGGTTATATAATTGATCTATTATACTATTAATAGTCATTAGAAATCAATAACTATTTTCTACATCAGTATATTTTATTTATAATTTTTATACATAAAATAAATATGTTTATATATGACACAATAATGATGCAGTATTTTCCTTATTAATGAAACAATAAAATAAATTTTATAATAAATATTAAAATAAAAATAATTTTAAAGTTTTGATGTCATACACAAATTTTATAGTTGAATATGACATGTTAGGGTTTATTAAATGAATTTTTTCTATGTAATAATATTTTTATGACTTTAACAAAAACAAAATACCAAATAGTGTCAAATTGACATAAAAGAGTTTTAAAAACAAATATTATATTATTAATTGATATATTATTTCTAAAAATCTTTGGTTCAGAAAAAAGACTTATATAATGATATTTTTATTATTAATGAACCACTTCTTGTTCTCTTTGAAGTTTATAGTAAGTTTATTAACCATATAATATAAAAAAACAAAGAGATATGTAAAAAGTCAAACTATTTAACAAAGAGTTAATTCTAAAAGATAAAGTTAATATGGTGACCTAAACCTATCTAAAACTGATTGGTTGAGAGGTTTGTGACCCATCCCCACCTTATCCTCTAAATAATTCATTTCTGAGCCATTAGATACTGAAAATGATTTTAATACAAAATAATATTTCAAGCTTTTCCTCAATTGACCCTCACCTCTCTTATAAAAGGGAACTTCTCATTCTCTTAATTTTACACTGCCAAATCCATTTGGATCCGCCAAAACCTTCCAAAATATCCTTAAAACTTCACTCACTTCAACCTAGAGGCCTTATTTTGATCATAAATCCAACTTACTGAGGCCTTTTGATCAACTCAAAAGAAATCACCCGAAGAAGAGATAAATATTTCACCACATCTTTCAAGTTCTTTTCTTCTTCCACTTCTTCTTTCTTTGTTGTTTACATTCTAAAATAATAACTATAGTATATTATATATAATATGATGTTATTATAAATATGTTACAACCATATTCGTTATTCGATCCATCCTATAAATGACAAAGTCACCAAACGTGCATACGTACGGCTTACCGTCTCCATGTCGTGGTGTAGTTTGTCATTCAACACTTCACTATTTGGATGGTTATAATAATGAGTATAACTGATGTAAATAATAAATATAACATTTTTATTATTCTTTATATATGATATAATTTCTGATTATATATGATTTTTCCATCAATATAATGATATTTTCACTCGTGCGTACGTACGAATTACCGTCTCCACAAACGTGGTGAGATTCATTTCCCCATCATAAACATTCAAGAATAATTTCATTTGATGACTAAAAATAATGTTTATAAACATAATATCATTTTTTATATGATTAAAATTCTTCTTATCCATAACAAACATGTCTTACATAACCAATCATATAAAATAAAACAAATCAGTTAACACTAAAATGATGATACTACTGAAATATTATTAACAAAGCAATGTTAGAGGACCATATATGATATCATATTTATGTATATAGTTCTTTTATAATTTAATAACAATTATTTAACAATTATATAGGATGTTAACGTACCCTAGACCAAGGAAAATTACAAGGTAAGTGTTAATTACACAATCTCTTTATTATCCGAGGTTGTTTTTACGTAAGAATCTATTGGGACCTCTTTATCATCCACATCCATATTTTCTTAAAAATATATTTCAAAATATTTTTAATATTTACTAGACTATGGGTTAAAGTCATTTATACCATTATTTGACCTTATATGTTTTGAAATTAATCTTTCCAACGTTTTCCAAACAAGGTACTTTATGACCTTTTTGACAAAATTAAGGTCAGAATGTTTTTTTAACTTATACGGTAGTTGTGGCTATTTTCCACCGTTATAACATCATTGAAGAATCACATACAATATTATAAGAATATTTTCAAAATAAATGTTTTCCTTTATAATTATGTGACACTTAAATGGTTTCAAAATATAAATAGGTATTTCTTTCAAATAGTTTTCATTTCATCTATGTCAATATCCTTTGATGGATTTTAAATTTGTTTGAAGTTGATTTATTATGATACAAATATTCCATATTATATTGAAGGTTTTGTGATATGTTTTACTATGTATGTGTTATTTTTATACCATTCATGGTTTATGGTTAAGGTATTTACAATTTTTATGCTATTTTTAATATGAATGTTTATGTTATGTTTCAAAATTTTCATATGAGGAATGTATTGGACTTAGTATGTGATGGGTGGAGCCCACTATAGCTCCTTGATTCATCAGTGGGTCTCGTGATATAATTAGATGTAGAATTGGCCAAGGCCTTTCCCAAATTGATATATGGTTTTGACTGAGGCCTTAATCATTCTTAGAAATCTTAGTCGAGGCCTTGACAAAATGTTTCAGAATATATGGAATTATACATTCCCTCATTATGAAAATAATAATTATGGTTCTTATGGTTATTCCTCTAGTATAATACCCATTACTATTTTTTATTATGGAATTATTTAATAAGATCGTATTCCTTTCATAAAGTGTTCTTGTTTATTATTTGTAAGGGTATATGTTTTTAATTATTCATCATCCCCAATGTTTATGTTATCTTAAGTTGTATTTCTTACCCTTACTGAACATTTGAGATCACCCATTTCTTACGTTTAATTTTCCTAGGATATCAAGATGTTAGTTAAGAGTGACTTTAAGGCATAATTTAAGAGTCTTGAATGTTTCTAATGGAATAAATTAGTGTTGTATTTCTTTTCAAGTTGTAATTTTGAACTTATGTATATATCTTATTTTGAATAATACTAAACTAATCGGTCTTTCAGGACATGATTCCTTACATCATGCCAACATTATGTAATAAAGAACTGACTCTGGGTAACTTGGGTCACAGAATTATAGTTGGTATTAGAGGAAGTTTAGTACAAACCTTGGAAACAAGATTTAGAAAAACTCTGATTAGAGAACATTACCCTAAGATATATTTTGAGGATTAGTATAGAATAATTTCCTATAATTTTGGTAATGTAGAGATTTTGAGTATTTTCCAAGCAATAAATCCCTATCTGGATATGAGTAGGTAGAGGCAGCTCTGGAATAGATGTACCTAGTGGTAAAATCTGAAAACACCACTTTGATCTAGACTCAAACGGGAACTGGTGCACGACAACAGGTCTTGTTGCACTCTTGGTTACGACACTCCCGGGGGATACGCTTAGGATAATTCTAATTTTCATTAAAACCCATTATGAAGGGTTTATGACTATATGATTCCTCAATGAAAACATTTTTATGCTTTCGAATTATATCCATAAACTGTTCAATTTATGTTAAGTGTTTTACAAGTTTGGAATTATGTATTGTGATTTATAAACTAATCTAGTGTATGCCATTGTTTAGAAATGGCACCTAGTGGAAGGAATGGAAACCGTATCAACGCGCGTAATCCATGTAGGTATTTACCTCCTACTCAAGATAATTATAGTGGTACTGGTGATGCAACTTGTTCTGGTCAACTTATCACCATACTGGGACAACTCACTCCGGTTATGAATAATAACCTTACCCGTATTGAGCACCCTGATCCACAACATGGAGGAAAAATGTTAGATCACTTCATAAGGAAAAAACCACCAAAATTAAATGGGATTACAAATCCATTTGTATCCAAGCAATTGATAAGTTCCTTATAGAAAATATTCCATGATTTGAGGAGAAGCGAAAGGGAAAAAGTTGTCATTGCAGTTTATCACCTCACGAGAGATGCAGATCAATGGTGGTCATTAATCAAAAACAAAAAGGAAGATGAAGAAGTATCGAACATGTAATGGAGAGATTTTAAAGATATTTTCTTAGAAGAATACTTTCCTTGTGACCATCGAGCGGATATGGAAAGAAAATTTATGAGAATGCGGCAAAAAGAGGATGAGAATGTCACAAAGTATGAGGCTAACTTTACAGGGTTAGAAAAGAATGTTGTAGATTATATACGTAACCCAATAAGTAATATTGAGCATTTATTTTATGGGTTAAAACCATTTCTCCATTGATCATTTGTCACAAAATCCTTCTCATCGTACGAAGATATTGTTTTATGCGCTCTCAAGATAGAAAAGGAATTCTTTATGTATTACAACTTTAAAGCAATGCAAGAGAAGAAGAGATATGTAGAACACTCTAGGAAAGGAAATAAGGAAACAGGGAAAAAGGTAAGAGTTGAATTTACACCCTATGATAATCGTGGAAGGAAGAACCCCTGTGCCTATCTAAAAGAAAAAGGATTATGCTACAAATGTGGATAGAAAGGTCATCTTGCTTGTGATTGTAAGGGGAAGAAAGAAGCTACAAATTTTTAATTATACAATTACAGGGAGATGGGACATTATTAAAATGAATGCCCTAAGTGTTAGGGAAACATACCTCAGAAAAGGACAAATGATCAAGGCCAAGCCTATGCGATCACTATTGCTAAGGTTGAAGCTCCGAAAGACATGGTGGTAGGTAATTTAATGGTCTCCTCAAGTTTATCCAATGGTTTATTTGGTTCTGGATCATCACATTGTTTCATATCTTCCCAATTTTCTAAAAACATTATATATTTCCAATTTGAATTAACATGGGAGTTGTCAGTAAAAACTCTTAAGGGATATATAATTATAACAATGTTTTGTGAATCAGTCCCCATTAAAGCATATAAACGATATTTATCTGCAGATCTCATCATCATACCCATGATTGAATTTGATATAATCATCAGTATAGATTTTTTTTCTGACGATGATGTGAAAATTTATTGTAAGAAGGAGGAGGTTACAGTTCTCGATGATGATAAGTAGTACCTTATCTATAGAGCAGAAACGTCACCATCTGATTCTTATCTAGATCCACCCCCAGTAGCTCTTCTAAAATAAATTATTGGGGAGGAAGAGAGTGAAATAATTGTAGGTGAGAAAAGGAATATTAAAATAGAGTATGTACCTATTATTCAAGAATATGTTGATGTGTTTCTAGAGGATTTACCTAGACATCCTTAAAAAAAAGAAATTGAGTTTTCTATTGACTTAATTTTTGGTTCAAGACCCATATCGACGACCCCTTATAGAATGACCACTGTGGAATTAGTGGAGTGAAAGAAACAACTAGAAGAATTTAGTAATAAGGGATTTATTCACCCTAGTGTTTCTCCATGAGGATCCCATGTTCTTTTTATTAAGAAGAAAGATGGATCTATGAGTTGTGCATAAACTACAGGTAGATCAATGCTATTACAGTAAACAACAAGTATCCCCTACCTCACATTGATGATTTATTTGACCAACTTCATGGAGCTCAATATTTTTAAAAGATTGACCTTTGATTTGGTTATCATCAGTTGTGTGTGAAGAAGGAATACATTCCAAAGACAACATTTTGAACCAGGTATGGGAATTACGATTTTACAGTAATTCCTTTTTGGATGACTAATTCACCCCTTATTTTCATGGATCTAATGAATAGAGTATTCAAGGAATGTATTGATGAATTTGTAGCGGTATTTATTTATGATATATTGGTATACTCCAAAAGATATGAAGATCATGAAAATCACTTTCACATTATCCTAAAGACTCTTAAAAGAAATGAATTATATGGGAAGTTTAGGAAGTGTGAATTATGGCTTCAGGAGATTTCTTTTCTTGGACATATTGTCTCTAAGGATATAATCTCTGTTGAACCTTCAAAGAGGAAGTTAATCCAAGAATGGACATCACCAAAAAGTATTACTCAAGTACACAATATTTTTGGTTTAGCAGGTTATTATCAACGTTTCCTCCAGAAGTTTTATGGGTTGGTTAACCCATTAACCAAGCTCACATGTAAAGGGGTTAAATTTTTTTGGACAAAATAGTGTGAATAATGTTTTGGAGAACTAAAGAGAATATTAGTTAATTCTTCTATCTTCGCTCTACCATCAGGGAATGATGGGTTTTTTATTTATAGTGATGATTCAAAGAAAGGACTTGGTTGTATCCTTATGAAGAATGATAGAGTTATTGCCTATGCATCACGACAGCTAATAATTCATGGACAAAACTATCCTACTCATGATATTGAGTTAGCATCTATAATATTTGCTTTGAAGATATAGAGACACTACCTATATGGTGAAAATTTTGAGATATATAACGATCAAAATAGTTTGAAGTATATTTTCTCACAGAAGGAACTCAACATGAGGAAAAGGTGGTGGCTTGAACTACTCAAAGATTAAAATTGCACTATACACTAGCACTCGAGGAAGGAAAATAAGTTGGCAGATGCTTTGAGAAGAAAGGATCATGGGGTTCTGAATAAGATGAGAGTTGAAAGGGATCCTATGTACATGGATCTAGTAAAAATAGATATGTGAATAATCATGGAAGATGAAACATCGATACATTTTCAAATTGTTGCCAAACCATATTTACTAGAAAGGATAAAAATTTCACAGGCATATGATGATAAGTTTGAAAATAAAATTAAATCTGTGAATGATGGGATATTGATCGACTTCATATATGAAGATGGGATTTTGAAATTTAGGAAGAGACTTTGTGTTCCTAACATACCTGATCTAAAAAGATAATTGTTGTATGATTCTTATATCTCCAATTTCTTTATACACCTTGGTATCACTAAGATGTATAGAGATCTGAAGGAACATTTTTGGTGGGATAAAATGAATAGAGAGATGGCTGATTATGTGTCAAGATGTGTGGTTTTTCAATAAGTAAAAGTTGGAAGGAAATATCCTGGAGGAGTCATGCAGCCTCTTCCCATACCTGGGTGGAAATGAGATGATATTACAGTGGACTTTGTCATGGGGGCATGAAAGAATCCTAGAAGGAACGATGCAATATGGGTCATTGTTGATCATCTTACCAAGTCAGCACATTTTCTTGCTATAAGAGAAGATTTTCCACTTGAACGTCTAGAAAGAATATATGTTAATGAACTTATAAGACTTCATGGAGTACCCCTATCGATTTTTTATGATCGTGATCCTCATTTTACATCAAGATTCTGGAAAAGTATTCAGAAATCCCAGGCTACTGAACATCGTTTGTGCACTGCCCACCACCCTTAAACTGATGGACAATCAGAACGGACTATTCAAACCTTAGAAGACATGTTGAGATCTTTCTCACTTGACATTCAAGGTATGTGGGATCAATATTTACCTCTAGTATAATTTTCCTATAATAATAGCTACCATTCAAGTATTCAGATGGAACCATATGAAGCATTATGTGGAAATAGATGTCGCACACCAACTTTTTGGGATGATGTTAGTGAAAGAAAACTCGTAGGATCATAACTTGTTAAAGAAACAATGGAAAAAGGTTAAGGTAATCCAAACCCACATCAAATCATCTCAAAGTAGGCAGAAGAGCTATGCTGATAACTGAAGTAAGGATTTGGAATTTCATATAGGATATCATGTTTTCTTGAAGGTATCTCAATAGAAGGGAGTTATATGATTCAGCGAGAAGGGTAAATTAAGTCCCAGTTACATCATACCTTTCGTAATTGTAGAATGAATTGGGGCTATAGATTTAAGTTTGGAAATACCACCAAGTCTCTCAAAAGTTCACAATGTGTTCCACGTATCACTATTGAGAAGATACATGCTTGACCCAATGCATGTACTCGCCTATGATGAAATTGAACTGGAACCTGATTTGTCTTATTGTGAAGAGTATTTCAAGATTCTTGATACCAGAGGACAAGTGTTGAAAAACCAGATGACTCATCTAGTAAATGTTCCCTGGAGAAACCATAAGATGGAAGAGACAACATGGGAACCTGAGGAACTTATGATGAAGAACCACCCAAATATTTTTGTGTAGTAGTATTCTATAAATTTTGCAGACAAAATAATTTTAAGGAGGGAAGAATGTAACACCCCAAAATTCCATGTTACGTTTCCCTTTGAATAATTCAAAATCATGTATTGTACATAACTTTGAGATTCTAATATAGTGCGACCAATCAAACTATCTGTTATGAATAGTAATACCAACTTTTTGAAATTTAATAAATTTTATTTTTCAAAATGGATTTCATTTTGGAATTTGGAATATCAAAATTATCTTATGGTGAATTTTTGGTACTTTTCTGAAAACTTTCAATTTTTTATGAATAGTGAAAAATACAAAATTTTAATTAAAAAAACATTCTTAATCAAAATAATTTATAGTGTTAAATTATACATTTGAATGGTTTTTAAGTATAATTAGATTATATTTTTTTCCTTTAATATAATTTAGGTCATTGTATGTAATCTCACGATTAAACTGGACATAAACAAGTGTCAATATTTTGATAGTTATTATTTCATAAAAACACGCTTTTGTTTTAACAACGGGAATTAATTTTAAATTAATTTCTACCACTTATGTGTTTTTAATTTGGGAAATGGATTATATATATGGAATCCGTTGGTCCAAATTGTGTAAATAGGTAACTTTTATTTTTAGACATTATGAATATTTACTTCAGTAAATATTTTATTTTCCATGGTTAAAGGAGTAAATCTAGTAAATAAGGTTAAGAAAATAATATTATAATAATATTAAATTACCCTAAAACGTGTCCTAACCCTATTTTATGATACATTTCCAACCATGGGAATCCTTGTGTCGATTTTGGGACCCCATGGAGCCACTTCAGAGTGATAATGACATTTTATATTACATAATCTAAAGTAAAGACAAAAATAACAAAAGCAAATATCTTTTAGTAAACAAAATTTATATTTGGTTATAGAAGTGATCTATTCGAATGTAAATAGTTATTATAAATATAAAAATATTTTCTAAATCATGATATTTTATTTATAATTTTTAGACATAATATAAATATACGTATATATGACACAATAATGATGCATTATTTTCATTATTAATTAAACAATCAAATAAATAATATTATAAATATTAAAATAGATATAATTTGCATGTTTTTATGCCATCCACGAATTTTATAGGTTAATATGACATTTTAAGGTTGATTAAATGAATTTTATTCTAAGTAATACTTTTTTATGACTTTAACAAAAACTAAATACCAAATAGTGTCAAAATTGACATAAAAGAGTTTTAAAAAAATATATTATATTATTAATTGATATAATATTTATAAAAACCAAAGGTTAGGCCAAAATACTTATTTAATGATATTTGTATCATTAAGTAAAAACTTAGGGTTCACTTTGAAGTTTTTATTTTGTTTATTAAACATATAATATAAAAATACAAACAGACATGGTAAAAGTCAAACTATTTAACTAAGAGTTAAATCTAAAATATAAAGTGAATATGGTGACATAAACATATATAAAACCTTTTTATTGAAATTTTTTAGACCCATACCTAAATTATCCTCTAAATAATTCATTTTTGAGCCATTATAAACTGAAAATTATTTTATTATACAATAATATATCAATATTTTCCTAAAGTGACCCTCACCTCTCTAATAAAACGAAAATTTCCCTTCTCTTAATTTCACATCTCCAAGTCCATTTGGATGGGACAAAACCTATCCAAATATCCTTCCAACTTCCCTCAATTCAACTTAGAGGCCTTATTTTGATCATAAGTCCAACCTATGGATCCCTTTTAATCAACTTAGAAGGAATCACCCAAAGAAGGGGTAAATATTTCACCCCATCTTTCAAGTTCTTTACTTATTCCACTTCTTCTTTATTTATTGTTTAAATTCTAAAATAATACCTATAGTATCTTCTATATACTGTGATGTTATTATAAATATGGTACAACCAAATTTTTTATTCGATCCATTATATAAATGAAAAAGTCACCTTACGTACATACATACGTCTTACCGTCTCCACGTCGTGGTGTAGTTTTTCATTCAACACTTCACTGTTTGGATGGGTATAAAAATGAGTATAAATGATGTAAATAATAAATATAACATGTTGATGATTCTTTGTATATGATATAACATACAATTACATACAATTTTTCCAACAATATAATGATATTTTCGCTCGTGCGTACGTACAGATTATCGTCTCCACGAACACGATGAGATTCATTTCCCCATCGTAACCATTCCAGAATAATTTTTACTTGATAACTAAAAATAATGTTTATGAACATAATATAATTATTTATATGAATAAAATGCATCCTATACATAAAAAACATGGCTTACATAACAAATCATATAAAGGAAAACGAATCTATTAACAACGAAACGATGATACTACTGAAATATTATTAACAAAGAAATATTAGAGGATCATATATGATATCATATTTATGTATATAGTTCTTGTATAATTTAATAAAAATTATTTAACTATTATGAAATAGGTTAACATATCCTCAACCAAGTAAAATGACAAGGTAAGGGTTAATTTTACAATCTCTTTATTATCCGAGATTGTTTTTATGTAAGTATCTACTGGGACCTCGTTATCATCCACATCCATGTTTTCTTAAAAATGTATCTCAAAACATTTTTAATATTTACTATAATATAGTTTAAAGTCATTTATACCCTTATTTGACCTTATATGTTTTGAAATTAATCTTTTCGTCATTTTCCAAACATGGTACTTTATGACCTTTTCGACAAAATTAAGGTCAGAATGTTTTTTTTAACTTATATAGCGGGTGCAGCTATATTTCGCTGTTATAACATCATAGAAGCTTCCCATAAAATATTATAATAATATTTTCAAAATAAATGTTTTCTTTTATAATTATGTGACTCTTAAATGGTTTCAAAATAGAAAGATGTATTTCTTTTAAATAGTTTTCATTTCATCTATGTCAACATCCTTTGATGGATTTTAAACATGTTTGAAGTTGATTTATTATGATACAAATCTTCCATATTGTATTGAAGTTTTTGTGATATTTTTTACTGTGTATGTTTTATTTTTATACCATTTATGATTTATGGTTAAACTATTGACAATTCATATGCTAGTTTTAATATGAATTTTTATGTTATGTTTCAACATTTTCATATGAGGAATATATTGGACTTTGTATGTGACGGGCGGAGCCCGCTATAGATCCTCAATGAATTGGTAGGTCTCATGATACAATTATACATGGAATTAGCCAAGGACTTTCCAAATTTTATATATGGTTTTGGCCGAGGCCTTAATCATTCTTATACGTCTCGGCCGAGGCCTGCACAAAATGTTTCTGAATGTATGGCATTATACATTCCCTCAATATGGAAATAATATTGATGGTTAATGTGGTTATTCATATAGTAGAATACCCATGACTATTTGTTATTATGTCATTATTTACTCAACTCATATTCTTACCATAATGTGTTCATGTTTATTATTTTTATGGGCATGTGTTTTTAATTATTCACTATGCCTAATGTTTATGTTATCTTCCATTATATTGCTTACTCTTACTAGGAGTTTGAGCTCACCCCTTTTTTATGTTTCATTTTCCTAGGATATGAATATGTTAGTTATGAGTGACTTTCATACATAATCAAGGAGGATTGGATATTTATAATAGAATAATTTAGTGTTGTATTTCTTTTTAAGTTGAAATGTTGAACTTATGTATGTATCTTGTTTCCAATAATACAGAAATTATTGGTCTTTCGGGAAATGATTCCTTGTATCATGCCACTGTTATGTAATAAAGCACCGACTCTGGGTAACTGGGGTTAGGGCGTTACAGTATGGAACCTTTATTTTCCAAATAAAATCCATGGTTTTATCCTTTTATGAATTCTTAGTGAGGTTATGGAGGAAATGAGGGTGTATGGGGATCTTTTAGAGTCAAGAGTCCCAAATTTTAGAGGAAATAACTTGGACACACATTTATTATAAACCATTCCACCCAATCCACATTTTTAGATAAACTGTGTGGGGTGATATAGGGATCTATCGAGAAGATCTCAGAGACTACGCACGGTTTGTTTCAACGTGTGCTGCAACCCCTATGAGGTGTGATCCTCAGGAAGAGGGGGATGCACAGGTAGATCAGGGTTGTAAAAATAGTTATCCCCCAACCTTGTGGGCCACTATCCTAGTATAGTAGCTGGAACATGGTTTTTTCATGGTTTAGGAGATTGGGTATCCATATAGGGACCCTTCCTTTTACACATATTATTAAATAATTTTAACCATAATTAACTATCAAATATATTTGAAGGTTTGTGAAATATAGTGTGTTTGGAAGACTAGGTACATAATTATAAAATATGAAACCAAAATAAAAACATATTTTATTTAATATCTATAATGAGATCCTAACTTACTTTGAGCTCTCACATCTTCATAGGATAACCTAGGCAATACATGAATAGAGGGATGAGCTAAAAAGTGTAGCATGGTAATAAACAAGGGAATAAATCATAGCACATGGGTAACATGATGACATAAAAATAAATAGATCGTGAATAAAAATATGGAATCATAATATGTAGAACATGGGATTATGTAATCATGGAATCATTGGAATTTAGAAGAACCATACTACATGTCATAAACATGATTCAAGGATAACATACAAGACTATATCACATGGAGTCCAAAGTATCATAAAGGAATTAGGGTTACTACCTATCCCAACATGAAGTCTCATGATACTAAACATTACCCAATTCATAGGAGTGTTATATGGGAATACCTATCATAACATGTTCATGAAAATATTATCCACTTGATGAATTAAACATAAGGGATAAATATAAGGGTAACCCATGGAAAAGAAATGGGTATCATAATCATGTCATATTGCATAACTAAAGAGAGTTTCATAATGTTTTACATGAATAAATGGATTTAAATCATAATTTTAAATTAATAATGGAAAATAGGAATATATCATGATAAATGATGTCCAACTTAAGTGAAAATTTGAAAAGTTTGTTTAAGAATCTTTACAGATGAGCCACTTTAGTTCGGTTTAAGTGAAAATATTCAAGTGTCTTTAAAGAGGATAAATAAATATTTGTTTGTATAAACCCCTAAATTAACTAAGAAAAATTTCATGATTAAATGTGTGATTTTTGAAACATAATTGTGTCTTAAAATAGAGTATGGTATATACTTGAAAATGGGTAAAAATTTGGGAAGTACCCTTTAATCGGGTCGGCATATCTGATGGAATTGAGAAGGGAACCTTTTTAAACATGTATTTACCCATAAAATAAGGATGAATGGATCTCAAAACATAATTTTGGAATATATAAAAAAATATTTTATAATTATATAAGAAAAATTAAGAATTATATTGGTGTAAAGAGAGTGAAATAATAACCCCAAAGGTAATTGGGAGGTTTGGATGGAATCCTTTACCTTAAGTTCAAATCTGTTCTACACTTGCAATTAATATCTTATATAATCAAATTAGATCTATAAATTAATTAATTAATATCCTTTTATACATATAATTTATTTATTATAGTTTTATTCAGTTTATTTATGGTCATTTTTATCATTTATAATGTTAAATTTTTTCATTTCAGGAGCATTTGTTTCATGATTCTGTGATTAGTTCCCTTGAGTTAAATTATTGAAGTTCTTTTCAAATTAGAATAATTATACATAAGTGATATTATATAGTTTTACTTCACTTAAAAAAATTATATAGTCCCATATATCATTTTTTAGATGTTAGGATGATTTATTAGATAAGAATTTGAAGATGAATGTTAGATTATTCTGGCGACTTTTCGATCATCACAAACTTGTTTTTTTATTATTTAATATTGGGTATATATATTAGTTCTAAAACATGGAAAAAAAAGTTATAATATACATGTTTAAATCTATTTGAACAATAATAATTGTTTTATTAACATCCATGATATCGGTAATGGAAAATAAAAACTCATTGTCTATGAAGCTGGTGAATCGACACCTCACGGACGACGTTTTCATTTTTAGAATTAAAAGAGGAGAGAAGGGATTTTATGATTATTATTTCATTAAAAAAATTCCAGTGTATATATATATAATACTGGATTTATCATGTAACTTTTTATTTTGGAGGAAATGATGCGGTAGAAGAAATAAAAAAAAATTAAAAGAGAATGGTGGAGGATTTTACCCCTTGTATGCCGTCTCCTTGAGAACCTCCTTAAGGCACCTGGGTTTTGTCTTTTGGGGAGACTAAAAAGACCAGGAAATGGGAAAGATGTTTTTAGAGTAATTTTCAAGAATATAAACAAGCTCCAAATCTTAGTAGGTTTAAGGAGAATAGGTGGTGTGGGGGTAGTATTTATAGTAGGAGGAGAGAGGTGTTTTTGATTATTTTATTCATTTATGTATTATTTTGGTTCAAGACTATAAATAGTTTTGATTATTGTAAATAATTATATTAGATGTTTTAGGGTCATTAAAAACAATGAGTTCTTACCTCATCCATACATCATTCATGACTCAATAATTCATGTGTCTGTTAAATACCGTAAATTACTTTATTTCACTATTCGCCAAAAATTCAACTATTTGAGAAAAATACATAAAATTAAATCTAAATATTTTTTGAACTCTAGATTAAAAAAATGGACTCCATTTTATGAAAATAATATTTTAAATATGTGAAATTTAATTTTTAAATAAAATATTCATTTATTCAAAAAAATATCGATTTGCATATTATAATCGATTTTATAACACATTGAAAAATTAATTAAGGTCTCATAAAATTATCCTATAATAATAAGATAAAAATATATTAATTTATGAATCTGTTTATGAAAATAAATTTTCTTTTAAATCGTTATATTAATTACAAAATTTTAAATAGACATTTACATTTCAAAAAAATATCAACACTTAATTTATCATTTTTAAAACATTATTTACTTATTTCAAGATGTAAATATATCATATTATCATTTCTAATATTCCCAAATATTATTTATACATTCATTGGTGAGGTTACTATTCTATTAGTCGAGTTACTATTCTTAATGGTCATGTTATTATTCCAACGGGCAGGTTACTGTTCCATTGGTATGGAATCCTTAATTTCTATAAATACGACTTATTTCATTCTTCATTTATGAGAATAATGTTTTTGTATAATTATATATGTGTTGTATGTGTTTTATACTATATAACATAATTATAAAAAGGTAAATTCCAATGTTAAAATTTTGGGTCATTACATTCTTCCCCATTTATGAAATTTCACCCATGAATTTTTTTTACATACTAAGGTGAAAACTTGTGATGGTACTTATCCTTTATCACTTCCTCTAATTCCCATGTTTCATATTTATACTTATGGTTCATCCATAGTACTTTAACCAAGTGAGTAGTCTTGTTGGATTGAAATTTACCTCTACGGTCCAAGATCTTCACTAGCTACCCCTCGCAAGAGAGATCATTTTCCAAATGTACCACCTCTAAATTCAATACATGTGAGGGATCTAGTATGTACTTCCTCAAGGTGGATACATGGAATACATCATTCATTTGAGACATGGTTGGTGTAAGTTCTAGTCGATAGGTCACAACTCCAACACAATCTAGAATCTCGAAGGGGCCAATGTACTTATGACTAAGCTTTCCTTTCTTCCCAAATCTCGTAACTCTCTTACATGGAGATATGTGGAGGAATAACCTGTCACCAAGTTCAAACTCTAAGCCTAATCAATTATTATATGCATATATTTTTTATCATATTTGTGCTGCCTTGATGAGATACTGAATGGTTTTGACCTTTTCTACCATTTCTTTGAAAATTTCATGTCACATCATTTTACATTCACCGAATTCATCCCAACATTATGTGTTCTACATTTTTTCCATGGAGGGATTCATATGGATCCATTTGGATTCTTGATTGAAAATTATTATTGTATGAGAACTCGACTAGAGGTGGATGTTATTCCAATCCTCCTTTTAAGTCCATAGAATATTCTCTAAACATGTCTTCTAGTGTCTATATTGTATTCTCATATTGGCCATAATTTTAAGGCTGATACTCCGTACTGAAGTTCAACTCAGTTGTTAGATATGTTAGAGAATTTTATAAAACTTGGAGGTAAATCTCATATCTTAATCAGATATCATCTATAATGTAACTCCATGTATCATCATCGCTTCTCTGATGTATATTTGTACATGTTGATCGAATGAGAATTCATCTCAAATTTTTATAAAGTGAGTTTTCTATGTATGATGGTCCCCAATGACCCATATAACATTATTTCTTCTGGATGTATTTGGAAGACCAGTAACAATGTACAAGGGGATGTTTTTTCCATTTCCATGTTTGTATGGGTAATAGTTGTATCAATCCCTTAGACTTTTTAATTTTTCTCTTTCACGTGTATACATACCAAGCACTTCGATGTATATTCAGTGATCTCCTTCATCATATTATCCCACCAGTAGTGCTCTTGGAGATCTCAATACATATTTTTACTCCCTAGGTGGATAAAAAAGGTTGAGATATGTTCATCATTCAGAAGTTATTTCTTTTTCTATTTATTGGATGGTACACAGAGTCATGACCTAAATATTTTAACTCCTTCCATGTCAAATTTTAACTCTATGAATTTCCCCATTCATATATCTTCCACCTTTTCCTAAATTTCCTCATCATTTCTTTGAGTATCCTTTATTTTATTCATATGGGATAGTTGATAAATAATTTGAGAAAGGATTGATTATGCTACTTATTTAATGATTCCCATTTTCATCCTTTCAAAGTCTAAGAATATTGGATCCTTCAAATTCACATCATTGAAAAAGTTGCAGGATCATTTCTACATAGAGCATATGAAACATTGTTTACTTTTACAGGCTGGTAGTGGATTGAGAAGTCCTAATCTTTGATGAGATCTAACCATCTTCATTGGCACATATTAACCTTCAACTGTGGGAATATATATATTTTAGGATCTTATGATCAGTATATATCTCACGCTTCTCTCCATAGATAAAATGCCTCTACATTTTAAAAGTGAAGATAACAGGCACCAACATCAGATCATGTGTGGGATAATGCTTCTCATGAACATTAATCTAACTTGAGGAATAGGCTATCACTTTATCTTTTCGAATTAGTACATATCCTAATCCCTTATTTATATCATCATTTTATACCACAAAGAGTTCCCCACTTGTCGAAATTATAAGTACTGGTATAGTGATAAGCCTCTTTTTCAACTATTTGAATCAGTCTTCACATTTAGTAGTCTAGAAAAACATTACTCTCTTCGGAGTCATCTTGGTTAAAGGGTTTGAAAATCATGGGAAGTTCTTCAAAAATTGTTGCTAATACCAAGCTACACTAAAAAAACTATGGATCACCATTATAGATGTTGTCATGGACAACTCTTTTATTTAATTTTTCTTGGAAGGGTCCACATATATTCCTTTTTTGGTGATAACATGACCTAAAAATGATACTTATTATATCCATAACTCACATTGATTGTACTTTAAATAAATATTCTCCATTCACAAAGTCTTTAGCATAGTATTTAAATTATCCTCATGTTCCTCATTTATTTTTATGTATATCAGAATATCATCAATAAAGACTGTGGAAAATTTTTTGAGGTAATATCTATAAACTCTATTAATTATGTTTAGGAAAATTAATGAGTCATTAGTGAGTTTGAAGGGAATCACTATGAACTCATAGTCTTCATACATCATTCTAAAGGAGGTCTTGGGAATATCTTCCTTCTTCAGCCTTGATTTATGATATCCTGACTGAAGTTCCACCTTTGAGAAATACTTGACCCCACGTAGTTGATTGAACAATTAATCTATCAATGGAAGGGGATACCTGTTCTTTGTCATGATTTTGTTGAACTCACAATAATCAATAAAGAGTCGCATTGATCCATCCTTTTTCTTGACAAATAGTACTGGCACACCCCATGGTGAAGCACTCAGGCATATTAAACCCTTATCCTAATTCTCTTGTAACTTTTTCTTTAGTTCTTACAACTCGATGGTGTAAATTATATATGGTGTCTAGGATATAGGTAGGTATCAAGGAATAAGTTCAATTGAGAACTTAACCTCTTATCCCAGAGTAAAACAAAGTAATTATTCAGGGAACACATCACTGTATTCCCTCATAGTGGGAATGTCTTCGAGCATGATCCTCTCTATTATCTAAATCATTTGAGCTAGATATTCTTTATCATAAGGAAATAATATACACAATTGAGATGATTATTCTAAGTAGATTCATCCTCCTCCTTACACTTTTACAGAATTGGGAGATGCATCAGGATGTGAAGAGTGATCTCCCTTTCTCGACAATTGATGTTGGATTTATATAAAGATATATTATCCATTCCCAATATTGAATCAAACTCCTCCAAAAGAAGTATGACAAGATCTATTGGGAGTTACAGTACACAAACATTAATAAGTGAGGAGTTATATACTTTAGATGCAAGAATTGTTCCCATTTTTTGTTCTCAAAGATAACTCAACCTCTGTATTTTTAGGTGGTGTTTGAATAGTTCTACAAAACTTGAAAGGTTTGAAAGAATATTTAGAACCAAAATCAAATAGAAAATTTTATATTCTTGAATTAATAACCAACATACCTCTCACCACATTATTTTAAGTCTCTGCCTCAGAAGTAGTGATAGCATATTCCCTTCCTTAATACTTTGGAGGTTATTGTTGTTATTGATTTCCACTGACAACCCTTTGTTTGGGGCATTGGATAACATAATGCCTATGTTCCTTATAGTTGAAAAACTACACTACATGCTAAGTATTGATTTGAAAATTCATTTCTTCTTCCACGTTTTTGGGATTCTTCATATCACTTAGGAAATAATTAGCTTGTTGACCCTCTCTTCCACATTTGAAGCATCTTTTGGTTCCCTTTAGATAGTTCCCATAATGCTTCTTCCCACACTTTTGACATGTGAGATGTTGGGTTTTCATTCCATCATGGTATTTATCTTTTTATCCACCCATATTAAACTTCATTTTCCTATTTTTATCTCTGGGCCCATTAGACCACTATAGTCTCTGATCTTCATTTTAACCTTAAAGAAACAATAGAATATCTCCTCATAGTTTTCAATGTCTTGAAATTTCAATGCTTTTCATAGGCTCAACTTTAGTACATTAAAGAAGTGATGCACCTTTCCTTCAGTTTTTAGGACAAAGACATAGGCGTATCGTTCAAGTCTTGCGATGTTTTCTTCATACACCCTAATTAACTCATCTTCCTTTTACTTTAGTCTGAGGAACTCCTTATCCATCTTAATATGAAGAGTTTAGGGAAAATATTTATAGAAAAATATTTTCTTGAATTCATACCATTCTATGGAATCAATTTACTCCCTATACTTCATGTTCTTGATCATTTTTCACCTCTGATCAACATCCCCATCAAAATGATAGATCTACAACACAAGTTTCTATTCTTCTGAGCACCAGAGTATAAATAATATATTCTCAATGTAGTTAATCCATTGTTTTTTGATAAGGTTATTTGATTATCCATTAAATATTAGTGTCCTTTGTTCCATAAATGATTAAAGCACAACTTTATATTTATTAGGATTAAGAAGGGTGTTCCACTTGATTTAAGTTATCATTCATAACTTGATACAATTGAGCAAGTTTTGTCATGAAGTTCTGAGATCCCATTTCTATCATATTTGGAATTTTATTAGGGAAATATTCACATTTCCTATCACATTAATTATTGGAACAAGTTCTCCTATTTCCATCCATTAACTAAGAAAAAAGAAAACATGATTAGGGGGTCTTGGATAATTAGATAATAATCATAATAAAATTAAATTTTGAACATATAAAGATAAACTTATAAATGAAAATTATATCCTAACATGTGATTTTCTAAGCTTTAATCTTGGATAATCGTGGTGACATAATTTTCCCTAGGGTTCTTACTAAATTGTTCTAGTCCTAATCTCTAACAATTACTAGACCATTCTATAATACCAACTATTTATACCCTATCCTTTTAAACATATTATTATTATATTTTAACCATAATTAATCATCAAATGAAATCCAATGATCATAAATTCTAGTATATTTAGAGGACTACATATTTAATTATAAAAAATGAAACCAAAATAAAACAAATTATTTAATATCTATAATGATATTAAAACATCCTTTGATCTCTTAAATCTACATGAACAAAGGTATGATAAAAAAATCCCAATAAGGGAATAAACATAGGAATAATGCATAGCACAAGGGTTAGAAGTCATAACATGATGACATTAAAATTCATGGATCACAAATACAAATATTTAATTAAAACATGTAGAATAGTGGATCATATAATCATGGAATCATAGGAATTTGGAATTAACATAAAACATGAAATAAATATGAGTTAATGTCAACTTCCAAGACTAAATCATGTGGTGGACAAAGCACCATAAAGTAATTAGGGTAAATCCATATCCCAACATAACGTATCACGAGACTAAACAATAACAAATGCATTGGAGCACTATCTGGGAACACCCATTATAACATGTTCATTAATATGTGTTCTACACGAAGAATCAAACATAAGGGATAAACATAAGTGTTACTGGTGGAAAGAAATGGGTATCATAATCATGTCATATAGAATAACTAAAGTTCATATCATACTGGTGTACAAAAAAGAATGGGTTTAAATCATACATGGAAATTAATAAGTTAAAATAGGGATAAATCATGATAAATGATGTAAAAATAAATTCAAAACATGTAAAAAGTGTGTTTAATAAACTTTATATATGTGCCACTTTAGTGTGATTTATTAGAAAATATTAACGAGTCTTTAAAGATGAAAAGGGAATATTTGTTTGTATAAAATCAGAAATGAAATAAGATAGATATTAATGATTCAATGAGTGATTATATAAAAATAAGGGTGTCTTAAAATACATTACGGTATGTAATTTAAAATGGGTAATGAATTGGGAAGTTCCCTTTAATCAGGCTTTCTTATCAGAAGGAATTGAGAAGGGAAACTTTTTAAACATGTATTTACCCATAAAATAAAGATGAATCAATTTGGAAACATAATTTTGGAACATATTCATATAATATGGAAGAATTATATAAGAATAATTAATAATTACATTGGTTTAAAGAGATATAAATCATAACCCCGAAGGTAATAGAGAGGTTCAGAGTGAATCTCTTGCCTTATGTCAGAATGTGTTCTGGACTTCAACTTAATATCCAAGATAATAAAATTAGATATATTAATTAATTAATTCAGAATATTTTCAATAGATTTTTTGTTAGTTATAATTTTATTAATTTCATTTCTGGTCATTTTGAGGAGTTATAAAGGTTAATTTTTTCATTTTAGGAGCGTTCATTTTATGATTTTATGATCGGTTCCCTTGATTTGATTATGGTAGTTCTTTTAAAACTGGAATAATTATATAGAAGTAATATTATATGGTATTAATTTACTTATTTAAACTTATGTAGTCTCATATATCACTTTATCATATATGAGGAAGATTCTTTATAAAAAAAATTTAATGATGAACATTAATTTATTTTGGCCATTTTTTCGATCATCATGAACTGGTTTTGTTTTATCATTTAATATTATGCATATAAATTAGTTTGAAAACATGGAAAAAGATATAATATATCAATTTCATTCTATTTTAACAATAATAATGGTTTTTTTTACTAGCCATGAGGCGGTAATGGAAAAAATAAAACTCATCATCCATGAAGGCGGTGAATTGACACCTCACAAATGACGTTTTCATTTTTAGAATAAAAGTATGAGAGTGTTGGATTTAGTGGTATATAACCAACTAATTTGTAATTTATTTATTAATAAATACCTTATCACATCTTATTTTTTATTCTGCATGAAAATTCATGTGATAATGTCCTAAGGATATCTATTGTATTAAAGGGTCATAGTAGATCACTACTATGATGAGAACTCGGAAGTGCCATAACACTGTTATTGTTTATATGTTCTATAGATAGATGATGTTAATTAAGGGACACAAATAATAAAAGAAATTATGGTTGAGGACTCATAAAACATTGAGGCACATTCTCATGGTGTGTGCCCTTGGTAATATATAGGAGGATATTATGAGAACGAGACCCACCAGTAGGAAATCCGCATTTCATAGTTTCATTGGATGTTCCTATAAGCGGACGTGTGTATTTGTCCTTAGACTTTAAGATTATTATTAATGGGTATTACAACTCGTGCACTTAGATGTATTGATGAAAACTATTATGACACACTGTTTTTAGTGAGGTAGGATATGTTGGGTGCATCACGAGTGATACTACATTAATAGATAATGCGAGAAAGGATTTGTCTCTTCTGTTCCATAACAGAAGTAGATATCTCAGGCCCTTTGATGGAATTGATATATCCTAAATAAATCCATTTCCATGGTGATGAATGGGAATGTTCAATTACGGAAAGTCAAAGAAAGAATAATCGAGCACATGGGATGATGGCACTAGCATGCAACCCACATGATTTGAGATATCGAGACAAAGGGATTATATTACATGGTAAGTGTTCGTAGGAGGTGACAAATCATTTCGGAGTAAACTTCCTTATATATGGTTGCCTTGGAATATTTCTAGATGATAACCTTTGACTTTAGGTAGGCTCTAACTAATTCCACTGAGAAAGAGGCCTAGAGGGTCACACACTAAGTGTTTCTAATTATCTCAGTTAAATATTAATTTTACAAGTTGAATAAATATTATTCCCGGTTATGGTTTAATAATTATTTATGGATTCCTGATCGCATTTATTTCAAAACTAGTTATTATAAAGAATATATTGTGGGTGAAATAATATATTTATTAGTGAGTAATGAAGTGATAATTATTTTAGAAATAAATAGCTATTATTCAAGGTCTTATAAATGTGGTGGAGGAAATAAAGAAAAATGGGAAAAAAAGTACATTCTGTGTAAATTAAATATACATGTCATGTATTTCTTTCTAGTAATTTATGAGAAATAATATTATTTATGTAATTAAATAATATTAGGTGTAATTCTCTAGGTGCATGTCAGGTAATAATAATAGTCAACTATTATTATTAGACACGGGGTATTACTAAGAATTAAATAAAATGAATAAATGCTTTCGGGTAATTAATTCATTTTATTATTCTATGTAATTAAAAATCCAAATTATATATTTCTCATTAGGATATCCATTTTTTTGGTTGTGCACAATAGACCTAGAAAATCTCTCAAGCAAAGAGATAATTCTTTTTCCACCAAGAACTCTCTCAAGATACGAGAGAGAGATCCTCCTCCACCGGATCAAGGCAATTGAAGGTGTACATCGCAAGCATAGGCTCTTTTGTGATAGCACCTATAGATCCCTTAGGAGACACCTAGAGATATGTGGAGCACATGTGGATCACCACTAGATTAATCCTACACTTGGATTCTATGACGCAACAATAGATTACATCAGACCATGACCGGAAACATCAATGAAGAAAGAATTCCATCAAGTTAATTCTTGTTAATTAATTAAATTAATTATAACCAACACATGATGATCATACCTATGGTTCCAGTACTCCCATATTTTCTTTTTAGTTCTTCATTCTATTCCAAAGATCTTAAATTTGATTATCATGACGGATCTCAGATTGATCATTGTTAATGCTAAAATTATAGTTGGGTATACCCTCCAACGCACTTCCTCTGTGCCCAGAACCTACAGAGATAAGGGATTTAATTATTGATATTATATTAAAAAAATAACATTATAGTATATTTATTATACTAGAGTTATCATGTAACTTTTTATTTTGTAGGAAAGGATGAAGTAGAAGAAAGAGAGAATTTAAAAGAGAAAGGTGGAGGATTTTATCTCTTGGATGTCGTCTCCTTGAAAACCTCCTTAAGAAACCTGGGTTTGGTATTTTGATTAGAAAATAATGTACAAGACATGGTTATGATGTTTGGGATATTAATTAGGAATAATATAAGAAATATAAAAAGTTTATAAGGTTTTATGAGAAGAGTTGGCGAGGGTTGTATTTATAGTGGGAGGAGAGGGGTGTTTTTGATTATTTTATTCATTTTTTTGTTATTTTGGATCAAGAATATCAATAGTGTTGATTCTTGTGACTGAGTACAATAACTATTTCAGGATATTTTAAAAAAATGAGTGATTACCTCATCCATACATTGATCATGACTTAATAATTCATGTATTTGTTAAATACTCTAATTATAGTATTTCACTATTCACCAAAAATTCAACTATTCTAGAAAAATCTCAAAAATTCACCCTAACCAATTTTTGATGTTTAGATTTAAAAAATGGACTCCATTTTATGAAAATAATTTTAAAAATATGAGAAATTTATTTCTTAATTTAAATCTTCATTTATTAAAAAAATATTGATTTTAATATTATAACCGATTTATGACAATTTGAAAAATTAATTAAACTTTCATAAAATTATCCTACAATCATAAGACAGAAAATATTAATTTATAAATCTATTTATAAAAATAAATTTTTTAAAATCATTACATCAATTATAAAATTTTAAATAAACATTTTTATTTCACAAAAATACTAACACTTAAATTTTCATTTTTAAAACATTTATTTACTTATGAAAAAATATAAATATATCATATTTTTCATTTGTAATATTCATAACTTTTATTTATAATTTCATAGGTGAGGTTACTATTCTAGTGGTTGAGTTACTATCCTTAATGGTCATATTACTATTCCAATGGTCAGGTTGTTATTCCATTGGTATAGGTTCCTTAATTTATATAAATACCACTTATTTAAATCTCCATTTATGAGAATAATTTTTTTTATTTTGTTCTCTATGTGATGTATGTGTTTTATACAATATAAAATAACTATAAAAAGGGAAATTCGATTGATAAAATTTTGGGTTGTTACAGGCCAATCCATGCGCCTCTTTAAATCTTGGGTGAATACCATTTTTACTATCACTCTATATAACTCCTTTCCATTTCTTTTTCTCCTCAAAAGGATAGCCCCTCTCCTCACATTGAGAACTCTCAGAATCCTAACCTAGGATTTTGAATATCTTCTTTATCTAACATCTAATAAATCCACCGTTCATCTATTTGGATTCCTCTCAGTAAGAGCTTCAATATGCTTCCTACCTTTCTTAATTTATCTCACCCTATTCTATGCTGTTTTTATGTGATCTCATATTCCCTATTTTAGGGAAATTAATATAGTTTTATTATTTATACTATTATATCTTGATTCGTGGTTCAACACTGAATGAGGAGAGTACTAGTGGCATAACATAGGTGGTCTAGTCCTTTTCTCAAAAATTCTTTTTGTATTTTTTTATGTGCCATAGTTCCATGCAACAAACTTCTCCAGGGATGCCCAAAAATTTTAAATAAATTAAATTAAATGATAATACATGCTTATTAAACCCTTATTAACCTTCAAATTATCATCATATGGTGACTACCCTGACACAAGACACCCTTAAGGGCGTTCCTTCCTCAAAGGACTAAATGCTTCATCCCTTGAATTATTTTAAACCTATTTTTGAGGTGTGTGAGAGTCCACTAGAATTCTTATGATGTTTTCTTAAATGATATGTGTTTTATGTTGGCTAAATCAATACCCTTACTTTACATCAAGGGTGATACAAGGGTCCCAACTTAGGGACACCATAGATGGTATTTCTGTTATTTATAATTAGAATTTTTAAATGAATGTAAATTTTTTAGGAGTGATACTTAGTTTCCTTTAGTAGAGTACATTGGACGATATCACTAGGAAAATGGATTACCTACCCATGATCGATATCAGTTCCATAGGGGAGATACCTTGATCGGATTATTGATATATTCATTTATGCCATTCCATGAGTGAAAGTTGGTCCCCTATGTGTTATACCAAGGACAGGCTCATTGGGTCATTCTTTACACCATGCAAAGAGTGATACATGGGATTCTAATTACTGATCACCTTGGATTGACCCTTACAGTGATTGGTATTTATAGTGCTCCTAGTGTGATACTCAGGTTCCTATTTACCTATCACCTTGGATGGGCCAAGAATTCCATTCATATTAAATGAAAAGAATGTAAAATAATTAAACTAAAGAACAATCCTCCAGGAAAAATAACTTGCTTCGATTCAGTCCATCCATGGAACTTTTCTTTTTTATGGACCATCTATATTACCATGTTATATCTGGACAATATGACATTCTTTCAGATATATCCAGCTTTGTCCAAATCTGGTAGTGTCAGTCGGGTACCCATCAAGGAACCCGATATGATGTGGTTTATTTATTTATTGCCTTAATCTATTATTCTACATGTACACTATTCATTTTATATGAATATACTGGATAGTTCTAGATGTCGTTGGTGGTGTCCTTCTAAGTATATCTCACACATTTTTTGGGCCACCTATGGTACTTGAATAATTTATATGTGTAGATAAAGAAAAAGTGTCCCACATATGATGTTTTATTTACAGTACTAGGATAGAGTATGGGAGCATGGGAATGAGATTATGCTCATGATTCTAGAAGAGATATCTTTTCGTATTTTGTATTTTTTTTAGACTATGGTATATGCCTATATTTCACTTTATAACATGTACTCACTTTTTGTATAGCATCATGTCATGGTCATCATTTTTTATGTGATATTGAATCAGCTTCCACCTGTTTATTTGTTTGGATGATATATTATTGTTTTCTAGATGCTTATTTATTTCTACTTCCATTTTTACCATTTATTATTTAATGTTGTGTATTACTCTAATCATGGGGGTATATTATCTCCATTTTACCATTAAAAATCCTCTCTACTAGTCGTTATCCTCTATCATTCAAGGGAGAACACTTGAGTTCATGTGGCCAACCAGCTCCGTGAAATGGTTAGTGGGTTCTGATTCAGGATTCAACATTCATATTATTTCACCAGGGTTAGAGGATCTTCGGGGCCTACCAAGGGATCAGATGTTTGATTTTATTATGGAGTTCATGATCATCATAAGCTAGAGTGTCGAACCTTTATAAGTAGGAAACTTGTTACTGGTGGTCTACTTCAGGTTCTTCTATTGTAGTATTATCAATCGACAAAACAGTAGTAGTGTTCTCCAGCCTATGATCAATAGAGGAGAGACATAGTAAGAATAGGACACCCCCATCATACTCCACATCCTCAGATAGTTGATAAATTCCATGAAGGTATTTATCATCATGGGAAAAGGGGTAGTGGAGTGGGTGTTATTTATATTATTTCTCTAGGGTTTTCAACTCTCGGAAAGTTGGGCGTTATTCAAAGTACCTTTTGATTATTTTATACTTGGTTGCATGCCTCATTTGAATCATGATATATTCACTCCTTCATTTCACCTACCCTAGAACATGATTTGGGACTTGAGTGGGAGATACTTTCATTTCCCTTGGAATTTACTATGTCATTCCATGATGTTTATTGAGTGTCTTTTGTGATCACCAGTGAGTGATAGCCTCATATGGTTCATATGAATGTTCCTACCTTATCACACTTGATGGCTATGTTGATTTGAGTTCATCAGGGGTTTAGTCAATAGTGTTTCCAAGGTTTATGTAAGAGCACCCTAATGTATTTATTGAAGGGGTTTTGGTATTAACCCCTCAATTAGAGATCAAGTTTGGGATAGAGATATATGCGGGAACTTCCCCAATTTAGATGTATCTACATAGGATGTTTCCATCATAGCTAGAGGATCTGTTGATATAGATATATGATCACTTTCATAAAGGTTTTATTCGTTCAAGCATGTCACATTAGGGTACTCTGATTTTGTTTGAAATGAAGTTAGGTGGAAGTCTGTGACTATTGATCAACCATCATCACTTGAATTAGGTGAAAGTTAAGAAACACAACCCTATTTCATGGATTGGGGATTTTTCTAATCATTTGAAGGGAGATAGTTGGTTCTAAGAGATAAACTTATGGTATGTATATCAACATATGTGAGTAAAGGATAAGGATATTCCAAATACTAATTTATAATTTAATTATAGAAACTATAGGATAATTTTAATAAAATTTCATATAGATAAAGATCCATTTAATTTTAATGTAGTGTTCTGAGAGTTTTTAGATTAGTTTCTAGTAGATTTAATTGACAAAATCATTATGTTCTCCACATATGAGGAAGAGTGCATGGGGCATCATTGGTCCATTTTGAGGGTTCTTTGTTGTCATCACTGATTTAGGAATATATGAAATTGTGATTTCTAGGATCATGAATTTAATTTCATCGGTAATGTTATATACCAACATTGAATAGTTGTGGATCCTTCTAAGATCTAGGTGGTCGTTTCTTGGGCATCCCTTAAGACAATTTCTTAGGTGATGATTTTCCTCATTCTTTCTAGTTATATAGTAGGTTTGTACTTGAATTATCTTGAATTATGAATCCTCTCATTAAATTAAATAGAATGGATCATGTGTCCTTGTGTACTAACTAGTGTTAGGATTCTATTGAGTGCCTAAATTAGACATTTTCCGGTTCCCTAGTTCTTCATTTTCCAAAAGAGGGAGTCTATTTTTTAGTATTTTGTGATGCTTTACATATTGGATTAGGAAAGTTCCTAATGTAGTAGAGTTTAGTTGTTTCTTATGTTTCTTATCAGTTATGACTCCATGAAAATAACTATTCCACCCATGATCTTGATTTGGTAGTAGTTGTGTTTTCCTTGAATCTTTGGTGACACTACCTCATTGTAGAATTCTTTATGGTTTGTAAAAATCACAAAATCCTAAGGTATGTATTTACTCAATGTGACTTGAACTTACAACATCGATAGGGGATGGAATTCTTAGAGGGCTATGACTTCAATATTTCCTATACCCTTGGAAAGTTAATGTTTTGGTTGATGTGATAATAAGGAATTCATATAGTGGTGTGGTGTATGAATCTGGGTATTCTTGGAGAGTAATGGAGGATATATCTTTAATGTATCTTGATATGAGAGAGATTGATTGAAGAGGATGACTTTATCAGATGATGTTGTAGTCATCTTTAGTGAAACTAGTGGAGGAATCCCAGATGGTGGATTCTGAGGTGGAAGTTTTTTTGTATCAATTTTTCTATGGTGATTCCCCTTAAGGATGGTCTGAGGATGATAAACACCGAATGTTATTTCAGGGGAGGATTTTCATTCCTTATTTTTTCTACAATGTGATTCTCCATGAGTTCTACTTATTTCCCTTAGAAGTAAATCCTAGTATTTTGAATATGTATCACACTCTTATAGGTTATTTTTGGTGGCTTAGGTAGAAGAATTAAGTTGTGGAGTTCGTATCTTAGTGCTTAGTCTTCCAGAAGGTTAAATTTGGACACAGTTTTCCCAATGTTTTCCTCTATCAATTTGATATTCTTCAGAGGAAGTGGGAGGATATTCAATGGAATTCATCACTAATTTACTCTATAATTAATGAAATTATAGTTCTAAATGGGTAATTGTGGACCATATGACAAAATTGGATCACTTCCTTATGATAAAATAGCTTAACTCAGTGGAGGTTTTTTTGAGGTAGTATCTAGAGAAGATGGTGAGGCTTCATAGAGTCCCATGGATTATTATATCAGATCATAATACTCATTTTAACTCTAGAGTTTAGATAGGTCTTTATCATGATTTTGGATAATAGTTGTGCCTTATCACTTCTTTTCATCTATACATGGATGGTCAAAAAATGTAGACCATCAAAACTCTTGATGATATGGTGTATACTTATGTCCTATATTTTGGAGGTTTGTGGGTGAGGCACATACCCTTGGTGGTTTTTTCTTACAATAGCAGTTTCTATGCCACCATTGGTGTGGAATCATTTTAATGTTTGTATGTAAAACCTTATCCTTCTCTATTGTGTTAGACTGGGATTATAGATTAACTAGTTATTGGGAAAAAACTAGTGAAAATCATGATAAAAATAGTTCATGTGGTTTTTCAAAGGATGAAGGTGGTGAAAGATCATAATATTTCACATGTATACCATAATAGGATAACTATAGAGTTAGACATTTGTGTTCATGTGTTATTTAAGGTTACTCCTCATCATGGGTAATTATGGATTGTTTATAGAAGTGATATTTCTCCCCAATTTGTTAGAACTTTTGAGGTTTTGGTACATATTGGAGCCATTTCATACTAGATAAAACTTACCCCATAGATGATTTGTATTCATGATTCCTTTCATGTTTCAGAGATTCACCACTATATTCATGATCGATGGTGATCCAAGACATCCAAAATAGGGTATTTTATAGGCATGTTATTCTGTTATTTTGTGTCCTCTAGATACATACTAGAATATACGAGATAACCAACGAACATGAGGCAAAAAACACACATAGTATCCAGTGTTTTTAGTGCTTGATTCTTCTCTTTTAATAATTTTTTGATGATGTTGATATTTATCTATCTTATGAGACATTTATATCTTCCTTGATGTTTTTTTGTGGCCTTTTTCCTATTTAAGAGGTATCTCCCATGAGAGAGTGTTTGGGAACAGGTTATTAGTGGTTCATAGTTTTTCACATTATTCCTCTAAGTGAGTTAGTTTTGTTCTTTTGATGATTTAATTCTTGAGAGGTATCTCATGAAGTGGTTATTTGGGTGACCCTTTTCCCTTCCTGTATCTCTGAGTTTAATTTTAATTCTTAATGGAGAAAACTATCTTATAGGTATCTGATGTAAGAACCCTTACCCATCAAACTCATTACCATTTCATGTTTGCAAAGTCTATGATTCTTGTAGGGGTCTTGAAGTAGGTTTCAGTGGATTTTGTGAGCTAAAATCTAGAAGCAAGATAAATTCATAGTGTGAATGGTTATTCATGATGTGAGAGATAAGTTGTTGTCCTGAATGGTGATTCATGTCTTGAGTAAGGGTGGTACCTAGGGTGAAATTAATGATGTAGGCCATCTATTCACAATGTGAATTGATGAGGGGTCAAATTTGGTGAATCTAACTCCAAAAACTCAGGATGTGAACATATATTTCATGACATGAATTAATCCATACTTATTGGATCTGGACTATGTGATGTTTGGTAATATTTAAACTCGGGTAATTCAAGTTGTGAATTTCCCTTCATGTTGTCAATACACATCTACCACAGTGCCTATAAGTTCTATTACACTTTCGGTTTCTCTCAAATCCCTCCCATTTCTCCCAAACCATATGTGGAAATGGGATCTTTGTTATGGTTTTTTGAATATATTTCAATTGGGATTGATCCTTGACTTACTGTGTTTGATCCATGGTGATCTAATATGAGTTTTCCAACTTTACCTTGTGGTATATTCTTTATTCTATTTTGTTTTCCCTCATGATTCCTTTTTATACTATAGAGTGTTTTATCCATCATTATCATTGAATTATTTTATAGTTATTTGGAATGATAATGGTGTGGTGATCATAGGGATCATTGATTCCTTATGGGAGAGGTGATTAGATATTTGTGCTTATTGTTTTATTATCTTTTGAATAATGTTTAAATCCCCGAGGTAGGGGATTCGTTTCATCACCATGTTTTAAGTTCAATTTTGAATTTATCATTATTTATCTCCTCGGGTAATGGTGTAATTGACCCTAATAAATATTAAACTAGAATTAAATATAGATTTGGTTTTGTTTTGTTGCGATCACATGTGTTTATACCATGTTAATGTTTTCCCTCTTGATTTGCAAGATAGTATGATGTATTTTCTTATGATATGGTTTAATATTTTTATTGTGCTTAGAAATTGGATAAAGAACATAAATCTAGTAATTCTGATTTATTAAATAAGGAATATTCATTATTAATTTTTAATTGTTCTTCCTTATATTCTTATGGAGGTGAAGTTATGCTCAAAGAATTTTTAATTGTCTTATATTTGTTGATAGTTTATGTCTTAGGTTGCTTTTGGTTGCAACCTATGATAAATGAATTTGTTAATTCAAGATTTTAAAAAATTGGTTATTTTTTAAAGAAAACTTTATGGGTTTCATTGAGCCTACTTTATTATAAAGGATAGATTTTATAGTTTAAGGGTCTATATGCCATGTTGACTATTTTTTTCCTTGATGCCCTGTGTGATTTCTCTCTATAAGGAGTCATGCTATGCGACATGATGTGATCCTCAGGTGGATGATATTTTGGTGAGAAAGGAAGGTGATTCCTATGTTTGTGGTATAATTTGACCCCTATGATAGTAGTATGGATGGTAATATATATAGTGGTGTCAGGGATGGAACCAGGACTAATAGAATGGGTTGAATTTGGGCTCGCCCAGTGTTTTTTGTATTGAAATTTGGGATGCTTGCATGATAATGAATCTTCTTTAAAGATCAGATGACCAGGTTTTTTGTTTCTACATTCCTTTCCCCAATTTTTAACACAACAAGATGTGATTTTTTATATATCCTTTATGGTAGCATTGGATGAGTCATAGATCACCAAGAATTATTGAATAGTAATGTTTAATGGTTTAACCTGTGGGGTTGGAGGTTTATGTAATGTCATGATAATTATAATTCTTTAGTATCCATGGAAAGGGAAACATTATTCTTGGAGGGAATGATAATTGGTAGGTAATTTATGAAAATATTATATTTTTATATAAATAATTATTTAAAAGTATGTTTAAATGTTTATGTGCATATAGGATATCTAGACCACATCATTGGAAGCCAAGTGTCCAAGAGGCGATATATGTAGTTGAGTTTAAGGCTATGTAGTTTCCCATAGTGAGGTTGTGATATATATATAAATATATATACATATATATATATATTAATTATTTTATGTGTTTTCATATAATACCCCACCTATGTTGGTTGGGATAATGATGCTCAATGTAATTTGGAGGGTGATTTACCTAACATCTATGTTGGCAAGGAAGGATGGTTGGTTACCCCCCCCCCTCTCCCATGCACTCTTGTCATGGTAGTATTACATGTTGGAATGCACATAGGTTACCTTTTCCATATATATTTTTATAGGGGTGTAATTTCTTGTGTTTATTTCACACACACTATCTATAGATATAGTATACTAAGGATTACTATAGGTATACTGTGTATGGGCAGTAATGGGTTGAGTTATAGTACACGGTGTACATGCTATGGTTGTTCCTTATAAACTACTTGGTCACAATCTAGACATTGGGATGTTGACAAAGAGATGATGTTTTACATGGGGTGTATGATATGATACCATTTATTCGGTATTTTCAAGTGGGATTTTCTATTGAAGATGGATGGATTGTCACATATGATATTGGGGTGAGAGCCACAAACAAGTGGGGAATTGGTTGTGGGGTTCCTTTACTTTTTATATTATGTTGGATAATATATTACACTTATATTTGATACATGGTAAGAGAGATTTAGTGAGGATATAAACATAGCATACCTAATTAGGTAATGAGTTAGATTTACTAATTTATTCAGTGGGTTTTAATATGATTTCTTTCTCTTTTATACAATAGGATATGAGGATTGTCCTACTGATTATACCTATTATGCTAAACCTATTCTTATATAAACTATATTTTAATCCTTTAGGAGATTTTTAGTGATCTAGTTAGTCATTACTATCTCATTGAGTTACTTAAGAGTTTTTTGGGCTTCGAATTTTCTATCAAGGATTTTTTATTTCGGTACTTTTGGTTTTTCATTAAATTTTTTTTAGTTTTTATGACATTACATGTATGTATTAGGATCTTTCATTTATTTTATAATGATCAATAGTTATTTGGTGGTCTCATATTATATCTCATTCCTCATGTTCTTCTTAGAGGTTAATTCCTCCCATATATGTGTACGATATACCCTCGGTGCTATTCACAAACCCATGGTTTATTAGAGGTAGGTTTTACATGTCAATATCTATCTTCCTTCATTTTTAGTCATTTTATTGGATGAGTTAATGTTCTTATTTGTTCTCTTTTTTAATATTTTATTATTCATACGCTTCAAAATGTATTCCAAAAAAATAAATTAATGACACCAATATCATAAATTTACTAAAATTTTATTATATTAAAATAATATCCATTATCTAACCTCCTATCATTCTTTTATAAAATGAAAATTTGGTTCATATTATGGTCGGTCCACCACCTCTGTGAAAAATGTATTGCATTTTTCATCACTAACTTCATGGATAATTGTAATAAACATATTATGATTAAAATGATATAAATTAGTATATTATATATTTTTTCATATTTTGTAATAGATAAATAGTAATAGGGTTAAATAAAACCAAATAAGTTAATCATGGTCAGAAAACCCACTTAAATAAACTAACTGCATAACGATAACATTTATGCTAAATGAATCATCCTTATTCTAGAACACATATGGATATTTGGGACCATATAAACCTCTGTAATGACATGAAACTCATTCTATTATTCTTTTGGTGTTATGGTCTCATTAGAAAATAACTTTTATAATTACTGATAAATAATTCAACATTATAATCGTGTAAAAAACAGTCATGGAATGGTAAAAATTTTGAATTTTTGGTGGATAGTAAAATACATTAAAATGGGTTTTTTTAGATTTTAAGTTAAATATATGATTTATTGCATATATTATGGTTTAAGAAACCATTATCTTAGCCTCACATGAAACAATTACTTTATATTTTCACAAGATCCATCACTATTTCTAGTCTTGAGTAAAAAAATAAACTAATGAATATTATATTAAAAAATGTCTATCTCCTCTACTTATAAATACCACCCTCCATCACCCCGCTTCTATACACATTCTAAGTCCCTTACATCTCCCAAAATCTACCTAAGACCCTACCAAACTCCATTATCCATATCCTAAGAATTCTGATCTCACTAAATGATCATTCTAAAGAGACTTAGGGTGTAGTCTATGGGGGACTTTCAATGGATGAGGTAATGTTTTTAACTGTGAACTATATTTTATTATTCCTCCTCAAAATGTATTCCATACAACTTGATATAATGAAATTATTATCCTAAATATACTTAAATTTTATTATATTAAAGGAATTTCGATTATATAACTTCCTTTCATTCTATTCTAATATGAAAAAGATTTTCATGTTATGGTCAGTTCACTGCCTCCATGAAAAAAGCATTTCATTTTTCACCATCACTTTAATGACTGATTTTAATACACATATTATGGTTAAAAATGATCTAAATAATTATATTATATATTTTTTTATATTATGTAATAGATAAATAGACATAAGGTTAAATAAAACCAAATAAGTTCATCATGGTCAGAGAAACTATCTAAATGAACAAACCGTATAACGATAACATTTATACTAAAAGAAACATCAATATTTCAGAACATATGTGGATATTTTGTAAAATATAAACCTCTTTAATTACATTAAAATAATTCCTTTACACTTCTAGAGTCATGGTCTCATTACAGAAGAACTTTTACAATTATTAATAAAAACAATCTGACCTTAGAACTATTTTACAAGATTCTGCAAGAAGGTGAACATGATCATAATATCATAACCAAATGATTATACACTAACATAAAATAATAATAATAAATTACATATACCTAAAATGGTTCTTAATAAAGTATTTATTAAATTTAATGTGACCATCTAAGAGGTTAGATGAACATACAAAATGATTCATGGACCCAATGTAAGGGATCTTCCGAACCTCCCACATTACATTTGGGTTATGTATTCTCTTTATTTTATACCCTTTAACTCTATCAAATTTTCATTTAATTATTACATATTCTCTATATATGTTTCATACATATATACCTTTTTTACTAACTTTATTTATTGGGGATAATACATGTTCTTCAACATCCCTTATCAATTTCTAATTTTAAGAAAAACCATTTAAATATAATGTGTTTATTTCTTACCTATTTTCATGTACCACGCTATATAATTAATTTAACATTATTTGGTTTCTAAAAATAATCATTTTTTATTCAAAAAAATTTGGTTCATTTCTAGTATTATGTAAATTTTTGTGTTCTTACCCTCTTTAATGATACTTTACTCTTTTTCTTAATACACCAATTAAGAGGTTCATTTCCAAAAATACTTATCTAATTTTTTTATGTATTTACTTCACTTGATCTAATTTTCATGAAATATTCATTATTTATTCGTTTATAAACGTCCATGAATGCTTTAATCCCTTCTTTACTATGAATATTTATGATATTCTATTTGGTTATACTGAAAGATAAGATTATGTAACCCATTTTATTTTCATGGGTTTTTATTATAATTATTAACTATGTATGATTTTCTTATATATAATAGATATGAATATATATGTTATGAAAGTTATGGGTGTTTCTATAATTATTTGTCCCCCTAATTTGTTGGGTAATGTTTTTATCTTGTGAGATACCATGTATGGTACACGAGCAGTGATCCTAGCACACTATATTATGTTGTCTTGATAGTGAGCCTATAATGATTCCTATGATTTCATGTTTTATATTGTGTTCACATTCCCATGATTACATGATCTCGTGATGTCATCTTCTTCATTCCAAGATTTTATTTGAACAAATATGATCCTTCTATTTTATTTTATCATGATATATATCATGCCTTGTATGTATTACTTATCATCATGCTTTAATCTTACTATTCCCCAAATAGGATTTATAGTTCACCCCTTTTCTTATGTATTTCCACATTTTATCCAATATAATTTAAAAAATAATAATAATAACTTGGGATAATATTTTAAATAATAAAAGAAATATGATGTTGTTTTTGTTTAAGTTATTATATTTACATATCTAATCATTTAAAGACACTAGACCTCTATATCCTTGGATTATGTTTAATGGATCTTAATGTTAATAATCACGTTACAATATGTGAATGAGAATAAATATTCTAGACTATATAACATAATATGTCACATGGTGACCTATGTAGGAGTAACTTATCACATACTAGAAAACATATCTTACCATATAAAACATGCATAATATTAAAGCCTTTAGCACTTGAGATGTTATCATTTACAATATCAAATATATCATATATATAATATTATTGATCCCTTATCATGGTGATTATCCTAACAGTGGTTGAATTAAGGAAGAATAGATTCTAATCCTTGAAACCCTTGATCAATATCATGTTCGCTCAATGCAAGGAACACTCATTTACTCTCACTTTCTCTTGAAAGCTAATTAATGGATTAAATGGAACATAGAGGATTTTAAATGGTTCACCCTAATAAAGATACTCTATAGATCATGTAATTGGTGACATGTAGATTCATCAAAAACACTATACTTCACTGATTTCTTTAGTTTACATAATAGATCGGTCTCACTAACCCTCAAAACTCATTGTTTAAACAAGATGAGAAAATTCACAGCTTTTTTCCAAAAGGTGGAACTGATTTCTCCTTCATTACCACCATTATATTCTTAAAAATATTAGGATATAAACAATACAACAATATAAATGTATCTCTTCCTCACTTTCTGATGATGTTCTAACAAGATAATTCTCCTAGAAATTTTCTCCTCCTTCCTTGATCTCAAGATTCTAGCAGATCTGGAAATCTCCTCTACATTATCCAATTCTTAGAGGATCTAATCAACCTTCATTTTAATAAAATGTTTAATATTTTTTTTCTAACATATAAAATTTTTTTCAAGTGTTATATATAATTAATGGGATAATAATATTCCATTAAATACAAAAAACAATACTTGGAAAGCTGAGAAATAACTCCCTCTTTAAATTTTCAATCGAAACTACCAATTGATTGAAACTACCTAGCTATATTGTGATCTTGGATTCTATGGATAATCAAACAACCTTCACGGCTTTTATATGTAATAGAATAATTCACTATGGTTTAGAATAAACTTTTATAGTGCGGAAAATATTTTGGTTAAAGATAAATGGAAATACGTGGTGTGAATTTTACTTTAATGAAAGTGATTAGAAATATGTAATTTCAAAAATAAAATGTTTGAAATGATAAATAATTAAATTGATAAATTGGTAAAGTGACAAATTGATAAAAACTATGAAAATTAGAAGTTTAATTTCAAATTATATAAAGTGACAATGCACAGTAGAAAATGATCGTGAAGAATTTATACAGTTATGCATATCAATATTTAATGATGAAATAATTAAAATAAATGATAGAGTGAACAAAATTTTATAAGAAGTTTAGAAATAGATCTATATGATACCCTACCTATCCAACCATCGATTCAATAGGTTTATTTCATTAATCCATTGATCTTGGTGGTGATCAAGAAACATTTCGCTTGTATTTGTGGTATATAAGCACACTCTTGATCTTCATAGGTAGCCAAGGAACCAGTCCCTCACTTTTGCAGTAGTGAGAGACTATTGTAGAATGTTATGAGAAGTAAAATATTTTCTTGATTTAAACCATTTACAAGATGATCCCTAATCTCTAAAAATTATGGATAAAATTTGGGATGAGAAATTAAGTGAAGTAGTAAAATCCTTTGAGGGGTTGAGAAATGGAAATTAGATCTTTGAGAGGATTTTTAGAACGATAGTAACTCAATAGTGATTTGATCAGAGAGAATTGTTGGAAACTAGTGTATTCTTCCAAGATAACAACGACCTCATTTTATAGGCTCTAAACAGTGAAGGAAGCTTCTATAATTCTCTAATCTAACTTAGTGTATGGTCTTGTAAAGCATTATGTTTGGGAGATTGTGCAACTACATATAGTTCCTTCGAGTGTGGTATCTGACAGAGACCACCGGTTCACATCATAGTTTAATAAAGGCTTGAAGAGGGTGAATGAGAATCAGTTGAAGCTGGGTATGGATTACTAAAAATATCACGTAGTTTGGTAGAATGATCCATACCATGGAATATATGCTTCAGGCATGTGTTCTGGATTTCAAATTATCTTGGAATGATCACTTGGATTTAATATAGTTCTCTTAAAACAATATTTTAAATTATTAGATTCATATGGTTCTATTTGAGGCTCTCAATAGATGGCTATGTTATCCACCACTATGTTGGAATGATGTAGGATAATTTTCAGTTGCTGTGCCTAAAATGGTGTAGGAGACCTCGAAACAGGTGTAGTTGATCTATTAGCATCTAGTTATAGCTCAGAGCAGACTAATATCATATGTCGGCCAAATGAGATGAACCTTGGATTTCATCATGGTTGGCATAGTTTTCTTACGGGCGTCCCCTTGGTTAGGGAATAGATAACTGTGTAAATAGGGGAAGTTGGAACCAAGTTAGGTTAGTCCATTCAAGATCATTTAATGCCTTGATATGGTGGCATGTTAGTTGAATATTTCTCCACGGTATCAAGATATGCATAATTTGTACCATGTGTTTGATCTTCATAGGTATGATCTTGATCCTATGCATGTGATCGACTATGAGGATGTTGATCTTGGACCAGATGCATATTTTAGAGAGAGAGGCTTTTTTGGATTGTTTATTGAATCGAAAAGGTGTTATGAGGGAAGACCATACATCTTGATTATGTTCAATGGTAGCATGGATGGATTAAATAAGATACATGGGATAAGGAGTTATACATTCAGGATGATTGGACTTAGTTTTTCAAGTAATATTCATAGAGATGCTTCTCAAGGATGATTAGTCTTTAAAGGGGATATTGTAATTACCTCATGTCTTTTCATGTGAATTTTGAATTAATTCTATCCTTGATTATTTTTTTTTGAACTATGAATTGTTGAAGTTAATTTTTAGGGGTTTCATGCTAGTTTTGGAGAGTTTTGGTGTCCTCTTTGAAGGTTCACAGTTTGAGAATGGTTTTCCCAAACCAATTTGATTCTCTAGTAAAGTGTGTGACTGGTGGAAGAAGCACTTGGGGTGGAACATGGTTAATTAACATGGTTTACCAAACCTTGTGGCCCCACATAGAAAATCATAAAACATGATCTAATGTCCAAAATCAAGGTTGGTTCAGGGTTTTAAAAACCATGCAACCAAACCATGTTTGTTCTTTGAAGAGATAGTAATCCTTTCACATTTAGCGCATGGTTTGTCAAATAATGTGACTAAAAAATGTGTGTGTGATTTAATCACTCAAAAATACCTTTAAATGACCATTAATGAATTAGTTTGACCCATTATACCTCCTATTGATAGAATTATAATACCTATATAATCCACCACCCTTGCTCGGAGAATTCCTTCTATTATAGGCTCAATTCTGATGGATCCAGGTGTATTGATGATAGAGAATTAAGGTATCTGATCCATAAACTCTTGTTCATTAGGTTTCTTATAGATCTACCATTCTTCACCTGACATGAATCATAGATCTAACATTAATTTTATAGATCTATGGATTCTGATTCCATCTAATAATTAATTCTTGGATCATTGATATAATTGATCTCCATATTCAAGGAAATGGAATATACACATCGTTTAGACATAAACTATTGTCCATGGTGGATCTTCATGGGTATTTGTAATATTTTCCAATATTTTGGGTGTGTATCCTCTTCAACCTTGATCCTAGAATTATAAATCATGATAATTTGGAATTTTTATATGATTCATAGTAGTGTAATTGTACTCGGATAGTGATCATTTTCATCAAACCATCATTACACCTAAGGTAGGTGGTCCTTATCACTAGTTCATGTTTATAATATTTCATAGCCTGATGTTATGGCATGTGTGTATTGCTCTTGAGTTTTATGTTTGACGTTTGATCACATGAGGTGTGCATGTGTAGCCCCATGGGACCCATGTTTGATGTTTTCTTACATGTGGATTTGTGGTAGTTATGACTATTGCTTGATATGATGTAATGTTTGATCTATCATCTTATGGGTATATATATATACATATATATATATATATATTGTGTGTGTGTGTTGTTCCTTTTTCTTCTATATTTGAGCATGCAGGTTGAGCTATTTTGACTTTCTCTTCGAGAGGGATATGTGAGAAATTGGTCAGCATGTACATGGGAAATCCCTTTCAACGTGATGTTTCAAATGTGTTTTTGGGATATCTCTTCAGAGGGTGATGTTTCAAACATGGCTGTTGGAATTTCTTCTATCATGGAACAAAAGTAGGTAGATCTAATCTCTATGTACCCAATATTTTTTTCTTGTTTGATATAATTTCTGTTTATCAATGTTTGTTTATTTTCATGGCATGTACCATTATATATTTTTCAATTTTGTTAAGGACCATTAGTGGTAACCTATTGGGTCTTATAATAACACTCTACTTGGGTATCTTGATGCACTTTTAGATTTTATGACTAAGGAATAGATGAAGGGAAAAGTCCTTATAATGGGATATTGAGAATTATTAACATATAGTGAGGCGAATTGTGGCATTTACTTCAATCTTAGATGTTTGATAAAATTTAGATTAGTTACTATCATCTCATACTTTAGTCCACAGCATGTGGGGATCATTTATTTCATTTGGGTTGTGTGAATTCACTCCATACTATTATTACATGGGTTATTACTTTATGTATATGTCGCTACTCTGATGATTTATTTTTTTATTTTTTATTGTTCAATTTCTATTATTATTGCTTCCATTGTATACTATGATTATCTAATATCGGGGCCATAGTCTCCCCATGATGTTCCTATTGGTTCTTACCACTAGTTTAAAACCTTTTTCATATGAGTAGGTGCACTTGAGATCTTGTAGAATCCTGACCCAAACCCAGTGCTTTGGGTTGGGGTGCTACAATTGGGGAAATTAAAGCTGAAGAATACTGTAATTATTCCCATTTAACCATAGTAAATCCCACCTCAGACTAGCAGTCCCGATTCCACCAAATACTCGGTAGCCTTCAAGGGGTAGCTGGTGGACCACCTGGAGATCATTGTACTACAAGTACTAGAACTCGCTAGTTCATACTCCTCAACTAGTTGTTCGATGGGTTATATACACACTACGGGTTCTGGAAAAACTGCATCGGCTAGCTCGTACTATGTACCATCTAGTCGGTGCATCCTGCTATGCTCCACCTCCAAAAGGTGCCTCCTCGACCTCCATATAATTATATATATTGACCCTGAAATATGATTCATGTTCTTGATACATAAAATATGATATTTTCAAGTATTTAACAAGGTCAAAAAGTCTCCTTTATTTGTACTTTAAGAACATAATTTAGACCATCATTGACATGACTTCGAGTTTAAAATATATAACTATCACTCATTGAAATTATTAGAAACATAAATTAGTGTTTGTGATAACAAAAACACCATCAGAGATATTGGTACAACAATATCCTCATTTTTTATTATTGTAAACACTTAACATAAATGGATATATCAAGGTTAAAATATATAATAATGTAATTCAAGATTTAATAGACCAGGACACTCAACATGATCATTAGATAAATTAAAATATATTCAATATGCTATAAGAAAATAAGTTAATCAAAAATTCTATATTCAAAAATAGAACAATTGAGTCAAATTTCAATAACTCCCCCTTTAAGAAATAATTAAAAAATTAATTTTAGAAAACTTATCCCCCTTTGTGACTATCAAAATAAATAATAAATAGAGGAAAGAGAAACTTAGAAAAAGAGAGTATTTTATGTAAAACTCAAGATAGATCTTAAAGTAGAATATTTATTAGAGGATAAAGACCACAAATTTTTTTAAAAAAATAACTTCCAATATTACCTTTAATAGATTGATAGATGGAGAGCAAAGTTAAAAAGAAGATTTAGAAGATAGTATAAAAAATTAAATAGAAAAAAAATATAAAAATTGAAAAGGAGAAAATATAAATAATAAGATAGAGAAGGAGACAATAGAATGAATAGAATTTGGTATATACTTTTTCCAAGATTTTTAATCTTTAAAAAAGTGGTTTTACCTCCATTAATTATTTTATTCATAGATAGAGATTTGAAATAGGTCCTTTGAAAGTTAAAATATACATTTAAAGAGTCCTCCCAATGAATATTTTTAAAGAAATATTCAAAATAATTATTATAGACATGTACATATTGAATATTTTTACTTGTCATTAATCTTTTGTTAATAGAGATAACAAAAAAATTGAAAAATAATTAGATCATACACATAACTTCTCATATAAAATTTGGAAATAAATTTAAAAGAGATTTAAAAAAACAATACAATAATTTTATTCATATTTTGAAGAAACATTTATTTAATAACAGTAAAACTAATATATAAAATTTTCTTTAATATGACTTTTATGTTTTAAAATAAGAGAAAAACATTATTTTCTAAATAATTTGAAAACCAAAATATCTCTTAAGAAAAATTTCAAAACAATAGACAATTATCCCCCTCAAATAAATGTACATGAGAGATATAGAGATCATATCCATTATAAAAATAAAAAAATAACAACATTTTAAATATTTTAGAATAAATTTCATGATAAAAAATTTTCAGAAAATATAACTCATGTTATACTTTGTAAAATGAATAATTTCACAATTTTACCATTCCTAACTCACCTTTAATTAAATTTAAATGGTATAGAGAAATATATTTTGTAAAAATATCAGCAATTTGATATTCAATACTAAGTAATTCCAATAAAATATTACCTTTTTTGAAGTGATCTCTTAAGAAATAGTGCGTGAGGTCAATGTGTTTCGTGCAAGAGTGTTGGGTAGGATTTTTTGAAATATTAATGGAACTTCTGTTATCACATTTAATAGGGATTTTTTAATAGGAGTAAATTCAAACTTATACTTTTCCTATCTAGTTTGTATCCTAAAAAATCAGCATAAAAACTTTTTCATTCAAAAAAAATCCTTTTGGATAAATTAAACCATTATTTTTAGATCATTTCAAATAAAAAAAATTAATTTTGACAGATCTGAAATGATACTCATTTGTATTTTATCAAAAACAAAAAAAATTAAAACACTAAACATGAATTCATGTTGGGACATGATAAGATAAAGAAGGCTACCAATTATACTTCTATAAATCTTTTTTTCTATCAGCTTTCCAACTTCATCTAATGTTCACTTACAAGTTATACTCATTGGAATACTAGTTTCCTTAGTGTGAACCTTATTGCATCACTGTAATATTTCATTAGTGTATTTTCTTTTGTATATAAAAATACAATCATTTTTTGAAAGATTTTAAAACTAAGAAATAATTTTATTTTACTCATAAATATCATCTCAAATTCATTTTTCCTTAAATAAAAAAAAATAAAACAATGAGATTCATTGGTTAATATTAAAAAACCCCATCTTCAACATAAATATGATAAAGTGAAAAAACAATTGATATTTTCTCTAGAAAAATGAGTTAAATTAGATTTTCTCACTTTAAAAACATTTAATAAAATAAAATTTGATAACAATTAAAACCAAGCCTAAGGGGATTGTTTTAAACCATATATATATTTAGTTAATTTGAAAACAAAAAATGGGAAAATAGTATTTTTAAAACCTGGTGGTTATTCCCTAAAAACATTTTCATTAATAAAACTATTTAAAATTAATTTTTAATATCCATTTTAAGGATTTTTAAATTAAGAATAGAGTTTAATTCCAAAAAGATTCTAATGAAATATAACTAAGTGACTATTGTAAAGGTTTAACCATATTCAATTCCTTTTTCTTGGTTATAACCTCTATCCACTATAAGGTATTTATTTCTAGAGATATTACCAAACTCATCTAACTTATTCCTCAAAACCCATTTAGATCCTATGATCTAATTATTAGGTCTTTACATGAAATTATATACATCATTTTGAGTGAATTTATTTTGTTCCTCTTTCTTGGAAAGTGCCCAATTTTTATCATAATTATTTTTTGGTTATAAGTGAGAGATGAAGGTGACGAGCTCAGCCTAATTGAGTAAAAATCTTTTAGTATAAGTTCCCACTTGAACATATCTAATGGAAATTTCAATGGGATGGAATTTATATTTTTTAAAAGATTTTAGTAAGTAATTTAAATTAGATTGTTGGCCTTCTTCAACTTATTTATATTGTAATGGTGCATTTAAAATAATATTTTCATAAAAAAAACTTTAGATATATATTGTGAAAATATTTCATCAAAAACAACATTAATTGATTGTAATATAATTTTATTCCTTTTTCTAAATACTTGGTATGCTTTACTTGGGTTATAGGACCCAAGAAAGATACATTCATTAGATTTTGAATCAAATTATGTAATATTGTATTTGGTGTTAAAATAAAACATTTTCAACAAAAAACTATGAAGAATGAACCTTTAGGTTTTTAATTTTTTTAAAGCTATTAAGGGGTATTTTTGGATAAAGGACTTATTAGAATATGAATAATGATAAAACAAATAGTATTCATGGCCACATCCCAAAAATATTGTGGTAAACTAAATTCATACAAAATAGAATGAGTGATTTATTTGATAGTTCAATTTCACCTCTATACTTCCCCATTTTTAAGCGGTTTAAGAAGAATAAAAATAATGGGTTTATCCTTTATAAGATCATAAATCATCAAATTCATTAATATCAAATTCTCCACCATAGTCACTTCAAATTGAAATAATTTTAAAACCTTATTCACTTCCAACTTTTTCATAAAACATGATGAAGGTTGTACAAGATTGACTTTTTTGATATAAGAAGTAATCCCATGTGAATCTTGTAAAGTCATAAAAAATAAAAAAAAGTATATTATTTTCCTCCTAAACATTATATTTGACATGTTTTGAATAAATAAAGATGAATTACTTCTATATTTTTTTCCGAAGAATTTATATTTTAGATTTAAAATAGGATTTTTATTTTTTACCATGTTGGCATTCACCATAAACCATTTCATCTTTAAAATTTTGTTAGGGTGGATCATATACTAGATGATAATGGTGGAGTTTTACACGTGATTATGTGCTATATGACGGATGTTTTTATAAAAAATCCCTAACTCAATAACTTGAAAACTCAAGCATTCAAATTTTTCCCTAGAAAGAGATTTTAAATTAATGGTATAAAACTTTTGAAATTGAGAAATGGTAAATGATAGATTTCTTTCTAAATTAAAATATTTTCAGATATAATATTAAAAATATATTTTAAAACCATTATCACATGATTGACTAATAATTAGAATATCTTGTTTCAAGTCTTTAACATATAATATAAGAGAATATTTTTAAAAACCAATGGTACCTTGACCGATTATCATACCCCTAGATTTATCACTGAAGGTGATTTTACCTTCTTCTTGTTTATAGATTTAATTGAATTTAGAGACATTATTACACACGTGTCTTGGGAAACCACTTTATATGTACCATAGAGTTTATTATGCTTTTCACTTAGGAAAATTTTCATATTAAATCAAATGACTAAAGGTTTTAGTACCCAAATTGACTTGGTTCCACTAATTTTAGCCAATAAATATTTACGAATCCATATTTTTTTAGTATTATTTTTTCTTTTAGAAATATTGGATGAGAGATGAATTAGTTTTGGTACCCTATATCATTAATTATTATAATCACATTTATAAATTGAATTTCCAATTATTTTACAATAACTAAAAAACTTATCTTGCTAGTAAACTTTAATAAAATTGTTTTTAATTGTTTTTATAGGTTCTTGTATGATTTTATAAACCAAGATCAGCCTATTGTTTATGAATTTAGGAGCCCAAAATTTTATTTATATTATATTTACCTAGAGTGAATATGGAAAGAGTGATTTTGAGGTATTTAATGGTAGTTTCAAGTTTTTTAACATCCCATTGATTCTGAAATTTCTTGGATAATTCTTATTTTTTTCTTTAAGATAATATTCATTTATTTTTTAAGATGTTATTTATTATTAAAATCTTGCTTATATTTATTATTGAATACTATATAAAAAGAATAAATTTTATGAAAACCATTTTTTGAGTTGACCAATAGTGTATTTTAGGTCTTCATAATTAAGATTACTTACAAAGCAAAAATAAGAAGAAAATTGGGAAGAATTATGAGAAGAATATTGGGAGGAGGAAATAAGAATATGAGTGCTTAGCTTGATTTCTTCATTAAAATGTTCAATAATTCACTTACACCATGAGTAACTTTAAGTTGTTAAATAAGTTGAGTTCATGGATTCGATGCTTATACTCCAGGTAGTGATATTGAAAGACTTATTACCTTGTTTCCTTTTTTTAATCTTCTTTTTATAGACGGGGAATTATAGCATGATTTGGCCTTTTTTATTATATTCATAAAATATTGCTTTTGGTCCCAACTTTTTATTTATCTTATTTTTTTGATTGAAAAAACTTATTTATCTTGACTTGGAGAGTTGAGAAATGTTTTGAACATCACCTTCGGATGAATCTTAATTGGTATCTTTGAATATGATGATTTTCATTAAATAATTTACTTTTTTCACCTCAGGATCAAACGGTCATATTATTTAAATTTCATAAATCATTAGGGATGAAATTTGTTCTCTGACTAATATTTTCCTTACAACCTTTTCTTCCTGTATAGTAATGACTATGGGTGAACAATTTCTTGGTAGGACCCAGATAATCTCTTTGACTGGGTTTTCTATATAAAAATCATCACCTAGGGACTTCTGACTATGGAAAATTTCAGTAAACATTGTAAAACACCTAGTTATATATTCATTTTGATGCATGTAAAATCTTTCCTCCAAATCAATTTTTTCATTTTATGAATAAAAAATTCTTTTATGGTTGACTGCGAACACACAACCTATACCACACCAAATTTTGTTAAGCCATACCATAACCAAAATAAGCGTCAACATATTAAAATTAAACCAACAAATTCAAATTCAAAACCATTTCAAAATTAGCACACGTCATAATTATCAGGGAATGAGGTCCACCTCAAGCTGCACACCCTACACACCAGTCAGCACCATCATTATCCCTACCCCATCACTAGTGGGCATCTCAAAGACCTGATGTATTAGAACCAAAAACATACTAAAACACATCCACTAGAATCCACTATCATCTTTTTGAACAAGAAAACCACAATTGAAGCACCCATCCATCAAGAATCACTAATAGAAGGTATTGACCATTGAACGAGACAGTCGTAACACCAATTCTATCAGAACCACTACTAACAGCCACTACAAACATCCAAGACCGTAAAGAATAGATGAAAAACTCTAAATGAGAAAACCAAATAGGGAAAGTAGGACTGTAATCAACATTTAGGATGAACAACATCGAACATCAAAAATTTAACCAATGTGAAAATCAGAAACGAAGTGCCATTATAAATTCAAAAAGAACCAAATTATGGGTGCAACACCTAGACATCATTGACTACCTAGAAATCACCTCCCAAAGCCTCTGAAAGGACCATCGCACCAAACTGAACATAGTAGGAGTGATGGAGAAGGAAGATAAAGTAGATTTTGAGGCAATATAGGGCCCCATAATCAAACCAAAACCAAAACTATGAACAAGAATCACCACTAAAGAGAACCAAAAATAAAGAAGGAAGGAGATAGTCGTGGGTCGCGATCCTTGGAAACCAACACTCACTCAACCACCACAACCCAAACCATCAAAAAGGAACCAACACATGAGACTAAGATGGGTTGAAAATCTAGTAATCGGTAAATAAGAGTGGAGGAAAAACCAATGAGGGAATCAATAGAGAATCAAATTCAGAAGAAATTCAAAAGCAAGGCACCGATGAAATGAGGAAAATAAAATGAACCAATAAGGAAAGGTAATAAGAAGGGAGGAACGAGGAGGGGAGATAGCATTGAGGACAATGCACAGACCCCTCCCCTCTTAGAATCACCACCGTAGAATAATCCCTAACCCAATATGTGGAAGGAGATTCGCCACTCAGAGGCCTTTATGGCCTATTTGTTACACTATGGAAAATAATTCAAAATATTTTCAGAACATTTATAGTATAGTTTCTTTAACATTATTAATTAATTCATGTGTGAATTATATAAATTTTCTTATTTCATAAGTTTTTTTACATTTATACTCATGATTAAACTCATTTCAATCAAGAACACAATTGTAACACCTGATACTCTATTTTATCAGGTAAACAACATATCTTTAACTTGTAAGCTTTGAAACATTTTTTATATAATAAATATTGATTTATAAAGTAAAAAATAATTTTAAAATACTATTTCAATTTAAAAATCCAATGAATATAATTTTATAAAATAAAATAATATTTTATAGAAACTATTTTTTGTTAGTGTCTTTAATTAAATTTATTCATGGGGAAATTAGGTTTTAGATTTTTTTTAATTTCATATAACTTTTATTTTAAAATTTATAATATTATTTATATCATTAGAACCAACAAAATTGATAAATATTTCCCATATATAAAATTTATGCTTAAAAATGCACTTTTCTAAAAATGGGTTTTTAAGTGTAACATGTGCTAATGTTACCATTAATTTCCCTACACATAGAAAGTTAATTTGGTAAATTAATTATAATATTTGTGTTAATAATTTTCATATTATTAAATATGGAAAATTTTATATTTGGGTATAAAAACAGATTGTTAGGATTATTTTTAATTACGATAAATAAAGTGAAACAATTATTTTAAAATTATTATTTTATTTGTATCACAGAATTTATATCGAATTAGTTAGATTTAATTACGTTAAATAATAAATATAATATGATGTATAAAAAAATAATAAATATATTAAAATATATTTTTTTATTAATCAATATTAAATAATATTTAAAATATATAATGGTAAAAATGTCATTTCTCTACCAAAATAGTTTTCTATACATTATCTGTTTTAATTTTAAAGTTAATTTTACAATATTTATAAGTTTATATTTATTAAATAGAGACAAAATTTTGTTCCATAACACCCAAATTTGGTTATATGGGTTATGTTATATTTTTAATAAAACATAAAATCACTTAGTTAAATACATGTTACTTATTTTGAATGTAAAAGAGTAAAAATTAAAAAAAATTGTAAAACCCCTTTAACATATTTAAAACATGTGTGGAAATCCTTTTTTGAGTGTTTCTCAAAAAAAATACACCCTATAATACATTATTTATAAATTTTTGATGAATTTACCTTGGAATAGTATCATGTAATTATTAACATATAAAGTTTACTTCCAAGAGTTCCATTTTGTATAATAGTATATTTAAAATATAAAGGGTGTTTCCAAAAGAGTCATTTTTCTCTATTATAAAAGATACCACTTACTCCTTTTAAAACATAAACCTCCCATTATGAATTTCCTTAAAAATATACCAAAATAATATCTTATCTAATTCTTTCATACTCTCTTAAGTCCCGAGTCACTCTAAGATAGTATAATCCCTTTAATTTCGATGAGTTTTCCAATGAAATATCAAGTCTCCAGTGTAAGTATTATCTCTTTCTTAAGTTTTTCTCCTTGATATTTCTCCTACAAATATATTTGGTCAATAAGAATATAATTACATAAATATAATAATTTTAGTGATATGTTATTATATTTTTTTAAAATGATTATTTATTCCTCTCCATCTACTAAGAAAAACCAAATAATCATTAGTGCATTGTACAGACTACCGCCTCCACAAAGCGACGTCTTCAATTTTTCAACACCTCCACTATTTTATAATCAAAAGGATTCCATAAATGAATAAATATGATATAATAATATAAATATTATTCTAAAATTTTAAAATATCATTTAACTTATTTCCCTCTTATTTATAGAGAAATGAAAACATTAATCATGTATACGTATGAACTATCGCCTCCATGAGAGATCAATTTAACTTGTCATCAACACCCATCATCATTGGATATAAAAATATAGTTAATATATAAAAAATATTTATATAACACTATTAATATTATTTATATTATGAAACTATTTTACAAAACCATCCACTATGTTCAACATACATAAAAAGCTATGAAAAAATGATTGAATAACATCAAGTAAATGACATAGGCAAGAAAACTATATTATAAATAAATATTATATGATAATAAATTGTCCATATTAAATTAAATAAATATGAATAATGTTCATAATAATTAATCTAATAAACATAACTTAATTATTAATGAATTTAAGTGTATGTGCAAAATGAATCTGGACTAAGGTAAGGGGTTTCTATATCAAATTCCTCTATTTGAGACATATTTTGTATTATGCACCTAATTTCCTTTATGTCATGTATATAATTCATATTTCAGATGTTATATCATGAAATATATTTATTCCTGGTATATTAAGATTAAGTTTAATACCTCTATTTTAAGAGGTCATGATTGAATTTTTACTTTAGCCAAAAGTGGGGTTGTTCCATCTTGATTTTCATTCTTTGGGATGCATGTCATAATCACAACCTATTTTATTTTTTGTGGTGAATAAATTTGAATGGAATAATTTTTTCCATGTTACTAATGGAATTTAGGGGATTTAAAAGTCTTTATCCTTATCACCCCTGAATATTATTTATAATAAATATTTACGTTCTCCATGGAGGAAAGACTATCCTAAGTATTAGTAAAGAAGAAGTGTTTAAAATTTCCTAGAAAATACATCTTTTCTAGAAACTGGAAAGTGGATATGGTTGTGGAATAGATTAACCTAGGGTTAATGACCCTAAAAATGATTGGTTGGTCATTAAATCAATCATCACCTTGATTCATGATGAGTGAACCTAAGACTACACACCTAGTGATACACTTACAAGGGATATGACTTGAAATATACACACTCTCTTAATGAACCATGATGAAAGATTTTTCTTACCATTCCCCTGATCTCCTACCAATGAAAACAATGGAACCCAATTAATATCGTCTATAGAGAACCTAGTACATTGATGGTACCATTTCCCGTATCATTCATTGATAAGGGTGTTACCTATTACTTTGATGATACCCCCAAAACTTCCATGTCTATTAATGGAGGTTCTCCTAGTCATCCACATTATCCAACTTAATTGGGAAGTATTTGATGTCTGTATTCCTCAATATATATATATCTAAGTTTTATTCAGTAAGAGGCCCCTCATGGAATAGTATAAAAGTACTTGATTACTCTTATAGTGAATTCATTTGACTTAATCATATAACGGTTAGGGATTGGAATTATATATCCCCTCGATGCATTGATAGGTCTCATAAGACAAAACATGTTGGGTTTTAGTGTATTCCACTTCCCATTGTAGAAAATGTTCTTGGGACTAGGCTTTTATAACTAGTTTTTGATGTCTAGTATTATGAATTACATAAATATGATATCAATGATTATTATTATCCTTGTTTTAATTTTTTTTAGGGATATTATTTACCCATATTTTTAGTTTACTATGGATTCCTATTGTTTATTTATTCTTACTATATCACTTATTCCATGTTTATGTTATGTAATATTTTTATGTATATTACCCATTACTAGGAATTTGAGCTCACCCTCATTTTTTCTGTTCCCTAGGAATATAAGAAAAGGACTATGTGTAATTTTCATAGATATGATGTAAGGGATAATCATGTTCTATAAATATATTCATATTATATCTTATGTTTTGAAATATAATTTATGAACGTATTTGGTATTACAAGACTTTAAAAATGAATGATCCTTTGGTAAATCTTGTACATTATACCAATAAATTAATATAACCACCATCTCTAAGTTTCTGTACTCTAGGATGTTACAGTTGGTATCAAATTATACTTAGTATAAACCTTGGGGGTTAGATTTAGAGGAACCAAGTAAGATATAATAATTATTATTAAAACCCCTAAATATTTAGAAGGAACACTCTTGAAATCAAGGTAGGAATTTTATTTTACAATTCAAAGTCATGAGCTAATTGTGTTTATTCCATTGTAAAAATATGGAGACTAATAGGGGGAATGGGAAATGTATCAATAGTTATAATCAATGTAGGGATATTCTCCCTTAATAAGTTAATGAATCTAGAGTTTAGGATAATTAGTTCATTTGACTCAAGTTATAAAAAACATACCCACAGAGAGCATGCTACTAATCCATAACATGGTGTAACTATGACAGATCTATTCATATGACAACTACCTACATCATTCATTTAAACTAATAATCCATTGGTAGCTGAAAAATGGATCAAGTCCTAAGAGAATATATTTCTCACTTTCAGAAGTAGTGCAAGGGGAAAATTCATCATGGAAGTCCATTATCAGAAGGTAGATCTAGACTAATGGTGGTCTCTAATTCATATCACTAAATAGTAAAAAGAGATCAAGTGCATAGAATGGGGAACTTTTAATGAGTTATTATATGAAAACCACTTTCCTCATGAGAAAAGAGAATAAATGAAAAGGTATATCCTCAATCTTAGACAAAAGGAGGTGTAAAATATTGTTGAATATGAGGAATAATTTACAACGTTACATAGGAATGTTGTGGTCTATATACATCGACCAATTAGTAAGATAAGCGATTTATTATATGGGTTAAAACTTATATTTTAAATGTTATTGGTCTCTTATACATTTTAATCATATGATTATATAGTATAAATTTACATAAATATAGAAAAGTAGTTCTCTGGAACATATGTATTCAAGGGAAATCAGGAGAAGTGTAACACCCCGAGCTTCCACGATATGCCTCTCTTTCAATATTGCAATAGCTTGCATTGTACGCAAGTTCGAGTTCTAACACACCGCGACTAATCAAAGTAGTCGTTATGAATAGTAATAACCACTTTATAAAATTATAGAAATTTTATATTTCAAAATGGACTTCATTTTTGTATTCGTAATATCGAAATTATCCTAAGTTGAATTTTCTGTAACTTTCTGAGAACTTCCAATTTTTTATGAATAGTGATAAATACTTAAAACAACTTTTTTAATAAAAATAATTTATTGTGATAAATTATACTATTAAGTGGTTTTAAAGTATAATTAGAATATATTTTTACCATTTTATCCAATGGTGGTCATTAGAATTAATTTAACATTGAAATTGGTCATGAACAATTGTCAATCTTTTGATATAAATTGTTTCTTAAAAACACGCTATTTGTTGTGACAGCGGGAATTAATTATAAAATTAATTAATGCAACTTATATGTTTGGAATTTGGTAAAATAGACATCATTTTTGAAATCGGAATATCAAATATAGCTTAGGGTAAAATTTTGGCATTATTCTGAAAAACATCAATTTTTGATGAATAGTGAAACCACTAAGTGGTTATTAAAAAACTGATTTTTCGTTAAAATGAAACATTACCACTTCTGTGTTTTGAATTTCAAAAATCCGACATACATAGTTGTTATTAAGAGGTAAAATGTGGTTCAATGAGATTAAAATAATTTTTTGGTGAATAGTAACTTTTAAGTTCTTAATCGCGATTAGAGGTAATTAGTGTAGTTTAAGGTAAAAATAATGTTTTAATAATATGAGATGAGATTGACACATGTCTTACCCTCATTGGATGTTCCATGGACGACCAATACAATACATGGGTCAACTTGGGGACCCCATGGAGCCACTTTAGTTGAAAAATGACATAAATACCTTTTATTTAATGTTAAAGTAAAAAATGACACAAACATGAAATGTTTTACTAAAACAATTTTTACATGGGGTTATACAAGTCATATTTTTGACAATAAATAGTCGTTGGAAAGATAAAAAGATTTCCTACATCATAGTATTTTATTTATAATTTTTAGACATTAAATAAATTAAATTATTTATGACATCATTATGATGAAGTGATGACCTCATTATTTAACGATTTTAATAAAATAAAAATATAATGTACAATCCAAGGCTTACACTTGTCCAAAGACTATTTTATGGGTATCTTTAGAACCCTTATCACCTTATCCCCGAATTATATAAGTGTGGGACCTTTAGAATCCGAAAAGCATTGTATAATAATGTAAAATTTCCTTACTTTCCAAGAGTGCCCCTCCTCTCCTCTAATAAAAGGCCCCCACCTCTACCACCTCATTCACACATTCAATCCATTTGGCTCGGACAACCTCTGCCCAAATACTCTCCAAACTTCCCCATATTACTCCTAGAAGCCTCACTTTGGGCAGAACGCTTCCCAAGGAATCCTTTGGCTCAAATCAAAAAGAGTTACCCGATTTTAAGGTAATGCCTTCTCTAATGTTGTTTTGTTTTATTTTTCTTCTCCGACCCCCTAAACACTTTTTATTCATTTACTTTGTAACAACACCAGTATCCTCAATATACTAGGATGTTGTTATAAGAAGGATTCGAGCTACACTTACACACACCTACATCTAATGGTTAAAGAAGATACTGTTTCTGTGGATGGCGAATTTTTGCCTCACGAAACGATGATTGTTCAACACTCATATAACACCTCTAATGGTGGCCATTATGATGACACTATTTTTATATATGATATATAATATGTTTTTTTTCCTTATGATTTTTTATTTTTCATTTATGGCATACCTTTATGGTTTCCATTATGGGTAAACGTGATATTTTCATTTTAGGAAGTGCGGACTACCACCCCCTCAAAGTGACTTGAATCGTTAATACCATATTTGGGATGTATAAAGGATGGAGTAAATGGTATTATATGATATATTATACTGGAATTATATTATACATTTATATCATTATGATTTCATTCCATTAAATACGAAATAGAAATGAAACTAGCGTTCATGCGTACGTACGGCTTACCGTCTCCATGAACGGTGCATTTCATTTCTTACCTCTAAATGTCATGTAATATTATGAATGAATGTATATACTGGATATATATGAGATATATGATATCTATATCATGAAAATAATTCTGGATATAATGGATATTCCACCACATGAACAACTTGTAATTATAAGAAGTCGATTTTTGACTCAAGTACCAAAGATCGACAAAACGACCGTTATTAACATAAATAATTACATAATGTTCATAACATGGTAATAAGGGATATAAATGGAATAATTAACATGAAACAGGTTCTTAAGTAAATAGTAATTAACTCTAGTTTATTATTCAGGAGGTTAAAGAACGGTCGAGTCAGGACAGGACGCAAGGTAAGGGAACTTCTTAACCCAATTTCTATTCTTTGGGTTAATCTCCTACTTTAAAATTATGTCATGATATTATTATGTCCTATCTTGTATTTGTACTTTATTTATGTGTACTTATAGTGAATACACATTATAGATGTACTTTATTTAAAAAATGATCTTTTTAAGGACTTCGTCTCAATCCCCTTTCATTGAGGCATATTTGGTTTTATACACAACTTTCTTTTATATGGTGTATAAACCCCTTTGACTTTTAAGTTTATTCAAAAGGAATATTTTTTATACGAAGCGTTTTACTAAACGACAAAAAGGGAATGTTTTTCTTTCCGTACTTATGCGGCGACAACGACTTCTCCGCCGCCGTGACCATTATTTGAGTTTCGGATTCCTCTACAAGCCATCATTTTTTTAATGAAAAATAAATACAAAGTTTTAACTTTCTTTTATTTTGGTATTGAAAATGGTTTTGAAAGCGTTTTTATTATATCAATGTGTTGTATTGATATCTTTTGATTGAAATGTGGAAATGTTATGTTTCCTTTATGCATGTTTTATGTGATATGATTATGTTATGGTTTATGATATGTTTAAACCTATTCATATGAGGAATGCATTGGACTTAATAAGTGACGGGTGGAGCCCGCTATAGCTCCTCGATGCATCGGCAGGTCTCATGAGACAAACTAGTGTCTTGGCATGAGACCTTGACAAAATCTTATTTCTGGTCTTGGCACAAGGCCTTGGCTACGTGGTTATGATAGTCTGGAATTATGCATTCCATCATTATGAAAGTGGTTATTGATATTACATGTGATTATTAGACCAGTAGAATATCCATGTGAAGAAGTGAATGGCATTATCTCATTTTAATTTTTCCATATTATGTTGAAGTTCAAGTTTAAAAGGATTTTGTTTTAGTTATACATTGCCTTAAATGTTTATGTTTATTGATGAAATCTTCCGCTATATTGTTATCCTTACTGAGCATCTGATCTCACCCCTTTCAATGTTTTAATATTTTCCAGGATGTGAAGAAGTATTTTATGAATGACCTGTAGGGATACTCAGAAGAGGATATGAGTGTGGACTATGAAGACTTTGTTATTAGTTTTTCACTTTATGATGTAATGTAAGACTTATGAATGTATCTAGTGTTTCCAAGGCTACTAAACTAATCGGTCTTTTGAGACTTGATCTTTTGTGATCATGCCAATGTTACGAAGTAATGCACCGACTCTGGGTAGCTGGGGTCGGGGCGTTACAGTTGGTATCAGAGGCAGTTTAGTACTAACCTTGGAAGCTAGATTTAGATAAACTCTGATTAGAGGACATAGCCCAAAGATAGACTTTAAGGATTAGTATAGAAGAACTTCCTTGAATTTTGGTATTATAGAGATTTTGTGATTTTTCCGAGCAATACATCCCTGTCTGGATACGAGTAGGTAGAGGCGGCTCTGGCAGAGATGTACCTAGGGGTAATACCCGAAAACACCGCTTTGAGCTAGACTCAAACGGGAACTGGTGCACGACAACGGGCATTGCTGCACTCTTGGTTACGACACTCCCGGGGGATTTTCTTAGGATAATTCCCATTTTCTTTACAAACCATTATGTAGGGTTTATGAGTATATACTTCCTCATAGAAAACATTCTTATGATTATGGATTATATCCATAAACCGTTCAATTTACATTAAGTATTTTACATGTTTGGAATTATTCATTGCAATTCATAAACTAACCTATTTTATGCCATTGTATAGAAATGGCGCCCAGTAGAAGGAATGTGAACTCCATCAATACGTATGAGCCAAAGAGTAAGAAGGATCATATCTTTCATGGTATTAAGCCAGCATTTAGAAGGGAAATATTCTCCCATGTGTTATCAACATATGAAGAAATAGTATCATGTGTTAATAAGATAAGTAGAGAATTCTCTGAGTCTTATGGATTTGAAGGGATGAAAGAGAAGAAAAGGATGGAAGAGAGAATGATGGATAAAGGGATGAGGGAAAAGAAGAATTTTCCAATATGTGATAACTGTGGGAAGAAACACCTTGTAATTTTCCTGAAGGGAATGGGAGTTTTTTATAAGTGTGGAGAAAAAGGACACCAAGTGCGTGACTACAAGGGTAAGAAAAAGGTTTCAAATGTACAATGCTTCACCTGCAAGGAGTGGGGACACTACGCAAACCAATGTTCAAATCATCAGAGTATGCCCCAAATGATGTTATTGGATAATAATCAAGTTATGATACTACCACAGATGAGGAGGAATGATTAGAGTTCTTATGTTGTTATTAAAGAATTTTGTAATTTGAGTGTTGTATCAATGATGTACTGGTTATAATAATTATGGAGTATATAAGGATTGTACCGCAGTACTATTTCATCTCGTACTTGAGATTGTGTGGAACCAAGAAAAGTGACTCCACGGTAGGTTAAATTTTTGGAAAATATATGGTTGAGAGAAAGATAAACCATAATATGGTTCTGATACCGAGATAGTGATTTTGGAATAAGACATGATTGATTCGGATAAATTATATTGGATATTCTTAACTTCCTTGAAACTGATTTATGTTTTGTATACATTTTGGGATAGAAGGAGTATATCTAGTATTCTATAAGGAATAAGGGATCATGGTAATTCAGTATGTTTAAAAAGAATACATGATGAAGGTTTTCACATGTTGTTAAGTGGAAAAAAGGATCTTCATTATGTTTACCTTCCTTTGGACTGTGAGTTGGATAGAAGTATTTTGGATAACTATAAAGGTTGGAATGGATTAAGTTGATCTTTGGATAGTATTGTTTAAGGTTAAAGCATTTCTGAAGATTATTTTTGGAATATTATAATACTATAGTTTTAGGAAAAAGACAACCTGCAGGGTGGGGCATAACCCGTCGCGTCGGACAAAGCTGCAGGAATCGAACCCACAACCATAGTGCGACAGGCCTTTATTACCTACCACTAGCCTACAGGAAGTCCCTGGTTATTACAAAATATTTTTACTAATCTAAATGTTATTTGGAACCTTGTACAAATAGGATAAATAGAATATTTTTGAGTTCTATTATCTTTTTGGGTGAACGAAAAGTATGGGGTAGAAATTAGTTGAAGGTTGAAATTCTACTTGTCAAGTATATATATATATATATATATATCTTATTCTTATGAAGAAATTAATTCTTAAACTTTAGGGAAGGGATATCAAAACAAAAATGTGTTATCCTAATACCTTATGTTTTGTTGAACTGATGATATTTTCATCATAGATTGATGGCTTTGTGGCCCTCAATTTTACACTTGTTTGTGATTGATGACCTCAATCAATACCTACAAATATTTACGTTTTTCCTCCAATTATATGTCTCTAATTTCCACCAATGTTCTCCTAATTGAGAGCATAATTTGGTGGTGAATTTTTCAATTCTCCTTCCCCCTTATTAAGGCTAAATTTTATTAACCTTATTTCCGATGTGGGTTTTCCACAAAGGTATTTTCAATTTTCAACCTTTTATTTTCAAAGAAAAATTTCAAATTGCGAGGACGCAATTTATTGAAGGAGGGGAGAATGTAACACCCCGAGCTTCCACAATATGCCTCTCTTTCAATATTGCAATATCTTGCATTGTACGCAAGTTCGAGTTCTAACACACCGCGACTAATCAAAGTAGCCATTATGAATAGTAATAACCACTTTTTAAAATTATAGAAATTTTATATTTCAAAATGGACTTCATTTTTGTATTAGTAATATCTAAATTATCTTAAGTTGAATTTTTTGTAACTTTCTGAGAACTTCCAATTTTTTATGAATAGTGATAAATACTTAAAACAACTTTTTTAATCAAAATAATTTATTGTGATAAATTATACTATCTAGTGGTTTTAAAGTATAATGAGAATATATTTTTACCATTTTATCCAATGGTGGTCATTAGAATTAATTTAACATTGAAATTGGGCATGAACAATTGTCAATCTTTTGATATAAATTGTTTCTTAAAAACACGCTATTTGTTGTGACAGCGGGAATTAATTATAAAATTAATTAATGCAAATTATATGTTTGGAATTTGGTAAAATAGACATCATTTTTGATATCGGAATATCAAATATATCTTAGGGTAAAATTTTGGCATTATTCTGAAAAACTTCAATTTTTGATGAATAGTGAAACCACTAAGTGGTTATTAAAAAACTGATTTTTCGTTAAAATGAAAAATTACCACTTCTGTGTTTTGAATTTCAAAAATCTGACATACATGGTTGTCATTAAGAGGTAAAATGTGGTTCAATGAGATTAAAATAATTTTTTGGTGAATAGTAACTTTTAAATTCTTAATCGCGATTAGAGGTAATTAGTGTAGTTTAAGGTAAAAATAATGTTTTAATAATATGAGATGAGATTTACACATGTCCTACACTCATTGGATGTGCCATGTCCGACCAAGATAATTCATGGGTCAACTTGGGGACCCCATGGATCCACTTTAGTTGAAAAATGACATAAATACCTTTTATTTAATGTTAAAGTAAAAAATGATACAAACATGAAATTTTTTACTAAAACAATTTTTACATGGGGTTATACAAGTCATATTTTTGACTATAAATAGTCATTGGAAAGATAAAAATATTTCCTACATCATATTATTTTTTTATAATTTTTATACATTAAATAAATTAAATTATTTATGACATCATTATGATGCAGCGATGACCTCATTATTTAACGATTTAAATAAAATGAAAAGATAATGTACAATATAAGGCTTACACTTGTCCAAAGACTATTTTATGGGTATATTTCGAACCCTTATCACCTTATACTAGAATTATATAAGTTTGGGACCTTTAGAATCCGAAAAGCATTGTATAATAATGTAAAATTTCCTTACTTTCCAAGAGTGCCCCTCCTCTCCTCTTATAAAAGGCCCCCACCTCTACCACCTCATTCACACTTTCAAGCCATTTGGATCGGCCAACCTCTGCCCAAATACTATCCCAACTTCCCCCTCTTACTCCTAGAAGCCTCAATTTTGGCAGAACTCTTCCCAAGGAAGCCTTTGGATCAAATCAAAAAAAGTTACCCGATTTTAAGGTAATGTCTTCTCTAATGTTGTTTTGTTTTATTTTTCTTCTCCAACCCCCTAAACTCTTTTTATTCATTTCTTTTGTAACAACAACAGTATCCTAAATATACTAGGATGTTTTTATAAGAAGTATTAGAGCTACACTTACACACACCTACATCTAATGGTGAAAGAACATACTGTTTTTGTGGATGGCGAATGTTTGCCTCACGAAACGATGATTGTTCAACACTCATATAACACCTCTAATGGTGGCCATTATGATGACACTATTTTTATATATGATATATATTATGTTTTTTTTTTCTTATGATTTTGTATTTTTCATTTATGGCATACCTTTATGGTTTCCATTATGGGTAAACGCGATATTTTCATTTTAGGAAGTGCGGACTACCGCCCCCTCAAAGTGACTTGAATCGTTAATACCATATGTGGGATGTATAAAGGATGGATTAAATGGTATTATATGATATATTATACTGGAATTATATTATACATTTATATCATTATGATTTCATTCCATTAAATATGAAATAGAAATGAAAGTAGCGTTCATGTGTACGTACGGCTTACCGTCTCCATGAACGGTGCATTTCATTTCTTACCTCTAAATGTCATGTAATATTATGAATGAATGTATATACTGGATATATATGAGATATATGATATCTATATCTTGAATATAATTCTGGATATAACGGATATTTCACCACATGAACAACTTGTAATTATAAGAAGTCTATTTTTGACTCAAGTACCAAAGATCGACAAAACGACCGTTATTAACATAAATAATTACATAATGTTCATAACATGGTAATAAGGGATATAAAAGGAATAATGAACATGAAAAAGGTTCTCAATTAAATGGGAATTAACTCTAGTTTATTATTCATAAGGTTAAAGAACGGTCGAGTCAGGACAGGACGCAAGGTAAGGGAACTTCTTAACCCAATTTCTATTCTTTGGGTTAATCTCCTACTTTCAAATTATGTCATGATATTATTATGTCCTATCTTGTATTTGTACTTTATTTATGTGTACTTATAGTGAATACACATTATATATGTACTTTATTTAAAAAAAATGATCTTTTTAAGGACTTCATCTCAATCCCCTTTCATTGAGGCATATTTGGTTTTATACACAACTTTCTTTTATACGGTGTATAAACCCCTTTGACTTTTACGTTTATTCAAAAGGAATCTTTTTTATACGAAGCGTTTTACTAAATGATAAAAAGGGAATGTTTTTCTTTCCGTACTTATGCGGCGACAACGACTTCTCCGCCGCCGTGACCATTATTTGAGTTTCGGATTCCTCTACAAGCCATCATTTTTTTTAATGAAAAATAAATACAAAGTTTTAACTTTCTTTTATTTTGGTATTGAAAATGGTTTTGAAAGCGTTTTTATTATATAAATGTGTTGTATTGATATCTTGTGATTGAAATGTGGAAATGTTATGTTTCCTTTATGCATGTTTTATGTGATACGATTATGTTATGGTTTATGATATGTTTAAACCTATTCATATGAGGAATGCATTGGACTTAATAAGTGACGGGTGGAGCCCGCTATAGCTCCTCGATGCATCGGTAGGTCTCATGAGACTAACTAGTGTCATGGCACGAGGCCTTGACATAATCTTATTTGTGGTCTTGTCACAAGGCCTTGGATACGTGGTTATGATAGTCTGGCATTATGCATTCCATCATTATGAAAGTGGTTATTGATATTGCATGTGATTATTCGACCAGTATAATATCCATGTGAAGAAGTGAATGGAATTATCTCATTTTACTTTTTCCATATTATGTTGAAGTTCAAGTTTAAAAGGATTTTGTTTTAGTTATGCATTGCCTTAAATGTTTATGTTTATTGATGAAAGCTTCCGCTATATTGTTATCCTTACTAAGCATCTGAGCTCACCCCTTTCAATGTTTTAATATTTTCCAGGATGTGAAGAAGTATTTTATGAATGACCTGCAGGGATAGTCAGAAGAGGATATGAGTGTGGACTATGAAGACTTTGTTATTAGTTTTTCACTTTATGATGTAATGTAAGACTTATTAATGTATCTAGTGTTTCCAAGGATACTAAACTAATCGGTGTTTCGAGACTTGATCTTTTGTGATCATGCCAATGTTACGAAGTAATGCACCGACTCTGGGTAGCTGGGGTCGGGGCGTTACAAGAAGTGGTTGGTTGAGCCTCATGAGGAGAATAATACAACTAAGGGGTAGAAAGAAATGATTGAATTTCCCATATTTGATAACTTTTTTAAGAAGCACCCTAGGTCTTGTAGGAAGGGAATGCTACTTTATTACATGTGTGAATGAAAATTCCATCAATAACACCAATTAAAGGGCTTGGTAGAATTTTTTTATGTTCAATGGTTTTACTATAGGGATAAGGGACATTCTGAAAACTAATTCCCAAAAAAATAAATGAAATTTAGCTCAGAATAGGCCAAGGGAGAAAGACCTATCTTATACAATTACAATGGTAGAAGTCAAATATCCTAATAATGTAGTGGAAGTTACTTTGATAATTACCTTAAAGTTATATAATGTTTTATTTGATTATGGATATTCTCAATATTTTATATATTCCATAATTTTCAAAAACATCATCTACTTACCTAGATCCCTAGTAAGGGAGTTATCAATTTAAACACTATGTGAGAGTATTATTGCAACAAATATGTGTTTGGATGTTCCAATTATGATGCTTGGGTGTACCCTATTTGAAAATTTGGTTATCATACCTATATTTGACTAATATATGATTTTTGGTATGGATTTTATTTCAAATTAGAATAAAAATATTTATTTCTAAGAGAAGGATATTATGATTCATGAAGGTGAAGTGGAATCTATTGTCTTTATAGGGCAAACTTCATCATCTAAATCATTTTTGGACCCTTCCTTAGTAGCTATCTTTGATGAAATTTTGGGTTAAGTGGAAGACCAAGAATGATCTAAGGATGACGAAGGTACCCTAAGAATAGGGGATGTACCCATGCTACAAAATTTCATTGATTTTTTTCTAGACTAATTACTTGATCATTCACTGGAGCATGAAGATGGGTTCTATATTGAACTCATTCCTAATGTGAGGACTATATATAAAACTCTTAATATAATTTCACTAGTGGAGTTGGTGGTTTTTAAGAAATAGTTATATGGTTTTAGTGATAAGGGATTTATATTCCTTAATGTTTCACTATGGGGGCCCTATTTTATTCATGAAAAATAAGGATGGTTCCATGAGAATGTGCAATGATTATATGGATATTAATGACATTAATATAAAGAATAAGTATTTATTTCCATGTATTCATGAATTATTAGATCAATTCAAGGATACCATTAATTTTCAAAGATTTATATTCACTTTTTTTATCATCAACTAAAGGTGCAGAAGGATGATATACTGAATACAATATTTTATACAATGTATGGATATTATGAGTTTACAACAATTTCTTTTGGATTGACTATTTTACCTTTTGTCTTTATGGATATGATGAATAGAGTATTCAAGGATTATATTAATAACTCTATATTGATATTCATTTATGGTATATTGATATACTCTAATATCTATGAAGAGCATTTGAGTCATCCTAAAATAATTCTAGAGACCCTAAAAAAGGAATTTAAATGGGAAGTATAGTAAGTGTGAATATTGGGTCAATGATGTTTCTTTTCATAGAAATATTGTCTCTAGTTATATAATATCTATTGACCCTTAAAATATAACAATATTCGAAGAATTTCCTACACCAAAAACTATAACTAAGATCTAAATTTTCTTTGTTTTGGAAGGTTATTTTCAGTGATTTTCTCAAGATTTTTCCTAATTATCCAACCCATTGTTCAAGTTAACACATAAATTGATTAAATTCACATGGTTAAAGGAAAGTGTGAAAATTTTTTAATATCAAAAGTGGAATCTAATTAATTCACTTAAATTAGAATTACCGTCTTCTAAGGAAGGATTTGTAATTTATAGTGATGCATATAAAAAAGGACATGGTCATGACCTTGTTTAGAATGATAGAGTGATTACCTGTGCATCGAGTAAGTTGAAAACCCATAAAAAAATATCCAACTCATGATCTTGGGATGGAATCTTCAATCATTACTTTGAAAATATGGAGTCACTAACTTTATAGTGAAATATGAAATATATATATATATATATAACAAATTATTTGGAAGTGTATATTCTCTTAGAAGGATCTCAATATGAGGCAATAAAGATAGTTGGAACTACTCAAGGACTATGATTTCTTGATACACTACCACCTTGGGAAGGTAAACAAGGTGGATAATGCATTGAGTAGGAGAGGCCATGGAGTAATGTCCATGATGAGGACTAATAAGGATCATATATACTGAGGTCTATTAAAGATGGAAATGGTGATTTATAGTCAAGTGGATCCATCATTACATTTCTAAGAAATTGTAAATCCATCCTCAATAGAAAGGATATAGAAGTCCAAACTGGATTATGAGAAATTAAAAAGGATTATTAAAGTAATGAATGATAGGGAATGGATATAATTAATATATAGAGATGGAGTGTTGATGTTTTGGAAGAGATTATGTGTTATATCAGAACCAAAGTTAAAGAGGGAACTATAAGATAAAGCACATAGATTAAATTTCTGTATACACTTTGGTAACACAAAGATGTATAAGGATTTAGGAAAACATTTTTGTTGGGATGGTATAAAGTAAAAAAAATGTAGACTATGTATCCATATGCTTTGTATTCCTATAATGAATCAAAATTTTATAAATTAAATTCCATTTTAATGATTAAACTTCTTATTAATAAATGTAGTTATAAAAAACATCCACTAATTTGCTTATTTTTTACTAATATATATTATATCATGTCAAATATTAAATACAGTTTGAAATCATAAGCATTGATAATATATTCATTGTATATAGATTGTTAGGAATAGTATATATTGAGGGTTATGATTAAGTATAATTGATGCAATTGGAAGAAGTGATATCCTTGTCCAGTAGGATTGTACCCTATGAAACCCATTTATCAGAGCTTCAAAGGTAGATGTAATCCTTTGGATTATCTCCTGACTAATCCAAAGTTTAGATTCAAAAATAAAAACGTGGTAGAATTCGTTTTCGGGAGAATTTCAAGGTTTTTGAGATCATGTCCCAAACCATGTTTTTTAAAACACCCAAAGAAACAACCTACATCACACACCTAACCCATAGAGTGTATGCTATTGTAATAAGGGGTTATGTATCTAGACCCCAACAGTGTGCTTTTTTCTAAGTAATTATTATATTTATCTATTTTTATTATTACTTTATAAATTATGAGTTTTTTAAAAAATTTATTTTGATAGGAATAAATCGAAATTTATTTTTTGAAAAAATATATAGTTTCAATCAAGACGCTCATTTTATAAATTCAACAGTTTTTTAAATAAATTTTATTTTAATAAAATTGTATTATTAAATAATATTTATTTATAAATAAGTAATAATATAATATAATGAATCCCAATATAATTTTCATAAGGTTCGGGAAGTTATTCGTGTTGTAAATACTAGAATTTTCTAGTAAATAAGTATTTTTATTTAAAATAAAAAATTATGGTATTTAGAAAATTATTTTTGTAAAATAAATATTATTTTTGAATTCATCATATAGAAATTATTTATTGGTTAATTTTTCATAATTTTTTATACATTCAAGTTTTTGGGTAAAAATTAACTATGGTATAAATATACAGTCTGTATTATGACATCATAAAATCCCAAAAGTGATGTAATAAATTATATAATAGGAATTCATGAACAAATATATATTTCCCCTTAAAATAATATTTTTTAAAGTTATTTTGTCAATTTAATAAACATTTAATGGATCCTCCAATACCAATATTAAATTTTGTGGTTTTAAAATCAATTCTTTATGAACATGACACACTTACACATCACTAATGGTATTATTTTAATATTTATGGTTCTTTCCCTTAAATAATATTTCAAATCACAACTATTTTATAGAAACCATGGGAAAAAATGGCAAGGTTTTTGTTTTTTATTATTTTATTATATAGATTCCAAAAACCTAAGTTCAGAAATTAATAACGGATTCCCATATCTTTTGATATAAGTATAGAACCAACCTGATATTACTCTTCAGTAAAAAATCATTGATATTGATTTTCCTATCCTTATCTATATTTAAATCCCCCACAAGTTTTTACCAATCCCTTTATAAACGTTTCCAAATCTTATACAATCACCTGCTCAAGCTAAGGGATTATCTCCTCTTCCTTTTTATTGAAGTGCTTCATTTGTACTAATACTTTTTTATTTCCAATTTTTCATGTTGTAATATGATTTTAGACATACATTTAATCTCCTTATCATTTTAGAGTAATGATATACCACCTTTAACTCTCATTAAACCCTTCTATGAACATTTATGTACACTTGTTACGCTACCGAACTTATCCCACGATTTTCCATGCCAAACATTTGTATTGTGAATACCCATCCCCATTTTAACTCAAAGGTATTCACCAATATGTACCTATATTTAATTTATTGTGTACTTACATGTATTTAACTCTCACTCCTTAATTATTTGATTTAAAATTATGAAATACGTTCTTATGTTTTATGATCTATGTGGCACAAAAATGAATGAACATGATATGAATGTGATGAGTGGGCTCGGAATTATACATCCCCTAAAGCATTGGGTAATGTTTTTGTATCATGAGATACCATTTATAGTTCATGGGTGGTTATCCTAATCACACTATGTTATTTTTCCTTAGTGGTTATCCTTGACTTATGCTTATGATTTCATGTTTTATATTGTTGAAACATTCATATGTTTTCATGATGTTATAATCTTATATCAAGTTTCAATGTTTATGTTTGTGATTATAAAAAATTTTATGTCACCTTGATATTCCTATTGACAAAAATTTATTACTATCATTATTTTATTCTTTGATTATTCTCTTACTAGGCTTTATAGCTCACCCTTTTCTTTTGTACATCCACAGGTTATCTTGTGCAGTATTAGAAGATCGATAGAATATTAGTGCATGTTTTAGAGTTTTAAAGTAATGTTCTTGTATACATGCTACATGTTATTATTTTATTTACCTAATTACCCAAATACATTAGGCCTCATTATCTTCTAGGAATTTTTATGTGTATCTTTATATAATAAATCATGAATATAGATCTATTAAAGATATGGGTTTTCATAGTTAGTATCAGAGGTAAGGTCTAGTTGTTTCTGGGAGGATTATAAAACCTTATTTAAATCCATAGGGATAATAAAAAACATAAGAAAACATAACTAAATTTTGAGAAAGTATATATTAAGTGGTTTCCAAGAAACAAAATGTTTTTATAGATACTACATGTGGATGTGGCTCTGGCATAGTTGTACATACGAGTAACAACCCCCAAAAGGGAACATTGGGTATTAACTCAGTCATCACCTAGTTTATGAAATAGAGATCTTGTTGCACATCAATTTTTATACCCCTAGGGGATATTATTCGGTAAATTCACAATTTCCTTATGAACTATTATGAAGGAAACAAATATTCCAATAAAAAAATTATTATAAAATAAACCACATATAACATAGATTGAAATCAATAAATTCATAGGTTATATATCATTTATGAGTTATCCCTTAAATGTTTGTAGTTTCCCTTTTAGGTGCTTAATTGGTTGAAAATTCTCATCCTTATTTTTCTCTTTATTTTGGTAAATTGATGGATATAAGAGAAACTAAGTCAAAAACTATTATAATGGGAAATGTAATGACTACCCATATGAGATACTCAACCAAATGGGAGTAGGAGTCAGGAAATTCAAGACAAAACTTTCTCAATTTACCCACGTTTTGAATAGATACTTGAATCGGGTGGAACACCCACATCCCTATAAGAATAGAAAGCTGTGATTGAAACCTTTATATGACAAAGGCCTTTAAATTTTATTGGATCATCTAATTACTTAATCTCTAAACAATAGATCAACTCCATTGAAAAGATATTCTCCATCCTTCAATGCTCTAATCAAGATAATGTCATGTTGTCTTGTTATCATATAGAGGGAAAAGTTGATAAATGTAGGACATTGATCTAAAATACAAATACCAAGGAGCATATTGAAGTGATGAAGTAGAAGTAATTCTAGGAAATGTTTTTATATAAATATTTTTCCTCACGCAATCTAACTTAAAGTGGAGATAGGTTTTCTTGTCCTTAAGAAAAATTATACTGAATTCATTGGGGCATATGAGGAGAACTTCACAAGACTTGCATGATATTCCTTCAATATTTTCATTGACCCTAAAAGTAGAATTGAACACTTCCATAGAGAGATAATGAATAATATATGACAAATTTGTCAATTTGAGACTTTGAAATCTATGAGGAAATTTTATGATGTTCCCTTATGGTCAAAATGAAGATTGGGGAATCTTATGAGTCTCATGGGTTAATATATATGAAAATAAGAGTGGATTTAAATTCTATAATAGGAATAGATAAACCTTATAGTGGAAATAATGTCAAACATCCCACTTGTCAAAAGTAAAAGAAGAAGCATCCTAGAAATTTCCTAAAGGGTGTAAGGAAATGATTTAGGTTTGAGAAGGAAGTGAACCCAGCTAGTGAATGATGACACAAGAAACTCAGTAATGTGATGGAAGAAAGGAAGGCTCCATTCAACCCTCATATAGTTATCAAATGTTTTAAATATAAGGAACAAGTACACTATGTGAATAAATGCACTAAAGCAAGGTTTGTCAATGATAACTAATGAAAACAACCTCTAAGGGATATAGATCAAGGGTGAGTTTATTCCATCACAACTGCTAAGGTATATCCTAACAATGAACTTGTGATAGGTACACTATTTATTCCTTCAAGGATAATTAATGTACTATTTGATTCTAGTTTTAAACATTATTTATATCATGATGGTTTTGTATAACTATTCAAACCCACCTGTAACGTCCCGGTTCCGGAAGCTGCGCAAAGGATCCTCGTACCTAGTTGGTCATATGACCTCAAACTCATTTCCCAGAATGCCAGAAGATGTCGACTAGCAGCGTGGGCCTTGGGTGTGATAGTGGGGAAACTGTGTCGTCATTGGCAGAGTAACACAGCGGAAGAGAAAAAATATGCAATAGCGGAAGCAGCAAATATCCAACAATGGTAAACTGCAGAAGACTGAAATAATAAACAATTGGAGCACATATATATATATATATATATATATATATATATAATGATGGATTATACATATGTCTCAAAAAACAGACAAACAAGTCACAATGCTGAATAAAAATAGTAATAAACCCAAGTACAAAAGAATAGATAATAGCTCCTCATCATCTCAAGACTAAGCTTTGTCACATGCTCTCCATCTCCACAACATGTCAAGTACCTGAAGTAGAAGGGTGCTTTCCCTTGTCTATACCTACAGTAATATAATTTGTTTGGGCCCAAAAGAGTGACCCAAATAGGGTGTGAGACTAAATCCTAGTAGGAAACCACCATGAGATCTGTGCCTAACAGTCAGTGAATATATGGTAGGTAAATGTTCAGAAAGTAGTAAAAAGGAAAGTACTCAATAGTAAACAATCCACAGTTTCAATATCAATCAAAAACTATCTGAGTAGATAAACATAAACAGGTAACTCTCTGGGAAGTACCCACAGCTGATCCTCTCTGGTCATACCTAGCAACACAAGCAAGCAGCTAACAAATAGGTAACCCTTTGGGAAGTTCCCAGATCCTATCCACTATAGTCCTACCTATCAAGTACAAGAAGGTAGATAACAAACTTGTAACCCTCTAGGAAGTTCCCACAACCTATCCCCTCTGGTCATACCTATCAAGTACAAGCAACCTTCTGGGTAGTACACTACGTTTATCCCCTCTTGTTCAGCTTAATCATAGACTCTATGAAGAAGAACTCGCCATTAATTCCCCCTATAGTCTCGTATCGTATCTAATGGCGCTCTAGGGAAGCACTTACGTCACATTCCCTCTGTGGCCCGCATCGAGGAACTACAGACTCTCTCGGGAAGCACTCAACAGAAATTCCCTCTATGGTCTCGCATCATAAATTATAAGACACTCTAGAGAAACCCTTGCGTCCATTCTCCTTATGGTCTACTACACAAGGTTCTCATGGACCTGTGTAAGTCAAACAAGTATAGAAATGTGTATCGGCCAAAGTAAACCTCAAGAACTACTTGGCTAGCAGTCTACATCATATCAGCAAGTCAGATAAACAAGATCACCCCACCCTACAATACTAGGCATGGGAAACAAACAAAGAAGCCTAACAGGTGAAGTAGAATCAAACAGTCATAAACAGAACATGCATGGGAAACACCTTCAAAGCATAGGAATCAAACCTATTCACAAAAAAATAACCTCTACTTTCACACAACAGCATAGCAGGAAATTAAAAGGGTTAAAACGATAAACGCACAATACCCCATTCATGGGTATTGGTGATTTTTCACATATAATTCAAAGACCTTAAACAAAAAGGCACAAACCACCTACCTCTTAGGTTTTGGTGAAATCAACCCTTCACCCAAACACACCCCAAACTGAGTGAGATCCTCCTCAAAACCACCTCAAAAACTCTTCCCTAAAAACAACAAGGTCAACCTTTAACACACAAAGGCAACACAACCATAGATCTACATGTAACCCTTGTAGATCTAGGAAACTAAGAGAGAGAGAGAGAGGGATAACCCTAACCAAAATCTCAAAGAACCAAAATAGGGACTTACTTGAGGACAACTGCATTCGATTCACCAAGAAACCCCATTGATTTTCCTCCAAAACGAGCCAAGGAGCTTCCCCAACCTCTTAAAATCGTAACTCCCACATGATCCATGATTGGGAGGAAGAATGGTGGAGGAATGGGAAATCCTGAGTGGCCTGGGACTTAAAAACCCTAAATTTAAGTGGCTGGACGATTACCCCGCACGGTTTGACAACCCATGTGCCAACTGGGTTGTTTCCACTGTCTCACCTAGGGACTTCGCATAGATTGCCCCCACGGTTTGAAAAACCTAGTGCAGCCATTGCAGAGCCCACTATCAAGGGTTCATGGTTTTCTAGGATGGCTGCACTATTGTTTCAGACTATGTACCAACCGTGTGCCCCTACACAACCTTCCGAAAAAACCAATTTTTCTAAAAAATGACTAGAAGAGGAAAAAATACCTGAAAAGAAGGTCTGAGTTTTTAAAAAATTCCCCCCTTAAAGAAATTCATCCCCGAATTTCCCTAGCACAACGCAAAAGAAGAAAACCCAAATTGCTCCAGCCACTGAGCTCGTACATCGGCCTCCCTCTCCCAAGTCTCATCCTATACTCACCTGTACAGCCATAGCACTCGTACCAGAGGAATAGACTAGCCACGGAGAACCTTTGTACTATGATCAACAATCTGGAAAGGATTCTCCTCGAATGACGCATCCACTTCGAGCTCAACCTCCTCAAGTTGAAAGACATGAGACAGGTCTGAAAAGTATAGTCGAAGCTATGAAACATTGAAGACGCCGCGCATAGCCTTGTACCTATGAGGTAACTGAAACTGATAGGTAACCGGACCAACTCTCTCCAACACCTCAAACGGCCCGACGTACCTCTGCGAAATCATACCATGTCTCCTAATCCTTTTGTGCCCCAACCTCAGTGTGACACATATAAAAACCTGATCCTTGACCTCGAACTCCATAGGTCATCTCCGCTAATAAGCATAAGACTTCTGTCGAGGTTGTGTAGTAGCCATCCTCTCGTTAATCAACTCAATCTGTTCTGTGGTCTCCTGAACAGGATGAGGTCTCAGCAAAGCTGCCTCTCTTGCCTCTAGCCTACATAAGGGTGATCGGCATAGCCTACCATAAAAAGCCTCATAAGGTTCCATCTGAATAGTTTCTTGAAAACTATTTTTGTAGGCAAACTATACAAGAGGTATATGCTTCTCCTAAGAACCTCCAAAATCAAGAATCCATGCTCGGAGCATGTCCTTAAGCACCTCAATCGTATGCTAAGACTGGCCATCTGTCTGAGGGTGGTAGGTTATACTCAAAATTACATGTGTACCCAATTCCATTTGAAGCCCCACCCAGAACCAAGAAGTAAAACGCACCTCACTGTCTGAAACGATGGAGTGTGGAACTCCATGTAGATGTTCAATCTCTCTAATGTACAACCATCGTAGCTCATCAACACTAAAAGTATCCTTAATCAGTAAGAAGTGAGAAACCTTCATAAGCCTGTCAATGACAACCCATACGGAATCATTCCCTCAAGGAGACTTCAACAAACCAGTCACAAAATCCATCGCGACATCATTACACTTCCACTCGGGAATGGGTAACTGTTGTAAAAGCCCTGCTGGCCGCTGATGCTCCCATTCACCTGTTGACAGGTGGAACACCTCATGAAAAAACTAGAAATACCCCTCTTAATATCTGGCCACCAATACTGACGGTGTAGATCACGATACCTCTTAGTGACACCAGGATGAACTTCCCAAGCTGAGGAATGAAATTCCCACATAGGATCCTCGTGTATGTCTACTGGAACCCATACGCACCCCTAGAAACACAAGATCTCATCCTCGTCTGTGGTCCATCCAGGAATAGGGTCCTCTCCTGACACACTCTCCCTTAGGACTAGGCCTTCCGAATCTGATAGCTGCCTCAATAAAACTCAATCAAGAAGAGTAGAGCTAACAACTACAGATGATAGAAAAGTATTCCCCTGTCTATCTTTCACCTCTCAATGAATCTTTGAGAATAGAGCCATAAACTTCCACTCACGACTGGCCTCCTGTACTGCCTGTTTCTGAGTCCTCCTGCGCAACGCATCAGCCACTGCATTGCCTCTTCTAGGTGTGAAGGCAAGCTCAAAGTAAAAAAGAATGAAGGTACTCAACCAACCTTCGCTGTCTTAAATTAAAATCATGTCGAGTGAAGATGTACTTGATACTTTTGTGGTTAGTGAAAGAGACAAAATGTTATCCCAGAAGATAATGTCTCCAACAGCGTAAGGCATGAACAACAGCTGCCAACTCCAGATCGTGCGTTGGGTAACTTCTCTCATGTGGCCTCAATTGCTGAGACCCATACGCAACGACTCCATCTCCCTGCATAAGCACAGCTCCTAGCCCGATACCTGATGCATCGCAGTAAATAGTATATCTCTTTCCTGGCTCTAGAATGACTTTATCAGTGATGAAGTCAACCTCCCTTTTAGCTTCTGAAAGGCTGACTCACAAGAATATGACCATATGAACTTCACGCCCTTCTTAGTCAGACTCGTCAGTGGTGATGCTAAGAGTGAGAAGTTCTGTATGAAATGCCTGTAGTATCCAACCAGCCCTAGAAAACTCTTCACCTCAAAGACATTCTTCAGGTGGTCCCAGGAAACTATTGCCCTCACTTTCTCGGGGTTTACTGACTCTCCTGCCTCTGAGATAACATGACCCAAAAAGTGAATCTGATTCATCCAAAAGTGCTATTTTGAGAGCTTAGCATATAACTGATGCTCCCTCAGTGTACTCAAAATGATCTCAAGATGGGTAGCATGGTCGTGTCGAGTGTGAGTGTACACCAAGATATTGTCCAAAAAAACAACCGCGAAGGAATCCAAGTGTGGATGGAACACTTGGTTCATCAGTTCCATGAAAAATGAAGGCACGTTCGTGAGACCAAACAGAATAACCATATACTCGTATAGACCATACCCACTCCATAAGGATGTAAGCGGTATATCAGATGGTCTAACTCACAACTGATGATAACTGGATCTCAAGTCAATCATCAAGAACACTCGGGCTCCTCGAATCTGATCAAAGAGATCATAAATCCTAGTCAAGGGATATTGGTTATTGACCGTCAACTAGTTCAACTTCTGATAATCCACAAAAATTTTGAGGGTACCGTTAGCCTTCTTTGCAAACAGGACAGGCGAACCCTAAGGAGACGTACTGGGTCAGATGAAAACTTTTTCTTGAAACTCCTCTAACTTCTTTTTAAGCTCTTGTAACTCTGGTGTGGCCATCATATAAGGAGGAATGGACACTAGTGAGGCTCCTAGAACAAGCTCAATAGAAAATTCTACATCACGCTCCAGAAGTAAACCTGAAAAGTCCTCTGGAAAGACATCTATGAAACGATCCACCATTGGAGGAAAGTCTAACTATGAAGTCCCCAGGTCATCCATATATAGACTATAAATCTGGGCTATAACTCCTCCTAAACCATGATACTCTAGACCCGCTATGCTCGCCTGGAAATCCCATTATCCCATTTGAAGAAATGATCTTCCCTCTCATGATATGAAACTCACCCTACGACGATAGCAATCAACGACTGTCTGGAAGGGAACTAACCAGTACATTCCGATAATGACATCATAGCCTATCATCTCTAGGACATAGTGGTCCCATAAGAAGTGACACCAGCCAACCTCTAGAGGGAACTCCTTACATTGATGCACACTAGATTTTCTCATCCCCAACGAAGTTTCTAGCATCAATATATCGGTAGAAGAAAATATGCAGAGCCCAAGACTCTCCACAACAGCAATAGAGACAAAGCTATGGGAATCCCCTGTGTCAAAAAGAGCAGAAGATAAAACTAAGGCTACTAAGATCGTACCTCAAACTGTATAGGGTTCAAGATCATGTGACTACTGAGTCTTATCCACTACAAAATTCTAGCCTATGCCATGGCCTTGTGACCCTGCCTAACCGCTCGGAGCTGATCCACCCTACTGTCGATGGTAGCCTAGTGACAGACCACCCGGACCGCGACCTCTACCTCAGCATGAGCGGTAGAAAGGACTCCAGTTCCCAGACTTGTGAGAAACTGGTGGAGCTGCTCCTGTACGAGGAGTCATAGATGAACCCCTATCACCAGCTGGTGGCAAAAAGATCTAGAAGAAATGCTGAATGTGACACATCTTCCACATGATTGGAACTCCAGTAGGTCTTTAGGGAAATGTGGCCTCGTATGCCTTCTCCTCCCACACTGATAGCATACTACCTGGCTTCCCAAAGGTGTGTCTCACCTCCTTGGATCACCATTCGAAGACTCCCTACGGCGCTCCTACTATCAGTAGAAGGAATGCTAACTCCAGATGTCGAGTCGCAATGGCTCACAAATCCAGAATCCCTCAGATTTCGCTCTATGATCAGCACCCGGTTGATGATAGAGGTGATGGAAGTCAACCTGAAGATGTTCACATGTGACCGGATTTCGTGCCTCAGACCATCCTCGAGCTTCTTTACAAGGAATAACTATCACCTCCTAGAATAGGAATGAAGCGCTGCATCTTGGTAAAGCGAGAGGAATACTCCATAACAGAAATATTACCCTACTCCAGACTCATAAACTCTCGGGCTCGATTGGACCTCAAGGTCTCATGATAGAATAAGTCAAAGAAGATGTGTTGAAACTCATCCCACACCATAACCTTGAGGGTGTCCCGCCTGTGAGATAACATCCCACCACCTCTTAGAGGAGTCCCGAAGCATATAGGTAGTGAGATTGACAATCCTTTATGGAGGAATCTCTAGATGATTGAAGATCATCAGCATAACCTCTAGCCATGACTCTGTAGCCTAGGGCCCCCCATCCCCTGAGAAAGTGGGTGGATGAGGCTACTAAATAACCCACGTCAAATCTGCCATCGACGGGGCAGGAGGTAGTGCTCCCTGAAATTTCTGCATCATCCTCATAAATCCTTCCCTAAAATGTGAATCTGCACCAGGGTCAGGTATAACTGTTGGTGCCAAGTCTGGCACAATAGGAGGATCTGCAAGAAGTCCCTGATCATTCATATCTTGTGTCTGATCACTACCTTGTGGCTGGCATACAACCAGAGGATGTCTCGGTAGCATGACTCTGCAAGGTCAAACGCACACCATAGATCAACATTAATAGGTACTGAAACATAGGAGCACATGGCATGTACAGAGATTACACAACATGTACTTAATAAATATTGTTTCTTCCCGAAACAAAGAACACATTTCGTGTAGTCAAAACTACACGGCATGCATTCTGGGTTTTTTCGGACAGTAAGCCTTAGAAACTAATCCGGAACCCAGAGGAACACTGAGACGAACATTGAAATTTCCATATTCTGATCCTTGAGGGCCCATACTACCCACGAATCAAATCTTGGAATCTAACACATAATATAACAAGTCAAAAAAATAAATGATCCAACAAATTCGAGTTCATGAGGGCCCATAACACCTCAACAACCAAAGTTTGGCATTCATTCAAGAAAAACATTACACAACCAATACCCTATCAAACAGTAGTTATTTTTATCAAGGCGTCTATCACAACAACATGCACATTATACACAACATATATCACCACAATAAGAAATTACTAACGCATCCTAGATGGCATGGCAAGAATGCATGACATGTGAATTCTAGCAAGTGACCATATGATGCATGAGATGAAAAACCCTCATCTCATCGGGTTGCGAAAAAAATAGAACCTCAATAAAAAAAATGATAACAACATAATACATGTGAGTCAGCTAATGGTGAAAATCAAATCAACTATAAAATCGCAAACCAGAAAAAATGCAATAAACGAGGTAGATTGGCTTTTCCCTGCACACGGGTTAGCTACTCCCAGGCACAGCTTATTACCAAGTACCTATTCCTTTCCTTCCCTGGATAAAGGCTCCAAATAGTAATTCAAGAGAAAAGAGATGCTTTGATACCCCTTTGTAATGTCCCGGTTTCAGAAGCCACCTAGAGGCACCCCGTATCCGGTTGGTCACATGACCTCAAGCGCATTACCCCAAATGTCAGAGGCTGCCGACTAGCAGTGAGGGCCTTTGGTGTGATAGTGGGGAAACTATACCCTCATTGGCAGAGTAACACAGTGGAAGAGAAACAAATATACAATAGTGGAAGCAGTAAATATCCAACAATAGTAAACAATAGAAGACTGAAATAATAAACAACTGGAGAACATATATATATAATGATGCATGATACATATGTCTCGGAAAACTACCAAACAAGTCACAATGCTGAATACAAAAAATACTAAACCCAAATACAAAATAATAGATAACAGGTCCTCAGTATCTCAAGCCTAAGCTTGTTCTCATGCTCTCCAACTCCACAACACGTCAAGTACCTCAAGTAGAAGGGTTCTTGTCCTTGTCTATACTTGTAGAAATATAATCTGTTTGGGCCCAAAAGAATGGCCCAAATAGGGGGTGAGACTAAATCCCAGTAGCAAACCACCATGAGATCTGTGCCTAAAATTCAGTGAATATATAGCAGGTAATAGTATATAAAATAGTAAAAAAGAATGTTCTAAATAGTAAAAAATCCACAATTTCAATATCAAAAAACAACTATCCAAGTATATAAACACAAACAGGTAACCCACTGGGAAGTACCCACAACCTATTCCCTCTGGTCATACCTAGAAACACAAGTAAGCAGCTAACAAATAGGTAAACCTCTAGGAAGTTCCCATAGCCTATCCCCTCTGGCCCTACCTATCAAGTACAAGAAAGCATATAACAAATAGGTAACCCTCTAGGAAGTGCCCACAGCCTATCCCCTCTGGTCCTACCTGTAAAGTACAATCAACCCTCTAGGTAGTACACTTGGTCTAACCCCTATGGTTCAGCTTAAGCATAGACTCTCTGAGGAAGCACTCATCGTCAATTCCCCCTATATTCTTGTATCGTATCTAAAGGCACTCTAGGGAATCACTTACATCACATTCCTTCTATGGACCACATTAAGGAACTACAGACTCTCTAGGGAAGCACTCAATGTCAATTCCCCCTGTGGTCTTACATCATAAATTATAAGACACTCCGGAGAAGCCCTTACTTCCATTCTTCCTATGGTCTACTACACCATGTTCTCATGGCCATGTGTAATTATTTCTTCTAGAAATGGGGATGACCTTGTTTGTTTAAGGTTCAAACATTACAATCGGTTTCTAACAGATTTATTCGTAGAACCTGAAACATCCAATGATTCTATATCCATTTGGACCTGCTTTCCAAAGGTAGGTGCTCATTAGTTGTGGACCGTTGAGGCTTAAGAATTTGCATTGGTCGAGAGGATGGGAGGTCAGAATCATCACACCTTTTTAGGGGGAATTTTTGTCTACTCTGGGAATCTCTTTATAGATTTGAGTTATGTTCATGAATCCTTATTAATTTACCAAGTATGAAAATGATGTTTCCTTTAGATATGACAATCAATGATTGATATGTATGATATTTAGAGAATCTTGTATATGTATTTGAGCTTCTTCATCGATAGAGAATCATCCATATTTATTAGATATTATTAGTCAATGGTATCCTTCAACACACTATATAGAAATATATTGGTCATTATGATAACCATACTGGTTTTAAATCCACTCAGTGGGGCACTTGAAGTTTATTGTAGTTCAGAAGGACAAGGATTATTTTAGAGTTGGGATCTTACCCGCAGATGGGCTACCTACGTATCCTTATTAGAAAAGGAATCAGAACCCACGTAGTTTGAGTGAAGATGTATGAGGGTTATTAATGATTAATGGCTCAATGAGAGATGTCATAATTACTTTTACACTCTAAGCTCACGTGAGTCATGCTCGGTGTGAGAAACAAGAGGTATTAGTAAAACTTGATGATTGTGCCATGAAAGATGAAATCATAAGAAATGATGTGGTGATTATATATTTATGACCTCCCAAGATATATGAGGATCAGGATTTACTTCAGGAAATAAACCTGGGAACAAGGTCCATAAAGGTATACGTGCTTTTTGAAGATTTAAATACTTAACTTTGGGCTTACTCCTGAAAAAGATTCCAAAATTAGAGAGGGGATAATGATTGGGTTTTATTCCTGAGAAGGAATCCCAAGTCAAAATAAATTAAGCCTGGGGCTTACTCCAGAAAAGGAGGCCTAGGTTAAGGGGACTTGAGAGGAGACTTGAGATTTGGGGCTTACTCCTGAAAAGGAGTCCCAAATTAAGATAAATTATGATTGGGCCTTACTCCTAAGAAGGATTCCCAAATTAGGGAACTTGGGTCTTACTCCTAAGGAGGATGCCCAGATTAGGGAACTTGAGGCTTACTCCTAATAAGGATGCCCAGATTAGGGAACTTGGGGCTTACTCCTATGTAGGATACCCATATTAGGGAACTTATCATCTTAAAGGATGAGGTTGAATGAAGAAAATATCTAACCTTAGTGACATTCAGTTATGTAAATCACGAGGTTTTGAGAGATTTTCCACAATATTCCTTTCATATAAAGAATACAACAAAGGAACCATGCCATAAATGGATTTGAAGAGGGTTTTGAAGGCTATCCTTGAAGAGGAAAGGTGGATTTGAGTAATGTAAGTGAATTGGAAGGAGGCTCCCAAGTATTGGTCTAGAACGCAAGTCCTGGTTGCTCAAGTATACTTGCACGACATGAGTTCACTTGGGAGACAAAGAACTTGTGAATTGATATGTGGGAGACTTTGAATTGGATCCCTTAGTATCATCCCTAGAGGCTTTCAGATGGGTGGCGCACAAGTTTTCTTGAGAGGGAAAGGAGGCACGCAAGTATCATCACTTCCCTTAAGGGCTATACACTTAGGCGTGAATGTATTGATGAGTTATAATACTTAGTTCTTATTCTTCTTCTTAAGAGCTTCCATTCTAGGTAAATAATTACCTTAGAAGTATTCGGAAGACTTCAGACGGAGCCTTGGGCGACCATAGCTTGAATCCGAGTTTTTGATTTTTCGTCCTCAAAATGGGGGGCCCACATGGGGTATTTATAGGCCATTGAATACCTTGAGTGAAAAACGAATAGGGCGCGCAAGTGACTTGCGCGATCCATATGTGGCACGCAAGTATACTTGCGTGGCCATAAGAAAACTTGTGCAACCCATGCTTAAAGGGTTCCTTGTTCATGCCTTTGTCAATTTTTGATGTTCTTTAGAGGATGACTCTCTTTGTGCTTATGGTATTCCCCTTTTTCATTCATTAGACTTTGTAATGTAAAGGAGTGTCAAAAAAATTCCCCCATCTGAGTTGGATCCGAAAAACGAAGGAGGATTTGACTCTGAGGAAAATGAGAAATAAGGTACTATGGTAGTAAGTAGTAGGCGCGCAGGTATGCTTCTAGCACGCAGGGTCCGGCACGTAGGGGTACAGCCTCGCCTATAAATATGGGTGCCACTCTCACGCAAATCACCCAGCTTTCAAAGCACATTGCTCTCATTGTGCAAGTGGGCTCTCATTCACGCAAGTGACTTGGCTTTCCACTCGTCAGTGCTTCTATTCATGCCGCGCTTCTGTAGTGAGTTTCTGACTTGCATGCCAGTACTAGTGCTGTAAAAATTGTGCGACCAACTTGGACTTGCGCGCCAATATGGGACTTGCGCGCCTTAATTCCTTAGCCATTTTTTCGAATTTCTTCACAAATTTTATGAAAAATCAACTTACTTAAAAGTTAATTATCTTATTTTTGTGTAGATTCAATGGCTTTCAAAAGAATCGGATCAGCTGATGAGTTGTCTAGTAAGCGGATTGATGATATGATGAACATCATTGTCCATTACTATTATGATATCTGTGACAACACTCTCCTAGATTTGGCCAAGTACTTGAAGAAATATCTTTTCAATTTCCCACAGAGCATTTACTTGCCTTTATATGGCCTCGGTCATCTGCAAAGAGTCTATGTTCCAGAGCCAAAGAACTATATACCCGAGATTTAGTCGCACTGCTACTCCTCTATTTCGTTTATGTTGTTCATTAAGAGCAGCAACAATAGTGTGAACTTTCAAATTTTTCCCCCATGCCATTTCCTTGTAGATATGAAAATGGAAAACCTATGGGCAGATATGTTTTCTGCTGCCGGTTGGTGGAGAGAAAACTGTCATGATATTAGAACAATATCTAAAAAAAGTACTCTCCCCAAATGGATCTTTACTTCCAATGCTCCATTATGAAATCCATGTATCCATCTTCCAAGTCTCTTGGATAGAAATAGTGTCACTGTTTGATCAGCAGAAAATTTTCTCAAACCACACTTAAAAGCATTCATTTACAATTGTTCCAAGAAGAGCTGGTATCACTGCCTCTCTTATTTTATTCAGTTGAATGAATGAATTCCAGGTGGTTGATGATGAAGCTCGATATGTCGTAAATCAAATGAAGAGTTATGTTGAAAGCCTCTTGTAATTCTTGAAAAAGAGAAGAGACTCCAGTCTGTGGATGTCCTTCTAACTCTTGTGCCTCAATGAAAAACACTTTCATCTTCAATCATTTGTGCCTGCATTCTATTGCTACCTGCCTTAAATTTTTACCTAATCCAATGGGCCTAGTAAGCATTATTATATTTCTGATAGGGTGATACAAACAACCCAACAACCTTTGCATATTTTAACTGCTCAATATTGCCTAAATCATACAAAATGTACGTTTTAGAAAACCGGGACTCGACTTTTGTTTAGAGTTCCATTTTATTTTGTGGGCAGTTTAAATTCATGCACGCCGGACATAAAAAGGCTAATGTTTAAGGTCGAATAGCTTTGATCGAATGGAGAATGGATTAAAATTGACTCAATTCATTGATCATTTATCAGAAAACATATTACCACATTCAAGTATGGGGGAAAACATGTAAACTATGACTTAAAAAATTTTGAATCTGAGGAATGATATGAAAAAAGGGATAAAAGGCATTAGAAGAAGTATTTACTAAGAGTGAAGTTACCATTATTTAACAAATCCATTAGGGGGTTGAATTATGCAGGGCCACTAAAGGGAATTGGCTGCATAGTCAAATAATAGCATCTTTTGGTTGACAGGTCTGTTATGTAGACTACTTATGCAAGGCCAACTAGGGGCATGTGCTGCATAGTCAGGAAAAAGAACTCTCAGAAATTTTACTTTTCTATTGCTAAAAAATGCCATTGAAAGTTTATTGAGATTCAAATTTTCCAAAGCATAGAGTCTGCTGTATGGAGAGAGGTACTTGAATATAGAGAGGATATTCTAAATGGAGATTGTCAAAGAATTGGATGAATGTTACTCCTGCGAAGGTCTGACCCAAACATAGGTAAGGTAAATATAAACCATAGACTTAAATACTTTAAGATCATGAAAAAGAGTATGGGAAAAATATGTTAAGTATGGCTATTTTTGCAGATCCCTACATATTTTCATTAAGACCAATAAGAAAAAAAGAGGTTTACTCCCAAGAAGGAAATTACCACTTTTGGAAAAAAAACCCATTAGGGGGTCGGATTATGCAGGGCCACTTAAGGGCATTGGCTGTATAGTCAAATAATAGCATCTTTTGTTTGGCAGACCCGTTATGTAGACTACTTATGCAAGGCCACCTAAGGGAACGTGCTGCATAGTCAGGAAAAAGAATTCCCAGGTATCATACATTTTGTGGCCAGAATTCAAGAAAATGGTTATGGAGATCTAGAAGTATCTAAGGTTAGGAGTATGACACATGAAAAATGGGTATCATCCAATTCATAGAGGTGGTACATAGACCAATGCTGACCATAATCAGGTTGTGGCTGGGTCCTGAATTGAGATGTTGGACTTCACTACATATCTCATTAGGATGAGAATCAAGCCAAATGTAGTTCTTGAAATATAGTGTAACGTCATGTGTGATGAGAATGTAGGAGATCTTAGTTTAGTGTCATAGAGCTCGGACAATAATAAGGAATACACATTGTGTGTTTTATAAACCTGATGTGAATAAAGACCAGGGATTTCATACCACATTCATGTTTTCATAGGGGGGACTTTTCAGCCAAGGGACTGAAAGTGTAATTTTGGGTTAGGCACAAAGACTTGGGGCTGTATTCAAGGGACGCTTTAATGTTCCTATGTATCCCATAGGGATGAAAATCAATCCATACGTAGTTCTTGAAATACCCACTATACAGATTTGGTTTGTACAAGTGAAGGGTGAAAGGGGAATTTAGTGCAATTATGGTTTGACCCACGATTAAAGGTTCAGACATTTCCATGTATGCATGTAGTCCTTGTAGTATGACATGGTTGGAGATCAATGTCAATAACGATTCCCTCTCAAGTGAGGGTGTCGAAGACTGGTGAAGCAATGTGAAGATATTGGTTTTGGGGGGGCTTCACAGATTAACATCGAATGAGATAGAGGTGAGCCGATGTAAAGATGTTGGTTTTGGGCTTGAACCTTGGTAAGTTGCCTACGTACCCAGCCTAGAAGGAAAAGATCAAATTCCACATAGTTTGATTAAGAATGAATTGGTGATCAAGTTTTACTTGAGGACAAACCGAAGATGGTGTTGGGACTTACGCGTGATTAACATCCCAAAGAGGGTGTTATGGTTGAAGTTTACTCTAAGATCACGTGAGTCCTACTCGGTGTGAGAAACAAGAGGTAGAAAAAACCCTAACGATGCACAGTTTAACTTCATGTAGGACAAAAGAGACAGGACATAGTTTAATGTCATGTTGGATGAAATAGTGACCATGCAGTTTAATGTCTTGCTGTAGGAACTAAAGAGGGGACTATGCAGTTTAAAGTATTTGAGTTAGGACAAAAGAGAGACTGTATACTTTAACGTCATATAGCAAGGACAAAAGAAGGGACTGTATATTTTAACGTCATATAGCAGGGATGAAATAAGGGACTGTATAGTTTAATGTCATATAGTAAGGACGAAAGAAGGGACTGTATAGTTTAACGTCATATAGCAAGGATGAAAGAAGGGAGTGTATAGTTTAATGTCATATAGAAAGAACGAAAGAAGGGACTGTATAGTTTAACGTCATATAGCAAGGAAAAAAGAACGGACTGTATAGTTTAACATCATATAGCAAGGATGAAAGAAGGGACTGTATAGTTTAACGTCATATAGCAAGGATGAAATAAGGGACTGTATAGTTTAATGTCGTATAGCACGGATGAAATAATGGACTGTATAGTTTAACGTTATATAGCAAGGATGAAAGAAGAGAATATATAGTTTAACATCATATAGTAAGGACGAAAGAATGGATTGTATAGTTTAACGTCATATAGAAAGGATGAAAGAAGGGATTGTATAGTTTAATGTCATATGGACAGGATGAAATAAAATAATGTATATTTTAACATCATATAGCAAGGACGAAAGAAGTATTTGTGTTACACAAAATACTTCTTCAGAAATCTGACATTGTTTGGAGTCGTGATGAGTTCTCCATCCATTGAGATTAAAGAATAAGCTCCATTGGAGTAGACCTTATGTATAGAGTAAGGTCCTTCCCACTTTGGCTCAAGCTTGGGAGGTTTCTTTCCTGGTATCATTGGAGTTCTGAGAACCAATACCAATTCTCCTTGAATCAATGAACGAAGATGAAATTTTTTGTTGAAATACCGTTCTATTCAATTCTGATAGACTTCCAAGTGGTGTAGGGTGCACAATCATTTTTCATCTAATCATTCCAATTCATCCAATCTCTTTTGAGATTGTTCATATATAGATGATCGATCACAAATGGCTACTCTGAGCGAAGGTAATTGAACCTCAATGGTCAATATTGCTTCTATTCCATATTCCAATGAATATGGAGTTGACAGCATAGTAGTGCAGGTGGTGGTTCGGTAAGCCCATAAAGCATTAAAAAGTTTATCAGGCCGTGATTTCTTATCTTTATCCCCCATCTTTTGCAGTATGTCTGAAAGAGTCTTATTGAAGGATTCTATTTGGTCATTGGTCGCCGCATGATATCGCGATGAATGGTTGGATTTGATGTTGTATTCTTGATAGAACTTCCTTACATCAGATGAAAATAAGTTGGTGCCATTGTCTATCAATATGGTATTAGGGACACCAAATATGGTAATGATGTTAGACTTGATGAAGCTAAAAATTATTTTAGAAATAACTTCTTTGAGAGGTATTGCATCTTCCCATTTGGAGAAGAAGTTGGTAGCAGTAAGAATATACTTAAACTGCTTGGATGTAGCCGAAGGGTAAGGTCCTACTACATCCGTTCCCCATGTGGAAAATGGACATAAGTATTTAGTTGTATGAAGTAAATCTGGGGTTTGATGAATGAAGTTGAAACATACTTGGAAAGAATGAAAATTCTTAGTGAAATCAAAACAATATTGTATCATTGAAGGCCAAAAGTATCCAAGCCTTCGAATTTAATCAGACATTCTATGTCTAGACTGGTGGGCACCACAGACTCCTGCATGTACTTCTTTCATGATAGTCATTGTCTCTTCACCATCAATACATCTGAAGATAATTCCATCAAAACCTCTCTTGTAGATAATTTTTTCTAGTTGATCTAGGCTATCATAAAGAGTAAAATTGACCACACGTCACCAGACTTGTTCTTTATTGGCTATATTAGGTGGGAGTGTTCAATTTTGAAGGTATTCCCTGATAGGTGTCATCCATCCTGTAGTATGACCATATGGTTCAGAAATGGGACTATTTTCATTGATTTCCTCTGTTCTTTTTTGAACATAAGGTGAAACTGTACAGCAGTGGGTAATACTGATGATTTTTTCGGCCCGATTTGGATCTTCCAGAGTTGTGGCTACATTATCCAATGCATCAGCTTGGGCATTTTGTGATCGCAGGACATAAGAAAATGTCGGTTATGAAGGAAATTCCGCCATTAACTCTCTGATTTCATCATACAAAGGGATTAACTCTTCTTTTCTGATGGCATAATCCCCATTGACTTGTTTGATTACCATGTCTGAATCACCTTTCAACTTTAAGTGATTCACTTGTGCCTGAATCACCAACTCCAATCCTGCGATGAGAGCTTGATATTCTACTTCATTGTTAGTACTGCCTTCCAAAAATAAGAAGGAATAGGGTATCACTTCCTTTTCTGGGGAAATAAGTACAATTCCCAACCCAACTTTGTTGAATTTAGGATCTTCCTTTTTCTTCCCTGTTGGAATTCTGAAAGCACCATCAAATTACATTTCCCATGTTTGAAGATTATATTGAATAGAGAAGACTTCCTCATCTGGAAGTTCAATATCTAAAGATGTATCTTCTACTGAAGGGTGTTCAGCAAGGAAATCAGCCAGAGCTTGGCCCTTTATTGCCTTTTGAGACACATAAAGGATACCAAACTGCTGAAAAATAACTACCCAACTTGCCAGAAGACCTGTAAGCATTAGACAACTAAGGATAAATTTGAGCGGGTTATTGAGAGATACCAATTGGACCTCATGATCTTGCAGGTAGTGTCTCAATTTCTGAACTGTAAAGATTAACACTAGGCATCACTTTTCAATACTTGAATATCAAGTATTTTTCTCAATCATAGTATGACTGAGATAATAAAGGTTGTTTTCATTCTCATCATCATTCTTTTGGGCAAGGAAGGAACCCAATCATCACTCTAAAGCTGTCACATAAAGAATAAGTGGTCTCCCTTCAATAGGTGGCATTAATAGCAGTAAACTCAAGAGATATTTCTTGAGAATATTGAATTCCTCTTGACATTTTTCAGTCCACTAGTAAGTGACTCCCTTCTTCATCAGTTTGGTAAAGGGTAAACATTTGCCTGCCAGATTGGTGATGAAATGCCGAATATAGTCCAAGTGTTCTTGAAGTCCACTCAATTATTTCAAATTTCGAGGAGGTGACATACCAAGGATTGATTTTTTCTTCTAAAAATTGACTTCGATACTATGATGGCGTACAACCAAGCCAAGAAATTTTCCTGAGGAAACCCCAAAAGCACATTTCAAGTGGTTCATCTTTAAATTGTGTTGTCAAAGTTTGTGGAATATGATTTCTAAATCAGCCAAGTGATTAGAACATTGTCTGGATTTAACCACCAAATCGTCCACATAACATTCAACAAATTTCCCTAAAAGGGGTTTGAAGATACGGTGCATGGCACATTGATATGTTTCACCTGCATTTTTCAGGCCAAAGGGCATTACCTGATAGCAAAACACACCTTGAGGGGTTTTAAAGGCTGTAGATTCTTCATCTTTTGGAGCCATTCCGATTTGATTATACCCAGAATATCCATCCATGATGGAAAGTGATTCATAGCTAGTCGTTGCATCAATTAAGAGTTCTATGATCGGAACTGGAAAATCATCCTTGGGACAATGGCGATTAAGATCTCTAAAATCAATGAAACCTCAATTTTTTCCATTCTTCTTTTTCACAGGGACAATATTATCCAACCATTTGGGATATTAAACTTCTCTGATGAAGTTATCCTTGATAAGATTATCCACCTTTGCTTCAATTTTGGAGGCATAAGTTGGGTGTGTTCTTCATGCGGCTTGCTTGAATCCTTGATGTTCTTCTGGAAAACCCAAATGATGGGTAGCAAAATCAAGATCAAGCCCTGGAATTTCTGTATAATTCCTAGAAAATGTATCTCAATTTTGCTTTAAGAATGACATATACATTTCTTTCTCTTCAAGTTTCATGGCTGCACTAATTAAAGTGGGGCGTGGATATTCTTTTGTACCCAGATTTATTTCTCTGAGTTCATCCACAGTAGCAGAGATACCTTTTTCAAATTCTAGAGGAGCATCTCGGAGATATTCTTCTTCTTCTTCAATATGTGTTACTTATTTTGTTTCTACTAGCATAGTAGATGATGAAGCAGAATTTCCATGATCAGGAGAGAATTTAAAATTTGAACATCTTAAAGAAGAGGCTACCATTTCTGACCCTATTAATGATGAAGGGTCTTCTTTTGGTAATAAAGAGGAGATTTTGGATTGAGAATCGACATCATCGTTCATCTCTAGCATTGCTATAACTTCTTCTGGCCTAATTGATGAAGTATAAAATTGGAGGATTTCAGCGGATGAAATGAAGACATCTCCATTTTAGCTTTCATCATTGCCTGGTGAATCAACAATTTCTCCCATGCTGTCTAGCTTGGTTGTCGTAATTGACATTATGGAAGTTTCCATAAGAGTATTGGGATTTGGGTCTATCCTGTCAATTTGACTAATAGGCGACACATAATCTGTGCTCACATGTATGAATGGGTTTACTAGAATATTTTCCAAACCATATGGAGAATTAATTTTGGTAACCTCCTTTGTTGTAGATACATCTTTTCCCTCCATGTGATAGAATTCTGCCTCAATGTATTGAGATTCACATGTTATGAATGGGTCTTTATCACCATACAATGTCACAATTTGACCATTGAAACAATATTTGAGACATTGATGGTATGATGAAGGGATAGCCGCATGTTGATGTAGCCAAGGTCTTCCAAGAAAAATGTTGAAGGTTGTGTCATGAAGAACAACCATGAAATTTGAATTGGATACAAGGTCCCCAAACTGAGTTCTCAGTGTAATCTCGCATAGAGGTTCTTGTTCATTTTTATCATATCCTTACAACATCAAAGTAGAAGGAGATAAATCAGATTCGGTGAGGCCCAATCGATGAAGTGTACGAATAGGGATGAGGTTGACTCCTGAACCATTATCAACGAAAGATCTCCAGATGTCTATATCATTGACCTTTCCAAATAAATACAAAGGTCTAATATATCCATCCACCACATCATCGTCATCATCATCTATAAAAGATATCACTACATGGAATTCTGCAGGACCGTTCTCTACATGGTAGACTTCAGCCGCAGCAATTTCAGTTTTGAATTCCTGAGGACTTGAAAAATCCTCAAAGAGTGCCTCCCGAAGATCCTTTGATAGATTCAAGGCATCCAGAATTGATAACTTGGCCGGTACTTGGGCCAAATGTATCAAGACATTATATTTTTAGTCCAAAGGTCTACGTTTCCCAATATGAACTTGTGTTTTTCCAGGTGCCTTAGAATATGATGCTTTGGAAGTAGATGCATCTTGTATCAGGGAAGGATTTGGAAATACTCCTGGATTTGGAATATTAGACCAACTAGGTATATTTATTTTCTGAGAGGAATAAGTTGTAACTTCTAACTGATCTTCCAAAATAACTGTGCCAGGACTGAATCTTCCATGTGTGGAAGAACGTTCTTGTTCTTATTTAGCCTGTTGAAGGGATCTTCCATGAGTTTCTACTGCATATACAGTTCTAGAACAGGTAGGTTTGAAATAGTGGCTTCTGGAATATCTGATTCTTCCTCTGTATCCTAGACCTCTAGAAATCCCTCTAATTACCATGTTTGATACAGGGAACTCAGGCTCATCATGATCGAAACTGTGACGGGCATAAGGATCTGTTAAGTGAATCATGTTAACAGAACCAAAGATCAACTCTTCATCTGATGATGATTCGGCCTGATTAGCTAGTTTAGGTTGTACCGTTTGTTGGGGTGGTGCCTGTGGAGCTAAAGTAGATGGCATAAAATCTGCCAAAGTCAAATATGACTTGGGCTTTGACACGAGCTCATCATATTCTGACTACTCTTCTTTCTTCGAATTATCCCACTTCTTTGAGGATTTTCCTTTTGATGAAGGGGGTTTTGCTGTGGCATTCATATTAGAAGACACAATTGGTTTCTTCAATTGAGTTCATAAAATGAAATGACTTCGGTTGATCGTTTTCCTGATCATCCAATCATCATATTTCTGCGCACCTTTTCTACTGACTTCATGCCACTCGCCTTCTTCCTCTGGATCTGTAGTAGTAAGACATGATACCTGGGCTGAAGAACCTTTCAATTTTACTTGTACAGAGTCCAACATCTTTTGTAGGAGGTCTTTGAAGACAAAACACTCTTGAATGGGATGACCCAACATCTGATGAAATGGGAAGTAGTTGGGAAGGTCTTCATCTCCATCCTTGTTCGGCCTTTTAGGACTTGGCAACTGAACCAAATTATTTTCCAAAGCCGAAATGAAGTAACTAGGAACTTGTTAATTTATGAAAGAATAAACTTTGTTCTTTAATTCCTCAAATTGTTTCCGTCTTTTATCTCTTTGATCATCTTGACGAAATGTCCTCTATTGTTCACGCTCAGGAGGTGGATCCCTTTAATAGGATAAAGGTTTTAAAGTTGAAGCAGGTAAAGATGCTTGTTTAAGTGTAACTTTATCAGTCTCTACTCTACCCATTCTCCTTCCTGTATCTGATGGAATTACACGAATTTTATCCTTAGCCTTTGTAAGAGAGTCTATGATCTACTGAGAAATCATAGTAAGGTCTTGAAACCCTCCTGTGTATTTCATAGGGATCAACGATGTGCATAATTCATCACGCAAATTTTCCACACAGATTGGAAACAACTCTTCTTGAGGGAGTTCTACACTTAAGGAATATGTTAACCCCTTCCAGTGAGCAATGAAATATGAAACTCTTTCATTTTCCCTTTCCATACAATTTTTAAGATAAAAAACTATTTTTTTGGCAATGTTGAGCTAAATTGATGAAGGAATCATTGATGGAGATCTTCCCACCTAGTAATTGACCGGGATTTCAAGCTTGTATTCCAGACAAAAGTAGGCCCTTGTAATGACTGAACAAAACACCGGTGCTTAACTAATTCTTGTTGTTTAGGAGTTCCCATCATAGGATCACAATGAGAAAAAAAATGTGTTAAGTGTTGTTCTGGATCTCCCGAACCATTAAAAATTGGGAATGTGGTACTTGAAAATTTTGGTGGGGGAGGAATTACATCCACCCATTTAGGGTAAGCCCTATTTTATGGTTGATTTTGTGCACGTTTTCCCTCCATATATTCCAACCAAGCAGTTAATGACTCAATGGTAGTTATTAACTTTTGAGAAACATCTGGTTGATCTCAGACTTGAGCAGGTGCAATAACTGGAGTTTGGACAGGTGTGGTGACTGGTAGTGCAACTGATGGTAGTACTACCAGTTGTTTTTGCGCATGACCCATAGGATTAGACCTGTGAGGGTGTACTGGTAAAGGAGGATATTCTTAATCCATATCGGTAGCTGCAACAAATTCCCTTGACTGACTGATTTCAATAGGATTAGGAGGAAGACTACCATGAAGTATTTCTGCATTAAAATTCCTTAACTCCTTCATTTCTTCCTCTTATTGTGAGAACCTTTTCTCTAGAGAGAGTGATTGGCCTTCTCCAGAGGTAGGGTGTAAGGTAACCTGACTTTTTCGTTTCCCCTTTTTGGACGCCTTTTGGAGAGGGGGAAGTTGGTTATTTAAAGGAATACCAAAATTCTGGGTAAGCCTTTGATTTCAGGTACACACACCTTCTTCATTTATTTTTTTGTGTACTGCCCCCTGAATAGGAACTTCTTCAACTAATTCCTCCGAGTGAACCTCATGCTCTGGGGGAACAGTGACAACGGAATTGATGACGTTTATTGATGCATAATGCATTGCATCCATTCTATTGTCATTTCTACGATACTATCTTCTCCCATGTCCTTGATGAGAAATTTCCTTTTATTGAGCTGATCCCTTAGGAAAATCATGATGAACCATAATTTGGAGGTAATCTCCTGATAATTCAGCTTTGCGTTCCTCTTTTGGATTCTTCCCTAATCGAGAGAAGATTGACTTTTTTTAAGGAAGAGATTGAGGATTTGAAAAATTCCCCAGTCTGGTGGATAGGGGTTGTTCCGTCTTTTTCTGATCAACTCCTCAAATCCTATTTATTGATTCTGAGGGTTAGGCTAAAAGAGTCCCCAGTCTGGAAAGATGAGGTGGTTCTTGAGCTGCTACATCTGAGACTTTCTTAAATGCTTTCTAGATTTTGTGGACTTTAGTCTGGAAATTGGCTAGATGCATCAACCTACATCCACTCAAATCACCTGGATCAAATCATCGTTGGATGATTTATGACACTTTTGTCACCTGATTATGAGCATGCTATAAATGAGAAGCCTGTTTGATATTCTCATTTTCTTGATGCAAGAGTAATTCGACAACTTGTTCTTTGTATGCATGACTTTGGGAAGAACTAGTTGAGGCATGTTCCTGAGGAAGCCTTTGATTACACATAAAACCAATTGGTTGTTTTCATCCGTGGACAATAACATTGCATGAGACCATTTTTGGAAGGCTTTTTTGACTAGAGAGTAGAGTGAAATGCAGTGCTCCATGAACACCCCATCCCCTGATATGAATACCAGATGGGGCATTCGCAATTAACTGGCACAATCTTTTTAGTGCACCAAGGCATGAACGTTGAAGGGATCTCTTATTCTTTTAAACCTTTGGATATCGGGAAATTGAGAGAGATGCCAAATCAATTTGGTGTTGTAACCCTTCTATTATCTTGACATGTTTTTCATATTCATAATAAAATAATATTTTCTTTTTCAAGTGACAAATATTTTTCCACATGTTGAGATGAATATTGTGAATAAAATATTCCGTCAACATTTCGGGAATATCATACTAAGAGTCATCCAAAGCCCAAAACATGACTGGTACTTCACCTTTCTCTAGTTGTTTTCTCATATTCAACACTTCCTCATTATAATTCGATGAAGATTATTCTACCTGATTAGACCAAAGCTGGTGCTTCTTTGTTGCTTTTTCAGATTCAACAAGATTGGTAGAGAATTCATTTATAAAATTTGAAGATGAATGACCCAGGGGTGGTTCAGAGAATGACCTACACCCCGGGCTATCTTCTGATTTAGAAGTTATTTCACCTGCTAGTGGTAAAGCATCAGACATGACTGGCTTCACATTTGCAAGTGCCTCAAGATAAGAGGTCTTTCTCGTTACTGCATTTTCCTTTGAAGAATTTTTCGGGCAATTCGAATTACTACTATAGAGATGACTTTAACAGCTAAATTCATCATCATGTGGAGGAAAACCATGATGGGTTACAACAAAAGATGAAACCTTTTCTCTTTGATCTTCTGGCCACACAGAGGGTTATCGTGCCTCTCATCTGAAGATGATACTTCAAGATCGACTGAACTGTCATGAAGAAAGCCTTCATGAGTAATTTTATGATGAAGGCCTTCGGAATTATTGTTCCCACTATTGGGAAATGAGATATTAGAATCTTGAGTTGCAACAGATAATTTTCTGACTGCATCAAGAACTCCAACATCAAGCAAGGCCTTATTACAGATTGGCTCTTGATTTCTCAACTGTGTTGAACGAGTCTTTTTCTTAGACGCCTTCTTACTCACTTTGGGAACCACTTGTTGATGAAAGTGATTATTATGGGTAGGTGTATGAGCCTTCTCAGGAGAAATGGTCAGGTTAGGCTGATTATATCCATTCAAATCGGGTGTATGTGCCAGACTTGATTGTCCATATGACATGGGGGAGTATGCCCCACGACCCTCCTGGACTAGAACAGAGGTGTGTATCTGCTCTGGAGTGACATGTTGATGAGTCACTCCACTAATAAGGACATATTTATATTTCTTTCGCTGTGATGATGCTGAAGTTGTTATAATATTCTGACAGGCATCCAAAATATGGGTAGGGATTTGCTTCTCCTCTTTCACCATTGTTAGAATGTTCTTGGTGACATTAGCTACCGGAACGAGAATATACATCCATTCCGTGCTTCGAGTAGGTGTTTATTCCTTCTGCTATCCTCCTTTTCCTGCCAGTGAATTCTTACAGTACTCATGTGTGGGGGAAGAGAGTTGAGTCTTCTCTAAATTTGTCATCGGAGCTTTCCAACTGACTTCTCTGGGTGCTACCAAACGAGACTGTTGGTAGGCTCTATGAACATTGGAAAGTGTATGTGCCTACTGTGTATTCTTCATCAAGTATGGTTGATGAATTTCCTTCAATACAGGCAGACGACACTACTGATAGAATTGTTGATTGTAAACAGGTGTATTTCCCTTCTTATTAGTTGCCACCATATTAGTTTGGCGAGCTTCTTTGGGTGCAGTCAGTCAGGCCTACTAACTGGTTGATGAATTATAAATAGGTATATATGCCTGCATATAATACTCTGCCAGAATTTCCTGGTGGGATTGGTGTGTTACTTCCATACGAGTCTGCTGGGTAGTAATATTAGAACGGACGGGTGTATATGCCCACTCGTTGTTTTCCATCATGTTTTATTGATGGACTTCTCCGAAGGGGGAAGAAGTAACAACCTACACCCTGTTGACCATATTTCGCCTTTGACGGTTCTTCTTGCATCCTCGGGTATGAGGAACCTGAGCTGAACCCCTAAAGGTGGTACCCTCATCATCTTGAGGTTGCACTATCACACGAGTCTGGAAGTGATTGTTGATGGGATCCCTCTGGAAGGACTCATGTCCTCTTGAATTAAGCCCTTGAGTGACCTTGTCATTCACCTCCCCATAATATGGGAGGGATTGGTGATTGCGTTCCAGGGATAATGACCTGAAACAGTTAGAGACGGTGGTTGGAACCACCTAATTCTTGATCACTGGTCGTCACTGTCCGGACAACCAGTGTGAGTTGTTAACTTGGAGGGAATGTCGAGCGGACTCCCGATTCAGAATGGTACCATGTTGATGGTATTCCTTAACCAATGCATTTGAAACCCAACATTGAAGATGATTAGTAGGTGATGTTATCCTCAGAGTGGACAAGGATCCAACAGGAGTAGCAGCAGAGGCATTCACTGGTGTGAACTTTAAAGAATCCATTTCTGTAATGTAGAGAGATCTTGGAAAAGAGTGCCTGTTTGATATAACATACATAATCAAGATAAGTTTGTCCACTACATCTTTTGGATGAGTACATATGTTATTGATTGTTTTTTTGTCCCTCACATTAAGTTAAATAGGAGCCTATCAAATAAGTAAAACATCATTTAACTTGGTTAAGGATTCACGTCAGGTTCACCAATATTGTTTCTTCTAGAAATGGGGATGACCTTTTTTGTTTAAGGTTCAAACATTCCAATCGGTTCCTAACGGGTTTATTCGTAGAATTGGAAACATCCAATGATTCTATATCCATTTGGACCTACTTTCCAAAGGTAGGTGCTCATTAGTTGTGGACTGATGAGGCTTAAGAATTTTCATTGGTCGAGATGATGGGAGGTCAGACTCATCACACCTTTTTGGGGGGAATTCTTGTCTACTCCTGGACACTCTTTACATATTTGAGTTATGTTCGTGAATCCTTATTAATTTACCATGTATGAAAATGAGCTTTCCTTTAGATCTGACAATCAATGATTGATATGTATGAGATTTAGAGAATCTTTTATATGTAATTGATGTTCTTCATCGATAGAGAATCATATGTATTTATTAGATATTCATAGTCAATGGTATCCTTCAACACAGAATATAGAAATCTCTTGGTCATTGTGATAACCATACTGGTTTTAAAGCCACTCAGTGGGGCACTTGAAGTTTATTGTCGTTCATAAGGACAGAGATTATTTTAGAGTTGGGATCGTACCCGTAGATGGGCTACCTACGTATCCTTGTTAGAAAAGGAATCAAAACCCGCATAGTTTGAGTGAAGAAGTATGAGGGTTATGCATGATTAATGGCTCAAAGAGAGATGTCATAATTACTTTTACACTCTAATCTCACGTGAGTCATGCTCGGTGTGACAAACAAGAGGTATTAGTAAAACATGATGATTGTGCCATGAAAGATGCAATTATAAGAAATTATGTGGGGCTTACATATGTATGACCGCCAAACATATATGAGGATCAAGATTTACTTCCGGTAAGAAAATTGGGAACAAGGTCCATAAATGTATATGTGATTTATGGATATTTAAATACTTAACTTAGGGATTACTCCTGATTAGGATGCCGAAACTAGAGAGGGACTAATGATTGGGTTTTATTCCTGAGAAGGAATCCCAAGTCAAAAGAAATTAAGCCTGGGGCTTACTCTTGAAAAGGAGGCCCGGGTTAAGGGGACTTGAGAGGAGACTTCAGATCTAGGGCTTACTCTTGAAAAGGAGGCCTAGTTTAAGAGAAATTATGATTGGGGATTACTCCTAAGGAGGATGCACAGATTATGGAACTTGGGGATTACTCTTAATGAGGATGCCCATATTAGGGAACTTGGGGCTTACTGCTGAGGAGGGTGCCCAGATTTGGGAACTTGGGGCTTACTCCTAAGGAGGATGCCCAGATTAGGGAACTTATCATCTTAAAGGATGAGTTTGAATGAAGGAAATCTCTAACCTTAGTGACATAAAGTTATGTAAATCATGAGGTTTTGAGATATGTTCCATAGAATTCCTTTCAGATAAGGGATCCAACAAAGGAACCATGCCATAAATGGCCATGAAGAGGGTTTTGAAGGCTATCCTTGAAGAGGAAAGGTGGATTTTAGGAAAGGAAGTGAATTGGAAGGAGGCGTGCAAGTATTGGTCTGGCGTGCAAGTCCTGATTGTGCAAGTATACTTGCGCGACATGAGTTCACATGGGTGACGAAGAACCTGTGAAGTGATACTTGGGTGACTTTGAATTGGAGCCCTTAGTATCATCCCTAGAGGCTTTCAGATGGGTGGCACGCAAGTTTCCTTGAAAGGTAAAGGTGGCCCACATGTATCATCACTTCCCTTAAGGGATGGACACTTAGGCGTGCAATTATTGATGAGTTATAATACTTAGGCCTTATTCTTCCTCTTAAGAGATTCCATTATAGGTAAATAATTACCTTAGAAGTATTCGGAAGACATCATATGGAGACATGGGTGACCAGAGATTGAATCTGAGTTATAGATTTTTCGTCCTTGAAATGGGGGGCCCACAGGGGGTATTTTTAGGCCATTGAGGACCTTGGGTGAAAAAATAATAGGGCGCGCAACTAACTTGTGTGATCCATATGTGGTGCGCAAGTATACTTGCACGGCCACAAGAAAATTTGCACAACCCATTCTTAAAGGGTTCCTTGTTCATGCCTTTGTCAATTTTTAATGTTCTTCAAAGGATGAATCTCTTTGTGCTTATGGTATTCCCCTTTTTCATTTTTTAGACTCTCTGACAGAAAAGAGCATCAACAGTAATTCAAACAAGTATAGCAACACATATCATCCAAAGTCAACCTCAAGAACTACTTGGCTAGCAGTCTACAGTATATCAGCATGTCAAATAAACAAGATCACTTCATCCTATAATACTTGGCATGGGAAACAAACAAAGTAGCCAAATAGGCTAAGTAGAACCAAACAGTCATAAATAGAACATACATGGGAAACACCTCCAAAGCATACCAATCAACCCTATTCACATACAAATAACCTCTACTCGCACACACTAGCAGAGAAAGCAATTAACAGGGTTAACAATGGTAAACGCACAATACCCCATTCATGGGTATTGGCGATTTTTCACATACAATTCAAAGACCTTCAACCAAAAGGCACAAACTACCTACCTCTTAGGGTTTGGCAAAATCGACCCTTTGCCCAAATTCACCCCAAACCAGGCTTACGCCTCCTTGAAACCACCTCAAAAACTCTTCCCTAAAAACAACAAGGTCAACCTTTAACAAAACAAAGGCCACACAACCCTAGATCTACATGTATCCCTTGTAGATCTAGGAAACTAAGAGAGAGAGAGATAGAGGGCTAACCCTAACCAAAATCTCAAAGAACCAAAAGAGGGACTAACTCAAGGAGAACCGCCTTCGATTCACCAAGAAACCCCTTCGATTTGCCTCCAAAACGATCCAAGGAGCTCCCCCAACCTCTGAAAATCAAAACTCCCACATGATCCACAATTGGGAGGAATAATGGTGGAGGAATGAGAAATACAGAGTGTCCCGGGACTTAAAAGCCCTATCTTTAAGTGGCAGCACGGTTACCCCGCACGGTTTGACAAACTGTGGGCCAACCATGTGGTAGCCACTGTCTCACCTAGGGACTTCGCACAGCTTGCCCACATGGTTTGACAAACCATGCGAAGCCCACTGTCAAGGTTGCATGGTTTCTTGGGCTGGCCTCACGGTTTGTTTAGACCATGCACCAACTGTGCTCCCCTGCACAACCTCCCAAAAAAACTCTTTTTCTCAAAAATGACCATAAAATAAAAACATACCTTAAAAGAAAGTTTGGGTTCTTACACCACCTCAAAACATGGAATTTGAGCTATCATTGAAAAGAAAAAATGGGTTAATAATTTAATTATAAGTATATAACTCATTCCATGTCAAAAAATTTGGGTTGAATTTCCTAGTGAACCATATGATACTCAATATAGTAGAATTTGATGCAATTTTGGTTGTGGATTAGTTTTCCTTGTATATATCCAATATAAATTTATGAGGGAAGTAAATATCCCTTTGTATCATATATTTCCCTCTGATTCTATTCAATTGCATGGTGGGGGTTAATATCCTATAGGACTATCATATTAATCATGGATATTATTAAATTATGATCAAGCATATCTAACTCAATTTATTCAGACTAAGGTAAAGATCGTACTTGAAGACATTCCCATTATAAGGGAATATACTGACATGTTTTCTAAAGAATTTATTGGTCTTCCTCCATGCCATGAGGTTGATTTCTCATTTGATCTTATACCCAGAGCATTTCTGATATCCGAGACTCCACAAAGAATGGAAACTATTTAACTTAATGAGATGAATAAGAAACTATAGAAGAATCTGAATAAAGGGTTTGCATGCCCAAGTTCTTCACCATGGGGTAATCTAGTCCTTTTCATCAAGAATAAGGATCAGTCAATGGTCCTTTATAATTATTATTATGATAAAAATAACATAATGATAAGTAACAAGTATCCTCTATCATGTATTGATGAGTTATTTGATCATATACATGGATCCCAATACTTATCTAAGGTGTCTCTTTAGTCGGGATATTACCAAGTAAAGAAGGAGGAGGATATCCCCAAGACTACTTTTCATACAAGGTAAATGAACTATTAGTTTATAGTGATTCCATTTAGACTCACTAATTACCTATCTATCTTCATGGACTTAATGAATATATTCTTTAGGGATTACCTAAAAAAAATTGGTAATATTTATAATGATATTCTTATCTACTCTAAAAGAAAGGCGGTACATGGGGTGAATTTGAATGTTGTACTAAAGACCTTATAACAAGAAAATTTTATATGAGAAGTATAGTAAATGAGATTTTTTGATGAAGAAAGTAAAATTTATGTGGAATATTATCAATAGAAAAGTTATATATGTATATCTTTAAAAAACAAATGAAATTAAGGGATGGTCTAGAACAATATCTATTATTGAAATCAATAGTTTCCTAGAATTAACTGGGCACTATCATTGATTTGTGAGATAATTATCATGATTTTAAATCTCATAACTAAGATAACATGAAATGGAATTAATTTTTTCTAGATTAATGAATGTGAGGATAGATTTAAATAGATCAAGAATAGGATAATCACTTCACTTATGCTCACATTACCCACTATTGTAGAAGGATATTTCATCTACATTGATGCATCCAAAAATGGATTATGTATGGTAATTTTTCAATAAAAAATGTGATAGCCTATTCCTATTGTCAATTAAAGATCCATGAGTAGAAATAACCAACCCATGATTTAGAATTGACTATAATGATATTCACTATGAAGATTTAGTGAAATTATCTCTACAAGGAGAAGTCTGAAATGTATATGGATCAGAAAATACTTAAGTATATATTAACACAAAAGGATCTCAATATGTGAAAATGAAGTTGGTTATAGATGATAAAGGATTATGATTTTTCATTCAATTACAATATTGGGAAGGGGAACAAAGTGGAAGATACTCTGAGTCAAAAGGGTCATGCAACCCTATCCCTGATGGGGATTGAATGGGATCCAAAATTCTTAGACATGAAAAATATGGACATGGGAATAAAAAAAGATATGCATCCTACCTTTCTCAAATAACTTCTCAACCATCCATTATTGTGAGGATCAAGGAGCCCCAAATAGATGAGGAGGAGGTACAAATTAAGATAGTGAATATTCCAGAGATCAAAATTGTTAAAGATGGTGTTATAAGGTTTGGAACCAGTATATGTGTCCCATAAAAAATAAATTTAAAAAGAGAACTTCTCAATGATGTTTATATCTCATCTTTCTCTATTAATATAGGAATCATTAATATGTATAGATATCTAAAGTAAAAAATCTTATGGTATAACATAAAGAGAAAGATTCTAGAATTTTTATCTCAATGATTGATATGGAAACAAGTCAAGGCTGAATGATAGAAGTATAAGGGTATGATTCAACTATTTCCGATACCAGTATATAAATGGAAATACATAACCATGGATATCAACATAAGACTCCCTGTGACATCTAAAGGAAATAACATCATCTGAGTAATAGTCAATCTCCATTCAAAGTCATCACATTTCATCACTATCAAGGAATATTTCTCTATTGACCAACTCAGAAAGATATACATAAGAGAAGTGTTAATACTATATGGGGTGCTAGTATCCATTCTATATGATCGATATTTGAAATTAACCTAGAGGTTTTAGAGAATCCATCAACAATAATTGGATATAGAACTGAGTTTTTTCATTGTGTATCACCCTCGGATGGATAGTCAATTTGAGAGAACCATCAAAACTCTATAGGATATTCTAATATCATGTTCAATGTATTTCTAAGGATGTTGGGATCAATACATTTCCCTAGTGGAGTTCTCATATAACAACATTTTTCATTCTATCTTTCAAATGGAACCTTATAAGGATATGTATAGGAAGTGTCTTTGAACTCTAATATGTTGGGATTAAGTTGGATAGTGGAAGCTTATGGTGCCTAATATTATCCAAGATATGAAAGATAAGGTTCAAACAACTCAAAATCAAATGAAATTATCACAAAGATAATATAAAAGATATCCATATGATCATCAATGAGATTTAGATTTTGACATTGAAGATAAAGTTTTTCTTTATATATCATTCTCGATGAAATTCAAGAGTTTTGGGAATAAGGGGAAGATTAGTCTTAGATAGATCATACCCTTTGATATCCTTGATCATATCATAGATGTGCCTTATTGAATAGCACTCTCACTTAACAAATCTCATGTACATGATGTATTCTGTGTATCCCTCTTAAGGAAGTTCATATCATTCCCCTTATATGTGATGAATTTATAGGTGGTACCTTTGGATAATAATATTTCATGTGAGGAGTAGTCGGTGAAGTTATTATATCATAGAGTCAAATTTCTATGAAACAAGAAATCTCACATGATCAAAGTGGCATAGTGGTACCACAATTTTAAGGAATAAACTTGGGAACCATAAGAGGCGATGGAACAGAAGGACCCTCATTTGTTTTAGTGAGTGAAATGAAATTTTGAGTGTGAAATTTAAGAAGGGTGAAATAATGTAATGATATGAAAATTTATAAATGAAATTCAATTTTTAATGAATAAATGACTTATTAAGAAATACATTTGTAGAAAAAACATGCACTACTTGGGTTATTTTGGATTGTTACAAATTGTATCCTACTAGATTTAAAAGATCGTTAAGCATCATAACCATTAATAATATAGACATTGTTCAGTGAAAGATAAGATTAGTATATATTGAGGGTTATGATAAATTCTAATTGATATAGATGGAAGAAACGATGGCCACAACAAATATAATCATACCCTATAAAGTCCATTTTTTAGAGCTTCTAAGGGATATGTAATCATTGGGATTTACCCTTGACCAAGCCAGAGTTGAGATACAACAAGTGAAACATGAGTAAACTTTTTTACAGTAGATGTTCAAGATTATCGAGGTCACGACCCAAACCATGTTCACTAAAACACTCTAAGAAAACATCAACATCTTATCCTTTACCCTTAGATCATACAATGGTTTCATAAAGGATTATGTATCTAGACCCAAACAATTTGAATTTTAATATTTTATTTTAATATAAAGATTATATTTGTCCCTTTTTATTATTACTTAACAAATGGTGAGTTTGATAAAAATGATATTTCGATATGAAGAAAGAAAATTTGTATTTTTGGAAAATATATAGTATCGATTAAGACACGATTTTTATAAATTAAATAATTTTTCAACTAAATATTATTTTTAATAAAAAAAATACTAAATAGTTTTTATTTTTAAATAATAAAAAATATAATTTAATGAATCCCAGTGAATCTTTTATAAGGGTCATAAAGTTGTTAGCATTGTAAAAACTAGTATTTTCTAGTAAATAAGGATTTTTATCTCAATGTAAAAAATTTTAATATATATATAATATAATTTTTTTAAAATAAATATTATTTTAGAATTAAATATGTTGAAATTACCCAATGGTGAATTTTTCATAATTTTATAAGATTGGTGAATTTTTGGGTAAAAATTAAATACGGTATAAATATACGGTCAGTATTATGACGTCATAAAATCTCAAAAGTTAAGTAATAAATATTATAAAATGAATCCATAACCAAATATAGATTTCAACTTTAAAATAATATGTTTTTGAATTTACTTGATCAATTTTATAAACATTTAATGAATCCTACAAACCCTATATTTTATTTTAGGGTTTTAAAATCAATTTTTTAGGAACATGACTCACTGCCACATCACCAATGGTATTATTATTAAACTTTTAGTTATTGAACTTATAAAATATTTAAAACCACTTTTATTTGGTAGAAAGCATGGAAAAAATTCATGGGATGGTTTTTGGTTTTGATTATTTTGTTATATTGTGTTCAAAACATAATTTTAGTTATTAATACAGAATTATCCATTTTTATATAAATACCCACCCAACCGCCCATTAATATTTACTAAAAACTCATTTATCATGAATTTCATATCCCTATACTTCTCTAAATACTTCCCAATCTATTCCCAATATCTTAATAAGATTTTCCCAATATTTTAGAAGATCCCTCTCAAGGTAATGGATTCTCTCGTCTTCCTTTTTATTCAAGAAATTTATTTGTACTAAACCTTTTTAATTTATAATTTTTCATGTTGTAATGTGTATTTACAAATACATTTACTATACTTATGATTCCCATGTAATGATAGACCACCTTTCACTCTCATTAAACCCTTCTATGAACCTTTATGTACACCTTTTTTACTGGCAAAATTATCCCATAATTTTCCATGCTGAACTTTTTTATTATGAATACTCATCCCCATTTCCAATCAAGGTTATCACCCAAGATATAACTTTGATTAATTGAATGGTTAATTTTAGGTATTTAACTTTCACTCATTAATCTTGGGGTTTAATGTGATTAAATACATTCTTATATTGTATGAACTATGTGGCACACAAATGAATGAATATGATATGAATGTGACAGGTTGTCCTAAAATTATATAGCCCTAAAATTAAATATATAATGATTTTATCTTATGATATACCTAGTATGGTTCATAAGAGGTTATCCTAAGAACAATATGTTATATTTTCTTTGTGTTTAGACTTGAATTATTCTTATTATTTCATGTTTTATATTGTTTTTTTTATTCTTATGTTTCCTTGATGTTATCATCTTATATCATGTTTTAATGCTCATGTTTAGTATTTTGACCCCATTTATGTCACCTTGATATGCATCTTGACTCAAATGTATTACTTTCATCATGTTATTCTTTGATTATTCTCTTACTGGTCTTTATAAATCACCTATTTCTTATGTACATCCCTAGGTTATCTTTTGTAGTATTAAATGATCGATGGAATATATAGAAATATTATTGAGTTTTTTGTAGGACCCTGGGACACCCTGAGAGGGGAGGGGTGAATCAGGGTGTCAACTTTTTCTTTTAAAGCATGGATCATGTCCCCATGTTGGTAGGAACTAGTTAAACCTATATGATGGATATGATCATCAATGAAACATTCACATGCAAAGAGATGACCCATCAATTTTAACTTGGTTCACCACTAAGGGCTACATACAAGGAGCATACACTGACAGGTTTTCGGTGGTACCTAATTCTACTATTCTTTACAAGTTGTGGATTACAATGGTTCGGAAACAGTCACTTTGTCCCAGGCTCACTTCCTTTACAAATGTTTAGGAATAGCCCACTACATCCCTCAGGTCACTACCGTTGACTCCCCCTAGCTCACTGCCTTTGGTGAAGTCTCAGTCAGTTTATAGACGTAAGGGTCTCTTCGATATATTTTCATTGAAGTCTTTGTCTCTACTCAGCATGAGACTATGCTTGCATAGAAGTCCTGAATTGATGATCTTGAACACACTGAACCATAGAACCAGATAATCAGAATGTGTAAAAAGGTTGCACTGATGATCTCGCGCAACACCTACCCTTTTCAAGCAAGATCTCACTTTTTTTCACAGCCTCCACTTTTACAAGCAACTTTTTCTTTTTCACGCACCATCAAAATTTTCGTGCAACATCAAATCAAAATAAATTTTTTTGCCCAACTTCAATTTTTTCACGCAACATCAAATTTTTCCAATAACATCAAAGTTTTCGTGCAACCTCAAATTTTTCACACAACCTCGACCTTTTTTGCGCAACTTGGATTTTTTCGTGAAACCCCATTTACGTGAACCTTTTATGCGTATTAGCACTCGGATCATCTCTAAGTCTTAAACCATATGGAATGAGTGGGGTCACCTCTTATTTATAGGCGTTTCTGACCCATGCGTGTAAAACACCCTGTGGGGAAAAAATTTCATTTGGTGCGAAATATTTTGCAGAGGTACCATTTTTCGCGCACATCTCCAGGTTTTTCATGTGGCCCATGCCTTTTCCATTTTTCGATGTTCTGATTCTGAAACACTACTTGCATGAAAAACCTCTCTCCACTATTTCATGCACCACGCTATTTTTCACGCACAACTCAAATATTTCACGCACAACCCACCTTTTTGCGCACCACTTCCTCTTTGCACGCACATCCTTCTACCAACAATCCATGTCTTCATTTTCCAATTTTCCGGCTCAAAAATTTGGAAAACACTGGGAAATGGTGCCACCTTCAATACTATTGCCTGGTTGAATTGTATGAACACTTTAATGGGAAACATTCTGAACATCCAATGAGGATTGACAACAAACACAAACCATACTCCAATTCTTGCATAGAACGGAAGTGGTTCCAACAATCTCCCCCTTTGGATTTGTTGGAAATCACCAAATAAATTCAAAAAACTACCAACCACATGAAAAAAAAACTCAAGAATCAACTCAACCAAAACTCTAAGTCTACATTAGCAGTGCTCGGGGTAGAAAACAAGAGAGGAAGATTGAATTGGGTTCTGGATTTTTGGAATTCTCAATGACATCCAAGTAGTTCTCTTACAGTGTCACGGAAGCATTACATGTCCAATGTATTCCTTCTCATCCTATCACTGACACTGAATTCTCCTCGGGTCACAGAAGCATAACATGTCCATGACATGCCTGGATTTATTTCTTTCTCCCCCATTGACAATAAACCCAAAGACCAGTAATTGTTCATTGTTTAGCTCAAAACACACTCCCCATGGTTAGTATATCCCCCATAAACCTACATCACATCCATAAACAGATTAAAATAAGTTAACATAACAAGGGATAGGGGTACCTCATAACCTCTTTTTGCATTGGGAGGTGTCTGAACACTAAGGTTCAACTAATGTTTCTCAAACATACACACTGATAGTGGCTTGGTCATGATATCATCCACTTTCTCATCAGTCCCCACATGATCCATTTTAATCACACCTTTTAATACTTTTTCCTTGATAAAGTGATATCTGATTTCAATATCCTTTGTATGAGAATGTTGAATAGGATTCTTCATAAGATCAAATGCACTCTTGTCATCATAGTAAATTACCATGGGTTGTTTCACCTCATCACCAATATATATCAGTTGTTGCTTCATCCATAGTAGTTGAGTGCATTCCTATGTAGCAGATATATATACTCAGCTTCAACAGTACTAAGAGAAGTACTTTCTTGTTTATTGCCCAACCGGACAATACATTTCTGCCCAATATAGAATGTTCCACCACTAGTGGACTTTCTGCCCACTACATCACCAGCAAAATCAGCATTAGTAAACACTGATAATTCACTGTCCCTGCCTGCAGCAAAGTATAACCCAAAGTTATGAGTACCCTGAATATACCTCATGATTCTTTTTACTACCACCATATGTTCCTCCTTTGGATTACTCTGAAAGTGGGCTGCTAGACATGTTGCATGGACAATATATGGCCGTTTCACTATTAGGTACAATAGATTCCCAATAATCTTCCTATACATGGTGGGATCTAAAGAGGTCCCATCCTCATGCTTTCTAAATTTGGTTTCAACTACAATCGGAGTTGACATTGGTTTGGAGTCATTCATATTAAATTTCTTCAGCAACTCTCTTACAAACTATTCTTGAAAAAAATATAGTGTAATCTTTCTTTTGAGTTACCTCTAGCCCCAAAAAATATTTGAGCTCCCGAATCATTGACATTTCAAATTCTAATTTCATGTGATTGGAAAATTCATCCACTAATTTTTTCTTACTGCCACTAAATATTATATCATCAATGTACACTAGAACCATGAACTGATCTTTTCAGGAATTCTTTACATAGAGATTGTGATCTACTCCTCCTCTTGTGAATTCAGTTTTCTTGAGATAAGAGTCGAACCGGGAATACCATGCTTGTGGTGCCTGCTTCAAACCATAGAGCGCCTTCTTTAGTTTATAAACCATTATTTCATCTATACCAAGAAGGAAACCCACAGGTTGTTTGATGTAGACTTCTTCTTCAAGGAAACTATTCAAGAAATCTGTCTTGATGTCCATTTGATAAACTTTATATTCTCTTTGGACTGCCATAGCAAGAAAAAGCCAGATTGACTCTAGTCTATCCACGGATGTGAAGGTGTCTTCAACATCGACACCTTCAATCTGTTAAAATCCTTTACATACCAGTCGTGCTTTATTCCTAAAAACACTTCCATTCTCATCAAACTTGTTTTTGAAAATCCATTTTGTACCAATCATATTATCACCTTTATGTCTCTTGACCAGATCCCAAGTCTGATTCTAGTCAATCTGATCTAACTCTTCATTCATGGATTTCACCCATGATTCATCCTTTGCAGCTTCTTCAAATGAGGATGGTTCCACAGTAGATAAGAATGTAGATTGTGAATTACTCCTAATTCTCCTCATTTGTGTGGGTTTCGTCCAATCCCCAATGATGTTGGATTGATCAATATCTGCTCTTTGATTTCTTCTCTAAGGTTCAATTGAATTTTCTCTAGCTATGGTTTCAACTTCAGATTCTTCTTCTGAGTCAATATCACGATGTGGCTCCTGGGGGTTTTGTACACCTTCCTCCATCTCTGTATGTGCATCTACTCCATATTCACATTCATCTTCATCTTCTATTTCATCAACATAGGAATTATTTGAAGCATTTGGGGTATTTACCTTAATGATTTTAACATCATTTCTTTCCATAATCCTCCCCAAGCATTTATTGAAACACTTGTATGCCTTGATGTTCATTGGATATCCAAGAAATATTCATTCATCATCATTTTCACCAAACTTTCCTTGATTCTCTTCTTTATTTCAGATGAAACATTTGCTTCCGAAAGTAGAAAAGTATTTCAACGAAGGCTTCCTTCCATGCCACGATTCATATGATGTTTTCATTTCTCCCATATAAATCCTCATTCAATTCTGAATATGCACTACAGCTTCAACAGCTTCATTCCAGTAATGGTGAGAGATACAACTCTCAATGAGCATAGTCCTGGACATATTGTTGACCAATCGATTCTGGCCCTCAACAACTCCATTCTTCTGTGGAGTTCTCACAGCATCTACCTCATGTTGTATTCCATGTTTTTCTAGATAATTCTCAAACTCAATGAACATGTATTCCCCTCCATTGTCCGATCGTGGGAATTTTATTGTCTGTCCAGTATCATTCTTGGAAATTTGGAAATAGATTTTCATGCAATCGAGTACTTGTTGCTTCCTATGGATAACCATCACACAAGCCATTATATTATAATCATCGATTAAAAGAACAAAGTACCTCTCTCCATGAGTTCTGGAAACATTTATCGGGCCACATACGTCTGTATGGATGAGATCAAGAAGGTGTGATTCCCTTTTTTGTCTTTGGTTGAAATGAATTACATACTATCTTCCCCCGTATGAAAGAATCACAAGTCTTTTCCCATTCACGTTTCATAATGGGGATATCCATGACTATCTTAATCATAGATATCTTTTCCATGTCTCATTGGTTAATGTGCCCCTCCCTTCGATGCCACAAGTTTTTTTTCTTCAATAGAAAAATACTAGGAGTTCACTTTGCTATCAACCTGATAAAAGTTTAAATCTGTTCTAAATCCTTTCATAAGTGAATTCCATGTTTTTTCCTTTTTAGTGTAGCCTTTTTTATTGGAAGTTACTATGATACCTGAGTCATAGAGTTGATTCACACCGAGGAGATTATGGCGTAGACCTTCCACATAAAGAACTTCAGTCTTCTTCAGCTCTCCTTTGGCGAGAGTAGTATTCCCATTGCCCTTAATCTTTAAAGCACTATAATTACCAAACCTTATTGTTCCATCAAACTTATTTTTAATGTTCTTCAAAAGGTCAGCATTTCTTTTCAAATGTGAAGAGCATCTACTATCAAGAATCCTGGTGTTGCTGCTCTTTGTAGATTTGAGGGACACTTCTGCAAGATCGGATTTCTCAATCATCTCCTTTTAATTCCAATAAAAATTGGATTGAGTATAATATACTGACATCCTTCTAATTATTTCCTCCACATAATCATAATCTTCTTCTAGAGGAGAAAACCTGTTTGTGAGAACAACACCATCAGGAGGGGGAATATTGACCCATCTCTGAGAGATGTATGAATTTCACTTATCAGACCTCTTCTTTCAATACATAGATTTATGGCCAAAGTTAGAAAAATAAAAACAGTATCCATTCAAAATATTTCTTTTATAAGATGGAGGGTATGAAATCGGTCTCCTTTGTTGACTTCCCAGATCTTCCATATTCAAGTAGCTCCTTGCCTCTTCACAATATGGCATGGTATGGCCCAGATAGCCACAGAACTAACAATTCATGAGGGGAAATGTCTTCTCACTTGAATTTCTCCTCATGCCTTCTTCCTTGGGAGAATGGTTGGACTGCCTTTCATTTCTGAAAACTTGAGGATAATCTTCAGTTCTTCTTTTAGTTTTTATTGAGGGTTTCCTTTTTAGCACCTTAAGCAATGATTCAACATTTCCATCTTTCATCTAGTCTTTCTTTTGTCTCTCTTCACTTCCAACAGTTGATGTCTCAGCTTCACAAACAATTCCACTCATTCCAATGAAATTGGTTCTTTGATCACTCAAGATTTTTTCAACCCCATCTGAACCACTCTTTTCTCTTACTAGTAATTCTGCATCTGAGAATCTTCAAAAATTAATTTTCTTCTTACCCTCATTTTTGGTTGAATGACATTCAAGTTTATTCCTAAGAGTAAGAACTTCTTCCTCAAGACCCTCAATAGTCTTATACTTCTCTTCCAGTCTAGATGAAAGTTCATTTATGGCCTTTGATTATTCTTCAATTCTAAGCTTTAGTTCCACAATGGAATCTGTTCTTTCAAGGATTTAAGACTAAACTCTCACTAGTTCTTCTAGTTGTTCAATTTCAACTTCAAGCTCATCAACATATTCTAATGATTCTTTCACCATTTCCTTCCAATTATTGCATCTCTTACATTTATTCTCAATCTTGGAAAAGGCATACTTATTTTGAATCTTTGAATCACCATTAAGAGTAATCTGATTATATATGCCTTTATTGATCGATGGTTCTTACTTTTCAATGGTAGCCATCATAGATGCATGATTTTCAGTTTTAAATTCTGGTTCTTCTTCTTTAAGAAATTCAATATCATCATCTTCCTCTTCATAGACAAAACTCTTCATCTGTACTTTTTTTTTATATTTGAAGTCTCTCTTTTTGAAAAACCTTTTCTGAGGCTTCCTGATGTCTTCTTCTTTGCTCTCATCATCATCAAACTTTCTTTGGCACTGAGAGGCAATGTTCCCAACTCTTCTATAATGAGAACATGCCAAAGGTAGCTTACCTTTAAATTTACCTTTTCCCTTCTTCAGCTTCTCAGAAATGAGAGAAATAATTTCTTTTTCCTCATCATCTTCTCCAACACTATCTTCTAAAATTTTCAGTTTGTCCATGGGTTTGAATTCCATTTCCTTGCTCACATGAGTCGTGGCATCTTAAGGTTCGACTCTCATCTCATATGCCGCTAGACTACTTAGCATATCATCTAGAGATAGTTTAGATAAATATCTTTCTTCAAGGGATAAAACCTTTGCATTGTACATAGTAGGAAGTCTTCTCAAGATTTTCTTTATGATATCAATGTCTTTGATCTCCTCTCCATGACCTCGAATTGAGCCCACTACTTCAGTAATTCGATTTAAGAAAGAATCTGCATTTTCATTAGGATGCATCTTTAGATCATCAAACCTGTTGTGTAAGACTTGAATTTTTTACTCCTTTACTTTGATGTATCCTTCATAAAATTTTTCAAGTTTATTCCACATAGACTTCGCTGAGGTGAAACTCATCACCTTTATATAGATCTGATCAGAAAGAGCCGTAGTGATAGAATTCTGAGCTTTAGCATTTGCGTCAAGAACTTTTCTATCCATATCAGTTAAAGTAAGCCCTATTGGATCAATAACTTGTATTTCTTGCACTGTAGTAAAGAGGACTTCCATTCTAAGGGATCTTAAATGAGATTTTATTATGTTCTTCCAAATCTGAAAATTACTTCCATCGAGGAGAGGTATTCCCCTAGCATTGACTACATTCTCCATGACGAAAAAGGACAGATCTAACACTAGTAACCTTTACCCTTTGATACCACTTGTAAGACCCTGGGACACCCTAATAGGGGAGGGGTGAATCAGGGTGTCAACTTTTTCTTTTAAAACAAGGATCTTGTTTCCACGTTGGTAGGAACTAGTTAAAACTGTATGATGGATACGATTAGCAATGAAACATTCACACGCAAAGAGATGACCTAGCACTTTTTACTTGGTTCACCACTAAGGGATACATCCAAATATAATACACTGACAGGTTGACCGTCGTAACTAATTTTATTATTCTTCACTAGTTGTGGATTACAATAGTTTGAAAACAATCACTTTGTCCTAGGCTCACTACCTTTACAAATGTTCAGGGATAGCCCACTGCGTCCCTCGGGTCACTCCCGTTGACTCCCCATGGCACACTGCCTTTGGTGAAGTCTCAGTCAATTTATAGACGTGAGGGTCTCTTCAATAGATTTTCATTTAAGTCTTTGTCTCTACTCAGCACGAGACTATGCTTGCATCTAAGTCCTAAATTGATGCTCTTGAAGAAACTGAACCACAAAACCGGATAACCAGAATGTGCAAACAGGTTGCACTGATGATTTCAAACAACACCTACCCTTTTCATGCAAGATCTCACTTTTTCGCATAGCCTCCACTTTTACATGCAACTTTTCCATTTTCGCACACCATCAATATTTTTTTGCAACATCAAATTTTCCGCACATCGTCAAATTTTTATCGCAACATCAAATTTTTCACGCAACATCAAAGTTTTCGCGCAACCTCAGATTTTTCGTGCAACCTCAGCCTTTTTCGTGCAACCTAGCCTTTTTCGCACAAACCCTTTTATGTGAACCTTTTATGTGCATCAGCACTCGGATCATCTCTAAGACTTCAACTGTACGGAATGAGGGGGTTACCTCTTATTTATAGGCGTCTCTGACCCTCGCACGCAAAAACCCCCTGTAGTGCAAAAAACCACTCATTCGACGTGAAATATTTCACGCAGGTACCGTTTTTTCTGCACATCTCTAGGTTTTTCGTGCAACCCATGACTTTTCCATTTTCAACGTTCTGATTCCAAAACACTACTTGCGCGAAAAACCTCTCTCCAATATTTCACGCACCACGTTGTTTTTCACGCACAACTCAAATATTTTGTGCAAAGCCAACCCTTTCCATGCACCACTTCCTCTTTGCACGCACCTCCTTTTACCAACAATCCATGTCTTCGTTTTCCAATTTTCAGGCCCAAAAATTTGGCAAGCACTAGGAAACGGTGCCACCTTCAATACTATTGTCTACTTGAACTTTATGAACACTTTACTGGGAAACACTATGAACTTCCAATGAGTATCGACAACAGACACAAACCACACTCCAATTCTTTCATAGAACGTCCATGGTCTAACATTTTTAAATAAAATTTTTGTATCCATGTTCCATGTTATTATGATATGTACCAAATTTCCCGAATACTCTAGGCCTCGCAATATTCTGGGACTGAATGTTTTGTATATTTATGTTATAAATCTTGAATTATGGTTTATTAAAGATATGGGTTGTCATAATTCTAGCAGGTAAAGGTTGAAAGAGTAAATCCTAAGGGGATCATACATCCTCTACCAATGCCTATATTGAAGTGGGATAATATTACAATGGACATTTTTAGTGGACACCCTACCCTAATCTATATCAAATAAATTGAAAGGCTACATAGGGTTGTTCTATCGCTTGTAACTAATCATGACCCTTGGTTCACATTGAAATTTTGGAAGATTCGTTAAAGGGATCTCAAAACTAAGATAAATTTAGGAACCGCCTATCATCCCCCAAATTATGGGTATTATAAATGAACTATCTGGACATTGGAATACATATTGAGATCATGTTCTCTTAACTTCCACAGTACATGGGATCAGAATCTATATTTGATGTAATGATCACACAATAATGGATTCAATTCGAGTATCTAAATGGAAACATATGAATTTTTGTACAGAAAGAGGTTTCATTCTATAACCTTGTGGGAAGATGTTAGAGAAATAAAGTTAGTTGGTACATAGAATATAGAGGAGATGACTATTATAGTATGTACTATTCAAGATCATATTAAATCATCCTAGAGAAGAAAAAAGAGTTATGCTAATAATGGAAAGAAATACTTGTAATTTCATGTTGGGGATAATGTATTCTTATAGGTTTAACCATTTAAGTTATTTGTAAAGTTTGGTAAAAATGGTAAGTTACGCCTTGGGTATATTGGGACTTTTGAAATATTATAAATAATTGGGGTTATATCTTTCTAATTGGTTATGTCGCCCAACCTTTCTAACATACATGAAATGTTCCATGTTTCATTTCGGAGGAAATAAATTCTAAATCCAATTCATGTTCTCATGTATTATTTATTAGAGTTTCATCCTAAATTTTCTTATAATGAGGATCTTGTCTACATTTTTAACACCAGATAGTAGGTATTATATAATCATACAACTTGTTTGGTGAAATTTCTTTGGATAAATCACAACAAGAATATGTAACTTTGGAGCTTGAAGAAACTATAAGAAAAGTGTCTACATTTATTTAATAGTTGATATATACCCCAATTTTTAGGATGAAATTATTTAGGGTGGGGGGGAATGTGACACCCTAGACTCTATTGTAGTAGGTAAATAGTATATCTTGATTTATCACCCAATGGGACCTTTAAAGAGCCTTTATTCAAGAATATATTTAAAAGTTTAATTTTAGCTGTTCAAATTGACTAAAATATTTCTATTTTTTAATTTATCATATAAAAATTATCTTAGTATGTATTTTTTATATTTTTCCAAAATTATCAATTTTTAGGTGAATAGTAAAAAAATAATGATTTTTCTAATACCATCACTTTAATATGAATTATAAGTTTTGAAACCTTTTAGATATAAAAAATATATATTTATAAAGTAAACTAAATCATTTAAGTATAATATTTCAATTTATGAAACCCAATAATATCATTTTAAAAAATTAAGTAATATTTTATTGAAACTATTTTTTATCAATTTCTTTAACTAAATTTATGCATGGGGAAATTAGGTTTTGGATTTATCTTAATTTAAAAAACCTATTATTTAAAAAAATTATAATATTTTTTATATAATTATAATTGATAACATTGATAAATTTTTCCTATACTTAAAATTTATACTTAAGAATAAACATTTCCAAAAATTGGTTTTTATAAGTTACATGCTCTAACATTAAGATTAATTTCCATAAAAATAGAAAGTTAATTTTATAAAATGATTCAGAATTTTCATTAAAAATGTTAATATTATTTAATATTTTCAATTTCATTTTTGGGTATAAAATTTATATTTTAAGGATTAAAGCTAATCACCATGATAATAGTGAAACAATTATTTTAAAATTATTAAATTATTAATATCAATGAATTTATATAGAGATAAATTAAATTATAATAATTTAAATTATATTTATAATATGATTTAAAGACACATAAATAAATTTCCTAACACTCATTTAATTGGTATTCAATAAAAAATAAGATAAAGAATTTGTAATGGTCAAAATGTTATTTTTTTTAACTAAAACAGTTTTTCTACACATTATATTTTTAATCTAAAAGGTCATTTTATTGTATTTAGAAATTTAATTGTATTAAATAGAGGTAAAAATATTTCTATAACACCCATTTCTTTTATATTGGTTATTTTATATTTTTAATAAAATATAAAATCACCTAGTTAAATACTAGTTTTCTAATTTAAAAGTAAAAGAGTAAAATGTAAAAACTCAATGGTAAAAACTATATAACAGGTTTGAAAAATGTGTGGAAATACATGTTTGAGTCTTTATTGACTAAAAACACCATACAGTCCATTATTTAAAATTTTTGGATCCATTGGCCTCAAAATAGTGTAATGGAATAATTAAAATATAAAGGATGTTTCCCAATGTACCCTTTCCCCTCTTATAAAAGGAGATCACGTACACTCTTTCAAATATCAAAATACTTTTAAAAAATTTCATTGAAACTATACCCAGATATATTCTCCTAAAATTCCATCACACTCTATTAAGACTATGTTCACACCAATTTATCACAATCCCTTCAATTCCAAGGAATGATCAAGTCTCCACAGTAAGTATTGTCTCTTTCTTAAGTTTTTCTTCTTGAACTTACACATAAAAATATCTTATACACATAAAAATATAATGAAATTAGTATCATAATTATACTAATATGTTATTTTATTATGGAATAACTATTATTTATTCCTCTACATCTTCTAGATAGAGAAAAATTTGTGCTAGTGTGTTGTGCATGCTACAACCTCCATAAAGAAATGTCTTCCATTTTTCAAAAACTGCATTTCATGGATAATAAAAAATATGTAATGGTTGAATAAATATGATATATATAATATAAATATTATTATAAAATTTCAAATTATTATTTACCTTCTTTCCCACTCATCCATTCAGAAATCGAAACATTAACCATGCATACATCTGAACTATCACCTCCACGAGCAATGATATTCATTTTTCATAACCACCCATCATATTTAACTTTAAAAATATATTTAATACATAAAAATTATATTCATAAAATTATTAATATTTTGTATATTATAAAACTTTTTTAAAATTTTTTCCACCATGGTCAACATACATGAGAAGTTATGAAAAATTTGACCAAATAACCTCACGTAACTAACATTGGAAATTAAACTATATAATAAATAAATATCATATGATAATAAATGGTTCATATTAAATTAAATAAATTATAATATGTTTCATAATAATTTAACTAAAAAACTTAACTTTATTAATCATAAATTTAAGTGTGTGCACAGAACGACGCTAGAACTATGTAAGGGTTTTTTGTCTCAAATTCCTCTCTTTGAGACATATTTTGTATTATACACCCAATTTAATTTATGTGGTATATATAATACCTATTTGAGATGTTATATGAGGAAATAAATTTATTAATGGTATTTTAATATCAAGTTTATACCCTATCTTTCAAGTGGTTATGATTGAATTTTTACCCAACACATAAGTGGGGTTGTTCCGTCTCAATTTTAATTCTTTGGGACTCATTTTATAATCACCATCTATTTTGGTTTTTTCTTTGCATACATTACCATGGAATAATATTTTACATGTCAGTCATGAAAATTAATGGATTTAAAGGCTTATATAGGTATACCTCCCTCATATTATTTTGATTCATCAATTACCTTCTCCATGGTAGAAAAACCATCTTACTTTTTAATAAAGTAAACATGTGTTTAATTTAATAGAAAATACATCCCAGTTAGGATACTGGAAAGTTGATGTGGCTATGGCATAGATCAACATAGGGGTAATAACCTTGAAAAGTATTGGTTGATCATTGAATCAATCATCACCATGATTCTAGATAAGTGGGCCCAATACTACACACTTGGAGAGACACTCTTGACAGATATGCTTTGGAATATTCACACTCTCTTAATAAATCATGATAAAGTATTTTCCCTACCATTTACTTGGTATCCTACCATTGAAAACTATTAAACCTTATAACTATCTTACATGGATAACCTAGAACATTGATGATACCCACACCTCTGTATAACTTTGATTAGTGTGCTTTTTATTACTTTGAAGATACCCCACAACTTCTAAGATGATTAAGGTAGACATCCACATTATTTTCTAAAATAGAGAAGTATTATATGTCTATATTTATAAATATATGAATATCCAAGTTTTATTCAACAAGATGTTCTTCAAGGAATGGTATGAAAAGTCTTGTTTAATCTTATAGGGAATGCATTGGACTTAATTAGGTGGAAGGTGTGGATCATAATTATATAATCCCGTGATTAATCGACGGATATCATGAGACAAAATGGGTTTGGTTTTGGTTTATAACTATTTCCATGATAGAAAAGTGTCTTGGAATAGGGACTTGACATCATTTTTTGATGTCTGACATTATAGATTCCATCATTATGTAATCAATTATTATTGTTATCCATGTTTTCATCTATTATCATGGATATAGTATGCTCTCAGTTTCAATTGATTATGGATTCATGTGGTTAATTCTTTCTTTCTATATCACGTATTCCATGTTTATGTTATGCAATCTTTCATTGTATGTTACCCCTTACTAATCATCTGGGATCACTCTTATTTTTTTCCTTTCCCTAGGAAACCTAGAAGTGGAGTATTTTTAATTATTAGGTATATTATAGAAGGGGTAATCTTGTTCTCGCAATATGTTCATGTTGGATATTATGTTTTGAAATGTAATGAATATATGTATTTCGTCTTAAAAATTACTAAAGTATTCAATCCTTTAATAACTCTTTTAATTTTTTATAAATAATGTAATTTAACTACTAGCTATGGGTTTCTAGAGTTCAAGATGTTACAATAATTTAAATCATTCATAGATTTTCCATTAAATTCAATGTTTTTAAAATAATAAGTAATTCACTTTTACTCATATTATTTAGTTAGAAAATATTGTTGCATTCCCATTTTTCAGACATGGAAACGAATAATACTATGAAAAGTTGAAATATATTTTTTCTAATAGGTTTAATATGTTCCTTCAAAAACTTGATTATGCGAATAATAATTTGATGCCGTTATAAAAATATTGTGCTTTGAAATTCATTAATATTTAAAATAACATGTTTTGAAGAAAAATATTTAAAAATAAGATATTTTTTAATTGAAAAAAAAACATGTGATACCAATTTTTGGTTATAGATAAACAGAAATACTGGGCTGAATTATCTTTTAAAAAATAAAGTGAGTAGAAAAGTTAATTTCAAAATTAAACAATTTTTAAATGATAAAGAAATAAATTGATAAATGGATATAATTATAAATTGATAAATTTAATATGTATTATAAAGTTAATTTCAATATAGATAAAGTGAGTATGCACTGTGGTAAACAATGAAATAAAATTTATAAAATTATGTATATTGATCTTGAATGATGCAATGCATAAAATTAATGAGAGAGTGAACACATTTTGATATATTGTTCAAAAATAGCTCTTTGTGAGGCCTTATGTCTCCACCCCTCAAGTTGGAAGTTTAGGTTTATTAATACCTTGATCATGGAAGTGATCAAGAAACTCATCTCTCATTATTTTGGTTTGTGAGGACCCTCTTGAGATTAACCGATAACCAAGTAACATGTCACTCACTTTTGCGATAGTGAGAACCTGTTGAAGAAGGTGATGAGAAGTAGAATATTTTCTTGACATAAACCTATTATAAAATTCTCCCAAATCTATTAAATGGATTGATATAATTTAGGATGAGATACTAAGATAAATACTTAGTTTATTTAAGGGGATTGAGAAATAGAAATTGGCTCATTAAGAGGATTTTGAGAATACCATCAATTCTATATCAGTTTGATTAGAGGGAATTATTGGAAACTAGTGTATTCCTCCAATATTATAAGAACATCCTTTTATAGGATCCAAAAATTGATGGAATATTATAGAATTTTTTTTAGGGAATAAAATCTAAATAAGACCACAATTATGAATTTTTGACCATAATAGATGTTATCTCAGTATAGAAATCTTTATGCCACTAGATACTCGATAGGCACCACTAGGTACCTGGTGGACCACCTAGAGATCAATGCACTGCTGGAATTGGTACTGATGAGTCATTACTCATATACCATCGGGCTGGTGGAATTTATACACACCGGGGGTTCTATAAAAATGGAATTATCTAGTCAATACCCTAAACTAGTTATACAATGCTACCTTAATTACTCCACCTCTAAGAGGAGCATATTCAACTTATTTCTAAGCACACATATTGATCTTCAAAGAATATTCCAAGGTCTTGTGACATAAAATAAGATATATACAAGTCTTTAACAAGATCAACAACTCTCTTTTTTTTAGAATTTAATAACTTTATTTAGACCATAAATGACATGAATTTGAGTTTAAAATATATAATAGAAAATCACATAATAAAATTGTTAGAAACATAAATTAGTTTTGGTGATCATGAAAACACAGTTAAGGAGAGAAATAAAACATAGGTTTCATGAGGAATAAAATTATTTTTTTCACTAGATCCATAATTTTTACACATTAACTCCTTCATTACTCTCCCACAATATCAGGCATGATCTCCTCTAACTCCTTGAATCACTTAACTCTCTAGGGTATAACCACTTCCACTGTGGAATGACCTCTTAAAGGATAGGAAATATGAATTCAAGCATGCATCTAGTATCACTTCACCATGTTGTAATTCAGATTCTATGGCATGGATTCCTATAGTATTTTGAGACACTTTTCAACATAAATCTTAGTTATGGTATGATCATATTCCTTTTAATTGGACTATGGTGTATCCATATGTCCATGACATATACACTCTAAATATTCTAGGGGAACTAAAAAACATCAAAAATAATTATGTATAGCCCATATTTTAGGGTTCATTTGATTCTGATGTATCCTAAAAACTCCAAATATAATATCATAACCACCTCTAAAATTCAATTGCTTAATAATCTTAGATGTAAATTAAAAACTCATTTTATTATTACTGGAATAGGTGCTTAGATACATCCTCCTATTCTAACCCCCACATGAGAGGATAGGAACCATTCATTACAGATTCTCCTTTTATTTTTTAATACCTTTATGTACACCTTTTCCTTCATGCAATTGTGTTCATATACACACCCCTACTAGCCCTATTGACTATTGGGTGACTGAGCTAAGCCACCGGTTTTTCTGTAGGTTTCTCAAGTGGTAGAATTATGTGGTATTGGACATATTTTTTAATCCTTCCAACCATCATTTTGGTGAAATCATTGATTATATAGTGTAGAAAAAATGTGATGTGCCTTATGTAGTCTTTCGTGATCGCCTATTAGGCATGGATGATTGCACTATTGTGAAGATTTTCCAAATGAAACACATCCTACAGTGCACATCATGGTTTATATCATGGGAAATTCCTTCAAAACAGATATATTATCCACTATCATAAGAATACATTAATTTGAATATATAATAATACTCCAAAAATTACTTTTACTTCACATAATAATCCATAAAAAAACCTCTAAGCATCATTTGTACTTCACGCCCTTCTTCAACTTATCAAAACAAAATCTGTAAAACCCTCTAAAGGGTTTTTGGACAATAATATACCCATTTGGGTTTTTTAAAATTCTAAAAAATTATCCACTTAAACTCTAGAATTCATAAATAAATTTCAAAATAAAAAAACACTTGAACAGCTTATTGATGTGAGAAATAAGAGTTAAATGAAATAATTCACATATGATAATAGACATCATTTCACTTAAAACATCAAATTGTGAACCCAATTCCATCAAAATCATCCTTCATACCGACCCCCATATTTTTCCCCAAGAAATCTCCCTAAGAGTGGTGATTCTCCCCCTTTGTTAAACATATCTTCTCCACCTTTATAAATAAACTCAAATATCACTTCCTTGAAGTTGATTAAAGGATATTCAGAAATACTTAACATGATTGGATGGAAGATGAAAAAATTCCTATAGGGGTGTGGGGGTCCCATATCCAAGCCCATCAGGACAAGGATTTGGTTAGACTCCAATATTCAAATTATTTCATTTTAAATCTAGTTTGGTTAAATCATTTTCAATGATATCTATAACTTGATCTCATGTTAACACGTACTCCATCTTGATAAATTTTTTCTCAACCTTCTTCTTCAAAAAATGGTAATTTATTTTGATGTTATTCATCCTTGAGTTGAATGATGTTTTTTTTAATATTTATATAACTATATTTTTCACACATATCCACAGTAATTCTCATGTCTTCAAGTTGTTGTTGCATCCATACTAACTGATTACATGCTTGAGTCTATTCTATATATTATAGCTCTATGATGCTAAATTATATTTAGTAATTATTATTACTTTACCAAGAAATGAAATAGTTTCCAATGTAAAACACACCACTTGAGGTATATCTTTAATCATCCACAAAACCATCCAAATCAGTATCTATATAACCCAATAATTGATGCTGTGAATTTCTACAATAGTACAACCCATAATACACTATATGATTGATATATAAAATTATATGTCTTACAGATTTCATGTGAATTTCTTTGATACAAATATGATATCTTTTATCTTGACATGTGGAAGGCACAATATTTGTATGAGTAGATTTCAAGTAAATTAAACTATTAATAATTTTCCTATAGAGTGTCACATCCACTATCTTATTTTTTCCATTTTTAGAAAATTTCATCCAGGACTCCATCAAAGTTTCCATTACTTTGGAATATTCTATTTCAAATAATTTCAATACCACCTTGTTATATTTGGTTTGGGAGAAAAATGAATCATCTTTTTTTTTAATCATCTGCAGCCCAAAGAAGGATAAAAACTCACTAGTTAAAGACAGCAAAAATTTTCACCTCATTAAATCTAAAAACTACTTGCATTTGGTATCATTAAAGCCTCCAAATATAATATCATCAATATATATGATCACAACCATTCACTCTCTTTAATTCGTTTTATTGTAGAGGTTATGATCAACCCCTCATCTATGATAATGGAGCTCCCCTATATATGGATATTGCCTTGAGTACCAAATCCATGGTGCATATTTCTACTCATATAACACTTTACTCAATTGGAACACCTTTCTCTCATCATAATCAATGAGAAACCCAATTGGTTTCTCTATTTATACTTATTATTAATGTAATTCATTCAATAATTCTGATTTTATTTCCATTTGATAAACTTTAAAACCATTTTCATGGTCATCCCTAGAAATAATATAATATTTTAAGCTAAGACATATGGGAAAATGTTTCATTGGCGTCAATTCCATAGATTTTGAAATAGTATTTGAACACAATACCTGCCTTATTTCTTTTCATAGTTCCATATTCCAAGATTTTATTTCAAAAAACCAATTTGGTTTAGATCACATTTTTATTTTCATGTCTAGAGACAATTTACCAAGTCTCGTTTTTCTCAATTTCGTCAAGACTATTATATATATATTTTACCCAAATTGCATCCAAAGAAGAATTATAAAATGATTTTGGTTCCAAATGAGATAAAAAATGATGTTTTTTGGTTGTGAATTCATCTTTTATGTTTGAACTATATCTATCCAATCACCCACTATGTTCTTATTGATGATTTCGTCTCTATTAGACGATTTATTTGTATCGTATGTTCCTGAAATATTTTCCTCATAAGTAGAGCTATCATTGGAGTTTTTTTCGTCCCTTTAAACTACCCAAGATAAGGAAACACCATTAATATTTTCCATGTCACATTATGGACTGATTCTATTGAATGTTTTCTTGTCGGAAGATGAAATCTGCATGTTAGAATTTGAGATCTATGAGATTTCAATCACGATCACATCAAAACTTTCAACTAATTTTACTAAAAAAAAATTAATATCGACATTCCTTGATCATGTATGAATATTAAATAAATATCCCTTCATCTCCATATTCTTTTGGCTTTATATTCTTCCCTTTATTTATTATAAATCATTTACTCCCAAATTATAAAATGTATTTCAGTTTAGGATTATTATCATACAATATTTCATATCGATTCTTATCTTTATTTGGGAATAGAAACAATCAATTGGAGATATACATTGCTATTAATACTAATTCTTCTTTATTACTTTTTTAGGGATTTTTTTATGAGAATAGTTTGAGCCTTATTGTTACTAGTATGATTTATTATTTCAAAAAATATATTTTGTTAGGAGTTCTCACCAATGAAAGCTGATATTGAATCCCATGTTTCTCTATATAATTTTCCACATGTGTATTTGTGAATTTTGTACACTTTTAGTGTGAGATTTTTGAATTTTAACCCCAAGAATATGTTCAAATTTTCATTGGTATCGAGTGATACTCTTATACACTTCAGTCTTATGAGTAATCACTATCATCCAATCCATACTATTTATATCATCAACAAAAAATACCTTTCTTATATAGTGATTTAGGAGTAATTTTCCAACAGAAATCAACATTAACAAGATCTGTAACTCTTTATGAATTTCCTTTATTTGGCTTTTAAGTCTTCTAAACTATTTTCCCCTTTTTAAAAGAGTTATGTGTATATGTTTTTTCACATGTGATCTTGTGAAATTCATGTTCTCCCATGGTATTCACCATATTTTATAATTTTATTATCTTAAGTATCCAAGACACTTATATCATATCTTGTTTTTATCTTCATTGAACAAAATGAACTAGTTTTCTTCCCCAATCAAATATGAATTTCCTTTGGTTTTCATCTTATACAAAAACCTAATTAACTATTTATTTAACAGTTCACCCCTTATTACTAAATACTATATCATTTCCTAATTCAAACATATAACTCAAACTTATAAAATTAGGGCTAAGTCCTTACACCAAGAGCGTGTCTATCTTACAGAGATATTTTAAACAAACTTTGGCCTTATTAGATCCAATGATTATGAGTCCTTCATCATTGCAAAAATAAACCCATTTGACTTTATCATATTTGATGATGGTATTTAGATTTTTTAAGTCATGTGTGAGCTACATCCAATATCTATATCCCAAAAACCATACATGTTTGTTGCCCAAAAATAAACTTCTTCAACATTTTACTTCTCATAGAATTTAATACTCTCCCTCTCAGACGGGCGATGCCCTGGCACTGATGGCGGCTCCGGCGGCCCCTCCCTCTCCAGGGGAGGGTCCTCAACTGGCTCTCTGTGCTCGTTTTCAGGGTTCTCGGGGTGGGGGTAGGGTCTCCTTCCCACTTTCTTCAGTCGAATCTCTCTCGGTCTTCCCCAGCATTAATGTCTCGCTAAAGGTTCTTGGGATCCTTCAGGGTAAACCAATGATTTCGATTTCTCCGCATGAATTCACCGAAGCCTCTGCGCTGCTTTCTACAGCTCTAGTGGTGAAGTTCGTTCGGTGTCAGCCTCCTGTGGAATGTTTAACCGGTATGTGAATGAGGAATGGGGTTTATTTTAGCATTCATTGGTCGGGATCCCAGGGTCGTGATAGATTCTTATTTGTTTCGCCGATGAGGATGATTTGGAACGGGCTTGGTGTAGATCCTGCAAACCGGTTCATAGATTTCATTTTCATCTTCTTCGCTAGTCGTTCGACCTGCACATGAATCGGGACTCGTCTACATCGGCAATCTAGTTCTAGCTTCCTGGTCTTCTGCTGCCCTTCCAAAATCTAGCTCTTCTGTGGTCAAAAGTCAACTCAATCGGCCATTTCCTGTGCGCTGATTGGAGGACCTCTACCCTAAAGCACCCAATTGTGGCACGCATTTGTGTTGAAATTGAACTCTCACGGTCTCAACCTGACATTGTGTGGATCGTGATTGTGGAAGAATACAGGTATCCTCAACCCATTGTTTACGAATCATGGACAAATTTTTTTCTTGATCTGTTTCCAGCAGGGCCACAGTCATCTGGAGTGCTGCAAAAGGGATCTGGGTGTTCGTTTGGTCGATTCTCCTTCTATGTCTGTAGGGCCTACAGCTCCGGTTGTGAATAGTGATGATTGCTCTATCCGTGATTCTGCTCCAATCGAGAATAAGATGGTGTGCAGTGATGCCTTGGGGCGTGTGGCCCCTGAATCTTTGGTTGAGGAACAGCTCAGGAAGGTCCTACACCATGTGGATGTTCCTTCTGGTTTTGGGTTTGGAGGTTCTTCAGGCGCAGTGGCGAAAGATTTTCCTCCAAGATCAAGGCCTCACGTCTCGGACGTTTTTTTTCATCTGAGATGGGGTTTCGGTGTTAGTCCTTTTTCTAGGGGGTGGGGGTGGCCGTGTAGGTGCATGAGGATGGTATTGAGGAGAGGAGCCCCCCTGGATGTTGTCTCATCCAGTCTTCTGGAACCCTCCATCCCAACCAATGAACCTGTTGCGCAGAAGGTATCTTCTCCAGGTGCTGGTGATCTTCTTTAATGTGTGGGTTGGGAAGACACAAACAAACAACCTCAGTATATGGGTCATGGTTTTGAGCAGACTAGTGGTTCAGAGTTGTCTGAGCAGGTCTTTCTGGCCACTTTAACCTATGCAGACAAAGTGAAGTTTGATGGAATGGATACCCGTTCTCTTAATTTTTTTGCAGTGTTGGAAGAGGAAGAGTGTCATGTGGTTGAGGAAGGGGATGAAGAGGAGGTTGTCCATGGAAATCCTTCATGCCTAGAGAATCCTCTGGTGGATAGAGATTCTGATTCGGATTCCCTGGTCAAACCAAAGAAAGAGGAACTTGAGGAGGAATATATCAGATTCTCTTCAAAGAAGGGAAAGAACACCATCATCGACCCAGAAGGTTTTATAAAGCACTCTCGGAGGCCGCATAAGAAAAATATTATTCCTTCTTACCTAGCCCTCATGTCACCAGATCCTCAAGCAAAGGGAAGCCCCATCAAAAGGGTTCCAAGCAGGTGGGGACAATTTCTTCGAAGGAGTTGGAATCACCAGCAGGGAATTCATATTCCACCAACCAAGTGAATGCAGTAAAGGAGCCTATTTTTCCAGATATCCACCAAAGTGGGAAAGAATTGATGGAATGTGAGGATTGGGAAACCATTCTCGAATGAAATGAAGAATTCTTGGAAAAGGGCTTAGAGGCCATCACTATGCAAGTGGGGTTTGACAGACTGGTTGGGAGGTGGTTCCAGGCCAACCTATCTAAGGAGAAGGGTGCTTGGGCCCAAAAACAACTTGTAATTTTGGCACATGGATTCAACGGGCATAATATTACTATGTAAGAGTTCATATAGAATTGTGAAAAGTTGGTTTAAAGTTTCTACTACATCCTAAATGACGTTCCAGACAAGAAAGATTCTGGTCTCCACTAGAGCCTCCTCAGAGGTAAGGTCTCTAAAATGATTAAACTGTAACTCATAGATTCACCTATTTTATATCATGTTGACTGATCACCTATCTGTGTACTGGATTGGTTTCTCAATTTTCCTTAAAATTGTTTTTCATAATCAAAAAAAGAATATTTTGGTAATGTGTTAGAATAGGTTATCAGCTACTAATTTCCTCTTTCTCGGGTCTCATGATTCACCTATCATTGTATCCTTGAGTTACAATACGTATACTTATTTACATATCCTTCACACTAAAAAATAACCATTAAAAGTGTGAGAATATAATGAAAAACTACTTGACTATTTTTAGTGTTGTTACTCTCTAAAAAATATTTTTTCAATGGAGTAGACATATTGAGTATGCCCTAATTTTCCACAGTAATAACACTTAATTTTTTGTTTCATCCTCCCATTCTTCACTGCTTGAAAATTAGTATTTTGAGCTTCTCTCAAATCCACTTTCTTATGGGGATTTGACATATGTGGCCCAACATGAGGCACAACTATCTTCTTTATTTGATAATACTCCACAATATCTTTTACATTGTTTCTAAGGATTTATACCATTATAATAGGAATATTCACTTAAGTGGAAACTTACATAACTTATTTAGTTCCAACTAGAATTTATTTTTCTAAGAAACTCAATACCATGTTTGGTGTAAGGAGTCTTTGTTGTTCCTCACACTTCCACCTCCAAACCATTAATTATTCTTCAATTTATTCAGTACTCTTGAACTTTTATTTCACTATGTTGGTCGAGCAATAAATTATTAAAGCTTGTTATTCTACTTATCGCTTGACCGACACTCTCTTTCATGATTTTCTAGAAGTTGAAAATTTTAATTTTTCAATCTATTATTTTAATTCTAACTTATCTTCCTCATGTTGTTGCATATTCAACTTTGAGTCATGAACAAATTCATTTTCCTTCATTATTTTAGCCATCCATTTCTCATGTTCGTCAAAGGCTAACTCAAACTCAAACATTATATCAACCATCCCACAACATCATCATCTTTAGCATCACTATCATCAATTTATGGGCTATTAGTAAACGCCACTAAATAATCTTCACCATGGTCCCTAAAATCCTCAACTTCATTTACTTTAGACTCATATTAGCTTACATCTTCATGAGATAGAATATTTTTTATCATGAAGAATTTTCACTATATTTTTCTACTTATTTTATCATCTTTACAATAATTTTTTCACATCTTCCGTATCATTATCATCAGGGAAAAAAATCAAACACTTTACAGCAAGATGACCTACCTTTTCACATCATAAGAGGGAAAGTGAAATTTGTCCTTTCAATTTTCATTTTCCCCTCTAAAGTTTAGAGGAAATAAAGATAATTACATAGTAGACCTCATCATTATTTAGATCATCTTTAACATAAAGATTTGTTATTTCATTTAATATAAATTCCTATGAGTTCTCCTTTTCTCTAAACTCATTTTCATTATTTCTCATTTTATATGAAACATGTTTACTATAAAGGATATCCAATGATATATATTTTGGATATTTATGTTCAAGCATCAAAACCTTGACATTAAACTATGGGGGACGTATCCACAAGATTCATTTCATGATATTGATATCTTTAATATTTCCTCTAAGACGTCACATGTATTCAATAAGAGCATTCATACAATCAAATAATACATCAATTGTTTTAGTTAGACTCATCCTTAAGTATTCATATTGATTTTATAGTACTTGAAACATTTCATATCAAACTTTGGAATCACCCTCATAAATATTCAATATCGTTTACCACATGGAATGAGAGGGTTTTCAATAAATTACCTTGGAATAGATAGGGTTAAACAAGGTCACCCCTAATGTATTGGCTACATTTCAATCTGCATCCAATTTCGTATGGTCACTTTCTGATAAGGCTCTACCTTCCATGTTCATTGTAATACAATGTATTATTATTGTGTACAATTTCATTCCTAGTTACCTAAAGTAATTCTACATCTCATTCTTCTATAACTATAAATTTTTACCTTTTAAATTTGTTATGCCTTTTTGATTCATAACTGTTACTACTTCCATGATTATATGAGAGAAAATGCTGCCCTACAAAACTTAACTTTGATACCAATTATTGGTCCCCCTATTGATGGAATTACCCTAATGGTGAGGTGAATTAGGATAGCAAAGATTTTAACCATTTACCATGGTCTTGTTCTTTCGAAGAGAGTAATACTCCTTTTATATCACTCACATTATCTTAATAAGCAATGAATGTATTTATTAGAACACTAATAATTTTAATTAGTTCACCCTGACTAGGATAGTTAATGGATCATGAAATTGATGATGTTTCGATGCACCAAAAACACTAAATCATATTACTTACTTTGGTTTACATAATGGATTAGTCTCACTAACCCTCTGAATTCAATGTTCAAATAATATGAGAAATCTCAATGCTTCTTGTCATAATGAGGAACTTACTAATACTTCATGAACACCTTGATATTATTCCAAATATTAGTATGTGAATAATATACCTAGAGTGGTGTGTCACTTCCACACTATCTAATGATGTTCTAATGAGATAATCCCCCTAGAATTTTCTCCCCCTTCCTTGTTATTAGGCTTTTATAAAATATAAAAATCTTCTCTGCATTGTCCTATTCTTAGAGAATCTCCTCATTTTCCTTTTAATCCAGTGTTTAGGATAGAATTTAAATTTTCTAGTATAGTTCCAATTGCACCATATAAATAATGAGTTCATAATGTGTCATCAAATCCAAAAAAGTTACCGGAAAAAATGATCAATAACTCCCTCTTTCAATTTTTGGTCAAAACTATAAGATGGCTAAGACTACCTAGTTGTGGAATGATCTTGGATTCTATGGAATATCCAGTAGCCTTAATTAATTTTATATGGTGTATAACAATTCACTATTGTGTAGAATAAAATTCTTCTTCATGGAAAAGTATCATATGGTGTAGCATTCTGTTGTTGACTTGCTTCACAATTCTCACACATTAACTTCACTATTAATCTCCAACGATCACTAGCATGATCTCCTCTAACACCTTGAGTCAAAAAACTCTCTATGTCGTAGTAATTTACACTTTGTAATGACCGCCTATAGGATTACTTATGTTAATTTAACAATGATTTCAGTATCAACTACCCATGTAATAATTTAGCATCAGCGGCATTCCTTCTTATGGGATATTAATACTCTTTATGATTAAAATTATTCTATATTGTGGTCATATTTATTTCAAAAATACTCTGATATAGACATTTTTCATGGGTTGGACACTATGGATTTTCTAGGGGCACTAAAAATCATCAGAACTCCTTATGTATGGACCCTAAACAATAGTTCATTTGATTATATTGTTGCCTGAAAAACTTTCAATCCCTTTTAAAAACTACCTCAAGAATTATAGATCTTAATAATTTTGGATGTCTCTCAATATCTCATTCAAGTATAACTGGTTATAGTGCTTTCTTACAGCCTCAAATGCCAACCTACACATGGGAGGCTAAGCATTATTCCTCATGATTCCTCCCTACATTGAGACCTTCCTTCGCATGTACCTTTTCTTATATTCACCTTTGCTCAAATTCTCACCCCTATCAACCCTATTGGCTATGTGGTTGATAATCTCAACCACCATCTTATCTACAGACAATTCAGGTGTTGGTCTTGAGTGGTCTTGGACACCTTTTTGGATCATTACAACCTTCATTACGGAAGATCCATTGATTATACAGTATAGAAAAAATTTGAATTGTCTTACATAGTCTATTATGATCTCCTCTATGGTGTATTTTGATGAATTTTAGCTATATTTCTCAGCAGCAACACTTCCTAGGGTTCAAACCAGGGTTTGTGTCATGGGGTCTTCCTTTAAGATAGATCTCTTCTACATGATTATTATGATGGATTAATATGAATTCATAAAAATATTCCAATAACCACATAGACTTTCCATATTAGTCCATAAAAATTATATAATAATCACTTGGACTTCACACCCTTCTTCAACTTTTCCACAAACACAATCTGTGAGTACCTTTAATGGGGTTTTAACCAACAGGTATGATAGTTTTTTTACATTCATAAAGTGACACTATCACTAAATATAACATCTCATATTATGCACTATAATACAGTTCAAACCAAATAATTAACACTTGATCATATCCTATGATACTGCATATCATACAACATGGTCTAATTATGGGTGATGATATCTTATGTCATTAAACAAACTATATTTTAAAATTCAAATTATTTCTTATAATACCATATATGACTACAAATCTATATCTTATATCTTCATTTCAAATAATTATTTCATTATTCAAGAAGTATGGTGAATCTATTATACCACTAAAGGTATTACAGTGATTAAATTACACACATTAAACATTTTGGGAGAAATCAAAAACCACAAATTTCCAAGATCACAATAATATGGAAACCAAATCCATGTATGAAATTAATATGAATAACATTGTTTGTACCTTACATAATTAATGGTTTCTACTCCCTTATTCTATTTGTGATTAATAAAGATCACTAAGGAGTGGCTGAATGAATCTTCCCTTAGAGGTTTATCTATGGGTCTACTGAATAATCCAATGCTTGGGTGGGATTTTTCTCATGACTGTGATATAACAATACCTATTATAAGGTAAGGAAGGAAAATAATAGTGTTTCAGGAGAGTTGGTAAGAACCAAAAAAGAGAACAACATCCAATATCAATGGTATTAGAACCTTTATATTGGCTTTGGGGACACTCCCCAATCCTTTAGTCATACATTATGAAACTTATGACTAAAAAACATTTGTTTACATTCATGTAACTTTTATCCAATCCAACACACATACATTTCAACTTATAAAATTTATATAATAATGATATATTATATAGAAGCTAACTAAGTGAAAATGTTTAACATTTGACTACCAAACAAGTCTTAATACCCCATGTTAATAATAGAAAATTATTAACACATACAATGATGTTTTCATATCATATGGTACGATTGAATAAGGGATAAGAATGATATTTTCATACCATTCTTTATGATATCCCAAAATCCAAGGCATAAAATATGTCTTTACTTCATATAATTCATATAATATGACATGATCATATCATATAATATGATATATCCCAATACATATCAAATATATGTGGGCATTAGGGAATATCTCCATCAACATAACCAAATAGTCATATGAAAAATAAACCCCCACACAAAACACTTTAGTGAGACTATACCTTTGAAGAAAGAATATTTGAATAATTATGAGATTAGTATTCTTAATCCTTAAGGTCAACTCTTGAACAATCTATCTAAATAAAGTTAGTTCATAATATCCATTATTAAGGTGTATTAAACCTTTTCTAATTAAAATCACCAATACTTAAAACTCTTCTGAGAATAAAAACTTTCTTTGAGATCATTGGTAATGCGAAACAATATAATAAGTTATTCACTTTACCTAAATATATTTCAACTTATTCTCAAGTATATATGGTATTTTATTAGTGTCTTTCATTGGGAATAAATTAGTATATCAAAATTCAACATTTTTTAATATTTATTTATTTATCTAAATTTAAACTAGCAAGTTTCAATATTAACTATCACTAGTCTCCTAGAAGATATATTTCTTAAATATTTTATTATCAAGACACACAAATATTTTGTGAACAAAAATCATACCTCATATGATTTCCATTATGGGATTATGCACAAATTCAATTTCATTTCATAGCTAACTTTATTAATTTAAATGTAATTTTTATTTAAATTAATACCTTAAAATAAGATTAAAAACATAAAACATTTATATATTTTACATTTTAGATAAATTATTTAATTTTAATATCATTGAAATACTTTTATCCAAACTTTTTTAAATATTAAATTATAGATTATATATTAATATGAACTACATACTTCAAACTAATGTTTATTCAAATAAATAAATTACTTTATATATATATATATATAATGTATTATAGTTTCATATAAGAGACAAAATGAATTAAAAACACATTGATTCAACAATCTTATCATGTTATGTAAATTTTTTTATTTTAAGATAAAAACCTTAATTTCTCCCTATACATCTTCTCCTAGATTCAGTCATCAATCCTTTATCACTTCTTAATTCCTAAAAAATGTATAATAATTGTTTAATTTAAAATTGTTATTATATACCCTTCAGAATATAGGAATTTATTTCTATAAAATCAATATGTATCATGGAATTGCAATAATGTTTCTTAAACTCTTTTTGGTTCTTAGATAACTTTTTTCCAATGTACAATCTTCCCATAATGAAAACATTCATATTCCTCTACTACACCTCCTTTTATTTTTAAAGAAATTTATCTAGAATATCTATTAAAATTTTTATTTTTTTCTATCAAAAAAATATCTTTCTCTTTGTACTATCATTATAGAACATGCGATTGGACTTCCTATTTCCTTCTATATTACCTAAAACATATTTTGGGTATCATATAATGTTTTGTTAAATTCATTCATGTCATAATTCATGATGAATTAGATAAATTTATCTAACATCAATTGTGGAATAATTTTTATGGAGAGATTTTTCCCAAGAAGTGACATTTTTATCTCTAATTAGTTTATATACCCAATCATATTGAGGTCATGAGTTAAAACTAATGTACCCTCCATCATCTCACACTAAAATAATTCTTTGGAAATATCATATCTATCATTTTTAACATTTTTTTATAAATAAATTCCAATTTTTCATCACCCTAAAATAATCTATATTCTCGTGTTTCTTTTTTTTTTGGTTTTGGATACATATAAACTGACATAATTATAGATATTTCAATAGATTATTTCATGTTCTTACTATAAGTATACTTATCTTCTTAAATAGATTATTTATTTAGTGTATTAGGAAGAGGTTTCCCTGTATACATTGGACCTATGGTATAATGATTTCTTTGTTTTGATAAGAACATTGATCTTTATTTTAATTGAATTACTTAGTTTATTTTGAGTTTAGGTTTTTTTTGTGATAATTCTATTTTTAGGTGAAGTTTAACTTGCATTGGAGATTAGGATTATGTATCAAATTGAGGAATTATTTGTTGGATGTTATTACTGAATTGAACTAATAGATTCTGCATTGGAGGTTCACATTATGAAGTTAATAAAATGTAATTGGCATCAGTATCCCTTATATATATATTTTAGCATTTTCATTTCACTTTGATATTTTTTTTATAGAAAAAGGTACTAATTATTATCATATTATAGATATATAATTGATTTTTTTTATTTTTATGCAGGTTGGAATGATAGTAAGATATTGTATATCAATGATTGATCATGGAATTCAATCAGTTATTAGTTGGAAGATGTGGTGGGAGTTAATTTATTTTTTAGATTTAGCCCTAGACTACATTGAACCAATAAAAGTATCATTGGTGATACATGAATCAACATAATACTATGATAGATAGAGAATTGAGTCAAAAATTATGTTGTGAGAGTACATAATCATTAACATAGTGTTGGATATATGATGCATGATACATCGATCAATAAGGTAATATTGGTTAAATGAGTGATACTACACTACCACATTAATGGAACACTGATTGATATTGTACGGGCACATTTTAGAGCTAACTACATGTCAATATTTTCAACATTCTAAGCATTGCAATTCTAATTTATTATTAAGGATTATTATATGGATACATAAATTTAATAACATAGTATCAAAAATATAATGTAGACTAAATTACAAAGATAACATAATGTCAAGTACTAATGGAATCATAAGTTATTACTAACTTATTGTCAAGTGGTTCTATAGGACTATGTTGAAGAAACAAATTAATATGAAAAATGATATACGAATTGAAGGTGACAATGGATACTTAATTTTTTAGAAACCAAGATCTACTAAACTATTAAACATTATTATGGAAACCATTTGGATATAGGAATGAATACTATTAGAGAATTTATCTTTTAAATATAGATTAAAGAGAACCAGATGAAAAAATTAATTTGAATTGAGATCATGACAAACATTCTACTGAAATTGTTTTATTTTTATAACTATGTTGGTCCTCATTAGCAAAAGTGGTCATGCTACTATATTTATTTAAACATCATCAATTCAAATATAATTCATGGAGTGTAGTGTTGTAATTTATTATTTCTTTCCACCATGCTTAGTCTATGTATGGTTTATGACTTTTCCTTATCAAATCAAGTTACACGCAGGTCACAACCATCTTCATATATGGGAAAATAGATAGTATCAAAGTATTGCATATTTTGGAAAATTTTATATTAATAACTTTATCTGAGACTATGAAATGTGTAAGGGTAATAAATTACAAGATAGAAATCCAGGTATCAAATACTAGATAAATTCCACAAAACCCCAGCCTTCTTTAATGGGAGTGACTATGGTTACTATAACCCCATGATGTAAGTTTATCTCAAGAAACTATACATTGAGTATTGAACCTTGTTAGAAAAATCCCTTAAGTATTTAGGATTTCAAAGGTGCTTACAAGGTCTTAAAAACTGTTGAAGGGGTTTTGGAAGAATCTAGAAGAAGTTATATCTACATGATAAGAGTCACACCGTAATAATAAAGGTTATTTCATTATGTGAGTTCCTCATAAAATGGAAAACATATGGGTTCCCTATATATGTTAGAGTCTATGATGTGGTATGTAAGGGTATTTCAAATCATATGTGATTTTTTCCACTTTATCAATGTGAGAAGAAAAAAAGTCACGCCATGACACCTTTGGTCACATTGAGGCCTAGTTATTTCAAAGTAGAATTTTTCTAAAAGAAGGTTTCATGAAGAAGATTTCACACTATGATAAAATCCATTGGGATTTAGGATTTAGGATCTTTTAAAGTTGTTTTGGTTCTCATGTTAGGGAATGTGATGTCACATCATGAAGTGAAAATTTGCATTGTTCTATAATATAAAATTCCATGGATAAAGGTAATTTTTCAGGTTGAGTAAAGGTTATTTTCTTTACAACATAATAGAAATTGGTATATGAGTGTTGTTGATGCTATAAGTAGAAGTTCCACATCCATGGATACACAGTTTGTAGGGGTTGATATTCCTGGAGTCCATGTGACCATTTCATGATGAGGAGTGTCACACCATGGTGTACAGGTCGAAGTAATCCCAAAATAGTCTCCACAATGTTATTTTTAGGTGAGGTCCCTAAAATTTAGAGATTAATAATTACACACCACAATAAATAGTTTCATTCCATATAGGTGATTGAGTTTGAGATCATGGTTTTAGAATATAATGCATGTCACTCTATGAAGGAGTTAACTTAGTATAAATTATAAATTTTCAATTTCCTATATTTTATGAGGAAGATCAAGGAATTAAATGAAATATATTGACTCAGTTTTGAAGGATGCATTTATATTAATTTGAATCACCTACTTAAGGTGAATTAAAAATCAATTAAGAGGGTATTCTGGAGATTATTTGAAGATGGTAGAGATATATATTTCTCTTAAATGGATATGAATAAGTATTATATATTAACAGATTGATACACATAGAGAATGATTTATATATTTGTGTTGGAATATCAGTGAAGAAGAAAAGGGAGTTCTTGGATTTTATCCCACTTATGATTTAGGTAGGTCATCTAGTGAATGAAAGTGAAGCTGATTAATACACAAATAGTGGTGTAAACTCAATCTTTATTTATAAGAATCAATAAAACACTTGGATAATCACTGAGTAGTTTGAGTGTTTGGGATAAGTGATTTTTTTGTATTATGAAAATTTTAAACCTAGTGGGAAAGTGATTCCAATGAAATCTATAAAAAATTGTGCTTAGTGCTTTAGGTGTATCATCACATCACTATTTTATGCTTGTTGGAATATCCCAGTTTGAGTGAACTAAGTAAAATTACTTTTTTCCCTCATTGAATTTATTTGTATCCTTATATCAATTATGAGGGAGGGGAGTGTTCCTAATAATAGTGGAATAAGATCATTGGTGAGGGTCATTTTTTAATGATTAATATTCCTTAATTCACCCCCCCTTCCCCCACTTAGGGTATTTTCATTACCTGGGACCAGCAAGTGGTATTAGATCCAAACGTTCTTGGTAAAGTATTCTCTCTCAACATGATAAAAAATTTCATTATACACAAAGTAAATACATTATTCAATTATTATAATTTTTAGTTATGAAATAATTATATGAAACTATATTTATATTAAATGGGAAGGGATATTTACCCAGCTAACATTCTACGGATCTTAGTCAGCATGAATATTTGAGCATTATGAGAGGAATATTGGAGGGAGATTGATATCAAATACAAAGGAGTATACATGTTGGGAGGTTTATTATACAATGAAATATATATGAATGTGATGTCCTGTACATAATTACATTCCATGTTCGAAAAACTTATATGAACCTATAAAGAAAGTTCCAGTGTACAACAAGTTAAATTGTAGGCACTATGGAACAATTAAAAGGATTTGAGGATGAACCCAAATGAGTTCATCTATTTATTCTTTGATCTAATGAACATAATTGTGGAGGAAATATTTAGATTCATAGAAACCCTCAACAATATCAAAATTGTGAATAAGATCCTTAGAATATTTTCATTATGTTTTAATGTGAAGTTTATAGTGATCAAAGACAAATACCCAGGGGCAGTTAAACAAAATGGTCTTCATTGTAATATCATTTCATACAATATGAGAAATAATTACAATGAGTCCTTGAAAACGGATAATTATTAGGAAGTGGAAATCAAGGTTATGAAGAAATTCACAATATAGGATGATCCTAAATTAAGGGATATTGATGAGGTGATTTCTTTATTTTCCTCAAAAACTCCGATATGGAAAACGAAGATTTAAAACTAAAAATCCACTTTCTTTATTTTGATGTGTAAAATATTGGAATCTCACTGAAAAGTGCCTAAATAAATTCCAAGATATTTGTGAATATGGAGAACTCATAAAAAATCCATATAAAGGGGTGAAAGTAAATAGGATTTTATAAAATAAATTCTTTAAAAAAAAGAACTTTATTTCATAAGAATATGTCTGCATAAAAGAAACAAAAGTGAAAGAAGTTGAGGATTGTAAATAACTCAATGAATAAGTTCCTATGGATATCATATATAAACTGCAAATAGAGTTAAACAATGATGAAATCACTAAATTCATTGGAAGAGTATACCTAAAGGTTTAACTTAAATCTTCTCTTGAAAAAAATATATTTGAAGGGAAAAATAAATATGGTCAATTGAGAGATATGTGATTCAAAAATATTTATATACTAGTAAGAATAATAACAATATATTTTGAAGGCTGATATTGAAAAAATTAAATCTATAAAGTTTGTAAAATCTTAGAAGTAAATTGATCTCAATCTCACAAGTTAAGATCATGCCTAGATTATCAATAGATGGACTAATTCTTGGAAAATTTGTGTCAAAAATATCAAGGATCATTAAGGTGAAGTTGTGTTGATGTGATGAAATATTGATTATCAAGTGAGTCTTCTTAAACCCAACATGATATCAATAATTTGGTGTGTATGTTCTATATAAAATGTTAAGGATCAAGGGTAGTCAGCAAAAAGGGTATACACTTACCCAATAGTGTAACAGTTAAAAGATAATGTAAAATCTATTTAGAGGATTTATCATAAGAAAAAATCAATTCTAATTGATGTGAAACCACAGAAACCCACACCTCAGAAGAATTTTGATTTGGATGATTTACAAAAAAACCAAAAAAAAACTGAAAATGGGGAAATTAATGCATGTAATGATACACCAAAAAACTTGTTTTTTTGTTGTGTAAAGATGGTTCATGCACAATATGTATTCACATATAAAAAATTCATTTATGGGTTCAAGAGATAAAAAATAGGAGAGAGGAAATTATTATTCTCAGTATTTTTTAACAATTATTGTTTTTATTTTTAAGGTTACAGACTCAAATCCAAAAATTTATTATCAAGGATACAAAGAAGTTTATTGATAAAGACTTGGATAAGGAGACATCCTTAACAAAAAGCTTTATTAAGTGGGATGAAAAATCATAATGATTCTTTTACTATGATATGAGGATAATATAATGGATATGGAACAATTTTATTTACCATTAAAAATGAATAAAGAAGTGAACATGGATTGAGAAAGTAAAATGTAAGTAGGTGAATGTCATAGATGTTTCTTTGAATGTGATGGTTCAGGTTGGATTGTGGATATTTTATAGTATATTCACTTCACATATTATGAGAAACCAAAATATTTCCATGGAAATCAAATATGATAAATAATGTGTCATTAATTTTGAAAATTATAAAGGTTTTAAGTTCACTTTATTTGAAAAAGAAAAAATAAATGGTAAATATTTTAGGTTCACATATGTCTTAGAGTTCCTTGGTTAAAATTTACAAAATGTAATTTAATTATGTGACTTTTTGAATGCCTTAAATTTTAACAATAAGTATTTCATAATAAATTGAATATATGGTTTAATTGTGAAGTATGGGAAGTGAGAAAAAGGTAATTTTTACCTCGTTAATGGAGAATAATATAGGTTCTTTATATCCAAGGATAAGTGAACAGGTTATTGCATAAAAATCATGGACACTTGACCCAGAATTAATTAGAAGACTTAATTAATAATGAAGTACCACATCATATCCCCAAAATTTCATTTGATCTCAGTCACACCTGTGATACTTTTCAAAAAGGTAAATTATTCAGAAGGATTATAATCCAAAGTAAAAATAATTAAATTAATTGATTTGGTGTGTATTGATGTGTGTGAGATAGTATCTCCAAAATACATGGATAGTAAAATGTATTATATGATATTTATTTATGATTAAAGAAAAATGGCATGGTAGATAGTAATCTCTCACAAATCGGAAGTGTTCAAGTATTTTTTATGTTATAAGAGAATGGATAAGAAAATGATTGGGATAAAAAATTAAATGTTCCAAACTAATAATTTTATTAAATTAAACACTAATTATGTGGAAGAATATCTTGGGAATCATGGGATAAGGTAACAATTTTTAAGGATGATGTCTCCTCAAGTTTCATTAAGAAGAGGAACTCAATTCTCAATAATAGTCTTGGGAAATACTCATTGATAAGTGTCTAGAAGAGACATATTTAAAGCAATTAGTTTTTACATCATTTTATATCTCTAATAGGGCCTTCATATATCTAAATGAAGAGAAAATGTCCTAGAAGATGTTGTATGGGGAAATACTACACTAAATTACTTTCAAATTTTCATATGTAAAAATATTTATTCTAAAAAAATATAAGAAACATAAGTATGAATTTCTTGGATATAAATTTATTTTAGTCAACTATTCATTAAAAATCTTGGTTTATAAATTCTACAAAAACATAATGATTTTTTTTTAAATTTAATACATTATTATTGTGTAAAATGATAAATTTCTCAATATAGTGAGAAGTTTTCACAATAAAATAGTGATGAAATGTCAAGGATAGTGATTCTAAAGTTAATATTCAATAAGGATCAGATGGGTCAAGATAAGGCTCAGGATAAGACACTAATTACAATACAATCATAAAAGGTTCATCAGTTGTGTGGAAGGCAAGAATAAGGGCCAAAATCAATGAAGGAAATATCATTTATGGTCAAGTAGGTCTAGTGAAAACACAGAGGATCGAAACTCTAAAACAAATGTGTTTCTTATCTCAAGTAAATCCTATGTTTAATGAAGAGGTGGAAAAATATTTCAATTTGGAAAAATTGATGCATGATGCGCTTAACCAAAATGAGAAGAATGAAACATGGAAAATTTTCATTTGGCCGAAAGAATAAAATGTTATCAAAACCAATGGTTGTTTCATAAAAAACATAATAAATATAGTGAGGTGACTCAAAATAAGTATGTATGTTGTTTACGGTGTATTCTTAAATCGAGTTAATTTTTGATGGTGAGAAATTATCATCTGTATACCATTTGGAAACTATTATACTATTCATAAATATAGGTTAAAAGAGGATTCAAGGTGTACCAAATGAATATTAAATCAGTATTCCTTAATGGATTCTTTGAGGTGGTATTACTAATCAAGTAAATGGATTGATTTAGTATAGATAATGATGATAGAAAAGTGTACCAGTTGAAGCATTCATAATATGGGCTAAAGCAGGAAACACGATCTTGTTAATCTAAGCTTGATTAATACTTGATAAATCTTGTATTCTAGTAAGGTGAAGTTGACCATAATCTCTACATCAATAAAGGATATGATAAAAGGTATTTTTTAAAAAATTTATATAGAGGAAATATTTATTGGAGGATCAAATTAATCATAATGAAACTATTTATAGAATACAAGAGGTTTGAGTTCAAAATATCTATTATTATAGAATTAATATTTTCCCATAGTTTAAAAGTGACTCAAGGAAGGATATGCACATTTATTTGTAAATAAAAATATAAAAAAATAAATTCTTAAAAGGTAATTAATGGATTATAGGCCAATTAAAATTACATTGGCTATTTGATTGAAGTTTTCAAGAGATTTTGATGGTAAGAAAGATGATGTAATAGAATATAGGAAAATCATTGGAATCATATTGTACATAACAACAACATAGTTGAAAATTATGTTTTCCATATATCCAAACACATGGTATCATAGTTATGGAAAAGAAATTCACATGATATAAATGAAAATAAATCTTTATTACATCAATATCATAGTGTATTTCAGACTACTTTATCATAGAATATCATAACATGAGTTATTGGGATACACATATGTGGATTGGGATGGTTTATTGGATGATCGTAAGAGGACACCAAGAGGTTATTTCTATCTTCCGGGTTTGTGAATTTATTTTCTAAGAAATAAGAAACACATTATCTCACTTAGCACTATGAAAGATAAATATATTACAGATACTCAATCAGGTACTCAGTTACTATAGATCAAGCAATAGCTTGAGGATATCAGAGTTGATGTTAAGTCTCTGATTAAAATCAGGTGTGATAACTCAATTTATATTAATATTATAAAAATATATATTCCTATATTCTAAGAAAAATCACATCAAGATAAAGTATCATTTCATCAAGGAGAAGGTTGAACAAGTGATAGTCCAGTTGGAGAACGTGTCAACATATAATTGAGTTTCTAACATCATGAAAAAGGTTCTACCCAGGGCTGAGTTTGAAAGGCATTAGTTGGCTCTTGGAGTCCGACTATATATATCTAAATACATGGTTTGAGGAAGATACCCACACTCCCCATAGGATTTTTTATTTTTAGTAATGTTTGGAAACTCTATTGAATTAAATGTTTGAATTTCTGACACTCACTCGTGAACTTTTAGAGAATTATATTTGGGTTTGTTGACCAAGGGGATAAGCCATACATGAATTGATTTAGATAAGTTTTCCATGATTAGTAATAATGGTGGTTGTTAGTGTCCAATCATTTGAGAAATGTGTAGTTATCCCATGCTTATGTTTTAAAAATGGGAATAGAATTTAAATATTTATTCAAGGGGAGTAACATCTTGTAGGAGTATTGAGGCGAATAGATATCAATGATTTTTTTTTCACAAGGATATTTTTATTTAACACTAGTTTCACATGAATATGTTGTCCCATGGGGGCTTTGAGTTTATTTTTAGTGAATAATTGATGTATTATAAAAAGGAGGAAGGGTTTAGACTCTGACATCCCCAGCTTGGTTCACGCTATAGTAAATTTAAACACAATGATTATAATTCTATGTCGATGAACATTTAACTTTAATAAAAACTATATTATCAAAATTTTATGATAGTTTTATGATAATAAGACACTATTTGTATGAGGAATTACATTTCAAAATAAAAAATAAATATTTCATGATGTTATTTTATTATAAAACTTAGTACTTGATATTTTAAAAATAAATTTTTAGAGTGATAAAACATGTACACCGAATATGATAACAACAATTAAAAATAAAAAAAACCATAATATAAATTAAAATTCATGATAAAGTGTTATTTTAATGTATCAATTTTATTTAACCATTTATTTTATCATATGATTCACATAAAATTTCATATGAAAATGCTTTCAATGGTTATATGCTACAATTTTATGACTATAAAAATATGCATCATAATTAACTAAAAATTATATTAAAATTATAGAATTACCATTTAAATGATCATATGAAAATAAAACTATTAATAAAATTAATTTGGTTATCAAATAAAATTCTATGTGTAAAAAGTATCAGGAATTCAATAAAAGTGATTTTAAAAAACAATAAATGATTATTATTGATAAAATTACATTATACTTGAATTAAAATTTTGAGGAAAACATTTATTTAAACATGAATATAAATTCTATGTTAATACCATGAAATAAATACACTATATATATACATTAAGAACCTAATTTCATTTAAAAAATATTCATTGGAAATTTTGGATGTTATATTTCACCATCCTTAAAGAAATTACATCCTCGCTATTTTTTAGTCTTTGATAAACACATATTATAACTTTATTCATGAACCACATTAATAAACTCAAATATCAACTTTAACATTATATGTGGAATGGAAACATCATAAGTACTTAGGAAATGTCAAGCCTATATAGTCCAACTAGAAAAATTTAACCTAGTACTCTTGGTCTAAAGGTTATCAATCTAAGGATTCATATGCAAATTTCACTAATCGTAATTCCCAAAAATAACCAAACTCAAATTTGATACCAAATGAGACACCCCTAGAACCAAAATTTACAATCTGGTTCTAAATATAGAAAATTTTAATGCATCACAAGAATTACAACCAACTCCCAATATAAAAATTTTAATGACTTTGAGAACTATGAACATATTCATTTTAAATCTAAATACAATTAAATTTCATCTATAAAATTGAGCACACATTCATATCTCATATACAGGTCCCTATAAAAAAATTCTTTTGGAAATGAGGAAACATAAGAAAGGAGTGAACATAAATGCTCGGTAAGGGGTAAAATATTAACAATGAGATGTATATCATAAACCATTGAGATATTTGATCATGAAATAAATAGCATAATTAAAGGAATAATATCATGAAACCATATGTGAAAATGATTCATGGGATAATAATCATAATCGTGGCATAAAAATGAGGTGAGACTTCATGAGATTCAATAATCAAAATATGGAAGCAATCATAGAAACATGGAAAAAGAGACATTATATCATAGGATCATGGAAATAATGAAAACATGGGAATGAGGCACAAACATAAGGAATTTAATCATAAACATAGGTATGGGATCACTACCATGACATCATAAGAATATGTCGGAGCTTATAACCATGGAATCATAAACATCGACTGAGTCTTATCACCAAGGTATCATAGAAATAGGCTAAGGATAACTTTCAGAGCTTCATAGCATGATCTCATGGGATATGATACATTACCCAATCGATTACAGGAAATATAATTTTTCTCCCACCATTCACAGCATAATACAACATGAATATGGGTACCATAAGGATATGAGAACAATTATGAATCCATTAAAAATAATAACATGGTTAAGTCGTCGAAATAAAATGATCATCCAATGGAATAAAGTAGCTAACTAGGTAAATACCCCTAAATCAAGATAAAAAATAAAAAATATATTTACACATATAGAATAAAGGGTATATAGTCTAATAAATAACTTCCCTGTCACTTAAATAAATGTTTTTAAGATGATAACCTTTAATATGAATAAGTAAGGGTATTAAAAATGGAAAGGCATTGGTAGAAAGGTTATGTTTATAAAAAGATATCGATGAAGAAAGAAAAAGGTGGTGGTGGATCAATCCCCACAATGATATTCCATTTTAAACACACCACATTTTCATAGAATCATGGAAAAATGAGAGAAATAGTCAATAAATAGGAGGGGAATCATTATTAATGTTGTTATATTTTATATAATGATAAATTTATCAAAGAAGAGAAACATGGTGTAACATCAAAACTTCTCCTAATTGGCTTGAGAAGGTGGGAGGGTGTTACTTGGGACTAAGATACATCTCTAATATGGTAAAGGCTAGAAATAAATGTTTAAGGGTTTAAATACATTTGGGGACAATTTAACCTTTAAGAATAAAACAACGAATCCAATTAAACCAAACCAAAAAAACTACTATATGATGAATGATAAAAAGAATTAAAACTCAACCATATATTTTATATCAAACCCACCAAAGTGTACTGAAATGGAATCCAAACCAACATCAAAGTAAATAGAGGAAGATGATTAATAAAACTCCAATAATATCATAAGGCTCCATGTTCTATAATCTCTATGATCCAACATCACCAAACAGACCAAGTATCATGAAGTAGTGCTAAAGATGTGTGACACTTTACCTTTTCCCATGTCCTGGTATATGACATCTGAAAAATAACTGAAGTTTCAAATTAGGGGTGAGTACAAAAACTCAATAGGATTTTTCTAATTAATTCCCTACTCACGCAACTATGATAGAAGAGTTATCAACATTTATATAAAATAGTTTATATGAAACTATTTCCAAAACAATTTATAACTAAATATAAAAAATTTCAAAAATAGTTTATAACCATATATGAAGAAGTGATATATCAACCAATTTTCCTACAAAATAAATTTTTAAGAAAACAACCAAATAATTCTTTAAAACCATTTCCCAAGTTTCCTTTAGAAATACCATTCCATTCCATATCTCCACAATACCAACCATGCAAGCATCGTTATGAAAATTCTGTACTCATGAGTGATCTCTAATTGATCTACCATTTCATCACAAGTTAATTATTTCTCATGTTCCATTACACCTTTGGCACCATGAAAAAGTTCATATTTCAACAAAGCCTCGAAAATTCAATATCAACACACACACCAAGTATGCTCAAAACCATGTCAATAACAATATTCCAAAAACCATTTCAATAAAACAGTATTTTTACTGAAAATTATTTTCCCAACAATCCATTTCAAAATTCCATCAAATACATATTTTAAAATTTCTATTTTAAAATCATGAAACTAAATCGTTTTTCACAATAAATCACCATAATTCCACAATTTCACCAAGAACCATAAATAATCACCATAGAGTCTTTATCTCATGATTTTCGCACTAATTTCATAATAAATATCATTCAATTAAATCAATATGAAACAAATCCAATCAATTGTAGCAAGAGTATTCGAGAGTGAAGCCACCTTCCTTGAGAGTTTTGGAGAATATGTTAAACTGTCAAAAAACGCCAATGAAATTAGGTTAAAAATTCACGAACCCTCCTTATATATCTCATCCTTTCACAAAAAAGGCCAAACATAAAGTTATTGAGCATCCAAAACCTTATATATACCCAAATTATGCATAGATATAAGAAATCAAGAAGAGGGGCGAAGTATATCTAAGTAAAATGTCAAGAACAAAGAAGAATGAACACTTACCGTGAAGAATCGGCTTCTAATCACCAAGTGAAGCCTTCGGATTGCCTCTGGATGGACGAGAGAACCTTCCTTGGACTTTGGGGAAGAAAAATCCCAAGTTAGGGATTCATAAGAGAGAAAATGAGGCAGTAATTGGTAAAAACACATTAGATCCACTTTTTTAGGATCTAACTTTGACCCTGTGCACAGTTTAATCACACGGTTAGGCAAAATGTGTGCTTACCGTGCATTAGTCATTTCCTTAATGACAAGCCTTCACACAAAATCCTTTCATAGTCTCTATAACCATGTACAACCATGCTGAATCAACAACCTCAAAATACCCAATCTGTATACAAAGTGCACAGTTTATCCTAGGCGGTCACACTATTTGGAAGACTATGCACAGCCAGTGTGCCTTCCCTTTTCCAAAAAACACATTTAAAGTACTCAGAACTCTTCCAAAAATCACGAATAATATTTATATACTTAAAATCATAAATAAATGGTTACTTAGCCGAAACTGAGGGTGCTGCATTCTCCCCACCATTGGTCTTTTCATCCCCAGGAAGTAGAAAATCATCGGTGTCTTGAAAGAGTTCTATAAATTACTCTTTCTTTTCCTTCACACATTCCCAAGTCTCTTATTGAATCTGACCATGTTTCCACAAAACTTGTACTAGACTAATTCTTTTTTCATGCAAGAATTTTTCCTATCTATCCACAATCTGCACCAGGATATGTACCAATGAAGCATCAGGTTCTTGTTCAATGTGATCCCATTTGATCACATTGCCAGGATCAGGTTGATACTTTGTCAAATGTAATACATAGAAAATTTTATTCACTAAACTGAACCATAGTAGAAATTCCAACTGATATTCCACCTCTCCAACCCATTCCAGTATCTCAAAAGGGTCTATTTATCGAGGATATGACTTTCCATGCTTCTTAAAATGATGATTTCCAAGCCTTGGAGAAATCCTTAAGAATAAATTATCAGTTACCATGAAATAAAATGGTCATTGATGGTGATTTTCATATGATTTATAATGACTTTGAGCCATCTCCATTCTATTTATGATCAACTGAACCTTCTTTATGGTTTCTTGGACATGGCTTGGCCCAACTAGTGAAGTCTCACCTATTTCCACCCAACACAGGGGAGAAAGATAAGGATGCCCATATAACACTTAAAAATGATCCATATGTATCGACGCTTGATAGATTTTATTATACAATAACTCCACCAACGGATCATGCTCCTCCCATAAGCCACCAAAATCCATTACACAATCTCGTAGTATGTCTTCTGATGTTTGTATCATCCTTTAGGATTTCCTATCCATATAAGGAAGATACGTCATACTCATAGTCAAATGTGTACCAAGGTATTTTTGTAAGGATTTCTATAAATGAGACACAAATCTCGGATCTCTATCTGACACTATCAAAATTGGTATGCCATGTCTCTTTACCACTTCTTGTATATAGACTTTGGATAGATCCTCCATCGTATGAGATTCATGAATAGGGATGAAATGATACGACTTGGTGATTAGATCCACTATCACCCATATGGAATTGTGTTTCTAAAATGTTATTTGGAGTCCTATGAAAAAATCCATCACTATTTTCTCCCATTTACACATAGGGATAGGTAAATACTGTAACATACCTGTTGGTCTCAGATGTTCTGCCATAACTTGCTGACAAGTTAAGAATCTCAAAATGAACTCATCCACTTTCTTTTTCATAACGTTCCACCAGAACTGTGCTTTCAAATCCTTATACATCTTCTATATTCCTAGATGAATAGACTATATCAAATGGTGGTAGGAATGAAGAAGTTGTTCCTGACAAGACCTAGGTACAACCATCTGATTCCTAAACCACAACACCAAATTCCCATCTAAATTCCAGATCTCAGTGGTCTCACCACCATATAGTTTTGAACTCAATTTAACAAATTCAGCATCAGATGTATCTGTGTCCTTTACCATCTTCATCAAATCAGGAACTACCACAACTAAAAAAATTTCAACATTGCCTCAGTCTTCAGATTTCATATGCACATTGGTTAGGACCAACATCAACTGACACTCATCTGAAACTTCTTTTTCTAACTGAGCATGTGAATTTTTGTTTAATGCTTTAGAAACCAAATTTCCTTTACCCGATGTACACATAAAGTCAAAGTTGAACATCTGAAGATACTTCATCCATCTCCTTTTCCTCACATTCAAATCCCATTGTGAGAAAATATGTTTTAAACTCTTATGATCTGTGAACACATTAAATTTCTCACCAAAAAATAATGACTCCATGTCTTCAAGGAATAGAAAAATACAACTAACTCCAAATCATGTGTTGGGTAATTATTTTCATGAACACTCAACTAACTTGATCCATAAGAAACAACATGTTCTGTTTGCATGAGAACACATCCCAAACTAGATCCCGATGAATTACAATACACCACATACCCCTGTCCTAATTCCATCAATATCAAGATAAGTGTTTATGTAAGATTAACTTTCATCACTTGGAAAGACATCTATCATTCCTCGGTCTATTATAAAAGAGAGTTATTCTTTTTCAAATCTTTCATTTGTGGTTCTAGTCATGAGAATTCATGAAGAAATCTTTGATAATAACTAGTGAGACCAATAAATCTTCATATCTCAAAGACATTCTTTGGTGATTACTAAGATATAATAGCATATATCTTCTTAGGATACACTGAAACACCTCTTTTAGAGATTAAATGGCCAAGAAATCATACCTATTGTTTCCAAAAATCACTCCTAGAAAGTTCACCATAAAAGCGATTATCTCTCAAGATTCCCAACATTTTATCCAAGTATTGGTCATGCTCATCCCTTTTCCTTGAATACACCAATATTTCATCCACAAATACCACAAAAAAATAATCTGGATATCTCTAAAATATCCGATTAATCAATTCCATAAATACATCTGGGGAATCCTTAAGACTGAAAGTCATTACCACATATTCATAATGGCCATATCTATTTTTGAATGTTATTTTCATAATATATTCCTTCTTAACTTATAATTAGTGATATCCTGATCACAAGTCAATTTTGGAGAACCAATAATCTTCCCTCAATTGATCAAACATGTAATCATTTCATGGTAGTGGATACCTATTCTTTATCATAAATTTTTTAAGCTTACAATAATCCACACACAGCCTTAGAGTTCCATCTACTTTCTTCAAGAACAAGACCGGTGCTATCCACAGAGACATGCTCAGTTAAATGAAACCCTTAATTTCTAGTTCTTCCAACTTCACTTTAATTTCCCTTAATTATATTGGTTCCATCCTATAATATTGAAGGTAAATCATACTGGTACTTGGAAGAAGATCAATCATAAACTCCATTTACCTTATTGGTGGTAACCCTAAGAAGTTATTGGGAAAAACATCTGGGAATTGATCTAGGACTACTAGAAAATTATGTTCCTAGATCTCTTCCATTGATTCCAAAGTTAACAGTACTAACTGGTAAATGATTTCTCCCACTGCTGGTTCCAACAATACTATTTCACCTATCTTTACAGCCCTTTCTCCTCTAAAGAGAACCTCAACACCATTCTCATTCATGAAACTAAAAGTTCTGTTATAATGGTTGATATGAGCCTTGAACATTTTCAACCAATCCATACCCATGATTATATCATAAAAATTCATCACCAATATCGATAAATCCCATTTCATCTCAGCTCCATCAATAGTTATAGAACATGCTCTACACACGAAGTATTGACATTCTCTTTGACAAAAGAAGTTTTAAGTTTTATCATAGAATATATCATCTTAAGTTTTAAACTTATCAAATAAAATACATGAGAATAAATGAAACAATGAGATGCACCGGTATCAAATGAAACTTTCATAAGGGTATAATTCAAAATAATTTTACCTCTCACTATAGATGGTCCATCCGGATCATTTAAAATCATATGGTCAACTCTATATAATTACTTTCTCACTGCACCCTTCTCCTTGTTTCCTTTCTAATATTTTCCTTGCTGAGGAGTCATAATATTACTAGAATCACCATGGCTAGCTCTTCTCTTCTGATAAGACTGATTCTGTTGTCCTCACCCTATCGAAACATTCGATGCTTGTGATGACTGAGAAGTGTCTTGAGCACCCGACCATAGAGAACTGCAAAAATAGCACATAAGATGTACCATATTGTTGTAATTATGGCATGATATTTGTGTTTATGTACACTCTCGCTTCATGTGTTCAAAGGAACAACATTGGAAACATCTCTCATTTGTCGTGGGACTCAGAGGAAGATTCACTGATCAATCTATCTAATTATGATTCTCGCTCCTACCCTGGAAGTAGGTGTTCCTATCCTTCTTTCTCTTAGCATTAGATATCCAACCATTTACCATAAGTATCATGATACTTCCTCCTCCCATAGCTCCTAATATTTCTCATTCATCCATTGTCTCTCTATTCATCATTATAGTATAATCGGTAATACATAGCATGGAAATCATCAAGAGAATCTCCTACCTTAACCCTAATTAAAAGATGTGTGCTATCAAGGTCGCACTAGCCACAACCTCTGGTAAAAATCACACTAGATTCATGAATTTATCCAAATACTCTATGATAGGTATATTTTCCTACTTTAGGATGAATAATTCCATTGTTCTCTTAATATTGAACGTATGAGGATAGAATTTTTTATTGAATAATTCCTCAAAATTCTCAAAACCAAGTCCTTAATCCACATTAGCATGTACCACTAGATCCCACCATTGGAGTGAATGATCCTCTAAAATATAACTCACAAGATTCACTTTCAAAACTGTTGGTGTGCCAATGAAATAAAAGATATGATTCATCATGTTCATCCATTCCTCTGCTCCTTTCGGTTTAGCACCTCCTCAAAAGATAGGTGGATTTTATTTCTATAATTAGATGGAATGATCCACTTGTCTTGGATCATCCCTCAAGTTTTCAGTGTCCACACCTTGAAATGCTTGGATGATACTCTGAACTAGCTGTTGGTTCACTTGTGGTTCAGGTGAAACCACATTCTTGGTAGTTGCTTTTGGTTGGTTTTAATGACACATATCAGGTGCCATTTTCTAAACAAACCAAAAATGTCATAAGCCTCACTCTCTAGAAATTTAAGGATCATAATTTCAAATTCTATCACATAAACTATCACAAATTTTCTTCCTAAACTCAACCATATTCATGTTCAACCATTTTTGAAAACTTCCAACTTGATTTTTGAAAATCAAACCATTTTCAAAATACCACGACCATGCTCTTTTCAAAGTATTTCATTTGAAAAACAATTTTATAATTTCCAAAAATGATAAATTTTTCACAAAAAATAAATCATTACTCAAAATAATGTATGAAATCCTAGTGGGAATTCCTTCCTCTAATGAATTTCATGATCATCTCATTCACTAAACCCATGAAAATGAGATTTCAAACATATAAGGGTCTCCAAAACACTTTTGTACCCCACCCCCTGGTTACTTAAAGTTCGGTATAAAAAGGTTAGATATACATTTTTATTCTCTACATTTCAAGTCCTGGTAATCCTTCCCCTTTATAATATCACCACTAAAGGAGTATAAAATAAGGAATACAACTCCAAAACTGAGAAAATTGATGATCACTTGTTCCACAAGGGAAGGAACAAGTTGATACCATTTATCTGAAACATGTTTTTGAACCGAACAAAACCGATAACATTTGTAACATCCCTCATTCTCCTTATTATATTAAGAATGTGGGAGTGTATTACTTGGCCTTAAGTGACATCCTCAAGATTCAAAATTCTGAAAATAAATGTCAAAGGGTTTTAATACATTTGGGGGATGATTTACTCTTTAAGAATAAAATAATCAATCCAATAAAACCAAACAAAAAAAAAACACAATATGATGCATGATAAAAAGAAAAAAAACTAAAAAAAATATTTTATATCAAAACACACTAATTTTTATTACAATAAAATACAAACCAATATAAAAGTAAACAATTAAATACAACTAATAAAACTCCAAGACGACCACAAAAATCCATGCTCCACAAGCATCATCCTCCAACACCACCAAAGAGCCCAAGTATCACAATGTAGTGATAAATAAGTATGATACTTTACCTTTTTTCATGTCCTGGTAGATGACATCTAAAAAATAACCAAAATTCTAAAGAAGGGGTGATTACTAAAACTCAGTAGGTTTACCCCAATGAATTCCCTAATCGTGCCACTATGATAGAAGAGTTAGAAACATTTATATAAAACATTTTATATGAAAAGATTTCTAAAATAGTTTATAACTAAATATAAACAAATTAATTTTTTTTTTCTAAACTAAATATGAACAAGTGCTATATCAAATAATTTTCCAGTAAAATCCATTTTTAAGAAAAAAACCAAAAAATTATTTAGAACCATTTCACAAGTTTTCTTTACCAATACCATTCAATTCCACATTTCCACAATACCAACCATTCATGCATCCTTATGACAGTTCCATAATCATGAGTGGTATCTCATTAATCTACCATGTCATCAAATGGAAATTATTTCCCATGTGCCATTACACCTTTGGCACTGAGCACAAGGTCATATTTCAACTAAGCCTCATAAGTGCAATATGAATACACACACCAAGTATGATCAAAACCATTTCAATGATAATATTCCCAAAACCATTTCAATAAAACAATATTTTTATTGAAACACATTTTTCTGAGAAGGAATTTCAAAATTATAACCAATACATATTTTAAAATTTCCATTTTAAAATCAAGAAACTAAATCACTTTGCATTAAATTACCACAATTCAATAATTTCACCGAAAACCATAAATCGTCACCAAAGAGGATTTATCTCATGATTTTAACACTAATTTCATAATCAATTTCATGAAATTAAATAAATTTTAAACTAATACAATAAATTCTAGAAATAGAAGTCGAGAGTGAATCCACCTACCTCGAGAGTTTTGGAAAAAATGATAAATGGACGAAGAACTCCAATGAAACTTGGTTAAAACATCACGAACCTGACTTAGATATCTTCCCATGTCACAACCAAGGCCAAACATAAACTTATTTGGAATCCACAACCTTAGATTTAACCAAAGTGGGTGTAGATCTAAGAAACCAAGATTAGGGGTGAAATAGATCTAATAAAAATGTTAAGAACAAATAAGAACTAACACTTAATGTGAATAATCAGCTTCTAATCACCAAGTGAAGCCTTTGTATCACCTCTGGGTTAATGGGAGAACCTTAATTTACCTTTGTGGAATAAAAATCCTGAGTTAGGGCCATATAGGATGGAAAACGAGGAACTTAAAAGAAAAAACACATTAGATCCACTTTTTTAGGATTTAACTTTGACCCTGCACATGGTTTAGTCACACAGTTAGAAAAATCATCCACTAATCATGAATTTTCCACTTACTTAAGGATAACCCTTCTCATGGTATCCTCACATGGTCTCCATAACCGTGCACCATCCATGTCGATTCCAGCACCTTGGAAGACCCAATCCATATACAAAGCACACGATTTCTCCTAGGATGACGCATGGTTTGGACAAACTGTGCACTGACCATGTGCCTTCCTTCCCCCCCCCCCCCAAAACACATTTAAAGTTATAAAAACTCGTACAAACATTACTAATAAACTTTATATACTTAAAATTATAATTAAAGGGTTACTTACTAGAAACTAGGGGTGTTACACATGACATGAATATGAAATTTCCCCAGATAGAAAGAGATAATTCTATTTGACATAACTATCAAAAAATATATCAATCATATTAGAACATGGTCAAATAATAAATATTATAACTCAAGGAAAAGATATTAAGTCAAGAAGAACCCTTAAAAAAATATGGTGTGTAAAACTATAAATTCATAAAGGAGAAAAATAGACTATTAATTCATAAAACATGAATTTAAAACAATAATTTATTCATCTCATGATATTTCATTTTATAAATATGGGAGAATATTGAAAGTAGAAGAATGGTACTTGAAAATAATATAGATGAAAACCCTTAACCTGAGTCCCAGCTCACATCATATACTCTAACTTATAGGATAATAAATTTAAATTAATAATTTACAAAATTAAGAAAAAAATTAGTGTTTTTACTTATTATTATTCATTTTAATTTAATTTTTTATCATGTTTCATTCATTTACAAAATTGGTACTATTCACATCAGTTATTTTGAGGTCATTCAGTTCATTATCTCTAAAACTACATTATTATAATTTAAATGGAAAAATTTCCTTGCCCAATGGTTCCATAAGATCAAAAAAAAATTATGGTAAAAAATTCATTTCATTCTATAATCTTTTTAGTTCAATAGTTCATGACATAGTTATCATTCATAGAGTATATCCTGATAAGCATGTTTTCGATGGATAAAAATAAATATGTTATCTGCTTTTAATTTCATTATTTCAATGGATACATTACCACTAAAGAATCATAAACATGAAATTAATTGAATATTATTATTTCATTAAATCATGAAGTAAATTTTAAATAATATCCATCAAAGTCATAATTTTATGAAAACATCATTGTTCACTTAGATAGCGTAAAACCACCACCATGAGTAATGTTTTTCAAAAGAGTTTAAAAGAAGGGAAAACCTAATAAATATTTATGTTTTATAAAAAAACATTTTATTTTAATTATGTTACTATTTTTGGTTTAATTTTAAATATTACTTCTGTTATTTAAGGAGGTAAAAAGATAATCAAAACAAAAAGTACATGATTTTTAAAAGCCCTATATTTTGTTGTATAAATAGTTTATGAAAACGGTTTGGTGAGATGTATGAAGTACTATATCATCATTTATTGACTAAAATAATTTCAATACCATGATAATGGAATCATTTCATCAAAATAATTAAGGTTTTAAGATAGTTTTAGAATAATGAATCACAAATAAGAAAAGATAATGAGGCTTGGAAACCCTTACTTTGATGTAGTAATGACATATAAAAAGGGTTCATTGGGAAGGAATTTGAGTATCTCATAAATGATGGATCAACAATATTGTAAAAAATGGATATATAATTATAGAATAATATATAAATTGTGTTTTAAATAGTTCCTGATAAAACAATATTAAAAAAAGGGGAAGTTCTAGGAATATGAAATCTTACCTTTCTCTTCAAATAGTCTCCATTCGATTGAGTGTAAAGCCTTCAGAGGAGGGGATTTTGATCATACCGGTGGATTTGGGTTATGGTAAGGGAAGGGTGTAGAGGTATTTGGGATGATATTTAGAAATATAATGACTTTTCTAAGTCAAGAGAAATGGTTGAAGGAAGGGTGTTTATAAATCAAAGGGAGATGGGTATTTTAAAAAATGTATTAATTATTTTATTATTTAGTATAAATACTATGAATAGTATTGATTATAATAAAATTTATTGTTTTATGATTAAGAAAATGAGGTTTATTTGACTTTAAATTCAAGTCATAATTGAATGGAGTCTTATGAAAACTTAATTAAATGAGAAAGACAAAAAATTGTTTTTATTAGAATAAAATATATCTTAGGATCCAAAATTTTAAACATAGGTGCATAAATTCAAATTATTATCTTTAAATGGATTATTTTACTCCTAAAATACATATTTGGATAATAAAAATGTTTCATAAATAATAAATTCATTTTTATATAATAATGATTTAATAAAAGTTACAGTACTTATAAAAACTGTATTCTTATTATTCATGAAAAAAATCAACATTTTTAGAAAAATTAAAAAAAACACCCTAATTTATTTTCGACATGATGAATAAAAAAATTAATTCCATTTCATCAAAATAAAATTCTAAAATTTATAAATTTAAATTCTAAATAAAATCACTCAATACTTGGAAAAATAATTTATTTAGAATAAAAACTATTTCTTTTGTTAGGAGTGATTACATTTATATTTGTTATTATATTGTAATTATTATATTATTGATAATTAATTATTTATAGTTATAAAATATATACATTTTATGAAATTATTCTTCTAATTAATAAAAATTTAACTTTTAAAAACATAAGTAAGAAAACAGTTTTAGTGCAACTTTCTTTATACACTATGATTATAATACTATGCCAGTGAACATTTTACTTTTATAAAAACTACATTAATTTTATAACAATTTTTTGATAATAATAAAAAATAAATATTAGGAATTAAATTTTCAAATAGAAATAATAAATAATTCATAATGTTTTTTTATTATAAAACATATTACTTTACTTTTTAAAAGGAAATTTTTAGAGTAACAAAACATGTGCATGAAATATGATAACAACTATTTAGAAGTTAAATGAACTATAATGTAAATTAAAAAATTCATGATAATGTGTAAAAATTATATTTAACCATTTATTTTATCATAGGATGCACATAAAGTTTCATATGAAAATGCTTTCAATAGTTATATGTTAGAGTTTTTTTACTATGAAAATATTCATCATAATTTGTTAACAGATATATTATAATTAATTAATTTCCATTTTAATTATCATGTGAAAATAAAACCATTAATAACATTAATGCAATTATCAAATAAAATTATATGTGTAAAAATTATCATGAATTCAATAAAAGTGATTTTAAATAACAATAAACGATTATTATTAATAAAATTGCATTATGCTGGAATTAAAATTTTAAGCAAAACATGTATTCAAATATGAATATAAATTATAAGTTTATATCATGAAAAAAAAATTATTATATATATAATTTAAGAAAAATATTATTTAAAAATATTCATAGAAAATATTGTATGTTACAATAGTGTGGACATATATTTCTATTAAATATATGGAAAGAAGTGTCATATATCAAAGGAGAGATATACATAGAGATGGAGTTCCAAACTTATGTTGGAAAGTCAAGGAATAAGTGAAGTGAGTTCTACGATTTTATCTCACTATAGGTTCACGGACGTCATCAAGTGATTGAAAGTGAATCTAATTGATACACCATTTCTGATGTAAACTCACTCTTTGTTAATGAAGATCAAAACATCAACACTTTGAGATTCAGTGAGTTATTTGATTTGTTAAATATAGTCTCTAGTGTTTTGTACCAGAGGTAATTTCTAGTGGAGTTTTGAACATTTCATTTGGTAGATTGGTCAAATTTTAAACCATGATTTGGAATGTAAATATAAGATTGTAACTTTTAAAAGGGTTGTTTCTATATGGGATTTAAGTCTCAAGCAGTTTCTTAGTTTTTCTATTCAGTTTTGGGAGAGTAGGAATTCAAAATCATAGTTATTTTAGAAATCGTAATGGAGGTGCACTATTAGAAAATAGTTCATGTTAACTATGCCCCACAACTGTGTGGGGGCTAGAGGGTGTCATGCTATAACAATCCTTATCTTTATTACACATTAATTCGTAATTTACTACATAAAATTACACATAATATATCCCATAATATCGATAAGTATAGTGTTTTTGGGAATTAGGTACATTACTTAACAATTTAAAATATTGAAAACATAATCATTATTGAAAACTTCCTTAACATGCTTGTACTAAAAATTGCATGGGATAACATGAGGACATATATAAGAAATTGGTTATATATAAATCCCAGTAATGGAATAAAAATGGCATAACATGAAGAAATAAATATATTTTATTCAATAGGCATATAAATGGGGCATAAAAAAGAGTGATAATCATAAAAATGAACAATGAGGTGTGATATAACATGATAATCATAAAGGAGGCATGTGAAATGTGGAAACAACCTAAAACTCTGCATCATAAACATAGGTCAAGGATAACTGATAAGAAATAATGATGGAAAAGTGCCATAAATGATTCATGTTTACTCATTTTCCCAATATTATGTCTCATGATACTAAACATTATCTAATTCATTGGAGCACTATATAAATCTGATTGCATCAATCACTTTCATTTCATTCTCATGCTTAAGTGTGCCACATAGATCATAAAACATGGATTCATTAATCATCAAGTTTTATTCCACGATTAAGGAGTGTGGAATAAATACTTGTAATTTCCAATACAAATAATTATTATTGTATAAATTTGAATGCCCGTTATAGTAAATGGGTATGGTATTCACTACACAATTGTTTTGGAAATGAAAATTGTTGTAAAATTTCAGTATCATGGTGGCATCGCTTAAAATTTCATAAAATGGGTTGATGAGAGATAAAGGGGCCTCTAATAATTTTGAAATATGATGGTAAATAACAGGGACATGTAAAGACATATCCCAACATTAGGAATTGGAAATAAAATTCATAATATAATAAAGAAACTTTGATAAAGAGGAGAATGAGAGGATCCCTTACTTGAGTGTGTGACTCGAAATGCATGGGAGGGGTTTCTTGAGAGATTAGGGTGCCTTGATAAGACTCTATAGAGGTTAGGTTAGATTTAGTATGTTCTCCATGGATTTTTAGTGAAGAGAAATGGTATCTTGATTGATTTTATATAGAAAATGAGTGGGGATTTCTTTAATATTTCTCAAACTTAGGTTTTGGACTTGATATAAGAAAATAACCAAAACCACAAACCTTCCAATGGATTCTGAAAAATGGGATTGGTTTAAATTATTTTATAATTACAAGTATCAAACTTATTAAAATATTACCCTTGCTGATGTGAAAGTGAGTAATGCTCTTAAAGAAATGATTTTAAAATATAAAAATATATTAATGGTTTTGGAAGATTTATAAGAGATTTGTAAAATTAATAAAATTAAAAAAACTATATTAAACTAAGGGTAATATATATATATGGTCTTGGATACCCTTTATATTATTTATTATATCAATTTTAGGGCATTATGATGTCATAATACACACTATCTATTTATACAATATTTAATTTTTACACAAAAATTTGACTGTCTTAGAAAATTATGAAAATTTCACTATTGGATAATTTCATTATTATGATTCCAAATATAATATTCATTTTATCTAAATAATTTTCTAAATATTTTCATTTATACTTTTAAATCAATAATTTACATTTATTGATAAATGCTAGGTTTTTTGACAAAAACATTTTTTTCAAACCCTTATAAATTTACATTTGAATTCATAAAAATTATATGATAATTTATATTTAGTAAAAATTAATTAATAATAAAATACCCAAAAATATTCGAGCATAAGTTGGTTGCCTAACCCATACCCCAAAAATTTATTAAAAGAAAAGTCAACAATAAGGTGAATACATGAGGTGCAATGTATTTGCACCAACTGGGAATCAAAAGATTACAAAATGATAGTTAGACAAGAATTTGCACCTGCCATCCATTTTGGTTTTTTCAGCATCGTCCAAACATTTATAGATCCAAGGATTCACTCCCTTCTTCAAGGAAAAAGAGATACATGCCATAGTCATCCTTCCACCGCTTATGTTACAGCCACTGCTCACCAGAGGAATTCAATCCTGACTTTTCTGCGCAAAAAACTGCTATTGTAACTGATGATACTCAGTTTGCTGCTCTACACTAGACATGTCCCTATAGCTAGTGTATCTACAATGACCTCACAATATTCCAAACATTCAACATCCCCATCATCTTCTGAGATGTTCCTCCAAATCATTCCTGCAAGGCCATGGGACAAGCCCCAAAATCCAGAAAAATGATGTGCTAGACCAATATGGAGACCATGAGTGAAAAAGCGATATTCCCACAGAAGATGGAGATAATCAAATTCAGGGTTCCAATCAAGCTCAAATTCCACCCTATAAAACATACACTCCTTGATAATGAGACATTCATCAACATATATTTATTTATTACAATATCTTCTATTAGACAACCTTTCTTTCTCCTCAATCCAAGTGTAGAAATCTTCCTTATATCCTTCCCTAATAACCCAAGTGAAATTTCTAAGCTTCATTATATCTGCCCGATCCTCAATCCAAGAGTAGGAGTCCTCTTCATCTGTGGAGGAGTCCCCTTCATTATAGGATTCCGGTGAAGAAGTACTCTTGATGGCAACCGACTGTGTAGGGATGTTAGTTTCCTTCACACGAGGCCCGAATGTTCTAGTGACAATGTCCCTCTCTAATTTAGAATAATCAATTCGCTTTCAAGTATTCTTAGGGTGCGGAGTGATAAAACCATTAGGATAAAAAAATATTTCTTACCTTTTTTGGCACTCTAGCGCAGGTATTCCTCCTCAATTTTATATGCTTGCTCACTAACATCATGAATGGAATCACCAGAAACAGAGTGAGTCTCTTGTGCTGGCTCCTTAGAGGTTGAAACAACCCCGGGGTTTTCAGTGAAAAGCATAGCATTATTTACCGCATCCAAAAAACTAGAAAGAATAGAATCTTTATCGCAAGTAGGCTGTGTTGAGTAGGAAACCGGAACATATGAGGACACGAGTGGGTCCTTAGAATTAGAAGGTTTAAACTGTTCAACATAAGGCCTTCAATCCTTCTCAATCCAGACTGATTTCACTTCATTCAGAAAAGATTTCCCAAGCTTCTGACTATTCATGGGGTCCTTCCCATAACCAAAATCTCCAAGGAAGTGGCCAATATGCAAACAATTAGAGCATTAGCTTAGTAAGGATTCATAAACCACTTCCTGAAAAAAAAACCTGCATCCCTATTCTGGATCCAAATAGTGGAAGGAAGTTGCTGGGAAAGATCAACCTCAACACACACACGTGCAACCAAAGGCCTTGAGAGCTTCTGAGTCACATAATCTAGCTTAATGGGATTACCGATAAGCTTAGAAATAGGGAAAAGAGAAATTTTCTTGAAGAGATGCATTGACAGACCTAGAAGCCCTAACCAAACAGGTGCAATCTGTGATTCCGAAAAGCAATCAAATGAAGGGGGCCAATTTAGTACTTTCATCGTGCAGCCCCAAAAATTCCAAGAACCCCTAGACCAAAGCCGATAGTAATCATTTGCAGAGAAAACTCAAATCGCGATATGCATTGAGTTGAGCAGGCCGATTTCAAAATCAATAAATCCAATGGATTCGAATGATTTCCATAGGAAGATCAGAGAGGGATGAAGCTTCAAAAATTTACGAACAAGAACAAATCGAAAATCAGAAGCAAGAAACTGAACCTCCTCCTGTGAGAAAGAAATGGTTGTGTGACCCCTATGCCAGAACTGCTTCAGATGAAAGGAATCAGCAGGAGGCAAAGATTCATCTGAATCAAGAGATCGAATATGATCAGCCCCTGTGACCACATCTGCGAAGCTTCGCGAATCTTGTATGCGTTCATCTCCCTCGGTCCGCATTTGGTGCCCTTGTTCATCACCCTCTCTCAGCCACTCCATCAACCTTTAAAATGTGTTTTCGGTTTAGAGGGTATTGAGGTGGCCTTACCCCACCCCTTGTCGCACGTCCCCAGCTAAGCCCAAGGTGGCCAACCTTGGGCTTGGGCTAGTTCCCACGGAGTCGAGGGGACGAGAGGATTGCTGGCGTATGGTGCATGTTGCCTTTGCGAGGACTCGAACCCAGAACCTCAATGACGGGATGCCACTGCCTTGAACCAACTCACCCAGCCCCCACGGGCTTTAATAATAAAATATTATTAAAATAACATTTATTTAAAAAATACATTAATTCATGAAAATAAATTCCTTGATTGAATTTTAATATTACCTAAAAATACAATTTGTGTTTTATTATATCAAAAATAAAAAATGTTTATAATGTAATGATAATATGTAAATATTACCACTATTATATTGAAAATATAATTTAAATATTCATATTATTAAGTTATTGATACATATCCCTTTAATATATCAGAAAATTCTCTAAGAGTAAGGTACATGATGGTAATACTTTCATGGGGTGGTTTGGAAAAAAATGATTTGGGTCATGATCTCTATAAGATTGAACTTCTACTATAAATGGTTACAATTATGATTAAGTTGTTGGATATCATATTGGGATTGGTCAAGGGAAAATCCCAAGGATTATATCTCCCTTATAATACATAATAAATGGGCTTCATAGGGTACGATCCTACTGGTTGAGGCAATCACTTCCTTTGTCTGTATCGATTGGATTTGTTAAAACCCTGTATTTATACTAATCATATTATCACTGTTCAACAACTATATTATCAACAGTAATGATGCTTAAAATTATTTAAAATCTAATTGAATATAATAATACCAAATAAGTGCATGTGTTTTCTATAACCATAATTCATTATAATATATTTAATTTAAATTAAAATGTGGATTTTATTTATAACAGTTTGGGTCATTAAAATATTCCCCATTAAGAAATGTTTCCCTAGAAATTATCATTTCAAACTCTAAAATAGATATGGTTAATTTTTTTTCATCACTTCCTATGGTTCATATATCGCTTATTAAAACTTTTGGTTTCTTCACAACACTTTGACAAGGTGCATTGTCTTATTTCATATAAATTTGTTTTTATGATCTAAGATTTTCATCTGCTTCTCTTCATAGGAAAGATCATTATACAATGGTACCACCATTGGATTGAGTACAAGTTAGCGTTCCAGTATGTACTTCCTCAAGATGGATACATGGAATACATCATGTACATGAGATACGTTGGGTAGGAGTGAAAGTCAATAGGCCACCACTCTAATACAATCAAAGATATTAAAGGGTTCAATGTATCTTGGACTAAGCTTTCCCTTCTTCAAAAATATCATAACTTCATTCCATATAGATATGCAGAGGGATTCCATGTATCCAACTCAAACTCTCTATCTCTTCGATGATTGTTAGAATAGGTCTTCTGTCGACTCTAAGAAACCTTGATGTGCTGTTGAATAGTCTTAAACTTTTCTATCATTTCATTGACCATTTCAGGACCTAATAGTTTTTATTCCCCAACTTCATCCCAGTATGAAGGTTTTATGAACTTATTCCCATAAATGGATTCATATGGAGTCTTGGATGCTCAGGTGGAAATTTTTATTGTATGAGAACTTGACTAGAAGAAGATGTTTTTTCCATCCTCCTTTGAATTCAATTGATCATGTTGTCAACATTTCCTCTAGTGTTTAGATAGTCCGCTCATATTGGCCATTATTTTAAGGGTGATTAGATGTTATGAATTTCAAATCAATATTTAGATCATGTTGGAACTGTTACAGAACTTGTTGGAAAATTTGGGGTCTTGATCAGATACAATCTATAGTGGTGTCCCATGAAACCTCACCACTTATCTAATGTATATTCTCAAAAGTTTATTGAGTGATAAGTCCACTCTAATTGAAATTAAGTGTGCAGTATTTGTAAGATGATCCACCATAAACCATATATAATTAGTTCTACTTGATGTCTTTGTAAGACTAGTGAAAAATTTTACGGTGATGTTTTCCCATTTCCATGTAGGTATGGGTAATGGTTGTATCATCCCCTTGTATTTTCTTCCTTTATTATTTCACTTACTAAAATACAGGATATCTTGATGTAAATTTTTTGATCTCCTTTTTTATATTGTCACACCAATAGTTCTCTTATATAACTTTATATATCTTTGTTATTCATGGATTGATAGAGAAAGTCAAACTCTGTGTATTATCCAACAGCTCCATCTTTAAATCAAGATTTGATGGTAGATGTATTCATGACCCGAATCTTATAACACCTTCTTCATTAGCATTGAACTCTGAGGATTTCCCTTTTTTATAGCTTCCACTTTTTTCTAAATTACCACATCATCTCTTTGATCTTCCCTTATCTTTTTCAGAATTGATAGTTGAGAAATAATTTGTGACCGGATTGATGATGTTACTTTGTTTATGAATATCATATCCATCCTTTTCAAATATAAGAAGATCGGATCCCTCTCAATTATCATAAATGATAGAATTATTGGATCCATTCTACTTAGATAAACTTCCACTTTATTTTCATTTCCAGGATGGTAGTGGATTGATCTTTCATAGTCTTTTATCATCTCTAACCATCATCTATGGAGAATATTCATCTCTTTCTATGTGAATATATACCTTAGGATTTTGTGATTCATATATATTTAATAATTATCCCTAAAGAGATAATGCCACCAGATTTTTAATGTGTATATCGCTGGATAAAATTCTAGATCATGTTTTGGGTAGTTTTATTTGTGAACATTCAACTACCTTTAAGCATAGGCTATCACTTTTTCATTTTTCATTAACACACAGCCCAATCCCTTCCTCAAATCAATACTAAATACCAATAAAAGTTCTCCACTTGTGGGTAGTGTGAGTATGGGTGCAGTGATAAGCATTATTTTTGACTCCTTACAGTTTTCTTCACATTCATCATTACAATCAAACTTGACTCCCTTACAAGTTATCTTGGTTAGATGGTTTTACAATCATGAGAAATTTCTCTCAAATCACCAATAATACTCATATAATCTAAGGAAACTATGAATATAGGTCACAGAAGTTGGCCTCATCCCTCCTCTAATTTCTTTTTTATTTGAATGGTTCATATATATCCCATTTTTTATGATGATATTCCCCAATAATGATACTTCCTTCAACCATAACTCACATTTTCTATACATGGCATAAATATTCTCCTTTCGTAAGGTCTTTAGTACAGTGCTTGTACACTCCTTATGTGAATTCTTTCTTTTTGAGTATATTGTAATATCATCTATAAAGAATATCACAAATTTATCAAGGTAATCCCTAAAGACTCTATTCATCAAGTCCATGAAGATATTTGGAGCATTAATGAGTCTTAATGGTGTTACTATGAACTCATACTGCCCATACCATATATAAAAAGAAGTCTTGGGGATATCCTCCTTCTTCACTCTAACTTGGTAATATCTCAACCGCAGATCCACCTTAGATAAGTATTGTGCTCCACTTAGCTGATCGAAAAAATAATAAATTTATGGTAGAGGATACTTGTTATTTATCATGATTTTATTGAGCTAATGATAATCAATTCAAAGGTGCATTGAACCATTGTTATTCTTGATGAAGATGACTAGTGCACCCCCATGGTCAAGAACTTGGGCATATGAACCCTTTATCTAGATTATCCTATAGTTGTTTCTTCGTCTCCTCAAGTTCCACAACAGTAATTATATATAGATTCATGTATAATGGTAATTACCTAAGTATAATCCTGATTAAAAATTCAACATGTCTTCTAGAAGGAATACTAAGATATTACTCAGGAAACACATCAGTGTATTCCCTCACAATGGGAATGTCTTCAGGGATGATTCTTTCCTTACACTAAATAATTTGATATAGATATGTTTTTTCATATGAAAATAATATCTATGACTGAGATTTTGGTGCTAAAAAATATTCATCCTCTTCCTTGAACTTGTACAAAATCAGATGACGATTCATGATATGAAGTGAGATTTCCTTATCATGGAAATTGATGTTGGCTCTACATAGGGAAATCCAATCCATACCCATAATTGCATTAAATTATGAAAAAGTGGTTATGACAAGGTTCACTGATAAGTTCATACCAAAAATGATTATAGGAAAAGAGTTAAATGCTTGGGATGCAATAATTTTCCCATTTTTTATTATCATTGATAGCTCTACATCCATGCTTTATGGTTGTTTTTGAATAGTTCTACTAAGCTTTTGTGATATAAAGGAATGTTTAGAACTAGAATCAAAAAGTAAACTCTCTATTATTGAATTAATAACTAGAATATCTATCACCACTTCATTGTTGGGATCCAACTTAGTGATTATAAGGGAAAACATAACCCTTATTGTCTTCGAAGTTGTTGGTTGTCTCAGAAAAACCATGTCTTAGTGCCTTCATTTTCAAAGTGCCCAAGTTCCTTGTAGTTTAAGTAATGAACAATGTGTTAAGGGTCGAATGGGGCATTCCTTTCTTCTGTCCCATTATTGGGTTTCTACTATTGGAAATCTATATCTATGTGTCCTTCCTTCCCGCACCTAAAACATTCCCTCATTCCCCTTACGCAATTTAAAAGGTTCTTCTTTCCGTACCTTTGAGAAGTGGGATGTTGAAATTTCTTGGCACCATTATATTTTTCCGTCAGACTACCAAAATTAACCTCCACTTTAAACTTCTTATTTCCATGATACCTTTGAGATTCACTGATCTCCATTTTGAGTTTGATGGAACATCAAACAATTTCCTCATAGCTCTCAAAGTCTCATATCTCTATGGATTTTTGTAGACATTGTTTTATCCCAAAAAATAAATGGTCAACCTTAAATTCAAGGGTAACTACATATCTAGAGTAATATATCCCAAGTATTGTGAATTTTTCCTCATAAACCTTAGTAGATTCATCATATTTTTTCTTAAGGGAAAGGAAATCCCTTTCTATTTTAATCCATAGGGTCTGAGGAAAAGTTTTGTCTAAAAACACTTTCTGTAATTCATTCCACCCCATCGCTTTTATCTATTCCTCAGGATTTGTATGTTTGATCAATTTCCACCATTGATCATCTTATCCCTCTATATGATAAATAGATAGTATAACTTTTTATTGATCATAACATTTAAGTATGGAGAACATCTTATCAATGAATTTGATCCATTGTTCCATGATTAAGGGATTGGCCAATCCATTGAAATTCAGTGGCCATTGTTATATAAAGTTATCAATGGCATATTTGTCTTTCTTAGGTAGATTTGGATGCTCCTCCTAATCCATGTTTTTTTTCTGAACCTGAGTTAGCTGAGAGAGTATCAACAAAAAATTTGTGATTCCCACTCCTATTGGGTTGGGCATCTCATGGGGGAAGTCATCACATTACCTATCACATTAGTTGTTTACCCAATTCCTCCTATTTCCAGCCATCGACAAGAATAAAAAGAAAAGTATGGATGAGTATTTTTAAACTATTAAAAAAATAAAGGGGGAATCCAATGACATTAAATGGATAACTTATAAATTAATTTTATTTCTTAACTTATGAATTTATAGGCTTTAATCTATGTTATCCATGATCTATTTCCTAACATATACTCTTATGGGAATTTTTTTCCCTTAATAATGGTTCATAATGATCTTGTGAATTTAACAACGCATATCCACTAAGATTGTCAATCTAGGTGTATTGTAATTCCCATTGTTGTGCACCATATCCTGATCGAGTCTAGCTCAATAAAGAGTATTTGTATTTTACCCCTATGTACATATATTCCAGAACCACATCCAATTATAGTATCTAGATAGGGATGTGTTTTATTGATAAACCACTTACTCTATACATACCAAAATTAGTGATTTTTTCTTTTACTTTGTCTTATCCATAAGTCTTTCACTAGAGTTTTCTAATCTTAGACCAAAAAATAACTAATTTTTTCATTTTATACTAATTATAAAAACCCTCCCTTTATTATAAATTAATTAATGATTTATTACATAAAATTACGCATAATAAAACCCAAAAAAATCGATAAGTATACTGTATTTTGGAATTAGGTACATTACATAACAATTTGAAATAGGAAAAACATTATGCTTATTGAAAAAATCCCTTAACATGCACATACTTAAAACTTCATGGGATAACCTAGGGACATATATAAGAAAGGGGTGATATATAGAGCCTAGTAAGAGAATAAAAATGGAATAACATGAATAAAGTAATACATGTTACGCATATCAATGGGTCGTAAAGGGAGTGATAATCATAAACATGAACAACGAGGCATGATATAACATGATAATCATAAAGGCAACATGGGAAATGTGTCAACAACTTAAAACACTGCATCATAAACATAGGTCAATGATAACTACTAATACATAATGATGGAAAAAGTATCATAAAGGAATTAATTTTACTACCTATCCCAACATGATGTCTCATGAGACAAAACATTACCCAATGCATTGGAGCGCTATAAGATTTCAGGCACACCGATCACTTTCATTTCATTCTCAAGTTTAAGTGTGCCACATAGATCATAAAAAATGGATTCATTCATCGTCATATTTAATTCCATGATCAAGTAGTGTGGAATAAATATATATAAATCCCAATTAAAATAATTATAATTATATAAAGGTGAATAAAATTTATATGAAATGGGTATGGTATTCACTACACAATTTTTTTGGAATGGAAAATCACGGTGAAATTTCGGCAACATAATAGTGTCGCATAAAATTTCATAAAATTGGTTGATGAGAGAGAAAGGGGTATAAAATAATTTGGAAATAAAATATTCAATAATAGGGACATGTAAATACATATCCCAACATTATTAATTGGAAATAGAAGTCATAAGATAATAAAGAAACTTTAATAAGGAGAAGAATGAGAGAATCACTTACTTGAGTGTGCGAGTATAAATGATTGGGAGGGGCTTATTGAGAGATTTGTGGAACCTTTGTAGGACTCTAGATAGGGTAGGGAAGAGTGAGTACATGCTAAAATAATTTTTAGTTAATATAAATAGGATATTGGGTGGGTTTATATAGTAAATGTGTAGGGATTTCTTTCATATTTCCCAAACTTAGGTTTTGGACTCTATATAATAAAATAACCAAAACCACAAATGTTACCATTATTTATGCCCATGATTTTTGAAAAATAGGGGTCGTTTTCATTATTTTATATCTCTAAGGGTCAAAATTATTAAAATATTACTCTTGATGATATGGAAGTGAGTCATACTCTTAAAGAAATTACTCTAAAACCCTAAAATAGATTTATGGTTTTTCAGGATTCATAAGGGCTTTATAAAATTAGACAAATAAAAATAAAATCACATTATTTTAAGTTTAAAACATATATTTGGTCTCTTATACCCTTTAAAGTATTTATTACATCACTTTTGGGTCATTATGATGTCATAATATACACTGTATATTTATACTGTATTAATTTTTTACCCAAAAATTCGACTACCTCATAAAATTATGAAAAAATAACCATTGGATGGTTTAAATGTTATGATTCCAAAATTATTATTAATTTTATATAAATAATTTTATAAATATATTCATTTACACTTTTTAAATAATAATTTACATTTATTAATAAATTCTTGGTTTTTTGATAAAAAAATTTAAACCCTTTTAAAATTACATTTGACTTCATAAAAATTATATGATAATTTATATTTTGTAAAAAAATTTAATAATAACATTTTTTAGAATATTATTTATTTCAAAAATCCATTAATTCATGAAAATAAATTCCTTTATTTAATTTGAATATTACCCAAAAATACAATTTGTGTTTTGTTGTACCAAAAATCAAAATAATATATAAAGTAACAATAAGAAGTAAATATAATCATTATTATATCAAGAATATAATATACATATTCACATTATTATGTTCTTGATATATATCCCTTTAATAAACCAGAAAATTCTCTAAGAGTAATGTGTGTGAAGGTGAGACTTTCATGGGGTGCTTCGGAAAACTTGGTTGGGTCGTGATCTCGATGAGCTTAAACTTATCTAATAAATGGCTTCTCCTCCCATCAAAAATTAATATCTCCCTAAGTGTGTAACTCTCCTCCTATGCATGGTGATATCTCCTCTATTTTATCTAGGAATCACTCTTTGTTCATTGCATTGGAAGCCCCTCAGTAATACTATGATTATTATTCCTTCTTTTATTCATTAATCTCACCATATGGAATTCAAAATATATTCAATATATTTTACCCTATTTTCAGAGTGTTTCTATATTTCTTCAATTTCTCTCAAACCAAATAGAACCAGAGCTCGATAATGGATGATTAAATCATCCTAAGAATGATTTTGGTGGATTATGTCTTTTCCTTTAAAGTCTCATTGTTTTATAATATATTTTTTTGTACTTCATGACAGATTTCCCATTTTTGTAATCCACTCCATATTGAAGGTTTCTAACCTCAACTCAAACCACCCCCTTGGGGTGTGTTTCTTATATTCCATGAATTGTATCCCTTGTCTAGGAAATTATATCACCCTTAGTGTGTGTTAGTTTAATTTAATATAATTATAAATCACATAGTATACTTTAATTACCTTTTTAGGTATGTTTAAATACTCCCCTTGAGGATAATGATTATTCCAAATTAAATGGTTTTGGTATGATATATATGCCCCCATTTTGTAATAAACCCACCTATGAGGTCAATAAACCTATCAAATAAAAAAGATAAATCTAATGGAGATTTTAATATTCATAAAGTTAATGCTTATGTACATGGCCTCTTTATTACTCTTACTTGATTTGGGAGATGAAATTATTACTAACAGGGCCTTGTTTATTATTTAAATTTAAGTGCTAAATGACATGTATCACACATTGAGTGATTCTTGGGTTTCTTTAAATGTAATTCCTTAGATAGTATCATAGGATGATTAAGACTATATAAACCATAATCAACACTAAGGTTCCTTATACAAAATGCCTTGGATGATATCGTTGTTTAAAAAAATTACATTAAATTGTGGGTGATACCTGATTCCTTATGCGAAGCGCCTTGGATGAGATTGTTGGTTAAATGAATGATAGTAGACCATGGAGTGATACTTGGTTTCCTTACATGGAGTGAGTTGGATAGGATCATCGGTTAAATTAATGGTAATATATCTTGGAGTGATACCTAGGTTCCTTATCCATAATTCCGTCTATGAGTTTATTGGAAAAATAATTTACATTAATCCTTGAGTGATACATGGATTTCCAAGTAGGAATACCGAGCATGGGGATGTAGGAAAAATGATATTTTAACAAATGATTGATCACCCTTATACATGGATTTCATGGGTTTAACCTAGGTCCTATATTACTATGAAACTTTTATGTACTTGTCTATTTTACCTTATTTGTATATTTGTTTTGATGCCTTAATTAATCAAATGGATCTTATGATTATGCATGGACACCTGAGTAATATCATGAGTCCTGGATAGTAATATGTATCTATATATATGTATATATTTGTTATCACATATATAGTGCCCATATATACATATATTTTTTATAAATATTATACCTATATACATATTGGAACATATTCAGAGGTATTCTAGCTTAGGATGAAGAAGGTATGGTTGACCAAGTATCCTTTGAGGAACCCAAGTCTGAATTGTTATAATTTATTTATTTACTATGTTATTAATATACCTGCACACTACTGTATTTTATACTCATAGACTAGATTGAATTAGGAACCATTTGTGGTGGCCTACTGAGTGTATATAGACCCTGTTCAGACCATTGTTTGGTACCCAGATTGACATATTGTAGGCTTAGGATCTTGGTTTATGCTAATATTTTTAATCTTGTACATGGGTGCTTAGGAGTATAGGAATTAGATGGAGATCAAGATTCTCATAGAGATATACTTTGTGTATTTTGTTCCTTTAGTTGTGTAATGTTCTTGTATTAACTATTGTATGTTTACTACTTTTTATATTATATCATCACATGAACATACATGGTTGTATTGTTTTCATTGGATAGTTCATCAATTGTTATTATCTCCAGTTTCTATGTTATGCATATTCTTCTGTTTTTATTTTATTATGCATACCATTATGATACTATGGTCATAAGGGTATAGTTTCCCCACCATACCATCATTGTACCCTCACTAGTAGTCGACAACCTCTAGCATATGGGGTGGAACGCTTGAGGCCATATTACTAACCATATTAGGGAATTGTTCTAGTGGTTCATGAGTTTTGATGTCATATTAAGAGTATTGATCTCTTTATATTGTGAGGGTTGTAAACCTATAAGGTCAATGAATCTACTCTAAATAGTAAAAACAATAAGTGTTCTTAATTTTTCAGTTTTATCAGAACATTTTCATTGCATGTTCCTTGGAATACCCTAGTTTGGGTGAAGCAAGTAAAATTACTAATGTCCTAATATCATTTACTTTATCACTTCATATCAGTTGTGAGTGATAGTATTATTCCTAATAATAGTGAAATAATATCATTATAAATGTTAATTTGAAAAACATCGACATACCCTGATTCACCCCCCCCCCAAGTTATTTACCTTGTGTGGGACCAACACACCTCAATGGTGGAGTAATGGGTTAGAAGAGTTCCATACAATCCACCATTATAGACATGAAAATAGAGGTAGAATACATCACTACATCATATTTTATGAAGTAATTTTCCTATATAAAGAATCTAATCACCGAATTTAAGGATTGTCCTAGTATTCTAGGACTAATTGAGTTGTAATGCGAGAAAAATAGAGTTATAGCATAGGATATGGAACCCTAGTCTCATAAAAGGACTAAACACATCCTTCACAAATACCATATCACTTAAAAGATCATTGAGAGGGGTGATGTAATGATATATTGAGTGATTATAGAGTAAAAATTTTCAAATCCATTTACAAAGACATTAATACTGTAGGAACATAAGGGTCATATAAAGTCTCTAGGTAGTTTTTATAAGAGAGATTGGATGTGATGATCTTTTTCAATGGATTTCTTCCATAGTTTTATAGTAAAGGAAATCTCTTTTTTCATCCATTCATGTTTTCTAGATAAATTATATAAATATTATAATGATAAAATCCATTCAAAGTATGAATTTGAGTTGTCTCTAGTTAATTTTCAATGATGATATCCCATGTTTTCTAAATTTTAATCTATTTTCAATGATAATTTACCCCATAATTAGTATAAAAATGTGAAATTATCTCATTTTTTATACTTGCGTGAATCTAAAACAGAATTTTTAAATGGATTAAACTTTTATTGTTAGTTCTTTTATTAATTTTTTGAATTAATTAAAAATCCATACATTGATTTTGTGAATTTTGGTTTAAAATGTTAACATGGTTTTAATTCTGATTTTAATTATTTAATCAAATTCCAATATCAATTGGAAAATGAATACCAGGATTTGGTGATATACACGTTTTTATGTAATTTTCAAGAGTTATAGACTATTAGAGAATGGAAAAAGCATGAAGTCTCCTCATAAATAACATTTTCTATGTTTTAGGAGAAATATGTAACATACTAGGCTTTGGAAGAGTGGAAATCATCTAAGGAAGTGATATGTGACATTATTTTCCCAAGAAAAGATGATACATACAAATTTTTAAGTTAATTTTTTGAAAATGATGAGAGAAACAAGTGAAAAATGATTCATAGAAGAAGAGTAAAATGGAAAAACAAAATAATGGGAAGAATATCACAGGACACAGTGATTTACATGGTTTGAGAAATGATCCCTATGCCTGAGGAGAGGTAGAAGACATCACTAATTTTGGGAGATGAATTAGATCATAAAATCTCAAATTATCAATTACACACTAAAATCCTATCTTAAATGATCTCATAAAGAAGATGATGCAACTATACCACCAACCACATAGTAAGTCCACTATTCTATAGTGAACAGTGGTTGGAAGTTCATGAAGTTACAATATCACTCTCTCTAATGTCTGAGATGCTATAGTAACCATGTCAAAGTCTGTATTGTTACAGTTCCCTATCAGTGTCACCTAATCAGATTTACTACAGTCCTTCCAGAGATGATACAGGTCAAACTGTGAGAGTTGCGGTCTGGTGTGTAGTATGGGTCACTAGTAGTTGGCTCAGATTCATCCAAAGGATTGGTCTACAATATTCCAATAGTTAAGTGAGACATCCATGATATATTTTTCCTTTGTTTATTGGTGAAAGTTAATGTGTAATATATTTTTGAAGATCATAATGTCTTGCATATCATATTTTCAACAACAGTGATGACACATAGGATAGTTTGGTTGAATTTACTAATATCTACTATATTTTTAAATATGAAGTTCGATATGTGATATATTTTCTCAAATAAGAAACATACATAACATATTTTTTTAATGGATGAAATGATACATATAATATTTCAATTTTCTAAATTTTGAAGCTAAGTTGATAGGTGATATAATTTATCCCTAAGAAAGAAATATGTAAAATATTTTTCATAATCATTAAATATATGTATTATATTTTACTAGAAGAAGACCATAGGTAACATATTTTCTAACACACAATGAGGATCTCTAGCATTTATTATAAGTAGTAGTAGAATACATAATATATTTTCCAAATCAAGATGGTATGTATGATATTTATAGTTTTCTAAATTTGTGAGAGCTAATATGTAAAATTTTCTTTCCAAGGGTTTCCCATGCGTAATATGTTTTACTCAATGAAATTCGAAGTAGCAGGTCATATGTAATTAAAATATGAAATTCCCAAAAATGGGAAGGTCTTTAATTAAAACTAATTTATATAGTTTTCCTATATTAGGAAGAGATTTTATAGGTGTTCTATTTGGTTCCCATAAATAAACTAAAAAATATAAAGATCATGGTAAAATTACAAGAAAAATGTGATTCGAGAGATACCCACGTGAAGAATTTGGACCCCTCAGCCTGTACACATAGAAACCATCTTAGGGGGGAGGAGATCATTTATTGGCACTAAAGTCTAGGAGGAGGAAAAATATTATTCAAAACTCATATATTTCCCCTCTCTATTTTAAAATAATTTTAGACCTTTTCCATTGTACTTGTCTTGATTTATAGTAGGTTTCAAGTAATTTATTTTTCCGTTTTAATGATAATCTAGTGTTCTATTCATACATCTATATTGTGTACTTATCTCCCCTGATTACTTGTGTTTCATTACCCCTATGATATGAACATGAAATTTAATCTTTATGATCATAGATAAATAATCCATTGTGATTGGTATGAGGATAATCATAGTGGGAAACTTTAATTTCTAGATTTTAGTTTTTAAATTTGTTTCATTAATTCTTTATGGAAATAAAGGTGAGGATTGGGGGAGGCGATTGGCACTCCATTGTACACCATTACTATTTCATCATTCTATTATTGATTTTTTAGAGTCTCCCTCAAACTTAATCACACTTCATACAACTGGATTTGTGTGATTTTATAGGATGAATGGGGTACAATTTTTGTCAAGTGTGTGATTAGGATCATTCTATCAATTGATAAGTGTTCATGTACACTCACCAAGGAGAAAAAATTGGTTTCTAATATATTTTATGATTATTGAGAATATTAGTATTCTCATACATAATAAAATTGTGAGTTATAAATAGATAAATTGTTTGGAGTGTGCTTATTGGATTATGTGATTTAGAAAAACTATAAAACATGATAAAACCCATTGGAATTCATCCTAGGAACATTTAAATTTCTTGGTGACTCTTTGTGTGTGTTTCAATGAAATTTGTTTTAATTTCAAAAAAAACCCAAATCAATCCATTTATTAATTTATTTAAAGAAAATAAAAAAGAAATGTAATTGTGAGGACAGTGAATGAACTAGGACTATCTCCTTGATAGACAGAACTATGGACAACTTTTTTTGTACATAGGGGATTTATAAATTTTATTTTTACTACCCTCTATAATGGTAGTTTTCAAACATGGCACTATTTTTGGTTATTTGAATTGAGAACATTCTATTTTTTATCAAATATATAATTAGTCTTTTTTCCTTTTTTTTATTTTTTTATTTTTTTTTATTTTTTATTTTATTTATTCCTTTATTTTCTTCTAACTCAGTGTAGATTTGTATTGGGACCATTCTTTAATGTATCCTTTCAGTTATGACCAGTTTAAATAGATTGATATAATCCAGATACAGGTTATAGAACCACACCTAACTAAACTCTTTTAAACTCTAATCAATCTATCCTCTCATAGGATCTAGAAGAGAAACAACAAGGTTAGCACCTCGATAAACATTTGGTATAAACCAATGGGTGGGAGTATGAAACCTGTTAAAATAATGAATCTAATCTACATTAGCTACATAGTACTTTACACCACAAAAGTGAAGAAAAAACTACACAATAGGTTATCCAAGAATAAATTAATACATCTCTATTGTCGGACCAACAATTGAATGATAAAAAAAGTGAGATGGGAGATTTGAAGGACATGACGCCTATGATGGCCATCAAACTCCAAGAACTCAAGGAAAATGATAACAAAAATTATAAAAAGAAGAATAACTAATTATGTAATTTGATAAATAAGGTATACAAGAGGTAGAATAAGTACATAATAAACCTTCACTCCCACACATTTATGATATTTTACCTGAGGCACTCCATGAAGAAAAAAACTTATAATAGAGACATTAGAGGGGGATGAACAAACTATAGACTTTTTTCATATTTTCTGAAATTTATTTGAAAACTAATCCTATTTGTTTTAAAAGATATATTTAATGTTAATGGAGTTTTCCTTAAAAGAATAAGAAAAGAGATATTGGTCTTTGAGAAAATTATGATGAATCTACTTCCCTCTCCTATAGAAATTAGTCCAAGTCATACCTTTAATACCAAGATCTCATGTTTTATCCACTCAATGGATCAAAACTTTCTTTGGATTTAGTTTATTTTGATTTATCACTTCTTAAGTTAAATTTTAACTACCTTTATTCTAAATATTTGGGTTTATCTGATTTGGACATAACCCTAGAAAATAAAAAATCAATAATATCCCACCATAAAATATATAATGATGATGGATTTTAAATAATAATTTATCCCAGTGACTGGGAAAACATAAACAGAACTGCATACTTCCAATTTTAAACATAAATGTATATAACCAACCCTGGATAGTGATGATGAATCTGAGGTGGAAAATATAGAAGATAAGATATTAATGGGATTTAAATATTCTTTTTTCACATCAAGAAGATCATGAAGCTTCAAGACCTATAGAGAATCATTTACTCCCTCGGCATCAAAATGACTGCCATATAGAGGGAGAAACAACATCTAATAATGAGGAACCTTACTTTATTTTCCCACCCATTTTTATTTTTTTATACATTTTGGATTTGGGTTTTTTTACTATATTCATACAGTTCTCCAAGACTAATTTACACTCCTATAAATTGGTAAAAAATAACTTATGGTGGTTTCTATCAAACAAATCAAACCCCCCTTTTAATTTGGGTTGACAACTAAAACTACCCACTAAGGACAGTAAAAACATAGTACCTACTTAGGGGTTAAACCAAGTTTTCCTAAGTTTATTTATTTTAAATGCTTTATAATAAAATTTCTTATAACCATTTACATTTTTTAATTAGATATCATGTGGATAGATTCATGGATGATAGCTCTATGATACCCACAAAGCACTAGGAGGAAGAGCTTAACTCAAACCTATTGGGAATAACAATCAGGTTATCTCTATCATTTTACACTTATGATTTCACTACTATTGTATATTTTTTTCTGATTAAGTGAGTAGTGTTTAATAAGTGTAGGGAAAGTCAAAAAAATTTTGGATATGTTTTTAGGAATCTATTAGAAAAACTATTTTCTTATTTTTTCATATGTTTTTTAAACATGGAAATTGAGTTTTAAATTTTGTTCTAACTAATGAATAATGTCATTTTAGTTTTTAGGATTTCATCAATTTTAAAATTATTGAGTTTAAATTATTATTGAGTGATATTTCCCACTTTTTTAATATCTTTTAACATAGGTTCTTAAATTATAAATGATGTCAGAATACTTTAATTGATTGTCCATATTTCAAATCCCTTACTCAAGAGACATTTTAAACCTTTGAATAGTATTTATTATAATCACTTAATTGACATTATTGGACCATTTATAGAAACTACAACTTGTATTTATTATATTTGAAACAATAAGACTCAAGTGTGATCTATTTATGATAGAGTCCATTATTCAATTGAAAATATTTTTTATAGTTAATCTCTATTTTGCGCCACCTTGAAGTTTAACCTCTCTTGAGGTTTAGAAAACACAAAATAGATATTATTCAAGATACATTACAAGTCATATTCATCCTTACATACCCATCCCTTATGAAAAAATCTTTTTATATTTTCATTAAGTGTGGGGAAGAGGATGTTTTCATCAGAATTCTAAGGATAAATCTATTATTTTAAGTTGAGTGAAAAAGTTTCTACATCTATTTTGAGTGAAGGGATTTAAAAGATGAAATATATAATTATTTTAAAAATATTACCCTTTTTATCTCCAAAGAAGGAAATTAATATGAAAAATAATTTTATAGATATAAAAAAAATATGACAAAAAAGGGAAAGGAAAAAAGAAAAAAGAATAGAGACAAATTAAAGTTTTATTCATTATAATTCACTATATTATATGTTACCCATATAAAAGGAACACAATGGGGGTGATTTAAGAGTGTTAAATTATGAGAGGGGATGAGTGATAATATTCATTGTGAACATTTTCACAAGATTTGTATAAAATATATTAAAATCCCTTCTTCTACCTCATACTTTTAAAAATAAAATACTACTAGGACTTGAACCAAATAAAAATTTGTTTTAATTCAACTTAAGTATTAAATTAGTTTCTATTAGTCTATAAATCATATGATATTATCACATGAAATCTTGGAAATGATAAAAACTCCAATTTCATATGTTCCTAGAGTTAAGAAGGAAAATTCTTAAGAAATGTAGGGCGTGTAGTGCCATGAGTGGGATTTAAAAGTAAAAAACCTGACAGAAATGAAATAGAAAATGATTTGGAATTATATAGAAATCATCATATTTCCAATAATAGATAAATCTTTGTTCTAATTTTTTTGGTATTAGTGTTTGTAATTAGGTAGGATAATATTTTTTTAGTTAAATTCAATTTATTTTTTGAGAGTGAAATTGTGAAATTGTGGGGAGTGATAATATCCCACATTTTCAAAATATTAATACATTTTTAAATGATAATGTACCAAAAAATTAGTATAAATCCTGGTTAATTATGCCATTTTTTATGTTTATGTGAATCTAAAATGGAATTATTAAATGAATTTAATCTTGATTTTTATTTGTATTATTCATTTTTGGAATTAATTAAAAACCCAAAAATTTATTTTTTAAATTCTAGTTTAAACTATTAATAATATTTTAATTTTAATTTAATTGTTTAATTCAATTTTGGTATCAATTGGATGAAGGCTACACTTATTTGGTGATTTCCATGGTTTTCAAGTTATTTTTGAGAGTAACATGTTGTTAGAGAATGGAAAGGAATGAATTATCCCAATATATATCATTTTAAATATTTGAGGAGTAATACATAAAAAAATGATCTTGGTAAGACTGTAAAACTATCTAAGGAAGTGGTACAAGACATAATATTCCCAATTACAAATGTTACATAAAATTATTGAAGTTAACTGGGTCATGTGTAACATGTTTTTTCTTCACTAATTAGAGAAAAATAAGGTGTAACATATTTTTAAAGCTTATAAATCCTTTAATAATTTATGTTTAGCAGTATTTATGATATATAGATATTTTTACTGAATTTTTTGATGCATAAAATATTTTCAAAGATAAATTTCAATACATGATATATTTTCTCAAAGAAGGATCAAGTGTGAAAATTTATCTGAAGGGAGAAAATGATACATATAATACTAAAGTTTTCCAAAATTTAAATTTTAGTTGATAGATGATATAATTTCACTCAAAAGAAGCAATACATAACATATTTTACAAATTAACTAAAGATATGTTTGATATTTTACCAAAAAAACATGTGTAACATATTTTATAAATCACAAGGAGGATATTTAGATATTATGATTTGGATATGAATACATAATATATTTTTCAAATACAAGATGTAAGTATGATATTTGGAGTTTTTCAAATTAAAAAGAGCTAATACATAACATTTTCTTTTCCAGTGCTTCCCAGGCGTGATATTTTGTAATTAAAAAACCTGAAGCAATGGACTGCATGGAATTAAAATATGAAATTCCTAATATGGTAAGGGCTCAACATGAAACTAATTACTCTTATTCACTCATATTAGGAATATATTATCCAATTATGTTATGTGGTTCCCATCTATAAACTAATCAGGTTAAATATCATTGGAATAATTCTAAGAAAAGAAATATATGAGAGATTCCCAACTAAGGAATATGGACCCCTCATCTTGTACAAATGAAAACCATCTAAAAGAGAAGAAGCTTTCTTATTGAAACTAAATTATGGTATAAAGAGAAGGAAAATTTTCCACTACTTATAAATACTTTTCTCCTCCCAATTGTAAAATAATTTGAGACCCTAGCTATTAGCCTTTGCATAATTTATAGTAGGTTTCCTATAATTAATTTTTTGTTTTAATGATAATTTATTATTTTGTCCATATTATTATGTTTTATTTTCCCTACCCTAATTATTTGTGTTTATTAAACCCATGTGATGTACCTATGACATTTAATATTCATGATAATGAATAATTAACCCATTGTGAGTATTCAAAGGGGAACCACATTGGGTACCTTGATTTTTTTAATTTAAATTCCTAATTCAATTTGACTAATTGTGAGTAGTGGTGAATGTGAGTGGGGGAGGTGATGAAAAATCCATTCTCAACCATTCTTGAGTATATTATTATTTTCATACATAATAAAATAATGGGGGATAAGTAAATAAATTTTATTGAGTCTGCTTATTATATTATGTGATTTAGAACAAATGTATGTCATGATAGAATCCATAGGAATTCACCTATGACCATTTTTTTGTTGAATTTATTTGTTTTTAAATACATTCAATTATAATTTCATAAAATTTAAAAAACCAAATCAATCCATTCTTTTTTTTATTTGAAACAAACAGAATTAAAAAAAAGAATCATAATTGTGGGGATAGTGAATTTTCTAAGCATATCTTCTTGAGAGACAATCCTATGGTCACATTTCTATTTTATATAGGGGGTTTATAAATACTATTTTGATATCCTTACATAATGGATTCTATTAATAATCATATAGTATGATGGGTTATAGTGATATGGTAATATTAGTGTGAGTAGAATCATTTATGTGATATAAAGAGTAGAATCTTGAGGTAGTAAGTAGAGACTTATAATTTGGATTGGACATGAAATTATTTAACATTAAATTTAATATGATCATTGATATACTTAGGGGTGTATTCTTGTAATAAATTCCCATCACTTAAGGTTGGAAAGACACTTGACATGGGAACATTAATACTTTGATACTTCTTTTACACCATCCTTGAGGCTGAGATAATTAGGGTTGGTTGGGTATGTTATTGATCATGTTGTCATTTGAGGTTAAAGAAGATAGAAGTTTCCCTCTTGTGTGATAATTATGAGATCATGCACGATGATTTAATTAGATTGAAGAAATACATGGTCATGCTTAGTTGAGTGACGTGTGATGTGTTCAAGTACTTGGATGAATGACATGTTATGTATTCATTCAAACTGTTCATTTGATTTCAGCGAATCATGAATGTATGAGTTGTTCTATACTAGATTGTTGTGTTTCATGTCTAGTGATCACTCGATGTATTAGAGAAATGGATTATATAATCATGAATAAAATTTATAGAGATGAATATTTTGGTAGAAATGTTCATATGGAGATATGATTATGTTTGATCAAGATCACACTAGACTCCTTTATAACTTGAGTAGCAATGAGATTTTTTGAGAGGCCACACTTTTTTAAAAATTATGGATTAGGGAATTCATAATTGTTTTCAACACTAAAAATCCCTACAATGTCTCATCTAAGTCCCTACAATGAGGATTAATTTTGGTACAAAGTATCTTTCTAAAATATAACAGTTTATAATAATCATGTTAAAAGGTGTTATGATGGATTCATAAAGATTTTATCAATTTTTAATAAAGTTTTTTAGGATTTATCATGAGTAGGATATTGTTGTATTGTGTGCACTAAATCCCTAATCATGTTGTGGTGAGTGTCTTCTTGTTGTATCTCATACCATATAGAGGTGACCTTGTGGAATGATATTCGATATAATTCAAATCAACACCAAAGGTGATTATAATACTCCTTTGATCGCTAACACATCATGTTATGATGTTATTGATTATTAAATGAGTTTAACATGATTATTAAAGGAGTTTAACTATCATTTTCATTAATGACATATCCAGTAAAATGAGTTTCAATGGTGGAGGATATAATTTCAATCATTTTAGAATGTATAAATGAAATGGATCCAAGAGGATCCTTCATTAGATGAAGGAGTCTGGTAAAATGGAGTTCTAAGAGCCTCATTTAGTGATTAGGGTTGATCCATTATTGGTTAAAACTCTCTATAATTCTCATATATCAACTTTTCTTCAAGAAGAAGGTATTTTCACAATTTTGTGGAGATGAGTACATACTAAAGTGTTTGATGATTCTACTGGTCAATGGATACATTCTGAGGAAAGAACCTATTGGTCATTTCTAAGGAAATTATATCAAAAGAACTATTAATTAAGATCATAATTTTGGATAGTGTGGTATGCTATTTTTATAGTTTTTATTATTTCATATTTTTAATTCTTATCCTGATTGATATTAGCATCGATTTCATATATTCTTACACTATAATAAGAAATATTGATATCCCACTGAACCCACACTACAAAAAATGACTTATAACAATAGAAATTTATTGACAGACAATATATCTGTTGATAAAAATGAGAAATTCCAGCAGATATTATGTTTTATTGGTATTAAATTTAAGTACCAACACTGGTTTTTACAAATAAAAATATCTGTTGGTATTGATCATTTAACATCAACATATCTTTTTCCAACAGTAAAATATATTACTTTATCATAGTAATACCAACATTTTTTTACCAACACTTAAATCTATTATTAATAATAATCATTACCAAAAAATCTATTATCATCAATAAAATCTATTATAATAAATCATTCAATGATAATAATGAATTAAGAGTACCCAATTTTTTTATATAGATTATTATTTTTATTACCAAAGTCAATATTCACCTTTAAATTTTTTATTAAAAACATCTCTTATATATACACTACTTATATTTTATGATGTATTTAATTTAATAAACATTTAAATACTTTTCATAAAAAAAATTAGGTCATTACAATATTTTAATTTAAAAAACATAATAAATAGAAACATGGTAATGGATAAAGAAAAAATAAACATAATTTAATTATAAGTAATTAATAATTGATATTCACATATTGAAAATTTATTTTATATTATAGAGAAAAAATATTAATTTTTATTATTTTTTGTATTCATTATATAACAACAAACTAAGTAATTAGTAATGGGTATTTACATATTAAATTTTTTATATAATACCTTATTATATATTATATTTATTTAATATTAAAAAATTAATAATTTTTCTATATACATATATTGATAATTTCTTTTTTGAAATATTAAATATAATTTGATATTTGTATCTGTTTAATTTGTTTGTTAAGATATATCATATGTCACCCCAGCCCCTCACACCTGCCCCTACCCCTGCACCCGTCTCCCTTGCTCCCGCCACCCTTGCTCCGGCAGATGTTTCCCCTATAGATGCCACCCCCACAGGCCCTTCATTCACGGTTTCCTATTAATCGTTGCTCACCTTTAATTCTCCAGCATGTATGCTCGATCCATGAGTTCATAAATCTTCAGCATGGGGCCCAATTCATCTTTCTGGTTTCCTGTGAAATCTTCAATACACCCACACAATCCTCTCCGTACACACCTCTTTCCCCGGTCTTCAGGGCGGACATTCCCACCCCAGAATCCAGTTTGGTTCTCTATAAGGTACTTTGAAAAACCTCTCTGATTTTTGTTGCTCTGTATCGGCTTACCATTGCCTAAGATTTTTTGAGTATTTAATTCATTTCCTAGACTCTCCTTCATTTGTAAATTATTCCTCTATTGCGCCCCCCTCTCGTCCCATCTTCTGTTATAACATTGGTGATTTTTATTTGAGATACTAGTTTATTCTATTGCCCTAAAAAAGTTGATGAAACAAATGAAAAATCAGTATTCAATCTTAGTTTATTATCTCTTATGGTTCGAATTTTGTTGTTTTAGTTTCCATGTTAATCAATTTTATAATCTATGTTAAATTGTAATACATTCTAGCCAAAAATTGTTTATTTATTGTGTATAATTTCTTAAAAATTGAATAATATCCATGAACATTCATAAGTAATATATTCAATGAAAAGAGTTGGGTGAAGCAAAGGAGAACATCTCAATATTATTTAAGTGGTTTTTATTTATTCTTTGATATTTCTTTTGAAACTTCGGCAAGGGATAACATGATTGCATGTTTATATCGAAGCTGTATTAATCGACATTATTTACATTGAGATGTTTTGAAAGCTCATCTCAATATAAAATAAATGGATTCCAATTATCAAAAATGTATTTGGAATTTTCATGGGGAGTTAACATTCAACAGTGATAATAATTTTTTTGATGTTTAACATGATATTTCTTATGAGGATGATATGCTTGAAATTCTATGGGATGCCTTTGAATTAGAGAAACCAGAAAACACCTCATCATGTCATTCTAATGAGGCACAAACATTTTTCAAATTGGTTGAAGATGCTGGGAATCCTTTATAGCCCGGATGTGAAGAATTTACTAAATTGTCTTTTATTGTTGAAATATATCATTTGAAATGTTTATGTGGGATCGCTAACGTGGAAATTGATACACTTATAAAACTATATAAGAGAGATCTTCCCAATGATTCAACATTACCAGACTCATTTATGAAGGTGAAAGGGATTATCATGAAATGTGGGCCTGATTATAATAATATTTATGCTTGCCCAAATGATTGTGTGCTTTTTCATAACGAAAAAAATTTCCATGATAATTTCCTAAATTGTGGTGCTTTGAGGTGGAAAATTGTTGATGATATAAGTATTATAAAATTAAAAAATGGTAAAAAAAAGTACCAAGGAAGGTTTTGCATCACTTCCCCTTGATACCCTGGCTTAAAAGGCTATTCATGTCATCTAAAATGGCCCCTCTCATGACATGGCACGAGCATGAGCGGGTTAAAGATGAAAAGTTAAGGAACCCGGTAGATTCGTTTGTTTGGAAAGATTTAAATGATAAGTATCCTGAGTTTTCAAGTGATCCAGGAAATGTTAGGCTAAGCTTGGAAAGTGATGGGTTTAATCCATTTGGAATGATGTCTAGTCAATATAACATATAGCATGTTATCTTAATGATTTATAATTTTCCTCCATGGTTATGTATGAATCCATCATATTTTATTATTAACTTTTTGATACTAGGCCCCAAGTCACCTGTAAATGATATCAATGTATTTTTAGAACCTTTAATTAAAGAGCTAAATGTGTTATGGGAGTTCGGTGTTAAAACATTTGAAACATAAAAAAAAAGTTGTTTATACTAAAATGGTGATTAATGTGTACTATTAATGACTTCCCGGAATATGGTAATCTATCAGGTTGGCAGACCAAGGGTAAAAATGCATGTCCAAGTTGCAATGTTGAAACATGTTCATTGAACTTGAGAAAAAGTAAGAAAATGTGTTACATGGGCCATCGACGCTTCTTGGTTCGAAGTCACAAATTTCGTTGAAATAAAAAGGCATTTAATGGGGAAATAGAAGCAAGGCTACCACCTAAATCTTGTAATTGATTATAATGGTTAGATTAGATGAAATTATTGGATGTCATACTTGGAAAAAATATGGAGACTCAAAGACATAATAAATGGAAGAGAGATGTTTATGTTCCTTGGAAAAAGAAAAGTATATTATTTCAACTCCCATATTGGGAGAATCTTCTTATACACCACAATTTGGATGTTATGCATGTAGAAAAAAATTTCTCTAAAAGTTTGATTGGAACACTTTTTGGCATTGAGGTGAAAACTAAAGATACTTTTCAATCTCAACTTGACTTGTTAAATTTAAATGTAAGACATGATCTTCACCCATATGAGGATCATGGTCGAACATATATACCTACAGTATGATTTTCATTGATGGATCAAGAAAAATATGAAATGATAAGTGTACTAGCCTCTATCAAAGTTCTAGATTGGTATTCATCAAACATTAAGAGGAAAGTTACTGATGGAAAATTTGTTGGTTTAAAAAGTCATTATCACCATGTTTTAATGCAACATTTGTTACCATTGGTTCTAAGGAAAATGAAAAATAAGGAGGTAAGTGGTGTGTTGATTGATTTGAGTAACTTTTTTAAGGATTTATGCTCAAAAGTGGACACATGTGAATATTTTCAAAGGGTACAACATTGTGGTGACGCCATACTTTGTCATTTGGAGTACATATTCCCACCTTCATTTTTTGACATCATGGTACACTTAATAATTCATTTATCACATGAAGCCTTGATTGCTGGACCTATTTATTATCGTTGGATGTATCTAATTGAGAGGTATGTAAACTACATTTTAATTTTTTTTTACTTTTTTAGACATCTGATTAAATAATTTATGTTGAATGATTAAAGGTTTTTGAAAATATTGAAAATGTATATTCATAACAAAAGTCACCCAGAATGATCAATTACTGAAGGATAAATTGTTAAAGAGTGTAAGACATTTTTTTCAAGATATTTGCATGACATTCAAACCAGAGAAATTAGGTCTATAAGAAACAATGATATTGAAGGTGATGAATCACGTAAAGGGATATCCATATTCTTTTTAGAATTTCATGCAATGTCGAAAAAGAAAGATATCCAACCAGACATTTCAATGATATTTCAAGTACATAATTATGTTTTGGAAAACTGTGATGATGTTTAAGTATATGTACGGTAATATACATACCCATAAATTTTGTTATATTTACATTGTTTTTAATATTCTTAACATATTATTGTTTGGCAGGGAGCACTATGAAATTCTCCATAGGAAATATCAATACAGAATAAAAATAACTGATGACATCTATAAAAATGAGTTTTATAAATGTTTTGATGATAAGGTGTGTTTTATATCATCTTTTAAAATTTAAAATTTTATGATTTTTTTGTTTCTAACATTTCTATTTTTCATTAATTATTCAATTTTCGACTTTTCTACTTTGGGACACTTCTATAGAAATTGATTTGGCACATTTAAGTCAATTTCTAAACATGTGGATTAAAACGATGACCAAAGTCACTTGAAATGGTTATCGGTGGCATGTGAAATCTATTGATAAGAGGAGTGCGACCCAAAATTGTGGTGTTCTTGTGAGTGTAACAACAAATACTGGAAATGTATCATATTATGGTGTGTTGACAGAAATTGTTGAGTTGACATATCCAGTTGGAAGGTGTGTTATTTTATTTATGTGTGATTGGGAAAATCCCATTGAATCCATCAAAGAAGATAATTTTGGATTAAATATTGTCAACCTTAATAGGATTATTAAAATCGATGAGCCCTTTATACTTGCATATCAAGCCTTACAAGTGTTTTATACAGCCAAATCTAAAGAAAAAATTTGGTATGTTAAAACAATCACTAATCCAAGAGACTTATTTTAAATGAAGGAATATTTCATACCTGAAGTGTACGGATTACAAAACAACTTTTCAACTGATGTCGATGTGGAAAATTATGCCATTTATGATAAGGAAGTAGTTTTAATTGATGATATTTCACTTGATTTCATTGAAGGATGACATGAACACATGTGAAGATTCATAATGAAATAATAGAAACTTGATGTTTGTGACTATGATCATGATAATGACATGTTTCATGATTCTGATTATTAGATTTTTTGTTGACACTTAATAATTTATTTAGTTTTGGGTTTTAAATATTATTATTTGATTTTGGTTGAAAATATAACTTTATATTTGACACTTTTATATGCTTATTTTGTATTTTAGTTATTGTATTTCATATATAGTTTTGATATGACATCTGTTGAGAACTCTTCAATCAAGTGAAAAGTGGTTTCAAGAGATCAATTAATGGTATTAATTTATGAATTTTATTTAAATTTACACCTTTTCCCTTTTGCTTACATTTTTTTATTGTTTTTTATTAAAAATCTTTTCTTGTTTCTTTATAGAAATTGTTAGCCTCACATTCTAACAAAAACAGACAAGAAATATGAAAAAAACCATTGAAACATTCTTTATTTTTGATGGAGAACCCTTCCAATGCCTCTGAAAAAAACATCTAAAGTCACTGATAATTGAAGATGAAATGCATGATTCAACTTGTAAGTTTTTTGAAATTTACCAGTAAGCTTTATATGATCTTTGTTTAGGCTTCCTTTAGATAAATTATAATTTTTTATTTCCTGTATTTGTTTTAAATAGTGTATGAAAGGATAAAACCTAAAAAAACTGAATTGATGTCCTTGAATAAGTGGTGCATGATATTTACAATAATGGGTAAGTTGAGGAAATTTATGACCTTATTTTTTTATTACTTTAATTACACAATAAATTTTTTTCTTTATATTGTGGACCATCAAAGATAAGAAACTCAGATTTTTTGTAAGTGTTTTGCCATTATTTAGGAAAATTATTGATTTTCTTATACCAGTTTTATGTGTTTAAACATATTTTAAAATTTAAATTTTATTTGAAGGGTTACAATCTTATCAAGATGAAAATAATGAAAATTATTGCATAATTTAGTCATCAATTTTGAATGCTGAAGAAATACCAGTTGAATTGACTCAACAATCAAGTGTTCCTCATCATGCCACTATGAGCAGAAGGAGAGATCGGGCATGTCGTGTGAGAAATGAAAAGGGTTGTGAATTTATAAAGACTAAAATTTTGTCAGAGCGTGTTTTTATAGACTTCAATAACTTGCTTCAACCAGTTGGTAATTCAGAAAGAAAATTATCCTCACTCATCGGTTGTTTGGGTCGTGACCCTAGGCAATTACCATTAGATTCTCGTGATTGGAGATTAGTAGATATTAAAAAAAACAATATTTGAGATGAAATCAAGGTACATATTTAGTCATTATTACTGTTATTTTAATAATATATTTTTTATAAACATGATGTCATTTTTTAGGTTTTAGTTATCATATTACTTTCCTGAAGGGCATGAACCATATCATTGGGGAATGGAGAAAATGAGTTCTACATGGAGATCCTATAAATCCGAGTTAAATGTAGCTTATTTTGATAGTCGAATGCACAATGAGGCTATGAAAAAAAAGGCCAAAACACATTCATGAAGACACATGGAAGAATTTGGTGGAGTTTTAGGAATCTTTAGCTGGACAAGTAATATTTTTTTCAATAAATTATGTATTTAAACCATATTCAATTACTATTATATATTCGGGGTCTTTAATAATAATTAATTAATATTAAACAACATGTTTCATCCTAATATAATTTAAAGTTTTTTGTAGGCAAGAACTAAGATGGGTGTAGAAAATTGTTCACATTCAAAAATGCTTCATTATACAGGGATAACAAGTTTTTCACATATATGTGCTGAAATTAAGGTATTAATTTTTTCTCTACACTTTGATATTGTTTCCTTTTATTATATTTTTTATTTGATTTTATCAAATATTTTGTGTTTAGGAAAAAGAAGGTAAAGAGGTGGATAATCTTTAAATATGGAACAAAACCCATGAACCTAAAAAAGGTTCAAAACATGATGACACTTCTACCTTAGTTAAGGTAATTTTTGGCTTGAGATACCACCTAACAAAATATTATGTACATTCAATATTTGATTTTTTACATGAATTAATGTTTTTTATAGAAATAAATTGATAATGAGTTATCTTCTCATCCAGATAACACCTCTACTATTGAAAAAAAATGATATTTTCAAAAAAATTGTAGGAGAGGATAAAAATGTCTATTTAAAAACTTTTGGTTTGGGTGATAAGTATACACTTTCTCCTACAAAGATATGTGAATTAGAGTAAGAGCAGACTAAAAGTATTAAGAGTGAGGAGAAAGTTGAGAAAGTTGAGAAACAACTTGATGAAGTTTTCATACAAATATCACATTTTTCAAATTTAGTATAAGTTCTTATAACGGACCAGGTATTCGTGCTTGTGTGTTTATTTTTTCTCATAAAAATGTTCTTTTACATTTGTTTTCTATTCATGTGGGTTTGACCCAACCTTGGCCAAGCTAGTGGTTATCACATTCTTGTATAGTGAATGTAATTTTTCACATTTTATTTTTTTGTAGGAAGGGTCTGCAAGTCGACTCTTACTTGATGATGAGGAAAATGATTGTGAATTTGACAACTCCGATGATTGTCATGAAGAAAATGATGATGAATAGTCTCTTTATTTTTTCCTTATATACAATTTTTTTTATTTGGAGAAATTTGTGGTTTTCATTCATGATCATTAAATGTTTTCTTTGAAATAATTTTTTATGATTTTTTTAATTTATTTCATTAATATTTAAATAAGGGTATTAGGTTGGATGTTTTGTTTCATTTCAATACTTCACGAGGTAAAAGTGTGGTAGGCTGGATGTTTCGTTTTTCTTGTTTTATTATCTATTCTATAAAAAGCTCTGTCTTGATGAATGGAGATGTATTCTTTGATGGTAGTTTGTAAACAGTGAAAGCATAAGAACTGGTGCTCAAGGTATTTAAACATCAGGTAGTTTGAACTTCTTGGCATGGACTGGTGATCAAGGTAGTTTGAACTGCTTGTCATGGATTGGTGCTCATGTTATATCCTGCTTAGCATGGACTGGTGCTCAAGGTACTATGAAATCCTGTTTTATCTATTACTCATACTGTATTTTTTAATAAGAAATTGTATGTAAGATTCTGGATTATCAATGAAAAGGAATTATTTGTATTATACCCTACACTTTGAAATATGGAATCTCTATAGGTTTAATATAATTCTGTGTCTATAAACTCAGTGTGTAATCTTTATATAACCTGGAATACATGAGCTTCAATACACACATATCACATAATCTGGATTCCGTGTTTTATAATTTGTAATGAAATCTTGAATCTATGCCCATAATATATTTGTAATTTAATGTAATTCTAAATTTTAGATCTGTGTGTGATATTTTTAACCTTTTTCTTCTAGAATCATTGTGTAATCTGTGTGTAGAAATTTCTTAACAGGAAATTGAAGAATATAATGTATTCTCAAGCATTATCATTGTTGTAAGATCTTTCTCAACATGAAAGATGCCTAATATAAAGAGCTACATAAACATGTGGCTAAGTTCTTTCACCTAGATAAAGATATTCCTAGAATGGGTCAACATTACTTCTTAGACTATGATTGATACATGGTTGGTAAATTACATGTGCTTTTGAGTTCTTTTTGTCTGTTGTCTCGACACTAACAAGTTTAGAAGCACTCAAAGAGTTACTTTTCTTCCTCAAATAATAATGATTCAATATTAGATAACTTCACCTTGAAGTTTGTTGATTTTTATGTTGGTCTAAATGGATTACATTGTACTTTGGCCAGTCAATCAGTGCTTGGATCCCCAATTGTTGAAGAATGAAATCCTCTGAATGTTTTTTGTATTTGAGATTTTGTAGGGAGTACTTGAGATGATGATGATATTGATATGATCCTTAAATTTGAGGTTGTTTTTTCCTTGAAGCTGTGATGCATGGTTGTCATGGTTTCAATTTCATGTTGATGGGTGCTATTTACTATCCAAGGGAGCTGATGTTACTGTCCAGTTCTTGTGAAGAATACAGTGCTTTCTGTTTCATTTAGGCTGCAGGCACTTGGTTTTTACCAGGTATCCTATTTTTATTTTGTTAGAATTTTGTTCTTGAGTCTGGTTCTGGGTGTTTTGTTGAAAAGTGGGGCTCAAATTTTAATTTTTTGTAGACGGTGTGTTGTGTGTTCACTTCATTTGATGTACTTGAATGAATGACTATTAGTCTTTTATTTGGAGACTCTGATATTAATGCTAAACTTGTTATTCTCTTAAAGGATAGTTTGTTTCCCATGTAATTTGATTCAAGGATCTGGTTTGATCAGTTTTAGGTGCTGCAATGACAACTATCTACACAATCTGCAGAAACTAGCTTGCTTTTTGACACGGATTAGCAGACATATCGTTGACCAGTTTTCTTTTCAGTGCAATGGTACGTCACCCCAAACCGAACTCTTCCAAGTTCATTCCCCATGCTATAAAATAACTTCACATATTCAATTTTATTTCCCAAAATGGTATATGTCTTGTTCACAGGCATGGGAACTGGGCCTATATAGGGCTTCAATGGCTGTTGGGGCACCCCCACAGTAGTCGGTCCTTCAGGCAAGGGCTCAAAATTGATTCTTTATTGGTTATAGATTACATATTGGGTTTTAATGCTTTTACTAATGTCTATAATTGTATTTGGTTTTTCTTCATGCATTAGCAGCAAGCTATGCCTTTGTGTGGCTATAACTAGGTTAGCATGGGGGTGTTTTAAGCTTAACGGGTGCCAGGATCAGTCTATAACTTTACGGATTTCATGGATTCATGATGGTCTGAATTTCTACATTAAGTTATAAAATATTACAATGTAATTATCAGGTTTATGAGAGTGTGTTGCTTATCATGTCTAAGACTCTAATATTGTTCTAGTATGATGTTGAATCTGGATTGTTTTTTCTTGATGATCTTGATTTTTGAATGGTTGTTTCTATATTTTGAAATTCAGAAGGTTTATTTGTGAGGATTCCCACTAAAACCCTAAACTTGGTCAATCTTGATAATAAAATATTGAACTGAAAGATTATCTCCTGTTAATGTGGTCACCATAGCCTATGAATTCTCATTTGAAATGTATTTCCATTATAAATTGAAGGCATATTTACTAGTTTTGAAGAATAGTTTTCTAGAACAAGACTAGACCCTCTCTATGATTTATTTTTCCTCTTGAAAATTAAATTTTTTAGTGAGGAATATTGAAGAGTTATGTTTCTCAATAGCCACCAAATAAATTGAATCCCAAAATCAAAACCCCTTGAATGACTTCATTAAATTTGTGGTAATCCATAACCATAGAAGAATTTGAAAACCTGCTTTCACTGAACAAATTTCAACCGAATCCTATTGTGCTTCACCGGTAATGGCCTCCACATAATGTTTGTTATTTACACAAGAAATATGAGTAAATGAGGCTTCACCTCTTCTAGACTGGACCTCCACTGATCTTCATGAATACCTCTAGAAGGTTTGGTGATCATGTTCCCTTGTCCCAATCTAAATAAAGACTACACAATTCCTATTGAACAAAACATAGGTTCATTATGGCTGAGACCTTTTAAAGCAAATCCAGAATTCTCCCTAACTCTTAGCCTATGTGGAAAAGCTTGATACGCTACGCTTTTCATACAAAGGATTAATTTTCTCATTGTGTCTCTTCTTCTTTTTCTTCTTTGAACCACCGCCCCTACAGTTCTAAATAAATTTTGTTCTCTTTATCAAATTATTTGGAAATAATATCATTGGACACCTCCATAGAACTTCTAAAATCCCATAAATTATTATTCTAGCCTTCTATATCTACTCTTAAACCAGTAAGAATGTTAGTAACCAGTGGCTCAGGTAGGTGAAAAAAATATGTTTTCCAAATTTCAGCTGGCTTAAAATGTTCATCCTCATCCTCCATGCCCTGCCTTTTCTAGATTTAATGAAGGATCAGCTATTTTCTTGGGATCCTCATCAAAAAAAATCACACTGGAAGTAGATGGGTTGAATTTAGAGATAATTTAAGAATCCATATCTTCATTATTCATAGTTTCCATTTCCTCTCTTATGATATTGAAACTCGGTGGAATGATCGCTTCTCATTTCCCTATCTGTTATAGGTTCATTGAAAGTCCAACAAGCTTCTTAGTAGCCTCATCAGTAAGGTGGTAAAGCAAATTAGTAGTAGATTATAAAATTTACTCCATCAACATTGATTTATATGATGACCCTGACTAAAACAGAATTCTAAAAACCATTATGATATTCAAACAAAATAGATTTCATAAATCAATACTCTTTTATTAAGGCTGTGTTTGGTAGAAATGGAACTTGAGTATGTTAAGTCTTCTTTACTGTTATATTTTCATCATTTGATTTTTTCCTTTTATCTGATTTTATGTATTATTTCCTTGAATATGACTTTTTTTAACATATTTCATCACACATTTTTCATTCATACCAAATAAAATATTGAAATTACATTCTTTTTTTTTTCCATTTCTATTGAAAATGATTTCTTATGACAAACATAGCATAATAATTTCAGGGTTTTTTTACTTTGAAACATCCATGGTTGATGATTTTTCTTCAAAACATACATCATGGGAGAAGTAAAGGGCATTGAGTTCACATATGATGAGGTAACAACTTCTTCACATATAACGGCTACTAGCGAGTAGACATCCATTCATTAGTTTTTTTATGGACTGTTTGTCCCTTCACCTTATTCAATGTCGTACCATTTAACCTGCCTTCCAAGATGGAATATCACACTATTTTTAGGAAACGGAAGGAAAGGAGTTATGAATATAGTATTTATACATGGTTTCTTTATTTTTTCTCTTCCTCTTACACTTTAATTTATTTCTATTTTGGTTTCAATTCATGCATATTTTTTTTCACGGATTTTTTGTCATGTTCTTTGGTTGTGTGTGGTGTAGATCTTGGAGCTGAATGGTGTTACATAGCAGCAACTTGAGGTTCCTCACTTGTACTAGAGATGACTAGGTTTGTTTCTTATAGTGTCCTACTTGGGGGTGAAAAGCAATCTTTGGTAGGGGTAACTATTCTTCTACCATGGTGGGTGCTTGAGGATTGCAGTCAAGAGATGACATACCTTTGGGGTGGTGTCATAGATGGATCCTAGATTTTTGTGTTTGTATCTATTGCAATATTATCTATTGGATCTGCCTCACTGGTGATGATGGGCTGGTGGTACTAGAGCTGACTCATCGGAGCAGGTCATTAGAGTTGGGGCTGGGGCTGGGTCATCGGGGGTGTATCTGGCATTTTTGTATTGATTCAGTTTGTAATGAATTACATTATTAATATAATTAATTATTTTTCTAATTTTTAACATGTGTTAAAATTTTCTTTGGTTTAATAATTAAAACAAATGGATTCTATATGATAAATTAATAAATATAATATGAAATTTTACTAATTTTTTTTTTATAATTTTAATTCAAATGAAATTTATAAATAAATATTATATATTGGTAATAATATTACCAAACGAAATATTTATCACTAGAACCAGTTTCTAAACACTTGAAACAACATATATGTTATCTGTTGGTATTATTATAATTACAACAGAACTATTTTATCTGTCACAAAAAAACATTTAGCGACAGAGTTTTTACCGACAGTTTAGTGATAGGGACATATATGTTGGTAAAACGTTTTACCAATATAAAACTCACTTTTACCAACAGATATACCTCCATTGGAAAAATTGAAATATTTTTTAGTGCCATCAGAAATCATTTTGAAGGTTTTGAGAATTTTGCCCAAAAATAATGAAAATTTGACAAAATCATGGGTAATATTCAACCATACATAACAAATGAAGATACTCTGAAGGATTAAAAGTTAACCATGAAAAAAATGAGACGACCGAAATTCGATCATGGTTGGTCATGTATAATAACATAAGTTATTTGGAATAGTTCAGAGTTGAATGTACAGTATGATGACCTAATAGAAAATGAAATTCGGGAAAGGCATAAAGTAACCATGAATGGAAAGACTCAATCATGTAATTCAATTCAAGGTGACATGAATTTTTACGTCACCTAAAATTTAATATATCATCGTTGGTTGAAGTAGAATGGAAAAAGGGGTGAATTTCCTTTTAAAAACAATAAAACAAAATGGAAAAGTAAAAAATAAAAAAATTATTTTTATATGATTAAACAAGTAATATATAAATTTTATCCATATAAAAGGTTAATATCACATTTAAATAAGTGAGTAATCATAGCGGACAACAGATGTATCAAATTTATGCACTTAATTAGTATCAAAATAGGATGGTAAAAAGCATAAAATAAATGGGAAAGCTGACACAATTTAACAAGTAGTTTAGAAATTGAACATAAGTTCCTTATATATCTCTACCCATCAAATTGAAAGATATGAATTATTAAACACTTTATTTTAATAGAGATCAAGTAACCAAAATTCCCTTGATTTTTGAAAAATATAGTAAGAGATCAACTACCCTTTATTTTAAATGGAGATATCAAGAAACCAAAGTTAGAATGTGGGACGAGAAGAGAATATTTTTACAATGAAATATGATAAAATAAATCACTATTTTCTCTATATAAGGATAGAAACAATTTAGAATAGATATATAAGGATAAAGGTGAGAGACTTCGAGATTTGTAAATGATGGTTGACTCTTTGAGGGGAAGGAATGAAGAAATATAGTGATTCAGTGTCTTTATTTACGTAAGAAGTTGTTTCTCAAGTTCATATGATTGTTTTGATTTTGATATGAGCTTATATAACCCTCTATTTATATCCTTATAGGGTGAAAATGTCAGCCAAGGTCACGCTAATCCATAAAGAGTTGAGTCGATCCATTTAAGACCATAGTAAATACAACTCAAAATGCTCTTTAATGACAGAACTAGCTAGACACTCGATGCCACTAGATATAAAATGTTCAAGGTAGAAGAACAACATCTCTAAAACTCGCATCATCTAGCTAGTTCACTTACATCAGGTAGTCGATCGGGTGTTTCTAGCTATGTGAGCTTCTATTTGATCTATCAGGTGGCCAATGCACTCCTACCGACTATCCAATGCTTCACTACAAAGTTAGACTAGGAATAGGTACTTTAATCCAACATTGATCAATTCTAAGGTATGGATTTCCCCAATTATCTATAACTCAATAAAACACTAAAAACACCCTTAAAACACATTAGAAAAAACAGTAGATTGTTTGTGAACATTAAAACAACTACATGATGAGAGTCAAAAATCACCCCCTTTATAATGATCACAAACACTTGATATAAAAATAAAAATAGGGAATAGGTGAATGATAAAAATTAAGGAGTTACCAAAATTTCATGAAATTGTGTCTCCCCCTTTGAAAATAAATTCTCCCCCATTGATACGAATATAATTTCTCTCCTTCTAACATAAGAAACATTGAAGTTCCTTTATCATTTTTATTTATCATAAAAACATATCCCCCATTGAAATTATAAAAAATAAAATTTCAAAGCCTGAGGGATATATAAATAAGATAATATGATATAGATCAAAAATAATTTCAAAATAACCTTTATATAACATACATAATATTATATAATTCCATCTTAAGAAAATTAAGACATATTAAAATTAAAGAATTTCCATAATATCATGTTTCAACATATAAAGAGATAAAAAACAATTAAAATCAATAATATATATAGATAATAATAATTAGACTCATACTAAATAAAATATAATATATGATCAAAAACTCCTTCATAATAGAAACTTTTGAGGACAAGTATTTTTTAAATATGTAAAAAAATATTCAAATAATTACGAAGATCATTTCATGGGATGGAAATTTAAAATATTCTTTTAATAAAATATTTTCTAGATAACACTTTCTTAGTAAAGGATAAAACATTAAGAACATTCTTAGATAAGGGATTAAAGAAAGAAAGGAAACAATAATTAAAATAACTCTCCTTATATAAAATAAATAAGCAAATAAAAACTAGATACTTCCTGGATTTTACAACATTTATAACTCTATGAAATCTTATCTATTGTATAACCACCATATGATATTTCAATTAGGTTTTGTGGAAAATCCACATGTGATATCAAATGATAATTTATATTGGTACTCATATTTTTGGTCTGGTAGTGTTATCTAATAAACAATTTGAAGCTGAACAAAATTGGGCACACTAATAGTGGATTGTAAATATTTTAGAACCAAAAATTGGTTATATTTTTTAATAATATTATAAGGATGGATAGACTTAGTTATCCCATATATAACATTTTTCAATCATATTTTGAAATTAAATTATCATATTTAAACAATAATTAAAAATTTTATTTTTTGAAATGTCTTTTACAAAAGTAGTACTTTTTTATAAACTCTCATTATTTGAAAAACTAAAATCGTGAATATTTTTATAGGATGTTGATAACCCATGATTCTATACAAAGTATCTTTACCTTGGGAGAAATGAGAAAGAGTATTTTTGAGATCTTAGATTTTGGATTATAAATTCTCAATTTTAGGTTGATCTTGTAACTTCAAAACCAAATCATCTTTTTCTTTGTAAAGAATATTATTTTCATTCAAAATTAGAGACTTTTCTTTAAGAACTCATTTTAATTTCTTTTCAAGTTATTTGTAAAAATAATAAAGTTCACGAAAACCATTTGGATTTGGTCATGAGCATATTTTAGGTATTTATAATTAAGGTGACCTGAGGAGAAAGAAGAATAATGTAAATGAGATGAATAATAGTAATGATAATGGGATTGAGAAATAAGAGAACTAACCTATTCACCTTCCTCTATATGTGTCATGAGTCATTTGGTACTTAATTTTATTGAGGTGGTTGAGTTCTTAGATTCTTCACTAGAACTCTAGGATGATACTTTAAGGTATTTCTTACCTTGTTTCTTCTTTTTCAACTTATTTTAGTAGATTGGGAAATATATTCTAATATGACTCTTATAGTTAATTAATATCAAGTTACAATCGGTGATTCAATTTGATTTTGATTTTTTTCATGTCAGGACAATTTCTTATTTAAAATGTTGTTCATCTTTTTGATAAGTTGTTCAACTTCACTTTCAATATTGGTATCAATTTTGGAATAATATTCATCTTTTATAGATTCAAAATATTGGTTCTCATTGGTTTCCTTGGATTTCATTTCTTCCTTTACCGCTTATAGTTTCATGGTGATTTAATATGTCAAGAGTGATCTAGTGATCACTTTGATGATCATATTTTTATATCTTCCACTTCTTGGATGGTTGTGACTTTGGGATCCTAGGATCTAGGTAAAACCATAGGATTTTCTTCAAAAGAATTTATGCAGACAAATCATCACTGAGATATATTATACCATTGCAATTATTAGTAAACCTCATAAACATACTAGTAATGGATTTATTATGATGAATAGAAAAAGATTTCAAAATATTTTCAAAACATATAAAAACTAGTGTCTTTAACTTTATTCATTCCTTCCTGTGTGAATTATAAAAATTTCCATATTTAATGGGAATGTTTTCATGATGATATGTGATTAAATTAATTTTTGTCAAGCCCATATTGAAGATAGTTCATGTATTTTCCATTAAGTTAAAAAACTGATATATCTTGAGCAGTCCATTTATCTTATGGTTCTTTAGTAGGAATATATTCATGCACAACCATTTTCTAAAAAATATAACAAATGTTATTGAAAATGGTAGACATATAATTTTTGCAATAAGAATAATTTGTTTCGTCAAATAAATAGAATTATTATAAGAGGTAGATTTCATCATAAAATAAAACTTTGAAATCAATTAAGATTTTTAAAATAAAAAACAATTTTTAAAGAACTAGGATTTCTAAAATATAAAAAAAAATAATGTGCTTTCAAAAAAAATAATAAGGTATTCTTTGATGCCAATTTTTTGTCGAAGCGAGATGGAGGGAGGGGGAAATTTACTTTTAAAAAAACAACAAAACAAAATAGTCAAAGGAAAATAATAAAAATAAAATAATTTTGATATGATGAAGTGATAAATTGATAAATTCAATGTTTATTAAAAAGTTAATATCAAAGTTAAATAATAAAGTAATCATAATTGATAGTGTATGTATCAAATTTATGCAATTTATACATATAAAAATAGGATTATTTAAAGAGTAAAATAAATGAGAGTGTGAAAAAATTTTGATAATGATTTTAGAAATAGAACATGGGGTTCCCATATGTCTCCACCCCCTAAATTGAGAGATATTTCTTATTATAAACTTGATTTTAATGAAGATAAAGTAACCAAACTTCCCATGATTTTTGAAAGAGATAATAAGAAACCAATTTCCCATTTTTTATAGATATAACAAGAAACCAACTTCCCTTAATTTTTTATAGAGATAGAAAGAAACCAGTGGTATAAGGTGGGATGAGAATAAAATATTTTCTTAGTGAAAATCTGTTACAAATATTCTTCCATATCTCTATATATGGATAGAAACAATTTAGAATATAGAGATCAGGAGAAAGGTGATAGCCTTTGAGATTTTGAAATAAAGGTTAGATATTTGAGAGGAGGTCTTGAAGAAAGATAATGATTTAGTATCTTGATTCAAGAAATAAGTAGTTTCACAAGTTTATATGATAGTTCATATTATGATAAAAGACTCCCTTATCCTCTATTTATATCCTTATGTGGTTTTGGGGTTGTCCATGGTCAATCAAATCCACAAATAATAGAGTTAATCCATTTAAGACCATAATAAATGCACCTTGGAATGTTCTTTAAGGGCTCCATTGGAAAGCTGCCTGATGACATCTCCTAGAAAGTGTGAAATAAACTAGCACAACATCTCTTAAGCTCCCATATACTGGTTAACGCACTTAAAATGGGTAGTCAGTGGAGTGTTACTGGCTATTGGATCTTCTGTTTGATCTATCAGTTGGTCATTGAACTCCTATCAGTTGTATGGTGCTTCACTATAGAATTATACTATGAATAGGTCCTTTAAGCCCACATTGATCACCTCTAAAGGAAATTTTCATTCCAATCACTATAAATCAATAGAAAAACTAAAATCACACTTGAAACAGTTTATAAAAAATATTAGAGTGTTTTTTATCTTTAAAACAGCAACACTATAAGATTTAGCAATATACCCATTTTTGAAGTTCATAAACACTAGAAATAAAATTCAAGATATGAAAGTGGGAAAAGATAAAAATTAAATAGTTACTAAAATTTTGTGAAACCATGTCTCCCCATTCATAAATCAATTCTTCCCCCATTGATACTAATATAATTTCTCACCTTTTGATGTAAGAAACTTGAAGCTATTTTATCCTTTTCCTCTTTCATAAAAACCTCTCCCCCTTTGTGATTATCAAAAATAAACTTTCAAAACACAAGGTTTAGATAAATATGATAATATGATATATAAATAAGATAATTTAAAAATAACCTTTATATAACATGCATAAAATTATCAAAATCCCCCTTAAGAATAGAAATACATATTAAAGTGAGGGGATTTTCAAACTGTAATCCTTCAATATATAAAGAGGTAAAAAAATTTAAACTAAAAAAGTCATGTAGATATTAATAATTAGGAACATGATCAAGATAATACAAGATATGAACAAAAACTCCTTCAAAAATATAAACTTTTGAAAACAATGATTTTTGAACTGTGTAAAAATGATATTTAAAGAATTAAGATGATTATTCCATGAGATATATATTTAAAACCTGATTTTAACAAAATATTTTTAGGATAGCACTTGCATAAAAAAGATAAAACATAAAGAACATTATTAGATAAGGGATTAAAGAAAAAAACATTAAAATGAATCCCCCTATATAAAACAAATAAAGAAAAAAAAACAGGATACCTCCTAGATTTTAAAACATTTCCAACTCAATGGATTTTTCTTTTATTTACAGCCATCATATGATATTTAGATGATTTTTGGTTTAAAATCCCAACATGATATCAAAATATAGTTCCTTTTCTGCTTATATTTTGGGTCTAATGGTGTTACCTAATAATCAACTTGAAGATAAAACAAGTTTGGTTCCACTAGGATTAGATGATAATGATTTGGAAACCCAAACTTTTTTATATTTTTGAATAATATTAGAAAAAGTATGGATATATGTAGATCTCTCATATCTAGCATTTTTATATTTTTATTTGTAAATTAATGGAATTTATTTACAAAAATAATTTAAAAATTCATTTTATGAAATTCCTTTTATAACAGTGGTATTTTTTTGAAGAACACACATTATTTAAAAAACCAAAACCATAATGATTTTTTATAAGATTTTGAGAACCCAAAATTATATTCAAAGTCTCTTCACCTCAGGTGGAATGAGAAAGTGTATTTTTGAGATCGTTGATTTTGGATTCTAAATTCTCAATGTCATGTTTATCTTTTAATTTCAAAACCAAATCATCTTTTTCTTTGTAAAAAAGATTCTTTTCATTAAAAAGTTGATCCATTTCTTGAATAACTCATTTTTATTTCTTATCAGGTTCTTTTTATAAAGTAGAAAATTCATGAAAACAATTTTCGAGTTAATGGGGAGCATATTTTAGGTTTTTATAATTTAGGTGAATTTAGGAGCAAGAAGAATAAGGTGAATGAGATAAAGAAGATCAATGAAAAGGAGAGTGAGAAATAGGAAAACTAACCACTTCACCTTCCTCAATATGTTTCATAAGGAATTTCAGACTCAAGTCTATTGATGAGGTTGAATCCATGAAGTCTTCACTAGTACTCTAGGTTGATACATTAAGGTCTTTAGTACCTTGTTTCTTCTTTTTAAACTTCATTTTGTAGATGGGAGAAATCATGTATAATATAACACTTATTTTTTCTTTGACAGAAAGTTACAACAAATGCTCCAATTTGATTTTTCTTTTTTTTTCATGTCAGTGTGATTTCTTCTTTAAATTTGTTTTGCCTTTTTGAAAATTTGTTCAATTTCACTTTCATCATCAGTCTCACTTCCATAAGAATCATCATATTTGATAGCATAAAAATCTAGTTTCATCTTGGTTTCCTTGGTTTTAATTAATTAATTTATCACTTTTCATTTCATGGTGATTACATATGTCATGAACGATCCGATAAGCTCTTTGACCACCATATTTTTTATGTCTTTAGTTTCCTAGATTTTCATGTCTTTGGGACCTCTGGATCTAGGTAAAACCCATAGGATTTTATTCACAAGTGTTTTTTTAGACATATTATTAACTAAATACTTTAAAACATTTCAAATTTCAATAAAACTCATAAAAATACTAGTAATGGATTCATTAGGATGCATAGAAAATATTTTAAAATCTATTCTAAGAATATTAAATCTAGTGAATTTAACTTTATTTATGCCTTCATGTGTGACTTCAAATAATTTCTAAATTTCATGGAAATTTTTGTAAGAATATATGTGATTAAATTCATTTTTTCCAAGCCTGTAATGGAGAGTGTTCATGTATTTTCCATTAAGTTCAAAATATATTATATATTGAGCTATCCTTTTAAATTATGGTTCTTTATTAAGAATATATTCATTCCTAGACATTTTCTAGACAGGACAACTAATGCTACGAGGATTGGTAGATAAATAATTTTTCTAATAAGAATAATGTGTGTTATCAAAGAAAATAGCATGAGTATAAGAGGTATATGTCATCATAAAATCAAACTTTGAAATTAATTAAGATTTTGAAAATCAAAATTTTTTTTTAAAGAATTTGGATTTCTAAAATAAAAACAAAGACCGCATTTTTAAAAGAAAAAAAAAAAGAAAAAGGCCGCCATTGATACCAATTGTTGGTCATAATATGATGGAAAGAGAGGGCTGAATTGCCTTTTTAAAAAACAATAAAACAATAAATAAAAGGGTAAAATCAAAATAAAAGGATTTCTATACAATGAAGTGATAAAGTAAAAATTTTGATCCATATTAAACAATTTAATATCAAAGTTAAATAATTGAGTACAAACAACAGATAATGGATGTATTGAATTTATAATCTTTATGTGTATTGAAATAGATTGATGGAAATTGTGCAATAAATTAGATAGAACATAATTTGATAAGAATTTTGTAAATAACACATGAGGTTCCACTAAGTATACATCCCTAAAATCAAGATATATGTCTTATTATACCCTTGATTTTAATAGATATTAAGTAACAAAACTTCTCTTTATTTTTGATTGAGATAGAAAGAAACCAACTTCCATTTATTTTTATGGGAATAACAATAAACCAAATTATATTAATTTTTGATAGAGATATAAATAATCCAAATTTATATGGTGCGATAGGAAGAGAATATTTTATTGGAATAAATCTATTACAATTCCTCTCTATTATCGCTCTAGAAGGATAAAAACAATTTAGAAGAGAGTGATAAGGAAAAAGTTAAGAGCCTTTGAGATTTGGAAATGAAACTTGGATCTTTGATGGAAGGGATAGAAAAAAGATAGTGATTCGGTGTCTTGATTCAAGGGAGAATTTGTTTCACAATTTCAGATAATTGCTCATATTATGATCCAAACCTCTATTGTCCTCTATTTATAAATATTTTGGGTGTCAAGATCATCCAAGGTTGTGCTTATTCATAAATATCCAAGTGAATCCATTTAAGACCATAATAAATACACCTTGGAATGTTATGAAAAGGAACCATTTGATAGTTTCAAGATTCTACAGGATATATGGTGTTCAAGGTAGAATAAAATCTTCTCTATAACTCCCACCATCTAGTTGGCACACTTCTACTAGGTAGTTAGTGGATTTTTCTTGGTTATGGGAGATTCTGTTTGATCAACCGGTTGTCCATTGCACTCCTAGTGGTTGGTTAGTGCTTCACTGCTAAATCAGACTATAGATAGGTCCTTTAAGACAACTTTTATGACTTATAAAGTTTGATTGTATTATTTCCACTATAACTCAATAGAAACACTAAAAACACACTTGAAATGGGTAAGAAAAAACATTAGAGTGTTTGTGATCATTAAAAAACTATACTATGAAAGTCAATAATCTCTCTTTTTTTGATGATCAAAAATACTTGATATAAAAATCAAGATAGGGAAGAGGGAAAAGATAAAAAAGGAATGTGTTACCAAAATTTCAGGAATCCATGTCTCCCCCTTTATAAATAAATCCTCCCTATTAATATAAGATAATTTCTTGCCTTTTAAATTAAGAATATTTGAAGAACATTTATATTTTTCCTATATCATAAAAACTTATCCCCCTTTGTTATTATCAAAAAGAAGCTTTCAAATCATGAGGGTTGGATAAAAAAATATAATATGATATAGATCTAAGATAATTTCAAAATAACCTTTATATAACATGCATAACATTATCTAAATTTGTCTTAAGAAAAGTAAAACATATTAATGAAAGGGGAGTTTCAAAATATCATGCTTCAATATATAAAAATATATAAAATAGTTAAACTCAAGAGGACATGTAGATATTAATAATTAGGCTCATTCTCAAGATAAGACAAGGTAAGAACAAAAACACCTTCAAAATAAATTTTTTTGAAAACAAGTATTTTCAAAAAATATATATATATTCAAGGAATTAAGAAGATAATTCCATAAGATTGAAATTTAAATCGCAATTTTAATAAAATATTTTCAGGATATCACTTTCTTAAAAAATATAAAAAAAATAATAAAATTATTAGAAAAGGGAGTAACCAAAAATAAAATATCATTAAAACAACTCTCATTATATAAAAATAGAGAATAAAAAAATAATATAATTCCTATATTTTACAAAATTTCCAACTCCATGGATTTTTATTAATTGTATATCGACCATATGAAATTTCAATGTGTTCAGGTTGAAAATCATTGTATAAAATCAAAATTGAATGTGTTTTGGTACCCAGATTTTGGATATATAAATGTTAGATAATAAACAATTTGAAGCTGAAATATTTTTGGGTCAACTAATATTGAATAATAATGATTTGGGAACCTAATTTTTTTTATATTTTTGAATAATGTTAAAAAAAGGATAGATATACTTGGGTTTCCTATATATTTCATTTTTAAAATCTCAATCAAAAATTAAATGTTAATAATTTTGATAATAATTAAAAAATTATTTTGTTAAATTTTTTAAACAAAATTTTTACTTTGGGAATAACTCACATTATTTGAAAAACTAAAACCATGATGATTTTTTATAGGGGTTTGAGAACATATAATTTTATTCAATGTCTCTTTTCCTGGGAAAAAATGAGAAATTCTATTTTTTAGATCTTTTATTTGGGATTATAAATTCTCAACATTAGGTTGATCTTATAATTTCAAAACAAAATCATATTTTTATTTGGAAAAAATTTATTTTTATTCAAAATTTGATCACTTTCTTTAAAAAATAATTTTTATTTATTATCAAGTTCTTTTTATAAATAAGATAGTTCCTGAAAAACAATTTTGAGTTTATCATGAGCATATTTTAGGTATTCATGGTTAAAGTGACTTAAGGAATGAGAATAATAAGGTAAATGAGATGAATAAGAGGAATTAAGAGAGTGAGAAATAAAATAACTAACATGTTCACCTTCCTCAATATGTTCCATGAGGCATTTAGGATTTGAGTCACTTGAGGATTTTCAGGTCATGGAGTCTTCATTAACACTTTAGGTTAAGAATTTAAGGTCTTTATTACCTTGATTTTTCTTTTTCAACTCCTTTTTTTAGATGTGGAAATCATATCTTATATAACCCTTCTTTTTTCATTCATAGAAAATTATAACCGGCTTATTGATTTGATTTTGATTTTTGGCACATCAAGATGATTTCTTCTTTAAAAATTTATTCACCTTTTTGAGAATTCATTCAATTTCACTTTCATCATTAGTCTCACTTTAGGAATAATTATCATCTTTTATACATTTAAAATTTATGTTCTTCTTGGTTTCCTTTCATTCCATTGGTTCCTTTACCACTTGGTGTTTCATGGTGATTTCATCAATCATGGGAGATCTTATGAGCTCTTAGACCATCATATTTTTGATGAATTTCACTTCATGGATGGTCATGACTTTGGGATATAGGAATCTAGGTAAAACCCATAGTATTTTCTTCACAATATTTTCTATAGTCAAATCATCACCAAGATATTTTCTACCATTTCAAATGTCAGTAAAACTCATAGACATACTAGTAATTAATCCATTATGATGAATAAAAAATATTTCAAAATATTGGTTAAACATATACAATATAGTTTATTTAACTTTACTTGTTCCTTTTAATGTGACTTATAACAATTTCATGATTTCAGGTGAAATTTTACAATTAGAAGTGCCACTAAATTCATTTTGTTCAATCCCATAATAGAGATAATTAGTGGATTTTTTATTAAGCTCAAAAGCTATTATATATTGAGGTGTCCATTTATCTTATGGTTCTTTAGTAGGAATATACTCATGTAAAACCATTTTTTAGAAAAGATAAATAATTTTAATAATAAATGGAAACATATTATTTTTCCAAAAAGAATAATTTGTTTCCTCAAAGAAAGGAGCATTAGTATAAGATATAGATGCCACTATAAAATCAAATATGGAAATAGATTAATATTTTGAAAATCAGAAACCATTTTTGAATTTTGATGATTTTTAAAATAAAAACAAAGACCAATTTTTTGAAAAAAATAAAAAGGTATCCTTTGATACCAATTTTTGGTCGGGATAGGATGATAAGAGGTGGTGAATTTCATTTTAGAAAACTAATAAAAAAATGGAAATGGAAAAAAAAGTATTTCGATGCGATGAAGTGATAAATCAATAGATAAGATCTGTATTAAAAAGTTAATATCAAAGATAAATAATAAGGTATGTATATAAGATAGCATAAATATTAAATTTATGCACTTTATGTGTGTCAAAATAGGATGATTCAAAGTGAAAAATAAATAAGAAAGCGAACACAATTTGATAAGGAGTTCTATAAAAGCACATGTGGTACCCCAACATATCCACCCCTCAAATTGAGATACGTATTACTAAACCATTGATTTTAATGGAGACCAAGTAACCAAACTTCCCATGATTTTTTAAAGAGATATTAAGAAATCAACTTCTCTTTTTTTTTAATTTTGGAACCAAGAAACCAAGGGTAAAAGGTGAGATGATATGAGAAATTTTTCTGATCACCAATCCATTAAAATTCTTCTATTTTATCTATCTAAAACTATAGAAACAATTTATAATAAAGAATTGAGATTTATATATGACGTTTGGCTCTTTGGGAGGAGGGATTGAATAAATCTAGTGATTCAGTGTCTTGATTCAAGCAATAAGTTTTTTCATAAGTTCAGATTATTGTTTGGATTATGATCCAAGCCTCATTTTTCCTCTATTTATAGAAATTTAGTGTATCGGGTTGTCCATGGTCAATCCAACCAATAAAGAGTCGATTAAATATACTTACAACCAAAATCAATGCACATCATAATGTTCTAGAATTGAACTATTGGCAAGTAGTCTGACTCTGTCAACTGGATGGTGTGTAAGACAGTAGCACAACATCACTAGAAATATCATTGGCTAGCCAGTGGACTTTTACTATCTATGAGAGATTTGTTTTTGATATATAGGATGGATAGTTTACTCCTACTGATTTTCATGTGTGTCATTAAAAATTTGACTAATAATAGGTCCTTTAAGCCCAATTTGATCACTTATAAAGTCTTATTGTCTTCCTACCCATATAAATCAATAGAAACACTAAAAATACAATTGAAATTGGATATAAAATACATTATAATGTTTGTGATCATAAAAAAATACATTGTGAGAGACAAAAATTTCTCCCTTTTTGATGATCACAAACACTAAATATAAAAAAAAAGATAAGGAAGAGGGGGAAAACAAAAAGGATGGATTTACCAAAATTTCATGAAACTATGTCTCCCCCTTCATAAATAAACTCTTCCCCATTGATACTAAGATAATTTATCTCATTTTTATGTAAGAAACTTTGAATCTCTTTTATATTTTTCCCATATCATAAAAAATTATCCTCCTTTGTGATTATCAAAAATAAATTTTCAAAACATAAGGTTTATATAAATAATTTAATGTAATGGAGATTGAGGATAATTTCAAAATAACATCTATATAACTTGTATAACATTATCTAAATCCTTATTAATAAAATTAAGACATATTAAAGTGAGTGGATTTGAAAACAATCATTCTTAGAAATATAAAGAGATAAAAAAAATTAAACTTCAAAAGCCATGTAGACATTAATAACAATTATACTGCTCAAAAAAACAATATATTAACAAAAACTCCTTCAAGATAGTGAATTTTAAAGATAATGATTTTTTAATGATGTAAAATGATATTCAAATAATTATGATGATCATTCCATGAGATAGTAATTTAAAATATATTTTTCTTAAATGTTTTCAAGATAACGTTTTCTTAAAAAATGATAAAATAATAAAAACATGCTTAAAAATGGGAGTAATAAAAAATGACTATTAAAACAACTCCCCCTATATAAAAAATAGAACATATAAAAATAATATACTTTCTGTATTTTGCTAAATTTACAACTCTATATATTTTTCTTTACTATATAGCCACCATATGAAATTTCAATTAGGTCTAGTGTAAAATCCCTATATGATATCAAAATAAAGTTCCTTTTGGTACCCAAATTCTGGTTCTCACGGCGTTAGATAATAAATAATTTGAAGATAAAACAATTTTTGGGTCTACAAATATTGAATAATAAATATTTGGGAACCCAAACTTGTTTATATTTTTAAATAGTATTAGTAGTATGGAATGACTTAGGTCTCCCATATTGATCATATTTACAATCGTATTCACAAATTAAATTCTTGTATTTACAAAAAATAATTTAAAACATATTTTTTGAAATTCCTTTTACAAAAGTATTATTTTTGGAAGAATTCACATTATTTAAAAACCCAAAACCATGATTATTTTTATATGACATTGAGAACCAAGAATTTAATTCAAAATATCTTCATCTTGGTTGAAACGATAATGAGTATTTTTTAGATCTTTGATTTGGGATTATAAATTCTCAACATTATTTTGATCTTGTAGTTTCAAAACCAAATAATTTTTTACTTTGAAAATAATATTATTTTTATTCAAAGGTTGAGTATATTATTTAATAAATCATTTTTATTTATTATCAACTTATTTTTATAATTGAAAGAGGTCATGAAAACCATTTTTGAGTTAATCGTGAGGATATTTTAGGTCTTCGTAATTAATGTGTCTTGATGAGAAATAAGAATAAGGTCAATTAGATAAAGAATATGAGTTATAAGAAGAGTGAGAAATGGGAGAAATAACTTCTTCAACATCCTTGATATGTTCCATAAGTCATTTAGTACTTGATTCACTTGTGGTGCTTGAGTCCATGGATTCTTCTCTAGCAATCCAGGTTGATACCTTAAGGGCTTTGTTAACTTGTTTCTTCTTTTTCAACTTCATTTTTCAGATAGGGTAATTTGATTCAATATGAATCTACTTGATTCATTCATATAAAGTTACAATTGATGCTTCAATTTTATTTTTATTTTTCGCAAGAAGGGATTATTTATTCTTTAAAATTTGGTTAACCTTTTTGAAAAAAAATATGATTTCACATTCATCATCGATGTCACTTCCAGAATAATCATCATATTCGATAAAATTAAAAATTTTGTTCTTATTGGTTTCCATGGATTCCATTGCTTATTTTACTTCATGGTGTTTCATGGTGATTTCATACATCATGAGTAATCCAATGAGCTCCTCAAACACTATTTTTTAAGGATTTCCACTTCTTAGATGGTCATGGATTTAAGATCATTGGAGATAGGTAACTCATAGTATTTTCTTCAGGTTTTTTTTGTATAAAAATCATCACATAGAGACTTTATAACATTAAAATTATTAGTAAAACTCATAAACATAAAATTAATTGATTCATTAGGATTCATAAAAAAGATTTCAAAATATTATCTAAACATATCCAATATAGTGTATTTAACTTCATGTGTTCCTTCGTGTGTGACTTATAACAAGTTCCATATTTCATGAGCATATTTTTCAAGAATATATGAAATTAAATTCATTTTGTTTAGGTCCACAATGGAGATAATTCTTGAATTTTACACTAAGTTCAAAAGCTATTATATCTTGTGGATTCTATTTATTTTTTGGTTCTTTTCTAGGAATATATTCATACATAACCATTTTCTATACAAGATAACTAGTGCTGCTAAGAAATGTAGACATACATGTTTTACGATAGGAATAAATTATATCTTTAATGAAATGAGCATGAGTATAATAATCATATTACATCATAAAATAAAACTTTTATATTGATTAAGATTTTGAAAATCAAAAACAATTTTTTTAAGAATTATGATTTTTTAAATAAAAACAATGACCACTTTTTTTAAAAAAAAGACAAATGTCTCTTTTGATGCCAATTGTTAGTCAGAGTAGGTTGGAAATAGGGGTTAATTATATTTTAAAATAATAAAACAAGAAATTAAAAGGATTAAATTTAAATAAAAGTATTTCAATATGAAAAAGTGATAGAACGATAAATTTGATCTGTATTAAAATTTTAATATAAAAGTTAAATAAGTGAGTACACTACTAGAAAAATGATCTATAGCCACGGAACTATAGCCACTATTTTATAGGTTTGTGGTTATATCTTAATTTATATCCATGGTTTAATTATAATCTTGGATATATGGTTATTAGATCCCACATTTTTTATTAAACCATCGTACTGGGATTCATTCCATCACACAACTCTACTCATCTCTATGACCCCCTCCCATTACCTCATGACATCTTCTCTTAGTTTCCCTCCTCCACCCTCATGACCTATCCTCTCAATGGTCCTCCTCCACTCATGCGACCTCTCCTCTCGGAGTTGTTCTCTCGATAGTGACCCTCCCCACCCTCATGACCTCTCCTCTTGGCTGCCCTTCTCCACCCTCACGACCTCTCGGAGACCCTCCTCCTCCAATGCTTTTATCCAATTCAGCCACCCCACCTCCCTACCTATGCTTCTCCTAGGAAGGCTCCCCACATCCTCCTCTGGAGCGCCGACCAATAAAACCTTGGGAAAATCTATAATGATTCCAACCAACTTCGGTTCACCATAGATTTATATTCCATCCTATTAAACTATTATCGTGTATAGATGCATCTACATCGCAATCCCTATCACGAATTATTAGGTAAGTATATTTTATTTCATATTTTATTTCTTTCCAATCTTACCTTTCATATTAGGTTTTATATTTTCATTCCTTTGGTAAGTATATTTTCTTTCATTTCATATCTTTTTGTAAAATTGCACTCAAGTTCACAAATCACTTCAAAATATTCCAATGAGAGTTGTTTTTGTTACCCCATTTTGATAGAAAATTACTTCCCCTTGATGAACATATTCTGCATGGGTCAAAAAAGTGTTGTGAGAATGAAAATAACACCTCAAACTTAATTTTTATAATGGTTGTAAAGAATTAAACATTAAGCACAACATTATAAAACTCTAAAAGTTTCTCCTCTATTGATGGATCCCCCCAGGAGATGGTCTCTATTATTACTCACTATATACTATCTTATTTTATCAATAATTTATGATTCTCGTTAATGTTTGGTACCAATTTTCAAAAGAATACAAATTTCAATACTCCATTATGGAAGATCCTTTCATCTATCTATAAATTAGCTTTGATAATTTCTCCTCTTTAATGCTTAATCATCAATTACAATCTTATGGACTGCTTATTGATTTAAGTTTCTTCTATGTGTTACATTTATTGAAAATTAGTTTAATAAGTGATAAATATATTTTTTTTAAACTCAATCAACAGTTCTCTAGGGTTTTGAGTTCACATAATCAGGAAAAGGAACCCAGCCAAAGGGGGTTATTATTGATGTATTCCAATATAGGGAATTCAATAATTTTTTAACTCATAGCAGTAGTGAGTTTAATTTTAATATAATAATTATAGGTTGTTATATGAATCATTTAGTGATGAATTAATTATCCATGTACATTTAATTTTGTTCATTATGGTCTATTTGGGGATAGAGAGATGGGAAATTATAACCAAATATTCTGAACTTCTCCCTTTTATATATTAAAAAACTATCATGAATTATAAATCTCATCTACATGTGATACATTATTGTATGATACCTCACTAAAAAGGTAGGATTTGAGTTTGACAAGGTCTACACCTATTAATATTCCTATTTAGATTGATCATGATTATGGTGAGATCTTCATACATACACACAAGTATGAGGATCTACACCTTCTTCAATATCAAGGAAAGAGCCATTATGGAGAGACAAGTTTTGGAATTCATATACAATATTTTTTTCCACTTGATGCTACTCGCGTCTTAAAGTGAGATTGATTCAGGTTGATGGGGCATCGGTGGGGTTATATAGATTGGATGGTTCATGTAGAGTGATATTATATATCATTGAGGCTTATTTTTATCTTTGATGTAATCACGCTGATGGATTGTAGGTGAAAAATAACAATATTTTATTATTTTATATGAGAATCATTGACTCTAAAAGTTCATGAATTTTATAATAGGAGAATTATTTTCTCTGGTTGTGTTGGCAGATAGATTATAGGAGCATTATAACAGTTTATACAACCACATAATCCTTATAGTACTACATATTAATTCATGTATGATTTATTATATATTTTTCACATATCTAACCATACTAATTATTTTTATGGTATATTTTAATTCATACCAGGTTCATGTGAGTATTGGAACATCATGTTACAACGATGGAGTTTTATAATTAATGATTTCATTTATCTAGACTGGATGGAGCCCCTACGGTATGAACCTAGGCTTTATAGTTCATTAATTTACTTCAAAAAATATTTATAACATCTTTACATCAATATATGCAACATATTTTAATAATATTAACTCTTTTTTATATCTTAATTTAAGGAAATACTATAAATTTTCAATAATATTACCTCTTTTGTATCAATTTATAGGATTTGAAAAACCTAATGGATTGATAAAATGATTGTTGTATTCTTTTAAAATTGATAATAAATTCAATATGTAAGGAAAGGGGTATATTGAATAAAAATAAGTTGTTGTTTATGGTTTAAAAGGCTAAGGTCTATAACCTTTTGGTCTGGAATAATGAAAAGTTAGGGTTTCAGATAATATACAGTATCACTTGATGAAATTTTGATTTTGGATGAAACAAATTCATTTGAATCCATTAGTATCTTATATATCTACTGAAATTTTATTGAATCTTATTTAAGGAATGAAAAGTGTTTAAGGTCAAGAAATTTTCTTCTAGAAGCACTATCCACTCTAGTTTTAGAACATTTATTTTAAAAGGAAATTGAATATAAATTCTGAAATACGTGAGATAGCTATATAGAAGTAGTTTCATTAGAATAAGGGAAAAAGTTAAAGTTTTAATGATAAATAAGGGATAAGGATACTGAAGAACAATGTAAGAGTTATTGAAAAGAAATTTGGGAAGAAAGTTATAAATATATAGAGTTTCAAAGTGTTGAAGTATTATACATTGGAAACTAAAAGTATGTAATATGGAGTTTGGAATATGATTTGAATCTAAAATATTATATAGGATGATATATAAGATAATTATAACATACTTCTATATGGATTTTGGATTTTTTTCAATGATATGGTAGATTAGCTATAAGCTTGTTTGAGCTATCGATGATTGTGTAGGATATGTAAAAGAATAATTAAAGTTTGTGTTGTGAAGTAACTGAAAACTATCATAGCATATAAAATTATAGATATGGAATACATTAAGAATATCTCAATGTGTAAATACTATAACCTAACACTTATGTGAGGGTTGGCTGTTTGATGAATTTTTAGAGATGTTCCAAATTAGAATTTTAAAGGAACATAACTGAAATTTCTTTTTAGATATTTGAAGTAACAAATATGATTTTTTATTAAGAATCAACTATGATCCAAGATGTGATATTTTTTATAGGGATTTGATGATCCACAAATTAGTTAAAGAAAAATTTATCATGGAAGTTAATATTCTATACCATTTGAGTAGCTGAAGGTTGATGCCTGGGACACCAGAAGCTGAGTAGTTTACTCTGAGTTAATGAGAAGGGTGTTAGAGATTATAACTTAATAAACTTGATAAAAAGATATTTTTAAAACAATTCATGCTAAATAAAGGGTGATTCAAAAGGCGTCACCCTAGAAGACCGATAATATCATATAGGGTGATTTCAGAAGTGCAAATAGTCAATAATGAAAATAACTTTGGTTGATATAAATATAAAATTTTCCAAGTGATGAAAGTATAATTCAATAATCTATATAGTGTCAACAATGGCCGAATCAGTAAAGGGTGATGCAAAATAATGGAAGCAAAGGCATAATTGAATGTTGAAAGAATTGAAGTATAGATAAATCATTAACATATATATGGAGGGATTTATGTTCTTAATTATAATATAAATGAAAAATATTACATGTAGTAGTTTCTAGTAGAGTAACATTCCTACTCCTCATAGAAGGGAGAACCCCACACACAATATTTTTCATTCCTATTAATGTTAATGAAAATACAACTTCTAATATTAAACAAGAAAGTGATCTATAATAAATCCTACAAGTATTACACATTAAGGGGTTGGTTTATTAGTAGGATAACTAACATTAATAGGTGATTGATCTTGTTTTGGGAATATACATTCAGGTTGTAACCACTTTAGAAGAAAATGTAGGAGTTTTGTCCATAAGACAGAAGTCACACAATGACTCCCTTGGTCACACTGTGAAAGTGGTTTTTAAGGAAATGGAAAAGATATGGAGTACCATATATGAATTAGATTCTTCTATATATTAATTTAGTTTATTCATTAATATATAGTTTTTATACTTTTTTGTTGGAAGTGAAACGGATGTTGTGCCATGAAATACTATGTCCCCCCATGAGCAGGCTTGCCCAAGATGATGATTGACATCGAGGTGAGTAAATCAACCCACAAAGGTGATCCCATAAATGTTAATTTTTGGGATTTTTAGAGATAAATGGGTTTTAATTTTATGAATTGGTTAACCATTATAGAACCAACAATATGTTATTAAATTGATCATAAAATATGATTTAGAATATGTCCAGTCAAATGAGTAGACCACACTGTAAATGAGACCTCAAAAATATTTGGGTTTGGGATATTTTTTGAGGTTTGTGAAATATAGAATAAATTCATGTCATGACATGTTCAAGGATAAAAATTAAATAGGAGGTTCATTCCCTGAAAAATAGAGTCACTCCATGAACTAGTTTTTCTAGATTCAATGAAGAAAATGGTACAACACGACATTTTTACTCTATCCAATTTGAATACCATATACCAAAATTCCTACATGAAAGTTTAAAAAAATAAGAATCAGATCATGGAATTTTTTGGATATATCTCTTTCAAAATAATTATTATGGATTATTAAACATAGAAAAAATAAAATGAATAAATAGAAAAATAAGTGGAATTCTAAGAAAGTTATAGAAAATGGGACACAAGAGACATTTCAGGACATTTGCTGTAAATTATATATTAGAAGGATTTATAGAAGACCATAATGATGGAAGATATGTTAATTCTATAAAGTGGATTAAATTTAAGTTTAAAGATACAAAAACCCTAGTGTAACTTTAGTTTATTATTTTTGGTAGAAGAAATAGAGTGCAAGACAATTGGAGGGTTCCATATTGTAAGTGGAGAAGTGAGTTCCCTAATTTTTTGGGAGAACTAATCACTCTATCAAGTGCAAGTTTTAAACTTGGTAGGGTCAATGTAGTCACTTTTAATTGTAAAAAATATTTTGATTAGTATCTTTATACATCCGTATATTTTTGATGTATACATCATGGATTATAAATATTTGGTTGATATCGTCAAAAAACAAACCATCTTCAGAATGTATCTTTTTTGGTTTGATATCTATAAAACCAATTTCAATATTCTTCAATGATATATTATTTCCATAAGTGATAGAATCACCATTGTATTTTGAAATTTTATTTAGGATCATCACATATATAATCATGTGTGATGAGGAACCACTATCTAGAATTAATGTCTTTCCACTCTATTAATATTTAATATCTACATTATCAAATAATGAATTATCTATTTTTTATTTTGTTTGATCACTCTTAAATTTGTTAACATGATGATATTATCCTAAAATCATAGTCATAAATTCCTAAACACAATGACCTTGATAGTCACAACATCCATAGAACTACTATAAACAATCAAAACTCCTTCAAATAGGTAACATAGATTATTTTATGGTCACTATTTGTCTCCATCTAGAAATTATTCTTCTACCATCTAGATAAATCACACTCAACTCTTTCCTTCTATAATTCCCTAAAAGAAAAATATTTTAAAAGAATAAATATTATACATGCACCAAAACTCTTCCAAACGAATATTTTCCTTTAAAAAAAGTTCATAATTAAAAATATTGATTCTATCTATAATTTAAATCTAGTAGTGTTGATACATTTTTTAGATTCTATATATTTCAATTTAGGGGAGTTTTATTTTTTATAATTCCATCAACCATCTTTCTAATAGATGTAATATTTTGAGAACTTACCTTAAGCCAGGTATGCCTAGATTTTCATTTAAGACATGATCTATTAGTTGAAATATATTTTTCTTTATCAATTATAACATCTGGGGATTTTTCCTAAACTTTTACAGAATATTTCTAATTATTATGTAATGACTCTCCCTTAACATTTATAACATTAATGCAAGGATCCCAAATTTCTCCAAGTGTCTTCTCATCCTTAATATACCTTTATTTGTCAATTTTATAATCTTCAGTTTTAGAAGAAATTTTCATTTCAAACTCTATTATAATAATTTACTACTTATTAACATTAACTTTAAGAATAATTAATGTTGATAATTGTCTCATTATCCCTAGTAAAGTAATCTTCCATTATCCCATATTTATCCATTCTAATTTCTTTTAATTTTACTCAATAAATTTGCAACTATACCTCTTTAATTTTTGCATTTCCATTATACTTATCTTCTAACTTGTCCACTATTTCAATTATTGTCTTGAGACACATTAATTTAGTAAAATCTATATCGGAATGGGAAGAAAATACATTACTTATGGATTTTCCATTTACTTTAATGTTACTGCTATATTCAAATTTCAAGTAGAAATTCCTCCAATGGGGTGTGAAACCAGATTTCATATCTTCACTAACTCTTGGAATAGTGATAAATTAATGAAAAGTTGGATGTTCTTACCGTAAAATATTATTACAACAGTATTGATAATATAATTCTTATTCTCAATTCTTCACCTTCTAAATAGTTTGAGCTGAAGGGGAGCAACGTTATCTTTGATACCAATTGAAGGTTCCAAATTAATTATAGTATGACTAATTGGGGGAGTGAATAAATACTTAATATTTCTTATATTATTTTCAAATAACCCTTTCAACTTTCTATTAATTATGTATAGACCTAACTCTTGTATAAACCTTCCCATTTCTATGAGATGGGATTTTACCCATAACTCAACCACTAACTAAAATATGATGAAGCTGGGGTGGGAATCCTCATTGCCTTATCCTATTCATATCATGTTCAAAGTTCTAGGATTTAAGATAGTATTCCAGGTATGGATCCTTTCAATATAAGAAGTTTTCAGGTTGGCAATGCCAACCTACACTATGCTCGTGGCCTTTATACAGAGGTATGTTAAACAAAATTGCTATTTATTTTTGTTCTTACATTACTTGAAATTGCTGGTTGATATCCAAATTGATATAATTTACCAATTAGAAAATTAAGATACATTGAATGGTGTCGCCTGAAGTTATGAGCTGGTTTTTTACATTTCCACTTATTTACTTTTATTCCTTCTGTTCTCATAGTAGTTTTATTTAAAATTATACTATGTTTTCATTTTCTTGTCTTGGAGGTTGTTATCCAAATTTATATAATTTATAAATGAAAAAATTGGGATAATTTGGATGATATATGTTGAATTAATGATATTCTATTTTGTGTTTCTTTCTCTTATTTAGTTTTTTTTACTAATTCGGTACTCATAATAATTTCCTAACAAAATTTGGTTCCTTTATTGTAATTGTTGGGATTTATTATGCAATAATTGCACCATCCATCTTTAAGGTACTTCATTTTCTACTTCTAATATGATTTTATTTATAAATAGACGTAAATATTTTTCATTTATATTCATGTAAATGAGTAAATTTATCAAAATCATACATCATCGTGTATTTCATATATGTTAAAAACATGGTGGTTTCCTAATGAGTATCATATGATCAAACTCTATAGGTATAATTTGATGGATATGCAGTTATATGGTTTGACTTGTAGGTGCCTATAGGTACTAATAGATATTTGGATGATCTATTCTTGTTATACATTTTCATTGTTGGTATGTGTCTTATGCCTTATTATCGAAACATTTTATATTTCATACATTTTTATCATTGCTTATTTCTATAATTTATTTTTAACATTATAGAATGTTATTATTATTTTGGACAAGAAGTTTTCAAGTGCTGGTGATGATGAGAATGGGTTCATGTTCTATCAGATGGAAGAGTAAGCAGTGAAGCTAGAGGGGTCTGCTACTAGATATGGAAAGATCTATCTGATGCCTAAAAAATAATAGCTTGAATAAAGGAACCGACTAAATGAAGAATGGAATTCATAGGCTTGAACACATACTTGAGAATTTGATCAGCCCGGATAAAGAAGATGAGTTCATTCTTGAAATTTCATCCATTCTTAAAATGAATTAATAAATATTATTTTGGTTGTTTTGTTCTTGACTGAGTTTCTTCATTTGCAGTTGGTATATATGATTATTTGTGGTGGTTTTCTGGTTCCTCAATGTTTCTGGTAATCTTATTATTTATTTCATGCATGATGGACTTTATTATTTATTTCATGCATGATGGACTTTATTATTTATTTCTTGGTATAGTTCCCTCACACATGGATGTACCCAAGTTTTATAATTTAATATTCTAGAAACCAATTCAATTTCATGTTGTAACTATAATAATCTTAGTCCCTTGTAGATGGGAGTGGAATGGGTATACATTTGAACCCTAAAAATATTATGATTATGTATTCTATGATCTCTAATTTTCACATGTTAAGTCTTTCCATTCATTTGACACCACCTGTTGAAATTTTTTTATAGCATTTATCACTTATGATAAGCAGTTAGAAAAAATAAGTGGTGTTTGTTTGTTTCTGAAAAAACACTTACACTTAAATGAAGAATTGAATTGGGGAGAGATCAAGATACCAGTGAGGAGTAAGAATTTTAAAATAAAACATATAGCTTGTTCCAATTCTTCCATATACGTATGTGTGAGATAATGCTATTGGAACTAGATAACACTAATGTTAATAAAGATGGAAAAGGATCAAATTTTAAAATAATGATATACTAAAATTAAACCCATTCACTATGATATAAAATCCTAGTGATTGTACCAAAGTACCATTGATGTTGTTTTGTATACATAAATGAATATCCTTGGTGTTAAAAGATTACGTGTTCTTATTTTCCTATGTAGGTTGGCATGTATATTTTTAGACATCCATCATTCTATCTGTGGTTAATATTGTAACATATCATTTTAATGATATGAAGATGATGCACATTCACATTCACTTTCATTCCCATTTTAGTGATTGTTCATAGTGAACCTCTGTAACCGCTTTTACTTTTTTTTTGTACTAAACTATATCATGTGATTAATGATTTGGCCCATGAAGTTTCTGAGAAACATGTATCCATTGAAGGAGGTTTGGTGATTTAACCATCATATGACTAATGGTTCCACCACCCCAAAATTGTTCTCATACTGATTCACATAATATTGTTCTATAATTCTTTTGAGTTTGATTTCTTCTTCTGTATATGGGTAAATAAATTATTTTACTTCATCTATTTGTTTTTGTTCTTCAGAAAAAACCATAGTTACAATTGATTTATAGGTTCAATATGGATTTGAATCATGATTTATGGGTAAAGATGGGTCCATTATTCCCATACTAGCCATCAGGTAAGATCTTACCCTATATTTCCTTCTCCTTTTGATATTTTAACCATTGGGTGTGAATGTGTAACATTTTTCAGGGCATTCATTCAGTTATTCTATATTTACATCACCCTCCCACTCTATGCCACTGTGTGTCAGGTAAATAATTTAGGTATCCAAGAATTAGATGAGATTAAATGAAGAAGTCCCCCACCCCTATTTTTTTCTTGTTGTTGTGTACTATAGATGGTAACTTCATTAAGAGGGAAATATTTTAAGAACACATCTAGTAAGGGCTTGTGGGTTGGGTCCAGAAGGGTAGAAGTAACCAAGGTTTCTGAATGGCTAGTTTGAATAGTATCAAAAGTCAAGTGAATCCATGATGGGGGAATTGAAAAGGATTGGATGGATCATATAGAGTGGAATTCTATATTCAAGGCTTATTTTATCTTTTATGTAATCACACTGATATAATTTTATGTAGAAAATATCAATATTTTTGTTTTACTGGAACCAATAAAATTTTTTGTGCATGCTGAGATTTCCAGATTTTTTTTCTTCAGGAAATTGATAGCTATAGAAACTATTTCAAACTATGTCTATAGATCTAGTTCCACAATGGAAATTATGGCTATAGGTCTAATTCCACTATTTTCAGTGTGGCACTGAATCTATAGCCACGGTTTCAAGCTGTGGTTGTAGCTTTGAATGTAATCACCTATATCCATGGTTCAAAATCATGGCTATAGGTCAAGATCCATGCTTTCAAACTGTGGTTGTAGCTTTCAATGTAGTCTTCTATAGCCACGGTTCAAAACTGTGGCTATAGGTCTATAGACATGGTTTGAATCATGGCTATAGTCGTGACCATATTTCCATGACAATAGGAGCCATGGTTCCCCAAACCATGGCTATTACCTATAGCCATAGTTTTAAGACCTATAACCATGGTTATAAACCGTGGCTATATACTAAATTTGTAGTAGTAGTATTAGTAATAACAACAAATAGATAATGTATCAAATTTATTCACTTTATTTGTATCAAAAGAGGATGATACAAAGTGTAAAATAAATGAGTGAGAGAACAGAATTTGATAAGAAGTTCAGCAATAGCACATGGGGTTCCCAAACATCTCCACACTTTGAATCAAGAGATATGTCTTATTAAACCCTTTATTTTAACAAATATCGAGTAACCAAAATTCCCGTGATTTTCATGGAAATATCAAGAAACTAACTTCTATTTTTTTAATGGAGATAGAAAGAAACCAATGTTAGAAGGTGTGATGAGAAGAGAACATTTTCTTGTCAAAAATATTTTTCAATTCTACTCTCTTATATCTCTAAAAGGATTGAAACAATTTTAAAGATATATATAATGAGAAAGGTGATATCCTTTTAGATTTTGAAAATAAGATTTACTCTTTGATATGAGGTCTTGAAGAAAGCTAGCAATTCAGTATCTTGATTCAAGCATGAAGTTGTTTCACAAGTTTGGATGATTGTTAAAATTATGATAAAAGCTTCCCTTGTCCTCAAATTGTATCCTTCTAGGTTGTTAGGGTCATCCAAAGTCGGGTCAATCCATAAAGATAATTTTCAAGAAATTAAACACCATAATAAATACTCCTCAAAATGTTTTGGAATGGAACCAATAGTTAGTTTCCCAATGACACTAACAAGCAGGTGTGCAATGCAGTAACACAGTATCTCTGCAACTCCCACCAACTAGCTGGTGGAGTGTTGTTGACTATGGGAGTTTCTGTTTGATCTACCAATTATTCAATGAACTACCATTTTATGGTCAGTGATTTGCTATAGAATTAGACTAAGAATAGGTCATTTAATCCCACTTTGATTACCTTTAAAGTCTGGTTGTCATCATATCACTATAACTCAATAGAAACACTAAAACACACTTAAAAGGGGTTATAAAAAACATTAAAGTGTTTTTTATCATTAAAAAACAACACTATGAGAGTCAACAATTGTTAATGATACTTATATTTCTAAATGGAGATATAATTCTCTATTATTATATTATTTAATATTACATGAATATTTATTATAAATTTATAGATATGATTTAAAGGATGTGGAACGGTATTGACCAAAATTGACCAAGTAATCTATAGAATATTTAGATGAGATTCAATGTATTTAAATGAAGATTTATTATTTTCATTTTATTGTCAAACACAATTATTTATTTTGAATTTCATATGTTGATATTTATGAATTAAATATATTTGATATTGAATGATGATTCAAAAATAGATTTTCTAATATTTATGAACTAATAAATATAAAAAAAATTGTTTGTATATTTTCATTTCAACTATGATATTTTAATCAAGATGATGCACTGTTAATTAAATCTAATTTTTATAGAGTTATTAAAGATCATTCACAAGTGAAATTTGAAGATGCGACTTTTGTGGGAATTTCATAAAGTCAAATTGTGGTGTGTCTTTACATAAATATTTTCCACGCACCCTCTGACTAAAGATGGAAAGGGATTTCATTTCCCTCAAGTAGAAAGACGAAGAATCTGTTAGATCATATGAGGAAAACTTCACAAGGCTTGCACGACACGCATCCGGCTTTGTCGTTACCCCCGAATTCAAGGTTGACCACTTTTTTGGTGTGCTGAAACCTAGCCTATGGAAAGCGCTGGCGATCCACAACTTTGAAAGCTATGTGGAAATTGTCTGATGTGCCCTCAAGGTCTAAATGGAGATCATAGAATCTCACTGGTATCATGGAGATAAGAAGTGTAAGGTGGACTTCAATGTTGGTGGTCCGATGGATAAATCAAACGGTGATAAGAATATCCAGCACCCAACTTTCCAAAGGTGCGGAAAGAGGCACCCCATAAATTTCTTGAATGGGACCAAGAAATGCTTTTGGTGTTGAATAGAAGGGAACCTAGCTGTTAACTACCAACAAGAAAAACCCGCAGCTGCAACAAAGGAGAGGAACGCTTCGTTCGAACCTCAACACGTTGTTCATTGCTAAAACTTCAATGAACTAGGGCATATTGCAAATCAGTTCCCTAAAACAAGGGCTTTCGGAGGCAACCAATAACCTACAAGGAAGCAAGGGTGATCTTTTTTCCATCACTACTGCCAAAATGAACCCCGACAACGAGGTGGTGATAGGTACTCTAGTTATTCATTCAATAATAGCGAACTTACTTTTTGATTTAGGTTCTACGCATTCTTTTATATCTCGAACGTTTAGTAGAACAATCTCAGCACCACCACAAATCCTGGAAGTGAAGATGTCGATGAGTACGGAAAATGGGGCAATCATTGCATCCCATGAATATAACTCCACCCCTATCATAATTTGTGGATTGAAATTCCCAGCAAACCTCATCATACTCCCTCTAGTGGAATTTGATGAAATTCTTGGCATGGATTGTTTTTCCTTATATAGAGCCCACATAAATTTCTATGAGAGGGAAATAACTCTCCATGTGGAGAATCGACCCCCGATTCTTACAAGTGAAAGAGGGAAGATGAATCTTCTTTAGATCCACCATCTTAAGTGTGGATATTACTTCACTATGAGCATGTTTATCTGGCTCATATGATTGAGACTAAGGAGGAAACCATCCTAGAAGACATGCCTATTGTGAGGGAATTCGTTGAAGTGTTTCCCGAGGAATTTCCTGGTCTTCCTCCAAGAAGAGATGTTGAATTCTCAATTGAACTTATACCCAGGTTGTTACCAATATCCAAGACTCAGTATAGAATGGATGTTGTGGAGCTTGAGGAGTTGAAGAAACAACTACAGGAGAATCTGGATAAAGGGTTTTTATTCCCAAGTGCTTCACCATGGGGTGCACCAGTCCTCTTCTTCAAGAAGAAAGATGGGTCAATGCGCCTTTTCATAGATTATCATGAGCTTAACAAAATCATAATAAAAAACAAGTATCCTCTCCCATGAATTGATGACATGTTCGATCAGCTGCGTGGACCAGTTATAGTCTTTGATCAGGTCTAACCATCTTCATAGGTGTAATTTCAACTGTTTATATGTGAATATATATTTGAGACTCTTGTGGTCAGTATATATCTCACATTTCTCCCCATAGAGATAATGCCATCAAATATTTAAAGCAAAGATCACTGCAGCCAACTCGAGGTCATGTGTTGGATAGTTTTATTCATGAACATTCAATTGCCTTGAAGCATAGGCAATGACTTTGTCATTTTTCATCAACGCACATCCCAGTCCCTTCATCAAAGCATCATTGAATACCACAAAAAGTTCTCCAATTGTGGGTAAAATGAGAATGGGCATAGTTATAAGCCTCTTTTTCAACTCCTTGAAGCTTTCTTTGCATTCATCGCTCTAAGAAAACTTTACTCCCTTCTGAGTTAGCCTGGTAAAAGGGTTGAACAATCGTGAGAAATTTCTCACAAATCACCGATAATATCCAGCTAACCCCAAGAAGCTACAGATATTCTTTACCGATGTTGGCTGCAGGAAACCCTCAGTTGCATTCGTTTTGGAGGGATCCACAAATATCCTATTGCTTGTGATGATATGGCCCAAGAATGAGACCTCCTTCAACCAAAACTCACACTTATTGTACTTTTTATAGAGCTTCTCCTTCGGCAAGGTCTCTAATATAGTTCTTAGATGCTCCTCATGATCCTCCTTGGTTTTGTACTATATCATAATATCATCTATAAATAATACACTAAATTTGTCGAGGTAATCTCTAAAGACTCTATTCATCAAGTCCATGAATATTGCTGGAGCATTAGTGAGTTCGAAAGGCATTACAATGAATTCATAGTGCCCGTATCTTGTATAAAAATCAGTCTTAGGGATATCTTCCATCTTCACCCTTACTTGATAATATCCCTAAAGTTTAGTAGAACAATCCTAGCACCACCACAAATCATGGAAGTGAAGATGTCGGTGAGTACGGAAAATGGGGAAATCATTGCATCCTAAGAATATAACTCCTCCCCTATCATAATCTATTGATTAAACTTCCCAGTGAACCTCTTAATACTCCCTCTAGTGGAATTTGATGCAATTATTGGCATGGATTGTATTTCCTTATATAGAGCTAACATAAATTGTTGTGAGAGGGAAATCACTCTCCATATGGAGAATTGACCCCCGATTCTTTTCAAGTGCAAGGAGGAAGATCAATCTTCTTTAGATCCATCATCTCAAGTGTGGATATTACTACCCTATGAGCACGCATATCTAGCCAGATGATTGAGTCTACGGAGGAAACCATCCTAGAAGACATGCCTATTGTGGGGGAATTTGCTGAAGTGATTCCCGAGGAATTTTCTGGTCTTCCTCCTAGAAGAGATGTTGAATTCTCAATTTATCTTATACCTGGGGAATTGCTGATATCCAAGACTCTGTATAGAATGGATTTTGTAGAGCTTGAGGAGTGGAAGAAACATCTATAGGAGAATCTGGATAAAGGGTTTATACGCCCAAGTGCTTCACCATGGGGTGCACCAGTCCTCTTCATAAAAAATAAGGATGGGAAAATGTGCCTTTGTATAGTTTATCCTGATCTCAACAAAATCATGAGATGGATTCTTCGATCAGCTACGTGGAGTAAAATACTTCTCCAAGGTGTATTTGCAGTCAGGAAATTATCAAGTAAGGGTGAAGAAGGAAGATATCCCCAAGACTTCTTTTCGTACAAGATACGGGCACTATGAATTCATAGTAATGCCTTTAGAGATCACCAATGCTCCATCAATATTCATGTACTTGATGAATAGATTCTTTAGAGATTACCTAGACAAATTTTTGGTAGAATTTATAGATGATATTATAATATACTCCGAAACCAAGGAGGATCATGAGGATCATTTAAGAGCTGTACTAGATACCTTGCAGAAGGAGAACCTCTATGAAAAGTACATCAAGTGAGAGTTCTAGTTGAAGGAGGTCTCATTCTTGGGCCATATCATCACAAGCAATGGGATATCTATATATCCCTCCAAAATGGATACAATTGAGGTATGTCCTAGGCCAACATCGGTAACAGATATCTATAGCTTCTTGGGGTTAGTTGGATATTATCGATGATTTGTGAGAAATTTCTCACAATTGTCCAGCCCTCTTAACAAGATAACTAGGAAGGGTGTAAAGTTTTCTTGTAATGATGAATGTGAAAAAATCTTCAACGAATTGAAAAGGAGGCTTATCACTGCGCCCGTGCTCACTTTACCCACAAGTGGAGAACTTTTTGTGGTATTCAGTGATGCTTCGAAGAATGGCATGGGATGTGTGTTGATGCAAAATGACAAATTCATTGCCTATGCTTCAAGGCAATTGAATGATCATGAACAGAACTATCCAACACATGACATCGAGTTGGATGCAGTGATCTTCACTTTGAAAATTTGGTGGCATTAACTCATTGGGGAGAAATGTGAAATATATACAGACCCCAAAAAGCATCAAGTATATATTCACACAGAAAGAGTTGAACACGTGCCAATGAAGATGGTTAGAGCTGATCAAAGACTATGACTGCTCAATTCATTACCCCCCTGGGAAAGCGAACAAGGTGGCAGATTCCCTTAGTAGAAAAGACCCAGTGATTCTATCATTGATGAAAATTGAAAAGGATCCAATCTTCTTAGATTCTATAAATATGGACATGGGAATCATAAAGAAAGGAAAATCATCAATCCTTTCACAAATGATTTCTCAACCATCACTTTTGGAAAGGCTAAAAGATGCTCAAAAAGATGATGTGGGAATTTAGGAAAAAGTGGAAGCTATCAGAAAAGGGAAATCCTCAGAGTTTAATGTTAATGAAGAAGGAATTGTGAGATTTGGTAAAAGACTATGTGTTCCATTAATTCTGGAGCTGAAGAAGGAACTTTTGGATGATGCACATAGTTCAAATTTCTCTATTCACCCAGGAAACACAAAGATGTATCGAGATCTCCGAGAGCAATATTGGTGGGATAATATGAAGAAGGAGATCATTGAATATACATCAAAGTGCCTGGTGTGTCAGCAAGTGAGGGAAGAGAGGCAGAATTCTAAGGGGATGATGCAACCATTGCCCACACCAAAATGGAAATGGGAGAACATCACCATAGACTTGGTCACCAGAATTATGAAGACATCCAAAGGCAATAATGCAATCTGGGTTGTTGTGGATTGTCTTACAAAGGTTTCACACTTCATTTCTATTTGGGAGGATTTCTCATTGGATCAACTGGCACAGATATATATCAGGTAAGTGGTAAGGCCTCATGGAGTACCACTATCTATTTTGTCCGATCAAGATCCAAGATTCACCTCTATGTTTTGTAATAGTCTTCAATATTCTCTAAATACTGAACTGAACTTTAGTACGGCCTATCATCCTCAAACTGATGGCCAATCCGAGCAGACTATCCAAACACTTGAGGACATGTTGAGAGTATGCTCAATGGAATTTAAAGGAGGATGTCATCAACATATTCCTCTGGATGAGTTCTCTTATAATAATAGTTTCTACTCGAGCATCAAAATAGCACCATATGAAGCACTTTATGGGAAAAGGTACGCAACACTAGCGTGTTGGGATGAGGTTGGTGATCGTAAGATTCTTGGACCAGAAATGGTCGAAGAAATTGTGGAAAAGGTGAAAACCATTTAGCAGCATATCAAGGTAGCCCAGAGTTGACAAAAGAGTTATACAGATAACTGTCGACAAGACCTTGAGTTTAAAGTTGGAGACATGGTATTTATATGCATATCTCTATTGAAGAAGGTCATGAGATTTGGAAATAAAGGGAAGTTAAGTCCAAGGTACATCAGCCACTTCGAGATTCTTGATCGTTTTGGGGTTGTGGCCTATCGACTAGAACTTCCACCTACCATGTCCAAAGTACATTATGTCTTTCATGTATCCCTCTTAAGTAAGTACATACCAGACCCTTCACATTTACTCTCTTTAAAGGTGGTACAGTTAGAGGATGATCTTTCTTATGAGGAGAAACCAGTGAAGATCTTAGATTGTAGGGAAAAGGTTCTATGAAATAAGACAATGCCCATCGTCAAGGTGTTGTGGCGAAACCACAATTTTGAAGAAACGATGTGGAAATCGGAGGAAATGATGAAGTATAGTTACCCATATCTGTTTTATTGTGGAAAAATAAAATTTCGAGGGCGAAATATTTTTAAGGGGGGATGATTGTAACAACCCAAACTTTCATTAATGGAAATCCCTCTTGATTTAATTAAATGTTTCTTTATGTAAAATTTTTATATAAAATGTAAACTTCTTTGGTTTTATGTTAATCATTGTGACCATTTCAAATATAATCATTGAATAGTGATCACATGATTAGTATAAATATAGGGCTTTAACAAATCCAACTTACTCAGAAAAAGGAATCGATGACCTCATCCAGTAGATATGCCCCATACGAAGCCCATTTGTCAAATCTTGGAAAGGAGGTGGCGTCATTGGGATTCGCTCTTGACCAATCTCAATCCGAGCTTGAATATGTTATGCTCAAGCGGGACCGCCAACGAGATAAATGGAAGTTGATAGATATTACCACCCGGACAATGTTATCCGAGCCACCCCAAGAGTCTGTCACCATCGCACACCTTACTCTTCAATATTATGTGGGTGTTATAAGGGGTTATGTAAAAATACATTAGTACTATGGTTATTTACATTATTTTATTACATAATAATTAATATACTTTCATTTTATTATTGTCACCTTGTATATGGGTTTTAAAGAATAAATATTATTTTTAGTTAATATTCAACTAAGAAATCTATTTTGATGAATTAATGGAATTTTGAATTAAATAATATTTTATTAAATTATTATTATTATTATTAAATCAATTTTTATTAAATATAAATTATTGTATAATTTTATGAATGCAATTTTAATTTTTATTAAGGTTTGAATGCAATTTTTGTCAAAACCCATGAATTTTCGATAAATGTCTATTTTTATTTTAAAAGTGAAAATTAACATATTTAGAAAATTATTTAGATAAAATAAATATTATTTCTATAATCAGGATGTCAAAATTATCCAATGGATAATTTTTCATAATTTTCTGAGACAGTCAAATTTTTGGGTAAAAATTAAATACCGTATAAATATATAATGTGTTTTATGACATCATAATGACCCAATAGTGATGTAATAAAATATTATAATCCTTATGTTAGGAAAATATATGTTTTACCATTAAAATAATGTAATTTTGGGTTTTTTTTAACTTATTTTACAAATCATTAATGAGCCCTTCAAGGCTTATTAATCATCTTGTCTTTTTAAATTGTTTTCCTTGGGAGTGTGACTCACCTCCACATAAGCAACCCCATTATTTTAAGAAGTTATAACTTCTTACTTATAAAATATTTTTTTATACTTCCATTATCTAAAAACCATGGGCCAAAACCATGGGCTGGTTTGGGTTTTGGATTAGTTTAATGTGAGATGTCCCAAAGCTAAATAATAAAGAATTCCCTCACCTTTCCTATATAAACTCACCCAAGCTCCCACTTCCTCCTCAATAAAATTATTTGAGTTTGTACAACCTATTCCCTCCTCTCTCTAGAATCCTCCCAAGGTTCCCCAAGCTCCCAAAAAGCCTCTCTCAAGACTCTCTCAAGCCTTTGGAAGCACACTTCCAAGTAAGGGTTTTTTCTTCCTTTCTCATTTTTGTCCAATATTCTTTAAATTGTTATGCCCTTTTAATTTCAACTATAAATGTTGGGGTATGGTTTCACACCTCCCCCATTCTGACCTCTTTATGTTTTAATGATGGTATAACCCTTTCTCTCTCATTAAATTCCTCTCATGTACACCCATTATTATTCCGAAATTCCGAAAGGAATTTCTCTCTCCTCATTTACATTCAAGCAATTATTTTGTATCATGAATCTAAATTCCATTAAAATTGTTGGGACATGTATTTATATGACCCCCTTACTGTAAATTTTATCTAAATATTATGTGATATCCCTTTATCTCTCATCAACCATTTTTTATGAATTCTTACGTCACGCTGTTATGCTGCCGAAATTGTACCGATTTTCCAAGCCAATGTCATTGTGTAGTGAATACCATGCTCATTTCTCTACCAAGGGTATTCACCTTTATGAAAATTTACTTATTTATTATAAAGTTTCATGTATTAATTCCACATTATTTTATGGTGGAAGAAATTATTATGTTTTATGAATCCATGTTATATGATCCATGTGGCACACTTATGCATGAAATAAAATGTTTAAGAAGGGTGTGCCCTTTTAGCGCTCCAATGCATTGGGTAAAGTATAGTATCATGATGCGTCATGTGAAATGGTTGTTTACTCATGATAATTTAAGTGAAATGAGTTTTTAATCATGATTAATGTGAAATGAGGATTTACTCATGCTCTATGTGTAATGAGCCTTGCCTCAAGCTAATTCCATGTTAAGTGTGGTTGCCACATTTCCATGTTATGATTATCATGCCTTATCATGTCTTTATGTTTATGATTCTATTATGATATAATGATATTTCTATTTTATAAAATGTATTTTATTCCTCATTATACTCCATGTTTATTCCCTTACCGGTCTTTATAGTTCACCCTTTTCTTATGCATGTCCTCAGGCTATCCCATGCAATGCTAAGTACGAGGGAATGTAGTGGTCATGTAAAGGAAGTTTTCAATAAAGATGTTGTATTTCATGTTTTAAGTTGTTATGTAATTATATTAATCCCCAAAGACACTATACCTCTCAATCTTCTACATTGTATCAAATGATTTTTATGTAATAAATTATGTTTAATTGTGTAATAAAAAGTAGGGTTGTCATAGTATTGTAACGACCCAAACATCCATTAATGGAAATCCCTCTTGATCTAATTAAATGTCTCTTTATGTAAAATGTTTGTATAAAATGTCAAATTCCTTGGTTTTATGTTAATAATTGTGACCATTGCTAATATAGACCTTGAACAGTGATTACATGATTAGTATAAATATAGGGCTTTAACAAATCCAATTTACTCAGACAAAGGAAGTGATGGCCTCATCCAGTAGACTAGCCTCATAAGAAGACCAATGGTCATAGATAGGAAAGGAGGTTGTTTCTTTTGGATTTTCTCTTGACCAATCCCAAGCTGATCTTGAATATGTTAAGCTCGAGCAGAACTGTCTACGAGAGAAGTGGAAGTTGATAGAGATTACCACCTGAGCAATGTTATCCGAGCCACCCCAAGAGTTGGTCACCATCACACACCTTACCCTTTGGTCTTATGCGGGTGTTATAAGGGGTTATGTAACAAGACATTAGCTCTATGGTCATGTACATTATTTTTGTATATAATAATGAATATACCTTCATTTTATTATTGTTACCTTGTAGACGGTTTATAAAGCACAAATAGTATTTTTAGTTAATATTCAACTAAGAAATCTATTTTGATGAATTAATGGATTTTTGAATTAAATAATATTTTAATAAAATATTATTATTATTAAATTAATTTTTATAAAATATAAATGATTGTATAATTTTATAAATGCAATCGTAATTTTTATTAAGGTTTGAAATCCATTTTTGTCAAAACTCGTGAATTTTCGATAAATGTCGGTTTTTTATTTTAAAAGTGAAAATTAAAATATTTATAAAATTATTTAGATAAAATAAATATTATTTCTGGAATAATAACTTCAAAATTATCCAGCGGTGAATTTTTCATAATTTTCAAAGACAGTGAAATTTTTGGGTAAAAATTAAATAGAGTTTAAATATATAATGTGTTTTATGACATCATAATGACCCAATAGTGATGTAATAAAATACTATATGCCTTATGTTAGGAAAATATATGTTTCAACATTAAAATAATGTGATTTTGGGTTTTTTTGACTTTTATTACAAATCATTAATGGACCCTTCAATGCTTATTAAACATTTTGTCTTTTTAAATTGATTTCCTTGGGAGTGTGACTCACCTCCACATAAGCAACCCCATTATTTTAAGAATTTCGGAATTTGGCCTTATAAAATATTTTTTTCCACTTTCCTTTTCCAAAAACCATGGGCAAAAACCATGATCTAGTTTGTGTTTTGGATTACTTTAATGTGAGGTTTCCCAAACCTAAATAATAAAGAATTCTCTCACCTTTCCTATATAAAACCACCCATTATCCCACTTACTCCTCACTAAAAGCCTTCAGAGTTCGTCCAACCTCTTACCTCATATCTCTAGAATCCTCCCAAGGTGCCCCAAGCTCCCAATAATCCTCTCTCAAGCCTTTGGAAGCACACTTCCAAGTAAGGGTTTTTTCTTCCTTTCTCATTTTTGTCCAATTTTCTTAATGTTGTTATTCCCTTTAAATTTAAATTATAAATGTTGGGGTATGGTTTCTCACATACCCCTTACTTCCCTATTTATTTTTTAATGATGGGAGACCCCTTTCTCTCTCATTAATTCATCCCATGTACACCCATTACTATGCTGAAATTCCGAAATGAATTTCTCTCTCCTCATTTATATTAAAGAAATTATTTTGTATCATGAATCTAAATTCCATTACAATTGTTGGTAAATGTATTTATATGACACCATTACTGTACATTTAATGTACATATGATGAGACACCCCTTTCTCTCTCATCAACCATTTTTATGAATTCTTACGTCATGCCGTTACACTGGAGAAATTGCATCGATTTTCCAAGCCAATGTCATTGTGTAATGAATAACATGCCCATTTCTCTATCAATGGTATTCAACTTTATGAAAATTTACTTATTGATTATAAAGTTTCATATATGAATTCAACATTACTTTATCATCGAATAAATGATGATGTTTTATGAATCCATGTTATATGATCCATGTGGCACACTTATGCATGGAATGAAATGTTTATGAAGGGTGTGCCCTTATAATGCTCCAATGCATTGGGTAAAGTATAATATCATGATATGTCATGTGAAATGGGTGTTTACTCATGCTAATTCAATTGAAACAAGGTTTTACTCATGATTCATGTGTAATGAGGATTTACTCATTATCCATGTGCAATGAGCCTTGGCTCAGGCTAATTCCATGTTAAATGTTGTTGCCACATTTCTATGTTATGATTATCATGCCGTATCATGCCTTTATGTTTATACTTCTATTGTGATCTAATGATATTCCTATTTTCTAACATGAATTGTATTCCTCATGTTACTCCATGTTTATTCCCTTACTGGGCTTTATAGCTCACCCTTTTCTTATGCAGGTCCTCACGTTATCCCATGCGATGCTAAGTACGAGGGAATGTAGTGGTCATGTAAAGGAAGTTTTCAATAAAGATGTTTTATTTCATGTTTTAAGTTGTTATGTAATGATCTTAATCCCCATAGACACTATAAATCTCAATCTTTTATATTGTATCAAATAAAATTTATATAATAAATTATGCTTAATTGTGTAATAAAAAGTAGGGTTGTCATAGTTGGTATCAGAGGATAGGTTTAGTTATTTTTTGTATTAGGATTAGAAATCCCTATTGAAGCCTTAGAGACAAGAATAAGTATAATAAAAACATCCATAAGTTTTGGTGAGTATTGAGTAAGTGGTTTATCAAAAAAATGCATCCCTGTCTGGATACGAGCAGGTAGAGGCGGCTCTGGCACAGATGTATTCTAGGGGTAAAACCCGAAAACAACACTTTGAGCTAGAATCGAACAGGAACTGGTGCATGAAAACGGGTCTTGTTGTACTCTTGGTTATGACACTCCCGGAGGATATGCTTTGGTAAATTCACAAGCTTATTATAAACCATTATTAAGGGACAAAAAAAATTCCCTAAGTATATATGTTAGAAAGCAGATCATGGATAACAGAGACTGAAGCCAATATATTCTTATGTTAAGGAAATAACATTTATTTATAAGTCGTTAGTTTTGTCCTTGGATTACCCTTTTTGTGTTACTTCTAACTTTCCTTTTATTCCATCCAATGGCCGGTAATAGGAGGACTCAGTCTAAAAATCAATGTGAAGATCAATGTGATGACTGTACTAATGAGATGCCCAATCCAATGGGAGAGGGAATCACGAAATTTTTCATGCTTCTCTCCCTACTAACTCAATATTTGAATATAATCAATGGTCAAGAGGAACGTTCAACCCCCCCCCCCCCCCCAATAAATAATAATTCGATATCAAGAGCTTCATGATACAAAGGCCTCCTACTTTTAATGGATCATCTGATCCCTCAATCGTCGAACAATGGATCAACTACATTGAAAAGATCTTCTCCAACCTTCAATGTTGTGAACAAGAGAAGGTTCTTCTGGATGCTTATCATATAGATGGTGAATCTGATCAATGGTAGACGTTGATCAAAAATACGAAGCGTGAGGAGGAGATCAAGGCATTGGAATGGAAGGATTTCTGGAAGATGTTTTCGATAAATATTTTCCGCACACCCTCCACCTTAAGATGGAAAGGTACTTCCTTGCCATTAAGAAAAAAATTCTATGAATCTGTTGAATCATACAAGGAAAACTTCACAAGGCTTTCATCATATTCTTTCAGCTTTGTCGTTACCCCCGAATGCACGGATCATTGCTTCTTTGGTGGGCTGAAACCTAGCCTTCAGAAAGCGCTGGTGATCCGTGACTTCGACAGCTATAAGGAAATTTTCTATTGTGCCCTCAAGGTTGAAATAGAGATCAGAGAATCTCAGGGCTATCTTGGGGATAAGAAGCATAAGTTGGACTTCAATGTTGAAAGTTTGATGGATAAATCCAACGGTGCTGAGAAGATCCATCACCCCACTTTCCAAAGGTGCGGAAAGAAGCACCCTGGAAATTTCCTGAAGGGGACAAGGAAATGCTTTAGGTTTGGAAGAGATGGGCACCTAGCTGTTAACTGTCGACAAGAATGACCCGTAGCTGCAATAGAGGAGAGGAATGCTCTATTCGAGTATCAACACATGGTTCATTTCTAAAACTACAAATAACCAGGGAATATTGAAAATTATTTCCCTAAGCCAAGGGTTTTCGGAGGCAACCAACAACCTCGAAGGCAGCAAGGGAAAGCTTTTTCCATCACTACTATAGAAGTGAACCCCGACAACGAAGTGGTAACATGTACACTAGTTCTTCATTCAAGAATGGAAAACATACTTTTTGATTTAGGTTCTATGCATTCTTTTATATCTCGAAGGTTTAGTAGAACAAACCTAGCACCACCACAAATCATAGAAGTGAAGATGTTGGTGAGTACGACAAATGGGGAAATCATTGCTTCCCATGAATATAACTCCTCCCCTATCATAATATATGGATTAAACTTCTCATAGAACCTTGTCATACTCCCTCTGGTGGAATTTGATGAAATTATTGGCATGGATTGGATTTTCTTATATAGTGCCAACATAAATTTCCGTGAGAGGGAAATCACTCTCCATATAGAGCATCGACCCCCGATTCTTTACAAGTGCAAGGAGGAAGAAGAATCTTCTTTAACTCCATCATCTCAAGCATGGATATTACTTCCATATGATCACACTTATATATCTCAGATGATTGAGTCTAAGGAGGCAACCATCCTAGAAGACATGCCTATTTTGAGGGAATTCACTGAAGTTTTTCCCGAGAAATTTCCTGGAATTCCTCCTAGAAGAGATGTTGAATTCTAAATTGATCTTATACCTAGGTCATTGCCAATATCCAAGACTCTATATAGAATGGATGTTTTGGAGCTTAAGGATCTGAAGAAACAACTACAAAATAATCTAGATAAAGGGTTTATACGCCCATGTGCTTCACCATGGGGTGCGCCAGTCCTCTTCGTCTAGAATAAGGATGGTTCAATGCGCCAGTGCATTGATTATCGTGAGCTCAAAAAAATCACGATAAAGAACAAGTATCTTTTCCCATGAATTGATGACTTATTCAATCAGCTCTGTGGAGCACAATACTTCTCCAAGGTGGATTTGTGGTCGGGATATTATCAAGTAAGTGTGAAGAAGGAAGATATCCCCAAGACTGCTTTTCGTAAAGATACGAGCACTATGAATTCATAGTAATGCCTTTCGGACTCACCAATGCTCTAGAAACCTTCATGGACTTGATGAATAGAGTCTTTAGAGATTACCTAGACAAATTTTCTGTAGTATTTACAGATGATATTCAAATATACTTTAAAGCCAAGGACGATCATAAGGAGCATTTAAGAATTGTACTAGACACCTTGCGTAAGGAGAATCTCTATGAAAAGTACAGAAAGTGTGTGTTCTGGTTGAAGTAGGTCTCGTTATTAGGATATATCATCACAAGCAATGGGATATATGTGGATCCCTCCAAAAAAGATTCACTTGAGGGATGGATGAGGCCAACATCAGTAACGGATATCTGTAGCTTCTTGGGGTTAGCTGGATATTATCGACGATTTGTGAGAAATTTATCATGATTGTACAACTCTCTTACCAAGATAACTCTGAAGGGATTAATGTTTTCTTGGAGTGATGAATGTGAAGAAAGCTTCAAGGAGTTGAAAAGGATGCTTATCACTGCACCCGTGCTCACTTTACCCACAAGTGGAGAACTTTTTGTGGTATTCAGTGATGATTTGAAGAAGGGAATGGGATGTGTGTTGATGAAAAATGACAAAGTCATTACCTACGCTTCAAGGAAATTGAAAGTTCATGAACAGAAATATCCAAAACATGACCTCGAGTTGGATGTGGTGATCTTCACTTTTAAAATTTGGCAGCATTATCTCTTTGGAGAGAAGTGTGAAATATATACAGACCACAAAATCCTCAAGTATATATTCACACAGAAAGAGTTGGACATGTGCCAATGGAGATGGTTAGAGATGATCAAAGATTATGACATTTCAATCCACTACCATCCCGGTAATGCAGACAAGGTGGTGGATGCTCTAAGTAGAAAGGATCCTACATCTTTATCATTGACGAGAATTGAAAAGGATAAAATCTTCTTAGATTTGATGAAAATGGACATGGGAATCATAAAGAATGGAACATCACCAATCCTTTCACAAATGATTGCTCAACTTTCAATTTTGGGAAGGTTAAAAGATGCTCAAAATGATGATGTGGGAATTCGGGAAAACGTGGAATCTATCGGAATATGGAAATCCTCGGAGTTTAATGTTAAGGAAGAAGGAATTTTGAGATTTGGGAAAAGACTATGTGTTCTATCAAGTCTAGAGATAAAGAAGGAACTTTTGGATGATGCACATAGTTCCAATTTCTCTATCCACCTAGGAAACACAAAGATGTATCGAGATATATGAGAGCATTATTTGTGGGATAATATGAAAAGGAGATCACTAAATGTACATCAAAGTTCCTGGTGTGTCAGCAAGTGAAGGTAGAGAGACAGAAGTCTAAGGGGATGATGCAAGCATTGCCCATACCAGAATGGAAATGGGAGAACATCACATGTACTTTGTCACCGGACTTTCAAAGACATCCAAAGGAAACAATGCAATCTGGGTTGTTGTGGATCGTCTTACAAAGTCTACACACTTCATTGATATTCGGAAGGATTTGTCATTGGATCAACCGGCATGGTAATATATTATGGAAGTGGTAAGGCTACATGGAGTACCACTATCTATTATGTCCGATCGAGATCCATGATTCACCTCTATGTTTTGGAAGAGTCTTCAACATGCTCTGAATACTGAACCGAACTTCAGTACGGCCTATCATCCTCAAACTGATGGTCAATCCGATCAGACTATTCAAATAATTGGGGACATGTTGAGAGCTTTCTCAATGGACTTTAAATGAGGATGGGATCAACATCTTCCTCTGGTTGAGTTCTCTTATAATAACAGTTTCCACTCGAGCATTCAAATGGCACCATATGAATCCCTTTATGGGAAAAGTTGTAGAACACTGGCGTGTTGGGATGTGGTCGGTGAGCATAAGCTGCTTGGACCAGAAATGGTCGAAGAAACGGTGGAGAAGGTGAAAACCATTCAGCAGCATATCAAGGCAGCCCAGAGTCAACAGAAGAGTTATGCAGATAACCGTCCACGAGACCTTGAATTTAAAGTTGGAGACATGGTATTTTTGAGTATATCTCTGTGGAATAAGGTCATGAGAATTGGAAAGAAAGGGAAGTTAATTCCAAGTTACATCGGCCCCTTCGAGATTCTTGATCGTGTCAGGGTTGTGGCCTATAGACTAGCACTTCCACCCATCATGGCCAAGGAGCATGATATCTTTCATTTATCCCTCTTAAGGAAGTACATACCGAACCCTTCACATGTACTCTCTTTATAGGTGATACAGTTAGAAGATGATCTTTCTTATGAGGATCATCCAGTGAAGATCTTAGATCGTAAAGAAAAAGTTCTATGAAATAAGACAATGTCCCTCGTCAAGATGTTGTGGTGAAACCACAAGTTTTAAGAAGCGACATTTGAATCGGAGGAAATGATGAATCAGAGTTACATAAATCTATTTTAGTGTGGGAAAAGTAAATTTCAAGGGTGAAATTTTTTTAAGGGGGTAAGATCGTAATGACCCAAACTTTCATTAATGGAAATCTCTCTTGATCTAATTAAATGTATCTTTATGTAAAATGTTTATATAAAATGTCAAATTCTTTGGTTTTATGTTTTTGTATTTTAAAATACTATTATGAATTGTAACCGTTATTAATATAGCCATTGAAAAGTGATCACATGATTATTATAAATATAGGGATTTATCAAATTCAATTTACTCAAACAAAGGAAGCGATGACCTCATCCAGTAGACGTGCCCCATATGAAGATCATCTGTCAAAGCATGGAAAATAGGTTGCATCTTTGGGATTTTCTCTTGACCAATCCCAATCCGAGCTTGAATATGTTAAGCTCGGGCAGAACTCCCTACGAGAGAAGTGGAAGTTGATAAAGATTACCACCCGAGCAATGTTATCCTAGCCAACCCAAGAGTCAGTCACCATCGCACACCTTACTATTCGGTCTTATGCGGGTGTTATAAGGGGTTATGTAATAAGAAATTATCACTATGGTCATGTAAATTAATTTTATATATAATAATGAATATAATTTCATTTTATTATTTCTACCTTGTAAATAGTTTTTTTAAAGCACAAATAGTATTTTTAGTTAATGCTCAACTCAGAAATATATTTTGATGAATTAATGAATTTTTTAAATTAAATAATATTTTAATAAAATATTATTATTTTTATTAAATTAATTTTTATTAAATATAAATGATCTTATAATTTTATGAATGTAATCGTAATTTTTATTTAGGTTTGAAAGCCATTTTTTGTCAAAACCCGTGAATTTTTTATAAATGTTGGTTTTTATTTTAAAAGTGAAAATTAACATATCTAGAAAATTATTTAGATAAAAAAATATTATTTCTGGAATCAGGACATTGAAATTATCCAGTGGTGAATTTTTCATAATTTTCCGAGCGAGTCAAATTTTTGGGTAAAAATTAAATATTGTTTAAATATATAATGTGTTTTATGACATCATAACGACCCAATAGTGATGTAATAAAATAATATAAGCTTTATTTTCTGACAATATATGTTTTACCATTAAAATAATGTAATTTTGGGTTTGTTTTATTTATTTTACAAAGCATTAATGGACCCTTCAAGACTTATTAAACATCTTGTTTTTTTTAAATTGTTTTCCTTGGGAGTGTGACTCACCTCCACAGAAGCAACACCATTATTTTAAGAAGTTAAGACTTTGGCCTAATAAAATATTGTTTTCCAATTCCCTTTTCCAAGAACCATGGGAAAAAACCATGGGATGGTTTATGGTTTTTATTAGTTTAATGTGAGGTGTCCCAAACCTAAATAATAAACAATTCCCTCACCTTTCCTATATAAACCCACCCAAGCTCCAACTTCCTCCTCACTCAAATCCTTTGGAGTTCATCCAACCTATTCCCTCATCTATCTATAGTCCTCCCAAGGTGCTCCAAAATCCCAATAATCCTCTCTCAATCCTGTCTCAAGCCTTTGGAAGCACACTTCCAAGTAAGGGTTTTTCTTCCATTCTCTTTTTTGTCCAATATTCTTTAAATTGTTATGCCCTTTTAATTTCAATTATGAATGTTGGGGTATGGTTTCTAACCTCCCCCATACTGCCTTCTTTATGTTTTAATGATATGATACCCCTTTCTCTATCATTAAATTCCTCCCATGTACACTCGTTACTATGCCGAAATTCCAAAAGGAATTTCTCTCTCATCTTTTACATTCAAGAAATTCTTCTGTATCATGACTCTAAATTCCATTAAAATTGTTGGGGAATGTATCTATATTACCCCCTTACTATCCATTTCCTGTAAATATGATGAGACACCCCTTTATCTCTCATCAACCATTTTTATGAATTCTTACGTCACGCCATTACGCTGCCGAAATGGCACCGATTTTCCAATCCAATGTCATTGTGTAGCGAATACCATGCCCATTTCTCTATCAAGGGTATTCACCTTTATGAACATTTAATTATTGATTATAAAGTTTAATATATGAATTCCACATTCCATTATCATGTAATAAATGATGATGTTTTATGACTCCAAGTTATATGATCCATGTGGCACACTTATGCATGAAATGAAATGTTTAAGAAGGGTGTGCCCTTATAGTGCTCCAATGCATTGGGTAAAGTATAGTATCATGATACATCATGTGAAGTGGGTGTTAATCATTCTAATTCAAGTGCAATGAGATTTTACTCATGCTTCATGTGCAATGAGGATTTACTCATGCTCCATGTGCAATGAGCCTTGGCTCATGCTAATTCCATGTTAAGTGATGTTGTCACATTTCCATGTTATGATTATCATGATTTATCATGCCTTTATGTTTATGCTTATCTTGTTATCTATTGATATGCCTATTTTCTAACATGTATTGTATTCCTCATGTTATTCCATGATTATTCCCTTATTGGGCTTTATAGCTCACCCTTTTCTTATGCATGTCCTCAGGTTATCCCATGCAATGCCAAGTACGAGGGACTGTAGTGGCCATGTAAAGGAAGTTTTCAATAAAGATGTTGCATTTCATGTTTTAAGTTGTTATGTAATGATCCTAAGACCCAAATATACTATACCTCTCGATCTTCTATGTTTTATCAAGTGAACTTTATGTAATAAATTATGTTTAATTGTGTAATAAAAGATCAGGGTTATCATAGTTGGTATCAGATGATAGGTTTAGTTATTTTTGGGATTAGGATTAGAAAACCCTAGAAAAGTCTTAGAGACAAGACTAAGTATAATAAAAACATCCCTAAATTTTGGTTAGTATTGAGTAAGTGGTTTATCAATCAAATACATCCTTGTCTAGATAGGAGTAGGTAGAGGCGGCTCTGGCACAGATGTATCCTAGGGGTAAACCCCAAAAATACCGCTTTGAGCCAGACTTGAATGGGAATTGGTGCATGAAAATGGGCCTTGCTGCACTCTTGGTTACGACACTTTTGAGGGATATGCTTTGGTAAATTCACAAGATTATTATGAAACATTATTAAGGGACTAAAAAAACTTCCCTATTAATATATGTTAAAAAGTAGATCATGGATAACATAGACTCAAGACAATAGATTCATATGTTAAGGAAATAAAAGTTATTTATAAGTCATCAGTTTTGTCCTTGTATTACCCTTTATGTGTTACCCCTAACTTTCCTTTTATTCCAGCCAATGGTCGGTAATAGGAGGACTCGGGCTAACAATCGATGTGCAGATCAATGTGATAATTGTACTAATGAGATGCCCAATCTAATAGGAGTGGGAATCACAAACTTTTTCACGCTTCCCTCTCAGCTAACTCAATATTTGAATATAAACATTGGTCAAGAGGGATGTTCAACCCCCCCCCCCCCCTCCCTAAGAAAGAACAATTCTCTATCGAGAGCTTCATGAGACAAAGGCCTCCTACATTTAATGGATCATTCGATCCCTCAATCGTAGAACAATGGATCAACTCCATTGAAAAGATCTTCTCTATCCTTCAATGTTCTAAACAAGAGATGGTTCTCCTACCTGCTTATCGTATGGAGGGTGAAGCCGATCAATGGTGGATGTTGATAAAAAATATGACTCCTGAGGAGGAGATCGAGGCATTGGAATGGAAGTATTTCTGAAAGATGTTTTTCGATAAATATTTTCCGTGCACCCTCTAGCTAAATATGGAAAAGGGATTTCCTTGCCCTCAAGAAAAAAGACGATGAATCTGTTGGAGAGTATGAGGCAGACATCACAAGGCTTGCATGACAGGAATATAAATTATTCATTACCCCCGAATGCAAGGTTGACCGCTTCTTTGGTGGGATGAAACCAAGCCTGCAGAAAGCACTGGCGATCCGAAACTTCGACAGATATGAGGAAATTTTCTGATGTGCCCTCAAGGTAAAAATAGAGAACGTATAATCTCAGGGGTATCATGGGGATAAGAATCGTAAGGTGGACTTCAATGCTAGTGGTCCGATGGATAAATCCAACGGTGCTAAGAAGATCCAACACCCTACTTGCCAAAGGTTTGGAAAGAAGCACCCCGAAAATTGCCTAAAGGGGACGAGGAAATGCTTTAGGTGTGGAAGAGAAGGGCACCTAGCTGTTAGCTGCCGACATGAAAAATACACAGCTGCAACAGAGGAGAGTAATGCTTTGTTCAAACCTCAACACATTGTTCATTGCTACAAATGCAAAGAACCAGGGCATCTTGCAAATCAGTGCCCTAAGCCAAGTGTTTTTAGAGGCAACCAACAACCTCCAAGGCAGCAAGTGTGAGCTTTTTCCATAACTACTATCGAAGTAAACCCTGAAAATGAAGTGGTGACAGGTACGCTAGTTAATAATTCAAGAATATTGAATGTACTCTTTGATTTAGGTTCTACACATTCTTTTATATCTTGAAAGTTTAGTAGAACAATCCTAGAACCACCACAAATCATGGAAGTAAAGATGTCGGTGAGTACAGCAAATGGGGAAATCATTTCACCCCATGAATATAACTCCTCCCCTGTCATAATCTATGGATTGAACTTCTAGGTGAACCTCATCATACTACATAGGGTAGAATTTTATACAGTTCTTGGCATGTATTGGATTTCCTTATATAGAGCCAACATAAATTTCTGTGGGAGGGAAATCACTCTCCATGTGGGGAATCGACCCTCGATTCTTTACAAGTGCAAGGAGAAAGATTAATCTTCTTTAGCTCCACCATCTCAAGTGTGGATATTACAGCTCTATGATCATGCATATCTAGATCTGATGATTGAGTCTAAGGAGGCCCCCATCCTTGAAGACATTCCTATTGTGAGGGAATTCACTGACGTGTTTCTGGAGGAATTTCCTGGTCTTACTCTTATAAGAGATGTTTAATTCTCAATTGATCTTATACCTGAGGCATTAGAAATATCCAAGACTCTATATATAATGTCTTTTGTGGAGCTTAAGGAGTTAGAGAAACAACTATAAGAGAATTTGGATAAAGGGTTTATACACCCAAGTGATTCACCATGTGGTTCACCAGTCCTCTTCGTCAAGAAGAAATATGGGTCAATGCGCCTTTTCATTGATTATTGTAAGCTTAAAAAAATCACGATAAAGAACAAGTATCCTCTCCCATGAATAGATGACTTGTTCGATCAGCTGCGTGGAGTAAAATACTTATCCAAGGTGGATTTACGGTTGGGATATTATCAAGTAAGGGTGAAGACTGAAGATATCCCCAAGACTGCTTTTCATACAAGATACGGGCACTATCAATTCAGATTAACTCATTTTAGATTCACTAATTCTCCAACAATCTTCATGGACTTGATGAATAGTGTCTTTAGAGATTACCTCGACAAATTTGTGGTAGTATTTATATATGGAATTCGGATATACTAAAAAACCAAGGAGGATCATGAGGAGCATCTAAGAACTGTACTAGAGACCTTGTGGAAGGAGAGGCTCTATAAAAATTACAGAAAGTGTGAGTTTTGGTTGAAGGAGGTCTCATTATTGGGCCATATCATCACAAGAAATGGGATATCTCTGGATCCCTCCAAAACAGTTGCAATTGAGGGATGGTTGAGGCCAACATTGGTAATGTATGTCCATATCTTCTTGGGGTTAGCTGAATATTATTGATGATTTGTGAGAAATTTTTCACGATTGTTCAACCCTCTTACCAAGCTAACTCGGAAGGGAGTAAAGTTTTTTTGGAGTGATGAATGCGAATAAAGCTTCAAGGAGTTGAAAAGGAGGCTTATCATTGCACCCATGCTCACATTACCCACAAGTGGAGAACTTTTTGTGGTATCCAGTGATGCTTTGAAGAAGGTCCTGGGATGTGTGTTGATGCAAAATGAAAAAGTCATTGCCTATGCTTCAAGGAAATTGAAATTTCATGAACAAAACTATCCAACACATGACCTCAAGTTGGCTGTAGTGATATTCGCTTTGAAAATTTGGTGGCATTATCTCTTTGGGGAGAAGTGTGAAATATATACAGACTATAAAAGCCACAAGTGTGTATTCAAACAGAAAGAGTTGAACATGTGTCGAAAAAAATGGTTAGAGCTGATCAAAGACTATGACTGCTCAATCCATTACCACCCTGGGAAAGAGAACAAGGTAGCAGATTCCCTAATTAGAAAGGACCCAGTGATTCTATCATTAATGAGAATTAAAAAGGATCTAATCTTATTAGATTTGATGAATATGGACATGGGAATCATAAAGAAGGGAAAATCATCAATCCTTTCACAAATGATTACTCAACAATAGCTTTTTGAAACTTTAAAGGATTCTTAAAAGGATGATGTGGGGATTTAGAAAAAAGTGGAAGCTATAAGAAAAGAGAAATCCTCAGATTTCAATCTTAATTAAGATGGAATTGTGATATTTGGGAAAAGACTATGTGTTCCATCATGTTCAGAGATGAAGAAGGAATTTTTGGATGATTCACATAGTTCAAACCTCTCTATTCACCCAGGAAACACAAAGATGTATCAAGATATTCATGAGATTTATTGGTGGGATAACAAAAAGAAGGAGATCGCTGAATATACATCACAGTTTCTGGTGTGTCAGCAAGTGAAGGATTAGAGAAAAAAGTCTAAGGGGATGATACAACCATTTCCCATACCAGAATGGAAATGGGAGAACAATACCATGGACATTGTCACTGGACTTCCGAAGATATCCAAAGGCAATAATGCAATTTGGGTTTTTGTCAATCGTCTTATGAAGTCTACAAAATTCATTACTATTCGGTAGGATTTCTCATCGGATGAACTGGCATGGATATATATCAGGGAAGTGGTAAGGTTTCATGAAGTACCACTATCTATTATGTTCGATTAAGATCCAAGATTCACCTCTAAGTTTTGGAAGAGTCTTCAACATGCCATGACTACTGAATTGAACTTCAGTACGGCTTATCAACCTCAAACTGATGGCCAATCCAAGTGGACTATCCAAACACTTGAGGACATGTTGATAGCATTCTTAATGGACTTTAAAGGGGGATGGGATAAACATCTTCCTCTAGTTGAGTTCTCTTATAATAACAGTTTCCACTCGAGCATCCAAATGGCACCATATGAAGCCCTTTATTGGAAAAGGTGAAGAACAATGGCGTGTTGGGATGAGGTCGGTGAGCATAAGCTGCTTGGACCAGAAATGGTTGAAGAAATGATGGAGAAGGTGAAAACCATTCAACAGCATATCAAGGAATCCCAGAGTCGAAAGAAGAGTCATGAAGATAATCGTCGATGAGACCTTGAGTTTAAAGTTGGAGACATGTTATTTTTATGCGTATCTCCATGGAAAAAGGTCATGAGGTTTGTAAAGAAAGGGAAGTTAATTCCAAGGTACATTGGTCCCATTGAGATTCTTTATCGTGTCGGGGTTGTGGCCTATCGACTAGCACTTCCACCTACCATGGCCAAGGTACATGATGTCTTTCATGTATTCCTCTTAAGTAATTACATACCATACCCTTCACAAGTACTCTCTTCAGAGGTGGTACAATTAGAGTATAATATTTCTTATGAGTAGCAACCATTGAAGATCTTAGATTGTAGAGAAAAAGTTCTACGAAATAAGATAATTCCCCTCGTCAAGGTGTTGTGGCGAATCCACAAGTTTGAAGAAGGGATGTGAGAATCAGAGGAAATGATGAGGCATAGTTACCCACATCTGTTTTAGAGTGGGAAAAAGGAAATTTCGAGGCTGAAATTTCTTAAGGGGGAAGATTGTAACGACCCAAACTTTCATTAATAGAAATCTCTCTTAATCGAATTAAATGTCTCTTTATGTAAAATTTTTATATAAAATGTCAACTTCTTTGGTTTTATGTTATGAATTTTGACCATTGCTAATATAGTTTGTGAACAGTGATCACATGATTTGTATAAATATAGGGCTTTAACAAATCCAATTTACTCAGACAAAGGAAGGGATGACCTCATCTAGTAGATGTGCCCTATACGAAGCCCATTTTTCAGAGATCAGAAAGGAGGTGGAATCATTGGGATTCTCTCTTGACTAATCCCAAGCTGAGCTTGAATATGTTAAGCTCGAGTGGGACCACCTACGAGAGAAATGGAAGTTGATAGAGATTACCACCCGAGCAATGTTATCCGAGCCACCCCAAGAGTCTGTCACCATCGTACACCTTACTCTTAGGCCTTATGCGGCTGTTATGAGGGGTTATGTAACACAACCTTAGTACTATGGTTATGTATATTATTTTTGTATATAATAATTAATATACTTTCATTTTATAATTTTTACCTTGTAAATAGTTTTTAAAGCACAAATAGTGTTTTTAGTTAATATTCAACTTAGAAATCTATTTTGATTAATTAATGGATTTTTGAATTAAATAATATTCGAATAAAATATTATTATTATTAAATTAATTTTTATTAAATATAAATGATTTTATAATTTTATGAATGCAATTTTAATTTTTATTAAGGTTTGAAATCCATTTTTGTCAAAACCTGTGAATTTTCGATAAATGTCGGTTTTTATTTTAAAAGTGAAAATTAACATATTTATAAAATTATTTAGAAAAAATAAATATTATTTCTGGAATCAGGATGTCAAAATTATCCAACAGTGAATTTTTCATAATTTTCTGAGACAGTCAAATTTTTGGGTAAAAATTAAATATTGTTTAAATATATAATGTGTTTTATGACATCATAATGACCCAATAGTGATGTAATAAAATACTATAAGTTTTATGTAAGACCAATATATGTTTCAACATTAAAATAATGTGATTTTGGGTTGGTTTGACTTATTTAACAAACCATCAATGGACCCTTCAAGACTTATTAAACATCTTGTCTTTTTAAATTGTTTTCCTTGGGAGTGTGACTCACCTCCACATAAGCAACCCCATTATTTTAAGAAGTTCAGACTTTGGCCTTATAAAATATTTTTTTCCACTTCCCTTTTAAAAAAACCATGGGCTGGTTAGTGGTTTGTATTAGTTTAATGTGAGGTGTCTCAAACCTAAATAATAAAGAATTCCATCACCTTTCCTATATAAACCCACCCTAGCTCCCACTTCTGCCTCACTGAATGCCTTTGGAGTTCGTCCATACTCTACCTTCCTCTCTCTAGAATCCTCTCAAGGTTCCCCAAGCTCCTAATAAGCCTCTCTCAAGCCTCTCTCAATCCTTTGGAATCACACTTCTATGTAAGGGATTTTTCTTCCATTCTCATTTTTGTCCAGTATTATTTAAATTGTTATGCCCTTTTTAATTTCAATTATAAATGTTAGGGTATAGTTTCAAACCTCTCCCATGATTCCCTCTTTATTTTTGAATGATGTTATACCCCTTTCTCTCTCATTAAATTCCTCCCATGTACACCCATTACTATGCCGAAATTCTGAAAAGGAATTTTTCTCACCTCTATTACATTCAAGAAATTCTTTTGTATCATGACTCTAAATTCCATTACAATTGTTGGGAAAGGTATCTATATGAACCCATTATTTTCCATTTCATTTACATATGATCAGACACCCCTTTCTCTCTCATCAACTATTTTTATGAATCATTACGTCACATCGCTACGCTGTAGAAATTGCACCGATTTTCCAAGCCATTGTCATTGTGTAGTGAATACCATGACCATTTCTCTATCAAGGGTATTCACCTTTATGTACATTTACTTATTGATCATAAAGATTCATGTATGAATTCCACATTACTTTATCATGGAATAAATTATCACTACCACAAAACTGGGCACGACCAGTGCCACCCCTTTATCAGTGCTTGTTGAGTAGCGCTGATAAAGGGGGGGGGGGCTTTATCAGCGCTTTTTTTAAAAGCGTTGATAAAGGGTCGAATTCAAAAAAAAATTAAAAAAGTATATTAATATATAACTATAGTTATATAGTTATATTGATATAAATATAATATATAATTTTTAAATATATTTTAGATAAGTATAAATGTACATTTGCACTTATTATACTTAATATATAAGATATTTAGTGAAAATGGATTATAAAAAAATTAAAAAATATATTTTTAATTAATAATTTTCTAATTATTATGCAGTAATAGTCATTTAATAACAATTTGAAGACTAAAAAATAAAAATAAAATTAAAAAAAGATCCAAAATATGTTGAAAACGCAACTCGAACTTCAAATGGCCATAACTTTTGATCTGGGTGTCTGTTTGAGCTCTACAACATATCAAATCGAAGCCTGTGATGAACTCTACATCGTTGTGACCGGGGAAACCCGGGTAAAGTGTTTTTTGAGGCCAAAATAGGCCCATAAGGCCTCCAAAACTGAGTTTTTAGTTGGGGTACCCAGATTTTTTAACATTTTGTGGATTTTCAGCCTCGTTTAAGGGGGTATTATTGGATTTTTTTGGTGGGGAATGAATTTATTCCAAGGTATTACATTCATATTGATATTATTTCTTTGAAATTTCATCCTTTTTTATAATGAACTGCTATTTATAATCAAACATATAACTATATGTACATATTTTTTTATATATTCACACCTAAAAATTAAATTTTTTAAATAAATAATTAAACATATTTACATATAAAATATATTAGCTTTATCTAAATAATAAATAATATCCATTTTATTTAAAATACCAATATATGAATATTTATATAACTACTGTATATTAATATAACTATACATATATTAATATAACTATATATATATATATTAATATAACTATATGTATATATTAATATAACTATATATATATATATATTAATATAACTATATATATTAATATAAATATATATTACTATACGAATAAATATAACTAAATATATATATAAATAAATAGATATATCATGAATAAGAGAACAAATCAATAAAGGGTAGTGGCAAAGGCTTTAGGTGCGCAGGGGGGAGGTGTCGAGATCAAATCCGGGCAGAGGCATGGGTGCGCGCAAAAGGGTGATTTAAAGGGCTAGCACAGATAAAGGGTGTAGGCGGTGTAGGCGGGCGCTGGAGGTGCGGGAAAGTGCTGATAAAGGTGGGATCAAGTGCTGTAAAAAGCCACCCCCCGGAGATTGGCAGTATTTTTTTATTTTTTTTTTATTTTTTTTATTTTTTTTTTTATTATCGGCGCTAAAAAAAGCGCTGATAAAAGACCCTTTTTTCAGCGCTTTGTTTTAGCGCTGATAAAGGGGACCCCCTCCCTTATCTTCACTGGAATTAATAGCGCTTTTTCTAGCACTGTTAATGGCCATTTTTAGCGCTGATAAAAGCCATATTTGTAGTAGTGTATTATGTTTTATAAATCCATTTATATGATCCATGTGGCACACTTATGAATGAAATGAAATTTTTAAGAAGGAAGCACCCTTATAGCTCTCCAATGGATTGGGTAAAGTATAGTATCCTGATACTTCATGTGTAATGGGTGTTTACTCATGCTAATTCATTTTCAATGAGGTTTTACTCGTCCTTCATGTGCAATGAGGATTTACTCATGCTCTATGTACAATGAGTCTTGGCTCAAGCTAATTCCATGTTAAGTGTTGTTGCCACATTTCCATGTTATGATTATCATGCTTTATCATGCCTTTATATTCATGCTTGTATTGATCTCTAATGATATGCCTATTGTCTCGCATGTATTGTATTCATCATGTTACTCCATTTTTATTCTCTTATGGTATTTATAGCTCACCCTTTTCTTATACATGTCCTCAGGTTATCCTACGTAATGCTAAGTATGAGGGAATGTGGTGGTCATATAAGAGATGTTTTCAATAAAGATGTTGTATTTAATTTTTTAAGTTGTTATGTAATGATCCTAAGCTCCAAAGACACTAGACCTATCGATCTTCTATCTAGTGAAGTTTATGTAATAAATTATGTTTAATTGTGCAATAAAAGATCAGGGTTTTCATAGTTGGTATTAGAGGATAGGTATAGTTATTTTTTGGATTAGGACTAGAAAACCCTAGTGAATCCTTTGTAACACCCCAAGCTTCCACGATACGCTTCCCTTTGAATAATACAGTAGCATGTGTTGTACGCAACTTCGAGTTCTAACACACCACAACCAATCAAACTAGCTGTTATGAATAGTAATACCCACTTTTTGAAATTTTATAAATTTTATCTTTCAAAATGGACATCATTTTTGGATTCAGAATATCGAAATTAGCTTAGGGTGAATTTTTGGTATTTTTCTGAAAACATTCAATTTTTGATGAATGGTGAAAAAACACTGAGTTATAGTTTAAAACCAAATATTTATTTAAATAATTATTTATTTTATTTAAATTTAATTAATGTTAAAATAGATACAAAATATCTATATAAGTTAAATTTAATTCATTGGAGTTAGTTTAGAATAATTTTAGATATATAAAATTTTTATTGAACTTTTCACCGTCTTTTACCCACCTCCAAGGAGAATTTGAAAATTCACATAAAACTTAATTTTACTACTTCTGTGAGTGGAATTTTGAAAATCTGAGAGACACGGTTAATATAAAGGAGTAAAATGTGGTTTAATAAGATAAAAATAATTTTTGGTGAATAGTAACTCTTTACTTTTATTTACCACGGTTAAAAGTAAATAGGGTAATTAAGGGTAAATATGATATTAATATTACCCTAACACATGTCCTAATTCTATTGGACAAGTGTATATCGACCACAAACAACCTTAGGAATAAAATATTATCATTTAGATCCACTTGGATTAAATTATGACATTTATTATTATTTAATTTAAAGAAGAGTTAAAAGAGTTAAAATCAAAGTTTATTTACTAAAAAATTTTTAATATAGAGTAATACATAAGATAAATACTATTATAAACATTCATTATAAAGCTAAAAATATTTCCTACATAATTGTATTTTATTTATAATTTTTAGACATTAAATAATTTAATTTATTTATGACACAATGGTGATGCAGTAATTACCTAATTAATGAAATATTAAAATAATTGATATTATAAATATCCAAATAAATGTAATTTAAGACTTTTTATAAACTCCACTTATTTTACAGGTTAATATGACATATTATTATTGGTTATATAAATTATTTTCGAATTAATAATGCTGTTATGAAATTATCAAAAACAAAATACCTAATAGTGTCAAAATTGACATAAAAGAGTTTTTAAAACAAATATTATATTATTAATTGATATTATATTCCTAAAAATATATGGTTCGGCCAAAGGACTTATATAATGATAGATTTATCATTAATGGACCACTTAGAGTGTCGATTGGAAGTTTATATTATGTTTATTAACTATATAATATAAAAATACAAAGAGACATGGTAAATGTCAAACTAATTAACAAAGAGTTAAAACTAAAAGATAAGGTTAATATAGTGACCCAAACCGGTCAAAAACTATTGGTTGAATTTTTTCAACCTATACCCACCTTAAAATTTAAATAACCTACTTTTGAGCAATTAGAAACCCAATATTAATTTATTATAAAATAATCTTTCTAGCTTTTCCAAAGGTTCCCCTCACCCCTCTTACAAAAAGGCACTACCCCTTCTCCCTAATTTACACCTTCAAAACCTTTTTGATCGGCCAAGCTCTGCCCAAATACTCTCTAAAATATCCTACCTTCATCCTAAAGGCCTTCCTTTAGTTAGAAAGCCAACCTAAGGAGCCCTTTTGATCAAATCAAAAGGAAGAACCCGAAGAAGAGGTAATGTTTTCACCACCCTCTTTCAAGTTCCTTTCTTCTTCAACTTCTTCTTTATTTGTTATTCTCATTCTAAAATAATAACTACAATATATTCTATATACTGTTATGTTATTATAAATACTGTACAACCATATTCAGTATTCTATCCGTCCTTTGAATGACTTGTCACCATACGTGCGTACGTACGGCTTACCGTCTCCACGTCGTGGTGTAATTGTTATTCAAAACATTATTATTTGGATGGGTATAATGATGATGTGTAATTCATGTAAATAATAAATATAACATCATAATTATTCTTTATATATGATATACTATCCAATTATATATTATTTTAATATCAAAAGAGTGATATTGTCGCTCCTGCGTACCTACGGACTACCGTCTCCACGAACACGATGAGATTCATTCCTCATTATACCCATTCAAGACTATTTCTCATTTTATGATTAAAAGTAATTTTTAAAAACTTTATATCATTCTGGATATGAATAATAAAAAACCTATCCATAACAAACATTTCTTATATAACAAAACATATAAAAGAAAATGTGCAATTTAACACCCGAAACGACGATAATACTAAAATAGTATTAACAAAGCATTAATAGAAGATCATATATGATATCATAATTATGTATATGGTTCTTGTATAACTTAATAAAAAAAATTTAACTATTATACATAAGTTTAACATAATATCTACTAAGTAAAAGTACAAGGTAATGTTTATTTTACAATCTCTTCATTATCCGAGGTTGTTTATACGTAATTATCTACTGGGACCTTTTTATCATCCACATCCATGTTTCTTAAAAATGTATGTCAAATCATTCTTAATATTTTACAGACTATGGGTTAAAGTCATTTATACCCTTGTTGACTTTTAATAGTAATTTTATAAAGGAATCTTTCTGTTGTTCCAAACAAGGTCCTTTTTAACCTTTTCCACAGAATTAAGGTAAGAATGTCTTTTTTAACTTATACGGTGGGTGCCGCTATTTTCCGCCATTATAAAATCTTCGAAGCTTCCCTTACAAGATTATAATAATATTTTCAAAGTAAATGTTTTATTTTATAATTATGTGACTTTTAGATGATTTAAAAAAAGAGATATTTCTCTCAAATATTTTTGATTTCAATTATGTCAACATCCTTTGATGGATTTTAAGCTTATTTGAATGTGAATTATTATGATACAAAACTTCCATATTGTATTGAAGTTTTTGTGATATTTTTGACCGTGGATGTGTTATTTTTATACCATTCATGGTTTATGGATATAGTATTGTCATTTTGTATGCTAGATTTAATACGAATGTTTATGTTTTGTTTAAACCTATTCATATGATGAATGCATTAGACTTAATAAGTGACGGGTGGAGCCCGCTATAGCTCCTCGATGCATAGGTAGGTCTCATGAGACAAACTAGTGTCTTGGCACAAGTCCTTGAAAAAATCTTATTTGTAGTCTTGGAACAAGGCCTTGACTATGTGGTTATGATAGTCTGGCATTATGAATTCCATCATTATGAAAGTGTTATTGATATTGCATGTGGTTATTCAACTAGTAGAATATACATGTGAATAAGGAAATGGAATTCTTTCATTTTATCATTTCCATATTGTGCTGAAGTTCAAGTTTAGAAGGCTTTTATTTAAGTTATACATTTCCTTAAATGTTTATGCTTATTTATGAATGTTTTCGCCATATTGTTATCCTTACTGGGCATTTAAGCTCACCCCTTTCTATGTTTTATTTTTCCCAGGATGTGAAGAAGTATTTTATTAATGACCTACCGGGATAGTATGAACGGTTATGAAGACAAGATGTTGTTGTAGTTTTTTTACTTTATGATGTAATGTAAGACTTTATGAATGTATCTAGTGATTCCAAGACTACTAAACTAATCGGTATTTCAAGACTATATATTTTGTGATCATGTCAATGTTATGTAATAATACACTGACTTTGTGTAACTAGGGTTGGGGTGTTACATTTGGTATCAGAGGAAGTTTCGTACAAACCTTGGAAGCTAGATTTATATAAATTCTGATTAGAGCACATAGACCTAAGATGGACTTTGAGGATTATTATAGAAGAACTTCCTAGAATTTTGGTATTGTAGATATTTTGTGAGTTTTCTGAGAAATACATCCCTGTCTAGATATGAGCTGGTAGAGGCAGCTCTAGAACAGATGTACCTAAGGGTAAAACCTGAAAACACCGCTTCAAGCTAGACTCGAACGAGAACTGGTGCACAACAACGAGCCTTGCTGCACTCTTGGTTACGACACTCCGGGGGATATGCATAGGATAATTCTCATTTTCTTTTCAAACCATTATGAAGGTTTTATGAGTATATACTTCCTCAAAGAAATTTTTTTATGATTATGGATTATATCCATAAATAGTTCAATTTATGTTAAGTGTTTTACAAGTATGGAATTATGTATTTTGATTCATAAACCGATCTAGTTTATGCCATTGTTTAGAAATGGCACCTAGTGGAAGAAATGGAAACTGTATCAATGCACGCAATAAATATAGAGATTTCCCTCCTACTCAAGATAATTATAGTGGAGCTGGTGATGTAACTGGTGCTAATCAGATAATCACCGTACTGGGACAACTCACTTGGGTTATGAATAATAACCGTACCCGTATGGAGCACACTGATCCGCAACATGGAGGATTAATGATAGATATCTTTATGAGGAAATAGCCACCAACATTCAATGGGAGTACAAATCCATTGGTAGCTGATCAATGGATAAGTTCCCTAGAGAAAATAGTTCAGGCTTTGTGGAGTAGTGAAAGGGAAAAAGTTATCATGGCAGTTTATCGCCTCAGTAGAGATGCTAATCAATGGTGGTCATTGATTAAAAACACAAAGGAATATGATGAATTATCAAATATGGAATGGAGGGTGTTTAAAGAGCTTTTCTTAGAAAAATACTTTCCTCGTGACCATTGAGAAAATATGGTAAGTCAATTTCTGAGTCTGAGACAAAAGGAGGATGAGAATGTCATAAAGTATGATGCTAACTTTACAAGGTTAGTAAGGTATACTAGAGATTATATACATAACCCAAGAAGTAATATTGATTGTTTCTTTGATGGGTTAAAACCATTTCTCCATCAAGAATTAGTCTCACAATCCTTCTCGTTGTACAAACACTAGTGCAGAAAACGTTTTTTACGTCACCATTTTTTACGTCGGTTATATAAAACCGACGTCATAATATGTAAAACGAGGTTTTTTACGTCGGTTATTTATTAACCGACGTAAATATTTGTATTCGGTACACCTTTAACGTCGGTTATAATAATAACCGACGTTATTAATCGCGCGGCTTCGTTTTTTACGTCGGTTATAACAATAATCGACGTAAAAAACGCGGTTTCCGAAGGCCTTTTTACATCGGTTATTGACTAACCGACGTAACAAACGCGGTTTTTGAAGGCTTTTTTATGTCGGTTATAAAATAACCGACGTAAAAAAAGAATCCGCAGATGTTTTTGACGTCGGTTATTTTATAACCGACGTAAAAAAACGCGGATTTTGAGCCCTTTATAACGTCGGTTATAAACTAACCGACGTAACAAATGAATCGGAGGAAGGTTTTTACATCGGTTATTGAAATAACCGACGTTATAAATGTTTTTAAAACAATTATCACGTCGGTTATTGAATAACCGACGTGATAACTCATTTAAAAATTTACCCAGACCCGTGGATTGTCATTCGCGAGTTTACCTTCGACAGTCGCGACTCGTCTCTCTCGCGCGTAAACCCGAATCGGCTCGTCCATTTCGTTGGTTTAGATTCGTTTTGCTATCATCGTTTCTCGTATTTAATATCCTCGGATCAATCATCTAAACTCGCAGCACTCAGGTAATCCTCCCACTCGTTCGTTTTTTTTCGCGGATAGTATATATATATGTGTTGTGATTTTTTTGTTGAAACTAGCTAAGATTCTTCGATTGCGAACCCTTTTAACTCGTTTTGGCACCATAATCTTATTTATCATCCCTAGATCTATTTGTTCGACTTGCAATATTGAGTAATTTTATGATTTCACTAATTTTTCATCGTTTTCTATAAATCCCCGAGAGGGTTGGGGCGTGTCCATTTGGATGGGTTGCCCTTTTACAGTTGTTACTACTTTATTCACACACAACCATGGCATAGGTGCATGGATTTGGGGTCGGGGGGTGTCCAGGGGGGTTTACAATGGGGTGGGTGGGTGTGGGGGGTTGTCCAAGGGTGTGGGTGGGTGTTGGGGGGTGTCCAGGGGGGTGTCCAAGGGGGTAGGGGGTGGGGGTGGTGTTTAGGAGGGGCGGGGGGCTGTCCAGAGGGTTGGGGGGTGTCCAGGGGGGTGTCCAAGCAGGTCGGGGGTGGGGGGTTGTGTCCAGGAGGGGTGGGGGTGCTTTCTAGAGGGGTCGGGGGCTGTCCAGAGGGGTCGGGGGGTGTCCAGGGTGGTGTCCAAGGGGATGGGTGGGTGTGGGGGGTTGTCCAAGGGGGTGGCGGCCTGTCCAGAGGGGTCGGTGGGGTGTCCAGGGGGTGTCCAAGGGGGTGGATGGGTGTGGGGAGCTGTCCAAGTGGGTGGCGGCCTCTCCAGAGGGTATTTGGGGTTGTCCGGGTGGGTGGGGGGGGGGGGGGCTGTCCAGAGGGTTGTGGGATGTCCAGGGGGTGTCCAAGGGGGTAGGGGGTGGGGGTGGTGTCCAGGAGGGGCGGGGGGCTGTCCAGGGGGGTTTACAAGGGGGTGGGTGGGTGTGGGGGGTTGTCCAAGGGTGTGGGTGGGTGTTGGGGGGTGTCCAGGGGGGTGTCCAAGGGGGTAGGGGGTGGGTGGTGGTGTTTAGGAGGGGTGGGGGGCTGTCCAGAGGGTTGGGGGGTGTCCAGGGGGGTGTCCAAGCAGGTCGGGGGTGGGGGGTTGTGTCCAGGAGGGGTGGGGGTGCTTTCTAGAGGGGTCGGGGGCTGTCCAGAGGGGTCGGGGGGTGTCCAGGGTGGTGTCCAAGGGGATGGGTGGGTGTGGGGGGCTGTCCAAGGGGGTGGCGTCCTGTCCAGAGGGGTCGGTGGGGTGTCCAGGGGGGTGTCCAAGGGGGTGGATGGGTGTGGGGGGCTGTCCAAGTGGGTTGCGGCCTCTCCAGAGGGTATTTGGGGTTGTCCGGGTGGGTGGGGGGGCTGTCCAGAGGGTTGGGGGATGTCCAGGGGGTGTCCAAGGGGGTAGGGGGTGGGGGGTGGTGTCCAGGAGGGGCAGGGGGCTGTCCAGGGGGGTTACAAGGGGGTGGGTGGGTGTGGGGGGCTGTCCAAGGGTGTGGGTGGGTGTTGGGGGGGTGTCCAGGGGGGTGTCCAAGGGGGTAGGGGGTGGGTGGTGGTGTTTAGGAGGGGTGGGGGGGGGGCTGTCCAGAGGGTTGGGGGTTGTCCAGGGGGGTGTCCAAGCAGGTCGGGGGTGGGGGGTTGTGTCCAGGAGGGGTGGGGGTGCTTTCTAGAGGGATCGGGGGCTGCCCAGAGGGGTCGGGGGGTGTCCAGGGTGGTGTCCAAGGGGATGGGTGGGTGTGGGGGGCTGTCCAAGGGGGTGGCGGCCTGTCCAGAGGGGTCGGTGGGGTGTCCAGGGGGGTGTCCAAGGGGGTGGATGGGTGTGGGGGGCTGTCCAAGGGGGTGGATGGGTGTGGGGGGCTGTCCAAGTGGGTGGCGGCCTCTCCAGAGGGTATTTGGGGTTGTCTGGGTGGGTGGGGGGGCTGCCCAAAGGGTTGGGGGATGTCCAGGGGGGTGTCCAAGGGGGTAGGGGGTGGGGGGTGGTGTCCAGGAGGGGTGGGGGGCTGTCCAGAGGGGTCGGGGGGTGTCCAGGGGGGTTTACACATCGATTTGTTTTATATTTCAAAATTGTTTACATTCAAATTATGATTTTTTTTCATATAAAAATATATTTGTCTTATCTAAAAAATATATATATTTTTTCTATTTATTATAGGTAATAATGAGTCGAAGTTGGATTACGGCACATCGAATGAGCAATGAATATGAGGAAGGTGTTGATGCCTTTTTGAAATTTGCTAAACGAAATGTTCCAAGTAGTGACATTTTTTTCTGTCCATGCCTGAAATGTCTGAATATGAAGAAGATGAAAAGTAGAGAGATAAAAGATCATCTGATTTGTCATGGTTTCAATCCGAGTTACAACCCTTGGATTTGGCATGGCGAAACTGGACAGAATGTCACTGATGATAATGAATCGAAAGATGGTAACTCCGATGGAATTGAAGAAATGATTCGCGATATTGTAGCAGAACAAATTGAGATAGAACCGACAGTTGCACGTCTATATGGTGATGCCGAAAAACCATTATATCCTGGTTGTACAGATTTTACGGTTTTGTCGGCGGTGTTAAGATTGATTAACCTGAAGGCGAAACATGGATGGAGTGACAGAAGTTTTACAGAGCTACTACAATTGATGAAAGACATTCTTCCAAAAGATAACGATCTTCCAGATTCACATTATAAGGCCAAAAAAATATTATGCCCGATGGGATTGGGATACAGGAAAATACATGCCTGTCCGAATGACTGCATTATATATAGGAAGGAATATGAATTTCTGAAAGAGTGTCCTAAATGTGGGACATCACGGTATAAGTTGAAAGAAAAATCACAAGCTGATGTAGAGATTACAAAGCTCCCTTCAAAGGTATTTTGGTATCTTCCTATAATTCCTCATTTCAAACGTTTATTTGCTAATTCACATGATGCAAAAAGGTTAAGATGGCATGCTGATGAGCGAGTATGTGATGGAAAAATACGTCATCCAGCTGATTGTCCACAATGGAAGAAAATTGATGCCCAGTACCCTACATTTGGAAATGAAATTAGAAATCTGAGACTAGGCTTGTGCACAGATGGAATGAATCCATACCGAACCCTTAGTAGCACACATAGTTCATGGCCTGTTTTATTGGTAATTTACAACCTCTCTCCTGAAGTTTGTATGAAGCGCAAATATGTCATGTTGAGTATCATGATCTCTGGTCCAAAGCAACCCGGCAATGATATTGATGTATACTTGTCACCGCTGATTGATGATTTGAAACTGTTATGGGCTGATGGTATTAGGGTGTATGATTCTTATAAAATGGAATATTTTCAACTGCATGCAATGCTTTTATTCACTATAAATGACTTCCCAGCATATGGAAATTTGTCTGGATACAGTGTTAAAGGGCATAAAGCATGTCCAATTTGCGAACAACAGACGTCATATTGTCAATTGCATCATGGGAGGAAAACAGTGTACATGGGTCATCGAAAGTTTTTGCATATGGATCACCCTTATAGAAGACTAAAAAAGGCATTCAATGGCTCACAAGAATTTGATACTGCTCCTCAACCTTTATCCCCAGAATTGTATTTTGAGAGGGTGAAAAACCTTGATGTGACATTGGGAAAGACACAGAAATCTGGTAATGATAGACATATTTGGAAGAAAAGGTCAATATTTTTTGAGCTACCATATTGGAGGTATCATGAAGTCAAACATAATATTGATGTCATGCATGTGGAGAAGAATATCTGTGATTCTTTGATCGGAACATTGCTAGATATTAAAGGAAAGACAAAATATGGGTTGAATGCAAGGTTAGACCTACTGTCAATGGGAATACGTTTGGAGTTAGCTCCCACTCCTAAAGGAAGATGAACATTTCTTCCCCCGGCTTGTCATACATTATCGAAGAGGGAGAAAAGTAGCTTCTGTCAGTGTCTTCATGATATCAAAGTGCCTCAAGGTTATTCTTCAAATGTAAAAAATTTTGTCTCATTGAAAGACTTGAAGTTGATAGGTATGAAATCACATGATTGTCATGTCATGATGCAACAAATTCTACCAGTTGCACTGCGTGGAATATTGCCCATCCGTGTCAGAAAGACTATAATGAGGTTGTGTTATTTTTTCAATTCAATTTGCAACAAGGCGATTGATGTGAATGCTTTGAACATTTTGGAAAAGGATGCAATTTTTATACTTTGTCATTTGGAAATGTATTTTCCTCCAACTTTTTTTGATATGATGGTGCATTTAATGATTCATCTGGTTCGAGAAATAAGACTTTGTGGACCTGTATATCTTCGTTGGATGTATCCTTTTGAAAGGTATATGAAAATATTAAAGGGATATGTTAAAAATCCATATCGACCTGAAGCCTCCATTATTGAAAAGTATATTTCTGAGGAGGTAACAGAGTTTTGTACGAGCTACTTGGCTACGGCGCAACACATAGGTTTGCCTCCATCTCGCCATGAACGGGTTAATAATGAGGGAAAGGGGATTCGTGACTTGAAAGTCAAATCACTGTCAGATGAACATATGAAGAAGTTAGAATCATACATCTTGAATAACATAGTTGATGTTCAACCGTATATCACATTGCATATTAATGAGTTGAAACAATGTCATCCAAAGAAGAAAGAAATGTGGATTTTGAATGAGCACAACAAAACTTTTTTGCCATGGTTTAAAAAGACCTTGCTTGGTAGATCAGATGTATCAGAGACATTAAAATGGATAGTGGGTGGTCCATCTTTAAATGTGATAACATGGTCCGCTTATGACATTAATGGCTATACATTTCATACGAAAGCTCAGGACAACAGAAGTGCAGTTCAGAATAGTGGTGTATTGGTGTTTGCAGAAGCAATGCATTTTTCGAGTGCTAAGGACAGAAACCCAATTTCGGCATCAACTGCATATTATGGAGTGATTGAAGACATATGGGAGGCTGATTACTTTAAAATTAAAGTTCCCGTTTTTAACTGTAAATGGTTTATCGGTAACAACAGTGTCAGACACGATGAATTTGGAATGACACTTGTTAATCTGAATAGATTGGAAGACACAGCTGATTCTTTTATAATGACAACACATGCCAAACAAATTTTCTATGTAGTAGATCAGTCAGATATGCAGTGGGCTGTTGTTTTACAAGGGAAAAAACAATATGTTGGTGAGGATGAATTTGATGAAGATGCTGATTTATGTGAGATCCCTACTTCCATGGAAAGATTAACAGAACATAATGATGAGTATGTTGAAGACATGGTTTGTGCCATAAGGAACGATCACGACGAAGGAATTTGGGAAAACAATCCAACTGTACATTCCTAAAATTACAGGTAACACAAGTTTATTTCTTGTTTACATTTAGTTTTTTCATATAATGTTAGATACTGTAAATTTTTTACTTATTAAAACATGTATCAAACCAAAACGATAAAACAATAAAAACCGTAAAGAGGAGAAGTCCTGGGCGCACCGGCTGGCCGGTGGTGGATCACCTGTTGGCCGGTGGTCCAGAACAAAGCTCTGTCTGGTCCACCGGCCGGCCGGTGGTCCAGACAGAGAGCCTTCCTCTCTGTCTGGACCACCGGCCGGCCGCTGGATCACCACCGGCCGGCCGGTGGACCAGACAGAGAGCCTCCCTCTCTGTCTGGATCACCAGCGGTCGGCCGGTGTTGAGCCAGCGGCCGGCCGGTGGTCCAGCGGCCGGCCGGTGGTCCAGACAGAGGAAGGATCTCTGTCTGGACCACCGGCCGGCCGCTGGATCACCACCGGCCGACCGGTGGACCAGACAGAGAGCCTTCCTCTCTGTCTGGATCACCAGCGGCCGGCCGGTGCTGAGCCAGCGGCTGGCCGGTGGTCCAGACAGAGAGGAAGGCTCTCTGTCTGGTCCACCGGCCGGCCGGTGGTCCAGACAGAGGAAGGCTGTCTGGTCCACCGGCCGGCCGGTGGTGAGCCAGCGGCCAGCCGGTGGCACCAGGCAGTGGGCAAGTCTACTGCCTGGGTCCTCCGGCTGGCCGGTGTGCTCACACCGGCTGACCGGTGGACTCAGTGAGTCCACGTTTCAGCTTTCTTGGGCCAACACTTTGGCAACCTTTTGCCTGTGTTTACCATGTTTATCATTGTTTAACATGCTTACCATATTACCAATGTTTACTATTATGTAATTTATTGCACTTTTCTATTTGTGAACTAATGTTTGTTTTTTTGATTTGAAGGAAAATGACAGATCAATCAGTTGATCAGCCACATGATTCTGGAGATGAGCATATTGGTCATACATCCGGGGAGGAACATTCACATGCTCCTATTACGAAAAAGAGTTCAAAGGTTGGTAAGCGTGGGTGCACACGTTTACCAAAATTATCACTTGACCGTACGAAGGAGGAGAGGATAGTCGTGGAGTTTGATGATTATGATCTTCCTAGAGGTCCGAATGATAAAGATTTTAAGGGTTTTGTAGCAACTCAGGCTAAGAGCAAAGTAAGCATTCTCTATGATGATTGGAGAAGTGTGGATAAGGCGATAATTTCTCAGCTGTGGGAGACCATTTTGGTAAGATCTTTTGCTATTGTTTGACTGTTCTTTAAATGTTTCTAGTATATATAATATTTTTAACCTCTTTTTTATCAGATGACATTTGATATTCCTGACACTGGAGGAGTCAGGAAGAAATGCTTATCGTTGGCTGCTAGGAGATGGAGGGATTTCAAATCAACCCTCTCATCTGATTTCATTTATGGTCATAGGAGTCGTGAGAATCCATGTCGTATATATCCTTTTATAGATGAAGACACATGGAGACAATTTTTTGAAAGTAGAAGAAAAGAATCATTTTTGGTAAGGGCAATGTAAACTTTTATAAGATTTCTTATATAAATGATCTTATTATTGTTTTGTTAATGATTACTTATTCTTAATTTACAGCAAACAAGGAAAGCTCATCAAGAGATCCAATCTAAAAATGTATACCCTCATAGTTTATCTCGGGGAGGGTATGCATTATTGGAAGAACAAATGATGGCAGAAAAATTTCAACAACTAAGAGCTGAGTCTTCAAGCTCTGGAGAGGTGGCCCCTCCATCCCCTCCATCTAGACATGAGAAATGGAAAAGAGCTCGGAAGGGCAAAAAAGGACAATATCTTTCGGAAGAATCGAGACTCGTAGTTGAGAGGATTGTAAGATATCTATTTTATTTATTTAAGTTTACTATTTTCGTCATATATTTCCAATCATTATAGAAATGTTCAATTAATTATTACAGGACTCTCTTGAGGAGCAGAGTTCACTGGGGACATTTACACCATCTGGGAGGGAAGATATTTTATCTGTGGCATTGGGAAAGCCCGAACATCCTGGCCGTGTAAGAGGATATCCGGCAGGTGTATCGGTAAGAAAAGTGTTGCCACGTTCCTCAACTTCTAACGTTGAGGGAGTTTATAAAAAAAAATAGAATCCTTGGAGGCTGAAGTCCATAATATTAATGCGACAATGGAGGACAAGATTAGAGCATCGGTGCAGTTAATGTTTGCAGACTTGCAAAGACAATTTCAGGGTGCAGCTCCCACTCCACCTCTCCCAGTAGCTCCCACTCCCCCACCTCAGCCTGCGGACCCCATTTTTGATCCTCCTCCTCCGCCGCAGCTACCTACTTATTGTGAGTTGTATGTTGATGATCCTCAACATCATATAGTTGCATATGGGATGGTATATTGTATAGGAGATACAGTTCATCATCAACAGTTAGAGGTAGAGAATCATAGGGTCACTGTACAGGATATTATAGATAGATCAGCTCGGATACCATTACCTACAGATGAGGTGACGACAGTTGGACATAGTATCGGCCATTTTTTACTTTGGCCATCCAGACTTCTTCGACTCATTACCATAGAGGTATGGATGTTATATCTTTTATTTTATATTTTTATTAATGTTTTATCATTTGAAAACTAATATATTTTTCAATTTATTTTTACAGGAATACTTCAAAGGTAAAGAAATACTGTATAGACAACAACAAAGACAGATAGCTATGACATCAGATGCAGATACTAGCAGTCTTGACAAATTGTCAAGATATTCAAATTTGTTGGCGGATCATTATGACTTTACAATGGAAGCTCATGTCTGTGGACATGAACCATGTGTGGGGATTATGAAAACTGATATCATGGAGTTTGTCACTGGAGATAAGTTGGGCATCAACGTGGTGCAAATTTTTATCATGTAAGTCTTAACACCTTTTCCTTGCGTTATATTTATTATAAATGTATACTTATGTCTGCTTTGTATTAGGTATCTGTATAAAATTTGTGAGAGGAATGAGCTGACAGATGTATATGGATTCGTGGACCCACAATTGATTTCCCCTGAAGCATGTGCATTGGATGAGGAACAAAGAATGCTTTATATTGCTGATAGATTTGAAAAGAATGTAATCACACAGTGTTGGATGATGCCTTTTTGTGAGAGGTATGAAACACATCCCTCTCAAAGAGTTAATTATCTTTTAACATAAAAAACCACTAACGTTAAATTTCCTTTTATCAGGGATCATTGGATGTTAGGGGTTTTTTGCCCTAGGGAGAAAACACTTTATTGGATATGCTCTCTCCATGATGATGTGCGAGAAAGTTTTAAGAATATATTGGAAACGTAAGTTTCAATTTCACAATATTTTTATATATTATAATGAATTTTAAATTTACCCCATTCGTATTATTTTCTAACAGGGCATGGGTCCACTTTCGAAAAAGCGCAAAGAAAAGGAATTTCAAGATCAAATATGTACATGCGAAGGTAAATATCCATTTATAATTTGTACATTTTGATTTATTACATAAAAATAATATATTGAATTTACACTCATTCAAACAGAAATGTCATGAGCAACAAGGCATCATCGAATGCGGATATTACATGTTAAGATTTATGTATGAAATAATAACAACTGGGACAGTTCTGAGTTTTGACCTGGTAAGATTTCTTCTTTCTCATAATATTTCAATTTGATTTATTCATTATACACGTTGACTACTATCCTTTTCCTTTGTAGCTTTTTGATGACCCTCAACCCTTTACTGCTGAAGATATCAAACACTTACAAGTGGAGTGGTCAAATTATTTTACAGGTTTGATTGACTTTTAGTTGTTTGTAATGTAAAATGTAATTTTGAATATTGTCAATGTAATTGTGTATTTCGTAGTCGTTTAGGTTGGATTTAGTTTTTTTTGAAGTTGACAGTGTAAGTTTTGAATGTTATATAAGTGAATGTTTAATTTTTCTCTACTTCTTGTTTTGGTCTACTGTTGATGGTTTTTCTGGTCTGGATTTTGGTATGGGGGGAGAGGTTCCAAGGGGGTGGGTGGGTGTTTGGGGGGTGTCCAAGGGATATGGGAGGGGTGTCCAAGGTGTGTTTGGGGATGTCCTAGGGGTCGGGGGGGTGTAAATGAGGGTGGGGGGTGTCCAAGGGGTGGGGGGTGTCCAAGGGATATGGGAGGGGTGTCCAAGGTGTGTTTGGGGCTGTCCAAGGAGTCGGTTGGGTGTAAATGAGGGTGGGGGTGTCCAAGTGGTGGGGGGGTGTCCAAGGGATATAGGAGGGGTGTTTGGGGCTGTCCAAGGGGATGGGGGGGGGGGGGGGGTTCCAAGGGGTAGGGGGGTTTCCAAGGGGTCGGGGGGGGGGGGGTGTCCAGGGGGTGGGGGGCTGTCCAAGGGGTGGGGGGTGTCCAAGGGGTGGGGGGGTGTCCAAGGGATATGGGAGGGGTGTCCAAGGGGTGTTTGGGGGGTGTAAATGAGGGTGGGGGGGCTGTCGAAGGGGTGGGGGGTGTCCAAGGGGTGGGGGGGGTGTCCAAGGGATATGGGAGTGGTGTTCAAGGTGTCTGGGAGTTCTGTCCAAGGGGCCGGTTGGGTGTAAATGAGGGTGGGGGCTGTCCAAGGGGTGGGGGGGTGTCCAAGGGGTGGGGGGGTGTCCAAGGGATATGGGAGTGGTGTCCAAGGTGTCTGGGAGTTCTGTCCAAGGGGCCGGTTGGGTGTAAATGAGGGTGGGGGGCTGTCCAAGGGGTGGGGGGGTGTCCAAGGGATATGGGAGGGGTGTCCAAGGGGTCTGGGAGGGCTGTCAAGGTGTGGGGGGGTGTCCAATGGGTGTTTGAGGCTGTACTAGGGGTCTTGGGGGTGTAAATGAGGGTGGGGGGGCTGTCCAAGGGGTGGGGGGTGTCCAAGGGGTGGAGGGTGTCCAAGGGATATGGGAGGGGTTTCCAATGGGTGTTTGAGGCTGTACTAGGGGTCGTGGGGGTGTAAATGAGGGTGGGGGGGCTGTCCAAGGGGTGGGTGGGTGTCCAAGGGTTGTGGTGGGGCTCCAATGTGGTGGGGGAGGGCTGGCCAGGTTGTTAGGTGGGTATAGATGAGGGTGGGGTTCAGTTGGGGCTTGGGGGAGGGCTGACATTGTTATTTTTGTTTGGTTTCTGGTTTCTTTTTGGTGAGAGTAGTGCAATTATTTAAAAAAAAATTTCTTTCACGTCGGTTATAAAATAACCGACGTGGTAAATAAATCGCCAGGGGTTTATCACGTCGGGTTTTTCTAGAACCGACGTGATAAACCGTTCCCGGGGCTTTTATCCCGTCGGTTCTTAATATAACCGACGTGCTAAAAGGCCTGGGAATTGATTTACCACGTCGGTTATTGGATAACCGACGTGCTAAAACGTTTCCCAGGCCTTTTTATCACGTCGGTTTCTTAAATAACCGACGTGATAATAGGCCAGGGGAAGGGTTTATCACGTCGGTTATGTCATAACCGACGTGATAAACGATATCCCAGGCGTTTTATCACGTCGGTTTAGGGAATAACCGACGTGATAAAGCCCCCCCGCGCATATTTATCACGTCGGTTATTATATGAACCGACGTGATAACCACCGTGATGTTAGGGATATTACGTAGGGTTTTAAATAACCGACGTAAAAAACGTTATTTATAACGTCGTCCGTATTAACGTCGCCTAAAAACCGACGTAAATAATAAAAAATAACCGACGTAAAAAATGTTTTCTGCACTAGTGAAATACATTGTCTCATGTTCTATCAAGATAGAAAAGGAATTCTCTAAGTCTTATGACTTTAAAGCAAATAAAGAGAAGAAGAGATCTATCGATCACTCTGGGAATGGAAATAAGGGGAGGAAGGAAAAATTTGTATATCCATCCTACAGTAAATGTGGGAAGAAATACCCTGGTACTTGCTTGAAGGTAGTGGGAGTTTGTTACAAGTGTGGTGAAAAAGGCCACCAAGCTCGCGACTGCAAGGGGAATAAAGAAGCTACCGATGTTCAATGCTACAATTGCAGGGATATGGGACATTATTCAAATGAATTTTCTAAGCATCAGGGAAACTTACCTCAGAAAAGACCAAGGGATCAAGGCCAAGCTTATGCTATCACTACTGCTGAGGTAGAATCTCCAAAAGATATGGTGGAAGGTAATTTAATGGTTTCCTCAAGTTTAGAAAATGAATTATTTAATTCTAGATCATCGCATTGTTTCATATCTTCCCAGTTTTCTAAGAAAATTAGATATTTCCAATTTGATTTAACAAGGGAGCTGTCAGTTACAACTCCTAAGGGAAGTATCATTGCAACAAAGTTTTGTGAATCAGTCCCCATTAGAGCACATAAATGTTCTTTATATGTTGATCTCATCGTCATACCTATGATTGAGTTTTATATAATCCTCGGTATGGATTGGATTTCGGACCATGATGTGAATATTTATTGTAAGAAGAAGGAGGTTACAATTTTTGATGATTATGATAACGAACACCTTATCTTTAGAGAAGAATCGTCACCACCCGATTCTTACCTAGATCCACCCCCATTATCTCAACTAAATTAAATTATTAGAGAGGAAAAGAATGAAATAATTATGGGTAAGGAAAAGAATGTTCAATTAGAGGATGTACCAATTGTGAGAGAATATGTTTATTTTTTTCCATAAGATTTACCTGGAAATCCTCCAGAACGAGAAATTGAGTTTTCCATTGATTTAATTCCTGGTTCAAGTCCTATATCGAAGACCCCTTATAGAATGTCCATTGTCGAATTAGTTGAACTAAATAAAAAACTAGAGGAATTGAGTAATAAGAGATTTATTATCCCTAGTGTTTCTCCATGGAGAGCCCCTGTCCTTTTTGTTAAAAAGAAATATGGATCTATGAGGTTATGTATCAACTACAGGGAGATCAATGCTATAACAATAAAGAACAAGTATCCCCTACCTCGCATTGATGATTTATTTGACCAAATGCATGGAGATCAATACATTTCTAAGATTGACCTTCGATCTGGATACCATTAGTTGTGTGTGAAGAAGGAAGACATTCCGAAGACAGTGTTTCGAACCAGGTACGGGCATTACGAGTTTACAGTAATGCCTTTTGGGATGACTAATGAACCCTCTGTATTCATGGATCTATTGAATAGAGTTTTCAAGGAATATATCGATGATTTTGTGGTGATATTTATTGATGATATCTTGGTATACTCCAAAATCAATTAAGATCATGAAAATCACTTGCGCATTATCCTGAAGACTCTGAGAAGACATGAATTATATGGGAAGTTTAGAAAGTGTGAATTCTGGCTTCAGGAGATTTATTTTCTTGGTCATATTGTCTCTAAATATGGAATCTCTGTTGATCCTTCTAAGACCAAGGAAATCCCAGAATGGCCTACACCAATGAGTATAACTGAGGTATGTAGTTTTATTGGTTTAGCAGGTTATTATCGACGTTTCATCTAGAACTTTGCCCGATTGGCTAAACCATTAACGAAGCTCACACGTAAAGGGGTTAAATTTGTTTGGAAAAAAGAGTGTGAATAATGTTTTGAAGAATTGAATAGAACATTAGTCAACGCTCCTATATTGACTCTACCATTGGGGAATGATGGGTTTTTTATTTATAGTGATTCTTCAAAGAAAGGACTTGGTTGTTTCCTAATACAGAATGATAGGGTTATTGCCTATGCATCACGACAGTTGAAAATTCATGAGCAAAACTATCCTACTCATGATATTGAGTTAGAAGCTGTGATCTTTGCTTTGAAGATATGGAGACACTACCTATATGGTGAAAAATGTGAGATTTATACTGATCACAAGAGTTTGAAGTATATTTTCTCACAAAAAGAACTCAACATGAGGCAAAGTCAATGGCTTGAACTACTCAAGGATTATGATTTCATGATACACTACCACCCGGGGAAGGCAAATAAGGTGGCAGATGCTTTGAGCAGAAAATATCATTGAGTTTTGAACATGATGAGAATTGAAAGGGATCCTATTTTTATGGATCTAGTGAAGTTGGATATGGTAATCGCCATAAAAGGTGAAACATCAATTCTTTTTCAACTGGTTTTCAAACCATCTTTACTAGAAAGGATTAAGAGTTCTCAGACCAATGTTGAATAATTTCAAAAGAAGATTAAAGTAGTGAATGATGGGAGATTGAGTGACTTTGTGTATGAATATAGAATTTGGAAATTCGGGAAGAGACTTTGTGTTCCTGGTATACCTGATCTAAAAATGTAATTGTTAGATGATTCTCATAGTTCCAATTTCTCTATACACCCTGGGAGCACCAAAATGTATAGAGATTTGAAGGAACATTTTTGGTGGGACAACATGAAGAGGGAGATTACTGATTTTGTGTCAAGATGTATGGTTTGTCAATAAGTGAAAGCTGGAAGGAAACTGCCTGGAGGAGTCATGAAACCTATTCCCATACCGGATTGGAAATGGGAAAATATTATGATGGACTTTGTCATGGGGATATCAAAGACTCCTAGAAGGAATGATGCAATATGGGTCATTGTTGATCATTTTACCAAGTCAGCACATTTTCTTGATATAAGGGAATATTTACCACTTGAACGTCTAGCAAGGATATATATTAATGAAGTTGTGAGACTTCATGGATTACTCCTATCGAGTTTTTCTAATCGTGATCCCCGTTTTACTTCAAAATTCTGGAAGAGTCTTCAGAAGGCCATGGATACAGAACTTCATTTGAGCACTGCCTACCACCCTCAAACAGATGGACAATCAGAACAGATTATTCAAACCATAGAAGACATGTTGAGATCCTACTCACTTGACTTTCAGGGTATGTGGGATCAATATTTTCCTCTGGTAGAATTTTCCTATAACAATAGCTTCCATTCAAGTATTCAGATGGCACCATATGAAGCGTTATACGGAAAGAGATGTCACACACCAACCTGTTGGGATGACGTTGGTGAAAGAAAACTTGTAGGCCCAGAACTGGTGGAGGAAACGATGGAAAAGGTGAAGGTAATCCAAAACCACATCAAAGCAGCTTAAAGTAGGCAGAAGAGCTATGATGACAACCAAAGGAAGGATTTGGAATTTCAGGTAGGAGATCATGTTTTCTTGAAGGTATCTCCATAGAAGGGTGTTATACATTTCAGTAAGAAAGGTAAATTGAGTCCCATGTACATAGGACCTTTTGAAATTCTAGAATGAATTAGGGTTGTAGCTTACTGTTTGGAAATGCCTCCAAATCTCTCCAAAGTTCACGATGTGTTCCACGTATCACTATTGAGAAAATACATGCCTGTCCCAACGCATATACTCACCTATGAGTAATTAGAATTGGAACTTGATCTGTATTATTGCGAAGAGCCTGTCAGGATTTTTGATACCAGAGAACAAGTGCTGAGAAACCAGACGACTCGTCTGGTAAAAGTTCTATGGAGAAACCATAAGATGGAAGAGGCGATGTGGGAGCCCGAGGAACTTATGATGAAGAACCACCCAAGTCTTTTCATGCGGTAGTATTCTAGAAATTTAGAGGACGAAATTATTTGAATGAGGGGAGAATGTAACACCCCAAGCTTCCACGGTACGCTTCCCTTTGAATAATACAGTAGCGTGTGTTGTTCGCAACTTTGAGTTCTAACACACACTACAACCAATCAAACTAGCCGTTATGAATAGTAATACCCACTTTTTGAAATTTTATAAATTTTATCTTTTAAAATGGACTTCATTTTTGTATTCAGAATATCGAAATTATCTTAGGGTGAATTTTTGGTATTTTTCTGAAAACATTCAATTTTTGATGAATAGTGAAAAAACACTGAGTTACGGTTTAAAACCGAATTTTTATTTAAATAATTATTTATTTTATTTAAATTAAATTAAGGTCAAAATAGATACATAATATCTATATAAATTAAATTTAATTCATTGGAGTTAGTTTAGAATAATTTTAGATATATAAAAATTTTATTGAACTTTTCACCGTCTTTTACCCACCTCCTAGGAGAATTTGGAAATTCACATAAAAAATAATTTTACCACTTCTGTGAGTGAAATTTTAAAAATCCTAGAGACATAGTTAATACAAATGAGTAAAATTTGGTTTAATAAGATAAAAATAATTTTTGGTGAATAGTAACCCTTTACTTTTATTTACCACGGTTAAAAGTAAATATGGTAATTAAGGGTAAAAATGATATTAATATTACCCTAAAACATGTCCTAATTCTATTGTACAAGTGTATCTTGACCCAAAACAACCTTAGGAATAAAATATTATCATTTAGGTCCACTTGGATTAGATTAGGACATTTATTATTATTTAATTCAAAGAAGAGTTAAAAGAGTTAAAATCAAAGTTTATTTACTAAAACATTTTTAATATAGGGTTATACATAAGATAAATTCTATTATAAATATTCATTAGAAATATAAAAATATTTAATACATAATGGTATTTTATTTATAATTTTTAGACATTAAATAATTTAATTTATTTATGACACAATGGTGATGTAGTAATTACCTAATTAATGAAATATTAAACTAATTGATATTATAAATATCCAAATAAATTTAATTTAATAATTTTTACGAATTAAAATAATTTTCTAGGTTAATATGACATATTATAATTGGTTATATAAATTTTTTTCGAAGTAATAATGCTTTTATGAAATTATCAAAAACAAAATACCCAATAGTGTCAAAATTGACATAAAAGAGTTTTTAAAACAACCAATATATTATTAATTGATATTCTATTCCTAAAAATCTAAATTTTGGCCAAAGTACATATATAATTATAGGTGTATCATTAATGTACCACTTGGGGGGTCTCTTGTAAGTATAGAGTAATTTTATTAACTATATAATATAAAAATACAAAGAGACATGGTAAATGTCAAACTAATTAACTACGAGTTAAAACTAAAAGATAAGGTTAATATAGTGACCCAAAACTGTCTAAAACCTATTGGTTGAATTTTATTCTACCTATACCCACCTTAAAATTTAAATAATCCACTTTGGAGCCATTATAAACCGAATATTAATTTATTATAAAATAATATTTCTAGATTTTCCAAAGGTGCCCCTCACCCCTCTTATAAAATGGCACTCCCCCTTCTCTCCAATTTATACCTTCAAAGCATTTTGACTCAGCCAAAATCTGCCCAAATACCCTATAAAATATCCTACCTTCATCCTAGATGCCTTCCTTTAGTCAGAAAGGAAACCTAAGGATCCCTTTTGATCAAATCAAAATGAAGAACCTGAAGAAGATGTAATGTTTTCACCACCCTCTTTCAAGTTCCTTTCTTCTTCAACTTCTTCTTTCTTTTTTATTCCCATTATAAAATAATAAATCCAATATCTTCTATATATTGTGATGTTATTATAAATATTTTATAACCATATTCAATATTCTATCCATCCTTTTAATGACATGTCACCATACGTGCGTACGTACGGCTTACCATCTCCACGTCGTGGTGTAATTGTTATTCAAAACATTATTATTTGGATGGGTATAATAATGATGTGTAATTCATGTAAATAATAAATATAACATGATAATTATTCTTTATATATGATATAATATCCAATTATATATTGTTTTAATATCAAAAGAGTGATATTGTCGCTCGTGTATACGTACAGACTATCGTCTCCACGAACGCAATGAGATTCATTCCCCATCGTATCCATTCAAGAATAATTCTCATTTGATGATTAAAAGTAATTTTTAAGAATTTTATATCATTCTGGATATGAATAATAAAAAACCTATCCATAAAAAACATGGCTTATATAACAAAACATATAAAAGAAAACGAGTAAGTTAACACCCGAAACAACGATAATACTAAAATATTATTAACAAAGCATTAATAGAAGATCATATATGATATAATAATTATGTATATGGTTATTTTATAACTTAATAACAATTTTTTAACTATTATAAAGGAGGTTAACATACCATCGACTAAGTAAAAGTACAAGGTAAGGTTTTATTTCACAATCTCTTCATTATCTGAGGTTGTTTATACATAATTATCTACTGGGACCTTTTTATCATCAATATCCATGTTTCTTAAAAATATATTTCAAATAATTATTACTATTTTACAGACTATGGGTTAAATTCATTTATACCCTTTTTAACTTTTTATAAGAATTTTATAAAGGAATATTTCTATCATTTTCCAAACAAGGTCCTTTTAACCTTTTCGACAGAATTAATGTAAGAATGTCTTTTTTAACTTATACAGCAGGTGTGGCTATTTTCCACCATTATAAAATTGTCGAATCTTCCCTTACAATCTTATAAGAATATTTTCAAAGTAAATGTTTTATTTTATATTTATGTGACTTTTAAATGATTTCAAAAAAAAGAGATATTTCTCTCAAATATTTTTGATTTCATCTATGTCAACATCCTTTGATGGATTTTAAGCTTATTTGAATGTGATTTATTATGATACAAAACTTCCATATTGTATTGAAGGTTTTGTGATATGTTTGACTGTGGATGTGTTATTTTTATACCATTTATGGTTTATGGATAAAGTATTGACATTTTGTATTCTAGTTTTAATATGAATGTTTATGTTATGTATAAACTTGTGCATATTAGGAATGCATTGGACTTAATAAGTGACGGGTGGAGCCCGCTATAGATCCTTGATGCATCAGTAGGTCTCATGGGACAAACTAGTGTCTTGGAACAAGGCCTTGAAAAAATCTTATTTGTAGTCTTGGCACAAGGCCTTGACTATGTGGTTATGATAGTCTGGAATTATGCATTCCATCATTATGAAAGTGGTTATTGTTATTGCATGTAGTTATTTGACTAGTAGAATATCCATGTGAATAAGTAAATGGAATTATTTCATTTTATCTTTTCCATATTATGTTGAAGTTCAAGTTTAAAAGACTTTTGTTTTAGTTATACATTGCATTAAATGTTTATGCTTATTTATGAAAGTTTCTGCTATATTGTTATCCTTACTGGGCATTTGAGCACACCCCTTTCTATGTTTTATTTTTTCCAGGATGTGAAGAAGTATTTTATTAATGACCTGCAGGGATAGTATGAGGGGATATAAAGACAATATGTTGTTGTAGTTTTTTTACTTTATGATGTAATGTAAGACTTTATGAATGTATCTAGTGATTCCAAGACTACTAAACTAATTGGTCTTTTGAGACTTGATCTTTTGTGATCATTCTAATGTTATGTAATAATGCACTAACTTTGGGTAACTGGGGTCGGGGCGTTACATCCTTAGAGACAAGAATAAGAATAATAAAAACATCCCTAATTTTTGGTGAGTATTGAGTAAGTGGTTTGTCAAAAAAATACATCCCTTTCTGGATACAAGCAGGTAGAGTCGGCTCTGGCACAAATGTATCCTAGGGGTAAAACCCAAAAACACCGCTTTGAGATAGACTCAAATGGGAACTGGTGCATGAAAACAGGTCTTTCTGCACTCTTGGTTTCGATACTCACGGGGGATATGCTTTGGTAAATTCACAACCTTACTATGAACCATTATTAAGGGACCAAAAAAATGCCCTAAGAATATATGATAGAAAATAGGTCATGGATAACATAAACTGAAGCCATTAGATTCATATGTTAAGGAAATAAAATTTATTTATAAGTCTTTAGTTTTGTCCTTGGATTACCCTTTATGTGTTACCCCTAACTTTCCTTTTATTCCAGCCAATGGCCGGTAATAGGAGGACTCCGGCTAAGAACCAATGTGAAGATCAATGTGATGACTATACTAATGAGATGCCCAATCCAATGGGAGCGGGAATCACAAACTTTGTCATGCTTTTCTCTCATCTAACTGAAGCTTTGAATAAAAACATGGGTCATGAGAAATTTTCAACCCCCCCCCCAAAGAAAAAAATAGTCGGTATCGAGAGCTTCATGAGACAAAGGCCTCCAACTTTTAATGTATCATCTGATCCCTCAATCGCTGAAAAATGGATCAACTCTATTGAAAAGATCTTCTTCATCCTTCAATGTTCTGAACAAGAGAAGGTTCTACTGGCTGCTTATCGTAAGGAGGGTGAAGCTGATCAATGGTGGACATTGATAAAAAATAATAAGCCTAAGGAGGAGATCAAGGTGTTGGAATAGAAGGATTTTTCAACGATTTTTTTCGATAAATATTTTCCTAGCACCCTCCGGCTTAAGATGGAAGGTACTTCCTTTCCCTCATGAAAAAATACGATGAATTTGTTAGAGCATATGAGGCAAAAATTACAAGGATTTCACGACATGCTAACGGCTTTGTCATTACCCCCGAATTCAAGCTTGGTCGCTTCTTTGGTGGGCAAAAACCTAGCCTGCAAAAAGCCCTAGCGATCCGCGACTTTGACAGCTATGAGGAAATTGTCTGATGTGCCCTGAAGGTTGAAATGGACATCAGAGAATCTCAGGGGTATCATGGGGATAAGAAGCGTAAGGTGGACTTCAATGCTGGTAGTCCGATGGATAAATCCAATGGTGCTAAGAAGATCCAACACCCCACTTGCCAAAGGTGTGGAAAGAAGAACCCCAGAAATTTCCTGAAGGGGACGGGGAAATGCATTAGGTGTGGAAGGAAAGGGCACCTAGCTGTTAACAGCCGACAAGAAAAACATGAGGCTACAACATAGGATAGGAACGCTCCATGTGAACCTCAACGTGTTGTTCATTACTACAACTGCAATGAACCAGGGCATCTTAAAAATTAGTCCCCTAACCAAGGGTTTTCAGAGGCAACCAACATCTCCCAAGGCAGCAAGGGTGAGATTTTGTCGTCACTACTGCCGAAGTGAACCCCGATAACGAAGTGGTGATAGGAACGCTAGTTATTCATTCAATAATAGTGAACATACTTATTGATTTAGGTTCTAAGCATTCTTTTATATCTCAAAAGTTTAGTAGAACAATCCCAGCACCACCACAAATCATGTAAGTGAAGATGTTGGTGAGTACGGAAAATGGGGCAATCATTGCATCCCATGAATATAACTCCTCCCCTATCATAATATGTGGATTAAACTTCCTGGAGAACCTAGTCACACTCCCTCTCATGGAATTTGATGCAATTCTTATCATGTATTGGCTTTCCTTATATAGAGCCAGCATAAATTTCCGTGAGAGGGAAATCACTCTCCATATGAAGAATCGACCCACAATTCAATACAAGTGCAAGGAGGAGGATGAATATTTTTTAGCTCCATCATCTCAAGCGTAGATATTACTGCCCTATGATCACACGTGTCTAGATCAGATGATTGAGTCTAAGGAGGCAACCATACAAGAAGACATGCCTATTGTGATAGAATTCGCTGAAGTGTTTCCAAAGGAATTGTCTGGTCTTCCTCCTAGAAGAGATGTGAAATTCTCAATTGATCTTATACCTGGGGCATTTCCAATATCCAAGACTCCATGTAGAATGGTTGTTGTAGAGCTTGAAGAGCTGAAGAAACTACTACAGGAGAATCTAGATAAAGGGTTTATACGCCCAAGTGCTTCACTATGGGGTGCACCGGTCCTCTTTGTCCAGAAGAAAGATGGGTCAATGCACCTTTTCATAGATTATCATGAGCTTAACAAAATCATGACAAAGAAAAAGTATCATCTCCCAAGAATTGATGACTTGTTCGATCAGCTTAATGAAGCACATTACTTCTCCAAGGTGGATTTGCGTTCCGGATATTATCAAGTAAGGGTGAAGAAGAAAGATATCTCCAAGACAGCTTTTCGTACAAGAAATGGGCACTTTGAATTCATAGTAATGCCTTCCAGACTCACTAATACTTTAGAAATATTCATGGAATTGATTAATATAGTCTTTAGAGATTACCTTGACAAATTTGTGGTAGTCTTTATAGATGATATTCTGATATACTCCAAAACCAAGGAGGATCAGGAGGATCATCTGAGAACTATACTAGAGACCTTGCAGAAGGAGAAGCTCTATGCAAATTATAGAAAGTGTCATTTCTGGTTGAAGGAGGTCTCATTCTGAGGCCATATCATCACAAGCAATGGGATATCTATGGATCCCTCCAAAACAGATGTAATTGAGGGATGGATGAGGCCAAAATTGGTAACGGATATCCGTAGCTTCTTGGGGTTAGCTGCATATTATCGGTGATTTGTGAGAAATTTCTCACGATTGTCCAAACCTCTTACTAAGATAACTTGGAAGGGAGTAAAGTTTTCTTGGAGTGATGAATGATAATAAATCTTCAATGAGTTGAAAATGAGGCTTATCACTGCACCCATGCTCACTTTACCCACAAGTGGAGGACATTTTGTGGTATTCAGTGATGCTTTGAAGAAGGGCTTGGGATGTTTGTTGAAGCAAAATGACAAAGTCATTGCCTATGATTTAAGGAAATTGAAAGTTCATGAATAAAACTATCCAACACATGACCTCAAGTTGGCTGCAGGGATCTTCACTTTGAAAATTTGGTGGCATTATCTCTTTGGGGAGAAGTGTGAAATATATAAGGACCACAAGAGTCTCAAGTATATATTCACACAGAAAGAGTTGAACATGCTCCAATGAAGATGGTTAGAGATGATAAAATACTATGATTTCTCAATCAATTACGACCCTGGGAAAGAGAACAAGGTGGAAGATTCCCTAAGTAGAAAGGACCAAGAAATTCTATCATTGAATAGAATTGAAAAGGATCCAATCTTATTAGATTTCATGAAGATGACCATGGGAATCATAAAGAAGGGAAAACCATCGATCCTTTCACAAATTATTGCTCAACCATCACTTTTGTAAAGGTTAGAGGATTCTCAAAAAGATCATGTAGGAATTCAGAAAAAAAATGGAAGCTATCGAAAAAGGGAAATCCTCAGAGATTAAAGTTAATGAAGAAGGAATTGTGAGATTTGGGAAAAGACTTTGTGTTCAATCAAGTCCGGAGCTGAAGAAGGAACTTTTGGAAGATGCACATAGTTCAAATTTCTCTATTCACCTAGGAAACACAAAGATGTATCGAGATCTCCAAGAGAATTATTGGTGGGATAATATGAAAAAGGAGATTTCTGAATATATATCAAAGTGCCTGGTGTGTCAGCATGTGAAGGCAGAGAGGTAGAAGTCTAAGGGGATGATGCAACCATTGCCCATACCAGAATGGAAATGGGAGAACATCACCATGGACATTGTCACCGGACTTCCGAAGACATCCAAAGGCAACAATGCAATCTAGGTTTTTGTGGATCGTCTTAAAAAGGCTGCACACTTCATTACTATTTGGGAGGATTTCTCACTAGATCAACTTGAAAAGATATATATCAAGGAAGTGGTAAGGCTGCATGGAGTACCACTATCTATTGTGTCCGATCGAGATCCAAGATTCACCTCTAAGTATTGGAAGAGTCTTCAACATGCTTTGAATACTGAAATGAACTTCTGTATGGCCTATCATCCTCAAACTGATGGCCAATCTGAGAAAATTATCCAATCACTTGAGGACATGTTGATAGTGAGATCAATGGACTTTAAATAAGGATGGGATCAACATCATCCTTTGGTTGATTTCTCTTATAATAATAGTTTCCAATCGAGCATCCAAATGTCACCATATGAATCCCTTTATGGGAAAAGGTGAAGAACACCGTGTGTTAGGATGAGGTCAGTGAACGTAAGCTACTAGAACCAGAAATGGTTGCAGAAATAGTAGAGAAGGTGAAAACCATTCAGCAGCATGTCAAGGTAGCCCAGAGTCGGCAAAATATTTATGTAGATAATCATTGATGAGACCTTGAGTTTAAATTTGGATCCATGGTATTTCTATGCATATCTCCGTGGAAGAAGGTTATGAGGTTTGGAAAGAAAGGGAAGTTAAGTCCAAGGTACATCGGCCCCTTCGAGATTCTTGATCGTGTCAGGGTTTTGGCCTATCGACTAGAACTTACACATAACATGGCCAAAATACATGATTTCTTTCTTTTATCCCTCTTAAGGAAGTAAATACCAGACCCTTCACATGTACTCTCTTCATAGGTGGTACAGTTAGAGGATGATCTTTCTTATGAGGAGAAACCAGTGAAGATCTTAGATCCTAAAGAAAAAGTTCTATGAAATTAGACAATGCTCCTCATCAAGGTGTTATGGAGAAACCACAAGTTTGAAGAATCGACGTGGGAATCAGAGTAAATGATGAAGCATAGTTACCCACATCTGTTTTAGTAAGGGAAAAGGAAATTTCGGGGGCGAAATTACTTAAGGGTGGAAGATTGTAACAATCCAAACTTTCATTAATGGAAATCACTCTTGATCTAATTAAATGTTTCTTTATGTAAACTGCTTGTATAAAGTGTCAAAATCTTTGGTTTTATGTTAAGAATTGTGATCATTGCTAATATAGTCATTGAATAGTGATCACATGATTATTATAAATATAGGGATTTAACAAATCCAATTTACTCACACAAAAGAAGTGATGGCCTCATCCAGTTGACATGCCCCATACGAAGCCCATTTTTCAGAGCTCGGAAAGGAGGTGGCATCATTGGGATTTTCTCTTGACTAAGCCCAATCCAATCTTGAATATGTTAAGCTCGATCGGGACCGCCTACGAGAGAAATGGATGTTGATAGAGATTACCACCCGAGCAATGTTATCCGAGCAACTCCAAGAGTCAGTCACCATCGCACACCTTACTCTTCAGTCTTATGTGGGTGTTATAAGGGGTTATGTAACAAGACCCTAATACTATGGTTATGTTCATTATTTTTGTATATAATAATTAATATACTTTCATTTTATTATTGTTACCTTGTAAATAGTTTTTAAAGCACAAAAATTATTTTTAGTTAATATTCAACTAAGAAATATATTTTGATGAATTAATGGATTTTTTAATTAAATAATATTTTAATAAAATATTATTATTATTATTAAATTGTTTTTTTATTAAATATAAATGATCGTATAATTTTATGAATGCAATTGTAATTTTTATTAAGGTTTGAAAGCCATTTTTTTCAAAACCCGGGAATTTTTGATAAATGTCAGTTTTTATTTTAAAATATAAAATTAACATATTTAGAAAATTATTTAGAGAAAATAAATATTATTTCTGGAATCAAGATGTCAAAATTATCCAATGGTGATTTTTTCATAATTTTCTGAGACATTCAATGTTTTGGGTAAAAAATAAATACTGTTTAAATATATAATGTGTTTTATGACATCATAATGACCCAATAGTGATGTAATAAAATAATATAAGCTTTATGTTCGTCCAATATATGTTTTACCAATAAAATAATGTGGTTTTTGGTTTTTTTATTTAGTTTACAAACCATTAATGGACCCTTCAAGACTTATTAAACATCTTGTCTTTTTAAATTGTTTTCCTTGTGAGTGTGACTCACCTCCACATAAGAAACCCCATTATTTTAAGAAGTTAGGACTATGGACTTATAAAATATTGTTCTTAGCAGCCCTTTTCTAAAAACCATGGGCAAAAACCATATACTGCTTTATGGTTTGGATTACTTTAATGTGAGGGTCCCAAACCTAAATAAAAAAGCATTCCCTCACCTTTCCTATATAAACCCACCCAAGCTCCTACTTACTACTCACTCAAAGCCTTTATAATTCATCAAACCTCTTCCCTCATCTCTCTATAATCCTCCCAAGGTGCCCCAAGCTCCCAAGAAGCCTCTCTCAAGCCTCTCTCAAGATTTTGGAAGCACGCTTTCAAGTAAGGATTTTTCTTCCTTTCTCATTTTTGTCCAATTTTCTTAATGTTGTTATGCCATTTAAATTTCAATTATAAATGTTGTGGTATGGTTTTGAACCTCACCAATACTTCCCTATTTATGTTTGATTGATGGGATACACCTTTCTCTCTCATTAAATTCCTCCCATGTACACCTGTTACTATGCCAAAATTCCTAAATGAATTTCTCTCTCCGCATTTACATTCAAGAAATTATTTTTTATCATGAATCTAAATTCCATTACAATTTTTGGGACATGTATTTATATGACCCCCATACTATCCATTTCATGTACATATGGTTATATTTGTGAAAATACTTTGTGTTCCATCAAGTCTAGAGCTGAAGAAGGAACCTTTGGATGATGCACATAGTTCAAATTTCTCTATTCACCCGAGAAACACAAAGATGTATCGAGATCCTCGAGAGAATTATTGGTGGGATAATATGAAGAATGTCACGACCCATCCTCGGGGCCCATGCCGTGACTACCCCAATCCTGCCTTCCATAGGCCAGGGGCTGGTGACTAGCACCATGGCGTAATTTCCGATAAAAAAAGGGAAGGCATTGCCTTTATAAAGTAAACAAACACAAAGAGTAAGCAAGCAGAAGTAAACACTAAGTAAAACTTGGTACAAAGGTAAGTGCGGAAAAGTAAGTGGGCCAGAATACAAACCCAAATGGAAAGTAAAGTACAACTAAAAAAGGAAAATACAGTAACTGAAAAGTAAAGTCGCAACGTCGAGCCGTCCACTGGAAGTCCCACCTGAAGGGTGGGTACAGATAGCCTCCTCAGCTCCTCGGGTCCAGCCGTCCGCTCCAAGTATGTCCCACCCAGTGGTCCACCTCCAGGTACTGACCTGCTCCGCAAGCCCCAACCACGATCAGCGTTGTCCGTCGTCTACAACCAACACAACGTAGTGCGGGCATAGCCCGTGCAGGGGTGAGTATAAGCTACTCAATAGGGACCCTGAGACCCCCGAAAGTCTCCCAGAATCCAAAAAGGATAATCCACAAAAGAAAGATACAATCACGAAGTAACAACCAACAAAAATTAGGTATATGCCCATACATATACCTAAGTCATCAATTTCAGTTCGGCTCCAGCATCTGAGCCCAAGTTCGATCACGTCCACACAGGATAGCACAACACAATCCACATAGGAAAGCAAGACAATCATATCGAAGATAATGATTTAAAGTCAAGACTCAGCTCACACAGGTATATTTCTTCATAGGATGATAGAGATGATCAGATGTAGCCAATGATTCATCTAAGCCGTCGGACACACGCAGGATCGATAGGTACTAACCCCCGCAATGACCCACACAGGATCGATAGGTACTAACCCTTGCTATGACCCACACAGGATCAGACCCACACAGGATCGGTATGCGTTGGCCCACACAGGACCACTGAGCACTGACCTACATAGGATCGGTAGGCACTGATCCACATAGGATCGCTGAGTGTTGTAGTCGTCGCTGTCGAACCCACAGAGGATTTTTGTACAGTCGTCATCGTCATCGTAGTCGCAGCCAGCTCTAGGGTCCCTGCACACAGCAAGCTCGTTTAGGGAGGGTCCACTCCACGAGCCAAGGGGCTGATACATCAACTGACACGAAGTCCGGAGTTGATGTATCTCAAAGTTTCATATCATCAATAGGAACTCAATGTGTCAGACAGCGCGTCATTCGGACGCCCGGTCTGAGAGTTATTGTCTTTTTCGTTCCAGGGGCCCAGTTGGTTTTTAAGTCAAAACCAACCCGGCAGTACTCCAACTGCATCCAAACCTCGAGCAAAGTAATCCAAAAGGTCTGTCTCACTAAGAGGAATCCAACAAAGTTGACAGCACGTCAATCGGACGTCTGGAGCTTAAGTTATAAGTGTTTCTGCTCCGAGGGCTCGGTTGGTTTCGTGTTCGAACCAACCTGGCCAAACACAAAGTTCTCCAAAACCTTGAGTGTAATATACCGAAATGACCATCTCGATCCAAGGATCGTATCTCAGCTAACGGTGCATCGATCGGAGGTCCTAAGCCCAAGTTTTGAGGAAAAGACCGAATGAAGTTCGGAAGTAGGGGGTTCTGGCCCGGTCCGACCCGGCCCGATACCCCCTGGGTCGGCCCAAACCGGGTCGACCTGACCCGGGTCTAGGTCCGGTCCATTAGGGCGCGGCCCGGCCTGGCGCGCTCGGCCTAGCCAGCATGGTCAGGCGGTTCGGCCGAAACGGCCGAGCGGAAGGGGGGGGGGGGGGGGCTCGCTGCCCACCTATTTGTGAAACCGCGGACCCCATGTGGGGGGCCACTACTTCGGAAAGATGGGGGTTACGACCCCCGGCTTCTTGGAAGCCAGCCAGTCCGGTCCAGCCGGCCGGTTGCTGCTGTCGCAGGACCGTCGGGGTCCCGCCCTCCTGCTCCGGTGCCGGCGATCGGAAGTCGGCCGCTGCTTCCTGCTCCAACGCAGCCAAAGGTCGTGGCCTTAGTCCAACCAGCACCGTGCGACGGCGCCGCGCTCCTCCACTACGGCCCCGCTCCGGCCGCGGCCCTTCGAGGTTCTCCAGCATAGCACGATGGCGCCGCAGATTTTTTCGTCTTTAACGGTGCGGCGCATTGACGCCGCGCTTCTCCGCCCATTCCTTATTATTTCCATGCAGCGCAACAGCACCGCACTGCCTTGCTCGTGCCGCAAACAATTCAAACAAACAAGGGGGGAGGAGGGTCGACCGTGTTCGTGCGGTCCGACCTCCTCCCGTTATTGTGACAGGAGGCTCAATTAGAGACGATGATCAGCGATAAAATTATTCACGAACAGAAACAAAAATAATCCTCTACCTCAAGCATTGTCGTTGAGCGAGGTTTGTTGTGGAAAAGGACGTCGCAGAAGGAGAATTGTCGGCGTCGCGGAGAAGAGAATCGTCGGCGTCGCGTCGTCGATCTTCGAGGATGGCATCTCTCACCGGCTTCGGAGAGGGAAGAAGATGGTACGATGAACTCCCCTTTGTGGTGACAGAGTTATTCGTTGAAGGCTCGATGTTTTTCGTGTTCTTCAATGAGGAAGAATATGTTCTTCAAGAGTTAGAGCAAATCCTCTCCCAAAATCCTCTCGCACAACCAAACAACAAATTAGTGAAATAGGACCTTGTCTTATTTAATTAACACAAAAGCCAACTTAAAATTTGAAATTTGAATTGAATTCAAGAATTAGTTACTTTGAATAAGTTAATCAATTAATGAGTTGACTTTTCAATTAATGGGGGGTGCGGGTGCGTTACCTAATTAAAAGAGGGGGTTTGAGGAAGTTGAATAGGTGGGGATCGTGTGGGTCCCACCCCCCAAATATCCTACCTGGTGGAGTAGGATATAGTGGGTCCCACTCCAACCACTAAGCTTAGGTTAAACTACTTTAAATAAAATAAAGTTGGTTGCACCATTTTATTTTATTCTTTTACTTAACCCAAAATTTTAATTACCACACCTGAGCAAATGCAACTCCAGAAAAGTTGTTCCTAAGAAATTATCGGCGCTGCGATTCCATCGGTGTCCTCGGATTTCGATTCCGAGCACCAGTTCAAAAGTTAGGTAAATCCCGCTCATTCGTTCACTGAATTTACCCGAGCTAAACTTTGGAAATTTATTCTGGGCTCACCGGACCTTGGAATCTGGTACTGTCAGAAACTGAGTTTTTGTAAAATACAAAATAAAATTAAGAAAAAAAAATTCCCCTTGAATTTTACAAGTCTTTACATTACTCCCACCTCAGGGCTTTACGTCCCCGTAAAGATACATCATAACTAAGGAAACAAATGTGGGTACTGTGCACGTATCTGAGCCTCCCGCTCCCAAGTTCTCTCCTGGAGGTTCCCGTGCTGCCACCTGATGCGCACTAGAGGAATCGACCGTCCACGTAGGACCCGCTCCTGTCAATCCTAGATTTCCACCGGGACCTCCGCAAAATTCTCCCCATCATCAATGTCGATCTCCCCATGGTCGATGATATGCGTCGGGTCATGCATGTATCTCCTCTACCGAGATACGTGAAAGACGTCGTGCACTCGGTGCAACTGAGGAGGTAGAGCCAGGTGATAAGACACCTCTCCAATCCTGCTGAGGACCTGGAATGGTCCGATGAAGCGTAGAGACAACTTTCTGCCTCGGCCAAATCTCTGTAATCCACGTCGAGGTGAGACCCGCAAAAAGACGTGGTCGCCATCCTCGAACTCTAGTGGCCTCCGCCTCCTGTCAGCATAAGACTTCTGTCGGCTCTGAGCTGTCCTCATCTGCTCCTGGATGACCTGGACCTTCTCTGATACCAATTTGTCACGACCCATCCATGGGACTCGTGCCGTGACTACCCCAAGCCCGCATTCCATAGGCCAGTGGTTGGCGACTAGCACCAAGGCATAATTCCCGATAAAAAAGGAAAGGCATTGCCTTTATAATGTAAACAAACACAAAAATTAAGCAAGCAGAAGCAAACACTAAGTAAAACTGGGTACAAAGGTAGTGCGGAAAAGTAAGTGGGCTAGAATACAAACCCAAACTGAAAGTAAAGTACAACTAAAAAAGGAAAATACAACAACTGAAAAGTAAAGCTACAACGTCGAGCCGTCCACTGGAAGTCCCACCTGAAGGGTGGGTACAGATAGCCTCCTCAGATCCTTGGGTCCAGTCGTCCGCTCCGAGTACGTCCCGCCCAGTGGTCCACCTCTAGGTACCGACCTGCTCCGCAAGCCCCAACCACGATCAGCGTTGTTCGTCATCTGCAACCAACACAACGTAGTGCGGGCATAGCCCATGCAGGGGTGACTATAAGCTACTCAGTAGGGACCCTGAGACCCCCGAAAGTCTCCCAGAATCCAAAAAGGATAATCCACAAAAGAAAGATACAATCACAAAGTAAAAACCAACACAACTTAGGTATATGCCCATACATATACCCTCGGGGCTCGTGTCGTGACTACCCAAAGCACACCTTCCATAGGCCAGGGGCTGGCGACTAGCACCAAGGCGTAATTCCTGATAAAAAAGGGAAGACATTGCCTTTATAAAGTAAACAAACACACAGAGTAAGCAAGCAGAAGTAAACACTAAGTAAAACTGGGTACAAAGGTAAGTGCAGAAGAGTAAGTGGGCCAGAATACAAACCCAAACTGAAAGTAAAGTACAACTGAAAAAGGAAAATACAACAACTGAAAAGTAAAGCCGCAATGTCAAGCCGTCCACTGGAAGTCCCACCTGAAGGGTGGGTACAGATAGCCTCCTCAGCTCCTCGGGTCTAGCCGTCTGCTCCGAGTACGTCCCGCCCAGGGGTCCACCTCCAGGTACTAACCTGCTCCGCAAGCCCCAACCATGATCAGTGATGTCCGTCGTCTACAACCAACACAACTTTGTGCGGGCATAGCCCGTGAAGGGGTGAGTATAAGCTACTCAGTAGGGACCCCAGGACCCCCGAAAGTCTCCCAGAATACACATAGGATAATCCAAAAAATAAAGATACAATCACGAAGTGACAACCAACACAACTTAGGTATATGCCCATACATATACCTAAGTCATCAATTTCAGTTCGGCTCCAGCATCTGATCTCAAGTTCGATCACGTCCACATAGGATAGCACAAAACCATCCACAAAGGAAAGCAAGTAAATCATATCGAAGATAATGATTTAAATTCAAGACTCATCTCACACAGGTATATTTATTCATAGGATGATAGAGATTATCAGATGTAGCCACTGATTCATCTAAGCCATCAGACCCATGCAGGATCGATAGGTACTAACCCCCGCAATGACCCACACAGGATCGATAGGTACTAACCCCCGCTATGAACCACACAGGATCGGACCCACACAAGATCGGTATGCGCTGGCCCACACAAGACCGTTGAGCGCTGACCCACATAGGATCGGTAGGAACTGATCCACACAGGATCGCTGAGTGTTGTAGTCATCACTGTCGAACCCACGAAGGATTTCTGTACAGTCGCCATTGTCGTCGTAGTCGCAGCCAGCTCTAGGGTCCCCGCACACAGCAAGCTCGTTCGGGGAGGGTCCACTCCAAGAGCCGAGGAGCTGATACATCAAATGACATGAAGTCCGGAGTTGATGTGTCCAAAAGTTCTGTATCATCAACAGGAACTCAACGTGTCATACGGCGCGTCATTCAGATGCCCGGTCTGAGAGTTATTGGCTTTTTCATTCCAGGGGCCCAGTTGGTTTTTAAGTCAAAATCAACCCGACCATACTCCAATAGCGTCCAAACCTCGAGCGGATTATGCAAAAAGGTCTGTCTCACTAAGAGGAATCCAACAAAGTTGACGGCACGTCAATCGGACGTCTGAAGCTTAAGTTATAAGTGTTTATGCTCCGAGGGCCCGATTGGTTTCGTGTTCGAACCAACCCGGCTGAAACCAAAGTTCTCCAAAACCTTGAGTGTAATATACCAAAACAACAGCCTCGATCCAAGGATCGCATCGCAGTTGACGGTGCATTGATCGGAGGTCCGCATCCCAAGTAATGGGGAAAAGGCCTAAAGAAGTCCGGAAGTAGGGGTTTGGGCCCGGTCCGACCCGGCCCGATACCCCTTGGGTCGGCCCGGTGGGCGCCGCCCGGCCCCGCCGGCGCGGCTCGGCCCCGCATGGACGGCCCAGCCTGGACGGTCCGACCTGGCGCGCTCGGCCTGGCCCGCGTGGCCAGGCGGCTCGGCCGAAACGGTCGAGCGGAAGGGGCGGTTCGTTGCCCCCCTGTTTGTGAAACCAAGGCCCCCATGTGGGGGGCCTCTCCTTCGGCCATCCGGGGGTTACGACCGCCGGCTTCTTGGAAGCCGGCCGGCCCGGTCCGGCCGGCCGGTTGCTGCTATCGTGGGACCGCTGGGGTCCCGCCCTCCTGCTCCGGCACCGGTGGCCGGAAGCCGGCCGCCGCTTCCTGCTCCGCCACGGCCAAAGGCGGCGGCCTTTTTCCGACCAGCACGGCACGACGTCGCCGCACACCTCTGCCACGGCCCCGCTCCGGCTACGGCCTCTTCAAGGTTCTCTGGCGCGGCGCGACGATGCCGCATCTTTGTTCGTCTTTAACGGCGTGGTGTGACAGCGCCGCGCTTCTCCGTCGATTCCTTATTATTTCAACGCGGTGCAACGGCACCGCGCTGCCTTGCTCGTGCCGCAAACAATTCAAACAAACAAGGGGGGAGGAGGGTCGGCCGTGTTCGTGCGGTACGACCTCCTCCCGTTATTAATATAACAGGAGGCTCAATTAGAGATGATGTTTGGAAATAAAGGTATTCACGAACAGAAACAAAAATAATCATGTACCTCAAGTGTTGTCGTCAAGCGAGGTTTGTCGCGGAAAGGGACGTCACGGAAGGAGAATCATCGGCGTCGCGGAGAAGAGAATCGTCGGCGTCGCGTCGTCGATCTCCGAGGATGGCGTCTATCACCAGCTGTGGAGAGGGAAGAAGATGGTATGATGAACTCCCCTTTGTGGTGACAGAGTTCTTCATCGAAGGCTTGGTGTTCTTCGCATTCTTTGACGAGGAAGAAGATGTTCTTCAAGTGTTAGAGAAAATCCTCTCCCAAAATCCTCTCACAAAACCAAACAACAACTTAATGAAATAAGACCTTGTCTTATTTAATTAACACACAAGCCAACTTAAAATTTGAAATTTGAATTGAATTCAAGAATTAATTACTTTGAATAAGTTAATCAATTAATGAGTTGACTTTTTAATTAATGGGGGGTGTGGGTGTGTTGCCTAATTAAAAGATGGGGTTTGAGGAAGTTGAATAGGTGGGGCTCGTGTGGGCCCCACCCCACAAATATCCTACCTGGTGGAGTAGGATATAGTGGGTCCCACTCCAACCACTAAGCTTAGGTTAAACTACTTTAAATAAAATAAAAAAAAATTGCACCATTTTATTTTATTCTTTTACTTAACCCAAAATTTTAATCACCACACCCAAGAAAACGCAACTCCAAAAAAGGTGTTCCGAAGCAATTACTGGAACTGCGATTCCATCGGTGTCCTCAGATTTTGATTCTGAGCACCGGTTCAAAAGTTAGGGAAATCTCGCTTGTTCGTTCAATGAACGTACCCGATCTAAACTTCGGAAATTTATTCCGGGCTCACCAGGCCTCGGAATCAGGTGCCGTCAGAAACTGCGTTCTTGTAAAATCCCAAAGAAAATTAAGAAAAAAAATTCCCTTGAATTTTATGGGTCTTTACAAAGAAGGATATCACTGAATATACATCAAAGTGACTGGTGTGTCATCAAGTGAAGGAAGAGATGAAAAAGTCTGAGGGTATGATGCAACCATTGCCCATACCAGAATGGAAATGGGAGAAAATCACCATCGACTTTGTCACCGGACTTCCGAAGACATCCAAAGGCAGCAATGTAATCTGGGTTGTTGTGGATCGTCTTATAAAGTTCACACACTTCATTGATATTTGGGAGGATTTCTCATTGGATCAACTGGCACGGATATATATCAGGGAAGTGGTAAGGCTGCATGGAGTACCACTATCTATTGTGTCTGATCGAGATCCATGATTTACCTTTAAGTTTTGGAAGAGTCTTCAATATGCTCTGGATACTGAACTAAACTTCAGTACGGCCTATCATCCTCAAAATGATTTCCAATCCGAGCAGACTATCCAAACACTTGAGAAAATACTGAGAGTGTACTCAATAGACTTTAAAGGAGTATGGGATCAACATATTCCTCTGGTTTAGTTCTCTTATAATAACAGTTTCCACTCGAGAATTCAAATGGCACCATATGAAGACCTTTATTGGAAAAGGTGCAGAACACCGTCGTGTTGGGATGAGTTCAATGAGCGTAAGCTTCTTGGACCAAAAATGGTCAAAGAAATGGTGGAGATGGTGAAAACCATTCAGCAGCATATCAAGGAATCCTAGAGTTGACAGAAGAGTTATGTAGATAACCATCGATGAGACCTTGAGTTTAAAGTTGGGGACATGGTATTTATACACATATCTCCATGTAATAAGGTCATGAGGTTTGGAATGAAAGGAAATTTAAGTCCAAGGTACATCAGCCCCTTCAAGATTCCTGATCGTGTCAGGGTTGTGGCCTATCAACTAGAACTTCTACCTACCATGGACAAGGTACATGATGTCTTTCAGGTATCCTTCTTAAGGATGTACATTCCGGACCCTTCACATGTACTCTCTTCAGAGGTGGTATAGTTAGAGGATGATCTTTCTTATGAGGAGAAATCAGTGAAGATCTTAGACTGTAGAGAAAAAGGTATACGAAATAAGATAATGCCCCTCATCAAGGTGTTCTGGAAAAACAAAAATTTTTAAGAAGCAACATGGGAATCAGAGGAAATGATGAAGCAGGGTTACCCACATCTATTTTAGTGTGGGAAAAGAAAATTTTGAGGGTAAAATTTTTTAAGGGGGTATATTTTAATGACCCAAACTTTATTTAATGGAAATACCTCTTGATATAATTAAATTTCTCTTTATGTAAAATGTTTATATAAAATGTAAAATTATTTGGTTTTGTGTAAAGAATTGTGATCTTTGCTAATATATTCGTTGAACAGTGATCACATTATTAGTATAAATATAGGGCTTTAACAAATCCAATTTACTCAGACAAAGGAAGTGATGGCCTCATCCAGTAGATGTACCCCACACGAAGACCATTTGTCAGATCTCGGAAATGAGGTGCTGTCATTAGTCTTTTCTCTTGACCAATCCCAATCCGAGTTTGAATATGTTAAGCTCAAGTGGAACTGCCTACGAGAGAAGTGGAAGTTGATAGAGATTACCACCCGAGCAATGTTATCCGAGCCACCCCAAGAGTCTGTCACCATCGCACACCTTACTCTTAGGACTTATGCAGGTGTTATAAGGGGTTATGTAACAAGACCTTAGAACTATGGTTATTTAAATTATTTTTTTATATAAAAATGAATATACTTTCATTTTATTATTGTTACCTTATAAATAGTTTTAGAAGCACAAATAGTGTGTTTAGTAAATATTTAACTAAGAAATATATTTTGATGAATTAATTGATTTTTTAATTAAATAAAATTTTAAAAAAATATTATTATTATTATTAAATTATTTTTTACTAAATATAAATGATTGCATAATTTTATGAATGCATTTGTAATTTTTATGAAGGTTTGAAAGCCATTTTTTTCAAAACCCGTGAATTTTTTGTAAATGTCGATTATTATTTTAAAAGTATAAATTAACATATTTATAAAATTATTTAGACAAAATAAACATTATTTCTGTAATCAGGACATTGAAATTATCCAATGGTTAATTTTTCATAATTTTCTGAGACGGTCAAATTTTTTGGTAAAAATTAAATACCATTTAAATATATAATGTGTTTTATGACATCATAATAACTCAGTAGTTATGTAATGAAGTACTATAATCCTTATGTTTGGAAAACATATGTTTTACGATTAAAATAATTTGTTTTTGGGTTTGTTTTACTTATTTTACAAAGCATTAATGGACCCTTCAAGACTAATTAAACATCTTGTCATTTTAAATTGTTTTCCTTGGGAGTGTGACTCACCTCACTATAAGAAACCCCATTATTTTAAGACGTTCGGACTTTGGCCTTATAAAATATTTTTTTCCACTTCCCATTGCCTAAAACCTTGAGCAAAAACAATGGGTTGGTTTGTGGTTTGGGTTAGTTTAATGTGAGGGTCCCAAAACTAAATAATAAAGAATTCCCTCACCTTTCCTATATAAACCCCCCCAAGCTCCCACTTCCTCCTCACTAAAATCCTTTTTAGTTAGTCCAAACTCTTACCTCCTCTTTCTATAATCCTCCCAATGTTCCTTGAGCTCTCAAGAATCCCCTCCCAAGCCTCTCTCAATCCTTTGAAAGCACACTTCCTAGAAAGGGTTTTTTCTTTCTCATTTTTGTCCAATTTTCTTAATGTTTTTATGACCTTTTAATTTAGATTATAAATGTTGGGGTATGGTTTCAAACCTCCGCCATACTTCCCTATTTATGTTTGAATGATGGGATACCCCTTTCTCTCTCATTAAATTCCTCCCATGTACACTCGTTACTATGCCGAAATTCTGAAAGGAATTTCTCTCTCCTCTTTTACATTCAAGAAATTATTTTGTATCATGACTCTAAATTACATTAAAATTGTTAGGACTTGTATATATATAGCCTCTTTACTGTACATTTCATGTATATATGATGAAACACTCCTTTCTCTCTCATCAACCATTTTTTATGAATCCTTTCGTCATGCTGGTACGCTGCCGAAATTGCAGCGATTTTCCAAGCCAATGTCATTGTGTAGTGAATACCATGCCCATTTCTCTATCAAGGGTATTAACCTTTATGAAAATTTACTTATTGATTATAAATTTTAATATATTAATTCCACGTTCCTTTATCATGGAATAAATTATGATGTTTTATGAATCCATGTTATATGATCCATGTGGCACACTTATGCATGAAATGAAATGATTAAGAAGGGTGCGCCCTTATAGCGATCCAATGCATTTGGTAGAGTATAGTATCATGATACATCATTTAAAATGGGTGTTTACTCATTCTAATTCAAGTGAAATGAGGTTTTACTCATGCTTCATGTGCAATGAGGATTTACTCTTGCTCTATGTGCAATGATCCTTGGCTCATGCTAATTCCATGTAAAGTGTTGTTGCCACATTTCCATGTTATTATTGTCATACTTTATCATGACTTTATGTTTATGCTTCTATTGTGGTATATTGATATTCCTATTGTCTAATATTTATTGTATTCATCATGTTATTCAATTATTATTCCATTACTAGGCTTTATATCCCACCCTTTTCTTATACATGTCCTCAAGTTATCCCATGCAATACTAAGTACGGATTAATGTAGTGGTCATGTAAAGGAAGTTTTCAATAAAGATGTTGTATTTAATTTTTAAAAGTTGTTATTTAATGATCCTAAGCCCCAAATACACTATTCCTCTCGATATTCTATGTTGTATCAAGTGAAGTTTATGTAATAAATTATTTTTAATTGTGTAATAAAAGATGAGGGTCGTCATAGCTGGTATTAGAGGATAGGTTTAGTTATTTTTGGGATTAGGATTAGAAAACCCTAGTGAATCCTTAGAGACAAGACTAACTATAATAAAAACATCCCTAAGTTTTTTTGAGTATTGAGTAAGTGGATTATCAAGAAAATACATCCATGTCTGGATACGAGAAGAACTATCTTAATGTGTTGGGGTGAAAATGAAAGGTATAAGAAAACCTTTAAGGTTAAAACATGTTAGGGTTATTTTTTATATAAAATGGACAACACGAAGACCGTGTGACAACCCTTCACATTGGAGAAATCTATCGGAATCGAACCCACAACCAAAGTGCGATGGGGTTTTATCGCCTACCACTGGCCTACATGAATTTCCTGGATAATATGAATTATTCTTTTTAGCTAAATGATTTTATGGATCAATAATAAGTTGATTTTGGGAACTTATGTTTTATTAAATGCATATCCTTAGTATAAGAGAATGATTTGGTGATTAAATGATAAAGGTTATTTTGGAAGATGATCTCTCTTTTGGAATACTATATGCCTAAGGAAAATAAAATACTACAGGATTTCAATTGTAGAGGAATGGTTGATTTTTTTTAAGAATATATGTATTTATTGTGAACATATGGTGATTTGGGTTATGTCTAGAAAATTATTAACATACCATAGATAATATGTGATTAGGTTAATTACACTTTAGTATGTGACTTTAAGAGTAGTCGATTATATTTGGAGATAAATGTTAAGATTTATTGTGGAAGACTATGTGATTAAATCCTTCTGAGTTTTCGGTTTCAAACTTAGTTTTGAGTATTTTTAATAATTTTAAAGAAGATTGTGTATTGAATGGTCTTTCTGGAATTTTGGGTACTTTTTGTTGAATTTTGGAGATTAATAGAAGTATTTCTTTTTATAAAGGATTATCCTTTTTTGGGATTATATGATCTCGTACTAACCATTTTGGTTTTAGTTGATGTATAAAGACAAGGGAAAAATATAGTTATTATTTTTTGGATTTTGTGATTCTCTAGAATAATACTCGTGTGCTTTGATGTGACCAAGACTTTTTGAATTCTCATTGTTTGGAGAAAAGATTGATTTTTGGTAGAAACTTATTAAAGGAAGAAACTCTACATGAAGGTAAGTATATTTCCTAATGTTTTTATTCTATGTTGTAAATGAATTCCTCAAATTATGAAAAGGAACGTAAAACAAAAACGTTTTTGGTTTACATTTATTACTGGGTGATCGAAGACCGTTTAACACATCATAAGTTTTTGATTTTATTGTGGTTAAATTTTTCCTAATCATGTTTTCTATCACTCCCCATCAGAACATGACCGTTTGTTTTCTCTTCTATATTCAAGTTTTCCTACATGGAATCCTAGTATAGGTTAACTCAAGTTACCTTTGTACTTCTCTTTATTTCTTATAAAGTGATAGTTTTACTGACTCTTTTTCTGATTTGGGACTTTCAATGAAGTTTCTAAACCTAATTTTAAAATTGGGAGGACGCAATTTCCAAAAGGGGGGAAGAATGTAACATCCCAAGAAAATAAAGAATATTAAATTTTTATATTTATTAATATTTGTGAATTAAATATTAATTCTACATTAAAGGGGACGCCATTTTCGATGGTGTACCCGATACGAAACAATGGGTTTTTTTGAAATCTTACGTTGCACACTAATAATATAATATTATTATTTTAAATGGTAGTTAACACCTAGTCGTTGTACTGGCGGGAATGAATAGAAATAACTAAAATATGATGATACATTTTTGTTGAATATTTTTACATTTATCCAATAAAAGTTAGATACTTAAAATAAGTAAATAATTTGATTTTAAGCATAAATACTCTAATATTCACTAAAAGGTCGATTTACCGCCTTTTAATGGAGAACCCTCTTTAAATATAGTTTTTTGTCACTTTTATACATTCTATTTTACAAAATAAAATTCTTATTTAGAATCGGAACACCAAAATTTACTTTGGATAAAATTTTGGTATTTTTCTAATAAAGTTCATTTTTTTAATGAATAGTGAAAAATACTGTTTTTTAATTCAAAAGTGCCTTTTAATATAATTTATTTATATGGTTATATTATATTTTTAATTGGTTTTAAAGTTTAATTAGAATATTTTTTTATCATTTAATTTAATTTTGGTTATTGGAAGTAATTTTATTTTGAAATTGGACATAAATTGGTGTCAATCTTTTAATAGTTATTATTTCTTTAAAACATGCTATTTGTTTTAACAACGGGAATTAATTTTAAATTAATTTCTGCAACTTATGTGTTTTGAATTCAGAAAAATGGATTCCATATTTGGAATCATTAGTTCCAAATTGTGTAAATAGGTAACTTTTATTTTTATACATTTTAAATATTTAGTAAATATTTTGTTTACCATGATTAAAGGGAGAATATAGTAAATAAGGGTAAAATATAATATTATAATAATATTAAATTACCCTAACATGAGTCCTAATCCTATTATTTGATACATATCCAACCATGGGCATCCTTGGGTCTAATTTGGGACCCCATGGAGCCACATGGGAGTAATAATGACATTTTACGTTAATTAATTTAAAGTAAAGACAAAAATGACATAAACAAATATCTTTTAGTAAATAAATTTTTACATAGGGTAATATAAGTTAAATTTTCGACTATAAATATTCCTTGAAAATATAAAAATATTTACTATATCATGGTATTTTTTTTATAATTTTGGGACATCAAATAAATTAAATTATTTATGACACAATAATGGTGCAATATTTACCTCATTAATAAAGGATTTAAATAAATAAGAAAATAAATATTAAAACAATATACAAAACGTGTCCAATTCTTATTGGATTATTTTATTTCTACCATGAGTCATCTTAAATTTGATATTAACTAATAGTTGACCTTTTGAAACCAAATAGGAGGTTATAATAAAATAATTGTTTCAAACTTTCCTAAAGAGCCCCTCCTCTCCCTTATAAAAAATCCATCACTTCTAAACCATTTCTCACACTTATCAAGCCTTTGTCTCATACAACCTATGCTCAAATAAGCACCCAATATCCCTATATTCATCCTAAAAGCCTTACCTTAGGCAGAAAACACTTCAAGAAACCCATTTGGTTCAAACTGAGGGGAGTTACCCGATTTAAAGGTAATGTCTTATCTTAAGTTATTTTGTTTTATTTTACTTCTTCAACCCCTAAACACTTTTTATTACTTTATTTTATAACATCACCAGTATCATAAATATGCTAGGATGTTGTTATGAGAAGTATTCAAACTACACTTACACACACCTCCATTTTATGGGTGAATATTATACTGTTTCTATGGATGGAAAACTAACGCCTCACGAAGCGATGATTGTTCAATTATCTCCTACCGCCTCTCATGGTGGTCATTATGATGAAACTGTATTTATATATTATGTATATTATATTTTTTTCTATATTCTTCTATAATTTTTATTTACAATCATACCTTTATTCCTTCCAATATGTGTAAACATGATAATTTCATTTGAGGAAGTGTGGACTACCGCACCCTCAAGGTGATATAATTCGTTCATGACATACATAGATGTATAAAAATGGAGTTAATGAAATTATGTAACATATATATCATATTATATTATACTATAATTATAATATACCTATGTATCATTAAGTTTTCATTCCATTAAATATTTAATAGAAATGAAAGTAGCGTTCATGTGTACGTACAGCTTACCGTCTCCATGAACGGTGCATTTCATTTATTATGTAATATACTATTATAAATATATATATATATATATATATATATACTAGATATATATTATATATATGATATCTAAATCATTAATATCATTCTGTATATAATGTATTTTTGACCACATGGAAAAATTGTAATTATAACAAGTTCGTTTTTAACTCAAATTCTGAACATCAACAAAATATCCGATATGAACTCAAATAATTAACTAACTATTATTTCATGGTAATAAGTGATATAAAAGTAATAATAAACATTAAAAAGGTTATGAATCAAGTATAAATTAAATTAAGTTTATTATTCAGGAATAACAAGGAACATACGAGTCAAGTTGGACATGAGGTAAGGGATTTATTATCTCACTTTTAATTCTGTGAGATTTCCATTATTCACCACTTATTTATTTCATGTGGTGAATTGTGTACTGAAATTTGATATATATTATCATTATTGTATTTATATTCATGGTATTTTTTGATTAAATGGGTGTTTATAAACTTTTTCTCATACGACTCGATTGATTACAATGTGGTAAGGGTTTTTCTTCCTTTCTAATTTTTGACCAATATTCATTATTGTATTTCATGTTAAGTTTTATTTCCACATTTCCATGTTAGGATTATCATTCTCTATCATTCCTTTATGTTTATGCTTATATTGTGCTCTAATGATATTCCTATTCTCTAAAATGTATTGTATTCCTCATGTTACTCCATGTTTATTCCCTTACTTGCCTTTATAGCTCACCCTTTCCTTATGCATATCCTCAGGTTATCCCATGAAATGCTAAGTACGAGGGAATGTAGTGGTCATGTAAAGGAAGTTTTAAATAAAGATGTTGTATTTCATGTTTTAAGTTGTTATGTAATGATCCTATGACCCAAAGACACTAGACCTCTTGATCTTCTATATTGTTTCAAGTGAAGTTTATGTAATAAATTATGTTTAATTGTTTAATAAAAGATCAGGGTCATCACAATTGGTATCAAAGGATAGGTTTAGTTATTTTTTGTATTAGGATTATAAAACCATAGTAAAGAATTAGAGACAAGACTACGTATAATAAAAACATCCCTATGTTTTGGTGGGTATTGAGTAAGTGGATTATCAAGAAAATACATCCTTGTCTGGATACGAGTAGAACTATCTTAATGTGTTGGGATGAAAATGAAAGGTATAAGAAAACCTTTAAGGTTAAAACATGTTAGGGTTATTTTTTTATAAAAAAGACAACACGCAGACCGTGTGACAAACCTTCACTTCGGACAAAGCTCTAGGAATTGAACCAACAACCAAAGTGTGATTGGGTTTTATCGCCTACCACTGGCCTACGTGAAGTCCCTAGTTAGTATGACGTATTTTTTTAGATAAATGACTTTATGGATCAAGAGTAAGTTGGTTTTGAGAACTTATGTTTTATCAAATGGATATACTTAGTATAGAAAAATGATTTGGTGATTAAATGATAAAGGTTATTTTGGAAGATTTTTTATCTTTTAGAATACTATATGCCTAAGGAAAATAAAATACTACTGGATTTCAATTGTGGAGGAATGGTTGAATTTTTTTATAAGAATCTATGTATTTATTGTGGATATATAGTGATTTGGGTTACTTCTCTAAAATTATTAACCTACCATAGAGAATGTGTGATTAGGTTAATTACATTTTAGTATGTGACTTTAAGAGTAGTCGATGATATTTGGAGATAAATGTTAAGATTTATTGTGGAATACTATGTGATTAAATACTTCTAAGTTTGGGATTTTAATATTAGTTTGGAGTATTTTTAAGAATTTTAAGGACGATTGTGTATTGAATGTTCTTTCTGGAATTTTGGGTACTTTTTGTTGAATTTTATAGATTAATAGTAGTATTTCTTTTTATAAGGGATTATCCTTTTGGGGATTATATGATCTCGTACTAACCATTTTGGTTTTAGTTGATGTCTAAAGACAAGGGAAATATATATTTATTCTCTTGTGGATTATGTGATTCTCTAGAAGAAGATTCTTGTGCATTGATGTGACCAAGTCTTTTTGAATTCTCATTGATTGGAGAAAAGATTAGTTTTTGGTAGAAACTTATAAAGGAAGAAACTCTACATAGAGGTAAGTATATTTCCTTATGTTTTTATTCTATGTAGTAAATGAATTCCTCAAATTATGAAAAGGAACGTAAAACAAAAATTTGGTTGGTTTACGTTTCCTACTGGGTGATCAAAGACTGTTTAACACGTCACAAGTTTGTGATTTTATTGTGATTAGCTTTCTCGTAATCATGTTTTCTATCACTCTCCATCAGAACATGACCGTTTGTTTTCACTACCATATACATGTTTTCCAATATTGAATCCTAGTATCGGTTAACTCGGGTGACCTTTGTACTTCTCTTTATTTCTTATAAAGTGATAGTTTTACTAAATCTTTTTCCGATGTGGGACTTTCAATGAAGTTTCTAAGCCCGATTTTAAAATTGCGAGGAAGCAATTTCCAAAAAGGGGGAAGAATGTAAAATACCAAGAAAATAAATAATATTACATTTTCATTTTTATTAATATTTTTTAATTAAATATTACTTATACATTAAAGGGGAAACTATGTTTTATGGCTTACCCGATACAAAATAATGGGTTTCTTTGAAATCTTATGTTGCACACTAATAATATAATATTATTATTTTAAATGGCAGTTAACGCCTAGCCGTTGTATTGGCGGAAATGAATAGAACTAGATAAAATATGATGATACATGTTTATTGAATATTTTTACATTTTTCCAATAAAATTTAGAGGCTTAAAATAAGTAAATAATTCGATTTTAAGCATAAATACTCTAATATTCACTAAAAGGTCGATTTACCGCCTTTTAAGGGAGAACCCTCTTTAAATCAAGTTTTTTTCACTTTTATATGTTCTATTTGACAAAATAAAATTCTTCTTTAGAATCACAACACCAAAATATACTTCCGATAAAATTTTTGTATTTTTCTAATAAAGTTCATTTTTTAATGAATAGTGAAAAATACTGTATTTTAATTCAAAAGTACCTTTTAATCTAATTTATTTATATGGTTATATTATCTTTTTAATTGGTTTTAAAGTGTAATTAGAATATATTTTTAACATTTAATATAATTTTGGTCATTGTAGGTAATTTCATTTTGAAATTTTACATAAACATGTGTCAATCTTTTGATAGTTATTATTTCTTAAAAACACGCTATTTGTTTTAACAGCGGGAATTAATTTTAAATTAATTTCTGCCACTTCTGTGTTTTGAATTTGGAAAAATAGATTCCATATTTAAAATCAGTAGGTCCAAATTTTGTAAATTGGTAACTTTTATTTTTAGACATTTTAAATATTTACTTTAGTAAATATTTTATTTACCATAATTAAAGGGTAAATATAGTAAATAAGGGTAAAATATAATATTATAATAATATTAAATTACTATAACATGTGTCCAAATCCTATTGGATGATACATATCTGACCATGGGAATACTTGGGTCCAATTTGGGACCCCATGGAGCCACATGGGAGTAATAATGACATTTTATATTAATTAATTTAAAGTAAAGAAAAAAATGACATAAACAAATATCTTTTAGTAAATAAATTTTTACATAGAGTTATATAAGTTATAATTTAGACTATAAATATTATTTAGAAAGATAAAAATATTTAATACATCATTGTATTTTTTTTATAATTTTTGTACATCAAATAAATTAAATTATTTATGACACAATAATGGTGCAATATTTACCTCATTAATAAATGATTTAAATAAATAAGATTATAAATATTAAAAAAATATCCAAAACTTGTCCAATTATTATTATTTTATTTTATTTGTACCATGAGTCGTCTTAACATTGATATTAACAAATATTTGACCATTTTAAACCGAATATGAGGTTATAATAAAATAATTGTTTCAAACTTTCATAAAGAGCACATCCTCTCCCTTATAAAAAGCCCTCACTTCTAACTCATTTCTCACACTTCTCAAGCCTTTGGCTCGTGAAAACTCTACTCCAATAATCTCCCAAGATCCCTCTATTCATCCTAGAATCCTTACCTTAGTCAGAAAACAATTCAAGAAACCCATTTGATTCAAACCAAGGGGAGTTACCCGATATAAAGGTAACGTCTTCTCTTAAGTTATTTTGATTATTTTATTTCTCCAACCCCTAAAAACTTTTTATTCATTTTTTTATAACAAAAATAGTATCATCAATATTCTAGGATGTTGTTATGATAAGTATTATAACTACACTCACACACACCTCCATCTAATCGGTGAAAAACATTCTGTTTCTGTGGATGGAAAACTAACGCCTCACGAAGTGATGATTGTTCAATTATCTCCTACCACCTCTCGTGGTGGCCATTATGATGATAATGTATTTACATATGATATATATTATGTTTTTTTATATATTTTTTTTTAATTTTTATTTACAAACATACCTTTATGCCTTCCAATATGTGTAAACACGGTAATTTCATTTGAGGAAGTGTGGACTACTGCCCCCTCAAGGTGATATGATTCGTTCATGACATATATGGAATGTATAAAGATGGAGTTTATGAAATTATGTAACATATATATCATATGATATTATACTTGAATTATAATATACCTATGTATCATTAAGTTTTCATTCCATTAAATATTTAATAGAAATGAAAGTAGCGTTCATGCGTATGTATTGCTTACCGTCTCCATGAACGGTGCATTTAATTTCTTATGTTATGTACAATTATAAATATAAATATATATATATATATACTAGATATATATGATATATATTATATCTAAATCATTAATATCATTCTGTATATAATGGATTTTTGACCACACAGACAAATTGTAATTATAACAAGTTCATTTTTAACTCAAATTCTGAACATCGACAAAATGTCCGATATAAACTCAAATAATTAACTAACTATTATTGCAAGGTAATAATTGATATAAAATTAATAATAAACATTAAAAATTTTATGAATCAAGTATAAATTAACTTAAATTTATTATTCCGTAAGAGCAAGGAACAAACGAGTCAAGTTGGACACGAGGTAAGGGGTTTCTTATCTCACTTTTAAATCCATGAGATTTCCATTTTTCACCACTTATTTATTGAATGAGGTGTATTGTGTACTGAAATTTGATATATATTATCATTATTCTATTTATATTCATGGTATTATGTGATCCATTTGGTGTTTATTAACTGTTGCACATACGACTCGATTGATTACAACGTGGTAAGGGATTTCTTATCTCACTTTTAATTTCGTGAGATTTCCATTGTTCACCACTTATTTATTGCATGTGGTGTATTTTGTACTGAAATTTGACATATATTATCATTATTATATTTATCTTCATGGTATTGTGTGATTAATTTGGTGGTTATTAACTTTTTCTCATACGACTCGATTGATTACAACGTAGTAAGGGTTTTTTCTTCTTTCCTCATTTTTGTCCAATTTTCTTAATTTGTCATGCCCTTTTATTTTCAATTATAAATGTTGGGGTATGGTTTCTCAAATACTCCATTCTTCCCTAATTATGTTTGAATGATGGGATATCCCTTTCTCTCTGATTAAATGTCTCCCATGTACACCTGTTACTATGCCGAAATTCCGAAAGAAATTTCTCTCTCCTCATTTACATTCAAGAAATTCTTTTGTATCATCAATTTAAATTCCAATAAAATTGTTTGGACATGTATTTATATTACCCCCTTACCATCCATTTCTTTTATATGTGATGATACATCCCTTTCTCTCTCATCAACCATTTTTATGAATTCTTATGCCACGTCGTTACGCTGTCGAAATTGCACCGATTTTCCAATCCAATGTCATCACATAGTAAATACCATGCCCATTTATCTATCAAGTGTATTTAACTTTATGAACATTTACCTATTGATTATAAAGTTTCATATATTAATTCCACATTCCTTTATCATGGAAAATTTGATTATGTTTTATGAATCCATGTTATATGATCAATGTGGCACACTTATGCATGAAATGAAATGTTTAAGAAGGGTGTGCCCTTATAGCGCTCCAATGCATTGGGTAAAGTATAGTATCATAATACATCATGTGAAATGGGTGTTTACTCATGATAATTCAAGTGCAACGAGGTTTTACATGTGCTTCATCTGCAATGAGGATTTACTCATGCTCCATGTGCGATGAGCCTTGGCTCATGCTAATTCCATGTTAAGTGTTGTTGCCACATTTCCATGTTATGATTATCATGATTTATCATGCCTTTATGTTTATGCTTCTATTGTGATCTAATGATATTCCTATTATCTAACATGTATTGTATTTCTCATGTCACTCTATGTTTATTCCCTTACTTGGCTTTATAGCTCACCCTTTTCTTATGCATATCCTCAGGTTATCTCATGCAATGCTAAGTATAAGGGAATGTAGTGGTCATGTAAAGGATGTTTTCGACAAAGATGTTGTATTTCATGTTTTAAGTTGTTATGTAATGACCATATTCCCCAAATACACTAGACCTATATATCTTCTATGTTGTATCAAGTGAATTTTATGTAATAAATTACATTTAATTGTGTAATAAAATAGATAGGTTGTCATTGTTGGCATCAGAGTATAGGTTTAGTTGTTTTTGGGATTAGGATTAAAAAACCCTAGTGAAGCCTTAGAGACAAGACTAAGTATAATAAAAACATCCCTTAGTTTTGGTGAGTATTTAGTAAGTGGTTTATCAAGAAAATACATCCCTATCTCGATACGAGCAGGTAGAGGCGGCTCTGGCACAGATGTAACCTAGGGGTAAAACCTAAAAACATCGCTTGATCTAGACTCAAACAGGAGATAGTTCATGACAACGGACCTTGATTCACTTTTGGTTATGACACTTCTGGGGGATATGCTTGGGTAAATTCACAATCTTAGTATGAACAATTATTAAGGGACTAAAAAATGCCCTAAGAATATATGTTAGAAAGTTGATCATGGATAGCATAGACTGAAGCCAATAGATTCATACGTAAAGGAAATAAAATTTATTTATAAGTTGTTAGTTTTTTCCTTGGATTACCTTTTATGTGTTATCCCTAACTTTCCTTTTATTCCATTCAATGTCCAGTAATAGGAGGGCTCAGGCTAACAACCGATGTGAAGATCAATGTGATGACTGTACTAATGAGATGCCCAATCCAATGGGGGCGGGAATCGTGAACTTTGTCATGCTTATCTCTCTGCTAGCTCAAGATTTTTATAGAAACATGGGTCAAGAGGAATGTTCACCCCCCCCCAAGAAAGAACAAGTCGTTATCGATAGATTCATGAGACAAAGGCCTCCTACTTTCAATGGATCATCTGATCCCTCAGTCGTCGAACCATGGATCAACTCCATTGAAAAGATCTTCTCCATACTTCAATTTTCTGAACAAGAGAAGGTTCTCCTAGATGATTATCATATGGAGGGTGAAACTGGTCAATGGTGGAAGTTGATCAAAAATATGAAGCCTGAGGAGGAGATCGAGGCGTCCGAATGGAAGGATTTCCAGAAGATGTTTTTCGATAAATATTTTTCGCGCAACCTCCAACTTAATATGGAAAGGGACTTCCTTGTCCTCAATCAAAAAGATGAATAACCTATCGGAGCGTATGAGGCAAACTTCACAAGGCTTGCACGATACTCTTCCAGCTTTGTCGTTGCCCCCAAATACAAGGTTGACTGCTTCTTTGGTGGGATGAAACCTAGCCTACGGAAAGCGCTAGCAATCCCTGACTTCGACAGCTATGAGGAAATTGTCTGATGTTCCCTCAAGGTTGAAATAGAGATCGGATAATATTAGGGGTATCATGGGGATAAGAAGCGTAAGGTGGACTTTAATGCTGGTGGTCCGATGGATAAATCCAATGGTACTAAGAAGATCCATCATCCCACTTGCCAAATGTGCGGAAAGAAGTAACCTATAAATTTCCTATAAGGTACGAGAAAATGCTTTATGTGTGTAAGAGAAGGGCATCGGGCTGTTAATTGTTGGCAAGAAAAACCCGCGGCTGCGATATAGGAGAGGAATGCTCCGTTCGAACCTCAATGTATTGTTTATTGCTACAACTACAAAGAACCAGGGCATCTTACAAATTAGTGCCCTTGACCAAGGGTTTTAGGAGGAAACCAACAACCTCCAAGGCAGGAAGGGCGAACTTTTTCCATCACCACTACCGAAGTGAACCCCGATAACGAAGTGGTGACAGGTACGCTCATTATTCATTCAAGAATGGAAAACATACTTTTGAATTCGGGTTCAATGAATTATTTTATATCTCGAAAGATTAGTAGAACAATCCTAACACCACCAAAAATCATGGAAGTGGAGATCTCGATGAGTATGGAAAATGGGGCAATCATTGCATCCCGTGAATATAACTTCTCTCATGTCATAATATCTGGATTAAATTTCCCCGCGAACCTTGTCATACTCCCTCTGGTGGAATTTGATGTAATTCTTGGCATGGATTGGATTTCCTTATATAGATCCAACATAAATTTCTGTGAGTGAGAAATCACTCTCCATGTGGAGAACCGACCCCCGATTCTTTACAAGTGCAAGGAGGAAGATAAATATTTTTTAGCTCCATCATCTCAAGAATGGATATTACTTCCCTATGAGAAAGCGTATCTGGCTCAAATGATTGAGTCTATGGAGGCAACCATCCTAGAAGACATGCCTATTGTGAGAGAATTTGCTGAAGTGTTTCCTGAATAATTTCCTGGTCTTCCTCCTAGAAGTGATGTTGAATTCTCAATTGATATTATACATGGGGGGTTGCCAATATCCAAGACTCTGTATATAATGGTTGTTGTGGAGATTGAGGAGCTGAAGAAATAACTACAGGAGAATCTGGATAAAGGGATTATATGCCCAAGTGCTTCACCATGGGGTGCACCAGTCCTCTTCGTCAAGAAGAAAGATGGGTCAATGAGCCTTTGCATCGATTATCATGAGCTTAACAAAATCACGATAAAGAACAAGTATCCTCTCCCATGAATTGATGACTTCTTTGATCAGCTGTGTGGATCAAAACACTTCTCCAAGGTGGATTTGTGGTTGAGATATTATCAAGTAAGGGTTAAGAAGGAAGATATCCCCAATACTGCTTTTTGTACCAGATACGGGAACTATGAATTTAGAGTAATGTTGTTCAGACTCACTAATTCTCCAGAAATCTTCATGGACTTTATTAATAGAGTCTTTAGAGATTACCTCGACAAATTTGTGGTAGTCTTTATAGATGATATTCTGATATACTTTAAAACCAAGTAGGATCATGAGGAGCATTTAAAAACTATACTAGAGACTTTGAAGAAGGAGAAGCTCTATGAAAAGTAAATAAAGTGTGATTTCTGGTTTAAATATGTCTCATTCTTGGGCCATATCATCACAAGAAATGGGATATCTGTGGATCCCTCCAAAATAGATGTAATTGAGGGATGGATGAGTCCAACATCGGTAACGGATATCCATAGCTTCTTGGGGTTACCTAGATATTATCGGTGATTTGTGAGAAAATTCTCACAATTTTCCAACCCTCTAACCAAGATAACTCAAAAGGGAGTAAAGTTTTCTTGGAGTGATGAATGTGAAGAAAGCTTCAAGGAGTTTAAAAGGAGGCTTATAACTGCGCCCATGCTCACTTTACCCACAAGTGGGGAACTTTTTGTGGTATTCAGTGATGCTTTGAAGAAGGGCATGGGATGTGTGTGAATGAAAAATGAAAAATTCATTGCCTATGCTTCAAGGCAATTGAAAGTTCATGAATAGAACTATCCAACATATGACATCTAGTTGGTTGTAGTGATCTTCGTTTTAAAATTTTGGCGGCATATCTCTTTGGGGAGAAGTGTAAAATATATACAGACCATAAAATCCTCAAGTATATATTCACACAGAAAGAGTTGAACATGTGCCAATGAAGATGGTTAAAGATGCTCAATGACTATGACTGCTCAATCCATTACCACCTGGGGAAAGCGAACAAGGTGGTGGATGCCCTAAGTTGAAAGGACCCAACGATTCTATCATTGATGAGAATTGAAAAGAATCTAATCTTCTTAGATTTGATAAAGATGGACATGGGAATCATAAATAATGGAACATCATCAATCCTTTCACAAATGATTGCTCAACCGTCACTTTTGGAAAGGTTAAAGGATGCTAAAAAATATGATGTGGGAATTCAGGAAAAAGTGGAAGCTATCGGAAAATGGAAATCTTCAGAATTTAATGTTAATGAAGAAGGAATTAAGAGATTTGGGAAAATACTATGTGTTCCATCAAGTCTGTATCTGAAGAAGGAACTTTTGGATGATGCACATAGTTCAAATTTCTCAATTCACCCAGGAAACACAAAGATGTATCGAGATCTCTGAGAACATTATTGGTGGGATAATATGAAGAAGGAGATCGCTGAATAAAACTAACTACAATATGATTATACTATTTTGTTGAATATTTTTACATTTATCCAATAAAATTTAGAGGCTTAAAATAAGTAAAATTTTTGATTTTAAGCATAAATACTCTAATATTCACTAAAAGGTTGATTTACCGCCTTTTGAGGGCGAACCCTCTTTAAATCTAGTTTTTGACACTATTATATGTTCTATTTGACAAAATAAAATTCTTCTTTAGAATCAGAACCCCAAAATTTACTTCATATGAAATTTTGTTATTTTTCTAATAATGTCCATTTTTAAAAGTATAGTGAAAAATACAGTAGATTAATTCAAAAGTGCCTTTTAATCTAATTTATTTATGTGGTTATATTATCTTTTGAATTGGTTTTAAATAGTAATTAGAATATATTTTTACCATTTAATCTAATTTTTTTCGTTGGAAGTAATTTCATTTTGAAATTGGACATAAACAGGTGTCAATCTTTTGATAGTTATTATTTATTAAAAACATGCTATTTGTTTTAGCAGTGGGAATTAATTTTAAATTAATTTCTACCACTTCTGTGTTTTTAATTTGGAAAAATGGATTCCATATTTGGAATCATTAGGTCCAAACTGTGTAAATAGGTAACTTTTATTTTTAGACATTTTAAATATTTACTTTAGTAAATATTTTATTTACCAGGATTAAAGGGTAAATATTGTAAATAAGGGTAAAATATAATATTATAATTATATTAAATTACCCTAACATGTGTCCTAATCCTATTTTTTTATACATATCCGAACATCTACATCCTTGGGTCGAATTTGGAACCCAATGGAGTCACATGGGAGTAATAATGACATTTTATATTAATTAATTTAAAGTAAAGACTAAAATGACATAAACAAATATCTTTTAGTAAAAAAAATTACATAGGGTTATATAAGTTATATTTTAGACTATAAATATTATTTTGAAATATAAAAATATTTACTACATCATGGTATTTTTTTATAATTTTTTGACATCAAATAAATTAAATTATTTATGACACAATAATGGTGCAATATTTACCTCATTAATAAATGATTTAAATAAATAAGATTATAAATATTAAAACAATATCCAAAACCTATACAATTATTATTGTATTTTTTTATTTCGACCCTGAGTCATCTTAAATTTTATATTAAAGAATATTTGACCTTTTGAAACCTAAGATGAGGTTATAATAAAATAATTGTTTCAAACTTTCCTAAAGAGTCCCTCCTCTCCCTTATAAAAATCCCTCACTTCTATCCCATTTATCACACTTCTCAAGCCTTTGGCTCATGAAACCTCTACTCCAAAAATCTCCCAAGATCCCTCTCTTCATCCTGTAAGTCTTACCTGAGGCAGAAAACACTTCAAGAAACCCATTTGGTTCAAACCAAGGGGAGTTACCCAATTTAAAGGCAACGTCTTCTCTTAAGTTATTTTGTTTTATTTTACTTATCCAACCCCTAAAAACATTTTATTCATTTATTTTATAACAAAAAAAGTATACTCAATATTCTAGGATGTTTTTATGAGATTTAATCGAACTACACTTACACACACCTTCATCTAATCGGTGAAAAACATACTGTTTCTGTGGATGGAAAACTAAGGCCTCACGAAGTGATGATTGTTCAATTATCTCTTACCGCCTCTTATGGTGGACATTATGATGAAACTATATTTATATATGATATTTATTATGTTTTTTTTCTATATTTTTCTGTAATTTTTATTTAAAAATATACCTTTATTCCTTTCAATATGTGTAAACATGATAATTTCATTTGAGGAAGTGTGGACTACCGCCCCCTCAAGGTGATATGATTCGTTCATGACATACACGGAATGTATAAAGATGGAGTTAATGAAATTATGTAACATATATATCATATGATATTATACTAGAATTATAATATACCTATGTATCATTAAGTTTTCATTCCATTAAATATTTAATAGAAATGAAAGTAGCATTCATGCGTACGTACGGCTTACCGTCTCCATGAATGGTTCATTTCATTTATTATTTTATGTACTATTATAAATATATATATATATATAATGTATATATATGGTATATATGATATCTAAATCATTAATATAATTCTGGATATAATGGAGTTTTGACCACATGGACAAATTGTAATTATAACAAGTTCATTTTTAACTCAAATTCTAAACATTGACAAAATGTCTGATAGGAACTCAAATAATTAACTAAATATTATTGCAAGGTAATAAGTGATATAAAAGTAATAATAAACATTAAAAAGTTTATTAATCAAGTAGAAATTAACTAAAGTTTATTTTTCAGAAATAAAAAAGAACATACGAGTCAAATTTGACACGAGGTAAGGGATTTCTTGTCTCACTTTTAATTCCGTGAGATTTCCATTGTTCAACACTTATTTATTGCATGTGGTGTATTGTGTACTGACATTTGATATATATTATCGTGATTCTATTTATATTTATGGTATTCTATGATCCATTTTGTGGTTATTAACTTTTACTTATACGACTCGATTGATTACAACGTGGTAAGGGTTTTTTCTACCTTTTTCATTTTTGTCCAACATTCTTTAAATTTTTATGACCTTTTAATTTCAATTATAAATGTTGGGGTATGGTTTTTCGCCTCCCAAATACTTCCCTCTTTAATTTTTAATGATGAGAGACCCCTTTCTCTCTCATTAAATGCCTCTCATGTACACCCGTTACTATTCCAAAATTCCGAAAGGAATTTCTCTCTCCTCTTTTACATTCAAACAATTCTTTTGTATCATAACATAAATTCCATTACAATTGTTGGGAAACATATCTATATGACCACCTTACTTTCCATTTCATGTAAATATAATGGGACACCCATTTCTCTCTCATCAACCATTTTTATGAACTCTTACATCACACCGTTACGATGTCGAAATTTCACCGATTTTCTAAGCCAATATCATTGTGTAGTGAATACCATGCCCATTTCTATATCAAGGGTATTCACCTTTATGAACATTTAATTATTTATTATAAAGTTTCATATATAAATTCCACATTCCTTTATCGTGTAATAAATGATGAGGTTTTATGAATCCATGTTATATGATCCATGTGGTACACTTATGCATGAAATGAAATGTTCAAGAATGGTGCGCCCTTATAATGCTCTAATGCATTGGGTAAAGCATAGTATCATGATACGTAATGTGCAATGTGTGTTTACTCATGATAATTCAAGTGCAATGAGGTTTTACTTGTGGTTCATGTTCAATGAGGATTTACTCATGCTCCCTTTGCAATGAGCCTTGGCTCATGCTAATTCCATGTGAAGTGTTGTTGTCACATTTCCATGTTATGATTATCCTGATTTATCATGCCTTTATGTTTATGCTCCTATTGTGATCTATTTATATAACTATTGTCTAACATGTATTGTATTCCTCAGGTTATTCCATGATTATTCCCTTACTAGGCTTTATAGCTCACCCTTTTTATATGCATGTCCTCAGGTTATCCCATGAAATTCTAAGTATGAGGAAATGTAGTGGTCATGTAAATGAATTTTTCAATAAATATGTTGTATTTGATTTTTTAAGTTGTTATGTAATGATCCTATGCCCCAAAGACACTAGACCTCTCAATCTTCAATATTGTATCAACTGAAGTTTATGTAATAAATTATGTTTAACTGTGTAATAAAAGATCAGGGTTGTCATAGTTGGTATCAAAGGATAGGTTTAGTTATTTTTTGGATTAGGATTAGAAACCCCTAGTAAAGCCTAGGAGACAAGACTAAGTATAATAAAAACATCCCTAACTTTTGGTGAGTATTGATTATGTGGTTTATCAAGCAAATACTTTTCTTTCTGGATACGAGCAGGTAGAGGTAGCTCTGTAATAGATATATCCTAGGGGTAAAACCTAAAAACACCGCATTGAGCTAGACTCGAACGAGAACTGGTGTAGGACAATGGGACTTACTGCACTCTTGGTTACGACACAACTGGGGGTATGCTTTGGTAAATTCACTAGCTTAGTATGAAACATTATTAAGGGACTAAAAAAATTCCCTAAGAATATATGTTAGAAAGTAGATCATGGATAACATAGACTAAAGCCAATAGATTCATATGTTAAGGAAATAAAAGTTATTTATAAATCATAAGTTTTGTCCTTGTATTACCCTTTATGTGTTACCCCTAACTTTCCTTTTATTCCAGCCAACGGTCGGTAATAGAAGGACTCTGGCTAACAACCGATGTGAAGATCAATGTGATGATTGTACTAATGAGATGCCCAATCCAATGGGAGTGGGAATCACAAACTTTGTCACGCATCTCTCTCAGCTAACTCAAGATTTGAATAGAAACATGGGTCAAGAGGAACATTCAACCCCCTAAGAAAGAACAAGTCTCTATCGAGAGCTTTATGAGACAAAGGCCTCCTACTTTTAATGGATCATCCAATCCCTCAATTGATGAACAATGGATCAACTCCATTGAAAAGATCTTCTAAATCCTTCAATGTTCTGAACAAGAGAAGGTTTTCCTGGCTGTTTATCATAAGGAGGGTGAAGCTGATCAATGGTGGACGTTGATCAAAAATATAAAGCCCGAGAAGGAGAACGAGGCGTTGGAATGGAAGGATTTTTAGAAGATGTTTTTTGATAAATATTTTTTGTGCACCCTCTGGCTTAATATGGAAAGGTACTTCCTTTCCTTCATGAAAAAAGATGATGAATCTGTTGGAGCGTATGAGGAAAACTTTACAAGGCTTTCATGATATGCTTCCAGATTTTTCGTTACCCCTGAATGGAATGTTGACCGCTTCTTTGGTGGGCTAAAACCTAGCCTCCGGAAAATGTTGGTGAACCATGACTTTGATAGCTATGAGGAAATTTTATGATATTCCCTCATGGTTGAAATGGAGATTGGAGAATCTCAGGGGTATCATGAGGATAAGAAGTGTAAGGTGGACTTCAATGCTAGTGGTCTGATGGATAAATCCAACGGTGCTAAAAAGATTCAGCACCTTACTTGCCAAAGGTGCGAAAAGAAGCACAATTGAAATTTCCTGAAGGGGACGAGGAAATGCTTTAGGTGTAGAAGAGAATGGAATCTATATGTTAACTATCAGCAAGAAATACCCACAGCTACGATAGAGGAGAGGAACTCTCCATTCGAACCTCAACGTGTGGTTCATTGCTACAACTGCAAAGAACCGGGTCATCTTTCAAATCACTGCCCTAAGCCAAGTGTTTTCGAAGACAACCAACAACCTCCAAGGCAGCAAGGGCGATCTTTTTCCATCACTACTGCTGAAGTGAACCCTGAAAATGATGTGGTGATAGGTACACTAGTTATTCATTAAATAATGGAGAACATACTTTTTAATTCAGTTTCTACGCATTCTTTTATATCTCTAAGGTTTAGTAGAACAATCCCAACACCACCACAAATCATGGAAGTGAAGATTTTGATGAGTACGGAAAATGGGGCAATCATTGCATCCCATTAATATAACTCCTCCTCTGTCATAATCTATGGATTAAACTTCCCAGTGAACCTCATCATACTCCCTCTGGTTCAATTTTATGCAATTCTTGGCATGGATTGGATTTCCTTATATAGATCCAACATAAATTGTTGTGAGAGGGAAATCACTCTCTATATGAAGAATCGACCCCTGATTATTTACAAGTACGAGGAGGAAGATGAATCTTATTTAGCTCCATAATCTCAAGTGTGGGTATTACTGTCCTATAACCACACGTATCTATCTCAGATGATTGAGTCTAAGGAGACAACCATCCTAGAAGACATGCCTATTTTGATGGAATTCGCTGAAGTGTTTCCCGGGGAATTGTCTGGTCTTCCTCCTAGAAGAGATTTTGATTTCTCAATTGATCTTATACCTGTGGAATTGGAAATATCCAAGACCATGTATAGAATGGATGTTGTGGAGCTTGAGGAGATGAAGAAACAACTATAGGAGAATCTAGATAAAGGGTTTATACACCCAAGTGATTCACCATGTGGTGCGCCAGTCCTCTTTGTCAAGAAGAACGATGGGTAAATGCATCTTTGCATTGATTATTGTGAGCTAAACAAAATCACGATAAAGAACAAGTATCTTCTCCCATGAATAGATGAATTGTTCGATCAGCTGCATGGAGCACAATACTTCTCTAAGGTGGGTTTGCGGTCAGGATATTATCATGTAAGGGTGAAGAAGGAAGATATCCCCAAGGCTACTTTTCGTATAAGATACGATCACTCTAAATTCATAGTAATGCCTTTTGGACTCACTAATTCTCCAGAAATCTTCATGGACTTGATGAATATAGTCTTTATAGATTACCTCGACAAATTTGTGGTAGTCTTTATAGATTATATTCTGATATACTCCAAAACCAAGGAGGATCATGAGGAGCATCTGAGAACTATACTAGAGACCTTGTGGAAGGAGAAGCTCTATGCAAAGTACAGCAAGTGTGAGTTTTGGTTGAAGGAGGTCTCATTTTTGGGCCATATCATCACAAGAAATGGTGAGTATTGATTAAGTCGTTTATCAAGCAAATACATCCATGTCTGGATATGAGCAGGTAGAGGTGGCTCTGGCACAGATGTATCCTAGGGGTAAAACCCGAAAACACTGCTTTGAGCTACACTTGAATGGGAACTATTGTAAGACAATGGGCCTTGCTTCACTCTTGGTTACGACACTCCCAGGGGACATGCTTTGTTAAATTCACAATCTTAGTATAAGACATTATTAATGGACAAAAAAATTCCCTAAGAATATATGTTAGAAAGTAGATCATGGATAACATAGACTTAATCCAATAGATTAATATGTTAAGGAAATAAAATTTATTTATAAGTCATGAGTTTTGTCCTTGTATTGCCCTTTATGTGTTACCCCTAACTTTCCTTTTATTCTAGACAATGGACGATAATAGGAGGACTCGGGCTAACAACCAATGTGAAGATCAATGTTATGACTGTACTAATGAGATGCCCAATCCAATGGGAGTGGGAATCGTGAACTTTTTCACACTGCTCTCTAAGCTAACTCAATATTTGAATAGAAACATGGGTCAAGAGGAACATTCAACCCCCCTTAAGAAATAACAAGTCGCTATTGAGAGCTTTATGATACAAAGGCCTCCTACTTTTAATGGATAATATGATCCCTCAATCGATGAAAAATGGATCAACTCCATTGAAAAGATCTTCTCCATCCTTCAATGTTCTGAACAAGAGAAGGTTCTCATGGATGCTTATTGTATGGAGGGTGAAGCTGATCAATGGTGGACATTGATAAAAAATATGAAACATGAGGAGGAGATCGAGGCGTTGGAATGAAATGATTTTCGGAAGATATTTTTTGATAAATATTTTCCATGCACCCTCCGGATTTAGATGGAAAGGGACATCCTTTCCCTCAAGAAGAAAGATGAGGAATCTGTTGGAGTTTACCAGGAAAACTTCACAAGGCTTGCATGATATGCTTCCGGCTTTGTCATTACCCTCGAATGCAAGGTTGACCGCTTCTTTGGTGGGCTGAAAGCTAGCCTGCAGAAACCACTAAAAATCTGTGACTTCGACAGCTATGAGGAAATTGTATGATGTTCCCTCAAGGTCCAAATGAAGATCATACAATCTCAGGGGTATCAAGGGGATAAGAAGTGTAAGGTGGATTTCAATGCTGGAAGTCTGATGGATAAATCCAATGGTTCTAAAAAGATCCAGCACCCCACTTTCTATAGGTGCGAAAAGAAGCACCCCAGAAATTTCCTGAAGGGTACAAGGAAATGCTTTAGGTGTGGAAGAGAAGGGAACCTAGCTGTTAACTACCAACAAGAAAAACCTGCGGCTGCAACAGAGGAGAGGAATTCTTCATTCGAACCACAATGCGTTGTTCATTGCTATAACTACAATGAAATAGGGCATCTGGAAAATCAGTGCCCTAATCCAAGGGTTTTTTGAGGAAAACAACAACCTCCAAGGAAGCAAGGGGTGATATTTTTCCATCACTACTACCGATGTGAACCCCAACAATGAAGCGGTGACATGTATGCTAGTTATTAATTCAAGAATAACGAACATACTTTTTTATTCAGGTTCTACGCAATCTTTTATAACTTGAAATTTTAGTATAACAATCCCAGCACCACCACAAATCATGGAAGTGAAGATGTCGGTGAGTACGGAAAATGGGGAAATCATTACATCTCATGAATATAACTCCTCCCCTGTCATAATATGTGGATTAAACTTTCCTATAAACCACGTCATACTCCCTCTGGTAGAATTTGATGTAATTCTTGGCATGGATTGGATTTCCTTATATAGAGCCAATATAAATAGCCATGAGAGGGAAATCACTCTCCATGTGGAGAATCGACCTCTGATTCTTTATAAGTGCAAGGAGGAAGATGAATCTTCTTTAGATCCATCATCTCAAGTGTGGATATTACTTCCATATGAGCACGCATACCTATCTTAGATGATCGAGTCTAAGGAGGCAACCATCCTAGAAGACATGCCTATTGTGATGGAATTCACTGAGGTGTTTCCCGAGGAATTTCCTGGTCTTCCTCCGAGAAGAGATGTTGAATTCTCAATTGATTTTATACCTGGGGCGTTTCCAATATCCAAGACTCCATATATAATGGTTGTTGTGGATCTTGAGGAGATGAAGAAACAACTACAGGAGAATCTGGATAAAGGGTTTATACTCCCAAGTGCTTCACCATGGGGTGCACCAGTCCTCTTCATCAAAAAAGAAGGATGGGCCAATGCGCCTTTGCAGCAATTATTATGAGATCAACAAAATCACAATAAAGAACAATTATCCTCTCCCACGAATTGATGACTTGTTTGATCAGCTACGTGGAGCACAATACTTCTCCAAGGTGGATTTACGGTCAGGATATTATTAAGTAAGGGTGAAAAAGGAAGATATCCCCAAGGCTACTTTTCCTACAAGATACGGGTACTATGAATTCATACTAATTTCTTTTGGACTCACTAATGCTCTAGCAATCTTTATGGACTTGATGAATAGAGTCTTTAGATATTACCTAGAAAAATTTGTGGTAGACTTTATAGATGATATTCTGATATACTCCAAAACCAAGGAGGATCATGAGGAGCATCTAAGAACTATACTAGAGACCTTGCGGAAGAAGAATCTCTATGAAAAGTACATCAAGTGGGAGTTCTGGTTGAAGGAGGTCTCATTCTTAGGCCAAATCATCACAAGCAATGGGATATCTATGGATCCCACCAAAACAGATGCAATTGAGGGATGGTTGAGTCCAACATCGGTAACAAATATCCATATCTTCTTAGGGTTAGATGGTTATTATCGACGATTTGTGAGAAATTTCTCATGATTTTCCAACCCTCTTACCAATATAACTCAGAAGGGAGTAAAGTTTTCTTGGAGTGATGAATGCGAAGAAAGCTTCAAGGAGTTGAAAATGAGGATTATCACTGCGCTCGTGCTCACTTTACCCACAAGTGGTGAAATTTTGTGGTATTTAGTGATGTTTCGAAGAAGGGTATGGGATGTGTGTTTATGCATAATGAAAAAGCCATTGCCTATGCTTCAAGGCAATTGAAAGTTCATGAACAAAACTATCCAAAACATGACCTCGAGTTGGCTGCAGTGATCTTTGCTTTGAAAATTTGGCGGAATTATCTCTTTGGGGAGAAGTGTGAAATATATACGGACCACAAATGCCTTAAGTATATATTCACACAGAAATAGTTGAACATGAACCAATGAAGATGGTTAGATGTGATCAAAGACTAGGACTGCTCAATCCATTACCACCCTAGGAAAACGAACAAGGTGGTGGATGCCCTAAGTAGAAAGGACCCTACGATTCTACCATTGATGAGAATTGAAAAGGATCAAATCTTCTTATATTTTATGAAGATGGACATGGGAATCATAAAGAAGAGAACATCATCAATCCTTTCACAAATTATTGATCAACCATCACTTTTTGAATGGTTAAAAGATGCTCAAAAAGATGATGTGGTAATTCAGGAAAAAGTGGAAGCTATCAGAAAAGGGAAATCCTCGGAGTTTAATGTTAATGAAGAAGGAATTGTGAGATTTGGGAAAACACTATGTGTTCCATCAAGTCTATATATAAAGAAGGAAATTTTGGATGATGCACATAGTTCAAATTTCTCTATTCACCCAGGAAACACAAAAATGTATCGAGATCTCCAAGAGCATTTTTGGTGGTATAATAAGAAGAAGGAGATCGTTGAATATACATCAAAGTGCCTGGTGTGTCAGCAAGTGAAGGAAGAGAGGCAGAAGTCTAAGGGGATGATGAAACCACTACCCATACCAGAATGGAAATGGGATAACATCACTATGGACTTTTTCACTGGATTTCCAAAGATATCCAAAGGCAACAATGCAATCTGGGTTGTTATTGATCGTCTTACAGAGGCTTCACACTTCATTTCTATTCAGGAGGATTTCTCATTGGATCAACTGGAACAGATATATATCAGGGAAGTGGTAAGGCTACATGGAGTACCACTATCTATTGTTTCTGATTGAGATCCAAGATTCACCTCTAAGTTTTGGAAGAGTCTTCAACATGCCCTGAATACTGAATTGAACTTTAGTACAGTCTATCATCCTCAAACTGATGGCCAATCCGAGCGGACTATCCAAACACTTGAGGAAATGTTGAGAGCATAATCAATGGACTTTAAATAATGATGGGATCAACATCTTCCTCGGGTTGAGTTCTCTTATAATAACAGTTTTTACTCGAGCAACCAAATGGAACCATATGAATCCCTTTATCGGAAAAGGTATAGAACACCGGCGTATTGGGATGAGGTCCGTGAGCGTAAGCTGCTTGGGCCAAAAATGGTCGAAGAAATGGTTGATAAGGTTAAAACCATTTAGTAGTATATCAAGGAAGCCTATAGTTGACAGAAGAGTTATGTAGATAACCGTCGACAAGACCTTGAGTTTAAAGTTGGAGACATGGTATTTCTACACATATCTCTATGGAAGAAGGTCATGAGGTTTGGAAAGAAAGGGAAGTTAAGTCCAAGGTACATCGGCCCCTTTCAGATTCTTGATCGTGCTGGGGCTGTGGTCAATCGACTAGCACTTCTACCTACTATGGAAAAAGTACATGATGTATTTCATGTATCCCTCCTAAGGAAGTACATACCAGACCCTTCACATGTACTCTCTTCAGAGGTGGTACAGTTAGAGGATGATCTTTATTATTAGGAGCAACCATTGAATATCTTAGACCGTAGAGAAAAAGTTCTACAAAATAATACAATGCCCCTCATAAAGGTGTTATGGAGAAACCTCAAGTTTGAAGCAACGTGGGAATCAGAGGAAATGATGATACAGAGTTACCCACATCTGTTTTAGTGTGGAAAAAAGAAAATTCCGAGGGTGAAATTTTAAGGGGGGAAGATTGTAACGACCCAAACTTTCATTAATGGAAATCCCTCTTGATCTAATTAAATGTCTCTTTATGTAAAATTTTTATATAAAATGTCAACTTCTTTGGTTTTATGTTAATAATTTTGACCGTTGCTAATTTATCTATTGAAAAATGATCACATGATTAGTATAGATATAGGGATTTAACAAATCCAATTTACTCACATAAAGGAAGTGATGGCTTCATCCAGTAGACGTGCCCCATACGAAGCCCATTTATCAGAGCTTGGAAAGGAGGTTGTGTCTTTGCTCTTTTCTCTTGACCAAGCCCAAGACGATCTTGAATATGTTAAGCTCGAGTGGAACTACCTACGAGGGAAGTTGAAGTTGATAGAGATTACCACCCGAGCAATGTTATCCGAGCCACCCCAAGAGTCAGTCACCATCACACACCTTACCCTTCAGTATTATGTAGTTGTTATAAGAGGTTATGTAACAAGAAATTAGCACTACGGTCTTGTACATTATTTTTTTATATAATAATGAATATACCTTCATTTTATTATTGTTACCTTGTAGAAGGTTTTTAAAGCACAAATAGTATATTTACTTAATATTCAACTAAGAAATTTATTTTGATGATTTAATGGATTTTTTTAATTAAATAATATTTTAATAAAATATTATTATTATTATTAAATTAATTTTTATTAAAAATAAATTATTGTTTAATTTTATGAATGCAATCATAATTTTTATTAAGGTTTGAAGGCCATTTTTTTCAAAACCCGTGAATTTTCGATAAATGTCGGATTTATTTTAAAAGTTAAAATTAACATATTTAGAAAATTATTTAGATAAAATAAATGTTATTTCTGGAATCAGGATGTCGAAATTATCCAATGGTAAATTTTTCATAATTTGATGAGAGTCAAATTTTTGGGTAAAAATTAAATTCTGTTTAAATATAAAATGTGTTTTATGACTTCATAATGACCCAATAGTGATGTAATAAAATACTATAAGCCTTATGTATGGACAATATATGTTTTACCATTAAAATAATGTGATTTTGGGTTTGTTTGACTTATTTTAAAAAGTATTAATGGAACCTTCTAGGCTTATTAAACATCTTGTCTTTTTAAATTGATTTCCTTGGGAGTGTGACTCACCTCCACATAAGAAACCCCATTAATTTAAGAATTTCGGACTTTGGCCTTATAAAATATTTTTTTCCACTTCCCTTTTCTAAAAACCACGGGCAAAAACCATGGGCTAGTTTTTGGTTTGGATTAGTTTAATGCGAGGTGTCCCAAACCTAAATAATAAATAATTCCCACACCTTTACTATATAAACCCACTCAATCTCCAACTTCCTCCTCACTCAAATACATTGGAGTTCATCCAACCTCTGCAATCCTCTCTCCAGAATCCTCCCAAGGTGCCCCAAGATCCCAGGAAGCCTCTCTCAAGCCTCTCTCAAGCCTTTGGAAGCCACTTCCAAGTATGAGTTTTTCTTCCTTTCTCATTTTGGTCTAATTTTCTTAATGTTGTTATGCCTTTTTAATTTCGATTATAAATGTTGGGGTATGGTTTCACATATCCCAGATACGACCCTATTTATGTTTTAATGATGCGATACCCCTTTCTCTCTCACTAAGTGCCTCCCATGTACACATGTTACTATGCCGAAATTTCGAAAGGAATTTCTCACTCCTCATTTACATTCAAGAAATAATTTTTTATCATGAATATAAATTCCATTAAATTTGTTTGGGACATATATCTATATGACCCCCTTACTTTCCATGTCATTTAAATATTATGAGACACCCCTTTCTCTCTCATCAACCATTTTTATGAGTTCTTACGTCACACTGTTACACTGCTGAAATTGCATTGATTTTCCAAGCCGATGCCATTGTGTAGTGAATACCATGCCCATTTCTCTATTAAGGGTATTCACATTTATGCACATTTACTTATTGATTATAAAGTTTAATATATTAATTCTTCATTCCTTTATCGTGGAATAAATGATGATGTTTTAGGAATCCATGTTATATGATCCATGTGGAACACTTACGCATGAAATGAAATGTTTAAGAAGGGTGCACCCTTATAGTGCTCCAATGCATTGGGTAAAGTATAGTATCATGATACGTCATTTGCAATGGGTGTTTACTCATTCTGATTCAATTGCAATGAGGTTTTACTCATGCTTCATGTGCAATGAGGATTTACTCATGCTCTATGTGCAATGATCCTTGAATCATGCTAATTCCATGTTAAGTGTTGTTGCCACATTTCCATGTTATGATTATCATGTTTTATCATGCCTTTATGTTTATGCTTAAATATGTGCTCTAGTGATATGCCTATTGTCTAACATGTATTTTATTCCTCATGTTACTCCATGTTTATTCCCTTACTGGGATTTAGAGCTCACCATTTTCTTATGCATGTCTTCAGGTTATCCCATGAAATGCTAAGTATGAGGGAATTTAGTGGTCATGTAATGGAAGTTTTCAATAAAGATGTTGTTTTTAATGTTTTAATTTGGTATGTAATGATCCATGGTGATGTTCTCTTATTTTCATTCGGGTATGGGAAATGGTTGCATCATCCCCTTATACTTTTTCCGCTCTACCTTCACTTGCTGACACACCAGGAACTTTGATGTATATTCAGCGATCTCCTTCTTCATATTATCCGACCAATAACGCTCTCAAAGATCTCTATAACGACCCACACTTTACATACATTGTTAATACTTCAAAATTGAATCACACTTATTACAACATATGACAAAACCACAAAGGACCGTATAGGTATAGTGTCTTTAGAAACTGGGGAAACATAAACAACTGGTTCATAAATCTTCTACAGTGTCTCCCATTTATTTCATCATATCTAGGGTCCCTTTTAGCATATTCTACTTAATATCCATATTCCTGACCTGGGGAAAAGAAAACATAAAAGGGTGAGCTCAAATGCTCAGCAAGGGAAAATAAAGGAAATAAAAATCATATCATATCTTTTTGAAAATCAAAACCTGCAAAAGAGATCATAATATCTTAACATGGAATAAATCATAGAAGTGAAAATGAGATCCCCAAAATCATAACATAAAACTTGAAACTTTGTGGCATGCACACATAATCATGGAAAATCATTTCTTGTTAGTCATGACTCATTTCCAAGACTATCTTAGTGGACAAAGTCCCTTTCTGAACCGAGTTCACTCCTCGTTTCAGTCCTGTATCACTGAACCGAAATAACCTTCCGTTCCAGCCATGTCTATCTCATGAGATATAAAATCATTACCCAATTCATTGGAGGGAGATATAGGTCCCACCCATCTTATAATGAATCCTTTCTTATGTGTGCCACATAATCATAAATCATACATCATCGCATAACACATGTAACAAAAATGTGATTCTTGAAACATCATGACATCATAAATCAATTCATATAAGATAAAGGAATTCATAAACATAATTCCATCACAAAATAGTCAAATCAATGTAAAAATATGGATAGAAACAGAACCCTTTATTATCTTAGATGGAAAATAATTTTGATAAAACACTTGAATTGAATTCTTGAGGAAAATATCCTTTCTTCTTCAAAAACATTTTTCCTTTCATAACATGTCATACAACTTTAAAATAAAAGAAGTTGATTAAAAATAAACTTGAAAACTTGTAAAGGAAGCTTCTTTGAAGTAATGTTTTAAAAATCCATTCATGCCGTATATGTTAAAAAAAACATTCTTCGTACTTTTGTCGGAAAAGTCAAAAAGTACCTCGTACGGAAAAACGACAAAAGATTCCTTTCATATTCTTTACTAAAAACTCACCTAAGGGTAAAATTGGATTTAAACTATTGCAAGTGGATGGAAACAATATTACATATTGAGGGAACATGGATGTGGATGATAAAATACACCCCAGTAAATACTTACGAATAAACAATCTCGAATAAAAAATGAGATTGTGATATTTCCCTTACCTTAGGTCCGATTTGCTTTGTTCGTGTCCGAAGCTCCTGTATAATGGTTTAAATAATGTTATTGACTTATTCCAGAATCATACATATTGATATGAGATCATATATGGTCATATTATTAGCTTCTTGTTAGTAATATTTCATTGTTACTTGTTACTCGGGTCTTTATAACTTTTTGTTCTTATGCGTGTTTTGTCGAATAAATTCTTATTCTTATCTTTAGGTTATAGATAATTCATTTCCAGAATGGTATTAGTGTAGTATATACCATATTCATTCATTCAATTCATTTATACAATCATTATGAAATGAAGATCATGTAGAACGAGTCGCATCACATCGTGGAGACGGTATTCCGTACGTACGCACGAGTTATGATATCGTTCCTATGATCGTGGAATTGTATTGGAGTATATATATATATTATTTCAGTATCAATATTACTTAATAATAATCATATATAGTTACTGATTACACCATTATACCCATCCTTGTAAGGTGATGGTGGAAAATAGATTACACCACGGCGTGGAGACGGTATTCCGTACGTACGCACGCGCGGTGATTTCATTTTTCCGTAGGATGGATAGAAGGTGAATTAGGGTTGTTTCATATTTATAATAACATATCAGTATGTAAGTAATACTGATGTTATTACTTTATCATGAAACAACTAAAGAAGAAGAAGTTGAAGAAGAAAGAAATTGAAAAGATCGGTAATGAATATTACCTCTTCTTTGGAACGCCTTTTTGAATCCTTCACTTAAGGAACTAAGATTGGTCTTTGGAGAAGACCAGGACCACTAGGATTATTCTAGGGAAGTGGAGAAGGGAAAATGGCAGGGGTTGGCCGAGCTTGAGTGCTCAAATTGGTGTGAGGAGGAGGGGAGGAGGTGTCCTTTTATAGGGGAGGAGAGGGGCACCTTAGGAATTCTTAAAAATATTAATTTATAATAAATCTAACCCCACTTAAAAACCTCCAAAAATGACTCATATTCGAAGATTAGATAAGATAGGGTTGTAATCTCATCAACAAATCAAATTTAGACATGTTTGGATATTATTTTAAACCTTATCAATTAGATTTAACTCTAAGTTAAATAATTTAACTTTTACCGTGTCTTTTTGTTTTCTTTCACTATATGGTTAATACACTTACTATAACATGCCAAACGAACCCCAAATTGTTTATTATTAATATATATATCATTATCTATGTCATTTGGCCGAACCTTAGATTTTTAGGAATAAAATAACAATTAGTAATATAATATTTTATTTAAAAACTATTTTGTGTCAATTTTGACACTATTTGATATATGATTTTTGTGAAAGTCATAACAGAATTAAATGTTCGAACCAAGTTGGTTAAATCAACATTAATATATCATAGTAACCTAGAAAATTAGTGGAATTCATAAAAAGTCTTAAATTACATTTATTTTGGTATTTATATTATCAATTATGTCAATATTTCATTAATAAGATAATTACTGCATCATCGTTGTGTCATAAATAAATTAAATTATTTGATGTCTAAAAATTACAAATAAAATACCATCATGTAGGAAATCTTTTTAGATTTCTAATGAATATTTACAATTGAATTTATCTTATGTATAAACCTATATTAAAAATGATTTACTTATTAAACTTTGATTTTAACTATTTTAACCCTTCTTTAAATAAATTAATAATAAATGTCCTAATTTAATCCAAGTGGGCCTAAATGGTCATATTTTATTCCTAAGTTTGTTTTTGGTCGAATTACACTTGTCCAATAGAATTATGACATGTGTTAGGGTAATATTAATATCATAATTACCCTTAGTTACCCTATTTACTATTAACCGCGGTAAAAAAAGTAAAAAGTTACTATTCACCAAAAAATTATTTTCATCTCATTGAACCACATTTTAGTCCTTGATATTAACCGTGTCTCTCGGATTTTTGAAATTCCATTCACAGAAGCGGTAAAATTAAGTTTTATGCAAAATTCAGTTTTTAACCTACCACTTAGTGGTTTCACTATTCATCAAAAATTGAAAGTTTTCAGAAAAATACCAAAATTTCACCTTAGGATAATTTCGATATTCTGAGTCCAAAAATGAAGTCCATTTTGAAAAATAAAATTTATAAAATTTCAAAAAGTGGTTATTACTATTCATAACGGCTAGTTTTAATAGCATATTGTTGTTTAGTGAAACTCGGTATTGCGTACGACGCAAGCTATCGAGGAAGGTCGCGATTGCGTGTAAAGCAAGCCAAGAAAGTGTTGTGTAGAAAAAGATTCCTTTGATGATTTATATAACATAAAAGTCTCGGGTGTTACATTCTACCCCCCTTAAAAAGAATTTCGCCCTCGAAATTCGTCACTTTGCAACAAACAAATGAGGATACTTCTCCCTCATCATATCCTCAAGCTCCCATGTAGCTTCTTCAAGTTGGTGGTTTATCCATAAAACTTTCACCAAGCGAGTGGTCTTGTTTCGTAGGACTTTTTCGCTACGATCCAGAATCTCTATCGGCTGTTCTTCATAAGAAAGATCTTGCTCCAGTGGTACAACTTCTGAGCTGAGTACATGTGAAGGATCTGGTATGTACTTTCTCAGGAGAGATACATGGAACACATCGTGAACTTGAGAGAGATTCGGTGGAAGCGCCAATCGGTAAGCTACCTTCCCAACACGATCCAGTATTTCAAAAGGACCGATATATCTAGGGCTCAACTTCCCCTTCTTTCCAAATCTCATAACCCTCTTCCAGGGAGATATTCGTAAGAACACTTTATCACCCACTTCAAACTCTAGGTCTTTTCTTCGGTTGTCGGCATAACTTTTCTGTCGACTCTGAGCTGCTCTTATGTGTTGTTGAATAGATCTGACCTTTTCTGCCATTTCATCAACGAGATCAGGTCCTAATAGCTTTCTTTCCCCAACTTCATCCCAGCAAGTTGGAGTCCTGCATTTCTTTCCATAGAGAGCTTCATAAGGAGCCATCTGAATACTGGAGTGAAAGCTATTATTATAAGAAAATTCCACCAAAGGTAGGTGTTGATCCCAACCTCCTTTGAAATCCATAGAGCAAGCTCTCAACATATCTTCTAGGGTTTGAATTGTTCTCTCAGACTGACCGTCTGTCTGGGGATGATAAGCAGTGCTGAAACTCAACTCTGTATCCAGAGTATGCTGAAGACTTCGCCAGAACTTCGAGGTAAATCTCGGATCTCGATCAGATATAATAGAAAGTGGTACTCCATGCAATCTTACCACTTCCTTTACATATATCTTGGCAAGCTGATCTAGAGAGAAATCCTCTCTAATAGCAATGAAGTGTGCAGACTTTGTAAGACGATCAACTATGACCCAGATAGCATTATTGCCTTTGGATGTTTTAGGAAGTCCTGTGACAAAGTCCATAGTGATGTTTTCCCATTTCCATTCGGGTATGGGTAATGGTTGTAACATCCCCTTAGACTTCTGTCTCTCAGCTTTAACTTGTTGACAAACCAAGCATCGAGAGACATATTCAGCAACATCTCTTTTCATGCCATCCCACCAGAAGTACTCTTTCAGGTCCCTATACATCTTCGTGCTTCCAGGATGAATAGAGAATGAAGAACTATGAGCCTCGTCCAGCAGCTCTTTCTTTAATTCGGGGATGGGAGGAACACAAACCCGATTCCTGAACTTTATTATCCCATCACAATCAAGGTTGAATTCAGGAACATTTCTCACCTTCTTTTGTAACTCGACATCTTCTTTCTGTGCCTCTTTAATCTTCACATGTATAGATGGTTGAACATTCATTTGAGAAAGATAAGATTTTTCCCCTTCCATTATAATTCCAAGATCCATCCTTTGTAAATCCATAAATATTGGATCTTTTGTGATCCTCATCATGGATAAACTAGCATGGTCTTGTCGACTTAATGCATCTGCCACCTTGTTTGCTTTCCCAGGGTGGTAATGGATTGAGCAGTCATAATCCTTAATCAGCTCCAACCATCTTCTTTGGCGCATATTCAGCTCCTTTTGTGTGAAAATATACTTTAAACTTTTATGATCAGTATAAATATCACACCTTTCACCATAAAGGTAATGCCTCCAAATCTTTAATGCAAAGATTACCGCAGCCAACTCCAAATCATGTGTTGGGTAATTTTGTTCATGGATTTTCAACTGTCGTGAGGCATAAGCTATCACCATATCATTTTGCATAAGAACACACCCCAATCCCTTCTTGGATGCATCACTGTAGATCACAAACCTTTCTCCACTACAAGGCAGTGTGAGCACAGGTGCACTGGATAACCTTCTTTTCAACTCCTTGAAATTCTCTTCGCATTCCTCTGTCCAGACAAACTTAACTCCTTTCCGAGTCAACTTGGTGAGTGGATTAGATAATCGTGAAAAATCTTTTACAAAACGTCGATAATATCCAGCCAAACCAAGAAAACTTCGGATCTCAGTTACTGTTGTTGGTCTTGACCATCTTTCGATAACCTCTGTTTTTGCTGGATCCACAGATATCCCCTCTTTTGAGATTATATGACCCAAAAATGCAACTTTTTGAAGCCAAAATTCACACTTGGTAAATTTGGCATAAAGCTTCTCTTTTCTCAGGGTCTTCAATATAATTCTCAAGTGATCTTCATGCTCTTCCTTGCTCTTTGAATAGACAAGAATATCGTCTATAAAGACTACCACAAATTGATCAAGATAGTCTCTAAAGACTCTATTCATTAGATCCATGAAGATAGCAGGGGCATTAGTAAGACCAAATGGCATCACTATAAATTCATAGTGTCCATACCTTGTACGGAAAGCCGTCTTTGGTATATCCTCCCTTTTGACCCTTAATTGATGATACCCTGAACGAAGATCAATCTTGGAAAAGTATTGAGCTCCGCGTAGTTGGTCAAATAAGTCATCAATGCGTGGGAGAGGATATTTGTTCTTGATAGTGATCTTGTTAAGTTCTCGATAATCAATGCAGAGTCTCATTGATCCATCTTTCTTCTTAACAAATAGAACAGGTGCTCCCCAAGGTGACGCACTAGGGAGTATGAATCCCTTATCAAGATTCTCTTGGAGTTGCTTCTTCAATTCCTGCAACTCAATTGGGGCCATTCTATAAGGTGTCTTTGAAATAGGCAAAGCACCCGGTACGAGTTCTATTGAAAACTCAACTTCACGATTTGGTGGGAGACCCGGTAATTCCTCCGGAAAGACATCATCAAACTCCCGTACAATGGGAATATTCTTAATCGTGAGTTTCTCACCAACTATTTGAGATAAATAACCTTCATTTAGTGGAATCAATACCCATAAGATGGAAGAAATTTCCACTGGAAGGTTATGTTCATCCTTGCATTGATAGACGATCGTAGGTTGATCTGGAATATGAAATGTGACTTCCCTTCTTTGGAAATTTATATGAGCTCCATGTAGAGAAAGCCAATCCATGCCAAGAATCACATCAAATTCCACTAAAGGAAGGATCACAAGATTTGCAGGAAGCACTTTCCCACAAACTTCGATCGGAGAAGAATTATAAACTTCTGATGCGATTGATGTGCCATTAGGTGTTGTCACAGCTAACTCAACATCTAATTGTTGAGGTAATACGGTGATACCCTTAGAAAATTTTTCAGAAATAAAAGAGTGGGTGGATCCAGAATCAAATAAAACATTTGCTACTTTAGAGTGGATGGTAAGTGTACCTTTCACCACATCGTTATCGTACTCCACATCGCTGATAGAAATTGCATGTGACTTTCCTTTTTCTTTAGCCTTAAGAGTTTGTTGACGTCGACCATCATCATCAACCCTTGGATTTGGGCATTGATTGGCATAATGCCCCATCTCCTTGCACTTGAAACATTGAAGTGTAGCAGGTTCATTCTGTGTATCCCTTCCTTTGTTTGCATCATTAGACATCTTCTTCCCATTATCACGGCATTCAAATGCCCGATGACCTTCCTTTCCACATTTAAAACATTTACTTGTCCCTTTAAGACAACTCCCTCCATGTTTCTTTCCACACTTTGAGCATAAGGGAAAGTTCATCTTCTTTTCCGTGTTCTCTTTAGATTTTTCTTTGAATTCCATCTTCCTCTTCTTATCAAACCCATGTGACTGATGGGTTACTCCAATTTCCATCTCGACTTTGAGAGCACATCGAACGATTTCTTCGTAGCTATTGAAGTCCCTTATGGCTAACGCCCTTCGAAGACTTGGTTTTAAGCCACTAAAGAATCGATCGATCTTACTCTCAGGTTGGATAATAATACCAGAAGCGTACCTTGAAAGTCTGGTAAAATTTGCTTCATAGGTACCAACAGATTCATCATCCCTTTGCTTCAGTTCAAGGAACTCTTTCTCCATCTTTGTTCGGAGAATACGAGGGAAGTACTTATTGAAAAATAAGTTCTTGAACTCGTCCCATTCCATAGACTCAATTTCATCCCTTTGCCTCGTATTCTTAACAAGATTCCACCATTGATCCGCATCTCCTTCCAAACGATACACTGCTAGGATGACTTTATCATGCTCAGAACATTGAAGAACTGAAAATATCTTTTCAGTAGTACTAATCCATTGTTCAGCAACTAATGGATCAGTAGACCCGCTGAAAGATGGTGGACGCTGCCTCATGAAGGATTCAACAGAATGTTGCTCCCTCCTTTGTTCGTTTGGAAATCCTGCATGATTCATAGCTTGAGAAAGTTGTGTGAGCATGGCTACAAGATTTTGCATTCCAGCTCCCATATCGTTTGGTTGCTCAGGGGGACAATCATTGCATTGCCCATCGCATTCCGCATTAACATGGTTCCTTCGGGTTCCAGCCATTGACTAAAACCAAGAAGAATAGTGTGAGCAACACTAATTATAATAGGAAACCACATAATTCAAGAATAAAATTTTCATGCTTAAGGTCTTATCCTAGGTTATTCAAGGCCATTTCTAAAATTGTGTTCTATGCTTAGACTTATCCTTAGGGTTATTACTAAGGCTTTCACATCCTAGTTTCCAAAGGTTGACTATACCGTTCCTCTGATACCAACTGTAGCGGTCTGGAATTACTTCCAGTGGACTATAATTGATACCTATCAGGGCACTCCATGGGCGGCTACACCCCCTGGGCGGGACACACCACCATCCCCAGTGGCAGCCATTTCCGCATGAAGCCCTTGGGCGGAGAGCCATGCTTCGTCCAACGCTCACATGTGAGAGTTCCCAAGGATCGGATACATTCCTACCTCCTTTGCCTCTGATACCAACTATAACGACCCACACTTTACATACATTGTTAATACTTCAAAATTGAATCACACTTATTACAACATATGACAAAACCACAAAGGACCGTATAGGTATCGTGTCTTTAGAAACTGGGGAAACATAAACAACTGGTTCATAAATCTTCTACAGTGTCTCCCATTTATTTCATCATATCTAGGGTCCCTTTTAGCATATTCTACTTAATATCCATCTTCCTGACCTGGGGAAAAGAAAACATAAAAGGGTGAGCTCAAATGCTCAGCAAGGGAAAATAAAGGAAATAAAAATCATATCATATCTTTTTGAAAATCAAAACCTGCAAAAGAGATCATAATATCTTAACATGGAATAAATCATAGAAGTGAAAATGAGATCCCCAAAATCATAACATAAAACTTGAAACTTTGTGGCATGCACACATAATCATGGAAAATCATTTCTTGTTAGTCATGACTCATTGCCAAGACTATCTTAGTGGACAAAGTCCCTTTCTGAACCGAGTTCACTCCTCGTTTCAGTCCTGTATCACTGAACCGAAATAACCTTCCGTTCCAGCCATGTCTATCTCATGAGATATAAAATCATTACCCAATGCATTGGAGGGAGATATAGGTCCCACCCATCTTATAATGAATCCTTTCTTATGTGTGCCACATAATCATAAATCATACATCATCGCATAACACATGTAACAAAAATGTGATTCTTGAAACATCATGACATCATAAATCAATTCATATAAGATAAAGGAATTCATAAACATAATTCCATCACAACATAGTCAAATCAATGTAAAAATATGGATAGAAACAGAACCCTTTATTATCTTAGATGGAAAATAATTTTGATAAAACACTTGAATTGAATTCTTGAGGAAAATATCCTTTCTTCTTCAAAAACATTTTTCCTTTCATAACATGTCATACAACTTTAAAATAAAAGAAGTTGATTAAAAATAAACTTGAAAACTTGTAAAGGAAGCTTCTTTGAAGTAATGTTTTAAAAATCCATTCATGCCGTATATGTTAAAAAAAACATTCTTCGTACTTTTGTCGGAAAAGTCAAAAAGTACCTCGTACGGAAAAACGACAAAAGATTCCTTTCATATTCTTTACTAAAAACTCACCTAAGGGTAAAATTGGATTTAAACTATTGCAAGTGGATGGAAACAATATTACATATTGAGGGAACATGGATGTGGATGATAAAATACACCCCAGTAAATACTTACGAATAAACAATCTCGAATAAAAAAAGAGATTGTGATATTTCCCTTACCTTAGGTCCGATTTGCTTTGTTCGTGTCCAAAGCTCCTGTATAATGGTTTAAATAATGTTATTGACTTATTCCAGAATCATAAATATTGATATGAGATCATATATGGTCATATTATTAGCTTCTTGTTAGTAATATTTCATTGTTACTTGTTACTCGGGTCTTTATAACTTTTTGTTCTTATGCGTGTTTTGTCGAATAAATTCTTATTCTTATCTTTAGGTTATAGATAATTCATTTCCAGAATGGTATTAGTGTAGTATATACCATATTCATTCATTCAATTCATTTATACAATCATTATGAAATGAAGATCATGTAGAACGAGTCGCATCACATCGTGGAGACGGTATTCCGTACGTACGCACGAGTGATGATATCGTTCCTATGATCGTGGAATTGTATTGGAGTATATATATATATTATTTCAGTATCAATATTACTTAATAATAATCATATATAGTTACTGATTACACCATTATACCCATCCTTGTAAGGTGATGGTGGAAAATAGATTACACCACGGCGTGGAGACGGTATTCCGTACGTACGCACGCGCGGTGATTTCATTTTTCCGTAGGATGGATAGAAGGTGAATTAGGGTTGTTTCATATTTATAATAACATATCAGTATGTAAGTAATACTGATGTTATTACTTTATCATGAAACAACTAAAGAAGAAGAAGTTGAAGAAGAAAGAAATTGAAAAGATCGGTAATGAATATTACCTCTTCTTTGGAACGCCTTTTTGAATCCTTCACTTAAGGAACTAAGATTGGTCTTTGGAGAAGACCAGGACCACTAGGATTATTCTAGGGAAGTGGATAAGGGAAAATGGCAGGGGTTGGCCGAGCTTGAGTGCTCAAATTGGTGTGAGGAGGAGGGGAGGAGGTGTCCTTTTATAGGAGAGGAGAGGGGCACCTTAGGAATTCTTAAAAATATTAATTTATAATAAATCTAACCCCACTTAAAAACCTCCAAAAATGACTCATATTCGAAGATTAGATAAGATAGGGTTGTAATCTCATCAACCAATCAAATTTAGACATGTTTGGATATTATTTTAAACCTTATCAATTAGATTTAACTCTAAGTTAAATAATTTAACTTTTACCGTGTCTTTTTGTTTTCTTTCACTATATGGTTAATACACTTACTATAACATGCCAAACGAACCCCAAATTGTTTATTATTAATATATATATCATTATCTAAGTCATTTGGCCGAACCTTAGATTTTTAGGAATAAAATAACAATTAGTAATATAATATTTGATTTAAAAACTATTTTGTGTCAATTTTGACACTATTTGATATATGATTTTTGTGAAAGTCATAACAGAATTAAATGTTCGAACCAAGTTGATTAAATCAACATTAATATATCATAGTAACCTAGAAAATTAGTGTAATTCATAAAAAGTCTTAAATTACATTTATTTTGGTATTTATATTATCAATTATGTCAATATTTCATTAATAAGATAATTACTGCATCATCGTTGTGTCATAAATAAATTAAATTATTTGATGTCTAAAAATTACAAATAAAATACCATCATGTAGGAAATCTTTTTAGCTTTCTAATGAATATTTACAATTGAATTTATCTTATGTATAACCCTATATTAAAAATGATTTACTTATTAAACTTTGATTTTAACTATTTTAACCCTTCTTTAAATAAATTAATAATAAATGTCCTAATTTAATCCAAGTGGGCCTAAATGGTCATATTTTATTCCTAAGTTTGTTTTTGGTCGAATTACACTTGTCCAATAGAATTATGACATGTGTTAGGGTAATATTAATATCATAATTACCCTTAGTTACCCTATTTACTATTAACCGCGGTAAAAAAAGTAAAAAGTTACTATTCACCAAAAAATTATTTTCATCTCATTGAACCACATTTTAGTCCTTGATATTAACCGTGTCTCTCGGATTTTTGAAATTCCATTCACAGAAGCGGTAAAATTAAGTTTTATGCAAAATTCAGTTTTTAACCTACCACTTAGTGGTTTCACTATTCATCAAAAATTGAAAGTTTTCAGAAAAATACCAAAATTTCACCTTAGGATAATTTCGATATTCTGAGTCCAAAAATGAAGTCCATTTTGAAAAATAAAATTTATAAAATTTCAAAAAGTGGTTATTACTATTCATAACGGCTAGTTTTAATAGCATATTGTTGTTTAGTGAAACTCGGTATTGCGTACGACGCAAGCTATCGAGGAAGGTCGCGATTGCGTGTAAAGAAAGCCAAGAAAGTGTTGTGTAGAAAAAGATTCCTTTGATGATTTATATAACATAAAAGTCTCGGGTGTTACAATCTCGATACATATTTGTGTTTTCTTAGTGAATAGAGAAATTTGAACTATGTGCATCATCCAAAATTTCCTTCTTCAGCTTCATACTTGATGGAACACGTAGTATTTTCCAAAATCTCACAATTCCTTCTTCATTAACATTAAACTGTGAGGATTTCCCTTTTCCGATAGCTTCCACTTTTTCCTGAATTCCCACATCAACTTTTTGAGCATCCTTTAACCGTTCCAAAAGTGAAGTTTAAGTAATCATTTGTGAAAGGATTGATGATGTTCCCTTCTTTATGATTCCCATGTCCATCTTCATCAAATCTAATAATATTGGATCCTTTTCAATTCTCATCAATGATAGAATCGTTGGGTCCTTTATACATAGGGCATCCGCCACCTTGTTCGCTTTCCTAGGGTGGTAATGGATTGAGCAGTCATAGTCTTTGATCATCTCTAACCATCTTCATTGGCGCATGTTCAACTCTTTATCTGTGAATATATATTTGAGACTCTTGTGGTTAGTATATATCTCACATTTCTCCCCATAGAGATAATGCCAGAAAATTTTCAAAGAAAAGATAACTGCAGCCAACTCGAGGTCATGTGATGGATAGTTATATTCCTAAAATTTCAATTTCCTTGAAGAATAGGAAATGAATTTTTCATTTTGTATCAACGCACATCACAGGCCCTTCTTCGAAGCATCATTGAATACCACAAAAAGTTCTCCACTTCTGGGTAAAGTGAGCATGGACATATTGATAAGCCTCCTTTTCAACTCCTTTAAGCTTTATTCGCATTCCTAACTCCAAGAAAACTTTACTCCCTTCTGATTTATCTTGTTAAGAGTGTTGGACAATCGTGATAAATTTCTCACAAATCACTGATAATATCCATCTAACCCCAAGAAGCTACAAATATCTGTTAACGATGTTAGCCTCGGTCATCCCTCAATTGCATTTGTTTTGAAGGAATCCATAGATATCCCATTACTTGTAATGATATGACCCAAGAATGATACCTCCTTCAACCAGAACTCACACTTTCTGTACTTTTCATAGAGCTTCTCCTTCCGCAAGGTCTCCTGTACAGTTCTCATATGCTCCTCATGATCCTCCTTGATTTTGGAATATATCAAGATATCATCTATAAAGACTACCACAAATTTTTCGAGGTAATCTCTAAATAATTTATTCATCAAGTCCATGAATATTTCTGGAGAATTGGTGAGTCTGAATGGCATTACTATGAATTCACAGTGCCTGTATATTATTTGAAAAGTTATCTTGGGAATATCTTCCTTCTTCACCCTTACTTGATAATATCCCAACCGCAAATCCTCCTTGGAGAAGTATTGTGCTCTACGTAGTTGATGGAACAAGTCATCAATTCGTGGGAGAGTATACTTGTTATTTATAATAATTTTTTTAAGCTCATGATAATCGATGCAAAGGCGGATTGACCCAACCTTCTTCTTGACGAAGAGGACTAGTGCACCCCATGGTGAAGCACTTGGGAGAATAAACCCTTTATCCAGATTCTCCTATAGTTGTTTCTTCAACTCCCCAATCTCCACAACAGCCATTCTATATAGAGTATTGGATATTGGAAATGCCCCAGTTATAATATCAATTGAGAATTCAACATCTCTTGTAAGAGGAAGACCAGGAAATTCCTTAGGAAACACTTCAGTGAATTCCCTCACAATAGGCATGTCTTCTATAATTGTTGTCACCTTAGACTCAATCATCTAAGCCAAATACGTATTCTTATAGGGCATTAATATCCACTCTTGAGATTATGGATCTAAAGAAGATTTGTCTTCCTTCTTGCACTTGTAAAGAATGAGGGATCGATTCTCCATTTGGAGAGTGATTTCCCTCTCACAAAAATTTATGTTCGCTCTATATAAGGAAAGCCAATCCATACCACGAATTGCATTAAATTCCACCATAGGGAGTGTGACAAGGTTCTCCGGGAATTTTAATCCACAGATTATGACAGGGGAGGATTTATATTCATGGGATGCAATGATTTCCCCATTATTCGTAATCACTGACATCTTCACTTCCATGATTTGTGGTGGTGCTAGGATTGTTCTACTAAACTTTTAAGATATAAAAGAATGCTTAGAACCTGAATCAAAAAGTATGTTCACTGTTCTTTAATGAATAACTAGTGTACCTGTCACCACTTCGTTGTTGGGGTTCACTTCGGTATTAGTGATGGAAAAAACGCACCCTTGCTGCCTTGGAGGTTGTTGGTTGCCACTGAAAACCCTTGGCGTAGGGAACTGATTTGAAAGATTCCCTGGTTCTTTGCAGTTGTAGAAATGAACAACGCATTGAGGTTCGAATGGAGTGTTCCTCTCCATTTTTGTAGATGTGGGTTTTTCTGGTAGGCAGTTAACAGCTAGGTTCCCTTCTCTTCCACACCTAAAGCATTTTCGCTTCCCCTTTAGGTGATTTCCGGGGTGCTTCTTTATGCACCTTTGGCAAGTGGGGTGCTGCATCTTCTTAGCACCATTGGATTTATACATAGGACCACCAGCATTGAAGTACACCTTAATATTCTTATCCCCATGATAACCTTGAGATTCTCCGATCTCCATTTCGACCTTGAGGGCATATCAAACAATTTCCTCATAGCTGTCGAAGTCACGGATCTCCAACGCTTTCCACAGGATAGGTTTCAGCCCACCAAGGAACCATTCAACCTTGAATTTGGGGGTAACAAAAAAGTTGGAATCGTATCGTGAAAGCCTTGTGAAGTTTTCCTCATATGCTCCGATAGGTTTTTCATCTTTTTGCTTGAGGGCAAGGAAGTCCCTTTCCATATTAATCCGGAGGGTGCATGAAAAATATTTATCGAAAAACATTTTCTGGAAATCCTTCCATTCCAACGCCTCGATCTCCTCCTCACGCTTTGAATTTTTTATCAACTTCCACCATTGACCAGCTTCACCCTCCATAGGATAAGAATCCAGGAGAACCTTCTCTTTTTTAGAACATTGAAGGATGGAGAAGATCTTTTTAATGGAGTTGATCAATGGTTCAACGATTGAGGGATCAGATGATCCATTAAAAGTAGGAGGCCTTTGTCTTATGACGCTATCGAGAGTGACTTGTTCTTTCTTAGGGGGGTTGAAAGTTCCTCTTGAACCATGCTTCTATTCGAATCTTGAGTTATCTAAGAGAGAAGCATGAGAGACTTTGTGATTCCTGCTCCCATCGGATTGGGCATCTCATCAGTACAATCGTCACATTGATCTTCACATCGGTTGTTAGCCCGAGTCCTCCTATTACTGGTCATTGCCTAGAATTAAAGGATATTTATGGGTAACACATAAAGGTTAATCCAAATACAAAATCTGATAACTTATAAATAACTTTTATTTCTTTAACTTATGAATCTATAGGCTTCAATATATGTTATCCATGATCTAATTTCTAAAATATATTCTTAGGGGAATTTTTTTAATTCCCCTAATAAAGGTTCATACTAAGCTTCTGAATTTACCAAATCATATCCCCTGGGAGTGTTGTAACCAAGAGTGCAACAATGCCCATTATCGTGAACCAGTTCTTGTTTGAGTCTAGCTCAAAGTGGTGTTTTCGGGTTTTACCCCTAGGTTACATTTGCGCCAGAGCCGCCTCTACCTGCTTGTATCTAGACATGGATGTATTTTCTTGATAAACCATTTAATCAATACTAACCAAAACTTAGGGATGTTTTTATTATACTTAGTCTTGTCTCTAAGGTTTCACTAGGTTTTTCTAATCCTAATCCCAAAAATAACTAAACCTATCCTATGATACCAACTATGACAACCCTGATCTTTTATTACACAATTAAACATAATTTATTACATAAAATTCATTTAATACAACATAGAAGATTGAGAGGTCTAGTGTATTTGGGGCTTAGTATCATTACATAAGAACTTAAAACATAAAAAACAACATCTTTATTGAAAACTTCATTTACATGACCACTACATTCCCTTGTACTTAGCATTGCATGGGATAACCTGAGGACATACATAAGAAAAGGGTGAGATATAAATCCCAGTAAGGGAATAAACATGGAGTAACATGAGGAATACAATACATGTTATAAAATAGGCATATCGTTAGAGAACAATAGAATCATAAACATAGAGTCGTGATAAATCATGATAATCATAACATGGAAATGTGGCAACAACACTTAACATGGAATTAGCATGAGCCAAGGCTCATTGTACGTGGAGCATGAGTAAATCCTCATTGCACATGAAGCATGAGTAAGACCTCATTGCACTTTAATTATCATGAGTAAACACCCATTGCACATGAGGTATCATGATACTATACTTTACCCAATGCATTGGAGCGCTATAAGGGTTCACCCTTCTTAAACATTTCATTTCAAGCATAAGTGTGCCACATGGATCATATAACATGGATTCATAAAACATTATCACTTATTCCATGATAAAGGAATGTGGAATTCATATATGAAACATTATAATCAATAAGTAAATGTGCAGAAATTTAAATACCCTTGATAGAGAAATGGGCATGGTATTCACTACACAATGACATTGGCTTGGAAAATCGGTGCAATTTTGGCAGCATAACGGCGTGATGTAAGGATTCATAAAAAATGGTTGATGAGAGAGAAAGGGGTGTCACATCATATGTACATGAAACAGAAATTAAAAGGGTAATATAAATACATGTCCCAACAATTTTAGTGGAATTTATATTCCTGATACAAAAGAATTGCTTGAATATAAATGAGGAGAGAGAAATTTCTTTCTGAATGTCAGCATAGTAACGGGTGTACATGGGAGTCATTTAACGAGAGAGAAAGGGGTATCCCATAATTAAAACATAAAGAGTGAAGTATGGGGGAGGTGAGAAATCATACCCCAACATTTATAATCGAAATTAAAATGGCATAACAACATTAAGAAAATCGGACAAAAATGAGAAAGGAAGAAAAACCTTTACTTGGAAGTGTGCTTTCAAAGGCTTGAGAGAGGCTTGAGAGAGACATCTTGGGATATTGGGGAAACTTGGGAGGATTCTAGAGAGTGAGGGAAGAGTTAGGACAAACTCCAAAGGCTTTTAGTGAGGATTAAGTGGGATCTTGGGTGGGTTTATATAGGAAAGGTGAGAGAATTCTTTATTATTTAGGTTTGGGGCACCTCACATTAAACTAATCCAAACCACAAACCAGCCCATGGTTTTTGCCCATGGTTTTTGGAAAAGGGTATTGGAAAACAATATTTTATAAGGCCAAAGTCCAAACTTCTTAAAATAATGGGGTTTCTTATGTGGAGGTGAGTCACACTCCTAAGGAAATCAATTTAAAAAGACAAGATGATTAATAAGCCTTGAAGGGTCCATTAATGATTTTTAAATTAAATCAAAAAAACCCAAAATCAAATTATTTTAATGGTAAAATATATATTGGAAAACATAAGGCTTATAGTATTTTATTACATCTCTATTGGGTCATTATGATGTCATAAAACACATTATATATTTAAACGGTATATAATTTTTACCCAAAAATTTGACTGGCTCAGAAAATTATGAAAAATTCACTGTTGGATAATTTCAACATCCTAATTCTAGAAATAATATTTATTTTATCTAAATAAATTTCTAAATATGTTAATTTTTACTTTTAAAATAAAAACTTATATTTATCGAAAATTCACGGGTTTTGACAAAAATGGATTTCAAACCATAATAAAAATTAGTATTGCATTCATAAAATTATAAAATCATTTATATTTAATAAAATTAATTTAATAATAATAATATTTTATTAAAATATTATTTAATTAAAAAATCCATTAATTCATCAAAATATATTTCTTAGTTGTATATTAACTAAAAATACTACTTGTGCTTTAAAAACTATTTACAAGGTAACAATAATAAAATGAAAGTATATTAATTATTATATATAAAAATAATGTAAATAACCATAGTGCTAAGGTCTTGTTACATAACCCATTACAACACCCACATAATACCGAAGAGTAAGGTGTGTGATTGTGACAGACTCTTGGGATGTCTCGGATAACATTGTTCGGGTGGTAATGTCTATCAACTTCCATTTATATCGTAGGCAGTCCCGCTAGAGCTTAACATATTCAAGCTCGGACTGGTATTTGTTAGGATTGAAGCCCGATGACACCACCTTCTTTTAGAGCTCTGAAAAATGGGCTTCGTAGGGGGCACATCTACTGGATGAGGTCATCTATTCCTTTGTCTGAGTAAATTGGATTTGTTAAAGCCCTATATTTATACTAATCATGTGATAACTGTTCAATGATTATATTATAAATGGTCAAAATTATTAACATAAAACCAAAGAATTTTACATTTTATATAAACATTTTACATAAAGATACATTTAATTAGATCAAGAGGGATTTCCATTAATAAAAGTTTGGGTCGTTACAATCATCCCCCCTTAAAAAAAATTTCCCTCGAAATTTTCTTTTTCCACACTAAAACAGATGTGGGTAACTATACTTCATCATTTCCTCCAATTTACACATCGTTTCTTCAAACTTGTGGTTTCTCCACAACACCTTGATAAGGGGTATTGTCTTATTTCATAGAACTTTTTCCCTATGATCTAATATCTTCACTGGTTGCTCCTCATAAAAAAGATCATCCTCTAACTGTACCACCTCTGAAGAGAGTACATGTGAAGGGTCCAATATGTACTTCCTTAAGAGGGATACATGAAAGACTTCATGTACTTTGGCCATGGTAAGTGGAATTTCTAGTCGATAGGCCACAGCCCCGACACGATCAAGAATCTCAAAGGGGCTGATATACCTTGGACTTAACTTCCCTTTCCTCCCAAATATCATGACCTTCTTCCATGGAGATATGCATAGAAATACCATGTATCCAAATTTAAACTCAAGGACTCATCGATAGTTATCTGTATAACTCTTCTATCGACTCTGGGCTGCCTTGATATGCTGCTTAATGGTTTTCACATTTTCCACCATTTCATCGACCATTTCTGGTCCAAGCATCTTACACTCACTGACTTCATCCCAACAGGCTGGTGTTCTTCTCCTTTTCCCATAAAGGGCTTCATATGATTCCATTTGGATGCTTGAGTGGAAATTTTTATTATAAGAGAACTCAACCAGAGGAAGATATTGATCCCATCCTCCTTTAAATTCCATTGAGAATGCTCTCAAAATGTCCTCAAGTGTTTGGATAGTTTGCTCAGATTGGCCATCAGTTTGAGGATGATAGGTTGTATTGAAGTTCAATTCAGAATTCAGAGCATGTTCAAGACTCTTCCAAAACTTAGAGGTGAAACTTGGATCTCGATTGGACACAATAGATAGTGGTACTCCATGCAGCCTTACCACTTCCCTGATATATATCCCTTCCAGTTTATCCAATGAGAAATACTCCCAAAAATCAATGAAGTGTGTAGCCTTTGTAAGACGATCCACAACAACCCAGATTGAATTATTTCCTTTGGATGTCTTCAGAAGTCCAGTGAAAAATCCATGGTGATGTTCTCCCATTTACATTCTGGGATGGGCAATGGTTGCATCATCCTCTTAGACTTCTGCCTCTCTCTCTCTTCACTTGCTGACACATCAGGCACTTTGATGTATATTCAGTGATCTCCTTATTCATATTATCCCACTAATAATTCTCTCGGAGATCTCAATACATATTTGTGTTTCTTGGGTGAATAGAGAAATTCAAACTATGTGCATCATCCAAAAGTTCCTTCATCAGCTCCAAACTTGATGGAACACATAGTATTTTCCCAAATATCACAATTCCTTCTTCATTAACATTAAACTCTGGGGATGTCAATTTTTTGATAGCTTCCACTTTTTTCTAAATTGCCACAACATCTTTTCTAGAATCTTTTAACCTTTTCAAAAGTGACAGTTGAGCAATCATTTGTGGAAGGATTGATGATGTTCCCTTCTTTATGATTCCCATGTCCATCTTCATCAAATCTAAGAAGATTGGATCCTTTTTTATTCTCATCACTGATAGAATTGTTGGGTCCTTTCTACTTAGGGAATCTGCCACCTTGTTCTCTTTCCCAAGGTGGTAATGGATTGTGCAGTCATAGGCTTTGATCAGCTCTAACCATATTCATTGTCGCATCTTCAACTCTTTCTATGTGAATATATACATGAGGCTTTTGTGGTCCGTATATATTTTACACTTCTCCCCAAAGAGATAATGCCACCAAATTTTCAAAGTGAAGATCACTACAGCCAACTCGAGGTCATGTGTTGGATAGTTCTGTTCATGAACTTTCAATTTCCTTAAAGCATAGGCAATGAGTTTTCATTTTTCATCAACACACATCTCAGGATCATCTTTGAAGCATCATTGAATACTGCAAAAAGTTCTCCACTTGTGGGTAAAGTGAGAACTGGCGCAGTGATAAGCCTCCTTTTCAACTCCTTGAATATTTATTCACATTTATCACTCCAAGAAAACTTTACTCCATTATGAGTTAGCATGGAAAGAGGGTTGGACAATCCTGAGAAATTTCTCACAAATCGTCGATAATATCCAGCTAATACCAAGAAGCTATGGATATTTGTTACCGATGTTGGCCTCGACCACCCCTCAATTGAATCTATTTTTGAGGGATCCATAGATATCCCATTGTTTGTGACAATATGGCCCAAGAATGATACCTCCTTCAACCAAAACTCACACTTGTTATACTTTTCATAGAGATTCTCCTTCTATAAGGTCTCTAGTACAGTTCTCATATTCTCCTCATGATCCTCCTTGGTTTTTGAGTATATCAGAATATCATCTATAAATACTACCACAAATTTATTGAGGTAATCTCTAAAGACTCTATTCATCAAGTCCATGAAGATTTTTGGATCATTGGTGAGTCTGAAATGCATTACTATGAATTCACAGTGCATGTATCTTGTACGAAAAGCAGTCTTGGGGATATCTTCCTTCTTCACCCTTACTTGATAATATCTCGACCGAAAATCCTCCTTGGAGAAGTATTGTGCTCCATGCAGCTGATCGAACAAGTCATCAATTCTTGGGAGATTATACTTGTTCTTTATCATGATTTTGTTGAGATCACGATAATCGATGCAAAGGCACATTAACCCATCCTTCTTCTTGATGAAGAGGACTGGTGCACCCCATCGTGAAGCACTTGGGCATATAAACCCTTTATCCAGATTCCCCTTTAGTTGTTTCTTCAGCTCTTCAAGATCCACAACATCCATTCTATAAAGAGTTTTGGATATTAGCAACACCCCAGGTATAAGATCAATTGATAATTCAACATCTCTTCCTGGAGGAAGGCCAGGCAATTCCTCGGGAAACACTTCAGTGAATTCCCTCACAATAGGCATGTCCTCTAGGATAGTTTCCTCCTTAGACTCAATCATCTAAGTTAGATACACATTCTTATAAGGAAGTAATATCTATGCTTGAGATGATGGATCTAAAGAAGATTCATCTTCCTCCTTGCACTTGTAAATAATTGGGGGTCAATTCTCTATATAGAGAGTGATTTCCCTCTCGCGGAAATTTATGTTGGCTCTATATAAGGAAATCCAATCCATACCAAGTATTGCATCAAATTCCACCATAGGGAGTATGACGAGGTTTTTCGGGAAGTTTAATCCACAGATTATGACAGGGTAGGAGTTATATTCATGGGATGCAATGATTTCTCCATTTATCTTACTCACTAACATCTTCACTTCCATGATTTATGGTGGTTCTGGGATTGTTCTACTAAACTTTTAAGATATAAAAGAATGCATAGAACCTGAATCAAAAAGTATGTTTCCTATTCTTAAATGAATAAATAGCATACCTATCACCACTTCATGTCAGGGTTCACTTTGGTAGTAGTGATGGAAAAATATCACCCTTTCTGCCATGGAGGTTGTTGGTTGCCTCTGAAAACCATTGGCTTAGGGCACTGATTTCCAAGATGACCTGGTTCTTTGCAGTTGTAACAATGAACCATGTGTTGAGGTTCGAACAGAGCATTCCTCTCCTATTTCACAGTCGCAGGTATTTCTTGTCGGTATTTAACAGCTAGGTTCCCTTCTCATCCACACCTAAAGCATTTCCTTGTCCCTTTCAGGTAATTTCCAGGGTGCTTCTTTCCTCGCCTTTTCCAACTGGGGTGTTGTATCTTCTTAGCCCTATTGGATTTATCCATCAGACCACCAGAATTGAATTCCACCATATGATTCTTATCCCCATGATACCCCTAAGATTCTCCAATCTCCATTTCGACCTTGAGGGCACATCGGACAATTTCCTCATAGCTGTCGAAGTCGCAGATCGCCAGCACTTTCTGTAGGCTAGGTTTCATCCCACCAAAGAAGCGGTCAACCTTGAATTCGGGGGTAACGACAAAGCTGGAAGCGTATCGTGAAATCCTTGTGAATTTTTCCTCATACACTCCAATAGATTCATCGTCTTTTTTCTTGGGGGCATGGAAGTCCCTTTCCATCTTAAGTTGGAGGGTGCGTGGAAAATATTTATCTAAAAATATCTTTAGGAAATCCTTCCATTCCAACGCCTCGATCTCCTCCTCAAGCTTATTATTTATGATCAATGTCCACCATTTATCAGCTTCACACTCCTTACGATAAGCAGCTAGGATAACATTCTCTTATTCAGAACATTGAAGGATGGATCTTTTCAATGGAGTTGATCCATTGTTTAGCGATTAAGGGATCAAATGATCCATTAAAAGTAGGAGGTCTTTGTCTCATGAAGCTCTCGATAATGACTTTTTCTTTCTTAGGGGGATTTAATGTTCCTCTTGAACCATGTTTCTATTCAAATCTTGAGTTAGCTAAGAGAGAATTGTGACAAAGTTCGTGATTCCCACTCCCATCGGATTGGGCATCTCATTAGTACAATCGTCACATTGATCTTCACATCGGTTGTTAGCCCGAGTTCTCCTATTATAGGCCATTGGCTAGAATAAAAGGAGAGTTAGGTGTAACACATAAAGGGTAATCCAAAGACAAAAGATGATAACTTATAAATAACTTTTATTTCTTTAACTTATGAATCTATAGGCTTTAATATATGTTATTCATGATCTAATTTCTAACATATATTCTTAGGGGACTTTTTTTAATACCCTTAATAAAGGTTCATACTAATCTTGTGAATTTAACAAAGAATATCCCCCATGAGTTTCAAAACCAAGAGTTCAGCAAGGCCCTTTTTCGTGCACCCATTCCTGTTCGACTCTATCTTAAAGTGGTGTTTTTGGGTTTTACCCCTAGGATACATTTGTGCCAGAGCTGCCTCTACCTTCTCATATCCATACCGGGATGTATTTGCTTGATAAACCAATTACTCAATACTCACCAAAATTTAAGGATGTTTTTATTATACTTAGTCTTTTCTCTAATGCTTTTCTAGGTTTTTCTAATCCTAATCCCAAAAATAACTAAACCTATCCTTTTATACAAACTATGACAACCCTGCTTTTTATTACACAATTAAACATAATTTATTACATAAACTTCATTTGATACAATATAGAAGATCGATAGGTCTAGTTTATTTGGGGATTAGGATCATTACATAACAACTTAAAACATGAAAAACAACATCTTTATTGAAAACTTCCTTTACATGACCACTACATTCCCTCGTACTTAGCATTGCATGGGATAACCTGAGGACATGCATAAGAAAAGGGTGAGCTATAAAGCCCAGTAAGGGAATAAACATGGAGTAACATGATTAATACAATACATGTTAGACAATAGGCATATCATTAGAGAACAATAGAAGCATAAACATAAAGGCATGATAAAGCATGATAATCATAACATGGAAATGTGGCAACAACACTTAACATGGAATTAGCATGAGACAAGGCTCATTGCACATGGGGCATGAGTAAATCCTCATTGCACATGAACCATGAGTAAAACCTCATTGCACTTAAATTATCATGAGTAAACACCCATTGAACATGACATATCATGATACCCAATTCATTGGAGTGCTATAAAGGCACACCCTTTTGAAACATTTCATTTCATGCATAAGTGTGCCACATGGATCATATAACAGGGACTCATAAAACATCATCATTTTTTCCACGATAACAGAATGTGGAATTAATATATGAAACTTTATAATCAATAAGTAAATATTCATAAAGGTGAATACCCTTGATAGATAAATGGGTAGGTTATTCACTACACAATGACATTGGCTTGGAAAATTGGTGCAATTTCGGCAGCTTAACGACGTGATGTAAGAATTCATAAAAATGGATAATGAGAGAGAAAGGGGTGTATCATAATATGTACATGAAATGGATAGTAAGGGGTCATATAAATACATGTCCCAACAATTTTAATGGAATGTAGATTCATTATACAAAATAATTGCTTGAATGTAAATGAGGAGAGAGAAATTTCTTTCGGAATTTTGGCATAGTAACGGGTGTATATGGGAGGCATTTAATGAGAGATAAAGGGGTCTCACATCATTCAAACATAAATAGGGCAGTATGGGGAAGTTTTTAAATCATACCTAAACATTTATAATCGAAATTAAAATGGCATAACAACATTAAGAAAATTGGACAAAAATGAGAAAGGAAGAAAAACCCTTACTTAGAAGTGTGCTTCCATAGGCTTGAGAGAGGCTTGACAGAGTCTTATTGGGAGCTTGGGGAACCTTGGGACGATTCTAGAGAGATGAGGGAAGAGTTTGGATGAACTCCAAAGTCTTTGAGTGGGGAGGAAGTGGGAGATTGGTTGGGTTTATATAGGAAAGGTGAGGGAATTCTTTATTATTTAGGTTTGGGACACCTCACATTAAACTAATCCAAACCACAAACCAGCCCATGGTTTTTGCCCATGGTTTTTGTCAAAAGGAAGTGGAAAAAAATATTTTATAAGTCCAAATTCCGAACTTATTAAAATAATGGGGTTTCTTATGTTGAGGTGAGTCACACTCCCAAGGAAATCAATTTAAAAAGACAAGATGTTAAATAAGGCTTGAAGGGTCCATTAATGATTTGTAAAATAAGTCAAAATAACCCAAAATCACATTATTTTAATGGTAAAACATATATTAACCGAACATAAGTCTTATAGTATTTTATTACATCATTATTGGGTCATTATGATGTCATAAAACACATTGTATATTTAAACTGTATTTAATTTTTACCCAAAAATTTGACTGTCTCAGAAAATTGTGAAAAATTCACCATTGGATAATATCGAACATCCTGATTCCAGAAATAATATTTATTTTTTCTAAATAATTTTCTAAATAGGTTAATTTTTACTTTTAAAATAAAAACAGACATTTATTGAAAATTCACGGGTTTTGACAAAAAAATGGCTTTCAAACCTTAATAAAAATTACGATTGCACTCATAAAAGTACACAACCATTTATATTTCACAAAAATTAACTTAATAATAATAATAATAATAATTTATTAAAATATTATTTAATTCAAAAATCCACTAATTCATAAAAATAAATTTCTTAGTTGAATAGTAACTAAAAATACTATTTGTGCTTTAAAACCATCTACAAGGTAACAATAATAAAATAAAGGTATATTCATTATTATATACAAAAATAATGTGCATGACCATAGTGTTAATGTCTTGTTACATAACCCCTTATTACACCCACATAAGACTGAAGGGTAAGGTGTGCGATGGTGACTGGCTCTTGGGGTGGCTCCGATAACATTGCTCGGGTGGTAATCTCTATCAACATCCACTTCTCTCATAGGCGGTTCCACTCGAGCTTAACATATTCAAGCTCATCTTGGGCTTGGTCAAGAGTAAATCCCAAAGACGCAACCTCCTTTCCGAGCTCTGACAAATGGGCTTCGTATGATGCATGTCTATTGGATGAGGTCATCGATTCCTTTGTCTGAGTAAATTGGATTTGATGAAGACCTATATTTATACTAATCATGTGATCACAGTTCAAAGACTATATTAACAACAGTCACAATTATTAACATGAAACCAAATAAGTTGAAATTTTATATAAACATTTTACATAAAGCGGCATTTAATTAGATCAAGAGGGATTTCCATTAATGAATGTTTGTGTCATTAAAATCTTCGCCCCTTAAAAATTTTCACCCTCGAAATTTTCTTTTCCAACACTAAAACAGATGTGGGTAACTCTACTTCATCATTTCCTATGATTCCCACATCACTTCTTCGAACTTGTGGTTTTTTCACAACACCTTGAAGAGGGGCATTGTCTTATTTCTTAGAAATTTTTCTCTACGATCTAAGATCTTCACTGATTGCTCCTCATAAGAAAGATCATCCTCTAAATACACCACCTCTAAAGAGAGTACATGTGAAGGGTCTGGTATGTACTTCCTTAAGAGGGATACATGAAATAAATGATGTACCTTGTCCATGGTAGGTGGAAGTGCTAGTCGATATGCCACAACCCTGACACGTTCACGAATCTCAAAGGGGCCGATGTACCTTGGACTTAACTTCCCTTTCTTTCCAAAACTCATGACCTTCTTCCACAGATATATGTGTAGAAATACCTTTTCTCCAACTTTAAACTCAAGGTCTCATTGACGGTTATCTGCATAACTCTTCTGTCGACTCTGGGCCACCTTGATATGCTGCTGAATGGTTTTCACCTTCTCCACCATTTCTTTGACCATTTCGGGTCCAAGTAGGTTATGCTCACTGACCTCATCCCAATACACTGTTGTTCTGCACCTTTTCCCATAAAGGGATTCATGTGGTGCCATTTGGATGCTCAATTGGAAAATGTTATTATAAGAGAACTCAACCCGAGGAATATGGTTGTCCCATCCTCCTTTAAAGTCCATTGAGAACGCTCTCAACATGTCCTCAAGTGTTTGGATAGTCTGCTCGGATTGGCCATCAGTTTGAGGTTGATAGGTCATACTGAAGTTCAGTTCAGTATTCAGAGCATGTTGAATACTCTTCCAAAACTTAGAGGTGAATCTTGGATCTCAATCAGACATAATAGATAGTGGTACTCCATACAGCCTTACCACTTCCATGATATATATTTGTGCCAGTTGATCCAATGATAAATCCTCTCGAATATAAATGAAGTGTGCAGCAATTGTAAGAAAATCCATAATAACCCAGATTTCATTGTTACCTTTGGATGTCTCCAAAAGTCCGATGACAAAATCCATGGTGATGTTCTCCCATTTCCATTATGGTATGGGCAATGTTTGTATCATCCCCTTAGATTTCTACCTCTCTGCCTTCACTTACTGACACACCAGGCACATTGATGTATATTTAGCGATCTCCGTCTTCATATTATCCCACCAATAATGCTCTCGGAAATCTCGATACATCTTTGTGTCTCATGGGTGAATAGAGAAATTTGAACAATGTGCATCATCCAAAAGGTTCTTCTTCAGCTCCGGACTTGATGGAACACATAGTATTTTCCCAAATCTCAAAATTTCTTCTTCATTAACATTAAACTCCTAGGATTTCCCTTTTTCGACAGCTTCCACTTTTTCCTGAATTCTCACATCATCTTTTTGAGCATCTTTTAACCTTTACAAAAGTAACGGTTGAGCAATTATTTGTGAAAGGATTGATGATGTTCCCTTATTTATGATTTCCATGTCCATATTCATCAAATCTAAGAATATTGGATCCTTTTCAATTCACATCAATGATAGAATCACTGGACCCATTCTAAATAGGGCATCTGCCACCATGTTGGCTTTCCCAGGGTGGTAATGGATTGAGCAGTCATAGTCTTTGATCAGCTCAAACAATCTTAATTCGCACATGTTCAACTCTTTCTATGTGAATATATACTTGAGGCTTTTGTGGTCAGTATATATCTCACATTTCTCCCCATAGAGATAATGCTTCCAAATTTTCAAAGTGAAGATCACTAAAGCCAACTCGAGGTCATGTGTTGCATATTTTTATTAATAAACTTTCAATTTCCTTGAAGCATAGGCAATTACTTTGTCATTTTTCATCAACACACATCTCATTCCCTTCTTGGAAGCATCACTGAATACCACAAAATGTTCTCCACTTGTGGGTAAAGTGAGCACGAGCACAGTGATAAGCCTCCTTTTCAACTCCTTGAAGCTTTCTTCGCATTCATCGCTCCAAGAAAACATTACTCCCTTACAATTTATCTTGGTAAGAGGGTTGTACAATCATGAGAAGTTTCTCACAAATCGTCGATAATATCCAGCTAACCCCAAGAAGCTATGGATATCCGTTACTAATGTTGGCCTCAGCCACCCCTCAATTGCATATGTTTTGAAGGGATCCACAGATATCTCATTTCTTGTGATGATATGGCCTAAGAATGAGACCTCCTTAATCCATAACTCACACTTGCTCTACTTTTCATAGATCATCTCCTTCTGCAAGGTCTCTAGTACAGTTCTCAGATTCTCCTCATGATCCTCCTTGGTTTTGGAGTATATCATAATATCATTTATAAAGACTACCACAAATTTGTTGAGGTAATCTCTAAGGACTCTATTCATCAAGTCCATAAATATTGTTGAAGAATTAGTGAGTTTGAAAGGCATTATTATGAATTCATAGTTCCCGTATCCTGTTTGAAAATCAGCCTTGGGGATATCTTCCTTCTTCACCCTTACTTGATAATATCCCGACCACAAATCCACAATGTAGAAGTATTGTGCTCCACGCAGCTGATCGAACAAGTCATCAATTCATGGGAGAGGATACTTATTCTTTATCAAGATTTTTTTGAGCTCATGATAATCGATGCAAAGGCACATTGACCCATCCTTCTTTTTGACGAAGAGGACCGATGCACCCCATGGTGAAGCACTTGGGCGTATAAACCCTTTATCCAGATTCTCATGTAGTTGTTTCTTCATCTCTTCAAGCTCCACAACAGAAATTATATACGGAGTTTTGGATATTGGAAATTCCCTAGGTATAATATCAATTGAGAATTCAACATCTCTTTTAGGAGGAAAAACAGGAAATTCCTCAGGAAACACTTCAGTGAATTCCCTCATAATAGGCATGTCTTCTAGGATGGTTTCCTCCTTGGACTCAATCATCTGAGCCAGATACGTGTTTTCATAGGGCATTAATATCCATGATTGAGATGATGGATCTAAATAAGGTTCATCTTCCTCCTTTCACTTGTAAATAATCGGGGTTCGATTCTCCACATGGAGAGTTATTTCCCACTCACGGCAATTTATGTTGGCTATATATAAGAAAAGTCATTTCATGCCAAGAATTACATCAAATTCCACCAGAGGGAGTATGAAAAGGTTAGCCAGGAAGTTTAATCCACATATTATGATAGGGTAGTAGTTATATTCATGGGATTCAATGATTTCCCCATTTACCGTACTCACTGACATCTTCACTCCCATGATTTGTGGTGGTTCTGGGATTTTTCAACTGAAATTTCATGATATAAAAGAATGCTTAGAACCTGAATCAAAAAGTATGTTCACTATTCTTGAATGAATAACTAGTGTACCTATTACTAATTTGTTTTTGGGGTTCACTTTAGTAGTAGTGATAGAAAAAGCTCACCCTTGCTTCCTTGGAGGTTGTTGGTTGCCTCCGAAAACCCTTGTCTTAGGGAACTGATTTTCAAGATGCCCTGGATCTTTGTAGTTGTAGTAATGAACAATGCGTTGAGGTTCAAACGGAACGTTCCTCTCCTCAGTTGCAGCCATGGGTTTTTCTTGTTGGCAGTTAACAACTAGGTGCCCTTCTCTTCTACACCTAAAGAAATTCCTTGTCCCCTTCAGGCAATTTCTGGGGTTCTTCTTTTCACACCTTTAGAAAGTGGGGTTCTGGATCCTCTTAGCACTGTTGGATTTATCCATCGGACTACCAGAATTGAAATCCACCTTACACTTCTTATCCCCATGATACCCCTAAGATTCTATGATCTCTATTTCGACCTAGAGGGCACATCGGACAATTTCCTCATAGTTGTCAAAGTCACAGATCGCCAGCGCTTTCCGCAGGCTATGTTTCAGCCCACCAAATAAGCGTTCAATCTTGCATTCAGGGGTAACAACAAATCCATAGGTGTATCGTGCAAGACTTGTGAAGTTTGCCTTGTATGATCTAACAGATTTGTCGTCTTTTTTCTTGAGGGAAAGGAAGTCCCTTTCCATCTTAAGTCAGAGAGTGCGCGAAAAATATTTATCGAAACAAATCTTCTGGAAATCCTTCCATTCCAACGCCTTGATCTCCTCCTCAGGCTTCATATTTTTGAGCAACTTCCACCATTGACCAGATTCACCCTCCATACGATAAGCATCCAGGAGAACCTTCTCTTGTTCAGAACATTGAAGGATGGAGAAGATCTTTTCAATGGAGTTGATCCATGGTTCAGCGATTGAGGGGTCGGATGATCCATTAAAGTAGGAGGCAATTGTCTCATGAAGCTCTCGATAGATACTTATTCTTTCTTGGGGGGGAGAACATTCCTCTTGACCCATGTTTCTATACAAATCTTGAGTTAGTAGAGAGAGAAGTGTGACAAAGTTCACGATTCCTGCCCCCATTAGATTGGGCATCTCATTAGTACAGTCATCACATTGATCTTCACATTGGGTTTTAGCCCAAGTCATCCTATTACTGGACATTGGATGGAATAAAAGGAAAGTTAGGGGTAACACATAAAAGGTAATCCAAGGAAAAAACTAAAAACTTATAAATAAATTTTATTTTCTTAACATATGAATCTATTGGATTCAGTCTATGTTATCCATGATCTACTTTCTAACATATATTCTTAGGGAATTTTTTAGTCCCTTAATAATGGTTCATAATATGCTTGTGAATTTACCAAAGAATATCCCCCGGGAGTGTCGTAACCAAGAGTGCAGAAAGGCCCATTGTCGTGCACCAGTTCCCATTCGAGTCTAGCTCAAAGTGGTGTTTCCAGGTTTTAACCTTAGGATACATATGTTCCTGAGCCGCCTCTACCTGCTCGTATCCAGACATGGATGTATTTTCTTGATAAACCACTTACTCAATACTCACAAAAACTTAGGGATGTTTTTATTATACTTAGTCTTGTCTCTAAGGCTTCACTAGGGTTTTCTAATCCTAATCCCAAAAGTAACTAAACATATCCTCTGATACCGACTATGACAACCCTGATCTTTTATTACAAACAAAAACCTGATTTATTACATAAAATTCACTTGATACAACATAGAATATTGAAAGTTCTAGTGTCTTTGAAGCTTAGGATCATTACATAACAACTTAAAACATGAAATACAACATCTTTATTGAAAACTTCCTTTACATGACCACTACATTCCCTCGTACTTAGCATTGCATGGGATAACCTAAGGACATGCATAAGAAAAGGTTGAGCTATAAAGCCGAGTAAGGGAATAAATATGGAGTAACATGAGTAATACAATACATGTTATAAAATAAGCATATCATTAGAGCACAATAGAAGCATAAACATAAAGGTATGATAAAACATGATAATCCTAACATGGAAATGTAGCAACAACACTTAACATGGAATTAGCATGATCCAAGGATCATTGCACATGGAGCATGAGTAAATACTCATTGCACATGAAGCACGAGTAAAACCTCATTGCACTTGAATTAGCATGAGTAAACACCTATTGCACATGATGTATCATGATACTATACTTTACCCAATGCATTGGAGCGCTATAAGGGTGCACCCTTCATGTGTTGGATAGTTTTGTTCATGAACTTTCAATTGCCTTGAATCATGGGCAATGACTTCGTCATTTTGCATCAACACACATCCCAGGCCCTTCTTCAAATCATCACTGAATACCACAAAGATTTCTCCACTTGTGGGTAAAATGAGCATTGGCATACTGATAACCCTCCTTTTCAACTCTTTGAAGCTTTCTTCGCATTCATCACTCCAAGAAAACTTTACTCCCTTCCGATTTATCTTGGTAAGAGGGTTGGAAAATCATGAGAAATTTCTCACAAATCGGTGATAATATATAGCTAACCCCAAGAAGTTACGGATATCTGTTACCGATGTTGGCCTCATTCATCCCTCAATTTCATCTGTTTTGGATGGATCTACAAATATCCCATTGCTTGTGATGATATGGCCCAAGAATGAGACCTCCTTCAACCAAAACTCACACTTGTTGTACTTTTCATAGAGCTTATCCTTTCTTAAGGTATCCAGTATAGTTCTTAGATGCTCCTCGTGATCCTCCTTGGTTTTGGATTATATCAGATTATCATCTATAAAACTACCACAAATTTGTGGAGGTAATCTATAAAGACTCTATTCATCAAGTCCATGAATATTAATGGATCATTGGTGAGTCTGAAAGGCATTAATATGAATTCATAGTGCCTGTATCTTGTTTGAAAAGTAGACTTGGGGATATCTTCCCTCTTTACCCTTACTTGATAATATCCCAACCACAAATCCACCTTGGATAAGTATTGTGCTCCACGCTACTGATTTAACCAGTCACCAATTTGTGGGAGATGATATTTGTTCTTTATCTTGATTTTTTAATCTCACGATAATCGATGCAAAGGCGCATTGACCCATCCTTCTTCTTGATGAAGAGGACCGGTGCACCCCATGGTGAAGCACTTGGTTGTATAAACCCTTTATCCAAATTCTCCTGTAGTTGTTTCTTCTGCTCCTAAAGCTCCACAAAAACTATTCTATATGGAGTCTTGGATATTTTAAATTCCCCAGGTAAAAGATCAATTGAGAATTCAACATCTCTTCTAGGAGGAAGACCAGGAAATTCCTCAGGAAACACTTCAGCAAATTCCCTCACAATAGGAATGTCTTCTAGGATGGTTGCCTCCTTAGACTCAATAATATGATCCAGATACGCATGCTCTGTCACGACCCGCCCTCGGGGTCCGTGCCGTGACTACCCCAATCCTGCCTTCCATAGGCCAGGGGCTGGAGACTAGCACCAAGGCGTAAATACCGGTAAAAAGGGAAGGCATTGCCTTTGTAAAGTAAACAAACACCACAGAGTAAGCAAGCGGAAAAGTAAACACTAAGTAAGAACATAGTACAACTAAAGTGCGGAAAAGTAAATGGGCCAGTATACAAACCCAAACTGAAAGTAAAGTACAACTCGAAAGAGAAAACAACAACTGTAAGTAAAAGCCGTTACACCGAGCTATCCACTGGAAATCCCACCTGAAGGGTGGGTACAGATAGCTCCACTGCTCCTCGGGTTCCGCCGTCCGCTCCGGGCACGTCCCGCCCAGTGGTCCACCTCCAGGTACCGTTCTGCTCTGCAAGCCTCAGCCATGATCAACGTTGTCCGTCGTCTGCAACCAACACAACGTAGTGTGGGCATAGCCCGTGCAGGGGTGAGTATAAGCTACTCAGTAGGGACCCTAAGACCCCTGAAGGTCTCCCAAAATCCACAAAGGATAAACCACAAAGTAAGATACAATCACGAAGTAACAACCGAAACTGCTTAGGTATATGCCCATACATATACCTAAGTCATCAATTCCAATACGCTCCAACCTCCGAGCCCAAGTACAACTCGGTCCACATAGAAAAGTATACGTATTTCACACAGGAAAGCAAAACGAAATCCACACAGGATAACACAACACAATCCACACAGGAAAGCAACAGGATTCAGCTCACACAGGTATACTTCTTCGAAAGACGATAAAGATGATCTCTGATCCATCTAAGTCGTTGGATCCACGAAGGATCGATAGGTAACTAACCCCCGCAATGACCCACACAGGATCGGGCCCACACAGGACCTGTAGGCACTGGTTCACACAGGACCGCTGAGCGCAGACCCACACAGGATCGGACCCACACAGGATCGGGACCACACAGGACCTGTAGCACTGATCAACATAGGATCACTGAGTTTTGCAGTCTTCGTCGTCGAATCCACTAAGGATCTCTGTACTATCGTCGTCGCAGTCACAGTAGCAGTAGCAGTAGCAGCAGCAGTCATAGTCACAACTAGCACTAGGGTTCCCGCACACAGCAAGCTCGTTCGGGAGGGTCCGCTCCACGAGCCGAGAGGCTGATACATCAACTGTCACTAAGTCCAGAGTTGATGTATCCAAAAGTTCCGTATCGTCAACAGAAACTCAACGCAACAGACGGTGCGTCGATCGGACGCCCGGTCTGAGAGTTATTAACTTTTTCGTCCCAGGGGCCCGGTTGGTTTTTAAGGCAAAACCAACTTGACCGTACTCCACCTGCGTTCAAACCTCGGTCGGAGTATGCCAAAAGATCCGTCTCACTAAGAGGAACTCAACAAAGTTGACGGCACGTCAATCGGACGTTCGTAGCTCAAGATATGAGTGTTTCCGCTCCGAGGGCCCGGTTGGTTTCGTGTACGAACCAACCCGACCGAACTCAAATTATTCTGAAACCTTAAGTGCGATATACCTAAACGACCGTCTCGATCCAAGGATCGCATTACCGCTGATGGTTCGTCAATCGGAGGTCCGTATCTCAAGTTATGGGCAAAAGACCGAAGTCGATTCGAAAATGGGGGGTCCGGGTCCGGGCCGACCCGGCCCGACCCCCCCCCCCCCCCCGGTGGGTCGGCCCGAATTGGGTCGACCCAACCCGGCCCGGCCTGCGGCGTGGCCGGGGCGCCGCTCGGGTGCCACGCGCGGGGGGCAAGGCCCCCGCCCTTCCTCAGCTGGCGGCGCGGCTGGATGTCGCACCTTGGAGAAAACGGCCCCCCTCACGTGGGGGCCGTCCTTTGAGAAAAACGGGGGGGCGCCTGCCCCCCCCCCCCCTTTGTGAAACCGGCCCCCCCTCTTTATGGGGGGCCAATTAACCGCCTGGGGGAATTTAATTCCCCCGGTTTTGCACCGTCCCGGCCGGCCCGACCTGGCCGGCCGGCTTCTTCTCAACAGGACCGGCATGGGCCGGTCCTCCTCCATCTCCGGCACCGACGGCCCGGCTGGACGCCGGTCATCACGTCCCGCCGCGGCCCCGCTCCGGACGCGTCGCCTTCGGTTTCCTTCGACGCAGCGCGACAGCGTCGCGTTCATGATAATATTTCCACGGCGCTGCGCGACGGCGCCGCACAATATTTTCCGTGTGATTCCCGCGTGGTGCGACGGCACCACGCCATCTCATTTCATCCGCAAGAAAAAATAATAATCAAGAACAAAGGAGGGGGTTTCGGTCGTGTTTGTGCGGTCCGACCCCCCCTCTCGTTAGATGATAACACATAATCATTTATCCTCAAGATTGTCATGCTAGAACCAAGAATGAGAATAAATAAATTAAACAACAACAAACCCCAACCTCAGTTTCAAGAACGATGATCGTCAACGACCCGCGGAAGATGAGCATCGCGGTGGTCGGCGTCGCGGGAAAAGGACGTCGACGTCGTGAAATGAGGATTCGAATCTATTTGATGGTGATTTCGTCGCGGGAAACCATCGCGGAAGAGATGTCGCGGAAGGAGACATCATCGGTGTCGCGGGTATGGCGTCGCGGAAGACGGTTCCCGAGAACGTGGCGTTCTTCGTCGATGTCTGAAGGTTCTTCGCGTTCTTCGTCGATGTCCAAAGGTTCTTCGCGTTCTTCGTCAAAGTTTGAAGAAGAAGAAGAAAGCTCCAAAATCTCTCAAGGTGGCTAGAGAATTCTAACCCAAATAAAATAATCTAAGGTCTTATTTTATTTACACAACCAAACCATTTTGAAATTCAAAGGTTTGAAATTAAACAACTCAACCCATTTAATAACCCAAGTTGTCAAGTTAATTAAAGAGGGGTTATTGGGAGTTTAAAAGGAGAAGGTGAAGAGTTATGCTTCGTGGGGGCCCCACCACACTTAATCCTCCCAAGGGAGGTTAAGTGGACGTGGGTCCCACATCTAACTCCCTTTGGGAGAAAAAAACCAACAAGTTAAAATAAAATTTGTATTCCACAATTTTATTTAACTTATTCTAAATTCCCAAAAACTAACTCTCAACCCGCAATAAACGCAACCTCGGAAAAGGTCCCCTTAAGAGAATATCGGCGCTGCGAGTTCATCGGTGCCCTCGGAATTTGATTCTGGGCACCGGTTCAAAAGTTAGAAATTCCTGCTCGTTCGTTCACTGAACGTACCCGAGCCAAACTTCGGAAATTGATTCCGAGCACTCCGGGCCTCGGAATCAGGTGCCGTCAGAAACCGCGCTCTTGTAAAATTCCAAAGAAAATTAAGAAAAAATTTCCCTTGAATTTTACGTGTCTTTACATTACTCCCACCTCAGGGCTTTACCTCCCCGTAAAGATACATCAAAAACTAGGGAAACAAATGAGGGTACTGAGCACGCATCTGAGCCTCCCGCTCCCAAGTGCTCTCCTGGAGATTCCCGTGCTTCCATCTGATGCGCACTAGAGGAATCGACCGTCCACGTAGGACCCGCTCCTGTCGATCCTCTATCTCCACCAGAACCTCCGTAAAAGTCGCCCCATCGTCAACGTCAAGATCCCCATGGTCAATGATGTGCGTTGGGTCATGCACGTATCTCCTCAGCTAAGACACATGGAAGACGTCGTGCACCCGGTGCAACTGAGGTGGTAGAGCCAGGCGATAAGCCACCTCGCCAATCCTGCTGAGGACCTGCAAGGGTCCGATGAAGCGCGGAGATAACTTGCCGCCTCGGCCAAATATCCGTATACCACGTCGAGGTGTGACCCGCAAGAAGACGTGGTCGCCATCCTCGAACTCTAGTGGCCTCCGCCTCCTGTCAGTGTATGACTTCTGCCGGCTCTGAGCTGTCCTCATCCGCTCCTGGATGACCTGGACCTTCTCTGTCATGGCCTGGACCATCTCCGGTCCCACAAGTGCTGACTCCCCAGGGTCTGTCCAGCACAAAGGAGATCTACAAGGTCGGCCGTACAACTCCTCGTACGGTGCCATCCCGATGGTGGAGTGGTAGCTGTTGTTGTACGCAAACTCCACCAAGGGTAGGTGGTCCTCCCAGCTACGACCAAATTCGAGGACACATGCGCGGAGCATGTCCTCCAGAGTCTGAATGGTCCTCTCTGTCTGACCATCCGTCTGAGGGTGAAAGGCTGTTCTCAGACGTAGCTGCGTCCCGAACGCCTCCTGTAACCCCTTCCAAAGCCGGGAAGTAAAGAGAGCATCTCGATCAGAGACGATAGATTATGGAACACCGTGGAGCCGCACAATCTCCTGAACGTAGAGACGTCCCAAGCTCTCCACTGAGCCCTGCTCTCTGATGGGTAAGAAGTGTGCCGACTTGGTGAGTTGGTCAACAATCACCCAGATGGAGTCGTGACCTCTGGAAGTGCGTGGAAGTCCAGTCACGAATCCCATAGATATATCGTCCCACTTCCACTCCAAAACCTCCAAGGGTTGTACCAAGCCTGCTGGTACCTGATGCTCTGCCTTCACCTACTGGAAGGTGAGGCATCGAGAAACGAACTCTGCCACAGCCTTCTTCATGCCCGGCCACCAGTGCTGTCGTCTGAGATCCTGGTACATCTTCACCACTCCTGGATGTACCGCCAAAGGAGAAGTGTGAAACTCTCTCAGCACCTCCTCTCGCAAAGTGAATGGTACCATGGTACGTCCTCTGAAAAGGATTTCGTGCTCTGCTCCAAGAGAGAAACCATCAGGTGCCTGTCCCGAGGATATCTGTGCACGACATGTCTCACAGTCAGTGTCCCCTCGCTGTGCCTCTCTGACCCGCTGCAGTAGTGGAGAAGTGACTGTGAGAGACTGAAGGAAGGCTGCTCCATCTCTATCCACGAAGGATATCTGCAAAGAGGCTAGCTGCTCTGTCGCCTCCTCAAGTAGCTGAATGCCCATCCTCGTGCTGAGGGCATTAGCTATATGTTCCCCTTCCCAGGAGTATAGACTATCTCAAAGTCATAGTACTGGAGGAACTCGAGCCATCGCCGCTATCTCAGGTTCAGGTCCTTCTGTGATAAGATATACCTGAGACTCTGATGATCAGAAAAGACTGTAAAGCGCTCGCCCATCAGGTAATGTCGCCATGTCTTCAGAGCGAAGACCACTGCTGCTAACTCCAGGTCATGGGTAGTGTAGTTCTGCTCATGCGGCCTCAACTGACGTGATCCAAAGGTGATCACTTCCCGCTCCTCCATCAGAACACAACCGAGTCCGGTCCCTGATTCATCGCAGTAGACTACGTACCCTACTCCCTCCTCAGGCAACCTCAAAATAGGTGCGCTGGTTAATCTCTGTCTCAGCTCCTGGAAGCTCTACTGACATCTGTCTGACCACACGAAGGGTTTCCCCTTCTTCGTCAAAGCTGTGAGTGGTGACACAACTCTAGAGAAGTCTGGGACGAATCTCCGATAGTATCCGGCAAGTCCCAAGAAACTCTTCACCTCCGTCACGCTCCTGGGTGGCTCCCAAGCTAACACTGCCTCGATCTTCGCAGGATCCACTGCAACTCCCGCCTCAGAGATAACGTGTCCCAAGAAGTGGACCTCACGTATCCAGAACTGGCACTTCGAGATCTTACCATAAATCTGGTGCTCTCGGAGTGTGTCTAGTACAACCCGTAAGTGGTAGGTGTGCTCCTCCTCCGTCATCGAGTAAATCAGAATGTCGTCGATGAAGACCACGACAAATCGATCGAGGTATGGCTGAAATATCCTGTTCATGAGGGCCATAAACACTGCTGGAGCATTGGTTACGCCGAAATGCATAACCAAGAACTCATAGTGGCCATACCGACATCTGAAGGCCGTCTTCTGCACATCCTCGTATCTGACTCTGAGCTGATGATAGCCTGACCTGAGGTCTATCTTCGAGAACCACCGTGCTCCCTTAAGCTGATCAAAGAGGTCATCAATCTTCGGTAGCGGATACTTGTTCCTCACCGTCACCTGGTTCAGGTGACGATAGTCAACACAAAGTCGCAAGCTCCCGTCCGCCTTCTTGGCGAACAATATCGGGGAAGCCCAGGATGAAACACTGGGTCAGATGAACCCCTTGCCCTGCAAGTCCCCAACTAAACCCGTATCTCTCGAAGCTCGGCGGGGGCCATCCGATATGCTGGAGTGGATATCGGGGCTGTCCCGGGGTACAGGTCAATATAAAAGTCTACCTCTCTGCGAGGAGGTAGCCCTGGAACGTCTTCGGGAAAAACGTCCGCAAACTGATCCACCACTACAGGAAAACCAGGACTCCGCATGTCAACTGCTCCAAGGATGAGGCTAGCTAACTGATGAGTGATGGGCTGTCCTCTCCTCCGCGGAAGTCCATCCTGTGCTGAAAAGGATCCCTTCTCGCCGGTGAAGGTGAACCTGCTCCCATCGGCGCGTACACATCGCACCGTGTGCCTAAAACAGTCAATCTGCGCATGGACTGTAGATAGCCAATCCATGCCCAAGATGATGTCGTAAGGCCTCGACGCTGCAACAAGAAGATCCCAGCCGAAGCTCTTGCCTCCTAGAGTAAGCTCACACTACCGGCACCAGTGCGTAATCCTCGAGTCTACTCCCGTCGGAGTCTCTAGCCGTAAGGATCGAGCCAATGGCTCTGTCGGAATCTCCGAGCTCCGAACAAGGGCAGCGGCTATGAAAGAGTGACTCGCTCCTGTGTCTATAAGTACTGCATCAAGGGTGGAATAGACACATATAGTACCTCGAATCATCTCTGGCGCGCCGTGGTCGTAGGCCTATGCTGCCTGGAGCTCTGCCTGTCTCTGCCCGCCAGCTCCCTGTGGTCGGGGTGGACCTCCTGGTGGTGGTGGTGGCAGAGCCTCAAAGCGTCGCCCACCACCTGCTACTCGGCCAGCTCCTCTGCCTCGTCCGCCTCCTACCTGCGGACCGCCACGGTCGACCCTCTGCCTCTGCCTCGGTGGTCCCTCAACCGTCTGCTGCTCCTCGGCACGGTGGGTCGGGCAGTCACGAGCCATGTGGCCCTGCCCGCTGCACGAGTAGCACTGTCTGCCTCTCGAAAGACTGGCTCTGCGCTGTGTGCCCCGAACTGCTGAGCCAGTGTCCTGAGGTCGTCTGCCTGAAGGTATGGTCTGCCTGGACCCCTGAGTCATCCGTCGACTGCCTGCTGCAGATGACTCTGCCACGTGCCGCCCTGCGGTGGGTCGCGGCGCTGGTGTAGACTCAGCAAGGAATCTCTCGATCAAAAGGGCCCGCTCCAGTACTCCTTTCTGAGTCGGTATGCTGAGGGAGATCAGCGATGCCCTAATCTCGTGTCTCAAACCCTGCTCGAAGGTCCGGGCCCGGAATAATGGGTCCCGTACCATGTCGGTCGAGTAGCGCGAGAGATCAGTAAATCTCGCCGAGTACTGAGCGACCGTCATGATGCCTTGTCGCAGCTGAAGAAGCTCCTGGATACGCACCGCACGAAGCGTGGCTGGGACGAACTCCGAGCGGAAGAGGCTCTCAAAGTCCGTCCAAAGTAGAGATGCCTCATCGTGCACCTGGAGCATCAAGCTCCACCATCGTCCTGCTGCTGCGTGAAGTAGGCTCGCAGCGAGGATCACCATGAGGTCTGCAGGTGTCCTCACTAGCCTAAAAACTCGTACCAATGCCTCCATCCAGTCCTCTGCTACCTGGGGGTCCGTCTCCCCACAGAACCTAGGCGGTCGCTGGCACTGAAACTCATGCAGTGCGCTGAGGCGACATGCATCGTCAGCGGCTGGTGCTGGAAGCATTGGTGGCTCGGCGGGTAGTGCTACCGTCGGTACCACAGCTGACAAAGGGCCCTGCACCGATGCCTCATCGCTCGGTGGGCTGTCGTCACGCTCGACTCTTGGAACCCTAGCTGGCTACCGTCGTGGGGCCATCCTGAAAAGGGAACAGGTGCGCCACGGCCTGAACAGTATACCTGGAGAGCTGATATAAAGTAATCACAAAGAAAACTTTGAAACACACACGCAATCAATGTTTTCGTGCATTAAGTCGGAAATCAGTAGTCAGGGTCCTGGTGTACGGATACGTCGGCCACCGCACCAACACTGGACTCCCTGGACTGATAACCACACTCAATACGCTAAACATTATTGCTTCACATAGAAAAGATAAGAGTTTGCGGTAGAACCGAACTCCTCTGATACCAATTTGTCACGACTCGCCCTCGGGGTCCGTGTCGTGACTACCCCAAGCCCTTCTTCCATAGGCCAGGGGCTGGCGACTAGCACCAAGGTGTAAATCCCGGTAAAAAGGGAAGGCATTGCCTTTGTAAAGTAAACAAACACCACAGAGTAAGCAAGCGGAAAAGTAAACACTAAGTAAGAATAGATTACAACTAAAGTGAGGAAAAGTAAATGGGCCAGTATACAAACCCAAACTGAAAGTAAAGTACAACTCGAAAGGGAAAACAAAAACTGTAAGTAAAAGCCGCTACACCGAGCTATCCACTGGAAATCCCACCTGAAGGGTGGGTACAGATAGCTCCACTGCTCCTCGGGTTCCGCCGTCCGCTCCGGGCACGTCCCGCCCAGTGGTCCACCTCCAGGAACTGTTCTGCTCTGCAAGCCTCAGCCACGATCAACTTTGTCCGTCGTCTGCAACCAACACAACGTAGTGTGGGCATAGCCCGTGCAGGGGTGAGTATAAGCTACTCAGTAGGGACCCCGAGACCCCTGAAGGTCTCCCAAAATCCACAAAGGATAAACCACAAAGTAAGATACAATCACAAAGTAACAACCGACACTTCTTAGGTATATGCCCATACATATACCTAAGTCATCAATTCCAATACGCTCCAACCTCCGAGCCCAAGTACAACTCGGTCCACACAGGAAAGTATACGTATTCCACACAGGAAAGCAAAATGAAATCCACACAGGATAGCACAACACAATCCACACAGGAAAGCAACAGGATTCAGCTCACACAGGTATACTTCTTCGAAAGACGATAAAGATGATCTCTGATCCATCTAAGTCGTCGGACCCACGAAGGATCGATAGGTAACTAACCCCCGCAATGACCCACACAGGATCGGGCCCACACAGGACCTGTAGGCGCTGGTTCACACAGGACCGCTGAGCGCAGACCCACACAGGATCGGGCCCACACAGGACCTGTAGAACTGATCCACGTAGGATCGCTGAGTGATGTAGTCATCGTCGTCGAATCCACTAAGGATCTCTGTACTGTCGTCGTCGCAGTCACAGTAGCAGTAGCAGTAGCAGCAGCAGTCACAGTCGCAGCCAGCACTAGGGTTCCCGCACACAGCAAGCTCGTTCGGGAGGGTCCGCTCCACGAGCCGAGAGGCTGATACATCAACTGTCACTAAGTCCAGAGTTGATGTATCCAAAAGTTCTATATCGTCAACATGAACTCAACGCAACAGACGGCGCGTCGATCGGACGCTCGGTCTGAGAGTTATTAGCTTTTTTGTCCGAGGGGCCCGGTTGGTTTTTAAGGCAAAACCAACCCAACCATACTCCACCTACATCCAAACCTCGGGCGGAGTATGACAAAAGATCTGTCTCACTAAGAGGAACTAAACAAAGCTGACGGCACATCAATCGGACGTCCGTAGCTCAAGATATGAGTGTTTCCGCTCCGAGGGCCTAGTTGGTTTCGTGTACGAACCAACCCGGCCGAACTCAAAGTATTCCGAAACCTTGAGTGCGTTATACCGAAACGACCGTCTCGATCCCAGAATCGTATTACCACTGATGGTTCGTCAATCGGAGGTCCGTAGCTCAAGTTATGGGAAAAAGACCGAAGTTGATTCGAAAATGGGGGGTCCGGGTCCGGGCCGACCCGGCCCGACCCCCCCCCCCCCCCCCTTGGGTCGGCCCGAACCGGGTCGACCAGACCCGGGTCCGACCTGGCCCGGCCGGCAGCACGGCGGCGCGGTGGCGCGGCCGGGGCACCGCTCGGGTGCCACGCGTGGGGGGCAAGGCCCCCGCCCTTCCTCAGCTGGCGGCGCGGCTGGATGTCGTGCCTTGGAGAAAACGGCCCCCCTCACGTGGGGGCCTGCCTTTGAGAAAAATGGGGGGGCGCCTGCCCCCCCCCCCCCCCCTTTGTGAAACCGGCCCCCCCTCTTTATGGGGGGCCAATTAACCGCCCGGGGGAATTTAATTCCCCCGTTTTTGCACCGTCCCGGCCGGCTTCTTCTCAACAGGACCGGCATGGGCCAGTCCTCCTCCATCTCTCGCACCGGCAGCCCGGCTGGCCACTGGTCATCACGTCCCACCGCGGCCCGAAACCGGCCACGGCCTTCGTCGTCCGGCGCGGTGCGACGGCACCGCGCCCCTCCGCCGCGGCGCGACAGCGTCGCGTTCATGATAATCTTTCCACGGCGCGGCGCGACGGCGCCGCGCAATATTTGCCGTGTAATTCCCGCGTGGTGCGACGGCACCACGCCATCTCGTTTCATCCGCAAGGAAAAAATAATAATCAAGAACAAAGGAGGGGGTTTCGGCCGTGTTTGTGCGGTCTGTCCCCCCCTCTCGTTAGATGATAACACATAATCATTTATCCTCAAGATTGTCATGCTAGAACCAAGAACGAGAATAAATAAATTAAACAACAACAAACCCCTATCTCGGTTTCAAGAACGATGATCGTCAACGACCCGCGGAAGACGAGCGTCGCAGGAAAAGGACGTCGACGTCGTGAAGCGAGGATTCGAATCTCTTTGATGGAGATTTCGTCGTGGGAAACCATCGCGGAAGAGATGACACAGAAGGAGACGTTGTCGGTGTCGCGGGTATGGCGTCGCAGAAGACGGTTCCCGAGAACGTGGCGTTCTTCGTCGATGTCCGAAGGTTCTTCGCGTTCTTCGTCAATGTCCGAAGGTTCTTCGCGTTCTTCGTCAAAGTTTGAAGAAGAAGAAGAAAGCTCCAAAATCTCTCAAGGTGGCTAGAGAATTCTAACCCAAATAAAATAAGCTAAGGTCTTATTTTATTTACACAACCAAACCATTTTGAAATTCAAAGGTTTTAAATTAAACAACCCAACCCATTTAATAACCCAAGTTGTCAAGTTAATTAAAGAGGGGTTATTGGGAGTTTAAAAAGAGAAGGTGAAGAGTTATGCTTCGTGTGGGCCCCACCACACTTAATCCTCCCAAGTGAGGTTAAGTGGACGTGGGTCCCACCTCTAACTACCTTTGGGAGAAAAAAACCAACAAGTTAAAATAAAATTTGTATTCCACAATTTTATTTAACTTATTCTAAATTCCCAAAAACTAACTCTCAACCCGCAATAAACGCAACCTCGTAAAAGTTCTCCTTAAGCGAATATCGGCGCTGCGAGTTCATCGGTGCCCTCAGAATTTGATTCCGGGCACCGGTTCAAAAGTTAGAAATTCCTACTCGTTCGTTCACTGAACGTACCTGAGCCAAACTTCGTAAATTGATTCCGGGCACTCCGGGCCTCGGAATCAGGTGCTGTCAGAAACCGCGCTCTTGTAAAATTCCAAAGAAAATTAAGAAAAAAATTCCCTTGAATTTTACGAGTCTTTACATGCTCATAGTGAAGTAATATCCACACTTGAGATGATGGAGCTAAAGAAGATTCATCTTCCTCCTTGCACTTGTAAAGAATCAGGGGTTGATTATCCATATAGAGAGTGATTTCCCTCTCACTATAATTTATGTTCGCTCTATATAAGGAATGCCAATCCATGCCAAGAATTTCATCAAATTCCATCAGAGGGAGTATGAAAAGGTTCTTCGGGAATTTTAATCCATGGATTATGATAGGGGAGGAGTTATATTTATGGGATGCAATGATTTCCCCATTAGTTTTATTCACCGAAATCTTTACTTCCATGATTTATGGTGGTGCTGAGATTGTTCTACTAAAATTTCGAGATATAAAAGAATGCTTAGAACCTGAATCAAAATGTAAGTTTTCTATTCTTGAATGAATAACTAGAATACCAATCACCACTTCGTTGTTGGGGTTCACTTCAGCAGTGGTGATGGGAAAAGCTCACCCTTGCTGCCTTATAGGTTGTTGGTTGTCTCCAAAAACCCTTGTCTTAGGGAACTGATTTGCAAGATGCCCTGGTTCTTTACAGTTGTAGTAATGAACAATGTGTTGAGGTTCGAATGGAGCGTCTCTGTTGCAGTCGCGGGTTTTTCTTTTTAGTAGTTAACAACTAGGTTCCCTTCTCTTCCACACCAAAAGCATTTCTGTGTCCCCTTCAGGCAATTTCTGGGGTGCTTCTTTCGGCATCTTTGGCATGTGGGCTGCTGGATCTTCTTATCACCATTGGATTTATCCATCAAACTGCTAGCATTGAAGTCCACCTTACGCTTATTATCCCCATGATACCCCTAAGATTCTCCGATATCTATTTTGACCTTGAGGTAACATCGAACAATTTCCTCATAGCTGTCGAAGTCGAGTATCGCTAGTGCTTTCCGCATGCTAGGTTTCATCCCACCAAAGAAGCGGTCAACCTTGCATTCGGGGGTAACGACAAAGCCAGAAGCGTATCGTGCAAGCCTTGTGAAGTTTTCCTCGTACACTCCGACAGTTTTTCCATATTTTTTCTTGAGGTCGAGGAAGTTCCTTTCCATCTTACACCATAGGGTGCGTGGAAAATATTTATCGAAAAACATCTTCCGGAAATCCTTCCATTCCAACTCCTCAATCTCCTCCTCAGGATCTGTATTTTTTTATCAATGTCCACCATTGATCAGATTCACCCTCCATATGATAAGCAGCCAGGAGAACCTTCTCTTGGTCATAACATTGAAGGATGGAGAAGATCTTTTCAATGAAGTTGATCCATTGTTCAGCGATTGAGGGATCAGATGATCCGTTAAAAGTAAGAGGCCTTTGTCTCGTGAATTTCTCGATAGAGACTTGTTCTTTCTTATGGGGGGTTGAACGTTTCTCTTGACCCATGTTTCTATTCAAATCTTGAGTTGGCTGAGATAAAATCATTACAAAGCTCATGATTCCTGCTCCCATCAGATTGGGCATCTCATTAGTACAATCGTCACATTAATCATCACATCGGTTGTTAGCCCAAGTCCTATTATTACCGGCCATTGGCTGGAATAAAAGGAGATTTAGGGGTAACACATAAAAGGTAATCCAAATACAAAATATGATAACTTATAAATAACTTTTATTTCTTTAACTTATGAATCTATAGGCTTCAATCTATCTCATCCATGATCTACTTTCTTTCATATATTCTTAGGGGAATGGTTTTTAATTCCCGTAATAAAGGTTCATACTAAGCTTGTGAATTTACCAAAGCATATCCACCAGGAGTGTTGTAACCAAGAGTGCAGCAAGGCCCGTTTTCATGCACCAGTCCCCATTCAAGTCTAGCTCAAAGCGGTGTTTTCGGGTTTTACCCCTAGGATACATATGTGCCAGAACCACCTCTACCTGCTCATATCCAGATAGGGATGTATTTTCTTGATAATCCACTAACTCAATACCCACCAAAACATTGGGATGTTTATATTATATTTAGTATTGTCTCTAAGGCTTTACTATGGTTTTCTAATCCTGATCCCAAAAATAACTAAACCTATCCTCTGATACCAACTGTGGTGACCTTGATCTTTTATTACACAATTAAACATAATTTATTACATAAACATCACTTGATACAACATAGAATATCGAGAGTTATAGTGTCTTTGGGGATTAGGATCATTACATAACACTTAAAACATGAAAAAACAACATCTTTATTGAAAACTTCCTTTACATGACCTCTACATTCCCTCATACTTAGCATTGCATGGGATAACCTGAGGACATGCATAAGAAAAGGGTGAGCTATAAAGACCAGTAAGCGAATAAACATGGAGTAACATGAGGAATACAATACATGTTAGACAATAGGCATATCATTAGAGAACAATAGAAGCATAAACATGAACTCATGATAAATAATGATAATCATAACATGGAAATGTGGCAATAACACTTAGCATGGAATTAGCATGAGCCAAGGCTCATTGCTCATGGAGCATGAGTAAATCCTCATTACACATGAAGCATGAGTAAAACCTCTTTGTACTTGAATTATCATGAGTAAACACACATTGAACATGATGTATCATGATACTATACTTTACCCAATGCATTGGAGCTCTATAAGGGCTCACCCTTCTTAAACATTTCATTTCATGCATAAGTGTACCACATCGATCATATAACATGGATTCATAAAACATCTTCATTTATTCCACGATAAAGTAATTAGGAATTAATATATGAAACTTTATAATCGATAAGTAAATGTTCATAAAGGTGAATACCTTTGATAGATAAATGGTCATGGTATTTACTACACAATGACATTGTCATGGAAAATCGGTGCAATTTCGGCAGCGTAAAGGCGTGACGTAAGAATTCATAAAAAAAAAGTTGATGAGAGATAAAGGGGTGTCTCATCATATGTACTTGAAATGTACAGTAAGGGGGTCATATATATACATGTCCCAACAATTTTAATGGAATATAGAGTCTTGATACAAAATAATTGCTTGAATGTAAAAGAGGAGAGAGAAATTCCTTTTGGAATTTCAGCATAGTAACAAGTGTACATGGGAGGAATTTAATGAGAGAGAAAGGGGTCTCCCATCATTCAAACATAAATAGGTCAGTATGGGGGATGTTTGAAACCATACCTCAACATTTATAATTGAGATTAAAATGGCATAACAATTTAAAAAATATTGGACAAAAATGAGAAAGGAAGAAAAAACCCTTACCACGTTGTAATCAATCGAGTCATATGAGAAAAAGTTAATAACCATCAAATGAATAACAGAATACCATGAATATAAAGATAATAATGATATTATATATCAAATTTCAGTACACAAATCACCACATGCAATAAATAAGTGGTGAACACTGAAAATCTCACGGAATTAAAAGTGAGATAAGAAATCCCTTACCTCGTGTCCAACTTGACTTGTATGTTCCTTGTTCTTCCTGAATAATAAACTTAAGTTAATTTCTAATTGATTCTTAACCTTTTTAATTTTTATTATTACTTTTATATCACTTATTACCTTGCAATAATATTTAGTTGATTATTTGAGTTCATATCGGACATTTTGTCGATGTTCGGAATTTGAGTAAAAAATGAACTTGTTATAATTACAATTTGTCCATGTGGTCAAAACTCCAATATATCCAGAATGATATTAATGATTTAGACATTATATATATCATATATATCCAATGAATATATATATATATATATATATATATTTATAATAGTACATAACATAAGAAATGAAATGCACCGTTCATGGAGACGGTAAGTCGTACGTACGCATGAACGCTACTTTCATTTCTATTAAATATTTAATGGAATGAAAACTTAATGATACATAGGTATATTATAATTCTAGTATAATATCATATTATATATATGTTACATATTTTCATTAACTCCATCATTATACATTCCATGTATGTCATGAACAAATCATATCACCTTGAGGGGCGGTAGTCTGTACTTCCTCAAATGAAATTATCATGTTTACACATATTGGAAGGAATAAAGGTATTTTTTAAAATAAAAATTATAGAAGAATATAGAAAAAAATAATATATATCATATATATATACAGTTTCATCATAATGTCAACCATGAGAGGTGGTAGGAGATAATTGAACAATCATTGATTTGTGAGGCGTTAGTTTGCAATCCACAGAAATAGTATGTTCTTCACCCATTAGACGGAGGTGTGTGTAATTTTAATTTGAATAATTCTCATAAAAACATCCTAGAATATTTAGGATACTGTTTTTTTTATAAAATAAAGGAATAAAAAGTGTTTAGGGGTTGGAGAAGTAAAATAAAACAAAAGAACTTAAGAGAAGACGTTACCTTTAAATCGGGTAACTCCCCTTGGTTTGAACCAAATGGGTTTCTTGAAGTGTTTTATGCCTAAAAGTAGTATTATAAAATGAATAGAGGGTTCTTGGGAGCTTATTGGAGAATATTTTTCACGATATAAAGGATTTAGAAGTGTGAGAAATGGTTTATAAGTGAGGGCTTTTTATAAGGGAGAGGAGGGGCTCTTTAGGAAAGTTTGAAGCAATTATTTTATTATAACCTCGTCTTCATTTTCAAAAGGTCAACTATTAATTAATATCAAAGTTAAGATGAATCATGGTCGAAATAAAATAATCCAATAATAATTGGATAGGTTTTGAATATTGTTTTAATATTTATAAACTTATTTATTTAAATCATTTATTAATGAGGTAAACATTGCACAATTATTTTGTCATAAATAATTTAATTTATTTGATGTCCAAAAATTATAAAAAAAATACCATGATGTAATAAATCTTTTTATATTTCCAAATAATATTTATAGTTGAAAATATAACTTATATTACCCTATGTAAAAATTTATTTACTAAAAGATATTTGTTTATGTCATTTTTGTCTTTACTTTAAATTAATTAATATAAAATGTCATTATTACTCTCATGTGGCTCCATGGGGTCCCAAATTCAACCCAATGATGCCCATGTTTAGATATGTATCATCCAATAGGATTAGGAAACATGTTAGGGTAATTTATTATTATTATAATATTATATTTTACCCTTATTTACTATATTTACCCTTTAATCATGGTAAATAAAATATTTACTAAAGTAAATATTTAAAATGTCTAAAAATAAAAGTTACCTATTTACACAATTTAGACCTATTGATTCCAAATATGGAATCCATTTTTTAAAATTCAAACCACAGAAGTGGTAGAAATTAATTTAAAATTAATTCCCGCTGTTAAAACAAATAGCGTGCTTCTAAGAAATAATAACTATCAAAATATTGACACCTGTTTATGTCCAATTTCAACATAAAATTACTTCCAATGACCAAAATTAGATTAAATGGTAAAAATATATTCTAATTACACTTTAAAACTAATTAAAAAGATAATATAACCATATAAATAAATTATATTAAAAGGCACTTTTGAATTACAATACAGTATTTTTTACTATTCATTAAAAAATGAACTTTATTAGAAAAATACCAAAATTTCATCAAAATTAAATTTTGATGTTTCAATTCTAAAGAAGAATTTTATTTTGTCAAATAGAATAAATTAAAGTGATAAAAACTAGATTTAAATAAGGTTCTCCATTAAAAGGCGGTAAATCGACCTTTTAGTGAATATTAGAGTATTTATGCTTAAAATTGAATTCTTTTCTTATTTTAAGCCTCTAAATTTTATTGGATAAATTTAAAAATATTCAACAAACATGTATCATAATATTTTAGTTAGTTCTATTCATTCCCACCAATACAACGAATAGGCTTTTACTACCATTTAAAATAATAATATTATATTATTAGTGTGCAACGTAAGATTTCAAAGAAACCCATTGTTTTGTATTGGGTACGCCATCGAACATAGAATCCCCTTTAATGTAGTGTTAATATTTAATTCACAAATATTAATACATATTAAAATGTAATATTTTTTATTTTCTTGGGATGTTACATTCTTCCCTCCTTTTGGAAATTACATCCTCGCAATTTTAAAATTGTGTTTGGAAACTTCATTGAAAGTCCCACATTGGAAAAAGAGTCAGTAAAACTATCACTTTATAAGAAAGAAAGAGAAGTACAATGGTCATTCGAGTTAAATGATACTAGGATTCCATTTAGGAAAACAAGGATATGGAAGAGAAAACAAATGGTCATGTTCTGATGGAGAGTGATAGAAAACATGATTAGGAGAAAGTTAACCACAAAAAAATCACAAACTTATAATGTGTTAAACGGTCTTTGATCACCCAGTAGGAAACTTAAACCAACAATGTTTTTGTTTTATGTTCCTTTTCATAATTTGAGGAATTCATTTACTACATTGAATAAAAACATAATTAAATATACTTACCTTCATGTAGAGTTTCTCCCTTTAATAAGTTTCTACCAAAAACTAATCTTTTCTCCAAACAATGAGCATTCAAAAAGACTTGGCCACATCAAAGCACAAGAATATTATTCTATAGAATCACATAATCCACAAAATAATAACTATATATTTTCCTTGTGTTTAGACATCAACTAAAACCAAATTGGTTAGTGCGAGAACATATAATCCCCAAAAAGTATAATCCTTTATAAAAAGAAATACTACTATTAATCTCCAAAATTCAACAAAAAGTGCCCAAAATTATAGGAAGACCATTCAATACACAATCATCCTTAAAATTCTTAAAAATACTGTGAACTAAGATTGAAACCCAAAACTTAGAATGATTTAATCACATGGTCTTCAACAATAAATCTTAACATTTACCTCAAAATATCATCGACTACTCTTAAAGTCACGTACTAAAGTATAATTAACCTAATCACATATTCTCTATGGTAGTTTAATCATTTTCCAGAAATAAACCAAATCACCATATGTCCACAATAAATACATATATTCTTAAAAAATATTCAACCATTCCTCTACAATTAAAATCCTGTAGTATTTTATTTTCCTTAGGAATATAGTATTCCAAAAGAGAAAACATCTTCCAAAATAACCTTTATCATTTAATCACAAAATCATTTTCCTATACTAAGGATATCCATTTGATAAAACATAAGTTCCCAAAATCAACTTATTCTTGATCCATAAAATCATTTAACTAAAAAGAATAAGTCATACTAACCAGGGACTTCACACAGGCTAGTGGTAGGCGATTAAACCCAATCGAACTTTGGTTGTGGGTTTGATTCCCACAGCTTTGTCCGAATCGAAGGGTTTTCACATGGTCTGTGTGTTTTCCTTTTTATAAAACAAAAAAAACCTAACATATTTTAACCTTAAAGGTTTTCTTACACCTTTCATTTTCATCCCAATACATTAAGATAATTCTGCTCGTATCCCGACAGGGATGTATTTTATTGATAATACACTTACTCAATACCCACCAAAACTTAGGGATGTTTTTATTATACTTAGTATTGTCGCTAAATCTTTACTAAGTTTTTCTAATCCTAATCCAAAAAATAACTAAACCAATCCTTTGATACCAACTATGAAAACCCAACTCTTTTATTTCACAATCAAACATAATTTATTACATAAACATCACTTGATACAACATAGAATATCGAGAGGTCTAGTGTATTTGGGGCTTAGGATCATTACATAACAACTTAAAACATGAAATAAAAAATCTTTATTAAAAACTTCATTTATGTTACCACTACATTCCCTCATACTTAGCATTGCATGGGATAACCTGAGGACATGCATAAGAAAAGGGTGAGCTATAAATCCCAATAAAGGAATAAACATGAACTAAAATGAGGAATAAAATACATGTTAGACAATAGGAATATCATTAAAGAACAATATAAGAATAAACATAAAGTCATGATAAATCATGATAATCATAACTTGGAAATGTGGCAAGAACACTTAACATGGAATTAGCATGAGCCAAGGCTCATTGCACATAGAGCATGAGAAAATCCTCATTGCACATGAAGCACGAGTAAAACCTTGTTTCACTTGAATTATCATGATTAAACACCCATTGAAAATTATGTATCATGATACTATACTTTACCCAATGCATTGGAGCGCTATAAGGGCGCACCCTTCTTAAACATTTCATTTCAAGCATAAGTGTGCCACATGGATCATATAAAATGGATTCATAAAACACCATCATTTATTCCATGATAAAGTAATGTGGAATTCATATAGAAAAAATTATAATCAATAAGTAAATTTGCATAAAAGTGAATGCCCTTGATAGAGAAATGGACATGGTATTCACTACACAATGACATTGGCTTGGAAAATCGGTGCAATTTTGGCAGCGTAACAGCATGACATAAGGATTCATAAAAAAGTGTTGATAAGAGAGAAAGGGGTGTCACATCATATTTACATGAAACAGAAATTAAGGGGGTAATATAAATACATCTCCCAACAATTGTAATGGAATTTATATTCATGATACAAAAGAATTGCTTGAATTTAAATGAGGAGAGAGAAATTATTTTCTGAATTTCGGCATAGTAACGGGTGTACATGGGAGGCATTTAATGAGAGATAAAGGAGTATCCCATAATTCAAACATAAATAGGGCAGTATGGGGGTGGTGAAAAATCATACCCCAAAATTTATAATCGAAATTAAAATGGCATAACAACATTTAGAAAATTGGACAAAAATGAAAAAGGAAGAAAAAAACCCTTACTTGGAAGTGTGCTTTAAAAGGATTGAGAGAGGATTGAGAGAGACTTCTTGGGAGCTTGGGGCACCTTGGGGGGATTATAGAGAGGGAGGGAAGAGGTAGTACAAACTCTAAAGGCTTTGAGTGTGGATGAAGTGGGAGCTTTGGTGGGTTTATATAGGAAAGTTGAGGGAATTCTTTATTATTTAGGTTTGGGGCACCTCACATTAAACTAATCCAAAACACAAACCAGACCATGGTTTTTGCCCATGGTTTTTGGAAAAGGGTATTGGAAAACAATATTTTATAAGTACAAAGTCCTAACTTCTTAAAATAATGGGGTTGCTTATGTGGAGGTGAGTCACACTTCCAATGAAATCAATTTAAAAAGACAAGATGTCTAATAAGCCTTTAAGGGTCCATTAATGCTTTGTAAAATAAGTAAAACAAACAAAAAATCACATTATTTTAATTTTAAAACATATATTGGCCGAACTTAAGGCTTATAATATTTTATTACATCACTATTGGGTCATTATGATGTCATAAAATACATTGTATATTTAAACGGTATTTAATTTTTACCCAAAAATTTGACTGTCTCAGAAAATTATGAAAAATTCACCATTGGATAATTTCGACGTCTTGATTCCTGAAATAATATTTATTTTATCTAAATAATTATCTAAATATGTTAATTTTTATATTTAAAAGAAAAAACGACATTTATAAAAAATTCACGGGTTTTGACAAAAATTAATTTCAATCCTTAATAAAAATTACAATTACATTCATAAATTTATACAATAATTTATATTTAATAAAATTAATTTAATGATAATAATAATAATAATTTATTAAAAAATTATTTAATTCAAAAATCCATTAATTCATCAAAATAGATTTCTTAGTTGAATATTAACTAAAAATACTATTTTTGCTTTAAAAACTATTTACAAGGTAACAATAATAAAATGAAAGTATATTAATTATTACATACAAAAATAATAACCATAGTACTAGGGTCTTGTTACATAACCCATTATAACATCCACATAAGACTGAAGAGTAAGGTGTGCGATGCAGACAGACTCTTGGGGTGGCTCGGATAACATTTCTCGGGTGGTAATCTCTATCAACTTCCATTTCTCTCGTAGGTGGTCCCGCTTAAGCTTAACATATTCAAGCTCGGCTTGGGCTTGGTCATGGGAGAAGTCCAATGACGCCACCTCCTTTCCGAGCTCTGACAAATGGGCTTCGTATGGGGCATGTCTACTGGATGAGGTCATCGCTTCCTTTGTCTGAGTAAATTGGATTTGTTAAATCCCTATATTTGTACTAATCATGTTATCACTTTTCAATGGATATATTAGCAATGGTCACAATTCTTAACATAAAACAAAAGAAGTTTACATTTTATTTAAACATTTTACATAAGGAGACATTTAATTAGATCAAGAGGTATTTCCATTAATGAAAGTTTGGGTCGTTACAATTCCAATATAATATCTTTGTTATATATGTTACATAATTTCATTAACATCATCCTTTATATGTTCCATGTATTTCATTAATGTGTCATATCACTTTGATGGGGCGGTAGTCCAGACTTCCTCAAATGAAATTATCATATTTACCCACTATGGAAAAAATAAAGGTATGTTGTAAATAAAAATTACAGAAGAATATATACAATATAAATATAATATATATCATATACAAATATATTTCCATTATAATGTCCACCATGAGATGTGTTAGGAGAAAATTGAACAATCATCATTTTGGGAGGCAATAGTTCGTCGTATAAAGAAACAGTGTGTTCTATATCCATTAGATGGAGGTTTGTGTAATTGTAGGTATAAACTTATCATAAAAACATCCTAGTATATTGAGGATAATTTTTTGTTATAAAATAATGTAATAAATATATTTTTGGGGTTGGATGAGGAAAATAAATGAAAAGAGCTTGAGAGAAGACGTTACCTATAAATTCGGTAACTCCTTTTGATTTTAGCTAAAAGGATTTATTGATTTGCCTTCTGCCCAAGGTAAGGCTTCTAGGAGGAAGGTAGGGATGTTGGGAGCTTATTTTAGTATAATTTTTACTGGACAAGGGGCTTGAGAGGTGTGAGTAAGTGGGTATAGGTGGTGGCCTTTTATAAGTGGGAGGAGGGGTACTTTGGGAAAGTCTTGAAATATTATTTTATTATTAATTGATTTTAGAATTATAATAGTTCCAAAGTGATAAATTTAGAGGATAAGATGAGTGTGGGTAGAAATACTCTCAATAAATATGTTTTATACAAGTTTAGTTCATAAAATTAACCTTATCTTTTAGTTATAACCCTTAGTTAAAAACATTAACTCTTACCATGTCTTCTTGTATTTTCATAATATATGGTTACTATTGTAACTATAAAATGTCAAGAGAACTAAAAGTGGATCATTAATGAAATTTTTAACATTATATAATTTATTTGGAAGAATATTATATTTTTATTACTATTATATGATTTTATAAAATTGTATTTTTTTAAACTCATTTATGTCAATTTTGACACTATTTAGAAATTGATTTTTTTAGTCATAACAACACGATTCCTTCAAAAAAAGGCATTAACTCATCCCTCAAATGTAAATTTCATCCAAAAAATCATGTATGATATCAAAATTTTCAAATTACATTTATTTTAATATTTATAATATAATTTATTTGAATATTTCATTAATAAGGTAATCGCTGCATCATCATTGTGTCATAAATATATTTATTTATTTATTGTATAAAATTTATAAATAAAATACCATGATGTAGAAAAACTTTTATATATCTAATGAATTTTTTTAATCAAATATATAATTTATATAAACCAAATTAAAATTGTTTTAGTTAGGAGATACATGTTTATGTAATATTTCCCTTTTCTTTAAATTTAATATTATAAAAGGTCATTATCACACCCAAGTAGCTCTATGGGGTCCTAAATTCGACCCAAGTATGATCATGGTTGTAAATATCTCATAAAATAGGATTAGGACACATTTTATTATAGTTTTATATTATTATAATACTATTTTGTTACCCTTATTTGCCTTATTTACCCTTTAATCGTGGTAAATAAATAAATTATTGAAGTTACTATTCATAATGTTCAAAAATAAAAGGTACCTATTTACATAATTTTTACCTTATGATTCCAAATATAGAATCCACTTTTACAAATTCAAAACACATAATTGGTAGAAGTTAATTTAAAATTAATTCTCGTTGTCAAAACAAGAAAATGGGTTTTTAAGAAGTAAAAACTATCAAAATATTGACATGTGTTTATGTAAAATTTAAATGTGAAATCAGTTATAATGAAAATAATTGGATTAAATGATAAAAAATTAATCAAATTAAACTTTAAAACTAATTAAAATGATAATCTAACTATATAAATAAATTAGATGAAAATACTGTTTTGAATAAAAATGCAGTATTTTTCATTATTCATAAAAATATGGATTTTATCATAAAAATAAAAAAATTAAACCGAAGTAAATTTTGATGTCCCACATATAAAGAAGAAGTTTATTTTATCAAATAGAATATATAAAAGTGAAAAAAAAACTATTTTTAAAAATGGTTCTCCACAAAAGGTGGTAAAATGACCTTTTAAAAATATTAGAGTATTTTATGCTTAAAATTGGATTCATTCTCATTTTAAGCCTCTAAAATTCATTGTATAAATGTAAAAATATTTAAAAAAATATGTAAAATCATAATATAGTTAATTTTGTTCATTCCTACCAATACAACGGCAGGATGTTAACTACCATTTAAAATAATAATATTATTGTTGTATTATTTTGTGGTATAAATCAGTGTTGTGTGCAACGTAAGATTTTGGAGAAACATGTTATTGTGTTTCGGGTACGTTATCATGAATAGTGTCCCCTTTAAACCAAAATTAATATTAAATTCAAAAATATTAATAGATATGAAAGTGTATTATTCTATAAATACTTGGGATGTTACATCATTCCACCTTTTTTGAAATTGTGTCCTTACAATTTTAAAACTGGCCATGGAAACTTCATTGAAAATCCCACATTGGAAAAAAGATTCAATAAAACTATCACTTTAAAAGAAATAAAGAGAAATACAAAGGTCACCTGAGATATCATATTCTAGGGTTCCCTGTAGAAAAACATGGACATGGATGATAAAAATAACTGTCAAAGACTGATAGAGAGTGGTAGAGAACATAGTCAGTGGAAGGTTATCCATCACAAAACCATAATTATGTGATGGTTCAAAATACCATTGAGAAATATAAAAAAATAATGTTTTTGTTTTAAGATTCTTTTAATAGAGTTGTGGAATTAATTTACTTCTTAGAATAAGAACATAAGGAAACATAATTACTTGATGTATTTCTATTTTATAAGTATAATTTCATACTCATAATATTCCTAGAATATGATGTACATCACTAAGAATAACCTTAAGTATAAAAGATCACACAAACCATAAAGGATATCAATATCTAAAAACTGAAGTCCAAAAGTAAAGGCATACTTCTACATAAAAAATCCATACATAAACATAACCCCACAAAACATCTCCCAGAAAGGTCCTTAATAACTTATTATCACATCACATAAAACCTCAGAAGGTGTGTCTAAAACCTTGAAATTATGATTATCCTTCAAAAAATATCGGGCTCTCAGGATCTTCCATCACTTCACCATTGTCTCAACATCAACTTTAGTAGCAGCAAAATATTTTCCCAAACCTTTTTATTTATGATCATACTAATTTCCTCCCTGTTTAATTAACTTTGGAAACTTATTTACATAATGTCCCAACTCATTTCAGATAAAGAATCTTACTATAGACTGGCTATCTATTATCTCATTATTATACTGTTTAGGACCTTTTTCTTTGCATTCACAAACCTTGTGAAAAAACTTACCACACTGATAACACTTTCCAGATCCTGACATACATTCCCTAAAATGTATTTTACCACACTTGAAACATGTTTTGGGATTACCTCTAGAATTATTAGTTTATTGATTCTCCATTTCTTGGAACCTTGACCATTTCTTACTCTTATCATCTCATGGAACATAAGTGTCGGCAAAATCCATTTTAACTTTCTTAGCACAAAAAAACCACTTTTTCTTAACTTTTAAATTCTCGAGAGGCCAAATCTCTTCATAGCCCTGGTATTAATCCTGTGTAAAATCTATTAATTTTACTGTCAATATCTCGAATAAAATCTAGAACATACCTGGACAATCCTGTGAAGTTAGCTTCATAGTTGGCAACTGAATCATCATCCTTTTTCTTTAATTCCAATAATTTTTTCTCCATCCTAATCCGAACAACCTTATGGAAACACTTCTCAAGAAAAATATCCTTAAATTATTCACATTCCATGGAATCAAGATCATTTTTCTCTCTAGTATTCTTAACTAATGACCACCATCAATCAGCTTCACCTTCAAAATGATAGATGGAAAAAGTTGCCTTTTGGTGTTCTGAACATCTCATGACTTCAAATATCTTCTCCAGGGTATTGATCCATCCTTCAGCTACCACTAGGTCAGATGATCCATTGAATGATGAGGCGTTTTTCCTCATAAAAGGTTCCACTGCTGACATATTCTTCTTTGGTTGATCGAGATTATCTTGCATATGGATATCACTACAATTTATATCCTGAGTCGACTTCTCTATCACTACAAAAAACTATTCAGTTCCAATTCTCACCACCTCATGTTCTTGATTTGCACAATTGTTTTCCTCTCAATTCCTTCCCATTACAGCTTTTATATTTCCTCTATGGAAAACCATTCAGAACATGCACAGTTTAGATGAAGCAATAAGGTAATCTTAAAATTCTACATCATTTCAACTTAACCATAAAGTAAAATCCTCTAAAGGAAAGAAATTAGTATCATCCTAACCTCTAATTTATTTAAACCGATCTCTCAGACCAACTATAAGGCCCCAACATTAAAAATTACATGATCTTGAGTTAATTCAAGAATTCACATTGAGGATATTTTTAGGTTTAGATCTTTAGAGAATTAGGACATAACTATTACATAACAAAAACATAAAAATACAAATTGGACACTTCCAACAGTATATGTTTCCTTCATAACATTAAAACTCTCAAAAAGAAACATGGTTTATTTTCATGTTTAATCATCATAACTTTTAATTTATTCCATCATTGACTCTATTATCCCTTAAATCCTATGAAAACATTTAAAAACATGGTATGATCATAAAAAAACTCATTAAGGGACATAAAAATAAAGAAGAACCATTAGTCTAGTTAAAACCTGATAACCTATTCAATGTTCTTGTAATGGATGAAACAAAACATTTTCACAAGAATAACACTCATACTTTTTGATCAATTAAAAACACTAAAACCAATAAAATTCAATTAAAACTCCTTTAGGTAACTTAGAGAATCATATACATAAACCCATTTCAAACATATTCCAATTGGAATAACCCTATGGTTGACTTCCAAATTAGAGATCTATAATGGGGATCACCCTTCATATAATCTATATAGGGCTCACACGTGAGCTATAATGGGGTTAAACCCTTAGTATAAGTTGTTTTGGGCTCACTCATGGGATATAGGGCTCAACCCATTTCATATAATGATTATTTACCATTTCATGAATAAAACACGTTCATAAAAAACCCTTTTTGTAAAAGCATCTTCTAATCCCATATAAAACAATTTCTGTATCAAAATACCATTTTCATTTAAGAATACATTTTTAATACCAATATAACCAAATAAAATAATAATGGATTTATTTTCATTTTAAAAGACATTAAGGCTTTTATAGGAAGTCAAATATCAAATAACGGTTATGGCGGTAGAGAAATTGTTGTCCCTGTATACGTTAAAAACATTCCTTTTGTCATTTGGTAAAGAAAGTAAAACTCTTCATATTAAAATATTCCTTTTGAAAAATTTGAATAAAATTAAATATTGACATAAAATTTCCTGTATATTTCTTTTCTACCCATATAAATAAAAATGTAATTTAATATCAGGAAGAAAAAGATCTGATAATTAAATATTTAAATGTTCAAGGTTCCCCATACAACTTAAAAAATTTAAATATTAATCTCTATGGTTTAAAAAAATATTAGTATAGATAAAATATAGTTATTAAATTTCATAGTGGCTATATATATACATTATAAAAGAATAAAGGTTCATATTATCAATAAATTCATCAATGAAAGTAGATTGAGACGAAGTCCCTTACCTTGAGTCCGAATTGTCTCGTTATTTCTTTAATTTCCTGAATAATAAACTTAGGTTAATTTATACTTACTTTAGAACCTTTTTAAATTTTATTATTCATTTTATATCACTTATTACTATGTTATGGAAATTATTTAGTTATTTGAGTTTATATTGGACGTTTTGTTGATGTTTGGTATTTGAGTCAAAAATAAACTTGTTTTGAAGAAAATTATCCATGTGGTCATAATTCCATTATCTCCATAACATTATTAATGATTTATATATTATATATATTAATTATATATGTATTTATAGTTGTCCATAACATTTTTATATAAGAAATGAAATGCACCATTCATGGATACAATAGGTCGTACGTACGCATGAACGCTACTTTCATTTCTTTGTTATATTAAAGGAATAAAATATAAAATATACATAGGTATATTATAATTACAGTATAATATATATTTTATATATGTTAAATATTTTCATTAACTCCAACATTTATATGTTCCATGTATGGCATGAACGATTCATATCACTTTGAGGGGGCAAAAGTCCACACTTCCTCAAATGAAATTATCATATTTACACACTATGGAGAGCATAAAGGTATATTGTAAATAAAAATTAAAAAAGTATAGAGGCAATTTAAATATAATATATATAATATATAAATACAGTTCCATTACAATGGCCACCATGAGAGGTGTTAGGAGAAAATTGAACTATCATCATTTCGTGAGGTAGTAGTTGTTCGTACACAGAAACAGTATATTATATATCCATTATATGGAGGTGTGTGTCAGTGTAGGTAGAAATCTTAGTATAACAACATCTTAGTATATTGAGGATACTGGTTATGTTATAAAATAATAGAATAAATATAGGTTTGGGGGTTGGATGAGTAAAATAAATGAAAGGAGTTTGACAAAAGATGTTACCTCTAAATTGGGTAACTCCTTTTAATTTTAGCCAAAAGGATTTATTGAATTTACTTCAGCCCAAGTTAAGGCTTCTAAGAGGGAAGGATTTTGGTGGATTATTTTATCATAATTTGGATGAACCAAGGGGCTTTATAGGTGTGAGTAAGTGGGTAGAAGTGGTGGTCTTTTATAAGAGGGAGGAGGGGCAATTTAGGAAAGTCTTGAAATCTTATTTTAGTATAAATTGATTTTAGAATTATAATAGTTCCAAAGTAATATATTTAGAGTATAAGATGAGTATGGGTCTAAATAATCTTAACAAATTGGTTTTATAAAAGTTAATTCATAAAATTAATCTTATCTTTTAGCTTTAACCCTTAGTTAAAAATATTAACTCTTACCATGTCTTATTATATTTTCATAATATATGGTTACTATAGTTACTATAAAATGCCAAGAGGACAAAAAATGGATACTTAATGACATTTTTAAAATTATATAAGTAATTTGGTCGAATATTATCTTTTTAGGACTATAATATCATTTTATAAAAAAAATATTTGTTTTAAAAACTCATTTATATCAATTTTGACACTATTTAGAAATTGATTTTTTTTAAAAGCCATAAAAACTTGATTCCTTAAAAAAGGCATTAACAAATCCCTCACATGTCAATGTCATCAAAAAAATTCGTGTGTGGAATCAAAATGTTAAAATTTAATTTATTTTAATATTTATAATATAATTTATTTGAATATTTCATTAATAAGGTAATCGATGCATCATCATTGTGTCATAAATATATTCATTTATTTAATGTATAAAAATTATAAATAAAATATCATGATGTATTAAATATTTTTATCTTTATAATGAATATTTATAGTCAAAGATATCGTTTATATAAACCAAATTAAAAAAAATTAGTTAGGAGATACATGTTTATGTTATATTTCCCTTTTCTTTAAATTAAATGTTATAAAAGGTCATTATCACACTCAAGTGGATCCATGGGGTCCTAAATTAGACCCAAGTATTCTCATGGTCAGGAATATATTATCCAATAGAATTATTACATGTTTCGGGGTATTTTTATATTATTATAATATTATTTTTTTACCCTTATTTACCTGATATTCACTTCAACCGTGGTAAATAAAAATAATTACTGAAGTTACTATTCATAATGTCCAAAAATAAAAGGTACCTATTTAAATAATTTAGACCTTATTATTCCAAATATGGAATCCACTTTTCCAAATTCAAAACACATAATTGGCAAGAATTAATTTAAAATTAATTCCCATTGTCAAAAACAAAAAATGGGTTTTTAAGAAGTAAAAACTATCAAAAGATTGACATGTGTTTATGTCAAATCTAAATGTGAAATTACTTCCAATGACCATAATTTTATTAAATGATAAAACATTAATTCAATTACACTTTAAACTCAATTAAAAGGACAATCTAACTATATAAATAAATTAGATGAAAATGCAGTTTTGAATTAAAATGCAGTATTTTTCACTATTCATAAAAATATGAATTTTATCAGAAAAATACCAAACTTTAAACCGAAGTAAATTTTTATGTCCCTCTTATAAAGAAGAATTTTATTTTATAAAATATAACATATAAAAGTGGAAAAAAACTATTTTTAAAAAGGGTTCTTCATCAAAAGGCGGTAAAATTACCTTTTAAAAATATTTGAGTATTTTATGCTTAAAATTGGATTCATTCTCATTTTAAGCCTCTAAAATTAATTCAATAAATGTAAAAACATTTAAAAATATATAAAATAATAATATAGTTAATTATTTTCATTCCTTCCAATACAACGGCTATGCATTAACTACCATTTAAAATAATAATATTATTGTTGTATTATTTTTTGCTATAACTCAGTGTTGTGTGCAATGTAATACTTTGGAGAAACTCATTGTTGTGTGTCGGGTACGCTATCATACATAGTGTCCCCTTTAAACTAAAATTAATATTAAATTCAAAAATATTTATAGATATAAAAATGTATTATTCTATAAATACCTGAGATGTTACAAGGAGAAAGAGTACACCTCTTTTAATGTCTTCGAGCTAGTGGACCACATAAAAACACCTAATAGTGAAGAAATCCATGTGAACACCTCATCCATCATCAAATAGCACCATCAAAGGAGAGGTAGATGACATTCAATCCATCATAATTATTATTCTAGCACTTCAAACCAAGATATTCATTCTACTGAGACTAGGAATCAATCCTTTCATATAGATTATCTAGCCTAGTCCTCCCAGTCTATTCTATCAGATACACCTCGGTAGTTGAATTTATTGGTTTATCATGCTACTCAGCCACCACCACATTTTGATCAGCCATGAATAGTCAGGGACTAACCTCAGTCGACCGGCACTTAGTCAGTAGTTGTCCTGAGTAGACTAGCTAGCCAGTAGCGTAATATTTCCAATACTATCCAGACCTAAGCGGTTTATCCAAGAGCATCTAATACGCTCCCTAATAATAAATGTCCCATTATAATAAAAAATATGCCCCAAACATGAAAGTATGATGTGCTAAAGCACCTCACCAGTATAATCATGAGGATTTCAATTCTTGAGGCACACCTCCTATAAAAGGAAATGTGTGAGGCCCTTTCTAGATCTTTGAAAATCCCTCTTTAGTTCAAGGTTCATGTAGTTTCCACTGAGGCCTACTATGTAGAGGAGGATAATAAAGAGGAGTGGTGATCCATTATCTTATTTTCTATAGAAGATAAGGGTGTCACCATTCAAGGGAACATACGCCCATTTTACATCACGTGTCAGTTCAATGGCATGGAAATATGTCACTACCTAGTGGATAATAGTTTTAGGATCAACCTCATCCCGACATGGATTCTCCATAATATGGGACTTATAAAAGAATATCCAACTCCCTCCAACCTGACAATTTAGGGGTATAATAATAGTGAGTATAAACCATGTGGAAAAATTAAGTTGAAGACTTAGTTTGGTGGTCTGATATCAAGCATTGAATTTATGTTAGTTGCATAGGATAATGCCTACAACATGCTACTGGGAAGACCCTGGATTAATTTTCATGTAGTAGCCCCCTCCTTGTATCATCAGTGCCTCAAATACTTCCTTGTTGATCGAGTAGGGGTACTCCAACGTGATGTGTCCCCCTTTTAATCTTGTGATCCCTGAAATATGGATAATGGATACTATAAAATGGAAGGAAAGAAAATTTAGATCGATGGGGTTGAGTGCATAAATTCCCCTAATTATCTATTGGCCACTACTGTTGATCCATGGGTAGACTTTAAATACATTTTTCCCTCCCAATTTTTTATTTAGATCTTAGGACGCCATACCTAGTGAGTTTTTTTATGTATCTAGGAAAAAGTATCACTCATAGATTACCTCATACTCCTAAAGTGAACATTCATGGGTGATACTAGAAGACCCTTCCCCTATAAAGTACTGAGAATTTCACCATGTGGCCTCTAATCCATGGCATTCTTGCATGTTCCATAAAGTAGGTAGGACTTGACAAAGTTTGACTCGTCACCATTACTTTGACATCAAGAGTGGACCTAACAGTTGGAAACTGAACAAAATCATCTCTATAGCTTCAGTCATCATAGTATTAGCAGAACGAGAACCCCTTGTCATTGATTTTTTATTCTTTAGAGCATACACTAGTGCTCCCCCTGGGTTGACTATCTTGGAAGATTTGCCTCTTCCCTTTGATCCTCTTATCCCATACAATGAAGATGATTTGTAATATTACCCTACTTCATTTGAAGAGGTTTTATCCACCGCCATTGATGAGTTAACCCACGTGAACCTTGGTACTGAGGAATATTCAAGGTTGATAGTAATCAGTGAAGCCATGTCCTCCGAGGAACAATAGTAGTATGTGGCCTTCCAAAAATAGTATCGTGACATATTCTCCAAGAGCTATGATGAGATGTAAGGTCTATACCCTCATGTTTCCATTCATCACCTTGTCCTCCTAGTGATTCATAATGTATTTAAATAACCTCCAAGAAAGATGCACCCCTCTCATGATGATATGGTTGAGGCTAAAGTTTACAATATTATTAAAGCCAACTTTGTTAGGGAATTCCAGTACCTCGGGTGGATAGCCAACATTGTCCCAACGAGGAACAAGAATGGGAATATTAAAGTATTCATTGAATTCTAGGGCCTCAACAACTGTTTTCTAAAGTATTATTTTCCCCTTCTAGTGATAGATTTATTGATTGATGATATGGCTAGGTTCTAGACCCTGTTTTTCATATAAGGATATTCCAATTATAATAACGTCTAGATGGGACATGATGATGGGAAATCCACCACCTTTATGGCTTCCCTAGGGACTTTATTCTATTAGTTATTTCCTTTCGGCATGAAAAATGATGGATCCACTTACCAGTGGGCCATGCACCACATCTTTAAAGAAATTATTAGGATGTTGGTGGAATGTTAAGTAGATTATTTAGTGGTTAAATCCCAAAAGTGTCAAGACCATATCAAGGAATTTGAGAAAGATTTTAGCTTCTTATACTCCTGACACTTAAAGATGAACCCCCTAAAGTTGGAATTCAGGGTTACCTTTATAAATTTTATCATATTTTTTATAAGATACAGAGGCATCAAGATTAACCTAGAGAAGATAAAGGCTATCAATAAAATTTCTCCCCTGAGTAATCTCCAAGAGTTTTGGGACCTTAAATTTCACTTAGCCTACATATTCTTATTTATTGAAAATATGGTTGGAAAGTGTAATCCCTTCTCAAGGATCGTGAAAAAATGATTCATTTACAAGTTGGATGAGGACAGATAGAATTCCATTGAGGACATCAAGTAGTAATGTCTACAACCTTTGGTTCTGATGCCACTCATCTCGAGAAATCCTTTGGTCCTCTACGTGACTACCATAGAATAGTCCATTTCCACCCTCATAGCATATAAAAACAATGAGGGTAGGTAAAAAAGTATGTACTATCTCAGCCACATGCTCCTTGATATAGAGACCAGATACTACCCCTTCAAGAAGAGTTTCCTCACACTAGTTTTTGTATTATAGGGTTGTGACGTTATTTACAGCATCATGAGATACATCTAGTGTCCTAAATAGACCTGTTAAAGAAATACCCCTGGAAATTGATTTTCCAGTTGAATATATTCTTTCAGTGGATCAAACTATATCTTTTTGGCAGATGAATTTGGATGGTACCTTTAGAATCCTGATTGGTATAAGGCTCAATGATCCCAAGATCAACAAGGCAGTCCTAAGAATAATTTCCATCACTCTGAATCAATCTGTCTTTCCATATTCTTTTATGTTATCAGAAGCCTAAAACAACAAAGAGGTAGAGTATCAGGCTCTTATTACTAGTCTTGAGGTGGCCCTTGATATTGATTTCCCCTATTTACATGTGAAGGGAGACTATGATATATTAATCAAGCAGATAACGGGTGACTACATATTTAGAAAACAAGAGCTAGTTTCCCTTCTAGAATGTACCCATCGGCTGATAGCCTAGTTTCCTTCCCAGCTCAAGCTGACCCATGTAAATTGGTCATAGAATGGTCAAGTTGATGCACTAGTAGGTCTGGTTGTTCCTTTTCTAGAACCCAACTAGGATGACCTAATCATAAATGGGTCACACCAAAAGGTTATTTCACTTTTCACATCATATGATTCCAACCAATAGGTATATTAGTTGGTTGTTGGTACCTCTGTTCTGGGATCTTCAAATACCCCTACACTTGAGGAAATACTTGATTGGGAAACTCCATTTGTCAAGTATCTCCAGCATGGAATTCTCTCATTGTACCGAGCCAAGCGTGAGTGAATCCACCATTGTGCAGCACGGTTTACCCTCTATAGTGGTATTAACCATGAGAAAACCCTATACATGCATGGGATTGATATAATTATTCTCAGTTTCATCCAAGGATATGAGACACCTTAGGTCATTCAAGAGTTCCATATCGGATCTTGTGGTTCCCTTTAAGAAAAGTTTAATATCTCCCACTAAATTCGGAGGTTGGGTTATTTATATCCCACCATTGTCCATGACTAAATTGATTCCACCATGAGGTTTCATGTGTGTCAAATCCACACTATCTTTGTGCATCAATTTCTAGAGCTTCTCCATGCTACCAAATATTCTTGGACCTTTGTAATATGGGGACTTGACGTTGTGGGGGCATACCTACCAGTGAAAAATCGATAGAGAATTTCCATTTTAACCATAAAAACTTTTTATATAAATGGGTATAATCAATTCCCCTCAATGATGTCAAAACCCAATCCATGATTGAGTTCATGAGCTCCCACATCATCCATCGATTTAGAGTACATTACATTATTCTCACAAACAATGACACCCAATTCTGGGCTATTGAGCTGAATAAATTGTATTCAAAGTACAACATCAAGTCCAACCATACTTATTACTACAATGCATATGAAAATGGAAATATTGAGGCATTCAAAAAAACCCTATCTAACATCTTGCAGAAAATGGATAGAAAAAACTAAAATATTTGGCTTGAAAATATCACCAATACTCTCTGTGCCTAACGAATAATGAATTTAAATTCCACCCATGTGACCCCATACTCTATGGTGTATGGAATAGAGGTAGTCTTACTAATTTAGGTTCAATTTTTTTATTTGAAAATGTTTTTATGACCATTAGACGTGAGATAGAATGGAAGAAGTTCATCTAGTTGTGTTAGAATACCTTGATGAAAATAGGCTTCAGGTCTTTCATAACATAAAGAGACACCAGAATAGGACAGTGATACCATTTTAAAAGATGGATCGCCTCTACTTCTTCCTCCAAGGAGACATGGTACTAGCTCTCAAAATGCTAATGATACCTAGAAAAAATATCCCAAAGTTAGAGCCCAAGTGGTAAGGACCTTATGTTATCTATAAGGTCTATTTTAATGGATTGTACTCTTTAGTCACCATGGATAGAGAGTGTATCACAACACCCACCCACACTAAGTTTCTCAAGCAGTAATTTTCATAAACCACCTACATTCCAAAAACTATGACCTTAAACTAGGACTCTCGGTCCAAAATTTATAACCTTAAACTAGGGTTCTTGGTTTAGACATTATGGCCTTAAACTATTTTTAATTGTTCCAAATTCTATGACCTTAAACTAAGATCCTAGGTCCAAGAATTATGAACTTAAACTATTTGAATCTCCTTTGGTATGATCTACTTGACTTTAAACTAGTAGAAACCATAGTTCAATTTGTAAAATTTTAAACTAAAATGCCCAACATCCTCAGTGTATGATGTTATATTGTAGTCTCACCCTATCTGATAAAAAAACAGGATACCTTACATACCAAGTGTGGGATTAACAAAAAAACAATGTACTTAGAACACGATGTTAAATTGTATCATTACCCCATGACATAAAAACAGGATACCCCATAGAAACCATGGGATGCCTCAATGTCCTCTCCAAATAGTACACCTTCCACTTTCAGCATCAATCTCCTACTGTACCATATTCTAGAACCACATATGGCTTGATTCTCACTCCCATGGGATACGTAGTGACACCTAGACCCTCTATCTTCTAGCCTATCCACTAATTCATTATAACCCCCCCCCCCCCAGGGGAGGGGGGAATTAAATTTGCCAATATTTGTCCCTTTGTCCAGACTTACAGTCTAAGAATTATGTCCTTAAACTATTGGAATTTTATTTCAAGGTATTTATGTGGTACATGGGCCTTCATCACCCTACTTTAATTTCGGGTCTTACCACTTTCATTCCAAACAAATACCCTGAAAAAAACATTCCCCCGGTCCAAGAATCATGACTTCAAACTATTTTTCAAATTCCTCATACCAAACCTAATGACCTTAAATAGGGAACAACTGGTTCTGGGGTTTCTTTGTGTGGTGCGGGGATATTTTGGAACCTCCCTTCATGTCAGGTTTCAACTCTTAGGCTGCACCCAAACATCCTCAAAATACCTAATCCTAGTCTAATCATTATAACCTTAAAATATGTGCATATGACGTGTTGGATTTGGTGGCCTATAACCAACTACTTTGTACATTATTCATTAATAAATAACTTATCACATCTTGATTATTCTTATGTGTGAAAATTCATGTGATAATGTCCTAATGATAGCTATTTCACTAAATGGTTATAGCGGATCCCTATTATGATGAGAACCTGAAAGTTTCATAACACTATTCTTGAATATATGTTCTATGGATGGATTATGTTATTTGAGGGACACAAATAATACAGTCCATTAGGGGTGAGGACTCAAACAACTATGAGGTACCTTCTCATGGTGTACTCCCTTGGTAATATCCAAGAGGATATTATGAGAATGAGCCCCGCCAGTAGGAAATCCACATTTCATAGTGTCATTGGATGTTCCTATTTGTGGACGTGTGTATTGTTCTTTAGAAATTAAGATTATTATTAATGGGAATTACAACTCACTAACTTAGATGTATTGATTAAAACTGTGAAAACACACTATTTGTATCAAGGTAGGATATTTTGGGTGTGTCACGAGTAATATTGCATTAATAGATAATGCGAGAAAGGATTTTTCCCTTCTGTTCCATAACAGAAGTTGATATCTTAGGCCCTTTTATGGAATTGATATAGCCTAAATAAATCCATGGCCATAGTAAGGAATGGTAAAGTTCAATTCCAAGAATTCAAAGAAAGAATAATCGAACACATGGGTTGATGGAACTATCATTCAACCCGCTTGATTTGACATATTGAGAAAAAGGGATTACATTACACGCTAAGCGTTTGTAGGAGGTGACACGTCATTGCGGTGTTAACTTCTTTCTATATGGGTGCCTTGGCATGTTTCTTGACGTTAACCTTGTACTTTAGGCAAGATTCTTCTAATTACACTAAGAAATAGGCCTAGAGGGTCACACACTATGTGTGTCCAAGTATCTCAATTAAATATTCAATTAACAAGTTGAATAAAGATTATTCCAGATTGTGGTTTAATAATTATTCAAGGATGCCTGATCATATTTATTTTGACACTAGTTATTCAAGAGAATATATTGTGGGTAAAATAATATATTTATTATAAAGTAATGCAGTGATATTTATTTAAGAAATAAATAGCTATTATTCAAGGACTAATAAATGTGGTTGAGGAAATAAAGAAAATGGAAAAATAAAAATACACGTTGTGTAGTTTTTCTGGGGATTTGTGAGAGATAATATTAATTATTTAATTAAATAACATTGGGTATAATTTTTTGGGAACATTTCAAGTAATAATAATAGTCAACTTTTATTATTAGACATGGGGTATTACTAAGAATTAAATGAATTGAATAAATTATTTTGTGTGATTAATTCATTTTACTATTCCAAGTAATTAAAATCCCAATTATATTACTCTCATTAGCCAAGCCATTTTTTTGGTTGTGCACAATGGATTTAGAAAAATCTCTCAATCCAAGAGATAAATTCTTCTTTTTTAAAGAAAACTCTCATGTTACGAGAGATATCCTCCTCCACCGGATCAAGGAGAGCTCTTTGGAAGCGGATCTCAAGGCGATCGAAGGCGAACATCGCAAGTGAAGGCTCTTCTATGCTATCACCTAGAGATCCCTTAGGTGACTTCCAAAGATATGTGGAACACATGTGGATCACCACTGGAGGAAACCAACACTTGGCTTCTACGATGCAATGATGGACACATCAGATCGTGACCGAAAACAACAATGAAGAGAGAATTCTGTCAAGGAAATTCATGATTTTAATTAAATTAATTATAACCAACATATGATTATCCTCTCTATGGTTTCAGGTATAAGAACCTGAGCTTTAACCATACATAATATTGAATTAAATGAATAATTCACATTGAGGATCTTTTTAGGTTTATATTTTTAGAGAATTAGGACATAACAATTACATATCAAAAGATTACAAAGTAGACACTTCTACCCAGTATCCATTTTTTTACAAAACATGAACTATACAAAAAGAGTCATGTATAGTTCCATGTTTAAGATAGCATGAATTTTACTTGATCCCATCCTTGACCCTATTCCACATTATGTCCTGTGAAAAACATTTCAAAAACTTGTGATGAGCATAAAAATCTCGATAAGGGATACACAAAGAAGTAAAACTATTAGTTTTTCAAAACAACAAGTAAACTATGAATACTTTAACATAAGTAATACTTTTCACCTTTATGAAGTAGTAAATACTCTTCATTGAATAAAATATCATTACATACCCTTTTGTAACCAAAATATTACCATAAAACCCATATAAAGAACACATAACATATAAAGGTAACTTGGGACATAAACATACTTAAATGGAATAACTATACGGTCGACTTCCACATGTATCACTAAATGGAACAGCCACACGGCCGACTTCCATAATCAATGCATTAGAGGTTATAACATAACCACCCGTCCTGGTATTCACAGCACCACCCATCATTTGGTTTATCACGTAACCACCTGTCAAATGTCCAAGTACCAATATAAAATCATATCACATACAACAAATATAAAGGAAAGAAAACATTTCCACATTTCAATCACAATATATCACTTAAATATATTGACATAACAAATCCATTTTCAAAACCATTTTAAATAACAAAAATATGTAAAAGAGTATAAGGTATTTATTTTCTTTAAAAAACATTACGGTTTGTTGAGGAAGCCAAAGATCAAATGATACTCACGGCGGCGGAAAAGTTCGTTGTCACCGCTTACGTAAAAAGGAACATTATTTTTTTCATTTAGTAAAATGCTTCATAGAAAAAGATTCCTTTTGAATAAAAGTAAAATTCAAAGGGTTTTATAAACAGTATAAAAGAAATTTGTGTATAAATGAAAATATGCCTCAATGAAAGGTAATTGAGACGAAGTCCCTTACCTCGTGTCCGACTTGACTCGATCGTTCTTTAATATCCTGAATAATAAACTAAAGTTAATTTATACTTGATTAAGAACCTTTTTCAAGTTTATTATTCCTTTTATATCACTTATTACCATGTTATAAACATTATATAATCATTTAAGTTAATAACTTTCGTTTTGTCGATATTTGACACTTGAGTCAAAAATGAACACCTTATATTTACAAGTTGTCCATGTGGTCAATTGTCCATTATATCCAGAATTATATTCATGATTTATATATCATATATATCATATATATCCAGTATATACGTGTATTTATAATAGTGCATAACTTTTAGAGGTAAGATATGAAATACACTGTTCATGGAGACGGTAAGCCGTATGTACGCATGAACGCTACTTTCATTTCTATTTATTATTTTAATGGTAATAAAACATAATGATACATAGTTATATTATAATTACAGTATAATATCATATATAATATTATTAACACTATCCTTTATACATCCCACATAAGTTATTAACGAGTCACACCACTTTAAGGGGGCGGTAGTCCTCACTTCCCCAAAAGAGATTATCGTATGTACCCACTATGGAAACCATAAAGGCTTGATATAATTGGGAAGTACAGAAGCATAATGAAATCATAAACATAATATATATCATATATAAATACAGTTCCATCATAATGGCCACCATGAGAGGTGGTAAGATGTAATTGAACAATCATCGTTTCGTGAGGCGTTAGTTTGCCATCCACGGAAACATTATGTTCTTCATCCATTAGATGGAGGTGTATGTAAGTGTAGTTAAAATCCTTCTCATAAAAAATCCTAGTATATTGAGGATAATTTTTTTGTTACAAAAGAAAGTAATAAAAAGATTTTAGGGGTTGGATAAGTAAAATAAAAGAAAACTAATTAAGAGAAATCGTTACCTTTAATTTGGGTAACTCCATTTGGCTTGAACCAAAGGAATTCTTGAAGTACCTTTTGCCTAAGGTAAGGCTTCTAGGAGGAGTAGAGAGATGTAGGGAGCTTAATTGTGCAGAGTTTGGATGAGAAAAATGGCTTTATAGTTGTGAGGAATTGGATATAAATGGTCTTCTTTTATAAGGTAGAGGAGGGGCTCTTTAGGAAAGTGTGAAAATATTATTTTATAATATAATGATATTCGGTTTCTAATGGTCCAAAAATCATTAAGGATGAATATAAGATGGCTCATGGTCGAAATAAAATCATCCAATCAGAATTGGACATTTTTTTGATAATAATTTAATCATTATAATCTTATTTATTTAAATCATTTATTAATGAGGTAAATACTGCATCATTATTGTGTCATAAATAATTTAATTTATTCGATGTCTAAAAATTATAAAAAAATAATATCATGTAGGAAATTTTTTTATCTTTCCAAATAATATTTATAGTCAAAAATAGGACTTATATAACACCATATAAAAATTACTTACTAAAAGATTTTTGTTAATGTCAATTTTGTCTTCACATTAAATTAATTAATCTAAATTGTCATTATCACACTCAAGTGGCTCAATGGGGTCCTTAAATCGACCCAAAGATGCCCATGGTCGTTAATGACTCAACCAATAAGGTTTGTACAAGTGTTAAGGTAATTTTTGAATTATTATAATATTCTTTTAACCTTTAATTACCCTATTTAACTTTAACCGCGGTAAATAAAAGTCAAAAGTTACTATTCACCAAAAAGTATTTTCATCTTATTGAACCACATTTTACTTCTTGATAACAACCATGTATTTCATACTTTTTAAATTCAATTCACAGAAGTGGTAAAATATCATCTAAATGAAAAAGTCGATTTTTTAACTGCCACTAAGTGGTTTCACTATTCATCAAAAATTGAATTTTTTCAGAAAAATACCAAAAAATCAGACTAAGCTATATTTGATATTCCAAATTCAAAAATGATTTATATTTTTCCAAATTCAAAACATATAAGTGGAATTAATTAATTTTAAAATTAATTCTCGTTGTTAAAACAAATAGCGTGTTTTTAAGAAACAATAACTATCAAAAGATTGACACTTGTTTATATCTAATTTCAAAGTGAAATTAATTAAAATGAACAACATTGGATTAAATGGTAAAAATATATTTTAATTTCACTTTAAAAATAACTAGAAATATAATCTAACCATATAAATAAATTAGATTAAAAGGCACTTTTTAATTAAAATACAATATTTTTCACAATTCATTAAAAATGAACTTTATCAGAAAAATTCCAAAAACTTGCACAAAGTAAATTTGATGTCCCCATTATAAAGAAAGATTTTATTTGATCATATATAATGTATTAAAGTGACCAAAACTATATTTAAAGAGGGTTCTCCATTAAAAGATGATAAATTGGCCTTTTAATGTAAATTGTGCTTAAAATTAGATTCATTCCCATTTTAAGACTCTAACATTTTATGGGATAATGTAAATAAATTTAACAATAATGTATAATCATATTGTAGTTAGTTTTGTTCATTCCCACCAATACAATGGCTAGAAGTTAACTATTGTTTAAAATAATAATATTAAATTATTAGTGTGCAACGTAAGATTCCAAAGAAACCTGTTGTTGCATATCGGGTACGCTATCAAACATAGCAACCCCTTTAATGTAAAATTAATATTTAATTCAAAAATATTAATAAATATGAAAATCTATTATTCTTCATTTACCTAGGATGTTACATCTTTCCCCCCTTTTGGAAATTGCGTCCTCGCAATTTTTATTCACTTATCAAAATAAGTGGGAGTATTTATCCCTCGTAGCATTTTCAGATTCCCACATTGCCTCTTCAACCGTATGGTTCTTCCACAAAACCTTTACCTAGTGAATTACCTTATTCCACAACACTTGCTCTCTACGGTCAAGAATCTGGACTGGTTGTTCTTCATAAGAGATATTCTCTTCCAACTGAACTACCTATGGGCTCAAAACATGAGATGGATCTAGCATATACATTCTCAACATCGAAACATGAAAAACATTGTATACCTGGGATAAACTTGGAGGTAAATCCACTCTATACGCAACTGATCCAACTTTCTCTAGAATTTCATAAGGTCCAATGAACCTCGGACTCAACATTCCCTTCTTACCAAAACGCATCACACTTTTCCATGGAGAAACTCTGAGAAAGACATGATCACCTACCTCGAAGGAAAGATCCTTCCTCCGGTTATCTGCATAACTTTTCTGTCAGCTCTGAGCTGTTCTCATGTTCTTCTGAATCAACTGAACTTTCTCTTCCATCTCTTCTACCAATTATGGTCCCATCATCTTCCTTTCACCTACTTCATCCCAGAATGTTGGAGTTCGACAATGCTTTCCATATAATGCCTCAAATGGATCCATCTGTATACTAGAATGAAAGCTGTTATTATATGAAAATTCAACCAAAGAAAGATGTTGGTCTCAACTTCCCTGATAATCCATCTAATAAGCACATAACATATCTTCCAATTTCTAAATTGTTCGTTCTAACTTCCCATCTGATTGAGGATGAAAAGCTGTACTAAAATTTAATTCAGTACTCAATGAATTCTGAATGCATTTCTAAAAGATAAAAGTGAACATGGGATCACAATCAGATACAATGTAGATGGGAACTCCATGTAACCTGACTATCTCTTTAACATACAACCGAGCAAGTTGATCTAGAGACAATGTATCTCGAATGGGAAGGAAATGAGAATATTTAGTCAATCGATCAACTATAACCCAGATTTCATTATTACCTCGATATTTGTTCAGTAATCCCACAATGAAGTCCATAGATATATTTTCCCATTTCTACTTAGGCACCGGAAAAGACTGAAGCATTCCTTTTGGTAATTTTCACTCTAATTTAACCTACTGAGAAGTCAAACACTTCACGGTAAAATCAGAAATATCTCTTTTCATTCCATCCCACCAGTAATACTCCCAAAGATCTCTGTACATCTTAGTACTTCCAGGATGAACTAAAAACAGAGTACTATGAGCCTCACATAACAACTCATTATTAAACTATGAATCACAAGACAAACATAATCTCCTTCCAAACCTCAAAACACAATCATTATCAATGTTCAATTCAGGAAAATTTCCCTTCTGAACCAATTCTACCTTTTTCTTTAACTCACTGCCTTCCTTCTGCGCTTTCTTTATTTTATCGGATAGATATGATCTCACTGACACCTGAAACAAAATAGAAGAATTTCATGCACCAACAACTTCTATACCAAATTTCATCAAATCAAAAACCAAAGGATCTTGTTCTAAACCTAGCATGGATAACGAGACATTACTTTTTTGACTCAAGCATCGGCCACTTTATTTGATTTTCCTGGATGGTAATGGATCGTGCAATCATAATCCTTGATTAATTCTAGCCATCTCCTCTGTCTCATGTTCAATTCTTTTTGAGTGAATATATACTTCAACTTTTGTGATCAGTATATATTTCACACTTCACTATATACAAATGATGCCTCTAAATTTTTAAAGCAAAAACAACAGCAGATAATTCCAAATCATGTGTAGGGTAATTTAACTCATGTGGTTTCAACTGACGTGAAGCATAAGAAATTACCTGATCATTATGCATTAGGACACAACCCAATCCTTTCAACGAATCATCATTGTAGATAACAAAATCACCATTTCTGGAAGGCAGTTCCAAAACTGGAGTATTCACCAATCTTATTTTCAATTCCTGAAAACAATCATCACATTATTTTGTCCAGATGAACTTAACACATTTTCGAGTTAACTTAGTCATTTTACTAGATAACTGTGCAAAATTTTCAAAAAATCTTCGGTAATAACCTACCAAACTAAGAAAACTAAAAATATCGGTTATATTTGTCGGTCTTGGCCATTCTTCAACAACCTTTGTTTTAGCAGGATCAACAGTTATTCCATTTTTTGAAATAATGTGACCAAGGAATGAAATTTGTTGTAATCAAAACTCACACTTGATGAATTTCCCATAAAGTTTCTTTTCTTTTAAGGTTTGCAAGATAACCCTTAAATGACTTTCATGTTCCTAATTACTTTTGGAATAAACCAAAATATCATCAATGAACACAACCACAAACTTATCCAAGAACTCACAGAAAATTCTATTCATAATATCCATGAATACAGCAGGTGCATTGGTTAACCCAAAAGGCATAACTACAAATTCATAATGGCCATATCTAGTATGAAACACGGTCTTCAGAACGTCTGATTCCTTTACTTTCAACTAATGGTACCCTGACCTCAAGTCAATCTTCGAAAAATATTGAGCTCCTTGGAGGTGATCAAACAAATCATCGATATGAGGAAAAGGATACTTATTCTTAACAGTGATTTTATTCAATGCTCTATAATCAATACAAAGTCTCATTGAACCATCTTTATTTTTAACAAACAAGAAAGGAGCACCCCATGGTGATGTGCTAGGTCGAATAAAACCTTTATCTAATAACTTCTGTAATTTCTTCTTTAACTCTAAAAGTTCAATTTAAGCCATTCGATAAGGGGGTTTTGAAATTGGCTTAGCATCAGGAACTAAGTCAATAGTAAATTCAACTTCCCGGTCAGGTATAATACCAGGAAACTCATCAGGAAAACATCAAGGTACTCATTTACCACTGGCACGTCATTAATCTAAACAGTTCCTTTGTGTTCAACAATATGTGCAAGGTAATATTCATTTCCATCTTTTACAAGTTTCTCAGCTTCCTGATATGTTATCAACAGCAAGGGTTCATTTTTTGTATACAAACTGAAAATCATTCTGAAAAGAAACCTCTTTAGCTCTGCAGTCAATCTTATCATGATAAAAATAAATCCAATCCATTCCTAATATATCATAAAACTCTAATAGAGGAAAAACAATAAGGTTTGCAGGTAGATTATTTCCGCACAAAAGGAGAGGAATGTTCTTATGTTTTCTTTTTGTCTCAACATTTCCTCCAGGTGTTTTTACCATAAGTTCAGTATTCATATCATTAGATAGAATTACCAATTTACTAGAAAAATTCTCAGAAATGAAAGATTTTGTAGACACTAAATCAAAAAACACATTGGAATAATCTGAACAAACAGTGTACCTGATACTACTTCATTCGATGGCCCAATATCTACTGAAGTAGTTGTGAAGGATTTCACCACCCCTTTCTACTTGTAGTCCGACAACTTTCCCTCAGTTGAGTTCTTCGCTGGACACTCATTTTCATAATGACCCATTTTGTTACACTTAAAACATCTTACTGATGGATTTTCATTTCCTGCTTGTTCATCTTCCTTATAGTTACGAGCAATATGACCAGACTTACCACACTGGAATCACTTTCCAGTCTTTGATAAACATTCTCCAGGATGCTTTTTACCACACTTCTCACAATATGGATATTTATTTTTCTTACCTCTAGGCTTCTTTGATGAATTCTTCCCCTTTTCCTTCCAACTAGACCTCTTATTCTGTTGTTTTTCAAAGAACACTTGATCATCGGCAAACTCCATTTCCACCTTCTCCGCACATCGAACAAGTTTTTCATAACTTTTGAACTCATAAGAGGCTAACACTCTTTGATATCATGGATTTAGTCCTGAGTAAAGTCTATTTATCTTACTATCAAGATCTCGGATGAAATTTGGTGCATACCTTTCCAATCAAGTGAACTTTGCTTCATAAGAAGCCACTGAGTCATCCTCCTGCCTTAATTCTGGGAATTGTTTTTCCATCCTAAGACAAACCACCTTAGGAAAATATTTTTCAAAAAACATACCTTTGAATTCATCCCAATCAAGAGCACCAATCTCCTCACTATCCCTAATATTTTTTTACCATCGACCACCACTGATCAGCTTCACCTTCAAAACGGTAAATAGTGAGACTAACCTTTTGATGTTCTGAACAAACCATGACATCAAAAATATTCTCCAGTGCTTTAATCCACCGTTCATCTAGTACTGGATTATATGATCCTCTAAATGATGGGGGATGTTTCCTCATGAAATGTTCCACTGCTAACATGTTCCTCTGTGGTTGATCTAGCTGATCTCGTGCATGGATACCACAACCATTTATCGCCTGAGTCAACTGTGCCACCACTACAACAAACTGTTCAGTTCCGATTCCAACCATCTCAGGTTGCTGATTTGGAAGGTTGTCTTCCTCCTGATGTCATCCCAACATAGCTGCCCTATTTCCTCTGTGGAAAACCATTCTGAACACAGAAATATCTTAGGTTAAGCAATATGGTAATCTATAAATTCTATATGATTTCAATATTAACATAAATTACTTTATGGATATTAATTTAACAATACCCTAACTCCTAAAGTTATCTAAACCGACCTCTAATACCAACTATAAGGACCTGACCTTTAACCTTACATAATATTGAATTAAATGATAAATTCACATTGAGGATATTTTCAAGATTAGAGTTTTAGAGAATTAGGACATAACTATTACATATCAAAATATTACAAAGTAGACACTTCTACCCAGTATCCATTTTTTTACAAAACATGAACTCTAAAAAAAGAGTCATGTCTAGTTCCATGTTTAAGACAGCATGAATTTTCCTTGATCCCATCCTTAACCCTATTCCACATTATGTCCTGTGAAAAACATTTCAAAAACTTTGGATGATCATGAAAATCTCAATAAGGGATACACAAAGAAGTAAAACTGATAGTTTTTCAAAACAACAAGTAAACTATGAATACTTTAACATAAGTAATACATTTCACCTTTATGAAGTAGTAGACACTCTTCACTGAATAAAAGATCATTGCATACCCTTTGTAACCAAAATATTACCATAAAACCCATATAAAGAACACATAACATATAAAGGTAACTTGGGACATAAACATACTTAAATAGAATAACCATACGGTCGATTGCCACACATATCACTAAATGAAATATCCATACGGCCGACTTCCATACCCAATGCATTGGAGGTTATAACGTAACCACCCATCCCAGTATTCACGGCACCACCCGTCATTTGGTTTATCACGTAACCACCCATCAAATGTCCAAGTACCAATATAAAATCATATCACATACAACAAATATAAAGGAAAGGAAACATTTCCACATTTCAATCACAATATATCACCTAAATATATTGACATAACAAATCCATTTTCAAAACCATTTTCAATAACAAAAATATGTAAAAGAGTATAAGGTATTTATTTTCTTTTAAAAAACATTACGGCTTGTTGAGGAAGCCAAAGATCAAATAATACTCGCGGCGGCGAAAAAGGTCGTTGTCACCGCTTACGTTAAAAGGAACATTTTTTTTGTCGTTTAGTAAAACACTTCGTATAAAAAGACTCATTTTGAATAAAAGTAAAAGTTGAAGGGGTTTATACACCGTATAAAAGAAAGTTGTTTATAAATGAAAATATGCCTCAATGAAAGGAAATTGAGATGAAGTCCCTTACCTCGTGTCCGACTTGACTCGATCGTTCTTTAATATCCTGAATAATAAAATAAAGTTAATTTCTAATTACTTAAGAACCTTTTTCAAGTTTATTATTACTTTTATATAACTTATTACCATGTTATAAATATTATTTAATCATTTAAGTTAATAACTTTTGTTTTGTCAATATTTGGCACTTGAGTAAAAAATGAACACCTTATATTTACAAGTTTTCCATGTGGTCAATAGTCCATTATATCCAAAATGATATTAATGATTTATATGTCATATATATCATATATATCCAGTATATTCATGTATTCGTGTATTTATTATAATACATAACATTTAGAGGTAATTAATGAAATGCACCGTTCATGGAGACGGTAAGCTGTACGTACGCATGAACGCTACTTTCATTTATATTTATTATTTTAATAAAAATAAAACATAATTATATGTAGGTATATTATAATTACAGTATAATATCATATATAATATCATTAACACTATCCTTTATACATCCCACATAAGGCATTAATGAGTCACATCACTTTAAGGGGGCAGTAGTCCACACTTCTTCAAATGAGATTATCGTATTTACCCACTATGGAAACCATAAAGTCTTGATATAATTGGAAAGTACAGAAGCATAATGAAATCATAAACATAATATATATCATATATAAATACAGTTCCATCATAATGGCCACCATGAGAGGTGGTAAGATGTAATTGAACAATCATCGTTTAATGAGGCATTAGTTTTCCATCCACAGAAATATTATGTTCTTCATCCATTAGATGGAGGTGTGTGTAATTGTAGTTAAAATAATTCTCATAACAACATCCTAGTATATTTATGATATTGGTTTTGTTACAAAAGAAATAAATAAAAAGAGTTTAGGGGTTGGAGAAGTAAAATAAAAGAAAACAAATTAAGAGAAATCGTTACCTTTAATTTGGGTAACTCCCTTTGGTTTGAACCAAATGGCTTCTTGAAGTGTCTTATTCCTAAGTTAAGGATTCTAGGAGGAGGATAGGGATGTAGGGAGATTAATTGGGTAGATTTTGAATGAGAAAAATGGCTTTAGAGGTGTGAAGAATTGGATAGAAATGGTCTCCTTTTTTAAGGGAGAGGAGGGGCTCTTTAGGAAAGTGTGAAAATATTATTTTATAATATAATGATATTCAGTTTCTAATGGTCCAAAAATAATTAATGATGAAGATAAGATGACTCATGGTCGAAATAGAATCATCCAATCAGAATTGGACATGTTTTGGATAATAATTTAATCATTATAATCTTATTTATTTAAATCATTTATTAATGAGGTAAATACTGCATCATTATTGTTTCATAAATAATTTAATTTATTCGATGTCTAAAATTTATAAAAAAAATACTATCATGTAGGAAATATTTTTAGCTTTCCAAAGAATATTTATAGTCAAAATAGGACTTATATAACACCATATAATAATTAATTAAAAAAATATATTTGTTAATATCAATTTTGTATTCACATTAAATTAATTAATCTAAATTGTCATTATCACACCCAAGTGGATCAATGAGGTCCCAAAATCAACCCAAATATGCCCATGGTCATTAATTACTCAACCAATAAGGTTTGTACAAGTGTTAAGGTAATTGTTTAGTTATTATAATATTCTTTTAACCTTGAATTTCCCTATTTAACTTTAACCGCGGTAAATAAAGGTCAAAAGTTACTATTCACCAAAAATTATTTTCATCTTATTGAACCAAATTTTACTTCTTGATAAAAACCATGTATGTCATATTTTTGAAATTCAATTCACAGAAGTGGTAAAATATCATTTAAATGAAAAATTCGGTTTTTTAACTACCACTAAGTGGTTTCACTATTCATCAAAAATTGAAGTTTTTCATCAAAATACCAAAAAGTCAGCCTAAGCTATATTTGATATTCCGAATTCAAAAATGATTTCTATTTTTACAAATTCAAAGAATAGAAGTGGCATTGATTAATTTTAAAATTAATTCTCGTTGTTAAAACAAATAGCGTGTTTGTAAGAAACAACAACTATCAAAAGATTGACACTTGTTTATATCCAATTTCAAAGTGAAATTAATTCCAATTACCAACATTGGATTAAATGGTAAAAATATATTTTAATTTCACTTTAAAACTTACTAAAAAGATAATCTAAACATATAAATAAATTAGATTAAAAGGCACTTTTGAATTAAAATACAATATTTTTCACTATTCATTAAAAAATGTACTTTATCGGAAAAATTCCAAAAAATTGCACAAAGTAAATTTTGATATCCCCATTCTAAAGAAAGATTTTATTCGGTCATATATAATGTATTAAAGTGACCAAAACTATATTTAAAGAGGGTTCTCCATTAAAAGGCAATAAATTGGCCTTTTAATGTAAATTATGCTTAAAATTAGATTCATTCCCATTTTAAGCCTCTAACATTTTATTATATAATGTAAATACATTTAACAATCATGTATAATCATATTTTATAAATGTTTGTTCATTCCCACCAATACAACGGCTAGGAGTTAACTACCGTTTAAAATAATAATATTATATTATTAGTGTGCAACGTAAGATTCCAAAGAAACTCATTGTTGCATATCGGGTACGCTATCAAACATAGAAACCCCTTTAATGTAAAATTAATATTTAATTTACAAATATTAATAAATATGAAAATCTATTATTCTTTATTTACCTAGGATGTTACATCAGGACTCTCCTTTTTCTTTCATTCTTTATTATATTCCAAAGATCCGGTGTTTTATTATCATGAAGGATCTGGGATTGATCATTGTTAACGGAAAAATTCTAGTTGGGTAAACTCACCAATGTGATTCCGCTACGCCCGGAACCTACAAGTGGTATTAAATGGCTCATATCATTTATTATAATTATTCAGTTTTTCTTTTATAATTTACGTATTTAATAATTTAGTTGTTTCAATTCAAGTTAATCATTCTGCAAATCTGAATCTCGAGATCTGTTTCTCCTATTTCATTTCCCATTCACCTTCAAAAAAATATTTTCTTTTAATTTTGATTAAAATAAAATAGAAGATTTCATCTGTAGTTTCCAAAGATTCCTAGCCATACAACACCATAACACACGGCGTGTATTCGATAGTACACGTCATGCAGTCAAGATTCAATGCATTGGATCGGTCCACCAAACCAAGCCATGTGTTGGAGGATTTATAAGCCTTAAATGACTCCATGTTTTGACTAGGAATAGGTGGCATGCAATTTTCAGATTACATGTTGTGTGGCCCACTAGACATGGCATGTAGTCCCTTCGGGTTAGGTTTGGACCATGTACGTCATACACGGATTGCCCGGATGGAGACCATATAACGCAGACACTACACGGCATGTGGCCCACTAGACACGCCATGTACTCTGAATATTTCCAAAGTACATCTACATGCCATGTCCCTGGGCATGTACTTTGGATGGAAAATGAATGATAGTACACACCGTGTAGTCAGAAATACATGTCGTGTACTCATCCAAATTACACAGATTTATTAAAATTTATTATTATATTATACAAAACCTTGAGACGTGTACCATAGTGTGGGTGTAAAGCTAAGGCACAACACATGATAGGTGTTTTATATATATGTGTTTAATTTAACATCTGTGTAATATTCATTTCTACTCATTGGGTAGTTATGAATGGGAATTCACTGGGTTGCCTCCAAGGTACAAGTTATGTAAAAAGATAATTTTAAATTAATTTATTTGTTTAAAATTATGATGGATGATAATCTCAAGGAAATTCAGAAAAGGGTTTAAGATAAAATGATTGATTAATTAGAGATAATTAATTGATTTGAGCATGATTTATTTTAAACAATAATGATTAGATAATTGAATGAAAGTTTTATTTATACGTAAATATCATTGCATGCATGGATGATCATGAGCTAGAACAGTACCTTTATATGTGGATGGTTTATTTAAATTTATTTATTTAAATTAAATTTGTTGGCATGTGATCCCTCTCCTAATTAATATGTAGGTCCTATGTGCCCAAGGCTTCTTTTATGTAAAACCCTGTTTTACCCCTCACCTGCAAGTGAGATAAAATCATATGTAACGGATGGAGCTCCCAAGATATTGGAGGCATCTCAAGTTAGGATCCAAGGTGAAACCAATCCAAGTAGATACAAAGGTGGACAGGTGGAAAGTTGTAAACACGAACCCAAAATTTTCAAGGTGTTTCTCCCCTAGGTCCCGGGTTAGTTTATCAACTACTAGATAAACTAACCAATAGAATAATCTCATGATCATAACATTTATTTTATTTATTTCATTTTCATGGTTTATTTATTTTTGGTGTGTTGTCACAATCACACAATTAATTAATTAAACAAGCATGCAAGATGGAACTAAAATAAGGCCTAATTATGCGTAAATATTATCATAGACATGGTTAATCACTTAAGTATATCTCACTTAATATTAACAAGAATGTAATAAAGATAATAAAATGAAAATTTATGTATAAGGATAAAATCCTTCAAAGAAATATTAAGTTGGTATAGCCTTCCATAATCTTGGTTAGAATCAAACCATAGTTCAAAGTACTTGACCAACCCTAGTTCGGGTGATTTCAATTATCATGGAATTCTAATTCAAGGTTTTGGGTTGACATGACTTGGTTCACATCAAGGGTTGACTGCCACAGTAGGACTTGGTGTGACCAAGAGTCAAAGGTTGAGTAAATCCAAAATAAAAGGATTTCAGGATTGGGGAGTCCACTCAACAGATCAAGGATCTTCTAGTTAATGTAGTTTTCATTTTGAATGACTACCTAAAAACCTTCAAGTTGATTGAAAAACCCTAGTTGTGGTAATTTTAAGGGAAATATGGATCCATTCCACTAGAATATGCAGGCAATAGAATATTCTAAATTCAATGTTGAGGGCTATTGGATTTTGATAAAATAGTGGGAGACTAATAAGTATTAATGTATTTATTTGTCTCATTTTTATCATGAAAATTACTAAATATTTGCCCATATTAATGTGTATAAATGGAAATAAAAATAACTTCAAACATATCATTTAAAACCATACTCGAGAAGTAAAACCTTCTCACCAGCACCAATTTTCAAGAGTGGTAGATACGTTTACGTGTCATCCTTTGCCACGAGAGGAAATTGTATGTGTTGGAGGATCCTATTCTAGTTGTGCCTGGAAAAGAGGATAGTGATGAGAAACTATCTCTCTATATTAAACATTTGGATGATGCCACAGATGTCCAATGTTTCATGCTATCGACCATTTCTAATAAGCTCTTGAAGCAACATGAAAACATAGATGTGTATAGCATGATGTCTCTCCTTAAGGATATCTATCAAGAGAAGGTGAGAAAAGAGAGATATGAGATCTCCAATGCTTTTTTTACAACTTATCTTGGAGAGTCTGTGCCAACTGGGCCTCATGTAGTCAAGCTTATTGGCTACATTGAATGCCTGGACATATTAGGGATTAAGTTCTCAGATGAGTTGTGTATAGATCTCATTCTACCATCACTTTCCAAGACCTTATCTAGATTTATTTTAAAATATAACATGATCAATAATGAGAAGAGTCTATCAAAACTTCTGCCCTAATTCTCGAGGTAGATAAGGACATGGGTTGTGACAAACCCACAGTCCTTATGGTGAATAATAAAAGGAAGGAAAAGGAAAAGAAGCCAAGGACTTATAAATTGTCTAAATCCCCCGAGCACCATCCCTCCAAGAAGGGGAAGATCCAAAGGTAGGGCAAGGAATAGGAGGTGGTATGTTTTTCATGTGGCAATCCAGGCCACTAGAATAGGAACTGCACCCATAAGCATGGGGATGCTAAAGGTGTGTTCATTATCAAGTGTAATCTTTCCATTTCTACACATGGGTATTGGATACAGCATGTGGGGATCACATCTGTATCCAAATGCAAGAACCAAGTATATTTAGAAAGATTTAAAGAGGAGATGTGGATCTTTGAGCTTCCAATGGGACGAGGCTGGCTGCGTTGGCCATTGGTGATTACCATCTATCATTACCAATGGGGATGCTTTTGGTTTTACATAACTGTTATTATGTGCTAAGTGTTACCAAGAACATAATTTTTGTATCATGTTAGGATATGAATGGATTTATTTTCAAGTTTGGAAATAAGGGTTGTTTCTTTTATAAGAACAACATGTGTTATGGTATGGTGCATTTAAATAACAGTTTGTATGTATTAAATTAGAAAACCAAGTGTTGGAAATCAATAACGAAACAAACCTGCATGACTCATACAACACCCAGCTGTGGAATCACCGTCTTGGTCATGTAAATGAGAAGTGCTTGAAAAAGCTCTTACAAGATGGTTATTTAGAATCTACTAAGATAAAACCACTTGATATATGGCATGATTGTTTTCAATATAAAATGACCAAGCTGCCTTTCGGTGGATAGGGTGAAAGGGCCACAGAGTTTCTAGGATTGGTACACACGGATGTGTGTGATCCATTTCCAGTAGAATCTAGATGTGGATATTCCTACTTTGTTACTTTTACTGATGATTTGAGTAGATATGGATATATCTACTTAATGAGGTATAATTCAGAGTCCTTAGAGAAATTTAAGGAATTCAAGAATGAAATATAGAATCATCTTGGTAAGAGATAAATAAGCTTCGATCAGATTGAGGTGCAGAATATATGAACCAAGAATTCATCGACCTTTTATGGGAGTCTTGGATTCTATCTCAACTCACTCCTCCTTATACACCATAGTGGAATGATGTTAGTGAAATGAGGAACTGCACCTTGTTGAACATGGTGAGGTCGATGATGAGTCATGCAGATATTCCATTATCCTTTTGGGGATATTCATTACAAACTGTAGTATACACATTAAATCGAGTACCAACTAAGGTGGAAAATGGAATTCCCTCAGAGTTATAGAATTGAAAGAAACCCATTTTGTCGCACACACATGTATGGGTATGTGAGGCATTTGTTAAGGTCTTCTCACGCAACAAACTAGCTCCCCAGGGCACTAGGTGTATCTTTATAGTATATCCCAAGGAAATGAAAGGATATTACCTATATAACCCTTCAGATAAGAAAGTGATTGTCGCCAGAAAAGTTGTCTTTCTTGATAGGGAGAAAATCCTCAAGAAGGATAGTGGGATCAAGATTGACATTGACGAATTTTATACTCATGGTACACAGGAGTTGGTACAGGAACAAGTTCCATAGGTCCCCATGGAAGAGGTTCCAAAAAAAAGTACTGCATATGAGCTCAAGAGAGGTAAGGGAACCAGAGATATTTGGTTTCCTAATCACCAAGGATAGTGAATCATTATTGTTGGACAATGATGAATTTCTATCCTACAAGGAAGCAGTAGAGATCTCAGAAGCACCAAGATATCTAGAAGCTACGAAATATGAGATGGATTCCATGTATCATAACCAAGTCTGGGTTCTGTTCAATGAGCCAGTTGATGTAAAACATGTTGGATGCAAATGGGTATTAAAGAGAAAGATAGACATAGAAGTTCAAGTTAGCACCTATAAAGCAAGGCTAGTGGCTAAAGGATTCAGACAGCATCAAGGAATTGACTATGACGAAAACTTTTCACCAGTTTCCATGTTTAAATCCATAAGAATCATACTTTCTATAATAGCTTACCATGACTACGAGACTTGGAAGATGGATGTAAAAATATAATTTCTTAATGGGAACCTTAAAGAAGATGTTTATATGACACAACCAGAAGGTTTTGTGACACTAGGTTAAGTCAAATGAGTTTTCAAGTTGCAAAAATACATTTATGAATTAAAGAAAAAATTCAGGTCATTGAAAATTCAATTTGATGAATCCATAAAGGAATTTGGTTTAATTAAGAATGAATGTGAGCCATGTATTTATAAGAAGTTTAATGGGAATGTTTTCACTATTCTAGTAGTATATGTTGATGAAATATAACTTATTGAAAACGATGTACTAGTCTTACTGTCAGTTAAGGACTTGTTGAACAAGTGTTTCTCCATGAAGGACTTGGGTGAAGCAGCCTACATTCTTGGGATCAATATCATTTGTGAGAGATCTAAGAGGCTACTTGGACTATGTTAGGGTACATACATTGACCAGATACTAAAGCGATTTAGTATGGAACAATCCAAGAGGGGATTAGTTCCAGTGTCACATGGCCTACATCTCTCTAAAAGAATGCATCCTCAAACATAATAGGAGAAATATAGGATGAGTAAGATCTCATACACTTTGGATATAGGATCCATCATGTATGCCATGTTATGAACCAGTCTTGATTTTTCCTATGCACTGAGCATGGTAGGTAGATGTCAAGAAGATCTAGGAGAAAAAAATTGGACTTTTATTAAGACTATCCTTATGTATTTGAGAATAACTAAGGATATGTTCCTAGTGTATGGAGGAGATGAAGAACTTATCATCATAGAGTATGATGATTCTGGTTTTCAGAAAGATCAGAATGATTTGAACTCATAATATGGATATGTTTTCTGTCTCAACAGAGGATCTTTGAGCTGGAAGAGTTCAAAGAATCTAGTTATCACCGACTCTACAACAGAGTCTGAATATATAGCAGCTTCTGATGCAGTCAAGGAATCCATCTGGATTCAGAACTTTTTCCAGGATCTTGATGTGGTTCCTAGTAGTAAATACCCAGTCACATTGTATTGTGATAATACTGCAGTGGTGTCTCTTGAAAAATAATCAAGATCACATCAATGGATAAAACACACTCTCCGGAAGTATCACCTCTTGAGGGATTTATATCAAAGGGGTTAATTCTTAGTATGAATAGTGTCCACAGAAGAGAATGTGGATGACCCCATGACTAAAGGCATATCTCAGCAGAAGCATAAATATCATTTGAGAGCTAGCGGGTTTAAGGTTATTAGCAGTTGTCTCTAGTACAAGTAGGAGTCTGTTGGAGTTGGTAGCCTGGAACCAACTAACTTTTACTTCATTAGTTAATAAATCCCTTATCACATCTTAATTGTTCTTCTACATGAAAATTAATGTGATAATGTCCTAAGAATAGCTGTTGCACTAAAGGGTCATAACAGATCCCTACTATGATGAGAACCCAGAAGTTCCATAACACTATTCTTGAATAGATGTTCTATGGCCGAATGATGTTATTTGAGGGACAAGAATAATACAGGGCATCAGGGGTGAGGTCTCATAAAACTTTGAGGCACCTTATCATGGTGTGCGCCCTTGGTAATATCTAGGAGGATATTATGAGAACGAGACCCTCCATTAGGAAATCCACATTTCATGGTGTCATTGGATGTTCCTATTTGTGGACGTGTGTATTGGTCCTTAGACTTTAAGATTATTATTAATGGGTGTTAAAACTCACGCACTTAGATGTATTTAAGAAAACAATGATGACACACTATTCGTAGTGAGGTGGGATATGTTGGGTGCGTCATGAGTAATACTGCATTAATAGATAATGAGAGAAAGGATTTGTTCCTTCTATTCCATAATGGAAGTTGATATATTAGGCCCTATGATGGAATTTATATAGCCTAAATAAATCCTTTTCCATGGTAAGGAATGGGAATGTTAAATTTCAAGAAGTCAAAGAAAGAATAATCGAGCACATGGGTTAATGTCACTAGAATGCAACCTGCTTGATTCGATATATCGAGACAAAGTAATTACATTATATGATAAGAGTTTGTAAGAGGTGACACTTCATTGTAGCGTTAACCTCTTTATTTATGGGTGCCTTGGTGTGTTGCTAGACACTAACCTTGGACTTTAGGTAGGCTCTACCTAATTCCACTGAGAAAGAAGCCTAGAGGGTCACACACTAAGTGTGCCCAAGTATCTCAGTTAAATATTCATTTAACAAGTTGAATAAAGATTATTCCTGATTTTTGTTTAATAATTATTCAAGGATGCGTGATCGCATTTATTTTGACACTAGTTATTTGAGAGAATATATTGTGGGTGAAATAATATATTTATTAGAAAGTAATATAGTTATATTTATTTAAGAAATAAATATCCATTATTCAAGGTCTAATAAATGTGGTGGAGGAAATAAATAAAATGGACGCCATGTATATTAATATACACACCTTTTAGTTTTTCTGGGGGTTTGTGAGAAATAATATTATTTATTTAATTAAATAATATTAGGTTTAATTCGTTGGGCGCATGTCAAGTAATTATAATAATCAACTGTTATTATTATACATGGGGTCTTACTAATAATTAAATGAAATGAATAAATGCTTTCGTGTAATTAATTCATTTTATTATTCTAAGTAATTAAAATCACAATTATATTATTCTCATTAGCCTAGCCATTTTTTTGTGGTTGTGCACAATGGATTTAGAAAAAGCCCTCAATCCAAGAGATAACTTCTTCTTCTTCAAAGAACTCTCTCAAGAGATAGATCCTCCTCTATCGGATCAAAGAGAGTTCTTTAGAATCAGATAACAAGACGATCGAAGGAGGACATCGTAAGAAAAGGCTCTTCCATGCTAGAACCCAGATATCATTTCAGCGATGTCCAAATTTATGTGGAACATTTGTGGATCACCGCTAGAGGAATCCTACACTTGGCTTCTAGGATGAAACAAAGGATCACATCAGATCATGACTAAAAACATCAACGAATAGAGAATTTTTTCAAGTTAATTATTGTATTTTAATTAAATTAATTATAAAAAAACATATGATGATCCTCCATATAGTTTTGGGACTCCCCTTCTTCTTTCATTATTCTTTCTATTTTGAAGATCCAACATTTTATTATTGTGGTGGATCTCAGATTGATCGTTGTTAATGGAAAAATTATAGTTTGGTACACCCACCAACGCGCTTCCGCTGCACCCGAAACCTATATGACACTCATTCACATTGATTTCTTCATCCTTGGTGTTTCATAAAGCCTATTCCCCCAACTCTTTCCAAAATTACATGTGTCTTGATTCCCATTCCCATGGGATATGTAGTGACTCTTAGATCTCTTTTCTTCAGGCCCAACCATGAATTAATCACAAAATCACCCATCACCCATGGTGTTATCACCCTAAAATAACCTTATGGGACTTCTTTTCGAGTATAATACCTAGTCATATTCCTTGAACCCTTAGAGGGTTGATATTCCCTCATAAAATGACATAAGGAATAAAAGAATGAGTGCCTCAATGTGTAATCCCTACCAATATACTCAGTACAATATGTTAACCTATATCCATGCCCCATATATATTCGATATTCCTTGTATCATAATATGAGATGATTCAGTATCCTCACTCAAGATGAGGGCCCCTATTGGTATCAGTGTCCTACCACACCAAGTTTCATAACTATGTGTATTTTGATTCCCATTCCCATGGGATACATAGTGATTTTCAAATCTCATATCATGGGTTCATCCCCCTTCATCAACTCATTATGAGGTATTTCCTTCCCCCAACATCATGATGTCGACTTGGGTATGGATTATCAAGTTTTTTGTGGTAGAGGGTGTCTTTTTTCCTCTTTTCATGATGTTTTATCACTCTTTCATGCCACACAAGACTTCTTAAGACACCCACACCTCCTGGGTCCAAGATCTATGACCTTAAACTAACAGCTGCACCTATGGTCCGAGCTCCATGACTTTAAACTAGAAGTAACCATAGTCCGAGTTGTACAACTTTAAACTGAAAATCACAACATCCTTAGTTCACTACGTTAAACCATATCCTTACCCAATATGAAACTAGGACGCCTCATATGACAAGTTTGGGATGACCAAAAAACCAATGTCTTTATCACATGACATTAAATTGTAGTCTTAGACCATATGAAACCGAGATGACTCATATAAAAAGTATGGGATTTACAAAAAAAACCAATATCCTTAGCACACAAAATTAAACCATATCCTTACCCTATATAAACTAGGATGCCTTATAATATTATATGATTTGATATCCTCTCCAGAGAGGATGTCACCCATCTAGTGTCGGTCTCCTACCACACCACATTGTAGAACTACATGTGTCTTGATTATCATTCCCATGGGATATGTAGTGATACTCAGATCTCATATCCTGGGTCCTTCCCTACCACCAACTCATTTCAAGGTCTTCCCCCTCTAGACCAGGCTTGATCCTCACCTTTCATCATGCTCATGTTTCACATTTGAGTGTGTGGTGGGATATCTTCTAGGGCACTCAATATCCCCTCTAATGCATTCCCCACTTCCAATTTTGTGATTCTTGATTTATTTTATTTAGATAATCATGCTGATCTAAATGGTATCCCTAATCGAAATGGTGTCAATCCATAATGCCACACCTATCATCTTGGACTCACACCTCAAAGCATACTGAGTAAGAGATGTTACCTCTTGTGTTTTGAACTTGGAAAATGGTCAACCCTGAATTTTCCCCCATCCTTGACCATTGTGGGTGTTGAACCTGTGTTTTTAACACTAACAACAGTTATTCCCTTTTTTATGTCATTCCCCTTTTACTATTCAGGTCTTGAAAGTTACGATCTACCCTCATGGGATTTTTCAGTCATTTTTTCTAGTTGTTGTGTTATCATATGAAAACAATAATAACTCTACACTGCTCCTTATTTCTTACATAAATCATGGGTCACATGTGATTAGTATATGGAAGGGAGTTTTTCCTCAAGAAAGATTTAGATGCATGATTCACCCTTATTGTTCTAAACTCTACGGTCTTAAATTATGATCCTGAGTCTAAGATTTATGACTATAAACTATGTACAAGTTGTCTTAGGATTGTTTCATGTGGCATCAGGCCTCCGTATCCATAAAATCATTTTGGGTCACCTCTCTTCTATTCCATTCACTATTCTTTGAGATGCACACCTTTATGGTCCAAGCATTATGACCTTAAACTTTTTGAAATTGGTCCGAACTCTATGACCTTAAACTAAGAGCCCAGGTCTGATCATCAAAGCCTTAAACTGTGTGCAATATTTCTCTAGGATGTTCTTTGTATCAAGTCCTCCTAGGATACTCATGCATGTTAGGTTACATCTACCCTATTCCACACACATCCCCTTTGATACAAAAAACCATGTGGTCTAAGCATCAAAGCCTTAAACTATGTGCAACTCGCCCTATATTATTTTTCTTAGTGGAGGGCCTCCTAGGCACACCATTTTCATCAGTTTTGAATTCTCTGGCATTATAATATCCTTTCTGATGGGAGACCCTTAGGTAAAAGCATTAATACCTTAAACTATTTTCAATACCATGGTCCAAGATCTATGACTTTAAACAAGGAGTCATAGCCCGATCATTATGACCTTATACTATTTGCAACCCTATAGTCCAAGCATTATGACCCTAAACTATTTGCAACCAATTGGTCTAACTGGTATGACCTTAAACTTCCAAAGAAAGATATAATAGTGTTAGTTGGATTCAAAACCTATATGGGAAACCTGAGAAAGAGTCAAACTCACCCTGTTAGGTCACTCCTGCAACTTGGAAAAAAAATATGTGGATAAAAATAAAGAGGTATAAAGCCAATAGGGACCCACTATAGACCCCAAAAAAACATTGATGTGTTCATTAAACCCATCGATTTAGAATACATTTAGACCCAAATATTAAGATCCCTTTTCCTCATGATCCCGTCTAGGGGGTACACTCATTATGTTACACCCCCCCCACCCACCCACCACCTTGTCTAGGCAGGTGTCATTCATGTCAGTTCACATATCCTGGTCACAATATGCTAAACTATGTTATGAATGTCCCAATCACATGACACTACAATACATAATCCTTACCGTATGATGTTAAATTGAGTGTACATAATCCATTACCTTATGATGTTAAATTGTGGGTCCATCATCCTCATTGAATGATGAAAAATTGTGAAGCATATTAGGCCCTCACCTAGGAAGCCACTTTATCCCTTCGATGTCAGCCACCTACCACATCATTCATATTCTTCAACTACCGCTCAGAATCCAAGACAAAGTTCCCCTCAGAAGATGAGTTTGGCCTTTATTCAGACTAATACGCCTACCCAATGTGCTCAAAGCCAAATTAGTGTAATTCTGAGAGTATTGAACCCCATTGAACCATTCCATCATTTTATCTCTATGATTCACATCTCCCTTGACTTAGATCCCCATCATCATTCATGTATGAATCCCCCCCTAATGAAAATGGTCCTTGGACAAATTGGGTCAACTACCATCATGAGTACACACCTCGAAAGACTTGTGACAACATTTTTAGAATGGTCTTATGTTTTTAACGTGGTCAGTTGTCAACCCTCATTAATTTTTTCCCATCCTCAGAAAAATGATAATATATTCTGTGTTTAAAACATGGTCAATAGTTATACTCCATCATTATACCACCCCCTTTGTGTTCCAAATATTTGGTGCCTTGATTTATTCTCTTTATCATCCCTTTGTTTGGATAGAATTGAACTCCCTTGGTGTTACCCCATTCAAGAACTAGCACATATTGAGAAATAAATTCGGTTGTTTAGAGAGTCTCATGCTCTATCTAGAACATTATTAGACAAAACACTTCTAGTGGTCGATAAACAAGTTTAGACCTTGAGTGTTTGACCCTTGTCTGGTGCTCTCAAATAAATGATAAATCTTCATTTTTTCCCTTGTTTCCATACTGATCATGAATTACATGGTCTTAGGGATTAATTTTCAATTTCCTTCTTAATATGATCAGAGATGTAGAAAAAATAAATCTTTTTAAATTATACATGTAATTTAAAATGATCCATCCAAAGATTGGGAGGGTCATATATATATTGGATCCCCTCTTTTAATCTAGGATAAGGTAAATTACTTGGGGATAAACCCTACATACCGAGTTCTTGTGATTAGTTAGCCACTATCTAGTATCATCTAGAGTCTTCTATCACTCTACCATATTGGATTCCTCTTCCTATGTGATGGGATGAACCTCTTTGTCCCTAATACACACCAGATCCTACTCATCCTAGAACTCATCTACCAAAGATGATGCATCCACTACCTTATCTTGAACCACCACCAACTGATCCCTCAGTTGGTTGATGATCTATGATTGAGCAGTGATGACGGCCACGTGCTCTTATGCCTACCCTTCTAGGTGAGCGATATCCTCTTTAGTCTCTTGAAGATCCAGAGTTCCCATAGACTTTATCTTACACCATGAGACATAAAAATCCTACCACTCATCATGCACTCGATCGATGAGAAAGTTTCTATATAGTATGTGGGGTCCACTAGAGTTCAAGCCACCAGTCCCTAGTCTAATTAACTAATGGTGGAGAGACCCCACTTGATTTGGTAGATCATCCATTGGAGTGAGAGTGATTAATTCTACACACTCCTCCACACCTTGTGTCGGATGGATCGGTTCTTCTTGGCGATGTATAAGTTGGAATCCTCAAATTACTCTAGAGGTGTAGGCTCATATGGAGGGAAGACCACCAAAGAATTAGTATTCAGGTCATCCGCAAGCGAGTACCCAAGTGAGATGAGCCCTAGGTCTTGGGGAAAAATGTTCTCATCAGACCCCTAACCTATAAAAGGGGCCTTAAATACCTCTTACGGTTCCACTGAGGCAGGCTCATCCATAATATCTTCATATCACCTACATTAGTGGAACAATATCATCCACCTCCATTTAGACCTCAGCTCCACCAACATCCACTGATAGTATTTCTATGACCGAAATAGTCATCACAGTCTCCTCATCACCTCAGTTGTTGGTACGATTTGTGCCTCCTCCAGTGAGGCACCAGCTCTAGCATCCACCTTCTGTGGAACTTCTATGGTAGGATCAACCACCAAAGCCTCTTAGACCACATTTTTCAAAGGAATATCATCATACGCTACTACAACCCTAGAATTGAGGATCACCACAGTTAGATGAGCTTCAAGTATGGTTTGAACTACCATTTAAAGCATATAGTTATCCTAGCATGACTTATGAAAGGAAAAACATGAAGTAAAAAGTGGAAAGGGGGAAAATAATTACAAGAATAGTAAAATTCGGTGAGTATCATGGATAAATTCAATGGAAATACCTTTATAGAGGGCATTCCCCCATTAGTTTTTACCTTAATTGAAGGAACCACTTTATCCAACAGTTGTCCTCCTGTATCCAAAACAATAGAGAGATGCCTTATGCTCTCCCCCTCAAGGGTTGGGGCTCCATCACCCATTGTCAGAGGTCCATAATGAACTTATCCCTCTTCTATGCTCACTAATTTCTTCACAAGTAAAAAAAGTAAGTTAGATTGAAATTCTAAAGGATGGGTTATATTCAAGGAACACAAAATCATAGGGTATACCTGATCAATGGTAGAACCTTAATCTATATAAGAGTATAAGTAGTAATTGCTTCCCAAGGACCCCTCCTCTGACCCCTCTTTCAGAGGTCCAAGTAAAGCTAGCACACTTTCCGGGAGATCTGTAGAAGTGGTAATGCCCAGCAACACAATCACTCAACTGGTTAAGGGATGCGAAGTTCCATGAAAGTAGATCTATTCCTCCATCTCTGCCATGTATGGAATCACTTTAGTTCATAAAACATAGAATCCTACCCTTGTGTGGCCTATTATGGTGAGTAATATCCTCTCATCGTGAATACTCTTTCATATACCATAAAGAGAGGTGATTTTCTTATGGATTCCCCAACTCTCTTGGGTGTCAGGAAAGATAATGTCACTAGGAAAATATGGGTAGCATAGTATCCTCCCATGACATTGGAATTTCACCCATGGGGCTACCCCTGATGGTCTTCCTTCTTCCCAAAGTCACTTTACCAAGAGTGTTGAGGCTATTATTTCTCCCCTCCCTATGGTTTTTGACTGTGTGAGGCTAGGAATTTCTAGCTTTGTAGCTACTACTCTACCCACTAGACTGACCCTACCTCTTTGATGGGCCTCACCTACCACTTATGCTTGACCCCATGGTTGTGGGGGGCCTTCTTTTTTTCCATATTAGTTCACCACCTCATCATTTCCTTTGGATATGTGCTCTCCCAACTTAATGCGTAATCATGGGTGAGCCCATAAGCAGTGGTGGGTGGTGGAAATTCATTTCATACTCTATCATCTTAATGTAAAAACATGATATATGTATACCTAATGATTGAGGGTTGGAGTTCATCATGCATCCCCATGTACACCCTTGGGTTCAACCACTATAGGCATCAAAACTACCTCACAAACCGATATGGGGCGTACGACTCACAGATCACCTTGTAGTCAACCCTCTCCACCAGTACCCAGCCTCAAAAGTCTAGAAGATGTGATAACTTCTCAATAATCCCCATGTCTTCATCAGTTACCATCCCCATGGGAAGGTAAAATGGTTGGAAGATGAATCAATTCTCTATCCCTCTCCTCTCTATCATATCCACTAGGCCCAAGTTGAGAGGGAAATACCTAGTGAAGTTTAGAATAGATGGCTAGAATTTTGTGCTGGGAGGGGTGATTGGGTCTAGATATTCATATTCTCCCATGTGTACAGCTACCCAACCATACAAGAAATGGAAGGGTCCACACACATAGAGGGGGTCTTCCCTTGGATAATGGGTGTAGTACCTTATACATCTCTTCCATCACCAGCACCACAAGGTTGATGTTTTCCCCATCTCCAGAACTTTTACCATGATAAAGGTGATCTGTTGCACCCCCATGTTTTCATCTCATGCCGAGAACATCCACCCATATATCAAGGTAGTGATAAACCCTACTAGTTAGACCAATGGAGCCTTGGTATTCATGTTGTAGCCCCAAAACTTCCATTGGATTGCCTTTATAATCCTCTAATATGAGTGTTCCTTTCCTCACTGGAATTCCCCATGGCACTAATGTGGCCTCCCTAGTATCTGGTTAAATGGTTTATTCAAAACATACCTAAATCACTGCTTGAATGGGATTTCCTTCATCCCCAGTTTGTGTTCGATTTTCCCTTACACCAAGTGAAGAAACACCCTTTCTATGACAGGAATCTTCTCCTAGTCCTCCTAGACATTTTCTATGGGGATAATCTTGTCATACATGGTCCATGGTAATGGGATCCTAGAAATATGGTAAATATACCACCAACTGATGTTTAACTCTCCATGGTGAAGATAAAATGTGTTGGTTATTAGAGACCACATACTCAATAGCTCTGAAATGATGTACATGAGATAGTAGACATGGAATTGTGAGGACCATGCTCCTCGTAAAACCCGACCTACTTTATCTCTACCTCAAACTCATGGCAAGACTAGCATGCCCAGTACACCCATTCCCATTCATCAGTGAAATTTTCACCCTGGCATAGGTCCCATCCCTCTTTATTCCCATTAAAAGGGTTCCCCAATACCTCCTTGATTATCATCTCATACTTAGGGGGATATTCCTCCACCTCCAATGCCTCCTTTTTGGCATTTTTCATGTGGTTTCATAGGGTTTACATAGTGTGATAAGCACAGTCCTTTAGGATGTGGCCTCCAACAGCCCTGTGCCATTAGTACAGTCCAGGTGTGCTCTTGAATCGGTAGGCAATCTCATATTGATAAGCATTAGGGATGAACACATCATCCCTTAGGATTAAGTTTTATAGAAGTATCCTCACACAAAGCGAGTATTATTATATAGATTCCATCAGCAATGTGGTGAGTGTTTTACAATATAACATGCTCCAAATACTCTCTCCAATCACGAGGTTCCAAGACATATCCTCTCAATAGGTTGAAGCATTATTTTCACCCTCAATTTCCATTTTTTAAGACTTTAAAAGCTTTTGTACCAGTTCAATAAAAAAAATCATGAAGGTTTCATCACTAAGGGTGGGTTCATGGGAGTTTTAATTTCATGGAATCCTAGTCGCGAAAGTTTTTTCTTAGAAACATGGTTTGCAAGGGAGTTGAGTTTCACAAGTGGAAAGTATTGAGATCAAAAAATGCTCAAGAAGGTATTCAGTTTCACAAAAATAGAGCACAAGCCTATCTTTCATGAAAATATCGTGGTCCCCTAAGGGACCCCACCCATATTTATAGGTTTATGGTTAGATCGAGTTTCACAAGTAGGCTTTTTAATTGCCAATTTTCAATTGTTTTCACTTAGAATCTGAACCTCTTATCCCTCATTAGATCTAATTCTAAGGGGGGGATTTTTAACACCGAAATACACATTTTATTGGATAATTTAAGGAAGTAATGGCTAATTTAAAGCGAATTTAGGCCAAAATAGAAAAAAAAATACACTTAAGGGACTGGTTTACAAAGTTCAGAAGCTTCACAAATGGATTTGGATCTTGGAAGTCCCTGACCATGTTAATGTTTGATGGTGACCTCTGTGTAGCCTAATTCAAGTTTATAGAAGTCCCTAGGCATGTGGATATTTTATGGTAACCTTCACTCAATGTAACTCTAGTTCATGTAACCTCAACTATTTTAAATTCTCATAAAGTTTCAAAAAATCCTCTAAATTTCACAAAAATAGTTCCCCTTCCTCCACAAAACCTATAAATACCTCCTCATGTCTGAGATTTAAGGGTACATGATCTTTCAGCTTCTAAGGAATCTATGAATTCATGATACTCAGAAGCTTCATGAGAAAAATAAGAGACAGAACTCTAAAGGTATCCATTTTTGTGAAACTTCTTCCCTTGGGTTTTGGAGAACCAAAACCCATGGTGGATATGCCTTTTATGAAGGTCCATGGCCATCATGTAAGAAGAAATCCTTGTTTTGGATCTTGGGGATTCGCAAGATAGTTATCCTTCATGAAACCAACCCCATGGGAACCAAGATTTCACTCTGAGGTAGGGTCACCCTATTTAGAGAAACATACTCTTTTACGTGACCCATGAACTTTGTGAGACCCATGGCCTTCACGAAGACCGAATCTATCAAAAATCCCTACCCTTTATGAAACCCATCCTCCAAGACTCCTTATAGTTCCTCCTTTCAGACAATACCCCTTTACAAATGTTGAGTTTCTAGGGCCCCCATACCAATCTAGTACCGGTTAAACTACTCCTTGAGTCCCTATATGACTGGTACCTCCTACCCTTGTGTCTAACCACTTTGCTTCAAATGATACATGGGCCATAACCCTTCATTTTTATCCTAATAATTAGTACCCAAATGAATTTTTCTCATAATAATAGGCATCCAAATTTTGAGCCTCCATATTTCCACTCCTACACGATAGTATCAACACCATGCCCCACCCAAAGTTGAAAGAGTAGTGGAAACATAATCCCTAAGTGGTCTCACCAAGGAAAATGATTTATTTGTCTTAGTAGAGAGTCGTGTATCTGAATCTTCCTCTTACCTTGACACAGTCCCCCTTGGGTTATGATCCCCATATTCATCTGAGATGTATGAGGTAAAAAATTCTAGCTCCACATCCTAGTCATACGACATTAAACTACATGACAATATCTTTAGAACATGATTTTAAATTATAGTTTTACCCTATATCATGAACATAGGATTCCCCATGTATGATCATCTTGGGATGCCACTCCTCCCCCTCCATGGGATGTCACCCTAAAACCAACACCTTCAGGTCCCCCTCCATAAGATATCACCATTCTTCCAGCACCCCTAAGAAGGTTTCTTATGTAAACCCCACACCATCCATCATTGGCTCCCCTTTCACAAAACAATTGTCCCTGCCATATGATGCTAAAATACATGGACTAGTCCTATCACATGACCTTAAACTATGACATTGAAATACTTGGGCTTTGATCCCTACACAATAATGGGTTTCATAGGACGCATCTATGAGGCTCAATCCTGAAAACATACAAGTGTAAAATCTTCCCCCTTGGGACACACTCCATCAAATGTTAGTGTGAAATATTTCCCCCTGTAGGAACACTTAACCAAATACCAAGTGTAAAATATTCCCCCTTGTGGACACACTCAATCCAAACATGTCCTCATAAGATGTTAAACATGCACCCATCCTATCCAAACAAGATGTTAAACCTATGCCCAACCTGTCTCTGCAAGACGTTAGACCCACACCCAACCTATCCCCACAAGAAGTTAAACCTACTCCTAACCTATCCCCACAATATGTTAAACATGAACCCAACTAAACCCCACAAGAAGTTAAACCTATAACCAACATGTCCCTACAAGATGTTAAACATGCACCCAACCTACCCCTACAAGATGTTAAACATGTGCACAACCTATCACTACATGGTGTTAAACCTACACCCAACCTATCCCTACAAGACATTAAAAATGTGACCAACCTTTCCTTGCAAGATCTTAAACTTGTGCCTAACATGTCCCCTAAAAAGTTAAACCTACACCCAACTAGTCCCCATAAGACATTAAAACTACACCCAACCTATCCCCAAAATATGTTAAACCTGCACCGAACCTGTCCCCACAAAACGTCAAACCTACGACCAACATTTCCTTGTAATATTTTAAACCCACAACCCATTCATCTCCACAAGACATTAAACTCGTGACCTAGTCTAGAATCCCTACCCCTTTCCATAAATACAAGATTCATGAGGTAAAAATACTTGAAAGAATTATTCCCCTGGCACCAACTACATTGTGACTGACACAGGATGCCTTGGGTTCTGCACCTAAGATGAATCCCACAAGAGATGCACTCCAAATGAGGAATAATTTATGGGTTCCCATTCTACCCAACGTCTAGAAATTCCCAACATTCCCAATGTTACTAACTCCTCTGATCGAAGTTTTTTACCCTATCAAGATAGAAGAATAATAATTAACCATCATCCACCTCGAGATAGCACTAGGAATGAGTTTCACAAACATTACTTAAATCTATGAGGGATACTTAAATTAGGTATCAGAACTATGGAGGAATCCATGGAAGGAGGAAATGACATCTCATCATCTTATTTCGATCAAGTATCTGACATCACTGATTAAAGTGATGGAAGCCTCCCGCGTTTGGAAAGTGGGAATACGGGGAAACAAAAGTAGCAGTTCTCTGCCAAGAAAAAGGATGATATTGGACCCAGCAGAAATCATTGTAAACATTATAATTTGAAGTTTTTATCTCTCAAAAAACACTTATATGGTTAAACCTCAACCATTTTGGCATGAGTTATCCATTCAAAAAGTTATTTTTTAACTTCTCGTACATATTACAGTATAGTATCTTCTTTGTGGTGTAGAGGTCTTCAAAATTCCAGTGGCACCAAAACTTTAATGGAATCTCTTGTGGCATAACTATACCATTGCGGCATGGAGATCTCGATTTTTACAAAACCATAAAAATGATCATTCCTCCTCTATGATGTAGTCCTACTTATATGGTCTAAGTACCTAGTTAATCCACACATTGTGGTGTGGTTCTGCACTATGGTGTAGATACCTATACACAAACAGGGTTACCAAAATTTTACCTACCTTATTTACGGTGTGGAATATTTTCCACAATGCATCACTTATTCATTCTATCATATTTGTGGAATGGTCATCCTCTCCACAGTGAAACCACATTTCTTCATATTCTCTTTATAAATCAATTTTTAATACTATGATGTTTTGGTATCTAATTGATCTGATCTAGTGATATGGTCATTTACTCAGTAGTGTGAGGTTCGATAGACCATTTTTCATCCCACTACCTAATTCAACATCTCCATGGTGTGGAAAATATCCTTATGGGGTGGTATCTACCTACATCTGCATTCTTTCATCATGAACTCCTTCCATGATATTTATAAACTTCAAACCAACTTAAATATCATCTAAGTTTTCTCTCTAAACCTTCTTTAAATAGCCCCTCTATCCTATAGATATATATCTTTACAAGAATCCTAAAACTCTATGAAACACCAATATTAAAATAAATGTTTCCTTCAATATGAAATATAATTCCAAGTAAAGAACATCAACCAACTTACAAACCAATATTCTTGGTTTTTTCATCCAATCTTCAAACATTTAGAGATTAGTAAACTCCTTGGTAACTTATTTTCTTCTTCAAAAAACATTTTCTCAACTAAACTTCCAAACTACTTCTTAATTACCACATAAAAAACATATTAACATTATTGAGATCCTTATTAATTGACAACCATTGAAAAAAAATACAAATTACACAAACTAGTCTGAAAAATATCCTTATTTGTCTTTGCTTTCAATACCCTAAGAAAATGATATGTAAATATATACTCTTCAATCCCATACTTCTCTCCAACCTTCATTTCATTTTACTCACTCCCCCTTTCTCATCAATTTTTTATTTTTCTTTCTCTCACCCTTATTGACAAGAAATACAAAGTCCTCAAGAAAGGGTGTCAATTAATAATTATAAAAATGTCATCAACCATTCCACTCTAAGTCTGAGTGATCTATGATTACTATAGAAAACATGAGAGTTTAATTTAGATCAGTAAGTTGTACCTTCTAAATAGAAATGATAGAAAATGAAATGAGACAACTCACAAAATATCCTAAAGGACGGTTCAATCTAAATATAGAGATTAAAAATTATTGATAAATACCAATTTCAGATACAAATTTCCCATGAAACATATAAACCTTAATTTTCCTGCACCCATATCAAAACATAGGTTAAAAACTTTAAAGTATGAATGGAATGATAGAATATCCTTGGAACTCCTTAAAACTATCACTTTTATGTAATTGATAAAAAATAAATTTCTCTCCCTTTAAACTGGAATATAATTTTGATATTCAAGGATGAGAGATATAGAATACATACCTCTTCAATAACATTTTCAGCAAGCACCTTCCAGAATATTTAAATTTTCATGAGATAATAATTCTAGAATCTTCTTAAACTTTCTCCATTTGTCTCCCCCTAAAAGATACACTCAAAATAATGTTCATAATGATGAATCTCTTCAATAGATAATCTTTAGGATTTCTGTAATGATAATACATCAAAATGGAGTTCTTTATATGGTTGTATATATTTGAAAACTTATGTATCTTCACCAGGGATGGTCACCTTAATGCATACCCATTGTAATATCAACTTATGAGATCAATCCAAGATGGGATATTCATATTATTACTATAAAAAGTTGAAAAAAACTTGTTCAACTTCATGAAAGATGATTCTACAATATATTTTCATTTGAATACCAATTGAGAAATCATTCAAAGATGTTATATTTTTCACCATTTTTGTCCATAATTGTCAACATCTATTCCTTCTCATGTTCTCCCCCTGGGAATACACTTTGCCTTAAATTATCTACATTGTAATCACTAATACAAAACACAAATTCTAAGGGAATAATGTGGCTCTTCCTGTTATTCAATGTGAACACCAAGGTTGAGAGAATTTTCTTAATAAAATTTCTCCACCCTTCATACTTCTATATCTAATTTTTGAATCTGATTTGGACCTTTAGATCATGAATATATCCACATCCTCTTCTTCCTTGTGTGAGATATCACCCTTTATTCTCATTGTACCTTGAATTTTGTTCAAGGATTCTTCCTGTTCAGGTAAGATGGTAAAACAACCTTTGGCATTATATCCAGTCATCTTGCATCTCCCACACAGATCTTCTCTAACATATGATTTTTTATTTTTTGAAAACCTATCATGAAATTCATATTATTTATGTGGAATCTTCTCCATTACTTTAACACTTTCCTTTTCCTGTGTTTTTTCACATTTCTTTTCTTTCTCCAAATCTTTTGTCTAAATCACCTTACATTTCTTTGAAACCTTGGAATCCTTATTGGAGTCTCCATGTAGATTATTGAGTTTTTTAAATTTTAATATAAGACTCTTACAACAGTTCTTGGGCTTTATTTGAATTTGGTTTTTATTTAGCTTGTTGTTCAAGGATCTTTTATGATGTCCTCAGACTAGTTCATTAATAAGTAATCATACATGATGGATACATGGCCTCAATCGTACCTCCCCATATGCTAGAGGCTACCAACTAGTAATGAGGGTCTATGGTGGTACGGTGGAAATAATATACTCTCATTGTTAGAGTGCCGCACGGTGGTAAACAGAATGGATAATAGCATAAATGATTTAACGAAAATATTATAATTAATCCATCCAAATAATAATAAAAAACATGGATAATAATTAGTGTCCTATACAAAAGATTATAATGTTATGATTCTTTAAAAAGAGTAAAGGGAATAAGGAAGAAAGCATAAAATAATACATATCTATACAAAAATACAAAAAAGACCATAAACTATACTCCAATATCATCATGGGAACTAGCTTGGTCCCCTACTCTCATATTATATCCTGGTATAAATAATCAACCATCCACAGATGGGTTCTTTCCCTTTTCTCTACCTGCATCCATGAAATCTGTCAGGGTACCAAATGGAGGCCTGAATAGGGTACGTACAAAACTCAAGAGTCCACCTCCAATGATATATAACATTATCCAGTAAGTGAATATATAATGAAGTAGTGTACATTTAATAATAACAAAAGAAGTAAATGAACTAAATAAAACCCATGTCAGTCTGGGTTCCTCACGGGGCATCTATCTAATACTAACTACATTCGAATATTCCAAAATGTCTTTAAACATTTACTATTTCATAAATAATGAGAATCATATTAATTAATTCAAAATAATCAATATGGAACGTCATTTCCATTAATTCCAAATAAACAATATGGAATGTCATGTCCATTAATTCCAAATAATTTATATGGAACGTCATGTAACATCCCAGGTAAATAAAGAATAAGACATTTTTCATAATTATTCATATTTTTAAATTAAAAATTAACTTTAATTTAAAGGGTTTGATATTCTCGATGGCGTACCTGATGCGCAATAATGGGTTTCTTTGAAATCTTACGTTGCACACTAATAATATATTATTCTTATTTTAAATGGTAGTTAACGTCTATTTGTTGTATTGGCGAGAATGAATAGAACTAACTAAAATATGATTATACATGTTTTTTAAATGTTTTTACATTTATCCAATAAAATTTAGAGGCTTAAAATGTGAATGAATCTAATTTTAAGCATAATTTACCTTAAAAGGTTGATTTACCGTCTTTTGATGGTGAACCCTATTTAAATATAGTTTTGGTCACTTTTATATGTTCTATTTGAAAAAATAGAATTCTTATTTAGAATTGGGACATCAAAATTTACTTTGGGTAAAATTTTGGTAATTTTCTTATAAAATTCATTTTTTGATGAATAGTGAAAATACTATATTTTAATTCAAAACTACCTTTTAATATAATTTATTTATATGGTTTGATTATATTTTTAATTGTTTCTAAAGTTTAATTATATTATATTTTTACTATTTAATCCAATATTCATCATTGGAATTAATTTCACTTTAAAATTGGACATAAACAAGTATCAATTTTTTGATAGTTATTGTTTCTTAAAACACACTATTTGTTTTGATAATGGGGATTAATTTTAAATTAATTAATTCAACTTCTATGTTTTTAATTTGGTAAAATAGACATCATTTTTTAATTCGGAATATCAAATATATCTTAGTCTGAATTTTTGGTGTTTTCTGAAAAACTTCAATTTTTGATGAATAGTGAAACCACTAAGTAGTAGTTAAAAACTAACATTTTCATTTAAATGAAATTTTACCACTTCTGTGAATTTAATTTCAAAAATACGACATACAAGGTTGTTATTAATAATTAAAATGTGCTTCAATAAGATGAAAATAATTTTTGGTGAATAGTAACTTTTGACTTTTATTTATTGCAGTTAAAGGTAAATAGGGTAATTCAAGGTAAAAAGAATATTATATTAATAAAAAATTACCTTAACACTTGTCATAGCCTTATTGGTTGAATAATTTATGACCATTTTCATCTTTGGGTCGATTTTGGGACCCCATGGAGCCACTTGGGAGTGATAATGACACTTTATTTCAATTAACTTAAAGTAAAGGAAAAAATGACATAAAAAAATATCTTTTAGTAAATTAATTTTTACAAGGGGTTATATAATTTATATTTTAGACTATAAATATTCAATGCAAATATAAAAATATTTCCTAAATTATTTTATTTATTTTACAATTTTTAGACATCAAATAAATTAAATTATTTATGACACAATAATGATGCAGTATTTACCTCATTAATAAATGATTTAAATAAATAAGATTATAAATATTAAAAAAATATCCAAAACTTGTCCAATTATTATTGGATGATTTTATTTTGAACTTTAGTCATCTTATCTTAATCTTTAATGAGTTTTGGATCTTTAGAAACTGAAGATAGGTTTATAATAAAATAATATTTGAAAACTTTTTTAAAGAGACCCTTCTCCCCCTTATAAAAATCCCTCACTTATAACCCATTACTCACACCTCTCAAGCCCCTTGGATCATCCAACCCCTGCCCAAATAATCTTTAAATATCCCTATCCTCCTCATAGAAGCCTTAATTTAGATAGAAGGCACTTCAAGAAGTCCTTTTGGTTCAAACCAAAAAGAGTTACCCAAATTAAAGGTAACAGTTTATCTTAACTTCTACAACCCCTAAAATCTTTTTATTCCTTTATTTTATAAAAAAATAAGTATCATAAATATACTAGTATTTTTTTATGATAATTATTTGAACTACACTTACACACACCTCCATTTAATGGGTGAAGAACATACTATTTCTGTGAATGGAAAACTAACATCTCACGAAACGATGATTGTTTGATTATCTCCTACCGCCTCTCATGGTGGACATTAAGATGAAAATATATTTATAAATGATATATATTATTTTTATGTTTTCTTTATGATTTTTTATTTTTATTTTATAGAATACCTTTATGGTTTCCATTATGGGTAAACGCGATAATTTCATTTGAGGAAGTGCGGACTACCGCCCCCTCAAAGTGATATGACTCGTTAATGTCATATGTTGGATGTATAAAAGATAGATTTAATGATATTATATATGATATTATACTAGAATTATAATATATTTATGTATCATTATGTTTTAATTCTATTAAAATAATAAATAGAAATGAAAGTAGTGTTCATGCATACGTACGGCTTACCGTCTCCATGAACGGTGCATTTCATTTCTTATCTCCAAATGTTATGTAATATTACAAATACATGTATATAATGGATATATATTATATATATTATATCTAAATTATTAATATTATTCTGGATATAATGAACTTTTGACCATGTGAACAACTTTTAATTATAAGAAGTCCATTTTTGACTTAAGTACCAAATATCGACAAAACAAACATTATTAACTTAAATGATTACATAATTTTTATAAAATGGTAATAAGTGATATAAAAGGAATAATAAACTTGAAAAGGGTTCTTAAGCAAGTATAAATTAACTTTATTTTATTATTCAGGAGATTAAAGAACGAACGAGTCATGTCGGACATGAGGTAAGGGACTTCATCTCAATCTCCTTTCATTGAGGAATATTTTGTTTTAATAGACAACTTTCTTTTATACATTGTATAAACAACTTTTAATTTTCATTTCATTAAAAGGGAATCTTTTTTCTATGAATTGTTTTAATAAATGACAAAAAAAATGTTTATTTTTAACGTAAGCGGTGACAACAACCTTTCCACCGCAACGAGTATTATTTGATCTTTGGCTTCCTTAACAAGTCGTAATGTTTTTAAAAGGAAAATAAAATACCATATACTCTTTTGTGTATTTTGGTATTGAAAATGGTTTTGATAATGGATTTTTTTTATGTCAATATATTTAAATTATATATTGTGATTGAAATGTGAACATTTTATCTTTCCTTTATGTTTGTTTTATGTGTTACGAATATGTTATAGTTCTTGGGCATTGTTACGTATACGGGTGGTTCCGTGATAAACCTAGGGTGGGTGAGCCCGAGATAACTCTCTAATGTATTGGGTAACATGAAAGAGGAAAACATGAATGTTTCTCCTAATAGATTTAGGGAATATATTGTGATGGGTATTCCAAATGTAATTCCCTATGTAGCTGTGATAGCTACAATGTAAGTATGATATGAATGCCACAAGTTACCTTTATGATTTATGTTTTCTATGTGTTATTAATAAATCTTATGATTTCATGAGGTATTTTAAAGAGCTTATGTTATTTATGCAATGATGAACTAATGTTTTATTTCTTTGTTTTATAACCCTTATTGATCTTTTTATACTCATCCCAAGTTTTGAAATGTTTTTCAAAGGACCTAAAGATGAATAGGGTCAAGGATGGGATCGAGGAAAAGTCACGCTATCTAAAACAAGGGACTATACATGAATCTTTTTTTCAAGAGTTTTTATTTTATGAAAAAAATGGAAACTGAGTAGAAGTGTCTACCTTATATTTTTTTGAGATTTAATGTAATAGTTATGGAAAAATTCTCTAACACTCTAAACCTGAAAAGATCCTCAATGTGAATTATTCATTTAATTAAAGATTATGTAATGTTTAAGGTCGGGTCCTTATACGTCATGTGTGTTAAATTAAAATAAACAATACGAAACATCATGTCCATTAATTCAAAATAAAAAATAAGGAACATTATATCCATTAATGCACATAAACAATAATGAACATCATATCAATTAATACCACATACACAATAATGGTCTTCTTATACATTATTTTAAGTAAGGATGATGTAATCACATCCATGCCATTTAATTAATTCAATTTATCATCTAAGTCATACGATTGAAGAGTTATAAAAATTGTCCCAAGTGTATAATACTTTGCATTTCATCCTTTAACAAGGTTCAACTAACATGGTCTTACCATTAACCATTTATTTAATTCATTAATAAGAAATTAAGTGGTCCATGGTTATGTCCAATTCACACACATCTCATTAATTCCATTTTATAAACAAATTAGAAAGGTACATGTCAACATGCCTCAAAGGTGGTTTAATTTCAAGTCAAAAATCAATAAGGGCCATGGGACTATAGGCAACACACCCTAAAGGGTGGTTCGAGTCAAGGTACACAACCTCCAAGAAGCAATTAAATGTGTGAAGACTAAATATTTTAAGGCATAACAATCTACTTAATTAATTTCATATTTTAGATGCAATAAATGGAAGGATCGACAGGAAGCACAACAACCCCTAATAAAAGCAAATGTACTTAGGGAAAATTTTTATACCACCTAACTTATATCGTTAGATGACTCATCATGTGATATAGACTTCATATTTGATCTGAAATGAGAGAAATCGGAGAAACTAAAAAAACACCATAAAAATATTACATATTATCTCACACACATATCACGTCAATTATAGCAAGAGAAACTAGTAAAATAAGGTATAGGACTCTTATATTTACCAAGATGATTCCAACACAAAAAAATTATACTTAAATTAATGATCGGATAAAGGAGGGAGCTCAGATCCTAGAGGAGATGAAGAGGGGATCTCGAGTAGCATGTTGTTCATGATAAATAAGGGAGAAATAATGAGGAATTAAAATTAAAGATTGGAGGAGGAAATGGTAAAATCACCCATTTAAAGGGGCTCAGGGTTTGGCCACACGGTTATCCAAACCATGCGCCTACTGTGCATGGAACACTGCCTAAAATCCATCCCCTTGCAAGGTTTATTCACATGATTATACAAATTGTGTTCAAACCATGCATTTAGAAATATCCCAATCACACACATAGCATGGCCTAGGAACATAGTTATTACTAATTGTTCACACACCATGTGACTTAAACCTATAATTTATTATAGGTTTTCATTGGAATGTGACCTCCCTTTCAGGGTTAAACTAATTATTCTCTTCACTTTTGGGTCACATAGTTGAGCCACATGGTTAATACTAATTGTGCACCAACTGTGCACCTATACCTATTTATCCAAAAACTAAAAATCTGGGATCCAAACAAAGCTTAATTATCTAGAAAAACCTACCTTAATATCTTAGGAACATTTATTTAGGTAAAAAAATCGGTTGAAATAGAATTTTAAAAAATCCATACATCTAAGAAAATTAGGGACCTTATAACCTCTCCTCCTTAAAATAACTTTTCCTCAAGTTTCCCTTATAAGGGTAGTTGAGCATCATCTGAGAATAATTTCATCCATTGAGAGTGTATATTGGCCTCTCTCTCCTAGGTCTCATCCTGTACACGTTTTTTTTGTCATAGCACCTAAATAATAGGAATAGGACTACTTCAAATATCCTTTGTGTTGTGACTCTATATTGGTAATTCTCTCTCTCTCTCGCAAGCGATCTAAGGGTTCACCACCTCACACATCCACTCGGCTAGGAGTTATTATTAGGAGCTCTCATCCAGGATCCCCTTATCATTCTATATTATTTATTATCCTTAGCTTGATGCTTCTAAGTTCCCTAGATCATGGGCTTATCCAAGAACCATGTTGTTTGGTTTTCATGGAGGGATAGGTTTCAGTGTCAGTAAATTTTCTTTCTAAGAGAATCAATCTCACCTCTGACACTTGTTTCCAAGTGAGTTTTACCAAGAACAATGTGAGGTGCTCAGATTTAAGAGATATAAGCTCATATTCCCCCAGTGAATATTCCCCATCATGCTTTTCCTACTTTCCCCTAGTGGTGTGCTATAGATCCTTTATCTATTTTCCCTAGGGAAAGGTACTTGTTTCTTCCCCTGATATCCATAATGGTCCTGATTCCACAGATTCATTGCTGACATCTAGAACTAGCTCGGGTACTTTATTCTAGTGTTGGTTCTTCCTAATTTCCTCTACCTTCTGATCCTGATGGTGGCCATGCTATCTCCATTGATCCTATCACATGATACAAGATGTCTCTATGAGTTTTTGGAGGGCCTTGATCATATTATTCACATCTCTGATGGATATCCTTAGGGATATCACGAGTATGTTGCTCCCCTTTGATTGTGATGCACCACCACCATAATAAACACAATAGGGACTTCAAAACCATGATGATATTGATAGAGGATTTATATATATCATTTCATACCTATCTTTCCACTGATATACACCTTCATTATATCATGTTCAACTTGATGCTACTGAGGCTTAGAAGGAGTATAATTTTTATGCTTAGATTCGGGGAAAACGTTCACTGTGGATATCTTTTTTGTTATGGTTGATGGAATCTTTATTTAATTTTATGCATATTTAATACATTATCCTATAAAAAAACAATAAAAACATAATATTCCTTGAAATAAGTATCAAAAACCAACTCAAACTCATCAGGATGAAGGGTATGAGATGGGTATAAATAGTAATGGAGAAATTGAGAGAAGTAAAATACATCATGAATAGCCTTTTATCTCTAATAAAGAGCTATATAGTAATCCACTATTCTGAATCTCTCCAAAATCTTGAAAGTTTCAAATAATCAAGGAGATGACTTATCTTGCCTTTGAATTCATCGATGACCTAGACTAGGTGAAACATGCAAGAATACCCAATATCCCACCTCAAACTCCAGAGGTCGGAAGCAATGATTGGCATATGACTTCTATCAAGATTGAGATATATTCATATGATTTATGATAATGTGTACCAATTATGATGTATCTTGAATGATCCAGGGTCCAAGTAACACCGTCTAACCTACCTCTAACCAACACAGGGGTGAATGACATGACCTACCATAGAGAACCTCATAAGGAGTCGTCTGAATAGTCTCTTGGAAACTATTATTGTAAGATAATTTAGAAAGAGGTATATTTTTCTCCCAAGGACCTCAAAAATCAAGGGAACATGCTCAGATAATTTATTTCAAAACCTATATAGTCTACTCAGACTGACTGTTGGTCTAAGGTTGGTATATTGTACTCAAAAGTACTTGTGAACCAAGATCTTTCAACAACCCCTTCCAAGACTGTAATGTAAAATGACCATTTATGTCTGATATGATGTTATATAGAACCCATTTAATTCATATAATCTCACAGTCATATAGTCTTCCAAGTTCATCCACTAATAAGGTATCCCAAATAGGTGATAAGTGGGTGACCTTCATCAGACTGTCCATAATCACCCATGTTGCATCACTTCCTCACAATGATCTCTGTAATCCCATCACAAAATCCATAGTGATGTCATCCCATTTAAACTTCGTAATAGATAATGACCGAAAAAAGGCTAAAATGTCGCTGGTGTTCTACCTTCACCTGGTGATTTATAAAACACCGAGTAAGAAAACCTAGTATAAGATTTTTCATCCTCAACCACCAATACTGGTGATTTAAGTCACAATACATCTTGGTGAGTCCAAGATACACTACTCATTTAGAGGCCTGTGAATCTCGCATCATCTCCTCTCGTATGTCTGTAGGTACCCAGGAACGTCCATAAATATGTAAGATCTCATCCTTTTCAATGATCAAACCAAGAGGTGGGTCCTCACCTAAAACATTCTCCCTCATGACCAAGCCCTCAGGATCATAAATCTAGCTCATATTCAATTGATCCAAAATTAATTAAGTCACTATTAAATCTATAATAATAGGCTTCATGTGACACTCTTGAACCTCTTTATGAAGCTTAGAAAATAGATCAACCAACTTCCACTTTCCACTGGCTTCCTGAATCTCTTATCTCGGTCTTCCAACTTAGAGCATCAGCTACTAAATTGCATTTCCCATACATATAAGCAAACTCAAATTCGAAAGACTAAATTTATTCAAACCATATTCTTTTTATATGGTTCAAATCACATTTATTGAATATGTATTTGAGAATTTTTTGATCAGTATACACCACAAATTTCTCTCCTAGCAAGTAATGTCTCCAGTAACATAAAGCATAAACCATTATTATAAGATCGAGGTCATTTTTTGGGTAATTTTTTTCATGAGGCCTCAACTATCATGACTCATATTCCATAAATAGTTCCCCTTGCATCAAAATGGATCCCATATCAATTCCAGAAGCATCACCATATACAGTGTATCCACTACCATGCTTTGGTAAAATCAGGATTTGGTGTTGAGTTCAACCTTCCTTTCAACTCCTAAAAGGCCTTCTCACAAGATTCAGACTGTAGAAATTGTACACCCTTCTATTTCAAGCCGATGAGAGGTGTCTCAAGGTGTGGAAAATTTTAATGAAAAAAAACATTTATAAATGAAATTATCTTTCTTAAATGAGTAAATACCTTATCAAGAAATGAAGTTGCAGAAAACACATGCTCCGGTTTATTTATTTTTGACTTTTATATGGTATGTCAAATTTAAAAGACTATTAATCATAATAACCATTGATAATATAGTCATTTTATAGTGATCGTTAAAATTAGTATATTTAAGGGCTATGATAAATTCTATTTGACACGGACAAAAGAAGTGATGACCTCGACCAGTAGGATCATACCCTATGAAGTCCATTTATCATAGATTTATAGGGAGATAGAATTACTGGCCTTTTCCCTTGACTAGGCCCAAACCTATATTAAACAACTAAATAATGAGTGAAAACGTTTATAAGATAAATTCAAGCTCATTGATATCATGGCCCAAACTATACTCACTAGACCACCCCTTGAAAATCTCACCATCGCACACCTTACCCTTAAATAATTCACTAGTGTAGTAAAAGGATAAGTATCTAGACCCTTATAGTATGAATTTGTGTATTTTATTTTCAATAAAATAATGATTATATTTATCCCTTTTAATATTAATTTTAAAATGATTAAATAATGAGTTAGATAAAAATTATATTTTGATATGATAAACACAATTTGTATTTTTGAAAATATATAGTTTCAATCAAGACTTATTTTGATGAATTTAAGAATTTTTAAAATAAATTGTATTTTAATAAAATAATATTATTAAATAATATTTATTAAATATAAATGATAATATAATTTTATGAATTCAAATTTAATTTTTATAAGGGTTAGAAAACTACTATTGTAAAAAAACAAATATTTTTCAATAAATAGATATTTTAAATTTAAAAGTGTAAATTATCATATTCAAATAATTTTTTTTATAAAATAAATATTATTTTTGAAAACATCATGTCAAAATTATATAGTGGTGAATTTTTTATAATTCCCTAAGATAGTAAAATTTTTAGGTAAAAATTAAACACGGTATAATTCTATGGTATGTATTATGACATCATAAAATTCCAAAAGTTATGTAATAAATATTTTAAAGGGTATCCAAGACCAAAATTATGTTTTCCCTTTAAAATAATGTTTTCTTGAAGTTATTTTAGTAGTTTTATAAACCCATAATAAATCCTCCAAAATCTATATTATATTTTAAGGTTTTAAAATCAATTATTTATAAACATAAATCGCTTCCACATCACCAAGGATATTATTGTAATGTGTTTGGTTATTAGCCTTATAAAATAATGTGAATATCTCCTATTTGGTAGAAACCATGGGTTAAAATCATGGTAAGTTTTGTAGTTTTTATTACTTTATCATATATATTCCAAAACCTAAGTTTTGGAAATTAATAAAGAATTTTCCACTCTTTTGATATATAAATCCACCCAACCTCTCATTATACATCACTAAAAACTCTTGGAACATAAATTTACTCTTCCCTTCTATCTATATATCCCTCATAAGGTTCCCATAACCTCTTAATAATATCCTCCCAATCTTTTATAAGTTCCATCTCAAGGTAAGGGATCCTCTCCTTCTCCAATGTATTCAAGCACCTTATTTATGTCATTCCTTTTTATTTATAATTATTCTAGTTGGAATATGATTCTACACATCCATATTAATTCATTATTATTCCCAATTAATGAGATTCCCATTTTTCTCTCATTCTACCCATCTAAAAACCTTTATGTACACATGTTATGTTGCTGAAATTATCTTGTGATTTTTCATGCCAAACATTTATGTAGTGAATAACCATCTCTGTTTTCAATCAAGAGTATTCACTTAGTTGTACCTACCCTTAATTTATTTTATATTTACATTTATCTAACCCAAAATCCTTATTCATAGGGTTAAAATTGATGAAATACATCCTTATGTTGTATGATCTATGTGGCACAATTATACATGCACATGATATGAAAGTGATGGGTGAGCCCAAAATTATATAGTCCTATAATGTATTGGGTAATGTTTTTATCTCAAGATATTCCAGTTATGGTTCATGGGAGGTTATACTAATCCCTCTATGTTATGTTGTCTTAGTGGTTATCCTTGAATTATGTTTATGATTTCATGTTTTATATTGTTTTCACATTCTTATGTTTCATTTATGTTATCATGTTATATTATACCTCATTGTTCAAGATTATGATTCTCTCCCCTCTTATGTTACCTTGATATGCCTCTTTGATCACATGTACTACTCTACCTTATTCTATGTTTTGTTTATTTCCTTACTGGGATTTATAAATCACCCCTTTATTATGTATATCCTTAGGTTATCTCATGGAATTTTAAAATATCCACAAAATATAAGGGCATGTTTCAGAGTTTTAAAATAATGATGTTGTACCCATGTTTTAAGTTAATGTTCTATGTACCTAATTTTCTAAAGACACTAGTCCTCGTGGTCTTATGGGGTTGTAATAAGTGTATCATTATGTAATAAATCATAAATTAATGTGTATTAAAATATGGTTGATATAAGAGAAAAGTATAGTTATTTTGGGGGATTAGGATTAGAAAACACTAGTTAAAGGCATAGGGATAATACTAAACATAATAAAACATCAATAAATTTTGGTAAAATATATAGTAATTGGTTTCCAAGAAAATAAATCTCTACCTATATAATTCAAGTGAATTCAATCCTGGCATAGTTGTACCTAGGGGTAATAACCCCCAAAAGTGTGCATTGAGCTAGACTCAATCATCACTGTGTGCATGACAATTAGTCTTTATACACAACTAGTTTGAAACTCTTAGGGTATATTCTTTAGTAGATTTATAATCTCTTTACGATCCATTATGGAGAGAAAAAAATTTCCCATAAGATTTTATATTAGGATATAGATCATGGATAAATTGGATTGAAACCTAGAAATTCATAGGTTAAGGAATACATATTATTGATGGGTTATCCATTTAATGTCCATGGTTACATGTTTATGTGTTTAATATATTAAAAATAATCATCCCTAATTTTCCATTTATTTCAAGTCAATGGCTAGAAATAGGAGGAACTTAGTTAACAACCAATATGAGGGTAAAATTGATGATTTCCCAAATAATATGTCCAAATCGATGGTAGTAGGAATTTTTAACTTCATGAAAATACTTTCCCAATTGAATAAGGTTTTGAAAAGAAACTTAAATCAAGAGGAATGACAAAATCCATATAAGAAATAAAAAAGTTGTAATTAAAAACTTTATGTGAAAAAGTCTCTAACTTTCAATGGATCTTCTTATCCCTTAATCACAAAGTAATGGATAAAATCTATTAAAAAGATATTCTCCATACTTTGATGCTTTGGGGAAGAGAAGGAAATGTTGGTTATTTATAATATAGAGGGATAAGCTGATTAATGGTGGACATTGGTCAAAAATACAAAGCTCTATGAGGATAAGTAAGTGATGGAATGGAAGGAATTCCAGAAAATATTTTTCTAAAAATATTTTCCTCACCCATGCTAACATAAAATGGAGAGATATTTTATTATCCTCAAGAAAAAGGATGAAAAATCTATTAGGTTGTATGAGGTAAATGTAACAAGACTTTTACGATATGCCTTCAGATTTGTCATCTCCCCCAAAAGTAAATTTTACTGCTTATTTGGTAGGATAAAGCTAATTGTATGAAAATATTTGGTGATTCAAGATTTTGAGAGATAAAATGAAATTTTATAATGTTCCCTCAAAGGTAAAATGGAGATCAGTGAATCTCAAGGGTCTTATGGGTATGGAGATAAAAAGTGGAGAATGGAGTTTAATCCTAGTGGTGTGATGGAGAAAACTCATGGTGGTAAGAAATTCCAACATACCACTTATCAAAATTGTGGGGAGAAGTATCTCAAAAAGAGTCTAAAGGGGAAAAGGAAATGATTTAGGTGTATGAATAAATGAAACCTAGAGAGTGATTTCCAATGGGAGAAACCCACAAATGTGATGCAATAAAGGAATGATCCAGTCAATCCTCAGTCTATCATCTAATGTTTCAAATGCAGGGAACAGAGACACTATACGAATAAATTCCTTAAGAAAAGGGTTTTTGATGATAATCGAAGACAAAAACCTCCAAGGCCTAGAGAGAAAGGGAGAGCAAATGTCATCACAAATGCTAAGGTGGATCCTAAAAAAAAGTGGTGATAGGTACACTAGTTATTCATTAAAGAATAATGAATGTAATATTTGATTATGGTTTTATGTGTTCTTTCATATCATGCAAGTTTTTTAAAACTTTTCAAATACCACCTCAAAACATAGAAGTAAAGTTATTAGTGAAAATGGAAAATTGGTCAATTTTTGAATCCCAATAATATAATTCATCCCCTATACAAATTTTGTGGGTTGGATTTCCCAATGAACCTTGTAATATTACCTTTAATATAATTTTATCCTATTATAGGTATAGATTATATTTCCTTATATATAGCCAACATAAATTGTTGAGAGAAGGAAATGACCCTTTGTATCGCAAATTTTCCTCTTATTCTATACAAGTGTAATAATGAGGATGAATCTATTTAGGTATCATCATCTCAAGAATGGATATTATTTTTCTATGGTTAAGTGTATTTTTCTCAAATTATTGAGACTAAGGAAAAGATCATCCTTGAAGACATGCTCATTGTGAGGGAATTTGCTGATGTATTTCCCAAAGAATTGTATGGTATTCCTCCTAACTGAGATATTGAGTTATCAATCAAGATTATACCTAGATCTTTTCCAATATCCAAGACTTTATATAAAATATTCATTGTTGAACTTGAGGATATGAAGAAACAATTATAGGAGAATCTAGATAAAGGGTTTATATGCCCAAGTGTTGCACCATTGGGTAAACTGGTCCTTTTTTGAAGAAGAGAGATGGGTAAATGAACCTTTGAATTGATTATAATGAGCTGAACAGGATCATGATAAATAACTAGTATCCTCTTTCATGTATTGATGACTTGTTTTATCAGATATATGGATCCCAATACTTCTCCAAGGTGGATCTTGAGTTGGGATATTATCAAGTAAAGGTAAAGAAGGAGGATATCCCTAAGACAGTTTTTCATACAAGGTACGAGCATTATGAGTTCATTGTGATGCAATTTGGACTCACTAATGATCCATAAATATTTATATAGTCAATAAATAGAGTATTTATAGATTATTGTTATCCCAAATAGGTTAAATACCCTGAGAGGAAGGTTAATAGGGGTAAGATGTATTAAAACAACTGCCCTATTGGATCATGTTTCTTTATTAAACAAAGCACTCATCTCTCCCTTTATTATAGCAATGTATGATAAAAATGAAATCATGCATTAGACATATAAATTTTACATGGTTTACCCACAATAGACTATGTCCAAGGATCATACATAGGAAATGTGACTATGAACCAAATCCACTAAAGTGAATTGTTGTCACAAAGTTTGGAGCGGACTCACTATCCATCCTAGTTCACTACCATTCACAAATTGAAAGCTCACTATTCTCTCTACCGAAGTATTATCATTTCACCTTTATAATATTCTTCTTTTGATTAACTGAATCAAAATTATTTACACCTTATTTGGTGCTTCATTAAGTCCCACTTTCATCATATTTAGGAATAATATTTACTGTAGATTTTTTGGACAAATCCTTCTTGTTTTCCTGATATTCACTTCCATGAAACTCCAACCTAACTTTCATGAAACTTATAAAATATTCAAGAAAAATTATTATTTCATTAAACCCACAACTTTCAAAAAACTCACAACATTCACAAATCTCTCTAAACCATCACAAAACTTATTTTTTCATGAAACTTATGGTCTTATGAAAACCTTCATGCAATGAAAATATTTCACAAAACACATTTTAAAATTCATATCCCTTGAATATTTTTTAAGGCTTATTTAATGAAAAATAGGGGGTATATATATATATATTTATAGATTTTGTATCCTATTCACAAAACTTTAAATATTTCCACCACCTTTTTGAAAAACTCTTTATTTATGTTCATGAAACTCCCTTTCTTTGAGAAGCTTCTGGGAAAAATTTCATAATAACAAAACTTACCATATTTTGAGAAAATTTCTGTGAAATTTCATAGTCATGAAACTTACCACCTTTTTCCTTCATAGATCAACGGTATTTTTTAAATTGTAAAACCTTCATGACACCAAGATTTTAAAAGTTCCATTTCTTTTCCATATTTTCATAAAGCGCTCCTGAAATCTATCTTTTATAAAAATTTATCATTCTTCCATGTTTTGGAACCCAAAATGTTAAAAAACACTAGGAAATGATGTCGTCTTTTATGTGAAACTTTACGAACCACTTACAAAGCTTCCATACCTATGTATCGATGATTTATCAATATACCTAGTCAATAATCACACTAAAACTCTAAAACATACCTTTTCAACCCAATTTTTCAACAAAAAAAATCAACACAAAAACACTTCAAAGTCACCTTGAGGGAGTTTTTCCAACAATCCCCCCATTTAGGTTTGTTGAAAAATCTTCACCCATTTATAGAACTTAAAATCTTCTAGGACTCCCCCTTTTTGTGCCTCTATCTCAAACCACAAATCGTATCTTATGACTCTGGATAGTGAAAAAAGATTTTCTCAACACATACTCTAAGCCCACATTATCCATGTTCGGATTGAGAAACAAGAGTATCATGAAAATTTCATCAATGAATCACCATTGAAGAGTTGGTTTTATCAAAAAAATCATCTATCATGATATATAAACTTTTATTGAACATCATCAGCATCATGATATTTAAAACAAAATCCCCTCATTTCTCAGCTCTCCCTATCATCTTCTCCCCCTATCTTGATCAAGATATTTTTTCCCTTTTTCAATGAACCCAAAAGTCACTCCTTTGTACTTGTAGCATTGTAAAGAACATGTATCAGCACATAAGTTAAAAATGCATCATGACTTAGAGAGAGGGAGTCTTATATCCACACTTTTTCAGGGATGGGGATTTGACTAAACTCCAAGAGTTTTTAGATGTCATTCAAATTCTTATTTGGGTAAGGAATTCATTAGAATATCTTCAACTTGTAGTTTTGTAGGCACATACTCTAACTTCAAAATCTCATGATTCATATTAAACTTGATTAAATTATACTTGATTTTAATTTGATTTATACGTGAGTTATGGACTAGATTTTTTACAATATTTATAGAACTTGAATTATAACAATGGATTTTGATCGAAAACTTCTCTTCAACTATTGTATCTTCAAGTTGTTGATTCATCCACAATAACTACATGAAATCTTGAGTAACTATAATATATTCAGCTTCTATGGTGCTAAAAAATCAATCTTGTTTCATGGTTACCTAAGAAATAAATAATATTTCAAAATACTATCCACCATCTGATGTAAATTTTCTATCATCCATTGAACCATCCCAATTTTCATCTGTGTAACCTAATAACTATTTTTTAGATTTTCATTATATAGAAAATTGAAATCCATCATGCCCTTGATATACCAAAGTATTATTCTTACTACAAGTAAGTGTATTTCCTTAGGATAACTTTGATACTTTGATGATTGGTATGTGGAAAAAAAGTATCAGGTCATGTTGTTGTTAAGTACTATAGGATTCCAATGATCTACCTGTATTTTGTGACATTAACCGGTCTACCTTCATCATCCCATAACATTTTCATCTAGTTAGCCACCAAAGTTTTCATTTCCTTATAATCATCCATTCCAAATCTTCCCATAACCTTCTTGGAATATTTTTATTGAGAAATTAATGTGTCATTTCTTCCTTTTATTATCTTTAAACAAATGAAAAACAATATTTTTCCAATCATTGACATTTCAAACTCACTACTCATGAATTATGCAAACTATATTCATTGTGATTTATCTGATCTAAAAAATATTATGTCATTGACACACACCAACATCGGCATCCTTTGATTACTATCATTTTTTACATAGATATTGTAATCAACTTCACCAAGATGAAAATTGGGCTTCTTCAAAAACTGATCAAGTCTTGAATACCACACTCTTAGGTCTTTCCTCAACCCATATAGCACCTTCCTCATTTGATAAAATATGTTTTAATCTTCATGAATGATAAAATCATCTGGATTCTAGATATACACTTCTTCTTATAGAACCCCATTTAGAAACATTGAACTTACATCCCTCTAGAAAAATTTGAACTTTTTTTGCACTGCTATGGAAAATAATTGGTGAATAGTCTCAAGTCTTTTAGTAAGTGTAAATGTCTCATCAACAACAATTCACTCAATCTGGTAGTATCCCTTTTTCACTAGTCATGATTTATTTTGAATTATCAATCAATCTTTATTTTTTTTGGAAGACCCATTTGGTCTCAATGACATTCTTATCTACCAGTCTTGAAATAATCTCCCATATTTAGTTCTTTTCATTTTGTTCAATCTCTTCATCCATACCCATAACCCTATTTTAATATCAATTTTATTCTTCTAAAAACTTTAGATCTACCTGATATATAAGGGATTATTTATATATAGATTCCATTCTCCTTGTTTGAACCAGTGATTCTTGATCATTAATAATATTCTGCTTGTCAATTTCTGCATGCCTCCTCATCTTCTACTCAAACACAAGTATAACCCCATCCTTCTAATCATTTTTATATTCTTATAAATCATTATTTACCACTTTTACTCCCCCTAATTTTTTTATCTCCTCATAAATTTTATTAGGGAACTGTTTACTATGTTGTAGAAGATTTTGTTCATTTTTAACTATAGTGACATCATTGCTTTCAACAACTTTTCCCAAACTCTTGTTAAAGAATTTATATTCTTTTATTTTTTCTTGATTATCCAAGGAATATCCTCTCATATTCATGGGACTAAAACTTTATGTTTTTTCTCCTTATTTAGAATAAAACAATTGCTTCTAAAGATTTGAAATTATTTCAATATTGGCATAATTCCATACCACATCTCATACGGAGTCTTTTCTTCTTTCAGAAAGAAAAAATCCCTATTGGATTTGTAGGTCGATGTCAAGGATGTTTCCTTCTAAAATTTATCTGGTATGTCATTTTCAATAAACATTGTTTTGTACATTTTGTCTATGATCCGATTTATCCTCTCAACGACTCTATTTTGTTAAGGATTTATCACTATAGAAACTTGGTGTCTTATCCCATGTTTCCCAAGATAATCATCCATTGGTATACTTGTTAATTATATACCATTATCTATTCAAAACTTTAGAATCTTTTATCCAAGAATTCTTTTAGATTCCCTCAGAAATTTTGTTATGCAAATGAACACCTCATACTTATGGGAAATGATAAATATCCATGTCATCCTACTGAAATCATCAATGAAAAGAACATAATACCTTTTTCTATCAGTTGAACTTGGTGAGATAGGTCTACATGCATCTACATGCACCAATTCAAGAACTCTGGTTGACTTTAGTTCTTTTTTATTGTATGTATTTCTGATAATATTCCCTTGATGAAAAGCATCACATGTGTGAGTATGATCATGTGATAGATTGGGGAGATCTCAAGATGCATCACATTTTACCAAATCTTCTAGGGATGGTTGGAATTGATGAAAAATTTGTTTTTTCCACAATCGTTCTTCTTCCTCTTTGGATAGAAATCCCATATCTTCTTCTCCACTCACAAGGTAGATATTCCCCTTCGTTTTATTTACCTATAAAAAACTATACCATTTTTTCCCTTGATGATAGACAACTTATTGGTAAAGCTTATAGTATGACCCAAGTCAAACAATCGACTAACACAAAGTAAGTTGTGATATAGACCTTTGATAACCAAACCATCATCATGTATCATATCTTTGCCCTTAAATTTGTCTTTTCCTGATAAAATAATATTTATTCCATCATTTAAAAATTTTACAACACCTTCCTTGTTATATTTTATGCCTATAACAAGATCCTTATTTCCCATCATCTGGGATGTGCATCCACTATCAAAGATCCATACACCATCACGATCTGATTATTTAACGGAAATCTATGTAACCACTTCCTAATTAGATCTTTTCTTTTTTATCCATGACATTGACCTCATGACTATTTTGTTCTGCTATTCTTAATATTCCTCATAGTATGATGGAACAACTTCATCTTGCATAGCTGAAAATCAAATTTACAATTTCATCTCATTTTATGATTCTTTGAGATGCTGCTTACAACCACTTTGGGTCTGCTTCAGAACATTTCCTTGCATTATTGATGAGAAATATTTGTCCATGTGTCTGAATCCTCCACATCAAAAACAGTGACCCTGAAAATAATTATTGGAATATTAAACTCTATGTGAATGTCTTTTTTGATCTTATTCCCTTCAGTACCTTTTGGATATGGAAGATACATTTTGTGAATGTCCCATTTTTCACAGAAATAAAACCTTATACGAGGTGAATTCAAGTGAGTCATTGATGTAGGACCGATTGTTACTTGGATTCTCTAAACCTTATGATTCTGATTTATACCCAAATCAATTTTCAATCTCATAGTGGGTAATTGCAGTCTAACATCAATCATCACAACTTTCTATTTGTTATCAAGACCTGTAATAGCCTTATCATTTAGGTATGAGTGTTTCTTTTGTTTTAATAGAACTCTATGATCTAATTCTATATTTTCTATCATTAGAGTGATCTTCTTTCCCGATATAACATTGATAGTCAAGATTATCTCCTTATCTTTTAATTTTCTTTCAAGGTTAAAAACTTCATCTTTAAGTTATTCGATACATTTGATTTGCTCTTTTTTTTGTGTTAGTAAAAATATAGATCACTATTTTATATTATTCATCTATAAAAATGTACTCAAGAATCTTTTCTAAGTTCTCTAGCATTTAAGACTTAAGATTTTAAATTTCTTCCTTTGGATTAGACTTATCTTCTTCCTAATTCTGCATATAGAGTTTGGAATCATGAACTACTCTATTGGCTTTCTTCATTTTGGATCTCCGAACATCTATATCCTCAAGAGAGTCTTCTAATTCAGCCTAGAAATCAACTCTTCCTTTGAATTATCCTTCATCATTATCGCTTTCTTCCATTTTCTGGGAGTTACCTACAACTACCACCATATCATTTTCTCCATGATCCTTACAGTCCTCCACCTCTTCTGCATCAGATTATTCAAAACTTTCATTTTCTTTTTAAATTAGTTTCTTATTCTTAAATAAATTTCTATTCACATTTTTCTTACCTTTATCATAGGATAAATACTTCTTCATTAGAATTTTGACTTCATCCTCATCATCATCTTAAAATTTCATAGGGCACCTTACTATAAGATAACTAACATTTCCCCATTGAAAGCGTGATAGAGGATGTTTTCCTTTGAGACTTACTTTTCCTCTTAATATATTTGAGGAAAGGAATGACATTACCTCATCTATATCTTCTTATTCATGTTCATCCTCTATAGTGAGTTTCTTCCTAGCCTTAAATGATGCATCTTTGGATTTCACTTTTTCCACATCCTCATTATCATCATTTCTTATCTCGTAGGCAATAAGAGTACTGTGTAAACTATCCAATGTCAATAATTTCAAATCATTGTCCTACATTAAAAAGAATTTCAGATTGAATCAAGGTGGTAGTCTTCTCAGGATACACTTGAGGATCTCGACATCATCAAGGATTTCTCTAAGACTACACATATCTACCAAAACAACATTCACCCAGTCAAATAATGTATTTATAGACTCATTGGGATGCATTATTAACCATAAATTTAGGTTCTTAGACTTATGTATCACCTTTATATATATTTATTAGCTTTTCCCACATGTAATTTGATGACTTAATTGAAATTACCTTTTTTAGATTGTTTTATATAAAGCTCCTCCTAAGGAATTAATTCTTTTAACATCGGTATCTAATTCTCTTCAATCTTCTTATGAAAATTCTCATCTATCCATGCTAGCTCAAATACCATGCATCGCCACTGTAAATACATTCATACCTAAACATTGAAAGTATTTCTTCATCCTATTATTCCACAATTGAAATTTGTTTTCATCTAATAACGTAATCCACTTGTGATTAACACCCTCCATTACAACCATTGAGAGAGAAATGCTGATTTTAACCTTTCTATATAATACCAATTATTATCCCAACTATGGTAAATACCCTAAGAGGGGGTGACTCAAGTCATGATAGATTAAAACAACTACCCCTTCAGATCTTGTTTCATCATTAAACAAAACACTCTTTTCTCCCTTTCCCGTAGCAATATATGAGTAGAAACTAAATCATGAACGAGACACAACAATTTTTCTGAGTTCACCTGCATTGGACTATGTACAAGGAGAATACATATTAAATTTTCCTCTTTCCAAATATAATAAAGTGAATTGGTGTTACAAATATTGGGGATGATTCTCTATCCCTCCAAATTGACTACTATTCGCAATTTGAAAGCCCACTGCTCTCTCAAATGAATTGTGCTCGCTTATCCTTCAAAAGATTCCTATTTTGATAAAATGAATCAAAAATTTGTACACCTAATTTTGTGCATCATTAAGTTTAACTTTCATCCTCTTTATTAATACCTATTTATCATATAATTTATCATAAATTATGTGTTCTCATAAGATTCACTTTCACAAAAATCCAACCTAACTTTTGTAAACCTTCTCAATTCTTCATGAATATTTTTTATTTAATAAAACCCACAACTTTCATAAAACTAAAAACGTTTGAAAATATATCTAAATATTCATGAAAATTCATTTATTCGTGAAAATAATGGTCTTATGAAAACCTTAGTGCAAGAAGAATCCTTTGCGAAACACTTTCTCAAATTTAAAGCCTTTGGATCTTTGTTGAGGCTTCTTTTCTGAAAATGAGGGGGGTATATGCCTATTTATAAATGTTTCCTCCCATTAATGAAACTTTAAATATTGCTACAAAATTTTCACAAAACTCTTTATTCATGTTTTTAAAACTCCCTTTCTTCGCGAAGCTTCTGTGAAAATTTTCATAGTCGTGAAACTTACCATCTTTTGTAGACTTTCCAGAAACTTTCAGAGTCATGAAACATACCTCAATTTTCTTTTTCAAATCATCAATATTTCATCAAACATTATTTTGAAATTATTCAAACCTTCATAAAAAAATTTCATGAATTTCATTCCTTTTACATATTTTCATAAGGAACTCCTGAAATTCAATAATTCAAGAAATTTTTCTCTTTCTCCAAATTTTGGACCCCCAAAAATTTCATAAACACTAGAAAATGATTTCACCTTATATATTAAACATTCAAAACAAAATCCAAATATTTAATACCTATATCTTGATGTTTTTTTAACATACCTAGTCAACAATCATGCTGGAACTCCACAACTGACTTTGTTAAACTGCGTTGTCAACAAACACAATCAACCAAAAAACACTACAAAGTCACCTTGAAATATTTTTTCCTAACAATTACATTGAAAAATTTGTGGTAGTCTTTACAAATGATATTCTTATCTACTCTAAAAGAAATGAGTAACATGAGGAGTATTTAAATACTGTACTAAATACCTTATAGAAGGAAAATTTATATGAAAAGTACACTACATGTGATTTTTGGTTGGTGCAAGTAACTTTCTTATGGAATGTTATCACCAGAAAAGGGATGTATGTGGATCTATTAAAAACAAAAGTAATCGAATGATGTCCCAGAATAACATATGTGATAGAAATCTATAGTTTACTTGTATTATTTGGGTATTATCATTGATTTTATAGAAACTTGTCATTATTTTAAAGCCAACTAACCAAGATTACATGAAATGGATTCAAGTTTTTCTAAACTAATGAATGCAAAGAAAGATTTAAATATCTTATGAAGAGGCTAATAAATGCACTTGTGATCACATTACACATCAGTGGGAAAGGATTTTTATCTATATTGATTCATCTAAAAAGGGTCTTGGGTTGTGTACTCATGAAATAAGACATGTCTCTAGCCAATTAAAGATTCATGAGAAAAACTATCCAATACATGATCTAGAATTAGTATTAGTGATCATCTTGTTAAAGATTTGGAAACAGTATCTCTATAGAGAAAAGTCTGACATATATTTAGATTATAAAATTCTAAAGTATATATTCACACAAAATGAGTTTAATATTAACCAATGAAGAGGTTTAGAGATGATCAAGGATAGTGACTATTAAATCCATTATCATCCTAGGAAAGAAAATAAAGTGGTAGATACTCTGAGTAGAAATGATCCTATAACCCTATCCATGATAAGTATTTAAAGGGATCCAATCTACTTGAACATGCAAAGGATTTAAATGGGAAAAATAAAAGGATCTTCATCCTACCTTTCTCAAATTACAACTTAGATATCTATTATTGAGAGGATCAAGGAGGCCCAAAAATATGATGAGGTGCTATAGAAAAATGTATCAAATATTTTAGGGTTCAACTTTGATAAAGGTGGAGTTATAATGTTTAGAACCTATATATGTGTCCCACAAAAACTATAACTGAAGAGGGAACTTCAAGATAATGAACATAGCTTGCCATTATATATACATACAAGAATCGCTAATATGTATATAGATTTTAAGAAAAACTTATAGTGGGATAACATGAAGAGGGAGATTGCAGAGTTTGTATCATGATTCCTTGTATACCAACAAGTCAAGGATGAATGAAAAAATTCTAAGGGTACAGTGAAACCATTACCCATACTAATATGGAAATGGTAAAACATAACCATGGATTTTGTCGTAGGACTCTCCATGGTCTCTAAAGGAAATAATTTCATTGGGGTGGTAGTTGATGGCCATACCAATGTATCACTTTTTATTGTTATCAAGGAAGATTTCTCTCTCAAACAACTCACCAAGATATACATAAGAGTAGCGGTAAGACTATATAGAGTACCATGCTCTATTGTATCTAATCAAGATCTGAGGTTTATCTCAAGGTTTTGGAGAATCCTTCAGTAAGCATTTGAAATAAAACTAAGCTTTAAAAGTGCTTAAGACCCTCATAGAAATGGTCAATATTAAAGAACCATTAAAACTCTAAAAGATATGTTGAGATCATATCCAATGGATTTAAAAGGATTTTGGGATCAATACCTTCCCCAAGTGGAGTTCTCATAGAATAGAATTTTCCATTCTATCATTCAAATAGAACCTTATGAGGCTCTATATGGTAAGAGTTGTCATAATCCAACATGTTGGGATGAAGTTGGAGAGTGGAAGCTTATGGTAACTGATCTTATCCAAGAGATAAAATAGAAAGTTCAAACCATTCAACATTATATGAAATCCACAAAAATTCAATAGAAAATCTATGCATACAATCATTAATGGAACCTGGAGTTTGAGGTCTAAGATAAAGTGTTCCTTCATATATAATTATGGAAGAAAGTCATGAGGTTCAAAAATAAGGGAAATTTTAGTCCTAGATACATCATCCCCTTTGATATCCTTGATCGTATCGAAGTGGTGTCCTATCAACTAGAACTCTCACATTACCTATCTCATGTACATTATGTGTTTCATGTATTCCTCTTAAGGAAGAACATACCGGACCCCTCACATGTACTAAATCCATAGGTGGTACCATTTGAAAATGATATTTCATATGAGTAGCCAGTGAAGATCTTGTATCATAGAGACAAAGTTTTAAAAAATAAGAAAACTCACTTGAAAAAAGTTTTTTGATGGAACAACAAGTTTGAGGAAGTGACATGGTAACCGGAAGAGGTGATGAAGTAGAAGTACCCTCATTTGTTTTAGTATATGAAATGAAAATTTTGAAAGAGAAATTTATGAAGGGGTGATAATGTGATAAAATAAACATTTATAAATGAAATTATCATTTTTAAATGAGTAAATTCCTTAATAAAAAATGAAGTTAAAGAAAACACATGAACTACTTCAGTTGTTTTGGACCGTTATATAGTCTATAAAATTTAAAAGATAATTAAGCATTATAACTATTTATAATATAGTCATTGTATTGTCACCATTAAGATTATTATATTAGGGGTTATAATAAAGTCCATTTGACATATAAAAAAAGTGTTTATGGTCTTGATCAGTTGGATCATTCCATATAAAGCCCATTTATCAGAGCTTCTAAGGGAGATAACATCACTGGAAATTTACCTTGACCAAGACCAAGTTGAGATTCAATAACTAAAGAATGATAAAAACCATTTATGAGATAAGTTTAAGCTCATCGAGATCATGGCCCAAAATATGTTCACTAAACCACCCTATGAAAATCTCATCATCAAACACCTTACCCTTAGGGAATTTACTGGTGTAATAAAGGGTTATGTATCTAAACCATAACAGTCTGAATTTTTATATTTTTTAATAAAGAAATGATTATATTTATTCCTTTTTAATATTAATTTTTAAATGATTAAATAATGAGTTTGATAAAAATTAGATTCTTATATGATAAATACAAATTTTATTTTTGGAAAAATATAGTTTAAATCATGACACTCTTTTTGATGATTTCAAAAAAAATTAAATAAATGATATTTTAAAAAAAATATTATTATTAAAAAATATTTATTAAATATAAATGATAATATAATTTTATGAAGTCAAATGTAATTTTTATAAGGATCGGAAAACTGTTATTGTCAAAAAATGGTATTTTTTAATAAATGGGTATTTCTGATTTAAAATTATAAATTATCATAATTAGAGAATAATTTTGAAAAAATAAATATTATTTTTGAAATCATCATGTCAAAATTATACAACTACTAATTTTTCATAATTTTGAGAGAGTTGAATTTTTAGGTAAAAATTAAATATGGTATAATTATACGGTATGTATTATGACATTATAAAATCCCAAAAGTGATGTAATAAATACTATAAATGGTGTAAATGAAAAAAATTATGTTTAACATTTAAAATAATGTGTTTTTGAAGTTATTTTATTATTTTTATAAACACTTAATGAATCCTCCAAAACCTATATTATATTTTAAGGTTGTAAAATCAATTATTTATGATCATGACTCACTTTCACATCACCAAGAGAATTATTTTAATATGTTCAGTTATTTGACATTTAAAATAACTAAAATCACTCCTATTTGGTAGAAACCATGGGAAAAACCATCAAAAAAATTATTTTTGATTAATTTATCATATAGAGTCTAAAACCTAAGTTTGGAAATTAATAAATAATTCTCCTCTATTTTGCTATATAAACCCACCCAACATCCCATTCATCTTCACTCAAAACTTTTAGATCATGAGGTTACTCTACTCTTATCTCTCTATATCCCTCCCAATGTTCCCCCAAACTCTTAATAATCTCCTGCCAAACTTTTTGAAGCATCCTCTGAGGGTAAGGGATCATCTCCTTCTCTTCTTTATTCAAGAACATTCTTTATGTCATGCCTTTGGATTTCCAATTTTTCAAGTTAAGATATATTTTAACACATCACTTTTATTTTAATTATTATTTCCAAGTAATGAGGGAGCCATTTCTCTCTCATTAACCCATCTATAAACCGTTATGTACACCTGTTATACTACTGAAATTATCTTGCGATTTTTCATGCCCAAAATTTGTATAATGAATACCGGTCTCCATTTTCACTCAAGTGTATTCACCTAATTGTACATAACCTTAATTTATTGGGTATTTACATGTATTTAAAACACAATACTTAATATTTTGGTTAAAATTTATGAAATAAATATTTATTTTGTATGATCTATGTGGCACACTTATATATGTACATGATATAAAGTGATGGGTGGGCCCAAAATTATATAGCCCTCCAATGCATTGGGTAATGTTTTTATATATTGAGATTCCATGTATGGTTCATGGAAGGTTATCCTAATCACACTATGTTATGTTTTCTTGGATGTTAGCATTGACTTATGTTTATGATGTCATGTTTTATATTGTTTCCACATTCATATGTTGCCTTTATGTTACCATGTTACATCATGCCTCATTGTTAAAGATTATGATTATCACCCCCTCTTATGTTACCTTCATATGTATATTGACTCAAATGTACTACTTTACTTTATGTCATGTTTTTTTATTCACTTACTAGGTTTTATAGCTCACTAAATTCTTATGTATGTCCCCAGGTTATCCCATGCAGTTTTAGAAGATCCAAGGAATATAAGTGCATGTTTTGGAGTTTTTAAATAATAATGTTGTGTTCATATTTCAAGATAATGTTCTATGTAATTAATTTCCCAATGAAATTAGGTCTCACGATCTTATGGAGTTGTATTAAGTATATATTTATGTAATAAATCATGAATTAATGTGTATTAAAATATGGGTTATCATATAAATTCTGAATGAAACACTGAAAGTAACTGGATATCCCTATGAAACTCTATATACCAAATATTTTCTTGGGATTATCCCATGAAACTATGACTCTCATATTTTCTAGGTCCATATATACCCCAAATTTTTATATAATGTGACCTGTGAAGTAAACTTTATCAATCCTAAAATGGAACTTTCTGATCTGAGCATACAACTAGTGTTATCTTAGTGCAATCAAAAATTATGTCAAGGTGTTTGGCATGATCATATTGAGTTTGAGAATACACAAAGATATCATCCAAAAAAACTACCACAAAGGAGTTCAAGTACGGGTGGAAAACTCGATTCATCAAGGCCATAATGACATAAGGTGAATTCAAGAGACCAAATGGCAAGACTAAATACTCATACAATCCATATCTACAATGAAATGTTGTAAGTGGTATATCTAAGGGTTTAACTCATATTTGATAATAGCATGACCTCAAATCAATCTTTGAGAAAATATGAGCTCCTCGGATATGATCAAAGAGATCATATGTGACACCTTTCAGGTTACTTGTATGTCTACTTTTGAGCTCTATTTACCTTTTGGTTCATTATTAGAGTGCTCAGGTATCCAGGGTCGAAAATAAAAAATTTTAGGAAGATAGACCAAGGCACACTATTATTGTTTAATTTTTCTAACTGTGCAGCAAACCATGTGAGAGGGCTACAGGTGGTGACAATGTGGTTTTACATGGTTTTACAAACCATGAGACACCTAGGGGAAAATGTGTGACCCATTTTGGTGGTGATAGTATCCTCTCATAGTTGGTGGATGGTTTGGAAAACCATATGGCCAAACCATGTGGCCTGTCAAGATCACTTAAAAATTAGTAATTTACCATTTTGACCCTATCAATTTTATACCTTATTTGGCCCTCATTTATTCCTCTCATCATGTTAAACCCCTATCCCTTGTTATTGGAGCCTCATCTCTCCTTTAATGGTGGATTTATATTGATTTCAAGGTTTTTTAGCTTTAGGTAAGTCAAATTCTTCTTGGTTTCTTCCTCCTTTACCCATCCTCTTGCTTGTTCCTCCATTTTCATGAAGATATATAACCCTAGATGGTGGGGTTGGCCGAAACTAGGGTTTTTATGGGAGTTTTGGTTTTTTTCTTCTTTATTAGGTGTGTGAGGCCTTGTTCTACCTCCTCTGAGTGAATGTCGTCAAAGGTGATGAGATTTATACCAATTATGAGGTAATTGGCTCTATTTAAGGATAATTGTCATAGATTATGTTTAAATTTCCAATCACTTCTGGTTTTTGTTGTTTAAATTTCAATTTTTTGATTTATAGTTGATTTTTATCCCATTTTTTAGGTGATTTATGTCTTGATTTAAAAATTAGATGGTTTAAGTGGATTTTATAAAGGGTGTGTCTTGTGTTCACACTACATATTTGATAAAATGTTTCAAAAGAGATTTTATGGATCTAAATGGGTTTTTAAAATGGTTTAGGAAATGGTTTTACCATGTTTCAGGTGTTTTGATAAAATAGGAATGTTTGATTATGAAAATTTATTGTGATGTGGCTTCAATTTATGAGGCACATGTTTTTTTATTGTGTGTCATGGAGTAGCACATGGGTTAACCGAGGTGTGAGAGAGGTTATTGTTTGAGGAACAATGTGAGAATTCAGAGGGAAGAACATGTGAGATTTAATTTTGGTTACCAAATGACTGTGAGAGCCTTTGGGTAGGAAAACCTTGAGAGCTTCCATGATTGGTTATCGAGATACTGTGTGATATCTTGATGTTGGGCCCAAATAAGACTATGAGATATTCTTTTTTTGCTTAGTCGGCTAGAAAATTTCTTAGACTCACTCACGATAGGCCTGATGGTTAGAGCTCTAGGTTCAAATTAATCATTCTATGTAGGTTAATATTCTTTATTCATTTGATTAGTTTCATTTGATATGATGAGATGTATGATTCTCATTCCCATTTATATGGTTATTTGATGTTGATCTTATGATTTCCCTTGATTATTGGTTATTTTGAGCATGGTGTGCCTTGTGACCTTGTTTATTTGTTAGATCCGTATTGGGAAATGATTTGGAAAACATGTTTTATTTGAAATTAAAACCAAAGGTATTTCAAAGGTTTATTTTGAAATAGTATGCTTTCAATGTGATTTAGTTTTGAAAGTGTTTTCAAACTAGTTTATTGGTTTTCATGGGTAAAATCCATAAATAGATTCATGGTGGTATCCTACTGGTCTATGTTTCTCACACCCTAAATGGGACTTCAAGCATGTATAGACATTGTTTTTCATGATACAGGTAAGGGAAAGGGTACCATATACCAGGGTGGCTCTTCTTGATTATCGTTGTCTAGTGTTTTGGGAGAATATGTGGTCTCATAGGGATTGTCTCATGTGGAGTCGTTTTTCATATTTTGTACCCATTGGGATGTATATAGAGTCCTTGTTTGGTATTGTTCCTTTTCCTTAGTATTTTAGGATTTTGAGTTGAGATACCATGTATATGTCCTATTATGGAATGTTTTTTATATGGTGTACATTATTTCTTATGGTATCTTCTTAGTCTTTATTGCATATCATGAATGTTCCTTTTTATGATATTAACTCTAATATTATTGGTATGTAATCCAATTACATGGATAGGTCATTCCTATTTACTAGTGGTGAAATCATTTCCAAGTGATATTTGGTTATGCCTGGTGTTTGACACCAACCCATGGCGATCGGGAACAGACATCAAGCCATGTGGCAGGCCAGCTCAGGTGATGGGTTGGGTCAACCCAAGTAGGTTTATTACAAAATGGTATTATAGGAGTTGTTACTAGGGAGTTCATATTTTTCTGGAGCTAGTAACAATGTGTAGCCAATGTGTCCTTATTTTCCAACTCCAATGGTACCCACATAGTTGTTAAATGGTTTTTCTAACCATGTATCCAACCGTGTGTAGTGAGAAATTTTTGTAATTTTTTAAGTTTTTTTCTTCTTTTTCATATGGAGATTCTTTTAATGCTAGTTTTTCTTATTTCTACCCTTTATGGGGTTTTCTTATAGCTATTTTGATGTATTTGAGGTTGAATTGTGATTGATGAAGCTTTTGTTTTGTATCTTGTAGACAATGCCTCCTCGAAGAACCTCATCCATGTGTAGAGAGGGTACTGTGGAGAATACCCCAGAATCAAACACTCCTATTGATCTGAATTTGGTGGAGTCATTGATTTCTATGATCCAATCCTTTGGTCAAGTGGGTGTTAGAGAGAAGCACCAGATCGTGGACTATGCTCAAGAGTTTTTGAAGAAAAATACATCGGTGTTCTATGATGACAAGGGACCCAATGATCCCTAGGAGTGGTTGTATCATATTGAGAATATTTTTGAGTTCAGGAAGACCCCTAAAACCTCCAAAGTTAGCTTCATCGCATATGCTTAAAAAGGACCAGTTAGTAAGTGGTGGGAGTCTATCGTTCTCTTGAGGAGGCACAATTATCTCACTTGGAAAACTTTCAAGGTGGATTTCAATTGAAAATTCTACCATGAGACCTTGAGGGTGGAAAATTCCTTAGAGTTCGTGAATTTGGAGCAAGGGGATCATTTCATAATAGAGTATGATACTATTTTTATTGAATTTGTGCATGTTTATCCATATCTCCTCATGAATGATTACCTTAAGGCTCAGAGTTTAGATATGGTCTTGATTCTAGAGATCAAATATATGATCGTCCTTCTCTATCTACCGACCTATTCAGAGGTGGTTGACAAGGCAGTTATGGTAGAGAGATATTTTACTGGCAAGATAGGTATCAATTGTGTGCCTTCATTGGGAGGAATCTAGAGTTCTTCATCAAGGTAGAAGCAGAAGTGAGATGAGTCGTAGAGGGGTAGTGGAAAGGGTGTTCAATAGTTTTCATGTTCAACTCATTTGTATTCTTTAGGGAATAAGCTCGTTGTTTGTTATCAGTGTGGGAAGGCTGAACACACTAGGCATACCTGCTCAGACACTCTAAGTTCACGCCACTGGTGTGTAATTCTAGGTCATCTTTAGAACTTTTGTTAGTTGGATTCATTAGGGAGTGGTGTGGGGCCACTTTTTTTAAAGGATCCCAGGTGATGTAAAGGGATTATAAGGGTGGTGGATATCATTCTCTCAGTAAGTGGGATTCTCAAAAAGGGAATAATATGTAGGGAAGGTCTGAGCTTGGGTGTCTCAATGTGATGGAGGTTATACCAGAGTACTCGGATTTCTAGTCAGCCACCGTGTGAGGTGCAGTGTTTATTGCTTCCTCTATAGCATTAGTTTTTTTTGAAACTGGTGCATATCATTCTTTTATTTCAATTAAGTTGACTGATGCTTTGGATATGTGATCTGATTTCATTTCATTTTTTGATGTATTTACTAACACCATTTGGTAGGAAGGAGTATGGTTTTAAGTTCCCTGAGTGTCATGTTTTAGTAGCTATATTGGAATTTTTATAGGACTTCCTTGTTTTTTACCTATATGATTTTTACCTTATTATTGGCACATATTGGTTGATCATCTTCAAGATGTTGTTCAACTATTATCTTTGAAGGGTTCAATTCCTTAATCCTGATGTGATCACTCACATCTTTCAAGGAGAGTGGGATTAGTGATCAAGGAGGGAAAGACCAGTTTCTTTGGAGTTGGGGTTAATATCTTTCCAGCTATCTAGGTTGTGTCTTAATGTTGTTGAGTAGAGTTCTAAGAGTAAGATTCTAGAGGTTATGGATAGGTATAAAAACATGTTTTCAGTGTATTTTTTAGAATTACCACCCTAGTGAGAGGTCGAGTTCACTATCAATCTACTCCTTGGGATGAGCCTGATCTCCTTTACATCTTATCAGATGGATCTAGACGAGATGAAAGATTTCAAGGTCTAGTTATAGGATCTTGAAGGAAAGGGATTTATCTGTACCAATGTGTCACAGTGGGTTTTACTAGTGATATTTTCAAATATTAAATATGGGAGCCTCCGACCATATATAGACTACTAAAATATTAATCGGGTGACCATGAAGAATAAATACTTGTTTCCCCATATCAATGACCTTTTTATCAACTCAAGGGATCCTGTTGGATTTCAAAGATAGATCTAAGATCAAGGTACCACCAATTGAGGCTCCAAGAAGAGGATGTTCCAAAGACTACCTTTCAAAGTAGGCATGAACATTTTAAGTACCTGGTTATGCCATTTGGGCTTAACAATTCTCCATCAGTCTTCATGGAGTTGATGAACTGAATATTCCACTACCTTTTCGACTCCTTCATGGTCATGTTTTTTGTTGAAATTTTGGTGTATTCCGATATGAAGTAGGATCGTGTTGACTATCTGGAGGTTGTTTTGATCATTTTTAGAGATCACTATATGTATGCCCAGTTATTCAAGTTCTAGTTTTGGATTCAAGAAGTGAATTTTTTAGGCCATGTGATTTCCAAAGGAGTTTCAATAGATATAGAGAATATTCGAGCAGTCGTGTCTTGGGAGCAGCCCAAGGATTTGATCAAGGTCTACAATTTTCTAGGTTTGACTAGGTATTGTAGAAATTTCATTTGGGACTTCTATATGATAGCTTATCCCTTGACATTATTGACTAGAAAAGGGGTGAAGTTTGAATGTGATGAGAAGTTCTATAGTGATTTTGAGTAGTAGTAGGCCTATTTAAAATCCATGACCATTTTGATTCTTCTTGATCCTGGAAGAGATTATGTAGTGTTTTTTGACACTTATGGTGTGTGGTTAGGATGTGTGTTGATACAGGATGACCATGCGGTAGCCTATGGATCATAGAATCTATGACCACATGAGAATAATTATCCCACCCATGACCTATAATTGGTCGTCATAATGCAAGTGTTGAAGATGTAGTAACATTACCTCTTCAAGGAGAGTTTTTTTATGTATTCGAATCATAAGAGCCTAAAGTATATTTTCACCCAGAGGGACCAAAACCTCAGATAGAGACATTGGGTAAAGTATCTCTGGAATTTTGATTTTTATATTTATACACCTAGTAAGGGGAATGTGGTCATTAGCGTGTTGATTAAAAATCTTCCAGTGTAGGCTATTTGGCAGTCAGTGGATGAGTGGGATCTGATGAGTTTGTTTTTTGATCTGAAGCTAGACGTGTAGGAAGATAGAGGGAAGGTGTTTTTGGCTATCATACAGGTTACACCCTCTCTTATCTATCAGGTTAGTCATAAGAAGGAATATGACTCTGAGTGACAGCATATTAGAAATGATTTAATTGGTGGGGATACCTAGAGTGATTAGTCTTGATCTCCATCTGGTTATCTTCTTTTTCAGAGGTGGTTGGTGGTTTCTTTGACCCTGAGGTAGGAGGTGATGCATGAGGTGCATCATTATTTTTGGTTTATTCAACTTAGTCTAACCAAGATGTTTTATAACTTGAGAGGTTATTATTGGTGGTCCATGATGATACATGTAGGGGAGAACTTCGTTTTTAGATGCTTGACCTACCATAGGATCAAAATCGAGCATCAAATGACATCCATGTTGTTTTTACACTTCCCATTCCAATGTGTAAGTGGGATGAGATATTTATGGATTTCATAATCTGTCTACCTCATACTCTGAGTGGGAAAGATTCCATATGGGTGATTGTCGATCATCTAATGAAACCATCCCATTTTCATCCCATCAAGGTGTCGATGAAGGTAGAGGACCTTGAATGCTTATATCTTTGAGTGGTTATTTGAATTCATGGAGTTCCCTAAGTGATGGTATCAGACTGGGATGTCTGTTTCACATCTTTATTATGGAAGGGAATCCAAGAATCATTGGGGACCGATCTGAAATTGATCACCATGGGTCACCCGCAGATAAATGGCCAGTCTGAGTAGACCATCCAGACTCTCTAGGATATGTTGTGAGTGTGTGTGTTCTTGATTTCATGGGTTAGTGGAAAAAACATATATCATTGTATGAGTTTCCCTATAATAATAGTTATCAAACTTCGATTAGTATGGCCCTATTTGAGGCATTGTATGGGTGGTCATTCCAATCCCTGTTGTGTTGGGATAAGATGGGTGAGCATTCCTTAGTTGGATCGAGCCTCATCCAGAAGATGATCAAGATAGTTTGGATGATTTAGGAATGGATAGAAACATATCAAAGTCACCATAAGTCATATACTAACCATCATAGTTATCTTTTAGAGTTTCAAGTTGGTGATCAGGTGTTTCTTTAGGCATCTTTTTGACTCGGTCAACATCATTTTGGAATGCAGGTAAAGCTGGTGTCGCATTATGTCGGGATGTTTCATGTTATTAATCATCCATGGAAGGTATCTTATAGGTTGGAGTTTCCACTTCCCTCAATCCATGATTGTTACATTTTTTTAGTTAAAGCGACACCATCTGGACCTATCTCATGAGTTAGAGTGGGAAGACTTAGAGCTTGAGCCTAATGTCACCGTTGTAGAGCAGCCTATTTATATCATCAATTTTCAAGAAAAAGTTCTATATGTTAAGTCCATATCATTAGTTTTTCTACTATGGTAGCATGGTGGAAATATCCATGAGACATGGGAGTGAGAAGCTGAGGTGAGGGAGCAATGGTCTCACCTGTTTTCTTCTCTAAAATACCTAAGGACTTTATGGGGATAGAAAGTGGAATGGTGGGGATTTTGTGACACACTTCGGGTCAACGGTGCCTCCACTTTTTAGTTTTATTTACCTTCTAGTTTGTTCTTGGATTACACAGTTTTCAAGGGTCTAAAATGAATATTTTTCTGAAGATAAACCAAGGTGCACGGCTAGAGCATGGTTTGTATAACCATAAAGCTAACCATGTGAGAGGGATGTGGGTGGTGACAGTGTGGTTTCACATGGTTTGGATATGTTTTTCCAAACCATGTAACACCCAAGTTAAATCATGTGACCCATTTTGGGGGAGATAATGGCCATGCACAGTTGGTACATAGTTTGGAAAACTATGTAGCCAAACTTTATGGCATGTCCATTTCACTTAAAAATTGAATATTTTCTATTTTTCCCCTATCGATATTATACATCCTTTAGCTCTCATATCTTCTTCCCATAATGTACAGACCATCTACCTTGGTGGTGGGGCCTCCCTAATCCTTTATTGGTGGGTTTCTATTGACTTCAAGGTGGTTTGGCCTGAGGTAAGTCAATTTCTTCTTGGTTTCTTCCCCATTTCCACCTCTTCTTGCTTGTTCCTCCATCTTCAGGGAGATGTGTAACCCTGGATGGTAGGTTAGAAAAAAAACTAGTGTTTTCATGGGGGTTTTGGTTTATTTTATTGTGGATTAGGTGTGTGATGTAGTAACACCCTGATATTTTATGAAAAAAATTGAATAAATTTAATTTCTTTGACAGTTTTCGTTATAAGCAGCATCAAGTTTTAATGAACCACAGTATACTATTAATATTTTTGTTTAAACATTACTATTATAACCTAGTCATTGAAATTAGTTTTAGGAAAAGGGATAAACACTTTTAAAATATTAATTATAATGTTTTCATATAAATAAAACATATTGATGAAAAAATTACTTAATTTTGAGTAAAGTCTTTATATGTTTTGAAAATACTATTTTCTAAAAAAAAGTTTTTTTTAAATAATAAAAATTAATTTTTTCAACTTTTAAAAAATTTATTTGAAAAAATGAACTTCATTTTTGGAATCAAAATGTAAAAATTATTTTATGGTGAATTTTTATAATTTTATAAAAAGATTAATTTTTTGATGAATAATGAAAAATACTGATTTTTATTAAAATATTCATTTTCATATAAAGCATTTACAGGATCCATTTTATTTTAAGATGGTTTTAAAAGTAAAATTAGTTAAATTATGTTATTATTAATACAATTTAGTTCATTTAAATCAATTTCATGTTGAATTTTTATATTAAAACTTTTTATACTTATGAAGATTTTCTCTTTGAAAACCCACTTTTTTATCGCATGTGTGGGTATTATTTTAAATTAAATTCTACCACTTCTGTGAATTGAATTTGATAAAATGGATTCCATATTTGGAATAAAAATAATTTATATTATATAATAAGGTTAAATTATTTTTTTTCATAAATATTAATAAAAAATAATTAATGTGGTTAAGGTTAAAATGAGGTTTTCAGTATTACATACGCATGTATTAAAATTAATTTTCAACACACATAGGAGATTTATTTCATAAATTGTATTTCATATTTAGAATAAATGGGTCCAGATTATCTAATAAGACTAATTTTAATTTTATTTTTAAAAAATAAATTACCTAGGTAAATAAAAAGAGATTAGTTACAATGGTGAAAAATAAAATGGTAAAAGTGAGTAAACATAGAGATTAAGGAACAACATGTTTAAAACATGCGTCTTTTTTTGTTGCAGGTGTGGCTCGACTATATAATCCATATAATAATTTATTTATCAAATTTGGAGGCACATGGCCTGATAATGGATTCTCATTATTGAATAGTTTGGGTTATTTATAAAAATGTCACTCCTCCTCAATTATAAAAGATGACCTCCTCCCCTCACTTCTTCACACCTCATAAGCCATTTTTCTCAAATAACCCCTAAAAAATCTCTCCCCAACATCCTTATTTGTGTTCTATAGAATCTATCCTTCCCAAAATACCAATCTTAGGGTTCTTAATAAGAGATCTAAAGAAGGTAATTATCTTAACTAACCTCTTTCTTTATAATTCTTTTCTTACCACCATTATTCATATCCTAATAATTAAAACATAATAACACCAGTATCTACTATATAAATAGATATCATTATGTTGATTGAATAACCTATATTCATCTCCTCTTCTATAAAGTGGGAAATAAAATCATTGATCATGTGTACAGTGGACGATCGTCACACGAAATGATGTAATTCGTTTTCCATCACCACCTCTCATGGCTGGATATAATGTGTGCCAAAAATCCCTCATGGTGGTGCTTTTGGTTTGATTGTGTTTTTTGATAAGGTTTTAGGTTGTTTTCATAGGATGTTTGTCAAATAAGGTGTGAAGAGTTAGTGTGAATGCTGAACTGAACCTGCGATGTTTCAAAAAAAGCATTGGAAGACAACAACTTTGAAAACCACAAGATGGGGCATGATTGAATTTGAGTCTAAGGAATGAAGAGTTAGTGTAAATGATAAACTAAACATGTAAAGAAAGAGTACTTAAGTGATCTCTCAATGTGATCATGTGTGACACTCATAGATGACTTTGGAACTCGCGATGACTCACAAAAATCATTGGAAGACAACAATATTGAAAATCCTAAGATTGGGCATGATTGAGTTTGAGTCTAAAGGAGAAGTACAAGTGCTGAGGTGATTTTACAATGTGATCATGCATGATACTCATAGTTGTATTTGAAACTCGTGATGATTCATGGAAAGAATTGGAAGACAATAAAATTGTAAATCACATAATAATACGTGATTGAATTTGGTCATAGTGGTAAGATCTCATAAAGCACACATGATTGTATTTGGAGCTCACAGAGGGGTCTCATGTAGCACTCATGGCTGACCTACATCAACCGCAAATACTACTCATCTCCTCCATTATTTTAATCATTGTGTTAATTTTCAAAGGTCAAAGATCATGCGACTTGGCATAAATGATATCTAATATTTATACTTGAATTTTTGATGATGTATCATGTGAACAATATGGTTCATATGGAGAGGGTGAAAGCATGTCATGAAAAATCTATCTGTCTAGCCCTAGAGAGTTGTGGAGGTGTCTGGACACACCTGAGGACTTCCGTGCAGCAAGTCTGGTCGAGGACTCATGCAAAGCGTGAATGTTGAAAGAGTAATCGCACCCTAATCTCGTGTAAATCATGAACAAATCTCACACTCAGATCTTGTGAAGCACGTGATTCAAAATATCTGGATAGTTTTCCACGATTTGAGGAATTGTGGCAGTGGACACTCACCTATAAATACCCCAAGACCCATCCTTAACAATTGATGAAGTTTTTCTTAAAATAATGATCTAAAACTCATCCGGAGAAGAGACTTGCGATGAGATCTCATAACATAGGTTTTCGGAGAAGAAGAATACGTGATTGATATCACATAAGTCTTGTGCATGATCTGAACAAAGGCTTGCGCAAAGGGATAAAAAGGAATTGTGAAAGAGGACTCGCGACAACAGACTTGCACAAAGTGGGACTCACACAAAGTGCGAACAAGGGTTCACACCAGGGGTTCGCGGTGACCAAGAGTTTTTGCAAAGGCGACCATAGGTTCACACCAAGGGTTCACGGTGACTAAGGGTTTACACCAAGGGTTCGCACAAAGAACCATGGGTTCGTAAAAAGTGCCAGAAGTTTGCAAAAGGTGTCAGGGGTTTGCACCAGGGGTTCGAGCAAAATGTCAGAGGTTCGCGCAAGGCACTAGGGGTTCACACATGGTGCTAGAGGTTCGTAAAAGGTGTTAGTGGTTCTCACTAAGGGTTCGCACAAAGTTCTAAGGGTTCTCCCAAGATTCCAGAGGTTTGTGCAAGGTGCCAGGGGTTCATGAAAAGGTGTCAAGGGTTCGGAAAAGGTGGCAGGGGTTCTCCCAAGGTTCCAGAGGTTTTCTCAAGGTTTCAGGTGTAAAGACCCGTAAAAATTCAAGGAAATTTTTTTGTTAATTTTCTTTGGGATTTTACAAGTACGCAGTTTCTAACAACACCTGATTCCGAGACCCGGTGTGCCCGGAATCAATTGCCGAAGTTTAGCTCAGGTACGTTCAGTGAACAAGCAAGCGGGTTTTCCTAACTTTTGAACCGGTGCTCGGAATCAAAATCCGAGGGTACCAATGAAACCGCAGCACCGGTAATTTCTTGGGAACACCTTTTCTGGAGTTGCGTTTGCTCGAGTGAGGTTATTAAATAAAAGGATTAACTAATGAATAAAATAAAAGTTGTGCAACAATTTTTATTTCATGTTCTAAGTAGTTTAAACCTACTTATGGAAGTTGAGGTGGGACCCACTATATCCTAACCCCTCTTGATAGGATATTAGTGAGGTGAGCCCCACACGAGCCCCACCTATTCAACTTCCTCAAACCCCCATTATTCTGTAACACACCCACACCCCCTTATTAAATGGCAAGTCAACCCTCACATTAATTGGACTGTTAAGACTCTTCAATTAATTCAATTAATTGAATGAATTATTTTGAATTTCAAATGGAATGTTGGCTTGTGTGTGTTAATTAAATAAGAAAAAGTCTTATTTCATTAGGGGTTGCTTCATTGTGTTGAGAGGGAAAGTTTCACGAAGAACTTAATCTTCCTCCTTGAAGAACATAAAGAACGCACCGACACCGATGAAGAACGCTAATTCCTCATAGATCGACGACGCGAAGCCGTGTACCGCGACATCGATGATCCTCTTCACCGTGACTCCATGTAATGTGACGTCGACGACGCTTACGGAGCCTCCTTCCGCGACGCCATCTTCCGCGACGTCTTATTTCTGCGACGAACCTCGTTCAACGACCTAATTGAGGTAGGGGTTAATTTTTGTTCGTGTTTTTCTTTTCCGTTCATTGACTTTAATATTGGGTTGCCTGTTATCATAATAATGGGAGGAGGTCGGACCGCACGAACATGACCGACCCTCCTCCCCCTTTGATGTTGTACTTTTTGCGGCACGAGTAAAGGTAACGCGGTGCAATGGCACCTTGTGGAAGAAAGAGGAACAGGCAAAGATACGTGGCGCCGTCGCGCCACGCCGTTGATGCCGAATGAAGTCGCGGCACCGTTACGCCACGCTGGAGAACCATTAAAAGACCGCGGCCAGAGTGGGGCCGCGACGGAGGGGCGCGACGCCGTCACGCCATGCTGGTCAGAAAAGGTCGCGGCCTAAGGATGCGGTGGTGCAGGGAGCGGCGGTCGGAACCACCGGTCGCCGGCGCAAGGAGGGCGGGACCTGCGGGGGTCCTGCAGCGACACACAGGCTGGCCAAACCGGCCGGCCGGTTTCCGAGAAAACACGGAGGTCGTAACCCCCGGCTGGCAAGGAGTGTCCCCCACGTGGGGGCCACGGTTTCTCAATCAGGGGGGCAGCGCCCCCCCCCCCCCCTTTCCGCAACAGCTCGGCTGAGCCGAGTTGTCTAGCCATGCGGGTTGTGCCCGCGCCAGGCCAACCGGCCGCACCGGGCCGGGCCGCCCAGGCTGGGCCAGGCCGCGCCGGCTGGGCCGGGCCGCGCCCACCATGTCTGGTTTCTCCCTAATGGGCCATACCCAGACCCAGTTCTGGTTGACCCGGTTCGGCCGACCCATGGGGTGTTGGGTCGGGTCGGTCCGGGCCCAAAACCCCCTATTTTCGGACAGTTCCGTTCAAACGCCCGTATCTTGGGCTACGGACCTCCAATTGACGCACCGTCAATTGAGATGAGATACTTGGATAGAGACGGTAGGTTCAATATATTACACTCAAGGTTTTGGAGAACTTTGGGTATGTCCGGGTTGGTTCGAACACGAAACCAATTGGGCCCTCGGAGCGGAAACGCTTATAACTTGAGCTCTGGACGTCCGATTGACGTGCCGTCAACTTTTTTAGATTCCTCTTAGTGAGACGGACCTTTTGGCTTACTCCAATCGATGTTTGGACGCATTTTGAGTACATTCGGGTTGGTTTTTACTTAAAAACCAACCGGGCCCCTAGAACGAAAAAGCCAACAACTCTCAGACCGGGCGTCCAATTGACGCAATGTCTATCGCGTTGAGTTCCATTTGTCGAGACAGAACTTTGGGATACATCAAATCCGGACTACGTGTTAGTTGATGTATCGAACCCTTGGCTCATGGAGCGGACCCTCCCAGAAACGAGCTTGATGTGTGCGGGAACCCTAGAGCTTGCTGCAACTACGACAACGATGATGACTGCACTGAAATCCTCTGTGGGTTCGGCAACGACAACGAATGCACTGAAATCCTCCGTGGGTTCGGCAACGATGAAGACTGGACTGTGATCCTCCGTGGGTTCGGCAGCAATGAATACCGTACTGAAATCCTCCGTGGGTTCGACGGCGATGACTATTGTTCTTGTATCCTACGTGGGTCCGGCAGTACTGCTGTTCGTGTATCCTACGTGGGTCTGGCAGTGTTTGACTCTATTATTGTATCCTACGTGGGTCTGGCAGAGTAGCTGGTCTGTATCCTATGTGGTTCTGACAGCTTAGCTGGTTTAGTATTCTACGTGGGTCCCAGCTTAGATGAATCAGTGGCTACATCTGATCATCTCTATCACCTTACGAAGAAGTATACTTGTGTGAGCTGAGTCTTGACTTTCAATCATTATCTTCGATATGATTGACTTGCTTCCCTATATGGATTGTGTTGTGCTTTTCTGTGTGGATTGGGTTGTACTATCCTGTGTGGACATGATCGAACTTGGGCTCAGATGTTGGAGATGAACTGGAATTGATGACTTAGGTATATGAATGGGCATATACCTAAGTAGTGTTGGATGTTACTTCGTGATTGTATCTTTCCTTTGTGTATTATTCTTTGTGGATTCTGGGAGACCTTCGGGGGTCTCGGGGTCCCTACTAAGTAGCGTATACTCACCCATGCACGGGCTATGCCCGCACTACATTGTGTTGGATGCAGATTATGGACAGCGCTGATCGTGGTTGAGTCTTGTGGAGTAGGTCGGTACCTGGAGGTGGACCACTAGGCGGGACGTACACGGAGCGGACGGCTGGACCCGAAGAGCTGAGGAGGCTATCCATACCCACCCTTCAGGTGGGACTTCTAGTGGACGGCTCGACGTTGCTGCTTTACTTTTAGTTGTTGTACTTTCTTTCCAGTTGTACTTTACTTTCAGTTTGGGTTTGTATTCTGGCCCATTTACTTTCCGCACTTACTATTGTACCCAGTTTTACTTAGTGTTTACTTCTGTTTTCTTACTCTTTGGTGTTTGTTTACTTTATAAGGCAATGCCTTCCCATTTTTATCGGGATTTACGCCTTTGGTGCTAGTCGCCATCACCTAGCCTATGGAAGGTAGGCTTGGGGTAGTCACGGCACGGGTCCCAAGGATGGGTCGTGACATTAGGGGTTCGTGCAAAGGTTCTAGGAGTTCACACAAAGGTGCCAGGAGTTTGAAAAAGGTTCCATGGGTTCTCCAATGGTGTTAGGGGTTAGCGCAAGGTGTTAGGGGATCGCAAAAAGTGGCAGGGGTTCATTCTAGGATCCCACACAGGGAGTTATGCAACAAGGTCTCGCACATAGGTATCACACTAGAATATTACGCATGAAGATATGCACTTACATTGCCCTGTGAATAGTGTCATTATCACATATGAATCCTAAATGTGAAGAAGAAGATATAAGATTTTCACTATTTGAAAATACCTGTAGAAGGTGGTTGTTAATTGATACATTCAAAGTAGTGAAAGTGAGACTTGGCATCACTTGAAGATATTTCCAATCTATAGGTAATTTTTGTTTCTACAGTTAAGAGAAGTATATTGCAATTTTTTGGAAAGTGGAAGTGTTGCATCCAGCAGTTTTCACGGAAGTGAAGGAGCAAGCTAGAAGAGATAAAAAAATCATCTATCTACATTTGAGTATGCATTCATTAGAAATAATGAATGGACCTACATGTCCATAAACTGTGTGAGACCAACAAGTCCATAAACTATGTGTGTATCCTTTCCGGAACAATGAGCAAAGGAAGAGTAAGATGGTGATCCTTTCAACCAGCAGTGAGCCAATGAAAGAGACATAAGGAGTGACCCTTGGGAATGTAGTGATCAGACCCTAAACCTTGTGAAGGTAGTGATACTGGGTATAGAAGTGATCTATCCTGAATATTATTATTGGCAATGAGCCTTAGTGGATTTGGTACATCAACACATCATCGTTGTATGCTCCTTAGATGTAGCCCAGTGAGGGTAAACCAAGTAAAAATATGTGTGTCCTTATGCTTGATTTATTGCTTTATGTTCAGTGTATCATCATCATATAAAATTTGAAAAGATATGATCAACATAAGAACTAAATAGGAAACAAAGTGACCCTTGAAATAAAGTGGTCAAGATTGAGTGGGGTAGGAAGAATTTTGAAAAGAATATTCAAACCCCAATTCCCCCCCCCCCCCCCCTCAAGGTATCAAGGCCCATTTTGTTCCTAACATATAATGATGGATTTAACTTATATATATGATATTTATGACAAAATTATATACTTATAAAATTATAATATCATATACAACTTCTTTTTTTCCATTTCGGGAGAATATGATAATGTTTCTTGTGTGTGTGGCGGACTACAGCCTTGCGAAGTGATGTGATTCATTATTTACTTAAACTTTAAATGAAAGTTAATAAGGATAATTTTGATGAGTATATGTGATATATATGACATAAAAATGAATCTAAAAATGTGATATATTATTTACCTTCCTTTCATTACATCCATCTAGAAAATGGAAACATCATTCATGTGTATGTACGGTCAGTCGTCTCTATGAATGGTGTAATTCATTTTCTATATATAACTTTTATAGATTACAATAAATCATACATAATGAATATATATGGTATTTATATCATGGTTAAAATTCTGGAGATTATAAAACCATGATCAAATTAAAAGGAATGAAAATAAAAAACCAAAAACATACATGAAAAATGAAGCAGTTATTACCCAAAACATGATTCTAATAAGGAATTGTTCATAAACAGGTAATAAAAGGTCATAAGTAAATCATATATGGTATGATATATATAATTATTGCTCCATATTATATGTTTAATAAACCTGTATTTATTATATAGGAGGTTTTAACATGTATGAATGAAGTTGAGACTTGGGGTAAGGGATTTCTAGTCTCTCTTTTATTTCTGAGTGAAAAATGTCATATTCACAACTCATTTCTTTTGTATGGTGTATATACTATATATTTGACATGTTATATCACGAATATAATTATTTTAATGATATTTAAAATTTTATTTGATGTCACCCTTAAATAGGGCTTATAGTTGAAAAGATTACCATAGAAAGGGATTTTTTTTCTCACTTTTATTTTTGTGGGTCACATACCTTATACACGACTTGTTTCTTTTGTGTGGTGTATATATTGTCCATGAATTTATTCTAGGATAATTATTATGAAAATTATTAGATATGAATATCCATATAATATTTCTTATTTCATGGTGATTATGATTCAAAAGACACCAAAGTGGTAAAGGTTGTATGTTATAATCTTATTGTTTAATGGGATTCTTTATAATTATGCTTCCAATGATGAGATCTTATGATCCACATCTCAATAAACTCATAAATTTTATTCTACTTGGTTTATTTATTGAAATTAAAAGTTTTCTTTTCGCTTTCATATCTTTATGTAATCAAGATTCCCAAAAAAATTAAGGAAAACCCAAACTTATTACTCTTTTCTGTCAAAAACCATTTTTATTCCATGTCCATGTTTTCTAAAAATGTTTTAAAGAAATATTTATTATTCTTTAATGATTGTTTAAATAAATTCATACCCATGTTTGAAATTTCAAAAAAAAATTAAAAGGAATCTTTTTTTCATTTTTCAAATGAGGTAGTTTTGAATTTTTACAAAAAATGTGAAAGGGGTCTTTATTTTAGTGTGTACGACATGAACAGAATTTTCTGCCATCATGATCACTCAATTATTTGAAGCTTATTTTTCAAGTTTTCAAGGTTATCTTCAAAGAAAATTTTTTCCTTAATATTTGATAAATTTTGATATTTTAAATAAGTGAGTTCAAATGAAAATGATATTTTCCTTAAGAATGTTTAAATGATATTTTATAGAATTTATATTCATCAATGACAACAACCTTCGGTGTTGGTTATACTTTACCTGAGATATGATACAATGGTATTATCCTTGTTCTTTTTTTGGATATTTTATATTTATGATTATGATGAAAATATTTTTATGAAACTTGTTCCTTTTCTATGGGTTATGATGTGATGAATTGATGAAATGTTTATGAAACTCATTTCTTTTCCACAGGTTATGCTATGATAAAATGTTTATGAAAATTTTCCATTTTTAATGGGTTATGACATGATGAATGTTTTATTATCTTATAGAACATAAATTTATGGATTATGTGATAGATGAGAGTTATATCTTCCTCCAATGTATTCGGTAAAGTTTTATATCTCATAATATAATGATAGAAAACAAGATGATGTTCTTGATCTATTATGGGTAACAATATGATGTGCTTAATCCACTATAGGAAACAGGTTATGATGTATGATTCATTATGAAATGGGAAATAGGTTTTGATTCCCAATCCATTATGATTTTATAGACTTGGATATTAACCCTAACATAAGAAATTATTTCTATTCTTATGATGGTGCCACACTTATATGACATGAACTTTGAAGGTATCGGGCATCAGCGGAAGCCCCGAAAGATGGGATTTTAAAACATTTCCACCAATGATCAATAAGAGCTCACTTTCAGTGCTCAAGGGTTTCCAAATTACCACTTGAGGATACCACATGAAGAGTTTTAAGCACAAAATTAAAATCATAAAATACCTGAAGAAGATTTGAAGTCACACTCGACAGCTGCTCGTCGTCGGTGATCGATGCTTGAAGAATCTGAAGCTAAATTCCTCTAGATCGTCCACATGCACTTTAAGAAATTGCAGGAGTACCAGTCATCGAATTTTGGGTGCTAGCATGGAGATCTGACGATACCTTCAACACTTTGAAGATCACTGCATCACCTTTCTTGCGATACATGAGAGAGATATCAATCTGATCTCTTAGATCAAGAGCTTATATCTCTAGAATTCAGGAGAGAGGATAAGAGGGGAAATCTCACACCATTTTTCAGTGAATATTACTTAGTGGGAGACTCTCATATTCTATATATAGTGTGTTAATAAATTACCCAAAAATGGCATCCTGATCCCCTCCTGAATAATTTTACACACTATAAATGATATTATGACTACTATACTGAGCCATAAATGTTATTAATATTATTATAACTTTCTTTTAATATAATAAATATATTACGAGATAATATCTAATCCATTAACTTGACTAATTATTCCTGGAAATATTAAATGAACCTTGAATATTTTAAACTAATATTCGTTCAAATAATATATTCCATGTATTTACTTTAAAACTTGTAAATAAATTTAATAAATAAATTCAATGCCAATTATTCTTAACTTAAATAAATTGAATTTATTTATTCCTTTTGTGATCATATATACTTTGAAAAAACCCGAACCCCGGTGTTGGGGCCCACCATGTCCAATATACTTATTCAACTGAATAAGGAAGATTCATGAATATGCTATTGTGTGTGACCCTCTAGGCCCTTATCTAAATTTTAGTATATACTATTCATAGACCAAGAGTGGTATCTAGCAACCCATAATGGACCCTAAAAAGATAAGTATATTCATAACAGCGAAAACCAACCTATGAACATGCATTGTGTAATATAATCTCTCTCTTTAATATATCATAAAGTAGGATGCACACTCATGTCATCATCCTTCTCTTACTTTATTATTTGTTGATATAACTGGATGGATTTACCCTTGACTACCATGTCCATGGTCTTATAAAATTACTACCATCCTGATCAACCAGACCTGATATATATTACTTTATTTACCTAGAAGTGACAAATCCTTTCTTGACCATTAAACCAATGTCATACCACAAATGACACATCAAACACAAGTTACATCACCATGATTTCATTATCATGGTTTTTTCCTTACATCAAATTATGTGATCAAATGGAACACATCGATAATGATCTAAAGTCAGGATAACAATACACATGTTCACAGATAGAAACAACCATTGACACCCAAAACATGTGGTGTTTCTATTGGTGGGTCTGTCTTCATGATCTCGGTACTAGAGATAACCAAGTGTGAACTTCATAATATAAAGTCTCAATGCTTATGATCCCCCCTCACCTAATAGTTAAACATCTACTATGTCCAGTCAGTAAGATTTAACTAGATAATAGGATCTTTTTTTAAGATTAATTTCATAGTATTTCGAGGTTCTCATTATATCATGGGACCTGCTATAACCTTTTGATATGAAAATTAATCTATGGAAATTACCATTAAATAGTGGATGTAGAAAAGTATATACTATAATGGTAAAAATACATCATGTATATCTAACTATATAAACGATATGGTAATCAAAATTACTGCATAATTGGGTCTAAGGTACCCACAATTACAACACTCCCACTTGCAATAGATTCAACTTTCTAACCAACCTTGATAGCTCTCACATGATCAAAATCATGTTTTTGTTGAGTCACAACTTTAATTATTAGGTCTTCCATGTTTCTGCAACGTGGTAATTCTTTTGTATGCGACCTCATCTCCTTGAGTAAAACTTCTCAAGAGATGGTATCCCCTAGTATATCCATTTTGTCCACTATCATAACTTGTCATCTTGGATATTAAGAATATCATAATTTACATTGTGATAATACTTTACTTACTAGGTATGATTCCAAGTACTGGAACAAGTCATTGAAAATAACGACTTCTTAACTGCCTCAAAAGCTGTAAAAAAATCAGTATTTGTAAGTTTGGATACCATCAGCTTATATGAGCTTGTCTCGCTCATCACCTTATCCTTAATATGGTATTAAATCACATGGATCTAAGGAATACTAGTTTTTATCCTCTGAAAACTATTATCCTTTCATCTCCACTTATTAGGTACATATCTTTTGTACTTGATGAAGTACAATCAGATAGTTCTCACTGTTTCACCTACAATGCTCCTGGATATAACTGATTTTTTCCTAATATAATGTATATCCTAGAAATATCATTTTTTTGTACATATCATGGAATACATTATTGATCCATCACTTAAGAATATAGATTTCAACTCAACATTTTAATCTCTTCCCATGTCCCAAACATGTCAACCTTGAGAGATTATTCCATGTAACATTGGTAACAATTATATCTTGAATTGTTCCAACATGTATTTTTCAATACCATTCCACTGTATTTATGATTGACTAGGTCCAAGAAACTGTTAGATATACCTCATTAAATCTTGTTCCCTGGAATTTTGGTTGCTAATTTAAGTCAATCACTGGATAACAGATTCATTCATTTTGGTAACTTGAAGACCTATATCTATTTTCCTTATGTTGTTGAACATATTTTACTTGAAAAACAATGGCCCTCACACTAACCTATAGTAGACACATGGTGAACAATCATTCCAAATTAATATTCTATGATCCTATTTCTTACTTCAATCCTAAACTGGATTTCAGTAACTTGCAACCTTTATTATCATTCTATGACATGACCATCCCTTTCTGGTTGCATCATATAGACACCTTCCATGAAATTTGGTCTTCACATACAATTTCCAATTAAATGATCATATAAATTAGCTATGATAAGTAAAATTATAATTGATTTAGGAATTATGACTTTGTATAGCCAATCGATCCTTATTGGTACTATGCTTGTACCATATGTATCATTTTACTTAAATACACACCACCGTATTCAATTTAATAAGCCTCTTTTTTACTTTGATACATGGAATCCATTACTGAATTTTAATTAATATTTTCAATCTTATCTAATTTCCATATACTACTTAATTGTATTAAATTTTATTCACAATGAATAATTTATCATCATCCATGGTGAATTCAAACTCATCACTATGGTTTTAACCTTACTATGCAGTTTGTGTCATTAGAACATTCTTGTTCCACATGCACTTTTGGAACTAGTTTGTATGCCAACTACATGTGCATCTCAAGCATTGACTAAACACAATTCAATCTTTCTCCAACTATCTCAAATAGAGATGTGAACCCTTATATATAAATTTAGTCTATCACTTGACTACCACTTTTCTATCTTAGGGATTTATGTAATATCCTAAGAAACCATTAGGATAATTACTTAGATGCACAATGTGTTTAACTTCATGAAAGTTTGTTTATATTCTAGAAAACTCTTTTCATCTAAACACATGTCCTACTGCATAATGGATTTCCATCATATTATAAATTATATGATATCCATTTGTCATTTTATAAAAGTTGGCATATGGTTATGAGATATAGTCGTTATTTTCAAATCACGTCATGAAATATAATGGAAGTTTCTACAAGTTTCAACATTGATAATCCATACATCATAACTTTGATGTATAAAATTTGAATTTAGTAATTTCTCTATGATACATTTTGTTGATAAATGTTAACATGCAAGACTTCATCATCAATCCTTCTCATTAACATCAATGTCATGGTGTTGATAAGGTAATGTGCATTTATAAATTACTCCATGCTACATTATATTGATCGATGATTGCTTGGTCAAGATATTCTTCAGCATGTCTACCTGAAGCAACTCATATCTTCTAACCATGAATATATTATACTTCACTTTCATATTCCTTAATCACTTAAAGGAATCATAATGAAGTATATTTACCACAAGCTTACCCTTGGAATAGTTCAAGCTCTCTTATTGAACTAATTCCAAAAGCTTTGTGGCTTACCTTTATTTCTAAAGGTTCATTTGTCTAAAACTAAGTATATACACCGATAATACCAAAGGTTTTTAGTTCAGCTAAGTCTAAATACCAAATTGGGTATATCCTAGACATCTACTTTATTTTTTCTTGACAAAGTTTTATTTTGAAACAACTAGGTAAATAAGTCTTACATTTTTTATATTCATCAGGTATTACCAATGATTCATGCATCACTAAACTATTGGTTGAGCATTAAACACCACAAACAACATTTATTCCTAAACCCGGAATAATGTCTCCTTGTGTCCAAAGGACATGTGATATAAATTTTTTGGTTATACTCAATAATAGTTTTATAATAATCATTCACTTGGTAATAAAGAAGTTGTGTACTTCTCACCATTGACATAGGAATCACCCTTTCTCATCTTCTTGGACAATACACCTTACTTCTAGTAAAATTTCTATACTTACTTAGTTATAGTATTTTAATAAACATATGTGATAGGCATATTGTATTTTAATACCCAAGAAGTGATATTTAAACATTGATTTTATGTGATTAATATACCTACAGAAGAAGAGGTAACTTGCTTCTTTAATTTAGTTTATTGTGATTAAACTTCCATAGTTTAATTTTATAATATTAAATGAAAATAACCTCTTGTTTATATCTAACCTCATTGCATTGAAGTATGTTGTGAATGTGATTTTATTACACCAATTTCCATTTGCCTTTTTTCCTTGTATTTCAATTTTTTCATAATAACTAAAGATGAATCTTTCTTTTAAATTCTTATTTACTTGGAGAAACTTACCTAAAAAGATAATGAAGTGTTTACTCAATACTCTTTGTTTTGTAACCTAAAATGAGACTGGAGTAAATGGGTGAAAATAATATGAGAAATGGATCCATTGAAAGATCTTGATCCAACTTTCAATTTACACATGTACAGTGTAACCATCGCCTTATTCATATCTTGCTTCACTTTCTCCTTGCAAACTTCTCGAAGATGAGACTTCATGTTATATCACTCATGTCCTGATGTAGTGACCATAAATAACATTGGATGTTGATGATATCATTATGAAATAACCATAATATTCTAGATACATGATTCTCCTATAATAATTTTTATACTCTCACTTCTTGAGGTATCCTAATAGGTATTGGGGACACTATCACCTTAAATTTCCCATACTGTAGTACTGTGTGAAAGCACTTGTACTGTACTTGGAAACTCATTCTAGTATGGAAATTTACTTTTTCCATTATTTATTGTATTATTTATTATTTTATAACTTTTCATTTTCTGTATAAACAAAATGTTAGTATATTAGTAATTTTTATCTGGATTACTGATTTAGATATTTTGATTAATTAATGAAATCATTAAATGTATACCACTATTTTATCGGATTCTAGGAACCCTCTATGCTTGAATTGGAATACTTTTTCACTTGATTATTCTAATGGAAAGGATCCATGAACCTCCCCATTTAGTCTACAATCTATGCCTACTCCAACACTTAGAGATTTCAAGGTAGGTGTTTGACTGGCCAACCACATTAACTCACAGTTCCTTGGTATGTTGAGTTAAGTCCCAGCTTCTAAAATCATACTTGATTTACTCAATGTTTGCCTCTAAAATGATAGAAAGTTAGCTATGACTAATACTTACTACCATTTTAGTTAATTCAACCCACCACTCTCATAAGAACTCCTTAGTAGTAAGAGACACCATCGGCTATGGCTGACCGAGCATTTTGAACACCCGATTTTGTCCAAATTCAAATAATTGAAGGTGGTTACAACTTAATATTTATTTGAGGGTTTTTTATTTTTAAATTATGAAATAAAATCATTTTCTATTCTCTAATCATGTACTATGTGATCACACTCACAACACATCATGTAAGAGATAGAAAAATTCATCTTGTCACATGTTCATTTTATCTTTGATGGTTTTTTATTATTCTATGTGATCGCATGTAAACTACACATACAAATAATAATAAACCATGAAAAAACAAAATGAAGACATGATGATGAGCCGATACTAAAGGTTGGTCCATTTAGTGAATAATGGATCAACCTAGACCCTAGGGAAAATAACTTGAGTTGTGTCGCTTGTGACTCGAGTTGCAGCACCAGCCTATCTAATGCATCCAACTCTTGTCCAATGTGTTTACATATCTCAGTGTGAAGTGTTTCACATGCTTGTCTCATAATTATACAATAATGTTGGGTCAGAAATGGATTGTTTTCAAATATAAACTTAGTTGAGACAATAACAATTTGTGAGAATCACAAATGTAAACGAAGCGCCAAACCAAATATCAGAATAACAAATGAGGACACAAATTTTAACGTGGAAAAACCCTCCTTTAGAAGGATTAAAAAACCACGAGGCAACTCTGAGTAATATCCACTATGAATCATAGAGTACAAAAAATCAAGTTAAACTCGAGACTTGAATCGCAAATACATCATAAAGCCTGTGTGAAATACCACGCCCTGATATGCCTCCGTCGCCTCTCTGATAATAGTCTATGACAATACGTCACCCTTCGGAGATCAAAAACAAACTCGCGGCGTCGTTTCAGCACCTTATTGCACAACCTGATTTGTCGTTTCTCAATGTTGCCCATGCCCTAGAAAATAGTCACCCAAGTATCTGGTCTCCTTGGGTTGTCGCGCACCACCAAATTGTTTTTCTTCCTTGATTCACTGCTTCCCCTTTAATAGGATCCCATATGCCACATATCTTTATTGAAAAGGAATCTGAAAAATATCTCAAAAATGATATCATGAGATATCACCTGAATCTCATGCTGGCAGATACACAGTGGAAGAATCTTGAATTTCCAAAAAATATATATTCAAATCACTGTTTCCTTTTTCAAAATATAGATAAGATATGAAATATAATATCCTAAATCTCTAAATCACCATGCAGCCTTATCTATGTGATATGATAAAATATATCTCAAATTCAAAAACATATCTTATCTCAAATATGGAAACACCCACGTGCGGGCTGAACCCTAACAATCTCCCCCTTCAGCCCATCGAAGAAGGAGATCGCATCCAACAAACTCAGTTGGAAAGAAACCCAGTTGGTATTGTACCAACCGCCATCCTTTGCATAAAATATGGCATCCCTCTTTTTCATCTCTGATGGAAACCTGAAATCTCCCCCTATAAAAGAAATCCAAATGTTGAAGTCTTCTTCATACTTTTTTTTGCACCGCTAATACCAGAATCAACAATATCTGGCTCCCCCATAATTGTGATCGCCACATAATCTGGAGCACCTGCAGGAATTACTTTCTCCCTCTGCTCAACATCCTTTGAGCAGTCAAAAACTCTCAGCGCATCACCTCGATCTTTGATTTCTATTCTTTCTTCAATAGTGTCACTCTCTAGAGAAAAAAAATTAGGTGTAAGATCTGAAACACCTGCCATGACATGCTTCGGCTTCCAAACCTTCTTCAACTTAGTCGATGGTCTTCGACTCATGCACGGCGATCACCTGTTCCACAAATCTGACGAAGTCCTCTTCGCAACTGGATTCTTCACATCACTACACGCCTTTACATCTGTCCTGTAAAGTGTGTCATCCATTTTTCCTCATGCATAAACCATATATCCTCTAGGAAAAGTCCATCTTCCACTACCAAATGAATTTATGAATCCATCAGTATCAAGAGCACTAGCAGATAACAAATTATGGCGAATACCGGGCACATGCCGCACATCCTTCAATGTCAGTGTACAACCTGCATTCGTAGTGATACAAATATCACCAACACTAATGAAATCAGTAGAATATCCATTTCCCATATTCAATCTACCAAAATCACCTTCTTCATATGAAGAAAATAGTCCCTTACTTGGTGAAATATGGTATGATGCTGCTGAATCAACCACCCATTTGGTGTACAAATTTGACCTACAACAATCAATGTCAACTGAAAGTAAATCACCCTCACCCTGAACAAGACTTATTCCAGTATCCTCATAATCAGTGTCGAGCGCCTTCTTTTCCTCCTTAAGATTTTTCAATTCATAGTAGTGTCTCTACACACGACCATCCTTGTTTCAAAAGAAGCACTTGACCTTTATTCTTGTCTTCGACCGACCTCTCTAACTACCGCGTCCATCTACCATAGCCAAAATACCACTATTACCTAAATATTCATCATCATTTGTCTTTCACCGAGTCTCATTCATCAACAACGACAAAATCACATCATCCAACTTCAGTGTATCTTTCCCAAACAATAGTGTGGTGATGATATTATCATATGAATTAGGCAATGAACCCAAAATAATAAAATCCTTGTCTTCTTCTTCTAAATCAACAGGTACCACATTACCTTTATCATTAATCGTGACCACCACCAAAGATATCTCTATCAGAAGTTTGGTGAACTCATCCATATGGTTACCTAAATCTCCATTCTCTGGAATTCGCAAACGATACAACCCTTTCTTCGAATATAAACGATTTGTAAGGGATTTTGATTTATACCTTCTTTTAAGCTTCGCCCAGATCTATCAGATTCATCACTTCCAGCAGTGTATTTTCACCCAAATACATCTGAATCGTGTTTGTCGCTAACTCTTGCATATCCTGCCAATCACCATCACTCATCGTCTCTGGCTTCTCTGATTTTTTCTTCAATGCATTCGCTATCTTCTCACGGACCAAAATATTTTTAACTCTTTGCTGCCAAAGTGTAAAATCATTTTACATGTTGAATAGTTCAATGTGAGTAGAAATCCAATAGCGTGAATACCCCATATTAATCAGCAAGAAAACATGGATAACATCCTATGATACAAGATGTTGGGTCGGAAACGGATTTGTTTCAAATATAAACATAGTTGCGACAACAATAATTTGTGAGAATCACAAATGTAAACGAAGCGCCAAACCAAACAGCAGAATAAAAATGAGGAAACAAATTTTAACGTGGAAAACCCCTCCTTTAAAAGGATTAAAAAACCATGAGGCAACTCTGAGTAATATCCACTATGAACCAGAGAGTACAAAAAATCAAGTTAAACCTGAGACTTGAATCGTAAATACAGCATAAAACCTGTGTGAAATACCACACCCTGATATGCCTTCGTCGCCTCTCTGATAATAGTCTGTGAAAATACGTCACCCTTCAGAGATCAAAATCGAACTCACGACGTCGTTGTAGCACCTCGTTGCACAACCTGATTTGCTGCTACTCGCTGCTGCCCACACCCTAGAAAACAGTCACCCAAGTATCTTCTCTCCTTGGGTAGTCATGCACCACCAAATTGTTTTTCTTCCTTGATTCGTTGCTTCCCCTTTAATAGGCTCTCATATTCCACATATCTTTATTAAAAAGGAAATCTGAAAAATATCTCAAAAAAGATATCATGAGATATCACCTAAATCTCATGCTGGAAGATACACAGTGGAAGAATCTTGAATTTCCAAAAAATATATCTTCAAATCACTGTTTCCTTTTTCAAAATATAGATAAGATATGAAATATAATATCTTAAATCTCCAAATCACCATGCAGCCTTATCTGTGTGATATGATAAAAGATATCTCAAATTCAAAAACATATCTTATCTCAAATATGGAAACATCGATGTGCGAGCTGAACCCTAACAAATAATACATGCTCGTAGATGAGGGGGTCTCGAGAGTACAAAATATAACTCTGAGAAATGGACATGTGAACCCTTATACAAATAATGGTGCTTAGAAAACTCGTAGATTTCCATTTATTAAACTAATTATTACAAACCATTGAAAAAAAAAATAAACATGAACCATACATACATTGGTTGGTCAATGGATCATGATATGTATAATATGATTTAAACTTACGTATTAAAAATTAAATGTAGAATTAAAATTAAACTTTCATTAAATTATACTCAAGGGTGTTTTTAATGAATTAAAATTCAATCTTATTTTAATTAAATATTTATGTCATTTGGTCTCATTAATTAATTTAATTTTATAAACAAAAAAATAAATTCATCAATTAATTTAATTTTAACACCAAAGATTAATTTACTTTAACTCGTAGTACTAGTTTTAAACCAAAAGGTTGGGTCGGCCATATTTGGGATTAGCTTCAGTGGTAGAGGTTGAATCTGGTGTATGGAATCCCTGGTCGGGTGAGTTTGAAGGGGAATTGGTAGCGAGGTTTGGGTCTCAACTTGGTTGGGTCCTGGTGGAGCATGAGGCAGCCAGCGTGGGTGGTCTCGCGGTGGCGGGAAGCGTGTCTGGTCGGTGCTCGAGTAGGAGACTCTTTTTATTTTTTATTTTTTATTTCTATTACTAACCCGCTTAAGTCAAGTCCTCATTTTTATTAAAATAAAAGAACAAAATCACGTTATTGTTTCCTCTAATTTTTCCACATCCTCCCATCAAAATTAAAAAATGTGAATTAACATATTTAATTTCTTGTTTTTTTTATGTTAAAAACATTGATTAGTTTTTTTTTTCTGCCTTTTATATTCACATCGCTATTTTTGTTGATTTCGGTTTACTACATAATCCATGCTGGCAATCCCCTTTTGGTGTCTGCTTTGTTCTCAACAGTCAATTTGTTTCACCGCCCAATCTACATGGGTCGTCCACCTATCTATTTCTGATTGAACTGATAGGCCGACTAACCTATTTTTGGTTTTGACTCTTGCTTCGTGGCAATCCCTGATTGGGGCATTTTGTTTCAGGAACGGCCACTCGTAGGGGAATTCATCACCCCTACCTCGGTTCTTCCCATGACGACCCGACGAGATCAAGTGTGAGATTTTCCTTTACATCCCAAGAACGTTCCCGGTGATCCTTCCCTGAGATTTTGGTGCTTGAACCCCGGTTTTTTTGGGTGTTCTCAGTGGAAACGAACTTCGCGGCACACTGTTGGTGTGTCGCCTTCGGTGGGGCTTCGTCACGGTCATCCTTAGGTACTGCATACCAAAGGACAGCATGCAAAGAACCATGGACCAGATCCAGGTGAAGAAGAAGAGTACTAGACCACCGAGTATTTTGTGCCTAGCACTGTAAGTTGTACCACTCTTTTACAAGTTTCTATTTTATAAATGTAATCATTTTCTTGGTTTGCGCCATTATTGGCCAATTGCTTTTCATTGTATTCCTTTTCTTTGATGTTTAATAAATCGGGTGTGTGCATGGTATTATTGCCATGTAGTAGGATCCAGGGGATCCGAAGCACGTAAATCTCATGTTCCTCTTTTCATTCCTATATTTCTGTTTCTGTAAATTTCATTTATGTTCGTTATTGTATCATCTGCACCGATCCTCTCTCTTTGTTGTTCGCTGGATGACTTTGCGCCCACTTTATCTCAACTCATACATGTAACAAGTGGTATCAAAGCCACCATTTGGTGCCATTTTGATTTTTATTACTCTTTTTCCTTATGTTATCTTTGCTGCTTGGACATACTTGAAATATTAGGTTTGTAATGAAACTGATTCTGACATTCTTGCAATCTTTGTTTACAATTTCAGTACTATGTCTACTGCTTGTTTAGTCTACAGTTCATTCCTGTGATAATAATTTGCACGATCGAAACTGTTGACAGCCCCTTTGTGCTGATAGAATCTGTCTATTTTAGATTTTGTTTCAGGCTTGTTGTAATTATTGTTTATTGGATTTGGTTTATAGTCTAGATTGTTGTTAGTTGTTTTAATAAATCAGGTTTCTATTTTCTGCACTTTGTATCCATTTATTTTTCCATTTTATTACTGTCTTTAAATTTTCTTTTAAAACTGAAATCATTATCCTGATAAAATTATTTTTTTTTCATTACACATTGTACAAATTTATCCCTAGTGAGTATTGGCCAGTCTTTTGGGGGCATACGTTCTCATTGTCCCCAATTACTTGGAATCAAATCACTATATAAATATGTCTACAATGTGGTATGAAATTGAAAATTTTGATGGATATAATGACTTCAATTTATGGAATATAAAAATGAGGTAATTACTAGTCCAACAAGGTCTTATTGATGCCCTGTCTGGGCCTACTAAACTCGTAACAACTGTAAATGAAGTTGGTCAAACCATAACTGAACACCAACCTGTCCCCAATGACAATCTAGTTAAATCCCATAGTTCCCTCTTATTTTCCTTAGGAGATAAAGTCCTTAGGGAAGTGGCATTCGAGTCCACTGCTGTTGGAATTTGTCTTAAGTTATAGAAGCTTTATAAGACTACCTCCCTAGTCGATAGGCTTTACAAGAAGCACCGCATGTTCACTTTTAGGATGAGACCAGGCTCTTCTTTAAAATCCCATCTTGTTGAGTTCAATAAAATCATTCTAGACTTATCCAATATATATGTCACGGTAGATGATGAATATTAGGCTATTATTCTACTAATCTCTCTAGACCATAGCTATAGCACCTTGGTTGAAACCATGATGTATGGTCATGACTCCTTGACTCTAGAAGAAGTCAAGTATGCCCTTCTATCTAAGGACCTTCACTCAAAACCTAAGGCGAAATGTGAGGCTGATATTTTGTTCACTAGGTTAATACCTCAGGTTAAAAGCAAAAAAGAAACATTTTAATAGAGATAAGAGTAGTAACAGCAAAGAACCTAGGCAAGAACGAAAGTCAAATAATAATGATAATAAAGACAGAAAAGTTACTTACTTCCATTTTGGGAAGCCTGGGCATATTAAGCCCGAGTGTAGGAAGCTTAAGAGAGAGAAAGAGCATGTGCAGCCCACTGACCAGTCTCTTATTATTGACTCTGGTTATGACACAACCAAATTTTTAAATGTTTACAGTCATACACTCGACTATGAGTGGGTCCTTGACTCTAGCTGCTCCTTCCATTTGTGTCCCCATAGAGAGTCCTTCCTAGAGCTGGTCGAGAAAGTGGAAGGGGACGTCCTGTTAGGGAATAACAAGAAATGAAAGGTTGAGGGAAGAGGGTCAGTTCTGATAGAATTGGATGACCATTCAATCATCACCCTACTTGACGTAAGGTGGGTCCCCAACCTGCAATGAAACTTGATCTCCTTAGGAGTCCTATATCAAAAGGTATATACTTTTATCTCTGAATCAGGTACTATCAATGTTTCCAAAGGATCTATAACCATCATCAAAGGATCCCTTGTGAATGGTTTGTATGTCCTAAATGGAAGGACCCATTTAAGACAGTTGGGTAGTGTTTACAATATGAACACTGACAACACTATGCTCTGTCATATAAGGTTGGGGAATGTAAGATTCAAAGGGCTTGAAGAACTGAATAAGAAAGGATTGTTGAGTGACATCACACCGGCAAATCTCCCATTTTGGGAAGATTGTGTTATGGGAAAGGCTAAAAGTGTGACCTTCAGTAGATCCTCCTTCAAGGAGGCCACCCCACTTGATTATATCCATTCGTATTTATGGGGGTCGGCTAGGACCTCTTCTCATGGTGGAGACTTCTATTTCTTCACCTTTATCGATGATTACTCTAGGAAGGTTTGGGTTTACATCCCTAAGAATAAATCAGATGTTTTCCAAACATTCAAAACCTAGAAATTCTCAGTCGAGAATCAAACTAGGAAGAAAGTTAAGACCATGAGAACTGAAAATGGTCTTGATTACCTGTCCACTGAGTTCATTCAATACTGTGAGTCTGAAGGAATTAAGAGGCATAGAACTGTTAGGGAAACTCCCCAACAGAATGGCCTAGTAGAGAGGATGAATCGGACTATCCTTGAAAGAGTCTGTAGCATGCTTAATCACTCGGGACTCCCCAAATCCTTCTGGGCTGAGGCCACTATCACTGCAGTGTACCTTATTAATAGGTGTCCTTATTCTGTGAATGAATTCATTACTATAGAAGAAATATGGACCGGGAAGCCCCCATCATATTCCTACTTAAGGTTCTTCAGCTATATATCCTATTCCCACATCAAGACTGAAAAACTTGAACCTATAGCCCTTTAGTGCATTTTTGTTGGTTATCCTGAGGGAGTTAAAGGATATAAACTCTAGGTGGATAAATTGGGATACCAATGGTGCATTATTAGTAGAGATGTAGTCTTCCATGAGTCTTCTGCTCCTAAGACCAAGATTGACACACCTAGGAATTGTGATCCAGACCTCCACAAGTCTGATGAACATGAGTCAACTACTCATGTTGAGATTGTTGTTCAGTCTATTCCTCCTCCTCCTTAGCCCACTGATGCGGCTAACTCTGAGATGAGTTCTGGTTCAGACTCTGATTCTGGACCTTCCACCGATCATCAAGATTATCAATTAACCCAAGATAGACAAAGGAGAGTCTCTATACCTCTTTCTCAGTTCAGCCAGTATGATATGGCATAATATGCCTTTCATGTGGCCCAGGATCTCATCGATGATGATCCTCAATCGTATAGGAAATCCTTAAAGGATAAAGATTCAAAGCATTGGATCATAGCCATGAATGAAGAGATGCAATCTCTAAAGAAAAATCACACCTCGACCATTGTTCACAAGCCTGTGAATGCTAAAGTGATTGGGTCCAAGTGGATTTATAAGAGAAAGGAAGACAAAACGGAGGGAAATAAAATAAGGTTCAAATCTAGGATAGTCGCCAAAGGATTTCTTCAGAGTGAGGGAATCAAATATGATGAAATCTTTTTCCCTGTTGTCAAACACTCTTTCATTAGTCTCCTACTAGCCTTTTCTGCCTATCTCAATCTGCACATCGAACAACTTGATGTTAAAACTGCCTTCTTGCATGGGGATCTGAATAAAAAACTCTATATGAAACCTCCTGACGGTTATTTAAAGGAATTCAATCCAAACCAAGTGTGACTTCTAAATAAGTCCTTGTATGAATTAAAATAGGAATCTAGGCAATGGTATAAAAAATTTTATTCTTTTATGATAAATAACCAAATCATCAGGATCCAGTATGATGCATGTGTTTACTTCAAGTCAATTCAAGGTTATATGATTTACCTTCTTCTTTACGTAGATGACATTCTTATCATATGTAAGAATATGAGTTTTATCACTTCTATTAAATCCCAATTAAAATGAAACTTTGAAATGAAAGACTTAGGTGCATCTAAGAAGATTCTAGGTGTTGAAATCCTCAAAGATAGACCTAACAAATTTCTCTACTTATCTCAGCATGCTTATATTTTAAAGATTTTAAAGAGATACATGTTTGAACCTCTCAACCCTGTAAATGTACCTCTTGATCAACATTTTAAGTTGTCTTTAACACAAGAACCCACTGCTAATGATGACATGAAATTTATGTCTAAAATTCCATATGCTAGCATTGTTGGTAGTATAATGTACTCTATGATTTTTACTAGGCCCGACATTGCCTTTGCTATCTGCACCCTGAGAAAATTTATAGACACATTTGGGAAGCCTCATTAGCATGCCCTTAAGTGGATTCTTAGATACCTATCTTGTACATATAATTTGTATTTATGCTTTGGTAAAAATTTTGATGCTTCTAACATTTTGTTAGGCTTTGTAGATGTTGATTATGCAGGTAATATTGACACCAGAAAATCATTGACTGGATACGTGTTCACTGCCTGTGGTGGGCTTGTTTATTTTAAGTGAAACATGCATTCCATTTTTTCCCTCTCCACCACTGAGTTTGAGTACATTGCACTCACTGAGGTGGTAAAGGAAGTCGTATGTCTTAAATGCTTGTCTTCTGAACTCAAGCTTTATAATTCAGCTATTAATGTTTTCTCTGATAGTCAATCTGCATTAAATTTATATAAAAATTTAGTTTTCCATGGTAAATAAAAGAATATAGACATTAGGTTACACTTTAATAGAGACGTTATAGAAGAAGGAACCGTGTGTGTCAATAAGATACACACTGATAAAAATCCAACTGATAGTTTGACTAAAGATGTCACTTTATCTAAGTTAAAATTTTGTTTAGTTAGGATGAACTTGGTTCCTGTTCCATAATTTTATGTGAAAGAACATCACTATTTTTAATTAAAAATGGTGGAGATTTTTTAATTAACATGTTTAATTTCTTGTTTTTTTTTATGTTAAAAACATTGATTAGTTTTTTTTATTTCTGCCTTTTATATTCACATCGCTGGTTTTGTTGATTTCAGTTTACTGCATAATCCATGCTGGAAATCCCCTTTTGGTGTCTGCTTTGTTCTCAACTGTCGATTTGTTTCACCACCCAATCCACATGGGCCATCCACCTGTCTATTGTTGATCAAACTGACAGGTCAGCTAACCTTTTTTTAGTTTTGACTCTTGCTTCATAGTGAGCCCTAATTGGGGCATTCTATTTTGGGAACGGCCGCTCGTAGGGGAATTCATGACCCTTGCCTCGGTTCTTCCCGTGACGACGCGAAGAGATCAAGTGTGAGATTTTCCTTTGCATCCAAAGAACGTTCTTGGAGATCCTTCCCTGAGATTCTGGCACTCGAACCCTGATTGTTTGGGGTGTTCTCGGCGGCAGGGAACTTTGTGGAACACTGTTGGTGTGTCGCCTTCTGTGGGGCTTCGTCATGGCCATCCTCAGGTACTGCATACCGAAGGCCAGCACACAAAGAACCGTGGACCAGATATAGGTGAAGAAGAAGAGTACTGGACCGCTGGGTATTTTGTGCCCGGCACTATAAGTAGTCCCACTCTTTTACAAGTTTCTGTTTTAGAACTGTAATCGTTTTCTTGGTTTGCGCCATTATTGGCCGATTTCTTTGCATTGTATTCATTTTCTTTGAAGTTTAATAAAGCAGGTGTGTGCATGGTGTTCTTTTCATGTAGTAGGATCTAGGGGATCCAAAGCACGTAAATCTCATGTTCCTCTTTTCATTCCTGCATTTCCATTTCTGTAAATTTCATATCTATTTGTTATTGTATCATCTGCACTGATCTTCTCTCTTTGTTGTTCGCTGGATGACTTTTCACCCACCGTATCTCGACTCGTCTACGTAACAAAAATATAACAGTTTAAAATTTTCTAGTTCTATCATCATAGACTAGAAAAATAAAATTATTGTAATAATAAATAATTATTGTTAAAAACACACCATTGAAAAAAATATAGTGGATGGAATTAACTATTTCGGTGAGCAGAAAATCACCGGTGATCGTGTTTAATGATGAAATCTCACAATGCAGTTATTGGGTATAAAATTAACATATATGTGCTTTGAATTATAATACCCGCAAAATTGTATTTTTTTTCAATCCATATTTAAAGCTTCATATGGTTGTAACTTCTCCATCTGATGTTAGATTTAACCATTGTCGGTATTGTTGGAACCGGAAGGATGTCCTTTTCACATTTTAATACAAATTTAATTATTTATTGACTTAAAATCATTATGTGCCTCACTCTGATACCAATTGAAGGTACCAGGAATGCAGTAGAAGCCCCGAAAGATGGGATTTGAAAAAAATCCACTGAATATCGATAAGAGCTCGTCATTGGTGGTGAAGTGTTCCCCGATTACCACCCGAGGATCCCATGTGAAGAGTTTTAAGCACAAAATTAAAACCATAAAATACCATAAGAATATCTGAATCTTTTCTCAAGGTCTGCTCATCCTCGGTGATCGTCGCTCGAAGAATACAAAGCTGAATTCCTCTAGATCATCCACACTTTCTTCAAGAAACTTTGGGAGTACCAATCGTCAAATTTTAGGTACTAGCGAAGAGATCTGATGATGCCTTCAACACTCCAATGATCACTACATCTCCCTTCTTATGATACATGAGAGAAATCTTGATCTGATCTCTTGGATCAAGAGATTCTCTCTCCAGAATATGGGAGATAGGAGAAGAGATAGAAGCCCCCACCACTTTATAGTGAATAGTACTTTGTTGGAGACTCTCATCTTCTATATATAGTTTATTAATAAATTACCCAAAAATAGAACCCAACCCTCCCCCCCTGAATAATTTTACACACTATAAACGATATTATGACTAATATATTGAACCATAAATACCATTTATATTGTTATCACTTTCTTGTAGTATAATAAATATATTATGTGATGATACCCAAGCCATTAACTCAACTCATCATTCTGATAAAAATTAAATGAACCTTGAATATTTTAAACAAATATTCATTCAAATAAAATTTCCCATGTATTTTCTTTAAAACTAGTAAATACATTTAATAAATAAATTCAATGTCAATTATTCTTAACTTGAATAATATAAATTTATTTATTAATTTTTTGATCATAAATACTTGGACAAAACTCAGACCTCACTGGTGGGTCCCACTATGTTTAATATACCTATTCAACTAAATAGGTCATATTCTTGAATACGCTATTGTGTGTGACCCTCTAGACCCTTATCTCGATAAAAATGAATACTCTTCACAGATCAAGAATAGGATCCAACAACCCATCTTGGCCCTTAAAGAGATAAGGATAGTCATAGTAGCGACAACCAACCTACAAAAATGCATTGTTTAATATAATCTTTTTGTTTTTAATATCTCATAAAGAAGGATGCACACCTATGTCATCACCCTTTTCTTGCTTTATTATTTGTTGATCTAACTAGATGGATTTACCCTTGACTACCATGGCCATGGTCTTATGAAATTACTACCATCCTGATCAACTAGGCCCATGATATATTACTTCCTTTACTTGGAAACGAAAAATCCTTTCTTGACCATTTAACCAATGTCATACCTCCAATGGCGCACCCAATACAAGCTACATCGCCACGATTTCATTATCATGGTTTTTTTCCTACATCAAAGTATGTGGTCAAATGGAACACATTGGTAAGGATCTCAAGTCAGGAGACCAATATACAAGTTTGTAGATAGGAACAACCAATGACACCCAAAACATGTAGTGTTCTTATTGGTGAGTCTATCCTCATAATCTCACTACTAGAGATCACCAAGTGAAAACTTCATATGAAGAAGTATAAATGCTTATGATCCCCCAGCACCTGATAGTCAAGCATCCACTGTGTCCAGTCAATAAGATGTATCTAGACCATAGGACCTTTTTTTAATATTAATGTCATAGTATCCTGAGGTTCTCAATATAGTATGGGATCCACTATAACCTTTTGATATGACAATTAATATATAGAAATTACCATTAAATAGTGGTTGAAGAAAATTCTACACTATAGTGGTAAGAATGCATCATGTATATCTAACTTTATACACGATATGGTAATCAAAAGTATTGCATAGTTGGGTCTAGGGAACCCACTATTACAAAAAACTTCTAGGTCATGTTTTATTTATGATAATTTTTCACTCTTATGGTTTATGTATTTTAAAATGATAATGTTTTATGCGATGGATCATTCTTAATCCATGGTAAATTGGGTATGAACTTTTTAGGTTATATTTATAATATCATGACCTTATTCTTGTCTTATGATTTCATATAATCATTGATTGATATCTTCTATGTTTACCCATACTGAGCATTTGATCTCACCCTTATATTTTATTTACCAAGGTTATATATAAAGTTTTAATTAGGGTATGTCTATGAATAGTACTAAATAGAAAGATATTTATGGGAGATGTTGAAGATCTTTCATGAAATAAGAATATTTTGTAACTAGTCTCCAAAGTCACTAAACCTTTACAGTCCTAGGGCATTTAATTGTGAAATATATTGAATATTCATTTATTAAGATGTAATATCTATGTATGAAAATCCTAAATCATTATAGTTGGTTTCAGAGAAAATTTTTGGTTAACCTTTATAACTAGGATAAGAAAACTTTAGTGAGATCATCATCATTGTGTAATTTTATTAACAGAAAAGTACAAATGGAAGACACAGAGGGAGACCCTCCCCACCCAAGAAAGAACCTAAGGGGGCCTAAAATGGTGCATCCCTAGCGCATTCCATTTAATAAAGTCAATCCCATTGGGATGAATACTCCCCGAAGTGTGCAGGAACACCTCCACTGTGCTAGTGAAGTCCACTAAGGCCAAGTAGTCTGCAACCTTGTTCCCCTCTCCCTAATTATGAAGTACTCGAGCGTTACTATTTATTATAATTTGACATTTTTTGGTGACATATCATATCGACCAAGGATAATCACCATACCCTTATAGGGACTTGGGAGAAATTAAGGTGTTTGTTTCAATTTCAGAGAGAGCAAGACCATTTTGTATGCAAAGTTTGAGCCTGATGAGTATTGTCATTGCCTCTACTTGAAGAGACGATCCATGGGCCAGCCTTTCCTAGAATGATAAGTAAACTGAACCATTGCAGTCACAAACCACTCCTCCTCCATGCATATTACCCTGGACATAAGACCCATTGGTATTGTGTTTCAATCCAACCAAAGAAGGATTCCATCATACCCAGTTTCCCTCCCTGGTTCTGGATAGAAAGGCCGCATTGGGTCTTGCCTGAAAACAATGCAAAGAAGAAGCCTCCTTCCAAGACCTCACTTCCTTGTTCAGGTCTTGTAACATATTTTTTCCAAAATGATAATTAATTGAGTCGTCACCTTCATCCCCTTGTGCTTAGACTTGTTCTGTGCCTGCCAAATACACCAGCACCCCACATGCAGACACACCTGGACACAAGTTGGATACTGCATCTTCGGATATAGTCATCGGGAGGGAGGGCTCTATTTCAAATCTTCCAGGTAAGAAAGTTGATCTTGTTGGGAATGTTTTTACCCAAATAATCTCATCCCAACCTCTAGACTAGACCCATTCATTACCTATGCAATATAAATCTTTCAAAGAGAAGAGGCCCAAGGAGGAAGTGGTGAAGACACATTTATCCTCCTCTTTATTAATCTCAATGACATGAAAGCACTCAAGTTGATTCTGATCCAGAACCACATTGATGAAAGTGGGAAAAATACTAGCCTCCCTGAACGTGATATTGGTCACTGGACAACCAGGGAACCCCAACACTGTACCACACCAATCCTGATGCCAGAAGGATAAATCATCTTTCCCAACCATCCATCTAGAGAAAGGACAAAGAAAAACAAAAATGGTACCAATAAATGACCAGAGGGGAAAATAATTTCCCTCCCCAGAATCTCAAAGGTACGTAGCATATGCATGCATGGTAGTCCTCCAGAGAGTACATCATTCCAGGATGCTCCATGCAAGCCTTGAATGCATGTAGTAGAGGGTCTCCTCTAGGTTGTGCATGTTAATCCCTTTTTCAACCACTGTCCGCTCCATTTTTTTCTAAACTACCCAGTGTTTCTTCCCCTTCGATAAAGAATCCCAAATTAAATTTTCAAGGATCCTATCAATATTCTTAATAACCCCCTTAGGGACCTTAATGGATGACAGACCATGGATTGGAGAAGCCACCAATATGCTGTTTACCATGGCAAGTCTACCACCGAAGGACAAAATTTATTTTTCCAGTTCAACACACTCTTAGAAACCCTGGTGCATAGATCATCGAAGTATTGGATCTGAAGCCTCCCTAATGAGATGGGAACACCCAGATAAACCATAGGTAATTCCCCCTCTAGATTCCTAGTAGCTTGCTGACAAACTTAACCCTTTCAGTGAAGCATCTGTTGGAAATGAATAAATCAATCTTACACTTGTTGATAATCTGGCCACTTTATCGGCAATAATCCTCCAGCACTCTTTTAAGGCTATGAATTGATCTACTCTTAGCATTCAGAAATAATATGGTATCATCAGCGAACATGAGGTGAGATATCGTCGGGGCCTTTATCTGATGATGATATGGAAGGATTCCACTGTTTTTTATGCTCCTATAAAGGATATGGCTCAGGAAATCCTAACTAATTATGAATAGAGATGGTTAAATGGGGTCCCCTTTTCTAAGGCCTCAGGAATACTTGAATAACCCATAATATTTTCCCATTAAAGTCCCTAAAATATACGATGAGCTGAAGAAGCAGAAGATAATATCAATGTTCCAAGTATTGAGACCCATACCTGACAAGGTTCTATTAATGAAGCTCCATTCAACCCAATCGTAGGCCTTACTCATATCCAGTTTAATAACCATGTTAGACCCCCAGTTTTTGAAGTTTATTTCATTGAGCATCTACTAATCCAGAGCAATGGCTTCCTAGATCGAACAAACCTTGATAAACCCATGTTGTTCTGTGATATCCAGTAAGGAATATGGTTAGTGAGTATAGAGTTAATTATACTAGCCAAGATCTTGTATAGAACGTTACACATACTCATTTGGTAGTAGTGAGAGGTCGAAGAAGGACTATTGATCATGGGAAGGGTGTGTTTAGCTGGACTCGATCATCACCTGGTGAACAAAAATGGATATTGTTTCACATGTGGTTTGACACTCCTGATGAATATACTTTGGAAATTCACAAACTCTTTATGAACCATAATGAAATATTTCAATAGATGATGACCATGAAGGGTGTAGGTTAAACCTAAGGTGTATTAGATTGAATGTAAGGTGTCATGATTTAGAAATCCTATAAATTATTTTCATGATTATGTGGCTTCCCACTATTATTATTGTTTATTACAATATTTTTTTGGTTTTAGTCAATAGATGGAACCCGAAGGGAAAATTTTAATGTTGAATGCGACCGAAAATGCAATAATTTCCCCCCTAAGTAACCAACTGTTATGATATTTGGAATGAAAAATAACATTTCTATGATCACACAACTTTCTCAATTTATGAATCACAAAGATCTTTGAAATGAGAAAAGGAGGGGAAAATGTTATGTTGAGTCCTTCATGAGGCAATGCCAACCTAATTTTAGTGGTTTTGTTGATCCGCTAATTAATGAGAAATGGATCAGTGACACTGAAAATATATTTTATATTCTTCCATGTTTGGAGACTGAAAAAGTCATTTTGGATGTTTATCATTCAGAATTTTGAAGCATATCAGTGGTGGACACTTATCAAGAACATGAGGGAAAAGGAAAAAATTAACTCTATGGAATGGGATGAGTTTAAGAGCTTATTTTTTCAATAATTACTTTCCTCATATTCTTCATACAAATATGGAGAAGTAATTCCTTAATCCTAAGCATAAGGATAATGAATCTTTTGGTTCCTATGAGGCAAATTTTACAAGACTTGTGAAGTACACTTCTAATATTATCATCCAACCTAAAAGTAAGGTTGATCAATTCTTTGGTGGCCTAAAACCAAGTTTCCAAAGGGCGTTAGCTATAATATAATTTAGTATATATGAATAAATCATTCAATGTGAACTCAAGGTGGAAATATAAATTGGATATTCCCACCATTCTCATGGTTTTGATAGGAAAAGAAACATCGAGTCTCATGAAAACTCAAATAAATAACATGGTGAAAAGAAATTTCTGCTAGAAATGTGGGAATAAATAGAAAGGGAACTTATTGAATGGAACTAGGCGGTGCTTTAAATGTGGAAGTGTGGGTCATAAATCCAGTGAATGTTGAAAGGAAATGAATTGGATGGTTAACACAGAGGAATAGAAGAAGATGCCCATTAATGCACCACTTGTGATGTAATGCTTAAAATGTAAGGAGAATGGGAATTATACTAACCAATGATCAAATCTGAAGGTTAATGATGATTATCAACATCATAAACATCTTAATCAAAGGGACAAAGGGAAATTTCATGTGATCATTATTTTTTATGAGGGGTACAATAACGACATGGGGAAAGGTACACTTATCATCCATCCTAGAACCATTAATGTATTATTTGACTTTGGATCTACCCACACATTTATATCTGAATAATTTTATAAGGGTATCACAGTACCACCTCAATGGTTTGATGTTGAATTAGCAGTGAAAACACTTAATGATGTTATGATCACATATCATGTCTATGATTCTTCTCTAGTTTAAGTTTGTGGGAATGTGCTTCCTGAAAATCTTTTTATTCTCCTTCTGGTCAAATTTTATTTTCTCTTAAGCATGTATTTTCTTTCTCTATATAAATATCACATCCATTGTCAAGGAAGGGAAGTCACATTTGATATTAAAAACCAACCAATGATCATCTATCAGTGTGATGGTAAATATGAACTTACAATGGAGATCACATCCATTGTATGAACCTTGATTTACATTAAAAGGGGTGTTTGTGTAACACCCCGAGCTTCCACAGTACGCTTCTCTTTGAATAATACAATAGCATTTGTTGTACGCAACTTCGAGTTCTAACACACACCACGACCAATCAAAGTAGCCATTATGAATAGTAATCCCTAATTTTTAAAATTTTAGAAATTTTATCTCTCAAAATGGACTTCATTTTTGGATTCGGAGTATCAAATTTAGCCTAAGGTGAAATTTTGGTACTTTTCGGATAACTTTAATATTTTGATGAATAGTGAAAATTACTAAATTTTAATTAAAAACAACTTTTTTAATCAAAATAATTATTAGTGATAAATTATTAATTTGAGTGGTTTTAAAGTATATTTAGAATATATTTTACCATTTAATACAATGTTTTTTATTGGACATAATTTCACAATTAAACCGGACATAAACAAGTATCAATCTTTTGATAGTTATTATATCTTAAAAACACGCTTTTTGTTTTGACAACGGGAATTAATTTTAAATTAATTTCTGCCACTTCTGTGTTTTGAATTTGGAAAAATGGATTCCATATTTTGAATCAGGATTTTCAAATTTTGTAAATAGGTAACTTTTATTTTTAGACATTTTGAATAATTACTTCGGTAAATATTTTATTTATCATGGTTAAAGGGTAAATCTGGTAAATAAGGGTTAACAAATAATATTATAATAATACTAAATTACCCTAAAACGTGTCCTAAACTTATTGGTTGATATATGTCTGACCATGGTCATCTTTGATTCGATTTTTGGACCCCATGGAGCCACTTGTAAGTGATAATAACACTTTATATTAATTAAGTTAAAATAAATACAAACATGACATAAGCATATATCTTTTAGAAAAACAATTTTTACATAGGGTTGTATATGTTGGATTTTCAACTATGGATATTCATTAGAAATCTAAAACGATTTACTACATAATAGTATTTTATTTATAATTTTTAGACATTAAATTATTTAATTTATTTATGACACAATGATGATGCAGTAATTACCATAATAGTGAAAAATTAAAATAATTGATATTATAAATACCCAAATAAATATAATTTGAGACTTTTAATGAATTACACTAATTTTATAGGATAATATGACATATTAGGGTTGAGTTAATTAAATTTTTTCGAAGTAATCATTCTGTTATAATTTTTACAAAAGTCAAGTATTGAATAGTGTCAAAATTGATATAAAAGAGTTTTTAAAACAAATATAATATTATTAATTGATATTAAATTTCTAAAAGTCTAAGGTTCGTCCAAGAGACTTATTTCATGATATTTTTATCATTAATGGACCACTTGGGGGTCTCTCGGATGTATATTTTAAGTTTATTAACTACATAATATAAAAATACAAAGTGACATGGTAAGTGTCAAACTAATTAACTAAGTGTTAAAACTAAACGATAAGGTTAATATAATGCCCCAAACCTGTCTAAATTATATTGGTTGAGTATTTTTCGACCCATACCCACCTTAACCTTTAAATAATACACTTTGGAGCCATTATAAACCGAATATGAATTTATTATAAAATAATATTTCTAGCTTTTCCAAAGGTTCCCCTCACCCCTCTTATAAAAGGACACTCACCATTCTCATTAATTCACACCTTCAAAGCCTTTTGGTTCATCCAACCCCTACCCAAATACTCTCTCAACTTCCATAACTTCATCCTAGAGGTCTTACTTTAGTCAGAAAGCCAACCTAAGAGCCCTTTTGATCAAGTCAAAAGGAAGAACCCGAAGAAGATGTAATGATTTCACCACCCTTTTTCAAGATCCTTTCTTCTTCCACTTCTTCCTTCTTTATTATTACCATTATAAAATAATGAATCCAGTATCTCCTATATACTGTAATATTATTATAAATATGGTACAATCATATTCAGTATTCTATCAATCCTTTGAATGACATGTCACCATACGTGCGTACGTACGGCTTACCGTCTCCACGTCGTGGTGTAATTATTATTCAATATATTATTATTTAGATGGATATAATAATGATTTGTAATTCATGTAAATAATAAATATAACATGATAATTATTTTTTATATATGATATACCATCCAATTATATATTATTTTAATATCAAAAGAATGATATTTTCGCTCGTGCGTACGTACGTATTACCGTCTCCACGACGCGATGAGATTCATTTCCAAGTTCACCATTCATCGACGATTATAAAAATATATATTACTAATAAGTATGGAATATATGACATAATAATGATACTGGATATATATATATATATAAGGATTTATATACTTACATATATCTTATTCACTTACTTTCGTTCAATACTATATGAAAACAGAAACATCGTTTATGCGTACGTACGGACTACCGTCTCCATAAATGTTGTTTTCCATTTCATATATATGTCTATTATACATATTTATATTCTAAATATATATGATATATTTATCATGTTTTATATTTTGGAATTATTTAAATCATGATCTAAGTGATACAACCAAGAGTGACAAGTTAAAACACGTACGATAAAGAAAGTGATTATTACCCGAAATGTTAACTTAACATGGAAATTATTATTAAATGGGTAATATAAAGTCATAAATGAATCATGTATGATATCATAAATATTAATATGGTTATGGTATAATTTAATAACATACTACGATCTTCGTACAGGAGGTTAAACGTACCCTCGACTAAAGGAAAGTGCAAGGTAAGGGGTTTTCATCTCACTCCTTATTCCCGTGAGATTCATGCCATATTGCCACTATTACCTTTTGTGTTGTGTATGTACTTCCCATAATTATATTCTTTGTGTAATACACTTTAATTTATGTGTATTTACATATTCATTGTATGATACCTCTTTCATGGGTTGTATGTTTCGTAAGTTACCAAACTGGTAAGGGTTAATTTCACAATCTCTTTATTATCTGAGGTTGTTTTTACATAAGTATATACTGGGACATATTTATTATCCATATCCATGTTTTATGAAAGAGTTTTCAAAGGTATTCTTTTAAGGTACTTTTTACTAAAACATCATTTCAAACGTTTTAAATATTTATTCTTCTAAATCTTTCTCATTAATGTCCATATCTTCAAAATGGTTTTTAAGGATTTATTTATATGGACATGAATGTTTTTAAAATGTTAATTACTTTCAAAAGTTTCAAAGTGGTATAGGACACTTTGATTCAAAAATGTATTTAAATGAATTCTTTTCCAAATTGTGTGATATTTAAATGTTTTCATGAAAAAGAGATATTTCTCTCAAATAGTTTTGATTTCATCTATGACAACATACTTTGATAAATTTTACACTTGTTTGAAGTTGATTTATCATGATAAAAATATTCCATATTGTATTCAAGGTTTTATGATATGTTTGACTATGGATGATTTATCTTTATGCCATTAATGGTTTATGATTAATGTTTTGGAATTTCTTATGCTAGTTTTAATACGAATTTTTATGTTATATTTCATCCTCTTTTTAAGATGAATGTGTTGGACTAGTATGTTCTGGGTTGGGGACCGGTAAAAGTAATCCCTCTGGGTTGGGGACCGGTGAAAGTAAGCCCTCTGGGTTGGTGTCCGGTTATTAGAGGCACTCCGGGTTGGTGTCCGGTTATTAGAGGCACTCCAGGTTGGTGTCCAGTTATTAGAGGCACTCCGGGTTGGTGTCCGGTTATTAGAGGCACTCCAGGTTGGTGTCCGGTTATTAGAGGAACTCCGGGTTGGTGTCCAGTTATTAGAGGTACTCCAGGTTGGTGTCCGATTATTAGAGGCACTCCGGGTTAGTGTCCGATTATTAGAGGCACTTCGGGTTGGTGTCCGGTTATTAGAGGCACTCCGGGTTGGTGTCCGGTTATTAGAGGCACTCCGTGTTGGTGTCCGGTTATTAGAGGCACTCCGGGTTGGTGTCCGGTTATTAGAGGCACTCCGGGTTGGTGTCCAGTTATTAGAGGCACTCCGGGTTGGTGTCCGGTTATTAGAGGCACTCCGGGTTGGTGTCCGGTTATTAGAGGCACTCCGGGTTGGTGTCCGGTTATTAGAGGCACTCCGGGTTGGTGTCTGGTTATTAGAGGCACTCCGGGTTAGTGTCCGGTTATTAGAGGCACTCCGGGTTGGTGTCTGGTTATTAGAGGCACTCCGGATTGGGTTCCGGTTATTAGAGGCACTTTGGGTTGGGTTCCGATTATATTTAGCCCCTAGGCCTTGGCACGAGGCCTTGATAAAGAAATTAAAGTTCAGCATTATGCATTCCATCATTATGAAAGTGGTTAGTGATATTGCATGTGATTATTCGATTAGTAGAATATCCATGTGAATAAGTAAATGGCATTATTTAATTTTATTTCTTCCATATTATGCTAAAGTTCAAGTTTAAAAGGATTTTTTTTTAGTTTTATATATTGCCTTAAATGTTTATGCTTATTTTTGAAAGTTTCTGCTGTATTTCTTACCCTTACTGAGCGTTTGAGCTCACCCCTTTTCTATGTTTTATTTTTCCCAGGATTCCAAGAAGTGTATTGTGATTGATATGTAGGGTTAAGCTAAGGGAATAATGGTTTTCATAAAGTATTATTTATGTTGTTTTGTATGTTATAAAGTGTAATGTAACATTCATGTATGTAATCTATTTTCCAAGACTGCTAAACTGATCGGTCCTTCAGGACTTGATTCCTTGTAATAATTCCAATGTATTAAAATAATGCACTAACTCTGGGTAACTGGGGTCGGGGTGTTACAGTTTGTCTTAGGTGGTTAGGGAGAAACTGAACATAAATTATATTTATATTATGTGGGATTTTGTTGATGTATTTTTGGAAGAGTTTCCTAGTCTTCCACTAAAACATGAAGTTGATTTCTCAATAGAACTCGGACCTGGTGCCACACCTATTTCAAAGACTCCTTATATAATGGTACCAATCAAGTTGAGGGAATTGAATAAGAAAATTCATGATAACCTTAACAAATAATTTATTCAACCAAGTGTGTCACCATGGGGTGCACCAGTTCTTTTTTTAAGAAGAAATATGTATTGATGTGACTATGCATTAATTATCGAGAGATAAATAAGATCATGATCAAGAAAAAGTATCTTATGCCTTGTATTGATGACTTGTTTAATCAACTACACAAAGGTCAATACTTTTCCAACATTGACCTTCATTCTAGATATCATCAATTGAGGGTCCAGAATGAGAATATATCCAAGAAATAATTTCATACAGAGAATGGACACTATGAGTATATAGTGATTTTGTTTGGTATTACTAATGCCTCTGCTGTCTACATGGATTTAAAGAATAAATTAATTAGATATTACCTTGATCAATTTTTGGTAGTCTTTATATATGATATTCTTATCTATTGAAATGGAAAGGAAGAATATAATGATCACTTGAGAATTGTACTGAAGTCCTTCAGGAAGGATAGGTTGTATGAAAAATTTAAAAATTGTGAATTTTGGCTACAAAAGGTTTCATTTTTTGGGTTATATAATCTCAAGAGAGGGCATTTCGGTGGATCCATCAAAGATGGTGGCTCTTAAATGTTTTCCTAGACCAACCACAGTGACTGAGATTCATAGTTTTCTTGGTTTAGTTGTATATTATAAATGGTTTGTAGAGAATTTCTCACGAATATCTAATCCACTCACTAAGTCAACTCAAAAAGGAGCCAAGTTCCTATAGAAAAATGAATGTGAGAAAAAATTCAAATAACCAAAGAGAATATTAGTCTTTGTACTTGTGCTTACATTACCCTACAATGTAAAAGGTTATGTAATCTATAGTGTTGCATCAAAGAAGGAATTTGGATGTGTCATTATATAGAACGGTATGGTGATAGCTTATGAATCAAGATAGTTTAAGGTTCATCAGAAAAATTACCCAACTCGTGATTTGGAGTTAGCTATGGTAATTTTTACATTAAAGATATGGAAGCATTATCTTTATGGAGAAAAGTGTGATATATAAATTGATCACAAAATTTTAAAGTATATATTCATAGAGAAAGAGTTGAATATACACTAGAGAAGATGGTTGGAGCTGATTAAAGATTATGACTACTCAATAAACTACCACTCTTTGAAAGAGAACAAAGTGGAAGATGCTTTGAGTCTAAAGGATCATCTTAGATTATCCATGATGAGGATCACAAAAGATCCAATATTTCTAGATTCGCAAATGATAGATCTTAAAATCTTAAAGGAAGGGGATAAATATTATCTTTTTCAAATAAGTGTTAATCCATATATTCATGTGAGGATAAAAGTGGTGTATAAGGATGATTTAGAGCTACAAAAGAAGGTGATAACTATTCATGAGTTCAACCTTGATTATGATGGAATGATAAGGTTCAGTAACCGTGTATCTATTCTATCCATACCAGATTTTAAGGAGCTATTAGAAGAGACTCATTATTATCAATTCTCTATTCATCCTAGCAGTACAAATATGTATATAGATTTTAAAGAGTATTTATGATGGTATGGAATAAAGAGATATATCGTAGATTTTGTATCTTGGTGTTTGATATATCATCAAGTTAAGGATGACAGAAAAAAGTATAAGGGGATTTTACAACCATTACCCATACCAAAATGGAAATGGGAAAACATCACCATGGATTTTTTCATTAAACTCCCCAAAACATCTAAAGGGAACAATGATATATGGGTTGTAGTCAATCTCCTTACAAATTATACACACTTAATTACTATCAGAGAAGATTTATCTCTATATCATATTGTCAGGATATACATTAAGGAAGTGGTAAGGTTGTATGTATTGCCACATTCTATTGTGTCTAATTGGGATATTAGGTTTACCTCGAAGTTCTAGCGAAGTCTTCAACAGTCTCTAGATATGGAGTTGAGTTTCAGCATTGTGTATCATCCTCCGATAGATGGTCAGTCCAAGAGAAAAATTCAAACCCTATAGGATATATTGAGATCTTGTTTAATGGATTTCAAAGGTGGTTGGTATCAACACATTCCTCTGGTTGAGTTTTTATACAATAATAGCTTTCACTAAAACATTCATATGTCTCCTTATGAATCCCTCTATGGAAAAAAAAGAATATAACACAAACTTCTTGGGATAAAGTTGGAGAAAGAAATCTATTGGGACCTAAGATAACTGAAGAAATGGTAGATAAGGTTAGGGTCATTCAACAACACATAAGGGAAGCACAAATTCAATATAAAAGTTATGATGACAATCGATAGTGTGATCTAGAATTTGAATTTGGTGATAAGGTGTTTCTAGGAATTTATCTATAGAAGAAGATAATGAGATTTGGAAAGAAGGGAAAATTAAGCCCTAGGTATATCATTCCTTTTGAAATTCTTGGACATATTAGGATGGCATATTATCAATTGGTGCTTCCACCAAACCTCTATCAAGTCTATGATGCACTCCATGTATCTTTCCTAAGGATGTACATACCTGATCCTTCACATGTACTAAACTCAAAGGTCATACTTCTAGAGCATGAACTTTATTATGAGGAACAATCGGTGGAGATTCTTGATCATACAGAGAAAGTTCTACAAAATAAGACCACCCACCTGGTCAAAGTTTTGTGATGAAACCACCATCTTGAGAAAGCTATGTGGGAACATGAGGATATAATGAGGCATTAGTATCCTCATTTTTTCATCTAAGTGATGGAATTTCAAGTGAGAAATTCGTTTTAATGGGGGTATAATGTAACACCCCAATATTTTATAGAAAAATTGAATAAATTTAATTTATTTGATAACTTTCATTATACGCAACATCAAGTTTTAACGAATTGTGATATACTATTAATATTATTATTTAAACATGAAAATTATAACCTAGTCTTTTAACTTGACGATATGAATAGGAATAATAATTTTTTAAATATTAAGTATAATGATTTTATATAAAAAAAATTGATGAAAAAAGTAATTTGTTTTTATTAAAGTATTTATATGTTTTGAAAATACTATTTTCTAAAAAAACATTTTTTAAAAATTAATAAAAATTATTTTTTTACAATTTTAGAAAATTTATTTGAAAAAATGAACTTCATTTTTGGAATCAACATGTCAAAATTAGTATGTTTTATTTTAAGTTAAATTCTACCAGTTCTATGAAATGAATTTGATAAAATGGATTCCATGTTTAGAATTAGTATAATTTATATTATATAATAAGGTCAAATTAATTTTTTATCATAAATATTAGTAAAAATAATAATAATTAATAATAAGGTCAAATTAATAGGGCTCATTTTAATTTTAGTCTTAAAGGATAAATTACCTAGGTAAATAAAAAGAGACAAGTTATAATGGTGAAAAATAAAATGGTAAAAGTTATTAAACATAGAGATTAACAATAAACATTTTTAAAAACATGTGAATTTTTGTGGTGGAGATTTGGATCAATAAAATAATTTCTTCACTACTTTATTTATTAAATTTGGAGGCACATGGCATGAGAGTTGTAACGTCCCGGTTCCGAAAGGCACCTAGAGGCGCCCCGTACCCGGTTGGTCACATGGCCTCAAGCGCATTTCTCCAAATGCCAGAGGCTGCCAACTAGCAATGAGGGTCTTGGGTGTGATAGTAGGGAAACTATGCTCTCATTGGCAGAGTATACAGCAGAAGTAATAAACATGCAATAGCGAAAGCAGTAAATAACCAAAAATAATAACAGTGGAGAACTAAATCAACAAACTGGATCACATATGTATATATGAAATGATGCAAGATACAACTCTAGGAAAATAGCCAAACAAGTCACAATGCTGAAACACCACAGTACCAAAATAGGTACAAAATAAAAGTAAACAGCTCCTCAGCATCGCAAGCCAAAGCTCAATCCCATGATCTCCTGCTCCAAGAAATCAAGTGCCGGAAGTCAAAGGGAACTTGCCCTTGTCTATACCTGCAACAACATAGTCTTATTGGGCCCAAAAGCATGGCCCAAACAGGGTGTGAGATAAAATCTCAGTAGGTAACATCCTGAAGATATGTGCCTAATAGTCAGTGAGTATATGGAAGGTAAGGGTACAGTAAGCAGTAAACAACAACAGCAAAGCAACAGTTAGTAAACAAAATGATACACAACAGCAATCAACCACAACAACAGCAGTAGTGAAACAAACAGCTAACAAGAAGGAAACCCTCTAGGAAGTACTCACAGCCATCCCTACTAGTCCTATCCAAGAAGTACCACAACCCTCTAGGCAGTGCACTCAGCCTAACCCTTATGGTTGGTCATACGAAATTATCAGACTCTCTGGGGAAGCACACTCGGTCAATTCCCCTCACAGTCAAGGGTAGTCAGGGACTCTCTGAGGAAGATCACATGGTCTAACCCTCTTAGCCCCAAGGTCTAGAGACTCTCTGAGGAAGCTATCTCGGTCAATTCCTCCTATAGCCTCAGGTATACCACAGACTCTCTGAGGAAGCTCACTCGGTCAATTCCTCCTCTAGCCTGGGAAGGTTCTTAAAGAGATTCAAACAAGGTAAGACTCTCTGAGGAAGCTCACTTAGTCTACCCTCCTGTAGTATATAATATCCAAGACTCTCTGGGAGCTCACTTGGTCCATCCCCTGTGGTCTATAATGTCTAATACTCTCTGGGAAGCTCCCTCGGTCTATCCCTTATAGTCTATGGCACCAGGTTCTCTCATCCCCGCGCCAGTCAGTGCATAATAATTCTATAAGGCCAAGGTACACCTATAGAGCTACTTGGATAACCAAATTACACCTATAGATCTACTTAGCTAAATAGCCTGCAAGGAAACTTGTACGTCATACTTTTCACTTCAACCTATAACTGTAAGGCATGGAAACAGGTGTGGCAGCCAAAGGAAAACGAGACCCAAAGGTCATAAACAGAACAAATCAAGGGCAATCATATCCAAGCACAACAAAATTATCCTCTAACATGGTCAATTTACCTCTACACAAGAATACAAACAAGGCATAAAAACAACAAGGGAAAAAAGGCAAACACGCAATACCCCGTTCACGGGTATCGGTGGAAATTCGCACATAAAACTCAGAGAATTTGAACGGTAAGGCACAAACCACCTACCTCGATCCTAGGAGATCGATATACTTGAACCATGAAAACTAATTCTCCATAGAACATCGCATATCTGAGAAAACACACAAAACATTCAACCTTAGATAACTTGAGAAGGAGGAAGAATTGGAAAACAAGGCTCAAGAAGAAGGGAGAACTCACCGCTGTGCTTCCAATGCAATCGACAGATCTCGAATCAAAGAACAGATGGAGGCTCAGGAATCCGGAGAAGTTTCACGGCCATATGGTGTTGTTCGGTCAAACCATACCTAGAAGAAGACGATTATGCCGATTAGGTGTGACCCCAATCCATTTAATAAAAAAAAGTGCACGGCGTGTACCTTTAGAGTACACGGCGTGTAGTGGGTTTTTCCATACTCCGCCAAAATAGGCCTCCACGTCACCCCCACACACCGTGTGTGTGGCCCGTACATGGCTAGCACACGGCTTTGAGCGGGAAAAGAGTACACGGTGTGTACTCCGAAAGTACACGGTGTGTAATTCAAAAATTTGCAGAAACCTTATTTTTCCCAAAAACTCCAGAAAAAGGAAAAACATACCTGAAATGAAGATCTAGGTTCTTACAAACTTCCCCACTTAATGAAATTCATCCCCGAATTTCCCTAGAGGGGTGTAGAAGAAGAAACCTCAAACAGCTCCAGCCACTGCGATCGAACCTCGGCCTCCCTCTCCTAAGTCTCGTCCTGTACTCACCTGTGCTGCCATAGCACCCATACCAGAGGAACAGACCGGCCACGAAGAACCTCCATACTACGATCAACAATCCGGATAGGATGCTCCTCAAACGATACATCTGCTTCGAGCTCAACCTCCTCGGGTTGAAAGACATGAGACGGGTCTGAAAAGTAACGTCGGAGCTGAGAGACGTGGAAGAAGTCATGCATGGCCTGGTACCTCTGAGGTAGCTGCAACCGATAGGAAACCGGCCCAACTCTCTCCAAAACCTCAAATAGCCCGACGTACTACGGTGAAAGCTTACCCTGCCTCTAAATCCTCTTATGTCCCAACCTCGGTGCGACAAGCAGAAAAACTTGATCTCTGACCTTAAACTTAAGAGGTCACCTCCGCTGATTAGCATAATACTTCTATCGAAACTGTGCTATAGCCATCCTCTTCTGAATCAACTCTATCTGCTCTGAGGTCTCTTGAACAAGACGGGGTCCCAGCATAGCTGCCTCTCCTGCCTCCAGCTAGCATAAGGGTGGTCGGCATGGCCTACCGTACAAAGCCTCGTAAGGTGCCATCTGAATGGTCACCTAAAAACTGTTGTTGTAGGCAAACTCCACAAGAGGTATATGCGTCTCCCAAGAACCGCTGAAGTCTAGAATGCAAGCTCGGAGCATATCCTCAATCACCTGGATCCTGCGCTCGGACTGGCCATCAATCTGGGGATGGTATGTTGTGCTCAAAAGTACATGTGTACTCAAAGCCTTCTGAAATCCCTGCCAGAACCGAGAGGTAAAGCGCGCATCCCTCTATGAAACAATGGAGTGTGGAACCCCATGTAGATGTACAATCTCTCAGATGTACAGTCGTCCCAGATCATCAACACTGAAGGTCTTTTTGACTGGAAAAAAGTGTGTAACCTTCGTAAGCCTGTCAACGACAACCCAAATAGCATCACTCCCCCGATGTGACCTCGGAAACCCTGTCACGAAGCCCATCACGACATTGTTCCACTTCCACTCCAGAATGGGTAACTACTATAAAAATCATATTAGTCGCTGATGCTCTGCCATCACCTGCTGACAAGTAGAGCATCTCATGAGAAAACCAGCAACATCCCTCTTCATACCTGGCCACCAGTACTGGAAATGAAGATCCCGATACATCTTGGTGACGCTAGGATGAGCTTCCCAAACTGAGGAATGAAAATCTTGCATCATCTCCTCGCGTATATCTGCTGGCACCCATACGCATCCCTAGAAACGCAAGATCTCATCCTCACCCATTGTCCATCTAGGAAGAGGGTTTCCTCCTGATACACTCTCCCGCAGGACCAAGGCCTCTGAATATGATAGCTGCCTCATCTGCACCCAATCAAGAAGTGTAGAGGTAACAGCTACAGAAGATAGGACAGTCTGTCCCTACCTGTCGTGCACTTCTAAGTGCATCTCATAGAACAACACCATAAGATGCCACTCACTGCTGGCCTCCTGAACTGCATGAATCTGAGTTCTCCTGCTCAATGCATCTGCCACTGCGTTGCCCTTTCCCGGCGTATAGGTGAGCTCAAAATCAAAGGACTGAAGGTACTCAAACCACCTGCGTTGTCTCATATTCAGATCACGCTGAGTGAAGATATACTTGAGACTCTTGTGGTCGGTGAAAACCACAAAGTGATCTCCCAAAAGATAGCGTCTCCAACAGCATAAGGCATGAAAAACTGCTGCCAACTCCAGATCGTGCATCGGGTAGTTCCTCTCATGTGGCCTCAACTGTCGAGACCCATACGCAATGACTCCATCTCCCTGCATAAGCACAGCTCCCAACCCAATACTTGAAGCATCACAGTAAACGCTATAGCCCTTTCCCGTCTTTATCAAGACTAGTATCAGTGCTGACGTCAACCTCCCTTTCAACTCCTGAAAGGCAGACTCACAAGAATCTGGCCATAAAAACTTCACCCCCTTCTTGGTCAGACCCGTCAATGGTGCTACTAGGCGTGAGAAGTCTTGAATGACATGTCTGTAGTACCCATCCATCCCTAGAAAACTCTGTACCTCAAAAATGTTCTTCGGATACTCCCAAGAAAATACATCTCTCGCTTTCTCTGGGTCCACTGAAACTCCTATCTCTGAGATGACATGACCCAAGAAGTGAATCTGATCCATCCAAAAGTGGCACTTCTAGAGTTTAGCATATAACTGATGATCTCTCAGTGTACTCAGAACGATCTCAAGATGTGTGGCATGGTTGTGTTTAGTGTGAGAGTACACCAAGATGTTTTCCATGAAGACCACGACGAAGGAGTCTAAGTACGGATGGAACACTCAGTTCATCAGTTCCATGAAAACCGCAGGCACGTTCGTGAGACCGAACGGCATGACTGTATACTCGAAAAGACCATACCTGCTCCTGAAAGCTGTCAGAGGTATATCTGATGGTATAATGCACAACTGATGATAACCAGACCTCAAATTGATCTTTGAGAACAACCAGGCTCCTCAAAGGTGATCAAATAGGTCATATATCCTTGGCAAGGGATATCGGTTCTTGACCGTCAACTGGTTCAGCTTCCGATAATCCACACAAATCCAAAGGGTACCATCTGCCTTCTTCGCAAACAGGACAGGTGAAACCCAAGGATAAGTACTGGTTCGGATAAAACCATTTGCCTGTAACTCCTCCAACTGCTTCTTAAGCTCCTACAACTTAGGTGTAGTCATCCTATAAGGAGGAATGGACATCGGTGTCGCTCCTGGCATGAGCTCAATTGAGAAGTCTACCTCACACTCCGGAGGCAAGCCTGAAAATTCCTCTGGAAATACATCCCTGAAACGATCCACCACTGGGGGAAAGTCTAACTGGGAAGTCCCCTGGTCATCTAGAAAAAAACTGGAAATCTGGGCTGTAACTTCCCCTAGCCCATGATGCTCAGGTCCATCTCTACCTACCTATACATCCCACTCGCCTCTATGAAGGAAATATCCGCCCTCTGGTGACATGAAACTCACCCTATGGTGATAGAAATCAATGACTGCCTGTAATGGAACCAACCAGTCCATCCCGAGAATGACGTAATAGCCCATCATCTCTAGGACATAGATTTCTCATAAGAAATGACACCCCGCAACCTCAAGAGGTAAATATCTGCACTGTCGTACGCTAGATGTCCTCGTTCCCAACGGGATTTCAAGAGTCAACAAGTCGGCAGACAAAAAGATACAGAGCCCAAGGCTCTCCACAACCGCAACAGAGATAAAGCAATGGGAAGCACCAGTATCGAAAAGAGATGAAGATAAAACTAAGGCTACTAGGATTGTACCTAGAACTGTAGAAGGGCTGGGATCCTACTCCTGATAGGTCTGCTCCACGATGAAAGACTGGCCTGCACCGCGGCCCTGTGCCCCTGGCTGACCGCTCTGAGCTGATCCACTCTGTTGTCGCTGATGACCTGGTGACTAACCACCACGGCCGTGACCTCCACCTCGGCCTAAACGGCTGGAAGAACTCCAGTTCCCAGACTGGTGGGAAACTGGAAAAGCATATCCATAATTCGGGGTCATAGAGGAACCCCTACCACCAGCTGAAGGTGAGAAGATGTGACAGAATCACTGAAGATGTCACATCTTGCCGCAAGATCGGCACTCCATCGGATCTCTCTGGCACGGATGCCTAGTGTGCCCACTTCTACTGCACTGGTAGTATACAACCTGGCTTCCAGAAGACATATCCCATGAACCCCGATCTCCTCGAGAAGACTCTCTACGACGCTTCCTACTATCTGTAGAAGGAACACCAACTCTGGATGATGAACCGCCCTGGCTCACTGCTCCAGAATACCTCAGATTGCGCTTAGTAATCAGTGCTTGGTTAACGATGGATGATATCGAAATAAACTGGAAGATATTCACCTGGGAATGGATCTCCTGCCTGAGACCATCCTCGAACTTCCTAGCAAGGAACAACTCATCACCTGCTGGTATCGGTGTGAAACGTTGCAGCTCAGTGAAACGAGACGAGTACTCCATAACAGAAAGAGTACCCTGTTGCAGACTCATAAACTCTAGGGCTCGATCGGTCCTCAGGTTCTCTGTATAGAAGTAGTCATAGAAGGTGCGTCGAAACTCATCCCAATACATATCCTGCTGACGCCCTGACTGTGAGATCACCTCTCACCACCTCTTGGCGGTGTCCCAGAGCATATAAGTAGACATCTTTACCCTATTCTCTGAAGGGATATCTAGGTGCTCAAATATGGTCAGGGTGGCCTCTATCCATGACTCTATAGCCTAAGTTCCTCTATCCCCTGAAAAAGTATGAGGATGCTGCTGTTGGAAAACCCGCGTCAACTCCGCCATCAACGGGGCAGGAGGCGGCGCTCCTTGAAAAGTTTGCATCATCCTCAGTAAATCCTCTCAGAACTGCACATTGGTGTCTGCGATGGGTATGACTATTGGTGCCAAGGTTGGCACAGCAGGAGGATCTGCAGGAGGTCCCTGGTCAGCTATATCCGATGTATGGTCACCGTCTGCCAACTAATGTACGACCGGAGGATGTCTCGAAGGCATAGCTCTAAAATATCAAAAGCACACCTTAGACCAATATTAACAAGGATTGAAAACACAGGAGTACAAAATGGGAACAGGGAAAAGAAACTATCAAGCTTTACAAAACATGACTACACGGCGTGTCTGCTTAAGCCATTAACATAGGCGTGTACTCCTGCCACTACTGGTCGTGTAACACCCCAACTACACGGCGTGTGGTTCCCACACACGGTGTGTACTTGAACTCTAAACCCATGTCCGAGTCTCCTTACACGGCTAACTCACATGGTCCAACTAACCCCAGACTACATGGCGTGTTCCCTAGGGACACGGACTGTACAAGAAACGGTCTCAGCGGCCCGTGTTGTTGGTTACACGGTCATCTACATGGATGACCCTTACACGGCATGTTCTGAACAAACATGGAGTGTATAAGAGAAGTTTACACTGACCCGTGTTTTCCACGACATGTCCTGGTACCTGAACAAAACTACACGGCGTGCTCTTAACCAACACGGTGTGTTCTACTCAGCTTCCTCGTCCCGTGTTGTTAGTGACACGGTCGGTTACACTGTTTGAAACTACACGGTGTATACCTACCATACACGGCGTGTTCCTAAAGGAATTTATACTATAGCGTGTCCCTGCTCAAAGGATCAGTGACACGGTCTAAAAACTACACGGCATATAGTCAAAAAGTACATGCTGTGTATTCTAGGTTTTTCTGGGCAGTAGCTCAGAAACTGCACAGAAGCCCAGAAAACACAGAAACAGGGCAAAGAGGTGCCAAATATTGATCCATGAGGTCCCATACTCCCTACGAATCAAAGCTTGGAATCTCGTACAGTCATAGACAAGAGGAAACAGGATCATGATCCACCAATTTCCGACTCAAGAGGGCCCATAACACCTCAAGATTCAAAATTTGGTGTTCATTTAAGAAAAGTACAACACAACAATCCTCTAACAAAGTAGTAGATATTCTATTAATCATCTATCACAAAAGTATGCATAATCTACACAAAGTCTATCACAATAGCATGCAATCGCTAATTCACCCTAGATGGAATGGCATGTGATTTATACAAGTTCCTATATGATGCATGAGATGAAATACCCTTATCTTATCGGGTTGAGACAGAAATAGAACCATAATACCCAAAACAATAACAGCACAAAGCATGTGAATCACTCCAGGTGAAATCATATCAACCGTAAAATCTCAAAACCAGAAACTGCAATAAAAGAGGTAGTATGGATTTTCCCTATACATGGGTAAGCTACTCCCGAGAACATCTTATTACCAAGTATAGAATCTGTCTTATCCCTGGCTATAGTCTCCAAATAGTAAAGCAAGAGAAAAGAACTCCTCTGATACCACTTTGTAACGTCCCGGTTCTGGAAGCCACCCAGAGGTGCCCCGTACCCAGTTGGTTACATGGCCTCAAGCGCATTTCCCCAAATACCATAGTCTTTCAACTAGCACTGAGGGCCTTGGGTGTGATAGTGGGGAAACTATGCCCTCATTGGCAGAGTACACAGTGGAAGTAATAAACATGCAATAGCAAAAGCAGTAAATAACCAACAATAATAACAGTAGAGAACTAAATCAACAAACTGGATCACATATGTATATATGAAATGATGCAAGATACAACTCTAGGAAAACAGTCAAACAAGTCACAATGCTAAAACACCAGAGTACCAAAACAAGTACAAAATAAAAGTAAACAGCTCCTCAGCATCGCAAGCCAAATCTCGGTCCCATGCTCTCCTGATCCAAGCAATCAAGTGCTGGAATTCGAAGGGTGCTTGCCATTGTCTATACATGCAACAACATAGTCTGCTTGGGACCAAAAGCATGGCCCAAACAGGGTGTGAGATAAAATCCCAGTAGGAAACTACCCGAAGATCTATGCCTAATAGTCAGTGAGTATATGGCAGGAAAAGGTACAGTAAGTAGTAAACAACAATAGCAAAGCAACAGGTAGTAAACAGGATGATACACAACATCAATCAACCACAAAAACAGCAGCAGTGAAACAAACAGATAACAAGTAGAAAACCCTCTGGGAAGTACTCACAACCATCCCTACTAGTCCTATCTAAGAAGTACCACAACCCTCTGGGCAGTGCACTCACCCTAACCCCTCTGGTTGGTCATACAAAATTATGAGACTCTCTGGGGAAGCACACTCGGTCAATTACCCTCATAGTCAAGGGTAGTCAGGGACTCTCTGAGGAAGATCACACGGTCTAACCCTCTTAGCCCCAAGGTCTAGAGACTCTCTGAGGAAGTTATCTCGGTCAATTCCTCCTATATCCTCAGGTATACCACATACTCTCTGAGAAAGCTCACTCGGTCAATTCCTCCTCTAGCCTGGGAAGGTTCTTAAAGAGATTCAAACAAGGTAAGACTCTCTGAGGAAGCTCACTCAGTCTACCCTCCTATAGTCTATAATATCCAAGACTCTCTGGGAGCTCACTAGGTCCATCCCCTGTAGTCTATAATGTCTAATACTCTCTAGGAAGCTCACTCGGTCTATCCCTTATAGTCTATGGCACCAGGTTCTCTCAGCCTCGTGCCAGTCAGTGCATAATAATGCTATAAGGCCATGTTACACCTATATAGCTACTTGGATAACCAAAGTACACCTATAGAGCTACTTAGCTAAACAGCCTACAAGGCAACTTGTACGTCATAATTTTCACTTCAACCTATAACCGCAAGGCATGGAAACAGGTGTGACAGCCAAAGGCAAACGAGACCCAAAGGTCGTAAACAGGACAAAGGGAAATCATATCCAGGGACAATAATATTATCCTCTAACATGGTCAATTTACCTCTACACAAGCATAAAATCAATGCAGGAAAACAACAAAGGCAAAAAGGCAAACCTGTAATACCCCGTTCACAGGTATCGGTGGAAATTCGCACATAGAAATCAGATACTTTGAACAGTAAGGCACAAACCACCTACCTTGATCCTAGGAGATCGATATACTTTAACCACAATGACTGATTCTCCCTAGAACGTCGTAGATTTGAGAAAACGCACAAAACATTCAACCTTAGATAACTTGAGAAGGAGGAAGAATCGGAAAACAAGGCTCAAGAAGAAGGGAGAACTCACTACTGCGCTTCCAACGCAATCGACAGAGCTTGAATCAGAGAACGGATGGAGTCTTGGGAATCCGAAGAAGTTTCATGGTCGTACTACATCTCTCAGTCGAACCAGACCTAGAAGAAGATGATTATGGCGATTAGGGGTGACCCTGGTCCATTTAATAAAAAAAATAAAAGTACACACCGTGTAGTGGTTTTTTCCATACTCCACCAAAATCAGCCTCTACGTCACCCCCACACATCGTGTGTGTGGCCCGGACATGGCCAGAACACGGCTTCGAGTGGGGAAATAGTACAAGGCGTGTACTCATAAAGTACACGGCGTGTACTTCAAAAATTTCCAGAAACCTTATTTTTCCCAAAAACTCCAGAAAAAGGAAAAACATACCTGAAATGAAGATCTGGGTTCTTATAAGTGTGACTTCCCATTATTGAATCATTTTGGGTATTTAAAAAAATGTCACTTCTCAATTATAAAAAGGGACCTCCTCCCCTCACTTATTTACACCTCATAAGTCATTTAGCTCGACCAACCTCTACCAAAATCTCTCCCCAACATCCTTATTCATGTTCTAGAGCTTATGGTCTTCCCAAAAGATTAATCTTATCATACTTAGTAAGATATCCAAATGAGGTTTATCTAAGATAAGTTAACTGCATTCACTAAACTTTCTTTTTAATTTTTCTCTTATCACCTTCATTCATGTTCTAATAATTCAAATATAATAACACCAATATCTATAATATACTAATATGTTATTATATTGATGTAATAACCTATATTAATCTCCTCTTCCATCAAATGGGAAACAAAACCATTAATTGTGTGTATAGTGCACTACCGCCTCGTGAACTGATGTAATTAATTTTCCATCAATACTTATCATAATTAGATATAATGATGCATTTAACTTGGGTATATTATATGTATGGAATATTTTTACTTATAGAATTATAATATCACATACACTTTCTTACTTTACATTCCACGGGAATATGATAATGTCGCTCGTCTGTACGGTGAGCTACTGCCTCGCAAAGTGATGTGATTCATTATACACTTACTCTTTATATGGAAGGTAATAAGGATAAGTTTAATAAACATATGTCATATATAATACATCATAATAACTCTTTAAATGTGATATATTATTTAATTTCCTTTCATTCTATCTGTTGAGAAAATGGAAATAGTGTTCATGCGTATGTACGACCTACCGTCTCCATGAATAGTGTAATTCATTTTCTATCCCAAACTTTTATGGATTACTCTAAATAAATATATAATGAATATATATTATTTTTATATAATGGTTATAGACACTCTCTTTTTTTCCTTCTAATACTTTGAAATTTATTAAATAATATTTTCTGAGGCAGGCGCTGAGACAGTGCGCGATTCCAAGGCCCGGTGAGCTTAAAATTAATTTTATAAAAATATTAAATATATTTTATATTACATGCATGTAGTTTTTTAGAAATAATTAAATACCACATGAAAATATTCCTAGATCAAAAATATGAGACCATGGTTGAATCCGTAGGGTGCGGTTTATCCTTGGCATGAACTAAAGTTGGTCAGCACCGGACGTTTGGATGAGGCAGCTGTCGGCGGGTACGTTAAGTGAATTAATTAATTTATTTATTTATATATTTATTTCATTTAATTCCTAAAACCTATTTTCATATATAATTATTTTGTCATGGAAAATCATCAAGGTTATCCTCATAACTCTGGAATCATTGATAGGAGGTTTCTTCATTCTTCTTTGGCGGATCAAGATCGGACGACGACCGACGACTGAATCGAGGTGGAGTGACAGCCAGAAAACACAACAGATCTTCCTCATCATTGGAGAACACATCCTTCACCAAATATTGTTCCAATTTTTATATAAGACTTATCAATTTTGGTTTATTGCCTCTTTATTAAATTTTTAAAGCATGAATTTCATCTGCTTATCTCTTGTTGGTGATTGCACACCCTTTGCATGAACCTATTTATCAAATTAAATTATTTATTCAATTTATTATATTTTATTATTTCATGATATCACCCTATATTCTACTCTTTTAATTATTTATCCTATAACATTTATCTAATGATTTTTATCACCCTTGTTATGGATATTTTCCCTCATTGTTCTTCACATACTTCGTCATTGGCCTATGGGGTTGCGGTTCAACTTTGTCGAGGAGGGTTCAAGCATGATCGAACCATTTAATTTGTGGCAGTTGGGAGAGAGACATTTGGTATGGATATTTGAGGATTTATCAAGGTTTTTTGTGGGATGAGGGTGATGATTCCTATGGATTTCGGATCCAGGACTGATTGGCAGTGATGGGAGGTGTGCGGGATGCGAGACAGACAACTGAGGGAGATTGGAAATCCATTTTTTGACCACTAGAGGTTGAGAAAAAATTTCTAGAGGTGACTAAATTTGACTTTAGGTGGTAAAAAGGCATGATTTAAGGTAGAAAAACTGAATCTGGAGAACATGTGAAGAAATTGAAGTTTTTGCGGGAAACATTACTACATGGCATGTGTTCTGATGAACACATGACATGTAGTCTCCTAGTTGTGGTGACTAGGTTTTTAAGAAAATGATAAGGATCACAGGCCATGTGGTTGGGTAATATGTCATGTGACCCTCCTTGGGTATCCAAGTCTTGTTATAGCTACACATGGTCATGACCTCGTGTGGGAGGACACGCTGTGTACTCTAGGAGTACATGGGCAAGGGTCGGTACCTGGGCATGGCCAAGTACATAACCATGACCTGAAGGATACGGACACATCTAAGAGCACATGGGAAGGCCTTGATGGATGATACACATCATGTGGGTCCTGTACACACTGTTTATGATGACATGGACACCAATAAATGTACATAAAAGAACACATCTAGGAAGGAGAGTGAGATCACACACCATGCAGAACCCTTACACATCGTGTAGTACTACATGGATAATAATTCATGTGTTGGAGAGTACATGGCTAGGATTACAGGTGAGGTCACACATTTTTTGGACCCTCTTACATGTCATATACTTCTTTATGAAAATTCTACCTCTCATATATCTTTCATTTGATTTTGATTTTGGCATGTGAGTATCCTATCCTGAGTGTTTTTTTCATGTAAAACGTGACGGTGTCCTTCATAATAACTTTTGAGATATGATGTGATATTTTTTGAGCATGAATATTCTTTAGGCAATGTTTAGAAAAAGCAGTGATCAGGCAGGATCATCAGAGAGAGATCAGGGCTGGCAACCCCCAATCTTACTAGGGTGTGGTTCCCCCATAATCCTCACACTAGTTTGATCGGTACCCCCTAATAGACTAGGATGTGGGTCCTCTACCTATTAAGTGTCACCCCCTAACAGAATAGGGTGTGAGTCCTCTATCCACCTATTTAGTGGAACCCCTCTGACGGACTAGGGTGTGGGTCCTCTATCTACCTATTGAGTGGAATCCCCTACCAAACTAGGGTGTGGGTACTCTACCTATTGAGTGGAATCCCCTGATAGATTAGGCTGAAAGTCCTATACCTATTGAGTAGAACCCCCCCCCCCCCCCCCGAAGGACTATGTAATGGGTCCTCTACCTACTGAATGCCCCCCTTGATAGACTAGGGTGTGGGTCCTCTACCTATGAAGTTGCACCCCCTGACAGACTAGGGTGTGGGTCCTCTACCTATTGATCGTCACCCACTGATGAATTAGGGTGTGGACCCTATATTTATAGATTTTTCCCCCTTGACTATGAAGTACAATGGAAAGGCGTGGATCCTCTACATGGTTACTTCTTCATGCAGACAAATGAGATGTTGGGCATTGATGACGGACCTTTGGAGCTACAGGAAAACTCATCATCTTAGGATGGGCTTTGAGATAGAGATCCCCTTTCTCTCTCATCTGGGTTTCTTATATGAGCATATATCTATGTTTTTTGGTTTCTTTTCCCTCATTATTTGGGTTGATCTGACTACTTCTATCATGTCTTGTTGGGAAAAAAATATCCCAAGGTAATTTTGCAGTATTTTTGGATTGATTGTGTTTATTGAAAAAACAGGATTCCAAGGTCACTTGTGGAGTTCCAAAGATATTATTGATAATATTTATTAACAAAGATCCAATACAAAGGAATATATGCTCTGGAGGTGGCATAGAAAATTTCCTATATAAAGTGGAAATGTTCCCATGTATTTTCCAAATAGTTGGGGTCGAAAATTTTGAGGATGACTAAAGCTTCATGAAAGTTGGATTTCCATGAATTCCTCATATAAATATGAAAAAGTAATGAATTTTACAAAGGTTTTGTGTTTCGTGAAGGTATGGTTCTTTGCAAAATTTTAGTGTTTCATGAAGGTGTGGATCTTCAAAAAGGATGGATGAGTCGAGAGGGAAAGGCATAAAGTTATGTGATTATGAGAATCTTTGAAAATAGAAAAATTTCCTTGATGCTTCATGAATATAGGAAGGTTTGTGAACAAGAATAGAGATCTTAGTGAAAAGGAAGTGGTGGGATTTAAAGCTTCGTGATGGGAAGGAAACATCTATAAATAGGAGGCTACCCACTCATTTAAGCAAGCAGGCCTTATTGAAAATCTAAAGGATCAAAATTCTCAAAAGTGATTTGCTAATAATATTCATGAAGTTTATTCATGAAGGATTTTTATTATGAAAATTTTTTCATAAGATCATCTATTTTACAGAGAAAGGAAGTTTTTCAAGGATATGTAATATTTATAAAATCTATGATCATCATGAAAGTTGTGAGCTTCATGAAATCTATGAGATTTGCAAAAGTGGTGAGATTCATGAAAGGAGGATATTCTTGTGAAGAATTGGGCAATTTCACGAAGGATGGAAAAAGGATTTTCATAGAATAAAATCTTATGCGAACCAGAAGGGATTTCCTAGTAAATATGTGGTAAAGTGGTATTCATAAATTGGAAGAAAGTGTAACTTAATGATGCACCAAATAAGGTGTAAAACATATTGATTCAAGTGATCAAAAGAAGAATTGTATTAAGGAGTAGTGAGCACACTTTAGTTGAGAGAGAAGTGGGCTTTCAAATTGTGATTGTTTGTAAACTAGGAGGGAAATTGGGTTTGTTCTAATTTTTGTAATAGAATTTTTCTTTAGTGAATTTGGTACATAGGCACATTGCCTCTGTATTATCGTTGGCCATATCCTAGTGAGAATGAACCAAGTAAAATTTTTGTGTCTCGTGTAAGCTTTCACTTCCCCTCATACATTACTACGGGGAAAAAAGAGAATAATTTTTTGTTTAACAATGAAAAAAGATTTTAAGGGGAAGTATTTTTAATTAGTTATACCCTGATTCATACCCCTCCCCCCCCCCCCCTCAGGGTATTTAACTTGGTTGGGATAAAAATTGGTATCATAGTGAAAACTTAATTTTAGTGTTTCTCTCTCAAGGTTTTAAATGAAGGTTGTCAATCAAAAAGTGATTCTGATCTTCGATGGAAACAATTTCCAATTAAGGAAGAATTGGATGCAACACTACTTTTGATCATTAGATATGGATGTCTTTATAGAAGAAATTCATGGTATTTTGGCTAGTGTGGACAGTGGTACTTTATCATAAGTTGACCAAAGGGAATTGGATACTAATTCCAGATGAATAAATACATTAGGGGGAGCATTTTCCAATGGAATCTACACAAATGTGATGAATTTTAAGTCAATGCATTACATGTGGTAAAAAATATTAAATATCTATGAAAGTGATTTAAAAGTTAGAGAAGCAAAATTGAAGGTTCTATGGAACAAATATGAGGACCTAATAATGAAGCACAATGAGTCTATAGATGTATTCTTTTACCGAGTGAATTTTTTGTTAAAGACTTGTGTGGTATAGAAGAAATTATTGAAGATATAAAGATTTTATAGTGTATCCTAAGAAGGGTTCCACCTCGGTTCAATCTAAAAGTCTCTATACTAGAATATACAGATCTAAAGGAGCTAACACTAGATATCCTGCATAGTACTCTTACCACATACATAATGAGAAATGAAGATTTTGATTCTATGGAAAAAGGGAAGTTAAAAGATGGGGCATTCAATGCCATGAAGAATCTCATTATTGATGATATCTAGGAAGAATAGGAGACGGATGAGGTCATGTCATTCCTTTCCTAAAATTTATAAAGAGGAAAGGGAAAGTTCAAATGGAAACTTCCACTTTCATTCTTTCAGTATGTAAATATTGGAAATCTTGTAACAAGGTTCTCTAATAAGTTTTAATATGATGAGGATGATGAAGTAGAAATCCTCATGAAGAAGTATTCATCCAATGTAAAAGGCAAGAAAATTTTTAATAGAATTTTATTTAAAAAGAATAATATTCTTTCACAAGAAAATGGTAGTTCATAAGAAAATGAGGTTAAAGAGATGGAGAATTTAAAGTACAATTGAGAAATTTATATGGTGGAAGTTGTAGATAGATCTCAAATAAGGGAATAAGGTGACAATTATGAAGAATAATTCATAGGAAGAATTGATCTCCATACTGAATTAGAATCCTATCTTGAAGAAATTGATGTTTGGGGAGCCAAAACAAAGAAATAAAATAGAGTGGTTCATGATATCAAACTTTATATGCAATAGTACGAAGAAGTGAAGTCTGGTCTAGAGGAATAAATTTAAAAGATTAAGTCTTCAATTCCAAATAACTCAGAAAAGGTCATTGAGTACAAGATCAAATTTAAAGAATAGAAAATAGTGATCGATGGTTTGACTATCATAAAAAATGATCAAATCAAATGTAATGAACAACTTAAAGAGGAAATTTTCAACCTAAAAATAAAATTAGAATATTAGGAGAGACTCTTGACTCCTAATATGACATCGTGAAAGCATATCACTCATAAGATAGAAAATGTGGAAGTGGCACATAGATATCTAGCAAGACAAAAGAAACAGTCATATCCAAATGAAAAACGCTAGTATGGGGCTTGATCACAAAAAGAAATCTATGGTGATGGATTTCAGACTGCAATCACCCACTCTGTGGTTGAATATTTATTTAGGTACAAATCAAAATCATAAGACTCGTAGAACCTAAGAAATATCTGATCTTATAATAATATACAAGAATAAACCTTATATTAGGTGTTATTATTGTGGAAAGATGGTACATTCTCAAAATATATATTCCATGGCCAAAAGAAATGATTTTTATGGTCACTATTTCTGGTGTAGAGGATTCAAACACATGTCCAGGTATTTCTCATCAACAATACAGAGGAATCTAATGAAACGGACAAAAAGTGGTCGTAAGTAGTAGCACAATGAATCATCAAATGAGTTGAAAATAAAAAATTTATTTTCACCTCTACAAGATAAATTTGTTCCATCATATTATAAGGAAGATCAATAATATCCAGTTATGAAATCAATGACATGGATAAAAAAGAAAAGGTTTGAACAGTCATTGGTTATGGAGATTGCCCTTGAAGCATCAGATCGTTCTAGTGTATGGATCCCTAAAAGTGTATGCACGTCTCATATGATGGTAAATAAAGATCTTATTACAGTAATTAAATATGAAAATGAAGGTATTGTCAATTTTTGGAAATGACTGATGCCTAAAGAGTGTTGGCTTGAGAAAAGCCAAATTTGGGGGCAAAGATATGAGAGATGTTGATGTCTTGGTTATTGAAGATATTATTCACAACTCATTAAGTGGTATTCAACTATGTGACTTGATTAATTTTATAAACATTACCAAGAAATTTTGTATCGTAAAGAGAAAATACATTACATTTTTTTATAGGTAAATCACCCAAAGGGGAATCTCTACCTTTTGAGTGGAGAAGAAAATATGCTCTTTCTCTCCATAAAGGAAGAAAAAAGGTGGTGGCATAAACATCTTGGTCATCCATGTCAACCATCCCTAGAAGATCTGGTCAAATGTGATGCATCTCGAGATCTCTCCAAAATATCATGTGATCATACTCACACATGTGATGCTTGTCAACAAGGGAAGATTATCATAAAGACATACAAGGAAAAAAGAAAAAATTCCAACCATAGTGCTTGAATTGGTGCATGAAGATGTGTGTGGAACTATATCACCAAGATCCATTGATGGGAAGAAGTATTATGTTCTTTTAATTGATAAATTCAGTAGGATGGCATGGGTTTTTATCATTTCCCATGATTCCAATGTGTTTAGTTGCATAAAAAATATCAAAGGGAAACTAAAAGGATGCTTGGATAGAAGATTCTGAAGTTTTGCACTAATAATGATATGGAATTCTCAAATATCCAAGTGGAATATTATCTCAAGAAACATGGTATAAGGAATCAAGTTTTGGCAATGAGAACTTCTAAAAAAATGGAGTGGTTGAGAGGATAAATCATATCATAAACAATATGTCCAGAAAAATGCTTATTGAAAAGGGCCTACTAGAGAAATTATGGAAGGAAATAGTATTCACATTGGTCTACATATCCAACAGGGCTATTTTTTGTTTGAAGGAAGAAAATACTTCATATGATCTATGATATAGAAAGAAGACAACATTGAAATAATTTTGAATATTTTGAAATAATTGTTTTATTCTCAATAAGAAGAAACATAGAAAATTTTAATCACATGTAGATGAATATATATTCCTTGGATATTCTGGAAAAATAAAATCATATAAATACATGAACAAGAGGCTGGTAAAAATAGTTGAAAGTAATGATGTCACTATAGTGGAGAATGAATAGAATCTTCAACAACATAGTGAATAGTTACCTAATGGTATTGATGAAGAGGTAAGAAACTTGGGGAAGTAGAAGTGGAAAATTATGGTTCAGAAGAAGATACTGATGATTAGAAAAAGGAAGTCAAATCTGTATTTGTATGTGAGATGAAGAGTTGAGAAGAAATTTATGGGAAAAATATCATTGGTGATCCGGAAGCACCAATTCAAACATGGAGAATTAATTATTTACAATAGGAATATTTACAATCTCAGGTAGAGCCTAAATGTTTTGAGGAAGTAGCTGGAGATGAGAATTGGGTTCAGGTTATGAACAAAGAGCTTGACCAAGTTGATAAGAATCAGACATGGAATATTATTTTGAGATTGGATGATAAGAGTTCCATTAGAACCAAATGGGTCTTTGAGAACAAAATAAATAAATATGGATGGGTAATTCAGAACAAAGAATGATTATAGTGTAAGAGATACTTTCAGATCGAGGGTATCAATGTTGATGAAACATTTATACCTGATACGAGGTGAGAGACAATCAGATTAGTCTTATCCATGGTAGTATAAAGATAGTTCAAAGTTCTCTAGATGAACGTCATGTTAGCGTTTTTGAATGGGGTTCTGAAAGAATTGTATATCGAGTATCCATATGGTTTTCTCATTCATTAAGATGAGAACAAAGTTTTTTAGCTGAGAAAAGTGTTATATGGGTTGAATCAAGCACCAAGAGTGTGGTATTCAAGGATTGATCAGTTTTTGAAAAAGATTGGTTTTTATCATTGTGGAGTTGATTACAATCTCTATGTCAACAGTGACAGTAATCAAAGGATGATGGTACTAGTGTATATCGATGACATAACCTTTGGTAGATTAGATGAAGAACAGTGTAAATGGTTTGTATAATTCATGAAAAGTGAATTTGAAATGTCAATGAGTGGTGAACTGACCTTTTTATATGGTTTACAAGTGACATAGGGAAGGAATTGTACATTTATTTATCAATCCAAATATGTCAGGGAGGTACTGAGAAGATTTTTAATGGATAATTATAAGGAGATAAGGACTCTGGTGGGTACCCGGATAAAACCACCGCAAGATGATAATGGAAAAGTGGTTAATATCACAGAATGTAGGTAGATCATTGGATGTCTGTTGTACTTAACAGTGACATGGTTGTTGGATTGGTGTAGCCTGATTCGTTTGGATAATGTTGGGTTGAATACTTGTGGCCCATACTGCTCACTACACCACAACTTTGTAGGTTAAGCTTCATAGTGACCTCATTAGGGTTGTAGGGGGGAACACATCCTTTATTAGAGGGTCTAAGGGTTGAAAGTGACCGGACCAAATTTTGGGGGCACTATATAAACTCTGACTGACTATAGCAGAGCTGACCAGATGACACTAACAGGGCACTGTAGTAGTGCAGTCTTTGGAGACAGCGGTACTGTAGCTCTACAAAGTTTCATCTGTCAACCACTGTAGAACCTTGGACTTTGGTGGTAATGGCATTGTAGCGATGCAGACTTCCATACACTATTCATTATAGTAGTGTGGACTTTCTGTGTGGTTGGTGGCATAATACTACATCTTCTTTATTATCCCATTTCAGGCTAAAGTTTATATATTAGAAACTCTGAGATATTATTGTAATTATGCTCTCAGGTTTCATAGTAAAGTAATTCTACCTCTTCAGGGATGTAGGGATTATTCCCAAACCATGTAAATCTTTATGTCTGTGTTCTTCTTCTTATTATTTTGTTTCTAACTTTTTTTTCATTCAAAAATATTTTCTATCACTGTGACTCCGAGCTTTTCCACAACAATAACCTTATATATTTTTTCCCACATGCCAGGTAGCACTATGTCAAAGAAATCTCAAAGAAAGATACATACTTGCAGTAAAAAATAATACTTCAATATATCAAAGGAATGGTGGATTTTTGTTTTTTGTATAATGATAAATCTCAACAAGAGTTATTGGGATGTACAAATATAGATTGGGTTGGTTCGGCAGATGATAAAAAATCAACATCGGGTGGTTCATTATTTCTTATTGTATTGTGTATTTCTTGTCTAATAAATAAATAATATTGTATTTCAGAAATCACTGCAAAAGATAAATATATTACGGCTACTCAAACTTTCACATAGTTATTATGGATAAAGAAGTAACTTTAAGATATTAGAGTTGAAGTGAATTCTCTGATCATAATCCATTTTAATAATTCAATTGCTATAAATATTTAAAAAATCAGTCCATCACTCATGGATGAAACACATTGAAATAAAGTATCATTTTATCAAGGAGAAGATGGATCATGATCTTGTGAACTAGGAGTGTTTGACTAAAGAACTACAGGTTGCATACATTTTGACAAATTTCTTACCCAAAGAGGCATTTGAGCATCATAGACTATATCTTTGAGTTTAGTAGATGCCCCACACTTGAAAAGGTGTGAATGTGGGACCCCATCTCCCCAAGGTATGGTGTGTTTTTCCTTATATGATGATATGTGTTCTTTACAATATTTCAGCCACAAAAGAGTGACCTTGGGTTCATTAACTAAGGGGGGGAAATGTCTTGATCAAGATACAGTAGAATATGATAGGGGGAGCATTGAAGTAAAGGGAGTTTTAAATCTAACAATTCTAAAGATGATCAATCAAAGGTTATATATCATGAAATATGGGGTTTGTGATGAAAGTAGTTAACTAATGGGAATGAAGTGATTCATTGATGAACTTTTCAGGCTAATATTTTTGCTCACGCCAAGCATGGATCATATGGGATTAAAGTGTGTGTTGGGTAAATCTTTGATCACTATCTGGAATTATAAGAACTAGATTTTGGTAGAAGAAGAGTGTATCATTAAAGAGGTATCAAAATGTGAAGAGTTTTCAACAAACCCAAAGGGGATATTTTTGGGGAAAAAACCCCTCAAGGTAACTTCGCAGTGTTTTTGGGTTGATTATGTTTGTTGATAGAGAAAGTTTCCAAGGTCAATTGTGGAGTTACAGAGAGATTTTTAACAAGGTATGTTAACAAAGATCCAAGAAAAAGGAATGGATGCTCTGGAGCCTGTACAAAAAATTATGTATACAAGGTGGCATAGTTTCCAAGTGTTTTCAAATTTTGGAGTTCCAAAATTTGGAGGATGACTCAAGCTTTTTGAAAGTTGTATTTCCAGGATTTCTTCATATAAATATGGAAAAGGCATGAATTTATCAAAGGTTTTTTGTTTCATGAATGTATGGTGCTTATTTAAAGTTTAGTGTTTTGTGAAGGTGTAGAGCTTCATAAAGGATGGCTGAGTCACGAAGGAAACATGGCAAGTTCCACAATTATAAGAAGTTTGTTGAATGGAAAAAATTACATGATGCTTCGTGGAAATAGAAAGGTTCATGAACAAGAATGGAGATATTTTCAAAAATGAAATGGAAATATTGAAAGCTTTACAAAGGGGAGGCAACGTATATAAATAGGAGGCTACCCCCACTTTTAAAAAATAAAGCCTTAATGAAAATCCAAAGGCTCTAAATTCAAGAATGTGATTACTAAAGGTGATTCATGAAGGATTTTTCTTGCACAAAGGTTTTCATAAATTCATTTGTTTCATGGAGAAAGGATGTTTATGAAGGATATGTAAGTTTTTTGGAATCTGTGTGCATCACGAAATCTATGAGCTATATGAAAGTAGTGAGACTCATGAAAGTGGTGAGATTCGAAAAAGTTGGGAGCATCATGAAATAAGGATATTCTTGTAAAGAATTTGATAGTTTCTCAAAGGACAGAAAGAGTGTTTTTGAAAAAGTAAATTTTATGCAAACCAGAAGGGATTACCCAGTAAATATGGGGTAAAGTGGTATTAATCAAGTAGATGAAATTGGAACTTAATGATGCACCAAATAAGTTGTAAAACATATTGATTAAAGTGATCAAAAGAATAATCATACGAAGTAGCAGTGAGAACACTTTGGTTAAGAGAGCAGTAAGCTTTCAAATTGTGATTTGTTGTAAACCAAAAGGGACAGTGAGTCTACTCTAAAATTTTTAATAGCAATGCACTTTAGAGGATTTGGTATATAGGCACATTGCCTTTGTATTCTCCTTGGACTTAGCCCAGTGCCGGTGAACCAAGTAAAATTTATGTGTCTCATGCATGCTTTCATTTCTCCTTATACATTGTTATGGGAAAAGAAGATAAGAGTGTTTTGTTTAATGATGAAACAAGATCCAAAGAGGTATTAGTTTTAATATGTCATATCCAGATTCACCTCCCCCAGGGTATTTAACCTAGTTGGGATAACATGTCTTTTTTTTCTGACTCTTTGATTTTTAGGGTATCCTACTAGGTATGTATATACTCACTCCTGTGTGGGGTTTTCCTGCATGTATCATGTCTTATGAAAACAACAGAATAGGTGGTAATGGAATTGGTGGAGATTAGGGACACTCGAGTTCATAGACCATGTATGGTGGTTGGGATTCGAGATCTGGAGTTAGGCTTTGTTAGAATTTATTTTCCAGTTGTTGTCGGTTTGGGACATCTTTTCTGGGTGGATGTGTATTATTCCCTTTTCATTTTGGTTTACTCTGTTGTGCTATTTTGTATTCTCTATAGGTTATTAGATTCATGGTTTTTACTCTATAGGTTATTGTCTTTTATTATTATCATTATTCAATTTTTCATGGATATGGTTGGGTGTGTGCGTAAAAATACATTAAGAAAAGGACTCTCATATTAGTTATGCCTTTTGGAACTAGTCAGCAGCCCCTGGCCTATGGAGGTGAGCTTGGGGTTATGGTGGCCCGGTCTTTCACCGATCAGGCAGGTCCCGATGGTTCAGGTCATTACATATTGATATCATAGGTGGTTTGACCTCAATGTGGTGTTTGGAGTCTTTTCTCCTTGTGAGGTTTGGTTGGAAATTTATAGAAACATTGTAAAAATGTCTCAAGTGAGGGTTTTAGGCTAGGTAACTCAGTGTTGGTGTGGTTCCCGATGTATCCATTCACTAGGAAACTAATTAACTTCTTTTCTTCTTGGAGTACTGAGTCATTAGTTGTAGGGATCATTAGTACATTCATCATATAGGATTGAGTCCTTTGAATGCCCTTATTAAGTCAACTCCTCGTATATATATTCTCATCTGACCATGGTATGTATACATTACTTTCAAGATACATCTGTGAAGATAGGAAGTCATGATAGAAATTCAAGATCGTGATAACAATACGATGAGTGGTGAGGCCTCAGTTTAGGGGTCATCTTGAAAGATCTTTCCTCCCGGTGGACAGGTAGTAGCAATCATGCCTACCGAGCAGCAGATTATACCAGCAGAGCAGGCTGAGGATACGCTCAGGCTTAATATACTTCATGATTTCTAATTATAGAGGTTGGTGAGGTTCCACGGTGATCCAGATCCCTAGGTAGTGGAGGATTGGTTTGAGTTGATGATCTAAGTTTTCAGACTTGTGCGAACCCTGATTGATCATATGGTTGGGATAATATTCAGTCTTTTCCATGGAGAAGCTGGGCACTGGTGGAGTATAGTCATGCAGACACATTATGAGTTGAAACTCTCATGTTCTGACTTCCAATAATTGTTTCTTGAGGAGTAATACCCCTCATGCTTGCGCTTAGTTCAAATTTAGGAGCTGTTGGAGCTATAGAAGAGATGGATAATAGTTTCTAAGTATGCAGTGAGGATCACTGACATTACATGGTACTACTTAAAAATTATTCGTGATGTTTACTTCCAGTAATGGAAGTTTGAGCAAGGTATTCACAGAGAAATCAATGTATGTGTGGTTCCCCTATTCATTTCAACTTATGTTGGAGTGATAGGGTGAGCATTGGTGATGGAGGCCTTCTTATCTGAGGGACGCCATGCAACTAAATCCGGAAGTGGATTTCATGGTGCTAAGTTGTCTATAGCAGCTAGCAGGCTCCATTTGGCAGGGTCTTGGTGTAGGAGACCTCCTAATATATGGACTCAGGCATGTGGTCATGCAGAACAGTGACCGCACAGAGGAACAGGGCAACATGGAGAGGTGTGATGATATTAATGTGATGATCGACGTCATATGGAACATGATTTCCCAACACAAAATACTAAGGAGGGAAAACAGGCGGCAGATGGACCACCATGACAAATCCAAAACCGTGATCATGGTTCTCCCAAGCGTAATCATGGAGGCCCCCAAGGAGTTAGAGCTGGCAGAGGAGTAGCTAGGGCTCCCATAGGAAGAGCTGCTAGTGGTGGAAAACATTATGAGCTCCTTCCACTACCACTACCAGGAGGCCCACACTAGGCTTAAGGAGCTAGCAGTAAGGGTCCTAGGAAGATACATACTATGAAGGTTTCTGACCCAACAACTCACAAGATGATTAGAGGTATGATCTATGTTTATTCATGTTGGTATTGAATCCCACGGTAGAAGCTAGTGGGTCAGGGATTTAAAAAAATTCATCACTAGAGTGATGAAACTTTGTTTTCTTCGGCGATCTGATCCCTGATATGGTCTGAGGATCTCGTGTGGTTTAATTGGAGCATATAAATAAAAGAACGAGTAACACATAATGATTTAAATAATTCACATCCTTCACAAGTTGTTTTTTACCATTACTCAAAGGATCTAATGAAAAATCCCTCTAGATTTTCCACACATGCTTCTCGAATCTATGTGTACGTCATTTGCTAGATTTTTTGTGCTAGAACGAAGCTCTAATGATCACTTTGACATCGCGTCGATCAACACAATCCTTTACCTCTGATTCATGAAGTTAAACTCAGATTGTTCTCTCAAATTATGCAGTTCTCTCTCTAAGAGTCTGGAGGAGATAGAATCTCTCAATTCCAAACTGATGAAAAAATCTGTTAGAATTAGTTTCACTCCACTTATATAGTGGATGTTAATAATACCCGATTAGGGTTCCTCGCCCCTCATGCATTAAATTTCCACTAAATAAATTATATAAATAATTAATTATGACGAACTTACTACACTATAAATATTATTTATAGTTGATCACATACTTGTAATATATATTAAATATATATTACGTGATAAACTTGGGTCATTAACTCGACTCGTAGTTCCTAATAATATTAAACAAACCTAGAATATTAAAATAATATTCATTCGTATAATATTAATCTTTGTATTTACTTAAAGAATTGTAAATATCTTTAATAAATAAATTCAACACAATTATTCATTACTTAAATAGTAATGAATTTATTTATTTATCAATGATCGATAAAACTTGGACAACACTTAGACCCCATAGTGGGGCCCACCATGTCCTATATACCTATTCACCTGAATAGAGAAGATTCTTGAATGCGCTATTGTGTGCAACCCTCTATGTCCTTATCTCAATGGTAATGAATAATATTTATAGACCAAGAGTGGATTATAGCAACCCATCAAGGCCCCAAAAGAGATAAGGAATAGTAATAGCAATGACAACCAACTTACGAACACGTACTGTGTACTATAATATCCTTGTTATACGATATTTCATAAATAAGTATGCACACTTGTGTCATGATACGTTATTACTTTATTATTTTTTGATCTAACCAGATGTATTTACCTTCGACTACCATGGTCATGGATCTATGAAGGTACTACCATCCTAATCAAACTGGCCAGAGATATCACTTCCTCAACTCAGAAGAAACAAATTGTATCTTGATTATTCAACCAATGTCATACCAATAATGATGCACTCAACACAAAATACCACTCCATGACTTCATTTTTATCTCTTTCTCCATGCATCAAAGTACTTGATCAAATGACACACAATGATAATGATCTCAAGTCAGGATATCAATACACGTGTCCATAGATAGGAACAACCAATGACACCCAAAACATGTGGTGTTCCTATTGGCGGGTCTATACTCATGATCTCAACTACTAGAGATCACTAAGTGTGGACTTCATGAGAATAAGTCTCAATACTTATGATCCCCCAGCACCTGATAGCCACACATCATCTGTGTCCTATCAGTATGATGTATATGGACCATAGGACATTACTTTAATATTATTGACATAGTAACTCTAGGTTCTCATTATAGCCTAGGAACTATTATAACCCTTTAATACAACATGTAATATAAGTACATTACCATAAATATAGTGGACGCATAAGTATTGACATTATTATGGTAAGAAAAAAACACACACACACATGCACATATTGTAAGAGTTGGTGTCCTAGAACCAACTGGTTTTACTTTGATTACATGGATATTTAATATATTATTACATATTGTTCATTATTCTGCATTATTATGATGTAATAATTTCTTGGAGTATTTGTTGCATTGATAAGGTCATGGCAGTTCCCTGCTATGATGAGAACCTTGAAATGCTATAATAATATTCTTAAATATAGTTTTGCGGTTGGATAACATGCTATGATGGGACACATAGCATGCAGACTTCCAGGTGTGAGTACTCATAAGCAGATGAGACTTCCTCTCATGAAGTTCCCACTTAGTAATCTCCAAGATAAGAGATTATGAGAACAGACCTGATAGTAAAAATTCTACATGTTTTAGTGTTATCGGATATTTCTATCTACAATCATGTGTAATGATCCTTATACTTTAATATTATCATTAATATGTGTCATGTCTTACATACTTTGATTTACTAACAAAAAACATCACATAGGCAGTTGTTAGAAAGTAGGGTATGTTGGGTGCATCACGAGTGGCATGTTATTAATGGATAAGTCGAGGAAGGATTTGTCCCTTCCATTTATGGAAGTTGATATCTCAGCCATTTGATTGAAATAGAACCGTTGCGTGAAATTCCATGGCCATGGTGTAACAAAGAGTTTATTTTAGGTAGTCAAAGAACGACATATCAAGCATAAAAGTTGAGGACACAATCATGAAACCTGCTTTATGAGATATTGTGACAAAGGGATTATATTACATAGTAAGCATTAGTATGTGGATGTTATTGTTGCGACATTATGTTCTTTCTCTTGGGTGCCTTGACATATTGCTAGACAGTACTCTTGGACTTTAGGTAAGCCCACCTAATGTCAACAAGAAATAATCCTATAGGGTCACACACTAAGTGTTTTTGGTGGTATCGGTTAAATTCTATTTGAATTTAATTAATGAAATAAATATTATTCTCAAGACCATGGAATAATTTTATTCAAGTTAAGATGATCACATAAATTAAATAAAATTTATTTATTTATTTTATTGAACATTTAATAAATATTTATTTACTATTTTGTAAATAAAATATTTATTTAAGAGAATAAATTATTTATTTATTTATTTAGGTGTTCAATAAATGGAAATGGAGTTTGAGCAGACCAAGGTCGGTCCGGTAGTAAAATAATTATTTGCAAGACGGTAAATAATTATTTAACTATTTGGAACATATTAAAATAACACTGATATTATTTTGTGATGTGGAATTTTATTTATAATTCCATTTTACACAAGTTGGCACACTATAAATAATGATGCGGTATCATTATTAAATGATTGGGTTTTCTCTAAGTTTATGAATGTATTTAATTGTTTCTATGCAATTAAATATTGTAACTAAAATTCCATTTATATAAATATGCAAGTGCCCCTATTGTTTCATACACCACACCACACTCCTGGTGAATTGATAATTGTTGAGCCAAACAATTTCTCTATTGAAAACTCTTCTCTCCCCTCTCAAGAACAAGAGACATTCTTCAATGCCGAAGAACAAGTGATCAAGAACGATCGACACAAGACACTCGCTTCACCACGCTAGCACCCAAAGAATGAGCGGTGTCGATCGAAGGCCATCAGAGAACGTGTGGATCACCATTATAGGGATTCTATTTTGGATTCTTACAACCATAATGAGATAATCTATAAGGGTCAATCTGGATGATCAACATCATCAAAGAAGAAAAATACTAAAGACACGGGTATTATTTTTCTTTATGAAATTAATTAAATTAATTATAAACATGATGTGAAAGATCCTCTCTAAGGTTTAGGGTCTCTTTCTTCTTTATTTAAATATTTTATTATATTCCATGGAGACTGGAATTCATCATCGTATTGATCCCGGAATAATCATTGATCATGGTAAAAATCAAAATTGGGTGTCATCCAAACCTCGCTTCTGCTGCGCCCGGAATGTTCAAGTGCTATCAGAGGGGTTACATCATAGTTTATAATTATTTAAATATTTCATTGATGAATTATGCATTTAATAATTTAGTTGTTTCCATTCAAGTTAATCCTTCAACAAATCTGAATCTCGAGATCTATTCCTCCTATTTCGTTTCTTGTTCACCTTACATAAACGAATTTTTCTTTTAATTTTGATTAAAATAAAATAGAGGATCTCATCTGGAGGTGCCAAATGTTCCTGGTCATACAACAATAAAATACAGGTCATGTAATCGGAAGTTCACGCCATGTATTCTAGGTTCAATGCATTGGACTGGTCCGCTAAACCAAGCCGTGTGTTGGAGTCTTTATAAGTCTTAAATGACTCTATGTGTTAACTAGGAATAGGTGGAACACGGTTTCCGGATTACACACCATGTGGCCCATGAAACACGACATGTAGTCCCTTCGGGTTAGGGTTGGATTGTGTACCCCGTACATGGATTTCCCGGCTGGAAACCGTGTAATGCAGATACTAAATGGCATGTGTCCCATTGAACATGTCGTGTTCTCTGAAAATTTCCGAAGTACATCTACATGCCATATCCCCGGGCATGTACTTCGGATGGACGGTGAACAAAAATACATGTCGTGTAGTCGGAACTACACACCATATACTCATACAAATTACGCATATTTATTAAAATTTATTATTATATTATATAAACCCTTGAGACATGTACCATAGTGCATGTGTAAATATGAGGCACAACACGTGATAGGTGTTTATATATATATATATGTTTAATTTAACATTTTTGTAATGTTTATTTCTACTCATTGGGAAGTTATGGACAGGAATTCACCAGGTTGCCTCCAAGGTACAAGTTATGTACAAATATAATTTTAAATAAATTTATTTGTTTAAAATTGTGATGGATGAGAATATCATGGAAATTCAGAAAAGGGTTTAAGATAAATGGATAGATTAATTAAAGAAAATTAATTGATTCGAGCATGATTTATCTTAAACAATAATGATTAAATAATTTAATTCTAGTTTTATTTTTGCGTATATATCATTGCATGCATGGATGATCATGAGCTAGACCACGACCTTTGTATTTGAATGGTTTCTTTTAATTTATTTATTTAAATTAAATTTGTTGGCCTACAAGCCTTCTCTTCATTAATATGTAGGGTCTGCGCGTCCAAGGTTTCATTTATGTAAAACCCCTTTTACCCCTCACATGCATGTGAGATAAAAGCATATGTAATGGATGGAGCTCCCAATATAGTGGAGGCGGCTCAAGTTAGGAGCCAAGACGAAGCCACTCCAAGAAGATACAAAGGTGGATAGGTGGAAAGCTGTAAACATGAACCCAAAAGGTTCAAGTTGTCTCTCCCATAGGTTGGGGTTAGTTTATTAACTGCTATATTAACTAACCATTAAAAAATCTTGTGATCATGCCATTTACTTTATTTTATTGTTGTCAGTTGCATGGTTTATCATTATGGATGTGTTGTCACGATCACATAATTTATTAATTAAACAAGCATGCAATATAGAACTAAAATAAACCAAACTTATGCATAAATATTATCAATACATGGTTAATCACTTAAGTAAGTTCCACTTAAATTAACAATCGTGTGATAATGATAATAAGAAATTCATGCATAAGAGATAAAAATCCCTCAAATAAAATATTAAGTCAGAATAAGATTTTTGTTACTTGATTAAAGGACAAAACTCAATAAAACTATGTGTTTTACCAACCCTTTTTGGGACACTTACTTTTATATAGGAAGCCCTTATGAAAGTTTTGGGTTGACTTAACCATATTATATCAAGAGGAGTAGCCCTTGATAGACTTGGTGTAATATTGGAGGCAAGAGTTGAGGAAATACAAAGTCATGATTTCAGGATTGGGGAGTCCACTCAACATATCAAGGAGTTGAAAGCCCACAGTTGGCAAAAACCTTCCTACCTAAATACCTTCTAATAGCTTTACCAATCCTTTTTGGGGTTATGTGAAGAGGAATATGGATCCTTGCCACTAGAATTTCATGGAAACTGGACATTCCGAGTTCAATGGTGAGGGTCATTGGGACTTGATAAAATAGTGGGAGGCTTAATAAAATTTATTATTTCTCATAAAATGTAATCAAGAAAGTACTAATGATATGATCTTTTAATTTTAGAATAAAAATGACAAGCTCATCAACCACACTATCCCTACGATCAATTTTGGATAAAGACAACATCCTCACCGGTAGTAACTTTCAGGAATGGTTTAGATGCCTTCGAGTTATCCTACGCCATGAATGGAAGTCTTATGTATTGGAGTCAGCATTACCTGATATGCCTGCCAAATAGGCGAGTTATGAGGATTTCCTGGTCTATGAGAAACATATGAACAATGTGGTCGACGTTCAATTTTTGATGCTATCATCAATGTTTAGTGAGCTCATGAAGTCTCATGAAAACATGGATGCTTATATCATGCTCGAGCACCTCCATGGTATTTACCAGGAAAGAGAAAGACAGGAAATGTTTGAGATCTCTAAGACACTCTTTCAGAGTAAACTTGGAGAAGGTTCCCCAACTGGGCCTCATGTAGTCAATCTCATTGGCTACATTGATCACCTGGAGGTTCTAGGGTTTAAAATGCCCAAAGAACTGGGCACTGATCTCGTTATCACATCACTCCCTGAGAGCTTCTCTAACTTTGTTTTCAATTTCAATATGAACAACATTGATAAGTCTCTATCTGATCTTTTTATCCTCATTCGCCAAGTGGACAAAGATATGAAGTGCGAAAAACCTTCTGTTCTTATGGTGAATAAGAGGAAATGGAAGGTGAAGATCTTTAAGTCCAAAGCTTCTTCACGGCCTTCCAAGAAAAGGAAGATCAAAGGAGATGCAATAGAATAAGAGGCTATTTTTTTCGCATGTGGCAAGAAGGGCCACTGGAAGAAAACATGCACCCAACATAAGAAGCATGGGGAAGCTTTAGGTGTGTTTGTTATCGAATGCAATCTATCTGTTTCTAAAAATTGGGTATTACATATAGCTTGTGGTACTCATATATGTATCCAAATACAGAAACCAATTAGATTCAAAAAGATTGATCGAGGGGTGGTAGATCTACAAGCATCCAATGGAGCCAGACTTACTGTTGTAGCTATCGAGGACTACCACCTCACATTTCCAACTAGGATGATCTTGGTGTTAAAGGGTTGTTATTATGTTCCTTCTATTACTAAAAACATTATTTATATATTCAGATTAGATACATATGGATTTGTTTTTAAGTTTGGAAATGAATGTTGCTTCTTTTACAAAGATAGCATTTGTTATGGTAGGGAACATTTATAAAATGGACTTTACGTGTTGGATTACACAAACCAAGTAATGGAAATCGATAACAAAGATACTTTACATGACTCATACCACACCCAACTTTGGCATCACCAGCTAGGTCATGTAAATGAGAAATGTTTGACAAAGTTACATCAAGATGGATATTTAGATTCTTTCAAACTAAAACCACTTGTCATATTTTATGCATGTTTACAAGGCAAAATGACCAAATCCCCATTTAGTGGGAAAGGTGAAAGGGATAAAGAACTTCTTGAATTGGTTCATACCGATGTGTGTGGACCATTTCTAGTTTAATAAAGGGGAGGGTACTCATACTTCATAACTTTTACTGATGATTTTAGTAGATATGGATATATCTACTAAATGAGGTATAAGTCGGATCCTTTTGATAATTTCAAAGAATAAAAGAATGAAGTTGAGAACTAGCTTGGTAAGAAGATTAAGAAAATATCCTCAGACCGAGGTGGAGAATGTCTTAATCAAGACTTCATTGATTACATACAGAATTTTGGGATCCTATCCCAACTCACTCCTCCAAACATGCCTCAGTGGAATGGTGTGAGTGAAAGGAGGAACCACACCCTGTTGGAAATGGTGAGAACAATGATGAGTCATGCGAGTCTTCCATTATCCTTTTGGGGATATGCATTACAAACAGCAGAACACATACTAAACCAAGTACCAAATAAATCAATAAATGGTATTCCATATGAGTTATGGAGTGTAAGAAAATCCATGTTATCGAATTTATATATGTGGTGTAGTGAAGCGTTTGTTAAGGCCTCTTCAAGTAAAAAACTCACACCCCGAGGCACAAAGTGTACCTTTATAGGATACCCCAAGGAAACAAGGAGATATTACCTATACAAACCCTTAGAAAAAAAGGTTATAGTGGAAAGACATGTCATATTCCTTGATATGGAGAACATCTCCAAAAGAGATAGTGGGAGCGAGATAGACTTTGATGAAGTCGAGGCTCAAGGTGCACAAGAGTTGGTACAGGAACAGATTCCACAAAGCCCCATGGAAGAAATATCTATTCTAGAGACACAAGTACTATGTAGGAGTACAAGAGAGGTTAGAGAACCAAAACGGTATAGTTTTCTAGTTACTGAGGATGGTGACTTCTTATTAGTTGATAATAATGATCCTCTAACATACAATTAAGCAGTAAGTGGAATAGAAGTTGCCAAGTGTCAAGAAGCCATGAATTCTAAAATGGATTCCATGTACCAAAACCAAGTCTGGATTTTGGTAGATACTCCAGTTGATGTAAAGCCTATTGGTTTCAAATGGGTATTTAAGAAGAAAATGGATATAGAAGTACAAGTCAGTACCTATAAGGCATGACTGGTTGCAAAAGGTTTTAAACAGCATCAAGGAATTGACTATGATGAAACCTTCTCACCAGTTTCAATGCTGAAATCCATCAGAATTCTAATTGCTATTGTGGCTTACCATGACTATGAGATTTTTAAAATGGATTTCAAAATAGCATTCCTTAATGGGAACCTTCAGGAAGATGTCTACATGACACAAATTGAAGGTTTTGTGACTCCAAAGGATGCTAATAAGGTATTCAAGTTGTAGAAATATATTTATGGATTAAAGCAAGAATCTAGGTCATGGAACATTTGTTTTGATGAATCCATAAAAGAATTTGGTTTTATCAAAAATTAATGTGAGCCTTGTGTCTACAAAAGGTTTAGTGGGAGTGAATTCATTTTCCTAATAGTATATGTTGATGACATATTACTCATTGGAAATGAGATTCCAGTCTTGCAGTCTGTTAAGGCATGGTTGAATTAATGCTTCTCCATGAAAGACTTGGGTGAGGCAGCATATATTCTTGGGATCAAGATACATAGTGATAGATCCAAGAGATTTCTAGGTCTAATTCAAAGTACATACATTGATAAGATACTGAAGAGATTCGGTATGGAACAATCCAAGAGGGGATTGTTGCCAGCATCACATGGAATTCATCTTTCCAAGATAATGTGTCCTCTGACACATGAAGAAAGAAATATAATGGGAAGGACTACATACGCATCATCGATTGGGTCAGTCATGTATGACATGCTATGTACTAGGCTGGATGTCACCTACTCATTGAGTATAGTAGACAGATATCAAGCTGACCCAAGTGACCACCATTGGATGGCAGTCAAGACTATCCTAAAGTATCTAAGGCGTACTAAGGATATGTTCCTAGTTTATAGAGGAGATGAGTAACTATTCATCAGAGGATATGTAGATGCTAGTTTTCATACTGATCAAGATGACATGAAGTCGCAAACGGGATGAATCTTCACTTTTAATAGAGGTGCAGTGAGCTAGAAGAGATCAAATCAGAGTATGGTCGCAGATTCTACAGTAGAGTCTAAGTATATCGTAGCTTCTAAAGTAGCTAAAGAAGCAGTTTGGATGCAAATCTTCATTCAAGAGCTATATGTGATACCTAGTAGTAAAGATCTCATCACACTATACTGTGATAATACTACAGTGGTGGCTCTCATAAAAGAGCCAAGGTCACATCAGCGGATGAAGAGCGTAATTCGGAAGTATCATATCTTGAGGAATTTTTCTCAGAGATTTGAAGTTGAAGTGAGAAGTATTTCCACAAAAGACAATGTGGCGGACCCCTTGAAAAAAGCCTTAACTTAGCAGAAACATTATCATCATGTGAGGTCTAGCGGAATGAAAGTCGTAGGCAGTTGTCTCTAGTCCAAGTGGGTGTTTCTAAGAGTTGGTGTCCTAGAACCAACTATTTTTACTTTGAATACATGGATATTTAATGTATTATAACATATTTTTCACTGTTCTGCATGATTATGATTTAATAATGTCCTAGAGTATTTATTGCATTGATAAGGTCATGGCAGTTCCCTATTATGATGAGAACCTTGAAATGCTATAACAATATTCTTAAATATAGTTCTGTGGTTGGATGACATGATATGATAGGACATATAGCATGCAGATTGTAGAGTGTGAGTACTCGTAAGTAGATGAGACTTCCTCTCATGAAGTTCGCACTTGGTAATCTCCAAGATAGGAGGTTATGAGAACAGACCTGCTAGTATAAATTCCACATGATTTGGTGTCATCGGATATCTCTATCTGTGAGCGTGTGTAATGATCCTTAGAATTTAAGATTATCATTAATACGTGTCATGACTTACGCACTTTGATTTACTGATGAAAATTTTCATGCAGACAGTTGGCGTGAAGTAGGGTACATTGGGTGCATCACGAGTGGCATGTTATTAATGGATAAGTTAAGGAAGGAATTATCCCTTTCATTTATGGAAGTTGATATCTCGGCCCTTTGATTGAAATAGAACCGTCATGTGAAATTATATGGCCATGGTGTAATGACCAGTTTATTTTAGGTAGTCAAAGAACGACATATCAAGCATAAAAGTTGATGACACAATCATGAAACTTGCTTGATGAGATATTGCGACAAAGGGATTATATTACACAGTAAGCATTCTTATGTGGATGTCGTTGTTGCGAATTTACGTTCTTTCTCTTGGGTTCCTTGACCCATTGCTATATAGTACTCTTGGACTTTAGGTAAGCCCGCCTAATTTCAACGAGAAAGAATCCTAGAGGGTCACACACTAAGTGTTTTTGGTGGTATCGGTTAAATTCTATTTGAATTTAATTAATGAAATAAATATTATTCTAAAGATCATGAAATAATTTTATTCAATTTAAGATGATCACATAAATTAAATAAAATTTATTTATTTATTTTATTGAACATTTAATAAATATTTATTTACTAGTTTGTAAATAAAATATTTATTTAAGATAATAATTTATTTATTTATTTATTTGGGTGTTCAATAAATGGAAGTGGAGTTCGAGTGGACCAAGATCGGTCCGGTAGTAAAATAATTATTTTCAAGACGGTAAATAATTATTTAACTAGTTGTCACATATTAAAATAACACTACTATTATTTTGTGACATAGAATTTTATTTATAATTATATTTTGCACAAGTTGGCGCACTATAAATAATGATGCGGTATTATTATTAAATGCATGGGTTTTCTCTAAGTTCATGAATGTATTCAATTTTTGTTATGCAATTAAATATTGTAACTGAAATTACATGTATATAAATAGGAAAGTACCCCTATTGTGTCATACACCACACCACACGCCTGGTGAATTGAGAATTGTTGAGCCAAACAATTTCTCTCTCGAATCCTCTTCTCTCCCCTCTCAAGAACGGGAGACGTTCTTCAAGGCCGAATAACAAGCGATCAAGAATGATCGACACAAGACACTTGCTTCGCCGTGATAGCACCCGGAGAATGAGCGGTGTCAATCAGAGGCCATCGGAGCATGTGTGGATCACCGCTAGAGGGATTCTAGTTTGGATCCTTACAACCACAACAAGATAATCCGGAAGGGTCAATCCGAACGATCAATATCATCAATGAAGAAAAATACCAAAGTCACGGGTATTATTTTTCTTTATGAAATTAATTAAATTAATTATAAACATGATGTGTAAGATCCTATATAAGGTTTCAGGTCTCTTTATTATTTATCTAAATCTTTGATTATATTCCATGGAGACTTGCGTTCATTGTCGTATTGATCCTGGAATAATCATTGATCATGGTAAAAATCAAAATTGGGTGTCATCCAAACTGTGCTTCCGCTACGCCCGGAACCTTCACATATATATATCAAACATTATACATGTAGTGGTAATCAAAGTACATCATAATTTAGGTCTATGGAACCCACTTTCAACACTCCCACTTACACAATAGTCAACTACTAACAAGTATTAATCTGTTAGCTCTCACATGAGAATCATGCTTCTGTTGAGATATAGATTTAGTCAGGGGGTCTACCACATTATCCTATATGACTAATTTGATAAATAAGACTTTACCTCTCTGAGTAAAATCCATCAAGAGATGAAACTTCTGAAGTGTATTCTTTGTCCTTTGGTGCGATCTGGTCTCCTTGTAAAGCACCACTACTGTAGTGTTATCACAATAAACTAGAAGAGGGTCAGTACTTCTAGGCACAACATCAATGTCTGAGACAAAGTATTGTATCCAGACTGCCTCCTTAGCTACATTGGAAGTTGCTATATACTCGGATTATGTTATAAAATTGGAGAGCATAGGTTTATTCGAGCTTCTTTGTCTCACTACACCACCATTCAAGAAAACAATATAGCCAGCCTGTGATTTTAGGTCATCATGATCTGTCTAGAAACTAGCATTAGTGTATCATCTCACTACTAGTTCCTCATCTCCTCAATACACCAAGAACATATCCTTTGTATGCCTCAAGTACTTCAAGATTATTTTTATAGTTTCCTAGTGTAGATCTCCTAGATTATCTCGATATTTCTCCACCATGCTTAAATTAAAGGCAACATAAAACCTAGTACGTATCATGGAATACATGATACATCCCACTTTTGAGGTATAAGAGATTATACTCATTCTTTAAATCTCCTCCTATGTATGTGGACACATTTTCTTAGAGAGATTGATACCATGTGACATGGGAAACAACCCTCTCTTGGATTGTTCCATACTATACCTTTTGAGTACCATGTCAATATATGTACTTTTTCTTAGCATAATCATCCTTTGAGATCTATCTGGATAGATCTTGATCCCAATAATTTAGCTTGTTTCATCTAATTCTTTCATGGAAAAGAATTAATTTAAACAAGTCTTAACTGACTCTAATACTTGAACTTTGTTTCACATAATTAATATGTCATCAACATATAATACTATGAAAATTATGGAATTTCCATTAACCTTCTTAGAGACACAAGGCTTACTTTTGTTTTAAAAAAAACCAAATTTTCTTATGGCCTCATCAAAATGAACACTCCATGATCATGAATCCTACTTCAACCCATAAATGGATCTCTATACCTTGTACACTTTATTGGAATTATTTGACCAAATAAACCCTTTAGGTTGATTCATATAGACTTCATCAACCAACTTCCCATTCAGAAAATCAATTTTGACATCCATTTGTAAAATATTAAAATAATAGAAGGATTTTATTGCAAGAAATATCCTGATGGATTTCATCATTGCTACTAGTGAGAAGGATTCATCATAGTCTATACATTAACATTTTCTTAAACCATTCCCTACCAGTCTTGATTTATAAGTTTTGACTTTACCATCAATGTCCAACTTTTTCTTGAATATCCATTTTCACCCAATGGGTTTTACATTAGATAGAGGATTGATTTTGATACATGGAATCCATCTTAAAATGCATGGCATCTTTCCATTTAGCAGTATCCTTGCCTTCTATTTCTTCCTTGTAGGTAAAAGTTTCATTATCCTCTAATAGTAATGTGTCACTTGACTCGATGATAAGAAAATCATAACACTCTGGCTCTCTAACCTATCAAATTGACCTACACAATACTTGTTTCTCAAGAACTTCATCTCCCACTATTTATTGTGGAGATTGTTCTCATACCAACTATATGCATCTAGAGCATTAAATTCAAAAAATTCAATGTTAATACCACTATTTCCATTGGAAATATGTTCCCTTTCTAGAAATGTGTCTTATCTGGATATAATTACTTTCCTATCTAAAGGTTTATATAGGTAATATCTTTTGGTTTCCTTAGGATAACCTATAAATATGCACTTTGTGCTTCAGGATTCCATTTTTTCAATGGGTATAGTCTTAAAAAAAGACTCACATCCTCATACACGTATGTGTGACAATCTGGGTTTCTTTATATACCGCAAATCATATGGAATCCCATCTATATATTTAGTTGGTACTTAGTTAAGGGTATACGTCATTTTCTGTAATGTTTATCCCCAAAAGGGTAATAGAATAGTTGTATGACTCATCATTGATCTGACCATATCAAGAAAGGTCTTATTACTCCTTTCACTAACACCATTATACTATAGTGTATAAGGAGGAGTGAGTTGGGATGCTGTCTGACACTCTTTTAAGTGATTAATGAAAGATTAGTTAAGATAATCTCCACCTCAATCTAAGTGGAGTGCCTTAATCTTCTTACCAATATGGGTTTCTACTTCATGCTGATATTCCTTAAACATTTGAAAGGAATCTTACTTATACCACATTTAGTTGATATGGTCATATCTACTATAGTCATTGGTAAAAGTAATTAAGTACAAAAACCCACCCCTTACTACTACTATAAATAGACCACATATGTCAGTATGAATTAATTCCAGTAATTCATTGGCTCTTTTTCCCTTCCCAAAAAGTGTTGCTTTGGTCATTTTCCCTTATAAATAATCATGACATACATCTAGGGTTTTTAACTCAACTGTCTCTAAATATCCTGTTTGATGTAATTTCGGTAACCGCTTCTGATTTACATGACCAATCCTAAAGTGCCAAAGGTGAGTGTTATATGAGTCATGTTCACTAGTTTTATCATTGATTGACATTAATGGGTTTTTTAGTTCAAGTATATATAATCCATTGTTAAGATTATTCATATCATAACACATGTTATCCTTATAAAAGAGACAACATTTATTTATAAACTTGAAATAAAGTTTCACTGTGACCAAACTTGACACTGATATTATGTTTCTGGCTACAGAGGGTATATAATAACAATTATTTAATATAATAACCAAACCACTAGGAAAACTCATGTGATAATATCTCACTATCAAGGCCACTAGACTTGCACTATTTTCCACTTGGAGATCCACATCACCCTTTAAAATCTTCATAAATCTACTTGGTTCCTATATATGAATACAAATGTGTGAACCACATTCCATATCCAATACCCAACTTGTAAATAATGAAATATTTCATTCAATGAAAAAAATACCTAAATTAGAAGTGTCTCCTTACTTCTTCTTCCCATCTCTACAATTCTTCTTCCAGTGGCCTTTTTTTCAAATAAAAAGTAGACGGACTCCTACTCATTTCCTTGCCTCTATATCCTTGACCTTTTGGAAAGACATTGTATAGGTGTCTTCGACCTAGAATTGGACTTAAACCCCTTTTCCTTTTCCTTCCTCCTTTTTTTCATCATAAGGATTGAAGAACTGGTATTCTTCATATCATTATCAGCTTGGAGAACTAAATCCAAAAGGTATGAGAGCAAATTTTTCATGTTATTCATGTTGTAATTAACAATGAAAGCTAAAAAACTTGATGTTAAATAGGAAATAATGAGATATTTCACTAGTTATTGGTTAAGTTTGAACCCAAGGGCTTCAAGCCTCTCAATGTACCTGGTCATCTTTAGTACATGAGGTCCTTCTTGATTCCCTTATGTTATCATGAACCTATACAGTACATTGGATATCACATATCTTTCTTGCATAGCTATCTTCTAATATAATTCTTGGAGATGATTCATCATCTTGTAAGCATATTTGTCCTCATGAATTTTCTATAATTGACTAGACATATATGAAAACATGATGCACTATACATCTAGTGAATCATTTACATGGTTCTTATACTTGTGTTTATCCACCTTGATTGTTCCCTGAGGAGGCTCAACAGGAAGTGAGGACTCTAGCACATAAATTTTTCTTTCTTGGCACAGTACTATGTAAAAGTGCCCGTACTACTCCCAAATGTTATGGTCAGTCAGGATATTTTCTTTATCCAATATTGATCACAGTGATAATGTTCTAATGGTGTTGGTGATTTCCATATTTGATATAAACAAAAATAAATTTTATCAGTCAATACTTTATTTTGATTACCTTTTAGACATTTTGATTAATTAATTATTAAATCATTTAAATGTCTCTCACTATTTTATCAAACCCCAATAGCCCTCATTATTAGATTTAGAATACTTTGTCACTTGATTATTCTAGTATCAATTATCTTTAAAACATACCCTCATAGTCTACAAGTTATGGCTACACCACTACTTAGAGAGTTTCAAGGTAGGCACTAGGCCAGCCGATCGCTTTAACCAGTAGTTCTTTGATCTATTGAGTAAATTCATATCTTATTGGAATCATAACATTAATTCCTTGAACGCGTTGTCTCTAAAGAGATAGCAAGTTAGCTATGGTTAATACTTAATTATCAAATTTAGTTAATTCAACTCATTACTCTCATAAGAACACCCCAATAGTAAAAGACACTCTCAACTATGGCTGACAGGAACCCCAAACACCCAATTTTGTTCAAATTTGAGTAACGGGAGGTATTTCAACTTAATATATCTTTGAGGGATTTTATTATTTTCTTGAATAATGTCATACATTTCTATTAAATATGTTCAATATATGTTTTCACAAGTAAAAATACAATAATAGATAATCATATTTTTCATCTTTATGCATTTTATTTTGTTAATTATTTTATGTGATATTACACTAAACATGCACACACACAAAATAACAAACAATGCATAAAGAAAATTAATCAACCCGACTGGTCTTGAGCATCTAATATTGGTTGATCCATTTTTAACAGATTAACCATGAACTATGGGGTAACATACCAGAGTTGAGTTGTGACTCGTATTGCAGCTCAGCCCCATATCAGTGTATACACTTCTCTTCTAGAGTACCACCTCATTTTAGTGGGATCTGTGTTTGAAAATGTCATCATCCATGTACAAATATACTCACACATAGACGAGGGGGTCCAGGAGTGTAATATACAACATATACATTGGATGTGAAGGCCCTTATACATATTGAATGAAAATAAGATGATGCACAAACTTTCATTTAATTAACTAATTATTACAATCATTACATGTAATAAATAATTAAATAAACCATATATACAAGGGTTCTGTCAATTTGCATAAGAACAGATGCTATAAAAATAAACGCATGATAAAATTAAATTTCAATAAATTTAGTACTAGGGTATTTAAATAAATTAAAATAATTTATTTTATTCAGTCCAAATTATTTTAATTCCAAAAATTAAATTAAATTAATATTTTTTTATTATTAAAATATTATTAATTTCAAACCAAAATTAAATTTAATTAATTTATCTTAAAAATAAAATAAAATTAATTGAAATAATTAATTTTTATTATATTAATTAACCTGAACCCAAAAAACCTTGTATATTCCCTTTTTAGAATGGATTGTAGTCCCATAGACATGTTTGAGGCCATGAAAACCCCATGCAAGGGTATTCCGATTTGGGCAGATATGAGGAGGAAGGTGACCGCGAGGAGGGTCTAACTAGGTGGGGTTCTTGCGAGAAAGGAGGGGCTGATGTTTCCGATCTAGGTAGAAGGAAAAGGGGTTCATCGGTCGGGCTCGAACTGGGAAGGGGCGAGGAAGAGGGGTTGCACCCATTAGAGGGAGAAGGAGTGTAGAAGACCCATAGAGTATTCATGTAGTAGGGATGGGTCTTGGTCTCCCTTTTATTTTTTTATTTTTTAGTCACATGGATTGTGGGAAAAAATTTGCCTCTCCTTTATTTATTTTATTTTTTTTCACTGGATTTTTAGAAATCTTCAAATACCCATGAAAGGTGTTTTTTTTTGTTCTTTGCCTTGATGTGGAAATTCCACAAATCGTGTGCAATTTCCAGTCACCAGCCAGAGAAAATCTGGTTACCAGATTCTGGTCGGATTCTGACCAAGATGTGACTAGAATAAAATGGTGTCTCTAGAATCATTTTTGATGCATGAAAAAAGATACGTATATAAAATACATTCTTGATATATTTTAATATCCTAAAAAATACAATCTAATAAACATCGTGTCTATCCATAAATTTTTTTTGAATGGTCGTAGCTTGGTTATACGAGATCGGATCGACATGTGGTCTAATTGTTTAGACTGATTTACAACCCTCTATTTAAAATTTAAATCAAAATAATTTTCTTGTCTTGGAAAATCCACACGATCTCTCTGATACCAATTATTGGTATCAGGGTGTACTGTGGAAGTTGATGGGTTGGGGGTTTTAAAAAAAATCATCATCGAAGTGATACAACTTCGTTGTCTCTAGTGATCGGAGCCCCGGTACAGTCTGAGGATCCTGTGTGGTTTAACCAATGCATAGAAATAAATGAATGAGTACCTCATTCCAATTTGAGGAGCACACATTTGTTGCAAGTTTTCAGCAACTGTTGCTTGAATGATCCGATGTTGAATCCCTCTAGATCATCCACATACACTTCTTGAATCTATTTGCATGTCATTCATCGAATTCTGGGTGCTATTGTAGATCTCTAACGATCACTTCAACACTACATCAATCACCATGATCATATGCCTTTGATTCGTGAAGGATAAATTGGATCATTCACTCGGATTAAGTGATTCTCTCTCTAGAAGTTGAGAGGAGAGAGAATCTATCAACTCTTAACTGATGAAAAAATCCATTGGATTGATATTCTCTCCACTAATATAGTGGATATTTATAATACTCGATTAGGATTCCCTAACCCCCATGCATTAAACGTCTACTAAATAAGTGATATAAATAATTAATTATAAAAAACTAATTGCTCTATAAATATTATTTATATCTGATCACATACTTTCAATATATATTAAATATATATTACATGATAAACTCAAGTCATTAACTTAACTCATAGCTCCCAATAATATTAAACGAACTTGGAATGTTAAAATAATATTCGTTCGTATAATATTAAGCTTTGTATTTACTTAAACACTTGTAAATACAATTAATAAATAAATTAAACCCAATTAATCTTTACTTAAATAATAATGAATTTATTTATTTATCGATGATCGAAAAAACTTCGACAACACTCGGACCCCATGGTGGGGCCCACCATGTCCTATATACCTATTCACCTGAATATGGAAGATTCTCAAATGCACTATTGTGTGTGACTATCTAGGCCCTTATCTCGATAACAGTGAATAATATTCATAGACCAAGAGCAGGTTATAGCAACTAATCAAGGTCCCTAAAGAGATAAGGAATAGTCATAGAAATGAAAACCAACATATGAACATGTACTATGCACTATAATATCTTTATCATGTGATATCTCATAAAGTAGGATGAACACTTGTGTCATCATCCTTTCTTGCTTTATTATTTATTGATCTAAATATATATATTTATCTTCAACTACCATGGCCATGAATTTATGAAATTACTACCATCATAATCAACATGGCTAGAGATATCACTTTCTCAACTCGGAATCGAAAAATTATATCTTGATCATTCAACCAATGTCATACCACCAATGACACACCCAACACAAACTATCTCATCGCAACTTCATTGTATTTGTTTTCACCTTGCATCAAAGTAAGAAAACAAACGGCACACATTTATAATATTATCAAGTCAGTAGACTAATACACAAGTTCGTAGATAGGAACAACCAATGACACTCAAAACATGTGGTGTTCCTATTGGTGGGTTTTTCCTCGTGATCTTAACTACTGGAGATCACTAAGTGTGAACTTCATGAGAAGAAGTCTCAATAATTATGATCCCCCAGCACCTGATAGTTGCAGATCATCTGTGTCCTGTTAGTATGATGTATCTGGATCGTAGGACATTACTTTAATATTACTATCATAGTATCTCTAGGTTCTCATTATATCATGAGAACTTCTATAACCCTTTGATATGAAATTTAATATAAGTACATTACCATAAATATGGTGTACACAAAAACATAAACATTATTATGTTAAAAAAAACATGTGTATATATATATCAAACTGTATACTGAAGTACTATGGTTTTAGTGAAAGCCGGTGGTCTAAGGATTTTAAAAATTTTCATCATCGAGATGAGGAGACTTGTCTTCTCTTACGATCCAAGCCTTGGTACGGTCTAAGGATATTATATAAATTATTCAAAGAAAAAAATAAAATCAAAACACGTACCTTCTTCCGATATGAAGGCACACTCTACATCTTCTTGTCACCGGAGATCGTTGCTAGAATGATCCAAAGTAGGATCCCTCAAGAATCTCCACATGTGCTTCAAAAATCCATGGGAGTATCGATCGTCGAATTTTGAATGTTGGTGCAACAATCCAAATATATATTTGATGTCCTGAAGATCATTGTGATCTTGTACCTTTGATGCTTTAAGGCATTCTTGGATCTTCAATTGGAGATAGAGACTCTCTATCTCTTTAGAAAGTAGGAGGAGATAGGTGATCTCATTCAAAAATGAATGAATAGTCCACATTGTGCAAGTGCCTCTCTCTATTTATAGTGGATATTCAAGATACTTGGTAGGGTTCTCCAGCCCCCAAAAATTTAACATCCACTAAATAATAATTATGATGAACTAAACAATGCTATAAATATTATTAATAATTTATCACATACCTGTAATATATATATATAATATATTATGTGATAAGATTCATGAGATATATAAGGATTGTACTACAATACTTATTCTTTAAGGATTTGGAAGCATAAGAGTTTTCATTAAATATTTAAAGGTGGTTAGATATTTGGTATGTGACAATAAGATCTACATTATGTTGTTTGGGAAATTTGATGTTATGATTGATTTTGGAAATTTAGTGACATTTTTAGACTGCTAATTTGGACAAAATTATTTTGGAAAAGTCTTAAGGTTGGAATGGAGTAAGTTTAACATTGGATATTATTGTTTGAGGTTAAAATATGATTTATTGGATACTTTGGGATAACATATTTGGTTTTAGTAAACATTTAGAGGATGAAGGAAACACTTGTGAGCCTTATGATTTAGCAAAAGTACTTCAGGCATGGAAAATTTATTTGGAACTTTCATTTCCATGTGTAAGGGATGAAGTGAAAATAAATCAAAGCACAATAAAAGGATGAGATTATGCTTATGACATGGAAAGAAATCAAGTAAGCACTTATCTCAATAGTAAAATAATTCTTTAACTCTAGGAAAATGATCTTTAAATCAAAAATGTTATCCTAGTACTTTTTCTGATTAATCAAATGGTCCCTTAGATCATTATAGATTTATAGATTTGTGATTGTTAACTTTCTCCTATCCACGTTCTCTATCACTCTCCATCAGAACTTGATGGTTAAATTTTTCTTTCATGTCCATGTTTTCCTACATGGAACTCAAGTATGTTTTATCTCTGGTGACCTTCATGCTTCCCTTTCTTTAATTTAACGTAGAGGTCTTATTAATCCTTTTTCCGATGTGGGATTTCATCAAACATATTTTGAAATGTCAAACCCCTAATTTTTTATACTAAGTTTAAATTGTGAGGATGAAATTTATTGAAGGAGAGAATAATTTAACACCTCAATATTTTATAGTATGTCTCTTTTAAATTTAATCTTTTCAATAGCTTGTGTTGCACGCAACACCGAGTTCGAGCGCACCATGATCTATCAAATTAGTCATTTAAAAAGTGATTATGAATAGTATTAACCACATTATGAAATTTATATTTTTCAAAATAGAATTTATTTTTGAATTTGGAATATCAAAATTAGCTTAGCCTGAATTTTTTTTATTTTCTGAAAACTTTCATTTTTTGATAAATAGTGAAAAATACTGAATTGTTGTTAAAAACTGAATTTTTCATTTAAATAATTATTTTAATTTAAATTGATTTTAAAGTCACAATATAAAAAATAAATATATTGATCCAATTTAGATCATTAGAACTATTTTTATAGTAGAATTCGATATAAAAATTTATTGAACTTTTGAACGTCTCTTTTACCTGTCTTCTCGCTACATCTGTGGGATTAGCGTTAAACTTAATTTTCTCAAGTCTGTGAATTAAATTTCAAAAAATGGAAATAAATGGTTGTAATTATTATGAAATTTTAGTCTAATAGGATCGACTTATTTTTTATTTTGGTTTTAGTGAATAGTAACCTTGGTAAATTTTTATTTGTCACGGTTAAGGGTAAATCAGGTAATTAAAGGTAAAAATAATATTATAATATTGAAAATTTACCCTAACACTTGTCCTAATTTCATTTTATAAGTGATTTTCAACCAAAATAAACATAATTCCAAAATTATGTTCTTTTTAATCCACTTGAGTAAGAATAAGACTTTTATTAAACTTTATTTAAAGGTAAGTTAAAAATGTCATACTCAAACTTTTAATAACTAAATCATTTTTAATGTAGGGTTATACATAGGATAAATTTGACTATAAATAGTCATTTTAAAGATAAATTTTTTATCTGCATCATGATATTTTATTTATAATTTTTAGACATTAAATAATAAAATTTAATTGTGATGCAATGATGATGCAGTAATTGATTTATTAAAGGAAGAATCAAATAAATGATATTAATAATGTTAAAATAAATATAATTTGAAATGTTTGATGTTATACATGAATTTTATGGATGAATTTGACATGTTATAGATGACTTAATGTATTTTTTTCAAAGAAATCAAATTTTTATGATTTTTTAAAAAGTCAATTAATAAATAGTGTCAAAATTGACATAAATGAGATTTTAAAATAAATAATATTTTATTAAATGATATAAAATTAATAAAAATATATAATTAAGAAAAGTAACTAGGATAATGTTAAACATATCATAAATGATCCTATTAGGGTTCCTTTGGCATTTTATAGTAACTATATTAACCCTATAGTGTAAAAAGACAAGTTGTCATGGTATGAGTTAAATTGTTTAACTAAGGGTAAAAGACAAAATATATGGTTAATTTTGTGACCTAAACATGTCTAAAATTCATTGGTTTGTATAATTTAGAATAATAAACACCTTGTATTTGAAATAAATCACTTTGGAGCTATTTTAAATCGAAAATCAATTTATATTAAATTAATAGTTTTGGAATTTCCAAAAGTGTCTCTCCCCTCTCTTATAAAAGGGCACATCTCCTTATCTTTTATTCACACCTCTAAATATTTTAAGTTCATCCAAACCCAGTCCATTTCTCCTCAAAACTTCCATCACTTAATCCTAGAGGCCATACTTTGGGCAGAAAGCCAACCTAAGTAGTCCTTTGTGCAAATCAAAAGAAGACACTTGAAGAAGAGGTAATTGTTTTACCAACTTTTTCAAAGTTATTTTCTTCTTCTACTTCCTTTTCCTAAGTTATTTCCATATTAAAGTAATAAATATATCATCTAATATATTATGATATTTTGTTATGATTATGGAATAATTATATTCCTCCTTATACTCATCCTACTAAAAACAATATCAACATGCGTGCGTACGTACAGATTATCATCACCACGCCGAGTGTAAACTATTTTTCATCTATAATTTATTTTTATGGTTATAAATATGACTATAAAGGATGTAAATAATAAATATGAAATGATATTTTTTCTTTATAATTCATATTCCATCCAATTCCTTACTCTTTACCATTACAGAATGATATCACCCACTACTAAAAAACTAGCCTTTAACAGTGCTGAAATATAGCAGCGCTAGAAAAATGAACTGAGAAATTCAATCTTTATCAATGCTAAATAAAATAACGAATAAAGGATACCCTTTATCATCACCTTTTATTTATCACTGATAAAAGGTCGACTATATCAGTTCTTTATTTTAATGCTGATAAAGGTTATCCTTCATCAGCGCTTTTTTTAGCACTGATAAAGATGTTTTTTATAAGTGCTTTTGGAGCGCTGATAAATATCGAGATATATTAGTGATTTTTTAGCACTGATAAACATCACTTTTATCAGTTCTTATCAAATTAACACTGATAAAATGAATATTTATCAGTGCTTTTCTAAAAGCGCTATTAAAAATGTCGCCGATCTATTTTAAAAAACCCTAACCCGTACTCAGTCATCATGATTCTGAAGCTCTCATAGAAATCCTATGCTACCAATGCGACTCCACTATGATCCATCAGATGAATCAAGAATAGAATCTGAGGTGTGTTATTTTATACTTTTCCTATATCATTGTTTGATCTTTCTGGGTTCCACATTTTACATTTTTGCACTATTACAAACCCTGCATCTCATCTCCTCACCACTGTCGGTGCGAATCCTCTAGAGGACCAACCAAATTACCTTATTGAGATATAATCATTAACAATAATTTATTTTTAGATGAATTTACATACATTCATTTATATTATGTATAAAAAATATGAAGTATTCCCATGTATGTTCTCCATGGCCATGACTGACTCAAATAATATTTTTTATTGGTTTCTTAATGGCCTTGAAAAATACCCATTTTGTTTACCTTATCTAATTTATTTGCGGAGGGATATCTATAAAAAATTTATTGTAGCCACTATCCTTAAACTAATTTATCCTCCATAGATTCCACTCATTTATATAAGGAATTAAATTTTATATAGTCTATTGGATTCCTAAAGAATGTGTTTCCCTATGTTATGTAAACCACCTCTTTATAATATTTGATCAAGGATGACCCCTTCGTAAATGATCCTTTATGTGGTCTACAAAAATATCACTCTAGTATCTTATAAATAGAGTTATACAAAGATTTATAAATTATAGATTAATACTTTATCCACTAGGGTCTCCCACCTTATATGATCTTAATCCCTATGCATTGATGGATCAAAATACCTTTTAGACACTTTATTTACTTGTTTAAAACCCCTATAAGCATATTTTATTAAGGCCCTCTCTGAAGAAAATTTACTTGTATGTGTAGTACTTAGTTCCCAAGAACCAACTAACATTTTACATTTTATCACATGAATATTAATAAATATTTTATAACATTATGAGTGTTCTTCTTTGTAACATTAATGTTATAATGTCTTTAGAATATCTGTCACATCGAAATGTTAAATGAGTTACCCAATATAATGTGATCCATGAAATGTAATGGAAATATTCATAAACATATATCCAGTCATCTAGATTTCATTTTTATGATCGGAAAAAATGGTGTTTGACTATTAGGTGTTGGATGCTTATAGGTACAAGACAATTATTTTCATGAATTTTAAACCTTGTAATCCTCAAGAAGGGGGTTATGAGGACTGACCCTAAAATAAGAATTCCGCTTATTATATGTGTCATTGGGTATTTCTAACTATATATGTGTGTATTTAAATATATATATATATAGGATTTTATTAATGATGTATATTATAATCAACATAAATTGACGTTTTCATGTAAACAGTGGAAACGTGTTTTCATGTAATGTTAAGATATATTGGGTTTGTCAAAAGTTATATGGCATTAATTAACTAATTTAAGAAATATTTTTTTATTTAATGTTATGAACGATGGAATATTTACCCTTTTATTTGAAATTGAACTGTTTGATTAAATATATAACCCCCGTAGTTCATTGATGAGTTCATATCATAAAGTTAAAAAAACATAAATCAATAATACAGGTTAATAAAAAAAATTATGAAACATTTATTACAAGATATAATTATAAAGGGATTTCATTGAATAGTAATCTTTCATATGAGTTGGTTATCATTGTGACATTATCTTATTTCTCTATGGGTGTCTTAATGTATTTATAGATTTTAATCATAGACTTTAGGCAAATTCTACTAATCAAACTGAGAAATTTTCCTATAAGGTCACACAATAACTCTATCCCCAATCTCAAAAAAAATTATTTTAAATTTAATATTAAGAATAAATATTATTCTTGATTTTGATAGAAAACCCATAAACAATAATTAAGAACAAATAACATTGATATAATTAAATAAAACCATAAATCTAGAGTTTAAAAACTAATTCTTTGTATGTTCATAGATCTTGATGACTCGGATAAAAAAAAATTTGATCCAGTAGCCTCATATGTGCTCCTCATCCTTGGTTTAAATTTTTTTTTGGCTTGTGATCCAGTTGTTTTGGCCCAAGATGTTCCTTTCAGTTGTGTTTCAGATTGATTCTGAACCTAATTTTATTATTTTTGTGTTATTCAGAATATGCCGCCCAGAAATGTCCCTGATGTTTCTAGTGGGTCTTTCCCTATTTCTAGATCTCCTAAGTTGTTTCCCATCTTCCATGGTAATCGAGGTTCGTTAGAGGAAGTGAAGTGGCTTGAGGAAGTTGATCATGTCTTCAGAGTGTTTGGAACTCTTAAAGATGTTAGATTTTGTGTTGTTTTGGGTCTACTTAGGGGTTCAACTTTGGAAGAATGGAATTTGTTTTCCCCACCAATGATGAAAGTTAGGATGATGTGGGAAGATTTTAAGTCCCTCTTTGTCCGATGGTTTATACCTGAGGAGGTGAAGATGAAGAAAAGGGAAGATATCATGAGTGTTCATCAAGGTCAGTGGGCGGTGAAGGATTATATTGAACACTTCAAAGACTTGGTTTCCTTCTGTCTGGAGGTGGTGTCATAGGATCTGTTGAAATCTTCTCTTTTAATTGGGGATCTTAATCCAGAGATCAAGGAGTGAGTTCTCTTCTACAAGGATCTCCATTTTGATAAGTTTTTAGAGGAAGAATTTTTTGCTGAGTTGTTGTGAAAGAAGTATAAACACATTGGCTCATTTGTTGTCTCCCATGTTGGGCTGCAATGTCCTGCAATTAGGATTGTTTTTTAATGTATGTAAAAATTTCTATTTATGTAATTTTATAAACTAATGTTTGAAATTTTTATAATATAGTGTGTTTTTTTTGTATTTGTGTTGTAAATTTCATTTCATTTAAATTCCATATTTTGAATTGTTTTTATAGATATCTAGTGTGTTTTTTGTGTGTTTCTGTAAGATCCCGTGTTTTGAACCGGGTTAAAATTACGAATGTTTCCGAATTTCTTTTTCGGTTTATCAATAGGTCGTTATTTTTAAACCGAGCTCTGGAATTTTATTCTGAGTGTTGGATCACCTAAATATGTCATTTTTTTGAACTTTGATAGAAGTTTTGAGGTTAAGGGGAAGTCGCACGGGTGGCGCATAGTTTATCTAACTGTGCAGCCACACCATGCAAGAAGGGTGGCCGAGGTAGTAGCTAACGCACGGTTAGTGCACAATTTGTCAAACTGTGCGAACTAACCCTACAGGCACTTAAATGAGATCCTTAAATTGTGGATCTATCTCGTTTTTACCTTTAGATGGCTCGTTTTTCCTCCTAATAGGCCATAACTCGGGATTTTTGCTTCTCTTTAGGTCATAGAAGGTTCTTCCATCATTTTGGAGGCGATCTGAAGGCTTCTCTTGGCGAATCAAAGCCGATTTCTTGAGGTAGGTAGATGTTCTTCTTAGTTCTTGTTCGTTTTCTTAGATCTACTTAGATCTACATCTCCTATTCTCATGGTTTCTTAGATCTACACCCGTTATGGGTAAATTTAAGTGTGTGGATGACAAGTATGATGAGTTTTGGTCTTGGTCTTGCTAGGAGATGTGATCTAAGGCGGGTTCTTGAAGAATCGACCCGTTTCTCTTGAGGGTTCTTCATTCGTTGTGGTTTCCGTCAAAACCCGAGGTAGGGTCCCAAATATTTAACACTTTATACGAGAATTTGATCTCTTTTTTATAAATTGAAAATGTGAGTTCCTTTATTATTATATGTCGATGCATGACACTTTTGATGTTATTAAATAATGTCGCCCGCATGAGATAAATGAGGACTTGAACATTTGTTGATGTTAAACATGGGTTATTAATTTAGTTAAAGTGATATGATTAAACGGTTGAATGATTTGAATGGGAAGAATGAGTAATAAGGTAATTAATGGTAGAATTAATTATCAAGTCATGAGTTGGAATGAAATTGTGGCTTTTATAGATTATTGGGAATATCTAATATTTGACATGTTCGGAAGATAATGGGAAAGTGGTAATAATTAATGGTAGGATTAATTATTACTTATTAAATTTTCAATGGTTAAATAATTAATTATTGGTTAAATATATAAGGTTTGATTAATTAATTGTTGAATTAATTAATTTTCATTCATTAAATTATGATTGTGAATTGATTATTTGTTACGATTGTTAGCCAAGAGTAATTTTGATGCGTATTATTTTTCCATGCCTTAATTTGTCTTGGATGGAGTTGTTTAGATATATGATATGTTGTGTGATATTGTCACTAAATATCTTGGCTTTACTCAGCATGTTTTGAGATGATTATGGTGTGATTGTAGATCTTGAAAGTCCTGGATGAACCATTGTTTGAATGGACGGGTTCAGACTTGTTAAAGAATTTGGATAATTAAGTGATGGGTTAATTATTCAGTTGGCTTGCTAAGAATAATTAATTGCTAATTAATTATTAATTAATGAGATATTGAATGGTTAATTAAGTTTTGACTTATCTGAAGAGCGATTTGTGTTGTTAATTAATTGTTGAATTAATTAACGGGTTGGTTTTATGGTGTTAGACCTAGTATTCTATGCCAATGATAAATGCATATGTGTAATTGATGAATGGTATGTGAGACAGGGACTGATTCTCCAAATACTCTCAAGGTGTTAGACATGATGTTCTACACCAATGATAGATGTATATGTATGATTGATAAATGGGTTGTGAGATAGGGACTGATGCTCCAAATACTCACGGGGTGCTAGACATGGCGTTCTACACCCATCTTACAAGAAAATATTCTTTTATGGGTCAGGTACTGATGCTCCAAATACCCATGGGTTGTGAGACATAGACTGATGCTCTGAATACTCACGAGGGTGCTAGACATGATGTTCTACACCCATTAATTAACATTGGATTGTGGGTCCAATTGTTCGTGCGTGAAATGAGTTAATGGTTAATGAATGTTGTTGTGACATGATGTTTTATGATTTGATTATGAGAAAAGGTTTAGACTTATTAATGAATTGGGTGAACCAATGTTAGTGGACGGACCCAGGAGCGAATCACTATGTTAGTAGATGGGCTTAGACATAATATATGAAATATTTAATTGAATAACTTTTGACGCGTTATCCAAGCCAAAGCACAAGCTTGGATTCGGTCTTTACTTTTATTACTTAGATGGTCTTCAGAGACATCTTTGGTGAGTGACTTATACGGGGGATGTCGGGAATAGGCTGAATCTCAAGACTTTCATAATAATATTTGAGTAATTGATAAATGGAAAATTATTATGTGATGATTGTTGAGTATGCATCACAAATGAATAGTGAAGGTTCAGACACCATCTGAGGGCTGAAGCAGGTAATTGAGTATACAGTTACTTTGTACTGATTTATTTTATGCATGCCTTCATGTGTTTTAAATTATTTATTAAATGTCTGGATTTGGGGTAGACACCGGTGGTCCCGGCCTACTGAGATTTATATCTCACACCCTACTTGGTCTTCCATTGCACTGGGTACCCAAGTAGATTCTATTTGGTTGCAAGACTATGATTTTTGCATTTACTTGGGAGTTATGAGTAGAGTACCGAGCGGAGGCTCGGGATACTCGAGGATATTGCCCTTGGGGCTTTGAGTCATTATTTATTTATTTCTGCATTGGAATGTAAAATATGCTGTTTTGTTCACTGTTTTCTACTTTTGTATATTTATCATGTCATGCATGCATCTATTTTATAATTTGGCATTGGCCACTTTTATAAAATAAGTATTATTTGTCTTCCGTTGTTTGTCATTTATGAGTTACTGCTTCCGCTGTTGTTTGTTATCCACACTGATATACCATTGTGCAACTCTGAAAAGAGGGTATAGTCTCCCTACTGACTATCCTTAGACCCTCGCTGCTAGTCGGCAGCCTCTGGTGTACAGGGAGATGCGCTTGAGGTCATGTGGTGACCGGTCCAGCCACCGGATTAGTGGTGACTCGGGTCAGGACGTTACAAAGTGGTATCAGAGGGAGGTTTAGGTTTCTTTCTTTTCCTTTGTCTTACTGTTTTGGGGTTGGTAGATAGGAGACTAGAAATGTGTCAACACTTGGGTTAATAGCCATGCTTGGGACTGATCACCTCATGTACGGATAATGACCAAGTGGCCAGGGATGGGAATTGATGTTTGTACTATTAGAGGTTACAGTTGATATGATTTCACCTTGAGTGACTGGTGTATTTTTAGCTGTTTATTGATTTTGAGAATTTTGAAAAGAATAATTTTCTTGACCTGATATGGAAAGTAATTTTCATACATGCATCATCTTAGGCACTTAGATATTCACATGTCATGCATATAACATGCCATGTAGTTGCATTAGTAGGATGCCTACTAATTTGGATTGTGTTCCTTGGGTGCAATGTCATGTTTGATTTTCTTTAGCATGCCTCTTTAGATAGCATTTTTTTGGTGATAGATTTAACATTATTGAATGATTATATGACATACTACCTCAGTTATTAGCATGTTTTGTTGTTGTGACATGCTTCTGTGTTATAGCATGTTGTTGTGTTACTGCTTATGCTAACATGTTAGAGAAGTTTGATATGTGAAAGGGGTGCTAAAGATAAAATGTTAAATAAATTTTTATTGTGTTAAATGGGAGCCAAAATCCAACGATAAGGTGTATGGGTGCCTTATTGATTGGTAGGTGGTCACCCATATAATTTGGACCGTTAGGTTGATCATGTTAATTTTTGAATTGACATTGGTATCGATTAATGAGAGCCAATTTTCAATCCATGGAGTGTATGGGCACTTCATGAATTAGGAAATGATGACTCGTATTAAATATGATGACTTGATGCCTTGTGAAATGCTTATAAATGTGAAAGATGTTTAATTTTGATCTGAAATCAAATGGCTAGCTTCCAAAATGCAACTTGACCCAAGTAGGTTAGTTGGGGAGATTTTTTATGAGATAAACTGTTTGGGTGTTTAAAATTTTAATACCTGTGTGTTTGATATTGGGTTGCTTTATAGAGAACCCAGGTTGGTTAAAATGGGATCCTCGTAGGTCTCCTTATCTTCTTAAAAAGGAATTTATTTTGATAAGTTTCCTGAAAATGAAGGGATGTCAACTAACTTAAATGTTTTAAAAATGGGTTTTTATGAAACTTGACTGTTTTTCCTTGGGGCATTTTGAAAATGGTACATTGATGTTTTGATTAAATCTTTGATGATTAAATATTGAAAGTGATTAAATATAAGAGGCTTGGAAATGGAACCTATTGTGGTGTCCACTGTTTAAAACCCTCATGTAAAGGGTAGTTCGGACTTCTCTTGAGTTTCCTTGGAACGGAAGCGTGAGTAATTTATGTAGGCGTTCTTCTCCCTAGCAATGGCCTTATGTTTAGATTTTGAGTCTAGTGGCTTGTTTGACGTGATCGGTTTAGGGTTGACACTTATTCTTCGTAAGGGGCTAACCTGTGGTCGGTAGCACCCTCAGAACTTAAATGCCTTGTTAGCACTATGGATTTTCTCACTCTTTTGGAATTGTTGGGTGTCATTGTCCAAGGTAGGACTTCCAGTTTCCTATGACACCCTTGTTCGAATGGGTGGTGATGTGTTTCTTGACCTTGTTGTGGGATTTAGCATCGAGTAATTCTCTTTGTCAGCTGGTTAGACGTGCCTCGGGCATGATCGGCTGCTTTGTTGGTCGTTTGACCCTTTCTTCTTAGTAATGGATGACAGGTTATGGCGTCGTCCAGAAAAATGGTCGTATGAGGCAAAATTACTCCATAATAAGTCTTTTTATACTGTTGAGTATGGTATCAGGTCAACTCCATGTAGAGTGACTTGAGCGTTAAAGAATCGGTTTCATTTCAATACATGGAATGGTTTTTGAAATACCCAGGTGTTTTGACATGCCGATCTTGTTGTTAATCTAGCGCACTGGTGAGTGGATGATCTTTTCTTGAGACGTCATGGGAAATCCTAAGGTGGGTATTGCCACTTTGTTCATGATGAATGAGTTGGTAGGTGATGCCTAGATTTTAGAACAGAGTTGTGCGGTAATGGTTTGATTGATCTTCTTCATGACCTCGGTTTTCTCTTAGTGCACTCTTCTGGACACGATGAGCATGTACCCTATCTTGACCTCTTCATTGAGACACTAAGATAGCATCAGTCTTGTGCCATGCTATAGTTTAAATGTTGTTGGGTTTGGGGAGTAGTTGTTATCTGGGTAGTACGTAGGATGTTTTGATTCTTTGGGCTACTTATTTTTTATTGTTTGTTCACGGTTGTTTTTCAAATAGACTTGCGATGGATTGACTTGGAAAATTCACCAGATGTTGGGTAAGGACTTCATTATACTAAGATGGTTTTGGAATAGTTTTAAAGGCACGTCGTCAGATAAAGGGAGAATGTGGCTTTTGGGTCCGCAACGTCTTTCAAGGGGATCATGTGAAACATGTTCTATTGATTGACCGAGATTCAACCTTTTATGTTGAAAAATTCCTTCTAATGACCTTAGATATAAGATCTGTTTTGATGTTTAATATTTAGAGTAATCTTTGGATCTAGTTAAAAAGGCTTGTCCATCAGGTTTGAGAAGGGTTAAAGGTGTGTTTGGCGTTAGGAACACAACACGTCACTTCTAACGAGATTAAATTACCTTGGTAGGTCGGTTGTTTTAGTAGTGGTTCCTGATGGCTTCTCGGGGATGAGAAGTTTTTAGGGTGGGTATAATGTAATATCTCATGTTTTGAACTGGGTTAAAATTAAGAATGTTTCTGAATTTCTTTTTCAGTTTATCAACGGGTCGTTCTTTTTAAACCGAGCTCTGGGATTTTATTCCGAGTGTTGGATCACCAAAAGATATCATTTTTTAGAACTTTGATAGAAGTTTTGAGGTTAAGGGGAAGTCTCATGGTCGGCGTGCGGTTTGTCTAACTGTGCAGCCAAACCATGTGCGAAGGGTGGCCAAGGCTGTAGCTAACGCACGGTTAGCGCATTGTTTGTCAAACCGTGCGAACTAACTGAGCAGGCACTTAAACGAGATCCTTAAATTGTGTATCTTGCTCGTTTTTTCCTTTATATGGATTGTTTTTCCTCTTAATCATCCATAACTTTGGATTTTTTCTTCTCCTTAGGTCAGAGAAGGTTATCCCATCGTTTTGGAGGCGATCTGAAGGCTTCTCTTGGCGAATCAAAGCCGGTTTCTTGAGGTAGGTAGATGTTCTTCTTCGTTCTTGTTCAATTTCTTAGATATGCTTATATCTACATCTCCTCTTCTCACGGTTTCTCAGATCTATGCCCGTTATGGGTAAATATAAGTGATTGGATGACAAGTATGATGATTTTTGGTCTTGGTCTTGCTAGGAGATGTGATCTAAGGCGGGTTCTGGAAGAATCAACCTGTTTCTCTTGAGGGTTCTTCATTCATTGTAGTTTCCGTCAAAACCTGAGGTAGGGTCCCAAATCTTTAACACTTTATATGATAATTTGAGCTCTTTTTTATAAATTGATAAAGTGAGTTCCTTGATTATGATATGTCGAGGCATGACACTTTTGATGTTATTAAATAATGTCACCCGCATGAGATAAATGAGGACTTGAACACGTGTTGATGTTAAACATGGGTTATTAATTTAGTTAAAGTGATATGATTAAATAGTTGAATTATTTGAATGGGAATAATGAGTAATAGGGTAATTAATGGTATAATTAATTATCAAGTCATGAGTTGGAAGGAAATTTTGGCTTTTATAGATTATTGGGAATATCGAATATTTGACATGTTTGGAAGATAATGGGAAACCAGTAATAATTAATGGAGGGATTAATTATTACTTTTTAAATGGTAAATGGTTAACTAATTGATGATTGGTTAAAGAGATAAGGTTTGATTAATTAATTTTTGAATTAATTAGTTTTCATGCATTAAATTGTAATTGTGAATTGATTATTTGTTACGATTGTTAGCCAGGAGTACTTTTGATGCGTATTAGTTTTCCATGCCTTAAGTTGTCTTGGATGGAGTTTTTTAGAGATATGATATGTTGTGTGATATGTTCACTAAATATCTTGTCTTTTCTCGTCATGTTTTGAGATGATTATGGTGTGATTGTAGATTGTGAAAGTCATGGATGAACCATTGTTTGAATGGATGGGTTCAGACTTATTAAAGAATTTGGATAATTAAGTGCTGAGTTAATTATTCAGTTGGCTTGCTAAGAATAATTAATTGTTAATTAATTATTAATTAATGAGATGTTTAATGTTTAATTAAGTGTTGACTTATATGAAGAGTGATTTGTGTTGTCAATTAATTGTTGAATTAATTAACGGGTTGGTTTTATGGTGTTAGACCTGGTATTCTACGCCAATGATAAATGCATATGTGTGATTGATGAATGGGTTGTGAGACAGGGACTAATGCTCCAAATACTCACAGGGTGTTAGACATGATGTTCTACACCAATTATAGATGTATATGTATGATTGATAAATGGGTTGTGAGATAGGGACTGATGCTCCAAATACTCACAAGGTGCTAGACATGGCGTTCTACACCCAGCTTGCAAGAAAATATTCTTTTATGGGTCAGTGACTGATGCTCCAAATACCCATGGGTTTTGAGACATGGATTGATGCTATGAATACTCACGAGGGTGCTAGACATGATGTTCTACACCCATTAATTAACATTTCACTTTGGGTCCAATTGTTCGTGTGTGAAATGAGTTAATGGTTAATGAAGGCTGTTGTGACATGATGTTTTGTGATTTGATTATGAGAAAGGGTTTAGACTTATTAATGAATTGGGTGAACCACTGTTAGTGGACGGACCCAAGAGCGAATCACTATGTTAGTGGACAGGCTTAGACATAATATATGAAAGATTTAATTGAATAACTTTTGATGGGTTATCCAAGCCAAAGCACAATATTGGATTCGGTCTTTACTTTGATTACTTAGATGGTCTTCAGAGACATCTTTGGTGAGTGACTTATACAGGGGATGTCAGGCGTAGGCCGAATCTCAAGACTTTCATAATAATATTTGATTAATTGATAAATGGAAAATGATTATGTGATTATTATTGAGTATGCATGACAAATGAATAGTGTAGGTTCAAACACCAGCTAAGGGCTGAAGTAGGTACTTGAGTATATAGTTACTCTGTACTGCTTACTTTATTTTATTCATGCCTTCATGTGTTTTAAATTTTTTATTAAATGTATGGATTGGGGTAGACACCGGTGGTCCCAGCCTACTGATATTTATATCTCACACCCTACTCGGGTCGCCATTTCACTGGGTACCTGAGTAGATTCTATTTGGTTGCAGGACTATGTTATTTGCATTTAGTTGGGAGTTAGGAGCAGAGGACTGAGCGAAGGCTTAGGATGCTCGAGGAGATATCCCTTGGGGATTTGAGTCATTATTTATTTATTTCTGCATTGGAATGTAAAACATGTTGTTTTGTTCACTGTTTTCTACTTTTTTTATCTTTAGCATTCCATGAATGCATCTATTGTATAATTTGGCGTTGGTCACTTTTATAAAATAAGTATTATTTGTCTTCTGTTGTTTGTCATTTATGAGTTACTGCTTCGGTTGTTTTTTATCCACACTGATATACTATTTTGAAACTCTGAAAAGAGGGTATAGTCTCCCCACTGACTATCCTTAGACCCTCGCTGCTAGTCGGCAGCCTCTGGCGTACGGGGCGACGCGCTTGAGGTCATTTTGTGACCGGTCCGGCCACCGGATTAGTGGTGACCCAGGTCGGGACGTTATAGTTTTGGTGAGTGTTTTTTGTGTTTTTGGTGTGTTTTTGGTGTTTTTATGGTGTGTTTATGGTGTTTCACTGCAATATGTTGTAACAGTACACTGTATCAATGCTTTTAAAAGTGTTTATAAAGAATACATTTATCAGCGCTTTTAAAAGTGCTGATAAAGGATACCTTCAATGGCGCTAAAAAAAGCACTGATAAAAGTCCTAGGCTTTTAACATCACTCGAGTAGTTAGTGTTTTTCTAGCACTGATAAGGGCCATTTCTAGCACTGTTAAAGGGCAGTTTTTTAGTAGTGATTTCTCATGCGTACGTACGGCCTACCGTCTCCACAATGCGATGAGATTCATTCTCCATGTTAAAAATTCAAGAATGATTATAAAAATATATATAATGAATAAATATGAAATATATGACATAATAATGCTACTAGAATAATATATATAAATATATATATACACACACACACACACATGTATATGTCATTTACTTTTTTCCATTTAATAAGATAAGAAAATGGAAACAACGTTCACGCGTACGTACGGTCTACCATTTCCATGAATGGTGTATGTCATTTCATATATATATATCTTTTATATATGTTTATATACTGAATATATATGATATATAGATCATTCTTTACATTCTGTAAGTAATTAAATCATGATCTAAGTAATAGAATCAAGAATAACAAGTCAAAACATGTACGATAAACAAAGTGATTATTACCCAAAATGTTGCTATAACTTGAAAATTATTAATAAAAGAGTAATATAAAGTCATAAATGAATCATATATGATATCATAAATATTATTATTCTGTTATATGTTAATAATATGTTTAAAATCATTATACCGATGTTTCGAATATGTACGAAGAGTATCAAACCTAAGGTAAGGGAATTTTCGTCTAACTTTTAATTTTCATGAGATATAAGTCATATTCACCACCTATTTCTTGTGTGTGGTGTATGTATTTCCCCTATTATATTTCATATCATGAATAAATTTATCTTCACAGTACTTAAAGATTCATTTGAAGATATCAGGCTTATGATTTAAATGTTCAAAGTGGTATGAGACGCTTTGAATGTTTAAAGAATTGATCCTTTCTCCATTTCAATATTCTTGATATTATTTTACATAACTATTTATATAGATATAAAAGGATTGTAATGGAAATTTTATGTATATTTTTAAGTTCATTAAAATGTTTTAAAAATGAATCTTTTAAGGTTTTATGTAAGGATTAATTTCACAATCTCTTTATTATCTGGGATTACTTTTACGTAAAAATTTACTGAGACATCTTTATGTGGCGCGAGCAACTTTTTCCACCGTCATGATGCCTTAATGTTTTGAATAATTCCTTATAAGCTTTCAAGGTAAGTTTCAAAAGAAATATTTTCTTTTATAATTGTGTAGCTTTTAAATAATTTCAAGGTAAAAAGGGATATTTTTTCAAAGAGTTTTAATGATTATTTTCATCTATGTCAACATCCTTTATTGGATTTTATATTTAATTTAGGTTGTTTTCTTATGATACAATCTACCATTTTTTGTTGATTAGTTTATGATATGTTTGAATGTGGATGTGTTATTTTGATATCATTCATGGTTTATGGTTAAAGTATTAACATTTCGTATGCTAGTTTTAATATGAATTTTTATGTTGGTTATATTTCACCCTTTTCATATGAGGAATGCATTGAACTTAGTAGGTGACAAGTGGGGTCCGCTACAGCCCCTTGATTCATCGGTAGGTCTCATGAGACAAACTAATTTGGGTTTTTACCCATTTGTATATAATCTTGGCATGAGGCCTTGATAGTATGGTTATGATATCTGACATTATGCATTCCCACATTATGAGATTAATTATTGACATTACATGTGATTATTCGACTAGTATAATATACATGTGTATGTTTAAATGGTGTTATTTGATTTATTCTTTCTATATTATGCTCAAGATTATGTTTAAAAGTCTTTTAATTCAGTTTTATACCTTGCCTTAAATGTTTATACTTATTTATGATAGCTTCTGTTATATTGTTTATCCTTACTAAGCATCTAAGCTTAGCCTTTTCTTATGTTCTACTTTCCCAAGTTAAAAAGATGTGTATTATGATTGATATGTAGGGTTAAGCTAAGAGAATAATGGTGTTCCTAAAGAATTATCTATGTTGTATTTTATATTTTGAATTGAAATGAAAGGTTCATGTATGTAATCTATTTTCCAAGACTGATAAACTAATCGGTCCTTCAGGATTTTATTTTTTATAATCATACCAATGTATTAAAATAATGCACTGACTTCGGGCTTCTGGGGTCAGGGTGTTACATTCTTTATTTTCATTCTATTATTTTTGTTATGGTGAGAAATTTTTTTCTTATGGTTGGGTTTTGTATCTATTGAATATTTTAAAATGTTTATGCAATGATTCAATTTTAGAAATTAAGAAATGAAATTTTCTCTACTAATATAATTAAGTTTCGATTTAATCATGTGAAAATCATCACATTTTTATACTTGATGGTTATCCCATGTTGATACTTCCATGATTTAGTGATTATGTTTTAATTGTTAAATCATTTTTTATTATTTTTATTAGAATTAGATATTGAATATATTTTGTTTATTTGTTTTCTATGATGAAAAGTATCATAATAATGTCATTATAGAGGGAGGTTTTAAATATTGAAGGATGTGTGGCTTGAGAAAAACTATTTTTCTCGAGCAGAAAGAAAAGATATGGAAGTGCGGTAAACGAACAGACACAATAGAAAATTCTAAGTTTTACTTTGTTGATTTCAATTTTTAATATTAATTTTTTAACTTAATAGTCTTTTTATATTTGTAACAGTCCTCTCCGTTGTCCCTTGATGCTCGGAAACCTAACAACTTTTTCTCAAATGATCACTTACATCAAGTTTTGAGAGATGAGCATCATGGTATAGTACACTACCAACCAGGGAAGAGTATTGTCCCGACGAGGTATTGGACCACTTTAGGTGCAGGTTCTATTAAGACTGATTCAAAACAAGTATCATGGGCTAAGGCAAAGGTAAAAAATGCCGAAAAAGGGCCATACAGGTGGAATAATGGGCTCAAATGGCGAATGCTGAATTTTTGAAACTGATGGAAATATTATGTCCATTAATTCCACCAGAGACTATCATGGATTATAATGCATATATATCAAGGATGTGTATGTTTTATAGTAAACCAGGCAATAGTCCTAGTGGTAGTCGAGATAATGACATTCCTGGTGATGGCGATGGCGAAGGCGAGGATGACTGTGATGAAGAGGGTGAGGATAACCATGAGTAAGAGGGAGGGGATGATGGCGAGGAAGAGGGTGGGGGTGATAGTGAGAAAGAGAGCAGGGATGGGGATGAGGAAGAGGATGAGGATGAGGATGAGGACGAGGATGCGGATGAGGCTGAGGACAATGGTGATGATAGTGATGATGATGAGGGACATATTAATTCGTTAAATTTTTTACTGATATTTATGAAATTTTATGTTTGGTGACTTTGTGTGAATGGATATATGTGATATATTGTATGTTTGTTATCATTGGTTAAATGCCTCAATTGGTTTCCTCTTTTATCATTATTTTTGTATTGGTTTGTTGCTATTTGAGGATACTATATTGGTTGTATTGTGCATTCTATGTGTTGAGGATGTTTTGTTGTTTTCATTGCAGGTTTAGTATGTTCTATTGTTTTCATTGTAAGTGTTCTATTTTGATTACAGGTGTAGTGGTCAGTTTTCTTACCACTGAAGTGGGCATTGTAGGTTTTGTAGGTGTTCTATTGAGTATGTCCACTAGAGTGGGAATTGTAGGTTTTGCAGGTATTATGTTCTCTTGAGTATGTCCACTAGAGTGGGCATTGTAGGTTTTACAGGTTTTTCTTTCTATTGTTTTTTATTGCATATTCTTTGTGCATGTGTTCTTTTATGTTGAGTATTCTTGCAAGAGTGGTCATTGTAGGTGCTGGTGCACATGTTTTGTGCATTGTAGGTGTTTTGTGCAGGTTCTTTTTGTTTTTTATTGCAGGTGTTTTGTGCAGGTTTTTTCTGTGCATTACAGGTGTAGGTTGTTTTTGTTTGGTTATTTCTGTGAATTGCAGGTGCAGGTTTTCTATTTTTGATTGTAGGTAGTCTGCAGTGGAGTGGGCAGTGGGATGCTTCAATGGAGTGGGAATCTACAGGTTGTCTATTTTTTATTGCAAGTGGAATGCTACGGTGGAGTGGGTAGTGGGATGTTGGTGTAATGTGGGGGGTCTATACCAACGGTTCCATAATCGTTGGTATACATTTTTCCAACACCCTATGTCAATGGTTCACTATGAACCGTTGGCATAGGCCTCTCCCAACGGTTTCCAACTGTTGGGATATATTTATCCCAACAGTTTGAATCGTTTGATCAAAAATCTATTTTCTTCCATGTCATGTTTTCAAAAAATGTTTTAAAGAAAGATTTATTATTCTCCGATGATTGTTTAAATACATTTCTACCCATGTTTATATTTTACAAAATGTTTTAAAAGGAATCTTCTTTTCATTTTCTGAACGAGGTAGTTTTGACTTTTTACTGGAAATGTGAAAGAAATATTTGTTTTAACATGTACGGCATGAATGAAATTTTATATCATCATGATCACTCAATTATTTTAAGCTTCCATTACTATTTTTCAAGGTTCTTTTCAAAGAAAATATTTCCTTAATATTTGGGAAATTTTTAGATTTTAAAGAAATGATTTCAAATGAAAAGGATATTTTCCTCAGGAATGTCTTAATGATCTTTTATGAAATTTCTATTCATAAATAACAATATTTGGTGTTGCTTATATTTTACTGGGGATATGATACAATGGTACCATCCTTATTCTTTATTTGGATGGTTTATGTTTATGATTATGATAAAAATATATGAATCTCATTCCTTTTCCACAGGTTATGATATAATAAATTGATGAAATATTTATAAAACTCATTTCTTTTTCATGGGTTATGCTATAATGAAATGTTTAAGAAACTCAATTCCTTTTTCATAGGTTATGACATGATGAATATTTTATGATCTTTTGGCACACAAATGCATGGATTATGTGATAGGTGGGACCTATATCTACCTTCAATTCATTAGATAAAGTTTCAAATCTCATTAAATAATGATGGGAAACAATCCGATGTGCTAGATCTGCTATGGGAAACAGGCCAAGGTGCTTGATCCACTATGGGAAACAGGTGATAATGTCTGATCTGTTATAAAATGGGAAACAGATGTTGATGCCTGATTTTTTGTGATTTTATGGTCTTGTATGTTAACCTTGACATACGAAATGGTTTCTATACTTATGATGGTGCCACACTTATATGACATGAACTTCTATTTCATGATTTATTTATGATGATTTTTCACTCTTATGGTTCATTACTTGAAATTATAATGTTTTATTCCATGAATTGTGCTTAAAATCCATGATAAATTGGGTATGAACTTTGTAAGTTATATTTATAATCTCATACCCTTATTCGTATCTTATGTTTTCATATGATCATCGATTGATGTCTTCCATGTTTACCCTTACTGAGCATATGAGCTCACTCTTTCTTATATTTTCTTTCCCTAGGTTATTAATAAAGGTTTAAGTAAGGTATGTCTAAAAGAGTTCTAAATGGGAAGATATTTATGGGAGATGTTGAAGATCTTTATGGGAGATGTTGAAGATCTTTATGGGAGATGTTGAAGATCTTTCATGAAATAAGAAGATTGTGTAACTAGCCTCCAAAGACACTAAAATTTTATGATCATCAGGCGTGTATTTGTGGAATTTATTGAAATTTCATCTATTAAGATGTAATATCTATGTATGAAAATCTTGGGTCCTTATAAAGGCCTTGTTCTACCTCTTTCGGATGGTTTTCGTCAGAAGCGATGAGATTTAAACCGATTCTGATGTAGGTCTCTATTTAAGGGTATTTTTCATGGCTTAACTTTAAATTTCCATTCACCTTTTGTTTGCATTGTTTAAATTGTCATTTGTTTGATTTATAGTTGATTTTTATCACATTTTTGTGGTGCTTTATGGCTTGATTTGGCAATTTAATGGTTTAAAGTGGGCTTTCCAAAGGGCGTGGCTTGTGTGCGCACCAAGTGTTTGATAAAATGGATCAAAAGAGATTTTATGGCTCTAAATGGATTTCTAAAATGGTTTAGAAAATTGTTTACCTTGTTTAAGGTGTTTTGATAAAATGGGCATGTTTTATTATGAAAATGGTTTGTGATGTGGCTTTGATTTATGTGGTGTGTGTTTTTGTGATTATGTGGCATGTAGTAGAACATGAGTTAACCAAGGTGTGAACGAGGGGATTGTTCGAGGGACCATGTGAGCCTTCGGAGGGAAGACCATGCAAGCTTTCATTTTGGTTTCCAAGGGAACATGAGAGCCTTTTGGGTAGGAATATCGTGAGACCTTTCATGATTGGTTATCAAGGGACCATGTGAGATCTTGGAGTTAGACCCAAGGGAAACCGTGAGATCTTCCTTTGTTGCTTAATCGACTAGAAAACTTGTTAGACTCACTCATGATAGGCCTGATGGTTAGATTACTAAGTGCACGTTACTCATATTGAGTAGATTTATATGTTTTATGCATTTTATTAGAGATATTTTATGTGATGAGATGTATGATTCTCATCCCCATTTATATGGTTATTTGATGTTGATATTATTTTTTCCCTTTCTTGTTGGGTATTTTAAGCATGTTGTACCATGTGGCCTTGTTTATTTGTTTGATCCATATTGATAAATGATTTGGAAAAAGATGTTTTATTTGAAATTGAAAACCAAATGGAATTCAAAGGTTTATTTGGAAATGGTATGCTTTCAATGTGGTTTAGTTTTGAAAAGTGTTTTCAAAATAGTTTGTTGGTTTGCATGGGTAAAATCCTTAAATTGATTCATGGTGGTATCCTATTGGGTTATGTGTCTCACACCCTACATGGGCCTTTAGGCATGTGTAGGCTTTGTTTTTTAGGACACAAGTAAGGGAAAGGGTACCATGTATCAGGGTGGCTCTTCTTGATTACTGTCATCCAATGTTTTGTGGAGGAGATGTGGTCTTGTAGGGATTGAATTATGTGGATTCTTTTTTGGTATTTTGTACTCGTTGGGATGTGTGTAGAGGCCTTATTTGGTCTTGTTCCTTTTCCTTGGTGTTTTAGGAATTTGACTAGAGATGTCAAGTATATGTCCTGTTATGGCATGTTTTGTATATGATGTACATTATTGCTTATGGTATCTAATTAGTCTTTATTGTGTACCATGGATGTTCCTTTTTATGTTGTTGACTCTGATATTATTGTTATGGTCGTCCGGTTCCATGGATGGGTCATATGGGTTTACTAGTGGCGAAACTGTTCCCAAGAGATGGTTATGCCCAGTGCTTGTCGCCAGCCCATGGCGATCAGGAACATGCTTTGAGCTGTGTGGAAGGCTGACTCAGGGGACGGGTTGGGTCGACCCGGGTTGGTTCGTTGCATCATCTATATAAGGTATTGGATACTAATTCTTAATCGTAAACTGATTCAAACAGTGGTAATCCACACAAAGCTTTAGGTTCTCATCCTCCTTCTTGGCAAAAAGCACGAGTGAGCCCCAAATTGAAGTACCAGGTTGTATAAACCCTTTGGATTCCAGGTCCTCTAACTATCTCTTGAGTTCTTGAAGCTCGGTAGGAGTCATCCTATAGTGAGGAATAGATATTGGTGATGCTCCTAGAACAATCTCAATGGTAAACTCTACCTCTCTCGTAGGAGGTAGCCTGGAAAAGTTATTAAGTAAGACATCCCTGAAACGATCCACCATTAGAAGGAATTCTATCTGACGTGCTCCCTGATTGTTTGGAAAAAGACTAGAAAAATGAGATAACGCTCTTCCAACCCCACAATTCTCGGTTCAATCTCAACTTTTATGGAGATCTCATTCTCCTTTATGAATATAGCTACCACCCTCAGATGATGTGAATGACACCCTCTAGCGATAACAGTAAATTTGGGCATGATAGGGCCCTAACCAATCCATCCCAAGGATTATGCTAAAGTTCGTCATCTCAAGGGTGAAAATATTCCAGAAGAAATGATGGCCACTTATCTCTAGGGGGAACTCCCTACATTGGAGAACACTCTCTAATTATATCCCCAACGGCGTGTCAAGAGACATCACCCCCACATAAGTACTGAATTTTGAGCCCAAGACTTTCCACAATAGACACATATATAAAATAATGTGAAGCACCTATGTCAAATAAATAAGACACTAAAGTTGAGTCTATTAAGATCATACCTCACACTGTAGATATTTTGGCACTCTGCTCCTCAGGTACAGGTAGTACTGCATGTAACTGACCTAATCCATAGCCCTGAGCTACAACCTGGCCTCCCTTAGCAGCTCTGCTCTACTAGCGCTGCATATCATAAGTCTAGATTCCTCAACCTTATCCACCTCCTCAGGTTGAACGACTAGTAGCACTCCATTTCTCAACCTGATATAGAGATATTGATCCTGCTCCATTGGGTAAAGCTGGTGTGGATCCTCTCCCATAGGGAACAAGTGGAAAAGGTCTGACAAAATCTTTGTAAAAGGCCTACTCTACTGCAGGCTCGACACTCAACTGGATCTATGTCAAACTAAGGCTTCATGTGACCTGGCTTCCCACGAGAATGGCATATCAATTGGCTACTTGGGCATACAACCTAACTACTATTTACCATGTGAGAAAGGTCAAAGCGGCACTTCCTACCGCTGGACAAACTATCTCCCTTTCTAGGCACTAAACAAACATGCCCCCACACCTTCATCTCCCCTCAAGTTACGCTCAAATATGAGTATATGGTTCATTATTTCAAAAATAGTAGTCAAATGGAAAATTTTCACCTGAGATCGGATGGTCTGCCTAAGATCATCCTCAAATCGTCTTACTCTGATCAAATCATCACTAGCAAGAGTTGGTGAAAAATTCTAGAGCTCAATAAAGTGAGTTGAATAGTATATGAAGGACATATAACCCTGATATAGGTGCATAAACTCCCTAGCTTTATCAGCTCTCAAAGTTTCCGGAAAAAAATATCCATAGAAGGTATATTGGAAATTCCTCTAAACTGTGTCCCGATGCTGACCTGCCTGATTTATAACATCTCACTAATGCTTGGCGGATCCACAAAGAATATAAACCGCAAGCTTGACCCACCTTTCTAGAGGCATCTCTAGATACTCAAAGATGGAAAATATAGCATCTAGCCATGACTCAATATCCTAGGTATAACAGGAGGTATAACTAGAGGTGTAGTAGTGGCAATACTGGCGAGTTAGGTCCCACTACATCAGGAACATGGTCGTCACCGTCTTCTTGATGCTCGGCCTGAGGACGTCGTGGAGGAATATATCTACAATGTCAAGCACACATCTCAAAATGAGATTCAACAAGTAAATGATAACTAATATGAATCAAGATGAGCCAAATCCTCTCTACACGATAACAAAACTATAAAGATTCACTCATGATAAAAAGGTAGATATAAGGGTTCACCACCCAAATCATACTAACACAACTACATGTTACTAAGGCCAAGGAATTGATAAGTTCTCAATTTTCAATCATAGAGGTTTCGTTATATGGAGTGTCAATTACAAGTTATAGAGGAAAATACCATTTAAGTTGTAATTGGAATCCCTATTTAATGGCAGTTATTTCATTTAAATTTTAGAATTTATCAACTTTTACATTTAACCACAATCCAGTTGGATAATTTATCATTCCCAAGTTATAAAGTCAGAACTTTAAATAAGTTGCAATTGATGCTTCATGTAACTGGAACTAGACCTGTTAAATTCGGTATTAGGATGTAAGAATTCATATTCGATGATTTGACTATATGGATCACCATTCCTGGTTTGTAGAGGTATGCACTTTATAAATTACAATTGGTGTGCATTTAATCATAATCAACTAACGTCTCAACACATGAAACTAAAGTTTCATTGCTCAAACATGTGGTAATCGGTTAGTTAAGGTGTCACCATAAAACTATGAAAAAACGCCATTTATCTTGATACATACACTTTAAGTAACCAATTATTTATCATTTCCCTGCATGAAACATCGGTACAATTTCAAATATAACAGTCAAAGCACTGACAATATATAGCAGGCAATGCATGCAGGAAATAAACATGGTATAGCATATGCATGACATATTAATCCTCAGGTGCCTATAATGATGCATGATAACGAATCATTGTCGTATCGGGCCAATGGTAAAAGAAAATTCAAAATGATTATAAACGCGACAAGTCATGTATGTCACCCAATGATAAAATCAATACAACTATAATAGGAAAAAACCAAAACAAGTCCCATCCCTAGAAACTTGGTTTTTCTCTATATGTGGGTTGGCTACTCCCATGCTCAGACTGACTGAAAATTATTTTTTATTTGCTTATCAAATCACTTTGTAAGGAAAGTGAGAAACCATAATGTTCATCAAAACAACCAAAAACAAAAAATTCCCAAGCACAAAAGAGTCTACCTCTACCCAGCATTTTCACCGTGAATGGGTCCGCCACCAAGACATGAGCACTCAGATGGTCCCTTGCAAAGATGCGCAGGCACAATCCCGATGGCCAGGCCATACCCTCTCAGAGTCCATGTGCCATGCCGAAGTGGTGAACTTGTGCTCTAAACCTCATCTGAAGTAGAACCAGAAAATGCTGGGAATATAACCCCAAAATCACCTTTAACCCACTGCCTGAAGATAGGTACTCATAATCAAATACTCGATCAAAATGAAAGACCGAACTTTAGTCAGAAAAAGCAAGAATAGAGTCATTGAAATAAAATTTCAACCTGCTAGAGTTCATATCCCTAAAGAGCTTCCATGAGATATCTGTTACCTGAATATGTGGCACTTCCGTTAACAGGACTTCTAAAGCCGAAGATAGTTTATCCCATACCTGTATGTATTCCTCAAGCTTTAACAACCCCTGGTTGAATCCCCAAACTAGAATCGAGTCTTGTTTATCAAACCAAGATTATTGCTCCTCCTTAAGATTGATTTCAATATTCCAGCCCATCATCTTGGATGCATCCTCTTCAGACGCATTGAGATACAACACCAGCTCTTTAACCTCATCAACCGAACTCAGAATTAAACCCCATGATCCAGGTTGATCAGGGTGCTCCAGCTTACCTACAGCCTCCCAGGCCACCCTCTCATCCACTCTCTTTTTTGCAGACCGAGTCCTCGCGGGAGGTGGCAAGGAAGAGTAGTTCTTCTTGCACTTCCTCCTTCTGTTGCTCCTGCCCCTCAGGCTTGTTTCACCAGCAGAGGTACACTTACTGCCTCCCATGGAAGGCTCCACTCGGTCCCCATTTGCACAATCTGATTCCTCGTGATTTTTGTTAATCCCTTCCATATTGAGGACATCAAATTGATTTCCCACCGGTATGGAGTACTGGACCCCCCTGACCACCTCTTCACAGGAGGAAACACCAGCATGCTCGGCCCCTGAAGAAATAACATTACTTGAAGGTACCACCTCCTTATTCATCCTCTACCTTCCCAACCTCCGGTCTTCATTAACTCCCAGCATAGAATTTTCCCTGCTCAAACCAACCTCCCCATCCGCCGTTGTCATACCAAGATTCTCGGCCTAGCTGGGTTGACTGAAGCCACATCCCATGAACTGTGGTTGCATGTATAAGTCCTCAAGAACCACTCTCTGCGTAGCCCCATTAGTCTGTATTCCAGTACACTCCACATTTATACTAGGAGTGGAGTCACATGGGAGTTGATATTGGACATTCTTGTCCACTGCATTGCCTTTGCGCCCTGTGACAGATCTGCTCCCGCCACTGAGGTCACTTATCAGTCTGCTAAACACCTCTTTAAATTTCGGATTAGCAGAACTAACTTGCGGTTTCTCCTTCCTCACTTGATTGTCACTAGAAAGCAGCCCCGTGCCAATAGCCTCCATGCCAGACCCTGTATCACCTTTGCCCAAATCTGCCAACGGAGTCGCCGTAGCATCACTCAGTGGACCACTTCCCGCACCACGCCTACTGCCTCCAGCCCCATCAATTCCTTCAGCTAAAACATCCTCCATCACACCGTTCACAGGAGTTCCACGATTTCCATTGCGCACGTCCTCTGGAATTTTAGAAACCTTAGCTTCCCGCTTGAAACTCTCCAGATAATGACCCAACTGCTTGCAAACCTTACAGAATTGAAACCACGACTCATATACCACAGGTTGCTTACACCGGAATTCTTCCCCGATGGTAATCCAAATAAAGTCTAAAGGAGCCTTGGATGCATCCACCTCCACACACACACGAGGATTAATCGGGTGAGAGACCGCATTGGTCCGACTATCCGAACACAAGTATCTACCCAGAATATTTCCTAGGGCTTTAACAATTGAAGGATTCTGAAAAGGAAGCGGTAGATTCGGGAAACTTACCCAGACCGCCACTGATGGAGAGTCGCGCTTCATATGAAAGTCGTACGACCATCGGGATAGGAAGAATCGTGAGTCGTTGCAGATGCGGGGATCCCTCGACACTTTCTAATCTCCTTTCTACCATCCCAAAATATCAAGTCAAAGGAAAAAAACTCAAATACCTCTTTGTGACATCTCAATATTGATTTATTAATAAGTAACCTGACATGGTGGCCACATGGACTCAAACGCGTCTCCCCATACGTCAGAGGTTTTCGACTAGCAACGATGGTTTACAGTGGTATGGTGGGGGGACTACACCCTCATTGTCAGAGTAGAGCATAACTAAAAAACAAAATGGATAACAACAGAAACGATATAATGAAAACAGTGGAAGTAAACCATCCAAATAATAATAACAAACATGGATAATAATCAATGTCATATACAAAAGATGATAATGCCATGATGCTATACAAAAAGGAAGAGTAAAGAGAATAGGGAAGTAGACATACAACAGTACATGCTATACAAAAATATACAAAAGACCACAATACTCCAATATCATCATGAGTACTAACTCGGCCCTCAGATCTCGTACTCCATCCTAGTATAGAAAATCAAGTGTTTATATTTGGGTGATTCCCCTTGTCCCCACCTACATCCATGAGGTCTGGCTGAGTACTAAATGGAAGTACGAACAAGGTGTGAGTAAAACTCAGTAGGTAACTACCAACAATGTCTAGCTCTATCCAGTCTGTGTATATATAATGAAGTGGTGTGTAGGTAATAATAACAAAAATAGTAAACAAACTAAATAAAACCCATGTCGGCTCGGGTTCCCCACGGGACACTCATCTGGTACTACTAGCTTTGGACTAATCTGGAATGTCTCTAAACATTTACTATTTTATAAACAATAAGGAGTGTCATGTTCATTAATTCCAAATAAACAATATGGAACATCATGTCCATTAATTCCAAATAAACAATATAGAACATCATGTCCATTAATTCCAAATAATCAATATGGAACGTCATGTCTATTTATTCCAAATAAACATTCAAGAATATTGTGTCTATTAATTCACATAAACAATAAGGAACGTTGTATCAATGAATACCACGTAAACAATAAGGAGCATCATTTCCATTACAGAAAGCAATATGTAATCACATTCATGTCATTTAATCAATTCAATTTATCATTTAATTCATATGAATAAAGAGTAATAAAAAAGGGGGAAAGTGACATGGTCTTACCATTCACCATTTATTTAAATCATTTATAAGTGATCACATGGTCCATGGGCATGTCCATTCCACATACATCTCATTAATTCTCGTTAATAAACTCGTTAGTAAGGGACAGGTCAACACACCTCAAAGGTGGTTTAATTTCAAGCCAAAAATCAATAAGGGTCGTGGGCCTATAAGCAACACACCCAAAGGGGGTGGTTTCAGTCAAGGTACACAACCTCCGAGAAGCAATTTGGTGCGTGAAGACTAACCAATTTAAGTCATAACAATTTACTTAATTAATTTCACATTTTAGAGGCGATGCACGGAAGGACCAACGTGCAACAAAACAGTGCATAATAAAAACAACTAGACTTTTAGGGAAAAGTTGTAGACCACCTACCTTATGTCGTATATGACTCCTCATCCGATATCAACTTCAGATTCAAGTTGGAACAAGATAAATCGTAGAAAATAGACATACGCCCTAAAAATAGGGCATATTAGCTCGCATGCATATTGCATCAACGATGGTGAGAGAAACTAGGAAAAGAAAGTAACGGAGTCTTAGACTTACCGACAGGATTCCAACGCAATGAACGGTGCTTGAATCGGAGATTTTATGAAGGAAGGAGCTCAAATCCTAGAGGAGAGGAAGAGGGGAGCTTGAGCGGCCTGTTGTGCTTGAGAAATTAGGGAGAAAGAAAGGAATTATACTTAATAGAGGGGGAAATTGTTAAAATAACCCATTTCAAAGGGACACATGGTTTGGTCATACATTTGTCCAAACCATGCATCAATTGTGCATGACACGTTGCCTGAGAACCAACCCCTCACACGGTTTATGCACACTATTAAAAAAAACCTGCGCAAACCGTGTGCAAACTATGCATTTGACATTGTCTCAAACCCACACCATATATGACCTAAACACACGGTTAGCACTAACCATATGCACACCGTGCAACTTACACCTTTAATTTATTGCAGGTTTTTCACAGACGTGCGGCCTTCCTCCCAAGGTTAAACTAACTGGGCTCTTCACCTTTGGGCAGCACTGCTAAGCCGCACGATTAGTACTAACAATGCTCAAACCATGCGTCTGTACCTATTTCTCCAAAAACTGAAACTCCAAGCTCCAAACGAGCCTGAATTCTCCCAAAACCTTCCTTAATCCCTTAATCATATTTATTTAGGTGAAACAAGAGGTTTAAATGGAATTTTAAAGAATTTTTGCCTCCAAGAAAAACTAGGATCTTGCATCCTCCCCTCTTTAAAAAAACTCGTTCTCGAGTTTCCCTCCTAAGGGAGATTGAGCACCATCTGAGAATAATTCTATCCATTGAGCACGTATATCGGTTTATCTCTCTCAGGTCTCGTCCATTACACAGTCATGCTGCCAAAGGAACTAAGACGGGTTTGAATAGTAACGATGTAACTGAGATACATGAAAGACATCATGCATAGCCTTATATCTCTGAGGAAGAGCTATCTGATAAGAAACTCATTCGACCCTCTTCAAAATCTCGAAAGGCCTGACAAATCTAAGTGATAACTTGTTTTGCTTCTAAATTCGTCGATGGACTAGTCTAGGAAAAACATGCAAGAAGACCCGATATCCCACCTCAAACTATAGAGGTCAACGACAACAATCGACATAAGACTTCTTCTTAGATTGAGTTGTATTCGTATGCTTTCTGATAAGTTGTGCCTATTTTTATGTCTCCTAAATGAGTCGTTGACCTAGTAGCATTGTCTCACCTACCTCTAACCAGCACATGGGTGAACGACATGGCTTACCGTAGAGCGTCTCGTAAGGATCCATCCAAATAGTCGCTTAGAAACTATTATTGTAAGTGGATTCAACAAGAGGTAAATATTTCTCCCAAGAATCTCCAAAATCAAGGACACGTGCTCAGAACATGTCCTTCAGCACATGTATAGTATGCTCAGACTGACCGTCGGTCTGAGGGTGGTATGTTGTACTTAGAAGTACCTATAAACCAAGAGCCTTCTGCAACCTTTTCTAGAAATGAAATGTAAAACGACTATCACTGCCTGATATAATGGCACGTGGAACCCTGTGAAGGAATATAACCTCACGGACATATATTCTGCTAAGTTCATCCACTGAGACCTCCCGAATAGGTAAGAAGTGGGTGACCTTCATCAGCCTGTCCACAATCACCCATGTTACATCACTACCTCACAGTGATCTAAGTAATCCCGACACAAAATCCATAGTGACGTTGTCTCATTTCCACTCTGGAATATATAACTGTTGTAACATACCAACAAGATGTTGGTGTTTCGCCTTCAACTACTGACAAGTGGAACACCGAGTAATAAAACTAATTGTCTTCTTTTTCAACTCCGTCCACCAATACCAATGATGTAAGTCACAATGCGTCTTGGTGATTTCGGGATGTACTATACATTGAGGCATGTGACTCAAGCTCCAACTCCTCTTGCATGTCTGCAGATACACAGACGTTCCCATAAATATGCAAGCTCTCATCCTCATCAATGACACAACCAAGAGGTGGGTCCTCACCTGAAACACTCCCCCTCAGACGCGCCCATAAATACGCAATCTCTCATCCTCATCAACGACACAACCAAGAGGTGGGTCCTCACCTAAAACACTCCCCCTCAGGACCAAGCCCTCAGGACCAAAAATTTGTATCATCTTCACTCAATCCAAAAGTGACGAGGTCACTACTAAATCCATAAGAACATGCTACCTATGACACTCCTGAACCTCTAGATGTAGCTCAAAAAACAGGGTCACCAACTGCCACTCGCCACTGGCTTCCTAAACCGCTTGTGTCTGAGTCTTTTGGCTCGCATCAGCCATTGCATTGCCTTTCCCAGGCGTATAACAAGATCAAAGTCAAAAGACTGAAGGTATTTGACCCATCTTTGTTGTCTAAGGTTCAAATCATGTTGAGTGAATATGTATTTGAGACTTATGTGATCTGTGTACACCACAAACCAATCCCCCATCAAGTAATGTCTCCAGCAACATAAGACATGAACCATTGCTGCCATCTCAAGGTCATGCGTCGGGTAATTGTGCTCATGAGGCCTCAATTTTTGAGACCCATACACCATGAATTATTCCCCTTCCATCAAATTGGATCCCAAACTAATGCCTTATGCATCACCATATACGGTGTAGTCCCTACCAGGCTTAGGTAAAATCAGGATTGATGTTGAGGTCAACCTTCCTATCAACTCCTAAAAGGCCTTCTCACAAGCTTCATGCCATGAAAATTTAACACCCTTCTTTTTCAAGCCCGTAAGAGGAACTGTGAGGTGTGAGAAATTCAAAATGAAACATCGATAGTAACCGAATATCCCCAAGAAACTTCATATATCAAAGACATTCTTGAGATGCTCTCAAAAAACTACAGCTCTCACATTTTCTGGATCTACATATACCCCAGGTTCTGATATAATGTGACTTGGGAATTGAACTTTATCAATCCTAAAATGGCACTTTGTAGGCTTAGTATATAGTCGGTGCTCTTTTAGTGTGCTCAAAACGATGTCAAAGTGTTTGACATGATCGTGCCAATTTTGAGAATACACCAAGATATCATCCACTAAAATTACCAAACAAGAGTCCAAGTATGGGTGGAAAACCCGATTCATCAAGGCCATAATGAAAGCAAGCACGTTCGTGAGACTGAACGGTATGACCAAATACTCGTACAAGCTATATATACTATGGAACGTTGTACATGGTATATCTGAGGTTCTAACTCGTATCTGATGAGAGTCTGACCTCAAATCAATCCTTGAGAAAACCCAAGCTTCTCGAAGCTGGTCAAAGAGACCCTCTATAATAGGTAATGGATATCGGTTCTTAACCATAAGCTGGTTAAAAAGTTGGTAATCCACATAAAGCCTGAGGGTCTCATCCACCTTCTTGGAGAAAAGCACGGGTGAACCCCAATATGAAGTATTGGGTCGTATAAACTCTTTGGCTCCCATGTCCTCTAATTGTCTCTTGAGTTCCTGAAGCTCAATAGGAGTTATCCTATAAGGAGGAATGGATACCGGTGTTGCTCCTGGAACAAGCTCAATAGTGAACTCTACCTCTCTTATGAGAGGTAGTCCGGAAAAGTTAGCAGGGAAGACATCCCTGAAACAATCCACCACTGAAGGAAATTCGGTCTGGCATGTTGCCTAGTCCTCTAGAAAAAGACTAGGAATCTGGGTTGACGCCCTACCCAACCCATGATGTTCAGGTCTATCTCGACTTGTCTGGACATCCCACTCTCCTTTGTGAATATAGCTACCGCCCCCAAGGGATATGAATGACACTCTATGGCGATAACAGTCAATATAGGCTTGATAAAGTGCTAACCAATCCATCCTAAGAATTATGTCAAAGCTCATCATCTTGAGGACGAAAAGATTTCAAAAGAAACAATAGCCACTTATCTCAAGAGGACACACCCTACATTGGAGAACACTCTCTAATCACATCCCCAACGGCATGTCAAGAGATATCACCCTATAGAAGAACTGGATTTTGAGTCCAAAACTTTCCATGATAGCCACAAATATAAAGAATGTGAAGAACCTATTTCAAATAAAGTAGACACTAAAGTAGAGGCTACTAAGATCGTACCTTGCACTGTAGATGGCCCTGCACTCTACTCCTCATGTCGCACATGAGGCTCAGCCCAGTTGGTGAGGTATCCTTAAGTGCATCCACGAGACCCAGGTTCAAAACCAGGTAGAGGCATATTTCCGGACTGTAGCAGGTAATGTAGTAGACATTATAGCAATACTGTAGCAAAATTGTACATTGTGTGTGGTACTGTAGCAGAAATGTACATTGTGCAGGTACTGTAGCAGACTGTACAATGTGCGGTACTGTAGCAGGCACTGTAGCAGTTACTGTGGCAGGTACCATTCAGTACTGTAGCAGCTGGAACTATTCACCTTGGGCCACCGATTTGTGCTTGGAGTCCTTAAGGCTTTCGGGCCACCCAGGCATTCGGGTCAGTAGGGATTTCGGGCCACCTTTAAGGCCTTCGGGCCTCCTCAAGGCCTTCGGGCCTCCTCAAGGCCTTCGAGCCACATGCTGTTGCCCCAGACAGACTCTACAAAAAAGAAGCAGCCCCAAAAGAGGATTCAGAGCAGGTGCACTCATCAGAGTAGAGCCAAATGGATTTGTCAGAATGAGAAGGTATGGCTATGCCATCGAGACCAGCCTGTGCTTGCACGGGAAGCCTAGTCAGATGGTCATGCGAAGGTGGAGAGCTACTATCACGATGCTGATGCTGGGGAGGGACAGTTCCTTGTAGATAGTCTAGTTGAATTCCCTAAGACCTTCGGGTCATGTAATCTCCTAAGCCTACGGGGCATGTAATCTCTGAGCCTATATGCCTTGTAAGGGTTCCCCCTAATCCCTTAAAAGGGGGTTTATCAAAAAAATCAATAAAAATGAAGGCCTTCGGGTCATTCGGGTCTACTCCTCAGGTATGGGTTGTATTGCATGTAACTGGTATGATCCGCGGCTCTAAGCTACAGCCTAACCTCCCTGAGCAGGTCTGCTCTTCTAGCGATGCATATAATAAGTCTGAATTCCTCGACCTCATCCACCTCCTCAGCCTGAACGGCCGGTAGTACTCTAGCTCTATGCCTGATGTGGAGCTATTAATCCCACTCCAGAGGGTGGAGTTGGTGTAGATACTCTCCCACTGGGAATGGATGGAAAGATCCGACATGTTGTAAGTGGGTGCCTTATACCCAACTCTACAGTACTTTTTTATTACCATATCATGTGTACATTTAGATATACATGATGTATACTTACCATTATAGTGTAAATATTTCTGCGTCCACTATTTAATGGTAATGTCCATAGATTAATTGTCGTACCAAAAAGTTATAGTAGATTGTAGACTATAATGAGAACCTCAAGATACTATGACATTAATCTTAAATATATATCATATGGTCTAGATACATCATTCTGACTAGACACAGATGATGTCTGACTATCAGGTGTTGGGGGCTCATAAGCATTGAGACTTCTTCTCATAAATTTCGCACTTGATCTCTAGTAGTTAATATCATGAGGACAGACCCGCCAATAGGAACACTGCGTGTTTTAGATGACGTTAGATGTTCCTATCTACGGACATGTATATTGATCTCCTAACTTGATATCATTATCAATGTGTGTCATTTCATCACGTACTTTGATGCAAGATAAAAACCATGATAAGGAAATCATGGCGAGGTAGCTTGTGTTGGGTGCATCATTGGAGGTATGATATTGATTGAATGATCAAGATATGATTTTTTGCTTCCAAATTGAGGAAGTAATATCTCGGACCTGGTTGACCGGGATGGTAGTACCTTCATAAGACCATGGTCATGACAGTCGAGGGTAAATCCGTCCAGATAGATCAACAAATAATAAAACAAGAAAATGCGATGACACAAGTGTGTATACTGCTTTATAAGATATTTAAAGACAAATAGATTATATTACACAATGTGTGTTCGTAGGTTGGTTGTTGTTATAACTATTCCTTATCTCTTTAGGGGTCTTGATGGGTTGCTAGACTCTGCTCTTAGTTTGTGAATTTTATTCACTACTATTGATATAAAGGCCTAGAGGGTCACACACAATAGCATATTCAAGAATCTTCTATATTCTGATGAATAGGTGGATAGGACATGGTGGGTCCCACCACTGGGGTCTGAGATTTGTCCAAGGATGTACGATCACCAAAGGAATGCATAAATTCATATTATTCAAGTTAAGAATAATTGACATTGAATTTATTTATTATATGTATTTACAAGTTTTAAAGTAAATACATAGAAAAATATTATATGAACAAATATTAGTTTAAAATATTCAAGATTCATTTAATATTTGCAAGAATGACAAGTTGAGTTAGATGCTCGAGTATTATCACGTACTATATTTATTATATTACAAGAAAGTGATAATAATATAAATGAAATTTATGACTTAGCACAGTAGTCATAATATATCATTTATATAGTGTGTCGAAAATTTTGGGGTCGGGGAGCCTATCTAGGTAATTTCTTAACCCACTATAAATAGAGTGTGAAGCGCTTGTCGGGGATTATTCATGGCGTGAGAGCTTCTCTCTCATCTCCTGCTTTCTAGAGAAAGAAGCCCTAGATCTAGGTGAACGGATCGAGCTCTCCCTCAGGCATCGCAAGAACGGCGATGCGGTGATCGTCGGAGCGTCGAAGGCGTCATCAGATCTCCGCGCTAGCACCCGAACTTTGATGATCGGCACTCTTGCGGATTTTTAAAGCACGTGTGGACGATCTAGAGGAATTCGACTTCAGATTATTCAAGCAGCGATCATTGGCGACAAGCAAACGTCGAGGTCGGTTTCAGATCTAACCGGGTATTTATGGTTTTATTATTATATACTTAAAACTCTTCACGCGAGATCCTCGGGCTTACACTTAGACAGTGCATTGCCGGTGATGACATTGTTACGTCGATTGTCAGTGAAAAAATTTAAATCTCCGACTCACCAGCTTCCGTTGTGCACCGTAATTTCAATTGGTATTAGAACGATGCGTGGAGATTTTAAGCTAAGGAAAAAAATTAAATTTGCATTGAATTTAGAAGTGGGCGTCCTTCCGGTCTCAAGGTCGCAGACGGTGTTTCAATCCAACACGGGTGCGACCATCCGAAATTTTGAATTCGGATTAAAATAATTTTTAACAGTTAATTTTAAAGAACTATTTTTAACATATTTGTTGTTTTAACCGAGGGCCGTAACCGTCGAGAACGGTTTCAGGTGAATCCAGAAGTTCCCGTCGACCGGAATAATGTATTCCAGCTAGACAAGAATTCCACTGATTTGTGGAAAATGTTTTACAATTTTTAATAATTAATGACTTTATTAATTGTTTTTCTTCACCCTAAAATATAAGGTGTGGAAAGGTGCCGAAAGAAAAATAAAAGTTGAAAATATTAAAGGGAGCTGTAGAGACTTATGAATACAAACAAAGATTTTTAAAAGGCAAACTTAAAAAAAAAAAAAAACGGGGGGTTGAAAGTGGCTTCGCTGCAAAAGTCAAATTAGAGGGACCCTTGTCCCTCTCCTTGCGGCTCGTCGCGGACCTGCCAGCATTGCACGTCCCGGTGGCACCTCGTCTCGGTTGCCCCTCGTGCAACCCTAGGCGCCAGATCTGCCGTCCCTACAGGTCGTGCCGTTGTCACCTGAGGTAACCCCTGCACGGCTCTGCATATACCCAGTTTACCTCGAAAGAGGTCGGACAGGTCGGTCCCCGGCCCAAAAACCAACTAATGTATATCTAATGGGTGGTTAATTTATTTATTAATTTATTTCAATGGTAGTTTGTAATAATTAGTTTAATAAATGACTCTCTTTGGGTCGTCGTTGTTATTACATGTATAAGGACATGTGTGTCCAATTTCTCAGTTGTATTTTATACTCCCGAGACCCCATCGTCTGCGTGCGAATATTGTTGTATAATGACGAAGACGAGCAGTGACGTACATCATGTCGAGTTATGGTGACACACCAGACAGCAGTTTGACGCATTAGATGGACAGATGTTGCAACTCGAGTCGCAAGCGACGCGATTCTAGGAGTTACCCCTAGGGTCTAGGGTCTATGTTGATCCATTATACACTCAATAGATCGGTCATCAGTATCGGCTCATGAACACGTCATCATTTCATTTATGCATGGTTTATTGTTTTATGAATGCGTAGTTTATGCGTGATCGTAAAGAATAATAAACAAGCATGTACATATAAAATGAACATGTGACGCGATGGATATTTTCTATTTGTTGCATGATCAGTTGTGAGTGTGATCACATAGTACGTGCTTAAGAGATAGAAAATGATTTCATTTCGTCATGTAAAAATAATAACACTCAAAGAAATATTAAGTCGTAATCGCCTTCCATCGTTCGAATTTGAGCAAAATAAGGTGTTCAAAATGTTCGATCAGTCATAGCTGAGGGTACATCTTACTACTGGGGAGTTATTATGAGAACGATGTGTTGACTTAACTGAAACTGGTAGTAAGGATTAGTCATAGCTAACTTGTTATCACTTTAGAGACAAAGCATTGAGGGAATCAAGGTTATGATTCCAAGAAGCTGAGACTTCACTCAATAGATCAAGGAACTGCCAATTAATGTGGTTGGTCAGTCAAACGCCTACCTTAAACTCTCTAAGCAGTGGCGTAGCCATAGTTGTAGACTATGAGGGGAAGTTCAAGGATCACTGCCACTAGAATACTCAAATGATAGAGTATCCTGATTCTAGTACAGAGGGTTCCTAAAATTTGATAAAATAATGGAAGACATTTAATTATTTAATTAATTAATCGGTAATGTTTAAATTGATAATCAAGATAAAAAGTAAAAATCTGCTAGATTTTATTTTTGTAGAAAATGGAAAGTAATACCCCAAATACACTGCGATAAATATTGGACGAAATGTCCAAACTAACATGAATTTTCAAGTGTAATATAGGCGCTTGTGCGCAGTACTACGATATAGGAAATTCAAGGTGCAAGCGTCTCAAATACCTGTTAAGCCGCCTCAGAAAGCAAGGGTGTAAAATTGCTTACAAGAGACTCATGTTTATAGCATATGATGGTTATTTCATTATGCTATCATCGACATCTGATATCAATTGTGGTCACTACATCAGGACATGGATGATATAACATGTAGTTTCATCTCCGAGAAGTTTGCAATGAGAAAGAGAAGCACATATATGAATAGGTGATGATTACACTGGATCTGTGTATATTGAAAGGTGGATTATGATCTTTCAATACATCATATTCTAATATCATTATCACCAATTTTCTCTGGTTTCATTTAAGATTACAAAACAAACAATTTGGAGAAAAAAAATTTGTTACCTTTTAGGTAAGGTTCGGCAAGTAAATAAGAATATTAAAGACATATTAATCTTTATTTCTTATGGCGATCAAATTGAAAGGCAAGGCGATAAGGATAATGGAAAGAATAACATCAAAGGCACATTCACAACGTCCTTCAATGCAATGAGGTTGGATAGTAAACAGAAGGTTATTTGCATTGCATATCATGAAATAAAACTATGGAAGTTTAAATGCAGTGAACTGAATCAACGAAGCAAGTACCCGTTTCTTCTTCAGGCGTATTCATCAATGTAATATTTCTAATATACTTATTGGGTATTACATACAATATGTCAATCACATATGTGTATCGAAACACGGTGACCAAGTAATAGAAACATTACAAGAAGCAAGGTGTATTCTCCAAGCGACTGAGAAAGGGTGGTGTCTAAGTCAACGGTGAGAAGTACATGACTTCTATATTGTCAAGTGAATTATTTTTGTAGAAATTTTATTGAGTACAACCAAAACATTTATCTCATGTGTCATTTGGACACAAGGAGGCATTATTCCAAGTTTAGGAATAAATGTTGTTTCTAGTGTAGAATACTCAAGTAATAGTTCAGTGATACATGAATCATAGACAATACGTGATGAAATAAACACCTAAAGTGGACAATTCTTTGTCATGCAAAACTAAAGTGGACGTCCAGTATATATCTAGTATGGTATTTAGACTCTATCGAGCTAAACACCTTAGGTATTATCGATGTATATACCTATTTAGTTTTGGAAAAAGAAACCTTTAGAAATAAAGGTATGTCACAAAACTTACGGAACTGATTTGGCTGAGAGCATGAACTATTCCAAGGGTAAGTTAGAAGTATATTCCTATACTTCATTAGATTCATTTAAGTGATTAAGGAATATAAAAGTGAAGTATGATATATGTATGGTCAAAAGATATGAGTTGTTTTGGGCCGACATACCGACGAATATCTTGACCAAGCATTCATCGATCAAAATAATGTAGCGTGGAGTAATTCCTAAACACACATTACCTTATCTACATCACGACATTGATGTTAATAAGAAGGATCGATGATAATTCTTACATGTTAAAATTAATCAACAAAATTTAGCGTTGAGAAATTTCTAAACGCACATTTTATACATCAGAGTCATGATATATAAGTAGTATCAATGTTACTACTTGCAAAAACTTCCATTATATTTCAAGACGTGCTTCGAAAATAATGGTGATATATCATAATCATATGTCAACTATAATGACAAATGGATATCATACGAGTCATGGTATGATGGAAATCCATTATGTCATAAGGACATGTGTTTAGATGCAAAGAGTTTGTTAGGCTATAAGCATACTTACATCAAGCAAAATACAATATGCATCTAAAGTTATAATCCTAAAATTTTCTTAGGATATTACAGAAATCCTTATGATAAAAAAGTTGTAGTCAAGTGGTAAACTATATTTCTATATAAGGGTGCACGTCTCTACTTGAGATAGTGGGAGTAAGACTGACTTGGGTTGAGTCAATGTCAACGATGCACAAATAGTTGGCATAGGAACGAGTTCCACAAGTCATGTGGAAGAGGAATGTTCCAGAGATACATACTGTGTAGGAATGTTAAAACCATGGTGATGGTTTTGTATCCACCGCGGTCTGTGATCTATTATTCATTGTGAATGATAATTCCTACAAGTAGGCAGTATATGAAAATAAATTAAGATTGACAAGATCAATTAAAATTTAATGATGGATTCCATGTATCAAAGTGCAATGGGCTTATTAATTTGAATACTGTGATGGGTATTCAAATGAGATTATACATGGATGGTACAAGACTGGTAACAATAACGCACGATTGGTAACACCAAGTCGGTTGCCTAAATCCATTAAAATTTTATTTGTTGTAGCTAATTTCTATGATCATTATATTGAACATTGGATGCCAAGACCAACTTCTGTGGAAGGTGTTTATACGATGCAACCATAAAGGGATGGTGACATTACAAAAATGCCAATAAGGGTTACAAGTTACCGAAATCCGGTTCATGATTAAAGTAAGCAACAAGATCATATAATATTCATTTGGAATGAATCTTTATCATGTGTCTACTAGAGTTCAGTGGGAGCGCCATTGTTTTCCAAGTATAATATGTTTGGTAACATATGGAAAATAGTTTTCGGTCTTACAATTAGTTAAGACCAGAATAAAAATATCTCTCTAGAGATTAACTTAAAGTAGCAACATAAGTTCTAGGGAATGAGATCTATTAAGGTACATCTAACAGTTTCTTAGACCTATTCAATCGTACATATATTGACATAGTATTGAAAAATACAAGTATGAAAAATTCTAGAGAGAATTGTTTCCAATGCCACATGGCATAAATCTCTCCAGGTAGACATGTCTAGAACATGGGAGGAGATTAACATGGTCAGTTGAATTCCATACTCTTTAGCGATGGATCAATCATGTATGTCATGATATGTACAAAATTGATATTTTCGAGATATACTTTATATAGCATCCCGCCTTTTTATAACATAAACTTTCATTACATTACACAAAACTGAGGATCTTTAAGGTTTAGTGTCTTGGAAACTAGGAACATAATGCATGAAAACAACATAAAACATTCTTCTTAAACACTTGAAAGGCTTCTCCTTATGTTCATCCTAGGTTCATTACTGCATCTCATAACCTGGGGACATACATCAAAAGAAAGGGTGAGCAAAAGGCCCAGTAAGGGAAACAAGATGAACATTTTACATGTGAACTTGAGATACTTCAATAAGGACATGAAAAGAACTTTAAGGCATGAGAAAGAAATCATGAGGCATTTCATAATAAAAATAACATTTTTCATAACTTAAAGATGTGTATGCAACATTTAATATTGACAATCATTTCGTTTCACCAAGGTCCATCCCCAAGGTGTCATTAAAAATTACCAAGGTTATTCACCAAGGCGTCGTTAAAAATGGTCATCTCTAGAGATTAAGTCTTTACCCAATGCATTGGAGCGCTATCAGGGCGCACCCTTAAATTTGCCTTTATTATCATGTGATCCACATATATCACCATCAAACATTTCATAAAGAACCCATGTAGCACAAAATAAATGGGTTTCATTTCGTAATCATAACGTTTTAAAAACTGCTTTAAAGACATGATCTTTACATCACTTTAAAACCCACAGAAAAGGAAGGTGGGTCTCATGTATGTAAATCCCATAATTTAAAATAGAAAATTTTGGTATATATGTGAATACCCCTTTAGAATAAAGAGCTTTGAGTATTCACTTAATAATATAAAAGAACTTTAGAAAAAGAGAGAGACATTTTGAGATGGAAATTCTGCAGCATAACGGCTATGTTACGAGGTTTTAGAAGACATTAAAAAGAGAGGGAAAATGGGTCAAACATTCATAAATGACCCATAAAACAGTAGATGGACAGAATAAGAAGGATACATGATCATGGTAATGAAATTTCAAGGAAATACCATTTGAAATGAAAAACATGGAAGAAAGACAAAAATTAGATTTCTCTTATGAAAGTTCGGCAGCCTAACGACGTTACTTAAACTTCAAACACAATGATTTGAAAAGATCAAATAGGGTCTCTCATCATGTGAACATAAGAGTTCAGTATGATAGATATAGAGATGATGCCCCAACATAATTAAAAAGGAACTTGAAAGAATTGACATGAAAGTAGAACTTTGAAAAGAATGAGAAGGGTGAAAGAATCCCCTAAAATTCGGCAGCCTAACGGCGCCACTTAAAACTTCAAAATACTGAATTGAAGAGATAAAATGGGGTCTCTCATCATATGATCATAAAATATCAGTATGATAAATTTAGAGATCATACCCCAACATAATAAAAAGGAACTTGAAATACTTAACATGAAAATAGATCTTGAAAAAATGAGAAGGGAGAAAGAGTCCGTTACAAAAATTTCGGCAGCCTAACGGCGCCACTTAAAACTTCATAAAACGAAATAATGAGAGTAAGAGGGGATCTCTCATTATATGAACATAAAAAGGGCAGTAAGAGGAGTATAAAATAACATCCTCCAACATAAGAACATGTAGCATAAAAGGAATGACATAAAAGAGATTACTTGAAATGAAAGAGAGAGGTCGGATCCCTTACCTTAAAACATAACTCTTAAAACTCAAAGGTTGGGACCTTGAGGGCTTGGGGGAACCATGGGAGGACTCCTTGGGAGGTAATGAGACCGAAACTTCATTGGGGGAGAGTGGAGAGTTGAATGGATGAGAGGATGGCTTGGTATTTATAGGGAAAGTGAGGGGACAAGGCATTAATGGCCAAGGGACACCTCATTAGTGGTTTTGGAAAAACCATGGGCTTTCCCATGGTATTTGCCCATGGTATTGGCCACTTGGGACACCTCATACCTTATATTACTATTCATAAGTCGACCATATTGATTACATACTTAATACATCATTTAATGATGTCATTAGACACCCATAACTTAAAAACTGTATTTTCACTATTCATCGAAAATTCAACTTTCTCAGAATAATCCCAAAATTTCACCTTAACCAAATATCAACACTCTGATTAGAAATATGAACTCCATTTTATAAAAATAATTTTCTAAATATTTTTAATTTAATTTTTAAATAAAAACACTATTCACCGAAAATTCATTTTTTCAGAAAAAACCCCAAAAATTACCATAGCATAATATCGGTGCTCTGAGTTCAAAAATGAAATCCGTTTTATAAAAATAATTTTCTAAATATTTTTAATTAAAAAACACTATTCACCTGAAAAAAAATAATACTTGAATAATAATTTATGAAACCGTTGTTTAACCATTTTATTGAATCACATTACTTAATCAAGGTGCCTAGATTATATTAATACTTTCTTTAAGTGAGATTACTAATCCATTTGGTCACATTACTAATCCTAAGCGTAAAATCACTATTCATAATTTACTATTCATCAAAAATAAAGTTGGTCTTATTAGACTCGAAATTTCGTAGTGAACATAATTGTAGAAGACCATTTTTTGAAAATCATTACACATTTTTATTTATTTAAGGTTTACATAAACATTTTTTAAAATATCCTTTCTCTAAAATTCATCAAAAATATGCATACTATATTTATCTGGACATTTGAAAATTCATAAACTTCATCATAAGAAGAAATCCAAATTTTTATTTAAAACAAAGGATTACACAAGGCAATTACGGTCTCCTTACATAGCCCCTTATCACACCAGCATAGGACCTAAGTGTAAGGTGTGCTAAGGTGAGAGAATCTGAGGGAGGCTCGGCCAACATCGCACGAGTCGTAATTTCTATCAGTTTGAACTTCTCGTGAAGGCGATCCCGTTCTAGCTTCACATGATGAAGTTCAGCTTGGGTTTGGTCCAGAGCAAAGCCCAGTGGTGCTACCTCCTTCCCAAGTTCTGTTAGATGGGCTTCGATCGGTCCAAGACTACTGGGTGAGGCCATCGAATATTCTTTCTATATTAATTAACCAAGATTGCTTGTATTTAGAGACAGTAATCAAAACATTTAGTTTCCAGCAGTCATATTGACCAATGGTCAAATAATAGTCAAAACCCAACAGTCTCATTTTAATTATACTCATGTTATCAAATGAAACATTTTTGTTGAGTATAAAAATAAAATAAAATAACACATAAAATTAGGAAATAAGATTTATTCAAAATTTCGGGTCGTTACAATCTTCCCCCCTTAAGAAATTGCGTCCTCGCAATTTTTAAAATTGGGTTTTGAAATTTCATTGAAAGTCCCACATCGGAAAATGAGTCAGTAAAACTATTACTTTAAAAGAAAGAAAGGGAAGTACAAAGGTCACCCGAGTTAACCCATACTAGGATTCTATGGAGGAAAACATGGACATGGAAGAAAAACAAAGGGTCAATTTCTGGGGGAGAGTGATAGAGAACATGATTAGGAGAACGTTAACCATAAGAAAATCCCAAACTTATGATGTGTGTAAACTGTCTTTGATTACCAAGTAGGAAACGTAAACCAACAACGCTTTTGTTTCACGTTCCTTTTCATAATTTTTAGGAATTCATTTACAACATAAAAAAAAACATAAGAAAATATACCTATCTTCGTGTAGAGTTTCATCCTTTAATAAGTTTCTACCCAAAACTAATCTTTTCTCCAAATTATGAGCATTCAAAACTACTTGGTCTCATCAAAACACAAGAATCATCTTCATAATCCACAAAAGATTAACTATCCATTTCTTCTATCTTTAAACATTATCCCCAAAAACAGAAAGGGTAAGGTAAAACAACTCTTCAAAAAGAAATAATCCCATAGGAATGGAAACTACTTTTAAATCTTCAAAGTTCCATGGTACTACCCAAAGTTCATCATAGTCCATTCCATAAATAACTGTCCTTAAAAATCCTCAAAATAAACCAAACTAAGATTGAAACCCAAATACAAGAAGGATTTGATAACATAGTCTTCCAAGGTAAACTTTATCATTCATCTCCAAACAACATCAACCACTCCTAACATCTTATAAAAAAAGTAACTAACCTAAACATATTTACCCCAAGATAGGTTAATAATTTTCATAAGTAACCTAAATTACTATAATTCCACCTTAAATTCATCGATTCTTCAAAATATAAGTCAACCCTACTCTTCAATGAAAATACCGTAGTAATCTATTTACCTCGATCATATAGGGTCTCCAAAATAGTGAACATCTTCCAAAATAATAATCATATTTTAATCCCCTAATCATCCCTGTCATATTAATACGACAATCGTCGCATTTCCTATCACATTGGTTGTTTGGACATGTTCTTCCATTTCCCGCCATTAACTATGAAGAGAAAGCATAATTAGGGGCTTAAGTACTTAGCCAATAATCATGAAAAGGAACTGAAAGCATATAAGGATAACTTGTAGAAGAAAAGTATACCCTAACTTGTGATCCCCTAGGTTCCCATCTAGGTTATCCATGATCATATATTCTTATGTGAATCTTTATTTTATTTTATCTTTGTTCCTTTAACAATGGTTCATACTAAGCTTATTAATTTACCAAAGCATATCCCCCGGGAGTGTCGTAACCAAGAGTGCAGCAAGGCTCGTTGTCGTGTACCAGTTCCCGTTCGAGTCTAGCTCAAAGCGGTGTTTTCGAGTTTTACCCCTATGTACATCTGTGCCAGAGCCACCTCTACCTGCTCGTATCCAGACAGGGATGTATTTGCTTGGCAACCCCTTACTCAATACTCACCAAAATACCAGGAAGATTTCCTATTTTTTTAACTTTTCTATAGGGTTCTTCCTAGAGTTTTCATATCCTAATTTCCACAAATAACTAAACCATCCTTTGATACCAACTATAGCATCCCGCCTTTTTATAACATAAACTTTCATTACATTACACAAAACTGAGGATCTTTAAGGTTTAGTGTCTTGGAAACTAGGAACATAATGCATGAAAACAACATAAAAAATTCTTCTTAAACACTTGAAAGGCTTCTCCTTATGTTCATCCTAGGTTCATTACTGCATCTCATAACCTGGGGACATACATCAAAAGAAAGGGTGAGCAAAAGGCCCAATAAGGGAAACAAGATGAACATTTTACATGTGAACTTGAGATACTTCAATAAGGACATGAAAAGAACTTTAAGGCATGAGAAAGAAATCATGAGTCATTTCATAATAAAAATAACATTTTTCATAACTTGAATATGTGGCTGCAACATTTAATATTGACAATCATTTCGTTTCACCAAGGTCCATCCCCAAGGTGTCATTAAAAATTACCAAGGTTATTCACCAAGGCGTCGTTAAAAATGGTCATCTCTAGAGATTAAGTCTTTACCCAATGCATTGGAGCGCTATCAGGGCGCACCCTTAAATTTTCCTTTATTATCATGTGAGCCACATATATCATCATCAAACATTTCATAAAGAACCCATGTAGCACAAAATAAATGGGTTTTATTTCGTAATCATAACGTTTTAAAAACTGCTTTAAAGACATGATCTTTACATCACTTTAAAACCCACAGAAAAGGAAGGTGGGTCTCATGTATGTAAATCCCATAATTTAAACTAGAACATTTTGGTATATATGTGAATACCCCTTTAGAAGAAAGATCTTTGAGTATTCACTTAATAATATAAAAGAACTTTAGAAAAAGAGAGAGACATTTTGAGATGGAAATTCTGCAGCATAACGGCTATGTTATGAGGTTTTAGAAGACATTAAAAAGAGAGGGAAATGGGTCAAACATTCATAAATGACCCATAAAACAGTAGATGGACAGAATAAGAAGGATACATGATCATGGTAATGAAATTTCAAGGACATACCATTTGAAATGAAAAACATAGAAGAAAGACAAAAATTAGATTTCTCTTATGAAAGTTCGGCAGCCTAACGACGTTACTTAAACTTCAAACACAATGATTTGAAAAGATAAAATAGGGTCTCTCATCATGTGAACATAATAGTTCAGTATGATAGATATAGAGATAATGCCCCAACATAATTAAAAAGGAACTTGAAAGACTTGACATGAAAGTAGAACTTTGAAAAGAATGAGAAGGGTGAAAGAATCCCCTAAAATTCGGCAGCCTAACGGCGCCACTTAAAACTTCAAAATACTGAATTGAAGAGATAAAATGGGGTCTCTAATCATATGATCATAAAAGATCAGTATGATAAATTTAGAGATCATACCCCAACATAATAAAAAGGAACTTGAAATACTTAACATGAAAATAGATCTTGAAAAAATGAGAAGGGAGAAAGAGTCCGTTACAAAAATTTCGGCAACCTAACGGCGCCACTTAAAACTTCATAAAACGAAATAATGAGAGTAAGAGGGGATCTATCATTATATGAACATAAAAAGGGCAGTAAGAGGAGTATAAAAGAACATCCTCCAACATAAGAACATGTAGCATAAAAGGAATGACATAAAAGAGATTACTTGAAATAAAAGAGAGAGGTCGGATCCCTTACCTTAAAACATAACTCTTAAAACTAAAAGGTTGGGACCTTGAGGGCTTGGGGGCACCATGGGAGGACTACTTGGGAGGTAATGAGACCAGAACTTCGTTGGGGGAGAGTGGGGAGTTGAATTGATGAGAGGATGGCTTGGTATTTATAGGGAAAGTGAGGGGACAAGGCATTAATGGCCAAGGGACACCTCATTAGTGGTTTTGGCAAAACCATGGGCTTGCCCATGGTATTTGCCCATGGTATTGGCCACTTGGGACACCTCATACCTTATCTTACTATTCATAAGTCGACCATATTGATTACATACTTAATACATCATTTAATGATGTAATTAGACACTCGTAACTTAAAAACTGTATTTTCACTATTCATCAAAAATTCAACTTTCTCAGAATAATCCCAAAATTTCACCTCAACCAAATATCAATGCTCTGATTAAAAATATGAACTCCATTTTATAAAAATAATTTTCTAAATATTTTTAATTTAATTTTTAAATAAAAACACTATTCACCGAAAATTCATTTTTTCAGAAAAAACCCCAAAAATTACCATAGCATAATATCGGTGCTCTGAGTTCAAAAATGAAATCCGTTTTATAAAAATAATTTTCTAAATATTTTTAATTAAATTTTTAATTAAAAAACACTATTCACCTGAAAAAAACTAATACTTGAGTAATAATTTATGAAACCGTTGTTTAACCATTTTATTGAATCACATTACTTAATCAAGGTGCCTAGATTATATTAATACTTTCTTTAAGTGAGATTACTAATCCATTTGGTCACATTACTAATCCTAAGCGTAAAATCACTATTCATAATTTACTATTCATCAAAAATCAAGTTGGTCTTATTAGACTCGAAATTTCGTAGTGAACATAATTGTAGAAGACCATTTTTTGAAAATCATTACACATTTTTATTTATTTAAGGTTTACATAAACATTTTTTCAAATATCCTTTCTCTAAAATTCATCAAAAATATGCATACTATATTTATCTGGACATTTGAAAATTCATAAACTTCATCATAAGAAGAAATCCAAATTTTTATTTAAAACAAAGGATTACACAAGGCAATTACGGTCTCCTTACATAGCCCCTTATCACACCAGCATATGACCTAAGTGTAAGGTGTGCTAAGGTGAGAGAATCCGAGGGAGGCTCGACCAACATCGCACGAGTCGTAATTTCTATCAGTTTGAACTTCTCGCGAAGGCGATCCCGTTCTAGCTTCACACGATGAAGTTCAGCTTGGGTTTGGTCCAGAGCAAAGCCCAGTGGTGCTACCTCCTTCCCAAGTTCTATTAGATGGGCTTCGATCGGTCCAAGACTACTGGGTGAGGCCATCGAATCTTCTTTCTATATTAATTAACCAAGATTGCTTGTATTTAGAGACAGTAATCAAAACATTTAGTTTCCAGCGGTCATATTGACCAATGGTCAAATAATAGTCAAAACCCAACAGTCTCATTTTAATTATACTCATGTTATCAAATGAAACATTTTTGTTGAGTATAAAAATAAAATAAAATAACACATAAAATTAGGAAATAAGATTTATTCAAAATTTCGGGTCGTTACACTTTAGAGTAGGAAAATATCAGTTATAACCAAGAAAATTGTAGGGAAAGCAGTCAGAACTATATGATTGTACTTGAGTAAGTACAAAAGATATGTACTGGGTAAGTGGAGAGGAAAGGATACTAGTTTTCAGGGGGCACAAACTAGTTTTCCTTAAATTCATGTGATCTAACACCGCATTCAAGCTAAGGTAAAGAGCAATACAAGCTTATTCAATCCAATGGTATTCATACCTACAAATACCGAGTAAGTTGTAGTTTCTAAGGCAATTGAGAAGCCGTTAAACACAATGATTTGTTCCAGTTCTTGAAATCCCACCTAGTAAGTACAATATTATCATAATATATATATAATATTATTACTGGCCAAGATGTCAAGTTATGACAATGGACAAAAGAGAATACACTTGAGGTTTCCATCTCTTGAGAAGTTTTACTCAAGGAGGTGAGGTCGCATATAGCAGAATAGTTGCGCAGTGAAAACGTGGAAGACCCAGCAACCAAATTCACGACTCAGCAGAAACATGATCTTAATCATGTGAGGGCTAACAAGGTTGGTTAGCAAGTTGGATCTACTGTAAGTGAGAGTGTTGTAATAGTGTGTGTCATAGACCCAACTATATAATACTTTTCGATTTATCATATCATGTGTATAGTTATATATACATGATGTATACTTACCATTATAGTGTAGATATTTTTGTCTCCACTGTTTAATGGTAATGTACATAGATTAATCGTCGTATCAAAAGGTTATAGTAGATCTCAGGCTATAATGAGAACATTTGGATACTATGACATTAATCTTAAATACATGTCTTGTGGTCTAGATACATCATTCTGACTGGACACAGATGATGTCTGACTATCAGATGTTGGGGGCTCATAAGCATTGAGACTTCTTCTCATGAAGTTTGCACTTGGTGATCTCTAGTAGTTGAGATAATGAGAGATAGACCCACCTGATGGATTGGTGTAGCTTGATCCTCTTTAGATGTCGTTGGGCCTAATGTATGCGGCCCATATTGTGCACCAAGTTGTAACTTTGCGGGCCGAGTTTTGTGGTGAGCTCGTTAGGGGTTGAAGGGGCAATACGCCCCTGCTCCGGGGGCCCGAGGAACGAAGGTCCCAAGCCCAATTTTGGGGGCACTGTAGCACCTCTGACCGACTATAGTAGTGCTAACCGGATGATGCCGACAGGGAAATATAACAGTGTGGACTTTTGGAACGGCTACTGTAATAGGTCATACTTTGGAGACAACAGTATTGTACCTCTGTGGAATTCTAGTCGTCAGCACTGTAGTAGCTTGGATTTGGGCGGTCGTGGCACTATAGCGATGCGGACTTCCAGTCATCGTTCATTGTCACAGTGTGGACTTTTTTTATGTTTCGTGGAACAACACTTCATCTTCTTTATTAGCCCATTTTCAAGCTAAAGTTTATGTGTTAGAAACTCTGAGATACTCCCTGTAAATTGTGCTCTTGAATTTCATAGTGATGTGTTTCTGCCTCTCTGTGGACGTAGGGATCATTTCCTGAACTGCATAAATCTCTATGCCATGTGTGATTCTTTCTTCTGTCTTTTCTTCATCTACAAACCTATTACGTCATTTGCGACTCTCGGTGTTTCCACAACACTGCTAATAGGAATACCACATGTTTTGGGTGTCATTAGATGTTCATATCTATGGACATGTGTATTGGTCTCTTGAGTTGATATCATTATCAATGTGTCATTTGATCATGTACTTTGATTCAAGGAAAAAACCATGATAATGAAATCCTGGAGAGATAGCTTGTATTGGGTATGTCATTGGTGGTATGATATTGGTTGAATGATCAAGATAGGATTTGTCGCTTCCGAGTTGAGCAAGTAATATCTCGGGTCTGGTTAATCAGGATGGTAATACCTTCATAAGGTCATGGTCATGTCAATTGAGGATAAATTCATCCAGTTATATCAACAAATAATAAATCAAGAAAGAGTGATGACACAAGTGTATGTGCTTCTTTATGAGATATTTAAAACAATGAGATTATATTACACAGTGCGTGTTCGTAGATTGTCTGTCGTTGCTATGACTATTTCTTATCTATTTAGGTGTCTTGATGGGGTACTAGATTCTACTCTTAATCTGTGAATTTTATTCACTGGGGCCTAGAGGGTCACACACAATAGCGTATTCAAGAATCTTCCCTCTTCTGGTGAATATGTATATAGGACATGGTGGGCCCCACCACTAGGGTCCGAGATCAGTCCAAGGATGTACAATCACTAAAGGAATAAATAAATTCATATTATTCAAGTTAAGAATAATTGGAATTGAATTTATTTATTATATGTATTTACAAGTTTAAAAGTAAATACATAGAAAAATATTATATGAACGAATATTAGTTTAAAATATTCAAGGTTCATTTAATATTTATGGGAACAACGAGTCGAGTTAGAGGCTCGAGTATTATCACATGATATATTTATTATATTACAAGAAAATGATAATAATATGTTAGGTCCACTAGGTTAGATACCCTAAGAGGGGGGTGAATCAGGGTATGACAGATTAAAATAACTGCCCATATTGATCTTGTTTCACTGTTAAGTAAAACTATTTTCTCTCTCTTTCCCGTAGAAAAGTATAGACATAAATTAAATCATGCACGAGAAACAATGATTTTTACTTGGTTCACCATCACTGGGCTACTTCCAAGGAGCATACACCGACAATGTGTCGATGTACCAAATCCACTATAAGCGCACTGCTGTTTATAAGTTCGAAGCGGACTCACTGTCCCTCCTAGTTTACAACCACTCACAATATGAAAGATCATTGCTCTCTCTACTGAAGTGTTCTCACTACTTCTTCAGAAGATCCACTCACAGTTTATAGACCTGTAGGTCTCTTCATTATCACTAATGAAATCTGCATCTTTAATTATTGATAGATTCTCTGTTGACGTTCAACTTTCACCCGCAGATGAATCTCTCTTTGCATCGGGTGTACCGGGCAACCCCAATTTTTACACGCAGCCTTCACTGGGACTTGCACGTAATTCCATGCTTTTGCGTGAATTTCACTTTTCGCGCAACACCCATTTTAATCACAACACTCCTTTTACGTGCAACAAATTACTTTACGCGCAACAGCTTTTACGCGCAGCCTCTATACTGCCTTGCACGGAATTCTCTGCTTTTGCTCGAAATTCACTTCTCGCTCAACAGAATTCTTTTCGCGCAACTCTCTTGGGAACTCCAATTTTGCACTCTAGAGCTCAGATACTCTCTATGTCTTCAAATATCTAGAATGGAGGGGGTCACTTCATATTTATAGGAAAAATTGACCCCACGCGAAAAACCCTCCTTGCACGCGTAATCCACTTCGAGCGCGAAAAACAAATCTTCCGCGCAACACCATCTTTCGCGCATTGCTTCAATATTTCGTACACCTCATGCCTTTTCCAATTTTCGATCTTTGGACCTCGGAACACCTTTTGCGTGAAAAACTTCATTCCACTATTTCGCGCATCATTTTTCTTTTTCACGCACCGGGCAAATATTTCGCGCAGCCCGCTGATTTTTCATGTGCCACTATATTTTTCACGCAGCCCGCTAATTTTTCGTGCAACAAATTATTTTTTCATGCACCACTCTGATTTTTTGCGCTCCTCCCTTTTCCAAAAACACATATCTCCATTTTTCGATTTTCAGGCCCAAAAATTTGGCAAACACTGGAAAACGGCACCACCTTGTATCTGCTCTTTTTGTACCAACTCCAGATCGTCCAATCCTTTTTCGAGGTTCTTCAATCAATCATAGACCATTTAAACCCCCTTTGTCAACACACTCATGCATCATGGTCTTCTTTGTCAACAAACAAAACATGGAGGCCCACTTTCTCAACAAACACAATCACCTCAAAAATGCTTCAATGATGCCTTGAGAGATTTTTTCCCAACATAATATAAATAATAGTTATATCTTAGCACAGTAGTCATAATATATCATTTGTATAGTGTGTTAAAAATTCATGGGTTGGGGATCCTATTTGAGTAATTTCTTAACCCATTATAAATAGAGTGAGAAGAGGCCCTCGTCGAGGATTATTCATGGAGATCTCTGGAGAGCTTCTCTCTCCTATTTTGTTTCTAGAGAGAGAAGATCTGGATCAAGATGAACGGGTTGAGATCTCCCTCATTCATCGTAAGAACGACGATGTGGTGATCATCATAGTGTTGAAGGTGTCGTCGGATCTTTGCACTAGCACCCGAAATTCGACGATCGACGCTCCTGCAGATTTTTGAAGCATGAGTGAACGATCTAGAGAAATTTGACTTCAGATTCTTTAAACAGTGATCGCTGGCAACAAGCTGACGTTGATTGAGGATTTAGATCTAACTAGGTATTTATGGTTTTATTTTGTGCTTAAAACTCTTCATGTGAGATCCTCAGGCTTATACCGGGATAGTGCATCATGGGTGATGACGTTGTTACATCGATCGCTAGTGAAAATTCTTAAATCGCCGGATGACAGGCTTCCACTGCATGCCCCAATACCTTCATAATAAAATTTCTGTAAAAGGCACACTATTCTGCAAAATTGGCACTCAACTGGGTCTCTGTCACATTGAGGCTTTGTATGACTTGGATTCCCACACTAATGGAATGTCAGCTTGCAACTTGGATGCATACCCTGATTATTGTTGCCCCCCTACAAGAAAGCTCAAAGTGACGCTTCCTACCACTAGACGAACAGTTGCCCTGTCTGAGAATAGAACCACAGTGCCCCATACCTTTACCTTCCCTTAAGGCCACACTCGGAGATGAGGGTTTGGTTCACTATTTCAGAAACGTTAGTAAAACAAAAAATGTTCACCTGAGATTGGATGATTTTCCTAAGCTTTTCCTCAAATCTCATTCCTCTGGTCAACTCGTCACTAGAAAGAGTCTGTGAAAAATGTTGGATCTCAGAAAAACGAGTTGAATAGTCCATTACAGACATAGAACCCTGGTGTACGTGCATAAACTCCCTAGCTTGTTCTTCTCTCAAAGTTTCCTGAAAAAAGTAATCATAGAAGATGGGTTGGAATTCCTCCAAACCATGTCCCGATGTTGACCCGTCAGATTTAGAACATCCCACCAATGTTTGGCGGATCCACAAAGCATATAAACCGTGAGTTTGGCCCTCCTTTCTGAAGGCATCTCCAAATGCTTGAAGATGACAAATATAGCCTTTAACTATGACTCATCAGCCTGGGGGCCACCATCCCCTGAGAAAGTAAGTGGATGATATTGCTGAAACTCCCTAGTCATCTCGGACATAGTCGGTGTAGATCGTGGAAATCCCAGCATACACTACACTAACCATAGGAAACCCTCTCTAAACTGAGCATCAGTGCCCAACCTGGGTATAACAGGAGGTATAAGTGGAGGTGCAGCAAGTGGCACTACTGGCGGGTTAAGTCCTATCACTTCAAGAACATGGTCGTCACCACCTTCCAGACGCTCGACCCGAGGACGTCATGGGGGCATATATCTACAATGTCAAAAACGCATCTCAAAATGAGATTCAACAACTAAATGATTACTAATAGGAATCAAGACAACCCAAAACCTCTCTACACAATAATAAAATTGAAGAGATTCATTCATGATAATAAGGTAGATATAAGGGTTCACCACCCAAATCATACTAACCTAACTACCCGCTACTAAGGCAAGGGAATTGATAAGTTCTCAAGTTTCAATCATAGAGGTTCTGTTATATGGAGTTTCAATTACAAGTTATAGAGGAAAACACCCTTTAATTTATAATTAGCATCCCCATTTAACGACAACCTTTCATTTAAAATTTAGAATTTATCAACTTTTACATTTATACCACAGCCCATTTAGATGAGTTATCATTCCCAAGTTATAAAGTCAGAACTTTATAAGTTACAATCGGTGCTTCATGTAACTGCAACCAGACCTGTAACAACCCGAACTATTATAAATAAAATTCCTATTTTTGATTTATTTAAATGTATCATCATGTAATATGGTTATAGAAAACTCATGCACTTATTTTGTTTTATTATATCCTATTGGATTTAATTGACCGTTAAGAATCATTACTATTGATAATATAGTCATTGAACAATGATCAAATGATTAGTATAAATATAGGGTTTTAACAAATCCAACTTTCACATACAAAGGAAATGATGGTCTCATCCAATAGTATCATTCCCTATGAAACCCATTTATTGAAGCTTTCGAGGGAGATAACATTTTTGGGCATTGCCTTTGACCAAACTCAAGTTGAGATCCACCAGCTTAAGCATGAGCGAAATCATTTACAGGAGAAATTCAAGCTCATCGAGATCATGGCACAAACCATGTTCGCCGAACCACCCCATGAAAGTCTCATTATCGCGCACCTCACTCTTGGGCATTTTCTGATGTATTAAAAGCATATGTATCAAGACCCTAACAATATGAGTATGTACATCATTTTTGTATAAAATAATGAATACATTTTCATCCTATTATTGTTACTTTGTAAATGATTTTTATTTTGATACAATAAAGCACAAATTTTATTTTTGGTTAATATTCAAAATCAATTAATGAATTGATAAATTAATGGATTTTTTAAATAAATAATATTTTAATAAAATATTATTATTAAATAATTTTTATCAAATATAAATGATCGTATAATTTTTTATGAAGTCAAATGTGATTTTTTATTAGTGTTCGAAAATTATTATTGTCAAAAACCCGCTATTTTCAATAAATGCCAGTCGTTATTTTAAAAGTGAAAATTCACATATTTAAAAAATTATTTAGATAAAATTAATATTATTTTTGGAATCATAATGTCAAAATTATCCAACGGTGAATTTTTCATAATTTTATGAGATCAAATCTTCAGGTAAAAATTAAATACCGTATAAATATACTTTGGGTTTTATGACATCATAATGACTCAAATGTGATGTAATAAGTAATATAAATAAAATCCACGACCAAATATATGTTTTTCTTTTAAAATAATGTGATTTTAAGTTTATTTGATAAAGACTTTATGAATCCTCCAAAACTTATGATATATTTTAAGGTTTTAAAATCATTTCTTTAAGAGTGGGACTCACCTCCACATCACAAATGGTAATATTTTAATAATTTATTCCCTTGTCCTTATAAAATAATGTAAATCACTCCTATTTGGCAGAAACCATGGGCAAAAACCATGAGATAGTTTGTGGTTTTGGATATTTTATTATGTAGAGTCCAAAATCTAAATAATAAAGAAATCTATCTCCTTTTCTGTATAAGCTCACTCAAACTCTCATTTCTCTTCACTCAAACTCTTTGGAGCACATCCATACTCTGCTCTATACTCTCTTGAGTCCTCCCAAGACACCCTCAAGCTCTCAATAAGTCCTTCCCAAACCTTTGGAGTCACACATTCAAGTAAGGGATCTTTCACCCTCATCTTTTATCAAGCACTCCTTTTATGCTATGTCGTTTAATTTCCATTTGATTATGTTGGGATATGTTCTTACATATACACCTTATTATCCATTTTATTTATAAATGATGAGCACCCTTTTCACTCTCATTTATCCCTCCTATGAACCTTTATGTACATCTGTTGCCATGCCAAAATTTTGTAAGTGATTCTGACCTTCCTCTCTCCTTCTTTCAATTCAAGCACCTTCTTTGAAATTTGTCTTCTTAATTGCAATTTTTTATGATGTAATTTATTTATAAACATATCCTATTGTACAATGGATATTATTTTAATGAGAGATCATTTATTCTCTCATTTTTATCTCCACCTAAGTCGCTACTATGTCTAAATTCCGTAAGGAATTTCTCTCTTCTCATTTCCATTAAAGAACTTCTTTTATGTTATGTATATTAGATTCCATTTTCTTTTGTTGGGATCTGTTATTCCATATTCCCCTTACTATCCATTTAATTTATAAATGATGAAATCTCCCTTTTCACTATCATTAAGCCTCTCATGATTCTTTATGTACACCTGTTACCAAGCCAAAATTTCGTAAGAGGGATTTTCTTTCCTCCTATTTATTCAAGGATCTTCTTTACCTTATGTATTTTATCTTCATTTCCTTATGATGTGATATGTTATTACATATCCCCTTTACTATCCAATTTATTTCCAAATAATGAGAGACCACTTTATCTCTCATCAATCCCTTTTATGAATTTTTAAGTAACGTTGTTATACTGCCGAAATTTCACCGTAATTTTCCATACCAAAACAATTGTGTAGTGAATACAATACCCATTTTCTATCAAAGGTATTCACCTTTATGCACATATACTTATTGATTGGGGACTTACATATATGTATTCCAAATTCCTTGATCGTGGAATAAATTATGACGATGAATGAATCCATGTTGTATGATTTATGGGGAACACTTAAGCATGATAATGAAATGAATATGAAGGGTGCACCCAGATAGCGCTTCAATGAATTGGGTAATGTTTAGTATCATGATATGTCATGTTGAGACAGGGAGTGAACCTGATTCCTTTATGAGACTTTTTTTTCCATGAGATCTTGGAAAATTTAGCCTTGACCTAAGTTTATGATGTAGTGTTTTAAGTTGTTGCCACATTTCTCATGTTGTCTATATGATTATCATGTTATATCATGTCTCATTATTCATGTTTATGATTCCTACTCTTTTTATTCCCATTTGATATACTTATTTTCTAAAATTTATCTCTATCTTCATGTTATGAAAGGTTTATTCATTTACTAGGCTTTATAGCTCACTTCTTTCTTGTGTATTTCCCCAAGTTATCTCATGAAGTTTTAAGTTAGTTGGAATATTATGATCTTGTCAAGTAATTTTTCAATAATTATTTGTATCTCATGTTATAAGTTGTTATGTAATGTACCTAATTCCCAAATACACTAAACTTCTCAGACTTTTGGGTTATATTAAGTGTACTTTTATGTATTAAAATATGTATTAATGTGAAGTAAAGAGAATGGTTGTTATATTTGGTATCATAGAAAAAATTTAGTTACTTTTTGGATTAGGATTAGATAACTCTAGCAAAAGCCTTAAGGATAAGACTAATTATAAAAAAACATCCCTAAATGTTGGTAAGTATAGAGTAAGTGGTTTATCAAGAAAATACATCTCTTTCTGGATACTAAAAGTGGATGTGGTCCTGACACAAATGTACCTAGGAGTAACAACACCGACAAGGTGTTCCAGACCTGACTCGGGGTAACCCAGCACACGACAATAGGCTTTACTATGCACCTGGTTTGACACTCCTGAGGGATATGTTTTGGTAAATTCATAAGCTCATTATGAAATATTAGTAAGGAAACAAAAAAATGCTCATAAGAATATAAGTTAGGAAATACATCATGGATAACATAGATTGAAGGCTAGAAATTTATAAGTTTAGGAAATAAATGTAATTTATAGGTTATCCATTTATTGTCATTGGATTCTCCTTTATGTGTTTAATAGTTTAAAATATTCATCCCTGATTTTTTCCTTTATTCTAACTAATATTCGGTAATAGGACGAATCGGGTAAACCTCTGATGTGAAGGGCAATGTGATGACTGCTCCAACGAGATGTCCAACCCAATGGGAGTGGGGATCAAAAACTTTGTCATGATACTCTCTCAGTTAACTCAAGTTTTGAATAGAAACCTAGATCAAGAGGAGCGTCCAAAACCCCCTAGGAGAGAACAAGTCACAATCGAGAGTTTCATGCAACAAAGGTCTCCTGCTTTCAATAGATCATATGATCCCTTAATTGCGGAACAATGGATCAATTCCATTGATAAGATTTTCTTCATCCTTCAATGTTCTGAGCAAGAGAATGTTCTACTAGCTGTTTATCGTATAGAGGGGAAAGATGATCAGTGGTGGACATTGATCAAAGATACGAAGTCTGAATAAGAGATCAAAGAGATGGAGTGGAAGGAATTCTGGAAAATATTTTTCGATAAATATTTTCCTCGCAGCCTCCGATTTAAAATGGAAAGGGATTTCCTTGCCCTCAAGCAAAAAAGACGACAAAACTATCAGGGCGTACGTAGCAAACTTCGCAAGACTTGCACGATACGCATCCAACTTTGCCGTTACCCCAAAAAGCAAGGTTGACCGCTTCTTTGGTGGGATAAAACCTAACCTACTAAAAACTATGACGATCCATGACTTTAATAGCTATGAAGAAACTGTTCGATGTGCCCTCAAAGTTGAAATAGAGATCTGAAAATCTCAAGGGTATCATAAGAATAAGAAGCGTAAAGTAGAGTTTAATTCTGGCGGTCTGATAAAAAGATCTAATAGTGCTAAGAAATTTCAACATCTCACTTGTCAAAGGTACGGGAAGAAGCACCCCGAAAATTGCCTAAAAGGAACAAAGAAATGCTTTAGGAGTAGGAAGGAAGGACACCTAGCTAGCAATTGCCAACAAGAGAAACCCGCTAATGCAACGGAGGAAAGAAATGCTTCAGTCACCCCTCAACGCATTGTTCATTGCTTCAAATGTAAGGAACCAGAGCACTTTACAAACCAATGTCCTAAGCCAAGGGTTTTCAGAGACAACCAACAACCTCTAAGGCAGCAAGGGTGAACTTTTGTCATCACTACCACTGAAGTGAATCCCAACAACGAATTGGTGATAGGTAAGCTGGTTATTCATTCAAGAATAATGAACGCACTTTTTGATTCTGATTCTATGCATTCCTTCATATCACGAAAGTTTAGTAAAACTATCCAAGCACCACCACAAATCATGAAAGTAGAGAAGTCTATAAAAATGACAAATGGGACAATTATTGCATCCCAAGTATATAACTCATCATCTGTCAATGTTTGTGGGTTAAACTTCTCAGCAAACCTTGCCATACTCCCTTTGGTGGAATTTGATGCAATTTTGGGCATGGATTGGTTTTCCCTATATAGAGCCAACATAAATTGTTGCAAGAAGGAAATCACTCTCTGTATTGCGAATCGGCCTCTGATTTTGTACAAGTGCAAGGAGGAGGATGAATCTTCTTTAGAAATGGCATCTCAAGCATGGATATTATCGCCCTATGAGCAAGCGTATCATACTCAAATGATTGAGTCTAAGGAAAGAATCGTCCATGGAGACATCCATATTGTGAGGGAATACGCTGATGTGTTTCCTGAGAAATTGTTGAGTCTTCCTCCTAGTCGAGAGGTTGAATTTTCACTCGAGCTTATACCTGGGGTGTTACCATTATCTAAGACTCTGTATAGGTTGAATTTTCACTCGAGCTTATACCTGGCATGTTGCCCCATGCAACCCCCAACAAGCTCACCATGGAGCTCAACCCGCGAATGTTGCGGCCTGGTGCGCATTACGGGCCACAAGCATTCGACCCAAACATCATCCAAAACGGATCGGGTTACACCAATCCAACATCATTTTTGTTAAGAAGAAGGATGGATCAATGCACCTTTGTATTGATTATCATGAGCTCAATAATATCACGATAAAGAACAAGTATCCTCTGCCACAGATTGATGATTTGTTCGATCAGCTATGTGGAACACAATACTTCTCCAAGGTGGATCTTCGGTTGGAATGTTATCAAGTAAGGGTGAAGAAGGAAGATATCCCAAAGACCGCTTTTCGTGCGAGGTATAGGCACTATGAGTTCATAATAATGTCATTTGGACTCATTAATGCTCCAACAATCTTCATGAACTTTATGAATAGAGTCATTAGAGATTACCTCAACAAATTTGTAGTAGTCTTTATAGATGATATTATAATATACTCCAAAAGAAAGGAGGGGCATGAGAAGCATTTGAACACTGTGCTGAAGACCTTACGAAAAGAAAAGTTTTATGCCAAGTACATTAAATGCGAGTTATGGTTGAAAGAAGCCTTTTTTGAGGCATATCATCACAAGCAATGGGATATTTGTGGACCCTTCAAAGAAAAAATCAATTGAAGGGTGGCCAAGGCCAGAATTTATGACAAATATCTATAGTTTCCTTGGATTAGCTGGGTATTATCACCGATTTGTGAGAAATTTCTCGTGATTTTCAAACCCTCTTACCAAGCTAACTCGGAAAGGATTCACGTTTTCTTGGAATGATGAATGTGAAGAAAGCTCCAAATAGCTAAAAATGAGGCTTATCGCTGCCCCTATGCTCACACTATCCACAAGTGGAGAACTTTTCGTAGCATTCAGCGATGCTTCAAAAAAGGGATTGGGTTGTGTGTTAATGCAGAATGAAAAATTCATTGCCTATGCTGAACGCATGTTCGATTATCGCCTATTGAACAGTTAAGGTTCCGGTGCTCTGCTAATGTGTATAGCAGCACTCGGGTCGAATCCTCAATGATGATTCTTTTTAATAGTCGATTGTTTTTAGTTGATTGTATTCTGATTGGGGAGGTTTGTTTACAAAGATTATGAAATAATTTATTGATTAAGATTGATTTAACAATTTGATAAATATTGGGGTGAGTTCATCATTAGGTAGTTAAACTTGTGATATCCTTGAGCCTTGCTTTATATTGCATTAAATTAACACTCATGTCACAAGTTGACGTTGATTGGAATTCCAAAGTGTTAAGACTTTAATCCAAGCCTTAACTTAACTTAAGGTTCTAATCTTAATAATATCTTGTTTATGGTAGTGTATTTATGGTTTCAATAATCCATGAAAATCACTCTTTAAACAAAACAAGTCATTAATCCATGACATGTTAAGTCCAACATACACAATGTTAATTCAAAGAATACTCATCGAACAAAAGCTCTCAATCGCTTAACATCCCTAAATTATAACTAACCTCAATGAGAGATTTAATCAACCATTGAAATGATTAATAATCTGTTTATAATGATTATGATGATAAATTACGAAGAGAATAAAAAGAAATGGAAAAGAAAAGAGTGGTGCGTCGAACACACACACAAACAATAATGAGAATTAAAAACAGACTTTTGATTGAATGAGGAAGAAAAAGAAGGGAAGGGGTTTTAACTTGATTTAAAATATTTTAAAAACATTAATATTAAACTATAGAAGGTGGATGAGAATAAGAGATATTGAATAAGAAACTTTCATTAAAACAGAATTACAAAAAACAAATACTTACACGATTACAAACAAAGAACAACACAAAAGTAAATGAAAGGAAGTAAGAAGAAATGGTTTCTAAAGTAAAAACTTGAGTATAGCAGATCCTCCCAAGATTTTGTAAGAGCCTTGGTCATTCCAACCTATCTTCCTTTGCTCTTAAATGTCAACCCCTTTGAAAAGAGAGGAGGGGATGTATTTATATCCCAAGGTGGTGGACTGTTTTCATTCCAAAATTACCCCTTCACTTGGCTCGATGATTTGGAAATCCAGACAACTGAATCTCAAGATATCTCTTTATTAAAAGTTGTAGATAATAATTTTGGCTGACTAAACTCAAAATTTGGAGGCATTTGGACTTAAGGAGCCAAAGTTATGGCTGTTTGATTAAACAATGTTAATATGTCCATTTCAATCCATACTTTTTAGAAGGCCGAAATGTGAATGGGTTTATCAATAGGAATATGCCTTAAAATCTGAACACTTTCTTCAAAAAAGTAGGCCGCCTATATCTCCTCTTTCACATTGCAAAATCTCAGCTTTATTTGATGATTATATAATGAGCTATGTTATGAATAGTATTCGGATTTTAATTTCCGGCCAGAATGGTGGGATGGACTTCAAACATCAGTTGGGCCCCTTGTTCGTGTAGTTGGACCTTAAAATTTTTATCCATGATTCTTTTGGATAATCACGAACATATGGTGGATAATTAATGAATTTTCACTTCTGGATTGAGCCCAGTAATTCAATATTCATGGATGGTCCAGTTTCTTCACAGATCTTGTGGGCCTTCATGTGTGGTCCATATGGACCTTCAAATGGCATAATTGGCCCAAGATCCCTTCTAATTAAATGTTGGATATTGAATTAAAAATCCTAAAAAACAAGAATCACACAATTTGGATCAGTATAGTGAAAATTATAAATAAAATAGTAAACTAACTCAATTGGACAACTTCTAAAAATGCTCAAAAATTATATTTAGTATTAAAATATTAATATTTCACACAAATTATGCATATTTCATATAAAATCAGTAAATGGGGCATATAAAAAGTTATGAAAATATTAATAACACCATATTCCTCAAGGATTCATGAGCAAAATTATCCCACGCATGATCTGGAGTTAGCAGATGTGAACTTTGCTTTGAAAATCTGGCGACATTATCTCAATGGGGAGAAGTGTGAGATATATATTGATCACAAGAGCCTAAAATATATATTCATATAAAAAAAGCTTAATATGAACCAACGAATATGGTTAGATATCTTCAAGGATTACGAATTCTCAATCTAATACCATCCTGGTAAAACAAATAAGGTAGCAGATGCTCTAAGTGGAAGGACCCAACAATTCAATCATTGAAGAGAATTGGGAAGGGTCTGATCTTCTTGGATTTTAAGATGACATGAGAATCATAAAGAAAGGAACATAATCAATCCTTTTACAAATGATTTTCCAACCGTCTCTTCTGGAAAGGTTAAAGGATACTAATGATGTGGGAATTCAGAAGAAAGTGGAAACTATAAGGAAAGGGAAATCCTCAGAGTTCAATGCTAATGAAGAAGGCATTGTGGGATTTGGGTCAAGTCTATGTGTTACATCAAATCCTAAGTTAAAGAAGGAACCATTGGATGATGCACATAGCTTGACTTTATTCATTCACTCCAGAAGCACAAAGATGTATCAAGATCTCTGTGAGCACTATTGGTGGAACAATATGAAGAAGGAGATCGTTGAGTATACATCATAGGGTCTGGTATGCCAGCAAGTGAAAGATGAAAGGGAAAAATCTAAGGGGATAATGCAATAATTACTCATACCAACATGAGAATGGGAGAACATCAACGTAGACTTTGTCACAGGAAATCCAAAGACATCCAGGGGAAATAATGTTATATGGGTTGTTGTGGATCGTCTTACAAAGACAGCTCACTTTATCGCAATTCGAGAGGATTTCCTACTAGATCAACTTGCACGAATATACATCATAGAAGTGGTAAGCCTGCATGGAGTACCACTATCAATTGTATTCGATTGAGATCTGAGATTTACTTCCAAGTTCTGGAAAAGTCTCCAACATGCTCTAAACATTGAGCTGAACTTCAGTACGACCTATCATCCTCAAATTGATGGTCAATATAAGTAGACTATTCAAACACTGGAAGACATGTTTAGAGCATGTTCTATGCACTTCAAGGTAAGTTGGGACCAATATCTTCCTTCGGTTGAGTTCTCTTACAACAGTTTCCACTCAAGCATCCAAATAGCTCTCAATGAAGCTTTTATGGGAAGAGGTACAAAACACCTTCATGTTGGGAAGAAGTTGGGGAATGAAAATTTCAAGTTCTTTAAATGGTTGAGGAAATAGTGGAGAAGGTTAAGACCATTCAGCAACACATCAAATCTGCTCAGAGTCGACAAAAGAGATATGCTGACAATCATCGATGAGACCTAGAGTTTAATGTTGGAGACATGATATTCCTCTGCATATCTCCTTAGAAGAAGGTGATGAGATTTGGGAAGAAGGGAAAGCTTAGTCTAAGATACATAGACCCCTTTGATATCCTTAATCACATCAGAGCGGTGGTCTATTGACTATCACTCTCACCGAACATATCTCAAGTACATGATGTATTTCATGTATCACTACTGGAAATGGGGTTTATCCCCACACATTTATCCCCACGGTTCTTTAAATCGTGGGGATAGATTGTTTTTAGTTGTCTATACCCACGGTTTTATTAAAACCATGGGTATTCAAGCTTCCATCGGACCCTAACTATCGAGATCACTAGTGCAGAAAACGTTTTTAACGTCACTATTTTTTACGTCGGTTATATATAATTGATGTGAAAATCTGTGATACGTGGCTTTTTATATCAGTTATTTTATAACCGACGTGAAAAACGAGGTATCTACGAATTTTTGACGTCAATTATAAAATAACCGACATAAAAACAGCGGCATCTGAGGCCTTTGTGACGTCAGTTATCAAATAACTGATGTAAAAACCCAACCTGCTGAATTTTTCATGTCGGTTTATTATAACTGACGTAAAAAACCAACACCCGGATATTTTTACATCAATTATAAAATAACCGACGTAAAAACTGTGGTTTATGATTTGTTTTTTACATTGGTTATATAATAATCAACGTAAAAAACCAACATGTGAATTTTTTTACATCGGTTATAAAATAACCGATGTAAAAACAGTGTTATCTAATACATTTATAACGTCGGTTATTATAATAACCAACATTATAAATGTAATAAAAATAGTTTATGATGTCGGTTATTAAATAACCGACGTTATAAAACATTTAAAAAATTAACACGCCCCGTGGCTTGTCATTTATGATTTTTCGATCGACAGCCCGACGACTCTTCTCTCTCACGCGGAAAACCTTAATCGACTCTTCGATCTCATTTCGTTAAACTCGTTTTGGCATCATCTTTTATCATCTTTACTCTCCTTGGATCTATCATCTCCACTCGCAACACTCAGGTAAGCCTCCCACGACTTTATTTCGTTCATTTTTTCCCAGATAGTCTATATTTACGTTTTGTGATTTTTTTGTTTAAACTAGGTAAGATTCTTCGATTTCGAACCCTCTTACCTAGTTTTTCCATCATCATATTATTTATTATAACCAGATCTATTAGATCGACTCGTAATATTCATGTAAGCCTCACCTACTTCTATTTTGTTTGTTTTTGTTTCGCGGATTCCCAACATTGATGGTAATTTTTGTTGTCATTGACAACTAATGATCTCATTCACCTATATTACTACAATTTATATGTAAATCATTGTGATACACTCATTTTGTGTACCAGTGTGATTTATTTTATAAGTATATATGGTTTTTCATGGTGGAATGTCTGTTTTGGATCCTTGGTTATTTCTATTTTGGGTATCACTATTTGTAGTTCCATAATCTATTTACGCCGCTTATTTTCGTGGACTATTATAAGTCTTCATATGCTATTAAAACCCGATTCATTGCACAATAGAGAATTTTAGACTAGTAGGAGATACAGTTCATGGTTCTCATTTTGAATAATGGCATGATACCAAAACTAGTATCTTGAGGTTAAAATCCCTAGATATTCCAAAACTAGTAGCTTGAGGTTAAAATCCCATGGTTCTGGGGGGCTTTCAAGAGGGTTGGTGGCTGTCCAGGGGGTTGGGGGTTTTCCAAAGGGTTGGGGGCTATCCAGGGTGTCCATGGAGGTGTGATGGGGCGGGGGGGGGGGGGGGTCCAAGGGGGTGGGGGGTGTCGAAGGGTGTGGAGGGGGTTGTCCAAGGGGGTGGGGGTGTCCAAGGGGTGGGGGCCTATCTAGAGGGTTGGAGGGTTTTCCAGGTGTGGGGGATGTCCAGAGGGTTGGGGGTGTCCAGGGGGGTGTCCAAGGGGGTAGGGGGGTGGGGGGTGGTGTCCAGGAGGGGTGGGGGTGCTGTCTAGAGGGGTGGGGGGCTGTCCAGGGGGTGGGGGGTTGTACAGAGGGGTGGGGGTTTTTTCAAGGGGGTGGTGGTGTTTAGGGGGTGTCCAAGGGGGTGGGGGTGGTGTTTAGAGGGTTCGGGGGGCTTTCCAGAGGGTTGGGGTGTCCAGGGTGTCCAGGGTGCCCATGGAGGTGGGGGGGGGGGGGGGGCAGTCCAGTGGTGTGTCTGTGGGGGGGGGGGGGGTCCAAGGGGGTGGGGGTATGTCTAGAGGGTTTGGGGGGTTGTCCGGGGGGTGGGGGCTATCCAAAGGGTTGGGGTGCCCAGGGGGTGGTCCAAGGGGGTAGGGTTGGGGGTGGTGTCTAGAAGGGGTGGGGGTGTTGTCTAGAGGGGTGAGGGGTTGTCCAGGAGTGGGGGGATGTCCAGAGGGTTGGGGGTTGTTCAGGGGGATGTCCAAGGGGGTGGGGGTGGAGGGTGGTATCCAGGAGGGGTGGGGGGTACTATCTAGAGGGGTGGGGGATGTCCAGGGGGGTGGGGGGGGGGGGGCTGTCCAGAGGCTTGGGGGATGTCCAGAGGGTTGGGGGTTGTCCATGGGGGTGTCCAAGGGGGTGGGGGGTGGGGGTGGTGTCCAGGAGGGGTGGGGGTGCTTTTTAGAGGGGCGGGGGCTGTCCAGGGGGTGCGGGGGTTGTCCAGAGGGTTGGGGGGCTGACCAGAGGGTTGGGGATTGTCCAGGGGGTGTCTAAGGGGGTAGGGGGTGGGGGTGGTGTCCTGGAGGGGTGGGGGTGCTGTCTAGAGGGGTGGGGGGCTGTCCAGGGGGTGGGGGGCTGTCCAGAGGGGTGGGGGGGCTGTCCAAGGGGATGGTGGTGTCCAGGGGGTGTCCAATGGGGGTGGGGGTGGTGTTCAGAGGGTTCGGGGGGCTTTCCAAAGGGTTGGGGGTGTCCAGGGTGTCCATTGGAGGCCCCATGGTTTTCTTTGATTTAATGGAATTTAAAACTGTTATATATAACTATATTTTCTTTTAAAATCATATTCAAGCATATTTTTTTAAATACGCATTGATTTGTTTTATATTTCAAAAAAAATTACATTCAAATTATGATTTTTTTCATATAAACATATATTTGTCTTATCTTAAAAAGATGTATAATTTTGATATTTTTTATAGGTAATAATGAGTCGAAATTGGATTACGGCACATCAAATGAGAAATTAATATGAGGAAGGTGTTGATGCCTTTTTGGAATTTTCTGAACAAAATGTTCCAAGTAGTGACATTTTTTTTGTCCATGCCTGAAATGTTTGAATATGAAGAAGTTGAAAAGTAGAGAGATAAAAGATCATTCTGATTTGTCATGGTTTTAATCTGAGTTACAGCCCTTGGATTTGGCATGGTGAAACTGGACAGAATGTCACTGATGATGATGATTTTCAAGATGGAAACTCCGATGGGAATTGAAGAAATGATTCGCGATATTGCAACAGAACAAATTGAGATAGAACCGACAGTTGAGCGTCTATATAGTGATGCTGAAAAACCATTATATCCTGGTTATACAGATTTTTACAGTTTTTTTGGCGGTGTTAAGATTGATTAACCTAAAGGTGAAACATGGATGGAGTGACAGAAGTTTTACAGAGCTGCTACAATTGATGAAAGACATTCTTCCAAAAGATAATGATCTTCTAGATTCACACTATAAGCCAAGAAAATATTATGCCAGATGGTATTGAGATACAAGAAAATACATGTCTGTCTGAATGACTGTATTATATATAGAAATGAATATGAATTTCTTTCAAAGTGTCCTAAATGTGGGACATCACGGTATAAGGTGAAAGAAAAAGCACAGGATGATGTAGAGATTACAAAGATCCCTTCAAAGGTATTTTGGTATCTTCCTATAATTCATCGTTTCAAACATTTATTTTCTAATTTACATGATTCAAAAAGGTTAATATGGCATGAAGATGAGTGGTTATGTGATGGAAAAATATGTCATCCAACTGATTGTCCACAATGGAAGAAAATTGATGAGCAGTATTCTACATTTGGAAATTAAATTAGAAATCTCATACTAGGGTTGTGCATAGATGGAAATGAATCCATACCGAACCCTCAGTGGCACACATAGTTCATGGCCTGTTTATTGGTAATTTACAACCTCTCTCTGAAGTTTGTATGAAGCGCAAATATTTCATGTTGAGTATAATGATCTCTGGTCCGAAGCAACCCGATAATGATATTAATGTTTACTTGTCACCGTTGATTGATGATTTGAAACTTTTATGGGATGATGGTATTAGGGTGTATGATTCCTATAAAATGGAATATTTTCAACTGCATGCAGTGCTTTTGTTCACTATAAATGACTTCCCAGCATATGGAAATTTGTCTGGATACATTGTTAAGGGTATAAAGCATGTCCAATTTGCGAACAACAGATGTCATATTGTCAATTACATCATGGGAGGAAAATAGTGTACATGGGTCATCGAAAGTTTTTGCCTATGGATCACCCTTATAGAAGACTAAAAAAGGCATTCAATGGCTCACAAGAATTTGATATTGCTCCAAAACCTTTATCCCCTAATCTGTATTTTGAGAGGGTGAAAAACCTTGATGTGACATTGGGAAAGACACAGAAATATGGTAATGATAGACATATTTGGAAGAAAAGGTCAATATTTTTTAAGCTACCATATTGGAGATATCATGAAGTTAAACATAATATTGATGTCATGCACGTGGATAAGAATATCTGTGATTGTTTGATTGGAAAATTGTTAGATATTAAAGGAAAGACAAAAGATGGGTTGAATTCAAGATTAGACTTACTATCAATGGTAATACGTTTGGAGTTATCTCCCACTCCTAAAGGAAGATGAACATTTCTTCCCCCGGATTGTCATACATTATCGAAGAGGAGAAAATTAGATTTTTTCAATGTCTTCATGATATAAAAGTACCTCAAGGTTATTCTTCAAATGTAAAAAAATTCTCCTTGAAGGACTTGAAGTTGATAGGTATGAAATCACATGATTGTCACATCATGATGCAACAAATTCTACCAGTTTCATTGCGTGGAATATTTTCCATCCGTGTCAGAAAGACTATAATGAAGTTGTGTTATTTTTTCAATTCAATTTGTAATAAGGTGATTGATGTGAATGATTTGAACATTTTGGAAAAGGATGCAATTTTTATACTTTGTCAATTGGAAATGTATTTTACACCAACTTTTTTTTGATATAATGGTGCATTTAATGATTCATCTGGTTCGAGAAATAAAACTTTGTGGACCTGTATATCTTCGTTGGATGTATCCTTCTGAAAGGTATATGAAAATATTGAAGGGGTATGTTAAGAATCCATATCGACCTGAAGCCTCCATTATTGAAAATTTTATTTCTGAGGAGGTTGCAGAGTTTTGTACGAGCTACTTAGCTACGGTGCATCACATAGGTTTGCCTCCATCTCGCCATGAACGAGTTAATAATGAGGGAAAGGGGATTCGTGGCTTGAAAATCAAATCATTGTCAGCTGAACAGATGAAGAAGTTAGAATCATACATCTTGAATAACATAGCTGATGCTCAACTATATATCACATTGCATATTAATGAGTTGAAACAATGTCATCCAATGAAGAAGGAAATGGGTATTTTGAATGAGCACAACAAAACATTTTTGTCATGGTTTAAAAAGACCTTGCTTGGTAGATTAGATGTATCAGAGACATTAAAATGGATAGTGGGGTGGTCTATGTTTAAATGTGATAACATGGTCCGGTTATGACATTAATGGCTATACATTTCATACGAAATCTCAGGACAATAGAAGTGCAGTTCAGAATAGTGGTGTATTGGTGTTTGCAGAAGCAATGCATTTTTCGAGTGCTAAGGACAAAAACCCAATTTCTGCATCAAGTGCATATTATGGAGTGATTGAAGACATATGGGAGGTTGATTACTTTAAAATTAAAGTTCCTGTTTTTAACTGTAAATGGTTTATCGATAACAATAGTGTCAGAAACGATGAATTTGGAATGACACTTATTAATCTGAATAGATTGGAAGACACAACTGATTCTTTTATAATGGAAACACATGAAAAAACAATTTTTCTATGTAGTAGATCAATCAGATATGCAGTGGGTTGTTGTTTTACAAGGGAAAAACAATATTTTGGTGAGGATGAATTTGATGACGATGCTGATTTATGTGAGATCCCAACTTCCATGGAAAGATTAACATAACATAATGATGAGCATGTTGAAGACATGGTTTGTTCCACAAGGAACGGTCAAAACGAAGGAATTTGGGAAAACAATCCATTTGTACATTCCTAAAATTACAGGTAACATATGTTTATTTCTTGTTTACATTTATTTTTTTCATAAATTGTTAGATATTGTAAGTTTTTTCTTTATTAAAACATGTATCAAAACAAAATAAGTATAAGTTTTTGTTTGTTTTAAGTTTGTTTAGTTTACTTTATCATGTTTACCATTACATGAATTATATATCTATTATTTTTGTTCAGTGACAATTACTTTACCATGTTTACCAGGTTTACCATGTTTACCATATTTACCATCTTGACCATCATTACCATCTTTAACATTGTTTAACATGATTACCATATTAACAGTGTTTACTATTACATAACTTAGTATAATTTTCTATTTTCTGATTACAGTAGTATTAAAATATTTGAATTTGTATATTTGTGAACTAATGTTTGTTTTTTTATTTGAAGGATAATGAAAGATCATTCAGTTGATCAACCACATGATTCTGGAGATGAGCATATTGGTCATACCTCTGGGGAGGAACATTCACATGCTCCTCTTGATGTTCCCCAATATTCCTCATGTGCTCCTATTACAACAAAGAGTTCAAGAGTTGGTAAACGTGGGTGCACACGTTTACCAAAATTAGCACTTTCCCATATGCACACTACTGAAAAATAAGGGTATACCAATGGTTTTAAATCGTTGGTATAGGCTGGAAAACCGTTGGTATAGCCTATACCAACGGTTTTCCAAACCGTTGGTTAGTAAGCCGTCAGGAAAGCCTTATACCAACAGTTTTATCTAAACCGTTGGTATATTGTTTTATTAAATTTCTCTCAATGTATACCAACGGTTTATAACCATTGGTAATGCATTTTTGAGAATTATTATACCAACGATTCTAAACCGTTGGTAATGTGATTTTTAGAACACCAATACCAACAATTCAAAATCGTTGGTATTGTGTTTTTACAGAATTCCAGAACACATATACCAATGGTTCTGAACCATTGGTATTGTGTTTTTCTAGAACACATATACCAACGATTCTAAACCGTTGGTATAGATGTTTTTCCAGAATTCCATCACTCTTATACCGACGGTTTAGAACCGTTGGTATTGAGTTTTCCCAGAACTGCTGCACAGCAGCCCATCCACTATACACCTACACCTGCATAAAAAATATCACAAAAACCACATACAAACTTAAAACAGTATAACAAAAACCTAAAATAGTACAAGAAAAATACATAAAACCATCAAATTCTTTCAACCATGTCATGTAATACAATTCCCTATTTCAATCTTCATATGACAACAATCATCAGATAGTAATTCACCTCACCCCTGCACAACCCCCCAACCAGCACAGCCCCCCCACCTCCCCATAAAATTCTAATAGGCAGAATAGTATGAGAAATACCTATTAGAGTTGAATAAGAGTTTGAAATTGGCTCATATCCTATTTTTTTTATCATAGATTTGGGTATGTAATGATTTGTGATGAATTTTTCATTGAACTTGTATTGTTTATAATATATGGTGAAAAGGTATTTTCTTAGGAGTCTCTTCAATTATGACCCCATGAGTGAAACTACCCAACTCATGAAAAAGAGTTTGCGACTATCGTTGATGAGTGTAAATTTCAGTTGTATTCACTTAAAATGGTGTCCTTTTCAAACAAAAGAGAGACTTTGAACGGTGTCGTCCACACCACCTCGGATTGAGGCAGGGTTGACTCGTACACGTCACATATGACCCATGGATCGTTTTCCTAAAGTTTCAATAGAATCCGAATGCATTTGGTCGGTTTTCCGTATGCCAGTAGTTGTTTTCACTTAAAATCTTGTCCATTTCAAATAAAAGTGAGACAGTTTGAGTGGTACCGGCCATACCGTGCCTCTGATTGAGGTGGGGTTGACTCGTACACGTCAGAAATGACCCATGTATACTTTTCCTAAAGTATCAACAGAATTCTAATGCATTTGGTCCATTTTCCGTATGTCAGTTGTTGTTTTTACTTAAATTGTTGTCCATTTCAAAGAAAAGTGAGACACTTTGAGTGGTGCCGGCCACACCGCGCCTTGGATTGAGGCGGGGTTGACTCATACACGTCACAAATGACCCATGGATCGTTTTCCTAAAGTATCAACACAATCCGAATGTGTTTGGTCTGTTTTCCGTATGTCGTTTATTTTACTTAAAAGTGCATCCATTTTAAACAAAAGAAAGACACTTTGAGAGGTTCCGTCCACACCATGCCTCGGATTGAGGCAGGGTTGACTCTTACACATCACATATGACCCATGGATAGTTTTCCTAAATTTTCAACAGAATCCGAATGTGTTTGGTCAGTTTTTCGTATGCTGGTAGTTGTTTTCACTTAAAATCCTGTCCATTTCAAATAAAAGTGAGACAGTTTGAGTGGTACCGGACACACCATGCCTCATATTGAGGAAGGGTTGACTCATACACGTCAAAAATGACCCATGGATACTTTTCCTAAAGTATCAACAGAATCTGAATGCGTTTGGTCTATTTTCCGTATGTCAGGTGTAGTTTTGACTTAAACTGTTGTCCATTTCAAAGAAAAGTGAGACACTTTGAGTGGTGTCGGCCACGCCGCTCCTCGTATTGAGGCAGGGTTTACTCATACATGTAAAAAATGACCCATGGATACTTTTCCTAAAGTATCAACAGAATCCGAATGCGTTTGGTCCGTTTTCCATATGTCAGTTGTTGTTTTGACTTAAACTATTGTCCATTTCAAAGAAAAGTGAGACACTTTGAGTGGTGTTGGCCACACTGCTCATCGTATTTAGGTGGGGTTGACTCATACACGTCACAAATGACCCATGGATAGTTTTCCTAAAGTTTCAACAGAATACGAATGCGTCTGGTCTGTTTTCCGTATGTCAGTTGTTGTTTTGACTTAAACTGTTGTCCATTTCAAAGAAAAGTGAGACACTTTGAGTGGTGTCGGCCACACCGTGCCTCTAATTGAGGAAGGGTTGACTCTTACACATCACATATGACCCGTGGATCGTTTTCCTAAAGTTTTAAAAGAATACGAATGCGTTTGGTCGGTTTTTCGTATGTCGGTAGTTGTTTTCACTTAAAATCCTATCCATTTCAAATAAAAGTGAGACAGTTTGAGTGGTACCGACCACATCATGCCTTAGATTGAGGCAGGGTTGACTCGTACACGTCAAAAATTACCCATGAATACTTTTCCTAAAGTATCAATAGAATCCGAATGCGTTTGGTCTGTTTTCTGTATGTCAGTTGTTGTTTTGACTTAAACTGTTGTCCATTTCAAAGAAAAGTGAGACACTTTGAGTGGTGTAGGTCACATCGCTCCTCGGATTGAGGCGGGGTTGACTCGTACACGTCAAAAATGACCCATGGATACTTTTCCTAAAGTATCAACAGAATCCGAATGCGTTTGGTCCATTTTCCGTATGTCAGTTGTTGTTTTGACTTAAACTGATGTCCATTTCAAAGAAAAGTGAGACACTTTGAGTGGTTTCGGCCACACCGCTCCTCGGATTGAGGCGGGGTTGACTCGTACACGTCAAAAATGACCCATGGATCGTTTTCCTAAAGTTTCAATAGAATCCGAATGCGTTTGGTCTATTTTCCGTATGTCAGTTGTTGTTTTGACTTAAACTGTTGTCCATTTCAAAGAAAAGTGAGACACTTTGAGTGGTGTCGGCCACACCGCTCCTCGGATTGAGGCGGGGTTGACTCTTACACGTCAAAAATGACTCATGGATCGTTTTCCTAAAGTTTCAATATAATCCAAATGTGTTTGGTCAGTTTTCCGTATGTCAGAAGTTGTTTTCACTTAAAATCCTGTCCATTTCAAATAAAAGTGAGACAGTTTGAGTGGTACCGTCCACACTGTGCCTCTAATTGAGGCGCGATTGACTCGTACACATCAAAAATTACCCATGGATACTTGTCCTAAAGTATCAACAAAATCCAAATGCGTTTGGTCCGTTTTCCGTATGTCAGTTGTTGTTTTTACTTAAACTGTTGTTCATTTCAAAGAAAAGTGAGACACTTTGAGTGGTGTCGGCCACACCGTGCCTCGGATTGAGGCGGGGTTGACTCTTACACATCACAAATGACCCATGGATCGTTTTCCTAAAGTATCAACACAATTTGAATGTGTTTGGTCTTTTTTTCGTATGTCGTTTATTTTACTTAAAAAGCGCATCCATTTTAAACAAAAAAAACACTTTGAGAACCAAATGCATCCGCAACGAAGACACCCTCCCCTCCCCTTCCCTACCCTCCCCTCCAACCTGCCCATCCCCTGCCCCTCCCCTCCCCTTCCTTCCCTACCCTCCCCTCCAACCTGCCCAGCCCCTGCACCTCCCCTCCCCCTGCCCCTTCCCCCTTGCCCACCCTTTTTACCCAACAGCCCCCTCCCCTCCCCTCCCCTCCCCTTCCTTCCCTACCCTCCCCTCCAACCTGCCCAGCCCCTGCCCCTCCCCTCCCCCCCCTTCCCCTCCCCTCCTACCCACCCTTTTCACCCAGGAGCCACCTCCCCTCCCCTCCCCACCTCCCCTTCCCCCATGCCCACCCTTTTCACCAAGGAATACTAAAGGTCTAGGTAGTAGACTAATCATACAATAAGAATCAAGTGAAAAAAAGAGATCTGATAACAACATCCCTATGAAGCAGAAGAAAACCCCAGAGTGGAAAACCAGGTTCAAAAATATAGAGTTATATAGAATTCAAAAATGTAATGGATCAATCTGCCCCTGATCACCATCACCATCACCACTATCATCATCGGCCTCATCCTCGCCGCCATCTTTTTCCTCGTCGTCATCCTCATCATCGTCCCCATGCTCATCGTCGGCCCCCTCCTCGTCCTCAGCCCAATCCTCGCCCTCGGCCCCATCCTCACCCTCGGCCCCATACTCACCCTCGGCCCCATCCTCATCCTATTCCTCGCCCTCGTCCTCTTCAGCATCCTCGTCATCACCAGGAACGTCATCATCTCGACCACCACTAGAGATTCCGCCTGGTGCATTGGATAATGCACCCATCAACGTCATAAATGTCTGACAATCCACGCTAGCCTCTGGTGGAAGTGATGAAGATAAAGCTTTCATCAGTTTCATAAATTCTTTGTCCCTCGTTTGAACTTGTACTTCCAACTCTGTGACCCTTTTATCAGAATGTCTTGCATGCACCATGACATGTTCCAACTCGGTGGTACTAGAATGGATACCCGGAGAGGACCAATACCTTGTTGGGACTATATTCTTACCAGGTCGGCAGCGTACTCGACCAAAGTGCTCCTCTCCCAAAACCTGATATAAATGATCGTGTGGCCCAAAATTGTCAGGCTCATGGGCATCAAGAGCCTCTAAAGAAGCTTGTTAAAAATATTAATAGATTAATAACTTTCAAAATAGATATTAAACTTTGAAATAAACAAATAAAAACTTACAATCTTTTCTTGGGTTGATTCATTTACCGCAGTTCCATCTTTTTTTCTTCTACTTGAGCAAAACAATTTTGCTCGAGGGATAAGTCCTTCAATATTCAACTTGTGCTTCTGTAATGACATTGAAACAATATAAAGTGAAAGTATAATCATATATTAAATATTCAATAAATCACATAATTTTAGTAGGAAACAATAAAAAGGGAAATTCCTAAAAAAAATTATAAACAACTATATCGTACCAGCTGCCTCACATGATCTGACATAGTTGTGCACCCCAAAGTGTGGAGGTATTTCTTTGAATCAATGTTTTTTTGTTTTTTTCAGAAGATTCCTAAATAATGTTTAATAATAAATAATATTATATTAATGCAAAATATGAAAAATCTCATTTAAATACCTCAAATGAGATTAATACCTTAAATTTGGCAGTCGCCCAATGGGTAATCATTTGGCGATATTGCTCTATCGGGCAGTCATCCATGATAGGTAATGTCTCTAACTCTGTGCCCACTCTCTCACACCAGCCAACATACAGGTCATGCTTATAAGCTCTCTAAAGCTCTCCTAACTCTTTTAAACGCACTGGTCATGCACCTTCACCATCAGGGAAGTTAAACCGAAGTTGAAACCCAATAGATTAGTTCATATAAATACAAAAAAAATACTACATTAAATCCAATAGATTTTTTACCCATATTTGTGCCCACGCATTATCTTTGACTTCGTGTGGCAGATGTCTCCAAGAGAGAGGGCTGACCGGAATGATATCGGAGTATTTTGCTAGCGTCGCCAAAAAACCCTGACATTCCTGCCCAGATTTCTCAATTATTTGTCCATCAACATTGTATTCAACCATCAACTGTGTCTGGCAGTTCCATACCGCACGCAAGCGAGTACGCCCCCTCCCCCGCCTCCTATCTGTAGATGAATCTGTTATTAAAGAAAAATAATATCAGTACAAGTTAAAATAAAATAAATTTTGGTATAAAAAATTGATATTATATAAATATAACTATGGTAGTCGGATCAATGGGCGTCACTGGATGTGCAGAAGCTGAAGGAATATCCTGTACAGGTGGAGTGTCCCTCAGTGTACGCTCCTCAGCCACATACTGTGTCGCAGCAGGAGTCGAAGAAGGTGGAATATAATATCTCTAAGATAATGAACCAGAAGAAAAAGATAATGGTATAGACGTCTGGCCAACTGGTAGTGTAAACATCGAAGGTCTAAATATCTCGTGTGTCCCTGAAGACACGCCCGGATCAAAATGGGGCGAAGAAGATACGTCTGTGGTAGTGGATCGTCTAACTCTTTCCCCACGAGTCCTCGTACCACCGGCCTCAGTACCAGGACCACTAGATGATTGTCCATCTCTGAAACCACCCCCCTCCTACCACCATCCTCTCTACTGGGAGCAATATCAGGCTCCTCGTCAGATATCTCTCGTCTAGGGGGTCGATCCTGAGAAAGTTTAACACAAAAGTAAACACATGATATTATAAGTTAATTGAAATATTTATATTTGAAATAAAATACTCACAATAGGGATGAGTGGAGGAACACCCATCTGTACCATGCGACGATTATTATCTGTCATCTTTTTCCGTCGCCTCTCTTCAATGGGTGTCATTTCCTGCAATGAAAACAAATATGGAAGTAATTAGAAATAGATAACTAATGTGTAACCCAAAAAAAATATAGAAAAACCATTCTGATAAAAAAACATAAAGTAAAAGAACATTTATGGTGGTTTGAAGGTAAGTACTAGGATACACACTCTGAATGATGTAGGTGAAACATGTAGGTGAGAACACAACTGTATGATTCTATATATTTCCCACCACAACTTCGGGTTCACAATCAACTCTGAAAATTGAGCTATTGGCGTCATCATAAGTAATAAACGGATTGCTTCCAATTGCAGTAGGGATAGTGTCAACTTCATCATCACCATCATCAAAAATATGTCTGGGATTTACTTCAATAATTACACCGAATTTAGGATGACGATGATCTTTGACATAAAAAACTTGTTTCACCATTGATGCCAATACATATGGTTCATCAGTGGAAAGAGTGTGAGTCATGTCAATAACTCGAAATCTACAATCATCAATAAAGGTTTCTTGCCTCATCATTGAATCAAACCATTGACATTTCATCATCGTGACTCGAAAATGCGAGTAATAATCCAAAATTATTATTTTCTCCACGACTCCATAATAAGCAACATTTTCAGAATGAGGTCTAGTATCCGATGAACCGGCATAACAGACTATTGTGGAAGTTAGCATAACACCATTATGTTGTGTTCTCATGTTTCTTACTCGTTCAGTGATAATAAATTTGTATCCATTGATCACAAGTGATTTATAAGCACGAACCATGGTATTAGGACCAAAAGCAAAAGCTCTTATTTCCTCAGAAACAGAGTCTGCAGGAAAACTCGATACCTAAAATATAAACAAATAGTAAAGTTAATTAAATATTATTTTTATTTAGTTATTACAAAAATATTTTTACCTTCAATTTAAACCAAGCAGAAAACTCTTTGCTATGCAAAGTCTCTTTCCTTATCAAAGATAAAGAAAGATGCTTTCTATATATCAATTATTTATGTTCCCTGTAGATAAAAATAATAATAGTTTAACAAATATTTAAAATTACAAGAGATAAGATAAGAGATACATGTACAATTTACTTACTTGATATACTCATCGAACAAATCACAATTGAACAACACTGTGTGATGTGTCATCTCTCGCTCTTCAAGGCTTAATGTCGTCAATGTATATGATCCCGGAATTCCTCCTGTCTGAAGAAGTGATGGAAAACTGGGTTCAATTTTCCCATATTGTTCTTCTTCATTTCTCATTGGTCTGTTTATTCTCGTAGTAAGATCAGACAAATACATTGCGCAGAAATCCATACATTCTTGAGACAAGTAACCGTTCACAATAGAACCTTCGGGATAATTCTTGTTCCGAACATATTATTTCAATGTGCACATGTTTCTTTCAGTTGGATACATCCAACGGAAAGCAACGGGTCCTCCAAGAAGTATTTCGATCAGAAGATGGACAGTCAGATGCAACATGCATGTAAAAAATGATGGAGGGAATATTCTCTCTAACTCACACAAAATTAAGGATGTCTCTGCCAACAGTTTTTGCAAGAAGGATTTGGACAACCTCTTAGCACAAAGATCTATAAACAAATAGCACAACCGAATAACTGAGACTCTAACATTATTGGACAAGAGATGACGAATTGCTATTGGAATCAACTCATGCAAAAGGACGTGATAATCAAGAGTCTTCAAAGATTTGAGCTTCAACTCTTTTCTGTTGACCCATTTTGATATATTTCTTGAATAGCCATCAGGAACTTTAATAGCCTCTAGCACTTCCAGAAATTGATTTTTTTCAGCAGATGTCATCACATAAAAAGCACATGGAACTTTCCATTTATTTTCACTGATACAGACAGGATGCAATTCTGGAATGATCCCCCAATCTACCAAGTCACGCCGAGATCGTAAATAATCTTTTGTCTTCCCCTTGACATTTAGAAGAATCGAAATCAACATTTCACATATATTCTTTTCAATGTGCATTACGTCTAAGCAATGACGTAACAAGTTGGTTAACCAATATGACAACTCAAAGAATATACTCTTCTTCTTCCAATTGTAACAGGTATCATTGGAAACATTTTTCCTCTTTCTAGATTTCATTAGACCCTTCCCAAATGAATAACTGAAATCTTTCAATTCATTAATCACATCAGTTCCAAACATACGCTGAGGTGGATCATCATTCTCCACGGTATTTTCAAATCTTCGACGATTGTTTCTATATGGATGGTTCATTGGCAAGAATCGTCGATGTCCCATAAAAATAAAACTATGATGATATTTCAGTCTTCTCGATCGAGTATTCTTCATACAAACAGGACATGACAATTTTCCTTTTGTGCTCCATCCAGACATCATTGCATAAGCAGGAAAATCATTGATCGTCCACATAAGCGCAACACGCATCTGAAATATGTCTTTCGAACATGCATCGTATGTGGGCACATCCACATCCCAAAGAAGTTTCAACTCTTTTATTAAAGGTTTCATGTATACATCTATATCATTTCTAGTATCAGAAGGGCCAGATATCAGTATACTCAAGAAAGTGTAAGGATTTTCCATACACAACCAAGGGGGAAGGTTATAAATGTGTATGAAAACCGGCCATGTGCTGTGCGAAGTAAGAATCTGCCCAAATGGATTAAAACCGTCACATGAAAGACCCAGTCTCACATTATGCACTTCAGCTACAAATTTAGGATATCGAGCATCAAAACTCTGCCATGAAAATCCATCTGCAGGGTGAACCAACTCTTCATTATTCTTTTTTCTCTCGCTGTTATGTCATCGCATTTTTATGGATATTTCACCAGACATGAAAAGGTTCTGTAATATGGGGATCAATGGAAAGTGCCACATTACTTTTTTTGGCACACGAGATGGTGTTCCATCATCTTTTGGCTTCCATCAGGAGGTTCCACATTTGATACAATCATTTATTTCAGCAGTTTCCTCCCAAAATAAGCTGCAATCATTCAGGCAAACATGATTTTTTTTTGAGAATCCAAGTTTATCAACTAACTTCCATGCCATATAGTGGTTTGATGGAATATCTGCATCATCTAGAAGTAAGTCCTTCAAGAAGGTAAGAATGTAATCAATTACAGTATTTAAAATCCCATACATAGTTTTCCCATGAAACAATCGGATTAAAAATTCCAACTTTTTCATTTTACCACATTGCCGATATACTGGAGTCGTCGCAACATCATTCAATTTTTTCACCCTATCAACATCATCATTTTCATTAGACGCATCATGTGTGATTGTATCAAAATCTTGTTGGTTGGACATCCTTTCCTTCTCATGATGCCGAATAAATGGAAACTGATCATATATCAAACTCTCCAATTCAGTCCTATCATTTGAATCATCAACATTTTGAGATTCCATTTTCTCTCCATTGTGATACCACACATAATAGTTTGTTTGGAAACTATATTTGGTTATATGATAGATAACTGCTTCACGACTCAACCAAGGTCTTCCAACACAATTAAAACATGGGCAGTGTATGCGACCACTATCTGAAGCCTTGTCAAATGCAAAATCTAGAAAGCTGTTCAAATTATTTTGAAAATCGGTTGAAATCTGATCAGTTTCGTACATCCAACTTCTGTCCATTCTGTAAAAAAAATTGCAATAAGTCATTTCAAAGCAATTCAATAATATTGAATTTTAATCAAAAAAATATTTAGGTAAATGACAATTTTTTACTTTATATAAAAGCATAACTAACACATTACTCTATATGAGAATCATATTAAGAAATACAAAAAAATACAGTGTATATAAGAAAATAAGATACAGAATTTCTAATGCCTATATTCAAGGATTTCCCAGTAAGATATTAGAAGTGGATCAAGGAATACATAATCCTTAAGGATCTTGTTGGGAGTACATGAGTTTTATACTTTAACTTCTTCAGGGAAATCAGGATGAGGAGTAGGATGAGGATCAGGGGAGTGGCGGGACTGTCCAAGGGGTGCGGGGTGTCCAGGGGGGTGCGGGGTGTCTAGGGGGGTGGTGGGGCCGTCTGGGGGGTCTGAGGTGTCCAGGGGGTGGGGGCTATCTAGGGGGGTCGGGGTGTCCAGGTGGGCGGGCTGTCCGCGGGGGTGGTTAGGTTGTCCAAGGGGTAGGGGGAGTCCAGGGGGGTGGGCGGGCTGTCCAAGGAGGTGCGTGGGGTGTCCAGGGGGTGGGTGGGGCTGTCCAGGGGGTACAGGGTGTCCAGGGGGTGGGAGGGCTACCCATGGGGGTGGTGGGGCTGTCCAGGGGGTCTGGGGTGTCCAGGGGGTGGGCGGGCTGTCCAGGGGGTGGGCGGGCTGTCCACGGGGGGTGGTCGGGCTGTCCATGGGGGTAGTGGCGCTGTCCAGTGGGGTCGGGGGTGTCAAGGGGGTGGGGGGGATTTCCAAGGGGTGGGGGCGTCCGGGGGAATGGGGGTGTCTGGGGGGTGGTGGGCGGGTGTCCGGGGGTGGGGTGGGCGGGCTTTCAACAAGGGTGGGGGGCTGTCCAGGGGGTACGGGCTATCCAAGGGGAATTGTCAAACCTTTAATAGATGAGTTCTTTTGAAATAGCATAGATTCTCCTACTGGCATGTCAGCATTAACCAAACATAATTTCCTACTACCACAAAACCCTATGATAAATCTAGATAAATCAGGGAATTCAATCCTAATTATTGAATTCTTTTTAATTTTTTTAAGTATCTTGATATTAAAACATTATACTTAATTTATAGTAATGAAATGCCTCAGAAGTATTATTACCTATGGTTCTATCACACACTCAAATCCTTAGAATATTTTTGGGGATCAATGACAACCTATAAACAGGTTTTATCATCATCATTGTCTGAATGAATTGGATTCCTAACTGATATCATCACGAGCTATAATAAAATGTTTTAACCATATTCTATTGATTTTTTTGGTTATGATCCCTCAAATGAAAGGATTCACTAGTACACATTCTATAGAACATTACCTATATTATAAGTTACTTGTTCTTCATTTACTAGGGAGGATAACTCATCCCAAGGCACACACTCAACCCACTATTGAAGATGAGTTGCAGATGTAGCCAAAAAATACATTTACCAGGCACCAAAATGAATATAGAGGAGAATGAAACAACTTGAAATTATGTTAAAATAGATTTACACTAGATGTATGTGTGATGATCTCTCTAGTCACAGTCACACACTTCATTGGAAATAGTAATATTATCTAAAAAATAAATTAATTATTGGTGTTAAATGACATGGTCCTTTTGTAATGTAATCCCCCCTATACCAGAAAAACTATGTATTATCTATACATTTAGGCCGTTATAAATTATAAATAACCCATGAATGTCATTTTACATCTCACATATAAAAAAATTCTACCAAACAAATATAATTCATTTCAATAGTTTAACAACATAATAGGTGCCACATGAACAAATGTGTTCTAGCTCTATATTTCACTATCATAGTTTCACACCAATTAGTAAATTCTATTGGATCATCATCCCTATGAAGCCAAGTATATAATATCCCATACAAGTAATTTTCTCTAGAGTTTGATTAACTCTTATGACTATTAATCTTGCTAATGACTTCTTGATTCATCGATCAATGATTAATAATAAGGTTCATGTAACCTTCTATGTTTTCAACCATTCCCTAGTATTGTATAACTCACAAAATCAATGAATTCCCTGAAGCTATAACCCTTATGTAGTTTCAATTTATAAAATGAGGACCCATAAATCATTGGTGTCATTTTATAAAAAAGAACTCCCACATGGTATGAATGGTATCATAATGACACCTATATGTTGAAAATATTCATATAGAATTAGAAATAATTTTATGTTATTAGGTTGATAAATCTACCTATAGAAAATTTTAATCATACCTTAAATGAAGGTCAAAACAATGAACGCCGCGTTATGGTTTTAGCATTGACATTATAACACAAATGATATTCCATGGGAAACTAATTAATTAACAAAATATTGGTTCATTTTCCTATTTTTCACGGTGAAATCACATCAAAATCCAAATTTAAAACTAAAATATTAGATCAATAACAATAAAAACAAGGTAGCATATGTGTATAAAGAATAAAATACCTGATTTGAGATGATTGAGATGGTTTTCCACCTGTTCGGATGGGGGACTTCGCGAGAGGAGCAGAGCGCCGATTGAAGTTAGGGTTCTATGAATAATGGTGAATAGAAGCGGCCCGACTGGTTTTGGGAAAAACCTTTACCAATGGTTTTTAAAAACCGTTGGCAAAGGGTTCTTGAGGCCACCATTTCCCAACGGTTTCATAAAACCATTGGTAAAGGGTGACTTAAACACCCCTTTTCCAACGGTTCACTAGAACCGTTGGGAAAGGGTTCCCTAAACCATCTTTACCAACGGTTTAACCAAACCGTTGGTAAAGAACCGTGGGTAAAAATGCCATTTCCAGTAGTGGCAGGATCAGAGGATACTCGTTGAGTTTGATGATGATGATATTCCTAGAGGTCCAAATGCAAAAGATTTAAAGAGTTTTGTATCAACTCAGGATAAGATCAAAATAAGCATTTTGTATGATGACTGGAGAAGTGTGGATAAAGCTATAATCTCTCAGTTGTGGGAGACAATTTTGGTAAGATCTTTTTCTATTGTTTGACTATTCTTTAAATGTTTCTAGTATATATAATATGTTTAACCTCTTCTTAATCAGATGACATTTGATATTCCTGACACTGGAGGAGTCAGGAAGAAATGCTTATCGATGGCTGCCAGGAGATGGAGGGATTTCAAATCAACCCTCTCATCTGATTTCATTTTTTGTCATAGGAGTCATGACAATCCATGTCGTATATATCCTTTTATAGATGAAGACACATGGAGACAGTTTGTTGAGAGTGGAATAAAATAGTCATTTTTTGTAAGGGAAATGTAAACTTTTATAAGTTTTCTTATATAAATGATCTTATTAATGTTTTGTTAATGATTTCTTATTCTTAAATTACAGCAAACGAGGAAAGCTCATCAGGAGATCCAATCTAAAAATGTATACCCTCATATTTTATCTCAGGGAGGGTATGCATTTTTGGAAGAACAAATGATGGCGGAAAAATTTCAAAAACTAAGAGCTAAGACTTCAAGCTCTGGAGAGGTGGCCCCTCCATCCCCTCCATCTAGACATGAAAAATGGAAGAGAGCTCGAATGGGAAAAAAAGGGAAATATCTTTCGGAAGAATCGAGAATCGTAGCTGAGAGGATTGTAAGATATCTATTTTATTTATTTAAGTTAATTGTTTTCTTCATATAATTTCAATCATCACAGAAATGTTCAATTAATTAATACAGGACTCTCTTGAGGAGCAGAGCTCACAGGGAGCATTTAAAGCTATTGGGAGGAAATATATTTTATTTGTAGCATTGGGAAAGCCCGAACATCTTGGTCGTGTAAGAGGATATTCGTCATGTGTATCAGTAAGAAAAGTGTTGCCACGTTCTTCAACTTCTAACATTGAGGGTGTTTATAAAAAAATAAAATCCTTGGAGGCTGAAGTTCATAATATTAATGCGACGATGGAGGAAAAGATTAGAGCGTCGGTACAGTCTATGTTTGCAGACATGCAAAGGCAATTTCAGACTGCAGCGCCCACTCCTCCACCTCCCCTTGCAGACCCCATTATTTATCCTCCACCTCCGCCAGTAGCTCCCACTCCCCCACCTCAGCCTGCGGACCCCATTTTTTATCCTACTCCTCCTTCGCAGCTTCCTACTTATTATGAGTTTTATGTTGATGATCCTCAACATCATATAGTTTCATATGGGTTGGTATATTGTATAGGAGATACAGTTCATCATCAACAATTAGAGGTAGAGAATCAGAGGGCCACTGTACAGGATATTATAGATAGATCAGCTTGAGTACCATTACCTACAGATGAGGTGATGACAGTTGGACATAGTATCAGCCATTTTTAATTTGGTCATCCAGACTTCTTCAACTCATTGTCATAGAGGTATGAATGTTATATCTTTTATTTTATTTTTTTATTAAAGTTGTTTTATCATTTGAAAACTAATATATTTTTCTATTTATTTTTACAGGAATACTTCAAAGTTAAAGAAATACTGTATAGACAACAACAAAGACAAATGGCTATGACATCAGATACATATTCTAGTAGTCTTGACAGATTGTCAAGATATTTAAATTTGTTGGCAGGTCATTATGAGTTTCCAATGGAAGCTCATGTTTGTGGACGTGCAATAACTATGGGGATTATAAAAACTGATATCATAGAGCTTGTTACTGGAGATAAGTTGGGCATCAACGTGGTAAAAAAAAATTCCATGTAAGTCTTAACACCTTTTCCCTGCGTTATATTTATTAAAAATGTATACTTATGTCTGTTTTGTATTAGGTATCTTTATAACATTTGTGAGAGGAATGAGCTGACAGATGTATATGGATTCATGGACCCACAATTGATTTCCCCTAAAGCATGTGCATTGGATTAGGAACAAAGAATTCTTTATATTGCTGAAGGACTTGAACAGAATATAGTCACACAATGTTGGATGATGCCTTTTTGTGAGAGGTATGAAACACATCTCTCTCAAAGAGTTCATTATCTTTTAACATAAAAAATCAATAACCTTAAATTTTCTTTTATCAGTGATCATTGGATGTTAGGGGTTTTTTCCCAAGGGAGAAAACACTTTATTGGATATGCTCTGTCCATGATGATGTGCGGGAAAGTTTTATGAATATATTGGAAAAGTAAGTTTCAATTTCTCAATAGTTTTATATATTATAATGAATTTTAAATTTACCCCATGATTAGCCACTAAATGAGTCTAATATTCATTGTTAATATATATAATATTCATGTTCTTTATTATTCATAAACACCATTTTAGTGCATTTTACACTTTGAACATTATTTCACATTATGATTGTAATACCTTCTTAAAATGCACTATTATGTGGTATATTTTTGAACATCATTTGAAGTACCCAATTATTCATCTAATTATACATATTTTAATTTGATATTTTTGGAAATTGATCTACACTCCAATATGAACATGTTTCATTCAGGGATCAATGGAGAATTCATGGAGGATGGTGGAGATATTTGGCAATGAAAGGAAGAAATTCTGGAGAAGGCAGATTGGACACCAGCCCACTGATGAGACGGTGGGGCCCAACATACAGGCCCAATGAATCTAAAATTTCGTGGGATGATAGAAGACATGTCTAGGAACAAATAACTCTTCATGATACAATGCTAATTCGGCTTCCATTGTGTCCATTTAGGCGTCCCAAGATTGAGATAAAATTCTGGGCCAGATTCTGCGGCCCAGAAAAACATCCCACCAATTAAACCATATCTCGAAAACCATAACTCCTTTTGGGCTGAGATTTTACAGGATGTTAGAGGACATCCAAATATTAATTTAAGTATTCTATGACCCACCCAAATTAGGCCATATAGAAGGTGTTGCAAGCGCGTTTGTTCGGTGCATGAAAGCTGGATGCCTTTTCGGTCAAGGGTGGAAAGTCTTCTTTCCACAAACTTTCCACCACCCTAGACCTACCATAATCAAGTGGGATGACTTGTACTGTTGGAGGCTCGACCCAAGGGGTCAAAAATTCCTATTTAAGGCAGTGGTTTTGGAGGATTTAAAAATCTTGGAGCTTGTTTTCATCTTAATGTTATGCTGCCAATTTCTCTTTTTAATGTTCTTCCTTCACATGTAAGTTGTTTTAATTCATCCTTGTTTCTTAATAAAAGTTCTTTTTCTCTTATTATTCTTTTCTAATCCTTATCAATTTGATACCGTTGGTTCAAGTTGTGAACTTGTTCATACCAAATCTTGTGAGATTATCACACAACGGTGGAGTGATTGTTATTTTATTGCGTTTTTTTTACTTCTCCATTTCCTCCCTCACGAGTCTACTTTCCGCTTCCATTGAAACCATAGAATCAATGGAGGGCTAACCCACTTATGGGTTGATCCAAGGGAGTAGCAAGGGGCTGGATTGGATGTTATTTATCACCTCATTAATGTATAATCACTTCTTTAATTGAGATTTTTATTTGATGATTTTTAAACTCCATCGTCCTTGTTGAATTTAAGGCCACACACTTCAAGTGCTAATACGAACCTTTACCTTGAAGTGCTCAAAAATTTGATCCTTCAAGTGTATAGGTGATTAGTATTAAAGGTTGTAGGCATTAAACCAGTAAGTGATGATGTTGTTTTATCTCCTTGAATGAACCCATCTCAAATTTAAGAAATTGAAATCATTAAAAAGAAAATACGTCCAATCCACCCCGAGTGACAACCTAGGATCAACTCATTCTTTTAAATTGAATTCACTTAAATCTGTTAGATATCCTCTAAACTCATATAAAATCAATCCAAGTTGGCCACTTCATAGCCGAAAACAGTCCATAGAATGTGCGTTTCTATAGGTTACTTCTTAGGTCTCTGTGGATTCGACAACCCAAGCTAGACTACAAGGACCGTTCTACCTTCATCTCTTGGGTAAATTTGAGCGAGAATCAAATTTTGGCACTGTTTTCGGGGACATAAGTAAGTTATCTTAGGCACTATCATCCTTTTTTTATCCCACTTATCTTATCTCATCCCCAATTTCATTCCTATGGAAAACCCTTTTGAAGAAATCCAAACATGGGGAACCTCTCCTTACTTTGATCACTCTACACCAAGTGTGATGTATAATGACCATCCTAATTCCTACTTGTGGGATCATCAACAACATAATGAACCACAATGTTTTTATTCATATGATCCACAATAAATTCAATCCTATAATGAGTTTCAATCCCCACAAAGCCAATCAAAACACCCTCCTATGCAATTTCAACAACTTAATTATCCACCTGGAATAGACCATCTTTCTCAACCCCTTGTCCATAATGATCCAAAACCATTACTTGAAAAACTATGTCAACAAATGGAGATAATGAATTTTGAGGTTTCATCATTTAGGTTAGAACTACAAAGCATTAAAACTTGTGAGGAACCCATCCCTACACAAACTATCCCCTCCATAATCTTATGTGAAGTGTCTAGTTTCCCACAAACCCCACATGAATTTATTGAAGAACCAACCTTTGGATTTGGGATAGATAAAGAGGATCAAGGAATTTCTGAAGGGTCTTTAAATAAGGAGGAAATTGACTTTTTGGATTCAAAATAGGAGAATTTGACATCATGGATTGAGTCTCCTAAGTATAACTCTATTGATGAATTTTCAAAAACACCAACCATTGAACCATTTAGAGAAATCACAAAAATTGAGTCCATATCCATTCCTAAAATTTATATTCCCAATTTTGTGGTTGAATCTTATATTCAAGAGGAACCAATTTTGTTGAGCAATTTTGAAAATGAAATTGAGTTTGATTCAAAGTCTCAACCTATGTTTGAAAGTGTTAGCCTACCCAAACTTGAACGAAAGGACTTTCCATCCACCCTAGAGTTTCAATTCATTAAGGATAGCCAAAAAAAATCAATTTTAAAGATTTCTTATCTTGAAACCAATAAAGAGGTAATTATTCTTAATGTCTTTGGAAGGACTAAAAAAGAAACTGGATCAACCATTTTTAATATTCCTTGGATTTTACCACTCATTATAGAACTTAGGTTTGCACACGAAAAAAATTATAAACAAATAATCAATCTCAATTTAGTGGACATGGAGAAATATGGGGTCCTTAAAATTTTGAAAATTGGTATTTGGTAAGTTAGGGGGTTCATGTCAGGCTAACGACATTAAACAAAGCGCTGCATGGGAGGAAACCCATGGTTTTCAAGTTTCCTATCATTTTGTTGTTTTAATAAAATTTATATTTTAATTAATCATTTTTATATTTAAAAAAATAGACTGTTGACATGTTCTTATATTATGAGTATGGATGGGTATGAAAGGGGAGCACCATATTCATCCGTGTCACGTGGTGTGATCCTTAAGTAATACCTTACCCAGAAATTTAAAAATAAGACAATGTATCATCAGTTTATTTTATTTTATATATATACTTATATTTTACTTATATATATATATATATACTCTTTTGTTTTGTTTGTTTGTTTTCCTTTTTCCACTAGGGAACTCTGCAAGCGACATGGATATCAAAGGACTAAATTGGAGCAGCAAGAACTTCAAACTTCAACCACCAGGTGACTTCATTCCATAACCCTCATTTTTAATTTCCTTTTTGAACTTTCATTCTCTACCTCTACCCCCTTATAAATTTTCTTTTCTTTAAACACTGGGGATAGTGTTGTTTTAAGTTGGGGGAGAGATAAAATAAAAATAAAAAATGCTTTTGGGTCAAAAAAAAATGATAAATGATTTGGAAAAAAAATTTGAAAATGGAAGGAAAATTTCCTTTAACTTTAAACATGGTAATACACATTGCACACTTTGAAACTGAATATAAAATAATTTAGCATACCCTGATTCTGATTTTAATCCCTGTATAATTTCATGAGCATTGATTTTGGAAAGTGTGGCTGTCCAATGTGATATTTCATCGTTTATATTTTCATCCAAATAAAAAAAAGATCACAATGCACGTCCTTTGGATAGTGGGGTATTAGTTTGAGTTCATGGGGTCCCCTAAATAAATAGCATAGGTTTGGTGATCATTTTAGTTTAATATGAGTATTCAAAAAAAATTAAAAAAAATTGCGCGTAGAGCAATGAATTGACCTAATGTGTGGCTTTCGGAACTTGAGGATCGTGACTCCATAGTTGTCTGGCCCAGAGTTAGTAATTTTATCTCTATTTTTGGTAATTTGAATTTATTTTTGACTGAGTTAACTTGAGATGATGCCCGAGTATGTGGGCTTCACTTGGTGCCCTAAGGTCTTTGAGCCTAGGAGTCATCGGCAAAGTCTCGCTATAGGGGTTGACTCTTTTGAGTGAAACTTCAATTACCATGGAAAAATTGAAAAAACAAAAAAAAACTATACAAAAAAAATGAATACTCATATTAATATTGAAATGTGATTCCACCTAGCACTTCCGTAATTTCCCCCTTGAATAAAGATGAACCCCCATGTCTATTGTGATGCACAACACATCCTCATACTTAATTGATATTGGATGAAATATGGCAATGAATTTGAACAAAGGAATGGGATTGGGATTGGGATCTTCTTATGAAACTATCCTGTATTAAAATATTTTGATGGGTTTCATGATTGTTTGGTATAAGGTTTTTTGGTGATAATTGTGTATTAAAATGCTTTTTTGGAAAAGGGAATTCAAATTTCATATTGTTGAGATATATTTTGCTCGGGACTAGAAAAACTCAAGTTGGGGGGGTGTAATTAGCCACTAAATGAGGCTGATATTCATTGATAATATATATAATATTCATGTTCTTTATTATTCATAAACACCATTTTAGTGCATTTTACACTTTGAACATCATTTCACATTATGATTGTAATATCTTCTTAAAATGCACTATTATGTGGTACATTTTTGAACATCATTTGAAGTACCCAATGATTCATATAATTATACATATTTTAATTTGATATTTTTGGAAATTTATCTACACTCCAATATGAACATGTTTCATTCAGGGATCAATGGAGAATTCATGGAGGATGATGGAGATATTTGGCAATGAAAGGAAGCAATTCTGGAGAAGGCAGATTGGACACCATCCCACTGATGAGACGGTGGGGCCCAACATACAGGCCAAATGAATCCAAAATTTCGTGGGATGATAGAAGACATGTCTAGGAACAAATCACTCTTCAGGATCCAATGCTAATTCGGCCTCCATTGTGTCCATTTAGGCAGCCCAAGTTTGAGATAAAATTCTGGGCTAGATTCTGCGGCCCAGAAAAACAGTCCACCAATTAAACCATAACTCCTTTGGGGCTGAGATTTTACAGTATGTTAGGGTACATCCAAATATTAATTTAGGTCTTCTATGGACCACCCAAATTCGGCCATATAGAAGGTGTTTCAAGCGCGTTTGTTTGGTGCATGAAAGCTGGATGCCTTTTCAGTCATGGGTGGAAAGTCTTCTTTCCACAAACTTTCCACCACCCTTGACCTACCATACTCAAGTGGGATGACTTGTACTGTTGGAGGCTCGACCCAAGGGCTCAAAAATGCCTATTTAAGGCAGTGGTGTTGGAGTATTTAAAAATCTTGGAGCTTGTTTTCATCTTAATGTTATGCTGCTAATTTCTCTTTGTAATGTTCTTCTTTCACATGTAAGTTGTTTTAATTCATCATTGTTTCTTAATAAAAGTTCTTCTTCTCTTATTATTCTGTTCTTCTCCTTATCAATTTGATACTGTTGGTTCAAGGTGTGAACTTGTTCATACCAAACCTTGTGAGATTATCACACAATGGTGGAGTGATTGTTATTTTATTGCGTTTTTTTTACTTCTCCATTTCCTCCCTCATGAGTCTACTTTCCGCTTCCATTGAAACCATAGAATCAATGGAGGGCTAACCCACTTATGGGTTGATCCAAGGGAGTATAAAGGGGATGGATTGGATGTTATTTATCACCTTATTAATGTATAATCACTTCTTTAATTGAAATTTTTATTTGATGATTTTTAAACTCCATCGTCCTTGTTGAATTTAAGGTCACACACTTCAAGTGCTAATACGAACCTTTACCTTGAAGTGCTCAAAACTTTGATCCTTCAAGTGTATAGGTGATTAGTATTAAAGGGTGTAGGCATTAAACCAGTAAGTGATGATGTTGTTTTATCTCCTTGAATGAACTCATCTCAAATTTAAGAAATTGAAATCATTAAAAAGAAAATACGTCCAATCCACCCCGAGTGACAACCTAGGATCAACTCATTATTTTAAATTGAATTCACTTAAATCTGTTAGATATCCTCTAAACTCATCTAAAATCAATCCAAGTTGGCCACTTCATAGCCGAAAACAGTCCATAGAATGTGCATGTCTATAGGTTACTTCTTAGGTCTCTGTGGATTCGACAACCCAAGCTAGACTACAAGGACTGTTCTACCTTCATCTCTTGGGTAAATTTGAGCGAGAATCACCCCATTCGTATTATTTTCTAACAGGGTATGGGTCTATTTTCTAAAAAACACAAAGAAAAAGAGTGCAAAGATCAAATATGTAAATGCGAAGGTAAATATCCATTTATAATTTGTACTTTTTGATTTATTACATAAAAATAATATATTGATTTTACACTCATTCAAACAGAATTGTCATGAACAACAAGGCGTCATCGAATGTGGATATTATATATTAAGATTTATGTATGAAATAATAACAATTGGGACAATTGTGAACTTTTACCTGGTAAGATTTCCTTTTAAACTTTACCATAATATTTCAATTTGATTTATTCATTATACACGTTAACTACTATCCTTTTCATTTGTAGCTATTTGATGACCCTCAACCCTATACTGCTCAAGACATCAAACACTTACAGGTGGAGTGGTAAAATTATTTTATAGGTTTGATTTAATTTTAGTTGTTTGTAGTGTAAAATGAAATTTTGAATATTTTCATTGTAATTGTGTATTTGGTAGTCGTTTAGGTTGGATTTAGTTTTTTTTGAAGTCGACAGTGTAAGTTTTGAATGTTATATATGTGAATGTTTAATTTTACTCTACTTCTTGTTTTGGTCTACTTATGATGGTTTTTCTGGTATGGATTCTGGTCTGGGGGGAGGGGTTCCAAGGGTGTGGGGGGTGTTCAGTGGGGTGGGGGGTGTCTAGGGGTGTGGGAGGGCTGTCTGGTGGGGTGGGGGTGTCCAGGGGGTGGGGGTGTCCAGGGGTGTGGGGGTGTCCAGGGGTGTGGGGGGTGTCCAGGAGGGTGGGGGTCGTCCAGGGGTGGGGGGGGCGGTCCAGGGGGTGGGGGCTGTCCAGGGGTATGGGGGGCTGTCCGGTGGGGTGGGGGTGTCCGGGAGGGTGGGGGTGTCTAGGGGTGTGGGGGGTTGTCCAGGTGTGTGGGAGTGTTGTCCAGGGTGTGGGGGGTATACATGAGGGTGGGGGGGTTGTCCCGGGGTGTTTGGGGCTGTCCAGGGGGTCGAGGGGCAGTCCAGGGGTGTGGTGGGGGTTGTCCAGTGGGGTAAATGCTTAATTTTTCTTTGGTTCTTGTTTTGGTCAACTTCTGTTTTTGTGGTACAAATTCTTGATTTGGTTTCTGGTTGTTTCTCGGGAGAGCAGAGGACTGCATTCCATTTAAAAAAAATTGGTCTTTCACGTGGGTTATTTTATAACCGACGTGATAAATCATTTCTCAGGCCTTTTATCACGTTAGTTCTTGAATAATCGACGTGATAAAAGGCCCCTGGACTGGTTTATCACGTCGTTTATATAATAACTGACGTGATAAACTCCCCCCCCCCCCCCGCCGGTTTATCACGCCGGTTATGTAATAACCGACGTGATAAACACCCTCGCACTGTTTTATCATGTCGGTTATATAATAACCAACGTGATAAACTCTCCCCCCTGGTTTTTGCATGTCGGTTAATTAATAACCGACGTTATAAACACCGCAATGTTATGTTTTTTAAGTCGGTTTGTAAATAACCGATGTAAAAAACAATATTTATAATGTCGTCCGTATTAACGTCGACTAAAAATCGACGTTTTTATTTCTGCACTAGTGGCTCCTCCTCAAACGTCCATCGTGCTCCCCCGATTCAACCCTACCTCCCCGACCCTCGACTCTCGGCCCTGTCCTCCCCTCCCCGACCACCTCCTACCGGCCCTCTTCTCCCCTCTCCGACTCCCCTCCCCGGCCTCCGACTCCCGGCTCCGACTCCCGGCTCCGACTCCCGGCTCCGACTCCCGGCTCCGCCTCTCGGCTCCCGACCTGAACCTCCTAGCCTTCACCTCCACCTCGACATCCCGGCCTTCACCTCTTAAACAAGGTAATATTGTACTTCTTACTATCAATTAGGATGTAATTTTGAAATGATTCAAGATCTATTGGTATTTGGTAAACTCCCGGCTAGTTCATCCTTTTGGAAATAAGTTTTGGAATACACAGAAATTAGTCAATCAATTATCAAACTTTTAGGGTTTTAGAAACTTAAAATTTATCCCTATGGGGCATGGATACTTTCACATACTATTTTCTTCTCATGAGCTACAGAAAAATGCATGAGTAATTGGATATATTGTGTTAATTCTAAGAATAGTGTTCTTGTAAGAGTGGGATCACAGATTTAATCCTGTTGAGGTGATGAACTCGAGGGCTTAGTTTTGTTTGAAAATATTTGGTATTTATTGGATTTTATGTCTTAAAAAAATCTCTATGAAATTGATGCTGCTCTGGGTGTTTCCATTAAAATGGACCAAGAAATAGAGAAATCCAAGTTTGGCTTCTATGCTTGTATCTTGGTCGAAGTAAACCTAATCCCCCTTTACATTGAGAAGGTAGCATTCTATATGCTGGATAATGATTTTGGTTTGAAAATTGAATATGAGGATACCCCACTTTTTTTCAAGGTGTCAAGCCATTGAGATTGTTAAGGATGAATGTCGTAATGATTTATCATGATATTTTTATTCTAATAAGATTAAAGATATAAAATGCTATTTCAGGAATAAGAATGGTGTTGAATCTCTGATAGTTACTGACTCGAATTAGATAATTGACATAGGTTGTGAGTTAAGGTCAGATGGTACCTCATCTAAGGATGCTCAAGACTACCCAGGTCAGGGGCAGGATATTTCCTTGAGGGGTCAATCTTTTTGAATAAGGGTGGTTCAAGATACGGCCGATGGTGATGATATGGTTAGGTTATGGGTAGTTGGAAACTCTTCCATTTCAAGATGGACATGTTTGTGGTGAGAAAGATGGTAAGTGAAACTAGTATTATAAGGATACCGTGGTCCTAGATTCATAGGGAATGGATCAAAAAACATCGTATGAAGTAATGGAGGGGGATTATAATGATGTATAGTATTGATATAGTAATATGGTTAGGTTACTAAATTGTCATTTTCTCCGGTATTTTTAGGTTCTACTTAAAAAATAATGATGTATGATTTGTTATCCTTAAAGTTCTCCTACTCTGTACTTACTGTATTTGGTCTTTAATGATATTTTGGAGGTTCACTTATATTCTATTCCTTGTATAAGATGAATGATATTGTTCCTCATCACTTGAAATTGATGAATCTTCTTCTCCAACATGTATACTCTCAACACCTTCATCTCATCACTTGATTGTTATGATCAAGTCTCACTTCTTAATGTTCTTCTTGTAATTTGTCAAGGTAAAACCCCATTTATGAAACTTCACTCCCAAGCTCAGATTGTTGTGTTTCGAAAATGTTATTTCCTACTAGTTGAGGCCATCATTTATCCCTATATATAAATTATCTCTCATCATTACCCTTAATATGCACCAATTCTAATTATCACATTCTAACAACTACATCTCTAATGTCTATAATGGCCAATGATCATATTATGGACATGTAAAGTTCTGAATTTCTAATAATCTTTTGTTTATTTTTTATGAAATATCACACTTATAATTTATTCAATGGTAAATTCCCATATAAAAAGTAGAGATCGTTACAACCATGATGTAGACATGGAATTTGATGGATTTTCTTTATTAATTTTTCTTAAACTTATCTCGAATTCACTTATTACCCATCAATGAGCATGATTCCAGTAAATAAAACATTAAAATTTCATTCAAAATCCCTGAATGGATTTTATTCATTAACAATTTCATAGTAATCAAACACTAAAAATGTTTTTTAAACACTGAACTATTGTAATGAATAATGGTTTTCCTAATTATCTAACCCTCAGAGTAAAGATCACACTATACTAGCAATGTATTAATTAAGATTTAATCACCACCCCCTTAATCAATTAACTTAATGAGGGATCTTAGACTCTAAGACATGTTAAGTTTTCTGATCATCAAGGGCTCTTCAATTTCCTCCTTTTTATTTGTCAAAAACATGGGGAACAACACATGAACTCTTCTCTAAGTTTCAACTGCCAACTCCCTAAGTCTTCCCAATAAGGAACACTCTCTATATATTCTCCATTTATCATCTCCTATAAAAATAAAAAGAGAGTCCATCTCCTTTTTAAAAAATAGAACATTTATATTCTCCAATCCTACGGTACTATAATTTATTCTCTTCATTCATGCTTAGATAATATGAATTTTCAACATTACCCACTTGGAATAAATTGTCTCTAGCACTCTTATCCTCTTTTAACCACTCTTCCATCCTCAATGTTCTCAACCAATAACCCATAATTCCTAAAAAATTATTTCCTTTATCATGAAGTTGAGAAACACTTAATAGATTGTGTTTTAATCCATCAACATAAAGAGTGTTTTTTTATTTAAGCTTCTCTTTCCCAATAACAATTAAACCAACTCCTTTAACCTTTAGTGACCCATCATTTATGAACGTAACTAAGCATCCATTTCATTTTTCAATAGATTTCAATGTTTTTAAATCTTTTATCATGTGAGCAGAACATCCACTATCCAAGATCCATGGACTTTCCCCTTTGGATACTTTGGGTGAAACTTCAACAACTAAATCTTTATCCTTCACTTTTCTATTCTTCTTTTGAGGATTTCGAGTATTAAAACTCAATTTTTTTCAGGATAGTATAATGATGAGGCATTCATTTTCATCATGAATAGGATGGTCACACCTTCCATAGACTTATTCAAGAATATCAAAAACGTGTTATGTGATTTCTATATAGAATTTACAATACGTTTCTAACTTTTATTCCTTTAAAGGGGTTGAAACCCCCAAACATTGATTCTCAATACTCCCAAGTATATCATGAAGTCTATTTTAAAAAACATATCTTTTCCATATGAACAAATATTCCAAAGTTCCAATAGAATCCATAAAAAGTATATCTTTTAAGCATCATGTTGTACAAATTTTGTAGGATACCTTGAAACATTTTTTCAATATTAATTCCAAAACATTAAAGTTATAACTACTCTATTTTCATTGAATGTTTTATTCCCCATCAAATAACCCCTACCAAATAATCTATAAAATTATAAATTCATATTTTTAAAATAGAATTTTCTTCCCATGTGTATAATACCTCTATATCTATAAAGGAGTATTTTACATTGAAATTTTCTTTTTTATTCCCCATCAATGACCACTTGGGAGTGTCTTTTTTAACTTTTTTCTTTAGTTTATATCTCAAGGTAGACCTTTTTCCCTTTTTTCCTACTTATTCAATCATGGACTCCTCTTGTCATTAAATATGTTTTGTTAGCTACTAATATGCTTTGATTAATTTAATAATAAAATTGATTGTAATGAATTTTTTAAATATGATTTACATTGTTGATTTAATGATAATTTTTTTTCTTGTTATAGAATGGATAGAAGCTGGATGTATCGTACCAATCGGATTTCAATCGAGTTTCAAAATAATTTGGAGAATTTTTTAGATTTTTCATTTAGAAATGCGTCAGATGGAGGTTGTATACAGTGTCCCTGTTATAATTGTGTTGGAATACCATGGTTAAGATGAGAAGAAGTTAGTTACCATTTAACGAAATTTGGATTTCAAGCAAACTATAATGTTTGGTTTCACCATGGAGAGACGAGTCAATCTTCAACTGTTCATAAATGAAATGAACGAAGTGACATGGAGAATTTGATATTTGATCGGTTTCCATATGTGCATCATTCCGAGAGAGATAGCATGTCGGTGCAAGAAGACAATGATATTAGTAAAAATAAAGAAAATGCGGAAGACGATGATGTTGACATAGTGAAAAATTTATTGGATGATGTCAGAACTCCAGTATATCAAGAATGTACTAAAATGACCAAGTTGGAATTTTTAATGTGGTTATATCATGAGAAAACCATGTATGGGATTTCTAATACCACCATTGATTATATTCTTACATTTTTGAAGGACTTGCTTCCTGATGGTGCAGATATTCCCTCAAATCATTACATGGCATGGAAGTTAATTAAGCAGCTTGGATTTGCTACTAATAAAGTTCATGCTTGTCTGAAAGATTGCAGTTTATTTTTTGAGGAAACAGCTGACCATAATGACTGTAAAGAATGTGGTACATCTCGATGGAAGACAAATGCAGATGAAACACCATCTCGTGTGCCACAGAAAGTCATGTGGCACTTTCCATTGATTCCCAGACTTCAAAATCTATTCATGTCTCTAGAAATCTCAGTCAATATGCGATGACACGATGTTGAGATAATTAAAGGTAATGATGAGTTGGTTCATCCTGCAGATGGATTAGCATGGTGGACATTTGATGCACAACATCCTGATTTTGCAGCTGAGGTGCGTAATGTCAGATTGGGCCTATCATGTGATGGTTTTAATCTGTTTGGTCATATGCTTACTGCTCATAGCACGTGGCCGTTTTTTATTCATGTTTATAATCTTCCTCCGTGGATGTGTATGAAAAAACCTTTCACTTTCTTGAGTATACTGATATCTGGACCTTCGAATCCTGATAATGATATAGATGTCTACTTGCATCCTTTAATAAAAGAGTTGAAACAACTTTGGGATTTAGGTGTACAAATATTTGATGCTTCTTCAAAGAATACGTTTCAGATGCGTACTACCCTTCTATAGACCATAAATGATTTCTCTGCCTATGCAATGATGTATGGGTGGAGCACGAAGGGAAAACTATCATGTCCCATTTGTATGAAGAATACACGATCGAGAAGGCTTAAATATCATCGTAGTTTCAGTTTCACAGGGCATCGCCGATTCTTTCCAATGGTTCATTAATACAGGAAGAATCGTCAGAGGTTTGATAACAATGTTGACACTGAAGAACCACCTCAATGTATGTCAGGAAGTGATGTGCTTGATGAATTGAAAGATTTCAACTTTTTATTAGGGAAAGGTCAGTTGAAATCTCGAAAGAGGAAGAATGCTGATACTGAAGTCACTTACAATTGGAAAAAGAGAAGTATTTTTTTTGTGTTGTCATATTGGTCTACTAATTTGTTACATCATTGTTTAGACGTAATGCATATTGAGAAAAATATATGTGAAATGTTGCTTGCAATTCTTTTGAATATTAAGGGGAAGACCAAAGATGACTTCTGATCTCATCGGGATTTATTGGATTGGGGTATTCGACCAGAACTACATCCTGTTTGTATCGGTGAAAACAAATGGAAAGTTCATTGTGCTTCTTATGTGATGACACCGGCAGAGAAAGATCAATTTATGGCAATATTGGAGAATATCAAGGTTCCATATGGCTATTCCAGCAACATATCTAAACGAGCCAACAGAAGATATTTGAAATTGAAATCCCTAAAAACTCATGATTATCACATCCTTCTTCATGAATTGATTCCAATAGCAATTCGACATTTTCTATCCAATAATGTAGGGGTGGAAGTGATTCGGTTGTGTCATTTTTTAGAGACCTTTGTGCTAAAAGGTTATCCAAATCATTGTTGATAAAAATGCAGCAAGAGGCACCGTTAATTCTGTGTGAGTTGGAAAAAAAAATTCTCCATCCTTTTTCACTTGCATGCTGCATTTAACAGTTCATCTTCCAACTGAGACACTTCTTGGGGGACCAGTCACTTTTCGGTGGATGTACCCCACTGAAAGAAATATGTGCACAATGAAATCATATGTCCGAAATAAGAATTATCCTGAAGGTTCCATTGTGAGGAGTTATCTGGCCCAAGAATGTATGGATTTTTGTTCAATGTATTTGTCTGATGTGAGCACAAGACATAATCGACCAATGAGAAACAAAGATGAGCATTATGAGGAAATTCATCCCTCGTTTCCATCTCTTCCCCAAATAGGTGGAATTGTCGGGTCATATACATTGGTTACATTGAGCTTTGAAGAGAGGAATATGGCACATCGTACAGTCTTGTTTAATTGTGGTTTGTTCGATGCCTATATCAAGTAATTTGAATATATATATATATATATGTTATCTCATACGATATCATATCACATATACCTTATACTTTTATTGTCATTTTATGTAGAGAACATAAACAAATTATAAGTAGAGTTCATCGGTCTTTGCCGTTGAGAAGGAAAGAGGCTATGCATAGCCAAGAGTTCCCAGCTTGGTTGAAATCAAAGGTATGACCATTACATTAAATACCTTAAAATATAGATATATATTTAATTATATTACTCATATGTATTCTAGGTATTGAGTTTACCTGCTGACTTCATTTATCAAGAATTAAGAGCGTTGGCTTTTGGTCCCAATTATTTGGTTCGTGACTGCAAATCTTTAATAATCAATGGATATAAATTTGTTACAGCTGATAAAGCGGTGAAAATGAGAACACAGCATGATGGCGTTATGTTAACTGCTAGAACGGATTGTTATGTCAGCGCATCAGATAGTCGACCTCGATATGAAGATGTGTATTGTTATGGACTGGTTGAGAAAATATTGTTATTGGATTACTACTCTCAAGGTCGAGTCACTATGATGAAATGTAAATGGTTTGATTCAATGATGCGACATGGTACATTTATTGATGATTGCGGATTTAGAGTTATTGACATGAGTCGATTCCTGCATACCGATGAACCATACATTTTGGCATCAATGGCAAAACAAGTGTTTTATGTGAAAGGTCATCTGAAACCTGATTACGGTGTCATTAATGAATTAATCCCAAGACATTTTTCATGATGCTGGGGATGAAATTGTCACCATTGACGCCCCCATCAGTGTTAGCCAAAATATTGTATTTGATGACACAAATTGTCCCATTGTGAGAGATGATGTTGAACCTGAGGTAGTGGAGGGTAATATATAAAAGCAACCATATATATTCAGAGTTCATTCAGTTTACCTTGACGTGAGTTTCTCAGGTTGGTACTAATGTAATTACTTTAATTTAGTTTTAGTTTGGAATGATATGTCTGTTTTAGTATTGTTTGGTTTCATTTCATTTAATTATATTTATTTCAATTGAAAACTGGGTTTAAAATGTGGTTTTAAAAATTGTATAACTTGGTTGTAAATTATCATTACTGAAAGATGTTATGGCATTTTTTAAGTTGTATGTATGATTTGTAAAAAATGTTGCTAAAAATATCTATTTCATTCTTATGCAGATTATGAAGAAAACTACAGAAGCTCACAAGAAGAGACTATTTGATGTTGATCATGTTAGACGCGAGCATGAGTTGTCTTCAGTGAGTATATTAATTCTAATATTTATCTTCTGCGTTACATATAATATCAAGTTCATATTTTTTATCAAATTTTTTTAGGGATATATAACTCCAGAGTTTCCTCTTCCCATTATGGGACCGAGCAGAAATCCTCCTAGACCTAGGCGGAGCTCCTGTCATACCACTCCTCACACTGACCCATTAATGGACATCCCATCTACCACACATGTCCGCCCTCCGTTTGAGACCCCTGGGATGTTCCCATACATGCTGCCATCATCATCCCATTTATCCTCTTTTTCCCATTCCATGTCCACGCCGACTCGACCGATGTTCTCACCAGAACAATTTCCATATCCATTCATGTATTCCCAGACCTGCTATGCATATTCTGACATGTCTACGCCACCTCCTTTTCATATCATCCATCCTACACATATTGAGTTTGTTCCTTCAGTTTCCACTCCTGTTCATGAAGATCAGCCGGAGCATGTTGTGGAACAGATACTTCCTTCGGAGGATGCTGATCCAGCACAGTCCACGGATGCCTCATAGCCTATTCAGGAGCCTGCATTAGGTTTTTTTATTATAAATGTTTCAAATTATAACATTTCACTTTTGTCCTATTGTATTGTCACTTAACTCTTCTCTTTTCACCTCTTATCTTATTTAGTGGGATCTTCTAGTAGGCGACGTGGGCGCACTCAAATGTGGGATGCCTGGAATCGTGAAACTCATATTATGGTGGATTACAATTCTCAAAATCAAATGGTAGGTAAAAATGTTAAGGAGTGTAGAAGTTTCATGGCTACTTTAGCCAAATATCATGATATCGTTCCGGTAGAACCGGTCTCATGGAGACATATCAGTGTTGACATCAAGGATAGGGCATGGGTGTAGATATGGGTATAGAAATTTTATAAATTTATATTTATTTTAGTAATGTATTTATATGACTTAACATGTTCATTGCAGAGTCGATTTAACTTTCCTAACGGTGAAGCTGCCAAAGCTGCTAGGTTGAGTGATCTTGGAGAGTATTGACGGTCATACAAGTATGAGTTACATATTGGTTGGAGGAGAAGAGTGGGTACTGAGTTAGAGGGTGTACCCACAAACCCTGACTGTCCAAAAAGTCAATATCAAAAAATGACCGCACATTGGAAGATTGAACAGTATAAGGTACTACCCATCTTTAATGGTTTTTATATAAAATTTAATTTTTATTACTTGTATTGTTTTTTTATTTATTAGGAAGTGTCAACGAAAAACAAAAAAAACAAAGATGAAATGACATATCTACACACATTGGGGCATACTACAATGCCCGACAAAGAGAAGTGGCTGGTACGTTCATCTGAATTAAAATAATGTCCTTATTTATAACATGTCATCATAACTTATTCATGCCTTCCCTTGGTTAGTCCATGTATCCTGGAAATCACATCTTATACTAGGAGAAAGCTTGTCTATTTTTCCTAAACAAGTAGTATATTTCCTTGAAACCCACTTCAGAAAACCATTTCTGAAAACCATTTCAGAAAACCACCAATCGGTTATGACTGTCATTTACCTCAATGTTTGTAGGTCTTTGTTGCAACTCAATTCAATCCAATTTTTTTCATTTATCATATATGGTTGTAATCCAAATTTGTGCACTTCTCATATGCAGCAAGCTGAATTGGGCATTGAAGGTCCAGTACCTCGTGCCAAATTATTCTGCTTCAGTAGGGAAAAAAAGATTGAAATGTAGTTAATTCACAAACACAAGATAAAATTGTAAGTTTGTTTATTTATATTTCAAACATTTATACGAAATTCATAATTTAATATGTTTATAATTTCAACAGTCTGCCTTGGAGGCCATGGATGAGAAGGTGACAACTTAGGGCCAAATGATCATTTGAGTCAGGTGTTAGGTGTGGAGCATCCAGGAAGAGTCCGTTGTATACCAGGAAAAAACATTATCCCCTCTAGGTATTGGTCATCATCGGACTCCTCTAAGGCCTCTGAGTTGGAAAGTGTGTGTGCTGAATTAGCTGCGACACAGAAAATAGTATTAGAGGAGCGTGAAAAAAGTAAGCTAATGAATGAACATTTCATGAAATCTATGTCAGTTTTAAGTCAGTCACTACCACCATAGGTTTCTACCACTTTTCATTCATGTATGGCATCAATGCACTCTTTAAATAATGCCTCGGGTGATTCCCATGAGGGTCCTAGTGGCGATGACGGTGGTGGCGATAGTGTCACGACCCGCCCTCGGGGTCCGTGCCGTGACTACCCCAAGCCCGCCTTCCATAGGTCAGGGGCTGGCGACTAGCACCAAGGCGTAAATCCCGGTAAAAAGGGAAGGCATTGCCTTTGTAAAGTAAACAAACACCACAGAGTAAGCAAGCGGAAAAGTAAACACTAAGTAAGAACAGAGTACAACTGAAAGTGCGGAAAAGTATTTGGGTCAGTATACAAACCCAAACTGAAAGTAAAGTACAACTCGAAAGGGAAAAACAGCAACTGTAAGGTAAAAGCCGCCATACCGAGTTGTCCACTAGAAATCCCACCTGAAGGGTGGGTACAGATAACTCCACTGCTCCTCGGGTCCCGCCGTCCGCTCCGGGCACATCCCGCCCAGTGGTCCACCTCCAGGTACCGTTCTGCTCTGCAAGTCTCAGCCACGATCAACGCTGTCTGTCGTCTGCAACCAACACAACGTAGTGCGGGCATAGCCCGTGCAGGGGTGAGTATAAGCTACTCAGTAGGGACCCCGAGACCCCTGAAGGTCTCCCAAAATCCACAAAGGATAAACCACAAAGGATAGATACAAACACGAAGTAACAACCGACACTGCTTAGGTATATGCCCATACATATACCTAAGTCATCAATTCCAATACGCTCCAACCTCCGAGCCTAAGTACAACTCAGTCAACACAGGAAAGTATACGTATTCCACACAGGAAAGCAAAACGAAATCCACATAGGATAGCACAACACAATCCACACAGGAAAACAACAGGATTCAGCTCACACAGGTATACATCATCGAAAAGGTGAAAAAGATGACCAGACATAGATACTGAATCATCTAAGCTGGGACCCACATAGGATACAAGACCAGCCGTCCTCATTGTTTCATTTATGCTGGGACCCACATAGGATACAAGACCAGCACGGCTGGGACCCACATAGGATACAAGACCAGCACTGAGTCATCTAAGCTGGGACCCACATAGGATACAAGACCAGCACAGCTAGGACCCACATAGGATACAAGACTAGCTTTCTTCATTGATTCAACTATACTGGGACCCACATAGGATACAAGACCAGCACAGCTAGGACCCACATAGGATACAAGACCAGCTGTCTTCATTGATTCAACTATACTGGGACCCACATATGATACAAGACCAGTATTGAATCATCTAAGCTGGGACCCACATAGGATACAAGACCAGCACAGCTAGGACCCACATAGGATACAAGACCAGCTGTCTTCATTGATTCATCTATACTGGGACCCACATAGGATATAAGACCAATATTGAATCATTTAAGCTGGGACCCACATAGGATACAAGACCAGCACAGCTAGGACCCACATAGGATACAAGACCAGTTGTCTTCATCATCGCAGTCCACTGAGGATCTCTGCACAGTCGTCGTCGCAGTCACAGTAGTAGTCGCAGCCAGCTCTAGGGTTCCCGCACACAGCAAGCTCGTTCGGGAGGGTCCGCTCCACGAGCCGAGAGGCTGATACATCAACTGTCACAAAGTCCAGAGTTGATGTATCCAAAAGTTCCGTATCGTCAACAGGAATTCAACGCAACAGACGGCGCGTCAATCAGACGCCTGGTCTGAGAGTTATTGGCTTTTTCGTCCCAGGGGGCCGGTTGGTTTTTAAGGAAAAACCAACCCGGCCGTACTCCACCTGCGTCCAAACCTCGGGCAGAGTATGCCAAAAGATCCGTCTCACTAATAGGAACTCAACAAAGTTGACGGCACGTCAATCGGACGTCCGTAGCTCAAGATATGAGCATTTCCGCTCCGAGGGCCCGGTTGGTTTCGTGTACGAACCAACCCGGCCAAACTAAAAGTTCTCCGAAACCTTGAGTGTAATATACCGAAACGACCGTCTCGTTCCAAGGATCGCGCTGCCGCTGACGGAGCGTCAATCGGAGGTCTACAGCTCAAGATATAAGCATTTGACCGAAAACGGTCCAAAACGGGGGGTCCGGGTCCGGGCCGACCCGGCCCGACCGCCCCCCTGGGTCGGCCCGAACCGGGTCGACCCGACCCGGGTCCGACCCAGCTCATCCGGCCCGGCCCGACCAGGGCGTGACCCGGCCCGGCGCGGGGCAGCCCGGACCGGTGCGGCCGGTCCATGGGTTGTCGTCGCGCGACAGCAGCTCGGCCAAACGGCCGAGCATGTGAGGAAACGGGGGGGCGAAGCCCTCCCCGTGTAATGAACAGCGGCCCCCACGTGGGGGGGTCCGCTCCATCCGCCTCCGGGGGTTCAAACCCCCGGGTCTTCAGGAAACGGCTGGCCGATTGGCCATCCGATTGATTTCAACGCGGGACCCAAAAAGGGTCCCGCCCCTTGACCTCTGCGGCCGGCAAAGCCGGCCGCCTTGCTGACCGTCGCGGCTTAGCCGCGGCAGGTTCCTCCGGTGGCGCGCCTCCGCCGCCGCGCCGGGGTGACGTGCGGCCGCCGCCTTCTGCGGACCACCAGACGCGCTCCGGTGGTCCGTTTTGCTTGCAATCTTCGCCGGTGGCCCTCCCAGAACATGTTCTTCAAAACGGATCCCTCAAAACATCAATTCGGATCTACATGCTCGTCGCCATCAATCCGCGCTTCAACAACAAATTGCGGAGGGTTGTCGGGCCGTGTTCGTTCGGCCCGCACCCACCGCGTTAAGTGCTAACAGTTGGCAAAATTAAACACTTGTTCCCAATAATTTATCGAGCACAACTTTAATTATCTAATAATTAGCCAACTCCCAATAATTCTTCCGTAACGAAAATATTCTCATCCCACGAATAAAACATGCGCGGATCTACTAGAAAAGTGCGTGTGTTGATCCGCATTTTTCTTTTTATAAGAGAAAGAAAGATGGAAAGGAAGTAGTTCTTTCAAAAATAAATCCCTACCTTGATTTAAGAGGTGACGGAAAACGGCGTCGCGAAAAGAGATGTCACGGAAGAAGACGTCGTCGGTGACGCAGGTAAGGCGTCGCGGAAATCGTACGTCGATTCCGTTGACGTCGAGGTGCGTCCGAAGGGATACGTCACTGGAGAAGCTTCGTAAGCCGACGAAGAAAGTCCGAGGAGGAAGCAGCGTTCTTCGTCGGAGCTTAAGCGTTCTTCGTGTTCTTCGTCAAGGTTTGAAGAAGAAGAAAGCTCCCAAATTCTCAAGGTGGTAAAAGAATTCTAACCCAAAATAAAATAAGCTTTAAGCTTATTTTATTACACAACTTCACCTCTAGAATTTCAAAGGTTTGAAATTAAAATTAACTCACCTCAATAAATAACCTGAGTTGTCAAGATTAATTAAAGAGGTGTTAATGGTAGTTTTGAGGGGAGTTGAGGAGTTAGGCTTCGTGTGGGCCCCACCACACTTAATCCTCTCAAGAGAGGTTAAGTGGATGTGGGTCCCGCCTCTAACTCCCTTTGGGAGGATATAACTAACATGGTTAAAAATAAAATGTGTTTCCACATTTTATTTATCTTCATTCTAATTCCCCCAAAACTAACTCTCAACCCGCATAAAACGCAACCTCGGAAAAGGTCACCTTAAGCGAATATCGGCGCTGCGAGTTCATCGGTGCCCTCGGAATTCAATTCCGGGCACCGATTCAAAAGTTAGAAATTTCCGCTCGTTCGTTCACTGAACGTACCCGAGCCAAACTTCGAAAATTGATTCCGGGCACACCGGGCCTCGGAATCAGGTGTCGTCAGAAACCGCATTCTTGTAAAATTCCAAAGAAAATTAAGAAAAAATTTCCCTTGAATTTTACGGGTCTTTACATTACTCCCACCTCAGAGCTTTACGTCCTCGTAAAGATACAACCAAAACTAGGGAAACAAAAGAGGGTACTGAGCACGCATCTGAGCCTCCCGCTCCCAAGTGCTCTCTTGGAGGTTCTCGTGCTGCCATCTGATGCGCACTAGAGGAATCGATCGCCCACGTAGGACCCGCTCCTGTTGATCCTCGATATCCACTGGGACCTCCGTAAAAGTCGCCCCATCGTCAACGTCAAGCTCCCCATGGTTAATGATGTGCGTCGGGTCATGCACGTATCTCCTCAGCTGAGATACCTGGAAGACGTCGTGCACCCGGTGCAACTGAGGTGGTAGAGCCAGATGATAAGCCACCTCGCCAATCCTGTTGAGGACCTGGAAGGGTCTGATGAAGCACGGAGATAATTTGCCGCCTCGGCCAAATCTCCGTATACCACGTCGAGGTGAGACCCGCAAGAAGACGTGGTCACCGTCCTCAAACTCCAGTGGCCTCCGCCTCCTGTCAGCATATGACTTCTGCCGGCTCTGAGCTATCCTCATCCCCTGGATGGACCACTTCCTTTGCCTAATACAGTCAATCCCGACATGGATGATACTAATCCATACCAAGGATGACGTCGTAAGGCCTCGACGCTACTACCAAGAGATCCAACCGTTACTCTCGCCTCCAAGGGTTGAGTCACACTGTCGGCATCAGTGTGTGGTAATTGGGTCTCCTCCAGTAGATGTCTCACAAGTGAGGGTCAAGTCAATAGTCTAAACCGGAACCTCTTAGTAACAACACAAGAGATGACAGGAATTAAAACATCACAAAGGTATGCGTCTTTTATTATTGTAGCTCATAATACAAAGACACTACACAATAGAAACAAGGAACTAGAAGTACAAAGGACGTATCCACTAGTTCCGCTCCTGTCCATTTGCTCCCAGAGCTCCATGATCGAAGGCCTCAGCTGCCTGAAGTTGAGCTCTCTCATGTCCACCAACTCCCTGCGGTCGGGGTGGACCTCCTGGTGGTGGTGGTGGCAACACCTCGAAGTGTCTCCCACCATCGGCTACTCGGCCAGCTCCTCTGCCTCGTCCGCCTGTACCCTGCGGACCACCGTGACCGAATCTCTATCTGGGAGGTCCCTCTACCGCCTGCTGCTCATCTGTAAGACGAGTCGGGCAGTCTCGAGCCATGTGACCTCGCCCACTGCATGCGTAGCAATGTTTGCCCCTCGCGTAGCTGGCTCTCCTTCGGGTGCCCCGCACAACTGAATCTTCATCCTGTGACTGCTCATCTGATGGTCTGGCCCGCTTGGACCTCTGCATCACCTGTCTACTGCCAGCTGTAGAAGACCCTGCTACGGGCCGTCCTACGGAGGGCCCTGTCACTGGAGCCTGCTCGGCGAGAAAACTCTCCACTAGAAGGGCTCTCTCCAACACCTCTGCCTGTGTCGGAATGTTGAGGGAGATCATCGAAGCCCTGATCTCGTGCCTCAGTCCCTGCTCGAAGGTCCGGGCCCGGAAGAATGGGTCTCGTACCATGTCAGTCGAGTAGTGCGAGAGATCGGTAAATCTCGCCGAGTACTGAGCGACTGTCATGCTGCCCTGCCGCAGCTGAAGAAACTCCTGGATACGCACCTCACGAAGGGTGGCTGGAACGAACTCCGAGCGGAAGAGGATCTCAAAGTCCGTCTATAGAAGAAATGTCTCATCGTGCACCTGGAGCATCAAGCTCCACCATCGACCCGCTGCTGCGTGCAGTAGGCTCGCAGCGAGGATCACCATGAGGTCTGCAGGTGTCCTCACTAGCCTAAAAACTTGTACCACTGCCTCCAGCCAGTCCTCTGCTGCCTGGGGGTCCGTCTCCCCATGGAACTTAGGCGGTCGCTGGCGTTGGAACTCGTGCAGAGCTCCAAGGCGTCGTGCATCGTCAGCGGCTGGTGCTGGAAGCATCGGTGGCTCGGCGGGTAGAGCTACCGTCGGTGCCACTGCTGACAAAGGGCCCTGCACCGAGGCCTCGTCGCTCGGTGGGCTGTCGTCACGCTCGACTCTCGGAACCCTAGCTGGCTGCCGTCATGGGGCCATCCTGAAAAGGAAACAGGTGCGCCACGGTCAGAACAGTATACCTGGTGAGCTGATATAAAGTAATCACAAAGAAAACTTTGAAACACACACGCAATCAATATTTTTGTGCATTAAGTCGGAAATCAGTAGTCAGGGTCCTGGTTTATGGATACGTCGGCCGCCGCACCAACACTGGACTCCCTGGACTGATAACCACACTCAATATGCTAAACATTATTGTTTCACATAGAAAAGATCAGAGTTCGCGGTAGAACCGAACTCCTCTGATACCAATTTGTCACGACCCGCCCTCGGGGTCCGTGCCGTGACTACCCCAAGCCAGCCTTCCATAGGCCAGGGGCTGGCGACTAGCACCAAGGCGTAAATCCCGATAAAAGGGAAGGCATTGCCTTTGTAAAGTAAACAAACACCACAGAGTAAGCAAGCGGAAAAGTAAACACTAAGTAAGAACAGAGTACAACTGAAAGTGCGGAAAAGTAAATGGGCCAGTATACAAACCCAAACTGAAAGTAAAGTACAACTCGAAAGGGAAAAACAGCAACTGTAAGGTAAAAGCCGCCACACCGAGCTGTCCACTGGAAATCCCACCTGAAGGGTGGGTACAGATAACTCCACTGCTCCTCGGGTCCCGCCGTCCGCTCCGGGCACGTCCCGCCCAGTGGTCCACCTCCAGGTACCGTTCTGCTCTGCAAGTCTCAGCCACGATCAACGTTGTCCGTCATCTGCAACCAACACAACGTAGTGCGGGCATAGCCCGTGCAGGGATGAGTATAAGCTACTCAGTAGGGACCCCGAGACCCCTGAAGGTCTCCCAAAATCCACAAAGGATAAACCACAAAGGATAGATACAAACACGAAGTAACAACCGACACTGCTTAGGTATATGCCCATACATATACCTAAGTCATCAATTCCAATACGCTCCAACCTCCGAGCCTAAGTACAACTCAGTCAACATGGGAAAGTATACGTATTCCACACAGGAAAGCAAAACGAAATCCACACAGGATAGCACAACACAATCCACACAGGAAAACAACAGGATTCAGCTCACACAGGTATACATCATCGAAAAGGTGAAAAAGATGATCAGACATAGATACTGAATCATCTAAGCTGGGACCCACATAGGATACAAGACCAGCCGTCCTCATTGTTTCATTTATGCTAGGACCCACATAGGATACAAGACCAGCACGGCTGGGACCCACATAGGATACAAGACCAGCACTGAGTCATCTAAGCTGGGACCCACATAGGATACAAGACCAGCACAGCTAGGACCCACATAGGATACAAGACTAGCTGTCTTCATTGATTCAACTATACTGGGACCCACATAGGATACAAGACCAGTATTGAATCATCTAAGTTGGGACCCACATAGGATACAAGACCAGCACAACTAGGACCCACATAGGATACAAGACCAGTTGTCTTCATTGATTCAACTATACTGGGACCCACATAGGATACAAGACCAGTATTGAATCATCTAAGCTGGGACCCACATAGGATACAAGACCAGCACAGCTAGGACCCACATAGGATACAAGATCAGCTGTCTTCATTGATTCATCTATACTGGGACCCACATAGGATACAAGACCAGTATTTAATCATCTAAGCTGGGACCCACATAGGATACAAGACCAGCACAGCTAGGACCCACATAGGATACAAGACCAGCTGTCTTCATCGTCGCAGTCCACTGAGGATCTCTGCACAGTCGTCGTCGCAGTCACAGTAGTAGTCGCAGCCAGCTCTAGGGTTCCCAGCAGCCGTTCCGATGGAAGGGGTTACGTCTCCACGAGCCGAGAGGATGATACATCAACTGTCACAAAGTCCAGAGTTGATGTATCCAAAAGTTCCGTATCGTCAACAGGAATTCAACGCAACAGACGGCGCGTCAATCGGACGCCCGGTCTGAGAGTTATTGGCTTTTTCGTCCCAGGGGCCCGGTTGGCTTTTAAGGAAAAACCAACCAGACCGTACTCCACCTGCGTCCAAACCTCGGGCGGAGTATGCCAAAAGATTCGTCTCACTAAGAGGAACTCAACAAAGTTGACGGCACGTCAATCGGACGTCCGTAGCTCAAGATATGAGTGTTTCCGCTCCGAGGGCCCGGTTGGTTTTCGTGTACGAACCAACCCGGCCACACTCAAAGTTCTCTGAAACCTTGAGTGTAATATACCGAAACGACCGCCTCGTTCCAAGGATCGCACTACAGCTGACGGCGCGTCAATCGGAGGTCTACAGCTCAAGATATAAGCATTTGACCGAAAAACGGTCCAAAACGGGGGGGTCCGGGTCCGGGCCGACCCGGCCCGACCCCCCCTGGGTCGGCCCGGCCCGGCCAGGGCGTGACCCGGCCCGGCCAGGGCGTGACCCGGCCCGGCGCGGGGCGGCCCGGACCGGCGCGGCCGGTCCGTGGGTTGTCGTCGCGCGACAGCAGCTCAGCCAAACGGCCGAGCATGTGAGGAAACGGGGGGGGGGGGGGGGCGAAGCCCTCCCCGTGTAATGAACAGCGGGCCCCCACGTGGGGGGGGGTCCGCTCCGTCCGCCTCCGGGGGTTCAAACCCCCGGGTCTTCAGGAAACGGCTGGCCGATTGGCCAGCCAATTGATTTCAACGCGGGACCCAAAAAAGGGTCCCGCCCCTTGACCTTTGCGGCCTGCAAAGCCGGCCGCCTTGCTGACCGTCGCGGCGGGTTCCTCCGGCGGCGCGCCGCCGCCGCGCCGGGGTGACGTGCGGCCGCCGCCTTCCGCGGACCACCGGACGCGCTCCGGTGGTCCGTTTTGCTTGCAATCTTCGCCGGTGGCCCTCCCAGAACATGTTCTTCAAAACGGATCCCTCTACATTGCCCGTCGCCATCAATCCGCGCTTCAACAAAAAATTGCGGAGGGTTGTCGGACCGTGTTCGTCCGGCCCGCGCCCACCGCGTTAAGTGCTAACAGTTGGCAAAATTAAACACTTGTTCCCCAATAATTTATCGAGCACCAACTTTAATTATCTAATAATTAGCCAACTCCCAATAATTCTTCCGTAACGAAAATATTCTCATCCCACGAATAAAACATAGCGCGGATCAACTAGAAAAGTGTGTGTGTGTTGATCCGCGTTTTTCTTTTTATAAGAGAAAGAAAGATGGAAAGGAAGTAGTTCTTTCAAAAATAAATCCCTACCTTGATTTAAGAGGTGACGGAAAACGGCGTCGCGAAAAGAGATGTCGCGGAAGAAGACGTCGTCGGTGACGCGGCTAAGGCGTCGCGGAAATCGTACGTCGATTCCGTTGACGTCGAGGTGCGTCCGAAGGGATACGTCGCTGGAGAAGCTTCGTAAGCCGACGAAAGAAAGTCCGAGGAGGAAGCAGCGTTCTTCGTCGGAGCTTAAGCGTTCTTCGTGTTCTTCGTCAAGGTTTGAAGAAGAAGAAAGCTCCCAAATTCTCAAGGTGGTAAAAGAATTCTAACCCAAAATAAAATAAGCTTTAAGCTTATTTTATTACACAACTTCACCTCTAGAATTTCAAAGGTTTGAAATTAAAATTAACCCACCTCAATAAATAACCCGAGTTGTCAAGATTAATTAAAGAGGGGTTAATGGGAGTTTTGAGGGTGAGTTGAGGAGTTAGGCTTCATGTGGGCCCCACCACACTTAATCCTCTCAAGAGAGGTTAAGTGGATGTGGGTCCCACCTCTAACTCCCTTTGGGAGGATATAACTAACATGGTTAAAAATAAAATGCGTTTCCACATTTTATTTATCTTCATTCTAATTCCCCCAAAACTAACTCTCAACCCGCATAAAACGCAACCTCGGAAAAAGGTCACTCTTAAGCGAATATGGGCGCTGCGAGTTCATCGGTGCCCTCGGAATTCGATTCCGGGCACCGGTTCAAAGTTATAAATTCTCGCTCGTTCGTTCACTGAACGTACCCGAGCCAAACTTCGGAAATTGATTCCGGGCACACCGGGCCTCGGAATCAGGTGCCGTCAGAAACCGCGTTCTTGTAAAATTCCAAAGAAAATTAAGAAAAAATTTCCCTTGAATTTTACGAGTCTTTACAGATAGAGCTGGCGAGGATGTTGTTGATGCTGTTGTTGGTGATGAGATTGCCGATGATAATGCTGACGGTGCAGTTAGTGATGATGTTGGTGATGATGTTGCTGATGATGTTGCTGCTGATGATGATGATGATGCTGGACATGGGGATGACGATGATGGCGATGGGGGGATATTAATCCCCCTCCATTTTTGACTTAGCAGAGAGACTTGTGTTGGAGTTTAATGTTTTTTTTTTTTTGTATTGGTGGACTGCTTGTATGTGAATTTCTTTATGAAATGAAATGCATTTTGGATTATGTTTTCATCAGGGGTGTTATTTGTCAATTATTTAGGTAATTTTCACATGCCATATATTTTTTATGGTTTGGTGTGTTTATTATAATCTCACCATCTAATCTTGGCCTTAGCAGTGGAGGGGAAGTCTGGGCTGGGGGGTGCAGTGGAGGGCTGAGGGGGCTGGGAGGGTTGGGGGGGCTAGGGGGGCTGCAGTGGAGGGCTTGGAGGGGGGCTGGGGGGGAAGGCTGGGGGGCTGCAGTGGAGGGATGGGGGGCTGGGAGGGCTGGGGGGGCTGCAGTGGAGGGCTGGGGGGGCTTGGGACGGCTGGGGGGGCTGCAGTGGAGGGCTGGGAGGGGCGGGGAGGGGAAGGTTGGGAGGCCTGGGGGGCTGTAGTGGAGGGCCTGGGAGGGGGTGGGAGGGGAAGGTTGGGAGGCCTGGGGGGGCTGCAGTGGAGGGCTGGGAGGGGGGCTGGGAGGGGGAGGTTGGGATGGTTGGGGGCTGCAGTGGAGGGCTGGGGGGGGGGGCTGTAAGTGGAGGGCTAGGAGGGGGGGCTGGGGGGGGGGAAGGTTTGGGAGGGGGGTGCAGTGGAGTGCTGGGAGGGGAGGGGGCTGTATTGACTTAATCTCTCTTTCATATACTCGGCATGCAGAGGATGTTCATCATGCGAGTATGATTGTGTCCTCCACTTTGAAGCAAAAGAGCTCATCTATTGAATGCGTTGAAAAGGTTTAGTTGCTACTGATCCTTTTGCTTTAAACGTAAAGGCACTGATTTGTAGTTTCTGGAGTGATTCATATTTTTTTGTGTTTGGTTTCTTTCTAAACAGGGACCTTACGAAGCTGTTGCAGTTGCTTTTGAGGCAATACCTCGAACTCATGGCACAAAATTGTGGTGTTAATGTGATCAGGACTATGATTTCTCTACAAGGAAAGGCAAGTAACCTGCGCTCATTTCCCCTTTCCCCTTTCGATCATCGATTTATGATTATATTGTTACGCAGTTCAGTCCTGACACCAAAAACTAAAACACTTCCCCTGTGTATTTTATTTCCTAAAAAAAACTATATGCCTTGGGATGTCAATGAATCTCATCTTTGATTGGTATAGAGTAAATATGGAGGAGGAGGGGCTGGGCAGGGAGGAAGGGGAGGAGGGGCTGGGCAGGGGGGGAGCTGGGCATGAGGGAGGAGCTGATATTTCAAAAATAAATCACTATCCTGACATTGAGGAAGCACCCGACCCTTATGGTAATACCATATCAACCAGATCAAACACCGTCAACACCTTTATTTCCACTAGGATCTTGATGAAAAGCATTTTCCCTTATACCATGAGATATAAAGTTTATTTGTATCCTAGAGGGTATGTGTAGGTTGTGGGAAGATACATACATAATATATCATACCAGAAGTTCTCTCGACCTTCCATATAATTTTATTTCACTTTGAATCACATTCCAACTCATAAATTATCACCATTATGTATAAATCATGATTCCCTAATGAACACATCCATGTATTATATCACAAGAACCCTAGGTTTCAAACTTTTTACCAACAACTAGATCAATATCCTAACAAAACCCCAACACACAGTGACTCATGTTCTTTACCATGACTGGCTAATCATCCTCAAACTATAACATAGATACAGTGAGAATCCTACTCTAATATAGTGGTCTCACACACTCCAATCATAGCCTAATACATTGTATCCTCCTTTGTATCAATTAACATTATCATCGTCCTACCCTATGTCGCTTAAATCTGGATGATACCACCAAAAAAATGGGGGTCAAAACAAATTCATGGGACCTGAACTTTGTACACATGACCTCAATGACCTCAGTAACCACAATGAGCAACATCGCTAATAGCCTATTTCCACACCTTTTTCATCACCTCTGATGATGGTCAATGTAATATGCATCATACAAATGATCCTCCATATCCAAAATCCTAGTGGTAAATGTCACCCATAGTAAGGTGGATTTTCACTCATCATGTTCCCAAATAAGTGAATCAATTAGCACATCCCATGAATCACCACATTTAAACATGTGATATCATTCTCATCAATCCATTAAACCACATCATATAATATCCAGTGTATGTAAGGCCAAACTATCCATTTTAAACATGATAATACCCCTATTTATCTCTTATGAGCTATGGAAGCTGCAAGTTGTTCAGTTCTCGGTTAGACATACACAACCCTACCCTCACCCATTTAATACACAATATATGTAACACATATAACATATGAAAAGCTGGGCACTGCCAACTTATAGAAAACACCTTGAATTTTGGATTTAATTGATAAAAAATATGATAATATGAAAAGAAATACATGACACAATGAATAACTAGTAGAAAACCCGGAGACAGTGAGAGGAAATTGAAATAAATACCCTAGGGAATCTATCCATACCCTTAGCTATTCCATGATTCAGACCGATTGAAGTTCCAATAAAAACTATTGAAGAACCATCTTAAAGTCAAAGAGGGGAACAAAAGACAAAATTAGGGAATTTCCACTACATCCTAGATGAAATGGTCATAACCTACTCATTTTACAAATAATTATTTATCTAATTATCATTTTATAAAAATATAGAAAAAAACTTGATGAATTTTTTTTATAAACATTGGGGTTAACCATATGTATATTGAAAACCTTACCTTCCAACACTTTAACATTTTTCATACTTCCTAAAGATAAAATCCATATGTATGAACACCTCATTTTATGAAACATTATGTATCAAATGGTACTTGAAATAGTTATTTAATTTTCTAGATGTTGCATATGCTGTTTGTGGTTTTCAACTTTCATTTCTCTAATTTTTTAATGTGGTTTTTGTGTTTTAGGAAGACTCCAAACACACAAAAAAAAGCATGTTCAGTGGAATCCTGATTCAGGTTTTACTCCAACTTTTTAATTTTAATATTCGGCTGTAGATTTTTGTATGTTTTGGATACATTGAACTATCATCGCATTTGAAAAGGCTCAGGATGTTATTCATAAATCATGGATCACGGTGTACTTTCAGGAGGTAAGCACCCTTATGATTTTTCTTGATTTTTTAATCTTTTAACACAAGCAAGTCTTGAATATTGATAACATTTTCTGTTTATGGTGGATACTTTGTATATATATCAATTGTTGAATGGCATTGCAATACATGTTTGTGTATTTTATTTCATGTGTTTTTTATCCAAAAGTTTCTCTAAATATGTCATTCTACTTGACTGAGCAGGGGGCAGGGGGAGAGGGGGAGGGGGGAGGAGTTGGGCAGTGGGGAGGGAGGGGGAGGGGCTGGGCAGGGGGGAGGGCTGGGCAGTGGGGAGGGAGGGGGAGGGGCTGGGCAGGGGGAGTGTTGGGCAGTAGGGAGGGTTGGGCAGGGGGGAGGGGGAGGGGGAGGGGCTGAGCAGGGGGGAGGGAGGGGGAGGGGCTGGGCAGGGGCTGGGCAAGGGGGGAGGGGGAGGGGCTGGGCAGGGGGGAGGGAGGGGGAGGGGGAGGGGCTGGGCAGTGGGGGAGGGGGAGGGTGTGAGCTCATTATTTAGAAATGGCTTGTGGATGCCAACTAGTGTTGTTTAATGTTCAATTGGATGGATCATTGTAGGAGAGATCAAGTAGTTTCTATGAGGAGATCGTTGTTTTACTTTGTGTATTGGGACCGTTTTCTCATGATTAGAGATATTGAGGTATAACTCTTGAGTTTGGGGACCACATATATTGGAGTCTTTTGGAAGGAATGACTCCTTTTGATGGAGGTTACTGTTGGGTACCATTATACTACTAATGTGGGTCTAAGGGACTCTAGAGGATGCCATTGTTGGATAGTTTCTGATAAAGTGATTAGTGGTTGTCATAGAAGGCTATTAAGAATGCTTGTATTTAAGTTCGAGTTGAGGAAACGGAAGAACCATACTGAGCATATTAATTACATCAAAAGAACACTTTTTGGAAGTTCCATAATGTTGAAAATTGAGTAGATCCAAATCATCCCAGGTCCAAAGGAAGTTTCAAGACAAGTATACCTTTCTCAAAAGATGTTAAAGATCTCCAAGTAGTTAGACACAAGATATAGTGATCCAACATTCTTGTTGAGGAATACCATTTAAAGAAGTCTGTTTTTCTATACTTGATCAACTCTAAAAAAGAGCTTGTGGATGGAGTATATAAATAGTTGTAGGAGGATTTTAGATGGGGTATATAACCAATCACTAAAGGAGTTTTAAATTGTGGTGTATAACCAATTTTTGAATAAAGGATGGGGTGTATAACCATTTGATGGATTTTTATAGTCACGGTGTATAACCATTTAGTATTGATATTATTAGAGTATCTATGTTGTCTCGTATAACCAACATGGAAAGTAGGCTTTTCACTAAACTTTGTAGATCATCTTGTTCCGGTATTGTGCTTTCATTTTCATATGTATGAGGTAAGGATGATATTTTTATATAGAGGATCATGTATTTAACCATCCATAGAATGGATTGACAGTTCTAGTTTAGCTGTTCAGATGTTGGGGATTAGGTTGGATTATCGAACAGCTAGTTTGACATGCCATGTATATGTGGTATTGCAGGTGCAGAATGAAGGTGCAGAATGGTGGGAGGTGCAGCTGCTACCTGGGGAACCTGTCTATACCCACGGTTTACCAAACCGTGGGTAAATATGGGTTGCTGTAATTCTGCAGGTGCAGTGCAGTGCTGCCTGCGGAACCTATCTATACCCACGGTTTGGTAAACCGTGGGTAAATATGGGCTGCTGTAAACCCGCATACCCACGAGTTTTACATCAATACCTACGGTTTGAAAACCGTAGGTATACATCAATACCCACGGTTTATTAAACTGTGAGTAATAACAATTTTTCGTGGTCTATACCCACGATTTTCATAGAATCGTGGGTATAGACCTATCGTGACGGCACTGCAGCCCACGGTTACTGAAACCGTGAGTATAGGGTATACCCACGGTTTCAAGGGCTATACCCACGGTTTTAAACCGTGGGTATAAGTGCTATTTCCAGTAGTGTATCCCTCTTGAGAAAAGAGATACTATACCCCTCGCATGTACTCAATCCAGAGATGGTACCATTGGAAAATGATTTTTCCTATGAAGAGCAGCCGGTGAAGATCTTATATTGTAGAGAAAAAGTTCTACAAAATAAGACAATACACCTTGTCAAAGTGTTGTGGAGAAACCAAAAGTTTGAAGAAGCGACATGGGAACTGAAGGAAATACTAAAAAAGAGTTACCCTCGTTTGTTTTAGTATGGAAAAAGAAAATTTTGAGAGAAAAATTTTTAAAGGGGGAAGATTGTAACGACCTGAACTGTTATAAATAAAATTCCCCTTTTTGATTTATTTAAATGTCTCGTCATGTAATATGGTTATAGAAAACACATGCACTTCTTTTGTTTTATTATATCCTATTGGATTTAATTGACCATTAAGAATCATTACAGTTGATAATATAGTCGTTCAACAGTGATCACGTGATTAGTATAAATATAAGGTTTTAACAAACTCAATTGTCACAGACAAAAGAAATGATGACCTCAAACAGTAGGATTGTTCCCTATGAAACTCATTTATTGAAGCTTCCAAAGAAGAGCATTTATGGGTTGTGCCCTTGACCAAGCTCAAGCTAAGATCCAACAACTTAAGCATTAGCAAAATCATTTATCGAGATCACGGTTCAAACCATGTTCGTTGAACCGCCCCATGAAAGTCTTATCATCGTGCACCTTACTTTTAGGGCGTTTGTCGATGTATTAAAAAGATATGTATCAAGACCCTAACAATATGAGTATGTACATTATTTTTTTATAAAATAATTAACACATTTTCATCCTATTATTGTTACTTTGTAAATGATTTTCATTTTGATACAATAAAGCACGCATTGTATTTTTGATTAATATTCAAATTCAATTAATAAATTTATGAATTAATGGATTTTTTAAATAAATAATATTTTAATAAAATATTATTATTAAATAATGTTTATCAAATATAAATGATTATATAATTTTTTATGAAGTCAAATATAATTTTTTATTAGGGTTCGTAAACTGTTATTGTAAAAAACTCGTCATTTTCAATAAATATCGGTCATTATTTTAAAAGTAAAAATTCACATATTTAAAAAATTATTTAGATAAAATGAATATTTTTTTTGAATGAGAACATCGAAATTATCCAACGGTGAATTTTTCATAATGTTCTGAGACAGTCGAATTTTCGAGTAAAAATTAAATACCGTATAAATATACTTTGTGTTTTATTACGTAGAGTCTAAAATACAAATAATAAAGAAATCTTCCCCCTTTCCTATATAAACTCACCCAAACTCTCATTTCTTCACTTAAACTCCTTAGAGCACGTCCATACTCTGCTCTCCACTCTCTAAAGTCTTCCCAAGGCGCCCTTACTATCCATTTCAATTATAAATGATGAGCCCCTTTAATCTCGTTTAGCCCTCCTATGAACATTTATGTACACTTGTTACCATATCGTTATTCTGCAAGGGATCTTGACCTTCATCTCGTTTCAATTCAAGCACCTTCTTTGGAATTTTTCTTCTTAATTGCAATTGTTTATGATGTCATTTATTTATAAACATCCCCTACTGTCCAATGGATGTTATTTGAATGAGGGGTCATTTATTCTCTCTCATTTTGACCTTCACCTAAGCTGTAACTATGCCTAAATTCTGTAAGGAATTTCTCTCTTCTCATTTCCATCCAAGAACTCCTTTTATGTTATGTCTATTAGATTCCATTTGCTTTTGTTGGGATATGTTCTTTCATATTCCCCTTACTATCCATTTAATTTATAAATGATGAGTCTACTTTTCATTCTCATTAAGCCTCTCATGATCCTTTATGCACACATGTTACCATGTCGAAATTTCGTAAAGAATCTTTTCATTTCTCCTCTTTATTCAAGTATGTTCTTTACCTTATGTCTTTTATCATCATTTCCTTATGATAGGATATGTTATTACATATCCCCCTTATTGTCCAATTGATGTCCAAATGATGAGAGACCAATTTCGCTCTCATCAATCCCTTTTATGAATTTTTAAGTAATGCTGTTATGATGCTGCCGAAATTTCACTGTGATCTTCCATACTAAAACAATTATGTAGTGAATACCATACTCATTTTTCTATCAAAGGTATTCATCTTTTATACAAGTATACTTATTGATGGGAGACTTACATGTATGTATTCCACATTCCTTGATCATGAAATAAATTATAATGATGAATAAATTCATGTTGTCTGATCTATGTGCCACACTTAAGCATGATAATGAAATGAATATGATGAGTGCCCTAGAAAGAGCTCCAATGCATTGGGTAATATTTAGTATTATGATATGTCATGTTGGGACAGAGAGTGAACCTGATTCTTTTATGGGAATTTGTCCACCGTTAGGTCTTGGTGGATTTAGCCTTGACCTAAGTTTATGATGTAGTGTTTTAAGTTGTTATCACATTTCCCATGTTGCTTTTATGATTATCACTTTATATCATGTCTCATTGTTCATGTTTATGATTCATACTCTTCCTATGCTCATTTGATATGTCTATTGTCTAACATTTATCTTTATCTTCATGTTATGTCATGTTTATTCCCTTACTGAACTTTATAGCTCACTCCTTTCCAATATATTTTTTCATGTTATCTCATGCGGTTTTAAGTTCATTGGAATATTATGATTATGTAATGAAGTTTTCAATAATGTTTTGTATCTCATGTTATAAGTTGTTGTGTAATGTACATAATTCTCAGACACTAGACTTCTCGATCTTTTGGGTTGTATTAAGTATACTTTTATGTATTAAAACATGTATTAATGTGAAATAAAGAGAATGGTTGTTATAAGACTTGTTACATCCAGTATCGGGATGTAAGAAGCCATATTCGATGATTCGATTATATGGGTCATCATTCCATATTTATAGACACGTGCTTTATAGATTACAATTGGCATCCATTTAATCGCAATCAACTAACGTTTCAACCCATGTAACTAAAGTCTCATGGCTCAACCATGTGATAATTGGTTAGTTAAGGTGTCACCATCAAGCTATGTAGGAAAACATCGTTTATGTTGATGCATACACTTTAAGTAACCAATTATTTATCATTTCCTTGCATGAAACATTAGTACAATTTCAAATATAACAGTCAAGGCACCAACAATATACAACAGGCAATGCACATAGTAAATAAACATGGCATGACATATGCATGACATTTAAATCCTCAAGTGCCTATAATAATGCAAGACAATGTGTCTTTGTCGTATTAGGCCAAGGGAAAAAGAAAATCCAAAATTATTATAAACATCACAAGTTATGTTTGTCACTCAACGGTGAAATCAGTACAACTATAATAGGTAAAAACCAAAACAGCAAATCTCATCCCTGACAACGTGGTTTTTCCTTGTACGTGGGTTGGCTACTCTCAGGCACATGCTCATTACCAAATTCTGACACTTCCTAATTTTCTTTCCACCATCCCAAAATAGTAAGTCAATGGAAAAGAAAAGGTCAGATGTCACTTTGTGACGTCCCGAGCCTGATTCATTAATAAGTAACCTGACTCGGTTGCCACATGACCTCAAGCACGTCTCCTCATACGCCAGAGGTTGCCGACCAGCAACAAGGGTTTACGGTGGTACAGTGGGAAGATTATACCCTCATTATCAGAGGGGAGCACAACGATAAACAGAATAGATAACAACGGAAACAATATAATGAAAACAGTGAAAGTAAACCATCCAAATAATAATAACAGACATGGATAATAATTAGTGTCATATATAAAAGATGGTAATGCCATAATGCTATACAAAAGGGGGAGTAAAGGGAACAGGGCAGCAGACATACAAGAGGTAATGTTATACAAAAGACCACAAGCTATACTCCAATAGCATCACGAGCACTAGCTCGATCCTCTACTCTCGTACTTCATCCTAGTACAGAAAACCAAACTCCATAGCGGAGCATTTTCCTTTGTCTCTACCTACATCCATGAGGTATGTTCGGGTACCAAACGGCGGCCCGAACAGGGTATGAGTAAAACTCAGTAGGTCACCACCAACGGTGTCTAGCATTATCCAGTCTGCGAATATATAATGAACCAGTGTGCAGGTAATAATAACAATAGCAGTAAATGAACTAAATAAAACCCACATCGGCTCAGGTTCCTTACGAGACACTCATCTGATGCTACCTACTTCTGACTAATCTGGAATGTCTTTGAACATTTACTATTTTATAAACAATAAGGAGCATCATGTCCGTTAATTCCAAATAATTAATATGGAACGTTATGTCCACTAATTCTAAATAAACAATATGGAATATCTTGTCCATTAATTCCAAATAAACAATGAGGAACATTATGTCTATTAATTCACATAACAATAAGGAATGTCATGTCCATTAATATCACATAAACAATATGGAGCATCGAGTCCATTACAGAAAGTAAGCATGATGTAATCACATCCATGTCATTTAATCAATTTAATTTATCATTTTAGTCATACGACTGAAGAGTAATAAAAAAGGGGCCAAGTGCATTCTACTTGCCACTACATCATTTAACAAGTGATCAAGTGACATGGTCTTACCACTCGCCATTTATTTAATTCATTTATAAGTGATCATGTGGTCCATGGGCATGTTTATTCCACATACATCTCATTAATTCCCATTAATAAACTTGTTAGCAAGGGACAGGTCAACACGCCTCAAAGGTGGTTTAATTTCAAGCCAAAAATCAAAAGGGGTCATGGGCCTATAAGCAACACACCCTAATGGGATGGTTTGAGTCGAGGTACACAACCTCTAAGAAGCAATTTGGCGGGCGCGAAGACTAACCAATTTAAGGCATAACAATCTACTTAATTAATTTCACATTTTAGAGGCGACGCACGAAAGGACCGACACGAGGCTCATGTTGGAATGGTGCAGCCCGATCTGTTTGGATGAAGTTGGGTCGAACACTAGCGGCTCAGACTGTACATCAGGCCACACTGTAGCAGGGCTGACCGGCGACACCGATAGGGCACTGTAGCAGTGCGGATTTACTATAGCAGTATACGACATGACACTGTAGCGGTGCGGGCTTTGGAGACGACAACACTATAACTCTGCGAACTTCTTACCACCGACATTATAGTAGCTTGGACTTGGGTGGTTGCGGCACTATTGTAGTGTGGACTTACTGTGTGGTTGGTGGCAGAGTAACATCATCTCCTTTATGAGCTCTTTTGAGCTAGAGTTTCTGTGTGTCTGAAATATTGAACTTCCTGTAATTTTACTCCTGAAATTCGTGAAGTGTTCTACCTCCCTGTGGACGTAGAGATTTTTCTCAAACCGCATAAATCGTTGTGTCATGTGATCTTCTCGTTCATTTGTTTTTCCTTTTTACTCTTCTGTGAATTGTTTGTCGTTTGTTGCTCTCAACGTTTCTGCAACAGCACACCGACGCGTAATAAAAACAACTAAATTTTTAGGAAAAAGTTGTGGACCACCTGCCTTATGTCAATAGACGACTCCTCGTCTGATATCAGCTTCAGATTCGAGCTGAAATGAGAGAAATCGGAGAAACTAGACAAATGTCCTGAAAATAGGTTATATTAGCTCGCATGCAGATCGCATCAACGACGGTGAGAGAAAGTAGGAAAAGAAGGTAGTATAGTCTTAAACTTACCAAGAGGCTTCCAACACAACGAACGACACATGAATCGGAGCTCGGATAGAGGAGGAAGCTCAAAGCCTAGAGGAGAGGAAGAGGGGAGCTCGAGCAGCCTGTTGTGTGAGAGAAATGAGGGAGAAATAGGGGGAATTAAACTTAGGCTGGAGGGGGAAACGATAAAATCATCCATTTTAAACGAGCGCACGGTTTGGCTGCATGGTTGGTCAAACTGTGTGCCAATCATGCGTGGCACACTACCTACGCACCAACCCTTCGCACGATTCATGCACACAGTTTGTCTAACAGTGCGCAAACTGTGTGTTTGGAACTATCTCAAGCTTACACCCCGCACGACCTAGGCGCACAACTATTACTAACCATGCACACATCATTTGACTTGCACCTGCAATTTATTGCATGTTTGGCATTAGCGTGTGACCTCCCTCGCACGGTTAAACTAATTGTGTTCTTCACCTTTGGGTCGCACGGTTGAGCTGCACGGTTAGTACTAACTGTGAGTCAATTGTGTGCCTCTACCTGTTTCTCCAAAAACTGAAACTCTAGGCTATGAACGAGCTCGAATTCTCTCCTGAAACCTTCCTTAACCCCTTAGGTACATTTATTTAGGTAAAACAAGAGGTTTAAATAGAATTTTAAAGAATTTGTGCCCCCAAGAAAAATTGGGATCTTACATCTTTCATCTGCCTTCTTAAACTTCTTGGGTGTAATTTGTTTTGTAACTTTTTTCAACATGTTGCCCAAGGCTGACTCTTCTTTCTTCACAAGTGATCTTCTATGCTTATTTGCATTTGATACATTTTGAGATGAACATACATCACTTTCGTAACCACCACCACTGTAAACATCACATAAATCTGTAAGTGCTTTGAATCTGTTTGAGTAGGATAGATTATTCATCATCTGTCGATGTTGCTTCTTCTCCAGCATGCTCCCTCTAAAATTGGACTTCCTTTGTGCTTTTGAATTTAAAGGATTGTACCAACAATCCAATGCACAATGCTCAAATTGATTGCACCACCAGCATTGCCCAACAAACCTTGTTCTTCACTTATTCAATAAATGTTGTCCAAATTTTTCAAATTCAGTGGCATGCATTTTTTGGGTCTTCTTCATTGCTAGTTTAACTTCACTTGGGGAACCATCACTCACACATCTTCTTATATCAACCATGGACATGGTGGTAGGCTCTTCTTCATTTCTCCTCATCCATATTTGTACAAAAATTCTATTTAAACCTAAAGATTTTGTAGAAACATATTTAGAAAAATCACTACATTGAGATATGGATGGTTCCACATTTGAGACCGCTTGAGAAAGATCATCAAAAGATGTCATGATCTTCTTGTCACATAAAAGAGGTCTTTTAACATTAGAATCCTCCATGGAATGGTTTGTGACAGCAACTCCTTCCTTCAATTGTGAAGACTCAATATGTGTCATTTCCAAATTGATCAATTTGATTTCCAATTCTAAACATCTCATATTGAGGACATTCTTCTGATCTTCAAAAAATGTCATTCTATCTTCACAATCTTTCTCCATCTTCTCAACATCCTCTTCATGCATTTTAACCTTGTCTTGTAACAATGAGTCAAGTTCCTTGATCCTCTTCGATTTCACTTCTGATTACAAATCCTTGCCATCAATGTTCTTCAGTTTTTCTTCTAATACATGGATCTTCTGCTCAAATTATTTAGTGAACTCGTCCTTTTCTCATAATATCTACGAGAAAAAAGACCAAAGTGAAGTGAGCTAAATTGCAATTTTGGAGACTTAAGTATGAAGATCGTCATATGCATGATAATGAAACTATTAATAGTTTTTTCACAAGGGTAAATGAAGTTGTGAGCACAATCAAAGGCTATGGTGAGAAGTTGGAAGATGTTGATATTGTTGAAAAGATTTTGCGCAACTTACCAGATAAGTTTGATTCTAAAGTCTGCTTTAGAAGAGAAAGATTCAAGTGATATTTTATGGTTTGCATAATACTTAAATAACTTATGAAATGAGGAAAGACAGTGTTATCAAGAAGAATGTGAAGGTTGAAAAAGAAATCTCTTTTAAAGCTTCAAAGCAAGAGAAGTTGGGGAAGAAGGTTCTTGTTGAAGAAGAATCTTGTTTTTCAGATTCAAATAAAGATTTGGAAGATACGTCTGATGAAGTTGCGTCTTTAATCTCAAGAAACATGAGGAGGGAAAGAAAAGTACAAGGGAAAGTTTCTCTTAAAATGTTTCAGGTGTGGAGGTATTATGTGGTATGCTGCAAATTGTCCAACATCCAAAATCAATGAAGATAGTGAAGAGGAAGACATTATGTCTAAAAGATTCTCAAAGAAGAAACATAATAAGCCAAAAGTTTCTTACAATAAGAAGGATAAGAAGTTCTCTAAATTTTACAGGAGAAACTTCTTGTATAAAGAAGGTATAGACAATTAGAATGAAGATGGAGATGAGTTTTCATCTGGTGGTGAAGATGCTGAAAAACATCTCATTGCAAAAGTGAATGATGAAAGTAGTTCTGAAAGTGAAGAAGAGCCAGAGATGGAATTCATGCAGATGAGAGAATTAAAAGAATGACTCCCAAAGATTTCCAAACAAGACAAGGAGACCAAAAAATAAAGATGGATGATAAATCCTTTAATAACAATGAATCTGTCTTTGCAAAAGAAAAGTCAAAGTTGCTTGAAGAAGTTAAAAGCGTTGAAGAAGTTGTTTGATGATGAGAAGACTATTAACATCAAGTTGGAAGAAATATTGAAGGAGAAAGAAAATGAGTTTGATCATTTACAACAAAACATGATCATAACATAAGAGGATTTGAAGTTCAGGTCCAATGTTCATAATTCTATTTCAGAAGTTGGAGAATGTTAAAAGAAGTGTGAAACTCAAGAAGACCAACAAAAATCATTCCAGAAGGATAAGAAAAAATACTGAAAATGTTGGTAAAAAATCGGTGAAGAAGAAGCAATTCATGAAGAACAAGGTTGTGGCTAAATCAAGTGATGTTCCAAAATTTGGAAATTCTAGGAACACCAAATTGAGTGAAAATCCACTACAACTGGGGTGTCTGAAAGAGATGAAAAGAATATTGATGTGAAGAGCAAAGAGTTGGGAGTTCACCAAAATTCTATTTCACAAAAAGGAGTTAAAATTGGTGACTCTAAGAATGGTGAAAGATGATCGACAAAATTTGAACAACATGTTACTTTCATATGTAAATATGTTTTCTATGGTTATTGTTGGAACTGTGGGGGTTTTGGGCATACGGCAAAGATGTGTTGGTTCAATTATAAACATCATAATCATACTAGAATGGTGTGGTTGAACGAAAGAACAAATATTTAGTGGAGAGAAATGAATTAAAAGTGGAATTTGTTCCTACGAAGGACCAAATTGTGGATGTGTTCACCAAGCCATTGTCAAAGGAAGCATTTCAGAATCTGAGGTTGATGTTGGGAATTCAACCTCGTCCTTCTCAAGGCTAAGGTATGGTTAATTTGTCCTCTCTATCTTCTTGTGTTCGGATATTCTTATCAATAGAAGCGAGAAAGCAAAAGAAAAAGATTGATGAGAAAGGGGGAGGGAGTAAAATAAAATGAAGGTTGGATAGAAGTGTAGGATTGAAGAGTACATATTGACATATCATTTGCAGTTTCGAGTCCTTTGACTTTCAAAAGCTCGCTTTCCGAGAGTGATGGCAGAATAACATTATTTGCACGATGATTGTTTTCCAAAGTCCTTATATGTTGTTATCATAGCAACGCCTTCAACCCAGGGAACAAACTCATCAAGTGTAACTTCCAAAACATCATAACTGATAGATAATAGGTATGGCATCATCCTATCTTTCCATATGTGATAAAATTTCCCATCAAATGTAGGAAACCCCTTGTCGATCAATGAATTTAAATTATCCATTGTAGATAATACAAATCAGTGACTTATTCTTCAAAACGAGAGAGAGAAACTTCAAATGCCAACAACTTCAAATAGCCAATCGCAAACAAATGGAACCCCGTGCTCTAATGCCACTTGCAGAACCACTTCGGGGCCAATGTAAGATCACTGAGGGGGGTGAATCGGTGATCAATGTTGTTTTTATATTTCTTTTGAAATAACTTTCATCACCTGCTAGGATGTAGTGATCATTGTTGCAACACACTCAAACACACACCAACACAAGGGAACACAACAGGTTTACAAGGTTCATCTCTCAATGTGAAAAAGCTAGTCTTTGGTGTGATATGGATTCCTCCATGGTCACACCACCTACTAGAATCATCATGTGAGTACAACGAGCATGGTATAACCTTGAGACTCGTGTTTGCACGTCTCTCAACTATGCTTCGGCGCATCTCGTACACAGGTGTGTCTTGCACCTTACAAAGATAAACATTTGGATAACAACAAGAGATTTTGATACCAATGTAGAATTATGTCTTGTTATAGATGTGTTGCATTGATCTCTTCCACCTTCTTCTTTCACCTGCACAACAACATATAAGGACTTCCTCTTCTTTTGTATGCAAATGGTGATGCACACTCTCATTTTCTTCACTACATCAGAACTGGATTTTGTTGTCTCTTCTTCTTCGGTGTATTAGGGAAACATTGGATCTCTTCATCTTTAATACCCGGGGATTTCTTCAATTCTGAAGTAGGTATTGGATTTGTGCTTCGATACTCAGAGGGTTTCTCCTGTGTATTTTAGGGGTCACTTCCATTCTCTCTCTCTCTCTTTATCACTACATTGTTATGTGTCAATATATTATACACAACACCCCACAAATTCATCTAGTTTGAATTTCAATTTCAATTTCAATTTCAAACCACCAGCTTCCTTGAACTTCTTAAAACTCGGCCTTTAGATCTTTGTCCCAATAGATCATCGTCATCCAATTCAAATTGGTAGTTATTTGGAGTTGAAATAACCACCAAATGACTCGTATGAAGCTAAGTCATCACTCTTGGTCGAACTGCAAAGATTTGTCCAGAAAACAACTTCTACGGCGCAACCTCAACCACTGCAGAGGTGGTAGTTCAAACCAGTTATTTTTTAGCTGTTTGAACATATTACGGCGTAGTATCTTCTTTGCGGCGTGGAGGTCTTCAAAAGTCCAACGGCGCCAAAACTCCATTGAACTCCTTTGCGGCGTAGCTATCCCATTGCGGCGTCAGATCTCAATTTTTCCAGAACCATCAAAAACTGATCCTTCCTCCTCTGCGGTGTGGTACTCCTACGGCCTGAGTACGTAGTCGGGTCCACCCATTGCGATGTGGTGCTTTACTATGGCGGAGAGACCTGTACACAAACAGGGTTACCAAAATTCGACTTTTCTTCTTTATGGGGGGGATCTCTTCCACAACGCAGTACTTCTTCATTCCAGCATCTTTGTGGCGTGGTTATCCTCTCCACGATGCAACCACATTTCTTCTTCTCATTGCAGTGCAACCAGTAATACTACGGCATGGAGGTCTCTGATCGAGTCTCTCTTGCAGCGTGGTCACTTACTCAGCGATGTGAGGTCTTCTAGACCATTTTTCATCCCATTGCCCAATTCAGCATCTCCACAACGTAGACAATATGCTTGGGGAATGGTCTCTATCTGCATCTTTTGGCATGCAAACATGATCTCTATCTACATCTTTTGGCTTACAACATGATCTCTATCTGCATCTTCCTGCTTGCATCACGAACTCCTTTCATTATATTTATAAACTTCAAACCAGCTTAAGCATCATCTAAGTTCTCTCTCCAAACCTTCTTCAAACATCTCCTTTATAGTAGAGATAAAAATCTCCACAAGAATCCTCAAACTCCATGAAACTCCAATCTTCAAATCACATTTGCTTTCAATATAGCAAGTACTTCCAAGGCAAGAACATCAACCAACTTCCAAACCAATCTTTCAAAGTTTGTCATCCAATCTTCAAACATCTAGAGATAAGTAGACTCCTTGGGAACTTCTTCTCTTCTTCAACAAACTTGGATTCTTCAACTAAACTTTCAAACTACTTCTTTACTAAATCCTCAACATATTGACATCAATAAAATTCTTCTTCACAATCATTGACAACAAATACAACTTACGCAAAATGGGTTCAACACAAGGATGTACTCACCCACATTGAGGGTGGATCTTGTAAAAGGATCATATGTTCTTTCTAGTTTTTTTGTATTTGAAGAGTAAGTTGATCAATACACGAGATTCATGCATCCTAACAAATGCAGGAATTTGAGTGGGAAAAAATCAGTAAAAATTATCTCACAGTGATTCACCCTCTCTCAGTGTGGGTGCACACATTCATTGGGCATCTCAAAAAAATATTAAAAAGAAAAAGAAAAGGTGAGTGGGAAGTAAAGGTTGGCTAGGAAAGTGAGAGAATAATGAAATGTATTGAGATCTAAGAACATAGAGGTTGAGTGAGTTGTGCACGGATGACGTAAAAATTAATAATATAAGAAAAAATAGATGAGGAATGGCTAGTGAGATGATAAGGTAATGAAAATGTGAGAGGTTAGGGAACATATAGAAATAGGAGGCAAATGCTCCATAAGTGATGAAGGGAGTTATGAAGATGGTTTTCATGGGGTCTTACGAAAAGGGGTAATAGGGGAAAAGGTGAGAGGTTTGGTGGGAGTGAAAAGAAATAAAACAACATAAGTGTAAAAAAATAGATAAAAAGAGAAGGAACCAACAAAAAAAAGGGTTCCTCATTGTGTATGGTGTATAAAAGAGATCAACATGACTAGAACAGTTTTTTATGAAATTATTAAGATAAGATGCAACTCATGTATCTCCTATAATAAAATAATGTACTTTGACTTGAGGCGGTGTTTATTTTATTGATTGTTTTGTTATGGGTGTTGGTTAATAGTCGCGATGCTCGATTGATCATTTTGCATTGTTTTAGGTTGATGGGCACGAATTGCATTAATTATCTAGAGTTAGGGATGGCAATGAGTGCCCGTTAAATAAGTGACCAGACAGATTAAATCAGGCTCAGATGCCTCTTAATCGGGCTCAGATACCTCTTAAATGGGTTTTAAATTCAATACCCGATTATTAAACAGATAAGATTCAGATATTACTTATGGGATATCTAAACTCGTTCACACACCCCCTTCATTAAAGGTCATATGATAGACACGATCCCCGATGCCGCCCGCCTGTTTGAAGCTCCCCACCCCAAGGCCTCTTGGAAGAGCCCAGATATTAAATTTTGGATTCGGTTCGGATTAAGGTGTTCTTAAACAGTAATTAAATTTTGGGTTTGGGTACCTGCATTTTTATAGGTAAGCCAAAGGGAGCGGTTTTTGATCCGTTGAAGGGCACTCCAGCATGTGAGATCCATTAAGGAACTTCACCCCACCACTTGCATGTTCGATCTAATGAAGGACATGGCATGATAATTAGACTTTTTATTTGATTTGGATGATGGAGTTAATAGATTATCTTCATTGGACGAAGAGTAAAGATAGGTGGGGGCCAAAAGATCAGTGGGAGATGACACATTAAAATTGATTTAGTGATCCCAATTTGAGCCTATCAAGGTAAAACATCTAAAAAACAACCAAAATAAAAACAATCTAGTATACACAAAGCGTTGCTGAGTAAAGTGAGCAAACCTGGAGACCCACCCGCTATACACAGTGCTCCATCAGCCCTGCAAGCCCAATTCCTGCAACTTTTCCATTGAAGTCTGCACGCTCAAATCATCAGTAAACACAATATCCGTTGCTGAATAAAGTTACACAACCTGTAGACCCGCTCACTATACACAGTGCACCATCAGCCCTGCACAGCCAATTCCTGCAACTTTTCCATAAAAGTCTGCAAGCTCAAATCATCAGTAAACACAATATCCGCACCATCCATGTAGGTTGAATTCTGAGTAACAGATGGATTAAGCTTTGCAAGTAGAAACCTTGCCTGGCTGCTGTGATGGTCACATTTTACAAGCCTGGGCACCGGAAACCGCTCAGCCGCCAACACCTCCACATCCGTCTCCGGGGCTTCCAGTAGCCTCCTCAAATTCTCATGCTCCGGGTCCTTATCATAACCAAGCTTCCTCCACTGAGCAATGTTGGACCCGTAATGGATCACGATATGAAAGTAAGAATCGAAGAGCAGTATGACATCTGGTGAAACCGAACGAATATCCAGAAGGACCGGAACAGACGGCCCGTAGAACGAATACTGAATGAGCGTGGGCTGGATCATTACCAGAGAATCCACCACCCCCTCACGGTTCAGCATGAGCCTGTAAAATGCTGTTTCATCAGGGCTGCTGTTGAAGACATTGATGAACTGCGATCTCCTCAGATGATACATGAACTGGGGGTAAAGGGAGAAGTTTGATGATAACCGGAAAGTGGAAGGGTCTTCCTGGACATATTCCCCGAATCTTGAGGCGAAAGCAATCAGTTTTTCATCCAACCATCGGATCACATCACGAGCATAGCACTGCTCAGCACGATCGATGGCGAGTCGGCCCATTACTGCAGCAGCTGCTTCTTGATCGAACCCGGCAGCAATCTCGGGTGACTGACCCCGGATCCATCTTCTAGCAGCTGTTGTCACCCTCTTTCTGATCCCCATGTTACCGTGTCGGTAACGTGTTATGAACTGTAAAAAGAATGCAGATCCCGGCTGGGCCTTCTGCTCATTACCCACCTGGAAAAAGAAAGCTATGCAAGTTCTATGGGTCATGGTACAGAGCTTCCATGTTGTGGTCCCACTCTGACCAATCCCATCATCACTCACAGAAATATTCTTTTTTGGGATACTAACACAAGGACCAAGGGCACCGCATATTTTGACACCTTTTGTGGTCACTATCTCAATCGTTATGTCTGAACAGATGTCTAAGTTCCTGTCATCATCACGAGTAAACACGTGGCGCAAGCATTTCCTGAACTGATCAGACTTGAATGACTCGGCTAGCACCATGAATCCACCCGATCTCTCAACCGGAGCTTTTAGCTCGGCTACTCCAACCTGGTCAAGTGAGCAAGCAAACAAATCCAGAACAATCGATGCATCAGTTAATCTCAGAGACAGTTTTTTGTAGAACCTGCAAGACTTCTCGTAAAACGGTGAATGGCCAGTGTTAATGTCTCCATGAGTTCTGATGGCAATACTGAGATCAGAAAGTACAACAATCCCAGGACCGAGGGTTGCGGGCCCGGATGTGAAGACCATGGCACGTGAACATGCTGTCGCTAAGCATCCTTCTAGAAGCCCCACGGCAACTGATATCGCAGCTCCAGTACATCTTTGGGGGCGATAACCTTTCAAAGCTTGTGGAGAAGAATGGATTTCCTCGATAGCAGCAGTGAAGCTAAACTCACAGTCGGAGACGGGTAGTAGAAAATCACGCTTTTGGATTGGTGTCTTCATCCCAAGTTGATGTTGCTTGATCGGATGAATCCCAAGAAACTTTTGGGTCTACATGTTTTCAAAGAAAAGTTTTTAGATAAATGAATAAGGTACATTAGAAACATTACATGGGTATAAAATGAAGTCAAAAGATACTGTTGGAGGAAAAAAATGCTCACAGCAATGGTTTCTCTTATTTGAAAATTTAAAAAAAAAATTGAAGAAATGGTACTCCCAATCAAGCCCAGAGATGTGCATGATGCAACAAAGTTCATTGCTAGTATAATCAGCCGAATCCACCCATTATAACAAAACACAAGTAATTCGGCTATAGCATCCTTGAGATGGCTTTAGGGGCTGCCAAGTTTAGCAAGCAAAATAAATTGCAACATATCACAAACTGAATCAAGCAATGTTATAGCCAACTATTCTATATGGTAGTGAGTATTGGCCTCTGACGTAACATCTTGGACAGCGGAAATGAAAATGTTAAGATGGACATGTGGACATACTAAGATGGATGAGATTATAAATGAATGTTTTTGGGAGAAAATTTGAGCAGCTCCGATTAATGAGAAGATGACTGAGACTCTATTAGGATGGTTTGGACATGTTAGAAGAAGGATGCACCAGTTAATACGGTAAACTTGATGATAAATTCACTTATTAAAAAGGAAGAGGTGGTCCTAAAAAGACCCTTAAACAAACTATTCAAGATCTTTTTTTAAATGGTTTCAATGAAAATATGATCATCAATAAAGCTTTGGTATGGGTGGAGCGAACAGGTTGGTTCGTATCTGGAATCACCGTCTTGGTTTTTTGAGATCCATATGAAATGGTCTTCATTCCTGCCTGTGGAATCCGTTTGCATCTTGTGCACTTTGGCGTGGATGGTTTGGGTTCGGAGAAATGGCTTTTTTTTAATCATCTCATCAGACCAAATTCTTTCTAGGCCGAGCGCGCCATCTCCTGGCTGTCCACTTGGAATCTCCGTGATTCTCAGGCTGTTGACATTGAACCGAAATCCGGATCTCCCTCCCGGCGGCCACCCCTGAGCAATATGATGAAGATTAGCACTGATGCATCGGTCGTTGATGGACCCTTCTCCAGCGTGGGTGTGATCGTCCGGGACTCTTCGGGGTCTACCATTGCAGCATGTCACATGTCTTTCTATGCGAGGTGGAGTCCACCCATTGTTGAAGCTCAAGCAATCATTGTTGGTATGAAATTTGCCTTGGATAGAGGATGGAGTTCCATCGTCATGGAGTCGGGCTGCTTGGCGATTCTCAACGCTATTTCATCCCCGGAGATCGGCCTCCAACCGTTTGGTCCATTGGTTGAGAAGATCCACTCTTTATGCCATCTTTTCTCATGATGTTCCTTCTCGTTCATCAAAAGAAAAGGTAATAACAATAAGACGACACATCGTTTGGCAACCCATGGTCTTTCGAGTAAATCATTTGTCAGGTTGCTTAATTTCCCTTTGTGGTTGAACGCTATCACACTGTCTGATCGTCAATCGTCTTCTTAATGATTATTTTTCCTTCAAAAAAATAAAGCTAATTGGCGATGTTTGATCCATTTAGCTGACCCCATTTAATTGGGTTTAAGGTTTGTTTGTTGTTGTTGATGTTATAGCCAACTTCAAGCTAAAGTTTACTAAGCCCCAGTTCATTTACAATGTAATAAATGTGAATGACCCCCTAGATCAATCAAAAGGTTCTTTGAAGTCTATAAACACTCACAGAAAATACTCGAAGGGAACCAAGTATTTCAAGTTCAGCAATCAGTTCACTGACGTGAAAACTATCATTGAATATTTTAGCAGAGCATGATAAGTACATTCATGAAAGGCAAATCTTGACATAAATTACGTGTGTCATAAATTACATCCACCATACAAAAATACAAAAACAATAAATTTCAGTATCATCACGCAAATGGAGTAAGATGCGACTTACATAAACAAACCACTGGGGTTTTTACTTGCAAAAATGACATTATTTTGGGTACATTTAGGAAATATAAACGTTTGGTAGAGTTGATTTGGGGAGTAAGGAAAATAAATATGAAGATGCCAATTCATTTTCCTTGATTGGTTTAGTAAAATCATATGGGAAGAAATGATATGGAGATAAATTGGGAGAAATGGACTTCTCTCCAACACCCCATTTCAAATCACCCAAAAATGGGATGATTTGGGAAGAAAGCATTAATTTTCTTTTATTAACTCCTTTATCCAAACAAAATGGGAGGAAATTATTATCATGCCTTTTCTTTTCTTTTATGAATTGGCATGTCATTTCAGTTCTATTACTAATTGTTTTAAGAAACATACTATTAACTGATGGAAATGCAAAGGCCGGTGAAACGGAAGAATTCTATCAAGTACCTGGTTTGATGATAGCTCCCGCTCCCCATGAAGGATCACAGCCCTGGAGCAACCAGCAAAGCCAAGATCATGAACATAAACCATTGAATCAAATGTGATAAGTCCCACCAGCGCATTCTCAGGCAATTGTGCAACAGCAAGCAATAGCTCCATTTTGAGTGCCCTAAGCTCCTCATTATCGGAACAAGCATCCACCACAAAGACAAATGCCGGTCTGACCACAGGTGAGTTGGCACCAGACAGCAGATAAGAGGATAAAGATGGCGCAGTCAACGGTGAAGACACCAACGAAGACAAGGACGGAGACGAAGATGATGACCCATTTGCCCAGTTGTGGTTTGCACTCAAATTTGAATTCGAACTAAAGTTGGAATTTTTTTTACCAATTTCGTACTCGACCGTGCTGTACGTTGGGAAAAGTTCGGCCGGGAGATTAGTCTCGCTAATACCAGCATAAGATCGAGGGAAGGTGTTCTTGTAAAAACAGAATGGGCAGATCCAGATTCGAGAGGCGTAATCAAGGCGCGCATAGGGATTCAGAACGGCCGTGCACCCGCTGCAGATGAGAGGGTCGTAGTTCAGCAAGGGAATGTCATTGAACCGCATCAGTGGAGTGTACATGACGCTCAGAGGAATTACCAGAGCTGAAGCTTCGACCTTAGAAGTTGGCCACGCGTTCCACGACCAACGAAGACCCTCGATCGCCTGCAACTCAACGAAATCCATCGGAGGGGTTGAAAATTCCTAGAATGGCTTCATGATTTCTTCCTGATGGCTGGCGCAGCCCTAATCCAAATTTTCAAAATAAGTTGCGACTAATGCTTGAGGATGAGCCAAACGAGAGAATCGGGGGTTCCCGATGAGACGAGCTGGAGCAGCGGATCATACTTTTTATTAAAATAAATTTTAAAAAACAAATTGTTTCATTTTGAAGAATTGGAAGATAATAGGGGCAATGACAGTTGAGGATCAAAATATAGCCTTAATTTTTAGACTAAAGTTAGGTCTCATTTCAATCTAAAATTCATAATGGTTTTTATTCTTAGTAGTTTCCATGTTTTTTTTACTCAAATCGGCATTGGGTATCTCTTTTGGTCCTAGATCGTCATTTTTCCAATCCCCGATCCGATCAGCGTGTGAAGTATTTTAAAAAACAAATATAATTATTAAATATTTTATAAAAACTTTTATTATAAAACATTAATAATAAATATATAATAATAGTGGATAAAATTAAATGTGTGTGTCTATTATTTCAAGTATATTATTAATATTTTCAAGTATTATTAAATACATGAATAATGTTTTAAAAGTGTTATTGTTTCAAGTATTGTTATATACATGCATACTAATTACGGTTTGATATATTTATGTTTATGAATTTTTAATTTTTTTAAAATAAAATTATACAATGTCATTTTTTATTATAATCCATATGTTTTAATTATAATAAAAATTTATTCTAACATAAAATTTATATGCATCCAAGGTTAAATATTTTTATAATGTTTTGAAATAAAAAAACTTAATGCTCATTGTTTGTTTTATAATATATATATATAGTTTTGCAGTGTTTTGAAAAAATATAATTCTCAATATCTACTTTGAAAATATATATATTAACATAAGTTATTTAAAAAAATATTGATGATAACCAAAAAAAAGTCTATGTATGTATGTATGCATGCACATGTGTGTATGTATGTAGGTATAGAAGACTTGCATGGTAAATTTTACATTAAAAAATTGCACTTTATATTTATAATAGCGTCTGTATATATACATATACATGCATTCATGCATGTACACACTAGTTTAAAAAAAAACATGTATACATTGTAAAATTGCACTATAAATTTCCACTAAAATATACATTGTATATTTATATAAGGAAATATATGTTGTTTAGAAGATATACATTTGAAAATTTATACCAGAAATTTAAGCAAAAATTTGAACTACATTTTTCTAGTGGAGACGTGGTATGAGATTTTTTAGTGCAAATTGGCACTGCGTGTTTTTGGTGAAAATCTACATTTTTTATGTATTAATATATTTACATTATAAAATTTAAGTAGAAATTTGAACTATAAGTTTTCTATAAAAGTTTACACCAGAAATTTCTACATAAAATTTTTACTGCAAATTTTCAGTGCAAATTTACATTATTTATTTATACATTAACATATATGTGTGGGAAGTTTAAACATGTGTTTATTTTGAAATTTTAGTAATCAAATTTTCAGTTAAAAATCCCAATGTAATTTTTGAGTATAAATTTCTACTGATAACTGTAAAATTGAAGTGAAAATTTAAATTTTGTGCATGTGTGTGTCAAATCCTGTTTTTTTTTCAGGTACGCCTCTCTAAGTTTTTTGTTTGAGCTGTTGTGACCGAGTTTTGTTCGAAGACAAAGAGACTGTGTTAATGAAAATGACTTAAAGTTTGGGAATATTTGTTTAATTGTTTTAATGGAGTCCAAATATAAACATGCTAAATGAGTTTATATAACGACCTTAGCCTTTTACACGTATTATTACATGATTTTAAGCATAATTGACCTTCAAATACAAACCAATGATCGTAAAGTTTAGTATCCTTGGAAGTTTAGATACATAATTGGAAAACATGAAACCAAAATAAAAACATCATTTATTTAATCTTCGTAACGAGATCCTAACACCCTTTGAGCTCTTACATCCGAATAGGATAACATGGGGAATACATGAACAAAGGGATGAGCTAAAAAGCTCAATAAGAGAATAAACATAAGAATAAAACATAACACATGAGTTAGAAGACATAACATGATGACATAAAAAAACATGAAATACGAATAAACATATGGAAGCATAACATATAGAACATGAGATCATGTAATCATGGAATCATAGTAATGTGACAACAAGATAAAACATGACATAAGCACGAGTCAAAGCTCACTGCACATAGAGGAGCGCGAGTCAAGGCTAACCACCAAGACTGTTGCACATAGAGCACGAGTTAAGGCTAACCACCAAGACCGTTGCACATGACATCTCATGAGACTAAACATTACCCAATGCATTTGAGCGCTATTTGGGCACACTCATCATAACATGTTCATGCATATATGCGCCACATGAAGAATCAAGCATAAGGGTTACCTATGGAAAGAATTGAGTATCATAATCATGTCACAAGACTTAACAAAAGAGAATATCATAATAGTGTCCATGAAAGAATGGATGTAAATCATACATGGACATTCATGAGGGAAGATAGACATAAATCATAATAAGTTGTGTCAAACTAAAATGAAAACACGTAAATAGAGTGTTTAAGAGACATTAGAAATGAAACATTTTAATGTGGTTTAAGGAAAATATTAAAGAGAGTTTAAAGTGGAAAATGATTATTTTCTTTCATAAAACTAGGAATGAACCAAGATAGTTTTTCATGATAAATTGAGTGATTTTAGAAAAATAATGGTGGCTTAAAACAGATTGTGGAGTGCACATAAAAATTGGGGATAAATCAGGAAATTCCCTTTAATCAGGTTTGCTTATCGGGAAGATTTAAGAAAGGGACCTTTTTAAAACATATATTTATCCATCAAAGAAGGATGAAATGATCTGGATACATGAGTTTGAAACATATAAACAGAATGTAGAAGAAGTATACAAAAATAAAGAAGAATTACATTGGGGTAAAGAAAGAGAAAGCATAACCCGAATGAAGAATAGAGATTTGGAAGGAATCTCGTACCTTATGTCCGAAAGTGTTCCGCACTTGAACTTTAAGTCCTGAATATTCAAATTAAATCCATTAATTAATTAATTCAGAACATTTTCTATATATATTTGATTTAGTATAATTTTTATTAAGTTCATTTATGACATTTTTAATGAGTTATAAGATACAATTTCATCGTTCGGGAGTATTCGTTTCCTTGGTTTTCATGATCGGTTCATTTGTATACATGTATGAAAGATCGTGTAGAATGAGAATAATTATCCAGATTTCAAATTATATGTTATTAATAAAAGTACAACAGTTTAGTTTTTCTTATATATCATTTGGTTATATGGCATGATGATGAATCATTAGATAAAATGTCAATGATAATCGTTTAGATTAATTTAGTGGTTTCTCGATCATCACGAACTAGATTTGTTCTATTATTTAATATTATGTATATATACTGGTTCCAGAACATTAAATAAGTTGTAATACATATATTATAATATGTTTTAACCATAAAAATGGTTTTATGACCATTCATTACTGGAAATTAAGCCTTTACCAACGATTTGGCAAACCGCTGGCAAGTAAGGCGTGGCAGTAGCCCATTACAAATGGTTTTTGTATAACCATTGGGAAAGGCAATGTAATTGGAGTATTGCCAATGGTTTTAAAAACCGTTGGCAATACTGGCAGTGTAAATGTTTTTACCAACGGTTTCCATAAACCGTTGGTATATATTGTATACTAAACACTATACCAATGGTTCTAAACCGTTGGTATAGTTTTTAAATTTCTATTTCCAGAACTATTATACAAATGGTTTTAAACCGTTGGTAACGTGTTTTTCCAGAACTATTATACCAACGGTTTAAAACCGCTGGTAATGTGTTTTTCCAGAGCTGTTGCACAGTAGCCCTCCAGTAGCCCCTCCAGTATACACCTGCATAAAAAATATCACAAAAACCACATACAGACTTAAAACAACATAAAAAACACCTAAAATAGCACAAAAAAACACATAAAACCATCAAACTCTTCCAACCATGTCATGTACTACAATTCCCTATTTCAATCTTCATATGACAACAATCATCCAGTAGAGTTAATAATAGTTTCAATAACTCAAACATTATTTACACCCATTTCTATCTTCAAATGACAACCACTCTTCCAGTAGTAATTCACCTCACCCCTGCACAACCCCCCAACCAACACAGCCCCCCCACATCCCTATCAAATTATAATAGGCAGAATAGTCTGAGAAATACTTATTAGATTTGAATAAGAGTTTGAAATTGGCTCAAATCCCAATTTTTTTTTTCTGATCCTATATTTGGGTATGTAATGATTTGTGATGCATTTTTCATTGAACTTGTATTTTTTATAATATATGGTGAAAATGTATTTTCTTAGGAGTCTCTTCACTAATGACCCCATGAGTGAAACTACCCAACTCATGAAAAAGAGTTTGCGACTATCGTTGATGAGTGTAAATTTTAGTTGTTGTATTCACTTAAAATGATGTCCTTTTGAAACAAAAGAGAGACACTTTGAGTGGTGCCGGCCACACCGTGCCTAGGATTGAGGTGGGGTTGACTCGTACACATCACAAATGACCCATGGATTGTTTTCCTAAAGTATCAACACAATCTTAATGCGTTTGGTCAGTTTTCCGTAAGCCGGTTGTTTTTACTTAAAAGTGTATCCATTTTAAACAAAAGAAAGACACTTTGAGTGGTACCAGCCACACCATGCCTCAGATTGAGGCGGGGTTGACTCATACACGTCACAAATGACCCATGAATCATTTTCCTAAAGTATCAACAGAATATGAATGCATTTGGTTCATTTTCCGTATGTCAGATGTTGTTTTCACTTAAAATGTTGTCCATTTCAAAGAAACGTGAGACAATTTGAGTGGTGCCGGCCACACCGCACCTCGGTTTGAGATGGGGTTGACTCGTACATGTCAAAAATGACCCATGGATTATTTTCCTAAAGTTTTAATAGAATTTGAATGCATTTGGTCAGTTTTCCGTATGTCAGTTGTTGTTTTCACATAAAATCATCTCCATTTTAAACAAAAGAGAGACATTTTGAGTGGTGGCGGCCACACCGCGTCTCGAATTGAGGAGGAGTTGACTCGTACATATCACAAATGACCCATGGATCGTTGTAATAAAATATCAACACAATCTGAATGTGTTTGGTCCGTTTTAAGTATGCCAATTGTTGTTTTCACTTAAAATCTTGTCCATTTAAAACAAAAGAGAAACACTTTGAGTGGTGTTGGCCACACTGGCCCTCAGATTGAGGCGGCTTTGACTTGTACATGTCACATATGACCCATGGATCATTTTTCTAAAGTTTCAATAGAATCTGAATGCATTTGGTCAGTTTCCCATATGTCAGTTGTTGTATTCACTTAAAATGATGTGCTTTTGAAACAAAAGAGAGACACTTTGAGGGGTGTCGGCCACAAAATGCCTCGGATTGAGGCGGGGTTGACTCGTACACATAAAAAATGACCCATGGATCGTTTTCCTAAAGTATCAACATAATTCGAATGCGTTTGGCCGGTTTCGATCACCACACACACGCTTTTCAAGCACGCCAAACACCTAAAAAACACATATTCATCCGTTCCGCGCAAACCGCATGTCCGAATGACATTTTATCTCCTCGTACACCTCAAGAATAACAATTAGGGTGTTTTCGTATGATTTCAAGTCATTCCGATTTCGTTCGACATGCATTTGACCGTTAAATGCATGTTTTGGCCATTTACGACACGCAAAGTGCGTTTTCAGCCAGCGCGGTCACATGACACCTCTGATTGACGTGCCGTCTGGATGACTATTTAAAAATTCACCCAACTTTTGTTGTCGCTGATTTCATGACATTCCGAGTTCGTTCGGCCAGTTTCAACCACCCCACGCGCGCTTTTCAAGTGCGCCAAACACCTAAAAAACACATATTCAGTCGTGCTGCGCAAACCGCGCGCCCGAATGATATGTTGTCTCCTCGTACAACTTAAGAATAATAATTAGGGTGTTTTCGTGTGATTTAAAGTCATTCCTATGTCGTTCGGCATGCATTTGACCGTTAAATGCATGTTTTGGCCATTTACGACAGGCAGAGTGCATTTTCGGCCAGCGTGGTCACACAACACCTCTGATTGATGTACGGTCTAGTCGACCATTTCACAATTCATCCACCCTTTTTTTCTGTCCGATTTCATGGCATTCCGAGGTCATTCGGCCGGTTTCGACCACCCCACGCATGCTTTTCAAACGCGTCAAACACCTAAAAACACATATTCAGCTGTGCTGCGCAAACCACGCGTCCGAATGACATGTCATCTCCTCGTACACCTCGAGAATAATAATTAGGGTGTTTTCGTGTGATTTCAAGTCATTCTGATGTCATTCGGAATGCATTTGACTGTTAAATGCATGTTTTGGCCATTTACGACACGCGGAGTGCGTTTTCGGCCAGCGCGGTCACACGACACCTCCGATTGACGTGTCGTCTGGTCGACCATTTCACAATTCACCCACCCTTTGTTGTCGTCCGATTTCATGGCATTTTGAGGTCGTTCGGCCAGTTTCAACCACCCCACGCATGCTTTTCAAGCGCGCTAAGCACCTAAAAAACACATATTCAGCCGTGCCGTGCAAATTGCACGTCCGAACGATGTGAAGTCTACTAGTACACCTCACTAATAATAATTAGGGTGTTTTCGTGTGATTTCAAGTCATTACGATGTCGTTCGGAATGCATTAGACCGTTAAACGCATGTTTTGGTCATTTACGACACGCGAAGTGCGTTTTCGGCCAGCACGGTCACACGACACCTCCGATTGATGTGCCATCTGGTTGACCATTTCAAAATTCACCCACCCTTTGGTGTCGTCATATTTTATGGCATTCTGAGGTCATTCGGCTGGTTTCGACCACCCCACGCGCGCTTTTCAAGCGCGCCAAACACCTAAAAAACACATATTCAGTTATGCCGCACAAAACGCATGTCTGAATGACATGACGTCTCCTCGTACAACTCACAAATAATAATTAGGGCATTTTTATGTGATTTCAAGTCATTCCGATGTCGTTCGACATGTATTTGACCGAACGCATGTTTTGGCCATTTACGACACGCAGAGTGCGTTTTCAGGAAGCGCGGTCACACGACACCTCCGATTGACATTCTGTCTAGCCAACCATTTTAAAATTCACCCACCCTTTGTTTTCGTTCGATTTCATGGCATTCTGAGTTCGTTCGGCCAGTTTTGACCACCCCACGCGCACTTTTCAAGCGCGCCAAACACCTTAAAAACACATATTCAGCTGTGCCGCGCAAACTGTGCGTCCAAATGACATGACATCTTCTCATACACCTCACAAATAAAAATTAGGGTGTTTTTGTGTGATTTAAAGTCATTCCGATGTTGTTCGGCATGCATTTGACCGTTAAACGCATGTTTTTACCATTTACGACACGCAGAGTGCGTTTTCGGCCAGCGCGGTCACACGACACCTCCAATTGATGTTTCGTATGGTCTACCATTTCAAAATTCACCCACCCTTTGTTGTTGTCTGATTTCATGACATTCCGAGGTCGTTCAGCCGGTTTCGACCACCCCATGCGCGCGTTTCAAGCGCGCCAAACACCTAAAAAACACATATCCAGCCATTCCGTGCAAACCACGCGTCCGAATGACATTCTGTCTCCTTTTACACCTCAAAAATAATAATTAAGGTGTTTTCATGTAATTTAAATTCATTCCGATGTCGTTTGGAATGCATTTGACCGTTAAACGCATGTTTTGGCCATTTACGACACGCGGAGTGCGTTTTCGGCCAGCGCGGTCACACGACACCTCCGATTGACGTGCCGTCTAGCCGAACATTTCAAAATTCACCCACCCTTTGTTCTAGTCTGATTTCATGGCATTCCAAGGTCGTTCGGCTGGTTTTGACCACCCCACGCGCGCTTTTCAAGCGTACCAAACACCTAAAAACACATATTTAGTCGTGTCGCCCAAACCGCACGTTCGAATGACGTTCCGTCTCCTCATACAACTCAAGAATAATAATTAGGGTTTTTTCGTGTGATTTAAAGTCATTCTGATGTTGTACGGCATGCATTTGACCGTTAAACGCATGTTTTGGCCATTTACGACACACGAAGTGCGTTTTCGGCCAGCGCGGTCACACGACACCTCCGTTTGACGTACCGTCTGGCCGAACATTTCAAAATTCACCCACCCTTTTTTGTCGTCCAATTTAATGGCATTCTGAGGTCGTTCGGCTGGTTTCGACCACCCCACGCGCGCTTTTCAAGCATGCCAAACACCTAAAAAACACATATTCAGTCGTGTCGCGCAAACTGCACGTCCGAATGATGTGGCGTCTCCTCGTACACATCAAGAATAATAATTAGGGTGTTTTTGTGTGATTTCAAGTCATTTCGATGTCGTTTGGGATGCATTTGACCGTTAAATGCATGTTTTGGCCATTTACGACACGCAGAGTGCGTTTTCGACCAGCACACTCACACGACACCTCCAATTGATGTGTCGTCTGGCCAACCATTTCAAAATTCACCCACCCTTTGTTTTCGTCCAATTTCATGGTATTCCGAGGTCGTTTGGCCGCTTTGAACCACCCCACGCGCGCTTTTCAAGCGCGCCAAACACCTAAAAAACACATATTCAGCCGTTCTGCGCAAACCACACATCTGAATAACGTTCCGTCTCCTTGTACACCTCAAAAATAATAATTAGGGTGTTTTCTTGTGATTTCAAGTCATTTCGATGTCGTTCGGAATGCATTTGACCGTTAAACGCATGTTTTGGCCATTTACGACAGGTGGAGTGCGTTTTCGGCCAGCACGGTCACACGACACCTCCGATTGACGTGCCGTCTAGTCGACCATTTCACAATTCATCCACCCTTTTTTGTTGTCCGATTTAATGGAATTCTGAGGTTGTTCATCCGGTTTCGACCACCCCATGCGTGCTTTTTAAGCGTACCAAACACCTAAAAACACATATTCTGTCATGCCGTGCAAATCGCGCATCCTAATGATGTGATGTCTCCTCGTACACCTCAAGAATAATAATTAGGGTGTTTTCGCATGATTTCAAGTCATTCCGATGTCGTTCGGCATGTATTTGACCGTTAAACGCATGTTCTGGCCATTTACGACACGCGGAGTGCGTTTTCGGCCAACGCGGTCACACGACACCTCCGATTGACGTGTAGTCTAGCCGACCATTTTATAATTCACCCACCCTTTTTTTTCGTCCGATTTTATGGAATTATGAGGTCGTTCGGCCGGTTTCGACCACCCCACGCGCGTTTTTCAAGCTCGCCAAACACTTAAAAAACACATATTCATTCGTGCCACACAAACCGCGTGTCCGAATGATGTGACGTCTCCTCGTACACCTCACGAATAATAATTAGGGTGTTTTTGTGTGATTTCAAGTCATTTCGATGTCATTCGGACTGCATTTGACCATTAAACGCATGTTTTGGGCATTTACGACACGCGGAGTGCGTTTTCGGCCAGCGTGGTCACACGACACCTTTGATTGACGTTCTGTCTGGCCGATCATTTCACAATTCACCCACCCTTTGTTGTCATCTGATTTAATATCATTACAAGGTTGTTCGCCCGATTTTGACCACCCCACGTGCGCTTTTCAAGCACACCAAACACCTAAAAAACACACATTCAGTCGTGCCGTGCAAACGACGCGTCTGAATGACGTGATGTCTCCTCGTACACCTCACAAATAATAATTAGGGTGTTTTCATGTGATTTAAAGTCATTATGATGTCGTTCGACATGCATTTGACTATTAAACACATGTTTTGGCCATTTACGACAAGCATAGTGCGTTTTCGGCCAGCACGGTCACACAACACCTCCGATTGACGTGTCGTCTAGCCGACCATTTCACAATTAACTCACCCTTTTTTGTCGTCCAATTTAATGGCATTCCGATGTCGTTTGTCCAGTTTTGACCACCCCATGCGCGCTTTTCAAGCGCGCCAAACACCTGAAAAACACATATTCAGTCGTGCCACGCAAACCGTGTGGTCGAATGACATGTCATCTCCTCTTACACCTCAATAATAATAATTAGGGTGTTTTCCATGTGATTTAAAGTCATTATGATGTTGTTCGGCATGTATTTGATCGTTAAACGCATGTTTTGGCCATTTATGACACGCAGAATGCGTTTTTGACCAGCGCGGTCACACGACACCTTTGATTGAAGTTCTGTCTGTCCGACCATTTCAAAATTCATACACCCTTTTTTGTTGTCTGATTTCATGGCATTCTGAGGTCGTTCGGCCGGTTTCGACCACCCTACGCGCGCTTTTCAAGCGCGCCAAACACCTAAAAAACACATATTCAGCCGTGCCATGCAAACCACACGTCCAAATGATGTGTCGTCTCCTCGTACACCTCACGAATAATAATTAGGGTGTTTTCATGTGATTTAAGTCATTCCGATTTCATTCGGCATGTATTTGATCGTAAAACCCATGTTTTGGCCATTTACGACATGCAGAGTGTGTTTTCAGTCAGCGCATTCACACGACACCTCCGATTGACGTGCCGTCTGGCCGACTATTTCACAATTCACCCATGGATTGTTTTGTTGAAGTATCAACACAATTCGAATGCGTTTGGTCAGTTTTCCGTATGCCAGTTATTGTTTTCACTTAAAATGTTGTCTATTTTAAATAAAAGTGAGACACTTTGAGTGGTGCTGGCAACACCGCGCCTCAGATTGAGGAGGGGTTGAGTCGTACACGTCAAAAATGACCCATGGATTGTTTTCCTAAAGTATCAACACAATCTGAATGCGTTTGGTCAGTTTTCCGTATTCCAGTTGTTATTACTTAAAGAGTATCCATTTTAAACAAAAGAAAGACACTTTGAGTGGTATCAGCCACACCGTGCCTCAGATTGAGGCGGGTGGGGGGTTTTCCGGTAAGGAGGGTGGGTAATGTATCTAAAACTCTATCTAGGTATCATACATAGAATTCTGACAGGACTGCGAACCGTTGTGGGGTGTCGTCTTGGAGCAGGGCCAAATCACGGAATTACTGTAGCGTGACCGCGATTTGATTGCGGCGTGACAACGACGTGACCAGGGTGTGACCACGACATGACCGTAGCGTGACCGCGGCGTGACCACGGCGTGACCGCGGCGTGACCGCGGCGTGACCGCGGCGTGACCACGGCGTGACCGCGGCCTGACCACGGCGTGACCGCGGCGTGACCACGGCATGACCGCGGCGTGTTGGCCCGGTCCAACGACATCCACGGGGCAACATCTTCTGACCATGATTCTGAATAAATCCTATGTAGTTTTCCTTCACATTATAGGAACTGATCTTATGTTATAAAAAACAGACTCTTGATTCAGGATTGTGGTATTATAAAGATATATATTTTATATTCATTGTTTTTAAAAGTGGTATTAGATAGTTGAAACTACTAATTGAGAGTCAAATTATCACACCCTAAACTATCACTGTGAGTTTTTGCAGACAGCGCACCTCCGTTGGAGGGGTTTTATTATAAAAACATGACTTTATTTATCAAATGAAACAATTATATTAAAGAAAACTTATTCAAGATATGCAATTAAATATAATTAAGCAAAATTAAGAAATAAGCTAAATTCAATTTAAAGCATTCTTAAATTAAAGAGTCTTCCATATTTGGTCGAAAATAAAGAGTTATACTGAATTCAAAAATATCCATACCAGAGTGAAAAACCAGGTTCAAAAATAAAGAGTTATACAGAATTCAAAAATGTAATGGATCAATCTGCCCTTGATCACCATCACCATCACCATTTTCATCATCGGCCTCATCCTCGCCACCATCTCTGTCCTCATCATCATCCTCATCATCGTCCCCATGCTCATCGTCGGCCCCATCCTCGACCTCGGCCCCATCCACTCCCTTGGCCCCATCCTCGCCCTCGTCCTCATCCTCATCCTCGCCCTCGTCCTCTTCAACATCCTCGTTATCACCAGGAACGTCATCATCTCGACCACCACTAGAACTACTGCCTGGTGCATTGGATAATACACCCATCGACGACATAAATGTATAAAAAGTCACGCTGGCCTCTAGTGGAAGTGATAAAGATAAATCTTTCATCAGTTTCATAAATTCTTTGTTCCTCGTTTGAACTTGTACTTCCAACTCTGTGACCCTTTTATCAGACTGTCTTGCACACTCCTTGACCTGTTCCAACTTGGTGGTACTAGAATGGATACCTGGAGAGGACCAATACCTCGTCGGGACTATATTCTTACCAGGTCGGCAGCGTACTCAACCAGAGTACTCCTCTCCCAAAACCTGATATAAATGATCGTGTGAACCTAAATTGTCAGTCTCCTGGGCATCAAGGGCCTCTAAAGCAGCCTGTTAAAAATATTAATAGATTATTAAATTTCAAAATAGATATTAAACTTTGAAATAAACAAATTAAAACTTAAAATCTTTTCTTGTGTCGGTTCATTAACCACAGTTCCATCTTTTTTCCTTCTACTCGAGAAAAACAATTTTGCTCGAGGGATACATCCTTCAATATTCAATATGTGCTTCTGTAATGACATTGAAACAATATAAAGTGCAATTATAATCATATATTCAATATTAAATAAATCACATAATTTAAGCAGGAAACAATAAAAAGGGCAAGTCCTAAGGAAAAATTATAAACAACTATATTATACCAGCTGCCTCTCATGATTTGACATAGTCACGCACCCCAAATTGTGGAGGTATTGTTTTGAATCAATGTTTTTTTTGTTTTTTTTTCAGAAGATTCCTAAATAATGTTTAATAATAAATTAGATAATATTAATGCAAAATATGAAAACTTTCATTTAAATACCTCAAATGGGATTAATACCTTAAATTTGGCAGTCGCCCAATGGGTAATCATTTGGCGATATTGCTCTATCAGGCAGTCATCCACGATAGGTAATGTCTCCAACTCTGTTCCCACTCTATCACACCAGCCAATATACAGCTCATGCTTATAAGCTCTCCAAAGTTCTCTTAGCTCCTTTAAACGCACCAGTCGTGCACCTTTGCCATCAGGGATGTTATACCGAAGCTGACACCCAATAGATTATTTCATATAAATACAAAAAAATACTACATTAAATCCAATAGATTTTTTACCCATATTTGTGCCCATGCATTATCCTTGACTTCGTGTGGCAAATGTCTCCAAGAGAGAGGGCTCACCAGAATGATGTTGGAGTATTTGGCTAGCGTCGCCAAAAAACCCCGACATTCCTGCCCAGATTTATCAATCATCTGTCCATCATCATTGTATTCAACCATCAACTGTGTCTGGTGGTTCCATACCGCACACAAGCGAGTACGCCCCCTCCCCCACCTCCTATCAGTAGATGAATCTGTTATTAAAGAAAAAAATATCAGTACAAGTTATAATAAAAATAAATTTTGGTATAAAAATTTGTTAGAGTTATATAAATATATCTGTGGTAGTTGGATCAATGGGCGTCACTGGATGTGCAGAAGCTGAAGGAATATCCTATACAGGTGGAGTGTCCCTCAGTGTACGCTCCTCAGCCACATACTATGTCGGAGCAGGAGTCGAAGAAGGTGGAATATAATAACCCGGAGATAATGAACCAGAAGAAAAAGATGATGGCACAGACGTCTGGCCAACTGGTAGTGTAAACATCGGAGGCCTAAATATCCCATGTCTCCCTAAAGACACAACAGGATCAGAATGGGGTGTAGAAGATATGTCTGTGGTAGGGGAATAATCCAATCGGGTACAACCATTGGACCGTCTAACTCTCTCACCACGAGCCCTCGTACCACCAGACTCAGTACCAGGACCACCAGATGGTCATCTAACTCTGACACCACCCCCTCCTACCTCCAGCCTCTGTACTGGGAGAAATATTAGGATCCTCATCGAATATCTATCGTCTAGGGGGTGGATCCTGAAAAATATTTTAACACAAAAGTAAACACATGATATTATAATCTATTGAAATATATATATTTGAAATAAAATACTCACAACAGGGATGAGTGGAGGAATGCCCATCTGTGTCATGCGACGATTATTTTCTGTCATATTTTTCTACCGCCTCTCGTCAATGGGTGTCATTTCTTGCAATGAAAACAAATATGGAAGTAATTAGAAATAGATAACTAATGTGTAACCCAAAAAACAAAATATAGAAAAACCATTCTGAAAAAAAACATAAAGACACAGAAGATTTATGGTGGTTTGGAGGTAAGTACTAGGATACACACTCTGAATGATGTAGGTGAAACATGTAGGTGAGAACACAAATATATGATTCTATATATTTCCCACCACAACTTTAGGTTCACAATCAAATATGACAATTGAGCTATTGGAGTCATCATAAGTAATAAATGGATTGCTTCCAATTACAGTAGGGATAGTGTCAACTTCATCACCACCATCATCAAAAACATGTCTGGGATTTACTTCATTAATTATACCAAATTTAGGATGACGATGATATTTGACATAAAAAACTTGTTTCACCATTGATGCCAATACATATGGTTCATCGGTGGCAAGAGTACGAGGTGTCCACGGGGTGGGGGCTGTTTAGGGGGGTCGGGGTGTCCAGGTGGGTGGGCTATCCACGGGGGTGGTCAGGCTGTCTAGGGGGGGTAGGGGGAGTCCAGGGGGTGGGCAGGCTGTCTAAGGAGGTGAGCAGGGTGTCTAAGGGGTGGGTGGGGCTGTTCAGGGGGGGGGGGGTACGGGGTGTCCAGGGGGTGGGCGAGCTGTCCACGGGGGGTGGTCGGGCTGTCCACGGGGGTAGTGACGTTGTCCAATGGGGTCGAGGGTGTTAAGGGGGTGAGGGTGGGCTTTCCAGGGGGTGGGGGCATCTGGGGGGATGGGGGTGTCTGAGGGGTGGTGGGCGGGTGTCCGGGGGTGGGGTGGGTGGGCTATCAACAAGGGTGGGGGGGTGCTGTCCAGGGGGCACGGGCTGTCTAGGGTGGTGGGCGGGCTGTCCACGGGGGTGGTGGGGCTATCCAGGGGGGTCGGGGGTGTCCAGGGGATGGGGGGGGGGATTTCTAGGGGGTACGAGGTGTCCAGGGGGTGGGAGGGGTGTCTAGGGGGGTGGCGGGGGTGGCGGGGCTGTCCAGGGGGTACAGGGTGTCCAGGGGGGTGGGTGGGCTATCCCTAGGGGTGGGTGTAGTCCATGGGGGGAGGGGTGTCTAGGGGGTGGGCGGGGCTATCCAGGGGGGGTACTATAACTAGTTCCAAATCATGCATTGGACAATACAAAAAAATTGACTGATAGCAACTACTTTTTCTTTTTGAGTTTGCAGTAGTTTAAATCACTTTTATATGGTTCTATGACGATTTCCAAAAATCACTGCTAAAATTGGAATTAGCATCCAACTCATGTTAGTTCTATAAATTTAGCGGCAGCTTTGAGGAATCGTCACAGAATGTTTTTTTAGTGGCGTTTTTGGTTTTAGTGACGGTTTCACCTGCCAAAAAATGGAAAGGATATAGCAGTGGTTTGAACCACCATTATATCCTCACCATTTTTTGTCATGGAAAACAAATGCTGAAACAAAAAATGGTAAAAAAATATTGACCTTAAATAGTGGTGGTTTAAACCACTACTAAAGAACCATTAGGCATATATAGCAGGGGTTTAAAATGTTGCTATATATCGTTTAAAAAAAACCCAACTGCAAAATTTTCAACCTTGGAAGATAAAAACAAAATTCAATACATATGTTTAAAATTATATCCATATTCACCACACCCACCTATGAGATCATATAATCATGAAGGTTATCAACATGGTTTACTAGAATGTAAAAATTAATTGACTATTCCAGGAATACATTACATTATTTAAGAAAGGAAAATCATTCAAGTGGCTATTAGATTTCTAAGACATCCTTGGAAGACACTAATGAAGGAAGAAGTGAACTCATTAAAAAATCTAATGAGATGTACACAATCTAAAAATGGTATTAATCTATGGGATATTAGTGGTAATGCTCAAACATGGATCCAAACTTATAAAGGACTCACTAAGTATAAATATGTTTAATGAGATTTTAGAATACAATAAAAATGGGATCTGTCTTTGTACAGTTCCAAATAAACCACTTAGAAAACATTTTACCTATTATATAAACATATATTTAAAAACCACTCATTTATATCATTAAAATATAAATAGGTTTCATTATTAAAAAAAATCGAACGTTGGCATCATAAAAACATAACCAAATAGTCACTCAGTGAGTCGACACCACCTACAAAAAAATTAGGCACACTTTATGAATACAATGATCTCTAAGAAGAAATTAAGAATAACTCACCTAAAATTCATGACCAAAGGAACCCAATACATAATCACTATAAATCCATAAGAAAATAAAATACATTAAAAACCAACACTACAAACTCTATAGAACAAAAGAAGAGGAAGCCCCATGATCCCACAAAAATTCCACCATTCTTAGGTGGAATCACCATATTAGTGGTCGTATATCGTATGCTTAGTTAAAAATGATATATGAAACCAAAGTCAACCCTAGTCACAAACATCTACCAATCATGTATTAGTCATTGATTCAATATCAAATAGTGTGAATCATAAAATTTTCCAAAATCCCTAAAATAGGAAAAAATGACGTGATATTTCTAGATATTGAAATAAATGTAGAAATCAGAGTAAGAGGGATTCTATGTTTTTATTTGGGAAGAAGTTTCAAGATTCTAACCTAGGTGGGGGAGTTGCAGCCGATCAGATGGAAGAACTCGGGGTGGGTTAGGGTTCACCTCCGCACCGGGGCTTCTGGAAATTGGGGGAATCGATTTCTGTTGTGCTGCGGGGGGGGGGGCTACTAGAAATATGGATATTTGAGGAGATCTTTCCCAACGATTTGTAAAAACCTTTATGAAACCATGACTTTTCCCAATGGTTTGTAAAACCCATTGGGAAAAAATGGCCTTTACCAACAGTTTGTAGCAAACTGTTGGTAAAGGTCCACAAAACCAATATTTACCAATGATTTGTAAAAAATGTTGGTAAAAAACACTTATACCAACGGTTCTTTAGAACCGTTGGTATACAAGTGTTGGGAAAATTATACTTTCCAGTAGTGAGTCTTGAAGGCGGTAAAGAAATTTGAAAAATCATCATCCTTGAATACGATAAATTAACATATCACGGATGATGTTTTCATTTTTTAGAACAAAAAGGTGAGGGGAAGAAATGATGATGGATTATTCCATTAGTATATTAAAATTTAGGTATATGTGAGATACCAGAGTTACCATGCCACTTTGATAAGGGTAAGTGAGGAGAGAATAAGAAAAGAAAATAAATTGGAAAGTAACTAAAAGAAAAAGGAAAGAGATTTTTACCTATTGAATTCTTCTCCTTGAGAACTTCCTTGAGGCACTTGAGTTTGGTCTTTTATTGAAACCAAAGGATCCTAGACATGGGGGTGATAATTTGGAAGAGGTTTGAGAATAATTTGGACAAGCTTCAAGGCATTAGTGGTGTGAGGAAAAGTGGTGGTGATGGATGGTATTTATAGTGGAGGAGAGGAGTGTTTTTTGATTATTTAATTCATTACTTTATTATTTCAACTTAAGACTATGAATATTGTGGATTATTGTAACTAAATATAGTAACTAATGCATGTGAGTTCGAACCAATAACCACTTATGTAGCACCCCTGGTTTCAAGTAAGTAATCCTTTCTTTATGCTTTTTTAGTATGTAAAGTATATGGGTGAAGTTTTGGAGAGTTTGGAGAACTTTTGAAATGTTTTTTGGGGATTTTATAAGGGTTTATGGTTGGTGCATAGTTTGTGAAAACCTTGAAATGCCTATAGAAAATCGTTCACAATGAGACAGAGGCTAAAGGGAAGGCGCACGCGTTGTGCAATGTTTTCCCAAACTATGTGACAACCTAGGAGAAATTGTGCTTTGTTGGAAAATTAACTTTGGCACGATTGACACACAATTTGGAAACCATGAGAACTAACCATGCAAGGTTCATCCTTGAGGCAGTGGCTAACTCACAGTTAGTGCATGATTTTTCTAACTGTGCGACTAACCGTTAATGGGTTAAAAGTGAGATCCAAAAATTGTGGATCTTACACGTTTTAATCTCTAACTCCCTCATTTTTCTTCCTATGTGGCCCTAACTCAATTATATCTCTTCCCAAAGGCTAAGTAATCTTCTCTCATTGATCTGGAGGTGATCTAAAGGCTCCTCTTGGTGATTTGAAGCCATATTCTCATGGCATGTGATCGTTATTGGTTGTTCTTGGTGATTTTTCTTAGATCTACACTACAACATAAATCGCCTTTAGTGGTGGTCTTTTAGGGGCAGTTTTGTAAACTGCTTCCAAAACTTTTTTTAAAAGGGTTTAGCGGCGATTTATTAAAAACTGCCGCTAAACTCCCCATTTTTTTTACAACGGTGATGCTTCCCCCCCCACCCGACCCCGACCTCCTTCTCCCCCCGACCCCCACGACGCCATTTCTCCCCCCGACCTGAACCCTATATCAGCTCCCCACGTGTTTCCGGTGACCTCACCGCCCATAAGGGCGCCCCGCCGCCCATCATTGCACCTCGTCGCCTGTTGCCGCCAACCCACCAAAGCCCTAGCTCACCTCCCAGGTATGGTTTCAAAAGTTCCAATTATACATGAAAATAATTTGAAAACTCTTTTAACAATTTCATATCATACTCATCACCAGCACTCATCAAACAAGACATATGTGTTGATTCAAGAAAAGAATAATTAGGATTGTGAATTGGATTTAACCCATGATTTTAATTTAATATGCGATGTTTTAGTATATTAGGATGTTTATAAAGTATAAAATTTTAATATATTTTAGTCATTTTTCCTCCCACTATAATTTAATTTTAAAAGTAAATCCAACCCCTAACATTAAAGATTATTTTATAGGAGTAAGTGGATGTTTATGTGTGCTATTAAACAATGGAGAGATAAATTTCATTTTAGAGTTTTTTTATATTTTCTATAATTATGTTTTGATCTATGAGTGTACGAAATGATAAAGATTTGAGAAAACATTTATCTTTTTAGAGAGATAAGTTCTAACTTAGAGACGGTTGTGTATGGAGTGACACCCAAAAAGAACGTGGAAAACCACACCAATAATGCTTGAGATACCTTATATGGGCACCCAATATGAGAAAGGAAGTGGTAAAATTTTACATCAATGAGTGGTAAACATAATGCTTCTAGTTGTGTCTCGATAGGCATCCCTATGGTGATTATGAACTTAACTAAAATGGTCATGGAATATGTTGAGCAGGAATTCCAAAGAATTGGTGGTGGATGGTCAATCAAAATAGTTTAAAAAATGAGATGATTTATGTTTGTTAGAAGCAGTCTCATTCACTATATGTTTTTACCACTTCCATTAGATCTAACTTCCTATTTTTCAACTTAGATCAGGTAATATATAATCATAATTGACCATCTATTACACATTCAAACATTCTCACTTTTCCACCCTATAATATTTGTTTTAACTCTTAATAAATTACACTTGTAATTTTATTCCATCCCAATGGAGATGACCTGGTACATACAAGTATTCTGCTGCATAGAATAAAGGGAGTGTTTATTCCACCACTACAAATGATACATGTATTATATAAGAAAATGATAAAACACATTCTCTATTCCATTACAAATAATTTTAAGTGGAATTTAATGGTAATTAGTAAACTTAAAACATTCATGTATCATAGGATATATGATAATGAAAAAGTATATAATCATACACATTTTAGTGTTTTATGATAATAAATGGTTATTATAAACACAATATCACCCCTCATGAACTTGAAAATTGTTTATAACATGATATAAAAACAAGAACATAAAAATAATATAATATTATAAATCTTGGGATGTGAAAATAATCATGGATGACTAATATTGTAGTTTATGACCTTAAAATAGTGTGTGAAAAGTAGTTTGGACTAGTCGGTATTGACAAGAGTGTTGTGGAACCCTATGTGATTGTTTGTAATGTGGGGTGGGGAATCAAGGTTCTTTTCAAATTTATTTTTTCATTACTTTAAATATTTAACCCTCACTAATCATCAAATATTATTCTTGTGTGAGCCAGATCATGATTAATCTAGCACTTTTCTGTCATTGACATTGAATTTCAAAAACAAATATGGACCTTAATGCATAGAAAAACACAAGGTTTTATTTACTTGTTTCAAATGCACTAGTTTTTATCTAAATGGAAAACACATGATGAAGTTTCAATATAAAAAATCCCCTATCAAATAATTTTTCTATTAGATATAAATATTTTAGTTGTGACCACTACATTTCAAGGAACACTTCCTTTATAATTATTTGGTTTTTGATCAATGGTCACCCAAGTGAAACTCCCTTTGCTTCATTCTACACACACTACTTCAAGGAATAAATTGGTTTATACAATTGTATTTCTCTTTTAGATTAGTATAGAAAGCTAAATTTTTGTACTTATTTAATCCTAGGTTTTATGTGGTGTCGATCTCGATGTTTTTGTGCACTTATTCTTCAAGGCTAGATGATATCATCTTCTTGATGAGAAAGTCGATTAATTTAACTCCACATAATGAAAACAAAAAAAATATAAAACTCCATATAAAGAATAATTCTATCAATATAATTATCTTATTATGCTCTATTTTAATCACAATCAACTAGATTAATCATTGTAACTCCATAAATAATAAAACTTTATCCTCAAACACCTCATTATGGAACTTTAAAGTTGGTTGAATCTTAATTATTTATTTTCAATCTTGATTGTTGTGGTATGTTCTTCCATTTATAGGTTCCCATTGCGGTGCAAATTCATGTGGTTTCAATAATGGTCATCTATGATCAAGATCTACCTCCCAATTGTAGAAGATTTTGTAGCATACTTTTTTTCATTATTTTTTCTAAGCAGTACTTTTCATCCTCGGATGGAAGGTTAGATAGAGAGAATGATCCAAATTCTAATGGATGTATTGAAGATGTTTATTCTTGATTTTATAGGTTCTTGGGTGAATCATTTCCCTTTGGTTGAGTTTTACTATGATAATAACTATTGATTAACCATTGGTAAAACTCCATTTAAAGAATCGTATGAGTGTTCTTACATATCTCTACTATGTTGGAATGAGGTTAGAGAGTTAATTAATCTTAGACCAAATTTGGTGAAGATAATGATAAAGAAGGTGTAGTTGTTCTATGAGTGAATAAAATATGATCAAGACCATCATGTGATGGACCCAGTTATAGAGTTGTTCAAGTGAGATGGGTTTGAACCAGTGGACAATAATTCATTTATCTTTTTATGATTTCTTGAAAAATAAACCTAATTTACCTATTAGAGTGAGAAAACTCATTGCTTAACTCACACACACTATGGAAACAAAATAGAAAAAGACACTTTATATATAAGTTTCACCACCCAAATTGATAATTTAACCCTTGGTATGATCCAGAATCACCTAAGACTATATGATCAACTAGAATCACCATGATGGATGCAATGAGAAGGGTATATCTTTGACTTTTATTATAATATTAACAACAATTTCATCACCCAAAATATCTCATTATTTTCTTCACTACCATGCTGAGATAGTCCACACTAGGACCAAGAGAAACAAAGAAGAAAACCCAACCTCTATATTTCAAAGAAGACATGGATTTTTCATATCCTTGTTATTCCACTTATACCTACCCACCAATGGGTCAAATATACATTGTATACTTACCTATCTACTTAAATAAAGTTCCACTTTAAGGTAAGAGTTTGTTTCTATTTCATATTCCTAACTTCTATTCAATTATTATATGATTTATCAAGTCCTTAACTTAATGATATCAAAGTTATATCATAATTAGTTTGTCTATCTATTTTGGTGGAGCACGACATACAAAAAACTACAAGGATGGGATCCTTGTTCTCGTCTTCTTTTATGGATCTTTTTAATTTGCATGCTTTGGTTTTCTAGTGGGTGATTTACCATATGTATTTATATAAGAAAACCTTATGTAACATATTTATATATTTTTTCAACTAGTATATATGAATATCTTTCTATATTTAGTAGTAACTATGTGTTTTTTTAATATTGTGTAGGCACATTGTGATATACATGGATAAAAGTTGGATCACATTACCGAGGAACACACTTCAGTATGTTAAGGGTTTGAAGGAGTTTTTAGATTTTTCAATTTCCAATCGATCCGTTGAAGGGAGAATAAGATGTCCATGTCCTAAATATAAATTTATAATATGGTTGAAGAGAGATAAAGTTTATGAACATTTAATACTGAAGCAATTCCCTGATCAATATTTGTGTTGGATTTGGCATGGAGAATCAAACGTTACAGAAAGGTTGAGCACTGATGTTAATCCACAGAATGAGCTCCCAAATTCATCGACAATGGAAAATTAAATGCAAAACCTCATAAATAATGCATTTGGAACTGCAAGACACCACTATCAACATCAAAACATAACAAAACAAACAGATGAGGGTGTTACAAATTGCAACGTGACAAATGATGTTTTTGAGGCTGTAACACAACCAGATCAAGATTTTAACATATCATTGGATCCTCCTCTTGATTCTGTGGAGACAAATGTAAGAGAAAACTTTACTGAGGAAATATGTTTCATGATTTAGCTGATGATGGAAATCTAGATTTGTATAGTGGGTGTATGAAATATTCAAAGCTTTCTTCTTTGCTAAAATTGTACCATATCAAATGTTTATGTGGAATTACAAATAAGGCAATGTCCATGATATTGGAATTGTTGCACGATGCATTTCATGAAGCAAAAATCCCCGAGACTTTTTATGAAGAAGAAGAAATAGAACACAATTTCAAAGGTTTTGCATTACTTTTTTTAAATCCTTGATTGCAAAGATTATTCATGTCATTAAAAACCGCTAAACACATGAAGTGGAATTATGTAGATAATAACAATGATGTGTTAATGAGACATCCAAGAGATTCAAAATAATGGAAGAAATTTGATTCATTACATCTAGATTTCTCAGCTAATCCTAGGAATGTTCGATTGAGATTGGTTGCCGACGGATTCAACCCATTTGGGACTTTGAGTACTAGTTATAACATTTGGCCAGTTGTTTTGATCCCTTACAATCTGCCTCCATGGATGTGTATGAAACAAACATATTTTATCATTTTGATGATTATTCCTAGAAAAAAAATGTCTGGAAATGATATTGATGTATACTTGCATCCTTTTATTGAAGAGTTACAGGAGTTATGGAGCAACGATGTTGAGACATTTGATGCTTCTTCTAAAACAATGTTCAAAATGCATGCTGCTTTAATGTAGACCATTGGCGGCTTCCCTAGGCTTGAGAATTTATCTAGTTGGAAAATTTACATGGGTTTGGCTTGTCCTATTTATAACTTTGATTTTGAGCCCAAATGGCTACCTCACAGTAGAAAATGGTGCTTCTTGTGCCATCAAAGATTTCTCGATGCATCTCATAGATTTCGGCCGAACAGATCAAAATTTAACGGTTTTATTAATCGTAAACCACCTCCAAAGTTGTTAAATGGTTCTGAAATATTGAAAAAACTTGAAAATGTTGAAATAGAATTTGGGAAGGTTCATCATTTGAATGATAGAGGGAAACGGGTTCAAAGTGCATCGTCAAGTGAAATCAGAACACAACAATGGAAGAAAAAAATATATTTTTCAAACTTTCGTATTGGGAATTTAATTTTTTGTGGAATAATCTTGATTTGATTCATATTTAGAAGAATGTATTTGACAATTTAATTTTCACATTGCTTAATGAGCATGGAAATTTGAAGGATCATCTCAATGCTCATAAAGACTTACAAGTAATGAACACAAAACATGATCTCTGGACAGATGAGGATGAAAAGTATGCTCCAACAATTTTTGAAATGAAAATTAGGGATAAAGATACATTCCTTTGATTTTTAAAGAATGTGAAGGTATCTGATGGGTATTCAAGTAACATCTCAAGGTGTGTTGACAGACATCGTGATGAGAAGCAGGTGGTATTTAAAAATATTTTATTATATTAACCTCATTTTAAATTTATACATGTATATGAAGAGGAGATGAAATTGAATACATTACTATTAAATTGCATTTTATTTATTTCAGGATCTCTCAAGAAAGAATGCATTAAGCCGGGTTAAGCAAGTCATCCCTCACACTGCGGGGTCAAAAAGCTTTTCTAGAAGTCGATCGACTCTGGTAATCTTTTCATTAGTTTAAATATTTATAAGACAATATTATCTGTTTAATATATTAAAATATTGATTTAATGTTGTTTAATGCAGTCACAGAGTTTAGGGCACGAAGCATCCCGAACTGAAGTGTGGTTGGATGTTCACAAAAAATCTGATGGAATTTTTGTTAATGAGCCTACCAAAGAAGTTGGGGTATGAACTCATTTTTTCATTATAATAACTTATTATCAGTTTTAACTATATTAATATATATTTATATTTGATTTATAGGTAAAAATTAAAGAAATATGGGATACCAATCCTGGGCAGTCCTACTCAGTCTCCCAGGATGACCGGTTGTTAAATTCCTTGGGAAGGAGCATCCTAGTAGAGCGCACGAGATGAGTTTGGGACCCATACCATATGAGGTCTTTGGTAGGCCATCAGGGATTATAGCTGCATCTACTCCTGGTTGTAGTCAGTTCATACCTGGAGATGCTCAAAGAGAGATTGTTTCCCTACGAAACACAGTTCAAGACCTGGGGGCTCAGATATCTGCTTTGTAGAAAGCGTTGATTGATATACGTTAGCAGATGAGCAGATATCCCCCCAGTGGTATTGCATCGAATGGTGGTGAGTAGGTAAATCACAAAAATTCAAAATCATTTAGTCTGAAAACTTTTATTGGTTTTAAGTTTAAATATAAATATGCACCATTATTTAATTTTTAATATAATGTTCTTATAGGTGGTAGCAGGAAGTGGAGATGGAGGTGGAGAGGGTGATGATATCTATTCATCACCAGACAGTGATTAGTAGTATTGTTGATATGTGGACAAATATTGACAGCTGGTTTGTATATGTATCATCTGTGGCACATAGTTTCCTCAAAAAAAATTTAGGACCTAACATTTTCTTGATTTATCATGTTTCTTTTTATGTATTTTATTGATTTCTAATGTTTCCTTTTATGTATTGATTTCTTGAGTGTGGTATGCACCATATATATCGACTCTTTATTGTGATGATTCATTTTTTATGAATCATTTTTCCTAAATTCATTTTTTTATTATAATAACTTATCCTACATTTTCTAGCCCAATGCATTTACCACTACATTTCCATTTCTAAGAAGTAATTATTAGTTATGCTCTTGTATCAATCCCTAGGGATGAGAATTTGTGTCTTTCTAACATGTTTAAGATAGATCACCCTTTAGTGTGGCATAATCCTAGTATACAAAATTTCAAAAAATAGTTGGAATCCATAGATACTGATATGAGATTAGGGGAAATTTTTCTACACTGTTTGAAATGGGGTTTTCCCACCATTTCCAAAGTGGCCTCCAAGAACAGTCAGGCAGTGTGAATGACAGTGTCCATTATCTTAGTAGGCATGACATATCAATGGGAAACTCTAAGAAGATTCTGTAGAACCCCTTGCCCTAGAAAAATGTTAAATAGACTACATGATCAGTTATTTACCATTCATAACATCAACTACCCTATCACAAATAATTTATTATAAGCATCCATATTCCTTGATAGAATATATCAACCCCCTTAACGAGACACTCTTCTCTTTTAAGGAACGTGCCTGATCACTTTTATTATATTTTGTACATCAAAATAACTAGGATGCATAATGAGAGTTATAATATATTAGGAGCAAGATTCCATTCCTTCTAAGGAAACCACACTAAAGACTCCTTTTCCAAAGAAATCACATGAGTGAAACAAATATGATACTTGAACCTGATCCATCAATCTTAAAAAATTAGGAACCCTTATCCATGGGAGAGATGATTTTACCTTTTTTCTATCTTTAGTGTCAAGTATAATAATTCCACATGGAATAACCCAAGCGAGAGATGATTTTACCTAATTCCTATGTTATGTTTAATTTATAATAATTCCACACGAAACACCAACATAAATTAATCCCAATAAAATATTACCACATCATTATTCCCATGATAAAGGTTCTACCACCAACATACTACACCCCACATATTTTGAGTAACTAAGGAATAAATAAATAACCACCCAATCATGTTCCTAAAGGACTATAGGAGGGTTTAAATTTATCGACACATAGATAGAATAGAAATATAAATATTTACTATATATATAGTAGTAATATATATATATTTTATATATATTTAATCCACCTATATTGTCAAGGTATGTAAAGATTCATGTAGCCATATACTTATAATAATACTGATGAATAAACCATGACATAACTCAGACATCCCTAACCAGTCTAACGAGCCTATGTGCTCATGTAATTGGGTACATGCCTTATATCCCAATAGAGTGAGAGACGCCATGAAACAACACATGGGATGTTGAGTGCACCATCATGTCAAAATTATAGTCATGGAATGTGGTGAGTAAATCACAATAATTATATAGTAACATTTTTGTGAGACACCATGCTCAACACCTGATGTAAGGAATTGTGATATCTCCTTACTCAACAATCTCATACCATCATACCACAACCTCTATAAAGGCATATATTAAATATAACTAGCAAGGGGAATTACCTCAAATCCATATATTCTATCCACGCCATATACATAATAAAGGCATAATCATTTATGTCATAATAGATAAGGAATAACCTCTTATTCATGTCTTTATCCATGTTCAATTCCCATTTAAAATATTACAGTTCATATGAAGCATTTTATAAATCATAAATCAAGAGCATGACATTACAATTACTTTGGGTCATTCCATTTAAAACTAATTGATTTATTTTAAGAAAGGAAACCCATAATTAATTATCCATTTCACATTATCAGTTACATTTAACTCATTCAATTAATTAAAACATGGGAAACCCATATATAATCTCAATGGAGTCACTTAGATGGTGACATGTTAATCTAGGAAATTTTCCACTTTAGAAATTAAAACTATAAGTGGTACAAACACCTAAGGGATGCCTTGGGTTCTATCAAATAATCATATATAAAGGGATATTACATTCTTGAACAATTCCAGAAGATATGTGGGAGTACCAACATTTGAAAAAAATCATATTGTCCCATTTCACCTAGATCACCCAATGGGTGACCATATAAGTTGCACACAACATGTGAACATCCAATCAAGGATCAACTAGTACATATGAGTCTACAATGGTCAATTTTAAATACATAAATTCACCACTACATTTTATTGGATACTAGGATTATGCCATTTGATATGTTTATTTTCATTACTTTACTCACTAAACGATGCATTTGGTTGTGCTTAGTTAAGTATCTCTTTTCATATTGACTGTAATATATATTCTGTTGGTGTTTTGGTATTGTTGGAATGGTTTTTTTTAGGGAACTAGTACAGGGGCTCCAAAAACTGGTTCTTTTTTTCTTCTAAATCTGCTCTTTAGCTGCAGTTTTAACCGTTGCTAAATGTCGATATTTTTTCTATTAGCAGCGGGTTTAACCGCCACTACCGTAAAACCGCCACTGAAAAAAGTAATCCCCTATCCGGAGAAACCACCTCAAAAAACAATATAAACACGGTGAAAATGTGCCAACTACAATGGTTCCCATAAACAACCGCTAAACTACTTTAACCATCTCAAATAGTTTCCTGACATGCAATTTAGCGGTAATTTTTAGAAACCACCGCCATAGCAAAAGAAAAACCGCCGTGAAATTGCAATTTTCCTGTAGTGCTACTTCTCTATCTCTCTCGGTTTCTTAGATCTATATCTTCTGTGGATATATCTAAGATAGTGGATCAAAAATATGATTATATTTTGAATTTTTGATGATAGGGTAAGATATCTAAGGCAAGTTTTTGGAATTTCAACCCATTTTCGTGGACATTTTTGTGCCATTTTCCATTTTCACCAAATCTTTTGAGGTAGGTGGCTTCACTCTCGACTCCTCTATTTAGAATATGAAGGAATAGTTTCACATTTATTAAATTGATTCAAATTTATTGTGAAATTTGTGTGAAAAGTATAGTAGAAACCTTCTTTAGTGATGGTTTGTGGATTTGTGTGAAATTGTGGAATTTTTGTGTAAAGTGAATTGATGAATGATTTTTGTAACACCCCAAGCTTCCATGGTACGCTTCTCTTTGAATAATAGATCAGCATGTGTTGTACACAACCTCAAGTTCTAACACACCGCAACCAATCAAAGTAGCCATTATGAATAGTAATACCCACCTTTTGAAATTATATAAATTTTATATTTTAGAATGGATTTCATTTTTGGATTTGGAATATCGAAATTAGCCTATGTTAAATTTTTGGTATTTTTCTGAGAACTTCCAATTTTCTATGAATAGTAAAAAAAACTTAAAAAAAACTTTTTTAATCAAAATAATTTAGAGCGATAAATTATAATATTGAGTAGTTTTAAAGTATAATTAGAATATAATTTTACCATTTTATCCAATGGTGGTCATTAGAATTAATTTCACTTTGAAATTGGACATAAACAATTGTCAATCTTTTGATTGATATTGTTTCTTAAAAACACGCTATTTGTTTTGACAGCGGGGATTAATTATAAAATTAATTAATGCAACTTATATGTTTGGAATTTTGTAAAATATACATCATTTTTGAATTCATAATATCAATTATAGCTTAGGGTGTATTTTTGGTATTGTTCTGAGAAACTTCAATTTTTGATGAATAGTGAAACCACTAAGTGGTAGTTAAAAAAAACTAATTTTTCGTTTAAATGAAACGTTACCACTTCTGTGAATTGAATTTCAAAAATCCGACCTACATGGTTTTCATTAGGAAGTAAAATGTGGTTCAATGGTATTAAAATAATTTTTTTGTGAATAGTAACTTTTAAGTTCTATTAATCGCGATTAAAGGTAATTAGTGTAATTTAAGGTAAATATAATATTATAATAATATGAAATTACCTTTACACTTGTCCTACCTTTATTGGATGGGTCATGGCCGACCAAGAAAATCCATGGGTCAACTTGGGGACCCCATGGAGCCACTTGGGTAAGAAAATGACATTAATAACTTTTTATTTAAAGTAAAAATAAAATTGTCACAAACATGTGTTGTTTTACTAAAACAATTATTAAATGGGGTTATATAAGTTAAATTTTAGACTATAAATATTCATTGGAAATATAAAAATATTTCCTACATCATGGTAATTTTTTTATAATTTTTAGGCATTAAATAAATAAATTTATTTATGACACCATGATGATGCAGCGATTACCTCATTAATTAACGATTTAAATAAAATGAAAAGATAATGTAAAATCTAAGACTTAAACTTGTCAAAAACCTATTGGATGAGTATATTTAGAACACTTATCACATTATCCTCGAAATATATAATTTTGGGACCTTTAAAATCCGAAACTCATTATATAATAAAGTAACATTTCTTGACTTTCCAAGAGTGACCCTCCTCTCCTCTTATAAAAGGCCCCCACCTCTACCACCTTATTCACACCATCCAATCCATTTGTCTGGACAACCTCTATCCAAATACTCTCTAAACTTCCCTCTCTTACTCCTAGAAGCCTCACTTTGGGCAGAAGTCTTCCCAAGGAAGCCTTTGGCTCAAATAAAAAAGAGTTACCCGATTTTAAGGTAATGTCTTCTCTTATGTTCTTTTGTTTTATTTTGCTTCTCTAACCCATTAAAATATTTTTATTCCTTTATTTTGTAAAAAAACCAGTATATTAAATATACTAGGATGTTTTTATGAGAATTATTTGATTTACACTTACACACACCTTTGTCTAATGGTTAAAGAACATACTGTTTCTGTGGGTGGCGAATTACTGCCTCACGAAACGATGATTGTTCAATCTTCTTTTAACAACTCTCATGGTGGCCATTAATATGTCACTATATTTATATATGATATATATTATGTTTATTTTTTCCTTATGATTCGATATTTTTCATTTATGGCACACCTTTATGATTTCCATTATGGGTAAACGCGATAATTTCATTTTAGGAAGTGCGGACTACCGCCCCCTCAAAGTGATTTAAATTGTTAATTCCATATGTGGGACACATAAAGGATGGAGTAAATGATATTATATATTATATTATACTGGAATTATAATATACCTTTATATCATTATGATTTCATTCCATTAAATACGAAATAGAAATGAAAGTAGCGTTCATGCGTACGTACGGCTTACCGTCTCCATGAACGGTGCATTTCATTTCTTACCTATAAATGTTATGTAATATTATAAATGAATGTATATACTGGATATTTATGATATATATGATATATAAATCATTAATATAATTCTGGATATAATGGATATTTTACCACATGAACAACTTGTAATTATAAGAAGTTTATTTTTGACTCAAGTACCAAAGATCGACAAAACGACCGTTATTAACTTAAATAATTACATAATGTTCATAACATGGTAATAAGTGATATAAAAGGAATAATGAGCTTGAAAAAGGTTATTAAGCAAGTATAAATTAACTCTAGTTTATTATTCAGGAGGTTAAATAACGATCGAGTCAAGTCGGACACGAGGTAAGGGACTTCGTCTCAATCTACTTTCATTGAGGCATATTTTGTTTTATACAAAAATTTATTTTATATGGTGTATAAACCCATTTGACTTTTACTTTTATTCAAAAGGAATCTTTTGATATGAATCATTTTTATTAAACGACAAAAGGAATGTTTTGTCTTACGTATGCGGCGACAATGACTTCTCTGCCGCCGTGACTATTATTTGAGTTTCAGCTTCCTCTACAAACCATAAATTTTTTTAAATGAAAAATAAATACCATGTTTTAATTTTCTTTTATTTTGGTATTGAAAATGGGTTTGATAATGTTTTTATTATATCAATGTGTTGTATTGATATCTTGTGATTGAAATGTGGAAATTTTATGTTTGCTTTATGCATATTTTATGTGATACAATTATGTTATGGTTTATGATATGCTTAAACCTTTTCATATAAGGAATGCATTAGACTTAGTAAGTGACGGGTGGAGCCCGCTATAGCTCCTCGATGAATCAGTAGGTCTCATAAGACAAACTAGTGTCTTGGCATGAGGCCTTGACAAAACCTTATTTGTAGTCTTGGCACGAGGCCTTGGCTATGTAGTTATGATAGTATGGAATTATGCATTCCATCATTATGAAAGTGGTTATTGATATTGCATGTGATTATTCGACTAGTAGAATATCCATATGAATAAGTAAATGGCATTATTTCATTTTATTTTTCCATATTATGATGAAGTTCAAGTTTAAAAGGATTTTGTTTCAGTTATACATTACCTTAAATGTTTATGTTTATTTATGAAAGTTTCCACTATATTGTTATCCTTACTGAGCATCTGAGCTCACCCCTTTCAATGTTTTAATTTTTCCCAAGATGTGAATAAGTATTTTATGAATGACCTGCAGGGATAGTATGAGGGGATATGAAGACAAGATGTTATTGTAGTTTTTCACTTTATGATGTAATGTAACATTTATGAATGTATCTAGTGTTTCCAAGGCTACTAAACTAATTGGTCTTTAGAGACTTGATCTTTTGTGATCATGCAAATGTTACGTAATAATTCACCAAATCTGGGTAACTGGGGTCGGGGAGTTACAGTTTTAAAATGTTGATTTTAAAATAGTATCTTGGTTAGATTTTTAGAAGAAGGTTTTCAATAAAAAGGTTGTTTTATTGAAATGGTTTTGGCATTGAAATGATTTATCATGATTGTATTGGCATGGTTGTTGGGAATACTTGGTGGTGTGTGTTTATATTGCACTATGAGGCTTGGTTGAAATATGAACTTGTTCTCAGTACCAAAGGTGTAACTATGCATGAGATTTAATTACCTTATGATGACTTGGTAGATAAACGAGAAACCACTCATGAGTATGGAACTAACATAACAAAGCATTTTCTAAATGGTTTGTGAAATGGGTTTGAAGAACTTTCTTGGTTACTTTTCATGGGAAATGGTTTTGGTTTGGACAACTATTTTTCTTAGAAATAGTTTTGTCTTTGAGATAAATTGTTTTCAATGTTTTATATAATTTTTTTATATAAATGTTCTAACATGTTTTATCCTAATTGCGTGAGTAGGGAAGTCATTTGGGGAAAGCCTACTGAGTTTCATTACTCACCCCTACCTTTTCACTTTGTTGATTTTGTAGATGGTGTTTATCGGTACATGGGAAAAGGTAAAGCATTACACTTCTCTAGTGGTGCATAGTGATACTTGGGATGTTTTGTGTAGCATGGAGCAGGTTGGATCTTTGGAGTTGTGGTTGTCTTTGAGTTTTGTTGGTTTTCTAGCCTTTCGTTGTATACTTTGATATTGTAGTCTTCCATTGTAGTACTTGGTTTTAGTTTGATTTTAATATCAATGGTTTTATTTGAGTTATATTTCATTGATATCATGAATCATATAGTGGTCCTTTTTGTTATGACATGTTTGGTTGGTTGTTTTATTTTCAAAGGGAAAATCATCCCTTATCTGTTAATAAAGTCCTTGGAAATTATTTCCAGCCTTTGGCACCTTGGGGAAGTATCTTAAGGCCAAGTAATATCCTTCCACCTTTTCAATCCAATGAGAAGGGGAAGTATGTTATAAGTGGTATCAACTTGGTCTTTCCTAATTCCTAATGGAATAAGTGGTATTAGTCTTGGTTGGTCTTTGACTTGGTAGTGGTTGTCGGTCTTGGAGTTGAATTCATTATGGTCTATTCCTTGAGTTGGGATCATAGAAAGGAGAAGGATTTCCCAGACTTGAAATGTAGAGCATAAAAAGTCATAGCTAACCTTTTTATGATTAACTTCAAGTTACTAGGGAGTTGGGTACATAAGTGTTTTGGAGACACTTATAGGATTTGAAATCTCATTTTCATGGGTTTAGCCAATGAGACAAGCATGACATGCATTATAGAAATGAATTCCCACTAGGAGTGCATATCTCATTTTGAGTAATGATTTGATGCAATTTGTTGATTTTTGAAAAATGTTAAAGTTGTTTTCAAATGAAATATTTTGAAAAAGGGAATCATTGTGGTATTTTAAAAATGGTTTGATTTTCAAAAGTAATTAGAGATTTTTCAAAAAATGCTTGAACATGGAAAATGGTTGATTTTGGAAAGCACTGTTGTGATAGTATGATGTGGTAGAATTTGAAATGTTAATAATTTAGTTAATAGAGAGTGTGACTTATGTTAGTTGTTGTTTGTATAGAAAATGGAACTCGATAAGCATTGTAGAAACCAACTGGAAGAAGCTACTGAGAATGTGGTTACACCTGAGCCACAGGTGAACCAACAGTTGGTTCAGAGTATTGTCCAAGAATTTCAGGCTATGGAAAATGGGAATAGGAGGGATGATCCAAGGCAAGTGGATCATTTCATCCAATTCCAAAATCATAATCCACCCATCTTTTGAGGTGATTTTGAACCAGAAAAGGCAGAGGTGTGGTTGAATAGGATGAATCAAATCTTTGATTTCATCAACACACCAACAAAGTTGAAAGTAAAGCTGGTGACTTATATGTTGGAGGATCTTACACACCAGTGGTGGGATTTAGCTTTTCGGGCTAAATTAGACCACACCCTTACATAGGAGAATTTTGAGGAACTATTTAACAACCAATTCTATACTCATGCATTAAAAATTCAAAGAACAACAAAATTCTTCACCTTGAAGTAGGAAAATCTTATTTTCATGGAGTATGTGGATAAATTCACGAATTTAGTGTGCTTTTCAACCAAATTTGTGGCCAGTGTGTCCTTGAAGGCATGTATCTTTGAATCAGGGCTGAGGGAGGAGATTTGATCAAAGATAATTGTGCTCTATATTATTAATTATACAGATATGGCCAATAAAGTGATGGTAGATGAAAGATACATCTCATGAGATATGGGAGGAGGAAGTATGTTGATACCAATGGGAAATGGTGGGAAGTTTAATAATGGGAGTAAGTAGAAGAGAGACACCCATTTCTAAGGTGGTAGTAAGGCTCACAATCAAATGGTTGTATCAATGAATCTTCCTCTAAGACCCATGAATAAAGTGGGATGTTTCCAACGTGGTTCCTTCGACTTCATGAAGTGAGACTATACAACACCACCAAGAGTATGCCACAATTGAAATAAAATGAGGAATCTTTAGAAATATTGTTGTATTGATCTGAGATCAGGTGTTTAGGATACTTTTTAGGCGTCACAAACATCATATTATTTGACAAGATAAGGACAAAAAAATTGGTCTCATCAGTAGAACAGAGCTAGACATGGTGATTATAGGAATACCATAACTTCTTAACAGGGGAAATCTCAATAGGGAAATAAAGAACAAAGTGCAGTGAGAAAAAAATTATATGGAGCTGAGTAGGTTATTGTGGACGATTAGTCTGATCCATCAACCATGAGAGGTATGATTATTTTTTAATTCTATCCTTATGCAATATTTTTTTTGATACAAGTGCATCCCATAGATTTATTGCTTCTCGTATTTTCAATTTACCCAGTTTAAAAGTTGAGATGATGACTTCTGTGATAAAACTTCAAACTCCTTTTGGTCAAAGATAATGTTGAGATTTTATGTGTAGATCATATTCTATAACTGTTGATAGAGCTGAGTTGAAATGGGATTTCTATGTGCTTGAGATATATGTCTTTGATATAATCTTGGGTGTATATTGGTTGACAATGTTCAAGGCTCATATCGACTATTATACCAAAAAGTCCAGTTTTAAAACTAAAGATGGTGTCAAGCATCTCTTTCGAGGAGACCAGAGTGTAAAGGCGGGTGAAATAGGCTTATTGGAACTAGCAGTTGGAATGATATCATACCATTTGGAAACATTGTATTTGGAATCAATGGATGAGATTGAGAAGAACAATTTTCCAATAGTGGTTGATTAGTTTCCATATGTGTTTCATGAAATTTTTTTAGGTTTTCCACCTATGAGAGAAGTGGATTTTCCGATTGATCTCCTTTAGGGGACCAGCTCTATTTCCCTTCTATCTTATCGGATGGCACCAAATGAATTAAGGGAATTGAAAGCACAATTTGAAGAGAGGGAAATCAAAGGTTTCATTCTCCCAAGCACATCTCCATGGGCAGCACCTGTCTTGTTTGTCAAAAAGGTGGATGAAACTCTTCAGTTGTGTGTATATTATCATAATATTAACCAAGTTATGATAAAAAACATGTATCCAATTCCATGAATTGATTATTCATTCGATCAATTAAGGGGATCTCAGTGGTTCTCCAAAATAGTCTTGTGATCAGGATATCACAAATCACGGGTTCATAAGGAGGATATTCCAAAGACATATTTCAGAAGTAGATATATCCATTAAAAATATTTCATAATTCCTTTCGGTCTTATGAATGCACCAACAGTCTTTATGGAATTGATGAATCGAATATTTCAGATATATCTGGATTCTTTTGTGGCAGTGTTTGTGGATGAGATATTGGTGTATTCAAGGACAAGGGATGAACATGATCAACACTTAGAGATAGTTTTGGGAATCTTTAGGGATCATCATTTGTATGCCAAAATATAAAAATGTGATTTTTGGATATAATAGGTACATTTCCTTGGTCATGTAATTTCTAAAAAAGGTGTTTCTGTAGATCCAGAAAAGATAGAGTCTGTTATTTCTTAGCAACTGCTGAAGAATATCTTTGAGATATGCAGTTTTCTTGGATTGGCTGGTTATTATTGATGCTTATTGCATGAATTCTCAAGACTAGCTTCACTGATGATAACTTTAAAAAATAAGACCATTCCATTCCAATGGAATGAGGAATACCAGAAGTCTTTTCAAGAGCTTAAGTTTCTCCTTACATCCACATCGATCTTGATTTTTCAAGAATCAGGGCAAGATTACATGGTGAATTATGATGCTTCAAGATTTGGGTTGGGGTGTATTCTCATGCAAGGAGATCATGTTGTTGCATATGGATTAAGTTAGTTATGATTGCATGAGAAGAACTACCCAACACATGATTTAGAGTTACCTGTTGTAGTCCATGCTTTAAAGACTTGACATTATTATCTCTTTGGTGAGAAATTTACTGTGTTCATGGATCATAAAATCTTGAAGCATATTTTCTCACAATGGGATTTGAACTTGAGATAAAGAAGATGGATAGAGTATCTCCAAATGTTTGACTTTGACTTGATGTATACACCGGGAAAGGGAAATTCAGTGGTAGATACATTAAGTAGAAATTCATATACTCAATTGAAAAAAGAAGCTTCAGATGAGTGGTAGTTGATGTCAGTCCCAACTGACATGTGTTTGGAATGTAAAGACCAAGGTGATGTTGCAGTTTTTTTCTAGTTTCATTTATTCCTAATCTAATAAAAATGGTTAAAGAGGCACAAACATTCAATATAGAATGCGTGTCTATGAGGTCAAAACTCAATGGTGGGGACACCATTGAGGGATGAAATCTGGATGAGAGTTTAGTGTTGTGGTTTAGAAATCAGATGGTCATACCCATGGCTTCTTAGAAACAAATTCTTCATGCTTATCACCATTCAAGATGGGATGTTCATCCTGGAATATAGAAGATGTATAAAGCATTGAAAACACAGTTTTGGTGGGTCAATATGAAAATAAAGTTAGTTGAGTTTATTTCAATATGATTAACTTGTCAGCAAGTTAAGGCAGAACATCGAAGACCAACATGTATATTGCAGTCTTTACCTATTCCAATGTGAAAATGGGAGAAGATAGCTATGGATTTTGTAACAGGTCTCCCAAGAATGGTTCAGAAAACACGATGACATATGGGTGATAGTGGATAGGGTCATAAAGTTATCTTATTTCATCCCAATTTATGAATCTCACACAGTCGAGGACTTTTTAGAAATATATATCTGTGAAGTGTTAAATAAGTGTGGTATACCAGTTTCAATAATTTCAAATAGAGATCTAAGGTTTACCTATCATTTTTGGAAATCCTTATAAAATCCATTTGGACTTAGTTGACTATGAGTACGGAGTATCATCCTCATACGTATGACTAGTCCAAAAGAGTGATATAAACATTGGAGGACATGTTACGGGTTTGTGTAATGGATTTTGGTGGATCATGGGAAGATCATGTACTGTTAACGGAGTTCTCATATAACAAAAATTATCAAGCCTTCATACATATGGATCCTTTTAAATAATTTTATGGGATTCCTTTTCATTCTCCACTTTTTTCGGTGGAAATAGGTGAGACTTCTCTAGTTGTGCTGAACCTTGTCCAGGAAACAACAGAGAAGATTTATTTTATCAGAAAATAGATGGAGATGGATCAGGGTCATCAAAAATCATATGAAGACCATCATCAATGGCGGTTGTTATTCGAGGTGAAAGATCATGTGTTCTTAAGGATCTCTTCAAGGCTTAGCCATCATCATTTTGAGAAGTAGGGAAAGTTATCTCCTCGATACTTAGGCCCTTTTGAGACAGTTGAACGGGTTGGAGAGGTGGTATATTGGTTGGCATTTCCACCATGGTTTAGTGAGATGCATAATGTGTTTCATATATCTCAGTCGAAAAAGTATAACCCAGATCTTGACTATGTGATCAGATGGGATCACGTTGACCTAGAGCCAGATGCTTCATTGTTTCATATCCTAGTGCAAATTGTGGATACGCAAGATAAAGTCTTATATGAAAAAAATAGATCTAGTGTGGATTTTGTGGAAACATAGTCAGATTCAAGAAGAGACTTGGTAACGTAGGAAGGAAATGAAAGAGAAACAATCATAACTCTTTCTAGGAAATGATGGATTTCTACTTTTTGAGGATGGAAAGGCCAATGTTGGGGAGAATGTAGCACCCCCTATTTCAAATAAGTAACCCTTTCTTTATGTTTTTTGAGTATGTAAAGTATATGAGTGAAGTTTGGGAGAGTTTGGAGATTTTTTGAAATGTTTTTGGGGATTTTACAAGGGTGAACAGTTGGTGAATGGTTTTTGAAAACCATGAAACACCTACAGGAAACTATGTACAATGAGATATGGGATAAAGTGAAGGCACATGGGTTGCACACATTTTTCCAAACCATGCGACAACCTAGGAGAAACTGTGCTTTATTAGACAGTGAGATTTGGTATCGTTGGTGTGCAGTTTAGAAACCATGCGAGCCAACTGTGTGAGGTTCATCCTTGAGGTAGTGGATGGTACATGATTAGTGCACATTTTTCATAACTGTGTGGCTAACCATGCACAAGTTACAAGTGAGATTATAAAATTATGGATCTCACACATTTTGATATCTAATTCCCTCATTTTTCCTTCTATATAGCCCTAACTTGAGATTCTCTCTTCCCAAAGGCTAAAGAAGATCCTACCATCGATCTGGAGGCAATATGAAGGCTTCTCTTGGTGATTTGAAGTTGGATTCTCATGATAAGTGATCGTTCTTGGTTGTTCTTGGTGGTTTTTCTTAGATAAACTTATCTATCTCTCTCATTTTCTTAGATATACGTCTATTGTGGATAGATCAAAGATAGTGGGTTCCAAATATGATTAGATATTTCTTTTTTTATGATATGGTAAGAGATATAAGGTGGGTTTTTGGAGTTTCAACCCTTTTCCATGGATGTTTTCATGTCATTTTCTGTTTTTGCCAAATCTTTCAAGGTAGGTGGCTTTATTCTTGACTCATCTATTTAGAATATGAAGGATTAGTTTCAAATTGATTAAATTTATTGAAATTTATTTTGAAATTGGATTTCAAATAATGGTATAAACCTTATTTAGTGATGGTTTGTGGATTTGTGTGAAATTGTGGAATTATTGTGTAAAGTGCTTTGATAAATGATTTTATAATGCTGATTTTAAAATAGTTTCTTGATTTTATTTTTATAAAAAAGGTTTTTAATAAAAAGGTTGTTTTAATAAATTAGATTTGGAATTTAAATGGTTTATCATGATTGTATTGGCATAGTTGTTGGGCATACTTGGTGGTGTGTGTTCATATTGCATTACGAGGCTTGGTTGAAATATGACCTTATGCTCAATGCCAAAAGTGCAATGGTGCATGGGATTTAATTAACTTGTGATGACTTGGTGGATCAACAAGAAACCACTCATGAGTATGTAAATTTCATAATAAATCATGCATGTGTGGATGTGTGGGTTTGTGGATTGGGATGGGATATGCCAAATGGTATGTGATATGGTTTTGAAGAACTTGCTTGGTTGATTTTCATGGGAAACATTTTTGGTTTGGAAAATTATTTTTCTTAGAAATAGTTTTGGTTTTGAGATAAATTGTTTTCAATGTTTTATATAAATTTTTTTATATATGCTAATACATTCTATCCTAGTAGCATGGGTAAATAATTCATTTGGGGAAAGCCTATTGAGTTTCATTACTCACCCCTACTTTGGCACTTTGGTAATTTTGCATATTTTTTTATCATGACATGGTAAAAGGTAAAGTATCACACTTCTCTAGTGGTTCTTAGTGATACTTGGGATGTTTTTTGGAACATGGAGCAGGTTGGATCTTTGTAGTTATGGTTGTCTTTGAGTTTTGTTGGTTTTGTAGTCTTCTGCTGTGTACTTTGATATTGTAGTCTTCCGATGTAGTACTTAGTTTTAGTTTGATTTTAATATCAATGATTTTATTTGAGTTGTATTTCATTAATATCATGCATAATGTAGTGGTTCTTTTAGTTATGTTATATTTTGTTGGTTGTTTTATTTTCAAAGGGAAAATCATCCCCTTATCTTTTAATGAAGCCCTTGACATTTATTGCCAAATTTTGGCGTCTTGGGGATATCTATTAAGGCCAAGTAATGTCCTTCCTCCTTTTTAATCCAATGATAAGGGGTATGATATTACAACTTACATCATCCATGACTCAAGCATGATCCACAAATGTATTTATTTACCTTATACCGTAAATTAATATATTATACTATTCACAAAAAATTCAGCTATTTTAGAAAAATACAAAAAATTCACACTAACTATTTTTCGACATGCAGAATTCAAAAACGGACTCTATTTTATGAAAATAATTTTCTAAATATAATAAATTAAATTTTTAATTAAAATCATCATTTACTCAAAAAAAATACCAATTTTAAAATTACAACTGTTTTTATAGAACTTTGAAAAATTAATTAAGGTCTCATAAAATTATGTTATAATCAAAAGAAAATAAAATATAAATTTACGAATCTATTTTATGAAACTAAATTTTCTTTTAAATCATCATATTACTTAAAAAATTGAAAATAAAAATTTATGTTTTATAAAAATACCAACACTTAATTTATAATTTTCAAAACATTTATTTACTTATACTATGATATAATTATATCATATTTTCATTTTTAAGATGCATAAATTTTATTTATACTTTCATAGGTGAGGTTACTATTTTATTGGTCGAATTACTATTCTTAAGGGTTACATTACTATTCCATAGGCCATGTTACTATTCCATTGGTTTAGGTTCTTTAATTTCTATAAATACTTATTATTTCATTAATTGTTCATTTATAAAGTCTATATTGTATTCTATATGTGATTTTATATGATTTATACTATAAAACATAATTATAAGAAGATAATTTTCATTGATAAAATTTTGGGTCATTACATTCTTCCCCCCTTAAGAAATTTCACCCTCAAAATTTCATTTTACAAACTCTATAGAAAATAGGTGTGATTACTTATCCTTCATTGCTTCCTCCAGTTCCCATATTTACTCTTCAAACTTATGGTTCTTCCATAGTACATTGACCAGGTGAGTGGTTTTGTTGCGTAGAACTTTATCTCTATGATCCAAGATCTTCACTCGCTAATCCTCATAAGAGAGATCATTCTACAACTATACCACCTCTAAATTCAATACATGTGAGAAATATAGTATTTACTTCCTCAATAAGGATATGTGGAATGCATCATGTACTTGAGACATGGTAGGTGTAAGTGCTAGTTGATAGGTCATAGTTCTGGCACAATTAAGGATCTCTAAGGGGATGATATACCTAAGACTTAGCTTTCCCTTCTTCCCAAATCTCACGATCCTCTTCCATGGAGATATACAGAGGAATACTATGTCTCTAACCTTAAACTCTAGGTCTCATCTATGAGTATCTTTATAACTCTTCTGTCAACTTTAGGATTTCTGAATATGATACTGAATGGTTTTCATTTTTCTACCATTTCTTCGACCATTTCAAGTCCTAACAACTTATGTTCACTAACTTCATCCTATAATTCTAGTGTTATGCATCTTTTCCCATAGAGGACTTTATATGGAGCCGTTTGGATGCTCGAGTGGAAACTATTGTTGTAAGAGAACTCAGCCAGTGGCAGATGTTGGTGCCATCCTCCCATGAAGTCCATAGAACATGCACTCAATATATATTCCAGTGTCTAAATATTCTTCTAAGATTTTCCATCTGTTTGAGGATTATATGTCATACTGAAGTTCAGATCAGTGTTTAGAGCATGTTGGATACTTTTCTAGAACTTGGAGGTGAATCTCAGATCTCTATTGGATACAATTGATAGCGGTACTCCATGTATCCTTACTACTTCTCTGATGTATATCCATGAAAGTTTATCTAGGAATAATTCCTCTCAAATTTCAATAAAGTGACTTGTCTTTGTAAGATGATCCACAACAACCCATATAACATTTTTTCCTTGTTATGTCTTCAGTATTATGGTGACAAAGTCCATGGTGATATTTTCTCATTTCCATGTTGGTATGGTTAATGGTTACATCATCCCTTTAGA